>OY728152.1:948178027-958178027 GCA_963277665.1 Viscum album
ATATTCCGAATTCAAAAATGAAGTCTATTTTACCAAATTCATAACATAAAAGTTGCATTAATTAATTTTATAATTAAATCCCGCTGTTAAAACAAATAGCGTGTTTTTAAGAAACAATATCTATCAAAAGATTGACACATGTTTATGTCTAGTATAAATGTGAAATTACATCCAATGACCAACATTGTATTAAATTGTAAAAATATATTCTAAATATACTTTAAAACCACTCAAATTAATGATTTATCACTATTAATTATTTCGATTAAAAAAGTTGTTTTTAATTATAATTTAGTAATTTTCACTATTCATCAGAATATGAAAGTTATCCGAAATGTACCAAAATATCACCTTAGGCTAAATTCGATACTCCGAATCCAAAAATGAAGTTCATTTTGAAATATAAGATTTACAGAATTTTAAAAAGTGGTTATTACTATTCATAACGGCTAGTTTTAATAATATTTTAATAGCATATCATTGTTTCGTGAAACTCAGGATTACGTACCACACACGCTATCGAGGAAGGTTGTGATTGCATGTAATGCAAGGCAAGTCAAGGATGCGTGTTGTGCAAGCTCCTTTTGGTGTAGCGTATAACACAAGACATTAGTAAAATAAGAAAGAATATTTTTCATAAAATCTCGGGCTGTTACATTCTACCCCCCTTAAAATGAATTTCGCCCTCGAAATTCGTCGGGGTTATAAATGGTTTACTATTCGAAAGTTTCTTTAATAGAAACCCACATCGTAAAAGGGAATACCAAAACTTGGCTTTAAAAACTAAAGTATGAAATGTAACGATTACCCAAATAAACTAATCACTGGGTTTCCACATAGGTGAAAATATGGATATGGAAGAGAAATCTAACCATCATGTTCTGATGGAGAGTGGTAGAGAATATGGCTATGGAAAAGCCAGTAATCACAAATCCATAGATTTGTGATGATATAAGGTACCATCTGATTCATCAGGTATAAGATCACTAGGACAACATTTTTGGTTTTCAAGATCATTTCCCTAAAGTTGAAAATTTTCTTAGAATAAATACTTACTTTATTTTGGTACAATATCACTTTTGTTCGTGCCTTGAACAATTTCTACTTCATCTCTTCAATAAATGAAGTTGAATTTGTTATTCGTGAAGTGTTAGTAGATCATGTGATAGAATGACGGGTCATTCCATCTGTCTCAAACAAAAGGTAAGCAAAAGTTATTAAATATACATAAGTCATTCTATAGTGAGATTAATCATATATAGTTCCTAAAATGGACTTATACTTCATATATCATACTGCTTAATATAATAAAACTAGTTTCTACTAAACAGGGACTTCCTGTAGGTCAGTGGTAGGTGATAAAGGCCAGTCACACTTCGGTTGTGGGTTCGATTCCTACAGCCTTGTCCGAAGCGATGGGCTGTCGCCCGTCCTGCAGGTTGTCCTTTTTATAAAATTATATTACTATAACATCCCATCAATAATATCGAAAAAACTTCTATCCTTAAACAATACTAACTTATGTCCAACATAATCCATTCCAATCTTTAGGCTTATCCATAATACTGCAGTCCATTCTCATAACATAGTGGAAACGATTACCAGAGATTTAATACTGTCGTTGATCCCCACATATCATAAGATATGTCTTGTTGGTCACATTCCAAACATTCAAAGTCCTTAATCGTGTATTCTCTTGAATAACTTAGTGAAGACATGAGTGCAGTTAAAAGTTAACACTTTCCACATACCAAAATCCTCAAAATTCTATATACTCAAACCATTATATCACTTAGTCCTTATATCAATCATGAGCTCATGAATACTATCAAACATTTAATTTTCTCCTTATCCCTTCATTATGCGCATATCATCTACATTCCAAAAATATCTGAATAACCTTTCATGGATAGTGGTACCATTAATCATACACTTTCATAACTCAAGGAAAGACAACAGTGTAACAATCCTCAGATGTCTCTTTATTCCATAGTACCATGAGATTTCTTATACAACATTACACATGATAAACATGTAATCATTCCACAACATTCTTAAACCATTGACCGAGCTTCAACAATTCTTTCATCTCACATATCATTTGTAGTCTCTTCATCATCATCCACATAAATACTACCCATATGACCATACTGATTCTCTTCATGAGTCTTTCCCTTAGGGCATTTGTTTGCATAATTCCCATACATTCCACATTTAAAACACTTAACCATTTTTGATGTCATAGCAATACCATTATCCTCATCCATGGTGTTAACCGACCCTTTTCCTTTGCACTTACTTGCTTTGTGTCCTTCTTTTCCACACCCAAAGCATCTTCCAGTTCCCTTGAAACATTCTCCTTGATGCCTCTTCCCACATGATTTACATAGGGGAAATTGAACTTTCTTTCCTCTATGATCATCATGGAACTCCATCTTTCTCTTATTAGTCGAGTCAGGAAACGTACCAAATTTTACTTTATTGATCATGTTGTGAGATTGCTGATTCGGCATAATAATGATGTTTGGACATCCAAATCCCATTTCATTTGGTTGCTCAAGAAGAATATCATTCCATTGTCCATCATATCCTCCATTATTGTGAATCATCTTGTTTCCAGCCATTTTCTAAAATCCAAACAGAATAGTGTTAGATGCAAAAATCATAATAAAGGGGGAGTAACTTAAATATCTCTCATCTTTGGTTTAATCTAATATCGTTACCATAGTTCTAGAACTATATCCTATACGTATACTTATCCTTAGAGGCATCCCTAGACATACCTTAGAAATATTTCTAGGGATCTCACTAACGTTTTCGCATCCTAGTTTCCAAAGGTTGACTAAACCTTTCCTCTGATACCAACTGTAAAGACTCGTATCTTGACGTACATTGACATTACATTACTTTTTCGGAATACTTAGTACATAACAAAAACACACACTAAAGGATCGTAATAGTTTAGTGTCTTTGGAAACTCGGAACGTAATCTTCTAATCGTGGTGAAAGTTCTTCAATATCTCCAATAAAGGTCATCCCTTTTTTCTACCTAAAACCTTTCTTTATATCCTGGGGAAAAGAAAACATAAAAGGGTGAGCTCAAATGCTCAGCAAGGGCAAATAAAGGAAATAAAAATCATATCATATCTTTATGAAAATCAAAACCTGCAAAAGAGATCATAATATCTTAACATGGAATAAATCATAGAAGTGAAAATGAGATCCCCATAATCAAAACATAAGACTTGAAACTTTGTGGCATGCACACATAATCATGGAAAATCATTTCTTGTTAGTCATGACTCATTGCCAAGAATATATTAGTGGACAAAGTCCCTTTCTGAACCGAGTTCACTCCTCGTTTCAGTCCTGTATCAATGAACCGAAATAACATTCCGTTCCAGCCATGTCTATCTCATGAGATATAAAGTCTTTACCCAATGCATTGGAGGGAGATATAGGTCCCACCCATCTTATAATGAATCCTTTCTTATGTGTGCCACATAATCATAAATCATACTTCATCGCATAACCCATGTAATAAAAATGGGATTCTTAAACAACATGACATCATAAAAAAATTCATATAAGATAAAGGAATTAATAAAAATATTTCCATCACAACATAATCAAACCAATGTAATAATAGGGATAAAAACAAAACCCTTTTATTATCTTAGATGGAAAATAATTTTGATAAAATACTTGAACTCCATTCTTGAGGAAAATATCCTTTCTTCTTCAAAAACATTTTTCCTTTCATAACATGTCATACAACTTTAAAATAAAGAAGTTGATTAAAAATAAACTTGAAAACATGTAAAGGAAGCTTCTTGGAAATAATGTTTTAAAAATCCATTCATGCCGTATAAGTTAAAAAAAACATTCTTCGTACTTTTGTCGGAAAAGTCAAAAAGTACCTCGTACGACAAAAGATTCCTTTCATACATATTACTAAAAACTCACCGAAGGGTAAAAATGGTTTTAAAAAATTGTAGGTGGATGGAAATAATATTAAATTTTGATGAAACATGGATGTGGATGATAAAATACACCCCAGTAAATACTTACGAATAAACAATCTCGGATAAAAATGAGATTGTGATATTACCCTTACCTTAGGTCCGACTTGCTTTGTAAGTGTCTGAACCTCCTGTATAATGATTTAAATCATGTTATTGACTTATTACAGAATCATATTCATTGTTATGATATCATATATGGTTCACTTATGACATTATATTACCCGTTCTTTTGTAAATTCCATGTTAAAGAAGCGTTTTGGGTAAAATCGTTTCATTTATCTTAGGTGTTTTGACTTGTTGTTATTGACATCACTATTACTTATATCATGATTTACTTACTTCCAGAATATAAAATATGATTTATATATCATATACATTCAGTATATATATATATATATAATAGGTAGATAAATAAAATGAAAAACACCGTTCATGGAGACGGTAGTCCGTACGTACGCATGAACGCTGTTTTCCTTTCCTTATTGTCTTGAAATGGAAGTAAGTAGATGACATACATATGTATATATATACATAAATCCAGTAGCTTTATAATGTCATATATTTCATTATTATTTCTTATATATACATTATAATCATTCTTAAATGGTTAACATGGAGAATGAATCTCATCGCGTCGTGGAGACGGTAGTCCGTACGTACGCACGAGCGATGATATCATTTCCATAAATATTGGATTGAATTGGAGTGGATTATACAATATATCAGAATCAATATGATGTTTTAATAACTATGTATAGTTATTCTTTACACCATTATACCCATCCATGTAAGGTGGTGGTGGAAAATAGATTACACCACGGCGTGGAGACGGTATTCCGTACGTACGCACGCGCGGTGATTTCTTTTTCCGTAGGATAGATAGATGGTGAAATAGGGTTGTTTCATACTTATAATAACATATCAGTATATGAGTTATACTGATGTTATTACTTCATAATGAAACAACCTAAGAAGAAGAAGTGGAAGAAGAAATAAAGATGAAAGAATTGGTAACGGTAATTACCTCTTCTTTGAAGTGCCTCTTTGAGACCTCCTCTTAGGGCACTAAAATTGGTCTTTGAGGAATACCAGAACCTCTAGGATGTTTCTAGGGAAGTGGAGAGGAGAAATTGGCAGGGGTTGGCCGAGCTTGAGTGCTCAAATTGGTGTGAGGAGGAAGGGGAGGAGGTGTCCTTTTATAAGGGAGGAGAGGGGCACCTTAGGAATACCTCAAAATATTATTTTATATTAAAGTTAAAATCGGTTTATAATGGTTCCAAAGGGTCTTATTTCGAAGCTAAAGTGGGGATGGGTCGCAATCCTATCAACCAATAGGATTTAGACAAGTTTAGGGTATTATTTTAACCTTATCAATTAGATTTAACTCTAAGTTAATTAATTGAACTTTTACCGTGTCTTTTTGTTTTCTTTCACTATATGGTTAATACACTTACTATAACATTCCAAAAGAACCCCAAATTGTTTATTATTAATATATATATCCTTATCTAAGTCCTTTGGCCGAACCTTAGATTTTTAGGAATAAAATAACAATTAGTAATATAATATTTGATTTAAAAACTATTTTGTGTCAATTTTGACACTATTTGATATATGATTTTTGTGAAAGTCATAACAGAATTATATTTTCGAAACAAGTTTATTAAATCAACACTAATATATCATAGTAACCTATAAAATTAGTGTAATTCATAAAAAGTCTTAAATTACATTTATTTTGGTATTTATATTATCAATTATGTCAATATTTCATTAATAAGATAATTACTGCATCATATTTGTGTCATAAATAAATTATATTATTTGATGTCTACAAATTAAAAATAAAATACCATCATTTAGGAAATCTTTTTAGCTTTCTAATGAATATTTATAATCGAATTTATCTTATGTATAACCCCATATTAAAAATGATTTACTTATTAAACTTTGATTTTAACTATTTTAACCCTTCTTTAAATAAATTAATAATAAATGTCCTAATCTAATCCAAGTGGGCCTAAATGGTCATATTTTATTCCTAAGTTTGTTTTTGGTCGAATTACACTTGTCCAATAGAAATAGGACATGTGTTAGGGTAATATTAATATCATATTTACCCTTAGTTACCCTATTTACTATTAACCGTGGCAAAAAAAGTAAAAAGTTACTATTCACCAAAAATTTATTTTCATCTCATTGAACCACATTTTAGTCCTTGATATTAACCGTGTTTCTCGGATTTTCGAAATTCCATTCACAGAAGCGGTAAAATTAAGTTTTATGCAAAATTCAGTTTTTAACCTACCACTTAGTAGTTTCACTATTCATCAAAAATTGATGTTTTTCAGAACAATGCCAAAATTTTATCCCAAGCTATATTTCATATTCCGAATTCAAAAATGAAGTCTATTTTACCAAATTCATAACATAAAAGTTGCATTAATTAATTTTATAATTAAATCCCGCTGTTAAAACAAATAGCGTGTTTTTAAGAAACAATATCTATCAAAAGATTGACACTTGTTTATGTCTAGTTTAAATGTGAAATTACATCCAATGACCAACATTGTATTAAATTGTAAAAATATATTCAAAATATACTTTAAAACCACTCAAATTAATGATTTATCACTATTAATTATTTCGATTAAAAAAGTTGTTTTTAATTATAATTTAGTAATTTTCACTATTCATCAGAATATGAAAGTTATCCGAAATGTACCAAAATATCACCTTAGGCTAAATTCGATACTCCGAATCCAAAAATGAAGTTCATTTTGAAATATAAGATTTAAAGAATTTTAAAAAGTGGTTATTACTATTCATAACGGCTTGTTTTAATAATATTTTAATAGCATATCATTGTTTCGTGAAACTCAGGATTACGTACCACACACGCTATCGAGGAAGGTTGCGATTGCGTGTAATGCAAGGCAAGTCAAGGATGCGTGTTCTGCAAGCTCCTTTTGGTGTAGCGTATAACACAAGACATTAGTAAAATAAGAAAGAATATTTTTCATAAAATCTCGGGCTGTTACAACCACCCCCGTGGATAGCACTCCCACCCGCTGGATACCTTGTAACCCCGTGGACAGCCCGACCACCCCTATGGACAGCCCGCCCACCCTCGTGGACACCCCTACACCTCTGGACATCCGTACCACCCCGTGGACATCCCGCCTACCCCCCCCCCCCCAATGACCCCCCCCCCCCCCCCCACACACACACACTCAACAGCCCCCCCCCCCCGAGATAGCCCGTCCACCCCCTATACACTACCTATCCACTTGAAAGCCCCACCGACCCTGTAGATAGCTCGCCCACCACCCTGGATACCCCATACACCCCTGGACAGCCCCACCACCCTCAAGGATATCCCCCCAACCACCTGGAAATCCCATAACCCCAGATATCTCCTCCACTCCCGTGGATAGCATGCCCACCCCCTGGACACCTACAACTGCCCTGGACAACTCAACTACCCCTGTGGATGCTTCACCCACCCCCTAGAAATTTCATGCCCCCCTAGAAATTCCCTCCACCCCTATGGACTCCCCCCCCCCGGACACACCATACCCCCTGGACAGCCCCTGCACACCCGTGGACAGCGCACCCACCCCATGGACACCCCATACCCCTGGACAGCCCCGTCACCCCCATGGACAACTCAACCACCCCCTGGACACCTTGTACCCCATAGGATAGCCCTGCCACACCCATGGATATCACACGCCCCCTGGACACACTTTACCCCCTGGACAACACCGCCACCCCCGTAGAAAGCTCATCCACACTCCTGGACACCTCATACCCCACTGGACAGCCCCGGCACCCACGTGGACAGCCCACCCCCCCCTGGACAGCCCCTCCACCCCCATGGATAGCCCTCCCACCCCCATGAACACCCCCTACCCCTTGGATATCCCCCACCCTCGTGGATAGCCCACCAACCCCCTAAACACCCCCTTCCCCTAGACATCCCCACCACCCTCATGGAAAGCTCACCCACCCCCTGGACACCCTATACCCCCTGGACAGCCCCACCACCCCCATGGACATCCCACCCACCCTCGTGGACACCCCTACCCCACTAGACAGCCTCACCACCCCAGTGGACAGCCCTCCCACCGACATGAACACACCTACACCCCCCCCCCCCTCGTAGACAACCCACCCACTAGACACCACATACCTCTGTGGATATCCCTTCCACCCTCGTGGATAGCTCTCCCACCCCCTGGCTAGCTCTGCCACCCCTGGACAGCCCCACCACCCTCGTGGACAATCCCCCACCCCCTGGACACCCAATACCCCCTGGACAGCCCTGACACCCCCGTAGACTTCCCGCCCACACCCTTTGACACCATGTACCCCTTGGACAGCCCACCCCCACAATCCCCATGAATAGCCCGCCCACCCCCAGATTCCCCTACCCTAGGGACAGTCCCCTAGTGTAACGCCCCTAACCCGGTTACCTAGAGTTGGTGCATTATTACATAACATTGGCATGATCATAAGAAAGATCAAATCTCGAAAGACCGATTAGTTTAGTTTCCTTGGAAACACTAGATATATTCATAAAGTTTTACATTACATCATAAAAATGAAAACTACAACAACATATTCTATATAGTCTACACTCTTATCCCCTCGTACTATCCCTGTAGGTCATTCATAATTTACTTCTTCACATCCTGGGAAAAATAAAACATAGAAATGGGGTGAGCTCAAATGCCCAGTAAGGATAACAATATATCAGAAACTTTCATAAATAAGAATAAAACATTAAGGCAATGTATAATTAAAAAAAGCCTTTTAAACTTGAACATCAACATAGTATGGAAAAATTTAAATGAAATAATTCCATTTACTTATTCACATGGATATTCTACTAATCGAATAATCACAAGCAATATCAATAACCACTTTTATAATGATGGAATGCATAATGCCAGACTATCATAACCACATAGCCAAGGCCTCATGCCAAGACTATAAATAATATTTTTCTAAGGCCTTGTGCCAAGACACTAGTTTGTCTCATGAGACCTACTGATGCATCGAGGAGCTATAGCGGGCTCCACCCATCACATATTAAGTCCAATGCATTCCCATATGAAATGGTTTAAACATAACATAAACATTCGTATTAAAACTATAATACGAAATGTAAATACTTGATCTATAAACCATGAATGGTATAAAAATAAGACATCCATAGTCAAACATATCACAAAACCTCCAATACAATATAGTAGTTTTGTATCATAATAAATCAACCTCAAATAAGCGTAAAATCCATCAAAGGATGTTGACATAGATGAAATCAAAACTCTTTTTAGAGAAATATATATTTCTATTTTTAAATCATTTAAGAGTCATATATTTATAAAATAAAACATTTTATTTGAAAATATTCTTATAATATTGTATGGGAATCTTCAAAAATTATATAATGGTGGAAAATAGCTGCACCCGCCGTATAAGTTAAAAAAACATTCTTACCTTAATTTGGTCGAAAAGGTTAAAAAGGACCTTGTTTGGAAAACAATGGAAAGAGTCCTTTCTGTTTTGAAATCATTTAAGAGTCACATAATTATAAAATAAAATTTTTACTTTGAAAATATTCTTATAAGTTTTTAAGGGAAGATTTTACGAGTTTATAACGGTAGAAAAAAGACGAGCCCGCCGTAAAAGTTAAAAAAATACATTCTTACCTAAATTTTGTCAAAAAGGTTAAAAAGGACATTGTTTGGAAAACGACAGAAATATTCCTTTATAAAAATCTTATGAAAAGTAAACAAGGGTATAAATTACTTTAAAACATAGTCTATAAAATAGTAATAATGTTTTGAAATACATTTTTAAGAAACATGGATGTGAATGATAAAGAGATCCCAGTAGATTATTACGTATAAACAACATCGGATAATGAAGAGATTGTGAAATAAACACTTACCTTGTACTTTTCCTTGGTTGAGGGTAATTTACCCTCTTTTATAATGGTTAAATAATTGTTATTAAATTATACAGGAATAATATACATTAATATGATATCATATATTATCTTTTAACATTGATTTGTTAATAATATCTTTGTATTATCGTTGTTTCAGGTGTTAACTTACTCATTTTCTTTTATATGTTTTGTTACGTAAGTCGTGTTTGTCATGGATAGGATGTATCTTATTCATATCCAGAATTATATCAATTCCTTAGATACTATTATTAATCATCAAATTAGAATTAGACTTGAATGGATAAGATGGAGAATGAATCTCATCGCGTTTGTGATGACGGTAGTCCGTACATACGCACGAGCGACAATATCATTCTTTTGATATAAAAATAATATATAAATGGATGGTATATCATATATAAAGAATAATTATCATGTTATATTAATTATTTACATGAATTACACATCATTATTATACCCATCCAAATAATAATTTATTGAATAACAATTACACCATGACGTGGAGACGGTAAGCCGTACGTACGCATGTATGGTGACATGTTATTCAAAGGATGGATAGAATACTGAATATGGTTGTAACATATTTGTAATAATATTATAGTATATAGGATATACTAGATTCATTATTTTAGAATGGTAATAACAAAGAAAGAAGAAGTGGAATAAGAAAGGAACTTGAAAAAGTGTAGTGAAAACATTACCTCTTCTTCAGGTTCTTCCTTTTGATTTGATCAAAAGGTCTCCATAGCTTGAATTTCTGATCAAACTAAGGCCTCTAGGTTGTAGTGAGGGAAGTTTATAGAGTATTTGGGCAGAGTTTTGCTGAGGAAAATGGCTTTGATGGTGTGAATTAATGAGAAGGGGGAGTTCCCTTTTATAAGAGGGGTGAGGGGAACCTTCAGAAAAGCTATAAATATTATTTTATAATAAATTCATATTCAGTTTCTAATGGATAAAAAGTGGATTATTTAAAGGTTAAGGTGGGTATGGGTCTATAAACACTCAACCAATAGAATTTATACTAGTTTTCATCATTATATTAACCTTATCTTTTAGTTTTAACTCTTAGTTAATTAGTTTGACACTTACCATGTCACTTTGTATTTTTATATTATATAGTTAATAAACATACTATATACCTACAAGAGACCCCCAAGTGGTCCATTAATGATAAAACTATCATGATATAAGTCTCTTGGCCGAACTTTAGATTTTTAGGAATTGAATATCAATTAATAATATAATATTTGTTTTAAAAACTCTTTTATGTCAATTTTGACACTATTTGGAAAATTGATTTTTTTGAAAATCATAACAGAATGATTACTTCGAACAATGTTAAATAAATCATTTCTAACATTTCATATTAACCTATAAAATTAGTGTATTTCATAAAAAGTCTCATATTATATTTATTTGGATATATATAATATCAATTATTTTAATTTTTCACTATTATGGTATTTACTGCATCGTCATTGTGTCATAAATAAATTAAATTATTTAATGTCTAAAAATTATAAATAAAATATAATTATGTAGGAACGCTTTTTAGATTTCTAATTAATATTTATAATCGAATTTATCTTATGTGTAACCTTATATTAAAAATGTTTTAGTAAATAAAAATTTATTTTAACTCTTTTAACTCTTCTTTGAATTAAATAATAATAAAAGTCCTAATCTAATCCAAGTGCACCTAAATGATAATATTTTATTCCCAAGGTTGTTTTTGGTCGAGATAAACTTGTCCAATAGAATTAGGACATGTGTTAGGGTAATATTAATATCATTTTTAACCTTAATTACCCTATTTACTTTTAACCGTGGTAAATAAAAGTAAAAAGTTACTATTCACCAAAAAAATTTTTCATCCCATTGAACCACATTTTACTCCTTGATATTAACCATGTCTCTTGTTTTTTCGAAATTCCACTCACAGAATCAGTGAAATTATGTTTTATGAAAAATCAATTTTTTTAACTACCACTTAGTGGTTTCACTATTCATTAAAAAATGATGTTTTTCAGAAAAATATCAAAAATTCACTCTAGGATAATTTCGATATTCTGAATCCAAAAATGAAGTCCATTTTGAAAAACAAAATTATTAAATTTCAAAAAGTTTGTATTACTATTCATAACGGCTAGTTTGATTGGTTGTGGTGTGTTAGAACTCGATGTTGCGTACAACACACACTATTGCATTATTCAAAGAGAAGCATAACGTAGAAGCATGGGGTGTTACATTATCCCCTCCTTCAAATAATTTCTTCCTCAAAATTTCTAGAATACTAACGCATGAAAATAATTGGGTGGTTCTTCATCATAAGTTCCTCGGTTTCCCACGTTGCTTATTCCATCTTATGGTTTCTCCACAAGACTTTTACCAGATGAGTCGTCCGGTTTCTCAGTACTTGTTCTCTCGTATCAAGAATCTTGACAGGCTCTTCGCAATAAGATTGATCGGGTTCCAGTTCTAATTTCTCATAGGTGAGTACATGTGTTGGGTTAGGCAAGTATTTCATCAACAGAGATTGGTGGAACACATCATGAACTTTGGAGAGACTTGGCGGTATTGCCAATTGGTAATCTACAACCCCAATTCGTTCTAGAATTTAAAAAGGTCTGATGTACCTGGGACTCAATTTACCTTTATTACCAAAACGTATGACTCCCTTCGATGGAGATACCTTCAGGAAAACATGATCACTGACATGAAATTCCAAATCCTTCCTTCTATTATCGGCATAGCTCTTCTGCCTACTTTGAGATGCTTTGATATGGTTTTGGATTACCTTAAACTTTTCCATCGTTTCCTCCACCAGTTCTGGGCCTACAAGTTTTCTTTCACCAATGTCATCCCAACAGGTTGGTGTGTGACATCTCTTTCCGTATAAGGCTTCATATGGTGCCATCTGAATACTCGAATGGAAGCTATTGTTATAGAAAAAATCTACCAGAGGTAAATATTGATCCCACATACCCAGAAAGTCAAGTGAGCAAGATCTCAACATGTCTTTTATGGATTGAATAGTTCATTCTGATTGTCCATCTGTTTGAGGGTGGTAGGCAGTACTCAAATGATGTTCAGTATCCAAGTCTTTCTGAAGACTTTTCCATAATCTTGAAGTAAAATGAGTATCACGATCAGAAACAACCGATAGGGGTACTCCATGAAGCCTCACAACTTCATTAATAAATAGTCTTTCCAGTCGTTCAAGTGGTAAATCTTCCCTTATAGCAAGAAAATGTGTTGATTTGGTAAGACGATCAACAATGACTCATATTGCATCGTTCCTTCTAGGAATATTTGGTAGCCCCATGAAAAAGTCCATCGTAATATTGTCCCATTTCCACTCCGGTATGGGAAGAGGTTGCATGACTCCTCCAGGATGTTGCCTTCTAGCTTTCACTTTTTGACAAACCATACATCATGACATAATATCAACAATCTCCCTCTTCATGTTGTCCCACCAAAAATGTTCACTCTAATCTCTATACATTTTGGTGCTCCTAGGGTGTAGAAGGAAATTGTAACTATGAGCATCATCCAGAATTTCTATTTTTAGATCAGGTATATTGGGAACACAATGTCTCTTCCCAAATTTCAAAATTCCTTCTTCATACACAAAGTATCTCAATATCCCATCATTCATAGCTTTAATCTTCTTTTTAAATTCTTAATAATCTATTTGAGAACTCTTAATACATTCTTTCTAAAGATGGTTTGGAAACCATTTGAAAAAGTATTGATGTTTCAACTTCCCTGGTTATTCCCATGTCCATCTTTACTAGATCCATGAAAATTGGATCCCTTTCAATTCTCATATTGTTCAAAACTCCATGATCTTTTCTGCTCAAAGCATCTTCCACCTTGTTTGCTTTCCCCGGGTGGTATTGTATCATGCAATCATAATCCTTGAGTAATTTATGCCATCTCATTTGCCTCATGTTGAGTTCTTTTTGTGAGAAAATATAATTCAAACTCTTGTGATTAGTATAAATCTCATATTTTTCCCCATAGAGGTAGTGACTCAATATCTTCAAAGAAAATATCACAGCTGCTAACTCGAGATCATGAGTAGGATAGTTTTGTTCATCAATTTTAAACTATCGTGATGCATAGAAAATAACCCTATCATTCTGCATAAGAACACTACCAAGTCCTTTCTTCGATGCATCACTATAAATAACGAACCCATCATTCCACGATGGTAGAGTCAATATAGGAGCATTGACTAATATTCTCTTCAGTTCTTCAAAACATTCTTCACACTATTTTGTCTAAACAAATTTAACCCCTTTACGTGTGAGCTTCGTTAATGGGTTAGCCATTCGGGAAAAATTCTGGACGAAACATTGATAATAACCTGCCAAACCAATAAAACTGCGTACCTCAGTTATACTCGTAGGTGCTGGCCATTCTTGGATTGCCTTGGTCTTAGAAGGATCAACAGAGATTCCATCTTTAGAGAAAATATGGGCAAGAAAAGAAATATTCTGAAGCCAGAATTCACACTTCCTAAACTACCCATATAATAATGTGTTCTCAGAGTCTTCATGATAATGCGCAATTGATTTTCATGATATTTGTAGCTTTTGGAGTATACCATGATATCATCAATAAATACCACCAAAAATTCATCGAGATATTCCTTGAAAACACTATTCATCAGATCCATGAATACATAGGGTGCATTAGAAAATGTAAAAGACATTACTGTAAACTCTTAATGCCCGTACCTTGTTCAAAATGTTGTATTCGGAATGTCTTTATTCTTCACACACAACGAATGGTATCCAGATCGAAGGCCAATCCTTGAAAAGTATTGAGCTCCATGCAGTTTTTCAAATAAATCATTAATGCGAGGTAGGGGATACTTTTTCGTTATTTTTATAGCATTGATCTCCCTGTAGTCAATACAGAACCTCATAGATCCATCTTTCTTTTTCACAAAATGAATAGGGGCTCCCCATAGAGAAACACTAGGGTGAATAAATCCCTTATTACTCAATTCCTCTAGTGGTTTCTTTAGTTCAACTAATTCTATAGTGGCCATTCTATAAGGGGTCTTGGATATTGGCATTGATCCAGGAATTACATCAATGGAAAACTCAACTTCTCATTCCGGAGGATGTCCAGGTAAATCTTCTGGAAACACATTTACATATTCATTCACAATAGGTACATCCTCTATTTGAACATTCCTTTCCTCACCCACAGTCATTTCATCCTCTTCCTCCCAAATAATTCAATTTAGTTGAGCTACTGGGGGTGGATCTATATAAGAATTTGGGGGTGACGATTCTGCTCTAATGATAAGGTGTTCCTTATCATCATCATAAAAAATCGTAACCTCCTTCTTCTTAAAATAAATATTCTCATCATGGTTTGAAAGCCAGTACATACTGAGGATTATATCAAACTAATTCATAGGTATGACGATGAAATCATTGGATAAAGAACATTTATGTGCTCTAATGAGGACTGATTCACAAAACGTTATTGCAATGATACTTCCCTTAGGAGTTTTAACTGACAACTCCCTTGTTAAATCAAATTGGAAATATCTAATTTTCGTAGCAAACTGGGAAGATATGAAACAATGCGATGATCCAGAATCAAATAATGCATTTGCTAAATTTGAGGAAACCATTAAATTACCTGCCACCACGTCTTTCGGAGCTTCTACCTCAGCATTAGTGATAACATAAGCATGGCCTTGATCCCTTGGCCTTTTCTGAGGTATGTTCCCCTAACTCTTTGGAAATTCATTTGCATAATGTCCCATCTCCTAGAAATTGTAGCATTGGACATTGGTAGCTTCCTTCTTCCCCTTGCAATCACGATCGTAGTGGCCTTTTTCACCACATTTGTAACAGACTCCCTTTCATTTTAAGAAAGTATCGGGGTGTTTCTTCCCACATTTACTACAGGATGGATATGCAACTTTTCCCTTCTTCCCTTTATTTTCATTACTAGAATGATCAGCAGATCTCTTATTCTCTTGCTTTTCTTTAAAGTCATAAGACTTTGAGAATTCTTTCCCTGTCTTGATAGCACATGAGACAATGTCTTCATATGATGAGAAGGATTGTGAGACTAATGCTCGACAGAGAAATTTTTTTAACCCATCAAAGAAATGATCAATCTTACTTCTTGGGTTACGTATATAATCTACAACATACCTTGCTAAACTTGTAAATTTATCCTCATAATTTGCGACATTCCCGTCCTCCTTTTGTCTCAGACTCAGAAATTGTCTTTCCATATCTGCTCGATGGTCACGAGGAAAGTATATTTCTAAAAACAGTTATTTGAACTCCCTCCATTCCATATTTAGTACTTCATCATATTCCTTCATGTTTTGAATTAATGACCACCAATGGTCAGCATCTCCCGTGAGGTGGTAAACTGCCATGATAACTTTTTCCATTTTACTACTCCCCAAAGCCTGAAATATTTTCTCTAGGGAATTTATCCATTCCTCAGCTACTAAGGGATTTGTACTCCCATTGAACGTTTGTGGTTTTTTCCTCATGAATCGATCTAACATTGATCCTCCACGCTGCGGATCAGGGTGCTCCTTACGGGTAAGGTTATTATTCATAACCTGAGTGAGTTTTCCTTGTATGGTGATTAGTTGATCAGCACTAGTTGCATCACCAGCTCCACTATAATTATCTTGAGCAGGAGGGAAATCCCTACAAAGAGTGTGTGCATTGATATGGTTTCCATTTCTTCCACTAGGCACCATTTCTAAACAATGGCATAAACTAGATCTATTTATTAATCAAAATACATAATTCCATACTTATATAACACTTAACATAAATTGAACTATTTATGGATATAATCCATAATCATAAAAATGTTTTCTTTGAGTAAGTATATACTCATAAACCCTTCATAATGATTTGTAAAGAAAACGAGAGTTATCCTATGCATATCCCCCAGGAGTTTCGTAACCAAGAGTGCAGCAAGGCCAATTGTCATGCACCAGTTCCCGTTCGAGTCTAGCTCAAAGCGGTGTTTTCAGGTTTTACCCCTAGGTACATCTGTGCTAGAGCTGCCTCTAACTGCTCGTATCTAGACAGGGATTTATTGCTCACAAAACTCAAAAAATCTCTACAATACCAAAATTCTAGGAAGTTCTTCTATACTAATCCTCAAAGTCTATCTTAAATCTATGTTCTCTAATCAGAGTATATCTAAATCTAGCTTCCAAGGTTTGTACTAAACTTTCTCTGATACCAACTGTAACACCCCAACCCCAGTCACCTAGATTCGGTGCATTATTACATAACATTGGCATGATCACAAGAAATATCAAATCTCGAAAGACCGATTAGTTTAGTAGCCTTGGAAACACTAGATATATTCATAAATTTTTACATTACATCAAAAAAATGAAAACTACAACAACATAGTCTCCATAGTCTATAATCTTATCCCCTCATACTATCCCTGCAGGTCATTCATAATTTACTTCTTCACATCCTGGGAAAAATAAAACATAGAAAATGGGTGAGCTCAAATTCCCAGTAAGGATAACAATATAGCAGAAAATTTCATAAATAAGAATAAACATTTAAGACAATGTATAATTAAAACAAATTCTTTTAAAACTTGAACTTCAACATAGTATGGAAAACATAAAATGAAATAATTCCATTTACTTATTCACATGGATATTCTACTAATCGAATAATCACATGCAATATCAATAACAACTTTTATAATGATGGAATGCATAATGCCAGATTATCATAACCACATAGCCATGGCCTCGTTCCAAGACTACAAATAAGATTTTTCCAAGGCCGTGTGCCAAGACACTAGTTTGTCTCAGGAGACCTACTGATGCATCGATAAGAAATAGCAGGCTCCACCCATCACATATTAAGTCCAACGCATTCCCATATGAAAATGTTTAAACATAACATAAACATTACTATTAAAACTATCATACGAAATGTAAATACTTCATCCATAAAACATGAATCGTATAAAAATAACACATCCACAGTCAAACATTTCACAAAACCTTCAATACAATATAGAAGATTTGTATCATAATAAATCAACTTCAAATAAGCGTAAAATCCATCAAAGGATGTTGACATAGATGAAATCAAAACATTTTTTAGAGAAATATCTCTTTCTATTTTAAAATCATTTAAGAGTCATATATTTATAAAATAAAACATTTTCTTTGAAAATATTCTTATAAGCATGTAAGGGAAGCTTAAAAAATTTTATAACGGCAGAAATTAGCCGCACCCGCTATATAAGTTAAAAAAACATTCTTAGTTAATTATGTCGAAAAGGTTAAAAAGGACCTTGTTTGGAAAACGACGGAAAGAATCCTTTATAAAATTCTTATAAAAAGTCAAACAAGTGTATAAATGACTATAAGCCATATTCCTTAAAATATTAAAAATGTTTTGAAATACATTTTTAAGAAACAAGGATGTTGATGATAAAGAGATCCCATCAGATTATTACGTATAAACAACCTCGGATAATGAAGAGATTGTGAAAAAAACCCATAACATGAAATTTTCTTTTGTTGAGGGTAGGTTAAAATCCTATATAATTGTGAAATAATTGTTATTAAATTATAAACGAATTATATACATTAATATGATATCATATATGATTTTTTAACATTGATTTGTTAATAATATCTTAGTATTTTCGTTGTTTCGGGTGTTAACTTTCTCATTTTCTTTTATATGTTTTGTAACGTAAGCAGTGTTTATCATGGATAGTTTGTATCCTATTCATATCTAGAATGATAACAAGTCGTTAGATACTATTATTAATCATCAAATGACAATTAGACTTGAATGGATACGATGGAGAATGAATATCATCGCGTTCATGGAGACGGTAGTCCGTACGTACGCACGGGCGACAATATCATTCTTTTGATATTAAAATAATATATAATTGGATGGTATATCATATATAAAGAATCATTATCAAGTTATATTTATTATTTACATGAATTACACATCATTATTATAACCATCCAAATAATAATTTATTGAATAACAATTACACCACGACGTGGAGACGGTAAGCCGTACGTACGCACGTATGGTGACATGTTATTCAAAGAATGGATAGAATACTGAATATGGTTGTACCATATTTATAATAATATTATAGTATATAGGACCTTGTTTGGAAAATGACAGAAAGATTCCTTTATAAACTTCTTATAAAAAGTCAAACAGGGGTATAAATGACTTTAACCCATATTCTGTAAAATAGTAAAAATGTTTTGAAATACATTTTTAAGAAACATGGATGTGGATGATAAAGAGATCCCAGTAGATTATTACGTATAAAAAACCTCAGTTAATGAAAAGATTACGAAATAAACCCTTACCATGTTCTTTTCCAGGGTTGAGGGTAGGTCAACCTCCTGTATAATTGTTAAATAATTGTTATTAAATTATACAAGAATCATATACATTAATATGATATCATATATGATCATTTAACATTGATTTGTTAATAATATCTTAGTATTATCATTGTTTTGGGTGTTAACTTACTCGTTTTCTTTTATATGTTTTGTTACATAAGCCATGTTTGTCATGGATAGGTTGTATCTTATTCATATCCTGAATTATATAAAGTCCTTAGATACTATTATTAATCATCAAATGATAATTAGACTTGAATGGATACGATGGAGGATGAATCTCATCGCGTTCGTAGAGACGGTAGTCCGTATGTACGCACGAGTGACAATATCATTCTTTTGATATTAAAATAATATATAATTGGATGGTATATCATATATACAGAATCATTATCATGTTATAATTATTATTTAAATGAATTACACATCATTATTATACCCATCCAAATAATAATTTATTGAATAAAAATTACACCACGACGTGGAGACGGTAATCCGTACGTACGCACGTATGGTGACAGGTTATTCAAAGGATGGATAGAATACTGAATATGGTTGTACCATATTTATAATAATATTACAGCATATAGGAGATACTGGATTCATTATTTTAGAATGGAAATAACAAAGAAAGAAGAAGTGGAAGAAAAAGGAACTTTAAAAAAGGTGGTGAAAACATTATCTCTTCTTCAGGTTCTTCCTTTGGATTCGATCAAAAGGGCTCCTTAGGTTGGCTTTCTGATCAAAATAAGGCCTCTAAGTTGTAGTGAGGGAAGTTGAGAGAGTATTTGGGCAATGTTTGGCCGATCGAAATGGCATTTAAGGTGTTAATTAATGATGAGGGGGAGTTCCCTTTTATAAGAGGGGTGAGGGGCCCCTTTGGAAAAGCTAGAAGTATTATTTTATAATAAATTCATATTCGGTTTCCAATGGCTCCAAAGTGGATTATTTTAAGGTTAAGGTGGGGATGGGTAGAAAACCACTCAACCAATAGAATTTATATAGGTTTGGGTCATTATATTAACCTTATCTTTTAGATTTAACTCTTAGTTAATTAGTTTGACACTTACCTTGTATCTTTGTATTTTTATATTATATAGTTAATAAACTTACACTATACCTACAAGTGACCCCCAAGCGGTACATTAATGATACACATATAATGTTATAAGTCTCTTGGCCTAACCTTATATTTTTAGGAATTTAATATCAATTAATAATATAATATTTGTTTTAAAAACTCTTTTTTGTCAATTTTGACACTATTTGGAAAATTGATTTTTGTGAAAATCATAACATAATGATTACTTAGAAAAATAAATCATTCCTAACATGTCATATTAACATAGAAAATTAGTGTAATTCATAAAAAGTCTCAAATTATATTTATTTGGGTATTTATAATATCAATTATTTTAATTTTTCACTATTATGGTAATTACTGCATCATCATTGTGTCATAAAAAAATTAAATTATTTAATGTCTAAAAATTATAAATAAAATATCTTTATGTAGGAAATATTTTTAACTTTATAATAAAAATTTATAATCTAATATATCTTATGTGTAACCCTATATTAAAAATGTTTTAGTAAATAAACTTTGATTTTAACTCTTTTAACTCTTCTTTGAATTAAATAATAATAAATGTCCTAATCTAATCCATGTGAACCTAAATGATAATATTTTATTCCTAAGGTTGTTTTTGGTCGAGATAAACTTGTTCAATAGAATTAGTACATGTTTTAGGGTAATATTAATATCATTTTTACCATTAATTACCCTATTTACTTTTAACCATGGTAAATAAAAGTAAAAAGTTCATATTCACCAAAAATTATTTTCATCTCATTGAACCACATTTTACTCTTTATATTAACCTTCTCTCTTGGATTTTTGAAATTCCACTCACAGAAACAGTAAAATTATGTTTTATGAAAAATTCAGTTTTTTTAACTACCACTTAGTGGTTTCACTATTCATCAAAAATGAAGTTTTTCAGAAAAATACCAAAAATTCACCCCAGGATAATTTCGATATTCTGAATCCAAAAATGAAGTCCATTTTGAAAAATAAAATTTATAAATTTCAAAAATTGGGTATTACTATTCATAACGGCTAGTTTGATTGGTTGTGGTGTGTTAGAACTCGATGTTGCGTACAACACACGCTATTAAATTATTCAAAGAGAAACGTACCGTAGAAGCTTGGGGTGTTACACCAACCCCATGGACCTCCCCCAACCCCCTGGAAGACCCCCCACCCCCTGGACAGCACCCCACCACCTGGACACCAACACCCCCTGGACACCCGACCCACATACACAACCACCCACCCCCTTGGAAGGCCCACATCCCCTAACACCACCCCACCACCTGGACAGCCCCCCCCCCCACCCACCCACACTAATCCCCTCGATTCCCCCCATTCCATCCCCACCTTGGGCAACCTCCCTCAACCAACCCCCTTGATGACCCCCACCCCCTGAAAATTCTGTAACTCCCTGGAAAGCCTCCCCCCAACCCCCATTGATATCCCACCCACCCCCTGGACACCCTTACCCCCTTGGAAACCTACCACAACCGCCTAGATAGCCCCCCATCCCCTGGACATCCCCTACACCCTTGGATAGCACCCCCGACCCCCTAGACAGCCCCCACCCCCTTGACATCAATAGATTATTTCACTCCTCAACACTATATCATGCCAAAATCATTGATAAAAAATACAATCCAATCCATAAGAACATCAATTTCCCGATTTTTATTTTTTTTTACAAAACCAACAAACAACTCTTACGCCAATATGTTTGTATCTTTTTTCACATTATTGATAATAAATACAAAAGATATCTTGGTATCTTCTCATTTCATTTAACTTCTCTAAAATATACCATCTTGTCCCTATTTTACTCAAAATTTCATCTTACATTACCTTTTAAGAGAATGAAAGTTTTACAAACAACATACCTAAGAAACTATGGATAATATACTTTATATCTATATGTGATAACATAGAAAATAAGATAGAATTAACCAAGAAATAAAGGATGTACATTAATAAATAGAACATGCGATGCAATTTTGAAATAACTCAAATTAGGGGTTATATAACAAATCCCACATAAAGATATAGTATGCTATCATCTGAACACACAAATTATAAAATTAAAGCATAATACATAATATCATATTTTATCCCATTGAATGGGGAAGATCATCATAAACCTCCAGTGTATTTATATACCAATGGAATATAATTATATGTATTCTGTATTCTGAACTTGGTACTATTCTACCAGTAAATGCATAGGGAAGGGAAGCAGATTTCTTCTGGACAAATTGCAGGCAAATGAAAGCTGCTAGCTTTTGGAAAAATTGTCCTCTCTATTTGAACGGTTTAAAAAATCGTTGGTATCACATTAACAAAACCCACTCTTTACCAATGGTTTACAACCATTGGTAAATATCTCAGTTTAGTATTTACCAAAAATTTCAGAAATCTTTGGTAAAGGCCTGTTATACTCAATATTTTCTAACGGCATTCTTTAACCATTGGAAAATATATATTTCAACAGTTTCAAAACCATTGTGAAAGATAATATGATTTAGGGTGGCTTCTTTCAATTTTTATTTTATAACCCACTAGTAGAAGAATATCCCCATGGCTTGCCTGCCAACAGTTGGATAAACCGTTGGTATAAGATTTCCCAATGGTTATACAGGCTTTACCAGTGGTTTAAGACCATTAGTTTATAATAAATTTACTATAGTGATAATTATTATAAATTGATTAAAATTATATCAAATTGTTATATGTTTTATCCCTCGTGAATGAAAGATCCAACATTACCTCACACCAAAACTTTTTCATAAGCAATAACAATATCAAAAAATGGGTTTCCTTAAAACTATGTCATTTCATTTCAACAAGGATACATGTATTTTAAAAAATATAAGTTATTATTAAAATTATAACTAGAATTAAATTTTAATTTCAATATAATGTTTTTATAAAACTCAAATATTTAATGTCTTTTCCTTATTTTATTTTCTTTTAAAAATATTACCCACCATGGTTTTTTTACATTACATTATTGAATTGTGAAAAAATAACTATTTCCTAAACTAATGAACAGATATCTTATGTAGAAACATATATAAAATACATTGTAAATTGTGAATTTTATGAATCATTTGTACTATAAAATTCAAACATTAAGAAATTATTTAGTTTTTTTACTTCTATACCCCTAAAACAACCAACATAATTAATACTTATTATGCAAATGAGTGAATAATTACAGTAAATGTAATTAGTAGAATAAAAATAAATAATTTACATAATTGTTTGAATTTGGAGGATAGAGGATGTATGAGGTGTTTCAGGACTTAAGGTTATATATATATATATATATTAAAACATCCTTATAATGATTTTGATGTTTTCCATTCATGTTACTTTTTATATTGTTTAAAAAAACATTATCCCATATCTTATTATTACCCATTAAAAATTATCAATTTTTACTTAAATTTTCTTCTCAATTAAAAAATTGTTAACCAAAGTTTTAAATTATCATATTTTTATGGGTTGACTAAAAATGTATGATTAAGAGTTTAATGTTATGTTTTAATAAGTTTTATATTAAAATTTATTCCATCATAATATTAATTCATGTTTGGGTTTTTGAAAATTATATATGATTATTTGAGGGTCTAATATAGTACTTTAATTTGTTAGGTAATGTTTTATTATCTCCAGAAGATTTGTTGTAAAAATCCTAATATGAAATATCATTATAAGTGTGCTTCTAAAGATAAAAATTAGTGTTAATAAGAATATGATGTCGCAAGTAACCTTCACAATTACTATATTTCCCATATTATTTCCTATAAAATTGTATTATAAAAATATATGAGATATGATGTTAATTTTATTAGTGATTAGAGGATTATAATTTCTCAATGATGGTTTTTGAAAAACAAGAACCCTATTAATGAGTTTTCAGGTTCTTAGGGAGACTGACCTTATTCCTATAATTGTATATCCCTTAGAGATATTTAAATTCTCATTGTACATTTGCAAAAAAATAGGGGTTTAAGAAGTAGTAGAGATGCTAAAAGTGCTGATGTTTCTAAAATGGTTTTTTTCCAGGAATGAGGCAACTGTGTTATTTAATGTACATGTTTTTTTGAAAAAAATAAACATTGCATGAAAGGGTGACGTTTCATTGAAAATTTTATCCTAATTAAATGAAAATATAAAACAAAGGGACCTTGTAAATGTAAAAACTAAAATATTTTTGATAGATAATGCGGCATTAATTTCTAGGCTATTATAGAAACACATAATACAATAAAAACATACATGGAGTTTTTATCAAATTATAACATTTTACCTTCCACTACTCATGTTAAGGAGAAGGCTAATTACCATATAACATTCATTATGAAATTCCTAAATAATGGCACAAAATATTCTTTAGTTTTAAAATATTTAATACTTTATAGTATATATATATCACATAATATCATTTTAAACACAAAAATAGAATATTTAAAACCCTATGTTTCTAAAAGGGAACGTTTTGTTCGATTACATATACAATTTGCAACACTTTGCCCAAATGAATCATGATTATTTAAATTTACCCATTATAAACTAGATACTAAATAAACATGTTAGAATATAATTATCTAATTTATGAAATATATATATATATATATATATATTTTACACAATTGTAAAATTATTAAGAAAATATTGTTCAATTTTTAATAAGGGCACTTTTTTAGTTTAAAATTATGTTTTTTTTAAAAAAAATTATTTATTTCTGTGAAAAGGTATTATAATTAATTTATTTAAAATTAGGAAATTTTATTTTATGAAATTATCAACATTTTTTAAATTAATATATTTATATTAACAAAGGATGATTTTTTTTAAGAAAATATTCATTTTTTGGAGAATAGAGAAAAACAATAATTTTTAGTAAAATCGTCATTTATTTTAAATAAATTATATTATTTCAAATTATAATTATAATTTAATATTACTTAAAATTTAAATATTTATTAATAAATTATATTTCATTTAATTAATTGCATTTAAATCATACTTATACTGTATTTTAATACGATATTATAAATAGGCATTAAAACAGACTTTTTCTGAAAATTATTTTCAAGTGCCTCTGGTTTATCCATTATTAAATAATTAATATATAATTTATTAAGAAATGATTTAAGTTAAATATATATATTATATTAAAATAACAATTAATTTAATTTAATTTAATTTTTATTACTTTTTCTATAGTTGTTACAAGGTTTTTTAATGCTTCGATAACGCATTTCTTAAAAGAAAGTTTTTTCGACAAGTTTTTGAATTTATTTATAAATTAAATTATTCCACTTATATGATTTTAATTTCATAAAATGGTTTACTTCTTTGTAAAAGTAAAAATTTATATTATGTAATAAGTTGAAAATATAAAAAAATTTGAAAATTGTAAAAATTGTAAAAACAAAATTTATCGTGTAAAAAATTGAATGGTAAAAGAGTGTAAAATTATATGAATGGGGATAAGATGTTTAAAAATGTTTCTTTTGAATTTTAAAGGTTTTTCTCAATTATATATCTCTCAGAGAATCTATTATTTCTTAATTTTTTGGGCACTTCGATTGAGAGTGATTTCCCATTATAGAATTGTTTTTGTTATTTTCAAGATGGCCCTTACACCTCCAATATATAAGGGATCCCACTCTTCTCCCAATTGAAAACAAATAAAACCCATTTTTGGGAAACTAACATCGAAAATCACTTCCTTAATTCACTCCCCTCATCATAGAGTCGTTTTTTTATCAAATATCCAATCTAGGAATGATTTTTTTATAATACTATTGTGGCTATCAGAAGAAGAGGTAATGTTCATCACCGAGCATCATTGTTTAATTTATTCATTCACCTCTTCAAAATCATTCTCAATAATGAAAATATAATATCACAAAGGTCTCGCATATACATAGATATTATTATGATTATTTAATAACCGACATCCATCTCTACATCCATCATCAAAATGTATTACATAAACATTAAGGATTAATTAATCTATTATAACATGAAAATGAATAAATTATATTTATTAACAATCTTGAAAAGTTTTCTTAATAAATTATATAATTATTGTATATTTATTATTCATTTTTATAAAGAACACACATGATAAGTAAGCCTCATAGTAAGGGTTCCTTCCAAGAAACCCTTTCCTTTAAGCTGTCAGCACTCACTCTCTATCTAACTCACATTATCCCTCTATTTATTGAAATTTTAGGCTAATTAATTTTTATATATGTCTCATAAATGTATAACTATATCATGATTACTCCCATTTATGGGGTAACTCAATCCACATTTGCACTTATAAGATACCCTTTTTAAGAAGTCTATTTTGATTATGTGATGACCCAATATTCTATAACACATTTTATTCCATTAGTTATTCTTATGTTCATACATTATGATTATTTTATTTAGTAATAACACATATTCTTTCACATAATTTGAATGTGATGGGTGGACTCAAATATATATATATATATCCCACTAATGCATTGGGTCATGTTTTAGTCTCATCGTACATCGTGTAGGGGATCATTATGAAACTATATCCATCATGTAATGTGGTCTTACGAATTAGCCTTAACATATGTTAGGTAATGTTTTAGGATTTATTAAACATTTGAAATGATGTGATGATCTTTTTATACCATTTCCATTATAGAATTCTTTAATTTTATTACATTTGTACCTTCCCTTTTATGAAATCCTTTATAATTTTTAATGACATGACGTTCTTCCTTATCATGTTTATTCCTTTAATATCCATTTTAGCTCACCCTTATCCTTAATGTATTCTCTATGATATCCCATGAAATTTTAAGAGCTATATCAAAATTATGATTTCACTATGGAGAATAAATGGGGATTCCATTTTTTATATTTCCTTTGATGTAATATTAAACTATTCTTCCAAAAAAAGATATTCCTCCTGGTCTATGTGGTTGTTCATTTGGATATTCATGCTTAAAAAATGTAATAACATAGGTAAAATCCTTGGGCAACTATAAAAGGTTCCAAGGGTTTTGGGAGTATCTCTATTAATCATCCACTTTCACTATAGCCTCATGGACACTATTTACTTTAACCTTATATTATATCATGTATTCTAACATGTGAGACAATATTTTGGGTATCTTCTAAAAATATTAGGAAAAATATCAGTAACACCATTTTTTATCACATGATATGTAGTATCATTTAAATAAAAATTAAAAAAATCAATTGGATTAATTAAAAAACAATTTTGAAGTCGTTTTCTGACTCAAACTCAATCATTATTTAGTCAACCATTATGTTTAACCCATAGGGAACAATATAATTAGTATTATATATGAATTGATAGATTCGTAAATTTAAGAAAAGGGAAAACCATGGAAAAGAATCAGTTCTGCTCAAAATACATGATGACCTGGAATGATCTCTATTAAATACATGTATATCTATATGGGTGTCCTACATAAGTATCATTTTCATATATTAATTGTTATATATCGACATTGAACAAAATATCGAGTGACTATAGGATAGGGATGAAATTCCCTTTGGTTATCTATTGTATTTTTGTGTTACTATGTATCTTCAATGATGCTTCTAAATTTATGATCATGGAGACATGGGTGATAGTTTGAGTATCCACCCATTAAATAGTCCATGAAGGTACTACCCATATGGTTTTGGGAAGAGACAAATTTGAATGTATTTTTTGAAAATATATCAGAAAATTACAAATTTGTAAAGAAAATTTTGAAGGAAGACTACGAGTAATCATCCACATAAATTATATGATTATTTAGTAGGACCTGAGGTTAAATACATTTACCAAGGATTCTAAAAGCCCTTCCATAATATCTTGATAATTCTAGTAAAAATTTTTGTTAAATAAAACTTTCATAAATGTACTTTTTTAAAATTTAAAATAAATTAAGATATATTTTAACAATCAAAATATTTTAAACTTTCTTATCCTTTCTATAAAAAACAAGAAAATTGTATAATATAAATTTAATATATTCAAGTTATAAAAAATGATTTCATATTTTTTTCCAAGATATAATAATTATTGAATTTTATGAAACCTAATGTCACATTTTATATGATTTTATTTCAAAATTTACTCTTGATCATTTTTGAAATTATAGTTTTCAAATGAATTTTAATAATCATAATTTTAAATTATTTTCTATTTTTAGAAAGACAATGACAGAAGTAAATTTTAGTAGAAATTCAATATCATTAAATGAAATTTTATGTAAAAATAATAATATTGATAAATTAAAATTGTTTAAGATAAATAATATATATTTTAATAACATAAATTTAATACATTAATGTATTATAATATTTTTAATATAATTATAATTATTGAATTATTAATTTGATACATAATTCTGTTCTATAATAAATAGTTTTCTTGTGGAATGGTACTCAGATTCATGAAAAATTAAAGGTATATTAATCCATGTGAATGATTTCAAAAAAAGAGTATTCATACCCATAAATATTAGGATAATCGAACATGAAAACATGGAATAAGGATACAATAAGGGAAAGGTTGTAAGAGTAAATAATAATGATTCATTTTGTATCAATCTCGGTCAAATGAATAATCATAATCACATAGAAAGAATAAAAATTTATTGTAATCTTGGGACATCATATACATGGAACACTTACAAAACCATTATAGTATACTTTCCAAACCCCTAAAAATTGAAATAACCGTATAACCAACATCCAAAATAATTATCTAGATAAAATAATAATTAACCAATTAATTGGAGTGATATCTTGGAGAACCCGTCACTTATGTTATAACAGGCTCACCCAGCACTATTTAGCTAAACCCATTTTATATATTGTCAAAAACCCATTGCATGAAGAAAGTACATAGATATTCCATTTCATCCTAAAACTCATGAAAACCATTATTATATTTATTAATTGATTATAAAATGAAAAATAAATGGGTTTCATTTCAATATCATTTAAAATTTTTTTACTAATGGAAAATAAAAATGTTCTTTAATAATCTCTTTGAAACATGATAAACATGTGAAAATGAAATGGGTCTCATAATAATAAATTTTTTAAAATATTATTCTTTATAGGTAAAGAGAGAGAATGATATTAATACCAAATATCCTAACTATAGGATAAGTAACAATAACTGATTTCGACCTTAATGAATGGAAACAACCTTAAAATATCATTAATAACATTCTTGAGGAAAATAAACTTTACATTTTAAAAATCTTTTTCAAAACATTATTTTTTTCGAAAAATCCTTTTATATGAAAATAATTTTTAAAATAAAATAATTAATAATATAATAAGAATCACTTTCCTTAAAAATAACCTTTCAATCCTTTAAAGTAATCATCAATGAAATGATGGTTAGGTATATGGGTAATTTTATATATTTCATCAAGAACAATCCTTTTGAACGGTAAGAATGTTTGAAAAAGTCTTGTTTGGATAGTGATAAGAATATGCCTAAAAAAACCCAAATAATGTGTAAAATTAAATTTAATAAATCATTTTTAAAATATTAAGATAATTTTTGAAGGATTTTTTTATAAAACATGTTTTTGTATGAAAACATATTTCCGGCCGAAGAGAGAGATGTGGTAAAATTTTATTAAAAAAACGTTTTTCATAAAATATAAGTACCAGAGAGGGAAAAATAGTACTATCACTTTTAAATATTATTAATGAACAATAAATAATACAATTAAAGAGTTTACATATATTTGGATCATAATATCTCATCATTGGAAGCATAATCATAAACAATTTTGATAATGGATGAGATTGTAATATAAGACTCTTACAACGTGGGTGTATTTGAATCAAATCCCTGTGAAAGGATTTCAGTAAATGAAACATAAAATATAATGATAATAAATCAATTAATTATGTTACATGCGTTGTTAGGATGCATATAATCCTCATAAAATATGATAGTTTCAAAACATGACGTAATCCTCAACGAAGGAAAACTGTGGGAAACAGTCCATTACAAATTTGGTAACATTGGAACCGTAAACCCCACTAAATAAATTTAATTAAATTTATATATATATCCATATGTTTACTCACAATAATAATATAGTAAATAATGTTAAGTATACACACAATAGAATATTAATAAGTGGTGAATATTTCATATATCTCACTAAAATAAATGTGAGCGGGGAAAACCATTAACACGAGTCTGGTTCGACATTGCTGCTCTTTTTATTCTTTAATTAAAAAAATATGTTAATTGATTAATTTATTCACAAAATTATTAATTTATATAATATTACTTAATTTATTATGTTTATGTCTGTTTGTTTTTTACCATATTCAGTTTGTGTGCTAAAAATGTCATAGGTGGGTTGACTATAGACAAAATTTTCATTATTAAAACATATCCATAACAGTAATAAAATTATTATCATATTTATTCATCAATTATACGTTTAAAAACAATCAAAAAATATGGCTATTAAAAAAGATCTAACATTATGATCATGGATACAATACGTCGTATGTACGCTTGAGTAACATTTCCATTATTTAATGGTAATTATGGAAGAATGTGAGTAACATTTATATTTCAATAATAAAATAATTTCATAAATAACATATTATTGAATTTTATATAATTATATATATAATTATTATGTTTTCATGATAATAAAATGAATCGCATATCTTCAATGAGGAAGTAGTCCACACATTCACGAACGATGTTATCATTATTTTAGTGAGTGAAAAGGTTAAAATATTCTGATGTATTATATTCTTAAAATGATAAATATTTCATTAATATCACATGTATTTAATTTATATAATATATATGTATTATATTCACACCATTTACCTTCCATATAACTTGTTAGAGAAAACTAACTAGCGTCACATTGCAAGATAGTAGTCCATAATAAATATGGTAAACATTATCATATACATTTCATTTTAGAATATAAAAATTTCATATATTAAATATTTAATTCTTAGGTGTAATTATTATATAAATAAAATATATATTTTTATATATTTTAAATCCATCATCATACCCAACCATGAGAAACTGTAATGGAAAAAATTAATGACATTGTTTCATGAGGCGGTAGTCCACCGTACACATGAATGATGATTTTGTAATCCATTTTATGGAAGTGTATATTTTTTAAGATATAAAATTAAACTAAAAAATATATAATTATATTGAAGTACTTATGTTATTATACCATCATTACATAAGAATAATTTAATGATTTTTATATAGGTGTAAAATAAACAGGCTCATTGAAGAACATTATGTCCTATTCAAGTATCCTCCATTGGATTTCACTAAATCGTTGAAAGGATAGATTTATATAAATAATATAGATTCTATATCAAGGTTAGGGAATTTTTTAATTTATTTTGGTATGTTTTTGATGATCTAATGTGGCTTGAGACATTTTATAGTTGAGCAGGAGTGGCATTCTGGTAAATACTCAAAATTACTTACTGTTGGATGCTCAATATTATCTACAGTGGATAAAAAATGAGAAACAAAAGGATTATATGGATTATATGGTTCCTAAAAATCTCCACCACATTATGATACACTTCTTTAAAACATTTTATTCTTCAAATTCTAAGTTCCATTATTTTTACAGTTTTGTGTTTTCACTATGGTAAATATTTTTTTTGAGCTAGGTAATTTATATTTTAACAAAAAATTAATGTAAGATTTATTATAAAACTTATACCCATAGATTCAATGTATTAAATCTAAATTATTAAATTAAAATCATATGTTTTTTCAATAATAGTTTTAGAACACGTTAAAGTGACGTGTAAAAACACCGCTTTAACCATTATTGTACTAACCGAGTTTCTTACTAATTAGTTTCCAATATATTTAGTATAAAAGAAAACTCTATCCATTAATTGGACATATTTTATATTTATTAATATTTACAATACAATTTTCATATTATAGAATCAGGGGTTAGATTAAATCATTTAAAAAAAGATAATTTATTTTACAACAGCTTTAAAATCAATTTTAAAATTATTCTTTTAATTGGAATTTAAAAAATATCAATAAAATAATGGAATTAAAATATTTTAATATATCAACATTTTAACAAGATATATTCATTTGAAAAATTTGTGTGATACTATAATTCACACAAACTATTTAGTTTTAATTATTTTTTTTATCATTTATTGCATTAAATTTCTCACTAAATAATTTATGTGTTGGAATTTCAAAAGAATTCTATGTAATTATTTCATTTTTAATATGTAAATATAAATTATTTTAATAATAAAACTAATTTATATATCATAATAATAACTATAACTAAACATATGTTGTTTTTTCCCAATCCCAACGCATTACAGTAATTAAAAGGATAAAAAGTGTCTTTCCTTTTTTTCATTACATAACTTATTATATGGGTCATATTCAAATAATATGACATAAATGGACTAATTAAACTAATTAAATAAAATTAATATTATATTTTACCTCATTTTCACTGTTTTCATTCTTTTTTCACACCCAAATAATCAATTTTTATATTAATAGTTGGAATTAATTTTTAGTACATTCACTATTCATTTCGGTCAAAACATTAGATGAATTTATTTAAACCTAAATATTATAATGATTCAAAATGTGGCATCCATTTTTACTAATTCAATTCATAGAAGTGTAAAAACATAATTTAAAATTAATCCCATAGACTTAAAGAGACAAGAGCTTTTCAGAAGATTATTTTTTTTAGAAAATAATGACTCTATATTAACTATAAGAAAAATAATTATTATTATTTGAGACTCAATTAATATTTATTAATATATAATATTAAATATTTAATATTTAAATTTTGTATTAAACATTCCCCATTACTGATTATTTTAATTAATAAAAATGGGGAAATATTGTTCCTTTTAAAATAGTTTATAGGAAAACACATTGTTAAACCAAAAATACTAACATATACTAAAAACCAATATAAAGATTCATCAATGTAATTAATTTTATTAAATATTATGTGGGTTAGATGAAAAAATATTTAAAAAGTATTCTAAATTTAAATTAAATAATTTATTATAATGAAAAATCTTTTTATAAAAATTGGTATTTTATCAATATTCACTAAAAAATAAACATTTTCCTTAAATTCCTGAAATGTTTCCACAATTAAATTTTTATATAATGATTCCAATAAATAAATAAATTTTATTAAATAAATTTTTTCAAAGTCTTCAAAATTGGTTATAATATTTTTTTCATGAAAATAAATAAATTTTTTTTTTGAATAAAACATATTTTTGAAGAATAAAATCACTTTACTAGAAATAGATTGATTATTTAATAAACATGTATCAAGAATTTGTTTTGAGTAAGATATATATATATATATATATCATTAGTTTGTAACACCCTGAGATTTTATGATACATATTCTTTTTAATTTATTTTATGTCATGTGTTTTATGCTACACCAAGATTATCGTGTTCTATACGCAACACCGTATTAGCTTTCATTTTATGCATCACAATTCTTGGATCGTGTTATACACAATTTCAAGTTCATTTGATAGAACTTATTCTACGCAACATTGAGTGTGTATATATATATATATATATTGAATCTATAAATAAAAAATGGTTGGATTCTTTTATACACAACAACAAAGGAGTCTTGCACTACACACAACCCGGACTTGGCTTTCATTACACGCAATCATGACCTTCCTCGACAGCGTGTGTCGTACGCAATATCGGGTTTCACTAAATAACGATATATGGTTATAATATTATCATGAACTAGCCACTATGAATAGAATTAACCACATTCTATATTTTATAACATTATGATTCATCTTATAAATTTTCTAAAACATTTTGTGTGAACAAAATAAATTTTTCGGGTAAAATAATATTTTGCAAAAAATGCAGTTTTGCCGCCTTTTGATGGCGCACCCACATTAAATCTAGTTTTTGACATGTATATAAGTTCAATTTTCAAAAATAAATATCTTTTTTTTGAATCAGGATATAAAAATTTACATTGGATAAAGTATTGATATTTTTATGATAACTTTCATATATTAATGAATAGTAAAAACACACTATATTTTAATTAAAAACAAATTTTTTCATCGTAATAATTTGTATGGTTAAATTTTTATATTTAATGGTTTCAAAGTATAAATATAATATATTTTTACCATTTAATATAATTTATGTCATTATCATTGATTTTACATTGAATTCGTAGGTTAAACCAATTCAATCTTTTGCGATGTTTTATAAAAAACCTGTTTTCTTTCGACAATGAGATTAATTTTAATTTAATTTCTTCAACTTCTATGTATTGAATTTGTAAAAATGGATTCCATATTTGGAATTAGTGGGTCCAAATTATAGTAATAGACTAATTTTTTATTTTTGGGCATTATGAATAGTAACTACGGTAAATTTTATTTACCATAGTTAAAGGTAAATCGGGAAATTAAGGGTAAAAATAATATTATAAAATTACCCTAACACTTCAAAAAATCCTATTGGATGACTATAAGTCGACCCATATCACCTAAGGGTCCGATTATAATAATTTAATGGACTTTTTTCCAAGAAAATAACATAATTATTATTAAAACCAAAGAAAGTGACAACATGTCACTCTCTTAAATCTTATAAGTATATTAATTTTAATTTAGTGATAAACTTCATGAAACATAGAACATGAATAGTATCCAAAAAGCTAATTAAATTATCTACATCATATGAATTTATTTATAATTTTTAGGGATTAAATAATTATCATTAATTGTAACACAATAGTGATGCATAAATTGTTTGTCTAGTGAAAAATCCAGAATATAGTTTTTATTAAACTAATAGCAACCATAAAATCCCAAAACCTTGACAAAAACATATTGGTCGTATATATCTAAACCATAGTCATCCAATGGTCTAATATTTGACCATTTGGATCCTTTTAAAAACGATTATGACACTTATATTATTATATTTTAAATGATGCCAAATTTGTCACCTTCATAATTTAATAAATATGACAATTTAAATATTGTGATTTTAGGATGATACATTCGAGTAAAACTATTATTATAAAGGTTAAAATATTTATCTTCATCATAGGATTTTATTTTTAGTTTTTATGCAACAAATAAGTATATTAAATAATTATACAAAAATGTTGCAGTAATAATTTTATTAAGAGATAAACCAAATAAATGGTTTTAAAAATAATAAAATAAAAATTATATGAACTATTTAATGTGCTAAAATACTTTTCTAGATACATATTACCTTTTAATATTCTATTAAACCTTTTAGTTCGAACATATATTCTGTATATATATTATTTAAATTCAAATAAATGAATAGTGTCAAAGTTGACACTATTGTTATTTTATAAAAAAAGTATATTATAAAATTGTTTAAAAATCACATATACATTTAAAAATTATAATTTTAAATTTATATGTTAGAAAATATTATAAAGTATCCAATTTTGGAAAATTTACAATAAATAATTAATTATTTGTTTTAATTTAAATTTTAAAATGTTATTACCACAAATAAAATTAAATTCATAAAATTCGGATAAATCAAGGTGATAATGTTTAAAATAAATTCATAACAAGTCTAAATTTAATTGGTTGATGAGATTAAAACCCTATATCATCTAATATTCAGATCTGAGTCATTTTTGGAGGTTTTTATGTGGGTTTAGATTTATTATAAATTAATATTTTTAAGAATTCCAAAGGTGCCCCACTCCTCCCTTATAAAAGGGAACCTCCTCCCTCTCCTCCTCCCACCAATTTGAGACTTCATGCTCGGCCAAGCCCTACCAAATTCCCTTATAAAATTCCCTAGAAACATCCTAGTGGGCATGTTCTTCTTCAAATACCAATTATAGTGCCCTAAGTGGAGGTCTCAAGGAGGCGCTTCAAAGAAGAGGTAATGTCTGTTACCGATTCTTTCAACTTTATTTCTTCTTCCACGTATTCTTATTAGGTTGTTTCGTTATGAAGTAATAACATAATTATCACTCATATACTGATATGTTATTACAAGAATGAAACAACCCTATTTCACCATCTATCCATCCAATGGAAAACAAAATCACCGCGCATGCGTACGTACGGAATACCGTCTCCATGCCGTGGTGTAATCTATTTTCCACAACCACCTTACTTGGATGGGTATAATGGTGAAAGTAATGAATATATATGATTATTTTAAAGTTATATTGTTTATTTAATAGTATACATACACTCGAATAAAATTCCATGATCATGGGAATGATATCATCGCTCGTGCGTACGTACGGAATATCGTCTCCACGACGCGATGAGATTCATTCTCAATGATTAAACATTAATAAATTATTATAACATATATATAATAAGTAATAAAGAAATATATGACATAATAATGCTACTGGATTTATGTATATATATATTTATGTCATCTACTTAATTCCATTAAATTCAATAAGGAAACGAAAACAACGTTCATGCATACGTACGGCCTACCGTCTCCATGAACGGTGTATTTCTTTCCATTTATCAATCCATTATACATATATTATGAATATATATTATATATAAATCATGTTTTACATTCTGGATGTAAGTAATCATGATCTAAGTAATCAGATGAATAATTACAAGTTAAAACAGGAATGACAAATGAAACGATTTTACCCAAAATGCTCTTTAACATGGAATTTACAAAAGAACGGTTAATATAAAGACATAAGTGACCCATATATGATATCATAACAATGAATATGATTCTATAATAATTCAATGACATTATTTAAATCATTATACAGGAGGTTCGGATACATACGAAGCATATTGGACTTAAGGTAACGGATAATTTTGCAAATCCCATTTTTATCCGAGATTTCTTATTCGTAAGTATTTATTGGGGTTATTGCTATCATCCATGTCCATGTTTTATAAAATTGTATTCATGTATGTCTGAAGTCCTTTTTACCCATTTTGACTTTAACCCCATGGTATGGAAGAAATCTTTCTTTTATTTACCCTACAAGGTACTTTTTTACTTTTCCGACAAAAGTACGAGAAGAATGTTTTTTTAACTTATACGGCATGAACATATTTTTACGGTTTTATAATGACTTATATTCATTAAGATTACTCCAAATTATTTCATGACTATTTTCAAAAAAATCCTTTTCTTTTATAAATGCATGACATTTTGTGAAAAGAAAATGAATTTAAAAAAGAAAGGATATTTTCCTCAAAAATTCATTTCAAGTGTTTTATCAAAACCCTTTTTCATCTAAGATGACATTATTTCATATGTGTATGTTTCAAGTATAATTTCTCTATGATTTACATGGATTCACATTCCTTATTATGAAATGATATCCATTTCTTTTATATTGATTATTTAATGATGGGATGATGTTTATGAAACCCATTTTATTTATTGGGTTTTTATGAATGATGTATGTTTATTTTGTGGCACAAGTAAGAATGATTTCACTATGAGATGGGTGGGACCTATATCTCCCTACAATGCATTGGTTAAAGATTTTATATCTCATGAGATAGACATGGCTGGAATGGTAAGTTAATCTGGTTCAGTGTTACAAGACTGAAACGAGGATTGAACTCGATTTAGAATGGAACTTTGCCCACTAAGATGGTCTTGGCAGCAATTCCTTGGCTACTATGGAAATCATTACATGTGCTTAATGGATTCCACAATGACATGTTTTATTCCCATTCTATTTTATCATTATTTATGTTCCATTATGATCTATGCCTTATGTACTTCCATGTTTTATGTCGTTGCTCAAGATTTTTAATGTTCATGTTTTTTTTAAGTTCAAATGTATATGGTATGTTTTATTTTATCCAAGATTACCCTTTCTGAGCATTTGAGCTCACCCTTTTTATGTTTTCTTTTCCCCAAGGATTAAAAGAAAGATTTTAGTTAAGGAAAAAAATGGGAAGATCATTATGGGAGATGTTGAAGATCTTTCACCACGATTAGAAAATTACGTTCCGAGTTTCCAAAGACACTAAACTACTACGGTCCTTGTGTGTCTGTTTTTTTTTGTGTATTAAGTATTCTGAAAAAGTAATGTATTTTCCATGTACGTCAAGCTTTGGGTCTCTACAATTAGTATTAGATGAAAGGTTTAGTCCACCTTTGGAAACTAGGACACGAAAACGTTAGTGAGATCCCTAGAAATATTTCTAAGCTATGTCTAGGGATGTCCCTAAGGATAAGTATACGTATAGGATATAGTCCTAGAACTATGATAACAATATTATATTTTAACCTACGATGTTAGATATTGAGGGTACTCCCCCCATTACTATGTTGTTTTCCCTAGCATGATTTTTTCCTCTCACGCTATTCTTTTTGGGTTTTAGAAAATGGCTGGAAACAGGAAGATTCATGATAATGGAGGATATGACGGACAATGGAATGATATTCTTCATGAGAAACCAAATGAAACGGTATTTGGAAGTCCAAACATCGTTATTATTCCTAATCAGCAATCTCATAATATGATCAATAATCTCAACATTAGTATGTTTCCCGACTCAGATAATAAGAGAAAGATGGAGTTTTATGATGATCATAGAGGAAAGAAAGTTCAATTTCCCTCATGTAAATCATGTGGGAAGAGGCATCAGGGAGATTGTTTCAAAGGAACTGGAAGATTCTTTGGTTGTGGAAAAGATGGACACAAAGCCAGTAAGTGCAAAGGAAAAGGTTCAGTTAACACCATGGATGAGGATAATGGTATTGCTACGATATCAACAATGGTTAAATGTTTTAAATGTGGAATGTATAGGCATTATGGAACCAATGCCCTAAGGGAAGGTCTCATGAAGAGAATTAGTATGGTTGTATGGGTAGTATTTATGTTGATGTTGATGAAGAGACTACAAATGATATGTGAGATGAAAGAATTGTTGAAGCTTGGTCAATGGTTTAAGAAGGTAGTTTAATGATTACATGTTTATCAAGTGTAATGTTTTATAAGTAATCTCACGGTACTATGGAATAAGGAGACATCTAAGGATTGTTACACTGTTTTCTTTCCTTAGGTTTTGAAAGTGTATGATTAATCATACCAGTAACCATGAAAGGTTATTCAGATATTTTTGGAAAGCAAATGATATGCGCATAATGAACGGATAAGAAGATAATAAGATGTTTGATTGTATTCATGAGCTCATGAATAATATAAGGACTAAGTGATATTATGGTTTGAGTATATAGAATTTTTGGGATTTTGGTATATGGAATGAGTTAAAATTTATCAACTTTCATGTTTTCACTAAGGTTTAATGGGTATTCATTTTTCAAGAGAATACATGATTGGAATGTGACCAACAAGATATATTGGGGATAAATGATGGTATTCACATGCTTGGTTGATGACAATTCAAGTAATCATTTTCTTTATACTATGAGCATGGACAGAAGTATTTTAGATAAGCCTAACGATTGGAATGGATTATTTTTTAAATAAGTTAGTATTGTTTAAGGATAGAACTTTTTTTGATATTAGTTATGGGATGTTATAGTAATGTAGTTTTAGAAAAAGTACAACCAGCAAGACGGCGGACAACCCATCGCGTCGGACAAGGCTGTGGGAATCAAACCCACAACCAAAGTGTGACTGGCCTTTATCGCCCACCACTGGACTACAGGAAGTCCCTGGTTAGTAGAAACTAGTTTTATTTTATTAAGCGGTATGAGATATGAATTATAAGTTGATTTTTGGAATCGTTTATGATTGATCTCACTATAGATGGACTTATGTATATTTGATAACTTTTACTAACCTTTTGTTTGAGATAGATGGAATGACCTATTATTCTATCACATGATCTGCTAAAACATCGTGAAAGACAAATTCAACTTCGTTTTATAAATAGATGAAGTGGAAATTGTTCAAGGCACGAACAATGGTGAGATTATACCAAAATAAAGTATTTATTCTAATTCAAATTCATCAACTTTTGGGAAATAATCTTGAAAACCAAAAATGTTGTCCTAGATCTCTTATATCCGATGAATCAGATGGTATCTTAGATCATCACAAATATATGGATTTGTGATTGATGGATTTTTCATAGCCATGTTCCCTACCACTCTCCATCATAAATTGATGGTTCGATTTCTCCTCCATATCCATATTTTCACCTATGATATCCTATGTGGAAAACTAGTGATGAGTTAATTTGTTAACTGTTATGTTTCATACTTAACTTTTTAAAATTATGTTCAGCATTCCTTTTTACGATGTGGGTTTCTATGATAAAAATTCTCAAGTAACAAACCATTTATAACCCGACGAATTTTGAGGGAAAAATTCATTTCAAGGGGGGTATAATGTAACACCCCGAGATTTTATGATAAGTATTATTTTTAATTTATTTTATGTCATGTGTTTTATGCTACACCAAGATTATCTTGTACTATACGCAACACCGTATTAGCTTGCAGTTTACACAACACAATTCTTGGATCGTGTTATACACAATTTCAAGTTCATTTGATAGAAGTTATTCTATGCAACATTGAATGTGTATATATATATATATTCAATCTATAAATAAAAAATTGTTGGTTTTTTTTATACTCAACAAAAAAAGGAGTCTTGCACTACACGCAACCCTGACTTGGCTTTCATTACACACAATCGCGGCCTTCCTCGATAGCGTGTGTCATACGCAATACTGGGTTTCACTAAACAACGATATATGGTTATAATATTATCACGAACTAGCCACTATGAATATAATTAACCACATTATAGATTTTATAACATTATGATTCATCTTATAAATTTTCTAAAACATTTTTTGTGAACAAAATAATTTTTTCGGTAAAATAAGTATTTTGCAAAAAATGCAGTTTTTCGCCTTTTGATGGCGCACCCACCTTAAATCTAGTTTTTGACATGTTTATAAGTTCAATTTTACAAAATAAACATCTTCTTCTGAATCAGGATATAAAAATTTACATTGGATAAAGTATTGATATTTTTCTGATAACTTTCATCTATTAATGAATAGTAAAAACACACTATATTTTAATTAAAAACAACTTTTTTAATCGTAATAATTTATATGGTTAAATTATTATATTGAATGGTTTTAAAGTATAAATAGAATATATTTTTACCATTTAATATAATTTATGTCATTATCATTGATTTTTCCTTGAATTCGTAGGTTAAACCAATTCAATCATTTGCGATGTTTTATAAAAAACCCGTTTTCTTTCGACAACGAGATTAATTTTAATTTAGTTTCTGTAACTTATATGTATTGAATTTGGAAAAATGGATTCCATTTTTGGAATCAGTGGGTCCAAATTATAGTCATATACTACTTTTCTATTTTTGGGCCTTATGAATTGTAACTACGGTAAATTTTATTTACCATAGTTAAAGGAAAATCGGGCAATTAAGGGTAAAAATAATGTTATAAAATTACCCTAACACATGGAAAAATCCTATTGGAAGACTATACGTCGACCCATATCACCTAAGGGTTGGATTAGAATAATTTAATGGACTTTTTTCCATGAAAATAACTTAGTTATTATTAAATCCAAAGAAAGTGACAACATGTCACTCTCTTAAATCTTATAAGTATATTAATTTTAATTTAGTGATATATTTCATGAAACATCGAATATGAATAGTCTCCAGAAATATAATGAAAATATATACATCATATGAATTTATTTATAATTTTTAGGGATTAAATAATTATCATTAATTGTAACACAATAGTGATGCAGAAATTGTTTATCTAGTGAAAAATCAAGAATATAGATTTAATTAAACTAATAGAAACCATAAAATGCCCAAAACCCTGACCAAAACTTATTGGTAATATAAATTTAAACCATAATCATCCAATGGAAGAATATTTGACCATTTGGAGCCTTATAAAAGAGATTGAGACACATATATTGTTTTATTTTAAATGATGCCAAAGTTTTCACCTTCATAATTTAATAAATAAAAAAATTTACATATTGTGATTTTAAGATGATAAATTCGATTAAAAGTATTATTATAAAATGTAATAGATTTATCTTCATCATAGGAATTTATTTTTAATTTTTATGTAATAAATAAGTATATTAAATAATTATACACAAATGTTGCAGTAATTATTTTATTAAGAGATAAACCAAATAAATGGTATTAAAAATAATAAAATAAATATTATATGAACTATTTAATGTTCTACAATAATTTTATAGATAGATATTGCCTTTTAATATTCTATTAAAGCTTTTAGTTCGAACATATATTCAATATATATTTTATTTAAATTCAAATAAATGAATAGTGTCAAAATTGACACTATTGTTATTTTATAAAAATAATATATTATAAAATTGTTTAAAAATCACAAATACATTTAAAAATTATAATTTTAAATTTATATGGTAGAAACAATTATAAAGTATCCAATTATGGACAATTCACAACAAATAATTAATTATTTGGTATAATTTAAATTTTGGAATATTATTACCACAAATAAAATTGAATTGATTTAATTAGGATAAATCAAGTTGATAATGTTTAAAATAAATTCCTAACATGTATAAATTAGATTTTTTGATGATATTACAACCCTATATCATCTAATCTTAGGATATGAGTAATTTTTGGTGGTTTATATGTGGGGTTATATTTATTATAAATTAATATTTTTAAGAATTCCAATGGTGCCCCACTCCTCCCTTATAAAAGGGAACCTCCTCCCTCTCCTCATAACACCAATTTGAGCCTTCAAGCTCGGCAAACCCCTGCCAAATTCCCTTCTAAACTTCCCCATAAACATCCTAGAGGTCCTGGTCTTCTTCAAAGACCAATTTTAGTGACCTAAGTGGAGGTCTCAAAGAGGTGCTACAAAGAAGAGGTAATGTCTGTTACCGATTCTTTCAACTTTATTTCTTTTTCCACCTCTTCTTCTTAGGTTGTTTCATTATGAAGTAATAACATCAGTATCACTCATATACTGATATGTTATTATAAGTATGAAACAACCCTATTTCGCCATCTCTCCATCCTACAGAAAACAAAATCACCGCGCAGGCGTACGTACGGAATACCGTCTCCACGTCGTGGTGTAATCTATTTTCCACCACCACCATACATGGATAGGTATAAGGGTGAAAGTAATGAATATATATGATTATTGTAAAGTTATATTGACTCTGTAATAGTATGAATACACTCCAATAAAATTTCATGATCATGGTAATAATATCATCACTCGTGCGTACGTACAGAATACTGTCTCCACGACGCGATGAGATTCATTCTCAATGATTAACCATTAATAAATGATTATAAAGTATATATAATAAGTAATCATGAAATATATTACATAATAATTCTACTTGATTTATGTGTATATATATTTATGTCATCTACTTAATTCCATTCAATTCAATAAGGAAACAAAAACAACGTTCATGCGTACGTACGGCTTACCGTCTCCATGAACGGTGTATTTCTTTCCATTTATCGATCCATTATATATATATATATATTCTGAATATATATTATATATAAATCATGTTTTAAATTATGGATGTATGTAATCATGATCTAATTAATCATATTAATAATTACAAGTTAAAACACGAACGACAAATGAAACAATTTTACCCAAAATGTTCTTTAACATGGAATTTACAAAAGAACGGGTAATATAAAGTCATAAGTGAACCGTATATGATATCATAACAATGAATATGATTCTGTAATATGTAAATGACATTATTTAAATCATTATACAGGAGTTTAAGATACATACGATGCATATTGGACTTAAGGTAAGGGATAATTTTGAAAATCTCATTTTTATCCGAGATTTCCTATTCGTAAGTATTTACTAGGGTTATTGCTATCATCCATGTCCATGTTTTATAAAATTGTATCCTTGTATGTTTAAAGTCCTTTTTACCCATTTTTACTTTTACCACATGGTATGGAAGGAATCTTTCTTTTATTTTCCCTACAAGGTACTTTTTTACTTTTCCGAAAAAAGTACGAGAAGAATGTTTTTTTAACTTATAAGGCACGAACTGATTTTTACGGTTTTATAAAGCCTTATTTTCATGAAGATTCCTCCAAAATATTTCATGACTATTTTCAACAAAATACTTTTCTTTTAAAAATGCATGACATTTTGTGAAAAGAAAATGATTTTAAAGAAGAAAGGATATTTTCCTCAAGAATTCATTTCAAGTGTATTATCAAAACCATTTTTCATCTAAGATGACATTATATCATATGTGTATGTTTCAAGTATAATGTCTATATGATTTACATGGTTTTACATTCCTTATTATGAAATGATATCCATTTCTTTTATATTGATTATTTAATGATGGGATGATGTTTATAAAACCCATTTTATTTAGTGGGTTTTTATGAATGATGTATGTTTATTTTATGGAACAAGTAAGAATGATTTCATTATGAGATGGGTGGAACCTATATCTCCCTCCAATGCATTGGGTAAAGATTTTATATCTCATGAGATAGACATGGCTGGAACAGTAAGTTAATCTGGTTCAGTGTTACAGGACTGAAATGAGGATTGAAGTCGATTCTAGAATGGGACTTTGTCCACTAAGATGGTCTTGGCAGAAATGCCTTGGCTACTATGGAAATAATTACATGTTCTTAATGGATGCCACAATTACATGTTTTATTCCCATGCTATTATATCATGATTTATGTTCCATTATGATCCATTCCTTCTGTAATTCCATGTTTTATGTCGTTTCTCAAGATTTTTAATTTTCATGTTTTTTAAGTTCAAATGTATATGGTATGTTTTATTTTATCCAAGCTTACCCTTACTGAGCATTTAAGTTCACCCTTTTTATGTTTTCGTTTCCCCCATGATTAAAAGAAAGATATTAGGTATGGAAAAAAAATGGGAAGATCTTTATGGGAGATGTTGAAGATCTTTTACCACGATTAGAAGATTACGTTCCGAGTTTCCAAAGACACTAAACTATTACAATCCTCGTGTGTCTGTTTTTGTTGTGTATTAACAATTCCGAAAAAGTAATTTATTTTCCATGTACGTCATGATTTGGGTCTCTACATAGGTACTGAATATTCTTCATACCAACAAATTTAATGGCTATATTATAATGGTAAAATATATCATGTTCTATTTAATTTCGATGTTGGGTGTTTAATATTCAATCCAACATAAAACTACAGTTGTTTAATTAAAAACAAGATAAACTGAATTTTTCATATGTCACAAACCCGCACTGGTCTCCATCAAAACCAGCACTCCACCATGCTCGGGGCAAGGCCCAAAGGGTGTTCCCGATCCCCATGCGCAGGCACAAGTTCTTAGGTATCACAAAACTGAATTTAGGAATTATTTACCCGAGTTTATAAACATAAAATAACAAAAAAAATCCAATATAACAGATCTGGATTTTTCGAAACAAACTATCTTTTAAAAAATTTCAGAATTGAATTACATAATTTAAAAAAATTCTCACAGACTAACAAATGAATAATACAAAAAATGGAAAGTCTAAGAAACTCTTCAAGGAAAGGGGCACCACCCTCAAGCCATCTCCATGACACTGCACCAAGAAGGATCGCTAGAAACCCAAACCACTAGCCCTAAAAGATTTACCCAAACCTATAACAAAATAACCAAGTCTGCTTACACCCAAGAGTGTAAGTAGGGTGTGACCCAAAGCCCAGTATGATTACACAACTAACAGATAACATGTGATAAAGATTCAAGGATGAAAATTTTGAAAACATTCATAAACATGAAATGATAATAATAATTTTAAAGAGATGGAACTTTAAATAAAAATAGTCTTCAATTGGCCTACTTTAAATAATCAACAATTTTAAATAGAATTCCCAAGATTCTTAATTTTCTATCCAAAAATACCATATGCCGATGGTAAGAAGAAAGTATCTAATGAGCACATGAAAAGGTAAATAACTCCTAGTCACTAGCTTGTTGTGGGTCTAAGATTCCTCATTTCATGGTGAAAGTAACCATACAAATATTTGTTTTCATGCACAAGAGCCACTAGTAGGGATCATACCCCTAACCTATTGTTCCCCCAATATCATCATCATCATCATCATAGTTTATTTATTGTTGTCATCATCAAACATGCTATGTGAAACTGGGGCCAAACCCCACGGTATCACAAGCATACTAGTACACGTCCACCCACCTAGATACCATGGTTTTCCCTCTTGGGATAAAACAAGTTCCAAAATCCATGAAATAAAATTTTCAAATGAAAATACTGGTTCCAAGTCACAAAAACACCAAACAGCAAACACACAAGCCACATAATACTCTTTTCACAAAAAAATATTCATTTTTCGCATCATCCTCACACAAAACATCTCAAAAATGTGTTTTGTGCCTTAATCACTATTTGATAAATAATTAAATAAATTTATAAAACATTCTAAAAATTATTCACATCGTAAATCACTAAATTCCCTTTCATAGCCCCATATTAAGTAAACAAACTCACCAAAACAGTACAAATACATCCTTTTCCCACTTTGTTTAACTCAATAAATCACTTACAATTTTCATTAAACAGTCTCAAGGGGAAAAACAATGTTTTTCACACAAAATTAATTTCAAAACACTCCTTAAAAGATAAAATCACCCCAACACCAATATGAAATAAAGTTGGAATCCCCAAAAATATTTATTAAAGAACATTCAAATGTTATCAAATTACATCAAATGATATAACATAAGATACACATGGAACACCCAAATTTTCAAAGAAATATATAACTTCGAAACTAAACGCTTAATCCATAATAACAAAAAATGTTTCCCAAACCAAACATGATGTAATAGGATCATGATAAAAATGTTAATGAAGAAAATATAACTCATCTTAGGACGGTTACACAAGTAACCACGTATCTTTTGTGTCAAAACACCAAATTGTTGTACGAGACTTCAACCGCGCCATCATTGATCCAAGAGGGAGTGAAATCCAACCTAAAACACCATTATTTGACCAAAAAGTCATAAAATGAAACCCTAGGTACGAAACCTGACTTCTGTACACTTTATAACTATATGGAAAAGGGAGGAAACCCTATGGAGAAGGAAGAAAATGATGAGAGAATCACTTACTTGAAGAAATATTGAATAAAAAGACGCATATACAAAAGTATCTGAATTTCCAAACATAAAAAATGATTTTTAGATTTTAATAAGTCTGATGAGGTCATATAGGGACTATAATTGTGGAAAAATAGTTAAAATTGAAGGATTTATGAAAGAATCAATTTATGTCTTCAAATCTGGGTGATTTACTAGACCCATATAAGTTTCTCACAAATTTGTGATGGATATGAGCTAAAAATAGTGGGAGGAGAGCATGGAGGCAATCTTTGGGTATGTGGTCTTGGGTGATAGTATGAATCACTAAAACCCCTTAAAATTTGAATAGAATTTTAATGAATTTCAAAAAAAATTAATCAAGGAAGTAGGCTTTCGAACAGACCCAATACCTTAATAAAAAACCCAAATCCATCATGATTATGGGTTATTATTAGTTCCAAATGGATATGGTGGTTTTAATATACTAGGGTATGCCAATGGGGAAGTTAAATGGGTATAAGATATTAAAAATTGAAATAGTTATAAAAGAAACAAAATTGGTTTTTAAATTTGGAAATGGGCTCGCGGTTTGGCCCAAATAATGAAAACTCGCCCTTTCCTCCAAAAATATATGGGAAACCCCCACTGTAAGGAAATAATTGAAATTAAATGAAAAAAAATACATTTAAAAGAATTTTTGGATTTGAAAATTCTACCCACCATAAATCTTTACACCCTCTTAAATCTATAATAAGGCGAAAAGAAAAAACCAAACACAACTGAAATGCCGAAATAGGCTTCTTTACCAAGCTTCGCACCCAAAGGCCAAAACACTTACAGTGTTTTATTAATGAAGGAATACTCTAAAAAACCAAAAAATACACCACTTTCATAAAATAATCATGAAGAATTAGACTTTATCCCAAAAGAAAACTTCTCATTCACTATCTGAAAAAAAAACCCAAGCAATTTTCAAAAATGAACAAAAACATCAAACCAGGTTACACTTACCTTACTTTAACTATACAATTGGGTGCTCTCCAATCCCAACGTATACCCAAGGAAGATGTAGGTAGTAATATAGCTCCGAATGAGACTACCTAACTCCAAGCTAGGACCCGGGATAAATCAAAGTTACTAGTACGGGGGGGCACAAATGGGCTCCTCACTATAAGAGACAACCTAAATGTTTCCCAAGAAAGAATCAGGACACTAATAGGGGGAGTCCCGAATGTAATCTTCAGTACAAGGGTAATACATCCCTTACACATTTCCAAAATTACACATATAAGAATCATAGTGGGTATCCCCACCATAAAAAACAACCATATTAACCGACTAGTACAGGCGAACACAAAAGGACCCCGAAATTTATGGAGTTGGGATGACAACACTGTAGTCTACATGGTTTGGGAAACCATGCGCTAACTGTGGAGATCCTTCTATCTTCATGCTTTTCTAAGTCATGTTTACTACTAACTGTTCACTCAACCTGTCTAGGAAAATCTTAAACCTTTCTCTAAAAATATAATGGAAACCAAAGGGGGAAGGAATGACATTGGGTGGTAACATAGACACGAGGTCCTCCTACCTCATCCCATCGAATAAGAACAACAAAAGAAATATGAAGAAACCATAGGATTAAACTATTCCCATATTTTATACAGAGGATAGGACATTGTCCAAGGGTTTGAAAAACCCTAGTAATTCCCTCTGACTACGTAGAAACATTACTCTGGGACCTATGGTTGGAGCTCAAATTATTGAAACGTCTTCAGCCTCATAGTTAGGCTTTGGAAACCCCCAGATCATAATTTCTCAATTTAGGTACATGAAAACTATACCTTGATCCCAGATGGGTTCACCATGATATAACACATTCAAAACTCACTTTATCCTAACCCTATATTTCACTAAAACAAGTTCTTTAAAGAGGCGCACACATTAGCCCTTGTTTCTTCGGATGGGAAACGAAAATAAGAAAGGATATATATAAAAACACCTTCTTATAAACATAGGATGTCATGATTTTCTGAAGGAAGACACACTTCCTAAAAAACAGAGACTCATATATGATTGTACAACCTTCACCTTTATTTTCAAACAAGCACACAACATCAAAAGTCATCACCGAACATGACCATTGCGACTAATAGAAAAAAATACATGGAGGGGACTTTATAAAATTTTCCCAAACATCATGGAATTCCAGAGTGTTTTCATAAAATCCTCTCATGATAATATTTTCAATGATGGTGGTTTAACATAAAACTCGCTTTGAAGAGACTACGAAAGACCCAGAGTCCCTCTTAGATACCATTCACACTGAATACCCTAGACTACTTTCACCATCGACGAATAAGGTGACATAAGAAACCAATGTCTATTTCAACCTTCCACGAGTACTCACCCACCACCATAGGATCCCCAAAATATGGGAAGGTATGTGGGAATACTTAATCTTCAAAACTAAAGAATAACATATTAAGGATGATAAACTGGAGGATCTTCCAATAGAAAAACAATCGGGGATGCACTTCAGTCGTTCATTAACTATTATTAGGGGTGTACCATTTCCAATTATAAAACCCAAGGAACAAACCAAGTTGTTCTATTGGTCAAAATGTTCCAGAAAATTGAACCGAAAAGATAAGGGGAACCACCATTAAGCCTTCCTAAACTTTTCTCAAAAGAGATCACTAACCAGACCTTCCACCCATCATATTAAAAAAAATACAAACCCAAAACACCGCTCAAACAGGAGGGGTTATTGGACTAAACACATCCCACAATGAAAAAATTTCGAAAAACACATAAGACACACCATCCCAAACAATTCATCATGAAATCATGTTTTCCTGTAAAATCATCTCATTGAAAATAAATGGGTTAATGGTTTGCGTATCCACCAATAGTACCCCATAGGCCTCACACATGCATGTTTCAGTGCCACACTAGGAACCCTCCTCATATCCATCCCATCACTCATCCATCTATTCCATTAACCATCAATCATCCCATGTAACCCCATGCATGTGGTCTCCAATGGAAATACCAATGGTAAAAACAATAACTATTTCAACTTTTCAAAACCAAAATAGTCAACTAATACTTATTTTTCTTCTCAAGACCGCTAACTATGAAATCAAAATCCCCATTTACATCATAGAAAAAAAAATCTTGAAATGACCAATCATTAAAATAATAAATCACATTCAAATCATACACATTAATTTCAAAACATCTCATTTGATTTCAGAACACTCCATGTTTTATGAAAACTCCCTTTCATCAACCTCCATTCCTTGGAAATCTCGTCTCTTCTTATTTAAAATAGGTTTCTAATGATTTGTAAAAAATTTCAAAATATCACCAATCATTCAGTAAAAAATCAATTTCAATTGATGTAGATTAATTTCCAAACATTTAATAATTTTTCAAAATACATCTAATTTCATGAAAAAGCTATTTCATAAATTCCTATTAAATTGGGAACTCAACACTTTTAGATTCAAAACAATATTCCAAAATTTCATAAAACATTTCAAATGATCTCTAGTTACCAAATCCAAATCCCTTTCCAAACTCTACACATGACCTCCTAAACATTCCATCCCTTTAAAATGCCTTTCAATAGATTAATAAACTCTACTGGAAACACCTTTTCCAAACCAACTTTAACACAATTTCATGCATTCAAAAGAGGTGTAAATAGAGCATTCTCCAAGTTCCAATATTCCAACAGGAATAGACACAAGAAAATTCAAGGGGAAACTAGTTTCGGTGGGTGACTTGGAAATATGGTTGGCGGCCATATTCTAATCCCTTCATTTTCATTGAATGTTTTCTGGGGAAATATCCTCACCTCCACATGGATTTCTGGGCCCTTCGAGCTTACTGAGACCATTAACCAAACTCTCTTTTCATTTCCACTAATCATCATCAAACCATGAAAACCAAAGGACTCAGATAAAACACAACATCCTCGGGTGAATTGAATCACTTCATAAGGTGTGTTGTCTAGAAACACCACCCATAACCGGAACTCTGAGTCTCGACAATACTAGCTCCAGACTATCCAGAATCTTCCCCAAATAACAAGACCCACAAAGTGAACATCACCTCCCTTTGATACCATTTTTTCCCAAACCATATCTGGTCTCCATCAAAACCAGCACTCAACCCAGCTCGTGGTAAGGCTTGAAGGGCGATCCCAATCCTCACAATCTCGCACATGTTCCTGGGTATCACAATATGGATTTTGGGAATGATTTTCCCAATTTTATAAACATAAAACAACAAACAAATCCAATATAACAAATCTGGATTTTTCACAATTAACCATCTTTTATAGAAAAATCAGAATTGATTTACATTATTTAAAATTACTCTCAAAGACAATAACAAATAAAGAAACCCAAAATGGATAGCCCAAGAACCTCATAATGGAAAGGGGTATTATCCTCAAGCCATATCCATGAAATTGCGCCATGAAGGACCACTAGAAACCCAAACCACTGGCACTAAATTCATTACCCATTCCTATAACAAAATAAGCATATCTACTTACACACAGATGCGCAATTATGGTGTGATCTAAAGACCAATAGGATGAAACCACTAAAATATTCCATAATATAAACATTCAAGGAATAAAATCTTCCAATTTTTCAAAAACATGAAATAATGATATGAATTTTAAAGAGATGAAACGTTAAATAAAAAAGGTGTTCAAGTGGGATACTATAAAGAATAAAAACTTTTAAATAGAGAGCCAAATCTATGGAATTTTCCAGCCAAACATACCATATTCCGATGTTAATCTTAAAGTATTTAATGAGAATAAGAAAAAAGAAATAACCCCTATGAACTAGCTTGTTGTGGGTCCTAGGTACCTCGTATCTCAATGAAAGTAACTATATAAATATGTGTTCTCGTGCACACGATCCAGAAGTAGGGATCGCACACTTAACCTAGTGGTCTCCCAACATCATCATCATCATCATCATTTTTTATTTAGTGTTATCATCATCAAACATGCTATGTGAAACTGGGGCAAAACCCCACGGGATCACTCGGGTACTAATACACGTCCACCCACATAAATAACTAGGTTTCCCCTCTTGTGCTCAAACAAGTTACACAATCCCTAATATAAAATTTGCATATTAAAATAACATTTCCAAGTCACACACACAATAAAAATCCCACACACAAGTCACACAATACTTCATTCACAAAAAAATATTCATTTTTTACATCATACTCACGCAAAACACCGCACAAACATGTTTCACGCCTTTCTCGGAATTTATTAAACCACTTTAAAATGTTATCAAATTACATCAAATGATACAACAAAAGAAACACATGGAAAAAAACATTTTCCGACAAATATGCAACGTTGAAACAAAAGGCTTAGTCAATACTACCAAAAATGGTTTTCACACCAAACATAATGTAATAGGAACATGATAAAAATATGAATGAAGAAAATCTAAATCATATTAGGAGACTTACACATAGAACCACCTATATTTTGTGTCAGAACACCAATTCATTGGGTGAAACTTTAACCGCCCCACCACTACACCATGAGGCAATGAAATCCATCCTAAAACCCCATGATTTAACCAAAAAGACACCAAATAAAACCCCAGATACGAACCCTAACTTATGGACATTTTATAACTTCCTGAAAGAGGGATGAAACTGTAAGGAGAAGGATGAAAATTAAGAGAGAAACACTTGAAGAAATATTGAATAAAAAGACCTACAAGAACTAGTACCTGAATTTAGAAATTGGAAAAAATGCAAGTGAGGTTCGAATAAGGCATAGAAGGTCGTGTAAGAACTGGAATGAGGGTATAGAGTAAAAATTGATGGAGTTAAGAAAGAATCAACTTACCACTTCAAATCTGGAATATTTGAGAAATCCATAGAATTTTCACCCTAATTCACGATGAATATAAACTCCAAGGAGGGGGAAGAGAGCAAGGGGATCACCTTGGGTAATTGGGCTTGGGTGAGAGTTGTGATCACCGAGAAACATTAAAAATTATATGAGATATTAAATAAATAGAAAAAAAATAATGTTGGAAATGGTATTTTAGGCTATCCCAATACCTTAAAAAACCGAAATACATCATGATTATGGATAACTATGAGGTCCAAATGGATATGGTGGTTTTAAGATACTAGGGGCTGAAAAATGGGAAGTGGAATGGGTGTAAAATTTTAAAAAATGAAAGTGTTATAAAAGAAACCAGGTTGGTTTTAAAATATGGAAATAAGATCATTGTTTTTCCCAAATCATGAAAACTCACTATTTCCTCCAAAAATGTATGGAAAACCCCCACAACAAAGAATGAATGGAAATTAAATGAGAACAATAAATTTAAATGAAGTCTTGGATGTGACATCATATGACATAATATGAAAACAATATTTTATTTCATTGATGCTATCAAATAAACATTTCTTCATTTATAATCTCGAGGTGTTATATATTGTGACTGAGATTTCATGTTTCATTGGATTGAAAATTTATTAATATAATTTTGTTGAAATCCATTCTTAGTTAGTTGACCCTCATACCATGATAACCAGAAAGGTTTTTAAATTCATTTAAATAATGGAATGTGATTAATATTTCCAAGAATTATAAAATATGGTTAGATAATTCTTTAGTATTATCATTTCCAAGAATACATGGGGAGTTTTTTTTACATTGATTCTTCAATAAATTGAATTTGGTGTGTCTTTCTATAAAATAATCATGTAATTTAATATGCATCATGAAAATTGAAACCCCTTGAGAAATGAAATCCTATGTATAAACCAAACCATGTAATTGTTTTGTTTGGTTTAAAAAAATTGTACACCATCTATATAGGGAACACATGTTTTACATATATGAATCATAATGGTTAGTATTATATATTCCATCAAACATGTTTGAATATGAGGCAATGAAGATGGTTAAAAATGAAAATGGATTATTATTTTACAATCTAATACCATCAATTTAAAGAAAAAATGTACTAAATTTCTAGAGTTGAAAGGACTATGAACCATTAATCATGTTATGTTAAGAAAATAACCCCCAAATTAATGATTTAATTAAAATTAAACATGATGTTTTTATCCAAACCCATGTTATTTTTGGGATAAGGTTTTATTAAAAATATTATTTTGTAATTAGTTAACTATTCTAAGAGGGGAGATTTTTATATGAAATAAATCATAGATTTGTGTAATAAATGGATGTTTACTTGCATTAATATTATAAAAGAAGGTGTTGATATATTTACAAAAAGGTTATCTGTGCTGGGAATCTATTAGATGAAATAGTATTTTTTGAATGTGGGTCACAAGTCTCCTTATTATATATATATTTTTAGTAATACTATGTATACAGATATTTTGGGCTTTTATTACTAGGTCATAATAAGAAATGATATTGTGTATTTTATCTAGAATTTTATGATTTTTCAGAAATGATAAATCTAAAAGAGAAATAATTATGGGAACACATCCCATAATTCCAATTATAACTATAAAGGGGATCATGTATCACTTGTTTTTGTAGTGACATTTCCAAATCCATGTGAAGGTTATAATTAAATAAGGTTTATTTTTGAGCATTTGACTATATATACGCATTATTGTCTTATTTATGATAACATTAAATTGGATGATATTTTCACCATTATATAAAATAGCAAGTCATGTTTCCTCAATTTCCACTATCTGTTATATCTATTCATGATCTGCGATTAACATCCATTTATTGGAAGGGATGTCCAAACTTTTTTCATATTGAGTTGAATTTAAATATGTATTATCACCATCAAAACAATTGATAATAATTGTATAAACATCAAATATTAGAGGATATTATCTATACCTAATCAATGTATTTTCAAATAAATTTGGATCAACAATTCCAGTACGCATATGGAACCATTTACTTTATTTGATAGAAAGATATGTTTGACACCATAATTTAGGATTTAAAATATATAGAAGATATTTTATGAATAATAATTGGAAAAAAATGACTGAAATTGATAGAACGATTCATAGCCATATGAGTAACATGAAAATCTGGAAAAAGAGTATCAATGAGTACTAGAGGAAAATATTCTCAACTCTTGTTAGAGATCTTGTTTTTTAGACAATATTTTAGGGGAAGGTTCTGTTGTTTTTTAGAAAGAATATAAAATTGGGATAATGATTTATTCTATTATAAAAAATTATAGATAACATGGGATCAGTGTCATAAAATGTAACCTTACATATGATTTTATCTTAGGAACATTATGTTTTGCATTTTTTCTTATTATGAAAATATGTGTCTCATTAATTATATGTATATATCATCATGGATGTTAGGATTATATATAATATTTCTTTTTTGGGAAAAAATCTACAGTCCATAATCTAGGTGATAATATTTTATGAAATATAGTGAATCCCCTATTAAATGTTTTGTGAAAGAAAAATATGACTGAAGACGACACATAAAAGACTATAGAATGTGAAAACCCATAAAATTCATTGAATAAATAAATTTTGTGTTTTATTAAAGTTATCTTTTGAAATTATTTATAATTGTTTTATTAATATATGAAAAATAATTTTCAAAATATACTGAAAAATAAAAGTATTTTTTTACTGGAATTGAACTTGTTTTTTAACTAATTTTTTTTCTATTCATTATATTGTTTATCTTTAAATTTAAATTTGTAAAATTTTAAAATTTAATTTTATAAATAAAGCATAATTTTTCTATCAGGGAAAAAAATTATGATTATTTTTTTATGTGCATGATTATTTATTTCATAAATAATTACTATTTGAGTATTTTTATAAATATTGTATATTTTATGAAACAATCTTTTCAAAATATGGAATTTTTATTGAAACATTAGTCATGAACAATGAAACATAAAATTAGAGAAATATTATTTAATTAATATTAATTTAATTATATTCGAGAAGAAATAAATAAATCATTATCAATGCTAACATCATACTAGCACTCTACATGAAATAAACAAAATACATTTTTTGTCTAATATTTTAAGGTGAATAGGTAAAAGATCTATATAAAAGAAATTTTTTTGTCAATAATAAATTATATTGAAAAAAAATTAATGATTATATATATATAAGGATCTAATTATTTACCATTTACATGTGTAAGGTATGAAACGTCAAATTTGTATCATGAAATCAAAATTATGGTATAAATAGTAATACATAACTTTATAAATAATTGAATATTATTATATTTTAAAAAATAATTGATATTTTTTTGTTATTTATTTTTAATATTAATTAATATGATAACGGGAAGAAACTATCAATAATTTTAAATGAATTTCTTTTGAAAATAGTCTAAACATTAGTGGGAATAGTTTTAGTATAATTTAATGTGATTTTTTGGACTAATTGTGGTCCTAAAATATCTAATAATATTAAAATAGTTGGTTGTTATTTTTTAAATATTTAAATTTGGATTATATTGTTATATAGGTCTTTTCAATATTTAAATTATATAAATAACACAAAAAAACATTAAAATTTACATAATGTAAACCATGATTTATAAAATGATTAAAAAATATAATATATTCTCATCACAAATGTTTAGTAGTTATGGTTTTATAAAGACATTCATATTCCCTTTTTAAATGAATTTTAAATTTATGATGTCATTTTTAAAACATAAAAATTGGTTATTTGGAAAAATACCATCAGAATTTTCCTATGAAATGGGACTTATTCTACATTATTCAATCAACATATAAATATTTATTTAATATCTTTGTTCATAAAAACATCCTCATTCAAACATACTTTCCCACCTTCAAAATTCATTATCATTTCAAAAACTCATCTTACCTATCCGTTTGGAATCAATGCAATGTTAGTCGTTGGAGTAGAAAAGTAATGTCTTCCAACCCTGCTACTTCATTGTAATTTGTTATTATTTATTATAATAAAGATTTAGAAAGAAAATTATTATTATAATTGATTAAATTTGTATCAAATTATTATACATTTTCACCCTCATGAATGAAAGATCCAACAATACCTCACACAAAACACTTTTTCTTAAGAAATTAAAATATCAAAAAATGTGGTTCCGTAAAAATATGTCATTGAATTTAAACAATCATACCTATATTTCAAAAAATATAATTTATTATAAAAATAATAAAAATAATTAAATAATAATTTTAATATAATGTATTTGTAAAACTCAAATATTTAATATATTTTCCTTCTTTTCTTTTCTTTTCAAAAACACCACTCGTTGTGGCAGTTACATATTACATTAGTGTATTGTGATGTTGTCATAAATATAGACATTCCATTAATATTTTATAAAAAAAATTCATTGATTGTATATACATTAATATTAAATTATTTTGATGAATATTATTGTACTATGGTGAAATAACCATCATAACATTGGAATTTAATTAATATAGTCATGGAATTTTTTAGTTATTAAACAATATTTATGAGGGAAAATTCCTGAAAAAATAACTATTTACTAGACTATTTCACAGATATCTTATGTAGAATCCGAGAAAAAATACATAGAAACATATGAATATTATGAAATATTTGTATACGTACTTTGAAACCATTAAAAGTTTATTGAATTTATTTGTCCCTATATAACCCCAAAACAACCAACATGGAGAATATTGATTAAGTAAATTATTGAATCCTTGTAGTAAATGTAATAAAAAAAATAAAAATATGTGAATGAACATGAATGTTATTATAAAAAAAATTGATATAATTTTGTGAATTATGATGATAGATGAGGTATGAGGTGTTTCTGTATATAAAGAGATATATATATTTTAGAACATACTGATAATTTTTTTGATTTTTTCTATACATGTTACTTTCTATAGTGTTTTAAAACAACATTATCCCTTATCATCTTATTACCCAATTTAAATTATAAATTTTTTCATTAATTTTCTACCCAATTTAAAATTTGTTATCCCAATTTTTGAATTATCAAAAAAATTTGAGTTAACTAAAAAATGATTGATTATGTGTTGAATAGTGTGTTTTTAAATGTTTTATAGTGAAATGTATTAAATCATAATATAAATTCTTGTTTGGGTTTGTGAAAATAATATATGATTAATTGTGTGTCTAATATAGTACTCCAATGTGTTAGGTAATGATTTATTATCTCAATAAGATGTGTTGGAAATCTCTAAATATGAAATTACATTATAATAGTGATTTTAAATATGAACATCATAGTAATTAAGAATATTATGTTGCAACTAACCTTCACAATTACTATATTTCCCATATGATTTACTATGAAATTTTATTATAAAAATATTGGAGGTATGAAGTTAATTTTATCAGTGATTATATGATTATTTTTTCTCAATGGTTTTTTTGAAAAAGAAGAACCTCTCTAATTAGTTTTGTTTTGTTTAATGATACTATCAAGGTTCCTATAATTTTATATCCCTTATAGGTATTTATATTTACATTACACATTTGAATTCTTTTTTATTGGGTTTAGGAAGGAGTAGAGTTGTTAATAGTTTTAATGTTATAGTAAATAGGTTTTTCATGAATGAGGAATCTTTGTTATTTTATGTGCATTTTTTTGAAAAAAATAAATGCTACAAGAAAGGGTGACTTTTTGTTGAAATTTGTGTACTAATTATTTGAAAATATAAACAAATAGGACCTTGTAAATATAAAAACTAAAATATTTGTTATAAGTAATGTTGCATTAATTTCTAGGATATTATAGAAACACTTAATATAATAGAAACATACGCTGAGGTTTTAACAAATGATAACATTTTACATTCTGTTACTCATGCTAAGTTGGTTACTAATTAACACATAATACTCATTACGACATACCTAAACAATGGAATAAAATATTCCTTAGTTTTCAAATATTTTATACTCTAGAGTATAAAAATATCACATAATTTCATTTTTATCATAAACATAGAATACGTAAAACCATATGTATTCAATCGGGAACGTTTTGTTCGATAGCTTATGCAATATGCGACACTTAAACCAGATGAATCACGATTATTTAAATATACCCGTTATAAACTAGTTTTCAAATTAATAAGTTGGAATAAAAATAACTAATTTATGAAATATATATAAATTTTTTACAAAATTTTATTTTTTTTTGAAATTAGTCCTCAACTCTTAATAAGGAAAATTGATAGTTTAAAAAACACTTCAAAAATAATTTTTATTCATTTTTGTGAAAAAGTGTTATAATAATTTTTTTAACATTAACAATGTTTATTTTATTAAATTATCTTCATTTTTTAAATCATTATATTTATATTAACTGAGAATGAAATGTTTTTATTTCTTGTAATAAATTTATTTTTTGGTGAATAGAGAAAAACACTAATTTTTAGTATAATTTTCATTTCTTTTTAACAAATTATTTAATTTAAAATTCAAATTATAATTTAATTTAAATTAAAATTAAAATTTGTATTCATAAATTATATTTCATCTGATTAATTACATTTAAATCATATTTATATCGAATTTTAATATAATATTATAATTAGCCTTTAAATCATACTTTTTCTAAAAATTATTTTAAAGTGCCTAATTTTTATACATTGTTAAATAATTAAAATTTAATTTAATGAGAAATGATTTATATTAAATTTATATATTATATTAAAATAAAAATTGCATTAATTTTATTTATTTATTATTACTTTTCATATAGTTATTATAATATTACTTATTTGTTGGATAACGCATTTCCTGAAAATAGGTTTTTTCGACATGTATGTGGGATTAATTATAAATTAAATTATTCCACATATAAGAACTTATATTTATAAAATTGTTTCCTTATTTTTTTTATAAAATAATATTTTTTATATAATAAGTTTAAATTATAAAAATTATTGTAGATAGTAAAAATAGTAAAAACAATATTTAATGTGTTAAAAAATTTGCAGGGTAAAGGATAGTATAATTAGATGAAAGAGGATAACATGTTTAAAAAAGATTCTTTTCCATTTTATATGTCTTTCTCAGCCTTATATCTCTCCTCCAATCCATTATTTTTTAATATTTTGGGCACTTTTATTTATAGTTACTTCCAATGATTGAATAATATTGGTAATTTTCATGAAGGTCACTCCTCCTCAAATATATAAGGGATTCCCTGAAACTAATCATTACAGACTTATAAAACACAATTTTGGGAATAATACCTTAAAAAATGACATACGTACTTCACTCCCATAATCATAGTGTCTTTTTTATCAAATATCCACTCTAGGAATGCTTTTTATATAATCCTATATTGGTTTTCTAAAAAAGAGGAATCGTTCTTAATCGAGCATCTTTGTATTATTTATTCTTCCACCTCATCAAAAGCATACTCAAAAATGATAATATAATATCATCAGTGTATCACATTTACTTAGATATTATTATGATAATTTAATAACCAAAATCCATCTCCATATCCATCAAATGATAATTGAAATAGATGGTCGTGTGTATGATGGACTACTACCTCACGAACAAATATAATTTTTTCCCTAATTGCCTCTCTCGACTAATAATAATTATGGATATAATGGTTTAGTATGATAATAATTATATATTAACTATATTTAAAGTATAATATATAATATATGTTCTTACATTAAAATCCTTTAAAAATTATAGCGTTTTTCCATTGTACAATAAATTACTTCCTCTTGAAGCCATATGAATCGTTTATTTTCTTCGTGGAGATAATTTATCATATATTTAACTATATTTAAGAATATAATATGATAACTATGATAAATTTATCTTTATGGACTAATAAAATAAAACCCACATTCTTTCCATTATGGCCTTAGATAAATGGGAACGTTACTCATTTTTATGTATCGCTTATAATCTCTAGTATTGTAACGTAATTAATTACTCCAGAAAATATTCATAATTGGTTTTAAAAGAATAATTTTTCAATAAATATAATAAATATTTCATTTTATTATAATTGATATGATTAATTAATTATCTCATTACATTATTCAACTTACCAATGTGTTTTTGGATATATGATTCGAATGTCCTCAAAATGTCTAAAATTAACTAAAATGATTAATTAATTTATTATAACATAGAAATGAATAAATTAGATGTAATAATAATCTTCAAAAGGTATCATAATAAAGTATATAATTCTCATATAATTATTATTCTTTTCTAGAAAGAACAGATAGGACAAATCAGACTCAAAGTAAGGGTCCTTTCAAACAACCCTTTTCATCAAGTTATCACCAATAAATCTCTATCTAACTCACGTTATATATCTATTTAATGAAATTTTAGGCATATAAAATTTTTATATATGTCTCATACATGTATACCTGACTCATTATTCCATCCATTGATGGGGTAACTCATTCCTCATTTCAAATTATAACGTACCCTCTTTAAGAATACTATCTTGATTATGTGATGTCACAAGATTCTAGAACACATTTTATTCCATCATTTATTCTTATATTTATACCTTATGTTTAATTTCTTTATGAAGAAAAAATATTATTTCACATAATATTAATGTGATGAGCTGAATAAAAAATATATATCCCTACAATGCATTGAGTGATGTTTTAGTCTCATGAGACATCGCATAGGGGAACCTTATGGAATTGTATCCATCATGTAATTATTTCTTATTAGTTACCCTTAAAATATGTTAATTAAATTTTTAGGTTTTATTCCACATTTCCATTGATATGATGATATTTTCAAAACATTTAATTCCTATAATTCATTAATTTTATTACACGTGGGCCTTCTTTTCTATGATATCTTGTTATACCTTTTACACCCATGGCATTCCTCTATATCATGTTTATTCCCTTACTGGCCATTTTAGCTCACCCATTTTTTCATGTTTTCCCTAGAATATCCCATGAAATTTTAAGAGCTATATCATAATTAGGATCTCACTATGGAGAATAAATTATGGATTCCATTTCTAAGTTTCGTTTGATGTAATATAAACCCAGTATTCCAAAAATTGTTTTCCATAAGATCTATGGGGTTTTATATATGGATATTTGTTATTACAAATCATGTAATAACATGTGTAAAACCCTTGGGTAAATATAAAATGTTCCTAGGGTTTTCAGAATATCGTTATCAATCATCTACTTTCATTATAGCCTCATAGACACTATTCCCTTTAACCTTATATTATATCCTGTATTAAAACCTGTGAGAAAGAATTTTGGGATTCTTACAATATCCATTTTCAAAGATATCATTAACACAATTTTTTATCACATGATATGTATTATCATTTGAATAAAAATCAACAACACCATTTAAATAAATTCTAAAAAAAAATTAAGAAGATATTTTACTCAAACTCAATCATTATTTAGTCATCCATTATGTGTAAACCTACAGGGAACCATTTAATTTACATTATATATAAATCACTGAATTCAAAAATTTATGAAAAGATATTCCCATATAATACAATCAGTTCTTCTCAAACTACACGATGACCTGTAATGATCTCTAATAAATACATGTACATTTATATGAGTGTAAAATATTTGTCTCATTTTCATATATGAATTGTCTTATAACAACATTGAACAAAAAATTGAGTGACCATAGGACACTGATGAAGTTCACTTTAGTTATCTACTTTATTTTTGAGATACTACATATATTCCATGATGCATGTCAACGAATGATTATGAGGACATGGGTGACAGTTCCAGTATCCACCCATTAAATGGGAATTAAAGTTACTACCCATATGGTTTATCAAAAGACAAATCTGAACATATTTTATGAAAATATAGAGGAACTATACATATTAGTAAGTAAAATATGGAAGGAAAACTACGAATAATCATCGACAAAAATTATATTATTATTTAATGGGACCTCAAGTTAAATACATGTACTAATGTTTCTAAAATCACTTCTATAATATCATGATAATTCTACAATAAATTTTATTTGAATAAAACATTCTTAAATGGATTTTTTTCACATTTAAAATAAATTATGATATATTTTTACATTAAAAATATTTTAAAATTTTTATTTCTTTTCTATAAACAAAAATATATATGTATAATATAAATTTAAAATTTTCATGTTATTAAAATAATTTTTTTATTTTATTTTCCAATATATAATAAGGGTATAATTTTAAGAAACATATAGTCACATCTTATATGATTTCATTTCCAAATTTACTCATTACCATATTTGGTATTATATTTTCCTTATAAATTTTTGTAATCATAAATATATATTATTTTTAATTATTTGAAAGACAATGACATAAGTAAATTTTAGTAAATAATCAGTATCTTTAAATGAAATGTTATGTAAAAATAATAATTTTTATAAATTAATATATTATTTAAGATAAATAAGAAATATGTTGGCAATATAAATTTATTACATTAATTGATTATAATTTTTTTAGTAAAATTAGACTTGTTGAGTTATATAAATTGATACATCACTGTGATCTAGAGGAAATTGTTTTAATAAGGAGAGGTACCAAGATTCATGATAAATTAAAGGTAATATTAAACCTATTTAAAGGTATTCTCTTGATTATACATCATGAATATGTATAAGAAGCAATTGTGACACCATCCATGATAATCATTCATTTAATTTTTAGTTTTATTAATCATTTTATTTGGTTTTAGGTGTGTGAGGGCTTGATCGATCTCTTATGTGTGGTTTTTATCAGATTTGATGATATTTGTACTAAATATAAGGTAGGTGTCATTATTTAAGGGTAGTTTATATGTATTAATTTAAATATATAATCAATTGTGGTTTCTATTCTGTTAATTTTCCAATGAATTATTAATGGTAGATTGATATCCGATGTTTTATTAGTTATATTACATGGTTTTTAAGATGGGTGTTTAAAATATTTTTTTCCAAATTGGGGTGGCATGTTTACCTTGTGTGTTTAATAAAATTTTTCAAATGGATTTAATTTATTTAAATAGATATCTAAAATGTTTTAATATTTTTTTTACCTTTTTGAATATATTTTCATAAAATTTTCATTTTTTATTAGGAAAACCTCTTTTGATGTTGAATTGACTTTTATGGAATTTATTTTGATTGTGTGGCATGCAGCTTCACATATGATAAAAGTGTTTTGGGAAAGGGGTTGTCCAATGGGTTGTGAGAAACATCATATAGTGGGGCCTTCAAACCCTCCATGAGATTCAATGGGTATATGAGAGCCCTTGTGTTGGAAGATTTATAGTGAATCAATTGTTTCCCAAGAGACTAGGAGACCTCTTGGAGTTTGGGCCTAGGGTAGAAAATGAGATCTCCGAAATTTATTTATAGGATATTAATATTTTTTATGATCCATTATAATATTCCGTTGAGGTTTGATTCCTAGGTAAACTTAATAAATCATTCTTGTTTTTATTATTTTTTCAATTGTAGATTAAGATATTTTGATTCTTAGTAATATAATTTTTTTTCTTATTTTTCTTGGTTTCATCATGCTTATGCCTTCTAAACCGTATTTTTTACATGATCCATGTTTAGATGTATTTTCAGGTAATAATTCTTTATTTAATAGAAACCGCAATAGGATTTATATAGTTTGTGTAATTGTTAATTACTTTAAAAGACATTTTGTTTTCAAATATGTTTTCAAACTATTTCATTACTTTTTCAATCGAAAAACACCTCAATAGAATATTTTTTGTATTCAACTAGGATATGTTCTTCAAACCCAACATGGTATATTAGGTCTGTGTAGACTTTATTTTATATGACACAGGTAAGGAAAATGACACCATGTACCTCGATCAATATTCATTTTCATCATCTTCTTTTTTTTCTTGTAGGTTATGTGGTCTAACATGGTTCGCTCATGGAGGTACTATGTTGGTGTTTTATATCCATTGGATTTTTTATGTTGGTTTTTTAGGACTTTCACCATTTTTATGTTCTTATATTGACATGATTTAACATGTTTATGGATCGTTTGTGGCATATACCCTAAAATATTTTAGTGTCTCTTATGGTATATTCTTGACTTTGTATCATTTATCTAGTGGTTATTTGTTCCTCTTAGTTGACTCTATTTGTATTCGTATGGACATCTCATTTTATGTATCGGTCATTCTAGTTCATCGTGGGTGAAAAAAAATCAAATTGACTATTGGTTATGCATGGTCCTTGTAACCATCTCATAATGACCGGGAAAATGCTTCAGGCTATGTTATAGGATAGCTCTGGGATGAGTAGGGAAGAAAAGGATATATTAGTTAAAATGGTTTTATAGGGCTGGAGGTTGTTATTTTGGAGTTAGTAGTATAATGGATCTAGGACCATTGGGTCTCGGGAGGAAGGAATGGAGGAGTTCAAGGCTAAAACTTATTTATGATGAAAAGTGAGCTTGAATGGGTGGTCTGGTATAGTTTTTAGGTTTTTTAGACTATTCATGGGTGGTTTTGATGATTTTTATATTATTTCCCCCATCATTATTAAGACATGGGGAGATCTTGAGGGAAATTTTGGGCTTTGGGGTGAAACATAGATGTCTGTAGGAGGGACATGGTTTGTGTGTGTGGATAGAGGTAATAGTGTGCAGCCCTTTGGGCCGTACTTACCAACTCTAATGATATTATATGTTTGGTTGAAATCATTCGTGACTATTCATAATGGTAAATGTATTCAGTTTTTTACTCTTTTTTCATTTGGATTTTCCTTTGATTCTTTTCCAGTTGTTCATAACCAATATGGGGAATTTATATTGATTTTTTTCTATGGAATGTGATAGAATCTTGTTTCATTTGGATTTTTTAGTCTTCTAAAATTTATATCCCATTAAGAATTCATCCAGACATAAAGATGGTGTTTGGTAGAAATCTATATAAGTGATCCCTCTTATTCATCGAAATTTTTTTATTCAATGATTTTTACAATCCATCCCTAGGGTATAGTTGGTGGTCAAGACCATCCATGGACCGTGGAAAATACATAGGATTTTTAAATGGAAAAAATCACCAATGTTTCATATAGACAAGGGACCCAATGAACCCATGGATTATTTGGACCATATAAAGCAGACACTTGAGTTCCTAAATACCCATGAGAACTCTAATGTAGGATTCACCATGTCGATTATTGAAGGACTAGGTCGAAAGTTGTGAGATTAAATGGTTCTCTAGAGTAGAATTATGGATCTCTCATAGAGAACATTCACTATGGCAATTAGTTGAAAGTTCTAAAATGATATCTCATGGTCCGTGAAGTCATATGTGTTCTTAAAGTTGGATCAATGGGATCATTCTTTTTTGCAGTATTCTACCAACTTTATTGAATTAGTGTATGTTTATTCAGATATCGTCATGAAAAATAACCACATGGATTTTTGTTTTGATAATTTATTAAGGCTATAGGAAATGCCTATGGTAATCCTTCAATATCTACCAACTTATTTAGTGGTGGTTGACAGGGGAGATATGGATGAGAATGATATGAATTGTAGTAGAGTTATCAGTTTTTCTCTTATAGTGGGTAGAATATACTATTCATAATTAAGGAAGAAAGGAATGGTGTATTAGTCTCAGGGGGTAGTGGAAAGAGTGTCTAACAGTCATTGGGGATTATCTCATGTGGATTATTCAAGGATAAAGTTTTTTTTCTATTACTAGTGTTGAATAGAGGAACACATCAATATTTATTTCTCATAGGCAACATGGAATTCCACTTATGTGGGAATCCATAACATCTCAAGCACTTCAGTCATTTGGATTTATAGGGGATCAATGTGGGATCAACTCTAATAAAGTGATCTCATGTGTGGTTAGATGCCTCGATGGGTGGAGGACCTCACCCTCATAGTAATGGGGATTCTCATCATGGGAATAATATGTTGGAATTGTTTGATATTGCGTGTCTACATGTAGAAATTTTTATACAAAATGAATCATATTTCATCTCTTCCACCATTAGAGGTACTAGGTTTATTTCCATGGGATCTGTTTTGTTTCACAATTGGGTATATCATTCATTAATTTTGGTGAAAATGATTTTTTATTTGGGTATGTAAGTATATTAAATGTCATGTTTTATAGATTCATTAACCCCATTGGTAAGAAATAATTGGAAAGGATTCATGTACCCTTATGTGTTGGGTTTTCATACTACACCTGGTGGTAATCAGGGAAATCATTATTTTGGACCAATATTTTTTTGAAATTACCATCAGACTGGATTGGATGATCAGTTTCAAGTCACCGGACAACCCTTATCAACATATAGTCTAATTCCTTACACAAGACAGGATCACTCTCATCATTAGGGGAGACTGGGATCTGTGGCCAAGGAGGGATGGACCAGAAGCTTCAGAGTTGATGTCATTCTTAATCCAGATATCCAGGTTGTCTCTCAATGTCCTTGAGATGTGCGTAGTTTTTGAGATTCACATGGTCATGGACAGGTACCCAAATATTTTTATAAGTTTTTTTGGGTTTCTATCCTTGTGAGAGTTCATCTTCACAATCAATATGATCCATGTGATGAGTGTAATATCTTTCCTATCTTATTAAAAGGATCTGTCTGAGATGAAGGTGATGACAGTTCACTTAATCAATATTGAGGGAAAGGGATTTATCCATCCCAACATGTCACCATGGGCTTCATTAGTTCTATTTTAATAGTAAGAGTATAGATGAAACTAACCATACATATACTACCATATGTTTAATCAGGAGACCATGATGAATAAATATCCATTTCCCAGAATTGATGATCTCTTTAATCAACATATGTGAGCACGTTTGTTTTTGAAGATTGATTTTAGGTCATGGTCAAAAACATTAAGGGTTTGGGATGAATATGTTACAAGAACCACAATTAAAATATAGTATGGACATGTTGATTATTTATTATAAAACTTTAGATTACTAATGCTTCTTATGTTTCATGCTTTTAATGAACAAAATATTTCATTGTAATTTGGACACCATAATGGTTGAATTATTGGAATCCATCTTGGTGTATTCCAATATAAAAGAAGGAAATTTCAACCATCTAAAGGTTGTGATGGGTGTTTTTAGGGATAAACATCCATATTCAATGCTATTAAATTTATATTTTTTGATTATATAGGTAATTTTCTATTACAAATCATTTGAAATGAAAACATTTCATTGGATCAAAAGAAATTTTGAAAAGTTATTTCTTTGTATCTACCAATAAATGTGTTAGAGATCCACATATTTTAGGGATATTCCAGATATTATAAAATTTTTATTAGAAATTATCCTTATTATCTTATCCCTTAACATATTTCACTAACAATTTTGTGATGTTTGAGTGGGATGATATAATCCAAATTGTTTTGGTAAAGTTGAATACTCGTTTTATATATTCTCTTGTAATTATTCTTCCAAGTATTAGTAGATCTTATGTTTCATATTGTTATGATTCTAGTGATGGTTTTAGTTTTCTGGTAATTCAGTATGACTATGTGGCATCCAATGGCTCATAGGAACTATGCCCACTTGAGTGGAATTATCCAACTGAAGACCTACTATTATCATTTATTATGTATCCATTAAATATGTGTTGACATTAACATTTCATAGAGCATTTTATATTTTAATCCGATCATAAATGCTTCTGGTATATTTTCACCCACTGTGACCATAACCTCAGTCATAGATACTTGTTTGAATACCATAAGTCCTCAGATTTCGATATTATTTATATGCACAAAAAGGGAATGTTGTTAATGATGTCTTATATAGAATGAATCCGAATCATAAAATTTTAGAATCATTAGATGAGTGTGGTATTATGGTTTTATTAGTTTTTATGACTATATAAATTCTAGTGGATGTTGAGTGGGTGTTCATGGCCAATGTGAAGGTCACACCAATACATATCCTTTAGGTTAGGTGTTTGTAGGTATATGACCTTGATATAAATAATATTAGTAGTGATATAAATATTGAGGATACATCAGGTGATTGTTCGCAGTTTATTGATTATTCTCTCCATATTTAGAGTTATTCGGTGGCTCCACTAAGATTGAGGTAGGAGGAGATGTGTGAGGCACAACATTCAACATTGGTATTTCACCTTGGGAAACCAATATTTTCTATGACCTGAGAGGTCTTTATTGGTTACCAGAGATGATATGTGAAAGAGAATATTTTTCCAACAGGATTAAACTATTAATGGATCAATGATTAAAATAAAAAACTAGTTGGGTAGTTATAGGAACTTCCAGTTCTATTGTTGAAGTGGGATTAGATCTATTTGGATTTTATTATTTCTCTACCATATACTCCATGTTGAATAGATTCTATATAGTTGATTTTATAATATCAAAGAAAATATTCCAACTTTATTCACTTCAAGTAATAAAAAATGGTAAAGTACCTCAGATACTTGGAAATTCAAGTGGTGTATTGAACTTTCGAAGTCCCATCAGTGATATTTTCAAATTATGATGTAGATTTATCTTATATTTTATAAAAACAGGACAACATGAGGATTTTGGAACATTGTTGAGTATAGATTTGTGTATCTCCCATAGATGTATGTTCATAATGAGTGGATAATCCACACCTTTATGGTTATATTGAGAGTGTGTGTGATTGATTTTGGTGGTTCTTGGTAAATCCACCTTCCATTAGCTGATTTTCCATACAATAAAAACTATCAGGTTTCAATTAGTATGGAAACATTTCAGGCATTATATGGATGGTTATACAAATCCCATTTATATTAGGATGATGCAGGGGAGCATTCCCTAATTGGACCAAACCATATATAGGATATTTCTAAGGTAGTTTGGCTAATTCAGAAAATGATCGTGATAAATGTATATCTCTAAAAGTCTTGTACAAACTGTTATCATTAGCCATTGGAGTATAATTTTGGTGATTAGGGATTTATCTAGGTATCTTCTTGAATTGGAAAATATATCCTGGGAAAGTAGAAAAAAGATTAATAGCGATACAATGAGTCATTTTATGTTTTATAGTATCTTTGAAAGGTATCCTATTGGTGGAATTTACTACTGTTGTTGACATGAAATCATGATTTCATTCATGTATCCGGGTAAAATCGATACCATAAATACCCATATCATTTATTGGAGTGGGATGATTTAGATCTTTTTCATGATGCCATTTTTGTGGACTGTCTTGTTAAGGTTTGGGATTACTAGAACAAGGTGATTTGTGGTATGTTTATCTTGTGGGTCTACCTACTCTAGAAGCACAGTAGTGATATCTAGGAGACATGGGAGTGGGAAGACATGGAGGGGGATTAGTGGCCCCAAATGTTTTCTACTAAGTATTCCTAAGGACATTACAAGGGAGAAAGTGGATTGGTGGGGAGTTTGGGACTCCGACCAGGGAACATTTAATATTAATTTTGAGTTTTATTTACATTTAGGTTTTTTCTATAAGTTATTAGGAGTATGGGGATGAAAAGGTAGTTTTGGAGGAGAGTTCAAGGTTCACAATCACCCAATGATCTATCTAACTTGCATATAGCCATTAAATAGTGATGTGGGGTTAGACAGTATGGTTTTTCATTTCTTGGGAATTATTTTCAAAACTCTGGGACACCCATGATTAATCATACAACTCAAATTTTTAGGATCATAGTATCCTCATATGTTTATCGTATTGTTTTCCTCCACATATTTTCAACCCATATAGCTTATCCAAGTCAATTAAAAATATGTTATTTTTAATTTTTCTTTCCTAATAGATTTATATCCCTTGGGCATAATTTTTCTCCTTCCATTGTGAATAGACCCCCTCCCTTTTTTTGGAATCTTCCTACATTAATTTCTGGTGGATTCAACATGGATTAAAGGTGGTTTGGTGTGATTTTTTCAATGACTTTATCTACCTAATCCATTCGGATTTTGAAAAATGTGATGAGATATAGAACCAATCAAAGGTAGGTGACAATATTTAAGGGTGATTTCCTTGTATTACCTTCAAATTTTGAATCACCTTTGGTTTTTTATTTAATTTTGAAATGAATTATTTTTTGTTGATTTATATAATATTTTTGATGTGTTCTGTGAATTGACTTGGTAATTAGGTGTTTACAGAGGGATATACAAAAGGGGGTGGCATGAATTAAGATAAAGTGTTTGAAAAATGGATTAAAGGGTTTTAATGGATTTAAATGAATTTTAAAAATTATTTTGGAAGTGTTTTTTCTTGTTGAAGATGTTTTGAGAAAATGATCATGTTAGATTATGAAAATGGATACTGAAGTGTATTTTAAATATATGGAACATGTTTTGAGATTGTCTGGCATGGTGAAGAATATGGGTTAAAAATGATGTGAGAAAGGGGTTGTTTGAGGGAAATTGGTGCCTTCAAATAGGGTGACTATGTTTTTCCAGATTTTTCTTCTATGGAATAGTAATATCCTTTTGGTTGGAAGACCATGAGAGCTTCTATTATTTTCTAATAGACAATGAGTTCTCTTGGAGTTTGGCCCCAAGGTTGAATATGATATATTTCACAATTAATAGTATGTTAAAACACATATTTATATTAATTTACATTAGACCCCTGAGAATATTGGTAGCACCCCATGATTTCATTGTACGTTATCTCTTCAACGTAATCCAATAAGTTGCGCTACAAGCAACGTTGACTTCGAGCGCACCACAACTTACCAAACCAGCCGTTCAAAAAAAATTCAGGAATTGTATTAAATGAATTTTAAATTTTATATAATCCTTGTAATTTTAACATAAATATTATTTGTTCCTTAGACATAATAGAAGAACAAATCCATTTTTCCAGATAATGGATTTATTTTTCAGAAAATGTAAGTTTACCACCGTTTAATGGGGAACCCTTTTTAAATCAAATATTTGACACGTTTATATATTCAATTTGAAAAAATAAACTACTTCACTAGAATCAGGACATAAAAATTTAGTTTTGCTAAATTTTTGGTATTTTTCTGATAAATTTTATATTTTGGTGAAACGTGAAAAATACTAAATTTAAATCGAAAACAACTTTTTTAATAAAAATATTGTATAGAGTTAAATTTTAAATTTGAATGGTTTGGAAGAAAAATTATATTATACTTTTATCATTTAATACAGTTTAGGTCATTATAAGTAATTTCACATTTAAATTTGACATAAATAGATGTCAATATTTTGATAGTTTTTACTTTTTAAAAACCCTTTTTTTAGTTTTGAAAATGGGAATTAATTCTAAATTAATCAATGAAACTAATATGTTTTTAATTTTTTAAAATAGAATTAATTTTTTAATTTTGAATATCAAAATTATCTTAGGGTGAATATTTTGTATTTTTTCGAAAACATTCAATTTTTGATGAATAGTGAAAAACATTGCGTTATTGTTTAAACCCGACATTTTATTTAAATAATTACTTATTCTATTTAAATTTGTTTTAAGTAAAAATTGATATATAATTCCTATATAATTTCAATGTAATTCATTGGAGTAATTTTATAATAAAATTAGATGTATAAAATTTTATTAAACTTTTTAAGGTCCTTTACCCACCTTCTAGGTGCATTTGAAAATTGGCATGAAACATAATTTTACCGATTCTGTGAATTGAATTAAAAACTACTAGAGACATGGTTGAGATTAGTAATTAAATTGGGGTTCAATAATATAAAAATAATTTTTTTGAATTGTAACATTTGACTTTTAACTTCCACGGTTAAAAGTAAATAGGGTAATTAAAGGTAAAATGATATTATAATTACCCTAACACATGTCCCAATTATATTAGATAAGTTTATTTATATTAAAAACAACCTCCTAAATAAAATATTATCCTTTTGGTTCACTTAGATTAGATTAGGACATTTATTGTTATTTTATTTAAAGAAAAGTTAAAAGTGTTCAATTCAAATTTTCATAACTAAACCATTTTTAATATAAGGTAATACATTAGATAAATTAAACTACAAATATTCATTATAAAGATAAAACTATTTCACACATCATGGAATTTTATTTATTATTTTTATATATTAAATAATTAAATGTATTTATTACACAATGATGATGTGGTAATTACCTTATTAATGAAAGATTAAAATTATCGATATTATAAATATCCAAATAAATGTAAATTGAGACCTTTGGTGACATACACGAATTTTATAGGTTAATATGACATGTTAGGGTTTATTTAATTTATTTTTTTCTATGTAATAAATTTTTAGGACTTTAAAAAAAACCAAAAACCAAATAGGGTCAAAATTCACATAAATGAGCTTTTAAAACAAATTCAATATTATTAAATGATATAATAATCAAAAAAATATAAGGATCATACAAAGGTCTTATATAGTGATATATATGTCATTAATGAACAACTTTAGGTTTCTCTTGTCTTTTTATAGTAAGTTAATTAACAATTTATTATAATAATACAAGAGGACATGGTAAAAGTTAAACTATTTAACTCAGAGTTAAATATAAAAGATAGGGTTAATATGGTGACATAAACTGGTATAAACCTATTGGATAATATGATTTCAACCCATACCCACCTTTCCTTTGAAATAAATACATTATTATACATTAGAAACCCAAATTACTTTACAATAAAATAATATTTCAAACTTTTCGTAAAGTGACCATCACCTCTCTTATAAAAGGATACTTACCCTTCTCTCCAAATCACGCATCCAAAGCTGTTTGGCTCGGCCAAACCCTATCCAAATCTACTACCAACATTACTATATTTATCCTAGAGACCTTCCCTTGAGCCAAAATCCAACCAAATTATCCCTTCTGTTCAAATCAAAATGAAACACCCAAAGAAGAGGTAATTATTTTATCACATCTTTCAAAGTTCTTTAGTTCTTCCACTTTCTATTTCTTTGTTATTTCCATACCAAAATAATAACTCTACAAAAATCTACATAATATAAGGGTATTATAATTATGGTACAACCATATTCATTATTCTATCTATCTTATTAATGATAATGTCACCATGCGTGCGTGCATACGACTTACCATCTTCACATTATGGTGTAATTTGTTATTCAACACTATGTTATTTGGATGGATAAAATGATGAGTAATATGTATATAAATATTTAAAATAAAATAATAATTTCTCTATAAAATTAATATTCCATTCAATTACACACCTTTTAATCATTAATTAAATGGTATCATCCCTCGTGTATATGTCTGACTTACTATCTCCACAACGCGATGAGATTCATTCCCATGTTCACCATTCAACGATGATTATAAAAATATATATTATTAATAACTATTTAATATTTGACATTATAATTCTACTAGATATATATATATGTTTGTGTGTGTGTGTTTGTGTGTATTAATGTATTTACATACATATAACTTATTCACTTACTTCCATTTAATACGATAATAAAACAGAAACAACGTTTATGCATACGTACGACCTATTGTCTCCATAAACGATGTTTTACATTTCAAATATCTATATATTATACATAATTATATTCTAAATATATATGATATAAATATCATGTTTTATATTCTGTATTTATTTAAATTATGATCTAAATGACACGATAATAAATAACCAATTAAAACATGTACGATAAAGAAAGCGATTATAACCCGAAATGTTAAATTAACATGGAAATCATTATTAAATGGGTAGTATAAAGTAATAAATGAATCATTTAGGATATAATAAATATGAATACGGTTCTGGTATAATTTAATAACATACTATTTTCATTATAAAGTAGGCTAAACACACCCTCGACCAAAGGAAAGTGCAATGTAAGGGTTAATTCCTCAATCTCGTTATTATCCGAGATTGTTTATTTGTAAGTATTTTCTGAAAAATATTTGTTATCCATGTCCATGTCTCATGAAAGAAATTTAAAAATTATTATTTTAAGGTAATATTTAACTAAAACATCATTTTAATTGTTTTAAATTTTTATTCTTCTAAATCTTTCTCATTAATGTCCATGTTTTCAAAATGGTTTTTAGGATTTATTTATATAGACATGATTTTATTAAAATGTTAATTCCTTTACAAAGTTTCAAAGTGCTATGAGACACTTTGATTCAAAAATATCTTTTAAATGGATTCCTTTATAAATGTGTGACTATAAAATATTTCAAAAAAGGGATATTTCTCACAAAATGTTTTATAGATCATTTTCAACTTTGTCAGCATCCATTATCGGATATTATTTTTGAATAAGGTTGATTTAATATTATAAAATCTTCCATATTGTATTTAATGATTTATGATTTGTTTTACTATTTATGTGCTATTTTTATACACTTCATGGTTTTTTGTTTAAGTATTGGCATTTCCTATGATAGTTTTAATACGAATGTTTATGTTATGTTTCAATATTTTCATATGAGGAAAGCAATGGACTTAGTAATTTGAGGGTGTAGCCCGATATAGCCCCTTGATGCATCAGTATGTCTCATGAGACAAATTAGTGTCTTGGAAGATGAACTTGAAAAAAAAATTGTATTCATGGCACGAGGCCTTGACTTTTTTGTAAGGATATCGGGCATTAGGCATTCCCTCATTATGAAATTATTTATTACATGTGATTATTCGACTAGTATAATATTCATGTTTGTTTATATGGTAATGTTTGATTTATTTTCTCATATATTATGTTAAATATTATGTTTAAAAGGCTGTTTTTTTATTACATAACTTTCCTTAAATGTTTATAGCTTCTGATAAATTATTTACCCTTACTGAGCGTATGAGCTCACAGATTTCTTATGTTTTATTTTACCAGGATTCCCAAAAGTGTATTGTGATTGATTTGAAGGGTTCATCTAGGGGAATAATGGATTTCTACAAGGATTATTAATGTTGTGTTATATTTTTGGATGTGTAATGAAACGTTCATGTATGTAATCTATTTTTAAAGAATGCAAAACCGATTGGTCCTTTGGGACATGATTCGTGGTAAGCATGCCAAAGTATTAAAATAATGCATTGTATCTTGACTTATGGGGTCGGGCCATTACAATATGTCCCTAAGGTCACATACTCATTCTGGTTTGGTTTGTTTTATTTTATTGATGTTGATATTTCCATGGTTTTTGTGATTAATGATCCTATACTCAATTTCATGGGTTGATTATGTGATGTTTATTCTTATTATTATACATTTATATACATTTTTTAGGGTGGTCTTAGCATGTTTTTTACCAGTATAACATATTATTATCTTGAACCATTTTTGTATGTATTTTTGGAAAACCATGATTTGTTTTAAAGGAAATGCTAAAAGGATTTATAATGTTTTTTTGAAGTGAATGTCTTTAAATGTGGTTTAGTTTTGAATAAAATTCAAACTACTTTACTAGTTTTTCATGGGTAAAATTTGTAAATAGATTCATGGTGGAATATTTCTAAATTATGTTCTTCAAAAACTACATTGCAATCCTTTAATATGTAGAATTTATTTTGAGTAGACATGTAAGGGAATGGGAATCATAAACCTTGGTGCATATTAATGATTAACTCTATCATATTTTTGTTAGAGGACACGTGGAATCACCAAGTTTTATTGAGGAGAATATTTTATCGGTGATTTGTATCCATTGGGATACATTTATTGGTTTTTTGATCCTAGATAACTTTTATTTTCTATTTTGATATTGACATGAGATAGCATGTATATGGACCCTTTTTTCTTTATTATATATAATTTTGAGGTTCCTTATGGTTCCTATTTTCATTTTTTGTCTGGATGTTATTTATTCCTCCAGTATGACTCTGAATATATGGTTATGTTCGTCCCACTTTATGGATGTTTCGGGATAGTTTACCATGGAAAAAATAATTCCCATGTGAGTGTTGGTTTTTCCTGGTTCATATCAAAAACCTATGGTTATCAGGAATACAGTTTGGGTTGTTCTCTGGGTTAACTAAAGTGATGAGTTAGGTCCACATAGGATAGTTTATTATAGTAGATTTTGTAAGGGAACACACACATTTCCTATTAGTCATTGAGGGATTTTTTATCTTGTGAAAGGGTAGATACAACAATAATTTCTTATTGAAATCTCACAATACTTATACTGAAAGGCATACAACATATTTCATAATGGTATTCCAAGAATCAAACCAGTTTTGTAATGTTAAACCAAGCTCATGTAATGGTATAAAACCTTATAAATATGGCTATGATATTTCATTTATTTCATTTTTATCGGTCTCAAATCACTCATGAAAAAATTAAATAAATTTAGAAGGGCATACATAAGGGTCATGTAGTGAGTTTGAGAACATATAATGGTAATTTATAGTTTCAAATCATTCATAAAGGTTATATCTCAATTTAAAATTCTATATAATAGTAGAAGGTTCTATTATCTAGATTTATATAAAGTTAATATAAATGTTTTGAAAACTAATTAATAGAAAAAATTGAATAAGGATTAAATCATGTTATAAAACTTCACTAAAATTTCATCAATGTCTTCTGTTAACGTAAGATCACACACAAACCCAGTACCTAATCACATTAATCTTCATATGAAACCTTAATATGGAATCAAATAATATATTTATATAGTTGCACCAATTCAATGATTTAGGTCATTTTCATTGAATGTGGGATGAATTGATGAGATATATATCCATATATAAAAAACTGATGGATATTTATTCTTTTTCAATTCGTTAAGATACATAAATATCTAAATATATTTATATATTTTAATTTCATTGTGTATAAATTTCAATTGTGGTTCCTTATAGTATATAAAATGTTATTATTGAATTTTTAATTTATGCATATATAACTCAATTTTGATTATAATATTCTACGAGGTGAAAATGAAAATTTATAATACAATAGTGGTCAATAATTGATAATAATATAGTAATATTTTATACATAGATTAAAACCATATATATTACTGAAAATGTTATTACTTTGTTTCTTTAAAAGGTATATGTGTGTCCTTGAAATTAGAATGTATTATACTTTTGTAAAACATATTATAACCTGATAAAAATTTCTTAATGGGTGAAGATATACATGAATCTCAAAATTTTGAAAACTAATCATAACTTCCTAAGGATAAACAAATATTAAATTCCATGTATTTTTTTAGAATTAGATATAAATAGGGAATCACATCCTATTTATTAGTAATTGTATTTACAATTCCAAAATTCTTTTTTGAGGGATAGAAGGAAGTCATAAAAAATTATCATCTAATATGGAATGATGTAAAATAAATCAAGAGAGATACTTAGCATGAAATCAAATTAGTTGTGATATTAATGTAAAGGAATATTATTTTAATCTTCTATTTTAATATATCAATACAACACCCTTATTCTAAGGGATACTGTTTTTATAAAACATCTACTTTTCCATAATCCAAATTATATAGGATATTTTTCATAATGATTCAATTTTTTAGATTCATTATACATATTTTTTATGATATATTTTTCTATTAATGTTCATATTTTAGAACATAAATGTAATTATAACTGAATTTTGTTTTAATGTTTTTCTAATTTCCTTATTGATTTTGAATAACTTTCAAATTTTTATTTTATGTGTCATATTATAATAATTTAATGGATATCATTATTGATTACTTATATTGTATGGCCATGAAATATATTTCTCATTAAATTTAAAATTAAAATGAAAAATATTTTCTTTTATTTAACTACCATGAATTTTTTAATAGTGTTTCCCATTAATTATTAGATTACTTTTAACCATAATGAATGTATATATTCGTATTTAAAAAGGATTTTATTTTGTTTATTATATATTTAAAAATTTTCCTCATTGAAAATAAATAACAAATCTTTCAATCTTTTGAATGGATATTTATTAGTTGGTTTATAATTAGAAAGGCTGGATTTCCAAAAAAAATGAAAAAATTGGCACATGGGTATTGAATATGATGAAGATAAATGCGGAGTGAACTCATAACCTCATGGGTGACTTTTCCTAAATCTATTATTTGGCTCATAAGTATTCCAATTGGCCCCAATGTTTTTTATTTTTTGAACAAAAATTAAAATAAAGATATATTATTAAAAGAAGTGATGTTTAGAAATCTCAAAAGTGAAATCTAGATTTATTTTGAAGGACATTATGTTTAAATATAAAATGGGTTTCAAAATAATATGTATTTTAATTACAGTTTTTAAAATAAGATCGTATAGTGGATATTAAAATACCTAAATTGTTTCTAAGGGGAAATTTTATGTCATATTGAATTTTTTATTTATCTAAGAGTATTTTATATAACTGGAAACATTTTAGAAATAAATTTAATTTAATTTTAAAGGAGATAGGATTTAACATCCTGTTTTAAAACCTGAAACTAAGAAATTTTGTGTTCTCCCCTCATTTTAAAATAATTTCCATAGGTTTAGTGACTTGTAATGGATATATGATGTGTGTACTAGATTAATATTCTAACTCGAGTGAATCTAGATAATATTTGAAAGAATTTTTTATAAAATATTATATGTATTAATAATTCCTAATACTAAAAATATGTACACCTAAAAGGTACTTAGGTTTGTAAGTGATCAAATATTTCCCTTGGATGTTGTCTATTTTTTGGATTGTTGATATTGGGTCATATTTATAAGTATCAATGTATTAAATGTCCCTTTCCTAGTCTTTAGAGTGTGTGTCTCTCCCAATATCAGCTTCTCCCATCCCATAATTTGGTGTAGTAGACCATTCTCCCCTATATGATTCCACTCATACTAATAACATGTTAATGGTACTATGATTTAATGAAGATATAGTGATTCATCCATCCCTTACACATGATTACTAAAGGAATAAAAAGAATTGGGTTCCTCTAGTAGCATTGAGACACAATCCATAACCATTAATATTTCATGGATACATGTTCCTATCTAAAAGTTTGATATAGTTTTGTAGACCCAAAATTACTCTCTTCAATAGAACTTTATATCAACTAGAATTCAGGGGGTATAGGACCACTAAAAAAGAATATTTAATATAAAATTTCAAAGGAAGATCATCTCCCATCATGTTTTCATGTATCCAAAATTAGAGTTTCACTCCATCTTGGGAATTTCCTACATCCTACATCTCAACAACCATCTTCATGGGAATCATATCAATAGTGATACAATATTTTTCTAGGATTACTAGATTCAAGATGATTTTATGGATATATCCTTTTAAAATACCTTTGTTAAGGTCATAAATATAAGTTCCCCAAATCTTATGACCATTTTTAATATAAAATGTGACGTGTCCAAAATAAAATATGTATGTGAGTCTCTATCAGCTTCCCGTACAAAAACATATTCATTGATAGTTGGAGTGGAATTTATTGTATTCTTGAATATTATTTGATGAAGGTAGGGGTTATTTACCTGGAAAATGTTATTCTTTACTTCATGTTATTTATTACATAAAACCAAATTTTGGAATATGGATACTATAGTGAGGATTTCACCTGGTGAAACAATCAAATTAGAAGTAATATAATTTGGAGTAGACTTTATGGATGCCTAAAAATCCTACAGGTGATCTCCATACCCTTAGTAACCTCTATGACACACCTACCCAGGACACATTCCACCAAATTCAGAATTCTAAAAAAACTCAAAAAGGATTCGTTTACATTAGCCCTTAGATATCAGTAAAAGGTTTCAATGTGATGGTATAGTCTTCTAGGATCTCCCCAAGGTATTTTATACATTGGGTTTCCTAGTAGAAAAATCTCTAAAGAAACAAAAATGAAATCATTTCATGGATTAACATGCTACCCATCCTACATTCTAATATTAAATCTCTTTAAGAGGACATCAATCAACTTGATCTCCAAATTAAAGGTTGTTGGAGGATGGTAAATTCTTCTTACTAACTAGTAAATGAAATGTTTTAGACAACAATTTCATTAAATTTTTAAATATTCACCAAATGATCCAATTCAAGTGGATATTGTAAGGGTATAAAAGTTTAGATTATTTTTATTCTTATGTAAAGGAAAATAGGTTTTTTAGATGGATCAACCTGATTCTAGGGGATGATTTCCAAACTATTTATATTTTCACAATCGGCCCTCTAGTAATGACTAATTTGGTTAAGCTATTTCAGGTTAATTCTTGGCCTAGGAGGGTTGCAATTAGGATTGGGGAGAGGATTACTAAACCCTTTCCAGTATCCATAGTTCTATTAATGTCATAAATAAAATAAAGATAGTTCTTATTATGGAAGATCGGGGAAACAATCAAGTAATTAATTCTCTCAATCCTTAGATTTCTCCGGATCTAGACGGTTTCCAAGTTTTTTTTTAATATGATGAAATTGACCTCATTAAGGGGAATTTATTTTTTTTCTTCCAGACTACATAATGGGTAGTAAAATTCATATAGTTACATCAACTTCCATTATCAATATTATTTCATAGGTGACCCATCCTAATGGTTTCGGTGAATACCTCTACATTAAATAATATAACTTCTCATATACGGTTCCAACCACTATCCTCAATAAAATTTTGTATCATCATCTATATCATCATCTTTTATATGAAGAACATACATTCATAAAATTGATATTCATCTAGGGGAATAGGAATCACTCAGAAAATGATTGATTATCATGATAGGAGTGTGATAGTATCTAACCTAATGATCATAATTGATATTGAAATAAAATATGGTCTTATGGAATGGTATTTTATTTTCAGAGTGCTAAAGGATTATTGTTTTTATAGTGGTTTTTTGATAGATATTATATATGCTTTCCATCACCTTAGTTCGTTTTTCACTTATGGGGAAGAGATTCAAATTTTTCTAACATAATAGAGGGTTGAGACCAGGGGTTCTTTTTTCTCTTAGTCTTTTCATCATTTCCCATGATGTTATTAGTATAAATACCAAAAATGATATTTCTAAATGGTGGATTATAGATTTCAAAGGGATGTGTGTCATCTTTTTAAATTCTCATATATATTGTGAGGTTGATATGATCATTTTTCTCAAGGGAAATTCCAACACAATTTGTAACATCGACATGATGGTTAATGATTACTATAAAAATGATATATAAAAATTCATTATCTAAAAAATGGTTCGTGTTTTTATCCAATAAGTTTTCACCTATAATATAGAAGTGGATTCAAGATAAACTAAAATTTGAATGAAATATTCTTCAAATCAAATATTTGGGAGATCAATTATTAAATGGAAGTGTTTGTGTCCACAGATTTTTACATCATTCTTAATAATATTGGGGTATAATTTAAATCTGTAAAATATGTTTCTATTCCATCAGAGGTCAACTCGCATTAGTAAGTGGTGTTCTATATTCAATCCCCATGAATATTAATTCTATCTATAAACATCATAAGTTTCTGATTAAAGCCATTTAAATTCTCCTTAACTATTTTATTAAGGGCTATAATCAATATTTCACTCATCAAAGGGGTTTATGGAAAAGACATACTAGAACCCTTAATGAAGGTGAAATTAATCATTGAGATTTTGAAGAAAGCATTTGTGGTTTTCAAGAACAACATGTGTGGGAATCCATCTTGAGCTACCCTATATAGTCCAATTTTATAAGGAATTTCAATAACATCCCAATTTAAGGTGTTTATATATCATATCTTTCTCATAGGAATCCAAACATGGTGTAATGTTAATTCAATAAAATCTGACTTCCTCATAAGAATAATTTGTATTCAATCCATTCCGACTAATGATAATCTCTAATGTATTGGTTGTCCCATTACCTCGTAGTCAAAATGTTATTGTGGTGCTAATTATAAATTTGTCAGGAACCTTCACTTTAAAAATGAATATAATTATCATTTATGGTTCACTATTGGGGGTCCTCCAATTTCATAGGATAGCACCATCCCTCTGGGGGACTTTTTATAGGTTAGTTTGGATGTCTAGGAGAAGTATAGTTGAAATTCCAAGAGATTAATAATATCCATCAAGGATGGTTATTGGGTTGAATAGGACCCATGAAATGGAATCATTAAAAAAATGGCTCATACTATGTATTTAGTAAAACAAATCCAGGTCCTTGGATCTCATCTGTTCTATTGTACTATATTTTACGGAGGATATTCTTCCCATAAATATTATTATTCTTCTTCATCCCATCTATCTCCTTGTAAAAATCGAGTATTCTAAAAGAAGAAAATTATATTCAATAGTGTAAAGTACATGCAACACATAAAAATATTTTTTAAAATATAACAAGGAGTTTTATTATACCATTGAATACATACAATACAAAGTTTCACCAAACATAAATAACCAATTATATATTTTACTGTTATAAACTAGTAATTAAATTGGTGGCTATTAAGACCAATAACTACTCTGTGATATATATATATATCTTAAAAAATATAAATTATAGATAATTATTTTTGTAAATAATCAATAAATTTTTATTAATGGGATTTTCATATTCAAAATAAATTTTAATTAAAAATGGTATTTGATTTTCTACAAGAAAAATATATTATAATTAATTTTTTGAAATATTTAAAATACATTTTTTTTAAATAACATCATTTTTTTATTATAATATCAACATTTACATATAGTGAAAAATTTGGATTTTCCAAAAATTATTGATCTTTTAGTGAATTGAGAAAAATATAAATTTTTGTGTAAAGATTTCTATTTTTAGTAAATTTTGTGATTTTGTAAAGACCTCGACCATTGTTTCCTAGAGCCAGTGCCATATTTCATTACATTGAAATGATTTAATGAAAGTTGAATCTTGAAGTAATGAATAGTTTAGTATAATTAGAAAACTAGATACATAAATAAGTTCAACATTAAAATTTGAAATGAAAAACAACATTGTAGTTCCATTGGGAAGAGCCACCACTCTCAAATTATACCTATAATTAAAATGTAATATACATCTTCATTGCTGGGAAAAAATGAAACATAAAAAGGGGTGAACTCATATGCTCAGTGTGGGTAAATATTATAGAAGAATATATATAAAGCATAAACATTAGGCATGGTCAATAACTAAAAACACATGCCCATATAAATAAACATAAACATAATATGGAAGGAATGTGATCTGAGTAAATATTGCCAAAATAAATAAAATCAGGGTCATCCTATTAGCTGACTAACCACATGAACTTTCTATTTCTACCTTTGTAATGAGGGAAATGCATATGATGAACATTATAAAACATATAGTTAAGGCCTCGACCAAGATGTTGAAAAACTATTACAGTGTCAGCAAAAACCATATCTCAAAATGTTCAAGGCCTTTTCTAAGACCTTATTTATTTGTATCATGAGACCTATTGATGCCTCGAGGGGCTATATCGGCCACCACATATTATATACTATGTCCAATTCATTCCTCATATCAGAGGTGTTAACATAATAAATATATACATTCATATTGAAAATAAAATATGAAATGTAAATAACTTTCCCCAATCATTAAACATCAACTCTAACCATTCAGACTAATATAGTGAATGGAATCAAGATGTCACATCAATTGTAAAACTAATCCAAAACCCTTAAAAATTGTAGATGATATATTTATAGATAAAGCTCAATTAAGTATGATATTCAACAAAATAAGTTGAAATTGATAAATATATTTTTAAATTAGACCATTGAATAACTCTTGAGGAAATAATCCTTAAACATTCCAAATTGTCACATACCATCTTGAAACATTAAAATCATAATACCCTACAATATAATGACAATAGGATACTCTTGATAAGATATAACAATGTTCATTACATACACCACAGTCATGGAATAAGTGGTGACCAAGGAATATACCTCATAAAGGATTATGTGAGATGAGAAAGATCCTTCATACATTGGAGAGGAGAGTTATTTTAGAAAATAATTTGTATTTTTTCCTTAAAAAAGATCGTAAACATTTTTATAATATAAATGAAAAGTTATGGACATTGAAATTATATGGCATAAATATTTTCCCATCATGTAAAAATAATTGTTAAAGAAGCTTTAAAAAGAAAACCTTTTAGTGACGTTTAAGGAAAATATTAAGGATATTTTAAAGTGGAAAGGAATGTTTTATTTCATAAAACCAGTAATGACCCAAGTTATTTTCTCATGCTATAATTTTTAATTTTAGAATGATAATAACAGCTTAAACCAGATTATATATGACACATAAAAATAGGTAAGAATTTGAGCAGTTCCCTTGAATCGTACTTGTGTTTTGGGAAGAATTTTTTCAAATATCCTTTTAAAATATGTAATTATAAATAAAAAAGAAATATTCTTGACTAGTATTTATATGTAGAACATTCACATAGAATTTTTTAGGAGTAAATAAGAATAAATAATAATTTCATTAAGGTAGGTATAAAATAAGAGTAACCCAAATGAAAATGGACGATTGGGTAGAAATCACATACCAAATTATTATCAATCGATTTGAATGAACAAAAATTAATAATATTCAAAGTATAAATTGAATTAAATTAAAATAATTAAATTCATGATATGTTACATCAATTTTAAGTATACATACTGGATACACATGTTATAGTAGTGAATAATGCATATCTCACAAAAATGGAAGTGATATGAGGAAACCCTTACCATAAGTCTGATGGTGTTCTTCACTTGATTTTAACCTCCTAGATATAAAAATTAAACTCATTAATAAATATTTCCATAATCTATTATAAAAACAATTGATTCATTATAGCCTTATTAATTTCATTCATGGACACTTGATGGTTTAAGAGAATAAATTTCATTGTGTGGGAGCGTTTTCTTACTTTGTGTTCATGATCGGTTAACCTATATTTTTGTACGGATAAACAAGTATAATGAGAATGGTAGTCCACAAGAGTAGTTTTATGTTATTAATGAAATCCCAGGATAGTACAACGTTATAAAATTAATTTTTATATTGGTAGTGAAGATTATTTATAATATGAAAATTTAATGGCAATTGTTTGGGTTAATTGGCGGTTTTTTGATCACAATGAACTCTATTGGATTTATAAATTAATAATATGATTAAAAAAGGACTACATAACATTAAATAGTTATAATAAATATATAATGGGCTAGTGAAACCATAAAAAGGACTCATGACCTTAATTGAAGAGGCTAATAGAAATTGAAAACTTATCGTCCTTGAATGTGAAAAATTAACACATCTCGGATGGTCTTTTAATTTCTAGTATAAAATAAGGGGAAAGGGGGGATGATGATGAATTATTGCATTATAAAAACAAAATTATAGTACATTTATTTTAATGGAGTTATCATAAAATTTTATTGATGGGAAGTTCAAAGAAAAAGGGAAACAAAGAAACATGAAAAGAAAATAAAATGAAAGGAAAGAGGAATTTACCTCTTGAATATATCATCCTTGATATCCTCTTTACTGGAGTGGTTTTTTACTTTTTATAAGAAAAAGGTATTATTGACGTGGGGGAATAGATTTATAAGGTATTTGATATCAATTTTTATATGGCACATGGCTTGATTGTGGTGAAGAGAAGAGGGAGTGAGGGGGGTTATAGTGGAGTAGAGGATGGGTTTTGCATTATTTTAATAATTAGATTATTAATTTTCCCCAATAATATGAATAGTATTTATTCTTTTGACTAAAAAATATTAATAATTTCATGTGAGTTCCAACCACTTACCATTTACATCATCCATGACATAAGCATGATGAAAAAATTCATTTTTATATCATATTTTATAATTTATCGAATTTCACTATTTACAAAAAAAATCTAGTATTTCAAAAAAATCCAAATAATTCACCAAATCCATTTTTTGTTATATATAATCCAAAAATTAAATCCATTTTATCAAAATTATTTTATAAATGTGAAAAAAAAATTAAAATTAAAATCAGAATTTACATGAAAAACATAGTTTTAAAACCAAAACGGGTTTTATAATACCATGAAAAATTATCTAAGGTCTTATTAAATTACCATAAAATCATAGTAACACAAATAATTTATTTAGGAACACATTTTATGAAAATTAATTTCATATTAAATAAATTTTTTAATTTAAAATTATAGTTAAATATTTATTACTCAAGAAAATACAAACAATTAATTATTAGTATATAATATATTAATTTTCCTTTATAAGGTAAATTATTTTTATTTATAATTACATCGTGAGGTTACTATTCATCAGGGTAAAGTACTATTCATATTTTTCATGTTTCTATTTATAATGGTACGTTACTATTTATAAGAGTATGTTACTATTCAAAAAATATTGAGTTGATTCTTTCTGACACCATATATCATGTTGAACGCAACCGTGTATCTTCAATTTTCGAAATTCAAAACACAGAAGCGGAAAAATTATGGTTATCGTCTTGGTTTTAAAAAAGTGTTCTTTTATAGGGACTCAGTGTTTTATGCAATCTATATTATTTTTTAAATTCTTGGGGTGTCATGTCAAGAGTGAATATATTCATAACATGGTTTATTATTTATTATAATATCCAATATATATTGTTCATATTAATTTAAAATATTTAACTGGCTAATTTTTTGGTAAAAATGATCTTTGTAACAAAATAATTAAATATATATAATAAAATATTCTTTTACACAAAATAATATTGAAACATTGTAATTCATTTAAAAAGATTAATTAATTTCAATGCAATAAATTTGAAATAAAATTATTTATAAGTTTTATTATTGTTAATTAAAACACATAATTAGCTGAATTTATTTAAAACTACAAAACAAATTTTTTAGATGATACAAATTTAATGTACCAATATGTTCAGAATCTGTTTTCTAGTTAGGCAGGTCATTTTTAGTACACTTAATTACTTTTAATCAACTTTATATTTGTTTTTAGTATATGTTTTTTTAAATGTGTTTTCCTCAAACTTGTTTTCAACTGCATAATTTTTCTCCATTATAAATAATTAAATTAATCCCAATTGGGGAATTATTTAAATGATATGTATATATTATATATCATTAAACATTAATTTAGATATATAATATTATTATTATTACTCTTACAGATAAAAGAGAATCATCTTTTTTTTAAAAAAATACTACTTTTAAAAACCTAATATCTCAATACTTCTATGAGATTAATATTGAATTAAATTTGGAAAAGTGGATTTCATATTTTTAATAATAGTAATATCTAATTTAAAATAAATTCAATGTAATATTTGGGAAAAATGAATTGTGAATTTAGTAAAAACTAATTACCACGGTTAAAGTACAAATTGATATATAGAGTTGTTAAACTAGAATGATAAAAGTTAAAATGACATAAGAAATTATCTTCCCTTTATTTATTGTATTTATTTAGATATTTTCCATAAAATTGCATAAAAGTTTTAAATTCCATGCTACATTCCATTGAATATAATGCATACAATATGTTTAGTAAAATGAAGGAAAAATAAGACACTTTTATTCCTTTTATTTACTATGATGTTTTGTGATATGGGAAAAACAACATAGGTTCTGTTATAGATATTATTTCAAAAGATAAATTAGTATTTTTTTCATAATAATTACTATTATGTTTTCAGATATGAAGTTATTATATTTAATTCTTAATAAATCTTGATTTAATAATATTTTTTAAGAAAGTTAGGCCTAATGTCCCTAAAATAATAAAAAAACATGGTATGAAGTACAATGGATTGAAAATTAAAACAATAAAATACTAAGAAAAAATCAGTGAGTAGCTGAATAATGAGTGCCCATGCAATGTTGAGAGAAGCACCCACCCTAACTACGAGGATTTCTTCCACTCCTCCATGTTTTAAATTGTACCCATGGACCACCAAGATCGTATGAGAATCTAGCTTCAACAACATCCACTTTATCCTCCACTTTATTGATCTTCACATTGGATTGTTCATCCTCCTCATTATTACCTATTTCAAGTAACTCAAAGGAGTTCTGAGAAATAACCTTCAATATTTATTGACCCTATAGATGATGTTTTCCATGAAAGGAATCATCCATATTATAACCTATTGGAATGGTTAGGGGAGTAGTAGTAACATAATTAACACCATGTTCATAGATAAGTTCAAAAACAGGAGTCCCACGAACACCATATTTAGAAAATTCAGAGGGTGTGTCAACAACATTGTATGTTGTCTTCTGGAAATATGCTTTCTGTTTTTTCCCTACATAGAAGAATTAATCACATACTTAGTTGTTGGAATCTGGTCACCAATAGGGTTTAAATGCACACCACTAAAAACATTTTTCAAATCAGTGGAGGTTGTAGTCTTCCTTCTAAAAACATAATAAAGGACTTTTCCTTTTTCATATTGAGATAAATCACTATTATCCAACTTTAACTACGCTTTCTCATTTTCCATTTAACTTTTGCAGCCATGCAATCTTACTAACGAATGAGCTGCAGTATCGAATGATATTTCCCTACCTTTAGAAGGTTTCGACATATGATTATCTAAAATCATTGGCTTTATGTAAGATACAAGATCATTGATGATAGATTATTTCATCCCCCAATCTATATTACTCTGACCAAGAGAGCCCAAGGATTGATCCTCCTTTTTTATTATCATTCTGGTATCCAATTTAGAAGAATTTCACGTTTTATTTGGAGACCTGTTTTTCTCAACAGATAAAAAAATATATAATTTCATTTTCCTTGAAAGTGAGACTTTTTAGTCTTAGATTGAACAGAATATATATATTTTTTCCCTTTGTGCTTTTTGGAATAGATCATTGTATGTTCTTTCCATAATAAATCATCCACATTTACTTGTGAAACTACTTCTCTTTCAACCAGATTGTCCTCAGAAATTACATCATCATATTCAAATCTAATATCTATAGATAAAACATCTTTTAAATAAAAACTAAAAATATCCATCGGATCTTCATCATCAATTTTACCGGAAAACCTATTTTTGTTTATCAATCAACTGAATAGAATAGTTCATATGCTTTTCCATACTAATATGAGAAAATGGTAGAGAGGATCCATTAGATAATTCATTTTCATCTATTTTAATAGAATAAACAATATGAGCATGGGGTTGTCCATGGGTGGGTTCCAAATTGTTAGAGGTAGAAAGTGGTGCACCATCACCTATTGGATGATCAGTAGGTTTATTCAAGGTATCCTAAGGATTCAAATTTACATTCTATCTTCATAATTATTAAAAATCATTACCTTTATGTAGAAATTTAGAGCAATATAAATTCCTCCTTCAATTGGACATAAAGTTCCCAATCATTTGATTGAAATCACAAAATAGAGGCATTTTTTTCAAACTCAATCCATATATTTATTTCATCATGGGGTGTTTAGAGAACTGCCTTGTTTCTCAAGGTTGATCTAAGGTCAAAATCAACTAATACCCTAGAATATTGACCAAAAGGAACCAATTTGGGGGAAAATACATCATAATCGGTGTTCTTATTGTAGAGGAAATATCATATAGATATTCCATATTCCATAAGGCCCAATTTAGTCCATTTATTTTAATCCAAACCTATGTAAAGGTATCTTTGAACCCATTGTGGTTGAAATTTAAACTCCACTCATGGATGATAATAATTCATGTCTTCATTTTTAACAAACCTAAACTCCATACCCTACCATTAAAATCGGTATATGGGAAGAGTATGTGGAAAAAATCACTACCAAGAGATACACATTTTATATCATAAAATCCCTAAACATTGATTAATCATTTAATTAGATCTATAAAATTCCATGTATTCATCCCATCAAAATAAAAACATCAGCAATGAATGAGTGATTACATAAATCCATCCTTTCAAAAATTACCCAATCAAGATCCAATATGTGTGAAAGATCTCCCTTCCATGTGATTCTTTGAGAAACCATATTATTGGAAAGAGTGAAAGAACCTATAGAGAAAATACTAAAGGAGGAAAATCTATTTACCTTTTATCTTTCCTTAATCCTCCTTGAACTAGGTGGATGAGGCTAACCGGCAACTAGATTAACAATATAAGACAATAAATTCATGCTTCGTGGATGATCTAGTGGACCATGATCACCCTGTATTTCTAAGGAAAAATTCTCTCATTCCTCCATAATCAAAACAAATTCAATATTGGTTTTCCAATAAAATAATTATTTAGTTATGAATAAAATAAAATAAATTATACAAAAAAAAATATTATATTAGATTTCATTTGAGTGATTTTTGGGTTGATTTTATTTTTCAGTTTAAAATATCATGTTACATATGTGAAATAAGAATATATTTTAATTCAATCAATGTAAATATTTTTTGGAAAAATAAATTAAATTAATAATGTCAAAATCGACATTAATATTTTTTATAATTAAGGATATTTCATTAAATGATTTAAAATTAATAAAAAACATCTCTTATTCCATGTGATTTGTAAATTTCTATATATATAAATTATGTCCCATTAATGTAATAAATTTTCTTTTCAAATGAATATATTTACCCCTAATTTGTAAAAAAAACTTCTTTGGTGTTTTTATGGTTAAAGCGGTGTTTTCTCATGTCACTTGTGCATCTATTAAAACTAAATTTCAATAGACATAAGATTTTTATTTGAGAAATTGGGTATTATATTTTGAATTAGTAAATCCAAATTTTCTACTGAATCTTAATTTAGTTAACTCTTAAAAGATAAATTTTCAAGGTGATAAATATAATTAAGATAGTGAAAACACAAAATGCAAAAAATATGTAAAAATAAAAGTTATGGAAGAAAATGTTTAAAAAAATTGTTAACATTGAAAGTAGTGGATGGCTTGGACTGATAGTTTTGTTGTGGGGTCTTAAATGTCTAGTAAAATCAATCATTTTGGGATCTACATTTTTATCTCCAAGGAAAACTCCCAGTATATCCCACATCCATAACTGGGTATGTGCCCAATTTCCAAAGGGAGGTTGTCCTTTGGTGTTTCAAAACCAAATATTGTTAGGAACTCACACCGATTGAGAGGATAAGAGGTCAGGCTCATCACTGTATTTTTTTGGTGAATTGTTTCCTAATATGAGAGTCTCTTATATATTTATGATATGTTTGATAATCTATTCCTAATATGGATACAAGGAGAGTACCATAAAAATATTCGATTGTTTAATCCTTCCATGAGAAAGGGGAGGTCTATAAATGATTCCATTCACATTTGTAAGAGGTTATTATTCGATTTACTCTTAATGGTTAGATTCTTATATGTTTCAACCATAAAACTGGGAACTCTAAAAAAATTGTCATTCAGGGCGGTGATTGATATTTCAAGGATAAGATTGAGCCATTATGAGGTTTTTTATGTATCATATTTCTAATAGGAATAAAAACCCATGTTGTTCATTAATTCCATGAATTCTAATTTTATATGGAAAGGGAATATATCATGGCACTTAGACACCAGGTATTGAGATCAATCCACTGGGAGGCATCCAACATATCTAGGTTATAGTAGGAATCAGAGTCATTTTTGTTCATTGAAACCCTTGAGAATTTACTAGTGGTAGATAGGCCTATATAGGGGATATTATATAATTCCATTGTTAGGGGTTCGGACACAATGGTTTCCATGAATGGTGGGGGTTCATGGTGTGAATGATAAAATCATTGAAAATCCCTATGCACACATGATCCATGCTCAGTGTGAGAGATATTGGATCATAAGTAAAAAATCACACATCACATGGATGCAGGACATGGGAGTTAGGATATCGCATTCGGTGTTTTATATGGATATCATGCATTATAAAGGCGCCCCATGTATCCTAGTTATGGAAGGAATTAAACTTCTCATAATTCAATTTTTTGGGGGCTTATACACTAATGTTACAAATTGAATATTCAATATGGATCATAGGCCTTATAAAGGAATCCTATAAATCTAGGTTATGTAAGGGCTTAGATTCATCATTGTTCCATTTTATTCGGACTAACACACTTAGGATTCCTTTTTGTAATTTTATATGGATCTTGGTCATTAAAAACGGCATCGTACGTATCCTTGTTATGGAAGGAATCGGAGCTCTCGTAGTTTAGTTCGATTGGGGATTACACATTAAGGATTCAATTTTGGTAGTTAATAAGGTAATTTTTCCATTGAAAGGCATCCTATGTACAATTTTTATGGTATGAATCCTAGATATTTCCATTATATTGATCAATGATTACACACTGTGGTTACCCTAATATGGGGTAGTAATATCATGCCACTGATCGGGGCTTACACACTAAGGTTACCCTTCAAATATTTTATGTGGTGTTCCAGACTTGGGAAGGAATCATACATATCCTAGTTCTGGAAGGAATATGTGTAATCATAATTTTGTTTGATTGGGTCTTACACACTGAGTTTTCCCTAAAATATCCTTTCACGACCCCCTCTCACCAAAGATGCCCCTCCTGAGCTGGCAATGGTGAAAGGGAGATAATGACCCCCGAGTCCCACCTCCAGTAGGCCCCGGGTTGGCGACTAGCACCAAGGGTATGAGTTTCCACAAATATGGGAGGCATTACCCTTTTTATTATTTAGGATCGAGAAATAGGATGAGTCAACCACCAACAAGGAAAAAGGAAAAGTGTATATAAATAAACCCAAACCAAGCCCATATGCATGTTTAAACAATTTTATAACAAGGTACAAGTACAAGAAAGCTCAAAAGTACAATACCAAAAGAAAACAAGAGAACAGCAACTGCAACAACTCCAACTGCCTGACTAGTAGGGTCCCGCACGGCCCTGGTAGTCCTCCTGGAAACCTGAAAGTAAACGTAGGGTGAGCATACAAGTATACTCAGTAGGGAAACCTAAAGCTCTTGTGCACAAGTGGGGATACCTCCTAATGTCCCGTGAGAACAACAGAAGAAACCTAACAAGGAAATCTATCCACCCAATCTCACCCGCCACACTCACCAAAACACAATCACAACAGGTAGTAGTAGTATAATAACAAGAGTATTGGGTACCCCGCACCATTTCCCATTAGTTAGCTAAACGTCCTAAAGCTGTCACACTCTCACCGCCCACACACACCTGGGCCTCACAACCATGTATCCCGCCCGCACACACCTGGGCCTCACAACCACACATCCCGCCCACACACACCTGGGCCTCACCACCACGTATCTCGCCCGCACACACCTGGGCCTGAATCGAAACCTACCCAAAGAGTCTTGGGTGTAAGGTCGCCTCAAGACATTATAGCCTATAAGCCTGCCCGAAGAGTCTTAGGCCTAATCACCCCAATCAAAACCTACCCAAAGAGTCTTAGGTGTAAGGTCGCTTCAAGTCATCACAATCTAGGGTAGAAGGAGTAGGAAAGATCTAGTAACTACGGGAAAAACACCCTCTCCCATGAAATGGGAGTGTTCGGAACTAAGTGCTCAACATTGGTGCGGTGCGATAAAACACAAAAGATACAGATATATATATATTGCAACCACTCATCCCAACCTGTGGATTCTAAAAAGAGAAACTGAGCACATGCCTCGGCACTACTACCACGATGCATGCTCCCAACAAACAACCCCAACCCCATTATGGTTTTCACATTTCAGCAGAAATTAGATTATTTAGTTCCTTAACTACTGGGCAACTATCCACAACCAACCACTTCAATCATTCATAAAACATATCCCTCCCATCCACAAAACTTGTTAGGGAAACACAAGCACCACAACAAAACCCTTCTTAACAACCAACCAACCCATTGATTATTGTTTCCATTTCATTACCAAGCCCCACCATTCATTAACTCTTACATTTATTATTTATTAAACACAACCCATAGTCTGTTCACATTTAAACCCATCCATGCAGCCTCGCTGCCAACCACCATAAACACACCATACATTATTATCCCTTTAATACCATTTATCACAGCCCCGCTGCCCATCACCATTAAACATTCACACCTTCCCACAACCAAGTCAACTACAGCCCCGCTTCTCACCCAAACCATAACAGCCCACAAAACACCCCCATCACATGCCACGTAACCAAGCCAACACCCACATGTTCATTATTCCATTTTGGTTCAACCGGGGTGACCACACAGGGGTTCCAGATTTTCATTTAAACAGTCAACTTTACGTGATTAACCAATTTCCACATTCAACAAAGTTCCACTCACAAAAACGGTCTAGAAAGATAGGGCAATATTTAATTGTGCAAGTAAAGTCCCCCAACGACCATGATTTTCAGTAGGCATAAGCCTATTCATTTCACAACATAATATCACAGGATATAAAAGGTAAAGTAATAGAAATCACAAACTTCCCATCCCCGTTCATTAACCAGTTATTATCTTTATTTAATGGTTCAACCATTTCTCATGAGAAAAAAAAGTATACCCACCCCGCATGATGCAAAAATTAGAGAGACGAAGGTAAAACCCCCTACCTCAATAGGTTCTGGTCACAAACCTCCCCCTGATCAACTTTAGAATATGTTTGTTGGCGTCCCGAAAAATCCTCCTTGGGTTGAAGTCGGAGAGGAAAATCTGAAGGAAAGACAACGGATCCAAGCTCAAAAGTTCTGCCTCGTCTTTATGATCCCGTGGCCACTAACGGATCGTAAATAAGTGATCGGACGAAAAAGTTAGGGAAGAAAGAGCCTTTGAGTCTCTTGAGAGAGCTCTGCTCAGAGGAGAGGGGAAGAGAGGTGTGATTTGAATGGAGGAGGGGACCCCTCCTTTTATAGGCGTGAAAAGCAAAAGTACACGGTGTGTACTTATGGTACACGGTGTGTACTTATGGTACACGGTGTGTACTCTGCTATTTTCACACAGTCTCCACATGGCCTCCACCACGATTCCACGACCGTTGACTGGTCAACACATGGTTTGAAGGTAACGCATACTCGGGGAAGGACTACACGGTGTGTAGATTGGACACACGGCGTGTACTCATTTATTGCACACGGCAGGGAAACAGCTCCAACCCGGCACACGGCCGACAACTGGTCAACCCACAGTAACGCGTACGCGGGGAGGGACTACAAGGCGTGTAGTACTAGACACACAGCATGTACCCATTATCTCCACACGGAAAAGACGCGGCCATCCACATGTTGTATACCCGGAAAGGGGGTACACGGTGTGTACTAAAACTACACTGCGTGTAGTTTCAAAATTCTGGAAAGTGTGGGAAAAGTCCATTTTACCCTCCAGAACACTTCGTGGCCTTCTTTTTGACAAAGGAATGGGCCGGAGAGGTCCGGTCCAGTACATCAGATACCTTTTAAAACATTCTCATCCCCGAGAATTCAAAAACCAACCCATGGGAACCAAACATGATACCTCTTTGGGTCCTCATTATAACAGGAACCCAACAAACAATACTAATTATATGTGTCAGGAATTCCTTATCCTATGTCGAGATATTATCCGCATTAGGTGGAACTGACTCGCCTGCACGGGTTTAATCGCATACTCATTAATGTGTCTCGATTAAGGATTGGGTCTTCCCACTTCCATACATTAGGATTTTCAACTCGAACTACCCCCCAACACCACACAACCAACACATTGCCCGAACACGTGGTTTTGGGAAAATCCTTCTCCTATGTCGAGATATTATCCGCTTTAGGTGGCACTGACTTGCCATCATGGGTTCAATTTCATCCGCATTAATGCGTCTCGATTAAGGGTTAGTTTTTCCCCCTACCCACACATCCGTACATGTTACACATTACCAGGGAACAAGGATACAAAAGGTCTCACAATTGACAATCCAACCATTCTATAAATCAAAGGTACAGAGTACAACATCAACACAAAGCTCAGAAGAACAAGGGAAAACACAATTCAAAACAACTCTGGGTACTGAGAATGCATCTGGGTCTCCTGCTCCCAAGTGCTCTCCTCGAGATAGCCTTGCCTCCACAGCACACGAACCAAGGGAATGGTTCGTCCACGGAGAACCTTCTCTTTACGATCCTCAATTCTGACTGGTTGTTCCTCGAAGGTCACGTCGTCTCCCATATCTAACTCTCCCCAGTCGATAATGTGAGAGTCATCGTGTAAGTACCGACGAAGTTGGGAGACGTGGAAGACGCCATGGACTTTCTCCATCTGAGGTGGCAGGGCCAGCTGATATGAAACCTCGTCGACTCGCCTCAGCACCTCAAAAGGTCCGACGAACCTTGGTGAGAGCTTTCTCCCTTTCCCAATCCTCTGCTGCCCCCATCGAGGGGAAACCTTCAAGAACACATGATTTCCCACCTTGAACTCCAAGGGCCTCCTCCGACGATCTGCATAAGACTTCTGTCGGTCCTGAGCTGCCTTCATCCTCTCACGTACAAGCTGGACTTTCTCCGTAGTGCTCTGCACTACCTCTGGTCCAAGAGCACCTGTCTCAACAACCTCTGCCCAGGAAATGGGTGAACGACATGGCCTTCCATACAACTCCTCAAATGGTGCCATGCCAACAGTATAGTGGAAGTTGTTGTTGTAGGAAACTCTACTAAATGCAAGTGTCATACCCATGATCCTCCGAAATCCAGAACGCATTCTCGCAGCATGTCCTCCAGCGTATTGATAGTCTGCTCTGTCTGCCTGTCGGTATGGGGGTGGAAAGCAGTGCTAAGTCGTAGCTGGGTGCCAAAAGAATGCTGTAACCCCCTCCAAACTCATGAGGTAAACCGAGTATCCCTGTCTGAGATGATGGTCCTTGGAACTCCTTGAAAATGCACCACCTCGCCTACGTACCTCTGTGCTAAGGTACTCACTGGGCCTGACTCCTTGCTTGCTAAGAAGTGAGTGGATTTCGTCAGATGATCCACCACTACCCAGATAGCATCATAACCACACTAATCTCTGGGTAGTCGTGTGACGAAGTCCATTGAGATGTCATCCCACTTCCACTCGGGGACATCTAAAGGATGCAACAAACCACTGGGAACACGGTGTTCAGCCTTCACTTGCTGAAACACTAGGAACTTAGCCACAAACTCTGCCACTGCCCGTTTCACCCTAGGCCACCACAACTGATCCCTCAGGCCTCGATACATTTTTGAAACTCCTGGATGTACCACCAAATGATTTATGGAACTCACGGAGAACTCCCTCACGCATCTCCTCTGGGACAAACAACCTTACACAGAAAAGCATCTGATATCGGCTATCCTCTGACCATCCCTCTGGAGCATTCCCCTGATCGACACGATCCTGCATCACCTCTACCTCATAGTCCCCCCATTGAGACTCCTCCACCTGCTGCGACAAGGAGGATTGCACCATCAACTGGAGAAAACAGCCTCTAACACATTCTTCCCTTGCATCTAAGTGCAGGGCAGCCAACTCTCCCATCTCCTTCCAAGCATCAGCGGATTCCCGAACTACTTCCTTATGTGACTTCCTGCTCAGGGCATCAGCCACAACATTGACCTTACCTTCAGTGTAAGAGATCTCGAAGTCATATTCTTGGAGAAACTCGACCCATCTCCGCTGCCATAAGTTCAGGTCACGCTGGGAGAAGATATAACGCAAGCTCTTATGATATGAGAAGACCACAAAGCGCTCCCCAAATAGGTAATGTCGCCACAACTTCAATGTGAACACTACTGCTGCAAGCTCCAGGTCATGGGTGGCATAGTTACGGTCGAGAGGGCAGAACTGCCTAGACCCATAACAAATCAAACCCTTCTTTTGAATCAGCACACACACCAGACCAAGGCCAGAAGAATCACAAAACACTTCATACAAAAACCCCTCCTCTGGAAACCTGAGCATGGGAGCACTAAAAAACTTCTCCTTCAGGTAGTCAAAAGCTTTCTGGCACTGATCGTTCCATAGGAAGACCTGATTCTTCCTAGTCAAAGCTGTCAATGGAGCAGTAACTCGGGAGAAGTCCGAAACTAACCTACGATAATAACCTTCTAACCCCAGGAAACTACGAACTTCTTCCACACTCTTGGGTGCTACCCAAGAAACAACTCCCTCTACCTTCGACGGATCCACAGATAGTCCATGCTGAGATTCCACGTGCCCAATGAAGTGTACTTATTCTGTCAAGAACTTACACTTCAACAATTTCCCGTAAAGCTGGTGGTGTCGAAGGACTTCCAAGACTGCCCTGAGATTCTCAACGTGCTTCTCATCTGATCTTGAGTAGATCAAGATGTCATCAATAAACACAACGACGAACCGGTCCAGAAACTCTCGGAAGACAAAGTTCATAAGTCCCATGAACACAGCTGGTGCATTCGTAACTCCAAACGACATCACTACAAACTCAAAGTGCCCATACCTACACCTGAGAGCTATCTTCAAGATGTCATTGTCCTTCACCATCAACTGATGATATCCCGATCGTAGATCAATCTTAGAAAACCAACATACTCCCCTCAGCTGGTCGAAGAGATCATCTATCCTTGGAAGGGGGTAACGGTTCATAAGTGTTACATGGTTCAGCCTACGGTAGTCTATGCATAGCCTGAGACCACCATCTGCCTTCTTCAAGAACAAAACTAGAGCACCCCATGTTGACACGCTGGGTCGAACAAAACCCTTCTCCATCAGATCGTCAATCTAAACCCACAACTCTTGCAACTCTGAAGGCGCCATCCGATAAGGGGCCATCGAAATTAGATGGGCACCAGGCTGTAAGTCTATCCCCAACTCAACGTCACGTCGGGGGGGTAGAGTCACAACCTCCACAGGAAAAACATCGAGGAACTCCCCAACAACCTCTGGGACATCCATCATCTCTCTATCGGCTGGAACCACTGACAACCCACCCAACATGGAAAGGAGAGGCTCCACATGCCGACTTCCCGCCTGGTAGCTCCTCTCACCAACAAAAGATATGCGCTGCCCATCCACGTCGGAAAACACGACTCTTCTCCGGAAGCAGTCGATAACCGAACCAATAGAAAACAACCAGTAGATTCCTTGGATGACATCATATGGCTGCATCTGTATCAGAAGAAGGTCCCCACTAGATCAATGTGGTCCCAACGTCAGCCCACATCCCCGGAAAAGACAAGATACGCTGGTCTGGCCCCCAACTGGTGTACTCAGTACCAGTGGTATGGAAATTCTCTCTACATATAGTCCCAAATCATGGTCTAGACTAGGTGAAAAAAAAAGAGTACGAGGCTCCCGAATCGAACAAAGAAAAAACAAGAGTGCTGAACAAACAAATCATACCTCGCACCACCTCTGGTCTTGCTGGAGCTGCCAAATCTGCTACGTGAAACTGTCCACACCTAGCTCCTCTACCTCTCTGATGTCATCCACTTCCCTAACCATGCCCAGGCCGATGTCCCAGAGGAGCACGTTGAGGTCGGCCTCCTCCCGCAAAGTCTGCCTCGGAGGAGCCTGGTCCTGCTGCTGCTGGAAGGGCCTCGCCGGAAACTGGTGCTGGTTCGGTGGGCTCTGAACCTGCCCACCTCCACTGTATGGAGCTGAGGTCGGGAACCAACTCTAAACATGCCTGAAACCTCCATAATAAAAACACCTCGGTCCTAGTCTCGTGGAAAAGGGACGAGGACCCAAAGATCTGAACTGGAACCGCTGGGGCCTGCTCCCCACTGGCCTGAACCTGGAAGGTCCTGTCGCAGGAGACCTGCTACTGGCTGCCTTCTCCATCGATGAACCTGGCTGAAACACCTCACGTGGTGCACCTCCCAGCGAGTGCATCCTCTCTACAACCTTTTCCTTCTTCTGCACTTCCAAGTACGTCGAAAGGGTAAAGGGTGTGACAGCATACTAGGGTGAAGGATGGAGCGCCTCCTCCAAACGTCTTGCCCGAGACTCTTCATACAGAAAGAGATCTGGAGCAAAGCGCATGAGATCCTTGAACTTGATCCCCAACTCTCATACCAACATACTCCCCTGCTGAAGGGAGAGTAACTCTTGCCACGTCTCCGCCTTGATCAGGGAAGAAAGGAATTCCTATCAGAATTCCTTCTCAAAGTCAGCCCATGGAACCTCTACCTCAATCCTCTCACCGAGGTAGAGCGTCCACCACTGTCACGCTGCACCTCTCAGCTGACAGACTACTAGGGGAACCCTGTACTCCCTCGGAGCACAGATCAAGGTGAAAGCGATCCCTAGCTCCTCAAGCCACCCCTCCGTCTCTGTATCCGAAGTACTACCCTCATACTTCTTGAGGGTCTATATCTTGAAGGAACAGAGAGTCTTCTGCCACTGGCTATCTTCCTCCTCTCGGTCAATCCTCAACTGATCGACCGCCTGGATCTGCTAGGCCTCAGCCGTCTGAGCCACCCAGGGATGACGCCTAGGTGCCATAGTTGTATGGTAAACAAGGATCGCATAAGCCCAAGTAGTAAGGAAATTTGTCAAAGTTTTAATTATCATTTTATTTCAATTTCTTTCCCAGAACACCAAAATCGAGTAAAACCCAATCATGATGATGCATGTACCTTCCCTAGGGTCTCTACCCTGCAATCAATGTAGTCTCACTTGGTCGTTCAGTAAGCTCAGATTCCTTGCATCGGATCACGGGGGGCCCTAAAATCTCGTGTCCTAGCTGGTCTTCCCTGGACTATGTCACGCACCAAGATTAACTAACAATGTTTCCCTACCATCCCATGCTATCCTCACTGTTCCTAACTTCGTACTCCATCCTATCTCTCAACCATCACTTCTGATACCATTCTGTCATGACCCCCTCCCACCAAAGATGCCCCTCCTGAGCTGGCAATGGTGAAACGGAGATAATGACCCCCGAGTCCCGCCTCCAGTAGGCCCCGGGTTGGCGACGAGCACCAAGGGTATGAGTTTTCAAAAATATGGGAGGCATTACCCTTTTCATTATTTATGATCGGGAAATAGGATGAGTCAACCACCAGCAAGGAAAAAGGACATGTGTATATAAATAAACCCAAACCAAGCCCACATTCATGTTTAAACAATTTTATAACAAGGTACAAGTACAAGAAATCTCAAAAGTACAATACCAAAATAAAATAATAGAACAGAAACTACAACAACTCCAACTGCCTGAGTAGTAGGGTCCCACACGGCCCTGGTAGTCCTCCTGGAAACCTGAATGTAAACGTAGGGTGAGCATACAAGTATACTCAGTAGGGAAACCTAAAGCTCTCATGCACTAGTGGGGAGACATCCTAATGTCCCGTGAGAACAACAGAAGAAACATAATAAAGAAATCTATCCACCCAACCTCACCAGCCACACTCACCAAAACACAATCACAATAGGTAGTAGTAGTATATGAACACGAGTATTGGGTACCCCGCACCATTTACCATTAGTTAGTTGAACGTCCTGACGATGTCACACTCTCCCCGCCCGCACACACCTGGGCCTCACAACCACGTATCCTTCCTGCACACACCTGGGCCTCACAAACACACATCTCGCCTGCACACACCTGTGCCTCACCACCACATATCCCGCTCACACACACCGGGGCCTGAATCGAAACCTACCCGAGGAGTCTTGGGTGTAAGGTCGCCTCAAGCCATTATAGCCTATAAGCCTGCCCGAAGAGCCTTGGGCCTAATCACCCCAATAGAAACCTACCCAAAGAGTCTTAGGTGTACGGTCGCCTCAAGCCATCACAGCCTAGGGGATAAGGAGCAGGAAGGAGCTAGTAACTATGGGAAAAACACCCTCTCCCATGAAATGGGAGTGCTCGGCACTAATTTCTCAACATGGGTGCGGTGCGATAAAACACAAAATATACAGATATATATATATATATATATATATATATATATATATAGCAACCACTCAGCCCAACCTATGGATTCTAAAAATAGAAACTGAGCATGTGCCTCGGCACTACTACCAAGAAGAATGCACCCAAAAAACAACCCCAACCCCATTAAAGTTTTCACGTTTCAGCAGAAATTAGCATATTTTGTTCCTTAACTACAGGGAAACTATCCACAACCAACCACTTCAATCGTTCGTAAAACATATCCCTGCCATCCACAAAACATGTTAGGGAAACACAAGCATCACAACAAAACACTTCTTAACAACCAACCAACCCATTGATTATTGTTTCCATTTCATTACCATGCCCCACCATTCATTAACTCTTCCATTTATTATTTATTAAACACAACCCATAGTCCGTTCACATTTAAACCCATCCCTGCAGCCCCACTGCCAATCACTATAACCACACCATACATCATTATCCCTTTAATACCATTTATCGCAGCCCCGCTTCCCATCACCAATAAACATTCTCACCTTCCCACAACCAAGTCAACTGCAGCCCCGCTGCTCACGCAAACCACAACAGCCCACAAAACACCCCCATCACATGCCACGTAACCAAGCCAACACCCACATGTTCATTATTCCATTTTGGTTCAACCAGGGTGACCACACAAGGGTTCCATATTTTCATTTAAATAGTCAACTTTACGTGATTAACCAATTTCCACATTCAACAAAGTTCCACTCAAAAAAATGGTCTAGAAGGATAGGGAAACATTTAATTGCGCAATCAAAGGCCCCCATTGACCGTGATTTTCCGTAGGCATAAGCCTATTCATTTCACAACATAATATCACAGGATATAAAATGTAATGTAACAGCAATCACAAACTTCCCATCCCTGTTCTTTAACGAGTTATTATCTTTATTTAATGGTTCAACCATTTCTCATGAGAAAAAAAATGATACCCACCTCGCATGATGCACAAATTAGAGAGACAAAGGTAAAACCCCTACCTCAATAGGTTCTGGTCACAATGCTCCCCCGGATCAACTTTAGAAGACGTTTGTCGGCGACCCAAAAAAACCTCCTCGGGTGGAAGTCGGAGAGGAAAAGCCCAAGGAAAGACAACAGATCCAAGCTCAGAAGTTCTGCCTCTTCGTTACGATCTCGTGGCTGCTGACGGATCGTAAATCGGAGCTCGGACGAAAAAGTTATGGAAGAAAGAGCCTTCGAGTCTCTTGAGAGAGCTCTACTCAGAGGAAAGGGGAGGAGAGGTGTGAGTTGAAAGGAGGAGGGTACCCCTCCTTTTATAGGTGTGAAAAGAAAAAGTACACGGCGTGTACTTATGGTACACAGGGTGTACTCGGCCATTTTGACAAAGTCTCCACGTGTCCTCCAACATGGTTCTGCGGCCGTTGACTGGTCAACACACGGTTTGAAGGTAATGCATACGCGGTGAAGGACTACACGGCGTGTAGATTGGACACACGGTGTATACTCATTTATTGCACATGGCAGGGACACAGCTCCAACGCAGTACACGGCCGACGACTGGTCAACCCACGGTAACGCGTACGCGGGGAGGGACTACACGGCATGTAGTACTGGACACACGGCGTGTACCCATTATCTCCACACAGCAAAGATGCGGCCATCCACACGGGGTATACCCGGCAAAGGGGGTACACGGCGTGTAGTTTCAAAATTCTGGAATGTGTGGGAAAGGTCTATTTTACCCTCCAGAACACTTCGTGGACTTCTTTTTGACAAAGGAATGGGCCGGAGAGGTTCGGGCCATTACATATCCCCTAGATGTAATTTTCATGTCCCGTGACATCTTCCTAACTAAGCCTAATTCTTTGTGTGAGATGTTTCATTGTCTGTCTGAAATGTATTAGGATGTTAGGACACGACTTGTTTGCTGAGTGAACATGGCTAAATAGAATCACATGATCCATTTGTCATATCTAGAGGATGTCTCGTAACCAGAATGACATGTTTGGAAGGTGTTGGATGACCACAAATGACATTTTTCTACGCTCATCACGAGAGAAAGTTAACATGTCCTATAGGGTGCCTCATGGACTAGAATTCCTATCCAAAATACATTTCATAATCTAGTTTGACATTTCTAGTGGGTTATTTAGGTCTTGGTTTTCTTGTCTAGAAGGCATCACATGGTCTAGTTTCACATGCCTAGAGGGTTCCAGCTGGATTTGATGACTTGTCTAGGGGTTCCTCATATCCTAGGTGTCTTTTTTTGATGACATCGCATGATCCAGTATGGAATGTATTTGTGTCATCATGAGACCTAGTTGACATTCCATGTCACCATTACATAAATTAAGTGACATTTTTGGAGGACGTTTCTATATTTTGATGGAAATCCCAGATGATCTTTACAAGACATAGGTTGCACGCCTAGAGGGAGTCATGTGACATTAATGACATTCCCTAAGGAAATTTCTTGATCCAAGTGGAACATAAAAGTATTTTCACATGACTTGAGAAACATTTTTGGGTGTTATCACATGATCCTGACAGGTCTTGTGAAGTGTGCGAGGAATAGAGAAAGTTTCCTTTCATAAGTCTCTTGTATTTTTATAAACATTTATTCCATTGTTAATTGAATATGTTCCTCTATTGTTTCTACTGTTATCTATCTTTAGGATTCTCATAAACCAACCAGATTGTTGGACCTTATTTCCATGAATAAACTAACATTACAGAAGTCTGTTATGTGATCTATGAAAAATCACATAAAGTGAATAAGCATGTGACCTGATCCCTTAGGTAAATTCCCAAGATTTTTACATGTTGGAAGACTTCTGTTCTAGCGATTCGCCTCTCTATTAATTACACTTTTTTTCTCTCATCCATGATGGATCATGGATAGATTCTCTTTTTTAATGAGGTCGGGGAATTTATAGGCTTCTCTACAAAGGTTATATGTTGCACTATGTGATTCTTATATTAATGATTTGAACTAGAGTTGTTTTATGGATTTTGTGTCTCTCACTTAACTAGATCATGTTTTGGGTCATCGAGGGCATCACATGATTTTATAAAACCAAGATAATGTTGTTCCTTTAACATTTATATTGGACCCAGTTTGATAAAAGTGATTTCTCTTGACCATGTCGACATTTTAAGAGGCATCCATGAGGTCATGTTGACATGTATAGGGGTCTTTTTGATATTAGGATGCCTGTGAAAAGTAATTCACATGATTGAAGAAGACATGGTTGGGGTATTTTTTGAGACAGAGGTGACTTTCTAGGGGTCCATTATGAAATTAGACCGACAAGTCTAAGGGACTTCACTAGATAATGTTGGCTTATCGAGGGGGTCCTTGTGTAATCGATTGTGAATTACCTAGTAATATAAACACTTTTCCAGGGATTCTAATAAATCCTCACTCCGAATGTAGATTACACCTTTCCCACTTTATTTCATTCATTGTTTTTCAGGGGTTGGGGTCTCACGACGTTGTGTGAGTTTTTTTGAAAACAATCACTCTTTCTTCCTTTGGTGTGTCGCATGACGAATAAAGTGTCTTATGGTAATTCATGATAAGTTTCATGGAAACCCCTATATTTTTATTTATATCCTAAGGGGAATCATATGACACGTGGGTGTGTCTAATTTCTTTTTCTTGATGAATGTGACACGAGAATGTTGTCATGTGATAAGGAAGACATGTCAAAAGGATCATTGTGGTGTCTGGTGAATTGTGTAAGTGTGTCAAATTAAAATCAATGAACAAAAAAGTATTATTCTTTATGAATAATTTTTTCATTATTTTACATGGATTTTTAACACTTACCCATTGATTCTCTAGAATTGATCCATGTGATCAATAAGAAATCCCCCAACAGTGCACAAAAAAATCATGGTCAATCGCTCTACTTGTCTATAGCGCATCACATGTTCGATGATGGATGTTTCTCTAGTGTGTTGGAATTATCATGAAAATATCTAATGAAATATTTATGAATCCATAGGGTTAATTCATAATCAAATGGAAATGTCTGTGGCCCTTCACATGAAGCTAGTGATATGTCAACCAGCTCTTTTGTGATAAGGTGGCTATGTCACCAGGGCTCTGCGGTGTATTAAGAACCATATGAGCATGTGACATGAATATCAATGAATTAAAAAGGCTTTCATATTTTTTATATTATCTTCTTTTATATTAAAATAATGTTTTATGATCATCATGAATATTTTAGTTGAAATATATCTTAGCTTAGAAGAACTTGTCTAGCTGCCTCTCCTTGATGAGCTGGTGTCTTGGACACCTTCACAAAACATGGAGGTTTTTAAAGAGGTTATTTAGGTGACCTCAAGTAGATTATCAAATATTCATGACCCGTTCACATGGCCTTTTGAAAATGAACATATTCTAAGGAAATTAAATGCCTAAATGAGTGTGTGGGGATATCACCAAAAAGTGTCTTGGGAAATGTTTCATCTTCTCAGGGATTCTTGGTATTCTATGGACTTCCCTATAAATTGTGTTAGATAAGGGATCACATTCACTGATGAAGTCATCTATCCAGATCTCTTACAGTCTTTTTCCATTGTGCAACACCTTCATAAGACAGTACTCAAGAACCAATCATGACACATATTCAAAGAACTACTTTGTGATAACTATTTTTGATTGATTTTCTTTGTCATAATAATTTCATAATGTAATAATGAATCAAATCATGGTAATTTCTTGAGGATAAACCTATTTACTTGGAAACTTGGACACTCTTTCGGTTTTTCAATATCTTTTAGTTTTTTTAGAAAAACACAACTATTATGATGATTATGTGACCATGTTTGGTTCATTCAATCTCTAGTCTCATTATTGGACGTGAGGACATGAGAAGTATTATGGATCAGGTTGTAACATCCCTACCCTCCACAATTTCATCAAAAGGAAATGGAATGCTACTCTGCTGTAGGAAACAACCCCATGGTGACAAATACTGCAATAAATGTTGAGGGCTTCAAGAAAAGTGAGGGATGTTTCTCCCATTTAAATGAAAAACACCCAACCAAGAGGGACAATACAAAAACAACTGCATGATGCATGTCAGGAATATTTCACAATTCAATAATAAAAAAGGACTGGTACAACCAAAATAAAATAATACATGATCAGAGTACCAAGTGAAAGACTTATCCCAAAAATCAAAAGAATCTATAACACAACTCCACATCACCACACCAACTTCCATTGCTCCAGGAACAATAATACCTCCCAAGCATAATGATGAACCACTAAATAATGAGATTCCTTACCTTTTTATGTGTCTTAGAATAAAACGTCTAAAACTAACCAAAGTGCCAAAGAAGGTGTGAGTATAATACTCAGTAGGCTTTCCCCAATGACTTACCTACACACCCCATTAGGATAGAACCTTTAGCACATTAATTTGAACCATTAAATATAAACCCAATCTAAAAATGATACCATTTTCCTCAATCTAAATGAAACTTTATCAGAATTTTTTTTACCCAACCAACATAATTCTAATGAAATAGAAAAACCAGACATTAGCCATTATCCCCATTCCATATTGGAAGAACCCAATTCACATTGCTTGTTCACATGCACATTACAACCAAGATCACCATTTTTTCACACATATAAGCTCAGTGTCACCATTAATGGTGGAACTTCTTTTCCAAACCCATCTACGTTTTCTAGGGGTACTCCCCGCCCACTTTCCAATCCTTGATAGTTGTCTTTCAAACCCAATATCCATCCCATCCATCCCATTCCTACACCACATAGGAGACCAATCATAATAATCAATATCACCAAAACCGTATCAACTCACAATTTCCATAACCAATTTAGCCAATTATTCCCAACCACATTCCAACATAATAATCCAAACCACAACCGTTAATCACCCAATTAATGAAAACACACAAAATCCATATTTCATGAAAAATAATATTTCAATAAAACCACATTTTTATTGAAAACCATTTTTTTTATTTTCTTTTCATAAATCACTCAAAACACTGATATTAAAATCACAATTTTAAAAAATTAAAGTAAAGAACATTTCAAAAAAATTACCTATTTCCCATAAAATCTACAAATCATCACAAAATGGGTTTAAACCACGATTCGAACATCATAATCACAATAAATTCCACAAAACCCATTTAATTTGAAAGTAGACTTTAAATTTCTAGAAAATGAGGATGAGAGTGAAGCCACCTATCTTAGGGGTTGTTGAAATAGGCCCACCACACAACCGCACATCGAATCCCAGTGAAACCACCACAGAATCACCTTCGATCCCTTTCCCTAACATCAAAAAGGCCAAAGATCACCATTTTAGGAATAAAAAATCCTAGATCTAAATGTGGCAGATGTAGATCTAGAAAATTGATAATGAGAGAGAGAACTAGATCTAAAGAAAACCGAGAATCGACAAAGATATGAGACTTAATGGATTAGAATTTCCTTTACAGCACTAAGAAAATCATTCTAAATGCTCCTAATAGGTGTTAAATAGGTTCCCCAACTAATGAGAAGAGAGAATCTTAAGAGGGATTCAAGTTGGAGAGGAAATGGCTGCTTAGGTAAATCCCAAGTGACCTCGTTTTTTAAAAACCTCACTTTTTATGTTGTTCGTGGTTACCTCACATGGTTATACATACTATTCACTAACTATGTGACTAATACTATCCCAAAGGGTTCCATTTTTGGCTGCATTGCACGGTTAGAAAAACGGTTCACTGACTGTGTGACTAATACTATCCCAAAGTGTTCCATGCATGACTGCATTGCATGGTTAGACAAACCATTTCCCAACTATGAAGAATCCAACTATCTCAAGTAGCACGGTTTACATGGGCCAACCACACAGTTTTTAAATTTTTTCCTTAACCATTCACCCACCCCTTTTCCTTTACCTCACTTTTCACCCTTACATGGGCTTGTTTCATGGTTTCACCTAACTGTTCTCAAACCGTGAACCCCTAGAAAAGCATTCAATCCTTTTAAAACCCAATTCAAACTCTCCCCAACATTACTCGACCAATTTTGGTACATAAAAACGAATAAAAAGGTTTCATACCTCAATCCAAGGGTACTACATTCTCTCCATAATGGTAATTTCCTTCCTTACAAAGTAGAGAACCAACACTTTTATTAAGGAGATCAGTCCATTTTTTCCATCTCATTCTACAACTCCCAAGTCTCCTCCTCAATCTGAATATGTTTCTATAAAACAAACATTAGACAGATTCTTTTACCCCACATGAATTCATCTTCCGTACCCACAATCCACACTAGAAAGTGCACCAAGGTAGAATCCTGCTCTATCTCAACATGATCGCAATGAATAACATGGTCAGGATTTGGAAAATACATTATAAAATAAGATATATGAAACACATTACGCACCACACTGAACCGTGGTAGAAAGGCCAACTGATAAGCAACATCTCCAACCCACTCAAGTATCTCAAAAGGCCCAATTTACCTCAGAGATAAATTTCTCTACTTCTCAAATTGATTATTTCCCAACCTCAAAGAGATTCTCAACACCACATGATAACCCGTAATCAATAACAATGGATTTTGATGACGGTATGCATATGATTTTGGATGATTTGGTGTTGTATCTGTTGTTTTCATGATCAACATAATCTTCTCTATTGTCTCTTTGATGAGTATCAGCCCAACCATCGATGGTTCATCATTTTCCACCCAACACACAGGAGAATGGAATTGACACACATATAATGCTTCAAACGGAGAAATATGTATGGACTCTTCATAACTGTTATTGTAGGAGAACTCCCCAAATGGAAAGTAATCCTCCCATGAGCCTCCAAAATATATCACACAATACCATAACTAATCTTCCTAAATTTTTATCATCAGATTATATTTCCCTTCTGTCTGAGGATGATATCGTGCTCATCATCAACTGAGTCCCAAGGGTTTTCTGCAAGGATTTCTTGAAAGGATACATTATCCTCATATCTCTATTTGATAAAATCAAAACTTGTAAACCATGCATCTTTACCTTCTCATGGATAATGATTTCGGACATATCCTCCATCGTATAATATTCATAAATAAAGATTAAATGGGGTGAATTTTTTTGCGGATCCACAATCACCCATATAGTATCATTTTTTCAAACTATTCTTGGGAGTCCAGTAACAAAATCTAGAGAAATATTCTCCCACTACCTTACAGGGAATGGTAAATACTACAACATAATTACTGGCACTAATGCTCCACCTTGACTGGATGACAATTCAAGCATCTCGATACAAACCTAACCATGTTCCTTCTCATCCAAATTCACCAAAATCATGCTTTCATCAACTTATATATTTCCTTGATTCTAGGATGAAAAAACCATATCAAATGATGGTAAGCACTATAGAGTTGTTCTTGATAGGAATTTGGTATAACCAAATGATTCCAAAAAGAACAAATCAAAATTCACATTCAGTTTCTATCCTTAAGTGGCCTCCCCACCATTGAGTTATGACCCCATATCCCCACAGTTTGTATCAGAAATCTATTCCTCCTTAACCAAAACAACCATGTTAGTAACCAACTAGACCAAAAATAAAATGGCTACATCACCTCAATCTTCATATTACAATCTCATGTCAGATATTACCAACATCAGATTCCACTAATTCAATTTCGGTTTCACCAATTGAGAATATGAATTTCTACTTAATATATCAGCCATTGAATTTCCCTTTCCCGATGTGTACATCAACTCAATGTCAAACTTCTGGAGATACTCCATTCATCTAAACTTCCTCAAATTCAAATATATTTGCATGAAAATTTGCCTCAAGATCTTATGATCAATATACACCATGAATTTATCACCAAAGAGACAATAAAGCAACATTTTCAAAGCGTGAACCACTGTTGAAAACTCCAAATCAAGTGGTGGGTAGTTCTTCTCTTGAAAATGCTACTACCGTGACCCATACTAAACCACATGATTCCAATTCATGAGAATACACACAACCTTTATCCTAATGAATCACAATACACTAGGTTCCCTTACTCTGGTTATGAAAAACAAAGGATGGTGTTGATATAAGATGATCCTTAAGATCTTCAAAATATTTCTAGCACTACTCATTCCATTCAAATTGAATGTTATTTCCTTTCAAATATATCATTAGTGATACTAATCATGATAATTATTGAACAAACCATCGAAAATACCCAGTTATACCAATGAAGCTCCATATCTCAAAAACATTCTACAGAAGTAACTATGAGATAACAAACTTTGTCTTCTCAATATCCACTAAAATACAACTATTAAAAATAATATGGCCCAAAAAACATACCTATCATATTCGAAAGTCACACTTTGACCATTTGGAATACAATCTTTGGTCCTCCAGATTTCCAACACTTCTTCCAAGCATAGCTCATGTTGTGCCCTCAACATTGAATATACTAGTATATCGCCCATGAATACCACCTTGAATAATATTGATTTCACTGAAATATTTGACTCATCAATAACCATGTACACATAATTTCCAAAGGGAAAAAACACGTACAGATAATTTCCATATCTTCTCCTAAATACTATTTTGGGATTATCATCCTTCCTTTCCAACAACTAATGATTTACTAATTGAATGTTAGGCATAGAGAACCACTAATCTTCCCTCAATTGATTGAATAGGTCATCAATGTGGGGAATTGGAATCAATTCTTTATCATGACTTGGTTACGATTTTTATAATTAACACATAATCTAAGAGTTCCATCAGCCTTTTTAATAGTGATAACTGGAATATCCCACAGATAAGTGTTAGGCTAGATGATTTATTTATTTTCTAGCTCTTCCACCTGCACTTTCAATTCACTCAATTATTCTACATCCATATGGTAATATGAAAGTGATATAGGACTATTCCCCAAAAGGAGATCTATTATAAAATGTACTTCTCTCACAGGTGTCAACCCTGAGAATACATTAGGAAATACATCCATAAATTGATCATACATTGTTGGAAAACTGCTTCTCCCTACCTCTTTCATTGATGATAAAGACAATTCCACTAATTGATTCAATATTGTCCAAACTGTTGGATCCAACATGTTCATTTCACCCACCTTCACATTTTTATATCTTCTAAATATATGCTGGAGGCCATCAACTACCATAAAACTAACCATTCACGCATAACATTCAATATGGACCTTATAAATATTTAACCAATCCATAACCTAGATTATATCGCATGAATCCATCTCAATCATTTACAAGTCCCATATCAATGTATCCTCTCCACAACTATACCACATGAGCTACATAGCATAGCTCGACACTCTCTTTTTCCCAGAGTACTTTGATGTTTTAAACCCCGAAGGCATCATTTACACACGTAAACCCATCACATCAACAATATCGAAGGTAATGACACAATGAGAATCACTGATATCAAACAAAACTTCCATAAAGATATAATTAAAATATAACTTTACCTTACATCTTGGATGGTCCTGACTGATCATCTAACACAATATCTTCGGATCCATACAACTACTTTCTTACCACACAATACTCTTTATTACCATGCTAAAACATCACATGCTAAGGCGTTGTGGTACTCATAAAATCACTATGAATAACATGGCTTTATTGATGAGGAGTATGATCATTCGCCCATCCTATTGAGGAATAGGACGCCTACGGCCCATGGGGAGTGTCACAAACACCCGACCTCAGATAATTATGAAAATAATGTTGAGGATTCCCCCATAAAATGGAAGTTATGACATAATCAAGGTTGTTCCTTACATTACCACTTCATGTGGCCTATAGAACCACAATGATAACATATTGGATTTCTCTTAGGCATAAAAGGAAGATTCACTGCCCCTACTATCATATTCGGAGCCATAATCCCACACTAGAAATAACTGTCCCTATTCTACCTGATCCTCGTGCTAGAGTTCCCACTATTCCTCATGGGTACCAAATTGTGTCCCCCTCTTGAAGCCGCCATGATATCCTTTTAATTCATTGATGCTCTATTATCCTTTTTTGAATAATCACTTATCCATAGCACCAAAATTTTGGAACTAATTTCTTATCTCAAGCTCAATTCAAGTATTTGTGCATTCAAGGAAGCACAGGCCACCACCTGTGGTAAAAACAGCACTATGTTCATAAACATAGCTTCATATTCCATCACTGAAATGTTATACTATCTAAAACTGAATAAATCCATTATGTGATGAATATTAACATGTGGTGGTAGAATCATTTTTTAATCAATTCTTCAAAACCCTCCTTTATCATACCTTGGTCAATTCCGACATGGACCAATAACCCCTACCACTGCAGTGTAAGTTCTTCCAACATGTACCTTGTAATATTCACCTTCTACATTGCCAACAAGCCTATGAAATCGAATATACGATTCATCCTCTTCCACCATACATCTACCCTTTCTGGTTCTAGATTATCCCTAGAGATGGGTGGATTCATATCCTAAAAAAATGATTGATCCATGGTACTTGGATCATCGCATCAATTTCCACTTCACACAATATGGAAATCATGCACTTGCTTTGAAATAGCTATTGGTTCGCCTAAGGATTAGGTGAAACCAAATTTTCCGCAGCGTCCTCCAGTTGGTCTCTACTATGCCTACTTAGTTCCATTTCTATCAACATAAGAATCTCTGTAAGTCTCATTCCCTGTCAATTAAAGGCTTAAAATTTCATGTTTACATTCATTGTATATATCAAAACAATGCTTTCCAAAATTTATATTTTTCTATGTTCAACCATATTTGAAAAAATCGCTACGTTTTGAAAATCAACTAATTTCAAAATGCTACCACCATTCACATTCCTAAGCCACATATTTGAAAAAAATACCAAACATCCAAAAATTAACATTTCATACCACACAAAAATAATCATGCCAAATAAAATAGGAAATCCTAGTGGGAAATAATTTTTACCATGTATGCCATGCTCATCTCCTTGGGTACACCTTTGAAAATGAGATCAGGCTCCAATAATTATCTCCAAAACACTCATGTAACCAACTATCTAGATACTTTATGTTCAACATAAAAGGGTAAGCTATGTCTTTTTATTCTTTACATTTCATGTTCTAACAATCCTACTCATTTATACCATCCCAACTTAAGTAATACACCATGAATGAATGTGAACTCCCAGAATGAAAACCAATTCCAAGACCAAGAAAGACAAAATTTACTTGTATGTCAAGGACCTAACAAGTTGAAATCACTTGTAACAACAAACACCTCCTCATTGACTTGAGAAGATGATGGAATTCTACTTGTCCATAGGCGATATCCCCCAAGAACCAAAGGGTGGAAATTAATAATGGGGGCTTCATGAATGATTGAGGATGATTTTCCATTTTGAATGAAAACCCGCAACCAAAAGTGATGAAACAAAAACAAATACATGATGCATGTTAATAATGTTTCACAATTCAATAACAATAAAGGACCAGAAAAATGAATCCACAACAATCAATAGTCAATGTACGAAGAGGAAGATCAAAAAACAAAACCCAAAGTAGCTATGGCACAACTCCACACCCAGTTCCACGATCCAAGCTCCACAATACCTCCAAAGAATCATGATGCACCCCTAAAGGAATGTGATTCCATACTATTTTACATGTTTTAGAATAAAAAATTTGTAAAATCACTAATGTGAAAATGCATGGGGTGAGTACAGCACTCAGTTGGTTTTCCCCAATGACATCCATACACATGCCACTAAGATACAACCATTAACACGTTAGTATAGACCAAATTTATATAATACAAGTAATATAATGAAACAATTTTCGACAAGATAAATACACCTTTATTAAAACACATTTTTTTACCCAACCAAGAAAACTCCAAAGAAACAACCAAAAAATTCATTAGTTTTTCTCCCCTTTCCATATTGGAATAACCCAATTCACCCTGCGTGGTCGCATACACATTACAACCACAATCATAATTTCCTTACATAATGGATCTTAGTGTTACCATTAACTTTGGAACTTCATGTCCAACCCCATCTCCTTTTTAAAGATGTACTTCAAGGCCACAATCCAATCATTGATGGTGGTCCTTCACGCCGTCTATCAATCACATCCAACCCATGCTTACACCACATAACCCAAAACCCATAAAAATAAATATTATGATAACCCTATCAGCACACAATTTCCTAAACCATATTAACCAATTATTCCAAACAACAATCCCACATAACATGCCAATCCACAATCATAAATCACCCATTTATTTAAAATTCCCTTAATAATATATTCATGCTAAACCATATTTCAATAAAAAAAAATTTATTAAAAGTAGATATTTTTTAAAATAGTTTTCCATAAATCACTCAAACCACATATTTAAAAATAACCATTTTAAAATCCAACAACAATGAAAATTTCACAACAATAGCCCATTTTCTGAAAAATCCACAAATCATCACGAAATTGGTTTCAACCAGGATTTTCACATCGCAATCACAATAAATTCCAATAAAAACTGTTTAATTTGAAAATAATCCTTATTATTCTTGTAAAATGTATGTATCTGTGAGGCCACTAACCATAGGGTTTAGAGAAATAACCAACCACACAACAGCACAATGAAATCAGGTGAAAAATCCAAAACTCTCCTTAAATCTCTTTCCCAAAATTCAAAAAGCTTAAATATCAACATTTAAGGCAAAAAACAATACAAGATATACATTAAATGGATGGAGGTCTAGAAAAATGAGAGAGAGATTGGACTAGATCTAATGATAATTAGGAAAATCCAATATATGAGACTTATCCGAGGATAATAAGCTTTACCAAACAATGAAACCCATTAAAAACGCCCCAATGATGATTGGAAGTGGTTCCCTAACCCCTAAGAAGGTAAAATCACAAGTGGGGTATGAGTGGAGGGGAAATGGGTGCTTTTGGGAAAATCTCAATTGACCTCTTTTTAAAACAATCTAATTTTTAATGTTTCACACGTTTATCTAACATGGTTAAACAAACTGTACATTAATTGTGCATCAGTTACTATCCCAATGTGTGACTCTTATGGTTTCATCACACGGTGAAACAAAATTTTCACCAACCATGATGAATCCCACAATCTCAAGTAGCCCAGTTTACCAAGGCTGGCCACAGGGTTTGGATGAAATGCACCTTCAACATGCACCCACCTCTTTTCCTCTGACTTGCTATGCACAGTTACATGGGTATGTTTCATGGTTTCCACTAAACATTCTCAAAACATGCAGCCCTAGAAAATCCTCTAAACCATTTCAAAACCCTTCCATACTCTTCAAAACATTACACAACCACATTGAACACATAAGAAGGGATAAAAAGGATACAAAACTCAAAATGTGGGTACTACATATACTGTTCGTGAGATCTCTATGGGTCATGTAGTCTGCGATACCTGTATCAGGTAATGAAATATTGAATTCCATTAGGGAATGTCTGATTATCATGATGCTACAAGAGTTATATATTTCTTTTTATGGGGACTTCTCTCTTCTAACTCAGGCATATTACTTTTACAAAGATGTATTCCATATCCTAAAATAGTTCTTATAACATGACTATATATCATGGTGGCCCTGATTTCTGGGAACTGTAACATTTATCTTAAGTATCTTGTGTTTTCTAACAATGTGGTCATAAAAAGGATTTTCTCATCTGAACATAAAACTCCATCATTTATCGCATTGTTTTCCCCTATATGGATTTGGACAACTATATTATGTTGTTATTCCTTCTCCTTACTACTACATTTCCCCATTTTGGGTGTAAACATCCCTCAATTGTAATGAGATGAAGGTTTATGAGGATGGATAACTTTTTATAGCATAGTCCTATATGGTGTCCAGTATTCTGGAGAACTTTTATAGGGGTCTAGATGGATATTTGTTCACCCATATTCCCATTGATTAAATATATTCAATCATATTCATTTCTTATTTCAAAAACGATGGCGGTGTCAAGAGATTGAAATAGGATATGCACTCTGGTAGAAATTTTTCTGATAAAGGGCTTGTCCACTCTGGGTTAGACAGAGTTTTTCTAAATTTTCCGAACATCTACACATTTTCTAAAATTTTGGGTTTATATTGGTTTCCTAGTTCATCATCTAAAATCAATTGGAACTTATCCAAGAACTTATTATCCATTGGTTCCCTGGTACAAATTCATTCCATATATCCTATAGTGAAGCAGGAATTAGCCTCTGGGGTATCTATTCAATGGGTGGGATACCCCCTGAGTATGTTCACATTGAGTTCCTTCCTACCAAGAACATGTGGGATAACCCATATATAAATCTAGTTATATTAATGGATGTGATCAAAATTTATAAAGATATGTTAATTAAATAGATGAATATTCACCTCATATCCTTTAACAATTGGAACAATGTTTTCCCCTATCCGAGTAGAGATTGGCTGACCACTATATGCCCTCATTGGTTACCTTCTCAACCGGTCATTGATAGAACAAAATCACGTTGTATTTTCTTAGAATATGGCTAATATACCACAAGGGAAACGAAGTGAGGCTAATTATATCCTTAACCCATAGGTAGGTGGGTTTTATTTCTATGTTCTGGAACATATGGATTTTCTTAACTAGGGATGCAGGATCACGGACCAGAGTTATAATGATGGTAATGGATGCTTAGTTAGCATAGATATGGCCATACCATCTATATGTACTTACTCTTACATGCCTTTACCAGGTTTTGGCCATATTCAATTGGGAAACATCACTTATAATGTTACAGGTCATTTCAAGTTTTTGTTTGGCTTCATTGGGGATAACTTCCACTGCTACAGATACCACAACACTACCAGGATCAATAGTTCCATGTACCACCGTATGATGTTGTACAAATCTATATTTCATTAACTATTTTTAGGACCTGATGAGTACATTTATATGTTGATCCATTCTATGTGCTTCAATTTCATTCCTTACCCTGTACCGACTACGAAATTTATTGATAACAAAAGGATATTTCTGGATGAACGGTCTTACAATATCTCTTTTTGGGGTGGGTTTCTTTTAAACAGGATCGATGAGATGATGATTTTCAATATTTATACCCCATAACAGTTCTCTCTCCCATTTGGATACATCTAATGGGTTTCTCTCCTCCCCTCAACTAGCATGTGGGGAGAAAAACATACTGGGATTATCCCATACTATTGGATAATAATGGATCATGGGGATATTAATTATAATATTATCCATCCACATGTTAAAACACCTATAATCATAGATTTTAATTATGTCTCGGATTGGGGGAGAACCTACTCAGGTGGTGTCTTGAATTGAGTATCCCATCATGTGGATAGACCATGTTCCTCACCGACTCATTTTTCTATAGTAACAAAGTAGTAGGTTCAGGATCATAGAGATTTATTATGTAAGAATCCTCATCCTAGAAATGAACATCCCCTTATTGGGGAAAAATGTTTCATGGAATATAATCCTTTGAAAATGAATATTTTGGTAGAAGAGTACATAGGGATTCTTCTTTTTCTTATTATTCATCTCATCCAATTGTTCCCACTTTTGACGTACCTACTCTAGTAGTTGTAGAGGATCATATATGGTGTAGGCTAACTTGGAATCTAATTCACTCTTTTCATTTTTTTGATAAAATACATATTCATTAATGATGGAAATCAGCAGACGTACAGGCTCGAATCCATGAAAGAAAATGGTACATCTAGAGATGGTTGACATCAAAGGGGCCAGACGCCGCCAGATGATTGGTAGCCTCGTTTCCTTCCCGTTTGGTAATGGATAAGGAACAGAAATAAAATCAGTGATAGATGGAGAGGATTTTCCTGATTAGGGACCCAAAGTACTGATGTCTGCCATCGTTGAGGTTGATTGCATGGAAAATGGTGAGGCAGTCTGACTCGATGATGATTTTTTCCCATCCACAGTCAATAGCGAGTATCATTCTGGCAAGGATGGAGGTAGCCTCGGCAACCACCCATTCCCAAAAAACATAATGTGACTCATGTATGGCTGCAATGATTTGACCAAGGTGGTTCCGAGCCAGTAGGCCATGTATGACAGGACCATCCTTGGGGAGAGCCGCATCCACATTAATCATGATAAATCCTTCCGGGGGTGGGCTCCAAAGGGAAGAGAAAGTGGGGGTTCCAAAAAAATGTGTTGCCATTATGGTGCTACCATCCCTCAAACCACGAAGTGGCCCATTCAATCTAGAATATATGAGGTTTTTGAATATGGTTGAAAAGGGAATCATTTCGTCGGACCCTAATGATCCAGGACATTATGCAAAGAGAGCCTGCTTTAGCCGATGAAAAGGAGGAGCACCATCACATCAGGAGAGAGGGGAGGTCATAGCCCATGATCAGTGAGGAATCTGAAGAAGAGCTCCATTTCATCCAGATCTCCTTTTCCCCCGGACATTGGATGATAACGTGAAATGGAGATTCTGGGACGTTTGGGTAGAAGGGGAAAAACCTGTCACTGGAAATATGTCGGAAGGAAAGAAGGCTCATGGTAGGGAGGGTACCCTTGCACACCTTCCACCAGAAGTGTCGTATGTTTTGGGGGACATTGAGTTTCCAAAGAGATTTCCAGTTCCCCCATTCCCTCTCATCATTATGAGTGCCAATAGCGATCCGGTAACCAGATTTCACTGTATAGGCTCTGGAGAGGTCGTGGATCCCAAAGAGATGGTCAGGGCTGACAACTGGAACACCAGGGATACTAAGGATAATATTATTATCTCTTATATTAAACCGTGAGTCTATCCTTTCTATGCACCACCAAATCCCCTGATTGTCAAACATGCATCTGACAGTGGCATCTTCAAAGCCTGGATGGGCAGGGGATGATGCCCACACACCTTCCTTGTCTATTATCCAGGGATTGGTCTAAATGTTAACTGTTGATCCATTCCCAGTCCTCTAGCCCATCCCTTTTCCCAGAAGACTGTGGTCACCCTGGATACGTCTCCAGAGGAAGCTAGGAAGGGGCCCAAGAGAGGATTAGTGGTAGTCCTTGTGGGGGAAGTTTTTTTCATGGAGAACCCTTGCACAAAAAGAGGATGGGCAGTTCAAAAGGTTCCAACCATGTTTATCCAATAGTGATTCATTGAAGTGAAGAAGGTTCCAGAATCCCATTCCACCCACAGATTTAGGTAAGCAGAGGTTCTCTCGGGCTATCTAGTGGGTTCTATTCCTCTCATTATTTGTTCCCCACCAGAAGTTGGTTGTGTGTGCAGGTATCTAATTGAATAAAGCCGCTAGGAGTTTGAAGAGAGACATGAAATAGCTGGGGATGGATTGGGGAGAAGCATTAATAAAGGTCTCCTTGTCGGCTTTGGAAATTCATTTAGGGGTCCAGCCTTGAATTTTTTTCTCCATCTTGTCCAACATATATGCGAATATTTCTTTTTTGGTTCGACCAATAACCATAGGAAGCCCGAGGTACGTCTGGTGTTTCTCAACCATATGAATGCTGGCAATGGTGCAGAGATCTTCTTTGTTGGATGGAGGAACCTCAGCGCTGATGGATATTTCCAACATGCCATGATTGATAGAATGCCCAGAGGCCCTCTCATACTGTTGGATTGCATGGCCAATCGCACGACACTCATCATTGGTTTCTCTGGAGAAAAGGAGGCAGTCGTAAGTGAAGAAGATATGTGAAACCGGTGGGCTTTCACGGAAAACCTTTTCCCCATGGATATTATGAGAGGATGCGGCCCTGGAAAAGAGGTTAGAAAAAACATCATCCACCAAGATAAAGAGAAAGGGAGAGAAAAGTTCTCCCTGGTGCAGGTCATGGGATGGGGTGAAGCCCTTAGTGAGACAGAGTGCATGACCATATCTGTCTATTTCAGGGAGAAGCCCATTTTTTGCATCACGACTCTAAGGAAATTCCATTCCACTTCATCGTAAGCTTTGGTTATATCCAGTTTCCAAGCAATGGTTCCACTTTTCATGGTGGACCGTGTTTTTATTGTGTGGAAAACTGCATGGGAGACAATGGAATTATCAGTGATCAGTCTCTTAGCCGTGAAGGCCCTATGATTTTATGAAATGATGTCAGGTAACCAAGTGCACAGCCGATTAACTAAGGTCTTTGAGAAGATCATGTAAGAGAAATTGTAGAGGCTGATAGGTCTGAAATCGGGGGCCATAAGAGGTTTCTTGATTTTTGGAATAAGGACGAGGACAGTTTCATTGATGTTAGAAATGCTTGTTTTCCCATCCCAAATGTTCTTTATTAGGAAGCATATGTCAGGACCAATAATATGCCAGTGTTGTTTAAAGAAGAGTGTGTAGAAACCATCCGGCCCTAGGGCCTTAGTAAGGTGGATCTATTTCAGAGATAGATGAATCTCATCATCTGTCACATCTTTGGAAAGCTTCCTATTGATCTCTTTGGTTATCACATTTCTAATGAACTCTTCTACATTAGGAGAAATGAAAGGATTTCTTGCAGAAAAAAGGTTCTATAAGTACCTAGAAAAATCCTCTTGGATTCCATCGGTCTTGAAAACTTTTCTTCCATCTGGTTGCGAGATGAAAGATATTAAATTTTTCCAGCGCCTACTAGATGCTTTCTGATGAAAATATCCGGTGTTAGTGTCCCCTTCAGCAATGTTTGTGTCCCATGCCGGAATGACCTAGAAGCATTCCTTTATTCACATAGCTACATCATGATCACTTTGAGTGGCTCTGATTTTAGAAAGATTGCAATTGGATGGGGGGTGGTTGAAAAGTTTTTTCATTCTCCTTTCAAGGAAGTTGCAGTTCCTGTTAAGCTGATGGAATTTCATTATTCTCCAAGACCTCAGATCGTATATGACCTATTGCAGATTGGATCTAACATCTGCAGGGTTAATCTTCCATCTTGATCGGATAACGTCTTCACACTCATTGTATTTTGACCAGGAGCTTTCAAATCTGAAGGGTCTGCTGGATTTCATGTTGCGACTGCTTTGAGCATAGTCGATAACAATTGGGAAGTGTTCCGAGCAGTTGAGCATCCGGTGACTGATGTGAAACATGCTGAAGATATTGGTCCAATCCATTGGGCCTAGAAATCTGTCGAGCCACTCAGCGATGCGGGTTTCATCTGTATTACCCCGAAACAATGTGAATGGATTTCCCGAGTATCCCAAATCGACCAGGTCCACCCTGGAGATCACATTCATAAAATTTGACATCGACATCGAGGGCTGTAAGGCTCCACCAATTTTTTCCTTATGATACATAATCTCTTTGTAATCAACTCCGAAAAGAATAGGACTTGGCACATCGTGTTGCAACTAGCTGAGAAGATCCCAGGATTTCCACTTCTCATTGAGTGATGACCAGCCATAGAATCCCACAAAGGTCCAAGGTGGGGAATGGTCTGCATGAATGGCCATAGCCACATGGTGCGAGGAGAAGGATAAGATCTTGACGTCAATGTTTTCTTTCCATAAGAGAAAATCCCCCCTGAGTGGCCTTGTCAGGAGACCAGGAGGTAGCCATGGAAGCCACATTTCTGAGCAATGCTACTGGTGTCCTTGATTTCCAAGATTGTTTCAGAAAGGAAAACCATATCGGGGAAACTTTTGGCCCAATCGTGCTGGAGTATTCGAACCGTTTGTGGGTTGCCAAGCCCACGACAGTTCCAGCAAAAAATGATCATTGATCTAGGCAGGTCTGGGTCTTTCCTGCCTCCTCCTTTGTGTCCACCAGGTTCATTTTTTCACTAATTGTTTTCCATCTTTTTGGGGAGTTCCCCACTGACTGGCCTGTTTAAATTCATCGTTTCAGATCCCCGGGTTTTGGGTCATCCGATTTGTCGTCTCTGTATTTGTGTTGCACCCCTTTCCACGTTTGATGGGTGATTGGGCCTTAGGGTGAAGGTCCTGGCATCCCAGAGTCACCCTTTTCTAGGAATCCTAGCATAGTTGTTTCTGAATCAAGGTCTGGGTCCGGTGGCAGAGTGAACATTTGTCTTGGTTTCAGGATTTGATTTAGTGGATATTTTTTCATTTTCAAGGGCTATATTGATGTTGAGATAGTGTCCTTCGGGGGGGTATGATGTGTGCATTATTCAATGTAGAGATTCTTCGTTTGGTTCTCTTTCCAAACCCCACTATTGAACATGGTATTAAAGTTCTAAGATCGTCTGCCAGCATTCCATTGAGTGGTTGGGCTATCTTCAGGAAACTCTGGAGGTCCAAGCATGATGACTTTATCATGCTCAATTTATGCCCGCCTTGTATGAGCAATCGTGAGACAGTTATGGTTCTTTTTGTTTTTCAGTCTCAGGAATGATGGAAAATTTCATCGTTTTGGCTCGGAGCCATGGGCCATATAGTAAGATTATATTACCATATTAGTTCTCTTTTATTGAAGCACACACTCTATCCAGATGTCTGATACGTCCACACAAAAAATCAACAGATAGGGAGTTTCTCTAACTCAAATGATATCCAGGTGTTAGTGTCATCGATTTTCAAAAACATGCCCCTCATTAGAGGCTCGAACACTTCAATCCCAACTTTAATCCATATCTCAGGTCCCCATTGGATTGGGTCTAATTATTCCCACTCCAAGAATTGGCCAATGCGATCTCTAATTTCTCTCAGGACCTCTTGTGTTCTCCCATGATAAGGGATTCCTTTAGTGCATATCTAGAATGGGGACCGGGTGAGCTTAGTGTGCTAGATGTCATACCCCCTTTAAATACTTCCATGAGGAGGAGTTTATTATCAAAGGACCATGGCCTGCCTCTCAGGATTTTATCACTATCTCTATCATTGATGAGCTCACAAACAAGGACGTTGTTCCCCACTTCCCACATAGCCACCCCATCTTCCATTTTCCAAAGATTCTGAAGGGTATTTTTGAGGCCCCCATGGATAACTGAGACTTTTTCCACAAATTTCCTGATAACTAGAAATGACATACATTTTTCTAAGAGTGCACCTTCATTTATCTGCGCCTCAATCGAATCTTTCTCTTTGTCCAGTAAGTATATTCTCATTCATTGGTCACTAAATCCGCATCTTTGATTCAATTCCCTTATATTCAATCCTCCGGGATTCCACAATTAGTTTCACGACCTGGGGCTGAACAGTAATTATCATAGGCCTTGCCCAACCTAGAAATTCTTCTGTCCAGGCGCGGCCCAGAAGAAGGCCTCCAGTCTGGTTCGGCCCAGAAGCATCGCGCCACTGCCTATTTCCGTGACCAGCCCCGCGCGGCTAGAACCTTGGAGCTGAGGAAAAACACTTTCTGCGACCTGCCATGTGTGGCCAGAACCTTCACGCAAGGGATTGCCTCTTTCCGAGACCAACCCTACGCAGTCAGCTCCTTCGCACTGGGGTAGCGCAGCCAGATCTCTCACATGCGCCCTTGCGCTTCCTGATTGACCAGATCATGGGGCACACTAACTTTCATGAAGCGGACCAATGTATCAAACCCTGGCACTGGACTTCGCGGCTGAAGCTTCACTGCTCGCCCTTCACCCGCCAGTCCCATGTGGTGCCAAGGGACTCCTCTTTGCATCCAAGAAATCCACGAACTAGGAAACCACCTCATCGGCCACAAGACAGAATGTCAGATGTTCAATTCTTCGCGAAGAAGATGTGTCAACTTCGCGTCCAGTGTCATCGAGATCCGGGGTTCCTTTCGCAGTAGAGTCCGTGCAGAACCCCCAACATATGCTCTTCTTCAGACAGTCTCTGAACTACGGATCTGGGTTTCCAAGAGAGGGGTCGTCGTCAGGAAGTCAACATGAAGGTGGGGAGGTAGAGTCCTCGAATGGTGCCGAATAAAAGAAGATAGTCCCCTTCCCCTCTGAAGCATAGGTATCGGGGAGCACGATTGCGCTCGGAGCAACTGTTGTCGGCCCGGGGAAACCGGGAACAACGGAGCCGAAACCGATGGGGCCCAAATGAACCAGATCACTTGTAGGTGATCCAAGGAACAAGAAAGGGGAAACGGAGATAAGGATAAAAGGGAAACGGAGTCGAGGAGAATGGATAATTGGAGCCGTAGAGAGAAGAACTGGCGATGTGGGTGATTTCCTACAACCCGAAAGAGATCAATTCTGTCACCTGCCGCCACGAGCAAAGCACGAAGGAGAAAAACTCAAGCCCCAGGAAACCCAAGGAGGACTCTCTCACAATGGGAGAGATAGTGTTCTAAAAATAAATAAATATGCAGAGACAAAATGAACTAATTCACTCTTTTATCATGTATATTCCCATTGAATCATTTCATAAATATAGAGAATGTATTCATCAGGTCTTTGATGATATGGGGTTGGGTGGTTTTGACCAGAATTCATTACATGTAATCATATAAAAAACAAACTAACATAGAAAGATTTGGATACTAATGAGAGGGTATAGAATGATTTTAGTGGGAATCTTCTGGATAAACTCAAGAGGGAATTATCAGAGTCATTAGAATATATTCATTAGATCAAATATGAGGTCCATACCCAAATGGATGTATTTAATATACAAATAGAAAGATATACGGAGGTTATATCTCAATCAATCTATGATCATTCTACATTCCTATCCTCATAGGAAACAAATTAAAGACAAGTTCGGGAGATATCTAATTTCATTAATACCCTTTTTCCTATTTTTGAAGTAGAAGTTGTGGGTTCGGTGGAACTTCAGTGCTCTATAGTCACATCTCATCAGACTCTTGCCAATTTGGCCTTCTTAAACAACAAAATCTTATTGTAGTTTGATCATTGATGTTTTTTATTTAATTTTCGAAGAGTCTATAAAATTTTTAGATACCTTTTTTCATTCTATCAATGAATAAATATTCCAAAATTTACATGCCTTTGATCAAATTTCATTTATTCATGATTTGAATGATATTTTGTTGCTCTGATGTTGCATATATCACCAACAATACCCATCCATAGTTGCATATCACGTACACCTGAATTCATATATTTGAGTATTAAAATATAAAAAACATCATTCAAGAAATTCTCTTGGACTCCAATCAACATGAGACTCCTTATTGATGGAATTTCTAAAGTTCTCTTGATTTTTCTGAATTCATAAAAGGTTAATTTTGGGAACAATTCATGTCCCATAACGAGAATTCTCTATATTTTTCTAAATTTAGGGGACTTAACATGCATATAATGATTTTTCTAAGTCCATATAATGGGTCCCACAATATTTGTATCTTATTCTTTAATATTTCCCAAATTAATTCTTAAGATTCATATGCAGAATGAATTATCCATTGTGGACCTCTATTTTTCTCCGAATCCCCTCTTATAGATTTTTAACCTAACAAGTTTTATAAATTTATCATTTATGAGAGCTAAATATTTCATGGATCACACAACTTTTATGTTGGGAATGTATATAATCAAATTTTACTCATGTGACCCTTATTGAGGTATCAACAAGATGAGTATGATGCCTCTTTCAGTCTTTCAAACTAGACCATTAATGTGTTGTAGTTTAGGATATTTTATCTCAGACATTCTGTTGTTGTAGTTTAAGGCCTTATTGTTCAGAACATATATTGTTTTTATTTCGGGACTATTTTCTCAAATCATATATTTTTTTAGTTTAGGGTATTTTGTACTGGTCCTTTTAATTTTTAGTTTAGGGTCATTTAACTCAGACCTTCTATTATTGTATTTTAGGGTCTTCTATCTCAAACCTTCCATTAATGTAGATTTTTGTATTCTATATCAATCCTTACATTGTTTTAGTTTAGTGTCTTATGTTTCAGAATTTATATTGATTTATTTTGAGGTATTTTACCTCAGACATTATATTATTGTATTTTTGTGTCTTTTGTCTTGGACCTTTTGTTGCTGTAATTTAGGATCATTTGGCTACAACCCTCTATTGTAATTGTTTAGGGTATTATGTATCATTCATTATATTTTTATAGACTCAGACCTTCCATTTTTATAATTTAGGGTCTTCTGGATCAATCCTTCCATTTCTTTAGTTTATAGTCTTCTAGATCAAAGCTTATATTATGGTAATTTATGGACTTTTATCACAAAAATTATGTTTCCCTGAAGTATGGGTATTGATTAAGGGATAGAGAAACCTTTATCCTTGAGGGGATTCAGAATAATTGGTTTCCAAGAAGGTTTTTGATACCATGTATTCTTTACTGATATTCCCGTGAATGAATGTTCATGAAGTGCTCTAGAACCCAACCATATTTTAGAAATCATGAATGACGAATATACATGATCATTCATGAATTCCTAAATCCTTACTTTAAAGTGAGGTGGTGGATGTTGAAATATTAGGGATACCGAGTCCACTTGGATATTTAGAATATGGGTTGTGAAAATAATGGTCACAATAGACTAAAATGATGAATCATGGAATGGTTCATACATACCGAGGGTTTCCCAAAACACCCTAAGATTATATTTTCAACCATGGTGTCATCAGGACTCATAAGGATTGGATTTTCTTTCCCATAAGGAGGAGATACCCAAAATTGGTTCGTTAAAAACCTTATAAATGAGTTCATAGATATTACATGCATTCTAAATTATAGTTTATCCACGCTCTTTTCAAGGTCCATTCAAAAATTGTGAAGGAAACAAATGTCTAGTCAGTGAATTGGGATATGGAGAAAAGATCTATCCAATAAGGGATATATAACCCTTGGTAAAATTATCTTTTCAAGAGGAGTCTTGGTTCTTAAACCATGTGGGATGGAGTAACAAGGGGTGGACCATCAAAAGGATCATGAATGGAGTGTCACAACCGTGATTTGAGAAAGGCTACAATACAATACTTGGTGATGTAATATAGATGATATCAAATCTACTTGAATATTATGGTTATGGATACCGTAAATTATAAGCCAATGTCCTCTAGTCCAGAGGATGGTATGGTAAAATAATTCCTTATTTGGACCAAAAAAACTCTCTCATGCATATTTCTTCAATAGTGAATTCATGTTCACATGAATTAGGAAAACCTACATTTAGGGCCAAGATTTATCTGGTTTGTAGAAATAATCCCTGATGCAACAATAGAAAGTTAAAATAGAGAGATAAATGATCCTTTAAAAGGTAATAAAAAGTTTTTTGGTCACCCAAGTTGCTCAAATCATGATTCTTTATTTAGGGAATATCTAATATTCAAGAAGGATTAAAGAACACTAAAATTTTTTCCCCACCTAGCGAACATGTTATCATTATAGGAGATATGAAGAATCATTATTGTAACTTTTTACTAGACTAGGGGGCCTTGGGAGTATATAATTTCATTTATCTTGGCTAAAAAGTGGGCCCTATGGTCTTTAGGCCTCATTCATTTATGCTCTAACATTATCCTAAACTCTTAATATGATTATTTTAGTGAGCAAAAAAAAGAATTTTCCTTATTAATCCCATTTTGGGATATCATCCCAATAATTTTTATGTTTATTTAACTATTATTTTATGTTCTTGTGGAATAAATAATCAATGTATATAATTTTGTGATCGTACAATGCTGACCAACGTGAAATCAATTTAAGTTTGTGGCGTGCATGGACTTGATATAAGGGAAATGTAAAAAATATGCTAATTAGGATATGCTGGGTCAAGAGTTTTCCCACATCCTTCTGAGAGATAGATGTAATTGTTTCCAATCTTGGTATGAGGTGCTTTTGTAATGATTAGTGATATAGGAAAATCATGTTTGGGATCGATCAAAACACCCTTTAGTGCTAGTTTATATCGTAGTGACGTTAGGATCAAATGGATCAGAAATCCCTTCTTCTAGGGCCATGTTTTCCTTAGATGGTAGTATAAGCACTTATTCATATATATGAATGACATAAAGAGAGTTTTATTTCCATTAATAGGTTTCATGAATGGTTTTTCAAATCCTTAGGCCTTGAAAACATGATGTGTGATTTAAAGGCTGAGGGGATTAAAATATGATTGAAACACCACATTCTTTGGTTGATTGGGGCCAAGATTTTGTCGTGATTTAATATATAATTGGATGGTATATCATATATACAGAATCATTATCATGTTATATTTATTATTTACATTAATTACACATCATTATTATATCCATCCAAATAATAATTTATTGAATAACAATTACACCACGACGTGGAGACAGTAAGCCGTACGTACAACCGTATGGTGATATGTTATTCAAAGGATGGATAGAATACTGAATATGGTTGTACCATATTTATAATAATATTAAATTATATAGGATATACTGGATTCATTTTTTTAGAATGTTAATAACAAAGAAAGAAGAAGGTGATGAAGAAATGAACTTGAAAAAGGGTGGTGAAAACATTACCTCTTCTTCAGGTTCTTCCTTTTGATTCAATAAAAATAGCTCCTTAGGTTGGATTTCTGATCAAACTAAGACCTCTAGGTTGTACTGAGGGAAGTTGATAGAGTATTTGGCCAGAGTTTAGCCAAGCCAAATGGCTTTGAAGGTGTTAATTAATGAGAAGGGGGTGTGCCCTTTTATAAGAGGGGTGAGGGAACCTTTGGAAAAGCTAGAAATATTATTTTATAATAAATTCATATTCGGTTTATAATGGCTCCAAAGTGGATTATTTAAATGTTAAGGTGGATATGGGTCGAATACCACTCATCCAATAGAATTTATATAGGTTTGGGTCATTATATTAACCTTATCTTATAGTTTTAACTCTTAGTTAATTATTTTGACACTTACCATGTAACTTTGTATTTTTATATTATATAGTTAATAAACGTACTATATACCTCCAAGTGACCCCCAAGTGGTCCATTAATGATACACATATCATGATATAAGTCTCTTGTCCTAACCAAATATTTTTAAGAATTGAATATCAATTAATAATATAATATTTGTTTTAAAAACTCTTTTATGTCAATTTTGACACTCTTTGGAAAATTGATTTTTGTGAAAATCATAATAGAATGATTACTTCGAAAAAAGTTCATTAACTCATTACTAACATGTCATATTAACCTATAAAATTAGTTTAATTAATAGAAAGTGTCAAATTATATTTATTTGGGTATTTATAATATCAACTATTTTAAGTTTTCACTATTATGGTAATTACCGCATCATCATTGTGTCATAAATAAATTAAATTTTTTAATGTATAAAAATTATAAATAAAAAATATTAATGTATGAATTATTTTTATCTTTATAATTATTATTTATAATCGAATATATCTTATGTGTAACCCTATATTAAAAATGTTTTATTAAATAATCTTTGATTTTAACTCTTTTAACTCTTCTTTGAATTAAATAATAATAAATGTCTTAATCTAATCCAAGTGGACCTAAATGATAATATTTTATTCCTAAAGTTGTTTTTGGTCGAGATAAACTTGTTCTATATAATTCAGACAAGTTTTAGGGTCATATTAATATCATTTTTACCCTTAATTACCCTTTTCACTTTTAACCATGTTAAATAAAAGTAAAAAGTTACTATTCGCCAAAAATTATTTTCATCTCATTGAACAACATTTTACTACTTGATATTAACCGTTTCTCTTGGATTTTCAAAATTCCACTCACAGAAGCGGTAAAATTATGTTTTTTGAAAAATTCAGTTTTTTAACTACCACTTAGTGGTTTCACTATTCATCAAAAAATGAAGTTTTTCAGAAAAATACCAAAAATTCACCACAGGATAATTTCGATATTCGGAATCCAAAAATGTAGTCCATTTTGAAAAATAAAATTTATAAATTTCAAAAATTGGGTATTACTATTCATAACGGCTAGTTTGATTGGTTGTGGTGTGTTAGAACTCGATGTTGCGTACAACACACGCTCTTGCATTATTCAAAGAGAAGCGTACTGTAGAAGATTTGGGTGTTAAACCTATCCCCCGGACCTCCCCTAACCCCTGGAAGACCCACCACCCCCTGGAAAGCTCCCCACCACCTAGACACCAACACCCCCTGGACACCCCCACCCCATACACAGCCACCCACCCCCTTGGAAGGCCCCCAGCCCCTAACACCACGCCACCACCTGGACACCCCCCCCCCCCCCACACACACAAACTAATCCCATGGATTCCCCCCCCCCCCATACCACCCCCACCTTGGAAATCCCCCCTTACCCAACCCCCTTGATGACCCCCAACCCCTGGAAATTTTGTAACTCCCTTGACAGCCTCCCCCCAACCCCCATGGACAGCCCACCCACCCCCTGGACACCCTTACCCCCTTGGAAACCTACCCCAATCACCTAGATATCCCCCACCCCTGGACATCCCCTACCCCCTTGGATAGCACCCCCGACCCCCTAGACAGCCCCCACCCCTTGACAACAATATATTATTTCACTCCTCAACACTATATCATGCCAAAATCATTGATAAAAAATACAATCCAATCTATAAGAACATCAATTTCCCGCTTTTTATTTTTTTTACAATACCAACAAACAACTCTTACACCAATATGTTTGTATCTTTTTCCACATTATTGATAATAAATACAAAAGATTACTTGGTATCTTCTAATTTCATTTAACTTCTCTAAAATATACCATATTGTCCCTATTTTACTCAATATTACATCCTACATTACCTTTTTAGAGAATGAAAGATTCACAAACAACTTACCTAAGAAATTGTCGACAATTTACTTTATATCTATATGTGGTAACATAGAAAATAAGATAGAATTAACCAAGACATAAAGGTTGTACAGTAATAAATAGAACATGTGATGCAATTTTAAAATAACTCAAATTAGGGGTTGTATAACAGATCCCACATAAAGATATAGTAAGCTATCATCTGAACACACCGATTATAAAATTCAAGCATAATACATAATATCATAATTTATCGCTTTGAATGGGGACGATCATTATAAACCTCAAGTGAATTTATATACCAGTGGTATAAAATGATATGTATTCTGTATTCTGAACTTTTTACTATTCTACAGGTAAATGCATAAGGAAGGGAAGCGGATTGCTTCTGGACAAATTGCAGGCAAACTAAAGCTGCTAGCTTTTGGAAAAATTGTAGGCTCTATACAAACGGTTTCCAAAATCGTTGGTATCAAATTAACAAAACCCACTCTTTACAAATGGTTTACAACGATTGGTAAATATCTCAGTTCAATCTTTACCAACAATTTCAGAAATCATTGGTAAAGGCCTGTTATCCTCAATATTTTCTAACGAAATTCCTTAACCATTGGAAAATATATATTCTAATAGTTTCAAAACCACTGTGAAAGATAATATTATTTAGGGTGGCTTTTTTCAATTGTTATTTTATAACCCATTGGTAGAAGCATATCCCCACGGCTTGCTTTCCAATAGATGGATAAACTGTTGGTATAAGAATTCCCAACGGTTATACAGGATTTACCAATAGTTTAAAACCATTTGTTTATAATAAATTTAGTATAGTGATAATTATTATAAATTGATTAAAATTATATCAAATTGTTTTACGTTTTATCCCTCGTGAATGAAAGATCCAACATTACCTCACACCAAAACTTTTTTCATAAGCAATAACAGTATCAAAAAATGGGTTTCCTTAAAACTATTTCATTTCATATCAACAAGGATACATGTATTTTAAAAAATATAAGTTATTATTATAATTATAACTATAATTAAATTGAAATTTCAATATAATGTTTTTATAAAACTCAAATATTTAATGTCTTTTCCTTATTTTCTTTTCTTTTCAAAAACATCACCCACCATGGTTTTCTTACAGTACATTATTGAATTATGAAAAATTAACTATTTCCTAAAATAATGAATAGATATCTTATGTAGAAACCTATATAAAATACATTGTAAATTATGAATTTTAGGAAACATTTGTATGATAAAATTCAAACATTAAGAAATTATTTAGTTTTTTTACTTCTATACCCCCAGAACAACCAACATAATGAATACTTATTATGTAAATGAGTGAATAATTACAGTAAATGTAATTAGTGGAATAAAAATAGGATAATCAACCGGAAAGATGTTATAAAAAAGGTAAATAATTGACATAATTTCTTGAATTTGGAGGATAGAGGATGTATGAGGTGTTTCAGGACTTAAAGTCATATATATATATATATATTAAAACATCCTTATAATTATTTTAATGTTTTCCATTCATGTTACTTTTTATATTGTTTAAAAACAACATTAACCCATATCTTATTATTACCCATTATAAATTATCAATTTTTACTTTAATTATCTTCCCAATTTAAAAATTGTTAACCAAAATTTTAAATTATCATATTTTTATGGGTTGACTAAAAAATGTCTGATTAAGAGTTGAATGTTATGTTTTAATAAGTTTTATAGTAAAATTTATTCCATCACAATATTAATTCATGTTTCGGTTTTTGAAAATTATATATTATTTTTTGAGGGTCTAATATAGTACTTTAATGTGTTAGGTAATGTTTTATTATCTCCAAAAGATGTGTTGTAAAAATCTTAATATGTAATATCATTATAAGTCTTCTTATAAAGATGAAAATTAGAGTTAATAATAATATGATGCCACAAGTAACCTTCACAATTAATATATTTCCCATTTGATTTCTTATAAAATTGTATTATGAAAATATATGAGATATGATGTTAATTTTATTAGTGATTAGAGGATTATAATTTCTCAATGATTGTTTTTGAAAAAAAAGAACCCTATTAATGAGTTTTCAGGTTCTTAGGGAGACTATACTTATTCCTATAATTTTATATCCCTTAGAGATATTTAAATTCTCATTGTACATTTGCAAAAAAAATTGGGGTTTAAGAAGTATTAGAGATTTTAAAAGTGTCGATGTTTCTATAATGGTGTTTTTTCATGAATGAGGCAACTTTGTTATTTAATGTACATGTTATTTTGAAAAAAAAATAAACATTGCATGAAAGGGTGACGTTTTATTGAAACTTTTATCCTAATTCTATGAAAATATAAAACAAAGGGACCCTGTAAATGTAAAAACTAAAATATTTTTTATAGATAATGGGGCATTAATTTCTAGCCTATTATCAAAACACATAATACAATAAAAACATACAAGGAGTTTTTATCAAATAGTAACATTTTACCTTCCACTACTCATGTTAAGGAGAAGGCTAATTACCAAATAACATTCATTATGAAATTCCTAAACAATGGCACAAAATATTCATTAGTTTTAAAATATTTAATACTTTATAGTATATATATATATCACATAATATCATTTTAAACATAAAAATAGAATATTTAAAACCCTATGTTTCTAAAAGGGAACGTTTTGTTCGACTACATATACAATATGCAACACTTCGCCCAAATGAATCATGATTATTTAAATTTACCCATTATAAACTAGATATTAAACAAACATGTTATAATATAATTATCTAATTTATGAAATATATATATATATATATTACACAATTGTAAAATTATTTAGAAAATATTGTTCAATTTTTAATAAGGACACTTGTTTAGTTTAAAATATTGTTTTTTTCAAAACAAAAATTATTTATTTCTGTGAAAAGGTATTATAATTAATTTATTAAACATTAATAAATTTTATTTTATGAAATTATCAACATTTTTTAAATTAATATATTTATATTAACAAAGGATGATTTTTTTTTCTAGAAAATATTCATTTTTTGGAGAATAGAGACAAACAATAATTTTTAGTAAAATCATCATTCTTTTAAATAAATTATATTATTAAAAATTCTAATTATAATTTAATATTATTTAAATTTTAAATATTTATTAATAAATTATATTTAATTTAATGAATTTCATTTAAATCATACTTATACTGTATTTTAATACGATATTATAATTAGGCTTTAAAACACACTTTTTCTAAAAACTATTTTCAAGTGCCTAATGTTTATCCATTATTAAATAATTAATATATCATTTCATAAGAAATGATTTAAGTTAAATATATATTTTATATTAAAATAACAATTAATTTATTTAATTTAATTTTTATTACTTTTCATATAGTTTTTAGAAGGTTTTTTAATGCTTCGATAATGCATTTCTTGAAAACAAGTTTTTTTGGCAAGTTTTTGAATTTATTTAGAAATTAAATTATTCAACTTATATGATTTGAATTTCATAAAATGGTTTACTTCTTTGTAAATGTAAAAATATATATTATATAATAAGTTGAAAATATAAAAAATATTGAAAATTGTAAAAATTGTAAAAACAAAATTTATCATGTAAAAAAATAGAATGGTAAAAGAGTGTAAAATTATATGAATGGGGAGAAGATTTTTAAAAATGTTTCTTTTGAATTTTAAAGGTTTTTCTCAATCATATATCTCTCATAGAATCTATTATTTCATAATTTTTTGGGCACTTTGATTGAGAGTGACTTCCCATTATAGAATTGTTTTTGTTATTTTCAAAATGGCCCCTACACCTCCATTATATAAGGGATCCCACTCTTCTCCCCATTTCAAACAAATAAAACCCATTTTGGGAAACTAACACCGAAAATCACTTCATTAATTCACTCCCCTCATCATAGAGTCCTTTTTTTATCAAATATCCAATCTAGGAATGATTTTTTTATAATCCTATTGTGGCTGTCAGAAGAAGAGATAATGTTCATAACCGAGCATCATTGTTTAATTTATTCATTCACCTCTTCAAAATCAGACTCAATAATGAAAATAGAATTTCACAAAGGTCTCGTATATACATAGATATTATTATGATAATTTAATAACCAAAATCCATCTCCACATCCATCATCAAAATGTATTACATAAACATTAATGATTAATTTATTTATTATTACATGAAAATGAATAAATTATATTTATTAACAATCTTGAAAAGTATTCTTAATAAATTAGATAATAATCATATATTTATTATTAATTTTTTATGAAGAACACACATGATAAATCAGCCTCATAGTAAGGGTTCCTTCCAGGCAACCCTTTCCTTAAAGCTATCAGCACTCACTCTCTTTCTAACTCACATTATCCCTCTATTTATTGAAATTTTAGGCTAATTAATTTTTATATTTCTCTCATAAATGTATTACTATATCATGATTCCTCCCATTTATGGGGTAACTCATTCCTCATTGCCACTTCTCAGATACCTTTTTTAAGAAGTCTATTTTGATTATGTGATGACACAATATTCTACAACACATTTTATTCCATTAGTTATTCTTATGTTTATACGTCATGTTTATTTTATTTAGGAATAAAACATATTCTTTCACATAATTTGAATTTGATGGGTGGACTCAAATATATATATATATATATATATATATATCCCTCTAATGCATTAGGTCATGTTTTAGTCTCATCGTACATCATATAGGGGATCATTATGGAACTATATCCATCATGTAATATGGTCTTACCAATTATCCCTAACATATGTTAGGTAATGTTTTAGGATTTATTACACATTCGAAATGATGTGATGATCTTTTGATACCATTTCCATTATAGAATTCTTTAATTTTATTACATTTGTACCATCTCTTTTATGAAATCATTTTATACTTTTTAATCGCATGAGATTCTTCCTTATCATGTTTATTCCTTTACAATCCATTTTAGCTCACCCTTCTCCTTCATGTATTCTCTAGGATATCCCATGAAATTTTAAGAGCTATATCAAAATTATGATCTCACTATTTAGAATAAATGGGGATTCCATTTTTTTTATTTCCTTTGATGTAATATTAAACTAGTCTTCCAAAAATAGATATGCCTCCTGGTCTATGTGGTTGTTCATTTGCATATGCATGCTTAAAAAATGTAATAACATAGGTAAAATCCTTGGGTGACTATAAAAGGTTCCCATGGTTTTGGGAGTATCTCTATTAATCATCCACTTTCATTATAGCCTCATGGACACTATTTCCATTAACCTTATATTATATCATGTATTCTAACATGTGAGACAATATTTTGTGTATCTTCTAAAACACATTAGGAAAAATATTAGTAACACCATTTTTTGTCATATGATATGTAGTATCATTTAAATAAAAATCAAAAAAAAAACAATTGGATTAATTACAAAACAATTTTGAAGTCCTTTTTTGACTCAAACTCAATAATTATTTAGTCAACCACTATGTTTAACCCATATGTAACAATATAATTAATATTATATATGAATTGATAAATTCATAAATTTAAGAAAAAGGAAAACCATTGAAAAGAATCAGTTTTTCTCAAAATACATGATGACCTAGAATGGTCTCTATTAAATACATGTATATCTATAAGGGTGTCCTACATCAGTTTCATTTTCATATATTCATTGTCATATATCGACATTGAACAAAATATTGAGTGACCATGGGATAGGGATGAAATTCCCATTGGTTACATGTTGTATTGTTGTGTTACTGTGTATCTTCAATGATGCTTTTAAATTAATGATCATGGATACATGAGTGATAGTTTGATTACCCACCCATTAAATATTCCATGAAGGTACTACCCATATGGTTTTGGGAGGAGACAAATTTGAATGTATTTTTTGAAAATATATCAGAAAAGTACATATTTGTAAAGAAAATATGGAAGGAAGACTATGAGTAATCATGCACTTAAATTATATGATTATTTAGTAGGACCTGAGGTTAAATCCATTTACCAAGGATTATAAAAGCTCATCTATAGTATCTTGATAATGTTAGTATAAATTTTCGTTAAATAAAACTTTCATAAATGTACTTTTTATAAATTTAAAATAAATTAAGATATATTTTAACAATAAAAATATTTTAAATTTTCTTATCCTTTCTATAAAAAAAATTGTATAATATAAATTTAATATATTCAAGTTATAAAAAATGATTTTATATTTTTTTCCAAGATATAATAATTATTGAATTTTATGAAACATACTGTCATATTTTTTATGATGTCATTTCAAAATTTACTCTTGATCATTTTTGAAATTATAGTTTCAAATGAATTTTAATAATCATAATTATAAATTATTTTCTATTATTAGAAAGACAATTACATAAGTAAATTTTAGTAAAAATTAAAATTCATTAAATGAAATGTTATGTAAAAATAATAATATTGATAAATTAAAAATTGTTTAAGATAAATAATATATGTTAAAAACATAAATTTAAGATATTAATGTATTATAATATTTTTAATATAATTATAATTATTTAATTATTAATTTGATACATAATTGTGTTCTATAATAAATAGTTTTCTTGTAAAATGGTACTCAGATTAATGAAAAATTAAAGGTAATATTAAAGGTAATATAATCCATTTGAAGGATTTCAAAAAAAGTCTATTCATACACATAAGTATTAGGATCATCAAACATGAAAACATGGAATAAGGATACAATAAGGGAAAGGGTATAAGAATAAATAATAATGATTCATTTTGTATCAATCTTGGTCAAATAAATAATCATAATCACATAGAAAGAATAAAAATGTATTGGAATCTTGGGACATCATATACATGGAACACTTACAAAACCATTATAGTAAACTTTCCTGACCCCTAAAAATTGAAATAACCATATAACCAACATCCAATATAATTATCTAGATAAAATAATAATTAACCAATTCATTGGAGTGATATCTTGGAGAACCCTTCATTTATGTTATAAAAGGCTCACCCAGCACTATTTAGGTAAACCCATTTTATATATTTTCAAAAAACCATTGCATAAAGATGGTACATAGATATTCCATTTCATCCTAAAACTCATAAAAACCATTATTATATTTATTAATTGATTATCAAATGAAAAATAAATGGGGTTCATTTCAATTCCTTTTAATTTTTATTGATAAATGGAAAATAAAAATGTTCTTTAATAATCTCTTTGAAACATGATAAACATGTGAAAATGAAATGGGTCTCATAATAATAAATTTATAAAAATATTTTTATTTATAGCTAAAGAGATAGAATATTATAAATACCAAATATCCTCACTATAGGATAAGTAACAATAATTGATTTAGACATTAATGAATGGAAACACCATTAAAATATCATTAATAACATTCTTGAGGAAAATATACTTTTTATTTTAAAAATCTTTTTCAAAACATAGTTTTTTTTAAAAAATCCTTTTATATGAAAATAATTTTTAAAATCCAATAATTAATAGTATAATAAGAATAAATTTCCTTAAAAATAACCCTTCAATCCTTCAATGTAACCATCAATGAAATGATGGTTAGGTATATGGGTAATTTTATATATTTCCTAAAGAACAATCCTTTTGCATGGTAAAAAAGTTTGAAATAGTCTTGTTTGGATAGTGATAAGAATATGCCTAAAAAACAAAATAATGTGTAAAATTAAATTTAATAAATGATTTTTAAAATATTAATATCAGTTTTGAAGGATTTTTTAGAAAACTTGTTTTTGTATGAAAACATATTTCTGGCCGAAGAGAGAAATATGGAAAGATTTTATTTAAAAAATGTTTTTCAACAAATATAAGTACCAGAGAGGGAAAAAATAGACCTATCACTTTTAAATATTATTAATGAACATGAAATAATACAATTACAGAAGTTAATTATATTTGTATCATAATATCTCATCATTGGAAGCATAATCATAAACAATTTCGAAAATTGATGAGATTGTAATATAAGACTCTAACAACATGGGTGCATTTGAATCACATCCCTGTGAAAGGATTTCAGAAAATGAAGCATAAAATATCATGATAATAAATCAATTAATTATGTTACATGCATAGTTGGGATGCATATAATCCTCATAAAATATGATAGTTTCAAAACATGACGTAATCCTCAATGAAGGAAAACTGTGGGAAACAGTCCATTACCACTTTGGTAAATTTGGAACCGTAAGCCCCATTAAATAAATTTCATTAAATGTATATATATATATATATATCTATATGTTTACTCACAATAATAATATAATAAATAATGTTTAGTATACACACCATAGAATATTAATAAGTGGTGAATATTTCATATATCTCACTAAAATAAATGTGAGAGGGGAAAACCCTTAACACGAGTCTCGTTCGACATTCCTACTCTTTGTATTCTATAATAATAAAAATATGTTAATTGATTAATTTATTTACAACATTATCAATTTATAAAATATTACTTAATTTATTATGGTTATGTCGGTTTGTTTTTGACCATATTCAGTTTATGTGCTAAAAATGTCATAGGTGGGTTGACTATAGACAAAATTTTCATTATTAAAACATATCCAGAATAATAGTAATTAAATTATTATCATATTTATTCATAATTTATACTTTTAAAAACAATAAAAAAATGTGGCTATTAAAAAAGATCTAACATTATGATCATGGAGACAGTACGTCGTACATACGCTTAAGTAACATTTCCATTATTCAATGGTAATTATGGAAGAATGTGAGTAACATTTATATTTCAATAATCAAATAATTTAATAAATAACATATTATTCAATTTTATATAATTATATATATAATTATTATGTTTTCATAATAAAAACAATGAATCATATCTCTTTAATGAGGAAGTAGTCCACACATTCACGAACGACGTTATCATTATTTCAGTGAGTGAAAAGGTTAAAATAATCTGATATATTATATTTTTAAAATCATATATATTTCATTAATATCACAAGTATTTCATTTATATAATATATATGTATTGTATTCACACCATTTACCTTCCACATAACTTGTTAGAGAAAAGTAACTAGCGTCACATTGCAAGATAGTGGTTCACAATAAATATGGTAAACATTATCATATACATTTCATATTGGAATATAAAAATGTCATATATTAAATAATTAATTCTTATGTGTAATTAATATATATATAACATATATATATTTATATATTTTAAATCCATCATCATACCCAACCATGAGAAACTGTAATAAAAAAAATTGATGACATTGTTTCATGAGGTTGTAGTCCACCGTACACATGAATGATGATTTTGTAATCCATTTTATAGAAGTGTTTGTTTTTTAGGATATAAAATAAAAATAAAAAATATTTAATTATACTGAAGAAACTTATGTTATTATACCATCATTATATAAGAATAATTTAATGATTTTTATATAGATCCAAAATAAACACGCTCTTTGAAGAACATTATGTCCTATTCAGGTATCCTCCATTGGTTTTCACAAAATTGATGAAAGGATAGATTTATATAAATAATATAGATTCAATGTCAAGGTTAGGGAATTTTTTAATTTATTTTGGTATGTTTTTTATGATCAAATGTGGCTTGATCCATTTTATAGTTGAGGAGGAGTGGCATTCTGGTAAATACTCAAAAGTACATACTGTTGGATGCTCAATATTATCTACAGTGGATAAAAAATGTGCAACAAAAGGATTATATGGATTTTATGGTTCATAAAAATCTCCACCACATTATGATACACTTGTTTAAAACATTTTACTCTTCAAATTCTAAGTTCCATTATTTTTACAATTTTGTGTTTTCACTATGGTAAATAGTTTTTTTGAGCTAGGTAATTTATTTTTTAACAACAAATTAATGTAAGAATTATTATAAAAAGTATACCCATAGTTTAAATGTATTAAATCTAAATTATTAAATTAAAATCATATGTGATTTCAATATTATTTGTGGAACATGTTAAAGTGACATGCAAAAACACCGCTTTAACCATTATTATACTAACCGAGTTTCATACTAATTAGATTCCAATATGTTAAGTATAAAAGAAAACTCTATCCATTAATTAGAAATATATTATATTTAATAATATGTACAATACAATTTTCATATTATAGAATCAGGGGTTAGATTAAATCATTTAAAAAAAGATAATTTATTTTACAATAGCTTTAAAATCTATTTTAAAATTATTCTTTTAATTGGAATTTAAAAAATATCAATAAAATAATGGAATTAAAATATTTTAATATCTCAACATTTTAATCAGATATATTCATTTTGAAAAATTTGTGTGATACTATAATTCACACAAACTATTTAGTTTTAATTATTTTTTGTATCATTTCTTGCATTAAATTTCTGACTAAATAATTTATGTGTTGGAATTTCAAAATAATTCTATGTAATTATTTAATTTTTAATACGTAAATATAAATTATTTTAATAATAAAACTAATTTATATTTCATAATAATAATTATAACTAAACATATGTTGTTTTTTTCCCAATCCCAACGCATTACAGTAATTAAAAGGATAAAAAGGGTCTTTCCTTTTTTTCATTACATAACTTATTATATGGGTCATATTCATAGAATATGACATAAAATGACTAAATAAACTAATTAAATAAAATTAATATTATATTTTACCTCATTTTCACTGTTTTCATTCTTTTTTCGCACCCAAATAATCAATTTTTATATTAATAGTTAGAATTAATTTATAATACATTCACAATTCATTTTGGTCAAAACATTAAATGAATTTATTTAAACCTAAAAATTATAATGATTAAAAATATGGAATCAATTTTTACTAATTAAATTCATAGTAGTCTAAAAACTTAATTTAAAATTAATCCCATAGATGTAGAGAGACAAGAGCTTTTTAGAAGATTATTTTTTTTAGAAAATAACGACTCTATATTAACTATAAGAAAAATAATAATTATTATATGAGACTCAATTAATATTTTGTAATATATAATATATAATATATAATATTTAAATTTTTTATGAAACATTCCCCATTACAGATTATTTTAATTAAAAAAATGGGGAAATATTGTTCCTTTTAAAATAGTTTATAGGAAAACACATTGTTGAACCAAAAAAACTAACATATACCAAAAACCAATATAATTTTTCATCAATGTAATAAATTTTATTAAATATTATGTGGGTTAGCTGAAAAAATATTTAAAAATTATTCTAAATTTAAATTAAATAATTTATTATAATGAAAATTCTTTTTATAAAAATTGGTATTTTTCACTATTCACTGAAAAATAAACATTTTCCTTAAATTCCTGAAATTTTTCCACAATTAAATTTTTATATAATGATTCCAATAACTAAATTAATTTTATTAAATAAATTTTCTGAAAGTCTTCAAAATTGGTTATAATATTTTTTCATGAAAATAAATAAAAAACATTTTTTAATAAAACATATTTTTGAAGAATAAAATCACCTTACAAGAAATAGATTGATTATTTAATAAACATGTCTCAAGAATTTGTTTTGAGTAAGATATATATATATATTTATTTCATTAGGTACTGAATATTCTTTATACCAACCAATTGAACGGCTATATTATAATGGTAAAATATATCATGGGCCATTTAATTTCGATGTTGGGTGTTTAATATGCAATCCAAAATAAAAATACAGTGGTTTAATTAAAAACAAGATAAAATGAATTTTCCATATGTCACGAACCAGCACTAGTCGCCATCAAAATTGGCACTCCACCATGCTCGTGGCGAGGCCCAAAGGGTGTTCCCGATGCCCATGGGTAGGCACAAGTGCTCAAGTATCAAAAAAAATAAATTTAGGAATTATTTACCCGAGTTTATAAACATAAAATAAAAAAATCCAATATAAAAAATCTGGATTTTTCAAAACAAACCATCTTTTAAAAAATTTCAGAATTTAATTACATAATTTAAAAAAATTCTCACAGACTATAAAAAATGAATAAACCAGAAAATGGACAGTCTAAGAAACTCTTCAAGGCAAGGGGAACCACCCTCAAGCCATCTCCATGACATTGCGCCAAGAAGGATTGCTAGAAACCAAAACTACTTGCCCTAAAAGATTTACCCAAACCTACGACAAAATAACCAAGTCTGCTTACACCCAATAGTGTAAGTAGGGTGTGACCCAAACCCAGTAGGATTCCACAACTAATAGATAACATGTGATAAAGATTCAATGATGAGAATTTTGCAAGCTTTCATAAACATGAAGTGATAAAAATAATTTTAAAGAGATGGAACTTTAAATAAAAATAGTTTTCAAGTGGCCTACTTTAAATAATCAACAATTTTAAATAGAATTCCAAAGATACTTAATTTTCTATCCAAAAATACAATATGCCAATGGTAAGAAGAAAGTATCTAATGAGCACCTGAAAAGGTAAATAACCCCTAGTCACTAGCTCGTTGTGGGTCTAAGATACCTCATTTCACGGTGAAAGTAACCATACAAATATTTGTTCTCATGCACAGGAGACACTAGTCGGGATCATACCCCAAACCTATTGTTCCCCCAACATCATCATCATTATCATCATAGTTTAGTTATTGTTGTCATCATCAAACATGCTATGTGAAACTGGGGCCAAACCCCACAGTATCACAAGCATACTTGTACACGTCCACCCACCAGGATAGCAAGGTTTTCCCTCTTGGGATAAAACAAGTTCCATAATCCCTGAAATAAACTTTTCACATGAAAATACTGGTTCCATGTCAGACAAACACCAAATAGCCAACACACATTCCAAATAATACTCTTTTCACAAACAAATATTCATTTTTCGCATCATACTCACACAAAACACCCCACAAATGTGTTTTGTGCCTTAATCACTATTTGATAAATAATTTAATAAATTTATAAAACATTCTAAAAATTATTCACATCGTAAATCACTACATTCCCTTTCATAACCCCATATTAAGTAAACAAACTCAACAAAACAGTACAAATACGTCCTTTTTTCACTTTGTTTAACTCAATAAATCACTTACAATTTTCATTAAACAATATCAAGGGGTATAACCATGTTTTTCACAGAAAAACCATTTCAAAACACTCCTTCAAATATAAAATCATCCCAATACAAATATGAAATAAATTTGGCATCCTTATAAATATTTATTAAACCACATTCAAATGTTATCAAATTACATCAAATGATATAACATAAGATACACATGGAAAACCCACATTTTCAAACAAATATGTAACTTTGAAACTAAATGCTTAATCCATAATACCAAAAAATGGTTCCCAAACCAAACATGATGTAATAGGATCATGATAAAATATTTAATGAAGAAAATATAACTCATCTTAGGAGGGTTACACAAGTAGCCACGTAGCTTTTGTGTAAAAACACCAAATTATGTACGAAACATCAACTGCACCATTGTTGGTCCAAGTTGGAGTGAAATCCAACGTAAAACCCAATTATTTGACCAAAAAGTCATAAAATCAATCCCTAGGTATGAAACCTAAATTCTGTACACTTTAAAACTACATGAAAAAGGGAGGAAACCCTATGGAGAAGGAAGAAAATGAAGAGATAAACACTTACTTGAAGAAATATTGAATAAAAAGACGCATATACACAAGTATATGAATTTCCAAACATAAAAAACGATTTTTAGGTTTTAATAAGTCTGATGAGGTCATATAGGGACTAGAATTAGGGAAAATAGTGAAAATTGAAGGATTTATGAAAGAATCAATTTACGTCTTCAAATCTGGGTGATTTACTAAACCCAGATAAGTTTCTCACAAATTTGTGATGGATATGAGCTAAAAATAGTGGGACGAGAGCATGGGGGAAATCCTTGGGTATGTGTCCTTGGGTGATAGTATGAATCTCTAAAAACCCTTAAAATTTGAATGACATATTAATTAATTTAAAAAAACAATTAAACAAGGAAGTGGGCTTTCAAACTGACCCAATACCTTAATAAGAAACCCAAATCCATCATGATTATGGATTATTATTAGTTCCAAATAGATATGATGGTTTTAATATACTAGGGTATGCCAATGGGGAAGTTAAATGGGTGTACGATATTAAAAATTGAAATAGTTATAAAAGAAACGAAATTGGTTTTTAAATTTGGAAATGGGCTCATGGTTTGGCCCAAATCATGAAAACTCGCCCTTTACTCCAAAAATATATCGAAAAACCCCACTACAAGGAAAGAATTGAAATTAAATGAAAAAAATAAATTTAAAAGAATTCATGGATTTGAAAATTCTACCCACCATAAATCTTTCCGCCCTATGAAATCTATAATAAGGCGAAAAGAAAAAACCAAACCCAACTGAAATGACGAAATAGGCTTCTTTACCAAGATTCGCACCCAAAGTCCAAAACACTTCCAGTGGTTTATTAATGAAGGAATACTCTAAAAAACCAAAAAATACACCAATTTCCTAAAATAATCAAGAAGAATCAGTCTTTATCCCAAAATAAAACTCCTCATTCACTATCTGAAAAACACTCAAGAAATTTTCACAAATGAACAACAACATCAAACCAGGTTACACTTACCTTACTTTAACTATACAATTGGGTGCTCTCCAATCCCAACGTATACCCAAGGAAGATGTCAGTACTAAGATAGCTCCGAATGAGACTACCTAACTCCAATCCAGGACCCTAGATAAATCTGAGTTACTAGTACGGGGGGGGGGCACAAATGGGCTCCTCACTATAAGAGACAACCTAAATGTTTCCCAAGAAAGAATCAGGACACTAATAGGGGGAGGCCCGAATGGAATATTCAGTACAAGGGTAATACATACCTTAGACATTTCCAAAATAACACATATAAGAATCATAGTGGGTATCCCCACCATAAAAAACTATCTTAACCGACTAGTACTGGCGAACACAAAAGGACCCCAAAATTTATAGAGTTGGGACAACAACACGGTTAGTCTACATGGTTTGGGAAACCATGTGCTAACTATGGAGATACTTCTATCTTCATGCTTTTCTAAGGCATTGTTACTACTAACCGTTCACTCAACCTGTCTAGCCAAATTTCAAACCTTTCTCTAAAAATTCAATGGAAACCAAAGGGGGAGGAATGACATTGGGTGGTAAAATGGGCAGGAGGTCCTCCTACCTCATCCCATCGAATAGGAACAACAAAAGAAATATGAAGACACCATAGGATTAAACTATTCCAATCTTTTATACAGAGGATAGGACATTTTAAAAGGGTTTGAAAAAACCTAGTATTTCCCTCTGACTACGCAGCAAATTTACTCTCGGACCTATGGTTGGAGCTCAAATTATTGAAGCGTCTTCAGCCACATAGTTAGGCTTTGGAAACCCCCAGAACATAATTTCTCAATTTAGGTACATGAAAACTATACCTTGATCCCAGATGGGTTCACCATGATATAACACATTCAAAACTCACTTTATCCTAACCCTACATTTCACTAAAACATGTTCTTTGAAGAGGTGCACACATCACCCCTTGTTTCTTCGGATGGGAAAAGAAAATAGGAAAGGATATATATAAAAATACCTTCTTAAAAACATAGGATGTCATGATTTTCCGATGGAAGACACACTTATTAAATAACAGGGACTCATATATGATTGCACAACCATCACCTTTATTGTCAAACAAGCACACAACTTCACAAGTCGTCACCGAACATGACCATTGTGACTAATAGAAAAAATACCTGGAGGGGACTTTATAAAATCTCCCCAAACATCATGGAATTCCAGAATGTTTTCATAAAATCCTCTCATGAAAATATTTCCAATGATGGTGGCTTAACATAAACCTCGCTTTGAAGAGACTACGAAGGACCCAGAGGGCCTCTTAGATACCATTCAAACTGAAAACCCTAGAATACATTCACCATCGATGAATAAGGTGACATAAGAAACCAATGTCTCTTTCAACCTTCCACGAGTACTCACCCACCACCATAGGATCTCCAAAATATGGTAAGGTATGTGGGAATACTTAATATCTAAAACTAAATAATAAAATCATACGGATGATAAACTGGAGGATCTTCCAATAGCAAAACAATTGGGGATGCACTTCAGTCATTCATTAACTCTTATTAGGGGTGTACCATATCCAATTATAGAACCCAAGGACCCAACCAAGTTGTTCTATTGGTCGAAATCTTCCACAAAATGAACCGAACAGATAAGGGGAACCAAAATAAATCTTTCTTAAACTCGTCTCAAAAGAGATCACTAACCAGCCCTTCCACCCATTATATCAAAAAAAAAATACAAACCCAAAATACCGCTCAAACAAGAGGGGTTCTTGGACTAAAAACATCCCACAATGACAAAATTTCGAAAAACACATAAGACACACCATCCCAAACTATTCATCACAAAATCATGCTTTCCTATAAAATCATCTCATTGAAAATAAATGGGTTAGCGGTTTGCGTATCCGCCAATAGTACCCCATGGGCCTCACACATGCATGTTTCCGTGCCACACCAGGCACCCTCCTCATATCCATCCCATCACTCATCCATCTATTCCATTAACCATCAATCATTCCTTGTAACCCCATGAACGTAGTCTCCCATGGAAATACCAATGGTAAAAACAATAATTCTTTCAACTTTTCAAAACCAAAATAGTCAACTAATACTTTGTTTTCTTTTCAAGACTGCTAACTATGAAATCAAAATCCCCATTTACATCTTAGAAAAAAATTCTTGAAACGCCCAATTATTAAAATAAGAAATCACTTTCAAATCATACACATTAATTTCAAAACATCTCATTTTATTTCAAAACACTCCATGTTTTATAAAAACTCCCTTTCGTCAACCTCCATTCCTTCGAAATCTCATCTCTTCTTATTTAAAATAGGGTTCTAATGATTTGTCAAAATTTTCAAAATATCACCAATCATTCAGTAAAAAATCAATTTCAATTGATGTACATTAATTTACAAACATTTAACCAGGTTTCAAAATACGTCTAATTTCATGAAAAAACTATTGCATATATCCCTATTAAATTGGGAACTCAACTCTTCTAGATTCAAAACAACATTACAAATTTTCATAAAACATTTCAAATGATCTCTAGTTAGCAAATCAAAATCCCTTTCCAAACTCTATACTTGACCTCCTAAACATTCCATCCCATTAAAACACATTTCAATATATTAATAAACTATACTGGAAACACTTTTTCAAAACCAACTTTAACACAATTTCATGCATTCAAAAGAGGTGTAAACAAAGCATTCTCCAAGTTCCAAGATTACAACAGGAAGAGACAAAAGAAAATTCAAGGGGAAACTAGTTTCGGTGGGCCACTTGTACATATGGTGGGCAGCCATATTCCAATCACTTCATTGTCATTGAGAGTTTTCTGGGGAAATATCCTCACCTCCATATGGCTTTCTGGGCCCTACGAGCTTACTGAGACCATTAACCAAACTCTCTTTTCATTTCCACTAATCATCATCAAACCATGAAAACCAAAGGACTCAGATAAAACTCAAAATCCTCGGGAGTATTGAATCACTTCATAAGGTGTGTTGTCTAGGAACACTACCCATAACCGGAATTTAGAGTCTCGACAATCATCGATCCAGACTATCCAGACTCTTCCCCAAATAACAAGACCCAAAAAGTGAACATAACCTCCCTTTGATACCATTTTTTCTAAAACCATATCTGGTCTCCATCAAAACCAGCACTCAACCCAGCTCATGTTAAGTCTTGGAGGGCGATCCCAATCCTCACAGGCTCGCACAAGTTCCTGGGTATCACAATATGGATTTTGGGAATGATATGCGCAATTTTATAAACATAAAACAACAAAAAATCCAATATAACAAATCTGGATTTCTAACAATTAACCATATTTTATAGAAAAATCATAATTGAATTACATTATTTAAAATAACTCTCAAAGACAATAACAAATAAAGAAACCCAAAATGGATAGCCCAAGAACCTCATAATGGAAAGGGGTACTATTCTCAAGCCATATCCATGACATTGCGCCACGAAGGACCACTAGAAACCCAAACCACTGGCACTAAATTCTTTACCCATAACTGTAACAAAATAACCATGTCTACTTTCACCCAGAGGATCAATTATGGTGTGATCTAAAGACCAATAGCATGAAACCACTAAAATATTCCATAAGATAATCATTCAAGGAAGAAAATATTCCAATTTTTCATAAACATGAAATACTAATAAGAATTTTAAAGAGATGCAACATTAAATAAAAAAAGTGTTCAAGTGGGATACTATAAAGAATCAACACTTTTAAATAGAGAGCCAAAGCTATGGAATTTTCCAGCCAAACATACAATATTCCGATGGTAATCTTAATGTATCTAATGAGAATAATAAAAATGAAATAACCCCTATGAACTAGCTTGTTGTGGGTCCTAGGAACCTCGTATCTCAATGAAACTAACTATACAAATATTTGTTCTCATGCACACGATCCAGAAGTAGGGATCACACACTTAACCTAGTGGTCACCCAACATCATCATCATCATCATCATTTTTTATTTAGTGTTATCATCATAAAACTTGCTATGTTAAACTGGGGCCAAACCCCACGGGATAACTGGGGTACTAATACACGTCCACCCACCTAAATACCTAGGTTGTCCCTCTTGTGCTCAAACAAGTTTCACAAGCCCTGAAATAAAATTTGCATATGAAAATAACATTTCCAAGTCACACACACAGTAAAAATCCCACACACATGTCACACAATACTTCATTCACAGACAAATATTAATTTTTCACATCATACTCACGCAAAACACCCCACAAACATGTTTCACGCCTTTCTCGCAATTTGATAAATCATTTCAGAATTTTATAATACATTATAAATATTTTTGACGTCTTAAATAACCACTTTACCTTTAAAACACCATCTTAAAGTGAAAAAACTCACCAAAACTGTATATGTACATCATTTTCCCAGTTTTTTTAACTCAATAAATCACTTACTATTTTCATAAAACAACCCCAAGGGGTATAACCATGTTTTGCAAACAAACCCCATTTTTAAACCCACTTTCAAGGCCAAAATCACCCCAATACTAAAACAAAATAGATTTGGAAACCCTAGCGACATTTATTAAACCACTTTCAAATGTTATCAAATTACATCAAATGATACAACAAAAGAAACACATGAAAAAAAAATCATACAAATATGCAACGTTGTAACAAAACGCCATGTGAATACTACCAAAAATGGTTTTCACACCAAAAAAAATGTAATTGGAACATGATAAAAATATGAATGAAGAAAATCTAACTCATATTAGGATTATTACAAATAGAACCACCTATATTTTGTGTCAGAACACCAATTCGTTGGGAGAAGCTTCAACCGCCCCACCACTACACCATGAGGCAATGAAATCCAACCTAAAACTAGATGATTTGACCAAAAAGACACCAAATAAAACCCTAGATATGAACCCTATCTTTTGGACATTTTATAACTTCCCGAAAGAGGGATGAAACCATAAGGAGAAGGATGAAAATTAAGAGGGAAACACTTACTTGGAGAAATATTGAATAAAAAGTCCCACAAAACTAGTACCTGAATTTATAAATTGGAAAAAATGCAAGTGAGGTTCGAATATGGCTTAGAAGGTCGTGTAAGATCTGAAATGGGGGTATAGAGTAAAAATTTATGGAGTTAAGAAAGAATCAATTTACCTCTTCAAATCTGGCAGATTTGAGAAATCCATAGAAGTTTCACCCTAATTCACGATGAATATAAACTCCAAGGAGGGGGAAGAGAGAAAGGGGCTCACCTTGTGTAATTGGGATCGGGTGAGAGTTGTGATCACCGAGAAATCATAAAAATTATATGAGATATTAAATAATTAGAAAAATATAATGTTGGAAATGGTCTTTTAGGCTATCCCAATACCTTAAAAAACCAAAATACATCATCATTATGGATCCCTATGAGGTCCAAATGGATATGGTGGTTTTAAGATACTAGGGGCCGACAATTGGGAAGTGGAATGGGTATAAAATTTTAAAAAATGAATGTGTTATAAAAGAAACCAGGTTGGTTTTAAAATATGGAAATAAGCTCATGGTTTTTCCCAAATCATAAAAACTCACTGTTTCCTCCAAAAATGTATGGAAAACCCCCACAACAAAGAAAGAATGGAAATTAAATGAGAATAATACCTTCAAAAGAAGTCATGGATGTGACATCATATGACATAATATGAAAATAATATTGTATTTCATTGATTCTATCGAATATACATTCCTTATTTTAGAATCTTGAGGTTTTATATATATTGTGACTGAGATTTCATGTTTCATTGGATTGAAAATTTATTAATAGAATTTTGTTGAAATCCATTTTTAGTTAGCTGACCCTCATACCATGATAACCCGAAAGGTTTTTAAATTCATTTAAATAATGGAATGTGATTAATATTTCCATGAATTATAAAATATGACTAGCTAATTCTTTAGTATTATCATTTCCAAGAATACATGGGGAGTTTTTTTACATTTATTCTTCAATAAATTGAATTTTGTGTGTCTTTTTATAAAATAATGATGTAATTTATTATGAATCATGAAAATTGAAACCCCTTGAGAAATGAAATCCTATGTATAAACCAAAACGTGTAATTGTTTTGTTTGGTTTAAAAAAAATTTACACCATCTATATAGGGAAAAAATGTTTGACATATATGAATCATAATGGTTAGTATTATATATCCCATCAAACATGGTTGAATATGAGGCAATAAAGATAGTTGAAAATGAAAATGGATTATTATTTTACAATCTAATACCATCAATTTAAAGAAAAAATGTACAGAATGGCCATATTTGAAAGGACTATGCGTCATTAATCATGTTATGTTAAGAGAATAACCCCCTAATTAATGATTTAATTAAAATTAAACATGATGTTTTTATCCAAACCCATGTTATTTTTGGGATAAGGTTTTATTAAAAATATTATTTTGTAATTAGTTAACTATTCCATGAGGGGAGATTTTTATATGAAATAAATCATAGATTTGTGTAATAAAGGGATGTTTACTTGCATTAATATTATAAAATAAGGTGTTGATATATTTGAAAAAAGGTTATCTATGTTGAGAATCTATTAGATGAAATATTATTTATTTAATGTGGGTCACAACTCTCCTTACTATATATATATTTTTAGTACTAATATTTATACAGATATTTGGGGATTTTATTACTAGGTCAGAATAAGAAATGATATTGTATATTTTAACTAGAATTTTATGATTTTTCAAAAATAGAAAATCTAAAAGAGAACTAATTATGGGAATACATCCCCTAATTCCAATTCTAATTATAAAGGGGATCATGTATCACTGTTTTTTGTAGTGACATTTCCAAATCCATGTGAAGGTTATAATTAAATAAGGTTTATTTTTGAGCATTTGACTATATATACGCATTATTGTTTTATTTAAGATAACATTAAATTTGATGATATTTTCACCATTATATAAAATATCAAGTCATGTTTCCTCGATTTCCACTTTCTATTATATCTATTCATGATCCGCGGTTTCCATCCATTTATTGGAAGGGATGTCCAATATTTTTGGGTATTGAGTTGTATTTAAATATATATTATCACCACCAAACCAATTGATAATAATTGTATAAACTTCAAATATTAGAGGATATTATCTATACCTAATCAATGGATTATCAAATAAATTTGGATCAACACTTCCAGTACACATATGGAACCATTTATGTTATTTGATAGAAAGATATGTTTGACACCATAATTTTGGATTTAAAATATATAAAAGATATTTTATGAATAATAATTGGAAAAAAATGACTGAAAATGATAGAACGATTCATAGCCATAGGAGTAACATGAAAATATGGAAAAAGAGTATCAATGAGTACTAGAGGAAAATATTCTCAACTCTTGTTGGAGATCTTGTTTTTTAGACAATATTTTAGGGGAAGGTTCTGATGTTTTTTAGAAAGAATATAAAATTGGGATAATGATTTATTCTATTATAACAAATTATAGATAACATGTGATCAGTGTCATAAAATGTAACCTTACATATTATTTTATCTTAGTTACATTATGTTTTTCATTTTTTCTTGTTATGAAAATATGTGTCTCATTAATTATATATATATATCGTCAAGGATGTTAGGATTATATATAATATTTCTTTTTTGGGAAAAAAATATATAGTACACAATCTAGGTGATAATATTTTATGAAATATGGTGAATCCCCTATTTAATGTTTTGTGAAAGAAAAATATGACTGAAGACGACACATGAGAGACTATAGAATGTGAAAAACCATAAAATTCTTTGAATAAATAAATTTTTTGTTTTATTAAAATTATCTTTTGAAATTATTTATAATTGTTTTATTAATATATGGAAAATAATTATCAAAATGTACTGAAAAATAAAAGTATTTTTTGACTGGAATTGAACTTGTTTTTTTAACTAATTTTTTTTCTATTCATTATATAGTTTAATTTTAAATTTATATTTGTAAAATTTTAAAATTTAATTTTATAAAAAGAGAATAATTTAGCTATCAGGGAAAAAAATATTATGATTATTTTTTTATGTGCATGATTATTTGTTTCATGAATAATTAATACTTGAGTATTTTTATGAATACTGTATATTTTATGAATTTTTTTTTCAAAATACAGAATTTTTTTTGAAACATTATGAATGAACAATAAAACATAAAATTATAGAAATATTATTTAATTAATATTAATTTAATCATATTCGAGAAGAAATATATAAATCATTATCAATGCTAACATCATACTAGCACTTTACATGAAATAAAAATAAATAAATTTTTTGTCTAATACTTTAAGGTGAATAGGTACAAGATCTATATAAAAATAAATTTTGTCATTAATAAATTATATTGAAAAATAATTAATGATTATATATATATATAAATATAAGGATCTAACTATTTACCATTTACATGTGTATGGTATGAAACGTCAAATTTCTATCATGAAATCAAAATTATGGTATAAATAGTAATAAGTAATTTTATAAATAATCCAATATTATTATATTTTAAAAAACTAATTGATATTTCTTTTGTTATTTATTTTTAATATTAATTAATATGATAACTGGAAGAAACTATCAAGAATTTTAAAATCATTTCTTTTGAAAATATTCTAAACTTTAGTGGGAATAGTTTCAATATAATTTAATGTGATTTTTTGGACTAATTATGGTTTTGAAATATCTAAAAATATTAAAATAGTAGGTTGTTATTTTTTAAATATTTAAATTTGGATTATATTGTTATATAGGTATTTTCAATATTTAAATTATATATATAACACATAAAACAACATTAAAATTTACATAATGTAAACAATGATTTATAAAATGATTAAAAAATATAATATATTCTCATCACAAATTTTTAGTAGTTATGGTTTTATAATGACATTCATATTCCCTTTTTAAATGAATTTTAAATTTATGATTTCATTTTTAAAACTTAAAAATTGAGAATTTGTGAAAATACCATCAGAATTTTCCAATGAAATGGGACTTATTCTACATTATTCAATCAACATATAAAGATTTATTTAATCTATTTGTTCTTAAAAATTCTTCATCCAAACATACTTTCCCACCTTCAAAATTCATTATCATTTCCAAAAGTCATCTTACCAATCCCTTTGGAATCAATGCAATGTTAGTCGTTGAAGGAGAAATGTAATGTCTTCCAACCCTGCTACTTCACTGTAATTTGTTATTATTTTATATAATACATATTTAAAAAGAAAATTATTATTATAATTGAATAAATTTATATCAAATTATTATTTGTTTTAACCCTTATGAATGAAAGATCCAACAATACATCACACCAAACACTTTTTCTTAAGAAATTAAAATATTAAAAAATGGGGTTCTGTAAAAATATGTCATTGAATTTAAACAATCATACCTATATTTCAAAAAAAAATTATTAAAATAATATGAATAATTAAATATTAATTTTAATATTATTTATTTGTAAAACTCAAATATTTAATATATTTTCCTTCTATTCTTTTCTTTTCAAAAACATCACTGGTTGTGGCAGTTTCATATTACATTAGTGGATTGTGATGTTGTCATAAATATAGACATTCCATTAATATTTTATAAAATAAAATAAAATGATTGTATATACATTAATATTAAATTACTTTGATGAATATTATTGTACTATTGTGAAATAACCATCATAACATTGGAATTTAATTAATGTAGTCATGGAATTTTTCAGTTATTAAAAAATGATTATGAGGGAAAATTCATGAAAAAATAACTATTTACTAGACTATTTCACAGATATCTTATGTAGAATCCAAGATAAAATACATAGAAACATATGAATATTATGAAATATTTGAATACATACTTTCAACCATTAAAAGATTATTGAATTTATTTATACCTATATAACCCCAAAACAACCAACATGGAGAATATTGATTAAGTAAATTATTGAATCATTGTAGTAAAAGTAATAAAAAAAATCAAAATATGAGAATGAACCTGAATGGTATTATAAAAAAGACAAATAATTGATATAATTTTTTGAATTATGAGGATAGATGAGGTATGAGGTGTTTCTGTATATAAAAAGGTATATATATTTTAAAACATATTAATAATGTTTTTGATTTTTTCTATACATGTTACTTTTTATATTGTTTTAAAACAACATTATCCCTTATCTTCTTATTACCCAATTTAAATTATAAATTTTTACATTAATTTTCAACCCAATTTAAAATTTGTTATCCCAATTTGTAAATTATTATAAATTTTTGAGTTAACTAAAAAATGATTGATTATGTGTTGAATAGTGTGTTTTTAAATGTTTTATAGTGAAATGAATTATATCATAATATAAATTTTTATTTGGGTTTGTGAAAATAATATATGATTATTTGTGGGTCTAATATAGTCCTCCAATGTGTTAGGTAATGATTTATTATCTCTATATGATGTGTTGGAAATCTCTAAATATGAAATTACATTATAATAGTGATTTTAAATATGAACATCATAGTAATTAAGAATATGATGTTTCAACTAACCTTCATCGTTAATATATTTCCCATATGATTTCCTATCAAATTTTATTATAAAAATATTGGAGGTATGAAGTTAATTTTATCAGTGATTATAGGATTATTTTTTCTCAATGTTTTTTTGAAAAAGAAGAACCTTTATAATTATTGTTTTTGTGTTTAGTGATACTATCAAGGTTCCTATAATTTTATATCCCTTATAGGTATTTTTATTCACATTACACATTTCAATTCTTTTTTATAGGGTTTAGGAAAGAGTAGAGTTGTTAATAGTTTTAATGTTATAGTAAATAGGTTTTTCATGAATGAGGAATCTTTTTTATTTTGTGTGCATTTTTTTTTAAAAATAAATGCTACAAGAAAGGGTGACTTTTTGTTGAAATTTGTGTGGTAATTATTTGAAAATATAAACAAATAGGACCTTATAAATGTAAAAACTAAAATATTTGTTATAAGTAATGTTGCATTAATTTCTAGAATATTATAGAAGCACTTAATATAATAGCAACATATGTAGAGGGTTTAACAAATGATAACATTTTACATTCTATTACTCATGCTAAGGTGGTTGCTAATTAACACATAACACTCATTATGACATACCTAAATAATGGCATAAAATATTCCTTATTTTTCAAATATTTTATACTCTAGAGAATAAAAATATCACATAATTTCATTTTTATCATAAACATAGAATATGTAAAACCATATGTATTCAATCGGGAACGTTTTGTTCGATAGCTTATGAAATATGCGACACTTAGACCAGATGAATCACGATTATTTAAATATACACATTATAAACTAGTTTTCAAATTAATAAGTAGGAATAAAATTAACTAATTTATGAAATATATATATATATTTTTTACAAAATTTTAATTTTTTTTTTTTTTTGAAATTAGTCCTCAACTTTTAATAAGGAAAATTGATAGTTTAAAAAAATCATCAAAAATAATTTTTATTCATTTTTGTGAAAAAAATATTATAATAATTTTTTTAACATTAACAAAGTTTATTTTATTAAATTATCATCATTTTTTAAATCATTATATTTATATTAACTGAGAATGAAATTTTTTATTTCTTGTAATATATTTATTTTTTGGTGAATAGAGAAAAACACTAATTTTTTGTAAAATTTTCATTTCTTTTTAACAAATTATTAAATTTCAAATTCAAATTATAATTTAATTTAAATTAAATTTAAAATTTTTATTCATAAATTATATTTCATCTAATTAATTACATTTCAATCATATTTATACCGAATTTTAATATAATATTATAATTGGTCTTTAAAACATACATTTTCTAAAAATTATTTTAAAGAGAATAATTTTTAACCATTGTTAAATAATTAAAATTGAATTTAATGAGAAAGGATTTAATTTAAATTTATATATTATATTAAAATAAAAATTGCATTAATTTTATTTATTTATTATTACTTTTCATATAGTTATTAGAATATTACTTATTGGTTGGATAACGCATTTCCTGAAAATAGTTTTTTTCGACATGTAAGTGGGATTAATTATAAATTAAATTATTCCACATATAAGAATTTAGTTTTATAAAAAAAATTCCTTATTTTTTTATAAAATAACATTTTTTATATAATAAGTTTAAATTATAAAAATTATTGTAAATAGTAAAAATAGTAAAAATAGTAAAAACAATATTTATTGTGTTAAAAAATTTGCAGGGTAAAAGATAGTATAATTAGATGAAAGAGGATAACATGTTTAAAAAAGATTCTTTTTAATTTTATATGTCATTCTTAGCATTATATCTCTCCTCTAATCCATTATTTTTTATTATTTTGGGCACTTTTCTTTATAGTGACTTCTAATTATTGAATAATATTTGTATTTTTCATGAATGTCACTCCTCCTCAAATATATAAGGGATTCCCCGCATCTAAACATTACACACTTATAAAACCCAATTTTTGGGATAATACCATAAAAATCACATACGTACTTCACTCCCATCATCATAGTGTCTTTTTTATCAAATATCCAATCTAGGAATGCTTTTTATATAATCTTATATTGGTTTTCTGAAAAAGAGGTATCATTCTTAATCGAGCATCTTTGTATTATTTATTCTTTCACCTCATCAAAAGCATACTCCAAAATGATAATATAGTATCCTCAGTGTATAAAATTTACTTAGATGTTATTATGATAATTTAATAACCAAAATCTATCTCCATATCCATCAAATGATATTCAAATAGTTGGTCATGTGTATGATGGACAACTACTTCATGAACAAATATAATTTTTTTCCCTAATTGCCTCTCTCGACTATTAATAATTATGGATATAATGTTTTAGTATGATAATAATTATATATTAACTATTATTAAAGTATAATATATAATATACATTCTTACATTAAAATCCTTTAAAAATTATAATGTTTTTCCAGTGTACAATAGATTACTTCCTCTTGAATCCATATGAATCGTTTATTTTGTTCATGGAGATAATTATTAATATATTTAACTATATTTAATAATATAATATGCTAACTGTGATAAATTTATCTTTAGGGATTAATAAAATAAAACTCACATTCTTTCCATTATGACCTTAGATAAATGGAAATGTTACTCATTTGTATGTATCGCCTATCATCTCTAGTATTGTAATGTAATTAATTACTCAAAAAATATTAATAATTGGTTTTGAAGGAGTAATTTTTCTATAAATGTAATAAATATTTCATTTTTATTATAATTGATATGATTATTTAATTATCTCTTTACCTTAGTCAACTTACCAATTTGTTTTTGGATATATGATTCGAACGTCATCAAAATGTCAGAAATAAACTAAAATGATAATTAATTTATTATTAAATAGAAATGAATAAATTATATGTAATAATAATCTTTAAAAGGTTTCATAATAAAGTATATAATTCTCATATAATTATTATTCTTTTCTATAAAGAAGAGATAGGGAAAATCAGACTCAAATTAAGGGGTCCTTTCAAACAACCCTTTTCATCAAGTTATCACCAATAAATCTCTATCTAACTCACTTTATATATCTATTTATGAAATTTTAGGCATATTAAATTTTTATATATGTCTCATATATGTATACCTGACTCATTATTCCACACATTGAGGGGGTAACTCATTCCTCATTTCTAATTTTAAACTACCTTCTTTAAGAATACTATCTTGATTATGTGATGTCTCAAGATTCTAGAACACACTGTATTCCATCAGTTATTCTTATATTTATACCTTATGTTTAATATCTTTATGAAGAAAACATATTATTGCACATAATATTAATGTGATGAGTGGAATAAAAAATATATATCCCTACAATTCATTGGGTCATGTTTTAGTCTCATGAGACATCGCGTAGGGGATCCTTATGGAATTGTATCCATCATCTAATGATTTCTTACTAGTTAGCCTTAAAATATGTTAATTTAATGTTTTAGGTTTTATTCCACATTTCCATTGATGTGATGATATTTTCAAACCATTTCCTTCATATAATTCTTTAATTTTATTACATGTGGTCCTCCTCTTCTATGGTATCCTGTTATACCTTTTACACCCATGTCATTCCTCTATATCATGTTTATTCCTTTACTGGCCATTTTAGCTCACCCATTTTTTTCATGTTTTCCCTAGGATATCCCATGAAATTTTAAAAGCTATATCATAATTAGGATCTCACTATAGAGAATAAATTATGGATTCCATTTTTATGTTTTGTTTGATGTAATATAAACCCAATCTTCCAAAAATTGTTTTCCATAAGATCTATGGGGTTTTTCATATGGATATTTGTTATTAAAAATCACGTAATAACATGTGTAAAACCCTTGGGTCAATATAAAATGTTCCTAGGGTTTTCAGAATATTGTTATCAATAATCTACTTTCACTATAGCCTCATAGAAACTATTCCCTTTAACCTTATATTATATCCTGTATTAAAACTTGTGAGAAAGCGTTTTGGGTGTCTTCCAAAATCCATTTTGAAAGATATCATTAGCATAATTTTTTATCACATGATATGTATTATCATTTGAATAAAAATCAAAAACACCATTTAAATTAATTATAAAACAATTTTGAAGATCATTTACTCAAACTGTATCATTATTTAGTCATCCATTGTGTGTAAACCGAAAGGGAACCATTTAATTTACATTATATATAAATCACTGAATTCAAAAATTTAAGAAAAGATATTCCAATAGAATACAATCAGTTCTTCTCAAACTACATGATGACCTGTAATGATCTCTAATAAATACGTGTACATCTATATGAGTGTCAAATATTTGTGTCATTTTTATATATGAATTCTCATATAACAACATTCAACAAAAAATTGAGTGACCATAGGACACTGATGAAGTTCACTTTAGTTATCTACATTATTTTTGAGATCCTACATATATTCCATGATGCATGTCAATGAATGATTATGGAGACTTGGGTGACAATTCAAGTATCCACCCATTAAATGGTAATTGAAGTTACTACCAATATGGTTTAGCAAAAGACAAATTTGAACATCTTTTATGAAAATATAGAGGAACTATACATATTAGTAAGTAAAATATGGAAGGAAAACTGTGAATAATCATCGACAAAAATTATATTATTATTTAATGGGACCTCAAGTTAAATATATGTACTAAGGTTTCTAAAATCACTTCTATAATATCGTGATAATTCTAAAATAAATTTTATTTAAATAAAACTTTCTTAAATGGATTTTTTTCACATTTAAAATAAACTAAGATATATTTTTATATTAAAAATATTTTAAAATTTTTATTTCTTTTCTCTAAACAAAAAAATATTTGTATAATATAAATTTAAAATTTTCATGTTATTAAAATAATTTTTTTATATTATTTTCCAATATAAAATAGTGGTAGAATTTTAAGAAACATAATGTCACATTTTATATGATTTCATTTCCAAATTTACTCTTTACCATAATTGGAATTATATTTTTCTTATAAATTTTAATAATAATAAATATAAATTATTTTTAATTATTCAAAGACAATGACATTAGTAAATTTTAGTGAATAATCAGTATCTTGAAATAAAATTTTATGTAAAAATATTAATTTTGATAAATTAATATATTATTTAAGATAAATAAGAAATATGTTGGCAATATAAATTTATTACATTAATTGATTATAATTGTTTTAGTAAAATTTGACTTGTTTAATTATATAATTTGATACATAACTGTGATCTAGAAGAAATTGTTTTCATAAGGAGAGGTACTCTGATTCATGATAAATTAAAGAAAATATTAAACCTATATAAAGGTATTCTACTAATTACACATCATGAATATGTATAAGAATAAATTGTGAAACCATCCATGATAATCGTTCATTTAATTTTTAGTTGTATTAATCATTTTATTTGGTTTTAGGTGTGTGAGGGCTTGATCGATCTCTTATGTGTGGTTTTCATCAGAGTTGATGATATTTGTACTAAATATTAGGTAGGTGTCATTATTTAAGGGTCGTTTATATGGATTAATTTAAATATATAATCAATTTTGGTTTGTGTTCGGTTAATTTTCCAATGAATTATTAATGGTAGATTGATATCCAATATTTTATTAGTTATATGACATGGTTTTTAAGATGGGTGTTTAAAATGTTTTTTCCAAATTGGGGTGGCTATTTACCTTGTGTGTTTAATAAAATTTTTCAAATGGATTTAATTTGTTTAATTAGATTTCTAAAATGGTTTAATAATTTTTTCACCTTTTTGAATATATTTTCATAAAATTATCATTTTTTATTATGAAAACCTATTTTGAAGTTGAATTGACTTGTATGGAATTTTATTTGATTGTGTGGCATGAAACTTCATATATGATTAAAGTGTTTTGCGAAAGGGGTTGTCCAAAGGGTTGTGAGATACATCATAGAGTGGGGCCTTCAAACCCTCCATGAGGTTTAATTGGTCTATGAGAGCCCTTGTGTTGGAAGATTTATAGTGCATCAATTGCCTCCCAAGAGACTATGAGACCTCTTGGAGTTTGGGCCTAGGGTAGAAAATGAGAGCTCCCTAATTTATTTTTTGGATATTAATATTTTTTATGATCCATCATAATATTCTGTTGAGGTTAGATTCCTAGTTAAACTAAATAAATCATGTTTTTTATTATTTTTTTATTTGTAGATTAAGAGATTGTGATTCTTAGTAATATAATTTGTTTTTTCTTATTTGTTTTGGTTTCACCATGCTTATGCCTTCTAAACCATATTTTTTACATGATCCATGTTTAGAAGTATTTTCAGGTAACAGTTCTTTATTTAATGGAAATCGCAATGGGATTTATATAGTTTGTTTAATTGTTAATTACATTAAAATTCATTTTTTCAAATATGTTTTCAAACTAGTTCATTACTTTTTCATTCGAAAAACACCTAAATAGATTATTTTTTGTATTAAACTAGGATATGTTCCTCAAACCCAACATGGTACATTAGGTGTGTGTAGACTTTATTTCATATGACACAGGTAAGGAAAATGAAACCATGTACCTCGATCAATATTCATTTTCACCATCTTCTTTGTTTTCTTGTAGGTTATGTGGTCTATCGTGGTTCTCTCATGGAGGTACTATGTTGGTGTTTTATATCCATTGGATTTTCTATGTTGGTTCTTTAGGACTTTCACCATTTTTATGTTCTTTTATTGACATGTTATAACATGTTTATGGATCGTTTGTGGCATATACCCTAAAATATTTTTGTTCCTTTTACGGTCTATTCTTGACTTTGTATAATTTATCTAGTGGTTATTTATTCCACTTAGTTGAATCTATTTGTATTTGTATAGACATCTCATTTTATGCATCGGTCATTCTAGTTTGTCATGGGTGAAAAAAAATCAAATGGACTATTGGTTATGCATGGTCCTTGTAACCATCTCATAATGATCGGGAAAATGCTTCAGGCTATGTGATAGGATAGCTCTGGGATGAGTAGGGAAGAAAAGGATATATTAGTTAAAATAGTTTTATAGGGCTGGAGTTTGATATTTTGGAGTTAGTAGTATAATGGATCTAGGACCATTGGGTCTCGGGAGGAAGGAATTGAGGAGTTCAAGGCTAAAAGTTATTTATGTTGAAAAGTGAGTTTGAATGGGTGGTCTGGTATATTTGTTTGGTTTTTTAGCCTATTCATGGCTGGTATTGATTATTTTTATGTTATTTCCCCCTTCATTATTAAGCCATGGGGAGATCTTGAGGGAAATTTTGGGCTTTGGGGTGAAACATAGATGTCTATAGTAGGGACATGGTATGTGTGTGTGGATAGAGGTAATAGTGTGCATCCCTTTGGGCCTTACTTACCAACTCTAATGAAATTATATGGTTGGTTGAAATCATTCATGACCATTCATAATAGTAAATGTATTAAAATTTTTACTCTTTTTTCATTTGGATTTGACTTTGATTCCTTTCCAGCAGTTCATAACCAATATGGGGAAATTATATTGATTTTTTTGCTGCGGAATGAGATAGAATCTTGTTTCATTTGGATTTTTTAGTCTTGTAAAATGTATATCCCATTAAGAATTCGTCCAGGCATAAAGATGGTGTTTGGGATAATTTTATTTAAGTGATCCCTCTTATTCATCCAAATTTTTTTATTCAAGGATTTTTATAATCCATCCCTAGGGTAAAGTTGGTGGTCGAGACCATCCCTGGACTGTAGAAAATACATAGGAGTATTAAAGGGAAAAAAGTACAAGTGTTTCATAGAGACAAGGGACCCAATGAACCCAAGGATAATTTGGGCCATATAAAGAAGACACTTGAGTTCCTAAATACCCATGAGAACTCAAATGTTGGATTCACCTTGTAGATTATTGAAGGACTAGGTTGAATGTTGTGAGATTAAATGGTTCTCTAAAGTAGGAATATGGATCTCTCATAGAGAACTTTCACTATGGCTGTCAGTTGAAAGTTCTAAAATGATATCACATGGTCCGTGAAGTCATATGTGTTCTTAAAGTTGGATCAAGAGGATTGTTCCGTTTTGCAGTATTTTACCAATTTTATTGAATTAGTGTATGTTTATTCTGATACCGTCATGAAAAATAACCTCATGGATTTTTGTTTTGATAATTTATTAAGGATATAGGCCATGCCTATGGTAATCCTTCCATATCTACCAACTTATTTAGTGGTGGTTGATATGGGAGATATGGATGAGAAAGATATGAATTGTAATACAGTTATCAGTTATTCTCTTATAGTGGGTAGAATATACTATTCATAATTAAGGAAGAAAGGAATGGTGTATCAGTCTCCAGGGGTAGTGGAAAGAGTGTCCAACAGTCATTGGGGATTATCTCATGTGGATTCTTCAAGGAGAAAGTTTGTTTTCTATTACTAGTGTTGAATAGAGGAACACATCAATATTCATTTCTCAAAGGCACCATGGAATTCCACTTATGTGGGAATCCATAACATCTCAAGCACTTCAATCATTTGGATTTATATGGGATCAGTGTGGGATCCACTCTAATAAAGGAATCTCATGTGTGGTTAGAGGCCTCTACGGGTGGAGGACCTCACCCTCATAGTAATGGGGATTCTCATCAGGGGAATAATATGTAGGAATTGTTTGATATTGTGTGTCTACAGGTAGAAATTTTTATACATATTGAATCATATTTCTTCTCGGACACCATTAGAGGTACTGTGTTTATTGCCAAGGGATCTGTTTTGTTTCACAATTGGGTATATCATTCATTCATTTTGGTGAAAATGGTTTCTTATTTGGGTATGTAAGTATATTCGATGTCATGTTTTATAGATTCTTTAACCCCATTGGTAAGAAATAATTGGAAAGGTTTCATGTACCCTTGGGTTTTCATACTACACTTTATGGTAATCAGGGAAATCATTATTTTGGACCAATATGTTTTTGAAATTACCATCATCCTAGATTGGATGATCAGTTTCAAGTCACTGGACAACACTTATCAACATATGGTCCAATTCCTCACACCAGACTGGATCACTCTCATCATTCGGGGAGAGAGGGATATGTGGCCAAGGTGGGATGGACTAGAAGCTTTAGAGTTGATGTCAGTCTTAATCCAAATATCTAGGTTGTCTCTCGATGTCCTTGAGATGTGTGTTGTCTTTGAGATTCACGTGGTCATGGACAGGTACCCAAATATTTTTATAAGTTTTTTTGGGTTTCTAACCTTGTGAGAGTTCATCTTCACAATCAATATGATCCATGTGTTGAGTGTAATCTCTTTCCTATCTTATTAAAAGGATAGGTCTGAGATGAAGGTGATGATGGCTCGCTTAATCAATATTGAGGGAAAGGGATTTATCCATCCCAACATGTCACCATGGGCTTCATTAGTTCTATTTTAATAGAAAGAGTATGGATGAAACTAACAGTACATATACTACCATATGTTTAATCAGGAGACCATGATGAATAAATATCCATTTCCCAGAATTGATGATCTCTTTAATCAACATACGTGAGCACGTTTGTTTTTGAAGATTGATTTTAGGTCAGGGTCAAAAACATTAAGGGTTTCGGATGAATATGTTACAAGAACCATAATTAAAATATGGTATGTACATATTGATTATTTATTATAAAACATTAGATTACTAATGCTTCTTAAGTTTCATGCTTTTAATGAACAAAATATTTCTTTTTAATTTTGACACCATAATGGTTGAATTATTGGAATCCATCTTGGTGTATTCCAATATAAAAGAAGGAAATTCCAACCATCTAAATGTTGTGATGGGTGTTTTAGGGATAAACATCCATATTCAATGCTATTAAATATATATTTTTTGATTATATAGGTAATTTTATATTAAAAATAATTTGAAATGAAAACATTTCATTGGATCTAAAGAAATTTTGAACAATTATTTCTTGGTATCTACCAATAAATGTGTTAGAGATCCACATATTTTAGGGATATTCCAGATATTATAAAAATTTTCCTAGAAATTATCCTTATTATATTATCCCTTAAACTATTTCACTAACAATGTTGTGATGTTTGAGTGGGATGATATAATCCAAATTGTTTTGGTAAAGTTGAATACTCGTTTTATATATTCTCTTGTTGTTATTCTTCCAAGTCTTAGTAGAACTTATGTTTCATATTGATATGATTCTAGTGATGGTTTTAGTTTTTTGCTAATTCAATATGACTATGTGGCGTCCAATGGCTCATAGGAACTATTCCCACTTGAGTGGAATTATCCAACGGAAGACCTACTATTATCATTTATTATGTATCCATTAAAGATGTGTTGACATTAACATTTCATAGAGAATTTTATATTTTAATCTTACCATAAATGCTTCTGGTATATTTTCACCCACTGTGACCATAACCTCAGTCATAGATACTTGTTTGAATACTATAAGTCCTCAGATTTCGATATTATTTATATGTACAAAAAGGGAATGTTGTTAATGATGTGTTATGTAGAATTATTCCGAAACATAAAATTTTAGAATCATTAGATGAGTGTGGTATTATGGTTTTATTAGTTTTTATGACTATATAAATTCTAGTGGATGTTGAGCGGGTGTTCGTGGCCAATGTGAAGGTCACACCCATACTTATCCTTTAGGTTAGGTGTTTGTAAGTATATGACCTTGAGCTAAATAATATTAGTAGTGATATAAATATTAAGGATACATCAGGTGATTATTTGTAGTTTATTGATTATTCTCTCCTTATTTAGAGTTATTCGGTGGTTCCACTAAGATTGAGGTAAGAGGAGATGTGTGAGGCACAACATTCTACATTGGTTTTTCACCATGGGAAACCAATATTTTCTATGACCTGAGAGGTCTTTATTGGTTACCAGAGATGATATGTGCACTAGAATATTCTTCCAACAGGATTAAACTATTAATGGATCAATGATTAGAATAAAAAACTAGGTGGGTAGTTATAGGAACTTCCACTTCTAGTGTTGAAGTGGGATTAGATCTATTTGGATTTTGTTATTTCTCGACCATATACTCCATGTTGAATAGATTCTATATAGTTGATTTTATATTTTCAAAGAAAATATTCCAACTTTATTCACTTCAAGTAATAAATAAAGGTAAAGTACCTTAGATACTTGGAAATTCACGTGGTGTATTGAACTTTCGAAGTCCCATCACTGATATTTTCAAATTACTATGCAGATTTATCTTATATTTTATAAAAATAGGACAACATGAGGATTTTGGAACACTTTTGAGTTTAGATTTGTGTATATACCATAGATGTATGTTCATAAAGAGTAGATAATCTGCATCTTTATGGTTCAATTGAGAGTGTGTGTGATTGATTTAGGTGGTTCTTGGTAAATCCACCTTCCATTAGCTGATTTCCATACAATAAAAACTATCAGGTTTCAATTAGTATGGAACCATTTTAGGAATTATATGGATGGTTATACAAATACCATTTATATTAGGATGATGCAGGGGACAATTCCCTAATTGGACCAAACCATATATAGGATATTTCTAAGGAAGTTTGGCTAATTCATAAAATGATCGTGATAACTATATGTCTCTAAAAGTCTTGTACAAACTCTTATCATTAGCCATTTGAGTATAAGGATGGTGATTAGGGATTTCTCTAGGTATCTTCTTGAATTGGAAACTATATCATGGGAAAGTAGAAAAAAGATTAATAGTAATACATTGAGCCATTTTATGTTGAATAGTATCTTTTAAAGGTATCCTATTAGTGGAATTTACCACGGTTGCTGACATGAAATCATGATTTCATTCATGTCTCCGAGTAAAACTGATACCATAATGACCCATTTCATTTGTTGGAGTGGGATGATTTAGATTTTTTCATGATTCCATTTTTGTGGATTGTCTTGTTGAAGTTTGGGATTACTAGAACGAGGTGATTTGTGGTACGTTGATCTTGTGGGTCCACCTACTCTAGAAGCACAGTAGTGATATCTAGGATACACGGGAGTGGGAAGACATGGAGGGGGAGTAGTGTCCCCAAATGTATTCTACTAAGGATTCATGAGGACATTACTATGGAGAAAGTGGCTTGGTGGGGAGTTTGGGACTCCGACCAGGGAACATTTAATATTAATTTTGAGTTTTATTTACATTATGGTTTTTTCTATAAGTTATCAGGAGTATGGGGTTTAAAAAATGTCGTTTTAGAAGAGAGGTCAAGGTTCACAATCACCCAATGGTCTGTCTAACATTGCATATAGCCATTAAATAGTGATGTGGGGTTAGACAGTATGGTTTTTCATTGCTTGGGAATTATTTTCAAAACTCTGGGACACCCATGATTAATCACACAAATCAAATTTTTAGGATCATAGTATCCTCATATGTTTATCGTATTGTTTTCCTCCCCATATTTTCAACCCATATAGCTTATCCAAGTCAATTAAAAATATGTTATTTATAATTTATATTTCCTAATAGATTTATATCCCTTGGGCCTAATTTTTCTCCTTCCATTGTGAATAGACCCCCTCCATTTTTTTTGAATCTTCCTGCATTCATTTCTGGTGGATTCAACATGGATTAAATGTGCTTTGGTGTTATTTTTTCAATGACTTTATCTACCTAATCCATAGAGATTTTGAAAAATGGGATGAGATATAGAATCAGTCAAAGGTAGGTGACTATATTTAAGGGTGATTTCCTTAGATTAACTTTTAATTTTTAATCAGCTTTGGTTTTTTATTTAATTTTGAAATGAATTATTTCTTGTTGATTTATATAACATTTTTGATGGGTTCTGTGAATTGACTTGGTAAGTGGGTGTTTAGAGAGTGATATACAAAAGGGGGTGGCATGTGTGAAGATAAAGTGTTTGAAAAAATGGATCAAAGGGTTTTAATGGAATTAAACGAATTAAAAAAATTGTTTTAGAAGTGTTTTTACTTGTTGAAGATATTTTGAAAAAATGATCATGTTAGATTATGAAAATAGATACTGAAGTGTATTTTATTTATATGGAACAAGTTTTGAGATTGTCTAGAATTGTGAAGAATATGGGTTAAAAATGATGTGATCAAGGGGTTGTTTGATGGAAATTGGTGCCTTCAAGTAGGGTGACTATGTTTTTCCAGATTTGTCTTCTATGGAATAGTAATATCCTTTGGGTTGGAAGACCATGAGAGATTCTATTATTTTCTAATAGAAAATGAGTTCTCTTGGAGTTTGGCCCAAAGGTTGAATATGATATATTTCAAAATTGATAGTAGGTTAACACACATATTTATATTAATTTACATTAGACCCCTGAGAATATTTGTAGCACCCCATGATTTCATTGTACGTTATCTCTTCAACGTAATTGAATAACTTGCGCTACATGTAACATTGACTTAGAGCCCACCATGACTTACCAAACCAGTCATTCAAAAAACATTCCAGAATTTTATTAACTAAATTTTGAATTTTATATAATCCATATAATTTTAACATCAATATTTTGTGTTTCATAGACATAATAGAAGAACAAATCCAGTTTTCGAGATAATGGATTTATTTTTCAGAAAATTTAAGTTTACCACCGTTTAATGGGGAACCCTTTTTAAATCCAATATTTGACACGTTTATATATTCAATTTGAAAAAATAAACTACTTCACTAGAATCAGGACATAAAAATTTAGTTTTGATAAAATTTTTGGTATTTTTCTGATAAATTTTTTCTTCTGGTGAAACGTGAAAAAATACTAAATTTAAATCGAAAACAACTTTTTTAATCAAAATATTGTGTAGAGTTAAATTTTAAATTTGAATGGTTTGGAAGAAAAATTATATTATATTTTTATCATTTAATACAATGTAGGTCATTATAAGTAATTTCACATTTAAATTTGACATAAACAGATGTCAATATTTTGATAGTTTTTACTTTTTAAAAACCCTTTTTTTAGTTTAGAAAATTGGAATTAATTTTAAATTAATCAATGAAACTAATATTCTTTTAATTTGTTAAAATAGAATTATTTTTTTAATTTTGAATACCAAAATTATCTTCGGGTGAATTTTTTGTATTTTTCAGAAAACATTCAATTTTTTATGAATAGTGAAAAACATTACGTTATTGTTTAAACCTGACTTTTTATTTGAATAATTACTTATTTTATTTATATTTATTTTAAGTAAAAATATATATATAAGTCCTATATAATTTCAATGAAATTTATTGGTGTCATTTTATAATAAAATTAGATGTATAAAATTTTATTAAACCTTTTAAGGTCTTTTACCCACCTTCTAGAAGCGTTTTAAAATTTTCATAAAACATAATTTTACCACTTATGTGAATTGAATTCAAAACTACTAGAGACACGGTTGAGATTAGTAATTAAAATGGTGGTCAATAATATAAAAATAATTTTTTTTGAATTGTAACATTTGACTTTTATTTTCCATGGTTAAAAGTAAATAGGGTAATTAAAGTTAAAATGATATTATAATTACCCTAACACAAGTCCTAATTCTATTGGATAAGTATATTTAGACGAAAACCAACCTCATGAATAAAATATTATCCTTTTGGTTCACTTGTATTAGATTAGGACATTTATTTTTATTTTATTTAAAAAAGAGTTAAAAGTTTTCAATTCAAATTTTAATAAGTAAACCATTTTTAATATAAGGTAATATGTTAGATAAATTAGACTATAAATATTCATTATAAAGATAAATATATTTCATACATCATGATATTTTATTTATTATTTTTAGATATTAAATAATTAAATTAATTTATGACACAATGATGATGTGGTAATTACATTATTAATGAAAGATTAAAATTATCGAAATCATAAATATCCAAATAAATGTAAATTGAGACCTTTGGTGACATACATGAATTTTATAGGTAAATATGACATGTTAGGGTTGATTTAATTTATTTTTTTCTTTTTAATAAATTTTTATGACTTTCAAAAAAACCAAATACCAAATAGGGTCAAAATTCACATAAATGAGCTTTTAAAAAAAATTCAATATTATTAAATGATATAATAATCATAAAAATATAAGTATCGGACAAAGGACTTATATAGTGGTATATATGTCATTAATGAACCACTTTAGGTTTCTCTTGGCTTTTTATAGTAAGTTAATTAACCATTTATTATAATAATACAAGAGGACATGGTAAAAGTTAAACTATTTAACTAAGAGTTAAATATAAAAGATAGGGTTAATATGGTGAAATAAACTGGTATAAAACCTATTGGATAAGATGATTTCGACCCATACCCACCATTCCTTTGAAATAAATACATTATTATACATTAGAAACCGATAATTATTTTACAATAAAATAATATTTCAAACTTTTCCTAAAGTGACCCTCCCCTCTCTTATAAAAGGATACTTAACCTTCTCTCCAAATCACACCTCCAAACCCGTTTGGCTCAGCCAAAACCTATCGAAATCTACTACCAATATTAATATATTTATCCTAGAGGCCTTCCCTTGAGAAAAAATCCAACCAAATCAGCCCTTTTTTTCAAATCAAAATGAAACACCCAAAGAAGAGATAATTATTTTATCACCTTCTCAAAGTTCTTTTCTTCTTCCACTTTCTCTTTCTTTGTTATTTCCATACCAAACTAATAACTCTATAAAAATCTACATAATATAAGGGTATTATAATTATGGTACAACCATATTCATTATTCTATCTATCTTATGAATGATAATGTCACCATGCGTGCGTGAATATGACTTACCATCTTCACACTATGGTGTAATTTGTTATTCAACACTATATTATTTGGATGGATAAAATGATGAGTAATATGTATATAAATATTTAAAATAAAATAATAATTTCTCTGTACAATTAATATTCCAACCAATTACACGCCTTTTAATAATTAATTAAATGGTATCATCCCTCGTGTATATGTCTGACTTACTGTCTCCACAACGCGATGAGATTCATTTCCATGTTCACCATTCAACGATGATTATAAAATATATATTATTAATAATTATTTAATATTTGACATTATAATGCGACTATAGATATATATATATGTGTGTGTGTGTGTGTATTAATGTATTTACATACATATAACTTATTCACTTACTTCCGTTTAATACGATAAGAAAGCAGAAATGATGTTTATGCGTACGTACAACCTATTGTCTCCATAAATGGTGTTTTCCATTTCAAATATCTTTATATTATACATATTTATATTCTAAATATATATGATATAAAGATCATGTTTTATATTCTGGATTTATTTAAATTATGATCTAAATGACATGATAATAAATAACCAATTAAAACACGTACAATAACTAAAGCGATTATAACCCGAAATGTTAAATTAACATGGAAATAATTATTAAATGGGTAGTATAAAGACATAAATGAATCATGTATGATATAATAAATATTAATATGGTTCTGGTATAATTTAATAACATACTATGTTCATTATAAAGTAGGCTAAACACACCCTCGACCAAAGGAAAGTGCAATGTAAGGGTTAATTCCTCAATCTCGTTACTATCTGAGATTATTTATTTATAAGTATTTTCTGAAAAATATTTGTTATCCATGTCCATGTATCATGAAATAAATTTCCAAATTATTATTTTAAGGTAATATTTAACTAAAACAACATTTTAATTGTTTTAAATTTTTATTCTTCTAAATCTTTCTCATTAATGTCCATGTTTTCAAAATATTTTTAAGGATTTATTTATATAGACATGATTTTTTTTAAAATGTTAATTCCTTTAAAAAGTTTCAAAGTGCTCTGGGACACTTTGATTCAAAAATATCTTTTAAATGGCTTCCTTTATAAATGTGTGACTTTTAAAATATTTCAAAAAATTGATATTTCTCTCAAAACGTTTTACAGATCATTTTCAACTTTTTCATCATCCATTATTGGATATTATTTTTTCATAAGGTTTAATTAATATAATAAAATATTCCATATTTTATTGAATGAGTTATGATATGTTTTACAATTTATGTGCTATTTTTATACATTTTATGGTTTTTGGTTGATGTATTGGGATTTCGTATGCTAGTTTTAATACAAATGTTTATGTTATGTTTCAATATTTTTATATGAGGAATGCAGTGGACTTAGTAAGTTGAGGGTGTAGCCTGATATAGCTCATCGATGCATCAGTAGTTCTCATGAGACAAATTAGTGTCTTGGAACATGTACTTGAAAAAAAATATTCATCGCACGAGGCCTTGACTTTGTTGTAAGGATATCGGGCATTAGGCACTCCATCATTATGAAATTAATTATTACATGTTATTATTTGACTATTAGAATATCCATGTGCATGTTTATATGGTAATGTTTGATTTATTTTCTCCATATTATGTTAAATATTATGTTTAAAAGGCTGTTAATTTATTACATACCTTTCCTTAAATGTTTATAGCTTCTGATAGATTATTTACCCTTACTGAGCATCTGAGCTCACAACTTTCTTATGTTTTGTTTTCCTGGGATTCCCAGAAGTGTATTGTGATTGATATGAAGGGTTATGCTAGGGGAATAATGGATTTATAAAAGGATTATTAAAGTTGTGATTTATTTTTGGATGTGTAATGAAACGTTCATGTATGTAATCTATTTTTCAAGAATGAAAAACTGATTGGTCCCTTGGGACATGATTCGTGGTAATCATGCCAAAGTATTAAAATAATGCATTGTCTCCAGACATATGGGGTCGGGCCATTACAATATGCCCCTAAGGTCACATACTCATTCTGGTTTGGTTTGTTTTCTTTTATTGATGGTGATATTTCTATGGTTTCTGTGATTAATGATCTTATACTCAATTTCATGGGTCGATTATGTGATGTTTATTCTTATTATTATACATTTGTATACATTTTTTAGGGTGGGATGAGCATATTTTATCCCAGTAGAACATGTTATTATCTTGAACCATTTTTGTAAGTATTTTTGGAAAACCATGATTTGTTTTAAAGGAAATGCTAAAAGGATTTATAATGTTTTTTTGAAGAGAATGTCTTTGAATGTGGTTTAGTTTTGAATAAAATTCAAACTCATTTATTAGTTTTTCATGGGTAAAATTTGTAAATAGATTCATGGTGGAAAATTTCTATGTTATGTTCATCACAAACTACCTGGTAATTCTTTCATATGTAGAATTTATTTTGAGTAGACATGTAAGGGAATGGGAATCATAAACCTCGGTGCATATTAATGTTTAACTCTATCTTATTTTTGTTGGAGGACACATGGAATCACCAAGTTATATTGAGGAGGATATTTTTCAGTGTTTTTTATCCCTTGGGATACATTTATTGGTTTTTTGATCCAAGATAACTTTTATTTTTTATTTTGATATTGACATGAGATAACATGTATATGGACCCTTTTTTTTTATTATATAAAATTTTGAGGTTCCTTATGGTACCTATTTTCCTTTTTTGTCTGGATGTTATTTATTCCTCCAGTATGAATCTGAATATATGGTTTTGTTCGTCCCACTTTATGGATGGTTCAATATAGTTTACCATGGAAAAAATAATTCCCATGTGACTGTTGATTTTTCCTGGTTCATATCAACAACATGTGGTTATCAGGAATACAGTTTGGGTTGTTCTATGGGATAACTAAAATGATGAGTTAGGTCCACATAGGATAGTTTATTATAGGAGATTATGTAAGGGCACACACACATTTCCTATGAGTCATTGAGGTATTTTTTATCTCGTGAAAGGGTAGATACAACAATAATTTCTTATTGAAATCTCACAATACTTATATTGAAAGGTATACAACATATTTCAGAATGGTATTCCAACAATCAAACAAGTTGTGTAACGTTAAACCAAGCTCATGTTAGGGTATAAAACCTTTTAAATATGGCTAGTAATTTTCACTTAGATCTTGTTTATGGGTCTCAAATTACTCATGAAAAAATTATATAAATTTAGAAGGGCATACATAAGGGTCATGTGGTGAGTTTGAGAACATATAATGGTAATTTCTAGTTTGAAATCATTCATAAAGGTTATATCTGTAGAGACCCGAAGCTTATCGTACATGGACATTACATTACTTTTGCGGAATAATTAGTACATAACAAAAACACACACACAAGGATCGTAATAGTTTAGTGTCTTTGGAAACTCGGAACGTAATCTTCTAATCGTGGTGAAAGATCTTCAATATCTCCCATAAAGATCTTCCCCTTTTTTTTACCTATAAACCTTTCTTTATATCCTAGGGAAAAGAAAACATAAAAGGGTGATCTCAAATTCTCAGTAAGGGTAAACAAAAGAAATATCAATCACATCATATACAAAAGAACATAGCTTTTTGGAAATCTTAACCTGCAAAAGAGCTCATAATATCATAACATGGGATAAATCATAGAAGTGAAAATGAGATCCCCATAATCATAACATAAAACTTGAATCTTTGTGGCATGCACACATAATCATGGAAAATCATTTCTTGTTAGTCATGAATCATTGCCAAGACTATCTTAGTGGACAAAGTCCCTTTCTGAACCGAGTTCACTCCTCGTTTCAGTCCTGTATCACTGAACCGAAATAACCTTCCGTTCCAGCCATGTCTATCTCATGAGATATAAAATCTTTACCCAATGCATTGGAGGGAGATATAGGTCCCACCCATCTTATAATGAATCCTTTCTTATGTGTGCCACATAATCATAAATCATACATCATCGCATAACACATGTAACAAAAATGGGATTCTTGAAACATCATGACATCATAAAACAATTCATATAAGATAAAGGAATTCATAAAAATATTTCCATCACAACATAATCAAATCCATGTAATAATAGAGATAAAAACAGAACCCTTTATTATCTTAGATGGAAAATAATTTTGATAAAACACTTGAACTCCATTCTTGAGGAAAATATCCTTTCTTCTTCAAAAACATTTTTCCTTTCATAACATGTCATAAAACCTTAAAATCAAAGAAGTTGATTAAAAATAAACTTGACAACTTGTAAAGGAAGCTTCTTGGAAATAATGTTTTAAAAATCCATTCATTCCGTATAAGTTAAAAAAAACATTCTTCGTACTTTTGTCGGAAAAGTCAAAAAAGTACCTCGTACGACAAAAGATTCCTTTCATACATATTACTAAAAACTCACCGAAGGGTAAAAATGGATTTAAACAATTGTAGGTGGATGGAAATAATATTACATATTGATGAAACATGGATGTGGATGATAAAATACACCCCAGTGAATACTTACGAATAAACAATCTCGGATAAAAATGAGATTGTGATATTTCCCTTACCTTAGGTCCGACTTGCTTTGTAAGTGTCCGAACCTCCTGTATAATGATTTAAATCATGTTATTGACTTATTACAGAATCATATTCATTGTTATGATATCATATATGGTTCACTTATGACATTATATTACCCGTTCTTTTGTAAATTCCATGTTAAAGAAGCGTTTTGGGTAAAATCGTTTCATTTATCGTAGGTGTTTTGACTTGTTGTTCTTGACATCATTATTACTTATATCATGATTTACTTACTTCCAGAATATAAAATATGATTTATATATCATATATATTCAGTATATATATATATATAATAGGTAGATAAATAAAATGAAAAACACCGTTCATGGAGACGGTAGTCCGTACGTACGCATGAACGCTGTTTTCCTTTCCTTATTGTCTTGAAATGGAAGTAAGTAGATGACATACATATGTATATATATACATAAATCCAGTAGCTTTATAATGTCATATATTTCATTATTATTTCTTATATATACATTATAATCATTCTTAAATGGTTAACATGGAGAATGAATCCCATCGCGTCGTGGAGACGGAATTCCGTACGTACGCACGCGCGGTGATTTCTTTTTCCGCAGGATGGATAGATGATGAAATAGGGTTGTTTCATACTTATAATAACATATCATTATATGAGTGATACTTATGTTATTACTTCATAATGAAACAACCTAAGAAGAAGAAGTGGAAGAAGAAATAAAGATGAAAGAATTGGTAACGGTAATTACCTCTTCTTTGAAGTGCCTCTTTGAGACCTCTTCTTAGGGCACTAAAATTGGTCTTTGAGGAAGACCAGAACCTCTAGGATGTTGCTAGGGAAGTGGAGAGGAGAAATTGGCAGGGGTTGGCCGATCTTGAGTGCTCCAATTGGTGTGAGGAGGAGGGGGAGGAGGTGTCCTTTTATAGGGGAGGAGAGGGGCACCTTAGGAATATCTCAAAATATTATTTTATATTAAAGTCAAAATCGGTTTATAATGGTTCCAAAGGGTCTTATTTAGAAGATAAAGTGGGGAAGGGTCGAAATCCTATCAACCAATAGGATTTAGACAAGTTTAGGGTATAATTGTAACCTTATCAATTAGATTTAACTCTAAGTTAATTAATTTAACTTTTACCGTGTCTTTTTGTTTTCTTTCACTATATGGTTAATACACTTACTATAACATGCCAAACGAACCCCAAATTGTTTATTATTAATATATATATCCTTATCTAAGTCATTTGGCCGAACCATAGATTTTTAGGAATAAAATAACAATTAATAATATAATATTTGATTTAAAAACTATTTTGTGTCAATTTTGACACTATTTGATATATGATTTTTGTGAAAGTCATAACAGAATTATATGTTCGAACCAAGTTAATTAAATCATTACTAATATATCATAGTAACCTAGAAAATTAGTGGAATTCATAAAAAGTCTTAAATTACATTTATTTTGGTATTTATATTATCAATTATGTCAATATTTCATTAATAAGATAATTACTGCATCATCTTTGTGTCATAAATAAATTATATTATTTGATGTCTAAAAATTACAAATAAAATACCATCATGTAGGAAATCTTTTTATCTTTCTAATGAATATTTATAGTCGAATTTATCTTATGTATAACCCCATTTTAAAAATTATTTACTTATTAAACTTTGATTTTAACTATTTTAACCCTTCTTTAAATAAATTAATAATAAATGTCCTAATCTAATCCAAGTGGGCCTAAATGGTCATATTTTATTCCTAAGTTTGTTTTTGGTCGAATTACACTTGTCCAATAGAATTAGTACATGTGTTAGGGTAATATTAATATCATATTTACCCTTAATTACCCTATTTACTATTTACCGTGGTAAAAAAAAGTAAAAAGTTACTATTCACCAAAAAATTATTTTCATCTCATTGAATCACATTTTAGTCCTTGATATTAACCGTGTCTCTCGGATTTTCGAAATTCCATTCACAGAAGCGGTAAAATTAAGTTTTATGCAAAATTTAGTTTTTAACCTACCACTTAGTGGTTTCACTATTCATCAAAAATTGAAAGTTTTCAGAAAAATACCAAAATTTCACCCTAGGCTAATTTCGATATTCTGAGTCCAAAAATGAAGTCCATTTTGAAAAATAAAATTTATAAAATTTCAAAAAGTGGTTATTACAATTCATAACGGCTAGTTTTAATAGCATATTGTTGTTTAGTGAAACTCGGTATTGCGTACGACGCAAGCTATCGAGGAAGGTCGCGATTGCGTGTAAAGCAAGTCAAGCAAGTGTTGCGTAGAAAAAGATTCCTTTGATAATTTATATAACATAAAAGTCTCGGGTGTTACATTCTACCCCCCTTAAAAAGAATTTCGCCCTCGAAATTCGTCACTTTGTAACAAATAGATGAGGATACTTCTCCCTCATCATATCCTCAAGCTCCCATGTAGCTTCTTCAAGTTGGTGGTTCCTCCATAAAACTTTCACCAAGCGAGTGGTCTTGTTTCGTAGGACTTTTTCGCTACGATCCAGAATCTCTATCGGCTGTTCTTCATAAGAAAGATCTTGCTCCAGCGGTACAACTTCTGAGCTGAGTACATGTGAAGGATCTGGTATGTACTTTCTCAGGAGAGATACGTGGAACACATCGTGAACTTGAGAGAGATTCGGTGGAAGCGCCAATCGGTAAGCTACCTTCCCAACACGATCCAGTATTTCAAAAGGACCGATATATCTAGGGCTCAACTTCCCCTTCTTTCCAAATCTCATAACCCTCTTCCAGGGAGATATTCATAAGAACACTTTATCGCCCACTTCAAACTCTAGGTCTTTTCTTCGGTTGTCGGCATAACTTTTCTGTCGACTCTGAGCTGCTCTTATGTGTTGTTGAATAGATCTAACCTTTTCTGCCATTTCATCAACGAGATCAGGTCCTAATAGCTTTCTTTCCCCAACTTCATCCCAGCAAGTTGGAGTCCTGCATTTCTTTCCATAGAGGGCTTCATAAGGAGCCATCTGAATACTGGAGTGAAAGCTATTATTATAAGAAAATTCCACCAAAGGTAGGTGTTGATCCCAACCTCCTTTGAAATCCATAGAGCAAGCTCTCAACATATCTTCTAGGGTTTGAATTGTTCTCTCAGACTGACCGTCTGTCTGGGGATGATAAGCAGTGCTGAAACTCAACTCTGTATCCAGAGTATGCTGAAGACTTCGCCAGAACTTCGAGGTAAATCTCGGATCTCGATCAGATATAATAGAAAGTGGTACTCCATGCAATCTTACCACTTCCTTTACATATATCCTGGCAAGCTGATCTAGAGAGAAATCCTCTCTAATAGCAATGAAGTGTGCAGACTTTGTAAGACGATCAACTATGACCCAGATAGCATTATTGCCTTTGGATGTTTTAGGAAGTCCTGTTACAAAGTCCATAGTGATGTTTTCCCATTTCCATTCGGGTATGGGTAATGGTTGTAACATCCCCTTAGACTTCTGTCTCTCAGCTTTAACTTGTTGACAAACCAAGCATCGAGAGACATATTCAGCAACATCTCTTTTCATGCCATCCCACCAGAAGTACTCTTTCAGGTCCCTATACATCTTCGTGCTTCCAGGATGAATAGAAAATGATGAACTATGAGCCTCATCCAGCAGCTCATTCTTTAATTCGGGGATGGGAGGAACGCAAACACGATTCCTGAACTTTATTATCCCATCACAATCAAGGTTGAATTCAGGAACATTTCTCACCTTCTTTTGTAACTCGACATCTTCTTTCTGTGCCTCTTTAATCTTCACATGTATAGAGGGTTGAACATTCATTTGAGAAAGATAAGATTTTTCCCCTTCCATTATAATTCCAAGATCCATCCTTTGTAAATCCATAAATATTGGATCTTTTGTGATCCTCATCATGGATAAACTAGCATGGTCTTGTCGACTTAATGCATCTGCCACCTTGTTTGCTTTCCCAGGGTGGTAATGGATTGAGCAGTCATAATCCTTAATCAGCTCCAACCATCTTCTTTGGCGCATATTCAACTCCTTTTGTGTGAAAATATACTTTAAACTTTTATGATCAGTATAAATATCACACCTTTCACCATAAAGGTAATGCCTCCAAATCTTTAATGCAAAGATTACCGCAGCCAACTCCAAATCATGTGTTGGGTAATTTTGCTCATGGATTTTCAACTGTCGTGAGGCATAAGCTATCACCATATCATTTTGAATAAGAACACACCCCAATCCCTTCTTGGATGCATCACTGTAGATCACAAACCTTTCTCCACTACAAGGCAGTGTGAGCACAGGTGCACTGGATAACCTTCTTTTCAACTCCTTGAAATTCACTTCACATTCCTCTGTCCAGACAATCTTAACTCCTTTCCGAGTCAACTTGGTGAGTGGATTAGATAATCGTGAAAAATCTTTTACAAAACGTCGATAATATCCAGCCAAACCAAGAAAACTTCGGATCTCAGTTACTGTTGTTGGTCTTGACCATCTTTCGATAACCTCTGTTTTTGCTGGATCCACAGATATCCCCTCTTTTGAGATTATATGACCCAAAAATGCAACTTTTTGAAGCCAAAATTCACACTTGGTAAATTTGGCATAAAGCTTCTCCTTTCTCAGGGTCTTCAATATAATTCTCAAGTGATCTTCATGTTCTTCCTTGCTCTTTGAATAGACAAGAATATCGTCTATAAAGACTACCACAAATTGATCAAGATAGTCTCTAAAGACTCTATTCATTAGATCCATGAAGATAGCAGGGGCATTAGTAAGACCAAATGGCATCACTATAAATTCATAGTGTCCATACCTTGTACGGAAAGCCGTCTTTGGTATATCCTCCCTTTTGACCCTTAATTGATGATACCCTGAACGAAGATCAATCTTGGAAAAGTATTGAGCTCCGCGTAGTTGGTCAAATAAGTCATCAATGCGTGGGAGAGGATATTTGTTCTTGATAGTGATCTTGTTAAGTTCTCGATAATCAATGCAGAGTCTCATTGATCCATCTTTCTTCTTAACAAATAGAACAGGTGCTCCCCAAGGTGACGCACTAGGGCGTATGAATCCCTTATCAAGATTCTCTTGGAGTTGCTTCTTCAATTCCTGCAACTCAATTGGGGCCATTCTATAAGGTGTCTTTGAAATAGGCAAAGCACCCGGTACGAGTTCTATAGAAAACTCAACTTCACGATTTGGTGGAAGACCCGGCAATTCCTCCGGAAAGACATCATCAAACTCCCGTACAATGGGCATATTCTTAATCGTGAGTTTCTCACCAACCATTTGAGATAAATAACCTTCATTTAGTGGAATCAATACCCATAAGATGGAAGAAATTTCCACTGGAAGGTTATGTTCATCCTTGCATTGATAGACGATCGTAGGTTGATCTGGAATATGAAATGTGACTTCCCTTCTTTGGCAATTGATATGAGCTCCATGTAGAGAAAGCCAATCCATGCCAAGAATCACATCAAATTCCACTAAAGGAAGGATCACAAGATTTGCAGGAAGCACTTTCCCACAAACTTCGATCGGAGAAGAATTATAAACTTCTGATGCGATTGATGTGCCATTAGGTGTTGTCACAGCTAACTCAACATCTAATTGTTGAGGTAATACGGTGATACCCTTAGAAAATTTTTCAGAAATAAAAGAGTGGGTGGATCCAGAATCAAATAAAACATTTGCTACTTTAGAGTGGATGGTAAGTGTACCTTTCACCACATCGTTATCGTACTCCACATCGCTGATAGAAATTGCATGTGACTTTCCTTTGTCTTTAGCCTTAAGAGTTTGTTGACGTCGACCATCATCATCAACCCTTTGATTTGGGCATTGATTGGCATAGTGCCCCATCTCCTTGCACTTGAAACATTGAAGTGTAGCAGGTTCATTCTGTGTATCCCTTCCTTTGTTTGCATCATTAGACATCTTCTTCCCATTATCACGGCATTCAAATGCCCGATGGCCTTCCTTTCCACATTTAAAACATTTACTTGTCCCTTTAAGACAACTCCCTCCATGTTTCTTTCCACACTTTGAGCATAAGGGAAAGTTCATCTTCTTTTCCGTGTGCTCTTTAGATTTTTCTTTGAATTCCATCTTCCTCTTCTTATCAAACCCATGTGACTGATGGGTTACTCCAATCTCCATCTCGACTTTGAGAGCACATCGAACGATTTCCTCGTAGCTATTGAAGTCCCTTATGGCTAACGCCCTTCGAAGACTTGGTTTTAAGCCACTAAAGAATCGATCGATCTTACTCTCAGGTTGGATAATAATACCAGAAGCGTACCTTGCAAGTCTTGTAAAATTTGCTTCATAGGTACTAACAGATTCATCATCCCTTTGCTTCAGTTCAAGGAACTCTTTCTCCATCTTTGTTCGGAGAATACGAGGGAAGTACTTATTGAAAAATAAGTTCTTGAACTCGTCCCATTCCATAGACTCAATTTCATCCCTTTGCCTCGTATTCTTAACAAGATTCCACCATTGATCCGCATCTCCTTCCAAACGATACACTGCTAGGATGACTTTATCATGCTCAGAACATTGAAGAACTGAAAATATCTTTTCAGTAGTACTAATCCATTGTTCAGCAACTAATGGATCAATAGACCCGCTGAAAGATGGTGGACGCTGCCTCATGAAGGATTCAACAGAATGTTGCTCCCTTCTTTGTTCGTTTGGAAATCCTGCATGATTCATAGCTTGAGAAAGTTGTGTGAGCATGGCTACAAGATTTGGCATTCCAGCTCCCATATCGTTTGGTTGCTCAGGGGGACAATCATTGCATTGCCCATCGCATTCCGCATTAACACGGTTCCTTCGGGTTCCAGCCATTGACTAAAACCAAGAAGAATAGTGTGAGCAACACTAATTATAATAGGAAACCACATAATTCAAGAATAAAATTTTCATGCTTAAGGTCTTATCCTAGGTTATTCAAGGCCATTTCTAAAACACTAAGATTGTGTTCTATGCTTAGACTTATCCTTAGGGTTCTTACTAAGGCTTTCACATCCTAGTTTCCAAAGGTTGACTATACCTTTCCTCTGATACCAACTGTAGAGACCCGAAGCTTATCGTACATGGACATTACATTACTTTTGCGGAATACTTAGTACATAACAAAAACACACACACAAGGATCGTAATAGTTTAGTGTCTTTGGAAACTCGGAACGTAATCTTCTAATCGTGGTGAAAGATCTTCAATATCTCCCATAAAGATCTTCCCCTTTTTTTTACCTATAAACCTTTCTTTATATCCTAGGGAAAAGAAAACATAAAAGGGTGAGCTCAAATTCTCAGTAAGGGTAAACAAAAGAAATATCAATCACATCATATACAAAAGAACATAGCTTTTTGGAAATCTTAACCTGCAAAAGAGCTCATAATATCATAACATGGGATAAATCATAGAAGTGAAAATGAGATCCCCATAATCATAACATAAAACTTGAATCTTTGTGGCATGCACACATAATCATGGAAAATCATTTCTTGTTAGTCATGACTCATTGCCAAGACTATCTTAGTGGACAAAGTCCCTTTCTGAACCGAGTTCACTCCTCGTTTCAGTCCTGTATCACTGAACCGAAATAACCTTCCGTTCCAGCCATGTCTATCTCATGAGATATAAAATCTTTACCCAATGCATTGGAGGGAGATATAGGTCCCACCCATCGTATAATCAATCCTTTCTTATGTGTGCCACATAATCATAAATCATACATCATCGCATAACACATGTAACAAAAATGGGATTCTTGAAACATCATGACATCATAAAACAATTCATATAAGATAAAGGAATTCATAAAAATATTTCCATCACAACATAATCAAATCCATGTAATAATAGAGATAAAAACAGAACCCTTTATTATCTTAGATGGAAAATAATTTTGATAAAACACTTGAACTCCATTCTTGAGGAAAATATCCTTTCTTCTTCAAAAACATTTTTCCTTTCATAACATGTCATACAACCTTAAAATCAAAGAAGTTGATTAAAAATAAACTTGACAACTTGTAAAGGAAGCTTCTTGGAAATAATGTTTTAAAAATCCATTCATGCCGTATAAGTTAAAAAAAACATTCTTCGTACTTTTGTCAGAAAAGTCAAAAAAGTACCTCGTACGACAAAAGATTCCTTTCATACATATTACTAAAAACTCACCGAAGGGTAAAAATGGATTTAAACAATTGTAGGTGGATGGAAATAATATTACATATTGATGAAACATGGATGTGGATGATAAAATACACCCCAGTGAATACTTACGAATAAACAATCTCGGATAAAAATGAGATTGTGATATTTCCCTTACCTTAGGTCCGACTTGCTTTGTAAGTGTCCGAACCTCCTGTATAATGATTTAAATCATGTTATTGACTTATTAAAGAATCATATTCATTGTTATGATATCATATATGGTTCACTTATGACATTATATTACCCGTTCTTTTGTAAATTCCATGTTAAAGAAGCGTTTTGGGTAAAATCGTTTCATTTATCGTAGGTGTTTTGACTTGTTGTTCTTGACATCATTATTACTTATATCATGATTTACTTACTTCCAGAATATAAAATATGATTTATATATCATATATATTCAGTATATATATATATATAATAGGTAGATAAATAAAATGAAAAACACCGTTCATGGAGACGGTAGTCCGTACGTACGCATGAACACTGTTTTCCTTTCCTTATTGTCTTGAAATGGAAGTAAGTAGATGACATACATATGTATATATATACATAAATCCAGTAGCTTTATAATGTCATATATTTCATTATTATTTCTTATATATACATTATAATCATTCTTAAATGGTTAACATGGAGAATGAATCCCATCGCGTCGTGGAGACGGTATTCCGTACGTACGCACGCGCGGTGATTTCTTTTTCCGCAGGATGGATAGATGATGAAATAGGGTTGTTTCATACTTATAATAACATATCAGTATATGAGTGATACTGATGTTATTACTTCATAATGAAACAACCTAAGAAGAAGAAGTGGAAGAAGAAATAAAGATGAAAGAATTGGTAACGGTAATTACCTCTTCTTTGAAGTGCCTCTTTGAGACCTCTTCTTAGGGCACTAAAATTGGTCTTTGAGGAAGACCAGAACCTCTAGGATGTTTCTAGGGAAGTGGAGAGGAGAAATTGGCAGGGTTTGGCCGAGCTTGAGTGCTCAAATTGGTGTGAGGAGGAGGGGGAGGAGGTGTCCTTTTATAGGGGAGGAGAGGGGCACCTTAGGAATATCTCAAAATATTATTTTATATTAAAGTCAAAATCGGTTTATAATGGTTCCAAAGGGTCTTATTTCGAAGATAAAGTGGGGAAGGGTCTAAATACTATCAACCAATAGGATTTAGACAAGTTTAGGGTATTATTGTAACCTTATCAATTAGATTTAACTCTAAGTTAATTAATTTAACCTTTACCGTGTCTTTTTGTTTTCTTTCACTATATGGTTAATACACTTACTATAACATGGCAAACGAACCCCAAATTGTTTATTATTAATATATATATCCTTATCTAAGTCATTTGGCGAACCATAGATTTTTAGGAATAAAATAACAATTAATAATATAATATTTGATTTAAAAACTATTTTGTGTCAATTTTGACACTATTTGATATATGATTTTTTTGAAAGTCATAACAGAATTATATGTTCGAACCAAGTTAATTAAATCATTACTAATATATCATAGTAACCTAGAAAATTAGTGGAATTCATAAAAAGTCTTAAATTACATTTATTTTGGTATTTATATTATCAATTATGTCAATATTTCATTAATAAGATAATTACTGCATCATCTTTGTGTCATAAATAACGTATATTATTTGATGTCTAAAAATTACAAATAAAATACCATCATGTAGGAAATCTTTTTATCTTTCTAATTAATATTTATAGTCGAATTTATCTTATGTATAACCCCATATTAAAAATTATTTACTTATTAAACTTTGATTTTAACTATTTTAACCCTTCTTTAAATAAATTAATAATAAATGTCCTAATCTAATCCAAGTGGGCCTAAATGGTCATATTTTATTCCTAAGTTTGTTTTTGGTCGAATTACACTTGTCCAATAGAATTAGGACATGTGTTAGGGTAATATTAATATCATATTTACCCTTAATTACCCTATTTACTATTTACCGTGGTAAAAAAAAGTAAAAAGTTACTATTCACCAAAAAATTATTTTCATCTCATTGAATCACATTTTAGTCCTTGATATTAACCGTGTCTCTCGGATTTTCGAAATTCCATTCACAGAAGCGGTAAAATTAAGTTTTATGCAAAATTTAGTTTTTAACCTACCACTTAGTGGTTTCACTATTCATCAAAAATTGAAAGTTTTCAGAAAAATACCAAAATTTCACCCTAGGCTAATTTCGGTATTCTGAGTCCAAAAATGAAGTCCATTTTGAAAAATAAAATTTATAAAATTTCAAAAAGTGGTTATTACAATTCATAACGGCTAGTTTTAATAGCATATTGTTGTTTAGTGAAACTCGGTATTGCGTACGACGCAAGCTATCGAGGAAGGTCGCGATTGCGTGTAAAGCAAGTCAAGCAAGTGTTGCGTAGAAAAAGATTCCTTTGATAATTTATATAACATAAAAGTCTCGGGTGTTACAATATCTCAATTTAAAATTCTATATAATGGTAGAAGGTTCTATTATCTAGATTTATATAAGTGTAATATAAATGTTCTGAAAACTAATTAATAGAAAAAAATTGAATAAGGATTAAATCATGTTATAAAACATCACTAAAAGGTCATCAATGTCTACTGTTAACGTAATAGCACACACAAACCCATTAAATAATCACGTTCATCTTCATATGAAGCCATAAGATGGAATCAAATAATATATTTATATAGTTTCACCAATTCAATGCTTTAGGTCATTTTCATTGAATGTGGGATGAATTGATGAGATAGATATCCATATATAAAAAACTAATGGATATATATTATTTTTTAATTGGTTAAGCTACATAAATATATAAATATATTTATATATTTTAGATTCTTGGTGTATAAATTTCAATTCTGGTTTCTTATAGTATATACAATGTTATTATTGAATTTTTAATTTATGCATATATAACTCAATTTTGATTATAATATTCTATGGGGTGAAAATGAAAATTTATAATACATTAGTGGTCAATAATTGGTAAGAATATAGTAATATTTTATACATAGATTAAAACCATATATATTACTGAAAATGTTATTACTTTATTTCTTTATAAGGTATATGTGTGTCCTTGAAATTAGAATGTATTATACTTTTTTAAAACATATTATAACCCGATAAAAATGTCTTAATGGGTGAAGATATACATGAATCTCAAAATTTTGAAAACTAATCATAACTGCCTAAGGTTAACATAATATTAAATTCCATGTATTTTTTTAGAATTAGATATAAATAGGGAATCGCGGCCTCTTTATTGGTAATTGTCTTTAAAATTCCAAAATTCATTTTTGAGGGATAGAAGGAAGTCATAAAAAGCTAACGTCTAATATGGATTGATGTAAAATAAATTAAGAGAGATACTTAGCCTGAAATAAACTTAGTTGTGATATTAATGTAAAGGAATATTATTTTAGTCTTCTATTTTAATATATCAATACAACACCCGTATTGTAAGGGATAATGTTTTTATAAAACATCTAATCATCCATAATCCAAATTATATATGATATTTTTCTTAATGATTCAATTTTTTAGATTCATTATAAATATTTTTTATGAGATATTTTTCTATTAAAATTCATATTTTAGAACATAAATGTAATTATAATGGAATTTTGTTTTAATGGTTTTCTAATTTCATTATTGATTTTGAATAATTTTAAAAAATTTATTTTATGAGCCAGATTATAATAATTTAATGGATGTCATTCGTGATTACTTCTATTGTATGGCCATGAAATATATTTCCCATTAAATTTAAAATTATAATGAAAAATATTTTCTTTCATTTAACTACCATGAATTTTTTAATAGTGTTTCCCATTAGTTATTAGATTACTTTTAACCATAATGAATGTATAAATTCTTATTTGAAAAGAATTTTATTTTTTTTATTATATATTTGGAAATTTTCCTAATTAAAGATAAATAACAAATCATTCAATCTTTTGAATGGATATTTATTAGTTGGTTTATAATTATAAATGCTGGATTTCCAACAAAATGAAAAAACTAGCACATGGGTATTGAATATGATGAAGATAAATGTGGAGTGAAATCATAACCTCATGGGTAACTTTTCCTAAATCTATTATTTGGATCTTATATATTCCAATTGTCCATAATGTTTTTTATTTTTTTGATAAAAATTAAAATAAAGATATATTATTAAAAGAAGTGATGTTTAGAAATCTCAAAAGAGAAATCTAGATTTATTTTGAAGGAAATTATGTTTAAATATAAAATGGGTTTCAAAATAATATGTATTTTAATTAATGTTTTTAAAAGAAGATCATATAGGGGATTTTAAAATACCTAAATTGTTTCTAAGGGGAAATTTTATGTAATATTGAATTTTTTATTTATCTAAGATTATTTTATATAACAGGAAACATTTTAGAAATAAATTAAATTAAATTTTAAAGGAGATAGGATTTAACATCCTGTTTTAAAACCTGAAACTAATAAATTTGGTGTTCAACCTTCATTTTAAAATAATTTCCATAGGTTTAGTGACTTGTAATGGATCTATGATGTGTGTACTAGATTAAGATTCTAACTCAAGTGAATCTAGATAATATTTGAATGAATTTTTCATAAAATATTATATGTATTAATATTTCCAAATACTAAAAATATGTACACCTAAAAGGTCCTTAGGTTTGTAAGTGATCCAATATTTCCCTTGGATGTTGTCTATTTTTGGTATTGTTGATATTGGGTTATATTTATAAGTATCAATGTCTTAAATGTCCCTTTATTAGTCTTTAGAGTGTGTGTCTCTCCTAATCCCAGCTTCTCCCATCCCATAATTTGGTGTAGTAGACCCTTCACACCTAGATGATTCCACTCATACTAATAACATGTTAATGGTACTATGATTTAATGAAGATATAATGATTCATTCATCCCTTACACATGATTACTGAAGGAATAAAAAGAATTGGGTTCCTCCAGTAGCATTGAGACACAATCCATAACCATTAATATTTCTTGGATACATGTTCCTATCTAAAAGTTTAATATAGTTTTGTAGACCAAAAATTACTCTCTTCAATGACACTTTATATCAACTAGAATTCATGGGGTATAGGACCACTAAAAAAGAATATTTAATATAAAATTTCAAAGTAAGATCATCTCCCATCATGTTTTTATGGATCCAAAATTAGAGTTTCACTCCATCTTGGGAATTTCCTACATCTTACATCTCAACAACCATCTTCATGGGAATCATATCAATAGTGATAAAATATTTTTCTAGGATTACTAGATTCAAGATGAATTTATGGATATATCCTATTAAAATGCCTTTGTTAAGGTCATAAATATAAGTTCCCCAAATCTTATGACCATTTATAATATAAAATGTGACGTGTCCAAAATAAAATAATTATGTGAGTCTCTATCAGATTCCCGTACAAGAACATATTCCTTGATAGTTGGAGTGGAATTTATTATATTCTTGAATATTATGTGATGATCGGAGGGGTTATTTACCCACAAAATGGTATTCTTTACTTCATGTTATTTATTAAATAAAACCAAATTTTGGATTAGGGATACTATAGTGAGGATTTCACCTGGTGAAACAATCAAATTAGAAGTATTTTAATTTGGAGTAGACTTTACGGATGCCTAAAAAGCCTACAAGTGATCTCTGTACCCTTAGTAACCTCTATGAAACACCTACCCAGGACACATTCCACCAAATTCAGAATTCTAAAAAAACATAAAAGGATTATTTTACTTTAGCCATTAGATATCCGTAAAAGGTTTCAAAGTGGTGGTATAGTCTTCTAGGATCTCCCCAGTGTATTTTATACATTGGGTTTCCAAGTAGAAAAATCTCTAAAGAAACAAGAATGAAATCATTGCATGGATTAGCATGCTACCCATCCTACATTCTAATATTAAATCTCTTTAAGAGGACATCAATCAACTTGATCTCCAAATAAAAGGTCGTTGGAGGATGGTAAATTATTCTTACTGACTAGTAAATGGAATGTTTTAGACAACAATTTCATGAAATTTTTAAATATTCATCAAATGATCCAATTCAATTGGATATTGGATGGGTATAATAGTTTAGATTATTTTTATTCATGTGTAAAGGAAAATAGGTTTTATAGAAGGAACAACATGATTCTTGGGGATGGTTTCCTATATATTTAAATTTTCACAATCGGCCCTCTAGTAATGAATAATTTGGTTAAGCTCTTTCAGGTTAATGCTTGGCCTAGGAGGGTTACAATCAGGATTGGAGAGAGGATTACTAAACCCTTTCCAGTATCCATAGTTCTATTAATGTCTTAAATAAAATAAAGATAGTTCTTATTATGGAAGATCAGGAAAACAATCAAGTAATTAATTCTCACAATCCTTAGATTACTCTGGATCTAGACGGTTTCCAAGGTTCTTTTTTAATATGATAAAATTGACCTCATTAAGGGGAATTTATTTTCTTTGTTCCAGACTACATAATGGGTAGTAAAATTCCTATAGTTACATCAACTTCCATTATCGATATTATTTCTTAGGTGACCCATCCTAATGGTTTCGGGGAATTCCTCTACATTAAATAATATAACTTCTCATAGAGGGTTCTAACCACTATCCTCAATAAAATGGTGTATCATCATCTATATCATCATGTTTTATATGAATAACATACATTCATAAAATTGATATTCATCTCGGGGAATTGGAATCACTTAGAAAATGATTGATTATCATGATAGGAGTGTGAGAGTATCTAACCTGATGATCATAGTTGATATTGAAATAAAAAATGATCTTATGGAATGGTATTTTATTTGAAGAGTGCTAAAGGATTATGGTTTTTATAGTGGTTTTTTGATAGATACTATATATGCTTCCCATCACCTTAGTTCGTTTCTCACATATGGAGAAGAGATTCAAATTATTCAAACATAATAGGGGGTTGAGACCAGGGGTTCCTTTTTCTCTTAGTCCATTCATCATTTCCCATGATGTTATTAGTAGAAATACCAAAAAAGATATTTCTAAATGGTGGATTACATATTTCAAAGGGATGTGTGGCATCCTTGTAAATTCTCATATATGTTTTGAGGTTTATATGCTCATTTGTCTCAATGGAAATTCCAACACAATTTGTAACATCGACAAGATGGTTAATTATTACTATAAAAATGATATATAAAAAATCATTATCCAAAAAATGGTTTGTGTTTTTATCCAATAAGTTTTCACCTATAATATAGAAGTTGATTCAAGATAAACAAAAATTTGAATGAAATATTCTTCAAATGAAATATTTGGGATATCGATTATTAAATGGATGTGTTTGTCTCCACTAATTTTTACATCAGTCTTAATAATATTGGGGTATAATTTAAATCTGTAAAATAAGTTTCCATTCCTTCAGAGGTAAACTCACATTAGCAAGTAGTGTTCTATATTCAATCCCCATGCATATGAATTCTATCTATAAACCTCATAAGTTTCTGATTAAATCCATTTAAATTCTCCTTAACTATTTTATTTAGGGCTCTAATCAGTATTTCACTCATCAATGGGGTTTATGGAAAAGACATACTAGATCCCTTAATGAACGTGAAATTAATCATTGAGGTTTTGAAGAAAGCATTTGTGGTTTTCAAGAAAAACATGTGTGGGAATCCATCTTGAGCAACCCTATATAGTCTAATTTTATAAGTAATTTCAATAACTTCCCAATTTAATGTGTTGATATATCATATCTTTCTCATAGGAATCCAAACATGGTGTAATGTTAATTCACTCAAATCTGACTTCCTCATAAGAAGAATTTGTAATCAATCCATTCCAACTAATGATAATCTCTAATGTATTGGTTGGCCCATTACCTCGAAGTCAAAATGTTATTGTGGTGCTAATTATAATTTTTTCAGGAACCTTTTGTTTAAAAATGAATATAATTCTCATTTGTGGTTCACTATTGGGGGTCCTCCAGTTTCATAGGATAGAGACACCCCTATGGGGGATTTTTTATAGGTTAGTTTGGATGTCTAGGAGAAGTATAGTTGAAATTACAAGAGATTAATAATATCCATCAAGTATGGTTATTCGGTTCAAAAGGACCCATGAAATGGAATCATTAACAGGGGGCTCATACTAAGTGTTTAGTAAAACAAATCCAGGTCCTTGGATCTCATCTGTTCTATAGTACTATATTTTACGAAGGATATTATGCCCATAAATATTCTTATTCTTCTTCATCCCATCCGTCTCCTTGTAAAAACCGAGTATTCTAAAACAAGAAAAGTATATTCAATAGTGTAAAGTACATACAACACATACATAGATTTTTTAAAATGTAACAAGGAGTTTTATTATACCTTTGAATACATATAATACAAAGTTTCAGCAAACATAAATAACCAATTATATATTTTACTGTTATAAACTAGTAATTAAATTGGTGGCTATTAAGAGCAATAACTACTTTGTGATATATATATATATATCTTAAAAAATATAAATTATAGATAATTCTTTTTTTGTAAATAATCAATCAATTTTTTGTAATGGGATTTTATTATTCAAAATAAATTTTAATTAAAAATGGTATTTGATTTTCTACAAGAAAAATATATTATAATTAATTTTTTGAAATTTTTAAAATACATTTTTTTTAAATAATATCATTTTTTAATTATAATATCTACATTTACTTATAGGGAAACATTGGGATTTTCAAATAATTATTGATCTTTTAGTGAATTGTGAAAAATATAAATTTTTGTGTAAAGATTTCTCTTTTTAGTAAATTTAGTAGTTTTGTAAAGACCTCGACCTTTGTTTCCTAGAGCTGGTTCCATATTTCATTACATTAAAATGATTAAATGAAAGTTTAATCTTGAAGGAATGAATAGTTTAGTATAATTAGAAAACTAGATACATAAATAAGTTCTACATTAAAAATTTAAATGAAAAACAACATTGTAGATCCATTGGGAATAGCCACCACTCTCAAATTATTCCTATAAGTAAAATGTAATATACCTCTTCATGGCTGGGAAAAAATGAAACATAAAATGGGGTGAACTCATATGCATAGTGTGGGTAAAAATTATAGAAGAATATATATAAAGCATAAACATTAGGCATGGTGAATAACTAAAAACACATGCCCTTATAAATGAACATAAACATAATATGGAAGGAATATGATCTGAGTAAATATTTCCATAATAAATAAAATCAGGGTCATTCATTTAGCTAAATAACCACATGAACTATGTATTTCTATCTTTGTAATGAGGGAAATTCATATGATGAACATTATAACACATATAGTTAAGGCCTCTACCAAGATGTTGAAAAACTATTACGGTGTCAGCCAAAACCATATCTCAAAATGATCAAGGCCTTTTCTAAGTCCTTATTTATTGGTATCATGAGACCTACCAATGCCCCGAGGGGCTATATCGGCCACCACCTATTATATACTATGTCCAATTCATTCCTAATATCAGAGGGGTGGACATAATAAAGATATACATTCATATTGAAAATAAAATATGAAATGTAAATAACTTTCCCCATTCATTAAACATAAACTCTAACCATTCAGACTAATATAGTGAATGGAATCAAGATATCACATCCATAGTAAAACTAATCCAAACCCCTTAAAAATTGTAGATGATATAATGATAGATAATTCTCAATGAAGTACGATATTCAACAAAATAATATGACATTGATAAATATATTTTTAAATGAGACCATTGAAAAACTCTTGAGGAAATAATCCTTAAACATTCCAAAGTGTCACATACCATCTTGAAACATTAAAATCATAATACCATACAATATCATGAAAATAGAATCCTCTTGATATGATATAACAATGTTCCGTACATACACCACAGTCATGGAATAAGTGGTGAACAAGGCATATACCTCATAAAAGATTATGTGAGATGAGAAAGATCCTTCTTACTTTGGAGAGAGGAGTTATTTTAGAAAATAATTTGTATTTTTTTCATTAAAAAAGATTTTAAACATTTTTATAATATAAATGAAAAGGAATGGAAATTGAAATTATATTTGAGGCATAAATATTGTCCCATAATTTAAAAATAGTTGTTAAAGAAGCTTTAAAAAGAAAAGTTTTTAGTGAAGTTTAAGGAAAATATTATGGTTATTTTAAAGTGGAAAGGAATGTTTTATTTCATAAACCAGTAATGACCTTAGTTATTTTCTCATGATATAATTTTTAATTTTAGAATGATAATAACAGCTTAAACCATATTATATATGACACATAAAAATAGTTAAGAATTTGAGCAGTTCCCTTGAATCGAGCTTGTGTTTTGGGAAGAATTTTTTCAAATATCCTTTTAAAATATGTAATTATAAACAAAAAAGAAATATTCTTGACTTGTAGTTATATATAGAACATTCACAAAGAATTTGTTAGGAGTAAATAAGAATAAATTGTAATTTCATTAAGGTAGGTATAAAAAAAGAGTAACCCAAATGAAAATGGAGGATTGGGTAGAAATCACATACCAAATTATTATCAATCGATTTGAATGAAAAAAAATTAATAATATTCAAAGTATAAATTGAATTAAATTAAAATAATGAAATTCAGGATATGTAACATCAATTTTAAGTATAAATACTGGATACACATGTTATAGTAGTGAATAAGTAATATCTCACAAAAAATGGAAGTGATATGAGGAAACCCTTACGATAAGTCTGGTGGTCTTCTTCACTTGATCTTAACCTCCTAGATATACAAATTAAATTCATTAATAAATATTTCCATAAACTATTATATAAATAATTGATTCATTATAGACTTATTAAGTTCATTCATGGACACATGATGGTTTAAGAGAATAAATTTCATTGTGTGGGAGTGTTTTCTTACTTGGTGTTCATGATCGGTTTACCTATATTCTTGTATGGATAAACAAGTATAATGAGAATGGTAGTCCAGAAGAGTAGTTTTATGTTATTAATGAAATCCCAGAATAGTACAAGGTTATAAAATTAATTTTTATATTGGTAGTGACGATTATTTATAATATGAAAATTTAATGGTAATTATTTGGGTTAATTGGCGGTTTTTTGATCACAATGAACTCTATTTGATTTATAAATTAATAATATGTTTACAAAAGGACTACATAAAATTACATAAGTTATAATACATATATAATGGTCTATTGAAACCATAAAAAGGACTCATGACCTTAATTTAAGAGGCTAATAGAAATTGAAAACTTGTTGTCCTGGAATGTGAAAAATTAACACATCTGGGATGGTCTTTTAATTTCTAGTATAAAATAAGTGGAAAGGAGGGATGATGATGAATTGTTGCATTATAATATAAAAATTATAGTACATGTATTTTAATGCAGTTATCATTAAATTTGGATGATGGTAATTTCAAAGAAAAAAGGAAACAAAGATACATGAAAAGAAAATAAAATTAAAGGAAATAGGAATTTACCTCTTGAATATATCGTCCTTGATATCCTCTTTATCGTAGTGGTTTTTTACTTTTTATAAGAACAAGGTATTATTGGCATGGGGGAAGATATTTATAGGATATTTGATATCAATTTTTATAGGGCACATGGCTTGATTATGGTGAAGAGAAGAGGGAGTGAGGGGGGTTATAGTGGAGTACAGGATGGGTTTTGCATTATTTTAATAATTAGATTATTAGTTTTCCACAATAATATGAATAGTATTTATTCTTGTGACTAAAAAATATTAATAATTTCATGTGAGTTCCAACCACTTAACATTTACATCATCCATGACATAATCATGATGCAATAATTTATTTATATATCATATTTTATAATTTATCGAATTTCACTATTCACAAAAAAATTCTAGTATTTCAAAAAAATCCAAAAAATTCAACAAATCCATTTTTTGTTATGTATAATCCAAAAATTAAATCCATTTTATGAAAATTATTTTTTAAATGTGAAAAAAATCAATTTGAAATTAAAATCAAAATTTACATGAAAAATATTGTTTTAAAACCAAAACGGGTTTTATAATACCGTGAAAAATTATCTAAGGTCTTATTAAATTATCATAAAATCATAGTACCACAAATAATTTATTTAGGAATACATTTTATGAAAATTAATTTCATATTAAATAAATTTATTAATTTAAAATTATAGTTAAATATTTATTACTCAGAAAAATACAAACAAATAATTATTAATATATAAAATATTATTTTTCCTTTATGAGGTATATAAATCTTATTTATAATTACATTGTGAGGTTACTATTCATCATGGTAAAGTACTATTCATATTTTTCATTTTTCTATTTATAATGGTACGTTACTATTCATAAGTGTATGTTACTATTCAAAAAATATTGAGTTGATTCTTTATGACACCATATATCATGTTGAACACAACTGTGTATCTTTATTTTTCGAAATTCAAAACACAGAAGCGGCAAAATTATGGTTATCGACTTGGTTTTAAAAAAGTGTTCTTTTATAGGGACTAAGTGTTTCATGTATTCTATATTATTTTTTTCTAAATTCTTGGGGTGTCATGTCAAGAGTGAATATATTCATAACATGGTTTATTATTTATTATAATATCCAATATATAATTTTTATATTAATTTAAAATATTTAACTGACTAATGTTTTGGTAAAAATGAACTTTATAAAAAAATAATTAAATATATATAATAAAATATTCTTTTACACAAAATAATATTGAAAAACTATATTTCTTTTAATAAGATTAATTAATTTCAATGCAATAAATTTGCAATATAATTATTTATAAGTTTTATTATTGTTAATTAAAACACATAATTAACTGAATTTATTTAAAACTACAAAACAAAATTTTCAGATGTAACAAATTTAATGTAACAATATGTTCAGAATCTGTTTTCTAGTAAGCCAGGTTATTTTCAATACACTTAATTACTTTTAATCAACTTTATATTTGTTTTTCATATATGTTCTTTTTAAAATGTGTTTTCCTCAAACTTGTTTTCAACTGCATAATTTTTCTCCATTATAAATAATTAAATTAATCCCAATTGGGGAATTATTTAAATGATATGTATATATTATATATCATTAAAATTTAATTTAGTTATATAATACTATTATTTTTACTCTTACAGATAAAAGAGAATCATCTTTTAAAAAAAATTACTACTTTTAATAACCTAATATCTCAATACTTCTGTGAGATTAATATAGAATTAAATTTGGAAAAGTGGAATTCATATTTTTAATAATAATAATATCTAATTTAAAATAATTTCAACGTAATATTTGGGAAAAAATAAATTATGAATTTAGTAAAAATTAATTACCATGGTTAAGGTAGAAATTGATTTATAGAGTTGTTAAACTAGAATGATAAGAGTTAAAATGACCTCAGAAATTATCTTCCCTTTATTTAATGTATTTATTTATATATTTTCCATAAAATTGCCTAAAATTTTTAAATTTCATGCTACATTCCATTGAATATTACTCAAATAACATTTTTAGTAAAATGAAGGAAAAATAAGACACTTTTATTCCTTTTATTTACTATGATGTTTTGTGATATGGGAAAAACAACATAGGTTCTGTTATAGATATTATTTCAAAAGATAAATTAGTATTTTTTTCATAATAATTACTCTTATGTTTTTAGATATGATGTTATTACAGTTAATTCTTAATAAATATTTATTTATTAATATTTTTTAAGAAAGTGAGGCCTAATGTCCCTAAAATAACAAAAAACATGGTACGAAGTACAATGGATGGAAAATAAAAACAATAAAATATTATGAATCAATTAGTGAGTAGCTCAATAATGAGTGCCCATGCAATGTTGAGAGATGCACCCACCCTAACTATGAGGATTTCTTCCACTCCTCCATGTTTTAAATTGTACCCATGGACCACCAAGATCGTATGCGAATCTAGCTTCAACAACGTCCACTTTCTCCTCCACTTTATTGATCTTCACATTGGATCGTTCATCCTCCTCATTATTAACTACTTCAAGTAACTCAATAGAGTTCTGAGAAATAACCTTCAATATTTATTGACCCTACACATGATGTTTTCCATGCAAGGAATCATCCATCCCATAACCTATTGGCATCGATAGAAGAGTAGTAGTCACATAATTAACACCATGTTCATAGATTAGTTTAAAAACAGGAGTCCCACGAACACCATATTTAGAAAAGTCAGAGGGTGTGTCAAAAACTGGGTAAGTTGTCTTCTTATAATATGCTTTGTTTTTTTCCCTACATAGAAGAATTAGTCACGTACTTAGTGGTTGGAATCTAGTCACCAATAGGGTTAAAATTCATACCACTAAAAGCATTTTTCAAATCAGTGGAGGTTATAGTCTTCCTTCTAAAAATATAATAAAGGACTTTTCCTTTTTCATATTGAGATAAATCACTATTATCCAACTTTAACTGTGATTTCTAATATTCCATTTCACTTTTTCAGTCATGAAAGCTTACTAACGAATAAGTTGTAGTATCCAATGATGTTTCCCTACCTTGAGTAGGTTTTGACATATGATTATCTAAAATCATTGGCTTTTTGTAAGCTATAAGATCATTGCTGATAGCGTTTTTCTTCCCCCAATCTATATAACTCTGACAAAGAGAGCCCAAGGATTGATCCTCCTTTTTCATTATCAGTCAGGTATCCAATTTAGAATAATTTAAAGTTTTATTTGGAGATGTGTTTTTCTCAACAGATAAAAGAAAAATATAATTTCCTTTTCCTTGAAAGTGAGACTTTTTAGTCTTAGATTCAACAGAATATATATATATTTTCCCTTTGAGCTTTTTGTAAGAGATCATTTTATGTTCTTTCCATAATTAATTATCCACATTTACTTGTGAAACTACTTCCCTTTCAACCGGATTGTCCTCAGAAATTACATCATCATATTCAAATCTATTATCTGTAGATAAAACATCTTTTAAATAAAAACTAAAAATATCCATCGGATCTTCATCATCAATTTTACCAGAAAACCTATTGGGTTTATCAATCAATTAAATATAAGAGTTCATACTCTTTTCCATACCAATATGAGAAAATGGAAGAGAGGATCCATTAGATAATTCATTTTCATCTATTTGAATAGAATAAACAATATGAGCAGGGGGTTGTCCATGGGTGGGTTCAAAACTGTTTGAGGTAGAAAGTGGTGCACCATCACCTATTGGATGATCAGTAGGTTTATTAAAGGTATCCTAAGGATTCACATTACATTATATCTTCATCATTATTAAAAATCATTACCTTTATATTGAAATTTAGAGCAATATAAATTCCTCCTTCAATTGGTCTTCATGTTCCCAATCATTTGATTGAAATCAAAAAATAGAGGCATTTTTTTCAAACTCAATCCATATATTTATTTCATCATGGGGTGTTTAGAGAACTGCCTTGTTTCTCATGGTTGATCTAAGGTCAAAATCAACTAAGACCCTAGAATATTGACCAAAAGGAACCAATTTGGTGAAAAATCCATCATAATCGGTGTTCCAATTGTAGAGTAAATATCGTATAGAATTTCCATATGCCATAAGACCCAATTTAGTCCATGTATTTTAATTCAAACCTATGTAAAGGTATCTTTGAACTCATTATGTTTGAAATTTAAACTCCACTCGTGCATGATAATAATTCCCATCTTCATTTTTAACAAACCTAAAATCCATACCCTACCATTAAAATCGGTATATGGGAAGAGTATGTGGAAAAACCCACTACCAAGAGATACACATTTAATATCATAAAATCCCTAAACATTGATTAATCATTTAATTACATCTATGACATTCCATGTATTCATCCCTTCAAAATAAAAACATCATCAATGAATGAGTGATTACATAAATCAATCCTTACAAAAATTACCCAATCCAAATCCAATACATGTGAAAGAGCTCCCTTCCATGTGACTTGGTAAGAAACCATATTATTAGGAAGAGTGAAAGAACCTATAGAGAAAATACTAAAGGAGGAAAATCTATTTACCTTTTATCTTTCCTTAATCCCCTTTAACTAGGTAGATGAGGCCAACCAGCAACTAGATTACCAATATAAGACTATAAATTCATGCTTCGTGGATGATCAAGTGGACCATGATCACCCTGTATTTCTAAGGAAAAATACTCTCATTCCTCAACCATCGAAACAAATTCTATATTGGTTTCCTAATAAAATAATTATTTAGTTATAAATAAAATAAAATAAATTATACAAAAAAATATTATATTAGATTTCAGTTGAGTGATTTTTAGGTTGATATGATTTTTCAGTTTAAAATATCATGTCACATATGTGAAATAATAATATATTTTAATTCAATCAATGTTAATATTTTTTAAAAAAAGAAAATAAATTAATAATTTCAAAATCTACATTACTATATTTTATAATTAAGGATATTTCTTTAAATGATTTAAAATTAATAAAAAACATCTCTTATTCCATGTGATTTGTAAATTTTAATATATATAAATTATGTCCCATTAATGTAATAAATTTTCTTTTCAAATGAATACATTTACCCCTAATTTGTAAAAAAACTTCTTTGTTTTTTTATGGTTCAAGTGGTGTTTTCTCATGTTAGTTGTGCATCTATTAAAACTAAATTTCAATAGACATAAGATTTTCATTTGATAAATTGGTTATTATATTTAGAATTAGTAAATCCAAATTTTCTACTAAAACTTAATTTAGTTAACTCTTAAAAGATAAATTTCCTAGGCTATAAAACTAATTAAGATAGTGAAAACCCAAAATGCTAAAAATATGTAAAAATAAAAGTTATGGAAGAAAATGTTTAAAAAATTGTTAATATTGAAAGTAGTGGATGGCTTGGACTGATAGTTTTGTTGTGGGCTCTTAAATGTCTAGTAAAATCAATCATGTTGGCATCTACATTTTTATCTCTAAGGAAAACTCACAATATATCCCACATCCATAACTGGGTATGTTCCCAATTTCCAAACCGAGGTTGTCCTTTGGGGTTTCAAAACCAAATATTGTTAGGAACTCACACCGATTGAGAGGATAAGAGGTCAGGCTCATCACTGTATTTTTTTGGTGAATTGTTTCTTAACCTGAGTGTCTCTTATATATTTATGATATGTTTGATAATCTATTCCTAATCTGGATACAAGGTGAGTAACATAAAAAATATTCAATTGTTTAATCCTTCCATGAGAAAGGGGAGTTCTATAAATGATTCCATTTACATTTATATGAGGTTATTCTTCGATTTACTCTTAATGGTTAGCTTCTTATATGTTTCAACCATAAAACTGGGAACTATAAAAAAAATTGTCATTCGGGGAGGTGATTGATATTTCAAGGATAAAATTGAGCCATTATGAGGTTTTTTATGTATCATATTTCTAATAAGAATCAAAACCCATTTTGTTCATTAATTCCATGAATTTTAATTTTATATGGAAAGGGAATATATCATGGCAGTTAGACACCAGGTATTGAGCTCAATCCACTGGGAGGCATCCATCATATCTAGGTTATGGTAGGAATCAGAGTCATTATTGTTCATTGACACCCTTGAGAATTTACTAGTGGTAGATATGCCTATATAGGGGATATTATATAATTACATTGTTAGGGGTTCACACACAATGGTTTCCATGAATGGTGGGGGTTCATGGTGTGAATGATAAAATCATTGAAAATCCCTATGCACACATGATCCATTCTTAGTGTGAGAGATATTGGATGATAAGTAAACAATCACACATCACATGGATGCAGGACATGTGAGTTAGGATATCGCCTTCGATGTTTTATATGGTTATCATGCATTATAAAGGCACCCCATGTTTCCTAGTTATGGAAGGAATTAGACTTCTCATAATTAAATTTGTTTGGGGCTTATACACTAATGTTACAAATTGAATATTCAATATGGATCTTAGGCTTTATAAAGGAATCCTATAAATCTGGGTTATGGAAGGTCTTAGTGTCATCATTTTCCCATTTTATTGGGACTAACACACTTAGGTTTCCTTTTTGGAATTTTATATGGATCTAGGTCATTAAAAAAGGCATCGTATGTATCCTTGTTATAGAAGGAATCGAAGCTCTCATAGGTTAGTTCGATTAGGGATTACACATTAAGGATTCAATTTTGGTAGTTAATAAGGTAATTTTTCCATTGAAAGTCATCCTATGTACATTTGTTATGGTATGAATCGTAGATATTTCCATTCAACTGATCAAGGATTACACACTGAGGTTAAACTAATATGGGGTAGTCATATCATGCCACTGATCGGGGCTTACACACTAAGGTTACCCTTCAAATATTTTATGTGGTTTTCAATACTTAGGAAGGAATCCTACATATCCTAGTTCTGGAAGGAAAATGTGTAATCATATTTTAGTTTTTCTGGGTCTTACACACTGACGTTTCCCTAAAATATCCCCTAGACATAATTGTCATGTCCCGTGACATCTGCCTGACTAAGCCTAATTCTTTCTGTGAGATGTTTCATTGTCTGTCTGACATGTATGAGGATGTTAGGACATGCCTTGTTTACTGAGTGAACATGACTAAAGATAATCACTTGATCCATTTGGAATATCTATAGGATGTCTCGTAACCATAATGACATGTTTGGAAGGTGTTGGATGACCACAAATGACCTTTTTCTACTATCATCATGAGAGAAAGTTGACATTTCCTATAGGGTGCCTCATGGACTAGGATTACTATCCAAAATACATTTCATAATCTAGTTTGAAATTTCTAGTGGGTTCTTTAGGGCTTGGTAATCTTGTCCAAAAGGCCTCACATGGTCCAGTTTCACATGTCTAGAGGGTTCTAGCTGGATTGGATGACTAGTTTAGGGGTTCCTCATATCCTAGGTGTCTTGTTTTGATGACATCGCATGATCCATGATGACATGTATTTGTGTCAACATGAGACCTAGTTGACATTCCATGGAACCATTACATAAATTAAGTGACATTTCTGGATGATGTTTCAATATTTGGCTAGAAATCCCAGATGATCTTTACAAGACATAGGTTGCACGCCTAGAGGGAATCATGTGACATTAATGACATGCCCTATGAAAATTTCTTGATCCAAGTGGAATATAAAAGTATTGTCACATGACTTGAGAAACATGTTTGGGTGTTATCACATGAACCTGACAGGTCTTGTGAAGTATGCGAGGATTGAAGAAATTTTCTTTTCATAAGTCTCTTGTCTTTTTATAAACATTTATTTTATTGTTAAGTGCATATGTGCCTCTATTTTTTCTACAGTTATCTATCTTTAGGTTTCTCATAAACAAACCAGATTGTTGGACCTTCTTTACTTGAATAAACTAACATTACAAAAGTCTGTTATGTGATCTATGAAAAATCACATAAAGTGAATATGCATGTGACCTGATCCTTTAGGTAAATTCCCATGATTTTTACATGTTGGAAGACCTTGTGTTATAGTGATTGTCCTATCTATTAATTACACTTTTGATCTCTCATCCATGATGGATCATGGATAGATTCTCTTTTGTGATGAGGTTGGGGAATTTATAGGCCTCTCTACCAAGGTTATATGTTTCTCTATTTGATTCTTATCTCAATGATTTTAACTATAGTTGTTTTAGGGATTTTGTGTCTCTCACTTAACTAGATCATGTTTTGGGTCATCCAGGGCGTCACATGATTTTATAAAACCCAGATAATGTTGTTACTTTAACATTTATATTGGACCCAGTTTGATAAAAGTGATTTCCCTTGACCATGTCGACATTTTAAGAGGCATCCATGAGGTCATGTTGACATGTATAGGGGTCTTTGTGATATTAGGCTGCTTGTGAAAAGTAATTCACATGATTGAAGATGACATGGTTGGGGTATTTTGTGAGACAGAGGTGTCTTTCTAGAGGTCCATTATGAAATTATACCGACAAGTCTAAGGGACTTCACTAGATAATGTTGGCTGGTCGGGGGGTCCCTATGTAATCGATTGTGAATTACATAGTAATATAAACACTTTTTTAGGGATTATAATGAATCCTCACTCCGAATGTAGATTACTCTTTTCCCCCTTTATTTCTTTCATTTTTTTCAGGGTTTGGGGTCTCACGAAGTTGTGTGAGTTTTTTTTAAAACAATAACTCTTTCTTCCTTTGGTGTGTCGCATGATGAATAAAGTGTCATATGATAATGCATGATAAGTTTCATGGAAACCCCTATATTTTTATTTACAGCCTAAGGGGAATCATATGACTCGTGGATTTGTCTAATTTATTTTTCTTGATGAATGTGACACGAGAATGTTTTCATGTGATAAGGAATACATGTCAAAAGGATCATTGTGGTGTCTGGTGAATTGTGTAAGGGTGTCAAATTAAAATCAATGAACACAAAAGTATTATTCTTTATGAATATTTTTTTCATTATGTTACAAGTATTTTTTACCCTTACCCATTGATTCTCTAGGATTGATCCATGTGATCAATAAGAAATCTCACAATTGTGCACAAAAAAATCATGGTCAATCGCTCTACTTGTCTATAGCGCATCACATGATCGATGATGGATGTTTATCTAGTGTGTTGGAATTATCATGAAAATATCTAATGAAATATTTCTGAATCCATATGGTTAATGCAAAATAAAATGGACATGTCTGTGGCCCTTCACATGAAGCTAGTGATATGTCAACCAGAACTTTTTTGATAAGGTGATTATGTATCCAGGGCTCTGAAGTGTATTTGGAACCATATGAGCATGTGACATGAATATCAATGAATTACAGAGGCTTTAATATTTTTTATATTATCATATTTTATATTAAAATAATGTTTTATGATCATCAGGAATATTTTAGTTGAAATATATCTTAGCTTAGAGGAACTTGTCTAGATGCCTCTCCATGATGAGCTGGTATCTTGGCCACCTTCACAAAACATGGAGGTTTTTAAAGATTTTATTTAGGTGACCTCAAGTAGATTATCAAATATTCTTGACCCGTTCACATGGCCTTTTGAAGATCAGGAAATCGCATGTCTGGATGCATGTTACCTAGTCTGCATTTCTTATCCAACTTCTTTTCCAGTGGTTTACGAAGAAAATAATGCCCATTGATTTATATAGGGAAAATGAACATATTCTAAGGAAATTAAATGCCTGAATGAGTGTATGGGGTTGTCACCAAAAAGTGTCTTGGGAAATGTTTCATCTTCTTAGTGACTCTTGGTATTCTATGGACTTCCCTATAAATTGGGTTGGATAAGGGATCACATTCACTGATGAAGTCATCTATCCAGAGCTCTTATAGTCTTTTTCCATTGTGCAACACCTTCATAAGACAGTACTCAAGAACCAATCATGACCCCTATTCAAAGAACTACTTTGTGATAACTTTTTTTGCTTGATTTTCTTTATCACAATAATTTCATAATGTAATAATGAATCAAATCATGGTAATTTCTTGAGGATCAACCTATTTACTTGGAAACATGGCCACTTTTTCGGTTTTTCATTATCTCTTAGTTGTTTTAGGAAAACATGACTATTATGAGGATTATGTGACCATGTTAGGTTCATTCAATATCTTGTCTCATTATTGGACATGAGGACATGAGAAGTATTATGGATCAGGTTGTAACATCCCTACCCTCCACAGTTTCATCAAAAGGAAATGGAATGCTACTCTGCAGTAGGAAACACCCCCATGGTGACAAATACTGGCAATAAATGCTGAGGGATTTATGAAAAGTGAGGGATGTTTCTCCCTTTAAATGAAAAACAACCAACCAAGAGGGACAATACAAAAACAACTTCATGTTGCATGTCAAGAATATTTCACAATTAAATAATAAAAAAGGACTTGTACAACCAAAAATAATAATACATGATCAGAGTACCAAGTGAAAGACTTATCCCAAAAATCAAAAGAAGCTATAACACAACTCCATAGCACCACACCAACTCCCATTGCTCCATGCATGATAATGCCTCCCAAGCATAATGATGAACTACTAAATAATGATATTCCTTACCTTTGTATGTGTCTCAGAACAAAATGTCTAAAAATCACTAAACTGCCAAAGAAGGTGTGAGTATAATACTCAGTAGGCTTTCCCCAATGACTTACCTACACACCCCATTAGTATAGAACCTTTAGCACATTAATTTGAACCATATTAATATAAACCCAATCAAAAAATGCAACCCTTTTCCTCAATCTCAATGAAGCCTTATCCGAATTTTTTTACCCAACCAACATAATTCTAATGAAACAGACAAACAAGACATTAGCCATTATCCCCATTCCATATTGGAAGAACCCAATTCACATTGCTTGTTCACACACACATTATAACCAAGATCACCATTTTTTCACACTCATATGCTCAGTGTCACCATTGACGGTGGAACTTCATTTCCAAACCCATCTACTTTTTCTAGGGGTACTCCCCACCCACATTCCAATCCTTGATGGATGTCCTTCACACCCACTATCCATCCCATCCATCCCATTCCTACACCACATAGGAGACCAATCATAACAATCAATATCACTAAAACCGTATCAACTCACAATTTCCTTAACCAATTTATCCAATTATTCCCAACCACGTTCCAATATAACAAGCCAAACCACAACCATTAATCACCCGATTAATGAAAACACACAAAATCCATATTTCATGAAAAATAATATTTCAATAAAACCACATTTTAATTGAAAACCAATTTTTTTTAAAAATTGTTTTCCATAAATCGCTCAAGACACCCATATTAAAATCAACATTTTAAAAAATTAAAGTAAAGAACATTTCACAAAAATTACCTATTTCCCACAAAATCTACAAATCATCACAAAATGGGTTTAAACCAAGATTCGAACAACATAATCACAATCAATTCCACAAAAACCCATTTAATTTGAAAGTATTATTTATATTTCTAGAAAATGAGGATGAGAGTGAATCCACCTACCTTAGGGGTTGGGGAAATAGGCCCACCACACAACCACACATCGAATCCTAGTGAAACCACTATAGAATCACTTTAGATCCCTTTCCCTAACATCAAAAAGGCCAAATATCACCATTTTAAGAATAAAAAATCCTAGATCTAAATGTGACAGATGTAGATCTAGAAAACTAATAAAGAGAGAGAGAACTAGATCTAAAGAGAACCAATAATCGACAAAGAGAGGAGACTTAATGGATTAGAATTTCCTTTACAGCACTAAGAAAACCATTCTAAATACTCCTAATAGGTGTTAGATAGGTTCCCCAACTAATGAGAAGAGAGAATCCTAAGAGGGATTCAAGTTGGAGAGGAAATGGCTGCTTAGGTAAATCCCAAGTGACCTCGTTTTTAAAAAACCGCACTTTTTATATTGTTCATGGTTACCTCACATGGTTATTCATACTATTCACTAACTGTATGACAAATACTATCCCAAAGCGTTCCCTTTTTGGCTGCATTGCACGGTTAGAAAAATGGTTCACTAACTATGTGACTAATACTATCCCAAAGTGGTCCATGCATGGCTTCATTGCATGGTTAGACAACCCATTTTCCAACAATGAAGAAGACAACTATCTCAAGTATCATGGTTTACGTGGGCCAACCGCACAGTTTTTAAATTTGTTCCTTAACCATTCACCCACCCCTTTTCCTTTACCTCACTTTTCACCCTTACATGGGCTGGTTTCATGCTTTCACCTAACTCTTCTCAAACAGTGAACCCCCAGAAAAGCCTTAAATCCTTTTAAAACCCAATTCAAACTCTCCCCAACATTACTCGACCACTTTTAGTAAATAAAAACGAATTAAAAGGTTTCATACCTCAATCCATGGGTACTACATTCTCTCCACCATGGTAATTTCATTCCTTAAAAAGTAAAGAACCCTAAAATTTTCTTAAGGAGATCTGTCCATTTTTTCCATCTCATTCTACAACTCCCAAGTCTCCTCCTAAATCTGAATATGTTTCCACAAAACAAACATTAGACATATTCTTTTACCCCACATGAATTCATCTTCTGTATCCACAATCCACACTAGAAAGTGCACCAAGGTAGAATCCTTCTCTATATCAACATGATCGCAATGAATAACATGGTCAGGATTTGGAAAATATATTATAAAATAATATTTATGAAACACATTACGCACCACACTGAACCATGGTAGAAAGGAAAACTAAAAAGAAACCTCTCCAACCCACTCAAGTATCTCAAAAGGCCCAATTTACCTCAGAGATAAATTTATCTACTTCTCAAATTGATGATTTCCCAACCTCAGAGAGATTCCCAAAACCACATGATAACCCATCATCAACAACAATGTCTTTTTTAGATGGTGTTTGCATGATTTAGGATGATTTGGTGTTGTATCTGTTGTTTTCTAGATCAACATAATCTTCTCTATTGTCTCTTTCATGATTCTTAGCCCAACCATAGATGTTTCATCATTTTCCCCCCAACACACTGGAGAATGGCATTGACACACATATAATGCTTCAAACGGAGAAATATGTATGGACTCTTAATAACTGTTATTGTAGGAGAACTCCCCAAATAGAAAGTAATCCTCCCATGAGCCTCCAAAATCCATCACACAAGCCCATAACTAATCTTCCTAAATTTGTATCATCATATCAGATTTCCCTTCTGTATTAGGATGATATCGTGCTCATCATCAACTAAGTCCTAAGGTTTTGCTGCAAGGATTTCTTGAAAGGAGACGTGATCCTCATATCTCTATTTGATAAAATCAAAACATGTAAACCATGCATCTTTACCTTCTCATGGATAATGATTTCGGACATATCCTCCATCGTATAAGATTCATAAATAAAGATTAAATGGGATGAATTTTTTAGCTGATCCACAATCACCCATATAGTATCATTTTTTCAAACTGTTCTTGGGAGTCCAGTAACAAAATCTAGAGCAATATTCTCCCACTACCTTACAGGGAATGATAAATACTACAACATAATTTCTGGAACTAATGCTCCACCATGACTGGATGACAATTCAAGAATCTCGATACAAACCTAACCATGTTCCTTTTCATACAAATTCACCAAAATCATGCTTTCATCATCCTATATATTTCCTTGATTCTAGGATGAAAAAACCATATCAATTGATGGTAATCGCTATAGAGTTGTTCTTGATAGGAATTTGGTACAACCAAATGATTCCGAAAAGAACAAACCAAAATTCACATTCAGTTTATATCCTTCAATGGCCTCCCCACCATTGAGTTATGACCCCACATCGACACACTTTTTATCAGAAATCTGTTCCTCCTTAACCAAAACAACCATGTTAGGAACCAACTGGACCAAAAATAAAATGGCTACATCACCTCAATATTTATATTACAATCTCATGTCAGATATTACCGACATCAGATTCCACTAATTCGATTTCGGTTTCACCAATTGAGAATATGAATTTCTACTTAATATATCAGCCACTGAATTTCCCTTTCCCGATGTGTACATCAACTCAATGTCAAACTTCTGTAGATAATCCATTCATCTAATATACCTCAAATTCAAATATATTTGAAAGAAAATTTTCCTTAAGATCTTATGATCAATATACACCATGAATTAATCACCAAAGAGATAATAAAGCCGCATTTTCAAAGCGTAAACCACTATTGAAAACTCCAAATCATGTGGTGGGTAGTTCTTCTCTTGAAAATGCTACTACCGTGACCCATACACAACCACATGATTCCAATGCATGAGAATACACACAACCTTTATCCTAATGAATCACAATACACTAGGTTACCATACAATGGTTAGGAAAAACAGAGGAAGGTGCTGATATAAGATGATCCTTAAGATCATCAAAATATTTCTAGCACTGCTCATTCTATTCAAATTGAATGTTATTTCTTTTCAAAGATATCATTAGTGATACTAATCATGATAATTATTGAACAAAACATCAAAAATACCCAGTTATACCAATGAAGCTCCATATCTCAACAACATTATACAGAAGTAACTATGAGATAACAACCTTTGTCTTCTCAAGATCCACTAAAATATAGCTATTAAAAATAATATGGCCCAAAAAACATACCTATCATATCTGAATGTCACACTTTGACCATTTGGAATACAATCTTTGGTCCCCCAGATTCCCAACACTTCTTCCAAGCATAGCTCATGTTGTGCCCTCAACATTGAATATACTAGTATATCGTCCATGAATACCACCTTGAAAAATACTGATATCACTGAAATATTTGACTCATCAATAACCACATACACATAATTTCCAAAGGGAAAAAACATGTACACATAATTTCCATATCTACTCCTAAATACTATTTTGGGATTATCATCCTTCCTTTCCAACAACTAATGATTTACTAATTGAATGTTAGGCATAGAGAACCACTAATCTTCCCTAAATTGATTGAATAGGTCATCAATGTGAGGAAGTGGAATCAATTCTTTATCATGACTTGGTTAAGATTCTGATAATTAACCCACAATCTAAGAGTTCCCTCAGCCTTTTTAATAGTGATAACTGGAATATCCCACAGATAAGGGTTAGGCTAGATCATTTATTTATTTTATAGCTCTTCCAACTGCACTTTCAATTCACTCAATTATTCTACATCCATATGGTAATATGAAAGTGATATAGGACTATTCCCCAAAAGGAGATCGATTGTAAAATGTACTTCTCTCACGGGTGTCAACCCTGAGAATACATTAGGAAATACATCCATAAATTGATCACACATTGTTGGAAAACTGCTTCTCCCAACCTCTTCCATTGATGATAAAGACAATTCCACTAATTGATTCAATATTGTCCAAACTGTTGGATCCAACATGTTCATTTCACCCACCTTCACATTTTTATCGCTTCGAAATATATGCTGGAGGCCATCAACTACCATAAAACTAACCATTCACGCATAACATTCAATATGGACCTTATAAATATTTAACCAATCCATAACCTAGATTATATCACATGCATCTATCTCAATAATTTACAAGTCCCACATCAATGTATCCTCTCCACAACTATACCACATGATCTACATAGGATTGTTCGACACTATCTTTGACCCAAAGTACTTTGATGTTTTAATCCCGAAGGCATCATTTACACACGTAAACCCATCAAATCAACAATATCAAAGGTAATGATAGAATGAGAATCACTCATATCAATCAAAACATCCATAAAGATATAATTAAAATATAATTTTACCTTACATCTTGGATGGTCCCGACTGATCATCCAATACAACATGTTTGGATCCATACAACTACTTTCTTACCACACAATACTCTTTATTATCATGCTAAAACATCACATGCTAAGGCGTTGTGGTACTCATAGAATCACTATGAATAACATGGATCTATTGATGAGGAGTATGATCATTCTCCCATCCTATTGAGGAATAGGATGCCTGCGGCCCATGGGGAGTGTCACAAACACCCGACCTCAGATAATTATGAAAATAATGTTGAGGATTCCCCCATCAAATGGATGTTATGACATAATCAAGGTTGTTCCATACATTCACACTTCATGTGGCCTATAGAACCACACTGATAACATATTGGATTTCTCTTAGGCTTAAAAGGAAGATTCACTTCCCCTACTGTCATATTCGGAGCCATACTCCCACACTGGAAATAGGTGTCCCCATTCTACTTGATCCCCGTGCTAGAGTTTCCACTATTCCTCAGGGGTACCAAATTGTGTCCCCCTATTGAAGCCGCCATGATATTATTTTAATTCATTGATGATATATTATCCTTTTTTTATAATCACTTATCCATAGCACCAAAATTTTGGAACTAATTTCTTATCTGAAGCTCAATTCAAGGATTTGCGCATTCAAGGAAGCACAGGACACCACCTAGTGTAAAAACAGCACTATGTTCATAAACATAGCTTCATATTCCATCACAGAAATGTTATACTATCTAAAAATAAATAAATCCCTTATGTGATGTATATTAACATGTGATGGTAGAATAATTTGTAAATCAATTCTTCAAAAACCCCCCTTATCATACCTTGGTCTATTCCGACATGGACCACTAACCCCTACCACTGCAGTGTAAGTTCTTCCAACATGTACCTTGCAATATTCACCTTTAACATTGCCAGCATGCCTATCAAATAGAATATAAGAATCATCCTCTTCCACCATACCTCTACCCTTTCTGGTTCTAGATTATCTATAGAGATGAGTGGATTCAAATTCTAAAAAAAATGAGTGATCCATGGTCCTTGGATCATCGCATCAATTACCACTTCACACAATATGGAAATCATGCACTTGCATTGAAATAGCTATTGGTTCACCTAGGGCTTAGTTGAAACCAAATTTTCCACAATGTTCTCTAGTTGGTCTCTACTATGCCTACTCAGTTCCATTTCTATCAACATAAGAATCTCTATAAGTCTCATTCCCTATAAATTAAAGGCTTACAATTTCATGTTTACTTTCATTGTATATTTCAAAACCATGCTTTCCAAAATTTCTATTTTTCTATGTTCAACCATATTTGAAAAAACCACTATGTTTTGAAAATAAACTATTTTCAAAATACCACCACCATTCACATTCCTAAGCCACATATTTGAAAAAAATACCAAATTTCCAAAAATTAACATTTCATACCACACATAAATAATCATTCCAAATTAAATATGAAATCCTAGCGGGAAATAATTTTTACCATGTATACCATGCTCATCTCCTTAGGCCACCTTTGAAAATGAGATCAGGCTCCAATAATTATCTCCAAAACACTTATGTACCCAACTCTCTGGATACTTTATGTTCAACATAAAAGGGTAAGCTATGTCCTTTTATTCTATACATTTCATGTTCTGACAATCCTACTCATTTATACCATCTCAACTTAAGTAATACACCATGAATGAATGTGAACTCCCAGAATGAAAACCAATTCCATGACCAAGAAAGACAGACCATACTTGTACATCAAGGACCGCAGAAGTTGAAATCAGTTGTAACAACCAACACCTCCTCATTGACTTGAGAAGATGATGGAATTCTACTTGGCCATTGGCGATATCCCCGAAGAACCAAAGGGTGGAAATTAATAATGAGGGATTCATGAATGATGGAGGATGATTTTCCATTTTGAATGAAAACCCCCAACCAAAAATACTGAAACAAAAGCAAATACATGATTCATGATAATAATGTTTCACAATTAAATAACAAAAAAGGACTAGTAAAATGAATCCACAACAATCCACAGTCAATGTACTGAGAGGAAGATTAAAAAACAAAACCCAAAGTAGCTATGGCACAACTCCACACCCAGTTCCATGATCCAAGGACCACAATACCTCCCAAGAATCATGATGCGCCACTAAAGGAATGAGATTCTATACTTTTTTACATGTTTTAGAATAAAAAATTAGTAAAATCACTAATGTGAAAATGCATGGGGTGAGTACAGCACTCAGTTGGTTTTCCCCAATGACATCCATACACATGCCACTAAGATACAACCATTAACACGTTAGTATAGACCAAATTTATATAATACAAGTAATATAATGAAACCATTTTCGACAAGACAAATACACCTTTATTAAAACACATTTTTTTAACCAACCAAGAAAAATCCAAAGAAACAACCAAACAATTCATTAGTTGTTCTCACCATTCCATATTGGAATAAACCAATTCACCCTACGTGGTCGCATGCATATTACAACCATAATCATAATTTCTTTATATAACAGATCTTAGTGTTACCATTAACTTTGGAACATCATGTCCAACCCCATATACTTTTTAATGTTGTACTTCAGGGCCACATTCCATTCCTTGATGGTGGTCCTTCATGCCCTCTATCAATCACATCCAACCCATGCTTACACCACATAACCCAAAACCCATAAAAATAAATATTATGATAACCCTATCAGCACACAATTTCCTAAACCATATTAACCAATTATTCCCAACAACAATCCCACATAACATGCCAATCCACAATCATAAATCACCCATTTATTTAAAATGCCCTTAATAATATATTCATGCCAAACCATATTTCAATAACAAAGCATTTTTATTAAAACGAGATATTTTTTAAAATAGTTTTCCATAAATATCTCAAACCACAAATTTAAAAATAACCATTTTAAAATCCATCAACAATGAACATTTCACAACAATAGCCCATTTTCTGAAAAATCCACAAATCATCACGAAATTGGTTTCAACCAGTCTTTTCACATTGCAATCACAATCAATTACAATAAAAAATGTTTAATTTGAAAATAATCCTTATTATTCTTGTAAAATGGAGGTATCTGTGAGGCCACTAACCATAGGGTTTAGAGAAATAACCCCCCCACACAACAACACAATGAAATCAGGTGAAACCTTCAAAACTCTCCTTAAATCTCTTTCCCAAACTTCAAAAAGCTTAAATATCAACATTTGAGGCAAAAAAAATACAATATATACATGAAATGGATGGAGGTCTAGAAAAATGAGAGAGAGATTGGACTAGATCTAATGGTAACTGGGAAAAATCCAATATATGAGACTTATCAGAGGATAATAACCTTTACCAAACAATGAAACCCCTTAAAAACGCCCCAATGATGATTGGAAGTGGTTCCCTAACACCTAAGAAGGTAAAATCACGAGTGGGGTATGAGTGGAGGGGAAATGGGTGATTTTGGGAAAATCTCAATTGAACTATTTTTTAAAAAAATCTAATTTTTAAAGTTTCACACATTTATCGAACATGGTTAAACAAACTGTACATTAATTGTGCATCTGTTACTGTCCCAATGTGTGCCTCGTATGGTTTCATCACACAGTCAAACAAACATTGTGCCAACCATGACGAAGCCGATTATCTCATGTAGCACAGTTTACCAAGGCTGGCCACATGGTTTGGAAGAAATGCACCTTACACATGCACGCACCTCTTTTCCTCTAACTCACTATACACAGTTACATGGGTATGTTGCATGGTTTCCCCGAACCATTCTCAAAACATGAACCCCTAGAAAATCCTCCAAACCATTTCAAAACCCTTCCATACTCTTCAAAACATTACAAAACCACATTGAACACATAATAAGGGATAAAAAGGGATACATACCTCAAAATGTGGGTACTACATATACGGTTCGTGAGATCTCTATGGGTCATGTAGTCTGCGAGACCTGTATCGGGTAATGAAATAGTGAATTCCATTAGGGAATATGTGATTATCATGATGCTACAAGAGTTATATATTTCTTTTTATGGGGACTTCTCTCTTCTAACTCAGACATATTACTTTTACAAAGATGTATACCATCTCCTAAAATAGTTATTATACCATGACTATCATGGTGGCCCTGATTTTTGGGAACTGTAACATTTATCTTAAGTATCTTGTGTTTTATAACAATGTGGTCATAAAAAGGATTTTCTCATCTGAACATAAAACTCCATCATTTATTGCATTGTCTTCCCCTATATGGATTTGGACAACTATATTATATTGTTGTTCCTTCTCCTTAATACTACATTTCCCAATTTTGGGTGTAAACATCCCTCAATTGTAATGAGATGAAGGTTTATGAGGATGGATAATTTTTTGTAGCATATTCCAATATGATGTTATGTATTCTGGAGAACATTTCTATGGTCCTAGATGGATATGTGTTCTCCCATATTCCCATTGATTAAATAGATTCAATCGTATTCATTTCTTATTTCAAAAACGATGGTGGTGCCAAGAGATTGAAATCAGATATGCACTCTGGCAGAAATTTTTCTAATAAAGGGCTTGTCCACTCTGGGTTAGATAGAGTTTTTCTAAATTTTCTGGACAGCTACACATTTTCTAAAATTTTGAGTTTGTATTGGTTTCCTAGTTCATCATCTAAAATCAGTTGGAACTTATCAAACAACTGATTATCCATTGGTTCCCTGGTACAAATTCATTCTATATATCCTATAGTGAGGCAGGAATTAGCCTCTAGGGTATCTATTCAATGGGTGGGATACCCCCCGAGTATGTTCACAATGAGTTCCTTCCTACCAAGAACATGTGGGATAACCCATATATAAATCTAGTTATATTAATGGATGTGATCAAAATTTAGAAAGATATATTAATTAAATAGATGAATATGCACCTCATATCCTTTAACAATTGGAACAATGTTTTCCCCTATCCGAGAAGAGATTAGCTGACCACTATATGTCCTCATTGGTTACCTTCTCAACAGGTCATTGGTAGAAAAAAATCACATTGTATTTTCCTAGAAGATGGATAATATACCACGAGGGAAACCAAGTGAGGCTAATTATATCCTTGACCCATTCGTAGGTGGGTTTTATTTCCATGTTCTGGAACATATGGATTTTCCTAACTGGGGATGCACGACAACGGATCAGAGTTAGAATGATGGTAATGGATGCTTAGTAAGCATAGGTATGTCCATACAATCTATATGTACCTACTCTTTCATGCCTTTACCAAATTTTGGCCATATTCAATAGGGAAAGATCACTTATAATGTTACTGGTAATTTCAAGTTTTTGTTTGGCTTCATTGGGGAGAACTTCCACTGCTAGAGATACCACCACACTACCAGGATCAATAGTTCCATGTGCCACCATATGATATTGTACAAATCTATATTTCATTAATTATTTTTAGGCCCTGATTAGTACATTTTTATGTTGATCCATTCTATGTTTTTTAATTTCATGCCTTACCCTGTACCGACTAGGAAATTTATTGAAAATTGAAGGAGATTTCTGGATGAACGGTCTTAAAATATCTCTTTTTGGGGTGGCGTTCTTATTAACAGGATCGATGAGATGATGATTTGCAATATTTATGCCCCATAATAGTTCTCTCTCCCATTTGGATACATCTAATGGGTTTCTCTCCTCCCCTCAGCTAGCATGTGGGGAGAAAAACATACTGGGAATATCCCATACTGTTGGATAATAATGGAACATGGGGATATTAATTATAATATTATCCATCCACATGTTAAAACACCTCTCATCATAGATTTTAATTATGTCTCGGATTGGGTGAGATCCTACTCAGGTGGTGTCTTGAATTGAGTATCCCATCATGTGGATAGACCATGTTCCTCACTGACTCATTTTTCGATAGTAAAAAAGTAGCAGGTTTAGGATCATAGAGATTTATTATGTATGAATCCTCATCCTTGAAATGAACATCCCCTTATTGGGGAATATTGTTTCATGGAATATAATACTTTGAAAATGAATATTTTTATAGAATAGTATATAGGGATTCTTCTTTTTCTTCTTATTCATCTCATCCAATTGTTCCCACTTTTGACGTACCAAATCTAGTAGTTATAGAGGATCATATATGGTGTAGTCTAACTTGGAATCTAATTCACTCTTTTCATTTTTTTGATAAAATACATATTCATTAATGATGGAAATCTGCAGACGTACAGGCTCGAAGCCATGCAAGAAAATGTTCTAGCTAGAGATGGTTGACATCAAAGGGGCCAGACGCCGCCAGATGATAGGTAGCCTTGTTTCCTTCTCTTTTGGTAAAGGAGAAGGGACAGAAATAAAATCAGTGATAGATGGAGAGGATGTTCTTGATGAGGGACCCAAAGTACTGATGTCTGCCATCGTTGAGGTTGATGGCATTGAAAATGGTGAGGAGTCTGACTCGATGATGATTTTGTCCCATACACAGTCAATAGCGAGTATCATTCTGGTGAGGATGGAGGTAGCCTCGGCAACCACCCATTCCCAAAAAATGTAATGTGACTCATGTATGGATGCAATGATTTGACCAAGGTGGTTCCGAGCTAGTAGGCAAAGCACAACAGGACCATCCTTGGGGAGAGCCGCATCCACATTAATCATGAGAAATCCTTCTGGGGGAGGGATCCAAAGGGAAGATAAATTGGGGGTTCCAAAAAAATGTGTTGCCATTATGGTGCTACTAGCCCTCAAACCACGAAGTGGCCCATTCAATCTAGAATATAGGAGGTTTGTCAATATGGTTGAAAATGGCATCATTGCGTCGGACCCCAATGATCCAGGCCATTATGCAAAGAGAGCATACTTCTGCCGATGAAAATGAGGAGCACCATCGCATCAGGAGAGATGGAAGGTCAGAGCCCATGATTAGTGAGGAATCTAAAGAAGAGCTCCATTTCATCCAGATCTCCTTTTCCCTCGGACATTGGATGATAACATGAAAGGGAGATTCTGGGACGTTTGGGTAGAAGGGGAAAAACCTGTCCCTGGAAATATGTCGGAAGGAAAGAAGGCTCATGCTAGGGAGGGTACCCTTGCACACCTTCCACCAGAAGTGTCGTATTTTTTGGGGGACATTGAGTTTACAAAGCAATTTCCAGTGCCCCCTTCCCTCTCATCATTACGAGTGACAATAGCAAGTCGGTAACCAGATTTCACCGTATAGGCTCTGGTGAGGTCGTGGATCCCAATGATATGGTTGGGGCCGATATCTGGAACACCATGGATACTAAAGATAATATTATTATCTCTTATATTAAACCGTTAGTGTATCCTTTCCATGCACCACCAAAGCCCCTGATCGTCAAAAAGGCATCTGACAGTGGCATCTTCAATGCCTGGTGGGGCAGGGGACGATGCCCGCACACCTTCCTTGTCGATTAGCCAGGGATTGGTCTTGATGTTAACTATTTAGCCATTCCCAGGCCTCCAGCCCATCCATTTTCCCAGAAGACTGTGGGTACCCTGGATACTTCTCCAGAGGAAGCTAGGACGGGGGCCAAGAGAGGATTTGTGGATGTCCTTGTGGAGGAAGTGTTTTTTATGGAGAACCCATGCACAGAAAGAGGATGGGCGGTTCAAAAGGTTCCAACCTTGCTTAGCCAGTAGTGTATCATTGAAGTGAAGAAGGTTCCATAATCCCATTCCACCCACAGATTTAGGTAAGCAGAGGTTCTCCCAGGCTATCTAGTGGGTTCTATTCCTCTCATTATTTGTTCCCCACCAGAAGTTGGTTGTGTGTGCATGTATATGATTGAATACAGCCGCTGGGAGTTTGAAGAGAGACATGATATAGTTGGGGATGGATTGGAGAGAAGCATTAATAAGGGTCTCCTTGCCGGCTTTGGAAATTCATTTAGGGTCCAGCCTTGAATTTTTTTTCAATCGTGTCCAACATAGATGCGAATATTTCTTTTTGGGATCGACCAATCACCATACGATGCCCGAGGTACTTCTGATGTTTCTCAACCATATGAATGCTGGAAATGGTGCATATTTCTTCTTTTTTGGATGGAGGAACCCCAGCGCTGAATGATATTTCCCACTTTCCATGATAGATAGACTGCCCAGAGGCCCTCTCATACTGTTGGATCGCATGGCCTATCGCATGACACTCATCATTGGTTTCTCTGAAGAAAATGAGGAATCCGTAAGTGAAAGAGATATGTGAAACCGGTGGGATTGCACGGAAAACCATTTCCCCATGGATAGTATGAGAGGATGCGACCCTAGAAATGAGGTTAGAAAAAACAGCAACCACCAAGACAAAGAGAAAGGGAGAGAAAGGGTCTCCCTGGTGCAGGCCACGGGATTGGGCAAAGCCTCTAGTGAGCACCCCATTGACATTGATTCGGAAGGAGACAGATGAGACACAGTGCATTACCATATCTGTCCATTTCAGGGAGAAGCCCATTTTTTGCATCACGACTCTGAGGAAAATCCATTCCAATTCATCGTAAGCTTTGGTTATATCCAGTTTCCAAGCAATGGTTCCACTTTTCATGGTGGTGCATGTTTTTATTTAGTGAAAAACTTCATGGACGACAATGGAATTATCAGTTATCAGTCTTTTAGCCGTGAAGGCCCTCTGATTTTCTGAAATGATGTCAGGTAACCAAGCATGCAACCGATTAACTAAGATCTTGGAGAATATCTTGTAAGAGACACTATAGAGGCTGATAGGTCTGAAATCGGGGGCCACAAGAGGTTTCTTGATTTTGGGAATAAGGATGAGGACAGTTTCATTGATGTTATAAATGTTTGTTTTCCCATCCCAAATGTTCTTTATTAGGATGCATATGTCAGGGCCAATAATATGCTAGTATTGTTTAAAGAAGAGTGTGTAGAAACCATCCAGCCCTAGGGCCTTAGTAAGGTGGATCTGTTTCAGAGACAGATGAATCTCGTCATCTGTCACATCTTTGTAAATCTTCCTATTGATCTCTTTGGTTATCACAGGTCTAATGCACTCTTCTACTTTAGGAGAAATGAAAGGATTTATTGCAGAAAAAAAGGTTCTAAAAGAAGGTAGAAAAATCCTCTTGTATTCCATTAGTCTTGAAAACTTTGCTGCCATCTGGTTGCGAGATTCAAGATATTAAATATTTCCAGCGCCTACTAGATGCTTTCTGATGAAAATATCGGGTGTTAGTGTCCCCATTGGATTGGGTCTATGTATTCCCACTCCAAGAATTGGCCAATGTGATCTCTGATTTCTCTCAGGACCCATTGTGTTCTCCCATGAAAAGGGATTCCTTTAGTGCGTATCTAGAGTGGGGACCGGGTGAGCTTAGGGTGCTAGATGTCATCCCCCCTTTAAATACTTCCATGAGGAGGAGTTGATTATCAAAGGACCATGGCCTGCCACTTATGATTTTATCTCTATCTCTCTCATTGATGAACTCAAAAACAAGGAGGTTGTTCCCCACTTCCCATATAGCCACCCCTTCTTCCATTTTACAAAGATTATGAAGGGTATTTTTGAGGCCCCCTGGAGAACTGAGACTTTTTCCACAAATTTCCCGATAACCAGAAATGACATACATTTTTCCAGGAGCGCACATTTATTTCTCCACGCCTCAATCGACTCTTTCTCTTTGTCCATTAAGGACATTCTCTTCCATTGGTTCACTAAATCCACATCTGTGATTCAATTCCCTTATATCCAATCCTCCAGGATTCGACAATTAGTTTTACGACCCGGGGCTGAACGGTAATTATCATAGGCCTAGCCCAACCTAGAAATTCCTATGTCCAGGCATGGACCAGAAGAAGGCCTCCAGTCTGGTTCGGCCCAGAAGCACCACGCCACTACCTATTTCCGCGACCTGCCCTGCGTGGCTAGAACCTTCGAGCTGGGGAAAACCACTTTCCGCGACCTTCCATGTGCGGCCAGAACCTTTGCGCAGGGGATTGCCTCTTTCCGCGACCAACCCTACGCGGTCAGATCCTTCGCGCTGGGGTAGCACGACCAGATCTCTCGCAGGCGCCCTTTCGCTTCCTGATCGACTAGATCACGGGACACACAAACTTTCACGAAGCGGCCCAATGTATCAAACCCTGGTACCGGACTTCGCGGATGAAGCTTCACTACTCACCCTTCGCCCGCCAGTCCCAAGCGGCTCCAAGGGACTCATATTTGCGTCCAAGAAATCCGTGAACCAGGAAACCACCTCACCGCCCACAAGACAGAAGTTCATATGTTCAATTATTCACGAATCAGATGTTTCGACTTCGCGTCCAGTGTCATCGAGATCCGGGGTTCCTTTCATAGCAGCGTCCATGCAGAACCCCCAACATATGCTCTTCTTCAGATAGTCTCCGAACTACAGATCTGGGTTCCATGAGAGGGGTCGTCGTCTGGAAGTCAACATGAAGGTGGGGAAGCAGATTTCTCGAATGGTGCCTAATAAATGTAGACATTCCCCTTCCCCTCTGAAGCATAGGTGTCGGGGAGCACGATTGCGCTCGGAGCAACTGTTGTCGACCCGAGGGAACCGGGAACAACGGAGCCAAAACCGATGGGGCCCAAAGGAACCAGATCACTTGTAGGTGGTCCAAGGAATGAGAAAGGGGAAACGGAGCTAAGGATAAAAGGGAAAAAGAGCCAATGAGAATGGGTAATTGGAGCCGTAGCAAGGAGAACTGGCGATGTCAGTGATTGCCTGCAACCTGAAAGAGATCAATTTTGTCACCTGCCGCCACGAGAAAAGCGCGAAGGAGAAACAAATCAAGCCCTAGGAAACCCTAGGAGTACTCTATCATAGCGGGAGAGATAGTGTTCTAAAAATAAATAAATATATAGAGGCAAAGTGGCCTAATTCACTCTTTTATCATGTATATTTCCACGGAATCATTTCATAAATATAGAGAATGTCTTCATCAGGTCTTTGATTATTTGGGGGTGGGTGGTTTTTACCGGAAGTCATTACATGGAATAATATAAAAAATCATCCTAACATAGAATGAGTTGGCTACAAATAAGAGGGTATAGAATTATTTTAGTGGGAATATTCTGGATAAACTCAAGAGGGAATTATCAGAGTCATTAGAATATATTCATTAGATCAAATATGAGGTTCGCACCCAAATTGATGTATTGACTACACAAATAGAAAGATATAGGGAGGTCATATCTCACCCATTCTATGATCATTCTATGTTCCCATCCTCATTGAAGACCAATTAAAAACAAGTTGGGGAGATATCTAATTTCTGTAATACCCTTTTTCCTATTTTTGAAGTAGAAGTTGTGGGTTCGGTGGAACTTCAGTGCTCCATAGGCACTTCTCATCAGACTCTTGACAATTTGGCCTTCTTAGACAACAAAATCTTATTGTAGTTTGATCATTGATGTTTTTTATTTAATTTTCAAAGAGTCTATAAAATTTTTAGATGCATTTTTTTCATTCAATCGATGAATAAATATTCCAAAATTTACATGCCTTTGATCATATTTCATTTATTCATGATTTGAATGATATTTTGTTGATCTGATGTTGCATATATCATCAACAATACCCATCCATAGTTGCATATCACGTACACCTGAATTCATATATTTGAGTATTAAAATATAAAAAATTTCATTCAAGATATTCTCTTAGACTCCAATCAACATGAGACTCCTTATTGATGGAATTTCTAAAGTTATCTTGATTTTTCTGAATTCATAAAAGGTTAATTTTGGGCATAATGCATGTCCCATAATGAGAATGCTCTATATTTTTCTAAATTTAGGGGACTTACCATGCATATAATTATTTTTCTAAGTCCATATATTGGGTCCCACAATATTTGTATCTTATTATTTAATATTTCCCAAATTAATTCTTAAGATTCATATGCAGAATGAATTATCCATTGTGGACCTCTATTTTTCTATGGATCCCCTCTAATAGATTTTTATCCTAACAAGTTTTATGAATTTATCATTTATAAGAGCTAAATATTTCATGGATCACAAAACTTTTATGTTGGGAAAGGATATAATCAAATTTTACTCAGGTGACCTTTATTGAGGTATCAACATGATGAGTATGATGCCTCTTTCAGTCTTTCAAACTAGACCATTAAAGTGTTGTAGTTTAGGATATTTTATCTCAGACATTCTATTGTTGTAGTTTAAGGCCTTATTGTTCAGAACATCTATTGTTTTTATTTCGGGACTATTTTCACAAATCATATATTTTTTTAGTTTAGTTTATTTTGTATTGGTCCTTTTATTGTTTTAGTTTAGGGTCTTTTAACTCGGACCTTCTATTTTTTTATTTTAGGTTATTCTATTTATAACCTTCCATTAATGTAGTTTTTTGTATTCTATATCAAACCTTACATTGTTTTAGTTTAGTGTCTTATGTTTCAGAATTTATATTGATTTATTTTGAGGTATTTTATCTCAGATAGTATATTATTGTATTTTTGTGTCTTTTGTCTTGGACCTTTGGTTGCTATAATTTAGGATCATTTGGCTACAACCCTCTATTGTAATTGCTTAGGGTCTTATGTATCATTCATTATATTTTATAGACTTAGTTATTGTTCATGAGGCCTTCCATTTTTATAATTTAGGGTCTTCTCGATCAATCCTTCCATTTCTTTAGTTTATAGTCTTCTAGATCAAAGATTCTATTATGGTAATTTATGGACATATATCACAAACATTATGTTTCCCTGAAGTATGGGTATTGATTAACGGATAGATAAAACTTTATCCTTGAGGGGATTCAGAATAATTGGTTTCCAAGAAGGTTTTTGATACCATGTATTCTTTACTGATATTACAGTGAATGAATGTTCATGAAGTGCTCTAGAACCCAACCATATTTTATAAATCATGAATGATGAATATACATGATCATTCGTGAATTCCTAAATCGTTACTTTAAAGTGAGGCGGTGGATGTTGAAATAATAGGGATACCGAGTACACTTTGATATTTAAAATATGGGTTGTGTAAATAATGGTCACAATAGAATAAAATGATGAATCATGGAATGGTTCACACATACCGAGGGTTTCCCAAAACACCCTATGATTATATTTTCAACCATGGTGTCATCAGGACTCACAAGGATTGGATTTTCTTTCCCATAAGGAGGAGATACCCAAAATTGGTTGGTCAAATACCATATAAATGAGTTCATAGATATTACATGCATTCTAAAGTATAGTTTATCCACACTCTTTTCAAGGTCCATTCAAGAATTGTGAAGCAAACAATGTCTAGTCAATGAATTGGGATATGGAGAAAAGATCTATCCAATAAGGGATATAGAACCCTTGGTAAAATTGTCTTTTCCAGAGGAGGCTTGGTTCTTAAACCATGTGGGATGGAGTAACATGGGGTGGACCATCAAAAGGTTCATGAATGGAGTGTCACGTCCATGATTTGAGAAAGGGTACAATACAATACTTGGTGATGTAATATAGATGATATCAAATATACTTTAATATTATGGTTATGGATACTATAAATTATAATCCAATGTCCTCTAGTCATGAGGATGGTATGGTAAAATAATTCCTTAGTTGGACCAAAAAAACTCTCTGATGCAGATTTCCTCAATAGTGAATTCAAGTTCACATGAATCAGAAAACCCTACATTTAGGGCCAAGATTTATCCGGTTTGTGGAACTAATCCTTGATGAAACAATAGAAAGTTAAAATAGAGAGATAAATGTTCCATTAAAAGGTAATAAAAAGTTTTTTGGTCACCCAAGTTGCTCAAATAATGATTCTTTATTTATGTAATATCTAATATTGAAGAAGGATTAAAGAACACTAAAACTTTTTCCCCACCCAGCGAACATGTTATCATTATAAGAGATATGAAAAATCATTATTGTAACTTTTTACTAGACTTGGGGGCCTTTGGAGTATATAATTTCTTTTATCTTGGCTAAAAAGTGGGCCCTATGGTTTTTAGGCCTCATTCATTTATGCTCTAACATTATCATAAACTCTTGATATGATTATTTTAGTGAGAAAAAACAAGAATTTTCCTTATGAATCCCTTTTTGGGATTTCATGCCAATAATTTTTATGTTTATTTCACAAGTATTATATGTTATTGTGATATAACTCATCAATGGATGTAATTTTATGATCGTACAATGCTGACCAACATGAAATCAATTTAAGTTTGTGGCGTGCATGGACTTGATATGAGGGAAATGTTAAAAATATGCTAATTAGGATATGTTGGGTCAAGAGTTTTCCAAAATCCTTCTGAGAGAGAAATTTAAATCTTTCCAATCAAGGTATGAGGTTCTTATGTAATGATTAGTGATATAGGAAAATCATTTTTGGGATCGATCAGAACACCCTTTAGTGATAGTTTATATCGCAGAGACGTTAGGCTCAAAGGGATCAGAAATCCCTTTTTCTAGGGCCATGTTTTCCTTAGATGGTATGTCTATGCACTTATTCTTATATATGAACGTCATAAAGAGAGTTTTATTTTCATTTATAGGGTTCATGAATGGTTTTTCGAGTCCTTAGGTTTTGAAAACATGATGTGTGATTTAAAGGATGAGGGGATTAAAATATGATTGAAACACCACATTCTTTGGTTGATTGGGGCCAAGCTTTTGTCGTTCTTTGATAAGTGATGATTACAGGAGAATATTTTTACCTTTTCATATCATATATAATGGTTTTATTTTTTATTTAGTTTTAATATCATGAGACCAAGACATTTTCCTTGTAGTCTAATTTCATGTGGTAAGGATGTTCTTTTCCTTGAAGTTTAACATCTGGTGATAAGGATGTGGGAACCAAAATAAAAAATTGTACAAGATTTACATGAGGGAAATATTCACTAGTCATGGAATTTAGATTCATGGATCATATTTTATCCATGAATAGTATTATTGGAGTGTGATCATATTCCAAAATCCCTTATTTGATAGATTTACAACATGGGCATGCATTCCATACATAGATCTGAATCATATATTAGAAAAACTATATTTTATGACTTGAAACATTATTCATTATAGGGATATTCTTTTTATATCATGCAATTTAATTTCATGTGGCTAAGACATTCACTTCATAGGTTTGACCCATATGTGGTTTTGGTGGAATTTCTATCATTTCATGTGTTGTGGTTGATCCTTGAATAAGAAATCTAGGTGTCACTATGTTTATGGTAATGATGGGAATTAATCCATATGCAGTTCATGTATTCTAGTTCCCTACACATTTTTTAACCATATGTAGGGATGGGTGACCTGGTTTATTATAGATGCAATAATTAATTAAGAATTTGGGGGCCCCTACGAATTCTGTTATGTCATGAATCATGCCATACATAGTTCGTAAAGAAAACTCTTTATACATGTCAGACACAAACATAGAATGGGGAATTATTACTATTGATTTTTATAGCTAGGAAAACTATTGGGGATCCCTATGTCACTATGTATGCTATGCTTCCTAGAATCAAGCCACTTGTTGTTCTTGAATTAGAAACTCTATACATAGGTTTGACTAATACACATAGATGGAATTGTTCCCGTTGATTGTTTTTGATGGGCTCAAGATTTTGGATACATTAATCACTAAATATATTATTATGAAAGAAATCAGGCCCCAATTTTTTTATTTAAACCAATTAGTTTAACATTATTTTTTTAGTATGTAGTCTACCTTACGTAGACATGGAATATTGGGACTTGGCCCAGAGATAGAGTTCTAGGTGCCATTACATATCCTTTGATGGAAATAATCAAGTCACATATATTTATAGAGTGAATATTTGGTGGGGGACTAGCACCAAGGATTGTTTTACTCCTAGTTGATACCCATTGTAATGTGTAGTTTTATGTCACACAAGAGACATCAACCATGCAGTTTTATTTAATGTGGCAAGAACTCATGGTGTGACCTTTTTGGACTTGCAACCAGAACTATGATAAATCAATCATGAACTGGTCTTTCTTGGCCATATTTGGGATCCCTCACTGAATTTTCTTAACACATGTTATATATGCTCGGTGTGATAGAAAGGGAATATAAAAGGATTATCTTTCCATGTAGGTGATATTAAGGAGAGGAAATTATCATTTTAAATAAGGATGTGGATGAACCAAGATGCATGATTAATGAATCGATACATATCTCATTGGAATAAGAATGAATCTGTATGTAGTTCTAGAAATTGTACATCTTAATTTCATTTGTAAAGGACATAATCTATGAATATTAACATCAAGCATAAATGAATACGGTGACTCGACATAGAGGAAGATAGATTTTGGGGATCCATGTAGTTTAACATCATGTGGTGAGGATATTTTCCATGCATTTTAATATAATGTGGAAAGGAAAAATGAGGTTGTGTATTTTAAGGTATTTCTATTAGGACTACCCCTATATAGATTAATTTCATGTATTCAGAATGTCTTGTTTAAGATTAATGTCATCTGATGAATAAATTTTCCATTAATTTTGGTTTCATGTGTTAAGGATAAAAGATTTTGTGTTTATTAAAGGATTGATGAAAAGAGTGGTTCTATATTGTTTAATGGGATGTTTTCAGGATGTGTTTTGGTAGTTTAATATTGTGAAACCATGATGAGATATTTTTTTATTTCTATGTGATTTATTTCGTGAGAAAACATTAATTGGTGGAGGGTGTGTCTCTTTCCCTATCCATTGCAGTCGGTGAGTAAGCTTTGTGTTGGTAGACCTTATATGTAGAATAAGGCCATTTCCATTTGGGGTCCATATTTTTAGGCTTATTCCCTATTATCATTGTAGTGTTGAGATAAAATACCAAATATCCCTATTAGAATTAATGGATGTGAACATTTTTATTGAAGTCTCATGCAATCCAATTTTGGTGGACTTTTAGGTTGTTTAGTGTACACAAATGTTCCCCATTGAGCCACAACAACTCATCCAACTAGTTCTATGATTTCTCATCATCTGAGAGTTGTCCAAAAATAGCTATTATTATAGTGGTAAAATAGAAATATATGGAAATAATACCTTATTTATTTACACTAATGAAATAGGATTTTCTTGTGTAGTGGCATGTATGGTGGTTTCGTAGACCCATTGAGTATAGAGGAGCATGTCCAGCCAGGATATAATGTCCTTTCTCACCATATTCTGGATTATATTTGGAATATTATTATTTAATTAGTCTATGTTTTTTATTTACCATTTCTTGATAGTGGGATCAACGATTAGATTCTATTTTGTACACCTGGGTAAATTTCATCAACTCCATATAAAATAATTCTTGGTATTTTTCAGTCAATATCATATGTGGGACTTTGAAACTTGTAATGATATTGGACTTCATGAAGTTGGAGATATTATATATCCTTATATCTTGGATGTTTATTTCCTCATCCCATTTAGAATATAATTCATTACAAATACATATTTACTTAAACTACCAAGTTGTGGCTGGGGGATATAGCCCCACTATATCCATTCTTTCAGATCTGGTTTTTCATCTCTATCTTATGTTCGAGTTTGTTGGTAATCTCTCTCCTTCAATCGAGTTCCAGATATGAAAGGGGTTAATTTTTAATTGTTTCTTGGTATATTTATTCCCATGGATGACCCTCAATTCATGTAAGAGTTTTTGCAGAAAATTTTTGATTCTCTTCATGGTAGTTGATTGTGCACTTTTGTTGCACAGTTTGGGAAACCATGTGGTTGAGCCCTAGTAACGATGTGGTAGGTGGTGGTCTGAGTAGAACCAAATACATGGTCTACGCATGATAGGTGAATCCAAGTGGTTTTTTCATGTGGTCGATCATCTCTTTGGTAGTGGCTATCACACGATTGGTGCACGGTTTGGTAAACCATGCGGCCAAACCATATGAGTTTACCATGTCTAAATTTTATTGAAATCACAACTCCCCCTAGAAATGTAACACAAAAGACCTATTTTCCACTTCTTTTGGTTCATTTGACTATAAGTGGTCTTCCCCTTTCTCCCCAAGCCTTCACTCCTCCCTTGGTGTAGATTAAAGGATTCTTCATATTGTTGTTATATTTCACAAGTTAAACCCTCTAATCTCTTCTACCACTTCCACGTTCATTCATTTTCCCTTGAGTTCCAATTACCTAATCGTCATGTAAACCTAGGGTTTTCATTCTATCAATTTTTTTTGGGTTTTTAATGTGTGTATGGTTCCTCTTTATAGATATTTTCTTTTGAAACTCTTGTAGAGTGATTTAGGGCATGCATTATTGATGCTCTATTGATTTGATGTAGGTTTCCCATGAACTTTCCCTTTTAAATTTAATAATCTTTGATTTTATTCCTTTATAACCTCCCATATATTCTAAATATTTATTTTTGTCCTTAGAAAGGTTTATTGGGGGTAAAAAGTGGTTTTTTTACGTGATAAATAGAATTGTCATGCCGAATATTACACCCCATGTGTTCGATGGTATTCATAATTTTCTATTATAAGTAGTGTGTGGTATAAAAATTATTGTATTTCTTTTTCAATAAATATGTGTCTTATGAAATGAATACTTTGGGGTTTTTAAAATAGTTTCAAGTGGTATCAATGTTAAAAGAATTGTGTGTTTGACTTTGAAATGAGTTTGACAAGTGATAATGGGTTGTGGCCCATTTCAAATTTTTTTTATAAAAATGTATTTGGAATGAATGTGTGATGTGAATGTTTTAATAGAATTTTTAAAATGGGTTTTAAGAGTAAAATGGTATGTTTACACCCCTTTTTAATGCTGGAATTGTATCTTCAAAAAATGTCAGTTTTGTGCAAAATACTTGAAGGCGTGTTTCGAAATTTTCTGAAAATGATAAAAGTGTAGCTATGAAAACTGCCATTGGATTATTTTTTTTGCCTTATATATGTTTAATGGATTGGATTTCCCCATTTTTAATCCTTATGATCCATTATGTTAATTGGAATTCGTCGGTACAGAGTCCTTGAGTTCTATTTGTTCTATGGCGTGAGAGCGATCCTTGGGGTGGATCGGGGATGAGACCTGCTGTTGAATAACTATTCTATATATTTTCTTTATTGGATTATTATTTGGAATTTTTTGTATCACCCCCTTTATACAGGAATCATGGGAACCTGGAATAGTGAGATGATTTTATAAGAATTACTGATGCACAATCTATGTTATGAACTAGTTGGTGGCCCATAGTAGGTGGGTATACAGGGTTTATTGCTATGGGATTTTCCCCACAATTTTTCCAGAGTTAAAGTGGTTAGAATTTTTAGGGTGTTTTTGATTTAATCGTTTAAGGAATGCTTCCAGTGATGGGTCTAATGTATTAGTATGTTACGGATTATTCCTGATATCATAGATTCAACCATGTATATTTGAACTTATCTTCTTGAAATAGTGATTGAGATATTTGGTTACTCTTGTATGTTTATTTTCATTTCCCTCAATTTATTATTATTATATTTAAATCATGTTTGGTGCCTTTATTGAAATGGGATGTGTTGGATTTCAAATATTCATGAAAAAAAATAAACTAAAATTCTTTTAAATCCTCTTGTTACATTTGAAAATTAAAGTATCAATTTACCCCATGGAAATTTTAATTTCTCATTATTGGAAACAAACCAGGTTTTGAAATGATGTACAAAAATGCAATGTAGTGCCCCAACCCCAGTTACATAGATTCGGTGCCTTATTACATAATATTGACATGATACAAGGAAATCATGTCCTGAAAGACCAATCAATTTAGTATCCTTGGAAATACTAGATATATACACAAGATCAACATTAATACTTGAAAAGAAAAACAACACTAAATTATTCCATTAGAAACATCCATGCATCCAAGATTATTCCTGCAAGTCACTCATAACTAACTTCCTCAAATCCTGGGAAAAATAAAACATATAAATGAGTGAGCTCAGATGCTCAGTAAGGATTACATTATGGAAAGAAATTTCATAAATAACCATAAAAATTTAAGCTAATGTATAACTAAAACAAAATCCTTTTAAACATGAACTTCATCATAATATGGAAAAAATGAAATAATTCCACTTAATTATTCACATGGATGTTCAAAAATTCAAATAAGTACATTCAATATCAATAACCATTTTCATAATTTTGGAATTCATAATTCCAGACTATTATAACCACTTAGTCTAGGCCTTGTGCGAAGACTACAAATTAGATTTTGTCAAGTCCTTGTGCCAAGACAGTAGTTTGTCTCATGAGACATACTGATGCATCGAGGAGCTATAGTGGTCTCCAATCGTCACTTACTAATTCCAATGCATTCATCATATGAAAAGTTTGAAACATAACGTAAAAATTCTTATTAAAACTAGCATAGGAAATGTCAATAATTTATCTACAAACAATGAATGGTATAAAAATAGCACATCCACAGTCAAACATTACCCATTCAATACAATATGGAAGATTTTATTGTAACATATTAACCTCAATCGAGAATAATGAAGGATATTGAAATATATGAAAATAATCATTAAAACTATTGGATATAAATATCCCCCTTTTTCTTAAAAACATTTAAAAAGTCTCACTATTTTTCAAGAAGCTGTTTAAAATAGATTTTTGAATCAAAGTGTCCCATACCACTTTGAAACTGTTAAAATGAATTTTAATTTTAAAACATTAATGTCCATATAAATAAAACCTTAAAAAAATTTAAAACATGGACATTAATGAGAACGATTTAGAATAATAAATCTTTAAAACATTTTAAAAATGATATATTAGTTAGAGTTCCTAACCAAAAGAGATATTCTTGAACCAAAATAATTTAGGAAATCAAAATTTTTTAATATCATGAGAATAAAGGGATTCATTGTATACTATGTCAAAGTACATTATATACACCATATAAAAGTGATTTGGTGTAGAACTACAAAGAAGTATCAATGGAATAAAAATTGAGATGAAAGATCTTATAAACACAGTATCCTTAAGTTAGGGATAAATCAATGACATATTTATGTGTGGAAAATATAAATACACTCAATATGATTGGATATTCAGTGTAAATAAATCAGAGGACATTCACACATATTCTTGTAAAAATAACACCAATTAATTGGATATTTAACTCAACAAAGGGATATTGAGTTAAAATTACACTTATCAAGTTCATATCAATGATGTCAGAATTTATCAATGGAGTGATTATGTGTATCACAAGTATATCCACTTAAAGGGGAGTGGAAATTATGACAGAATCAAATGAATAGTGATTCCACACATAATCTTTGAATAAAATAATCAATGAAGTATGTGTAAATCTGAATTAGTGGAAATTGAAATTTCAAATTCCCTTATCGATTTGGTAACTTACGAAACATACACCCATGAAAGAAGGATAATAAAATGATGATGTAAATAACCTTAAAATAAAGTATATTACGAAATTAATAAAATCATGGGTAGTACACACACCAGATGAAAAAAATAAGTGGTGAACAATGGAAATCTCACGTAATTAAATGTGAGATAAGAAACCCCTTACTTTGAACATTTCCTTGGATGAGGGTCGGTTAACTACCTTTATATTGGTGAAATAATTTTCATTGAATTATAAAGGAATAATATACATATATATGATATCATATATGATCTTTTAACATTGATTTTTTTATTAATGTCATAGTATTATCGTCATTTCAAGTGTTAACAGATTCTTTTTACTTTATATTCTTTGTTATGTGAGCCATATTTTTTATGTATGGGATGTATCTTATTCATATACATAATGATATCATGTCTCTAAACATTATTTTTAATCATCAAATGAAAATTATTCATGAATGGAAACGATGGGGAATGAATCTCATCGCGTTCGTGGAGACGGTAATCTGTACGTACGCACGAGCGACAATATCATGTTTTTGATATTAAAATAACATATAATTGGATGGTACATCATATATAAAGAATAATTATCAAGTTATATTTTATTATTTACATGAATTACACATCATTATTATACCCATCCAAATAATAATGTATTGAATAACAATTACACCACGACATGGAGACAGTAATCTGTACGTGCGCACGTATGGTGACATGTCATTCAAAGGATGGATAGAATAATGAATATGGTTGTACCATATTTATAATAACATAACAGTATATAGAAGATACTGGAGTTATTATTTTAGAATGGAAATAAAAAAGAAAGAAGGAGTGGAAGAAGAAAAGAACTTGAAATAGGGTGGTGAAATTATTACCTCTTCTTCGAGTTCTTCCTTTGGATTTGACCAAAAGGTCTCCATAAGATGGTTTTCTGACCAAAGAAGGGACTCTAGGATGAAATAAGGGAAGTTTAGAGGATATTTGGGCAGGGTTTGGCCGTGCCAAAAGGCTTTGAAGGTGTGAATTTGAGAGAAGGGGAAGTTCCCTTTTATAAAAGGGGTGAGAAGCACCTTAGGAAAAACTTAAAATATTATATTATAATAAATTCATTTTCGGTTTCTAATCGCTCCAAAGTAGATTATATAAAATATAAGGTTTGTATGGTTCTAAAACTACTCAATCATTAGGTTTTATAATGGTTGGGGTAACTATATTGACTTTAACGTTTAGATTTAACTCTTAGTTAAATAGTTTTACATTTACCATGTCTCTTTATATTTTAATATTATATGGTTAATAAACTTACTATATACTTCGAAGAGAACCACAAGTTTTTAATTAATGATACACCTATCATTGTATAAGTCCTTTGGTTGAAACATAGATTTCTAGGAATATAATATCAATTAAAAATATAATATTTTATTTAAAAACACTTTCTAAAGTGTGTCTCAGCATAATATCAAGAATATATTTCACTAAACATTACCCATTTAATTGAAATACAAATGTCATGTGATCATGTTTCCAATTGTAGGATATAAAATCTTCATGTATTTTCTACCATCTCTTCCCTTCCATTGAGGAGAAAATAATACCCATACTTCAGGTATTTCTTCCCATGTAGATTTTCTAATGATGATTTGTCGAGTCTCAAAAAACAAGTTTTTCGTTGTGTGTTGGTGGTTTTATTCAACCATATCATCATGAAAAAAAATTTAATTATCAATCATGGATCCATTTTAAGAAATATTTTTATACCAATAGTGAATACATTTGAATATTTATAGGAATTTCACTCCTCCATAAATATATAAGGGATATCACTCCGCTCACTTATTAAAACCCATCAATGATTTTGATCAACTAAAAAATATCCTAATAAATTCCCAAAATCCTTAAAATCATCCTAAAATCTTAGTTTGTACATAATTCAAGAATTTCATGGATTTAGTGAAAACCAAAGTTGAGACCCAAAGAAGAGGTAATTTTCTTAAATAAGTATATTTATTTTTCCTGTTTCTCCACCACCTTCAATTTTTATTATTCATTTATCATATAATAACATCAATATATTCTATATATTTTTATTTTTTTATGAGCTAAATCCACAAACCCTTCTATCAAATGGGTTTTGAAATCATTATTTGTTGTAAGGTGGACTTGTACCTCACAAAATAATGACAATCATTTTTCCATTACCACCTCTCATAGTTGTGTATGATGACATACATAAAGTTTATATATGGTATTTATAACATGATTATTCCTATTAATTAATTATATCTTATATACCATTTTATGTTCCGTTCCATATGGTATAGGATAACGTTGGTTGTGTGTACGGAAGACTACCGTCTCATGAAGTGATGTGATTCATTTTTCAATAACTTGTTAAATGGAATGTAATAATGGTTAAGATCATAATTATATGTTATATAAATGAAATATTTATAATATTTATGAAATATTTATGATATTAATGAAATAGTTATAATTATTTAAATATAATATTACATTTTATTATTATAGCTTATCTCACTAAAAAAAATTATAAGTTCATTCATAGACGTCTAGAATACCTCTTCCTCGAACTGATGAGATTCTAGTTTCTTATCACAGAATCACTTGAATGATATATATATATATAATAAAATAATATTTTATTTATGAAATTGTAAATGTTATAGATTTTTAAATTTTACTAACCATCTTTCTATAACGATCATTGAAATATGAAAATGTTACTCATGCAAATGTATGACCTACCATCTCCATGATCATAATTCTAGTTTGTTCATCATAATCGTCCTTTAGGATTTGTTTTAAAACTATTATTTACGTATAAAAAAGAAAACTATGTCATAATTTTTTTCAGAATATTTTTTATTAGTTACCACATTGACCATATTCATCCTACCAAAGTCGATTTTTACACATAATCCAAATTTGGTCAAAACATCCAGCATAAACATAATTGAGGAATTTATTTTATAAAAAAATTAATAAATGAAATAAAATTAATTAATAACCATGAAATATTTTACCATTCAATTAAATTATTAAAATAATTTTATTATTCATGAATACAAATAACAAGGGTGAGGAATCATACCCATGGTAAGGGTTTTCATATGTCACCTTTATTCCAATGAGACATATTTTATATTCACCTATTATTTTTTATTTTTAGGTGTATATAATTATCATGAATATTTTTTAAGATTATAATACATAAATTTCTATCTATTAACATATCCCTTTGTGAATATATCATTCATGGGTTTTATAATTTCAATTTTAACAATGTGTAAATGGATTTTTGTCACTATTTATCTCCTTTGAGACTTAGGTCATTTTATGCACCTATCTTCGTCAATATGTATTTAAATTCACATTGACATGTAATATCATGAATTTATTTATTTTCATGGTATTTTAATTTTCATTTAATTTAATCATTTCATGGGGATTAGTATTCAAATATACCAAAGTGGTAAGAGTTTTAGGTGAAAATCTCATCCTTCATCAAGATAGTTTATGATTATGCTTCAAAATATGAGATTTTATTTTCCATATACCAAGAAACTAATGAACTTTTATATCATCTAGCTACTGATTTATTTTACAAGTATAAATAGAAAATTTCATACTTTTGTGTGTAAATTGTTTGCTAATATTTTTTTAAGATAATATGAATTTATTCCTCCTTTCGGTTAGAAACTAGTTTTCTTTCAAAACCCTATTTTATGAAAAAATACAAAACGTTTTTACCCATTTCGAAATTATTTATTAAAAAAATTATTCATTCCATCTTTTGAAAAAAAATATTTTCAAACAAATATTCATGTTTCATTCATAAGAGGAAACTTTTCATACATTTTTAATATACAAAATTAATGTTCCTTATAGACAGTCATCCTGGTTGAAATTCTTTTTTAACAAACTTGTAATTTTTTATAAGGGTTGTCCTTTTGGTTGTACAATGTGGTTTCTAATTTTTCCATAGAATTGGTTTCTAATAAAAATTTAATTTTCCGTCAATACTTATGGACTGTACATAATTACCCACAAACATTACCATAATTTCATTGAATCATCCTTGGTTATTTAAAAGGTATATTTCAGGGAAAAAAATTATTGGTATTCTGTTAATTTATGTTTTTTATAAAATAATTTTCAAAGAAAAGGATTTTGAAATTTCTTTATGTTTTAAATAGTGATTTATAAAATGAAAAGGATATTTTCCTCAAGAATATTTTATTGACATTTTAATGGTAATTTCAATCATCAACATTAACAACCCTTTTTTAATTAATTCAATTCCAAATATTTGTTATTGATACCATCCTCAATGTTTCTCTAGATGGAATAAAAAATTTAAATAGTTTGTTAGAGAACTTATTTATTCCCCATAGTTTAAGAATATTTTATTGACATTTTAATGGTAATTTCAATCATCAACATTGACAACCCTTTTTTAATTAATTCAATTCCTAATATTTGTTACTGATACCATCCTCAATGTTTCTCTAGATGGATTAAAAATTTTTAATTAGGTTGTTAGAGAACTTATTTATTCCCCATAGTTTAATCATGTATTAAAAATATTGACACAAAACCCATTCATTTACTATGGGATGATCAAGATATATAATAATAATGATTTCTTATATTATCTCTAAGATGAAATCTATATTTAATTTATTCATGTTGTGGTTCTTGGACAACATATATAAAGGGTGCACCCAGATAGAACTCCAATGAATTGTGCAATGATTACATTCATTGGAGAACTGTATTGGATGTTGGTTTTATTGTTATACGAATTTTTAAGGGTTTTTAAGAGTTTTATACGGTTTCAAGGAGATTATTTTCCCCGATAGTGATATATTTTATCAGTTCTTATTATGGGTTTATGATGCTTCATTTGATCAACGTTGACATGAAATTGAATATGATTATTGATTCTTTTGAATATTTATTTTGTTAATTATTTATTACATGTTTTAATGTTTTATGATCAAGGAATTTATGGTTATGAATATTCATATGTTATACTCATGGAATTTGATTATGTCATCATACGCTTATGATCTTATTATGGTAACTAATGACAATCATTTTTTAATTATTACATTTCCCCTTCCTGATAATTTGATTTAAACCCGATTATATTTCCTTCTCCCCAAGATATAAAGAAATAATATGAGTGAGTTATGTCAATAATGGATTTATTATGGTTGTTGATGATGTATTAATGAGAAAAAGACTATCTTGGTTAAGTGGGAGAAAGTATTATTAAAAATCTTATGGATTATTTATATAGTATTTTATCCTAATTCTATAAAAATCTAAACCTAAAAGGTCCCTAATTATGTATGTGATCCTATTTTTACATTTTATGAATTAAGGTTTGGATAGAATAAATTGGGTCACAATTATTGGAATAAATTCCTAAAAAGGTAATATTGTGATTTTGGTGTCGAATACGTGAGTACAGGATTTGGGTTTTTAGAGTTAGCATAAAATTTAGGTTTATATAAATTTTTATATTATAATCTTTTCATTTGTTGTTATCTTTAGAGTTATAGATTCTATCACATGACTATAAGATTAAGGATCATCATATGTTCAATTTCGTAGACACCTCAGTTTAGGGTTTTATGTAGTAAACATTTGAGGCTAATAATTCCATATATAGAGAAATTTTATTATCTTGGGGAATTTTTAACCTCTAGGATCAACATAAAGTGTTTTTCATGGTGGAATTATTTTTCCATTTTTTTAAAAATGGTAACCCAAAGAATGGGTGACAACCATTCACATCCGGAAAGATAATGGGGATTGATATAAAAATCATGTGGAGACAAAGGTGTATCACCTACCATCAACCTATGTGATTTCATGGAGATTATGACATTTATACATGTAAATATTAACTATATTTCAGAAACATTTTTTATTTTTTATTGGAAATATAGTATATTTTTCTTCAAATAATTTATAATAAAATCACTCAAATAATTGTGTTTTGAACTTAGTTAGGAAATTCCTAGGGAATTTTAAGGATATTTATGTATTGAATGATTTGGTTTGAAATTTTGATATTAATATTTATTATTTATTATTATCATACCATTTGAAGGTATATTAGTTTTTGGAATTATCATACCATGGGCTAGAAATTTTTATTTTTGGATAATGTCTAAAGATATAAGGAATTTGATATTATCCATTTTATCAGTATGTGTCTTTAAAATTCTTTTATTATTCATAAAGAATTAGAACTTAATTTTCAATAAAAATATTTTGGAGAAAAACAAGAGATTATAGTTGAAATTGGATAAACAATTAAATTATATATTAAAAGAAAGTATATTTAACTATGTCTTTGATATAGATGGTGAAATATTTCAAAAAATATATGAAAAGAATCTAAAAACAATAGTTTTTTCCCATTAACATCAATTATGATGAACATATGGCCTTTTAGATCATTAAATATTTATGTTTTTTAGGCCCTTACCTTTAAATTCATCATTCTCTTACATGTGACCAATGACCTCAATCACTCTCTATATTTATTTACACTTTTCCTCCATCACACTAATATTCTCCAGTTTGGAAACTTGGTTATGTTTTATTAAATGTATCTTTTTTACTTAAAAATATCTATTATTATAAGGATTTTTTATTTACGCCTTTTTATGATGTGGGTTTATGAAGAAATTAATTTCAATTTTCAATCCTCTGATTTCTGAGATAATGTAAAAGTAATGGGGACGCAATTTATTAGGGGGTGATGTAATAGACCAATATTTTAAAAGAAGAAAATAATATTTGATAGTGTAAAGGAAATTAGACAATAACTTATCATCTATTGCAAAAAAAATGAGTTTCTTTGATAGCTTATGTTGCACGCGATTCTGAGTTTTACCCAAATTAAATGAACCATGATATATTTTACCATAATAACTTAGCTATTAAGATGGAGAGTATAAATAGTATCAATGAATTTATGAAAAAAATTAAAAATAAATTTTTATTCTTCATACTCAATATGAATTATTTTTATTTTTTTGTAAATAATCATCAATTTCTCATAATGTTATTTTATGCATTAAAATTATGTTTTCTTCAAAAAAATGTTTATTTTCATGAAAAAATTATTTTAAAACAATTTTGGAACATTATAATGTTTATTTTATAAAATAAATTTCATTTTTGAATCAAAATAACAAAAATTACATTGGGTTATATTTTAAAATGCTTCTAAAAATATAACTTTTCTGAGAATAGTACAAAATAATGATTTTTGTTAATGGAATATCCATTTCATCATATTGAGTAATTTAAATGTACCAATATGTTTTTAATATGTTTTCAAGTAAACAAATTTATATTTAATCCCCAAAATTACTTTGAAACATCATTATATTTTCATAGTATAAGATTTGTTTTTGGTTTTAAAACATGTTTTTATACATGAACTATTTTAAAATTCATAATGTCTCATGATTTTAATTAATTAATATTATCTCAAAAATTTAATGTTTATAATTAAATATATAAATTAAGTATTATTAAATATTAATTTAGTTTCATGGAATTCTTGTTATTAATTATAGAGTTAATATTGAGTCTTCTTTTTCCAAAAAAAATACTCTTCTTAAAAACTGACAGTCTCACCGCATCTAAGAGATTAATGTTAAAATAAATTTTTACACTTATATGAATTGAATATTTAAATATTTATTCAATATTTGGAAGTTTAATAATCTATATTTTCTAATAATTTGAATATAATTTATTACCAAAATGAAAATTGAATGTAGTAAAAATTAATTATTGCACAAAAAGTACAACCAATTTACCAATGGATTAAACTTGAACGATAACAGTGAAAATGACTGAAAATATTATAATAATTTTATAAAATTAGTTTATTTCGTCCCTATATAAAATATTATATAAAATATGGTCATTAATTTAAATTTATCTTTGAATATGACACATATACTAATTTATGTTATGAAAAAGATAAAAACTCTTCTACCTTTTAATTTCAATAAATTTTTGGTAAAGGGAAAATACATGGGTTCAGTTATAGATATTATTTTAAATATAAATTAATTTTATTTAAAAAAAATAACTTATATTGAATTTAATGTTTTGAAAAAAAAAATATATATCATTCTTAATAAATACCAATGCATTAATTATTTAATTAGCAAATAAATGAAACAAATGGTTTGAAAAATATTAAATTTGATGTAAATGGAGTGATTTTTTGTGTTAAATTAACCTTTTTAGAAGAATATATCTTGTTACAAATGTTTGAGAATAATATATTAAATTAAATCATTTTAATTATTTTTTTAATTTTTAATTAATTGAATAATGTCAAAATTAACATTGATGTTATTTTATACATAATGATATATTATTAAATGATATAAAGTCACTAAAAATTCTATATTCTAAAAATTGACATATAAATGATAATAAATGTCAACTATTTTCATTTAATGGGATAATGTTTTCCATATTGAATATATTGACCCCAAATTTGAAAAAAAAACTCAATTAGAGCTATAAAGGATAAAGTGGTGCTTCATCACGTTACATGCACTTCTGTTCAAACTAATTTTCAACACAAAAACTATTTTCATTTGATAAATTTTATTTAATATAATGAATCATTAATTAAAATTATTATAATAATTTTATTTTTAATTTAGCATTATATGATAAATTACTAATCATAGAAAATAAGTTACAGTAATGAAAACGCTAAATTGTAAAAAATAAGTAAACATATAATTTAAAGAACTAAATGATTAATATATGTTTATTATTGTGTGTTGGAGATGTTTACAAACCATATAATAACTAGAAACCTTTAATTTTCAATATTTGTTCCACATTAGGTAATATTGACCTCAAAATAGTGAATACTAGTGAATGTTCTTTGAGGATATAAGTGGTCGAATTTTTCCATTTAATGCTTTATGGATTGTATGAAAAAAAATTGGATCACTATTATCGGTATCAAATCTTGAAATTTATAGGTTATGATTTAAAAACCATGTATGAGAGTGAAGGTTCTGGGTTGTTATAATAATTTATTTTATTCCTTCTAAATGTGAGGAGCAATGTGATTATGGATTAAATAGGAAGTTCAAATTCATTACTTGGAAAAGAACATGGGTAGATGTTGTACTCAAGGAATAATGTGTGGTGGTGGAATTTTTTGAGAGACCATGGTTTCTATCATTCTATCCATTTATAATTTTCTTGATTTGTTAAATCTTATACTGGTGTTGGAACATGTTATTCTTCAAGGGATCAATTTATGTAAAAATTATTATATCTTCATTTCTATGGATGAATCTAAATCTTCATATATAGTCAATTCTTGAAAGTTCCATTGTTATTATCTGTGAAACATCATTTACCACATTGAATCCTATAATTACATAATTTAGACTAATTTTACTGTCATCCACATAGATTTTGAGAGTAACGTTTTATTTAATCCTCTTACTTCTTAAAGTGACTAAGATGATTGACTTTTTCAGTACTTTTCTCATGGATATATTCTATATGGTTGTTCTAACATAGTCTAAGGGGTTTCCCTTAGACATCACTAATTTATTAACTTTGACCCCATCTTATAATATTTTTCATTTTTATTTTTATTTTTGTTCTTATTATTTAATAAAAAAATAATTTTTTTATCATAAAATCCAAAAATATAATGTTTGTGTTTTTGGCACTAGATTTTGGAATTATTATTGGGGAAGTCAATTTTGGTATTATTTAAATGCTTAGATAACATCATAAATATGAAAAAAACCTTTTTTATAAATTTATAGGTTATAAACTCTTTTTGGGGTTATAATTTTTGGTTTTATGCAACTGTATTTATATTAGATGAACATTATTTTAGAAATTCCTTAAGTTTTAATGATGAAATCCTGTAGATTACCATTAGATTATTTGTCTGGAGTTATGATATTGGGGGGATTATTTTAGATGAAAATGAATTATTATGAAGTAATTTCAATAAATATTCTTTTTAAGGTATTTTAATTAAATTTTTTAATATGTTAAGACTAATTTGGATAATTAAAATTTTTAGGGTGAAATTTCTTTAATGGGTTTGACAGTAATATCCTTAGAATTTTAGTGTAAATTTCATTAATTTTTTTACTAAATTTATATTATCAAACATAAAACTTACTATGATATATATTAATATGAAGACTCTTCTTTGAAATTTAATGTTCTTATAAAAACAACATAATTCTCTAAACTAGTAAATTTAAGATATTCATGTTATAAAAATATACATTAATACAGTTTTCCTAGAAATAACATGGTTAGATTTTTATTAAACATTATTTAAAATTTAATATGTTAGTAATTAAATATTTATACACAACCCCATTCCCAAATATATTATACAAGTGATTGTTTATTTCATTAAATATAATTTATTTTTAATTGTTAGGTAGACTATGAAAAATGTAAATTTTAATAATAATTCAATATCATGAAATTATATGGTAGGTAAAAATATTATTTTTGATAACATAAAATATATTTAAGATACATGTGAAATATATACTGATAATACAAATGGAATATATTAATTGACTAAAATTGTTCTAATAGAAATAGGATAACCTAATTATATATTTAAATACTGAAAAAAATTATAAAAATAAATTTAAGTAAAGGTAACTACCATCATAAATGTGTCTTTTTTACATTACATTTTTTAAGGTATGGTTCATAGCTCGGTGCTCACATAATTCTAATATTATAACAAAATAAGGGTAGTTTCTTATTGCAACAACTTTTTTAAGGGGAATAAGAATATTTTTTAGGGTTATACCCATGTTTAGTAATCATCATTAAGGGATTTAATATCTCATGTAAGGGTGGATAATATGATTATTTCTTACGTAGTATTCATAATATCACTTCATACGGTTTTAAAACAGGGATTATAAATTTATTTCAAGAGCGAAATATGAAACATAGGGGAAACTTTAGCTCATGTAATCATATGAGGCCACTTATGTAAGGGTATGATACTTCATACAGAGTGTTTAAAAGGGAGTCTAATACCTCACTTAATAGTAAATGAATTTTAAAAGGTCATATATAATGGTCATTTGAATAGTTTGAAAACCTATGTGAGGATAATTTCTTGATTAAAAACCAGAGTAATGGTTATGTATAAAATTTAAATATATCGTATGGGTAGATGATACATTGTTATAGATTTACATTAATGTATGGTAAATGATTTTTAATAAATGTATGGGTATTTTATGTTGGAATAAAGGTTAAAAAATGTTGTAAAACATCATAAAAAGTTAATACACATATTTTTTATGGTTAATTACACATTTAAAGATGATACATAGTAACATTCTTCCTCACCTGAAACATTAAGATAAAACCAAAGAATACATGTTTATGTTTCCACTACATCAATTTTTTGGGTTATTTTCAAAGAATGTAGGATACAATGATATATGTATAAATAAAATTAGTCAATGAATCATATACACTACCTAGTTTAGTTACATAAGCATCTAAATATATTTATATATTTTAAACTCATGCACTAACTATATAAATGTTAATGTCTTGCTATAGAGAAAATTTTATAATTGAATTTATGAATTATATATATAAGACATAGTTCACATAATATGATTTTAGAAAGTGAATATAAAACATTTATAATGTGTTTGTGGGTTATAATTTATATAAATAGATTAATATAATATGATAAGTTGGATGAAAACAACATAGAAAACATAAAAAAGTACCAAATACCTTCATTGGTAAATATATGTGTGTCCTACAAAATTAAATTTATTATATTTTAGTAAAATATATTATAACTAATAAAATTTTGTAATTTGTAATGTTATAGATGAATCTTTCGAATTTGAAAACATACAATAAATACATAATATTAATATAATATTTATATCCAAATATTTTTTTTAAATTTTCCATAAATATGGAAGCACAACTTCTTTAATGGTAATCATCTTTCCTGAGGAAAAAATAATTTTTGATGGGGAGAATGAAATAAATTAAATTATCATCAAAGAAGGAAAGATAAAAAAATCTTCGAAGAACCATAATGATAAATCAATTAATATGGGATATTAAGGTAGGTGGATATGTTTTTAATAGATAATTTAAAAAATCATGTTAACAACCTTATTGAAAGGTGTAACTTTCCTATTAAACATATATTTTTTCAAAACCCTATTTTTATATGATATTTTTCATGGATTTTATTTCATTAAATTCTTTAAAATTATACTTTTATATGATATGTAAAAATAAAAATTCCAATTTTAAATCATACAGGTCCTTATAAGGGAATTATGCTTTAAAATTTTTTGTTTTCAGGGATTATTTAAAATAACTTTTAAATGGTCATTTTTTTATGAAAATAATTTTATTTCTTTGTATTTATTCATGATTAAATGTATTCTATATACCAACACAATATTTCATATTGGCATTCCATATTAATATGAAAAAAAAAATTCATAAGTATATTTTTGTGGAATTATTTATGTGTATCCCATGAAATATTTGATTGGTCTTAGTTGCTATGAATTTATATATTTATAATATTTGTTAGTTTTTTTTATTATTTTAGACTTTGAAAATAAATTACAATATGTGAACCATTTTAATGATAATTTTAATCAATATATAATGTGGATTTAATTATTTTAAAAAAGTTATATTTTAAATTTGGCACATAGTAATTGATTATGTTGATGAGATATGTCAATTGAATCAATAAAATAAGGGAATATTTTTTCAAAAAGTAATTTTTAGATATTAAATATTTCTAGAATCAACATGGTTTTCTTAAATTTCATTGAGTATCATTAATTCCATAAATGGAAAATATTTACAATAGTAATTTTTAGAAATATCAACAGAGAAATATATATTTATTTCAATGGAAATTATTATTAGAAATACCCTTTTTTTCAATATAATATATATTTTATCAGAAAAATAATAATATAATATCTTATTATATAGTTTTGAAAACCCTAAATTATTGTTTTGGTGAAATTATGTGTCATATTGACAAAATAATATAATTAAATTTTATTTATATAAAATATAATTATTTTAAAATAAATTTAAGATGATTTTTAAAGATATAATATTTCACATACTATTTTATAACTCTCTACAACGAATATTTGTGCTCTACATATGTTTTAAAATAAATTTTCATTATTTTAGAGATGATTAAAGGATTCAGGGTAATTTAGCTTGATTAAGAGATTAGATCAAGTGATTCCATAATATTTTTCAAAGAATTTTGTATAAACTATAATATATAAAAATATTTACTAATACATTAATGTAGAAGACCTACAAAATTCCTAGTTATGTTTGTGATCCAATATTTTAAATTTTTTCAGTGATTATGGATGGTATACATTAGGTTATTTTTAACAATATCTATGTTATAAGTATGATATTAGTGTTATTGGCACCTGATCTTGAATTGTTGGTCTGGGGATATCACTTCATCATATAGCATTTATAAAAGAAGTAAATTGAAGATAAGAATTTGAGTGTCTGTAGAGACCTGGTTTATTTTCTTTTTAAGACTTTGAAATTTTTCTATATTTATTTCCAGATCTAGTCCCTAAAATAGCATATGATTTTGTGCTCTAGTGTGCCAATAATTAATTTTATAAAAATATTAAAGTTATTTATAGTGTGTTTGAGCACATTCTTAAACAAACATGATAAATCTTAAATGGATTATCATATCATAAATCTGGGACCACAGTTCAATTCATATCATAGAGTTTATCCTAGGAACAACATAAAATGAGTCGGTGTGGGGTGTTCAGACTCTTTGCTCATTGGTTGTATGTTTAGTGAATTAATTAATTAATTAATTAACACATTTAAACGATAATTAAATTATAAAATATTACTTCCATTGAGATTCATCTAGGTATAGCCTCATACCCGTGAATATTTGAAACAATTATCTCATTCCTCCTCCATTGGCGAATACTGTCGAATAATGATGAAACATCAGATCAGATCAAATCTAGATGAGGCAAATAAAAGAGATTCTCTTGATTATTATGGGATGATTTCTTCATAAAATAGTGATCCATAATCTTGTTAGGACTCATAAATTTGTAATTTATTCCCCTTGATTAAATTATTTGAGAAGATCCATCATTATTCTAGGATCCGTGCCAATAGTATAGAATTTCATATTCCCGTGTATAGAAATTGAATCTTTTTTTTTCAAACCTTGGGTACCCTTTTCCTGAGGGATTGAACAAGATCACTCAGAATCGATCATATAAACTTATTTTGGTGATTTTCTCCCATTTATCTTCACATTTTTCATTGTAAGGACCCCTCATCCCCTGTTTGACATTTTCAGGCATTATCATGCCCAATCAGATCAACAGAACCATGACAGATCGATAAAAAAAGCACAGATCAACAAACTAAGCATGGATATTGAGTTTTTGGGCGATAAGGATGATAATTCAAATGAATAAAAAAATAATCGATGTTGGAGGCTTCAGGATGTGTATGGTATGTGAGGAACAGACAGGTTATCTATAAATGAGCTCGGAATTGTGTTTTTAGCTTCCAAACTACAAGAATTTGTTAGCCATTGATATATCTACAAATCCCGAGCAAAACCGGATATGTATCTAAAGTGGATGGAAGTATTCAAGGAATGAATGTTGGATATTGGGTTTCTTGAAAACTCACAACTAGATATCATGTACAAGGATGAGCACATGACATGTATCCCCCTTAATGGTAGAAACTAGAGTTTTAGTAAATATAAGGATGTCATAGCATGTAGTCCTCCAACATGTCTTGTACCCCTCCCCTAGATGGGAACCCTTGTGATGGAACAAATGGGTGCAGAACCATGAAGAATTACATGATAAGGCACATTTTCCTGTACTTGTGTACATGGAAATGGGGTATAATACGAAGACAAGGGGCCCGGTACATAGATATAGGGTTTGGGACCCAGACATGGTGAGAAAGACACGAACTGGTCCCAATATGTCAGGACACAACATGTAGTCCACCATCACCGTATGTACTACTAAATGGGAAGGATCCATGTTCTGTTTAGGGACAAGGGTGAGCAGTGAAATGGGACCACACATCATGTTGGTCCAGTCACAAACTATGTACCCAAAGATCATTTTTTATGAAACCTCAATTGTTTGTATCTCCTTTTTATTAACTTATATTTTAGCATGTGAGTATAATATCCTGAGTTTTCTTCCGAGTGTAATGTGATGGTGTTGTCAGTTTCATTTTGGGAATTATGTTGTGAAATTATCTAGGAAAGGATCCGGATAACGCAATGCCAAATGATGGTTGTAGTCATGTAGGATTCCCAAGAATATTCTGATTTGACCCTCTAGTATAATTGGGTAATGGAATCCTTGAAGGATACTAAGTGGAACCTCCCCCATCGTTGGGAAATGGCATCCTCAATGGTTACCAATTTTACTGACTAGAATATCTAGGAAGTGGCATCCTTGATGGATACCATGTTGACCCTCCAGTATAGTTGGTTAGTGGAATCCTCAACAGATTCTATGTAAATCCTCTAGTATTTCTGGGAAGTGATGTCCTCGATGGATACCGAGTTAGCCCACTATCATAGTTGGTCGATAGAGTCCTGGATAGATACCAAGATGACCATCCAACATATCTTTATAGTGGATTACTCGACAAATACCAAGTTTACACTCTAGTATAGTTACGCAGTGGTTTCCTCCATGGATACTGAGGTAACCCTACAACATATCTAGGCAGTGGTATCCTTGATGGATTTGCAGTTTAAACTCAATCATATCTAGGTAGTGGATTCCTTGACATCTTTCAATGGGGACCCCCACACCCCCTACATAATAGGGCATGGAACCACTACTTTAGGATTGTGGCCCCATAACATTGCGGCAAAGTGATGACCTGTGGTTAGACATGTTATGTTACTTCATGGAAGGTGCATTATATATTGGGAATTGTTGATGAAATATTGGAATTGTTGGATACACATTTTTTTAGGATGATCTATAAATTCGAGATCCCCTTACTCTTTCATTTTGGATTATTTTGACTAATAGTATGTATATATCGTTCTATATCTACACCTTTCATTTGGTCACTCTCCTTCATGGAGAGGAGAGGAAGGGCAAGGTATGTCATATACTTTCTGTGTCTAGATTCTAGTGGTCAGATGAGTCTACTCTCAATATATAGGTGGCTATGACTCTATGGGTAGTTCATCTACTCACTATATTTATCCCATTGAGTTTGGAAGAGAAAACATTCACTCTTGGTTTGGGTTGAGCCATTCTCTTTAGATGTATCTGGAATTTATTTTCTTTCCTTTCCTATTGTATCTCTAGTTTCTCCTCCTTTATCTTTCAAAGTGTCCAATAGGGTATGTATATACTAACCCTTTCATGGTATTTTCCTTCATGTGTTGTGCCTTATTAAGATGATAGACAGGTTGACCATGAATACAGAGGATCTTAGGGATACTATGTTGGAACAACATATGGGGGTAATAGCTTAGGAATTTCGATATGGGCTATCGCAACTGTTCACTTTTCAAAAATTTCAGGTTAGGAGATATTTAGATTTGGGAATGTATTTTTCCTCATTAAATTTTAGCAAACAATACCCTAAATTTGAACTATCTAGAGGTTTACGAATGATTGGTTAACTTTATAAAAGTGTTTTATCTTTTACTCTATCCCTCTGCACTTTTACCTCAAAATAGTTTTTTTGTCTACGTATATGTACTTTGGAAATGGTTTTCTTGTGATATTTATACCTTCAGTTCTTGTTTCCACCCCCTAGACAATGGATGTGAGATTGGGGTAGTTTTGACTCAAGCCTCAACTTGCATAGGGTCTTGACATATTTGTATCAAAGTATGTTCATTCCATGGGAATTGTTTTAGAAAATCCCCCTTAAGAGGATATTATTGGGTTTAGGGAAATAGTGTCTAAGTGTATCAATTTTGGATATTAGGCTAGGTAATATAGTGTTGTTCTGTTAGCCAATATATTCATTATCTAGGAACTCGACTACCCTGTAATCAACTCGGCATGCTGAGACATTTTCTACAGGGATCAATAGTACATGCATCATATATGATTGAGTAATTGATTATAAATATTGAGTAAACTCCCCATTATTGTTGAAATATATATATACATATATATATATATAGTAATTTGATCATGTTACAACTTGATAACTCTCATGAAGCCAATACAATGACAGCTAGCAGGGATACTAGTTTTGGATCATGAACATGACTTGATGAGCGACGAGGCCTCAATCCATGGTCTATCCCACGATCCCCTTTCTCTAGGTGGGATGGTAGTATCACCTCCACCAATTGAGTAAAAGATAACTCTAGTAAATAAGGATAACGATACATGCAGGATTTACATACTCTGCTAATTATAGTGTTAGAGAATACTATGGTTCTATGGCTAGCTAGATCCTCATGCAGCATGGGATTGGATAGAGTCAGTGGTATGTATATTTTTTCTTATTCAGACCCTAACGGATCATGCAGCTAAGATGGTAGAAAGCCTTTTCCAGGAATTTTTTGGGTGTTGGTGGAGCCTTGTTAGAAAGATTCATTATGAGTGGACACTCACATGGACCAACTTTAATCAGCTATACTTTGAGGAGTACTACCCATCCTTCAGGCACTTCGTTTGGATTCAGTCTCCACTAGAGATACAAATGTGTGGGATTACAATGGATGAGTATGCAGTATGGTTCACAGACCATACTCTGTACTCCCTTGACATGATCCTAAGTGGCTATATCTAAATATATATGTTTTATTAGGGACATCAAAAATAGATTTTTGTTTCCAACATAGTTCTATTTTTCATCCCCACCTATTAGGGGTGCTAGAGTGTGAACTAGTTACCTGGATGTTTATGTTAGAGGGACTCCATGAAACTGGAGCTAGTAGTGGGAGATACATAGCTGGTTTGCCTTCAAAAAATATTTGACTCCAGTAAGTGGGATCCCATTATAGGAAGCCCTTTAACTATTAGGCTTAGTCATGAGGTCTTGTAGCCTAGGGACAACATAGAGCACCAGGGAATCTTGGAGAGTGGTGGTAATTTCCTTTTGATGGGTGAGTTCACATAGTGCTAGACTGCCTAACCAGATGTGCTAAGAAACACATATAGATAGTTGATGGACCACCACTATAGAGGTAGCATCATGATCAAGGATATTCCATGAAAGGACAGTGAGGTCCCTATAGATTTGGAGCTGTTAGAGGAGAAAGAGGATCTAGGGATGGTGGAAGCTACTATGAAATCATTCCATTACCCCCACTTGGAATCCCATGTCAGACTCCGGGAGGTGGTGGCCGAGTCTATAGATAGATAAAGATTTATAGGTTTATAATCCCACAGATCTTGATAATATTAGAGGTAAAATATATTGTTTTTCTACTTTTTTCTTCAGTATTAGTATAATCATGTTCCAGTAATACCATTTTCTCTATAGCCCATGTGCAAGATCGAGATCTCTCAGTTGAGATGCTAGCCCACCAGCTTCGTCTTGAGGTTCCTACTGGGAATGATTTATCTATATCATTCACCTATAGGCAATGTGATCTATCACATAGTGGGGTGATATTAATGTGGAACCATTTTTTCCTCACAATGGAACCATATGGTATAGTCCTTCACATAGATTGGTAATCTATAGTCCAAGGACAGATTGATTGTCACAATAGACTTGTCAAATTCCTATGCACTGATGGGATTAGATTCTCCTTTTCTAGGGAGAGAAATATCACAGAATAGAATGTGGGTTCTATGAGAAAGAGGATACAGACCATCACCCATTAGTTAGTGAGTATATCCCTTAGTGCAATAGGATCTTCTGGAATCTAGGATTCTGTGGTTGTGAAGGATTATATGGACATCTTCTATGAGGACGTTTTGGGACTACCTCTGAGGTGGGAGCTAGAGATTTTCAACAACTTTCCTCCCAACACTACTCTGTTATCTTCTATGGAATATTAGATTCCCCCTACCGATCTCTAGGACCAGTGGTTATGGTTGGAGGGCCTTTGATAATAATGTTTTCATCAGAACCATTGTTTCCCCCAAGGTGGCACCAATGTTGTTAATAAAAATGTAGATGGAATCTTATGGATTTATATAGATTATCATCAACTAAACCGAGTCACGATAAATAAAAATTACCCAATAATAATGATTCACAGCCTTTTTTAATATTTTTTAGGTGTAAGATGGTTCATGAAGATCGATCCCAGGTCCAGCTACAACCAGTCGAGGGTTCGCGAGATTGATATTCAAAATCATGCATTCTGATGTGGATATGGACACTATGAGTTCCATGTGATACCCTTTGGTGTGATAAATTTCCCCACTATGTTTATGGATTTTATGAACCAAGTATACCTACCATTCATGGACTAGCTTGTTGTGGTATTCATTGACGACATACTTGTCTACTCTACATCAAAGGAGGAGTTTGTAAACCACTTGAGAAAGGGGTGATACTTTCATTGAGAGAACTGGAATTAATGAAATCTATCAAGGTAAAAATTTTGGATTCATCTGTTTCACATTCTATGAAATTTAAATTCTCAGCATGTTTTAGTAGTGGATCTAACAAATATTGATGCTGTGATTCCTTAGGAGCCATCCAAGTTCATGATGGAGGCGTAGAGAATTCTTAGTTGGTCATGGTAATACAGGAAGATTGTCAAAGAATAATCTATAATAATAGCCACTTTGACCTCCCTAGCAAGGAAAGGGTAGTCAGTAACATGGTCTTATTAGTGCTAGATATCCATTTAGTAGTTAAGGTTGAGGCTGAAAAGTGATCATATATTGAGACTACCAGAGGAAGGCATGGAGTTCATGGTGTATTGTGTTGCCTCGGTAGATAGGCACGGCTGCGTGTTGATGAAATGGTAGGTAGTAATCACATATGAGTTAATGAATTTGATACCCCATGATCATAACTACATGGATCATGACCTAGAGATGGAAATAGTATTCATTTCCTTAATGATACAGAGGAACTAACTTCTTGGGGAGCGCGTTGTGGTTTACTCAGACCACCAGAGTCTCAGGTACATAATCACGAAGAGAGACTAGAACCTAAGATAGGGATGTTGGTTAGAGTTTAGGTAGGACAATCACTTATAGATAGTATATACACCTAGGAAGGTAAATGTTATAGAATTTTCCCTTAGTAGGAATTCCAAGGCTCACTAAGTGTAGGAGGTTACAAAGTAGTTGACCCTAGTCGAGCAGGAGGGTACAACTAATCTGTAGTAGATGGGTTGGCTCCTCCACTTTGAGGGTGCATGAGGGGGTCCCTGCTGAGAGAAATTGATTTTGAGGTCTTACAAGATCAAATATTCATATGTTACTCACCTGATGGATATTCTAATGGTTGGAATAATTTCATTATTGTCTAAGGGTGTATAGTGGTTCCAATCACATTGTGGGAGGATTTTATGTGATAGTTACACACTTCTTATAGAAACCCCAGCTTGACGTACATGGGAATTACATTTATTTTTCAGAATACTTAATACTTTACCTAAAAAGATTCCCAATAATTTTTTTAGTTTAGTGTCTTTGGAAACTCGAAACACATTCTTCTATCTTGTTGAAAGATCTTCTACATAACTCCTAAGATGTTACCCTTTTTTTCCTACCTAAAACATTTTTTCATATCCTAGGGAAAATAAAACATAAAAATCGTGCCATCAAATTCTTAGTAAGGGTAAAAATGGAGAACATAAAACAAACCATACACATTTGAATGTAAAAACATGAACATTATGTTTAAACATCAAAATCATGAGTCACGAAATAAATCTTGGAAGTACATAAGGAATAGATCATAAAGGAACATTAACTATGATAGAATATAATTTTCATAAAACATGTAATTGTGGAAGAATAATAAGAACATAATATTATTTCCATAGTAGCCAAGTCATTTTATCCAATGTCATCGTAGTGGACGAAGTCCATTACAAAACTGGGTTTAAATGTCGTTCCAACCATGTATTACTAAACCTAATTTACTTGTTGTTCTAGTCAGGTCTATATAATGTGATATAAATCTTTACTCAATGCATTTTCGGGAGATATAGGTCCAACCCATCTCATAATGAAATCAATCTTACATATTCCACAAAAACAGAAAAACATTCATTATAGCATAACCCATGAAATGAAATGGGTTTCTTAAACATCATTCCATCATAACATAATACATAAATATATTTCATAAAAATTACTCCATAATTTACACAATAAAATAAATTTAATAATAGGTATATAGACATAAACCAATGTAATCTTATATAGAAAATAAATTTGATAAACCCCTTGAACTTTATTCCTGAGGAAAATATCCTTTCTTCTTCCAAACTGTTTTCCTTTCCCAAAATACCATAAAATTTAAGAAGAAAACATATTATGTGAAAATAAACATGCAAGATTATAGAGGAAGATTAAAGGAAATACATAATTATGAATTCATAAAAAATCTGATCATCTAGTATAGTTTAAAAAAATTATTCTCATAAATTTTTGCAAAAAAAGTCTAAAAGTACCTCGTACCGAAAACGACAAAAGATTCCATTCATACCATTTAGTAAAAATTTACCAATGGATAAAATTGAAATAAAAAAAATACTGAAGTGTATAAAGAACATTTTTAAATACATATTTAGGAAACATGAATTTGGATGATAATTATACTGTAGTATAAACTTACGAAAAACAATCTCAGATTAAAATGGGATTTTCAATGTTATCCTTTACCTTAGGTTTGACACTCTCCATATGAGTCCAAAACTCTAGTATAATGTTTTTAAACATATTATTAACTTATATCATAATTAGAATAAGATTTATTATTTCGTATATAATTTTTTTATGACATTATATTTCCCATTTATTAGCAATTCCAAGTTAATGTATCATTTGGGGTAATATTGCTTTGTTTATCGTACATGTTTGGACTTGTTATTCTTGATCATATTACTTAGATAATGATTTTCTTACTTCCCAAATGTATAATATTATTTATATATCATATATATTCTTAATATAAGTATATATATAATAGATAGATAAATTAAATGGAATATATCATTCATGGAGACGGTAGGTTGTACGTACGCATGATCGTTATTTTGGTTTACTTATCGTATTGAATGGATATAAGTGAATGAAATGAATTTACATAAATATAGTAGAATTATTAATTAATATTTTTCATAATTATGAATAATATATATATATATATATATTAATCATTCTTGGATAGTTAATGTGGAGAATTAATCTCATCGCATCGTGGGGACGGTATGTCTTACGTACGCACGAACGACGACATTGTTCCTTTAATGATTAAAGGATATTGAACTCGGTGGTATTTTAATTATAAATAACAATAATCATTTCATATTCTTTATGTATGTCTATCATAATCATCATTATACTCATCCTAATAAGGTAACGGGGAATAACAAATTACACCACGGCATCGATAGGGTAAACTGTACGTACACCAGCATGGTGATATTATTATTCATATAATGGATAAAATGATGAATATAATTATCCCATGATTATATTAATAACTCATTATATGGATGATATTGGATTTATAACTTTTTAATGGAAAAAATAGACAAATAATATGTAGAAGAAGAAAATAACTTTGAAAAATGCGATAAAACGATTACCTCTTCTTCGGTTGTTTCCTTTTAATTTGAACAAAAGGGCTCCTTATGATGGCTCTATACCCAAATTTAATCCTCTAGGATGATTTTAGGGAGGTTGGTAGGATAAATTTACTGGTATTGTCTGAATAAAAATTATTTAGAGGTGTGGGTTAAAGAGAAAGGGAGGTTCCATTTTATAAGAGAGGTGGGGCACTTTAAGAAAAATCATGAAATATTAATTTATTATAAACGTTTTTTTTGTTTATAATAGCTCAAAATTAATTTATTTCTAGTCTAAGATAATAATGGATCTATATAATCTCAACCAATAGGTTTTATCCATGTTTAGTTAATAAAAGTAACCATGTCTTTTATATTTAACCCTTTGTAAAATAAGTTAACTCTTGCCATTTCCTCTTGTATTTTTATAATACATAGTTAACATAATAATTATAAAATTACAAGGGAAAATAAAGTAGATAATTTATGAAATTTTTATCACTATAAATGTTATTTGGCCGATTATTATATTTTTTGTATTTTTATATCATTTAATAAAATAGTATTTATTCTAAAATCTCATTTATGTCAAATTTGACACAGTTTAGTAATTGATTATTGTTAATGCAAAAAAAACATGATTATTTTGAAACAAAGGAATTAAATAATCCCTAATATGTAAATTTCATCAGTAAAATTATTTTATGGCACCAGAATATTCAAATTACTTTTATTTTAATATTATTAAATTCATTTATTTCAATGTTTCATTAATGTGGTAATCACTACATCATAATTATGTTATAAATAAAAATATTTATCTAATGTCTAAAACATTTAAATAAAATACCATGATGTAGGAAAGAATTTTAAATTTATAATAAATATTTATATACATAGATATCAGTTATATAACCCCGTATTAAAATATATAAAGTAAAAGATATATTTTTATGCTATAATTATCTTCCCTTCAAATTAATTCTTATAAGATGTCATTTTCACATCTATGTGGACCCATGGGGTCCTAAAATCGATCCATGGATTCCTAATGTTGGAAATATATCATCCAATAGAATTAGGACACGAGTTAGGTTACTTTAATATTATTATAATTTTATTTTTACCCTTATTTACCAGATTTACCCTTTAAACATGGAAAATAAAATAATTACTGGAGTTACAATTCATAATGTCCAGAAATAAAAGGATTCGATTCCCACAATTTTGAACCTATGATTCCAAATATGGAATCATTGTTTCCAAATTCAAAACTCACAAGTTTTAGTAATTAAATTAAAATTAATTCTCGTTGTCAAAACCAAAAAATAGGTTCTTAAGAAGCAATTACTTTCATAAGATTGAAATGAGTTTATGTGTAATTTAAAAGTGAAATTACATCTAATGAAAAAAAATGCATTAAATGATAAAAATATAATCAAATTAAACTTTAAATTCAATTAAATTTATATTCTTTCTATATAAATAAAAAAAATGAAAAGGTAGTTTCGACTTCAAATGCGGTATTTTTTACTATTCACTAAAAAATAATCTTTCTCAGAAAATTACCAAAAATATATCCAAAGTAAATATTGATGTCCAATTATAAAGACTAATTTTATTTCTTCAAATAGAATATATAACTGTGTCAAATATAGATTTTGAAAAAAGTTCACCAACAAAAGGGGCTAAATCTATATTTTTTAAAAAATACTTCTTTTATCTGAAAAATAGATTTTGTTCTCATATCATGTTCTAGAAAATGTTTATGAAGAATGATAATGTTATATAAAATTAAAATTGTGGTTAATACTATTCCTAAAGGCTTGTTTATATCACATTAAATAATAATATTTTAATAATATATCATAGTTTAGTGAAAGTTGGTATCACGTACAATGCCAGCTACCGAGGAAGGTCGCTCTTTTATGTAATGAAAACCAAGTCTGTGTTTTGTGTAGTTAAATGTTAATTTGGTGTTTTGTGTAATATAAACCAAACATAGTTCATTTATAAGTTGAAAAAATATCTATATTTAGTGTGGTGTGAAATTAATTCTATCAAAAGAACATGAAATTATGTGAAACACAATCCCAAAATATGGTTTCATATATTGCAAGCTAATATGGCCTTGCGTAAAGTGCAAGAAAATCTTGGGGTAGTGTTAAACACAATACATCAAAGAAATTAAAAGAATATCTCTCATAAAATATCAGGGTGTTACATTCTACCTCGCTTAAAATGGATTTCTCCCTCGATATTCATCGGGGTTATAAATGGTTTACTACTTGAAAGTTTCATTCAGGGAAACCACATCATAAAAACAAATACTAAAACATAATTTTAAAAAGTAAATTAGAAACATAATGGTTACCAAAGGTAACTTTTCACTGGGATTCCACATTGGATAACATAGGTGGGAAGTGAAAACAAGTATATGGAAGAGAAATCTAACAATCAAGTTATGATGGATAGTGATAGAGAATAAGTATTTGAGAAAGATAACTACAAGAATTATATAAATCTGTGATGATTTAAGGGACCATATGATTCATCATATAATAAGGTAGTAGGATAACATTTGTTGTTCAAATATATTTTTCCAAAAGTAGATGAATTTTTTCATGAGGAGAAATAATTACTTATAATACCATCATTGGTCATTCCCTGAAACTTTACCACTTCATCTCTTATTTAAAGAAATGAAGTTGAATTTTTCATTCATGAAGTGTTAGTAGATTATATGATAGAATGATAGTTCATTCCATCTGTCTCCACAAAAGGGATAGAATGGGTTATCAAATATACATAATTCCAGATATGGTGAGATTAATCGTATATGGTTCCAAAAATGGACATATACATCATATAACATACTTCTTATAAAAAATAAAACTAATTTATATAAACCAAGGATTTCTGATAGGCCGTAAGTTGGTAATAAAGGCATGTCACACTTCAGTTGTTTGTTCGATTCCCACATCCCTGTCTAACATGATGGATTTTCTATTGTCCTGTTGGTTATCCTTTTTATAAAACTATAATATTATTACATTCCATAAATAATATAATGAAATTTTTTAGCCTTGAACAATATTATTTTATGTTCATCATAATCCATTCCATCCTTTGGGCTTATCAAATATACTTTTGTCCAAACTCACATTACAAAAAAACAATTACATGAAAGGCCATATAAAAATCAAGTGAATATATTAATTTATCCCCCATAAATCATAATATATATATTGTTGGTCACATTCCAAAAAATTTAATGACTTCATCATGCATTCTATTGAATCATTTTAAAAACCTAATTTACCATATATCCTTATTGGAAACATTCATGTTTCATTATTCCAAAACATGTTGGATATATTCCTTAAATAAATTAAATTTGAACACTTCACCCATGATATCATAACCCTCTTATCGAAAAATCCAGAATTAGTTCCCCTGAAATTAAAATCATCTAATTCACTTACTAAAATCCAGAATATCTTTATCCATACATCATTATATTAACATAAGGAATATGGAAATGATTATCTTTCCCTTAATTGAGTGTTCTCCAATTATATCACTTTACCCTTAAATCACCTATTTGGATCCTTAGAACTATTCAACATATCCTTTCCAATCCTTAATGAAAAACTTGTACTAAAAATCATGTCATTGAATTCAGAAACATATACAACTCAATCATCAAACATTATTCTTAAATAATTACTCCGGATCCATCATCTTCATATATCCTAAAATATGAATCAACTCTTTTCATTTCTCAACCTCTAGCTTCTTTGGTATAATGTAAACAGCACTGGAAGAACATCACATACCTTTCACATACCATTTACAATCTCCTAAAAATTATGACCAATACTAATGTCATCTTTATGATTCTATTCATGAAATTTCTACATAAAAAATTGATCTTCATAATTTCCATAATTTTCACATCCGAAACATTCACTGGTTATCTATGTTTTATGTAGTTCTAGAAATTGAATGAGATAAAAAATCAAAGTGCGAGAAAAACAAAGAAGAGATTAGAAGCAAATAGGTAAGGTAAATTACTTATAATATTTAAATCTATGATATCATTATTTTATCCCTAGGTTAGTCATAAGTTTCACAAAAACCTAGGTTTTTAAAATATACATTACTTATCCATAGGACATCCCTGTACATATCCTTAGAAATATATCAATGGATCTCACTAATGGTTTTGCATCCTAGTTTCCAAAGGATTTCTAATCCTTTGTTCTGATACCAGCTGCAGTGACCGCAGCATGACGTATATGGGCATTAATTTTTTTTCTAAATTCTTAATACATTATATAAATAGATTCCCAAAGATAGTATCCGTTTAGTGTCTTTGGAAACACAGAACACATTCTTCTAACTTGGTAAAAGATCATCAACATCCACCATAAATATCTTCCCCTTTTTTTCCTACCTGAAACATCTATTTAAATCATGTGGAAAAGAAAACATAATAATAGTGAGATAAAATGCTCAGTAAGGGTAAACATGGAAAACATAAAACAAACCATAAACATTTGAATGTAAAACCAATAACATAACATTTAAACATTAAAATCTTGAGTCATGAAATAAATCTTTCCAATACGTAAGGAATAGATCATAAAGGATCATTTACCATGATAGAATATAATTGGAATAAAATACTTAATTTTGGAATAGTAACAAGAATATAATATGATTCCATAGTAGCAAAGGCATTTCTTACAAGGCCATCATAGTGGATGAAGTCCGTTAGTGAACCAGGTATACTTGTTGTTCCAGCCATGTATTATTGAACCAGATTTATTTTCTATTCTAGTCATGTCTATATAATGACATATAAATCATTAACCAATTCATTGGAGTTAGATATAGGACCCAACCATCTCATAATTAAATCATTCTTACATGTTCTAGAAAAATAATAAAACATTCACTATAGCATAACCCATGAAATAAAACATTGTCCTTAAACACCATTCCATCATAACATAATCAATAATTGGATTTAATAAAAATAACACCATAATTTACACAATAAGATCAAGGTAATAATTTGGATATAAACATAAACCTATGTAATATTTGATGGAAAATAATTTTGATAAAACACTTGAGCTTCATTCCTGAGTAAAATATCCTTTCATCATCAAAAACGTTTTCCTTCTACAAAATACCATACAATTTCAGAATAAAACATTATATTTGAATATAAAATTGTAATATTATGGGAACCCTTAAAATTAATAAATCATTATGAAACCATAAAATATCCGTTCAATCCGTACAAGTTAAATAAAACATTATTCATGTACTTTTTCTAAAAAAGACAAAAAGTACCTCGTACTGAAAAAGACAAAAGGATCCATTCATACAATTTAGTAAAAATTTAAAAATGGGTAAAATTAACATTAAAAAATTATTGAATGATTTAAAGAACATTTTTAAATACATATTTATGAATCATGTATGTGGATGATAATTATACTCCAGTAAATACTTACAAATAAACAATCTCGGATAAAAAAAGGATTTGCAATGTAATCCCTTACCTTAGTTCTGATGCTCCCCGTACGAGTCCAAAACTATCGTATAATGTTTTTAAAAAAATTATTAACTTATATCAGAATCATAATAATATTTATGATATCATATATTATTATTCTATGACTTTATATTACATGTTTATTAACAATTCAATTTTAATGCCACATTTCAGGTAATATCACATTGTTTATCATATGTGTTTTCACTTTTTATTCGTGATCATATTACATAGATCATGACTTAATTACTTCCAGAATGTATTATATGATTTATATATCATATATATTCATAATATATATATATATATATTATATGGAAAAATGAAATGGAATACACCATTCATGGAGATGGTAGGTCGTACGTACGCATGAACACTATTTCAATTTTATTATCGTATTGAAATGAAGTAAGCAAATGAAATATATGTACATAAATATAGTATACATATTATGAAATATATTTCATAATTATTAATTATATAATATGAATCCTGGATGGTTAAAATCTAGAATTAATCTCATCATGTCGTGGAGACGGTAGGTTGTACATACGCACGAGCGATGATATCATTCCTTTAATGATTAAATGATTTGTAAATTGATGGTATCTTAATTATAAAGAATCATAATAATCTAATATTAATTATTTATTTCTATTATTTCATCACTATACTCATCTAAATAATGTAATGTGGAATAACAAATTACACCTCGATGTGGAGACAGTAAGTCTTACACATGCACGCATGGTGATATTAATATCCATAGGATTGATAAAATGATGAATATAATTATCCCATGATTATATTAATTTATCATTATAGGGATGATAATAGATTTATTACTTTGTTATGGTAATAATATAGAAAGAAGAAGTAGAAGAAAAATGAAATTTGAAAGAAGGGATAAAACGATTACCTATTCTTCGGGTGTTTCCTTTTTATTTGAACAAAATTGCTCCTTAGGATGGCTCTATGCCAAAATTAATTCATCTAGGATGAATTGAGGTAGGTTGGGTGGAGAAATTTTAATGTATTCGTCAAAACAAATGGCTTTAGAGGTGTTAGTTAAAGATAAAGGGGGGTTCCCTTTTACAAGAGAAGTAAGGGGAACTTTAGGAAAAATCTTGTAATGTTATTTTAATATAAAACGATTTTCAGTTTCAAATTCCTAAAAATTAATTTATTTAGGGGATATGATGAGTATGGATATAAATACTCTCAAAAAATACGTTTTATGAATGTTTATGTCATAAAAGTAACCTTATCTTTTAGATTTAACCCTTTGTAAAATTAGTTCACTCTTACTACGTCCTCTTGTATTTTTATACGACGCAGTAAATATATTTTATATAAAATGACAAGAGAAAATAAAGTGGATAATTTATGAAATTTTATCACTATCCATGTTATCTGGGTGAACTTTATATTCTTATTATTTTTATATCATTGAATAAAATAGTATTTACTTTAAAATATCATTTTTGTCAATTTTGACAACATTTAGTAATTGACTTTTGATAGTCATAACTACTTGATTATTTCTAAAAAAGAGAATTAACACATCCCTAATAGGTCAATTAAATCTAGAAAATTCTTGTATGTCATCAAAATGTTAAAATTACATTTATTTTAATATTTATAAATTCATTTATTTGAATCTTTCGTTAATGACGCAATCACTGCATCAAAATTGCGTCACAAATAAATATATTTATCTAATGTATAAAAATTATAAATAAAATACCATGATGTAGGAAATATTTTTATATTTATAATATATATTTGTATAAATATATATCAATTATATTACCCTATATTAAAATTTATTTAGTTAAAAAATATGTTTATGTTATAATTATATTTAATTTAAATTAATTCTACAAAATGTCATTTTCACATCTAAATGGATCCTTGGGGTCCACAAATCTCCCCAAAGATGACCATGGTCAGAACTATCTCATACAATATGATTACTCCAAGTGTTAGGGTAGTTTAATATTTTTATAATATTATTTTTTACGGTTATTTTATAGATTTACCATTCAACCACGGTAAATAAAATAATTTCTGATGTTATTATTCCTAATGTCAAAAAATAAAAGGTGCTTATTCACAGAACATCAAACCTATGATTAAAAATATGGAATCATATTTTCAAAATTAAAACCACTAAAGTTTCAAAAATTAATATAAATATAATTCTCGTTGTCAAAACCAAAAAGCGGGTTTTTTAAGAAATAATAAATATCAAAAGAATGAAATGTGTTCATGTCCAATATAAAGGTGAAATTACTTCCAATGACCAAAGTTGGATTAAATTATAAAAATATAATCCAATTATAATTTAAAACCAATTAAAAGTAAAATTTAACAATATAAATAATTAGATGAAAAGGCAGTTTCGACTTAAAATGCGGTATTTTTCACTATTCATTAAAAATTGAACTTTATCAGAAAATTACCAAAAATTTATCCAAAGTAAATTTTGATGTTAACCTTATAAATAATAATTCATTTTTGAATTATAACATATAAATGTGTCCAAAACTATATTTCAAAAAAAATCACCATCAAAAGGTGGTAAAACTATATTTTGAAAAAAAACATCTTTTATCCGAAAAATTCATTTTATTCACATTTCATGTTCTAGAAAAATTTTAAGATTATTTTTAATGTTATATAAAATTCAAATTTTTAGTAATAATACATATAATGTCTAGTTTATATCTAATTAAATAATAATATTTTAATAATATATCATTGTTTAGTGAAACTCGGTATCGCGTACAACGCAAGCTATTGAGGAAGGTCACTCTTTCATGTAACATATGCCAAGTCAGTGTTGCATGTAGTTCAAGATTACATTGGTGTTTCTTATATCTTTATCCAAACATAGATCATTTATACATTGAAAAAAAAACTATAATCAATGTTGTTTGAAATTAATTCTATCAAAATGACTTGAAATTGTGTGCAAAAAAATCCAAAAATTTTGTTGTGTATACTGCAAGCTAATGTGTTGTGGTGTATAGTGCAATCTAATAGTGGTTTAGTGTGGAACACAAGACATAAAAAAAATTAAAAAAAATCTATCACATAAAATCTCTTGGTGTTACACTTCTCCACTAGGTATACATCCATATGGGGGGAATATGTACTTATACATTCAATTGTATTTTTGGTGGTCCTTTATGAGATAAAGCATAGCTGAGTTATCTCTTGGTGTCTCACCTGTTAGAAGGTGAAGGCTGAGTACCATGTTCTGGATGGTTTGTTACAGCTTCTTGAGATCTCATAGTGGATGTGGGAAAACATATCCATGGACTTTGTTATCGGGATTCCACACATAGTGGATGGCCAGGAATCCCTCTGTGTGATAGTGAATGACTCATGACGTCTGCACACTTCCTTTCTATCAAGGATCATAGTCCATTATAGATATTGGCGAAGCTATATGTAAGGGAGATTTTTCACTGTAATGTGGTTCACTCAACTATTTTCTTTTATAGTAATGTTTGGTTTACATAATGATTTATGTAAAGACCTTTAAGATGCATTTGGGACCCAAATGATGATGAGTATGGCCTTTCACCCCTAGAGTGATGGGCAGACCAAGTGCACTAACTTTTGAAGTACACTGGAACACCATAATAAGGGAGGGTGAATCAAGGTTTCTATATTTTATTCCTAAAGAGATGGATCTTGTTCCCACATTGGTTGGTACATATTAATCTGTTCTGATGGTAATGTGAAACAATTAAAAAAATCACACCTAGAATGACAACGTAGATAATTTAACTTGGTTCACCACTAAGGGCTAGTCCAAGGAGCATACATAGAGAGATTATTGGTTATACTTAAATTTAGTATTCTTCACTAGATTTGGTATATATATGTTTTGACACAGTCAACCTATGATAGAATAACTACCTTTACAATGTATGTGGGATACCACATGACGTCCCTCGAAACATTTCTATCAACTCAACTTAGCTCACTGTTGTTTGAGTTATCTTACTCAGTTTATCAACATGAAGGTCACTACAATGTATTGTCATTAAATTCATTATCCATATCAGAGAATTAGACTCTTCATGAACCATATACCTAAGTTGATTCCTTTTAAAAGTCATGAACACTTAAACCTAATGTCCCAAACTCCCTTTCATGAAGATCCTTCAAGAAGATCACTTCCTTCATGAAGCTACATGTCTTCGTGGAATAATCCCATTTATGAAAATAAAAAACTCAACATAGAGTACCCCATAATCATGAAGCACATACCAATAAAAAACTCTACCCATATTCAATACTGAAAAAGTATTCTCATGATGCTCATTCTCTGACACAAAGATGAATTCATGTATCTCTGTTGGCATGATGAAATTAGAAAATTTCTGTATTTTCCATGAAATTTCTTATTTTAAATGATGTGGGGGAACCCTCATATTTATAGGTTTTGCCGTTTCTGATGCTCCACCACCTCTTTGTGGATATTTCGGATCATTCAAAAATGTCTTCGTGGCACTCCTACTGTCGCGAAGTTGCATGGAGATGTTTCTTTCACAATGCTTATCATAATCATGGATAATTCCATTAGAAACCATTTGTGGTGATCATCATAATCATGGAACTTTACATCAATGAACATGAAGCACCAATTCTGGTAATCATAGAGAAATCAATCTCCATTCACAATTCTCATCATAATCATAGATCACACTGTTAGATTTATTTAAACCTTCACGAAACAGAACTCATGAATCCCATCTTTCCAAAACACCTGGATTTTCCATATTTTCATAAGGCCTTCAAGAAAACCCACTCTTTGGGTAGAATGTGATCCCCAAAATTTTGGACCCCAAAAATTTGGTAAACATTGATAAATAGAACCACCTTTAAAACTATTTTTTTAAACTATAATATCTATTTCTTTACAAACTACCTAATATTCCTTTTCAGGATTGAAAAAAAACACATACCATACTCTATTTATAGCATGAAACAACCTTGGAACCAATAATACCCCTCCCCCTTTTGGGTTTGTTAGAAATCTAGAGATATATTCAATAGAGCACCATCTATAATCAAAACCTAATATGTAAGAAACAACTAATCCAACACTCCATGTTTACATGAGCAATGATTAGTGTAGAAATCTAGAGGGGAAGCATGAATTGGGTTCTCTTGTTTTGGAATTATTCTTGTGTTTTGGAATGCGTATTGATGTCCATGATCAACTCTTACAATTTCCTTATAAAACTGGACTGTTTTCTCCATTCTCATTTCCCACCTTTATAACACATCAATCTCTCCCATTGAATTATTTTTTACATTCTCTATTCTCCTTCTCCCTTCAATAGAAAAAAACATTTTATTCTCATCTTTTGTTCCATTTAATTCTCCATTCTCATCCATTGAAAATAAACCCAAATAACTTAATTTTGACTTGTAGTGACCAAAGAACACTCCCCATGGATTTTATCTCCCCAATAAACCTACATCATTTCCAAAAACTGATTAAAATGGTTAACATAGCTAGGGATCAGGGAGCTTTGTAACCTCCTCATGCACTGGGAGGTGTTTGAACACTGTGGTTCAACTGATGTTTCTAGAACACATGTGTTACCAATGGATTGGGAAGTATGTTATCCACTTGATCATCAATTCCAACAGGATATATTTTAATAATGCCTTGTTAATGTTTTCCTTTGATGAAGTGATATATTATTTCAATTTTTTCTTATGATAATTTTGAACAGGATTCTTCGTAAGATCAATTACGATCTCGTTATCACAGTGAATCACCATTGGATATTTCACCTCATCACCGATATCAGTCAGTTGTTTCTTCATCGATAATAGCTCCGTGTAATCCTTTATAGAGTACATGTACTCAGCTTTAGTTGTACTATAAGAAGTAATTTCCTATTTCTTACTCAACCATCCCACAACATTTTTTCCAATAAAAATGTTCCACCATTTATGGACATTCTATCAATAATATCTCCTATCCAATTAGCATCAATAATTTCTAATAGCTCACTGTCTCTTCCTACAGCAATGTATGAATCATAATTGTGAGTTCTCTGAATAAACCTCATGATTCTTTTCATGGTTTCCATATGTTCTTCCTTTTTATTTCATTGAAAGCGTTCCACTATTTATGTTGTAAAGACCATACCTAGTAGTGTCGTAGTCATGTAAAATAAGATTCCAATGATTCTTCTGAACATTTTGGGATCTAAAAATGTCATATCATCTTACATTCCTAGTTTTTTTCTAACTATAATTGGAGTTGACATTGGTTTCAAATCATGCATATTGAATTTATTCAACAACTCTGTTGCATACATTTCATGAGAAACAATAGTGTAGTATGTCCTTTGAATCACTTGTATACCCATGAGCTATGTGAGTTCACCAATCGAAGACACTTCAAATTATGATTTTATATTATTGGAAAATTCATCCACTAATCCATGGATTCTTCCACCTAATATTATATCATCTACATAAACTACATCCTTGAAATAATATTTTTGAGAATTATTCACATATATATTGTGATCTAGTCCTCCTCTTTTAAATTAGAGCTTCATTAGATTGGATTCAAGTCAAGAGTATCATGCATGTGGATCTTGTTTAAGATAATATAGTGCCTTCTTCAATCTAAAAAACTTCATTCCATCATTACTAAGTAGATAACCCCTTGGATGTTCAATGTAGACTTCTACTTCAAGAACACCATTCAAGAAAGCTATTTTGACATCCATTTTATACACTTTGTATCCTATTTGAATTTCCATGGTAAGAAAAATATTGATCGAATCTAGTATCCCCAATAGAGAAAATCTTTCTTCAATATCAACACCTTCAATCTATGAATATCATTTACACTCCAATCACGCCTTATTTCTAATTACATTACCTTGCTCAGAAAATTAATTCTTAAAGATCCACTTAGTACCAATCACATTTTGAATTTCAGATCTCACAACAAGATCCCATGTCTGGTTATTGTCAATCTAACCTATCTCTTTATTCATGGAAATAATGCATGATTCATCCTTTGAATCTTTTTCAAATTCTAATGGTTATACAAGTGATAGGATAGAATATTCTGCATTATTCCCCATTCCCCTTGTCTGTGTCAGTGTTTTCCAAACCGCAGTGATGTTAGATTGATCTATTTTTATATTTGATTTATCATATGAGGTTCAGGATAATTTTCTTCATCCATGTCTTCATCTTCTAATTATTCTTCTAAATCAACATTTTTTGTGACCCGAGAATTTTTTTAATGTCTTTCTCTACTTTTTTATTTTGATCTATTCTGTGTCCACAATCTTCCCCATCTTATATTGTATTAGCATAAGAATTCCTTGATGTGTTTTTTCTCATCATCAATGATATTCACATCACTTTTTTCCACAAATCTTCTAAGAAGATTATTGAAACATTTGTTGGATTCTCTCTTCACTGAATATCTGAGTAATATCCCTTCATCTATAGATTCACCATAATTCCCTTTACTTCATTTTTTGTTTCAGATGAAACATTTACTTCTGAAAACAGGAAGGTTCTTCGAAGAAGGATTCCTTCCATTCCACAACTCATATGGTGTCTTCATTTCATCCATATAATTACCTATTAAATTTGGAGGATATACTATAGTTGATGTTATGTCCTTTTCTACTTTAAATGATATAAACTGCAGACCAGCTTTCCTCATAAGCAAGCATCACAAGTCTTCTCTCCTTCCCCCTTAAGACATTGGATATCCGTGAAATTATTAAATTTGGATGTCCTCACATGACTTTTTGATTGATGTGACCCAAACATTGGTTCCATGAGTTTAACTATTCTTCAATTGTCATGTAACCAATGTTATCTTTACAATCAACTTGATATAAGTTCTGAAATTTTTGGCAAGCTTTCATTAGAGAATTACCTATCCTTCCTTTTATAGTGCAGCCTCTTTGATTGATTGTCACTATAAGTCTTGAGTCATAGATATTCCTCACACGAAGGATATTGTGAGGATATCAATCTACATAGAGAACTTCAGTTTTCTTCTACTTGACATTAGCCAGTACAATAGTTCCACTACCTTTTATCTTCAAATAACCATCATTAACAAACCATACTATTCCATAAACACGTTTATTTACATTCTTCAATAAAGCAGCATTTCCCATCAAATGGGATGAGAATCCATTATCAAGAACCCTAGTGTTGTTGTTATCTATATCTTTGATGGAGACTTTAGCAAGATTGGACATCACGATCTTCTTCTTTTCCTTCTATGAAATATTAGATAGAGTATAAGATAAATATGGAAATTTTAATATCTCTTCCATGTGCATAGTTTCATTATACCCATACTATTCTTCTAGATGAGAAAATGTATTTGTAAGAGAAACACCGTCTGTTTGAATATTATTGTCTTGTCTCTGTGATTTTTATGAATTGTTCATGCCTTTCCTCTACTTGCAATAAATAGCTTTTAGCCAATGTTAGAAAAATTAGAAAAATATCCATAGAAATTATTTCTTCTATAAGATTTAGTGTATTAATTCAATCTTTCTTGTGGACTTCCTATCTCTACTCAATTCAAATAGATCCTTGTCTCTTCATAGTATGGCAGGTATGACCTGGAGAGCCAAAAAGTTGACATTTCATAAGAGAAAATGTCTTATCCCTTATTTTCCTCCAAATGTATCCTTCCTTTGAGAATGAGTTTGATGGATGATCATTTCTGAAAACATGTAGATAGTTTGTAGTTTTAAATTCTATTTGATTTAGGGATTTCTTTATTTAGACTTCAGGTGACTATTTGATATGTACAACTTCCACCTTCACTATATTTCGGATTATCTTTTTTCTATCCTTCAATGTCTTAACATCAAAACCAATTCCACTTTTTCTCATGAATGTGGATCTCTGACCATAAAAATCCTTCTCTACTCCTTCCAAACCATGCTCGACTCTCTCTATCAGCATAACATTTGAGAATATTCAAAAATGTATTTTCATTTTTGTTTCCATTCAATTTGATTCAAATTAAATTTTACTCATAAGAGTGACAACCTCTTATTCCAGACCCTCAATAGTCATGTACTTTTCCTATAGTTTCAATGTCGGGTAATTTGTGACATTTTCCTATTCTTGAATTATGATCTTTAGTTCCACTATAGATTCTTTATTTCTAGAGGTTGTTGGATTTTCTTTCGGTACTTCTTCTAGTCGCCTAATTTCAACTTTAAGAGGATCGACATATTCAAATGATTCTTCCAGAAATACTCTCCACATTTTTCATTTTTTACTTTGATTCTCAATCTCTATATGTGAATCCTTAAGTTGAAACATGAAATCATTATCTGTAATCAACTGGTTATTTCTATCTTTATCTTTTGATGATTTTTACTTTTCAACTATAGACTTCAAAGACTTATGGGTTCTAGATTTAAACTATGGTTCTTCTTCCTAGAAGAATTATTTTTCACTATCTTCTTATTTATAAAATCTATTCCTCTATCCAATATTTCCTGATTTATAGTTTCCATTTTGATAAAACCTTTTCTATGGCTTCTGCGAATTTCTTGCTTCACTTTATTAACATCGAGCATTCATGAGAACCAATAGGCAATGTTTCCAACACTACCATAATGAAAATAGTGTAAGGGAAACATCCCTTCAAATATCCCTTTTCCAATTTTCAATTTATTTCCATGAAGAGAAATAATTTCATCTTCATCATTATCATCATCAACTATATCTCCATACACCTCTTACTTTTCATGGATTTGAAATCTATTTCATTGCTTACATGAGTCGTTGCATCTTGAGGTTAGACTCGTATTTACAATACCTCTAGACTACTTAGAAGACTATCCAGAGGATGTTTATATAGATTTATTTCCTCAAGCACTGATATATTCTCATTGTAGAGAGGTGGAACCCTTCCCAAGTTTTTTCTCACAATGTCAATGTATTTGATTTCTTCAAGATGTCCATTTATAGCTGCAAAAACATCAGTAATTCAAATAAAAACGTATCATAATTTTTATTAGGATGTATTTTTATGTCATTAAACCTATTGCGTAAGACATGAATTTTTTCCTCTTCACTTTGTTGTCTCCTTAATAAATATTCTATATGTTTTTTCACAATGAATTTACTTAAGTGAAATACATCTCCTTAAGATAGATTTGATCAGAAATGGATTCAATGAGGGAATTCAGTGCTTTAGCATTTGCATCAAGAATTTTCTAGTATGTATTAGTCCTATATAGCCTGGTCGAATCAGTGACATGTATTACATGTGTAGTGGAAAAGAGTACTTACATTACAAGAGATCTTAGATGAGATCTCATCTTGTTATTAAATATTTTAACGTTATGTCCATCAATTAGGTGGAATCCTCTGAAGTTAACATAATTACCCATCATAGTATAAAAGGATAGATTTAACATCAGAAACCATTACTCTCTCGTTCCACTTGAAGGACCATGAAACACCTTAAGAGGGTAGGGATGAATCAAGGTTTTATCTTTTTTTCTAAAGTGATAGATCTTGTTCCCATTTGTGTAGGAACCTGTTAAACCTATCTAGTGGTAATGTTAATCAATTAAAACATTCCCACATAGAAATAAAACACATCTAATACTACATGGTTCACCCCTATGGGCTAGTACATGGAGCATATGCTGGCAGATTGTCGATCATAACTAAATCCACTAATCTTAAGTAGATGTGGAATACATATGTTTTGACTCATTCACCCTATTCTAGGTGAACTTCCTTTACATGGTTTTAGGAATAGCACACTACATCCCTTAGAACACATTCAGTGACTCCCCTAGGTAACTACTATGAGAGAAGTCGAACTCAGTTTATCATCTAGAAGGTCACTTCCATGGATTGGAATTAATGTCTTTTTTTTTGTCTTAGCAAGAGAATCTTCTGGAACCATATACCTAAGTTGATGCTTTTTGAATGCCTTTTCCACAAAAACCTAATGTTAAAAATTATTTTCAGGAAGCTCCCCCATGATTATCAATGCCTTTGTGAGCTCCCTATCATTATAGAACAATCTCATTTCCTATTCTCACAAAGTCAAAGAGGAATACCCTGTTAACACAAGGAACTTATTAATCAAACTCATTTGAATTAGTCAAGATTCAGAAAGTATTTTTGTGATTCTAAAGCTCGTATAGAAAGCATGATTCATGAATATCCCTTGGCTTCACAATATTAGATTGTTTCTATATTTTCCTTTGTAATTTTTCATTTAAATGAAGTGGGGGTAGCCTCATATTTGTAGGCTCATCCATTTGCGATGCTCCACTACTTCTTTTTGGATTTTCTAGATCTTTCAAAAACCACTTCGCAGCGCTCCTCCTATCAAAAAGCTCTATGGAATTTTTTTTGGGTTCTCATCATAATCGTGGAGATTTCCATTCAAAACCTTTCGTGGTGAACATCTTAATCTTGGATCATTCTATAAATGAGAATGAAGATCCAATTCTAGTAATAATAGATAAAACCATCTTCATTCATGATTCCCATCGTAATCGTGGAGTACACCATTAGAATCATTCAATCCTTGGTTAAACAAAAATCTCAAATCCCATTTTCTTGAAACTCATGTCTTTCTATATTTTCGTTATCCCTTCTAGAAAAACCACTTTTCCCATTAAATTCCATCCTCAAAATTTTGGACCCCAAAAATTTGGCATAAATTTGAAAATAGTTCCACCTTAATATTTGTTGTCTCTTTGAACTATATGATCTCTTTCCTGGAAAACACCCTGATCTTCTAGGTGAGGATTGATGACACACCCAAACTATACTACATTTTCATCAAAGAATAGTCTTGGTTCCAACATTCTAGTATTGGTGGATATGTTGAGGTTATGTGTGTTATAATATGGAAGTATTTGGGAGGATCACCTGCCCTAGGTAGAATTTTCTTAAAAAAATATGTACCACTCTACCATCTTCATGGATCCTTTTAAGGCATTTTAAGGGAGACCCTGCAGGTCACTCTTGTGCTAGAGAGTGATTTTTGAGACTTCTCTTATGGGCCCAATGATTTTGATGGTGATGACAGAGAAAGTAAAAGGCATATTTGTGATGATGAGGATGGATCTTAGTAAATAGAAAGATTATGTGGATCTCTATCGTAGGCTTTTGGAGTTTAAGAAGGAAGGCCATTTTTTCAAAGTGTCACCCCATGATAAGGATTGAGAGGGTTCATTGGGGTGGTTACTTACTACCTCTCCCTATCCCCATATCTAGAGCATGTGAAAACATATTTCCTGTGTCGCAGCTGATTTGATACATGCATGACCGCATGCACATCATCAGCTTGGGTGATCTGGACATTGAGGACAAATCCACCTTTTCGTATCACTCAGTTTCAATTGAGGTCTGGTAGGAGAGTACCCTACCAGAATTGACCTACCCCTAGGTTCATGTGTTGTGGCATCATAGAAATCTGTTATAGAGTTTCTAGGAGTAAGAGAGCTGGTTTGGGGCTTAGTAACCGGAGTTTTTTATTTACTTTTTTTTATGATGGAAATATTGAATTAGGGAATCATATAGAGACCCAAGTTTTTTCTTATAAAGTATTATAAACATTTATATATATATTTCTTGAGTTAGGAACTAAGACGGTGGGTGATTCCAAGTCCGGGTGTTCTAGGAATTAATTTTTCTAAAAATATTAAATATATTTCATAATTCCCACTTGTAACCACATAACGAAATTGAGATAACTCTTTAATAAAAGCTCAAATGATTAATCTGACACCATGGTTGAGATTATAACACAATATTTACCATAACTGATATATAAAATGATTTGGTGTGGGGTGTTTGGTCTCCTTTCTTTTTTTGGTACATTTATTGAAATAAATAATTATTAAATTAATTAATTAACTCATTTAAATCCTAAATTAATTCTATAAAAGTAACACCATAGAGATTCATCAAGGGTTATTCTCATATCATTAGAAATCAAATATGTTTCAATCCTCCATCCTCTATGGGAGAATCTCATCAGATGATGACAAAATGTAGGACAATATTAGATTAGCACGCAACAAACACAACAGTATCTCTTGATTGTTGGAAGACACATTCCTCATCAACGAATTATCCATAATCGAGTTTAGACTCTTCAATTGGTAACATATTCCCATTTATTAAATTATTTTAGAAGATCAATAATTTTTCATATATATATTCCTATTGTGGATAGTTTCATGCTCCTGTGAAGATAAATTAAATCATGTCCATTTGATTTCTACCCAAGGTTCCCCATTCATGAGATATTGGAAAAGAACTCTTGAAATTGATCATATAACCTTTTGTGGGGATTCTCTCCATTTCCTCCAAATTTGTTTTACTGGTAGGACCCCATGGTCCAAGTTCAACATTGTGGGGTGGCAGTAAGCCTGATCAGACCCTCGAAACTGTGACTGATTGATAAAATAATCACATATCAATGAACTGACCATGGATATATAGTGATTTCATGCTTATAAGGTTAATTCCAATTATTTACTTCCAAATCATTCAAGGTGGAGGATTTGGGACGTGTGTGGTACGTGTTGCACATACAGGTTCACTGTAAATCAACTTGGATTCGGGTTTCTATCCACCGAAGAGATGAAATCAATTGGTCATTGATAAATCTAAAAATCCGGAGTCAAATCAATTACATATCTAAAGTGTATGGATATATTCAAGGTGTTATGATCAGATCTGAGATTTTTCCTAAAAATAAAAACTACACATCATTTACAAGAATGAACACATGTCGTATAGCCCCCTTAATGGTAGAAAATAGGGTTTCAAAAAACATAGGGTTTTCAAGATGTGTATTCCTCCTACAAGTGTACCTATTCCGTAAATAGGAACATATGTGATGGGTCATATGGGTGGGAAACCATGTGGAATTATATATCTAGGCACATTGTTGTGTACTCAAGTATATAGACTTGGAGTCTGGTTTACAGACATGGTGTCTGATACATGGATGCAGGTTTCAGTACACAGACCCAGAGAAGAGGACACATACTGGCCTTAACTATCCTATTCATGTCGTATAGTCCACCTACTTTTCATTTACCACTACATGGGATGGGTCTATGTTCTAGGAAGGCACATGACCAAGCAGCAAAATGGGACCACATTCCATGTGGGTCCCTTCACATGTCGACTATACCAAGGTCCATTTTAAGCAATATTTAACCATATATGTATCCTTTTTTGAATTGACATTATTTCCAATGAGTATCACATAATTGATGTTTTTCTATGTAAAATGTGATGGTGTCCTTGGTTGTTTCCTTTGAGTTAGGATGTGAATTGTTCTGATCATGATGCCAGATAAGGAAACAACTGATGATGACAGTGATCACATAGGATCTCTAGGCCCATTCCAAGTAAACCCTCTAGAATATATGGGAAGTTACATAATCAATAGAAACCGATTTTTCCCTCAAATATTGCTAGGTAGTGGAATCCTTGAAGGATTTTCAGTTCACTCTCTAGTTTAGATGGTCAGTGGGGTCCGTGAAGGATACTGAGTTGATGCTCCTATATAGTTTAGGAGTGTCATCCTCAAAGGATATTATGTTGAAATTAGAGCATAGTTGATTAGTTATATCCTCGATGGATACTGAGTTTCCCCTCTTGAATTGTTGGGTATTGGTGTCCTTGACAGAACACGAGTTTTGCCTCCATCATAGCTATATAACGGCATCCATGACAGATACTGAGTTGACCCTCCAGCATAGTTGGGTAGTGGTTTCCTAGAAGGATACTGAGTTTAACCTACAGTATATCTAGGAAGTTTCACCCTCAATGGATACTAATTTTACCCTCGAACATAGCTGGGTAGTGGAAAAGTCGATGGATACTGGGTTGACCCTCCAGCACAGCTGCGTACTAGCATCCTCGATGAATTATAGAGTGGACCCCCCCCCCCAACATAATAGGGTGTAGGTCCCCTTATTTTATTTTGTGGTCCCTTGATTTAGAATCATAATAAAGAGTCATGGTTAGACTTGGACAATTACTTTTGGGTAGATGTGTGAGATGATCAGCGCTATTGATGGGCTTTGGGAACTATTGCATACTCCTCTTCTTGGGATGAGTCGTGTGATGGAGATTCCCCTACTCTCATATTTGGGATTCATTTGAATGAGAAGATATATATATCCTTCAATATCCACACATTGAATATGAATTTAATGATCTTCTAATGATATGATCATGTTCTCATACAATTCTGATCATGATTATTCTAACATATCTCCCATTTTTTCCCAAACTGAGCCTCTGATATCACCCTTTATCATGTTTTATATCCCCATGTTATGATGATATATATTATCTATGATATTTCTAAGAAGGGTTCTATTCATGGGGAACCTAGTGGGAGATAATGTTTCTCATTTATGGACTAGGGATTATGTTTCCATGTTTTATATAGAACTAAACTAATACGGTCTTTAATCATGTGTTTTTTAATATAATAAGTATTCTACAAGAAAATAATGTAATTTATTTGTATGGTAATCTTGTGTTTCTATAGTGGATATCAGAGAATAGAATTAAATAAAATTTGGAATCTAGGATAAGAAAACCATAGTGACATCCCTAAGGAAATGTATAAAGATAAGTCTAATGATGAGTCAATTTATAGGAAGACATCCTAGAATTATGTTAAAGGAAATAGAAATTAGTTTACACTAATACATCCATGATTGGATACTACATGTGGATGTTGATCTATAATATATGAACTTCAGGGAAACAACCACAAAAACCTCATTTTGAGATAGACTCAATCAGCAACTGGTGCATGACTAAGGGCCTTGTTGCACACCTGGTTTGACACTACAGGGGGTATGATTTGGGAATTCACAAACACTTTATTAAACATCCTAAAGGATATAAACAGAATTAGGTAATAAATAAAATATGATAAAAAGGTGTTATATATTAAATAAGGTGTCTTAACTTAGATATCTTGTAATTTATTCCCATTATTATGTAGTTTTCAACTATGATTATTGTAACTCTATTGTTATTTGTTTTATTCAATGGTTTCAATCTAAAGGAACACCGTAAATGTTGATTCATATGGGAAATTAATTTATTTTTCACATGATCATAAAAATGTTATGGGATCAATAATGAAAAAACATCATTATTATTCTTAAACAACTTTCTCAATCTATAAACCATGACGAATATATGGAAAAAATGGATGGAACAAAAATCAATTGAATATTTTAAGAGTTAACATCCACCATATATTAGTTGGTCCTCTAATCAACATATTGCTGAAAAATATATTTATACCGCATAAAATCAATTTTCATTTCATTAGTGTTCAGAACATGAAATAGAAAACTTCTCTATTTATCAATTAGAATGATAAGAATAGTTATGGTGGAATATAATCAAGAATAAAATGCATCAACATGAAATTGAATCCATGGATTAGGATGAGTTTGATAACTTATTATTCAATAATGTTTTCCTCGTGTTCTTTATATGAAGATGGATAAGTAGTTTCTTTTGTCAAAGTAATGTGATGATCAGTCTATCGGTACCAATGAGGATAATTTTACATGACATATTAGGTACACTTCTAGTATTATCCTCAATCCAAAAATTATTGTTGATAAATTCATTAGTGTTTTAAAACCAAGTATATAGATGGTGTTAGACATAAGATACATCAGTATCTATGAAGGGATTATATGTTGTTCCATTAGGTTAGGAATTGAGGTTATAGTTGTGTATCCATCTCATGGTTCTGAAAAGGAAGAAAATACGGTGAAAATGATAATCTAAATACCATAGAGAGAAAAAGATGATATTTCCATTATATTCAAACATTGGGAAGAGTCATGGAGTAAATTTGGTTATGGGTTCTAATAAAATTTTTCAATGTCAAAATGATGTTCATTGGTAAATTTATTACCAAAGTGATGGGAATATTTTGGATAACAGTGAGAATATAGGGAAAGATTCATATAATACACCTCCCTAACATCATTGGTTAATGTGTAACATGATTGGAAATTATGTTAACTAGTGCCCAAACCAAAGGGTTGATGATGATGACCAATGTTAGTAGCCTCTTAAGCTAATGGAAAAGGTGAAATATCATGTGATCTCTATTTTTTACATAGGGTGAGATAACAATGTTGTGAAAGCAACAATTAACGTGCACTTTAAAACTATAAATTTTTGGTTTGATTATGAATTTATCCACTCTTTCATATATAAAGAATTATATAATTTTATTATGATTCAACCAAAATGAGTAGATATGGAATTATCAGTCAAACCCCCAAATGGTAGAATGATTGAAAATCAAGTGTGTAATTCCACTCTGATTGAGTTGTTTGGGAATGTGCTTCTTATAAATGTTATTTTTCTTTCTCTGGTTGAATGTGATTTCATCTTAGGTGTCAATTATCATTATCTAAATAAATTCCACAACAATTTCCATGTAAGGTACGTTATTTTCGATATTCTAAAACAACCTATGATCATCTATTAATGTGAAAATAAGTATCAACATCCTATGGATATTACATCTAGTGTATGGGTCCTAATTCCCATTAATAATGTGTGTTTATCTCAAATGGTTAGGGAGAAACTAAATATTGATTATATTCCTCTTGTATTGGAATTTTTTTCTATCCTTCTATAATAAGTTCCTAGTCTTTAACCAAAACCTGAAGTTATTTTTTTAATAGAACTCATATCGAGTACTACATAAATTTTATAGACCCAAAATATAATATATCCAATTGAGTTATATGAATTTAACAAGAAACTATAAGAAAACATTCATAAGGCATCAATTTAAAAACGTTTATCTCCTTGGGGTTCACCTATTCTTTTTATGAAAAATAATTATAGAATAATGTGACTCTACAATGATTATAGAGAGTTGAACAAGATCATTATTAAGAACAATTATCCTATTCCCCATATTAATGACTTGTTTGAAAAACTACATGGAGGTATATATTTATCCAAGATTGACCTTCATTATGGATAACATCATTTGAGGGTTAAGAAGAATGATATACCCAAATATGTATTCCTATAAAATGTATGGATACTATGAATATATAGTAAATCCATTTAGTATTATTAATTCTATTTCTATCTTCATGGATATGATGAATCGAGTCTTTAGAAATTACAGTGATTTCAATGTTGTAGTATTTAGAGAAGATATTATTATCTACTCAGAATGTAGGGAAGAACATCAAGAACACTTGATAATTATAGTAAAGAGCCTATGGAAGGAAAAACAATATGAATAATTTATGATGTGTGATTTTTTAATGTAAAAGGTGTACATTATGGGTCATAAAATATCAATAGAGGTTATAATAGTGGATCCATCAAAGATAGAGGCTATAAAAAATCAGCGGAGTCCAATAATGGAGACTGAGATTCATAGAATTCATGGTTTAGTGGGATATTATTAACGTTTTGTGGAGAATTTCTCAGAACTATCTAATCCTCGGACAACGTAAACACATAAGGGAGACATGTTCCTCTAGATAGATGAATTTGATTAAAATTTCTAATGAATAGAATGTTAGTCAACACACCTATACATTCATTTCCCTATAACAAAGAAGGGTTTGTAATCTATGTTGATGAATCCAAGAAGGGATTGGTATGTGTTCCTATTCAAAATGATCTTTTTATAGCCTATACCTCATTAAAATTGAAGAATAGTGATTAAAATTACCCAACACATGATTCGGTATTAGATGTGGTAATTTGTTCTATGATGATACAATGGAATTTTCTTTATGTAGAGAAGTGTGATATATATTCCAATCATAAAAGTTTGTAACATATATTCACATTAAAGGAGTTGAGCATGCGCCGAAGATGATGGTTAGAGTTGATAAAGGATTATGACTTCCCAATACATTACCACCATAGGATTGCAAACAAGGTGGTTGATGCTTCCTATTGAAAGGATCGTGATTGATTATCCATAATGAGGATCACAATTATACAATATATATGGATTTGTCGAGTATGGATCTATAAATCCTAATGGAAGGGGAAAACGTATCATTCATAATTGAATGTTCAACCCTCGATAAAAGTGATGATTAGAGAGGTAAAGAGTTATGATGTGGAGCTGGAAAAGAATGTTTCAAATGTTCTTGAGTTATCCATGATCAAGATGTAATCAAATGTTTTAGGAACTCTATATTTATTCTATCCATACTAGATTTTAATATGGATTTTTTAGAGGGTTCTCATAGTTCTTCATTCTCTATTCATCCTGGTAGCACAGAGAGGTATATATATTTGGAAATTTTCTTCTTGTGGGATTGAATGAAATTATATATTTCAATGTTTGTATCTATGCCTTAGGATTCCAGAAAGGAAAGGTGGAAAGACAATAGTCTAAGGGGATATTACATCCATTACACATACTTGAATGAAAATGGGATAACATCACAATGGATTTTTTTTAAGACTCTCCAAACCCCCTAAATGGGATAATGTTATATTTTAGGTATATGATCTCCTTGTTAAGTCAACAGACTTCATCACTATTAGATAATAATTCTATCTTGATTAGATCTTTTGGATATAAATTTAAGAAGTGGATAGATTTCATGGATTATTACATTCCTTTGTATTTGATCGGGACTTGAGGTTTACCTCAAAGTTCTAGTGAAGTCCTCATAAATCTCTTGATACAAAATTGAGTTTCAAAAATTATTATCACTCTAAAATTAATGGTTAGTATGAGGGGAAATTCAAAACCTAGAGGATATGTTGAGATCTTATTATTTGGGATTAAAAGGTGGTTGGGATGGATGCCTTCTTATAGTTGAGTTTTCATAAAAACAACTTTTATTTAAGTATTTATAAGGTTCCTTGTGAATTTATCAATAGAAGGAAATATATATATTCAATGTGATTGAATGAAGTTAAAGAAAGAAAGTTATTGGGACTTGATATAGTTGAAGAAATGGACTATAAGGTTAGAACCATTACGCTGCATATCAAGGTAGATCAAATTAGGAAAATGGTTATGCTATTAACTATTGTTCTATTCTATTATTTCATGTATTGGAAATTTTTTTCTATGAATATATCCCCGCATGATGTTAATGAGTTTTATAAGTAAAGGAATGAATATGCAGACATATATTTTCCATATCAAGATCATAGATTGAATAGGTATGGTTTCTTACCACATGGAACTTCCACAAAACATCCATAAAGTTCAGGATATGTTCCAGGTATCTCTCATGAGGAACTATATACCTGAAACTTCACATTTTATAAACTCAATGGTCATACCGCTGGAGCATGATCTTTCTTATGTGGAACAACTAGTTGAAATTATAGATCGTATAGAGAAAGTTCTATGAAACAAACCCACTCACCTGGTAAATGTTTTGTGGAGAAACCATTATTTAGTGGAATCTATATGATAACTTTATGATATGATGAGGAATAAGTGTCCTCATTTAATTTCATAAGAGTGGTGAATTTAGAGGGAAAAAATCACTCTAATAAGGAGGAATATAACACCCAATGTTTTTATGAACCTTTTTTTGGAATAAATTAAATTTCTTGGATTTCTTGTTATTCATGATACACCAATTTAATAATTTTCTATATAGTACACCATTTTATGATATCAATATAGGCAGCACTAGATTGTATTTCCTTTCACCTGACATTGTGTTTTACCAAAATAACGATATATTAATAGTATAGTTATCTAAACATGAATCTTATAACTTATCCATTAAACATAGTAGTTTGAATTAAAATAACTAATTTTAAAAATAATTTATAATTTTTTATATAAATAAACCATATTTATAATAAAATAAATAATTTTTGTAAAGTCAATATGCTTTGAAAATACAATTTTCTCAATGAACTGGTTTTTATATCCTTGTTTGAATTATATTGAAATTAGTTTTTGGTAATTTAAGAAATTTAATTTGATAAAATAAACTTCATTTTTGAATTTATAATGTTGATATTATCATAGGTTGTATATTTTATATTCTTATGAAATATTTCATACTTTAATGAATGTTGAAAAATACTGAATTTTAATTAGAAATTGCCTTTCTGAATATTTTATTTATAGAGTTAAATTATATTTTAAACTAGATTAAATGTATAATTAGTTCAATAATAAAAAATTATTTCCAATTTATGTCATTATAATCAGTTTCACATTGGAATTGGATGTAAAAACCATTCAATCTTTTGAACATTTTTACTTTAAAAACCCATTGTCTCGTCTCCGGGATATATTTCAAATTATATTCCACCAAATATTTGACTATAATATGGAGAAATTGATTCCATATTTAGAATAAGAATAATTTCTAATTTCTAATATGTTAATCATAATTTTTAAACCAATTAATTACTGAATTAAATTAAAAATAATTAGATAAATCTAGGTAAAAACACGATTATTTAGTGATTAATCATAAAACATAAAGTAAAAAAATAGAACTACACACATCCCAACCCAATTTTCTGAACATATTTCATCTGGAAACCCTCATTTATATAATTTTGTTTATTATTTTTGGAAAATTATGGAAGGAAGACCTCCCAATTGTGTATACATTTTTCTATTTACAAGAATGACTCTCCTTTACCACTAGAAAAGGGACCCCCCATCCCCTAACTTCTCCACACTACTCAAGCCCTTTGGATCATTCAGAACCATTCAAAATATCGTCCCGAATTCCCTTCCTTCTTCCATGAAGCCCCATTTTTTTATAAATCCAACCAAGGACCACCTTTTGTGAAAACTAAAAGGAGATACTTGAGAAGGAGGCAGCGTTCATCAACAAATATCTTGGTTTTATTTATTCCCAAAACCTTTTAATTTTTTATATCATTTTAATATAATAAATATAGTATATTAAATATAATTACAAGTTATTTTTTTATGTGTATACAATCATTTTTCACATGTACGATGGAGTAACGCCTCGTGAACCGATGTCGACTTTTCTTGCATTAACATATTTAATGGTTGGTATTAATAATGGATTTATAGTTCATAAATGATATTTATTATTTTTATGATTTTTTTATGATTATTTAATAGTTATATCACCCATACCTTAATTATTACCATTTTTGGGAATATGATAACATCGTCTATGTGTACAGAGGACTATCATCACACGAAGCGATGTGATTTATTCACACATTACACTGAAAGTATTAATGATGGGTTTAACAAATAAATGTGAAAAATATTACATATAAATTATTATTTAATTTAAATAATTATCCTAAATTTATTTATTTTTATCTGACTAGAAAATGAAATCAATATTCATGTTGACATACGACCTATCTTCTCCATGAATGGTGTATATCATTTCTTACCTATTTCATTTATATATTATTATAAATTATTATTTAATGAATACACACATATATATATATATATTATAATAATATCATGGTTATATGTATAAATATTATTAAATCGAGATCTAAATAATAGGATCGTGAATAACAAGCCCAAATATGTACGAAAAACAATGTGGTCCTTACCCAAAATGTAACTTTAACATGGAACTGCTAAAATGGACTATTATAAATTCATAATTAAATAATATAAGGTATTATATTTATGAATATGGTTTTTATTAAATATTTATTATAAACTTATTTTTCTTGTGAAGGTGGTCTGAGTGAGTATGATGAGAGTCAATACATAAGGTAAGGGATTTATATCTCACATTTATTTTCTATGAGACACAAGCCATCTTCAACTCATATTTCTTCAATGAGGAGTATATAATACCCTTGAATGAAATTTATTATTAACCAACTTAATGTTTTTTGTATTTAAATATCCAATTTAGGATCTCTCTTTCATGTTGTTTATGATAAAAAATTTACCAAATCGGTAAGATATTTTTTCCTTAATTTTCCATCGTTGAGATATAAGTTATGTTATTCACATATATTCATTCGCGGGGTGTGTATAAATCCCCTATAAAATATAATATCAAGAAAATTTTTAAATTCATGATATTTTATGTATCACGTGATGTTATTATATTGTGGGGATTATAATTAAAAGTTATTAAAGTGTTAAGAGTTTGTTGCTATATTTTCTTTATTTATCATGACTGTTTTTTATTATGCTTCTAATAATGAAATCATATGATACATCTATTAATAATTATCATTAATTTTCTTATATTTTGTTTATTCATGATATCTTAATGTATCTTTACAATTTTAAACTCTTTGGTACTTACGATAATTAATAATGTGTATTTATTAAAATATAATCTTATTTCTCTCTTTGATCAGAAATTTGTTTTATTCAAAAAAAAATTTAATAAAACTTATTTCAAAAATGTTTAAAAATATATTTTATGATCATTTTAAAGTATAATTATTTAAACAAATTATGTTTTAGAAAGTGTTTCAAAAAAACTCAAAGCATCCGTTATATGTTTTCATGGTTATTTTTCATACAATTTGTTTTCAAAATGTTTTATGATCAAAAAATAATTTTTCAAAATAGAAAGGATATTTTCCACAAGAAAGGTTTTTAAAAGATCATTAATAATTATTTTCCTTATAATATGACATTTTTTTGTGTTACTTATTCCTTAACGAGGATATGATCCAAGAATACCATTCATATTCTTTCATTGAATGGTTTATTTTTTGATGGCATGATGTTTGTGACACCCGATTATCTTACATTGGTCATACCATGATAAAGCACTCGTGAAACTTTCTTATTTTCATGGGTTATGGTATAATGAAATGGTTATGAAACATATCTTATTTCCAATGGTTATGATATGATGACATCTTTATGATACCCATTTCTTTTAATGGGTTACGATATAGTGATTATGCTTTTGATTCCCTTATGATTCATTTCTTATGAACTTCCAATATTAATGTAATGAATCATGATTATGGTTATTCATATGTTGGGTATGTTATTTTAATGTAATTATCAAGTGGTCATACCCTAATTTTCATGATTATTCTTACATTTATCCATTTATTACACTTGTTGATCATATTATCTCACCATTTATTATGTTTTCTCCACCCAGGTTTTGAAGATATGTATTATGTATGATGTTTCTAAGAAGAGTCCTAGTCAGGGAGAACCTAATGGGAAATCATGTACCTCGCTTATGGATCAGTGTATATATATTTCTGTTTCCATAGGAACTAATCTAATACAATATTTTTTGGGGGGTTGTGTAATATATTTTGTATTTTTTTAAAATGATATAATGTATATGTTTGAGAATCCCATACCTCTAAATGAATTATGTTCATATATATTTTTATTTAAAATCTTAAGATATAATATATGATTCGATGAATTAAATAACCATTTATAAATTTAAATGAATTAATTAAAAAATATATTTCAAATGGGAAAAAATTTTGGTGATCAATTCCCTTTAGAAAATTTATTAAATAATTTTTTATTTATAATATTATAATACATTATTTATATTTATATTGTATTTAATTTTTACCAAAATCTTATATTTTCCTTGAAAATTATGAAAAAACAAAAGGATTATTTTAACATGAATATTTAAAAATAGTATTTCTTTTATCAAAATAGTTTATTAAATAATATAATGTCAACAATAAAATTAAAATCCTCTTTTATTAAAAAAAGACTTGTTTTTATGAATATAACAGTTCTCTTAACATTTGGAAAATTATATTAGACATCAATAAATTATATTTTAATTTATGGGGAAATAAATTCAATTTTATATTATTATTTTATAAAATAATATTTATATCATAATAGTTTAGCTCATTGGAAAGAATTAATTAAAACTATATATTTTCTGAAAATAAAATTTTATCTTCTTCATATAAAAATATTATTTTCCTCACCTCATATAGAATTATAAATATAAATTAATAATAAAAATGGATAAATAAAATGATTATTTTATTAAAAATTAAACATAAAAACTCATACTATAAGGGTATGGAAACATAAACCATTATTACACGTGTGTATGAGCTAAGGGTAAGGTGTACAATGGTGGGGAAATAATTTTGTGGTTCAAAAAACATTTTTTTCTAATTGATCTTGATAAGCTTGATCTTCTCCAATAAATGGTTACTTTTATGAATATGTTATTGAATTTTATCTTTGGCTTGATCAAGAGAAATTCCTAGTTATTCCATCTCCATTGGAAGCTCTAATAAATTCATTTAATAGGTTATTATACTATTGATCGAGGTCATCACTCCATACATTAATGTAAATTAGACATTATGATAATACATAGTATAGAAATCCTAAAATTCACTGTAAAATTTATACTTATTAATGCTTATGATTTTTTATGGTCTTTTAAATATGATAGGATATTATTTATAATGTTGAAAAATAATCAAGGTAGTAAATCTATTTTCATTGAATACATTACTAATTAAAGAATTTTTTTTAGAAAGGTAATTTAATTTATAAAAGTTTGTTTTATTTCAGTATTCCCCAATTTAAAAATGTCACCATCAAAATTTCATTTTACACACTAAAATAGACTAGTGTAATTTTATTTCAATCCCTCTTCTAGTTCCCATGTTTCATCCTCAAACATGAGGTTCCACCACAAACCATTGACTACATGAGTTATCTTGTTTAATAAAACATTTCCTCCCAGATATAAGATCATAACAAGCTTGTCCTAATATAAAAGATAATTCTACATGGTACCACCTCTGGATTCATTACATGTGACTACTATGGTATATACACTTCAAGAGGGATAAATTGAACATATCATGTACTTGATATAGGTTAAGTGGGAATGATAGGTAATAGACCAAAAAAGATGAGATAAATGACCTAATAGAGCCAAATGTATCTAGGAATAAGATTACCCTTTATCCAAAACCTCATATCTTTATTCAACGTAGGTATTTGGAGGAACACCTTATATCCGACCTCAAACATTAATCCTCATTGATGATTATTGATAAAAAATTTCTAGGAATTTTTTTGGATTTCAAATTATTTTTAATGGATTGAACCTTCTCTATTATCTTTGGGATAAGAGTCGACTCCATATGAATCCATTTTCCAATATCATCCCATAATGTTGGATTCTGACACCTCTTCCCCTACAAATCCTTATTAAGTTCCATTTGAATTCTAGAGTGAAAAATAGTGTTATATGAGAACTACACTATGAGACTATGTTTATCATAACATAATTTACAATCCATTTAACATATTCTCATCATATCCTATATAATATAAATGGTTCTTTTTGACTGACCATCCATCTGATGTAGATTAAGAGCATTGAAACTCAGCACTGTTTCTGTTGTATGCTGAAGGCTTGTCCATAATGTTGAGGTAAACCTCAGATCGGGAATAGATAATATGGGGTTGCGTACACCATGATTTATCACCACTTCCTTTATGTATATCATAGTTATATGGTTCATATAGGAATATACCTTGATTGTAATAAAATTTGATATCTTTTTATGTCAATCGACTACAACCCAGATAGTGATAGTGCCTTTATATTTCATAGGGAGTACTTTAAAAAAGTCCATGGTTATGGATACTCATTTCCATAATACTATTGAAAATTTTTTCCTCATACCTTTATAATTTTATCTTCTAGACTTGACTTTTTGGAACACCATGCCACAAAATAAAAATTTTGAAATTTCTTGCATCAGGTTATCCCATGAGAATATTTTCTTTTGAAATCAATACATCTTAGTTCTTACTGAATTAATATAAAATAATGAGTTATAAAGATAAACCATAATATCCATTTTTAGTTATAGTTTTTATGGGACATGTATAAAGGTTACTAATCTTATAACATCTTCTTGATTAAATTTTAACTCCAGAATATTCACTACCTTTTTTGTAGAACCTCATCACCTTTATGGGACTCCTTTATTCTATAATGAATTTATGGCTATGTAGTTATTTTAGTATGGTAGTATTAATGTCTATTTACTATTCCCAAGTCAATCCTTTATGTTTTCTAAGAGATTTGATTCCATTATATCCTCATCATGGATAGGGTTGTAGGATCCTTTATTCATAGAGAATCTGCCACATTATTTTCCTTTGCAAGAAAGTAATCAATTAAAAAATCATGATCCTTAATCAGATCAAACCACTTACATTATAAAATATTGATATAATTTTTTTGTGAATATATATTTGATGAATTTAGGATTCATATATATTTCACATTTTTCCCATTTGATACAATGTCACTAAATATTCTATGCAAAGATCACAGTGAAAATTTATTAATCATGCATTGGGTATTTAATCTCATTAATCTATAAGAGGTTAGAGTAATAGGATGTCACTTTTTCATCACATGTGAGTACATAGCCCCAGACATTTTTAGAATAATCATTATAGTTCCAAAATATTCCCTTATTTATGGGTAATGTGAGACTAGTTTTAGGGATTATCCACTTATTTTACACTATAAATGTCTCCTCACATTAATCAGTCCAAAAAATTCACTCCCTCTTGATTCATCTATGTTAGTGTTCCTGAAAATTTTGATAGTTTTCCTCACAAATCAATGATAGTTCTGAGATAGTCCATAGAAACTATGGATATCTATAAAGAAATCATCTTTTTCATCATTCAGTTGATTCTTTTATTAATTTGTCTATAGATATTCATTTTTATTGATAACATGAATTGGTAAAGTAACATTCACCATCCCAATCATCCATTTAAAATAATTTCTATATAACATTTCCTTTTTGAGGTATTAAGTATAACTTTAAAATACTCATCTTGTTATTCCTTTCATTTAGAGTGGATAAAAATATCATCTATTATGACTACCACAAATTTGATTAAGTAAACCCTAAGGACAATATTCATTAAGTCTATGGAGATAGCATCAGAATTAATGAGTCATAAATAGAATCACTATAAACTCTTATTACTCATGAATTGTACGAAGAGAAATATTTGGGATATCTTTATACTTTACAATTACATAATAATATCATGTCAGAAGATCCTCTATAGAGAATCCCTGAAAACCTAGTTGTTGATAGAAAAATTCATAAATCTATGGAATATGATAATTTTTATTTCTATTGATCTTTTAATATCACCATTATCAAAGAAGGGGCACGTTGTCTAATACATCTTCATGATGATAATCACTAGGCACCACAAGGTGAATATCTTTATTGTATAACCCCTTTATCAATATACCCTTAAAGTTATTTATTCTTATCTTCATATTCATAATTTGAAATTTTAATTTTAGTTGTGGAAATTGGAATGGCTCACGGTAAAAATCCAATTGATAACTCTACCTCATGGTTACTATGAATACTGGTCAATTTATTCAAAAGCTCATTATCATATTACCTGAAAATGGGACTATCATTACAAAATATAATTTACCTAGTCTCATAAATTTGTTAAAGATTTGATTTCTGATAAGGAAATAATATCCATTCATGAGATGATGATATGAAATAAGATTCAGCCTCCTCATTACTCATGTATAAAATCAGAGACTGATTTGCGATATGAATGGGGATTTTCATCTCTTAGAAATTTATGGTTTCTATATACAAGGAAAGACAATACAAACTAGGAATAGCATTTAAATATACTAAAGGGAGTATGATAGGGTTTTCTGGGAACTTCATCTCACAAATATATGAATGTTAGTATTTATATAATTAGGATGAAATAATTTCCCCATTTTCCAATTCACTAATAACTCTACAATAATTTTTTGAAGTGATGTTTGAATAAAGATACTAAAAAACATGACATGAAAGAATGCATGGTGCCAGAATCAAATGGTATGATCAATATACATGAATTAATATCTTGTTTACCCATATTCACAACATCTTCAAGATCTACCTCTACATTTATGTTGGTATAATATGTCCCTACTCTATAGTACAACGGAGTTTTTGTCATTAGTTTTCATTAACAAACCATGGATTATTGCATTTAATTGAATATTTCCCATGTTCATTATGGTTGAAACATTGGCGAGCATGATGATAGTTGATAATAGAATTTATTTATTCTATCACATTGGCGGGATTCTCTCTAAGTCGTTCACTTGCTAGTATACCTTCTTTCCACATCCAAAATAATTACCCTTTCTCCTTTGGGGAATATCAACACTACCTATTCCTACACATTAGACATGCAGGATATTGAACATTCTGACCCCTGTGATATTTCTCCATCACTCCATGAGAAATAAACTATATTCTCTACTTATATTCATTGGACCTTTGATACTCTTAAGATTCTCTGATCTCTATTTTCACAATGATAGCTCATTAGACAATTTATTTATATCTACCAATGTCTGAAATCAATTTTTTATATGTTATACTTTGGATGACCAAATAAATGGTAAAAATTACATTTTATGTCAATGACAACTGGAAAGGCATAAAATTCATATATTAAGAAGTTTGACTCATATGATTGGATGGATTACTCTCCCTTTTTATTGAGCAAAATGAATTTTTTTAGATTATGAGAAAAGTATTTATTACGATGCATTTTTGGGAATAAAGTCATCTCTATAAGTACAATTTCGTTAGTAGTCTTAATATTTTTATTATCATCCAAAATTGTTCAGTTTATGGAAATAGAATATAAACATCGAACATGTCATTCTCTTTCTCATTTCATAAAATGAAAAGAAATTATTTTTTCAACTATTTTGATGATTTTTTATATTATTAAAATATTATAATTTCCACTGAAATATAGAGTCATTAATCTAATAATGGTATCAATTGGAACATTCAACAAATTATGTGAATATAGGTTTTCAAATTGACTCAAGTTTTTGTTCAATACTTGAGATAGTTGAGAAATTATTGTGGGGAATTTCTCAATAATTTATCTCATCATGTTCATAATATCATTTGGTAAATCATCACATTACTCATCACATTGTTTATTGATTCAGTTGCATCTATTTACATCCATTGGATATAATAAAGTGAAAATTCGAGATTTAAATTTTCAAAATATTAATCCCAAACATGAGAAAATATTATCAATGAATAGATTACTCATTAATGACATATATTCTAAAAAAATTAAATTACTATGTCACAATGTAATTTATCCATGGTCTATTTTCAAACAAAAAATTTGATTGGAATTTTTTCCTTTATAATGGTATATAAAGGGATTGTGAATTTTCCAAATCATATCCCCCATGGGTGTTAGACTAGGGGAGTAGTAATATATCTTTTCCATGAATTATGTAATTGTAATTTTAATATCCAATGAACACAATTCATGGTCATTACCCCCAGGTAAAATATTTCTAGATTCACATCCACTTATAGTATCTAAACAAGGATTTTGATGCTTGAAAAAAATGATATAATACAAATTACCAAAATTAAGGTATTTTTTACAAGGTTTACCGAAATTCCTAGTAATTTGATAAGGTTATAAAATAATAAACCCCAAAAATATCTAAACCTTTCTATGATATCATCATTGACAACTGATATCCCTAATACACCTTAATTCAAGATTTATTACATAATGAAACACATAATATAATACAAAATTATTGAAAGGCCTATTGTATTTAGTATATTTAATACATAAGATAATAATTATAAATTGGGACATAATAACATTATGTGAAACTACTAAATGTTCTCTTAAAATCCACTGATCATTTAATACGACACAGAATAACATAGGGTCGCACTAATGAAAGGGGTGATCTCTAATTCCTAGTAAGGTGATAATAAAATAATATCTTAAGATAATGCCGTACATGTGATTCAAGAGTCATAACATGATGTCATATAATTGTGAGAATAAAAATCATGAACATTTAATCATGAAAAAAAAGATAACATCAAATAAATAACAGTAATGTGGAATCAATAAAAAACATGCCACCATAAGAATAAGTCAATTTTAACCACCATAAATCATAACATAGTGTTCTTGGGATAACATCTTATACACCATGCAGGATATATCATTAAATAAGAACATTACCTAATACATTTTAGTGCTATATAATTTTTGGAACACCCATTACAATCTTTCCATGTACTTATGTTTTTTGGCACATAGATCATAATATATATGAATGGGTTTGATCACTTTAAAAAAATTAAAAAAAATATTTTATAAAACATTAGGTACTTAATAAATGAATTATTTTTATAAATATGTGAATATCCTTTATTTGAAATGGGTATGAGTATTCACTACAAAAATGTTTATCATGGAAAATCTATAGATCATTTTTGCAGCATAACAGGTGAACACAACAGTAAATGGAAGTGGTGAATGAGAGTGAAGCTCAGTATATCATTACATGGAAAAATATGTTTTCTCAAGGTATGTGTGAAAATAAATTACAAAATGGAATGTTGTAAATCAAAAGAACTTGTTACAAAGAAAGTACTTGAGATAAAGGGAAGAGATTCCCTTACCATGTGAAAGCACTTCTAAAAGCATAAAAGGATATTCTTAATAATATAGGAACTCTATGAGAGGGATTTTTAGAGGTAAATAGAGTTTAAAATCAAACTAAATATGTTTTTATTGGATAAGAGTTTGAGGATGGAAGGGTAATTATTGAAAAATTGGTGCAAATTAATTATTAACTTGCAAAACTAGGTTTTGGATTTTAAATGATAAAGTAATCAATACCATAAACCTTATAATGGTTTGTTCCCATCATATCAAACAAATAGATTTATTTTTTTAGTATTTTATAATGAAAATAACCTAACTCCCTAATATAATACCCTTTCTGATATTGAAGTGACTCATGCTCATAAATAATTTATTTTAAAACCTTAAAATATAATATAGGTTTTTGATAACTCATTAGGTTTTTATATAATTATTAAAATAAATAACTTTTAAAAATGAATAATTTTAAATTAAAAAAAATATTTTCTCTCATATATTCCCCTTATACTATTTATCACATCACTTTTCTACTATTATGACATAATAATACATACTTTATGTTTAAAAATCAATTACCTCATAAAATTATGAGACATTCTATATTTTCTAATTTCGATGATCTTATTTGAAAAATAATATTTAAATTACAAAAATAAAACTCTAAATAAGAGATTATTTATATTATAATCAATATCAACATTTATTGATAGATATTGGTTTTTACGACAATGATAGTTTTCTTACCCTATTAATGATTATATTAGACTTCATTGAATTAAATCATCATTTGTATGGAAGTAAATATTATTTAATAATATTATTATATGAATTAACATCATTTAAAATTCATGAATTTATTAAAAACATTAAATTTAAAGGATATATTTTCCAAAAAATAGAATTTTAGTTTCTTTGTATAAAAATATAATTTTCATCGACTCATATATAATTGTAAATATAAATTTATAATTTCATGGGAAAAACTTAATAATTTATTTATTCGGAAGATAGCCTAAAAACTAATTCTTTAATGGTCAAGAATCATAACCCCTTATTTCACTAGCATACACCAAAAGGGTGAAGTTTGGGATGGTGGGGCTTTCTTAGGGTAGTTTGACAAACATGGATTTGGGCATGATCTTGATAAGATTTAATGACACCCATAAATTAGTTAATTTTTTTTTTGGATTCATAATTTCATCCATTTTTTAAGAAATGTAAAAAACTAGTGATTTTACAAACCTCATATGTTCTAATAAATGAGATTCATATGGCATAATCCTACTAGTCAAGGTCATCACTCCTTCTATTTGTGTATATCTGACATTATCATAACCTTTAAAATAAAAATCATAACGTTAACTATAAAATGGATATTTATCAACTATTATGATGTTTAATGGAATTTTAAATTCATCATGATATATTTTTTAATAGTCAAAATAACAAAAGGTAGTGCTCATGTTTTCTATAACTATACTACATAATATTGAATTTTTTTTTCAAAAGGGAATTTCATAAATAATTTTTTGGGCCATTATAAATTTAAATTTATCATTGGATGATTATATTTTCAATCCTCATCAAAAAAGTATTTTATTAAATTAGTATCATGTTTTGAAATCATTTTATAAATATATTTGTAAAATGTGATACAAACTAAAATCATTACCCCTTTTTAACTCGTAGTCTTTTTCAGTCATCTAAGATCTATATTTCATATTGTAATGAGTTATATTTGTAACTCCACTCATGATATTGATATTTATTTGGGGCCTCAAAATAATTTTCTTAGATATTAATATAGGATAAATGAGGAAATAAATAATTATCCAATCCATTATGTGGATAAAATTAACATTATTCCTCTAGTGTAATAAATCATATTGTTTCCCATCTAAGTGTTACCCAAATATCATATAATATTTTTTCCCGACTCTTTGTGTTGTACATTTACACAATTAATTAAACAATATAATCCTTTGGAATACACCTTTGGTATATTTCACTTGATTTATTGATAAAGGCCTTGACATGTGTTTTCATTGGAAGGGATATAATATATTATATTTTGAAGGGGATTCAATCTCATCATGTTTTTTAATGGTTTTCCTTTGAAATTTATACATCCTTATAATGATTTGGTTTAGAATCCAATTCATTCCACCAAACCTATATGTAAAATACATATTGATGTTGAACACTTTATACATATCAGATTTTATGTTCCAAACAAAATTTAAAATATAATTATATCTACACATAGACAAATGGATTAGATGAATAACATACATGAAACCATTTCATATAAAGGATTTTAATTATTTGAAATTAAAAATTACCACATTATTTTAAAAAATATAATACAATTATTCAAAATATTGCAATTACATTCAAGAATAATAGAAAATATAAGAAATTAAACAAAATGACAAATTCATTAATTTTTAAATGGGATATTTTTTCTATAATTAATTATTAAATAAATTATAATTATAAACACTTTATAATTCTAGAAATACATTATGGACATTCTAAAAAAATAAATAAAAATATAAAATATTTTTTCCACTATAAACTCTTTCTTATTTTTCATTTTACATCATTTTATAAAATTAAATAATACAAAATGAAATATAGAAAATTTATATCCTAATTTATATTATATAAAAAATTCAAATAATATTGTTATCAAATAATTATAATAATTTAACAAATATCATATTTATTGTATAAATTTATGTTGATATGGTTTAAATAATTTTCTATCTTAGGCCTTTAGTTCTAGCACATTAAATATATATTCAAAAAATTATTCATAAATTAAATATAAATCCAAATATATTATCCCTTATTTTTTAATTTATACTCAATATTAAATAATAAAATAAAATTTCCATGTAACCAGTTTATATATAAATTATTCCATATTTGGAATAATTCATAACATGATTCCCAGTATTAATATTTAACTTTTAAATAATTTTATCCATTCAATGATTCATAATAATTTAATCAACTAACAATAAAAACATTATAATTAACTAATTTATAAACAAATTTAAAAATTATTAAATACCAAAAATTACCTTTTTCCATAATTTATAAACATCCCAGTTTTTTTAATATAAATCATAACCTAAGATAAGCCACCATAAAATTATCCATCAACATTTATGATTGATAATAGTGATTATTTGAGAAAATATTCTCTTTTAAACCAATAAACTAACATAAAATGAATCTTGTAAGAAAATAATAGTGTTAGGAGCATTAATAGCATTAGTTCACATAGGGAAATCTAATATCTTATTATAGACATGCTGTTATATATTGAAATAGTATGTTGGTTATAATGCAGGTTTATCATGATGGCTTAAATGTGAGAATAAAATAACCTACATCAATCTTTGTAATGATTAATCTATACGTTGTAGCATAAAATATGAAAATATGTTAGATTATAACTAGTTTTGAGTGGTTCATATAGAATTTACATTATGACCCATAACCATTGTTGGAATAACACACACTGGGATACATATTATTAATCATACGTGAAGTGGATCTGAGATGTATTAACTAGTGTATTTAAAATTCCAGAACATTGTGTCTTATGATATAGGGTCTTATGTCATGTTAACCTAATGAAGTGTACCTCAACAATGTATTAAATTATCGCGGTTCAGGCCTTAGATGATACTAAAACTAATATTTTATTCTATGTGTTATATCCCATATAACAATAACCTATAATGTATTGTAAGGACATGATACTTACCAAGACATAACCTATCTTATTAGATGACACTCACAAAATAATCAATGATGGTATAGTGATATGCTTTTTTTATGTCATTGTTGACTTAAGTTTCAATATATGTTTTATAATCGAATGGTATTGAAAGGATATGATAAAACTGCATAGTTTTTTTTGGTTTATTTGAAAAAATATATAACATAGTAGAAGTAGTTTAGAAGACTTAAACCCATGATCACCATGAAAAAATAATTGAAACCATACTTTATAATATTAAGAAATAATTGTTTTTAAATATAAAAAATAATTCTACATGAACCATATTCATCATATGGGATTTATAAAGATCACAAGATGAATCCAAAATAAATCCATCCTTTATGGAGAATCCATGTGTTCACTATCAATCACAAGGCACACAAGAGATACTCTCCCCAAATCCCTATCATGCTACGAAATCTCATGAAATATAGTGAATAATATTCAGATTATTGTTGGGGAGATATTTCATATGTAGTTAGGAACACTCAAACACAACATATCAATGGTATTGTCTAATATATGTCATCATGAAGATATTCTTGATCCTTGCATTTATTTTAATCAATATTTATATATGTTTTGTATGATTCCATCAATTATAAATACTTCATAACGTGGATCTAAAAAATTTCCCACTTGTTTCGTCACATGAAACACATAATATAATCATACCATATGTGGAGGATTTATAAAACATTCTAATTTAACATTTTGTTTCCCAAATTAATGTAGTAGTTCATTAACACATAATAGTGTTTTGAATATCCATAAAAAGCTAATATAATATGCCACTATTCTCATTAATGTCATATTCTATAGCCTAAAAATATCTTATAACGTGATAACATAGAATATGAATTATCTCATTACAAATTTCCTTTATCATATACAACTTTTGGTTAAGATAGTTTTAATATGTTATCGCCATTCTATATCAAATGATATACCAAAAAATATTTTCACATGCAATGATATTTTACCATATGATATCCCCATATTATCCAATATCATATATCTAATATGTATCCTATTTATATATGGTTTTGGTCATATCTTAACCAACCTTAACCATAGTAAAATTATGAAATTGATTTCAGATGATAAACATTATATTTTTGTGGAACTATTGATTTTTATTTAATTTAATGATTATATTCAAATTAGGTTTATGATAGAGGAGGAAAGGGTTGCTATTATTGATATTTTTCCCTCTTGACTTTTGGGATGACATCACAGAAGATGGATAATTACCCAAAAAGTCGTGTTGTCTATTTTCTTCATGAAACCCTATTTTAAATTTTTTAGATGTTTTATAACTTCATGGGATATGTTTAAAATTATAGATGGTGTGGTAAATAATTAATATGTGTAAGAACCCAATGTTAACAAACGATATTTCATAATTGATATAAATGGGTGTCCCATTATATTATATATTTTTATACACATACAACACATAAAGAAAAAAATAAATTTCATTAATGGAGACTACTATATTAACCATCAACAAAACCAATGAAAACAAAAAACATTATATTGGGGAAAAATATATAATTACCCAACAAATCCAGCCAGAAGAAGAGCCTCAGACCATTTATTAAAAAGAATGGAATAGTAAAAAAGAGGTAGATGGGGCCAAACAAACAACCATTCTTTCATCCATCAATAATAATGTTAAATATAATAATATGACATGTCTTTCCCATAATCAGAATAACCATCTTTTTCCCACTCAGATTAGGACTTACCCTAATCGAAAATCTTAAGGATATATGAATCCACCTTCCTTTGTAGCTTAGAAGATGATCTGGAAGATATAGTCCTAGGAATAGTAGAATAATCCTTTTGTGATCTCCACTTTGGGGGAACAAAGGTGAAGCCCTCACTATCAGTCATCATTGTATTTCCACATAGGAATGTATCCCTAAAAGATGCATGCATGCCCATTTCCAAAGAACTAATTGGGGTAACGAAATTCACCATTTCATACTCATAGATGTTACCCAATTTATCATTCAATGTAGAGGATTGATTTATTTTCTGAATTTGTTAATGACAATCATCATGATGTTGAGCATTATTTTTATTGGAGACAACTTGAGGGGGGTCATAGGTAACTAATTGTGTACATTCATGAGACTGTGTAGTAGTGTCCTCTATTGTAGTAAAATCCTTTGAAAAATCAACCTGAGTATTCGGGGACCCACTATTAGATCTCACTAGTGACTCATCCACCAGAAGCACATTTCTTGTCAAATTAATCTCCCGAGAAGAATATTTCATAGAAATAAACACATAAACCATAGTGGAAAATGGATCTATGGGTGTATCACCATTTTGATCAATGTGATTTGATAGATCTGCATCCTTCATCATTGGATTCCTTTGACAATGATTGGCAGGATGACCATTCACCCCACATCTCCCACACGAAACCATTCTCTGACATAACTCCAAAGAGTGACAAACAACCATACATTAATTTCAAAAAATGAGGTTTTATTTTTTACTCAACATCAATTTGGATATTATATATAGGGGTAGAAATAGTTACCTTATCAATTATAGTAGATCTTAGATAAATCTCTACTATCATCCTAGAAAAGTGTCCAAACCAAATATCCTCAGTTTCCTTATCAAGGAAAATAAGAGACCCAATTGCCTTAACAATTTCCTGTATGTTAATTGGATTCAAAATGACCCAATTGAGTCTATAAAGATGAATCCAAACTTGAGAAAATGCATTCCTTGTATAAGAGACCTTAAATTCAAAAGACCATTAATGGAAATGAATCTATCCATATTTCAATAACAAGGACCCAATACTACAAGCTTGAAGCATATATTAATCTTAAGGGAAAAAGAAATGAAAAAATCCTTGACCAAGATAAACACACTTCCAGTTAGAGAAACACCTATGATTGAGACAATACAAACCAACTTGTCATGCTTCCAAGGTTTTCGCCTTTATGTAAAAAAATGCATGCAACCAATGTGTTTTTACCCATTTTCATTATCTCAGAAAGCACAGTAGGATTCACTTCAATTTGTGATGATGATACATTACGAACAATTTTACTAGAACAATGATACATGGAAAGATATAGTAACTGGATTCCATCAGAATTCATATTAGAATTTAACAGTGAGTTATTCACCACATAATCATAAGACACCAACTATGATCTATGCAAAGCCTCAACACTATGTAGGACCGCATCTACCGGAGATTCCTGAAATGAAAAAGTGAACAAATACATTTACCACACCATTGTTATAAAAAGTGTTTTTCTCCCTCGAAAAACCCAACTTTGTGTCATCCTTAAATATTGAAGAAAGGAAAACCTCCTTAGCAGACTCCTTTAACACAAATCCCTACGAGGTATTGTCACATCTGGAACCAAGAGGCAGATCCAAGGCCGATCGATTACAAGCTAGTATAATATTATTTACAATGTCAGGGGTTCAAACATCAGTAGAAGTCCAAAGGATATCGACCGATGGAAAAGTAACAAAGGGAGATGAGGACGTCGAGGCACCACTAGAAGGAAGAAGAAGATCAAACTATATAATGTTTTGAATCTCTGTGAGTAAGGTAGAACCCTAAACTCCATTATCAAGGGAGAGTGGTTCTGTAGCCCATAGTGTCATCTCCTCCCCTAATATGTAATATAATTATTGTAAAAAAGTATATATTATGAAATTTAGAATGAAAATTTTTTCATCCTTCAAATTCAGTAGAATCATCACCGCCATAACCAGCACCATAGAAATGAAATAAAAATATTTGTAAACTAGTTGATATCATAGAAAATGAAAATATAGAACATCAGGATGAATTGTAATGAATGTTAAATTATGGAATGAGTTTTTATATATTAGAGGTAATTTGATCATTGTTATAGTAATTTGAATGTTACAATAAAAAAATGTACTTTAGGAATAGAAACCTAACTATTTAGAATAGTAACCTGGCTGATAGGATTTTAATTTTACCTCAAAATTATACTCATTATTATTAATAGTATTCATTGTGATTAATTTAGGTAAATATAAATATTATAATTCCATAAGATAAATTTCATGATAAAAAAAGTCAAAGAAAATAAATGTAAATTTTCAATGGACTTCATTTTATCGTATTTCATAAAAATCATAATTTTCCAAATGAAATATATAATTCCCTATTATATAAAATTATTTTTAAAAAATTAATATAATTTTTTAAATCATAATTTTTAAATTTTACTAGAGTTATTTTTTGGTTAATTTTCCGAAATAGAAAAAAATATATATTAATATTAAAAATATTGTTATCCAAATACGTCATGTTTTCTGACATAATTATAATGAAATAATGGCCTAAAATATACCAAATTGGTTAATTCATAAAAAAAATTAATTTAATAATACTAATGGGTAATTTAAAAATAATAAACTTAATTTCTAATCATAAAAATAATTATTTGATGACTAAATTCTAAGGATTTCTATTAAATTAAAAAAAAATCATTAATTCCACCTTCATTTTTAGTGAATTTTTGAATTCATTTTAAATGTATTTTAAATTAATAAAAAAATAATATATTATATATATTATTCATAATGTCCAAAATTCTCCATTCCATGGTTTACCTTCAAAATTGTATTTTGTTCAATATTTTAGATTAAAAATACCCCTATCTTCAAGTATAAATAACCCCTCCCCATACACATGTAAAACCACTCCTACATCACATACCAAAGCCATTACTCTTCCATAATACACTCTCTCATTACCCTTATAATCTGTATGTATTTTTTGGGTTAATCAAACTCTAATCACTCAATATTTTAAGGGTCCAAAAAAAGAAAACACATTATGAAATTGGTAATGTCATTTTGCCCATTTATTTTGTTTCCATTCTAATTTTATATCTTCTATTTATATTACAGTAAAATATTTATTAATCCAATTATATTGTATGTTATAATTATCCCAATAATCTTAATATATTATGAAAATGTTTTATTTATTATATTCAAATATTATATATCTCACACCCATGCTTTGGAAAATGTCTTATTAACTGTCAGTTTATCACCAAAGATAGCATTTAAAAAAAATTCTTATCACAACCCTTTTGTGTGGTCATAATAAATTATTTATTATATATAAATGTATGAGTATATATGTAGTTTTTTCTAACTGAATTAATCATAAATATGTATGAATGTCCTCTAAAAAAATAGTGAAATCAAATTAAAATGGGAGATTTTTAAGGAAAACATGACATAAAAACATTTTCCATTTAGCTAATAGAATTGAGAAACATAATCCAATGATTATTATTGATAAATAGTTAGAAAAATTAAAATAATTAACTTTTAGTTCCATTTATTAATGAACCTATGTTTATTGTTGTGGACGTAGAAAAAATAATGAAATAAAGAAGGAATTGATGTAGGGGGATTCTCTAACCCAACTCCTTTTTTGAGTTATCTTATCTTATAGAATATTATTAGTGTTTATAATCCTATAATATCCTTAATTTTTCCTTAATATATTATTTACCTTTCTCATTGAGCTAAATACATGATTTTACCCTATCAAAATGTTTCCTAATACATTTAAAAATATTTTTTAAATAGAATTAAACACATCTTTGACACTTCTTGAGCTATATATTCACTACTAATGAATGAAAATGTTTTATTAAGAAGAATGATTTAACTTATTTATTTGTGAACCAAAAATGTTTTTTTTCATAAAATATTATTTATGAAATTCTTATTAAACACATCCAATTTTTTAGCTTTATTTTAGGAATTTGGTTGTTATACATTCTATATAGAATGCACGTTATATCATTTTATAATTTCATGCGTGGGCCCAGAATTATATTTCTCTATAGTAAATTTTGTAATGTGATATATCGTGATATATAATGTTTATAATGGGTGAACATGATAAATTATTTTTCATATTTTTATCATTATAATTTATGCCCATATGTTATATGTAAATATTATTTGAGTTATATTCACAACTAAGTGAAGAATTTGACAACTAAGTTATGATGTTTAATTATTATGAACATGAAAATTTTCATTCCAAAAAAATATCCTCCTTTTGATTGTAAAGATAATAATATCTATATAAAATGATGATTTTTAATATTCTCACTCTTGTACTATTGATTCATGTTCCTAATTCCTCCCCTTACTAGGCTTCTAGATAACCCCATTTTATGATGTATATCTTCATGTGAATAAAAGTACATTGGATATTGGGGGATCATTTAGAAGGACAAATAATAATTTTTTAAATAGAAGTTTGTGTTCAATTATATATAGGTGGTGTATGAACAAAATTTTCTAATGTTATATATCATTTGGATCCTACGTTCTGCAACTATTATGTTGTTCATTTAAAAAATAATTTAGTAGCCATGCATGAAAATGTTGGGTCACTGTAGTTGATATTAGATAATGACATATTTAATTTGGAATTTAGTATTGTAAAATGATAGAGATAACTATTGGGATATGGATGTGTTTTAAGATAAAAATCATATGTATGAGAGTGTATGGTTTCTGAGAAATAAAATCATTTTATGTAAACTAAAAATTGATGTGGCACTTGAATAGTTGTACTTAGGACTAATAAACCCAAAAATTATTCATTGAACATTTACACGAAAATAAACTACTAAATGATAATGGTTCATGCTACACACTTTGTTTTTCAATTCCAGTGGATATGGTTTGGTTATTAAGAAACATTATACAAACCATTATGGAGTATAAATAACTATTGTAATTATTCCTCTTAATGATAGAGAGGGATTAAAGCACCTGATCCAAGAAGCATCAAGCTAAAAATTGAGATCAGATAAGAACTAGAAATAAAATAAATTCTTTTAAAAGAATAAATTATTTATTCATGATTTTTGGAGTTTCTTTTTGTTCTAACCAATTTTATATTTAAAATTTGTGGAAATAGGGACAACATTGACCAATAACCTGTGTGAGGGTCAATACACCAATTTTATAAATTTGATTCATTATTCCGTGGGTGGATTAATTCAAAGAATTATATATATTCTTACCTGGTATTTTGAAGCTACATATAAAAATATGAACCATGTTGAATGTCTTCCTTCGCCAAATAATGAGAAACTAGTTATTAATTCTTTTATTCAACAGCAACCATAGACGTTTAGCGGGTCTATCGATCCAATTTCTCCTGAATAGAGGGTCAGATCAATAGAGAATAATTTTTTTAAACTCAATTATTCTGCTAAATATAATGTGACTTAAACCATCTCTATTTTATAAGGAGAGGTAGATAAATGGTGGGAATTAATAAAGAATACAAGGACGAATAAGGAAATAAAAGATATGGAGTTGGAAGAATTTAATAAAATAATCCATGATAATTATTTCCCTCAAAATCGTCAAACTAATTATGAGATATATTTTATATAATTTAAGGAAAAGGTGATTGGTTTAATTATGAAATAAGATGAAACCATTAAATATATTTCAGGACACACCTTAGTTTTTATTATCAAAAAATGATAGAATTTTTTTAGATATGTTAGTTTGTTAAAACCACACCTTGTAAAGGATCTTCTTATCCATGACAGTGGGAGTTATGAAGATGTACATTTGTGTTCTCTAAAATTATAGATTTAGTTTAGTGAATTTTTCAATGGTAATGGGGATAATAAATTAATTGTCATTTTTTATATTTCTAGAACAAATGAAAAAAAGGAAAAAGATAAAACCTCCCATATTTCTAAAATTTATGAAGAAGAATCTTGGTAATTACATTGAAGGGGTAGTGAAATGCATAATGTGTGTTATATAAGTCTATTATGCTCTTAAAGTTTAATACGAAATGAAGAATAAAGCCACGTGATGGAGGAATGAAATTAACCACCCATGGTTCAGTTATTAAACTATAAGGATCAATGGGACTATACAAGCTAGTGCACTAAACCATGGGTCATTAATGGTAATCAGTAGTAGAAACCGCTAAGGATGAGTGAGAAAGGTAAAACTTATACAATCACCATTGGTGAATTGTAAAATTGTAATGAAATTTTATAAGGTTAAATTCCTATTCAATAATGAATGTAAATAGTATTATATCATTCAAATTCTACAAATTCAATTATATAATTCATGTTTTCTTGAGCTATTCATCCAAATCCATGATACATTGAAGTTTATATATCCATAAAAACACATAGTGGTGCGATAAATGTAACCCAAGTGTAGGAATATTTACCTATTATTGTATGTGGGAAGATTCTTCAAGTGAATATTTTAATCCTTCATTTTTTGTAATTTGACATTATACTAGGAATTTATTAGATATCATTATACAGAGAACAGATAAACTGTTGGGAAAATAAAATATGTTTTCAAGTTTTGAACCATCTTATACTCCAAAAAAATGAATGGAAGATCATGAATCTCTATTAGAAAATTCAAAACAAGTGTTTTTGATGATACCCTATGAATAGACATATCTATCCCAATTGATTGAGTGGAAGTAAAGAATAAACCTCTAGGAAATGACCAATTTCTAGAAATATACTGATGTGTTTATCGAAGATTTTTTTGGTCTTCAACCATATCAAGAGGTTTATTACTCAATAGATATTATACTTGGAGCCACTTCTATCTCTGAATGACCCTATAGGATGGATGTTGGGAAAAAAACCCTCAAGGTTAAATTGAATCATTCTTAGGTTGATTGTGTTTGTTGATAAAGAGGGTTTCCATGGTCTGTTGTGGATTTCCAGAGTGATTCTTGAAAAACTATGTTAACAATAATCCATGACATAGGAAAGGATAATCTAATGGTGTTACAACTAGAACATAGGAAAGTGGTGCCATTTCCTAGTGTTTGTCAAATATTTTGGGCCTCTAAATTGGGAAAATGGAGAAAGATGTTTTTGGAAAAGGAAGTCGTTTTCCAGATTGAAGATGGTTTCGAATGTTGTGTGGAAGGCATATTTCTGGATTAGAGCATAAAAATATGGAAAAGTCATGGAATGCATGGAAGATCTATATTGTGCATGAAAAATGATGTTGTATGAAATAGGCTCAACACCCCATGAGACATCAAATTAGGTTTTTCACACTTAAAGGGGATCTTATGTGAGCTGTCAAATATTACACACTAGGGTCATAGAGGCCTATAAATAAAAGGGGACACCCCCCCCCCCATTTTATAGGCTCCACATGTAGAGGAAATCAGAGTTCTAATTCATGGAAGAATTGAGTGTAAGTGGAGTTGCGTGAAATAATTGGAGTTGTGAGTAAGATAAGAATTATTTGTGTAATATTTAAGTTGTGTGTAAGTAGGAAGTTACGCATAATAAGGGAGTTACACAGAATAATAGCTTTTTCACACAAAGCATAAAACATGCATGAAAGGCATAGTAAGGGTTTCACGAAAGATTGGAAGTTTCCATGTACACCTATGGTAAAGTGATATTCATCAGTTCATGAAAGTGGGACATCAATAGAGCATATACATATTGTGGAGGAAACATTCATTAGAGATAATAAAGGGACCTACATGTCTATAAACTATGAGTGGATCTTTAGAAGAATTAGTGATCTCACATCAGTTGAGAGGGTAATGAGCTCTCCAATTGTGATTGGTTGTAAACCAGGAGGGAAATTTAGTCCACTCAGAAAATTATACATAGTATTTTGCTTTTATTGAATTTTCTATATCATCACATTTTCATTTTATTCTCCTTAGATATATCCCAGTGAGTGTGAACCAATTTAAAATTAATGTGTCTCATGTTTCTTTAATTTCTGGTCATAATTTTCAATAGAAAAGAGTGATAAGTGTGTTTTTTGACAAAAAATAAATATTAAAAAGAAAGTTGTTTTTAATCTATCATACCCTAAATCACCCCCATGGAATTTTACCTTTTGAACATTACAATTGGTATCAGAGGGAAAGGTTAATATCAATTTTTCACTCTAAATGATTTCATCAATCCAAAATATATTCTGATTTTTGATGGGAATAAGTTTTAGTTATTAAAGAATAGGATGCAACACTGCTTTTGATCCATATGAATGTATGTCTTTATAGTAGTGATTCATGTAATTTTATCCAAAATTGATAGTGGTGATTTATCATAAGCTAAAAAATGGTAATTGGATGTTGAAGAAAAAGGAATCAATCATTTAACTGCAGCCCAATCCAATGAATTCTCTATGAAGTTTATGTAATAAAAGACATCACATAATATCTTGGAAAATCTTTTTAATATCTATGAATGAGGTTCCAAAGTTAGATAGGAAATGATAATGGTTCTGTGTAATAAATATGATGATTTGAGAATGAAACCCAAGCAATATTTTGATGCATTATTTGAATTAGTGAATGTTGTAGTGGAATACATGCACGGTCTTATAGAAATAATTTATGATGTAATGATCATCCAGAACATACTAATAAGACATACATCATGGTTCAATACTAAATTTTCTATATTGTAGGAAAAATATCCAAAGGAGATCACATTAGATTGCTTGCACAATACACTTATCATGTATGAAATTATAAATGAGGACATTGAGTCTGTGGAAAAAGGAAATTCCAAGGAAGAGGAAATAAAGGCCATGAAGAAGCTCACCATAGAATATTCTCAAGAAGAATAAGAAAAAAATGAGGTGATGTCATTCCATTCCTCAATCCATTAATGAGCAATAGGAATGTTCGAAGGGAATTTTTCACTTTCTTGCATTAGATATGGAATGGTTGGTCATCATATAACAAGGATCCCCAAGATGTTGCAAAAAGATAATGAGAATGAAGCTAAAATCGCTATGATAAAGTCTCCAGCCTATGTGAATGGAAAGATATTTTTATGATAAATTTCATTAAGAAGAAGAATATTCTTTCACACGAATTTGATAGTTCAGATAAATCTATAGTTGAAGAGATAAAGAACAATAAGTATCATAGATAAAATTCAATGTTGGAATTCATAGGAAGCAAACTGAAAAGTTAATAACAAGAAAATTAGGAAGAAGAAGATAAAGAAAGAGTTGATTTTCAAGATGAATTATAAGTCTCTCTTGAACCTATAGATGATAGGAAAGTCAAAAAAAGAAATCCAACAATGTGGTTCATGATTCCAAACTCTATATGTAGTAGAAGGAAGAAGAGAATTCTAAGTTGGTGGAATAAATTGAAAAACATAAGTCATCAATGCTATAGAGATCAAAAACAGTTGTTAAGTATAATATAAATATAGAGTAACTGAAAATTAAAACTGATAGTTTAAATAACATAGAAACTGAACAAGTCAAATGTATCAAAGAACCAGAAGATTAAGTTGTTGGTCAACGACAAAAAGATACAGATCATGAAAAAATCATGACTCCAAATATGACATGGGTAAATAAAATCGACCAGAAGACAGAATGTTGGAAGTGGATCATAGAGGTCCAACAAAATAGATGTAATAGTCAAATAGAAATGATATCATTGGTGTGGGGATTGATCAAAAAATGAAATATGTTATGGTTGAAGTCAAATTGTAAGAACACACTCCAATATTGAAGATTGATTTTGGTATGAAATAGATTCATACAATTAAATGAACTCAAGGGACCCCCAATGGTGTATTAGCGACATGAAATAATTCACACTACATCTGCTGTTATTGATATGGAAATATGGGACATTCACAAAATGTGTGTACCATAGCTAGGACATAAAAAAGGGAACAATAACAATAGTGGAATATAAACATATCTCGATACTCTATAATATATTTTAGAGGAAATAGTTTACTAGGTGGAGTATTTTGGCCCATGGTTAGATATTGTACAACCTCCATTCATAGTAATTTTCCAAAGTGGAACCAAAGTTGTCACGAGAAGCAAATAAAAGTCTCAATAGGTGAGTTAAATACACAATATAAATTTGAAGCATTTCAAGATGAATTTTTTCAACCATTTTTTAATAAAGATCAATATTTTCAATATATGCTACGTTTGAATTCAAAAAAATGTATTATAATGAAAATAACTAAGAAGTTAGTGGTTGTATAAATTTACCTTGAAGAATTAGATCGTTATGGTGTAAGTATCCTTGATAGTGGTTGTACATCCCATATAATAGGAAATAAGGATCTTGTTACAGGAATAAAATATGACAAAGAATGAGTTTACCAGTTTGGAAACATTGAAGGCCCGATGATAATTGCCTCAGGGTTGGTCAGGTTTGGGGGAAAAGAAATGAGATGTGTTGATGTCTTAGTAGTAGAAGGCATTAGTCACCACCTTCTTAGTTCCAGTCAACTATGTGACTCAAGGAATTATAAATTATTTACTACGAAGATTTGTATCGTCAAATTAAGACATGGTGATGTTTTTCTATAGGTAAAAAAACAATGGGAAATCTAAACCATGTAAGTGGATAAGAATATCTGTGCTTTTTATCCAATGAAGAAGGAAACATGTTGTTGCATAAAATACATTGTCATCTATGCCAACCATCTATGGAAGATCTGATAAAGTGTGATATAGATAAAGACCTCCCAAATCTATCATAGGATCATGCTCATATGTGTGATGCTTACCAATAAGAGAATTTCATCAAAATGACATACAAAGAAAAAGAACCTAAATCAACTAGACTACTTCAATTGGATCATGCAGAAGTATGTAGACCTATCTCACCAAATTCCATAAATGTGAAGAGATAATATATTATTTTTATTGAGGGTTACAGCATAATGGAATATGTATTTTTAATTTATAGGGTGTCTGATTTGTTCAGTTACGTAAAACATTACGGGAGGGAATCAGAAAGGGTGATTGGGAAGAAAATTGTGTATATTCCTACTAATAATGTTACAAAATTCACAAACAGCCAAGTGGAATACTATATCAAGGAACACAGGATAAGGAATCAAGTTTCTTCATTGAGAACACTCTGTCAGAATGGATTGGATGAGAGGAGAACTGGATAATAATCAATATGGCCAGAATGATGATTAATAAAAAAGACCTACAGAACAAAATTTGGAAGGAAGTAGTCTTGACATCGGTCTACATATCTAATAGGGATCTGTTGTGTCTGAATGAAGGAATGACTCTATATGAGATGTTGTATGGAAAGAAGCCAATAGTAAAATACTTTTGAATATTTGGAATTATGTTCTTTATTATCAAAAAAACATGGAAACTTTGCATCACATTATAACAACCATGCTCTTTAGTACATATTTAAACATGATTTATTACATAAACCTGCACTTAAGAAAACTATGAGAATTAAGAAGTCTATTGTCTTGAGAAATTAGGAACATTACATTACAACTTATGAAATAAAATACAACATCTTTATTGAAAACTTATTTTACATAACCACAACATTCCTTCGTACTTAGAATTGCATGGGATAACTTGAATACATATATAAAAATGGTGACCTATAAAGTCCAGTGATGGTGTAAACAAGGAATAACATGATGAATACAATAACGGTTAGGAAATAGTAATATCTATGGAGCATAAGATAAATATGATCACAAAGGCATGATATATCATGATTATCATAACATAGAGATGTGACGACAACACTTTACATAATATTAGCATGCGCCAAGGATCACTGCACTTGGAGAATTAGTAAACCCAAATTGCAGAAGAATTACCCTATGTAAACTCTAATTTAACATGAATTATCATGATCCAAGACACATTTCACATGATGTATCCTGATTTTATTCTTTACCAAATGCATTGGAGTACTATCATAGCGCACCCTTCTTAATCAATTCATTTCATGCATAAGTGTGCAACATAGATCATGAAACATGGATTCATTAAATGTAATAATTTATTCCATGAATAAGATATGAGGGATACATAATTTTGTTTCCACAGTCAACAAGTACTTGGTCATAAATGTGAATACAATTGATTGAGAAATTTGTATGGTATTCACTTACCTGATGATTTTGGAAAGGGGAATTTTGGTGTAACTTTGGCAACATAACGTTGTCAAATAGAAATCATAAATTGGGATGATGAGAGATAAAGGTTTCTCTGATCATTTATACATGAAATGGATAGTAGGGGGTCATGGAATTTAATATCCCAACATATGTAATGTAATTTAGATGTATAATATACAATAATTTCTTGAATGTAAACGAGGAGAGAGAAATCACTTATGGAATTTCGGCATGGTAATGGGTGTACATGTGAGGCATTAATGAGAGAGAAAGTGGTATATCTTCATTAAAACATAAGTAGGGAATTATAGGGGAGGTTCTAAATCATAACCAAAAATTTTTAATTAAAAATAAAAGGGCATAAATATATAAGGAAACATGGACATAAATCAGGAAGGAAAATGAGGATCCCTTACTCAAGTGTGTGTCTTCAAGAGGTTGAGGAGGGGTTTATTGAAATATTGGTCTGCCCTGAGAGGTCTCTAGAGAGAGGATTTTATATTAAGGACATGATACAAGGGTTTTCAGGGAAGAGAAGTTGGATATTGGGTGTGTTTATATATTAAAAGAGAGGGGAATTCATTAAAATTTCACAAACATAGGTTTTGGAATCAATATAATTAAATATCCAAAACCAAAAACCAACCAAGGGTTTTCCCACGTTTTTTGAAAAAGGGTAGTGGAAAAAATTATTTTATATGGTCAATGGTGGAACTTGTTAAAATATTAGGATTTCTTATGTGGAGATGAGTGACACTCTCAAAGAAATCATTTTAAAAAGCTAAAATATTTTATATGACTTCGAGGGTCCACTAAGGCACTATAAAATCAATAAAAAAATATAAAATCACATTATTCTAAAGGAAAAATATAAATTTTCTGAATATACCTTTTATAGTATTTTATTACATCACTATTGGGTCATTATGATGGCCTAGAACAAATTATATATTTAAATGGTATTTAATTTTTACCGAAATATTCGACTACCTCATAAAATTATAAAAAATTCACATTTCGATAATTTTGACGTCCTAAGTCTAGAAATAATTTTCCTTTTATCTAAATAATTTAATAAATATGTGAATTTTCACTTTTAAAATAAAAACAAACCTTTACTGAAAATTGACGGGTTTGAAAAAAAATTATATTATAATTAAAATTTCGTATGACTTTATAAAAATTATATACTCATTAATTATTCACAAAATTAATTGGATAATAATATTTTTTATTAATTATTAATTATTCCATAAATTCATTAATTAATTTAAATAAATTCTTTAATTAAAAATACAATTGATGTTTTATCATATAAAAATCTAATTCTTATAAAAATGAATAAAAAATATTTTATTGAGTAAAAATAATAAAAATAATAATTGTTTATAATTAAATATAGTGTTATTATAACACTATTATAATGAAATTATTTATAATTACGTAGTTTAATATAATAATTTATATATTTCTGAAATGTCCCATTTTATATAAAAAGTCAATTTATCTAATTCGTTATTTTTTTTAAAAAAAATATCCTCATAGTGGAATTGATAGAAACGGAATTTTATCTATAAAAGGGGTTACAAAAAGTAATTAATACCGTGTTACATAAAACTTTATAACACCTGTATAAGACCTAAGGGTGAGGTGTGCGATTGTGACAGACTCTTGGGGAAGCTCGGATAACATCACTTGGGTGGTAATCTCTATTAACTTCCACTTCTCCCATGTGTAGTTCTGTTCAAGCTTAACATGTTAAAGCTAGGCTAGGTCTTGGTCAAGAGTGAATCCTAGTGATGCTACCTCTTTCTAAGATCCAACAAATCATCTTCATATGACTCGAGACTACTAGATGAGGTCATCCTCTCTTTTTTATCGGTCAAAATGATTCTTTTTAAAAACCATAAATTTATACTAGTCATTTGATAACTATTCAATTTCTATATCATCATCAGTAATGGTACCTAATAGTCATTTATATCCAATTGGATACAAAGTTGCATGTTTTTTCTATATCCATAAGGCATTAAATTAAATAGAAGAAATGTTAATATTATTCATGATTTTTCAGGTCATTACAACCTCCCCCCTTAATAGATTTCACCCTAGGAATTTCATTTTAAATACGAAGTCGAAAATAGGTGAGGGTACGTCTCCTTCATCTCTTCAATGTGGTATTCAGTCTCTAAAATTATAATTTCCATTAAGTATAAAGGGTTCATGTGTCACAATGGTACGTCGGGATAATTGTCATGACCCATCCCTTGGGGCTTGTGTCGTGAATACCCAAAGCCCGCCTTCCATAGGCCAGGGTTTGGTGACTAGAGCTAATAGGCATATTCCCTAAAACGGGAAGGTATTGCCTTTAAACCTGTTCATACACATGGTCTAAGAGCACAATAAGAAAAAATGTGAAGTAAACTTCTGTAGAAAACGTGTGCTGAAAGAAAAGGGGCTAGAATACAAGCCCAACTAGAAGAGTAAAAGTAAAACAGAAAAGTACAAAACATGTGAAAAGGTGAAAAGCAGCTGTTGGATCGTCCACCACAGATCAAACCTGAAGGGTGGGTACAGCTCACGATCAGCAGACCCTACATCATGTCACACCAAACGGTCCACCCCTGATCCTACCTGTAGGGTAGGTACAGATCACCTCCTCAGCACTCCATGTCTTTCTCCTCCGCATACCACCGGGTCCTGGCTCCCCCAAACCTCAGCCCAGCTACTCATCATCTACACAAGACACAACAAGGTGCGGGCGAAGCCCGTGTAGGGGTGAGTATAATGATACTCAGTAAGGACCCCGAGACCACAAAGGTTTCCTATAATTCCACAATGAAAAACCATAGGGAAACACAACGAGGGTAAATTACCACACAAGTAATGTACCACATAGCATAACCTCAATCAAAAGAAAAAAGTAAAGACATCTCACACCATGATTTATTCTAGGGGGTGGTAATAGGTAACATCCCCAGTCACATCATCAAACACCTCATCTATTGGAGAACTACTCCTCTATCGAGTACAGTGGGCCTTCCAGATCACATAGAGGTGCCTTTCACTAACCTCAAACTACTGAGGTACTCCACCCCATCACATATTGTGGGTTTGTCAGGTCACACAGAGCCACCCACCCCTATCGTGGTCTGCTAAGGTACTCCTTCCCATCACGTACAAAGGCTGCTCCCCACCATGGCCATCCAGGTCACACAAAAAAATCCACCCCCATCGTGGTCCACTAAGGTACTCCTCCCCACCGTGTATAGTGGTCGTTGAGTCACTCTGAGTCGAAAAGTCACCAGTCATCGGGTCTCAACTAGTCGTAGGGTTCCATACGTAGTGCGCTTGGGGGAACCACTTCCCAATCCATCAGTTGCATATCAACCATCACTAAGACTCGCAAGGAGGAATTATGATGACCCTCCATGTCATAAGGTTTCCAACGCAACAGATGGTGCGTCAGTCGGATGCCCGGTCTCTGCGTTATTGGCATTTCAGTGCTAAGGGCCCCGTTGGATTCAGGTGCAATCCAACCCAACCAAACTCCAAGTTTATCTGATACTCTAATGGATTAATTCAAAAGGTTTGTCTCACTCCAAGGGTCCCAACGTCATGGATGTTTCATCAAATGAGATTCTGGTTCTCAAGATGAGGTCCTTTGACTGTTTCTGGGCCCGGTTGGGCCCGGGTCCGGTCCCACCCGGTCGGACCGACCCAACCTGACTCGGTCTGGGCTGGACCGAGGAGGTCTCATCCTTACGGACTAAGGTTCGGTACGGCCTACAATAGGGGACCGCAAGGGTTGCCCGTCCAGAATAGGTTGGCCCGCAAGGGGCAGCCTGGCCTGCGTGGGGTGGCTACCCGATCCAGGGGTGGCGGCCCACTGGGGCGAAGGCCCAGTCTAAAGGCAGTGGGACGCAACAAGGGTGGTGTCCTGCTCCAAGGGTGGCAGCCCAGTTCAAGGGAGGAATCCTGCTCCAACGGCGGCGTCCAACTTCAGCAGCGGTGGCCCAGTCCGACGGCGGCGGACCAGTCTGAGGTCAGCGGCACACTCCAAGGATGGCAGCCCGGTTCGGGGGCGGCGGCCTGGTGCGAGGGTGGTGGCCCGATTTAGTCTGATGTGGGGGCAGGTGTAACCCCCCAGTCTCCCAGATTCCAGAATGGCCTAGAGCTCGTTTGGTTTGCGATGCGGCGACACCTCTTGGCGGCTGCTCAGTCGTCCTAGAACCTGCTAGAGGTGGGTTCGGCCTCTGCTGTGGCTTCAGATGAGGCTTCCATTCACCAACAGTGTAGCGGTCGTGCCACCTCCCTTCCTGCGGCCATCCATCTTACAGACATCCTCCTCAATTTTCTACGGATGACGATCTGTTGGGTTCCTCTTGCGGCATGGGTCAACGCGCTCACAGTCTTCCATAGAGGCGCAAGGATAGCAAGATAGCGAAGGGTTCAGGGCGGGTTAGTTAGGCTCGTTCCCTCCACATCAGCTCGTAAACATAAGGGGGTTAAAGGTTTAATAACAATTGAATTAATCAACAAGCTAACCCCCACGAGATACCTCACAATGACCTCCCGCCAAGAAGAATGAATCGCGGGTCAACCTGTTAGTCGGATGAACCATGTTCTTTATATTATTCACGAATAGGGAAGAGGAAAATTATTTACAAATCATAAACAAATATAACCCCCTACCTCGTAACCTGTTGGAGAGAGTCCACCGCTTGAAGGTGGGTCATGTTCTTCATTTTCGCAACCAGTTCCCAACAACGGTACTCGAACATCGTCCTTCAATTCATGTTTCGGTGTCACCCATCACCTCCTGCTATGATTTGATCCATCCCCTAAGGTTCCGGCATCACGGTGCTCCTTCAGCACTTTGTTTCTTGGTGAAGATGTGTCGATACCCCTCCCCAACCTCCATATATATAGAAGAGGGGGAGTGTAAGTAATGATGTGGGGAAATAATGGGGCTCGTTTGTAAAGAACTTCCTAATTTTCCCCAATGTCATCATTACCTAAGGTTGGAAGGTCAATTGATTTAATGGCTTGACACACCGCCGACCCCACTCTTATGTTGGTCTGTTGGAGGTTTTAAAATAAAATAACAAAATTATTTTATGTTCATTTCTTTTAAAAGTCGTAAAACACAACTTTTTCTCTAGACCTACTATAGTCAATGTAAAGCCTCCATTAGGTGAATCCAAGCATTACGGATTCTATGGTGCCATCATATTTTTAATCCAAGCAACGATTCAAATATTATAAGATTTCGCTCATGTATTTATTGAACATACCTAAATAAAGTTCAGAAAATTATTAATAGAAACTCTCGACGCATGCTAGTTGAGGTTAGGCTCTTCCTAATTGAAACACACCCCGAATGAACCCAACGGTACTCTCGGATTTCCAATCTGAGTTAACATTTATAAGTTATGGATTTTTCAATAAAATAATTTTCACTTAATTGTTTAATTTATGGGAAAAAACTTACATTCTCTGGTGTCCCACGCTATCCAATGTTAGTATCTTATTAAAGAAATCATACGCTCACAAGTTCATCAGTGGTCTTGGATTTTTAATCTGAGTTACCGTTCTTGAGTGATGAGTAGTTGAAAATTAAATTAATTTTACTTAATTATTTTGTTTATGATTATTTCATTTATAGTGTTTTGTCCCAAGAGGCCCACGATGACTAAACATTAGTCACACCTAGGATAAACCTACCATCCTGAGTGAAATGGTTCCCTCAGATTTATAATCAAGGAAACCATTTAAGAGTTATTCCAATTTTTCATGAAAACTGCTTACACGCGAAATTTAATGTTTACCAAAACTTTGACGGATCATTCCGAGCACTCCGGGCCTTGGAATCACGCACCGTCCAATTTAGTTGTCTCAAAATAATTCCATATAATAAAAAATTTATACAGAAATTCAAGGACATAATATTCTCCCCAGCATTGGGATTTTCGTCCCGGAAACCAAAACCCAAACTAAAGAAACAAATGGGAATACCGAGAATGAATCTAGGCCTCCCTCTTCCATGTTCTCTCATGGAGGTCCATGTGCTGCCACCGAACTCACACTAGAGGGATCTAATTTCCATGAAGGACTCACTCCTATCGATCCACAATCTCCTGCGAGAACTCTGTAGAATTCACCCCATCGTCAAAGTTTAACTTTCCCTAGTAGATAACATGCGATGGATCCTGCACATATATCCTTATCTGGGATACGTGGAAGACGACGTGCACCCTGTCCAACTGGGGTGGAAGTGCCAAGCAGTATACCACCTTGCCTATCCTCTGAAGTATCAGAAATGACCTGATAAACCTTGATGATTACTTGTCGTCTCGGCCAAATCTATGTAGGAAGACATGGTCTCCCTCCTCGAATTCCAAGGATATCTATCTTCTGTTAGCGTACGACTTCAGCCAGCTCTGTATAGTCTTCATTTTTTGACATGTGAGGCATTGTGACATAAACTCTGCCACTACTTCCTACATCCCTGGCCACAAGTACTAACGTCGGAGGTCCTAATACATCTTTGTCACTCTAGGATGTACCGTTAAAGGATATGTATGGATGTACCTCAACACTTCCTCTCGAAGCATCACTAGCACCATGGTGTGTCCTCTGAAGAGGATGTCGCGCTCCCACATTTATAAAATCCATCATGTTCCTGTCTTGAGGATATCTGAGCATGTCGGGCCATGTAATCAATGTCTCTAATCTGCACCTCCCAGACTCACTGAAAGAGTGGGGGAGAGAGAGTCATAGAGTGGAGGTAAGCTGCTCCATCCCTACCCATGAAGGGTACCCGCACCGCGTCTAGCTTCTCTGACGCCTCACTCAGCTGTTGTAGACTAGACCTCCTATTGAGTGTGTCTGTTACCATGTTCCCTTCTCATGAGTATAGGCTATCTCAAGGTCATAGTCCTAGATGAACTCTAGCCATGGCCATTGTCTTAGGTTCAGGTCATTCTATGAGAAGATACATCTGAGAATCTTTTGAACATAGTAAATAGTAAACTATTCACCCATCAGGTAGTGTCATCACATCTTCAAGGTGAAGACCGCTGCTACTAACACCAGGTCAGGGGTAGTGTAGTTCTGCTCAGGTTGTCTCATATGTTGTGATCCATACAAAATCAATGCGAACTGCTACATCAAGACACACCCAAGTCTAGTACCTAGTGCGTCATAGTAGACTAAAAACCCAATTCCCTCTAATGGTATATTCAATATGGGGGCACTCTTCATCTCTACCTTAGCTCTTAGAAACCCTACTAGCATCTCTCCTCCCATACGAAGGGTTTCCCCTTCTTCGTCAAAGCTGAAAAGGGTTCCACAACTTTGGAAAAGTCAAGAATAAGTCTCAGGTAGTACCCAGCAAAAGCAGAAGTCCGTCTCCCTTCAGGGAGGTAACCCTAGAAAGATCTTTTGAAAATATTTCCTCACACTCTTCTACTCCTGTTGGGAACTAAAAACCCAAAAATCCCACTTCCATGAGGATAAGGCTGGCTGACTCAAGGGTGATCGGTTACACCCTCATATGCATGAGTTTATCCTATGTAGCGTGGGTTTCCTTTTTTCCAACCAAGGAAAACCCCATTAAAACGTTATATACAAACCACAACCTTTTTCCTAATACATTAAATATGAGTATTAATTGTGGATGCCCAATCCATACCCAAACTAACGTCGTAAGGCCTCGACGCTGCCAACAGGAGGTTCCAACCTAAACAATCACCCCTAGTTTCATATCACATCGTCAGTATAAGTGTGATTATCAAGTCTTCTCCCAATGGTATCTATAGATGTAATTTTCAAGTCAATGATTTAACCAGAAACTCTAGGTGTTGGACAAGATTAATGGAAAGAAGGAATGATTGGAACCTATGTCTATTAGTACGGCAGCTAGTAGTAGATACTGATTGTACCTCAAATCATTCCTAGAGCCCTTGGGTCTCACTCCTTGACCACATACTGCTACTCCCTTCCCATGTCTTCCAACTCCTTGAGCCTGGTAGGGAACACATAGTGGGTGGTTGGTAACATGTCGAAATGTACACCACATCATGCTACTCTCCTAACTCTGCTTCCATATATGCAGCCATATAGATTCATTTGTCCATATCACATCTTCTTCCTAAAACATTTTACATGCGCAAGTCTCTGAGACTGGAATCAGTTTCTTTCTTTCGCACTATTAACATTCACTGGTTGTATTCGCTCAACAAAAGAACATCCAACCAAAAATGTTCCCTCTAGAACCCTAATACAAGTAGGAATGTATAGAGGAATAGTGCTGGCTCGGATGTCCCTAAACACACCTTTATTGGAGGTATGATCCCTGAAGCATTAATCATATCATATTCATCGAGTACGAGGAATGGTCGGTACACCTCAATGAATACTCACCTACTGACATGTCGTCCAACCGAAGTTGTAGAAGCTCTAAATAACTCTCATCCCATAGCTTTTTATGGCTCGAGACCCCCTTCTCTGAGGAATTTTTTCAAGATAATCCATAGAAAAAAGTCACCTCTTCACAAGATCAAGGTAATCTAAACACTGTCATTATCCTACTGAGCCACATAGAAGGCTCTCTACCCAGACCACCATTTGATAGAATGATGCCCTGACTATATGGAGTCTTGGCCACCTCCTAAAGCCAGTGCTTAGCCGCTTGTGGTTTGGGATCACCTTGGAACCTGAGGGATATCTGATGTTGAAACATGTGTAAGGAAATAATCCTACATGTGTCCTCTACCAGTACCATTGGTTGTAATTTCTGACCAATGGGTAGTGATATAGCTAACACACTACCCGAAGGTACTATCTCGGGAAATGGTCTACGTATCGAAGCCTCATCACTATGTGGACCATCCTCATGGTCACTCACTGAAAAATAATAGAAGATATGATCACCATCTGCTCTACTGGTGTCTCAACTAGGAGGAAAACTCTAGCCATAGCCTCTATCTAGTCCTCATCCTCCTTCGAATCCATCTTGCCTCGGATCCTCGAAGGCCTCTACTACTGAAACGGATGCAATGCGCTCAGTCGGCATGCACCCTCTGGTGGTGGGTCTGGTGGCAACAGTCGTCCAATGGGAAGTGGTGTTATTGGTACACCACCCGAAAGTTTCAATGCAGTAATGGGGCCGTGCACCGAGTCCTCATCACTCGGTAGTTCGTCATTGCATACTCTCTTAGGAAACCTGGGTGGTTGTCAGAGTTAAATGTTATACCTGGTGGGCTAACTCAAGAAAACACTACAAAGACTTTTTGAAACACATGCAATCATTGTTTTCATGTGCTGAGTCAGAAATTAGAACTCAGGGTCCTGGTGTATCGATACGTCAGTCATCGCACCAACACTGGACTCCCTAAACTGAAAACCACACTGATAACACCTAACACTATTGCCACATAAAAAAGATCAGAGTCCCAGTTCTTCGGAAAAACCCAACCTCCCTCTGATACCACTTTGTCTCGACACATCCCATGGGGCCCATTTTTTGCCACCCCCAAGCCCCCTTCTATAGGACAGGGGATGGCGAATAGCACCAATAGGAGTATTCCCTAAAATGGGTAGGCATTGCCTATAAACATGTACAAACACACGGTATGAGAACACAACAAGAAGAAACTTTGAAGTAAACTGTTGTAGAAAAAGTGTGCTGAATGTAAAGGGGCCAGAATACAAGCCCAACTGGAAGAGTACAAGTACAACGGAAAAGTACAAAATATCAGAAAAGTTTAAAAGAAGCTCCTTGATCGTCCACTACAGATCCTACCTGAAGGGTAGGTACAGCTCACGATCAATAGTCCATGCATAAAGTCACACCAAACGGTCCACCCCATATCCTACTTGAAGGGTAGATAAAGATTTCCTCCTTCTCATTCCATGTTTTTCCATATCCTCCGCATATCTCTTGGTCCTGGCTCCCACAAACCTCATCCCTGTTGCTCATCGTCAGCACATGACACAACAAGGGGCAGGCGAAGCCCCTGCATAGGTGTGTATAACGATACTCAGTAGGGACCCCCAAACACCAAAGTTCTCCTATAATTCTACAAATAAAAACTGTAGGGTAGCACCATGAAGGTAAATTACCGCACAGGTAAATTACTACATAGAATAACCTCTATCACAAGCAAAAATTAAAGATAGCTCACACCATGATTTATTCTAGGGATATTAACAAGTAACATACCCAGTCACATAATCGAACACCTCGACTATGGGATAAATCCTCCTCTATCGAGTATAGTGGGCATTTCCTCTCACACAGACACGCTTCCCACTAACCTTGAACTACTGAGGTACTCCTCCCTATCGCGTATTGTGGGTCTGTCATGCCACATAGAGCCACCCATCCCCATCGTGGTCTACTAAGGTATTCTTCCCCATCACGTACTGTGGTCATTCCCCACTGTGCCCCACCAGGTTACACAGAACCACCTAACACAATCGTGGTCCTCTAAAGTACTCCCCCCACCGTGTATTGTGGCCATCGAGTCACTCTGAGTCAAAAATTCAACAGTCATCAGGTCTCAGCTAGTCGTAGTGTTACGTAAGTAGTGCACTTGGGAGAACCACTCCCCAAGTCATCAGTCACGTATCAACCAGTAAGAAGTCCCACAAGGAAGTAACCTGATGACCCACCATTTCATAAGGGTTCCAATACAATAGATGGAGCATCAGTCGGACGCCCGGTCTATGTGATATTGGAATTTCAGTGATGAGGACCTAGTTGGATTCGGGTGCGATCCAACCCGGCCAAACACCAAGATTATCTAAAACTATAATGAAGTAATTCAAAAGGTTTGTCTCGCTCCAAGGGTCCCAATTCCACATACAGTTCATCAAATGGGTGTCTGGTTCACAAGAGAAGGTCCTTTGAGTGTTTCTTGGCCTGGTAGGGCCCGAGTTTGGTCGACCTAGTCTGACCAACCTGGCCCGACTGCGTCTAGGCTGTGCCGAGGTGGTTTCAGCCAACTGGGCCGCTGTTTGGTCTGGACCGCAAGAGGCGTAGCGCACAAGGGTGGCCCATCCAGAATAGGCTGGCCCACAAGGGGCGGCCCGGCCAACGTGGGGCGGCGGCCCGGTCCTCGAACGGCAGCCCACTAGGGCGGTGGCCTAGTCTGAGGGCAGCAGCCCACTCCGGGGGCGGAGGCCCGGTGTGAGGGCTATGACCTAGAGCGAGGGTGGGGGCCTGCTCTGAGGGTGTTGGCCCAGTATGAGGGAACAACCCCCTCTGATGGTGGCATCCTGGCCGGTGATGGCAGCCTGGTTCGAGGGAGGCACCCCACTCCGAGGCTAGCAGCCCGGTACACGGGCGGTGTCCTGGTGAGAGGGCGGCAGCATAGTTCAGTCCAATACGGTGGGGGGGATAATCCCCCAATCTCGCAGATTCCTGAATGGCCTAGAGGTCACTCGGTTTACGAGGTGGCCACACCGCATGGTTGCCGCTTGGTCAATACAGAACCCGCTAGAGAAGGGTTCGGCATCCGCCGCGGCTTCCGTTCATCGGTGGTGTGGTAGTTGCTCCCTCTCCCTTCCCATGGTCGGCCATCGTGTTGGCCGCCTCCTACATTCTCCATGACTAACGAGCCATATTCCCCCTCTTGCAGCATGCGTTGACACGCTCGCGATCTTCCATGGAGGCGCAAGGATAGAAAGATAGGAGAGGGTTTGGGTCAGGTTCGTTAGGCCCTCACCCTCTACTTTAGCTCATAAACATGAGGGGGTTACGGGTTTAATAACAATTTAATTAGTCAACAAGATAAACCCCACAAGATACCCCACAATGACCTCTTGCAAAGACGAATGAATCGTGGGTCAACCCCTTAGTCGGTTGACCCACATTCATCGGATTATTCAAGAACAGGGAAGAAGAAAATTATTTTAAAAACATAAATTAAAATAACCCCTACCTCATAACCCATTGGAGAGAGTCTGTGTCTTGAAGGTGGATCGTTTTCTTCGTTTCCGCAACCGGTTCCCAATGACGGCACTCACACGACATCCTTTGGTTCATGGTTTGGTGTCACCCATCACCACCAACTAGGATCGTCTCTATCCTCTAAGGGTTTGGCATCATGGTTCCCCTTCAGAACATTGTTCTTTAGCGAAGTTGTGTCGATATCCCTCCCCAATATCTATATATATAGGAGAGGGGGAGGGTTAGTAATGGCGTGGGGAAATAATGGGGCTTATTAGTTAGGAAGCTTCCAAATTTTCCCCAAAACCATCGTTACCTAAGGTTGGAAGGTCAAGCCATTTAATTGGTTGACACACTGCTGGTCCCACCGAATAATTGGTCCGTTGGTGGTTATGACATAAAATAACAAAATTATTTCTTTTCTTTTCTTTTAAAAGTCACAAAACATAACTTTTTATCCAGACCTACTGCGGTCAAAGTAAAGGCTCTCTTAAGCAAATCTCGGCATTGTGTATTCATGAGTGCCCTTGTATTTTTAATCCGATCAATATTACAAAAGTTTGAAAATGTCGCCCACGTGTTTACTAAACGTACCTGAAAAAAAGTTTAGAAAATTATTAACAGTCACCCTTGACCCATGCCGGTCGAGGTTAGGATCTGCCTAAGTGAAACATGCCCCAAAGAACCCAATGATACTCTCTAATTTCCAATCCAATTTAAAATTTAAAATTTATGGATTTTACAATAAAATAATTGTCACTTAATTATTATATTTACGGCCAAAAAATAACTTTCACTTGTGGCTCGTGTCGGCCAATGTTAAAATCTTCCTAAAGAAAGCATACCCTAATGAGTTCAGCGGTGGTCTCAGATTTTTAATTCGAGTTACAATTCGTGAGTTATAAGCATTTGAAAATTAATAAAAAAATATTTTATTATTTTATTTACAGTTAAGTCATTTTCAGGTTTTCTCACATGAGACCTGCACTGACTAAACTTAAGGTGTGCCTTGGATAAGACTGTCATCCTGAGTGCAACAAATCCCTTGAATTACTAATCTAGGCAACCATTTATGAGTTATTACACATTTTCATAAAAACTACTTACGCGTGCTATTTACTATTTAACAAAACTTCGACGGATCATTCGGAGAACTCTAGGAATCAGAATCACGCACCGTCGATTTTGTGGTCTCGAAATAATTCCATATAATAAAAAATATATACATAAATTACAAGACATTACAATATTTCCAAAATTTTATACTTCATTTACACAAAAACACATCAAGTATCTTGGATTATATTGAAGGAAGATCAGATATGTCATTAAAAGTTATTTCTTATATATATGTTTTAAATTTCTTCATAAACTTTTTATTATATAAAAGTATTAATGAATCATCTAAAAATATTTCAGAATAGCATTTTGGTTTATCATATTTTGTGTTTCCCTAAAGAAAAAAACTATTATTTGATACATATACACTTCTCAGAGGTCAGCATCTTTGGTAGATTCTAATGAATAATTTAGTGCTTCATAATTTTCAAATAAAGAAAAGAATTTGAAATAAAAACCTTGTTCGTACTCCTCACACTTAGCATGGTATAAAAGTTCAGAGCATAAGATTTTCCAATAGACAGTGCCTAATCCTTGAAATAATTTTGCAATCCTAGAAGTATTCGATTCCTCATAAATTTTCTTTCATGTAATATTGACATTTTAAAAGGTTTCAAAGTCATATGAGCATGACTTCAGGATAATCTCACTAAGTAGTCCTTCAAGAAGAGATAGAAGAGTTTTATGTGATCTTCCTCCTTCCATGTTTTAACTAAGGAAAAGAAAATACATTTAGGGAGTTTGAATACTTAGCTATTAAGAATGTAAAAAATAAAACACTCTACATAAAATGATAAACTTGTATTGTATATCCTAACATATGATTCCCTAATTTTCAATCCAGGTTATCCATGATCTATTTCATAACATATACTATTATGGAATTTTTTATTCCCTTAATAATGGATCGAACTAAGCATATGAATTTACCGATGCATATCCCCTGAGAGTGTTGAATCAGGAGGCCAGAAAGGCCCATTTTTGTGCACCAGTTCCCGTTCGAGTCTAGCTCAAAGTGTGGTTTTCAGGTTTTCCCCTAGATACATTTGTTCTAGATCCACCTCTAATATTTCAAATCTAGGCAACGATGTATTGGATTGATAAACCACTTACTCTATACCCACCAAAATTTTGGGATGTTTTCTTTATACTTAGTATTATACTTAAGTCTTTCACTAGGGTTTTCTCTTCCTAATCCAAAAAATAACTAAACCAATCCGCTATTACCAATTATAACAACCCTTCGCTTTATTACATTTTTAAAATGATTTATTACATAAACATGCACTTTTGAAGACTCTAAGGATCAAGATGTCTATTTTCGGGGAAAAAAAGTAACATTACATGACAACATAAGAAATAAAATAAAACATCTTTATTGAGAACATATTTTTCATGATCACAACATTCCTTCGTACTTAGCATTGCATGGGATAACCTAAGGACATACATACAAAAAGGGTGATCTATATAGCCTAGAATGGGAGTAAACAGTGAATAACATAAAGAATATAATATATTTTAGGAAATAGGATTATCAATGGAGCATAAGAGAAAAATGAACATAAAATAATGATATAGCATGATTATCATAACCTGGAGATGTGGCAACAACCCTTACCCTAATATTAGCATGCGCTGAGGCTAATTGCACAAGGAGATTCAGTAAACCCTCATTGCACCTGAATTAGCATGATTAAACCCTCATTCAACATGAATTATCATGATTAAACATTCATTGAACATGAAATATCATGATACTATTCTTTACCCAATGCATTGGAACTCTAATAGGACGCACCCTTGTTAATCATTTCAATTCATGCATAAGTGTGCCACATAGACCATACAAAATGGATTCATTAAACTTAATAAATTAATTCATGATTTAGATATCTGTAATAAAAAAAATTTAATTCCTCAATCAACAAGTACATGTTCATAAATTTTAATACCTTTGATAAATAAATGGGTAGGGTATTCACTTACACTATGATTTTGGCCAGAGGAATTTTGGTGTAACTTCGGCAGTATAATGACATCAAATAGAAATTGTAAAATGGGTTGATGAGATAAAAAGTGGTATCTCCTCATTTGTACATGAAATTGAATGCAAGGGTTAATTTAATATAATATCCCAACAAATGTAATGGATTTTAGATACATAATATAACAGAATTTATTAAATGTAAATGAGTAGAGAGAAATGCCTTAAGGAATTCCAGCATGGTAATGGATGTTCATGTGAAGAATTAATGAGAGAGAAATGGGTATATAATCATTAAAACATAACTAGGGAAGTATATAAGAGGTGATAAATCATACCCCTAATATTTGAAATTGAAAATAAAAATGCATAACAATATAAGGAAACTTGGACATAAGTAAGGAATGAAGGAAAGTGAGGATCCCTTACATGAGTATGTTACTTCAAGAGCTTGGGGAGGGGATCTTGAGAACGTAGGGATCCATGAAAGGATTATAGAGAGATTATAGAAGAGTATGGATGTGATCCAATGGTTTTTAGTGAAGATAAGTGGGATATTTGTGGTGTTATACTGGAAAATAGAGTGTAATTCTTTTATTTTTCACAAACATCGGTTTTGGAATCTATATAATTAAATATTCAAACCTCTAACGAAACCATTTTTGTCCCATGGTTTCTTCCTTAGGAGAGTGGAAAACATTATTTTTTAAGGCCAATGGCCGATCCTATTATAATATTAGGCTTGTATATGTGGACGTGAGTCACACTCTCGAGGAAATCATTTTAAAAAGTTAAAATATTTTATAAGTCTTGGAGGATCCACTATGGATCCATAGAATTAATAAAACAAATATAAAATAACCTTATTTTAAATTTAAAACATATATTTTTTGAATATACCTTTTAGTGTATTTTATTACATCACTATTGGTTCATTATGATGTTATAAAACACATTATATATTTAAACGGTATTTGATTTTTACCCAAAAATTCTAATATCTCCGAAAATTATGAAAAAATAACCATTTGATAATCTTGACATAATGAACCCAAAAATAATATAATTTTTTTCTAAATAATATTATAAATATGTGAATTTACCCATTTAAAAAACATATATTTACTAAAAATTGATGAGTTGGGAAAAACAGTTTTTAAACCTAAACAAAAATTACATTTGACATCATAAAAATTATACAATATTTTATTATTCATAAAAGTAATTTGATAATAATATTTTATTAAAATAATAATTATTTTAAAAATATTAATTCTTAAAAATAATTTTTTTAATTTAAAATATAATTTTTTATCGTATAAAATTATAATTCTTTTCAAACTGAATACTTACTCTTTTATAGAGTATAAAAATTAAATATAATCATCATTTATAATTTAAAGGAGTGTTCTTACAACCCTATTATAATAAAATTATTAAAAAAATAGTTTAATATAATAATTTATATATTTCTAAAAATTACCATTTTACCTAAAATGTCAATTTATCAAATTCATTATATTTTTAATAAAAACTATTCTCATAATGGAGTTAATGGAATAATAATTTTATTTATAAAAAGGATTAAAATATTAACTAATACCTCGTTACATAACCCCTTATAACACCCGCATAAGACCATAGGGTAAGGTGTGTGATTGTGATTGACTCTTGGGGTGGCTTAGATAACATCGCTCAGTTAGTAAGGATACATAACATTAATTTTATTCCAATTGGATAAAAAAGTGAATGTGTTTTCTATATCCATAATACCTTTAATTAAATAAAATAAATGGAATTTTATTCATCAATGTTCAGGTCATCACACCCATAGAGATTAGGGGAAATTACTTGGCTACTTAGGAAAAATTAAACCGTATAAATGATTTTAAAAGATGGTGGTAATTGTAGTTGAGAGAAATGATATCACTACGGCGGAAAATGAAGAGAATATTTAACAACACAGTGAAAAATTTCCTAATGAAAGTGATGAGGTGGTAAGAAACATAGGGGCAGTATAAGTGGTCGATTCTAATTCAGAAGAAGATACTAACGATAAGAATAAAGATGTCAAGCCTATATCTGCAAAAAAATACAAAGAGTCAAGCTGAAATTGATTTGAAAAATATCATTGGTGATTAGACTGTTCCTATAACCTCCTAGGTAAATAAAGAATATGACCTTCTCATATTTAATAATATTGTGGAATTAAATATTAATTTTACTTTAAATGGGTTTCTATGTTTGATAGCGTACCTGATACACAACAACTGATTTCTTTGAAATCTTACGTTGCACACTAATAATATAATATTACTATTTTAGATGGTAGTTAACTATAGCTGTTGTATTTGCCGGAATGAAAAAAACCAACTACAATATGATTATACATGTTTGTTAAATGTAATTACATTTAGCTAATAAAAGTTAGAGGCTTAAAATGTAAATGAATCTAATTATAAACATAATTTACATTAAAAGGTCAATTTACAAACTATTATTGGCGAACCCTTTTTAAATATAGTTTTGGTCACTTTAATACATTCCATATGACCAAATAAAATCATTCTTTAGAATAAGGACATAAAAATTAACTTTGTGTAAATTTTTGGAATTTTTCCGATAAAGTTCATTTTTTAATGAATAGTGAAAAATATTGTATTTTAATTCAAAAGTGCATTTTAATTGAATTTATTTATATTTTTAGATTATCTTATTAATTGGGATTAAAGTGAAATTAAAATATATTTTTACCATTTAATCCAATGTTGGTCATTGAAATTAATTTCACTTTGAAATTGGACATAAACAAGTACCAATCTTTTGATAGTTATTTTTTCTTAAAAACACACTATTTGTTTTGATAACGGGAATTAATTTTAAAATTAATTAATTCCACTTATATGTTTTTAATTTGGAAAAATAGACATAATTTTTGAATTCAGAATATCAAATATAGCTTAGGCGTAATTTTTGGTATTTTTCTGAAAAACCTCAATTTTTTATTAATAGTGAAACTACTTAGTGGAAGTTAAAAAAACAGACATTTTAATTTGAATGAAATTTTACCAATTCTGTGAATTGAATTTCAAAAATACGACATACATGGTTATTATCAAGAAGTAAAATTTGGTTCAATAAGATGTAAATAATTTTTGGTGAATATTAACTTTTGACATTAAATTTCCACAGTTAAAGGTAAATAAGGTAATTCTAGGTAAAAACAATATTATAATAATTCAAAATATACTTAAAACTTTTCCAAAGCTTATTGGATGAGTCATTAACGATCATGGTCATCTTTGGGTCGTTTTTTGGACCCCCATTGAGCCACTTGGGAGAGAAAATGACAATTTAGATTAATTAATTTAATGTGAAGACAAAATTGACATTAACAAAAATATTTTAGTAATTAATTTTTATATGGTGTGATATAAGTCCTATTTTTGAAAATAAATATTAATTGGAAATATAAAACTCTTTCCTACATCATGGAATTTTTTTTGATAATTTTTAGACATCAAATAAATTAAATTATTTATGACACAATAATGATGCAGTATTTACTTCATTAATAAATGACTTAAATAAATAAGATTATGATGATTAAAATATTATCCAAAACCTGTCCAATTCCAATTTAATGATTCTATTTCGAACATGAGTCATCTTATATTCGACATTAATGTGTTTTAGACCTCTTAAAACTAAAGATAAGTTTATAATAAAATAATTTTTTCATACTTTCCTAAAGAGCCCCACCTCTCTCTTATAAAAGGTGACCACTTCAATGCAATTCCTCACACCTTTCAAGCCTTTTGGCTAATCCAAAATCTACACAAATAAGCTCCCTACATCCCTATCCTTCTCCTATAAGACTTACCTTAAACAGAAGGCACTTCAAGAAGTCCTTTGGTTCAAACCAAATGGATTTACCCAAATTAAAGGTAATGGTTTCTCTTAAATTGTTTTCTTTTATTTTACTTCTCCAACCCCTAAAACCTTTTTATTACCTTTATTTCGTAACAAAACCAGTATCCTCAATATACTAATATGTTGTTATGAGAAATATTCTAACTACAATTACACACAACTCCATCTATTGGATGAAGAACATAATGTTTCTGTGGATGGAAAACTAACGCCTCATGAAACGATGATTGTTCAATTACATCTTACCGCCTCTCACGGTGGAAATTATTATTGCACTATATTTTTATATGATATATATTATGTTTATGTTTTATTTATGCTTCTGTATTTTTCATTTATATCACGCCCTTATGGTATCCATAGTGGGTAAATACGATAATCTCATTTGTGGAAGTGCGGACTACCACCCCCTCAAAGTGATGTGACTCGTTAATTACTTACGTGGGATATATAAAGTATATAGTTAATGATATTATATATGATATTATACTATAATTATAATATACCTATGTATCATTATGTTTTAATTCCATTAAAACAAGAAATATAAATGAAAGTAGCGTTCATGCGTACGTACGGCTTACCGTCTCCATGAATGGTGCATTTCAATTCTTACCTCTAAATGTTTTGTACTATTATAAATACATGTACATACTTGATATATATGATATATATGATATATATATATAATGAATATCATTCTGGATATAATAAACCATTGACCACATGAACAACATGTAATTATAAGAAGTCCATTTTTAACTCAAGTACCAAATATCGACAAAATGAATATTATTAACTTAAATGATAAAACAATGTTTATAACATGGTAATAAGTGATATAAAATTAATAATAAACTTGAAAAATTTCCTTATGAAAGTAGAAATTAACTTTATTTTATTATTCAGGAGATTAAAGAATGAACGGATGAAGTCGGACAATGAGGTAAGCGATTTTCTTATCTCACTTTTAATTCCATGAGATTTCCATTGTTTGCCACTTATTTATTTCATGTGGTGTATTGTGTACTTCCTTTTGATATATATTATTATGATACTCATTAAATTCATGGTATTCTCTGATTAATTTGGTGGTTATTAACTTTTGGTCATACGACTCAGTTGATTACAACGTAGTAAAGGGTTTTATCTCACTTTTTATTTATGTGAGATTCATGCAATATTTGCCGCTATTTCCTTTTCTGTGGTGTATGTACATCCCATGATTGTACTATTTATGTAATATACTTTCATTTATGAGTATTTAAATCTTCATTGTATGATCCTTCTTCTTGTGTCATATGTTTCGTACGTTACCAAATCGGTAAGGGAACCTTTCACCCTCCTCTATTTAAAAGAGTTCTTTATATTATATCTTTTAATTTACATCTTATTATGTTGGGATATGTTCTTTTATATCCCCATTGATGTAAAATTTATGCCCATGTGATTATATACCCTTTTATCTCATCAAATCTTTTTCTGAATTTTAAAGTGACCTCGTTAGGCTGTCGAATTTTCACAAGGGAACCTCTTAAACTAATTTCAATTCTTTGGGATCAACTTGTACTTCATGAACATGTAATCCTATTAATATGTGTGAATGACCTCTATTTTTTCACTTAATATCCAATTATATTGGGTGTATTTATATTTGTAACACATTATTATTTGATTGATTTATCCTTAATTTAAGGATACCCTCTTTATAAGGGATTTCATCTCAATTTACATTTCCATTGAGAATCCACTGTTCTTATGCACCAATTCGCTCTTATATGGTGTATATTCTATAATTTGACATATTATATCATGAATCCCTTTATTCTCATGATATAATAATTTTTTTATTAAATGTTATTCCGTAATTATTTGTATTCAAGAGTGTCTCATTTTGTTAAAAACTCTTTGACAAAAATATCATTTTTAAATGTTTTAAAGATTTATTATTCTAAATATTTATCTTTAATGTCCATGTTTTAAAAATGGTTTTGAGTATTTATTTATATGGACATTAATATTTTAAAATAATAATTTCATTAAAAGCTTCAATGTGGTATGGGACACTTTGATTCAAAAATCACTTTTTAAATGGATTTTGAAAATGGATTGATTGTTTCAATATCTTTAAATTACTTCTTGTGATTGAAAATTTAATGTTATTAGTTAAATGTTTATATTTGCAATATTTTATGTGTTATGATGGTACTTGGACATTTTACGGGTGGTTAAATGATAAACCAAATGACGGGTGGTGCCGTGAAAACCAGGATGGGTGGTAACGTTATAACCTCCAAAGCATTGGATATAGAAGTCAGCCGTATGGCTATTCCATTTAGTGATATGTGTGGAAGTCGACCTTATGGTTATTCCATTTATATATGTTTATATCCCAAGTTACCTTTATATGTTATGTGTTCTTTATATGTTTTTTGGGTTGTATTTTGGTTACAAAAGGGTATTTAATGATCTTTTATTCAGAGAATAGTCTTTAATACTTCATAAAAGTGAAAAGTATTACTTATGTTAAAGTATTCATGGTTTACATGATTTTTTGAAAAACTAACTGTTTTCTTTCTTTGTGTATCCCTTACCGAGCTTTATATGCTCATCCCAAGTTTTCGAAATGTTTTTCACAGGACAAAATGTGGAATAGGGTCATGGATGGGATCAAGGAAAATTCTTGTTGTCTTAAACATGGAACTAGACATTACTCTTTTTTTTCAAGAGTTCATGTTTTGTAAAAACAAAATGGATACTGGGAATAAGTGTCTACTTTGTAATCTTTTGAAATGTAATAGTTATGTCCTAATTCTCTAAAACTCAAAACATGAAAAGATCCTCAATGTGAATTATTCAATTAATTCAATATTATGTAAGGTTTATGGCTAGGTCCTTACAGTTGGTACCAAAGGTCGGTTAAGATAACATTATAGGTTAGGGTATTCATTAAGCATAAGTGACATTACCATAATGGTTAGGATTTTATAAAGATTCATTGTTTTTTAGATAAAGTGAATGAGATTAAGATAACATTAATAAGTATATCTTATTATTTACCCTCCTCATAAGATATTATATGATGATTTTACAAATATACTCACACTTACCTTTTTGGTTTTAGTCAATGGATGGATCTAGCAGGAATCAAAATAACAATGGATGTGAAGAAAAATATAACTGTATTCTGAATAAAAAATTGAATAAAATGGGAGCTGCAATGAGAAATCTTGTGGTTATTCTCAACCAACTACTTGGAGTCATGATTGACATCTTTAACCTTGGGGGTTTTTATAAGGCATCGAATATGCGAGAAGTAAATCCAAGAATAATTTCAGGTAATGATCATAAAGGTAAGTATGTTCAAAAACCTTTGTGTCAAGGATGTGGAAAGAAACACCTAGGAAAATGCTTCAAAAGGATGAGAAGATGCTATAGATGTGGAAATTAAGGTCACAAAGCAAGAACCTTCCATGGAAAAAGGAAGCATACAGTTGACTCTAGGAAAGGGAAAGAAGTTCTTTCTGAGGGATCAATTGAATGTTTTAAATGTGGTGTGCATGGTCATTATACAAACATAACTACTACGTAGATGTTTTGGGAATGGGATCAGCAGGATTGTACAAATATTTTATTATGAATACCTAATGTCAATCCAATTGAGGATGAAGAAACTGACAATGACCAATGAAGGTATGGATTATTTCTAAACATATGTTTTCCTATTATTGAAATCATATGATATGATCCATGATTTTGTCTGTAGGAAAGAATTATTTCAGAATAAGTTGGAAAGGAATGGTCAATGGATCATGAAGAATGTTCAATGCGTAAGAAGTCAACATATAAGGGATTCAAGAGTTATGGTAGAATTTAGGATGGTGAAATGCTTAAAAGTATTTAGACTCTTCTAATGATGGGATTACATTAGATGACTTTTTATATTATGTGTAACCCTGATGTTTGATATTTGAAATTTTTTATTCAAGGAATAATTATCTTCTCTTTTGTGGATATAGTTATAAAGAACTATTTGGGTTTATATGATCCTTGAATTTGAGGCAATTACCGATTAATACATTTTGGGATGCGAAATGAAAGTTATTAAAGAACCTTTGTGGTTAAAATATTTTATGTTTATTTTTGACAAAATTATCTCTTTTTGGGAATGTTATAAAATTATGTAGTTTTTGAAAAGGGACAACATGAAAACCATGTGACAACCCATCGTGTCGGACGAAGCTATGGGAATCGAACCCACAACCAAAGTGCGACTGGTATTTATTTCCTACTACTGGACTACGTGAAATCCCTAGTTAGTATAACTAATTATTTTTATTTATATGATCTTATGAATCAGCAATAAGTTGATTTTGGGTTATCTATGGAAATTATTAACCTATCATGGAGGGTATGTGATTAGGTTAATTACTTTTCAGTATGAGACTTTAAGAGTAACTGTTGTTATTTAGAGATAAATGTTAAGATTTACCTTGGAAGACTATGTGATTAAATCCTTCATATATTTGGGTTTCAATATTAGTTTGGATTACATTGAAGAATTTTAAGGATAAATTCTTATTTAATGGTATTTCTTGAACCTTGGGTTCTTTTTGTTGAATTTTGGAGATTAAGAGTAGTATTTATTTTTATAAAGGATTATCCTTTTAGTGATTATCTGATCTTGTACTAAAAATTTTGGTTTTAGTTGAAGTCTAAATACAAGGGAAATAGATAGTTCTCATTTTTTGGATTATTTGATTATCTAGAAGATGATTCTTGTGATTTTGATGTGACCAAGTCTTTTTGAATGCTCATCGTTTAGAGAAATGATTAGTTTTGGTAGAAACTTATTAAAAGATGAAACTCTACTTGAAGGTAAGTATATTTCCTTATGTTTTTATTCTATATAGAAGATGAATTCCTTAAAATTTTGAAAAGGAACGTAAAACATAAAATTTTTTGGTATACGTTTCCTACTTGGTAATCAAATACCATTTACACACATCATATGTTTGTGATTTTCTTGTGGTTAACTTTCTCCTAATCATGTTTCCTATCACTCTCCATCAGAACATGACCCATTGTTTTCTCCTCCATATCCATGTTTTCATGTAATATTAGTATGTGTTAACTCGGGTGACCATTGTACTTCTCTTTCATTCTTTTAAAGTGATAGTTTTACTGACTCTTTTTTCTGATATGGGACTTTCAATAATGTTTCTGAGCCCCAATTATAAAATTTTGAGCACGCAATTCCCAAAATGGGGGAATGATGTAACATACCAGGTAAATAAAGAATATTACCTTTTCATATTTATTAATATTAGCTAATTAAATATTAATTTTACTTTAAATGGGTTTGTATATTCGATAGCGTACCCGATACGCAACAATGGAGTTCTTTGAAATCTTACGTTGCACACTAATAATATAATATTATTATTTTAAATGGTAGTTAACTCCTAGCTGTTGTATTGGTAGGAATGAACAAAACTAATGGAAATATCATTATACATGTTTGTTAAATGTAATTACATCTATCTAATAAAAGTTAGAGGCTTAAAATGTTAATGAATCTAATTCTAAGCATAATTTACATTAAAAGGTAAATTTACCACCTTTCAATGGCGAACCATTTTTAAATATAGTTTTGGTCACATTAATACATTCTATATGACCAAATAAAATCCTTCTTTAGAATGGGTACATCAAAATTTACTTTTTGTACATTTTTGTAATTTTTCTGATAAAGTTCATTTTTTTAATGAATACTGAAAAATATTGTATTTTAATTCAAAAGTGCCTTTTAACATAATTTATTTATATCGTTAGATTATATTTTTAATTGGGTTTAAAGTGAAATAAAAATATATTTTTACCATTTAATCCAATGTTGGTAATTGGAATTAATTTCACTTTGAAATTGGACATAAACAAGTATCAATCTTTTGATAGTTATTGTTTCTTAAAAACACGCTATTTGTTTTGATAATAGGAATTAATTTTACAATTAATTAATTCCACTTATATGTTTTCAATTTGGAAAAATAGAAATCATTTTTGAATTCGAAATATTAAATATATCTTAGGCTGAATTTTTGGTATTTCTCTGAAAAAACTTCAATTTTTGATTAATAGTGAAACCACATAGTGGTAGTTAAAAAAACTGACTTTTTCATTTAAATGAAATTTTACAACATCTATTAATTGAATTTCGAAAATTAGACATACATGGTTGTTATCAATAAGTAAAATTTTGTACAATAAGATGAAAATAATTGTTGGAGAATAGTAACTTTTGACTATTATTTATCGCGGTTAAAGGTAAATAAGGTAATTCAAGGTAAACAGAATATTATAATAATTCAGAATTACCTTAACACATGTCCAAACATTATTGGATGAGTCATTAACGACCATGGGAATCATTGGGTTGATTTTGGGACACCATTGAGCAACTTGGGAGTGAAAATGACAATTTAGATTAATTAATTTATTGTGAAGACAAAATTGACATTAACAAAAATCTTTTAGTAATTAATTTTTAGATGGTGTTATATAAGTCCTATTTTAGACTATAAATATTCATTTGAAAGTTAAAATGATTTCCGACATCATGGTATTTTTTTATAATATTTATACAAAAAATAAATTAAATTATTTATGACACAATAATGATGCAGTATTTACCTCATTAATAAATGATTTAAATAAATAATATTATAATGATTAAAATATTATCCAGAACCTATCCAATTACTATTTAATGATTTTATTTCAAATATGAGTCATCTTATCTTCGACATTAATGTGTTTTTGACCTCTTTAAATCGAAGATATGTTTATAATAAAATAATGTTTTGACACTTTCCTAAAGAGCCTCTCCTCCCCCTTATAAAAGGAGACCACTTCTATGCAATTCCTCACACCTCTAAAGCCTTTTGGATCGTCCAAACTCGGCCCAAATAAGCTCACTACATCTCTCTACTCCTCCTATAAGCCTTACCTTGGGCATAAGGCTCTTCAAGAAGTCCTTTGGTTCAAACCAAAGAGAGTTACCCAAATTAAAGATAATGGTTTCTCTTAAATTGTTTTCTTTTATTTTACTTCTCCAACCCCTAAAATATTTTTATTTCCTTTATTTTGTAACAACGCCAGTATCCTCAATATAATAGGATGTTGTTATGAGAAATATTAGAACTAAATTTACACACAACTCTATCTAATGGATGAATAACATAATGTTTCTGTGGATGGAAAACTAACGCCTCACGAAATGATGATTGTTCAATTACATCTTACCGCCTCTCATGGTGGACATTATGATGGAACTGTATTTATATATGATATATATTATGTTTAAGTTTTCTTTATGCTTCTGTATTTTCCATTTATATAACACCTTTATGGTTTCCATAGTGGGTAAATACGATAATCTCATTTGATGAAATGCGAACTACCACCCCCTCAAAGTGAAGTGACTCGTTAATGCCTTATGTGGGATGTATAAAGGATAGAGTTAATGATATTATATATGATATTGCACTGGTAGTATAATATACCTATGTATCATTATGTTTTAATTCCATTAAAACAAGAAATAGAAATGAAAGTAGCGTTCATGCGTACATACGGCTTACCATCTCCATGAACGGTGCATTTCATTTCTTAACTCTAAATGTTATGTACTATTATAAATACATGTATATATTGGATATATACGATATATATGATACCTAAATAATTAATATCATTCTGGATATAATAAACCATTGACCACATGAACAACATGTAATTATAAGAAGTCCATTTTTGACTCAAGTACCAAATATCGACAAAATGAACATTATTAACTTAAATGATTATATAATGTTTTTAACATGGTGATATGTGATATAAAAGGAATAATAAACTTAAAAAAGGTTCTTATGAAAGTAGAAATTAACTTTAGTTTATTATTCAGGAGATTATATAATGAACAGGTCAAGTCAAACAACGAGGTAAGGGATTTTCTTATCTCACTTTTAATTCCGTGAGATTTCCATTGTTCACCACTTATTTATTGCATGTGGTGTATTGTGTACTGCCTTTTGATATATTCAATCATGATCCTCATTATATTCATGGTATTCTGTGATTCATTTGGTGGTTATTAACTTTTGGTCACACGACTCAGTTGATTACAACGTAGTAAAGGGTTTCATCTCACTTTTTATTCCCGTGGGATTCATGCAATATTTTCCATTATTTACTTTTGTGTGGTGTATGTACTGCCCATGATTGTACTCTTTATGTAATATACATTCAATTATGATTATTTACATCTTCATTTTATGATCCTCATTTATGTGGCATATGTTTCGTACGTTACCAAATCAGTAAGGGAACCTTTCACCACCCCTATTTAAAAGACTTGTTTTTTTTTTAATTTACATCTTATTGTGTTGGGATATGTTATTTTATATCCCCATTGATTTAAACTTTATGACCAAGTGATGAGATACCCTTTTAATCTCATCAACTCATTTTCTGAATTTTAAAGTGACGCCATTTGGCTGTTGAATTTTTACAAGGGAACCACTTAACCGAATTTCAATTCTTTGGGTTCTACTAGTAGTTCATGAACATGTAATCCTATGAATATGTTTGAATGTCCGCTAATTTTTTTAAACTTAATATCAAGTTATATTGGGTGTATTCATATTTTTCACACATAATTATGTTATTGATTTATCCTTAATTTAAGGATGCCATTTTATAAGGGATTTCATCTCAATTTACATTTCCATTGAGACTTCATTGTTGTTATGAACCAATTCACTCTTATATGGTGTATATACTATACTTTCACATATTATATCATGAATCCCTTTATTCTCATGATATTATAAAGTTCTGATTAAATGTTATTCTGCAATTATGTGTATTCAAGAGTCTCTCATTTTTCTAAAAACTCATTGAAAAAAATATAATTTTTAAATGTTTTAAATATTTATTATTCTATATTTTTATCTTTAATGTATGTGTTTTAAAAAAAAAATTTAGTATTTATTTATATAGAAATTTATGTATTAAAATTATAATTCCTTTAAAAGCCTCAAATTGGTATGGGACACTTTGATTCAAAAATCTCTTTTTAAATGGATTTTGAAAATAGATTGATTATTTCAATATCTTGAAATTAATTCTTGTGATTGAAAATGAAATGTTATTAGTGAAATGTTTAAATTTGCAATATTTTATCTGTTATGATGTTACTTGGAAATTTTACGGGTGGTTACATGATAAACCAAATAACGGGTGTTCTATGAATACGAGGACTGGTGGTTACATTATAACCTCTAATGCATTGGGTGTGGAAGTCTTCTGTTTGGCTATTCCATTTAGGGATATGTGTGGAAGTCGACCGTATGGTTGTTCTTTTTATGTATGTTTATGTCCCCAGTTACCTTTATATGTTATGTGTTCTTTATATGTTTTTTTGGTAATCTTTTCCTTACAAAAGGGTATGTCATTATATTTTATTCAGCGAAGAGTATTTACTACTTCATAAAGGTGAAAAGTGTTACTTATGTTAAAGTATTCATGGTTTACTTGATGTTTTGAAAAACAAACAGTTTTAATTCTTTGTGTATCCCTTACTGAGCTTTATATGCTCATCCCAAGTTTTTGAAATGTTTTCACCAGACAAAATGTGGAATAGGGTCAAGGATGGGATCAAGGAAAATTCTTGTTGTCTTAAACATGGAACTAGACATGACACTTTTTTTTCAAGAGTTCATATTTTGTAACAAAAATTGATACTGGGTAGAAGTGTCAACATTGTAATCTTTTGATATGTAATAGTTATGCCCTATTTCTCTAAAACTCTAAACCTGAAAAGATCCTCAATGTGAATTATTCATTTAATTCAATATTATGTAAGGTTTAAGGTCGGGTCCTTACATTTCCAGTACAAACAATAAGAATTAAGTCATTGTATCATTCATATTTCCAATCTTAGGTAGAGCCTAAATGTTTTTCCGGTGCAGATGGAGATGATAACTAGGTTTAGGAAATGAATGAAGAGTTGGAACAAATTGAGAAGAATCAGACATGGGATATTGTTTCAAGGACAAAAGATAGGAATTTCATTGAAACTAAATGGGTATTTAGAAATAAGATGAATGAATATGGCACACTAACTTGAAAAAAACCATGACTAGTGTGCAATAGTTACTCTCAGATGGTGGGTATTTATGTTGATGAGAAATTTTCACCTATTACAAGTCTAGAGACAATCATATTATACATGTCCATTTCCGTGCAATAGAAGTTCATAGTTGTTTATATACATTTCAGGTCTACATTTTTTAATGGGGTTTTGGAATAAGAAGTGTATATTTAGAATCCATATGGTTTACTCATTCAGGAATATAGGAATAATGTTCTTTGAGTGAAGAAGGTTCTATAATGGTTAAATAAAGCACCAAGGTCAAGGTATTCGAGACTAGATTGGTATTTGAAGAAGTTGGGCTTTCAGCATGGTGGTGTTGATTACAATCTCTATTTCAATAATGATAGTAACTAATGGATGATGGTTCAAGTTTATGTTAATGACATAATATTTGGTGGATCAGATAAATTATAATGTATATAGTTTTCTGAATTCATGAAAATTGAGCTCGAAATGTTAATGATTGGTGAGCTGATGTTTTTTTCTTGGTTTACAGAGGACACAAGTAAGGAATGACACTTTCATTTCTCAATAAAAATATGCCAAGGAGATTTTGAGAATATTTGGAATGGAAAATTCCAAGAAAATGAATACTCTAGTTTCTACCAAGATGAAACTATTAAAAGATGATGATTATAAGGAAGTTAATATCATAGATTGCAATGAAATCATTAGAAGTTTACTTTACTTGATAGTGACAAGACCTGATATTGTTTATCTCACATGACAAGAAAAGAGATATCAAAGAAGTCCAAAGGAAATTCACATGCCTATAGAATAAAATAATACATCAGTACATCATGGTCACTATGGATTTTTTTTGATGTATAATGAAAATTATCAACACAATTTATTGGGATATACAGATGTATATTGGGCTGATTCAGTAGATGACATAAAATCAATGTTAGGAGGTTCCTTCCATCTTTTTGGATTGTGTATTTCTTGGATAAGAAAGAAACAAGATTTTATTTCATTAAGCACTATTGAAGTAGGTTATATTGAGGCAACTCAAGCATGCACAATGTTATTGAGGATGAAGCAGCAACTTGATGATATGGGAGTTGAAGTGATGTGTCTGATCAGAATATATTGTGATAATTCATGTGCTATGAATATGAACAAAAATCCAATCCATCACTCAGGGACAAATCACATTGAAATTAAGTAAACTTTTCTCAAGGAGAATGTGGAACCAGGTCTTGTAAAGATGGATTACAGGCCTACATAACTATAGGTTGTAGACATTGTGACAGAGGCATTTCCCAAATAATAATTTGAGAGTCATCAGCCGGATCTGGGAGTTCATTCAACTCATAGAACATGAAAAAGTGTGGATGTGGGGCCACTCTGTCCCCGAGGTGTGGTGTTTTTTCCTTGATATACTGCTTTGTGTTCATTACCATGTTTCATACCCAAAATAAGTGACCATTTGGGTTCATTTACAAAGTGTAGAAATTGTGGCTTTGAAAGGGGAAGAAAATATATTAGTTGATACATGGAGAGAAGCAGACATGTGGAGTAGTGTGATATGGGGACCTGTAACATAGAGCTTATTTGGTATATCTTTAAGAATTCAAAGACACAAAAAGCCAAGTAATGATGTAGGGGAGTTTTAAATTTGATGAGGCTAGATGTGATCGATCAAAGGATATATATCATGATAGTATATGTTTATGATGAAAGCATAAGAATAGTTTTGAAAATGATTGATGTGGGTCCTTGATGGACTTTTCATATTACTCTTGTCTCTCATGTCGAGCATAGCTCATGTGGTCTTAGAGTATGTGCTGAGTAAATCTTTATTCTCTATCTAAATCATATGAATAAAATTGTGGTACAAGATTCATGAAGCTATAATGAGGTATTAATTTATGAAAGAGTTACCAAAAACCCCAAAGGGGGATCTTTCGCAACATGTTGAATCATTTATGTGGGGGTCAGATATTCCAATAAATAAGAGGTGACCCCCCCCCCAATTCATTTTAAATTCTCATAAAAAAGAGGAATTCATAGATCTTAATCATGTAAGAATTGCATACAAGGGGTGTTGCAAAAAATAATTGTAGTTTTTTGTAGGCTAAGGAAGTTGCACATAAGATTTAAGTTGTGAATATGAAGGAAGTTGCGGGTAAGAAGGGATTTTCATGAAAGAAGAAGTTTTATGTGCAAGTCACATTAAGGGTTGCACAAAATATTGTATGTTTCCTACTGCACCTATGGTAATTGGGTATTTATCAGTGGATGAAAGTGTGACATAAATAGATAATATACATATAGTGGTGTACTCATTCATTAGAGATAGTGAAGGGACCTATAATTCTATAAACTATGAGTAGATCTTCTAAATAACCAGTGAGAACACTTTAGTAGTGAGATTAGTGAGTTTTTAAATTTTGATTGGTAGTAAATTGGGAGGGATAGTGTGTCCAATCCAAACATTGTAATCATCATTTTGATTTTAGTGGATTTGGTACATCAGTGCACTGTCCTTTTATGCTCCCTGGATGTATCCTAGTGACAGTGAACCAAGTAAAAATTATTGTGTCTCATGCATGATTTAATTTTTTGACATACTTTTATATTGTAAGGAGAGAGAAGGGGGTTTGGATTAACAACGAAACAATATTAAAAGGGGAATTAGTCTTAATCTGTCATACCCTAATTAACCCCCCCCCCTCCCAAGGTTATTTGACCTTGTAGACCTAATAATGGCCCTGGTCAAACTATTATAGTTAATTAAATAAGTAGAATAGGATTTTTATAATGGTTGTATACACTCTACTGTGTCACCAAGGGGTGTTACAATTATTATTATCATAAAACACTATAGGTCAATGCTGTTATTTATTGATCACTATAAATTAAATAAAAACACCATAAAGAAAAATTATCCCCTATCTAGGATTGATGACTTGTTCGATCAACTATTAGGAACTCAATAATTTTCAAAGGTTGATATTCATTCTAGATAATATATACTAAATGTATAGAAGGAATATATTAAGAACACATCCTTCCCTATATGGTTTTATACACTATGAGTTCAAATTTATTCCTATAAGGCATAGTAATTCCCCTGAAATATTCATTAATTTTATTAATAGTGTCTCTCGAGAATACCTCAAAAAAATTTGATAGTATTTACCAAAGCTATTCTCAATTGATCCTAGGGAATTGGGTTTTATATAGTGAATTTTTAGATTGTGATGGAGACATTCATAAAGGTGAAAATGATTGTTGGGTTCAGTAACTTTGACTTTTGAATGTATAAAGTCACTTTCTTGGGGCACGTTATGACAAGATAGGTAATTTCTATGGATCCTTCAAAGTGAATGGAAACTGAGGAATAGCCTAGAAAAACTTGTTTCTGCAAAGTCCATAGTTTTCCAGGAATAATAGAGTACTAAAGATATTTTTTGAGAAATTTATTAATATTTTATATTAGTATAACTATGTTAACATGGAAAAGGGGTACTTTTTGTCTTGATAGAATATTATGTGAAAATCATTAAGAAGATAAATAATATGTTAATCACTACACATGTGGTCAAATATACATCTAGGAAAAAAATTTGTCTTATATTCGATGAGGATTCGAAGAGTGTATTGGGTTTCGTAATCATTTAAAATTATAATGTGCTATCCTATACTTCAATACAACTGATAATCCAAAGGAAAAACTAAAAGACGTGTGATTTGGGATTAGCATTTGTGATATTTACCTTGATGGTATAGAGTAATTTCATATATGGTGAGAAGTGTGATATATATACTGATCATAAGATTCCAAAGTACATATTGACACATAAGTAGATTAAAATGAATCAATGAATATGGTGTGAACTGATTAAGAACTATGATTTCTCTGTTCACTACCATCCAGAAGTATTGAACTAGGTACCTAAAAATATTAGTATAAAAGAACCTACAACTCTATCTAAGATGCAGATTAAGAAAGGCCTTATCTTTATGGATATGAAAAGTATGGATTTATAAATCATAATGGAAGGTAAAATCCTACTATCTCAATTTATTTCCCAATATTCAATCCATGATAATATCAAGGGGTGAAAAAGAAGGATTGAGATCTTCAAAAGAGAATGCAAGTAGTAAAGGAAGGGAAGCTTCATGAGTTCCCCATCAATATAGATGGTGTCATTTTATTTGGAACTATACATTTTGTGAATTAATAACCTAAGATAATGTAGGATGAATTGCATAATCTGCATATATAGTCCTTCTCCATTCATAATAGAAGTTCCAAGATGTACTGTGAACTTCGAGAAAACTTTTGGTAGGGAAATATTAAGAGGCAGGTCAGTGAGAACACCATAAAGTGCATGGCATGACAGTATATTATTAAGACTGATATAAGACTATGTTGATGGTTAAAGCATTCCCCATACCCACATTTAAATGGGAAAACATATCAATGGATATTGGAACTTTTCTATTGGTGAAAACCAAAGGGAGTGATGTGATATGGGTTTTAGTGTATCAACTCAACATGACCTCCCACTTCAACACTATTTAGGAATATTTCTCACATGAATAACTTTCTAAGATATAAATAATGGGGTGAGGCTTCTTCTGCTAACACTATTGGTCATTTTTTATCATGATCCCTAGTTTAATTAAAAATTATAGAGAGGAATTCAATATAATTTTAATACTAAACTGAATTTAAATATGACCTATCACCGTTAATTGAATGGGTAATATGAAAAGACCATTTAGAATCCAGATTTCATTTTTAGATCCTACACAATCTAATTTGAAGATGGGAAAAATATATCCCATTTTTTGAGTTCCCATAAAATAAAACATCAACTCAAGTGTTCAAAAGAATCCATATGAATATCTACATTGGAAGCGATATAGAACTCATACATTTTTTTAATAATGATTGGGAATGAAACCTACATAGACTTGATATTTTTTAATATATTCCAGATAATTTGTATCCATCCAATAGTATATAAAACCTTCACATAATAAGTGGAAGAACTATGATAAATATTGTTTAAGGGATATGGTATTTGATGTCGGAGACAATTTTTTCCATTGAATATAACCGTAAAAGATATTCATGTTTTTGGAAAGAAATGGCATCAAAGACCAAGGAATATTGCCCCATTTGAGATCATGGACTATAAAATATTGGTGGTGTATCTACATCCACTTCTACCAAATTGGGCTCATGCTCATTTTTTATTCCATGTATCTCTCCCAAGGAACTATAGACTTGATCCCTCACAAGTGTTGAATCTTGTGGTTGTACAACTTGAGAACAAACCCTCTTAAAAGGATAGGTTGGTGAAGATATTGGAACATAGAGACAACGTCCTACATAAATAAAGACCACTCTCTTCGTCAATGTGTCCTGGTGGAAGTATAAATATGGAAGGAATATAAGGGAACAAATGGAAATAATAAAAAAAATACTCTTATCTATTGTCAAAATATAATTACAGTTGATATTTCAGCAAAGAAATTTCTAAATAGGGGATGAATTTAGCAATCCATATTTTATAAATCATATTTTATTCTTGATATAAAATTGTAATATATTATATTATATAGTATTATACATATAAAATATATTAAAAAAATAAAAAATATTTATTAAATTAATGGATATCATTACATTAATAAATAACTAACCCCATTGAAATTCCAAACATTACAATGTAATAATAAGAAAAGTAAAATGTTAAAATTTATATCATTTCAATTTTATATAATCGCCCCCCATGAAAATCATTATAGACATGAAAGAACATATTAGTATTACAATTAAAATCATAAAAAATATAAATATAGAACCTTAGGAGTCATTGTTGTGATTGCTGAATAAAATATTGAATTGGTATTTATATGGGGTAATATGACCATTAGAACAGTAATGTGACCATCAGAATAGTAACCTAGCTATTGAGAATAGTAACCTGACAATTGGAAATAGTAACATGACTGTTGGGAAAGTAATCTGTCTAAAAAATAAAAAAAATGAAATGTTAATATTATTTAAGATGAATTAGTTGAGTAAATATAAATATTATTATTCTATAAAATAAATATCATGACTATAAACTCAAAGAAAACATTGAACCATTTTTAATAAACTCTATTTGAAGGTATTTATTAAAAAAAATTCTAATATTGAAAAAAAATTACTTATGATAAAAAATTATTTTCATAAAATTAATTTCATTTTGAAATTAATTAAGTATAAACTATCCACGGTTTATTTTTAGGAAATTTTCTATAATATTTCAATTCTTCTATCATTAATATAAATTTTCTTTCTAAAATACGGTATTTTTCATGACATAATTTTTTTATAATAATTATTTTAATAAAAAAATTAGATAATTCATCCCAAAATCATTTTAACAAGATAAATGGTTCATTTAAAAATAATAATCATTATTTAAAATCATAAAAAACATATTCATAATTCTAAAGTCAAAAGTGTTCTCTTAAAATAAAAAGTTTTCATTTATTCAAATTTCCTTTTTAATGAATTAGATAATACAGTTTATAAAGGTATTTACAATCTTGAAACCATTATATTTTATTGATATATAAATAATACAATCAAATTATAACTACTACAATGTTTACCAATAATACAATATTTTATTAGAAATTTTATTCTAAAAGTAACCATCTCCCACATTATAAATAACCCCTCTCCCTCACCAGGGAAAACCTCCCCTCTATTGCTTACCAAATAGAAACTATTAAAAATACCATCTTTCCCTCCCCTAATCATCCATCAGGAATTTCATGTGTAATTAAAATCTAATATCTCATGACATTAAGGGATATTTAGAATGATCCACTTCAAAAAAATTGTTAAACTCCTTTCATCCTTTTATTTTATTTCTATATTCAAATTTCATATAATTCTTTTTTTTTTCTATGTAAATAATTGTCAAACCAATTCAATAGTATGATAAAATGATACTGATAATTTTAAAATAACATAATTATTATTTTAATTATAAGAACATATTATACATCACACGCCTCCTATTTGAAAAATTTCTTGTTAACTGTCAGTTAACCGCAAAAGATGATGTTTCCATTTATTTTTTCATTAAAAATTGTATGTATGGTAATAATAAATTTTACATTAAATAAAATTTTTTGAATATATTTATTTTATTTTTCTATAAAAAATTATACTTATGTATAAATGGCCCAGAACAAAATAGTTAAGTCCAAGAAAATTGGGAAAATTTTATAGAGAAAATGATTTAAAAATGTTTCACATTTAACTAAGAGAATACAAAAATATAATTCAATGATTATAATTGATAAATGATGATACAAATGATAATAATTCAGTACTGGTTAAATTTTTTAACAAACATATCTTTATTATTAATTATGTGAAAAAGTAATGAAATCAAGATTAAATTAAGGTAAGGGGATTCTCTTAACCAACACATTTTGGGGGTTATTTTAACATTCACACTATTTTTAATATGTAAATTAGATTAATATACCTAAAAATTCATTCCTCTATTATTTCTGTTTTCATTTTGGGGATATACAAGAAAATATCCTTTTAAAATATTTTCAAATCCATTTATAATTCCTTTTTAAATGACATTACAGATCTCTTTGGCTATTCTTGAGTTGTTTCTTATCCACTTAAGAATGAATATTTTTTATTCAAAAAATTTTATTTCCATTTTTAATTTCGTTACCCCAAAAACGTTTTTATGAAAATATTATTTATGAAATACATTTCAAATCCATCTATATTCGTAATATTATTTCATGACTACAATTGTCATATGTTCTGTGTGGAATTCATTATTATGATCACTTTATAATGTGGTGGGTGGGATTAGAATTATATTTCCCTATAATGAATTGGGCAATTTGACATATCTCATGATTTAATATGTATTTTTAATGAAAATGACACTATAATTGTTCATATTTTTTATGATTAGGATTAATGCACATATGTTATGTGTGAACATTATTTTATAATTTCTCCAAAAAGTGTATGATATTTGACCACAATGTTATGAAATTTCATTATTAGGAATATTCCACAGTCCCTTACTTTGTCAAATGTTTCCCTTATTATAGTATTGATTATCCAAAACTTCTTATATAATGATGTTGATTATTCTCACCATTAAATTATTGATTCAATTAACTTATTCCTCATCTTACTTGTCTTTTATATCTCCCTATTATTTTATTTATATCCTCATGTGAATACATGTACTAGATATATTGTGATAGATTTTATAAATATAAAAAAGAATGGTTTAAGTGGATTTTTTTATTTCATTCTATAAAAGTGATATATGACCCAAATTTTCTTAATATACTAATCCTTTGGATCATGGATTGTTTAACTATTTTGTCTTTTATTTTAAAAATAAGGTAAAAACCATGTAAAAAGAATATTGGTACCAAAATAAATTAAGAAAAAGCAAATATAAAATATTAATCATTTTATTTTTAAGGGCTTAGAATAAATTATACCATTTCATATTTCAAATGGTCATAAATGTATTTTAGCAGTTATTTTTTATGTTCCAAAATGGGTTATAGTAGTTTTTTTCTAATAACCAAGACACCAGTGATGTCAAAATCATTAAGAAAAATGTTATATTTACAATTTATATGGGTTTTGATGATTATAACTAAGTTTAATAAAAAAATATAATATCACATTAGTAATTAAAATATAAGTGATTTAATACAAAACATGAAAAACTTATCACCTATAATGGAGTGTATATATAAAATATTCAGATAAAAAGTTGAATAAAATTCATAAAAAATGATTTGTGTTTGGAGAATCAATTTACTAAAATTAAAATCATTGTTGTGGGATTATAATATATCTTTCTTTAATAATGTCTCATTTAAGGATTATTTTTTATGTCATGTCATATTCCTATGAAACATTAATATTTGTCCTTTTGGGTAGTGAATATAATAAATCAAGACCTCAAATGTTATATTGGGAGAAGTTCACTTTATGTTAGTATTTTAGATGATTTTTATAGATAATATTATAAAAATATATAAATATATAAAAAGGTTTATTAATTGTTTACCCACAAATTGAGCCAAAAGATACAATTTAATGAAAGAAAAAAATAAATTTTTTAACTCATATTTGAAAATGTTTCTAGGAATCTTTGTTTCAACTAGTTTTTTCTATTTTTTATATCATATTTGATGAATAATGGAGTTACAAAAACTCATTGGTAAATTAAATTATAAATTTATGAGTAAAGGTCAGTGGATATAAAAGATAATGGAGGGAAAACAATTGGGGTGGTTGTTGATTAAATTTTTTTTCCTCTATTAATCTATATGTCTATTAGAATTAAACTCGAAACTTCATAGAATATGGACCATGATATAATTTTATTTTAATCTCTACTACATGTATATAAGAAGTTCAGAAATTTTAAGGGTTCACTATGACTAAGATAAATCCATGAAGAACATTATAATTTATATTTTACAACATATTTCCACTATATGAAAATAAATATGTAATGTGATTAAATAACTTATAATTTATCATATACATCAAATAAAATTATTCAATGAAATGAAAAATGATATATACTTCCCACTATTAAAAAAAATTAATATACCCTTGAAATGATCCAAAATAACTTGTGAAAACATGATCCATATGAACTATCATATAGAATAAAATGACCACAGATTTTCCATGTACTCATAATTAAAAAACAACCAATGTAGTATTACCAACTCAATATTATAAAGATAAAACCTTGTATCCATAAAATTCCATTGTTTTCTTCATTATTTGATAAGGTAGGGATAATTTTTCTTCCTAGTTAATGAAAATATCTACAAATAATATCATGTTTTTCCTAACATATCCAAATCTAATAAATTGTATTGAACCATCCACTCCATCAAAACAAATCATGTTATGAGTAATCAATCTATAAAAAACAAAAATTGTTGTGTGTCCTTCTCAATCTCTTCATTCCCTATCATGAATAAAACTAAAACTTCTAATATTTCTATCAATATTCCATATAAGTAAAAATGACTCATACAACAAATTTCATAATAAACTAAAAAAAATACACTTCTTTAATAGTGAATCTTCCAAAATGTGGTGTTGTGTAATAAACCAAATATGATTCCCACTAAATGAATCTAATCATTTTGAACTACCCAAATTACCTTTCTCAAATTTTAAAACTATTATCAAACACCTTGGCATTCTTTATTCTACTTCACATAAAAATATCTTTTAACTCGAAACACAAATCTAACCGGTTCAAAACACCTAAATAATCATCTTTAACATGCCAATAATCAACATAAATTAATAATTAGGGTTGACCAACATATATGAAAAAATTAATTTTTGTTTCATTTTATTTATTCCCCTCTGATTTCCTCGTCAAAAAAATAAAACACTAATGGAGCGTATCTCCGTCTCCAAATATTTCATTATCTCAGTATCCATGTTTTACCCTTCTTCAAGTTAATTAAATTTATAGTCTTAAAACAATCCCCATTAATTTTTTCCATGTAAAAAAAATAAATATCCAATATCAAAAAACCCATTTAGTTATTTCCAACCATTCTCCTTAGTGAGTTTCTAGAAATTAATCATTAATTAGTAGATTTTAAGCCTTCATGTGAAAACTCAGTAAAAGAAGAAATAATTTCTCACCAATGTATCAAAATATTCCCTAAAAACTATAATAGTGAGATTACATATTTTTCTATTATTTTTAATGTAAAATTTCCTTGAATACACTAGATAAATAATATTTAGATACATATATTTATCAAAATCATAATAATTCTAAAACATCAAAAATAATCAGTATCATTCAACTACAAAAATTCACCAATTTATGAAGATTAAATTGTATATTTCTATATGGAAAAAAAATTACCAAAATATATACCCCCTTAATAGATGATACGTATAGAATTTTAAAATATAAACACCTTTCTATTTTATGGATGATATTTCTCTAATATTGAAAATAATATAAAATTCATGTGAGAAAGGGGATGAAAATTCTGTCTTTAGAATTTTAATGTCAAATATTTAATTTTTTTATACTTCCACTACGGGATGGTCCAATACACCAAATTAGCAGAAAATAAATTTCATAAAAATGTTCTATTTTTAAATCTTATTTAAATTTACATAACTTTTATTCTTCTCAACCATAGTAATATAACAAGCTGAAAACACTTCCTTCTTATTTCAATTCAATGTATATGTGTTTCCCAACCATTAGTAATATCTTATTTATGTTATAGTCCTTTATTAGAATCATTAAATAGACATATTTATTTCAAATCGTTCACTATAGATCACTTATATCACCACATATGTGAATAGATCTTCTTAACCATTTATCTTGAATTAAATAATATACAATGAATTCAAATTCACACACATGATCATCTTTCATGGAATAATACTCTTAAATTAATTAATTCTATTCTTTTTATTCTGAATAATATTTCTCTTAATTTTTTAAATGTTTTGAGAAATAATGATAATGATACACTACTAAGAAAAATGACCCAGTTCATCACTTCTTACACATTATTCACCTAAGTTATAAAAATAATACATTATCATGAAATTAAATTTTTAAATAACATTTCACTTGAAATAATTATTTTATAATGGTAATATAATGTACCTATGTGTCTTTTATATCTCTAAAAAATGAAATTGACATCTTAAAAACTATAAACAACTCATCAGGATCTCATAGCCTCGACAAGATAATTAATACCCAAAAATGAAAATATTCTCACTATTCATACAAGCTTTTAGACTATACAACTCTTATGAAAATCATCATTAGGAAAACATATTTGACTTTTTGTAGAAAAAAATAGAAATCGAATAAACTCTACACATATTTTTATTAAATTTTTATTTTTATAAAAACATATCTTCAAAAAAAATCTTCAAAACAAGTAATTCAATAGAAAATATAATTTTAATTATATTATTCTACATGTATTTATTAAATATTTTTTTAGAAGGATAATTCCAATAATTTTCTTAAAAAATATAATTATCCTATAAAATCCATTTTTATGATATTTTTACATTTAAATTGTCTCCTATAATTAAATCATACTCAATGAACTTGTACTTCATTGAGAATTCAACCACCTCATTTATAAATATGAAAAATCATACTATAATTCCTTCAAATGACCATATTTTTAACTTCAATTTCATAAATTTTAGATGTATATCGTTTTAAAAAAATATACTCTTAAATATTTAATATTAATCATCAAAATGAACTCTATTTTAGATTCATGAGCACCCTGAATACTATAATAACTAGAATAAACTTCATTTTCATTCAATACATATTCACTACTTCACTCTTTATCATCCATTCAAGTAATGAATTGTCTATTAATTATTTCATAGGAAAAAATATATGTCTATTTCCTTTATTTAATTTTACATCCACTTTGGATAGATAATTTTTTCATTTAATAACTAATTAATTCTTAACTAATCTGATTGATGACATCCTTCATATTATATATTTCATAGAAATCTTACTCAAAATTTTAGGTGAGGACACTTCTTCAACATTAATATCCTCTTCATATTAATTTTTAAATTTAATATTTATTATTAATTCTTATATCTCATAAAAATTACCTAAAACCACAATAAAAAAAAATTATAGCGATTTTCCTTCATAAATATATTTTCATTTAAAAAAATTTAGATGAGTAGAATGATATTTTAAATATTCAAATCAACATATTAGTTCAAATATAAACCTTCTTACTTTTAGTTAATTAACCTAAATTTTCTCTAATTATTTTGGGATTTTGATGATATTATATTCTTATATTTGTTTCCCTTCATGATATAAACACCTTTTCCAATATTATAAACAACCAGTACACTATACACGATATTTAGTGACATTTAATTAAAATCATGATTTTCAAGATCTTAATATTATATATCAAAATTGTACTATAGGATATGAATAAAAATCATTAAAATCATTGAATCATATATATTTTAACTAAACCATAATTTAAGGACCATAATCATGTTAACTATATTAAATAATGTATCCATTTTTTCAATTTAATTTATTTGAATGTCATCAAAATATGCATGCTAGATTTAATTTTTTGATTCCTTTAGTAAGAAAAGGGATTTTATATGAGGTATTTATCCTTTAAATTTTGTCCTAATATCTTGATTTTACACTTATGGGAGATCCAAAATAGTTCATGGGTGTTATGAGGGTGTCTGGGGATTGTACTAAGAACATATCCCCAACTTATGGACAAAACATCAGGGTCACATGGTTAGTAGAAACTATATTTCCTAGGCCACATGGTTTCATTAAAACATGTGGGGCACTTCAATGAACAAAAGAAGGTGGAACAATTTGTCTTAAACATTTTCCCTAGTCCGTATGGATGTTTGAACCATCTTATACTTGAAATAGATGGGTTAGGCCTGGGTTGTTCATGGTTAGTAAAATCATAGACCATGCTCATCCGAGGGGTGTCATGGGGTAGATTTGGGCACACATTGGTGTCCGGTTTAACCAACAATGCAGAAAAACCATGATAAATTTTAAAATGAGTGTTAATGACCTTTTTTAACTCCTTTACTTAAATATCACACCCCACCTCTAATTTATCCTCCCACTCATTGCATCCCTCGCCCGTGGGATCTTCCACCATGCTTAAAATAGACTTGGTGATATCTTCTCCATATGAACCCCAATTGAGCCACCATCAGCCTCATTGGATATCCTCTGATAAACTATATATTACTTTTGTTCATTTTATTGTGTATATTCTTCTCTATAAATTTATTTTCATGTGATTACTTATGACCAACATTTATGTAATTTTTCTTTTTTATCAATTTCTTCTATTCAAGACTGAATTAGAGGCCGACAATGGATGGGGAGTGGACTGCCAAGGTGAGGTAGGTAGTCTCCTAATTTTACCTCAATGTATTGGTTTTTACATATGTCATTGTGTTGTGCACCAAATTTTCTATGCTTCATAAATTCAATGGATGTATTCTTAAATTAAATTAGTAGGACTGAACTATTTGACCCATAAAAACCATTTATATATCATTAAAGATTAAGGACCTTGATTTGAACCACCCCATTGTTTGTGATGGTATAATCGATAAACCCACAAAGGGAGAATTATGATTTCATTCACCTTTTAAGGTGTATTATTTTATCACTATCTTTTTGGTTGCTAATTTAATTGAATTACATATAAAATGAATTAAATAAAAATAGGGAATAGAAGACCATTTACCTATTCCTTTGGTCATTATACATTCTCCCATAGTCTTTAAATGTACTTAAAATTAAAATACCCCATAAATATGAATGATATAATTCATGGGATGTTAGGACTTATAAGCTTATGCTATAATTTGATCCACCATATTCGGTGAGTGTAATTATTACATAAATGTGATGGAAAATTTAATTAAATGTTAATTTTTATTTTAGGGTTATTATTTATTCCCATGATGATTCATATTTCCATTTCGAGAGTTAAAGATGAGTTCTAACTCAAAATGCTTAAAACAGGCTCATCGTGCTTAATTAGTTAAAATATTTAAATGAAATGCAAATGGTTTTATCATGCACCTTGGGTGAAACATGGGTTATAATAAGATTTACATGGATCGAATCACTTAGAAAATGGATCATATAAGACAATGGTTATATTTAGACTCATTATGTGGATGAAAAGGATGGAATCAGATGGACGGTTCTCTTATATGTCATGATTGATAGTTTGAATCCCAATGTGGATAGACAATGATAGACTTTGAGGGAATATTATTATATATTCCAGTAGTGACACTTCATATCCCTATGTGGACCTCCATGTAAGGACTCTATGGGCTATGGGGTTATACCACACCTATAGAGATATTAGGATTCCTATGAGGAATTCTTAGGATGGTCATATAATGTGATGTTTTCCTGATATAACTGGTGTGATACATAGGTTCCAAATTAGGAACGACTAGAACAAGATTAAGTTTCTTCTCAATTATAATAACATAATAATATGTTGTGTCTTCCAAGAAAATGAAAATTCATGGGTTCTGTTAGAGCCTTGAATTTTATTGACGGTATTATTATGCATGACTTTGGAATATACGATTCATAGGGGTTTCTTGGGATATGATCTAGGTCTATATATTCTATTATAAAATAATATAGGGCTGACTTTTTATTCTGAGGTTTTCCAGTTAATTCCAAATAAGGTAATAGATGAAGGGTGCTCCATGGGTACCCCAGGACTATATGGATTATTTATGTTGCAAACTTCATTTTCAGCTTTTTTTATTACCTTGACACTATTTATTATATATTCACGGACTGGATGGAATTAGATAGTGTTTTTGGTGGCCTTCTAGGTTGATCTTACACCATATTCAAGCAACCAATTAATACCTGGATAGACTTCATTGATGTATGTAGGGATAGGGGAAAGCACCCTGTTGTCAATGCATGACTTATTGTAGCATTGGAATGGGGGAGTATAGGACCGACCTATGGATCATGATGCTATCTAGAGATATTATATTGTACCTTTTTGGAAATTTTTGGAATACCTACATGTTTGTGTCCTTACTCTCATGTCTACCTGTACTTCTATATTTTCTATATCATTCCATGATCATCATTTTTCTGTGACAGAAATGGATGTGGTTACTATGTTATTTATATGTTGGATATTTATTCAGTTGATTTTTAGTTATCTTTATGCTACCATTGTTATTTATATTATTATGTCATTGTTCTAGACTTTGATCATGTTGGTATAGTCTCCACACTATTCCACTATGGACCCTCTCTACTAGTCGGTAGCCTTTCGCATATGGGGAGTTGTTCTTCAGGTCATGTGGAATATTGGGTTTGGTTACTGTTGAGTGAATCAAGTCTGATACATCACATATTTGTATCAAAGATGTTTATTTTCATTTATTTTCTTAACATACTAATTGGAATGGTAGAAAGGGGAAATATAAAGAATTTTGGTTTTCTTATGATCCTATTCCAAGGTGTATCTAATCCACATACATGGAAAATATGAATTACTTTGGATTATACACGCTTTTCTAGATTTTTCTTATTAAGTTTTCCTTGATTTCAATGATGGGTGATGAACTTTTTTTTGTGTTCCATATGATTACGGATTTCTACCCTTGGATAATATGGTTATGAAGTATTTCATCATGAATTATCATGGGAACATTTCGATTTAAATTTAATGAATATTTCATTCCATGTTTATATTATCATTTTCATTACTTGAAGCAGGTTTTGGTTACTTTATTTCAATATCAATGAAATTATTCTAACGTTTCATATAGGTTTTTGGATAAATATTTTTTCAATATTTAATTAAAACCAAATTTAATTTTATATAATGCATGGTCCCCTATAAAATTAAATTAGAAATCAATATAACTCAACCATTTTATGTAAAGTTTTATATAAATTATTAATAATTTAAATGAATCAAAATTCTACAAATAAATGGTCACCGTCAAATGGGGATTCCAATTAAAAATTGAAGGTTTCTTTTCAATATAAATTGAAATTAGTGCTCATTAAACTAGTACCAAGGAAAAATGGTTGAGAAAATCACTCTAACTCGGCCATAGTAGTGTCTAGTAGGATGTTTCCCTTACATACCTTATGATCTATACTTTTCCCAAACCTAGGTTGAGGAAGAGGTTTATGGGTGTTACTCTTATATAGGAAGGATTGTACATATCATATTCATTTGTATTTGTTGCAATCAGTTATCAAATACTATGTTAAGGAATGTGTTTGGAATTTTTAGATACATTCCATAATTATGACATAGAAAAATGCTCTAGGATGGGGGTGATGAAAATTCCCTAGAGGTGGTGGGCTATGTGCCACCAGTAGAACCTCCAATGGTACATCTTTTGGGACCACCAATTATAACATCTATGGATGGTGATTCCTAGTTTCATGAAGGTCTCATATGCTTATTTCAGAATGTTCATGGACCCTCGTGACATGACCTAACAATGGTAGAGTTGAGGTGTGTGTTTCTGCAGAAAAATATGCCTATGATTTCCTAGGATGGTAGTCCACAATATGTAGAGTCATGGATTGAGGCCATGATTCTTTTTTGATCATCTTGAGGGACCTCCTAAGAGGTGATTGAGGATGGCTACATATATTCTTTGGGATTCATCCAGTATATGGTGGGATTTTATTACTTATAAGGATCATCATTAAGAATTCCTTAAAGGTTTTTTCATATATCAATTGGTTATTGTTTCTATCTCGATACATTGAGGGGTGATAGAGCCAAAGTGTTTATAAACATGGAGATGGGTGCTTTATCATTCAAGGACTATTATTCCCATTTCATGAAGCACCAGTGTTTCTTACCCTTTAGTTTAGGTTATGAGTAATCGAATTCTAGGTGATTAATGGATGGTATTAAGTATGAAATCATATCATAGGTGAATTCCATTCAACTTTCAACCATATCTGTAAAAGTTCATCTTGTTATTATCATAGAGCATAAAATGAAAGGAGATGTGGTGGTATCCATGGTGTGTTTTCACCGAGATATAAGACTACATCAACCAATAGTAAGGAACATAATTTAGATCATCCACATGGTGATATTAGTAGCTAGATTATATACTCAGGTATCTATTTGAGGTTCAATCAGTGTGGTGGATCTGGACATACCGAACCTTATTGTATCAAGGCCCTAATTGAGTGTTGGTCTTGTGGCATGAAGAGTCATCTATTATACTTTATTAGAGATTTTACTCTATTATTTAGTGAGAGAGGGTTTTCACTGACTCATCATTTAGGAGCATGGTCAGCAGCAACTCATATTGTAGGGAGCAGGAATATGACAAACTGATGAATTCAAGGTGGTGTTTGTGAATGTGGTATCCAAACCCCTGGTTTATAGCACTAGAAAACAGAAATTATTAGCCACTGAATGAGTTTAATATTCATTGTTAATATATATAATATTCATGAGCTTTATTATTCATATACCCTATTTTAGTGCATTTTACACTTTGAACATTAATTCACATTATGATTGTAATTCCCTCTTAAAATGCACTATTACATGGTACATTTTATAACACCTCCTAAAATACAAAATGGTATTTATTATATTTTCATATTTTATATTCAGTTCTCTCATACTGAAAATAATAATTCATACTTTTTAAGTATCTGAAGATTCACATTGGAAGACCACCAAAATGAGCTTTCATGGAAACACATTCTAGGAAAAGTAAACTGGACAGCATCCCAATAAAAAGATTTTATTATCCTGGATCGAAGCCAAATGATTCTATAAATTTAACTGAATATATAGGAAATCATGGGGAATATTTCATAAAACATTTTCCAAAACAAATTTTGATGTTTGAATGGTGTTACAGGCAGCCCAAGTTAGAGAAAAAATTCTAGGACAAATTTTTTGGCCCAGAAAAACAACACATAATTTTACACATATCTTGTAAACCATATACTCTTGTGGGATGAAACACTACATATGTTTTGGGGACATCAGTAGATCCATTTTATTTATCCATGGATATATTTAATTCGGCCGTATATAATCTCATTTAGGTGCTTCTGTTCGGTGGATGCAAGATGGCTGCCACCTTCGGTCAAGAGTGGAAAAGTCTATGTTCCACCAGCTTTCCACCAACCTAAGCCTACCATACTTAACTGGGATTACATTAAATATTTTTGACTATACAAAAGTCTCCCAAAATTCATATTTAAGATAGTTGTTTTGGATTATTTAATCATCCTTGATGCATCCTTTCATTGTAGTGTTATGCTCCCACTTTTCCTTTATAATGTTCTTCTTAATTTTCAAGTTGTTCGAATCACCTTAGATTTAAATAAAAATTATTCATCTTCTCTTATTATATTCTTTTTATTATCACATTGATACCATTTCTTTATGGTCTGAATTTATTCATACCAAACCTTGTGAAATTATTCACATAATGGTGGAGTGATTGTTTTCTTTTAATTTTTTTTTACTTTTTCAATTCCTCCCTCATGATTATTCATCTCACTTCCATTGAAATCATAGCATAAATGGAGGGTTAAACCACTTATGGGTTGATCCAAGAGAGTATCTAGGGGTTTCATTGGATTTTATTTATCACCCCATTAATGTATAATCAATTATTTTAATTGATATTTTTATTTGATGATTTTAAAACTTCTTTGTCCTTGTTGAATTTTAAGGACACATACTTTAAGTGCTAATATGAACCATTACCTTGGAGGACCCATAAATTTTATCCTCCATGTGTATAGGTGATCAGTATTATGCTATGTTTGTATAAAACTAGTAAGTTATGGAGTTTTTTGATCTTGTTGAGTAAAATCATCTCGAATACAGGAAATTAAAATCATTAAAAGAGAATTTCATCCAATCCACCCCTTGTAATAACCTAGGATCAACCCTTCTCATAATTTGAATTCACTTAATTCACATAGTGTTCACATACACTTATCTAAAATCAACCCAATTTTGGCCACTTAATATCCAAAATCAGTCAATATAATTTTCATGTCTATAGGTTTCTTTTTAGGTCTCTGGGGAATCAACAACCGAAGCTACTTTACAATTGACCGCTTAACCTTAAAAACTTGGGTAAATTTTGGAGAGACCAAATTTTATCACCATTTTGGAGGACCTATGTAAGTTATATTAAACACTATTATCCCTTTCCCACACCAGGTTCTCTATTCTCACACGCATTCCTCTTATCATTTCACCTTTCTTTTTGTGTTTTTTCAAAGAATATCAAATACTATTATCAGTCTACTCCAATGGAATATATTCAACATTACCCTATTATAAACCCATGATGTAATCAAATTGGAAATCATTATTGGGAATCCCTGAAATTATTGAATTTCTTGGATCAATCCTTGAATGATCACTCCACACTCGGTGAGATGCACAATCATTTAAATGATGACTGTTTAAATAATAAATTTCTAGCATTCTCAAGGATGGTTGAAGAGGTAAATCTTGGGGAAGTCCATGATGTTCAACCTCAAAAAAATTCTACTCCTCAAACAATTATTGAAACATTGTGTAATAAAATGGAAATAATGAATTATGAGGTTTCATTATTGATATTATAACTAAAATGCATTAATACTTGTGAGTAACTCATCCCTACACCAATTGTCCCTTCCATAAACTTATGTGAAGTGTCTAGTTTCCCACAAACCTCTCAATAATTTATTGATTAACTGACCAATGGATTTGGGGTTTCAGAATCAAATCAATAAATTGTTTTAGGGTCTTTAAATTATGGAGAAATTGATTTCATGTATTCACAAGAGGGAAATTTGGAATCATGGATTGAGTTTCCATGTTATAGCTCCATTGATGATTTTTTAAAAACAATGATCAGTGAAACATTGGGAGAAATAAATAACATTGAGTCTATTTCCATTCCTAACATTGATCTTTCCAACTTTGTGGTTGAATATTATATTCAAGAAGAGCCGATTTTCTTGATAAATTTTGAAAATGAAATTTAGTTTGATTCAAAGTCTCGACTAGTGTCTGAAAGTGTCATTGAACTCAAACTCAAATTCAAGGTCCTTACATCCTCTCACAAGTCTTCCTTTATAGAGGATAAATCAAAAACATTCTATCATAATTTTTTCCTCTCTTGATACTAATAAATAAAAAATTATACTTGATGTCTTAAGAAGTATTAGGGTGACAATTGGATGGACCCATATCTGTATTCATGGGATTATCCCATTCATTGGGACCTATACAGTTTTTCATGAATTAATTTCAAAACCTTCATATAAACCCCATTTGAGACTCAATCATAATATAATTTAAGTGGTGAAAATTTTAATCATAAAAATTTTAAAAGTTGGTTTTTAATATGTTGGGTGTTCATGTCAAGCTAACGATGTTAAACAAAAGCATTGCACGAGAGGCAACCCGTGATTTTCAATGTTCCAATCATTGTGACTGAATCTTTATTTTCTTAACAAATCAATTTGATATTTAAAAAAATGCGTAATCGATCAACTCTGAGTATGATAGTACATTAGACTGTTGACATGTTCTTCTACTATGAGTATGGATGGGTATGAAAGGAGATCACCATATTCATCTATGTCACGTGGTTTGATCCTTATGTAATACATTACCCAAAAATTTTAAAAGATTATGATGTATCTTCAGTTTATTTTATTTCCATGTGTGTGTAGGTTAAAAAAATACAAAAAAAAACAATAATAATTAATAAACATTAAAGGAAACATAATAAGTCCTGGGGAAAACTCGCCACAACTGGCAAAGCCATGAAGACTCGAACCCGGAACCGAAGGGAGAGAGGGGAGGACACTTACCACTGACCTATGACTTATAGTTCTGCTTTATTCTATAATTTTTGTATATATACTTATATTTTACTTTTTTTATTATATGAAAATATATATATATATATATATATTGTTTTTTTTTCCTATTTTCACTAGGAAAATCTTAGAGTGACATGGAGATCAAAGTAGTAATTAGTAGTTTCGTGAAATTCATCTTCAAAAAACCAGGTGAATTTGTTCTATATTTCATATTTAAAGTAATTTTTATAACACATCTCATCTACCTCTACCCCCTTATAAATTTTATTTTCTTTAAACACTGGGGACAATGTTATTCTATGTTGGGGGTGAAAATAATGAAAAAAAAATTAATTAATTTTGTGTGCATAAAATAATGTGTGGACGAAAAAAATTTCATTTACCTTGAACATGATAATACACATAGAAACATTGAAACTGAATATCAGATAATTTATCACTCCATGTTTTTTATTTTAATCCATGTATAATTTCATGAGAATATATTTTGCAAAGTGTGGTTGTTTAATGTGAAATTTCATCGTTTATATTTTCATCAAGATAAAAAAAGAGATCACAACGCATGTCCTTTGGATAGTGTGGTATTAGTTTGGGTTCACGGGGTCTTGCAAATTAATATAATCGGTTTGGTGATCATTTTAGTTTTCATATGAGTACTCAATAAAAAATCAAAAAAACAATTAGTTTTTGCATAGAGCAATGAAATTACCTAATGCGTGGCTTTCGGCACTTGGGGATTGTGACTCTATAGTTTTCTAGCATAGAGTTAGTAATTTTATCTCTATTTGTGGTAATTTGTCATTTTTTTGACTGAGTTAACTCAAGATGATTCCTGAGTATGTGGGCTTCACTTGGTGTCCTAAGATCGTTGAGCCTTGGAGACATTGGCAAAGACTAGCTACCTGGGTTGACTCTTTAGAGTGCAATTTCAATTACCAGGGAAATATTGAAAAAAAATGAATATGCATCTTAATATTGAAATTTCATTCCACCTATCCCTTCCATTTTTCCCCCATGAACAATGATGAACCCTAATGTCTATTGTGATATGCAACACATCCTCATGCTTAATTGATATTGGATAAAATATGGCGATGAATTTGAACAACCGAATGGGATTGGGATTGGGATATTCTTATGAACCTATATGGTATTAAAATATTTTTATGGGCTTCATAGTTGTTTGGTATAAGGGTTTTTGGTGATCAATGTGTACCTAAAAAATTGGGAAAGGGAATTCAAATTTCACATTTTTGAGATATATTTTGCTCTAGAATAGAAAAACTCATGTTGTGGGGTGTGATTAACCACTTAATGAGGATAATATTTATTGTTAACATATATAATATTCATGTGATTTATTATTCATATACACCATTTTAGTTAATTTTAAACATTGAATATTAATTCAAATTATGATTGTAATTCCCTCTTAAAATGCACTATTACATTGTACATTTTTTAACACCTCCTAAAATAAAAAATGGTCTTTATTTTATTATCATATTTTATTTACCGGTCTCTCATGCTATATATAATAATTCAAACTTTGTAGGTATCTGAATATTAACATTGGAAGATGACCAAAATGAGCTTTCCTGGAAACACAATCTAGACAAAGTAAACTAGACAACATCTGAATAAAGAGACTGTAGCGGCCAGTATCCAATAACAATGATTTTAAAAATTTATCTTAAGATAGAGGACATCATGGGAAACATTTCATAAAATAGTGTACAAAGATAATTAGGATTTTTGAATGGAGTTATAGGTGGCCCAATTTGGAGATAAAATTTTCGGCCAGATACTGAGGCCCAGACAAACATCCCACCATTTTATACAAATCTCGTACACCATAAACTCTTGTGGGATGAAAAATTTCACGATTTTATGATAAATATAGAGCTCCATTTTATTCTTCTATATACCACTCTAATTTGGAAATCTAGAAGCTCATTTATGTGCTTCTATTAGGTGGATACAAGTTGGCTGCCACCTCGGGTCAAGAGAGGAAAAGTCTAAGCTCCAAAAACTGTACACCACCCTAAGCCTACCATAATCAAGTGGGATAACTTTAACTATTAGAGTATCGACCCAAGGCTCCCAAAATTCTTACTTAAGGGAGTGGTGTTTAATTATTTAGTCATCTTTGATGCTTCCTTTCATTTTAGTGTTATGCTGTCACTTTTCCTTTGTAATGTTCGTCTTCATTTGTAAGTTGTTTGAATCACCATACTTTCCAATAAAAAATATTCATCTTCTATTGTTCTATTATTTTTATTGTCATATTGATATCTTTTCTTTATGGTGTAAATTTTTTCATACCAAACCTTGTGAAATTATTCAAACAAAAGCAGAGTGATTGTTTTATTTTTATTTCTTTTTTACTTCTCCAATTCCTCCCTCTTGAGTCTAGTTCCCGCTTCCATTGAATCTATAGAATCAATGGAGGGATAACCCACATATGGTTTGTTCCAACGAAGTAGCGAGGGGTTGGATTGAATTTTATTTATAACCCCATTAATTCCAAATCAATTCTTTCAATTGATATTTTATTTTTATGATTTTCAAACTTCTTCGTCTTTGTTGAATTTTAATGCCACATACTTCATGTGATAATACGAACATTTACCTTGGAGTGCTCATAAATTTGATACTCCAAGTTAATAGGAGATTATTATTATGGTGTATTGGTCTGAAACCAGTAAGTGATGATGTTGTTTGATCTTCATGAAGAAACTCATCTTGAATATAAGAAATTGAAATCATTAAAAAAGAATTTCATCCAATCCACCACTTGTAATGAGCAAGGAAAAACCCTTCTCATAATTTGAATTCACTTAAGTCATGTAGTGTTCACTTAAACGTATCAAAAATAAACTCAAATTTGGCCACTTAATAGCAAATTCCGTCTATAGAATGTGTGTTTATATAGGATTATTCTTAGTTATCAGAGGAATCGACAACACAAGATACTCTACAATTGACCCCATAACCCAAAAAACTTGTGTAAATTTGGGCAAGACCAAATTTTGGCACCATTTTCGAGGACATAAGTTATATTAAACACCATCATCCTTTTCTCACCCCAAAGCTCTATATTCTCACCCTTGTTCCTCTTATCTTTTCACCTTTATTTTTGTGTTTGTCCAAAGAATATCAAATACTAGTTTCAGTCTACTCCAATGGAGTCTCTTCAAAATTAACCTATCATAAACCCATGTGGTAGTCAAATTGGAAATCATTAATAGGAATCCCCTAAATTAGTAAATTTCTTTGATCAATCCTTGAATGGTCACTCCACACTCAGTGAGATGCACAATCATTTAAATGATGACAGTTTAAAGGATACATTTCTTGACTTTTCACGGATGGTTTAAGAGGTAAATATTTGGGAAGTACATGATGTTAAACCTCATACAAATTTTATTCCTCAAACAATTATTGAAAAATGGTGTAATGAAATGGTGATAATGAATTCTGAAATTTCATCATTGAGATTAGAACTATAATGCATTAATACTTTTGAGGACCTCATCCCTACACCTATTGTCCCTTCCATAATCTTATGTGGAGTGTCTAGTTTCCCACAAACCTCTCATGAATTTATTGAAGAATCAACCATTGGAATTGGTGTAGAATAAGTGCATCAAGAAAGTGTTTCAGGGTCTTTAAATTATAAGGAAACTGATTTCATTTATTCACAAGAGGTAAAATTGACATCATGGATTGAAATTACCTATTATAGCTCCATTGATGATTTATCAAAAACACCAATCAGTGAAACATTGGTAGGAATCAAAAACTTTGAGCCCATACCCATTCTTAACACTTATCATTCCAATTTGGTGGTAGAATCTTCTATTCAAGAGGAGCCAATTTTGTTGATAAATTTTGAAAATGAAATTGAGTTTGATTCAACATCTAAACTAGTGTCTGAAAGTGTTAACAAATTCGAGATCAAATTCAAGGTCATTCCATCCTATCACAAGTGTTACTTTTAGTGGATAAACAAAAATATTCTATAATAATTTTAACCTCTCTTGATGATAAGAAAGATAAAATTATACTTGATGTCTTAATAAATATTAGGATGACAATTTGATGGACCCTTATCAATATTCATGGGATTATCCCTTTCATTGGGACCTATATAGTTTTTCTTGAATAAATTGAAAAACCTTCCAATAAACCCCATTGAAGACTCAATGACAATCTAATTGAAGTGCTGAAAAATTTATTCATTAAAATTTTTAAAGTTTGTGTTGGATAAGTTAGGGTGTTCATGTCGAGCTAACGATGTTAAACAAAAGTGGTGCGTGGGAGGCAACCTGTGGTTTTCATAGTTCTAATCATTGCGAATCAACATTATTTTTTTTAATAAATAAAGTTCAAATTTTAAAAAAGTACTTAATCAATAAACTCTTAGTATGATAGTACCTCAGACTATTGACATGTTCTTCTATTATGAGTATGGATTGGAATGAAAGGGGAGTTCCATATTCATCCATGTCATGTGGTGTGATCCTTGAGCAATACCTACCCCGAAAATTTTAAAAGGAGACAATGTATAAACAATTTATTTTATTTTTATGTGTTTTTAGGTTAAAAAACATACACAAAAAAATAATAATAAATAAATAAATAAATGAAAGGACATATCGTAGGTTGTGGGGAAAACCCCGTCACAACCTGCAAAGACGTGGGGACTCGATCTCGGGACCAAAGGGGGAGAGGGGAGCGCACTTACCACTGACCTATGGATTATAGTGCTTCTTTATTCAATAATTTTTTTATATATACATATATATTACTTTTTTTATTATATTAGTAGATATATATATATATTGTTTTTTTTTTGTTTATTATTTTTCCTTTTTCCATTTTTCACAAGGGAACTCTTCGGTTGACATGGAGATCAACGGAGTAATCAGGAGTGTCATGAACTTCATCTTCACAAAACCAGGTGACTTTGTTCCATATTTCAGATTTCAAATTCCTTTTAGAACTCCTCTCATGTACCTCTATCCCCTTCTAAATTTTATTTACTTTAAACACCGGGGACAATGTTATTCTACGTTTGGGGGTGAAAACAATGAAAAAATAATAATTAATTTTGGGTGCATAAAAAATGTGTGGCAGGAAAAATTTATTTAACCTTAAATATGATAATATACATTGCACACTTTGAAATATAATATCAAATTATTTAGCATGCCCTAATTTTTATTTTAATCCATGTATAATTTCATGAGCATTGATTTTGGAATGTGTGGTGGTCTAATGTGAAACATCATCTTTTATATTTTCATCCAAATAAAAAAAGAGATCACAACACACTTCCTTTGGATAGTGGGGTATCAGTTTGAGTTCATGGGGTCCCCCAAATAAATATCTTGGGTTTGGTGATCATTTTAGTTTAAATATTTGTATTCGATAAAAAAATCAATAAAAAACAATAAATTTGTGCGTAGAGCAACAAAATAGCCTAATGCATGCCTTTGGACACATAGGGATCATCAATCCATAGTTTTCGGACCTAGAGATAGTAATTTTATATCTATGTGTGGTAATTTGACTTTGTTGTTTTGACTAAGTTAACTCAAGATGATTCCCGAGTATGTGCGTTTTACTTGGTGCCCTATGGTCTTTGATCCAAGGAGTCATTGCCAAAGTCTCACTACCTAGGTTGACTCTTTTGAGTGAAATTTCCAATACTATGGGAATGTTGAAAAAAAATGAATATTAATCTTAATATTGAAATTTTATTCCACCTAACGCAACCGTCATTTCCCCCTTGAATAAAGATGAACCCCCATGTCTATAGTGATACACAACACATCCTCATGCTTAATTGATATTGGATGAAATATGGAGATGAATTTGAACAAAGGAATGGTCATGGGATTGGGATATGCTTATGAAACTATCCTTTATTAAAAGATTTTTATGGGTTTAATAGTTATTTGGTATATGTTTTTTTATGATCTATGTGAATTAAAAAAAATTAGAAAAGGGAACTCGAATTTCACATTTCTCAGATATATTTTGCTCAGGACTAGAAACACTCAAGTTGGGGGGTGTGATTATCCACTTAATGAGGCTAATATTCATTGTTAATATATATAATATTCATGTGACTTATTAGTCATATACACTATTTTAGTGGATTTTACACTTTGGAAATTAATTCACATTATGATTGTAATTCCCTCTTAAAATGCACAATTAAATGGAACATTTTTTAACAGCACCTAAAATACAAAATGGTATTTATTTTATTTTTATATTTTATTTTAATATCTCTCATGATACAAGGAATAATATATAATTTCAAAGTATCTGAAGATTCACGTTGTAAGACCACCAAAATGAGCTTTCATGGCAACACATTCTGGGTAAAGTAAACTAGACAGCATCTGAATAAAGATACTATAGTGGCCAGTATCCAATCCCAATGATTCTAAAAATTTATATGAAGATATAGGACATCATGGGGAATATTGAAATTTGATTCCACCTAGTACCTCTATAATTTCCCCTTGAATAAAGATGAACCCCCATGTCTATTAATTCACATTATGATTGTAATTCCCTCTTAAAATTCACTATTACAAGGTACATTTTTGAACATATCCAAAAATAAAAAATGTTATTTATTTTATTTTCAGGTATCCCATGATACAAGGAATAATTCATAATTTTTTAGTATCTGAATATTCACATTGTAAGCCCACCAAAATGATCTTTCATTACGACACATTCTGGGAAAAGTAAACTGGACAACATCTAAATAAAGAGACGGTATCAGACTATATCCAATACCAATGATTTTAAAAATTTATCTGAAGATATAGGAAATAATGAGAAACATTTCATACAACATTTTATAAATATAATTAGGATTTTTGAATGGATTTATAGGCAGACCAATTTGGAGATAAAATTTTCGGCCAGATTCCGAGGCCTAGAAAAATAGCCCAACAGTTTACACATGTCTCGTAAACCATAAACTCTTATGGTACTAACCATTACATATGGTTAGGGGACATCCTGATCTAAATTTTAGTCTTCTATATACCACTCAAATTCGGACATCCGGAAGCTCATTTAGATTATTCTGTTTGGTGGATGCAAGTGGGCTTCCACCTCGGGTGAAGTGTGGAAAAGTCTAAGTTCCACAAGCTTTCCACCACCCTAAGCCTACCATACTCAAGTGGGATGACTTTCACTATTTGAGGATCAACCCAAGGCTCAAAAAAATTTTATTTAAGGTATTTGTTTTTGAGGATTTAATCATCTTTTATGATTCCTTTCATTATAGTGTTATGCTACCACTTTTCATTTGTAACATTCTTCTTCATTTGTAAGTTGTTCGAATCACCTTAGTTTTGAATAAAAATTATTCATCTTCTCTTATTCTATTCTTTTTATTATTAAATTTATACCATTAATTTATGTTGTCAATTTATTCAGACCAAACCTTGTGAAATCATTCACACAACGGTAGAGTGATTGTTTTCTTTTTATTGTTTTTTTTACTTATTCAATTCCTCCCACATGAGTCTACTTCCCGCTACCATTGAAAACATAGCATCAATGTAGGGCTAACCCACTTATGCATTTATCGAAGGGAGTTGTATGGGTCTTGAGTTTATGTTATTTATCAAATAAATAATTTCTAATCACTTATTTTAATTGAGATTTTATTTGATGATTTTAATACTTCTTCATCCTTATTGAATTTTAAGGTCACATACTTCATGTGCTAATACAAACCTTTACCCTAGAGTGCTCATAAATATGATCCTCTAAGTGTATAGGTGATTAGTTTTATATTGTGGTTGTATAAAACTAGTAAGTGATGAAGTTGTTTAATCTTCTTTAATAAACCCCTCTCGAATATAAGAAATTGAAATTGTTAAAAAAAAAATCATCCAATCCACCCCTTGTAATAACCTTTGATAAACCCTTCTCATAATTTGAATTCCAATTTGTCACATAGTGTTCTCTTAAACATATCTAAAATAAACTCAAAGTTGGCCACTTAATAGACAAAGTCATTCAATAAAATGTGCGTGTTTATAGGTTTCTTCATAGGTCTCTGAGGAATCGACAACCTAAGATACTCTACAATTTACCCCTTATCCCTAAAAACTTGGGTAAATTTGTGTGAGATACCGAACCAGATAAGGGTATCCTGTCTATATCTCACGTCTATGGATCTATCCTGATTTATGCAGTGTAGATGACACCTAAGGAACAATGTTCTATCCCTTCTAAGCTGAGAGGTGTTATTCTAGTAACCTCTACATTAGTGTCTAATATCATTGAAATACGTTTTTCTCATTCCTACAAGCCTTTGCCTATTGTAAAGAACCTTTATCTCAGTGTTCAATTTTCATGTGGCTTGTTGACATGAGATAATCCATTGGGGATATGATTAGAGAGTGTATGATAGTACATGGTATTCCCCCTTGAGATAGGTGGGTATCATTTCATATAGGACCCCTTTTCCCGCATGATGATAGGGATTGGAATCATTTTAGGGTTGGCTGGTCGGTTACCTATCAATATTATGTTCACTACTATAACTGCATGGTGACTTTAACATCACCAAAGGTTGGGGTTTCTATTCAAAAGGGTTAATGATAAGTCCAAGAGAGTTGATCTATAATTAAGAATAATGGGATAGGGTATGATATCTCTGATTGCTAGTTTATATCAAACTGATCACAGAAAAAAAAATTGGGATGATTTCCTTCAAGTGTTTGATCATTTCATGGAAATTTTTTCTGATGAGTTTTTAGGAGTACCTCACTAGAGAGATATATATTTTACCACTGATCAAGTCATACGATCTTGACCGATATTCATTCCTCCTTAAAAAATGGCTACTACAAAGCTATAGTATCTCAAGAGGTAGCTGTTGGATTTTGAAGCTAATGGGTTTCATATGATCTTGTTCTACACAATGGGGTTCACCGATCCTTTTCTCCAAAAAGTATAATAAAAACCTAAGGATTTTCATGGACTACCATTTTTTGAACTTTCTTATAGTAAATAAATGGTATCTATTTCTTTGTTTGGATGATCTTGTTTACCATCTCCAAGGAGTAGGGGTCTTCATTATGATTGAACTGAGATCGGTTTATCATCATTTTTGTGATATACCATGTATAGAATTCCATAGTAGTTATGTCTTGTATGAGTATTTGGTCATGTTTTTCAGTCTCAAGAATGTGTTAGAAACTTTCATGGCACCAATGAATCAGGTTTTCCATCCATATCTAGATTTGTTGGTGGTGGTCGTCATGGATGATATCTGAGTGTATTATCATACTCAATATGAACATAGAAAACATCCTGATATCATATTTAATACACTAAGTGATAATCAATAATATGATAATCTCACAAACTATCACTTTTGGATAGAAAAAATTCACTTCATGCATCATATTATCACAAAGACAGGAGAATCAGTTCACCTAGAGATAGTGAGAGCTATAGTTTCTTAGGTGTATCCTAAGAACGCCATTGATATACGGATTTTCATAGAGCTAGATGGTTATTATAGGTGCATCATGAAATATTTATTATGATTAGAAGCACCTACTATATGCTTGAATACGAAGGATTTTATGTTTTATGGGGAAAATCCTATTAAATAGCCTTTTAGGAGTTGAAATGGGGACTGATGTCAGCACCCATCCTGATTCTTCTAGATTCGGGAATAGGATTCATAATTTATTATGATGCAACATGAATTGGGATAGAATAATTTCTAGTGTTAGAGTAATAAGTTTTTTATGGTTTTTTCTAGTTGATTCCACATTAGAGGAACTAGTAGACGCATGATCTCAAGTTACCTGATGTATTTCATGCCTTTCACTATTAGAGGCATTACTTACTTTGAGAGAATTTTTTGTTGTATACTGACCATATAAGTATAAAATAAATATTTTCATAGAGCGTCTTGATGTATAGGGAATGAATGTTGTTTGAATACCAATATTATTTTGAATTTTGAATTTCTTATATGCTTAGAAGTGGAAATTTTATTTACAATGATATGAGTAGGAAAACATAGTCATAGGTTGTTCCAGAGGCCAGTTGTGAGTGCATGATTTTGGCCCTATTTTCTAAGAATTATTTTGAGGTTAAAGAACATCATGGATATTCTATTATTTCATCATTATTAATGACCTCTTCACTTATGGAGAGAGTGAAGATGAGTCAGCTATTGGATTTTGAGGGCTTGGTCCTATAGTATAGTATTGTATGTGATGACCTCCCCCTAGTTGTATTAATTATGATAAAGAGAACTTGATCATTATTTGATGCATCTGGGTAAATAAAATCATATGAAATGAGTTGATGCAATATTTTCATGCCTCTATATATTAAATAGATCCTTGTTTTACTAAGATGTTTCTTGAATTACTCCTTCAATATTGGTGGTTGAGGATGAAAAAGGAGGTGGATGGGTTTGTTACTCGATGTTCCACATGTCAAATGGTGAAGATAGAGGAATAGTAAATAGTGGGTATTTTACATTCATTTCATAATCCTATGTGGAAATCAATTGACATAAACATGGATTTCATGAGGGGTTTTCCTAGGTTACCTCGGGGTGGTGAGCTTGTATGGGAGATCACAGATAGGTTAAAAAAGGTCACCCAATTTATACAAGTGAGAGATTATTTTATAGTGGAAGAGATAAATAGGATCTAAATTACTGAGATCATACACGTTCATGGTGTTCTAAATTTTATCATATCAAGTGAATATTCACATTTCATTTTATGGTTGTGGCATGGGTTAGATAAGTAACTAGTTTAATAGGTACTGCTGAGTACAACCTATCACCAATAGACTGATGGTCAATCCAACTGTATGGTACTGGATTTAGTGGACATTATCCAAGAATGTGTCCCTAATTTTAGGGTTTCATATGAGAAGCACTTTTCTCTTGCTGAGTTTTCTCATAATAACATATTCCAGGAAACCATACAGATGGATCCTTATGAGGACCTATAATGTACATCATGCCATTAACTATTGTACTAGTTAGCGGCAAGAGAGGCATGACTACTGGGTCCTTATCTCATTCATGATACTTTAGAGAAGGTTTATAATATTATGAATAATTTTTATATATAAAATCATAGAGAGAAGTAATATGTTAATCATCACCTTCAACCATTAGAGTTTGAGGTTTGGAGTTAGCTTTTCATACTTGTTTTTTCTAGAATGGGTTATAGAGGTATTCATAAACAACATAATTTATCACCTCGTTTTGTCAATTACTTCAAGATTCTTGAGGGAATCCAGCTGGTAACCTATTAGTTATGGTTTCCTCAAAAATTATTAGGTCATGCATTATGTCTTGAATGTGTCTTAGCTTCACTGATATCATTCTGCTTCACCTTATATTCTTCATCTTGGGGAGGATGAGTTTGAAGTTGATGAATCCTTTAAGGAGAATCTTATCCATGTTGTTTGTCATGGTATGAATGTTCTCTGAGGTTGGTCGGTTCCTATAGTATGGATTCTATGGAAGCAAAAACATTAATAAGATAAAATTTTTGGAGCGAGCAACTGGAATACGTTCCCAGTGGTCGGAGTTATTCTTAGATGATGTTTTACCACCCCTGGATAAACAATTCAAGGATGAAATTAACTTATAGGTTGTTATGGTAGGAACACTTATTTTCTATGAGTTATTTTCCTATAAATATTAGATTAAAATATTTCTTTTATTATTATGTGGGATTATAATGAGGTCACAAGAGTTTCAAGGGTTCTTGGATCTTGTAGAGATCCCAGAAACTCATATTTTTTCGGAATACAACTGGGCCGTATGGTTAGCATAAATTGTTCCCCCATGGTTATACAGTTTAGTTAAACCATGTGGTGTGTTTCAATGCATTGCAAGGGGTCACATATTTTGGCCAATCTATGTAGCCTCAGCTTCCTAATGATGCGACTCAGCAATGACATTAGATAGAGGGGATTTTCACAGCTTGCACATAGTTATTTGAATCGTGTACCTAGACAATAAGCGGAGTTTCATGGAATAGTTTTGGGAACATGGTTGGAACACAGTATTTCCAACCTTATATCCAAACAAAGGGACCCTAAAAGGGAGTAAATTACCATTTTTTCCTCCTTCCCCTTAATATCTCACCCCTGCTTCCATTTCACCACCCACACATAGCATCCATCACGCTTGGGAGCTTCCTTAATTCCTAAAGCTAGGATTAGTGATATATTCTACATCTGGAGTCATATCAAGCCTTAGTCCAAATTGTTGGATATAAATAAATAATATATCCATTCCCCATGTGTGTTTCATCATTTATCTTACTCTTAATGAAGTAATTTTAGTGTTATATCATATTCCCAATTATCAATGAATTTTTTTGTTTTTATTTTTTCTTCTATATTATCCTAGATTAAACGTAAAAAATGGAAGAGGAATCGACTACCAAGATGAGGTATGTGGTTGCATGATTTTTTGTCGATGTATTGGTGTTTATATATGTCATTTTATCCTGCACCATATTTCCCAAGCATCATTTATTAAAAGAATTTGTTGTTAAATTAAATGGGTTTTATAGACCTCTATGACCCATGAGAACAATTTATATATCTTTAAATGTTAAGTATCATGAATTTAACCACCCCATTAGGTGTGATTCTAAAATTCCTAAACCCACCATGTGTGGCCTATGATTTGATTCACCTTTTATAGTGTGTTATTTTACCCCTATATTATGGTATGTTACATTAATTCAATCAAATATAAAATGAATTGAATAAAATATGGAATGGAAGACCAAGTACATTTTCCTTTGTTTGTTATACTTTCTTGATTTGGATTAAGATATACTTAGAATTAAAATTCCCAACATAGATGAATGATAGAATTCAAGGGATTCTAGGCCTTTGAATACTTTTCTATGATTTGATCCACCTTAAAAGGTGTGCATAATTCATACATAAATGTGATGTAAATTGAATTAAATTTTAACATATATAACGTAGTTATTCTTTTCACCCATTCCCATTCATATTTCCATATAGAGGTTGAGAGAGTGTTCTAACATAGAATGTCATAAGTGGAATTCTGGAGAATAATTATTTAAATAATTATAATGTAATATAAATTCTTTTATCGTGAACCTTGTGAGACACATGGGTTCTCATATGAACACCATGGGTTGACTCACTTGGTAGTTGGATCATATAATCAACCTGTGAAACTTGGACTCCCTATATAGAGTACCCAGGAAGGAATGAGGGGGGGGGTTATCATATAGGTCATGATTGATACGTGGAATCCCTATGTGGCTAGAAAATTATGGACATATAGGGGTTATATATTCAATAAGTGACACTAGGGATCCATTTATAGACCACCAAGGATGGTCTTAGAGGGCTATCACTTACACCAGACATAAAGTGATACCAGTGTTCCTATGAGGAAAGCCTATGAAGGGGTATAGTGATGGGTTAATGATATTCCTTGAGTGATACCTGGTTTCCAAATTAGGAATGAAAAGGATAGAATTATGTTTCTTCTCAATTAAAATAAACTTATGTTATGATATGTCTATCAGGCCAAAGAATAATCTGGGATTTGGTCAGATTCTTACATTTTATTAATGTACTTATTATACATAACTTTATTAGACATGATTCATAAAGGGCGCATAAGCTATGATATAGGTCCTAAGGTTAAATTATAAACTTAGACAAGACTGACTATTTATTAAGATACATTACGGCTTAGTCTGATGTAGGTAGTGGAGAACTCTTGTTCCATGTAAACCAATACTAATATGGGTTATTTATATAGAACACTAAATTTACAGATTTTATTTTATCCTACACACTTTTAATTATATATTCAAGGAATCTATGGGATTAGAAACCATTAGTGGTGGCCTATTGAGTTTATCTCAGACCTTATTTGAGACATTGATTGGTACATAGAAAGAATTCATGGATTGAGGTATGATAGGGAAAAGCACCTAGTTACATATCCTTGACCTATTGAAGCATGAGAGTGGGTGATAGCAGGGTTGATATATGGATCGTGATGATATCTTGAGAAAAACATTTGTTCCTTTTTTTTCTTTTTAGCATATTTGTATGTGTGTGTACTTTCTTCCATGTTTTATTGTATTTTTCTTTATTATAATGCATGTGATGATAATGATTTTTTATATGACATTGATAGGATTGATGACATGGATATTTATACGGTGGATTTTTATTCATCTACAATTCAATTTTCTTTATTCTTATAATATTATTTTATTTTGTAATACATTGTACTACACTCTGATAATGAGGTAACAGTCTCCCCACCATTCCACCATGGAACCTCCCTTCCTGCCAGAATCCTATGGAATATGAGGAGTTGAACATGAGGTCATGTGTCCAGTCGGGCTTAGTTATCATTGAGTTCACTGTTTCCAGGACATCATAGCTTCACATTCACACTCCATGAATATTCTGCAACATTCCCAAAAATACTGTCATTTCATCAATACTCATGAAATTTAGGTACACCCTTTCTAACTATAATTCTATGAAAACATTCATTTCATGAAAATTATTTTTAATTTTACCCCCAGAAAAATATGTTATCACATCACCTTCTATAAAAATAGTGAAATGTATAAGATCAATCAAAACAACAACTGCATAAAATGAAAATAAGTATAGAAGTAATCTCTCATTATAAAAAAAATTAATTACTCTTTTCAAATATTGTAACATATTTATTATTAAATGGATTAAAGATATCCATGAAATATATAAAAAATCATAATATGAGTTCAATTTATCTTTATATATTCAATGAAAATTTTAGACCCTATCACTATCTAAATAGAGATACCAAACTTAAATTCCAACTGTGATGAACATAATTCACAAAGGTATTCTATAAACACCTTGATATATTCATAGTAAATCATTAAAATTGCATTATGAAAGCATAGTGATCCATAAAATTTAATTTAATTGGGGTTGAATTTTTTTAAAATATTTCATGTTTCCCCTTTATGATTTCTTCAAAATTGACTTTTATCACTTATAAGAGTAATTTCACCCCTTTTTAAAATTCAGAATCACCAAAAATGAAATATTCAATATGACATATGATATACAAGCTTCCCCTTTCGATTTCAATGCCATATCCATGGAATATTCTAGAATCACTAATGAAAATATCGTATTCTATAATTATAGTCTGGAATACAATGAGTATGATTTATCCGTGATGTTACAATTATATAAAAAACATTATGCCTTTTTCTAACCTAAGATGATATATATTTTACCTTGAATCAAAAAATAATAATGATATATTTTTTTAATAGTTATGGATCTCTCACATACATCCATGTTTAGTGAAATGGAAGATGTTACAGATGTTTCTTGATTTGAAGATGTGTTAGAGAGAATTAATTAGTAGAATTTTTATCCTACTAATAAAATGTTCTTCCACACATCTTCATATCAACAAATATGTGTAACATCTTCCATTTCTATAAAAAAATCAATGTGAGATGAATAACACTTTAAGATCACAAACTACTATTTAATATTTTGAATCCATTATTCATTAGGGGACACCATGTTCTGTGACATGTTCATTTAGGAAATGTTTTCCCCTATTTAGGTGTATAACGTCTACATCATGTAAGATAATTTTTCCTATAGACATTCCATTTACAATAAAGACTACAATGTGTTCCCTCATTCTACAATATAGTATTTTTTATGTCATTCCATCATGTGGAATGGTTCAAGAGGTTGAGCAATGGTGTGGTGTTTGTAGGGTTTCTATAAATACTCAGACCCCTATCTTAACCTGACTTTCTCAGATGTTCCTCCCTTGAACCCTAGTCACCCAAGATAGTTTTTAATAGGCTCTAAATCCCCTTTTTATGTGGATTAATCTACACTTTTTCTGATATCAATCCTTAGTAATCTAAGGTATGTTTTTTATCCAATTAATGTTCTTTTTTCAAAGATCAGTCTAATTTTACTTCCACTCTTCTTACAATGCAATGTCATTTGTTCTCTATATTTCAATTAGAGTTTCTCTTGTTAATGTTTCCATGGTTACGGAATACATTCATTAGTGGGACACAAATTTCGTTTTGGAGAGGTGATCTAAGATATGCATTATTATTTCGTTATCATGGGAGGAATATTATATCTTTGAGGTAGAGGATTCATTAATTCTTCAAATTGATAACATAAAGTTACCAAGCCTTATAATTTTGGGTGGTTATGGAATTTTCAAAAAAGTGTTGATAAAAATATAATAAATAAATGGTTTAGGGTGAGTGATAATTAGTCTTCTTCCACTATGATAATGGGTTCTCTCTAATTTTACTATGTAGTGGGTTAAAAATATTTTCCAGTTGTGAATGGTTTTTATACTTGGTTTATGATGTTTTTTTCATTGATTAAGTTTGTTAAAATTATAAAATTCGTTAAGGAACATAAGGTTGGTAATTGTTTGGAAGGATAAAGAATTTGAACATTATTGTTTAATTAAACTGTTGTAGTTTTAATTTAATGATTATCAAATTGATACTAATTGAATGTCTAATTAAATGTATTCATCTATCCATCAATGTAACTGGATAATAAACGTGATGATTGTGAGGCTTGTTGATAATAATAATTACCATAATATTAATGTCTTTATCATATTCAATGTTTAATTAAACTAGAATTTATTGTTGGGGAGAATTTTTAAACAATATACTAGAACATTATAGTTGATTCTCTTGGATACCCATATTCATAAACTGTAATTATTGTATTAATTAATTCAAGACGGAATAAAATTGGTTTTCTGATAAATGTAATTATTTGGGGAATAAATTGTATGTTTTTAAATGAAGGTATAATTCCTTATGTTTGGGGTTTGAGTGAAAATGTTTTTCATATAAAGGATAAATGAATTGTTTTAAGGACAATTTAATATACTAAATTTTTTTTCTTCCTTCTATGCTTCTATAGATATGATCATTTCTATATTAAGTGATTTCATCTATAGATGGTGGATGATATATGGGTTGGGATGCTTGAGGTCTTGGAAGTTGTTGATGGCAATGACAATGAGATCAATGGTTATTTACATAATGGAGTTGGGGATGGAACAGGGATGATGGAATGTGTTGAAGTTGACCTAACACATTTTTATGGAGAAAGATAGATGTTTTCTTGGTAAAAAATAAATTTAAAGGTCGTATGAATTTGTTTTTCATTTATATACATTAAAACCCCTTTGATTGAGGTATATGGATGTGCTTGGTTATGAATCTCTCATGTTGATATCTCAGTATGTTTTCTAGAAGTACATTAATAATGTAATAATAACTAGTGTTTGATAAATGTTTTAACCCATGTTGTTTGTTCAGTCTAGAATGCTAAAAAGATGCTAATCTTGTAAAACCATGGACTCGGTTTGGATTATTCCCTAAGGGCACGAAATTCAACTTGATAGTTAGTGAGAATAAATTGGAATAATATTGGTAATAGTTTATGAATTAATTAATCAAAGGGATGTTTTTGAAAAGGAATGAAGAAATTCGATTATGGTCTACTTAAAATGCTTCTATGCTTATAGTAAATATTGTCCCTAATAGTGGAAACAGAGTGTCTGAGGGATGATAGTTGTAGTCAAGATTACGAATATCTTAATTCCAATAGTTTCTCTAGGAGATATATTATATCCCATAAGTTAGGTGATTTTATATTAATACCTACCCATTTTGGAATGGAAACAAACACCTAGTGGACTTTGGTGTGTTTTTTTCTAACATCAATGTTAGCGAGGTATGGATGGATAACTACCCCCTATAACCTTAATCACTTCTCCTTGTAGTGTTATAAATTTGAATCTATAGTCTCTTTATTTCCCATATATATGTTAAGATTTATTTGATGGATTTTTATTATTTCACACACATGTATCTTAGGATATATTTTCCTAAATATTACTATTGGTATGACATGTATTGGAGGTGATGGGTTGAGAGTCATTAATCATCATATGGGACACGATGGGTAGAGGTATAATAAATAATTATTTATTAAGATATTTTAGGTTTTTGTGGATCCCAAAAACTATAGGGTTATTATATAGAAATGTGGATAGGATGATAAGATTATATGATTCAAAAAATTAATGTTATGGTCGATGAGCCCATCTTTCTGGGCTACCTTATTTTGGAGAGAGATAGATCATTAAGTACAAAATTGGGGTAGAGTGGAAAACTACTATGGATTTGATAGTGAGGTAGCCTTGTTTCGTTACTATAATATATTATCTCTTGTATGTGAAACATTGTGAGAGATGACCATGGTGAGGCAAGAAGTTAATATACCCATTTAGGATATGAGTTAGTTTCAATTGTTTTTTTATAGGGATTTAGTACAATTTATTTATCTTTTCTAAGAGAGAAACTAGGAAGGATCTGACTATATATACCTATTATTCTCACCCAACATATATGTAAACTATTTTTATGGTCCGGAAGATTCGGTTGGTGATTGGTCTGGATATTACTAGCTTATGTCTCTGCATGACCTACTTGGTATTCATGGTCACTACCTGTTTTTTTCTTTGGTGCTTGTAGTTTTTTATCATATTGTTTTAGTATTGTATAAATTTAATTTATTCTACTGGGATTTATTTTTTCTATATGAGAATTATTTCAATGATGTATAAGTATTTTATCTCTATTGAACATATTTTCATAGTGGGAAATTACTCCCATTATAAGTTCATTATACCTCTATGTTTCTTACCACTCCATGACCTATTAGGGGTGGGCTTTAGGTGGTCACCATAATCATTCTCTCATTTCCATCTATGGAGGGGTTGATTTTGGGGGAGGGGCATGACATAGTTGTATCAGAGGATCAGTTTGAGGGATAGGATGGATTTCGGAGTTAGGCATAGATTAGACTACATGGGTTGGTTGAGAAATGATGTCATATAATTTTAGTAAGTAAGGTAATCAAGGGTGACCAACTGGTACATTGGTATTTAGGTCCACATTTTTAGTTGATATATGTACTATTAAGTTTACTAAACCTACTAAGTGATGTTATGCTAGTTTGATAGCATAGACAAATGAAAGGATCATGCATTATTCATCTTTGTGACTATTTTTGAAAATGGTATACAATGAGATTATGTTAAAACCTAAATAAATAAATATTCTTAGATATTATATATTCCATGTTTTTAGGTTCATGACTATTTATTCCATTTCAGTTGTGGCTCCATGTTGACGTCTTCATCTTGTTCATGCCAGTTATGTTTAGTATGATGTTCAATAATATTTCCATAGAGTATAGGTTGATGATGGTGAAACATGGAGGAGGAAACTCAAATCATTTTAACACCAATGTGTACAAAATTAAGAGAGATCTATTTTTAACTCAATGATAGATGACTACTCAAAGAAGGTTGGTATAGATTTTAGTTTGATCCATTCTTAGAAGGTGAACTATGGTTTTTTGGTTGTTACGATAATTTTTGGAGTAGTGAAGAAGTGTTGGATATTATTCATAGGGACCATGAGTAGTCGGTGATCTCATAGGATATGTTAATAGACCAATTATTTGTAGATATTATTACATTTTATATTAATGTAACCAATTTCCATGAGATACATAACGTCCGATAAGGGAATTCTGGTGTGTGAGAGTTCAATAAATATTTCAAGACCCTTCCCCAAGAAGTAACAGAACTATTTCTATATGTGGAAGATATGGAGAGAAATTTTAAGGAGTATTTCCATTTATATACCTAGTTATATATCACCCAATTTATGATGTAAACATATCATAATGTTTTGGTGTGACTAGAGGATAATCATAGGATTTCCAACAGAACTAGGTCATCATGAGAGTAGAGTCTTCAGGATTCTTCATGATGATTTTTAATGGTCTAGGGTTACTAATTTCCTTGACATAGGATCTTTTAGATATCCATGGGAAGGACCTAACAATTATCACCTTGTTTCTCTATGGGGGGAATCTCTCAATACATTTCCAAGGTATCTAATGCCTAGAATTCATGTGGAGGATGAGGTCATCAGTGGAGATAGTGTATGATAATTATGAGAAGGTATCATATACTAGGTGTTCTTCTCAATGTTCATCCATTATGGTATCTTAGAAATGGCCATAACTATGGGATTTTTAGGATTTGGATAAAATAATATGAGTTAGGGTAGGAAAAGTATAGCTTTAGGATTCTCGTCGTCCTTAGAGAGAAGTGTTTGGAAAAGGAGTTGGTCAACATCAGGTTAATAGAGGTCATGGAGAAGGTCATGGTCAGCTTCATTACTTAGGGTTTCTATCAACAGATGATCCAATCATCGTTCAATGTAGCACCTTATTGTTTTTTTACAATGATACATGCCTTTTTTTATTTAGGAGTGACAGACTCAATCATATCATCTTCCCAAGTCCATTCTTTAGGATAAGAGGTAGTGATACTTCTTTTACCCACTAATTGCATATTCTAGTTTGAGTTTGATCATATATATATGACATTTTTAGAAACAATAAACTAGTTTTGTGGAAGGACCATTCTTTAGAAGAATTATTATATTAATATATATAACCATATGATATCATTCCTTGTATAAAATTGTAGTATTCTATGTAGAATATTTTTGTTTAAATCATGATATAGATCATGTTTTCTAATGCGGATAGAGATAATATAGTGTTAATTAGTTAGTGAGACCCTCGAATGGGTATGTGTAATGTTCCATCCTAGTCTTACCTGATGGATGATATGATGTTGAGTTCATCAGATGTTTAGCTGTTAGCATTTCCAATGTTTTTGGAAGACATCCCAAAAGTTTTTTCATAAAGGTGGTTGTGGTACCTCAGTGAGAGATCTAGTTTGGGATAGATAAATTACCCATATCTTCTCCAATCTCAATGTCACCATATAGGATAGTTCCTTATGAGTTTTGAGAGCTACGATAAATGAATTATAATTTTTGTAGTGGGGTTTTTTTAAGCTTCGTGTGTTTCCTTGGGATAAACCAGTATAGATATAAAGACGTATTATAGTCTTTTGTGTCTTTATATCGATTATAAAAACATGAAATTGGTGATAGTAAAGAACCACCATCCTCTTCCATAGATATATTAATTATTTGATCAACTGAATTGAGCTAACTGGTTCTCAAAAAATGATATAAATTAATCATATCATTAGATGTTGCTGATGTGTGAGGATATTATGAAGGTTTCTTTCTAGTTTTGTCATAGGAATTATGATTTACATGTGATATTTTTTGATGTGATGAAAACTCTAGATGTTCTCATGGGTTACATGAACCCTGTGTTCTAGAAGTTCCTAAATTTTTTCATTGTGGTTTTCATTGAGGGAATCTATTTTTACTCCCCATGTGAGGTGGATCATGCATATAATATGCATATAGTTTTGATAATTTTTTCATTTGCAGATATTCGGGATGTCTTCAAAGTGTGTGTTTTGGTCCAATGAAATTAATTTCATGGGGCATGTTATCCCCCAACAGGGATTAGTAGTGAATAATTTGAAGATAGTGTAAATCATTTATTGTGCATCCTCTAATACTGTTGTAGAGGTGTGTATGTTCCTTGGCCTTATATGGTATTATATGATTTTTAGAGCTAATTTCTCTCAGGTTGTAAATACTTTTATAGATTTTTTTAGAAAGGATTATCTATTCTTATGTACTAACCAATTTTTTAAATATTTCATACACCAAACAAAGATGTTGTTCAGTACCATGTAATCAAGGTTTTTCTCCATCTTCTAGATGTTTCATAGTGACGGGGGATGACATTTTGATTGGCTTCTTTATCAATTCTCCTTAATCATAGTTATTCCTAGATTCTATTTGGATCATAGAGGATCAATTTGAAAAAAAACATCTCTCTTTATAGTGGTTAAGTAGTCGATCCTGGTGGAGGTGTTTTCAAGGAAATATTTGGTGGAGGTGGCGATACTCCACGAAGTCCCAAGGATGATCATCTCAGATTATGATCCTTGTTTTACCTCTATGGTGTGGAGAGGTTTCCAACATGATTTTGGATCATAGTTATGCATTAAAACTGATTTTTTCACATAGAAGGAAGGTCAGATTGAGAAGATAACATAGATACTTGTTGACATGTTTCCTTATTATGTCCCTAATTTTGGAATTTCATGGGTGATCCACATACCTTTAGTTTAGTTTTCCAAAAAAAATAGCTTCCACACCAATATTGGTGTGGCACTATCTAATGATTTTTTGTACTGACCTTTCTATTCTAAATTTTATTGTACTGGGGTCATAGATTCAGTATTTTTCGAGACTATGTAATACCAAACAAGATAGAGATAGTTCAAGTAATTCATAAAATGATGACATCGGGTCAACATCATTTTAATTTTTAAACCAATCACAGGAGGAGACATCTAGTGTTAAATTTTTTAGATCATTTTTTACTGATGGTGAATACCCATCATTGGAATTGAATTTTTGGTAATGGTAGTCATCTTTCTCCCTAGTTCATTGGCCCTTTAATGTTTTTGGATCGTGTTTGTGTTGTGGATTATTTTATAACACATCCCTCATACATGATCTAGATACATAATGTATTCCATGTGTTTTTTCTCGTATTTCACCATCATGATTATTACAACATCATTTATTAGGGAGATGCCTATAATAATGATTATGAGACATTCTGGTAACATCCTATAGAGATCATAAACATCCAAGAGAAGGTGTTTCATGGGAATGAAATTCCATTGGTTCATTTATTGTTGATACATTGAGGTATAGTGGATAGTAACTACGAATTTTTTCAAGTTATATGTTCTCAGTACCCCAATCTAATGGTTTTTTATATCTTCCCTTATTATGATTCTTGTTTTTTGGTTGATGACATTTTTGTTTTAGAAGATAGTTTCCTCTTCATGGATGTTTTCTGGGTGAAGTTTCTGTTTTTAGAGGTATCTCTCTAGGGAATGTGTTTTGGAGCTGTTGTTTTTACTGCATAGTTTTGTTCGTGGATCTTATAGTGAGGTGGTGGAGATCCAATGTTGGAACAATTCATGGGAATCATCTTTCAAGGTGGTCATACAGATGACCCTTTAATTGAATTTCTCTTAAGGTATGGATTTTAATTCCCAAGGATGAAAAATAATGGATAGGTTATTATGGTGAGAGCATGGACACCGGTAACCCTTTATTTTTTAAGTTTTGTGTTTTAGTAGAACTAGTAGGAGGATCAACAGTTTTTTGAGCAGAAAATAATGAGAAAAGTAAAAATAGAATCTTAACATAACAGTTTGTACAATAGAGCCTACCGTTGCCTCATAGGGTTGTTTTCTACAACATATTTAGGTTGGTTGTGGTGTAAAGAGGCTCGAGGTAATTATTTTGAGCCACTTCAATGTTTTTCATAGAGTTTTTGTGGAGGTAGGCTATGGTGTAGGATATCAAGGTTTTCCTTGTATAACATGAGTCTAAGGAATAGGTTTTCCTTTTTCGTTGAGGGGTTGTGTCATGGTGTGGTAGATTGTAGCATAATGTCCCTGGTGTGTGTTTTGGTTGGTTCTTCAAAATTTGGAACCCATGTGGTGTAGATTCCATCTTCTATATAGTATTTACTCTATTATTTTTTATTCTGTGGAATGGTTTATCAAATTGCATTGTAGCCCCTCCCTGGGAATATATTATCTATGTCTTTTAGGACATTGTGTTTATCAAAAATTCATATGATCAAGAAAACTATAGTGTGGTCCCTCATGTTCCTCTATACTCTCTACCATTACATCCCTTCTTTTTTTATGTTATAGGGGTTGTACTGGGGTTTTTTATTTCCTAGGGTACCTATAATTACATGAACCCCTACCCAACCCCACTTTTTCCCCAATTTTCAATCTCAACCCCTAAACACCTAAGAGAGGTTTTTAATGGATTTAAATCCCTTTTCGATAGGGTTTAATCCCCATCATCCCATGATCGATCCATGGAAATATCTGGTGAATTCTTCATTAATTTATTACATTTTATTCATTGTTCGGTTTAGTTTTACTCGCATTCCCCAATTCATTAAATGATGTATGATCACCATAATTATAATGTGGTTTCAATTGTTTCTTCCATACAGTTTTGTTGTGTTTTCCAGGGAGGGATAGTGTTTTCTTAGAAGAGACATGGTCAAAGAATTGTATTATCATTCTGTTCTCATGCCCTGAATGTCGAAGCATATTGTTAGGGGATTCATTGCTTCTCCTACTCTAAATTGTAAAGTTTCCATTCCTTATCTTCTTTTGTGAAAGTAGAATAAACCCTAAAAAAGGATAAATAATATCAATAAATTGATAGTTTATAGTTAGTGGTCGTATGTGTTCTTCCACCATTATAATGATTTTCCTCTATTTTTACTATATAATGTATTATATAGCTTATATTTTTTAGCATGTTTATTATTCTATTTTTATCATGTTTATATTCTTGTGCTTATCATTTTAAAATGATTAAATTGTTTAAAAAATTGAAATCTAGTAATTTGATATCTGCATACAAAATGTAAAGAGTCATACTTAATGTTACTGTTGTTCATGTGATTTGATGATAATAAAATTTATATTAATTTCATGATTAATTAAAGATGTTATAATTTGTTTTAATTTAATTGGATAAAGAAATTTAAGATAGTAATTATTTTTTGAAGATAATAAATAAATTCATCTTAATTTTTTTCTTCCCTAATGTTTTCTAAAAAAAGAATATATGATTGAAGTGCATTTCCAAATAGTCTATTTTCATTTGATAATTAATGTCTTCAGTTACCCATTGTCACAAACTATCAAAATCGAATCTGCTAATTTAAGATGGAATCCACTGCTAGTTTTAATATTATTATTTGACAGTGAGTTCTCATTTTCTTATAAAGGTTAAATGTGTTGTGTTTGGGGGATGATTGAGACCACTTTGACATAAAAGCTTGATGGATTATTTTATGGTGATGTTTCCAGGTTTACCACATTGATTGTTTGATTTATTTTGTGTTTATTTGGATGTTATCCTTGTTATGCAATGTGATGTGAGTCTGGGATGGATACTATGATATACGTGGGAAGGATTGAGATTGTTATAGAAATTGACTCTTGTGATAACGAGATGTATGGTGATATACATGATCAAATCAGTGATGGAATTGGCATAGTGAAATGGGTTGAAGTTGGGTCTACCTATTGTTGTGGTGAAATTTGGATGTTTTATTATTAATAAATATTTTTAAAGTCCTAATGGGTATGTTTCTTTTTTATCTGCATTCCTTCCCCACTACATGAGGTAGTTGAATGTTATTGGTTATAAATCTATCGGGATGGAATCATATTATGTTTTCTATAATTCTTGTTGATTTTGAATGGAGGATATTTTTTAACCCAGGGGATTAATTTTTTCTATAATTATAAAAGTATAATAATCTTGGAAAACTATGGATTCAGTTTGAATTATTCCTAGAGGGAATAGACATCACATTTATAATTATTTCATTGTTACCATACTGTATTTTTAATATTTTAGTTAATTTAATTCACGGACACATGAAAAAACTTATTTAGGGATATTTATTATATTTTATTTTTTCTATTAAATATTAATACATTTTTTTGATAGATAGATTTAACTAATGAATATTTTAATAATAATTTTATTTATATCATTTCTTCATTACTATTTTTTTTACTAACTCTATTCACTTAAGTAATCTATCTTATGGATATTTAGAAATAATATACTGAAAATGAATTTTATAATACATATCATCACATAATTTCATTTATTTTATTTTTAATACATTATATGTAATGATATGATGTCTTTTTGTGGAAAAAAAACATTAAATAGTATAACAATGATTTTCTATGATGACTATAATAATTTTTCTCTTGTCAATGAATTTCTTCTATGAATTGAAAAAAATATTTAATTAGTCAAGTGTAACTTTTTTTTAATCTTAACAGAAAAATATAATAAATTATATTATAGTTTAGTGATCATCAAAAAAATAATGGGTCAATAATATTTTTACTGACTGAATCACAAAAAAATTCTCATTTTCCTAATTGAATATTCAAATATACTTTAATGTAGTTTTTATTTTAATAAAGATTATTATTTTTTACATAGTTTTTTAAAACTACATTTTTCTTTAGGTTTTAAAATTTTGATTATATAAAATTATTTTTATTAGAATTAAAGCATCACTATAAAAAATTGTTTATTAAAACACCTAAAATTAATCATTTATCTCTAAAATAACCAGAAAATGAAGTGTGTCTGAAAGTGACATTCTTTGTTGAATATATAAATATAGTGTAAAAAATGAATAAATTGAAAATATAATTTCTCAGGTTCTAATGTAACACCCTGGATCAAATATACTTGATTTATCTTATTTCTACATGTCTCTATGTATATCATGACCATCGGGAGGATATATGTCCTACCACAAACCACCTGGATACACCTCCATATAGGAATGAAATCAAAACATCATGTGATAACCAAGGAAGTTCAAATAGTAGTGGGTTCAATGGATAAATCCTATGTAAGAACATAGTAATTAAAAAGAATAAGAGGATAAACTAAATCCTATGTAGAATACCAGGCATTCCAGGTAGTCATATTAGTTATATCCCAAGGCATTTTCTAAAGAATTATAATCAAATGGGCACAAATGTTCAATACATTGGAATTTACTAGGGATTTCTAAATCAATATGTGTTAATCCATATGTGAGATTATTTCCCATGAAACTTGAATATGGTACGTAGAATAGTAAAATCTAATTTAATTTCCCAAGGAATTCCAAAACAATATGCATCAATTTAAATATAGGATTATTAAATAGTGTAGTCTAATTATATAGAAATAACACCAAAACCCATGATGAATACCTAAGAAATTATAAATCAATATGAATCAATATGAATCAAATTAGATTTATTGAATAATTATAATTATAAAAATATAATAGTAGAATCCAATGGGATTGACCAAGGAATTTTAAATCAATAGGTTTCAATGTGAATTTATGTGGATTTAAAATAGAATTCTATTTAGATAAGAAAAACAAAAAAAATCATGGGTGATCTCTAAGTCCATTCATATAACATCGAGAATTCAGTAACTATGACTCATGGGCAGCACATATAATAATTGATTCTTAACATACATTAATATTATATCATATTTGGGTAATATATAGTACATTACTCAGACTGACACCCAAAGGTTGAATTAGTTTACTACCTTTGGAAACTTGGAATAAAAAATATTAAACATAGTGAATGATCTTCAATGCGTCCCACAAACAATTTCCCCTTTAGTAATTCTACTTAAAAACCTTTCTCCATAACCCGGGGAAAGGAAACAGAAGAAAGGGGTGAGTTCAAATGATCAGAAAGTGTATAAAAAGGAAAAACGTAAGCATAAAATGTACAAAAGGGTATGAGAACATCATTATATCATTAGAAGAAAATACAATGCATAAGAAATATCAAAAATAGTTATCATTGAATAAATACAAGTAGTTCATAATACATCAATCATATGATAATCAAGAGTTTAATCCATAAAATTAAAACAAATTAATAAGGCATTTAATTGTGGAATACACATCAATGTGTAACATCATGACATTGTATAAGTAGAAACAGGTTTACTCATTAAGTTAAGTGCATGAAATAAGGCCCTCACATAGACTTATGGACATGCAAATTGTTCCACGCATAATGCAGTGAACATAAAATCAGGTTCATTCATAACATTGTGAACATGTAATCAGGTTCACTCATAACTAATGGACATGCAACTAGGTCCATGAATAACATTGTAAAAATGTAATCTGGTTCACGCATAAAATTATGAACACATAATAATGTTCACTCATAAAATTTTGAACATGAAATCAGGTTCTTCAATAAAATTATAGACATGAAGCCAGGTTCATGCATTACATTGTGAAAATGTAATTAGGTTCATGCATGACTTTTCTACTCATGATCCATCCATATTTACCTGATACATTAGTGGATTTATGGGTCCCACCCATAACATAATATACTCATAAATACATGTACCACAAGATAAGAAAAGTTGAATCACATCATTACCTAAAAAAATATTTTATATGATAATCCAGGAATTTAAATGGTAATCATAAACATTTCATCATGTCATAACCTATTGAAAAGTGATAGGTATCAGAATCATATTTTCAAAGAATAACCTATGAAAATAATCGAGTTTCAAAATCATATAATCCAGGGAATAGAAATAGGTGTCATAAACTTCATTCTATTAAAACATAAACCATTCAATAAATATTATGAATGATATTCCTTGGATCATTTCCAAAAAATGCATGAGTAATATCAAAAAATGTCATCTTAAATGCAAAATAATTTTGAATTGCATTTTAATAAAAAACATTTCTTGGGGAAAATATATTTTCTTCTTTAGAAAATGAATTTCCAAGCATAAAACCTTTTCAAAAAAAATTTCATTCAAAATAATACTAAGAAATTATATTTAAGGATTGAAAACATTTTAAGGACCATTTCATTGAAAACCCCTTGAAAACATATAAAAAAATTTGAAAACATTTTGAAAACCATTTATTTGAATATGCATTGAAAACTCATTATGAATTATTGAAATCATTTTGAAATAAATTTCTTTTAAAAAACCTTTAAAATATATAAATAAATCTCGAAAACATTTTGAAAACCGTTTCGTTGAAAATATATAGTAAACATGTAAAGAAATATTGAAATTGTTTTGAAAATCATTTATTTGAACATGATATCAAAATTTGAAAGGATTAATTGAAAACCCCAAAAATTAAACTACTTTTTCCATGAAAATGATCTTAAAATATCATTTTGTAAAACATTTTTTTTAATTCCATTGCACGTGTCTCAAAAAAGGAAAATTGAGATAACACTGCTATAATAATTTCGTAACTTTTAAAACATAAACCCCATGAAAAAGAGATCATAACAAGGATAATTAAATACCCAAAAAATTAAGGATAAAAATAATATAATATACTAATGGTCATCATATAATCCACTTAAATAAATGAGTTATGAATAATGTGTAAATCACATATAAATACAAGTGAGACTAGAAATCCCCATACCTTAAGTCTTGACTTTCCTCGTACATGTTCAAACCCCTTGTATAATAAATATAAGTTTGTTATAAATCAAATACATAACCATATTATTATATCTAATAACATATATTAATTTTTTATGACATTATAATACCCATTTATTAAAAACATCATGTTAATGTTATGTTTTGGGTAATATCTGCTTTATTTTTCATATTTTTTTGGCTTGTTACTCTTGATCCTCCTACAAAGAACAAGATTCACTTATTTTCAAAATGTAAATTGGTTTTTAAATATCATATATATTCAATATATTTGTATTTAAAATAATATATATAAGATATTAATATTACGTTAAATACACTATTTATGGAGACTGTAGGTCGTACGTACGCATGAACGCTTCTTCCATTTTTTCTCATAATGAAATAATGTAAGTAATTGATATATATATAAATATATATAATATAATTATAGTAGAATTTTTATGTAATATATATCATATATGTTTACTATACACATCCTTAATACATCCCATACAATGTTTGAATTAATCGCATCGCTTTGAGGAGGCGGTGGTCCACAATTCCACAAACGAAATTATTTTAGTTACAAAAATAGAAATCATAAAGGAATGTTCTATAAAAAAATTACTGAATCATAAATCCATTATAAATATCACATATATCATATAAGAATATATTTTTCATCATAATTTCCAACCACAAAATGTGGTAAAGAAAAAACAAACAATTGTTGTTTCACAAGGCGGTAGTTCCACATACACGAATGATACGTGTTTTACCCATTAGATGAAATTTTAGGTAATTTTAGGTTGAAACCACAAAATAAAAAAAAAATTGTATATTAATAATACTTTTGTTATTATATAAACATTTGTTAATAATAATTGTGTTGGGGATAATGAAAATAAAATTAAAGAGATTGAGGAAGGATATTACCAATTATTCGGGAAACTCTTTTTGGTTTTCACTAAAGGGGTTCCATGGATTTATTTCTTACCAATATGATACATCTAATTTTAGGGGTGGTGATTTTAGGTTCTATTTGGTAATATATTATTTGGGAAAAACTTTGTTTATATGTTTGATTATGTGAGAGGGGTGAGTGCCTTTTTATAGTGAAGGAGGAGTTGTATTCTTGTAAATGTTTTGAAAGGGAATTTAACCCACATTTTTCTTATGACAAGTGGCCCAAATAAGGGAAAACATTATATCAAAGGGATTATAAGGTCAAAATATTTCCATCCAATGTATTTTTTGAAAGTTTCTAGGTTATTTTTTCCCTTAATTTTTTGGTTTTGTCTTTTATTAACCTAATTATCCTCTTAATTGTTGTAATTAATTTTAATTACTTTTCATAATATTGTTAGTAAAAAATTAATTTGAAATTATTTGAAATTTTAAATTATACAGATTACAAATATTCAATAAATTTTCCCAAATTCAAATAAAATAAGTGGAATAAATTAATTTAAATTTAATCCCATAGATAGAATGAGAAAGCAAAGTTTTTAAGTAAAAATGTTCAAATGTTAGGAAAGTTTGTATATCCAATTTAAAATTTAAATTGATTCCAGTGACCTAAATTAGATTAATTGAATTATATTTTATCTAACTTTACATTAAATCCAATCAAAAAATAATTTAACCTTATAAATAAATTATATGATATATGGGTTTTGAATTAATATCTAGTATTTTTCACTATTCCTCAAAAAATGAAACCTCGTGAAAAAATACCAAATAATCACCCTAACCAAAATCTTATTCTTATATTTAAAAAATAAATTTTGTTTTTACATATAAAATTTAAAAATGTTTCATATTTTTGATTTAATATAGGTTCTTTATTAAAAGGTCATAAAACTGCTTTTATAAAATTGTAGGCTTTCATGTGTAATGTTGGGTTTGTTCCAGTCTTATGCCTATAATATATATTTTTTGAATGTAAAAAATATCTTATTGAATATATAAAATATATATTTTACAAATATCATTCACCAATTTTAATTAATTTAATTTCATGGGATAAAATTCCATTGTTTTGATAAAAGTAGTTTTTATAAAAACATTTCCTTTATATCTACTTGTTTTTATATTCATTTCAAATTAATTTGTAACCAATGAATTCATCCAGGTATTTTCATAAGTTAGCTAATAGTATTCATAACCACCAACTTAACAGCTATGTTATATCTTATTATATTAGATAATAATATTTTTAATAATATATTATTGTTCGGTAAAACATTGTCTTACGCGTTACAAAATACATCGAGGAAAATCAGTCTTGCATGTTATATAATCTAACCTCGGTGTTCCATGCAGAGAGAGAAAAAAATTTGTTGCATGTACTATGTGATTAACGTGGTGTTTCATATAACACAATCCAAACATAGTGCTCTAATATAAAATAAACTATTCTCACTGTTGCGTGAAATAAAATATATCAAAACTATTAAATTAATTTCACAAAATATTTCACAAAATCATGAGGTTTTACAGTGAATCCCTCCTATAATATCTTCGAATACATAATAAAATGGTTGGTGATCAGCCTATCCCATCCCTTGTAATAATGGTTTATCAATCAAGTTTTTAATCTCACATCTTCTCTTCTATAACAGGCTCTCAAAACCTATTCATTTTTTAAGGTGACACCCACAATCATCTCAACCCATTACCACATGATCCCTCTATAGGTCCACCTTTTCATTGTGTCGCCTTTTAGGGTCCCTTGGGTTACATCATAGCATATAAACCCTTCATGGGTTTCCCTAGAATAGTAATATCACTCATTCCAAACCCATAACATCTATGGTGTTTCATCCCTCCCCTGCATCATAATCATATTATAGCCTGATTATCCTCATTCAATAATATTCACTAGAATTTATATTAAGAGATGGAATATTTACCATTCCAAATTTAAAAATATATGAGTTCATTCCGCTCATTCAACCTATAATCATTCTACCCATTGTAACCGAAATGGGTTCTCACATAAAAGTTGGGGGTGGGGTTTCCCATACTCTAAACATCTAGCATAATGGTTATAAGGTATCTCATATGATCATTTTCACCCACTCAGGTCACTCATTCTATTTCATCTCTCATTCACACTCAAGGGAACTAAGGAAAAGGGAAATAGGTCCATTATTTATCAGTCATTTAATTTAATTTAATTTACACCCCTTAGGGTCCACACATCAAAGGAATTATAGTTGAAAATTGGTCATTGACCCTTACCAACTGAGTCATCAATAAAGATCTCATGGTCTTTCACTTCCCATGGCACATTGTTCATTATATTCAATCACATTCATTTCTAACTAAACAATTTAAATAATTTAAATAGATCAACCACCATTGGTGGTGAGGAAACATTTGACACACTGTATAATTATAATTAATGATACCATAGGGAAATTTATAGGGACCCCTGCCTTATATAGAGTCATTTGTATCAAGAATATCACAATGATTCTCATCTGGGCATGGAGAAGCATCATCCAAGAACATATAAACTTCTCCAAACCTTACACTATTAGTACATCAAATAATTAATAAAAAATATTTTATAATTAATTATTCAACTTGATTATATGAATTTATAATAAATATATATTTTAATTAAAATAATCATAATTCGTAAAAAATAAATGTTCAACCTAATCAAACTAAAATTTAAAAAAAAACCATCCAAAAACTATTATTTTGTGGTCTTAACACCTTTATAGTGCCAATTATAACACCCTTAAATTTTATGAAATAATTTTTCATATAATAAATTAAATATTTTTTATGTATTACGTTACATGTGACACAGAGTTTGGACGATCCATGGAAAACTATTAATATTATTATTTATAGAAGACTTCAATTGCTGAACTATTAATTTTTTTGAATTAATCATAATTACTACATTAAAATACTATTTATAGAGGATTTATATAAATAAAATATACTGTTGAAATACACATAATATTTGGTAAATACTTTGTTTGTTTCAAAAATACTATTTTTTCATAAATTTTGATTTTATTTCTACTATAAAAAATTAAGAAAATTAATTTATTCCAATTTAAGTTTATGTATTTGAAAAAAATCATTTTTTAATCCAACATATAAAAATTATCTTCTGTTGATTTTTTGATAATTTTCTAAAATATATTTTTATTTATTAATGTTGAAAAAATAATGAATTTAATTTGGGGAATACCTTTCCATTTAATTTTATTTTATGGTTAAATTATATTTTAAATAATTTTTACAAACAAAATACTTAAATTATATATCTATTAATCCAATTTATTTAGTTTTAATTATTTTCATATTAAATATTTCTATAAAAATATTGTAAACATTTGAACGTTTACTCTTTTAAAACCTTCTTTCCCAACAAACATGTGAGATTAATTTAAATTAAATGTGTCTACTTAACTTTATGTAAATTGTAAAAATGGATTTGATATTCTTAATCATCATAATTTATATTATACAGTACATTTAATAAATATTTCACCATAATTAATATTACAAATACTAAAAAATATTTATCGCAGTTAAGGTGAAAATGGGTTTACCTGGGATTAAAGGAAAAAAGATAAGGATTAAAATAATATGAAAACATTTCTATGTTATATTTGATAGTTATATTTATACCCTATAATGTATATTTATCCCGAATAATCCATGTTTTATCCTTTTTTCATGAGAAAAATGTGGGTATACTATTTCCTTTTCAAAATATTACAAGTGTGTCACTCACCTCATTTATAAAAGGCCACACACTATCCTAAATTCATCACACCATAAAAACATTTTGGATCTGCCATTTCCTATTCGAATCAACTCACAACTTCCCTAATCTCTCTTAAGAGACTTAATTTGGTCATAAATCCATACTAGGAATGATTTTGGTAAAAACATAAGCAGGATACCTGGAGAAGAGGTAATGTTTTTCAACAAGAATTTTTATTTTATTTATTCCTCCACCTCCATCATTTCTTATTAATGACTGATAAAATAATAACCAAAGTATATTCCATAAATTTAGATGCTTTATCTTAATTTCATGACTTAAATCCATCCCCACATCCAAAAAATAGTTTAAAAATCATTATTCTTATATACGGCAGACTACTGCCTTGTGAACCTATGTTATTCATTTTCCATTACCATCCCTCATGGATTTTTATGATTGTGTATTTAATGTAAATATATGATTATTATGAAATAATTATAAAATTTTTATCTATTATATCAAATATACTTATATATATTATATTCTCTGTGGGATAAGATAACATCCCTAATATGTATGGTGGAGTACCACCTCATGAAGGGATGTGATTCATTTTTCACTAACACATTACATGGAAGATAATAACAATAAATATAATGAATATATGTGATATAAATGAGAAAATTATGGTATTTATGCCACATTTATCATTCCTTAAATATAATATGTTAGTTTTTCTTACCATGTTACTCATTGAAAGATGATAATGTTGTCTGTGTATGTGTGGACTATCACCTTAATGAAGTGATGTTAATCAATTATTCATCCCAAAGCTAAACAGATAATATATGTAAGTATATTTAATGTAATAAAAACTTATTTATTTTATTATAATCATTCTATAAAAATATATTTTTACTTGCATCCTTTCCATAAAGATCTTTGAAAAATAGAGATGTTACTCATGTGTATGTACGGATGACGGTCTTCATGATAATGATGTAATTTATTTATCAAAACCATAATTCATGATTGGTCATAAAATTATAATTTATTTATAAATATGATGATTATTTCATGATTAATTTTCTAGAGATAATTTAAGAATGATCAATTTAAGAGGAGAAAAAATAATAAATCAAAACATACACACACAAAAAGTTATTTCCTGAAATGTGAATTTAATATTGAATTGTTAATAAAGATGTAATAAAAGGTCATAAGAAAATAGTATATTATATGATTCATATATATATATATATATATATCTATGTGTATGGTTTTTAAATTGATTTATTATAAAAATTTATTTATTATATAGGATGTATGAAAGTGTGTGATGGAATTCGAGACTTAAGGTAAAGGATTTATATTTTCTCTTTTAATATTTGGTAGGATTATAAAAATTACCACTTGTTTATTTTTTGTGGTATATACGCTTCACCATTGAAATTTTATATATTTAATCTCCTCATTTTCATGTCATTAAAAGTTTCATTATGATGTTATTCATTTTTGCTACTTATGAATCAAAATATTACCAAAGCGATATGGGATTTCTATTAACACTTTTATTTGTGGTCTACATATGAAATTCACCAATAAATTCATTTTTGTGGTTTATATACTACCAAACTTATATTTTATATCAAGAATCTCATCATTTTTATGATATTAAATGTTTTATTTGATGTTTTTTTATTGGTAATTAAAATTCAAAAGATTACTGAAGCAGTATGGGGTTCCCATCTCACTCTTTTACTTCGGTAAGATACATGGAACATTCACTGCTTATTTCTTATATGTGTTGTATATATTGTACAATAATTAATTTTATATTTATTCTCAATAAACTGAGGGGGATTTAAATATCCATTTGGGGATCTCTCTTTCTCATGGTTTAGGGTTTAAAATATTCCCAAGCGTTAAAGGATCTTTTTCAAAATTTTCCTTCTTTGATACAAATATTATATTCTAAACCTACATTCCTTAAGAGGTGTATATAAATCCCCTTTGAAATGAAATATCATGGATTTATTAATTATTAGGATATTACAGGTTTCATTTAATTTTATTCTTTTATTATGATTATGTGTCATGACCTGACCCAATAGGGCCCAATCCGCAACTTCCCCAACCCACCTCCAATGGGCCAGGGGCTGGTTACTAGTGTTGAGAATAAAACTTACATGCATGGGAGGCCTTTTCTTAAATTACCTATATGAATGCACCCACAAATACCTCCATGAAATAGTGTAGGGATATAATAATATGGAAATGAAAATTCATTCATACAACTATCCAAAACTATAGTACAACATAAGTACTAAAATCATAAAAATGAAAAATGCACACCCACAAAAAACTAAAAAATCCTCCTAACTACTAAAAATTTGGTGTATCAATATCAAAATAAACTACCGAAAAGATCCTCGGCCTAGCTCCATGAACACCTCAGTCTGTCTCACTCACTATACTCTTCCTGCCTCAAGTCCTCCAGGGAATCTGTCGAAAGGCCTATGGTATGCACAAGATATAGCATGTGCAAGAAAATACCATTTCTGGATGAGTATATCAATACTCAATAGGTTCCCCAAAAATCAAAGAGAAAAGAGAATAACTGAAAGGAAACTGTCCACTCAAGAAATCTATAGGAATCCCAATCGAGAGAGAAACATGATCTCTAACCATCCTCTTCTATACATGGCTAGTCAGTTCAATCTATAAAAGGTGTATAACTAGACATGTGAAAACACCTCAAGGACTCCTAGAAACCCCCAGATATACTCATCACATACTCCATGTTTCGAGAGGTTCCAACCTCATAGTCTCTTATTGAATTCTAAAAGAGGCTCTAATGGTAACACAAAACTAGTAGAACATACCCCGTGAGCTCACCCATCCCCAATAGAACCCATCCAAGAGATAAATTCCATTAGGAAAAAACAATACCATTCTTGATGTCACATTTGAGAGAATGTTCTCCATCAAGAACTAATCAATAGTTCTAACTCTAGTTCCTGTCACCAAGGTCCCTACCATCACTAATGTGTGCCATGAACAATGTTGAAGATTCATGTCGGATATGAGGTTGTTCATTGCTAGAAATGGAGTTTGTTCTATGTTTTTTTGTCACTACTCACATGGAATATATGGTAGTTTTCATGGAAACATATCCTAAAGTTCAACATGACAATAGTTTTTAAGGTGGCATAGTTTCCCAATGTTTTCCAAAAATTTTGGGTCTAAAATTTGGATGATGAATTTCAATGTGAAAAGCGGTTTTTCATGAAGGCCTTATGAAAATATTTAAATGGCATAAGTTTTACGAAGATGGGATTCACGAGTCTGGTTTCGATAAGTATTAAATAATACTTATGGTGGGCTACACTATTAGGACACGAATCACGAATGAAGATGGTGTTCTCCGTGATTATGAGAATTAGAGTTTCATAGTCATTGATGGAATTCTACCTAATTAAGATGAGCACCATGAATGGTTTTGATGAAAAGCTCCATGACTATGATGAGCCTCATCAATGGAAAATTTTTATGGTGCTTCATGAAAGGAGGTGTGTCGTGAAGTTGTGTTTGAAGGATCCATAAAACATGTTGGAGGTGATGGAGCTTCACGAGTGGATGGGCCTATAAATAAGAGGATACCCCTCTTCACATCTAATGAATTTTTTCATTGAAAATATAAAATCTCATTGAATTTGGGAAGATAGGGGAGCTCCGCAAAACTAAGATTCTATGTGAGCTTGAGCATCAAGAAAATACTTTCGGAGTCTTGACCGATTATAATGCTTTTGATTAAAGCATGCTTCAGGATGATAGGGAATTATGCATTGAAATTTTGAGTTTCCAAAAGGAGTTTTTTCTATGAAGGAAAGTGTTATTCATGAAGTAAGTGAGCTTCATGAAGGAGCTTCATGAAAGGTAGTGTGGATCATCAGTTTATGTTTGTTCCATGAAAGTAGGGATCTTTTTGAAGGCAGTGAGCATTACAAAGGAGCTTCCTGAAAATCAATATTGAACATCAGGTTTAAGTGGATAGTGATTTCAAAGAGAATAAAATCAGATATTCAATGCATATAGAGTCTTGTGCTAATATGAGTATAAATACATTATTTCTAATCCATTGGTGCGACCTTCAAGCTGATAAACTAGTTACGACATCACCCATATTTGTGAGAAAGAGGGAGTCAATGGAAGTTTTCAAAGGGATGTCATTTTTTATCCCAAAAACCTAGAAAAGGAAGTGCGCATGACATAGAGTGAATATGTCAAAACATATCTATTCCACATCTAGTGAAGATTAGTGGATTTAGGTATGACTGAAACACTGTCAACCTATAATCCTTGGACTAGCCCTTAGTGGTGAACCATGTAAAATTACTGTGTTGTCCCTATTTGCGTGTTAATGTTTTATTACTACACTTCTCCAACTGATAGGTTTATCAAGTTCTTGCCAATGTGGAAAAAATATAACTCACTTTAGAAGAAAAATTTGATAGTCTGATTCACCCCTCCCCTCTTACGGTACTCTGAGGTCTTATAAGAACAAGTAGAGAGGCCTTACCCTCACTACTGAACACAGTTGTGGGAGCACTACTCCATATTATAAACTTCTTGCATCCTCTCTAACAAGAGATAACAGATGGAATCACACCTCTCCATTTCCCTTTAGTCAAGGGAGTACTAGATTCTAACTAAACCATTAATATTTTTTCCCTCTTGTTTGGAGTGGCTCGAACCTCAATATGTCGAGGTAACAATAACTCTTAACTAGGTATCACACATAACTAGAGGAGAGGCCCACTCCTCATAACTATACTCGATAGAATAGGGAGAAATAAGACCAATGAAGGAAAATCTATCCACTACTACATAGAGATGGTGGAGTACTACTCTGTAGGTGATGACCCACACCCTGGTACGATAGGGGGTACCACTCTATGGCTAGATAACCTTCACCCTAGTATAGTAAAAGATTACCACACTACTAGCTTGATTATTATGGGGGACCCACACCCTTTAATGATAACGGAGTAAAGGCACTTGTCTATAAGAATATATCAATGGTACAATAGGGGTGTACAAACTCTGCTAGAACAATATGAATAGTGGACCTGCGCCTTGGTGCGAAAGGGGACTTCTAACTCCAAGTATAGAGGACGTACACCCACACACAATTGGGGTGTAGCCACTCCATCTATATGTCAAATATGGAGGACCGACACCATAACATGGTAAGAGATTACTAACTCCATATATAGAGGACCTAAACCATAGTAAAATTGGGGAGTAACTACTCTATCTAACCGACAAGTATGGTGGTCCCACACCGGGACATAGTAGGAGGTCATTGTCTTCAACTATATGAATGATTTGGGGAACCAATACCCTAGATTTATAGGGTAGAATAAACCTTATAAGAACTACACCATAGGTATAGAACTCATTCCCATAATGTGGGGATTCCTTTATCTACAAAAAAACTAAGCTAAGGGAAACTCATTCCCTAATGCCATAGGGGAGTACCAGTCCTATTTTCTCATTCTAATTACCACAATGATCTAAAGCATTGGTCAAGTGACACTAAAAAGAGAATCATTCTAATCATACCTCACATAAAAAACTTCCAAAGGTATGGGACCCATGACCCATTACAATAGGGTATAAGTTCCCTACTGGCCTAAAGAGTCCAGGGGACTCATATACTAGGATGAAAGGGAATAGTACCGACCCCAAAATCAACCTAGTGATACACCCTGGACACAACACAAGGTCAACCAACTCTACACATGCATTATTCTTAAAACATGCCACATCATCTATCGTTGAAAAAAAGGGGGGCACCATCATGTTCTACATGAAAAAAATACTTAATATTTGCTACTCATAAGCCTGCATCCAAGTTGTAGGGAAGGAGATGTGCAAGGAGGAAGATCTCATGAAGATCCCCAAGAAAGTACACAACATGGACTAGAGCCCACATAGCTTGTGGAATCACCCATTCACACAACCATGTCTCCTACTCATATGACTTTTCTTGTCCATGAAGGGGTACACCGTGTGTATAATCCAGACACGATGTGTCCTGCCTCACCTAGCCTTTGGTCATGTTCTTTTTCCACATGACTTGGCCGACCATGTTACTCAAAAGTCAAGTATCTCGTACTACATGGCGTGTCTATGATAAATGTACATTTGGAAATGTAGTTTCTTTCCCCATGTCTAGAACCCTATGTCCATGTACTTTTATTGCCTAATCCATCATGGTTATGTATGATCACATGGTTTCCTAGGCCATGTCCTCTGGCTACATGACATAGGGTCAATACACGGCGTCTAACCCAATTACACGGTGTGTAGTCCCCAAATGTCATCATACCCAATGATAAATAAATAATTGTTTGTAGAAATGGTTTACTCAATGTGTAAATGGAAATTATGATAGGAATTTCCTTCTGAGTCTCCCAACTCCACCAAGTTTTCTCAGAAACCAACAGATCAGCCTACAAGGGATCACTATCAATTATAATAGGTCTCTATAACCTAAAAAATGAAAAACAAATGGGATTAGTACCAAACTCAAATCCTTTTTCTCAAGTGTTAAACTCCAAGGATTCAGGTAAATAACTATGCCATGATCATGATTCTCCTTGATCTAATGATGATTGGTATTAATAATGGAGATCGATAGTACCTCATCGCTTAGATTTTGGATCATTTTCATCTGCTGGCCAAAGAGGGAGGGGAGGCTCATCTCCCCCACTCATTTTTCAATCCCAAGGGGAGGGGGAAATAATATATTGGATAATTTATTAGTTAAAGTTTCATTTAATTAACAATTCCACCACATAATGCCCATCCAACTCACCTCCAACTAAACCCTCAACGCTGACTGAAATTATGTCATGCCTAGGGGAAGAGAAAACTCAAAATGAAATCATGGTATTAAAATTCCAATATGATGATACTATCATAATTTGTTACATTTTTCAATAGAAACATCATGTATGTGACCAAATATTTTTAATATTTTTCAAATCACTATGATAAGCCTCTTCAGGCCCCGAAATCACGTGCCAACTCAGCAAATGGATTTGGAAATAGTCATAGAAATATTTCAAAGTAGTACCGGTCAAATTCCAAGTCAATAAATTCTTGAAACCTTATTTATTTTCATCCCCAAAAATTGAAATACTAGGAATAAGGGAATGAATCTAATCTCCATTGGACCTCTCACACCAGCGAGAACACTAGGGGTTCTCATGCTACATCCAAGAATGCACTTAAGGGAACCACCTAGGCCAAAAGATACTTATGTCCAGCTCCACCTGGTCAAAATCATTCAAAAAAAGTCACATGCCTCCTTAGGTAAAATAGGTGGAGGAATACAAAGAACCATGGTCCATCTATAGTTGTAGAGTTTAGCAATGCCTCGCCTCACTAACCCGATGCAGATAGCAACAAACCCCATAGTTCATAGCCACCCCAAGATGAACGGTACTATGACCTCATCAGGAATATTGAATTAGATGTTGAAACTGATCATGTGATAGTACCAAAGAGAAAAAAGGGTTTCCAAGTGTAAACATTGGGTCTTACGGGACCCTTCATCTATGAGCCTCCAACTATAACATAGCTCTCCAAAGTAAAAACACCACAACAATAACTAGTAGAATCCCAAATGAGTATGGATTGTAGGAAACAAATCCAAACTATTGAAACCTCATAGGGTATAACTCTGCCGCTATTGGACTATTCTAAGAAGGGTTATCCCTCCACCAGGGCTGCCATGAAAAAAGGTTCTATCAAAAAAACTCCATTGGAAATGTCCAGACCTACTCTGATACTCAATTTCACAACCTCACCATGAACACACAATTATGAGGAACTCATCCAATAAACCTTGAAACAATCCTATTTGGGTCTCTGTAACACTCCCTTATTGTTTTTATTTCATCACAAAAATACATCTTGGTGGGGGAAGGAACCCTCTTCCTCATGCATTTGAAGCAACATCGAACACCACCAACGCAGGGTTCCCCTAACGCCCAGTGTCACCAAAGATTAACATCGATAAAAAAGGGGAATGAAAAGAGTATCTCACACAATTTCTAACAATTGCTACTAAATAAATTAGAAAGGACATATAGTGTACCTCTATTCATTCCCAGATATTCTAGGTTAGAGGACTCTATGGACTGCAGTTGTCTTCACCTATGCCCCCTACCTCCCTCAGCCTAGTGTGGACCACCAGAGGGTCACGGTGGAAATAGATCAGATCGTCGTCCACCTCTTTCTCTTCTCCTAGATCCTCCACCTTGTCCACCATCTTGCAGAACTCCCTTCTCAAAACGATTCCTCTGTAAATGCAGTTCATTGAAATAATCTCCCTCAATAGCATGATAGGTTAGAAATATCTAGCAGTATGTCCCCAATCATCATAAGAATAGAAATTACTATCCTTCGGCTGAACTGATGACTGATGTGGTAGTTATGAAGGTCCATAAGACTGAGTCTGTGCATAGGTATACCTCCTACATCATGATCCAGTCATCTATCATCTTTTGGCTACTTCAGATGCCTCAACCTCGTGAATACCACTATAGGCCACATCTGCATGTCCCTCCACCTAGAATCTCTCTAATAATAGAGCTCGTTTCAATACCCCCTACATAATAGGTATGGAAAAATGATACAACACCAGATTGGATGTCTCTACAGAGGCCCTGATCAATGTTTAGAGCTCTGAAGAATGGGTCTTCAACCATATATATGGAGTATCATGACAGGTATGTAATCCTCCTTAAGTACTCCTCCATCATCATGTTACCCTACTGAAATTGTAGATGCTTCTAGATATGCACTGATCAGATCATAGTTGAGTAAAAATATTTCCTGAAGATCCCCTAAAACTCCACCCAATTGAGTGTCACATATTCATGGGTTTGTGTCACAATAATCTACCATCGCATGGTCGAACCCTACAGAAGGCTCGTTGTTATGACCACCATTTGATTGGTAGGTGTCCTCACATGGTAGAAAACATGTGTGACTTCCTTTATCAAGTCATTAGGTACATGGGGATCTGGATCACCCAGATACCTTAGTGTTCACTGCCTCTGTAACTAGGGAATCTCACTCATCCATTGATCATCTTCATCATGAACTTCTAGCACAACCAGCTTCTCAATGGGTGGTGGCTCAACTGGTGGACCGCTTGGAGGTATTGCCTCAGAACCAGTTCCATGCACTAAAGCCTCATCGTGGGGAACATCATCATCACATTCTCTTCATGGAACCATGTTTTAATGTCATTAAGGTGTAATACTAAAACAAAACCCATGATGCTCCACCGTTAATGTGAATATCTAGAGAGTTGACTCCAGAAGAAAAAGAAACCCACAACCCATTTTTATAGGATGCATGCACCAATTTTTTCATATGACCATTATCCTAATGTACCATATAAAAAATCATGTTATTAGAGAAATTGTGAATGGATATGTCGGTTGCTTCACCAACACTGGAACCTCTTTCCTATGTTCCAAACTCGAAACACCCTATCATTATCTCTATGAAAATGAAACAATGCTCACAGCAATATGGTCCCAAAGTGGAACCCACTCTGATACCACTCTATCAAAACTCGACCAAACACAGCCCAAGACAAAACTCCCCAATACTACCTACAATAGGCATTGGGTGGGACACTATAATTGAGTAGGTATTTCTAATAGAAGGGAGGCCTTTTCCTAAAGTACCTATACGCACACACCCATAAACACCTTCGTGAAACAGTGAGAAGATATAAAATTCTAGAAACTAAATTACATGCATAAAAATATCCCATACCTGAATACAACAGAAGTGATGAATTTGTAAAAGGGGAAACACACATCCAATAAAGACTTTAATAGAATCTTACCTTCTCGGAAGGATGGGATCGTTGTCAAATGAAATATCTAGAATGGTCCTTCACCCAGCTCTGATAAACACCTTGGTCGATCAAGCACACTAATATCTGACTCACATGGGTCCTCCAGGGACCTCATTGAAATGTATTTGGTCTTAAAAAGACAAAAAAAATTGTGGAAATACTATGTAGGGGTGAGTATAACAATAATTAGTAGGTACCCCCAAAACCTCTAAAGAAAAGGGAGAAACTTATTGGAAACGGTCCGCTCGACCTTGCCAAAGGGGACCCAATCAAGTGAGAAACTCCATCTCAAACAATAATTAGATATTAATGAATTTTCATCCCATTCCAAATGGGTTTTCAACCCATACACTTGACAACACTACAAGGACTCTCAAAAACACCCAAATATACTCATCTCAGACTCCAAGTCTCATGAGGTTCCAACCCCATAAACTGGAAAATTATCCTATTTGAGGCTCTAATGGTAACACAAATCCAGGAGGACACACTCCATGAGCTCATCCATCCTAGATATTACCCATCCAAGAGACACATTCTATTAGGAAACAACACTACCAATACTAATGGTACTCCCTAGAGAATGTGCTACATCAAGACCAACTCAGTTATCCTAGCTCTAATGCCCATAACTAGATGTCATTCCATTTCTAACATACACCATGTGAAACAACATAAGAACCCAAGAAGAGACGAATGACCCTCACAACTTCAAACAGTTGAGGGAGCACTGCTCCAGACTATGCATTGTGTGCATCCTCTCTAATCAGAGAGATGACGGAGGGACCCAAACCCCACCATTGTCCTATAGTCGAGGGAATATTAGCTCATCACTAAATCATAAAACATCTATCACTCCTGTATGGAGTGTCCCTCACCTCAATCCATAAATTGATTACTAACTCCTAACCCGGAATCGTACGTAACAAGTGGAGGGGCCCACTCCTAGTAACTATTCTCAATATTCGAGGGAGCACAAACTCCAATGGAGGGTGTGCTCCACACTTCTACATTGAAATGGGGGAGTACTACTCTATAGGTGAGGACTCGCACCCTGGTAGAATAGAGAAGTATCACTATGTGGAAAAAGGACTCATACCCTAGTAGGAAAAGGGAGTACCACTCTACCTACTCGATTACTATGGGGGACCTTCACACTGACATAGAATGGGAATACCGAGCCTAGGAAAGATGAAATAATCCCTAGTACAATAGGGGAGTACCATCTCTATTGGAACAACACGTATGGAGGACCTACAACCTGGAATGATAAGGATGTACTGACTTTAAGGATATAGGACTTTCACACTAACATGACAGGGGAAACCCTGCTCTAATAATTCATCTTTTCTGGAGGACCCATACCCTAACATAGAAGTAGAGTACCAACTCCAAAGATAAAGGACCCTCACCCACATCAAATTGGTGAGTAACTACTCTATCTATCCAAAAAGAATGGAAGTATCACACAATGGCATGGAAGGGGAGCACTATCTGCTACTATACGAACGATACGGGGAACCCACACCCAAATATGAGAGAGGTGAACCAACCCTAGAAGAACTACGCAATAGGTGTAGAACCTGCACCCACAACAAGGGGAGTTCCATATCTGCCTAAGAAGAGAGGTAAGGGAAACACATGCCCTGATTCCATGTGGGAGTACTAGTCCCAACATCTCTCTCTATGAACCACACCAATCTACAACATCATTCATGTGACACTAAAAGGAGTTTTAAGATTACCATACCTCACATCACTAAAATACCTTAGGTAGGGGACCGATGCACTATTAAAATATAGGACAACTGCTCTACTAGACTAAAGAATCTAGGTGACCCACATCCTAAGGTGAAAGGGAACGTTACAGACCCCAACGTCAACCCAGTAATACACTTTGATCATTACCCAAGGTTAAGCACTACTACACAAGAATTCTGCTCGAATCCTGAAACATTGAATATAATATGACAAAATGGAGGCCAACAACCAGTTCTTTGTGAATAAATTCCTAGGATAGGCTACTCACAAAACTAAATTTGTGTTCAATATAAGGAGATACAAAAGGAGGAAGATCTCAACAGGATCCCCCATAGACTACACAACATGCACTGGAGCCCACACAGTGTGTGTAATCGCCGGTTCACCTGGTCGTCTCTCTCATTAACACATCTTGTCTTGCCTATATAGGATTACATTGTGTGTATAGCCTATACACAGCACATCCTACCTCACCCATCCCTAGGTAGTACTATTACGCCACACCGCTAGGATGATTGTTTCCCTCACACGCCCTGTATCCCATACTATAGAGTGCGTCTAGGATAAATACACATTATTCAATGTATTTTTCCAATTCCCCTGTCTAGAACCCCATGTCCATGTACTTTGTCCATGTAGTCCTACATGGCCATGTACAATCACATAGCTTCCCAGGCCATGTCCTCTGGCCACACAACATGGGGTCACTACATGGTTTGTTACCCCAATAAGTAGTGTGTAGTCCCCAAAAGTCATATTCTCCATACATAAATCCCCCATGACATGTAGCACTAGTTTTCACAGTGTTTAGATGGACATTTCTTCGTGAATTTCCATCAGATTCTCCCAAATCACCACATTTTTTTTCCAAAACAAATAGATCAACCTAGAAGGGAGCACTTAAAATTTAAATAGGACTCTAAAACCTTAAAACAAACAAAAATGAAGGGGATCAAAACTAAAACTCAAATCCACTTACTTAGAGGGAAAAATTATAAAAAATCAGATATAGAATGATGTTTTGATCACGATGAACATCGATGTGATTATGATCGGCATTAAGAATGGGGATCTACAGTACCTCATCACTTCGATTTTGGATCGTTTTCATCTATCGGTGAAAGGGGGAGTGGAGGTGCATCTCCTCCTTGTATTGTGCATAAAAATGGGTTGGTGGGGTATATGTAGATTAAATTATTAATTAAATTTTCATTTAACTAACAATTCCACCACACAAATCCTCACCAACTTTCCTTTGACTGAACCCTCAATGCTAACTGAAATTATATCGCACCTAGGGAAAAACAATGCTCTGAACTCAACCGCATTCATAGAATTCAAATTCGAGACTCTTCGCTATAGTTATTACACATTTCAAAAGAAAAAGATTTCATGTAAGAAAATATATTTAATATTTATAATATCAACATTTTGTGGCTCTCTAGGCCCTGAAATACAACACCAACTCAGTGCCTAGCTTCAGAAATATTTCACAGAAATATTCTAAAGTTTTATTGGTCCAAATATGAGTCACTAAATTATGATTCAAATTCATCAAATTGGTATGGTTTTTATATTGTAATTTCAACATTTATTGGGGATTCTCATGATTTTCCTTCCAATTTTCTAAACTTACTGTCTGAATCTCAAGAAAATCTGGTATTTTCTTATTATTTATAATTTTCTTAAGAATACATATGTTCCCATCATTTTCCATTCATTGTGTACTCAAGAGTTGAAAAAATAAGGTTTTTCTAAAAAATAAACTTTTTTGTCTTTTCACTTGAAAAAGAATTATTCGTCCTAACTAATGTTTTCTAAAAATGTTTTCAAAAATGTTCTTAACATTACATAAATTATTTATTAATGGCATTTTTACAGATTTTAGACAGTTTTCAAAATGTTTTTAAAGGGTTCTCCATGTTTCTTCCCAACAATACATGTTTTCATTATACTAAAAATGTGAAAGTAATAGTTATTTTAACAGTTATGTAATGAAAGTAAATTTGTGTTTTTATGAGTAATATTTTATTTCAAACTTAATTTATAAGTTTTCAAGTTTATTTTCAATGAAATGGATTTTAAAAATGTTTTAAAATGGTTTTTCAAAATGGAAAGGATATTTTCATCTCTAAATGTGTTAAATTAATATTAAAATTTCATTTATAAGTTTAAAATATTATTTTAAATGAAAATAATTTCCAAAATGTTGTATGATTTTTTAGTTTTAAAAATTTATTATCAAGGAAAATGTATTTTTCTCAAGAATACTCCATGTGAATTATCCTTAAAAATAATTTTCTATCTAACATGATATCTTTTGATGTATATATTTCATTACTTGGGATATCATCCAAGGAGAGAATTTTGATTCTTTCTCAAGAGGTTTTATGTTTATGATGACAAGATGTTTGTGAAATAATTTTTTCTTCTAAGGGTTATACTATTATAAAATTATTATGAAACAAACTTAATTTTTCAACATATTATCAAATGATTAAATGATTAAGTGATTATGAAACCACCCCGTTTTCCATAGGATATGATATAATGAAAATTTTTTCAAACCCATTCCAGTTCTTAGGTTAATATGTGAAAAAAAATTATGATATTGTGCCACACATATATAAGATCTTCATTATTTGGTGGTGGTTATGGTATAATCAAAGTGGTAGTTATGTTATGAATCAATCCAAATGGGACTTATATCTACCTCTAATTCATTCGGTAAATATTTATATATCATTTCATAGACTATAATGAATGAGGAGTGAACCCCATTCAGAAAGGGTATTTCTCTATTATGATGATATTTTTAGTGATCCTTAACTACTAGTGATCTTTGACAAATATAGAAAATACTTTCTATAATTATGTGTATTCCTCAATTCTATATCTTATTCCATTGTTATATCCCCATATCCCACGTTCTTTGGTTTCCTTATGATTCATTTTCAGGACCCCATCCCCCAAAAGAGTATCCTTCCTAGGTCATAACAGATTGTAGAATATGAAGAATACCTAATTCCAACATCCAATTGGTCCTGAGTTGGAGACTATCAAAGAGGGTATAATAAATATGAACATGGGTGGAATAACCCTTTAATATAACATGGGGAAGGGGAGATAAGACAAATGAACCCATTATCACTTGATCAAACATATATAAAAATAAATCCTAAGGTAAAACATAAAATTCCATATATTACTATAAGAACTGAAATGAAAACTATAAGTACCAAAAGGAAAAGAGAGAAGTTACCATGAAGCCTAAATAGCTCCAAAAAACCAAAAACAAGTAATAACCAAATAAATCTTTAATATTCTCTAGATTACCTAAAAAATCATTTATATATATAGGGTATTCAAAAAATATATACTCAGTATGATCCTCCCTATAGCCTCTTTAACATAGATAATGAAATAATTTTAAATCATAGTTAATAATAGTGAAACTAACTCATCACCTAAACTAATATAATATTTTCTTAGCCACACCATTGCTAGACCACACCTTCTATCACATAAAAGAGAGCATATAATATAATAATGAAACATAAATGGTACCCCTATACAGATTCCCCATTGGTTTTCCACACTTCCCAACATCGCATGTCATGATCCATCCCTTCCCAAAATAATTAAACCCAAATACACATAGGAAAGGAATCACAACATGCACCTCATGAATCACATCATCCCATATCACATGACCACATCATCCCATATCACATATATATATATAGTAACTGAGTAGTTTCTGGGATCCACCATTGACCATATGGCATGTATGACACATCGAGTATTATAACTCAATCCATTAGCGCATCTACATAGAGTAAGTTCATCATGCGATCACAGCCTATACATGTCATACCTATAATTATTCTTTGGATATTATATCAGGAGATACATTTGTGTAAAATAGCCATATTCCAACACATCCCTCTACACACTTAGATTGGAAAACTAACCACCCTTCAAACTAGCACAAGTAACTTCCAAGAGAAGTTAATTGGGCCAGAGGTGGTAGTCGGCCCTTTATCCTCCTACCAGGATATTAGGGAAAAAATCATCCTCTTGTCCAGTAGGTGTTTGTTTCCCTAAATGGAATTGGTGTAGTAGCATGTGAAATCATAGAATATATAAGATATGATATATCTCACAACCACACTCTGGGAATAACATATTATTTATCTCAGTTTCAACTAACATTTCTCATTATTTCAGTTTTCATGACAAAAACTTTCATCCTATAAGTAAACAACCATTTAAAAGAGATAAATTAATTATTTAAATCTGTTATAACATTTTTTTAATTCACTCATTATATATTTATTAAAAAACAACATTGTTCCACATTACATTAGATTAATAATCAGATTAATGTCCATTCCCTCTGGGCATAATCCAAATTGAGCCCAAAGATTCTCAAGAGTAAAATCTCATTTTCATTATATAATCTACATACCCCATGATTTAATAGTTATTTATTCATTATTATAATCATTCCATAATCATGGTACACTTGGTGAAGTATCCTAAGATACCACCAAGAGAAAACATACAACCAAGCACATACAATAGCCTCAAGGAGTACAGAAAGGAATTTAGGTAAAAAACAACTCGAGCATATTCCTTTAAAAGATTCATAGGTGAAAATACCCGCACTCAGCATCACATTAAGGGGTAATCCCATCTTTATCCCATTGCATCATCTCGAATGTCATCCCCAACAACCACATGCATATCATATTGAATCTCTCCATCATAGGCATCAAATATTACCACATCATAAGTCCCCCCCACACACAAACACACACATCATCATCCATCACAGGCTCATCCATTTAAGGTTCATATCACATTTAGGCCTCCCCACCCCATATCACATTGCGCAACGAATATCACATTCAGAGAACATACTAAAAGTAGTAGGAAAAAAACATGCACATCCATCATCAAAATATAGGCCTAAAACAGGGAAACTATACTTCAACATATAAATGAGATCTCACTGCATTAAAATAAAGGCACTTTTCCTTATCAAGAAGATAAAAAACAAAGGCCCTAGAAATTATCTTTTTCACACAAATGGTTCTTATTCAATCTTGAATTAATTGATTCATTATTCACATGTTCCAAGTATAAGAAACCTATGGCCTCAATCTGTAACAATCTATCTAATTCTAAACATGATTTTAGAATTAAAATCATTCTCTTTGACATGCCTTTTTTATTATTAAGGATAATAATTAACATACCTTACATTATTTATAAATTCTATTATCACATAGATGATCAATTTTAATTAATCATGTTCATTTCATTAATTTTTCTAACATTAAATTATAGGAGACACTCAATTGAATCATTCTTCATATTTAATTATTCATAATCCAATTAATTTTCAGTTAATACTAGATTTACATTCTATAGAAATATCTATCCAGAACAACATTCTAATCCATAACATAACAATAAATTCTGAGAAGGATACCATATATGTCACGTTATCTTTGAAATAAATATTCAAGTAACTATCACTTCATAAGGCACCTCAACATGTGGCCACAAACCAATTATTTAGTAATTCATTTCAATTGATATTAGATTAATTCCATTTCATTAAAATGAGATAAACCATGATAACTATATGATTTCACATAAATTATGAAATCAAAAAATCCCATACTTAAATGGTGTATATGTGATTCAGATGAAAATAGACCAACATCGTAAATACTGATCACCTCTCTCGTAAAAATTGGCATCCCTCTATGGAATCTATGAAACAACTTCCCTACCTAAAATCATGGAAAAACTTCATTAGAAAAATGGAGATGATAAATAATCTCATTGATAAAAGAAACAAGAGGATCCATAATGAATAAACACTAGAAAATACATAGAAAATACCTCGAGTAACCACATATTAAAGACATATTGTCAGACATCAATCCCCAGTGAAGGAATCCCAAAGTGGTAGAAGATATGGTCATTGTATTTCATAGAATTTGGTAAATCTATTGGTTTTGAGAAAAAAACCTGATCTTTTATATCCTTTATGGTAATGTGGAACAGAGGAATTACATGATGTTAAACCCTTTCACATTGTGTAAATTTTCATCTTCATAACACAACTAAAAAATGTGTCCATCAAACTAATTAATCTGAAATGATTACATGTTGTGTAACACCCTTTTATCCAACCTAAAACAAGTAATAAACTTTTTTTAGGAAATAAATCATCCTTATAAAATCAATGAACAATGAAAACATTATGTTAAACCCTTACAGACTGTGTACTCTCCAACCTTCCAAAATTTATCTACAGAACCCCTCCAGACTCACACCAGGCAGCTTATGAGCACTATAAGCTTAAAAAACACACAAATGGTTATAATACATGGATATGGGCCCTTACATTATATATCTATCCAAAATATTCATCCTTTAGAATCAAAATCCAAACCAAAGAGAGAGAAAATGTGGTTTTATGAATACCCACCTCAAGAGATACCTATCATAGATCTCAACATCTTAGGATCTCAACCACCACATTCAGATGAAACAAGAGTAAAACCTTATAACAACAACAGAAAGATCCTAATCACTCTCCCGGTATAGATTCCTGTCAGACTATAGTAAGGCCACAAATAGAAACAAGAGGATACCATCTCACAAACCAAAAAGGTCAGTATCCACAAAATGAAAAATGTTACCCGAGAATAGCTAAACCTAAAACAACTTTAGGTAATGAGTGAACATCTTGGATTCAAATTCCTAGATAATATCTTTTATGACACCATTATTATATAATACATGAACCCAATGAATTATAGGCTCATGAAACACCTTCTCCTAGTGGTCCTAGATCTCCATAGGATGCTCCTCAATGGACGTATCATCATCATCATCAATTTCACCCCAATCGTTGGCATGAGAGTCATAATGTCGATTATGATAAATCTATGACATATGAAATTCATCATGTATACATATTATATATACAAGAATTTATATATGATATTCCTGAACATAAACATATTCCAACACCTAGAAAGGCCTAAAAACTGAGGAGAATTCTTACTCCCATGACCAAACCTTCACTACCAACAATGAGTCACCATTAGGATCTTGTGATCTCTAATGTTGAACTATACAGGTCTCCTTCTATGACCAGTATAGGATTTTTTTTATGGAAATGTAATCACTTGATCCTATAATGAATTACCTGATTCATCTTTTGTAACACCCCAAGCTTCCACGGTACGATTCTCTTTGAATAATATAGTAGCGTGTGATGTACGCAACTTCGATATTCTAACACACCGCGACCAATCAAAGTTGCTATTATGAATAGTAATACCAAATTTTTGAAATTTAATAAATTTATCTCAGAAAATGAACTTTATTTTTGGATTCAGAATATAGAAATTATCCTAGGGTGAAATTTTGGTACTTTTCGGATAATTTTATATTTTTATGAATAGTGAAAATTACTAAATTTTAATAAAAAACAGCTTTTTTAATCGAAAAAATTAATAGTGATAAATTATGAATTTGAGTGGTTTTAAATTATATTTATAATATATTTTTACAATTTAATACAATTTTTTTCATTGGACATTATTTCACAATTAAACCGGACATAAACAAGTGTCAATCTTTTGATAGTTACTATTTCTTAAAAACACGCTTTTTGTTTTGACAGCGAGAATTAATTTTAAATTAATTTCTGCCACTTCTGTGTTTTGAATTTAGAAAAATGGATTCCATATTTATAATCTATAGGTCCAAATTGTGTAAATAGGTAACTTTTATTTCTAGACATTTTGAATAATTACTTCGGTAAATATTTTATTTACCATGGTTAAAGGGTAAATCCGATAAATAAGGGTAAAAAATAATACTATAATAATAATAAATTACCCTAAAACGTGTCCTATCCCTATTGGTTGATACATTTCCGACCATTGGCATCTTTGGGTCTATTTTGGGACCCCATGGATCCACTTGTAAGTGATAATGACACTTTATATTAATTACGTTAAAGTAAATAAAAAATGACATCAGCATATATCTTTTAGAAAAACAATTTTGAAATATGGTTATATATGTTATATTTTCGACTATAAATATTCATTAAAAATATAAAAATATTTCCTACATAATTTTATTTTATTTATAATTTATAGACATTTAATAATTAAATTTATTTATGACACAATAATGATGTAGTATATTCCTTTTTAATGAAAGAATCAAATAGTTGGTATTATAAAAGATAAAATAAATATAATTTTAATGTTTTGATGACATCCACAAATTTTATTGGCTAATATTTCATGTTATAATTTATTAAATGAATCTTATTCTAATTAATACATTTTTTAATACTTTAACAAAAATCAATTATTGAATAGTGTCATAATTGACATAATTGAGTTTTTAAAACAAATATTATATTATTAATTGATATTATATTCCAAAAAATATAAGGTTCGGCCAAAGTACTTATATCATTATATTTTTATCATTAATGGACAACTTGGGTGTCTCTAGAATGTATATAGTATGTTTATTAATTATATAATATAAAAATAATAAGTGACATGGTAATAGTCAAACTAATTAACTAAGAGCTAAAACTAAAAGATAAGGTTACTATAATGACCCAAAACTGTCAAAAATCTATTGGTTGAAATTATTTCGACCCATACCCACCTTATAATTTGAATAATCCATTTTGGAGTCATTAGAAACCAAATATGAATTTATTATAAAATAATACTTTTAGTTTTTTCTAAAGAGCCCATGCTCCCCCTTTTAAAAGGACACCACTTCTAACAAATTATTAACACCTTAAAAGACATTTGTCTTGGCCAACACCTGCCCAAATATTCTCCCAACTTCCCCATAATAAACTTAGAGGCCTTAGTTTGATCATAAATCCAACCTATGGATCCCTTTTGAATAAATCAAAAGGAAGAACCTGAAGAAGAGGTAATGTTTTCACCACCCTCTTTCAAGTTCCTTTCTTCTTCAACATCTTCTTTATTTGTTATTTCCATTTTAAAATAATAACTCCAGTATATCCTATATACTATGATGTTATTATAAATATGGTACAAACATATTCAGTATTCTGTCCATCTTTTAATGACATGTCACCATATGTGCGTACGTACGGCTTACCGTCTCCTCATCAGGGTGTAATTGTATTTCAAAACAATATTATTTGGATGGGTATGATAGTGATGTGTAATTGATGTAAATATTAAATATAACATGATAATGATTCTTTATATATGATATCCATGCAATTATATTTTTTTTAATATCAAAGTAATGATATTGTCGCTCGTGCGTACATACGGACTATCGTCTCCACAAACGCAATGAGATTCATTCCCCATCGCATCCATGCAATTATACTTCTCATTTGATGATTGAAAATAATATTTAAGGACTTGATATCATTATTTATATGAATAAGATAAAATCTATCCATAAAAAAAACATGACTTATGTAACAAAACATATAGAATAAAACGAGTAAGTAAACACCCAAAACGACGATAATACTAAAATATTATAAAAAAGCAATATTAAAAGATCACATATGATATCATATTTATGTATATGATTCTTTTATAACTTATTAAAAATGATTTTACTATTACACAGGAGGTTAACTTACCCTAGACCCAAGAAAACTACAAGGTAAAGGTTTATTTCACAATCTCTTCATTATCCGAGGTTTTTTATACGTAATTATCTACTGGGACCTCTTTATCATCCACATCCATGTTTCTTAAAAATGTATTTCAAAACATTCTTATTATTTTATAGACTATGGGTTAAAGTCATTTTTACCCTTGTTGACTTTTCATAAGATGTTTATAAATGAATCTTTCCGTCATTTCTAAAACAATGTCCTTTATTACCTTTTCGACAAAATTAAGTTAAGAATGTATTTTTTTAAATTATATGGTGGGCACGGCTATTTTCTACAGTTATAAACTCATCGAATCTACCCTTACAATCTTATAAGAATATTTTAAAAGTAAATGTTTAATTTTATAATTATGTGACTCTAAAATTATTTCAAAATAGAAAGAGATATTTCCCAAAAATGGTTTTTGATTTCATCTATGTCAACATACTTTGATGGATTTTAAGTTTATTTGGAGTTTATTTATAATGATACAAAACTTCCATATTGTATTGATGGTTTTGTGATATGTTTTACTTTGGATGTTATATTTTTAAACCATTCATGATTTATAGTAAATGTATTGATATTTTGTATGCTAGTTTTAATATGAATTTTTATGATATGTTTAAACCTTTTCATATGAGGAATGTATTGGATTTAGTAAGTGACGGGTGGAGCCTGCTATAGCTCCTCGATGCATTGGTAGGTCTCATGAGACAACCTGATGTGGAATTGGCCGAGGCCCTTTCCCAATTTTATATATAGTTTTGGCCTAGGCCTTAATCATTTTTAGACTTCTTGGATGAGGTCGTGACAAAATGTTTCAGAATGTCCGGCATTATACGTTCCCTCATTATGGAAATAATATTGATGGTTCATATAGTCATTCGACTAGTAGAATACCCATGATTATGTTTTATTGTGGAATTATTTACTCAGCTCATATTCTTTCCATAAAATTAGTCATGTTTATTATTGGTAAAGGCATGTGGTTTCAATTATTTACCATTCTTAATATTTATGTCATTTTCCGCTGTATTACATACCCTTACTGAGCATTTGAGCGCACCCCTTTTCTTTTGTTTCATTTTCTTAGGATATGAAGAAGTTATTTATGAGTTACCAGGAGGCATAATCATGGAGGCTCAGATGTTTCTAATGAAATATATTTGTGTTTTATTTCTCTTCAAGCTGTAAAGTTGAACTTATGTATGAATCTTGTTTCCAATAATACTAAACTAATCGGTCTTTAGAGACATTATTTCCTTGTGATCATGCCAATGTTATGTAATAATGAACCGACTCTGGGTAACTAGGTTCGGGACGTTACAGTTGGTATCAGAGGAAGTTTAGTACAAACCTTGGAATCTAGATTTAGATCAACTCTGATTAGAGCACATTGACCTAAGATAGACTTTGAGGATTAGTACAGAAGAACTTCCTAGAATTTTGGTATTATATATATTTTATGAGTTTTCTGAGCAATACATCCCTGTCTGGACACGAGCAGGTAGAGGCATCTCTGGCGCAGATATACCTAGGGGTAAAACCTGAAAACACAGCTTTGAGCTAGAATTGAATGTGAACTAGTGCACGACAATGGGCTTTGCTACACTCTTGGTTACAAAACTCCCGGGGGATATGCTTAGGATAATTCTCATTTTCTTTAAAAATCATTATGAAGGGTTTGTGAGTATATAATTCTTCAAAGAAAACATATTTTTTATGATTATGGATTATATCCATAAAGAGTTAAATTTTTGTAAAGTTTTTATCAAGTATGGAATTATGTATTTTGATTCATAAACTGATCTAGTTTATGCCATTGTTTAGAAATGGCACCTAGTGGAAGGAATAGAAACTATATCAATGTAAGCACTCCATGAAGGGATTTCCCTCCTTCTCAAGATAATTATAGTGGAGCTGGTGACGCTACTAGTGCTGATCAGCTAATCACCATACTGGGACAACTCACTCAGGTTATGAATAATAACCTTACCCATATGGAGCACCCTGATCCATAGCGTGGAGGATCAATGTTAGATCACTTCATGAGGCAAAAACCACCAAAATTCAATGGGATTACAAATCCACTAGATGCTGAGCAATGGATAAATTCCTTAGAGAAAATATTTCATGCCTTCGGGAGTAGTGAAAGGGAAAAAGTCATCCTGGCAGTTTACCGCCTCACTGGAGATTTTGATCAATGGTGGTCATTGATTCAAAATACAAAGGAATATGATGAAGTATAAAATATGGAATGGAGGGAGTTCAAAGAGATTTTCTTAGAAAAATAATTTCCTCGTGACCATCGAGCGGATATAGAAAGACAATTTCTGAGTCTGAGGCAAAAAGAGGATGAGAATGTCACTAAGTATGAGGCTGACTTTACATGGTTAGAGAGGCATGTTTCAGATTATATATGTAACCCAAGAATTAATATTTATCATTTATTTGATGGGTTAAAACCATTTCTCCATCGAGCATTAGTATCACAATCCTTCTCTTCATATGAAGATATTGTCTTGTGTGCTATCAAGAGAGAAAAGGAATTCTCTAAGTCTTTTGACTTTAAATCAAAGCAAGAGAATAAGAGATATGTTGAACACTATGGAAAAGGAAATAAGGAATCAGGTAAGAAGGGAAGAATTGAATTTCCACCCTATGATAATTGCGGAAGGAAGCACCCTGGTGCCTGTCTAAAAAGAAATGGAGTTTTCTACAAATGTGGACAGAAATGTCATCTAGCTGGTGATTGTAAAGGAAAGAAAGATGCTACCAATGTCCAATGCTACAATTGTAGAGAGATGGGACATTATGGAAATTAATGTCCTATGTGTCAGGGAAAATTAACTCAGAAAAGGCTAAGGGATCAAGGCCAAGCTTATGCAATCACTACTGCTAAGCTTGAAGCCCCGAAAGACGTGGTGCCAAGTAATTTAATGGTTTCCTCATGTTTAGAAAATTATTTATTTGATTCTAGACCATCACATTGTTTCATATCTTCCTTGTTTTTTAAGACAATTATAAATTTCCAATTTGATTTAACAAGGGAGTTGTCCATCAAAACTCCTAAGAGAAGTATCATTGCAACAAAGTTTTGTGAATCAGTCCCCATTAGAGCGCATAAAAGTTCTTTATCTGCGGATCTCATCATCATACCTATGATGGAATTTGATATAATCATCGGTATGGATTGACTTTCGTACCATGATGAAAAAATTTATTATAAGAAGAAGGAGGTTACTATTTTTGATGATGATAATAAGGAACACCTTATCTTTAGAGATGAATCGTCACCACCTAATTCTTACCTAGATCCACCCCCAACAGCTCAACTAAATTCAATTATTGGGAAGGAAGAGAATGATATAACTGTGGGTGAGGAAAGGAATGTTCAAATAGAGGATGTACCTATTGTGAAAGAATATGTTGATGTGTTTCCTGAAGATTTACCTGGACAGCCTCCTGGAAGAGAAATTGAGTTTTCCATTGTTTTAATTCCTGGATCAAGTCTCATACCGAATACCCCTTATAGAATGGAAACTGTGTAATTAGTGGAACTAAAGAAACAACTAGAGAAATTCACTAATAAGGGAATTATTCTCCCTAGTGTTTCTCCATGGGGAGCCCCTGTTCTTTTTGTTAAGAATAAAGATGGATCTATGAGGTTATGTATTGACTACAGGGAAATCAATGCTATAACAATAAAGAACAAGTATCTCCTACCTCGCATTGATGATTTATTTGAAAAACTGCATAGAGCTCAATACTTTTCAAAGATTGAACTTCAATCTAGATACCATCAATTTTGTGTGAGGAAGGAAGACATTCCGAAGACAGCATTTCAAACTAGGTATGGGCGTTACGAGTTTACAGTAATTTATTTTGGCCTGACTAATGCACCCTCTGTTTTCATGGATCTAATGAATATATTTTTCAAGGAATATCTCAATGATTTTGTAGTAGTATTTATTGATGATATCTTGGTATACTGAAAAATCTATTAAGATCATGAAAATCCCTTGTGCATTATCTTGAACACAGTTAGAAGACCTGAATTATATGGGATGTTTAGAAAGTGTGAATTCTGGCTTCAGGAGATCTCTTTTCTTAGCCATATTGTGTCTAAGGATGGAATCTCTGTTGATCCTTCTAAGACCAAGGCAATCCAAGAATGGCCAGCCCTGACGAGTATAAATGAGGTGCACAGTTTTATTGGTTTATCAGGTTATTGTCGGAATTTCATCCAAAAATTTTCTCGATTGGCTAACCCATTAACGAAGCTCACACGTAAAGGGGTTAAAATTGTTTTGACAAAAGATTGTGAAAAATGTTTTGAAGAATTGAATAGAATATTAGTCAATTCTCCTATATTGACTCTACTATCGGGGAATGATGATTTAGTTATTTATATTAATGCATCGAAGAAAGGACTTGGTTGTGTCATTATGTAAAATGATAGAGTTACTGCCTATGCATCACGAGAGCTGAAAATTCATGAGCAAAACTATCCTACTCATGATCTTGAGTTAGCTGCTGTAATCATTGCTTTGAATATTTGGAGACACTATCTCTATGGTGAGAATGTGATATTTATACTGATCACAAGAGTTTGAAGTATATTTTCTCAAAAAAATAACTCAACATGATGCAAAGGATGTGGCTTTAACTACTCAAGGAGTATTATTGCACGATACACTACCACCTAGGGAAGGAAAATAAGGTGGTAGATGCTTCGAGTAGAAAGGATCACAGAGCTTTGAAAAATATGAGAATTTAAAGGGATACTATTTTCATGGATCTAGTGAAGATGGACATGGGAATAACTATGGAAGGTGAAACATCAATTCTTTTTCAAATGGTTGTCAAAAAATCTTTACTAGAAAGGATTAAGAGTTCTCAGACTGATGATGAAGAGTTTCAAAAGAAGATTAAAGCTGTGAATGATGGGAGATAGAGTGACATTATGTATGAAGATGGAATTTTGAAATTTGGGAAGAGACATTGTGTTCCTGATATACCTGATCTAAAAAGGGAATTGTTGGATGATGCTCATAGTTCCAATTTCTCTAGAAACCATCGGAGCACCAAAATGAATAGATATTTGAAGAAACATTTTTGTTGAGAACAACATGAAGAGGGAGATTGCTGATTTTGTGCCAAGATTTATGGTTTGTAAACAAGTGAAAGCTAGAAGGAAACACCCTGGTGGAGTCATGAAACCTATCCCCCTATATGAGTGGAAATGGGATAATATCCTGATGGACTTTTTCATGGGAATACCAAGACTCCTAGAAAGAAAAATGCAATATGGGTCATTTTTGATCATCTTACCAAGTCGGAACATTTTCTTTCTATAAGGGAAGATTTACCACTTGAACTTCTAGCAAGGCTATATATTAATGAAGTTGTGAGACATCATGGAGTACCCCTATCGATTGTTTCTGATCTTTATCCCCATTTTACTTCCAGATTCTGAAAGAGTCTTCAGAAGGCCTTGGATACTGAACTTCGTTTGAGCACTTCCTTCCACCCTCAAATAGATGGACAATCATAACGGACTATTAAAACCTTAGAAGACATGTTGGGATCATGCTCACTTGACTTTTAGGGTATGTGGGATCAATATTTACCTTTGGTAGAATTTTCCTATTACAATAGATTCCATTCCAGTATTCAGATGGCACCATATGAAGCGTTATACAGAAGAGTTATGCTGACAACTGAAGGAAGGATTTGGAATTTCATGTAGGAGATCATGTTTTCGTGAAGGTATCTCCATGGAAGGGTTTTATACATTTTCGTAAAAAAGGAAAATTGTGTCCTAGGTACATCATACCATTCAAAATTCTAGAACTAATTGGGGCTGTAGCTTACCGGTTGGTACTGCCGCCAAGTCTCTCCAAAGTTCACGATGTGTTCCACGTATCACTATTGAGAAAATACATGTCTGACCCAACGCATGTACTCACCTATGAGGAATTAGAACTGGAACCAGATCTATCTTATTGTGAATAGCCCCTCAGGATTCTAGATATAAGAGAACAAGTGTTGAGACATCGGACGACTCGTCTGGTAAAATTTTAATGGAGGAACCATAAGATGGAAGAGGTAACGTGGGAACCCGAGGAACTTATGATGAAGAACCACCTGAGGAACTTGGTATATGTTTGACTATGTATGTGATATTTTTATACCATTCATGATTTATGGTTAAAGTAATGACATTTCGTATGCTAGTTTTAATACGAATGTTTATGATATGTTTAAACCTTTTCATATGAGGAATGTATTGGACTTAGTAAGTGACTGGTGGAGCCCGATATAGCTCTTTTATGCATCGGTAGGTCTCATGAGACAACTAGACATGGAATTGGCCGAGGCCCTTTCCCAATATGATTTAGGGTTTTTGTCGAGTCCCTAATCATTTTTAGACGTCTTGGCCGAGGCCTTGACAAAATGTTTCAAAATGTATGGAATTATAAATTCCCTCATTATGGAAATAATATTGATGGAGCATGTGGTCATTCAACTAGTAGAATACCGATGATTATGTTTTATTATGGCATTATTTACTCATCTCATATTATTTCCATAAAAGTATTCATGTTTATTATTGGTAAAGGCATGTGGCTTCCATTATTTACCATGCTTAATATTTATGTCATTTTCCGCTGTATTACATACCCTTACTGAGTGTTTGAGCTCACCCATTTTCTAATGATTCATTTTCCCAGGATGTGAAGAAGTTAGTTATGAGTGACCTATAAGCATAATATAGGAGGCTTGGATGTTTCTAATGAAATATATTTGTGTTATATTTCTCTTCAAGCTGTAAAGTTGAACTTATGTATGAATCTTGTTTCCAATAATACTAAACGGATCGGACTTTCGAGACATGATTTCCTAATGATCATTCTAGTGTTATGTAATAATGCACCGACTCTGGGTATCTAGGGTCGGGGTGTTACATCTTTGTCATATAATGTACCGGTTTCAACTCAAGAATTAATTTCTTTCTGACCCTAGTCTAGAAAAATGGATAACAGAATGGTCATAAGTATGAAGATTCAAACAATTATATACCTATAGTGGAGTTGAAACTACTATTATAATAAAATATGACCAAGGGAAGGAACCTCTTCTATGTACCTCCAAAATCATGGACAGCAGATCCCAACATAACATCAAGAGTCTTGATTGTCCACTCAATCAGACCAATTCTATGATGATATGAGATCTAAAATCGTGATTTAGACCTCCCCACAACTTGGTGGGAAATTAGGATCTCGATTAGAGATGATCATCCATGGTAAAATATATAGTTACAACCCCTCCTATAGATACTATATGGAAAAAAACACCATTGATCTCAACTCCCTGATCACAATAATGTGGGTTGATTTCATCAAACAACCCAATATCTCCCATTGAACATCATGGCCTCCCTAATCTCAAGATAACACAATAAATAAGTCCACTGAGATGTCCTCTCACTTTCGCTAGGGAATATATCGCGGCTTAAGAAAAAAATTGGGAACATGTTGCTCGACCTTGTCCTTATGGAAGACCAAACACTGATAAAACATCTCTAAAAATTCATGGTTCACCCTATGAAACCGAAACTTAACTCTCGTTGATTGTTATATCTTTGACACTCTATGATGTATTTCCAATTGTGATCTATTATACTCACGGAAAACCATGAAATGCATCTCTTAAGGACCCAAAATCCTTCATTGGAATATTACCCAGTTTTGTACATCCATAGAACAAACATATGGAGAATTGATAAAAAACTAATTCCCTCCATACCTCCACCTGAGAATCCCCCAAATGGGAATCCTATACCTATAGTAATAAAGATGACTTCACTCTCATCATTAAAATACAACTCATACCTCTATCATCTACCGTATCTAGATGCATCATAAATATTTCATATATTAGACTTTGGGAATCTTTAGAATCACACACTTCATCACTACATGACTTCCATATTAGCGCATAGGCTATAACATTTCCCATTCCTATAGTATATGAAAATTTGAAGTCATAATACCATAATAATTACATCCACTAATATTGAAGCACATTCAAGATATGTGGGGAGAAGATATACGTTAGGCTCTAATGGTTGGTAAAAACCACAAAACACTCAATGGTGAAGTAATGTCCCCATAACATCAAATAAAACCCAACTTCTTCCACCTCAGGATTATTGGTGGCATAGTTACTCTAATTGGGATGTAACTGATGAGACCCAAAAGAAAAAATCGATCTATGATACATCAATAAATAGCACATGCCAAGACATGAAGCATTAAAAACCTCAAACTAAACTCCCTATCATAGAAAACAATGAAGGGGTGTGCTGACCATATTCTCATTTTTTTCTTGAAATATTCCTAACACTGGTCAGTCCATACGAATTCCTGATCCTTCAAGATCAAGGTTGCGAAATTAGTCAAAACCTAATAGAAATTAGTTATGAACCTCCTCTAATATCCTATAAGACCAAGGAAACTCCGCACCTATTCTAATATATTAAGGGACTCCCAAGAATAAATTTCATCTATCTTTGAAAATCCAAAACTAATCCTTGTTGGGACACAACATAACCTAAAAAACAATGCTCGTGATCCAAAAAATCAAACCTTGGAAACATCCTAAATATTTTCTCATAGTGAAGAACTCTAAAAATGGAACACATATGCTCCTCCCTATATATTGATTACATAAGGCTTTAATCAATTAAAACCACTGATAACTTATCTTGGAACACTCTAATCATGGAATTCATCATCCCCCTAAAGACAGATGGATAATTTTTTACACAGAATGGCATCACAAAAAACTCATAATTCGCATGATTATATGAAAATATTTCTTCTAAATATCCTCATCCTTCACCCAAATCTGATGATTTAATGACCACAAATCGATATTCAACAATAAAATTTATCCTTTAATATTATTTAATAAATCATCAAACTATGGAAGTGGATAGTGGTTCTTCACCATCACCTGGTTTGAATAATGATAATTAATACAAAACTATAAACTTCCATCAACCTTCTTCATGAAAAAAACTAGTTCACCCCTACGTGACACACATGGTTGAATAAATCCTTGCAATAATTAATCATAAAACAATATTAATTTCTCTAACAATTAAAAATAAGTCACCCTATACATAGGTATTGAGATTAAAGACACTCATTGATGTAGCATAATCCCAACCCCGATATCTCATTGAGGGGGTAATGCTACAACCTCATCTGGAAATACTAACTAATGAACCTTTGATAAACATATCATTAGCTCATCCATCAAATATAACATGTACAGAGTAGTCATTTGACCCATCTGTGAATCTTGGTGGCTAAAAAACACTACTCAATCCCTATTAACTTCATAGAACACAAACTACAACCTGAAGAAGACCCTGATATCCTGTATATCCATCTAATATTTTCATATATGGATATTACATCTTTTTATATTAATATTCAATACATTTCACGAACACATTCCTATGTACTGCAATAGTTTAGTGCCCTTGGAAACATGGAACAAAATATTCTTAATTTATTGAATGATTTTCAATGTCTCCCACAATGATCTTCCACATTAATACTATTCATAAACATACCCTACATATACATTTCTTATTAACTTATGGAATGTAAACACATGAATGGGTGAACTAAAATGATTATTAAGGGATAACAGGGGATATACATAATAATAACATAAATATAATGGTATGATAACATGAGTATAACATATAAAAACCATACCTTGTATATCAATGGCCATAATCTTGAGTCATGGAATAATTATTGGTAGTTCATAAGACTTGAATCATAAGAAAATCATAGAACATGATCCATGTGACCATAAAATTGGAATAATACATATTTCTTCATTCACATCTACTTATAACTATGAAAATTTGTATAAATAGAGATATGTTCAATCATTAAGTTAAGGGAATGAAGTTGGTCTCATGAATAATATTATATACAAGAAACTAGGTCCATGCCTAAAATTATGGATATGAAGGATAGGTCCATGCATATCAATATGGTCGTGAAAGACAAGTCCATGAATAACATTATGAATTTGTAATTAGGATCACTCATAACATTGTGAACATATAATCAGGTTCACACATAATATTATCAATATTTAATTAGGTTCACCCAAAATATATTTACTCATGAGTTATCTATATTTACCCAATGAAATTTAGGTTGATATATGTCTCTCCCCCTCATATTGAAAATCGTATTTATGTGTCCCATAATATTATAAAACATTGATCATATCATAACCCATCAAATGAAATGGGGTTCTTAAACATTTCATCATATCATGACATGTATAAATGTGATAGTTTTCATAATCACTTCATTATTTTACTATAGTATAACCCATCTAAAAAATAATTGGGATTCATAATAATTTTAAAATTATATAACTTATAGAAAAATAAGCAGGTTTTATAATAATTTTATCACTGTTTAACATGAGGAAGGGAAATGGGTTTCATAAAAATTATATCACCTAAAACATAAACCATTTAGATAAATAATAATAATTTGTATCCTTGGATCATATTTACAGTAAGTCATATGTAACATCAGTTATTTTCCTCTTAGAAGGAAATATATTTTCATTGATCATTAAAAACATTTCATGAGGGAAATAAATTTTCTTATTTGAAAATAAATTTTTAGAACCTTTTCAAAATCCATTTTTATTTTTAAATCAATAATTTAAAATATAAAAAATTCCTCAAAATTATGTAAATCATTTCCTATGAAAATTACATTAAAAATTTTAAGGGAATCCTGAAATCATTTAGTATTCATCAAACATAGAAATACTGTTCATGTCATGCATGTTAAGGAAACAAAAATTCTTTTCACATTTTCGATGAAAAAGAAATGATCATTTCTTGAAAAAATACAAGAATAATCCATTAAAAAAATAAAAAAATAAAGCACCCCAACAATATTTATTATTAAATCATCTGAATATTATTAAAATCAATTTTTTTTAAAATAGAATATATAGTTTTTTAATAAAAAGGGTTTTGGACCCAAACATTGGTTTTTCATAAAAACAATATTTCTGAACACTTAAGTACATAAAGAGGTGAAAATGAATGGAATACATATATTCTAATGACATAAAAATATGAGAATAAAAATTATGATTTTATTAATATATTTAAAAAAAATCATCAGAAACAAAATCAGAAATAACCACAAACAATCTTGAGATTATAACATGAAATCACTACAATTTTGGTAACATGGAATCATAATCCCCATGATGGAATAACATATAATGGAATATAAAATATCATGAATAAAAATAAATTATTTATATTACATTTCAATGTGGTTATATATACACCTCATACAAGAAGATATGTGTATAGCATAACTGTATATCCCAAAGAAGGAAAATTAAGATAAAGATCACTTGTCGATATGGTAACTTTTTAACAGAAAACCCTATGAAAGAAATATACTAAAATGGATATCTAAAAACAAAAAAAATTAATTAAAATCTTTATAAAATAAATTAATGGTCATTATATACACCACATGAATGAAACAAGTTGTGAATTTTTATATGCCTCCAAGAAATAAAAGAGAGAATAGAAATCCCTCACCAAATGTCTTGAATTCCATCATACATGTTCAAAAATCTTGTATAATAAATATAAGTTTATTAAAAATATATTTATATATAACATACCATATAGGTTACACTTATTTCCTTTTATTATTTTTCTATTAACAATTCCATGTTAATGTCACATTTCTGGTAATAACCAATTTTTTTGTATATTATTTGAATTTTTATTTTTAGTCCTCCAAATTTGATCACGATTACATAATCCCTATAATAATATTGAAATATTTATCATTTTTATACATAAATTATAATTTTATGACCAATCTTGATAAATGGTTTCAATAAATGAAGTGATTTACATTCAGGGAGATGGTAGGTCATACATACACATGTGTAACATTTCAATTATTTAATCATCATTATGGAAAGGTGGTAAGTGATATATTAACTTTTTTAAATTATATTAATATAATATATACCATATTATTTATTTAAATGTAATTATCAATATCATCCATGTGGCGTGGGGATCAAGAGATGGAGTTACGTTACTATATGATGGCGGTAGTCCAAACGTGCACAAATGACGTTATCATCATTGAGTGAGTATGAAGGTAAGAAATAAAACATTAAATAAATTTTCCGAATGATAAATATTTATTTAATATCATAATTATTTCATTTATATAATAATTATTTATCCTTATTCTCATCCATGTAAATTGTTAGTGAAATCAAATAGCATCACTTTGCGAGGAGGTAGTCCTTTGTAAACACGAATGGTGTCATCATATCACCAACGAAATGGAAAGTAAAAAAATAATATAATATATAATTTCTAAAGATATATAATATTTTTTAAATATAATATATATTCTTTATTTCCATCATCATAAAAAACCATGATACATAGAATTAAAAAATGTATGACATCGGTTCAAGAGGTGATTGTCTATCATACAAACGAACAATGATTTCAAAACCCATTTGAAAGAAGTACATATAGTTTAAGGTCATTACCTTAACATTAATGAAAATTTAATATATTAAATACTCAAAGGTTTTTATATCATCATGTTATAATAATAATTGAAGGAGGTTGAGTTATAAATAAAATTAAATCACTCATTGATTAACATTATGTCCTTTTTAGGTATCTTTTATGGGTTTACACTAAAATCCATCCCTAGTTGAATTTATATCCAAAATAAGCTTATATGATGACAGTATTTATTTCAGGATGTTATTTGGTAATTGATTGGCCAAAAAAGTGTTTTTATTTTGTAAATAATACATGATAGGAATTTCATTTCATAAGCGAGGTGAGTGGCACACTTTTTTATTTTTTGAAAGTAAAAAGTGTACCAACATTTTTCACATGCCAAAATGATCCAAAATGGTTAACATTATAACATTAGAAATTTTAGTATAAAAATATTGAAAAAATATATATTCTATACAATTTTATAGGTCATTTTAACACTTTTATTTTTATTTTTATCCCCAAAAAAACTCATTTTTACCTTATCTATAATAAATATTTTTTACTATTTTTATTATTCATTCTTGTAAAAAAAATAAGATGAAATTATTAGATAATATAAATTTTTCTAATCCATAATATAGAATCAATTTTTCCAAATTCCATTCATATATTTGGAAAATTTTAATTAAAAATTAATCCCATAGATGGAATGAGAAAGCGGGTTTTTCAAGATAAGTTGTAAAAATATTACAAAAATTTACTTATAAGATTTCAGAATGAAATTATTTCAAATGACCCAAATTTGATTAAAGGGTTTATTTTTTTACTAAATTAACTTTAAAAAATATCTAAAATGTAATTTAACTTGAAAAATAAATTAATAGAAAAGGTTTTTTTTAATTAAAATTTAGTATTTTTCACTATTCAACACAAAATTAAACTTTTTATAAAACTCCTAAAAATGAACCCTAATATAGTTTGAAAATGATTATTTCATAACTAATATTTATTTTTTCAAATAAATTTTTTAAATGTTTGAAAAATAATTTATATTAATGTTAAAATAAAATATAAGGAAACATTTTTTGAAAAAATATTATTATCAAAACTTATACAGTATTTACTAAAAAATAATACCTTTTTAATAAATATGTTTTCTTATTATAAACCCATTATAATTAATAATTAAAAATTATTTATTACTATTAATATCACAAATATTGACAACTAGGTTAAAATTTTCTTATTTGAATAATATTAATAATATATCACATTTTATGTTAAAACTTAGTGTCATGTGTTGTCAAAACTAAACCCAGTTTTGCGTGCAACACAAGATTAACTTGGTGTTGCATGTAATGAAAAATAATCTCAATTTTTTTGTAATTAATTCAATAAAATAAATTTAATTATTCACAAGACTTTCCAAAAACCGTGGGGGTTAAATTGTACCCCCTTAAAATGAGTTTCTCCCTAAAAATTACCCACTATAATGCACACAAATGGGGATACATCTATCTTACTATTTCCTGAGCTTCCCACATATCTTCATAAAAATATTGGTTTCACCATAATACTTTTACCAGGTGATGGGTATTATTTTATATAACATTATCTATATGATTCGTAATCCTTAGTTGTTATTCCTTAAACAAATAACTTACTACAATGGCCAGATCTCTTAGTTCTATACATGTGAAGGATCGGGTTTCTGGTTCCTCAACTATGGTACATGTAAAACATATTGATCCAAATATAGGTTTATTGGATGTGATAAAAAATAATCTACTATCTGGATATGATCATTTATTTTAATGGGAAAGATAAACAAAGGGATTAGTTTTCCCTTGTTTCTTTCAAAAATAAATCCATTGAATTGCATTCATAACAACTTCAAATTCTAGATCACATTGATGATTTTTATCATAACATTTATAACATGTTTCTACAGTACTTTCATGTCATTTAATAGAACTAACATTAACTTCCATATCATTATCTATCTTTGGCCCTAATAGATTTCTTTCTACAACACAATTCTGGTATATATAAATTTATTTATAAGGATCCATCTAAATGATTGAGTGAAATATATTATGGTAGGGAAAATCAACTAGAGATAGGTCTGATCCCAACACTGTTTTAAATCCATTTAACAAAATCTTATCATATCCTCTAGTGTTTTAATTGTTCTCATAACACTGAAACTCTACTTTATATCAATATTTTGATGAATTATTTTCTAAAACATTATTGTATACTTCATATCTTGATTAGACAAAATTAACTATAGTACTCCATGAAACCTAAACCCTTAAATAATGTATATATTTTAGCAAGAGGATTTAGAGAGAAATATTATCTAGTAGAAATGAAGTTTGCTGATATTGTAAGTTGATCAAATATAACCCATAATTACCTCTATATCAAAGATAACATAATCCCTAAAGGTTACAAATACCTTCAATCATATGTCCACAAAAAATAATTCCCCATTAAATAAATTTTACACTAAAACATATACAAAACCAAGGGGTTGTGTTGAAATAAATATCTCTTAAAATATCCTTAATCTTGATAAACTCACATCACATAAACCTCAAAACGGGTGTTAATGAATTTGAAATTAAGATCAACCTTAACATCATAAACCCATGATGGTATCCATAAATTTTAAGTTAATCATAATTAGAGATATATAAACATCAAAATGTTAATTCATCCTTTATTATTTTTATAATATCTTATCTTATAGAAAATATTTTTCATTGGAAACATGGGTTCATCCTTGTACCAATATAATATTAAATGTGATTTAAATATTAGTCAATCCACATAGATTGATATTACCAAATTCAATTTCACTAAAGGATTAAAAATTATATTTCCATAGGGATCATTTATAAAAAATCAATCATGAAGTTCCCAACTAAGGAGGTGAGGATATGTGTTCCCTAATTATCATGATTCACTTCATCCATTGTGGTTTTATATGTTTTCCATTTATCATTTGTCTTCAGAGGATATTATGGATTATCATCAATATTATTTATTGTATTGGTGAATTTATGTGCATAATTCCAAAACAACTTACACTTAAAACACTGATGTGTAGGTGGTTCGTTCTATTGATATCTCTCTCCATTAATTTCATTGACCAGCCTCTTTACATCACTTCAACATTATATTTAACTATTTATAGGCTTCCCACATGTGAAACACCTTCTTGTTCTTTTAAAAAACTCACCTAAGTTATCCTTCACATAGTTTTATAAAGTATGTGTATGAAACGTTTTCTACCATCCATGTAATATGTCATTGGATTTTCCATGTAAACCGATTTTCCTTTACTTGTCACTAGAACCAAGAGGGTTTCCAACTTCCATTTTCACTTTTATTGAGCATCTAAAAACTACATCATTGCATCCAAATTCCCTTATGGATAATTCATATAAGATATTATGTTTCCAGCCACTGAAATATTGGTTAACATTACTATGAGGATAAATTATCATACACGAAGTGTACCTCAAAAGTCTCAAAAATGTTCTTCATATGTACCAAAAAATTAAAAAACCTTCTTCTTAAGCTCAATGAATTCTAATTTGATTTTTTTAAGAATATTACAGGGAAAGTAATTATTGAAAAATGGGATTCTAAAATAATCACACTTTATAGAGTAAATTTATTCTCATTACTTCATATTCATAGTAAGATTCCACCATTAATATCCCTCGCCTTCCAAATAATAGAGAGCCAAAATAAAATTTTCATTCTCTAAACATTGTAGAATGGAAAATATAATTTAGGTGGTATTTATCCATTACTCATCAACTAGTGGATGAGAAAAAACAGTTGAATTAAGGTTGGTGTTTCTTCATGAAGGACTCAATAGAACTTCATTACATACCTTTCTCATTTGGATGTCCATCATGAGACATATCTTGAGAATGTTGTGTGACCATGGAAATGAGTGTTTTAATTTTAGGTCCCATAATATTTGTTTTATAATGAGGTAAATCATTGTGTTGTCTGTTTCATTCATTATTAACTTGGTTCCACCAGGTTCTATCCATTTACTAAACCAAAAATAGAAGAGTAAGTGACAATAATCATAGTAGGGAACCACATAATCATGTTGAGTCACTTATAGGTTGTCAAAATCATGACACCTTTTTTTAATTAATGAAACCTTTGTTTTATCCTAGGTTATTCATATCCATCATCTATTTAAGTCCTTCATGATGGTTTATAAATATTTTTTATATTTTCAATGAATACCCCCTCGGATTTTCAAACAAGGTGTATAGAAAATCCAATTTTTATTCACCAGGTGATGATCGATTCTAGAATAATTCACCCATTTCATTATTATTACCCTTATTGACCTATATTCTAGAGCCACATCCATGTATAGTATCCATGCTAGGATTTATTTTCCTAGAAACTAATTTATATATCCTTTAGCAAAATTTTAGGAAATTTTCATATACTTTAACCATCCATAGACTAATCCTTAGACATATCCATAGATATATCCTTAGAAATTTCCTTGGGTATCTCACAAAATGTTTATCATTCAATTTTACAAATTTTAACTAAAAATTTCCTCTAATACTAACTATAGGAACCCATGATTTTCTTACCTGGATATTATATCTTTTTAGATGAATATCTAATACAATACACAAACACAATCCAGAGGCCTATAATAGTATGGGGTGTTTGGAAACGTGTAATAAAATATTCTTGATTTGGTTAAAGATCATCAATGTATCCCACAAAGATCCACCCCATTATTACTCTAACAAATATACCGTACATGAACCTTTTTTATATACTAGGTAAGGGGAAAAAATAAAGGTTGATTTCAGATGATCAGTAAGGTTAAAAAAGGGAGATAAAAATCATAACATTAACTTAAATATATAAGAACATAAGAATGACATATGAAAACCATACCCTAAATATAAAATTTCAGAATCATGAGTCATAGAATAAATAATGGAAGGTAATAAGGCATTAATCATAAGTAAATCAATGAACATGATACATGAGAGCATAACATTTCATAATAAATAGTTTTTCTTCATACTCATCATCTTATAACATTTTGAACATATATAAATAGTGTCAGGTTAACTCATTAAGTTAAGGTCATGAAACTAGACCCTTGAATAAAATTATATACATGTAACTAGGTCCTCAAAAAACATTATAGACATAAAAAAATTCATAAAATAACATTATGTACTTGGAATATAGGACCACACAAAACATTGTGAACGTGCAATCAGGTTTATTCATAACATTATGAACATGTAATTAGGTTCACAAAAAAATTATGAACAATGTAATTAGGTTCGAACATGCCATATTAACTCATGAATTACCCATAGTTAAAAAATTCAATAAATGGATATATAGGTTCCACCCATCCCATAAAGGAAACTATATTTATTTGTTTCATAAGATAATGTAACATTAATCATAAAATAACCCTTGGATATAAATGGGTTTATTAAACATTTTATGAGAACATAACCTGGGGAAAAGTGATATGTTTCATAATTATATCATTATCTCATCATAGAATACGTAGTGGAAAAAATAATTGGACTTCATAATAATTTTATCATGGTACAACCCATGTAAGAAGAAGTGGATTTCATGAGAATTATTTTATGGTATAACCCAAGAAAGAGAAACGGGTTTCATAAACAATATTCTATCATAAACATAAACTATTCATAGAAAGAATAAGACATTTATCCTTGAGTCATATCCCATGTATGAAATATCTAACATAAAATTGTTAAATTATATAATTAAACTAATTATTATCATTCATATAAAACATTTCTTAATGAAATTGACTTTTTTACTTTGAAACCCTATTTTTAAACCTTTTTAGAAAAATATTTTACTTTGAAATAATTTATTAAAACAAATTCAAAAATATTTTGGAATATTTTTTATTTGAAAAGAAATCTAAGAATATTTAAGGAATTTTTTAAATAATTTATATATCAAGATATAATGAAACATAATTCATGCCCCACAAGGTATGAAAACAAATATTCTGTTCAAATTTTCAATAAAATCTAAACGTTCATTGTTTTTAAAATGACATGAAGATTACTTTTAAAATATTATAAACTCAAAATTTGGTAAAAATTTATTTAATAGATCATTTGAATAATGTTTAAATAAATTTAAAACATTTATTAAAAAATGGGTAGGAAGGAAAAAAGCATTTTCGACAAAAAAGACAATTTTTATGAACATTATTTTTAAGCTCTTGGGTAATTATAGAGAGAAAAATGAAGGGGAAAACATATTATCATCAAATAACAAGAGAATAAGAAAATAATTTAGTTTCATGATATGCTAAACATATTATTTTATCCTTGAATTCACAACTATAAACAATCCCGATAAACGATGAGATTGTTACATAAAATCATTTCCACTTTGGTACCATGTAATTATAGAACCCCTGATATAATAACATAAAATTGAACATTAAATATAATTAGGTTAAATAACTTCAATTAATTATATGTATAAGGTGTTTTATATACAACTCATATAATAATATAGGTGTATAACATAATCATATGTCTCAAAGAAGGCATATTAGGACATAAATCCCTTACCGATTTGGTGACTTTTGAACCGTAAACCACATAAAATAGATTTCTTAAAATAGATATTTAAATACCAATAAATTTAATTATAATCAATATAAAATAAATTTATATGTAGTATATACACCACATAAATTAAACTACTGGTGAATTATCATATTTCTCCGAGAAAAAAAGGGAGAATAGAAATCCCTTACCTTAAGGATTGACTTCCTTTATACAAGTTTAGATCTCCTGTATAATAAATATAAGTTTATTATAAATATATTACAGAACCATAATTATTTATAGCATGCCATATATGGTTTAATTATTTCCTTTTATTAACTTTTTATTAAAAATTCCTTGTTAAAGTCACGTTTTGGGTAATAGCTGGTTATTTTTAGTGTATGATTTGGTTTGTTAAGTTCATTATTATTACAATGATCATGATTCAATAATCTCCAAAATAATACAAATTACCTAATTATAATAATTATAGATAAATTATTTTTTTAATAGGAAACATTAAATATAGTTTTTTTAAATGAAGTCTGTTACGATCATAGAGATGGTAAACCTTATGTATGCATGAGTGACATTTCCATTTTCAATGATCATTATGGAAATGAGGTAGGTAATATCCTATCATTATAGAATTATAATATTTTCATAAATAGAATATTAATTATTTAAATATACTTACTCATATTATCCATGAGATGTGGTCATGAAAAGTGAGACTCACATCACTTTATGATGGTGGTACTCCACATGTACCTGAATAATGTTATCATCATTGAGTGAGTGAAAAGGTAATAAATAAAATGATATATTATCATTTCAGAATGATAAATACTTATTTATTATAATTATTATTTCATGTATATCATAAATATTTAACATTATTATCTACCATTAACATCATTAACTAAAATGAATCACATCGCTCCACGAGGCGGTAGTCCACCGTACACATTAATGAAGTCATTGTATCCCCTATGGATTAGAATGATAAAAATTAATATATAATATACTGATTTTAGAGGTATAATTTGTTTTTAATATCATATATATACTTTTTATGCATCATCATACCCAATTATGAGAGGCGGTAATGGAAAAATTAATAACATCAGTTTGCGAGGTTGTAGTCCGTCGTACACAATATGAAGATTTTATAACCCCTTTGATGGAAATAGAGATGGTTTTAGGTCATGAAAATAACATAAAAACATATTATTTTATTGAATATACTGATTTTATTATATCCTCATGTTAAAATAATAATTTAAGTACGTTTTGGATGAAATAAAACAAAAAAGCTCGTCGATGAACGTTACAGCTTCTTCGGGTATCTTCCTTTGGATGCCACCAAAATCATTACTAGGTTGGATTTATATCCAAAATAATTATTCTATGATTATATTAGGTTTTTTTTTGAAATGATTTAAGAATTTATTGGGCCCAAAAAAGGGTTTAAATGTGTGAATAAGAGATGATAGTGGGTGGCCTTTTATATGTTAAGTGAGTGGTGATCTTGTAATTTTTTTAAAAGTAAAAGTGTACCCACGTTTTTTCACATTTAAAAAGGGTAATAAATGATCAAATTAAAACCTTATGAATTATAAGGTCAAAATAAATCCATAAATGTGATTTTAGACAAGTTTATAGGTCATTTTATCCCTTATCTTATTTTTTAACCCCTCGGTAAATTCATTTTGACCTCAACCACAGTAAATAATTTTCACATATTTTACTATTAATTTTGGTCAAAAATTATGTTGAAATTATTATATTATATAAATTAATATTATTCTAAATTTGGAATCCATTTTTTTAAACTCTATTCATTGAATTAGAAAACTCTAATTTAAAATTAATCCCACAAACGTGATGAGAAAACGAGTTTTTAAAGATAAAAAGTTGAAAACAATTATAATGTTTTTACATAACAATTCAGTCCAAAACTTATAATAATGACCTAAATTGTACTAAGGGATGTTTAATTGGACGAATATTACTTTTGATAAAATCAAAAATTTATTTTAACTTTATAAATAAATTAAATGAAAATATATTTTCCAATTAAAATTCATTTTTTTACAATATTCATCATAAATGAAACTTTTCGGAAAAATTCCAAATATTCACCCAAATATAATTTTGACAATATAATTTCAAAAATGAAATATATTTTATACAATTAATTTTATAAATATGTGAAGAAATATTTTTTAAAATGTTCATAAAAATATATAAAATTCATTTTTTAGAAAATAGTAATATCAAAACATATAAATAGTACCAAAAATTAAGTACTTTTTATCAATTTTTTTCCTTTATATAAAATATATATGATTAATATTTAAAAATTATTTACTACTCTCCATATATTAGGGTTTTTTTAATATATTATAATAGTGACATTTGAATAATATTAATAATATATCATGACTTCTTTTAAAACTTAGTGTTGTGTATAACATAATCTAAAACCCGTTATGTTTATCACACAAGAATAATTTGAAATTGTGTGTAATGGATGATGAAATTTTTTTTACATTTAATTCCTACTATAATTGAAATTTAATTCTTATAAAAAAATCTTATAAACTTGGAGTGTTAAATTATACAGCCATTAAAATACATTTTTTCATCAAAATCCATAACTCTTACGAAAGAAAATGAGTTTACTTATGCATAATAATTTCCTTAGGTTCCCATGTATATTCCCCAACATGGTGGCTTCTCTTAAAAACAATGAAAATTTAGTGGTCTTATTTTATAAAACATTCTTTGGATGATTTAAAATCTCTATCGATTGTCCCTCCAAAGAAATATCATGCTCTAGTGCCACAACCTTTGTGTTTAGTATCAATAAATCCCAATATTATTGAATATTTTATTGAAAATAAATTGTATAATTTCCTTACTTTGTGGTAAATGTTTTCATTTCTTGAATATTTGGGATTAGATCATTCATTTTTAAATTTGATGAAAATTCCATTTTTACCCTTTTAAAATTCACTGTGGTATTTCGAACATAAATATTTTAATTTTACATATTTTAACATAAATTTTTTTGAATGTTTTCCCCATATAATGGGATTAGAATTTTATTCAGGACACTAGATATAAATCATATATTTGGGTGGAGAAAATGGTTCATTAAGTCATAGGTGGGTTGGACACGCAAGATTGAACATCACTTTTGTATTTAGACCATATTGTCTTCATAAATGATTTTTTTGAGCCCCAATTTTGATAGGAGATATATAATATTTTTTAAAACAAATAATAATTCTAGAAGGATAGATGGTTCACTAGTTTCAGTATTCAAACAGGCATTGAAAATTGGCATAAAATATTTTGTTGAATTTCCCCATTAACACTTGAAACCACTTGTAACATAGCCTCCCCACCAATCTATAAATTTTTGTTTTTCTAATTTTTATGGGGTTGTAAGTGGATTATATGATTTTTAGTAGAGGTGAAGTGGTACCTTTCCATTTAAATTATCCATTTGAGGAGGGAAGCTAAAAATCTTGGATCTCCTCTCACTTGCTCTTCTTTTCCACTTCTTTGTTGTAATGTTTTTGTTTTATCAATAAAATTATTAATTCCTATTCTATTTCATTTGTATATTATTTGTTGTTAAATTTTATTCTTATTTAATCTAAATATTTGGGTTAGAAATCACAAGTATAAACCTGATTGGGTTATACCCTTTCTAATCCATTGCAAATGAAAAAACATTTCTACGATGACTATAACACCCATGGAAGAGTAGTTCTTCTATGTAATAGATCTCCCTCTAACCTTATTCATTAATTTATGATTAATCAATGAGATACTATAATCCACATAATATTATACATTAATTATGTTTTTAATTTAAATGATACTAATAAATCACTAGAACAATTTACACAATACACGCAAGGTCGAGTATTGTGTGAATTGTGAGAGTGCGATCTTAATCGGCAATACAAGACCACACAGTATAAATTTGTAAAGTTGAAATATAATCCCTAAACTCAATTAATCCTCATTTATAGAGTCTATATGTTCTCTAATTAATAATATACCATAATCTAACCTTATACTACTAATCGAAGCAGGTTGTTATAATTGCATGTTCTGAAGCTAGCCTAGTGTTTATGTAATTTCGTATTAATGGTTAATTTTACTCACATAGGGTTCGAGGGTTAAAAAATTCGGTGATTATAAATAAGTGGATATTAATTTAAATGATAATAATTAATAAATAAAGTAAGATTTATAGTAACATCGATAACTCCTTTTAAAAGTAATTTCTATGAAAAAGTATATTTTCATTGTGTCTTATTAATCAAGTTTCATTTCAAAAAAAATTAAACTCTTCTTCCAGAATAATTATTCTTCTTCTATAAACTATAAACCCCCCATCCTTTTAAATATCATGTTTATTTTATTTTATTTTATTTTCAAAATACCTTTAATATGTTGTTTTAAATTACTTCCTCCTTTGAGACACAACCTTGGTCAGCCACTCTGCTACACCAAAATTACCTAAATATGTACATCATTTGAGATTTCCCATGATAGTGCATTTTTAATTGGTTTCATTTCTAGAGAAGAAATTTTTTTATTAAACTAATTTGAGGTATTTTTTCACTTTTCTTTTATCCTTTTGTTTTATCTTCATTCTTCCCTCTTCTTTCCTCTTTCTCAATTTTTTTTTGTTTTTTTCTCTCTCTTTCATCTTCCTGTATCATTTCTTCTCTATTATTCCATCAATTAAAACTTATTTTCATCATATTACGGTCTAATATTATTAATTTATATGTTTTATTACACGATCCCATTCCAATTATCTCTTTGATCTGGACCCCTAGATTGAATGCAGCCTTAGGGCTCAAATGAGACAATCATGGTCTACAGGAAGTGTCGACATTTAACCAACTAGGGAAATCCTATACTATAATAACCTTGAAATTGGAGTAAAATTTGAATAAAACATAAAACAAGAAATAATGTCAGAAAACAATGAAAATTAACTTAATATAACCATTTGAGAATTGGATGCATGTGATATTAACTATCGACCAAATTGTATTTCATACCCAAATATCGAATCAGACTTTAAACTAAAATTTGGGTTCATTCATATGATTCCAAAATTTCATGGCCTCTCTAATGAGGATCCCAATAAAAAATTAAAATAATTTAATGTTTTTTCTCAACCCATAAACCAAGAAATGTCTCTGAAGGTCAAATAAAACTAATATAATTCCCATTTTCACTTGATGGAGCTGAAAAGGATTGGATTTATTATTTACAACCTGATGATGAAACATGATGAAATGATATGAAATGTATTTTCATGAAAATATTTTTTCCAGAATCATGGAACACTTCCGTTCGTAAATAGATCTCATGGATCAAGAAAGCATAAGGCTAGTCAATGTATTAGCACTAAGATTGATTTAAGAAGTTGTGTGCAAGCTATCCACATCACCAAATCAGTGAGGAACTCTTCATCCAGTTCTTATATGAAGGACTCACATGTATAGAGAGGATAATGGTTGATGTCGGAGTTTAAAGACCATTGGTGGAAAAACACTAGTAGCTGCATGTGCATTGATCTACAGGATGGTACAAAACTCCCAAAAATTGGGCGATCGAGGTACCCCACATGTTAGAGGAGTACATCAGGTAAGTACTTATTCTCTTAAGATTCATTTAATTGATACGAAGTTGGAAGAATTGACCATTATGGTCAGGCAGATTGCTTTGGGTTAAAATACATCCCAACCCACTCCATCAAGGCCTTGTGGAATTTTCACTAAAACAAACCACCCAACTGACTATTTCCCAAAATAAAAAAGATAGAGGGTTTCACTTTAATATTTCATGGGAGACCATATCATCAAAAAAAATGGCCACATCCCTAGAAAAAAATGATCCATGTTCACCAACATACAACAAAGGGTGAAAGGATCAATCGGACATGAGGTATGGCTCTAGAAAACACCAAAGGCACACTTTACAACAAAACAACTAGTAGCCTCCTCCTTCCAGTAGGGTTTCCAACAACCCTAAAGTAGATTTTATGCCCAAGCATCAACATCACAAGGAAAAGGGAACCCCCCCCCCACCCAAGGTAGATTCTAAAACGGATGACCTTTTGAAACAAATTATTCTTAATCAGTAGAATTAAATAAATAGTTAGGGTTCGGAGTTGAGAGAGTTGAAGACTCAAATGAGCCATATTTCCACTGTCCTTAGTGAACTGGTAAGTAAGAATTCTAGAATTATACCTTCCCAACCTACTCCAAATACCAAGGGGAATTTTAGGGCCATCACATTGAGAAGTGGGAAGAAAACAACTGATACTTCTGCACCTACCATTCCACAGGGATGCACCTCAACTCCGGAGAGGCCTCATTCACGAACCATTTATTAGCATCCCAAGGAGAAATAAAAAGGTACAAAAAAGATTGATGATGTTCCTCCTAAACCCCTTCACATTCAAAATAGAGTTGTTCGAACCAAAAATATGGGTGAACAGGCGATGTAAAAAGAGGTTTTGGACACATTCAAGCGTGTGGAGATCAAAATCCCTCTACTTGAAGGCATCAAGAAAATACCAAGGTATGAAATTTTTTTAAAAGAACTTTTTAACAATAGAAGATGGATCATGGGAAATGAAAGGACAAATCTTGGAAGGAATGTATTACCACTCATTACTACAACTCTAGCAATTCCAAAAATGTAGTTATCCTGGTACATTCATCATACCATGAACCATAGGGGCGTTACACTTTTTTGTTTCTTTATGTGATTTAGAAGCTTCCATATATGTGATTCTTCACTTTGTATTCTATTCATTACAGGCTGGTGAGTTCTAGTCAATGAGGGTAGTGGTACAGTTTGAAAATCAAGCTAGAGCATATCCAGCAAAAGTCCTTGAGGATGTACCTACTTGGCTAAGAGACGTGATCTTTACTATAGATTTTTATGTTCTTAACATGGAGAATGATCATGTAAGTTCTCATGCTCCTATTATTTTAGGTAGTCCCTTCCTAAAAACATAGAAAACTATCATAAATGTTCATGAGGGTACGATTTCAATGGATTTTGGATACAAATTTGTGGTATTTAATGTTATAGACTCCATGAAGTACCCCTCAGATGACCATTCTACTTTTTATCTCTCATTTTGAACCACAAAGTAAAAACCCCATGGAATTTGATTTTCCTATATTTGGGGATATTACGAGTATGGGTTCTAGTTTAATGTCTAAGAGCACTTTCATTCTGTTGTCTAAGGCACAATCCTCTCTTATATTAGAGTTTTTAATGGATTAATATTCTGATTTTGATCATGTGGACTATTATTATGACATGGTTGTCGAGTATGCTGGTGGATTTGATGATTTATTCTCTAATTTTAATGATTTATATTTTGATACCAACATCCATTGTGTACATATTTTAGTTCCTTCAATTTCTTTATCCACATTTCATCCCCTTCATTGGAACTCAAGACATTTCCACCTAATCTCATATACTCATACTTGTTAGGTTGTGAGAAATTACTTATTATAATTGCTAACAATCTCCCTTTTGAACATGAAGAAAAACTTTTGAATATTTTAAGGTAGAACACTAAGGTAATTGGGTGGACCTTGGCTGATATATCATGTATTAGCCCCTCTATTTTCAAGCATAGGATTATTTTAGAGGATGAGGCTAAACCAGTGAGGTAACCAAAAAGGAGACTCAATCCAACATTTCTGGTAGTTTTTAAAAAAGAAGTTGAGAAATTGCTCGAGGCAAGGATAATTTATCCCATTTTTAATCCCCATTTGGTGTGTCCTATTCAGGTTGTTCCTAAGAAAATTGGTGTTACTATTGTTAGAAATCAAACATATGAGTTAGTTCTAATGACAGTGAAAAACAGTTGGTGAGTGTGTATTCATTGTAGGAATCTAAATCAATCCACTCAAAAGGACCATTTATCCCTTCCATTTATTGATCAAATGATTGAGAGAATAGCTGGGAAAACACACTATTGTTTCTTAGATGGATTTTCTATATATTTTCAGCATCCTATTGCTCCAGAGGATTAGTAGAAGTCAACCTTCACTTGTCCATTCAATACATTTTCCTACTGAAAAATTCCATTTGGACAATGCAGTTCCCTAGGTACCTTTAAGAGATGGATGGTGATTTTTTTTTTGGATTTTCTTGATACCATCATTGAGGTATTTATGGATGATTTTACATTGTATTCATTTTCATTTGATGATTTTTTATCTACTTTGGAAAAGGTTTTGAATTATTGTATTGAGAATAATCTGGTATAAAACATTGAAAAATGACATTTCATGGTAGAGCATGGGATTTTCTTAGGGCATGTAATGTCAAAACATGGGATAGTTGTTGATAAATTTATGGTAGTTATTATTTCATCCTTACCCTATCCTTCATCTGTGTGTGATATTAGATCTTTCTTATGGAATGCTAGGTTTTATCGGTGCTTCATCAAAGATTTTCGCACGACTGCTCTTCATATGTCATGATTGCCTCAAAATGATTCTGATTTTCTATTTGATGATTTTTGTAGGACTTAAATTGATGAGATAAAGAAGTGTATATCCACTCCACTGATCATATAGATTCTACAGTGGGAGACTCCTTTTGATATTATGTGTGACAACTCCAACTTCACTGTTTGAGATGTCTTATCTCATAGGGTAGAGGGATGTTCACATGTGATTTCTTAAGAGTCGAGGACATTGGATTCGGCCTAATAAAACTACACAACCACGGGAAAAGAGTTTCTTGTCGTCATATTTTCTATAGATAAGTTTCATTTATATTTATTGGGCTCTAATGTAGTTTTTTTTTCTGACCAAGATGCTCTTAAGTACCTCTTGATGAAGCCAGATGTAAAGCCCAGACTTATCTGCTGGATGCTTCTTCTTTAGGATTTCGATATTGAGATAAAGGAAAATAAGGGGTCAGAAAACCCAGTGGTGTACCACGTGATTTGGCTTACTCGCACACTAGAGGATGATGCCTTGGACCAGGCACCACTTTAGGACACTATCCCTGATGATAATATTTATTCCATCTCAGGTACGCATCCTTGGTAAGCTGATTTAGTAAACAATCTCGTTGCCTCTAAAATTACTACAAATTTAAATAAAACATAAAGTAACAAAACTAAACAATGAGTATATTTTATGTGGGGGATAATCCCTACCTCTAGCACATGTTTAGTGATCAAGTTATTAGGATGTGTGTTTTTATCATAAGTTTGATTATGTTCTACATTTTTGTCATAAACTTTCTTGTGGTGAACACTTTGGACCCCAACGAATAGCTATGAACGTCCTATACTCTCTATTATATTGGCATATCTTATTCAATGAGGGTCATTTGTTTTGTAATTCATGATCTTGTTTCCAATACACTGGGAACATTTCTAGGAGACATGAGATACCCCAAAAACCCATACTATTTTGTGAGAATTTTGATGTATGGCACATCGATTTTTTGGGTCCTTTTCCTAGTTCATTTCATTTTTTGTATTTTTTTTATTTTTGTTGATTATGTGAGTAAATGGGTGGAGGATAAGGCCACCAAGACTGATGAGTCTCCTGTTGTAGTAGAAATTTTCAAGACACAAATTTTTTGTAGGTTTGGAATACCAATGGCTATAATCAGTGATCATGGGACACACTTTTTCAATCGGAATTTGGCTTCCCTCCTTCAGAAGTATAGGGTGGCACAAAAAAACATCAACACCATACCATCCCCAAATAAATGGTCCAGCTAAGGTTTCAAATTTTGAGTTGAAACAAATTTTATAGAAGACTGTGCAGCCAAATAAGTGTATTAGATAAAGTTAATGGATGTTGTACTTTGGGATTAAAGGACATCATACAAGACACCCATTGGTATGTCTCCATTTTGGATTGTTTTTTGGAAAACTTGTCATCTCCCTGTGGAAGTCAAGCATTGGGAATATTGGTGAATAATGAAATGCAATATGGATTTGGCCCAATATGGAATCCAAAGGAAGCTAAAAATTCAAGATCTTGAGTAGATTCGATGTCATGATATGAGAAATCAAGGATCTACGAGGAAAGATCAAAATTAGCTCATGGAAGAATTATCCAACAAAGGGAGATTCATGTTGGAGAGAAATTCCTACTCTACAGTTCACGAGTGAATCTGATGCCTAGTAAGTTGTGATATAGATGGTTAGTTCAATATATTTTATATAATTTTTTCATTTTGGTGCAGTGGAGATCACAAAATAGGACACTAGAAGGAGATTTATCGTTCATGGGAAATGTTTAAAAAAATAAAGTGAGGGAATTCCTACCAATGCGGTTGATTTCATCACACTGCATGACCCCATCATCACTTGAGAATATCATACTATTCCTAACCCTTTCACTTTTATAGTCTTTGTCCTATTTAAAATTTTACATTTCATGTGCACGTATCATTTAATAAGTTCACATTGAAGACAATGTCATATTCTAAGTGTGGGGGAGGGGACAACATTTTGGGGTAGATATTTGGACTTTCATTTCTATGTTTTGTGTGTTTTTTCTATTAAATTCTTTGTTAAAACTTAAAAAAACAATATATTTGTATCATGTAAAATTCTCATTTACATATGGAATATATGGAAATTTTATAATTTTAAAATTCATTAGTGGCATGATAAGAATGAGTAATCTTTCAGCATCAAGGGTTGGTTTTTATAAAAAATTAAGTCATCGATGATATGATTAGTTGCGTCATTATAAAACCTTTTAGATTTTGACATCGTTATTGGGGATATTTGTTCATTTTAAATTGTGTCATTGATTTCTTCATAAAAATTTTCACTCAACCATGAGTTCTGAAATTTTTCCTACTCAATTGAAGGTATTGTCAAGTTAGGTAAAAAAATTCATTTTTTGATCCATATGTTCTTTTCTCTTTCGATCGGTTTCATTACTATACAAAATTGACTTATACATGTGTACTGTTCTTTTTACTATTGTATGCCCTCAAAAAACAAAAAATAATATGGGTTGTGTCTTGGGAAGGTCAAAAACAACTAATCCTAAAACATAGATTGTAGATACCCAAACTTTACGTACATAGATATTACATTACTTTTGTGGAATACTTAATACATAACAAAAATAGACTCCCAAAGACCATATTTGTTTAGTGTCTTTGGAAACTCAGAACATAATCTTCAAATCATGGGGAAATATCTTCAACATCTCCCATAAATATCTTCCCCTTTTGTTTTCTTACCTAAAACCTTTATTTATATCCTGGGGAAAAGAAAACATAAAAAGGGTGAGCTCAAATGCTCAGTAAGGGTAAACATGGAGAACATAAAAATAGCCCATAAATACTTGAACGTAAAAACATGAACATAAAACATCAAAATCTAGAGCAATGACATAAATCTTGGTAGTACATAAGGAATAGATCATAAAGGAACATTAATCATGATAAAATAGCATGGGAATAAAAAATAGAATTGTGGAAAACCATTAAGAACATGTTATGATTTTCCTAGTAGCCAAGGCATTGCGGCCAAGACCATCATAGTAGACAAAGTCCATTACTAAACTGGGTTTACTTGCCGTTCCAGCCCTGTATTACTGAACCAGATTTTACTATCCATTCCAGCCATGTCTATCTCATGAGATATAAATATTTACCATATTCATTAGAGGGAGATATAGGTCCCACCCATCTCATAATGAAATCATTCTTACTTGTGCCACAAAATAAACATTAATCATTCATCATAACCCAATGAATAAAATAGGTTTCATAAACATCATCCCATCATAACATAATCCATATAAAACAAATGGATATCATTTCATGATAAGAAGAATCAAACCATGTAAATAATAGAGATATTATACTTGAAACATAATCGTACTAAATAATGTCATCTTAGATGGAAAATATTTTTGACAAAACACTTGAAATGAATTCTTGAGGAAAATATCCTTTCTTCTTTAAAATCATTTTCTTTTCACAAAATTCCATTAAATTTTTTAAAAATAAATATTTTCTTGAAAATAATCATGAAATCTAGTAGAGGAATATTCATGAAAATTAGGGGTTATGAAACCGTAAAAATCAGTTGATGTCGTGTAAATTAAAAAAACATTCTACTCGTACTTTTGCCGGAAAAGTCAAATAGTTCCTCGTATGGTAAACAAAAGAAAGATTCCTTCCATAACAGATTGTAAAATTAAAATAGGGTTAAACATGAATTTAACCAAACATGGAATAATATTAAACAGTTTATGAAAAACATTTTTATGGACATGGATGAAAAATATAACCTCAATAAATACTTGCGTATAAGCAATCTCGGATAAAAATGAGATTCGAAAAATTATCACTTACCTTATGTCCAATTACTTCCATATGTTTCTGAGACTCATGTATAGTAGGTTTAAACATATTATTAACTTGTAATAGAACCATAATAATATTTATGATATCATATATGATTCACTTAAGACTTTATATTACCAGTTCATTTGTCAATTCTATGTTAAAGCAGTGTTTTGGGTAAAATTGTTTCATTTATCATCCGTGTTTTGACTTATAATTATTTATATGATTACTTAGATCATGATTAAATACTTCCAGAATGTAAAAAATTATTTTCATATAATAAATATTCAGAATATACATATATATAATATATCGATAAATGGAAAGAAATACACCGTTCATGGAGACGGTAGGTCGTACGTACGCATGAACGCTGTATTCGTTTCATTAATAAATTGAATGGAAGTAAGTAAATAACATATACAAAAATCAAGTATCATTAATATGTGATATATTTAATGATTATTTAATATATATACTTTATAATCATTCTTGAATGGTTAACTTCGAAAATGAATCTCATCGTCTCGTGGAGACGGTAATCCGTACGTATGCACGAGTGATGATATCCTTCCCATAATTATTGAATGGAATTAGAGTGGATGACATAATACCTCAGAATTAGTATCATGTTATAATAACCATATATAGTTATTCTTTACACCATTATTCCCATCCAAGTAAGGTGGTGGTGGAAAAACAGATTACACCACGACGTGGAGACGACATTCCGTACGTACGCACACGCAGTGATTTCATTTTCCGTAAGATGGATAGAAGGTGAAATAGGGTTGTTCCATATTTATAATGACACATAAAAATATGAGTGATACTGATGTTATTAATTTATTATGAAACAACAAAAAATAGGAAGTAGAAGAAGAAATGAACTTGAAAGAATCGGTAAAGGATATTACCTCTTCTTCGACGCGCCTCTTCTAAACCTCCTCTTAGGGCACTAAAGTTGGTCTTGGAAGAATACCAGGAACTCTAATATGTTTCTATGAAAGTGGATAAGAGAAATTTTCAGGTTTTGGCCGAGCATAAAGGCTCAATGTGGTGTGATGAGGAGTGGGAGGAGGTGCCCTTATATAAGAGAGGAGAGGGGCACTTTTGGAGACCTCTAAAATATTAATTTATATTAAACTCAAACCCCTCTTAAAAACCTCAAAAAATGACTAAAATACAAATATTAGATGAGATAGGGTTGTAATATCATCATCTAATAAGATTTAGACATGTTGGTAATTTATTTTAAACCTTATCAACATGATTTATCCTTATTTAATCTATTTAATTTTATTCATGGGAATAATATTCAAAATTTTAAATTGTTATAAATAATTACTTATGTGATCTGAATTGTCCATAATGGGATAATTTATGACATTATAGACCATATAAATTTCAATTTATAATTTTTAAATTTCATTTTTATTTTTAAACAATTATATAATATGTTATTTTTATAAAATAATAATAGTGTCAATTTTGACACTATTCATATATTTGAATTTAAATAAAATACACACAGAGGATATATTCGAACCAAAATATTTAATATACTCCTAACATGTAATATTAGTCTATAAAATTTGTCTAGAACATTAATTAGTTCATATAATATTTATTTTAATATTTTTAAAACCATTTATTTGATATTTCAATCAATAAAATAATCTCTACATCACTATTGTGTCCTCAATAATGATAATTTTTTAATCACTAGAAATTATAAATAAATTATAATGATGTAGATAATTATATTATATTTCTGGAGACTATTTATATTCTAAGTTTTATGAGTTTTATCACAAAATTAAAATTGTTACACTTATAAGATATAAGAGAGTGACATGTTTTCACTTTCTTTGGTTTTAATAATAATTATATCATATTCATTGTCAAAATTCCATGAAATGAATCTATTCTGACACTTAAATTATATGGGTCGACTTTTACTCATCCAATAGAATTTTTGTAGGAATTAGGGTAATTTTATAATCTTATTGTTACCCTTAATTACCTGATTTATCTTCAGCTGTAGTAAATAAAAAATAATGTAGTTACTATTCATAATATAAAAAAAATAAAAGTAACATATTAACATAATTTGGACCCACTAAATCTAATTATATAATCCATTTTTCAAAATTAAAAACACAGAAGTTGCAGTAATTAATTTAAAATTAATCTTGTTGTTAAGAAAACTGGTTTTAAAAGTTAAAACATTGTCATAGATTGAAATGTTTTTACCTATGAATTCAATGTAAAATTAATGTTAATGACATGCATTATATTAAGTGGTAAAAATATATTCTATTTATACTTTAAAACAATTTTCTATTATAATTTATCCATATAATATATCTCGATGAAAAAAGTTGTTTTTAAGTAAAATTTAGCGTGTTTTTACTATTCATCAAAATAAGAACGTTGTCAGAAAAATATCAAAACATTATCCAATGTAAATTTTTTTATCCTGATTCGAAAGAAGAAGTTTATTTTGTAAAATTGAACTTACAAACTTGTCTAAAAATATATTTAAAATGGTTGTGCCATCACAAGGTCGTAAAACTGCATTTTTTGAAAAATTCTTCTTTTATCGAAAAATTGATTTTGTTTTCATATATCATTATAGAAAATGTGTAAGATGAATTATAATGCTATAAAATTCAAAATTCAATTAATACTATTCATAACGGCTAGTTCATAATATTATAATAATATATCATTTTTTAGTAAAACTCAGTATTGCGTACAACACATGCTATTGAGGAATGTCGCTCTTGCATGTAATGCAAGCCAAATCAGGGTTGTGTGTAGGTAATGCTTCCCTTGTTGTTGCGTATAACATACTCAAAATATAGTTCAGTTATACATTGATCAAAATCTTTACTCGGTGTTGTGTAAAAAGAATTTAATTTGAAATAACTTGAAATTGTGTGAATCACAACCCAAGAATAGTGTTGCCTATACTACAAGTTAATACGGTGTTTCGTTGAGCGCAAGATAATCTTGGTGAAGCGTGCAACAAAAGACATCAAAGAAATTAAAGATAATAATTCTCATAAAATCTTGGGGGGTTACATTCTACCCCCCCCCCCTCTAAAATGAATTTCGCCCTCGAAATTCATCAGGGTTATAAATGGTTTTTTAATTGAAAGTTTCTTTCATAGAAACCCACATCATAAAAAGGAATACTAAATCATCATTTTAAAAAGAAACATTAGAAAAATAATGGATACACAAGGTAACTCATCACTAGGTTTCCATATAGGAGAATATAGGTGAAAATTTGGATATGGAAGAGAAATATAACCATCATGTTTGGATGGAGAGTGGTAGAGAACATAGCTATGAAAAAGCCAAAAATCACAAAGCCATAAATTTTTCATTATCTAAGGTACCATCTGATTCATCAGATATGAGGGCACTAAAAAAACATCTTTGATTTTCAATATCATTTCCCTAATGTTGAAGAATTTTTTAATTAAAAGAAATACATACTTTATTTTGGTACAATCTCACTATTTTAGTGCCTTGAAAAAATTCCACTTCATCTCTTAAAGAAATTAAGTTGATTTTGTCTTCCGTGAAGTGTTAGAAAATAATGTGATAGAATTATAGGTCATTCCATCTATCTCAAACATAAGTTTAGAAAAAATTTATATACATAAGTCTATCTTATGGTGAGATTAATCGTATATGGTTTCAAAAATGGACTTATACTTTATCTATAATACCTCTTAATAAAATAAAACTAGTTTCTACTAACCAGGGAATTCCTGTAGGCTAGTGGTAGGTGATAAAGTCCTGTCGCACTTTGGTTGTGGGTTCGATTCCGCAACCTTGTCTGATGCGATGGGTTGTTTCCCATCCTACAGGTTTTCCTTTTTCTAAAACTACACTATTATAACATTCTAGAAATAATATCGAAAAAATGTTCTATCCTTAAACAATATTATCTTATGTCCAACATAATCCATTTCATGTCTTTCTGCTTATCCAAAATACTTCTATCCAAGCTCTTTTTATAAATAAAACAATTACTAGAAATGTCATCAACCAAGCATGTGAATACCATCATTTTCCCCCCATATATTATAAGATATATCTTGTTGATCTCATTCCAAACATGTGAATGCCTTAATCTTGTATTCTCTTGCAAATGAATTACCATATAACCTTATCAAAAACATAAATTTTGTCAAAATTTAACTCTATCCACATACCAAAATCCAAAAAATTATTTATACTCAAACCATGATGTCACTTTGTCCTTATATCAGTCATGAGCTCATTAATAATATCAATCATATTATTTTCTCTTTATCCCTTCATTATGTGCTTATCATCTACTTTCCAAAAATATTTCAATAACTTTTCATGGTTATTGGTACCATAAAATTATTGAAAATCAATACATAGATATTCCAAAATTCCACGATACTATAAATGAGATTCTATGATACTATTTTGAAATCCCATTACATAAACACTTAATCTTTCCACAACATCATTTTCATACTCAACATCACAAATTGTTATAACATGTGACTTCCCATTGTCCTTTTCCTTAAGAGGTTGCTCGCATTGATCATCATTAACCCTTAGATTAGGGCATTGATTAGCATAATGCCCCATTTCCTTGCACACGAAGCATTGACGTGTTGGTGGAGAATTCTCTGTAGTGTTTTATCTATTCATGTCATTAGAAACTTTTTTCCCATTACTTTGGAACTCAGCTACTCTATGACATTCTTTTCCACACTGGAAACATTTTTTAGTAAATTTTATAAAATCTCCACCATGCTTCTTTCCACACTTTGAGCATAAATAAACATTCACCTTCTTTTCACCATAGTTCTGAGATTTTTCCTTGAACTCCCTCTTTCATTTTTTTTCAAAACCATGAGATGGATATGTAACACCAACTTCATGTTCTACCTTGATAGCACAACGCACAATTTCTTCATTTCTATGGAATCACTTATAGATAATACCCTTTGGAGACTTGGTTTTAAGACACTAAAGAATCGATCAATTTTACATTCAGGTTGGATGATAAATCCAGATGCATACCTTGCAAGCCTTGTATAATTCACCTTGTATATACCAATAAATTCATCATTCTTTTTCTTAAGCTCATGGAACTCCTTTTACAACTTTGTTAAATGAATACAAGGGAAGTACTTATTGAAAAATAAGTTTTTGAACTCATCCCATTCCATTGATTCAATTTTATCTAGGGACCTCATATTCTTAATTAGAGTTCGCCACTGTTCTGGTTCACCTTATAAATGGTAAATAGCTAGAATGACTTTTTAATGTTCTGAATAGCGAAGTATGGAAAATATCTTTTCAATGGTACTGATCCATTGTTCAGCATCAAGTGGATCATAAGACCCACTGAAAGAAGGTGGGAGATGCCTCATGAAGGACACAATAGTATATTTTTCCCTTCACTGGTCATTTGGAAGTCCAAAATGATTCATATCTTGTGTAAGTATAGCAATAGTATTTTCCACTCCATCTCCCATAACATTGGTTTGTTCAGGAGGAAGATCATTGCATTGTCCATTACATTGATCAACATGGTTTTTTCGGGTTCCAAACAACGTCTAAAACCCAAAATGAATAGTGTGAGAGGCAAAAATCATGCTTGGAAAACAACATAATAAAGGGGGAGTACCTTCAATATAAAACATATTAAGTTTAATTCTAATATCTTTATCATAATTATATTACTATAACATATACTTATACATAACCTTAGAGACATCTCTAGACATACCTTAGAAATATCTCTAGGGATTTCACTAAATTTTGCACAACCTAGTTTCCAAAGGTCAACTAAACCGTCTCTCGGATACCAACTATAGAGACCCAAACTTGACATACATATAAATCACATTACTTTTGAAGAGTAATTAATACATAAAAAAATAGAGTCCCAAAGACCATATTAGTTTAGTGTCTTTGGAAACTCGGAACATAATCTTTTAATCATGGTGAAAGATCTTCAACATCTTCCATTAATATCTTCCCCTTTTTCTTTCTTACCTAAAACCTTTATTTATATCTTGGGGAAAAGAAAACATAAAAAGGGTGAGCTAAAATGCTCAGTAAGGGTAAACATGAAAAACATAAAAACACTCCATAAACATTTGAACGTAAAAACATGAACATAAAACATCAAAATCTAAAGCAATGACATAAATCTTGGCAGTACATAAGGTATAGATCATAAAGGAACATTAATCATGATAAAATATCATAGGAATAAAACATAGAATTTTGGAAAACCATTAAGCACATGTTATGATTTCCCTAGTAGCCAAGGCATTACTGCTAATACTATCATAGTGGACAAATTACATTACTGAATCGGGTTTACTTATCATTCCAGCCCTGTGTTACTGAACTGGATTTTACTTTCCATTCCAGCCATGTATATCTCTTGAGATATAAATCATTACCCAATGCATTTGAGGGAGATATAGGTCCCACCCATCTCATAATGAAATCATTCATACTTGTTCCACAAAATAAACATAAATCTTTCAACATAACCCAATGAATAAAATGGGTTTCATAAACATCATCCCATCATAACATAATCCATATAAAAAAATTGATATCATTTCATGATAAGAAGAATCAAACAATGTAAATAATAGAGACATTATACTTGAAACATAATCATAATAAATAATTTCATCTTAGATGGAAAATAGTTTTGACAAAACACTTGAAATGAATTCTTGAGGAAAATATCCTTTCTTCTTCAAAATAATTTTCATTTCAAAAAATGCCATGCAATTTTAAAAAAAATGATTTTTTTGAAAATAATCATGAAATATTGTAGATGAAGCTTCATGAAAATTAGGTTTATGAAACTGTTAAAATCATTTCATGTTGTACAAGATAAAAAAACTTCATCCTCATACTTTTGCAGGAAAAGTCAAAATGGTCCTTGTATGGTAAACAAAAGAAAGATTCCTTCCATAAAACAATGTAAAAGTAAAAAAAGGGTAAACATGACTTTAAAAATACATAAAAAAATATTAAACACTTTATGAAAAAAAATTATGGACATGGATGAAAAATATAACCCTAGTAAATACTTACGTATAAGCAATCTCGGATAAAAATGAGATTTGCACAATTATCCCTTACCTTATGTCCATTTTATTCTGTATGTGTCCGAGACTCATGTATAGTAGGTTTAAAAATATTATTAACTTGTAAAAGAACCAAAATAATATTTATGATATCATATATGATTCACTTTAAACTTTATATTACCCGTTCATTTGTCAATTCCATGTTAAAGCAGCGTTTTGGGTAAAATCGTTTCATTTATCGTCCGTGTTTTGACTTGTAATTATTAATATGATTACTTAGATCATGATTACATATTTATATAATGTAAAAAATGATTTATATATAATATATATTCAGAATATACATATATATAATAGATCGATAAATGATAATAAATATACCATTCAGGGAGACGGTAGGTCGTACGTACGCATGAACGTTGTTTTCGTTTCCTTATTAAATTGAATGGAAGAAAGTAAATAACATATACATAAATCCAGTCTCATAAATATTTCATATATTTAATGTTTATTTAATATATATAGTTTATAATCATTCTTTAATGGTTAACTTGGAGAATGGATCTCCTCGCGTCGTGGTGATGTTAAACCATACGTACGCACAAGTGATGATATCGTTTCCATAATTATTGAATGGAATTAGAGTGGATGATATAATATCTTTGAATTAGTATCATGTTATAATAACCATATATATTTATTATTTACTCCATTTTAACCATCCAAGTAAGGTGGTGGCGGAAAAACAGATTACACCACGGCGTTAAGATAGTATCTCGTACGTACGCACGCGCGGTGATTTCATTTTCCGTAGGATGGATAGAAGGTGCAATAGGGGTGTTTCATAATTATAATAACATATCAGTATATGAGTTATATTTATGTTATTAATTTATGATTAAACAACAAAATAAGAGGAAGTAGAAGAAGAAATTCACTTTAATGAATCGTTAAAATATATTACCTCTTCTTCGATGTGCCTCTTCTAAACCTCCTCTTAGGGCACTAAAGTTGGTCTTTGAATAAGACAAGGACCTCTAGTATGTTGATAGTAAAGTGTAGAAGTGAAATGGTCAGAGTGTATCCGAGCATGAAGGCTCAAAGTGGTGTGAGGAGGAGAGAGAGGAGGTTCCCTTTTATAATAGAGGAGAGGGGCACTTTTGGAAACCTCTAAAATATTAATTTATAATAAACTCAAGCCCCACATAAAAACCTCCAAAAAAACTCAAATACGAATCTTAGATGGGGTAAGGTTGTAATATCTTCATCAAATAAGATTTAGACATGTTGGTGATTTATTTTTAACCTTATCAACTTTATTTCTCCTTATTTAATCTATTTATTTTTATTTGTGGTAATAATATTCTAAATTTTACATTGTTATGAAAAATTACTTATGTGTTGTTAATTGTCCATAATTGGATAATTTATGACATTGTAGACCATATAAATTTCTATTTATAATTTTTAAATATTTTTGTGCTTTTTAAACAATTTTATAATATGTTATTTTTATAAAATAACAATAGTGTCAATTTTGACACTATTAATTTATTTAAATTTAAATAAAATACACACGGAGGTTATATTCGAACAAAAATATTTAATAGACTCATATCATGTTATATTAATCGAAAAAAATTCTGGAGAATATTAATTAGTTCATATAATATTTATTTTAATATTTTTAAAACCATTATTAGATATTTCAATCAATAAAATAATTTCTACATCACTATTGTGTCATCATTAATTATAAATATTTAATCCCTAGAAATTTTAAATAAATTCTCATGATTTAGATAATTTTATTATATTTTTGGAGACTACTTATATTCTATGTTTTATGAGTTTTATCACTAAATTAAAATTATTACACTTATAAGATATAAGAGAGTGACATGTTGCCACTTTCTTTGGTTTTAATAATAATTATATCATTTTCATGGTCAAAATTCCATGAAATCAATCTATTCCGACCCTTAAATGATATGGGTTGACCTTTATTCATCCAATATAAATTTTGAAGGTCTTAGGATGATTTTATAATCTTATTTTTACCCTTAATTACCGGATTTATCTTTAACTGCAGAAATAAAAATTACCGTAGTTACTATTCATATTATCAATAAAATAAAAGTAATCTATTTACATAATTTGGAACCACTGAATCCAAATATTGAATCCATTTTTCAAAATTTTAAACACATCAGTTTCAGTAATTAATTTAAAATTAATCCTGTTGTTAAGAAAATGTGTTTTTAAAGTTAAAACATTGTCTAAGATTGAAATGTTTTTACCTATGAATTCAATGTAAAATTAATGCTTATGACATACATTATATTAAATGGTAAAAATATATTCTATTTATACTTTAAAACAATTTACCATTATAAATTAACCATATAAATTATCTCGATGAAAAAAGTTGTTTTTAAGTAAAATTTAGTGTGTTTTGACTATTCATCAAAATAAGAACGTTGTCCGAAAAATATCAAAACATTATCCAAATACAAATTTTTATAACCTGATTCAAAAGAAGCGGTTTATTTTGTAAAATTGAACTTATAAACATGACAAAAATTATATTTAAAATGGGTGATCCATCAAAAGGTGGCAAAACTGCATTTTTTGAAAAATACTTCTTTTATCGAGAAATTGATTTTGTTTTCATATATCATTCTAGAAAATGTGTAAGATGAATTATAATGTAATAAAATAAAAATTTTAGTTAATACTATTCATAATGGCTAGTTCATAAAATTATAATAATATATCCTTGTTTAGTTAAAACTCTGTATTGCATACAACACATGCTATTGAGGAAGGTCGCTCTTGGGCGTAATGCAATCCAATTTAGGGTTGTGTGTACAGAAAGCTTCCTTTTGTGTTGCATATAACATACTCAAAATATAGTTCAGTTATACATTGATCAAAATATATACTTGGTGGCGTGTAAAATGAATTTTATTCTAAATAACTTGAAATTGTGTGCGTCACAAGCCAAGAATAGTGATGCATATACTACAAGCTAATACAGTGTTGCATATAGCACAAGCTAATCTTGGTGAAGTATGAAACAAAATACATCAAATAAATTAAAAAGAATAATTATCATAAAATCTCTGGGTCTTACATAGATCTTGTTGTTACTATTACAACTAGTGTCGTGAGGAGATAAAATGCACGTTTAGAGATGTTTTTGAGATTTTTTCCAAGTGAAACATAAAAAAACAAAAATAATAAATGAGGGTAATAATGAAATGTACAACATATGGGGATATCTAGGTTAGGAGATTAAGGTTTGACTTTTAGAAATGCTTAGTGAGTGGGTCTTGAAACCAGATTGTAATGGAATCTAGAATAGGTTTGGTGAATTAAACTAGGTAAGAAGAATAATTTTAATTGATCAAAATATACTGAATAATGTGTGGATATATGAGCTTGAAATGTTTGGCACACCCACATGTGGAATTATTAGCATGGTAGACCGATTACTTATTTCACTATGATTAGTGTTATGAATCTCACTGGATTTTTTTTTTACAAAATTTATGAGACAACTACATAAAAATTTATTGATATTGACTCGTTATGGGATTCTTAATTTTCCTATATTCCCACTTTGGATTGAGAAATATGAACATACTTATCTTGTCATAATTTTGTTTCAGATACATGATATGAGGTTTTTCAAAAGAGTGAAAATGGGTATGTCTGGGGGAGTTGATAAAAACCAATTTTATGGAATATTTTATTGATAATATATTATATAATTTCCTCACATTGTTTTAAATGTGTTCATTTATATAATATTGTTGATTAGATCATTCATTTTCAAATTTGAGGAAAATTTCAGTTTTACCCTTTTAAAATTAACTGTAGTATTTTAAACATAAATATTTAAATTTTAATTATTTGAACGTAAATTTTTTTAAAGTGTATCTCTCTTAATGGGATACAACTTTTATTTAGGACACTAGAGCTAAAGCATGCATTTGGTTGGACTAAATGGTCTATTAAATCAAAGGTGGTCTTGCCCGGAAAGATTGGAAATCACTTATGTATTTGGAGAATAACACCTTTATAAATTCCTTCATTGAGACAAAATTTTGAGAGGAGATAGAGGATATATTTTTGAACAAATCAACCTTATAGAAGGACAGCATGTTCAATCGTTTTTGTGGTCAAACAAGCCTTGTAAAATTGAATAAAATATTTGGCTGAATTTCCTCATTCATACTTGAAAGAACTTGTAACCTAGCCTCCTCTACACTCTATAAATTGGTGTTTCTCTCATTTTGGATGGGGTTGGACGTGGATTACAGGATTTGGGGTAGATTTGAAATGGTTCCTTGCCATTACAATTCACCATTGCAGGAGGGAAGCTACCAAGATTGGATCTCTTCCAAATTTCTCTTCTTTTCCTCTACTTTGATGTAATGTTTTTGTTCTCACAATAAACATATTAATTCCTCTTTTTTTCTTTTGATTTGTATATTTTTTTCAATTTTATTCTTCTTTAATATTCTTATTTGGGGTGAAAATCAAGAGTAGAAACATGATTGGGTTCTACCCTTTCTAAACCTTTGCACATGCAAAACGTTTCTACGATGACTACACCACCCAAGGAAGAGTAGTTCTTTTTATTAATCGATCTACCTCTAACTTTATTCATTCATTTATTTTAAATAAATGAGTTATTGTAATCCTCATAAAATTATATGTTAATTGAGTCTGAAATTTAAATGAAACTAATAAAGAACTTGAACAATTTACACAAAACATCCATGGTCGAGTATTGTGTGAATTGTGAGAGTGTGATCTTAAACGGTAATACGAGACCACATGGGATAAATTTGTAGAGGTAAAATAAAATCCCAAAACCCAATTAATCCTCATTTACAGAGTTTATATGTTCTCTAGTTAACTACTAACCATAATCTAACCTTATATAATCAATCCATTTAGGGTGTTGTGATTGCATGTTCCAAATCTAGCCTATGGTTTAAGTAATATCATCTTTGTGGTTAAGTTAAATCCAATAGGGTTTGAGGGTTAACAAATTAGGGGATCATAATTAAGTATATATTAATTTAAATTTTAATGATTAATAAATAATTTAGGTGGTAGAGTTAGATCGATTAAATATTTTAAAAATATATTCTAAAAAAGTATATTCCTCTTATGTCTTATGAATCAATTTTCATTTCAAAAAAAACTAGAATATTCTTCCAGCATACATATTTGTCTTTTATAAACTATAACCCCCCTCCATAATTTAAAATATAGTGTTTATTTTTTAAAAAAATTCAAAGTACCTGTAATATATTGTTTTAAATAACTTCCTCTTTTGAGAGATGACCTTGGTCAACCACTCTTCTGCACCTAAATAACCTAAATTCAATCATCATTTGAGAGAACCCATGAAATTGACATTCAAATTGGTTTAATTTCTAGGGATGCACGTATTTTATTCAACTAATAACAGGTATTTTTTCACTTTTATTTTATGCTTTGGTGGTGTCTTTATAATTCATTATTCTTTCCACTTTCTCAGTTTTTGTTTTTTTCCTCTCTCTTTCTTCTTTCTCTCTCTTTTATTTTCTATTAGGACGTGAAATGATACTTATTACCATGATATTATATTCTAATCTTATCAATTTATATGATTTATGATTTGATCCCATCCTGAGGATCAATTTTATCTGGACCCTGAGATTGAACGCAGCCTTTGGGATCAAATTAGACAATCTTGGTCAACATGAAGTGTAAACATTTACCCAACTGGGGAAATCCTACACTCTAAGAACATTGAAATTAGAAAAAATATCTGAATAAAACTTAAGACAATAACTAATGGAAGAAAACAATAATAATGAACTTAATAGAAACCATAGATAATTGGTTGCAATAGATATTAACTATCAACAAAATTTTATTGCATACCCAAATCTTGAATTGGACTTTGAACTAAAATCTGGGTTAATTCACCTACTTCCAAAATACCATGGTCTCTCTGGTGAGGATACCAATAAACATTTTAAATAATTTAATGTGGTTTTCTCAACCCTTAAACCAAGAAATGTCTATGAATATAAAATAAATCTAAGGGAAGTCCCATTTTAACTTGATGGAGCTGCCAAAGATTGGATGTATTATTTTCAACCTAAAGGTGTAACATGTTGTAACGATTTGAAATGCATTTTCATGCATATATTTTTTCTATCATTAAGAAAAACTTACATTTATAAAGAGATATCAGGGATCAAGTAAGCACAAGGGTAGTCAATGTATGAGTACTAGGAGTGATTCAAGAAGTTTTATGCATGTTGTCCAAATAACAAAATCAATGAGAAACTCATCATCCAGTACTTCTAAGAAGGACTCACACCTATGGAGAGAAGAATGATGGATTTTGTAGTTAGATGAGAATTGGGGGACAAAATACATGTAGTTACACATTCATTTCTCGACAAGATGCACTACTAAAAATAAGGGTATTAGAGACCACCATTGGCGGTCGTTATAGGGCTATAGAGACCGCCCAGCGACCGCCATTGGCGGTCGCATCTGCTCCGTCGGTGTAGGGCAATAGTGACTGCCAATAGCGGTAGCTATAGGTGGCCAAAATGTCGGCCTATAGTGACCGTCATTGGCGGTCGTTACACTGGAAAACAAATTTTCAAAAAAAAAATAATTCTGAAGAAATATATATATATATATATATATATATATATTAAATAATATATATATATATATTAAAGAAAATATTTATATATATAATATTAAATAAAATATTTAAATATATATATATAATATTAAATAAACTATTTTTCATTTTTATATATATTTATTAAATAAAAAAATATATATATATTAAATAAAATATTTTAATATATATATATATATATAATATTAAATAAAATATTTTTCATTTTTTTAATGAAATGTACGAATTCTATTTTTTTCTTCACGGTGCAAAATCAGAGATAAAATAAGATAACAATCATAAAAAATGGAAAACATTTTCAAACATCATAAACATAAAGATCATCATAAACGATAAACGTGCTTCAACGATACGAGCAGTCCATCTATTTCAATCTTCTGCTTCAACAAACCTACAATAAGAAAAAAAACAACAAAACAAAACAAATGTAAATTAAAAATAATTATTCAGTTATTAAATACAAATAATAAAATTAAATCCAACATCAAATCATTGTGTTGTAATAATTTAAAACCCCCAATTTATGAAATGCTATCATTTCAGGTCATTCGGCCGTTTTTGGTGTTTTATGACATCGGAAATGCGTTTCTGGTCACCGCGGACAAATGACACCTCCGATTGATGTTCCATCTACCCGACCATTTCACAAATCGCACAATGGCTATTATCGTACGGTTTCATGGAATTCTGAGGTCGTTCGGGTGGTTTTGACCCCTCAATGCGATGTTTTAGCGCGCGTCGAGCTGCTGAAAACGACACACTCGGACGTAACGCGCGCACCGCACCTCCGATGGGTGCTCAGTCTCCTCCTACACGTCACGAATAATATTCCTAATGTTTTCGTGTGGTTTCAGGTCATTCGGAGCATGTTTGCTCCGAATGCGACCGTCTCGCACCGTTTTTGGTGTTTTATGACACCGGAAACGCGTTTCTGGTCACCGCGGTCAAACGACACCTCTGATTGACATGACGTCTACCCAACCATTTCAAAAATCAAACAACAGCTGTTGTCGTATGGTTTCATGGCATTCTGAGGTCGTTCGGGTGGTTTTGACCGCCCAACGCGCCGTTTTAGCGCGCACCGAGCTGCTGAAAACGACACACACGGACGTAACGCGCGCACCGCACCTCCGATGTGCATGTCATCTCCTCCTACACGTCACAAATAATATTCCTAATGTTTTCGTGTGGTTTCAGGTCATTCGGAGCACGTTTTCTCCGAATTCGACTGTCTCGCGCCGTTTTTGGTGTTTTATGACACCGGAAACGCGTTTCCGGTCACCGAGGTCAAACGGCACCTCTGATTGACATGCCGTCTGCCCGACCATTTCCAAAATCGCACAACGGCTGTTGTCGTACAGTTTCATAGTATTCCGAGGTCGTTCGGGTGGTTTTGACCCCCCAACGTGCCGTTTTAGCGCGCGTCGAGCTGCTGAAAACGACACACTCGGACGTAACGCGTGCACCGCACCTCCAATGGGCGCGTCATCTCCTCCTACATGTCACGAATAATATTCCTAATGTTTTCGTGTGGTTTCAGGTCATTCGGAGCACTTTTGCTCCGAATTCGACCGTCTCGCAACGTTTTTGGTGTTTTATGACACCAGAAATGTGTTTCTGGTCACCGCGGTCAAACGGCACCTCCCATTGATGTTCTGTCTACCCGACCATTTCAGAAATCGCACAACAGCTGTTGTCGTATGGTTTCATGGAATTTCGAGGTCGTTCGGGTGGTTTTGACCCCCCAACGCGTCGTTTTAGCGCGCGCCGAGCTGCTGAAAGTGACACACTCGGACGTAACGCTTACATCGCACCTCCGATGGGAATTAAGTCTCCTCCTACACGTCACGAATAATATTCCTAATGTTTTCGTGTGGTTTCAGGTCATTCGGAGCACGTTTTCTCCGAATTCGACCGTCTCGCGCCGTTTTTGGTGTTTCATGACACCAGAAACGCATTTCCAGTCACTGCGGTCAAAAGGAACCTCCGATTGACATTCCGTCTGCCCGAGAATTTCACAAATCGCACAACGGTTGTTGCCGTATGGTTTCATGGCATTCTGAGGTCGTTCGGGTGGTTTTGACCCCCCAACGCGCCGTTTTAGCACGCGTCGAGCTGTTGAAAACGACACACTCAGATGTAACGCGCGCACCGCACCTCCTATGGGTGCACTGTCTCTTCCTACACGTCACGAATAATATTCCTAATGTTTTTGTGTGGTTTCAGGTCATTCGGAGCAAGTTTGCTCCGAATTCGACCATCTCGCGCCGTTTTTGGTGTTTTATGACACCGGAAACGCATTTTCGGTCACCGCGCTCAAACAACACCTCCGATTGACGTGTTGTCTGCCCGACCATCTCACAAATTGCACAACGGCTGTTTTCGTATGGTTTCATGGAATTCCGAGGTCGTTCAGGTGGTTTTGAACCCCCAACATGCCGTTTTAGCGCGCGCCGAGCTGCTGAAAACGACACACTCGGACGTAACATGCGCGCCACACCTCTGATGGGTTCTCTGTCTCCTCCTACACGTCACGAATAATATTCCTAATATTTTCGGGTGGTTTCAGGTCATTCAGAGCACGTTTTCTCTGAATTCAATCGTCTCGCACTGTTTTTGGTGTTTTATGACACCGGAAAGGCGTTTCTGGTCAGCGTGGTCAAACAGCACCTCCGATTGATGTGTCGTCTTCCTGGATATTTCTCAAATCGCACAACGGATTTTTTCGTACGGTTTCATGGCATTCTGAGGTCGTTCGTGTGGTTTTGACCCCCCAACGTGCCGGTTTAGCGCGCGCTGAGCTGCTGAAAACGACGCATTCGGCCGTACCGCGGGCACCGCATGTCCGATAGGCACGTCGTCTCCTCCTACATGTCACTAATAATATTTCTAATGTTTTCGTGTGGTTTCAGGTCATTCGGAGCATGTTTGCTCCAAATTCGACCGTCTCACGCCGTTTTTGGTGTTTTATGACACCGAAAACGCATTTCCGATCACCGCGGTCAAACGACACCTCCGATTGATGTACCGTCTTCCTGAACATTTCAGAAATCACACAACGGCTTATGTCGTACGGTTTCATGGCATTCTGAGGTCATTCGGGTGGTTTTGACCCCACCAACCCGTTGTTTAAGCGCGCACCGAGCTGCTGAAAACGATGCATTCGGATGTACCACGTGCACTGCACGTCCGATGGGCACTTCGTCTCCTCCTACACATCAAGAATAATAATTAGATTGTTTTCATGTGATTTCAGGTCAATCTGATGTCATCCGCTATGACTTTGACCGTTAGACGTCCGTTTTGGCTGTTTATGACACCAGAACGGCGTTCCCGGTCACCGCGGGTACACGGCACGTGCGATTGATGTGCCTTCTACTCAACCACATCATAATTCACTCACCCTTTGATGTCGTCTGATTTAAGGCCATTCGGACCTCGTTCGGCCCATTTGGACCCCACACGCACTTTTATCAAGCGCGCGCAACACATAAAGAACGCATAATGAGCCCTACCGCGCAGACCGCACATCTGATTGATGTGCCGTCTACGCGTACACTTCACGAATAATAATTATATTGTTGTCCTGTGATTTCAAGTCAATATGATGTCGTCCTCTATGACTTTGACCGTTAGACGCCCGTTTTGGCCGTTTATGACACCAGAACGGCGTTCCCGGTCACCGCGGGAACACGGCACATCTGATTGACGTGTCGTCTACTCAACCACATCACAGTTTACTCACCCTTTTATGTCGTCTGATTTCTGGCCATTCGGACCTCGTTCGGCCCGTTTGGATCCCCCCCCCCCCCCCCCCCCCGCGTGTTTTTATCAAGAGCGCGCAACACTTAAAGAACGCATAATGAGCCCTACCGCGCAGACCGCACGTCCGATTGACGTGACGTCTGCGCGTACACGTTGAGAATAATAATTATATTGTTGTATTGTGATTTCAGGTCAATATGATGCCTTCCGCTATGATTTTCACAGTTAGACGCCCGTTTTGGCCGTTTATGACACCGGAACGGCGTTCCCGGTCACCGCGGGCACACGGCACGTCCGATTGACGTGTCGTCTGTTCGACCACTTCACAATTCACTCACCATTTGATTTTGTCTAATTTCAGGCCATTCAGACGTCATTCGGCCCATTTGGACCCCCCCCCATGCGCGTTTATAAAGCGCACGCAAGACTTAAAGAACGCATAATGAGCCCTACCACGCAGACCGCACGTCCAATTGACGTGTCGTCTGCGCGTACACATTGATAATAATAGTTGGATTGTTTTCTGATGATTTCAGGTCAATCCGATGTCGTCCGCTATGAGTTTGACCGTTAGACGTCCTTTTTGGCCGTTTATTACACCAGAACGGCGTTCCCGATCACCACAGGCACACGGCACGTCCGATTGATGTGTCGTCTGGTCGACCACATCACAATTCACACACCCTTTGATGTAGTCTGATTTCAGGCAATTCGGACGTCGTTCGGACTGTTTGGACCCCCCCACACGCGTTTATGAAGCGCGCGCAACACTTAAAGAATGCGTAATGAGCCCTACCGCGCACACCGCACGTCCGATTCACGTGTCGTCTGCACGTACACGTCACGAATCATAATTAGATTTTTTTTCCTGTGATTTCAGGTCAATACGATTTCGTTCGCTATGAGTTTGACCATTAGACGCCCGTTTTGGCCGTTTATGACACCAGAACGGCGTTCCCGGTCACCGCGGGCACACGGCACGTCCGATTGATGTGACGTCTACTCGACCACATCACAATTCACCCACCCTTTGATGTCGTCTGATTGACATGTCGTCTACGCGTACACGTTGCGAATAATAATTAGAATGTTATCCGGAGTGCGGGGAAGGCTGTCTGGGGTGCGGGAGGGCTGTCCGAGGTGCGGGGGGGGGGGGGGGGGGGGGGGGCTGTCCGGAGTGCGGGGGCGGGGGAGGCTATCCGGGGTGCGGGGGGGGGCTGTCCGGGGTGCGGGAAGGACTGTACGGAGTGCGGGGGGGGGGCTCTCCGGGGTGTGGGAGGGCTGTCCGATGTGCGGGAAGTGATGTCCGGAGTGCGGGGAAGGTTGTTCGGGGTGCGGGAGGGCTGTCCGGGGTGCGGGGAGGGCTGTTCGGAGTGCGGGGAAGGCTGTCCGAGGTGCGGGAGGGCTGTCCGGGGTGCGGGGAGGGCTGTCCGAGGTGCAGGGGGTAGTCTGGGGTGCGGGGAGGGCTATCCGGAGTGCGGGGAGGGCTGTCCGAGGTGCGGGGGGGCTGTCCGAGGTGCGGGGGGGCTGTCCGGGGTGGGGGGGCTTGTCCGGGGTGCGTGGAGGGCTGTCCAGAGTGTGGGGAGGGCTGTCCGGGGTAGGTCGGGGACTACAAATAGTGAACTCTGCTCATTCATCAAAAACAAGTTTAATGATTTATATTAGGAATCATGTATTTTTTCAAAAATATTACCGAACATGCAATTCTAAACATTTAAAATTAAATGAACAAAAAATATCCAAATTAATAATCAGTTTCATGGTTACTTCTCAATTCGTGCACACAAACATTGCATGAGGCCAAAACACACATGATACCCCCATATTACAAAAAAACTCACTAGAAACCCAACATAAATATCAATGACAACCCTACCATTAAAAGTAGAAACACACCTCGTGAATATGATGTGTCATGCGTGTTCATCACTGACCTCCATCCGGTGGGCCAGGGGCCTACAACAAATAAACATTATGAATATTTTCATAACAAAAATAATTTAAATTAAATTAATAAATACAGTATAAACCTGCGTCGTGTGATCCCCTGCACCATCACCTGGACGCACATTTTCTACATGGACAACTAATAAACATTTGATATCTGTTAGCACATTTTCTACATGGACAACTAATATATTCACATTCAAATCCTCTGGTGAAGTAAATAAATTGCATAATGCCATTGAAATACTCTCTAGATGTTCGATTTGGAAGATCAATCCAAATCTTATCCATAATAAGATCCCTATAACAAACATTTACACAAGACTTATTATATTTTCATTTTTCATATCAAATATATTTAAAATAAATACTAATTAATTGTTTGTGAACCATTTATAAAATAATAATGTAAGTGAAATCCCATGTCATACCTGATTGCGCTACAAACCTGGAAGGGAGGGGAGCCGAAGGCGGTGCTGCAAGAGGAGAGGCAGCGGTGGGGAGCCGAAACCGGAGCTGGTGCGGCGAGGGAGTGGACGAAGTGGAAGGGGACGGGGGTTGGCGGGGTGTGGGGGTGTGTTCGGGGGTGCTGGGGGGGAGGGACGAGGGGGCGGGGGCTGAGGGCAGAGGTCAGAGGTCGGAGGGGCTGGAGGAAAAAGGCTAGAGGGTGGTCGGAGGGCTGCCCGAGGGCTGCTCGAGGGCAGCCGGGCAACCGGAGTCAGGTGGCGGGAGGCCCGAGGGTAGAGGGAGTCCACAGGGCGGCCGCAGGGCAGAGGGAGGCCGCAACCGGAGGGTGGCCGAAGGGCGGACGGAGGGTGGAGGGTGGCCGGATGGCGGACGGAGGGTGGTCGGCGGAGGACAGGGCCGGTGGAGGGCGGGGCTGGCGGAGGGCGGCCCACCGGAGGGCGGGGCGGCGGAGGGCGGGGCGGCGAAGGGCGGGGCGGTGGAGGATGGGGTGGCACATGGCGGGGTGGCGGAGGGCGGGCCGGCGGAGGGTGGGGTCGCGGAGGGCGGGGCCGCGGAGGGCGGGGCAACGGAGGGCGGGGTGGCGGAGGGGTGGGGCGGCGGGGAGGGCGGGGAGGGCGTGTGGCATCGGGGAGGGCGCGGGCGACGGGGAGGGCACGGGCAACGGGAGGGGGGAATTCAGGGGGAAAATTCGGGAGAGGGGGGCGCGGAATCCCCCTTTTTTAAGGAAATGTAGCGACCTCCATTGGCGGTCGCTATAGGTTAAGGGGCTCAAAAGCCCATATTTCTAGTAGTGATGGCTCAAAACTCCCAACAATTTGGCGATCAAGGTACACCACATGTTAGGGGGGGTACATCATGTAAGTCATTCTTCTATTGAGATTCATTTAATTGATATGAATTAGGAATAATTGACCAATATGGTGAGTCATATTTCTTTGGAACAAAAGACATACCAACCCATTCCATCAAGGCCATATGGCAATTGCACTGAAACAAACCACCCAACTGACTGTTTCCCCCAATTAAAAGAGACAGAGGATTGCACTGTTGTATTTCCTGTAAGAGAATATTAGCAACAACAACAACCAAATCCCCAAAATATGTATGATTCCTTTTCACTAATATACTACTATGGGTGGAAGGATCAATCAGACTTGAGTTTTGGCTCTGGAAAACAACAAAGGAACCCTTCTTAACAAAACTTCCAGTAGCCTCAGCCTAACTATTAGGGTTTCCAACAACCCCAAATGATATCTGATGCCCATGTATAAAAAAGACAAAAACAAAGGAATACCCCACCCAAGTTAGATTCTAAAACTGATGACCTATTGAAAAAAAAAATTATTAATCAACATAATGATTTGAAGATTCAAGGTTCAAAGTTAAGAGAGTTGAAGACTCAAATGAGCCATATTTCAATTGCACTCCATGAATTGGTATGTAAGAATTAAGGAAATATATCTTACTAGCCTACTCCAAATACCAAGGTTAATGTTAGTTCCATCACATTGAGAAGAGGGAAGCAAAAAATAGATACTTATGAACCAACCATTCCACGGGGATTCTCATTAACTCTTGAGAGGCCCCATTCAAGAACCACTAATTAGAATCCAAAAAAAGATTGATGATGTTCCTCCTAAACCCATTACCTTTCTAAATAGACTTGTTTAAACCAAAAATATGGCATAATTGGAAAATAAAAGATAATTTTTGGACACATTCAAGCTTTTGGAGATCGAAATCCCTCAACTTGAAGCCATCAAGAAAATACCAAAGAATGAAAAATTCTTAAAAGAACATTGTACCAATAGAATATGGATCAAGGGAAATGAAAGGATCAATCTTGAAAGGAATGGATCAGCACTCATTACACCATCTCTTGAAATTCCAACAAAATGCAGGGATCCTGGTACATTCACCATACTATGCCCTATAGGGGGGTTACACTTTTATATTGCATTATGTGATTTAAGAGCATCCATAAATGTGATTAATCACTTTGTATTCTATTCTTTTAAGTTTAGTGAGTTCAAGACGATGAGGTTAGTGGTGCAGATGGTGAATATAGCAACAACATATCTATCGGGAGTCCTTGAGGGTGTACCTATTTGTCTAAGAGATATGATCTTTCCCATAGATTTATATGTTCTTAACGAGGAGGATGATCGGGTAATTTCTCAGGCTCCCATTATCTTAGTAAGCCCATTCCTAAAAACTAAAAAAACTATCATAAATGTTCATGAGGATAAACTTTATAGGGAGTGTTGGGATGATGTTTTGATATTTAATGTTATGGACTCCATGAAGTACCACACAAAAGACCATTATACTTTTGTTATCTACCATTTTGAACCACCAAGTAATAACCCCGTGGAATTTTATTGTCCTATGATTAGGGATATTATGAGTGTTAATTCTAGTTTGATGTCTACGAGAACTTGGACACTGGTTTCTAATGAAAAATCCAATTTTAGATTTGATTTTTAAATGGATTCACATTCCAATTTTGATCATGTGAACTCTAAATATTAACTGTATATTGATTATGCTGATGGATTTGATGATTTATTCTCTGATTTTGATGATTTATATTCTGATATGGATGTTCACTCTGTACATATTTTAGTTCCTTCAATGTATCCATCCATACAGCACCCCCTTCATTGGAACTCAAGCCATTTCCACATAATCTCAAATACTCATAGATGTTAACTAGTGATAAATTACCTATTATAATTTCTAAAAATCTCCCTTTTGACCATGAAAAAAACTTTTGAATATTTTAATGGAGAATATTAGGGAAATTTGGTGGACCTTGGCTAATATATCAGTTATTAGCCCCACTATTTTCATGTATAGGATTATTTTAGAGGATGGGGATAAACCGGTGAGGCAACCAAAAAGGAGACTCAATCCAACACATCTATAAGTTTTTAAAAAAGAAGTTGAGAAATTTCTCAAGGCATGAATAATTTATCCCAGTTCTGATTCCTAGTGGGTGAGTCCTATTGATTATAGGAAACTAAATCAATCCACTCATAAGGACAATTTATCACTTCCATTTATTGATCAAATGCTTGATAGACTAGCAGGGAAACACACTATTATTTCATGGATGGATTATCTGGATATTTTCATGTTCCTATAGCTATAGAGGATCAAGAGAAGTAAACATTTACATGTCTATTTGGTACATTTTCCTATAAAAGGATTCCATTTGTACTTTTCAATGCCCTAGGTACCATCTAGAGATGCGTGGTGATTATTTTTTATGATTTTCATGAGACCAGTGTGAAGGTACTTATAGATGATTTTACATTGTATAGGTCTTCATTTTATGATTGTATATCTTGTGGGGGAAGGTTTTGAATTGTAGTATTGAGAATAATCTGGTCTTAAACTTTGAAAAGTTTCATTTCATGGTAGGGAACAAGATTGTCTTAGGGAATGTAGTGTCAAAACATGGGATATATTTTGATAAATCAATGGTTGTTATTATTTCAACCTTATCATATCCTTCATGTGAGCATGATGTTAGATATTTCCTTGGGTATGCAAGATTTTATCGGCACTTCATCAATGATTTTAGTAAGATATCTCTTCATATGTCACGATTAATTCAAAAGGATTGTGATTTTCTATTTGATAATTCTTGTAGGACTTTCATTGATGAGATAATGAAGTGTCTTACCACTCCACCGATCATACAACCCCCATGGTGGAATCTTCCTTTTGAGCATATGTCTGACACCTCCAACTTTTTGGTTGGGGCAGTCTTAACTCAGAGGCTGGAGGGACATTCAAATGTTATTTTTTATGAATCGAGGACACTAGATTCATCCCAATAAAACTAAACAACCCTATAAATGGAGTTTCTTACCATCATATTTTCTTTAGATAAGTTTTGTTCATATTTATTGTTCTCAAAAGTAGTTTTTTTTTTACCTTGAACCTCTATGGTACCTCTTGAAGAAGACAGATGCAATGCCCAGACATATCTGATGGATGCTCCTTCTATATGAATTTAATATTCAGATAAAAGACAAAAAGGGGTCATCAAACCTGGTAGAAGACCACCTGAGTAGGCTTACTCACACACTATAGGATTACACCTTAGACCATGTACGACTTCGGGAAAATTTCCCCACTGAGCATCTTTATTCCATCTCATGTAGGCATCCTTGGTCTGATGATTTAGTTAACTACCTTGTTTCCTCTGAAATTCCTACAAATTTAAAAAAACATCAAGTATAAAAATTAAAGAGTACACCTATAATTTATGTGGTGGATAATCCCTACCTATGGTGCATGTGTAGTGATCAAGTTATTAATAGGTGTGTTCCTGATCATTATTTTGAGTCTGTTCTACATTTTTTCATTCACTTTCTTGTGGTGAACACTTTGGACCCCAACAAATAGCTAGTAAAGTCTTTGAATATCGGTTATAATATTCTATCTTATTCCACTATGCCCATGTGTTTTATAAGTCATGCTCTCATTTAAAACGCACTGGGATAATTTCTTGGAGACATGAGATCCCCCAAAAACCCATACTATTCATTGATATTTTGTTGTATGCGGCATCGATGTTATGGGACCTTTTACTAGTTCATTTGGTTTTTTGTATATTTTGGATTCTGTTGATTATGTGAGTAAATGTTTTGAGGCCAAGGCCACCAGGACTGATGAGTCTCATGTTGTAGTGGATGCTATCAAGACACAAATTTTTGGCAGGTTTAGAGTACTGAAGGATACTATCAGTGGTCTGGGGGACACTCCTTTTCAATCAGAATTTGGATTCCCTCCTTTAGAGCTATAGAGTGACACACAAAACATCAACACCATACCATCCAAAAATAAATGGCCAGGATGAGGTTTCTAATATTGAGTTGAAACAAATTTTGGATAAGGCCATGACACTGAATAGGAAGGATTAGAGAAGGTTCTTGGATGATGCACTATGGGATTATAGTACAGCATACAAGACTCCAATTGGTATATCTTCATTTTAGATTGTTTTTGGGAAATCATGTCATCTCTATGTGGAAGTCGATCATCAGGCATATTGGGTAATAAATAAATTCAACATGGATTTGTCCCAAGATGGAGTCCAAAGCAATTTTCAAATTCAAGATCATGAGGATATTCAATCTTCATCATTTGTGAACTCATGGCTCTACAAAGAATGATCAAAAGTATCTCATCACAGAATGATCCAGCAAAGGGAGTTTCTTGTTGGATAGAAATTCATAATCTATAGTTCATGATAGAATCTGATGCCTAGTAAGTTGTGTTCTTGATTGTTAGGTCCTTATATTATATCTAATTTCTTTTCCTTACGGTGCAGTGGAGATCACAGAAGAGTACACTTAAAGGATATTTACAGTCAATGGGATATGTTTGAAAAAATACATTGAGGGACTTCATACTGATGTTTTTGATTTCATCACAGTAAATAACCCCATCATCACATGAAAATATCATACTGTTCCTATCCCTTTCAATTTTATATTCTTTGTCCTATTTAAAATTCTACATTTCATGTTCACATATAATTTCATAAGTTCATGTTAAAGACTATGAAATATTTTAAGTGTCGGGGAGGGGACAACATTTTGGGGTAGATATTTTGGATTTTCATTTCTATGTTCTATGGGTGTTTTATTTTATGTTTTTTGTTAAAGTTTTCAAAAAAAATAGAAAAATATAAAAAACCAATATATATATATATATATATCATGTAAAATGTTCATTTATATATGGAATATATGAATAATGCATAATTTCAAAATTCATTAGTGGCATGCATGAGTAATAATTCAACATCAAGGGTTTATTTTTATAAAAATTGAATCCTTTGGTGATATGATTAGTTGTATCATTATAAAAAATAATAGATTTTGACATCAATAATTGTGATATTTGTATATGGTAAATTGTTTCATTGATTTATCCACACAAATTTTCACTAAACCATGACTTGAGAAATTTTTCCTACTCAATTGAAGGTATAGTCAAGTTAGGTAGAAAAATTCATTGGTTGATCCATATATTTGTTTCCCTTATGATCAGTTTCGTTATTGTACCGAATTGGCCTATGTGTGTGTACCTATTATCTGACTTTTTTACACCCTCAAAAAAATACATAAAATATGGGTTGTGTCTTCGGTAGCTAAAAACACTCTCTTTCTCGACCGTTGATCTTGTTATAACTATTACAATTAGTGTCATAAGGAGATCAAACATGAGTTGAGAGATGAGTGTGAGATTTTCTCCAAGTGAAACATAAAAAATAGAAATAATAAATGAGGGGAGTGATGAAATGTAAAACATATGGGGATATCTAGGTCGGGAGATTAAGGTTTGACTTTCGAGAATGATTAGGTGATTGGGTCTTGAAATTTGATTGCAAATGAATGTAAAATAGGATTGGAGAATTAAACTAGGTAAGAATAATTATTTTACTTGTTCTGAATATACTGAATAATGGGTGAAGATATGATCTGGAAATTGTTGGCACACACATGTGGGGAATTAGTGGCATGGTAGACCTATGACTTTTTTCACTATAATTAGTGTTATGAATCTCACTGGATTTTTTTTTGAATCAAATTAATAAACATTGAATTTAAAATTTCTTGATATTGAATCTTGAATGGATTCTTAATTTTTCTATATTACCACTATGTATTGGTAAATATGAACATTCCTATCTTTTCACAATTCTATTTCGAATACATGATATGAGGGTTTTCCTAGGAGTGAAAAAGGGTAAGTATGGGGGAGTTGATAAAACCCAATTTTATTGATTATTTTATTGATAATAAATGATATAATTTCCTCACATTGTTGTAAATGTGTTCATTTTTGGAATATTTGGGATTAGATCTTTCATTTTCAAATTTGATAAAAATTCTAATTTTATTTTTTTAAAATTCATTGTAGTATTTGGAAAATAAATAATTTAATTTGACATATTTGAACATAAAATTTTGTATAAGTGTTCCTCACTAAATGGGATACAACTTTTATTCAGGAAACTGAAGCAAAAGCATGCTTTTGGATGGAGTAAATGGTCCAATTAAGTCGAATGTGGGATGGACACACTAGATTGGACATTACTTCAGTATTCGGCCCATAACTTCTTAATATGTGCTTTTATTGAGCCCAAATTTTTATAGAATGTTTAGAATGTTTTTTAGAAAAAAATCATATTACCGAAAGGACAGTTGGTTCACCGTTCTAGAGGTCAAATAGGCGTTTCAAATTTCCAAAATATATTTGGTCGGAATTCTACATTCACACTTGATACCACTTATATCCTAGCCTCCCCTCCACTCTATAAATTGGTTTTGTTTTCATTTAGAGAGGGTTGGACGTGCCTTACAGCATTTGGAGAAGAGGTGAAGTGGTTCCTTGACATTTCAATTCACCATTGGAGGATGGAAGCTACCAAGTTTGGATCTCCTCCCAATTGCACTTCTTTTCCCTTCTTTGTTTTAATGTTTTTATTCTCTCAATAAACACATTAATTCCTCTTCTATTAATTTTTTTTCTTCTGTTTTGTTCAATTTTATTCTTCTTTAATCATTCTATTTTGGGTGTAAATCAAGAGTAGAAACATGATTAGGTTCTACCCTTTCTAAAACTTTTAACATGAAAAACGTTTATACGATGACTACACCGCCCATAGAAGAGTAGTTCTTTTAAGTAATCGATCTACCTCTAACCTTCTTTATTAATTTATTTTGAATAAATGAGATATTTAAATCCAAATAATATGATATATTAATTGATTATTTAATTTAAATGAAACTAATAATGCCCTAAAAACAGTAAACATAAAACACGCAAGGTTGAGTATTGTGTGAATTATAAGAGTGCGATCTTAATCGGTAATACAAGACCACAAAGGATAAATTTTTCTAGTTCTAATATAATCAATAAACTGCATTAATCCCCATTTCTATAGTTTATATGTGCTCTAATTAACCATTGAAAATAATCTAACCTTATAACATTAATCAAAGTAGGGTGTTGTGATTGCATGTTCTGAATCTAGCCTAGGATTTAGGTAATTTCCTCTTTCCAGTTAAGTTAACTCTCATAGGGTTCTAGGGTTATCAATTTAGGGGATAATAATTAAGTGGATTTTAATATAACTTATAATTATTAATAAATAAATTATTAGGTATATTTAGATCAATTACATCTTTTAAAAATATTTTCTACAAAAAGTATCTTCGCATTGTGTCTTATTAATCAAATTTCATTTCAAAAACAAAAAATTACAAAAAAAATTACAATATTCTTCCAACATACTTATTATTCTTTTATAAACTATAACCCTGCCCTCCATCTTTTTAAATAGAATTTTTACTTTATTTTATTTTTTTTATAAATACCTTTAATAAGTTGTTCTAAATTACTTCCTCCTTTAAAAGACGACCTTTTCCAGCCACTCTATTTATCCTAAATAACCTAAATTCAAACATCATTTGAGAGAACCCACAATAGTTACATTCATGTACATGTGATGGACTACATGTGTACTTCCTCATGAGTGATACATGTCACACATTGTGATCCTAGGATAGGTTCAGTGTATGAGATAAATGATAATCTATTGTCTAGATGATATTAAGTATTTTAATGGTACTGATAAACCTAAGGATTATGTTTCCCTTCTTTCTTCCATCAATAAATTCATCGAAATTCCTTCTTACCAAATTCATATGCTAGATTTCATTTAGGATTATCAGCCTAAAATTTATACTTACTTTCTATAGTACTTACATGATGTTGAATGGATCTAACATTCACATCCATTTCATCATCTAGCTCAGGTCCCAACAAATTTCTTTCTGCAACTTCATTCCGTACGTATGAAGGGATTTATAAATTACCACCTCAATACTCAAGTGAAATCTATTATTGTAAGTAAATGCATATATAGGAAGGGGTGATCTAAAACACCTTTAAAATCTATTAAACTATATCATATCATATCCTATAGTGATTGAATTGTTATCTCATTGATGAAACTCAACTCTATATCAAGATATTCCAGAATACATCTCCATATTTATGATGTAAACTTCATGTCCCATTCATATACAATAGAATATGTGACTACATGCACCCTTACCCCTTCCATAATTTATATTCTAGAAAGAGGATCTAGATAGAAATATTATGTAGTATCAATGAAGTGGGATGAATTAAAAATGTGATGAACTACGACCTATAATTACCTCAACGTCAAATATAAGATAATCCCTATATGTTACTAGTACATTTAAACATTTGTCAAAAAAAGTCATTCCTTATTAAATGATTTTTTCATTGAAAAATATATGAAAATAATTGATTTTATTGCAATAATGTCTCTTAAAATATCATTAATATTGATAAATACCCATCACAAAAAAAACAATAAATGGGGTATCAATGTCTTTAAACATAATATCAGCCTTAAAATCATAAACCCAGGATGGTATCCACAAATTTTATGCTAATATTACATGAAGACATATACACTTCAAAATTTTAATTCTCCCTTTATAAATTATTTAAGTTCTTATATTATAAAAAAATTTATGGGAGATTTTTTCTATCGATTTAATTATGTAATATTAAATTTGATTTGAATATTCTAGAATCCACATAGAGGGAGATAATCAAACTAAATTTCAGAAAAGGATGAAGGAAAATTTTTTCATAGAGATAATTCATACAAAATAAAGAATTTAATTCCCAAATAAGGAGGGGGAATAAATATGACCTAAATATAACGATTCACATTATCCAATTTTATTTCCTAATATTTCCCTTATCGCTTTGTCTTCAAAGGCTTTCTTGAATTATCATATATATTAGCCAATGAATTTTGTAATTGATTCACATAATTCTGAAACTCATTACACCTGAAACACTAATGTATTGGTCATAAATTATTTTGATCTCTCTCTCTCTATTAATTTCATTGATAGACCCCTTTATGTCACTTTTATATTATTCTTCTCTATGTTCTGCATTTGTATACATGAAACACCATTATGTTCCTTTTAGTCACTCACATAAGTGCACCTTCCTACAGTTTTGGAATGTGGGAGTATGAAAAATTCTCTTCCATCCATGTAACATATCATTTTATTTTCCATGTAACCCCATTTACTTTTTCTTATCACAAAAAAATATGGATTCCATCTTTTAATTCAACTTTCAGTGCTTATCAAATGATTTCTTCACTATATCCAAAGTCTATTATGTCTAACACCCTTATGAGATTTGGATTTAAGAAACTTAAGTGTAATTCAGCCTTACATCCAAGCTAAATAATAATACCATAATAGTACCTTTCAACTCTCATTAGATTTTTTTCATAGGTACTGATATATTCATCATCCATATTCTTAAGCTCAAGGAACTCTTTTACAGTTTTTTATGAATCAAATGGGGAAAGTACTTACTAAAAGATGGGATTTTAAAATCATCCCACTTTATGGGGTCAATTTTTATCTTGTTCACTTATTTTTATAGTAATACATTCCTATTAATCTTATTTACCTTAAAAACTATAGATAAAGAAAATTAATTTTTCATACTCAAAAATATTGGAGAATAGAAATTATCTTTTCAATGGCAGAGATCCATTTCTCCACAAATAGTGAATCATAAAAAACATTGAAATAATGTTGGGATTTTCTTATGAAGGACTCAATATAATTTTTTTAATGGAATCTTGAAATAATAGAGAGTTCATGAAAGTGGGAAATATTGGTCATTTCATGAATATTTATAAAACAAATATTGTTTTCAGATTTTCATTAAAATAAAAAACATGAGTTTTTTGGAAAAACATTAATTATTCATTTCAAAAATAAATTAGGGATTAAAATATGGATAAAATATTTTTTAATAAATAACTTTATGAATGTTAAAAACTTTTTCAATAAAATAGAAAATTTTTATCTTGAGGAAAAAAAATTTGACTAAAAAGAAGATTTTTCTAAAAAACGTTATGTTAGAAATCATGTGTACATAAAAAGAGGAAGATGAATTTATAATATGTATTCTCATGAAATAAAAATAGGATAATAAAATTAAACTATTTCATGAGATATGGATCATAATATCTTACCATCAAAAACATAATCATAAACAATCAAGGTAAACTATAGGATTGTAACATAAAATCGTTACCACTTTGGTAACATGGAATTGTAATCCATATGGAGGAATAATATAAAATTAAAATTAAAATATCATTTAGATAAATAAATTCATTATATTACATGTCAATGTGGTTGTATATACATCTTGAATAAGAATATAGGTGCATAACATAATCATATGTCTCCATGAACAAAAAATGAGACAACAATTCCATACCTTTTGGTAACTTTTGAACTGTAAATCCCATGAAATATATATCCTAAAAATGATATGTAAATAAAAATAATGTTATGTATAATCATAATAAAATATATTCATGGGTATTATATACAACACATAAAAGAAATAAGTGGTGGATTAACATATCTCTCGAAGAAATATAAGATATGATAGAAATACATTACCATAAGTCTTGACTTCATTAATACACATTAAAACCTATAGTATATTAAATATATGTTTCTTATAAATATATTAAAAAACATAATTATATTTATAATACCATATATGGTCTAATTATGTCATTTTATTACAATTTGATTAACATTTTCATGTTGATGTCACATTTCGGGTAGCAACTGCTTGTTTTTTCAATGTGATTTGAGTTATAAATTTAAGTCCTCTTTCTTGGGTAATGATTTCAAAAATATAAATTATTATAATAATTAAAAAATTATAATATTTATACAATAATTAGAATTTTAATATCAATCATAAATTATTGTTTTGATAAATGAAGTATGTTACGATCATAGAGATGGTAGGTGATACATATGCATGAACAATGTTTCTATTTTCAATGATCATTATAGAAAGGAAGGTAGTAATATAATATCATTAAATAATAATTAAAATATCATAAATTTAAAATTATTTCGTTTAATATACATATACATATAATATATTTTTTGTGGTGATTAAAAGAGAGAGTCGCATCACTTTGTGATTGTGGTAGTCCACACGCAAACGGACAATGTTATCATCTTTCAGTTTGAGAAAATTTAAGAAATAAATCGAATTTTTTTTCAGAATGTTATATATTTAATTAATATAATAATAATGTCTCTTATATCATATATTTTTATCCTTATCATATCCCATATAAATTTTTAATGTAAACGAATCACATCCTATGCGAGGCGGTGGACCGCCGTACAGGTGAACGATGCAATCATATCCCCTCCATAATGGAATTTAAAAAAATTAATACTTGATATAATGACTCAAAATGTATAATTATGTTATAAATATCATATATATGTTATATGTTATCATCATAACTGGCCAAGAGTTGTTTAAATGGAGAAATGAATGAGATTGGTTTTCCTGACTATAGTCCACCATACATACGAATGATAATTTGGTAACCGATTTGATGGAAGTATAGATGATTATAGTTCATTGAATTAATATAAAAATAACACAGTATATTTAATATTATGAGTTTATTTTCTTATCATGGTATAATAATAGTTTAAGGGGTAGAAATAAATAAAACAAAAATGTGTGTTGATGAACATTACCACTTCATCGAAATTTTTCCTTGGGTTTGCAACATAATACTTTCTAGGATGTATTTTTTATGAAAAATAAGGCCTATAGGGTGAGATAAGGGATGTAGAGAAGTGAATTGAGTAGGGATTTTCTGAACCAGAGGGGTTTGAGTGTTCGAACAGTAGAGGAGAGTGGTTTTTCTTTTATATGTGTGGTGAGTGGAACACTTGTTATTTTTAAAAAATAAAAAAATGAAACATGTTTGACATGAAAAGAGGGTTAAAAATTGGTAAAATTAAAACCTTAGACCTTATAATCTCTAAAAAAGAAAAGAAAATAGATTTTATTCAATTTTATTTGTAATTTTAGACATTATAAGTTTTAGTTTAACTGCCAGTAAACCCATTTTTACCTTAACCACGGTAAATAATTTTTACTACATTTACAATTCATTTTGAAAAAAATTTATGTTGAAAAAATATATAAAATATGTTAATATTATTCCAAATTATAAAAAAAAACTTCAAATTACATTACTATAATTGGAAAATTTTAATTTAAATTAATCTCCTAGTCATAATCAGAAAACATGTCTTTAAATAGAAAACGTTTAAAAGTTTAAAAATATATATATCAAAATTCAATGTGAAATTCAATAAAATTAAAGAAAATGGATTAATTGATTTATTATTGGACTAATTTTACATTAAAACTAATATAAAATATAATTTTACTTTATAAATAAATTATACGAAAAGGCGGTTTTAATTTAAAATTCCTTATTTTCACTATTCATCAAATAGTGAATCTTTTTTAAAAAATAACAAAAATTAATCCTTAGATAATTTTGAGATTTTTCTTTCAAAAATAAAATTTATTTTTTGAAATTAATTTTCTAAAATTTTCAAAATTTAATTTTATAATGATTATAAAATGAAATTAAAATCACTTTTTGAGAAAAAAGTATTTTCAAAACATATATAGATTTTACATAAAATTGGCTAATTTTTATTGATAAATTTATTTTATATAAACCAATTATAATTAATATTTAAAAATTAGTTATTATTATTCATATCAATACGTTTAATAGCTACGTAATAATGGTTGTGTTTGAACAATATTAACAATATATCATGGTTTTTTTTGAAAACTAAGTGTTGTGTGTAATACAAGTTAAACCAAGTGTTTCATGTTACACAAGATTAACTCAGTGTTTAGTGAAATGAAATATAAACATAGTTTTATTTATAACACATTATATCAAAAAAATTATTTATCTAAAGAAAAAATCATAAGATCTCAGGGTGTTACATCCTGCCCTGAACACAACCAATCCATGTTGAGGATGATGTTATTTTGTTATTTCCAAAAACATAGAAAATATAGACAAGAGTGGTGTTTAACAAAACTATATCAAAGTATCTAAGTACATCATACAAATTACATCCACTTAATACTAGAATAGTCAATGCCATGGGAATTGGAGGACTCTCTACCTCAAGTACCAAGGCATGGACATGGGTAGGTGATATAAAAGAGTGTATCACTCCTAAATCAACCAAAGAATAAACCCATGTATAAAATAAGTAAAGGGTTCTTCAAATGATGTTTGGATCACCTATAACTAGTAATTATAAATCATTAAGGTGGGAAATACATATTTCACAACCTCTCTGACCCTACTAACAACCACCTCTATTGTCGTTATATGCTCTCTGATGATAAAGGCCATCTATGGGGTTGTACTCTTCCCACATCATCTCCTCTATGATGTCCCCAAACAGAAACACCCTATGGCTACAATATCGATATAACCTACCTCAATTATAGAACCTAAGTAGAAAACCTTCCAAATACTAACTCCTCTGAAATATTTGGAACACTTGCAACTTATAACATCAACTTCCACTACAAAAAAAATATGTTTGATCCCTTGGAATAGTTATGAATGTCGCTAACTCTGGAGATACAATATGTGGAGGTATGATACCTACCTATGACCAGTTGAAAAATCTTTTATACACTCCAATGGGAAACCAAAACCATAGCTCTACTTCACGTTTAATCTTGATGAATCCCCTCTCATGACTATCAGGTTATGAAAAAAATCAATTCGATAACCTATGATTTCACCAGAACATCAAGATGTGTCTTCATAATACATAGTATAACATGGTAATAGCTCTATGTATGCAATGAATAATCATAATTCCTCACCCTGACCATCTCATCTGGAAATCTATTTAAAGATTATTGTAGAAGGGTTCTGTAATGGATCCCAAACTCTCTCACATTGGAACACCCCTATCAATTGGTAAGAAGCTCATGGATACTGACTACCTCCATGGTCTAGTAAAGGAACTCTAATCAAAACTAGTCTTATAACTTCTCCCATGATATTTCTGAATCCATGTAATCCATAAGGAAATAAAACCACAACTTCATCACTACTCCAGCCCGCATCATAACATCCAATAAAATCTAGTGCTCCTTCCAATAACGAATTTAACTAGAATCTATATCAACCTCCTCCAACCATTATTATGTGGTAGAATCTGAAATAGATCCCTCATACATCATTATACTCTTTCTCTAATAATCTCAGAGTATCCACCACTATGTGTCGTCGTTGTTTACATCCACTCTATGATGATCTTTTGGAATATCCTACAGATTATCTTCAGTAAGAACCTAATGAGGATGTAGACTTAGATCCATGCCGATAAAATGAACATGGGGTTAGATCTCCTAGGACTAGAATATGAAATAGTAAACATTAACTAATTAATTATTGTATTGAATTTTTTATGTGTAACCATTTCAAACGTAGGCGCAAAGAAGAATGATGAATGATCCTTTCCTAGGTCTATACCCTCTATCCAGTATCACATAATTTATTAGGCATAGTAAACTTAATGTTCCATGAATCATATCATAGGTGGGCCTAAATACCAATGTCTCAGTTAGTCTCTCCTGGTTACATTTCTAAAAACACTTTTCTTACACCATTTGCATACCAACACAAGCAGTCTCACCTATTACTAACTCCAAACATCATCCTATATTTAAACCTAAACCTTTGATACCACTCTCTCATGATTCCCTCCCCCAAAAGAGTTCCCCTCATATGCTATTAATTATTCAAGGGAGATGGTTACTTTTAGATTAATTCCTCCAATAGGCCCCAAGTTGGAGACTAGCACCGAGGGTATAATAAACATGAAAATGGGAAGAATGACACCATAATAGAACATTTATAAGAGAGAGATAAGATAGATACACCATTAAAAAACTACTCAGACGTATATATAATGTAATACCAAGTGAAAAAAATTCAATGTTATACATTAATATATCAACTAAGAGGAATATAAAATTCACCAAAAGGTTTAGATTATAGCAACCATGAATCCCAAAACAGCTCCAAAAAAAGATCTTGTAATATCATACACAATATCTATTCTAATATAGATAACATGAAAATCCATTTATATACATATGGTGAGAATAACATTTTACTCAGCAGGATCCACCTCAAATCCTCTTATGAAATTTATAATGAAACCATTCTAATATGCAATGAGAAAAGGTTGAAACATACATATCACCTAAATAGGTATACTAAGTTGATAGTCTCACTATGGATTCCTCTCAACAATTATTTCCCACAAGAGGGCACATAATATAATAATGAAACATCAAGGGTACCCCACTCGAGCTTCCCCACTGGTTTTCTGCTCTTCCCCTATATCACACATCCTGATCTAACTCTCTCATTAATGAGCCAGTCCAAAGACAAGTGGTAAGGCCACAAAACATTAGCCTCATGAATCACATCATCTCATCATCCCATTTCACATCACTAAATCATCCCATTTCACTTAACCAAATATAGTAACTGATTGGTTTCTGGGACCCACCATAGCCCATATGACATGTATCCTTCATTTATTATTATATATCAATCCATTACAACCAATACACTGAGTAAGAACCTCAAGTCATCAAACCCTATACTCATTATACAAAAAATAATCCATTGGATAGTATATCTAGAGTTACATGACTATGAAATAACCAAAAACCATCATATCCCTCTACACATATATATGGGAAAACAAACCTCCATGAATTCCAGCACATATAACTAGCATGAAAATAGAGTGGTGATAGAGTTGGTAGTTAAATGTCTATCATCCATCTAGGATGTTGTAACAAAAACCCACCATTAGTCATGTAGGTTTCATTTTCCCTAAATGATAAGTGTGTGGTAGAATACGAAGCTATAGAATATACATAATATGATATACCTCACAACTACAGTATTGGAATAACATAGTCTTAGACTCATCTACATGTAACATCACTAGGACTCTCGGATGCCACTGCAAAAACCAGGTACCATATAAGCACACATGTATTTTAAAAGGACTACATTAATTACATCTTTAATTTTTTTCACTTCCTTTTAATAATTAAATTATTATCCCTTAATTAACAATTAACATCATTCAACATTACATTAATTCAATCATAATAGTAGATTTCGCGCCCTCTAAGAATAATTTAATCTGAGCCCATAGTTCTCAAGAGTAACATCCTGGTCTCATTCTAGCATCAACCAACCCCGTAGGTCAAGAATTAATTATTCATTATTAAATTCATTTAATAATAATGGTACACTAGGATAACCATCCCATGCTACTACCAAGGGAAAATAGGAAACAAAACACATCAATATATCTCAAGCAGTTGGAAAATAATGTAGATCAAACAAACAACCCATCCATCATCCATTATATAGATTCATAATAGAGAATCCTAGCTCATATCATCACATCAACTGGTAATCCCAACTTCAACATGTTACCTCATCTATGTTTTCATCTCTAAAACCAAAATTTATATCCCAATGCATCTCCCCATTATAGGAATCAACTACTGCCACATAATCTATGCCTCTCTGCCTCATGTATCAACCTTCCAAAGCTCAACCATCTTAGGCTCATATCACATCCGGGCCTCCCCAACCCATATCAAATATCATAGAAAATATCACATATAAGGAACATAATAAAAGTAGTTTGAAACAAAAAATCATAGCCAACAGGGCAATCAAAGACATAAAAACACAAAAACTATCCTTCACACTTAAAACAAGCTCTCATGGATCTAAAATCAAGGAACTTGAATTTCTCAATCAAACGTGAAACTCTGGCCCATGAAATTATCTTTATTATAAAACTAGATTTTATTAAATATTAAATTAACCAATTAATTATCAATAGTTTCCAACTATGGGAAACCAAATTCATCAATCTATAATAACAAATCAAAACCTCAACATGCTTTTAGCATTAAAACCAATCTCATTAACATGCCTATTTTTATTATTTTCCACAAGAATTAACATGATTCACATTATTTATTAGTTTCACTAACACATAAATGACCACATTTATATAAGAATTTTCATTTCATAAATTTTATTATCATGAAATTAAAAAGTGCACTAGATGCAAACATCCATTTTCTTTTATTATTCTTAATATGATTAATTATCAATTAATTCTGAAATTACTTACATTACTAGTTTCAATCTATAAAAAAATGTTAATCCAGAACATAACAAGACATTCTAAAAATCATAGAATATATATCACACAATTTATTAATTCAATAGAAAAACTATTATCAAAGTATAAAAACAAAATCATGTGATCGCTAACCAATTACTTATTAATATTGTTTAATAATTATTTGGTTAATTCCTTTTACATAAAAAGGGATTAACCATGAAAAATATATGTCTACACCGAAATTATGAAAATCAATGAATCATATACCTCAATGGTGTTAACATTCTTCACATGATAAGGGACCAATATCACAAGTCCTAGTTAGCTCTCCTCTGAGAAGCTACATCCCTCCAACGATGTAGTGGCACAGTCACACAAAGAAACAACCAAGAAAAACTCTATTAGAAATATGTAAATGATCCACCATATCATGGAAATAAATAAACATGATTATACCAATCAAAGATCAATAATAATATAGGGAGAATGTACCTTGGGTTTACATGAATTGAAGATTGAAGGGAGGGAATAAATCCCCAATGAAGGAATCCCAAATAACCTAAAGATAGGGTTACTGGATTGCCTATTATTTTGGAGATACATAGGTTTTGAAAAAACCACAAGGCACTACAGCCTTTATAGACTCAATTCACAAGATATTTACATGTCGTAAAACCCTTTCACAATGTGTAAATGTGGGGATTTTGTTCTCTCCAAAAAAAATCTCCTCTAACTAATTAATCCATAATTTTTACATGTTATGTAAAAATATATGAACCAGCCTTAAACAAGATATGAACTACATTCAGGACATTAACCAGCCTTATGAAAGATGTTAACTCTAAATAAATGACATGTATACTCCCTAAAATCTGCTTTTAGTTTTTTAACCTCACTAGACTCACTCCAGGACTCCTCTAGGAACCATGAGCCTAAAAAATGTAATGAGATGGACTACATGGATTTAGGAACATTAATTCATGTCTTAAAAACATCTAATATTTATTTCATGGCTCAATATTATGATATTTAACATGTTGGGTATGATTTTTAAAAGATATGATCATTTTATCATACCCTTATATTCATGTTATGCTATTGTATATCCCTTGTTTACCCTTTCTAAGAATCTAATCTCAAAGTTTATTATGTTTCCTTTCCCTAGGTTATGAATAATGGTTTTATGTAGGGTATGTTTGTGAATATTACTAAGGGGGGATATATTTTTGGGAGATGGTAAATAACTTTCACCAAATTAAAATATTATGTACCTAGTTTTCAAAGGAAATAAATATTTTTTGTCCTTGGGTGTGTATTTGTGTAATGTTTTGAATATTCATCAAAAAGGGTGTAATATCTAATTAATATAATCCTTTGTCTCTATAGTTGGTATCATAGGATAGGTTTTTTTATGCTTCGGAAATGTGGATGAGAGAACTTTAGTGAGATCCCTAAGTAAATGTGTAAGGATAAGTCTACAGATGAGTCAAAATATTCTAGAAAGTCATTTAATTTTTATAAAGGATAGATCGAGTTGTTTCCATGAAATCAAATCACTTTATGGACTCTAAAATTTTATGTGGCTCTAGGAAAGAGGGTCTTGGGAGTAATAAATTTGAAGAGAGAATAATGATTTGGACTCAATCTTTATCCAATGCACAACAACGAGCCTTCTTGCACTCCTGGTTTGACAGACATAGGGGATATGCTTTGTAAATTCCCAAACTCATTATGAAGAACTGTGGATGATTAAAATAGATGATGAATATGAATTTTCTAAGATAAACATAGGGTTTCAAATATTTAAAAGAAGATATAATTATTTAGACAACCTATAAGTGATTTATCAAGATTATGTGTTCCCTACTATGATTATTATTTATAACACTATTCTTTTTTGTTTTAGTTAATGGATAGAACTCTATGTAACCATGTTATTACTAGATGAAACGGATAAAAAAATGATTTTTCTACTAGGGGAACTATTTTTATGGGAGATAAAATTAAAAAACTCATTTATATGGTTACATAACTTTCTCATTCACTGAATAATGCTGAACTTCCTAACGAAGAAAGAAGGGAACAGTGTTTTGTTTTGTCCTTCATGATGCAGAACCCATATTATTTCATTTGTTCTACTAATTTTTTAGTTGTTTAGTAATGTATTAGTATCTCTAAAAAAATATTTTCCATTATCTGGTATTCAGAGGATAAAAAATGAAATTAGAATTTCTACCATTTAGAACATGAGTTATATCAATGGTGGACTCTTACTAACAATATGATGAAATGATAAGAAATTGACTCCCTAATGTGGGATGAGTTTAAAATATTATATTTAAATAATTATATTTCTCATATTCTTTAAATAAAATTAAATATGGAATTACTTAAGATTAAGAAGAAGGATGACAAATCTATTTGTAACTATGAAGAAAAGTTTACAAGAGTTGTGAGGTAGTATTCATGTATTATCATTCATTATAAATGTAATGTTGGTCAATTATTTATTGGGTTAAAAAAATCTCCAAATAGCGTTAGATATTAGGGAATTTGGTTCCTATAAATAAATCATTTGATGTTCAATAAAAGTGGAAACCGAAGTTTAAAACCCTATTGGTTATAGTGATAAGAAAAGGAATATGTGGTTTCATGAAAATTACAATGATATTTCACATAGAGGGAAGAAAATGTTTCAAACTCCAACTTGAAAAAATTACGGGAAGGAGCATTTAGGGGAGTTCCTAAAAGGAATAAGAATATGTTTTAAGTGTATGATGTTTTTCCATCATTAAAACTAATGTAGAAATGGTGTGAATAGGATAATTAATTAAATCAATATAGAGAGATATCAAAAAAATTAAATATTCACACTTTAGTGTTTCAAGTGAAAGGATTTTGGGATGTATATGAATCAATGCCCCAATCTAAGGGCTAATGAGGATGATAAGATACCACTACCTCAGAAGACAAAGGAAAAAAGGGAAACTTGGTGAAATCAAAATGGATAAAAGGAATCATGATAATTGGGGAATGCTTATCCTACCCTCCTTAGTTGTTAAATTCATGTTTGGTTTTTTAGGAATGATCACTATGAAAATTTTATTGTTCATCGTTTGGTGAAATTTTATCTAATTATCTCCCTCTACATGGATTCTAGAAAAATTAAATAACATTTGGTATTATACTAGTATAAGGATGAACCAAAGATTACAATGAATTTTTTTGGTATAAGATAATGGGAAATATAAGTAATAAAGGGTGAAATATTATTTTCATGTGTATATACCTCAATGTAAGATTAACTTAAGCGTTATGGATACCATCATCAGTTTATGAGTAAAAGGTTGGTCATAAGTTAAATGTTATTGACACCCATTTAAAGGTTTTATGTAATGGGTGTTTATCAATATTTGGAATATTTTAAGATACATTCATTTCAATATAACCCTTTGGTTTTATATTTGTTTTAGAGACAAATTCATTTGTTGAGGAATGCCATTATACTTTGTGGACATATCATTAAAGGTACTAGTAACCTTTTTGGATTATATTATTTTCAATGTTGAGTTAATTATGGATTGTACGTAGTCATGTTGTGATGTTATAACACTTCGTTTCTAATAGATGATATTTCTATCTATATCCTCTTTTCATAATATACATTAACAAAGTGGTAAGGGTGCATGGGATACCATATTCAATTTTTTTTGATTGGTACAAGAAGTTTACCTTGATGTTTTTGTGATGTTTTTATCAAGATCATGACCATATAGTTGAGTTTCCACACTGTCTATCATCCTTAGATAGATGATCAATCAATGGGAATAAGTACAACCCTATGTGATATGCTATGATATTGATCTACATATTTTAATGTTATGTGGGTTCAACACCTTCTTCAAGTTGAGTTTTATTTCAATAATTTTTTCACTCGAGCATTCATATGCATACTTATAAATCCTATTTAGGGAAAGAAGTGTAGAACCCCAATGTACTACGATGATGTTGAATAAATAAATATATTGCTATCAAATCTAGATAATGAAATTAAAGAGAAGGTATTAGCCATTTAGCAACACATGTGGTAAAAGTTGACAAAACTTTTATGTAGATAATCATTGAAGTGGTCTAAAAATACATTATGTTAAGGACATTATATGAATTTATCCATGTAAGAACAAAGGGTAAATTATACCATAGGTATATTGATCTATTTTAAATTTGTGGTTGAATTGGGACCATAGATTATCTCTTAGAGCATCCATTGAAAGTCTCTCGGGTTCACGATGGGTTTCAGGTATCTCTCATGAGGACGTATATACCTAATCCATCACATGTAATGAACTCAAAGGTCATGCCACTAGATCTTGATACACTTTATGAGAAACAACTGATATAGATTCTAGATCAAATATAAAAGGTTCTACAAAACAAAGACCACATACCTTACCAATGTTTTCTAATGAAACTACTAGCTTGGGGAAGATACATGAGAACCTAAGGAAATGATGACATAGAAGTATCCTCATTTGTCTGTATCATAGTGGAAATTTTAAACGGTGAAATATATTTTTATGAGGTTGGAATATAAGATATCAAAATTTTATGATTTTTTTATAAGTTAAATTTATTTGATAGATTGTGTTACAAGAAACACAGTGTTTTAACGAACCATGATAAACTATTAATATTATTATTAAAATACTACCATTATTACCAAGTTGTAAAATTAGAGGAATAATTGGAAATAACCATAGTATAAATATTATTTATATAGTTTTTATATAAAAGAAACATGTTAATAAAATAAACATAATTTTCTATAAAGTCATTATATGTTTTGAAAATACTGTTTTCACAAAAAAAAATGTTTTTTATTTATTTTTTTGAAAAATAATAAAATTAATTTTTACCATAATTAAAAAAAATTATAAAAAATAAAACTAAATTTTAAAATCAACATATATAAATTACCATAGGGTTAATTTTTGATAATTTTTTGAAATGAATAATTATTTTGATGAATAGTGAAAAATTATAAATTTTAAGTGAAAACTACATATACATTGAAATTATATATAAAGTTAAAAAAATTTATAGTTAAAGTAGTAAAATTATATTTCTAAAAATCCAATTCAGGTTTTAGGATTTATTTTCAAGTTAATGTTTGATAAAAATAACATGTCAAATATTGAACCTTTTACCTTTGAAAGCATGTTTTATCCTTGTTCATGCATGATCAGTTTTATATTAAATTTTTACACTTTTATGAATGGAATTTTGAAAATTTTATTCTATATTTGGAATCATAATAATTTATATAATCTAATAAGGTCAACTTATTTTTTACCATAATGAATAGTAAAAAAGTAAAAATTGTGTACTGTAGTTAAGGTAAAAAATGGTTTATCGGGGGTTAAACAAAAAAGATAAGTGTTAAGAACTGAAACCATTTAAAAAATATATTTTCTAGAAATATTATAACCTTATAATTTATAAGGCTATATAATACTCTATTTTTTCATCTTTCATTATAATAAAAAGTTTAGACCTTTTCCATTTCAAAAAAATACTAGTGTGTCACTAAGAACACTTTTAAATGGCCACCCCATATCCTCTCTTCTGAGACCTTTAATACCATTTTATTTCTGCATACAAAAAGAATTCACTTACCAAAATCCATAGTATCATCCTAGAATCATTATTTTTTTCCTAAATTCATCCTAAGAATGATTCTGGTGCAAACCTAAGGAGGATACCTGAAGAAGAGGTTTCATTCTTCAACAAGTGTTTTTAGTTTATTTCTTCCTCCACCTCTTTCAATTATTATTAAAACATTACGATAAAATAACCTCAATATATTTTATATAATAATTTCTTTTTTATTAATTATATTACATATAGAAATATCTAATTAAATAAAATGGGTTACGAAATCATTATATATGTTTACAGAGGACTACCACCTCACGAACTGATGTCATTCATTTTTCAATTACAACCCCTCACAGATGGGTATAATGATGGATACTAAGAGTATATTTGATATTTATAAAAAAATTATACCAAAGGCGTAATTATATCATATGTACAATTTTTCTTTCCATTTTTTAGGGGATATGATAATGTTGCTCTTATGTATGGAAGACTACAGCCCCATGAAGCGATGAAGCTTCTTTCACTAACGCTTTACATAGAAGATAATAAGGAAACAATTTAACGATATATGTGATATAATTGAAATAATTATGATATTCGTGACATATGTTTCATTCATAAAATATAATATATCATGTTCTTTCCTAACTTTTCACTCAATCAATGATGATAATTTCGTTCGTGTACGTGTGGATTATTGCCTTAACGAAGAAATGTAACACTCTCTTTTAATCACCACACCCAATGGTTGATATTTATAAGTATATTTAAAGGGGTAAAAATTATTTATGATATTATTATAATTTTGGAAAGATAAAATATTACATAACTCCTTTCCATAATGATCATTGAAAAATGGATTCCTTACTCATGTGTACATATGGGCATCCAACTCCATGATCTTAATGTACAATATTTCTCCAAAATATATTTCAACACTAGTTTTAAAATTATAATTGATTTATATATTTTATAATTATTTCTCAATTATTAGTCTGGATATTATAGAACCATGATCAAAGTAAGATGACCAAAAATAAAATATCTAATGAAACACGATAAACAAAGTAATTATAACCTGAAATGTAAATTTAATATGGAATTATTAATTAAGGGACAATAAAGTTATAAGAAAATAATATATGGTAGAATATATATATTTATGGTTCTGAAATATATTTATAATAAACTAATATTTTTTATATAGAAGTTTTAAATGTGGGCGATAGATGTTGAGACATAATGTAAGGGATTTCTATTATATCTTTTATTTCTAGGAGACATAGAAAAATTCTTGAGTCTTTTCATTTTTTTGTGTTATACAACCAATTTAACATTTAATATCATGAATATAATACATATCATGAAATTTAATGTTTCATTTGATTTTATGCATTATTAGAACATAAAATTGAAAAGATTACCAAAGTGGTAAGAGATTTATAATCTCTCCCTTATTTTTTGGAGTCTTATGAAAACTCACCACTCATTTATTTTCTGTGGTGTATTTACTAACCCTATGAAAATATTTACCACAACTATACTCATTTTAATGATATTTGAGGTTTCCTTAAATTTTATTCTTTATTGGAACTTACGATTCAAATGAATACAAAAGGGCTAATGGATTTTCATCTATGATTTTAATTATGAGATATACATTCCATATATACCTATTGTTTCATATATGCGGTATATATTCTATCCAAGAATATATTTTATATTTATTCTAAAGAAAATTATGTTGATTTAAATAACCATTTTTGCATCTCTCTTTCTTGGAGTTTACGCTTCAAATGATTATCTTGTGGTAAAGGTTCTTTGTCACAATTTTCATTCTTTGAGACATATATTATGTTTTTCACAAATATTCTTTATGAGGTGTATATAAATCCCATTTGACAAGTAATATCATGAATTTATTTATTCTATTCATATTCTATGTTACATTTAATTTTTTATTTAATTAGGATTACGATTCAATATTTCCAATGTGGTAAGGTTTTTATGTTACAATCACATCATTTATCAGGGTTTATCATGATTATGCTTCCAATGATTAAATATTTTGATAAAACCATGAATAAGATCGGTTGTTTTCTTATCCTCTACATGTTTCTCAATAATAAATTTTCCCCTCATGTTTAACTCTTTGTGTACTTAAGAGTTCAAAATAATTTTTTTAAGGAAAATCGTCTTTATCTATCTCTTTGGTAAAACAATTGATTTTTAATCCAAAAATATATTTTCTAAAAATGATTTAAAATATTTTTTTAACATTATTAAAATAATTTACTAATTTTTTCACATTTTAAACATTTACAAAAAAAATTGAAAGGAATCTTCATATAGTTTCCCAAACAATGCTCGTTTAGCCTTTACCAAAAATGTGAAATGAATCTTTATTTTCAAGAGTATAACATGATCATAAATTCAGGTCATTACAAATATAATTTTCATTGAATATTACTTTACATTTATTCAATGTTATTATTATGTAAAAGGATTTAAAAAATTAGTAAATTTTTTTTTCAAAGATGAAAGAATATTTTCCTAAAGAAATATTTTCAATTATTTTTAAAGATTCCTTTATATGTTTCAAAAATTATTTTTTTAAAAATCATTTACAAAATGTTTTATAGATTATTAGTTTTAAAATGGTATTTTTAAAGAAAATTTATTTTACTCAATAAATCATCCATGTGATTTATCCTTTAAAATCATTTTCCAACTAAGATGATACCATTTTGTGTAAATTTTACTTTACTATAGATATAATCCAAATATACCATTCTTATTTTTTATTTGAATGGTTTATTTTTAAGATGAAAAGATGTTTATGAATCCTGATTATATTCCATGGGTTGTACCATGATGAAATTATTATGATACTTGATTCTTTTTCCATTTATTATTCTATGAATAAATAATGAAATGGTTATGAAACTTGAATATTTTTTATAGCTTATAATATGATGAAATGTTTATGAAACGAATTTCATTTCATGGATTTTTATAAGTTGAATGTTTTATAATCTTGTGGAACACATATATATGATTTTAATTATGTGGTGGTGGTAATGTTATAACTAATGATGGTGGTTATGTTATAACCAAATATGGTTGAGACCTATATCTAATTCCAATGCTTTTGGGAATGGATTTATATCTAATATGATAGATAAGACTATAACGGGGAGTGAACTCGGTTCAGTAAGAGACTTTTTCCAATAAAATGATATTTCGAGTAAACCTTGAATAATATGATGGTTTTGATAGTAAACCAATTCCACTATGATAACCCTATAAGTTATCCTTGACTATTATGTAAATGAATTTCTACGCATATGTGTATGTCATAGTTCTATGTTTTATGCTAATGGTATGCTCTCATGGATCATGTTCTTCGATTTTTTTATCATTCATGCCTTATGAACTTCTAATATTTATTCCATGAATCAATATTAGAGTCTTTGATATACAGTGTAGGGATTTAAATTTTTTTTCATATTATTTTACCCTTATGTTCATGTTATGCTTTTATATATTTCTGGTTTACCCATTATGAGAATCATATCTCACCCTTTCTTATTTTTTGTTTCCTGAGGTTATGAAGAAATATTTTAAGTAGGGTATGTTTCTGAAGAGTAATAAATGGAAAGATATATCTAGGATATGATAAATATCTTTATCTAAATTATAATATTTTGTAACTAGTATCCAAAGACACTAAACTATTATGGTCTGTAGGAGTGTGTTTGTGGAACCTATTGAATATTCATCTAAAAATATGTAATATCAATGTGTGTGAATACTGTCTATTTATAAAAATCCCAAATAGTATTCTCTAATTAAATAGGAAGTTTAATTTAATTTAATAAAAAATCTAAATAAGTTAATCTAGATATGTACCTCAACCAAAATAACATGAAACAATATGCTTTATTCCTCATGGGATGTCTTTTTTTATCTTGAGAAAGGTACCCAGCTTTATTTCCAAACTCTAAAGAATCTTACTCTAAACATAAAATAAATATAAGATTAATATCATGATTTAAATAATATATCTCACATGAAATCTAAAAATATAATGAATTAACTGTTTAGTGACTTGGAGATTAATTTCATAAACATAATTATTTACAGCACTTGAAAACATTTATCCATAATCGTGCTCTTCTAGATCCAACATTAGAGAGATCATATGAAATAATAATATTTATAAATGGTGGAAATAAATTCATATTAAAGGGGTTAGCTTAAATGATCAGTATGGGGAAAACCTATAACAAATAATCGGATCATAAACATGAAACAGAATATGATGAGGGATAAATATATTATTAAAATATTATGAAACCATATATGATAATCATAAAACATTATAGAGAGACATAATATCATGAAAATATTATTAAGGAATCATAAAAGTTATTACATGATCAAAATAAATCATAATAATCATGAAATATGTGAGCATGACATTATATTGTAAAATATTTTATAAATATGGTGTATCATGAAATCATTTAATATCCTAAAAATGAAAGGCATATTAGAAATGTATCATGACTAAAAAATATTTAAAATTTTCACAAAATAATAAATATAAATATAATTTGAGAAATATCATTATGCACATGCATATGTGAATAAACTCAATATTACCACATTTAAAAATGTGGGAAGATTCATTATTCTGAAAACTATGTTAAGAAAATAATCTAGACCATGCTTGACTATATCATGAGATATGAATATTAAAAATTTATTGGAGGTTTATATATGACCCCACTATTCACCATCCAAAAAAATGTATTCCACCTAAAATCTACCTCTAAAATATCTTATTGAAAAATGAAAAAGTAAGGGTTTCGTAAACATTTCAAAAACATCACATAACATGAACATAATAAATCATAGCATATCCAAAATCCGATTTTACAAAAATAATCACATCATAATATCCTATATAGTGTGGTTTAAGCATCACTTCTGGAGAGATTAACCTTAGTGGATATAATAGAAGTGAAACAAAAAAATATTTCAAAAATACAATTTAAACATTGGTAAAAAAATATGATTTTAAGGTAAATTTCAAAATACATTTTGTTAAGGGTAGGATAAATATTTAAAAAAACATATTGAAAAGAGTTCTGAATAAAATATAATTTAATAAATATAAAAAACTGGCTAATAAATCCAATACATTAAATAATTAAAACATATACATTCATTATTATTTTTGGTAATTTTAAATGAAAACAAGATAAAAGAATCTTTGAAATACATTCACTTCATAAAATATTTAAACAAAATTATTTTGAGAATAAAATTCAAAAAATTCTTTGATTTTAAAATTTTAAAAACATTCTTTATGAAAAAATATATATTCAAGAAAAGCTTAATTGGAAATAATGAGAGTTATTCTTACTAATTATATACATTTATTTCAAAAAAAATTATAAATATTTGTTTATTTTTGTTAAGAAGTAGGTTGTCTAGAGAAAATGATTAAATACAATATAAAAGAGTGCAACAATAGGATTAAAAAATGAAAGGTATATTCAAGAAATAAATATTATAACCCAAAAAATCAGAAAATTAGTAGATTAAACTCTTTCCATGGTCTTAATTGGATATGTTCATATCCCTAACTTGTTGAAAACCCAAATTAATGTAATTAAAAACATTCTTAGTAATTTTATTCATTAATATTTAATTATCTAAATTTTATTTATTATTATATTATATTTATTTGTTATATTTAACTCAAGATTGGTATGTTGACCATCGGAAATGGATTGTAAAATAACTTCATAATCTATAGAATGTTATAGGTTTATGTATTTTATTATTATATTTTTATAAAATTTATAGTGTAATAATGATTTTTAAAAAATCAACCAATATTTGGAAATGTAAGTTAACTGGATTATCTTGGGTGATTATATTTATTATGATAGATAAGTGTTATTATCACCTATAAAATGTCTAATATTACCTTTAAAAATATTAATAGATTCAAAAACATTACTATTGTTTTTTAAATATATTTTTAAAGTTAACTATGTGATACAGTTAAGTAAATGGATGTAAATCATCTCATGGAGGCAGTAGGTGCACATATACATAGGTGATATATTCATTAGCCATATAATGGATAGAATATATATAATATTATTATGATTCCAGGTTCATTATGATGTTATAAATATAATATTAAACCATTAACGCCCCCTTCAAACCATCCCTGATTGATTCTGAATAAAAATTAAACTTGTCCATCATGGAAACGATACTCCACACATATGCATGATGACGTTTTTGTTTCACTAAGTGAAACATATAGGGTATTTTGTGAATACTGATCCATTATAAAAACATTATATTATACTAGTAATACTAATTTCAATACAATATAATACAAAAATGTGATCTTAATGACAGGGGAAAAGAATGAAATGATTTATAATAGTTCGGTATAGAATACGACATTTCTCTTATATATGATATCCCATGAGTAATAACTTATGGTACTTTTGGTAGGCCTTTTAGAAATTCTGATGATTATATTAAATGGGGAATATTTTTATGATAATCTTGGGTATAGCTTCTATAGATCCTATTGGTATAGATAAAGTGGGGGAGTGGAGGGGTGAATGGTGTATTTAATAGTTGAGGGTCACTTTTATAATAATACAAAGTAAAAAACACTATTCAAGATTCTGTTGTAAAAATATTGGATAAAATTATAGTGTGGAGATAGATTGGGTTGATCAATCATTTCCCAAAAAATTAAAAACATTTTTTAAACATGATTCAAGACATGTACCCTTACTTTTTTTAATTTACCATTTTAGTTCAAGCCTCATAAACATTTTTTTCTAACAAAATAATATGTGCTTTACTAAAAACATAAAATGACACCTCCAACAGAAATCTATTACTTTGAGCCAAAATTTGACATAAAATTAATCGTGTTAAATTTCTAAATAAGATGAAATTAATTTTTAAAATAAAAAATTTTATATACAGAAAATGAGAAGGTTTTATAAAAATAGTGTTTAACAATTTTTCTTTCATAATCTTATTTAGAAATGGATAAAAGTTAATTGTGTGTTCATATAATTATATTTCTATTTAAAAATCATATTTTTTAAATTATTTAAAATAGTTTAATTTAATTTATTAGATAAAAAATACACTATATTAATAAAATAAATTTTAGAAAATAATAATTTCACGAGTATCACTTTAATTAAATTTAGTCTTAGTAATCTTACTTTAATGAAAAAAAATTATAATTCAAAATAATATTTAACTAATGATTAAAAATATGGAATAAATTTTACAAAATTAAATTTATAAAGTTTAGAATAATTAATTTTAACGTTGGCATGTGTAAAGCGTAAAAACTTATTCTTAGAAAAAAGAGAATTTTGAAACATAAAATGTACTTTTGTATAAAATTTTCAATTTAATTTTTTTTTAGGATATAAATTGGATTATTGTAAATAAAGTTAACTTTTTTTCTTCAAAATAAAACAAAAACATAACCCTAAAAAATTAATATTTAATTAAAAGAAAAGACAAAAAAAATTATTGAAAAATGTCACATAAGTTGTTAAATAAAAGTATTATAAATTCGTAATATTATTTGGATTTGAAAATTTTTACTCCATAAATATATCCATTACCATTAATAAGAATTTTTTTTTGAGTTTCACTTATTAGTATAGTCCTAAATTCTAGGATTTTAGTAAAAAATGTATTTCTATATATTAAACTAAAAATTAGTTATTCCAAAAAATATAAAAAAAATAACCTTAAGGTTACATTGACATGATTATTTTTTAAAAATCTAATTTCATCATATTAAACATATTAAATTTATAAATTTATCTATTAAAAATGAAATATAAAAAACATTTTTTAGAGAAAATATCTTTTTATTTAAAAGTCAAAATATGTAGTGTTTATAATATATTCCCTAAATAACTTATTAAAATAATGATTACCTGATTATAGGATCCTAATTTATATTTATATATTCCCTAACCATATCCATATAAGGTATAAACATAAGTTATGCTCTCGTGGCGGTCAAGGGTGGTGATTTTTCCTGCATTGATTTTGTGGAAATTTGGATGAGCATGAATTTCTCTAACAAATGATTTCACACATAATTGAATTATTCATGTTTTTCTTGGTATTGTTTTATAGAAAACCAAATTAATGCTAACTCATTACCAATGTTGGATAAATGGAATTTATAAGAGTGAACTTCAGTACTCTATGTCAATTCGTTATTTTTATGATCTTGTAATATACTTACTTACTTTTATAACAATATTATAATGGTCAAAAATATGAGTTTCGTTATAGAAATATGTTTTATGTAGAAAAATATATTAACATTTAATGAAAATACATAGTGAAATATCATGTAGTTTTGTTCTCCCCCCTTAAATAACGTTTATACCCATAATTTTAAATGTAATATAATGGGATTAATATTTATAGGGAATTCTAAATTAAGGATATGGTTGTGGTTTATCAAGTGTTAATTTATGATATCATATTAGTTTTCCAAATACAAAATTTGATATGATCGCTTTTTAAAAAAGAGATAATACATTCCTAATACAATCCCAATAATTAAATAATGGATAATCCCCAAAGAAGTAACTTACACAAACCTTGAAGAGGATTCTTATACTATGGATATAATAATAAAATGACCAAATTTCATTATTTATAATCCAAAATATTATTGTTTTAGACATACATGATATTATAGATATAAAAATCTAGAGTTTGAAATTATTTTTCTATGTTAATAGATTTCTTTGATTATGAATTTCCATGTTCCCATGGTATAGGTGGTTGTTGGTGCCTATTTTCCTTTTTATCCCTTAGATTTGGGAATATATTTTCAAAATGTCCAATTTCATTAAAATTGAAGTAATTTAATTTTATATTTTCTCTCATTCCTTTACACTTTTGAGTTTTATAGACTTCATATCCACAACTTTATCATCTTCACATTCCTTCAATGAAATTTCCTTCCTACTTCTTTCAACATTTCATACAAGTGGGGAATTAATTCATCATAACTTAATTATCCATATCAAATGAATTTACATGGGAATATATCCTTCTCATCATTTTTTATGGGCCTCAGACTATGTTCACATTATTAATTATATTTTATGATAGTTGGTTTTGCATAATCATATGGTTTCGCATACCAGCTCTCATTTTTATGGGTCATTCATAATGAAAATATCCATATTGGCCATGAAATCAATTTCTAAGTGTATCTTTTAGAAATAAAAAACTAAAAAATAAAATAATTTATCATTTGTGAAAAACACTCTAAGAGAGTTATTTTAGGATAATTATATGAAAATTTCATTCTCAAAATGTCTTACTTGTAGAATTATTACATTAAGTTCATTAGAAGTCACTCTCAATTTAATCTTGGTTTCTTTAGCTTGGGATTTCTCTTATTCCTTATTATAATTCCATAACATAATAAATCCTTTATAAGGGATCATAAAGATAATATGATTTACCAAATCACACTTGATAAACCAGGACTCCTACATGAGCCAATGCCTTGAAAGGCCCAACAAACATGGGAGAAATCTTACACCCATTATGTCACGAACAAAATCTGGTCACCGCCAAACACGGCACCAATCCTGGCCCATGGAAAGGCCCGAAGGGTGTTCCCGATCCCCACTGGTAGCCACAAGTGCTCAGGTATCATAAAATGAGAATTGGGAATGATTTACCCAATCTTATAAACAAAAAACAACAAATGAATCGTATAAAACAACTCACCAGGACTATAACAAAGTTACAAAACCTGAAAAGCCCAAGAACCTCAACATGGAAAGGGGAATCACCCTCAAGCCATCTCCACAACACCACATCATGAATGACCGGAAAAACTCAAACTGTTGGCACAAAATTTGTACTCAATCCTGCGACAACAAAAATAACCAAGTCTACTTACACCAAAGGGTGTAAGTAGAGTGTGATCCAATGCCCATTAGGATACCACCACTAATATATTCCATGTGATAAACATTCAAAGATGAAAATCAGTAAAGTTTTCAAAAACATGTAATTTATAGTTACAATTTATAAAATATGCAACTTAAAAAAAATTAGTTTTCAAGTGAGATAATTTAATGAATAAACACTTTTAAAATAAATTCAGAAGCTAATGATTTTTTCCAAACAAATATACCATATGTCTATAGTAAGTATAATGGATCTAATGAGCACAAGTAATAGGAAATAACCCCTTGGCACTAGCAAGTTGTGGGTCCCAGGTACCTCGTATCTCAGTGAGAGTAACCACAAGAATATCTGTTCTCATGCACAAGCCACTAGTAGGGATCATACCCATAACCTTGTGGTCCCCAATCATCATCATCATAGTTTAGTTAGAGTTGTAAGCGTCAATCTTGCAAAGTGAAACTGAGGCCAAACCCGATGGATTCACTAGCATACTAGTACACGTCCACCCACCTAGATACCCGGGTTTTCCCATTGTGCTCAAACATGTTCAGAAATCCAAGAAATATAGTTTTCACATGAAAATATCACTACCACATAACACATTAACCAAACAGCCCCATGTACATCACAAAAGTCACAAATTCCACTTTTCATTCAAATGCATTCTGAAATCAAACTCACACCAAAATAGCCCACAACACTTTTTGCTTAACTTTCACAATCCATCACATCCTTTAAAAATTTTATAAAGTCCCTCCAAATATGCTAGACATAACATAACAACCCACTCACATGTTTCATAAAACTATTTTTATAAACAAAATCCATTTTTCACATCGCACTCACACAAACAACCCACATCACGTTCAAACTTCTTTCACAATTCAGTAAACCCATTAAACATTTTTATAAAGCATTTGCAAAAGGATACACATCACATGACAGAACTATTCACATTTAAAATGGTCCATTTGAAAGTATAATCAATCCAAAACAGTTTTCCAATATGGTTTCACATCTTACATAAACCATTCAACCATTCAAAACTTTCGTAAATCAATTCTAAAGAGTGTACCAAAGATTTTCACATAAAACCCATTTCAAAACTATATTTTGAGGACAAAATCACACCAATACAAATTTAAAACAGAATTGGAAGCACCAAAAACCTTTATTAAACTACCCCCAAGTGTTATACAAACACCTCAAACAATACCACAAAAGATTCACATGAAAAGCACACGTTTTCAAAATCACTTTCAAGAAGTACAATAAGGTTTTACACCTTAAACCCATTAAAAACCTCTTTAAAACATAATGGCACACCAATACCCTACCAAATCAGAATTTTCTTCCCAAAAAAATTATTAAACCAATTTCATATCTTATGAAATACACTCAAACAATACCCAAAGGGTTACACATGAAAAACACTCAATTTTAAGCTAAAATCAAACTATACAAATAAATGCTTAACCAAATCCAACATAAATAGTTTTCTCACCACAAAAAACATCTTTGGAACATTCATAATAAGTAATTCAAGAAAACTAACTCATCTAGAAATGATTACACATGGAATCACCTACCTTTTATGTCAAAATCGTCAAAACATGGTGTGAAACATCAACCGCACCACCACTGCACCTCAAGGAAGATAAATCCAGACCTAGGCCACCATATTTGACCAAAAAAACACCAAATCAAACCCTAGGTTCGAAAATAAAATTCTGGACATGAGGAACATCAAGAAAGGGTGAAAGAAACCCTATGGAAGGGGAAGAAATCAAGGAAAGAAACACTTACTTGAAACATCTTGAATCAAACGAACCAAATACACCAAAAGTTGAATCTCCAAGAAACCAAACGTGATATGGAGGATCTAATGGGGATGAGAAGGTCAAGTGGGGACTGAAATGGGGGAAAAATAGTGAAAATTAAATGATTTATGAAAGAATCAACTTACCTTCTCAAATATGGACGATTTGAGGAATCCTAAGAAGTTTTTCCCTACTCCTCGAGTCAAATGAGGTCCAAAGTGTAAAAATGAATAATGGGGGTGAGGCTAGGGATTTTGGATTTAGGTGGGAGGTAGAATAACTGGAATAATGTATAAAATGAGTGAGTTATTAAATAATTAAAAAATAATTTAAAACTGGAAATGGCTCACAGGTTGGCCCAATTCCAAATTAATTCACTCAAACCCAAAATGCCAATGGGTTTAGAAAGGGTCCAAATGGACATGGTGATTTGGATAGGTCATAGGAGTAAAAGTGGGAAGTGTAATAGATGAAAATTGTTAACAAATTAAAGACTTATAAAAGAAATAAAATTTATTTTTAAATCTTGAATTGGGCTCACGGTTTGGCCGAAATTTTGAAAACCCTCCATTTCGACCAAAATGAATGGAAAACCCCCAAAACAAAGAAAGGATGGAAATTAAAAGAAAAATACATTTAAAATAAGTCGTTTATGTGACAATTATTCCCATCATAAAACTTTTCGTCCCTGGAAAGCCACAGCAAGGCCAAATACAAAAACCAAACCCAACTGATAAACCAAGAAGTAATTCTTTGTCAAGATTCGCCCCCAAAGTCCAAAACACCTCCAGTGATCATTTAAGGAAGGATTACTCTAACAACCAAAACTTACACCACATTCCTGAGAAAATCAATCACATTTAGGCTTTATAGCAAATGAAAACTCCTCAAACACAATCTACACAATACTAAATCAATTTACCTAAACAAACAACTATATCGAACAAAGTTACACTTACCCTACTATAACTAAACCATTGGGCACTCTCCAATATCAATGTTTACCCAAGGAATATGTAGGTAGTTAGATATCTACGAATGATAATACCTACTTCTAAGACAAGACCAAGGAAAAAATCTGAGCTACTCGTATGAAGATACACAAATGGGCTCCCCACCATAAGATACAACTTAAATTTTTTCCCGAGACAGAATAAGGACACTAACAGGGGGAGGCCCGAACATACTCCCTAGTACAAGGGGTATAAATCCATTAGAAATTTCCTAAATAATATGAATTATACCCATGTTGGTTCTCCCCACCATAAGAACCAACCATCTTAACCGACCGGCGTGAGCCGACATGAAAAACCCAAAAAATTTAATGATTTGGGAAGGCTTCATAGTTAGTCCACACGGTTTGGGAAACCGTGAACTAACTGTGCAGATCATTATTTCTGCATGGATTCCTGGCACATGGTTACTAATAATTGTGCACAAACCATGTGCTCAGCCTATCTAGACAAATTTCAATCCATTCTCCAACAAATCAATGGAAACCAAGGAGGGGAAAGATATTGGGTGATGACATGGGTACAAGGCACTCCACCTATTTCCACCGAACGAGAACAACATAAGAAAGATGATGAAACCATAGGTTTAAACTCTTACTATCTTTCATAATGAGGATAGGACTTCTTTTCAAGGTTTTAAACGACAATGGGGTTTACCCTGACTACGCGCCAGCTTCTCTCCAGGACCTATGGTTGGAGCTCAAAATATTGAAGCATCTTCAGCCTCATAGTTAGGCTGTGGAAACCCCTATGTGGAACATCTTCTTTCAGTGCCACAAAAAACTACACCGCATACCCCTATGGGTTCACCAAGACATAACACACTCCATAACTCAGTTTACCGACACCTGAAATTTAACTAAAACAAGGGATCAGAAGATGCACACACATCGCACCTTGTTTCTTTGGGTGAGAAACAATAGAAGGGAAGGACACATATAAACACCTTCCTCTATGATATAGCATTTGATGTTTTTTCTAAGTGAGACATACTCCCAATATAACAGAGAACCTCAAAGGATTTCACGACCTTCACCTTTACAGTAAAATGAGCACACAACATCACATTTTATCACCGAACATAACCTTTACGATTGATAGAAAAAATAAAAGGAATGAGACCTAATGCCAAGTCCCTAAACAATAGACAAGTCCAAAAAGTGGACACAATAGCCTCTCATGACCAAAATCCCAAAATTGGTGCTTTAACAAGAACTATTGCTTCAAAGAAACTATGAAGAACCCAGAGGCCCTCTTAGACACCATAGAGACACTCATCCACACTAACAACCCCGGAACACTTCCACCTTCGATGAATCGGACAACTTAAGAAACTAAGGTCTCTTTAACCTTACAAAATCACTATCCCACTACAAGAGGATCTAAAAATCAATGAAATGAATGGATGTAGACTCAATCAACAAAGATTGAAAAAATATTCCTTATATTGATCAACTGGAGGATTTTCCAATGGTGAAACAATACGGGTTGCACTTAAGTTGGGCATTAACCCTTAATGGGGACATACCTTATCCAATGAGAGAACCAAAGGACTCAACCAAACTGGTCCATTGGTCAAAACATGCCACAAAACAGGTCCAAACACATGAAGGGAACCACCATAAAGGTTTCCCAAAACCTATCTTAGAAGAGACTACTAACCGGTCCTTCTACCCAACTTGGCGTCCAAACACAAACCCAAAACACAGTCCGAACAAGAGGGGTTCATGGAATCAAATCATCCCACAACATCAACATTTTCCAAAAACACATAATATACACCATCCCAAAAAATTCAACAAGACATCATGTTTTTCTTTAAAAACATCTCTTTGAAAACAAACGGTTCAACGGTTAGCGTATCCACCAATGGTACCCCATGAGCCTCACACACGCATGTTTCTGTGCCACACCGAGCACCCTCCCCATATCTGTCCTGGCACTCATCCAGTCATGCCATCAACCATCCATTATCTCATATAACCCCATGCATGTTGTCTCTCGTTAAAATACCAGAGGTTAAAATAAAAATTCATTCCACTTTTCAAAACCAAAACGGTTAAACAACACATCCTTTTTCTCAAAACCGCTAACCACAAGATCAAAATACCAATTCACATATTACAAAAAATTTCACAAAGACACAAACATTTAGAAAAGAACTCACTTTAATCTTATTCACATAAATTTCAAAAAGTCTCATCCCATTAAAACACCCTTTGATTGTTTAGAAAACTCTATTGGAAACACTTTTCCAAAACCAACTTCAATATAGTTCCTGATTTCAAAAGAGGTATAAGAACACCATTTTTCATTTCAAAATAATTCTGAAAATTTAGTTCCATAATTTCATAAATCAAACCATTCCCTCTTTATTTGAAAATAATTTCACAAAAACGTTTCACTTCTTAAAACCAAGTCACTTTAAAACCAAAGTTCCAAGATTTCAAAACTAAAGAACACAAGACAATGTGAGAGGAAACTAGTTTTAGTGGGTGACTTGGACATATGGTTGGCGGCCATATTCCAAAAAATTCACTGTCATAGAGAGTTTTATAGGGAATATCTCTGGCTCCACATGGCTTTCTAGGCCCTGCGAGCTCACGGAGACCATTAAACCAACTCTCTTTTAATTTCCCCTAATCATCATTAAACCAAGAAAACCAAAGGACTCCGAAAGGTCCCGACTTCCCCTGGAGACTTCAATCCCATCATGAGTTCTGGTGATCAGCCACACTACTCATAACTGAAATTCCAAGTCCCGACAATCTGAACTCCAGACTGTCCCGACTATTCCCCAAATAACATGACCCAAAGGGAGCGAACATCCTCTGATACCATTTTTTCACGAACCAAATCTAGTCGACGCCAAACACGGAACCAAACCCGGCCTGTGACAAGGACCATAGGGCGTTCCAGATCCCCATGTTCTAGCACAAGTGCTCGGGTATCATAAAATGAGAATTGGGAACGATTTACCCAAGTTTATAAACATAAAACAACAAATGTATCCAATAAAACGAATCTGGAGTTTTCAAACCAAACAATGTTTTACAAAAATTCAGAACTGAATTTAATAGTCTAAAACAACTCACCAGGACTATAACAAAGTTAAAAACCCCCAAAATGAACATCCCAAGAACCTCAACAAGGAAAGAGGTATCACTCTAAATCCATCTCCACAACACTACATCATGAATGATCAGTGAAAACACGAACTGTTGGAACAAAAGTTGTACCCAAACCTGTGACAACAAAAATAACCAATTCTACTTACACACAAGGGTGTAAGTAGAGTGTGATCCAATTCCAAGTATGATACCACTACTAAGAGATTCCATGTGATAAACATTCAAAGAAGAAAAGCATGCAAGTTTTCAAAAACATGTAATTTCTAGTTACAATTTCTAAAAGATGCAACTTAAAAAAATCAGTTTTCAAGTTGGCTAATTTAACGAATAAACACTTTTAAAATAAATTCAAAAGCTACTGAATTTTTTCAACCAAATATACCGTATTCCTACGGTAAGTATAATGGATCTAATGAGCATAAGTAATAGTAAATAACCCCTAGGCACTAGCTAGCTGTGGGTCCCAGGTACCTCATATCTCGGTGAGAGTAACCACAAAAAATATTTGTTCTCATGCACAAGACACTAGTAGGGATCATACCCATAACCTAGTGGTCCCCAATCATCATCATTATAGTTTAGTTATAGTTGTAAGCATCAATATTGCTAAGTGAAACTAAGGCCAAACCCCACGGATTCACTAGCATACTAGTACACGTCCACCCACCTAGATACCCGGGTTTTCCATTTGTGCTCAGAAAGTTCAACAATCCAAGAAATATAGTTTTCACATGAAAATATCACTTCCACATCACACATTAACCAGAAATCCCCATGTACATCACAAAAGTCACAAATTCAACTTTTCATTCAAATGCATTTTGAAATCAAACTCACACCAAAATAGCCCACAACACTTTTTGCATTACTTTCACAATCCAACACATCCTTTAAAAATTTTATAAAGTCCCTCCAAATATGATAAACATAAAATAACAACCCACTCACATGTTTAATAAAACCCTTTTTATATAGAAAATCCATTTTTCACATCGCACTCACACAAACAGCCCACATCACGTTCACACCTCTTTCACAATTTAGTAAATCCAATAAACATTTTTATAAAACATTTTCAAGGGGATACACATCACATGAAAGAACTATTCACATTTAAAATGGTCCATTAGAATGTATAAACAATCCAAAAAAGTTTTCCAATATGTTTTCACCTCTTACATAAATCATTCAACCATTCGAAACTTTCATAAAATAATTCTAAAGAGTGTACCAAATATTTTCACATAAAACCCATTTCAAAACCCTATTTTAAGGATAAAATCACACAAATAAAAATTTAAAACAGAATTGGAAGCCCCAAAACATTTATTAAACTACCCCCAAGTGTTATACAAACACCTCAAACAATACCACAAAAGATCCACATGAAAAGCACACGTTTTCAAAATCACTTTCAAGAAGTACAATAAGGTTTATCACCTTAAACCCATTACAAAAACCTCTTTAAAACATAATGGCACACCAATAACCTACCAAATCAGGATTTTCAGCCCAAATAAGATTTATTAAACCAATTTCATATGTTATAAAATAAACCCAAACAATACCCAAAGGGTTACACATGAAAAACACCCAATTTTAAGATAAAATGAAACTATAAAAATAAATGCTTAACCAAATCCAACATAAACAGTTTTCGCACCACACACAACATATTAGGAATGTGAATAATAAGTAATTCAAGCAAACTAACTCATCTATAAATTATTACACATGGAATCACCTACATTTTATCTCAAAATCGTCAAAACATGGTGCGAAACATCAACTGCACCACCGTCGCACCTCAAGGAAGATAAATAATTCCCTAGACCACCATATTTGACCAAAAAACACCAAATCAAACCTTAGGTTCGAACCTCAACTTATGGACATGAGGAAATTCAAGAAAGGGTGAAGTAAACCCTAAGGAAGGGGAAGAAATTAAGGAAAGAAACACTTACTTGAAACATCAAGAATCATACGAACCAAATACACCAAAATTTGAATCTCCAAGCAACCAAACCCGATATGGAGGCTCTAAGGGGGATACGAAGGTCAAGTGGGGACTGAAATGGGGGTCATATAGTGAAAATTAAAATATTTAAGAAAGAATCAACTTACCTTCTCAAATCTGGACGATTTGAGGAAGCCTAAGACCGTTTTCCTTACTAGTCGAGGAAAATGAGGTCCAAAGTGGAAAAATGAATATTGGGAGGGAGGATCAGTATTTTGGCTTCAGTTGGGAGGTGGAATCACAGGAATATAGTAAAACATGCGTGAGTTATTAAATAATTAAAAAAAAATTAAAACTGGAAATGGCTCACAGGTTGGCCCAATTCCAAATTAATTCACCCAAACCCAAAATGCTAATGGGTTCAAAAATGGTCCAAATTGACATGGTAATTTGGATAGCTCATAGGAGGAAAATTGGGAAGTGGAATAGATGAAAAATTTTAACAAATGAAGGAGTTATAAAAGAAATATTTTTTTTTTAAATCTGGAATTGGGCTCACGGTTTGGCCCAAAGTTTGAAAACCCTCCATTTCCACCAAAATGAATGGAAACACCCCAAAACAAAGAAAGGATGGAAATTAAATGAAAAATATATTTAAAATAAGTCATTGATGTGACAAATTATAAATATTTCACTTCCCATGATGGGGAGTTACCCTTAGTAACACATGATCCCCAACATCCAGATCTAGAGGTCTCCTCATTTGATCGGCATAGGATTTCTGAGGATCCAGTGCTGCCTTCATCCTCTCACAAATAAACTAAATCATTTTTTTCATATTATGTACTTGTTTCAACATGACAGTTTCTAACTCTCCAAACCTGATCCAACACAATGAAGAATGTCAAGGTTGACTATAAAGGGCCTCAAATGGAACCATTATGATGGTGGCGTGAAAAATATTATTGTAAGAGAACTCTGCCAGGGGAAGGTGCCTCTTCCATGAACCTCCAAAATCCAGAACACAACATCATAACATGTTTTCAATAGTATGGATGGTTCTATTTATCTAATCATCAATCTATGAATGAAATGAAATTATAAGGAATATCTAAGAACCAAAAGAATATTGTAGACCTCTCTACACCCATGTGGTAAAATAGGATCTTGATAAGATGTGATCATCCTCAAGACCTCGTGGAGTCCCACCACCTCCTACAAATAATGCCTCAAAGAAATATCCACTAAGCTCAAATCCTTGGTTGATATGAATTGGTATGATTTCATCAAATGATCCACTACCACCCATATACTGTCATTTCCTCCCTACTCTTCAGGTTGACCAATAAAAATGTCTAACGATATGTCCTCTCACTTCCACTGAGGAACATATAATGGCTAGAGAAAACTACTGAGAACACGTTACTTTGCTTCACCTTCATGCAGACCAAACATCGACACACAAACCCTATAACAACATGCTTTAACACAGGACACCAAAAATGACCTCTCATGGCTCGGTACCTCTTTTTCATGCCATTATGTACCACCAAAATAGAACTATGTAACTCTTCTGAGAACCATCTCATGCACCACCAAAGGAAAAAAAACCCTTCCAAGAAACAAAAATCAGTGTTGTTCATCGTTGGACCAACCATTAGGGGCCTCACCCCAAACAACTCAATCTCTCTAGACCACCACCTCAAGATCCCCCAACTAGGATTCCCCCACCTTCTACACTGGAGATGATTGTACCATTATCTGAAAAAGAGAAAATTTTCCCCTGACTTCTCCCATATCTAAATGAAATACTAAAACGTATTCCATCACTCTCTGTGAATCACCAGATTCAAACATTTTATCACTACATTACTTCGTTCTTTGTGCATTGGACACAACATTCCCCTTTCAAGGTGTATATGAAATCTAAAAGTCGTATTCCTGTAAGAACTACATCCCCCAATGATGGCGTAAGTTCAACTCGCATTTGGAGACAACATTCCTTAGGATACTATGATCTGTGAAGACCAAAAAATTATCTCCAATGGGGTAATGTATCCACAACTTTAGTGAAAACACCACTCTCACTGACTGAAGATCATGGGGGGAATAGTTACGTTCATGGGGATATAAACGCTGAGACCCATAAAAAATGAATGATCTCTTCTGCATCAGAACACAACCCAGCCCAATATGTGAATCATCAAAAAAACATTAATCTAAAATTATTATGTGGGAATATAAAGTACTGGATCACTGACCAAATTATCATTCAGATACTCAAAATTTGTTTATCACTAATTTTTCCACAAGAATGCCTAATCATTTCTAGTCAATGCTATTAGAGGAGTCACAACCTAAGAGAAACTGGATACAAACCTCATGTAATAGACTTCAATACAAAGGAAATATCGCACCTATACCACTATATTTGGGGATTAATAAGACACAAATGCTTCTATATTAGACGTATCTATAGCTACTCCCTACTATGATACAAAAGTCCCCATGAAATGAACTTATTAATCACAAAACTCACACTTAGAGAACTTCTGAAACAACTTCTCATGGTAAATAACTCCAAAAATAGCACACAGATTCTCTATATTCTCCTCCACATACATAGAATACATACGGATGTCACCCATGAAACCCACCATGAACATATACTAGAACTCCCATAACATAGTGTTCATTAACGCCATAAAATGTATGGAGCAATCATCACACTGAACGGAATCACAACAAATTCATAATTCCCATGACGACAATGCAATGAAAATTTAGGATATCCTCATCCTTTACACACATATGATGATATCTGGACTATAAATAGATCTTCAAGAACCAAATGTCACCCTTTAGTTGATCTAATAAATCATAAATTCATGGAAGAGGGTAGTGGTTCTTCACTTTCATGTGGTTCAAGCTATAATAATTGATACACAACCGTAAACTTTTATCATCCTTCTTCATGAACAATATCTTTGCACCACACAGTGACACACTTGGATGAACAAAACCACACCATAGCAGGCCATCGAGCAATATAAACAGCTCTCAAAATTCAAAAGGCACTATCCTATATGGAGACAATGAGATAGGGGACCTGCGTGGTTATACTTTTATCCAAAACACGATCTCTCATCGAAGGGGAAATGCTACAACCAATTCTATAAAAACATAAGGGTACTCCTCCATGCCCTTGGGAAACACCAACTATTTAACCAATGACTAACATGACATCATCTCATCCATCAAGGATGACAAGTATGAAACATGCCTCTAACCAATATGAGGGTCTCACTCACCAACAAACACTATTATCTCTCTATCAGTATCGAAGAACACAACCATCCTCCCGGAGTAACACATGATAGCCTACATTAAATACAACTAATCCATGTCAAGGATGATATCATATGGTTTTATCCCTAAACATATGAAATCAACCCAAGAGAAGTGTTTCCCCACCACTAGATCATGGTCTCTGCAAACATCATACAAGCCAGCTCAACCTCTAACTAGAGTAGTCAACGTCGAGGGAACTATAATTCCCTATACCTAAAGTCCAAAAGCTTGTACAAAGGGTAGCTGATATAATGTATTATGTCACTCCTTGATCAAACAATGCAGGAACACATGTATAAAAAAATAAAATGGTACCTCAAATGATGTGTTTCTCACCTAATGTTGGAAACTCTAAAGCATGAATCTGACCACGACCTACTCCATATCCTCTCTAAACCAATTGAACACCACCTATATGGTCGTGATCTACTCTCTTAGGATGGGGATCATCCTAAGGCTATCCACTCTCTTCCCCAACTACTCTCTTTTGATCCCAAACCAGAGAAAACTACTCATGATGCCTCTACTGGTACTACCTCAGTGGAGGAACCGGAGGTGGAACAACTGGAACATGCTAACTACTCAAAAACTTTGGCCAATCTCACAGCTAATGACCTCAAACTCCACAATAAAAACATGCATCGGATCCCTCAAAATGGACATTATATCCCCTTCCTCTAGAGAAATGATACATTGAGGGTCGGGACCTACCCTGGGATGATTGGAATCTCTTCTGTATATACTACTTGGAACCTAAGAAAATAGCTCTACTTTGGGAGGATGTTAGGTGGCTTCCCTCTCATGATGATCAAGTTTTGGATAATGTCCTCTCGGTGAAATATTCTCTTCCATCAACATGAGATACTCCTTAATCATAAATGGGGTTACCTAGTGCTGGATATCTGGATAAAAATCCTCCTCAAGATTCCATCCCATGGCCTCCTCATTTGGAAATAGGTTCGAATCATATCGAAAAACTTTCCTAAAATATATCCCAATCTCTTATACACTAGATCTCCACTTCCAAAGTTTAAGAAACTCATTGTGACTGGACGCCTTTGTGGTTGAAGAAAGAAACTCAACTCTAAACTATTATCCAAACTCCTTCCATGAGACTACAGACTCCTTGTGTTCTTTGAGGAATAAAAACCACCAATTCCACACTTACCCACATAGTATCGTCAAATCCAACGATACTCGTTACTCCTTCCATGCATGAATAAAACTGAAGTCTATCTCAACCTCCTCCAACCCATCTTTTGTGACTGCATCTAAAATGGATCCCTCGTACCTATGTAGACTATTATTCTGAAACTCTCAGAGTGTCCTCCTCCATGTGTTGTCGTCATCGACATCAACTCTACAATGATTTTCAGGCACAACCTGCTAAACATTTTCTATGTGAACCTAATGAGGACATCAACCAATAGTCTTGACTACAAACGAACAAACAGTTATATCTCATAAACCTCTAATATTGAATACATTAACATTAACTAATTATTTTCTTTTATTCTTTTAAGGATAACATATCCCAAGGTCTTCTAATTCCAACACAGGTGCAAGGGATAATGATTCATGATAATTTCCAAGGTCTATACCCTTCAACCAATATCACCATGTTTACTATATTATGTAATATTAATATATTGGTAATTAGATCAAGGGGGTCCCTAAATACCTGTTTGTAAGCTATTATCATATGTTTAAAATTCTTGGTTAACTTAGCTAACATCATTACCATACTAGCCTATACAACCTTGTCGGTGGCTAACCCCAAACTCCATCCAATCCCTCAAACCAGACCTCTGATACTACTCTGACATGACCCACTCCCCACAAGGTGTACACCTCCTAGGATGGTAATGGGAGAAGATAGATAGTGACACTTGAGTCCCACCTCTTGTAGGCCCCAGGTTGGTGACTAGCACCGAAGGTATAATAAACACAGAGATAAAAGGCATTGCCCTCTAAGAGAACACCTGTGAAAGAGAGAGATAATATAGACACCAATGAACTCCTTCTCATACAATAATATAAAAGAAAACCCAAGTTACCATATGTAATGACATGTAAGAACTACTACAACTAAAGGAAAAAATTTAAAGTACCGAAAGAAAAGTAAAGATAGCAGTGATCACAAAGCCGAAAAAGCTCTTGTTAAACCCCAAGTTAGTAGTAACCATCCATATCTACAAACTTCTTCAACTGACCTGAAAATAGTTTATTTATACTTAGGGTGAGTATAATAGTATACTCAATAGGATCCTCCTCGGATCATCTCAATAAAAAGGTAACGAAAGAATGCTAAATCATAGTGAACAACAAGTGAAACTAACTCATCACCTAAATAGGTATACTAAATTCCCAGCCTCACTATGGATACTCTCACCACGTATCGAATACATGATTATATAACATAATAAATAATATAAAGGTTATCATACTACTAATTCCCTACATGTTTTCCTCTCTTCCCCAACATCGCATGTCCTGAGCATCTCTCTCTAAAGAGGCTAGACCATAGAAGCCTGGGTAAAGTACCACAAAATGCACCTCAGGCAACACACATCCACCTCCATGTAACCAATAGTCACCAAGTAGTTTCTAGGATCCCCCACATCTCATAAAACATGAATCATACATTGAGTATTATACCTCAAGACATCACATCCCATAAACCAAGAGAGGAACCTCAGGCCATCACAGCCTATACACGTTATACATATAGTAGTCCTTAGGAATCTATATTCATAGTATATGTGTGTGTAAAAACCCCAAACCATTACATACCTATACACATATATATGGGGAAAACTAACCATCATGAAAATCATCACAAGTAACTACCAAGAGAAGAGAGTGGGGTCAAAGGGGGTAGTCATCCATCTATCCTCCCATCTGGATGTTGGGGAAAACATCCCCCCCCCCCCCAGGCTCAGAATCCCTGGGGTGTTAGTTTCCCTAAATGAAATTGTTGAGCAGAGTATATAAACATGAACATGATATAATATATATCACAACCACACTATGGTAATAACCTAGTCTCATACTCAACTATATCTAACATCCCTCGGTCTCTTGGATACCACTGCTAAGACAAGACTTCCAATAAGCACACAACCATTTAAATATCTATAATAAGTTATTTAATTTCCTTTTAATCAGTTTCACATAATTTTATTTAGTTATTAACAATTAATTAACCATTAATACTTCTACATTGCATTACATTATCATGAAAAAAAATTCAATGCCCTCCAGGAATAAGAAAACTGAGTCCATTGATTCTCATAATTATAACCTTGACATTGCGTCCCAACAAGCTCCAACCCCATGGGTTAAAAATTTATTCATTTATTGACATAATTGATTTCCATATTACTAGGTACTCTAGGAAAATATCATAAGCTACCAAACAAGGCATATAGTCAAGAACATTAATCTTCCTTAAGTAGTGGGGAGAGGAAAGCATATAAAAAAATAGCTTTTCCATCATCCAAACAACTGATTCAAATAAGCATTTGTATTTCATATCAATGGTAAATCCAAAATTCAACCAGTTTTTTCATATTAAATGTCCTCCTTGACACCTACATGCATATATCGAGGCATCTCACCACTCTAAGAATCACTTATTGCCACAACTGTAGGGCCTTCCTTCCCCACGTACCACAACAGCCCTCTAGGCTTAGCCACCCAAGGGCCACATCACACCTAGCACTCCCCACCCCATATAATACAATATCCCTCCAAAATAATCCATCCTAGGCTCATATAATGTCACAGTGAGTATGATATAAACATATCAACCAAGATCTTTTTCCCTAAATCAAGGTATTCATCCTTCACACAAAATGATCTCTCACGAATCCAAAGCACAAGGCATGTGGCCTTTACCAGAAAATAGGAAACTCCATCCCTAAAAAGACATTTTATTTTATCACACAACTGGTTCTTATTCCATATGGAATTATCTTATTCATTATCCCCATGTTCCAACTATGGGCAACCTATATAGAAATTTGTCACAAGATATCACAAATTAAATAGACAATTAATTTATCTTAACATTAATTATTTTATCAACCAGAATTATCATGATTTAGGTTCATTAACCCATTAAATTAAATGTGTGTACTTTCATTTATTTAATTTTCATCAAATTGCAACAAGAACAACTATATTCATTAAACATGTCACATTAATCATTCACCCAATTAATTTTCAATTAATTATGTATTTATGTTCTCTACCAATTTCACATGCTACTCCAGTCACAATAAGAACATCATATATATCACATTATCTACCAAAAAAGGATGGAAATTATTGTCATTGTACAAAAAACAACATTTTATTATGATCGATACCAATTCCTTAATCTGGATCAAGTAATTATTTGGTTAATTCCATTAGAATCCAAGGGGTTGAATCATGCTAGATATACGATTTCACATTAATAAATACATAAGAAATGAATCCCCTACCTCAAATGGGTTTCAAAATTCTTTAAACTATAATGGACCAATCTTGTATATCCTTCTCACTTCTCTCACAAGAACAGAATCCACCCGAGGATGTTTCTCCACAACTGCACGAAAAAAACCCGACAAAACTCTATTTGAAACCTGGAGATCAAACACCACCCCATGAAAAGATTAATGAGAGTAAATGAATTGAAGGCACTATAAGAATGGAGTTAGACATACCTTGGATCGAATATGGAATGAAAGAGGGAATCTTGGGGATAATCCTTGATGAAAGAATCCCTAAAACATCGAAGATGGGGTTGCTGAGTCATCTAGAATCGAGAGAGAGGCATTGTAGCTAGGGTTTCACAACCCAAGTTACTAAAAACATTATAAAACATATAGTTTCTTGGAGTTACATGATTTTTAATCCCTTTCACATCGTATAATCCTAAAGGTTTTTTCCACTGAAAAACACATCACCTTTTATTTTTATTTATTTTCAACCCTGATTCCTTACACATCAATAAAACCACTTTCACGTTAAGTAAAATATTTACACATCATGGAATCTCCATACTTCCATCATCTAGAAACCGAAGTTCTATAGACTTACATTGAGACTTCTCTGATCACCTCGGTCTTTGGAAACACACAAAGGGTCGATCCAGAAGGATTCGGTCCCTTACATATCTGTTGTCTCTAGATTACAAGTTCTATTGGATATCCTCTTGTTTGACTAGAGTTTATTTTAGCTATGATAATAATAGGTAAATTATGATATGATATTAATTATGAATCTATTGTGTTTTCAGGATCATACCTTCTTTAGTATTTCTATTTAGTGTCCAATTTTTTTTATAGGGTACGAGTGTTACTTAAGATGCAGTGTAGGAGTTGAAGGATATGAGTGGATGTAAGTTCTGGTGGCATATTTCTTGGGTCATGGGAGGTGAAGTTATGTAGAAGATCGATGTATATGTTTGTGGTGTGAATTACAAGATAATGAAGTTGAATTTTGGAATCAGTTTTGATCATGGAGTGTTTCACCTGATGAGCTCGAAAGTGATGATTTTAACACCTTTCAATGACCATTTTCTTTGAAAAAGGTTTTACTGATCCTACCATGTTCATAATTCCTGATTTTATTATCTTTTAAGGAAAATATGGATGAAAAATATTGATATTTATTGATTATGTCTTTCTTGTAGTTACATGTTGCTTGCTGTCGGTTCATCTAGTGCTATTCTTTATCTCTATTGTTGGTTGTTTATTCATTGTATGTAAGAACTTGTTTTCAGTTCTGAGAATTATATTAGTGAATCTTCATGAAACTATGGAATTAGGTTTCTTTACAATATTGGTAGGAAATATACATAGTTATAAACTGTGGAAATAGAAGTATTTATATAGTTTAAATTGTTGAAGTAGACCTATAGCCAAAGTCTAGACTGTGGCGGTAGATCTATAGCCATGATTTCGAACCATTGATAAAAGTTCATATGGAAGAACCTATAGCTGTGGTTTATAAATCATGGATATAGGTGTACAATCCTGCTGTAAAATGTTGTTATATTCCTATACCCAAGTTTTATAACCGTGGTTATAAGCCAACGTGGTTGAATCTATAACCTGAGTGGGAAACTGTGGCTATTACCACTATCCATGATTGAATGACCTATAGCCACGGTTTATAATCATGGCTATAGAATGAATTTCTGTAGTATTACTTTATCATATTCATAAATAGAGATTTTATTTATATATATTTTTCAGATAAAAAGTTATTTTTAGTTATTAAAAAGAATAATAATTATTCTATATATAAATAATAAATATTTCATGGCATTGACAGTAGGGTCAGTTCATTATGGACATGGATAAACCTATTTATATGATTCAATATTAGAGTGTTAATGTTTTTTATAACACCAATTTTACATGGACTATTCTATTTAAACATATAATTGATAAATTAACTTAATGACTCTACTAATATGGTTTATTGAAAATAACCATTTATTAAATATTTGAAAACTATGAATATTCCTTTCTAAGAAAAATAACCAAACCACCTTTTTTCAATAACGTGGGAGGGATAATGTACTATTTTATCATATACATGGAAATTTATATAGACCAATGAGTTTTTAATAAAGTAGTTTTCATAGATACATTATGAGTTTTATTGAAAAGCTTGGTCAATAAGATTATGTGATTCTTCTGAGACACAAGTACTACTAAATGATCAAAATAGTTCTAGAAAAGGTATAGCATTGAATTAGTAAAATTAGTATGATTTTTTAATAATATTAAAAAGGTGGATATATGATCTATGAATTTATTGAACATCTAAGAGATTGTCAAATTATTTAACAACTCACTCCTCTTGGAACAACATTGTTGAATTTTCTATTCAAGTGGATGAATCATAATTTTTTAACATGTTTCATATGACTATTAGGTAATAAGACATTAATATATAATTATAAAGATATTACCTAGACACTATATTATTCCCACTTAACAATGTTTCATCTAAAGTGGATACAAATTCATAATTTTAGATATGTGTTAGATGGTATGTCAATTTATATTTTATGAGAATTTTGATTTATAAACCAAATATATGAAAATTTTATTTTTGAAAACATGGATCAAAATAAGATAATTATTTTTTATTGGTTATACAATAGAAAAAATGAGATTCCATTTCTATTAGCTAAAAATTTAATGTGTATGTGTCTTAGTATATTATTTTCCTTGAAAAGGATCACAACAATTGAAGATAAGTATTAATGAAAATTAATCTTATTGAATTTCGAAACTAATAAATAAGAAATATTCCTGAGATACGATGTTTTCCATCTTTGTAAGGGGTTATGGAAACAAAAACAATTCTATTTACCAAAGAACCATGAATGAATATTTTAATTAATTAAGAACATAAGATATATAGTTTTTGAATACAAAATGATTTTGAGGTTACATTCATAATTGATGAACCAACTACCAGTTGAGGGTCAATTGAGTGTTCTAATTATAATAATTTTTATCACTAAAGAGATATAAGTTGGAATCCATATATCCTAAGCAGTTTTAAAAATTGGTGGATTCACCTAATGGTGAGATATCTATAGGGAACAATAAATCCTTTCATAAGATAAATTTTATAGATCATAGAGTCTCTTCCTATAATACTCACTTAGTATCAGAGGATTACAAAAAAATTTAGGCTATTGATCATGAGAGGACCTTTTAAATGGTATCAATGAGGAATTAAATTATAATATTTCTTTCTAAATAATTTCATTATGCTTCTGATATACATTTTAGATATATCAAGAAAACTAATTAATGGAAGTTTAGTCGATGATCTATATATGATACAATGTTAATGTTCGAAAGTTCCAAATGAAGTTATCAAGCTATGCAAGAAGAAATGGACCATTTTTTGATTGAATAAATTTTCTTAGATTAGGTACATCTATGTTCATTATAAAATTAATGTGTTTGGTTTCACATTTATTCTAGGTGATACTTTTGTATACAAATGGGTTTTTGATAATACTACATAATTTTTAGTATTATATAAAAATGAAGATGTACTCATTGGAAAAGATGTCTCAAATTTACATTTTGTAAAGGTGTGGTTAAAAAATACTTTTTAAAAAAATTAATGGGAGAAGTATCTGAAATACTTGGTATAAAGATCTATAGAGATAAATCAAAGTGGAAACAAAGTATTATTTAAAATATATTTATTGGAAAAGTTATAAAAAGGGTTAAAATAGATAACTCCATGAAGGGGGGTTTATTATTATTAAATGGATTCAGTCTTATAAAGAAACAATTTCATTATAAATATTTTCTAAATAAGTAATGTGGATAATATTATTTGAGTATACAATGTGGGATATATAATGTATTCCATTTTTTACTAATCTTGATTTATATTATGCTTTCATAATAATAAGTAAATAAAAATATAATCCTAGTGATAATTATTTTATTATTGTGTATAACAACCATTAGTAATTGAGAATATGTAAGGGTAAGTTCTTGGAATTTCTAAGTCAGGAAGAGATTATTATAATGGATTACACTTATTCATGTTTCCAAAAATTTTACGATTGTATGTGATCTCATTAGTGGAACTATTTGATTGAAGAGTTCCAAAAAACCCATCTTAGTTGAATCGATAATAGAGGAGGAGTACATCACTACATCAAATACTATAATAGAATATATTTTGATCAAAAATAAAAACATTGAACTTGGGGTGCCTCATTGAATTTTGGGAGTGATTGGGCATTATTTTAATAAAAATTGAGTTATTAATACAACCAAGTAAACCCGATATTAAACATAGATAAAAATAATGCTTCCCAAATATAATCCCATTAAATATATTTTTGATAGGAGTGATACAATGATATTTTGGGTGGAAATAAATAATAATGTAGTGGATCAAATGATAATTCAATTAGTTTATCATACTAATAAGGATTATAAAAAGTATATAGGTAGTATACATATGAGAGATTATATGTAATTGTTATTTTCAAAATAAATTTATCATGGTTTTATATTTATAGGTGATATTAATTTATCATTCATTCCTATGGATTGTGTATATTAGTGTAATATTTGAATGATACAATCCCCAAATGTATTACTTGGACTTGACTATGATCAATTATCATTTTATATCATTTTGGGTTTTGATGATATGTTAGTATTTAATGTTTAATCTATTTTGTGTTATGTTGTATTTATTTCTTATATGATTAAGTTTTATAACCAAGATTTCAACATCCCTGGGAGAAGAAAAACATGGAAGTGGTTAAAAATTCCTAAGAATGTGAATGAGAAGAAACTTGATGTTCCCAAGAAAGGTGTCCTTATATATTGAGGACATCACATGAGGAGAGAAGAAATACCTTGTATAATGACAGTGAGAGATACCATTTGATGTTATTAGAGATATAAAATTTCATGGAAACACTAGTTTTAAGTATTTATTGATATTTTTTGTGAATAGTCTATTAATATTGGTTTGGTAAATTTTAGGGAAGCTACATTTATTATAGATCCATGATAGATTAGTTAAGATGGTTCTACTCCTTATGTAGAAAAGGAAGTTAGTTTCATATCATATTATTCAAATACATAAAGATATATCATTAGAAATTTTTTGAGATCCATTTACATTGAAAAAATATGGTTAAGAAAGATACTTGAAATTTCTTATACATAATTATTTCAACAAGATCAAAACAAGTTAAACAGAAGATGAGTTTTATGGAGTGTGAAGGGTATTGATCATTTTATCTTTATGAATAAGTTGGGAAGGATAGATATAAGAAATATACTTGTGATATTAGTCTATTTTTATATATAAATAAAAATATATATTTTTTATGAAGTTATAAGATATGAATAAAAGATTTAATCCATATAGTGGAATATTATTGAAATATTCTAAGTAATATTTATATGAAACCTTATGTTTAGTAATTATACATTTACTTATTGGTATTTATTTGTAGTTATTCCTATGTAATTTCAAGTTCCCAATAATACTTAATGATGTTTCTAAGGAAAAAAATGAAAAATGAATTTTTTGAGTTTCTTTTTATCTGTTCTAAAAATTTTAGTTTTTAGAAGAATTTTATAAATTTGAAAAAGGAATTCAATACATAATATTTTAATGAATCATGAAATTGGAAAGGGATAATTACACATATGTTTTATAGTGAGCTACAATTGAAATTTACGTGTATAATCACGAATATAAAAAATTTAAAAGGATAAAATCCTTGATATTTTAACATTTTGATTGATACATAATATATTTCTCATACTTGAGATAATAAAATGACAAAGATTTATCATGTGTAATTATTTTAATGCATGTAAAAGTTTTTTTGTTATAGGAATATGTAGAATGGAAATGGGAAATATATTATTTAATAAAAATATTTTTATTTCATGTGTAGCATAATTTTTACCAATATATAAGAATTCAATGAGATCTAATTTAAATATGATAGAGGAAAAACATTATAAAATATTTAAGATTTAAAAAACACTATTATTAATATTCCAATTTTGAAATTATAAAAAAGGAAATAATTCTAATTAGATACTTGGAAAATATTTTATCTTACATATAATTTATCATTTTTAAAAAACATTAAAGAATATATAATTACATAAATATTTTGGAAGATAATATTCTTGAATGAGAAATAAAAAATGAGGTGTATTGTTTTTATGAATAAAGTATGAAACATTATGGGATTGTGATTGAGAAATGATTTAAGTTGAGTTTTAGAAATTATTATTTAAGATGAGTTTTGTAGGTTTTATCATGGAATAGCTTTTCAGGTCCCAAACTGTAAACAGCCCAAGCCCATCTCTGGTAGGCCAGGTGATGGAAGCCAACGCCAAGTTTTCATATCACACATGTGGGAGGAATTTTCCTAATGTCTCTGTACACATGCACACATCTCCAAGATCATAAAATGGTGAAATGAAAAACAAAAAATAATCATGTATAAATATATATAATACTATAATAAATGTATGAAAACTAGGTAAAATAAATAAAGGTCCAAATAAATAATTCCAATAATAAATAAAGAATGTCAATCCTGCGAAGGAGGGGACTGTTGTCAAATACATCCCCCAACACACACCTCAGTTAGTTTGGCTCTCTGTAATCTACATGTTCTTGGTTGATCTAGGGCTCTATCTATAAAAGACGTGATATGTGTGGGTAGATCCCATGCATGTGTGGGTATAAAAAACATAGTAGAACACCATGAAGTCACTAAAACCTAATTATAAAGAGTATTTAGATCATAACATTAATACTAAAAATATGAATGAAAAAAACCATGATGAACACATGATGTACACTATTCCTACATGTGGTCTCAACCAAACTACTTTCCATATAATTCTTCTCAAAGCTTCTAAGAAATGATTATTCTGGGAGAACCCACTCTATGAGTAATGCTATCACCAGAGATACTCAACCAGTAGTTCATGATTGTTGGGAACCACCAAATAAAACTCAATAGTCTCATAATTTATTGATGCACTGATATGGGATTGCACCTAGGACCACTTGGGGATACATTAAACCCAATATGGACAAACCCACCATGTAGGGGATTATATAACAATAATATCGCAAACCCTAATGAAATATACAACTATAGGGGGGTCAATGTCTAGTGTAAGGAGGTTATGAAAATTCCATAAATCCCACCTAGTTTATAAGGTAGAATGATAGAGGTTCATTATCGGGTCTAATAGAGAGACACCACAAACACTATCTGATCCTCAACCTCAAGATTGGCTCACAATCCATATTTTTGGATATAATTACACATTGTACCTTCAAGGGGATGGACTAAGGTAATTAAATCAACCAATAATAGTGTAATATTCTAAAATTAAGGTCTATAATCACACTCAATGAGGTTTCACAATGTGTATTATGGAGTACACGGTGTGTCCATCCTACCTTTAGTCTAACCATGTGTCGCTACATCACATCACATGTAAATCAAAAAATACATAGGATGTCCTCTATGGGTACATGGAGTGTAGAGGATGAGCTGGAACTCATCACATGCCACCTTACCTTTATCATGTACTTCTGGACATGATAGTGTACTAACTCATGTAAAGATGGTTATGCCCATGTACACCTAACCATGTCCAAGTACACAGCTCTGCCTGTGTACTATGAATTTGTCCATGTACACAATCCTTACTATGCCCTTGTATCCTTAGATATACATGCATAGAATCTATAATGAGTCAAACATCATGTGATAGATCTCACGTAATCTGTGAGCTTTTCTTACCTGTAGTAACCCTAGTGCCACAACCTGGGCCATAGATGGTTTGTTATCCCTAATGACATGTGGTGTAACCAGAAATTTTCCAAAACCCTCAGGTTCATCTCCACATCATCCGTTCACACAATCTCTACCAAGACTCTAGCTGTTAATTTTGAATATAATGTTTTACAACCCTCTTTTCACTAAAGATCTTAATCTGCTCATTAAATACACACAGAAAATGCCACTGTTGAGCCATGCCATCACTATCTCATAATGAACAAGGAAGAATGGGAACCATCAACCCATTATAATCAACCTCTAATCATCCCCTATCATTATTTCACCTCAATATCACCCCTATCATGAACTATAACCACTTTATTGATCTATTTCACAAAGTAACAGTCACACAATGATCATATATCCAGTATTTATTGAACTATTTGCCAAATAAAATAATAATGATTAACATATGAGTAAATGGGGGAGAAAACCCTAAACTACGAAAATGGGGAACAAACCTTGTCCTTTTTTTGTTTTTTTCCTTGATCCATTGTCAAAGAATAGATGAATTAATAGGTATAATCATCAATGAACAAATTAATCAACCGTAAATAAATTTATCTCAAATGAATGAATCATTTATTGTCCATGGAATTGATTTTTGATTGACCAGGATAAATAAACTAGATGTAATATTATAAAAACATCCTACCTATATTTTTATTGTATTTATGATGATGAATGGTTCTTCATTTCCATCGTGGGTGAGATCCATAGACATCGTTGGAACACGATCCTTGATCTGATCTTGTTCTGATGTTCACTACCAAAAAACCTACAATGACTCCTCTTTAATAGATCCCCTCAATCAATAGATTATTTTACTAACCCAATGGATTTAGGTTTATCCATTTTTAAATATATTCTTTTAGATCACTTCATCAAAATAAATAACTAAATTTATTTATTTGATTATTTTTCCCCTGTTATCACTTTACCAATATTCCCAATGCTAACAAATATTATGTCACTCCTAGGTTAAATTATTTGTTTTAAATTGAATGGATTCCTTGGATTCCTTATCCATCCCTCCTTTTGGGATTTATTCATTATTTTTTGTAAAAATAGAGCATGAAATTAATACTTTTTATATTCTTCAAACATCAATTTTGGGATCTTCAGCACTAAGAATTCCATGCCATCTTCATTCCTTGCACTAAAAATAATCCATATAATATTATGAAGAAATTAATGGAAAACTTTGAGACATTACATTCTAACCACCTTTAAAATTTTCATCCAAAAAACTAAAAAACTAACTCAAAATGATGAGGGTGTTGGGCTTGTATCTGGGTCACCCTCTCCCATGTGCTCTCCTAAATATTACTTTTCTTTCAATGGAAATCCGCCAGGGTAATCGATCACCCATAAAGGATCATATCCTATTAATACTCATTCTCTAATAGTTACTATTTAATGTTGTATCTATCCTTGATTTCCATCTTACCCTTGTCGATAACATTAAATAGGTCATGCACATAACTCCACAAATGTAGCACATGGAATGTATTGTGTAACCAGCCTATCTGTGTCTATAGAGCTAAGACATATTCCACCTCACCACCTCTATTAAATATCTATTAATGGATAGTGAATATCAAATATTTCATTTCACCCTGGCTAGATCTTTGTAATCAATGTGGTGGTGGGACCCTTAGGAACACATGGTCTCTCTCTATGAACTCTATAGGCCTCCATTTTTGATCTTTATGGGTCTTCAAGGAGACTTATATAATCCTCATCTTCTCTTATATAATCATCACCTTATCTATAATAACATTCATTAACAATGATCCCAGAAGTCCTAACTCCCCAAGATCATTCCAACAAAGTGGTGAAATGTATGGTTACCTAGACAATGTCTCAAATGGGCTCGTACTGATGGGTGAATAGTTGATATTCTTGTATGCAAACCCCATAAATTTTAATTGATCCTTCCAAATAAAACCAAAGTATAGCATGAAAGCGCATATCATGTCCTCCAATACCTGAATGATCTGGCTAGTCTAGCCCTCAGTCAGGGGATGAAACATTTTTCTTGAACACAATTGAGTTCCAAAGGCCTCCTACAATATCCTCCATAACCATGAAGTGAATTGAGTATCATGGTCTTAAAATATATTCAAGGTTACTCCATGGATCTAGACTATCGCATTCACATAAAAGCATTCTAATCTCTCTACTAAACATTTCTGTTATATAGATATAATGTGGGGTGACTTGGTGAGTCCTTCTATGATAAAATAGATGGCATCATTTCCTCTAGAAGTAAGTGGTAACACCATCAAAAATTTAATGAATATCCCATAAAACTTCCATCCTAGAGCCTAAAGGGGTTGAGATAAACATATTAGAGCCTTAAACTATTCCTTCCTAAAAAATATGGCATTGAGAGACGAACTCAGCAACACATCTCTTCATGTCGGGACACCAAAACTGATTACATAGGTCCTAGTACATATTTTCCATACCAATATGTAACTAAATAATAGGATTTATGAAAATACACCATAACCACTTATCTAAACATGATTGGTACCATCATTCATCCACATAAAAGGATAATGTTCTCTCCACCTTCAAAAATTCAATCATGAGCACATCCAATGGAAATCTGAGTATGTAAGGTATCATTGTAGGTATCTACATGTTGAGATTCCCTAACACACTATAAAAGAGGTGGGGTAACAAAAATAGATTGAATACATGATGAACCATCCTTATAAACTAGGTAAAACTATAACGATGCTAAATACATTGATTCCATTTTCAATAACTAAGAATAAGATCTCCTCCTAAGATAATCTACCACCACATTCCCCTTAACATGTCTATAGAAATTCTAGAAGACTTAGTTATGGAGGGACTCTATCCATTACCTCTATCTCAAGTTATGATCTTTCTAAGAGAAGATATACTTCAGACTCCTGTGTTCAGAGTAGATGATGATCTGGTTTCCTATAAATTAGTGTCTCTGCATCATTAGGGAAAATACGACTACTTCTACCTCATTATAATTTTTTGAATAGTTATGATAATGTAGTTTCAACTACCTAGACCCATAAAAAATATTTTCTTAATATAAATAAAAACACAATCATGTCTAGTCCCTGATAAATTAGTGAACGCTGCGTAATCAACACCCTCCTTTGGAAATCTCAATATGGGGGTTAACCTAAATCTCTACCTCAACTACTAAGAACACTAATTTCAATTTTTTATCCTTATTAAAGGTTTACCCTTTCTATTTAAATCTATAAATGGTGCTTAAACTCTAGATAAATTGTTTATAATACTATTATAGTACCTTTCCAACCTAAGGATACTTCGTACATCAGTAACACTATTTGGTGTCTCCCATTCTAGAACAACCTCAAGCTTTTTTGGATATGCTACCACTCCTTCATTTGAGATGATGTTTTCTAGAAATTAGAACTATTGAATCAAAAAATATAAATTTTATAGTATCTGATAAAGCCGGTACTCTCTTGTTATGTCTACAACCATCCTCATGGGTCTCGTGTGCTCCTCCTCAGATGTTGAGTACACTGGGATATCATCGATGAAGACCACAAAAAATCGGTCTAGAAATGTGTAAAATATCTTTTTCATGAGTCCCATGAACACTAATTGGGTGTTATTCATTCTTAATGGACTAACCAAGTACTCATAGTGACCTTAACAACATTATAATGCCATCTTTATTATATCCTCATTGTGTTCTCTCACCTGGTGATAACCTGATCTTAGGTCAATCTTTGAGAACAATCATGCTCATATCAACTGATCAAAGTGGTCTTCAATCCTCTATAGTGGATACTAATTCTTTATTTTCACCTAGATAATGTTCATATAATTCAAACATAACATGACACTCCCATACACATTCCTGGTGAGAAAAACATGGGCTACCTAGGGGAAACATTTGATCTCACAAAGCTCTTCCTCTACAAGTCCTCCAACAACACCCTCATATCATGTAGCTCTATGGGAGAAATCTAATATGATATAATAGATATAAAGGATTTACCAAGGGGTAATTAAATGGATAATTCTATCTCTCAGTAGATAGGTAATCTTTGAAAGTCCTCAGTAAAGACATCCTCATACTCTGCCACCACCAAAGGAAACAAGTAGTCGATGGCATCCATTGTCCCAAAATTCGTGCTAGCCAACTAGTGATTGATCTATTTCACTCTCCTGTTACTAAGCCTTTATTTCACCACTAGAGTCTACTTATCACCCAAAAATGAAAACCACGTCCAATCACCAAGGAAAGACTATATCATCCACCAGAGATTTTCAATCTGGGAATGAACTGTAGATATATTTTCCATACCTAAGATGACGTTATAAGGCCTCATAATTGCTACAAAGATATAACATATTAATATATCTCATAAAATAGATATATAAAAATATTGGTATGTTTTTATCAATTTTTCACCTTATGTCATAGTCTCCAAGTGCAAGGGTCGAATCGGGGGATCAACCGGAATCTCTAGGTTAGGAACTAGAAAAGTGAAAAAGAAAGGAATGACTCACACATATTTATATAATTAAGATATAAAAGGTATAAAGGAAACATATTATACCTTATATCAACTCTAGATACATGGGGTCAAAGGCCTCAAAATAATTTAGCTTTCATCATTCCGGACCACCATCTCCCTAAGCCGGTCATGGATCACCTGGGGGTAGTGGTGTTGGCGATAGGTCAAACCTCCTATGATTTCCTAATGCTATACCTACTCATATGCCACATCCACCACCCTTTAGTTCTCCTTATTCTTACCTATTTCATTTATAGGGTATCCCTAAACCATATCTTCATCATTTTTATGAAAATTCATAAAATCCCATGCATGATATCCCTGACTGTCGCAAGAGAAACAATACCTCTCCCTCGGCTGACCCGAGCCATCCGGAGAGAACTACACCATAGATACTCTATCTTAGGATTATATTTTTAATAATTTGACATGACTAAATCCATTAAATTAATTGTTTCGTAAATAATATTTTGATCTCAACTCCTTGTTACCCATTACCAGCACCCACTATCAGCAACTATTATGATTGGAAACTCTCCACTACTAAGGTTCACTCAAGAAATCCAGAATAGGTGTGAATGGAAACGATATCATTGAATTCGTGATATTATGTTGTATTCACTAATCATAGGTTCATGATCTGAATAATCAATGTCACCCTATATCTAGGGAGTAAATTGAGGAATCAATAAACTTCACCTAAAAATCCTCCATTATCATACTGCACTACTGCATTTGCAGAAGCTCCAGGATGTTCACTAATCATAATTTGTCATATAAAACACCTTCATAAAGATATTCTTGAGTTCTGGAAAGGAGACAGTTTTCTTTTAATGTGACTAAACCACAAAATTCCACCATCACCAAGAGGACCACTAAGGATGACTCGCCACTCAGACTTCCATTTGGTCTATATGCATCCTCATGGGTGAAAACCCTGAATGACTACCTCTTGTAATTTATCAACCACCTAGGCGTCTAGATCACCCTAAAAAATGTAGGTTTCTACCTCCTTAACTAATTCAATGCACTCGTCCTTTTTTAGTAATCATCTAGTAATATAGGTGATAACAACTTATCAACAGTTGTTTTATAGTTAGTTGACAACCTATATTTACTATCTCTTATACAGGCCCATGCACTAAAGCCTTGTCACTCAACGGATCATCCTCATGATCACACAGTGGAATCATGTTAGGATATATTCATCGAGGAATCTATAAATAAATAAGATATACAAATTTGAAATATTATATCTAGGTAAATGACTAAATAATGACATGTAAACCACAATCCCCTTATATATGATTCACATAACAATGATTTTCCCAGGAAACCAACGTATGCATGTACGAAGTCAACATAAGGTTGCCAGAGTCCCAGTGAATGGATATATCATGTGTGACACCAAAATTTGTGTCTCTTGATAGAAATACAAACTCAAAACACTTTAAAACTATACACACACATCTCATACCAATCTCAAAAACTTTAGTAATAAGATTGAATTAACTCCTCTAATAACACTCTATCACAACCATACCTGATAGGGCCAAAACCATGACAACCCCAAGCCTGCCTCTGATAGGCCAGGGGATGGAGACCCGTACTGGGTATTCTTACCCTACACATAGGATATGTTACCATAAATTACATATACACACACATACACATCTCAAAGACCATCAATTTTTGAAAAATAAATCAACTGAAAACGAGGCATGCATACATCTATAATCACACAATTAGAGTATAATAACAATGTACTGAAAAGCAGCGAACAAATACAATCCCACAAAAAGAAACTGAAACATGTTCAACATGATAATTAGGAGTGTACTACTATAAAATGTAAACACTGGTATACACCCCATTCGGTATGGTTCATTGCACTCTACCTACTCTAGGACTCACTTGGGATTGATCTGTATAAGACACGACACATGTGGGTAGAGAAAATGGAGGGGTGAGTATAAAAATACCCAGTAAGACACCCTAAAATGAATAAACATGAAGAATAAATGGTAGTCAACTCATAACTATAAATCTTTAATGAAAGTAAGAACAAAAACCCAAATATACACATGAAGTAAACCACACCTCCTAATATTCTCAACCAAACTACAAGCCATGAGCTTCTACCCGAAGCTTCTAGGAAATGGTCTTTCAGAGAAGACCTACTCCATGATCCATGGTATCACTAGAGACACTCAAACAGGATTTCATGGGTTACTCCCTATGATTTTATGATATTTCTCTTTTTAAATAAGTTTAATCACTTTGATAGATTACTTTACATAAACACCAATATTAAATAAAATCCAAAATATTATTATTTAAGCATGTTTATTATATCATAGTCGGTAAATTGGTAGGAATAAATATTATTAACCAAATTAGGAAATATAACATTTTCCAACTCATTGTTAAAGGATTAAATTTTTTTTTTAATATTCACATAATTTTTAGTAAATTTATTTTATTCTTTAAATAAATTTTTTCTTCAAAAAGTAATTTTAATTTCATTCTATGACAACATAAATATAAATTTTTAAAAAATTTAGAAAAATTATTTGATAAAACTAATATAATTTTATGATTAATAACTTCAAAATTATATTAGAATGAATTTTTGAAAATTTCCAAAAAGTTCTGTTTTCCAGTGAATAGTAAACAACATATTGATTTTTATAAAACTCTCATTTTATTTATTTTTAAAATTCATTTTATGATCATAAATTGATATAAAAGTAAATTAATAAATTTTTAGTTTCATATAATCTAATTAATTACATTTAAACAATATTTATACCTTATTTTAGAGTAATAACAATTTTTGGCTTTAAAACAATTTTTTTCCAAAAACTTGTTTTTTATTGTGTTTTTAACGGTTTAATTTTAAAATTAATTTTGAGATTTTTTTTAAAATTTTAAAAATTGATTCTATATTTGTAATCTAGAGGTTCAAATTAGGTTAGATTTACTACAGTATAGGTAAAATAATGTAGTGTGTTAAAGATAAAAGGTACAATCACAAAATAAATAAAAACTACAACAATAAATGGGTTGTTGATGTTTTTCACAAACATAAACATAATTTATAACATTAATTATCAAGAAATTTATTTATAATTAATTAAATAGAAATTTATTTTTCTCTAAATATAAAATAATCATTAAATTATCACTTAAAACCACCTCTCCTTGAGTATAAATGCCCACCCTCCCCAGCCCATTTCTCCTCAAAATGAATGAATCCCTTCAAATATCTACCAAAATCTATATTATTGACTCTACCCATGTCCTTGTACTGCTGGTCTCACTCAAACAAAAAATTCATGTTCCTTAAGGTGTCCTTCAAGGAGGTGATATTCAGGAGGTAACTTTAACAAACAATCACTCCTAATTTGTTTTCTTTTTCTACCTTCTCTTCATATCCTTAATCCATAAGATAATAATAACAAAAGTATCATGTATATAAAGAAATTTTATATTTATAATGGAATTTCCTGTATAAAACTATTTTATTATCTCTTCTAATACAAATAAATGAAACAATTATCCAAATTATGGCGGTTAACCATATCTATTCATAATAATTTTGTTTGTTTTATATTTACAGAATAATGGATGATAAGAAAAGTAGTTTTCTTAACAAATCCTATTTTAATAGTTATATTATAACCTATTTCATGTTATTTAACAAATATATATTCATAATATTAAATAAAATGAAACTAGTTCTTGATATTTGGAAAAACAGCGAAAATAATCTAAACATTTATCATTAACATTTTATCAAATAAATCATCATCATGAATGAGATAAAAAATGATATATGGGACCATTTAAACTTATATATGTGTATAAATACCATTAAATTTCAATTCTATAGTTTTACTTCTATTTTACCAGAAAATACAAAATTATACACAAATGTACTGACAATGAAACCATGGAATAAACGAACCTAAAATAATGAAAATAATGAAATATCATTCTATAAAGGGTGGTTAGACATTATAAAATTATCATATAAGATGTTATAAATATTAATATTGTTATTTAATGAATTAATAACACTTTTTAAACTTTAATACATAAGGATAAATTATTAAACAATTAACAGGAACTGTGTGGTAAGGGTTTCTCGTCTCACTTTTACTTCTGTGAAACACATTCCTTATTTACCACTTATTTCATGTGCGAGGTGTATATGTTTCCCTATGATATATCATGTAATTAATCTTATTATATTGATTTTATTCAATTTTTCATTTGATAATAATTAATTTTATGGGGCATACGATTTGAATGAATACTATGGGGCAAGGGAATTGTTAACCAAATTTCCATTCATTGGGTTAAACCTTTTATTCATTGATTATATCCTGATAAGATTTTGTGTGTGAGGAAATTTTATTTTATTATAATTTTATTTCCACCTTTTTTAGGTGGATTTAATTTGAATCCACCTAACTGATTTATTTTATTAATGCTCACTCCAATAATATGATATGTTTAAATGACTTTATTTTAAAAATTATATTTTTAATGTTTACCTTAAAATGTTATTTTTCTTTCATGCCCATGTTTTCATAAATTGTTTCCAAAATTGTTTTGACTATTATTTTATTATTTTTTAAAATTAATTTTTACTCATGTTTTACTTTTTACAATTTTTTTGAAAGGATTATTTTTTCATTTTCCAAATAATGTTCCTTGTGACTTTTTCAACAAAAATATAAAATAGATATTTTTTATCTTTTACGACATGATTAGATTTTCCTTCGGTCATGATGCTTTAATGATTTGATATATACAATACAATATTACAACTTTATTTTTAAATAAAATATTTTCCAATATAATTGGGTGGTTCTTTAAAAACAAATGATTTAAAAATGGAAAATTTTTTTAGAAATATTTCATGTTATATTTCAAATTTATTTTTCATCTATGATTACATTATTTGATGTTACTTATTTCTTAAAGGGGATATTATTCAAGGATATTATACTAATTCTATTTATTGTTGGTTTATGTTTATTATGGAATGGTATTAATGAAACCCATTTCATGACACGGGTTCTGATACCATGAATGGATTATTTTCTTGTGGAAAATATATGTATGGTTTTCATTTTGTGATCATGGATATGTTATAACCAAAAATAGTGGTTATATTATAACCATAGATGGGTGGTATCAATATCTCCCTCCAATTAATTGGTTAATGATTTATATCTCATGATATTGAAAAGACATAAATAGGAATTGAGCACAGTTTGGTAAGACAGGATAGGAACATCGATTGAACTCAGTTCAGTAAAATAGGATTGGAAGTGGGAGTGAACCCAGTTTGGTAAGATACAACTAGAACAGGAAGTGAAACAAATTTATTATGGAAATTTCTCATCCCTGATAGTATTGGGAGTGAACTATGATTTATATTATGGTTTGTGGAGTGAACTCATTCCCCTGTGATAGTCTTGGAAAAGAGCCTTAACTACTAAGGAAATAAATTTATAGGATAATGTGTATGCCAAATTCAATGTCTAATGCTAATTTTATTCTCTCATGGCTCATGTCCTATTATGATTCATGTCTTATGAACTTATATGATTAAATCCATGACTCAAGATTATGATCTTTGTTATACATAATATAATTTAAAATTGTTGTGTTATTGTCTCTAAGCCCTTATGCTTATGTTATGATTGATATCTCCCTTGTTAACTCTAACTACGAAACTAAGATCACCCTTTTCTTATTTTCATTTTCCTCGAGATAAAAAACAATTTATTAATCATGACTTGTCAAAAGGGTTCTAGTTATGAAGTAATAAGTGGGAGACAATGTAGATGTTTTATAAATGAGTTGTTTTTGTTTTCTTGTTTCTAAATACACTAAACCCATAAGATTAAGGAATTATGTTATTTTTTTATGTAATGAATATTCATCTACTTTGATGTAATATCTATGGATGAAATGAATTGTAAATTATACATGGTATCATAGAATGTTTTAGTTGTACTTGGAAAATTTTCATGAGAAAGACTTTCTATGAACCCTAACTGTAAGTCTAGAATACAGTCCCAGTGTTTTGGTAATGATCATGAATAACATAAGTTAATCCTAACGTGCCATATATTAAAATTTTATAAGCAATTTACCATGATTATGTGGTTTTACCTATATAATTAGTGCTTCTCACAATACTATTTCTTATTTTAGTCAATGGTTGTAACCGTATGGTACAACATTAATGTTGAACGCAATGGGAAATGCAATAATTTTACTCATGAGAAACTAAATGTCATAGGATCTAGGATGTAAAATATTATTTCTATACTCATAAAATTAATAAATCAAATAGGGATTCTAAATGAGAAATGGAGGGAACAAAATTTCTTAGAGACCTTAATGAGGTAACTTCCTCCTTCTTTGAGTGGATGTTCTAATCCACTAGTGGTAGAGAAATGGATCAAAAAATGATAAAATATTTTATCTTATTCAATTCTCGAGAAATGAAAATTATCCTAGCTATTTATCTTCTAGAAAGACAAGCAGATCAATGGTGGTATCTTATCAAGAATGCAATGAAAAAGAAGAAATGGAATAAATGGAATTTGATGAGTTTAATGGGATATTCCTAAGCAATTAATTCTATTATATTCTATATATAGATATATAGAATTAATTTCTTAAGATGAAGTAAAAGGATGATGAATCCATTGGTATATATGAGAATCTATTTCAATGATTGCATAGTATACCCCGTGATTAATTATCAGTCCGAAATGTAAAATTGATTGTTTCTTTGGTGGATTAAAACCATTTCTTCTATAGGAATTCACAATAAGATACATCAGTATCTATGAAGAAATATTTGGTTGTTATCTCAAGGATGAGATGGTAATTAGAGTTACCCATCAATTTCATGATTTTGATAAGAAAATAAAAATGGAATTAAAAGGAAATTATAAAAACAATGGAGAGAAGAAGATGATATTTACTTTATGATCAATGTGTGGGATGAAAAATAGAGGAGATTATATTAAGTGAATTGGTAAATGTTTTATGTGTGGAAGGAAAGCCCTTATAAAAATGATTTCATAAGTGATGAGAAGAAGTTAGATTCAGATAGGGTAAATAGATATCTTCCTGGAAAGAACCACCCACACTCCAGTGGTTCAAATGAAAGGATTATGGGAATTATGAGAATCAATGCCCCAATCCAATGGATAATATTTATGATAAGGCAAAAAACACTAAATGAAAAGGAAAAAAGGTAAATCTTATAAAATAACAATGGATGAAGTAAATCAAGCTAATTAGGGAACATTTATCCTCCCCTTCATAATTTTTAATTTCATGTATAGTTTTTTATGAGTGAGCCTTATGAAAATCTTAGTGTTAAACCTTTAGTGAAATTTATTGTGATTATATCCCTCTAAATGAATTATAGAATAATGAAATATCAAAGTATTGTTCCACTTTAGTTTCCCTTTAATTATTTGAAATTATTTTTTGAATGGTACTGGTATCCATGGAAAGGGATTGTGGATATATATTTGGAGAACACATGATTAATGGAAAAATAACCATTAATATGTTTGTGATATTGGGATAATAATGCGAAAACATGAAATTTTATTATAATGAAATAAATGGGAAAGTATTTATGGCCATATAACTAATTAGTAATATGATGAAAAGGTGGTATATGGATTGAGATTATAGAATTTTTGGATTTATGGTATAAGGAAAGAGTTTTTGGGGTTTAATGATTAGTTGATTTTTAAAATTTATTTACCTTCATTAAAAAATCATTTTTTTCAAAAGGATCATGATGGTACCCGTATATGAAATTGTTTACATTGAACTTTGGACAAGGTTTTAGAGATTAATGTATTACATAACCATATAAATATTTATGTGTATTGGATAAATTGTGATTACCATTTTTTTATAATAACATGAGATAGAAGGAATGGTATGTCATCCCATTACGGATCTTATGATCCACTTGTTCTTCATCCATTACTATTTAAAATTTATTTACTAAAGTATGAAATGAACTATAAATTGGTCAAGTCATGACCAAAGAGTGAAACTATATTTTTGGAATGAAATCAAGTAAGTATATCATCTAAAATAAATTTGAAATAAATTTGTATCCAATTATCATCATTTTTTATAACATTAATGACCTTTTTCAGAATTATTTTATTTATGGTTTTGTTTTCAAGAACCTCTTCTTGAACATGTTCTCTATCAGTAACCATTAGAACTTTTTAGATAGAATTATCTTCCATGTCCATATTTTAACTTTCAACTAATGTTCTCCTAATTTTAATTATAGTATTGTGGTGACATTAAACTTTTAGTTTTCCTATTTTTTAGAATAAGTTTTATGGACACTTTTTATAATGTGGGTTTCCCACAAAGAATTTTTCAAATATCCACATCTCATTTTAAAAGTGAAATTTAAAATTGTGTTGTTGAAATTTTTTGAGATTCTTATTCATTTCTGGTTGGTGGAATATCTATTGTCACTTCCACTAATACTCACTCAAGTCCATTATGTTTTCTATGTTTCACCCCTAAGGATATACATACCTGATTCTTTACATGTACTAAACTCAATGTTAATAAATTTGGATCACGATATTTCTTATGAGAAATAACTTATATAGATTCTAGATCAAGTAGAGAATTTTCTATGAAACTAGACTACTCACATGGTCAATGTTTTTTGTAAAAACCTCTAGGTTGAGGAAGCTATGTGGGAACTTGATGATTTGATGAGGTAGATGTATCGTTATCTATTTGAATTTGAGTGATGAATTTCAAGGTAAATTTTCATTTTTAGGGGAAAAGAATGTAACACCACAATATTTTATGATATGTCTATTTTTAAATAAATTTAATCAATTTGGTAGATTACATTTCATGGAACACCGATCTTAAATGAACTCCAATATATTATTATTTTAATATTACAATTATAAAAAACTATTAAATTTGTGGGAAAAGGTAGTATTGACCACATTATGAACTATATAGTTATACAACTCATTTTCAATTTATTACTTAATGTTTTATGAATATGAATATATCATTTAGTAAAGTCAATTTATTCTTCAAATAAATTTTTTCTTCAAGATCTGATTTTTATTTCTCTCTATGAGAAAATAAATATAATTATTTTATTAATATTTTAGAAACAATATTTGATAAAATGAAGATATTTTTTGTATTCATCACTTCCAAATTATATAAGGATGAGTTTTTTAGAATTTTTTGAAAATTTTACTTTTTCAGTGAATGATAAAAATAATACATATTTTTGTAAATCTATAATTTTCATTATATTTAAAAGGAATATTACAATTTTAAATTGATATAAACAGAACTTAATTAAATTTTACGTATATATAATCTAATTAATTACATTTAAACAATATTTATACCTTATTTTTGTATAAGTACATTTTTCGTCTCAAAGCACATTTTTTCCAAAAAAAATTGATCTTTGTTATATTTTGATGATTTAATTTTAAATGTAATTTTTAAACTAATTGGTTTGAATTTTTAAAAATGGATTCTATATTTTTAATCAATAGGTAAACATTATTTTATAAGGGAATTTTTATTTTTATGCATAAAACAATTACAATTAGAATAAAAAAATTTATCACAGTATAGGGAAAATAATGTATCGAATTTTTGTTAAAAGGTAAAAAAATAAAATACCTAAAAACAAAAAAAAAACTTAAATGTTTGGTTAATGTGTCTGTTTACAATATCAATGCTTTAAAACATTAATAATCAACGAAATTCATTGAATTTAATTCCACTCAAATGTGATTGGATTTAAATATAAAATAATCATCAATTATTCATTTAAAACCATCCCTCACCAAGTATAAATACCACACACACCACCAATTTTTCCTAAAAAGCCTTAAATATATTAAAATAACTGAAAAACACTCTCCTCCACACACTCAGCATTTCTATATTCTTCTGGTCTCATCCAATGTCCAATTCCACGTTCTTTAAGGGGTCTGTCAATGAGGTGATATTGAAGAGGTAACTCTCTTAAACAAACTCTCCCAATTTCATTTATTTTTCAACCTTTGCATAATCTCCTTCATCCATAAAAGAATAGTAAATCCAAAATAATTTATATAATATAATTTCATATTTCCAATGGAATTTATTTTATCCTTCCCTTTTATAATCTCCTATTATGCAATAAAATGAAACTATTGTCCAAATGATGGTAGTTAATTTTCTCCACAAATAATGATTTGGTTAATTATACATATCCACCTTAAATAATGGATAAAAAGTATTATTATGGTTAAATAATATTTTAATAGTTATATTATTAACTATTTCATGTTCTATAACTAGTATAAATCCATAATATTTAATAAAAAAACAAGTTCATGATGGTCGGAGAAATCCCCAAAATAAACTAAACATTTATCATTAACATTTTACAAAAGGAATCATCCTCATATAGGAAATAAAAATGATATACGGAACCATTTAAGATTTTGGATATTCCGGAATACCATTTCATTTAACTTCTATAGTTTTATTTTCATTTGAAAATAAAATCCATAATTATACACAAATGAGCTGACCATGAAACCATGAAACAAACCCACCTAAAACAATGAAAATAATGAAATATCATTATTTAATGGGTGGTAAGGTGTTATAAAAGTGTCATATAAGGTATTATAAATAATATTATGGTTATATAATGAAATGGTAGAACTATTTGATCCTTTATATAGGAGTTTATAGTACACAAAACTAAAGATAAGTGTAAGGTAAGGGTTTCTCATCTTACATTTACTTCTTTGAGATACATGCATTATTCCTCACTTATTTCTTGTGTGGGGCGTATATACTTCCCTTTGAAATATCATATCATGAATCTCATTATCTTAATATTATTAAATTTTTCATTTGATAATTATTAATTTCATGGGGCATATGATTTGACTAATTATAAATTGGAAATGGAATACTTAACCAAGATTTCATTCTTCGGGTAAAACTTCAACTTCATTAATTATGTCATGCTATGATTAGGTGGGGAAAGACAGTTAGTTATATTATCATTGTATTTCCACTTTTTATGTGTATTTTCAGTGAATACAAATAATCAATTAATTTTTGAAATTCTCACATCAAATATATGTTATCTATAAGGACATTATTTTAAAAATTATCTTTTAAAATTTTCCCTTAAAAATTAATTTTCCTTCCATCCCCATGTTTTATAAAAAATGGTAATTTTCTTACTATTTTTTATAATTTTTTCAAATTCATTTATACTATTTTTCTAATTTTTACAACATGGTTTAAATGGATTAATTTTTAAAAAAAATTAATGATTTTATTTGTGGGTTTTCTAAAAAAATATTGAAGGAATATTTTTTTAACATATATGACATGACCTGTTTTTTCAAACGTCATGAAACATTAATGCTTTGGTATCTCCTTTATAATATTACAAAATAATTTTCAAATAAAAATATTTTCATTTATAATTGATTAGTTATTGAAAAATAATTGAAATAAAAATGGAAGTTTTATTTTTTTATGAATTATTTCAAGCAATATTTCAAATTTATTTTTCATTTAAGATAAGAATATTTGATGTTACTTGTGTTTTAATGTGCATATTATTGAAGGATATTGTCTTTATTATCATTATGGTTGGTTTATATTTATGATGTCCTGGTATTTATGAAACCCATTTCCTTTCCATGATTTGTGATATGAAGAGATGTTTATGAAACTCATTTCTTTATATGGGATCTAATACGATGAATGAATTGTGTTCTTGTGGGACACATATGTATGGTTTTCATTATGTGATGGTGCCAAAATTGTAACCAATGATGGTGGTTACATTATAACCAATGGTGGGTTAGACCTATATATACCTCTAACACATTTGTTGATGATTTTTATCTTATGATAAAGATAGGACTAAAATGAGAAGTGAACTCAGTTCAATATGATAGGACTGGAATTGGGACTGAACTCAATTCAGTATAATTGGACTTGAATGTAGAGTGAACCTAATTTAGTAATATAAGACTGGAATAAGAAGTGGAATCAGTTCATAAAGGTACATTTTCCTGGATGATAGTCTTTCAAGTGAACTTAGAATAATATGATAGTTTGGGAAGTGAACCCATTCCACAATGATAGTCTTGGGAAAGATCCTTGAATTTTAAATAATTTATTTTCTTTTCTTATGTGTATTCCACATTCAATGTATTGTTATAATTTTATTCTATAATGGATCCATTCCTCTTAAAAATCATGTCTTATAAACTTCTATGATTTAATCCATTACTTAGGATTATTATCTTTGATATTCATGGTATAATTATCAAATGTTTTGTTCATGTCCATATTCCATTATTCTTATGTTATGATTTATATTCCCATTTTCTACTCTTGCTGAGCATAAGAACTCGACATTTTATTATGTTTATATTCCCTAGGATATGGATGAATGTATTAAGTATGAAATGAAAAAATGGGTTCTATTTATGAATTAATCAACCAAACATGATGTATATGTTTTTTGAACTAGTTGTTTTTGTTTCCAAGACTTGTAAGGAAAAAAACCAAACGATTCGAGCATGGTTTTGTAAAGTTATGAAAATAATATTCATCTATTTAGATGTAATATAAATGTATGAAAAGAATGGGTTGTTATATCCTAGTCATTAGGCATCGCCCAAGAAAACTCACTGGACTATAAAGATCTCGATGCACATATAAGGGATCAGGCCCACGACTGCTAGGGGACACTGGAAACCCAATCTAGATCAACCTGATATGTAAGGGATCATATAATAATGATACCATGAATCCAAATTTAATGGCCTTCTAAATGAGATATCTATGCCCTACCCAAGGATTTCATGATGTTTCCATAAACTTGACATAGGGTAAAAGAAGTAATGATAGAGGATCACACACTAGTCTCTCGTAGGGAAACCAAAAACTATATTTGAGACACCTCCTTGATATGGGATCACAAAATAGAGTTTTACAAGTAATTGTACATTTTACCCTTGAGGGGATTGACCAAGATAATTCACTCAACTGATACTCATCCAAACTAAAAAAAATGTATGGAACCAAACACCCTCAAAGACGGTGCACAAATTTTATTATGGAGTACATGATAATCCCATCGATCATTTGGTGTTCCTATATGACACTACCTCACACAGAATATAAACCTAAAAATACATTGTGTGTCCTCTATGGTTATAAGGCATGTAGTGGTTGATCTCACACACAACCCATTCCACATGCATATGCCTGTGTACATATGTAAGTGCTAATCTACCAACCCATATACACCTGATTTTACCCATGTACACATAGTTATGTCCAAGTACATAGCTTTTCCCATGTACACTATTCGTGTTAATTTACTCAACCATCCCCTGCCCATGTAACCTCTAAGATACATGTTTAGCTTTTTGCACAGGTCACACAACGTGTGATGAATGTCCCATGGAGTGTGATATTTTCTGGAACCCTTTATTTCTTCTCTACATCATCCATACATGTTTCATGCACTATGATTCCGACATGGAATCATGGATATGAGTTATCTGACATTCCTATCCTTATATATTTGAATATGGTCTTTGAATCTATTAGAAAAAACCATTTTTAAGGCACAATGTCACCCCCAGGCATCAAAAAAGGAAGAATGGGATCCATCGATCTATTCTAAACTACCACTGATCACCCTCTATTATCATCACACCTCAATCACGCCCGTGAGCCGTATAGAATGTATTGATTTGTTTCACTAAAGAATGAATGTACATCAATCATATATCCATTATCAATTGAACCATTTGACAATGAAAATAAAAATTCTGAATGTGTGAAGAAATGGGGGAGAAATAAATAAACCATAATCGTGAGGAATGAAACATGACCTATGTTTATTAAAATCCTTAATCAGTTGATGAAGAAGTGATGAAAAAAGAGGTATAATCATCAACAAAAAAATTTATCAATCATAAATTAATATACCATCGATGTGTGAATCAATTCGTGATGATGGAATTGATCTCGTTCGACTAAGATACGGAAACAGTGTGGAATCACATAAAACAAACAACCTACATAGATTTTAGATTGATCGATGACGAAATATAGTCCAACAATTCCATTTTTTATGAGATCCATACACTCTATCAGTGCATGATTCTCGATCTAATCTCAATTTGATGTCATCTTCCAATAATCCTCCAATGGATCCTATCCAATGGATCCTCTCAATCCCTATGATGTGTGGCTAACCTTAGGGACATAATAAGTCCCATGTTTAAATAGAGGATACTAGGTCACCAGATCAAAATAAATAATTAAATTAATTGAAAAAAAATTATTTTATTATTTTCACCCACTCAAGAAATTTACCGAAATTCCCAATACCAAAAAAATATTATGTCACACCTAGGGTAAATATTACACTATGAACTCAATATCGGCTGATAAGCCGAATTTATATAAACAATTTAGATTCTTTTCTAATGGTTTAATCACACATTATCCTATAATTAATAGGGTATTGGTTTGTTTTTATTGGAAATGGTAATTTAAGAACCAAAGGAATAATTTCTGAAAATTTGAAAAAACCAGATTTACTTGTCATGAAAGTAGTTCATGAACTGTATTCCTCATTTACATCATCACTGAGGACTAAAGGGCATACTTAGAATATTTACATGACATGAATTTAGTAAATGATTTTTAAATTTGTTACACGTTGTGAGATCTTCAAAATCAGGATCTCACTAAATTAGCATGATGTGAAGTCAATACAAGACATGAATCACAAACACAATTTTTTGAATTTACACAATGTTAAAAGTTTAAGATTTCATCCCTAAAAAAGATATCAGCCCTGGATTTTTCAAGACACAAGATTTTATGGAGGATATTATGGATCTATAGTATACAATGTGAATCCCACTTACACATCATGTACAAGTCGAGACAGAAGCCACTTAAATCCGTTATATGTAATAAATACTTCACACATCATGTAATTTTTGAGCCTATAAATACTTGAGTTCCTATTAAATGTATAGAATTCTCAAGAGCACTATTTTTACCCTTGTTGTATTTCACAATTCTCTTCTAAACTCAATTTTAATTCATTCCTTTACAATTTTTATCAATTCTGATGTCATCACATGTCATTTTACCTCTATGGATTTCCATTCTAGATTCATTTTCATTACATATTGTGATTCACAACTTGTTTTGTGATACAGATCATCTTTCAATGTTAATTATTTTTTTCTTTCTTGTTATTCAATTCCATGTGAGTTTTTGAATTATTTCCAATTATTTTACTCCAAATACATTTTTTTAGTTTTCAAAATAAATCAATTTTTGTCTTATTGGGAACCTCATGAAGGATCCAACCCAAATTAAAAACCACCACATACACAGAAATTCAAATTAAAATTCGAAATCTATAGTAGAAAACATCACCCAAATGAAAAAAAAAATCTGACGTGCCAAGAAAACACCAATCCAGATTCAAAATTCAAATTGCAGATTCAAACCAAGAACCAAGCATCGTCACACCACCTAAAGGGAAAACATCACGTGAGAAGATTTGATACCATCTCAGGCCACAAAACTCCTTTGAAGATTAAAAATTCAAAATGAAATCACCAACATCCACATCACCTTTTCATCATCAACAGACAACGGAGGCAACCAATACCGTTGTCAGCAACAGACACTTCAACCTTACCAATGTCAAATGACCAGAATGGGAACCACCATCCAACACCATGATCTTATAACACACAATAGAAATGATGAAAAAGAAGAACAATTATCCATTAAATCAAAACCTCAACATACCGAAGTGACAAAGCGAACAAGGATGATCCTCCTTGAACCTCATTGACTGCTCGATGATCACCTACCATAACTTTCTACAAACCACCACTCAAGAACAACTAGTAGAAAAGCTAAGGAAATATGACGCTAGGGATGATTGGAGTGATAGGGACCTCAAAAACGGGCCACGCCCCACACCAGGAAGGAAATACCAAACCACAGACCTTGAGACTCTGAATTTGGTATTCAATGCACACAACAAGATTCAAATGGGGACCACCGCATCGTGGTAGGAGCCAGCAATGGACGAGCCTCCTGGAAAACCATCGAGATTAAGTTTATGTTTATTCTTAAGGAACCAATAAACAGAAACATGGTAACCATGTGGATAGTAATTATGTTCAACAAAAAATATATCTCATTCTATTGTGTAACCTTAACCATGGGGGTGTGATTGAATGAACCTAACCTAATTCGAGTTAGGTAGGATATGACCATTAGCATGTGACACTTTCTACTATAAAATCTAACCATACTGCATCTTGTTTGTTATCTATATTCAAACCAAAGAATATTTTTAGCATAGCTAGATCCAATTGGTTTGATTATAACCAATTGGTGACCTTTTCAATACTTCACAGTCTAAGCCATCGGTCTCTCCCAATTTATATTTAGGATTATCCTTTTTCCAAATCCTTGAAATTTACCCTAAATTCCATTATCTTTCTCTAATTTTCCTCCATGATAAAAAATATTTAGAAAAACTAAACCAGAAGATATATTGTAAGGAATACTACCCTAGGGTTTGAAAGAATAGGTTGCTTTCCAGATGGATATCTCATTTTGTTTTACCACGCACTACCAATTTTCTAAAACTTTTAACTGAAGTGAATTTTGGGATAGAAATTACTATTTTGGTCATTACTAGAGGATTTAACAATGTGTTTTGGGAACATCAAATTTTGGTGCAGTTTCCAGGGATTATAGATTCTTAATAATAGTAGCCTTAGGAACAATCTCTAGATTATATCACCCCTACCATTTATTATTTTTCCTTTTCTTTTATTAATTTTATAAATTTCTCCTATGAAAACACCTATTTCCACTCTCTTTAATGACTAGTGCACACAATGGGGTCTCCTGACTCATTCTTGGAGTCTAGAGACACAAGAACTACTTCCATCTAAAACCAATATTTGATGAACTATAACCTAGCATCGATTCTTTGTAATGGTTTAATGCAATTATCTAGAACCTTCTCACCCTCAAAAACTCTAATAAGCACCCCTAACCTTCCTGAAGAGTGTCCAGTGTTGTAGGATCATGCCATAATGTATTTTTTATTTCCTTCTATAAGTGGTGTTGAACCCAGAATTAGGCACCCTCCTATTAAGAAAAATAATTTTGAAATAAAACATGGGCTCATCCATATAATCCAAAACATGGAGTTGTTATTTAGACTTAAAATTGAAGATCCCCATGAGCATATTTCAAACAAAAATTTGGTTTGTGACACCTTTAGGAACTAGGTTGTATCATTAGATGATATCAAACTCTATGGTTTTCCATTATCCTTGCACGAAAGAGATAACGATTGGATTAAAATTCAAGCTTCTGATTTCATCATGACTTTGGATGACCTAGAAAATAAGTTTTTAGAAAAATAATTCACAAAATAATGAATTTGGAAGCTTCAAAATTAGATCAAAAAAGTCACCCAGGCTAATGGAGAGTCTTTGTTTTTAAGACTATAACCATTTCAAGGAATGAACTCCTAAATTCTCCTGTAATGGACTTGATATGTGGATGTAACTCAATAATTTATATCTTGGACTCAAACCAACTTCCTAAATTGTATTGTAATCTACTACCAATGGTGGGATCATTATCAATATTCATGATGTAACACCCCATGCTTCCATAGTATACTTCTTTTTAAATAATTAAATATCTTGCACTTCATGCAACATCGAGATTGAGCTCACCACGAATAGTCATTTAAAAAAAAGTAGTTATAAATTATATTAACCACATTTTTAATTTTATATAATTTTAATATTCATATCACATGTTTATCATACATTATATTATAAAAAATCTATTTTGTGAATAAAAGAAGTATTTTTCAAAAAAATGTCATTTTACCCCCTTTTAATGGTGAAGACTTTTTAAATCCAATATTTGACAATTTTATATATTCAATTTGACAAGATAAACTTATTCAAAATAATAAGGGAATAAAATTATAGTTTGTAAAAAATTTTGGTGTTTTTATAATAACTTTCATTTTGTAATAAATACGTAAAATACTTCATTTTAATTCAAAACGGCTTTTTCATCTAATTTATTTATATTTTTAGATTATCTGTTTAATTGGTTTTAAAGAATAATTAGATTAATTTTTTATCATATAATATTATATAGGCCATTCCAATTATTTTCACATAAAAATTTGATATAAATACATGTCAATATTTTGATGGTTTTTACTTTTGAAAACCCCATTTTCTCATTTTGTCAACAGGGAATAATTTTAAATTAATTACTAAAAATTATTTGTTTTAAATTTAAAAAAAATAGATTTGAATTTTTGAATCAGTGGATCCAAATTATGTTAATATTTTAATTTATATTTTTTGTATATTATGAATAATAACTTTAGTAAAAAAATTACCACGGTTAAGGATAAATAGGGTAATTAAAGGTAAAAATATTATTATAAAATTAACCTAACAGCTGGTAAAATCCTATTAGATGACAAAATTATACATGTATCACCTATTTTTTAAAATTTAATCATTTAATGGACCCTTTTTCATGAATATGACATGAATATTATTAAAATTAATGAATGCGACAAAAAATGACACTATCATTTCTTGTAAGTATATTAATTTTAATATAGAGATTTATAAGAGATAACATAGATTACAAATAGTATCTGGAAATATAGAATAATTATGTACATTGAAAATATTTATTAATACATTTTAGATATTAATTAATTTCCATTAATGATGGCACAATAGTGAAGTACAAATTATTTATCAATAGAAATATCAAATAAATAATATTACAAATATTAAAATAAATAAAAATTTATGTAACTACTGACATCAAAAAAAATTTAAATAACATATTCAAGTTATTAACATATTGTAATTATATTATGTAAGTTATCATGTTGGTTTAATTTTTAAAAAAATGAAAATACTGAATAGTATCAAAAGTGACATAAATTATACTTTAAAATAAATATTTTTTTATTAAATGTTATAAAATTCATAAAAATATCATGTTCATCCAAATAACTTATATATTGTTAAAAACATAATAAATGATACAATTTGGTTTCTTTTTTTATTTAATAGTCACTATATTAACCCTATAGTGTAAATAGATATGTTGTCACGGTAAAGGGAAAATTATTTAAATAAGGTTTAAAGTCAAAAGGTAAGGCTAATTTTACAACCTAAACATGTTAAAAATTCATTTTTTGCTGTTTTTTGGACCCATACTCATCTTATGCTCTCAAAACCCACTTTTTAACTGTTTTAATAATAAATTAATTTAATTTAATTTAATATTTTTAGAGTTTCCTAAAGAGCCCCTCTACTCTCTTATAAAAAGGTACTTCTCCTTTTCTTTAATTAACACCTCTGAAGCCCCTTGTCTCGAACAAAAATGGACCATTTAATCTCCCAAATTCACTCAATACATCATATAGTCAATAATTTAGGCTTAAATCCATCATAAATAGTCCTTTTGTGCAAACCAAAAGGAGATACTCGAAAACGAGGTAATTGTTTTATCATCTCTTTGAAAGTTATCTTCTTCTTATACTTCCCATTTCTATGTTGTTTCCAAACCAAAGTAATAACTCTAGTATCAAACATATACTTATATGTTATTATAATCATAGTACAATAAAATTATTCATTTTATCTATCATACGAATAACAATATCACCATGTGTATGCACGTACGGTTTACCATCTCCACGCCGGGGTGTAATTTTTTATTCCACACTACTTTATTTGAATGGGAATAATTATGCATATAATGGATATAAATAATTAATATAACATGATAATTATTATTTATAATTAATATACCATCCAATTCCATACCATTTAAACATCAGGTGAACGATATTGTCGCTTGTGCGTATGTACGGCCTACCGTCTCCACGATGTGGGGAAATTATTTCTCCATGTTAACCATTCAAGAATGAGTATAAAATTTATATGATGAGTAAAAATAATAATTAAAAACTTAATTTAATTTTTGATATGAATAAAATACATCCTATGCATAATAAACATGATTTACATGGCAAAATATGAATTGGAAAACGAAGTAGTTAACATCAGAAACAACTGTAATAATGAAATACTATTACCAAAAGGATATATGTGGATAATATATGATATCATAAATATGAATATGGTCCTGGTATAATTTAATAACATGATTTAACCATTATTCGGGAGGTTAAATCACCCTCAACTAAAGTAAAGTACAAGGTAAGTGTTAATTTCACAATCTCTTTATTATTTGAGATTGTTTATACATAAGTATCTACTGGGACATATTTATCATCCATGTCCATGTTTCATAAAATCTCTTTCAAAATATTATCAAAAATAAATTTAAATTCATTTTTACCCTTGTTTAAATTTTTTATAAAATGTTTTGAAAGGAATATTTCCATTGCCTTCCAAATAAGGTACTTTATAACATTTTCAACAATTTTAGGAAAGAATGTTTTTTAACTTATTCGGCACAAGCATCTATTTTTCTCCATTATGATGCCTTAACATTTTGAAGATTTCCATATGATATTACAATATTTTTTTCAAAAGAAATTTTCTCTTTTATAATTGGGTGGCTTCTAAATGATTTCAAAGTAAAAAATGCGATATTTCTCTCAAAGCGTTTTATGGAATTTATTAGATTATTTTCATAAATGTCAATATAATTTTTTGAATTTTATGATTAATTGAGGTTTATTCATTGTGATAAAATCTTAAATATTGTATTTAAGGTTTATGATATATTTTACTGTAGATGGGATATTTCGATACCATTGATGTTTTATGGTTAAAATATTAACATTTTGTATGTTGGTTATAATACAAATGTTTATGTTATGTTTTACCCCTTTCATAAGAAGAATGCATTGGACTTAGTAAGTGATGGGAGGGACCCAATATAGCCCCTCAATTCATTGGTATGTCTCAGAGACAAACTAGTGTCTTGGTATGAGGCATTGATAGTATGGTTATTTATGGTCTTGTTATGAGGCATTGACGGTAAGGTTATGATTTCTAGCATTATGTATTCCCTTAATATGAGTTTAGTTATTGATATTACCTATGATTATTGGAATAGTAGAGTATCCATGTGAATGTTTAAATAGAATTATTTGATTTATTATTTCCATATTATGTTGAATATTATGTTTAAAAGGATTTTATTTCAGTTCTATACCTTGCCTTAAATTATTTTCTTATTTATGATAGCTTTTGATATATTGTTTATCCTTACTGAGCATCTCATCTCACCCCTTTCTTTTATATATTTTTCCCCAAGATGTAAAAAAGTATATTATGACTAACCTTCAGGTATGATCTAAGGGATATGATTTCTTTCAAAATGAGATAATATGTCGTTTTTTATTTCAATATGTAATGTAAAACTTATATTTGTATATAGTTTTTTTCAAATAAACTAAACTGATCGGTCCTTCAGAATTTTATTTTCTTATAATCATGCCAATGTAATAAAATATTGCACTATCTCTCGAAAACTAGGTTCAAGGCATTAAATTTGGTAGCAAAGTATTTTTAGTACAAACCTTGGAAACTAGATATATAAAAAACACTTATTAGTGAACATTAACCCTGAGATAGACTTTGAGGATAAATATATAAGAACATCCTAAAATTTGGGAAATGTATAGATTGTATGGTTATTCCTAGAAAATAAATACATGTTTGTATACTATAATTTTATGTGGTTCTAGAACATAGGTACCTATGAGTAATAACTCAGACAATTTTTTCCAAGCTTGAATTGAGGTAACGTGGTGTGACACTCCAAGGGGATATGCTTAGGATAATTCACATTTTCTTTAAAATCCATTATGAAGGATTTATGAGTAAATATATACCCAATGAAACCATTTTTATGACTATTGATTAGATATACATAATATTTTTAAATTATTTTACTAGTTTGGAATTATGAATTATGATTCATAACCTAATCTAGTGTATTTAATTTTTTAGAAATTTTGCCTAGTGGAAGGTGTGGAAACTATATCAATTCATGTAATATATGTAGGAATTCCCCTCTAATGGAAGATAATGATAGTGGTGCAGGTGATACAACTAGAGCTGAAAAACTTATAACTATACTCGGATAGCTGACACAAGTTATGAATAACAACCTTACCCATATAGAGCAGCCTGATCTATAACATAGAGGATCAATGTTAGAACAATTCATGAGGAAACAAACCCTAACATTAAATAGGACTATAAATCCTTTAACATAAAAGTATTGGATATGTTAATTAGAGAAAATATTTCTTTTTTGGGGGAGTAACAAAAGGGAAAAAGTTTTTATGATAGTCTATCACCAATATGGAGATGTAGATCAATGGTGGGTTTTAATTCAAAACATGATGGAGAATGAAGAGGTCTCAAATATGGAATGGAGGGAATTTAAAGAACCCTTTCTAGAAAAATACTTTCCTCGTGATCTATGAGTGGACATAGAGAGTCAATTTCTATGTTTGAGGTAGTATGAGAATGAGAATATTGCAAAGTATGAATCTAACTTTACAAGGCTAGAAAGGCATGTTGCAGACTACATACATAACCCAATAAGTAATATTGGTCTATTATTTGATGGATTAAAACCATTCCTACAATGGGAATTGGTCTCAAAATATTTTCCACTGTATGAAGATATTGTCCCATGTGTTATCAAGAAATAAAAGGAATTATCTAAGTCTTATGACATTAATGTAAAGAAATAGAAGAAGAGAGCTTCTAAACACTTTGGAAAAGGAAATAAGGGGAAGAAGGTAAAAGTTCACTTTACACCCTACATAAACTGTTGGAATAAACACCATGGTACTTTCCTAAAGTGGATGGGAGTTTGTTACAAGTGTGGAGAAAAAGGCCACCAACATCATGATTATAAAGGAAAGAAAGAGGCTATCAATGTTCAGTGCTACAATTGTAATGATATGGGATAATATGAAAATTATTTTCTAAATCTTCAAGGAAACGTTCACCATAAAAGGACAAGAGAGAAAGGCAATGATTTTGAGATCAGAATTGATGATGTTAAAGTTCTTAATTATGTAGTGGAAGGTACTTTAATCATTTCCTAGAATTTATCCAAATCATTAGTTGATTATGGATCATCGCATTCCTTTATATCTTCCTAGTTTTCTTTAAAGATTAGATATTTATAATTCAAATTAACAAGGGAGTTGTCATTCAAAACCCCTAAGTGAAGTCTCGTTGCAACAAAGATGTGTCAGGAAGTTCCCATTATGGCATATTGATATGCTTCATATAATGAATTTATCATCATACCTATGGTCAACTTTGATATAATCCTTGATATGGACTTCCTATAAAAATATTATGCAAAAAAAAATTCAAGAAGAAGGAATTAATCATTTGTAAGGAAGATGTAGAATTCATTGTCATTAGAGAGGAAACTTAATCACCTGATTCTTATAAAAATCCACCCTTAGTAGCTTTACTGAATGATATTCTTAGAAAGGAATATGAAATAACATCTAAGAATGAAGAAATAAATATTCAAATTGAGGATGTACCTATTGTATGAGAATATATTGATGTATTTCTATAGGATTTACCTGGACATCCTACAGAGTGGGAAGTTGAGTTTACTATTGATTTAATCCACGATGCAAGGCCACTATCAAAAACTCCATATGGAATGGCCACTATGGAATTAGTAGAGTTGAAAAAAAAACTAGATGAGTTTTTAATAAGGGTTTTATTCTCCCTAGTGTTTCCCCATGGGGATCCACAATTCTTTTTTTAAGAAGAAAGATGGATCAATGAGGCTATGCATTGACTATAGAGAAATCAATTCTATTGAAATAAATAACAAATGTCCTTTTCTATCATTAATTATTTATTCAATCAACTTCATAGAGCTCAATATTTTTTGAATATTGACCTTTGTTTTGGATATCATCAATTTTGTGTAAAAAGGAATATATGTCAAAGAAAGAATTCGAAACAAGGTTTAGTAATAACAAATTTATAGTATTGCCATTTGAACTGACTAATAATCCTTCTATTTTCATGGATCTAATTATTGGAGTTTTCAAGGAATATATTGATGATTTTTTTGTAGTATTTATTTATGATATATTGGTATAATTCAAAAAGGTATAAATACCATGAGAACTACTTGGGTGTTGTTCTTAAGACTCATAGAATAAATGAACTATATGGGAGGTTTAGAAAGTGTGAATTATAGCTTCGAGACATTTATTTTCTTTTCCATATTGTCTCCAAGTATAAAATGTTTATTGATCCTAAAAAGAAAAAGGAAATCCCTGAATGAAAATCACTGATATGTATAACTGAGTTACACAATTTTATTTGTTTAGTAGGTTACTATTGGTGGTTCATCCCAAAGTTTTCCCGATTGGAAAACCCATTAACAAAGCTCCAATGTAAAGGGGTGAAATTTGTTTGGAAAAAAGAATGGGAATAATGTTTTGAAGAATTTAAAAGAATATTATTTAATTACCCTATCCTGAAATTACCATCTGGTAATGATGGGTTTGTGATTTACAGTGATGCATCAAGGAAAGTACTTGGATGTGTCCTTATGTAGAATGATAGAGTTATTGATTATGCATCAATAGAATTAAAAATTCATGAACAAAACTATCCAACTCGTGATCTTGAGTTATCAGTGGTAATATTTTCTCTAATGATATGGATATATTATCTATTTGGTGAAATATGTGATATATATATACTAATCACAAAAGTTTGAAATATAATTTCTCACCAAAAGAACTCAACATGAGACAAAGGATATGGCTTGAGATACTCCAGGATTATGATTTCACAATACACTACCACCCAGAGAAGGAAAATAAGGTGGAAGATGCTTTGAATAGACATGCCCATAGAGTTCTAAACAAAATGAGAGTTGAAATGGATATTATTTTCTTGGATCTAGTAAATATGGATAAGATAATTATCATTGAAGGTGAAACATCACTAGTTTTTAAAATTATTTCCAAACCATATTTACTAGAAAGTATAAAAAGTTATCAGTTAGCTGATGTGGAGTTTCAAAAGAAAATTAAAGTTGTAAATGATGGGAGACTGATTGACTTCATATTTGAAGATGGTACTTTGAAATTTGGGAAGTGGATTTCTGTTCCAGCTATACTAGATCTAAAAAGGGAATTATTAGATGATCCTCATAGCTCCAATTTCTCTACACAAACTTGTAGCACTAAGATGTATAATGATTTTAAAGAACATTTTTGGTGGGACAACATGAAGAGAGATATTGTGGATTATTTGTCAAGATGTTTAGCTTTTCAACAGGTGAAGGCTGGAAGACAACATCCTAGAGGATTCATGCAACCTCTTCCTATACCAATGTGGAAATGGGATGATATTAATATGGTCATTGTCATGGGGCTACCAAAGACTCCCTAAATAAATGATACGATATGGTTTATTGGTGATCATATTACCAAATTATCACATTTTCCTACTATAAGAGAAGATTTACAATTAGAAAATTTACAAAGACTATATATTAATGATGTAGTAAGACTTCATGGTGTACCCCTATCGATTTTTTCTAACCATGATCCCTGTTTTACATCCCAATTCTTGAAAAGTATTCATAAGGCCCTAGATACTGAGCTTAATTTGAGCAAAACCTACCAACATCAAACTGATGGACAATCAAAAAGGACTATTCAAACATTAGAAGACATATTGAGATCTTTCTCACATGACTTTCTAGGTATTTGGGATCAGTATTTGCATCAATTATAATTTTATTATAACAATGGATTCCATTCTATTATTCATATGGCACTATATGAAGCAATATATGGAAAGTGATGTTATACAAATACTTATTTGGATGATGTTGGTGAAAGAAAACTCATTGGCCCCTAACTTGTTGTGGAAATGACAGAAAATGTAAAGATAATTTAGACCCATATCAAAACAGCTCAAAGTACGAAAAAGAGATATATGGATAATCGAATGAAGGATTTGGAATTTTAAGTGGGAGATCATGTTTTCTTGAAGGTATCTCCATAGAAGGGTGTCATAAGATTCAGTAAGAAGGGTAAATTAAGTCCCATATACATCGAACCTTTTAAAATTTTTGAACGAATTGGAGTTGTTTCTTGCCATTTGGAAATTCCGCCATCTCTCTCCAAAGTTAATGATATGTTCCACATATCACTGTTAAGGAAATACATGTCATACCCGATGCAAGTACTCACCAATTAAGACATAGAACACGAACCCAGTCTATCTTACAATGAAGTGCCTGTCAAGATTCTTTACAATAGAGAACAAGTATTGAGAAATCAAAAGACTCATCTGGTAAAAGTTCTTGGGAGAAACCATAAAATGGGAGAGACGAAGTGAGAACATGAGTAACTAATGATGAAGAACCACCTGAGTCTTTATGACGTGATATTCTAGAAATTTTAAGGACAACATTATTTGAAGGAGGGAAGAATGCAACCACCCAAGATTCCACAGTATACTTCTTTTTAAATAATTCAATAGCTCACACTACACGCAACATCAAGTTCAAGCACACCAAAACTAGCCATTAAAAAAAGCAGTTATGAATATTACTAACAACATTTTTAATTTCATATAATTTTATTATTCATATCATGTTTTTTTAGACATGATATAAGAACAAATTCAATTTTTTGAATAAAAGAAGTATTTTTCAAAAAATTCAATTCTACCACCTTTTAATGGAGAACCCTTTTTAAATCTAGTGTTTTACACTTTTATATATTCAATTTGACAGATAAACTTCTTCTTTATAATTGGGACATAAAAATTTAGTGTTGAATTTTTCTGTTTTTCTGATAACTTCCATATTATAATGAATAGTGAAAATACTACATTTTAATTCAAAACTAATTTTTCATCTAATTTATTTATATTGTTAGATTATCCTTTAAATTATTTTTACAGTATATAACTAGATTATGTTTTTATCATTTAATATAATGTAGTTCATTGAAATTATTTTCACATTAAAATTAGATATAAACACCTATCAATATTTTCATGGTTTTTACTTTTGAAAAACTTGTTTTATTGTTTTGTAAATGGGGAATAATTTAAAACAAATTACTAAAAATTATATATTTTAATTTTTTAAAAATTGATTCCATATTTGGAATAAGTGGGTCCAAATTATGTTAATAGTTTACTTTTATTTTTTGGATATTATGAATAGTAACTCTAGTAATTTTTCTTATTACCGTGATTATGGGTAATTCATGTAATTAAAGGTAAAAAATATATTATAAAGCTACCCTAACACTTGTGAAAATTCTATTATATGGATAAATTCAAACCTTTTCACATATGTTTCGAAATGGAATCATTTAATGGACCCTTGTCCATTAATATGAAAATAATATTATTGAAATTGAAGAATGTGAAAAAATGTCACACTCTCATTTATTATAAGTATAATAATTTTAATATAGATATATCCAAGAGATAACATTTATTATAAATAGTATCTGGAAATATAAAATAATTGACTACCGCATAGAAATTTATTTATAATTTTTAGCGATTAAATAATTACCATTAATGATTACAAAATATTAAAGTATAAATTATTTTATTAATAGAAACATAAAATAAATTATATTGAATATATTAAAATTTTAAAGACTTGAAAATTACATATAATTTTTTTAATTATATTGAATTATTGCAAGACTATGAAAATTAATGGCATGTGATTCTGAGGCCTGGAGTGCCCAGAATGGAATATTGAACTTTTTAAGGTAGGTTCAGTAAAATTTTGAGCGGTCTTTTATATCATTTGAACCAGATCTTGGATTGAAAATATGAGGGCACTGTTGAATTCACAGTGCTAGGATTCACTTAGGCGAAGTTTAACTTTGACCGGAATGGTTCGGACGAAAAGGATAATCTTTTTTGGAATTTTAAGTAAAATAATAAAATAACTCTTTGAGTTATTTTATTTTTCTTCAACCATTGAGCGATGGTTGGCAGGACTACAGTGTAACGAAAGTCATTTAATGACTTGTTACTTGTTTTTGTAATGACAATGCTCATGTGATTAATTGGTTCATTAATTAAGGTTCATTAATGAACCACAATAATGGACACAACATGGAGCTTGTTCATTTTTATTTAATCAACCCATTGGTGAACCGATTGGAAACCCGGGGGAAAGCTCTGATGAAACGCTGGTGAAATCACCCTCTAAAAAAGAAAGGTCATTGATCGACGACCGTTAGAGAATTCAGACCGAACATCGATGAACGACAATGAACTTCTTTGAACATGGATTCCTTTCTTCATCTGCAACAGATTCCACCAAATCTAGGTAGGGGGTTTAATTGTTTTTTGTGTTTAAAATACTCCTCTTTCCTGATCATGAAAAATACAATGAACATAGATCAACCAGAAAATGGGTTGATCTACAAATCAATCATTCATGCGGGTGGTTGTTGTGGGGTATTGTTTTGGGGATTTTCCTTCTTTCAAATGATGATTGATGATTTCCTCGTTTTAAAACACTAACATGGAGGGCGCAGGCAAATCCACACAAGGCCTCAACCCACCGTTGTTCTGGGTTTAAGTGTGTTCTTTGTGTGCGGCCGGGAAACGTGGTGGCAAGATGAATCCAAAGATTTCTCAGTGAAAGAGGCAACCCTGGAGGCCAGTAGGCGTAGACTGGATGGAAAACAGACCACTGGACCATCTCTGGTGGCCCGGGAAGCAGTCTTCAACGTGACACCACTGGCGCGACAGCACCGACGACTGGTGGCAGAGGCCAACCCATGCCATCCATGTGGAGAAGTGGTGCCTGCAGGCACCGTGGGGGCAAGAGTCGCGACCAGTCGGCCCGTGGTGGGTAGAGATGTGGAGCCGGCACACCGTGTGGGAGAGGAACGACCCACTCGACTGGAAGGAATTGCTAGCTCCAATCGTCTATTTCGAGAGGAGGGGTGGCTCCTTGCAGGCACCGCCGGTGGAAAAATACCCAACGCTTTAAGTCTGGTCCAGCACAATCGGCCCCGCATGCGGGCTGGGTTTTCCAGGCGGGCCAGACCAACATGCCAGGCCAGACCCACCAGCCATGTCAAACCCGCCTTGTGGGAAAGACCCACAAGTCTGGCCTAACCTGTAGACCCAACAGGCTGGTAGGGCCAGATCCCTACAGGACCCGAACCTGACCGACCCCGTTTCACTAAAACTTGAGTAACTCCAAAACTAGGCCTCCAATTGATGTGTCATCTACGGCGTGAGAATCCTTGTGACAAAGTGGTCCCTTTGGGATAATCCACTTGAGTTTTGGATGAATTAGGAGTATGGTAGGGTTGGATCAGACTCGAATCCAACTAGGCCCTATTTACCTTTTTTCTTATATCTTACATACTGATCATCTGATTGGCGTGTTGTATGTCACATTAGAACCCTTGTGACAATGCGGTCCTTTTGGTTACTTCTTCATGGGACATCGTGGTGGTTGAGGTATGACCAATAATATGATGATCATAACCTTCAAAACTCAAACGCACCAAGTGTGTAAATCATGTGGTTCACTGTCAAGTGAAGGGAGACCCTCCATGTATCAGCATGAGTGCGAACCTCTGTTGAACGGAAGTAGTGAAACCCTCCATGGATCAGAAATATAGTGACCCTCTATGGATTGGCATGAGATAGACCCTCTACAGTTTGGCAATAGTGTTCCCCCTCTGTGGATCAATAGTAGTGCGACCCTCTGTGGATCAGCAGTAGAGCGACCCTTTTTTGGAACTGCAATATAGCTACCCTTCGTGGATCAGAAACAAAACCTCTCAACATAATAAAATTATCTAGCTTAGGAATCATCTTTATTTCTGTTCTCTATGTTCTATACCTGGTGTGAAATTTCTTTTACTTTATTCTTTGCGAATGAGATCATGCTTTTTGTTTTTTCTTTATGGAATTCTGGGAGACCTTCGAGGGTCTCTAGGTCCCTACTAGGTATTGTTACACTCACCACTGCATGGGTTTTTCCCACACCTTGTTGTGTCCTGTGCAGACGATGGACAGCTTGACTGAGACTTGGGGACCCAGTGCTAGACGGTGCTCGGAGGTGATTGATAGTCGTGGTGAGTGGTAGTGGTGACAGACAACGAGTTGTACCTACCATTCATGTAGGATCCTTGGTAGAAGAAATTCAGAGCACATTTTTTATTATTTTTGGTAATTTGTTTTCAGTTGGGTTTATATACTAGCCCTTTTTACATTCGGTTCAAACTTTTACTATCAACAGTTCTACTTTGTTGTTTGCTTTTGTTGTGTACCTAGTCTATGTGTTTACAGGTTTAAAGACAATGCATTCCCTTTTTAGGATATGCCTTTCTGGTGCTAGTCACCAACCCCTAGACTATGGATGGAAGGCTTGAGGTTGTCACGACATGAGCCCTGGGGGACGGGTTGTGACAATGTGGTATCAGAGGATGGTCAGTTCTATCAGAAGAACTAACAGTCTGTGTTTTCAATGGAGCAATAGTGTTAAGTGTCTTGAGTTTGGATTACAGTTTGAGGAGTCCAATGTTGGTATGACGGCTAACGTATCCATACACCAGGATCCTAAGTTCTGATTTCCAACTCGATACATGAAAACACTATTTGCATGTGTTTTGAAAATGTTTATCTTTTGATCACTTTTCAGTCATCTCACATGGTATAACTTATTGACTGTGGCACATCTGTTTCTTTATAGGATGTCACTGCATAGACAGCTAGCTATGATTCTAGTGAAAGATCACGATAATGGCCCACTGAGGGATGAGGCGTCGGTGTTGTTCCCTCTTACAGCGATGGAACCTTCAGGTGTTATATGAGCAGCACCACCACCCGGAGGGAAGCAGTTGCCACAAGTCCCACCAGAAGACCATGCATGATGACTGAGCACATTGCACGAGTTATAGAGATAGGTTCCTCTAAGGCTTCAAGGCGAGACAGAACCACAGGTAGCTGAGGATTGGCTAGATGTGGTGGCATGAGTTTTCTTCTTGGTTGAGACGCCAGCAGACCAGATGGGGATCCTAGCTGCTAGTCTCTTTCAGGGAACAGCAGGTAGATGGTGGATTCTGATACTCCAAACTCACTAGGAGATGAATCTTTCTTGGTTTGACTTCAAGAGCCTCTTCAGGGCAGAGTTCGTACCAGCGACTTTATGCTTAGTGCGTATTCAGAAGCTACTGCACTTACAGTAGGGTAGTCTGATGGTGGCCCGATACTTGGATAGATTCACGGACCTCTCTCAATACTCCACCGACACGGTATGAGACCCTTTCTTCAGGTCCCAAACCTTTGAGGAGGGACTCCAACATGAGATCAGAGCGTCGATGATATTTCTCTACATCCCAACGTAGACTGGAGTGCTAGAGAGAGCACTATTGGTGGAGAGCTTCCTAGATGATCAGGCACCGATGGTGAGAGCCCCCACCAGATGACAGGCAGTCGAGTCATCTATAACAGGTAGTATGCAGATGACGTAGAGTCCAAAATAGTCCAGACATTCAAGAGGAAAACACTAGTATGTTGGGCCAGAGGTGCAGAGATCGCAGGGCAGAGGAGGTCAGTAGAGGATCAGATTGTGCTACTCATGCGGTGGGTAGGGTAACGTGGCTTGTGATTTAATGACCCGTCGTACTGATGATCAGTACACGGTCGAAGGACTATCGAGGCAGAGGCATAGGTTCGAACAGGTAGTTCATAGGGAAGCATACATCACAAAGGAATAATCAGTGTAGTAAGTGGTGGGCGACAGTTTGAGGTACTACCGCCACCACCCCCAGGCGGTCCAGCCCAACCTCAGTGAGCATGAGGATAGGGACAAGCTCAGCTTCAGGTGGTAGATTCTTATGACCACATCACTCCAAAAATGATTTGATGTACGATCTATGTTTACTCTAACCTAGATTTAGTTCTTATAAACATAGGTTCTAGTCACTCTTTTAATGCCACAACTCTCGTTTGGAGCTCGGAGATTCCGATGGAGCCGTTGGCTCAATCCTTACAATTAGAGACTCTTACAGGAGAAGATTTGATGATTACACACTAGTTCCGGAAGTGTGAGCTTACTCTAGGAGGAGAGATCTTCTACTAGGATCTTCTAGCCGTAGCGTTGAGACCTTACGATGTCATCTTGGGTATGGACTAGTTATTCATAGTCCATGCTCAGATCGACTATTTTAGGTGAAAAGTGTGGTGTGTCTGCAATAATGGGACTTGGTTTTCCTTCACTGATGAGGAGGGAATCTTTTCAGCAAAGGTTGGACTTTCTCGAAGGAGGGTGCAGCCGATCACCCATCAGTGGGCTAGCCTTACCCTCTGTGAAGTTGATAAGGGGAGTCTGAGTTATCCTATAGTGGTGGACGAATATACAGATGTCCTTCCTGAGGATGTCCCAAAATACCTCCTCCGTGAGATTTAGAATTGTACATCTACATGTACCTCGGGGCAACACTGATATCTACACCAACATATGAGATGGATCATATGTATCTTCATGAGTTGAGGGTATAGTTGGAGGACTTTCAGAGGAAGGGATTCGTAAGGCCCTGTGGTTCCCCATGGGTAGCCCTGATTTTGTTCACCATGAAGGTAGATGGTATCTTGAGGATTTTAGGGGACAATTGATGCCTAAACCTGGTGACCATAAAGAACATGTATTCTTTGCCGAGGATTGATGACATCTTCGACCAGTTGAAGGGAGATAGGTGGTTTTCAAAGATAGACCTTAAATCAGGGTATCATTAGCTTCGGGTGCAGGATGATGACATACCGAAGACATCCATTATATGAAAATTTGGACATTATGATTTCTTGTTGATGCCTTTCAGAATGACCAATGCCCCAGAATCGTCCATGGGACTCATGAACAAGATCTTCTATCCCTACCTCGATCTCTTCATGGTGGTCTTCATTGACAACATATTGGTGTACTCAGCAATGGAGGAGGAGCACACCACACATCTGCAAACAGTACTCAATACACTCCGAGAGCACCAGCTTTATGGTTAGATCTCAAATTTCCAGTTCTGGATACGATGGGTCCACTTTCTGGGACACATTATCTCAGAGGGTGGAGTTTTGATGGATCCATTGAAGATAGAGCCAGTGCTTTCTTGGGATCCCCCTAAGAGCATGACTGAGGTGCGGAGTTTCCTAGGGTTGGTTGTGTACTACCTGATATTTGAACCTGACTTTTCCAGAGTAGCAGCACCCTTTTCAGCGATGACAAAGAAGGGTTATCCATTTGTATGGATGGAGAGGTTCCAACAGAGTTTCCCAAATTTGAGGTAGATATAGATGAGTGCCCCCATCTTAAGGCTACCAGAAGAGGGTGTCGGGTATGTAGTCTACTGCAATGCATCTAGGACTGGACTGGGATGTGTTATGATGTAGTAGAAAGTGGTGATCGCCTATGGCTCATGAAAATTGAGGCAACATGATCCGAACTAAACGACCCGTGACCTGGAGTTAGCAACAATGGTCTTTTCATTGATGATTTGGCGGCACTACTTGATGGGTGAATAGTTTTCTATCAACTCTGATCACAAGATTCATTGGTATATCTTCTCATAGAAGGACCTGAATCTAAGATAGTGGGGATTGCTAGAGTTCCTCCAGGAATATGACTTTGAGATAGTCTACTCTCCTGGGAAGAGAATCCTAGTACCAGATGCACTCAGCAGGTGGTCGGGTTTACAGCTGTTGAGAGAGGCGATAGAGTAGCTAGCCATGTTATAGATATCTAATGTGGATTGGGATAAAGCAACACAACTCAAGTCTATGACTTTAACTCCCCCACTCCATCAGCAAGTCCAGGAGGCAAATCTTGAGGACATTGACTGCAAGGCCCGGCGTGATCAGATATCCTCAAGATAGGCTCCTGATGGATTTTTGATACTTGGGGAACACGTCATCCTTTTTAGAGGATTCACTATGGTACCAGTGACGTTTTGGGAAGAGGTATTGAGGGAGTTCCATACATCCCCGACAGCGGTACATCCTGTAGTGGAGAATATGTACCAGGACCTCTGACGTCAATACTGGTTTCCGTGATGAAGAAATTAATGGCAGAGTTTGTTTCATGATGCCTCACTTTTCAGCAAGTGAAGGTTGAGCATCAGGTTCTAGTAGGCTTAGCACAACCACTAGAGGTACCGAAATAAAAGTGGAATGGTATCTCTATGGACTTCATGACTGGGTTACCACATAATTCTAGGGGCCATAAATCTCTCTGGGTGATCATTGGCTGACTCAACAAGTCAGAACACTTCCAACCCATTTGGGAGAAAAGATTAGAAGAGTTCTTGGGTCGCCTCTATGTCCAGGAGATAGTACGGCTTTATAAGGTACCATCGATGATCGTTTCAGATCATGAATCTTGTTTTACATCCCGGTTGTGGAATGGATTATAGGAGGCATCCAGGACTCATCTATGCTTGAGAACCGCCTTTCATCCCCATAAATATGGTAAAATGGAACAAACCATATAGACACTTATGGACATGATTCGTTCTTGAATCCTTGATTTTTTCCACAGTTGGGAGGACCACCTGGCAATAGTGGAGCTCGCATATAACAATAGTTATCACTCCACCATCGGCATGGCACTGTTTGAGGCCTCGTATAGGAAACCATGTAGATCGCCTTTATGCTGGAAAGACCCAGGGGAGTCAGCACTTATGGGTCTAGAGTTTGTATGAGCTACCACTGAGAAGGCGCAGGTCATCCAGTAGTGGATGAAGACTACAAAAAGTAGGAAAAATTCTTATGATGACAGGAGACGGAGACACTTGGAGTTTTTGGAGATCAGTCATGTTTTCCTTCAGATATCACCTCAATGAGGATTGAGGACATTTGGTCATGGCGACAAGCTATCTCTGAGGTTCATCAGAACATTCCAGATCCTGAGTAGAGTTAGTGATTTGGGGTACCGCCTAGCTCTCCCCCCACAGTTTCACCGAGTGCATAATGTTTTCCACGTGTCACAGCTAAGAAGATACGTGCATGATCTGTCACACGTTATCGACTGGGGCGAGCTGGACATTGATGATGGGATCATGTTTGCTGAATTCCTAGTGGAGATAGAGGATTGACAGGAGTGGGTCCTATGAGGGGAAGTCGATTTCCCTGGTGTGAGTTCAATGGTAGAACAGGAACCTCCAGGATAGAACATGGGAGTGGGAGGCTCAAATTCATGCTTAGTACCCCCCCCCCATTTGTTTCCTTAGAATTTGTTATGGCCTTCGGGGACAAAAATCCCTGAGGTGGGGAGAATGAAAACACCCAGAAATTCCGAATAATTTTTTTTAATTATATGGAATTATTACGAGACTGTAAAAATCAACGGCATATGATTCCAAGGCACAGAGATACTGAAACTGAATTTTGAACTTTTTTTAAGGTACATTCAGTAAACGTTCGAGCGGGATTTTCTATCTTCTAAATCATTGCTCAGATTAAAAATCTAAGTTCATCATTGAATTCTCAACATCAGGATTTTCTTAGGAAAATAATAATTTCAAACGACAAGGGTAAGATTAAAAAGGTAATTTTTTTTTACTTTTTAGAAAAATAATAAAATAACTCTTTTAGTTATTCTATTTTTCTTCAACCGTTGAGCGATGGTTATAGGAACTGCAATGTAACGACAATCATTAAATGAGAGTCATTTAATGGCTTGTTACTTTTCTATTTAATGACAACACTCATGTGATTAATTGGTTCATTAATTAAGGTTCATTAATGAAAAAAATAATGGACACAACGTGGAGCTTGTTTATTTTTATTTGATCAAACTGTTGGAAAATGGATTGGAAATCACAGTGAAAGCTCTGACAAAACTCTGGTGAGGTCACCCTCCAACGAATAATGATGATAGATCGATGATCGTTGGAGGATTCGGACTGGACATCGACAAATGATGAAGAACATCTTCAAACATGGATTCCTTCCTTCATCGACAATGGTTTCCACCGAATCCAGGAAGGGGGTTTAATTTTTTTATGTTTTTAAAAAACTCCTCTTTCCCAATCATGAAAAATATAATGAACGCGGATCAACCGACTAATGGGTTGATCCGGGACTCATTCGTTCTTTCAGGTTGATGTTGCAGGGTCTTTTTTGGGGGATTTTCCTTCTTTAAAATATTGGTTGATGCTTTCCCCATGTTAAAACACTAACGAGGAGGGCACGAGCCAATCCAAACAAGGATCAGACCCCCTATAATTCTATGTCTATGTGATTTCTTTGTTCGTTATAGGGAAACGTGGTAGCAAGACCAATCCAAGGGCTTCGCAGTGAATGTGGTAACCCAGGAGGCCCGTAGGCATAGATGGGAAGGAAAACGGACCACTCGAGCATCTCTAGTGGCCTGCAGAAGCAGCCACTGGCCCGAAACCACTGATGTGATGGCACTGGTGATCGGTGGCACCGGACAGCTCGTGTCGGCCATGTGGAGAAGAGGCACCCATAGGCACCACGATGGTAAGAGCCATGGCTAGCCAGGCTATGGAGGGTAGAGAAGTAGTGTTGGAACGCCGCATGGGAGATAAGAATCATGCTCGGGAAGCTCAGTTGAACGCAACGGTCAGCTCCAGCTGGCCATTTCGAGAGGAGGGGAGGCGCCCCATTGGCGACACTAGCTAGGAAAAACCAGACACTTTGTGTTCGGTCCAGCACAACTGGCCTGCATGCGGTTCGGGTTTTCCAAGTTGGCTAGACCCACCAACTGAGCCGGACACATGAGACGGGCAGAACCTGTGGGTCCAATGGGCCGGCCGAGCTTGATTCCTACCAGACTCAAACTCGATCGACCATGTTTCACTAAAACTTGAGAAACTCGAAAATTCGGTGTCTGATTGATGTGTAGTATGTGGCGTGAGGACCCCTGTGACAAGGAAGCCCTTTTGAGATACACCACTTTATTTTTGGTGGAAGTTGGAGTACGGTTTGGTTGAATAGGACTCAAATCCAACTGGTCCCTATTTATCTTTTTGCCTATACCTTACAGACCAGGCGTCTGATTGGCGTGCCGCATTTCGCATTGGGACCCTTATGACAAGGTGGTCCTTTGGGTTACTTCTTCATGGGGCTTCATGGTGGTTGTGGTACGACTGATACTATGAGGAGCAGAATCTCTAGAACTGAAGCGCACCAATTTCTGAAACCCTGTGGTTGTTTGTCATGTGAAGAGAGACCCTCTGTGGATCAGTATGAGAGAAACCCAATGTGGATCGGTAGTAATGTGACCCTCTATGGATCAGAAATAGAGCAACCCTCTATGGATCGACATGAGAGAGACCCTCCGAGAATCAGCAGTAGTGAGAGCCTCTATGGATCGATAGAAGCACGACTATGAAAACCCTGCTTTTATTACAAACTTAAACATGATTTATTACATAAAATATCACTTGATACAACAAAGAAGATTGAGAGTTTTAGTGTATTTGTGGCTTAGGATCATTACATAAAATCTTAAAACATTAAATACAACATCTTTATTGAAAACATCCTTTACAGGACCACTACATTTCCTCGTACTTATCATTGCATGGGATAACCTGAGGACATGCATAAGAAAAGGGTGAGCTATAAATCCCAGTAAGGGAATACACATGGAATAACATGAGGAGTACAATACATGTTAGACAATTGTCATATCAATAGAGCAGAAGAAAAACATGAACATAAAGGTATGATAAATCATGATAATCATAACATGGGAATGTGGAAACAACACTTAACATGGAATTAGCATGAGCCAAGGCTCATTGCACATGGAGCATGAGTAAATCCTCATTCCCCAGAAAGTATGAGTAAACCCTCGTTGCACTTGAATTATCATGATTCAACACTCATTGCACAAGATGTATCATGATACTATACTTTACCCAATGCATTGGAGCGCTATAAGGGCGCACCCTTCTTAAACATTTCATTTCATGCATAAGTGTGTCACATGGATCATAAAACATGGATTCATAAAACATAATAATTTATTACACGATAAAGGAATGTGGAATTCATACATGAAACTTTACAATCAATAATTAAATGTGTATAAAGTTGAATTTCCTTGATAGAGAAATGGGCATGGTATTCACTACACAATGACATTGGCATAAAAAATCGGTGCGATTTCGGCAGCGTAACGGCGTGACATAAGAATTCATAAAAATGGTTGATGAGAGATAAAGGGTTTACTCATCATATTTACATGTAATGGAAAGTAAGGAGGTCATATAGAAACATGTCCCAACAATTGTAATGGAATTCAGATTCATGATACAAAAGTATTGCTTGAATGTAAAAGAGGAGAGAGAAGTTCCTTTCAGAATTTCGGCATAGTAACGGGTGTACATGGGAAGCATTTAATGAGAGAGAAAGGGTCTCCCATCATTCAAACATGAAGAGGGAAGTATGAGGGAGGTTTGAAACCATACCCCAACATTTATAATTGAAATTAAAAAGGCAAAAAAACTTAAAGAAAACTGCACAAAAATGAGAAAGGAAGAAAAAGCCCTTAATTGGAAGTGTGCTTCCAAAGGCTAGAGAGAGGCTTGTGAGAGGCTTCTTGGGAGCATGGGGCACCTTGGGATGATTCTAGAGAGAGTAGGGAATAGGTTTGACGAAATAAAAAGGTTTTGAGTGAGGATGAAGTGGGAGATTTGGTGGCTTTATATAGGAAAGGTGAGAGAATTCTTTATTATTTAGGTTTGGGACCCCTTATATTAAATTAATCCAAACCACAAACCATCCCATGGTTTTTGCCCATGGTTTTTGGAAATGGGAAGAGGAAAAAAATATTTTATAAGGAAAAAGTCCAAACTTCTTAAAATATTAGGGTTGCTTATTTGGAGGTGAGTCACACTCCCATGGAAATTAATTTAAAAAGAGAAGGTGTTGAATAAGTCTTGAGGGGTCCATTAATGCATTGAAAAGCAAGTCAAACAAACCCAAAATCACATTATTTTAATGGTAAAACATATATTGGTCGAATATAAAGATCATATTATTTTATTACATCACTATTGGGTCATTATGATGTCATAAAACACATTATATATTTAAACGGTATTTAATTTTTACCCAAAAAATTTGACTGTCCCAGAAAATTATGAAAAATTCACCGTTGGATAATTTCGACGTCTTGATTCCAGAAAATTACCCAAAAAATTTACTTTTAAAATAAAAACCGACATTTATCAAAAATTCACGGGTTTTGACAGAAATGGCTTTCAAACCTTAATAAAAATTTTAATTGCATTCATAAAATTATAAGATCATTATATTTAATAAAAAATAATTTAATAATATTATTATTATTTTATTAAAATATTATTTAATTCAAAAATCCCTTAATTTAATAAAATATATTTCATAATTAAATAATAACTAAATACACCATTTGTACTTTAAAAACTATTTACAATGGATCAAAAATGACTAGAAATTATATTCATTATTATATACAAAAATAATGTACATGAAAATAGTACTACTTATTTGTTACATAACCCCTTAAAACAGTCACATAAGACCTAAGGGTAAGGTGTGCGATGGTGATAGACTCTTGAGGTGGCTCGGATAACATCGCTCGATTGGTAATTTCAATCAACATCCACTTCCCCTGTAGACGGTCACGTTCAAGCTTGAAAAGATGAAGCTCAGCTTGGGCTTAGTCAAGGGAGAAGCCCAAAGACACCACCTCTTTTCCGAGATCTGACAAATGGGCTTCGTATGGGGAAATTCTAATGGATGAGGCCATCACTTCCTTTGTCTGAATAAATTGTATTGTTAAAGTCCTATATTTATACTAATCATGTGATTACTATTCAACGGCTATATTAGAAACGGTCAAAATTCTTAACATAAAATCAAAGATGTTGACATTTTATATAATCATAAATATACATTTAATTATATCAAGAGGGATTTCCATTAATGAAACTTTGGGTCATTAAAATATTCCCCGCTTAAGAAATTTCACCCTCGAAATTTTTCTTTTCCCATACTAAAACAGATGTGGGTAACTCAGCTTCATCATTTCCTCCAATTCCCAAGTCGCTTCTTCAAACTTGTGGTATCTTCACAACACCTTAATGAGGGGAATTTTCTTAATTCGTAGAACTTTTTCTCTACGATCTAAGATCTTCACTGGTTTCTCCTCATAAGAAAGATCTTCTTCCAATTGTACCACCTCAGAAGAGAGTACATGTGAAGGGTCTGGTATGTACTTCCTCAAGAGGGATACATGAAAGACATCATGTACATTGGCCATGGTAGGTGGAAGTGCTAGTCGGTCGGCCACAGCCCCAACACGATCAAGCATCTCGAAGGGGATGATGTACCATGGACTTAACTTCCCTTTCTTTCCAAACCTCATGACCTTTTTCCATAGAGATATGCATAGAAACACCATGTCTCCAACTTTAAACTCAAGGTCTCGTCGAAGATTATCTGCATAACTCTTCTGTAGACTCTGAGCTGCCTTGATATGCTGCTGAATGGTTTTTACCTTCTCCACCATTTCCTCTACCATATCGGGTCCAAGCAGCTTACGTTCACCGACCTCATCCCAACATGTCGGTGTTCTGCACCTTTTCCCAGACATGGCTTCATATGGTGCCATTTGGATGCTTGATTGGAAACTATTGTTATAAGAGAACTCAACCAAAGGAAGATATTGATCCCATCCTCCTTTAAAGTCCATTGAGCACGCTCTCAACATATCCTCAAGTGTTTGGATAGTCCGCTCGGATTGGCCATCAGTTTAAGGATGATAGGCCGTATTGAAGTTTAGTTCAGTATTCAGAACATGTTGAAGACTCTACTAAAACATAGAGGTGAATCTTGGATCTCTGTTAGACACAATAGATAGTGGTACTCCATGCAACCTTACCACTTCACGGATATATATCTGTGCCAGTTGATCCAAAGAGAAATCCTCCCGAATAGCAATGAAGTGTGCAGTATTTATAAGACGATCCAAAACAACCCAGATTTCATTTTTGCCTTTGGATATCCTTGGAAGTCTGGTGACAAAGTCCATAGTGATTTTCTCCCATTTCTATTCTGGTATGGGCAATGGTTTCATCATCCCCTTAGACTTCTGCCTCTCTTCCTTCACTTGCTGACACACCATGCACTTTGATGTATATTAAGCGATCTCCTTCTTCATATTATCCCACCAAAAGTTTTCTCAGAGATCTCGATACATCTTTGTACTCCCTAGGTGAATAGAGAAATTTGAACTATGTGTATCATCCAAAATTTCCTTCTTCTGCTCCGGATTTGATGGAACGCATAGTCTTTTCCCAAACCTCACAATTCCTTCTTCATTAACATTAAAATCTGAGGATTTCCCCTTTTTGATATCTTCCACTTTTTCTTTAATTCCCACATCATCCTTTTAAGCATTTTTTAACATTTCCAAAAGAGATGGTTGAGCAATCATTTTTTAAAGGATTGATGATGTTTCCTTCTATATGATTCTCATATCCATCTTCATCAAGTCTAAGAAGATTGGATCCTTCTCAATTCTCATCATTGACAGAATCGTTGGGTCCTTTCTACTTAGGGCATCTGCCACCTTGTTTGCTTTCCCAGGGTGGTAGTGTATTGAACAGTCATAATCCTTGATGAGATTTATCCATATTCTCTGGTGCATATTAATCTCTTTCTCTGTGAATATATATTTAATACTCTTGTGGTCAGTATATATCTCACATTTATCTCCATAGAGATAATGCCACCAGATTTTCAAGGAAAAGATCACAGCTGCCAACTCCAGATCATGTGTTGGATAGTTTTGCTCATGGATTTTCAACTGCCTTCAGGCATAGGATATCACTTTATCATTCTGCATCAGCACATAGCCTAATCCCTTCTTCGAAGCATCACTGAATACCACAAAACGTTCCCCACTTATAGGTAAAGTGAGCACAGGCATAGTGATAAGCCTCATTAACAACTACTTGAAACTTTCTTCGCATTCATCACTCCAAGAGAACTTTACTCCCTTCCGAGTAAGCTTGGTAATAGGGTTGGACAATCATGATAAATTTCTCACAAATCGTCGATAATATCCAGCTAACCCCAAGAAGCTACGGATATCTGTTACCGATGTTGGCCTCGGCCATCCCTCAATTACGTCTGTTTTGGAGGGGTCCACCGATATCCCATTGCTTGTGATGATATGGATCAAGAATGATACCTCCTTCGACCAGAACTCACACTTTCTGTACTTTTCATAGAGCTTCTCCTTGCGCAATGTCTCTAGTGTGTTTTTTAAATGCTCCTCATTATCCTCCTTGGTTTTGGAGTATATTAGAATATCATCTATAAAGACTAACACAAATTTGTCAAGGTAATCTCTAAAGACTCTATTCATAAATTCCATGAATATTTATGGAGAATTGGTGAGTCCGAAAGGCATTACTTTGAATTCATAGTGCTCGTACCTTGTACGAAAAGCAGTCTTGTGGACATCTTCCTTCTTCACCCTTACTTGATAATCTCCCGACCACAAATCAACCTTGGAGAAGTATTGTGCTCCACGCAGCTGATCAACCAAGTCATCGATTATTGGGAGAGGATACTTGTTCTTTATCGTGATTTTGTTAAGTTCACGATAATCGATGCAAAGCCGCATTGACCCATCCTTCTTCTTCACGAAGAGGACTAGTGCACCCCATGGTGAAGCACTTGGGCGTATAAACCCTTTATCCAGATTCTCCTGTAGTTGTTTCTTCATCTCTTCAAACTCTACAGAATCCATTATATATGGAGTCTTGTATATTGGTAGCGCCCCAGGTATAAGTTCAATTGAGAACTCAACATCTCTTCTAGGAGGAAGACCAGGCAGTTCCTTGGGAAACACTTCAGCGAATTCCCTCATAATAGGCATTTCTTCAAGGATGGTTTCTTCCTTAGACTCAATCATCTGAGCCAGATATGTGTGCTCATAAGTTAGTAATATCCATGCTTGAGATGACGGATCTAAAGGAGATTCATCTTCCTCCTGACACTTGTAAAGAATCGGGGGGTCGATTCTCTATATGGAGTGTGATTTCCCCCTCCCGATAATTTATATTGGCTTTATATAAGGAAAGTAAATCCATGCCAATAATTGCATCAAATTCCACCAGAGGGAGTATGAAGAGGTTCTCTGGGAAATTCCATCCACAGATTATAACAGGGGAGGACTTATATTCATGGGATGCAATGATTTCCCCATTTTCCGTACTCACCGACATCTTCACTTCCATGATTTCTGGTGGTGCTGGGATTGTTCTACTAAACTTTCGAGATATAAAATAATGTGTAGAACCTGAATCAAAAAGTACGTTCGCTATTCATGAATGAATAACTAGCGTACCTATCACCACTTCGTTGTCGGGGTTCACTTCGGTAGAAGTGATGGAAAAAAACTCTTCCTTGCTGCCTTGGAGGGTGTTGGTTGTCTCCAAAAACCCTTGGATTAGGGCACTGATTTGCAAAATGACCTGGTTCTTTGCATTTTTAGCATTGAACAACGTGTTGAGATTCGAACGGAGCATTCCTCTCCTCTGTCGCAGCCACATGTCTTTCTTGCCGACAGTTAACAGCTAGGTGCCCTTCTCTTCCACACCTGAAGCATTTCCTCGTCCCCTTAAGGAAATTTCCAGGGTTCTTCTTCCCGCACTTTTGGCAAGTGGGCTGCTAGATCTTCTTAGCACCGTTGGATTTATCCATCGGACCACCAGCATTGAATTCCACCTTACACTTCTTGTCCCCATGATACCCCTGTGATTCCCTGATCTCAATTTCGACCTTGAGGGCACATCGGACAATTTCCTCATAGCTTTCGAAGTCACGGATCGCTAATACTTTCTGCAAGCTAGGATTCAGCCCACCGAAGAAGCGGTCAACCTTGCATTCAGGGGTAACGACAAAGCCAAAAGCGTATCGTTCAAGCCTTATGAAGTTTGCCTCGTACGCTCCAACATATTCTTCATCTTTTTGGTTGAGGGAAAGGAAGTCCCTTTCCATCTTAAGCCGGAGGGTGCGCAGAAAATATTTATCAAAAAACATCTTCTGGAAATCCTTCCATTCCAACACCTCGATCTACTTCTCAGGCTTCGTATTTTTGATCAATGTACACCATTTATCAGCTTCACCCTCCATACGATAATCAGCCAGGAGAACCTTCTCTTGTTCAGAACATTGAAGGATGGAGAAGATCTTTTCAATGGAGTTGATCCATTGTTCAGCGATCGTGGGATCGGATGATCCACTAAAAGTAGGAGGCCTTTGTCTCATGAATCTCTCGATAGCAACTTGTTCTTTCTTAGGGGGGGTTGAACATTCATCTTGACCCGTGTTTCTATTAAAAACATGAGTTAGCTGAGAGAGAATCATGACAAAGTTCGCGATTCCCGCTCCCATTGGATTGGGCATCTCATTAGTACAATCATCACACTGATCTTCACAATGGTTGTTAGCTCGAGACCTCCTATTACCGGCCATTGGCTGGAATAAAAGGAAAGTTAGGGTTAACACATAAAGGGTAATCCAAATAAAAAAGTTGATGACTTATAAATAAACTTTTAATTCCTTAACTCATGAGTCTATAAGCTTCAATCTAGGCTTTTCATGATCCACTTTCTAACATATATTCGTAGGGGAATTTTTTAATTCCCTTAATAAGGGTTCATACTAAGCTTTTTAATTTATCAAAATATATCCCCCGAGAGTGTCGTAACCAAGAGTGCAGCAAGTCCCGTTGTCATGCACTAGTTCCCGTTCGAGTCTAGCTCAAAGCGATGTTTTTGGGTTTTACCCCTATGATACATATGTGCCAGAGCCGCCTCTACCTGCTCGTATCCAGACAGGGATGTATTTGTTTGATAAACAACTTACTCAGTACTTACCAAAACATAGGGATGTTTTTATTATACTTAGTCTTGTATCTAAGGCTTTACTAGGGTTTCCTAATCCCAAAAATAACTAAACCTATCCTCTGATACCAACTATGTGACAACTGGGCCCCGGTGACAGCACAACCACCCCGCCTTAACATGACCGTCGTGTCCTGGCCCATCAGGTACCACCAGTTGCCCCGAAGACACGTGGGGCCCACCCCAGGGTCCACCCACATGCCTGAATGGGTCATCTGACTAATGACAGTCCCCACAGGACAACACTTGTCCTTTCCAGTGTGCTTCATCCTCAACCCTGCTTTTATTACAAACTTAAACATGATTTATTACATAAAACATCACTTGATACAACAAAGAAGATCAAGAGGTTTAGTGACTTTGGGGATTAGGATCATTACATAAAAACTTAAAACATGAAATAAAACATCTTTATTGAAAACTTCCTTTACATGACCACTACATTTCCTCGTACTTATCATTGCATGGGATAACCTGAGGACATGCATAAGAAAAGGGTGAGCTATAAAGCCCAGTAAGGGAATACACATGGAATAATATGAGGAGTACAATACATGTTAGACAATAGGCATATAAATAGAGCACAAGAGAACCATTAACATAAAGGCATGATAAATCATGGTAATCATAACATGGGAATGTGGCAACAACACTTAACATGGAATTAGCATGAGCCAAGGCTCATTGCACATGGAGCATGAGTAAATCCTCATTGCACATAAATCATGAGTAAACCCTCGTTGAACTTTAATTAGCATGAGTCAACACTCATTGCAAATGACGTATCATGATACTATACTTTACCCAATGCATTGGAGCGCTATAGGGGCGCACCCTTCTTAAACATTTCATTTCATGCATAAGTGTGCCACATGGATAATAAAACATGGATTCATAAAACATAATAATTTATTCCACGATAAAGGAATTTGGAATTCATACAGGAAACTTTACAATAAATAATTAAATGTGTATAAATGTGAATATCCTTGATGTAGAAATGGGCATGGTATTCACTACACAATGACATTGGCTTAGAAAATCGGTGTGATTTCGGCAGCGTAACGGCGTGACATAAGAATTCATAAAAATGGTTGATGAGAGAGAAAGGGGTTCCTCATCATATTTACATGTAATGAACAGTAATTAGGTCATATAGATACATTTCCCAACAATTTTAGTGGAATTTAGATTCATGATACAAAAGTATTGCTTGAATGTAAAAGAGGAGAGAGAAGTTCCTTTCGGAATTTCGGCATAGTAACGGGTGTACATGGGAGGCATTTAATGAGAGAGAAAGGGTCTCACAGCATTAAAACATAAATAGGAAAGTATGAGGGACGTTTGAAACCATACCCAAACATTAATAATTGAAATTAAAAGGGAAAAACAACTTAAAGAAAATTGGACAAAAATGAGAAAGGAAGAAAAAACCCTTACTTGGAAGTGTGCTTCCAAAGGCTAGAGAGAGGCTTGTGAGAGGCCTCTTGGGAGCTTGGGGCACCTTGGGAGGATTCTAGAGAGATTAGGTCAGAGTTTGGACGAACTCCAAAGGTTTTGAGTGAGGAGGAAGTGGGAGCTTGGGTGGGTTTATATAGGAAAGGTGAGAGAATTCTTTATTATTTAGGTTTGGGACCCCTTATATTAAATTAATCCAAACCACAAACCATCCCATGGTTTTTTCCAATGGTTTTTGGAAAAGGGAAGAGGAAAAAAATATTTTATAAGTCCAAAGTCCGAACTTCTTAAATTATTAGGGTTTCTTATGTGTAGGTGAGTCACATTCCCATGGAAATTAATTTAAAAAGGCAAGGTGTTGAATAAGTCTTGAGGGGTCCATTAATGCTTTGAAAAGCAAGTCAAACAAACCCAAAATCACATTATTTTAATGGTAAAACATATATTGGCCAAAAATAAAGATCATAGTATTTTATTACATCACTATTGTGTCATTATGATGTCATAAAACACATTATATATTTAAATGGTATTTAATTTTGACCCAAAAATTTGACTGTCTCAGAAAATTATGAAAAATTCACTGTTGGATAATTCCGACATCCTGATTCCATAAATAACATTTATTTTATCAAAATAATTTTATAAATATGTGAATTTTCACTTTTAAAATAAAAAACAACATTTATCGAAAATTCACGGGTTTTGACAGAAATGGCTTTCAAACCTTAATAAAAAATTTAATTGCATTCATAAAACTATAAGATAATTATATTTAATAAAAAATAATTTAATATTATTATTATTATTTTATTAAAATATTTTTTAATTCAAAAATCCCTTAATTTAATAAAATATATTTCTTAATTAAATAATAACTAAAAACACCATTTATACTTTAAAAACTATTTACAATGGATCGAAAATGACTAAAAATTATATTCATTATTATATAAAAAATAATGTACATGAAAATATTACTACTTATTTGTTACATAACCCCTTAAAACAGTCGCATAAGACCTAAGGGTAAGGTGTGCGATGGTGACAGACTCTTGGGGTGGCTCGGATAACATCGTTCGAGTGGTAATTTCAATCAACTTACACTTTTCCTGTAGACGGTCACGTTCGAGCTTGACAAGATGAAGCTAAGCTTGGGCTTGGTCAAGGTGAAGCCCAAATATGCCACCTCTTTTCTGAGCTCTGACAAATGGGCTTCGTATGGGGAAATTCTACTGGATGAGGCCATCGCTTCCTTTGTATGAGTAAATTGGATTCTTAAAGTCCTATATTTATACTAATCATATTATTACTATTCAATGGATATATTAGCAACGGTCAAAATTTTTAACATAAAACCAAAGAAGTTGGCATTTTACATAAGCATAAAGAGACATTTAATTAGATCAAGATGTACTTCCATTAAGGAAACTTTGGTTCGTTACAATATTCCCCCCTTAAGAAATTTCTCCCTTGAAATTTTTCTTTTCCCACACTAAAACATATGTGGGTAACTCAGCTTCATCATTTCCTCCAATTCCCAAGTCGCTTCTTCAAACTTGTGGTATCTCCACAACACCTTAACGAGGGGCATTGTCTTATTTCTTAGAACTTTTTCTCTACGATCTAAGATCTTCACTGGTTTCTCCTCATAAGAATGATCGTCTTCCAATTGTACCACCTCAAAAGAGAGTACACGTGAAGGGTCTGGTATGTACTTCCTTAAGAGGGATACATGAAAGACATCATGTACTTTGGCCATGGCAGGTGGAAGTGCTAGTCGATAGGCCACAGCCCCAACATGATCAAGAATCTCGAAGGGGCCGATGTACCTTGGACTTAACTTCCATTTCCTTCCAAACCACATGACCTTTTTCCATGGAGATATGTGTAGGAACACCATGTCTCCAACTTTAAACTCAAGGTCTCATCGATGATTATCTACATAACTCTTCTGTCAACTCTGAGCTGCCTTGATATGCTGCTAAATGGTTTTTACCTTCTCCACCATTTCCTTGACCATTTCTAGTCCAAGCAACTTACATTCACCGACCTCATCCCAACATGCCGGTGTTCTGCACCTTTTCCCATACAGGGCTTCATATGGTGCCATTTGGATGCTTGAGTGGAAACTATTGTTATAAGAGAACTCAACCAGAGGAAGATGTTGATCACATCCTCCTTTAAAGTCCATTGAGCACACTCTCAACATATCATCAAGTGTTTGGATAGTCCACTCGGATTGGCCATCAGTTTGAGGATGATAGAGCGTACTGAAGTTCAGTTCAGTATTCAGAGCATGTTGAAGACTCTTCCAAAACATAGAGGTGAATCTTGGATCTCTGTCAGACACAATAGATAGTGGTACTTCATGCAACCTTACCACTTCCCTGATATATATCTTTTCCAGTTGATCTAAAGATAAATCCTCCCGAATAGCAATGAAGTGTGCAGTCTTTGTAAGACGATCCACAACAACCCAGATTGCATTGTTGCCTTTGGATGTCCTTGGAAGTCTGGTGACAAATTCCATGGTGATGTTCTCCCATTTCCATTCTGGTTTGGGCAATGGTTGCATCATCCCCTTATACTTCTGCCTCTCGGCCTTCACTTGTGGACACACCAGGCACTTTGATGTATATTCAGCGATCTCCTTCTTCATATTATCCCACCAAAATTTTTCTCAGAGATCTCGATACATATTATTTCTCCCTGGGTGAATAGATAAACTAACACTATATGCATCATCCAAAAGTTCCTTCTTCAGCTCCGGATTTGATGGAACACATAGTCTTTTCCCAAACCGCACAATTCCTTCTTCATTAACATTAAACTCTGAGGATTTTCCCTTTTTGATAGCTTCTACTTTTTCTTGAATGCCCACATCATCCTTTTGAGCATCCTTTAACCTTTCCAAAAGAGATGGTTGAGCAATAATTTGTGAAAGGATTGATGATGTTACCTTATCTATGATTTCCATGTCCATCTTAATCAAGTCTAAGAAGATTGGATCCTTCTCAATTCTCATCATTGACTGAATCACTGGGTCCTTTCTACATAGGTCATCTGCCACCTTGTTCACTTTCCCAGGGTGGTAGTGTATTGAACTATCATAATCCATGATGAGCTCTATCCATATTCTCTGGCACATATTAAGATTTTTCTGTGTGAATATATATTTAAGACTCTTTTGGTCAGTATATATCTCACATTTCTCTTCATAGAGATAATGTCGCCAGATTTTCAAGGCATGGATCACAGCCGCCAACTCTAGATCATGCATGGGATAGTTTCACTCATGGATTTTAAACTGCCTTGAGGCATAGGATATCACTTTATCATTCTGCATCAGCACACGGCCTAAGCCCTTCTTCGAAGATTCACTGAATACCACAAAAAGTTCCCCACTTGTAGGTAAAGTGGGTATGGGTGCAGTGATAAGCCTCCTTTTCAACTCCTTGAATCTTTCTTCACATTCATCACTCCAAGAAAAATTTACTCCCTTCCGAGTTAGCTTGGTAAGAGGGTTGGAAAATCGTGGTAAATTTCTCACAAATCATCGATAATATTCATCTAAGCCCAAGAAGATACGTATATCTGTTACCGACGTTGGCCTCATCCATCCCTCAATTGCATCTGTTTTGGAGGGGTCCATAGATATCCCATTTCTTGTGATGATATGGCCCAAGAATGAGACCTCCTTCAACCAGAAATCACACTTAATGTACTTTTCATAGAGCTTCTCCTTGCGCAAAGTCTCCAGTACAATTTTTAAATGCTCTTCATGATCCCCTTGGTTTTAGAGTATATTAGAATATCATCTATAAAGACTACCACAAATTTGTCAAGGTATTATCTAAAGACTCTATTCATCAAGTCCATCAATATTGCTGGAGCATTGGTGAGTTTGAAAGGCAGTTAAATGAATTCATAGTGCTTGTACCTTGTACGAAAAGCAGTCTTGGGGACATATTCCTTCTTCACCCTTACTTGATTATATCCCAACCGCAAATCCACCTTGGATAAGTATTGTGCTCCATGCAGCTGGTAAACAAGTCATCGATTCTTGGGAGAGGATACTTGTTCTTTATCATGGTTTTGTTAAGTTCATGATAATCGATGCAAAGCCGCATTGACCTATCCTTCTTCTTGACGAAGAGTATTGGTGCACCCCATGGTGAAGCCCTTGGGCATATAAACCATTTATCCAGATTCTTCTGTAGTTGTTTCTTCAGCTCTTCAAGCTCTACAACAGCCATTCTATATGGAGTCTTGGATATTGGTAGCGCCCCAGGTATAAGTTCAATTGAGAACTCAACATCTCTTCTAGGAGGAAGACCAGGCAGTTCCTCGTGAAACACTTCAGCTTATTCCCTCACAATAAGCATTTCTTCAAGGATGGTTTCTTCCTTGGAATCAATCATCTGATCTAGATACGGGTGCTCATAAGGCAGTAATATCCATGCTTGAGATGATGGAGCTAAAGGAGATTCATCTTCCTCGTGACACTTGTAAAGAATCGGGGGTCAATTCTCCATATGGAGTGTGATTTCCCTCTCCCGACAATTTATATTGGCTCTATATAGGTAAATCCAATCCATGCCAAGAATTGCATCAAATTCCACCAGAGGGAGTATGACGAGGTTCCCTGGGAAATTCAATCCATAGATTATAACAGGGGAGGACTTATATTAATGGGATGCAATGATTTCCCCATTTTCCGTACTCACTGACATCTTCACTTCCATGATTTGTGGTGGTGCTGGGATTCTTCTACTAAACATTTGAGATATAAAAGAATGCGTAGAACCTTAATCAAAAATTACGTTCGCTATTCTTGAATGAATAACTAGCGTACCTATCACCACTTCGTTGTCAGGGTTCAATTTGGCAGAAGTGATGGAAAAATCTCTTCCTTGCTGCCTTGGATGTTGTTGGTTGTCTCTTAAAACCCTTGGATTAGGGCACTAATTTTCAAAATGACCAGGTTCTTTGCATTTGTATCATTGAAAAATTCTTTGAGGTTAGAACGGAGGGTTCCTCTCCTCTGTCGCAGCCATGGGTCTTTCTTGCCGACAGTTAACATCTAGGTGCCCTTGTCTTCCACACTTGAAGCATTTCCTCGTCCCCTTAAGGCAATTTCCAGGGTGCTTCTTCCCACACATTTGTCAAGTGGGGTGCTGGATCTTCTTAGCACCGTTGGATTTATCCATCGGACTGCCAACATTGAAGTCCACCTTATGCTTCTTGTCCCCATGATACCCCTGTGATTCCCTGATCTACATTTCGACCTTGAGGGCACATCGGACAATTTCCTCATAGCTATCGAAGTCATGGATCGCTAATGCTTTCCGCAAGCTAGGATTCAGCCCACCAAAGAAGCGGTCAACCTTGCATTCGGGGGTAACGACAAAGCCAGAAGCTTATCGTGCAAGCCTTGTGAAGTTTGCCTTGTACGCTCCAATATATTCTTCATCTCTTTGCTAGAGGGAAAGGAAGTCCCTTTCCATATTAAGCCAGAGGGTGCGCGGAAAATATTTATCAAAAAAAATATTCCGGAAATCCTTCCATTCCAACGCATCGATCTCCTCCTCAGGCTTCGTATTTTTGATCAATGTCCACCATTTATCAACTTCACCCTCCATACGATAAGCATCCAGGAGAACCTTCCCTTGTTCAGAACATTGAAGGATGGAGAAGATATTTTCAATGGAGTTGATCCATTGTTCAGCGATCGTGGGATCGGATGATCCACTAAATGTAGGAGGCCTTTGTCTCATGAAGCTCTCGATAGCAACTTGTTCTTTATTAGGGGGGTTGAACGTTCCTCTTGACCCGTGTTTCTATTAAAAACTTGAGTTAGCTGAGAGAGAAGCGTGAAAAATTTCGTGATTCCCACTCCCATTGGATTGGGCATCTCATTAGTACAATCATCACACTGATCTTCACAACGGTTGTTAGCCCGAGTCCCCCTATTACCGGCCATTGGCAGGAATAAAAGGAAAGTTAGGGGTAACACATAAAGGGTAATCCAAAGGAAAAAGTTGATGACTTATAAATAAACTTTTATTTCCTTAACTCATGAGTCTATAGGCTTCAATCTAGGCTTTTCATGATCCACTTTCTAACATATATTTGTAGGGGAATTTTTTAATTCCCTTAATAAGGGTACATACTAAGCTTTTGAATTTATCAAAACATATCCCCCAGGAGTGTTGAAACCCAGTGTGCAAAAAAGCCTGTTGTCGTTCACAAGTTCTCGTTTGAGTCTAGCTCAAAACGGTGTTTTCGGGTTTTACCCCTAAGATACATTTGTGCCAGAGCCGCCTCTACCTACTCGTATCCAGACATGGATGTATTTTTTTGATAAACCACTTACTCAGTACTTAACAAAACTTAGGGATGTTTTTATTATACTTAGTCTTGTATCTAAGGCTTTAATATGGTTTCCTAATCCCAAAAATAACTAAACCTATCCTCTGATACCAACTATGACAACCCTGCTTTTATTAAAAACATAAAAATGATTTATTACATAAAACATCACTTGATACAACAAAGAAGATAGAGAGGTTTTGTGTCTTTGGGGCTTAGGATCATTACATAAAATCTTAAAAACATGAAATACAACATCTTTATTTAAAACTTTCTTTACATGACCAATACATTTCCTCGAATTTATCATTGCATGGGATAACTTGAGAACATTCATAAGAAACGGGTCAGCTATAAAGCCTAGTAAGGGAATACACATGGAATAAAATGAGGAGTACAATACATGTTAGGAAATAGGCATATCAATAGAGCACAAGAGAAACATGAACATAAAGGCATGATAAAGCATGATAATCATAACATGGGAATGTGGAAACAACACTTAACATGGAATTAGCATGAGCCAAGGCTCTTTGCACATGGAGCATGTGTAAATCCTCATTGCAAATAAAGCATGAGTAAACCCTCATCTCAATTGAATTATCATGATTAAGCACTCATTTCACATGACGTATCATGATATTATACTTTACCCAATGCATTTGAGTGCTATAAGGGCGCACCCTTCTTAAACATTTCATTTCATTCATAAGTGTGCCACATGGATCATAAAACATGGATTCATAAAACATAATAATTTATTACACGATAAAGGAATGTGGAATTAATACATGAAACTTTAAAATCCATAAGTAAATGTGTATAAAGGTGAATATCCTTGATGGAGAAATGGGCATGGTATTCACTACACAATGACATTGGCTTAGAAAATCGGTGCGATTTCGGCAGCGTAACGGCGTGACATAAGAATTCAAAAAAATGGTTGATGAGAGAGAAAGGGGTTCCTCATCATATTTACATGTAATGGACAGTAATGAGGTCATGTAGATACATGTCCCAACAATTTTAATGGAATTTAGATTCATGATACAAAAGTATTTCTTGAATGTAAAAGAGGAGAGAGAAGTTCCTTTCGGAATTTCGGCATAGTAACTGGTGTACATAGGAGGCATTTAATGAGAGAGAAAGGGTATCACATCATTCAAACATAAAGAGGGAAGTATTAGGGAGGTTTGAAACCATACCCTAACATTTATAATTGAAATTAAAAGGGAAAAACAACTTAAAGAAAATTGGACAAAAATGAGAAAGGAAGAAAAAACCTTTACTTGGAAGTGTGCTTCCAAAGGCTTGAGAGAGGCTTGTGAGAGGATTATTGGGAGCTTGGGGAACCTTGAGAGGATTATAGAGAGATTAGGGCAGAGGTTGGACAAACTCTAAAGGTTTTGAGTGAGGAGGAAGTGGGAGCATGGGTGGGTTTATATAGGAAAGGTGAGAGAATTCTTTATTATTTAGGTTTGGGACCCCTTATATTAAATTAATCCAAACCACAAACCATCCCATGGTTTTTGCCCATGGTCTTTGGAAAAGGGAAGAGTAAAACAATATTTTATAAGGCCAAAGTCCGAAATTCTTAAAATATTATGGTTTCTTATGTGGAGGTGAGCCACACTCCAATGGAAATTAATTTAAAAAGGCAAGGTGTTGAATAAGTCTTGAGGGGTCCATTATTGCTTTGAAAAGCAAGTCAAACAAACCCAAAATCACATTATTTTAATGATAAAACATATATTGTCTGAATATAAAGATCATAGTATTTTATTACATCACTATTGGTTCATTATGATGTCATAAAACACATTATATATTTAAACGGTATTTAATTTTTACCCAAAAAATTCACTGTCTCAGAAAATTATGAAAAATTCACCGTTGGATAATTTTGATGTCCTTATTCCAGAAATAACATTTATTTTATCTAAATAATTTTTAAATATGTGAATTTTCACTTTTAAAATAAAAACTGACATTTATCGAAAATTCACGGGTTTTGACAGAAATGGCTTTCAAACCTTAATAAAAATTTTCATTCCATTCATAAAATTATAAGATCATTATATTTAATAAAAATTAATTTAATAATATTATTATTATTTTATTAAAATATTATTAAATTCAAAAATCCCTTAATTTAATAAAATGGATTTCTTAATTAAATAATAACTAAAAATACCATTTGTACTTTAAAAACTATTTACAATGGATCAAAAATGACTAGGAATTATATTCATTATTATATACAAAAATAATGTACATGAACATAGTACTACTTATTTGTTACATAACCCCTTAAAACAGTAGCATAAGACCAAAGAGTAAGGTGTGCGATGGTGACAGACTCTTGGGGTGGCTCGGATAACATCGCTCGAGTGGTAATTTCAATCAACTTCCACTTTTCCCGTAGACAATCACGTTCGAGCATAACAAGATGAAGTTCAGATTGGGATTGGTCAAAGGAGAAGCCCAAAGACACCACCTCTTTTCCGAGCTCTAACAAATGGGCTTCGTATGGGGAAATTCTACTGGATGAGTCCATCGCTTCCTTTGTCTGAGTTAATTGGATTGTTAAAGTCATATATTTATACTAATCATTTGATTACTGTTCAACAGCTATATTAGCAACGGTCAAAATTCTTAACATAAAACCTAAGAAGTTGACATTTTATATAAGCATAAAGAGACATTTAATTAGATAAAGAGGGATTTCTATTAATGAAACTTTGGGTCGTTACAATGATAACCCTGCTTTTATTACAAACATAAACATGATTTATTACATAAAACATCACTTCATACAACAAAGAAGATAGAGATTTTTAGTGTATTTGGGGATTAGGATCATTACATAAAAACTTAAAACCATAAATACAACATCTTTATTGAAAACATCCTTTACAGGACCACTACATTTCCTCGTACTTATCATTGCATGGGATAACCTGAGGACATGCATAAGAAAAGGGTGAGCTATAAATCCCAGTAAGGGAATACACATGGAATAACATGAGGAGTACAATACATGTTAGACAATTGTCATATCGACAGATCACAATAGAAACATAAACATAATTGCATGATAAATCATGATAATCATAACATGGGAATGTGGCAACAACACTTAACATGGAATTAGCATGAGCCAAGGCTCATTGCACATGGAGTATGAGTAAATACTCATTGCACATAAAGAACGAGTAAACCCTTATTGCACTTGAATTAGCATGATTCAACACTTATTACACATGACGTATCATGATACTATACTTTACCCAATGCATTGGGGCGCTATAAGGGCACACCCTTCTTAAACATTTCATTTCATGCAAAGTGTGCCACATGGATCATAAAACATGGATTCATAAAACATAATCATTTATTCCATGATAAAGTAATGTGTAATTAATACCTGAAACATTACAATCAATAAGTAAATATTTATAAAGGTGAATATCCTTGATGGAGAAATGGGCATGGTATTCACTACACAATGACATTGGCTTAGAAAATCGGTGCGATTTCGGCAGCGTAACGGCGTGACATAAGAATTCATAAAAATGGTTGATGAGAGATAAAGGAGTTACTCATAATATTTACAAGTAATGGACAGTAATTCGGTCATTTAGATACATTTCCAAACAATTGTAATGATATTTAGACTCATGATACAAAATTATTTCTTGAATGTAAAAGAGGAGAGGGAAGTTCCTTTCGAAATTTCGGCATAGTAACGGGTGTACATGGGAGGCATTTAATGAGAGAGAATGGGTCTCCCATCATTCAAACACAAATAGGGCAGTATGATGGAGGTATGAAACCGTACCCCCACATTTATAATTGAAATTAAAAGGGCAAAACAACTTAAATAAAATTGGACAAAAATGAGAAAGGAAGAAAAAACCCTTACTTGGAAGTGTGCTTCCAAAGGCTAGAGAGAGGCTTGTGAGAGGATTCTTGGGAGCTTGGGGAACCTTGGGAGGATTCTAGAGAGAGTAGGGCAGAGTTTGGACGAACTCCAAAGGTTTTGAGTGAGGAGGAAGTGTGATCTTGGGTGGGTTTATATAGGAAAGGTCAGAGAATTCTTTATTATTTAGGTTTGGGACCCCTTATATTAAATTAATCCTAACCACAAACCATCCCATGTTTTTTGCCCATGGTTTTTGGCATAGGGAAGAGGAAAAAAATATTTTATAAGGCCAAATTCCGAAATTCTTAAAATATTAGGGTTGCTTATGTGGATGTGAGTCACACTCCCATGGAAATTAATTTAAAAAGGCAAGGTGTTGAATTAGTCTTGAGGGGTCCATTAATGCTTTGAAAAGCAAGTCAAACAAACCCAAAATCACATTATTTTAATGGTAAAACATATATTGGCCAAACATAGAGATCACAGTATTTTATTACATCACTATTGGGTCATTATGATCTCATAAAACACATTATATATTTAAACGGTATTTAATTTTTACCCAAAAATTTGACTGTCTCAGAAAATTATGAAAAATTCACCGTTGGATAATTTCAACGTCCTGATTCTAGAAATAAAATTTATTTTATCTAAATAATTTTTAAATATGTGAATTTTCACTTTTAAAATAAAAATCTACATTTATCAAAAATTCACTCGTTTCGACAGAAATGGCTTTCAAACCTTAATAAAAAATTTAATTTCATTCATAAAATTATATGATCATTATAGTTAATAAAAATTAATTTAATAATATTATTATTATTTTATTAAAATATTATTTAATTCAAAAATATATTAATTTAATAAAATAGATTTCTTAATTAAATAATAACTAAAAACACCATTTGTACTTTAAAAACTATTTACAATGGATCAAAAATGACTAGATATTATATTCATTATTATATACAAAAATAATGTACATGAACATAGTACTACTTATTTGTTACATAACCCCTTAAAACAGCTGCATAAGACCTAAGGTTATGGTGTACGATGGTGACAGACTCTTGGGGTGGCTCGGATAACATCGCTCGAGTGGTAATTTCAATCAACTTCCACTTTTCCCGTAGACGGTCATGTTAGAGCTTGACAAGATGAAGCTCAGCTTGGGCTTGGTCAAGGGAGAAGCCCAAAGAAGCCACCTCTTTTACGAGCTCTGACAAATGGGCTTCGTATGGGGAAATTCTACTGGATGAGGCCATCGATTCCTTTGTCTGAGTAAATTGGATTGTTAAAGTCCTATATTTATACTAATCATGTGATTACTGTTCAATGGCTATATTAGCAACAGTAAAAATTCTTAACATAAATATAAAGAAGTTGAAATTTTATATAAGCATAAAGATACATTTAATTGGATCAAGAGGGATTTCCGTTAATGAAGCTTTGGGTCGTTACAACAACCCTCTGTGGATCAACAGTAGAACGACCCTTTATGAATCAGCAATATAGCGACCCTTTTTGGATTCACAGTAGAACTTTGCAATATAATAAAATGATCTAGTTCAAGACTAATCATCTTTATTCTTGTTCCCTGAGTTGTATACCTAGTGTGACCTATAATTTACTTTATTATTTGTTATTGAGATCATGATTTTTGGTTTTCCCTTCTAGAATTTTTAGAGAACTTTAGGGGTATCAAGGTCCCTACTAGGTATTGTTATACTCACCCATGCACGTTCTTCACCCGCACCTTATTGTGTCTTGTGCAGACGATGGACAGCTTGACGGAGACTTGGGGAACCAGTGCTAGATGGCGCTCAGAGGTAATTGATTGAAGTGGTGAGTGGGAGTGATGACAGAAGATGAGTTGTACGTACCCTTTTGGTAGGATCCTTGGTGGACGACCTTCAGAGCATGTTTTTCCCTGTTTGTTGTACTTTTTTTCATTTTTGTTTGCATACTGGTCCTTTTTTACTTTCGGTTCACACTTTTTCTATCATCAATTATACTTTGTGGTTTTTTTTTGTTGTTTACCTCGTCTATATGTATACGGGATTAAAGGAAATGCCTTCCCTTTTTGGGATATGCCTTTCTGGTGCTAGTCGCCAACCCCTGGCCTATGGAAGGCAGCCTTTGGGTAGTCATAGCATGGCCCCATGGGATAGATCGTGACAAAATAAAAAATAATTTTACTTAATTAATGACATCCAAATTTTTTTGAAATAAAATAAACATGTTATTAACAGATTTTAAGTATTGGTTCAAAGTTATCATGTTGGTTTTATTTTTTAAAAATGAAAAGATTGTATAGTATCAAAATTGACATAAATGATACTTTAATGTAAAAAATTTCTATTTATTGATATATAATTAAAAAAAATTACGTTTAGTCCAAATAACTTAAATAGTGTTAAATATTTCATTAATGATCAAATTGGGGCAATTTTTTCATTTTATAGTAACTATATTAACCCTATATTGTAAAAAAGGCAAGTTGTCATGATCAAGGTCATATTTTTTAACAAAGGGTTAAAACCAAAAGAGAAGGTTAATTTTATTACCTAAACATGTCTAAAATTAATTTCTTGATGAAATTTCGGCCCATCCTCATCATATCCTCAAATAAACTCACTTTTTATCCATTTCTAATTTAAAAATTAATTTATATTAATTTATTATTTTAAGAGTTTCCTAAAGTGCTCTTCCCCTCTCTTATAAAAGGGTACTTCTCCTTCTCTTTAATTCACGCCTATAAATCCCTTTGCCTCTGCCAGACCCTACCCATTTCTACTACCATATTCCCTCACTACATTCTAGAGGTCATATTTTGGGATTAAATCCATCCTAATGATTCCTTTTGTGCAAACCAAAAGAAGATAGCCGAAATAGAGGTAATTGTTTTATCACCTTTTTCAATGTTATTTCCTTCTTATACATCCTATTTCTATTTTTTTTTTACAATAAAATAATAACTCTAGTATAATACATATACAGATAAGTTATTACAATCATTTTACAACCATATTACTCATTTTATCCATCAAATGAAGAATAATATCACTATGTGTGCCTACGTACGTTTTATTGTCTCCACAACGTAGTTTAATTTGTTATTCAACACTACTTTATTTGGATGGTTATAATGATGAGTATAATGGATATAAATAATGAATAAAACATGATAATTATTCTATATAATTAATATATTATCCAATTCCATACCATTTAACCATCAAGGGAATGATATTGTCGCTTGTGCGTACGTACATCCTACCATCTCCACGATGCGGTGAGATTCATTCTCCACGTTAACCAATCAAAAATTATTTTAAAATTTATATTATGACTAAAAATAATTATAATTAACTTAATTTAATTCTGGATATGAATAAAATAAATACTATCCAAAACAAACATGACTTATATGACAAAATATGAATGGGAAAATGAAGCAGTTGACACTCGAAACAACGATAATACAGATATATTATTACCAAAAGGATATAAGAGGATCATATATGATATCATAAATATGGATATGTTACTATTATAATTTAATAATATTATTTAACTATTATATAAGAGGTTAATGTACCCTATACTATAGAAAATTACAAGTTAAGGGTTAATTTCACAATCACTTTATTATCTGAGGTTGTTTATACATAAGTATCTACTGGGACATCTTTATCATCCATGTACATGTTTCATAAAATGGATTTCAAAATATTATCAACAATTTTTTAAATTTATTTTTACCAAAGTTCGAATTTTTCATAAAATGTTTATAAATGAATCTTTCCTTCATTTTCCAAATGAGGTACTTTATAAGATTTTCAAAAATTTATGGAAAGAATGTTTTTTTAACTTATACTATGTAAGCAGTTATTTTCCATCGTTATGATGCCTTAAAATTTTGATGTTTTCATTATAATATTACAAGAATATTTTCAAAATAATTGTTCTCTTTTATAATTGTACGTCTTCTAAATGATTTCATATTAAAAAAGGGATATTTCTCTCAATGAGTTATAATAAATTTATTATATTATTTTCATCAATGTCAATATACTTTATTGGATTTTATGCTTAATTGAGATTGATTTATTATGATATAATATTCCATATTGAATTGAAGGTTTTATGATATATTTGATTGTGGATGTGTTATTTTGATATCATTTATGGTTTATGTTTAAAGTATTAACATTTCATATGCTAGTTTCAATATGAATGTTTATGTTATGTTTTACCCATTTTGTAAGAGGAATGCATTAGACTTAGTAAGTGACGGGTTGGGCCCACTATAACCCATCAAGGCATCTGTAGGTATCACAATAAAAGCTATTGTGTTCACACAAGTCCATGATGGTATGGTTATTTATGTTCCTTGCACAAGGCCTTGACAATATGGTTATGATGTTTTTCATTATGTATTCCCTCATTAAGAGTTCAGTTATTGATATCGCATGCGAGTATTAAACTATTAGAATATACATGTTAATGTTTAAATGGAATTATTGGATATATTCTTTCCATATTATACTGAATTTTATTTTTAAAAGGACTGTGTTTCAGTTTTATATCTTGCCATAAAAGTTTATACTTATTTATGATAGGTTTCGCTATATTGTTTATCCTTACTGAGCATCTGAGATCAGCCCTTTCTTATGTATCTTTTTTCCTAGGATGAAAAGAAGTATATTATGACTGGCCTTCAGGGATAATCTAATGGATATGACTGTTTTCAAAAGGAGATAATATGTTGTTTTTCATTTCATGGTGTAATGAAAAACTTGGGTTTTATCTAGTTTTTTTAAGGATACTAAACTGATCGGTCCTTCAGGATTTTATTTTCTTGTGAACATGCCAATGTAATAAAATAATGCGCTAACTCTGGGAAACTAGGGTTGGGGAGTTACACCTGAAGTCAACTAAGCACTCTTGGATGAAATTTCTAACAGTTACAGTCTCTGGATAAGTGATATTGGGCCACCCCGATGTGACATCCATTAGGTGGACGGGAGTATCCACCTAGCCTCATAAGTTGAATCCCTTATGATAAAGTTAGAGTTTTTTCAGAAACCTTCTCAAGCAACCCCACCCCTTCCCCTATGATGGTGATCCATTCATGTGAAATTTGTGGAGTCCCACACCCATACCATGATTGTCAAATAAAAATAGAGGATCCTAAAAGCCAAGATTCTAATTATGTTAATAAAAATAAGCAAAATTAGTAGTTTCAATAGCCCCCATAGTATCAAGAATATTTATATCATTAGAAACTAGCTTAGTAGAAATGTCAATAAACTCCACCAAGGCCACCATAACAAGCCACGCCTCTATGGTCTAATATTGAAACTTTTCCCATTACCTTGGTTCAAAAAGTGGATCAGAGGATAACGATCTAAGAGAATGAAATGTAAAATCAAATGGATACCCTTTGAAACCTTGATCACCATGTTGAACAAATATCAAATACACTATAAGACCAATTACTAAGTATTTTACCTAATAATATGGAGACACATATGGTAGAGGATGCAAGTTCTATGTTTCTTAGGAGTGTAAAAGTAATATACATAATGAAACCTTACATATGTGAGAAAAATGGGCTTGAAAAATATGAGAAATGTGAAAAAATCATAAGTGTAGTAGTAAATGATAGCACAAAGTATGTTGGTTGATAAAAAATATGTATTTTAATCCAACTAAAAAATATCTAACACCAAAGAACAAAGAAAAGGAGATGTTTTTTGGTATCTTTGGCATACAAACCCCTTTTACCATTCCCAGAAAATATGAGAAAAGGAATGATGAGGGGAAAAATAAGAAATTAGGAGTGATGTTTAAAAAATTACACATTTGTATCCCATTTACTGAATCCATATCTCAAATGCATACATATGAAAAGTTATTAAAATAACTTCTATTCAAAAATAATAAAATAGAATAGATGATAGTCATCTCATCAAATGAAGTATGATACACTATCATCCAGTATAACCTTCCAACAAAGATGTGAGACCCTGGTAGTTTGTTGATTCCCTGTACTGTAGGTGCATGTAACATCAGAACAACCTTGTGTGATCTTAGTGCCGATATCAATCACATTCCAATGAGAATCTTAAAAAAACTAGGGCTCAAAGAACTAAATCCAATGAAATCGGCACTATGACTGGCTGACCAATCAATCAAGTACCCTTGAGGACTTCTTGATGATTTCTTAGTCAAAGTTGGAAAATTCATCATTCTAATGGATTTCTTCATCATATACATGGAAGAAGAAAGAAATGTTCCTATTATCCATGGATGGACAATTCTTTCTTCTAATAAGACATAAATTACATGAATCAAGGGAGACTAATATTCACATTTTTTGATGAATATGTAGTGTTCGACTTAGTGAAGGTTGTACTCCATGCAAAGTGATGACACATTCAATTGTTAATCCATATTTCTTTATAATGAGAGATATGATTTTATGACCATCAGGGATGACATAGAGAGCATGTACCCTAATAAATATGAAGGCAGTGATAATGAGGATTTAAATTACATTTATCCTTAAACATAAGATATTATCCCAAACTTCATACATTCATTCATCAAACCACCGACACTGGAATTAAAACCTCTTCCAAGAACCCTAAATTAATCATTCTTAAAGACTAAAGCATCACTTCCAGTCATTATCTTCTCATAAATGACCCATTTATAAGAATAAAAAATCAATACAGGCTTGAAAATGAAAAAAAATTCAATTACCTATGTAGTGGCTTACAATTAAGGTATTATCCCCCATAACATGCACCCATAATATTTTATTGGAAGATGGTGTTAAGCCCAAAAATCAACCCCAGAGGTGAATCACCCATCCAATGAAAGAAATAGTCAAAAATGAAGTACTAACTCTTCTAGATTCTAGAATAATGTTTTCAATATCTTCCAGTGAATGGGTTAGTCTGCAATAAGTCATTCCAAAAAATGGCAGATTAGAAGTTTCTAAAAACAAAAAAGATAAGTTAATCACCACTCAAACCATTACGGGATGGAGATTATATGTTTAATATAGAAAACTCAAAATGTAATCCTGAAATGATCATTTCTCATTACCATTCATGTATCAAATACTGGAGAGACTAGCTGGGAATGAATTCTATTTTTTCCTTGATGGAAACTTTGGGTACAATAAAATCGCATTCGGCCAAGAAGATTACTCTAAAAATACTTTTCCATGTCTTTTTGGAACCTTCACCTATATGTTAATTTCATTTGAAATGTTCAATGCACCACTAACTTTTCAAATATGCATGACACTTTTTTCATGATATGGTGGATGAATTCTTAGAGAAATTTTTTGCTAACTACTTAGTATATGGAAGATCCTTCAATTATTTTCATAGTAATTAGGATCTTATCCTATAATTATATGAATAATAGTTCCTAGTATTAAACTAGGAAAATTCCACCTTATGTTCCAAGAATCCATATCCCATGGACTCATAATTTCAATTAAAATCTTATAATTTAATCAGGTAAAAAATGAATTTCATTACAGGTTTATTTAATCCCATAATAAAAAGTTGCATATTGAGTTTTCTAGGCCACAAGGGATTCTTTCTCTCCTTAATTCATGACTTTTCAAAACTATATGGCTCGTTGACACACCTATAATTGAAGGACACTCATTTCTATTTCTCTAGAGAGTGTTGGCGAGCATTCAGCACTTTATGGAATATGCTGGTGGATGATAGTCTCATAATATCAATAGATTGGGACAATGACTTCAACCTATTGTGCAACACGAGTGATATTTCTATTGGAATTGGTTTAGGATAGTGGGATGGAAACATCTAATGTCCCATTTATTATTCTTGTAAAACACTAATTTGAGCTCAATTCAATTACACAACCACAAAAAGGGAATTACAGATTGTAGAATGTTCCTTTGAAATGTTTATTTCATAAGTAGTACTATCAAATGTAGTGGTTTATACTAATCTTGTGACACTCAAATATCTTCTGAATAAAAAGGATAACAAATTGGGGCTAATACGGTGGATCCTACCATTGTATGAGTTTGATATAGTCATAAAGGACACAGAAGGATATGAGAATGTCATTGTTGATCACATTTCTAGACTCCCACTTACTAGCAATGGGGATGATAATAATCTTTGAATTGATGATGACTTCCCGAGTTAATAATTATTTAGACTAAACAAGCATTCATGCCCATGTTTTTCTAATATTAAAAATTATATTTCTATAATATCACTCTACTCATACTTATCCTATAAAAAATGAAGAAGTTGTTGGTTGAAGCTTTGCATTAATATTATGATGATCCGTTATTATTCAAGTGTTTTTTTATGAAAAAATGTGATGCTGCATCTCGAAAGATGAAATAAAATGTTTTCTCAAAACATTTAAAATGTCTCTAAATGGAGTGCATTATGCACTAGAACTTATAGTGGCCAAAATTCTTCAGAGCAGATTATTCTACCCTATACACCATCAGCATACAAAAAACATCATTCAAAGATATGATTGGTCCAAATGAATAGGTACCATTGGGAAAATAAATGAAATTTTCCAAAATATCATCCTAGAAGTTGAAATATATGATGTATAGGGAATATATTTTATGGGTCCAGTCCTAAATGCTCGTGTTAATTTTATATCTAGGTTGGTGTGGGATACATATTCAAATAGGTAGAAGTTGGTTCTACCACTCATGAGTCATCAAATGTAGTCATGAATTTTCTAAAGAAAATTTATTTCTAGATCCAGATTCCCCTAATGACTCGTTATTGATTAGGGAAATCATATTTTCCAATATTTTTGTGAAATTATTTATCCAAAAACACAGAATCTGATATAATACTAGAACTCTCTACCACCAATAAACAATCAGGAAAGTTAAAATGTCTAATAGTGTGATTAAAAAAATCTGGAGAATATAGTGAACACAAATAGAAAGGAATGGATTGTTCATTTTTATAATGCACTTGGGGTGTATCGTATAGCATATAAAATGCCCATCGACACTACCCTTTTCTTCCTTGTGTACAAAAATTCTTGTCTCCTACCAGTGGAACTAAATCAACTCTCTTACTGGCCCATAAAATTTTTTATCATGGATACAGAAAAAGCATGGGAAGTTATAATTATATAGATTGATGAACTATGAGAAATTAGAAAGGATTCCTAATAATATTACCATATATATTAGAAAAAGGTAATGAAATTTCATGACCAATTAATTACTTATCGAATATTCACCCTAGGTGATAAAGATATTATATTTAGTTATTGATTGAAATTATTCCCTAGGAAGTTTAAATATCATGGGTATGTTCCTTTTGAAGTCATATAATTATCCCTTTATGGGTCCATCGAAATTCCAAAAACTTGAGAACCAACATTTTAGGTAAATAGACAAATGATATAATTTTATCTGGAACTATTCTATGTTGGGTGTGTCTTTGCTTTCAAATTCATCTGAATCCGACTGTGTCTTGTTCATAATGTTAAGTTAAGCACTGACTAAGGGGAACCAAGTATAGTTCTAATATGATAGTTTAGTGTTTAAAAATGTATAATGACATTAGAGACATATGACAGATGTCCTAGCCAAAATGGAGAAAAAAATTCCAAACACACATCTTGTATTCATTACATGATGTGTAAATGTTGGGATCCAGAAAAATAAAAACTTAATGATTTTCACATCTTGTATTAATTAAACGGTATGAAATATCAAGGATGGTTTTAAATTCCCTGAACCCAAGCTTCACAGCTACCCCCCCCCCTCCTTTCTTCCACCTGTATGTGACTCCACCTCTCCCAAGTCTTGTCCTCCTCCTCCCTCACCACTAGTCACCATTCTCATTACTCCCCATTTATCCCCCTTCTCAAATCACAATTCCATTCACTTTCCATCCCTTTCCCATTTCATCTCATCTATAATGGCTTGAACCAAGACCGTCAACACCTCATCTACCAAATGCACACCCAAGAATGATGATCCACCTCTACCCAAGTGCAATGAACTAGCTCCTCCACCACCAACTACTAAGCCTTCCCCATAAGGATCTACATCAACATCTACCTTTGTTTTATCCTCCAAGAACTAACTTTAAAATTCTAGAAGATCATAGGGTGCTGCCAAATGCCAGCACCTACACCCTTTCCATCATTCCTCATCCACCGAGCATCATGTTATTATAGTCCATTTATATGCTAAGTCTATGAGGACCAACTAGACATTGGAACTCTCCATTCTTGAGAAGATCTAGATTCATGAGGAGGTCCATGACCTCATGGGTTGGATGCACCTCTCCACCATCACCTAGGTTATTGATCAGAATTTCCGTGATATATTCCTTGAGTTCTCATCCACCTTTTAGCTATCCATCCCCCACTTCACATTTAGTCATAGAGGTAGGCCATGGGAGATCACCCTCAGAGACTTCAGTGATGGGCTAGACATGTAATCAGCCGCTTTTTTCAACTACCCTATTTTTCAACCTTGGAGCTCAATATGGGAAAGGTTGGTGTGACACATCCTTGAGAATTGATCTCCATGGATCTGTTGAGTGTTCATGACCCACAAACGATGAAGGGAACCCAGATGCGGGGTTCTGTTGTGCGGATCATGCATCAGGGTCTGTTTTAAGCATACATTGACCAAGGAGATGCACATGCGAGCATAGGAAAAATTGATTTTATCATCCTTACCTCAGTCACGGGTATCCCCATAAACAAAATTTCTAGGAAATTCTACTTACATTACTAGACCTAGGTATGGTGGACATGTGACAATCTGGTGGGTGGTAGCTTTGTTGCCCATCCTTCAATCTTAGTGCCTTTGATGCTACTTAGCTTCATTCTTCTATTGGGAATATGGATCCCTTTGACCTTCTCATGCTCCACAACATGGGGCTTCCATATAATATTGAGAGACACTACTCATGTTTCTCTGAGTACATTGGAGATGCATATGAGGATCCCACTAACTGATACTCATCCCTAGCCTTACATGAACGTACCTCAGTCACCATGCCCACTACCAACACCCCATCCTCAACCCCAACTACCATTATAGCCCATCCCCCTTATTATACTACCACACCACTTACCCTATCCACATCTACACCTATCCCAACACTTTCCACTAAAATATAGTAGATTCTCCAGTTCATCCTTGAGAAATATAGGTAGACATGTTTCCATCTCTGTGTCCTATTCACCGACCCATCTCACTTCACCACACCTCCAACTCCACTAGTCCCTTCATCTTCCCACCCACCCCCTCCTACTGAACCCGCATCTACATCTATTCCCACACCAACTCCTGCCCTGGATGACCAACCTCCCAATCTCAAAGACCTAGCCACCATGATGGATTGTCTATCAAAGTAGTCTCACATGGTAAAGGGACCTGCCATTCCATATACCACTGAAATTCCTCTATTTGATCCATTTTCTAAACGTACTAACACAGCATGGATTGACACATCACCACTCCATCAATGACAGATCCTCCCAGCACCACCTCGACATCTATTATGGAATTTGTTCTCCCCCCCCCCCCCATGCCTCCATCGATGAGATATATTTGGAATAGATTATCCAAACCCCCACTATTCGCGAGGTGACAACTAATGTGGGTATTGTTGAATCCACACATACTTTTTAGTTTCTTCTTAGTACCCCACCATTGATTTACTCTATATTGGGCCTATTATACTACTACTAATTTACCCGTTTTCACTGATGTATCATTTATTATATATTTCGATAATATGTAATGTTTTTTCTACACTATTTTTTGGATCACTTTCATTTTTTACTTCTGAATTTAATTATCCATGCTGAGATCTACTACATCCTTTATGGTCATAGATGAGTCTGTATGGCCACCATCTAGCCTTCTATATAACACGTATCAGCATTTGGTTGAGATATGGAGATATCTTGAGGAGATCTAGATCCAAATCTATCCTCATCAAGAGTTGCCTCCATGAGGTGAAAAACAACTACTACTTCCACATGAGCTTCACACACAACCTATTAATGAGGTGGATAAACTCACCATGTGTTCCCATTCTCATGATTATATGTCCTTTAGTTCTTATATCAGGAAGAGGACCTCTAAACCAATGGATTGTACTGACTAATTATTTTTCCATCCTTCTGGCCAACAATGTCATATTTAGATCTTTATGGGATGCAACTTATGTTTTTTCCTTTATTTTATTTGTGTTATTAGGATTTTTTCCCCTTTTAGAATTTGTGTTCTGTAGTCATCCAAGACTTTTTTTAGTCAAGTCTAGTATCTATCTGAGCAACTTTTTCCTAATATTGACTCACATCCCCAACACATATTTTTTCTTAAATATTGGTTAACCCCTGTGGACTAAGGATTTATATAGTGTACGTATTTTCTTTCTAACAATGTTTATCTGAATCCGATTTTTCCATAACCATCTAATATGTTTCCCCATGGAATAACTTTCATTACATAGAGATATTTATTCCTTGTTTTACATTCATAATTACCGTTTCATTTCAAACTATGTTATACTTTATATCTCTCTCATGTCACTTTCTAGAATAGTGTGAACACTATCTCATTTTATGTATGGGGGATTATTTATTGATAAATAATGTAAATATATTTGGATTATTTCCTATTTTCACTATTCTAGGAGGAATTTTTAATTTAAAGAATGTTTTAAATAATAAATATAATTACACCAATTTAAATTAAAGACTATGTTAGGTTGGATATTATTGGAGTCAATTTTTTATTCTTGTTTATATTTTTAGCATGATTCTAAGATGATTAATTTAATTCTAATTCTATAATTTTATAATTTATTTTGATTGACTTGTTACTATATACTATGCCCCAAGTGATTATTAGTTGTTTTATACTCCCATTCCAGAGATAATTTTATACCTACACTTTCATATTCATTTCAAGTCATATTTTTCAAGAGATACTTGGGGAAAATAAACCTATCATAACTTTCATTGAGCTATTATTGAGGTTATGACTGAACAAATACACTATTAAAATGATTGAGGAAATTTTTGATGTGGTAATTTTTCTAAGACCCACATATACATCTTTCCTTCTTTATACATTAGTATCCATGAATGACCTTGTTAGGATGGAGCCATTTCAAGCCTATTTTTCATTTCTACCATACTCTTGATATTATCCATGATTTTTTTGAACATATTTGGGGGATTTTTCATCTCTTCCACACATGGGATGTTGATATTGAGGAGATGTATAGTGCAAGTTTCATCAAAATGATATGATATAGTTCTTAATTACTTTTTCTATTTTCCACACTTACCTAGTTCCTTTGAAAAAAATACATATAAAAAAGGGTTGTGTATTAGGATGGTCAAAAATAACCATTACTGGAAAGATGAATCCTATGATGGATCATATGTGGTTAAGTGATAGATGTTTGACCTGGCCTAGACATAATTTTAAAAAATATAAAATAAAAAAGATAAAGGAACATGGTGTATTCATTATGCCATCATGACATATTCATGGATCCACTTTGATATTTTTGGAGAATTGACACACTTTTTCTAGGAGGAGTTACCTCATTGAATTGTTCTTGATTATCATGAATTATAATTTAGATCTCACCCTCCTCTTTGAGTTTTATTTTTATCACTTTCCTGCCTTCCCTAAGGCTCAGAGATATTTGAAACTTATTTCTTAAGCCCTCGTGATTAATTTGGTATTTTTCTTTATAAAGTGGGATGATGGAACAAGTTCATGTTTTGTAGTCGGGAACTTGTATTCAGGGTATGATTATAACTTTAGTTTTAATTTAACTTGAGTTATGATAGAAAATTCATTGTGAATTATATTTCAAAATGAGTATTATTTTAGAATAATAGTTAAGAAATTGTAATTAAAGGAATAAATATTCTGAATAAAGAATGTGAATATGAGGCTTGTCTAATTTTCTCTACAATATTGATTCTAGAAGGCTTTTTTTCCACTTGAACATAGTATTATTTTCCTGTTTTTAATGCACATTTTCTGTTTAAAATTAGCTTCATTTTGAATCTCTATTGAGATTCTATTTTTTAGGACAATAAATTGTTCAAGTGTGGGGGATTTGATAACCGTAATTTATATACAAAATTTAGAGACATTTATTTAAGGTATAGTAATAATTAAATTGATAATTCCCTGGGTTATTGTTTTTTATAGGAAATTGGAATTTAATACTCAAAGGAATAATTGCTAATAATTAGAAAAAATAGGATTTAAACATCATGAAATCAGTTTATGACATGTATTCCTTATTCACAATATCCCTATGGATCAAAGGCCAGCCCATGAAAATTTACTTGATGTGAATTCATTATATGATGTGTATATATGTTACACATCATGAGTTATACAAAATCATAATCCTGTGAAATTTTCAGGCTGTTAAGACAATACAAGACATGGATCACATACATGACATGTAGAATTTATATGACATGAAAAGTATGATATTTCATCCAATCAAAGATACATTCCATTTATTTCATAAGATACAAGAACTTCCATAGGATATTTCGGATTTGAAGTTCATGGTGTGAATCCCACTCACGCATCAGGTACAAGTTGAGACATATTCCACTTAAATCTATTACATGATGTGAAGACATTACACATCATGTAATTTTTTAGCCTAAAAATATTTGAGCACCTCCGCCATGTACAAAAGTACAGGTAGTTCCATTTTTTCTCTTGTTTTATTTCCCATTTCCCTTATGTTTCTCTTCAAAACTCAAGTTTAATTCATTATTATGCCATTTTTATCAATTTTTTTATCTTTACCTAATGTTCTATATCTATGGATTTTTTTATACATTCATTTTTATTCCATCTTGTAATTAAATGTTCATTAGTGATATTGATCATAGTTCAAGGTCAATGATTGTTTTTTTCTCTTGTTCTTTAATTCCTTGTATGTTTTGGATTGGTTTTAAATTGTTTCAAGTGTTGATTTCTTAAATATATGAATTGTTTTATTATTATGAAAATAATGTTGACCAATTTTATGATTTACTTTAGCACTGTTATGAGCATCTAATCCACCTAGGGTTAGGATTCAAGAGTAAGGATGTGATTAATCTTAATGAATCTATAAAATTTAACTTCAGTAACCAGGTGTCTTGTAATTTGGTAAAATAACATTTTTTTATCTCATTATTTTGTGTAATCCTAACCATGGGAGATGTGATTGAACGAAACTAAACTAAATAGAGTTGATTAGGATATGACTATTAGCCCATGACACTTCCTTCTATAGAATCTAATGATACTACATATAGGTTGTCAGTTATATCCAAAAAAAGGATTTGTTATAAAATAGGTATATCAGATTGGTTTGATCCTAACCAATTGGATCCCTTTTCATAGATTCATTTCCAAATTCATAGGTCTACCCCAATTTAGATTAAGGATTATCCCTTTTTTGGGCCTAAAAATTTACCCTGAACCCTAATCTATTTCTTGAATTTACATCCATGATTCATAAGATTTAGTAAAACCAAACATTAAGAGAGATATCGAGGAATACTACCCTAATGTTTGAATCACTAAGTTTCATGTCTACCAGTTGTCTTTATGGGTTCAACCTTACATCATTGCTTTACTACGCCTTTGTAGTCAAATGTAGTTTGGTATATATATTTCTAATCTGATCACACTTGGAGGACTTAACGACATCTTTTGGGGGCATCAATAGCCTCATATTTCTGATTCGAGCCTCCGTTCAAGAGTAAGTATAGTTTTTTAGGAAAAATACATTGGTGTGATATTAATATTTTTAATATTTTTTGAATATAAATTTTGGGCTCACCGGGCCTCGGAATCTAACATCTTCTCATCTCCTTACTTCAAAAATAATCCATATAATATTATGAATTAAAGCATGGAAAAATAATTCATTACATGTTTCATGAAGAATAATTCTCTGTCACGATTTTTTTGTATAGAATGAAAGCAATTATTTACATGCACCGTGAAGTGATAGGACTCACTGTAAGGTTTTGTGCATGTGAATATTCGTGTTAGCATGGATAGAATTAATGTTTTTAGTTTTATGGAATATTTAGAAATGCGTAGTCATTATCCTATTAGAGAGTTAATATCAATTTAAAAAATATATTATCGATATTAGAGATGGATTAAGGATAATATATGTTTCTAAAAAATAGAATTCCATATTCAAATATAGAAATTATAATAAATATATTTTTTATAATTATTATATATAAAAGAGAGAAATGAATATAAATAAAGAAACCATGTTGTTTTTATCATCAGTATCATGCGAGTCAAAGAGTTGGAAGGAAATAGAGATTTGATATTGTATCCTATTATTGACCTTTAGTATCAATGAGAGTTAGAGTTGACCCAACAATCGAGTTAGACATTTTATTTTTCAAATATTTAAAGATAAAAAATGGTGTTACGATGGATTGATCATGTGTGTTGGATGAGAAGTAGTAAATGAGTGAGATAATTCCTAGTCATCAATTTATCATCATTCCAGCTGAAGAAAAAGTCTATAGATCACAACTAATAATATCTCTATATTTTAATGTATGCTTAAGAGAAGTGGGTGAATCTTGGATCACAAAAAACTAAAAAAGGTAATCAGATTCATCATTTCAAAATAGGGACACAATACTTTAATTTTGATCTACTTCAATGTGGTATAAGAAAAATATTGTATTTGATAAAGCAAAATAGTTGGTTCTTGAATTGTACATGGTTGGTTTCAGGAGTATGGGTTTCAGGAAATTCACATGACTATGATTTTCTCTAGAATAATATGGGAGTTTTGTGCAAGTTGGAAGGAAAACTCCATACACTAGAGATAATGTTCTCCACATTAGAGGTGAAACTCATTAACAAACCCATGTAATCATTTTTGTTATCCTTTAATTTATACGTATTAACATATAGAAAAATTGAGTGATAATAGAGTCAGATCCAATCATTGTATAAGTACATAGTTAAATAAGGTTAAGGGTTTTGATTGGTAAAGAAGAAACCAACATTGATTCCCCCCACCCCACACACTTAGTGTTGTCTATACCCCAACTAATCCAAAAAAAGTGGCATCATAGTTTAGTTCAACTTCTAATTGGATTCTCAAAAATCTCTAAATTTAAAGTTTTGAATTTTTTTATAATTTTATCATTGCAAAGACTTTATTAAGTGAATATATAATGAATTATATGAGTTCCTTTTCAAAGAAACCATGGAAGAAATTTCTTCCAAGATGTTGAAGAATATGAACAAAATAGATAAAAATAAATTAAGTAAAACGTCATTAATGAAAGAATAAAACAATGAACCTCTACTAATTGATGGTAATCAACGTATGTCTCATTCTATTATATCTATTGGTAATCTTTATATTGGAAGAACTTGAGATAAGAAGAAATCCTTCTTAGGTAAATAGGAAGATAAATCAATTTTCCCTTTCTATAATCCTAATAATGATAGATATAACATTAGATAAGGAAAATTAGATGTTAAATCCACTTACAAAAAAATAAAAACAAATCTACCTAAGGTGTTTCAATGCTTTCACATGGTGATGAATCATTATCTTTTCAAAACTATATTTTATAAGAACCAATCATGGTTGGGGATGATAAAAATTCTAAGCATTAAAAAAATAAATCTATTAGCACTTCAAAGGATATCTGGTATAATTTTCTGAAGAAAATAAGCGTGTTCTTTTGTGGCTGTTTTAGAAGTATGTAGGAGAAGATCAACTAGAATTAAGATTACTGTGAATTTATATAGAATACTATAGAAGAAAAATTGATTACATCAGCAGACTATTGCAAACAAGTAGGATCCATATGTGTAATCAATGTGGACCTTGAAGAATGTTGATCTAGATTTTTGGATTAGTGGATTAATACAATTAAAGGAAATGAAGAAACCATGAAGAGGATTAAAGAAAAGGTCCTTGAATTATAGGGAATTTTTTTATTAATGTCAATAATGAACAACTGGAGATCAAATAAAACAAGATTAAAGTACCCGATCATCTGTTGTAAGAGAAGACAAAAAGACATGAAGATATTTTTTTAAATATCACGATGGTCTTTAAAGATAGAATGATGTTACTGAAGTATGATAAAAAATACTTAATATGAATTATCTTCAGCTCTAAATAAAATATTGTAAATATTGAATGTTCCTGAGATGAGTCATTACAAAAAAATGGGATAAGAGAAATATCCCCCCACAATTGAAAGGAAGATTCTTATTCTCAAAGAACAATACCTAGCGGGAAATGAGTTTGGGATCATGTAATGATTAATCTATAATAGTATCAAATCAAAATGCACCATCCATTCTAGAAAATTATGTTTATGCTAATTCTGGTTCCATGTATAGTATAGGATTAAATATAAAATATATACTAAAATAGAAGCAAGAACGATTCCCAATAGATATTCTTGGAATATGGATATCTCCTCTGTTGGGTACCTCCTAAAATGGTGCCCACACAGTTTCTCTAATAATGATGTGTTTTTAATTCTGGTCAAGACCGTGTGAATTAATTCACGTGGAGACGTGTTTTTTGAAGTGGTGAAACATCTTCACACGGATTGTTTTTCTATAAAAGGATTCAGCGTCAAGACTTTTATAGGACATCCACAATATCAAGTGCAGAGCCTATTTTGGGGGAAAGATTTTTTCCACTACGCGTTCTCTTTTCAATTTTTTGTGTGTTCATCACTTTCCTATATTTCCCAATATCATGTGTGTAAGATATCCTTCTCCCATTGTTCCCCTTGCGGTTCGTATCTCCCGCACCTTCACACAAAGGCAGAGCAATGGGATACATGGGTGGTATTATGAAGGATTTGCAGTCGAAAGGAGATCTATATAGCTTGATCAGGGATGGTACCCTGGTTATCCTGCACTTCTGGGCCTCTTGGTACGAAGCTTCCAAGAAAATGGACCAATTTTTCTCTCACCTCTCCACGGAATTCCCACTGGCTCATTTGCATAGGGTTGAAGATGAAGAACAACTTTAGGTTTCAGAGGATTATTCAGTATCTCATGTTCCTTAATTTGGTCTTCTTCAATGATGGAAAGTGTGTTGATACATTGTTGGGTGCTGATCCATATAGTCTAGCAAACAAGGTCACTAAAGTTGTTGGCTTGATCTCTGTTGGGGACCCTGTCACCCCTGCTAGCCTTGGCAGGGCTGCTGGACCCACCATCCTTGAAACTGTCAAAGGGCTTGATAAAGAGAATGGCCCACGTATCCACAACTCCTCTGCTGAGGGGACTTCGTGGGAGGCTGTGATATAGTGATTGCTATGTGGAGAAGTGAGAGACATTTTCCGACATAACGGAACCGAAAATAGTGGCATCTCGGAATCTAGTGGACCAAATTCTTTCCTCAAAACCCTAGTGAATTTGCATCCAGTGATGCTTGTTAGAAAGGGGAAGCCTAAGAAACCTCGGGGCGGGTTCAGTCAGATGGTAGTTTATATTCTTCAGCAAGAGAAGGTTTTGTTTTCAAGCAACGATGTTCTTTCGGATGATCAAGTGCGGCAGGGGCTCAGGGTTTATTAAAATTGGTCCAACTACCCACAGGTGTACATTGTTGAATATTAAACCCATATTCCATGGATGGTGCCAAACATCCACTATAGCGATAGAGGCTTAGAGATCTTCAATTAATACTGCTTCAACCAGCTTGGCGTTAAAAGATTTGACGGCACCTACTGCAACAATTTGTGGAATTTTTTTATCTATGTTTTGATGATTTATTAGCGTGTGGATATATCCCTATAAATAGGGATGGATGTGTGTTGTATTTCATTATAAGAGGGAATAAATAAAAACTGTGTTATAGCTACTCCATTTCTATTGTTGCGATCACCTCCAGTGATCTGCATATGCATGTGGTTTCTGTTACCGTTGCATTGATCCTCTATCACACATAAAGGGAGAGATGATCGGTGGGTCAGACATAATCTTGGAGATGCAGACGAGTGGGGAGATAAAGAGGGTTTTGTCCTAGAAGGGGTTTCTGCGGGAAGAGGGTCTTGAGGATCAGTTGAGTAAGCTTGTGAATTCTTCACCGTGATAGTGTTCACGAAGGGTGTCCTGGATGCTCTGAGATGCGGGTTCATCTTGAAAGTGGTGGTTGCGTTGAGAGAGGAGGGGATCAGTTTTGGGTCATTTGATATTTTGAGTGATGAAGAGGTGGGGTAGGGGCTGAAGAGTTTCTCCAACTGGACTACCTTTCCCCAGGTTTACTACAGGGGGAAGCTGGTGGGAGGGTGCGATATTGTGCTGGAGCTGCATAGAAATGGGGAACTTAATTCTACCATGTCAGAGTAGATGGTGTTTGGTTATCAAATAAGGTTAGGATTAGTATGTACTCTATTTACACCCTGCTTAATTCCAGAGTCTACTTCTCTTCAGCACCATCACTACATTATGAAGTTGTTGATACTAAAATAGTTGAAGAAAATCATTCATGAACCCACTATTATATCTATGGTGGATATAAATAGGTTTACAAGGATTTGTTCGCAATGCATCAAAAAAACAACACACATTCAACTTTGTAAATATTATAGCTAATGAAAATAAAATGAGGATCGTTTTTTATTGTTTGTATTGTGGACATCTTGGGCCCAAAGCTATAGTTTTTTGTCTTCATGTGTCACCCCATGAATGAAAAAGTAAGACTATCACAAGGGGATGAAAATATGAGATAAAGAAGATCATATGGAAAACAAATGGAAATTTATTTATCTCAAACAAATTTCAATGCATTCAAAAATCTTGCAGAGAAAAGAATATGGGTGGTAACATTAAATAAACAAGATTATTCAAAGAAATCAAGAATGTGCCAAGAATAATAGAGAAGAAAAGGCATTAGAAATTGATTAAGGAAATGTTATCCTTGTCTGATAGAAATTTTAACAATGTTATTCAAAGGAAACCTAAGTGGTATAAAAAGGGTCCCATGCCTAAAATAAGAAGGTACCTATATTATGGAGGAAAGATCACGTCATGGACCACTATAAGAAGGAGATGGAAATGAAAACATTTGTTTTCATGCTAGAGAAACATATGGTTAAATTATTCTATGAAAGGGAAAAAGAGATTAATGTGGTGGAATGGATTTTTGAGAATCCATGTAGAAAATTCAAGAAAATTGACCAAGTTTCAAAAGATTTCATGACCATTTGCATAGCCCAATTATAGATGGAATAAAAAAAGAATTAATCACAAGTAAATGTATTTTCTATAGTGAACTAGATGTTCTACAGGAAAAATAATATAAATTTATTGAGTGTTTTTCTCGAGGTGGTTACCCCTGAGTTCTTGAGAAGCTATGTGGAAGGATCAAGAAAGCTAGTCATGTCTCAAAGCAATGTTTTTTTATTCATCTAGATCAAATGAAAATTCAAAATAAGATACAAAAAAGAAATAGAAATTGAATGTGCTTTGACGGATAATTTTTAGAAGGAAAACCCACACATGAATATAGATGAGAAAGGAACAACGATCATGCTTTGAATGGAGAATTACTCCTAGAAAATAAAAAGGACAAGCATGAAGATTTCTCCAAAAAAGAGACTTAAAGAGTGAAGAATATCATAATTGATAAGAAACCCCAAACCTTATTGATCACTGTTAGAGGTTAAGATATGTTCAGTCCCATATCAGACTTGAGGTATTGGGTCATCTTTATTATTCATTATAAATAGACACCAAGAAATCTTTGGTATTGGGTCCGCCCTCTATCATTTTACATTGTTTTAAAACAGGTCCAAAACTAAACTTTTCATCTATCTCTCTCCCCGTATAATTTTTTAAAGGATTTCCCTGAGTGGGGGGGGGGCTCCCTGCCGAATCTTTTCAGTCATTCCCCCCCCCCCCCTCATCTTGTGCATCCCTCACTAACTCGACAACTCTCATCAGCCACAGGTTCTCGTGTGACGTCCCCTCCTTGCATGGTGCTCCTATGAAAAAGCACCCCATCTATGGTGGACACGACTACCCCCAATGGCCCCCTCCCACCTTCTTCCCCATGCGACATGTTGTGCATAGACGCACCCCTCCTTTCCTGAAAGCTCCCCTTGCTAATAGCCTGTCTTTTCCCAATGCCCCTTCACATTGTCTCCTCCCACTCACAATGAGTCCCTGTGTGATGGATCCCTTCCTGTGTGACCACCATTGATAGAGTGACACACCTCCACCTAGATCAGTAACAACCCCTGCACAATAGCCATCGAAACTCCATGTATGTCTGCACCTCATGTGAAATTCTCCATTCCGGGTCGGCTTCTTCAAATATGATCCTTTCTCGCATAAATCCTCCTAAAAAATGAATTATTTTCCTCTATCAGGTTCTCCACTTGTCCCTGCTGAAGACCATTGCTATTAATCAGAATTCGGGTTCAGCAAATACCAATGTCGTTTCACCTCATCATTTTTGGGTCGTCTAGTTAGATGTTGTTTCCACTCGGTAATTTGGGTCCGCAAAGCCTGGTGTCATTTCACCCGGCCATTTTAAGGCCGATTTTCAATCATTGTTTCATCCAACATCTTGATGCAAGGGTCTTCCTCAACAAGGGAGCATGATATTTCTATAATGGTCATTTTTCTTTAGTAGCCATGGGAAGGGTCGCAACAGGTGGATGGGCAATGCATATGAGAATGTTATTCTTTTTAGTCTCTTTTTATGTATACAAGCTACGCATGTCTGATGTGGGACTTGACACAACTTAACCTTTAACACTCTCCCTCAAGCTAGGTATTTCTATCTTGGATACCTAATTAATCAAAAAAATCAAAAAAAACAAAGTACAAACACTTCTAATAGTCACTAAAAATGTTTTTGTGACTTACCAAAATTTCATTTTAAAAACCTACCCACACTAGTATAGTGATAAGTAGGGTCAGTCCTAAGGGAAGGTGGGAGAGTGTCTAAGGGCCTTATTTGAGACAAATTATACTAAAAATAGTGAATGAAATGTGGTTCGATGGAAGAGAGGATGTGTATGTTCAGAAATGAAAGTGAATAAAAATAGGAGAGTTATAATTGAAATGTTAGAACCTAATACGCAAGGATAAAGGTAGGAGAAATGATTTTAAATTGTAGAGATGGATTCTAATTGATGTATAATGTTCAATGGATAAATATCTTGAAAATAGGTTCAACTAATAAGAAAACATTGTGTGTCATTCAAAGAATCATCTTTCATGAAATTGAGAATGTTCGTTCATTAAAATTCTAAAACTCTGATATATTGATTAAAGAAATGGTAAAATAGATTCAAATAACATCAATTCTAATTTACACCAGTCAATTCATGAATCAAAATTAAGAACATGATCATAGAATATTTCTTGAGAAGAAAGAGTTGAATATTAAAAGGAAGAAGATTAAGGGAATGAAATAATAAAAAAACACAAATCATTTAGTTCCCCTAATTGAACACTATTTATAGTGTATATTTGAAAGAGGATGCAATGTGTAGATAAAAATATAAAACAATTGAAAATGAAATTAGAAGAATGATCCTTGTCAGTTGAGATATTAGCTTGGAACTCCCCATCCATATTTAGCTTTCTTAAAACTTAAAGCCCCACATATATTTAGGAAAGATGACAAGCATATAACGCGTAAAAAAAACACCCAATAGAATGTGCAACAAAATTAAATTTATTTCCCTTTAAACAAGCCAGTAAAAATTAAGCGGATACACAGTGAGAAAATATGTGGGCCAAAAGTAAATTTTGACACTATAAATTTTAACATGGATAACCCAATGAGGAAACACAACAAGACCTAGTCCAAAAAGAAGATCCACTATAATCAATGACTGCACAGTAGAGACTCCCAAAAATGGAAGGGTTTTAAAAATCATAACTCTCTGATATATCATAAGAAAATGTTCAGTGGATAAGAAAGGTATAAATAGGATGTGATAAAAAATTTCTTCTGAGAAAGAAAAAGAAACAATAAATCTGACCATACGGATCTAAACATCGTTTAATGAATAACCGGGTGCTTAAAAATTACCAATATCCATAGAAAATTGATCTTCAATCAAAGATGATCACAAAAGAGTAATTTTCTCTTCATATTAATGTCATATCTGGAAAAGAAATTCCACTACCTCCCTTTAAAAATAAATCTATCTGCGTAATGTTTTGTAACTCCAAAACCCACATGTATTCAACCATATTTATTTAAATAAAATGTTTTGTGTCAATTTAGGAAGTGCCCAATAAACTCCCCCTCCAACAAAAGTGGGGATCACCTTTAACCCTAAAATCAGTCAAAAAGTCTCAAATTTACCTATGGGTAAACTCTTAGTGAACATGTCTAACCCATTGTCATCAGTGTGGATCTTCTCGAGCTCTAACTTTCTCGAATTAAGGGTGTTGTAGATCCAATGATACTGAACATCGATATGTTTCAACCTTACATGAAATGTGGAATTTTTTCCCAAATAAATAGCACTCTAACAATCACACCCTACTAGAAATTTTGGTTATATCCATGGTTTATAACTATGGCTATAGGTCAAGAAATCGTGGCTATAAGTAATATCCAGGGTTTGGTGGACTATGGATCATATTGGTGTGAAAATGGGGCCACAACACTAGCCACTATTAGAAACCATGGCTATAGGTCTACTGCCATGGTAGATTATACCCACGATTCAAAACTATGGATGTAGGTCTACTTCCACGATTTATAACCGTGTCTATAGCCTCCAGATACTATAAAAAATAGTTATTACATAATTCTAATATAAAGTTAACACTAAAAATTGTTATCTAATGACTCTACTACATGACCCAAAATTCTAATACAAGGTTAATACTAAAAATATTTATTATTGTATGATTTTACATTATCAATAAAATATTAAAACCCCATTATAAAAATGAACTTATATTACCGAGAAACACAGTAATCCACCCATAAAGCGTCGAGAAAATTTCCTAACTGAAGGGTGAATGAAACTCCAAATGATGGGGTTTATATGAAATTATAGGGTAAATTCTTCTTGATAGTGAACTCCTCAACAATATATGGCCTGATCAACTTCCCAAGCATGTGTTCCGTGCCTTCATACAAGTTGTTCTTTTTTATACATTAGATAGATCTTTCCATATCTAGTAGTAGATCCCTCTAGCTTCCCTGCTTCATCTTCCATTTGACTCAACACGAACCTCTTCTCATCATCACTAGCACTTTAAAACTCCGTGGACAACTTCTCCATGCTATCCACAATGCCAACATTTGATGTGAGTTTTCCCTTTCCACCAAGACTCAATCCGCACTTATAGGCACTCGAAAGACATACCACAGAGCTACATATCCACCAGAGTACACCTATAGAGTTTGATCATATAATACTCGTTTAGAAAAAAGTATTTTTCTAACTTATATGAGATACATATAGATATATGACTTTGATCAATTTACTCATTTACATGAATATAGATGAAACCAACTTTACATAGATTTATCAATCAAATCATATTAAAAGTAGATAATGAAGTACCTTGAAGATCAATATCAACTATAAATGAAATCTTCTTATATTGAAAGGATCCATACTTGACATTCCATCTTGGATTCTAACACTTTGAAAATAATATGAATTAGATAAATAAATGGGGATTCCATCCCCAATGATAAAACCTCATCATATTTTTGTTAGTAGTTGAGTCACAGGTAAAACCCCATCTCATAGAAAGGGGAAGGTGTATACGAGAGTCAGGTCTATAACTATTCAATGGAAAGTGGAAAGGGTCATACAAAAACATGGTTCAACAAACCATCCCACGTGACATGCCTATTTATAATTTATATGATATTAAAATACCCCTAACAAGATGATCATTTTCTATCAAAGCGACAACCATGATTAAAGAAACCATACACTGTATAAAAATCATTCTAATCAGTATAATAGAGAATGACATGTTAGACATCTCAGATATATTGTAATGTTTGGGAAATAATTCTATCGTAACAATTTAAACACATAATAAATTAAAAATTAGACCTACTATATTATTCCATATAATTCCTCATATACGAAAAATAATTTTGATTTTACAAAATTATAACATAAGAATATGTAATTCATATACATCAAATTATGGTTTCTAAAAAGGTAAACAATCATTAAGAGAAAAATAACATAGTTTATAACACATCATTTTTTTCTAGATATATTAGAGATATTTGAAAAACATCTATGTTACATGGGATGATCATCTTCTTAGTTTTCTAATACTTATCCAAATAAGTGTCTAACTATTTAATGGGTATTTACTAGGGAATATTGATAAAATTCTAGGTAATAGACCATGTATGATATTTTTCATATCCCATAAATACCCAAAATGTCTTGGATAAAGAGGTATTGGTGGTGTAATTGATGAATTTAGGATACCCATTTTAAACTCTACAGTAATTTGAAGAATATATTAAAATCTACATATCTTGCACTTGGGTCTTAGCCTCTTAATGGTGGGAAATAAAAAAATTCCATTAAGGGGTTATTACAAACCTATTTCTTATGAAGAAAACTCAAATGTGAAGGTTTGACTCTAGATTCGTCAGGATTTATATGCTCTTTATAACACCCAACTCCTTCAACAAAACTATAAATTCCACCCAATGTTAAATATTTTCTATTTATTAAAAAACATGGTGGCATCCCTCAAGGGTGTTCGGTTGTTGGTATCCTTTTGTAATGGTTCTTGTATTCCTAAATTTGTAGGATCTATTTATAGGTTTTCTTCTTGAAAAAAATTATTTTATAGATGAATGTCTCCGTCAACATTATATTTGGGTAATATAACTCCACGTCTACACATAGTGAATAAAAAATCTTATTACAAATTAAATGGATTTTAGTATAATCCATACAACATAAAATATTTTATTATCAATAGACAACAACATCAATGTCTAAGGGGGTCTAAAATAATGGATACCCAAATCATCTCCTCTAATCAGGTTATCCCCCTCCAGCTTGAAAATTTGGGTATTAGGAAGAATAGTTAGCCCCGATTCCGCCATTGAAGTGAGATGATCTGAAATCTTGATCCCTTATCTCCATGTTTGAACCACTTGTGTGTTATTATTTTGAAGTATTTTTCACTTTCTGTCTGCATAAGATATGGAACAAGGGGTAACAATTCTTCCATGCAAAGTCTCTTGGAGTATCAAAGATTCAGTTTACACTTGGTATATCTCCAGGTATTCCTACCTACAAAGGGATAGGCCTATTTTCATAGCTCTAGACTCCGCTTGAAAAGGGTCACCATTTCCGTTAGTCTCCATAAATGCCAGAATAATGTTCCCCTGGGTGTCCCGCACCACACCCCCGCCTCTCATTTTTTCCAAAATGCATGAACCGTCTGTATTAAGTTTATATCCCTTTATAAGAGGGTGCCAACAAACACATTGGCCCTCTAGTTTGTTAAAGAAGACCTAGGATATTATGATTTGTTCTTTGAGCATATTCTGTAAGAGAGCATCACTAGTGTCTTTGAAGATGGCAGACATATCGATCAGCAGGTTCTTTATACGTACTAGGATATTCCTTGAATTAGGATTGAGTCCCTCGTACCTGGATTGGTTCCTTACCTACCACAGACACCAGAAAATGCCACTAAGGATGATGGATCTCTCCATTGTTTAAGGACCCACCTCTGAAGTCATGTTAAATCACCTATCCATGAAGGATTCCCCATCATGTGCATTCCCATGGGATGAAACAATGCCACCAAAGAAGGACCAGACATTCCGAGACCATTCGCCTTCAAAGAAGACATGGAACCTTCTTTTCCTCCCGCGACAATCTAAAACAGCGTCATTGAGAGGCTATACAAATACCAAGCTTCCTGATGTTATCATCTTTTTCCACCACCTGTCTCCACATTCTCAATGTAAGAAAATTTTACTTTGAAGGGATCCTGGTGCACCATAATGTTTCATTCCAGTTTCTATGTTGATATTTCTCAAACTGAAGCCTCTGGAAATCCCTAATAGTGAATGCCCCTGATGATGAGGCTGTAAAGATGAATTTTTTGGGCTCTATGAAGATAAATATTGAGTTGATGATGTCCCGCTACTCCTCATTCATATCTGCCTTACAAAATTCAGGATAGAGGGCCACTTATCTAAAAGAGATCATGGGGGCAGGGAAATAGGGGAAACCAATAATTGAACCTTCCTAGTTGTGAGTCCAAAAATGGATGTTACCTTCCCCAATGATCCAGCGTGAATGTGTTTGGAGGGAGGGAATGAGCTAATGAATCTTGGTGCAGAAGGGAGAATTATGTCCTCTAGTGTCTTCCAGATTTTCCATTTGTATGTGAGGCATTGCCTTCCCCCAAAGCATGTGTCCCTCAATAACTTCCCATGAGAGATGTGCATGCATGCATTGTATGGTGCTACGGAGGCTCCATGCATTAATCCCCCCACCATGAATTTTCCTTGCCATCTTCTACCACGATACCCAATGTCATTTACCTTTGGATCTAGAATCCCAAACAAAACTAGCTAGGATTATATCGATGTTGTTGATGACACCCTTCAGGACATTGGTGGAATCCATAGCATGGATGGGAATGGCCACCAAAACACTGTTAACTAAGGTAATCCTGCCTCCAAAAGATAGATATCAGTTTTTCCAGTTGAGTACCCTACCTTACATTCTGCTCACAATTTGATCAAAGTCATGGGCGCGGAGCCTCCCTGAAGAAATGGGCACTCCAAGGTAGTCCAGAGGGAAAGAACCTCTCTGTATATTCAGAATAGTTCATAACCAGGAGACCCGATTGGCATCGCACTAGCAGGAGATAAATATATTACTCTTGGCATTGTTGATAATCTGGCCACTACATGCACAATACTCCTCCAGAATCCTCTTGATTCCATACATTGATTTCCTAGCACCATTGAGAATGATAATGGTGTCGTCCTTGAACATAAAATGGGATGTGGAAGGGAGGTTTGTTTTCCTCTTAAAAGGAAGAATATCGCCATTGGACACTCCTCTGTTGATGAGATGACTAAGGATGTCTTGCGTGAGTATAAACAGGTTGGGGGAGATGGGGCTGCCTTGCCGCAACCAAAGAGTCACCTTAATGAAACCATAGGTATTATCTAAAAAGGATACCACCATCCACAGGGAGCTGAAACATCTGAAAGTGAGATCAATGGATTTGTAGGAGAAACTCGTAGTCTTCAGCACTCTATTGATGAAACACTACTCCATCCTATCATAAGACTTACTCATGTCTAGTTTAATTGCCACATTAGAACTGTGCATCTTGATGTTGTTGTCTCTCACAACTTCTTGTATTAAGGATATCACTCCTTGGATTGACCTACCCTTCACAAATCTGTGTTGTTCAATGGATAGCCACAGTGGGATGTTCACCGGCACTCTTTAGTTGAGGATGCATGCTATGATCCTGTAGGGGAGGTTACACATGCTTACAGGTCTATAGTGTGCAAGAGATGAGGTATTATTGCTTTTTGGAATGAGCGCCATGGTAGTAGCTGAGGCCACCCATGGAAGACTCCCTCCTTTGAAAAAATCATGGATCACTTCAATAATATCACCCTTAACAATGTCCCAAGCATCCCGAAAAAATGAACTTCGGAAGTTTTCAAGGCCCGGTGCACTATCTAGGTAGAGGGCCTTCATGGATTTATGGATTTCTTCCTCCTCCAGTATCTTCTCCAACCATTCATTATCCCTATGTGAGACCAATGATGGTATAGCTTCCCATATCTCTGCATCTCTAGAGGGAAACCGTTTTCCATCCTTAGGTTAAGGACCGCCAGAAATTCCTGAAACAATGTCAAAGCCATTATACCGATTACATCTCTATCATTCATAAATGTTCCATCATCAAGCTTGATATTGGGAGTGACGTTGCACCTTTTTTCTCTGATACATGCATGAAAGAAAGAAGAATTCTTATCACCCTCCTGCAGCCATTTAATCCTAGATTTCTCTTGAGCCATCCTATCCTATTTGTGAATCATTTGAGCCCATATATCCTTCTTCTCCTTGAGTTCCTCAAACCTCGAATCACTCCAATCCTCCTCTAGACTGGTCTCCATTCTCTCTATATTTTGTTTGATGGGATCCATATCCTCATCAAATGCAAAAATAATTTTGGACCACTTGTGGAGCCTGAGTTTCAGCCTCCGTAACTTATTATGGATGGCTACCCATTTATGCCCTTGGGTCAGCTCCCCCCAAAGTCACCAAAAATCCATTGGTAGTCTGCGTATCTGGACCAGATAGGATAGAATCTGAACTTATCCTGGACAGAACTCCAGGGGGGCTGAAAAACCAACAGAGGGGAATTATTAGAGATACCTCAAGCAAGATGATCAACCCTGGCATTCGAAAACATAGATATTGAATTTATATTCTCTAAGCATCAATCAATACGGCTCCAACATTTCCAGCTACCCTTCTGGTTGTTGCACCATATGAATTCGTCTCTATAGTAGCCCCTATCCATAATGTCAACATCAGCTATGAATTGGAATAACTCTAAACTATACTACCGAGGGAAAGGCCCACTTCCCTTATTCTCCATAAGATCTGACATAATGTTAAATTTCCTACCCACCATCCACGGAAGGTCACCCAGGTCGAAATATTTAAGGTCCTTCCATAAACGTTCTCTGTTCTGTGCATCGCAACTCCCATACACAAAAAACATATATAAGCTTTCTCCATCTTTCTTCACTTTTGTGGTGATGCACTGGTCTCCCTCTTGAACAAGATCCAACATTATATCTTTATTCTAGAACACCCAAACTGTGTTTGTTAATCGGGTCAGTGTGCATGGATCCGTCCATACATAGTCTGCGAAAGAATTCATTGATCCTCACCAGGATTGGCTTATGTTCAAGGACTACACCAATAAGAGTCTTGTGCTTCTTAATCTCTGAAATAAGAAAATCTATCTTCACCCTAGCCCCAAGGCCTCGGGATTTCCTCATAAAAAGGCATCAAACAAAATGGGCACACAACCATTAGGCATTTTTCATTGCAGACATCATGTTAGGGTGATTGGTTGAATTTCTATAAATGCATTGATTTCCCAAAAACCAATTATGGGGGAATGTGGTTCCCAAATGATAACCCCATCAATACATATTAAGAGTTATATATCCTATAATGATTCTGTTTAAGACCATTCCTTATAACTACCACCTATATTGTGCATAATTATGTTATCATGTATTCAATAATAAACAAACATAAATCTAGAGTAGTACCCCAATATAATGAAAAAATAAATCTAATTTATTATCATCAATCATATGATTTCAATGATTTAAAAAATTGATTGAAATCTAAAGAAAGGAAGTGTCAATTATTTGGAAACTTATATCCATTAAGGTAAGACACAACCCAACCATGTAGAATTTAAATTAGACTATATATCTAATACATGACCTCCCCTCTATTGATTTGAATAATACATGATATATTTTGGCTAAGAAAATCATTGTGATTTTGATCCACTTTCCTTATGTCAGTTGTTTGACTAAATTAATGTACCCATTCTAACAGCCATCTTGGATCCCCACACCGGTGGTAGTCATCAACTAAGAATATTATCCAAAAACCTTGTCAGGGTGAAATCATTATCCAATTAAGCTTAATCTAGGACCCCAGTATATATACTCACCATCCTCTTAGGTTGGAATGCATATTTGGTAAAAAATATGGGTGTGTTAGATCAAACAACTCCTTTTCCCCTTTAGTATTATCTTCTCCCCATGGGAATATTGGAAGACGTCAATATATTTACAAAAAGAAAATTTTAGAAAAAGAATGATATCATTATTTAGTATTTATTGAAATTCCATTTACAACACATTATTTAGGACAACTGTTTGTTCATAGTTATCCCATAAATAATTGTTTTCTTGGAGGATGTCATCATACATGTCACTGAGTTTTGGGATTCCACTATCTTGTAGACATTCGAATGAACAAACCCAATCCTTTCTTGTACATTATGGATTATATTTAACTCTTGGAAAGAGTGGAGGATCAAATCTAGAATGCGATCAACATCATTAAAGATCATAAAATAAGAGGTCTGACCACCTTATAAAGCCTATCCACTCTTAACAGAGGCTCAAAATATCTACAACTATTATAGACCTATAAATACATTTTCTATTAGTCTATAAAGTTTAATTTTTTGTGAAGAACCCTCTTTAAACTCCCCCTTTTTCTATAATTAATTATCTTAGATCTAAAAAAATGGATTTACCAAGAATGGATTGTTCATATGCATAGTTTTTATTTTTTTAATCTATAGTAGAGAGTACCACAGGGTTCATATATCCCTATCATGTTCCTAACATATTAAGTATATATTAAGAAATATATTTTCTTATGTATGGTATGATGAGGGCTTAAAATTCAATAGTTATAAATTACAGTTGAAACTAGAGTCCATACATAATTCCAAAAAAATTTTTCTAAATAAAGGTATCAAATCTAAAGATCAGTAATTTTGTATTTGTAGTTCAAGAAGACCTGATAGATTTCAGTGGTTGGTTGAGATTAATTAGTATAGGTTTTCTTTCATACTATCGGTCATAGAATTCTTTATTTTGGTTTTATAAAAGATATTTTTTCCTAAAGAATGTAAAATCAATTTCTATGAAAGAATGAAAATGATGGATCAACCGTTACAATTAGACAAATAAGGGAGAAAATTGAAGATATTTTTCATATAATGGTAATGTTTAGACATTTACATAACTCGAAGTTTCATGTAAGTAAATTTTACAATCATTTTACATTTTATGTAGTTTACTTACACAATTTTTTTTTTTGTGTTTTGGTTAAATAGTTTTAGTTTCAAAAAGAACCATCAAGTATAATGTTAACTTCTATAAATAGAGGGGTTTTTCTTTGAGGATTCAAAATGTGCATGTTGGTCAACCAATTATCACAAAACCCCTTATATAAGTGTTAAGAAGTGAAATTTTATAATCTATTTATATTTACAAGTGTAATTAGGAATGATGGTCATCAATTTTACCTTATAATTAAGCTCTTTTCAAGCCAAAAAAATCTATTTATAACCATGGAAATTTTTATATATTGAAAATGATTTTAACATCCTTATATGAAGATTTAAAATAGGTTCCTTAATGTTATGGATAAAATGAGTCTATATGTAGAACCTTGCATTTATATGATGAAAAAAACACTAAATTATCATAACCACAAACGAAAATTCAGTGATTGAAGTTCAAGAGTCTCTATTTATATTTTTTGTACTAAATGATCAAAATATAACATATATCCTGACTGAAAATAAAATTTCATGGTCATTATTATGGAATAAGACTATTGTTTTACAAGAATGAATTGAGAAATTCTTGAAGATACAAGACTAGATGCTACATATTCTAAAGAGTCACTGAATCTCATGCACATTTACTATGTATAACTCTAGAAGTAAACTTACAAACATTGGTGAATAACTTAACCAAAATAGCATGTCACTATTGTGACAATACACACCATATAAGTCTTTCAAATGGGACTTGTTCTTGAGGCCTCCACATGTAAGTTTAAAATTATTCCATACACCCAGGATAATTATTTATATACAAATCATAAATAAGTTCTTTATAATTCATACTCTATAAAATAGCAAAGGAATTAGTAGCAAAACAAACCTCATAAAAGAAAAATTATAGCATCTTGAGGTGTCTAAAAACTAATTATTTTATTAACGAGACACTCAAAAGAATATAATTAGTGTACTCAAAGGGGTTTATTTTTAATTATCTAGGGGAATCACATCAACTTACCTTAGTGAGAAACCTCTCATTACGGTTATATTCAACCCAACATCACAACATAATTTTACTATAGACAGAGCTAACATACGAATTGTCATTTTTCATACCGAAAATTGTAGAATAAGAATTACATACGTTAAAAATGAAGAGAATAAGGGAAAGGATAAAAATGAAAATTAGAAATACAGTTGTTAAGGGAAACTAAGTATTGATACCTGAAACCAAGTAAAATTAGTTTCATTTCTTGTGCATGAAAAATGGCCTAAAAAATTGTTGCCTTTATGAAATGTCTAATGATGAAATATTTAGTTGAGAAAAACTCATAAAAAAAAGAAAAAAATATTAATGTTATGAAGACTACTATATTAGTGTGTTATTTCATTAAAATTTTCTCAATTCCTTATAAAGTATCATATAATTAATTATTCAAAACAAATGGGTAGGTAAGAAAAAGTAGAAAATTCAATACGAAAATTAATTCCCAGAACCAAAATAACATCTCATTATGGTTATATATAACCCAACATTCAAATCAAATTTTACTGCATAAGAATTTTACATAGGAATAGACATTTTCCATTCCTGAAATTATATAATAAGAATTACATATGTTGAAAAATGAAGAAAAGAAGAGAAATATTAAAAAACAATGATAATTAGAAATACAATAGTAAAGGGAATCTAACTTTTTATACATGAAACCAAATAAAATTAGTTTCACTTCCTGTGAATGCATAATGTCCCATGAAATTTTCTCCTTCTAAGCTCTTGGTTAATTCACCAAAGTAGTTTTGGAATGCTTATCCCTCTTAAACACTAATTTCCACATGCTTAAATGACCATTACAGAAGTAATTGTACCTCTTAAAACCACCAATTTATGTTTAACTTGTCACGAGGATATAATGGAAATTATAATTCCACCATATGAAATTCAAAAAAATTATTTGGCACCTAATATACCATAATTCTCATTATTTATTATATTTTTAGCCTTTAATTATCTAAAATGATCACATTATTTTCCATTTATCTTATGCATTTCATATTAACCTTTCCCTTAACAATTGATCCATTTAAACATGTCCAAACTTAATTTGAACATTATATCACCATTTTAGGGTCATGATCGTCATTCTAAAAATCATAAAAAAATCTATTTTTTTTACCAATTATACTAATTACTAATAAAAGAAACACATGTAAGAAATTTAAATCAATAAGCAGTCCATAATTCACATATGAACACATACCAAGCTCTTGAGAATGTGATAGGTCATATAACTCAAAGAGGACACGGAATCCTCTTATGGTACATACCCATAGCTTCTCTAAGAGAATAATAATTCAATAATCTAAATAAAATAAACTAAAATTATAAATATACAATGGTGAAGGCCTCCATAATTTAAAAACATGTTGGAACAATAGAGTTAAATGAAAATTACACAAGTGATAATTTTGAAATTTTTACCACTTAGTGATCATTGCTTGAAATTTATTTTCCTATATATGTTCTGAAAAATGTACTTATAAAATTAGATTAAATATATTTAAATAATAAATATATTTTATTATATTTTTAATGATATATATAAATAATTTTCAAATACATTTGTAATTATAATTTTATTAATATAAATATATTATCAATTATATACCAATATTTATAAATATTTTCTATTTATAGTTATAATTATTAATAAATAAATATATATTTATCCTATATATCATTTTAAATAAATATATATAAATAGAAATAAATTATTAAAATTATACCTTTATCAGTGCTTTTTTAGCACTAATAAAGGGGTATATTTATCAGCCCTAAAAAGGACTGATAAAATAATTATTTATTAGCACTATAATTTTAGCATTGATAAATAGGTGTTTTATCAGTGCTTTTAATTAGTGTCGATAAAGGTTCCAACGGTTTTTATAAAAGAACCCTAATAGGCCCCACCTCCCTCGTACCCATTCAAGCCTTCGTGGATGCTAAACCCTACACTGTTGACCTCTCCTCCGCCGCAACCCCTCCTCCTCCTCCTCCCCCACTGCCACTGTCTTTTCCTCCTCCTCCACTACGACCATCCTCCTCCTTCACCTCTACCACTACCTTATCCCCCTCCTTCATTGAGATCCCTCCTCCATCACGACCCTGCTTCTCCTCTTCCACCATCGTTGCTGCCTCTTCCTCCTCCTCCTCCTCTGGCCACCGACTAATCCTCCTCCGTTGTGGCCACATCCTCCTCCTCCTTCTCCGCCTCCTTCTCCGCCTCCTTCTCCTTCTCTTCCTTGCAGGGTCCCCTTATCCAAGTGACCTTCTCTGGAACGCCCTCATCATCTGAAGACTGTCCCGGAAGCCTCTTCTAAAGAGCACTGATTCCCCCAGTGAGTCTCTTATGTAATGAATTTTTACTCTTCTGCATTAGAAAGACGGTTGGTGTGAAGAGTTAGGTCTAGTGGACCCTATAGTGGTATTGGTTCATGTTATTAATTACTAATAACCTAGGTTGAAACTATATGAATGGGATTATGATCAATCATGTTGTAAGGGTCATGGGTGGCGTTTTTTGTGAGGGAAGAATTATGGTAATCACATGGAAAGGGTCTTTATATGTATTGTTAATTGGGGTAGAGTGATAGTGATTTGACCTTTATTGGTAAAGACCATGCCTTTACTAGAGATTTGGATATCCTGAGTCGTGGGCCTTTGTGGTAGTACTGCATAGTCTGATTGGGGGGATGCCTTGGTGTAGGATCGAAATAGTGATGTAGATGCTCAATATACAAGAGGGGGGGTGAATTGTATACTTTAAAAATTCCTTTGGAACTTTTAAAGTTAGTTATGAATAACTATGATTTCCTTAAGATAAGGGAAGGGCTAAGTTTAACAAAGTTAAACTAAGCAAATTCACAACACCTCTAACACCAAATGCAATCTTGGAAAAATATTCCGAAAGAAGGTTCTAGAAATATGGTTCTGGAAAATGAAACTTAACAAAAGATTATAATATGATATTCTACCTTAAAGCGTATAGAATCTAAATGAAACAGAGTACAAATAAGGAAGTATAAGAAAGTTATACTTTCCTTATAATACAAAATGCAGCGGAATATAAACAAGTAGTTAAACTACAAGTAACAAGATATAAGTCTTTTAACCCAAAGAGAAGGGTATCCAACAACCTTGGATAAAGGTCCCTTGATTTATACTTTCAAGCAAGTCTGTCTTACCCACACCAGGGTAAGCCCTTGATACAAAGATCGGAGTCTCTGTCTTGTTATCCCTGCAAGCCCTCAACTTCAAGGTAGTTGGCAACCTCTATCTTCCTCAGCAAGGAAGCCCTCGAACTTCAAGGTAGTCGGCACCTCTGTCTTCCTATCCCCGGAATCCCTCGAATGTAATCACCAACATTCGGAGTCACACGAAGCTTTGAGAGTTAATAAGAGCCTCTCTCTCTAGAAATCACTTCAATAGCATGTAGGCAGAAAACCAAGTTGTTCATCTATCATCAGTATTGAGCTCTTTCAAATGAGCTCCTATTTATAGGTAAGGTCGGCTCCTTCTCCAACGGTCATATTTTCCTTAAAGATCAGATGGACCTGTACACGTGTCACTTAGACAACGGTTATTTTATAACAAAATAGACGACATCGTTTTATAACAAAACAAGTGTAACAAAATGTACGACATCATTTTAATTCTAACTCAAAAGTTCGGAATGAAAACTTCGGAATGAAGATTCAGAGTGTAATGAAAATAATAAAGATTAATCAAATTATAGAAGTGTAAGCATAATAAAAGTTCGGAGTTTAACTAAAATATTTTCCGGAGTCTGAATTAATTCAGAGTGTATAAAACAAAGATAATCAGATTCTGTTTAATAGGTGAATTCGGAATGAGAATTCGGAATGAGAATTCGTCATCAGAATTCGTAATGGGAATTCTTCATTGGAATTTGTAATAAAAATTCTTCTTCAGAATTCGTAATGAGAATTAATCATTAGAATTCGTACTGAGAATTCGTTATCGAACTTCATAAGAATTAGTATCCTGAATCTGGAATAGAACTTAGTCAGAGTTCATATTCGTAATTCAGAATGAAACTTCCTTATAGTTCTTATCCAGAATCCGAATCCTAAAACAGAATGCTTCATATCATCGTTTCAACGATTCCGAGAAAATAGAAATGAATCTGAATCTCATACTTAAGAAAAATATGGAAGAAAATATGATAAGGATAGTTTTTCTTTATAAAATAGATTTTCCTTATAAAAGTGATTTTCCTTAAGAAAGCGATTTTCCTTATAAAAGCAATTTTCCTTAAGAAAGAAAATTTTCTTTAAGGATAAGGTGTTTGTGATTTTAAAAACAAGAAGGAATGGAAAAGTCATAAGGAAAACCTTATTGACTCAACAATCTCCCCCTTTTTGGAAGGCACAAACATCCTTATGAAAAATAAATTCTAAGAAGAAAGAAAAACATTAAAGCTTATCTCCCTTTGCTTTAGGAAATTTATGAATACGACTAACTCCCCCTTAGGCTTTGAAACACTAAGGATCGTATTCAGATTTCTGGAGTGACATTTTATTATGAATGAGAAAGTCTTCTTTAATAAAAAACTCCCCCTTAGATAGACTCTTATTAGAGTTCTTCTTTTTCCTTAAGGATCTTTTCCTTCTCCCCCTTAGATAAAATCTTGTTAGAGTTCTTCTTTTTCTTAAGGATCTTTTCCTTCTCCCCCTTTGTGATTTTCAAAAAGAGATCGAGGGAATGGAAAAAATAACAAAGTACCTAAAAAATTAGTAATAACAACAAAAGAAACGAGAAGCACATTTTTCATTAGATTTGAAATGCCGGCAACAAAGAAAACTAGATACAACAAAAAGATCAGATTTGGTTATTTCGGATATTTTTCCTTCGAAATGAGCCCTTTAAGAATAGTCTTGATCTTCTTAAGGTCTTTATGATCTTCTTCAGCTTGCTTCTCTAAGACAACTATTCTTGCGGATTGAGCTTCAATTTTTTCTTCCTGGGCTTTCATCTTTTCTTCCTGAGCTCTGATCTTTTCTTCTTGAGCCTTCATCCTTTCTTCAAAATCAATCTGATGATCCCTTTCAAACTTCCAGTTCTGAGAAACGGAAATCAGCTTCCCATTTAGATCTCTTACTTCTTGAATCTGGAAGTTCTTTTATTCTGTCAGCTTCTCTTCAAAAGATGAAGTTAACTCATTTATCTTCTTGTCCTCGGTCTCAAAAGCATATTTAACGTTGTCTTGAAACTCATCAAATAATCTCATCTCTTCAACAGTCTTCTTCGACCAATTTTTCATCCTCTTGTAAGATTTTCTATGAGCTTCGTAACCAACAAAGAAGGTTTTGAACTGAGCCTCAATCTCAACGCACTTGTCCATAACCATAGATACGGAGTCAGTTTTTTGATTCAAAGCATGTTGGAGCATCTGACATCTTGAATCAATACTGGAGAATGTCGGAATGGATCCCACCAACTTCTTTAATGACTGGACAACAAAATCATTCCCCAACGAGGATGACTCCGAATCTGAAACTTTGCTTGGAGAGTTTTCTTCCTCAATAAGCTCCAACTTTCTTTTAGATGAATCACCAAATTCTCTTTTCTTGCTAGCCACTGATTTCGGAGTCTCAACAAGAAGTTGCTTTCCCTTGTCTTTTTTCGGAATTGATTGTTGATCAGGGGTTTTCTGCTCACCAGTAGACACTTGAACAATATCATCAACTACTTTTTGAACAACATCTTCCTCATTCTTATCCTTCTCTGGAGTTACTAACTTATAGGATTCATCCTCTGAAGTTTGGAGTGACAGGTGTTCCGAAGGTGACCCCTTATACTCATCTAATTCTTTCAATAAGTCTCTTGTTTCACCACTTGCTTCAGAAACTTGTTCTTCCTATTGCACTTGTTGAACTTGCTCGAGTTGCTCAACATGTTCGGTTGTAACCTCTTCCGGAAAATCAAGGTTCCTTCCTGGAGTCTCAGGTAGAGATTCCAGGGAGAAAGATCTCGGAACTGGGATGCTTCCAGATACCATCTCATTAAACTTTAACAACGCTTGGACTACCTCGGCTTCTGTCATCTTTTTCTTGAGCTTCTTCTCCTTTTCTTGTTTTTCAAGCTCATCAGCAGTTCTCTCCTTTAATTCTTTAGCTTCCGCAGGGTCCAATCCGAACTGCGGATCCCCTTCTTTCCTTTTCTCTTTATCTGCTCTCCACTTCGCAACTACCTCATCAGGAAAGGCCTTATTCTTCTTTTGTTTGGGAGGAGCGGATTGAGCTTCCTTATATTTTGGATCTTGTACCTCAACTGCAACTTCCTTCAACTTTCTTTTCTTTACTGGCTTAGACAATTCCGGTTCAGCAGTTTTCGGAGCCACTTCTTCTTGATTAGGCAGATCAAAGAACTCACCAGTATCCTTGTTGAAGGCCACATCCATCCTCTTAAGGGTATCATCGCTGAGCAACAAAATTTTGCAAACCCTTGGTTTAGATATGCAGGAATTCTTGAACGATTCAAGACACCGAACTATCAATCATGATAAAATTGCTGGGTACATTACAATCTGTGCTCTAAGATTTCCTTTCTTAAGATTCTCAATGGTTATAAGAATTTGCCTCATGAAGTTAAACTTCCTTAGATTTATCAGGAAATCTAAGATGTAGATCTCACTCTTCTTCAAATTGTCTTTATCACCTTTCCTCGGTACGATAAGACCTTGCACCCACAACTCTAGAATCCGGAAATTTGTGGATAAACATGCAATCTTCGGAGCCTTGTCATCAGCCAGTTCAAGAGTTTCTAAAGCTTTTTCCTTGTCAAAACTACCTTTAGAATCTGGCAACACATGAGAAACAAACTCGGCTTCTCCTTCATAGGACAGCCCTACCAAGCTTGCTGCCTTGGTATAAGAAAGTTTGTAAGTCTTACCATAAGACTTAAAAGAAAATTTTTCTCTATTATCTTCCTGAAAGAAGGAAACTGATTCATAGAACTCAACAAGTAACTCCGAAAAGACATCATCCTGATTCCCTGGTTTGGATACAGCAATATCTTCCCAGCCATTCAACTTAATGTTCTTCGAAATGAGAGAATCGTAGTTGCTGAAAAAATTCGGATGGACTAACCTTTCTCTGTAAACTAACCATTGTGAAATAGTCTTAGTGGATGACATTTCTTGAGACGCTAACTCCACAGACATTCGGATCTGAAGTCCTCTGGGATGTTCGGAATGGAGAAAACTGAAGTTCGGAATGGCCTTAAATCAGAGAGGCATAGATTCGGGATGTGAGATCTTGAGATCGATGTGGGACGAGTATTTGGGTCCCCTTTATATAGGCAACGAGATGACGGTTCACCTTCCACAGTTGATCTAACGGTTGGGAGAAACTGAGATCAGATCTGACGGTTGAAAACTTGAATCCGATCTTTTTGATGTTTTTATTAAAACAAGGAATTAAGAAAACTATAATCCGAAATCATAATACAAGAAAATTCCAGCAAGTAAAATATGACTACGAAAACTTGAGTAAGGTAATCATACCTTTTGGATTAGCTTAGGAGGATTATTCGTAATGGGTAATATAAAAATGACTACAGAAAAAGATCTTTATTACGAGAAGACATATTTCGCAAAAACTTTACTACGGAAATTAAGCTTGGTACGTAAAATTCATTACAGAATACTTATTACGTAAAACACAGTACGAAAAACAAACTTAGTATAGAAAAACATAGTACGAAAAAAAACATTACAAAATTTTGAAAACAAAAAAAACTTATTATGGAAGATTCGGTACGAAAATCTCGTTATGAAAATACCAGTACGAAAATTTTCATTTCGGAAATTTTCAACTTGAATACTTCCATTCCAGAAGTGTTCTGTACGAAAATGTCCAATCTGGAAAATTGTAGTTCTGGAAATTTCATTCCGGAAATCTTCTTTCCGAAAAGTTTGAAAACAAACTATGAAAAAAAACTTTGTTAAATTAACAAACAAATGTACTCCCCCTATGAAAAGGAGTTTTATTACTGTAAGGAGATTTTTTCAACAGAAATTTACTTAAGGAGGATTACCTTACGTTTATTATCCCAAACTTCTATTTAATATATTCAAATCTATCAGAAGGCAAAGATTTTGTGAAAATATCAGCAAGTTGATCTTGCGTTCCGATAAACTGAAGAATAATATCTCTTTTTAGTGTGTGATCCCTAAGAAAGTGATGCCTAATATCTATGTGTTTTGCACCGGAGTGATGTGCAGGGTTCTTACTAAGGGCAATGGAACTTATGTTATCACACAAAATTTGAGTTTTGGTAAAACTCAAGCCATAGTCTGTGAGTGTGTGATGCATCCACAACACTTGAGCACAACAACTTCCAGCTGCTACATATTCAGCTTCAGCAGTGGAGAGTGCTACAGAATGTTGCTTCTTGCAGGACCAAGAAACTAGTGAATCTCCTAAGAAATGACAAGTTCCTGATGTACTTTTTCTATCCATTCTACATCCTCCAAAGTCAGCATCAGAAAATCTTTTTAAAACAAAATCATTTCCAGAAGTATAAAATAATCCTAGATCCATGGTTCCCTTAAGGTAGCGAAAAATTCTTTTTACTGCCTTTAAGTGAGATTCCTTAAGATTGGATTGATATCTTGCACATAAGCATACTGAAAACATTAAGTCTGGTCGACTAGCTATTAAGTAGAGTAAATTTCCTATCATACCTCTAAAATATGGTTGATCTACTAGTTTCCCAGCTTCATCAAGAACTAAAGAGTTTGAGGTATCAATGGGAGTACTTATACTCTTAGTGTTTTCATAACCATAGTTTTTTAGAAGATCTTTAATATACTTATGTTGAGATATGTACGTTCCTTCTGGTTTTTGAGAAATTTGAAAACCAAGGAAAAATGTTAACTCACACATCATACTCATTTCAAACTCAGATTTCATTAGACTTGCAAAAGAGCCAGTCAAAGATTGCTGAGTTGAACCAAATATGATGTCATCAACATAAATTTGTACAATCAAAACATTTTTCTTATCTTTCTTTATAAAAAGGGTTGGATCTGCATTTCCCTTAACATAGTTATTTTGATGTAAAAATCCAGTGAGTCTATCATACCATGCTCGTGGGGCTTGTTTAAGGCCATACAAAGCATTGGTAAGTCTAAAAACATGATCAGGATGTTTTGTATCTTCAAATCCAGGAGGTTGTTCAACAAAGACTTCCTCTTGAACATAACCGTTAAGAAAAGAACATTTCACATCCATTTGGAAAAGTTTTAAATTAAAGAATGCTGCAAAGGCAAGTAGAATACGGATAGATTCAAGTCTAGCTACTGGAGCATAGGTTTCTTCATAGTCTATTCCTTCTTGCTGATTATAGCCTTTAGAAACAAGTCTAGCTTTATTTCTTACTATGATTCCATTTTCATCACATTTATTTCTGAAAACCCATTTTACTCCAATAACAGAAGTTTCCTTAGGTCTTTCAACCAAGGTCCAGACTTTATTCCTTTCGAATTCATTTAGTTCATCTTGCATGGCTTTAATCCAATCATCATCACCTAAAGCTTCATCAGTTCTTTTAGGTTCTAATTGGGAAAGAAATGCTAGATGTTCTACTTCATTTCTTAAGAAACTTCTAGTCCTTACAGGTTGATTTACATCACCAATGATACTATCACTGGGATGATTCTTAAGAAACACCTGATTTGGGTTTTGTAAAATCTGTTCATCAACATAGGGTAGAAAGTCTTCTGGGGTAAATGTTTCAGGAATAACCTCTAGAACATTATCCTTATCAGAAGATTCTTCTATCAAAGGTTGAAAATCAGTTTTTGAAAACACATCTGAGGATGTAGGAAGAGATGGTTTAAAAACAAAAGGATCTGACTCATCAAATTTTACATGTACTGTTTCTTCAACAGTACAAGTGTTTTTATTAAAAACTCTATAATGCTTAGATGTTGTGGAATAACCTAAGAAAAATTCCTTCATCAGATTTTAGTGCGAATTTATGTAAGTTATCTTTAGTATTCAAAATGTATACTTTGCAACCAAAAACCATGAAGTATGAAAGTCTTGGTTTTCTACCATTCCATAACTCATAAGGAGTTTTATTAAGAAAAGGTCTAATTAAAACTCGATTTATAGTATAAAAAGAAGTACTTACAGTTTCAGCCCATAAATGTCTAGCAATAGAATATTCACTCAACATGGTTCTAGTTATCTCTTGAAGAATTCTATTTCTTCTTTCAACTACACCATTCTGTTGAGGAGTTCTAAGTGCTGAAAAATTGTGAGTAATACCTTTATTACTACAAAAAGTTTCAAAATCATAATTTTGAAATTCTCCTCCATGATCACTATGAATAGTTTTCAATGGAAGGTTTTTCTCATTTTTAACTTGAGCTCTAAAACTTTTGAAATAGGAAAAAGCTTAAGATTTCTTTGCTAGAAAATAGACCCAAGTAAATCTAGTGTAATCATCAACTAGAACAAACACATAGTATTTGCCTCCAATACTTCTAGTTTGTGTTGGACCAAAAAGATCCATGTGCACTAACTGTAATGCATCAGTTGTTGAGACTTCACCGATTGAATTAAAACTAGATTTATGTTTCTTGCCATATTGGCAAGGATCACAAACTTTAGAAGAATCAAATCTAAGCCTCGGTAGATCCTTAACTAGTTTCTTCTTAGAGAGTTTACATAGGTTCCTAAGATTACAGTGACCTAGTCTTCTATGCCATAACCAAGAATGATCTTCCATTGCACCTAGGCAAGGTAAATATTGGCTTCTAAGATCTTCTAAGTTCAAAGTGTAGACATTCTCTTGCCTATTGGCTGAGAGAATAAATTCTTCCTTGGAATTGTGAAATAAACACTTATCATTCCTAAAACTCACAAGGTAACCTTCATCACTTAACTGACTTATGCTAATGAGGTTGTGCTTAAGACCTCTAACAAAAAGAACATTTGAAATCAAGGTTTTACCAAGAAGAACAATATTACCAATACCAACAATCTCTCCCTTAGCATTATCTCCGAAAGTTACCTTTCCTCCTTTTGTTTTGATAATCTTTTCGAAAAAGCTTTTGTTACCAGTCATGTTCCAGGAACATCCACTATCCACGTACCATGTATTTTTGCTGGTACTCTCTTTATTTTCCTGAAATCAAGAATAAAATTATACTTTCGGAATCCAAACTTGTTTGGATCCGAGATTTCCAGATAATAAAATTTTAGGAACCCACATCTTCTTAGAAAAGTAATCTTTGTGAAATCCTAGAGATTGGGTTTTTTTTAAGGAACAATTCTTTGCCCAGTGACCACCACATTGACACTTGGTACAAAATGGGGCACTTTGAGGAACAAAATAATTGTTACTGAAAATAGGTTTTGTATGGGTATAACCAAATCCGGATTTATTTCTTAAAGGTCGTATTTGGGAATACATATTATCAAAAAATTTCCTTACCATGGGTAAAGTTTTATAAACACTTCTTTAAGGAAAAAATTTCGGACTTGAGTTTTACAACCAAGTTTTTATCCTCAAAATCATTATTTTTTGAACTAGATTTAGGCTCGAAAACATTTTTATTAGAAATTACTTTTTCTAATTCGTTAGAAAGTTTTTTCTTCTCAGAACTTACTTCCTCAAGATTTTTTGAAATACTTTCAAAATCAGCATTTTTCTTATTAAGATCTTTAGAAAGATCTGATATCTCTTTTGTAAGAATAGAATTCATAGAGTTTTCCTTATCAAGTTTCTTATTGAGTTTGGAATTCTCAATCTCAAGAAGTTCAGCAAACCTAGAGACTTCTTCATAAGTAGGTAAAGTATTTTCCTCATCAGAAGATGATTCTTCATCAGAAGAGTTATAATACTTACTATCATTAGAATTTAAAGAAACATTTGTCAGTGATTTAGAATTTCGTACCTTAGCCATAAAACAATGATTATCAATAGATAATCTGGCTATAAGACCAAGATTCTTCTGTCCTGAAGATTCATAATCAGAAGATTCATCTCAAGAGTCACCACCACTGGCACTCCAGGTGTCATTAGCTTTCAGAACTTTCTTAGCTTTAGCTTTATAAAACCTTTTTCTTTTCCTGTCTGAATGCCTTTCTTTTTTTTTCTTTCTTTTTGAGCATAGGGCAATCAGGTCTAATATGTCCAGCTCTTTTGCATTCATAACAAGTAACTTCTCCATCTTTCTTATCTTTCCTTTCCTTTTTCTTATACTTAGATTGAAAATTCCTTTGGCCAGCTATCTTGTTCATCCTTCAAGCAAGATTGGATAATTCATTTTCTGAGACTTCACTCTCACTAGATTCGGATTGGAAAATAACTTTCTTTGACTTGGATCTAGTTACACTTTCAGGAGTCTTAGCTTTCATCTGATTTGAAGTTGTAGTAAAAGCAACAGTACCATTTCCATTCTTCTTCTTGATGTTGTCAGCATCTCTCTTCATTCTTGTTTCATGTTGTAGAAGAGTTCCAAATAATTCATCAAGAGTGATTTGAGTGACCTTCCTGTTCTCATCTATAGTTGTTCTCTTGGATTCCCACTCATTGGGCATAATATCAATTATTTTGTTCACAAGAGCTTCATCATCTAAAACTTTCTCTCCCATAGATTTTAGACTGTTGACTATAGTCATAAATCTTTGTTGAACTTTACAGATAGGTTCACCATAAGGAAAATTGAAGCCATGATATTCAGCTCTAAGCATAGCTCTTCTAGTTTAAATCACTTTAGAAGTTCCAAAGTGTGTAACTTCTAACTTCTTCTATATACAGTTAGCTGCTTCAAAAGAAGAAATTTGGCTATATATATTTCTGGTCATTGAACATAGTATAGTATTGCATACCTTATAGTTGAGTTGATATTCTTGCTTTTCTTGATTAGTGAAAGTTCTGACTTCCTTGTCAGGAATTTTATAATCACCAGTAAGCATAACAAAGTTGTCTACTCCAGTGTTGATAACAAATTTCTTCATTCGATCTCTCCAGTACTCATAGTCATTACCATCAAATATAGGTGGTCTTGTAGGATTCAGATTATCAATTGACCCAACATTGACTCCTGCCATACTAGAAATAACCTTTGGCACACAAACTTGTTAGTAGCAAAATATTCGTAATAACAAAGTTCGGAATGGGAAAATTCGTAATGAGATAGTTCGGAATGATAAAATGAGCAAGAAAAACTTGTATGTGAGTACAAGTATTTCAGAGACCTCCTCTGATACCAATTGTAGGATCGAAATAGTGATGTAGATGCTCAATATACAAGAGGGGGTGAATTGTATACTTTAAAAATTCCTTTGGAACTTTTAAAGTTAGTTATGAATAACTATGATTTCCTTAAGAGAAGGAAAGGTCTAAGTTTAACAAAGTTAAACTAAGAAAATTCACAACACCTCTAACACCAAATGCAATCTTGGAATAAGATTCCGAAAGAAGGTTCTAGAAATATGGTTCCGGAAAATGAATCTTAACAAAAGATTAAAATATGAGATTCTACCTTAAAGCGTATAGAATCTAAATGAAACAGAGTACAAATAAGGAAGTATAAGAAAGTTATACTTTCCTTATAATACAAAATGCAGCGGAATATAAACAAGTAGTTAAACTACAAGTAACAAGATATAAGTCTTTTAACCCAAAGAGAAGGGTATCCAACAACCTTGGATAAAGGTCCCATGATTTATACTTTCAAGAAAGTCTGTTTTACCCACACCAGGGTAAGCCCTTGATACGAAGATCAGAGTCTCTGTCTTTCTATCCCCGCAGGCCCTCAACTTCAAGGTAGTTGGCAACCTCTGTCTTCCTCAGCAAGGAAGCCCTCGAACTTCAAGGTAGTCGGCACCTCTGTCTTCCTATCCCCGGAAGCCCTCGAATGTAATCACCAACATTCGGAGTCGCACAAAGCTTTGAGAGTTAATAAGAGCCTCTCTCTCTAGAAATCACTTCAACAGCATGTAGGCACAAAACCAAGTTTTTCATCTGTCATCAATATCGAGCTCTTTCAAATGAGCTCCTATTTATAGGTAAGGTCGGCTCCTTCTCCAACGGTCATATTTTCCTTAAAGATCGGAGGTACATGTACACGTGTCACTTAGACAATGGTTAGTTTATAACAAAATAGACGACATCATTTTATAACAAAACAAGTGTAACAAAACGTACGACATCGTTTTAATTCTAACTCAAATGTTCGGAATGAAAACTTCGGAATGAAGATTCAGAGTGTAATGAAAATAATAAAGAGTAAACAAATTATAGAAGTGTAAGCAGAATAAAAGTTCAGAGTTTAACTAAAATATTTTTCGGAGTCTGAATTAATTCAGAGTGTATAAAACAAAGATAATCAAATTCTGTTTAATAGGTGAATTCGGAATGAGAATTCGGAATGGGAATTCAGAATGGGAATTCGTCATTAGAATTCGTAATGGGAATTCTTCATTGGAATTCGTAATAAAAATTCTTCTTCAAAATTCGTAATGAGAATTAATCATTAGAATTCGTATTGAGAATTCGTTATCGAACTTCATCAGAATTCGTATCCTGAATCTGGAATAGAACTTAGTCAGAGTTCATATTCGGAATTCGGAATGAAACTTCCTTATAGTTCTTATCCAGAATCCGAATCCTAAAACAGAATGCTTCATATCATCGTTTCAACGATTCCGAGAAAATAGAAATGAATCTGAATCTCATACTTAAGAAAAATATGGAAGAAAATATGATAAGGATAGTTTTTCTTTATAAAAGCGAATTTCCTTATAAAAGCGATTTTCCTTAAGAAAGCGATTTTCCTTATAAAAGCAATTTTCCTTAAGAAAGCAATTTTCTTTAAGGATAAGGTGTTTGTGATTTTCAAAACAAGAAGGAATGGAAAAGTCATAATTAAAACCTTATTGACTCAACACTTGGTGGGTACTAGTCATGGAATAACCAGTGGGTAGGTTGTTGTGTGAGATTTGTCAAGGATTATTTTAAATCTTATATCATGTTGAGTACATGGTTTGTATTGATTATCCCATAGAAAATATTTATCATGGCTATATGAAATAATGACATCTCCCTTAGAACCATTATAGGTACAACACATGGAAAGGGTTTGATTATGATGTTAGTGGAAATGACAATGTGGATTACTTATGGCCTTAAGGGTAGGGAAATCCACCCATGGGGTGGTGTAGGTTGGTAACAAAATATGAATAAAGAGATTTCTTATTGATATATTGTTACCTATAGGTCTTGGGATCATCATGATATATTTTTAACTATAGGATATACTAATGATGGATATCTTTAGTGAGGCTGCTTAGGATGGGTCATTTATGAGCTTCTTATGTAATATCTTGTTGCTCGATGCTGGGTATCTGTCATTAGCTCGCTAAGATCTAGGATGAGGCTTATATTCCATGATTGTTCATTAAATATTATTCATTATTATATATCTTTGATGAATATGAGGCCTAGAGACCTTGGGGTGGAAATGTAGGGATACTCCACCATGGTGAACATTCTTTCAAATTATATAAAGTTTATGTATGGCTATTCATCATGGGGTATATGCGGTTTTCCACAGAACATAAATTATTTTAGTGGTTTAGATTGTGTTGAAGGTTATCTTTATTATACCTTCCCTAGGATATTCTTTATGTATGTTCATTTAGCTAAGGAATCTGTCTTACATTGGTAGTCCTTCTCAGGTAGTATGTTGGATCTTTTATGACCTTCTCATGATCCACTTGTAGTATATCTTATTATCCATGTGTAATACCTTGTATTAGTGATTTATATTATGCTAATGGTTAGATTGGTTATTCCTATTTAGGTCCTCATTTATGTATGTGAGTTTATCCATGTGAACCACCTTATGTTAATGGTTTGGATCATGTCGGAGGATGGCTATGTTATGCCCTCCATACTTTTTTTTGGGGGGGTGGATGTTATTCCATGAGGCATATAGTCACATCACCATTCATGATCAGGATTTAATGGTTCTTCCTAGGGGATGAGTGTTGCAGTGTATACCTTGTGGTAATTAAACAACGTGACATCATAGGTTGCGCTATGAAATAGATGCTTAGGCTACACCATAATGTACCCTATTCATGAAATGAAAAGATATTTCTTTAGTCTTTTTAATGAGGTTCCCCAATTCCTTATTTTCCACTTGACCCCATCACCCAAACCCCTATTACCCATAATTTTACCCTCTCATAATTCACTCTTTAGGACCCCTAATTTTCGTTTCATAGTGGAAAGCCCGCCCCCTCCCTGAACAGCCCACACCCCCTCCCTCACACCCATGTAGCCCCCCCATCTGGACAGCCCACACCCCCCCACCCCACCCCACATGGGCAGCCCCCCTGGACAGCCCACACCACCTTCCCTACACCTCTGCAACCCCCCTACCCCCCGGACATCCCACCCCCTTCCCCTTTGAAACTTTTATGTTTTATAGGATTTTTCCCCTTTTCTCGTCCAGAACCCCTCCGTGCTACGCCTCCCTCCCCCTCCTCTCTTCTTATGTGGTTCTCCCTCACCCATTGTATGTTTCATATTTCATCATTTGTATTGGAGAGAAAAGGATAATTTTTACCTCTCTTAATCCTTCTATATATTAGTGTTTGACCCCCCCCCCCCCCCCCCCAATCCTATATTTAAATGAACAATGGTCAATTACAATTGGAAATGTAATGATACAACCTAGGTTGGTATCATAACCAACAACTGACCTGACTTTCCACGAACCAAAGAGATGTTCATGATCCCTACAGGATAACAACCATCCCTTGGGAAAAAGAAAAAATTAATGTGGTATAGTTTATCCCTAAATTAGAGTAAATTAAAAATGATCTTTCCCTTGAAAAGCAGATATGTCCCATTCATAAGTTGAACATATATAAAAATAATAGATACGCAAAAAATTAATAAACAATAAGAATATATCATAGATGGAAAATAAAATCCCACTATTGATAAATAAAATTGTTTAACCAGAAATGTCCCTTTCCTAAATCTCATTGAACCTATTTTGGATAGGTATAACATATGAGTTCTCATTTTATGTTTTCTTTTTAGTTGTAAATATCCTTTGTCGCACGCCTCTCCTCTGTTACGAATGCACCTCTACTGCGCGCTGAACAACACCTTCACGGTGAGTTTTCTCCACTTACTCACTGGATTCATCTTGTTCACATGTTATTAATATTTTATATTGATGGTTGTGTTTTTAAATGTATGGGCAAAACGCCCCGCTGAAAATCATGGTTGTTGGTGGTCCTTTTTTGTGCACTAAATTAATTGCATGTTGGTTGGTTCCTGTGGAATATTTGAATATAAAAATTAGTAATTTAATTATACATGAATAATGAATCAATTTCCTAGGATGATAAAACATCTGTGATAACCCATGAATTAACAAAGGGAATTGAATAAGGGATTCTTTGTTAAATCTGAAATTGTGATTGTTTGGTTAGTATGGTGTTGCGATTGTGAGCATGATTGTGTGTTTGTATGGTGTTTTAGTTGTTGGAATGATTGGTATTCCATTTTTTTCAATGTTTTAGTTCTTCCACCATTGAATATCAATATAAAATTTACACAATTCAATGTCACCACCACTTTTTACTATTACAATTCCACTGAATCATAGAAAACCACTTCACAAGAGGACTCTATGAGACACTTTATGGAAAACCTATTCAAATAATCATAAAAACACATGTAATGAATCCTTTCACCTAAAATCACTCTATTGAAAATCATACCATCTATTAGTTTAGTACCATAGTTCTAAACTAGAGACATTATGTTTCTAGAGAAACACTAAAAACCCAGTTTACAATAATGAATATAGATCACATGGGGGATACTAAAACATTCTAGTGCATGGGCCTCTCATCGAAAGTTCCATTGATCAGGTGGTTGGTAAGATGGGTGTGATCTACTTTGGTCCTAAGTAATTCATGGAGAGGTAAGTGTATTGTTTACCATAGCTAGTTCCATTGATTATAGTTGGATGATGACCATAGTTGAACAGATTTTGGGTAATTATTTTGCTAAATATTGATATTACTGTATCAAATAGGATGAATATAAATAAAGAATGGATGAATTCCAATCAGTTGAAAAAAGAGTATGAAGATGGAATAAAAGAGTTTATCAAGTTTTCAAAAGATCATGCATACGACCCTTCTCGAATCCTTTTTCTATGTTTACATTTTTTTTATTCAAGTCAAATTATTCTAGAGGAGTTGGAAGAACACCTAATCTGCAACGGAATAGATTAATGTTATACATGTTGGAATAAACATGGGAAAAATTAATGTTGTTAGTGGTTGGGGTAACAATGCGTTTTACGGATCATCAGATATGATTACAAGCATGAACAATGAAGACGATCATATGCAGGATGTGATTGTAGATGTGAATGATGATGAAGATCATATTGAGGAAATGACAAGAACAGTTGAAGATGAACTTCGTGATTGTCCAAAATTGTTTGAGAAGTTAAAGAGTTGTGAAAAGAATTCATTGTATGCTTGTTACACTAAATATATATAATTTTCAACCATACTGAAGCTGTATAATTTGAAAGCAGGCAATGGGTGGAGTGACGCTAGTTTTATGGAAATACATTCTCTCCACGATGACATGCTCCCAGAAGATAATAAGCTCCCAAGAAATACATATGATGGAAAATGAATGCTACTCTCGATGGGTATGATATCTGAAAGAATATATGCCTACCCAAATGATTGTATCTTGTTTTGCAAGGACCAAAAATCACTTAAAGAATTCCCCAAGTGTGGTGCTTCTCGATACAAGAAAAATGAATCCAGTCCTACAAAAGTTTTATGGTACTTTCCAATCATTATAATGTTTAGGTACCTATATAGAAGTGATGAGACTGCAAGACAATTGATATGGAATGAATATAAAAGAATTAAATATGGGAAACTACGTCACCCAATAGACTCTCCTCAGTGGAAGAGATTTGATCATGAGTATCCTGAATTTAGAAAGGAGCCAAGAAACCTCTGTCTTGTGTTATCCACAGATGGGGTGAATCCTTTTGGTTTTCAAAGAAGCAGTCATAGTACAAGGCCGACTATGTTGGTAAATAATAACTTACAACCGTGGTTGTGCATGAAAAAAAATACATCACGTTATCTATGCTTATATTAGGACCAAAACAATCAGGTAAAGATATTGATGTTTATTTGGATCCATTGATTGAGGATTTGAAATTATTGTGGGATTCAGGTGTTATGTTGTATGATTCTTAAAAAAATGAAGATTTAAATCTAAGATCCATGTTGTATGAGATGATAAATGACTTTTCTACTTATAGAAATTTGTAAGGATATAGCATTAAAGAAACTCAAGGGTGTCCCATTTGCGAACAAGGTACACAGTCAATTAGGTTGAACCATTCATCAAAAACCATGTTTCTAGGACATCACAGATTTCTACCCTAAAGACATAAGTATAAATCTTGGATAACATAATTTGATGTAAGTTTAGAAGAACATACAACTTCATATCCACTAACAGGTGATCAATTGTTCTAGAAAGTAAAAGATGTGGACACTACTTTTGGTAAACCATTTTCAAAAAACCTTAAAAAAATCTGTTGGAAAAAGAGATTAGTTTTTTTTGAATTACCATAATGGAATTGTTGGTATGTCATAAATTTTCTTGATGTCATGCAGGTTGAAAAAAATGCATGTGACAGTGTCATCGGAACGTTGCTAAATGCACTTCTCAAAACAAAGGATGGAATTAAGGATAGATTGGACATGGTTGAGATGGGAATACGAGAATATTTGGCACTAGTGAAGGGTGAAAAATGAACATTTCTTCTTCCTACTTCTTACACACTTTCCAAGGAGAGATATCATCTTTTCAACTTCTTGAATGACGTAAAGGTTCCAAAGGGGTATTCATCAAATATCAAGAACATCATGTCATTGAGAAATTTATTGTTAAAGGGTCTGAAATAACATGACTGCAGTGTTTTTATGAAAGATCTAATTCCTATAGATTTACATTGAATTTTTTTCTAAGAATTTCCACCATACATTAATGAAGCTCTGTTTCTTCTTCAAAGCTACATGTATAAAACTTATAGACATGGTAAAATTTCCAACTATGGAATGAGAAATTGTCATAATATTATGTCAATTGGAAATGTTCTTCCCGCCGAAATTATTTGATATGATTGTTCATTTGATCGTTCATTTAGTAATAGAGATTTGACTATGTGGTCCTCTACATTATAGATGGATATACCCCATTAAATGTTATATGAAGATTTTGAAAGGGTATATCAAAAATAGAAGTTATACAGACTGTTGTATTGTGGAGAAATATATTGTTGAGGAAGCCCTTGAATTCTATACTGAATACCTATCTGGTGAGTAAAATATTGGCCTACTGAAATCTCGTCACACTGGGCAGCATGAGGGTGAAGGAATTTCTGGAACAGAGGTTGTCATAATCAATATTACAGATCAGGAGCAGGCCCACCTTTACATTTTTCATAACAGTTTCTACGTTGACCCATATGTTCAAACCCACAAAGAAATTATTAGGCATTTGAATCCATCTAGGGATGAAAAATGGATATCAGATACACATAATTTATAGTTTATAGGATGGTTTCAGGACCATATTTTTATGAAGTTAGATGAAAATCCAGAATCAATTTCAAAATGAATTCGATGGCTAGCCAAAGGAGAAAGTGTGTATGTATTATCTTATAATTCTTATGTCTTTAGTGGTTATACATTTGATACTAATGAACATAGTAAAGATAGTACCATGCAAAATAGTGGGGTTAAACTTGTGGATGAAGCGATGCATGTTTTCAGTGCTAAATATAGAAATCTGATTTATGCGAATATGTCATACTTTGGCTTGATCAAAAAAATATGGGAGTTGGATTATACGAAATTCCAACTACCAATTTTTCAATGCAAGTGGGTTGATAATAGGAGTGTTGTTAAAAGAGATGAATTGTGATTTTTGAAAGTTTATTTCAATAAGGAAGGGGATAAAGATGAACCATTTATAATTGTATCACATGTAGTACAAGTATTTTGTGTTCCAAATCCCGCAAATTGAAACCGGTCAATTGTTTTGTTATCGACCAAAACAACTGAAGGGTCATATGAAAGTTCAATAGAGGATGAACCTTTAATTTGGACTTTTCAATCATTTTGCAGTGGTCCCAATGTATATGACGTTTTGTATGTTAGCGGAGACCACAATGAATGGATTTACATAGTCGATAGAGGGGTCAAATATCTTCATCCTTTAAAAAGAGAGTTCAATAATCAGGTTATTTGTTTATTGTAATATACATTGTGTTACGTTATGTTATTATCAGTTTGCTGCTGATTTTATAAAATATAAATTAAATGTTAAACCAGTTCTATTGATAATGACTTCTGTACCTGTTGATGTGCCCAATCCCAAGGCACGATAGGTCTCTCAACCTGTTGTTGCTGGTCCCAATGCAGAGCAACAACAGGTTTCTCTGCTTATTGATGTTGGTCCCTGCGCTCAGGTACAACAGGTGTCTCGACCTATTGATATCGGTCCCATTGTCGATGCTAGCACTATGGTGGAACATAATGGTGATGCTTCTAAGGAAATGGAAGGAAATGGAACCCTGATAGCGCAAAAAAAATATTGTCTTAGTTTGACATTGTTAGGCAAAATCATTAAGGGAAAAGCAGAAGGAATCAAATTTGAGGTGGTATGGAATAGGAAAGGCCAACATGATAACCCCAATAAAGCCATCTTTAGTAGCTATATTGGAATCATCACTCAGAAATGTGTGATAATTGATGTACTGTTGTGGCACCATGTTGTCACTGGGCTTAAGACCCTAATGTGGGAATATATTACCATACATTATGATATCATTTCTTTAATTTATTAAAATAAAATAAAATAATAAAACATTTACTTACTCTTCATCATCCATTATAGAGTGCATTTATAGTAGATTCCTCGCACAATGAATACCTATTAAGAGTTGAAGGAAGGATTTATATAGGCTTCTACACAATTTTAAGGAAATATCACCTTAAAGATGATGAAGGGAAAATCAAGCCACACCCACATCCTCTTTATGCACACTTGATATCCCAAGGATCATGGGATGCATTTAGAAAACATCGTGCGGAGTATAATTTTTATGTACATTTTGTCTAGTAATACTTTGTTTGACATTTCTTGTATTCATCACTTAGATTGATAGTTTTTTATATATAAAACCACAAATGGGTACTGAAAATAAAGAACGGGTAACAAAACCAGCGTACCCCTACCATAATGAAAGCATGGGGTATGCTTCACTTGTGAAAAAATTGGTATGTATTTTAAATCTACCGTAATACTTTTATGTGACATAAAGAAACACAATACCATGTTCCTCTATTTATATATATATTGATGAATCGAAATCGAAAGCCACTTCCATCCCATGACATGTTCAATGGAAGGAGTATTTTGTAAATAAAGAGGGGATACTGATAGATGAAAACACACAAATAGTTTGGGAAAAATGTGTATTTATGACATAATATAAATTTGATTTCCTTTAAATCGCTATTACATAAAAATGACTACTTATTTTCCTATATTGTCTATCTAACATATTCACAGGAATCAATAACACCCATACTAGATGCATACATACTTTCAACGAAATTGAAGATGCTAGAATAGTATGGCCACATCAGAGGTCCGGGTTTTGGAGTGACACACCAAACACATTTTTAGAAAGAAAAACAAGAAGAGGATCAAACTGAGGAAACGAAAAAGATTAGAGAAACAATAGCTATGTTTCAAGAATAATTACAATACCAGAGAGATATGATAGCAAGTTTGATGGGGGGAGGCGAAGAGAAGAAACAACTCAATAAAAAATCGTGTGTGAAGATCTCATCCCATCCCCATCAGCTTTAAGGCTAGCCATTTCTCTAAAAAACCAAACTTATATGAGGTAATCAATGTTCTAATAATTGTTTACGTGAAATGTGAATCACATAGAAACTGATACCTTTCCTTTACTAATATTCTACAGGGTGAAAATTACAATGATTTATATCTATCAACTCCCACCTATCGCCGTATAGCAAGGGATACAGTGTTCAATATGCATATTTACATGCTACACAACAGAAAAATTCCAACATATCATGTTAGAGTGTCGATTAGTAAAGATAATTACCAAAGTGCTAATCTAACTATTCCAAATGATGATGACGACATTCATATATCAAAACAAGATGTTGGAACACTCATCACATGGTCGTCAATTCTTGTAAAAAAACATGTCAACAAGGAGGTTTCCAATTCCAATTTATTTTTTAAGCTGAACCTTTAACATTTAATGAAAAAATTTCTAAACTGATGAATGTTATTACCAAAAAACTAAGATAAGGGAGTGAAACGAAAGATCAGCTCAAAACTATTTGAAGGATCAACCAACCGATTGAAAAGACCTAATGTGAACACATTCACCCCACCCATTCTATATCCACATTTAATATCATTGCAAGCTCGTGTGGATACAAAGTTGATAGATGACAATGCTCACACAGTTGATTTTGAAAAAAATATGCATGGAGAGGAAAAAATCAGATTTCATTAGTGTTGAAAATTTAAATGAAATCCTCAAGTGTGAATGGTTAGGTTCCTCATTTGTAAATGTATACATGAGGTATACTTTCATGATTTGATTTTAAAAAAGCTGATATACTAGGATAATTATGATTAAATACATTTCATATTTTTCACCGGCATATATATGAAAAAAAAAATTGAAGGGATTTACCCAGGAAAAAAAATTTGGACTCATTGGTCCACCTCTTCAAAAGAATAAATAAATTTTGATAAAGAGGATGAAATAATGTCATCTATACTCAAATCATTTTAAAATAGAATTAAAGATGAAATAATCTTTTTAATACCAACAATGAAGGGGTAAAACTCTACAATTTAATCATATCAGCTATATCTTCATTTCTTTCATTACTTTTTTGTGTTTTTAGGTAGCATTGGATGCCAATTGCAGTCAATTTTGGATACTCCAAATATTTATTTTCTGGATTTAATGCATGGATATGCAACAAACTGACCACACATGATGGTGTCTATCAATTTTTAATACAATATATCCAACATTGTAGAACTAAACATCTATTTATATAATTTATATCATCTTTTAATGAGGATTCTTTTATGATGGGGTGGTGCATCAATATCGTCTACTTCAAGGAATGAATCTTGGGCCTAAGGAAAAGAATACCCATATGATCTAAAACTGGACAAGTATCTAGGTATATATAACAATATTTCACTATCCAAACACATATCAAAACAAATTAATTATTTTTCTCAATGTTTCTGCAGTGACCAAAACAAACAAATGCAAAGGATTGTGGTTATTATGTTTGTAAATTTGCGAAAGAGATCACATTTCACCAACAAACTAGCATCCCTGAAGAGGTATTTTCAAAAATAATTATGAGTTAATTTAAAATATTTATTAATCCTTTGTGTATTTATATTTTTTCTGTAATACCATGATGGTCGCAAAAACTCATATTCACAAGATGATATAGATGTGTTTAGAAACGAATGGGAAACATACCTAATGGAAGATTGTACACAAATAGGATGAAGGTGAATTCCTAATACTTATGTTATCCTTATATAATCATCGATATCTCCCTTATTTATAGTTATTGAGCATATATGATCACTCTTTATTATGTTTTATACCCTTGGGTTATGAAGAGTGGTTTTAGAAATGATTTGTCTTTCTATAGAAGCATAACTTATTGAGAGACTCTTATGAACTAGTTCTTTATGTTTCCATGTTTCCAATAGAACTAGACCTAAAATATTATGTCATGGATCATTTTTATTTTGTATTTTGGTCATTTATGTAGCAGTTTATACTAATGTAGTGTGTTGGAATTATATTGGTTGTGCATCACTCACAAATTTTATAACAAAACTAAGGATTCTTCCCTACTGTTGGTTAACTACCGCTTAGCATAACATCTGATCTGAACTTCCTATCTAGTGTCCCCATGATTCTCTCATTGGACACCATCTCTATGATATCATTATTCAGGGTTCACTTTTTCTTCTCTTACTCCCCCCATTTACTAGGTAAATGGGTGCATAAAGAGAAGGAAAAGTTAAATCTGAATGATTATATCATAGAGATGGTGTCAGATGAGAGCATTGGAGGGATGCCAGATTGGAATTTGAGATTATATGATATGCTAAGGGGAAGTTAACCAATAGTATTAAAGTGCACAAAGAATCATTAGTTTTGTTATTTGATTATATCTAGACCAAAGAAACCCTTTGTAAATATGTAAAGGTAATGTTGTGATATAATATGTCCATTTTAATGAAAAAATATATAATGAAACGTTGATTTGATTTTCATTATTCCATGTAGGGTTTGTTTATTTTGGAATATTTATATCCATTTGACATGACTTTGCAGGAAGAGAAACGATGTTGTGTCTGCTGAATCACAGAGGTAATAATGATGTTTTCATAGTAAAATCTTTGTCCATTGATCTTTTATCTCAACAATTGCTCAAATAAACCCACACCATATATACATATGCATTCCCATGAAAATCTTGGTGCCTACACACCTCATATAGAAACTACATCACATCAATGTCTAGATGCACACACACCTCACATACATATTCCAGAAGAAGAAGAAAAGTACTTTGTCATAAGGAAGTGAATACATGACTGATTCCCTTGGGCTTCTATTTTTCTATTATTATTCTAAGATACTATTGGTATTCCATGAAATTTCTTATATATAAAAGAGTAATGGGAAATATATTTCACTAATGACTCAATATTTCATAGCTCTACGAGAGATCTTAGGTTTTTTCTCTACTTCACATAATCCTCTTCATGTGATCATGTCACATAAGCTCCTTTGTATGAATGCATCATGTGAACTGATCGTGTGATCTCATCACATGATCAAATCATATAAAATTCACATAATCAATTAAAGAAATTCACTTGAACTGTGATTCGTGTATTCTTGTCTTATTTTCATGATTGCATAAAGCTTCAAGGGTCATTTAATTGTATAAATATTCTATTTTCATTTGATCACGTGATCCTATTATGGTCATCTGTTCACATGACTTTGAACAATTCATGCACTTAATATGATATTTTTAATTAGTCATGTTCCCCTTTCTTACTCAAGTCCATTTTTAACCCAAAATCCTCTATTTTCATAATTAATCTAAATTTTCTCTTTCTTATGATACAAATTAATTCAATAATTGAAGCCGAGGAGGCTATAGTTCATTGGAATACAATGGTCGATAGTGTGGAAGTAGACCAGTGCATAGTCATTCAGTCTACTCACAACAATCTTAAAAGCTTGATGGGAACTGATATCTTGGATTTTCAATTTTCTAATTAGTTCCCCTTATATGGGTTTTTTATTATAAATGATACTAAAATATCTCCACATCATGAAGGGATCATTCCTCCCTCCTACATCCTTAATACTAATAATATGTTTAGGGAGAACATCTCATATGTGGGTAATGTCATCTCCAAAGAAGATATCTCTAACGGTTAATTTTGAAGCCTATGTGGATTGATTTTAAAGGGATCTAACATGATTTGGAGTTTAAAACCCATATTTACATATCAAAAATGTATAATTCTATATCAAATTAGATATTTGTGTGGTTATTTGACTGGGTTATTCGATCAGGTGGAAGCTTTGGGATGAACCGGGGTTGTCCCTTCTTGGTTCAATGTACTGCCACATAGTTTGTGGTTGAGCTGAAAAATGTAAGATTTTAGGAATATATTTAGGCTTACCAAACCCTTACTTATTGCAAAAAAATTCTGATGGTAGACTTGTTCAGTTTATAGAGTCAATACCTGATCCCATTTCATTTTATGTATGGTGAGTTCGACATCAGTATATGGGGTATGAACATGATATCTGGTGCGTTGATTTTAAGAGACAAGTATGATGAGTAAATTCATCCCCCATATACTCAGGATGACATAGAATAGAATCCTCCCATTATGAAGGATCTCATCAATCTAGCCAGAACATCACTTGGGAAGGAACCATATCTAGGGGTTGACATCCCCTTCAAGAAGTGGGATGACTTGTTCATTAAGAAGACTCGACATGAGTGTTTGAATAAGAATCCCAAGGCTTTTCCATCATGAGAATCCTATGGGGAAGAGGGTTATCACTTTAAAATAGATTATGAGTGTAAATTAAATGACTAGAGATGGTCAGTCCCCTCCCAAGACCATCACCTTCTTCATCTAGTAAGCTTCTTAGCAATATACCTAAGCGGGTACTTATTCACAATACAGAAAAAAGGTGGATTTATGGTATCCACCTTAATGTGGTAGAGGATATTTCAGGTGGTATGATTATCATCTTATTTTTTACCAGGTTGGATAACTTATATTTCCAACTTCACCACATCTATAGCGGTATGCCCCGTTCAGAATATTCAGCCCCTTCCAACTGCGGTGGGGTTGGATGGGGCCCACATTGGTGGATATGAGTTACTTAATACTCATAACATTCCAAGTTACCAGTTCACGAAATTTATATAAAGAATCAGTGGGGTCTGGAAAATCACACTAATGAACTAGGAGATCAAGAAAAAAATGAACCGATATGATCTGTTTTTTTATACCATATGGAGCACCAACCTGTGAAATTACTAACAATGTAAAGGGTGATCTTATAGCCTGAGCATATCTTTTATCCTTATGTGAGGGTGTTTTATCCACATGGATTAACTGAAATATATTCTATAAGTGGTATGCATCATACAACTTTGGGTGATATTTCAATGTATTCAGAAGAAATTCCCCACTCCTCCCCACATCCATTCAGAAATACATCCCATGGCGGATAAAAAATTGTGGACAATGTTCACCTGATAGGAAACTTAGGTTCGGGTGACCTTCCCTATAGAAAGTGTGGATTTTGGCCTCTATAAGGTTTATGTTGATACCTTGGTCTGATCATACCAAAATGGTCAGTAGGATCTATTGGTGATAAAGCACATAGATCTTCTAATAGTGGATGAGGAGGAAGAAATAGGGGATCCGGCATCATCAAAAAGTTAGATTCCAGAAAATAAATAATCTTCTAGAAGACCCACAGCTCTCTATATGTCTTAGAAGAAAATGAGGCACATAGATCCAGCACTATCAAAAATGAGGGTGCCAAAGGATTTGGTAACAATGTATGGGGTTCCCGTGAAAGAAGTTTTAGTAGGTGGGGGATCTACTCTAATTATGGTGGATTTTCCAATCACATTCCAATACTAGGACAACTAGAGGAGTAATACATTTACCATAGAAGTCTAGAGAGTGTTGTGTCAAGTGAAAATAGAGCTAGAGGGATTTGGGTATGTGATCGCTCCCAAAGGAATATTCTATGAATAACATCCAATTGAAGACAAATCACTTCTCTAAGAACTTAGTGTGGTGATTCATTTTATCAAATTCCATCTCCATTACACCCCCTAGCTTAGAGAATGATAATTCTTAGCACAATGGTAACTAGTGAAGATAAGGGATACTAGGAAGGCTCTAGTGAAGAGGTGAGATAAGTTTTATCATCACTTTCATATATTATTTGATATTGTTAGAAATAAGGTGAACATTCTTTTCTCTTGGATATTTCAAGAGTCTGGTAAAAAATTTCACCTCCCACCTCTCTAATTTACTTTCCTAGGGAAATGGTGGCCAAATTTGGTTCAAAAAGTGACTGAGAGGCTGATGATTAGGGATCTCCAGGTCAAATGGAGCTCATGGATGTGGTTGTTTCTGATCTAAAGGAAACATCATTTGTGCCTCCATCCACACCACCTTTGGAACCTCATGTTATCTTTTGAAGTTCCTTCCTCTAGGTGGACTAGGAATATAATATGGGCAAGTACATGCACTAAGAAACCTCTAAAAATAATTAATTGTTGTTCTTTGGTGACTTTTTTCCTTTTCATTACTCTAGTAGCTTATCATAGCCTATCTAATTTTGTAGGTTCTCATCAATCCCTCTCTAAAACTGATAAATACATTCCTTCCATACCTTTAACAAGGCCTTAGATATTGTATGGGGTCCTTGGAGAAGCATAAGTGGTCAGCGTCCAATCAGGGTTGGACCCGATGTCTGTTGTGGATGCCTTAGCACTCATTCCCTTTGACCTAGTATGGGATAGTAAACTCTTAGAGGATCCTGATTTATGTAACTATTATATTTATAACCAATCTAGGATAGTGGTATCACAAGGAATGTGTTAGAATTTATTCTAAAATTTAATACTCCCGTGAAATTGAATACACCATCATGTAGGTGTTATATTGTATATCCTCTATTTACACTTGTAGCACTTCAAGGTGAAGAATAGTAAGTATTGATAGAAGGGACTTTATATGTTCCTCAGGGGTGTTTTTTATAGAAATATTTCATTATCACCAATAAATTCAATGTTGAGGTTATAGAAGTGGTTAATAATTTTTTCTATAGAGGTATATTCTCAATTATTATCTTGAATGTTGATTTTTTTATGGAATTATTTTTCTATTGACTAATAATTTTTATATGCTTTATTATAGTAACTCCACATTAGATCTTAGAAGTCCCAAACCATTCCACTTTTTATCTCTCCCCAATATAATAACTAGGGAACAAGTCTTTCGTTTTTCAATCACATAAAGGGATTTGAGTATGAGTCCCTCACTTACAAAATTGGTCCTGGAGTATATTTCTATTTTTGGAATAGTCCTGAGATGAGTTTTAGAACACGAAGCATTTCATCAATAGTTTCAGTGACACGTGTTGGGATATTTGGAATATAATCATGGAGGTAACCTTCAAAGAGCTAAAATACTAGTTTGGACACCTTCAGTACATGTCTGCAACCCTTCGTTAAAGTGAGTTATATTATCAAGAACTCTATGCTAGTGTGAAGTAGGTGGTCACCATGAGGGAGAAAAATAGGTGCATAGAGATGAGAGCATCGATGGTGTAGGCATAAAATTTTGACATTAAACATCACAATGAGGACTTGAATAAAGAATCCATGTGTACAATAGAATTAGAAGCTTATAAAAATTTTGTCATTGATGGGAGGTATGAGATAGATAGCTTCTAACATGAATTGTATCACATATAATAAATGCTCAATGTTATAAAGAAAATAGTGATAGAGAAACATAATCTTACCAATGTGGAAAAAAGTCCATATTTGGTGCTGCTAGTAGGGAAGAGGCACTAAAATATGGTGTAGATGTGGAAACTAAATCAGTTGATCATTTGTGTTATTCTATAGCTACTCTAGAGCATTGGATAGCAGAGCTTAAGGGGGTATTTTGAGCGCATACTATTTTGATTATTCCAACTTTATCCTACCCCACATATTTTTGGAGTTATGGGAGAGACTCTAGACTCTAGAGATTTATCCATTTTTTTTATTTTCAATAATTGAAACCTTTTGGATTCCATGTTGTTGTTAACATTTCATCCTATTCTTTTCTCATCCATGTAATCTTAACAAAACAATATTTATAAGTCAATGAATCAGGTTGAGCCTCTTCTGAAATATTAATTCAATCCAAGGAAATATGGACATGTAAAGTTTGTAATAGGTAACACATCTCATGATAGTAAAACAACCATATCATTGAATATATACAAATATTTCCAATAGAAAAGGTTGTAATAAGTAACCCATATCACCACCCTTACACTCCCTTACCACACCATGTCACACAACATCTGGCATCAAGGCTTCTTACCTACCCATATCAAGGTCAAGTATCAAGTATCATCTAGTATTTTGGCCCCCTACCTACCCAAATGTGTCCTTTTTATTACAAATTGACATTTTATTATTGTATTCTTTCAAATTAATGTTTAATTTATTTCATTATTGTATTAATAACATAATATTTATTTTATTATATCGGTGGAATTTTTTTCTGGAGTTCAGATACTTTGTTCGGCAACAAATACCATGGACGACCATTTTTGATAGGGGATCACAGATGCAAAAAGGACGAAACATTAATGTTTTTAACTATTTGTTTGATAATTGTAATTTTAACCATATAAAACTTTGTTTGAAATGTATATAGTATTGTATTTTTTTGGATTCATGATTTCAAGTAAATATATATAGCAATGTTTGCGGAACTGTTGTGTGTGATGTTTTGTTCTTCTATGCTTTGTTTGTGTGTAGGTGTGGTTTTGTGCAGCTGTTTTGTGTGAAGGAGTTGTTTTGTGTTGTGTTTGAAGGTGTTGTTTGTGTGCAGTTGTGCAGGTGTTCAAGTGTTGTGCAGGTCCTCGGTGTGTGGTTAAATAAATATCACATCACATGCTACTTGGCCTTTATCAGTGCTAATTAAGCGCTGATAAATTCCGTCTTTATCAGCACTCAAAATAGTGCTGATAAAGGTTTCCTTTATCCGCTCTCAAAATAGCACTGATAAATTGGGCCTTTATTAGCACTCAAAATAGCGCTATTAAAGGGGGACCCCTATCTTTTTCGTGATTAACAACATTTTTCTAGCACTATTTAAGGTTGTTTCAAGAACTTTTAAAAGCCCTATTTTAGTAGCGGAGGAGGGGATCCACGTGAGGGTATTAGAAAAAACGAACCCTATTGCCACTGATTTTTGTAAAACTATTTCTTTAAGTATACATAGAGCCACGCCCCTAATTAAACCATGGATATAAATAAAGTTATAGTCGTGGACTTATAAAATCATGGATATGGGTTCATGGCTATAGATAATTTTTCTTACTGTGACAAAATAAAACATATCTGTCCTGATTAAAATTGAGCTCTCGAATAAAAGTTTTAATCTATCATAATTATTTTCCTTCCTCTCTTGCTGCAATAAATTACGACTCTATGGTAGATAAAGAAACACGTCCCTACAATCTAGACAGCCAAGATACAGCTCCCCCGCCAAAGTGATCAAATAACATGAAGTAAACTTCCTCGAATCTATATATCCTTACATAACGGAATCTATAAAGTAACAAAGCATATATTCCCATTTTCCAAAAAAAAAATCTCATATCATAGGTACCCCAAAGATAACAAATTACTTCGTTTATCTTTAATGCTCTCTACCTAGCTTAGATAGAAAACAACTGACCACACAAACTACATGAGCAATATGAAGTCTAGTATAAACCATCACATAAATCTATGAACCAATGACAGATGAATACGTTATGAGATGATTCTCCTCTCTCTCTTCATTAGTTGAAGGAGAATAATGGGTACTAAGAATAAAATGTAAAGAAATAATAATAATAATGACTTTATCTCTATCCATAGAAAATATTTGAAGAACCTTCTCAATATATATCTCCTGAGATAACCACAATTTCATTTACTTTTTGTCACTGGAGATCATTATGCTAAGAATCTATCATGTTGTCCCCACCTATTTCATCACAAAAGACTGAAAAAGATCCTTCTTCAATCTATCAATTCTAGTATCATAATGGCCAACAATGAGAATATCATCAACATAATGGAATGATATAATAAAATAATCATCAATAAATCTCTAAACAAAAACAAAATGATTAAAAGATGTCTTCCTGAAACCCTGATGAAAAATGAAGGATTCAAACTTCTTATTCCACTTCCTCAGAGCTTGATTTAAACCATAAAAACTCATATTTAACCTGTAAAAATGATTCTCTTTACCTATTTCAACAAAACCCTAAAGATTATTTATATAATTATCCTTTTTTAAACCTCCACAGAGGAAAAATGTCTTCGCATCCATCTACTCAATCTGCAAATCAAAACTAGAATCCAAACCAAGAACAACCTGAAAGGAAGAAATTTTGAAAATAGGGGGAAAGTCTCCTAAAAATAAATACCTTTCTTCTGATGGAATCCTTTAACAACTAACATTTCCTTGTATCATGGAACCTAAATGGATTCATTATTTGTAGTCCAATAAATCCAACAATTTTACAAATATCTATTACCTTTATGTAACTTCACTAATTGAAAAGTATTGTTATCATGCAATGATCTCATATCATCATCCATTTCCACAACCCATCTATATTTCTATACACTTTACATTACCTCATCAAAAGATTCTGGTTCTCCCCCTTTAGCAAGGAGCACATACTCATCGGGCGAATACAAAGCAGAAATGGTCTGATACTGAGATCACCTTCAGAGTGGAACTGTGGTTTCATTAATAACCCCTAGAACTGGATCATTAGAAACAAAAGGTTTCTCAGAAATATCAACTCCAACCTATTCACCTTGAGCATCATTCTTCACTCAACACACTCATCAGAATCTAGAATATGAGGTAAATATGAATCATAACCTTGATCAAGACTAAAAAATACATCAGAATTTAGAGAATTATATTTTCCCCTTTATCAATATCTAAAATAGTCTAATCCTCATTAAACACTGAATCATTTATTTTTACAAGTTTATTTGATGTAATATCGTAGAACTTGTACCCAAACTCATCGTTTCCAAAGCCAATAAAAATACACTATTGTGACATAGGCACATGAATAAAAGTCTTGGAACCAAAAACATGTCAGTGAGAAAATATGATCTCTTTTCGAAGCCAAAACATATAAGGATTTCCTATCTGAAAAGAAATAATGGGTGATAAATTAGTAATATAAGAATCATAATATAAATCTTTACCCTAAAAATGCCCAGGAAACATTTCTTCCAAAAGAAAAACAATGAACTATTTCCAACAAAGTCATGATCATCCTCTCAGCTACACCATATAGCTAAGGTGTATTGGGAGGCATATTATGATGTTGAATACCTTTCATCCTACAATACTGATAAAATACACCATAATAATCTCCCCTATTTTTAGTATGAATTAATTTCAATTTCTTACTCGATTCCCTCTCAGCAGAAACCAGAAATTTCTTAAAAACACTAAACACATGAATTTTAAAATTCAAAGAATAAAACCAAATCTTACATGAGTATTCATTAATAAATATCAGAAAATAAACACATCCACTAAATTTCTTAGATTTAAATGGACCACAAACATCATAATATACTAATTCTAGTACTTGTGACTTATTGTGTAAAGGATGATTGTTAAAAATCACCTTGCTCTATTTTTATGCCATAAAATGATCACACGTGTATAATTTTACACTCTTTAAATCTCTAAGAATATTTTTCTTGTCTAAAAAACCAATCTCTTTCTCACTAATTTGAATGAGCCTCTTATTCCATGACTTGGAAAAAATAATACACTCTACAACGTAAGAAGTATCATAAGAAGTATAATCTCTAGTACAGTACAAACCTGACTGCTTCTTCCCTTGAGCCAAAATCAAAAAACGCTTGGAAATATTCCATTGGAAATCACCAAAGGTACTTATAAACCCTTATTCATCAAGAACACTGGTTGAAATAAGATTCAAGGAAACCTCATGCACATATCAAACATTCTTCAAAATCAGCTTACTTCTTGTACTATTCTCTAAACAAATACTCCTCATACCTACAACATTAGCATAACCATCATTTACCATCTTTAAAATACTAAAATTACCTAGACTATAATATGTAAAGAAATCTTTCCTCAATGTTATGTAAAAAAGGAACCACTATCTGCAACCCAACAATAATCATAAGAAGAAATATCAATAGAGATGTAAACAATAAGAAAATCAGCCCTATAGAAGTGTTGAAATGATCATATCCATCACCTTTTCGCTTCTACTAATTTTCCTTCATTCTATTTAAACTTTTTAACTAATAAAAAACTTCTTAATATTCTATCTCTCAACACAATGATGACATTCAAATTCTCTCTGCTTCAACCTCAATTTTCTTCTTCTTGTGCCCTTACCATGACTACTTTGTCCCTGATTCATTTCCTAGATTCTCCCCCTATTCTCTATGAATAAAACCTATAGATAAGATTTCTCCTAAGTATGACTCCTAACCTATTAATTTAAAATAGTGTACTTCACAAAACTGAATTTCACATCACCATTAGGAGTTGAACTGATTACAGTAGCATGTAAATTCTCCCAAGAATTGTGTAAAGTGTTAAGAAACAAAAGTGATAAAACCAAATCTTCAAAATTAATAACCATACCATACAATTGATCAAAAAAATCACTGATATTCACTCAAATATTCCGAAATAGGTATACCTTCCTTATACCTTAAATTCATCATTTGTTTGAGAAGAAACCACTTATTGTTTCTTGTCTTGGAAGCATAGGTAGTCTCAGGATTCTCCCACAAAGTTCTAGCATGATAGATATTGACAATATGGTTCATCACATTATCTTAAATCCATTGGTGAATGAAACAAAAAACCATCCCATGCTTGAAATCTCATTCCCCATCTAAAATTCTTTCTGGATTCTGAGTACTAAACATCGGAAGATGCACTTTCTTGAAAAATATAAGATCCTTTATTTTTAGTCACCACATATAGTAGTTGGTACCATTCAATGAAATCATCCAACTATAATTGTATTATATAATTAATATGAAATAAAAATCAATCCTTCTAATACTAGATGTTGGGAGATACAGTAAGCGAGAAACGTGAAAACAATCACCAAAGAGAACATGTAGCAGAATTAAATTTTTTTCCTTTTAAACAGGCTTGAAAAAATTAAACAAACACACAACAAGAAAATATGTATACTGAAAGTAAATCTTGACACCATAAATTTTAACATGGAAAATCCAATTATGCAAAAACCATAGGACCTAGTCTAGAAAGTAGATCCGCTATAATCAATGAGTACACAGTAGAGACTCCTAAAAATAGAAGGGATCCCAAAAGTATAACTCTCTGATATAGTAGAATAAAATTCCCAGTAGGCAAGAAAAGAAGAAAGAGGATTTGACAAATTAATGTCTTCTGATAAATAATAGAAAATAATAAATTTGACCATATAGATTTTGAGATCATCGACTAAACAACTAGGTGCTGAACAATAACTAATATCAGAAGAAAATTTACCATAGATGAAAGCCAATCATAAGAGAATAATTTTATACACATATGTATTTCATCTCTAGAAAATATAATATATTCCCTCCCCTTATAAGCAAGCCTATCTGTAAGATGATTCGTAACTCTAAAAAACAAATTTCTTTGACCATATTTATTTAAATAAAATGTGTTGAAAAAATTAAGGAGGCTCCCAACACCTATGTCTCATACCCTTCCTCTTTATCTCTGGTACAATATATTTTTCCTAGAATGTGTTGGTCAATACTGGGTTGAATGATAGATAATCCTTCAAATGAAGTCATGAACCCAATTTAAATGAACTCCCAGAATATTAACTCATAATCTGCATATATGATCCTTAATCCTAAGTCACTATGTGGTTAAATTGACTATTCATAATTTCTTAATTTTAATGATAGTAAATCCCCTTAACTAAATGTGATTCTACCATGGGGGTTCTTTATTTAATTATATGTAATTTGAACCTAGAAAAAACTATAGATTGGTTCTGAACACTCATCTCCCTCATCAAATCTCCAGAAGCTTCCCCAATACACTTTTTTCTTCCCATGAATTCATGCATTAGATCCCCTTTCTTATTTTTAATTTTATTATATATAGGTTGATACATATTAAATTTACCTTTATCAAATCTTTTCATGAGTTAAATTTGTGGTAGTGTACATTTATGAATGTACTTCATCATTAATTTCACCTTCATGCATTGTATATTTTCCTGGATGTTGCATGAAAATTCTTTCACTCCCCCTTACAGGAACATTTTATGAAGAGATTCATTGACATATGATATGATTACCTGAACATTCACGATGACGTAGAAATGATACCTTTACACAAGTAATTGGAAAACCCTTATGTATCCTCTCCTTATACAGTGGTTACCCGTATACAAGTTGAATTCATAGTGTGATTTGATGAAACCCAATGAATTACAACGATACACTTATGTAGGTTACTCAGTTGAACATTATGCCACACAAAAAAACACAGTAAATTTAAATATTAGTGAAATTTAATCAATTGAAAATATATCTAATAACAAAAAATGGAATTTAAAAATAAAAAATTTAAAATTCAATAAATAATTAAAAAATGATTACAAAAAATTTGATTAAAATAAAAAAATGGAATTTGATGTAATTATTTCACAAAAAACATCAAAAATGATTACAAAATTATATTTTAATGGAAATTATGAATATTATTTCTTAAAAATGAATTAAATTAAGAATACAACACATGTGGACAATTAAGATGAAAAATTCCCATTTTCACCAAAATAATCAAAGAATAACAATTTCATTACAAAACAACCATTTTTCAACAATTCTCTAATTAAGTCAATTTTTATCATTAAAAACTAAATCATATAAAAAATAGATGTTTCAAAGATGTATAAAATTTTGGAATTATCAAATTCCAACACAGATACTGTATTTTTTCCCTCAATAAATAAATTCATCAATTTCAGTGGGATATAATTTATCCAAAACATGAAAATGATATAATTCCAACAAAGAGATGATTTTTAAATATGGTTTGTACAATAGATTTACACAATTAAAACTGAATGACTACTCTTCCCAAAAATTTAATGATTGGTGAAAATATTTTTTCGTGATCTATAAATTTTATTGAACATTAATATTGTGAAAAGGAAAAAAATGTCATTTTCCATTCAATTTATCTTCAAATTTATCTTTTTCTTCATGGTGAATAGAAACATATATTTTAGAAAATAATATTTAGAAACAAATGAATTTATGGGTGTGTTTAATAATGAATATGGAACCCTAATTAACCCATCCAACACTTTTATAATAAATAATTAAACACCTATAACATCCCACCTGCAGTTGGGGTTTGGCTTAGTGGTAAGCACCTCGTAATCCTACATGAAAAATGGGGGTTCAAAACCCATTGGGCCCAGGTACTGTAGCAGTACTGTAGCGGTACTATAGCAGTGGTACTGTATATTGGCGGGTACTATAGCGGCGGCAGGGCACTGTAGTAGCGGCGGTACTGTGCGGTACTGTAGCAGCAGGGTTACTATTCACAGAATGGTAATTGGGCCAAAAAATTGGGCCTACGGGCTATGTTATGTGCTAAAATCCCATTGGGCCTTCAGGCTATGTAATGGGTCTCCCTCTACCCAGTTAAAAGAGGTCTTTGATTTGCAGTAATAATAAAATGAGGCTTCATCCCCAACCTTTACCTATAATATCCCACCCCAAACCCATTGGGTTGGGAAGAGGAAATGGGTATTACTGGCCTTATGTACCATCCCCGATACACCAAAGGCAAAAAATAAATTCCACGAGATGCAAGAACATTTGGGGGGTGATTTTACCTTTAAAATATAAACATCCAAACCAAAAATACAATAACCAAACAAACCTCTATATGATGCATTAGTAAAAAATACAACTCAACATAAAAAAAAGAATAGTTGTTTCAGAGTACAATAGGAATTTAAGAGACATAACCAAATGAATCAAAGGACAAAAAAACCCAAAGACACTAAATACATCCAACTAGAAACTCCCAACCCACTCCAAGATCTAACTTGAAAAGACACACCCACGATATTTAGAGCATAACTGAAGAACTAAAATTCCTTTCCTTCACCCATGTCTCGATAAATGACATTTGAAAATGCACAACAATTCCCATACAGGGGGTGATCCTAAACTTATTTGGATTTCCACAATTAATTTCCATCTCAATCCACTAGGATAATAACCACTGATAAAAATATATATGAAATACTTTAAACAATTTTAAAAAAATCACATCAAAGACAAAATAATTTTCAATTCAAAAAATGTTTTGAAGGAAAAAAAATGTTTCCATGGAAATAAATAAAAACATTCTATTAAAAAATTCAAATCTATTTGAAAACCCAATTCCTTGATTCCATAGACAACCACCCATGCATTCCCAAGAAAAAGATCCATACTCGTGAGCGGTATCTCTTGTATCCACCATGTGCTCACTAGGAGACCATTCTACTTATGGCCCAATAGCACATAACCATTATCTAGGGCCATGTCTCCTTCACCCCAATGGTATAGTCCCCTTACTCAGGGTTATACTGAAAGAATAAACTCACACCAATCATGTAATCTAGAAACCCATGCCAAGACAATTCACATAAACCTTCTATTCTTTAGAAAAATTCAATAACCATTTTCCACTATTCAAAAAAATACATCATTTTGAAATTATCATTTTAAAATTATCATTTAAGAACATTTTCCACAAAATTATCCAATTTCCACAATTTCAGATAAACCATCACTAAAGTGGATTTCAATATGAATAACATGATGATTTCAAAATCATTTCAAAAAAAAAATATTTCAAGTTAGGAATTTAACTTCTAATCAAGTGGAGTTGATAGAGAAGACACTTACCTCATAAAATTTTTTCAAAATGAAGAACATCACAAAAATTTCTTAGATCGATACATGAAACAACTTTCAATCCTGAAATCGAACCATAAAATATCATAATTCCCATCAAGGAGAAATGATTTATCCTAAGAGGATTATATCTAAGGTTCTGATAATGATAATGAGAAGATATTTAGGACGAACAACCAAAAATTTATACTTACCTGTGAATTTGTATCTCTAAGGGTCTTTAAAACACTTAAAATTTTCTCTCATATTGAAGGGAATTTCCTCCCAAGCCTTGGGTGGAAATGGAACGTGGAATTATGAAATAATAGGCAATTAAAAGGTGTTCATAGACTTTAGATCCATGATTTTCAAATCTAAAACTACAAGGTACATGGTTAGGGTATATAGTTAGTCAAACTTTTTGCTAAATTTTCATGATATATTGTCTCAAGAAACCCCTCACACAATTGGCTCGCATAGTTCGAAAAACCATAAAACAACCATATTTTTTCCTCTTTCCATAATTACACATTTTCACTAGGTAATCCAGATGGCTTGGCCAAACCATGTGCCAACTATGTACCTACCCAGTTCCCATTTTCTTGACTTTCTCGGTATCCTATTTATGTTTCATGGTTTCTAATAATAGTTCTCAAACCATGAACCTCAATAAAATCCTCAAAAAATGAAAAAAATCCTCCTAACCTTTAGAAACATAACTTGATCATAATATATACTTAAAATAAATAAATAAAGGATCACGTACCTAAAACCGGTGGCTAATACACTCTCCCCACCATTGGTATCTCCATCCCCAAAGAGTAGAAAACTAGAGTTTCCCTAGAAGAGTTTGGGCCATTACTCCATCATTTCCTTTTTTCTCCCAAATTTCTTCCTAAATCCTACCATATTTTCATAAAACCTTCACTAGTCCAATTATTTTCCCATAAAAGACATTCTATTATCTATACACTATCCATAATGGAATATAAACTAATGTATCTTCCATGTTTTGTTCAAAGTGATACCATCAAATCACAGGGCCAGGGTAAAGTTGGTACTTCTTTAATTGAGATACAAAAAACACATAATGTACTAAACTGATCCTTAGTAGAAAATCCAATCGATATGAAACCTCGCCAACTCATTCAAGTATCTCAAAAGGGACTATGTATTGATGAAATATCTTACCCTCCTTTCCAAAATGATGATGTACAATCCTTGGATTTATTTTCAATGAAACATGATCACTCACCTGAAATGAAAATGATCATAAATGATGGTCTACATACTATTTATGACCAGTCTATTCAATATCTATCCTCTTCTTGGTCATCTGATTCTCCTCCATTGTCTAATGCACAAGTCTAGGTCCAACTAGTGAATTATCACATATTTCCAACCAATAAAGTGGAGTATGATAGGGATTCTAATACAATGCTTCAAAAAGATCAATATGTATTGGGGCCTGATAATTGTTGTTGTATTATAAATTTGTTAATGGTATGCGCTCCTCTCACAAGCCATCAAAATTCATTACATAGGGCCTAATAATATCCTCCATTGTTTTTATTATCATTTTTTTCCCATCTATTTGGGGATGATACATAGTGCTCATAGCCAACTGATTCCTAATGGATTTCTATAAGGATTTCTAAAAATGGGAGGTAAACATGTGGTCTCAGTCAAATAAAATAGATATCGGAATTCATTTCCTCTTTAAAACTTATCGGATATAGATTTCAGGCATGTCCTCCCTCATATGGTATTCATGAATAGGGATAAAATGATCCAAATATGTGAGATGATCCATAATTAACCATATGAAATCATGATTCTTAACTATCCTTGTTAATATTGTCTCAAAATCCATGGTTATCTACCCTCATTTCCACATGGTAATTGATAAAGACTACAACATGCCCGCTGGTCATATTTTTTTTTTCCATTACCTACTAACAGGTGACACATCTCAAAAAAACTGTACCACTGCCCTTTTCATGCCAACCCACCAAAATGATGTTATCATCACTCTATGCATCTTTTGAATGCCTAGATGAACAACCCATTTTGAAAGGTGGTAAAAATTAAGAATTTTTTTCTAAAAAAAAGGTGCCCTAATCCTATCTCAAAACCACAAAACCAAACTCCCATATAGCTTCCATCCCTCAAAATACTCCCCACCATTGAGTTTTTACAACATTGAAACATATTCAAAATCATTTATTGGAACAATTCTAACTTTATCGACTAAATCAAGAACAAATTAAAATGGAAAGAAAACTACAACATCAACCCGGTTTGTTCAATCTAGGAGAAATTCTAATATATCCGACATCATTTTTTGGTAATCTGAAGCTTATTTAGCCAACCGATTATATGAATTCCTACTTAATGCATCCACTATAAAATTTCTTTTACCCAGTGTATACATCAAGTTGAAGTTGAAAATTTGAAGGTATTCTATTAATATTCTTTGACTTAGATTCAAATCCCTCTAAGAGAAAATATATTTGAAACTCTTATGATCAGTAAGCACCAAACATTTTTGGAAAAAATATAATGACAATTTGTTTTCAAAGGATGGGCTAAAAAACCCAATTCCAAATCATGAGTTGGGTAGTTCTTATCATGAAATTGTAACATTCATGAACCATAAAAAATAACAAGATATCCCTTCCTAATAACACATCCCAACTCATATACCAATGTATCACAATAAAATGCATATCCCTATGTAAAATATAGAAATGTGAGGATAGGTTATAATGTAAGTATAACCTTAATCCCTTGAAAGGATTTCTAACATTCCTCATTCCATTGGAAATGAACAACTCACCTCATCAAATCTTCTATTGGTGACTTCAAACATGAAAATTCATGTACAAAATATATGTAGTTTCCCTATAAGACCTGAGAAATATATATCTCAAATACATTCTTCAGTGGTTTCCAAGAGATTATATCTTATATATTATCTGGGTCTAAAGAAACTTCATTCTCAAAAATGTAATGTCCTAGGAAATGAACCTATTTCATCCAAAAAACACATTTTTAAAACTTTTAATAAAGACGATGCTCCCACAAGATACCTAACACTATAGCCATGTTTTTCTCATGATATTCCATTTTCCTAGAATACACAAGTATATAATCCAAAAACACCAACAAAAATCTATTCAAATAACTTTAAAATATCTAATTCATCAATTCCATAAAGACTTATAGTGCACTCATAAAATCAAAAAGGCATAACAACAAACTCATAATGGCCATATTTGCTTCTAAAAGGTGTCTTTAGAATATCTTCCTTCTAAACCCATAGTTGGTGATATCACAAATGTAAGTTAATTTTAGTGAACCAACAGGTTCCCCTTAATTACAAAAACATATAATCAAATTGTGAAAGAGGATACATATTCTTTATCATAACTGATTTAAGATTATGATAATCTAGAAAAATACTAAGAGCTCCATTTTCATTCTTCACAAAAAGAACTCATTCTACCTATGGAGAATACTCATTCGATAAACCCAATAATTTCTAAATTTTCCAAATGATAATTCAATTCCCTTAATTATATTTATTCCATCTAATAAGATGAAATGGAAATAGGAATCGTATCTAGTAGGAGATCAATTATAAAACTCACTTCTCTTTTGTGTGAAGACCATGATAAATTTTCATTAAAATCATGAAATAACTGGTCCACTATGGTTGGATAATATCTATTCCAAATATTATTTACCAATACAAAATAAACTATTGTCAACTGGTAATAGATGGTTCTATTAACCCTATGAGCACAACTAGAACATTCATCACACCGAACGATATCCCATTGAACTCATAATGGACATGATGAAAACAGAAATGTGTTTATTAAATATACTCATCATTCACCTACATCTAATGATATACTAACCACAAATATATCTTCAAGAACTAACTTTATACCTTATAATGAACTAATAAATCATCAATCCATAGAAGAGGATATTGGTTCTTCACTTTATCTTGTATCGAGTGATGATAATTGATATAAATCCTAAAAAATCCATCTTCCAACTTTATGAAAAAAACTGGTGCAACCCAATGCGACACACTTGTCTAGAAAAAACCTCAATACAGTAGATCATCGATCTTTAATTACATATCTCACAACTCAGAAGGCACCATCCAATATAGAGATATTGAGATTTGATCCACAGCTAGCTATATCTCGATCCCAAACTTGATCTTTTTTCAAGGGGGTAATGCTATAACCTCTTATGGAAAGACATCAGGGTAACCTTCTACAACCCTAGGAAACACTAACTGTTGAACCGTCAACAAACTCGGCACCATCCCATTCATCAAAGATGACAAGGAAGAAACTAGCCTCTAACCCATCTGATGGTCTCGCTCACTAAATAACACAAATGTCACTCAATCAACTTCAGGAAACAAAACTATCCTACTGAATAAATCCACAATATCCTCGATTGAATACAACCAATCCATGTTGAGGATGATGTCATATGGATATATATATAATTATAGGAAGTATCCCTAAGAGAAATTCTACCTCACCACTTTCTCATAGTCCTCATATACTTTATACATGTTAGCTTTATGACCAACTATCATAGTCAATGCCAAGGGCACTGGAAGCCTCTATACCCAAGTCCCAAAGCATGGATGAGGGAAGGTGATATAATTAAGTGTGTATATATTGAATCAAACTAGGAATGCACACATATAGAAAACAAGTAAAGGGTACCTCAAAAAATGTTTGGCTCACCTGGAATTGAAAACTCTAAAGAATAAAGCTAACAGTGACCATCCCCAAGGCCTTGTTGACCCTATTGATGACCAAATACAAGGCCAAACAGTACACTCTGAGGATAAGGAGCATATTTGGGCTGAAATCTACTTACCCCATCCCCTCTCTTCTGATCCCTAACTGGAACACCCTACTATTACTACATTGGCTAAAACTGCCTCAATGAAGGATCCTAAAGTGGAACACCTATCAGATGATGACTACTCAGAAAGTTTGGTCTCTATCACTACCGATGACCTTGGACCCCTTAAGAGAAAAACATATAGGATCTACTAGAATAGGTCTAAGAGCCTCCACACCTAGAGAAACAAGATTATGAGGGTTGTGACCTACCCTCGATAGACCAAAAAATCTTATGTCGTGGAAATTTCGAACCCTAGATCATAGATATGATTTATGGGGAATCCTAATGACTCCCCTACTGTGACAATACAATTTTGGCCAGCATCATACTAATAACCTATGTCCTCACCAACACCTCTAGATACATATTTAACCTAAATGGTGTAACATGGCATTAGATCTATGGATGAAAAGTCTCCCCAAAATGCCTCACTCATGTCTATACATCTGTAAACGGGTCTAAAGCGTATCGTAAAATGGTCCTAAAATTAATTTTGAAAATTCACACACTAGAAAACCAGGTGGAATGTAATAAAAAACTTATAACTTTATACCTTTGTAGTTAAAGAGATTAAATTTTCTTAGAATTGTTTTTACAACTTCTCCCATGATAATGTCGACTCCTCCTAATCCCTAAGGAATAAGAACCACTACTGCCTCACTACTCCATGTAGCATTGTCATAGCCAATGAAACCTTGTTCTTCCTTAGAGAACGGATCAAAATGAATGTTATATCCACCTCATTAAACAATTATTATATAAATGAATATGAAATTAAACCCTCATACTTTTTTATACTCTAGTACTAAAACTCTTAGAGTGTCCTCCTCTATGTGACATTGTCATGTACTTATACTCTATGATGGTCTACTATAACATCCTACTAAACATCTTCTGTGTGAACCTAACGAGGAAATCAACCTAGATCCATGACTACAAATAAAAAAATATTAGACTCCTAAACCAAGAATATAGAATACTTAACATTAATTATTTTATTATTTTATTATCTTTTTTTACAGTTTTAACCTATCCAAAGGTATTCCCTTTTCAAATGATGGAAAAAATAAGAATGATGAATGTTCCTTTCCTAGGAATCTACCCTGAAACCTGTATCACTGCATTTAGTATGCTCAGTAAACTTAATGGCTTGGGTGTCAGATCATAGGGGCCCCTAAATACCCATGTCTCAGTTAGTCTCTTGTGTTTAAATCACTAACTAAACTTAACAGACACTATTTACTTACCAAACCATGAAACCTCATATATTCCTAATTCCAAACTCTCTCTTATCCCTCAATCAAAACCTCTGATATTTCTCTACCGCAACCTACTCCCCAAAAAAATACTAAAATGGGGGGGTAGATAGTGACTACCCATGTCCCATTTCTAGTGGGCCTCGGGTTGGTGACTACCATAGAGGGTATAATAAGAAAGCATATGGGAGGCATTACCCTTTAATAGAACAATAAGAAGATATAAACAAGATATTTATACTAAAAACCTTCTTATACATATATATAAATAAAAACCAAGTGAAAACATGAAATTCCATACAATACTACAACAAAAAAATGGAATCTACATGTACCAAAAGGTAAAGATGGTAGCGACCATGAATCCCAAACAACTCCTACTAAACCATGAGATAGTAATATCCAATCCGATAACCAACCTTCTCTAAATATATAGAAAAATATATTATATATATGTAGGGTGAGAATAAAAGTATACTTAGTAGGATCCACCCTGGAGCCTCTTATGCAAAATATAAAAAAACCATACTAAATCATAGTGAACAACTGTGAAACTAACTCATCAACTAGAGAGGTATACTAAATTCCTAGCCTCAACATATCTAACTCTCACAATGTATTTAATACAAGATAGAATATAATATAGTAAATAAACATCAAGGGTACCCTGATCAAACTTCCCCACTGGTTTACCACTCTGTCCCAACATTTACCATCTCGATCCATCTCTATCCAGAATAGTCCACCCCGAAGACACATGGGAAAGGAATCACAATGTGTACCTCATGAATCACATCCTCACATAATTCCATACAAATATCCACATTTATTAACAATGTAGTTTTATGGATCCACCATAACCAATATGACATGCCTCATATATCATGTATTATACCTCCAACCATTACATCCCACACACCGAGTAACTACCTCAAGACAACACAACCTATACACGTCATACCTATAATAATCTTTTGGTTACTATATCTGGTAATACATGTGTTTAAAAAAACACAATCCAACACAACCCTATACACACATATATGGGAATGAATAACTATCTTTCATATTTTCACACATAACTACCAGGAGAAGAGAGTGAGGCTAAAGAGGGTAGTTAACCAACTATCCTCCCACTGGGGTGTGGGGGAAAACACCCTCCTATACCTCACTAGGTGTCAGTTTCCCTAACTGATATCCATGGGGTAGTATTTGAAATCACAAAATATATATGATATAATATATATCACAATCACACTGTGGGCATAACCTAGTCTTAGACACAAATGCAGCTAATGTTTCTCAAACTCCCAACTTCCACTACTAAGCCCATGTATCCAATATGAAAAAAATCATATAAGGAGATACATTAATTAATTATTTACTTTTTATTATTTCCTTTTTTAATTAGTTAATTATCTATTAATTAACCATTAATATTATTCTATATTAAATTTCATTAATCATTAGAGTAAAGTCCATTCCCTCTAAGAGGAATCCAAACAGATTCTATGGTTTCTCAAGATTTACATATTTTCAAAATTTGTATTCCATCATAAAACAAACATATGGGTTAATAATTATTTATTAATTATTATCATCATTCCATAATCCATGTAATCTAGGAAAACCATCCTAATCTACCACCAAGTGGAAACATGAAACCAAGAACATCCAGGCACCTCAATCAGCGGGGAAATGAATGATGATTAAATAATAAACCTTGATACAATTCATCAAATAGATTCTTAATCAAGAATCCTTTCTCTCATAATCACATCAGTGGGTAAGCCCAGATTCAACCCTTTCCATCACCTCTATTCTCATCCCTGACACCCATATGCATATCTCGATGCATCTCACCATCATAAGTGTCAACTGCTACCACATCATCTAGGTGTCCCCACCCACATCACATCTTCCATCTCAGGCTCAAAGATCATAGGATAATAAAAAAATCTGGGACTCCCCACTATATATCACATCACATAGGGAATCTTACATCCATACCACACCATAAAACCATTAGGAAACAAAGAACATAGCTAACAGGGAAACTGGGCCCTCAAAACAATGCATCCATCCTTCATACATAAATAAGCTCTAACGTCTCTAAACTCAAGGAACTTGACCCTATCAAGTAGGTGGGAAAACCAAGTACTATAAATTATCTTTATCACAAGACCTTTTATAATTCCATATTTAATTACCCACTTTATTATTAACAGGTTCCAACTACTGGAAACCCAAGGCATCAAGCTATAACAAGCTACGAAAGACTAAACATGATTTAATCATTAAAACCATTCTAATTATGAGCCTTTAATTATTATTCATAAGTATAAACATGATTCACGCAATTTATAAATTCCATTAATCAAATGTAAAAACACATTAAATTAAAAATGAACATTGCATCAATTGATCATCATCAAATTATGTCAACCATCAGATTGCAAACATGCCTCTTCTCTAACTATTTGTAAGATTATTAAATTTCAATTAATGTAGACTTTACATTATTTACCAATTTCGACATGCTACTCCAAGAAATAAAACATGCTAACAAAGCATAGAATATATATCACATTATCTTGAAACACAATAGGCAACCCATCACAATAGTATAAAACACATCAAAAAGCGATTTATAAACAATTATTTATTAATTAGGTTCAATAGATTATTATTTTATTTCTATTTATATCCAAAGGGATAAAAAATTATCAATTTATGAGTTCACATAAATAAAATAAGAGGGTATATGAATCCCCTACCTCAAAGGCATCAATGCTCTTCACATGACAACATACCAATGTTTCGAATACCGATCACCTCTCCCATGAGGAAACTGTGATCTCATAAATATTTCAGGCCACAAACTCAACGAAAACTATACATAAAGATCATTATAATAGTAGAGATCAAACACTATAGTATGGTGAGAAGAAACAAGAAGAAATGAAACTAACCAGGGATAACCCATTAGGAAACGAATAAGGTACACGCATTGGATCATTGTGGATTGAATATGGAATCCAAGGATTGATCCCCATTGATGGGATCCCAAAATTCATTGGAAGAGGATCACATGTATCATTTAAAATTAGATTAGGCATAGGGTTTTGAGAACTCTCGATCCACTGCAACATTTATCAGCATTCTTCACAACAGAATTTACGTGGCATGAAACCATTTACATGTCCTATAAATGTCGGGTTTCGTATCTCATAAAAAAATGTCACCTAAAACCTTTTAACCCAGAATAAATAAATATTGTGTAACACCCCATAAACCACCCCTAACAAGACATGAAATTCAAATACATGATATAAAACACATTTACACACTGTGTATTCTCCTTATTTTCAACTTTTAGTTGCCAATCCGCTCTAGACTTGTTGTATGCCACCTCCATGCACCATGATATTTTAAAACACACAAAGGGTGGGATTAAAAGGAACTAGGCCCTTACACATAGTCTATATGGTAATAGAATTTTTCAACACTAGAAATTGGATATTGAAACAAAAAATTTATCATATTACATTTATTCTCGATGAATCGATGGTCTCTTCACCCATCACCGATTTATGATTTTGTATATTATTAAATTTCTCTAGAACATGTTCTATATCATAATCTATCATTCCATTAGTATATGTTTTCCATCACATGTCCATATTTTCACAACCCACTAATTTTATCAGATTTGGAAATATAGTATTGGTTTATTTAAGATGGACTTCATATTTTTGTTTCACTCATTTTAAGATGATTTTATGTTAAGCTTTTCTAAGAAGTGGGTTTCTATAAAATAATTTCAAAGGGTAGACACTTTATTACTGAGATCAAGTTCATATTTTTTGGATATACTTTACTAAATGTGGGAGAATGTAATAAACTAATATTAAAAAATATACTATGTGAAATATCATACAATATAAAAACACACAGATTAAACGAAGAAAAAAATATTATTATATGATCAATATAAACTAGACTTTTAAATTTGTGGGTGTGAATAGGATTAAATACTTTACGATGTACACATAAAGTACATACTAAATATAAATTTATCGATTAATTCTTAGGAAATAATCACTTAATTTTCATTAAAGTCATTTTATTCTGAATAAATATGTTTTCTTAAAAATAGATTTTTATTTATTTATGTGATAAAAATATTATAATAAATTTTTGAAATATTGGTATCCTTGTTTTAATGATCAAAAAATCATATTACTTATACTACTAATGAGTTTTATGTGTTATGACAATATTTTATATATTAAGGAAGATTGGAAAGAATTTTGGACAAGTATGAAAAAGACTCATCATTGAGGTTGGGTAACCACCAAGGATGAATAAGTGTTGAGGTTGATTCAATGAAATAAATGTCTCACCGTTGACATAGAAATTTGGCCAAGTGTTGGAAACACTCACTGTTAATTATAAATCACCATCATAATGAAAATTAATAAGTAATGGAATGACCCACCATTAGAGGATGACTCATCATTGGACCAGAAATTTGAAAAAGTGTTAAACACACCTACTGTCAGAGTGGATTCACCACAAGAATGGAAATTCAGATAAGTATCGGAATGGCCTACCTATAAACCAAAGTCACTATCAACCTGACTCACCACCAGCCTGAGTCACCATCATCCTGACTCACTGCCAGCCTAATTCATTGCCAGATCAAGACTTCCAGACTATCTCATCATTCTAAAGACTCGCCATTAATGTTTTATATTTAATTTTAATTAAATAATTATAATGTATATATTACTGAATTTAATACCAAATATTATTTTAATGATTGTTCCTTAAATTTTATACAAATATGAATTAATGTTCATGTCAGAAATGCAATATGAGGAGAAGATGATCCATTTGATTCTTTTTGTTTCTCCTTCTATTAAACATTGAACTAGACTCCCTGATGCCCTGATGAGTAGATAGAGTGATTATGTATAGACTTACATTTTCTTAAACATGAGAGTTGGAACTTACTTGAAAGAAATTGAATAGTACCTACATGATGCATCCTACTTACACACAATAATGAGAATAGAGCATAGTGAACATAAAGATCCTCCCAATAGAACAAAGGAGTTTATAACACTCTATTATACTAAAAATTTTATAAACTCAACTTGATCCCAATTTCAAACTACACTCAAGGAGTCACAAGATTTAGAGCATATCATATCGAGTGACATGATATTCCAATATCTTTTACTTTCTCTGTTTATTTATTTATCTTCACATTATGAGAAGTGTGTGTATACATTGTATTTCTACCCACACACAACATCTCCAGATTTAAACTATAAGATACATATATATCTTCTCAAATACCTTTTTTACTTCTGTCTCCCATGATTACTGTGGAATAGGTCCCTGTGTGGCCTATTATCTTTTATACTCCCATGATTATTGTGGAAGAGGTCCTAGTATGGACTAAACAATTTTTTTATTATTTTATACCCAATCTAGGTTGTGTATAAAGGTTTATTTTATATAAATTTCTTGGTAGTAGGTGATTTCCAAGCAAGGAGGACTAAGTCTCATCTTGAGGCTAAACCTCTTGTATTTATTTCCACGGTGTGTTTTGTTTGTTTCATTTTTGAATCATTAAAACTAAATTTGTTTTAAACTACAAAAAAAATTACTTTGATAGTAAACCTTATAAGTTTTTATATAAGTTTTTGATTGAGTAAATTGATTTCAAAATATAATGTAATATTATACATTTTTTTAACCGATACCTAATCAATCTTTGAGAATTATTTCAAAAGGTTAAGTCTTATATAAATCAACTATTTTGGTTAACTGGTCTATATTAAATTAATTTGGATATTTTTTCTTAAATATTTTTAACAAAAAATTTATTGGGTACTCAATTCACCCCCTCTTGAGATACTCACCCCAGCCAACATTTAGTATCAAAGGCTTAAGATTTGGTGTTAGTGTTTTTTTAAAATTATACTGTGATTTTAATCATTATTTAAAGATGTCAAATTTCTATTGGTTCTAAATTTAATTCTTTAGATAGATAATAGATAAGAAGGTTATGCTACTAAGATACCTCTATTTTTCAGTGATAATAATTATTCTTAGTGGATGATGAAAATGAAAATGAATATTTAAAGTATGGGTTTTGAGATTTGGTCTATTATTGATGATAAGTATGAGTTACGTAAGACTCAGAAAAAAGATTGGGATGATGCTAAAAAACTGGCCTATAATAATAATTGCAAAGCAATGAATACCCTGTATTGTGCCTTAGGAGATGAAGGATTTAATAGAATTTATAATAGTAAAACATTCTTTGAAAAATGGGACACATTAGTTTTTTATCATGAAGGAATAAACAATGTTAATGAGATGAGATTGAATATGTATACCATTAAATATGACACTTTTAAGATGAAACCTAAGGAATTAATTTCTGATTTGTATCTCAGGTTTAATGAAATAGTGAACACCATGATCTCCATAAGAAATCCAGTGTCTGAAAAAGTTCAAATAATGAAACTTATTAGATTCCTTTAAAAAATATGGAGAGGGACATAAATGTCAATACAAGAGTCATATGATATTAGAAAACATATAATTAAATAGTTAATTAGTAAGATAATGATATAAAAATAATAATATAAAGTCAATAGAGAAGAGGATTTTGATCCAAAAAGAAAAACATTAGCTTTCAATTATAATTCATTCTAACAAAAATAAAATTAAAAAGAAAAGATACAGGTTTAGAGTTCCAATTACTGTGAGTCACCATCTGACATGGGTGAAGAAATGGCCCATCTGTCAAGAACATTAAAAAAGTTCTATTAGAAGAAGAAATTCTTCAGATAGCCTAATTATAAAGAAAATTATGATAGAAAAGGAAACTAGAAGAAGGATTGGATAAAGGACGACAATAAAAATGAGATAACCTGCTATGAATTCAAATGCAAAGGACATGTAAAAGAAGACTTTCCAAAATTAAAATACAAAAATAAATATGAGGGAAAAATTCAAGATAGCCTTGAAAGAAACTTAAAGTTTATCTAAAGACACCTCCAGTGACTCTAAATCTACTCCTAAAGAGAATTATGACAAATGCAAAATGTTCTTCCTGAATAATTTATATGAGGTACCTATGGTATCATCTATGATTATTTATGACTATTCTTAAAATGAAGAAACAGATGATGATATGTCTCAAGAAGAAATGTTTGTATACTAAAAAATGCAATAGGACAATTTCAATGAATTTAAAGATAAATATAATGTTATGGAAAAATAGAACGCCTAATCTACTCATACTAAATCTAACCATGCTATAGAGAAAGATAAAATGATCAGTTGTTATAGGATAATACTGAACAAAAATTTTATAATGAACAACTAAAGAAATATTTAGAAAATTTTACCAATGAAAGAGAAAGACTGACATAGATTCAAGGTTAACAGTTTTCTATGAAGTATGTTACAAGTCTATGATACAAAACTGGACACAGAATAATAGTTAAGAGCAGATTTAAACATAAATCTAATCATGAAGGGTAAACTATCAGTTATTTTTCTAATGGAAAAAAACAATCTTCTTATTTCAAAAATCTTAAGATCATTTTATAAGAGACATATTAAACAAATGTGGGTTTCTAGAGCCCCGATTAATAACACATCTGGACCCAAGAAAATTTGGTTTCCAAAATCATTTCTTGTATAATTTGTTTATAGAAAATCTTCTTCATGACATCCAATAAAATTATATCGTACTTGGACAGTGGATGTTCAAGGAATATGATAGGATAATACTCATGTTTCAAGATCCTTGTAAAGGTAGATGGTGGTCATGTCCACTTTAGTTATAATGATAAAGGGAAAATCATCATCCTTTTCCAAATTAGTAACACTAATTCTATTTTGATTTCCAAATTACTATATTTTAACGGCTAAAATTTTAATTTGATTATTATATCACAATGGTGTGATGATGGTTTTCATGTTAAATATGAAAATAATGCATTTAATTTTTTTGATTCATAAGATGATTTAATTTTTACTTCTACAAGGAATGATATTATTTATGTTTTTGATATTAAATATTTTATTTCCCAAAAAAATTTCTTGAATAAGTTCCTTTTATAATGAATCTTCGATTTATAATAGGAGACTAGGATACTGTAATAATCACTCACTTAGAAAGCTTATTAGGAAATGTTTATTCAAGGATCTATCGAAACTTGTGTTCCCAAAAGACAAAGTATGTAACCCCTATCAAAAAGGTGAAAAACTCAATATTTATTCTCAATTAAAGTAATAAGTTTACTTATCAACCTCTTATGTTGGTTTATATGGATCTATTTGGAACATCAAGAGATTTTAGCCAAAATGGAATTCAATATGTTTATGTACTAGTAGATGAATTTTCTAGGTATACTGGGGTATTATTTTTATCTCAAAATAGTGAATCCTATTATTATTTTACCAAGTATACTAGATCTCTAGATAACATATGGGATATATAATTATGACCTTAATAAGTGATTGTGGTCATTTGTTTGAAAATAAAGACTATGAATCCTTTTTACCACAAATTGGATATAGTCATAACTTCTATACTCCTACGACTTCTTAGATAAATGGAGTTGTAGAAAGAAGAAATATAACTCTTTATTAGATATCCCAAGCTATGATAAATTAATATGAATTACCTATATACTTTTGGGTAGAGCCTGTGAACACAACCTGTTATATGATCAATATAGTTTTAGTAATACCTATATTGAAGAAGAACCCTTTTGAGCTTTGGAAAAGTATAAACCCTAAGGTTAATTACATTATATTTTTTGGTTACTAAGACCTTAGTCTTACACTAAGGATAATATTAAAAAAATTCCTCCAAAAGTAATGAAGGGATTTTATGGGTTATTCATCCTCAAGAAAATCCTAGATAGTTTTTAACCAAAGGACCATGATTGTGGAAGGATATGTTCATGTCAAATTCAATAATATAAATACACATGGATTAGTTAGACATTTTTCAGGGGTGGAACCTTCTCTCATGGATTCAATGCCCAGTTCATTACCCTCATTACTAAGGTAGAGAATACTAGTGAAATATTTCAATTTAGGACAATTTATCTGGTGAACACAATCCAAAAAATCATTACCAATATTATTTCCAATAGATTTTCTCAGACCTCAAATAGAATAAAATCTTAGAACTATTTTGGATTTGTGTAGGGAAGAAACATAAATGATTGCTTGATTTTTTCCTCTAAATGTGTTAACTTGCTATGAAAATTAGCTAGGGGAGGCAACATTTCTCTCAAGATTAACATCAAAAATGATTTTGACACTATGGATTAGGGCATCATCAATAAGGTTCTTTTGTGTTTTTGCTTGAATGAAAACTTTTCTAGAATGATCAATGGTTTTCTCGGTTCTGCTCGTATTTCTATCTTAATTAACATATTCCCAGATGTCAACTTCAAGTGTTGAATAGGGGTGAGACATGGAGACACTCTTTCTACTATTGTCCTTAAAATTTATTAATACTATCTCAGAAGACTCATAATCCACATGGTGAAAAATGGTTATCTGAAACCCATCAGGGAAGAAAGAGGTATTTCAGCCCCTTACCACTTATTTTTTATTGATTATATTATCATATTTTCTTAGAGTGATAGGAGGAACATAAAAACTATCAAGTAGTCACTTATGCATTGTGAATGTACCTTAGGCTAAGAAGTAATTTGGAGAAAGTACTTCATTTACATTGGAAAGAATATACCTACCTCCAAAAAAATTGGCATAATAAATGAATTGGGTATAATGGAAGGATCTCTACCATTCATTGAACTAGGTGTTCCCCTGTTTTGGGGAAGACCCAGTGCCTCATATTCCACCAACATCCAGAGTCAGGTCAGAATAACTCTAGCTTCTTGGAAAGGTATGTCTTTTTATCTGGCTAGAAGAGATTTTCTTTTCAATCACATGATTGTTTCAAAGATGGTTTATTACATCATGGTGTATGCCTATCCTATATTGGTAATTAAATACATAAATTTCATGATGAGTAACATAGTGTGTAGTGGTAGTATTATGAAGATAAAGATTATCACAGCTTTATAGAAGTAATGTTGTATGCTTTTTTCTTATGGAGGCCTTGTCATAAAAACCCGACCCTTTTTAATCAATGTATTCAAGAACAATTTTTTTGGAAAATTATGAATAATAAATTTGATGCCCCATCCTTATTCAGATATATATTTGTTGAAAAGCTTAAGATAGGGAATTTCTATGACATGGAATCCTTGACAAGGCCTGGGATTAAGGCTATTTTTCACAAAATCTTCAGGAATGCTCACTAGCTGGTCTGTGTTAACTCATCCCTCAAATTATAGACTGATAATTGGACTGAGATTACACTAATTGATTTTATTGATCACATGGATGATAGTATTGATTATAATATATCCATCAAAGATCAACTCGCCAACTTGAGGGACCTGCCATGTGATATTGGGAAGGTTGTATCATGTAATGATTTCTTAAATCATGAAGAATTACCTATTTGGGAGATGGTCTAAAATGGGAAAATTGATTCAAAGACCTTATATAAATGTCTTGTAAAGGGACCACATAAATGGGTTGGTGGATTCAGTAAGAAGTTTCTCTAGTCATCTAGATTCACACCCCTCTGGTGACTGTCTCTTAACAAACATCCTATTGATAGTAACCTACAACAGGTCAGTATAATCCCCTATTCCAGGTGTGTTATCTACAAACAGCACCATAAGGATGTTGATCACCCGTTCTTTAGCATCAAAAATTCATCCTCACTATGGAAGGAAATTTGTGATATATATGAGTTTCGACCACCAGATGCAGACAACATCAGTGAGTTTATTCCTACTTTTCTTGATATTTAACTGTCTAAGTAAGTTAGCATTCTCTTCAAGGATACACATGTTGTGATGGTTTATTCCATATGGAGGGGGAACAATAATGCAGTTCATAGTAAGGATTTATTCCACAAAAATTCATCCCCTACAGAAGATGTGATGGAAGTGCAACACAAAAGCATGCTAGACATCAAACACTATAGTAACTCAGTGCAGGACCTCATTATGCTGAGAGGATTGAAAATAAATGGAAACTACCCTCTACCTTGCAACACAATGGAATTATTCTAGATATTTCCTTTCACTAGATGGATTAATTGAAAATAATATGGTATGTCACATGGAAATATAGGGCCTTCATGATTTGGTAATGTCTTCAGGGATGCTTCTAGATATGTCATCAAGTATCTGTATGGTTCTTTCGGCACTTACTCATCTTTGGAAGCTGAAATGTGTGGATTGATAATTGAATTGTGTATGGAGAAAAAAAATAATTGGAACAATATGTGGTCGGATACTGATACCACAACCATTGTATAGGCAGTGAGCACTGAGCTGGCACACCTATCCAATGTTTCGATAGGAAAAATTTAGCATTCCCACCTTCAGACTGTTATAATTTTTAGCATTAATGAAAGAGCCTTGCACTCACCTTTTTTAGAAAAACATATGGAGAAACCCAAATGTACCTTAACTATAAGAAATAAATCGGTGTTTAGAAACAAGGTTGACGAATCAGAATATATTTTAAGAAATAGGGAAAGACTAGTTTCACAGGGATATAGTCAAGAATAAGGTTTAGACTATGAAGAGACCATTGCACTTGTACCCAGACATGAATCAATTATAATACTTCTAGCTTATGAAACACGTCTAGATTTAAAAAAAATTCAAAAGCATGTTAATATTGAATTCATAAATGGGTATATAATTGAAGATTTTTTTGTTAAAAAACCCCATGGTTGTCAATTTAGGATCGAAATAACGATGTAGATGCTCAATATACAAGAGCGGGGGTGAATTGTACACTTTAAAATTTTCCTTAAACAAGGAAAGATCTAAGTTTAACAAAGTTGAACTAAGAAAATTCACAACACCTCTAACACCAATAGAAAAATTGGAACAAGGTATGAAGTTACAAACATCTAGTTCTATACACTTTCTTAAATCTGGAAAGTGATTCTGAAAAACTGGTTCCAGAAATATGGATCTAAAAAGATGGATCATAAAATATGATTCTGGAAAACTGAAACTTAACCAAATTTTAAAATATAAGATTCTACCTTAAATCGTATAGAATCTAAATTAATCAGAGTACAAGAGTAAGGAAATATAAGAAGGTTATACTTTCCTTACAAAACAAAATGCAGCAGAACAACTTGTGAAAAAAATAAGTAACAAGATATGAATCTTTTAACCCAAAGAGAATGGTATCCAACAACCTTGGATAAAGGTCCCTTGATTTATACTTTCAAGAAAGTCTATCTTACCCACACCCGGGTAAGCCCTCGATACGAAGATCGGATTCTCTGTCTTGCTATCCCCGCAGGCACTAAACTTCAAGGTAGTTGGAACTGTTGTCTTCCTCAGCAAGGAAGCCCTCGAACTTCAAGGTAGTCAGAACCTTTGTCTTCCTATCCCCGGAAGCCCTCGATTGTAATCAGCAATAATCAGAGTCGCACTAAGCAAGTCTGCACAAGGCAAAGTTTCAACAAGCTATTCAAAACTTTCGGCACGAAGCTTGAGAGTTGATAAGAGCCTCTCCCTCTAGAAATCACTTCAACAGAACTTAGTCCATGATAAGTGTCAAAGTTGTAACTTCTTTTAAAATGAGCTTCTATTTATAGGAAAAGATCCAATGGTCGGCTCCCTCCTTCAATTGTCATATTTTCCTTAAATTTCGGAGGGACTTGTACACGTGTCACTAAACCAACGGTTAGTTAGAAACAGAATGGACGACATCGTTTTATAACAAAATATGTGTAACTGAAATCACAACATAGTTTTATAACAAACTTAACAAATCGGACTGTAAGTAAAAAATTCATTATGTAAACAAAATAAAAGTCTGGATTCTAAACAAAATATAATTCAGAGTCTATAATAAAGAGATATTCGGATTCTGTTTTAGGAATTCGGAACCTGAATTCTGTAGAAATCCGGAGTCTAATCTTCAGGGAAATTTGGAGTCTAGTTTCATCAGAATTAGGAACCAGAACTTACAAAGTTCAGATTCAGAGTTCATATAAATTCGTATTCAGAACACATAAGATTTTGGAGTCTGAATTTAGAGAAATCGGAGTCATAACTTATATAAGTTCGTAATCAGAATTCGGAGTTGAACTACATGAGAATTCATATCCAGAATTTGGAATAGAACTTCATGAGAGTTTGTGTCCAGAATTCAGAGTGTAACTTCATTACAGTTCATATCCATAATTCAGAGTGTAACTTCATTACAGTTCATATCTAGAATTTAGATTGGAACTTCATTACAGCTCTCATCCAGAATTCGAAGTAGAACATCATTACAGTTCACATCCAGAATTCGGAGTGGAACTTCATTATAGTTCACATCCAGAATTTAGAGTGGAACTTCATTACAGTTCTCATCCAAAATTCAGATCCTAAAAGAGAATGCTTCATATCTAAGTATTTATAGGATTCCATGGTTAGAAATATGAATCCTAATTTTATACATAGTCAAAATATAAACAATGAAAATATGGTAAGGATAAGTTTCCTTAGAGAAGGAAATTTTCCTTATAAAATCAAAGCATAGAATAAAAAATATTTTCTTAAAGATAAGGTGCTTTTAATTTTCAAAACAAGAAGTAATGGAAAATTCATAAGGAAAACCTTATTGACTCAAAAATATCCCCCTTATTGGAAAGCACAAACATCCTTTCAAAAATAATATAAGGACTTAGAATAAATTTCTAGACTTTGAAATTAAATCTTATCTCCTTTTGTTTATGGATAATGATGAATACGAATAATTACCCCTTAGGATTTGAAACTCTAAGGATCATATTCTAGATTTTCGGAATGGAATTTTCCTTATAAATGTGGAAATATTATTTAATGAACACTCCCCCTTAGATAAACTCCCCCTTAGGAAATTTTATTCTATGTTTTAGAATTTTTCTTTTATATCCTTATAATTCTTTTTCCTTCTCCACTTTATGATTTTCAAAAAGAGTTTGAGGGAATGGAAAAGATAATAAACTACCTTAAATATCAGTACATGCAACCAAAAAAATATAGTTAACCAAAATTTCATTACTATTAGAAAGAAGTATTACAAGGAAAACAGTACAACAAAAGATCAGGTTTGATTTTATTTGGATTCTTTTTCCTCGGATAACAGGATTTCCAGAATGGTCTTCATTTTTTTCAACTCTTTATGGACTTCCTCAACTTCATTCTCTAAAGCAACGATTGTTGTATCTCGAGCCTCTGTTACCACTTCCTGATCTTTAAGTGTTTCATCTTTCTTTAAAACCTTTTCTTACAACTGAATCCAAAGATCTTTTTCCTCTCTATAGTATTGGACAAGAGAACTTAGCTTCCCATTCAGATCTTTAACCTACTGCATCTGAACATCCTGATCAAGAGTTAACTTCTTCTCAAAAGAATTTGAAATATTAATAATTCTGGAATCTTCGTTATCAAAAGCATTCTTGACCTCTACATGAAATTGATCAAACACTTCGAAGTCTGTATTGACTTTCTTGGACCACTTGGTCATCTTCTTGCAAGAAATTTTGTGAGCTTCATAATCAATAAGGAAATTTTTGTGATCAACCTCAAGCTTAACACACTTATCCATCACCATAGACATAGAATCCGATTTTTGATTCATGCTATGCTGAAGCATCTGGCATCTGGAATCAATGGCTGGAAAAATCGGAATGAAATCCACCAGCTTCCTGAGATATTCAATAACAAAATCATGGCCAAGTGTTGATGACTCTGAATCTGATAGTTGGGTAGGAGATGGTTCCTCCTCTATCTCATTCAACTTTCTTTTAGATGAACCAGCAACTGCCTTATTTTTTTACATTAAGCTTTATAGGTGTAACAGAAGTCACCTTTTTTCCCTTGTCAACTTTTGGAAATTCTTCCTCATTTAGAGATTCTTGCTCACTGTCAGACACTTGAACAATTTTATCTTCATTGAATTTTTATTTTCCAGTTCCTTCTTCAAGGAAATCATGAAGTGAACTTTCTTCCTCATAAGGCTTGCTGACTTCTTCTTGACCTTTCTCATCATCTGCAAGAGTAGCTAATTTGGAAGATCCGGCTTGAGAAGTCCGGAGTGAGATTTTCTCGGATGGAGTTCCCTTATCATTATAATCTTCGATCTGCCTTATTATATCATCAGAACCTCCACTCCCTTCATCTTGTTGGGCTTCCTCCATAACTCGTTGTACTATTATATCTATTTCAACTTCCCTTTCTTCGTGAGCTATCTCTTTAGAATTTTCCAGAGTCTTATTTCCCGGAGTTACGGGAAAATCTTTAACCAGAAAAGATTTCGGAACAGGAATATTCTCTGAAGCGATTTCAGTGAATTTAAAAATCATTTGAACAACCTCGGCTTTGGACATCTTCATATTCAATTTCTTCTCTTTTTCCTGCTTTTCAAGTTCTTCACCATCTTTTTCCTTTAGGGCCTTAGCCTGAGCAGGGTCCAAGCCAAACTGTGGCTCCCCTTCTTTCCTTTTCTCTTTTTCCTCCCTCCACTTGGAAACAACATGATCTTGATAGGACTTTTGTTTCTTCAGCTTGGGAGGTGCGGAATGTATTTCCTTAGACTTAGGAGTCTTTTCAGCATCAACCAATTTCTTCAACTTCCTTTTTTTCTCAGCTTTCATAGACGATTCTGGAGGTTCTTTCTTCTTCTCAGCGGCTTCAAACTCTTCCTCGGGTAAAATATAGAATTCTCTAGATTCAGTTGAAAAAACCATTTTCATCCTTTTTAATATGTCATCACTGACAAGCATTGACTTACAATTCATTTTATTGTAGGTGCAAGAAATATTGAATGAATCAAGAGTTTGAACAATCAACATTGAGAGAAAAGCTGGATACATGATGATTTGAGCCTTCAAATTCCCTTCTTTGATATTCTTAGCTTTAATAAGAATATGCCTCATCAGATTTATCTTCCTTAGATTTACCAAGAAATCTAGGATGAAAATGTCACTCTTCTTGAGATTATCCTTGTCTCCCCTTCTCGATACGAAAAACCCTTTCACTCAAAGTGGTAGAATCCGATTATTTAGAGAGAGATGGGAAATCTTTGTCGTAACATCATCTGAAAGTCCAAGTCATTCCATGGAATTTGCTTTGTTGAAACTTCCTTGCACATCGAGCATCTTGTGGGAGAAAAACTCATCTTCTCCCTCATAAGATAAACCCACCAAGCTTGGAGCCTTGGTGTAAGAAATCTTGTAAGTCTTACCATAAGACTTAAATGAAAACTTCTCTCTGACATATTCCTCACAGAAGGAAACAGACTCATAGAACTCAATAAGAAAATCCGAATAGACCGGATCATGGTCCCCTGGCTTGGATATGCAAACATCTTCCCATCCATTGAGCTTGATGTTCTTGTAAATAATATAATTATACTTATAAAAATCCTGATGCACCAACTTCTCCTTGTAAATCAACCACTTGGAGATAAGCTTCATAGATGACATTTCTTGAGAGGTGGCTTCTACGGACATTCGGAATTGAAAGCTTTTGAGGAAATCGGAACTGTCGTGTCAAAGATCAGAACATCCTTAAGAAGGGAGGAAGGGCTTCGAGACGTGAGATCTTTAAAAAACTGATGTGGGATGACCCTCAGGGGTCCCCTTTATATAGGTATTGAGGCGGCGGTTCAATTTCCATGGTTGATCGAATGATTGAGATTCATTGAGATTTGATCTGACGGTTGAGAAACAAGCCACAAGGAAAAACTTGACTCCGATCTTTTGAGGTTTTAAAAAAAAACAATCGGATTTAAGAAAACTAGAACCTGAGAAATTTTAAAATACATAAGAAAACACCATCAAGTAAAATATGATTACAAAATCTTGAGTAAGGAAATCATATCTTTCGGATTTCCTAGGAAGATTTTTTGTAATAGGTTACATTCTTCTTGATGAAAATTTGACTACGAAAATCATACAAAAAAAACAAGAGTACGAAAAAGTTCATTTTGAAAAAAAAGATCAGTGTGAAAATTTCATTACGAAAGTTCCAGTACGAAAATTTCATTACAAAAGTTTCAGTATGAAAATCTCATTACGAAATTTTCAGTACGAAAAATTTCATTACAAAAGTTTCAGTACGAAAATTTTCATTACGAAAGTTTCAGTATGAATAATTTCACTATGAAAGTTTCAGTACAAAAATCCCATTATGAAACTTCTAGTTCTGAAATTTTCATTACGAAAGTTCCAGTACGAAATGTCCGAGTACGAAAATTCTCATTACGAAAGTTCCAGTTCCGAAAATTTCTATTACAAAAATTCCAGTAAGAAAATTTCATTACGAAAGTTCCGGTATGAAAATTTCATTATGAAAGTTCCAGTACGAAAAGTCTAAGTAAGAAAATTCTCATTACAAAAGTTCCAGTTCCGAAAATTTCCATTACGAAAAATTTAGTTTTGAAAACTTCATTACAAAAATTTCCAGTTCAAAATTTTCATTACAAAAATTTTAATATGAAAATTTTTGAAAAACTCATTACAAAAAAAAATTAGTTACAAAATTTTGAAAAACAAACTACGAAAATTTTGATTACAAAATCAAAAAAAACTAAATACAAAAAAATGTTATTACAAAAACATGAAAAACTGACTATGAAAAATTTTTATTACAAAAACTTTAAAAACTGACTATGAAAAAATTTGATTATGCTATAAAGAGATTGTATTCCTCCTATGAAAAGGAGTTTATTACTATAAGAAGATTTTTTCAACAAGGAGTTAATGAAGAAATATTACCTTACGGTTATCATTACTAACTTCTGTTTAATGTATTCAAATCTATCGGAAGGTAAATATTTTTTAAAAATATCAGCAAGTTGATCTTGTGTTCCGATAAACTGAAGAATGATATTTTTTTCTTTTTTGTGTGTGATCCCTATGAAAGTGATGCCTGATATCTATGTGTTTTGAATGAGAGTGATGTGCAGGGTTTTTACTAAGGGAAATGGAACTTGTGTTTTCACACAAAATTTGGGTCTTAGTAAACCTCAAGACATAGTCTATGAGTGTGTGTTGCATCCACAACACTTGAGAACAACAACTTCGAGCTGCTGAAAATTCAACTTCAGCAGTGGAGAGTGCTACTGAGTGTTGCGACTTTCAGGACCAAGAAACTAATGAATCCCCTAAGAAATGACAAGTTCCATATGTACTTTTTCTATCCATTCTACATCCACCAAAGTCAGCATCCGAAAAGATTTTTAAAACAAAATCATTTCCAGAAGTATAAAAGAGTCCTAAATCCATGCTTCCCTTTAAGTAGCGAAAAATTCTTTTCACTTCCTTTAAATGATATTCCTTAGGATTGGATTGATATCTAGCACATAAGAATACTTAAATATTATGTCTGGATGACTAGCTATCAAGTATAGTAGGCTTCCTATCATACCACTAAAAGATGTTTGATCTAGTGGTTTCCCAGCATCATCAAGATCAAGTGTGTTTGAGGTACCAATGGGAGTACTAATACTTTTAGTGTTTTCAAATCCATACTTTTTAAGAAGAACTTTAATATACTTATGTTGAGATATATAAGTTCCTTCTGGTTTTTGAGAAATTTTAAAACCAAGGAAAAAATTTAACTCACCCATCATACTCATTTCAAACTCAGATTTCATTAGATCCGCAAAAGAATCAGTTAAACATTTCTGGGTTAAACCAAATATAATGTCATCAACATAAATTTGACCAATCAAAACATTTTTCTTAACTTTCTTTATAAAAAGGGTTGGATCTTCATTTCCCTTTACATATTTATTTTGAAGCAAAAAATCTTGTAAGTCTATCATTCCAAGCTCGTGGGGCTTGATTAAGGCCATACAAAGATTTGGTAAGTCTAAAAACATGATCAGGATATTTTTTGTCTTCAAAGCCAGGAGGTTGTTCAACAAAAACTTCCTCTTGAACATAACCGTTAAGAAAAGTACATTTCACATCCATTTGAAAAAGTTTAAAATTGAAGAATTCTTCAAAGGCAAGTAAGATATGAATAGATTCAAGTTTAGCTACTGGAGCATAGGTTTTTTCATAGTCTATTCCTTCTTGCTTATTATAGCCTTTAGCAACTAGTCTAGCTTTATTTCTAACAATGACTCCATTTTCATCACACTTATTTCTGAAGACCCATTTTACTCCAATAACAAAAGTTTCCTTAGGTCTTTCAACCAGGGTCCATACTTTATTCCTTTCGAATTCATTTAGTTCATCTTGCATGGCTTTTATCTAATCATCATCACCTAAAGCTTCATCGGTGCTTTTTGGTTCTAATTGGGAAAGAAATGCTAGGTGTTCTAATTCATTTCTTAAGTAACTTTTAGTCCTTACAGGTTTATTGACATCACCAATGATTCTATCACTAGGATTATTCTTAAGAAACGACTAGTTTGGGTTTTCTACAACTTGTTCATCAACATAGGGTAGGAAATCTTCTAGGGTAAATGTTTCAGAAGTATCTTCTTGGACATTTTCCTTGTCAGAAGGATTTTCCATCAAAGGTTGGTAATCAATTTTTGAAAACACATCTGAAGATGTAGGTTGGGGTTGTTTGAAAACAAAGGGATTAGTTTCATCAAATTTGACATGTACTGTTTCTTCAACAGTGCAAGTGTTTTTGTTGAAAACTCTATAAGACTTAGAAGTTGTGGAGTAGCCTAAGAAAATTCCTTCATCAGATTTTGGTGCGAATTTGTGTAGGCTATATTTAGTATTCAGAGTGAATACTTTGCAACCAAAAACCTAAAAGTAGGAAAGTCTAGGTTTTCTACCATTCTATAACTCATAAGGAGTTTTATTAAGAAAAGGTCTAATCAAAACATGATTTATTGTATAACAAGCAGTACTTAAAGCTTTAGCCCCAAAATGTTTGGCTACAGAATACTCACTAAACATGGTTCTAGTTATCTCTTGAAGAATTATATTTCTTCTTTCAACAATTCCATTTTGTTGAGGTGTTCTAGGTGCTGAAAAGTTGTGAGTAATACCTTTTCTACTACAAAAAGTTTTAAAATCAGAATTTTGAAATTATCCTCCATGATCACTATGAATAGTTTTAAATGGAAGATTTTTCTCATTTATAACTTGGGCTCTAAAACTTTTGAAATAAGAAAAATCTTCATACTTATTTGCTAGTAAATAGACCCATGTAAATCTAGTGTAATCATCAACTAGAAAAAACACATAGTATTTGTCTCTAATGCTTCCAGTTTGTGTTGGACCAAAAATATCCATGTGCACCAACTGTAACGCATCAATTTTTGAGACTTCACCGATTGATTTAAAACTAGATTTATGTTGCTTTCCATATTGACAAGGATCACGAACTTTAGAAGAATCAAATCTATGTTTCGGTAGATCCTTAACTAAACCTTTATTAGAGAGTTTTCATAAGTTCCTAATGTTAAAGTGTTCTAAACTTCTATTCCATAACCAAGAGTGATCTTCCATTGCACATAGGCAAGGTAAGTCTTGGCTCCTAAGGTCTTCTATGTTCAGAGTGTAAACATTATCTTGCCTATTGGCAGAAAGAATAAACTCTTCCTTGGAATTATGTACTAATCATTTATCATTCCTAAAATTCACAAGGTATCCTTCATCACATAACTGACTTATGCTAATGAGGTTGTGCTTAAGACCCTTAACAAACAAAACGTTTCAAATCAATGTTTTACCTAGAAGAACAATATTACCTATACTAACAATTTCTCCCTGAGCATTATCTCCAAAAGCTACTTTTCAACCTTTCGTCTTGATAATCTTGTCAAAATAGTTTTTGATACCAGTCATATACTGGGAACATCCACTATCCATGTACCATATATTGTTTTTGGAACTTCCTTTACCTTCCGAAAATAAGAAAAGAATTAGACTTTCGGAATCCAAACTTTTTTGGATCCGATATTTTCAGATAACAAAATTTTGGGCAGCCACATCTTCTTAGAAAAATAAGCCATATGAAAACCTAAAGATTGGGTTTTTTTAAAAGAACAACTCTTTTCCCAGTGACCACCACATTGACACTTGGTACAAAATGGGGCACTTTGAGGAACAAAATAATTGTTACTAAAAGTTGGTTTTGCATGGGTATAACCAAATCCGGATTTGTTTCTTAAAGGTCGTATTTTTTAATACATCTTATCAAAATTTTCTTTACCAAAGGTAAAGTTCGACAAACACTTCTTTAAGAAAAATATTTCTAACTTGAGTTTTATAACAAAGTTTTTATCTTCAAAATTATTAGATTTGGAACTAGAGCTAGGCTCGAAAACATTTTTCTTAGAAATTACTTTCTCTAGATCTTTAGAAAGTTTATTCTTCTCAGAATTTACTTCCTCAAGACTTTTTGAAATAGTTATAAAATCAGCATTTTTCTTATCAAGATCTTTAGAAAGATATGATATTTCATTTGTAAGAATAGTATTCCTAGAATTTTCCTTATCAAGTTTTTTATTGAGTTTTGAATTCTCAACCTCAAGAAGTTCAGCAAACTGAGAAACTTCTTCATAGGTAGGTAAATTATTTTCTTCATCAGAAGAGGATTCTTCATCCAAAGAGTTATAATATTTACTATCATTAGAATTCAAAGAAACATTGGTCAATGATTCAGCATTGTGTACCTTAGCCATAAAGCAATGATTGTTAATAGGTAATATGGCTATAAGACCAATATTCTTCTGTACAGAAGATTCATAATCAGAATATTCATCTGAAGAGTCACCACCATTAGCACTCCAAGTAGCATTATCTTTCATAACTTTCTTAGCTTTGGACTTATAATACTTCTTCATATTCCTTTTAGAATGCCTCTCTTTTCTTTATTTTTTCTTGAGAAAATGACAATTAGGTCTTATGTGTCCATCTCTCTTACATTCGTAGCATGTGACCTATGAGTCTTTCTTATCTTTTGTTTCCTTCTTCTTATACTTGGATTGGAAATTTCTCTGACCAGCTATCTTGTTCATCCTTCGAGCAAGATTTTCTAACTCATTCTCTGAGACTTCACTCTCACTAGATTCAGATTGGATCATAACCTTCTTAGATTTAGATCTAGTTACTCTCTGAGGAGTCTTAGCTTTCATGTGATTTGATGTTGTGGTAAAAGCAACAGTATCATTCCCATTCTTCTATTTGATGTTGGCAGCCTCTCTTTTCATCCTTGTTTCTTATTGGAGAAGAGTTCCAAACCGCTCATCTAAGGAAATTTGAGTAACCTTCTTGATTTCATCAATAGCAGTTCTCTTTGATTACCACTCATTGGGCATAATATCAATGATTTTTTCAACAAGAGCTTCATCATCCAGACCTTTCTCACCCATATATTGTAATATATTCACGATAGTCATAAACCTTTGCTGCACCTTACAAATTGGTTCTCTATAAGGAAAGTTAAAACCATGATACTCAGCTCTAAGTATGGCTCTTCTCGTCTCAATCACTTTAAATGTAACAAAATGAGTAACTTCAAGTTTCTTCTATATTCAATTAGCTGCTTCACAAGAATAAATTTGGCTATATATATTCCTAGTCATTGAACATAGTAAATTATTGCGTACCTTATAGTTTAATTGATAATCATGCTTCTCTTGGTTTGTGAAAGTACTAACTTCCTTTTCAAGAATTTTATAACATCTAGTAAGCATAACAGAATTTTCTACTCCAGTATTGATAACAAATGTATTCATTCGATCTCTCCAATACTCATAATAATTACCATCAAAAATTGGTGGTCTTGTAGGATTTAAGTTGTCGAAGGAATTAGCATTCATTCCTGCCATCTTAAAATCTTTCTACACAAAAAATTGTTAACAACAAAAGTTCGGATTCAAGGAAAATATTTTCCTAAGAAAGGAAAATATAGAACAATGAAAAAGTGATCAAGAAAAACTTATACGTGAATATAATTATTTTAGAGACCTCCTATGATACCAATTGTAGGATTGAAATAACGATGTAGATGCTCAATATACAAGAGGGGGTGAATTGTACACTTTAAAAATTTCCATAAACAAGGAAAGATCTAAGTTTAACAAAGTTAAACTAAGCAAATTCACAACACCTATAACACCAATTGAAAAATTAGAAAAAGGTATGAAGTTACAAACTTCTAGTTCTACACACTTGCTTAAATCTTAAAAGTGATTCCGAAAAACCGGTTCCGGAAATATGGATCTGGAAAGATGGATCCAAAAAATGATTCTGAAAAACTGAAACTTAACCAAAGTTTACAATATAAGATTCTACCTTAAATCGTATAGAATCTAAATGAATCAGAGTACAAGTGTAAAGAAATATAAGAAGGTTATACTGTCCTTATAATACAAAATGCAGCGGAAAACCTTGAGACAAAAACAAGTAACAAGATACGAATCTTTTAACCCAAAGAGAAGGGTATCCAATAAACATGGATAAAGGTCCCTTGATTTATAATTTCAAGAAAGTATTTCTTATCCACACCCAGGTAAGCCCGCGATACGAAGATCAGATTTTCTATCTTTCTATCCCTTCAAGCCCTCAACTTCAAGGTAGTTGGAACCTCTGTCTTCCTTAGCAAGGAAGCCCTCAAGCTTCAAGGTAGTCGGAACCTCTGTCTTCCTATCCCCGGAATCCCTCGATTGTAATCAGAAACAATCGGAGTTTAACTAAGCAAGTCTACACAAGGAAATGTTTGAACAAGCTATTAAAAACTTTCTGCACGAATTTTGAGGGTTGATAAGAGCCTCTCTCTCTCTATAAATCACTTCAAATAACTTAGTCCAAGATCAGTGTCAAAGTTTTAGCTTCTTTTTAAATGAGCTCCTATACATAGAAAAAAGAATTTTCAAATGCCTCAAATAAACTACCAATTTATGACCATTTTACCCAAGAGGATAAGAATTTTACTTGGTTAGTTATTCTAATGCTTATTTTAGTGGATGTAAGTTGGATACAAAAGAAACCTTAGGAACATGTCACCTTTTAAGAAAGTCACTGGTATCATGGTGTAGTAAGGAAGGGAAGTTTATTTCACTGTCTACTATTGAAGCTAAATAAAAAGATGTAGGAATCTATTATGCACTAATGGTTGGGATGAAACAAATATTACTAGACTATGGAAATAAATTCTGACATTTCCCTATAAATTGTGACAACACAAGTGCTATAAATATTTCTAAGAACAATGTTTCACATTATAGAAAAAATAATATTGATGTAAGACATCACTTTTTCAGAGATCATTTTCAAAAGGGTGATTTAAATCTTGAATACACCATTACTAAACATTGGCTTGATAATATTTTCACTAATCCTTAGAATTATGAGAGAATAAAGTACATAAAACAAGAGTTAGGGATGATTAATTTTTGTTAAGTTTAATTTATGGGACTCGTTGTTATAGATCTATCACCATAATAGATGTATTAAAATTTTTGATGTCTAATCATTTAATATCTTATCATTGAATATCTCTCCATTGAATTTATCGCCATTGATTCTTCTCACTATTTTGATATTTCTCACCATTGGAAAATTATCTCAGTCCTTTGTCAGTATTTCATTATTTCATTTTAATCCATTGTTTCTCTTTTAAAATTTTATTTTACATATAAATTAATTATATATTTAATTTTTTATTCAATTCAAATTATATCCTATGTTTTTATTTTGATTTTAAGCATCCAAAAAATCTCAAATTATATAAATGAAATGCTTTGTCTATTTTCAATACACAACCTCTCGCACTTTTCTCTTGAAACCATCCATGAACCTTTCTCTCCCAACTATTTCCCTTCCTGTTTTCCAGAACCTATTGACCTGTTATCCATGGATAGAATGAAGAAATATTTTGAGTTTTCTCTAGACGATTTTCATCCCAAAAAGAAGAAAAAAGGGGGATTCAGGTCATTCAACTGCTGCTTTAAATCCTCTAAATCCTAATCTTTCAAAGAGGGTTTTAGTAACTGAGAAGGAAGATCAAGAAGAGTGGTTACTTTTGAGAAAGTCCTTAGTTCTTCAAGTTATACAGAGCCAATGATGGGTGGAATGGTTCTCCTCCAACCATATACCTTTCTATCCTAGGTTGGTAAATGAGTTTTACTAGTTTTTGGAGTACAAATTTGAGTAAAATGAATATTGGTTAATAAGTTTTGTGAATAGAAAAAACTGATTATATCATATCATGATGGAGAGTGCATGCTGGTTTTTAAGTTCATTCAGCACTTGAATTGTACTAGATAAGGGAAATTTTGTACTTTGGGATACCAATATGTTTACCTCCTTTACTTTAAGAAAAGAATGATGAAGATCAATTTGTGAAGATATTTATTTCTTCATATGGTAGAGATGGGTAATCCAACCACTAAATAAAATTATTTGATATATCCTAAGTTTATTTCATCGATGTTGTATTATAAAGGTTTGGTTGGTAAAGATGAAGAATCATAAGTAGAATTTGGTGGTTTTTTTACCCCTAGGATAATCTGCTAATGGATGGGAATAAGTTGGAATCTATGGAAAATGAAATGGGTGGTCGATGATGAAAAATTATAAGCTGGTTTCAATCTTGTTGACCATCGTTCAAGAATGAAAAATCTTATTGATCTTGGTTTGGAACCAGATGAAGTATTTGAGTATTATTATGAGGTGGAAGAGGCTGCTATTGGTAGAAATGAAGAGGATGAATTTATAGTGGATGAAGTAAGTGACCCTGATTTGTCACGAGAATCCTATCCTATTACCTATGGAGCACCTAGTCTTCTTAAATCCATCCCTGAAAGAGTGGAACTCCTAAAATAAGGTAGTGATAAAGAATATACACATATATTTGGGGAGGATATGTTCGAAATTATATCCAAATACTCTGAGGAAAATAGAAATGGTGAAGATGAAGATGATGAAGAAGATGACGATGATAATAGAAATGGTAATGGAGATGTTGATTCTAGTGATGTTGATGATGATGTTGATGAAGAAGGTAATATAAGTGATAGTGATGGAAATTATGACCTTTATAGTCCCAGTGGAAGAATTAGTGCTTAGGATGTGGAAATTCCTCAATAACTTATTGATTATCCACTATACTTTGGTTTAAAATATGAAGAGAGGCCTAACCTGGTTAAAGAAGTTGATAAATCTATTAGAGAAGAGAAAAATACACCATTTTAGTGCGTGGAAACCCCATTTCTTGAGAGTTATCTTCTTGAAACTAATATTGGTGATATTTTTGTGCCTATAGAATATGTTAAGATGGTTGATGAGAATACTATTGTTGAATAATAAGTGGTTTAAAAGATGAAGGTTTTTGTTGTTATTGAGCTATTATTTTTCCACTCCAAATCACTTTTTTTAATTTTTTGAATAAACCACTTTGTGGGGAAGTGAGAATCACACAATCAAATTTAGACATACAAAGACCAGTGCAAAGGGAGATTACAAATATAATAGCAGATTTCAAAGTTAACAGAAATGAAAATAAAGGGTAACATGTAGTATGCAGTCACCTCGAGCCCACTGCAAAAAAAAATTGAAAATCATCAAACTGAGAACCACCATTCAAGATTAAAAATTCAAAATGAAACTTTCAAAGAGGCCACTATCACATCACCTTAATAAGAAAGATATCTGGAACCACATGAGAATCATGAACCTCGTTCCACAAACTAAAATGCCCCACTCATCATCGCCTGCACATAGTTACCGAAAAAAACACCGGCTGACATCAGGACCTCCATAAAAAATTAATATCACTCTTTACAGACCTCTCCATCATAAGAATATCCCAAAAACTAGTAAAAGAATATCACAGAACCTTCATCATTATAAAATAAGAACTGAAATTACCTTGAAAAGAAGCACCAAAAAGGCAAATCAACACTAAAGGACCTCAAAAAGGGAGAAGACAACCATAGACGTGCCTCCTGGAACACCCAACCCTCAAAAAAACACAGACTAAAACCTCTACGGAAGCCATATTACCCCAACTTGAAAGGAGAAATGACCTTGGAAGCCAAAGTAGTGTGCGAGCAAAATGGATATCTACAGTGAGCCAAGAAGAACCCAACACCATGAATCCTATAGAAAAAAAATCATCAATCCAACATAGCTGAAAATTGAATGAAATGACACTAAATATCACCCTCAAAGATAGAAATGAATATCATCTTTACCATGATGGAAAAATAGAAAAAAACACATAGAATCTCACACAAACACAATCCCAAACCACCAGATTTACTTTGTGGAAAACCATGATGGGGTTTATCAATAAGGTTTAGGTGATAAGAGTAGAGGAGTGTGATAAGGAATCCACAAATCATCAATAAAACAAGTCATCATGAGACCTGAAAAAAAATATGAGAAATGGTAGAACTGAGAATGGAAGATAAAGAAGGTGAAGAGGTTGAAAACCAAGGTCACCAAAGAAAAGAGGGAAAACTAAAATGGATGAAATGAGATCAGAAAGTAGGAGAAAATCATGGATACAAGTAATGATAAGAAGAGACGAGCCACTCTATGCCTAGGGGAGGAACCCTTGATGGGGAAGAAGGACGCTCGAGAGAGTGCATCAGGAGAAAATGGGCCCATCCCAGTTCTGGAAGTTCATCAGTTAGTAACTGAGTTGTTGAGATTTGAGCCTTTTATTGTTGAGCATTTAGGAGATATACAAAGATCTATTGAGGCCCCAATTTTTGTACCAACTGTGGTTATATCTATAGTGTAAATTCCTATAGTAGTAGGGATTCCTGTTAAATCTTGTGACTGATGGATATACCTAATGTCTAAGGAATGGGACAAGTTTCAACGCGGTCCACCAAAGAATGGTGGACCTGATCTTCCTAAAATAACGGTTCCTGAGGAATATTTAGTTAATTATATTGATGTTGTTGGTATATTTGAAATATTTCTTTATAAGAGAGTAGCTACAACTATTTTTCCACTAGTTCCAATAGATAGTGTCACTAGAGGTGACTTGGAATATTTTATAGAATGGATGCATTCTGACTTTACTCTTTTGTTAAGAAATCAAATGTTGCAGGTCACTAAATTAGGTGAAAAGGGTGTAAAGTATTTAATTTAGTTGGTGATACAAAATATTAAACTAAAAATGATACACCATATTTAGGAAGTTGATATTGAAAACTGAAGGCCTTCTAGAGAGATGGAGTCTAGGAAATCTATCCTAGAAGGGATGAAAACTACCATTGCAGCTTCTATGGATGCCTTACTTGTGCAGATGGAAAATATTCCCTCAACACCATATACTTCTGATGCTCCTACTATTGATGTTTATATGATCAGATTTATTTTCAGAGAAGATATTTTTGTTGATGCTTCTTCTAGTAGTGTTCTTGACCAACCAAAGGATACTTAAGTAAAATATATTTAACAGTCACTAATACAAACACGGCCTTTATCAGCGCTAAAAATGGCCTTTATCAGCGCTAGAAAAGCGCTGATAAAGCCAGAGTCGATAAATGGGGGTCCCCTTTATCAGCGCTCTGAAAAGCGCTGATATAGGACCCCTTTATCAGCGCTAAAAAAATCACTGATAAAAGTACCCCTTTATCAGCGCTTTTTAGCGCTGATAAAGGGGTCTTATATCAGCGCTTCCTTTATCAGTGATTTTGTTTTAGCGCTGATAAAGGACCCTTTTATCAGTGCTTTTAAAAAAGCGCTGATAAAAGTTAAAAAATTAAAAAAAATTAAAAAAAATTAAAAAAAATTAAAAAAAATTAAAAAAAACTGCCAATCGGGGGGGCTTTTATAGCGCTTGAACCCCCCCCCCTTTTACAGTGCTTTTCGACCCCTATACAACACCCCACGCACCCAACGCACCCCCCTCCACCCTTTAACAGTGCTTGCTCCAATATTCCCCATGCGCATGCACCCCTGCCTCCACCAGGATTTGAACTCGAGACCTCCCCCCTGCGCGCCTAAGCCCTTACCACTACTCTATTTTGATTTGGTTTCCAATTCATGATATCTCTATATATATATATTTATATATTTAGTTATATTTATTCGTATAGTAATATATATTTATATTAATAGATATATATAGTTATATTATAATATATAGTTATATAGTTATATTATAATATATATAGTAATATTAATATATATATAGTGGTATTAATATATACATATATATATAGTTATATTTATTCGTATAGTAATATATATTTATATTAATATATATATATAGTTATATTAACATATATATAGTTATATTAACATATATATAGTTATATTAACATATATATAGTAATATTAACATATATATAGTTATATTAACATATATATAGTTATATGAATATATATGAATATATATGAATATATATTTATATAGTTATATTAATATATATATAGTGATATTAATATATATATTTATGGTGATATTAATATATATATTTATAGTAATACTAATATATATATATGTAGTTATATTAATATATATATAGTTATTAGATTAATATATATATAGTTAGATTAATATATATATATATATATATAGTTAGATTAATATATAGGTATATAAATAATCATATATTGGTATTTTAAATAAAATGGATGTTAGTTATTATTTAGATAAAGCTAATATATTTTATATGTAAATATATTTTATTATTTATATTTATAATTAAATTTTTAGGTGTGAATATTTAAAAAATATGAATATATTGTTATATATTTGATTATAAATAGCAGTGAATTATAAAAAATGATGAAATTTCAAAGAAATAATATCAATATGAAAGTAATAACTTGGAATAAATTCATACCCCACCAAAACAATCCAATAATACCCCCTTAAACGAGTTTGAAAATCCACAAAATGTTAAAAAATATGGGTACCCTGACAAAAAACTCAGTTTTGGAGGCCTTCTGGGCCTCTTTTAGCCTCGAAAAATGCTTGGCCGGGGTCCCCCCCCCCCCCCCGGTCACATCGACGTAGAGCTCGTCACAGGCTTCGATTTGATATGTGGTAGAGCTCAAACGGACACCCGGATCAAAAGTTATGGTCGTTTGAAGTTTGAGTTGCGTTTTCAACATATTTTGGATCTTTTTTTAATTTTTTTTAATTTTTTTAGTCCTCAAATTGTTATTAAATGACTATTACTCCATAATGATTATCAAAATATTAATTAAAAATATTTTTTTAATTTTTTAAGAAGTCATTTTCACTAAATATCTTATATATTAAGTATAATAAGTGTAAATGTACATTTATACTCATCTAAAATATATTTAAAAATTATATATTATATTTATATAACAATATAACTATATTTATATATTAATATATTAATATATGTTAAAAAAAAAATTTTGAAGTCGACCCTTTATCAGCGCTAAAAAAAGCGCTGATAAAGGCCCCCCTTTATCAGCGCTACTAAGCAAGCGCTGATAAAGGGGGGCTCTTTATCAGCACTGATAAAGGGGCCATTTATCAGCGCTAACAAAAGCACTGATAAAGGGGGGTCCCTTTATTAGCGCTTTTTCGTTAGCGCTGATAAAGGGGGGCGCTGCGAAAAACTGTTTTTGTGGTAGTGAGTGATCATGTACTTATATTGGTTAAAGAGTATGTGAATGACATGAAGGCTGAACAAGAAACCATAACCAAGGTTAACAATTATTATCTCTCATGGATATATTCTAAGCATGAGGTGAATAATAATTTCAAGTATCAGAAGATAATATGATAATTCCTTCAGTAAGTCAAACTATTAAAGGGAAAGTAAATAAATTTAAGGTTCTAACTCTCGTGCTTCAGCAATTTATGGAAGAGAAGAAATATTTATTCAGTGAAATGGAGAAACGTGGTTCTATAATAATGGATTTCATAAATCTTATGAGACCATTTTTTCATGTTCATGGAATTACTATTTTTTCTCAGGAGGTCATATCAGTTAATGCCCATTTAACACCTCCTTCTGCTAGTCAAGAGTATTTTAGGCGCGGTGTGACCATAGATCCCTGTGAACCTTTTCCAAAAATATTACACCTTTTTTATATTCATCTTAGAGGATCTATTTATAATCTTAGACCAATCATCATCAGATAGACTCATTCTTTGATTGATGTTCCTATATCCATCCATCAAGATCCCCCAGTTTCTACATCCTCTGCCTTAGGAAAGGATAAGTGAAAATATCCTTTGGCTCCTTCCACCCATATTGAGAAGTGTTGATCATTGGGATTTTCTCTTTGATGGGCCTATTTTTTTGGAAAACTTTTTTGTAACCTTTTGTTTGAAACATTTTGGTCATACCTTTAGTTTCTTTTCAATAAATACTCTTTAGTTATTATTCTTATGTTCTTTTTATTCTATGTTTTATCATTTAATTTTTGATAACACCAAAAGGGGGAGAAGGTTTATAGAATTTATTCTTATTTAGTAATTTATTATAAAAACCATTATCTGTTTTATATCTAATTTCATTTTATATTATTGACTGAATTGACTATCCATTACTTTTTTTTGATGTTATGGTTTGTAAAATTGCATGATTTTTTTATCATCAAAATGGGGGAGATTGTTGGAATCATTTTTTTAATGATAAAAAATCTTGTTAATTATGTTATTAATGAGTTTTATTTGTTATAAAAACATTTTATATTTTAAGGAAGACTTGAAAGAAATTTTTCTATGTATGAAAAATACCCACTGTAGAGGTTGAGTCACCGCCAAGAATGACTCACTATTGAGGTTGAGTCAGCACCAAAAATGTCTCACCACCATCATTGAAATTTAGCCAAGTGTTGGAAACACTCCCCATAGGATTTGTCTCACTTATATAATGTAAATTTGGTAAAGTATGGAATGAATCACCACTAGTGAATGGCTCAACATTGGACCAAAAAATTTAAAAAAATTTAAACCCACCTACCATCATAGTGGATTCACCACAATAAAGGAAATTTGGAAAAGTATCAGAATGACCAACCACCAGACCTGAGTCACCATCAAGCTGACTCACCGCTAGACTAAGTAACCATTAACCTAATTCACCACCTTCTCGAGTCACCACTAGATCAAGACTGTCATACACTTTCATCCTTCAAATACTCATAAAAACTGTATTCTGTTAAATTTGAATTAAATAATTATAATGGATATATTATTGAATTTAATGTCAAAGATTATTTTAGTTATTGTTCCTTAAATGTTATATATAGATTAATTGATGTTCATATGAAACATATTCTATGAGAATCATAGGATCAGAATGATTCACTTTGCTACTTCTATTGTTAAAAGTCGAAGCAGACTACCTCATGCAGTGATGAGTATATAGAGTGAATACACCCAGAGTTACATTTTATTGTACACGAGAGATGGAACTTATTCCAAGAACATGAATAGTACCAACATTATTCATATTTCTTACACAAAAATGTGATAATAGATCATATAAAACATAAAAACCCTATAAATAGAACAAAGGAGTTTATAATACACTACCCTACTACGAATTTCAAAAACACAACTTGAGCCTCATTTCAAAATACACTAAATGATTAACAAGATTCATAACATATCCTATAGAGAAAAAAAATCTTTCTACATATTTTAATTTCTCTTTTTGTTTATTAATTGGTTCATTACAATCATTATGTGTGTACTATGTATTTCTACAAGCACACTATCTCCTGCTTTAAATTCGAAGATACATAGATATCTTATCAAATAAATTTTTACTTTTATCTCTTTTGATTACTATGGAAGAGGTCCTTATGGGGCCTATTGTCTTTTTAATCCCACGATTATAGTGAAAGAGGTCCCTGTGGGGTTTGAACAATTGTTTTACTGTTGAATACCCGATCTAGGTTGAGGATCAAAGTTTATTTTATATAAAATTCTTGGGAGTAGGTTATTGCCAAGTGGAGAAAACTAAGTCTCTTCTTGATACTGAACCTCTTGTATTAATTTTTGTTATGTGTTTTTTGATTAATTTCTATGATTTAAAATGGATGTTGTTTTGAACTAAAAAAAACACTACTTTTATTGTTAACCTTATTTAGTGTTTATATAAGTTTTTGATTGAGTAAATTTATTTAAAAGGTTAAAATAATATTATATTTTTTTTAACTAAAACCTAATCAATATTTGAGAATTATATTAAAATTTCAAGTCTTATATATATCAGCTATTTTAGTTAACTAACATATATTAAATCAATTAGGGGATTTTTTCTTAAATCTCTTTAAAAAAATTATAATTGGGTACTCAATTCACCCCCTCATGAGATACTCACTCTGACTAACATGGATATATATTAGAATTTATTTGATAAAAATTTGAATAATTTTTTAAATTAGAATTTTAGAATTATCCTAAGGCAACATTTTGGTAATTTTTTTGATAAACTAATTTTTCAGAAAATACTAAAAAACACTAAATTTTATTGAAAACAAAATTTTATTTTAAAGTATTTAAATAGAAAATTTCTATTTTATATATTTTTTAAAAAAAATTGACTATTTTATTTTGATTAAACAAAATACTATTATAGTCTTGGTAATATTTTTTTTAATTTGGTATAAAAACATTTTTATACTTAGTAAAGGCATTTTTCTAAAAAAAGTGTCTTTCATCAAGTATTGTGGGGTTAATTTTAAATTAAATAATGAAACTTATATTTTTTGAATAATTAAAAATGGATTCCAAATTTTGATTTATGATGACCAAATTTTTTTAATGGGTCCCTTTTGTTTTTATTCAATATTCACTGTAACCTAAGTAAATATTTATTGCCTCGTTAAGGGTAAATAAGGTAATTTATGTTAAAATAATATGATAAGAACTCCAAAATTACCCTAAAACATTACATAATTTTAGTGGATGAGTATACATCATTTTTAAATTTTAAAATATTTAATATATGACATGTTTTTCATTTTTCTATGATATTTACCTTTATATTATTTTATATAATAAAGAGTAAAAAAATGTCATTCTCTTTGTTTTATTATCATTAAATTGTTGAAAAGGGAAAAACATAGGCTATGTTTGCTTATAAATTTATATTTAAAGATAAATTAATTTTTTATCATGGATTTTGGTTTCTAATTTTTAGTGAAAAAATAATTACCTTAAGATCTTAGTAATGCGGACATAGAATTATCCAATTAATAGAAAAAAAAATAAATTATTTCAAAAATATTAAAAGTAATGTAAATTGAAAGAATTATTTTTTCCCATGAATATTATATCTACATATAACATGTTAGATAACTGTTAAGGTATTATATTCTAATTCCTTTACTTTAATGTTGTTTTTAAAGTCAAATTAATTGAATAGTTCAAAAATTGACATTAATGATATTTTATAATAAATAATGTTTTAAAATGATTTAAAATTCCTAAAAAACCTATGATCAGAAAATTTAATGGTATATGGTTGATTATATCAACCATGGTCCATTTATGGGATATTTATCCTCTTATAGTAACTATATTGACCTAAAAATACAAAAAAATAACTTTTTTCGTGATAATAGTCATAAGGGTTAACAGGGCGTTCACAAAAAAAGATAAGGGTGAAAACATCACATAAAATTTTTAAAATTTTATTTTATTATATTATTTACACCCATAGTCAACCTATATTATTAATAAATTAGTTTTGATATTTTTTTTAATTTTACATAAATTTACATTTAATTTAGTACTCTGTGTAATTCTAAGAGTGGCCCTCCCTTCACTTATAAAAGGGAACCATCTATCCTATTTTATTAATAATTCAAAATCATTTTTATTCATCCAATACCAACCCAACTTATTTAATAAAATATCACTCCACATCTTAGATTATTTTTTTGATCATAAATCAAACCTAGAAAATCTCTTCCTGTAAACCTTTAGATGTTGTCCGAAGCAAAGGAATAGTTCTTGACCAATAATTTTCATTTTTTTCCTTATTATACCACCTTAAAATATTATTCAAAATTTATGATATAATAAACCCAAAAACTTCAATATTATTAGATGTTATTATGTTAATTTGGTCACCTATATCTCTCTCATCTTCCATGAAATATGAAGCAAAAAACATTACTTGTGATGTAATTCATTTTCCATCACTGCCTCTCATGGCCAGATATAATGATGGATTTAATGTATATATTTGATATTCCTGACACATTTATCATAATTTAAAATAAATAAACCATCTATTTTCTTATATTTTCATTCACTAAAAAATGATAACTTCGTTCATGAGTACGTATATACTACCAACTCCATAAAGTGATGTGATACATTTCTCAACACCACATCACATTGATGATATGTATGGGGTATTTAGAGAAATAATATTTTATTAATGATATAATTATCTTTATAGAATCATAAAATTATTATTTCCTTATTTCCAAAATGATAATTGAAAATGGAAATGTTACTCATGTGTGTGTACAACTTAGCATCTCCATAATTGAAGAGTAGTTCACATTTCATAACCATATTTCACAGTTGGTTTAAAAATTTCCATTGATGTATAATAATTATAATTATTACATTTTTTTATTATTTAAAAGAATGAATAATGACCTCTTTAACCATATTCAACCTACCAATGTTATTTTTTACATATTAACCGAGCATCATCAAAACAGTTGATGTCAACTTAAATGATTATTTATTTTTATGTGACATTCTATTAAAAATAAAAGAATAATGAACTTTAAAAATATTAATAATAAAATAAATAAATAATATTGTTTTTTTATTCATGAAGATAAGGAAAATACATTACGATTAAGACTGAAGGAAAGGGGCTTTCTTTTAAAAATTCTCTTTTAAGGATTACATTCCAACACTTTTTATTCCATTTATATATTTCCAAAAATATATAATTTATGTATATATATAAATAAAGTAATCATAAATGGAATTTTATGACAAATTTTAATTTCATTGAATGTTTTTATAAAGGAATATTTTTACTGAATGTTTTGACTTTCTTTACAAAATAAAAAATGAATGTTCTATTTTAATATATAGGTGACAACAACATTTCCCATCATCATAACTGTTATATTATTTATGGATTACTTTAAAATATTCCATTTTTTATTCAAATAAAATAAATATTTCAATTCATTATTTGTATTTATTTTAATATGAGTTTTCAAATGAAAGGGTATTTCAATAACTAAAAGTGTTTTGTATATGAGTTAAAAAGAGTTTTTCTAGGGTTTTAGGATGAAAATGTTAAACATTAAAATGTCTTATTCCTGATATTTTCCTTGTACATTGTTTATGATAATGGGTATGACTGGTACATATTATATGATTGTTTGAGATCTGTTGTATATCATGATGAATGGGTAATCCCAATACAACTTATACGATGGGTGAGCCCCATTATAGCTCATCAATGAATTCGGTAATGATTATGATCATCATAGAATTATGTTAGTTATTGACTATAGGGTTATTCCAATTCGTAAGGTTTATGTAAGGATTCTATGAAGATAATTTACTAAGGAACCTATATGATATTTCTATTCTTACTTATGAGTTTTCGTGGAAATCATTTCATATTCAAATGGTAAGAAATTATTATGCTTCTTTTTGGGTAAAAAGGTATGTATTTAAGAAAAATGTTTTTCATTTATTCTCTTATTTTCTAAGAAACACCCATAATTAGGATTTTTTATTTATGATTTATAATAATGTTTTTACAAATATTATTTGGAACAAAAATATATTTTCAAGTGTAATCAATTGATTATCTGAGTTAAACATTTATTATATTAAATGAAAAGTCTATTTTTGATATTATGGCTTAAAATTAGACTAATGGTTTTCATTATTATTTTTATATCCCTTACTCATTTTTTGTTCCCTTCCCACATTTAAGAAAAATTAAGGTGTTTATGTACGGTTAAGAATAAATAATAATTCAAGTTTAAAGTCATGAAGATTTGTCCTAAGAAGAAAATGTTTTTATTTTTCATAGTTTTTTGTAGAAGAAATGATACTAAAAATATGTATCTTTTTTTTAATATATAGGTCATTTATGTAATGTTTATGACATAATTATATAAAAATGTAAACCATAAATAACTTTGGGGATACAATAAGGTGAATTCTAGTCTAAATACACTAGAATACGTAATGTTTAAGGTTGGTTCCTTACACTAAAAAAGAAGTTCAATACTTTATTCCATAAATATTAGAATTAGAGTAATATTAGTTAACACACCTATAATTTGATCTTTTTTTGTAACATACTCCCCCAGAATGTCTCTACTGGAAACATTCTCCATGAATAAATGATACATAATATCCATATTCTTGGATCAGTTGTGTTGCACCGTAATTTTTTATAGATACATTTAACTTTGTTTATCACAAATAATTTTAAATTACCTTTAAAAATTAACCATAAAATCATCCTGATTAAATTTCATCGACATCATTTTGTGTACATGCATGGGTGGGGGATACATATTTATCATTCACAAAACATAAGGTCACAAAAAATTATTTTTTACTCTCTCTCCTCACAAAAAATTTCTCCTAAAGGAAATTTCCTCCAAATTTTAAATTTTGATCTTTATAATATCTATCAATATAAGCATTAGTGAATCCAAGATATTTATCTCATTACTCCTTCTATACATCGGGCCATAATTTTATGTTTCTTAAATATACTTAAGGATTATTTTTAATGATACCATGTGAGGATTCTTCAGACCACTGTGATATCTTATGGATAATGTTACTAAATATAATATGTTTGTTCTTTATGTAGTAATATAAAAAAGTCTTCTTATTAACTTCAATTAAATGTTTGATTTACACTTTTTATGGATTTATCTTTAATAATTTTCAAACCTACTAAAATGTTTGTGTTAACCTAATTTTATTCTTCCATTCAAAATAACATTAATAATTCCACGCCATAATTTTATAATTAATGTATGATATATATTCCCATATATTAAACTTTTAGCCCCATAATTAAATTAAACTCTCTGAGTATTGGAATATCAATGTTTTGTTTCATCTATTCAGTAAATTCATCTCAATAATTGTCCATATCAATGGTAAAAATTATGTCATCAAAGAAAAAAATTAAAATCATAGTGTTAATAATCATATATTTAACATATAATTTGATATAAAATTTCTATTTGAACTTTTCATATTCTTCAAGAAAATTTCATATTTGAGTACAATTAATGTGGGGCCTAATTCAACACATTTAGATATTTCTTCAATTTTCACACCATTGATCCATCATTATGAAGTATAAAAACATTAGGTTTCTCAACATGGACTTATTTCTAAATTTATACATTAAAAAACAATTAAATTAACATTTATATGATAAGCATTCATTTTCAATGTGAATAAGTAGACTAAATCATTTTATTGGCCAAAATATATCTCAGTGGAGTGGAAATTGAAACGAAATGTTTTACCTCACATTTACACTTTATTAAACATTATTTATACTCTTAAATAATGTTTTTAAACCTTATATTAATTTTTATTAAAGAAATATTCATATTTTTACTATCATATATGATCCAATTATAACATCTTATTACCTATTCGTTAACAATATTTAATTTTTACCATTGCTTTGGGTGTTAACTGCTTCGTCTTCTCATTCATGTTTTTTCACCTATGTTCTAGTTATTATAAAAATTATATAGTTACATCACATAAAAAAAATATTAATTTTATAAATATAATATTTATTCATTAGATTCATTTTTATAAAAATTATTTAATGTTATATAAGTAAAATGAAACTCATCACTTCGTAGAGACAGATGGTGATTCATACGCAAGAGTGACATTATAATTTCTTAATGGATGAAAGGTTAAGAAACTAGATGATATATTAAAATTTTAAAATCAATATTATTTCATAAGTATCATATATATTCACTATTTTCACCATTATGACTATCCATGTGATTTGGTGATGGAAAATGAATTTCATCAGTTCAAAAGTTGGTAGGCCTTCGTACACATGAGGGAAGATTTTGTTTACCAATTTATAGTAACTGAGATCGATAAATATTATACCTTAAACATAATAAAATATATGTACATAGGATATAACATTTTTATATTATTATAAATGTTAGGAAAAATGAAATGTGGCAAAATAATATGTAAAAAAGAAAGAGTTTTGTTAAGGTGATTACATTCTCTTATAGAAATCTCCTTTGGATATCTTATTAAGGAACATATGGATGGTATTTTTTGAATATAAGAACATATAGAACATGGATAAAGAAATTTGGGAAATTTTTTTAGTTTATTATGGAGATAAATTGATCAAGAGGTTTTAAGAACTAATGGGCGCAGGTTCCCTTTTATAATTTAGAAGAGTGGCACACTTGTAATATTTTAATCATTTGAATTATTATGAAGTCAATTTAATTGAAAAATGGATCCAAAGTGATTCATATTAAATTATTATAACTATGGTGTAAATAAATCCAATCAATTAGGTATAATATAATTTTTATGTCATTTAACCCATATTATTTTAGATTAAACCCCTGGAAAACACATTTTGACATAAATCGTGGTAACCAATTTTTATTATTTTTACAATTCACTATGAAAAAGATTAATCTTACCTTATTAGATAACATTAATAATTATGATTAAAAATATATAAAACATAATTTAAAATTCAATTCATTTAAGTGGTAAAATTTAAATTGAAAATAAACCTTCAAAACATAATGAAAAATGATTTTTCAAGAAAATGATTTTTCATGTATAAGATGACATTACATTAACTATATGAATATTAATCATAATTATACAAATTTAAATTAATTTATATATATATATAATCTATAATTATTGTTTCAATAATTCATTATTAAATATTATTTTAATTAATTAAAATAGAAAGACATTTTTTATTTGAAAATAGATTTTATGAAAACTATAAATTTTTACCACAAAATGATTTTATTTTTATTTATATCAATTTCATTATCAATACATGGTTAATTAAAAATTTTATAACACATTATATTAAATAAAATTATGAATAGTTAAATAATATATTTTAAATTATTAATAAATAATATTCATATTGTATAATTTCAAAAATTCATTCTAGGATTATTTTAACCTAGTAAGTTTAAAATTGATATATATATATATTTTCAAAGTACAATTTATATGCAATGAAATATTAAAATTGTATTATAAAATTCTCACTTACTATAATTGAATTTGGAGTGTTACATTATCCCCTCTTTTAAAAATATTTATCCACTAAATTTTTCTAGATATTACTTTCTAAATAAATGAAGGTTGTTATTATTTATAACATCTAAAGGTTCCAATGTCACTTCGTCCATTTTATGATTTCTATAATGAAATTTTACAATTTGAGTCTTACGATTCCTTAACTATTGTTCTAAAAGGAATTGAATCTATGTAATCTCCTCATAGTAAGGTATATTATGTCCCAATTCTATTTAATCATATGTAATAACATGTGTTGGGTCTGGAATGAACTTTCTTAATTGTGAGATTTGGAACACATAATGTACTATAGAGATTCTTGATGTAATTTACAATTTACAATCAACTAATTCAATTCTTTCCATAATTTAAAATGTCCTGATGTGTATGGGGTTAGTTTTACTTTCTTATCAAACCTTGTAACACCGTTATATGGTGATACTTTCCTAAAAACATTATATCAAATTTGAAATCCCAAATATTTACTTCAGTTATCAGCACAATACTTTTTCATAATTTGAGATCCTTTAATATTAGACTAGATAGTCTATAACATTATCATTTTATTCTTAAAATTCTCTAGGCCTACAAGATTCATTTAATCCACATATTCCCAACAAATTGGAGTATGGAATCTCTTTATATATAATTCTTCATAAGATGCTATTTGAATACTTTAATGGAAGAAATTATTAAATAAAAACATCATTGAAGATAAATACTGATCTCAAAAAAATTTAAATTCAATAGATCATGACCTCAATATGACTTATAATGTTTGAATAGTCCTTTTAGACTATCCATTAGTTTGAGAATGATAGGTGTCTCTCAAATAGATCTTGGTATCAATATCCTTCAAAACAAATTCACTAATTTTATTGTAAATCGTGAATAGCCATCAAACACAATTTAAATAGATGTTCCATGAATTCTTAAAACATCATTAATATATTGTATTGAAAGTAACTAAAGAGGTTATGTATTATATTATAGAATGAATATGTTCATATTTGGAAAGATAATAAAAAATAACTGATATTTCATCATTCTTTCTTGGAGTCATTGGTAATGTAGTGACAAAGTCCATAGTAATTTCATTCCATATCATCATAGAAATAAGTTTATAAAACATTTCTCCAATAGTATGTTGTATCTCATCCTTACCATTTAGATAAACCAAGCATCATGATTCAAAATAATCTTTCGTTTACTTCCTATTATCCCATAAAACATGTACCACCAAATCCTATACATCTTTTTCCTACTATGGAATACAGAGAAATTTTTTCTATGAACATCATACAATAATTCAATTTCCATCTCAGTTATAAACAAGACACATAGACTCTTTTTTAATTTTCAAACACCATATCCATATATAAAGTTTACCAATTCCAATAATTCATGGATTTAATTTTATTTTTAAAATTCTCATCATTGGCATGAGAACTGTTTATATTTTTTGATGTAGATGGTTCGAAAATAATTTGAAAAGGAGGGATTTTCTCCTCCTTAATAATTCCCATATCCATCTTCACTAAATCAAAGAACATAGGATCTTTATTAATCCTCGTTTTTTCAAAACTCTATTACCTTTACAACTCAATGCATCCACTACCTTATTTGCTTCCCCTACGTGGTATTATATTAAAGAATGATAATCTATGTGTAAATTTAGATATTTACATTACCTTAGGTTAATCCCTTTCTCTGAAAATCTGTATTTTGGATTATTATTATATATGTATATATCAAATCTTTCTCCATAGATATATATTCTCTATATCTTAAATAAAAATATTATGGCTACCAAGTAAAGATAATGGGTTCGATGGTTCTATCCATGAGTCTTTAATAACTTTGATGCATTCAAAATAACATTATCATTTTTCATAAGGACCCAACCAAGACCCTTCTTCGATGTTTCACTATATATCACAAATCCATCATTTCCTTATGGTAGATTCAAAATTAAATAATCTACCAGTCTCCTCTACACTAATTCAAAAAATTATTCAAATTCTTTTATCCATACAAACATAACCCTTTATATATAATCTGGTTGATGGGGTAAATGATCTGATTTTTTTATCAAAATATTAATTGTAACCCGCAAAACCAATGAAAATTCATACCTCAATTTTATTAATTATTGCATTCCATTCATTTATTTTCATTTTCATAGTAGGATTGACTAATACCCCATCCTTAAAGTTAGTATGTCCAAAAAAAGAAATTTCTTTAGTTAAAATTCAAACTTTATAAATTTACCATAGAACGTTTTTCCCATAAGAGTCTCAAGAATTATATTAAAGTGATTATCATAGTCCAAATAACTTTTAGAGTACACTAAGATATCACAAATAAATTAAATAATAAAAATACCAATTTATTCCTTGAATATTCCATTAATTAGATCCATAAAATAGAAGGTTACATTATCTAATACAAAAATAATTACTATAAGATCAAAATTTATATATGCCATAGTATTTTCTATATTTAGGATATATTACTTATTTAATCACAATTAATGACACCCATAATGAAGGTAAATCTTTGAAAAACATTGAGATCTAGGAATTTGATCAAATAAGTCATTAGTGTGAGGTATAATATACTTGTTCTTTATTGTAATAGCACTGATTTCCCTATAATAACTATAGATCCTCATAGATACATCATTTTTCTTAATTAAAACAATTGGGGATCCCCAAAGGGAAACACTAGGGAACATAAATCCTTTATTGCACAAATCATTAAGTTATTTCTTCAGACCCATTAATACCACAATATACATTTTATAGGGATTATATGAAATATGTCTTTAATAAAGATAAAATTATTATAAAACTAAACATCATGCATTACTGTATTTCCATGTAATTTCTTATGCAATAAACTAATGTATTCATGTATAATAGGTGTATCATCAATTTGAATATTACCTTCATCATACATAGTGTTTTAACACTCTTCTTCTCTAAAAATATCATTCCAAAGAGCTACTGAAAATAGAATTAGGGATGAACAAGATGATTAAGTCTCCACTATAAGGATAAGGAATTCCAAATCTTCATCACTATTCATTATTTCATTGTATTTGTAATAAATTTTTTCATTATATTTTTAAATATAGAACACACCAAGGATTATATCAAATTCAACCATATGTATAATATTAAAGTCTAAAAATAGGGAATATTTATGTCTCATAATAGGAACTAGCTAATACATCCTTGTTGTGGTGATATTTCCACTAAAAATCTTAACTAAAAACTCCCTTCTTAAGGTGCTAGTGAAATATTTAATTTTCTTCAAAACAAGGATTATATATAAAAAGTAAAAAATATATAATCAAATAAATAATTAGATAAATTTTTGGATATAATTATAGTACTTACCATCATATATTTATTAAGATTATCCTCGGATGTCGTGATCACATAATCTTGGCTTTCTCCATGTATCCTACTTTGTGGTATGTTCCATTGATGCTTTATAAATTGGTATGATTAATTTCCCATTCCTTTACAATTAAATAATTTTATATTAGTTTTCTAATTTATTCCCATACATTAATTATCAAGATGACTCTTATATCTAGACTTATACCAAACTATCATGCCCTTTATACACTTTCAAGGATGTTTCTTTTAAAAAGTTTCACATAATGGAAGTTTATTTATTTTAATATTATTTATTGATGTGTTACCTTTTTCATGGTGTTAGGTTGACGTCTTATTTTATTGATTTCCCTTGAAGATATATGATTTTGAAAATTCCTTATATCTTTTGACGACAAATTTTACTATGTTATAATATGATGAAAAATTCTGAGAAGCCAGTTCCCTTTGGAGGCATATATTAATCTCTTTAAATAAATAGTCAATCCTGATTAATGTATTACATATATAATTAGTATCATACCTATACATTCTTATAAAGGTATCTTAATACTATATAAAACTTTCCTCTTCCTTTTGATTTAGGATGATGAACCTTTTTTTCATTTCAATCTATTTCCCAAAATAGTTTTTTTTTTCAAATAATGTTAATTTAAATACTCCCCATTTCATATGTTATATTTATTCGTCATCCCCAGTATTCTGAATCAAGGACCACTATAACGACCTAGAATTTTATACATGGAATTTCTCTTCTAATGTCATAAAACACATTCATCACATAGAGAACCCAATAAAAACATTATTCTCATTAATGAAAAATGATACATTATTCAGAAAATAAAATAACAACAATAAAAAATATTACATTGGGACAATAAATAGAAAATAAGATAATAAGAATAGGAAAATTTAGATCTATTCGATCCATTAGAAAGAGAAAACTGATGAACAAATCTATAGAAATAAAATATAATGTTAATAATATAGTATACATTTTGAAGATAAAAGTATAAATAATATTAAGATAAAATATAAGTGAATGAATAATAAATGAAATAAAAGGTATTTATAGAAATAAAGGAACCTATATAGCCATTATAAATATGACCATTGTAATAGTAATCAGACTATTAGGAGTAGTAATCTGGAAGTTAGAATAAAAACCTCATCTATGAAATGATAAAATAATATTTTTGTATCTTATAAATAAAAACATGATATATTTATCATTTTTTAGGTAAATAAATGTTTTAAAAATGATAAATTATGTTTTGGTATTTTTGTAAAATTTGTTGGTTAATTTAAAATTTTAATATTAATATAATGATTTAACAAAACATTTATATTCATAAAATAGATTCATAAATTAATATTATGTTTTATTATAATTATAAGATAATTTTATGATTCCTTAATTTATTTTTTAGTGTTTTATAAGATCTATTATAATATTAAAAATTTTATTTTTGGAATAAATGATTATTTTATTTAAAAATTAAATTTATCATGTATAGAAAATTATTTTCATAAAATCGATTCCAATTTTGAAATCTATTTTTCAAAAAAAATGATAGGGTGAATATTTTGTATTTTTATAAAATAAATGAATACCTAGTGAATTGTGAAATATATTAATTTTCTGTATTTAACATTATATTCTTAATATAATACTTTTTGTTTCATGGATGATTTAAGAAGGATGTAAGAACCCATTTGATTGAACTCTCCTGAAAAGTTTACTGTATTAAAGCATATGAATCAACACTATTGATATTATTGAAAAAAAATAATAAAATAATGAATATGTTAATAAAAAACATCCATCTCCTCCCCTTATAAATATCACCCCTCACTGCACTTTCTCCTAAAAAATTATAAGTCTTATAGATTTTCAATTTTATACCCAATTCCCTTCCCCAGCCTCTTCCCCACATCCAAGATTTAATGGTCTCAACAAAATACCAAACCAAATTTCCTTAAGGAGGTTCTCAAGGAGATTCAATTCAAGATAGAAAAAAGTCAATACTCCTCTATAATGTAATATCAATGAATAAATCTTCTCTCTTCTCCTTTTATTCTAAAAAATAAAAATATCATTCGTGGTATGTCAGATCACCACATATATGGATGATGGTTTTTTTTCATTATCACCTTCAAGACTGGTCATAAAACCATTATTATGGTAAAAAAATATTTTAATATGTATATTATAACTTTTTTTAATGTTATTTAACTAATATATAGACATAATATTAAACAAAAAACAAGTTCATGATGATCGAAAAAACATCAAAATAAAATAAACATTTATCATCAATGTTTTACCAAATAAATAATCCACATATCAAAAAACAAGGTGATATATTGGATAATTTAAACTTATATAATTTTATTAATACCATATAATCTCACTTCTTGAGAATTATTCTCATTTAATAAGAACATCCATAATTATATTCAAGTAAATTGACTATGAAACCCTGAAAATAAACACTCCAGAAATGATGAAATTAAACTGTATAACTCATACAAATATTCATAAATGAATGTAATAAAATAATAATAAATCAAATATCTATATATATATATATATTATGTTATTAATTAAATTATTAAAAAATATAATTTGACTATAAAATACATTAAGTTAAATTAAAGAACACATTCAGATATAAGCTAAGGGATCTCTCTGAATCTCTAATTTTTCATTTGGGTTATGCTTTTTATCTATTTAACCCAGTGTGTTTCTTCATTTATATTATATATTTATTCTAAATTATATTTATATGTTCCAAAATTATTTATCCAAATAAATTATTCGTTATTTTATGGAAAATAAATGTTTTAAAAGGTTCCTATCTCAGTTCCTCTTGATTTGAAAACCTGATTTAAGGGAAGTTCTCTATTTCTTACCCATCTTCAAGTACACTCCATAAAATATTTTAGTACACCAATATCTTTATAAAATAACTCATTTTATCATAAAAAACTATCTTAATTCATTGTTGGTTATATTCAAACAATTATTCATTTATCCTCTTTAAGTACTCTTTAATAATTTCCTTAAAAACGCACTTATGTGGCACATTTCTAATGTTACCTAATCACTCTCTATATGGTTTCCAATTTAGTTGGTTATAATTATTCAAGATATATTATTATTTTCCCTTTATTAATTACTAATAATTATTTAATCCCTTCTTTCATGTATTCCATTATGATATGCCCTTTTGTTATGCCTTACGGCATGATTACGATGCCCATTTCTTTCCAAGGGTAACCATTATGTGTATTCTTTATGTTTGATTATTAATGAGGAATAAAAATGAAAAAAAAAATTATAATGGGTGTTACCATATAGAGACCCATTAATTGTATAATTTTTAGTATCATGAGAAATAATTTATGGGATTAGAGAGTAAACCTAATCCATTATAGCACTTTGTCTTCCATGTGGTGCAGTTACAACAGTTAGTTATGACTCATGTTTAAGCCATGTTGTATATTTCTTCCACATTCCAATATTTCAATGATCATATGATTCCATGTTCTATATGTTATGCTTATATATGTTTATTCATGAGCCTTGATTATTATGTTTTCATGTTATGCCTTCTAACACATGAGTTATGATTTATTACCATGTATATTCCCTTAATAGGATTTTTAGATCATCTCTTTTGACTACTTATTCCCTAGGATATCATATGGAGTTATAAGAGCTCAAAGGGAGTTAGTATGACATTATAAAGATTAAATAAAGGATTTTTTTTAATTTTAGTTTCATTTTTTTCTAATCTTGTACTTAGTCTTCCAAAGACACTAGACTATTCGATCCTTAGTTTGTATTATGCTTAATATCATGTATTAATTTTTGTAAAAGGATCAGGTAGATATAGTTTTTATCGGATAACAATCTAGTTTTTTGGGGGGATTAGGAATAGAAACAACTATTAATAACCCTAAGGATAATTATATTACAATGAATTACCTATGTTAAGTCTCAGGGAATCATAAGTAAGACTACACTTTTAAATTATAATTTATTCCCTCCAAGTTGATGGTCTCATTTTTATTTTATAATTATATATGTATTAAAGCACCCTAATTTTAATTTTTTTATATTTATTTATTTAATGTTTGGAAATATGAGAATCCATGCTAACAATCAATTTTATAGGAAATGCAATGATTCCCCTAATGATATGTTATACCATATGGTAATGAGAGCCCAGAACATCATGATAGTACTGGATCAACTAGCTCAATTTTTGAATAAAAACTTGAATCTTGAGGAATACCCTCCTCTTAATATAGAGAAAGCTGCAGTCGAATCCTTTAAGAGAAAATTCCTCATATTTTTAGTGGATCTTTTACTCCCCTCATCATGGAATAGTGGATTAACTCCATTGAAAAGATATTAATTTCCTCAAATACTTATAATAATATAAAATCATACTTTAAGTCTATCATATCAATGGGTAATTTAATCCGTGGTGGACATTAATGAAAAACACAAAATAAGGAGGAAATTTATTCCTTGGATTGGGAATGATTCAAGAAAAAAATCGACAAATATTTCCCATGAATCTCCATCTTAAGATGGAGTAGGAGTTCCTTAGACTGAAGAAAAAGTAAGAAGAGTATTTTAGGGGAAAACTTTACAAGGATCGAACAACATGCCTCTACCTTTTTCATGAACACTGAAAGTAATGTTGATTGCTTATTTAGTGGATTAAAGTATATTCTATGAAAAGAGTTAGTGATTTGAGACTTTGAAAGCAATGATTATATTGTATGATGTACCCTAAAAGTTGAGATAGAGATTGGTGACTGTTAGTGGCCTTGTGGAGTCAATGATAAAAAAAGGAAAATGTAGTTTAATAGGGGAGGATCAATAGATAAATCCCATGAAGAAAAAAACCCAAAATCACACTTGTCAAAAGTGTGGGAAGAAGCATCCTGAGAACTATCTAAAGGGAACTAGGAGATGATTCAAATGTGGAAGAGAGGGGAATGAGGATAATTATTAATAAATGGATTTGAAAAATAATGCTAATGAAAAATAATAAAGGAAGTTTCAGATAAACAAACAACTTGTGGTGAAGTGTTTCAACTACAAGGAACATAGGAATTTTGTGATCCAATTCACCAATCCAAGTGTTTTCAGATACAATCCACAACAATAACATACATGGTAGCAAGGAAGGGCATATTATATCTCTAATTCTAAGGTGGAGAATGAAAATGATTTGGTGAAAGGTATGCTATTAATTCATTCAATAATTGTGAACAAACTATTTGATTCTGTTTACATGTATTCTTTCATATATTATAGGTTCAGTATATTTATTTAAACACCACCTCAAATTATGAATATTGACTTATATGTGAGAATTGTGAATGGGGAAATTATTTCATCTAATGTTTATAACTCCTCCCCCATTAATATTTATAAATTTAAGCTCCAAAAAATCGCATCTTAATTCCTTTGGAGGAGTTGTTTGCTATATTGGGAATGGATTGTATGTCTTTATATGAACACAACATCAACTATCAGGAAAGGGAGATCACTCTTCACATCATAAGGAATACTCTAATTTAGAATAATTATAAGGAGATGGATGAATCTCCTTCAGAATTATCATATCAATTGTGTATATTTTTTCTTTACGAGAAATCATATGTAGCTCAATTGATTGAGAAAAAGGGGAGGATCATGCTCAATAACATTCCCATTGTGGGGGAATACACTGATGTGTTCCCTGAAGAATTTTCTAATATTTCTCCTGATTGAGAGGATGATTTATTAGTAGATATTATACCTATATAAATTTCTATATCGAAGACTCCTTATAGGATAGACACCATTGAGTTGGATAAATCGAAGAAGCAGTTATAAGAGAATCTGGACAAGGTTTTCACATGCCTGAGTGATTCACTGTGGGGTGAACTATTCATCTTCATGAAGATGATGGATGGATAAATCCACCTCTATAATGATTATTGGGATCTCAAAAAATCCAGATAAAGAGTAATTATCCCATACCATAGATATATTAATTGTTTGGTCAACTACATGGGGCTAGGTTTTTAATTAAGGTAGACCTTTGGTTGAGATATTGCCAAGTAAAGGCTAGGGAGGAGGATATTCTCAATAATGCATTCCAAATGAGGTATGAATAGTATGAGTTCTTATTGATTACATTAGGACTCAATAATTCTCCTAAAAGTTTCATGTAATTAATGAATAGATTTTTTATACATTACCTTGATCAATTTGTGATACTCTTTATAGATAAAATTATGATATACTCTAAGAACAAGGAGAAACATGAGGAGAATTTGAATATTGTGCTAAAGACATTGTGAAAGGAGAAAATATATTAAAGGTATATTAAATGTGAGTTTTGGATAGAGTAATTATAATTATAGTGGAATGTTATCACCAATAAAGGAATATCTACAGTATAAGGCCTCGGCCTTAAACCTTACTTAATATTGAATTAAATGAATAATTCATATTGAGGATCTTTTTAGGATTAGAGTTTTAGAGAATTAGATCATAAATCATGAATTACATTCCACATTTAAACAAAGTGGTTACATAAAAGATAGTATTCGTTTTTCCCCATCAACGGAAACATATTTAAAATAAAACATGGATTCTTTCTTGACACTTCCTTGGCACTATCATCATAACATGCACCTTTCCCTTGACCTGTGAAAAACATTTCAAAAACTTGGGATGAGCATAAAAAGCTCAGTAAGGGATATAAAAGTACGAAAAGAAAACATTAGTCCATGTATGAAATTTTACTTTACTCATAAAACATAAGCATTTTAACATACCTCATCAAGTCATGAATAAATCATAGAAATCATAAGGCATAAAGGTAACTTGAGGCATTCATAACATTCTTACATAGGGAGTAACCCTCTTGGTTACTTTTGGAATACCCATCACAGTATATTCCCTAAATATCTTTGGAGAAACCTTAATGTTTAACTCCTTCGCATTACCCAATGCATTGGAAAGCTATATCCGGCTCACCCGCCCTTAGTTTATCACAGAACCACCCGTCTTTATAATAATGCCCAAGAACCATAACATAATCGTATCACATAAAACATGCATAAAGGAAACATAACATTTCCACTTTTCAATCACAAGATATCAATACAACTCATTGATATAAAAACATTATGAAAACCATTTTCAATACCAAAATAAAGTAAAAGTAAAACATGGTATTTATTTTTCATTTAAAAAAAAAGGTATGGCTTGTAGAGGAAGCCGAAACTCAAATTATGGTCACGGCAGTGGAGAAGTCATTGTCGCCGCATACGTACAACAAAGAAACATTCCTTTTTTAGTTTAGTAAAATGCTTCATATAAAAAAATATTCCTTTTGAATAAGCGCAAAAGTCAAAGGGGTTTATATACCGTATAAAAGAAAGTTGTGTATAAAATAAAATATGCCTCAATGAATGGAGATTGAGACGAAGTCCTTTATAAAGACGGTATCCTTGGATTAAGGATAAATCAATTACATAATTATGTGTGACAAACGAATACACAAAATATAAGTGGATATTAAGTGTCAAAAAATCACAGGTTATTCACACATATTCATAGAACTACATATTTAAGGAGTACAAGTTTATCCTAAAGAATCAAAATTGGGTTAAAAAGTTCCCTCGCAAAAATTTGACAGCCTAACGGCGTCACTTCAAAATTTAGAAAAAGAGTTGATGATAGATAAAAATGGTATCTCATCACTTGGAAATAAAATTTACATAAATAAGGATATAGAATAACATATCCCAACTTAATAGTATGTTAATTAAAAGACATAACAAAAGAAGTCTTTTAAAAAGAGGAGGTTGAAAGGTTCCCTTACCGACTTGGGTATCCTTAAAAACATACACCCCATGAAAGAAGGACAATACAACATTGATGTAAATACTCATAAACGAAATTATATTACACAAAGAGTAGAATAATGGACCATACATATACCACTCAAATGAAATGGTGGAAAATGTAGCATAAATCTCACAGGAATAAAAGTGAGATGAAAAATCCCTTACGAAACCTTGGCAGCCTAACAACGCAACTTAAAACTTCCAAAAATGGATTGATGAGATCAAATAGGGTCTATAATAATATTAACATAAAATTTACATCAAGATGAATATAAAATAACATCCCAATCATAATAAAGATGAGCTTAAAAGGAATGACATAAAAGAGTGTACTTAAAAAGAAGGAGAGGGGTATGATCCCTTACCTCATGTCCGACTTGTCTTGTTCGTTTCTTTATATTCCTGAATAATAAACTTTGGTCAATTTATAATTTCTTAAGTACCTCCTTCAAAAATTATTATTCAGTTCATATCACATATTATAATGTCATAATAATTGTTTAATAATGTTAGTTCATATCAAATGTTTTTTCCGATGTTTGGTACATGAGTAAAAAAATGAACTTGTTTGAAAATGATTGCCCATGTAGTTATAAGTAAATAATTTAAAGAATAGTATTAATGATTAAAATATCATATATATCTAGTACATATTCATTTTATACTATTCCATAACATTTGGAGATAAAAAATGAAAATCACCGTTCATGGAGACGGTAGGCCGTACGTACGCATGAACGCTACTTTCATTTTTTTTTGTCATATTAATGGAATTAAAAATAAATGATATATATATATATATATTATAATTCCAGTATAATATATATTTTATATATGTCACATATGTTCATTTATTTCATTCTTTATACATTCCATGTATTGCATGAACGAGTCACATCACTTGAGGGGGCGGTAGTCCACACTTCCTCATATAAAATTATCGCATTTGCACAACATGAAAAGAATAAAGGTATGTTTTAAATATAAAATACAGAAGAATATAGTAAAAATAAATACCATATATATCATATATAAAATACAGTGACATCATAATGGCCACCTTTAAAGGTTTTAAAAGAATATTCAACAATCATCATTTCGTGAGGCAGAAAATCGCCAACCACAGAAACAATATGTTCTTTAACCATTAGACGAAGGTGTGTGAAAGTGTAGCTCGAATAATTCTTATAGAAACATCCTAGTATATTTAATACACTTTTTTTGTTACAGAAAAAGTAATAAAAAGAGTTTAGGGGTTTGGAGAAGAAAAATAAAACAAAAGAACACAAGGGAAGACATTACCTTTAAATCGCGTAACTCTCTTTGATTTAAGCTCAAAGGATTCCTTGGAAAGGATTCTGCCCAAATTGAGGCTTCAATGATGAATATAGGGATGTTTATAGATGAAATGGGCAGGGTTTTGCCGAGCCAAAGGCTTGAGAGGTGTGTGTAAGGTGGTAGAGGTGGGGGCCTTTTATAAGAGGCGAGGAGGGGCACTCTTGGAAAGTTATAAAATATTACTTTATTATAAAATGATTTTAGGATTTTAAAGGTCCCAAAATTATATAGTTCTAGGATAAGGTGATAATAGGTCTAAATACACACATAAAATAGGTTTTTGACAAGTTTAGGTCTTAGATTTTACATTATCTTTTCATTTTATTTAAATCGTTCATTTATGAGGTAATCACTGCATCATCATGGTGTCATAAATAAATTAATTTATTTAATGTATAAAAATTATAAAAAATATATCATGATGTATAAAATCTTTTTATCTTTCTAATGAATGTTTATATCCAAAAATATGACTTATATAACACCATGTAAAAATTGTTTTAATAAAACAACACATGTTTGTGACATTTTAATTTTAACTTTAAATAAAAAGGTATTAATGTCATTTTCCAACCAAAGTGGCTCCATGGGGTCCCCAATTTGACCCATGGATTGTCTTTGTCGTCCATGACTCATCCAATAAGGTTAGAACATGTTTCAAGGTCATTTCATATTATTATAACATTATCTTTACCTTATTTTATGCTAATTACCTCTAATCGTGATTAAAAACTTAAGAGTTACTATTCACCAAAAAATTATTTTAATCCCATTGAACCACATTTCACATCCTAATGACAACCATGTATGTCAGATTTTTGAAATTCAAACCACAGAAGTGGTAAATATTCATTTAAACGAAAAAACAGTTTTTAAACTACCACTTAGTGGTTTCACTATTCATCAAAAATTGAAGTTTTTCAGAAAAATACCAAAAAATCACCCTAAGATATATTTGATATTCCGAATTAAAAAATTTTGTCTATTTTAAAAAATTCAAAACATATAAGTTGCATTAATTAATTTAATAATTAATTCCCACTGTCAAAACAAATAGCGTGTTTTTAAGAAATAATATCTATTAAAAGATTGACACTAGTTTAAATCCAATTTCAAAGTGAAATTAATTCCAATGACCACTATTGGATTAAATGGTAAAAATATATTCTAATTTCACTTTAAAAACAATTCAAAAGATAATCTAATCATATAAATAAATTAGATTAAAAAGAGGTTTTGAATTAAAATACAACATTTTTCACTATTCATTAAAAAATGAACTTTATCAGAAAAATACCAAAAATTTACACAAAGTAAATTTTGATGTCCCGATTCTAAAGAAGAATTTTATTTTGTCAAATATAACACATAAAATTGTCAAAAGTGGATTTAAAAGAGGTTCTCCATCAAAAGGCGGTTAATCGACCTTTTAAAGAATATTAGAATGTTTACGCTTAAAATTGGATTCATTCGCATTTTTAATCCTCTAACATTTATTGTAAAAAGTAAAAATATTTGACAAACATATATAATCATTTTTTAGTTAGTTCTTTTCATTCCCGCCATTACAACGGCTAGGCGTTAACTACCATTTAAAGTAATATTATTTTATTATTAGAGTGCAACGTAAGATTCCCAAAAAACTCGTTGTTGCGTACTGGGTACGCCATAGAGCATAGCGTCCCCTTTAAAGTAATATTAATATTTTATTCAAAAATATGGATAAATTTAAAAATGTCATATTCTTTATTTACCTGGGGTGTTACATGCAGACCCTTCTAAAAAAGGAAATTGATGAGTGGCCGAGACCAGCATCTATAATAGAGATCCATAGTTCCCTTGTCCTAGTTGGGTATTACTGATGATTTGTGATGAAATTATCATGATTTTCAAACCCACTAAAAAATATGATCAGAAGGAATTAATGTTTTTATAGGCCAGTGAATATCAAGACTGATTAAAAGAGTTAAAAAAGAGGATTATCACTACACCAATACTTACACTACCAACTAGTGGGGAAATCTGTGTGGCCTAGAATGATGATTCAAGTAATATCTTAAGATTCATACTGACAAAAAATGATAAAGTAATAGCCTATGCCTCAAGGCAGTCGGAATTTCTGGAGAGAAACTATGCCATGCATGATCTAGAGTTGGTAGTAGTGATCATCACATTGAAAATTTGGTCAAATAATCTCTATGGGGAGAAGTGTGAGAAATTTATTGATCAAAAGAGGCTCACATATATATTCACATAGGAGGATCTTAATATTTTCTAGTGAATATGGTTATAAATCATCAAGGTTTATAACAACTGAAACCACTCTTATCCTGGTAAAAAAAATAAAGCGGTAGATTCTCTATGTAGAAAGGACCCCTCCACATTATGTATGATAAGAATTGAGAAGGAGATAATATTCTTATACATGAAAAGGGTAGGCATGTGAATCATAAAGGTAGGTACACCATCATTATTCTCTCAACTGATTATGCAACTATCCCTATTAAGAATATCAAGGATTCTCAAAGAGAAGATATTGAAATTCAGAAAAATTTGGAATCCATAAGAAATGAAAAATCATTTGAGTAAAAAATTTATTAGTAAGGACTTGTAATATTATGGTCATGAATATGTGTACCAAAAAATTCAAAGATAAAGAAAGAGCTTCTAAATGATGCACATACCTCAACCTTTACAATTCACCCAGAGAGCCCAAAGATGTATCGATATCTTTGAGATCACTTTTGGTAGAAAAATAGGAAGAAAGAGTTTGAGGAATATTTCTCAAAGTGAAGGGTATCACTACTACAAGATAGGTCTTTAATAGTGCTAAAAATGTAATTTATCAGTGCTAGAGAAGTGCTGACTATCTGAGTGAGATTAAAAGACCAAGGATTTTATCAGAACTAAAAAAATACTGATAAAGGGTTCATTAATCAATGCTTTTATTTGGATCCATTAAAGGGGGTCTTTATCGGTGCTTCTAGAAGTGATGATAAAGGACCCTCTTATTAGTTATTGTAGAAGATCGGATAATGGGGAAAGTTGTAGTGTGCTATAATAGTACACTATAACACCAAACATGCCATGAAATAAACAACATAAAGTACCAATAAATAATTTAAATGAAATAAAATTTACAAAAAAAATACAGGAAAAAACACTATATTATAGAAATTTCAAAAATTGGTTTATAAAATTACATAAGTAAAAATTATTACATACATTAAAAAACATCAATGTTCCTTTGTATTTTGATCCAAACCCCAACTCATGCTATTTCCAAATAGACCACCCCACTCCAGAAAAAATAATGCACTTGTATAAAAAACAATTCTTATGTTACTAATAATATAAAGAAATAAGTTAATATAAAGTGTTAATTATAAATTAAACCTTGAATCATAACAGGAACACTATGTATCAGATTGACTTGTGGTTGATCCCTACACATCACACTATTTCATGTTCATCTTCAATAATTGTCTCTATAAAAATTTACTAAATAATTATAAGATAAAAATGATATTGAAATTAATTTTTTAATAGATGATACAATGATGATAAAACAATCTAGGTTCATTTGCACATTTTTTCAGATGTGATGTGTGTTTTAAACTAAAATGGTACTTATATATTGAAAAGATGAACTTGGTGTCATAATGGTCATATTGTGCATTAGATTGAGGTGTGGATGATTCATACATGTCCCAAATGACTTATGGTTAATTTTCCAAATGTATGAAAACAATATAAATGTGTTTAATCAGTTATGAGTACATCACTTTTCATTTTTACTAAAATGTCATTTTAAACTAGAAACAAGCACTTTGATTCATTCCGGTCACATCATGTGTCTCTTTGATGTGAGAATAATTCATACAAATCATAAATGACTTATAAATCATTTTACTAAATTATCAACATAATCCAAGTGTGTTTTCCTGGTCTTCAGTGAGTGACATTTTTCGATCTAAAATATCGATTTTAAATTAACAACGAACACTTTGAGTCATACTGGGAACATCGTATATCATATTGAGGTATGAATTATTCCTACATGTTTTGAATGAATTATGAATAATTTTAATAATCTATCAAAACAATATGAATGTGTTTTATCAGTTTTGAGTTTGTCGGATTTCTTTTTTACTAAAATTAAAGTCAATTTTAAATAAAAAGACACACTTAGAGTCATATCAGTCAAACCATGCATCAGATTGAGGTTATTATAATTATTATATGTCTAAAATGAAATATGAATCATTTTCCTAAAATATCGCAATAATATGATTTTTTTCTTGGTTTTTAGTATGTCACTTTTCTTTTTTACTAAAATGTCATTTTAAACTAGAAATAAGAAGTTTGAGTCATACAAATCACATCATGTGTCAGTTTGAAATGCGACTGATTCATACATGTCAAAAATGACTAAGTAATTATTGTACTATATTATCAAGGAAATAAGAATTTATTTTCTCAGTTTTTAGTGAGTGACACTTTTCGAACTAAAATGTCAATTTCAAACTAATAATGGGAACATTGAGTCATACTATTATCATCATCTTTATAATCAAGGTGAAGTTAATTCCTACACATAAAAAATGAATTATGGATCATTTTTCTAAAGTATTAAAAAAATATGAATGTTTTTTCTTAGTTTTGATTATTTTAGTTGCCTTTTTTAGTAACATTAATGTAAAATTTAAATAAAAAGACGCACATGGAGTCATACTGTTCACATCATACATAGGATTGAGGCTAGGCTAAATTATAACCCTCTCAAATGACTTATAAATAATTTTCTGAAAGTATCAAAACAATACAAATGATTTTTCTTAGTTCTGAATACATCAATATAATCTTTTATTATAATGTCATTTTAAACTAAAATCAAACACATTGAGTCATACTTGTCACACCATGTGCCAATTTGATGTGATACTAATTCCTACATGTAAAAAATGAATTATGAATCATTTTCAAAAAATATCAAAGAAATCTGAGTGTGTTTTCCTAGTTTTCAGTGAGTGATACTTTTTCAACTAAAATGTATATTTTAAGTTAATAATAGACAATTTGAGTCCTATTGGGCACATCATGTATTAGATTGAGGTGTGGATAATTACTATATATCAAAAATTAATTATTGATCATTTTAAAAATGTATCAAAACAATCCTAATGTATTTTCTCAGTTTTGAGTTTGTTAATTGTCCTTTTCACTAAAATTAATGTCAACTTTAAATAAAAAGACACACTTGGATTCATACTGGTCGCACTACGAATCAGATTGAGGTAAAATTGATTCCTACACATCCCAAATGACTTATGGATCATTTTACTAAAGTATAAAAATAATATCAATGTGTTTTCATAGTTTTGATTATGTCACTTTTATTTTTTACTAAAGTGTAATTTTAAATCAGAATCACACACATTAATTCATGTCGGTCACATAGTGTATCGATTTTATTTGAGAGTAATTCTTAAATTTCATAAATGACTTATGAATCATTATCCTAAATTATCAAGTTAATCTGATAATGTTTTCTTAGTTTTAAAAGGGTGAAATTTTTTGAATTGAAATCTCAATTTTAAACTGATATCTATCACTTTGAGTCATACTGGGCACATCATGTATCAAATTGAGGTGTGACTGATTCTTACACATCAAAAATAACTTATGGATATTTTTTCTAAAGTATAAAAACATTTTTGAATGGGTTTTCTCAATTTTTAGTATGAGAATTTTCATTTTTACTAAAATTAATGTCAAATTTATATATTAGGAAGCACTTGGAGTCAAATCTATCACAATGTGTATAGCATTTAGGTATGACTAATTCCTAAACATCCCAAAGTCTAAAAAAATCCCAACTTCCAATTTTATCATGCTTTATATTAGCTTTCTTTATCAATCTTTTGAAATATCAAATTAATTTGATTTTCATAGATGAAAAACATTTTTCAACTACGAACATTGACTCAATATACATTGTTTCAGTTCAACAATGAAAGATAATGGAAGGTGTGGTAAAATTTATAAAAATACATGTTATCTTTTTTGTGGATTGTTGTGGATAGTTGAAAGAAAAATATAATTTCTTTAAATAACTATGAAAAAACTATATAAGTATTAGATAAAAATTGAAAGGAAATTAACATACAAATAGTCGATAAAATAATGAGAAGTTTATTTAAATAAGTAGTAGAAATTTACCTTTTCATGATGATTGTATAAATTCTTGGAACATTTCCTTTTTATCATTACCTCAGTTGCAGTCTTGAAGTCCAATCTCCCATGAGAATGAAAAGCTTCGAACAGACCACCCTAACTTGAATAAAAGTATCCACCTATATAAGAAAACAATTATTATGTGAGTAATACTAAAAATAAATTAATAAAACATAAATATGAAACAATACATTAATTCTATGGATAATTATTTTACTATGAAAACGTCAATATTATCTCTTTGATTGAGTATAGTTAGCGTCATTTCTCTTCCTACAAAGGCAGTGGTTGGAACATGAAGGAAAGTGATAAATGACAAAACCACAGGGGTGAAAGGTTGTTGGGGAGAATAAGTATGTGGAATTATTGGTTTATAAAGGTAATAAAGATGAAAATAAATCCTCTAAAATAAAAAAACTATGAAAATATGAATTCCCAAAAGTTCTATGAAAGAAACTAAATAAGTATTTGATAAAAATTATATAGAAATTAACTTACAAATAATAGATTACCTGATGAAAATTTTAATTAAATAATTAGTATGAATTAAAATTTTCATGATGGTTCTATACATTATTGAACTATTTCCATGTTTTTATTATTTCAGTTACATCCTCAAACTATAATCTCTCATGATCACAAGTGGATTTGAACAAACCACCTAAACTTGATTAAAAGAATCCTATTGTATAAGAAAACAATAATTCTGTGAGTAACACTAAAATGAAATAAATGAAACATAAATATGAAACAATACATTATTTCTATGGAAAATGATTTCATTATGAAAACAACAATATTACCTATGGGATTGAGCAAAGGAAACATCATTTCTCTTATAACAAAGGTATTATAGGGAACTTGAAGGAACGTGATAAATGAAAACACTATAGAGGTAAAAAAGGTCTTGAGGAAGACGAATTATTCAGAAATTTTGATATAAGAAAGGCATGAAATATGGATAGAAATATTATAAAATAAAAAAACTCTACATGGAATAAATAAAACTAAATAAACGTTTCATTATATAATTTTTTGGTAAAATCAAGAAAGTATACTGAAACAATACCTTTCCATCATCCTAAAGGGTTTCCTTTGTTATACTTTATTCTTCCACGTGATTGGTAACCTCATTATGTGTAGATGGTATTTTTTGAATTATTATTCAGTTATTTAATTTATATTATTTTAATACATTAGATAACAAATAATATTATGAGGAAAAACATAGTATAATAAAAAAAATTACATTCACACTGAACTCTATTTATTTTTTTAATGGTCTTATGGATTTCGATCCTAAATCAAGAATCCAAATTCCCTCGTTGTGGTCCCCTCTAATGTATCATACATTACCTACATTAGGATGAACCTGAACTTATTGTGATCTCTTAATGATAGGGTCATCCCATATTGAATTTTCATCTGACCTGAAATTTGTTTTAGCCTCCAGTAGGAAAATTGACCAATTATTTTTTAATGGATATGAGACATAAAATACTTTCATTGCTTGTGATGAAATTATTAATGACTCATATTTTCCCTATGCACACTAAAATTCACCTCCAAAAAGATCATTTCATTAAATTTCATTGCACTCCTATTGTCATCCCATTTTCAATAGAAAATTGGAACTTGAAATTTTGTATAATCGAACTATTATATTTGTTCAATAATTCCAAAATATGAAATATTTTAATAAATTGGTTTTATATCCTTTGAACCAGATATGTGCATCTCTTCCGCCACAATCATAACACCAATATTTTTAATCTTACTTCAATAATCATGCTATTTTATATAGAAAGTATAATAATTGATTACAAAACTAGTGTAAGATATAACATTTTCATTCAGTCCCCTAGGTTGTGATCGAAATCATTTGAAAATTGATTTCACATTTTCAGATAAATCCATATAAATTTGATCTCAAGATCATCCTATAATCTATTGATTATGTTTATTTGATATCCATAACTTCATCCCTTAATGAATTCAAAACTTTAAGAATTTATCTGTGAGATACAACATATAGATAATAATATTCACTATTATGTGAAATATAAATTTTTTCTTTCTTCTTCTCTATCATAGTAAGTGTAAGAACATCTATTCTGAAAATCCCTTCATCCGTAAGGCATCTGTAGTGATGAGACATTAGGTGACCAATGCTGTAAACATATGACAGGTAATTGATACAAAAATTCAACATACTCTTCAAAAATTTATCATTATTTAATAAAAACTTTTTTTCAACTTTGATTCTTCAAATACCATTTCAAAATCATCATATACCATTAAATGGGATATATCTTTCTATAATGGATAGGACCACAATGTTGAACCTCTTTAACCAAGTGAACCATCAGGTGGACCATTATATCAATGGATGATAGTTTGAATAACATCTCTAATTCACAAAATATGAATAAAACCTTCTTATTTATGATAGGAAAATTCATTGGGTCTATAATGTCACTACATATAGCTTCTAAAATATGTAGAGTCTTGTTAATTTATGCCATAAATTTTTTTCATAATGCATCAAAAAGAAACAGACATCAAATCTTGTATCAAAATATGATAGTTGTGTGAATTTAGTCACTGTAACTTCAAATTATTCATTGACATGATATTCTTGGTATTTTATGAATACCCCTACGGAAGTTTTACACTATTAAAGAAAAAGGAAGAATAGTAATTTTTCCTGTATGGATTGATTGTAAGCTGGTGGAGGAAGAAAAATTTTCCCATTGCCCTTCACCAGTTCCAACTCTTCTCTTATACCCTTGTCAACAATTTCCAACCTATCCTATATTATATCTTTCATTTTTTAGGAACCTTTATTAATGTATCAATAACTCTATCAAATACATTTTTTCTACAGGCATGACAATAAGAAAATGTGTAACATACAAACAATTTCAATATACAAATTCAATGAAAGTTGATCTCCGCTACCAACATCATTTTGTATGGTCTTTTCAAAAATGGTTTATCGAAAATAGTGTCAATATATTTTATTTTATTTAACATTTTATAACCCATCAGTGGATATAGTGTTGTTCCTTATTCAATATTCCAATTTAATTTTGTCATCCTAGATCGGTATTTATGTCATCGAGGTAAAAATTTATGATGTCCAAAAAAATTGTTTTTAAGGAACGTTTCAATCAAACTGAGTGTGTCCATTTTTCACAAATAGGACACCCCGATATTCATTTAATTATATAGTATGATAATTTTATATAATCAGAAATTTCATTCATCACCCCGTAAAAAATGGCCCCCAAAATTAATTATTCACTTATATGAGCATCATACATTATAACACCCATATCCCACATCAATTTTAGATCTTCGGTCAAGGGATCTAAATAGAAATAAATATCATTACTAGGTTTATTTGGTCCAGATATAAGTAGAAACAAAATAATATATTTATCATTCATGCATAACCATGGAGACAAGTTCTAATTTACCAACATGATGGGCCCTATACTATGATTACTACATTGTACTCCAAAATAATTTATTCCATCTATAGATAATTCAAGATAAAAGTTTCATGGATAATTTCAAAATTTAGGATACTCATAATAAATTTTCTTATATTATGGAGAATATATATAATGTCATATATTTCCATATTTAATTCTTGTATTTTCATTCCATATCAGTTGTATCATGGTTTCCTGACATCGTTATAGTCTTTTAAACTTTTTAATAATACGAAAGTACCATAAAAATTTCAAAGGAATTAATTAATTTTTCTGGTATCAATCTTCTCCAAACATAGGGAATTTTATGATTGATTCATGGTCCCTAAAAACAATAATCAGTATTTGGAAAAAAGCGTGTATTTTTTAGAGATCATTCCAATTGAATGTAGAAATCGTTTAGCATCATATTTTCCACATGGTTGTTCAATTTCTTCTGGTAGCATATCATTAATGAGACCTAGTAGTTTTTTAAATCAAGTGTCACTCCATATGGTGCAATATTTAAAATTATATAACTTCAATATAACTTAAAATGTTTTGTATTTCGTAAAACCAGAATACAATGGTCTCTTAGAAAAATAATTTAACTATTTAAATTACTCTGCACAATCACAAAGGTCATCTTCAATTTACATTGTCATTTCTTACATGAGATATCCATAATAATTTACACTAGTATTCATATCAAATAATCTATAAACCACAATATCATCCCAATTGGTGTTATAGTTCATTTTTTCTGATGTTTAGTCCAACATTTCTAGCTCTGATCTATTCTATGAAAAATAAAATATTCTTAAAACTATTCCAAAATAATTTTTCTTAAATAAAAACAATTTAAATGTGGAAAAGGATTTTATAAGGGTTTTATGAATGATCTATTGAAAAATTTATGAACTATTTAACTCCATATTCATTCTCTATTGTCAAAAAATAAGAATTCATCTATTTTTTATTCATATCCATCCTATTGGAATCCTAAAATATTAATTTTTACAATAAATAAATACACTTAAGATGCTCATTATAAAAGGTGAATGTTATACATAATTATAATAAGGGAAATCCAACATTTGATCATTTCAAAAAAATCAGTATGCTTTGAAGAAAATGGTTAATATAATTTAAGAAAATAATTACTTCACTATGGAAGGTGTTATCCTCTAAATTCATTCAAAGGTGAAAGTTATAGACAACTTTCATCCTCATCATCTCACATCCTAAACATTTATCATTATATTTTTTGTTTAACACTCATACTTTATCTGTTGTGGACATGCACCTATTTTTTTTTAAATACTCTAAGAAGTAGTCATCCATGGGATTACTACTTCTCATATTAGTATAAGAATCATAAAATAGATGGGGGATAAATCTCAAGAAACAAATTGCATTAATAACTATTAGGTAGATGAAGTTAATAAGGATGAAAAATGTAATCCACTATGTTTCATAATAGTGGTAATGCATCCCATTTGTGAGAATTTAAACATTATAACTATTTATTAACTCATGGCCTATTGAAGGTGAGATTTTGGGGCAAAAATGTTAGTGTCTATGATTCAAGGAGTCTCGACGGGGACATGTTCGGATATATTAATCCTTGGAGAATCTATAAATTATATATTTATAATAGAAATACCAATATTAAGACATTAATTCCTCTAACTAAGACTTGTATTTCCTCTATTAAAATGATACATCAAGTCTTTCTTAAATCCCCTAAACATATGAAAATATAAAATGGGAAATTAATCTGTAATAAGAAGCCCAAATATGATAAAAAATAATTATAAAATATCATCCAATCAACTAGAATATATAAAAATGTGTTGATAAAACATTTTAATAAATAAAGAGTTAATTCGTATACTTGGATGGTAATCAGATATTCCTAGTGGTGGAACCAATACATGGATACCTAAAATGATGAATAACTAAAACTAATTTCTAATAATTATTCCAAAATATATTGACTTTTGATAACCTCTATTATTTTTTTGGAACAATTGATGTAACAACCTGTGGAATTTTTGCATTTAATATTAATGGTATATCAAATATATGAAAACACCTCAAAATTATAACTTCAATAAAAAAGCTGATAAGGAATGGAAAAAATAATTTTTTTCAAAAGAACATACCTATTAATGATAATGGTTTTGAACATCTAAAAATTATTAGTTTATAAATTGATTTGATAATTACGTATAGACATGTTGAAAACAAGAATTATTTTCAAGCTTACGAAGATTAGACTTTATAAGAAATTTTTATTTTCATGCCCATTATGGGATCTGTGGTTATTTTTGGATTATAGTGTAAAATTTTAGTCATAATGAGATAAATAATAGTAATTATTGAGGATATAGAGGTTTTAAGTTAAAGGGGCTATGACCCACTCTTAAAAAAATAGTTTCTATGTTATATGAATTTTCATAATTAAAATTAGATGATGAATTTCAACCATTGAATGAACTCTATTGAACATGTGACAAATTAAACTGTTGTATGAAGGATTGTCAAAATTTTCTAAAAAAATTGATGAATGTGAATAAAGAATTAGAAATGTACTATATGAAAAATAATGTAATGTAAGTGAAATTTATAATTGATGTCACATTAAAGGATTTACAAAAGAAACATCCTTTCATATTAGATTTTGGTTGTTAACCTCACATAATTGGTAAATTAATGTAATTAATTATTTTTGACAACTTCAAAGGGTAATTATTATTTTAGAAATGGTGGATCACTTAAGATATTTTTTTCATTTAAAAGATGTTATAAAAAATGAAGCAATGTTTAAGAATGATATTTTTTTAGATATACTAATTTAAAAACACATAGTTTTTATTAAATGTGTGATGAAGGAAATTAAGTGATTTTTTATAAGTGTTAATGAGTGGGTTCTCATTTCAAATATGGCTATATTTTTACAATATTATATAATACTAGCCAAACCATATTCTAATTTGGGGATAGTAAAAATTTATGGAAATTGTATTTGAAAGAGGAAATTGATTTATCATAGTGAAAAAATGATCATATTAGATAACGAGTCATTTAAATACTAACTTAAAAATGGTGGGTTGATATATTTTTAAAATGAAAAGATAAAATGGATTGATATTTTTTACTAATTAGAATGGGGATACTGTTAATAAATAAAATAATAAATTATATATTTAAATGAAACAAACCTTGTAGTTTATTCACTATGATATATATGGACTTCAAAGTATAAATCAATAAAGTATAAGTACTTCATTTCACACATTTATAATTATACTCAGATCATATGTATTATGTTTTAGACATATATACATAATTCTCTAAATGGGATTATAGTTTTATGAATAAGTATTAGGAATGAGTTTAATTATGTGGTAAATAAGTCTATATTATATTATGGGGTGGAGTATATGACACACTTTTTATGGTGTGGTAAAAAATAGAATTTATATTCCTCATTAGTACATCACAATTTATGGCCATGGTCATTCCCTGAAAAATTTTATTTTGGATCAATCAATATTCCTTACACTATTATATTTATGGAATTTTATATATATTTTGAAAAATTGAGAAATATTATGTATTTTGAATATTGATTCTAACAAAAAAAACAAAAATAATGAAAATATAAGACTACGAATACAGTATTATCCTGAAAAATGACTAATCCTTGGGGGATTTCCCATATATGTTTTTAATTTTTATTAATGTGTTATCTGAACTTAATTATAACTCTATTTAAATGATCAATATCATTTACCTCACTACCTCTAAGAGTTTATCCCATGTAATGAGCTAGTACATTACTATCACATGTTCATTAGTACTAGTATTTCCTACATCCAATGGTAGGATGCATCCCTTAATTGAGTAGAATAACCCTTGGAATCTACAACCATCATGATGAATGAATGAAGAGAACCCCATTGTACATGTATAGTGGTCACTAAGTCATTCCCTATATTTTATTCAATACCTATCATATTAAAGATAAATTTGGAAGGGGATGCATTTATCAAACTATAGTGTGAGAAGAAGAAGTTGTGTAATGAATAAAAACTAGTAACAATATTTCAAGATGGTCCCTACAAATAAATATTCCTCAACTTTATGAGGGAGAGTCTGTAAATTCTTGATCCATCATAAAATTATTTTTGAGGGCCTCAAGAACACTAAATTTTAGAAGGGATGGGATATGAGCATGCAGTTGTACTTTGGGCTACCCTAGCGAGACTTCCTCTTGGATATGCTCTATTAGATAGTTGTGGATATTTTATGCAACTAGAAATCTTAAAATTTGATCTGTCTCACAACATAATAATAAGTTTTAATTGGAATATCTAAATGAGAAATTGTAATGTTCGAAGGAACATAAGCCTTCCCTAAAGTGGTCATTTAAATGGGGAAACAATCACCTCTAAAAATGGGGATATGTGGTTGATCCAGGTTTTCATTCTATATCAAAGTGTACCAAAAATAATCCTAAATGGAAGTAGGAATATATTCCAACTCCCGAGTAGCTCTTGAAAATTTTTGTTGAGCTACTCTAGTGGAAAGGGATAAAAAAATATGAGTGTCCACTGTTGACCATAGAGGCATGCTGACGGTAAAGAAATAATTTTGATAAAAAACACAAATAAATACCACCAAACAAGAAATCAATGAGTGAGGAGGAAGAGAAAATAACATACCTTGGATTAAAACATTGAATCATTTGTGATAAAGTATACATATATTCAAACCTGAAATTTGTTTGATCCTTGAATTCTTTCAACCCTTGAATCTTTCAAGCCCTAGATTAAAGCCTTGGAATTGTTCCAGAATTGATTCAAGCCTTGATTCGAGTTTGGATTTGACGAGGAGGATCACCTAAAGTAGGTGGATTCCATCGAAAGCTTTGAATATCATGACTGGTTAGGGTTATTTAAATAGGTAGGGACACTTTTATTAGTGCTTCCAAAAAATCAATCATAAATATCCCTTTTACTATCAAAAGGATAATAAACAATGATAAAAGGAATCTTCAACTATGTGAAATTTTTAGCACTGATAAAGATGGATTTTATCAAATCTTTTTTAGCATTTATAAAACTATTTATTTATCAACACTAAACAAGTGATGATAAAGATTTATTTTATTAGCTTTTATTACTTAAGCACTGATAAAGGATTTATAACTATAATTATAAATAAAAAATATGCAAATATAATTATATAATTAAATATATATTTAATAATTGTATATAAATATAAATATAGTAAATATATTAATTATTTAAATATATTTATTATAATTTTATAATCATTTACTTGTAATTATATAAATACTTATTTATATATTTATATATTTATATATTTATTTAATTACATTTATTTATATAATTATATATATAATAAAAATATATAATTTAAAATACAGTAAATATATTCATTATTTAAATAAATTTAATATAATTTTATAATTATTTAAATATATATAATTATTTATTTATAATTACATACATACTTTTTTTAAAATAATATCTTTTTATTTATTATTATAAATATATAAATATATAAATATAGTAAATATACTTTTATAAATTCATTTATTTATGAGTTTTTATTTACAATTAAATTTTTAACATTATTAATGAATATTTAATCTTAAGTGTATGCATGTTAAAAATGACTCTCTTTGAATAATTAAAAAAGAGTACACTTTAAAAAAATATATAAAAAATGGATAAGTTTTATTAATTAAATATAAATTATAAAAAAATATGGATATATATTGAAATAAATATGAATAAAAATTGAATATATTAAAACATAGTAAATAAATATATATAAATAATTATAATAAATTGATTAAATTCCAAAAAAATAAAAAAAATGAATTAATAAAAAACTTAATAAAAATAAACAAAATAAAAATACACAATTAAATACATGATATATTAAATGTATCAAGTTATAATGATATTCTAAAATTAATACTAAAATTTTAATAAATCACAAAAATATTAGGTGTTTGTGTTTCTATATAATATTTCATTAATTACATAAATATTTGGGTGCATGAATTGTATATAAAAATGCATGAATTATATATATATGAAATCAATGTAACAAATGTTTGATATGTGTTAAATTGAAAAATAAAATGACATTCAATTATGTCCATTAATCGATGTAATTAGTCAGTATTTTTAATTCATTTTAATTTTTGATTATAACCCATTCTTCACTAAATATATGACTATTTAATGTAAAGAATAAATATTTTGTATTATAAAAATCATATTTATATACATTCATATATATCATTATATTTAATATATACTATTTATTAATATTATAAATAATTGTTTAATTAATAAAATGTTTAATATTTTTCTCAGTTTACTTATTTTTATTTTTTATTTTTTTATTTATCATTTTACATATATCTATATATTTTATATATACTATTTATTATTATTTATAATTTATATATAGTATAAAAAAAATTTAGTAAACTCATTTTTATTTTTTAGTTATTTGATTATTTCATCTTATTCTGGACCTTTAGCCATGTTAGAAAAGCGCTAATAATGGGTCCCTTTATCAACGCTAAAAATAAAGCGCTGATAAAGGGTTCCTTTTATCCGTGCTAAAGAAAATAATTGATAGATGTTACCCTTTATCGGTGCTAAAAAAGCACTGATAAAGGGTACTGTTTATCAGCACTAAAAAAACACTGAAAAACGGTACTCTTTTTAACTGATTTATTTAACACTGATAAATGGAACCTTTATCAATGATTTTTATAGCAATATTAATGGCATATTTTGTAGTAATGTATGTGAGAATGTGAAGGATGAAATGAAAAATTATAAATGGATGATTCAACCATACCCATACCTACATGGAAATGGGAAAACATCACTATGGACATTGTCTTTAGAATTCAAGATACATCCATAAAAAAATAATACAATATAGGTTAGTGTGGATTGTCTTATAAATATTTCTCACTTTCTTTTGATTCCAGAGGGCTTCTCACTCATCCAAATTTCATTCATATATATCATAGAAGTGATGAGTAATCATGGAGTAACATTATCGATTATATTTGATTTTGATCCCTGATTTACCTCCAATTTTTGGAAACAAATGAAATAATATCTAAATATCGACTTGAACATCAGTACGACTTACCACGCCCAAACTGATGGTCAATATGAAAAAACTATTCAGACACTGGAAGAAATGTTGTGATCATGCTCAATGGAATTTAAATAAGGAAGGGATCAACATTTTTCACTGGTTGAGTTATCTTACAGTAATAGTTTCTACTCAAGAATCCAAACGGTTCCATATGGATCCCTTTATGGGAAAATATGTGGAAAAATTGCATGCTAGGATAATGTTGGTGAATATAATCTACTGTGACCTGAAAAGGTTGAGGAAATGGGAGAAAAGGTTAAGACCATATAGGAGCATTTCTAGCCTTCCCAAAGTCAAAAGAAGTGCTATGTAGATAATTATTGATGGGACTTGGCGTTTGAGGTTGGAGACATTTTATTCTTCTATAAATCTCTGTAGAATAGAGTAATGAGATTTGGGAAGAAGGGAAAGAAAAATTTTTGGTACATCGGCCCCATCGAGATTATTGATCATGTGTGAGCTATGTCTTATCTACCACCACTTCCCCCAATGATATATCCAGAAAATGATGTATTCTATGTATCCCTCTTGAGGAATAAAATACAAGATCACTTACATGTACTGAACTTTGAGGTTGTATAGTTGTAAAATTATGTCTCTTATGATGAGAAGAAGGTAATTATTTTTTTCCATAGAGATAAGGTTCAACATAACAAAATCACTCACTTGGTCAAGGTATTATATAGAAATAATAAGTATAAAGAGGTGATATGGGAACTAGAGGAATCAATGAAGGAAATGTATCCTCGTCTATTTTCACCTAAGTATTTAAAAATAATGTTTGAATGTGAAATTTCATAAGGCTAGAAGAATGTAACTACCCAGAATTTTATTAATGGAATTTCCCTTCTTATATCATAAAACACATAAGTGATATAGAGAACTCGATAAAAACATTATTCTAATAAATTTATACTGATACATTATTGAGAAAATAAACCAATAATAATTCCAAATAATAAATTAGGATAATAAATAGAAAATAAGATAATAAGGATGGGAAAATTTGGATCTTCTCGATCTACTAGAATGACCATACTCTCACACGATGCTATGGAAATTAAACATAATATTAATAATATAGTATTCATTTTTAATATTGAGGTATATATATAGCCATAGGAGAAAATAGAATAAAATAAATAATATAATAAATAATAAGTATTTATAGAAATTAAGGAACCATTATGACCATTATAAATCTGACTATTGGAAGGGTAATCAAACGATTAAGCTTTATAATCTGGTAGTTAGAATAGAAAACATTATTATAAAGGTATAAAATAAAATTTAGGTATCTTATAAATGAAAATATGATATATTTATCATGGTGTACGTAAATAAATGTTTTAAAAATTATAAATTATGTGATGGTATTTTTGTGAAAAAAGATTTATTTACAATTTTACAATTAATATAATGATATAAAATTAAATTAAATTTCATAAAATAGATTCTTAAATTAATATTATGTTTTATTATAATTATAAACTAATTTTATGAGACCTAAAATAATTTTTCAAAGGGTTATAAAATCAAATAAAATATTAAAATTGGTATTTTTGATTAAATGATGATTTTATTTAGAAATTCAATTTCTTATATTTAGAAAATTATTTTCTTAAAATGGATTCCATTTTTAAAATATAAAAAAAACTTGGGTGAATTTTTGGAATTTTTAAAAAATGTTTGAAAATTTGGTGAATAGTGAAATATGATAATTTTTAAGATTTAAAATTATAAGCTAAATACATTAATTTTTGAGTCATAGAGGGTGTAGGAATTATGTAATAACACATTAAATAAACATATTATAAAGTATTTACTATATTTATTCATAGTAATCAACATTATTTATATTTTTGAGCTAAAATAATAAGATATTGAATATAATAATTAAAACACCCCTCTCTACCGCTATAAATACCACCCCTCACCACCCCTTGTCCTCACACCTTCTAATCCTCATATCATATCAATATTATACCCAATTAAATTTCAAATCCTATTCCCAATTTCCATGACCTACTGGTATAAACAAAATACCAAACCCATGTTTCTTTAGTAGGTTCTTAAGTAGACAACATTCAAGAGGTAAAATCCTCATTCCTTCTCTTTTAATTTGTTTTATTTTCTTATCCTCTCATAAAATCCACTATAAAAATCAACATTATAACTCCATTAATAAATATATACTATAATATTATTGTTTTAATATAACATCTATCATTAAATCACTTCTCTTCTCCTTTTATACAAAAAAAGAAAACACTGTCTGTGAAATGTTGGATCACCGCCTTCATGGACAACGAGTTTTCATTTTCCATTATAGCCTAAATTTCTAGCCATAAAACCATTATTAGTGTTAAAAAATATTTTAATATGTATTTTATAACTTATTTTAGGTTCTATAACTAATATATATACATAATATTAAATAAAATGAAACTAGTTTGTGATGATCAAAAACCTGCAAAATTAACTAAACATTTATCATTAATGTTTAATTAAATAAAACATCCTCAAATAAAAAAATGATATATGGAAATTTTTAAACTAATTTTAGTTCATTAATACCATATAATTTCACTTTTTTATAATTATTCCCATTTGATTATAAATTCTATAATTATATACATGTAAATCGACCATGAAACAAAGAAAACAAACGCTCCCAGAACAACAAAATGAAACATTATAACTCATCTAAATGGACATAAATAAACTTAATAAAACTATAATAAATAAAATAAATATATAATATGTCCTAAAAAATATTATTAATAAATCTCATTTTATTATCTTGGATATTAAGTGCAAGTGAAGAACTCATTCAAACATAAGTTAAGGGGTCTCTCCAAACCTCCAATTTTTCCTATGGGATATGATTTCTCTCTCTTTACCCAAATTTATTTATTCATTATTCTTATATAATTGTTATAAATTATATTATATGTTAAAAAATTATTTATTCAGATCAATTCTTCTTTATTTTAGGGGGAAACAAGTTTTAAAATGTTCATTTCTAAATCCCTCCAAATAAGCAAGCTCGGTTAAAGGGAACTTATCCATTTCATACCCATCATTAAGTATAATCCATTAAATATTTTAAGATACCAATATTTTTTTAAAAAATATATCATTTTATCTTGAAAAACTATATTATTTCATTTCTATTTTATGTGAAAAATTATGCCATTATACTCTTTAAAGACTCAATAATCATTTCCCTAGAATTGCACTTAAGTGGAACATTTCAAATGTTATCTGACCACTATATTTCATGTTTTCAATTTATTTTTTGATCATTATAAAATATATATTATTATTTTTCCTTTATGAATAACTAATATTTAGTTAATACATTATATCATGGATTCCATAATGATTCACCCTTTGGTTATGCCTTATGACAGTATTACAATACCCATTTCTTTACATGGGTAACCCTTATGTGTTTTATTTATGTTTGATTATTTATGTGGAACACATATTCTTGAACATGTTATGATGGGTTCTCCTAGATATAACTCTTATTCATTGGGTAATATTTTGTCTCATGAGACATCATGTATGGGATTATAGGGTAAATTTAATCCACTATGGGACTTTTTTCACCATGTGATATAGTCTTAACACTTAACATTGAATGTTGTTTAGGTCATGTTGTATGTTTCTTCACATTCCAATATTTCCATTATCATTTGATTCCATTTTATGTATGTTATGATTCTATATGTTTATTGATGATCCATTCCTTTTATGTTATCATGTTATTCCTTATAACTCATGTGTTATGCTTTATTCCCATGTCCATTCCCTTACTAGGATTTTTAGAAAATCACTTTTATCTATGTATTCCCTATGATAACCTATGTAGTTATAAGATCTCAAAGGGAGCTAGGAGAACATTATAGATATTAAATAAAACATTTTTTAAATTTTAGTGTCATGATTTCTAATCATGTACCTAGTCTTCTAAAGTGTCGAGAATATTTGATCCTTGGTTTGTATTATTGTAACGTCCCTAACCCAAGAGCCACTAAACTTGTACCCTGAGTCGGGTAGTTACATGACATCAAGAACACCTCCCCATACGACAGAGGTTGCCGACTAGCATAGAGGGTATAATAGATCACATGGGGATACAATACCCTCAATACCAAAGTAATACACAACAGATAATAATTTAAATAATAGAAACAAAAGAGAACAATGAATAACATGCATAATTAACCAATTCCCAAAACTGGGTACAACCATATACGACAGTAAATATGTCATTACATGCTATAGTGTCAAGTGAAAAAAAACCCCAAATGAAATAAAATAGTAGAATTCCCAAAAAATTTTGGACTCTAATTCAATAACCTCACCCAACATGTCCCAGGTCCGACTCAACTCCATAGCATAGGGTCATTGCCCTTGTCATGGCCTGCAAGCATGAAATCTTCTTGGGTACCCAACGGAGGCCCGAGAATGGAATGAGTATAACTCAGTAGGCCAACACCAACGGTGTCTACAAAATATCAAGAAAGTTATATAGTGAATGGAAGTGATAAATAATTTCAAGTGAAGATAAATAATTCATTGGTACATTCTAGACTATGTTCATTTAAGTCTTACTACCATTGAATCCAAGTTCACTACTTAAATTTTTCACAGCTTAACCTACCTTTTTCATGTGTTAAATGGATTATGAATGTTCAATATTCTCAAGAATATGGGAAAAATATTAATCCCTATATAACTAGGCATCACATTATAAAAATCTTATAATCCTCACATCAAAGCCTCAATCCAGGTGGAATGAAACCCTTACGGGAATAGAACATTGTACCCTTCCATAACTCGTCAATTTTGGGAAGGAGCTAGAACCTCGGTCTAACTCAACCTGTGGGTGTAAAACCTCAAGTCAATACCCCACTCAATTAGTCCATGTGCACATTCTTATTTATCATTCACCACAATTAAGCATATCTGAACAAACATATCCAATATCATTTACAATATCACAACAATATCATTAAATGGGAAATTAACATTATGAATCAATCCATTAACACATTCATCATTTATAACACGTACCCCTTTAGTTCCATTTCCTATTTCCTATGCCAAACTCACTAAGCATATTCAAGTGTAAACATAATCCCTTATCATATTCCCATTATTCCCACTTAACCCATTTAAATTCTAACCAATAAATTCCACATCCTTTAACCACATTATAACAAACTATCCACAAACCTTATATCCCATTACATCAACCAATTAACACATTCTCTAAGGATCTATATCAAAATGAATCCACTTCACACCCCATGTTTTTGTTAGCCATTCGGGAGGGTCAGCATACCCCTTAGGTGGACCTAAAATAGGTCACATCATCCTCTATGAATCCCATGGGGAAAATGAGGGTCTCTTTAGGATGTTTAGACACCCAATACATCACATAATGTCAAAGGCACCAAGAAATAATCAAAGGAGGGAAAGAATAAATCACCTATATGCACAAATCTACACAAAAACCAAGGGATATAACTTATAGACCACCTACCTTGAATCCATTGGTGAATGCACTCTCAACTAGAGACTTAGTTCCAGATTCAACCAACACTTAAATATTTACCCTAAATACCACAAAAAATTAAGGTTTGAGAGACTTGGATGGAGATGTAAGGAGAATGGGAATACCAAACCAAAAATAGAAGAAAGAGTGAGATTAGCCTTTCTCATATCTTCAATCTACAACTAATAGCACTCAAAACGACATAGGATAGTAGGAGAAAAACCTCTTCAGAGATCTTGGAATCTTTTCCCTTCACTAGTGTCGAAGGATGGAGAAGGGGGGGAAATCCCAAGTTGGTAAAAGAAATCATGTAATGGAATTTTTGTAATTTTTTTAAAATTTTCATGGTTGCATGGTTTACCTGAATAGTTTTCCAAACCGAGTGTAAATCATGCAGAGGATACTACCTAAACACCATTTCCCTTATACGGTTTTCTAGACAGTGTGACAACCATGTATATTTCTACTGACTAAATGGTCTCCCCTCACACAGTTTTCCAAACTATGCGCAAACCGTGCGGATTGCCTAGAAAATCCCCCTTTCCCCTTTTTTGTGTCATGAACCCCAAGAACACCCCTAATATTTCTTAGGGACTTGGGAAAACATTTAATTAAACACAAAAGTGGAATAAAACAAAAACATAACAGGAACATGCCTTGTAGAGAAATATGTGATCTTACATCCTTCGCACCTTATAATGACTTATCCTTGAGCCTCTCTTTCGAGCATCATTGAGTTCCTAGAGAAAAGAGATCAGGACACTGGGCCCGCATATCTGATTCTCTCTCCCATGTTTCTTCATAAATGTTTCCATGTTCCCATAGAACATGAACTAAGGGAACAACTATTCCCAAAAAAAAATCATTATGATCCACAATATGAACCTGGTGCTCCTCAAATGACGCATCAGCCTCAAGCTTGAAATCCTCGGCATTTATCACATGAGACGGATCAGGGTGATACTTCTGAAGTTGTGAAACATGAAAAACATCATGAATCTCACTATACTATTGGGTAAGATACAATCTATATGCCACGAGTAACACCCTCTTCAAAATCTCAAATGGACCCTCATATATAGGCATCAACTTGCACTGATTCTGAATTCGATGGTGACCCAACCTTGGAGACACCCAAAGAAACACATTATCACACACTATGAACTCAAGAGGTCTATGATGCCGATATTAATAAGACTTATACCTACTTTGAGCTGTTTTCATATGATTTTTAATCAAATGAACCTTCTCTGACATCTCCTAGACAAGACTCAGTCCTAAAAACTTAGACTCCCTGACCTCTAACCAACACAACAGAGATCTACACGGTCTCCCCTAAAGTTCCTTAGAAGGTTCCATCTGAACTGTAGAATGAAAGTTGTTGTTGTAAGAAAACTCAACAAGATACAAGTTCTTCTCCCATGAACCACTAAAATCTAGACCACATGCTCTCAAAATGTCTTCCAATACCTGAATTGTACGCTCTGACTGCCCATCAGTATGTGGGTGGTAAGCTGTACTCAAAAACACCTGGGTACCATGTGCCTTCTGTATTCCCCTACATAAGTGCGAGGTGAAATGTGGATCATGATCCACGATTATGGTTCTGAGCACCCCATGAAACTGTAATATTACACAGTCATACAATTCCCCCAACTAGTCGACTGTATAGGTCTCTTGAATCAGCAAGAAATGGTCCATTTTGGTCAACCAATTTACCACAACCCAAATTGCTTCATTCTTCCAAGGATTCCTCAAAAATACCCACTATGAATTCAATTGTGAGGGCATTCCAATTCCACTCTGGAATAGGCAATGACTGCAACAACCCACCTTGACGCTAGTGCTCAGCCTTCCCCTGCTGACAGGTAAGGAATCATGCCACAAAACTCACAAATTATTTATTCATTCCCAACCACCAAAACTACCTAAATGATCATGGTATATCTTATTCAAGGCTGGATGCACTACCATGAATATAGGAAACTCCATCAGCACCATAAGTCCAACCCGAAGGTGACTCCCCACCTCTTTAAGACTTTCCACCATTGCCAGAAACTCTATATCCACCAACTGAATCTCTTTAACTCGGCCCAGAAGCACAGACCCAATGGCTATAGATACAAGGTGTATCTATACATGCCTATCATGTACCTCCAAATACATCTTTGAAAACAAGGCCATCATCTCCCACTCTGAACTAGATTCTGGAACTACCTGATTTTATTTCTTCCATCTTAGAGTATTAGCAACAATATTTCCTTTTCTTAGTGTGTACACCAACTCAAAATCAAAATACTATAGGTACTCGACCCACCGTTGTTGTTGCAGATTCGGATCCTTCAAAGAGAAGATTTATTTGAGACTTTTATGGTCGGTAAACACCATTAAAGGTTATCCCAATAAGTAATGCCTCCAATACTTAATGGAATGAACCACAACATCTAGCTTAATGTCATGAGTAGGATAATTTTTTTCATGTGGCATTAACTATATCGACCCATAAGCTATAACCCGATCATCCTGCATCAACACTGTCTCAAGTCCAACACCGAACGCATCATAGAACAAGGGGTACTTATTACCTAGTTCCGGTTAGATATAAGTCGTTGTGGTACTCATCCACTTTTTCAGATCCTAAAAATCATTCTCACAAGCCTCTGGCCAATTGAACTTAACCCCATTCTTGGTTAGGCCAATGAGCAGCACAACCAAATGAGATAAATATTTAATAAACCTTCAGTAATAGCTGAAAAAACCAAAAAACACCGAATATTATAGACGTTCTTGAGAAGCTCCCAAGACACCACTTCTTGCACCTTTTCTAGATCCATCGACACACCTAACTCAAAAATGATGTGTCCCTAAAAGTGCACCTCATCAATCCAAAACTGACATTTTGATAGCATGGCATAAAGACTATTCAATCTTAGTGTACTCAAGATGATGTCAAGATGTTTTTCTTGATCGTCATGATTTAGGGAGTACACTAATATGTCATCAACAAAGACAACTACAAACTAATCCAGATATAGGTGAAATATCCAGTTTATCAAGGCCATGAACACATCTAGTGCATTGGTGAGTCCAAACGACATCGCCAGAAATTCATAAAACCCATACCTACTTCGGAAAGATGTGTGGGGTATGTCAAATGATCTCACCCTCAACTAATGGTATCCAGATCTCAAATCGATCTTAGAAAACATTGAGGTACCTTTTAGCTGATCAAACATTTCATCAATTCTAGGAAGAGGGTATCAGTTCTTAACTGTCATCTGGTTCAGCTTCCTATAATCGACACATAGCACCAGTGATCCATCATACTTCTTAGAAAATAACACATGGGATCCCCAAGGTGATGTACTAGGACGTATAAACCCCTTACTCTCCAATTCCGCTAATTGATCCTTTAGTTCTAGGATCTCTACTAGCACCATTCAATAGGGTGAAATGGAGACTTGCTTCAATCCTGGCAATAATTCAATCGTAAAAACAACATATCTCTTAGGTGGTAACCCTAAGAATTCCTCAAGAAACAAATCCTAAAACTAGTCCACAACACAAGGGAAGAATATATGTCCTTTCTCCCCATAATCTAACATAAGGCATTTCAATTGGGCTGTGAGTTACCCCCAACTATTGGCGTAGTGGCCCTCTGTGGCCCGCTCGAGTATCCCACTCACCACAAAAGACATAAGTTCTTCCATCGAGAGACATGAACGTTACTCAACATCAGTAATAGTAAATATGAGCATGATATAAAACCATCCAGTCCATTCCTAATATTAGGTCAAAACCTGACATATCTAGGACAAATAGATCCCATAGAAAAAGATACTCACCAATCTCCAGATCACAACCCTTACAGTGCCTGATGTCCTCAACTCGTAACCCTAGCGGAGTATCAAGAAACATTAACCCACATGCAGTTTCTATATTTAAGACTGACACAACTACAAACTAGACATAAATAAAGGAGTGCATAACACCTGTATCAAATAAATCACTAGAAAATGTGGATGCTACAAGAATCGTACCTCGAACAGTAGACAAACCTGCCTCACTACCTTCAGGTGTAGCCTGAACTGTATGGAAATGACCTTCCCCTTTACCCTGGGCTCCCGCATGATTACCCTGCACTAGACTACTCTATTGATAAGGGTGATCTCACCCCGAAGTTCCACATCCACCTCCCCTACCAGTATGGCCCATAGAGCTCCAACTGCCTACCTGATATGGGGTAACCGACCCCCTTCCTGCACTCAAAATCTACCTATGACCTCCATCATTCCCTGATTGGAACAGGTTCCTACAAAACCTCTGCACATGGCCTAACATGCCGCATGCTCCGAAATCGACTAGTGGGTAGGGACACTAGTCACACTTGTAACCTAGCCTACCTCACTGATAACAGAAGACCCGGTCGCCACCTTGAGAAGTTGGCCCCCTCTTATGACTGCTATGTGTTCTTCCACCTTGGTGAAATATTCCAAAGTGGTGTTTCCTACTATTAGAAGCCGCACCACTTTATCGCCCAACTGATGCCACAATTTCACTACCTGAAGCTCCCTTCAGGTTCCCCTATAAGATAAGGGCTTGATCCACCACTTCATCAAACCTTTTCAGATGAAAACTATTGACCTTAGATCTGATCTCGTGTCTCATCCCATCTTGGAAGCACTTTTCCATAGCTTCCTCATCTCTTATCAACGTCAGAACAAAGTATCTCAAATCAGTGAAATGACTAGCATATTCCTTCACTAACATTTCCCCTAAGTCAACCTCATAAAATCTGTAGCCTTCTCCTTCCTCAAGGTTTCTGGGTATAAGTGCTCCAGGAACTTCTCCTGAAAATATTTCCACATCATTCCTTTAGCCAGCTCCATCTGAACTGTAATGTCCCATCAATATTTTTCTTGACCCCTCAACATATAGGCCATTAATTTGACTCACTTCTTGAGAGGAGTCTCTAGATGGTCAAGAATAGTTTGGATGGAATCTATCTAGAACTCTTCTTCTTCTGGTCCGCCCTCTCTAGTAATGGTCGGAGGGTTCTACAGCTGAAACTCCCTAGTCAGCTCAAACATGATTGGCGCAATCCACCTTAGGTCTCATTCCATCATCTGCATAAAATGAGAAAACTTCTTAGGGAACTACTCTTCCCTATTTTATTGTATGACCATGTTCTCCTGTTCCACTACTAGAGGAGAATTCTCGGCAACGTCCTCATGTCTCCCAACCGACACACGTATTTGAGGTGGCATTTCTTGACAATGTGAAACATGATCTTTAGAACACAATTATAAATCTCTTAAAAAAAGTAAAATGATATAGGTAGGATAATCAATTACCACAACCCAACCAATTCATATACACTACCCAAACGAGCCCACTCGCAACTGGATCACTTCCTTCGGTCATCCCTCCTAAGGCCATGACTAACATGGTATCTAATTCACATGGTCACAAGCCTTATCTTTTACATGATTCAAAATAGTTTCCTTATTCAAATTTACTCTTACCATATGTTAATCCACTTTGAATTCATTAGTAAAAACCATTTTATAATTACTACTTACGCTTTTTACTTTCCTTTTTACCCATTCATACAATCCCATTAGGTTCAATTTCATTAATTTTAAGAAAACATATGCATCCTAACCTTTATATCTCGCACACCCATCCCGTGTGCGTGCTTGTCATGATGAATATCACTTACCAACATAGGTTCCTAGAATGATGCATGAACGCACAACCTCATACCTTTCCGTAAATGAGATAAAATTCACAAAACCGTCAAATCACACAACAAGTGCATCACCCAATGATGAAATATCATCAAATATAGAAACACACAACAAGAACAACAATCCCCTCCCAGGGTGACTTGGGTTTTCCCCTGTACATGGGTTAGATACTCCCGAGCACAAACTCATTACCAAGGCTCGACACTTTCCTAACCCCTTGTCTACCATCCCCAAATAGTAATAAAGAGAAAATACTCCCTCTGATACCACTTTGTAATGTCCCCGACTCAGGAGCTACTAAACCAGTGCAGTGAGCCGAGTAGTTACATGACCTCAAGTGCGCCACCCCATATTCCAGAGGTTGCTGACTTGTAGTGAGGGTCTAATAGATTATGTGGGAAGAAAATAACCTCAATACCAGAGTAATACACAACATATAATTATTTAAATAATAGAAAAAAGAACAATCTATAACATTCATAATTAACCAGTTCCCAAAACTGGGTACAACAATATATAATAGTAATTATGTCATACCATTCTATAGTGTCAAGTGAGAGAAACCATGAAATAAAGAAAACAGTAGAATTCCCAAAATTGCCTAGACTCCAAGTTTGGAACCTCACCCAAAATGTCCCATGTCCAACTCAACTCCCTGTAATAGGGCCCTTTCCCTTGTCATGACCTGAAAGCATGAAATATGCTCAGGTACCCAACAGCAGCCCAAGAAGGGTGTGAGTATAACTCAGTAGGCCACCACCAACAGTGTCTACAAAATATCCAACAAGGTAGATAGTCCATAAAAGTGATAAATAATGAAAATTAATGATAAACAGTTCATTGGGACATTCTAGACTATGTTCATTTAATTTATACTTCCATTGAATCCAGGTTCACTACTTAAAAATTTCATGGATTAACCTACCTTTTTCATGTGTTCATTGGATTATGCATGTTAAATATCCTCAAGCATATGGGAATAAAATCAAGCCCTATCTCACTAGGAATCACATTATAAAAATCTCATAATCCTCACCTCGAAGCCTCACTCCGAGTGGAATGCAACTGTTAGGGGAATAGAACTTTTTCCCATTCCCTAACCCGAGCAATTGAGGGTGGATCTAGAACCTCGGTCCAACTCAACTTGTGGGTGTAGAACCTCAAGTCGATAACCCACTCAAGCAAGCCATGTTCACATGCTTATTTATCATTCACCACAATTAACCATATCACAACAAACATGGCCAATATCATTTACAACGTCACAAAAATATCATTAAATGGGAAATTAAAATTATGCCTCAATTCATTAACACATTCATCATTTATAATACATACCCATTTAGTTATGTTTCCCATTTCCCATGCCTAACTCACTAAGAATATTCAAGTGTAAACATAATCCCTTGTTGTATTCCCATTATTCCCACTTAACTAATTTAAATTCCAACCAAGAAATTCATTTTCCTTTATCCACATTAGACCCAAATATCCACAACCCTTATAAACCATTACATCAAACAATTAACACATTCGTTAAGGATCTATATCAATATGAATCCACTTCACACCCCATGTTTTTGTTATCCATTCGATAGGGTAAGCCCTCCCCTTAGGTGGCCCTAAAATAGGTTACATCATCCTCCATGCATCCCACAGGGATTATGAGGCTCTCCATATGTTTTTTAGACATCCAATAAATCACATAATGTCAAAGGCACCAATAACTCATCAAATTAGGGCAAGAATAAAAACCCTGCACGCACAAAACTACCCAAAAACCAAGGCATATAACTTATAGACCACCTACCTTGAATCTGTTGGTGAACTCACTCTCAACTGGATCCTTATATCCCAATTCAACCAACCGTTGAAGCTTAACCCTAAATCCCACCAAAAAATTAGGGTTTTAGATACTCGGATGGAGATATAATGATAATGCGAACCCTAAACCAAAAGGAGAAGCAAGAGTGAGATTAGCATTACCAGGATATTAAATCTGCAACTAAAAGCACTCCAAACAGCCTAGGATTGAAAAAGAAACGCAACTTGGAAGATCTTGGAATCTTGAATTGTCACTAGGGTTGAAGGAGGGATAAGGGAGAGAAATCTTGATTTGGCATAAGAAATCCCACAATGGAATTTTTGTAACTTTTTTAGAAGTTTCCAGGCCGCATGATTTACCTGCACAGTTTAACCACACGGTTTTCCAAACCATGTGTAACCCGTGTGGAGGCTACTGCACACATGCCCTTTCTCTCAAATGGTTTTCCAGACTATGCATAATCCATGTGTATTTCTACTTCTGTATGGTCTCCCCTCACACAGTTTTCCAAACCGTGTGAAAACTGTGTAGATTTCCCATAAAAACCCATTTTACCCTTTTTTATGTCCTGAACCCTTGGAACACCACCGAGCCTTCTTAAGGACTTGGGAGAGATATAATTAACCACAAAAGGGTAAAAACTAAACCATAACAAAAACATACCTTATAGAGAATTCCAAGATCTTATAATTATGCTTAATATGAGGTATTAATATTTGTAAAAGGCTCAGGTTTCTATAACCACCATTGATCAGTATCAACTTTAAGAAAATATACTAATTGTATAATATTTTCACTTTCATCACATCCCAAGGCCTGAAATATATTTTCAATAAACTTAATATATTTCTCATCAACCACTAGATTTTTAGTTCCTCTAAAATATAAAGGATTTTATCGCATAAAAAGATCCAATATAGGTATATCATTTATAACACCCCAAGGATTTGCAAATAAATTTAATATTGATTACATGAAACACTGAGTTTCTATAAAGCAACAATTTGTTATAACCTATCCAATAAACATAATTTTTCTACTTTTATGTTTTAAATTTCAAAAATATGACATACACAGTTTTGTTCAGCGTGGTTTTTAGAGTTCGATGGAACAAACTTAATTTTTGATGAATAATAACATACCCTTATGACTAATAACATACCCTTATGAATAGTATCTTGACCCTTATAAATAGTAATATAACCTTATGAATAGTAACATCACCCTTATGAATAGTAATGTACCCGTATGAATTGTGACATCACCCATGTAAGTATAAATAAAATTTGGGCACCTTATAAATGAGAGTGAGTATTTTAAAAATTAATAATTATGTGTTGGTATTTTTCTAAGTAGTAAAAAAATAATTATGATTTTAAACTTAATATATTTATTTAAATTAAAAATAATTGTTCATAAAATTTATTCCTAAATCAATTTTTTTTTGTCCTAGGAATTTGGGGTAATTTAATAAAACTGTAGTTAATTTTTCATGGAATTACAAAATTAGTTTTAGTTTTAAAACTGTATTTTATGAGTAAATGATGATTTTATTTAAAAAATAAATTTCGAATATTTAGAAAATTATTTTAATAAAATTGAGTTCATATTTGAATTTTACACATTGGAAAATGGTTAGAGTTAATTTTTGTTATTTTTCTAAAATTCTTTAAGCTTTGATGAATAGTGAAATGTGGTAATTTATTGTATATATACATTATGAGTTAAATACACTATTCCTAGCATCATTAATGATGTAATAACCCTTTTTTCTAACTCACATGCACTTAATACTAGTTTTTGTCATGGAATCATCACTGTTTATTGTCTTATGAAAAAATAATAAACTAATGATTAAAATATTAAGAAAACCCTCCTCTCCTCCACTATAAAAATCACCCACATTCACCTCTTCTCCTCACTCCTCTCAAGCATGGTAACTTGCCTAAATTATACTCAAATATCATCCCAAGATACTCCCCCATTTTTAGAAACCCTTGGTCTCAAAAAAAGTCCAAATTATGTCCCATAAAGAGGCTCTCAAGGAAGATTAATTCAATAGGTAAGTTCCTCTTTTCAATTCTTTTACTATCTTTTCATGTTCCTTTGTTTTCTTTTCTATCCTCACCTATCCTCATCCAACTAGTACGAAAACTATAGTACCTCACATGTATTATATTTTTTTATGATTGAGGAATAAGTTATTATCATCCCTCATTTTCCCTTCTTTTATATTAGTCATAAAAAACACTATCTGAGATGTACTAATTTACCCCATTCAAGAACGATGGGTTTTCAATTTCTATTTCCATCTTCAATTATGGTCATGAAACCATTATTAGGGTTTAAATATAGTATAATATATGTATTATGTCTCATATATTCTTATAGAATCTAATTTTACACATGGTTTTGATTTATAAATAAAAATTAGTTCATTGTGTTCAAAAACCGCCAATCAATCCAAACAGTTATAATTAAATAATTTATATAATGATTCATATTCACTCCAAGTAACCAAATAAAATTTACAACCATGTAACCTTATTTGTTTTTACTAATAATATATTACTTCAATTCTGGAAAACCATACTCATTTTACAATATTATCCGTTCATGTATATAAGTATACTAATCATGAAACAAACGGACCCGAACAATGAAATTGAACCTCTTAACCCTTCAAAAAGGCCATGAATGAGGTTAATAAGGTTATAATGAATCAAATAAATGGATAGTAGGTTATTTAATTATTAATTAATGAACCTAAATTTTATTATTCGGGTCATTAAGATTAAGTGGAGAGCACCTTTGGACTTAATGTAAGGGTTTCTTCATCTCACTTACATTTTTGTGAGATATTTTGTATTCACTAATATTACATGGGTATGGTGTATGTATACTGCCCATTGATGTTTCATATCATTAATCAATTTCGTTTCATAATATTAAATGTATAATTATATGATTATTAATTTTGGGGTATAAGATTCAATGCATTACAAAGTTGTAATTATTTTCTACCCAAACCTCCATTTTCATTCAGGTTGCTCTTATTCTCTACTCACCTAAATTAAATTCTTATTTGTTCTTATATAATCAAAATAAATTCTGTTTTAATTTTCTATATATGTGTACCAAACATAAACTTTCTTTATTTTATGGGTAGTTAAATGTTTTAAAAGAATCTTTCAAAAATTATTCTGAAAAGAAAGCTCGTTTAAGGAACTTCTTGAAATCTTATCTATTTTGAAGTTCACCCTATAATCTATTGTAAGATAGATTTATCTTTCTAAAATCAAAAAATTTAACATGAAGAAGTTATTTTGGTACATTTATGGTTTTACGAAATCATCCATTCCTTTGCGCTTTAAAATCTCTTTAATGAATTCCTTAAACCGTACTAAAATGTTTTAATTTGAAAGATTCTTTAAAAAAACTTTTTACATGATTTCACTTCAGTGGGACATCATTTATTCCTCAAATTTAATCTCAATTTCTTTACCTTTTATTTTCTGGGATATACATGTTTAAAACTATATTTATGAAAATACAAATGATTTTCCAAAATAACTCTTCTTTCCAAAGTAAAATAGATTTTTCTCACCTCACTTTAACCCTTATGAGATATATGAATTGTTCACTAATTATTACTTTAATGTGGTGTATGTACTTCACCTTGGTATATCATATCAAGATTCTCCTTATTATAATGATATTATAATGTATTATGATTTGAATGTTGTAAGGTGGTATGGGACACATTCGAATGTTTGGGGATTATTTCCTCAAGAATTTTTCGATGGGCTCATTCAAAAGTATATTTATATATGTCAACATATTTTGATGAATCTTGTATTTCATAGAGGTTTATATCTTATGATATAATATAAAATATATTGTTAAAGGTGTTCTAATGATTTTTAATGTGGATGTTCTATCTTGATATCGTTCACCAATTTACATCGAATGGTTAGTATTTATGATTAATGTATGGGGAAAGTTATTTACATATAATATGTTAGTTTAAATATGAATTTATATATTTTTTATGTTTATCCCTATTCATAATAGTAATTCATTGGACATAGTAAGTGTTGGGTGGGGCCTACTATAGCCCCTCAGTGCATCGGTAGGTCTCATGAGACAAACTATAGTCTTGGAACGATGCCTTGACAAAATGGATATTTATTGTCTTAGAATGAGGCCTTGAAAGTATGGTTATCATGTCCCAAATTATGCATTACCTCATTATGAAACTTTTAATTGAAAGTTATTGTGGTTATTTGACTAGTATAATAACCATAATTATGATTTATTATGGAATTATTTATTCAACTCTTATTCCTACCATAATGTGTTAAAGTTTATTTTTAAAGGCATGTGTTTTTAGTTATTAATCATTACTAATGATTATGTTTATGATATATTCCACTGTATTACTTACCCTTACTAATCATCTCAGCTCACCTCTTTCTTATGTTTCATTTTTTTAGGACTTGAAGAAGTTTATTATTAATGGCCTGTAGTGATAAACTTAGTGTTGTGGATGATCCCAATAAAAATTATATGTTGTATTTCATTTCAAGTTGTAATGATGAATGTATGTATGTATCTGGTTTTTCAAAACCACTAAACTACTCAGTCCTTTGGGATACGACTTTCTTTTAATCATTCAAGTGTTGATAAATAATCTAACGGCTCCGGGAAACTAGGGTCGGGGTGTTATAGATGGTATCAAATGAAGTTTTGTAGAAAACATGGAAAATAGATTTAGAAAAAGTAGATTATGGAAAAAAACCTAAGATAGTCTTTGAGGGTAAAAATATAATAAAATCCTGGAATTTTGGTAAGGAATATATTATGTGGATCATTCAAGAAAATAAATCCCTTTCAAGATATTACATGTGTACCTGGTTCTGGCACAGATGTACCTAAGAGTAACAACTCTGACAAGGATTTTGGGGCTTGACCTGAGGTATCTGGGTACATGAAAATAGGCGTTACTACACACTTGGTATGGCACTCCTAGGGGACATTCTTAAGATAATTAAAATTTTCTTTACAATCCATTATGAAGGATTTAAATGAAAATTTTTCCTCAATGAAAACATGTTTATGATTAAGAGATTAGCTATGCATATGATTTCAATTTATGCTAATTATTTTTATAATATGAGATTATAAATTGTGATCTATAACCTAATATAGTGTATTCTATTATATAGAAATGACGCCTATCATACGGAATGAGAACTTCACCAATGCACGTGATAAAAATAGTAAAAAGGGTCATATCTCTTATTGTCTTATGGAATCATTTTGAAGGAATATAGTCTCTTAAGTATCCTCATCATATGAAGAAATTATATCATGTGTTAAAAAGATATGTTATTAATTCTCTGAGACCTATGTATTTTAAGGGAATCGAGAAAATAAGAGGATTCCAGAGAAAAATATGGATAAAGGGAATAAGGGAAAGAATCATTTTCCCACATGTGATAACTGTGAAAAGAGTCATCCTGGTAAAATCTTGAATTGAATGGGAGTTTTTTATATGCATGGAGAAAAGGAACATAAATTTTTGTGATTACAATTGTAAGAAAAAGGTTTCTGATGTATAATGTTTCAACTACAAGGATATGGGACACAATGCGAATCAATGTCCCAAGCATCAAAGGAATATGACCCAAATGATTTTACCGGATAATGATCAAGTTATGATACTACCACAGATGGAGTGGATGGATTAATAATCCTTATTAAGAATCATGTCATTTTAATATTTTATCAGTTATATACTGGTTATAAGAATTATGGAATATATGAGGATTGTACTGTTGTACTATTTTATTAATTATTTTTGGTTGTATGATGAATTGTACCAATGATAAGTGACTAAGTAGAAATTTAATATCATGGGAAATTATATTTTTGAGGGAAAGTAAACCCTAAATTTATTCCAAATGATTTAGATAATGATTAAGAAATGATTGATTTGGATTAGTACTGAATACCTCAAAACTAATTATTATCTTGTCAACAAGTGGTCTATACTTTCATTGATGGAGTCTACAAAATTTTTGGATATAAAGAATATATCCAATTGCATGTGTAAGGATGAATGCATGTTTCCAATAAGGTTTTATTTAAATTTGAGTTATTACCATATTTAAAGAGGACACGTGATGAAGATATTCACATGTTTGAAATGTGAAAATTTAGGGATACTTAATGTTTATTAAAGGAAAATAAGGAAGAAGATGCATTGAGCATTATGGATCATGGATTTCTAAACAAAATAAGGATTTCCAAGGACATCGTGTACATGGATCTTGCAAGGATAGATATGGGAATGATTCTAAAGTATTGGATCATGATCTTTTGTAATGTTAAACCTTTTATGAAATGGTTTAATTTGTTTATTATATGATTTTTTTGAGTTTAATGTCACCACATGATGCAACATGTTCTAAGAGATGAAGTATAGATAGGTTAAGGTGCAAAAAAAGGATAATATTTTGTTTATAAAATAGAAACGTATATCTATACTCTTATAAGAGTGGAATAATTCCTTAAGTCTAAAAAAGCATCTTAAATAAAAATGTTTCCCTACTGTCATACTATTTTCATGATATCAATAAATTTTTTCATAAATGCAGTTTATGATTTTGTGGTAATGATATTTCATCTGAGCATGTTCTCTATCATTTTACATCAAAACATGATAGATTTATTATTCTTCCATGACTATGTTCTGCAATTATGATTTAAATACACTATTACAATCATCATAATTGATGTAAGAACCCTTTGTTAGAACTCACATGCACTTATTACTATTTTTTTATGTAATCATCCTTATTTCTTTTCTTATTGAAAAATAATAAACTAATGATTAAAATATTAAGAAAATCCTCCTCTCATCCACTATAAAAACCACCCACACTCCTCTCTTCTCTTCACTCCTCTCAAGCCTTGTGCCTTGTCTAAATTATTATTAAATATATCCCAATATCCCCCAACATCTATCATCCCTTGGTCTCATAAAAATTCCAAATACTCTCCTAAAAAGAGACTCTCAAGGAAGATTAATTCAAGAGATAAATTCATCTTTCCAATTCTTTTACTTTCTTCTCAAGTTCCATTGTTTTCTTTTCTAAATTCACCTATCCTAATCCAAATGTTATGAAAACTCCAGTAACTTACAAGTACTATAATTTTTTTATTAGGGAATAAGTTTTTATCATTACTCATTTACCCTTCTTTTATGCTAGTAGTAAGAAACACTCTCTGAGATGTGCTAATTTACCACATTAAAGGATGACATGATTTTAATTTATATTACCATATTAAATTAAGGTAATTAAATAATTATTATTGTTAAACCATTCAATAATATATTTATTATGTCTTGTATATGGTTATTTAATCTTTTTATACACATCATTTTTTATTATAAATAAAAATGAGTTCATTGTGTTCAAAAATCACCAATTAACCCAAAAGGTTATCATTAAATAATTTATGTAATGATTCATCTTCATTCCAAGTAACCAAATAAAATTTACAACCATGTAAACTTATAGATTTTTACTAATAATATATAACTTTAATTATGGAAAATCATCCTCATTTTACATGATTCTCTATTGATGTATATAGTATACCGATTGTGAAACAAACGAACCCGAACAATGAAATTGAACCTATTAAACCATCAAAAATGCCATGAATTAACTTAATAAGGTTATAATAAATCAATTACAAGGATATTAGGTTCTGTAATTATTAATTAATTAACCTAATTATTATTATTCAGGTCATAAGATCAAGTGGAGAACACCTTAGAACTTAAGGTAAGGGTTTCTTCATCTCACTTCCATTTTTTGTGAGATATTCTATATTCACTACTATTAATTGTGTATGGTTTATTTATACTTAGAATTGATGTTTAATATCTTGAATCTATATATTTTCATTATATTTAATGTATCATTTTATAATTCTTAATTTTGGGGCATACGATTCAATTGATTACAAAGTTATAAGTATTTTCTACCTGAACCTCTATTTTCATTCGGGTTGATCTTATTCTCTACTCACCTCAATGAAATTATTATTTATTCTTATATACTCCTCATAAATTCTGTTTTAATTTTCTAAATAATTTTACCAATCAAAAACATTATTTATTTTATGGGGAGTTACTTTTTTTAAAATAATATTTCAAAAATTCTTTCAAAATGCAAGCTTGATTTAAGGAACTTCTTGAATTCTTACCTATATTTAAGTTCACTATATAATATATTTTAAACCATGTTTATCTTTCTAAAATCACACATTTTAACAAGAAAAAAAATTGGTTCATTGATGGTTTTATGAAATCAAACATGCCTTTTCACTTTAAAAACACTTTAATGAATTCCTTAAACCGCAGTAAAAAGTTTTAATTCTGAAGATTCTTAAAAAACATGTTTTACATGATTTCACTTAAGTGAGACATCATTTATGCCTTTAATGTAATATAAATTTCCTTCCCTTTTATTTTCTGGTATGTAAATTTTTAATACTAGGTTTATGAAAAATACAAATGATTTTCCAAAATAACTCTTCTTTCAAAACTAAAATAGATTTTTCTCACCTCACATTGACTTTAATGAGATATATGTCTTTTTCACCACTTATTCCTAGAATGTGGTGTATTTAATGCCCCTTAGAATATCATATCAAGAGTATCATTATTCTCATGATATTCTATGGGATTATTATTTTAATGTTTCAAGGTGGTATGGGACACTTTGGAATGTTTAGGTATTTTTTCCTCAGGATTTTCTCAATGGTCTCATTTAAAATTATATTTATTTATGTCAACATCCTCTAATGAATATTGTATTTCATAGAGGTTTATATCTTATGATATCATCAAAAAAAATTGATGGTATTCTGATTATTTTTAATGCGGATGTTCTATCTTGATATCATTCACCAATTTACTTTGAATGGTTAGTGTTTATGTTTAATGTACGGGGAAAGTTATTTACATTTCATATGTTTGTTTCAATATGAATGAATATGTTGTCTTGTTTATCCGCATTCATAAGAGGATTGAATTTGACTTATTATGTGTTTTTTGGGTCCCTCAATATCCCCTCAGTGCATTGGTACGTCTCATGATATAAACTATGGTCTTGGCACGAGACCTTGAAAAAATGGATATTTATGGTCTTGGTATGAGGCCTTAACTATATGGTTATGATGTCCCGCAATATGTATTCCCTCATTATGGAACTATTAACTTAAATTTCATGTGGTTATTTGACTAGTAGAATACCCATGATTATGCTTTATTATGACATTACTTATTCAGCTCTTATTCCTACCATAATGTGTTCAAGTTTATTTTTAAAGGCATGTGTTTTTAGTTATTCACCGTTACTAATGTTAAGGTTTATGATATCCTCTACTATATTGATTTACCTTACTGAGCATATGAGCTCACATCTTTCATATGCTTCATTTTCTTAGGGCAAGAAGAAGTTTATTATGAATGCCTGCAGGTATAAACTTAGAGTTTTGGATGTTCCCAAAAAAACTTATACATTGTTTTTCATTTCAAGTTATAATGTTGTACATATTTTTGAATCTTGTTTAACAAAACTACTATACTACTCGGTCCTTCAGGATATGACTTTCTTGTTAGCATTCCAGTGTAATTAAATAATCCACTGACTCTAGGTAACTGGGGTTGGGGCATTACATCATGTCACAAAACATCATTTTTCTCCATAAGTGTATGCTTATTAGTCAGAACCTTTGTTAGCTTCCCTAATATGTCCATTATATTCTCAACTCCAATATTAGTTGTATTATCCTACTCAACAGGGATGTTTCTATATTAGAATCACGTATTGATACAATTTATTCTATTAGGAACCATTTCTAAACAATAATATATATTAGATTATCTCATTAAATTATAAAGTTTAAATCATAATAAATAATTCTAAATCTTGTGTAACACTTAACATTAACATAAAATTTGAGCATTGTGAATTTAATAATCATAAACAATATTTATTTAGGGATATGTTCAAATCATAATTTTTTAAAATATTTCATAATAGTTTATAATAAAAATGTAATTTAACCTTGGAAAATCCCTGGGAGTTTCAAACTAGGTGCATAGTAAGGTCTCATTCACCATACACTATAATGATGTATAAAAGATACTCGACCAACTCTTTTTAAAGATATTACCTCAATATGTACCTATACCAAAAATATATTCACTTGTAGTATCTAGACAGGTATATGTCACTAGGAAAACCACATAATCTATACCTTAATAAACTTGTGATATTTTAATTTAATTATACATATTTTTCACGTTTTGTTGTAGTTTTATGTTCCCAAAACTATGTTTTCATAAATCTAGTTCTCAGGGATTCTACTAAACTTCATGTGATAACAAAATTAATAACCTCAACTCTAGTAAACCAAATTTAGGTCCTACAGTATTAAATTGAAAAAATATATATCAGATAAAATCACTAAAATTTTATCAACTTATTAGTCTTGAAGAACCCGATATAAAAATTATTCCATTATTAAATTGGAAATAAAAAATAAAACATAACATAATCTAACGTTTTGCATCCTTGAAACACATAAATAGATTTCTTCTCCATATCATATGGAAATGAAACCAAATAATGGTGATCTCAAATGATTAATAAGGTTTTTTGAAAAGTTTAAGCTATAATGATTAAATAATGGATAATAAATATGGAATGGTAAATGACTAAAAAAGCATGTCATTTGGTCAATAAAATTAGTATAAAATTAATGTATTGATAATATCATTGTAGTAAACTCATCGATAATAATAATTATTTAAATCTCGATACGGGGTATTCATACTATAGGACATCATGATACCTAAAATATTTATATCCTTAATGAAAATTCCTTGTTACATAATAATTTAATCGATGGATAACTATATACCAAAAATAAATTTAATAATTATAGTTAACTGATTTGTCTCATGGCACCTGTAAATGAATCAAGGGGATATATAATTCTTGGATCCACCCATCACTACATATCTAGTGCATTTATAATATATTTAATTATCAATTTATTTCATAAATAATAATCCTTTTCAATAAATATCCATATTGAGTAAAGAATAAAGAATATTTATATTTACCTAAGTAATAAAAATAACTAACTTAATAAAAAAATCTATTAAATTGTTATAAAGTTTATGAAATAATCATATCCATGATATAAATAATTTGGATATTTAATATGAGTGTAATGTATAATAAAAAATGATAAAAAACTGAATGTTTTAAGATAAAGTAAATTACCACAAAATTAATAAGTGATAAAAATAAACAATAATTCAAAGAAAATAATCTCCTATGGAAAATAAAAGAAAAATGAGGTAAAAAATTACCATAAGATTTCATTGAATATTTTTCTTTATAAGAATTTAGTAAATAATAGAAGAATATGAATATCATAAAATGGTTATTGTGGTAGGAAAGGCCATTGACACCATATATGTTATAAAGAAAACATTCCTTTTGAATTTTTATAAAGACTGTTGAAAATGAATCTTACAGAAAAATAAAAATATACATTTCAAATATTTTAAATAGTAAATAATAACATAGAATGAATTTAATTAATCATTGTGGTAAATAATAATGACTATTTTTAATAATTTTCATAAATATAGACATGGAAGGAAATTATTCTTTACCAAAAAGAGTAATATGATCATTTTTTCTATTAAACATTTATTTTATATATTAAAGAAAAAAATAGAGATAAAAGTTACAATAAAATAAGGAAACTCCTTAAAAATCCCTAGGATAATAAAATTGGAGTTTTTTTAAGAAGGATTGATTATATGTTTAATTTAATGAAAAATATAAGCAAAACTAGAGGAATGGAATTATAAAATAAATTCTTACCAATTTGGAAACATTTAAATTATAAACCCTTGAAAGAGTAACTTGAATTGAAAAATTATTCATCAATAGTAAAAATATATTCTTTTTAAATACATGAATGGGTAAGTAAATGCACCACATTAAATTAAATAGGTACATAATACTAAATATGTCTTAATGAAATGGAAGTTGAGATGATATCCGTTACCTCAAGCTTCAAATTTTTTAAATAAGATTTAAACTATAATATAATGGTTTTAGATTTTTTATTAATTTATACCATAACCTTATTCATAATTATACTATCATTTATGATCCAATTATAACATCTTGTCACCCATTCCTTAACAATATTTCATTATTACCATTATTTCAAGTGTTGACTGCTTCATTTTCTCATGCATGTTTTGTCATGAAACTTTAAGTTATTATGCATAGTATATAGTTAAATAATTTATTAATATAATTAATTTCAAAAATAGCATATTTATTAATTATATTCAATTTTTTATTCATTCATAAATGTTGTAATTGGAAAATTAATGACATCTGTTTATGGAGACGGTCGGTAGTACGTACCTAAGAGCAACGTTATCATTTCTGAATAGAAGAAATGGTAAGAAAGTAGATTATATATTAAATTTATAGAATAAATATTAATTCAAAAAATCATATATATCCATTGGTTCTATCATTATTACTATCCATGTGAGTGGGTGATGGAAAAAATAACATCATTTTGTGAGGTGATTGTCTTTGTACACATAAGGAATGGTTTTATTTCTCATTTGATGGAGAATATTATGGATAATATAATTATATAAACAAAATAAGATATGTTTATATGTTATATACAATTTTAATTATATTTTAATTGTTAGGGAATTATTAATGGTGTTAAAATAATAATTAAAAAAAGATATGGCAATGTTAACATGATTACCTTATCATAGAGAAACCTCTATTGGATCTCTTCTTAAGGATCCTTGGATTTGCCTTTTAGGAAGAAATATTTTTAATAAAATGTCTAAGGATTTTGGTAAGGACTTTTGGCAATGGTTTTTAGTGATAAATTTTTTAAGATGTGTGAATAAGTTAGGGGAGGAGGTTCCCTTTTAAAATTGAGGTGAGTGGCACACTTGTAATTTTTTAAAGTTTTAATATATTATTTTGTCACATTAATGTATAAATTGATGAAAAAAATGTATTTTATTATAATATGATAAGGTTAAGGTAAAGATATGACCAACCAATGTGTTTTATGAATGTTTTAGTTCATTTTAACCCTTATACTTTTAGATTAACTCCCTGCTAATCCAGTTTTAACCTTAACTGTGGAAAATGACTTTTACTGTTATTATTATTCATTACATACACTATTTTATGATTTCTCCAATGTACCATTAAAATTACAGTCATCTAATTCCTCAAAACTTTTTCAAAAGTTTCATGAATCAATATAGTCACTTCATAGTAAGATATATTAGCTTCTAATGTTATTTCTTCAATGGTGAGAACATGCATTAGGTCAGGCATGTACTTCCTTTAGCTAGGGGACCATATGTAAATGTTATATCTTACACTAGTTTTGTAATTAATGGTTATACATTATATACAAAATAAAAAATATGACCATGGTATAATGAAAAATTATGGAGTTACACTTTTGGATGAAGTGATGCACATATCCAGTTCCAGTGGTATAAATCAAATTTATGAGAATATGTCATATTTCGGCACCATCAAACAGATATATGAGTTGGATTATAAAACATTTCAAGTGATGAGTTTTCATTTCAAATGGGTTGAAAATAGGAGTGCAGTGAAAGTGGATGAATTGGGATTCATTAAGGTGAATTTTCCATGTGGACGAGTATAATAATGATATTTTCATAACGCAATCACAAGAAGTGCAGGTATTTTATGTCTTAGATCTAGAAAATAAAAAAAAATCAATTTTACTATTTGCAACTAAATAAACTATTGGGTTAGAAGAAAATTAAATTGAGGATATCCCTCTCATTAGATGATCATATTCATTTCATAGTGGTCCCAAAACAAAAAAACTCCATATACATTAGAGGGGACCACAAATAGGGGATTGGGTTACTCGGTAGAGGATCCAAAACCCTTCAACCTTTAATGAAAAAAGAGAGATTTCAATGAGTAGGTTAAAGTTTTTTTAAATATACTATGTTTTTCCTCATAATATTGTCTATTATCTACTAAATTTACATAATCTAAATTATATGTTTGACTACTCATGAAGATAATGACTTCTTCATTTGGTATTTTTACCAATCTCAGAGAAGAGAAAGTGATTGTTGTTGAAACTATGGAATTATTATGGGATCAGAAACATGTTGATGAAAAAATAAAATTGATGTAGCATCGCTATTTTAAATAAAATTATCAAGGAAATAATATACAATATAAAATTTGAGGTTGGTCGGAATCAACATGACCAACCGATTGACCCCCATGAGTCAATGTCCATTAATTATATTGGTCTCTCAATGATAATGCATGTGCTAATTGATATAGATACATGGAACCATGTCTTTCTGATATTGATAAAACCCTTCGTGAAGATATTAAGGTAATTTTATGGTATAATTTCTCTATTTTATAAAAAATAATATAATGAAACATTGATTTACTTTTCATTATATTCAGTGGATTTTATTTATTTTAAATGATTTCCAAAATAAATATTTATTAATAGTCATTGGAAAATCTCATAGAGGATTCCCAAAACATCTTACAAAGAATAATCTTAAGGATTATGAGGGGAATGTAAACCTCCACCCACCAGTTATTTTTGTACATATTATAAAACAAGATACATGGAAATATTTCATTTCTACTTATGATGAGAAATAATTTTACTTTCATTGTATTCGAGAATATTTTATCTGAAACTATTTATTTTGTCCATTTTGATTGAAAATTGTTAATTTATTAAACAAAAAATATGTGCTGAAAATAAACAATGTGCAGCAAAACCAATGTACCCTTACCATAAAGAAAGGATAAGGTACGATTCACTTGAAAAGAAAATGGTATGTAATTTAAATCTATAATAAAAATATTATGTTGTATGAAACAACAAAAGTTCCATTTTCTATAAAAATATTGATTAATATAATATGATACACTTCCATTTCATGTCATGTTTTATGGAATTAGGCCCATGTAAATAAAGAGGGTAAACTAGTTAATGAAAACCCACAAGTAGTATGGGAATCATTTATACGTATGACATAATAGTATTTCATTATGACTTATAATAGTATTGCATAAAAATATCTATCTATTTTTTATTTTTTTTATATGTTTTAGACATAAGAATCATCTTCATCTATACCTGAAGAAAAACTAATTTCATTACCTTTTAAGCAGCTAGAACAATATGGACTTATAAGTGGTGTAGGTTTTGTAGTGTCACCTCGAACATATTTCAATATGACAAAGTCACAAGGAGCTACATATGAGATGATGAAATAACTACAAGCATAGATAGATGCTTTGAAACTTATTATTGTCCGGTCTAGTTTGGTGGAACAATATATATGAAAGGATCAAAGTGATCCAGTAGTATAAAAAATATCACTACATGAATAGAAAAATGACACCATTATCATTGAGTCTATCCATTCCAATCAAAATATTACGTTACCTGAGGTAATCAATTTTTTCATTACACCTTCTCTTAATTGTGAATCAAACAAATTATGATAACTTTATATTACATAAATTCTATAGGGTGAAGTTATATGTGATTTATATCTACAAACATCCACACATACCATTATTTTGAGGGTTATGGTGTATCATATCCCAAGAGAAATACTAAAAAACAACTCCCAAAAGATCACATGAGAGACGGAATTGAAATAGCTCATGAACCGAGCACTGAGATTTTATTTCTCTAGATGATATAAATGTTACTATAGTTGATAATTCTATTGTAACTTTCCTAAAATGTTTTTATAGTTGTATAAATATACATGAGGTATCTCCTTAATAAATGAAAAAATATGTAATAGTTGATAAGGGTGTCTGTGGGTCGGGTTGGGTTGGGTCGAGGGTGTTTTTAGACCCGGGCCAACCAAAAAAGAATGGGTTGGATCAGGTCAGATCGCATGCTTCATGATCAGTTGAACCTACCCAACCCAACCCTTTTGGGGTTGGTTTATGTAATGCATGGACAAAATACTAGACCCAACCTGACCTATTGTGGGTCGGGTTAGTACAGGTTAAGTAAATTTGGTTATATTTTTCCAGACCTAACCCAACCCAAAGGATCCAGACCTAGCCTAATTATTGTAAATGGTAATGTAGAAAAATCAAAATGTAACATCCGTAATGGAAATGTTGCACTAATGGAAATTAGACCACAATGGAAATATAGCAGTAATAATAATAATTTAGAATAATTTAAATTAATTTCAATGGAATAACTACAACATCAATTAATTAATATCATTCATCATATAACCAAAATGTAAATAAATTTTAACAAATAATCCATAAATAAAATGAAAAATTTAAAAAAATTAATGCAACTTTCAATGAACTAACTTGTAACTAACACCATATAAATAATTTGGTATGATGAAATTTTAGTTACCATTGGAAACAATAAAACAAATTAACTTAAAGAGATGAATAAATTAATTACCAAATAACTTGACAATGTGACTTCTAGCAATTAAACTCCTTCCTTGATTTCCTTTTCTACCACATCCACATCTCCTTTCCTTGGTTGCATTTTTAACCTCGGAATCATTTTTTATATACAATGTGACTCCCAAATTTTAAAGTGGATTTCACCCTTGCTACAATTGGAAATAATCCAGAATAACTAAACTGAATATATAATTTTAGGAATGGGGAGGTGGAATACATGAGTCGAGCAATTGAGAGCCCATCCTACAGCATAAACCTATCAATTAAAAATAGGTTTACCTTTAAACATTTTTTCAAACATTATATAGTGATACACCATTGAAAATATTCTATAATTAACATATATAATTTCCTACATCCATATTAAAAAGCATGAAACTCACAAAAGAACATATTCATCATATCTGTAAATATATATCCATTCCTAAACAAAAATTCCCTTACAAAAATTATAATTATCAATGTAGAAATAGATAGACATTATAGTATTAGTTATACTAACTATTATATCAAAAACTTATAGACTGAAGTTTCAAAAGTTCATAACATAAAGCATGATTACCCCATGAATACTAGATTAGGGTGTCAAAATAATAATATAGGTAAAAAAACTAAAAATGGTTCTGATGATGAAACATTCCCCAGTCTCCAACATCAGTGTATTATACATAAAGAAAGACACCTAAGCAATGAATCTAATAAACCTAGAACACAAAATAAACATTATTTTCAAGTCTATTTGGGATTATAGAAAGGGTGTGAGCATTAACCCTAGTAAGATTTCCCCCAATGACACCAAATTATCAACCTGTCAAAGTAAACTATGAAGTCATCTATGAGTGGTATGAAATGAATGAACAAATGTCAAATTACTAGAACATGCACACCTTCTATTCTAAAATAATCACACCAACTATCATTAAAAAATTAATTGTTTTTCTTGAGCACTTTTATAACTAAGAAATTATATACATTAAACCCTTTTCCAATACCAGATCATTATAACAAAATGTCGATTAAAAAACCATGTTTTTTACCCACTCCAAATATTTTAGAAGCCAAAGTGTTGTGTCTATTCCTACCATTTTACAAACATCCAATTATAACATATAAGTAACAAAATCCATTTTCACACTACTATGAAACCAAATACCTAAGTGAAATATTACCACTTGACCTTGATTTTTCACTTATCAACACAAGATAATAATCAAATCCTCATATAAAGGATGGGGATACTATACTCAAGTGGGAAATTACATATATTCAAACCCTTATTTTAACTATGAGGCTGCAAAACTAAAGTATAAATTCATGGTCTCATGCCTATATAACCAACCTACACCAAAATACTCATTGGTGAATAGAAAAACATTTTTCTAGGTCATACTTAACTTCTAAATTGAATCAAAAATTCAAACCTAGATAAGTTTACAAATGTCATAATCTAAACAAAAAAAATTCCAATAAATCATTCCAATTAAATAAAACCACTCTTATAAATGAAAATAAATATTAAATTCAAATATCATTTTAATATCATTTTTCAATCTAGTAAAATTTCGGTAAAATTATTTAATACATATTTAAATATCTAATATAAATTTTAAATAATTTTAAAATATTAAAATATGAATAGTAATAAAGAATTTAACAATCCAAACAATGTTTAATAACAAATGGGAATCCTATGATGAATCAACCATACACATATCACTTATATATGTTCAATAAAACATATTTCAATCCTTCTACACCTCATATAATACCACCCTTGAAAAATGATCGAAAATAAGAAATTGAAATTTTTGGAAAACCCATATAAACTAAACAAAACAAATGAAAGTCTTCTATTGAATTCAGTTAGCATTAATACATCATCAAATGTTTTTTAAATACACATTCAAAATTCATTTAATCATCTCAAAATCAATTTTCAATGATGGTCATTAACATAAACTATCGATGATGATAATTGAAATAAAATTTCATTCTTTTAGGTTTTTTATCAATCTCACACTCATGTGAAATCAACTTTTATTAACCAAAATTAAAAATAAATAAGCTTATCTATAGTCATTGTAGATTTTATTTTTAAAGACAAATATTTTTTCTCTAGTCACTAGTTAACTTATGATGGAATATATATACTTTTTATGCTGACAAAAAAAATGGATGATTTTTATGTAAGTTGAAGTATTATATAACTTACTTGATATAATGATGTCATGTTTTAAGCATTCTAGAAAATAGTTTATATATAAAAGTTGTTTTAAACAAAAAAATATGGTAAATAATTAACTTATCAAGGAATGTTTTGATGTCATTTGAAGTTTTCTGTGAGAGAGTCTAAGAGGGTAGAATAAAGAGTAAATAATTACCATGAAATAGACTTTTTGGATGAATCACTTTAACTATGTTTAAATAGAAACATGAACATGTTAGTGGAATTAACACTATGAATCAAATATAAATAAATAAATTTATACCCAAAGAATAAAGAAATTTATTTTTTAAAGAGTTTATAAAACAATCTAAAAATTATAAATTAATGAAGAGTGGTCCATCATCCTTGCTTATTCTATTTTAGATTGTGAAAATTTGATCAGGAATTGTGGATGATGGCATATCTTAAAAACAAAATATAAGAACAAGTTAGTGTTTTTTTTCAAACAGCAGTTTGTAATTCATAATTATCAAATGATAAAAAATCAGAATATTTAAATGGTACCTTATTCAATCAATTAAACTACTTCAAGTTTCTTTTAAGTTTTTGTTGCTTTATAATTTCTAAACTAATTTTGGGATAAAATTAATTCCCCAATGCTGTTAGTATTCAAAAAACTATGAAAGGGATCAAGGACATGTCCTCTTATAATAAATTCCAACTCTAATGACACTATAGTTAATGGAATTTCTAAAATATGCCTAGAAATGCATTAAATAACTTGATAATTGTGGTCTTTCCTTTTCCACCATATTAAAATATTAAATCCATCGAAATGATCCTCACAATTATCAATCTAATGTCCCCAACTTGGAATCCACTAACTGGCGCCCTGAGCCGAGTCGCCACATGACCTTAAGTGCGCGTCCCCGTATTCCATAGGTTTCTGACTAGTAGTGAGGGTCTAATAAATCATGGGGGAGACAATATCCTCTTTATCAGAGTAAGACACAACAGACAATGTATGAAATAAAGGAAACAATAAATAATAAATCAAAAACATGCATTACCAAGTGTTTCCCAAACAGGGTACAAACCATAACTAAACAATAAACATGTAATGTCATGCTAACAATTCCAAAAGTGAAGGGAAACTGAAATAAAGACCAATGGAATCATCCCCAAAATGGGTCCTAACTCCAAGATTGGATCCCTCGTCTATTCACATCCTAATCCCTTCTCAACTCCCTAGCATATGACCTTTTCCCTTGTCTTGACCTTCAATAATAAGTTCTCCTCAGGTACCTAAAGGCAGACTGAGTAGGGTCTGAGTACAAATCACTAGTCCACCACCAACTACGCCTAAAAAATATCCAATCTAAATAGATAGTTCATTAAAGTACTAAATAAATTAAAAAAATAAACAATAGATAACTCGAGTTCCATTATCTAAAAATATTCACTTTAACCATTTCCATTATGATTTCCATTTTTAACACTTATACCTTCTTCATTACTAAATTCATTTTCATCACATGTTTCTATGGGTTAGTAATTTCCATCATTTACAAAATAGCCTAAGACGATCAATTATCGTTCATAATGAAATAGGTCAAGTTCTCTATCTCACTAGGGATAAAAATTTCATAAACAAATGCATCACACTTACATTAGAGACTCAGTCCAGGAAGATTCATCAAACACAACCATTAGAGGTATAGAGCCTCAGTCCCCTTCTTTAACCCATGCAAAAAAATGGGTGGGATTTAGATCCTCGGTCTAACACGACCTGTGGTCATAGATCCTCAAGTCCAAAACCACACAACTACCAAGATATGTGAACATGATTCCTTATCCATTCACCACATATACCACATCACAACCATAGGAAAAACACTAAAAATTTCAATTTCATCTCATAATTTTTCAATATGATAATTATCATCAAGCCTTAAACCATTGGCACATTTACCAATTACATTTCATAGCCCAATTATCCCATTTCACTTTTAATGTCATAACTCATTAGCGCATAATTATAATTCATATAATTTTTCCCATTTAACGCATTCATAAATTTCCTATATGTTAACCCATTTAAAACGTTTATCAAATCATCCTCAATGCATCCTATGGGGATCATAAAGTGTCAAAAACATCATTTATACAACCATTTTACCAAATATTACTAAAGGAATAAAATACTAATCAAAAGGGAATAAATATTGCAACCATATATTCTCAAATAGACAAAAATTCTATGGGATATAACTTGTAGACCCCCTACTTGGAATATGAAGATGAATGCACCCATAACATTGGACTTAGATATGAATTCAAGCATGATTTGAATCCAAAACCTATGATCCACTAGAATAATATTTTATTAGGGATTCAGAAGAAAAATAACTAAACCAGTATCCCTAATCTAGAAAATAGAAGAAAGAGGATCATTAGACTTACTCGAAGCTTCAATCTGCAACCAACAACACTCAAAATAGCCTAGAAATATAGGAGATCAACCCTTGGGATGTTTTGGGAGATTTTGTTCATAACTAGGGTAGGAAGATGAAGAATTGGGAAGAAGATATGGTGAGAATCACAAAATCATGAGGGGTTAAATGGTAAATTCTTGCTTTTTTAATGCGGATCATGGTTTGGTTGCACAGTTTTCCAAACCATGCATCAATAATGTGTCATCCTCTATCTGAGAGGGATAAGTTGCATAGTTACTTGGGTAAGTATGCATGGTTTTAAAAACATTGCACCAATCATGAAAAATGCCACTATTCTAAACCACAAAGTTTCCCCTCCCCCTTCGCATTGTTTACTCTAACCGTGTGCTAACCATGCAACATGCATAGGATTGCTCAATTCCCCGTCCTTTCATGTGCGGAACCCTCAAAACACCCATAAGCTTCCTCATACACCTGATAAACATTGCCTTAAACATAATTAAGAGATTTAAACCAAAATTAAAATAAGTAAATACCTCCATAAAATTTGGGATCTTACAACATTTCCACCTTATAACGTCTCATCCTCAGGCCACACTCCCCAGCATCACTGAGCATCCAATTCAAAGAGAGATGAACACTAGCCTTAGATATCTGCTTCTCTCCCAAGTTTCTTCTTGAACATTACCACGCTACCACAAGAATGAAGCCAAAGGTACAATCTTTCCCCACAAGACTTTCTCAATATTATCCACAATATGAACTAGATGCTCATCAAAGGACGCATCTGGATCAAGCTCAACATCATCAATATAAATCACATTATATGGGTTTGGGTGATACTTTTGAGGTTGTGACGCATGAAAAACATCATGCATACCACTATACCATTTTGGAAGAGCCAATTGGTATGCCACAGGTTTGATCCTTTCCACAATCTCAAACAACCCCACATACCTAGGCACTAACTTAACCAATTTCTAAATCCATTGATGACCCAAACATAGAGAAACTTAAAGAATAACATGATCACCCACCCTAAACTCAAGAGGTCTATGATGCCAATATGCATATGACTTATGTCTACTCTGAGCCATAGCCATACATTTCTGAATAAACTGAACTTGTTCTGATGTCTCCTATATGAGACATGACCCCAACAATTCTAATTCCATAGCTTATATACAACACAATGGATATCTACACATTCTTATATAGAGTTCCTAAAATGTTTCCATCTGAATTGTAGCCTCGTAACTATTATTTTAGGAAAATTCAACAATTGATAAGTGTTTTTTCCACAATCCACCAAAATCTAGTAAGCATTCCCTCAACACATCCTCTAACACCTTGATAGTATGCTCTCATTTCTCATCTGTTTGTGGGTGAAAATTCTTACTAAAGACACATAGTTACCAAGAACACACTATAAATTCTACCATAAGCTTAGTGTAAAATGTTGATCATGAACTCAAACTACAGTTTGAGGTACCCCGTGCAACCACACTACCTCTCAGACATACAACTCACCCAACTGATCCATGGTGAAGGTTTCTATAATGGGAAAGAAATGACCCACCATAGTCAAATGATCAAAAAATACCCAGATTACATCATTCTTCCTAGTCATCCTCATAAGACCTACTATGAAATCTATCAGCACATCATCCCATTTCCATTTTGAAAGGGTAAATGGGTACCACAAAAGACCTGGGTGCTAATTCTCAACCTTCACCTACTGGAAGGTAAGGTATCCTGATATATAACCTGCAACCACATTCTTCATCCCTGGCCACCAATACTGCATACAAAGATAATGAAACATTTTGGTCAGACCAGGATGCACTTTCCACTTTGATGCATCAATATCATGCATCAACTCTTCTTTTATACATGTTGTCACAATAGTACATCCATGAACATAAACAATCCCATCATATTAAATGGTCCAACCATAAGTTGAATCCCCACTATTAATAATTTCCCTTGAAGCCACGAACTTCGGATCCTCACACCATTTCTCCTTGATCCAACTTAGATGCATGGACTCAACTTCCAAGGATGCATGGGTCATATTCCCTTGGCTATCCTGCACCTCAAGTTGCATCTTAGAAAACAAAACCATCATCCACCACTTGGAACTATACTCCTAAACCACCTAATTTTTTGAGTCTTTTGACTCAAACCATCTACAACCTTATTCCTTTTTCTCATCATGTAAACTAGATCAATGCTAAAATACAACATGTACTCAACCCATCTTCACTACTAATAGATCATATCATACTAAGAGAATATATACTTAAAATATTTATTATCAGCATACTCTGTGAAACATTCTCCCAATAAGTAATTTTTTCAACACTTTAAAGAATAAAACATCATGGACAATTCAAGATCATGCGTAGGGTAATTCCTCTCATAGGTCCAAAAATGTCACTACCCATATACCACAACCCAATAATCCTATATCAATACTACCCTAATTCCAACATTGGATGCATCATAAAACTAGGTATGATCTTTACCTAGCTCAGGTAAGATCAGAATCGGTGTAGTTTTCAACTGCTTCTTCAACTCATGGAATTCATTATCACATGCCTCAAACCACTCAAACTTGATATATTTCTTGGTCAATCCCAAAAGTGGTGAAACCAAACATGAAAAGTATTTGATAAAACTTTATTAATAGCAGACCAAACCCATAAAACTTCGGATATCAAAAACATTATTTGGATGCTCCTAAGACACAATGGATAGAACTTTCTCTGACTCAACTGACACACCTTCCTCCAAGATGATGTGACCTAATAAATGCACCATATTAATCCAAAAATGGATTTTGGATTTCTTTGCGTATAGACTATGCACTCGTAGTGTACTTAGGATTATTTCAAGATGCTTGGCATGATAGTAATGAGTCTTAGAGTACACTAAGATGTCATCAAAAAAGACAAATACTAATTGATCTTGGTAAGGGTGAAGTATTCGGTTCACTAGGTCCATAAGAAATATCGGAACATTATTCAACCTGAACAAAATCACAAAAAACTCATTAAACCCATAATTTATCCTGAAGTCAATATATGGTACATTAGAAGGTCTCACCCTAAGCTGATAATATCCTAATCTCAAATAAATCTTAGATAACACAAAACCACCTCTCAGTTGGTCAAAAAGATCATCAATTTGAGGAAGAGTGTGTCTATTATTAACTATCATATGATTTAGCTTCATATAATTGACACATAACTGCAATGATTCATCAGAATTCTTGTAAAACAACATTGGAGATCCCCAAGATGAAATTATAGGATGAATAAACCCCTTTTTCTTGAGTTCTTATAATTGAGTCTTAAGTTCCTGGAGTTTTGTCAGTTCCATTTGATATGGCATAATGGAAACTGGTTCTTCTCCCGGTAGTAACTCTATCATGAATTCAACATCTCTCTCAGGTTCCATCCCTAATTAGTCCTCATGGAACACTTACTGGAACTGATCCACCACCGGAGTAAAGAAGATTTGCTCTACTCCCCCATCATCAAGCATATGGAAAGCCACATGGGCTATGATTTCACCCTACTGATAACAAACTGGCCCAACACAGCCTTCCCAAACATCCTACTCTCCACAAAAAACATAATTGTATCCCTCAAGATATGTGAACATTACCTTACGATAATAACAATCAATATGGTCTTGGTATAACACTAGTCAACTCATACCCAAAATCAGATCAAAACCTAACATATAAAGCACAAATAGGTTCCACATAAAATGGTACATGTCAAATTCAAGAGAAAACTCCTTAAGTTGTTGGATATTTTCTTATCTCACCCCTAACAATGTATCAATCAACTTAAATCCACACAAACTCTCTATAGTTAGACCCAACATAACCACAAACTAATTAAAAATAAAAGAATATGAGGCACTTGTATCGAATAATGCACTGGTGACTGTAGAAGCTACAAGGATCATACCTAAAACCATCTAGTCTCACCACATTTAGGTGTATACTAAACTGCATGAAGTTGAATTGCCCCTTTTCCCTGGGTCTTGGTCTCAATTCCTGGTGTTTCACTGCCCTATTGATATGGATGCTCCTATCCCAGAGTACCAAATCTTCCACCTCTACTGGTATGAATAGTATATCTCTAACTAACCTCCTGATAAGGGGTTACTAACCCCATGCATCCACTCAGCATCTACCTCGATCCTCCATCAGTGCCCAGTTATTGAGGGTTCCTATAGAACCTCTTCAAATTCCCCATTCTTTTGAATGCTTGGAACTCAACTAGTGGATGGGGGAACTGGCCCCGCATGTGTATCGGCCTTCCACACAAATATAAAAACACCTATTCACCACCCTGAGAGGCCAATCCCATCTTCTAACTACTCTTTATACCACTTCTCAGATGAAGATTCTCAAAATGGTTCTTATTACCCTACGAAGTTTCCCCACTAGTCCACCCAACTGGAACAACAAACCCACTACCTAAAGCCTCCATTAAATATCCTTTTGAAATAAGTGAATGATCCAACACTTTTGAAAACTTATTTGGAGGAATTATGTTTACTTGATACTTAACCACAAGTCTGGGTCCATCCTAAAAACATCTTTCTATAGTGGCCTCATCCCCTTCCAATGCTGGAATAAATAATTTCAAGTCCATGAAGCAACCCAAATAATCAATCATTAACATAGTTCTCTTCATCAAACTCATAAATTCTACAGTCTACTCCTACCTCAAGGTATCTGGATAGAAATTCTCCAAAAAAAATTCCTGAAAGTCCTATAACATACCATCAGCATGTTGAGTCTAAACCCAGATATCTGATCGATGCTTTGCTAGTCCCCACAACATGTATGCTACCAACATGACTCTCTTATCCACTTGAGTCTCCAAGTGATCAATAATCATCTATATGGACTCTATCCATAACTCTACAACCTCAGGCCCACCCTCTCTAGAAAACGTCAGAGGGTGATGTAACTAAAACTCTATGTCCAGACAAAACATACTCAGTATGAACCACCCTAGGTCCAATTCCATCGACTAAAAAAATGAGAAAATTTCTCATGGAATGACTCCTATCCTCAGTTATCTTGGACCAATGGGTTTTATTTCTCTATTAATGGTGGATTATTCTCGGTGATATCCTCTTGTCACACAAACAGTGCACACAGTCGCGGTGGCATTTCTCTACAATTCCAAACAAGAGTCTTAGAATACATAACCTAAGGCTTCCACATATTATGTAAAAGAAGTCTCTCCACTATCCATAAACAACATAATTTGAATGCACTATACCAATGAACACTGTCACGTCTATAACACTGCCCTCAACCATCCCTAACATGGGTTATGGATAACCTAGGTAATACAAATTACTTTGTTACAAGCATTTCATTAGCCATCCTTTTTTATATCATTTCCACCCTTACTCTTTCCACTTAAGAAAATTTCCCATTTCACATATTTTTATGGAAAACATTTTAACTCATTTTCAACCCTTCATTATGAAAAATTATTCAACTATTATTTAACATTCTTTACTTTTTTCCCATTTGAATCATATTTATTGGAAAAAAAGTTTCTTCAAATTCTCAAGAAAGTAAAGTGAATTCTACCTTCTATTCCCCACACACCCATCCCATGTCTTCCTATCATGATGCATGCTTCCTACATCTCTATGTTCCAACAATGATGCATGACTGCATAAACTCATGTCATTTTGGACATGAGAAAAAAATATTGTGAAACAATCACTTCACATAGCAAGTGCATCACCCAATGGTGAAATATCATTCAAATGTAACAAAAAACATCAATAAAAACAACCCCCACCCAGAAGACATGGATTTTCCCTCGTACATGGGTTAGCTACTCACACAAATGAGCTTATTTACAAGGATTGACACTTCATAATCTCCCATATACCATTCCCAAATAGTAAGGCTGAGAAAATAACTCCTCTGATACCACTTTTTAATATCCCCGACTCATAAGCAACTAACTGGTGCCCTGATTTGAGTCACCACATAACCTCAAGTGTACCTCTCCATATTCCATAAGTTTCAAACTAGTAGTGAGGGTCTAATAAATTAGGGGGGGACTATACCCTCTTTACCAAAGTAATACCAGTAGAAAACATATGAAATAAAGGTAATAATAAAAAATAAACTAGAAACATGCATTTATAAGTGCTTCCCAAACATGGTACAACCCATAACCAAACAATAAACATGTCATTTCATGCTAACAGTTCCAAAAGTGAAGGAATCCCAAAATAAATACCAATAGAAGCATCCCCAAAGTGGGTCATGACTCTAAGTACAGATCAATCATCCATGACATCCCAATACCAACTCAACTCCCTTGCATAGGGCCTTTTCCTGGGTCCTAACCTACAATAATAATGTCTTCTCGGGTACCAAATGGCGGCCCAAATAGGGTGTGAGTACAACTCAGTAGGCCACCACCAATGGTGTCTACAAAATATCCAGTATAAATGGATAGTGCATGAAAGTACTAAATAAAATAAAAGATAAACAAAAGACATCTCAGGTTCCATTAGCTAACAATATTCCCATTGACCATTTCCATTATGATTTCCATTTTCATCACTTATACCATCTTCATTACTAAATTCATTTTCATCACATGTTTCCATGGGTTAGGCATTTCCATCATTTACATAATGGCCTAATCCAATCAATTTTCATGTATAAGGGAATATGTCAAGCTCCCTATCTCACCAGGGATTAACATTTTATAAAAAAATTCATTACACTTACCTAGGAGCCTCAGTTTAGGAGGTTTCATCAAATGTAACCATTAGAGGTATAGAGACTCAATCCCCTTATCTAACCCATACATTATGGGGTGGGGTTTAGAGCCTTAGTCTAACCCAACCTGGGGCATAGATCCCCAAGTCTAATACGATACAACTACCAAGCCATGTGCACATGCTTCTATATCCATTTACCACATATACCATATCACAACCACACACCAAACAATACACATATCATTTTTATCTTATAATTATTCAATATGATAATTAACATCAAGCCTTAACCCATTTTCACATTTACCAATTACATTGCATAGCCCATTTAGGTCATTCTCCTTTTCATACCATAACCTATTTGCATGTAATCCTAATTCACATACATTGACCAATTTAAATATTCATAAATTTCCCATACATTAACCCATTTAACACATTCATTAATTAAAAATAATTTACCCATTTAACATTTTCATCATTCTAAATGCATTAACCTACTTATGTGTTTCAAGTAAAATTCTTAATTCATTTAGCACACTCACTTTAACTCACCCAACCCATTTATATTAAGCCAAAAATCCCTTATTCCATTATCAAAGTATAGACACAACCACCATTATTCCCTTTTTAACTCAACTATTATATAAACATGTTTAAAATGGGATCTACTTTATCACAAGACAATTCTATACTTGACCTTATGATTTTCCATGTTTGGGGGTGTTGGCGCACCCCATAGGTGGACCTAAATCGGTAAAATCATCCTCAATGCATCCCACAGGGATCATGTGGGGTCTAAATCATCATTTAGCCAACCATTTTACCAAATAATACTATATTCATTAAATAAAAATCAAAATGGAATCAATTTCACAACCATATATTCACAAATTGACAATAAGACTATGGGATATAACTTATAGGCCACCTACCTCGAATCTGAAGATGAACACACACATAACTTTGGCCTTAGATCTGGATTCAAGCACCCTTTGAATCCCTAACCTATGATCCACTATAAAAATAAGGTTTTAGGTATTTTTATGAAGAAGAAGAAGAACAAAACCACAAGCCCTAAAAGAAAAAAGAGAAGAAAGAGGAGCGTTGGACTTACCCAAAGCTTCGATCTACAACCAATGACACTACAAATGGCCTATAAATGATGGATATTGCCCCCTAAGAAGTTTTGGGAGCTTTGGTTCATTACTAGGGATAGAGGAGGAAGAATGGGGAAGAAAACTAGGTGAGGAACATAAAATCTAATGGGGGAAATGGTGAATTCCCTCTTTTTAATGGGTCACATGGTTTGGCCATAGAATTTTTCAAACCGTGCGCCAACCATGAACCAAATTCTGTCCAAGAGGGATAAGTCACATGGTTACTGGGGTAGATCCACATAGTTTGACAAATCGTGTTCCAATCATATGGAATGACACTATCCCAAACTACTTGGTTTGGCCTCCCCCTTTTCACAGTATACTCTAATTGTACACCCACCGTGCAACATGCACATGATATCCCAATTCCCCTTTCATTCATATCCCAAACCCCCAAAACACCCCTGAGCTTCATCATACATCTGATAAACATTCAATTAACTAATTTTAATAGATTTAAACCAAAATTTAAACAAGTACATACTTCCACGAAGTTGAGGATCTTACAATAAACCTCTAGATATCTTTATAATTGATTCCTTTGTTGTTTCAATTTTCTTTTCCTTTTCTATGATCTATATAAATTTTTCTATTTCTCATCATCCTCACTATCACTACTACCATCATGAATATATAAATCTTGATGAGAACATGACTCACATTGATAAAAAGGGATGGGATATTTTCATTTGAAAAACTCAAAGAGATTATTCATAAACTCTATTAAGATTTTGATCAATTAATTCTTGTATTTATCATATAACATCATTTAAAAACTATCGTAAACAAATTATAATTTATATCAGGGATTAGGAATAACTATCACAAGTAAAAGAGAATTAAAATTGGAACCAATACTTCAATATTTTCCAACATCACCTTCATGGAAATATACATTTCACCCACAATAATATAATTACTCTTCTTCTATTTCTTTATTTTTCTATATATGTCACAAAGATTATGAAAGAAATTGTAACATGTCAGATATATATAACCAAAAAATTCAACATTTTTATCATAAAATATTTTTAAAAACATGAAAAATACTTGACCATGCTCCAAATAATTGATCAATATATTATAATAACTAACATTTTCCACGGTAATAGTATTAATTCTTTAAATATCCCATTATTTCACTATCTGTTTTAATACTCGGTCGATTTTTTCCCCTTTATGATCAGCAGTAAGAAAATAACTGATAATTTTTTATTTAATTTAAAATTATCATCAATAAAATGTGCGGTCACACAAATATATAATTAAGATTCTAAATTGAAGTCCATGTGTCGATAATAAGGCATACCATATGTGATAAAATATCAAACCTAGACTTTAATTTTTCTTTACCATTAAAATTTAATTTCAATCAATCTCTAGAAATTTATTGAGGTTAATAAAATTCAATAATTTATCTAAATCCTTAATTATAAACATATTTAAATGATAACTCATCAATGACAATCATTTTAGTAAGATCTATTTTGTACTCTTCCTAGCTAAAATAAGATACTAAAATTTTAACCATATCATCATTTACATCTTGACACTTCTTTCAAAGAATGATAGTGGTCTGAATTTTCTCAAAAAATTTATTAGGATTTTTATTGCACCTTCCCAAATTCCTATTCAAATTACAAGTTCCATGCTATCTAGATGTTTAGGAATTATCTTTACCAAAATAATTAAAAACACCCCTTCCATAATTGTTCTTATGAAAATGATCCCAATCTTGAGATACTCTAAAAGAAGTCTCTTTAGGAATTGTTAACAATTTTTTATACTTCTTACACTTAGTTTCTTCAATTGGTTTTCCATTACTACACCCTCTTATTTATATAATTGAATGAGTAGTTGTAGTAGACCATATATGACTTTGAGTTCCTATGGAAGTTGTAGTATTGGAACAACTTGTTCTGCCACCTTCCATGAATTGATAAAAAGCTAGGGTGGCTATCTAAAAAATACTCCCACCCACAAGCGAGTCTATGGCTACAGAACACCCCTCGTAGAAGAATAAAAATAATTAAGTTTTAATTGATATGGTTAATCAATATGAAAACACCAGAGAAGGGGGGAGATAAAAAATAAAGATAATGATAAAAGAAAGAAAGAGCTACATTCGTAGACACTAGAGTGCACGCACAACACCAGAGGAGGAGGTGAATCAAGAGATTATGATTTCTGTTGATCACTCATGAGGGAAGGTCAAGGAGGAGTTGTGCAAGGATGGTGGCTGGCTGGGTGAGTGAATTAACTGTGGTGAAAAATGAGGTGGGATGGGATGAATGATTATAATTTGGGAGTAGGGTTTTCTCATGAGCTAAGGAGGGGAAGGGAAGGTTAGTTAATTAGTAGGGTTTTCTCTTGAGGTAAATTCAATGGAGGAGGAGTACAGAGGAGAATAGAAGGTGAGTGGGAGAGGAGGTGAACCAGGGAGTAGGGTTTTCTTCTTAGGGGGGTAGTTCAGGGTCAGGGTAGGGGGAGGTGAGCATAGGGGAGATGAGGTGGCTACTGTTGGGTGTAGATGGGGTGAATGAGTGACTGTATATTTTTTTCATATTCCCAATGGCTTGAAAATTTTATTTTGGGTCAATATTTATCCAACCTAAGACCAAACATAACATGTGCATGGGTCAACCCAACCTAGTTTATTTTGCAGGTTACCTGACCCAACCCAACCTGACCCAATTGGGTCTCAACATCCCTAACAATTGATGAAAAAATCTCCAAAATGAAGTATGGTATTATAGATGGATAATATGATTTCAAAATGAATGTTTTGATGAATAAAATCTAGTGAATCACCTAAGAAATCAAAAGGTCCTTCTAAGAGTAACTTCTCCCCTCCAGTTCCATTATCACTTATATTAACATGACAAGTTCATGATGACACAAAAGTAAATAATGGAAATATTTACCATATTAAATAGGAAGAAGAAATATTTGGATATTTCATTACAGATGTGGTTGGTCTATAGAGTATAAATGGGATTATAATGTTTTAATTCTTGGGATTCTCAGTTCTAAATACATAAATGACGTACATTTTCATAATTTGTCTAACCAAAATAAAGATCTACTATGTTCATTGAAGTTAATAACTATTTATATTTTCTATAGGTGTATATATTACTTTATTTAAATTTAAAACCCTATAAATCATGATATATGTTCATTAATCAATATATTATTTCTATGTAAAAACATTCTTAGGAATTAGAAGAAATTGAAATGAAAATGATGCACTATGTGAGGCGTTTAAGAAGAAAATAATAGACGATGGGATCTTATTGATGCTTAAAATTCAAGGATAAAATTCTACATTCTATTAATATAAAATATTTTTTTTCTATTTTTCATTAATTTTTTGTTTTTGTTTTTTTTTTTTTGAAGCACTGGATGCTCATCAAAATCAATTTGGACATCCTAAATGTTTTTTTTGATCCAGTGGATGGATTTCCATCAAACTGACCACAAATTATGCCTATTTTCAATTTGTAATGAACTAAAATCAACATTTTATATATAAAAATTAAATTATATGTTTCATTTTATGTTTTAATTAGAATTTTGTTATGATAGGGAGGTGTATAAATATAGAATAAATCATGGAATGTGGTTAGTGACTGGGTATAAGAAGCTTGTGGATATCTTCAAATGGAAACAAATTAACGTATATATAGTAATATTTAATTATCAAACCTTATTTAAAAACAATTTACTTGTTTTAGTCAATGTTTATGTAGTGTCTAATGTAAAATAATGACAAATATTGTGGATATTACATCATCAAATTTATGAAAGATATCATATACCATAAAAAGACAAGCATCCCTGAACATGTACTTTCTGAATGTATTTACAATTTCATTAAAAATACTTGTTAATCTATTGTGTGTCTATATTTTCTTAATACTACCATTATTTCGAACAATTTACATACTAAATAGAAGATGTTAATTTTTTTAGAGATGAGTGGGTAGATTACATGGTCTTATAATGTTTCTCAACATCAAATTTTGGTGATTACCTATTATCTTGGTGATCTAGTATGGGCTATGACCATAGATATACATTTGTGACATGAATCATTATTATCGTAATGCTTATATATTTTTAACTTGTTTCTAAAGTACAATTAAAATGGATGGGTACACTCTATAGATTCTGTAAGAGCAAGTAACATGTCTGAAGCTACTCATGCTCGTAAGAGATTGGACTTCAAGGATGTGATTGAAATAATGGTGATAGGGAAATGGATCAAAAATGTATACAAAATAATAATAAATGTGACTTCCTACTAATTATTTAGTAATTTTTATCATCATTTTATCTACGATTTTTTAGTTAATGTCCTTATCATTTTTATCAGATACATATTTCGATAAATTTATTAGAGATAATTTCGGAAGATGAACATGAAATGGTGTGATAGTGGAAGACTTGTTGTTCTCAAAACCTTGTTCTCTTAAATTGGATGACATATGTGGTTAGAGTTTCTTATCACCGTGGATGTGAGACAATTCAAGATCATATGATTTTGAGACCAATAGGAAATGGTGTGACATGTAGGAATTAATTTTACTTCAATCCGATACACAATGTTCCTTGTATGACTCAAAGTACATGTTTTTAGTTTAAAATTGACATTTTTGATCAAAACACATGTCACATGCTAGTGATTTTATTGAATTTAACCACTGGGTTCAGATACAAAGTTCTACCATTCTCTTGGAATGAACTCATGATTCATGTAAAATTCTTCAACTTGGATTGGATAGAAAGGTATACCATTTCCATAAACCATTATTCTTAACATTGATTCTCAATCATGATCCAAATGAGAAATTTTCTTGATTTTAACCAATGTTCATGGACTTATTTTTTTTAGTGAAACACTCGAGATGGACTTCATCTTCTTTAGCTTCTTCATAGGCGATGGATAGAATGGGAAAGCAGTATCTGAAAATCACTTCATCCCCATTATTTTTATTTAATGTGAGATCTATAAAGGTTCATAAAAAATACATAGAATATAGAGATTCAAGATAATATAGCAAGATGTTTGAGGTGATAATCAAGAGATCCGATCAGAAGACCTTAAAGGAAAGTGGATATCTAAAGGAAAAGATAGGTACCAAAGTGGATTCATATTCAAATTTTTAATTTAAATCATGTAGGGATTAAAATAATAATAAACTCAAAATAACTCCCTCAAAAATATTTTTAAAAAATATTAAAATTAAAAAAAAAGGTCATGGTAAGTTTGATTACTGTAATCCAGTTAATATCATAAGAATAGTAAGCAAGTTAACCATAGCACATGATAGTTGTGCTAACTATAAAAAAACTCACTCTCACCCTACTGACCATGTGAAATCAACTTCAGATATTATCAGATAAACATTGAAAATAAAAGTTAAATGATTTGAATATTCAAATTAATAGCCAATAATCTAACAAAATTATCATGCATAGTTCTTGTATGATGTAGTTGATTCTATCAACATTCAAAGGATTTGTAAAAACATCAGCAAGCTGATGTTCTGTATCTATGAATTCAAGTGTTATATCACCCTTTTGATAATGATATCTCAAAAATTGATGTCTTATACCAATATTATTTTTTCTATAATGAGATATAGAATTCTTAAAAATATTTATAACACTAGTGATATCACAGTTTATAGGGACATGTCCAAATTTATATACATATTCCAGCAATGTGTGTTTCATCCATAAAATTTGTGTACAAAAACTACCAATAGCTATGTACTCAGCTTCAGCAGTGGATAATACAACACTGTTCTACTTCTTACTACACAATGATACTAGAGACTTGATTAAAAAGTGACATGATCAAGATTTTTTTCTATATAACTTACAACCACCTGATTCTACATCTGAATAACTAAATAAATCAAATGTTTTTCCTCTGTATTAGAACAATCCTAGGTTGGTTGTATTTTTAAGATACTAAAAATTGTTTTTATAGACAAAAGATGTGATTCCTTCAGATTTTCTTGAAAAGAAGCACACATACACAAACTAAACATAATATTTGGTCGGCTAACAGTTAAATGTAATAAATTTATAATCATACCTATGTAAGTGGTTTAATCATTGATTTTCCAACTTCATCAAGATCTAACTTTCAGTTATTACACAAGGGAGTATCGGTACCTTTACTTTTATCTAAACTAAAACATTTTAAAAGGTATTTAGTGTAATTAATTTGATTTTAAATAATTCCAAATTTATTTTGAAAATTCATATAACCATGAAAGAATTTAAGTTTACCAATTAAACTCATTTCAAATTAACTTTTCATAATTTTTAAAAATTCAGTACAAAAATAATTTATAGAATATCCAAAATTAATATCATCAATATAAATTTGAACCACTAATGAATCTTTAGAAATTATTTTTATAAAAAGAGTAGAATTAGTTATGCCTTTTTGAAAAACATTTAGAAATAAAAAAAGATTTGAGCTTATCATACCAATCTCTATGAGCCTATTTTAAACCATATAAAGCTTTAGTTAATTTTAAAATATGATTTCGAAAATGATGATTTTGAAATTTATAGGGTTGTTCAATAAAAACATCATCAATAATATAATCATTTAAGAATGAAATTTTGATATCCATTTGGTATATTTTAAAATCCGAATTTGTTGTGTAGGAAAGAAGGATTAGGATGGATTCAGGTATAGAAAATGGTGAAAATGTTTTCTGAAAGTCAATAAACTCTTCCTGACTATATCCTTGTGAAACTAATCGAGCTTTATTTCTAACTATAGTGACTGACTCATCAACTTTGTTTCTAAACACTCACTTAGTGAAAATAGTTAGAGTGCCTTTAGGCATAACAACAAGCTTCCAAACACTATTTCTTTCAAAATTGATTAAGTTATTGTTGCATTTCCATCACCAAAAATTCATCATTAATTACATAATTTATGTTCTTAGGTTCAAGATGTGACAAGAATTCTCGTTGTTTAACCTGATTTTTAAGAGAAGCACTAGTTTGTGTTCCTCTATCTAGGTCTTCAACTACAGCATCAATAGGATGGTATCTATGATTCATAACAGTTCTAAGAAAATAAGGGAAATAAATATAATTGTATTCTATAGGTTCAAGTTCAGGTTTAGGTTGTTCCTCATAACTTCATGATTTTTCTACTTGTTTCAAAAAACTCTCACAAGGTTTAGACTTAAAATTCATATTTGAATGATCATCTTTAAGGTTCTATAAAGGATACTTAGGCTCATGCGGATCTGTTTCATAAAATTTTATATGAACATATTCCTCCACAATATTGGTTATTTTATTAAACACCCTATATGATTTACTAAAAGATGAATAACCAAGGAATTTTCCTTCATCTCCCTTGGAAGAACATTTTTCTTGATTAACCTCATAATTAATAATAAAGACTTTGCAACCAAACATTATAAAGTAATTAACCTTTGGTTTCTACCATTCCATAACTCATAAGGAGTTTTCTTTAATCGAGGTCTAATTAAAACTCTACTTATTATATAGCAATCTATATATACAACTTCTATTAAAAATTAAACAAGTAAGTCTTACTCATTGATCATGATATAAGAAGCTTCTTGAAGGGTATGATTTCTTCTTTCTATAGCATTATTCTAATTTAGGGTTCTGAGAGAAGAAAAGTTCTGATTGTAGCCATTTTTTGAGCAAAAATATTTAAAGTATTTATTTTAAAACTCACAACCATGATCAATTATTACGGTATTAATTTTAATTCCACTAATATTTTTTACAAATTTAGAATACTTGGTAAAATAAGAAAAAACTTATCTTTTGTGGGATAGAAAGAATACCCAAGTATAGCTAGAAAATTCATCTAAAAAACATAAATATAGTGATTCTAATTTAATATAGAAACTCTAGAAGGCCCAAACAATTCCAAGTGGACCAACTCTAGGGTTTGAGATGTAGAAAATTATTTCTTTTATTTGAAAGATATTTTGTGTTGTTTTCCCTTTTTACATGGGTTACATAATTTATCATTTGGGAATTATAGTTTTGTTAAATCATTGAATAAACCATTCCTATTTAGCCCTATAAGTGAATGAATATTTCAATGGAATAGTCTTTTATTGCCAGCCCAATTTTCTTTTTGAAACTCATTTAGGAAAGAAATATTTTTAGAAAGTAATGAATCTAAATTAACAATATAAAAATTATCATTTATTAAAGGGATAAAAACTAAATAATTTTTATAATAAAAAACAATGCCTAAATTATTTTCAATATTAACATAAATTCCATCATCACATAGCTTTGAGATGCTAAGAAGATTATACATTAATCCATATACAAATAAAAATTTGGAAATTGAAATATTGTTAGAGTTATCAATTTGGAAAAGGCTAATTATTTTAAATTTAGCATTGTCACCAAAATTTAAATGTACACCATCCATCATGACCAGGTTCATAAAACTAGAATAATATATAGTAATGTTTCTATAATAACCACTATATAAGTTCCATAATTTATTACTAGATATTTTCAAGCTGGTTTCCTACAAAACAAATTACACCAAAAATGAATTTGGTATCCAAATATTCTTGGGTCCAAAAATATTAGTAATCAAAGCCCCAGGAACCCATAATTTCTTAACAGGTTTCCTATAAATATATTTTAAACTTTTATAAATAAAAACTTTGTTCAATCTAGAAGAATAAAAATTAGTCAAATATTTTTCAGAACTTAATCTAGGAATAAAACTATTTTTAATGATTCTTCTCTATCTAGGTTGATATCCAATTCTAGTAGTATATTTGAGAGTCGTTTTCTTTACTATAATTGGAGTAATAGGATTTCTCTTATTTTAAAAACATTAAATATCATTTTTTATTTTATCATTAGATAACTTTAACTCAATATTCTCTTTCAGAAATTCAGTATTTTTATCTTTCTTAATGGTAATATCATTTTTAAAACTAGCAGTCATGGAATGCTTCTTCTTTAAAATATTATATGGATCTTTGATTCCACTGAAATTATATTTCAATATATTAAATTATTCAAATATTTTCTCATTATACATGTAACTATCACTATATTCATTTACAAAAATGTAAAAAATATGCACATGAGATGTAGGAAAAACATTAGGTACCTCAGATATGTTTTTCATAAAACACATGTTAGATGTATCATGCTTATCCTATTAGGTTGAGTATGAATCACTCGAGATGTCTTCTAAATTACTCCAAGTTTCATTCATTTCTTTCTTATATAACTGATACTTATCATCATATTTCTTCTTAAATATTATCTTAGGTCATTCTTCTTTGAAATGAACATTACTTTTTCACTTTTAGAAAAATATTTCATTCATAGTATTATATTTATTCCAGCCCTTCCTCTAATTACCTTTATTATCATATTTGTCTTTTTAATTAGTTTTTTTTCTAAATTATGTCTTCCTATTTTAATTTTTTCTAATATTATGGCTAAATGGGAATTCTCTTAATCAATGTCAATAGGTGAATCTTCATCCCTTCATTTATCAGCTTGGATTTTCTAGTTTTGTTTAGAAGAAGTGGTCTTGAAGGCTATAGATTCCCTTTTTGGTTCAACCTATTCCTCTCTATTTACCTTTATTTCTTCCTCATACATAATCTTCTTTCATATAATCTAATTAATAGGTAACTTTATTACATCCCATGACTCTCATATTGACACTGAATTTCCTCTCCATATACCCGGTAGACACCTCAACAGGCTCATCACTTGATCATGGTTAGAAAAAAAGTTTTCCCAAATAATTCATTGTGTTCAAGGTATCCTTAAAATAGATATACATATTAGAAATAAGTTCATAAAGTTTCATTTTAAAAGTATTATACTTAATATTAAATGTATTTAATACGCTTTCTTTAACATTATATGTTCTTTCATGAGAAACAACTAAAGTGTATCAAATTTCAAAATCAGTTGTACAGATAGAAATTATATTAAATTCCTCATTATTTAAATCAAAATAAAAATAATTCATGGATTTACAATTATTATTATATTCCAATTTAGTAGGATCATCCCAATTAGCACTAGTAGTTTTGGTTAATTCATATTTTTCTATAATGACAGTCTATATTTCAAAACCCATTCTTTCAAGATGCATTTTCATTTTAATTTTCCACTAAGCATAGTTTGTGACATTAAACTAATGAGTTACATTGGTGTCAGATCCCTCTTTTCAATTATCCATAAAGAATTAAATTTATAAATAACAAAAATTTAAGATTTTTAAAAGACAACTAAATCGTAGTTGAAAATATATTTAAAGAACCTTTGATACCAAATGTTGTTCAGAGTGGATAACTCAATAGGGGGGGGTGAATTGAGTTCCTAATAAAAAAAATTTATTAAAAACACTTTAAATAGAATCCCCAGAATTAATTAAAAATTCCTAGTTAATCAAAATAGTATAATTATATAAGTTTTTTATTTTAAATGGTTTCTCAAAGAGGGATTAGGGCTCAGTTAAAATAATATTTGAAATTACTTTAACTTTTGAAACTAATTTACTTGATCAAATCCTTTATATAAACACTAGATAAGACAAACTATCAAAGTATAAGTTGGGTTTATTAATTTTAAAAAAATCTTATATTTTATCCTTGAGATAAAGAAAAAAAATGAAACACATAGCGGAATAAAACAAGGGGTTCATTCTCAAGACAAGTCTTAATCCCATCCACATTAAATTCACCCACTTACAAGAAGATTATTTTGATAATAATCATATCAATAACCTAGATCACGTTTTTATATACAAAAACATGTAGTCTCTCTAGGATCAAATCCTCTTCCACAATTATATGTGGGAAGAAAATAAATATAGGTCATGTAGGACCTCTTTCATAGTTTACGTGGGTATAAAAAATAGAGAATTTTTGGGATAGAGTGTCTTGAACACTCCAGTTAAAGTTCAAGAGACAGTGTGTTTGAATAAAAAGAGTACAATATCACAGTGCTCAAAATTAAAGCATAAATTGTAATGGGAACTATATAGATGAGTTGAAAGTGTGACGCAACTCGATACAAGATGCTTCAATATTTCAGAGTCCCCAAGTTCTTTATTAAAAGGATCTCAAACAATTTTTTTAGAAAATCCAAGAAAACAGAGTGTCGTAGAAGGCGTTCTCATTGAATATCCTTTGTTATTATCTATGTTTCATTAAATCGTCTTTGTATTTCACCATCACCTTCTTCAAGATATAATAAATATCTTTAAATAGATCTTAATTTAAAGTAGTCATTAGAGAATAATCATCCTTCGTTAAATGTTATGACACTTTAATTGATGCATCAAAACTAGCTGTTGGAGATTTCAATTGCTCTACTTCTAAGTTAGGCATAGTGGGTAATCTTCACTAAAAGTACGATCACTTGTGTTCATGGAAAATTGTCACGGTCACCTGATGCAGCTAGTGGATGTGTTAGGTACATTGCCTAATGAGGTCTTCTCACTTGTACATGCGATCATCTCACTTTCTAATGAAATAATTTTGTTCATCATGTGGTCACTATATTAGAAACATAATATTAATATATCACTTTTTGAGAATTTTTACACATTGGAATGGTAAGGTAAATCATTCTTGCGGCAAGGGGAATCCTTCTTGTGGTAAGTTGATTCCTTATTATGTTAAGGTGATTCTTTATTACAGTAAAGTGATTTCAACTTACAGTAAGGTGATTTATTCTTGTGATAAGGTAATTACTTCTTGTGGTGAGGTCTATACTAATCTATTTTTACAATTTATACCTACAAACTAGTTTCTTATGGAAAATATAAATATTATTAATACAAAAAATGATCCTGAGTTGGGATCATTAAAATAAAGTGGTGTTAGCCAAACCCAACATAATTATTGAATATAAACTTAAAATGGCATGATGGATGAAGGCATTATATTCTCAAAATCACATACTCTTGAATTGGATCACATCTATGGTGAGAGTTTCTTATCACCAAAGATGTGATTCACTTCAAGAGCAGGTGATTTTGAGAGTAAAAAGAAATGATGTGACTTTTTAGGATAAACTGCACCTCAATCTGATACCTGGTGTGCTCGGTATCACTCAATGTATATGTGTTTAGTTTAAAATTTAAACTTTAGTTCAAAATAGACATCATATTTTCAAAACTAAGAAAAAAAATTCAGGTTGTTTTGATACTTTTTGAAAAAATGAATAATCTATTTTTGATGGGAAGGAATCAACCACACCTCAATCTGACACATTATTTTTGCTATATAACTTGAGGTATATGTTTTTAGTTTAAAATTAACATTTTAGTTCATAACACATCACATATTCAAAATTGATAAAAACACATCTTGATATTTTTATACTTTATTAAAATGGTCCATAAGTCATTTGTGACGTGTAAGAATCAGTCACACCTCAATCTGATATACGGTGTGCTGGTATGTCTCAAGGTCTATGTTTTTATTATAAAAATTACATTTTAGTTGAAAACATATATCACATACTAAAAATTGATAAAATCCATTCATGTTGTTTTGATACTTTAGAAAAAAGATCTATAAGTCATTTGTGATGTGTAGGAATCAACCACACCTCAATCTGACACAAAGTGTGCCCCGTATGACTCAAGGTGAATGTTTTTATTTCAAAATTGATATTTTAGTTCAAAACACATGTTTCATACTCAAAACCATGTAAAAACTTTCAAAAAATGTTACTTTAGGATAATGATCCATACATAATTTATGGAATATAAGAATCAGTCATACCTCAATATGCAACACGGTGTGTAACGACTCAAAATTTTAACATTGGAAATTCCCTTATTATAATTATTCTGTATGATATAATTCACATGAAATCACATAGAGGATACAATATAATCTTCATAAATGATTAATGAATGGAATAAGATGTATTTAAAAAAGTTAAGGAACTTATACCAATGGAATAGTAACTTGACATTTGGAATAGTAATGTGACTATTATGAATAGTAATTAGGACGATAGAAGAGTAACATCACCTATGAAAGTATAAATAATATTTAGGTATCTTATTAATGGAAAAATGATATATTTATTTCATGTTATAAGTAAATAAACATTTTATAAATGATAAATTAAGTGTGGGTATTTTTGTAAGTTATAAAAATTTAATTACAATTTTATAACAAATACAATGATTTAAAAGAAAATTTATTTTCATAAAAGGTATTCATAAATTAGTATTTTTTTCTTGTAATTATAAGATAATTTTAGGAGACCTTAAGTAATTTTCCAAAGTGTCATAAAATCGGTTATAGTTTTAAAATTGATATTTTTCTAATAAATGATGATTTTAATTAAAAATTAATTTTATCATATTTAGAAAATTAATTTCATAAAATTTATTTATTTTTTGAATTCTACACATCAAAAAATGGTTACAGTTAATTTTTTGGGATTTTTCAAAAATAATTGATTTTTTGGTGAATAGTAAAGTACTGTAATTTACGGTATATATACATTATAAGTTAAATAAAAAATTTATTGGGTCATTGATGATTAAGTACCATAATCTCAAACTATCCTTCATTATATTAATATATTTAGTGATAAGGTTCAAACTATTCATATTATTGATCCAAAATAATAATCTAATGAATAAAATAATCAAAAAAGACCCCTCTCCTCAACTATAAACACCACCTCCTCTCATCACAACTTATTAGACTTTAATATTGTCCAATTTATGCCCAATATACTTCCCAATCCTCTTCCCCACGTTCAAGAACCTTTGGTCTCAACAAAAGACAAAACCAATCTTCCTAAGGTGGTTGTAAAGGAAAAGAATTCAGGATGCAAATTTATCTTTCTTTTCTTTTAATTTATTTTCATTTCATTTTCTTTTCTCTTTATCTCCTAATATATCATTATCCAAGTGGAATTATAACTATATTATATTATATATAATGTAATTTTATTATATTAATGGAATAATCTATCATCAAACCTCTTCTCCTCTCCCTTTTATTCTAAAAATGGAAACATCATCTGTGAAGTGTTGTTTTATCACCTTCAAGGATAAAAAGTTTTCATTATACTTTAACACCATCAAGACTGGTCTTAAAAACCTTTTTATGTTATGTAACTAACATATATATATAATATTAAATAATAAAACTAAATGAGTTCATTGTAATCGAAAAATCTCCAAATTAATCTAAACAATTATCATCAACATTTTGTCTAATGAATCATCCTCATATCTAGAAATAAACTAATATATAAGACCAATTATACTTTTGTACATTCATTAATAACATATAATATCAATTCTATAGAATTATCCCCATTTTACACGATCTTCCATACATGTATACAAGTGAACTGATCATTAAAACCAAGAAAACGAACACTCCTGAATGATAAAATTGAACACTATAACTCATAAAAACGGACATAAATGAACGTAATAAAATTATAATGATTCAAATACATATATAAGAGGTTTTTTATTTATTAATTAATTAATCTAATTTGTTTATCCATGATATTAATGTGAATAAATCAAACGGTCATTAGGTAAGGGTATTTTCAAACCCAATTTCCTTTCATTGGGTTATTCCTCTTTGATGCCAAATTTCAATATGGATTCTATTTTAATATTCATAAAATGTAATATTATTTTTCATCCCTTTTAATTTTTGCAATTTACATACTTCTAATCTAATTTTATGAAAATTCAAAGATTTTTTCAAATGAATTATTCCTTCTAAGAACACATGTTTTACTTCTCTTGAGATTGTTTCTTTTTCACTCAAGATTAATGATTCTTTTACCAAGAATGTTATTCCATTTTTATTTTTGGAACCAAAAGGTATATTCATGAATGTATCCTTTAAGAAATTATCATGAAACCCATTTCCTTTCCTTGGGTTATTTTATGACTAATAATATTACAAGTTATATATGGCATACATGATTATGTAAATGTTATAATGTGATAGGTGCGCCCAGAATTATATAGCACTCCAATGCATTGGTTAATGTGATGTATCCCATGAGATAATGTGCAATATGTGTGAACATTATTATATCCTTGTTCACAAGGATGGTGATGTTATTATTATGCACTTATGTTATGCATGAACATGATGTTAGCATTGTTCACAGCTATGTGTGGTATTTGAACACTAAGACATGATGTTTATTTTTTATGAATTTACAAATTACATGCCTTTATATAAGGATTCCTCTCATGATTATAATGACGACCCCATTCTTATTTTATGATGATGATTATGCTCACCCATGTTATATTGATTCATGTTATTTTATATCCACTTACTAGGCATTTAGATCACCACTTTTGATGTATAGTAATTGACTACACAATAATCCCATGAATAATGTGGCCATTATGGCACGAAGTACGTGTTTTCAATATAAAAGTTTCATTTTAGTTTAAAACACATGTCACGAGAAAAAAATGAGAAAACAATCTCAAAATGTTTTCAGACATTAGGACAATGCTCCACAATTCATTTTTGTTGTGTAGGAATTTACCATAGGTCAATCCAACCCACAATGTGGCTGGTATGAATTGAAGTGTGAGTTTTCAATATAAAAGTACCATTTTATTTTAAAACATGAATCACATATCCAAAATAGAGTAAATGAGCTGGAAACATTTTTAAACTTTAGGAAAATGATTCATAATTCACTCATGATGTGTAGGAATCGATCACACGTCAATATGATGCACGACATGGGTGGTATGACTCTAAGTAAATGTTTTCAATATAAAAGTATAATTTTAATTTAAAAATGCATCAATAGTCAGAAATGAGAAAACAGGACAATATTGTTTTTAAACTTTAGGATAATGATCCATAATTCATCTATGACCTGTCAGAATTTACCTCACATCAATCCAACACATGATATGGTCGGTATGCCTTGAAATTCATGTTTCCAATATAAAAGTGTCATTTTAGTTTAAAATGTGTGTTACAAATCCAAAACCAAGAAAACAAGCTTGCATTATTTTCAAACATTTGGAACACTATCCATAATTCATTTATAATGTGTTGGAATCGGTCACGCTTCATTCGGATACATGATATGGTTAGTATGACGTGAAGTGTTCTTTTTCAATATACAAGTGTAATTTTGGTTTAAAACGCATATCGCATATCCAAAGTTGAGAAAATTAACTTAGACTGTTTTCAAACATTAGGACAGTGATCCATAACTCATTTGTAACAGGTAAGAATTGAGCACACATCAAACCGATGCATGATTAACTGATAATATCATTTATGTAGACAGTAATTAACGATATAATTTATCACATGTGGATTATATAACATTAAAATTATATTTTGTTTATTTACTTTATTTACTTTTACTAAAATGAATATTTTTATTTCCAACATAAACTTTTGTACAGAGTTCAATCATTGGAAAAAGTATGTTGGTTTTGATTTGGTATATGGTTTGTATTTTTTTAATTTATTGTATATATGACATTAATATAAATATTTTTTATGTAAATTTTGAATTGAAATGATGGTGCAATGTGATATTTGTATTTCAATTTATATTTCTATATAATTCTTTTGTTTATGTATTCTAATTGGGTTTTTATAGGGTTGTTGTAGGGTTTCGTCAGTGTAACACCTAATATGACCTTTATTAGCCTTAGAAAAAGCAATGATAAAAACTCTCTTCATCGTCGATTTTTCTAGCGCTGATAAAGATCAGATGCTTTTAATGGTGCATAGGCAGTCAAAAACATTTTTACATTGACAAAACCCTTTTTTTAGCATTCCTCGTGTTATTTAAATTTTAAATAAATTTAAATGATGTATTAAATAATACTTATGTCAAAATCGTAAGAGATTATTTTGATTTATTGCATTTATCTTATGCATATGGAATATGTCAATCTTATGTCACACAACTTGTAACTCTTTTAGAATACACCGGATAAAATAGATATATTTACCACCTATCATTTATAATGCATTTTTTTAGTTTAAAACACGCATCAAATATCCAAAACCAAGAAAACAAGCTTGGATTGTTTTCAAACATAAGGAAAATGATTGATAATTTATTTGGGACATGTAGGAAATGATTGAACATCAATCTGAAACATGATGTGGTCGGTATGACTCTATGTTTATGTTTTCAATAAATAAAATGCCAATTTAGTTTAAAATATGCATCAAATAGCTAAAAACCGAGAAAATGAATTCATAGTATTTTAAAACTTTAGAAAAATGATCCATAATGCATTTTTCATGCATATGAATTGAATGAATTCCAATCTAACAAACGATGTGTTCAATATGACTTGAAGTATGTGTTTTCAATATCAAAGCATCATTTTAGTTTAAAATGCCCATCAAATAGCCAAAACTGAGAAAATAAACTCAGATTGTTTTCAAACATTAAAAAAATGATCCAAATTTCATTTTCAATGTGTAGGAATCAACCACACATCAATCTGACACATGATGTGACTGATATGATTAGAAGTGTGTGTTTTCAATATTAATGTGTCCTCTTAGTTTAAAATGTGCATCACTAGACAAACCCAATGAAACATGCCAAGACTATTTCCAAACTTTCGAAAAACAATTGATAATTCATTTGTGACGTGTAGGAATCAACCACACATCAATTTGACACATGATATGGTTGGTAAGACTCGAAGTGTGTGTTTTCAATAAAAAAGTATCATTTTAGTTTAAAACACATGTCACATCACCAAAACCATGCAAATAAGCTCGGATTGTTTTCCAGCTTTAAGAAAATGATCCATAATTCATTATCCATGTGTAGGAATTGACAGCATGACACGATGTGATCGGTATGACTCAAAGTACGTGTTTTTAATATAAGTTCCATTTTAGTTCAAAACATGCATCGAATAGTCAAAACTGAGCAAATGAGTTTGAATTGTTTTCAAACTTTAATTCAATGGTCCATAATTCATTTGTGATGTTTAATAATCAAGTGTACATCAATCTGACACATGATGTGACCGATAAGATTCAAAGTGAGTGTTTTTGATATAAAGGTGTCATTTTAGTTTAAAACGCACATCACATATCCAAAACCGAGAAATCAAACTCTGATTGTTTTCAAATGTTAAGCCAATTATCCATAATTTATTTGTATCATGTAGCAATTGATTGCACGTCAATCTAACACACAATGTGGTCAATATGACTCAAAGTGCGTTTTTTTAATATATAAGTGTCAATTCAGTTTAAAACGTGCATCACATAGGAAATAATGAGCATGATAAGCTCATATTGTTTTCTCATCATTTTATGTTCTATTAATTAGTATCTTTATCATTTTTATTTGATAATTATTTAGTTAATTTTCACAGAGATAATGTTTAAAGATGAATGAGAAATGGTGTGACAGTTAAAGGTTTTTTTTCCTCAAAACACATGTGTTCTTGAATTAGCTCACATCTATAGTGAGTTTATTATCACCACATATGTGAGCTAATTCGAGAGCACGTGCTTTTGAGAACAACAAGAAATGATGTGAAATATAATCATCAACTATTATTTAATTTGATACAGAGTGTGCATGGTATGACTCAAAGTATATATATATATTTAGTTTAAAATTTACACTCTGTGTTTAATTAATTTATTTATAGTATTACTAACATATATTTTAATTATACAGGTGCATTTTTTATGGACTTTAATTGTTGGAAGAATTATTCTAGATTTGATTTTGCATATGGGTTTTTTAAAATTATTACAAATATGACATCAATGTAAATATTTTGTATGTAGATTTTAAATTAAAATGATGGTAGAATGTGATATTTTTATTCCAAATTGGTTTTATAAATATTTATGTCCATGTTTATGTATTTTAATTGAGCTTTTCTTATATGGTTGTTGTGGGGATACACCAGTGTAGCATCTGATAGTTCTTATATCAGTGTTAGAAAAATTAGTGATAAAATCCTCATATATCAGTGATTTTTCTAGTGCTGATAAAGATCAGACGCTTTCAATGGTTCTTAGATAGTTGATGCCTTTTTATGTTGAAAACCCCCCTTTTAGGGGTTAAAGGGGTCATGTTATTTAAATTTTGAATAAATTTAAATGATGCATTTAAATAATACCTACTTCAAAATCATAAGATATTATTTTGATGTATTGCATCCATATGAGTCATATAGAATATGTCAATCTTGTGTCTCAAAACTTGTCAACTCTTTTAAATATACAGGCTAAAATAGATATATTTACGGCCGGTCATTTATCATTCATTTTTTAAATTGAGAAATAGGTAGACCCTTAATAATATGCTTCCAATTTTCACTTCACCCGTAGTTCATGAGGTCAATAAAGGTGGTCCATAGAGGAGATAAATAATATATATTAAAAAATAAAATCTCCTGATGGTACAATTCTATTTCATAGGTCCCAAATGCTGGCCGGCAAAATCTGCCAGGAAAAATAAATAGAGCAACCAAAAAACAATATTAATGGAAAATAACATAATAAAATAGGTACATAAATAACTAAAGGGAAAGGACAATTAAATACCAAAAAAATTCATAATTTCAATTAAATACCTTTCACAATATAGGCAAAGGTGAAATCACATTTTATTTAAAAAATTAATAATGTTTTTGATCCTTTATTATTATTTTTCCATGTTTTTGGTCAAAACTGAATTGACTGTTTTGGTTTGTTTTGATCGTATAACACAATTGGAGAACCAGTTAAATAAATATAAATCAAGTGTTAAGATTTCTTTTCGTTTTGATGATGTACGTACTCATCATCTCGGACCATTGAAAATTTCAACACGGAGCTGATCATTCCCGCCCTCTATAAATACCGATATCCAGCCCAGACCAGTCATCTTCATACCGGCTCTAGTCCATAGAAATGGCCCATCTCAATCTTCTTCATCCAGCCATTCTTTCCTTCCTCCTCGGAACACTCACCGGAGCTCAGGTCCTGAGAACCCAGACCTTTGGGTTTCAAAATCTACAGATGCCAAACGTTGAGTACGGCGCCACCTACGTCCCAATCATCGCTGAATCCCATGACTTCTTCACCCACCCATTCCGCATGTACTTCTACAACACCACCCAGATGTCCGGATCCTGTCCATTGGTACCGACATCCCCAAACACCTCGTCCCCATGCAGCAGTTCTGGGAGGCCAACCAAAATCACCCCGTTGGAGAACACCCTCCTCACCTTCCACACCAACAAAAATTTCATCCTCTCTAAGAGAGCCTGGTCTGTGTTATTGTAAAACATTATAGAGAGAGAAAATGATAATAACGGACGCCCCATTCATTTCATTCAAAGAGGGTGACACCCGACCATTATTCCCCCATTTAATTTGGTAAAATACATTTAATTAAGGGGAGACCAAAGGAGGGTGATGACACACTACAAAAAGGGATCTCCTCCAATAGTTTTCATCATCGGATTCTCAAGCAACACATCATCAGTTTTGAGTATAGTATTTTTGTGAGGTGTTTATCCACATATTCAATAGAAAATTTCTTGAGTGTTTTCCCCTTATAATTGAGAGTTTGTACCCACATTTTACCATAGTAAAATCCTTCTATTTTCCCATGGTTTTTTACCCCTTTCATTTGGCGGGTTTTCCACGTTACATCCGGTGTTCATTTTATTTCTTCACTTTTGCACTTTATTTTTATCTTGTAATTATCATTGTACCTAAGGGCCAATTATTTCCGATCCTAACAATTGGCATTAAAGGTGATGTTCTAGCCCGAGGAAATTATAGACCGACAATGTGTCCAAATGGAGGTGAAATTCAAGATCATAAAATTCAATGGAAGTAATATTTCATTGTGAAAAATGAAGATGCAAGAGGTGCTGCGGAAAGATAATTTCCTATAGGAGATTGGAGAGAAACCGGAAGGTGTGAAGGAGGAGAAACGGAACGACGTCGATGGAAATGTTATTGCCAACATTCATTTGGATTTGGAAGATGGGGTCCTATCAAGCATTGCAAAGAAAAATACGGTGAAGGATATTTGGGATACTCTGACAAAGTTGTACAAGGGAAACTCACTCCACAACAAAAAAATTATTGAAGAGAAAATTATACACTCTTCGAATGGCGAAGTCATCATCGGTGACCAACCACATCAACACCCTCAATATCCTTTCTTTCTCATATTACGATGTTCAGCTATAATATTTTTGATACTGAACATGTAAAGATTCTGATCTAGAGTTTTCTAGATTCGTATGATCAACATATCACCAACCTTAACAATAATATCAAAATGGATATGATGGGCTTCAATGACATTGTAGTCGCAATTCATGAAGAAGAAAGTTGGTGTAAGAACAAGGAAGACAGACAGATGACTTCACACCAAGTGGAAGCTCTGTCAATGGAAAGAGAAAGAATGATAGAGCACGGTTCCAGTGGGAGCCAAAATCATGAAAGGTCTAAATCAAGGAACAAGAAGAAAGATGTCATATGTTAAAATTGTTGTAAGAGGGGGCATGTCAGCAAATACTATTGGAATAAGAAGGGTGGTGTGAATAAATATCAAGGAAATTTGGAAAATACATTTAGAAATGGATATGTACTAGTCAGTGAAGCGGTGAAGACTACTGAAGGTAGATAGCATCTCGATGACACATTGATTTTTGACTTAGGAGTAACATGGAACATGACATCTCGATGAGAATGGTTTGATCAATATGAAACTATCCCCAAAGGACTTTTGTACATGGGGAGCGATCATACATTTAAGATCATTGGATTTAGCACCATAAAACTTAAGAACCATGATAAAATAGTCTAAACCATTCAAGGAGTACACTGTGTGGAGGGATCTAGAAGAACATTTTGTCCTTGGGACAATTTGAAGATCTCAAATGCAAGACTCGCACTGAGAAAGGGATAATAAAGATTTTGAAGGGAACGATTCTGGTCCTGAAGGTAGAGAAGATCTCAAAGAACCTATATGTGCTTATGGGTGAAATGTACAAGGAAGTACATATAGTTCTCGCATCAACTACCTCGATGGAAGAGTTGATGATGTTATGGCATCAGAATCTTGGCCATATGTCCGAAAGAGACCTGAAGATTCTTTTGGATCAGAAGTTTTTTTCTGGGCTTATAATGGTATCCTTAACATTTTGTAATCATTGTGTTTTGAGTATGAAACATAGGTTGAAGTCTAGAACACCAACAATAAAGAGCAAGGAGATCTTGGAGTTGATTCATTTTGACGTTTGGCAAGCACCGATTGTGTCCCTAGGAGGAGCAAGGTAATTTGTATCCTTTATTAATGAAAATTAAAGGAGATGTTGGGTGTTTCCAATCAAGAGGAAATCAGATGTCTTTAAAGTATTCAAAACATTCAAAGTGTAGAAGGAGCTTGAATATGAAAATAAGATCAAGTGTTTGAGTACTGAGAATGGTGTAGAATATACAAGTGAGTAGTTTCATTAATTTTATCAACAGGAAGGCATCATGTGATAGTTCATGGTGTCATACACTCCTCAACCAAATGTAATGGTAGAGTGGATGAATAGAATCACATTGGAAAGAATAAGGGAGATGCTAAAAACTGCAGGAGTTACATTTTGGGATGAAGTAGTAAATATCACTTGCTATGTTATCAATCGATCCCCTTCAGTGGAAATTGGTCTGAAGACACCTATGGTGATGTGTACTGGTAAAACTGTTGCCTATTATAAATTTCATACTTTTGGAACTCCTTTGTATTCATTGTTTAATGATTAGGAAATATCGAAGTTGGACTTGAGATCTAGGGAATGTATCTTCTTGGGATACACTGATGGTGTGAAGGGGTATCGTTTGTGGGATCCCACTACCCACAAACTTATCATCAATAGAGATTCCATTTTTGCAGAAGATAAAAAGAAATGACAATTAATAATGACACAGAGAAAGATAGTACAAAAACTACAACATTGGAGGTGAAGGACGAAAAAAATGAAGAACCATTTTCCTTTGGGGCATTACTAGAGAAGGATGATCAAGTAACTGATGATCCTGGACTACAACATTCAGATCAAGAGAAAAGAGTGACAATATGAATCTTATATTATATCACTGAGATTAATGTTTCATATTTCTTATTAATAGAGGATGGAGATCCATTATCTTTTTTGGAGGTGACTGAGAGTCTGGATGTATCTTCAGTGATGGCGACGATGCAGGAGGAACTTAAAGCCCTGTACAATAACAAGAATTGGGATCTTGTTTCATTATCTCACAGAAGGAATTCCATTGGAAAAAATGGGTCTATAATATCAAGATCTATGAAACATACTAGGTGGAAAGATATCATGAAATACTAGTGGTCAAAGGATATGCTCAAAAGGAAGGTGTTGATTTTAAAGAAATATTTTCTCATGTTGTTAGACAGAAAACTAATCGGGTAGTTCTGGATATGTGTGCTACATACACTCTACATCTAGAGCATCTTGATGTAAAATATCTTTTATCCATGGTAATCTTGATTAAGAAATGTATATTCTCTAACCAGATAGTTCTACCAAATAAGGTAAAGAGAACTTGGTTTGTAGGTCGAACAAATCTATGTACAATCTCAAACAGGAACTGAGGTGTACGTAAAAGAGTTTTGATTCCTATATCATGATACTTAGACACAATAGACTTAATTAAGATCTTTGTGCATATTTCAAGGGTCTATATGGAAATGATTTTATCATTCTACTATTGTATGTGGATGACATGTTGGTTGTAGGACCCAAAAATAATCAAATCCAGGAGACAAAGTCATAGTTGACTAGGGAGTTTAATATGATGTACTTGGGACCCACAAATAAGATTCTTGGGATGAAAATTTACTGAGGTAGGAATAGTGGAAATATTTGGCTATCACATAAGAATTATTTTAGGAAAGTCTTGAAACACTTCAATATACAATACTATAAGCCAATTTCTACCCATATTCTCATTAATTTCAATTTATCCTTCATGATGAGTCTTAGCAATTAAGTAGAGAGGATGGAAATGTCTTGAGTGTCGTATGCCTTAGTAGTGGGGATTCTAATGTTCCCCATGTTTTGTACTAGACTGGATATTTCACATGTGGTGGGAGTAATTAGTCGGTACATGGAAAATTTTGGACGAGAGCATTGGATCATGGTAAAGAGGATCCTGACATACAACAAGGAAACCTCAGATATTGAATTATGTTTTGAAGAATCATATTTCACAATTAGAGGCTATGTTGATTTATATTTTATAGGTGATTCTGACCAGAGAAAATACACTACTGGTTATGTGTTTACTCTTGCAGGAGGAGTTGTGAGCTGGATTTCAAAGTTATAGTTAGATGTGGATTTATCCATGATAGAGGTGGATTACACAGAATCTATATATGCCTTTCAATATACGATTTGGATGAGAAGGTTTTTGGAGGAGATTAGGAACAAAAAGGAGCAGATTCCATTATTTTGTGATAGTCAGAGTACCTTGCACATTTCAAGGAATTCATCTTTTCATTCCAGGACAAAGCACATTGGGGTAAAATATCACTTTTTCCGAGATGTGGTGAAGGAAGTGTGAACATGTAGAAAATTTACACTAAATAATATATGGAAGATTACCTGATGAAATCAATTGGTTATGATAAGTTCAGATGGTGTAGATCATTGAGCAGCCTTACAGAGACCTGATCAGCAGGTCAGAAGATAGAAAGGATGTGTGGATATGTGATTTTCACTTAAACAAATATCAAAGTGGGAGATATGTTGGAAGAATTTATGGAGAGATAAAATAATAACGATGATCCCTATATTCATTTCATTCAAATAGGGTGAACCCCTACCATTATTCCACCATTTAATTTGGTAAAAGACATTTAATTGAGGGGAGACCAAAGGAGGGGGAGGGTAGGCTATAAAAAGGGATATCCTCTAATAGTTTTCATCAACAGATTCTCAATCAACACATCTTCAGTTTTGAGTGTGGTATTATTGTGAGGCGTTTCTACACATATTCTAGAGGCAATTTCCTGAGTGTTTTCTCCTTATAATTGAGATAGTTTACACCTATATTTTACTATAGTGAAATCCACCTATTTAGCTGTGGTTTTTTACCCCTTTTATTTGGAGGGTTTTTCCAAGTGACATTCAGGGTTCATTTTATTTCTCTAGTTTTTTACATTATTTTTATCTTGAAATTATCATTGAACTGAAGGGACAATTATATATGATCCTAAGATGTGTGGCAGACCAACACTGCCAGAAAGGGAATCACCAGCTTCAAGATGCTCGAAGATGGAAGCCTCCTCTAGCATGATGTGAAGGGAAAGTTCGTATGGAAGATCTTCGACCACCCCACTGACACCCTTCTGACAGGTCATTATCTAAGCATCAAAAGTATCATAAACATGCTCGTTAGACGCACCTCTAATGCTAAAACCTCTGATGGTCCCAACCAGATTGTCCCAAACAAGGATGATTTCAGCTCCTACATCAACAATTCTGGAGAGCTCCTCTCGTACGGTGGCTAGTGCAGATTGTACATTTGGATCTGTCTCACCTTTCAGTTGGTGGTGGAGTTCGACAGTCGGACACCCAACAAACTCATGATGGCAGTGAATGTAACAACCCAAACTTTTATTAAAGAAAATTCCTCTTGATCTAATTAAATGTATTATTATGTAAAATGGTTATATAACATATGCACTTCTGTGGTTTTATGTTTTTATATTTTAAAATACCGTTAATAATTTTTACTATAGTTAATATAGGCATTTAACAGTGACCACATAATTAGTATAAATATAAGGCTTTATCAAATCCAATTTACTCAGACAAAGGAAGAGATGACCTCATCCAGCAGAATTGCACCATACGAAGCCCATTTTTCAGAGCTTGAAAAATAGGTAGCTTCATTGGGCTTCACTCTTGAACAAGCCCAAGTTGATCTTCAACACGTTAAGATTGAACAGAACGGTATATGGGAGAAGTGGAATTTGGTAGAGATTACCACCCGAGCGATTTTATCAGAGCCCCCCAGAAGTCTGTCACAATCGCACATCTTACCTTTAGGTCTTATGTTTGTGTTATAAGGGGTTATGTAACAAGAACCTAGAACTATGATTATGTGCATTATTTTTTTATATAATAAATAATATACATTCATTTTATTATTGTTACTTTATAAATAGTTTTAAAATCACAAATAGTATTTTTAGTTAATATTAAATTATGAAATATATTTTGATGAATTAATGGATTTTTTAATGAAATAATATATTAATAGAATATTATTACTAAATTACTTTTTATTAAATACAAATGATCATATAATTTTTATGAATAAAATTGTAATTAAGTTTTGAAAGATGTTTTTGTCAAAACCCATGAATTTTCAATAAATGTCAGATTTTATTTTAAAAGTAAAAATTCACATATTTAAAAAATTATTTAGATAGAATGAATAATATTTTTGGAATCAGTACAATGAAATTATCAAACACTTAATTTTTCAAAATGTTCTGATACAGTCAAATTTTTGGGTAAAAATTAAATACCATTTAAATATATAATGTGTTTTATGACATCATAATGACCCAATAGTGATGTAATAAAATACAATAAATGGTATTTTAATCCAATATATATTCTACCTTTAAAATAATGTGATTTTAGGTTTTTTTATTTATTTTACAAAGCCTTAGTGGACCCTCCAAGACTTTATTAATCATTTTAACATTTTAAAATGATTTTCTTGAGAGTGTGACTCACCTCCACATAAGAAAGCCTAATATTTTAATAAGTTTGGACATTGAATTTATAAAATATTTTTTTCCACTCCCATTTGGAAAAAACCATGGGCAAAAACCGTGGTTTGGTTTGTGGTTTTGATTAGTTTAATGTGTAGTGTCCAAAACCTAAATAATAAATAATTCCCTCTATTTTCTTATATAGACTCACCTAAGCTCCCACTTCATCTTCACTCAAACCATTTGGAGCCTGACCAACATATAAACTACTCTATATAGAATCCCCACAAGGCACCCCAATCTCCCTAGAATCCTCTCTCAAGCCTCTCCCAAGCTTTTGGGTACACACTTCCATGTAAGGGATTTCTTCCTTTCTCATTTTTTTCCTAATTTCATTCTGTTGTTATACCATTTTGTTTTCAATTAAAAATGTTGGGGTATTATTTCGAACCTCCCCTATACTTCCCTCCTTATGTTTTAATGATGATAGACCTCTTTCTCTCTCATTAATTCCTCCCATGTACACCTGTTACCATGCTGAAATTCTATATGAAATTTCTCTCTTCTCATTTAAATTCAAGTAATTCTTTTGTATTATGAATCTAAATTCCATTACATATGTTGGGACATGTATCTATATGACCCCTCTACATTCCATTTTAGGTACATAAGATGATACACCTATTTCTCTCTCATCAACCATTTTTATGAATTCTTATGTCACGCTGTTATGTTGCCGAAATTGCACCGCGATTCTCCAAGCCAAAGTCATTGTGTAGTGAATATCATGCCCATTTCTCTATCAATGGTATTCACCATTATTCACATTTAATTAATGATTATATATTTTCATGTATTAATTAACCATTCCTTTATCATGGAATAAATAGTTATGTTTAATGAATCCATGTTGTATGATCTATGTGGCACACTTATGCATGAAACGAAATGATTAATAATAGTGTGCCCTGATAGCGCTCTAATGCATTGAGTAAAGATTAATTTCATGATACATCAAGTGAAATGAGGGTTTACTCATTCTAATTCAAGTGCAATGAGGGTTTACTCATGCTCCATGTGCAATGATTCTTTGATCATGCTAATATCAAGTTAAATGTTGATGCCACATTTCAATGTTATGATAATCATGCTATATCATACCTTTATGTTCATGTTTCCCTTATACTCCATTGATATTCCTATTTCCTAACATGAACTTTATTCTTCATGTTATGATTTTTTTACTCTTTTATTGGGCTTTATATCTCAGCCTTTTCTTATGAATGTCCTCAGGGTACCTCATGCAATGCTAACTATGAAGGAATGTGTGTGGTCATGTAAAAGATGTTTTCAATAAAGATGTTTATTTCATGTTTTAAGTTGTTATGTAATGTTCCTAAGCCCCAAACACACTATACCTCTCAATATTCTATGTTTTATCAAGTGAATATTTTATGTAATAAATTATGTTTATGTGTGAAATAATAAGAAGAGTAGTTATAGTTGGTGTTAGAGGATAATTTTAGTTATTTTTGGGATTAGGATTATAAAACCCTAGTGAAAGCCTTAGAGATAAGACTATGTATAATAAAAACATCCCTAAATTTTATAGAGTATTTAGTATGTGGTTTATCAAGAAAATATATCCATGACTGGATATGAGCAGGTAGAGGCGGCTCTGGTATATATATATCAAGGGGTAAAACCCGAAAACACTACTTTGAGTTAGACTTGAATGGGAACTGGTGCCCAAAAACAGGCCTTGTTGCACTCTTGGTTACGACACTACTAGGGAATTTGGTTTGGTAAATTCATAAGCTTAGTATGAACTATTATTTGGGGAATTAAAAAAAATCATCTAAGAATATATGTTGGGAATTAGATTATGGTTAACATAGATAAGTTAAGGAAATAAATGTAATTTATAAGTTATCCCTTTTTGTCATAGGATTCCCCTTTATGTGTTACCCATAACTTTCCTTTTATTCCATCCAATGGATGGTAAATGAGGACTCAAAATAACAAATGATGTGAAGATCAATGTGATGACTGTTCTAATGAGATTACCATTTAACATTTTAAAATAATTTTCTTGAGAGTGTGACTCACCTCCACATAAGAAAGACTAATATTTTAATAAGTTTGGACATTGAATTTATAAAATAATTTTTTCCACTCCCCTTTGGAAAAAACCATGGGCAAAAACCGTGGTTTGGTTTGTGGTTTTGATTAGTTTAATGTGTAGTGTCCAAAACCTAAATAATAAAGAATTCCCTCTATTTTTTTATATAGACTCACCCAAGCTCCCACTTCATCTTCACTCAAACCATTTGGAGCCTGACCAAAATATAACCTACTCTATATAGAATCCTCACAAGGCACCCCAATCTCCCTAGAATCCTCTCTCAAGCCTCTCCCAAGCTGTTGGGTACACACTTCCATGTAAGGGATTTCTTCCTTTCTCATTTTTTTCCTAATTTCATTCTGTTGTTATACCATTTTTTTCAATTAAAAATGTTGGGGTATTATTTTGAACCTCCCATATACTTCCCTCCTTATGTTTTAATGATGATAGACCTCTTTCTCTCTCATTAATTCCTCCCATGTACACCTGTTACCATGCTGAAATTCTATATGAAATTTCTCTCTTCTCATTTACATTCAAGTAATTATTTTGTATTATGAATCTAAATTCCATTACATATATTGGGACATGTATCTATATGACCCCTCTACATTCCATTTTAGGTACATAAGATGATACACCTATTTCTCTCTCATCAACCATTTTTATGAATTCTTATGTCACGCTGTTATGTTGCCGAAATTGCACCACGATTCTCCAAGCCAAAGTCATTGTGTAGTGAATACCATGCCCATTTCTCTATCAATGGTATTCACCATTATTCACATTTAATTAATGATTATATATTTTCATGTATTAATTAACCATTACTTTATCATGGAATAAATAGTTATGTTTAATGAATCCATGTTGTATGATCTATGTGGCACACTTATGCATGAAACGAAATGATTAATAATAGTGCGCCCTGATAGCGCTCCAATGCATTGGGTAAAGATTAATTTCATGATACATCAAGTGCAATGAGGGTTTACTCATGATAATTCAAGTGCAATGAGGGTTTACTCATGCTCCATGTGCAATGATTCTTGTATCATGCTAATATCAAGTTAAATGTTGATGCCACATTTCAATGTTATGATAATCATGCTATATCATGCCTTTATGTTCATGTTTCCCTTATACTCCATTGATATTCCTATTTCCTAACATGAACTTTATTCATCATGTTATGATTTGTTTACTCTTTTATTGGGCTTTATATCTCACCCTTTTCTTATGAATGTCCTCAGGGTATCTCATGCAATGCTAACTATGAAGGAATGTGTGTGGTCATGTAAAAGATGTTTTCAATAAAGATGTGTATTTCATGTTTTAAGTTGTTATGTAATGTTCCTAAGCCCCAAACACACTATACCTCTCGATATTCTATGTTTTATCAAGTGAATATTTTATGTAATAAATTATGTTTATGTGTGAAATAATAAGAAGAGTAGTCATAGTTGGTGTTAGAGGATAAGTTTAGTTATTTTTGGGATTAGGATTATAAAACCCTAGTGAAAGCCTTAGGGATAAGACTATGTATAATAAAAACATACCTAAATTTTATAGAGTATTTAGTAGGTGGTTTATCAATAAAATATATCCATGACTGGATATGAGCAGGTAGAGGCGGCTCTGGTATATATATATCAAGGGGTAAAACCCGAAAACACTACTTTGAGTTAGACTTGAATGGGAACTGGTGCCCGAAAACAGGCCTTGCTGCACTCTTGGTTACGACACTACTAGGGAATTTGGTTTGGTAAATTCATAAGCTTAGTATGAACTATTATTTAGGGAATTAAAAAAATTCCTCTAATAATATATGTTGGGAATTAGATTATGGTTAACATAGATAAGTTAAGGAAATAAATGTAATTTATAAGTTATCCCTTTTTGTCATAGGATTCCCCTTTATGTGTTACCCATAACTTTCCTTTTATTCCATCCAATGGATGGTAAATGAGGACTCAAAATAACAAATGATGTGAAGATCAATGTGATGACTGTTCTAATGAGATGACCAATCCTATGGGAGTGGGATCACAAAATTTTTCACTATACTCTCTCAGTTAACTCAAGTTTTGAATAGAAACATGGGTCAAGAGGAACGTTCAACCCCCCCCCCCCCCCCCTAATAATGAACAATCCGAAATCAAGAGCATCATGAGACAAAGTCCTTATACTTTTAATGGATTATTTAATCCCTCAATCGCCGAACAATAGATCAAATCCATTGAGAATATCTTCTCCATCTTTCAATGTTCTGAACAAGAGAAGGTACTTATGGTTGCTTATCGTATGGAGGGTGAAGCTGATCAATGGTGGACATTGATCTAAAACAAGAAGCCTGAGGTGGAGATCGAGACGTTGGAATGGAAGGATTTTCGGAAAATGTATTTCGATAAATATTTTCCTTGCACCCTCTGACTTAAGATGGAAAGGGACTTTATTGCCCTCAAGAAAAAATATGACTAATCCATCGAATCATATAAGGATAACTTCACAAGGCTTTCATGATATGCCTTTGGCTTTGTCATTACCCCCAAATGAAAGGTTAATCGCTTCTTTGGTGAGCTAAAACCTAGCCTATGAAAATCCATAGCGATCCGTGACTTTGAGAGCTATGAGAAAATTGTCCGATGTTCCCTCAAGGTTGAAATGTAGATCGGAGAATATTTAGGGTATCATGGGGATAAGAATCATAAGGTGGAATTTAATTCTAGCGGTTTGATGGATAAATCCAATGGTGCTAAGAAAATCCAACATCCCACTTTCCAAAGGTGCGGAAAGAAGCACCTCAGAAATTGTCTAAAGGGGATGAGGAAATACTTTAGGTGTGGAAGAGAAGGGAACCTAGACATTAACCACTGAGAAGAAAAACCGGCAGCTGCGATAGAGGAGAGGAATGCTATGTTCGACCCTCAATGCATTGTTCATTGCTTCAACTACAATGAATCCGGGCACTTTGCAAACTAGTTCCCTAAGACAAGAGTGTTTGGAGGCAACCAAAAACCTCCAAGGTAGAAGGGAGAGATTTTTCCATCACTACTGCCGAAGTGAACCCCAACAATGAAGAGGTGATAGGTACACCAGTTATTAATTCTAGAATAGAGAATGTACTTTTTGATCATGGTTCTATGCATTCTTGTATATCCCAAAAGTTTAGTAGAATAATCCCAACACCACCAAAAATCATGGAAGTAAAGATGTCGATCAGAACAGAAAACAGGGCAATCATTGCATCTCATGAATATAACTCCTCCCCTATCAAAATTTGAGGATTGAAATTCCCAGTGAACAACATCATACTCTCTCTGGTGGAATTTGATACAATTCTTGGCATGGATTGGATTTCTCTATATAGAGCCAACATAAATTGTCATGAGTGGGAAATCACTCTCCATTTGGAGAATCGACCCCCGATTCCATACATGTGAAAGGAGGAGGATTAATCTTCTTTAGAACCATCATCTCAAGATTGAATATTTTTTCCCTATAACCATGTGTATCATGCTCAGATGATTGAGTCTAATGAAGAAATAATCCTTGAATACATGACTATTGTGAGGGAATTCTCTGAAGTGTTTTCCAAGGAATTGTTTGGTCTTCCTCCTAGAGAAGATATTGAATTCTCAATTGATCTTATACATGGGGCATTGCCAATATCCAAGAATCTATATAGAATGGATGATGTGGAGCTTGAGGATCTAAAGAAACAACTACATGAGAATCTAGATAAAGGGTTTATATGCCCAAGTGATTCACTATTAGGTGCACCGGTCCTCCTTGTCAAGAATAAGGATGGGTCAATGCACCTTTGCATTTATTATCGTGAGCTCAAAAAATTAACAATAAAGAACAAGTATCCTATTCCACGAATTGATGACTTCTTCAAACAGCTATGTGGGGAACAATACTTCTATAAGGTGGATTTGCGGTCGTGATATTACAAAGTAAGGGTGAAGAAGGACGATATCCCCAAGACTGCTTTTATTACAAGATACAGGCACTATGAATTCATAGTAATGCCTTTCAAACTCAATAATGCTCCAGAAATCATTATGAACTTGATGAATATAGTCTTCAGATATTACATTGACAAATTTGTTGTAGTCTTTATAGCTGATATTATAATATACTCCAAAACCAAGGAGGAGTATGAGGAGCATCTAAGAATTGTACTAGAGACCTTGTGAAAGGAGAAGCTCTATGAAAAGTACTGTAATTGTGAGTTCTGTTTGAAGGAGTTCTCATTCATGGGTCATATCATCAAAAGAAATGGGATATCTATAGATACATCCAACACAGTTGCAATTGACGGATGGATGAGGCCAACATCGGTGAAAAATATCCATAGCTTCCTGGGGTTAACTTGACATTATCACCTATTTTTGATAAATTTCTCACGATTTTCAAACCCTCTTACCATGATAAATAGGGAGTAAAGTTTTCTTGAAGTGATGAATGCAAAGATAGCTTCAAGGACTTTAAAATGAGTCTTATCAACGAACTCGTGCTCACACTACCCATAAGAGGAGAACTTTTTGTGGTATTCAGTGATGCTTCGAAGAAGGGAATGGGCTGTGTGCTGATGAAAAATGAAAAATTCATTGCATATGCTTCAAGGAAATTGAAAATTGATGAGAAAAACTATCCAAAACATGATCTGGAGTTAGCTGTTGTAATCTTATCTTTAATTTTTTTTACATTACCTCTTTGGGATGAAGTGTGAAATAAATACAGATCATAAAAGCCTCAAGTATATATTCACACAAAAAGATTTGAACATGTGCCAATGAAGATGGTTAGAGATGATCAAAGACTATGACTACTCAATCCAATACCACCCTGGGAAAGTGAACAAGGTGGAAGATGATCTAAGTAGAAAGTACCTAATGATTCTATCATTGATGAGAATTTAAAAGGATCCAATCTTCTTAGATTTGATGAATATGGACATGGTAATCATAAAGAAGTGTACATAATCAATCCTTTCACAAATTATTGCTCAACTGTCTCTTTTGGAAAGGTTAAAGGATGCTGAAAAAGATGATGTGGGAATTCAAAAAAATCGGAAACTATCAGAAAATGGAAATCCTTGGAGTATAATGTTAATGATGAAGGAATTGTGAGATTTGGGAAAAGACTATGTTTTCCATCAAGTCCAGAGTTGAATAATGATCTTTTGGATGATGCACATAGTTTGAATTTCTCCATTCACCCTGGAAACACAAAGATGTATTGAGATATTCGAGAGAATTATTGGAGGGATAACATGAAGAAGGATATTTATGCGTATACATCAAATTTTCTGTTATGTTAGCAAGTAAAGACTGAGAGGCAGAAGTATAAGGGGATGATGCAACCATTACCCATACCAGCATGGAAATGGGAGAAAATCACCATGGACTTTATCACCGGACTTATGAAGACATCCAAAGGTAACAATGTTATCTGGGTTGTTGTGGATCGTCTTACAAAGACTTCACACTTCATTGAAATTCAAGAGGATTTATCATTGGATCAACCGGTACAGATATATATCAAAGAAGTGGTAAGGCTACATGGAGTACCATTATCTATTGTATCCGATCGAGATCCAAGATTCACCTCTAATTTCTGGAAGAGTCTCCAATATGATATGAATACTGTGCTGAGCTTTAGTACGTATTATCATCCTGAAACTGATGGCAAATCTGAGCAGACTATCCAAACACTTGGGGACATGTTGATAGCATTCTCAATGGACTTAAAAGTAGGATGGGATCAACATCTTCCTCTAGTTTAGTTCTCTTACTAAAACAGTTTCCACTCAAGCATCCAAATGGATCCTTATGAAGCCCTTTATGGGAAGAGGTGGAGAACAATGGCATGTTGGGATGAAGTTGGGGAGAGAGAACTCCTAGGTCCAGAAATGGTCAAAGAAATGGTGAAGAAGTTTAAGACCATCCAGTAGCACATTAAAGCTTCTCAGGGTCGACAAGAGAGCTATGCTGATAATCATCGATGAGATATGGAGTTTGATGTTGGAGACATGGTATTCCTCCACATATCACCGTGGAAGAGGGTTATGAGAGTTGGGAAGAAGGGAAAGCTTATTCCAAGGTACATCGTCCCTTTTGAGATCTATGTTCACATTGGATCAGGGACCTATCGACTAGCACTCCCACCGAACCTATATCAAGTACATGATGTATTCCATGTATCACTCTTGAGGAAGTATGTACCTAACCCATTTCATGTACTCAATCTAGAGGTGGTAACATTGGAGACTGACCTCTCCTATGAAGAGAATCCAGTTATGATCTTAGATTGCAGGGAAAAAGTTCTATGAAATAATACAATGCCCCTCGTCAAGTAGTTGTGGTGAAATCACAAGTTTGAAGAAGTAACATGGGAATTAGAGGAAGTGATAAAGCAGAGTTACCATCATCTATTTTAGTGTGGGAAAAGGAAATTTTGATGTTTAAATTTCTTAAGGGGGAAGATTGTAACAACCAAAAATTTTATTAATGAAAATTCTTCTTGATCTAATTAAATGTATTATTATGTAAAATGGTTATATAACATATGTACTTCCCTAGTTTTATGTTTTTTGATTTTAAAATAATATTAATAATTTTTACCATTGCTAATATAAACATTGAACAATGACCATATGATTAGTATAAATATAGGGCTTTAACAAATCCAATTTACTTAGACAAAGGAAGTGATGGCCACATCCAATATAATTGCTCCATAAAAATTCCATTTTTCAGAGCTTGGAAAGGAGGTAGCAGCACTGGGCTTCGCTCTTGACCAAGCCCAAGCTGAGATTCAACATGTTAAGATTGAATGAAACCATCTATGGGAGAAGTGGATGTTGATTGAGATTACCACCTAAGCGATGTTATCCGAGACACCCTAAGAGTTTGTCACCATCACACACCTTACCCTTAGGTCTTATGCTGGTGTTATAAGGGGTTATGTAACAAGACCCTATAACTATGATTATATACATTATTTTTTATATAATAAATAATATAAATTCATTTTATTATTGTTACTTTGTAAATAGTTTTTAAAGCACAAATAGTATTTTTTAGTAAATATTCAATTGAGAAATATATTTTGATGGATTAATGGATTTTTGAATTAAATAATATTTTAATAAAATATAATTACTAAATTACTTTTTATAAAATATAAATGATCGTATAATTTTTATGAATACAATTATAATTAATGTTTGAAAGCTGTTTTTTTCAAAACGCATGAATTTTAGATAAAGGTCAGTTTTTATTTTAAAAGTAAAAATTCACATATTTAGAAAATTATTTAGAAAAAATGAATATTATTTTTTGAATCAGGATATCAAAATTATCCAATGGTGAATTTTCATAATATTCTGATACAGTCGAATTTTTGGGTATATATTAAATATTGTTTAAATATATAATATGTTTTATGAAATCATAAGGATCCAATAGTGATGTAATAAAACACTATAAATGTGATATTCATCCAATATATGTTTTACCTTTAAAATAATGTGGTTTTAGGTTTGTTTTATTTATTTTACAAAGCCTTAGTGGACCCTCCAAGACTTATAAAACATTTTAACATTTTAAAATGATTTCCTTGAGAGTGTGACTCACCTCCACGTAATAAAGCCTAATATTTTAATAAGTTTGGCCATTATCCTTATAACATAATTTTTTAAAATCCCCTTTGGTAAAAACCCTGGGAAAACCTTGGTTTGGTTTTGATTATTTTAATGTGTAGTGTCCAAAACCTAAATAATAAATAATTCCCTCACTTTTCCTAGATAAACCCTCCCAAGATCCCACTTCCTCTTCAATAAAACCATTTGGAGCATGACCAAACCCTTACCTCATCTCACTATAATCCTCCCAAGGCACCCCAATCTCCCTATAATCCTCTCTCAAGCCTCTCACAAGACGTTGGGATCACACTTCCATGTAAGGTATTTTTTCCTTTCTCATTTTTGTCCAAACATCATTATGTTGTTATACAATTTCTTTTTCAATTAAAAATGTTGGGGTATGATTTCACACCTCCTCCATACTTATATCCTTATGTTTGAATGATGATATAGCTCTTTCTCTCTCATTAATGTCTCCTATTTACACTTGTTACCATGCCGAAATTACATAAGGAATTTCTCTCTTCTCATTTACATTCAAGCAATTCTTTCATATTATGAATCCAAATTAGATTAAATATATAGGTAAATGTATCTATATGACCCACTTACTGTCCATTTCATGTAAATATGATGATACATCCCTTTCTCTCTCATCAACCATTTTTATGAATTGTTATGTCACACTGTTATGCTGTAAAAATTGCACCATGAATCTCCAAGCCAAAGTCATTTTGTAGTGAATATCAGGTCCATTTCTCTATCAAGGGTATTCACATTTATGCACATTTAATTATTTATTATAGAGTTTCATCTATGAATTCCACATTCCATTATCGTGGAATAAATTATGATGTTTAATGAATCCATGTTGTATGATCTATGTGGCACACTTATGCATGAAATGAAATGATTAAAAAGGGTGTACCCTGATAGCGCTTCAATTCATTGGGTAAAGAATAGTATCATGATACATAAAGTGAAATGAGGGTTTACTCATCGTAATTCAAGTGCAATAAGGTTTTAATCATTCTCCATGTGCAATGGGCCTTGGATCATACTAATATCATGTTAAATTTTGATGCCACATTTCCATGTTAGGATAATCATGCCTTTATGTTCATGTTTTTCTTATTCTCTATTGATAAGTCTATTTCCTAGCATGTACTGTATTATTCATGTAATTCCTAGTTTACTCCTTTACTGGGCTTTATAGCTCACTCTTTTCTTATTTATGTCCTCATGTTCTCCCATGCAATGCTAAGTACGAAGGAATGTGTGTGGTCATGTAAAATAATTTTTCAATAAAGATGTGTATTTCATGTTTTAAGTCGTTATGTAATGTTACTAATCTCTAAAGACACTAGACTTCTCAATATTCTATGTTACATTAAGTTAATATTTTATGTAATAAATTAAGTTTAAGTGTTATATAAAGATAAGGGTTGTTATATTGAATGAGACTTAGCCCGGGGCACAGTGTCGTGCCAGGACAAGTAGCCTACCACAACAACTCCTCCAGATCCCTCCCACCATGGATGAAAGCTACATCATACTCAAAAGGATAACCTATAGATCCTCTAACTCCTTATGCTTCGACTACAATGGCAACATCAGGTTGGACACATATGACGATGTTGTGACCTCCCTATGGTTGAGGGAGAACTTCCCCTACTTCTATCACAACTATGTGTTAGATGTTGTGATTCCATAATCATAAAGAAATAATAATGGAGTAATAAAATGGGAATAAAAATGGGATTTATTTTAACTTGAATAAATGTTACAAAAAACTCCCTCTCTACACATCTCTCTCTCTCATGGAACAATCCTGGATCTCAGATACAATGGAGCTACCTAGATCAGATGGTAAATGAAAGAATATCCTTAAGACCTCATTATAATAGGAATGCTGGGAGGTTTTAGGTTTGAAACAACTCCCACCAATCCTCCCACTAACTATTGGACTTCCAAAATGGAAGCCACCTACCATGGTGAGTGGAGTTGGTGCACCATCCACCTACCATGGTAGTTGGAAGAGAAAAAACTCCATCAATTATCCCCCTCCATCTACAATATTCTAGGGAATCTGTAAAGGTCCAAATTCCCTTGAGAAACCACCATTTTCAATATATTCCTTGGGTTCTCCATCGTGTGGATATTCACAAGTATTAGCAGCTATCGACCATTAGTTCATGTATCTAATGATAACGAATGTTGATATAATTCTTGATATCTTTCTAACTCCCCATTATCAGTCTGTAATAAGTACTCAAACTCTAAATATTTTGTTGATGGAATACTTCCTCACGAACATATTCAAAGTTGTAAAATGTTAAATTTTTGAGGCACAACATCAACTAGCTCCTATGATGGTTCTGTAACTTCTTGTGGAGAGGATTGAGTATCCCCCTTCTCAATATTCTCCTCTAATACCTCCTGGCCCACTACTAATGGGTCTTCTTATACACCATACTCTTCATTGATAATTGGTTCTGGTATAGGTGTTGGATCATGAATTGATTCCATGACACATACCCTTTGATACATTCTTAGATTTTGAATTTCCTCAATTTTATGGTTCTCATAAAACACAACATCTCAACTTCTAATAAACTTTTTGTCTATCGAGTCCCAAAGAATGTATCCAAACTCCTCATCTCTATAGTCAATGAAGATGCATGGAGTTGATCTCCCATCTAGCTTCTACCTGAGATCCTTAGATACATGTGAAACTTACAAACATCCAAATACTCATAAATGAGAGTAAGAGTGATGTTTACCAAACCATCACTTCTATTGAATCTCAAAATTCAGTAGAACTGATGGTGATCAATTGATGTGGTATCATGAAACCTAAACAACTTCTCCCCAGAATGGCTTAGGAAGCTTATCCAAACTAATCATACTCTTGACTTTCTCCATGATGGTTCTATTCATCCTTTCTGAAACTCCACTGTTTTGTGGGGTGAGTGGGATCATACCCTCAAGTTGGATGCCTTAACTCTTGCAATAGGAATTAAATTCCCTAGATGTGTACTATCCTATGTTTTCTAAATGAAGAAACTTCAGTTTCCTTAAAGTTTCATGCTCCACCATAGCATAAAAAATCTTGAATTATTCCATTACTTGATCCTTCATCTGCAAGAAGAACAACCACACCCTTCGAAATGAATCATTGATAAAGGATATAAAATATATGTTACCTCTTAGTGAATCCACCTCCATGGGTCTGAATACATTAGAGTGCACCACATCTAGAAACTCTGATCACCTTGATGAAGAAGTATTGAATAAGACTCTATATTACTTCCCATACAAGTAGTATTTTCAAGGATTAAGTGATACATACTTGTTAATACTGATTTAGTTCTTGTTCATCTGGGTAGATAACCTTATTTCACTCATGTGGATGAGTCTCATATTCCACATATTGGATGATTTCTCTCCTTCCACTGTGTTAGGGCTATCTGCACATATTTTCACATGATTTTGGTACAACGTACCACATATGTGTCCTCGGGTGATGATGATGGATCATTTTTCATCTTCCATGCACTACTACAGATATAACCTTTTATAGAACACAAAAAGGAGTTTAACAGTTCTAAAAAATATTTTTTAATCATTGAACTGATAAAGGGGGTGGGGTCCCCTATATCAAAACTAAAAAAGTGATGATAAAGGGGTTACTTTATCTATGCTTAAAATGGATGATAAAATCCCCACTTTATTAGAGATATTTTTAGCACTGATAAATCCCAACATATCATCACTTTAAATAGAACTGATAAATGGGGGACTTTATCAGTTCTCAAAATAATGTTGATAAAGGCCAAACTTGTTGCAAGTGTGTTGTTAATATAACACCACACCCAACAAGAAACTGTAATTTAAAACAATTCTATATACATTTAATTAAAATCATGAATACAAAAATGTCTGCCAATGTTATATACAAAAAAACACTAATATATACATTTAAAAAATGTTTTACATAATTACATGTATAATTATCCAACAAACATTTAAAAAAATTAATGTTTCATATTTTGAGGCATGTGATCCCCTCTCAAAAATGTCCGTCCATGGTATCAGTTGTCGAAAAAATCAACTCACCCCAAGAAAATGATTCTGACTATATAAGAAAATACATATTATGTTATTAATACTATAAATAAATAAAATAAACATTAATATGAAATAATACATTAATAAAATGTCAATTTTTAATAAAAAATACACATTTCTAGTTATATTGGTCACATTGTGCATTATATTGAGGTGGGGTTGAAGCCTACACATCACAAATGAGTTATGTGTAATTGTTCTAAAATATAAAAACAATATGAATGTGTTTTCTTGGTTTTGAATATGTCACTTTTTGTTACTAAAATTAATGTCAATTTTAAATAATGGCATATTTGGAGTTATACCAGTCACACCGTGTGTCGAATTGAGGTGTGTCTAAATCCTACCTATCAAAAATTATTGATGGATCATTTAATTAATGTATTAAAATAATCTAAACACATTTTCTCTATTTTAAGTATGCTAGGTTTTTTTACTAAAATGTCATTTAAAATTTGAAACATGCATTTTGAGTCATACTAGTCACATTGTGCATCGGTTTGACATGAGACTGCTTCATACATGTCAAAAATGAATTATGAATCGCTTTCCTAAATTATCAAGAGAATTGGATCATGTTTTCTTGGTTTTTCTTGAGTGGTATGTTTTGAACTAAAAGGTCAATTTTAAATTGATAATAGACACTTTTAGTCATAATGGTCACACCGTGCATCAGATTGAGGTTTGGTTGATTCCTATGCATCAAAAATGACTCAGGGATCATTATCCTAAAGTATAAAAACAATATGAATGTGTTTGATCAGTTATTAGTTTGTATCTTGTTATTTTTACTTAAATTAATTTCAGTTTTAAATAAAAAGTAACACTTGGAGTCATAGAGGTCATACCGTGCATCGTTTTGAGGTTATGTTGACTCCAAAATGTCAAAAATGACCCATGGTTCATTTTTTTAAATTATCAAAACAATTCAAATGTATTTTCTCAGTTTTCTCTGTCACTTGTTCTTTTTACTATAATAATGTCAATTTTAAATAAAAAGAGAAACTTTGAGTTATACTAGACACAGCGTGAATCATTTTGAGGTGTAGTTGATTTCTACAAATCAAAAATTACTTATAGATCATTTTCCTAAATTACATAAATAGTATGAATGGGTTTTTTCAATTTTTAGTATACGAGTTGTGTTTTTTTCACTAAAATGTCATTTCTAACTGGAAACACGCATTTTGAGTCATACTGGTCGCATTGTGCATCGGTTTGATGTGATACTGCTTCATACACATCAAAAATGAATTATAAACCATTGTCTTAAATTTTCAAGTAAATTGGAGTGTGTTTTATTGGTTTTTAGTGAGTGACATGTTTTAAACAAAAATGTCAAATTTTAATGGATAACTGACACTTTTAGTCGTACCAGTCACACTCTACATCAGATTGAGGTGTGGTTGATTCCAACATGTCACAAATGGATCAAGGATAATTTTAAAAATATATCAAAACAACACGAATGATTTTTCTTGGTTTTCAGTATATCACTTTCTATTTTTACAAAAATTAATGTCAAATTTAAATAAATTGACACACATGGAATTATACAGGTCACACCGTGCATCATATTAAGGTGAGGTTAATTCCTACACATCTATAAAGACTTATGGATCATTTTTCTAAAATATAAAAACAATAAAAATTTATTTTCTTGGATTTCACTATATCACATGTTATTTTTACAAAAAAATTATGTGAATTTTAAATAAAATAAATACTTAGAGTTATAATGGTCACACCGTGTGTCAGATTGAGGTTCAGTTGATTCCTACACATCACAGATTACTTATGGATTATTTTCCTAAACCATCAAAAAATAATCTGAATGAGTTTGATCAGTTTTTAGTATGTCACTTATTTTTTTTACGAAAATTAATGTCAATTGTATATAAATAGACACACTTGGAATTATACCAGTCCTTCCTTGCATCATATTGATGTTTGGTTGATTCCTACACTTCACAAATGACTTGTGCATTGTCTTACTAAAGTATCAAAACAATCCGAATGTTTTTTCATAATTTTAATTATGTCACTTGTTTTTTATATTAAAATTAATGTCAATTTTAAATAAATAGACACACATAGAGTTATAGTTGTCACACCATGAATCTGATTGAGGTTAAGTTGATTCCTATACATCAAAAATGACTTATGGATCATTTTACTAAATTATTAAAACAATACGAATGGGTTTTTATGGTTTTTAGTATGTCACTTTTTCTTTTATCTAATATTAATGTCAATTTAAAATAAGTAGACACACTTTTAGTAGTAGTTGTTTCACTTTGCATCATATTGAGGTGAGGTTTACTCCTAGAATTCTAAAATTAATTATGGATCATTATAATAAAGTATCAAAATAATAAAAATTTATTTTCTCAGTTTTTAGTATGTCATTTTTTATTTTTACAAAAACTAATCTCAATTTTAAATAAAAAGACATACTTTCAGTCATACCAAGAACATATTGTATCATATTGAAGTATGGTTTATTCCTACATGTCAAAAATTAGTTATGGACCATTTTATTAAATTATAAAAAAAAAATATGAATATGTTTGATCTGTTTTGAGTGTGTCAGTTGTGTTTTCTACTAAAATTTATGTAAATTTTAAATATAGAGAAGCACTTGGAGTTATACCTATCACACCCTATATCTGATTGAGGTGAGGCTGATTCCTACACATCCAAAAGTATCAAAACAAACCTTAACTTATAATTTTATCACAATCTTCATTGTATTTATTTTTCAAACTATCATCACTATATATTTACTCGATATTCTTAGCTAAAAAACCTTTGTTTTGGAAACCAAGAGAGTGGAGGAATCTCATGTGACCATTATATCGTGAGAAGTCACTGAAATTAGAACATGATCTTTCTACACTCTTCTGGTTTTCAATGTGGTTGGTTTTTTGACTAAATAACATTGACTCTAAGAAATGTTGGAAGCTCGACAAAGAAAATAAATGGAAAGTGTAAAGATCATTGAAAAAAATTAAATGTTACATAAAAATGATAAGGAAATTAAATTACAAATAGTAGATAAAATGATGAGAAAATTAATTAAATAATTCATAGGAATACACTTTTTTATAATGGTTGTTTACATTCTTGACCCATTTCTTTGTTGTTATTATCTATATTATAGCCTCGAATCCCAATCTCTCTTGAGCAAGAGTAGCTTCGAAAAAACCAACCCAACTTGAAAAAAGGAATCCACCTGTAAAAGAAAAAAATTATTATGTGAGTAATAATAAAAATAAATAAATAAAATATAAATATGTAATAATAGAATACTTCAATTGAAGTCACATATTCATTCTATTTTCTTACATTCTGTCATCAGGTATGTTTCTCATTCATTTATAACAAAATCTATATTTCCTTATGAATATGAGTCTTTTAGACTGTAATATTAGTATTGGAAAAATATAAATACAAAAAGGATTAATAAATATTTTCAATTAAATAGTAATTATATTCAAAAATACCTCTTCAGGGATGCTAGTTTGTTCTTGGAATATGATCTCTCTCATATATTTATAAAAATAATAACTGCAATCTTTTCCATTTGTTTGTTTTAGACACTATAGAAACATTGATAAATAATTCAATTTATTTTGATAGGTGTTTGGATAGTGAAATATAATTATATATACCCTAATACTTTTATAGTTGTATAACTTTTCAACATCCATGTGCTTATCCCCTATCCTAATTTCTTATTTTTTATGATATTGATGCACCACCCTATCAAAATAGAATCCTCATAAAAAATAATATAAATTATATAACTTGAAGTTTTTTAACAAACACCATCACATGTGGTCTATTTTTTGGGTATCCCTGTAGTGAATCTCAGAAATAAATCTTTGGAGTATCTAAATTGACCGTAATGAGCATCCAATGATTCCTAAAAAAAGAAGAAATAAGTAATGAAATAATTTAAGATATTTGTGATATGATTAAATTATAGAGTTTTACCGATGAATCATTGGTATTAAGAAGATTATATCATCCGAAAGTTTTATTTCAAATGGTATGACCATGCATGCCATTATTTCATCCATTTTTTTGGATTCTATTTTTTTTTTGTTCTGTTGAGGTTGTGTGGGCACTAAGGAGTCTAAATGCTTTAAGGGGAAATCCCATCAATTGGTGTTGATATATACACCTAAAAAAATATTAAATGTACTTATTCATAACTAACATAGTATATCAACTTTTGGAAAATCAAATCATGAAAACAGACCTCATGTATACATTTACAACTGAGGATCCTAGCCAATCATAGTTGAGGATTTCATTTACATTGTCAACACCAATGTAGTATTCACCTTCTCTCTATAAATATTTTCTTCAAAATAAACTATGTAAATACCACCTTTTTTAAATTTTTATCCTTATGAAACTTCAATGTCAGTAAATTAATATATGGAATGAGAGGGGTAAAGGAGGTTTGGGTAGATCTTTTTGATCATTTGGTTGATCCATTAAATGGTTTTGAGTTAGTCTTTTGTTTCACCCATTCCCTTTTTCAGTTTTAAAAAATTCATTGGTTTAGAACATTTTTCATTAATTATTAATGGTTTAGCTTGAAAAATTAATTTGAAATGAATAACTCCTTGTCGAAATGTTTTTTTACAAGATGTGATGGCCATGTGATGAAGGTTCCAACAGCTTGATCGATTGAATGAATATTACCATCATAAAGTGGAATAGGTAGCTCGGTTCATAGATCATGAGGTACGCTAATCACCACTCTCACATGACTATTGGAAGATGTATGTTGTGTAGACTATCATCTTGGGTATTGGACACTGTATCCCTCACTACAAGGTGATGGGTGGGTGCTGATTGATATAAATAACAATCATTTTAACGCTGTAGAATATCAGTAAAGGAAATGTATCATTTTCTATCTAATCCACATTTCATAGAAACAATTATTAGAATATTGATTCCCACGACTAAGACAACTCTTTTAGGGGAATGACTCAGCTTCAAGTTGGTGAGGTGTGGGGTGGGATCATCACACAATGGTTGTTCTTGAGTTGTTACTTATCTTTTATCCACCGATAAATATTTCTAACATATCTCTATACCATTGGAATTTTTATTCAAGGGTATATAATGTTTATTTCATAAATTTTATTTCTTTTTCTTTATCCTCCTATTGTGTTTTTTCTCAAAATATATTCGGGGTGTCACCCCAAAACCCCCACCTCTAAAACGACCATACTTTTTTGGCTTCTTCAAGGCCATCGATAGTAGGTGTTCATACAGTATAGGTGTTTCTAATTCTTAGGACTATGTAAAATAGTAAATATAGGAAAATAAGTAATCATTGTCGTTTAATGGTGATTTAAATCAATTTTTTTTATTATTTCATTCATACACATGTTTCATACACTTTTTGTGTGTTTTCTTCTATTAGAAACCCATATTTATTTACACATGCCTCCTTCCATAGCACATAGCGTGGGATGGAAGCGTATTTGGATTTGGAGTTGTTAATCTGCATATAAATGGAGGAACAAAATTTTTTTGTTGTTTCATGTCACATAAAATCATTATGGTTTATTTAAAATACATACCAATTTTTTTCAAGTGAAGCGTACCCTATCCTTTCTTTATAGTATGGGTATATTGGTTTTGCTACTCATTCATTATTTTCAGCACTCAGTTGATATTTCAAAAATAAAAAAAATTATCAGTAAAAGTTATGAATACAAGTATCATTAAACAACTTATTACTAGAAATAATGTACTTGAAATGACACATCCACATGATGGATAGTAAATACATCTCACAATTCTTAGGTTATCAGGTCTGTATAAATAAGCGGTGGGTGAAGGTTTATTTTCCCTTCAACATATTTAAGATGATTCCCTGTTAGAATTGTGTGAAAGCCTCTATGAATCCTTCCATCAATCATTAATACATATTCCTTGTGGGATTCATCTATTATAAATGCACTCTTCAAGGGATGATGAAGAGTAATTCAATGTTTCAAACTATGTCCTTCCTATTTTTCCTGCTTCGTTGGTCCTTCATCGACCACCATTTATTCATATTCAACATTATAAATATATTGTTCCTCTATAGTAGAAGAATTAGCATGTGCCGATGGACATTTTACCTCTACATTGGGAGAAGAAATAGGTTGAGAAACCTATTGTTCCTCAGGATTGGGAGCACCATCACGTGTAGAAGGTCATTATTCTTCTATAGTGTGAGCAGTAGCAGGTTGAGAGAACCATTGTTCCTCAGGATTGGGAGCACCAACACATATAGAAATAATTATCTGTAGAAGTGGTTTAACATTTAATTTAGATTACATAAATGTCGCAGTGACCAAATATTAACATGAGTTAACACAATGTATGTAAAAAAATACAACATGATTATTGAACTCTATTTTGTTGAAGGCTAAAGGGATATGAACACTCTATCAACTATCCAAATACCTTCATTGTGGTATCCTCTAAAATAAAAAATTCCATCAACATTGCGACCACTAAAACATTATTATGATGCCCCAATGAAAGGGTCACCGTCAACTTAATTTTCATCTGACCCTTAAGTAGTTTTTGTCGATAATAGAATAATTGACCACTTTCGGTTTATGAGTTCTAAAACATAAAATACTTGTACTGCTTGTGATACCATTATTAAGGGTTCATCTTTGTACCCTTCCTTACTGAACTCAAGTTTCACAAATCCCAATTCATATATTTTAACAACACTCCTGTTATCGACCCACAAGGAATGAAAAATCAGAAATTGGAATATTGTATAATACAGCTCCCATTTTTTTTGATTATGCCAAAGTATGAAATATTATTGAAAATTGGATTTATGTTCTTATTATTAGAAACCTGAATCACATCATCCATAAGTGTAACGCCACTATTTTACATTGTAATATCTTTATCATGTTCATTTGTATAGAACATATAACCATTAATTACATAACCATTGTAAGATAAGACATACACACTTGGTCCTCTGACTAGCCATCAAAGTCATTCTGAAATTGAATCTAGATTTTCATCAGACACCTTAAAAATATAGTCGTGAATCCATCCTATAAAATGTTTATTATGTGTATTTGATATCCATATTTCAACAATTGATGAATTCAAATTACTATTAATTTCATTGTGGGTTTCAACATATGGGTAAACATCCAAACTATTATGAAAAATTTAAAGGTGGGCCTACTCCCGATTTTTAATATTTATTGTGACAACATATCTCCCAAAAATTCCTTCACCCACAAGCTGCCCAGTGCGATGATGTTTTTGTAGAACAATTCTTTCCACACAGGGCATGTATTCGGTACATAATCCAAAATTTTCCTCAAAAATACATCGCTCTGTAATACAACCCTCTTGATCATATTTTTGACATACCCTTTGAAAATAATCATATACCATTCAATGGGGGTACATCCATCTATAGTGTAGAGGACCACATAATTTAATCTATCTCACCAGGTGAAACATCATAGCAAAGAATGCTGGTGGGAGCAAAAATTCCAATTCAAATAATATGAAGACAATTTCTCTTTCCGTAGTCGGCAAGTTCACCAGGTCTATAACTTTGCTGCATATAGATTTGAATAAGAAACAAAGATTGGTTAATGTATAATGAACATTCTTGGGAAAGATGAAATGTTAAGCTATTGAAATTAGATCTTGAATCAAAACATTGAATTCATGTGATTTCAGACCCTTTAACTTTAAATAGATCATTAATATGATATTATTAATATTTAATGAATACCCCTCTAGAACCTTTACATCATTCAATAAATTGCAAAACTGATATCTCTCTTTCTTGTAAAGAGTGTAAGAAGTTGTAAGAATAAACGTTCATTTTTCACCCTTCACTGGCACCATCTCTTCTTGTGTTCCCAGGTTAACCATGTCCAATATAGCCTTAATTCCAACCTATTTTTTATTGGGTGCATTTAACAAAATTCTAATGACACTATCACATAAATTTTTTTTCAACATGCATAACATCAAGAAAATGTCTGACATATAGACAATTCCAATATGGTAATTAAAAAAAGTATCTCTTTTTCCAACCAGTTTTCATAATATTTTTTAAACATTGTTTACCAAAAGTAGTGTCTATATCATTTACTTTATCAAATAGTTGATCACTTATTAGTGGAGATGGTGTTGTACGTTCTTCTAAACTTCCATCGAATGATGTTTTCCAAGATCGGTACTTATGATGTCGTGGTAGAAATATGTGATGTCCTAGAAACACAATCTTTAATGAATGTTTCAACCTAATTGACTATGTAACTTATTCTCAAAAATGAACACCTTGAGTTCCTTTAATGCTATATCCTGGAAAATTTCCATAAGTAGGAAAGTAATTTATCAACCCGTACAACATATCTCTCAATGTGAAATCTTCATTTCTGTAAGAATCCTACAAAGTAACAACTAAATTCCAAAAAAAACACATAATATGTCATTGGAGAAAAATACACATCAATATCATTAACCAGTTGTTTTGGTCTTGATATAAGCATAGATAACATGATGTTTTTTTCATTTCCTGCATAACCATGGTGGAAAGTTTTAATTTACGTATAGGTGCTAAAACTTTGGAATGATTGGAAAGTGCCATACAACTTGCATAGGATCTAATTCAACTATCTTATATCGAGAATAAATTCCCTTTGGGAATTTTGTAAGTGATTTTTGGTCCTTATGAAATAGTATACAGTCATTCAGGAAGGTGTGTATTCTACCGGAGATCATATCCTTTGATCATAGCATTCGTTGGGCTTCATATGTTTGGATAGGGATCTCATTTTCTTCTGGGGGCATGTCATTCAAGAGAGAAAGTAGTTCCATAAAACTAGTGTCACTCCATCTATAGAATGATTTAAAATTATATATCTTTATTATGGCTAAAAATGTTGTATATTTAGTGAAACCAGGATACAATGGAACCTTTTCACAACTCTAACTTCACAAGCCATTTTGGTCAATCGTGAGGGTTATCTTCAAATATCCTTATCATTTCCTTAATATTTTCATCATCATCATTCACATATGTAATCACATCCTTGATACGGTCTTCTTCATTTTCCACACTTGTAATCATATCAGATGATCCATAAAACGTTGTGTTATCCCACCCACTGGATACATTTGATTTTTTCCTTATGTTTATTCCAATATTTATAACTTTCATATATTCCATGTCAGATCCAATGTTCTTATAACTCCTCTAGTCCAATTACTCTTGAATAAAAACAACTTAAACATATAAAAAAGATTTGAGAAGTGTCATATTAATGATCTTTTGAAAACTTGATGAACTCTTTCACATCATCTTCATACTTTTTTGTAATACAATTGGCATCCATCCATTCTTTATTCATATCCATCATATATTATTCTATAATATTAATATTTTAAAAAAATAAATACACAAAAGGGGGATTTAAAATAAGGATAACTCTACATTTTAATGATATTTATTATTGAATTTTCTTCTAAGGCTTTTCCACTTAAAATCTAATACCAATCTAGAAATAATATGCAATTGTATTGGACTCCCATAATTTATACCAGGCAGGTGATATTGGAAGAAAAGTATATTAGGAGTTTAAATGGTTTTTAACATTAATTCACCTTTTACGGGAGTGAGGACATGATGGATATCCTAGGGGTTGGACAAATTTAGTGGCATTCCCTTGTCACGATGTTATTATAAATCTACTTGTATTCCCTATATAATGTAATGATTTTCCAAATTCTATAAAAATATAAAATTAAAATATTATAGAAAAAATACATTTCAGATGTCCCTTGAAAACTATTTATAAAATCACACTTGAAATCCCATTAAAAAAACCAACCATTTACACAAATTCCTCCTTAAAATAACACACCCTTTTTGAAATAAACCAATCAATTCTATCCACTCTTTCACAAAACTACGATTCCTTTTTTTAAATCATTCAAGGTAACATCATGAACCAATAGTATTAGTTATTTAAAATGAGTGACATCCCTCCATATTTTATGAATTTTCATTTAAAACTACACACACCCCTTATTAAAATGAAACCCGCATTAAATACACTTTCAATGCATTCAAATATCTTTTTGAAATCCAATCAAGTGAGTTAAAAAACACTTGGAATGAAACCTAAGTCCATGAAAAAGTGTTTAAATCTTTATAAAGCTATTTAAATCCAAAAAGGGTATGTTGAAAACATATAATATTTTAAGAAACATTTCAAAACAATTTAATCATTTGAAAATAGCCCCTTATGAATTTTTACAAAGACATAAATCCCAAGAGTGGAAATTTATAAAAGATACATGTATAAAAAATAGCCAACTTTTTATAAAATATAATGATATAAAAGTTTTACAAATGTTCTAAAATATAAAGTTAAACCAAAATTAGTTTTTAAAAAATCACAATTAAATTCTAATTTAATCCCACTAAAAATAATTTCCTAATTATTTACTGGGTCATATCACTACACTTGAATGACAACCAAATACACAAAAGTGGTCCATTACAGACTCCTAGTATCATCCCATTAAAATTACATAACCAGTGAAATTTTAAAAAACTCAAATTGAATCATTTTTTTATAACTTTGAAAGATCACTATAGTGACATACCTCTATAAAATGGTATGTGATGACATGCAGAGGTCGTATTGGGATTTCCTCAAGCTTGGAAAAGTAAGATACCCATGAGAATAATATGATTCTACCATTATAGTATGTAATCATCTCAAAAACCCTAACTAAAGAGAAGAAAAATTATAATGAAAGGAGTATGAGAACAAAATAGACTAATTGAGGTTGAATCATACCATTGATTAATAATAAAATCTACTTAAACCCCCTAGCTTGAGAGGAGAAGAAAGGGAAAGAAACTTTTAGATAAGAATGATATAAAAAGGGTGATAATATGGGATTCTCCCTCTAAAAATTAGAGTGGATAAAAATGTAATTTTACCTTTCAAATACCCCCATCGACTATTTGGTGGATGGCCAATGACTAGCTGGGGGTGGCAGGCTACTGGCTACCCATATCCCAACCACCCTATGCCTGCTCTAGTTCCCTCTCAAGCCTTCCCAGTATCCAATGGAATTTTTCCATGTCCATTAATTTTTTCTAAAGAGTTACCCACATTTGGAAATTTTATTTTGAAGTTAAATTAAATATTATACAACCCAAAGAGATGAAAATTCAAATTTTTAGTAAAATTTGATACCTATACTGACATAGGTTCTAAAAATCTCCCTAAAATAACACTACTCATCCTAAATAATCCTTGGTGATCATGAAACAAAAAATAATGGAATTTTATTGTTATTAATTATAATAAAAATGTCTACATTATATCCTTGAATGTTAGACATGATTCTAGAGCAAAAATTTGAATTAAAGGTGCTTAAAATTCTAAAACAAAATCCATGTATCAAATCCATTATCAAAACCCTGATACAACTGTAACCTACACAAATCTATCTTGATACACTCGAGTTTTTTCATCTAACTAATCATTTAGCCCGTGGATATCCTCAACTTAGGTCCTAGATAAAAGAAACCAACTATGAGATATGGTACCCTAAAATATTAGAATTTCTTATTAAAACACATTCTTAGAAGTCTATGACATGTTCAATGTATTATTTTATATAAAACACCTCCATAAATGTGATAACACAAGTTCCTATTCTCATTTCATAGTTCCAATTCAAAATAAATGAATACCCCCATCAAAAAAATAAGCTTGAATATGCTGAATTTTCCATAAAAAGACTTTCATAACCATAAAAACATACCCATCATGTCCAAAAAGACATACCTAACACAATTATTATCCCACCAAATATAATTACACTTGAGAGTATAAGTCAAACCTCCTCAATATGACACACCTAAAAACACTCAATACCTCCCACCAACTTATTACAGAAAAACTTGATTATGATTCAATTACTCTGGAATTCAACTTAATATCATCCCGATAAATTCACTAAAGATTAAAACTAATGTCCATTGTAATACCATGGTTGATTCATTAATCAATAAAAACTATCATCATGCTCCTCTGCAACCACTGATGAATCATCTATCTGATCAATGCTTGAATTACCTCAATTCCCATCCTGAGTTGAAATCCAGCATGCATACTCAAATAGTTTTCATTTTTGAATTTTATAACTAGGGAAATCTAGATAAATTCATATCAATTTTACCACCACTATTATAATCCCATAATAATTATCCAATGGTCGATCTCACTAAACCAATACCATACCCACATGAGATCACATCACCCACAAGCAATGTAACACTTCCCAATAATGGAGTGTCTTTATCATTATTCAAAACTAATCTTCACAACCCATATTCATATGTTACCTCCATTAATGATTATAAATGTCCACCTCACATATACCTAATCATGAACATGAAACAAAAATCACTTATTATCACTACTCACAAGGGCATATTCATTAGTAATTTCAAAAATAAAATCATAATTATTATCCCAATTAGGTTAAATAACCTGAGGGGGGTGAATCAAGGTATGAAAAATTAAAAAAACTAGCCCTTCAGATATTATTTGATCGTTAAAAAAATTCTCTGCTCTCTTATTCCCATAGAAATATACGAATAGAAATTAAATCATGCATGAGACATAGTAATTGTTAATTGGTTAACCCTCAATGGGCTACATCCAAGGAACATACAACAGCAATGTACCGATTATACCAAGTCCACTGAAGATCAATGCAAAATTACAAGGTTTGGTCTAGATAACTTCTACGCCCAGGCTCACTACCTTTACAAGAATTAGGGTCTACTCAATGCATTCCTGAGGGTCACTACATATGTCTCTTTCTCTAGATCACTACCGGTGGAAAGGATCACAACCTTCCTCTTTCTTCGCTCATTTCTCTTGGAAGGGATCCACTCACAGTTTATGGATTTTTAGGTCCCTTAATTTTCATGAAATCACATATCCCCCAATATAAATATATGCTATGTTGAAGTCATTTTTCACTCATAGATGAAATCCACTTTTCTACATACTGTTAGTTATCATAAATTTCTTTTGTGAACTATTTAAGTCCCTTTGCTAACAACCTACTTCCTCCATGAACTGCACTACACTGCATAGTGTGTATACTTCATGGATTACCTCTCCAATGCAGACTTCCCCTACTCTATGGACTATCTTCTCTTATGCATACTGCTTTCTTGTATCGTCTCAGTGTACCGCCTCCACGTACCACCCCTACACACTGCCTCCACGTAATTCCTATGTGTACCGCCTTCTCATACCACCTCATTTTTCATAGGCCAAATCCTCCTCCATGGAACAATTTTTCTTCCGAATCTATAGATCCTTATAAAATCACTTTCATAGACCATTCACATGAACTACTTCACCCTTTTCAGAATACTCTCTCACGAACCACTTCACTTCACAGAATCCTAAATTAAAAAAACACTTTTGAAATTAGTCTAATTATTCTGGGGAAATGTTTCTTTCTAATTAAAATCACTCCCATTTTAATACTAGGATTAGCGGTCCTTATATAGTAAAATAGATCTACAGAATCAGCTAATCCATTTTACTTAAGTCTTTAATTTGGTACACCCTTCAACACGAACTGAGCTCCTTACATGAACTATTTTCCATTCACAGTCCATGTACCACCTTTATTCCTTCATAGTGTCTGATATCTTCCATGAATGAATACCTTCACAGCTCCAAAAATCACCACCTCATTTTTGTGAAGGACGATCCATCCCACATACTGCAAGTCGTCCATGAACTGCTTACCTCCTGTGAATCATTTTCTTCCCATGAACCATTTCTCCTATGTGGTCCATCTATCATGATTCACAATCCATATAACACAGCTATAAAAAATCCTTATTTTGATGATTTCACAAATCTTTTCTACATAGCATATTTTTTTATCTACGAAGTGTCTTTTGTGCTCTAAGAACTATTCACTACTACATGGAAATTTTTCCTTTTCTAAAAACAAACATCCAATTTATAGGCCCAAAAATTTTGAAAACACTAGGAAACTGTGCCACATTAAAAACATTCTATGGAAAACACCAATCATACTCATTCGTGGTTATATGGATTTGTCAACAAATGCAATCACACCCAAAAAACACCAAGATGACACCTTGATGTATTTTTTCCCAATAATAATGGATTCTATCCCCTTAAACAACCAATGGAACACTACCCATTATATTGCCTAAAATAAATCACTCCATGATTACAACCTAAATAGGTTTCACCATCAAAAATTCATTTCACCTTATGATCCACACTCACCCACTATCAACTGCTACCGCTAATCTTTCATGGTGATCCATGTCACGACCCATACTTAGGTTGACCGTACCATGACGCTCAATCCATTTATATAATCTCCTCTACCATAGATTTAAATTACCCATTTTGATCCAAGCCTCAGGCAATTATACATATCTGTATTAACAATTCTCATTGGTCCTTGAGCTACACGTGACCTCCCACAAATTTAAAACTCAATAGTAATGACATTAAACCATGCACATTATCTCAGTATCGATCAACATAATGAGGTACACTATCATACAAATAGATGGGTTTTGATCCCTATCTTCTAAATAGGGTACGTATGTAACCTCCCAGAGGTTAAATCCTGACCAATGGTAAACCTTGGAATCCCCTCATGGGGGCACACCTCTCTAATATTCCCTAAGTGGTGTCTTGATAAGCTTTCACGGTGTGATATCTTCCCTTTATGGGACACACCACCTTGAGAACTCCCTCATTGGGCATTCTAACCCATCCATCTGGTAAATCTTGGTGCTCCCCTCCTAGGAACATATCCCTTAATAGTGTGACATATTACCTTTATTGGAAACACTTTCCTGGGTTTCCTCTAATTGGGCGTTCTGACCCACCCATCTGGTAAACCTTCCTAAAGCTCCCTCTTAGGGGTGAATCCTTTTGATCTTCCTTCACCAGGCATAATGATTATCCTTCCTTTTTCTCTGCAATATGTTAAACTCGTGACCTGTTACAATGATACCTCATGTTAAACACATTATACCTAAGGAAAAACTAATAATGCAGACCTTTGGCATAAGATGCCCCATTATTGACATGGGATATCTAGGGTTCCATGACTGAGATGCCTCCATGGGATGCCCTCCTATAAGGAACAATACAGGTGAATAGTGTTCTAGCGTCCATACATGCTAGTGATGCCCAACATGAATAATATCCTAACAAAGGTTGCTACCCAGTCCAGACCCCTTGAAATGTATAGATAGAAGTGGTGTAATTAAACAGTGTCCACAAAGTGATTCCACTGAGAATGAGTTTCACAAACCATGTCTTAATCTATGAGGGAGACCCAGACTAAGCGATGAGTTCCAAGGAGGAATCCATGAAAGGAGCAACCAACATTCCATCATCCCATTTTTATCAAGGGGAATACATATCTAAGAAAGTGATGACTTCTACCTGCCTTTGGAAAGTAGGAATGTGGGTTATAATGTGATGTTAGTGAACTACAAAACATGAGGTGGTGCACCCTGGTAAAAGAGTTAGAAATAGAAATAGTGAATATGAAGTGAAAATATTATATATAATGTGGGGAATAATAGCATTCAAGACATCATTTTGATAGATAAGAATTTCACCAGATCTATCTATCCATTTCCAGGGCCCTCTAGGCAAATAGTGGGCCCGACATTAAAATCACCAATATTTTGGGCAGTTGAACATTGGGCATTCCAGTTTGCAACATAGTCAGTGTGGATCTCTCTCTCCAGCTATGGAATATGGGATAATGATGGAGCATTGGGAATTGCTTTCATAAAATTTGTACTGAAAGATAAATCTTCTCACTTTGCAAGACCTAGGTTGTAGGAAACCGCTCACCTAATTCCAACTGATGCAGGGGAAGGAGACCTCTTGATGCAGCAATCCCACATGACCCCACATCCACCAAGATACCAACTATGCAATTCGTTACTATGACTCCACACCCCATATCACCCTTTTAAATCATCCATAGGAGGGTGATAGACACCCTCATACAATGGTATGAGCAGGAGGGAGTCACTCTGACAAGGGATATGGATCTACATGACATGGATGCTTCTTTTCCTTTTAGACACCCCTGCTGCCCTCAAGGGTTGTGTAGAGAGCCCTTGCTCCCCACCCTAATGAAGAACAACTTTAGGAGACTCTCTTCAGAGTGATCTTTCAACTCTCTCCCCTACATCGAGGATGTAGAGGATCCCCATGTCACCCCATCATTGACCACTACCCGATAGTTTCCTAGGAGGAATCCCATTAGGCCATGTCAATGCCACAAATGACCATTATTTTTGGACAAGGAATAGATGGACCATTCCCCTACTCTACTAGCCCTGGTCTGACTCACTTGATGCCATTGTCGAGCCCAGTCTCAGGAGGATACCCGTTAGGGGACATCATCTTCCACAACTCTCATGGACCCTTCCACCATCGATTCATTCTTCCAAGACCCTGCTACTAAAGAATAGGGAATCCCCAATATCTAGTTGGGATCGATCCCTCAACCACCTCATAGGAAGGCTGGGTTGACTCTTTCATCCATTGGCATCTCCAGCCGCCATTACAGTCCAGTCCATGATGATGAGACTCAACAGAGTGGCCATCCTTATGTAGTATCTAGTTAGAATGGATTTCCTCCCTTCTCAAACATCCAAAATGGAGGCCCTCACTAGGTTCCTAGAATCATCTAAAGTTGAGGTCCTCCCTACTTTTTTGAAATCTAGTATGGAGGTCCTCCCTGTGATTATTGTTCCTTGTTGGGAAAAAATCCCTCTAGGTAGCATTGCATCATTTTTTGGTTTGATTGTGTTTGTTGACGGTGATGCTTCACGATTAAATCAAGCTTCGCGAATGGAAGATTTGAAGAGAATTCTGGCGGCGAAGGGCATTGCGCATGGAGCTTTGTGGCATGCGGGTGAAGCTTCGCAGAAAAGGTGCGAAGTAAATGACAGAAATCTACAGAATTACGATGAGCTCCGCCATCGGAAAATTTCCATGGAGCTTCGTGATTTTGAGAGAATTTTAGCGGGAACTTCGGAGCTTCGCGATTTGAGATGACGTGGAGTTGAATTCATGCGGAATGCTCAAGGGTTGGTGGAATCGCCTATAAATAGACCTCGACCCCCTTGGGAGAAAGAGAGAGAAAGTTTTTAGAGAAAATATTTTGCTTTCATTTTACGAAGGTGGTTCTCAAAGGCAGTGTGCTTCGATAAAGAAGAGCTTTGTGTCAGCTAATCTAGCTCCGCAAAAGTTGTGTGCTCCGTGTTGGCTCTATGAGCATCGTGAGGTAATTTTCTTTGCGACGACTTGAGCTTCGCAATGACCTAAGCATTATGAATTCTTGAGCTTCGTGAGAGTGATTCACGAGAGTGCTTCATGAAAAGGCATGAGCTTCACGAAGTCTTGTTTGAGCTTTTCAAAATTGGGAGCCTAGAAAATTAGGGTGCTTTGCAAAGGTTTTTCAAAAGGAATTGTCCAGTGTTTAACGGAAAAGGGGTGTTCATCAGTGGATGAAATTTGGACTTTAATAGAGCATCTACATACTGTGGAGGATGCATTCATTAGTGGTAATAAAGAGACCTACAGGTCTATAAACTATGAGTGGATCCCTTCCAAGTGCAGTGAGAAAAGGAAGAGGAAGAAGGTTATCCTTTCTACCAACAGTGAGCCTAAGAGAGAGGAACAGGGAGTGACCCTTGGGAAAGTAGCGAGCTGACCCTAAACATTGTAAAGGTAGTGATCTTGGGCATAGAAGTGATCTAGCCCTAAAAATATTGGTAGTGAGCTTTAGTGGATTTGGTACAGCGGCACATCTCCGTTGTATGCTCCTTGGATGTAGCCTAGTGAGGGTGAACCAAGTAAAAATCTCTATGTCAGCCTGCTTTCTTCCCTGCATTGCATTCAAAGCATCATCATTAGATAAAGAAGAAAATAAGTGATTGTAATAAACACACAAGTACAAACAAAGTGACCCTTGTAATAAAGAGGTCAAGATCCAGTGGGGCAGGAATAATTTTTAAAATAATATACATACTCTGATTCACCCCCCCCCCCCCTCTCAGGGTATATAGGCCCCTATTAGTATTAACATTCCTAATACAAATCTCCTCCTCATATCTCCGACCAGCAATGCGAATGACCTCCTTGCTTCCTCCCCAACTCCAATAAAGGTCCTCCTTGCCCAATCTTCCACCAAATAAGATGTCCTCTCCACTTAATCGATGATTGATATGAAGGTCCTCCTCGTGCCCTCATCACCAGCCAACACGGACCTACTCCCCATACAGCTCTAACCAGATTGGAGGTCATACCCACTCCTGTGGATGTCCTCCCCATGTAACCATAAACTATTATATAGGTCCACACATACTCATTTTTCTCAACATGGAGGCCCTCCTCATGTTACCGAAGACCACATTAGAGGTCCTCCCTACTATGTAAAGAACCAAATTGGAGGTCCTCCCCACTCCAGTGATAATTGATATGAAGGTCCTCCCCATATTCAAAAATACCAATGTGGAGGTCCACCCCATGTAACAAACCAATAACACAAAGGTCCTCCTTAGGTTGAAAAGTCTCCCTACCCTGATGAGTCATCCAAGGGTAGAAAGGTGAATCATCACCATCGAAGGAATAAATCTGATAAGATCCATGTTTTTTCCATCTCTCACACTTATCAGACTCTGATGTTGAATGTGATTCAATGATAGAGCCTTCCCCTCGGTCTTCTGCTTCATATTCTAGAATAGGATCCTAACAGGTCAGATTCTTCATCTCATAAGGTGAATTTCCAAAGATAACTAAATCCCTTCACAGGTACATGCAAGAGGAGGAAGACTTGGATCCCTTCCACGGTCTCATGATGCAGTCGTCTCTGTCAACACTAGCTTAATTCTAAAACTCTACATGAGATCACAAAGAGTATTTCTAGGAAATGATATGTTGTGATCACCCAGAGGACCCACAGATGACCACCACTACCCTCACATGTGATGTAGTGGTTGGAAACCCATCCTATAAGGACATGACGATACGGTCAACACCGCTTCCCAGAGACGAACCAACATGCATTGATCAGTCAGTTCATATAAAAGTATCTCTACTGGATAGTCTACTTACACAATGTTCCACATCTGTACCATTTCTAGTTTCTTAGATATTTTCAATCAGCACTTAGGGACACCAATATTTGGGTCACTCTTCTAAATAGGGAATCTTGTGGGAAACTCTAGCCACCGAACAACTGTCAGTGGTTTTCTAGATCAATGTGGTTCCTGACTTCAACTTTATGGAGTCCCTCACTCAGGACCATGTCTCTTGCTTCCACCAAACCATATAGGTGATTCATTTCCATATCCATGACATTCTTGTTGGTCTAAATTAATATTCAAGATCATTTTTACAACATCTTCCAACAATGCCGCATGGTAGAGTTAGCAGCGCTTCCAGTGGCGTAGCATCCTGCATCACCTGGTTACCATCAGACCCTTTAGAATAAATGAATTAATATCTTCCTAATGATAGACAAGATCATTGAGAAGCATCTCCACATATTCATATCTGTGGTTGGGCATAGTATGCTGCTCTCCACTCCAGTCCTATCAATCTGCATCCCGATTTTCCTGAGGACATTGAGTACATTCTAGGTGTCATCATGATAAACATGGATGACCTCACACTCCCCAAAGACATGGAAATCAATGCAGGATATGATGGAGAGAACCATTATATTGGGTTAGAACAATATGATGTGGAACCTCATATATGATTCTTCACTCTCCAGCAATGGTAAGCCCTTGGCCTAGGGGAACATTCTGCGTCATTTCCCACTAGCCAGAATCTCAACAAGCGTAAGGGACAACTCAAACCCTCATATCTACCTGATACCACAAATAGGATAGAGGATGATCTAAAAATCAAATATTTGTGACAAAATATTATATATTATCACTGAATTGTCAATAAACTCATTACTGAAAAGAATATGGATTGTGATGATCCTTAGTAGGACCATGTTCCTCCTCTATTAGTGTAGTAGGGAGAGCTACATGTCCTCCTCGTCCAATTGTTCCCAGTTGAGCCTATCAATCCCACATAGCCTAACAGAGTAGAAGCTAAAGCTTATAGTAAGTGACCATGGAATTTGTTTCCAAATCCAACAAAACAGTGTGAGAATATCCATCGGGATTCAGATCAGGCAACCCCATAGGATTCTCTACATGTCTCTCCATGAGTCCCTGAGTCATTCCACCATGTTCATGAGCCCATAATTTTTTTAGTGGTTAGTAATCCTTATCATGACGACCTACTAGCTTCTATCACTAACCAGATCAATGATTTGGAAACACGATAGGTGGAAATCCCACATGGTAGAAATCTATATCTAATTTGAGTGGATGCAATGTGAGTGTCCCTAGATTTTAGGAATATGACCTTCACCACCTTCAACAGGATGGGCGACTAGCTGTAGTGTCTTTCCCACTTTATCTCCAAGTGTGGACCCATGTTGGGAACCTTATAACAATAAGAAGTAGAAAATCTTGGATGTTTTGTTCATATGTTTGATGTTCTTGTGTTCATTTAGTACAACCAGTTACCCATTGGGTCCATCATCGATTGGGAAGACCTCTACTGTTAGTTTATCTACCAATTCAGTTCCACTACATGTAATACAAGTATTTTAGACCTCTTCAAGTGTATGAAATTTACAGATGAGTGCATCACATACTTAATTTACAAGTGGAAATTCCTTATATACTCATTCAATATACTGTTGAATCAAGATTAGTTGTTGAATATGTGCATCAGAAATGTCAATAATGAACTTCTCCCCACCTTCATCACTCAGAATATACCTGGTGGATTCCAAAATTTATATGAAAATGCATGGTTCCCAGATTAAGACTTAAAACAATCCATGCAGGTACATCCTTTTCCTATCCCATATTTGGAAAGAATAGCTACCAAGGTAGAGACTGACTCTACAATGAAGATGGGGGCCTTAGAGCCACTATATTTTTTGCCTGCAAATCCTTTTCGACCACAGCCTCATCAAGGACAACAGCCTCAGAAAGCTCCACCTATAAAACCCCATAATTGGAAGGTACCTCCTTTTTAGGAACCACCACCCATATGAGATAATTTGGATCCAAACTCTCGTCCACCTCCATCCCCTCATTAGGGCTAGGCTCCAATATCACCCTTTCTAGATAGGAGAAACCAAACCTACTCCTTTCCAGAGGCCAAGGTTCTCGGTTATTTTCATAGTAATTTTGAATAAGATATTTTAAAGCTACAAAAATACAGAAATACCCATGAGGTCGAGCTCACTAATCATCCATATCATTTCCCTTACCATTGGATCCTTGGACAAACCATCAAACAATTCTATGTGTTCAGTGATTGGCACCATAATAAGGTGGATAAATTTGTTCTTAGTATAGGTGAAGTCCCAGTGCGGGTGGAACATATATTAGCCGAGACCGATAGTGACAGCAAAGGTTATGTTAGGGGTTAGCAATTCTCTAACTATGGGCCTTGGAATTATGATGATGGGTTGACTCGCAGGGCAGTAGCTCAAGCCCACGACATCATTTGTGCCTGTTTAGGCTAGCTCGAACCTCCGGAAGCCATTACACCTTCTCCAAATACCTCTTATGCATAAAACTCTTAGCCTTTAACATCTTGGAAGAGTAGGCTTAGATGAAAAAAGGGTAATAAAATTCCCCGACCTATATTGAGGCCATACCATATGATTGGAGACTTCATGCCTCTAGATATGGGAATCACACCTAGAGTCCACCCAGTATCATAGGAATCCTTTGACGATAACCAGGAGTGTGTGTATATGAACACCATTGAATTGGTGGATCTCTACATGATTCCTGATGACGATGACTATTAGGAGAGCACTCTAAATTTCCCTGACTGACGCCATCAAAGGAGAAGTAAAGGATAGATAATCCTCTAAAATGATTAGTCTATTGCTTCATTCCAGGTCATGTTTGCGCAATAACCAGCAAATAGGAATTGTAAAGAGATCAACATGCATAATACTTCCTACCTGCTCCACCAGAATCACCTCCACTATTTAATATGCTCATTGATCATGTAAAACTTCCATAACCACTTCATGATACACAATGTTCAATATGGTGCCAGTTAGCCAATATCCCACCAGTGGAAGTTCATAGAAGATTTTCTGATAAGAAGTAAGACATTGACAACACCATCCAGAATCTAGTAGTTCATCTATCAATGCCCATTTTACTTCCTACCATAGAGAGACATTATATAGTTAGAAATGTGCACTTGTCATGGAAGTAAAATTTGTTGAAGCACCTTTCTGACATTCCCACAAAGATCTAAATCCTTGAGTCCCTACGAAGGTCAAAAGAGATGTGAGAATCCCTTGCATAATCTTTGATAATACCCCTCCAGTTTGAAATAGAGGTTGCAGCCATAGATACTTTCCATGGTGAGGAGTTCGAGCAGTCACAATGTCAGGCCATCATCTCTTTCTTTAGAGAAAATGAAATTTCTACCATACATGGGAACATCTTACATATTTACATAACTAGTCAGTTCAATGGCATGGAAGTACATCATTGTCTAGTCAACACAATAACTAGGATAATTTTCATCTCAACTCAGATGCTCTATAGGCTGGGACTCAATAAAACAGATTTGGGCCCATCTAACTTGATGATTCTGGGTTACGATAGGACCGAACAGAGACGGGTGGAAGGATCTATTTGAATACCCAGTTCAATAGTTTGGTATGAGACATTGAATTCATGGTTGTGTCACAGGAATCCACTCACAATTCATTAATGGGTAGGCCTTGGCTCCATCTATATTTAGAAGTTATCTCCTCTTATCACCAGTGCCTCAATTACTCCCTCAACGGTCGTATAGAAATACTACAAGGGGGAGATTCTCTCTTTTCCATATATGAATCCCGTTATACAAAGAAGACCTATTACCAAAGTAAGGAGAAACATTTGTATACCTATGAGGATGAGTACACATCCATCATAGAAAATTTTTAGATAGATTTAGATGTTTCATTCATCCTCCCAATTCACCAGTTTGTGGCTATGACATCATAATTGTGGAATTGCTTTTTCATTTCTAATAGGAAATGGAACTACGTCCCTATGTACAAATAATGATGGAATATTACCATTTATTCCTACATAGTTCAGGATCTGGTGATACTAAAACACCATACTCCTATCTGGTATTGTGTTTTTCACCCCATTGTTACAGCGGTTCACTAGACCTACTTATTCCATCGAGCCAGGTTGAACCGTCACAAGATATCCCACCACTATTTCTTTGACATCAAGCATCAAGCATGGACCCTATGTTTGAAGTCCTGATGGAATTAGTGTGAAAACATCTATCACCATGATTTTTTTAGTTCAAGAGTATCCGGAAGAGGATTCCACCACCTCCCAAGTTGATAGTAGTGTTCCTCCAGAATCAGTTACCTCTAAAGAACTGAATCTTCTCAATGATCCCTCTACATCTGATGATAAACATGATCTAGAAGTCGTTCCTCCTACATTTGATGAAGGATTCTCTACCATCATCGATGAGATGGTTCAGGTGAGTATTGTTATCAATGATGAATCAAGGCCAATGACGATCAAATTATCCATGCCCGCAGAGGAACAACAGTAGTATGTGGTTTTATTGAAATATAATCATGATGTGTTTTCCTAGAGCTATAAAAAAATTTAGGAGTAGACCCACATGTCATCGTCCTCCATCTTGGTCTTATGGTGAATCATTATAGGTTCAATAAGCCTCCCAAAAATATGAACCATTCTCATGGTGCCATGGTAAAGGATGAATTTGAGAAGCTCATCAAATTCAACTCCTTCAAGGAAGTTTAGTAACCCAAGTGGCTAGCCAACATCATCCCAGTCTGGAAGAAGAATGGGAGATCAGATTTTATATTGACTTTCAAGATCCCAAACACTATTGCCCGAAGTATTATTTTCCCCTCCCAGTGAAAGAGTTGTTGATTAACTCCATGGATAGGTTCTAGTCCCTCTCCTTCATGGATAAATACTCTAGATACAACCATATCTAGATGGACCATGAGGATGAGGAGTCTACCACCTTTATTGTTCCACAAGGTAATTTATGCTATCTAGTGATGCCTTTTGGTCCAAATAATGCAAAAGCCACTTACCTACACACCATGGACCAAATCTTCAAGCTGATCCTTGGGACATTACTGGAATGTTATGTCAATGATTTTGTGGTCAAATCCCACCATCATCCAGACCATATCATAGATCTTGAGAATGTTTTAAACTATCTTTGTTCCTGATACTTCATGATTAAACCCTCCAAATTCACTTTCAAGGTAACCACTAGAAAGTTATTTATTTTCATTTTCAGATATAGGTGAATCGAGATCATCCCAGAGAAGATCAACACCATTATAATAATTCCACCTCTAAGAAACCAATGGGAGCTTCGAGGCCTTCATGGAAACTTAGCCTATAAATTCCAATTCATCATGAATCTGTTCAAAAAGTGTAATCAATTTTCCAAGATCATGAAGAATGGAGTTTTATACTAGTGGGATGAAGTGTTCCAAACCATGTTTTAGGAAATCAAGAAATATCTACTAAAACCTATGGTCTTGATTCCACCCATCTTAGGAAAGCATTTGGTACTCTATGTGACCACCCTGGAACAATTACTCAGTTCCCTTCTCACTTAGAAGAAAAAAGAAGGGACATAGACATTTTATATTATCTCATTTTCATGTTCCTCAATGCAGAGTTGAGATACTCTCCCATATAGAGGAGATTCCTCATTCTTGTTTTCATAGTGTAGAAGTTATGACATTATTTTCAGCATCACAAGATACATTTAGTGTCTTCTACACTACTACAAATATGGCTTATAATAGCGCTAAAATTGCCTTTAACAGCGCTAAAAAAGCGTTGTTAATCTCGGCGAAGATAAAGGGGGGTCCCCTTTATCAGCGCTATTTTCAGCGCTGATAAATGTATAATATATCAACGCTATTTTGAGCACTGATAAAAACTACCTTTATCAGCGCTCAAAATAGTGCTGATATATTATCCATTTATCTGCGCTTAACTAGCGCTGATAAAGGCCAAAGATCCTATCCAAAACCAGAACCTGCACAGAACCTGCCTAGCACCTGCACACATTACAGCACCAGCACAGAGTCCAAACAAAACCTGCACACAGCACACACAACACCCACACACAAAGCACAGAAGAACAAAAATGATACATACAATTACTTGAAATCATGAATACAAAACAACACACTTCTATATACATTTCAAACAATGTTTAATTTGGTTACAATTACATTTATCCAACAAACAGTTAAAAAACAATGATGTTCCATCCTTTTTGCATCCATCCGCTCTAAAAAATTGTCGTCCATGGCGGCGGTTTCCGAACAAAGCATTCGAACTGAGGAAAAATATTTCACCTACATAATAAAACAAATATTATGTTAGTAATACAATAATGAAATAAAGAATGGGGTTGCTAAATGGAATTATACTAGTGAGGCCCAAAACATAAAATAACCAATTAACGAAATTGGTTCATGGTTAGGGCTAATCATCTATAATAATCAAATGGCCCAATGTTTAGTAGAACATGGATATATTTCCCCCCATTCCATAAAAAAGAAGCACCCATGCCCCCTTCCCCAGCACACCCCCTACACACTGCCCACCCCCGAGCACACCCCCTACCCCTGCACACTCCTTGCCCCCTGAACACCCCATGCCCCTTCCCCAGCATACCCCTGCCCACTGCACTTCCCCCCTTCCCATTGCACACCCCCTGCCCACCCCCTACAAATTTCAAAAGAACCCAGCACGCCCCCTACCCCTTCCCCCTACCACTTTTCCCCCTTCCCCCTCCCCCAGAAAACCACCCCTGCCCTCTCACCCTATCCCCTACACATCATAAAGAAAATACCTTGTATGGAAATTGTGCTCAATTTACATTATACACATCATATATATCAACACATTCTCATGTAATTTCATTCAATGTAAATGAACATATATAGACTCTCTACATCTCAAAAGAAAACCCTCTTTAAAATTCACAAACACATTAAATCCATTTAAAAACACCCATCACACAACTTTCTCATTTCTTCAAACACATTTAAAGGACTTAATCATGAAAATCCACAAGAAATAAAACTGCATTCATTTTAAAAATAACTTTCAAGTCTATACACACCCCAAATTCCTTTGATAACACATTTTTAACTACACAAAAATTTCATATAGTACACTTAGCAAGAAAATACATCATAATAAAATCATCATATAATGTAAAAGCATGGAATCACCTACATAAAGCGTGGAATCTTCCTAAATCTGCTGGAAAACATAAAACCACACCTCCACAATACCTTAATAAGGACTGATTAAACATTAATATTGAATATATAAATGGAAACCCATGTTTAACTTGTGGTATTCCATGAGTTTAACATCCCACAAGGATAGAGGGTCATGATTTAATGTCTTACAGAGATGTAAGACCTGGGTGGATCAAAACACTTATAAAGGTGGATCAGGTAGGTACATCTCTAGGAGGGAGCACCTGGAATGTTTACCTGATAGATGGATCAAAACACACAATGAGGTCTGACCCAAGTGTGGTGCATCCCATAAAGGTAAGGTTTCTCATTTTGAAGACTTATTCGGACGCCACTAAGGGAAATACAAGAGGGAAAATAAGCGAAGGTGTACCCGAGTGAGGGGGTCACCATGGTTTACCATTGGTTGGGATTTAACCTCATGGAGGCTTCCTACGTACCCTATTTAGAATACAACGATCAAAACCCGTATATTTAAAAGAGGTATGTTGTGGGTATTACCCATGGTTAGATGAGTATGGGATACTCATCCCATACTAGGAATACTCTTGGTTGGATGAGTATGGGTTTTGTGGGGCTTATGAATTGTCATATTCTCAGGTTCTTCCAAGAGTAGCAATGGGATGAATGGGACATACGTGCTAAGATGGACCATGTGAATGGAGTGATCCTTGTAAAGAGGCACGAGGCACAAAAAACATGTGGATATATCTGTAAACATTATTTATGGTGGCCATGGGGCTTATCAGAATCCCCATACCTTCCATAAACACCTCAAAACATCACGAGGACCAGATTCTACATGATGGTGCATCACAGGGTTGATTCTTTTGATGATGTACTGGTCGTTTGAGCTTGGATTTAATCTCAACCAGCCTTTACCTTACTTGAATTATCCTGGGACACATATTTTGGTTCCAAAAAATCCCTCAACGATACTTATTATCTCATACATCTACCTAGAAATAATTGTTTAAGTCAAACAACAACACATGTGCTCAAATAAAAGTTCAAACAAATGAGATACAGAAAATGTATTTTGTTGATCCTCGGTGGTTTCGTCGTTCACCCCATACGCACTGCACACCATCATGCCTTACTTCAATATTGATTTGTTCAAAGATCAATAATATGAATCTGGGGATAGAAAACATTGAGTAATAAATTATGATTTCAATACATCGGAGCATTCTCAATTCACTAAAGAAGGTTGGAGGATAATAAATGATCATATATAGATAGCATAAGTGGTATGAATTCACCTTCATCCTATTTGTGTACAATCTTCCATCAGGTATGTTGCCCATTCGTTTATAAACACATGTATATCATCTTCTGAATATGAGTTTTTGCGACAGTCATAGTAGTAATGAAAAAATATAAATACACAAATGATTAATAAATATTTTAAATGAACTCGTAATTATTTTCAAATATACCTCATCAGGGATGCTATTTTGTTGATGAAATACGATCTCTTTCATAAATTTACAAACATAATAACTACAGTCCTTTCTGTTTGTTTGTTTTGGACACTACAGAAACATCGACAACAATAAGTAATTTGTTTTGATATGTGTTTGGATAGTGCAATGTTATTATATATACCCGGATACTTTTCCAATTGTAGATCTTGTAGGCGTTCTCATCCTTATGCCTTGGATTCATTCCATGCATTAGACGATATTGATGCACCGCCTTATCATAACAGAATCCTAATTAAAAGATAACATAAATTATATAACTAGATGTTTAGTTTTAAAATGTTGGATCTAGTGTATTACAAATTAACAAACGCCATCATGCGTGGTCGGTTTGTTGGATGTCCATGTGTTGAATCCAGAAAATAAATCTTTAGAGTATCCAAATTGACTGCAATCAGCGTCCAATACTCCCTAAAAATACAAAAATTAATAAGTAAAGAAAGAAATGAATATATAGTTGATATGATTAAATTGTAGAGTTTTACCCCTGCATCGTTGGTATTAAAAAGAGTCTGTCATCCGTAATTTTGTTTTCAAATGATTTGAGTAGGGATGAAATTATTGCAGCCTCTTTAAAATAATCTATTTTGTCTTTTGAAGATGTGGTGTGAGGACTAACAAGTCCAAATTTTTGTTCATGGGGAAATCCCTTCAATTGTTTTCATATATACGTCTGCAAAAAATATAAAATGTATTTAGTCAAAATTATCAGAGTATATCAGCTTTTGTAAAATCAAATAATGAAAACTTACCTCATGTATACATTTACAACTGAGGCGCCTATCCATTCATACTTGAGGAGTTCATTTACATTTTCAGCACTAATGAAATCTAATATCTCCTCTCCATACATATCTTTTTCAAAAGCAAAAATTTGAGTACTGCTGTCTTTCAACTTTGTATCCACATGAGCCTGCAATGATATTAACTGTGGATATAAAACGGGTAGGGTGAAGGTGCTCTTAGTAGACAATTTCAATCGGTTGGTTAATCCTTGAGATAGTTTTGATCTGATATTTCTTTTTACCTCACATTCTTTGTCATTCTGTTATAACAGTCATCGGTTCAGACCTTTTTTAATTAAATGTTAAAGGTCCAGCTTGAAAAATAAATAAGAAATGAATACCTTTTTGTCGACATGTTTTTTTACAAGAACTGTTAGTCATGAGATGAATGTTCCAATAGCTTGTTCAACCGTATGAATTTCATCATCGTCATTTGGAACAAGTAGCTCGACACTCGGCACATTAGATATGTTAATTGACACTCTAAGATGATCTTTTGGAAGCTGTCTGTTGTGTAGCATGTCATTTTGCGTATTGAACACCGTATCCCTCTCTACAAGGCAATAGGTGGGAGTTGATAAATATAAATCACAGTCATTTTCACCCTATGGAATATTAGTACAGGAAAGGTATCAGTGTCTATGTAAATCACATTTCACCGAAACAATTATTAAAACATTTATTACCTCATCTAAGTCATGTTTTTAAGGGGAATGGATCGCCTTAAAGCTGGTGGGGGTGGGGCGAGATCGTCACGCATGGGTTTTTGTTGAGTTGTTTCTTCTCTTTGCCTCTCCCCCATCAATTTTTCTATCATCTCTCTCTGGTATTGTAATTCTTCTTGAAAAATAGATAATTTTTCTTGCAGCTTTTCCATTTTTTCATTTTGATCCCCTGCTTGTTTTTGTTTTTGAAAATATGTTTGGGGTGTCACCCCAAAACCCGCACCTCTGACGCGGCCATACTTTTCTGACTGCTTCAAGGCTGCTGAAAGTATGTCTGCATCTGATGCGGTTGTTGTTGATTCTTGTGACTATTTTAGATAGAAAATATAGAAAAATAAGTAGTTATTGTAATGTAATAGTGATTTAAATCAACTCAAATTTATATTATGTCATACTTACACATGTTTCCCACACTTTTTTTGTGTTTTCATCTATCAATGTCCCCTCTTTATTTACACGAGCCTCCTTCCATAGCACATAGTGTGGGATGGATATGGCTTTCGATTTCGATTCATCAATCTGCATATAAATAGAGAAACATGGTTATGTTGTTGTTTTATGTCACATACTAGTAGTAGGGTAGATTTAAAAGACGTACCAATTTTTTCTCAAGTTCAACGTACCCCATCCTTACTTTACAGTAAGGGTACGCTGGTTCTGTTGCGTGTTTTTTATTTTCAGCACTCAGTAGTTGTTTCATAAATAAAAAACTATCAATCAGAGTGATTAATACAAGAAAAAGTCAAACAACATATTACCCCACACAATGTACCTAAAAATTATTCTCCCCAAAACGGTTGATAAACGCATCCCACGCTCCTTGTGATATCAAGTGTGCGTAAAGAGGAGGTGGGTGTGGCTTGATTTTCCCTTCTGCATCTTTAAGATGATATTTTGTTAAAATTGTGCGGAAACCTCTAGGAATCCTTCCTGTAACTCTTAATACATATTACTTGTGTGAGACATATACTATAAATGCACTCTACAATGGATGATGAAGAGTAAGTCAATGTTTTGGTATTTTATTTTATTTTAATAAATTAAAAAAATGATATCATAATGTTACCGTAATTTCTTCCCACATTAGTGTCTTCATCCCGTTGACAACATGGTGCCACGACTGTAAATCAATCGGCACACGTTTCCGAGTGATGATTCCAATGTAGCTACTAAAGATGAATTTGTTGGGGTTAACATGTTGGCCTCGCTTATTCCATCCCACCTCAAATTTGATGCCTTTTGCTTTTTCCTTAAGGATTTTGTCCAACACTGTCAAACTACGATGCTCTTGTTTTTTTTTTGCGCTTTCAGGGTTTAATTTCCTACCATTTCCACAGAAGTATCATCAATATCTTCCCCCAGAGCACTAGCATCGGCAATGGGACCAGCAGCAACAGGTTGAGAAACCTATTGTACCTCAGCACTGGGACCAGCAACAACAGGTTGAGAAACCTGTTGTTGCTCTGCACTGGACCACCAACATTTTGTTGAGAAACCTGTTGTTGCTCTGCAGTGGGACCACCAGCTGCTGGTTGAGATACCTTTTGTGCCTCGGTATTGGGCGCATCAGCAGGTGAAGAAGTCATTATCTGCAGAAGTGGTTTAATATTTAATTTAGATTACATAAAAACAGCAGCAAACAGATAATAACATAATTTAACACAATGTATGTTACAATAAACAAATAACCTGATTATTTTACTCTTTTTTTTTCTTTAAAGGATGAAGTGATTTGACTCCTCTATCGACTATGTAAATTCCTTCATTGTGGTCTCCTCTGAAATACAAAACACCGTCTACATTTGGACCACTGCGAAATGATTGTGAAGTCCCTATAAAAGGGTCAACCTCCGTTGAACTTTCATATGACCCTCCAGTTGTTTTTGGTTGATAACAGAACAATTGACCAATTTCGGTTTGCGGGGTCTGGAACATAAAATACTTGTACTGCCTGTGATGCCATTATAAATGGTTCGTCTTTCTCCCCTTCCTTACTGAAATCAAATTTCATGAATCCTAATTCATCTATTTTAACAGCACTCATGTTATCAACCCACTTGAATTGAAAAATCGACACTTTGAATTTCGAATAATCCAACTCTTAAATTCGTTTGATGACGCAAAAGTATGACATATTCGCATAAATTGGATTTTTGTCCTTAGCACCAGAAACATGCATCACCTCAACCACAAGTGTAACCCCACTATTCTGCATGGTACGGTCTTCATCGTGTTCATTAGTATAGAATGTATAACCGTTAACTGCATAAGCATTATAAGATAATACGTACACACTTACTCCTCTGGCCAGCCATCGAAGTCGTTTTGAAATTGAGTCTGGATTTTCATCTAACTTCTTAAAAATATGGTCTCGAAACCATCCTATAAACTGTTGATTATGTGTATCTGATATCCATTTTTCATCCCTAGAAGAATTCAAACGCCTAAGATTTTCTTTGTGGGTTTGAACGTATGGGTCAACGTCGAAATTGTTATGAAAAACGTAAAGGTGGGCCTGCTCCCGATCTGTAATATTGATTGTGACAACCTCTGTTCCAGAAATTCCTTCACCCACAAGCCACTCAGTGTGACGATATTTCGGTAGGTGAACTATTTCCACACCAGACAGGTATTCGGTACAAAATTCAATAGCTTCCTCAAAAATATATTGCTCCGCAATACAACCCTCTGGCCGACTTCAGTTTTTGACATACCCTTTCAAAATCTTCATATACCATTCAATGGGGTACATCCATCTAGAATGTACAGGACCACATAGTCGAATATCTCTCACCAAATGAACCATCAAATGAACCATCGTATCAAAAAATGTCGGCGGGAAGAACATTTCCAATTCACATAATATGACGGAAATTTCTCTTTCCATAGTTGGAAATTTCGTCGGGTCTATAACTTTGCTGTATATAGCTTTGAAGAAGAAACAGAGATTCATTAATGTATGGCGGACATTCTTGGGAAAAATGCAACGTAAATCTATAGGAATTATATCTTGCATCAAAACATGGCAGTCATGTGATTTCAGACCCTTTAATTTTAAATCTCCCATTGACATGATGTTCTTGATATTTGATGAATACCCCTATGGAACCTTTACGTCATTCAAGAAGTTGAAAAACTAATATCTCTCCTGCCTGGAAAGAGTGTAAGTAGCAGGAGGAAGAAATGTTCATTTTTCACCCTTCACTGGTGCCAACTCTTCTCGTATTCCCATCTCAACCATGTCCAATCTAGCCTTAATTTCATCCTTTGTTTTGCCGGGTGCATTTAGAAACGTGTCTATGACACTATCACATACATTTTTTTCAACATGCATAACATCAAGAAAATGTCTGACATCTAGACAATTCCAGTATGGTAATTAAAAAAAACTGATCTCTTTTTCCAACCAGTTTTCAGAAGGTTTTTTGAAAACGGTTTACCAGAAGTAGTGTCCAAGTCATTCACTTTCTCAAACAATTGATCACCTATTAGTGGAGATGGTGTTGTACGTTCCTTTGAACTTCCATCGAATGATGTCGTCCAAGATCGGTACTTATGTCGTCGGGGTATAAATCTGCGATGTCCTAGAAACATGGTTTTCGATGAATGTTTCAACCTAATTGACTGTGTACCTTGTTCGCAAATGGGACACCCTTGAGTTCCTTTAATGTTATATCCTGAAAAATTTCCATAAGCAGGAAATTCATTTATCATCCCATACAACATGGATTTCAAAGTGAACTGTTCATTTTTGTAAGCATCATACATCGTAACGCCTGAATCCCACAATATTTTCAAATCCTCGATCAATGGGGTCAAATAAACATCAATATCATTACCCGGTTTTTTTGGTCCTGATATAAGCATAGATAACATGATGTATTTTCGTTTCATTCATAACCACGGTGGTAAATTATAATTTACCAACATAACCGGCCATGTACTGTGACTGCTGCTTTGAAAACCAAAAGGATTCACCCCATCTGTAGATAACGCCAGACGAAGGTTTCTCAGCTCGTTCCCAAATTCAGGATACTCGTGATCAATTCTCTTCCACTGAGGAGAGTCTGTAGGGTGACATAGTTTCCCATATTTAATTCTTGTACCTGTATGCCATGCCAATTTTCCTGTAGTCTCCTCACTTCCATATAGGTGTCTAAACCTAGGAATGATTGGAAAGTACCATAAAACTTTCGTAGGACTAGAATCATCTTTCTTGTATCGGGAAGCACCACACTTTGGGCATTCTTTAAGTGATTTTTGGTCCTTGCGAAACAATATACAGTCATTCAGGCAAGCATGTATTCTTTTAGAGATCATACCCATCGATCGTAGAATTCGTTTGGCATCATATGTTCGGCTTGGGAGTTCATTATCTTCTGGGAGCATGTCATTCAGGAGAGCAAGTAGTTCCGTAAAATTGGAATCACTCCACCCGTTGCCTGCTTTCAAATTATATAGCTTCAATATGGCTGACAATGCTGTTTATTTAGTGAAACCAGCATACAATGGTGTTTTTGCACAACTCTTTAACTTCTCAAACAATTTTGGGCAATCACGAAGTTTATCTTCAATTGTCCTTGTCATTTCCTCAATATGATCTTCATCATCGTTCACATCTGTAATCACACCCTCCATATGATTGTCTTCATTGTTCACGCTTCTAATCATATCATATGATCTATAAAATGTCATGTTCTTTGAGTAACTACCTACATTGGTTTGTTCCCCGTGTTTATTCCAACATGTATAACTTCGATCTATTCTGTGACAGATCAGGTGTTCTTCCAACTCCTCTGGACTAATTTGTCTTGAATAAAAACAGTGTAAACACGGACAAAGGATTTGAGAAGGGTCACATGCATGATCTTCTACAAACTTGATAAACTCTTTCACGCCATATTTATACTCTTTTGTCAACCGATTGGCATTCATCCATTCTTTATTCATATTCATCTTCTTTATGGGTTCAATCTCGATAACTTTCCTAATATTATGTTTTAATTAATCAGGTAGCATTTTTTGGGTTTTATAAAAAAAAATCATGGTAAAAATGCCTTTAAACACATATGAAATCCATATACATGGTGTGTCCAGTAGGGTGAACATCATGTATGTATAAGATACTTGATTTAATCTGACATATATCAAATTTATTCCAAGTTAGTCTTAGAAAGACTGAATGATTCCTTAAAAAATACATGACATGCGAACAAGAGGAAACCAATGAGTAACAGGAGAAAACAGTAATAAATATGATGCTATCTCAATGTACTCAAGGTGATGATAAGATGTTGGTCAAGATCAACTATGGGTTGGGAGTACACTAATATTTAATTGAAAAAAACTACTAAAACCTGATCCAGAAAAGGATTAAATATCCTATTCATCAAGTCCCTTAATACAACCAATGCATTAGTTAAACCAAAAATCATCGCTAAAAAATCATACAGGCCATAACTACTCTAAAAAGTAGTCCATGGTAGGTCCATCGATGTCCAACTCATCTAATGGTATCCTAATGTCAAATCTATCTTGGAGAAGATCATAGAAACTCATATATGATCAATGTGACTATCAATGCGTGGATGAGGATACATATTCATGACTCTCATCAGGTTCAATCTCCAATAGTCCAAAAAAAGAATAAATACCAATCAACCATCTATTTTAGAGAACTATAAAACCCCATGGTAATGTACTATGCCATATGAAACCATTATATTCTATATCATCAAATTGTAATTCAAACAACTGATGCTCTTTTGGTATTATTTTAGAAATTGTGATAGAAACTGAATTTTCTCCCAAAACTAACTAGATTATAAAGTTTATCTCTTTATTAAGAAGTAAATTTTATACCTCATCAGTGAAAACATCCTAAAAATGTACTACCATTGGGGAAAAAGAATCCTACAGCATTCTAGCAACATCTACAATATGCCTAACTATTTGAGCCATTAGGGTACAGTAAATATATAAGTATAACATGCTATTTAAAATGAAATTTGGAAACAAGAAATCATACACACTCCTGATAAACCCATAATACAAAACATATCACCTAGTATGTCTGTCACATATACAAATAAATAAATTAGAAAAAAATGCTACAAATCATAAAGGTACCATTAAATACTTACATTGGTCAACTTGTTTTAGAAATTTTTTATCTTCATCCATGCCTTGTACTTGCACCCATGAATTTGAAGGTGAGTATGCGTACACGATAGTTGACCTTCTTAGAGAAGAGTTTATAGAAGAGTATAAGAGACATGAAGTAATGAAGATCATTAGAGTGTTGGAGAAAATGTGGTTTCAGTGTAAATGCATTTTGGAATGATCATTTCTATTCATTGTGGCAATCGGCTTGTGCAACACGGCCTAAGTTACAATACCTGCAAGTTGTAACTTAGGCCGCGTTGCACAAGCCGAGTTCCACATTGTTTGTAGCAACCACATTTGCTCCAACACTCTAATGATCTTCATTGCTTCATGCCTCTTATACTCTTCCAGAAACCCTTCTCTAAGAAGGTCAACTATCATGTACGCATACTCACCTTCAAATTCATGGGTGCAAGTACAAGGCATGGATGAAGATAAACAATTTCTAAAACAAGTTGACCAATGTAAGTATTTAATGGTACCTTTATGCTTTGTATCATGTTTTTTTCTAATTTATTTATTTTTATATGTGACAGACATACTAGATGATATGTTTTGTATTATGGGTTCATCTTTTTCTAATCATATAACTATGAGATTATGCTATGTGATAAAAATTAATATGGATCCATCATCATTTCCATTGGGATAATCTTTGGGAATCCATATATCCATAAGATTAAAAACTATTTCCTTTGTATCTCATACATAAATATTCAACTTGAAGGGGTAGAACTTACCACCCATGGTAACTCAAAATAAAAAAAATGAAAACAAGGGTTGGTTATCCACAGAAGTCATCACACATAACCTTGGTAGACCTCTCACACATGTGAACCATCATAACTAACCAATTACCATATACTTCATCTTAGAGTCAAGATATCCCTATGGAACCTATAGGGTATCCACTTCCACATCATTCACAAACAACCCACTTGTGTTTCTAAATATCAATAACATCTCTTATTTCGATACTCATCACTAATTATGAATCACATCCCTAGAAGTAATCATAATCACATTAAGACCACACTATCTATTATGGAAATCCTTACTGGAATTAGGCTCAAGATATGGTATCATTCCTATCTCACATCTATATTCACTATTTGGTCCCCACACACACAATATATAAATAATATACCAAGGGAATACCATCCATGGAACTCACATCCCACATTGAGAGAATGAGGAGGAGGAGGACGAGGCAGAGGCGGTCGTGGCAGCGAGGGTGGAGGCGGCGGTAGCGGCAGAGGCGGAGGCGGCAGCGACGGTAGAGGTGGCGGCGGTCGTGGCAGCGAGGGTGGAGGCAGCAGAGGCAGAGGCAGTCGCGGTAGCGGGAGCGGGGGTGGAGGCAGCGGCGGCGGCGGAGAAGGAGGAGGACGAGGAGGATGAGGAGTAAGAAGGAGGAGGATGAGGAGGATGAGGAGGAGGAAGGAGGACGACGAGGTTGCGCGGCGAGGGGCCTGGTTCAGCTTCTGCGAGAGCTTGACCGCGTGCAAGCGAGGATGGCATGTTAGGGTTATTAAATAAAAACCGAAAGAACCTTTATCGGCGCTTGTTAAAATCATTGATAAAGTTATGTTTTATCAGTGCTAAAATAAAAGCGCTGATAAAACATTCATTTATTAGTGCTTTTTAGTGCTGATAAAGGGGTATGCCTTTATCATCACTTTTATATAGCACTGATAAAGGCATACCCCTTTATCAGCGCTTTCTGTTTAGTGCTGATAAAGGGCTGTGCTTCCCTTGCCCTGTTTTGTGGTAGTGTCTATGGATTGTCTAAATAATATACTGAATTTCTAGATGATGATAGGCAAGAAAGAATTTTGGGTGGTGATTCTTTAGCAATTCGACATCAGGTTCCTTTCACTGATGGTTGTCAGGGGTTAAGTGCTGGCAGGATTTCTGGCCACTCAACCGGGCCCGGAGGAAACACCTATTTATGTTGAAATCCAATACAAGGAAATCCTCTCAGTGGACCAAGTTATTCCATGTTGGAAGACGTATTTTAATGGTTCCTCCCATAGGCCAACCATTAGAAGGATCAATGATCCCAATCTCAACGGAGTGGGTCTAGGAATCATCTTTATCACCCCAACATAGGTTGTCTGACCCTATTTGTTCCTACTATAAGAAGGTTGCATGAATAACTAGTCAGATTATTAGGATCTCATTACTGGTCTTGATCTTGATCTTGATATTGAGGTTCCCTGAATTCATGTGAAGGGGATATCCATGTTTGACGTCTAGAAAATAAATGGTGATTAAGTCATCAAGAATCCAGAGCATGTGCCCTTGCTATAGCATGCTCTCTAGATGATTGCCCAAATCCCCTCTCTTGTAGTGGTATCACATGTTCCCCAATCATAGAATAGTAGATCAAATGCCCTGGCTAGTCTAGCCACTTATCTTACAGATCCTGACTAGTATGATCCATCAATTCATGCGGTGCATTGAAGATTCATCACCCCTGTTAATTCATATGACCACTACCTTTAATAGGTAAACCACTTGATCATCAATGCTTCCACATTGGGACCTATGGATCCCCCTACAACTGAATAAGACAATTATTGGACAACTCCATTCATATATTATCTCTAACATCGAACTCTTCCACCAAAAAGAGCTGCCAAATGAGTGAATCTGTTGGCGTGCAATGTAGTTTACCCTCAATAGTGGACCCAAACTCGATTAGAATCTCTAAAAATGTGGTTTTGATGAAATTAACCTATGTTTTACTCAAGTAGATGAGACTACCCAAGTTATGTAGAAAGTTCATGTCAGTTCCTATGGTTATCACTAGGAAGGGTTGAATCTCTCTCACTAGAATCAAAGGCTAGGAAACTTCTATCCCACTTTGGTCTATAAATGTATTGAGTTATCCAAGAGGTTTCATGTGTGACATATCCATTATAACTTTTTTCATTGACAGAGAATTCCCCTTCATAATAAGAAGTACTTGTGGCCCTTTGTGGTCTGGGGACTCGATGTTGTGAAACTATATCCACCAATGACATATCACTAATGTAGGTTCATTCTGACCGTAATGGATTTCATCTCCAAGTGGGAAGAAGTGATCCCTATCAAACAAGTCAAGGCCTGATCAATTTTTTAATTTATTAACTATACTATCAACTACTGGTTTGGGTTCCCTCACGCTATTCTCCCCAAAATTGGCACCAATTTCCAAGCAATTGAGATAAATAAGTTGTACACCAAATACCACATCCGGACCAACCATATATCCCACTACCATGCGCATGTAAATGGATAAATCAAGGAATTCAACAAAACCCTCTATAACATGATATAGAAGATGGTGGGCTAGAATATGAAAAGTTTTCCAGACAGGCTCCCCAACGCTCTCTGCGCTTATCAGATGACAACCCACAATTCCACCCAACAGAATCTATATTCTCTAGTGTATGGAACATAGGTAGTCCTTCCCATTGAGATCTAATTTCGATCATTCCAAATAGCTATCTATGATCAGTATACATCAAACATAGTATATGAGGTCCACCTAGTAGATCTGGAGGCCCTTGATGAAAGGAGGCTCCAAGCCTTACATAATCTAGAGAGGCCCCAGAACAATATAGCTAGAGTTTTCAACCAGAAGGTTCACCTCTTCTCTTTCCTCCAAGGTGATACATTGTTGGATACCTAAATGAAAATGATACCTGGTACGGAGACACCAAATTTCAAACCCAAGTGGGGAGGTCTAGACATTTTTCATAATTTCAATCCCAATAGTGCATACTCCTTGGTCACCATAGATGGATATAACATCACTCCTCCAACCAATTCCAAGTTCCTTAAGAATTAATTCACTTGAATGGGGTTCCACATCCTAGTTTCATGATTTTAAACTACATAAAACCATTTTTCTAATCATATGATGATCAACTACATATCAACCATTGTCCTAGTCTCTTGACGATAAACTTTTTAACAATCAACATCCTATCTGTATGATGATAAACTACATAGCAGCCAGTGTCCTAAGAACATGAAATTAAACTAGGCGCTCAAGTATAAATATGAAGACTTTAAACTATGATAATTTTCCCCTTGAGAATTTATGGTGTGGCATGGGGAATCTTGGGTCCTCATTCATATTGGGTTATAGTAGCCAAATCGTTCACATCCCTCTTGTAACACTTCCTCCACCGCTTTCTCACTATATGATGTTAAAATGTGTGTTTATCATCTTAGATGAATGGAATTAAATTGTGAATCAATAATGATCCTTATTTTCATGTCCTTATAAGGCATGACCATCATCCTATTCATACAATGATAAACTACACAACGCCATAATTTCCTCACCTGAGAGGACATTTCCCCTAGAATTGATCACCTACCATGCCATCTTTAAGAACTAAGGATAACTTGATTCATGCCAATATAGGATATGTAGAGACAACTAGATTCTAGATCCTGGTCCATCCACCCCAATAACCATGACCCCTCTGTGTAAAAAACAGACTAGTGTAGGGATATTTTATTTCAGAACTACATATGGATTTATTCTCATCCTTCAGAGATATATAGAGACACACATATCATTAATATCAGGACCAGCCATGTCTTTTACCTTTCTTTCAAATTAGTTCATGTTCTTACTTATCGCATGACATTAAACTACGTGGAATTTCAAGAACTATGGGTGGATTATTTCCCATCCTCATGGGATATGTAGTGATACCTGGACACTTTTTATTTATGCCCAGCCATAGATCCACAAATTTTTTGGCCCCTTGGCCTCATCATATTCCACATTACATGACTTTAAACTGTATATAGGATGTTCATTGGAATTTTTAGTGTGATTATGGGCCTCAATTTCCCCATTCACATCAGGTTTATTATAGAATCACACTATGAATGTCCATTTGAGATATCCCCCATCTTGGTCCAAGCTCTACGACTTTAAACTAGATTCTCAAGTCTAGGCATCATGACTTTAAATTGGGTGGATTTCGTCTCTAGAATTTTTCATGCCATTTTTGGCCTCCTTTACCTCATTCATGTTGGGTTTTTCATAACACAACATTATAAACATCCATTTGGGACACATTCCTCAATGTTCTAAACTCTATGACCTTAAACTAAGAACCCAACTTCTCAATGAATGAAGTTAAACTGAAATCATACCCTGAACAAGTTTAGGATGCCCCATGATAATCACGGGATGCCTCATTCCCTTGCCATAGAGGGATTCCTTGACAGTGTCGGTTGTCTACCACACTATTTTCAAATAACTACGTGTGACTTGATTCCTATACTTATGTGATATATAGAGACTCATGAACATTTCTTCTTCGGGCCCATATGCAATCTATTTCAAATATTTGGCCCCAAGTCCTTGATTATGGTCCATGTAATACAACATTAAACTATCTTCAAGACCTGGGTTTGATTCCCATGCTCTATTAAATTCACATTTCACACTATGATCCCTTCTCGATTAGGGTATCCATCCTCCTTCAAATCCAGATGGACCCCCTTATTAGTGATGTTCTTACACCACTTTTTCCTCACCTCCCATTTTGGGCCAACATCTTATTGGATATCCTATTAAAAATTGAATATCCTTTGTTTTAGAACATGTTCAATAGTCATTTTTTATTTAATTCCCCATTCCTTGCTTATTAGGTAGGGATTCCGTCATTTTCAAACTTGTTTGGTAGTCTATCCTCACTCACCAGTCACCTAAATGATCACAGTCTTGAAAGTCTCATATTATTTCCCTTCCATTTTCTATGAAATCCCACATGTTGGAAGATCCCCGATATAATTACCTATTTCCCTCATTGATCATGAATCATGTGGGATTAGGAGTCTAGTAAGGTGTGATTTGGCATGGTCCTCATGGTCTGAACTCTATAACCTTAAAATAGAAGCCTACATCCAAGAAATCATGACTTTAAACTACATCTTAATCCCTAGGAATGTATGGTGTGGTTTGAGAGCCTCTTTGGTTCTCATTCACATCAGGTTGTTAATCCATCACACCGTGCATATCCATTTGAGATACCAACATCTTGGTCCAAACTCAATGACCTTTAACAAAGAGCCTCATTCTGGTATTTTCCCCTTGAAATATCACATATCTGTTCTTCCCATCTATTTCTTAACTCATATGTGGTGCGCAAGACATTTTCAGCTCATTCATGTTAGTTTTATTTTCTATGTGACACGTAATTGTATTGGGAATATCTATTTCTAGGTCTATACAACATGAATTTAATCTATTGGATAGGGTCCAGGAATTATGACTTTAAACTATGTGCAGTGTCCTAGTTATATGTCATTAAACTATGGGACACGTCTCGATCTCATGAAGTTAAAATGTACCATGCATCGTCCTCACTATATGATGTTAAACTGTTTATTCATCATCCTCATTTTCATGACAAAAAATTGCATGTCATCCTAGCCCCTCACCTAAGAGGTCCTATATGGAATATGGGTTTGATATTTTTTTCAGAATAATATGCCTACACCAATGTTCTCTAGGCCATGGTGGTGCAATTCCAAGAGTTTTAGAAGCTTTTAAAACATTCAATCACTCCACTACAATGCTTCATGTGCCCAGTATTTGGATCCCCATCCTATTTCATGTCCGAAGGGACACCCTAACATTATAGTTTCATTCCAATTCATCTCACTTACCTTCCTAGTAGAATGCACCCAAAGACTTAAAATGAAATTTCGAGTTAGGTTCCATGTTTCGAACATGTACAGTGGTCAATACTCATTTTTTACCCATTTCAGGATAGCAGTATGGATATTGTGTTTCGAACATGTTCATTAGTCATCCTGTGCCACCATTTCATCCTCCCAGTGTTCCAAATTTTGGGCATCGTGGTTCACACTCTTCATTCCCCTTTGTTCAGATTGACTCTAACACCCCTGGTGTTATCCCATTCGTGCACTAGCACACATTGGGAAAATCAGGTTGTCTTCTCTGAGAGACCTTTTCTCCAAACACAACTTCTGTCAACCTGGATGCTCTCAGTGGTCAGTCAACAACCACAGACTTCGAGTGTTCGATGATTATCTGGCACTCTCATACAATGTGAATCATTATGTGGTCATCCCTTATTTCTCACACCATTTATAATCCATGAGAGATTAGGTATTTGTCATTAGTTTTCTCACAAATATGATTGATGTGAGATAATTTAATTGATCAGCAATGTATCCATACACACAGTAAGTTAAAAAACAATAGAGTTACAAGTTCTGGTATAATATCCCCTATATCTCTACTCTAGAGATTTTCCACTTTAGCTCTGTCAGCCATTGGTATGTAGCCCATAGGACTTGTAGAATCCTTTAAGATATTCTTCTTCATAATTTTCTACTGGATGAAGATCATCAAATCTTGTTTGTGTTAGGAGCCATTCATCCTGGAGATTGGCAATCTGAGTAGTTGCCTACTTCATTTAGATCTCAGCTTCTTCTGGTTGAGCCCTCAGATTACCGATGATTTCTGACCGAGTTCTAAGGAAAGAAGTGTGCTCTCTCACTTTCACCTCTAGATTCTAGATATCTTGAGTGACTTATTGAAGTTTTGAATGAAATCATACTTATCATGACACCAGTAAGTTTCCAAATATTGGCTCCCACCCCACATATTCTTAGAAAGACAATCACAAAACAGTGCATAGTGGTCTTGATCATCAACCCCTCTAGTGCATAGGTTGCATACCCAACGGTGGAGTGACCCCATTTGGAAAACCATTTGCAGTTCAAGGGTCTAGTCAATGAATCTTTGGATTCATATCAATACCATATGCCATATGATACAATTTTATTCAGCCATGTTGGGGTCAACATTGTCCATCTCCTCAGGATCATCAGGATCATACTCTGGAAAGTTGGTAAGGAGCTCAGTAGAAGGGTATTCATTTGGTATCTTCTCTAAGGGGTTAGGCTCCATATCATGCAAACATCCATCATTTATTTCTTCTTCTTACTCAGCCACACCACTGCTGGATTAGAGTTTTATCTTTCTAGTGGCATCACTCGCAGTTGTGGCCGCCTATTTATTCGAGACCACCAAGGACAAATCAATTTGGACGATTGGATCCTAATCAATGTACAGAACCATCATAAGAAATCACATAGATTCCTCGACCCCATTTTCTCATTGATTTTGTAGTCTTTCAAACACTACATGAAAAAAGCACCCCTATCAACCCACTCAATCAATGATAGGTATGCCTTTTTGAAATCGAACACTTATAGGATCTTAGCTCAATTAGGTCAGGTTCTTGGTTCAGTGAAGGGGATTCCACCATATTAGATCCCTCCCCATATAGTATGTCAGTGAATAACAATATCCCTCCCTTCACTATTTGGGTGGGAGCTACATAAGATAGACATATGTTGATGTCAGATCTCTATGGAAGCTTGATTATGGCCATACAGTTCAGGATTTGCTCTTAACTGGAGGAGTTATTTCAATGATAATACTTCTCGTACATTCCTATTCATTATTCTCCACCATGGGAATTCTAGGATGTGGTCCCTTAAATAAAATAGGAAGGACACAGGGTTCCGATCTTGCAACACCAACCTCCTCAACTTGTTCAACAATTTCCTCGGCCCTAGGAGTAGGATCTGGAGCATCCTCTATCGCACCCGCTGGAACATCTTAATATCTAAAATTAGGGACCTCTTGTTCACTATCAAGTTTCTCATATATGGAACAAGTTGTGGTTAGTAGCACTGTGTGGTGAAAGGTAGAAATCAGAGGAAGTTGCAAGTGAAGTCTTACCAAAAGGTACTCAGTGAGTTTTTCATTAGAGATGACAATTTCACCACTCTCTCGAAGACTCATTTGATGAGCATTGCTTCCCTAGGACCCCTCATCACCATCCCCTTATCCTTATATATTTTTTATTATATTTATTCTTCTTCTTCCATGTCATCCTCGGGTGTTGTCTCTTCTCCATCCAACTCTTATCCAAGAATTACTTTCACCAGGGTGATTGGTTCCCCATATTACCCCCTCTGGAATTCATAGACATACATATTTGTTAGGTATACCTGATGTCGATGAAATATCACCTTGTCTGCCACCTAAATGTTCCCAAATTCTATCAAAATGACCTCATCCGGCTTCAACTTTTACCACAAGTCTTCATGTAAATTCAATTTTCACAATGTTCTCCAAGAATACCACTGGGATGGGAAAATATCTCTAGTGGTAGGTTTCAAAAGATATATTATCTTCTTCCCAGGAGCCTATTTGGCTAGCCCTCAAGGCCTATTTCTGGACCACCCCTCTTCCGAAGGTGGAGGTGCGGCTACAACCTGTGACATCCCCACCACTATGATTCCTACTTGTGCCACCATTATTGCCCGGGTTGCCTCTTGGGTGGCATCCCGTCAGATTTCTTGCTTGTCTATCCCCATGCTTCATGCATTGGTCGGCCAAATGCATCATCATAAGATCTGTTCTAGATATTCCACCACCCAGTTCTTGGCATCTTCTGTTGATAGGTTGGTATCTAAATATGTACGTAGTAGCATGATAGTTTCACCAAATCCAATAATAGTCATCATGAACCATAGCCGATGAAGGATACATGGGTTCTTCTCTTTGTTAACCTATGTATATAGTTTCTTCACCACCTTCTGAATGAATTCAAACTTCATGGAAAAGAGGGGTGGCATGTAAAGTTCTAAAATGGTATTTAAATCGATCTAGGAAACCAACCAATGACTCCTAAATCTCCGTAAGTACTCCCTATGGTCCCATGAATCTCATGGGTTATCCATAATCTAGCCGACTAGAGAGCAGAAGGGGTGAAAGTTGAAATTTTCATGGTTTTCGATATGAAGCATGACTACTTAATTATGAAGGGTTAGTTTTAGAACACCATCAATGCTCAGAAGGGATGGTCATAGGCTGGAACCTTGAGGATGAATCAAATTTATAAAATCATATCCACCAAGATGAGATGCAACCCAGTGGTTCAGGATCTGTAATGGTCCGTAGATTCCCATGGCCATGCTTCCACTAGAGATGAATCTTAGAATGTTATAAACCCTTTCCAATATAGGGACTCCCAATTTGACCCTATTGTGAGAATCCATGATCCCTGCCATCACCACGGTCCTTAAGAGGACCCCCATTTTAGTTTCCCTCACCAGAAATAGCCACCCACTCAGGATGGCAGTGAGAAAAGTGGTATATCAAACCTATGGGTCCCAGATCTCATCCATGCTATAACCCCATGTCTGATACTCTCTTGATCTAGGATCACCCAGTATGATCCCACCCTTCCCATCTATGATGCATTAGGACACTGATTCCCTTGGGCCGACATCTTCACCTTCTTATCCTTATTAAATAATTGTATAAACCACACTAGAAATGTTATGTTCCTATGGATGTATGTGATATTAAATTTTTTACTTCTCCACCTCCAACAGATGTCTTTCTAAGGTTGGGTTCCACTCATGATCCTCCTAGGTATTCTCAGGTGGGAAGAACTCATCGTATTTGAATCCATCTTAGGGAATTCCTCTAATGCAATGAATATACCATAAACTGATGTTGAACTTCCCCTGATGGAGGTGGAATTTATTTGTGTCATGGGAAAATTGGTTGATTATCTCTAACACCATCTCATGTTGATGGTAGATATGGAACTGCAACCTCCATAGGGCCACATACAGCCCGATGTTGCACATAAATTCTATGAAACCCTTTCATGAGTAGCATAACCAATACACCCATTCCCATTAACTCGTGAAGTTTCCCCTAGACCTTAGGTCTTAGTATTATTTACATCCCACACTTACATCCCTCATATTTCTTTGGAATATGATGGCATAGTGGGCAGGGTACTCCCCAGCTTTCAGTTCATCACCTGTGATTATCCTATTCTTTGAATTGAAGACATAGATGCCCATTTCTTGATTCTCTCTTGTAACATGGCCATAAACATTGATGTTTTATCATTGAATACTATCTTCACACATGAACCATGGTTGCAGTGAATTAGTTTAAAATCCTAGGATATAAATTTCACCTCAAATGCCAAAATTCCACACTGGGAGGCTATCACTCAAGAGATAATCCTTATGTGGCAGCAAAAGTAGGACCAAGAGCATCTGATTATCTGATATTAACCTCCAATAATGAAGGATTTGAGGGTTCCCAAACATATCTGCTCTTCATGTGGAATCGGAAGCCTCTATCTCAGTAGCATTTTGTTGACTAGACATTTGGGTTGGGTTTGTAAAGACAAAGGATGAAGCACAAAACTCTATGGAAGTTTCATGAAAAATGTAGCTTTGGTTAGAATATTGGATCAAATTCACACAAAAGGGTGAGAAATACACAAAGGAGGAAGCATGGAAGAAATATATGGGTGAGCATAAGGTAGCGACTGAGTTTCAATTTTCCGAGTAGAAAGCGAAGTCTTACGATCATTATAGAAAAGTCACCAATCATATGAAAAGTCAAGGTATTGTTTTTAGGGGACCTATAAATTTTTATAAGAGTGGACCAGGTCCTCCATGCACATGCAAGGATTCTTCCATGCCAAACTCAGTGAACCTCCATAGATGCACCTCTCTCTTCATCATTTCCCTAAGAACTCAAAATTATGCTCCCCTTTTCAGCTCAGATTCTAAGGGGGGAATTTGGTGGCACCAAATTTCACACAGATCCATAATGGTCCTATGATTTTTTATGCTCATTAAACAATGTGAAGATCAAATTATCACAAATAATTTCTTAATATGCATAAAATCAAGATTATTAAATGAAAAATTAAATCCCCAATATGGAATTCTGAAGAATGTGATTTTTTTCTTCTATTTTTCTGTACTGATTTCACTTGACGATGCACTTTGAACTCATTTCTCACTATAATTCAAATGATGCACCTTCCTAAATTTTGTTTCAACATTTTAAATTTTTAACAATATTTCAAAACCTATCAACAACTTTGGAGGCGGTCTGCGATCAACAGAACCATTTAATTTTGACTTGTTCAACTGAAATATATGAGATGCAGTGAGAGATATTTGATGGTATAAGAAGCACCATTTTTTACTATAAGGTAGTCATTTAGACTAAAAATCAAAGCTAAAAATAGGAAAATACAAACTTGTGTAAGTGTTATAACCAGATAAGTTCCCAAGTCCAGGGAAATCACTAATGGTCCACATTAGAGTAGTGTGCATTTTGAAAATTGTTCTAGAAGATGCATCATATGTATCAACACCATTCCTACATAACCCCTGTAATTATTTAATTAAAGGTTAAAAGTATACATAAATACCATTTCCAGGATTTTTTTCTAGGAATAATCATTGAAATGATAAAATATGTTTGTTGAGTACACATCCACAGAGGTAGATCGTAAGGGATCAAAACAACCGGCCAAATGCCATAACTAGTGCTCAAAATCCCAAATGGGTTGAATCCATTAGTATCCAATCCCAATCGAACATTCCTAGGATCCTATGAGAATTCTAGATGTAATGAATCAAATGTATTCCATGATTTTTAATCTCTTGGATGTCGCATTAACCCGTCATTGTTATTATCTATAGAATGTATCTTCTTGTTCTCGGAGGTTTTTGATGACATGAATAATCATTGAAATCGAGGTTTTAAAGGGAAGTAATGAAAAACCTATGTAGGTGTGTTATTTTTTTTCTTCTTCTTCATAGTAGTATTTTGATTCAGACTTTCAACATCACCCATTGACTTCCATCTAGAAGGACATTTTTTAGAATCTTGTCTACATGAATTCACTCCCTAATAAAGCGTACAATCATTGGGACAAGAATGTATTTTCTTGTAATTCAGACCAATATTGTTAACAACTTTTTTTATATCATAAAAATAATCAGGGATATTAGATTCAAGAAATGAATCACACAATAATTCAAATATAATGGACATATCCTTATTTGTAATTCTCCTTATGAATTTGATATGGCGCAACTTTAGCAGAAAAGAAAGTTTTTAATATTTCAGACATCCACCATACAGATATTGATTTTCATTATCAACTAAATCATGAAACATATTTTTATGTTCAGTGACGTTCACTCTTAAATTAGTCTCCACCGAATAAATAGGAGGATCCAATGATATGTTACAATCCTTATATAGTGGTCCTATAGTCCCAAAAACATCACTTGTCAAGTTGATATTTATAGCACCCTCAAATGGTTATTTTTATATGTTTTGATGTTGATTTTGTTGTCTTATAATGTTTAAATCATAAATTATAATGTTTTTTATTTCATTTTCCATTGTCAATGAAGTTGGGAACTCATTCTATTTATTGACATCAGTGCTCAAACTTTCTATGATGTTCGATTCTCCATGCCAAATCCAACAAAAATATTGAGCAGAAAATTACTACAATATCAATTGCTTATAAACTTCATGTCTCTTCAACCATATTCTAAATTTACATTTAGGATATGGATATCTTATTTTCCCATTAATAAATCGATTGAAAATTGAAAAATCTAAAAATTCCTCCAAACCCTTAGCATATTGAGGGGTGTTCCTCGATTATGTGATCCAACTTTTATCCATATATATCACAATGTCAATACACTTTTAAAAAAAATTAAAACACATAAGTAATACTAAGTAGGAAAATAGATAGATGGAAGTGATAAAAACACAACCCAAGTAGTTATAAGAAGAGTCATATAAGTACTAAAAAGGTCGAAGTAAAAAAAGGAAATGAATCATGGATAGTATTATATAAAATATAAGAAAGAGAAAATCCATACAGTCATTAAGAAACACACAAATATGCATCAATAAGAATCATCCCCTCATGGGATCACAAGCCTCTTTGGGCATAATTATAGTCACATGAGTCTCAAGAGGGTCTCACACATTTATAAAAACACTTTTCTTAAAGTGTGAATCATATTTTCATAAAGAGATTCAGAATCCAAGCCATTTTCACATCATTTGAAAAATATATTTCAAATGTTCTTTGAAAATAATTTATAAAACTTCACATTGAAAACAAATTTATAAATATAACTATTTCCATAAAATCACTTTTTAAGGTAAGACACCCCACTTTAAAGGAACTCAACTTGTGTCAAGCACCCTTTTTTCAAGATCAGACTTTCACCTTTTTAATAGATTTCAAGCCACCATGAGACTTATGGTCACAAAACCTTTTAAAAAAATTTTAAAGTTCAACTACCTTTAATTCCTAAAACATGCCTCTAAAACAACACACACACACATTTTAAAGAAAAAAAAAGTGTCGGACACCCCTTTAAATAGTTAATTACCATTAGAAAATCCACCGGGAATATTAACAACCACTTTCCATGTGACCTAGTTCTATGACAAGTATTTAAACAATTTAGAAAACTAAATGGGTTCATAGTACAAAAAATCCATGAGAAACCATTTTCAAGAGGGCTACTCGACTATTTTCACAAAATCTAAGCATGCGATATGTCAATGCCAAGCACTAAATCCATTTGTAAATCCTTTGTATCATATAATGGGCTTATAAAATACTTATTAAATAATAATAAATCATTTAAAATCATCCAAAAAATATAAACCATACTTTACAAGGTAATTCCATATAAATTAATTCAAATGTAATTAACATGGGAATTGAGAAGATAACCTCTTAACATTTTTTAGGGTGTATATGGAAAACATACCAAATTTGTAATTTAAAATGAAATTTAAATTCCCATATAAAATCCATAAAAAAACTATATGACATCTAAAAAATAGAATTACATTATTTTTAAAAAAAATAAGAAAATATCTAGAGAAAATATGATTTTGATGAGAAAATTGGGAGTTTCCATTAAACATTGTAGTAAATTAAAGAGAGAATATGTAAATTGAATAAATATACTAGAATAAAAGTAAAATTAATTGGATGAATTTATAATAAATAATACAACACATAAAATAATATTTTGGAATATAGGGAAATAAATTCAAAAAATAGAGGTAATCGAGAGAGATTATTTGTAACACCCCAGGTAAATAAAGAATATGACATTTTTATATTTATCCCTTTTTTTTAAATGTTAATATCAATTTAAAGGGAATTCTATGCTTGATGGCTTACCCAATACGCAACAACGAGTTCCTTTGAAATCTTACGTTGCACTCTAATAATAAAATAAAATTATTTTAAATGTTAGTTAACTCATAGTCATTGTATTGGCGGGAATGAATATAAATAACTAAAATATGATTATATATGTTTGTTAAATGTTTTTACATTTATCCAATAAAGGATAAAGTCTTAAAATATGAAAAGAATTCAATTTTAGGCATATATACTCTAATTTTCTCCAAAGGTCCACTTATCAACTTTTGATGGAGAACCGTCATTAAATATAGTTTTGGTCACCCTTATACATTATATTGGACCAAATAAAACTCTTCTTTAGAATTGGGACATCAAAATTCACTTTGTGTAAATTTTTGGTATTTTTCGATAAAGATCATTTTTTAATGAATAGTGAAAAATGTTGTATTTTAATTCAAAACCTCTTTTTAATCTAATTTATTTATATGATTATATTATCTTTTGAATTGGTTTAAAAGTGAAATTAGAATATATTTTTACCATTTAATCCAATAGTGGTCATTGGAATTAATTTCATCTTGAAACTGGAATTAAACTAGTGTCAATCTTTTGATACTTATTGTTTCATAAAAACACGCTATTTGTTCTGACAGCGGGAATTAATTATTAAATTAATTAATGTAACTTATATGTTTTGAATTTTGTAAAATAGACATAATTTTTGAATTCTGAATATCAAATATATCCTAGGGTAAATTTTTGGTAATTTTCTGAAAAACATCAATTTTTGATGAATAGTGAAACCACTAAGTGGTAGTTAAAGAAACTGATTTTTCGTTTAAATGAAACTTTACCACTTCTGTGATTTGAATTTCAAAAATCTGACATACATGGTTGTCATTAAGAATTAAAATGTGGTTCAATAGGATTAAAATAATTTTTTGGTGAATAGTAACTTTTAAGTTTATTAATCACGATTAGAGGTAATTAGTGTAATTTAAGGTAAAAATAATGTTTTAATAATATGAAATGACCTAGACACATGTCCTACCCTCATTGGATGTGTCATGGCCGACCAAGAAAATCCATGGGTCAACTTGGGGACCCCATGGAGCCACTTTGGTAGGAAAATGACATTAATACCTTTTTATTTAATGTTAAAATTAAAATGTCACAAACATGTGTTGTTTTAATAAAAAACTTTTTATATGGGGTTATACAAGTCAGATTTTTGACTATAAATATTAATTGTAAAGATAAAAATATTTCCTACATCATAGTATTTTTTTTATAATTTTTAAACATTAAATAAATTAAATTATTTATGACACCATGATGATGCAGGGATTACCTCATTATTTAACGATTTAAAAAATGGAAAGATAATGTAAAATCTAAGACCTACACATTTCCAAAACCTATTGTATGAGTGGATTTAGAACCCTTATCACCTTATCCTCTAAACACATCAATGTGGGACCTTTAAAATCCGAAACGCGTTCTAAAATAAAGTAACATTTCCTTACTTTCCAAGAGTGCCCCTCCTCTCCTCTTATAAAAGGCCCCCACCTCTACCACCTTACCCACTCCTATCAAGCCTTTGTCTCAGAAAAACTCTGCCCATTTTGTCTCTACACATCCCTATATTACTCCTATAAGCCTCACTTTGGGCAGAAGTCTTCCCAAGGAAGCCTTTGATCTCAAATCAAAAAGAGTTACCCGATTTAAAGGTAGTGTCTTCTCTTGTGTTCTTTTGTTTTATTTTGCTTCTCCAACCCCATAAACTCTTTTTATTCTTTTCTTTTGTAACAAATCCAGAATATTCAATATAATAGGATGTTTTTATAAGAATCATTCGAGCTACACTTACACACACCTACATCTAATGGTTAAAGAACATACTGTTTCTGTGGATGGCGAATTTTTGCCTCACGAAACGATGATTGTTCAACACTCATATAACACCTTCAAAGGTGGCCATTAATATGTCACTATATTTATATATGATATATAATATGTTTATGTTTTACTTAATCTTCTGTATTTTTCTTTTGTGGAATACCTTTATGGTTTCCATTGTGGGTAAACACGATAATTTCATTTTAGGAAGTGGGGACTACCGCCCCCTCAAAGTGATTTGATTCGTTAATGCCATATGTGGGATGTATAAAGGATGGATTTAAAGTTATTATATATGATGTATGTTACATATAAATGATTAATATAATTCTGTAATTAAAATATACATACCTCTCATTTGTTTTTAATTCCATTAATATGACATAGAAATGAAAGTAGCGTTCATACGTACGCACGGCTTACCGTCTCCATGAACGGTGCATTTCATTTCTTACCTATAAATGATTATGTAATATTATAAATACTTGTATATTCTGGATATATATTATATATATGATATCCAAATCATGAATATCATTCTGGATATAATGAACCTTTGACCACACGAACAACATGTAATTGTAAGAAGTCCACTTTTGACTTAAGAACCAAATATCGAAAAAACAAATATTATTAACTTAAATGATTACATAATGCTTATAACATGGAAATAAGTGATATAAAAGGAATAATGAACTTGAAAAAAGTTCTTAAAAAGTGTAAATTAACTCAAGTTTATTATTCAGGACGTTAAATAATGATCAAGTCAAGTCGGACCCGAGGTAAGGGATCCAACCTCTCTCTTTCTTTTTAAGTACTCTCTTTTATGTCATTTCTTTTAATCCCATCTTTATTATGTTTGGGAATGTTCTTTTATATTCCTCATACTTTAATTTTTATGTTCATATTATGGGAGACCCTATTTGATCTCATAAATCTATTTTTGGAAGTTTTAAGTGGCGCCGTTAGGCTGCCAAGTTTTCGTAAGGGATTTTTCATCTCACTTTTATTCTCGTGACATTTATGCTATGCTTGCCACTATTCCCTTTGAGTGGTGTATTTACTTCCCATTATTATAAACTTTTTGTAGTATAATTTCATTTATGGGTATTTACATCTTCATTGTATGACCCTTCTTCCATGGGGTGTACTTTTCGAAAGTTACCCAACTCGGTAAGGGGACCTTTCACCCTCCTTTTTTTTAAAAGACTTCTTTTGTTATGTCTTTTAATTCACATACTATTATGTTGGGATATGTTCTTCTATATCCTTATTTATGTAAATTTTATGTCCAAGTGACGATATCCCCTTTATCTCTCTCATCAACCCTTTTTGTAAAATTTTATGTGACGTTGTTAGGCTGTCAAATTTTACCAAGGGAACTTCTTAACCCAATTTTGATTTCTTTGGGTTCAACATGTAGTTATTGAATATGTCATCATTTGAATATGTGTGAATTACTTTTGATTGTTTTACACTCAATATCCACTTATATTGGGTGTATTTATATTTTTCACACATAATTATGAGATTGATTTATCCTTAATTTAAGGATACCTTCTTTATAATGGATTTCATCTCATTTTACATTTCTTTTGAGACTTCATTGTTGTTATGGACCAATTCACTATTATATGGTGTGTATACTATCCTTTGACATATTATATCAGGAATCCCTTTATTCTCATGATATTATAATGTTCGGATTAAATGTTATTCCGCAATTATTTGTATTCAAGAGTCTCACATTTTGTTAAAAACCCTTTAACAAAAATATCGTTTTAAATGTTTTAATGATTTATTATTCTAAATATTTATCTTTAATGTCCATGTTTTCAAAATGGTTTTCAGTATTTATTTATATGGACATTAATGTTTTAAAAATTATAATTCCAATAAAATCTTCAAAGTGGTATGGGACACTTTGATTCAAAAATCTCTTTTAAATGATTTTTGAAAATGGATTGATTAATTCAATATCTTGGAATTACTTATTTTGATTGAAAATGAAATGTTGTTATTGAAATGTTTATATTTTCAATATTTTATGTGTAATGATGGTACTTGGACATTTTACAGGTGGTTACGTGATAAACCATGTGACGGGTGGTGCCGTGAATACCAGGACAGGTGGTTACGTTATAACCTCCAATGCATTGGGTATGGAAGTCGGCCGTATGGCTATTCCATTAAGTATGTATGGAATTCGGCCATATGGCTATTCCATTAAGTATGTGTGAAAGTCGACCGTATGGTTATTCCATTTAAGTACTTTTATGTCCCAAGTTACCTTTATATGTTATGTGTTCTTTATATGGGTTTTATGGTAATATTTTGGTTACAAAAGGGTAAGTAATGATATTTTATTCAGTGAAGAGTTTTACTACTTCCTAAAGGTGAAAGGTATTACTTTGATAAATTATACATGTTTTACTTGTTGCTTTGAAAAAAACTAAGAGTTTTCATTCTTTGTGTATCTTTTTCTGAGATTTTTATGCTCACCCCAAGTTTTTTTTGAAATGTTTTTCACAGGACTTAATATGGAATAGGTTCAAGGATGGGATCAAGGTAAAGTCATGTTGTCTAATACATGGAACTATACATGTTTCTTTTTAAGAGTTTTTATTTTAAGGAAATTTAGTAGAAGTGACTACTTTGTAATCTTTTGAGATGTAATAGTTATATCCTAATTCTCTAAAACTCTAAACCTAAAAAGATCCTCAATGCAAATTATTCATTTAATTCAATATTATGTAAGGTTTAAGGCCGGGGCCTTATATTTGGTATCAGAGGTTGGTTTAGATAACTTTAGAGGTTAGGGTATTCTCTAAGCATAAGTGACATTACCATAATGGTTAGGATTTCAGAAAGAGTCCTAGTTTTAGATAAAGTGAATGAGTAAGTATATCTTAGTGTTTATATTCCTCATTAGTACATGATGGTTTTTTTGATATACTCACACTGACCTTTTTGGTTTTAGTAAATGGCTGGATCTAGCAGGCACCAAAGTAATAGTGGATGTGAAGGAAACTGTGACAGTTTTCTGAGCGAGCAACTAAATGATATGGGAGCTTCAATGAGAACTCTTGTGTTTATCCTCAACAAACTATCTAGAGTCATGATTGACCACCTAAACCTTGGTGATTTCTATAAGGCATCATATATGCGAGAAACAAATCCCTATGGAACTGCAGGTAATAATCATAAAGGTAAGTGTGTTCAAAAACCTATGTGTCAAAGATGTGGAAAGAAACACCTAGGAAAATGTTTCAAAGGGATAGAAATATTCTATATATGTGGAAATGAAGGTCATAAATCAATAACCTTCCATGGAAAAAGGAAGAATCTAGTTGACTCGAGAAAATGGAAAGAAGTTCTTTTTGAGGGATCAATTGAGTGTTTTAAATGTGGTGTGCATGGTTATTATGCAAACACATGTCCTATGAAGAAGTTTCGGGAATGGGATAACCAAGATCGTACAAATATTCATTTACCAATACCTAATGCCATTCTGATTGAGGATGAAGAAACTAACAATGACCAGTCAAAGGTATGGATTATTTCATAACATTTGTTTTCCTATTTGGGAATCTTAGGATATGATTTATGATTTTGTTTGTAGGAAAGCATTATTTCAGAATAAGTTGGAAAGGAATGGTTAATGGATCATGAAGAATGTTGAATGAGTAAGAAGTCAACATATAAGGGCTTCAAGAGTTATGGTGAAATTATTAAGAGTATTAAGTCTCTTTTCATGATGGGGTTACATTAGAAGACTTTTTATAGTATGTATAACCCTGATGTTTGATATATGAAAATTTTATTCAAGGAATAGTTATCTGTTCTTTTGTGGACATAGTTATAAAGAACCATTTGGGTTTATATGATCCTTACTTTTGAGGTAATTATGGGTTACTATATGTTATGATGGAAAGTGAAAGGCATGGGATAAATTTGAGGTTAAATTATGTTATGGTTATTTTTGATGATTTTATCTCTTTTTGGGGAATTATTTGAGAATTATATAGTTTGGAAAAAGGACAACATGCAGACTGTGTGACAACCCATCGCGTCGGACAAAGCTGCGGGAATCGAACCCACAACCAAAGCGCGACTGGTATTTATCGCCTACCACTGGACTACGTGAAGTCCCTAGTTAGTTTGAATAATTATTTTTAGTTAGATGATTTTATGACTTAATATTAAGTTGATTTTGGGTTATCTATGGCAATTATTAACCTATCATGGAGGATATGTGATTAGGTTAATTACTTTTCAATACGAGACTTTAAGAGAAACTGATGTTGTTTGGAGATAAATGATACGATTTAACTTCAAAGACTATGCGACTAAATCCTTCAAATATTTGGGTTTCAATCTTAGTTTTGTTTACTTATGGTCTTCGTCGAACTTTGGGTTTTTTTGGTCAAATTTTGGAGATTAAGAATGTATTTTCTGTTTATAAAGGGTTATCCTTTTCTGGATTATATGATCTTGTACTAACCTTTTTGGTTTTGGTTTTGGTTAAAGTCTAAAGACATGGGAAGTATATAGTTCTCTTTTTTGTATTAGGTGATTCTCTAGAATTTGATTATAGTACTCTTAATGTGAACAAGTCTTCCTAAATACTCGTCTTTTGGAGAAAATATGAGTTTGTGTAAGAAATCTAATAAAAGTTGAAAGTCAACATGATAAGTAATTATTTTTCCTTATGAATAAATTCCTCAATAAAAAGTAACTTAAAACAAAAATGTTTTCTATTAACTTTTCCTACTGGGGAATCAAATACCGTTTAACTAATCACAACTTTGTGATTTTCTTGTGGTTAACTTTCTCCTAAACATGTTTTCTATCACTCTCCATCAGAACATGACCCTATGTTTTCTCCTCCATGTCCATGTTTTCATACATGGAATCCTAATGTGGGTTAACTCAGGTGACCTCTTTACTTCTATTTCATTCTTTTAAAGTGATTGTTTTACCGACTCTTGTTCTGATGTGGGACTTTCAATGAAGTTTCCGAGCCCAATTTTAAAATTGCGAGGACGCAATTCCCAAAAGGGGGGAAGGATGTAACACCCCAGGTAAATAAAGAATATGACATTTTTATATTTATCCCTTTTTTAAAATGTTAATATTAATTTAAAGGGAATGCTATGATTGATGGCTTACCCAATACGCAACAATGAGTTCCTTTGAAATCTTACGTTGCACTCTAATAATAAAATAAAATTATTTTAAATGTTAGTTAACACATAGACATTGTATTGGCTGGAATGAATAGAAATAACTAAAATATGATTATATATGTTTGTTAAATGTTTTTACATTTATCCAATAAAGGATAAAGGCTTAAAATACGAAAAGAATTCAATTTTAGGCATATATACTCTAATTTTCTCTAAAGGTCCACTTATCAACTTTTGATAGCGAACCGTCATTAAATATAGTTTTGGTCACTCTTATACATTCTATTGGACCAAATAAAACTCTTCTTTAAAATCGAGACATCAAAATTCACTTTGTGTAAATTTTTGGTATTTTTCCGATAAAGATCATTTTTTAATGAATAGTGAAAAATGTTGTATTTTAATTCAAAACCTCTTTTTAATATAATTTATTTATATGATTAGATTATCTTTTGAATTGGTTTAAAATTTAAATTAGAATATATTTTTACCATTTAATCCAATATTGGTCGTTGGAATTAATTTAATCTTGAAATTGGACTTAAACTAGTGTCAATCTTTTCATACTTATTGTTTCATAAAAACACGCTATTTGCTCTGACAGTGGGAATTAATTATTAAATTAATTAATGTAACTTATATGTTTTGAATTTTGTAAAATAGACATCATTTTTTAATTAGAAATATCAAATATAGCCTAGGGAAAAATTTTGGTAATTTTCTGAAAAACTTCAATTTTTGATGAATAGTGAAAGCACTAAGTGGTAGTTAAAGAAACTGATTTTTCGTTTAAATGAAACTTTACCACTTCTGTGATTTGAATTTCAAAAATCCGACATACATGGTTTTCATTAAGAAGTAAAATGTGGTTCAATGGGATTAAAATAATTTTTTGGTCAATAGTAACTTTTAAGTTTATTAATCGCGATTAGAGGTAATTAGTGTAATTTAAGGTAAAAATAATGTTTTAATAATATGAAATGACCTAGACACATGTCCTAACTTCATTGGATGTGTCATGGCAGACAAAGACAATCCATGGGTCAACTTGGGGACCCCATGGAGCCACTTTGGTAGGAAAATGACATTAATAACTTTTTATTTAATGTTAAAATTAAAATGTCACAAACATGTGTTGTTTTACTAAAACAATTTTCATATAGGGTTATACAAGTCATATTTTTGACTATAAATATTCATTGGAAAGATAAAAATATTTCCTACATCATAGTGTTTTTTTATAATTTTTATACATTAAATAATTTAAATTATTTATGACACCATGATGATGCAGTGATTACCTCATTATTTTAGGATTTAAATAAAATGGAAAGATAATGTAAAATATAAGACCTACACATGTCCAAAACCTATTGGATGAGTGGATTTCTAACCCTTATCACCTTATCCTCGAAACACATCAATTTGGGACCTTTAAAATCCGAAACTCATTCTAAAATAAATTAACATTTCCTTACTTTCCAAGAGTGCCCCTCCTCTCCTCTTATAAAAGGCCCCCACCTCTACCACCTTACCCACTCCTCTCAAGACTTTTTCTCGGCCAACCCCTGCCCATTTTGTCTCTCCACATCCCTCTATTACTCCTATAAGCCTCACTTTGGGAAGAAGTCTTCCCAAGGAAGTATTTGAGCTCAAATCAAAAAGAGTTACCCGATTTAAAGGTAGTGTTTTCTCTTGTGTTCTTTTGTTTTATTTTGCTTCTCCAACCCCCTAAACTCTTTTTATTATTTTCTTTTGTAAAAACTCCAGTATCTTCAATATACTAGGATGTTTTTATAAGAATCATTCGAGCTACACTTACACACACCTACATATAATGGTTAAAGAACATACTGTTTCTGTGGATGGCGAATTTCTGCCTCACGAAACGATGATTGTTCAACACTCATATAACACTTTAAAAGGTGGCCATTAAGATGTAACTATATTTATATATGATATATAATATGTTTATGTTTTACTTAAGCCTCTTTATTTTTATTTTTTTGCATACCTTTATGGTTTCCATTGTGGGTAAACACGATAATTTCATTTTAGGAAGTGCGGACTACCGCCCCCTCAAAGTGATTTGATTCGTTAATGCCATATGTGGGATGTATAAAGGATGGATTTAAAGTTATTATATATAATTTATGTTACATATAAATGATTAATATAATTCTGGAATTAAAATATACATACCTCTCATTTGGTTTTAATTCCATTAATATGACATAGAAATGAAAGTAGTGTTCATGCGTACGTACGGCTTACCGTCTCCATGAACGGTGAATTTCATTTCTTACCTCTAAATGATTAAGTAATATTATAAATACTTGAATATTATGGATATATATGATATATATGATATCCAAATCATGAATATCATTCTGGATATAATGAACCTTTGGCCACACGAACAACATGTAATTGTAAGAAGTCCACTTTCGACTTAAGAACCGAATATCGACAAAACAAACATTATTAACTTAAATGATTACGTAATGCTTATAAAATGGCAATAAGTGATATAAAAGGAATAATGAACTTGAAAAATGTTCTTATAAAAGTTTAAATTAACTCAAGTTTATTATTCAGGATGTTAAATAACAATCGAGTCAAGTTGGACCCGAGGTAAGGGATCCAACCTCTCTCTTTCTTTTTAAGTACTCTCTTTTATGTCATTTCTTTTAAGCCCATCTTTATTATGTTTTGGAATGTTATTTTATATTCCTAATACTTTAATTTTTATGTTCATATTATGGGAGACCCTATTTGATCTCATAAATCTATTTTTGGAAGTTTTAAGTGGCGCCGTTAGGCTACCGAGTTTTCGTAAGGGATTTTTCATCTCACTTTTATTCCCGTGACATTTATGCTATGTTTACCACTATTCCCTTTGAGTGGTGTATTTACTTCCCATTATTATAAACTTTGTGTAGTATAATTTTATTTATGGGTATTTACATCTTCATTGTATGACCCTTCTTCCATGGGGTGTACTTTTCGAAAGTTACCCAACTCGGTAAGGGGACCTTTCACCCTCCTTTTTTTTTAAAAGACTTCTTCTGTTATGTCTTTTAATTCACATACTATTATGTTGGGATATGTTCTTCTATATCCTTATTTATGTAAATTTTATGTCCAAGTGATGATATCCCCTTTATCTCTCTCATCAACCCTTTTTGTAAAATTTTATGTGACGATGTTAGGCTATCAAATTTTACCAAGGGAACTTCTTAACCCAATTTCGATTTCTTTGGGTTCAACATGTAGTTACTGAATATTTCATCCTTTGAATATGTGTGAATGACCTTTGATTGTTTTACACTCAATATCCACTTATATTGGGTGTATTTATATTTGTCACACATAATTATGAGATTGATTTATCCTTAATTTAAGGATACCTTCTTTATAATGGATTTCATCTCATTTTACATTTCTTTTGAGACTTCATTGTTGTTATGCACCAATTCACTCTTATATGGTGTGTATACTATCCTTTGACATATTATATCATGAATCCCTTTATTCTCATGATATTATAAAGTTTGGATTAAATGTTATTCAACAATTATTTGTATTCAAGAGTCTCTCATTTTGTTAAAAACTCTTTAAAAAATATCGTTTTAAATGTTTTAAAGATTTATTATTCTAAATCTTTATCTTTAATGTCCATGTTTTCAAAATGGTTTTCAGTATTTATTTATATGGACATTAATGTTTTAAAATTATAATTCCAATAAAATCTTCAAAGTGGTATGGGACATTTGGATTCAAAAATCTCTTTTAAATGGTTTTTGAAAATGGATTGATTAATTCAATATCTTGTAATACCTTATTTTGATTGAAAATGAAATATTGTTATTGGAATGTTTATATTTTCAATATTTTATGTGTAATGATGGTACTTGGACATTTTACGGGTGGTTACGTGATAAACCATATGACGGGTGGTGCCGTGAATACCAGGATGGGTGGTTACGTTATAACCTCCAATGCATTGGGTATGGAAGTCGGCCGTGTGGCTATTCCATTAAGTATGTGTGGAATTCGGCCGTATGGCTATTCCATTAAGTATGTGTGGGATTCGACCGTATGGTTATTCCATTTAAGTATGTTTATGTCCCAAGTTACCTTTATATGTTATGTGTTCTTTATATGGGTTTTACGGTAATATTTTGGTTACAAAAGGGTAAGTAATGATATTTTATTCAGTGAAGAGTTTTACTACTTCCTAAAGGTGAAAGGTATTACTTTGATAAATTATACATGGTTTACTTGTTGCTTTGAAAAAAACTAACAGTTTTCATTCTTTGTATATCCCTTGCTGAGCTTTTTATGCTCACCCCAAGTTTTTTTTGAAATGTTTTTCACAAGACTTAATGTGGAATAGGGTCAAGGATGGGATCAAGGGAAAGTCATGCTATCTAATACATGGAACTAGACATGTTTCTTTTTAAGAGTTTTTATTTTATGGAAATTTAGTAGAAGTGACTACTTTGTAATCTCTTGAGATGTAATAGTTATGTCCTAATTCTCTAAAACTCTAAACCTGAAAAGATCCTCAATGTAAATTATTCATTTAATTCAATATTAAGTAAGGTTTAAGGCCATGGCCTTATAGTTGGTATCAGAGGTCGGTTTAGATAACTTTAGAGGTTAGGGTATTCTCTAAGCATAAGTGACATTACCATAATGGTTAGGATTTCAGAAAGAGTCCTAGTTTTAGATAAAGTGAATGAGTGAGTATATCTTAGTGTTTATCTTCCTCATTAGTACATGATGGTTTTTTTGATATACTCACACTGACCTTTTTGGTTTTAGTAAATGGCTGGATCTAGCAGGCACCAAAGTAATAGTGGATGTGAAGGAAACTGTGACAGTTTTCTGAGCGAGAAACTGAATGATATGGGAGCTACAATGAGAACTCTTGTGTTTATCCTCAACCAACTATCTAGAGTCATGATTGACCACCTAAACCTTGGTGATTTCTATAAGGCATCATATATGCGAGAAAAAAATCCCTACGGAACTGCAGGTAACAATCATAAAGGTAAGTGTGTTCAAAAACCTATGTGTCAAAGATGTGGAAAGAAACACCTAGGAAAATGTTTCAAAGGGACAGAAATATTCTATAGATGTGGAAATGAAGGTCATAAAGCAAGAACCTGCCATGGAAAAGGGAAGAATCCAGTTGACTCGAGGAAAGGGAAAGAAGTTATTTCTGAGCGATCAATTGAGTGTTTTAAATGCGGTGTGCATGGTCATTATTCAAAAAAATGTCCTATGAAGAAGTTTCCGGAATGGGATCACCAATATCGTACAAATATTCATTTACCAATACCTAATTCCATTCTGATTGAGGATGAAGAAACTGACAATGACCAGTCAAAGGTATGGATTATTTCATAACATTTGTTTTCCTATTTTGGAATCTTAGGATATGATTCATGATTTTGTTTGTAGGAAAGAAGTATTTCAGAATAAGTTGGAAAGGAATGGTTAATGGACCATGAAGAATATTGAATGAGTAAGAAGTCAACATATAAGGGCTTCAAGAGTTATGGTGAAATTATTAAGAGTATTAAGTCTCTTTTGATGATGGGGTTACATTAGAAGACTTTTTATAGTATGTGTAACCCTGATGTTTGATATATGAAAATTTTATTTAAGGAATAGTTATCTGTTCTTTTTTGGGCATAGTTATAAAGAACCATTTGGGTTTATATGATCCTTACTTTTGAGGTAATTATGGGTTACTATATGTTATGATGGAAAGTGAAAGGCATGAGATAAATTTGAGGTTAAATTATGTTATGGTTATTTTTGATGATTTTATCTCTTTTTGGGGAATTATATGAGAATTATATAGTTTGGAAAAAGGACAACATGCAGACCGTGTGACAACCCGTCGCGTCGGACAAAGCTGCGGGAATAGAACCCACAACCAATGCGCGACTGGTATTTATCGCCTACCACTGGACTACGTGAAGTCCCTGGTTAGTTTGAATAATTATTTTTAGTTAGATGATTTTATTAATTAAGATTAAGTTGATTTTGGGTTATCTATGGAAATTATTAACCTATCATGGAGGATATGTGATTAGGTTAATTACTTTTCAATACGAGACTTTAAGAGCAACTGGTGTTGTTTGGAGATAAATGATACGATTTAACTTGGAAGACTATGTGATTAAATCCTTCAAATATTTGGGTTTCAATCTTAGTTTGGTTTACTTATGGTCTTCGTCGAACATTGGGTTTTGTTGGTCAAATTTTGGAGATTAAGAATATATTTTCTTTTTATAAAGGGTTATCCTTTTCTGGATTATCTGATCTTGTACTAACCTTTTTGGTTTTGGTTTTAGTTAAAGTCTAAAGACATGGGAAGTATATATTTCTCTTTTGTGGATTAGGTGATTCTCTAGAAGTTGATTATAGTACTCTTAATGTGAACAAGTCTTCCTAAATAATCGTCTTTTGGAGAAAATATGAGTTTGTGTAAGAAATATAATAAAAGTTGAAAGTCAACATGATAAGTAATTATGTTTCCTTATGAATAAATTCCTCAATAAAAAGTAACTTAAAACAAAAATTTTGTCTATTAACTTTTCCTACTGGGGAATCGAATACCGTTTAACCCATGACAAGTTTGTGATTTTCTTGTGGTTAACTTTCTCCTAAACATGTTTTCTATAACTCTCCATCAGAACATGACCCTATGTTTTCTCCTCCATGTCCATGTTTTCATACATGGAATCCTAGTGTGGGTTAACTTGGGTGACCTCTGTACTTCTCTTTCTTTATTTTAAAGTGATTTTTTACCGACTCTTGTTCCGATGTGGGACTTTCAATGAATTTTTCGAGCCCAATTTTAAAATTGCGAGGACGCAATTCCCAAAAGGGGGGAAGGATGTAACACCCTAGGTAAATAAAGAATAAGAAATTTTTATATTTATCCCTTTTTTTAAAATTTTAATATTAATTTAAAGGGAACGCTATGATTGATGGCTTACCCAATACGCAACAACGAGTTCCTTTGAAATCTTACGTTGCACTCTAATAATAAAATAAAATTATTTTAAATGTTAGTTAACACATAGTCGTTGTATTGGCGGAAATGAATAGAAATAACTAAAATATGATTATATATGTTTGTTAAATGTTTTTACATTTATCCAATAAAGGATAAAGACTTAAAATACGAAAACAATTCAATTTTAGGCATATATACTCTAATTTTCACTAAAGGTCCACTTATCAACTTTTGATGGAGAACCGTCATTAAATATAGTTTTGGTCACTCTTATACATTCTATTGGACCAAATAAAACTCTTATTTAGAATCGGGACATCAAAATTCACTTTGTGTAAATTTTTGGTATTTTTCCGACAAAGATCATTTTTAATTAATAGTGAAAAATGTTGTATTTTAATTCAAAACCTCTTTTTAATATAATTTATTTATATGATTAGATTATCTTTTGAATTGGTTTAAAATTGAAATTAGAATATATTTTTACCATTTAATCCAATAGTGGTCGTTGGAATTAATTTCATCTTGAAATTGGACTTAAACTAGTGTTAATCTTTTGATACTTATTGTTTCATAAAAACACACTATTTGCTCTGACAGCGGGAATTAATTATTAAATTAATTAATGTAACTTATATGTTTTTAATTTTGTAAAATAAACATCATTTTTGAATTTGGAATATCAAATATATCCTAGGGTAAATTTTTGGTAATTTTCTGAAAAACTTCAATTTTTGATGAATAGTGAAACCACTAAGTGGTAGTTAAAGAAACTGATTTTTCGTTTAAATGAAACTTTACCACTTCTGTGATTTGAATTTCAAAAATCTGATATACATGGTTGTAATTAAGAAGTAAAATTTGGTTCAATGGGATTAAAATAATTTTTTGGTGAATAGTAACTTTTAAGTTTATTAATCGCGATTAGAGGTAATTAGTGTAATTTAAGGTAAAAATAATGTTTTAATAATATGAAATGACCTAGACACATGTACTACCCTCATTGGATGTGTCATGGATGACCAATACAATACATGGGTAAAATTGGGGACCCAATGGAGCCACATTGGTAGGAAAATGACATTAATACCTTTTTATTTAATGTTAAAATTAAAATGTCACAAACATGTGTTGTTTTACTAAAACAATTTTTTTATGGGGTTATAAAAGTCATATTTTTTACTATAAATATTCATTGGAAATATAAAAAGATTTCCTACATCATAGTATTTGTTTTATAATTTTTAGACATTAAATAAATTAAATTATTTATGACACCATGATGATGCAGCGATTACCTCATTATTTAACGATTTAAATAAAATGGAATGATAATGTAAAATCTAAGACCTAAACATGTCCAAAACCTATTTGATGAGTGTATTTAGAAACCTTATCACATTAGCCTCGAAACATATCAATGTGGGACCTTTAAAAACTGAAACTCATTCTAAAATAAAGTAACATTTCCTTACTTTCCAAGAGTGCCCCTCCTCTCCTCTTATAAAAGGGCCCCACCTCTACCACCTTACCCACTCCTCTCAAGACTTTGGATCAGCCAAACCCTACCCATTTTGTCTATAAACATCCCTCTATTACTCCTATAAGCCTAAATTTGGGAATAAGTCTTCCCAAGGAAGCCTTTGAGCTCAAATCAAAAAGAGTTACCCGATTTAAAGGTAGTGTCTTCTCTTGTGTTCTTTTGTTTTATTTTGCTTCTCCAACCCCCTAAACTCTTTTTATTCTATTCTTTTGTAACAACTAAAGTATCTTAAATATACTAGGATGTTTTTATAAGAATAATTCGAGCTAAACTTACACACACCTACATCTAATGGTTAAAGAACATATTGTTTCTGTGGATGGCGAATTTCTGCCTCACGAAACGATGATTGTCCAACACTCATATAACACATTCAAAGGTGGACATTAAGATGTCACTATATTTATATATGATATATAATATGTTTATGTTTTACTTAATCTTCTGTATTTTTCTTTTGTGACATAACTTTATGGTTTCCATTGTGGGTAAACACGATAATTTCATTTTAGGAAGTGCGGACTACCGCCCCCTCAAAGTGATTTGATCCGTTAATGCCATATGTGGGATGTATAAAGGATGGATTAAAAGTTATTATATATGATTTATGTTACATATAAATGATGAATATAATTCTGGAATTAAAATATACATACCTCTCATTTGGTTTTAATTCCATTAATATGACATAGAAATGAAAGTAGCGTTCATGGGTACGTACGGCTTACGGTCTCCATGAACGGTGCATTTCATTTCTTACCTCTAAATGATTATGTAATATTATAAATACTTGTATATTCTGGATATATATTATATATATGATATCCAAATCATGAATATCATTCTGGATATAATGAACCTTTGACCACACGAACAACATGTAATTGTAAGAAGTCCACTTTCGACTTAAGAACCAAATATCGACAAAACATATATTATTAACTTAGATGATTACATAATGCTTATAACATGGAAATAAGTGATATAAAAGGAATAATGAACTTGAAAAAGGTTCTTAAGAAATTGTAAATTAACTCAAGTTTATTATTCAGGACGTTAAATAACGATCAAGTCAAGTCGGACCCGAGGTAAGGGATCCAACCTCTCTCTTTCTTTTTAAGTACTCTCTTTTATGTCATTTCTTTTAAGCCCATCTTTATTATGTTTGGGAATGTTCTTTTATATTCCTCATACTTTAATTTTTATGTTCATATTATTGGAGACCCAATTTGATCTCATAAATCTATTTTTGGAAGTTTTAAGTGGCGTCGTTAGGCTGCCAAGTTTTCGTAAGGGATTTTTCATCTCACTTTTATTCTCGTGGCATTTATGCTATACTTACCACTATTCCCTTTGAGTGGTGTATTTACTTCCCATTATTATAAACTTTTTGTAGTATAATTTAATTTATGGGTATTTACATCTTCATTTTATGACCCTTCTTCCATGGGGTGTACTTTTCGAAAGTTACCCAACTCGGTAAGGGGACCTTTCACCCTCCTTTTTTTAAAGACTTCTTTTGTTATGTCTTTTAATTAACATACTATTATGTTGGGATATGTTCTTATATATCCTTATCTATTTAAATTTTATGTCCAAGTGATGAGATACCCTTTATCTCTCTCATCAACCCTTTTTGTAAAATTTTATGTGACGTTGTTAGGCTGTCAAATTTTACCAAGGGAACTTCTTAACCCAATTTCGATTTCTTTGGGTTCAAAATGTAGTTATTGAATATGTCATCATTTGAATATGTGTTAATGAACTTTGATTGTTTTACACTCAATATCCACTTATATTGGGTGTATTTATATTTGTCACACATAATTATGAGATTGATTTATCCTTAATTTAATGATACCTTATTTATAATGGATTTCATCTCATTTTACATTTCTTTTGAGACTTCATTGTTGTTATGGACCAATTCACTCTTATATGGTGTGTATACTATACTTTGACATATTATATCATGAATCCCTTTATTATCATGATATTATAATGTTCGGATTAAATGTTATTCCATAATTATTTGTATTCAAGAGTCTCTCATTTTGTTAAAAACTCTTTAACAAAAATATTGTTTTAAATGTTTTAAAGATTTATTATTCTAAATATTTATCTTTAATGTCCATGTTTTAAAAATGGTTTTTAGTATTTATTTATATGGACATTAATGTTTTAAAATTATAATTCCAATAAAATCTTCAAAGTGGTATGGGACACTTTTATTCAAAAATCTCTTTTAAATGATTTTTGAAAATGGATTGATTAATTCAATATCTTAGAATTACTTATTTTGATTGAAAATGAAATGTTGTTATTGAAATGTTTATATTTTCAATATTTTATGTGTAATTATGGTACTTGGACATTTTACGGGTGGTTACGTGATAAACCATATGACGGGTGGTGTCGTGGATACCAAGACGGGTGGTTACATTATAACCTCCAATGCATTGGGTATGGAAGTCGGTCGTATGGCTATTCCATTAAGTATGTTTGGAAGTCGGCCGTATGGCTATTCCATTAAGTATGTGTGTAAGTCAACCGTATGGTTATTCCATTTAAGTATGTTTATGTCCCAAGTTACCTTTATATGTTATGTGTTCTTTATATGGGTTTTAGGGTAATCTTTTGGTTACAAAAGGGTAAGTAATGATATTTTATTTAGTGAAGAGTTTTACTACTTCCTAAAGGTGAAAGGTATTACTTTGATAAAGTATACATGGTTTACTTGTTGCTTTGAAAAAAACTCACAGTTTTCATTATTTTTGTATCCCTTGCTGAGCTTTTTATGCTCACCCCAAGTTTTTTTTTGAAATGTTTTTCATAGGACTTAATGTGGAATAGGGTCAAGGATGGGATCAAGGGAAATTCATGCTATCTAATACATGGAACTAGACATGTTTCTTTTTAAGAGTTTTTATTTTATGGAAATTTAGTAGAAGTGACTACTTTGTAATCTTTTGAGATGTAATAGTTATGTCCTAATTCTCTAAATCTCTAAACCTGAAAAGATCCTCAATATAAATTATTCATTTAATTCAATATTAAGTAAGGTTTAAGGTCGGGGCCTTATATTATCCTTACCATAAGTCCATGACTACTTCAATACACTTCAACCTCATATATGTTGTAATCTTATTTTTTAAATTACAACAAAAATATTTGATATCTATTTATATTATTTTTAATCATTTTTATAATTAATTATTATCTTTTTTTTATAAATATAATACAAAAATAAATGATACTTCAAAGAATTATATGATTTTTCAAAAATTATAGTATTGATTATGTTTTCTTTCTACATGATTTATATCATATAAAAAAGGATAAACATAAATAAATACATATTTATTAATTATATATATTAAATTAAAAAAATAAATTATCGTAATGATAACTAAAGATTAATTATCATCTCTTTAGTTGGTAAAACATTACATGAATGAAAATGTTGAATGAGAATATAAATAAGATATATATATATATATACTATTTATTTTTTATATTAATTTTATAAAGAAATTATATCATTTATATTGTGTTTATATAATTCTGATTTATATTTGTAAAAATATATAATATGAGGTGAATTAATAATAAAAGAGAAGTGTGAGAGTTTCTACATCATATAAGACAATAACTCTTAACCAATGACCTTACTAAGCATGGATGGATAAAACCCCAGTCCAAGTGACCCAAATGGTATTCAAGTGAGGATCTTCACATCACCTTAGATGAAACCCCTTATATTCTATAGGTTTCCAACTACTGATGAGGGACTCAATAAGTCTTTGAGAAACTATCACCTCGATGTAAGAGAGAAAGGGACATGAATGATTCTATAGAAAATTTAGATTGAACCATCTACATGGGGGATAAACCGAATATCTATAGACATAAAATAGTGATCTAGGAAATCCCCATTATGTAGAATATAAAAATCAAGAAATAACTACATGATGTAATAATTATAAATAGTACAATAATAATTCAAAATAAATATTAACATCCCAAATTCATAAAAATAACATGCTTCACACTAGAAAAATATATCCATTATAATTGAAAATATTGATATAGAATTGAATCTGGCCTAAATAGCAATGTATGTTTAATCAATTATCAGCCTCCAATAACCAATTAAACATGAATCACATGACCTCTTTAATAAAATACATGTAACGAAAGTGAAACGTGAAGATTACCATTATACTTTGAGATCCATGTGATGTAAACAAGTAAGTGAATGCATAATCGGGCTAATAAATAACCTCCTCTACCTAGAAAATCCAAATCCACATCATTAGAACTTCCTCAAACCTTAATAAATACCTAAACATTTGTTGGGGTTTGTAGGAGTAAGAAAAATTGATATAGGGGGGAGGTAAGAAGGGAGGATAAGAAAATAAGAATAAATGAGGGCTTACCACTGTTTAAAATCAAAGGGAGATGGGGGGTTAGGGGAGAAGGGGGAGAAGGGGGCAGGTGGGGGTGGCTTGTGGGAGAAGGCGCAGTAGGAGGTGACGACAAGGGCTTGGGGGCTCAGGGGAAACTATAGCACCAATGAGGGTGAGTTTGTATACTAAGGGGGCTCAGGGGTGACCGCAACACTGGCTTGGGCTCAGTCTTGAGGGGCTCAGAGGAAACCGGAGCACCGCCCTAGGGGCTTGAGGGAAATCAGATCACCCGTGAGGGATTAGGAGGATTAGGAGAAACTGGATCATCGATGAGGGGTAAAAATAGTAGTGGATAGTGATCAAGGTCAAGGGTGGTTTGGGGGAAAAGGTTGGGTCTTAGGAGAAGTGTATTTTTTTAATAAATGGATAACATTTAGCAGCAGTTTGTGAAAAATCATTACTAAATTCTTTCAATTTTTTGGGGTGGTTTAAGGAACTTCTGATACACAAAGAAATGTGTGTTGTGTTAGGATGATAAAAGATCCAATTAAGACCAAATTTTGATCCACACTTGAGCCATAATATTTTTAATAACAAATGTATTGAACCAAAAATCTCATTCTTGAAAGAAGACCATACCTAAATTTAAAGAGATTTAACAGATTCCCCATGCCTTGTACTATATATCATCTTATGGGAAAATGATGTGAAAGAAAAATCAACCCATGGGAATACATCTACAATCAGAAAACCCCATATAGAGGTCATCTTCTAAACTAAATCATCAATTTTCCAAAGATTTACTCTATTGGGTAGACTGAGTCTAGCAATGATGGAGTGATCACAAATTTTAAATCTTTCAAAAATCACCTCCCTATTAGAAAATACACAGTCAGTGTCACCCTTTTTCACGATTCACTCTGGAAAAAAAATTGAAATGAAAAATGCCTTCTCTTCAAGTCCCTTTCATTTTTTGAAAGACCAAAATATGAGAATTTAATCTTCCGGATAGAGTCTACCACAACCATCTAAATACCAGATTGATTCAACTCAATAGTTGTTCGACTCGCCACAGCCCCAACCACAGAACTAGTTCGATGCGGTATGCCCACTTCATCTACCAAAATTATAGATCATCAATTCACCATAGTTTCCTGAGTCACCACAAATCAACAATCTCTATTTACAATGATCACCACTGTCACAATCCAGCTCGCATCGTTCACCTTGGTATTAACTGCCTTAGTCTTGCAAAAGTCAATCATCCATGCCGCAACCACTAAGGGTTGATGGGAACCATTCATCTCGGCCACCACTGCCTCAATCCTTCGAGCTTCATTCACTTTGGCCACCACCACTATATTTATTCGAGCCCCATTAACCTTGTTTAACACCATCACATACCACCAATCTCTATTAACCTTGATGGATTTGTTATTCTTGGTCACCTTAGCCATGATATCAGATCTATGAGATCCATTGGTTCCCACCCCAACCATCACAACATATCGATGATTCCCTTCAGTGTATTCACCTTCGACCAGAAGGACAGAGCCAATAAAATGAGGTATCCCCATGTATGAGTAACCCTGGCCTTCTAGTATGCCGGAGTCGCCATCACATGGGAGTTCCCCAACCTGCGAACCCATCCTATCCATTCCCACATCTAGGTCCCCTTCACTTCATTGACATACATATGATAAATTTATTTTAACATATTATATAAATATATTACATAAATGTATTTATAATAATTATTCATTTTATAAATACATTATAAAAAATATATGTAAATATTGTAATGAACCAGAAATCTATCAATGAAATTTCCCTTTTTATGTTTATTTCATATAGTATAGATCATATAAAATCACTTACAGAACCCAAAATAAACATCATAAATGAATAATGAATGAAATAAGAGGTATTTCTAGAAGTTAAGGAACCTATACCAATGAAATAGTAACATGCCATCAGGAATAGTAATGTGACCATTATGAATAGTAAATCAGCCAATAGAATAGTAACCTCACCAATGAAAGTATAAATAAAATACAGTCATCTTATAAATGAAATTATGGTATAATTATATCATAGTGTAAGTAAATGGATATTTTAATAATTAATATTTAAGTGTTGATATTTTTGTAAGTCATAAATATTTAATTACAATATTATAATTAATAAAATAATTTAAAAGAAAATTAATTTTCATAAAAATTAATCATAAATAAATATTTTTTTTGTCTTGTGATTTTAGAATAATTTTATGAGATGTTAGTTAATTTTTGAAAGTATTATAAAATTTGTTATAAATTTAAAATTATATTTTTAGAGTAAATAATGATTTTAATTAAAAATTAAATTTATGATATTTAGAAAATTATTTTCATAAAATAGAGTTCATTTTTTAATTCTACACGTTTAAAATGGTTAGGGTTAATTTTTGGGATTTTTCTGAAATACTTGAATATGTAGTGAATAGTAAAATACGGTAATTTACAATATAAATACATTATATGCTAAATACACTATTCCTTGAGCCATGGGTCATGTAATTAACCCTGGATAAAACTCACATGAACTTATCACTTTATTTATTCACAAGAATAAAAAATATATCGTGCCTTGGTCAAAATAATAAAATAATGAATAAAATAATAAGAAATTTCCCCTCTCCTCCACTATAAAAACCACCTCTCTCCCCCCTTCTCCTCACACCTTCCAAGATTTTACCCTAGTCAAATTTATAGAAAATAATATTCTCAAGATCCTATACCATGTATATAATCTCTTTTTCTCATCAAATGACCAAAATTAATCCCCTTAAGGAGATTCTCAAGGAGGAGTATTCAAGAGGTAAAATCCTTTTCCTTTTCCTTTTATTTTCTTTTTAAGTTCTTTATTTTATTATTCTCTCATCACCTCCTATGTAAAAATGATCATGATAACTACAGTATCATTTATATAATATAATTATATTATGTTATTGTAATAACCATCATCAATCTCCAAATTATCTCTCTTTTATTTTAAAAACGAAATCATCATCTGGGAGGTGCGGATTTACAACCATCATGGATGAAGAACATTCGTTCTTAAATTTATTCTTCAAGGATGGTCATGGTACCATTTTTATGGTTAAAAAAGAATATAATAAATGTATAATAACCTATTTAATGTTCTATAATCATTATATATTCATAATACTAATTCATACGACAAAACTAGTTCGTGGTGATCAAAATACCGTCGTAATAATCTAAACGATTATCACTAAATGAATTATCTATTGATTCATAATCATACCACATAACCATATGATATATATAAACATTTATAATTATATATTATCATTAATAACATTTAATTCCAATTATGTATAATTATACCCATTTTACATGAACTCTATTGCGTATAAACAAGTGAACCGATCATGAAAACCAAGAAAGTGAATGCTCCCGAATGATGAAATTAAACTCTATAAATCATCAATAAGTACATAAATGAACTTAATAAAACTATAATTAATCAAATAATTATAGAAAAGGTTCTGAGTTAATTAATTAATGGACTTAATTTTATTATCCAGGACGTTAAGGTCAAGTGCAGAACTCATTCGGACATAAGGTAAGGGTTTTCTTCCCAAACCTCCATTTTCATTTGGGTTGTGCTTTCTTCCTCTATAAACTGATGTAATTATTTATATAATTATTCTAAATTCTGGTTATATGTTCCAAAATCATTTATTCTGGTCACTTCATCTTTCTTTTATGTAAAATACATGTCTTAAAAGGGTCCCCTTCTCAATTCTTCATGATAAGGAAGCCCAATTAAAGGGAACTTCCAGATTTCTTACCTATTTTCAAGTGCACTCTATAATATATTTTTAGCCACCATAATTTTTCTAAAATCACTAATTTTTTCATGTAAAACCCATATTAGTTCATTTCTGGTTGTATGCAAATATTTTTCCAAAATAACACTTCTTTTAAAGTTAAATAGTATTACTCTCAAGAATTCTTCAATGAATTTATTAGAGATCTTTCATCTATTTCAACACCCCTATTGAATCTTATATTTTATTGAGATTAACCTCTTATAATTATAATCTAATATATTTATTAAATCATTTAGGATCAGTTTGACTGTGGATATTCTATCTTGATATAATTCACCATACTACTCAGAATGATTTTTCATTATGTCTATTGATTGGGGAAGGTTATTTAATATGTTCATATTGTTTATGTTTAGCCCCATTCATATGAGGAATGTGTTGGACTTAGAAATTTATGGGTGGGGACCATTATATCTCCTCAATGCATCGGTAGGTCTCATGAGATAAAATAGAATTGGGTTTTTGATGAGGCTTTACCCTAGTATTTTCAGACGTCTTGGCTGACGCCCTGACAATATGTTTCGAATGTCCAGCATTATGCATTCCCTCATTTTGATAAAAGTAATTGATAAACCATGTGATTATTTGATTAGTATAATATCCATGTTTTATTGAAAGTATCTCCATGGAATGGTGTTATAAGATTTGGGAAGAAATAGAAATTGAGCCCTAGGTACATTGGTCCTTTTGAAATTCTGGAGAGAATTGGAGTTGTGGATTATCATTTGGAAATGTCAACTAGCCTTTCTAAGGTACACAATGTGTTCCAAATCTACTTGTTAAGGAAGTACATGCCAGATCCAACACATGTACTCACTTCACAAGGAGTAGAATTAGAACCTGACTTATCTTACTTTGAAGAGCCTATCCGGATTCTGGACACTAAAGAACAGGTGTTGAGGAATCAGATGACTCAGCTAGTAAAGGTACTTTGAAAAAATCATAAAATTGAAGAGACGATGGGGATCCTAAGGATATTATGATGAAGAATTTCCCAAATATTTTTATGGGTGACAATCTGAAAATTTTTTGGATAAAATTTTTGTAGGATGGGAGAATATAATGACCCAGAACTCTATCAATGAAATTTCCCTTCATATGTTTATTTCATATAGTACAAATCATATAAAATCACTTATAGAACACAAAACAAACATAATTAGTGAAGAATTAACAAAATAAGAGGTATTTCTAGAAGGAAGGAACATATACTGATGAAATAGTAACATGACCTTATGATTAGTAATGTGACCCTTATGAATTGTAAACCAACCAATATAATAGTAACCACACCAATTATTTATAAAATGATTTAAAAAAAATTATTTTCATAAAAATTATAATATTATTATTTATAAAATGATTTAAAATAAAATTTATTTTCATAAAAATTATTCATAAATCAATATTTTTTTGTCTTATTATTTTAGGATAATTTTATGAGACCTTAGTTAATTTTTTAAAGTGTTATAAAATCAGTTATAAATTTAAAACTGTATTTTTCGAGTAAATAATAATTTTAATTAAAAATTAAATTTATCATATTTAGAAAATTAATTTCATAAAATAGATTTCCTTTTTTTATTCTACACATCAAAATATAGTTAGGGTGATTTTTTGGGATTTTTCTGAAATACTTGAATTTTTAGTGAATAGTAAAATACGGTAATTTGCAATATAAATACATTATAAGCTAAATAAACTATTCCTTGAGTCATGTATAATGTAATAAACCTTGGTTCAAACTCACATGCACTTATTAATATATTTATTCATAATAATCAATAATATTTCTTGTCTTGATCAAAATAATAAAATAATGAATAAAATAATGAGAAATTACCCCTCTCCTCCACTATAAAACCCACCCCTCTCCCCCTCTTCTCCTAAAACCTTCCAAGCTTTTAGCCTTTTCAAATTTATTCCCAATAAACTTCTCATTATCCTACCCCACATCCAAAATCTCTTGGTCTCATCAACAGACCAAAAGCAATCTTCTTAAGGAGATTCTCCAGGAGGAGTATTCAAGAGGTAAAATCCTCTTATTTTTCATTTTATTTTATTTTCAAGTTCTTTATTTTATTATTCTATACTCACCTACTATGTAAAAATGATCATGATAACTCCACTATAATTTATATACAATAATTATATCATGTTAATAGAAGAACCATCGTTAATATCTTTACTCTCTCTCTTTTATTTTAAAAACAAAATCATCGTCCGGGTGGTGCCGATTTACAACCTTAATGGACGACGAACTTTTATTCTTTAATTTCTTATTCAAGGCTATTAATGAAACCATTTTATGGTTAAACCATAATATAATATATTTATTATAACCAATTTAATATTCTATAACCAGTATATATACATAATACTAATCCATACGAAAAAACTATTTTGTGATGTTCGAAATACCACCGTAATAATCTAAACGATTATCTCTAAATGTATTATCTAATGATTCATCCTCATAACATATAACCATATGATATATATATATATATAAACATTTACACTTTTATATTCTCATTAATAATATGCAATTCAGATTTCAGAAAATTATACCCATTTTATATGAACTCCATTACTTATAAACAAGTTAACCGATCATGAAAACCAAGAAAACGAATGATCTCAAATGATGAAATTAAACTATATATCTCATAAATAAGGCCATAAAGGAACTTAATAAAACTATAATGAATAAAATAATTATATAAAAGGTTCTAAATTAATTAATTTATGGATTTAATTTGATTATCCAGGATGTTAATGTCAAGTACAGAACTCATTCAGACATAAGGTAAGAGTTTTCTTCATGAACCTCCATTTTCATTCGGGTTGTGCTTTATTCCTCTATAAACCAATTTAATTATTCATATAATTCTTTTAAATTCTATTTAAATGTTCCAAAATCATTTATTCTAATCTTTTCATATTTATTTTGTGGAAAATATATGTTTTAAAAGGGCCCTCTTCTCAATTCTTCACGATAAGCAAGCCCGATTAAAGGGAACATTTTGATTTCATACCTATTTTCAAGTGAACTCTATAATATGTTTTAATCCACCATTATTTTTATAAAACCACTCATTTTTTCATGTCAAAACCAAATTATTTCATTTCTGGTTTTATGCAAAGATTTTTCCAAAAGAACTCTTCTTTTCAAAGTAAAAGAGTATTACTCTCAAGAATTTTTCGATGAATTTATTAGAGAATTTTTATCTATTTCAACACACCTATTGAATATTATATTTTATTGAGATTAAACTCTTATTATCATCATATATCATATCTTAATAAATTTTTTATGACCATTTTTACTATGGATGTTCTATCGTGATATCATTCACCATACTACTCAGAATGGTTTGTGATTATGTTTACATATTGGGGAAGGTTATTTAATATGTTCATATTGTTTATATTTATCCCATTTAATATGAGGAATTAATTGGACTTATAAAGTGATGTTTGGGGCCTACTATATCCTCTAGATACATTAGTAGGTCTCTTGAGACAAAACAGAATTGGGTTTTGGATGAGGCCTTACCCTATAATTTTCAGAAATCTTGGCTGAGGCCTTGACAATATGTTTCAAATGTCTGGAATTATGCATTCCCTAATTATGATAATAGTAATTTATAAACAATGTGATTATTTTAATAGAATAATATTCATGGTTAAGTTTCATTCTCTTATGACCATTTATATGGATTTATGTAATCAGCTTTCATTCCGGCTATATAATACTCAAGTTTTTTTAAAGGCATGTGTTCTTAGTTATTCACCATGCCTAATGTTTATGTTTATGTTTATGATAACTTCAAATGTATTAATTCCACTTATTGAGCATATTAACCCACCCCTTTCTTATGTTTTATTTTTCCCCTGAGATGTGAAGACGGATATTATTATGAATGACTTGCAAGAATAATCTAAGAGTTTATGAGTGTTTCCAACAGAGCTGCAATGTTGTTTTTGCTTTCATGTTGTAATTTATATCTTATGTTTGTATCTAGTTTTACAAAAATAATAAACTATTTTTTCCTTTGGGATATTAATTCCTTATTTATATTCTAGTGTAATAAAATAAGGCACTGGATCTGGGAAACTAGGGTCGAGGTATTTACATATATATATAAATATATAAACATTTTTTATAAACATATTTTAAAATAATTATATAATTATATAAATAAATATATAAATAGAAAAGAATTATGTATATATGTATATAAATAAATAGTTAATTTGTAAAATATTCAATAAATTTAGATGAAGTAGTGGAAATGATGTTAGGATTGTAAGGAAGAGGTCCAAGATTTGAATCCAGGCATAAGAATGGTTGAAGATGATAGAAATGACATTGATGGGGGTATTGAATTTATAAAATGTGGGGTGGTTTGCGGTAGACTAAATGAGTGGGGATGGAAGAGGATAATGCTAATAAAACTTCTAGTGAGTGGCTGGGAGTGGCGTATCTAAATTAATTTTAAAAAAAATAACAGTAATAAATGCATTCATTATTTGTGCTAAAAAATAACTAAAAAGGGTTTATTTATCTACACTAAAAAAAAGATAATAAAACTAGTGTTGATAAAAAAACCCTTTATCAGCATTAAAAACAATGATAAATACCCCCATTTGTCAATGCTTTTCTTGTATTGATAAAAGTGATTGAATTTTAAAGATGCTTAAAACTTCAACACTTTTTTAGCACCGATGAAATCCATTTTTGGTGCTGATAAAAGATCGATATGTAGAAGTGTTGTGAACTGTTTTGTGTTACCAATAATGAAGTTAAGGCAAAGATGCTTCTCTATCTGTTGTATGATATATTTAAAACCATGTAAAATGATTCAAGATATGGATTTCCATGAGAGTTTGAGAAGAATAAGGGGAAGAAATGAGGTAAACAATAAGAAGACGGATGACTCTAAAATGTCTATTGTTGACTGCGAAAAATGAGAAAGGAAAAAATAAGGGTATTTCAAGAATTTCCTAGGGGAAAATCGTTGAGTGAAAATGGAATATGGAGATAGGGGTGAATCCGACATACAAAATGTGTGGAAATTTAAATAGAGATCATCAGTGCCAAATCAAATGAGGTTTTTCTATATTTTAAAATATAAAGAATATCACTTTCTTTTACCTAAGTATATAAAGAAAAATAATTTGAAAGAAGGTTAGGAACTTGAGTGTTTGAGAATCATAGATCTACTATGAAGTGATGAGAAATGATAAATATCCCTCTCAAGGTAGAAAAATAAGATGTTGGGCCTATTTTGTGAAGTTTGATCACATGGGTATCAAATCTGAAGAAGACGAAGAAGTTGACTGTTATTTAGTGATCAGATCAAATAGGAAAAGTTGGAAAGGAGGGGGGGAAATAAAATAGAATGAGATACCGACCATTTGTGCATGTTTTCATTTATTAGCATCGATATTTTAGTAAGTGAGGATTCATTGAATATATAAGATCATAGGATCTCATAGATCTAGTGAGACAATTAGATGAGTAATTTTTTTCAAATCCAGTGAATCTAGGTTGTAGCAGTGACTGAGTTGCAGGTTACTCTTGAACATTTGTGGGTATTTTAAGTATCCATTGTTGTGCTGAAGAAAATTTCTTTTATTCATGATCCATTGGAAAGAATAATTTATGCCCCGTGAAACTGAAAATATGGTGATATTTATGTCTACTCGATCATGTATTCTTCATACAAATAGGACATGATAGTCTTCTCTTCATGCTCTAACCAGACATCATTACATAAGCAGGAGAATAATTTATAGTTTATATAAGGGAAACCATATCTGAAATATATTTTTTGAGGAAGCATCCAATATGAACACACCCATACCAAAAACTTCTTCAAATATCTTATTAAATGTTCCAAGTATAAATCTATATCATTTTTTGGATCAGAAGGTCCATATATTAGTATAATCAAGAAAGTGAAAGGTTTTTTCATAGACATACATGGAGGATTATTAAAAACATGAATAAAAACTAGCCACGTGTTGTGAGCAGTAAACATATGAACAAACAGATTAAAACCATCATAGGAAAGATCCAATATGACATTATGCACCTCAGTTGAAAAATCATGATGTTGTGCATAAAATTCCCGTCATGCTAATCCATCTATAGGATAAACCAACTCATCATTATATTTAACTATCTCATCATCATTCCATCGCATATTGGTTGAGATTTCTGTAGATATTAATAGATTTTGAAGTATGGGAATCAATGTAAAGTTCCACATGAATTTTTGTGGTACACGAGATGGTGTTTCATATGTATTTTCCTTCCCTTGATATGTGCTACATTATTTAAATTCATTATGTTCTTTTGTTTCCTCAAAAAAAAACTATAATATTTTGGAAATACATGAATTTTATTAGAAGAAAATCCAAGCTGATTAATTAACTTTCATGCCTTATAATGACTTGAGGTAATATCTACACCATCAGGAAGAAATTCCTTTAAAAGGTAAGGATATAATCAATTGAGGTATTAGAATTTACGTACATGGTTTTTACATGATATAACCACATTAAAAATTCCAAATTTTTCATTTTAGTACATTGCTGACATACAAGAGTTATGAAATCATCCATATATTTTTTCACTCTCTAAACATTATCATATTCATTATTTTCCTCATGTGTATTGATATCATTATCTTCTTACACTAACATATTATCTCTCTCATGATGATGCATAAATGGAAACTTATAAAATATCACATTCTCCATACAACTTCTTTCTTTCTGTTCATGAATAGTAGAATATTATCTTGTCTCTCCATTATGATACCAAACATAATAGTTTATTTGAAATCCATCTTTCGTTATATGGTAACTAACTTCTTCCTGACCTAACTATGGTATTGAAAAATAATTATAACATGGTCACTGTATACGAGCTCCATCTGAAGAATTGTTAAATGAAAAATATGAAAAAAAAATATCCAAATTCTTTTGAAACTCAGTGAAATCTGATTGGTATAATACATCCATCCATTCTATTATAGGGGGGAAAAGTTATATTCAAATCAAAAACACTAAGAATAATAGAAATAATATATGCTATAAGTGATGCCTACAAATAATGAACCAAGGTGGGTATCCTTGATATTTAAGAATTCACTATCATGGTAGATAAACTGAATAACTTTGAGACACTACAAAGTGATGCCCAAGGTTTTAACTATGAAGAATCAATAAATAAGATCAAAAAAAAGCAAAACCATAATTTCATGAAAATAAATTCTTACTTTTCAAAGGATCATAATACTTTGAACATCCCAAAATACATTCCAAAGATCAAAACTATAATCAAAGGAGAAAAATGATCGATATAAAGAATATGGGAGCATAATAAATACCTCATAATATATACTAATTCAATATTAAGATATAAAATATGGTAGGGACATTTTATTCTTTGGATAATTTAATCTATAATTTATTTTTAAGAGATATCCCAACCAACGACAATAATGACTGGTCTTTGGGATTTTTATGGAAGATGGATTAGAATGCCCAAACCAGCCACATTAGAAATACACTAATGATTTCATTCATTATTTAGGAGATACAACTGAAGGAGATATATTCCATGATTTAGGTTCCCCCAGCTTTTTTTCTTCACTAAATGGGGAACCTTTACTAGCTTTAATTGAGATAGAGCTTCCACCCTTGGTTTATGACCAACCCATAGAAATTCATTAATTCCCCATGAGATTAATCAGTTAGAAGTTAAAAACACAAACCCAAAGTCACTAAATCTCCAATTAAGTAGTATAGGATTATGAAATTATAAGGATGATCTCACAATGAAAAGGATATATAATACTCAATTCAATAATTAAAACACTAAACTAATTCTATAAAGAAACAACTAATTGAAAATTAAAAGAAGAAATATTGATGCTAATATAATATAATGATAGAAGAAAAGAAAAAAAGTCATGAGACATATAATTCCTAAGTTTATGCACTAGTGATTGTAAAAAATAATGACTTCTTCTTATTTTCACTAGAATTATGTCTAAGTCGCCCCCTATTTGAGTGATTACTCTCACTCTCTCATAAATTCTTCTTTTTATTGGTCATATACTTTCATTCATTGGTGAGAATGGTAATGAAAACCCATTTTTAAATATATATACTATCATGCTCAATGATTATTGTGAAATTAGTATTCTATTAACTGCATTATAGATCACTCCCTTAATAAAAACAAAATGTTCATGTAATGAAAAATAAGGTAAAGAGGGAGGGAAGAGAAATTAATGTGAAACCCAACATGAATTAAATAAAAATACATAGACACACTAATACAATTCACCTTTAATCACATGTTAGGAAGAAATAAAAATCACCCTCTCATGATATCTATGATAGGGTGATGAAAAAAATGAAATAAAACATATAGAATCTATGACAACAGAACTTTTTGAGCCTCTCTATGGAAAAAACACCACTCTAGACTCATTATGTTCCTTATCTCCCTTTACAACCATCTAAAACCCATTATTTATAGGAAAAAAATCTTCTTAGAATCTGCTTTTCCTTCCCAAAATAACTCTTAAATTTTGAACATGGATCTCATGGTCAATAGATATGAAATCACTTCAATAAATTCATAGATATTGTTTTTTTATTTTCATTTTGACTAAAGGTTCATGGCATAAACATAAACCATGGCATGACCTATTCATGTCCATCCATTCTTCATGATGTGTCTATTTACATCATGGCATGAACAAAAACTCATAAAGTCTAGAATTTAAAAACATGAACAAAAATCACTAAATCTATATTTAACTAGTATAAGAACATGAATGTACATGATGAAATAGATAAAAATGAAAACAATACTCATTTGAAGATAATAAGGATTCAAAACTGACTAATATGACATTAAAGAAGATTTGAATCAAAAAAATCCTGAATAAGTGGAGAATGTTGGAGGAGAAGGGAAGTCGCCACTCACTCAGATGAGGGAAATTAAGGTAGGTATCATGGGTGAATGGGGGGTCTGAGTGCCAAATGGATTTGTGTAAAAGCTATACCAAGGGTTTTTAAAAACCTGTTGGTATAGCCCAACCTATACCAACAGTTTTTTGAAATTTTTGGTATAAATGTATATATACCAATGGTTTAAATAAACCATTAGTATAGGCTAGATCCAAGAACTATATACCAACAGTTCATGTAAATAATTGGTATAGATGAGTGGGGATAGCCCCATTTTCCAGTATTCTCTACAAATTCTAGATGAGATAGAAATATGTCTGAAGATGCTCATGTTCGTAAGAGATTGGAATTCAAGGATGCAATCGAGATAACTGTGATAGGGAAATGGGTCAAGAATTTATATAACATAATAAAAATGTGACTTCCTATTACTTATTTAGTTAGTTTTCTCTTCATTTTATCTGCTATTTTTTTGTTAATTTCCTTTTCATTTTTATTATATTCTTATTTGGTTAATTTTCACAAAGATAATTCTTGAATACTAATAATAAATGATGTGACAGATGAAGGATTTTTTTTCTTAAAACCATGTGTTCTTGAATTGACTCACATATGTGGTGGGAGTTTCTTATCACCATAGATGTGATCCAATTCAATAGCACGTGATTTTGAGAAGAACAAGAAATGGTGTCAGATATAGGAATCAAACACACCTCAATCTGATACATTGTGTGTCTGGTATGACTCAAAGTATACGTTTTTAGTTTAAAATTGACATTTTTGTTCAAAACACATGTCACATACTCAAAACCAAGAAAAAAATTCAAATTTTTTTGATAGTTTATGACAATAATTCATAAGCCATTTGTGATGTTTAAGATTCAGTCACAACTCAATCTAATATAAAGTGTACCCAGGGTGACTCGAGGTGTATTTTTTTAGTTTAAAATTGACATTTTAGTTCAAAACACACATCACGTTCTCAAAATTGATAAAACCCATTTATATTGTTTTGATAATTTATGACAATTATCTATAATCCATTTGTGACGTGTAGGAATTAATCACACCATAATATGATACATGATGGGCTTGGTATGACTTGAAGTGTATATTTTTGGTTTAAAATTGACATTTTAGTTCAAAACATGCATGACATACTCAAAACCAATAAAAAACATTAAAATTGTTTTTTACCTTAAAAACGATACATAAGTCATTTATGATGTGTAGAAATCATCCACAACTCAATTTTATACACGGTGTGACTGGTATGACTTGAAATGTGTGTTTTCGATTTAAAACTGACATTTTGATTCAATAAACATGTCACATACTCAAATCTGATCTAATGCATTCAAATTATTTTGATAATTTAAAACAATGATTCATAATTCATTTTTAATGTGTAGGAATAAAACGTACATCAATCTGACATATAATGTGGTTGGTATGACTCAAAGTGTGTTTTTTCAATATAGAAGTTTCATTTAAGTTTAAAACATGTGCCACATTGCAAAAATTGAGAAAATGAAATTGTATTGTTTTTAAACTTTAGAAAAACAATCCATAATTCATTTTTTATGTGTACAAATCAACCATACATCAAGACGACACAAGATGTGGTCGGTATTACCCGAAGTACGTGTTTTCAACATAAAAGTTTCATTTTATTTTAGAACACTTGTCACATATCCAAAACTAATTAAACAAGCTCAGATTGTTTTTAAAAATTATGAAAATAATCCATAATTCATTTGTGATGTATAGAAATCAATCGCACGTAAATACAACACATGATGTGGTCAGTATTACTCAAAGTATATGTTTTCAATATAAAAGTGTCATTTTAGTTTAAAGCACGTCGCATAGCCAAAACCAAGAAAACGAGACCATATTGTTTTCAAAAATTAGGACAACGATCCATAATTCATCTGTGACATGTAGGTTTTGATTATACGTCATTTCAAGATATTATGTGGCTAGTATGTCTCAAAGTTCATGTTTTCAATATAGAAGTGTCATTTTAGATCAAAACGCACATCACATAGCCAAAACTGAGCAAATGAGCTCAGATTATTTTCAAACTTTGGGAAAATAATAGATAATTAATTTTTGGTGTGTATGAATTGACCAAAATTTAATCCAACACACGATTTGGTCGGTACGATTCAAATTGACTGTTTTAAATAGAGTAGTGTCTTTTTAATTTAAAACACTCATCACATAGACAAAACTGAAAAAATGAGATCGAATTGTTTTTAAACTTTAGAAATGATCCATAATTCATTTTTGACATATAAGAATCAATTTCACATCAATTTGACACTCGATGTGTCCAGTATGACTCAAAATGTGTGTTTTCAATATAAAAGTGTCATTTTTGTTTAAAACACACTTCATTTGAAAAAAACAGCAAATGGGCTTGGACTATCTTCAAACTTTAAGACACTTCTCCATAATTCATTTTTGATGTGTAGGAATTGACCGTAGGTCAATCCGACCCATGATGTGATCGGTATGACTCGAAGTGTGTGTTTTCACTATAAAAGTCATATTTTAGTTTAAAACGTGAATCACATAGCCAAAATGGAGTAAACGAGATCAAATCATTTTCAAAATTTAGGAGAAGGATTAATAATTCATTTTTCACTTGTAGGAATTTACCACACTTCAATCTGACGCATGATGTGACTGGTATAACTCAAAGTATATGTTTTCAACATAAAACTATCATTTTGGTTTAAAACGTGTGTCACTAGCCAGAAATGAGAAAATGAGCTCGGATTGTTTTCAAACCTTATGATAATGATCCATAATTGATTTTTGATATGTAGGAATCGACCGCACGTCAATATGACACATGATTTGGTTGGTATTACTCGAAGTGCACGTTTTCAATATCATCATCATCATCATGTAAATTTTTATTCAAATGAAATAGAAGATACAAGGTAGCCAAGGCCCGAAAAAGTAGGCCAAAGAAAGGAAAATACTAAGGGTGTCTAAAATGGTGGAGACCAAGGGAATCACCACTGATAATATTAACCCCTTCTAGCTTCAGACTATTAAAATCATGAAAGACTAAGCATTCTAGAAAAAGAATATCCACTGAGGCTAAGTAGTCCGCCACCTTGTTTTCTTGGTAACAGAAATGTGCTCGTCGGCTGCAGGAGGATGTATGGATGGAGAAGGGGGTGCACAGTGCCGGCAGCGCCTGGTTGCGGCGGCAAGAGCGGGAACGTGACGGGTGAGTATTATGAGATCGCGGGGGTGAACCACTTTCTAAGCCCATTCGCGGAGGAGGGGAGAAAGGAGGAAGTGAGGGTGGGGGAGTTCCAGGAGAGGTGGATCAAGAACTACACATGCGTGGGGTTCATCCACAATAGGGAGGAGTCCAGGTGCCTGTTGATACCATTCATTGGGACTCTGACCAGCAACCACGACCCTGCCTCCGTCAGATATATCAAGACCACTATTCCAAAATAGGATATGTTTGGCTGATGGGAGATCTTATTATTATCATTTAAAATCCGGTGTTTCATGTTTAGGTTTCATTCCATTTTTCATGTTAACTATTCCTTATAGTTTCATTTTAATAATGTTGAAAATGATATGATTTATTCTTGAATATAAAAAAATAATGGATAAATCAGTGGCCATTTAACTTGAAAAAAATTTTATCCCACTTACTGATATAGAATTATTTGATGGAATAAGTAAAGTGATTTGTAATGTTGTAATTATTGTGGTTCATCATTATAAGCTCAAAATGAAATGTTTATTTTAAAAAAAGTTTAAGTAAAAAATAAGATTTAGTGGAGCGTGATTTTATATATATCATCTAGCATAACATTCAAACAAACCACGCATAAACATACCGACAAACACCACCACAAAGTAAAAATAAATAAATAAATCACTTTCAACCAAATCGCTACATTATGAGACCACTGCTTCCTAAAAGTTGGGTGTGAAGTTCCATAATGGATTGTGTGATGATTTTATTATATTTGTTGTCAATATAAAAATTTGAATTCAATATATGTTGAGAAGTATGGGTGATGGATTGAGTATCCATCCATTACATGCTAATTGAGGTGTTGCCCATAAAGTTCAGTTGAAGAAGAAAAGCTGGTGGTGCCGTTAGAAATACAAAAAACGCCTCACATGTGGGAAAAGGAGTTTGGACAAGGTGGATCCCTTGGAACATATGGGTTAACATGTTCTAAGGGAAACCCCTATAAATCATAGTTTTGTTGAGTTGGACCTCATTTTACACGCTACCACAGATCTGGGTAAGGGATGCACTGACTTTTATCAACGCTAAACAGAAAAATATTCTAAAAGCACAACCACAAATATAGATTTTAAAAGCTCTATAAATCACTTTTATCATTTTTAAGAAAATGTTGATAATCGAAGAACTATTAATAGCGACCCCCTTTTATCAATGCTAAAAAAAGTGCTGATAAATATGTCTTTATCAGTGTTTTTTAGCACTGATAAAAGTATTTTTTTTTTGTAAATTGGTGTCCCTTTTAACAGTTCTTGACCACCCCTTTAACAGCACTCGCCCCACCATCTCCTACGCTCTCACACCAAATCCCCCCCTGCACACCCCTGTTTTCACTAGGATTTGAACCTGAAACATCTCCCTTGCGCGCCTAAACGTCTACCACTCACCAATTTTGTTTTGTTCTCCCTTTAATGATATTTCTATCTATCTATATATATATATATATATATATATATATATATATATAGCTATAGCTATATTTATTTTTATACTAATATATATTTATATTAATAAATATAGTTATTTTAATATATATTTATACTATTAGTTTTAAATACAATTATAAAATATGTTTTTTTTGTGAGTTTATGAATAAATCAATACATATATACAACACACACACACACATATTATATGTGTATCTATAAGTTTAATTATACATATTTATATATATTTATATATATTTACATATATTATATATTAATATGTATATACATATGTTAGAATATATTGATAATATATATTAGTTTGTTAATACAAACACACACAGACATATTATATAGATATATAAATATTCATCTATTTGTATTTTAAATAAAATAGATATTACTTTTTATTTATATAAGACTTATATATTGAGAAATATATTTTATATGTAAATATGTTTAATTATTTATTTACAAAATTAAATTTTTATGTGTGAATATATAAAAAATTTGTATATATTGTTATATATTTGATTATAAATAACATTACATTATGAAAATTGATAAAATTTTAAATCCATAATATCAATATGAATGTGATATCTAAGAATAAATTCAGTCCTCATTGAAAAATGTCAAAAAGACCTCCTTAAACGAGGCTAAAAATCCATCAAATGTTAAAAAATCGGGATACCCCGACAAAAAACTCAGTTTTGGGGGACTTCTGGACCTTTTTTGGCCTAAAAACATGGCAGTAGTTACTAGAGTGTAGAGCTCGTCATGGGTGTCGATTTCATATGTGGTAGAGCCTAAACGGACACACGAATCCAAAGTTATGGTCGTTTGAAGTTCGAGTTGCATTTTCAACTTATTTTATATCTTTATTTTTATTTTTATTTATTATATTCAAATTGTTATTAAATGACTATTACTCGATAAAAATTATAAAATTATAAATTAAAAATATTTTTTTAAATTATTTCATAAACCATTTTTACTAAATATCTTATATATTAAGTTTAAATTTTTATTTATACTTATGTAAAGTATATTAATATATTAATATATGAGTATATTAATATATTGATATATTAATATATTGATACATTATTTTAAAAGAAATATATTTTTTTGAAATATACACCCTTTATCAGCGCTTTTTTACTAGCGGTGATAAAAGATAGCGCGGTCCTTGCGCCGATTTGTGGTAGTGAAGTGGTGATTTTATCTAGGCTATTTTTAGTGCTGATAAAAGTTTTTAATAAAAAATTATATTATATTTATATTCACAAATAATGTTTATTTACATACATTAAATAAAAAATGCATGTTGATAATTAATATATATTTTTTAATAATTCATATATATATATATAATAAATTTCATTAAATAATAAATATATTTATTATATTTATATATTTATAAATATATAAATACTTTTTAAATAAGTATATTTAGAATAATAATTATAAATATACATATGTTTCTAATAAATTTGGTCAATTGATGCATGAATATAATTGACGTTCATATGTTATGTATTCATCATAAATGTTCATTTATACATTACACACTCATTAGTATTCATGTTGTACATATATATAATGACTCGTTTATGATCTATACTTTACTCAATGTATATGATTCATTCATACTCTCATGAACCTATTATGTTCTCATAAATACTTAAAATCAGGATAAATATATTTAAATAATAAATATATTTATTATATTTACAATTATAAATATTTATTTATATATAAATACACTTTAAAATATATTTATATAATTATAATTATATATAACTATATATATATTTAAATAACTATAAAATTACAATAATTTTTTTTAAATGATAAATATATTTATTATATTTATAATTATATATAAACACTTTTTATAAAATTATAATAAATACATTTATTATAATTTTATAAATAAATATGTTTATATATTAATATACACACATATATATAAATATATTTATAATTATATTCAAATTTTTATAAATATATTTATTTATAATTATAATTATAAATATATATATATATATATATATAATTAGAAAATTATAATAAATATATTTATAATAATTATAATTTTATAAATATATATAAATATAGAAATATATTTATAAATATAGACAAATATTTATACATATATACAAATATTTATATTTATAATTATAAATAAATATATATTTTAATCATACACATAAATATATATATATATATATATATATTTAAATACTTATCAAATTAAAATAAATATATTAATTATATATAGTCATAAATAAATATATATATATATATATATATATATATTTAAATACTTATGAAATTAAAATAAATAAATAAATTTATTTAAATAATTATGAAATTATAAAAAATATATATAATTATTTTAATTTCATAAGTATTTTAATATATATATATGTGTGTGACTATATATAATTATATTTATTTTTTTTAATTTCATAAGTATATATATATAAATTTATTTATATTTATGACTATAATTAAAATATATATTTCATAATTATATATTTATAATAAATATATATTTATTTCATAAGTATTTAAATAAATATATATTTATATTTAAATAATTATAAATTTATAATAAATATATTAATTAAATAAATATATATATATATATATATATATAATTAAATAAATATATTTATAAATATATAAAAATATTGATAAATAAAAACAAATATTTATAATTAGAATTCTAAATAATACAGATATATTTAAATAATTATTAAATTATAATAAATATATTAATTATATATATTTATAAAATTATAAATCTAATAAATATATTTTCTATAATTTTAGTATTATTGATATATATATATATGATTATAACTATAAATATGTAACGTCCTGGAATTTCTATGTTTTATTTTTAGAAATTATATGGATTAATTTCGAGACTAGGCGTTGAGACAGCATGCGATTTCGAGCCCTGGTGTGTCCGAAACAAATGTTTGAAAAATATTAAACTTTTAATAACATGTGCGCATGGTTTCCCTGAAAAAATGGAGTAACTCTTAAACGGGTGCCCGGATTAAAAATCTGAGGGCACTGTTGAGATCAGAATGATAGTTTTACCCTAGGTGTGACCTAACTTTGGTCGGCACGGGTCTTCTGTAGAACTAGTCACTAAGGACGTAACCATAAATAAAATAGCTTTATTTTTAAATCCTAATAACTCATGAACAGTGACTCAGATTGGAAATCAGAGATCATTGTTGAGTTACTAATGTGGTGTTTTCCCCAAGCGCGACTTAACATCAGTCGGCACATGTCTTCTATGGAAAAACTCAAAAAAGGACGTGATTGTCATTAAATAATTTAAATACAAATTATTTTGTTGACGTAATGATTTTCTTCAAAAACATCCTTATACAGAAATCCTAGGGTTAGCCACATAACCTTGGAAATTTCGGAGAATCCCTAGGGAGAGCTTGGTAGAAACCTCACATGAAAACAGCGATGGAATCACAAATCGACGATCGACAAACGCCATTCTTGACGGATCTCACCAACGATGGTGACGTAATAACCGACCTTCGTCAGTGAGTGATCCAAATCAAAGGTAGGATGTGTTATTTTTGGATTTCCTTTCCCGTTACTGAATTCAATGAATAACGTAGATCAATCAACGAATAGGTTGATCTGTGGTTCGATCCTAACATTGCGGGATGACTTTTATTTCTGCAGGATTTATTGGGAGTTTGATCTTGTGATTTTTTGTTAACTAATTCAATTGTTGTTCTAATGGGAACAAACCACTACTGTCACGAACATCAATCGAGGTCTGTTCCTCTTGTTTAATTTATTTTTTTCTCCCCCTGTTCATCGTTTGTCGCTGGTCTTCTTCGTTGGGCCCACGACTCGACATATCACGATCAATCGATCATTGCACACCCGATTCCTAGTGAAACGATCTGATATCACAGATCTGGGATCAACGTGACACGATGGAGGTGCAAAGATAGACACAGAGCGATTTAGATGACGGTGGATCCCCAAATCCACGTTCTTTGACGTTCTTTAGTGAAATGAAGAACGACCATTTTTAATCCACTGTGTGACCGGATCGAAAGACGAAACACATTGTTTGGGTGATGACACGACTGAATGAGACTAAATCTTGAGTTTCCCGGTAAGCCACAACCAGAATGGTGGCCGGAGCAACGAAAGAAACTACCGGAGCGTGAACCTAGGATTCTGGAAAATCCCACACTACACGGCATGTAATTCGGGATTACACGGCGTGTGCCCCCCCCCCTAAGTAGTGACCAGGGTTTCGGTTATGAGATAAGTATCACATGGCGTGTGGATCTACCTACATGGTGTGTGGTCTCTCTCGGATAACTCGATGTGTACATGGTAAGTACACAAACATAGGGAGGAGTACACATGTTGCCTACATGGCGTGTACCCCCCCCCCCCCCCACGACTTTGCTTGGACCAAGTACATGAACTACCATGTGTACTGGTACATGGGAAGATATACACGAGTTGACACCATGTACTAGCACATGGTCAGAGTACACGGGTGGACCCCAGATGGAAGGACACAACTTGTGACTTCTTCTATACATCGTGTACCCATCTTCTACATGACACGGTTGGAATGAGATAGGTCGTTGTACACCGGCAGTACCCAAGGTCAAAGGACATGGCGTGTGACCCTACTACATGCCATGTACCCCTTTCTACATGGATTGAATCTCTTGTCCATCATATCTTGGACAAGTTTCATTAGGCTTCGTTCCCTTTATCTCTTCTCTGAAGGTAGGTGGGTATCATTTCCTACTCATAGAAGTATGATCCCTCCAATAAGACTTCCTGGATAGAGTTGTTGGAATCCCCCAAGAGCCTCGATGCGGGATCCTTTATTCATCATCATTCCCTAGGTAGATTCCTTGGTATTGACATGACCAATCCTACCAAATGTCGATCCTCTACTTAGAGGATTAATCCAGATGGAGTTATTGGTATCACCCCATGGCCTTGGTTGTGATCTTTTTCTATTGTATCGTATCTCTCTATCTCTCTATATACATTTCTCTCTTTCTACAGATCTATAAATGTATCTCTCTCATGATGGTTCCTGACGAACAGTACTTCTCGGGTGGATTTCATCAGTGCTATCAAACTCAAGAGTGTGTTCTCCCAGATGATTGCTTCATGGAATCTTCGAACTGAATCCCTAGTGTGGGTATGCGGTAGTTCTGACTTACCTCTAGACTGCATGTCTTGTATTTGAGTATATATGGTAATTCTTGTTATATGAGCTATAGAAATATACTGTGTAGAGCTGAATGAACATTCCTTTGTGTATTTATTTGTGGTTTCAGGGTGTCCTACTGAATATTGTTATACTCATCCCTATATGGTCTTTTCCCGCACGTATCCTGTCTTGTGAAGACGAGTGACCTTTTGATGAAGTCCTAGGAAGACCAGGACTAGACATTGCTTTGTGAGATCATTCAGGCCGAGGTGTTCCTACGGCTACAGATAGCATTCCTAGTACCTTGGTTTATAGGTTAGACATGTGGTTAAAGACTTCCTTTGGTGGGATTGTATTTGGCCTAGTTTCACATTACTTTACCTTCCTGTCATACTCCATTGGTTGCGATATAGTGGTATGCATGCAATGTTTTATTAGTGGTTTTTTACATTTCAACAATTTATGGTCTTGGAGATGTGTGTGTGCATACAGGTGCATATGAAATACCTCCCATGTTAGTGATATGCCTACTTGGTGCTAGTCACCTTCCCCTGGCCTATTGGAGGCGGGCTTGGGGAGTCGCGGCACGAGCCTCGCCGAGATGAGTCTTGATAGAGTGGTATCAGAGGATTCTATTCTACCTTAGGACCATGAGTCTGTGAGATTGGTTTGGGGAAAAGATTTAAGTGTTTCGAGTTTGGATTTCAGGTCAGGGACTCCAGTGTTGGTGTGGAGACCAACATATCCATACACTAGGACTCTGATAACCAACTTTTCGACTCAGTACATTAGAACACTAGTTGTAGGGAAAATAATGGTACATGCATCATATAGATATGAGTTTTGGTTTCCATATCCTTCTTGAGTCAACTATCCAGATATACTCATTGATCGTGGTATATCATTTTTTCTTACAAGATGCCTCTGTGACGCATACCAACTAGGATTATGCAGCTTGATCATGAGGATGATCCCCTCAGTGATGAGGCTTTGATACAAGGATCAGTTCGTTGGATGTTACCTCTAGGTGGCACACCAGCCATACCACCACCTGTAGAGTAGCACATTATAACGACCCATACTTTACATACATTGTTATTACTTCAGAATTGAAGCACACTTATTACAACATATAATAAAACCATGAAAGTAACGTATAGGTATAGTGTCTTTAGAAACTAGGAAACATAAACAACTGGTTCATAAAACATCTACATTGTCTCCATTTTATTTTATCATATCTAGAGTCCCTTTTGGAATATCTTACTTAATATCCTTCTTCCTGACATTGGAAAAAGAAAACATACAAAAGGGTGATCTCAAATGCTCAGTAAGGGTAAACAAAATAAATATCAATCACATAATATCATAACATTTTGGAAATCTTAACCTGCAAAAGATATCATAATTTCATAACATGGGATAAATCATAGTAGTGAAATGTAATCCCAATAATCATAACTTAAAACATGAAACTTTGTGGAATACACACATAATCATAGAGAATCATTTCTTAGTAGTCAAGACTCATTGCCAAGACTTTCTTAGTGGACAAAGTCCATTTCTGAACTGAGTTCACTCCTCGTTTCAGTCATGTTTCACTGAACCGGTTTAACCTACCATTCCAACCTTATCTATCTCATGAGATATAAATATTTACCCAATTCATTGGAGGGATATATAGTTCTCACCCATCTCATAATGATATCATTCTTATGTGTGCCACAAGATCATAAATCATACATCATAGAAAACCCCATGTAATAAAAATGGGATTCTTAAACATCATGTCATCATAACATAATCCATATAAGATAAAAGGATATCATAAAAATAATTCCATCATAACATAATCAAATAAATGTAAAAATAGGGATAGAAACAGAACCCTATATTATCTTATATGGAAAATAATTTTGATAAAATGCTTGAACTCCATTCTTGAGGAAAATATCCTTTCTACTTCAAAAACATTTTTCCTTTCTTAACATGTCATAAAATTTTAAACTAAAATAAGTTGATTAAAAATAAAATTGAAAACTTATAAAGGAAGCTTCATGGAAATAATGTTCTAAAAATCCATTCATGTCGTATAAGTTAAAGAAAAATATTCTTCTCGTACTTTGGCCGGAAAAGTCAAAAAAGTACATCGTACTAAAAATGAAAAAATATTCCTTTCATATCTTTTACTAAAAACTCACAAATGGGTATAATTGGATTTAAAAAATTGTAGGTGGATGGAAATAATATTACATATTGAGGAAACATGGATGTGGATGATAAATATTCCCCAGTAAATTATGAAGTATAAACAATCTTGGATAAAAATGAGATTGTGAGATTTTCCCTTACCTTAGGTCCGATTTGCTTCGTATGTGTCCGAAACTCCTGTATAATGATTTAAATAATGTTATTGACTTATTACAGAATCGTACTCATTGTTATGATATCATATATGGTCATATTCTTAGCTTCTTATTAGTCATATTTCATTGTTACTTGTTATTCGGGTGTTTATTGCTTTTTGTTCTTATGCGTGTTTTGTCGAATAAATTCTTATTCTTCTTTTAGGTCATAGAAACCTCATTTACAGAATGTTATTAGTGTAATATATATCATATTTATTCATTAAATTCATTTATATAATCATTATGCAATTAATATCATGTAGAACGAGTCGCGTCACATCGTGGAGACGGTAGGCTGTATGTATGCACGAGCGATGATATCATTCTCATGATCGTGGAATTGTATTTAAGTGTATGTATACTATTTCAGAATAAATATAACTTTACAAGAATCATATATAGTTATTATTTAAACCATTATACCCATCTAAGTAAGGTGGTGGTGGAAAAAAGATTACACCACGGCGTGGAGACGGTATTCCGTACGTACGCACGCGCGGTGATTTTGTTTTTCATAGGATGGATAGAAGGTGAAATAGGGTTGTTTCATATTTATAATAACCTATTAGTATATTAGTGATACTGATGTTATTACTTCATAATTAAACAACTAAAGAAGAAGAAGTAGAAGAAGAAATAAAGTTGAAAGAATCGGTAACGGACATTACCTCTTCTTTGAAGCACCTCTTCTTAACCTTCTCTTAGGGCACTAAAGATGGTCTTTGAAGAAGACCAGGACCTCTAGGATATTTCTAGGGAAGTGGAGAAAAGAAATTGTCAGGGATTGGCCGAGCATTAAGGCTCAAAGTGGTGTGAGGAGGAGATGGAGGAGGTGACCTTTTATAAGGGAGGAGAGGGGCACCTTAGGAAAACTTAAAATATTATTTTATAATAAAGTCATATTCGGTTTTTAATAGCTCCAAATTGATTTATTTCGAATCTAAGGTGGGTATGGGTCTAAATAATCTCAACCAATAGGTTTTATACAAGTTTAGGTTAATATTTTATCCTTATCATTTATATTTAACTCTATGTTAAATAATTTAACTTTTACCGTGTCTTTTTGTTTTCTTACACTATATGGTTAATAAACATACTATAACAATCCAAACGAACCCCAAGTGGTTCATTATTAATATATATATCCTTATCTAAGTAATTTGGACTAACCTTAGATTTTTAGGAATAAAATAACATTTAATAATATAATATTTGTTTTAAAAACTATTTTATGTCAATTTTGACACTATTTGGTACTTGATTTTTTTGAAAATCATAACAGCATGATTAGTTCTATAAAAGTTAATTAAATAAATAATAACATTTAATATTAACCTATAAAATTATTGTAATTCATAAAAAGTCTGAAATTACATTTATTTGGGTATTTATAACATCAATTATGTTAATATTTCATTAATAAGATAATTACTGCATCATAATTGTGTCATAAATAAATTAAATTATTTAATTTATAAAAATTATAAATAAAATACCATTATGTAGGAATTTTTTTTATATTTCTAATTAATATTTATAGTCGAATTTATCTTATGTATAACCCTATATTAAAAATGATTTAGTTATTAAACTTTGATTTTAACTATTTTAACCCTTCTTTAAATAAATTAATAATAAATGTCATAATCTAATCCAAGTGGACCTAAATGGTCATATTTTATTCCTAAGGTTGTTTTTGGTCGAATTACACTTATCCAATAGAATTATGACATGTGTTAGGGTAATAATAATATCATTTTTACCCTTAATTATCCTATTTACTTTTAACCGTGGTAAATAAAAGTAAAAAGTTACTATTCACCAAAAATCATTTTCATCTCATTGAACCACATTTTAGTCCTTGATATTAACTGTGTCTCTAATATTTTTGAAATTCCACTCACATAAGTGGTAAAATTAAGTTTTATATAAATTTTCAAACTCTCCTATGAGGTGGGTAAAAGACGGTGAAAAGTTCAATAAAATTTTATGTATCTAAAATTATTATAAAATGACTCCAATGAATTACATTGAACTTATATATCTATTATGTATAAATTTTTACCTAAAATAAATTTAAATAAAATAAATAATTATTTAAATAAAAAGTCGGTTTTTAAATAGTAACTTAGTGTTTTCACTATTTATCAAAAATTGAAAGTTTTCAGAAAAATACCAAAATTTCACCCTAGGCTAATTTTGATATTCCGAATCCAAAAATGAAGTCCATTTTGAAAGATAAAATTTATAAAATTTCAAAAAGTGGGTTTTACTATTCATAACTACTAGTTTTAATAATATTTTAATAGCATATCGTTATTTTGTGAAACTCGGTATTGCGTACAATGCAAGCTATCAAGGAAGGTCATGATTGTGTGTAAATCAAGCCAGGATATTGTTGTTTGTAGTGAAATATTCCTTTGATGATGTATATAACATAAAAACAAAATATTTCTCATAAAAATCTCGGGTTTTACACACATGGTATCTTCAATACCAACAAATAAGGTGCGAAGGTTGAGCGCGCTTCAGGTGTTTCAGCGACAGAGACCCCTCAGGTTCTAAAGAGAGCCCTACCCACAGGTGGCTGAGGACTGGCTTAAGTTGGTGAACTGAGTTTTCTATCAAGTCAGGACACCAGTAGATCAGATGGTGGTCCTGACAGAGATCCTTCTTTGTGGCTCAGCAAGGTGATGGTGGATTTTAGTTACCTGATCTTATGATGAGGTGAATCTTTTGGGGACAGGGTTTGAGAACTTTTTAGAGAGGATTTATCACCTTATATGATGAGGTATATGCCTATCTAGGAGCTTCTACAGCTCCAGTAGGACAACATGTTGGTATCTGAGTATTCGTCGAGGCATACCAACCTCTCCAGGTACTCGATGGATATGTTACACGACCAGTTCTTCGGGGCTCAAACCTTTGAGCGAGGTCTATGGAAAGAAATAAGATCCACTGTTACCCCTATGGTCATTCCTACCTATGCTGGGGTGCTAGAGAAAGCATTGGCAGTCGAGAGTTCCTTGGATGAGAAGATACAGTTGGTGGCTGTCAGTAGTGGGAAAGTAAGAGAAGAGACAAAGATAGTAGGGAGACGACGTCAATCTCGAGGACTTGGCCATGCGAGATGTTTGAGGAGGAGGTCCCAGGATAGAGGATCTGCAGTTTAAGACTTATAAGGTGGGTCCAGTCATCCTAGAGAGAGGCAGTGCTACTCATGTGACATTAGGGGGCATCTTGCACAAGATTGTCCAACCCGTCGTACTGCTGATAGAGAAAACATATATGGTCTATCGAGGCATAGGCAATGACAAAAGCTGGCAGATCCACAGGGAGACAGACATGGAAGAGGAGTTAAAAGAGACGTGGGAGTTGGTCAATGTTATGACATGTTACCACCACCACCCCCAGGTGGTCCACGCGAGGCTCAGGGAGCTGAAGGATAAGGGTGGGGACAATTGCATGTGGTCAAGGCATATGACCCAGGGGATCCAGAAATTATTCGTGGTATGATATATGTATTTTTCTTCTTTAGCTACTGTATTGATAGATACATGGTCTATTCATTCTTTTCTTGCCACAAATTGTGTTTGAGACTCAAATATTTCGGTTGAACTGTTGACTTAACCCTCACTCTTGGAGACTTCTACTAGAGGAGACCCAATGATCACACACTGGTGCTGAAACTGTGAGTCAACTCTTGAAGGTGAGAGTTTCGGTTAAGATCTCTTGGTAGTGGTGTTGAGGCCTTATGGAATCATTCTGGGTATGGATTGGTTATCCAAAGTTCAAGATCAATTTGACTATTTTAGGAAAAGGGTGCGGTGTGTCCACAATTATGGAACCATGTTTTCCTTTGTTGGTGAAAAAGGAAACATAGGTAGTGAAGGATAGACTCACACATAGGAGGGTGCATCCAATTACTCATAAATTGGCTACCCTAACCCTCGATGTAGTGGATGTTATGAGTTCTCAGTTTCCTGCGGTGATGGTGGAGTATGAGGAAATCTTTTTTGAAGATGTTCTAGGAGTACCTCCCCACTAAGAGACAGACTTATGCATTGATTTACACCCTCGGAGGACACCGATATCTTCACCATCATATTGAATGGATCCCACAAATCTTTTCAAGCTGAGGAAACAATTATAGGACTTATAGAGGAAGGGGCTTCATGAGACCTAGTGTTTTACCCTCGGCAACCTGAGTTTTGTTTTACAAGAAGGCAGATGGGAGCTTGAGGTTGTGTGTGAATTACCGGCACTTAAACCAAGTTACCATGGAGGAAAATTATCCACTATAAAGGATCAATGACCATTTTTTTATCAGTTGAGAGGGCCATGATGGTCCTTGAAGATTGAACTTAGGTCAATGCTTTCAGGAGCTGAGGCAGAGTTTGATAAGAACTCAAACCTTTAGATTTCTAGGGGAAGGTGTTAAGTACATGGTACTCTGTGATGCATCAGGAACCGGTCATGGTTGTGTCCAGATGCATAGGTGAGTGGTGGTTGCCTATGGTTCACACCAGTTGAGACCCCATGATTAGAACAACGTGACCCATGGTTGTAAGTTAGCAGTGGTAGTATTCACATTGAAGATGTAACGACACTACCTTATGGGTGAGCGGTTTATCATCTACTCCGATCACAAGAGTATAAATTATATATTATATTAGAATGATCTGAACTTGAGATAGAGGCGATGAATAAAGTTCCTACAGGACTATAACTTTGAGAATATATATACTCATGAGAATTGGAACGTGGTGACATATATTCTTAGCAGGAGATCTAGTTCACGATTTCTGAATGAGGCATCAGAGTAGTTGGCCTTGTTACAGTTATCCTTTGTGGATGGAGATGAAGCAGTTTACCTACAGTCAATGGTTGTTACCCCTCCACTCTTATAGCGAGTCAGGGAGGCACAACTTGGGGATGTTGACTGTGTGACCCTATGTGTCCAGATGTCCAAAGGGCATGTTCCTGATGGATATTCAAAAGGTGGGGAGCACGTCATTCTTTTCATAGATGCATAGTAGTACTAGTGGAATTGTAGGAGGAGGTTATGAGGGAGTTCCATAAATCCCCTTTGGCATACACCCAGGTGTGGAAAAAAATGTACCAGGACCTATGATGTTAGTTTTGTGGACAAGTATGAATAAGAAAGTGACAATGTTCATTTCTCTATGCCTTATGTGTCAGCAAGTGAAGACTGAGCACCGAGTTCCAGCGGGTTTAGTCCAACCCCTTGAGGTGCCGAAGTGGAAGTGGGATGGGGTATCTATAGACTTCATGACAGGTTTACCACATATGTCTAGATGACACAATTCCATCTGGGAGATCATTGACAGACTCACCAAGTTGGCCCACTTTCTAGCTATTCATAAGTAGAGTTTAGTAGAGAGATTGAGACACCTCTACATGCAAGGGATAGTTCGACTCAATGGAGTCCCATTGATGATAGTTTCAGATCGCGATGCTTTATTTACATACTGGTTGTGGAAGGGATTAAAGGAGGTGTTTGGGACTCATTTACGCTTGAGCACAGTGTTCCACCCATAGACAGATGACCAGACTGAACAGACCATTCGGGTTCTTGAGGACATGTTACAGATGTGCATGTTGGATTTTGGTAGAAGTTGGGAGGATCACCTACTACTGGTGGAGTTTTCATAAAACAAAATTTATTACTCTACCATTGGTATGAAACCATTATAGGTCTTGTACAGGTGACCCTATAGGTCACCAATTTGCTAGACTACCCTGGGAGAGTCAGCACTCATGGGCCCAGAGTTGGTACGAGCTACTACAAAGAAGGTGCAGATCATCCAGGAGTGGATGGAGACTGCAAATATCCATCATAAGTCTTATGCTGACAGGCAATGTAGGCCCTTGTAGATTGAGGAAGGAGACCATGTGTTCCTTCGGGTCTCACCTCGACACGGGTTATAGAGATTTGGACGGGGCGGTAAGTTATCTTTGAGGTTCATCGGCCCTTTCCAGATATTGTATAGAGTTGGAAAGGTGGTGTACCACTTGGATCTACCACTACAATTAGATCAGGTACACGATGTCTTCCACGTGTCGCAGCTAAGGGGGTACATGAATGACCCACCACAAGTCACCAAATGGGGTGAGATGGACATCGAGGATGGAGAAACTTTTGCAGAGTAACCTGTGGACATCGAGGATCGATAGGAGAGGATCTTTCATGGGCGTTCGATTCCTTTAGTGTGTGTTTGATGGAAACACAAGAATCTCCAGAAGATCACATGGGATCGGGATGCTCAAATTCATACTCAGTACCCTCATCAATCTAAGTAGCCCTTATTTTTTATTTTTGGGGATGTAAATCCCCAAGGTGGGGAGAATGTGACATCCCAGAATTTTTGTGTTTTATTTTTATAAATTATATGGATTAATCTCAAGAATAGGTGCTGAGAAGGCATGCGATTCTGAGGCCTAGTGTTCCCAGAATAATTGTTCGAAAAATATTAAACTTTTAATAGCACACACACATGTTTTTCCAAAAAAAGTGGAATAAATATTAAATGATTTCCCATATTAGAAATCCGATGACAACGTTGAACTAAGAATGATGGCTTTACCCTAAGGACGGCCTAACTTTGGTCAGAGCGGTTCATTTTTAGAAAAAGTCACCAAGGATATAACCGTAAATAAAATTATTTAATTTTTAAATCCTAATAACTCATGAATGGTGACTCATATTGTAAATATGAGATCACCATTGATTTTTTAATGTGGTGTTTTCTCTAGGTGTGATTTAACTTTAGTCGGTGCGGGTATTTTGTGCAAAAACTCAAAAAGTATGTGATCATCATTAAATAATTTAAATAAAAATTATTTTGTTGATGTAGTGATTTCCTTTAAAAATATACTTATGTATAAATCCTAGGTTTATCCACATAACTCTGGTAATGCCGTAGAATCTCTAGGGAGAGCTTGGGATAAACCTTTCATGCAAATGATGACATAATTATAGATCGACGATCGATAAATGTTGTTCTTGACGGATCTTGCCAACGATGGCGATGCAGTGACCAAACTTCGTTAGCAAACCATCCAAATCAAAGGTAGGATTCTTTATTTTAGATTTCCTTTCCCATTATTTAATTCAACGACGAATGCAGACCAACCAATGAACAAGTTGATCTGTGGTTTGATTGTAACCTTGCGAGATGGGTTTTATTTCTACAGGATTTATTGGGAGTTTGATATTGTGATTATTGGTTGACTAATTAGATTATCATTGTAATGGAAATGAAGCATGATGGATACAAAAATCAATCAAGGTCCATTCCTCTTATTTTATTTATGCTTTTCTCCCCCTTTTCATCATTCGTCACTGGCGTTCTTCGCTTGGCCCACCACTCAACATATCCCAATCAATAAATCATTGAACACCCGATTCTTAGTGCGATAATCTGATATTGCAGATCTAGGATTAGCGCAAAATGATGGAGGTATGAAGATAGACACCGAATGACTTGAATGATGTTGGATCCCAGAATCCACATTCTTTGATGTTCTTTGATGAAACAAAGAATGGCCATTTTTAATCCGTTGTGTGACCAGATCAGAAGATGAAATGTGTTGTTTTGGTGATGGAATGATTGAATGAGGTTGGATCTTGAGTTTCCTAGAAAGTTGCATCTGGAATGGTGGTTGGAGCAATATATTAGATGATCATAGCATGAAACCAAGGATTCTAGAAAATCCCACACTACATGGCATGTAATCTGGGATTATATAGCCTATGGGTCCCTCTAAGTAGTGGCTCGGGTTTTAGGTATGAGATTTGTATCACACGATGTGTGGCGTTGCCTACACGGCATGTGGTCTCTCCCAGATAACTTGGTGTGTACATGGGAATTACACAGACATAGGGAGGAGTACACAGATTGCTTACATGACATGTACTTCCCCACATGACTTGACCTGAACCAAGTACACGGACTACCCCGTGTACCAGTACATGAGTATATATACACGTGTTGACACTGTGTACTGGAACACAACCAAAAACATGGGTGGACCACAAATGGAAGGACACAACATGTGAATTCTTCTATATGTCATGTACCCCTCTTCTACACGACACAATTGGGATGACACGAGCCATTGTACATAGGCAGTACTTGGGATCAAAGGACATGATGTGTGACCCTACTACACGTTGTGTACCACTTTCTACATGGATTGAATCCCTTGTCCACCATATGTTGGACCAGTTTCATTAGGGTTCATTCCCTTTATCTCTTCCCTAAAGGTAGGTGGGTGTCATTTCCTACTCATAGGAGTATGATCCCTCTAGCAGGACTTCCTGGATAGAGTTGTTGGAATCCCCTGAGAGGCCTAAAGTGGGATCCTCTATTCATCTTCATTCCCTAGGTAGAGTCCTTGGTATTGACGCAAAAAATCCTACCAGATGTTGATCCTCCACTTATTGGGTTAATCCAAATGGATTTATTGGTATCACCCCAAAGACCTGTTTGTGATCCACATCCGTTGTATTGTAAGTCTCTATCTCTCTGCAGATCTATCATCATATCTCTCTTATGATGGTTCTTGATGAATAATACTTCTCGGGTGGATGTCATCAGTGCTATCAGACTCAAGAGTGTGTTCTCCCATATGATTGCTTCATGGAATCTTTGAACAGAATCCCTAGTGTGGGTATGCAACAATTGTGACTTACCTCTACTCTGCATGTCTTGGATTGAGTATATCTGGGCATTCTTGTTATTTGTGATGTAGACATATACTGTGTAGATCTCACTGTACTTTCCTTTGTGTATTTCTTTGTAGTTTCAGGGTGTTATACTGGGTATTGTTATACTCACCCCTGCATGGGATTTTCCCACACGTGTCATGACTTGTGCAAACAAGCAGCCTTTTGATGGAGTCCTAGGCAGACCAGGACCAAACGGTGCTTTGTGAGATCAGTCAGGACGAGGTGTTCTTATGACCACCGACAATAGTCCTAGTACCTTTGTTTACAGGTTGTTTTGTGGTTACAGACTTCCTTTGGTGGGATTGAATTTGACCCAGTTTCACTTTAAGTTACTTTCCAATCGTACTCTATTGGTTGGGATATATTGGTATGCATGCATTGTTTTCTTAGTGATTTTTTACATTTCAGCATTTTGTGGGCTTGGAGATGTGTGTGTGCATATAGGTACATAGGAAATTTCTCCCATGTTTGTCATATGCCTACTCAATGCTAGTCACGATCCCTTGTCCTATTGGAGGTGGGCTTGGAGAGTCACGACACGGGCCCTACTAAGACAGGTCATGACAAAATAAATGTATATTTATTATAACTATAAATAAATAAATATAAATTTATAGTTATTAAATAATTATAAAATTATAACAAATATATACAAATATTTACAGTTATAATTCTAAATAAATATAGATATATTTAAATAATTATAAAATTATAGTAAATATATTAATTATATATAATTATAAGTATAATAAATATATTTATTATAAATTTATAATTATAAATAAATATATATTTATTATATATATAAATATTTATTTATAGTTATTATTATAAATAAATAAATAAATATTTCATATACATATAATTTTATAAATATATATATAAATATAAATAATTTATTATCATTATTGTTTTATCAGCGCTATCTATTTTAGTGCTGATAAAATGTAACATCCCAGATCTGTGTGCCACACAACGGGTGCCCCGAACCCGGTTGGTCACATGACCTAAAACACATTTCCCCAAACACCAGAGGCTGCCGACTAGCAACGAGGGCCTAGGTCTGATAGTGGAGAAACTATGCCCTCATTTCTCAAAGTATAGAGCAACGGAAAAATATAACCATACACAAAAGCGGAAGCAGTAAATGATATAGAGAAAAAATAGAAAATGGAACTGCAGTAAAAGATAATCAACAGTCATATATATAAGGTGATGCCACGTGTCCCTAATTCTAAGAAAACAGCCAAAACAGGATACACTTCAATCTAAAACAAGGTACAAGTATAGCAAAGCAAAACAAAACGGTGCATTAGGAACTCAGCAGCATCGCAAGGCTAAGCTTGGTCACATGCTCTCCCACTCCTCTGCAACAATCATGTACCTGTATAGGGACCCTTTCCCTTATCGACACGTGAAAAAATATAATCTGTTTGGGCCCAAGACAAGACCCAAATAGGGTGTGAGAAATAAATCTCAGTAGGCGACCACTGAAGGCCTGTGCCCAACTGTTAGTGAAAATGTGCAACAGCAGTATGCAATAAAGAAATGCAGTAAGCTAAGAAGTAATCAAAAGCAGCTACTCCTACCAGTTCCATTACCATTTAATTTTTTTTATTTAATAATTCAATATAATTGAATTATAAGTTCCCGAGACCCAGCCTCAACTGACAATATCCTATACAGTGCCTCAGAAAAAACCACAACAGGTTATCTAACAAGTAGAAGGTAATAGAAATACCAAGACTGTGCTTTAGATTGGCAGGTATAACATAAGAAATCACCATAGTGAATATCCCAGTAAATTTTGTCCTCAGACATACAAGTCCTTACCCTCAGGCAAGCTGAAACCAAACCCTCAGGTGACTGCCCTCATTCATTGTGAATATTGCCCTCAGGCATACGAGATATCACCCTCAGGCGTAGAATCTACTGCCCACAGGCTTAATAAATATTTCCCTTAGGCTAAACAAAACGCTTCCCTCAGGCTAAGAAAAACACTACCCTCAGGCTAAGAAAGTAACCGGGCTGAGCCCAACACATAAGAAATAAATTTAAATATGTTTCCTCTCAAGAAAACTCAAACATGCTATAATCACAACATACCCACGGGTATCCTGGCCAAATGGTTAAACAAGGTAAACGCACCCTCGGGGTGGCCCTGGATCAAAGCAACGATCCCAAACATCAGTTTATACATGTTCATTAGATTATCTATGCAGTTCTAGATATCTTAATAGCTAAGGCATCATCCATACGACACCCCAAACAATGGCGCGTAGCACAACGGTACACAAAATCAACTCAACAGTTGGAAATAGACACAAGACCACCTACCTCGATCTCCTCTGATCGATATATGTGAACGATGACTCCCAAAACCACTGAGAAGGACGTAGATCTAGGATAAACATTTATTCATTAAAACTCAAATAATGTCCCTTCGGGAAAGAATTGGAAGGAAATACTCAAGGAGAGGGAAATTCTTACCCCCGTGGTCAAAACGAGATCGTCCGCGGAAAGATCGGAGTCTTGGTGAGCGATCGGGAGCTTCTCCAAGTATCGGTCACCTCTCTCGGTGCTCCTATGGAGTTTTCTGCCTCCTATACTGAATGAGGAGGTTACTACCTGTTTTTAATGAAAAAACATAACCACACGGCGTGTACTCTCAAGTACAGGGTGTGTACTTTCTTTTTAACTGTTCACTTGCGGCAACTCTCCACCGCCTTACTATTCATCTACTGACTAATTACATGGGGTGTATTACTAAGTACACGGCATGTACTATCGTTCCTCTGGCAGCTACTTCCACCGCCTTACTGTTCACCTACCGACTGATTACACGGTGTGTATTACTAAGTACATGGCGTGTAGTTAGTTTTTACACCCTGAATCACAGACATGCCTACACGCCCTGTATACCCATCCCACATGGCCAAAGTACATGGCGTGTACCCACAAATTTTATATTTTTCCCACATTTCCCTTATTTTCTCAAAAACACTTAAGGAAAAAGGAAAAGAAGAAACTTGTACCTCAAGAATAAGAACTGGGTTCTTACAGACTTACCCCCTTAAAGCAATTCGTCCCAGAATTTCCCTTCTAAGGGTGGTGAAGAAAACGTTGAGAACAACTCTAGCCACTGAGCACGTACGTTGTTCTATCACTCCTAGGTTTCTTCCTGCACTCGACCATGCTACCATAACACCCGTATGAGAGGAACTGACCGGCCTCGGAGAACCTTCATGATCCTATCAACAATACGAATCAAATTCTACTCAAAGGATGCATCACCCTGAAGTTCAACCTCCTTGGGTTAAAAAATGTGAGACGGGTCTGAGTGATAACGGCGCAGCTTAGATATGTGGAAGATTTCGTGCATAGCCCGGTACCTCTGCGGTTACTGCAACCGATAGGCAACCGGCCCGTCTCTCTCCAAAATCTCAAATAGCCCCACATACCTCAGTGAAAGTTTACCATGTCTCCTGATCTGCCTGTGTCCCAACCTCAGTGAAACATGCAAGAAAAACTGATCCCCGACCACGAACTCCAATGGTCATCTACAGCAATTAGTATAAGATTTCTGATGAGACTGTGCAGTAGCCATCTGCTTCTCTATCAACTGGACCTGCTCTAAAGTCTCCTACATGAGATGTGGTCCCAGTAAAGTTGTCTCACCTACCTCTAACCAACACAAAGGTGATCGACGTGGACTACCATATAAAGCCATGTAAGGTTCCATCTCAATAGTTGCCTGAAAATTATTATTGAAGTCAAACTTGAAGAGGGGTATATGCTTCTCCCAAGAGCCCCAAAAGTCTAGGACGCATGGACGAAGCATTTCCTCCAGTACCTGTATCATATGATCTGACTGGCCATCGGTCTGAGGGTGGTAAGCTATGCTCAAAAGCACCTGTTTACCCAGTTCCCTCTGAAAACTCTGCTAGAAACGAGACATAAAATGGGCATCCCTATCTAAAATGATAGAACGAGGGACCCCATGAAGATGTACTACCTCTCAGATATACAACATCTCGAGCTCATCAACACCGAAGGCCTCCTTGATCATTAAAAAGTGAGATACCTTTGTAAGTCTGTCCACAAGAACCCGCATGGAATCATTGCCTCAAGGTGACCTCGGTAACCTGGTCACGAAGTCCATCGTGACATCATCCCATTTCCACTCTATAATGGGTAACTGTTGTAACAGTCTAGCTGGCCTTTGATACTCTGCCTTCACCTGTTGACAACTGGAACATCTCGTAACAAAACCAGCTACCTCTCTTTTCATACCTGGCCACCAATACTGATGTCTCAAGTCACGGTACATTTTGGTAACTCCGGGATGCACTTCCCAAGATGAAGCATGAAATTCCCGCATCAAATCCTCGCGTATGTCCCCTGGAACCCACACTCGTCCATGGATACGTAGTACCTTTTCATCGTCTATCATCCAACCAGGAAGAGGTTCCTCACTTGCCACCGACTCCCGTAGAACTAGGCCTTCTGAATCTAATAGTTGTCTCATCCTCACTCTATTTAGGAGGGTGGAAGTCAGAGCTAAGGAAGAAAGATAGGCTCACTCCTGACTATCATGCACCTCTAAATGCATCTCATAGAACAAAGCCATAAGTTTCCACTCACCACTGGCCTCCTACACTGCCTATATCTGAGTCCTTCTACTCAGTGCATCAGCTACTGCATTACATTTACCAGGTGTATAGGCAAGCTCAAAGTCTAAGGGTTGAAGGTATTCAACCCACCTTTGTTGTATCAAATTCAAGTCACGCTCGGTAAAGATGTACTTAAGAATTTTTTGGTCTGTAAATGCCACAAAATGTTCTCCCAAGAGATAATGTCTCCAACAGTGTAACGCATATACAACTACAGCTAACTCGAGATCATGCATCGGGTAATTTCTCTCATGTGGCCTCAACTGCCGAGACCCGTACACAACTACTCAATTGTCCTACATCAACACTGCTCTCAACCCAATACCTGATGCATCACAGTAAACTATATATCTCTTCCCTTGCTCTGGAAGTATCAGGACTGGTGTGGATGTCAACCTTTATTTTAGCTCCTGAAAGGTTGTCTCGCAAGCTTCTAACAAAATGAACTTCATACCCTTCTTAGTCAAACCCATCAACGGCGCTGCTAAGTGGGAGAAGTCCTGTATAAATCACCTGTAGTAACCATCTAGCCCCAAGAAACTCCATATTTCAAACATGTTCTTAGGTTGCTCCTAGGAAACTATTGTTCTCACCTTCTCTGGGTCTACTGCAACTCTTACCTCTAAGATAATATGACCCCGGAAGTGTATCTGGTCCATCCAAAAGTGGCACTTTGAGAGCTTAGCACATAACTGGTTCTCTCTTAGTGTACTCAGTATGATCTCAAGATGGATGGCATGGTCGTGTTGAGTGTGAGAGTACACCAAGATATCGTCCACAAAGACTACAATAAAAGAATCCAGATATGGGTGGAACACACGATTCATCAAATCCATGAAAACTTATGGCATGTTTGTGAGTCTGAACGGCATAACTAAGTACTCATATAGACCATATCTACTCTGAAAGGTTGTAATCATTATGTCTAATGGTCTAACGTGCAACTGATGATATCCAGATCTCAAGTCAATCTTTGAGAACACTTGTGCTCCGCGAAGTTGATCAAAAATATCATCAATCCTCAGTAAGGGATATCGGTTCTTAACCATCAACTAGTTCATTTTCTGATAATCCACACAGATTCTGAGGGTACCGTCCACCTTCTTTGCAAATAGGACAGGCGAACCCCAAGGAGAAGTATTAGGTCGGATGAAACCCTTAGCTTGTAACTCCTCTAACCACCTATTGAGCTCCTGTAATTCTAAAATAGTCATCCTATAAGGAGGAATGGACACCAATGCCACTCCTGGAAAAAGATCAATAGAGTAATCCACCTCTCGTTCCGGAGGTAGACCTGAAAAGTCATCTGATAAGAAACCCCTAAAATGATCAACCACTAGAGGGAAATCCTTCTGACAAGTTCCCTGATCATCCAGATATAAACTCACAATCTGGGCTATCACTCCACCTCACCCACGATGCTCGAGTCCAGCTCGGCTCACCTGGACATCCCATTAGCCCTTGTACAGAAACTCTTCGCCCTCTGGGGACACGAAACTCACCTTGCGATGATAGAAATCTAAAAAGGCTCGAAAGGGTACCAACGAGTCCATCCCGAGAATGAAATCATAGCCTGTCATCTCTAAGACATAGAGGTCCCATAAAAAGTGACACCCACCAAACTCTAGGGGCACTCCTTGCACTGACACACACCTGTCATTCTAATTCCCAACGGAGTGTCTATTGTCATAATATCAGAAGAAGAAGAAACAAAAATCCCAAGGATCTCCACAACAAACACAGATATAAAGCTATGTGTACCACCAGTATCGAAAAGTACCAAAGATAAAATAGAAGAAACTAGAATAGTACCTATTATAGTGGAAGGTCAGGGATCCTACTCCTATTGAGTCTGTTGCACTGCATATGTCTGCCCAGTTCCGGGCCCTGCGACACAGCCTGACTACCCTGAGCTAACCCGCCTTGCTGTCTCTGAGATCCTAGTGTCTGGCTACCATGGCCATGACCACCACCTCAGCCTGAACGTCCTGACGTATTCTAATTCCCTGACTAGTAAGAATCCATTGTCCCTACTCCTGCACGCGTAGTATGCATAGAACCCCTCTCACTAGTCGTTGGTGAAAACACCCTACAAAAACGCTATAGATGACCCATCATGCCTCAAGTTCGACACTCCACTGGGTCACGTGGACACTAATGTCTCTTGTGCCCCTCTTTACCACACTGGTAGCACATTACCTGGTCACCAGAAGAATTATGCTGGCTAGTACTGCCACTGTGAGAGAAATCCATCTTCCTCTTCCTCTTACCAGTATAAATAGTACCAAAAACTAGTATTGAACCACTCTGGCCCACACCACTAGCTTTTCACAGGTTCCACTCAGTAATCAACATCTGGTTCACAATAGAATGAACTGTAGGAAACCTGAAAACATTCACCATCACTCGCATGTCATATCAAATACCATCCTCAAAGAGTCTAGCCCTCAATGTCTCGTCACCCACCAGAACAGGTGAAAAACGTTGTATCTCGGTGAAGCAGGAAGAATAATCCATCACTGACATGGAACCCTGCTGCAGATTCATGAACTCTCGAGCTCGATCTTCCCTCAGCATCTCTGGAAAGAAAAATTCATAGAAGACTACCTAAAAATCTTCCCATGTCATGTCTCAGTGATGCTTAGTCTGGGTGGTAACATCCCACCACCTCTTTGTGGAATCACGCAGCACGTACGTAGCGAGCTGACCCTCCTCCCTAGAGGTGTCTCAAGATACTTGAAGATAGTCTGCAATAAATCCAGCCATGACTCTATAGCCTCTGGTCCTCCATCCCCAGAAAACGTAAACGGATGCTGCTACTAGAATATATGTGTCAGCTCTGCCATAGATCTGACAGCCTGTGGTTCTCCCTAGAAGGTCTTCATGAACCGCATGAATCCCTCACGGAACTGCGCATTTGCGCCTGCATCCGGTATAATGGTTGGCTCTTCATTTGGCTCTATTGGAGGATCCATCGGTAGCCCATGGACTACCATCTCTGGAGTATAATCGTTGCCACTCTCTTGGTGAACAACTCGGGGTTAGCTCGACATCATGACTCTATAAGTTCAAACACACACCATAGATTAAGATCATCAAGGACCAAGAACTGGAAACATAAGAAGGGAAAAGGAGAAAGAAAATATTCAAGTTTTATAAAACATGACTACATGGCATGTATAATAACTACACGGAGTGTTCATTTAAGTCTTTCACATGGGCGTGTACTTCTGCCAGAACTGGTTGTGTAACACCCTAAACACACGGCGTGTTGTCCGCACACACAGTGTGTACTATAATTTTTGTCCCCTACCCGAGTCCTTCTACACGGCTAAGCCACATGGCTCTCTTTTGAACGAGATTACAGGGCGTGTATAAGTTCTACATGGCATGCACCCTTAAGCCCTTACATGGTCATGTTCTGATGCTGGCCTGGGCATGTCTCAACCCCTGGTACACGGTGTGTTACACCCGCACATGGCATGTACACCACCCCATCTTCCCAGCCACATGGAAAATTACACATGGTCTCTTACCATTCAATACTACACGGCATGTCCCACAGGTACACGACGTGTACTAGACGATCTTCTTTGACCCGTGTTGTTTGTGAAACGGCCGGATACACGGCTCACGCTACACGGTGTGTTCCACACGGACACTACGTGTTCCATAAACCCAATCGTAACATGTACCAATACCATATCAAACAGCAGGTATTTTATCAAGGAATCTATCACAACAGCATTAATTTTCTAGCACAACATCTATCTCAACAACATGCAATTTATAATGCACCTACATTGCATGGGAACTATGAATGGAATGTGATTCTAACATGTGCCTAAATGTTGCATGATAGGGCATACCCTCATCTCATTGGGTTGCGACTAAATAGAACCCTGTATAAAAATATAAACCGCACACCACAAGTGTATCACCCAACGGTGAAAATCAGATCAACTGTAAAGTGCAAAATCAGTAAAATTGAAACACGAGAAAAATTAGCTTTTCCCAGTACATGAGTTAGCTACTCCTGGGCACAACTTATTACCAAATACCAATTTCTTCATATCCCTGACTATAGGCTCCAAATATTAAGTAAAAGAAAATAAATTCCTCTAATAAAACTTTGTAACATCCCGGATCTGGGTGCCACACAACGGGTGCCCTGAACCCATTTGGTCACATGACCTCAAGCGCATTTCCCCAAATGCCAGAGGCTGCCGACTAGCAATGAGGGCCTAGGTCTGATAGTGGGGAAACTATGCCCTCATTTGTCAAAGTGTAGCATAGTGGAAAAATATAGCCATACACAAAATAGTAAGCAGTAAACGATATAGAGAAAAAATGGAAAATGGAACTGCAGTAAAAGATGATCAATAGTCATATATATAAGGTGATTCCACATGTCCCTGATTCTAAAAAAACAGCCAAAATAGGATACACTGAAATCTAAAACAATGTACAAGTACAGCAAAGAAAAATAAAACAGTGTAGCAGGAACTCAGTAGCATCACAAGCCTAAGCTTGGTATCATGCTCTCCCACTCCTATGCAACAATCATGTACCTGTATAGGGACCCTTTCCCTTATCGACACTTGCAACAATATATTCTGTTTGGGACCAAGACATGACCCAAATAGGGTGTGAGAAATAAATCTCAGTAGGTGACCACCAAAGGCCCATGCCCAACTGTCAGTGAAAATGTGCAACAGCTGTATGCAATAAAGAAATGCAGTAAGCTAGGAAGTACTCAAAAGCAGCCACTCCTACGAGTTCCATTACCATTTAATTTTTTTTATTTAAAAATTCAATATAATTAAATTATAAGTTCTTGAGACTCGGCCTCAACTGAAAATCTCCTATACAGTTCCACAGAAAAAACCACAACAGGTTGTCTAAAATGTAGAAGGTAATAGAAATACCAATCATGTGCTTTAGCTTGGGAGGAATAACATAAGAAATCACCACAGTTAATCTTCCAGTAAACTTTGTCTTCAGATATACAATTCCTTACCCTTAGTAAAGCTGAAACAAAACCATCAGGTGACTTCCCTCAGTCATAATGAATATTTCCCTCAGGCATATGAGATATCTTCCTCAGGCATAAAAGTTGCTGCCCACAGGCATAAGAAATATTTCCCTCAAGCTAAACGAAACACTGCCCTCAGGCTAAGCAAAACACTGCCCTCCGGCTAAGCAAGTAACAAGGTCGAGCCCAACACAAAATCAATCAATTTAAATATGTTTCCACTCAAGAAAACTCAAACATTCTATAATCATGGCATACCCACGGGTATCCTGGCCAAATGGCTAAACAAGGGAAACGCACCCTTGGGGTGGCCCTGGATCAAAGAAACGATCCCAAAAAATAGTTTATACATGTTCATTAGATTATCTATGCAGTTCTAGATATCTTAACAGCTAAGGAATCAGCCATAAAACACCCCAAACATGGGCGTGTAGCAGAATGGTACACAAAATCAACTCAACAGTTGGAAATAAACACAAGACCACCTACCTCGATCTCCTCCGATCGATATATGTGAACGATGCCTCCTGAAACCACGGAGAAGGGAATAGATCTGGGATAAAAATTTATCCATTCAAACTCAAATAACTTACCTTTGGGAAGTAATTGTAAGGAAAGACTCAAGGAGAGGGAAGGTCATACCCGCACGGTCAAAACGAGATCATCGGCGGAAAGATCGGAGTCTCGGTGAGCGAACGGGAGCTCCTCCAAATCTTGGCCACCTCTCCCGATGCTCGTATGGATTTTTCTACCTCCTTTACCGAATGAGGAGGCTAATGCCTTTTTTTAAGGAAAAACATAACTACACATCGTGTACTCTCAAGTACATGGTGTGTACTTTGTTTTTAAATATTCACTAGCGACAACTCTCCACTGCCTTATTGTTCCTCTACCGACTAATTACACAGGGTGTATTACTAAGTACACAACGTGTACTATCCTTCCTCGGGCGGATACTTCCACCATCTTATTGTTTATCTGATGACTGATTACATGGCGTGTATTACTAAGTACACGGTGTGTAGTTAGTTTTTACACCCTGAATCGCCGACATGCCTACATGCCCTGTATACTCATCCCACACGGCCAAAGTACACAGCGTGTGAAAAATTACATGGTGTGTACCCATAAATTTTGGATTTTCCCCACATTTCCCTTGTTTTCTCAAAAACACTTAAGGAAAAAGTAAAAGAAGAAACCTATACCTCAAGAATAAGAACCGGGTTCTTACATAAAACATACCTTTATCAGCACTTTTTAGCTAGTGATGATAAAAGTTTTATCCTCTTTTATAAATAAACCATAACGGTTTACTAATTCTCTCGCACACCTCAAGATCACATGGAATCCAGACCCTACCGTCGACTCCTCCTCCACCTCCTCCACCACTACTGACTCCTTCGCCGTCGTCGCTGCCGCTGAATCCTCCTCCTCCTTTTCCAGTGACTCCTCCTTCTCCTCCTCTACTGTTGACTCATCCTCCTCCTCCTCCACTGAGAATCCCTCATCCTCCATGAAAATCACCTCTTCTACCAAACCCCATATGTTGTTGAACCCCACCTCTGTTGTGAAGCCCTTCTCCTCTATGAACCCACCTCCACTGAGAACCCAACTCTTCAGGTGCTACCACTGTGATTATTCTTGTAATTCTCTTAGTATTTACTTTTTATTTTGTCATTTTACAATTTTCTATGATCAATTACAAGTCTATAACTTTTCTATTTCCAATCAAGGATATTTATAAGCTTCTAGGGCTAAAATATATATTGTCCAAATCGTCATGTTTGATGATTTTTTTGTGTAGAGTTGTCGTTGATCATCATATTGAAGTGTGTCTTCGTGCATTAAATACAAAAAAGGTTTAGGATCTAGGAGAATCCTACCCTACAAATATTTATTGAAAAATAAAAGATATTACATAAAGTGGAGAGAGGACATGATCAAAAAAGGAAAAATCTTCATCCAAAAAAGAAAACTACAAGTGGGTAGAACCAGGATCATCCCCACAATCCTGATCAGTAGTATAATCAGAAGATTCCCATTATAACTGTGAATTTTACTAATTTAAAAGCATAGATTACTTTTCCTTGAGTTTGACCTACTTTGGAGTAAGATCCTTGGAAGAGGACCTGGTATACGGGCCACACCCACGTGTAGCCCAGTCATCCTTGCCACATCCTCGTCCACGATTTTGCAGATTCCACCCTTGTTTCCAAGTCTTAATTTGTTGCTAATCTCCTTATGGTTTAAAAAGAGTTAGATGGTTCTCCATAGAGTCATTAATGAATCTTTAATCCTTATACTCCACAACTTTCACATCAATATCACGTTCAATAATCTCCATTCTATCCATGATAGGTGATGAATGATGCATGTTACCTATCTCAGTGGATATTTGAGAAACTTTGTTATCCAAACTGCCTTTACCTACAGTTTTCTCACTCCCAAAAATAATATATAACCATAAATTATGTTTACCATGGCACTGCACATGATCACCAGCAACCCCTGTTTCAAGATAGCCCAATGGATTAGGGTGATTAGATTGATCACCCTCAACAATATTAGGATTGTGATCCATTATATCTCTTTATTCATGCACCTTGTTGTTCAGGTCCTTTTCTAGGATATGAGCAGATACCTACTCATCATCCACCAATGGAGCTTGACCCTGAATACCAGGATCCAAATTACCTTGTTGTATTTCATCATCATTGATATCCTTATCATTTTAAGAGGATCACTTGACCTGATTACACCTACAAATATTAGATGAATGACCTTTTACCCCACATGATCCGCAAACAAGTCTTATTTTTCATTTGTCAAAGGTATGTCCAATATTGTTACAACCCATACAAAAATTAGGTATTTTTTCATAATCAATCGTTAGATCAAACAAAAATCATCAGCTGAAAGAACCACTGATTTTATCATAGGAGGGTTGGATATGAAAAATAGTTATATAGAACCTATATTGGAGATTTGGATATAAAACTAGTTATATAGGACCTATATTTCTATAGTTGTGTAGAATCATAACCCATTTTTCTAGAGTAATTTTGAATAATGGAGAGAAACATCAGTCAGTATGTCCTACTTTCATTGAAAATTTCCCAGATGTATTTCCCAAGGACTTCTCTAGGTTACCACCCAAGGGATAGGTTTAGTTTATGATTATGTTCTTACAAGGTGTGGAGCATATATCTATTCCACCATATAATATGGATCTTGTAGAGCTATGAGAGAAGAAGTCTCAATTGAACAACTTCGAGGTGAAGGGGTTCATATGAATGATTATATCCCCTTGGGGTGCCTTAGTTTTTTTCATAAAAATTAAAATAAATCATCGATAATATGTGTGGACTATTATAAGCTATTCTAAGTGATAGAAATGAACTTATATCCACTTATACATATTGATGTACTATTTGATAAACTTAGAGGTGCTAAATTTTTCTATAAGATCACTTTGATATAAAATTATCATCAGTTTATGGAGAGGTATTTTGATATACCACATACTAAATTTAGGAGTACATATGTATTGTATGGGTATCTAGTGATATCATTCAGTTTGAAAAAGACAATGGTAGTGTTCATGGATGATATGAATTGGGTCTTCCATCCTTATTTAGATAATTTTATAGCCATATTTTTTAATCATATCATCATGTATTCCCAGTTGAGGGAGGAACATGCTTGATATCGGGAGGTCATTTTGGGAAAACTTAGGTAGAATCAACTATATGTCATGATCTCAAAGTATATTTTTTGGATTGATAATGTACACTTCATGGGGAAAATTATATTAGTGGATAGAATATTTTTAGAACTTGAGAAGTTAGATGTTATAGTTTATTTATAGAGGCCAAAGAATTTTTTTAAGATCTAAACATTTTTGGGAATTTCCATTTATTACCATAGGGTCAACCAAGATTCTTCCTAATTGGAATCACTAAAAAGTCCTTAACCAAGAATGTGGTATGGTTACTTTACTTATATGTTAATGAGATATCCTTCTAATATCTTAATGGTAGATTGATAAAAAAACCAATCTTAACCACAAACAAGCTGGGTAATGAGTATGAATTATATTGTGATGTATCAAGAGTCGGGATTTGAATAGTTCCAATCTATGATAGTCATGTGGTTTCTTATGGGTCCAGATAGTTCAGGAAATATAATAGAAACTTACTAAATCCTTTTCTAGATTTTGAAATAGCAGTTCTTTCCATGAGGTGTTATTGGTATTATCTTTAGGGTGAGATATTTTTGGAATACACTAAAAAAATTTTGAAATATATTTAATCACAAAGTGAAATGAACCATTGATAGCAGAGAAGGTTTGAGTACCTATAGTCCTTTAAATTTGACAAAATGTATACCCCCAAGAAGGGGATGTTTTTTCTAATACACCGTATTGGAAAAATCAATCTTAGGTGGTACATGATTCAAGCATCACATGGAATATGGTTTCCCACTTAGAAGAGATGAGACTTTATGTTTAAAAGTACCATGGATAAGTGACACGTATGTCTATATATATCACTTATTCACTCCATAGTATTATTATGAGAGTAAACTATAGGATTCATACTATTTATTCATGAGATACACAATAAAACTTTAATCAATTTATATTTTATAAAATTTTGGTTATTTTTGATTCATGTATCCTTTATAAAGTGCCTCTCTTGGGATTTATGTCTTTGTGAAAATGCCTAAGTGTCTATTTTAAAATGATTTAAGTGCTTTGAAATGTTTATTAAAAAATTACATGTGCTCAACATACCCTTTTTGTTTTAAATAGATTTAAAATGATTTAAACACTTGGCATAGACTTTGGTTTCCTGCCAAGTGTTTGTCAACTCACCTGATTGTCTTTCATAAAGGGATGTGAATATTTTAAATGTGTATGTAATGATGGATTCATTTTAACAAGGGGTGTGTGAAGTTTTAAATGAAAATTTTTCAAATATATAGGGTTGTTGCTCATTTTAAATTATTAATATTGTTGGGTCACACAGTTTCCTTGAATGCTTAAAGAAAAGGAATTGGGGTTTTGTGAAAGATTGTTTGGAATTGATTGGTTTATTTTAAAAAAGGTGTTTTATTTTAAAGAGGAATTTGTGTAAATGGATGGTTTTCTTAATGGGATTTCAATTGTAATTTTATAAATAGTTTTCAAAGGACATCTAAATGAAGTTTTTCCATAATATTTTAAATTTATATTTTTATTGAATTAGGAAAACCATTACATTATACAGGTAAAACAAGTAGATGTATAATAACACCATGGAAAGGGTAAATGTATTTCAATAATTATAAGGATTAGATTTCAGTTAGATTTTCTATCCTACTTTAAAGCATATAATAATTTAGATGGTTCTCATCTTGGTTTCCATTGAAGGTTTATTTATAGAACAAATGGATGTCATGATTATATTCCTTCATAGAAATTCGGAGGAAGAGATACACATAGATCAACCAGATGGTTTCATACTAAATGGAATAAAATTTTTGGTTCTAGTATCAAATGGATTTTTTTTGGGATTAAGTAGCACCAAGACAGTGTAACTAGAATTTCAAAGCTTTCATGGTAGAATTAATGTTCATATAGTGTAATGTAAATAATTAATACTATATAAAGGTGTATTATGATGGGAGTTTTGTGTATTTATTTTGTTAAATATTAATATTACTGAATCAAATAGGATGGATATGGATAAAAATGGATGGATGCCAATCATATGACAAAACAGTATGAATATAGATTGAAATAGTTCATCAAGTTCGAAAAAGATCATGCATATGACTCTTCTCAAATCCTTTTTCTGTGTTTATGCTGTTGTTATTCAAGAAAAATTAGTCCATATGAGTTTTAAAAACACTTGATATATCATGTAATATATCGAAGTTATAGATTTTAGAATAAACACAGGGAAAAATGAATGTAGCTAGTGGCTGGGATAACACTATGTTTTATGGATCATCTTATATGATTACAAGTGTGGACAATGAAGAAGACCGTATCAAGGATGTCATTATAGATGTGAATGATGATGAATATCGTATTTAGGAAATGATAAGTAAAGTTGAAGATGAACTTCATGATTGCCCAAAATAGTTTGAGAAGTTAAAGAGATGTGCAAAGATGCCATTGTATGGTAGCTGCACTAAATATACAGCACTGTCAGCCGTACTGAAGCTGTATAATCTGAAAGCAGGCAACAGATAGAGTGATGCTAGTTTTATGGAACTAATTTCTCTCTTGAATGACATTCTCCCAAAAGATAATGATCTATCGAGTGAAACATACAATTCCAAACAAATTATACGCTCGATGGGTATGATCTCTGAAAGAATACATGCATGTTTGAATGAATTTATACTATTTCACAAGGACCAAAAATCACTTAGAGAATAACCAAAGTATGGGGCTTCTCGATATAAGAAAGATGAATTAGGTCCTATGAAATTTGTATGGAACTTTCCAATCATTCCAATGTTTAGGAGCCTATATGGAAGTGAGGAGACTGTAAAGTAATTGACGTGGTATGTAGATACAATAAATATATATGGGAGACTATGTCACTCAGAAGACTCTCCTCAGTGGAAGATAATTGATCATGAGTATCATGAATTTGGAAACAATATGAGAAACCTTCATCTTGCATTATCTACAAATGTAGTAAATCCTTTTGTTTTTCAAAGTAGAACTCATAGTACATGGTTGGTTATATTGGTAAATTATAACTTTTTACTGTGGTTATGCATGAAACGAAAATACATCATATTATCTATGCTTATATCAGGACCAAAACAACTAGGTAATGATATTGATGTTTAATTGGATCCATTTATCGAGGATTTGAAATTATTGTGGTATTCAGGTGTAACATTATATGATGCTTACAAAAATGAATATTTCATGTTTAGTGACATGTTGTATGGGATGATAAATGTCTTTCCTGCTTATGGAAATTTGTCAGGATATAGAATTAAAGGAACTCAAGGGTGTCCCATATGCGAAAAAGGTACACAATTAAATAGGTCAAAAAATTCATCAAAACCCGTGTTTCTAGGACATTGTATATTTTTACCCTGATGACATAAGTACCGATCTTGGATGACATCATTCGATGAAAGTTTAGAAGAACGTACAACACCATATCCACTAATAGGTGATCAACTATTTGAGAAAGTAAAATATGTCGAAACTAATTTTGGTAACCTTTTTCCAAAAACCTTATGAAAACCAATTGGAAAAAGAGATCAGTTTTTTTTAATTACCATACTAGAATTGTCTATACGTCAGAAATTTTCTTGATGTTATGCATGTTGAAAAAAAATTATGTGATAATTTCATCAGCACGTTGCTAAATGCACCCAGAAAAACAAAGGATGGAATTAAGGCTAGGTTGGACATGGGAATACGAGAATATTTGGCGCCAGTGAAGGGTGAAAATGAACTTTTCTTCCTCTAGCTGCTTACACTCTTTCCAGGTAGGAGAGATAACTGTTTTGTAACTTCTTGAATTGCATAAATGTTCGATAGGGGTATTCATCGAATATCAAGAACATCATGTCAATGACCAAATTAAAGTTAAAGGGTCTGAAATCACATGACTTCCATGTTTTGATGTAATATCTAATGCCTATATCTTTACATTTTATTTTTCCTAAGAATGTCCATCATACATTAAACAAGCTCTATTTATTATTTAAAGATATATGTAGAAAATTTATAGACCCAACAAAATTCCCAACTATAGAAAGAGAAATTACCATCATATTATGTGAATTGGAAATGTTCTTCCAGATAAAAATCTTTGATATGATGGTTCATTTTATGGTTCACTTAGTGACAGAGATTCAACTATATGGTACTCTACACTATAGATGGGTGTACCCCATTGAAGAGTATATGAATATTTTGAAAGGGTAGGTCAAAAATTGAAGTTAGCCAGAGGGTTGTATTGTAGAATGATACATTGTTAAGGAAGTTGTTGAATTCTATACTAAATACCTGTCTAGTATGGAAAGTATTGGTCTACCAAAATCTCATCACATTGGGTGGCTTGCAGGTGAAGGAATTTCTACAAGATATTTTTTCACAATCAATATTACAGATCAAGAGTAGACCCACCTTTACATTTTGCATAATAGTTTGGAGGTTTCCCCATATGTTGAAACCTCCAAAAAAAATCTTAGGCATTTGAATCCATCAAGGACTGAAAGATGGATATCAAATACACATAATCAATAGTTTATAGGATGGTTTTTGGATCATATTTTAAATGAGTTATATGAAAATACAAATTCAATTTCATAATGACTTCGATGGATAGCTCTATAACCAAGTTTTTATGTATTATCTTACAATGGTTATCTAATTAATGGTTATAATTTCTATAAAAATGATCATGATGAAGGTAGTGCCATAAAAAATAGTGGATTTAAACTTGTGGATGAAGTGATTCATGTTTATGGTACTAAGGATAGAAATCCAATTTATGCAAATATGACATACTTTGACATCATCGAAAAAATACGGGAGTTGGATTATACAAAATTCCAAGTGTCTATTTTTCAATGAAAGTGGGTTAATAATAAAAGTGATTTTAAAATAGATGAATTGGGATTTGTTAAAGTTTATTTTAGTAAATAAGGGTATAAATAAAAAATATATAATGGTATCACAGGTAGTACAAGTATTTTATATTCCAGATACCACAAACCAAAATTGGTCAATTGTTTTGTTATCAACCAAAACCACTAAAGGGTCAAATGAAAATTCAACTGAGGATGGCCCTTTCATTGGGACATCGTAATCATTTCATAGAGGTCCCAATGTAGACAAAGTTTTATTTGTTAAAGTAGACCACAATGAAAGGATTTGGATCATCAATAGAGGGTTCAAATCCATTCATCTATTAAAAAAGAAAATTAGTGTTCAATAATTAGGTTGCATTTTTTTATAATACACATCATGTTACCTCATGTTATTATCCATTTTCTACTGCATTTATATACTCTAAATTAAATTGTAAAACACTTCTGTAGATAATGACTTTTGTACGTGCTGGTGCTCCCAATCCTGAGAAACAATAGGTCTCTCTATCTACTGTTACTCGCAGTGCATAGGAATGACCTTCTGCACGTGTTGGTGATCCCATTCATGAAGAAAAATAGGTTTCTCAACCAGTTGCTACTCCTAATGTAGAGGTACAATGACCATTTTCACATGTTGATGTTACTACTCCAGAGGAACATATTGAAAATATTGATTCTATGGAAATGGTAGGTGATGAAGGATCAATGACGCCGAAAAAATAGGAGTGTTGTAGTTTGACGGTGTTAGCAAAATTCATTAAGGAAAAAAGCCAAAGGCATCAAATTCAAGGTCAGATGGAATGTGTGGGGACAACATGTTAACCCTAACAAGGTCAAGTTCAACAGTTATATAGGAATCGTCACTCAACAACATGTGCTGATTGATGTAGATTTGTGCCACCATATTGTTCCTAAGCTTAAGACACTGATGTGGGAATATATTACAATAATATTATGATATCATTTCTTTATTTTACTAAAAAATAAAATAATGAAACATTAACTTACTCTTAATCATCCATTATAGAGTGAATTTATAGTAAATGAATCCCATAAGAAATATGTATTAATGATTTCTGGAAGGATTCCTAGAGGATTTCACACAATCTTAATAATAAATCATCTTATAGATGCTGAAGGGAAAATAAACCTACACCCATCGGTTATCTATGCACACCCAATAACCCAAGAAGCATGGGATGTGTTTACTGGCCATTGTGAAAATGTTTCTTTTTAGGTACATTGTGGCTAGTAATATGTTGTTTGAAGATACATGTATTTATAACTTTGATTATTATTTTTATTTATATAATAGCAACTGAGTGTTGGAAATAAGTAATGGGCAGAAAAACTAGCATACCCCTATTGTAAAGGATGGGGTATTCTTCACTTGAAAAAAAATGTTATATATTTTAAATCTACCATAATACTTTTATATGACATGAAACAACACCATAATTATGTTCCTCTATTTATATGAAGATTGATGATTCCAAACCCAAATCCACTTCCATCCTACACCATGTGATATAAAAGGAGGCACATGTAAATAAAGTCGGAATACTAATAGATGAAAACACACAAAAAGTGTGGGAAACATGTGTAAGTATTACATAATAAAAAAAAACTTTAAATCACTATTATATAATAATGATCACTTATTTTTATATATTTTCTATCCAATATAGTCGCATGAATCCAAAATACATGTACCAGATGAACACTTACCGTCAGTGGCCTTATAGTGGCCATAATAGTATGGCCTCATTAGAGGTGTGGGTTCTTGGGTGACACCCCAAACATATTTTGAGAAAAAAAATAAGAGGTGTATCAAAGTGAATTAATAAAATAGACGATAGAAATAATAACTACCCTTGAAGAACAATTTCAATGGAAGAGAGAGATGATGAAAACTTTTATGGGGGTGAGACGAGAAGAAGTAACTCAAGAGCAGCCATCGCGTGGAGATCCCACCTCCCCCCCCCCCCCACCGGCTATGAGGCTAGTCATTCCCCTCAAAGAGATGTGCTAAAAAGCAAATGGAATACCTAGTAGAAGAATGTACACAAATAACATGAATATGTAACTTCCATAGAAGTAGTGGATTGTTTCATATTTATGTTTAATTTACTTATTTTTAGTATTAATCACATAAGAAATGTTTTCTTATACAGGTGGATTCCTTTATTCAAGTTGAAGTGATTTTTTTGACACTGGTCATACTTGTGAGAGATTGGACGTCAAGGCTGCAACTCAGAATTCAATGATAAGATAAAGTTTTTTTAATATATTATTTTTTTCATCATAATATTATCTATTCTATACTTAATTAATATAATATAAATTAATTTTTTGGACTAATCATGCAAGAAATGTCTTCCACAGACATTCTCCCTCAAAACATTGTCACCTCTGCATTGTCGGCATTTATCACTTTCCTTCAAAGTTAGTGGAGGGAAATTGAAGTAAAGTGATAAATGTCAACAATATAGTGTTTCCATTTAGAAAATTAAAGAAAATGGAAAGCATGGTAATGAAATATGTGGCTCGTATGACTCAAAGTGTGTCTTTTTATGTAATTAATTAATTATTTCATCATTTTATCTACTATTTGTAAGTTAATTTCCTTATCATTTTTATATAATACTTATTTATTTCAAAATGTGTCACTCACTGAAAACCAAGAAAACGCACTCTTATTTTATTCATAATTTATGATAGATATTCATAATTCATTTGTGATGTGTATGAAACAGTCTCACATCAAACTGACACACGATGCAATCGGTATGACTCAAAATGCATGTTTCTAGTTTTTAAATGACATTTTAGTAAAAAAACACAACTAACATACTAAAAAATGATCAAATACATTTATATTGTTTTCATACTTTAATAAAATGGTCTATGTTTCATTTATGATGTGTAGGAATAAACTTCACCTCAATATTATGCATGGTGTGGCTGGTATAACTCAAAGTGTCTCTTTTTATTTAAAATTGACATTAATTTAAGTAAAAACACCAAGTGACATACTGAAAAATGGGAAAATGCATTTAGATTATTTTTATACTTTACGAAAACAATATATGAGTCATTTTTTACATATAGGATTCAACCAAACCTCAATCCGACACACAGTTTAACCAGTATGATTCAAAGTGTCTCTTTTTATTTAAAATTGTCATTAATTTATGTAAAAATAACAAGTGACATATTTAAAACAATGAAAACACATTCATATTATTTTTTACTTTAAAAATGATCCATGAGTCATTTTTTATGTGTATTAGTCAACCACACCTTAATACGATGCATAGTGTGACCGGTATAACTCAAAATGCTTGTTTCCAGTTTGAAATGAAATTTTAGTAAAAAAACACAAGTGACATACTAAAAACCAATAAAATACATTTATATTCTTTTAATAATTTAAGAAAATGATCTATAAGTCATTTTTGATGTGTAGGAATCAATTTCACCTTAATATGATGCATGGTGTGGCTGGTATAACTCAAAATATCCATTTTTATTTAAAATTGACATTAATTTAAGTAAAAACACCAAATGACATACTGAAAAATGAGAAAATAGATTTAGATTGTTTTTATAATTTAGAAAAAAATACATGAGTCATTTTTGATGTTTAGGAGTCAACCACCCCTCAATCTGACACACAGTTTGACCATTATAACTCAAAGTGTCTATTTTTATTTAAAATTGTCATTAATTTAAGTAAAAACAACAAGTGACATATTAAAAACTGAGTGAACACATTCATATTATTTTAATACTTTATTAAAATGATCCATGATTCATTTTTGATGTTTAGGAGTCAACCAAACCTCAATATGATTCACGGTGTGACCGGTATGACTCAATGTGTCTCTTTTTATTTAAAATTGACAATAATTTAAGTAAAAACAAAAAGTGACATACTGAAAACCAAGAAAAATCATCTATATTGTTTTGATATTTTATTAAAACAATATATTAGTCATTTTTGACATGTAGGAATCATCTGTACCTCAATACAATGCACGGTGTGTCTGGTATGACTCAAAGTTTCTCTTTTTATTTAAAATTGACATTAATTTAATTAAAAACAACAAGTGACATACTGAAAATTGAGAAAACACGTTAGGATTGTTTTGATACTTTATGAAAATTATACAGGAGTCGTTTTTTATGTGTATGAGTCAAACGAACCTCAATCAGATGCATGGTGTGACCGGTATGACTCAACGTGTCCATTATGAGTTTAAAATTGAAATTTTAGTTCACAATGTCTCACTCACTGAAAACCAAGAAAACACATTATGTTTATATTGATAATTTATAAAAGCAATTCATAATTCATTTGTGATGTTTATGAAGTAGTCTCACATCAAACTAATACAGTATGCAATGAGTATGACTCAAAATGCGTGTTTCCAATTTGAAATCACATTTTAATAAAAAAACAAAACTAGCATATTGAAAACTAAGAAAACATATTCAAATTGTTTTGATATTTTAGTAAAATGATCTATTAGTCATTTTTGATGTGTAAGAGTCATCCAAATGTCAATACGATGCATGATGTGGCCAGTATGACTCAAAGTGTCTTTTTTATTTAAAATTGACATTAATTTAAGTAAAAACAACAAGTGACATACTAAAATCTGATAAAACACATTCATATTGTTTTGACACTTTATTAAAACAATAAATGAGTCATTTTTTATGTGTAGGATTCAACCTATCCTCAATCTGAGGCATGGTGTGATCAGTATGACTCAAAGTGTCTCTTTTTATTTAAAATTGACATTAATTTTGGTAAAAACAACAAGTGATATAATGAAAAGTGAGAAAACGCATTCGGATTGTTTTAATATTTTATGGAAATGGTATATTAGTAATTTTTGACATGTATGAATCAGAATCAGCTCAATAAGATGCACGGTTTGTCCGGTATGACTCAAAGTGCCTCTTTTTATTTAGAATTGACATTAATTTAAGTAAAAACAACAAGTGACATACTGAAAACTGAGAAAACATATTTGGAATATTTTTTATACTTTAGTAAAATGATCCGTGGGTCATTTGTGACATGTAGAAGTAAACTGCACCTCAATCTGACACACGGTGTGACCGGTATGATTCAAAGTGTCTGTAATGAGTTTAAAATTGACATTTTAGTTCAAAATGTGTAACTCACTGAAAGCTAATAAAATGTATTCTGATTGTCGTGATAATTTATGAAAGTGATTTATAAGTATTTTGTGACATGTATTAAGTATTATCACATCAAATTTATGCACGATGCGATGGGTATGACTCAAAATTCATGTTTTCAGTTTGAAATATCATTTTGGTAAAAAAGCACAACTGACATACTGAAAACTGAGAAAATGTATTTGGATTGTTTTGATATTTTTGGAAAATTATCTATTAGTAATTTTTGACATGTATAAATTAACCTCACCTAAATAAAATTCATGGTGTTACCGATATGACTCAAAGTGTCTCTTTTTATTAAAGATTGACATTAATTTAAGTAAAAAAGTGACATACTAAAAACCAATAAAATTCATTCGTATTGCTTTGATACTTTAGGAAAATGACCCATGAGTCATTTTCAATGTATAGGAGTAAACCTAACCTCAATACAATGCATGGTGTGACCAATATGACTCAGAGTGTCTCTTTTTATTTAAAATTGACATTAATTTATATAAAAATAACAAGTGACATAAAGAAAACTGAGAAAACACATTAGGATTGTTTTTATATTTTATAAAAATGATTTACTAGACATTTTTGATGTGTATGAATCAGCCTCACCTTAATACGATGCATGTTTTGGCCGGTATGACTCAAAGTGTCTCTTTTTTTAAAATTGACATTAATTTAAGTAAAAACAACAATTGACATAATAAAAACTGAGAAAACACATTAAGATTATTTTTATACTTTATAAAAACTATCAATGAGTCATTTTTTATGTGTAGGAGTCAACTATACCTCAATCTGATGCACAGTGTAACCGGTATGACACAAAGTGTCAATTATCATTTTAAAATTAGCATTTTAGTTCAAAACATGCCACTCACTAAAAACCAATAAAAAACATTCCAATTGTATTGATAATTTAGTAAAGTGATTCATAAGTCATTTTTGACCTGTGTGAAGTAGTATAATATCAAACCGACATGCGATGCGATGAATATGACTCAAAATGCGTGTTTCTAGTTAAAAAATAAATTCTAGTAAAAAAACACAACTGACATACTGAAATCCAGAAAAAGTATTCATATTGTTTTTATATTTTAAAAAAATTATCTATTAGTCATTTGTGACATATAGGAATCATCCACACCTCAATACGAGGTATAGTGTGGATAGTATGACTCAAAGTGTCACTTTTTATTTAAAATTGACATTAATTTTATTAAAAACAACAATTGACGTACTTAAAATCAAGCAAACGCATTCAAATGGTTTTGATACTTTAGGAAAACAATCCATGAGTTATTTTTGATGTGTAGGAGTCAACCAAACCTCAATCTGATACACGGTATGACCGATACGAATCAAAGTGTCTCTTTTTATTTAAAATTGACATTAATTTAAGTAAAAACAAAAAGTGACATACTGAAAACTAAGAAAACGCATTCAAATTGTTTTTATATTTTTTTAAAATGATAAATTAGTCATTTATGATGTATAGGATTCAACTACACCTCAATAAGATGCATGGTGTGGATGATATGACTCAAACTATCTCTTTTTATTTAAAATTGACATTAATTTTAGTAAAAACAACAAGTGAAATACTGAAAACCAAGAAAAAAAATTCATATTTTTTTGATAATTTATAAAAATTATACATGAGTCATTTTTGACACATATGAGTCAACCACACCTCAATACTATGCATGGTGTGACCATTATGACTCAAAGTGTATCTTTTCATTTAAAATTGACATTAATTTAAGTAAAAATAACAAATGACATACTAAAAACTGATAAAACACATTCATATTATTTTGATACTTTATAAAAATTATACATGAGTCATTTTTGACATTTAGGAGTCAACCAGACCTCAATCTGATGCACGGTGTGACCGGTATGACTAAAAGTGTCTGTTATTAGTTTAAAATCGTCGTTTTACTTCCAAATATGCCACTCATTGAAAACAAATAAAACACATTTAGACTATATTTACAATTTATTAAATTGTTTCATAAGTCATTTCTGACATTTATAAATTATTCTCACATCAAAATGATGCACAATGTGATGGTTATGAATCAAAATGCATGTTTCTAGTTTGAAATGACCTTTTAGTAAAAAAACACAAATGACATAATGAAAACTAAGAAAACATATTCTAATTGTTTTTATATTTTATGAAAATTATCTATTGGTCATTTGTGATGTGTAGGAATAAACTGTACCTCAATACGATGCACAGTGTGGCCAGTAGGACTCAATGTATCTTTTTATTTAAAATTGTCATTAATTTAATTAAAAACAACATGTGACATACTGAAAACCAATAAAATGCATTCATATTGTTTTTATACTTTCGGAAAATTATCCATGAGTCATTTTTGACATTAGGAGTCAACCATGCCTCAATATGACACACAATGTGACCGGTATGACTAAAAGTGTATCTTTTTATTTAAAATTGAAATTAATTTAAGTAAAAAACAAGTGAAATACTGAAAAATGATAAAACACATCAGGATTGTATAAATATTTTAGTAAAATTATCTATTATTCATTTTTTATCTGTAATAATCAGCCAAAACTCAATACGACACATAGTGTGGCCGGTATGACTCAAAGTGTCTCTTTTTATTTAAAATTGACATTAATTTAAGTAAAAACAACAAGTGACATACCAAAAATTGATAAAAACACATTTATATTGTTTTAATACTTTAGGAAAACTATCTACGAGTCATTTTTAACATGTAGGAGTTAACCACACCTCAATCTGATGCACAATGTGACCGGTATGACTCAAAGTGTCTGCTATTAGTTTAAAATTGACATTTTAGTTTAAAACATATCACTCATTAAAAACCAAGAAAAAACATTTAAATTGTCTTGATAATTTATGAAAGTGATTAATAAGTCATATTTTATGTGTATGAAATAGTATCACATCAAACTAACGCACGATGTGATGGGTATGATTCAAAATGCATGTTTCCAGTTTGAAATGACATTTTAGTAAAAAAACAAAACCGACATATTGAAAACCAAGAAAACATATTCATATTGTTTTTTATATTTTAGGAAAATGATATATTAGTCATTTTTCATGTTTAGGAATTATCCTCACCTCAATATGACACACAGTGTGGCTGTTATGACTCAAAGTGTCTCTTTTTATATAAAATTGACATTAATTTAAGTAAAAACAAAAAGTGACATACTGAAAACTAATAAAACACATTCAAATTGTTTTTATACTTTAGTAAAATTATTCATGATTAATTTATGACATGTATAAGTCAAACTAACCTCAATATGATTCACAGTGTGACCAGTATGACTCTAAGTGTCTCTTTTTATTTAAAATTGACATCAATTTACGTAAAAACAATAAGTAATGTACTAAAAATTAAGAAAACACATTATTATTATTTTTATATTTTATTAAAATTATCTATTAGTCATTTTTCATGTTTAGGAATTATCCTAACCTCAATATTATGCATGGTGTGGCCGTTATGACTCAAAGTGTCTCTTTTAATTTAAAATTGACATTAATTTAAGTGAAAACAGCAAGTGACATACTAAAAACTAAGAAAATGAATTTGGATTGTTTTTAAACATTATTAAAATTATCCATGAGTAATTTGTGGCATGTATGGGTCAACCAAACCTCAATCTAATGCATGGTGTGATCGGTATGACTCAAATTGTTTGTTATCAGTTTAAAATTGACATTTTAGTTCAAAACATGTCACTCACTAAAAACCAAGAAAACGCATTCCGATTGTATTGATAATTTAAGAAAGTGATTTATAAGTCATTTGAGATATTTATAAAGTATTATCATATATAACTAATTCACAATGCGACAAGTATGACTCAAAATGTGTGTTTCCAATTTGAAATGACATTTTAGTAAAAAAACACAACTGACATACTGAAAGCCAAGCAAACATATTCAGATTATTTTGATATTTTAGGACAATGATATATTAGTAATTTGTGATGTTTAGGAATTATATTCACCTACATATGATTCATGTTATGGCCGATATGACTCAAAGTATCTCTTTTTATTTAAAATTGACATTAATTTAAGTAAAAACAATAAGTGACATATTGAAAATTGAGAAAACACATTCAGGTTGTATTGAAACTTTAGGAAAATGATCCATGACACATTTTTGACATGTAGGAGTCAAAAACACCTCAATCCAATGCATGGTGTGACTGTTATGACTCAAATTGTCTCCTTTTATTTAAAATTGACATTAATTTAAGTAAAAACAAGTGACATGCTGAAAACCGAGCAAACACATTAGAATTATTTTGATATTTTTAGATGATAATTTATTAGTCATTTGTGAATTTTAGGAATCATCCACACCTCAAATTGGAGCCTATGATGAGCTCTACACACTAGTGATAGAGGGAAACCCTCTAACACAGTTTTCGAGGCCAAAGAAGGATCAGAAGGCCTCCAAGATTGAGTTTTTAGTCGAGGTCTCCCAATTTTTTAACATTTAATGGATTTTAAGGCATGTTTAAGGGGGTCTTTTTTCCATTTATCAATAAGGACTAAATTTATTTTCGGGGATTATATTCATATTGATTTTATGGTTTTGAAATTTTATCATTTTTCACAATGTACTATTATTTATAATCAAATATATAACAATATATACATATTTTTTATATATTCACACATAAAATTTAAATTTTATAAATAAATAATTAAACATATTTACATATAAAATATATTTCTCAATCAATAAACCTTATCTAAATAAAAAATAATATTGATTTTATTTATAATAAAAATGTATGAATATTTATATACATTTAAAATTAATTTATATATAATGTTTATATATATATAAATATATTTGTGCATGTGTATTGAAAAAAATAAATATTTATCTATATATTCTAATATATGTATATAAATATTGATATATAATATATATAAATAAATATAAATATGTATAATTATATTTATAGATGCACACAGATATATATATATATATATATATATTTGTCTGTATGTATAGTCACACACACACACACCAAACATATTCTATATATGTATTTAAATATATATATATATATGGATAAAAAATGTAACAAAAAATATATAAATATATAGATATATCATAAAATAATTTAACAAAATAATATGGTGGAGTGGAAAAGGTGCTGGAGTATGAGGGGGAGGTCTTAGGTTCGAAACACAGCAAAGGCAAGCATCTGCACAGGCAAGTCAAGTAGGTGCATAGCATTGTTAGAGGGGTAGGGGAAATCTAGTGCTGTTAAAGGGGAGAGGGGGTTGGACAAGAACTATTAAAAGGAGATCGAGCACTAATAGGGGGGTCCGTCATCTTCTATTCAGAATTTTTTATTTTTTATTTTACTTTTATCCATGCTTAAAAAAGTGCTGATAAAAGGGGCCTTTATCAGTGCTTTTTTAGCACTGATAAAAGGGACCCACTTTAAATAGCACATTGATTAATCAACTTATTTTTATCACTTATAAAGGCTTTTTTAGCACTGATAAAACCATGTTTGTAGTAGTGTCTCCCTTCTCTCTGGCATGCTCTTCATATGATTAAGTTGAGTGTGTTCGAGATATGAAACAACATATGATGGAGCCAGGTCATAGAAGTTTTCACTCTATCGATTATGGTGTGTTAATAGATCGTGACCATTAGAGGAGGTGATATTTTGTGTTTCGAAGAGATCTCCTCATCACGCTAAGTTTCCCACTCAAAGTAGGGGATAAAGTTTCATGTATGATGAGATGAACTATCAAATATAATTCATACAATAAAAAAGAATAATGATGGAACCAGATAAGTCATCCCCATAGCCATGTTCTTCCTTACTAATTTTTTTTAGTATTTTATTTTATTTTTATGCATTTCATCATTCTCAAACCCCACTTCTTTGAATTAGGAGTATTGTTTGCTTTACTATAGTACCTCCTCAAGTGATGTGGCTTTGGTCAGCCACTATACTGCACTAGAAAATATAAATTGTATCTTTTTCATCACCCTATGAAAGGTGTATTAAAACTTGGAATCATTACTAGGGATCGAAGTTATCTTTCACTTAATATTTTTATTCTAAATTTTGTAAGTAAGTTTATTTACTTTTATTCAAAAACTAAAAAAATAACTTTATCCATGATTTATTCAAATAGTAATTATTATGAATGAACTAATTACACTCACATGACACAAGAAGAAGAAATTCAAAATGAAAGAAAATATCATCTCTAAGGAATTAAAGAGGACATACAGAACTTGGATAGAAAAATTGAATGGATAATTAAATATGTTAGTGAAAATCAAGAGTATCTACTTGAGAAAGAACCAAAATGACTGGTGGATGAATTATCCCCACTCATTTTCAAGTTAATGAACTTAGGGAGGCCTTGAAGTAATTTAAAGAATATCCATTCGACCTCTCTCATCCATTGATATGAAAGGTTTCTGAAGAAGACATATTGATTGATATATATGTGGGAGATCATGATGATTTGTATAATTATTGGTCAGATTTTGTAGAACTTGAAAAGCTAAGTGATTCTTTTATCTATGATAATGAAAAACCAGCACATCTTTACCTCTCTTTTGCTTCTGAATAATATGATGAAGATTCACCTATCGATACCAAGTTTTCTGTGGCTATGATATAATATATCAAGTTTAAATATTCTTTACTTGAAGGGTAATATTTTTAATTCAATCATTCTAGTTTTAATTCTATTCAAATTGTTCTTTTCACTCAATTCCCTTTCACTGATATTTTTTTATACAACAACTACAGCTAAGCAGGCCCTTAATGGTAAGGAAGAGGCCACAAAAGTATTGGTAGAAAGAGAAGAGTTAGAGGAGGATATTTTTATGTGGTTACCTCCTCTAAAATAAATTTCATACCATATGTAGGTGGACAACATGGATGTCAACAAGGAGAAGCCCTATCTCCCCCCCCCCCTTGAACATCTACTTATCTATTTATTCTATTATGGGGGTTTGGAAATTTTTTATTCTCAATATAGGTTACCACTATTGGAATACAATCATGGATATTAGGAGAACCAACATGTGTTGGTTCATGCCACAAAACCCCCATCCACCATTGGATTTGGGATAAAGCATTGTAAATGCTTGACCTGGGGTTGTAAAAACTTAGCACTTACTTGGGGGTATAAACCAAGATTTTTCCCTTTTCTTTATACTTTATATATTTTTATTTTTATTTAAATAAGTTTCTAATGTTTTATTCATGATTTCTTTTAGGTTTAATATGGTTGTATCTAGGAGATTAACTCAAAGATGCCACTAAAAAATAAATCAGGTTGTGTCTTTCCTTTTATTTATTTTACTTACTTTCCCATTTGAATTATTCATGTAAATATTTATTTATATGATTTGAACTAAAAATAGGTTAATAAATGAAATAAGTGTATGGGTGGTATGTCAACCTATTTTAGAAATTTTTTGTGTACTTCTATTTAGTTTTTTTTTTGAATTTTTTATGTTTTTCTTTCTATTTTCTTGTGTGTTTTTAGGGTTTGTAAGATTAAATAGAATTATTGAGAAGATTAAAACCATCTTTTTATTTTTTTACCACATTTATTGATTTGAATATATGAGGATTTAAATGATTACTGAAATGGATTATTATTTCCTTATTTCCAATCTTTTCATTTAAAGAAGTTTAGTTGATTGCGGAACTCATGTGTAAAAGTATTATCCAAATAAAAAATCTTTCACAACCCAAGAGGTTTATAATACTTTTTGAAATCTTTATTATATTTATGTTTTTATAAACAGTATCTATTCATGTTGTGTGATGAATAATTTTCTATTTTTATCTTTTTCAAAACTATTAGATTTCATGGAATGTGTCAATTATGATTAAGGGGCCATTTTAAAAGGCCTCTTTTTTATCTTCCACTCTTATTTTGGTCTACCTATACATATAACCTTTATTAATACCTTATTATCCATGAAATCCTTTTTTAGGAAGCCACATTACAAGTTATTTATACCTTAACAACCTGCTCTAGAATTTAAATGCATGATTAGGAGATGAGTTGTATTTTGTTTTCCTGAAGAATCTGTTTGAGTTGAAATGAAAAAAAAAGAGAATCTATATTTATTGTTGATTTTTTGGAATAAATTTCATGATTTAAAGATGGATGGATGGAAAAATATCATTTCACAGATGTGATGAGAGTTTACCAATACTTTGAGATCAAAATCTACATCTCTTTCCCCCAAAAATATGATTCTGAAGAAAAATTACAAATCTGAATTCAAGTTGAAAAAATTCTACAAATGGGAGAAAAGAGGGAAGAAATTTATCATTGGTAATGAAATTCCATGTTTTGGACAACCCAATAAAATAAATAGTTATTTATAGGTGATTAATTTTAAATTAGATTTTATAGTGTACCATTCTTGGGAAAAATAGTTTTCATGCATTTACTTCACTTTAGAGATTAACCCTCATCATTCTTCCTCTGATGATTTTATATTTAAAACTTATCAAGCCTTATCCTATGAAAAAACCATGTAAAATACCTCATGATTAAAAAATTTAGGACTCTGTTAAGTGAAGATAATATGAGGATAAAAATCCTATAGATATCACACATGTTATTAATAATGAAAAAAAACTCCAAATTAAAAAACCTTGAATGAAGAGAGAAACATATTTCTAGGGTGGTAGGTATGAAATTAACATAAATATAAACATGAGATTGAATGTATTTTCATTATTGGTATGGATTTAAGGATTTTTTATCCATATAGGAGGAATAATATTTCCTTAGATGTGATAATTGAGTAGTGCTGTTAATTATTCCTTGGGAAGTTTGTTTTTTCCATTGTATTGGACGATTTCCTGGGGGTGTAATTGTTAAGTGTGGGGGATTAATTAAGATAATATTTTAATATATTTTATTCTGTATTTTTTTAATATCACCAATTTTTATTCTATGAGTAATTATTACATTTTTAGGTTTTAGTAGTAATTTTAGCTTAATTGAAAGAATGGCCTAATTTTGGATTTAAACTCTTTTATTTAATTTTATATTCTGAACATAACTATTTTTGTATTAATCTAATTTGAAAGTTCTTTTTTGGGATTATATGTTCATTGGTATTAATTTCATAAAATTGTACCAAGAGTTGAATCCAACTATTTGAGGCCCAAAAGGAGCATTCAAGTTAGGCCTTAGAATTCGTGCCTAGATTTGGTGACTTTCAAAGATGGGACCATATCTACCAAATGGCCAAACTAATTGAGATAAAATTTTGTATGAAGAAATAAAAAATTTCTAGGAAAAATTTATTTAACTATGGACACACGTGATTATGCATATTTTAAGTCCATAAATTCATGGGACCTCATTTAATGGGAATATAAAGAGTCATCCTTTCTAAAATAGTTTTCCAGAGTAAATCTCCCATAACATCATCTAAAATTTTCAATAGAATCTAAAATTTGGTGGAATAATTAAAAATAATTAGGGAAAAACTTTAAAGAAGAAAAAATTTCCAAATTCACCCTTTTAATGTGAATAACAATTGCCATTTTCTAGAAAACAATTTTTAGAGACAAAATGTTCACCCATTCACCTATAAAAATGCACCCCCTCTTCCATTTAAAAGAGTTTGCAAATTTTTAGTATATTTTTTGGGGATATGATGATTCAATAGTCTAATATATTTTCAATATATTTTATTTTAGTTTTCTTCCTGTCATATTTTTTTTTCTTTTTACTTTTGTGTTCTTCCATCACACCTCAATAATACTCATGATGGTAACTAACCAACCCTAGGCTTGGCCTTGGGGGATGTTTCTCATTTTTATTTAATTATTTTTCTTCAATTATGGGTTTTTTACTTTTTTTGAGTTAGAACTCATGTTATAGATAAGTTATGGAGGATCATTTCCAATATTTTCTATAATAATTTAGAATAGATAAAGTGCCAACTGTAATAAACAACTCGAAGAGCTGTTATAATTGATGTTAAAAGTCTAGATGATTTGGGAGTTTGAAGAACCAGGAGTCGGGAGAAGGTCATCATAGTGTGTTTCTGTATATGACTGCTGAAATTGATTTTGACACCACTTAAATAAAATTTTATAAAGGAAGAAGATGATTTGGAGGTATTTTGAATAATCCCTAAGCTTAATTTAAAAATTTTTAGATTTTCACTTTCAAGTGAAAATTTTGACTAAGTTTGAAAGTTCATGATCAACCCACTTACCATGGTTGCTTGTTTTCCTCTACCACATGGTAAATCCTCAGGGAAAGTTATTTGTTCATGTGGTCTTTTCATATGTATGATTTGTCTCACAATAGATCCTCATAGTCTATCTTCTAAGTCAAGTAGTTTCTTCATACAGTTGATTGTCTGACACACAGTCGATCCACATGATCGATATATTGAATTTTTCCATGTAGTTAACTCACTTCATGGTTGATTTTCTTCTTGAGTGTACAATTTATCCAATACTTATGGGAATTCTAAATAACCAATAGACTAAAAATTTGATATTTCTAGATTTCATTATTTGAAGATTAAAATAAATTAAATGATGCTTGGGCAGTTTATCAATGTTGGAAATGTTACAAAACAAAGTGTGATACATGATTTGAATTGGTGTGATTTTATATTCAAATATTATTCAAAGAAGATAAAATTAGATGAATTATAGAACATTTAAATGCATAATTAATGAATTTATTCAAGATTTAAGTGGAAATTATGATGAAGCTAGTGGTGTGCTTAATTATTTGAAATATCATAGAGACTTGTGATTAAAGTGGAATGAATTCTGAGGAAGTTAAGTCTTACTAAGCTGCTATATAGATGTGAAAATCATTTTAATGCATACACTAATAATCATTGAAGATATCAAGTTGAAATGAGATGAGTTAACTTGCATATGAATTGTTTTATATCTTATATTGTGGTGGTGATTTTTAAATGCAAATTTACTATGAAATTTTTATAAGATGATGAGGAGGACCTCAATCTTGTAGGTAGAAGAGACTAAAATATATATGGAGTTATAATACTACAAAAACATGCTTATTAAGTGTTATCCTTTTATTATTTCTAGTTAAAAGCATATATAAAGGGTATTTTTATCAAAACCAAAAAATAACTCATAAAATGATTTATTTATCAATGCTAAAAAAGCACTGATAAAGACCGACCTTTATCAATGTTTTTTAGAATTGATAAAGTCCTCCTTTTATTGGTGTTTTTTAGGGCTAATAAATTACCCATTTATCAGTGTTTTTTGGACGCTGATAAAAGTTACCATTATAAAAAAATATAATATTAAAAGTCATATTTAAATATAATTTTTTAATGAAATATATATATGTATATAAATAATATTTTCTTAAATATAATTTATATCCTACTAAATATGTATTTACACTTAATATATAATATATTTAGTGAAAATGGTATATAAAATAATTAAAAATTAATATTAATTAATAATTTTCTAATTATTATTGAGTAATATATATTTAACATCAATTTTATGATAGAAGGAATTATTAATTTAATTAATATTTTAAGATGAGTTGAAAATAAAACTTCAAATGATCATACATTTTGATCTAAGTGTCTATTTAGGTTTCAAAAGATGTAAAATCAAATCCTGTTAAGATATCTACACCATTTGGATAAAAAAGACATGGGTTCTTGACTTTTTCTTGGTAAAAAAGGCCTAAAAATCCTCCAAAAATAATTTTTATTTGGGATACCCTAATTTATAAACATTTAATGTCATTTAAGCTTCTTTTAAGAGGCTATTCTTGAAATTTTTCAGTGTAGACTGAATTTATTGCTTAGGATTACTTTTATATGGATATTATGGTATTTAAATTTTAATATTTTTCCAATTGTAGTTTATTTATAAATTAATATATTTATTTACAAACATATGTGAATATATTTATATATAAAAAAATTATTGTATAAATAAATATTTAAACATATTCACATATAAAATATATTTTTAAATATATAAACCATATATAAATAAAAAATAATAATCCATTTTATTTAAAATAAAAAATTATTCATTTTTTAACTTTTAAAAATGTATGCATATGTATACACCTATAAAGATGTATATACAATGTTATAAATAAATATGTGTGAGTGCGTGAGGGGGGTGTTGATATACAAATATATGTTTATGTATACATTGTAATATATGTAAATAAACACACACACACACAAAGGGCACCTTTCATATGTATTTTATACACACATATTAATATATCCTTAAATATTATTTATATAACAATAAATATATATTTATATAAATACAACTTATATATATTTTTAATCATTTATAATTTAGTTTATTCTTTTCATAATTATCTATAATTATATATATAATTATAATTACATATATATTATAAAAATATATTGATATGAACTGTATAGTTAATACATAAATATGTAAATATATAAATATATGTTTGTGTAATATATATATGTAAATATAAATATGTGTGTATCTGTGTGTGTGTGTGAAATATAAATATAAATATAAATATGTTTGAGTTTGTCTATGAAATATAAATATGTGTGTGTGTGTAAATATGTGCATGTATGCAAGTGTCAATCTTGGGTAAATACATCATATAAATTTATTTATATAAATATATCATCAGCATATATATATATATATATAAACATACATACGATAAATTTATTTTAACATATTATAGAAATATATTATATAAACGTATTTACAATAATTATTCATTTTATAAATACATTATAAAAAAATTCTAAATATAAAATTATATGAATATATATATATATATATTATAATTGTATTTAAAACAATTATATATTTATACGAATAAATATATAAATAAAAAATAATTATATATATATATAAATAAATAGTTAATTCTAAAAGTATTGAAGAAATCTGGATGAAGATATGGTAATGAAGTTAATCTTGTAATGAAGAGGTCCAAGGTTCGAATATAGGTATGAGCATAGTTAAAGATGAAAAAATAACACTGATGGGGGGATGGTGGTGATAAAAGGTGGGGTAGTGTGCATTATACTAAAAGAGTGGTGATGGGGGGGATAACACTGATAAAACTTATGGTGAGTGGGTGAGAGAAGTGTAGCTAAATTAATTTTAAAAAATATTTTTAACAGTAATAAATGAACCCTTTATCCTTGGTAAAAAATAATTGATAAAGGGAATGTTTATCCACACTAAAAAGCACTAATAAAATTAGTACTGATAAAGACACCCTCTATATGCATTAAAAATATAATGATAAAGACCCCATTTATCAATACTTTTCTTACACTGATAAAAGATAGTGACTTTTAAAGACACTTAAAACATCAATAATTTTTTAGCACTGATTGAATCTATTTTTTGTGCTAATAAAAGCCTGATCTATAGAATTTGTATAAATTGTTGTGTGTTACCAATAGTGAAGATAAGTCAAAGCCACTTCTATGTCTTCTGTATGATATATCTACAACCATGTAAAATTATTTTAGATATGGAAATCTGTGAGAGTTTTATAAGAAGAAGAGGAATACTTGAGGAAAACTAGAAGAAGATAGATAACTCTAAAATGTCAGTTTTTGACTAAGAAAAATAAGAAATGAAAAAAACAAGGGCAGTCCTAGAATTTCCTATGGGACAACTATTGAGTGCAAAAGAAATATGAAGATAGGGGTGAATCCCAGGTACAAAAAGTGAGAGGAAGATTAAATGGAGATCATTAGAACTGAATCAAATGAGGATTTAATATATTTTAAAATATAGAGAATATCACTTGCTTTGACCTAAGTATATACATAAAAATAATATGAGAGGAGGTGGGGAGCTCGAGTCTTCTATAATCATAAAGCTATTGTGGAGTGATGAGAAATAAAAAACATCCCTCTCAAAGTAGAAGAAAAATATGATAATCCTTTTCTATGAAGTTTGATCACATGGGTATCGAATATGAAGAAGAAGAAGAAGAAACTGACCATTGTTCATTGATCAGATCATCCAAATGAAGTTGGGAAGAAGCAGGAAGAAAACAGAATAAGATGCCAACCAACTATGCATGTTTTCATTTATTGGCATCGAGATTTCAGTAAGTGAGGATTCATTGGATATATAAGATCATAGGATCTTAGATATTGAGTGAGACAATCATATGGGTAAATTATTTTGAATCTAGTGAATTTGGGTTGTAGTAGTGAATGAGTTTTAGAGTATTCTTGAATATTTTTGGGTATTTTAAGAATCCATTGTTGAGTTGAAGAATATTGATTTTATTGGTGCAAAAGAATGTTGTGGTGTCTAGGTGATTTTATTTCAAGAATGAATTCAAATAAATACTTTTATATATATGTTGTGACTCCATAGAACTTGTGCAGATTAGGGTATGTAGAGAGATCGTTGTGAAAATCTATGAAAATAGAGTGAAGTTGTTAAGTCAAGTGTTTAAGTAAATCATTAGTGCACTTTTTATATTCACATTTTGATAATTACAAATATATCTTTACATAATTATAATTTCTCATAGTTTTTTATTTCAATTGTTTATTCCCTCTGACATAAGTAGCATTGTTTATAATTGTGTACTATTTTGATGTTTGTGTTTGATATGAATTTTGTAAATTAGTTTTGGAGAAAAATTCATAACTATGCAGGTTCCTATCACATATAGTGTAAGTATTCCAATTGTATGTTATTATAATATTTTGAAAAATATTTCTAATTTTTTGACTAACCATGAGATTCAAGTGACCATAAGACAAAAAATGCATCAACCGCATGGCTATGGATTGACCACAACTAACCATATGTAAAAGACAATCGACCTCATATTGAACTGATAAACCATGATTTTTTTACTAAGTCCTGGATCAATCATAAAGTATTCAATCCACCACAAAAACAAAAGTATTTAATGTGTTTGAAATTTTTATAAATCTAATAATCGGACGAATGAGTAAAAGACTGATTGTAAGTGATCGATCGTAAGTCAATTGGATCAACGACACATTGATTTTGTCCTATTGAAAAGTATGACCCACCATGAAACATGATTGATCGTGAGAGTGGACCTACCATCAAAACTGAACTACCATGGGAAATAAACCATACCTAAAAGGGAAGTTATTCTATGATGTTATGTTTTTCATGTTTTTATATTTTTCTTATACATTTTGAATTTGATTCTATTTTTTGTTAATCGGTTACATTGGTCTAATTATTTCTTAAATACTTCTTAATTATTTCGATTTTAATGAAATTTATATGGAAGAATTTTATATAGGATTAAATTATCAACACGTGGGTTGACGGCTCATTGTTATTTCTTATAAAAAACATGAGTTTCAAATTCAAATTCTTTGGAATTTGAATAGTTTGTCTCACATGTTTTATGGGAGTGTTCTAAATGAATTTAATGTTGTTTATTATGGATTTTTAGTGACATATTAATTATTTTAACTTGTTATATTATACATCTATTTTAATTTTATATATTATGGAAGTAAACCATGTGGGAATATTTTGTATGTACAATTCAATAAAAAAATCACATGTTGCTTCGAGAATGATAAAATGAAGTGAACTTCATTTTTTGAATCTCATGTACATGAAGGAACTTTATATATTGAGTTAGAAGAACCATTTAGACATTTCTATTGAGGATAAATTCAAATATTTATTTTGCGACGTTAATTTTTGATCATGCACTACTCTCAGATGAACTACAACTATTTGATCCTTTGCTGCTAGAGAGAGCATTACTGTCTCAACACTCAGATACTTTCTTTTTCATTTGGTTTATGTGGTTTTTAATTCTTTCTGCATTCTGTGAGCTTAATCTTTTCAGGGTTATACTACTCAGGAAATGTTAATACTATTAGGTTATGAATTCCTAACAAAGTTTAGGTGATTGGGTTTTTTCTAATTAATAAAAAATAGGGGTTTTAGTTGTTCCTTGGTCCAGATAAAGGCGGTCTGGTTTATTCTACCACCATAAAAGGAAGCTAGTGGGTTTTGACTCCAGGTGAGAAAAATTCAGTCTTGAGTTGTGCAGCCAGGGTCTAAAAAGGTAGCTATAAAGTATTACGAATCTCTTCAAAATTCAGAGATTCTATAGTTATTGGGTGTTATCTCTCTCTCTCTCTCTCTATGTTTGAGAGAGGTGAAGAGTAGAGTATGATCATTTAGATCTAACTACTATAAAAAAATATTATGTTAATTTAATTTCTATCTCTACTACATTAATTATTTAATTTGATAACAATTTATAAAATATTTTAAAAGTGATTAATTCCCCCCTATTGACTATTCAACAATCCTCACATTAGGACAAGACAATTAGTATCAGAGTGGGTCCCCTAGATTTGGAATATTAATTTTTATCTATGATAATCAATCCATACATAAAATTCATGGGGAAAATAATTGTTTTGAGATGTCAGGGAAAAATAAAAATGATGGATGAACACCTCAAATACCTCCATTATTTGATGTAATTGATTATGTATATTGATATTTTCGCATGGAATATTTTCTTAAGCACCTCAGAATTGAAAGTTGGATAATCATAGTGAAACCATACATACTACCAGAATTTGATCCTAAATAATTGATCGATAATGATTCATGTAACACCCAAATATTTAATTTTAAGTCTTTTTTTAAATAAATTTAATCTCTTCGATTGCTTACTTTTCATAAAACACTCAACTTAAAAGAACTGCAAAATAATATTATTTAATTATTATAGTTATCACGTAGATGTTGGAATAACATGAATGAATGAGATTAAATAAATTATGAAAATATAGTTTAAACATGTTTATAAAATAAATTCATTGGTTACCAATTAATTAAAAATAAAAAAACCAATTGAATATAAAGGGTGTGTTTTTATAAAAAAAACTATTTTTATGCTCACAATGGAATTTTATCTTAATAAATTAAATTAATCACTATTAGTGAAATAAATTAATGAAATTTATATTTTATATATTCAATATTTTTTTAAATTCATTCATTATGTTTTATAGGCTTAAAATAAGAATAAATCCAATTTTAAGCATAAAAAACTATATTTTTCAAAAAGGTAATTTTGTCACCTTTTAATGGCACGCCTATTTTTAAAATAAATTTTAACAGTTTTATTAATTTTATTTGAAAAAATAAACTTCATTTTTGAATTTGTAATATCAAAATTATCTTAGGGAGAAATTTTGTTGTTTTTCAGAGAAGTTTTATTTTTTGATGAATAATAAAAAATACTAAATATCAATTGAAAACTGTTTTTTCGTCTAATATATTTATATATTTAAATTATATTTTAAATTGATTTTAAAGTATAATTAGTTCAATTATACATAATTCAATCTAATTTAGGTCATTATAATTAATTTTACATTGAAATTGGATATAAAAACATTTCAAACTTTTGAACTTTTCACTTTAAAAACTCGTTTTCCTGTTGCGTTTGCGGGATTAATTTTAAATATAATTTTACCAATTATGTGAATTCAATTATGTAAAATGGATTCCATATTTTTAATCATAAGGTCTAAATTTATTATTAGTTTCATTTTTTTATTTATAAAAAATTTACTATGGTAAAAAAAAAGTTATTTACCGTGGTAAAGGTAAAAAAATGAAACATCTTAAAGTTAAATGGTAAAGGATTACAATACCTAAAAACTAAAAATTTTAATTGGTGTATAAGATATTTATTAAAACTAACCAACCTCAAAAAAAGTAATTTACAATATAATTATTTGAAATTAATTCCACCTCAATGTGGTTGGCATCAATTATAAAATAATCACTATTTAATCACTCAAACTTACCTCTCCTCAAGTATAAATACCTCCCCTCACCACCCAATTTCAAATAAAAAGGATTTAATCTCCTAAAATTTATTAAAAAATATATCCTAATCACTCTACCCATGTCCAAGTGCTACTGGTATCACCAAAATACCAATCCTTGATCTATTAAGAAGAGATCTAAAGGATGTTTGTTGAAGAATAGGTAACGTTCTTCAACGAGCACTTTTGTTTTATTTATTTATCCATCAATTTGATTATTCTTATATATTTATTATATAATAAAATAACTATATTAAATATATTTATATTTTTTTATGTCAAGTTTATGACCTAAAACTTCACAAACTTCCATAAAATGGGATATAAAATCATTATTCATATGTATGACAGACTACTGCCTTATGAACCATTGTCATTATTTTTTCCATTACCACATTTCAAGGTTGATAATAATGATGTATTTATAGTTTATATATGATATATAAGATATATATCATGTCTTTATTATTCTTTAATTATTATATAACACAAAACTTTATGCTTTACATCATGTGGGAATATGATAACGTCGTTTGTGGACGTGTGCACTACCGCCTCCTCAAAACGATGTGATTCATTCATGGTTTACATGGAATCTATTAAGGATAGGATAAATAAAATCGTGTGTCATATATGACATAAAAATTATATTTTAATTATAATATACATGTATATAATTTACTTTTATTTCTTTGAATATGACAAGAAAATAGAAACAACATTCATGCATACGTATAGTCTACCGTCTCCATGAACAGTGTATTCCATTTCATATCAATAAATATTATGGATTATAATAAATAAATATATAATGAATATATATCATATTTATATCATATTTTACATTCTTTATATTATTAAATCATGATCTAAGTAAGAGGAACAATAAATAACAATTTAAAACATACTCAAAAAACAAAGCAGTTACTAACCGAAACAATGAAAACATTGGGAGATTATTAATGAATGGGTAATAATATGTTATAAAAAGGTCATATATGATATAATAAATATTAAAATGGGTTTTTAATAAGTTAATAACATTCTTAAAACAACTACACAGTAGGTTAAATAACATTTGACCAAAAAGAAGTGTAAGGTAAGAGTTTCTCGTCTCATTTTGTCTTCTGTGAGATATATGTCTTACTCACCACTTATTTATTGTGTGTAGTGTATATAAAAACCTTTGATATAAAGTATATTGAATATAATTATCTTAATTTTATTCAATGTTTTATTTAATAATTATTACTTTTATGGGGAATACGATTTGATTGATTACAAAGTGGTAAGGGAATCCTTAACCTATTTTACATGCTTTGAGTTAACTTTCTACTTCATAGATTATGTCATGTAATGATTATGTGTGGAATGAATTTTTATTATATTATTTTTCATTTCAATCTGTTTTATGTGTATTTACAGTGAATACACATAATCTATTGATTTTATTAATTCTTACGTCAATGATATGATATTTATAAGGGATTTTATTTTTATTTTTTTATAATTTTTTTAAAAGTTTCCCTTAAAATTATATTTTTCTTCCATTCCTAGGTTTTTTATAAAATTGTTTCCAAAATGTTTTTAATATTATCTATTATCATTTAAATTCATTTTTACTCATATTTTAATTTTTACAAAATGGTTTGAAAGGATTATTTTTGTCGTTTTCTAAGAGTGGTTCTTTATTACTTTTCTGGAAAAAATACGGAAGTAATGTTTTTTTAAATTATAAAACATGAGTGGATTTTACTGTTATCATGAAGTTTTAAGTCCTTGAATCTTAATTTATAATCTTAAAAGTTTATTTTCAAAGAAAATGTTTTATTTTATAATTGTGTGGCATTTAAAAAAAAAATTCAAAAAATAAAGGATATTTTCCTCAAGAATTATTTGAAGTGATCATTCAAAATTATTTTCCATCCAATATGACATTATTTGATGTTAATTATGATTTAATGGGGATATTATTCAAGAATAATATCCTCATTCTTTGTATAGTTGGTTTATATTTATGATTTCATGATGTTTATGAATCTCGTTTCTTTTCATTGAGTTATGTTATGATAAAATGTTTATCAAAATCATTTCATTAGATGGGTTCTGATGTGATGATTGATTTATGTTCTTGTGGAAGAAATATTTATGGTTTTAATTATTTTATGGGTGGTACCTATATATCCCTCTAATGAATTGGGTAATAATGGATAACTCATGAGTAAAATTTTTATCTATGAACATGTTTACATGTTCACAAATATTATGTGTGAACCTGATTACATGTTCACAAATGTTATGTGTAAACCTAATTAAAAGTTCAGAAATGTTATGCATGAACTTGATTACAAGTTCATAATGTTATGAATGAACCTGATTACATGTTCACTATGTTATGTATGGACCAATATTTCATTTCCAAATGTTTATGTGTGGACCCGATTACATGTACATAAGTTTATATAAGGGCATGATTTCATGTACTTAACTAAAAGAGTGAACCTGTTTCTATTTATAAATGTTCAAAAAGTTATAATTTTATATGTATCAAAAAATTACATGTATTATTACAATATTATTCTCTTAAAATTCATTTCATATGAAATTCTATGATTTATTCTATGTCTCAATATTATGATCTTTGATATGCATGGTGTAATTTTCTAATGTTATGTTCATGTTTTTATACCCTTATACCTATGATATTATTGATATCACCCTTTTTACTCTTACTGATCATTTGAGATCACCCTTTTCTTATGTTTCTTTTCCTCCAGATACATATAATGGTATAAAGTTTTATAAGTCAAAAGGGTATTAGTTATAAAGTAATAAGTAGGAGATGATGTAAAATTTTTACAAATCGGTTATTTATGTTTCCAAGTTTCCAAAGACACTAAACCCATATGATTTTGGGGTGGTTTCATTATGTTATGTAATGATTATTCATCTATATAGATGTAATATCTATGTATAAAAATAATTGATCATTATAATTGGTATCAGAGTAAGGTTTAGTTAACATTTGGAAACTTGGATGAGAAAACATTCGTAAGAACCCTAATTGTAAGTCTAGGTTACAATAATATAGTTTTAGTAATGATCATGAATAACTTAAGTTAAAACTAAGGTGTCATAGATCAAAATTTTATATGTAATTTCCCTTGATTATGAGTTTTTACTACTATGGATAATTTTTCTCACTCTATGTCTTTTGGGTTTTAGAAAATGGATGTAACAAAGATGATTCATGTTAATGGTGAATGTGAGGGACAATGGAATGATAGTCCTCATGATCAAACAAATGAAATGGGGTTCGGAAGGTGAAACCTTGTTATTACTGCTAATTAGAAATATAATAATATGATCAATAATCTCAACTTTGGTGAGTTTTCTGACCCATTTAATAAGACAAATATGGAGTTTCATGGTGACCACAAAGGAAAGAAAGTTAAATTTTCCTCATGTAAAGCCTATGGGAAGAGGCATCAAGGAGAATGTTTCAAAGGAACTAGAAGATTATTTGGGTGTGGAAAAGAAGGTCACAAAGAAAGTAATTTAAAAGGAAAATTAAAAGGTTCAGTTAATGCAATATATGAGAATAATGGTATTCTTATGGAATCATTGCTATTTAAATGTTTTAAATATGGGATGTATAGAAATTATGAAAGTTGATGCCCTAGGGGGAAAGCTCATGAAAATAATCCGCAATGTTGTATGAGTAATGGTTATATTTTTGATGATGAATATACTATAAATAAAATATAATATGGAAGAAGTATCAAGGAATAAAATTATCAGTCCTTGCTAATGGTTTAAGAATTAAGTGGAATTATTGAGTATTTATGTTTTAGAATTCAAGAATAATGTTGTAGAAGTAATTTTATGGTATTATAGAATTATGAAACATATAAGGATTGTTCCACTATATTTTTTCCTTATGTATTTGAAAGTATATATTGAATGGTATAGGTAATCATGAAAAATGATTGAGGTGGTAAGGTGATATTTTTGGAAAACAAAAGATTAAGGGAAAGATAACCCTTAATATGTGCATGATTTTGGGATAATAATGAGATAATGATATGTTTTATGGTGATAAAATAAATGGGACAATATTGATGACCTTGGAACTGATTAGTAAATGGATGATAATGTACTTTATGTTTATAGAATTTTTAGATATATGGAATAATGAAAGAGATAATTTTTGAAATCATGCAAGTTTTCACTAATGTTTTATGGTAATTTAGGTTATTACCATGTTTCAAGAGAATGCATGATAATGATATTCACATGTTTTGTGTGTGAAAATTAAGAGCTGCATCAAGTTTTTTGGGTGATTAATGATAAGTTTATTTTGAAAATTTAGTGAACTTCTTTTTAAAGTTTTGGGTTTTAATATTTTCAAAGCTTCATAAGGGTAACCATTTATGAAACTATTTACATTGAAATTTGGATAAGGTTTTAGAGATTAATGTATTACTTAACCATATAAATATTTATTCTTATTGAATAATGTGTGCTAAACATTTTTTTTATGATAATTATAGACATAAAGAATGACTTTTCATCCCATTATGGATATTATAATCCACTAGTTTTTTAGGCATTACAATTTTAACTTCATTTCTTGGAGTAAGAAATGAAGTGGAGATTGATCAAGGCACACCCAAAGATTGATATTGTACTTATGAAATGAAATCAAGTAATTATATATTCTCAAATGATTTTGAAATAAAATGTCGTCCTATTATCATCATTTCTGGGTGTAAGGTAAAAAACGCTTACATCCATAATGAAACTAGTTGTATTTAAGTATCTTCCCTTACTATTTTGGAACTCAAAAAATCTATTGATAGTATTAAAAAAAAATTCAATGTGTATGGGTTTCTTAGACTTCATGCGTGCTAGATCATGCAATTGATTTCTTTAGATCTTTTAGAAATGATGTGCTATAGTGGAATATATTGAGGTGTTGTTTCAACATGTTACATCAAAATTGAGCATGGGTGGATTAGAATTTATTTTCTCTTTTTTTATACAAGCTATAAATCCCATGAGAGGAAGGATATTAAGAGAAGGATAAAAAACTTTCATCTAGGGAATTTGTCCTGGTTTTTTGTGGTGATTTCAACTCTATTATAGATTCTAATAAGAAAAAAGGTGGTGTGATTTATCTAGAATCAGCTATATAAGACATTAGATCCTTCATGGAGTCTAATGGTCTTAATGAACTTTGGTTTTTCAAAAGTTAATTTACATGGTGTAATAATAGGAAGGAAAGTTGGAATATCTGGAGCAGGTTAGATCATTGCCTCAAAAATCTTCAAAGTATGGATTCCTTCCCACAGATAATGGTGAGATACCTATGGAGGATGTTGTCTGATCATCATGTGATGGTGGTGACCATTAGTTGGGACTTAAGGAGGCATGAGTGTTTCATTTAATCTAGCAGCTAGATGAAAATGGATGGATTAAGGAAAACTATTAGAGAATCATGGAATCAACTAGTTGAAGGGAGTCCTTAGGCAAGCCTTTTATTATGGATGAGGCGACTAAGAAAAGACCTATAGTTGTGGATTGGGGCTAGTGTCAATTATGATACTATCTTGGAGGGGATTCAAGAGGATATTAAAAGGATTGAGATAATCCTTCAATATAATTGGGATGATGACATCTTTATAGCGCTGAAGGATAAGTAAAGTCATTTACCAGAGAGGGTGATCGAAATTGAATGAGTCTTCAGGGAGAAATCAAGGGTGAATTGGATCGAAGAAGGTGATAAAAACATGACCTACTTTTAGTTGTGCATAAAGGAAAGAAATGTGGAAAGAAGAGTTAATATAGAACTCCAATATGGGACCTATATGAATAATGTTGGGGTGGTAGGTAATGTGGCTCTAGAACACATCAAATGATTACTCGAAGGCTGTGAGATCCTTTTTGTTAGAGGTGTAGAGGCTGCAGAAGGAGGTTCCAAATTCTTCCATTGAATTACTAGGTTGGTAGATGATAAAGATAATGATGAGATGGAAGAAGTACCTGATGATAAGGAAATTAAGGAAAAGGTTGATAGTATGAAGTTAGAAAATTCTCCAGGTCTGGAGAGTTTCCTAGTCTCTTTTTATAGGTATTCTTGGAATATCATCGGTATTCAGGTTAGGGATGCTATTTGGGACTTTTTAATAGGGTGATTGCTCTTGAGATCTTTATGTGTGAATAGAGTGGTCCTCATTCTGAAAGTGAACTAGACAGACCCCATCAATCAATATTTTCCAATTATCCTATGTAATTTTTCTTAAAAAATTCTTTCTATCCTTGTGAATAGGAGGCTCAATGTAACATCCCAAGGTTTTCTAAAAATAAATTGAAAATGATTGAAATTTTGTTTAAGTTATATATTTATAGGTATCCTTTAAACATAATTTTATTTCTTCTATGTTTTGAATTTCAATAAATTGTCATCTACAATTGTGTTTAGTATGTTATATAGAGTCTGATGAAACAAACTTGCTTTTTTGGTGAATATTAACCTAACCTTATGAATAGTAACCTACCCTTATGAATATTAATATGACCCTTATTAATAGTAAATAAGAGGAACATTACCTATGAATAATAAAATAAAATTTAGACATCTTAAAAAGTGATAATTTGACCTTAGTAAACGTTTTTGGTATTTTATAAGTCATAAATAATTAATTATAATTAATTAATTAATTTAAAAGAATATTTATTTTCCTGTAATGTATTCTTAAATTATTTAATCAATGTATAATAGTTGTTAGATAATTTTATAAGACCCTACGTAATTTTTGAAAGAACTATAAAATTAGTTTTAATCTTAAAAACTGTTTTTTTAAGTAAATTATGATTTTATTTTAAATTAATAATATTTAGAAAATTATTTTTGAAAAATGGACTTCATTTTTGGATTCTACACATCGAAAAATGGTTGGGGTAAATTTTTGGGATTTTTCTGAGAAACTTGAATTTTTGGTGAATAGTAGAATACATTAATTTACCATATAAATACATTTTAATTAAAACCCACTATTCCTGACATCACAATTGATGTAAGCACCCAAATCCCGAAATCACATGTCTTATTTACTATTCTTAGTCATCCAATACTCACTATTCCTTGTCTTAGGTGAAATTAATAAACTAATCAATTTTATATTAAGGAAACCCCTCTCCCCTCCACTATAAAAGCCACCCTTCACTCCCTCTTTTCCTCACACCTCTCAAGCTCCAAGCCTTCTCTAAAATCTGCCCAAACATCTTCCCTAGCACCTCCCCCACGTCCAAAATCTTCTGGTCTCATCAAAAGACCAAGCCTATCTTCCTTAAGGAGGATCTCAAGAGGAAGATTCTAGAGGTAATTTCTCTCTCTCTTCTCCTTTAATTTCCTTTCAAGTTCAAGTTCCTTTCTTGATATATCCCCACCTATATTAATCCAAATTGTTTTGTAACTCCAGTATTATACATGTACTATAATTTTTATGATTCTAATATCACCCCACACCCTTTCCCTCTTCCTTTTATTTTATTAAAGAGAACGTTGTTCATGAGGTGTTAATTTATCACCTTCAAAAACGACATGCTCTCTTCTTCCATTTCTACCTTTAGATCTGGTCATGAAACCATTTTTATGGTTGAACCAGAATATTTTATATGTATTATGTTCTATTTTAAGTTCTGGAAATAACCTATGGATATATTACTAAGTGAAATGTTAAAACGAGTTCGTTGTGATCCGAAAACCGCTCAAATTAACCCAAATAATCTTCATTTAATTCTTATCTAATGATTCGTCCACATGGATCTAATATAACTCATTATAAAATCATTAAAGCTTCTGTAATATAATTAATAACATGTGATATCAGTTCTGGATGTTTACCCATGATCTACCCAAACATCAATTTAAGAATACAAGTGGACCGCTCAAGAAAACCATGAAAACGAACATCCCCGATCAATGTTTTTAAACTCTATAAGTCGTCCAAAGGAACATAATATGAAATAATGAAACCATAATGAACCCTATTAATGTATAAAAGGTTATGTAATTTCTAATTAATTAATATAATGTCATTATACAGGACATTAAAGAGAAGGAGGCATTCGAGTACAAGGTAAGGGGAAATCTCGAACCCAATTTTTCTTCCTTCGGGTTCTCCCTCTTTCACTCCATTTTTGATATGGTTACTCCTAAAAGATCATTTGTTCATAATTTAATTTACTTTTTTGGGATATACATATTCCATCCACTCTATTAAGTCTCACTTCAAGTATATGATGTTTATAAGGGACTTTTCTTCTAAAAATCCTCTTTTAAAATTTTGTTTTACAAGAATCAAAAGCAATGTTTTTATGCTATTATTTATGTTGTATGATTATGTTTTGGTTATTGGGAATTGTTTATGATGAAGTTTGGGACCTATATTTCCCTCCAATGCATTGGGTATGAGTAAGTTGGAGTTCGGCCGTATGGTTACTCCACATGTAACTGCGATGGTTACACAAAGTATGGTAGCCGTGAGGGTTACAAATTTTTTAAGGTAGCCAAGATGGTTACAAGATTATGTAAGTAATGCCCCAAGATACCTCTATGATTATATTTATGTTTTTTTGGATCTTGTGTAAATCTCATGTTACAAAAAGTAAGTATTTATGGGTGTAAAGCATGTCTTTTGAAAATGTTTTCATAGGTCATGAGTATTCATGGACTAATGTGATTTTTCCTTCTTTTTCATACCTTACTGAGCTTTTGTGCTCATCCCAAGTTTTTAAATGATTTTTCACAGGTTAATGGATGAGTAATACAAGGAATGAAGACATGTTAAATGTTGAAGAATTTTCAATGAGTCTTGTTTTAAGTTTTAATGTTTTATATTATGAGGAAAATGGAAACTGATTTTATGGTATCCACTATGTACAATGTGTAATGTTATGAATGTTTTGTCTTAATTCTCTAAAGCTCTAAACTTGAAAATATCCTCAATGTAAAAGGAAGTTTTTTCTTGAATAAATTCAAGATTATGTATGAAATAAGTGCGGGTCTTTATAGTTGGTATCAGAGGATGGTTTAGATAACTTTAGGGGTTAAGGTGATGCTAATAGAATACCATAAATAATTTTCACTATATGTTTAATTTGTTATAGAATTTAAAGATTACCATTTTGCTTCATCTAAGAAATGTTTGTTCAGAATGGTTGTCTATAGAAGGAAAAGGGATGCTGAAGAGGAGAGGCACCGACAGAATGAAATCCTTCCTGATCTACAGCCCGGAATGGTAGGGATTGGAACCGAGCAGTTTGTGACAGTAATGGCTCAGCTAACGCAGGCTATAAATGGTGGTGGCATTCATGCAAGAGAACCAATAGAGGTACCCCAACGGAACATGACAGTGGTGGAACATTTTATGTGACAACATCCTCCTACATTCAATGGATCTTCTGACCCAGTGGCAGCAGAAGGATGGATTAAAGCCCTTGAAAAGATATTTGATGTTATGGGATGTTCGGAGAATCAGAAGGTAAGTCTTGCCATTTATCATTTTGAATGGGAAGCTGATCAGTGGTGGTCAATGGTAAGGAATATTAGGGGTAGATAGGATTTTGATGCCTTAGTGTGGGATGAATTTAAAAGTCTTTTTCTTGAAAAATATTTTCCTAAGGTGGTGCGACTTAGAATGGAGAAGCAATTCCTTGAATTGAAACAAAAGGAGGAAGATTCAGTGGATTTGTATGAAGCGAACTTCACCCGACTGGCGAGGTATGCTCCAAATATTATTCTGGATCTCGATAGCAAAATCAACCGCTTTTACTCAGGATTGAAGCCAAGGCATCGAAGGGCATTGGCCTCCCGTGAATTCAAAAGTTATGAGAAACCTGTCTGATGTGCTGAGAGGGTAGAGATGGAATTTGCTGACGATCACATGCATTTTGGAAACAAAGATAAGAAGAGGTCATGTTGGCAAGCAATGGGTAAGAATCAACCAAAGAAATCTGATGGTAAGAAAATCCAATTTCTAGTTTGTGAAAAGTGTGGCAAGAAGCACCCTGGGGAATGTCTTATCAAAACTGGGAAGTGTTTTAAATGTGGTAAGTTTGGACATATGGACCGAGATTTCAATGAAAATGATCCAAATACTAATCCTAATAAGCAAACTATATAGTGTTTTAAATGTGGTGAGATGGGTCACTATGCAAATGCCTGTCCAAAGAGTGATCCAAATGATGCAAAGAAGCCAGACTACAAGCAGAAAGGTGTAGTGAGATCCTTTGCGACTACGTCAGCAGGTGTTGGGCCATCCAATGAAGTTGTATCAGGTACTTTGTTTATTCACTTATATTTTGATAAAGTTTTGTTTGATATGGGGTCTACACATTCCTTCATCTCTGAGAAATTTTCTGGTAGTTTGGAAATATCACCTCAACAAATGAGACCTGAACTTGTTGTTAAAACACCAGGGGGGAATGTTATAGCAAAGAGGAATTATAAGAATATTTATATTGTGGTATGTGGAAAGACTTTACCTGCAAACCTTGTTGTTTTACCCTTAGTCGAGTTTGATGTTATTTTGGGGATGGACTGGCTTTCTGATTATCATGCTAAGATTGACTGTAGAGCTAAAGAAGTTGTTTTTCATAAAGAGTTTTAGTTTGTATACAAGAATGAAACCATAAAATTGATAACATATCAGGAATCTGAGAAACTACTGAAAAATGGAAGTGAAAGTTATCTTTCTCATATTGTTGAAAACAAGGGAACTATTCAAATTAATGATGTGCCAGTGGTAAATGAATACCTTGATGTTTTTCCTGAGGAGTTACCCAGTGTCATACCTGAACGAGAAGTATAATTCACAATTTATTTAGTTCCTGATGCTAAGCCAATTTCAAAACCCCCATATCGTATGGCTCCAATAGAACTTATTGAATTGAAAAATCAGTTGCAGGATTTTCTTGTCAAGGGCTTCATTCGTCCCATCACTTCACCATGGGGAGCCCCTGTTTTGTTTGTTAAAAAGAAATATGGTTCCATGAGACTTTGCATTGATTATAGAGCTTTGAATAACATCACTGTTAAAAACAAGTATCCTTTGCCTCATATTGATGACTTGTTTGATCAGCTCCAGGGAGCTTAGTACTTTTCCAAGATTGACTTGAGATCCGGATACCATCAGCTGAAGGTGAAGGAGGATGACATCCTAAAAACAGCCTTTCGTACTAGATATGGGCATTATGAATTTGTTGTTATGCCATTTGGGTTAACTAATGCACCTGCTGTATTCATGAATCTTATGAATAGAGTATTTCATGAGTTCCTGGATAAGTTTGTGGTTGTATTTATTGATGACATTCTGGTTTTTTCTAAAAATAAAGAGGAGCATGAAAAACATCTAAGGGCTGTTTTACAAACTTTAAAAGAAAAGAAACTATATGGAAAATTCAACAAGTGTGATTTTTGGTTGCAACAGATTTCTTTTCTTGGGCACATTGTAAATAAGGATGGAATAACAGTTGATCCTGCCAAAACAAAAGTAGTTGATGAATGGCCAAGTCCCACAAATGTTACAGAGATTCGTAGTTTTCTGGGCTTAGCAAGTTATTACCGACGGTTTGTTAAGAACTTTGCACGGTTATCTAGCCCAATAACTAAGTTAACACGGAAAGGGGTTAAATTTGTTTGGACAGAGGAATGTGATGTTTGTTTTCAGGAACTAAAGAAGAGATTGGTGAATGCTCCAGTGTTGGCCTTACCTTCCCAGAATGGTGAGTTTGTCATCTATAGTGATGCTTCTTTGAAGGGACTTGGTTGTGTTTTGATGCAGAATGATCAGGTAATTTCCTATACTTAAAACCTCATGAGCTAAATTATCCCACACATGATTTGGAATTGGCAGCTATGGTTTTTGCTTTGAAAATATGGAGGCATCATCTATACGGAACCAAATGCCAAATATATACTGACCATAAAAGTATTATGTATATATTAACTCAGAAGGAATTAAACATGAGGCAGATAAGGTGGCTAGAACTGATAAAGGATTATGACTGCACAATCAATTACCATCCTGGAAAAGCAAACAACGTAGTAGATGACTTAAGTCAGAAAAATCATGCATCATTAACCATGATACGTTTGTAACATGATCCCTTGATTAATGATTTGATGAATTTTGGCTTAGAAGTTGTTGGTACAGGGAATATATCTGTTTTGTTTCAGGTTTCAGTGCAGTCTTCGTTGTCAGACAGAATTATGAAAGCGCAGAGGGAAGACTGTGAGCTACAGAAAAAGGTAGAATTGGTTAAAATGGGTAAGTTTCCAGAATTTAATCTTGATAAAGATTTTGTTTTAAGATTTTGAAAAAGGTTTTGTGTGCCTTGTGATTCCCAGCTGAAGAAATAATTGTTGTGTGAAGCTCATAGTTCTCCATTTTCTGTTCATCCTGGAAGTACTAAGATGTACAGAGACCTTCGAGAGTATTATTGGTGGAATGGGATGAAAAGAGATATTGCTGATTTTACAATGAAATGTTTGACATGTCAGCAGGTTAAAGTAGAGCGGCAATTACTGAAGGGGATACTTCAGCCTTTTCCCGTTCCAGAATGGAAATGGGAGAATATATCCATGGATTTTGTGGTGGGACTACCAAAGACTTCTGGAGGTAACAATGCGATATGGGTTATTGTTGATCGACTAACAAAGTCTTCTCATTTTCTTTCTATTCGAGATATAATGACATTAGATCAGCTTTCTCGATTGTACATCAAGGAGATTGTCAGGTTACATGGAGTTCCTCTTTCCATTGTGTCTGACCGAGATCCCAGGTTCACTTCTAAATTTTGGAAGGGACTTCAGAAGTCTTTGGGTACAGAGTTGAATTTCAGTACAGCTTTTCATCCTCAATCAGATGGGCAGTCAGAACGAATGATTCAAACTTTGGAGGATATGCTTTGAGCTTGTTCAATGGACTATCAGGGAAGTTGGGATCAGCATCTTTCATTAGTTGAGTTTTCTTATAATAACCATTTCCATTCCAGTATTCAGATGGCACCTTTTGAGGCCTTGTATGGAAAGCGGTGTCGGACTCCTGTGTTTTGGGATGAAGTTGGTGAAAGAAAGTTGATGGGGCCAGAATTAGTAGAAGAAGTGGCTGAGAAAGTGAGGATGATCCAGCAACACATGAGGACAGCTCAGAGCAGGCAGAAAAGTTATGCAGATAACAGAAGGAAAGACTTCTCTTTCGAGGTAGGTGACCATGTTTTCCTTAAAATCTCTCCTAGGAAAAGTGTGATGCATTTCGGTAAGAAAGGGACACTAAGTCCATGGTTCATCGGTCCTTTTGAAATCTTGGATAAAGTTGGAACAGTTGCATACCGCGTAGCTTTTCCTCCGAGCTTATTTTAGGTACACAATGTTTTTCATGTTTCGATGTTGAGAAAGTATGTTCCAGATTCATCACATGTCTTGAGGCCAGAAGCAGTTCAGCTGGAAGAGAACCTTTCTTATGAAGAAAAACTGGTTCAAATTCTTGATCGAAGAGAACAGGTATTGAGGAATAAGGTAATCCACCAGGTAAAGGTTTTGTGGAGAAACCACATGGTTGAAGAAGCAACATGGGAGTCTGAAAATGCTATGAGGGAAAAATACCCTCAGTTGTTTAATAAGTAAATAAAATTGCGAGGACGCAATTTCAAGAAGGTGGGGATAATGTAAAATCCTAAGGTTTTCTAAAAATAAATTGAAAATTCTTGAAATTTTGTTTAAGGTATATATTTAGAAGTATCCTTTAAACATAATTTTATTTCTTCTATGTTTTGAATTTCAATAAATTGTCATCTACAATTGTGTTCAGTATGTTATTTAGAGTCTGATGAAACAAACTTGTTTTTTTGGTGAATATTAACCTACCCTTGTGAATAGTAACCTACCCTTATGAATAGTAATATGACCCTTATGAATAGTAAATAAGAGGAACATTACCTATGAATAATAAAATAAAATTTAGACATCTTAAAAAGTGACAATTTGACCTTAGTAAACGTTTTTGGTATTTTATAAGTCATAAATAATTAATTATAATTAATTAATTAATTTAAAAGAATATTTATTTTGCTGTAATGTATTCATAAATTATTGAATAAATGTATAATAGTTTTTAGATAATTTTATAAGACCCTACGTAATTTTTGAAAGAACTATAAAATCAGTTTTAATCTTAAAAAATGTTTTTTTAAGTAAATTATGATTTTATTTTAAATTAATAATATTTAGAAAATTATTTTTGAAAAATAGACTTCATTTTTTGGATTCTACACATCGAAAAATGGTTGGGGTAAATTTTTGGGATTTTTCTGAGAAACTTGAATTTTTGGTGAATAGTAGAATACATTAATTTACCATATAAATACATTTTAATTAAAACCCACTATTCCTGACATCACAAGTGATGTAAGCACCCAAATCCCAAACTCAAATGTCTTATTTACTATTCTTAGTCATCCAAGACTCACTATTCCTTGTCTTAGGTGAAATTAATAAACTAATCAATTTTATATTAAGGAAACCCCTCTCCCCTCCACTATAAAAGCCACCCTTCACTCCCTCTTTTACTCACACCTCTCAAGCTCCAAGACTTCTCTAAAATCTGCCCAAAAATCTTCCCTAGAACCTCCCCCACATCCAAAAGCTTCTGGTCTCATAAAAAGACCAAGCCTATCTTCCTTAAGGAGGATCTCAAGAGGAAGATTCTAGAGGTAATTTCTCTCTCTCTTCTCCTTTAATTTCCTTTCAAGTTCAAGTTCCTTTCTTGATCTCTCCCCACCTATATTAATCCAAATTGTTTTTTAACTCCAGTATTATACATATACTATAATTTTTATGATTCTAATATCACCCCAAACCCTTTCCCTCTTCCTTTTATTTTATTAAAGAGAACGTTGTTCATGAGGTGTTAATTTATCACCTTCAAAAACGACATCCTCTCTTCTTCCATTTCTACCTTTAGATCTGGTCATGAAACCATTTTTATTGTTGAAACAGAATATTTTATATGTATTATGTTATATTTTAAGTTCTGGAAATAACCTATGTCCATATTACTAAGTTAAATGTTAAAACGATTTTGTTGTGATCCAAAAACCGCTGAAATTAACCCAAATAATCTTCATTTAATTCTTATCTAATGATTTGTCCACATGGATCTAATATAACTAATTATAAAATCATTAAAGCTTCTTTAATATCATTAATAACATGTAATATCAGTTCTTTATGTTTACCCATGATCTACCCAAACATCAATTTAAGAATACAAGTGGACCGCTCAAGAAAACCATGAAAACGAACATCCCCGATCAATGTTTTTAAACTCTATAAGTCGTCCAAAGGAACATAATATGAAATAATGAAACCATAATGAACCGTATTAATGTATAAAAGGTTATTGAATTTCTAATTAATTAATATAATGTCATTATATAGGACATTAAAGAGAAGGAGGCATTCGAGCACAAGGTAAGGGGAAATCTCGAACCCAATTTTTCTTCCTTCGGGTTCTCCCTCCTTCACTCCATTTTTGATATGGTTACTCATCAAAGATCATTTATTCATCATTTACTTTACTTTTTTGGGATATAAATATTCCATACAATCTATTAAGTCTCACTTCAAGTATATGATGTTTATAAGGGACTTTTCTTCTAAAAATCCTCTTTTAAAATTCCGTTTTACAAGAATCAAAAGCAATGTTTTTATGCTATTATTTATGTTGTATGATTATGTTTTGGTTATTGGGAATTGTTTATGATGAAGGGTGGGACCTATATTTACCTCAAATTCATTGGGTATGAGTAACTTGGAGTTCAGTCGTATGGTTACTCCACGTGTAACTGCGATGGTTACACAAAGTATGGTAGCCGTGAGGGTTACAAATTTTTTAAGGTAGCCAAGATGGTTACAAGATTATGTAAGTAATGACCCAAGATACCTCTATTATTATTTTTATGTTTTTTTGGATCTTGTGTAAATCTCATGTTACACAAAGTAATTATTTATGGGTGGAAATCATGTCTTCCGAAAATGTTTTCATACGTCATGAGTATTCATGGACTAATGTGATTTTTCCTTCTTTTTCATACCTTACTGATCTTTTGTGCTCATCCCAAGTTTTTAAATGATTTTTCACAGGTTAATGTATGAGTAATATAAGGAAGGAATACATGTTAAATGTTGAGGAATTTTCAAGGAGTCTTGTTTTAAGTTTTAATATTTTATATTCTGAGGAAAATAGAAACTGATTTTATGGTATCCACTATGTACACTGTGTAATGTTATGAATGTTTTGTCTTAATTCTCTAAAGCTCTAAAATTAAAAAGATCCTAAATTTAAAAGGAAGTTTTTTCTTGAATAAATTCAAGATTATGTATGAAATAAGTGCGGGTCTTTATACTCAAGGTCATTATGGCGAGAATAGTGTTGGAAGAGAATCATGGCTTTATCCAAGGGAGGTTTATTTAGGGTGTGGTGGGGATTTCTCAGGATATGGTGGATGATATTAATAGAAAGTCCCTATAGTATGATATCATACTAAAAATGGACATGGAAAAGGTATTATAATAGGTTATAGTGTATATATATCAAAAAACTTATGAGGAAAATGGGATTAAAAGGTTGATTTTTCGTTTTTATCTTTAGATTATTTTATTCTCCATGGATTTCCATTTATTTCATGGGGAAGAGCTTTGTTTTCTTCAATTAATTGTGGGTTTTAAGGTAGGGTGACCCTCTATCTCCTAATATTTTCATATTATCATATTAATCACTCACTTTAAACATAAAATGTTTCTTGGAGGAGGGGTTTATCTGGACATTTAAGAACAAGTTAGGTGACAACATTATATCCCATTTTTTATTTTATGATGAAACTCTATTCTTCATAAATGGAATGAAAAATTCTATTACAGGATGGAATAAAATGATGTAGTAGTATGATAAGTAGAGTGGGAAGAAAATGAAATTAGTAAATAGATATTCTTATATATCTAATAAGTGATCAATCCGATGTAGTAGGGAAATTCAAAATAGATTGGGAATGTTAAGATGCCACCTATCGTTGGTCTATCTAGGTGCTCCAATTTCCAATGGGAGAATCAGGAAGAGTGTGTTTGATGATATTATAAATAAAATCATGATCTTTATCTCTTATTGAGGAAAATAAATTCTTTCATTCGGTGGGCGTATCATTATTTTCAGAAGCATGCTTTACTCTATGGCTATGCATGTACTCTTTTTTATCAAAGAACCTAAAGGGACCAATGAATGTCTGAAAAAAAAATGAATAGTTTTATCTGGGATGAAAATGACATAGTTAAATACCATTGTGTGTCCTCAAAGTGTATGGATAGGCCAATTGATGAAGGAGGTATCAACCTATGGGATATTTTGGAAACTATGCAGGACATGAAAGGAAATATGTTGTAGGAAATTATTAAAGGAAAATTTCTATGGGAGAAGTTTATGAGAAATTGGTATGGAGAAAGCTAGTAGAGTGGGAGATTAGCACACAAAGACCCTCAAGACTAGATAAGAATATGATCGATCTTTTGGAGATTCTTTCTGATAAATTCCGATGGGTGGTGGGCTATGGAGATATCAAATATCGGAAGGATAACTATCCCGATGAATACCTATACTTTCCAAGTTTCCTAGTCCTAGAAATCTCATTTTGGGAAGCTTTTACCTTTTCATCCTTTATTAACTCAACACTGGATTCCCATCAGTGGGATTTTTTTGATATCATGACTCTTAATGATAAGACCAATATATTTTCCTTCTCTACTTTGATGTTAGGTATTTTTAACCGATGGGATTTCTATGAGCTATTTCATAATAGGAGTAAGATTGATGATTTGGTGGTGAAGCACCAATTGCAAACAGATCCTAGTGAAGATGAACTTCTTGGTTTTCCAGATGAGGAACTATGAGTTATTGATGAAAGAAAACATCTAAAAGAACGGTATTTTCCTTGCATCTTTCTACTGGTGTTGTGCTTTTCCAAGTCAGGTGTCAATATGGAACATGTTTTTCAGAAGTGATTGGGAGCTTGAAATATTGAATATTATTGATAGTGGTTTGGAAGTTGTAGGTTGTTGGGAATCCATGGTGGAGTTTCTAGAGTCATGGTTCCAAGGGGTGGTTCAGAACTCAGAGGTGGCCAATGCGAGGAGTATGGTATTTCCATCCTCCTGTTCAGTCCTTTGGGAGACTAGAAACAAAGAGAGGGATATAAAATCCTTTTCTATCTCATTTATCTAGTTTCAATTCAAAACTTTGGTGATAGAACTGGGTTCCCTCCATATGTGTTCTTACGCCTCAAATTCTCTCAAAATGTTCATTCCAAGAGTGGTATTGAACACAATCATTGATGTAAAGTGAAAGACATGGGTATGGGTGTGATGTAATTCTCCCACAAATGGGTTAAAATTAAATGTTAATGGATCATGTGTGGAAGGTATAATGAAAGTTGAGGGTTACTAAGTGATTGAAGAGGCTCAGTTTTATTGGCGTTAAGCAGCTTTTAGGGTGTTGGTAACTCTATGGGAGCTGAGGTTAGGGTGTTGATCACCAAAATCTCCTTGTGTAGATTATACAACTTTATTGTTAAGGAGGTAGAAACAGATTCCAAGTCTCTAGTAGGGTTTATGTGTGGAAAGATGAAATCCCCCTGGGAGTTAGTCTACCTCATTAGGAAGGGAAGGTTGATGGCGAAACAAGACACGGAGGTCTGTCAAACATGGAGAGAGGGAAAATTTGTTGTAGACAACTTAGTCAAGAAAGGAAACCCGAATGTGGCGATCAATTTATACTTCATTTTGGGCTCTCTTCCAGATGATTTAAAAATTATTATTAGGGTTGATTCTCTTGGACTTCCTTATTTCTGTCCCACATGAGTGTATTATTTTCTCCCCAAAAATCAAAAAAAATATAATTTATGAATTAACCTTTTTCAGGCCTATTTGGTCAATGATTTTGTAGTCATTAACCTTATAATGACCATGTTCTCTATCATTCTACCTCAGAACTTGATAGTTATAATTTTCTTCCATTTCCATGTTTTCACTTTACACTAATGTTCTCATAATTGGAATCCTAGTTTTGTGGTAACCTTCACATTTTAATTTCCCTCTTTTTAAGAGGAAGTTATATTTCCCCTTTTTACGATGTGGGTTTCCAATAAGGGAATTTCCAAATATATATCTTTGATTTTTTGAAGTGAAATTTAAAATTTTAAGGATGTAATTTTTTGAAATTCTTGATCGTATCAGGCTAGTAGCTTATCAATTGATGCTTCTGATGAATATCTCTCAAGTTCATAATGCATTCCATGTATCTCTCTTGAGTAAGTACATAATTGATTCTTCACTTGTACTAAACTCATATGTTATATGGACAAAGAAAGAAATTTATTATAAAGAACAACTAAAAGAGATACTAGATCATATATATAAAGTTATATGAAACAATATCACTCACCTGGTTAATGTTTTGTACTGAAACCACCAAATTGTGGAAGCTCCATGGGGACCTGAGGATTTGATGTGGTAGATGTATCCTCATCTGTTTATATCTAAGTAACAAATTTTAAGGGAAAAATTCATTGGGGGGGGGGGTAGAATGTAATACCCCAAGATTTTACAGTATGTATTTTTTAAAAATAAATTTAATCTATTTGATAGCTTACTTTTCATAAAACACCCAGCTTAAACGAATTCCAAAATATTATTATTTAATTGTGAGAGTTATCACCTATCTATTGGAATAGATGGAATGAATGAGATTAAATAAATTATGAAAATATATTTTAAAAATGTTTGTAAAATGAATTCATTGGTTTCTAATTAATTAGGAATAAAAATAAAAACCAATTGAATATAAAGGACATGTTTTTAAAAAAAACTATTTTTATCCTTAAAATGGAATTTTATCTTAATAAATTAAATTAATAACTATTAGTGAAATACCATAATGAAATTTATATTTTATATATTCAATAAAAAAATTTAAATTCATCCATTATGTTTGATAGGATTAAGATAAGAATAAATCCAATTTTAAGCATAAAAGGCTATATTTTTCTAAAAGGTAATTTTGACGCCTTTTAATGGCACACCTATTTTTAAAATAAATTTTTAAACTTTTATAAATTTTATTTTAAAAAATAAAATTCATTTTATAAATTTTAATATCAAAATTAACTTAGGGTGAAATTTTGGTGTTTTTTAGAGAAGTTTCATTTTTTGATGAATAGTGAAAAATACTAAATGTTAATTGAAAAATAGTTTTCATCTAATTTATTTATATAGATAAATTATATTTTAAATGGGTTTAAAAATATAATTAGTTAAATAATAAATCAATAAATCCAATTTATGTCATTTTAATAAAATTCACATTGAAATTGAACATGAAAATATTTTGAACTTGTGAACTTTTCACTTTAAAAACCTATTTCCCATCACATATGTGGGATTAATTTTAAATATAAATTGTATAATTATGTGAATTTAATTAATTAAAATTGATTCCATATTTTTAATTCAAAGTTCTTAATGTTTTATTTTGTTCATTTTTATTTTTATTCATAAAAAATTTACCATGGTAAAAAAAATTATTTACCATAGTATGGTTAAAAAAATGAAAATGTTAAAGTTAAAAAGTAAAGGATTAAAATACCTAAAAATTGAAATTTTTAATGGGTGTTTGAGGTATTTATCAACCCCAAATATCCTCTATTTCATTAGTTAACAATATAATTCATTGAAATTAATTCCACCTCAATGTGGTTTGATTTAATTATAAAATAATCATTAGTTAATCATGCCTAAAACTCTTCCATTTTATTATCTGTATCCCCCTGTTCATTTCTTTTCTCAAAATATGTTTGGGGTGACACCACAAAACCTACACCTATAATTCAAACATACCATTATGGCCACTATAAGACTACTGATAATATTTGTTCATCTGGTAAAACTGATGATGATTCTTATGTCTAATATAGATAAAAAATATTGAAAAATAACTAACCATTATTATTTAATACCAACTTAAAGAAAAAAAAATTATTATGTCATACTTACACATGGTTCCCACACTTTTTGTGTGTTTTAATCTATTAGTATTCCTTATTTATTCACATGTGATTCCTTCTATAGCACATGATGTGTGGTGGATTTGGATTTAGATTTTAATTCATCAATTTGTACATAAATAGAGGAACATAATTATGTTTTTGTTTCATGTCACATAAAATTATTACAGTAGATTTAAAATACATACCATTTTTCAAGTGAAGCGTACCCCATAATTTCTTTATGGTAGGGGTATATTGGTTTTACTACTCTTGGATTATTTTTATAACTCAATTTCTATTTCATAAATTAAAAATTATTAATAAAAGTTATTAATACACATATTTTCAAGCAATGTATTACCGGTCAAAATGTACTTGAAAATATGTCTCCTCACGATGACCAATAAATGCATCCCACGCTTGTTGGTTTATCAGGTGTGCATACATATGTGGTGGGTGTGGGTTAATTTTCCCTTAAATATCTTTGAGATGGTGATTCATAAGAATTGTGTGAAATCCTCTATAAGCGTTTTCTGTCAGCATTCATAAAAATTTTATTTAGGGTTCAAATACTATAAATTCCATCCATAAGGGATAATGAAGAGTAATTCATAATTTTATTATTTTTTTAGTCAAATAAATAAATTATATCATAACATTACACCAAATTCATTATTTGGTAGAAATTTATTAAACCACTACTAAAAAAATTAAAGGATTTAGCGGCGGTTTTCTAAAAACCACCACCATATATTAGTTATTTATTAAAAAATCACTTCTCCCTAAAACCCCACCCTTCTCCCCCAAGTCCCACCCTTATACCACAAGCCCCCCCCCCCTGACCCTAATCCCTCACCATCATTGTGGTTCCCCCCTCACCGGTGCCCCGGTGTCCCCCGAGCCTTCCTAGCCACCCCCCCCCCCCCAAGCCCGAGATGGTGTTACAGTCACCCTGAGCCCCCTAATTTGTTTCCCCCACCCTCTCCCTTGGCTGAGTCATCACCCTCACCCTATCCCTCTCCCTCCCTTTATTCTTCTCTCTCGCTCGAGCCCTCTCCAGAGCTATGGCCACCCCTAAGCCCCCTCAATTTTTCACCCTAGCCTTCTCCCACAAGCCATCCCTACAAACCCACCTTATCCCCCTTCTCCCCCGAATACCCTAGTGGTAAGTCCTACATTATTCATGTTTTTTTCTTCTCCTTCATTCCCTTTCCCCCTCTCTCAATTTTTCTTATTCCTACTAACTCCAACCAATATTTGGGTCTGGAATAAGGTTATGGGAAGCTCTAATGATGTGGTTTTTGGTTGTCTAGGTAGAGGAGGTTGATTATTGGCTCATGATATTACATATTCATTCATTATTTTACATTATTACCTTCATATAATTGTCACTTAAAATGATTAATTTCCATTCAATGTTCACGTTTTGATCATAAACATCTATGAAGAGCATTGTTCGAATTCATTTAATTAAAATGTAGTTTAATGTTTGTATCATATCATTCAAAATACTAATAAAAATTCTATTATTCATTTTTTAGTGTTCCAGATTCAAATTAAAACACATCATTAGACTGAATCTTTGGCATATTCACCCATTTGAGGGATCATATTGATCACACAATAAGGCCCAACAAATCTGTTAAGAAAACTGGACCATCCATGAAGATAGAATTCCTCGGTTCAATCTATAATCCAAAATTTTATAAAACTCCAAAATATGTTTGTTCATATCCAAACACAGCTTGGATAAAAAAAAAATTAAGGCCCAAATCCAACAAATAGTGGCCCAAAGAATGCTTTGAAGTCCAACCCACAATTCTGTTGTGGAATTAAAAATAGCCCACCTTTATTTACTTTTCTTCAAATCCAATTGACAATTTGGAATGATATTTTGCGGTGTGAAATACAAAATGTAGGATCCCATTTTTTAGGAGAAATGGTTCAGATTTGAGGTCATATTCCTAGCCTAATATTCATTCATACTTAGACCAGGAAAAATTTTGACACAAAAATGGACAGTAACACATAGTTTACTAAAAAATCCATAACTTCGGCTCCAAAAGTCCATTGGACTCAAAATTTGGAGGGTGAAATTTGAATATATTTATATAAAATTTTGAAGAAGAATAAATATATAGATTATTCTATCTAAATATTCAAATTGGAGATCCAATTTGAGGGGTATGTTTGGAATTTAAACAGTCCACCATCTTAGGCTATAAATGGATCCCCTCTTCTCCTTGAAAGGATTTGGAATTTAAGAGTTGAGAAGGATAGTTTGGAAAAACCATAGACTATACAAAGGCCAAGAAGGGCCTTCCAAACTCAAGTTTCAACTTGAGATACCATTCCTCCATACTTTCTTTTTATGTATTTCATTGTTTTCAATTGTAATCGTGTAAGTTTTTTTTATTACAATTAAAAATTAAAGAACGTTTCATCATCATAATTTCTAATTCTCACAAACCCTCTATTGTATAATATTAATTTTCTTAAAAAAATTTAAATAAATTTTAGGATTATTTCCTTCTTTCACTTTCTCATTCAATCAAAAGTCCATGTTTAATTCTCTTCACCATTCGTGTGTGTGTTCAGCACACTACTCTTATCTTGTCCTGTTATTTTTCTTATATTTTTAACTAATCATCCTAAAAATCATAAACCAGATTAATAAACTTCTCAATGGCTGAGTAAATAATCCATTGGGGTGAGTCATAATTTGGGGATGTTAAGTGATTGAGATCTTTTACACATTGAATATTATTTAGGTTAACATTGTGTATGATAAACTTAAAATGTTAGGGATTAATGAAATATTTTATTTAACGAGAGGATTAAATGGATTATTGGAACCATAAATACACTATTATAAACATTTATTGATTGATATTAGAACCATAGTTAAGTAAAATCTTGGCTTAAATCCTCGATACTTGGGAATTCTGATCAAAATTATCTTGTTAAGTGGGTGTTAATTTAATGCAATGTGAAACAAAGCTCAAGTATATCATAATATTAAATCCCCAATAATGAACTCACCCCAATATTTATCAAGTTTTTCAATAAAACATCATCCATCGATCAATTTAATTAAGCTCTACAAATAACCCCCCCCCCCATTAAAAATTCAAACAAAACAAAAAAAATAAACTATAAAAAGAGTATCATCACCAAGGATTTGAATCGAGTTCCTATATACACATTAGTAGAACATTGACCTTTGAATGGTCGATAGGAAATAATCATCCATGCTTCAGATCGATTGTCCAGTCACCTACTTTTATGCATCACTTGAGTCTCAGAGTATAAGGGTAATCTTCATGTTTTAGTTTAAGTTTATGTATTGTTTTGAATAGGTCATGTGGGTCAAGTTTGATTGGTTATTAGATGCTGATAATTGATTAAATATACATTGTGAGTTAGGTCATATGCTATTATATATCATTATTTTCAATTGTGATGAATATATTTTATCTATCATGAAGAATTTTATTTTTATGCATTAGGGATTTTAATATTTATTTTTTATTATTGTTGTACTATTTAAAATTAATGCATCATTTAGCTAGGGTGAAGTATGTTATTTTTATAAATTTGGGGTGTTAATGATTGTATGATTTTTCTCTTGATTCTATTTTACATAATATTATCCATGATTGATTTCCTTTTTTTACAATGACTTTTTTAATACTTATAAGACTCTTCTTATAACCACTTGGGTTGTGTGTCTTTTCACTTCCATCTATCTCTTTTCCTACTTAGTAATACATATGTATTTTAATTTTTTTTAATAAAGTGTAGGCACATTGTGATATATATGGATAAAAGATGGATCACATTACCGAGGAACACACCTCAGTATGCTACAAGTTTGGAGGAGTTTTTAGATTTTTAAATTTCCAATCGATTCATTGATGGGATAATAAGATTTACATGTCCTAAATGTAAATTTAAAAGATGGTTGAAGAGGGATGAAATTTATGAACATTTGATACTAAATCAATTCCTTTATCAATATATAATTTTAAATATAATAAATATATAATTATAAAGATAATTAATATATAATTTTAAATATAATTCGTATATAATTATAAATATAATAAATATAATTATATATATTTTTTATTTATTTTAGAATTTATATTTATTATAATAAATAAATTTGTTATAAATATATTTATTATATTTATAATTTTATATATATATTTTTATTATATTTATAATTATATAATTATGATAATTATATATTTATTATATTTATAATTATATATTTATTATAATTATATGAGTACTATATTTATAATTATATATTTATTATATTTATTATTATTTAATTATAATAATTATATATTTATTATAATTGTATATTTATTATATTTATATATTTATTATAATTATAATTATATAATTATTATAGTTATATATTTATTGTAATTGAATATTTATTATAATTATATAATTATTATATTTATAATTATATATTTATAATTATGTATTTATAATTATATATTTATAATTATATATTTATTATAATTATATAATTGTTATAATTATATATTTATTACATTTATAATTATATAATTATTGTAATTATATTTGTATATTTATTATAATTATATAATTATTATATTTATAATTATATATTGATTGTAATTATATATTTATTATAATTATTATATTTAAAATTATATATTTATTATAAATATACAATTATTAAAATTATATATTTATTATATTTATTATTATATAATTATTGTAATTATATATTTATTGTATTTATATAATTATTATAATTATATAATTATTATAATTATTGTAATTATTGTAATTATATAATTATTATAAATGTATATTTATTATAATTATATAATTTCTATAATTATAATAAATATTATTATAAATTTATTAAATTAATTTTAGTAATTATATTTATTATAAATATATTTATTATAATTATAATTATATAAATATATATATACGGGGGGTTGGGGAGGGGTGGCGTGGCGTGGGGATTAAGAAAAAAATTGGAGTGCCAAATGAATTGGTGTTGTAGGTTAAATGTGTGAGCGCCAATTCATTTGGTGCTCAACAAACCCATTTTCCTATATATAAAAAACTAAACCCCTTAAATTAAAAAAATGACCCATTTAACAAATTTATCCTCATATAACACAATTAAAAAACCCCCTTACATTAATATAAATCAATTGTTGACATTTATTTTGGTTTTGACGATGTACGAACTCATCAACTCTGACCGTTGAAATTTTTAACACGGAGGTGACCCTTCCTGCCTTGTATAAATACGTATATCTATCCCAGACCATAGACATCTTCATCCCATCTTGAGTCTCCTTTTCTACACAAAAATTTCCCATCTCAATATTCTTCATCCAGCCATTCTCGCCTTCCTCCTCCTTGGAACACTCATCGGAGATGAGGTCCTGAGATGCCAGACCTTCAGGTTCGTCAACCAGGGAAAGATGTAGATGAAAAATGCCAAGTATGGTCCCACCTACCTCCCCATCATCGATGAATCCCATGACTTCTTCACCCACCCATTCTGCCTGTGCTTTTACAACACCACCCCTGATACAAAATCATAGCCATCGGTGTCGGCATCCCCAACAACCTCAGCCCCGTGCGATGGGTCTAGGAGGCCAACTGAAATCCCCACATCAAAGAGAAATCCCTCCTCTACTTCCACATAGATGGAAACCTTGTCTCCTCTCCGAGGGTGGCTAGCCTATGTGGAAGACCAACACTGTCAGAAATGGCATCATCGGCATCAAGTTGCTCGCAGATGGAAACCTCATCCTACCCGATGCTAAGGTCAAGTTCTTATGGCATAACTTCAACCACCCCACTAACACCATTATGATAGGTCAATCTTTGACCATCAATGGTAACAGGAATGTGCTCGTCATCCGCACCTTTGAGGCCGACACCACCAATGTTCCCTACTGGATGGTCCTGAACAAGGTCGGTTTCACCTCCTACATTAACAAGTCCGGAGAGATACTCCTGAATGGTGGCTATCGCAGATCATATATCGGGAGTTGGCTCACCTTCTAGGTAGTGGTAGATTTTGACGGACGGATTCCTAGTGAACTCGTGTTGTTTGTGAACGAGACTCAACACATGGCACAGCGTTGTGTCGGCGGGACTGGTATCCCGCCACGAAAGCTCCTCTAGATCCCTCCCATCATGTATGAAATCCACATTGTTCTCAACAAGATTAGCTATAGTGCCTCCCGGTTCTTCTTCTGAATCGTCCACAATGGAAACATCAGGGTGTGTTGGGTGCCTTCCCTAATTGGCACATCGCATAACACCTCCTCAAATGGAGAACACACAAATCAAGACCAATTCACGTGGTGACATGCTTTTGACATGGAGACATTATTTGATGCAGATTATTTTTCCTATATATGGAGGTAGTGGAAAGGAATTTCAATATACCAACACCAAAAATACCGAGAGAGAATCCAATTTTGTGATCGCCTTTGTTCGACGATCATTTTTCCTGCTCTCAGTCTCTGATTCGCTGCTTTTATTCTTGAGTATTACTTTTGATATCCCTTCCATTTTTGGGGAGTCTCTAACATTTACCTCTTGATTTTAGTGGATCCCTCTTTCTAGACTAGTTCCCATGGTTTTTCCCTTTTCGGTTTTCCATGTAAAAAAATCTGATGTCAACTTTATATTCTGAACTTATTTTTATCACTGTGCATCCGTTTTTGAAGGGAAAGATTTTATTTTCCACTGCGCGTTTGCATTTATGTTGTTTACAAGTTTTTCATTTTTCCATCTTTCCCAACATCTGGTATCATAGGGTTTGGTTTTTCTATTTAATATTTATTATGGAGGGAAATTATAGTCAGATGATTTTGTTGAATGGTACCAACTACCATATGTGGTGACTTAAAATGAAGGATCTACTTTCTATCAAGAGAATGCATCTTCAAGTGTTTAGTACCCAGAAGCCAGAAATAATGTCAGATGAAGAATGGGTGTTCGATCATGATATGGTTTATGTCTTCATTCATCAACGGTTTTAAGACAACATGATGAACCACATTGTCAACATCTCTCACGCTAGAACTTTGTGGGAGAATCTTGAGACCACCTATGCTTCCAAAATGGGAAACAATAAATGGTTTATTCTCAAACAAATCATGAATTTGAGGTAAAAAGAAGGTACATATATTTCTGACTACTTAAGTGAATATCATGGATGTTTTGATCAGTTTTCTAGCATGGTTATCAATTTTGAAGATGAGATTTTATCTCTTTTGTTTCTTAACACTTTACCCAATTCTTGGGAGAATTTACATGTTACTCTAACCAATTATTATCCTAATGGTGTTGTGACATTCAGTTTTGGTAAGTCTTATATTTTAAATGAAGAGTTCTAGAGATGTACTTCAGAGAAATATTCTTTAGAGCTTTTAGTCACAGATAACAGGGGGAGAAGCCAGGACCAGGGACAGAGTAATTGAGGAACGAGCAGTGGCAGAAGAAAATCTAGATCAAAGCAGAGAGATTTTGAATGTCATAATTGTAGTAAGAAGGTTCATGTTAAGAAGTTTTGTTATTAGCTGAAAATAGAGAATATAATGAAGGAAAATACACAGAAGAAAAATGGTGATGGATATGATCATGTCACTGCTGCAGCAGGGGGTGATCTTGTTATTTTTTATGACTCCATTAATATTGCTTTTGATAATTATTATTGGGTTGCTGACAGTGGTGCCTATTTTCATGTGACATCGAAGGAGTTATTTACATCTTATAGCCTAGGTAATTTTGGGATTTTGAATATGGTAAATGATGGTCATGCTAACATTGTAGGTTTCAAGACTATTTTTTTAGAAACTAGTACATGAAGTAAACTGATTTTGAAGAATGTTTGACATGAACTAGAGGTTCTCTTGAATCTTATTTATACAAGTGTTCTTAATGATGATGGGTTTATCATTAATTTTGGTGGTTTCCAATAGAATATTTCCAAGGAATCTTTGATTTTGGCTCGAGGGAAGAAACGGTCAGGTTTGTACTAGACTAGAGCATCTATTTCTTTTGATACTACTTGCATTGTTGAGTGTAGAGTTTCGTCCAAATTATGGAATAAGAGGCTCAGTCACATCAGTGAGAAAGGGATTGGTTGTTTGGAAAATATAAATCTTCTTCTTGATTTTAAGAGTGTCAAATTGGACACATGTGATCATTTCATGGATGGAAAACAGAGCAGAGTGAGTTTTAGTATTCATCCTCCACATAGGAAGTTATAGGTACTTGAATGGGTACATTATGACTTTTGTGTTTCTTTGAAATATAAGAACTTTAGTGGTAGTGTTTATTTTGTGGCATTTATTGATGACTACTCATGTAAGCTCTGGGTTTATGTTTTGAATTCCAAAAGTCAGGTGCTCAGTGTTTTTAAGCAATTTCATGTTTCTACTGAGAGGGAATCAGACAAGAAATTAAAATGTATTCACACTGAAAATGGGGGAGAGTATTATGGTCTGTTTGATCAGTATTTTAGGTAGGAAGGTATTCAGCATCAGAAGAAACCTCCCAAGACACCTCATTTGAATGGTGTAGATGATTAGATGAACATGACTTTGTTGGAAAGAGATTTTTGTTTTCTTTTGAAATAAAATTTTCCTAGACATTTTTGGGGTGAGTCTTTACATACTAATATTTATATTATAAATTTATCACCTGTGGTTTCTTTGTAGATAGATACTCCCAACAAGTTTTGGTATGGAAAAGAGATCAGGTATGATCACTTGCATGTTTTTGGTTGCAAGTATTTTTTTTCATGTTTCTAGATATGAGATATCCAAGCTAGATAGTAAGACACACTAGTATATTTTTATTGGCTATTGAAACAATGAGTTTGGGTATAGGTTCTATGATCCAGTTTTAAAGAAACTTGTTAGAAGTAGTGATGTAGTGTTTAAGGAGGATCATACTATTACAGACATTGATAAGGGAGAAAAATTTGCTTCTCCAACTTCTGATGGTTTTGTCATCCTTGAGCTAGGTTCTGATTCACATTTACCTCATATTGTTGATTTTGATGATCACGTTGATGCATAGAATGATGCTCAAGGTAAAAAGTTTGGATTTGATGTTTCTGATACACCTTTTTTTTCTGATGATACAGATTCATGGGTTATTAATGAACTCGTAGTTCCACTTCAGATGTCATCTCGACATTGTACCATTTCTACTCGGTATTCACCTGATGAGTATGTGTTCATTGCTAAAGGGGGAGAACCAGAATCTTTTGATGAGGCAATGGAGAGTGGACTGAAGGAAAGATGGGTTGTAGCAATGGATGATGCGATGACATCATTGCATGACAACCATACTTTTGAGCTGGTGAAGTTACCGACAGGTAATAGATCATTGCAAAATCAGTGGATTTATCGGATTAAAAATGAAGAATCCATTTCTATTCCTAAATACAAGGAAATATTAGTTGTTAAAGGCTTCGGTCAGAAGAAAGGTATTGATTTTGATGAGATTTTCTCACCTGTTGTCAAAATTTCTTCCATTCGGGTTGTTCTTGGTTTGGATGCTAGTTCAGATATGCATATTGAGCAGATGGACATGAAGACAACTTTCCTCCATGGAGATTTAGAGAATAACCTATGCTTTTTGGCTTTACAGATTCAGATATGGCAGGATAAATTGATTCGAGAAAGTCCACTTCAGGCTATTTGATCACTTTTGTAGGGGGAGCTATATCTTGGCAGTCTAGATTGCAGAGATTTTTTGCTTTATCTACCATAGATTCAAAGTTTATTACAGATATAGAGACATGAAAATAATTTGTGTGGATGAAAAATTTTATTCGAGAGATCATTTTAAATCAGGATAGGTATGTTTTATTTTGTGATAGTCATAGAGCTAATTTTTTGGGAAATAATTCCACTTTTCATGGTAGGTCGAAACATATCAATGTTCGATATCATTGGATCTTCAACATCCTTGATTTGAGATAGTTATAGCTTGAGAAGATCCACACTAATGAAAATGGGTCAGACATGTTGACCAAGAGTTTACCCATAGGAAAATTTGAGACTTGTCGACTGATTTTAGGGTTGGTGATGATCCCCACTTGAGTCAGAGGGGGAGTTTTCTAGGATTCTTTCCTAATTGGTGAACCATGTAACACCTCCTCAAATGGAGGACACACAGATCAAGACCATGTGAATTAATTCATGTTGTGACATACTTTTGATGTGGAGAAATTATTTGACACGGATTCTTTTTCCAATATAAGGAGGCAGTGGAAAGGCATTTCAACGTATCGACACCAACAATACTGAGAGAAAATCCCATTTGGTGATCACCTTTGTTCGACAATCATTTTTTCTGCTCTCAGTCTTTGATTCACTGCTTTTATTCTTGAGTATTACTTTTGAGATCTCTTCCTTTTTTGGGGAGTCTCTATCGTGTACCTCTTGATTTTAGTGGATCCCTATTTCTAGACTAGGTCTCATGGTTTTTCGCATTGGGGTTTTCCACCTAAAAATTTCTAGTGTAAACTTTATATTATGCACTTATTTTTGTCACTGCGCATCCAGTTATAGAGGGAAATATTTTATTTTCCACTGCGCATTCTCTTTTTATTTGTTTGCATGTTTGTTTTTTCGTCTTTCCCAACAGGGTGTACACATATGACGATGTAATGATCTCCCTGCAATGGAGGGAGAGCTTTGCCTACTTCTCTGACTACCATGTGTCGGAGTGCTAACTACCTGAGCACTGTGGCAGGATGGGGGTGTGCGACGGCGGGATGTGTGTGTCTTGCACAACGATGAGGGGGTGCTGGGATGGAGAAGGGGGTTCGCAGTACTGGCAGTGGCTGGTTGCGGCGGTGGGAGCAGGAATGTGACGGGTAAGTATTACGAGATCATGTGGGTGAACCACTTTCTGGGCCCATTTACAGAGGAGGGGAGGAAGGAGGAAGTGAGGTTGGGGGAGTGCCAAGAGAGGTGCAGCAATAACTGTATGTGCATGGGGTTCATCTACAACATGGAGGAGTCTAGGTGCCTACTACTTCCATTCATCGGGACTCTGACCAGTAACGACGACCCTACCTCCGTCAGATATATCAAGACCACCATTCCAAAAAATGATATGTTTGGTAGATGGGAGCTTATTATCATTTAAAATCCATCATTTTTTCATTCCATTTTTCATTTTAACTATTTCTTATAATTTTATTATAATAATTTTTTAAATGACATGTTTTATTCTCGAATATAAAAAAATAATGGATAAATCAATGGTTGTTTAAGTTGGAAAGAATTTAATCTCACTTATTTATATATAAGTATTTGATAGAATAAATAAATTGATTTGTAATGTTGGAATTATTGCGGTCCATCCTTACAATCTCCAAATGAAATGTTTATTTGAAAAAAATGTTATGAAAAAAATATGATTTAGTGGAGTGTGATTTTTTATAAATCAATTAGCATAATAGTCAAACAAATCATGCATAAACATATCGATGAACACCACCAAAAAGTAGAACTCAATAAATCAAACACTTTCAACCAAAAATTTCATTATGAGACCACCATTTCCAAAAATTTGGTGGTGAAGTGCCATCATGGATTGTGTGATGACTGTATTATATTTTTTTTCAATATACAAAGATGAATTCAATGTATGTTGATAAGTATGGGTGATTGATTGAGTATCCATCCACTACATGGTGATTGAATTTTTTTCTATACAATTCACATAAAGAAGAAAAGTTGGTGGTGCCATTGGAAATACAAAGAAACTCTCACATGTTGGAAAATAAGTTTGGACAAGGTGGATCCCTTGGAACATATGGCTGAATATGTTTAAGGGTAGCCCCCATAAATCAGATGTTTGTTGAGTTGGACCTCAAGTTACAAAAAAGTGTTATAGGATGAGTTCCACCATTGCCTACAACAATTTGGAATATATAAAGTTTCAATTGAAATAAATATCTTGAAGATCTGTTATAATTAATGTTAAAAGGCTAGGTGATATAGATGTTTTAAGAATCATGAGTTAGGAGAATGTCATCCTAGTGTGTTGTTGGATAAACTACTACAAATCAGGTCTTTAACTGAACTAGTAAAAGGGATTTATCTATATTATAGAAGCACTGATAATGTAAATGATATTAAAGGGTTGGCTTTAACAATGCTTGTAAAAAGTGTTGATAAAAGACCCCTTTAACGGCACTAATAAAGGGGGTTTTATCATCACTTTTTTTAGCATAGGGTGTCATTGTTAGCACTTTTTTAGCATTGTTAAACGCCTCTGATAATTGCACTAAAGAAAGTGCTGATAAGGGCCCCACTGATAAAGTTAAAACCCCCCTTTAACAATGCTAAAAAAAGTGATGATAAGGGTCCCGATGATAAAGTTAAATCCCCCCTTTAACATCGCTAAAAAAAGCACTGATAAGAGCCAGCTAATAAAGGGGATAATTTTTTTTGCTCATGCCCTCTCTATAATTGCTTCCCTACCCCTTTTTCATGGATTCATATAATCTCACCCTCTTGGGAGTTTTCAACCTGAGGCCTCCACCTTATACACCAACACCTTTTCCACTCCCCTATATTTTTTTGTTTTATATTTTATGATATATATATATATATTTATTTATATATATTTCATTACATTTTGTATCTATATATTTATATATGTGTTTATATATATGTTTATATATATATGTATATATATTAAATACATATGTAAAATATGTTTGTATGTGTGTGTTTATAAATACATGCAAACATATATATATCATTTATATGTGTGTGTGCGTGTGCGTGTGTGTGTGTGAATCTATAAATATAATTATACATGTTTATATTTATTTACAAATAATATATATTAATATTTATATACATATATTATAAGATATATATTAATATATATCTTTTTTCCAATACGCACACAAATATATATATATATATAAACATTTCATATATTTTAACTGTATAAGTATATAAATATTCATATATTTGTACTTTAAAAAAATGGATATTGGTTTTTATTTAGATAAGGTTTATATATTGAGAAAAATATTTTATACACAAATATGTTTAATTAATTATTTATAAAATTAAATTTTTATGTATGAATATATAAAAAATATGTATATATTGTTATATATTTGATTATAAATAGTAGTACATTATGAAAAATCATAAAATTTCAAAATCCATAATATCAATACACTACTAAAATTTTAGGTTTTTTCACTGAGGAAGTGGGCGACCACCATTGGCGGTAACTAATGAAAGTATTAGTGACTTCCAATGGCAGTCACTCATAGGGAAAACTAAATTGGTATCATTTTTATTGCCCCTACCACTGTCTTCCCCGATTCACCACTACAACACTCATTGACGTGCTCCAGGTTGCCATCGTCCCCTCCCTGCCACCTTGTCCACCCCCATCGCCACCCCCCTTTCCTCTCGTCTCCCCCACTACAGCCTCCACCGAACCCTGTTTCCCCATACATTCGACCACCACCCCTCAATCCCCAATGTCACCCCAAGCACTCCCTCTGACTGCCACGCATCCTCCATGGTTGGCTGCCGAAGCTTGGGGTTCCTCCTCTTGCGGTGTTGTGGGTGCCTCCCCATGTTTCTATATAGAGGACTGCCCAAAATCATATATAGGGGACTTCCCAACATCATATGTGGATCCATATGGTCCTAAAACTCCTAAATATGCCAGAAATGTGATATCAAAGAAGTCGTCATCGGTGGGAGTGGGGGCCACCACAAGCTGTATTACCACACCCAAGTCAAAATCCATCACAATCAGATGAGATAGAGACTACATATGTATCACATAAACCTCTCCTGTTTGTATAAGAACCTCAGTCTTTTGTGCAAGATCATATCTCTATGGTGCGACAACATCTGCAAGAGCCTCTCTCGGATGTCTATGTCCGCGCCTATAACCTCACTCATATCCTCATCTTTATCCTCTAGCTGGAGGTGGTGGTGGTGGTTCATCTTCCTCAAGAGTCATAGCAGAGACATCATCATCATAAGGAACCTCAACCAGAGCATGTGGATTGGGATATAACTGCGGCTCCTCATTACACACACTGTCACGTATGAAATGGAGATGATCTTTGAGAGCCATCAAATCTGGGTAAACTACAACCCACCTAATAAATTCCTCCTCCTGAGGATATGTGATCTGTATAATTCAATCAAGGATGTATGATTTCAAATGAAATAACATTCAAATTAATACGAAACATGAGCTAAACAAATATAATAATTCTTAGTAAACATACCAAATGATGAATGTTTATCCCATGACGTGTAAGGTACATGATCATGTGTCATCGGTACCAATCTGTATAATCCCCTTGATCATTTAACTGATAGCATTCCATGGGATATTCATGCTGAAAGATACTGATTGTGTTTGTTGATAAAGTAGGTGGACAAGTTTAGTTGTGGATTTACTTCATGGTTGTTGACACGGTTTGTTGAGAAAGATCCAAGACAAAGGAACGGATGGTCTAGAGGCAGTACAGAAAGTTTTTTATACAAGGTGTTGTCATTTCCCAATATTTGAAAAAAATTTGGGGTCCAAAATTTAGGGGTTGGTTCAATCATCATGAAAGTTTGATTTCCATGAATTCCTCATAAAAATATGGCAAAGACATGAGTTTTGTGAAGATTGAAGTTTCATAAAGGTAAGGAAATTTACAAAGACATTAGGTGTCTTGAAGGCTTAGTTTCATAAAGGTGTATATCATCGTGAATGTGTGATGCAAAGAAAATAAATATCTATGACTATGAGCAGATTCACATCATGAATTCATGATGGAAAGAAGATGATTCTCTACAACTATGAGAATCTTCACGAACGGGAAAATTTCCCACATGCTTTGTGAAAATAGGGATCTTCATGAATGAGTTTGGAGATCTTCACAAAAAGGTGATGACGATGATGGAAACTTCTAGAATGGGAGGCAACGCCTATAAATAGGCCTATACCCCCCTTAGAAAAGTAGGTAAATCCTTAACAAAATTTCAAAGGCTCTGAATTCATGAAGGTTATTATTGAGAAAAAGTTTTCGAAGAAAGGAAGTTCACAAAGGGTATAAAAGCCGATTGAAATTTTTAAGCATTTCAAAAGTATTGAAGTTTGCAAAGGCTAAAAAAATCAAACTAAAATTTGTGATCTTCTCGAAGGCTAAGTGAGCTTCATGAAGGTGTTTGAGCTTCGTGAAAGGTGGTTGATTCATAAAGGATAGTTGAGCTTCATGAAAGAGGTTATCTTCATGAATTTTTGTGGAGTTTATGAAGGTAGTATATACTCGTGAAGAATTGGGTATCTTCGTGAAGGTATTGATCATCGTGAAAGTGTTTAAAAGGAATTTCCCACTAGAACTGTGGTAAAGTGATATTCATTAAGGGAATGAAAATGGGACTTCAACAGAGCATCTACCAATAATTAAGGATAAATTAATTATTGCTAATTATGGGACCTACATATCCATAAATTGTGTGTGAATACTTTCCAAAACAGTGAGCAAAGGAAGAGGAATAATTTAATCATTTACACTAGCAGTGATCCATATAAGTAAATATTTAGGGAGTGACCATTGGGAATTAGTGATTTGTCCCTAAACATTGTAAAGGAAGTGAGCCTGGGAATATAAGTGATCTAGCCCAAACCTCATTTTGGCGGTGAGCCTTAGTGGATTTGGTACACCTATACATTTCCATTGTATACTCTTTTTATGTATCCTTGTGAGGGTGAACCAAGTAAAAATATATTTTTCCTTCTTCTGTCTCTTCTTCTTTACTTTAAATGTATCATCGTTAGATAAAAAGGAAAGAATAAGATCAATATAAAGACTTAAGGGAAAATAAAGTGACCCTTATAATAAAGAGGTAAAAATCCAGTGGGGATGAAAGAATTTTGAAAAGACTATTCATACCTTGATTCACCCCCCTCAAAGGGAATTTAAGCCTCTTTTGGGCCTAACAAATATAAATATGTGTATGTTTGTGTGTGAAATATAAATGTGCGTGTGTGTGTGTGTCAATATGTGATTTTCTATGTATGCACATGCATGTGTCAATCTTGTGTAAATACAACATATAAATGTATTTATATAAATCTATCATCAAGATAAATGTTTATATATAAATGTTTATATATATATATATATTAAATGAAAAGGAAAATACATTTTTATTAAAAAGAAAAAGAATATACAAAGAGAAGATGGATGGGGTCATATAAGCAGTTATTCCCCCATGCCAAGTAAATATCAGAGATCATAATAAAATTGATATGAAGAATCATAATCATCATACCAATCTAATTTAGAGTCTATGGGTCTATGAGACCTAGTAACCATGGTTAAATTCAGGTATGATAGTCTTTCCTACATCTTGATTTCCTAGGTGAGATGGATTTCAAAACTTCATCATCCACATAATTTGTTTCCCTTTATATGATTCTTGAATAAAGGAAGTATTTTTGGGGGAATCATCATCTAAATCATCCCATTTTCCATGGATTCCCTGTGTTTCTCTTAATTTATTAATTTCCTCCTAGATCTTTGAGAGCTTGTCACTATCACCTGGATCTGAATGCCCCTAAATTGCAAGAGTGGTTTCCTATAAACCATGATATCTTCTACTCTCTTCTGATTAGAATTGACCATAATCTTGTAACTTTGGGACATTATCCTGAGCCTCCCGAGTCACTTGTGCCAACTTCTGAGAATAATCCTCGTCCATTTGTGAATAACCATCACTAACATGCTTATTGCCCTTGTTAGGAGGGGACCATCTATCACCAATAGAAACCATATTATTTTGTATTGTCTATCTCCTCAATTTCTTCCTAAAATAAGCCTCATGATTCCCATTTATTAAAGAAAAATAGAAAAACACATTCTTATGATAGTTATCCTTTACATGACCAATAATTTGAAATTTTGGATAAACATCAAGAAGTCTTTCATATTCCACTTTTAAAGAGATATCATCATCCTGTGTTGATAGAACTATGTTATAAATCAAGAAAGAGTTTAAGTCTGCCATCACTAGGACCCTAGCATAGTGACCAAATTTGGAAACCTCAGTGTTCCTATCTATTTTGATTGGAATTCCCACAATAGAGGCTATATCAAATAAAATATTACTATAATAAAATAGACCAATAATGGTGGTTTAAACCGCCACTAAAGTTGGCACTGACATCCAAATAGCATCGATTTCTTCCATTTAGCATTGGTTTCTAAAAAGCATCATGAAACATTTTTTAGCAGTGTTTATTTCATTTTTAATGGAAGTTTTCCTTCAAAAAATTTTCTAGAAGATATCGGCGGTTTAAACCACCACTAAACATAATAATATATAGTATTGGTTATTTCTATTTTAACGGTGATTTTCCCTCTCAAAACATCCTAGGATATGGTAGTGGTTTAAACCACCACTACAAAAACAATTACCTTATTTAACGGTGGTTTAATACACCGCTATATAGCATTGCTAAAAAAATTGAAGCTATAGAAACTATAGCCCCATATAAGAAAAAAACAGATATTATGCTAAAAATAAAACATAATCTTTGAATCATAATATCATGCTCAAAAATTCAACATAACGTCAATTTAATTACAAACATTCTTATTTATCTAATTAAAATAATTAATAAGATAATATTTCATATTTCTAAATTTAAATACATGTTTTTTGTGTATTTATATATTATCTAGTATTTTATTCATTTAAATTAACATGAATCAACATTTTAAATTCATAAATTAATAAACTTTACCATTTAGATTACCACATGTAGCATAGTATATTATTCATCAACATGAAAACATGTTTTTCAGCAACAAACATCTTTTTAAAAAAAATCATGTTACCAATACAATGGAATCACTCAAGAAATACTCAAATATGAACATTAAATCATATTATATCTCCTTTGAGTTGAACCAATCACACATCCATGTAAATTCTCAATAAACTCTCATTAATCAAATCACTACCAATAATTATTTATGAAAAACACCAATGTTTAAAATTAACTTTCAATTAACTAGAAACCATTACCTTATTCTTGGTTCCAATAAATTTAAATGTCACGTTTCATTAATACAACATATAAACACATCAGTTTCATAATTCATGTTTTTATATCAATGATTCAATGACTCATCAATACTCTCAATACTCCATGGTAAATAGATAATATCATATTAAAAATCCAAATCAAAATATGAAACATCTCAGATTAATCTCACTTTCTCAAAAATTCTCCAAAAACTTGTGATTCCATTATAAATATATTGACTGGGAATATTTATATATTACTTTTCAAGTCACAAACCAATTCTATCTTCACACCTATATCTAACTCAATTATCCAAAACACAACTCTAATATCATTCCACCAGAGCTCGATTACGTTGTCTCCAAGCCCTAAGTTAACAACAAAATTGGGTGTGAACTCTAAAAATCACCTTCAATAGATCACGAGTTGATGACTAACACCAAGTGTATATACTCACATACATGGGATAAATTTCCCTTTAAGAGAATCTCACTTTACTAAAAATAATATCATATATAAAATATTATATCATAACAAACATAAATATCCTAAAAACATGTGCATGGAATGAAACACAATATCACAGTAAACTCAAAGAATGCAACCAAAAATCATCTCCATTAATAGACTCTCGAAACCTAAAATAGTAATAAAAGGAAAGACACAAAAACAATCACTTGGACAAGATCTCCACCTTCAGGTTTCTCTACATTAACTTCTTCATCATGATTTCCATTCATGAGAGAAATCTCCTTATACAACTATTGATGGTGACTATTATGGTTTAAGTGTCATTCCAACTATGAGGATGTGATTATGGAATTTTAAGATTTTTTTCCAACTATATTTCTTGAGCACTGTGAGATGGTACTGTGGTGGGATGATATGCTAGCCATTGTTATGGTTTTTTACCATTTTTAGAATCAATGCTATCACTAACCGAAGGAATTATTATCATTCTTGACTATCATGGCGGAAGCCATGGATCGATGAATAAACTGGTTTAAGGTCTGTTATCTGATATTATACATATATAATTTGTTTAATAAGACTTGAGAAGTTTGAGGAAGAAATTAATAGTTGATGGTGTCCCCTTGGATGATGAGTTCTATGTTATATTAATATTGACCATATATAACGGTCTTGAGACAACTCTGAGAGGAGATTGAAGCTAACAATCTATATGTTTCACAGACAAGAAAAATACTAGTGGGATGTATAGATGTAAGCAGACCGATTTGTTTATATTTTCATGTAATGTAAGGGAAATATAGGTATCCCCAACCAGAAACCGCAATATGGTTTCTGAATCACTATATTAGCATTAATCTATCAAAATTTTGGTTACACATCATCACCAAATACAAATTGAACCCCAATCACTACCGGATGAACTTTGATCGACACTATCTCTATCTCTGTCTCCACTCCCTTCTATCGGAACCTACATGATAATTTTATTAAAAATTAAATAGTGTTGTATATTTAAATTTAAAATTAAAATAAATAAAAGTTTTTGTACTAAATGATTATGAGGTAGTGTGATTTACCTGCTCACTCAAACCATCCATCAATTCAATATCATCGGGGACACATCCAGTTGTATTTTGATATAATTTAATCAAATATTTCTGTAGAGCAACAACCTTTACATCTTGCATCTTTAAATGATACCCCTATTCATAAATTTTGTTTTGCATTGCAACAAACTCCCTATGAGTATATCTATGTAGGGAGTAACTACAACTAGGAGTAGATTCTGCTACAATCCATAACGGCCTACCACGTGACCAGGATACTCCTTCCCAAGGACTTGACTATTAGATCATCCTGGGAGATTGAGAAGGGTTGTGTGGTATTGGAGTCTCATAGTTATTTTATTTTTACCTATAAATAGAATATCATTCATATTTAAAGAAATACATATTAACATAGTGACAACTACCAATAATTTGTTATAATGAAAAAGAAATTCATACCCTAACTTCTTTGATAGGATCATTCACATAACTCCCATCTATTTTTGTATGAATATCCAACCAAAGTTATTTTCATGAGACTTGGTGCCCTAAATACATTGACTACATTAAAGAATGATAAATCAAAAATTTAATATATTAAATAGATAATTTTATCTTATAAATATTTAGACGAATGAAAATATTACCATATTTGATCTGTTTCTGGAAAAACTCTTTGACCTGAGAGCGTGGGGGATGATTTTTTTAGATTGACTTGATGCATTTTTCCTTGAAACATCCTAAAATAAATAACATGTAATTTAATAGTAATGTATTCAATTCCATGTCATTTTCATATGTATGTACATATGTAAGATGATATTAATATAATAATATATATTTCAATACCACATGCTTCTTGTGATGATGGCTATCAACAAACACATTCCACTGCTCTCTAGGTACCCCTTCAGGTACCTTATCATACCCTTGTTGAGTGTTCAACCATGTATCGTTGAATTAATTCCATAATCTCCATTAAAAATCATTCCATTTCTTACCCAAAATTTTCAACGTCCACTTTCATGCGATAAGATCAGCAATAGTAAACTGGAATAACATCTATGCAAAGAGATTCATTTTTAAAATATTAGAATTAAATTTCATAATGACATTCAATTACTTCATCTACTTCATCCATCCTTATTAGAATAATATTTTGAATATCAATGTGGAAAAATAAGTTTGTTTCTTCTTGTTTATGGGATTCAATTTTAGAGGTCAAATATTCCACATCATCACCCATATCATACAAGTATCTTTGTTTTATGTGAATAACTACACCCCACCCTTCATCCACAACATCTTCCACATAATATACCATTTTAACTTGCGATGATAAGACATACAGATCTTGTAATTCACTGTCACTAACATCCATGAAGTGAGAGAAGTTAAAATAATTAAATTACAAGGAATATCTTTTAATACCCCATGTAATATCAACCTACTTTAATTTGAATAAAATAACTGAAAAATGCTCATGGTAGTTTAATTTGATAATATTAGTCAACTTTCCATAGTATCCCAATTCAAAAACTATAAATTTACCACTATTTTGTTTTTTCAATCCCTTTTCCTAGTCTACTGTACATAATTTAAAGCCATTCACATTATAAGCGTCAAATTTTCTAGTAAGTTTTAGAGGACCTCAAGCCAGGAAATTCAAATCTTCTAACAACTTAGCTTGAGTATCAGTATTCATGATCTATAAAAAGTAATATATATTATTATATTTAAAAATATGTGTCAACCTAATATCCATATTGATTGAAATATTTATTAACTTACATGACATAAAAACCATACTAAAATATCTTGTTAACATATTTTGTTATATATTTCTCATTTTGTGTTCAGTTTCTCATTTGTATCTTTGTTTGTATCCTGATATCTTCAATAAATGGATATGAAATTTCACTATTCAATAGTACATATCTATGTTCCTGTAAAAATTCCATTTCAATTAGTGTAACATTTTATATCCTCTCAATTGATCAGCCAATAGTAGGAAAGATTTTTGATTTCCCATGTATTTGATATTGATTTGATGTGACATCAACACATCTAACACAATTAAATCTTGTATCAATATCATCCTAGTATCTAGAAAAAAGTTAAGACACTTCTCTTCTAAATAACCTTTAGAAATAGATCCTTCAGGTTGAGCTTTATTTTTCACGTATGATTTCAAATGACCAAGATATCTGGGAAATAAAATAAATAAAATATAATTATGTATTTAATGAAGTTCCAAGAATTGTTTACTTAAGATGAAAAATATATAAATAAAGTATCTCTCAATTGGATACACCCATTGATAATGTACAAGGCCTCCTAATTTAGTTTCCTTGACCAAATACACAGTTAAATTCATCATGATAGTAAAAAAAATGGAGGAAAGATCATTTCCATTTCACAAAGTGTCAATAAAAATCACTCATGTAGGTTGTCAAGATTAGTTGGTTGTATATTTTTCTCGCATATTTCTCTTAATAATGTGAAAATTTTGAGTAAAACTACAATAACATTTTTAGGTAATAATATACATGATGCCAATGGTAGTAACTATTGTAAAAAAATATGTGAAACATGACTTTTCAATCCATGTAATATACAACGCTTTAAGTCGACTCACCTTGAGATGTTACTTGAATACCCATCAGATACATTCACATGTTTTAAAATTCAAAGGAATGTATCTTTATCCCTATTTTTCATTGAAAAATCACCAGAGTATACTTTCCATTCTCATCAGCATAAAGATCATGCTTTATGTTCATTATTTGTAAGTCCTTCTGAGCATTGAGATGGTACTTATATTTTTTATGCTCATTAAACAATGTGAAGATAAAATTATCACAAACATTTTCTTAATATGCATAACATCAAGATTATTCCATGAAAAATTAAATCCCCAATATGGAAGTTTGAAGAATGTGGTTTTTTATTCTATTTTTGCATACTGATTTCACTTGATGATGCACATTGAACTAATTTCTCACTATCATTCAAATGATGCACCTTCCTAAATTTTATTTCAACATTTTCAAGTTTTTCCAATATTTCAAAACCTGTCAACAACTTTGGAGGTGGTCTGTGATCAATATAACCATTTAATTTTGACTTGTTCAACCAAAATCTATAAGATGTAATGAGAAATATTTGATGGTATAAGAAGCACCATTTTTTACTATAAGGTATTCATTTAGAATCAAAATAAAAATTTCAAATAGGAAAATCATAACTCATGTAAGTGTTATAACCAGATAAGTTCCCAAGTCCAGGGAAATCACTAATGATCCACATTAGAGCAGTGTGCATTTTGAACATTGTTCTAGAAGATCCATCATATGTATCAACACCATTCCTCCATAAACCCTGTAATTATTTAATTAGAGGTTACAAGTATACATCAATACCATTTCCAAGAATTTTTTTCTAGAAATAATCATTGAAATGATAAAATATGCTTGTTGTGTACACATCCACAGAGGTAGATTGTAAGGGATCAAAAAACCGTCCAAATTCCATAACTAGTGCTCAAAGTCCCAAAGGGGTTGAATCCATCAGTAGTCAATCCCAATCGAACATTTCTAGGATCCTATGAGAATTCTATATGTAAGGAATCAAATGTATTCCATGATTTTGAATCTCTTGGATGCCGCATTAACACATCATTGTTATTATTTATAGAATGTCACTTCTTGTGCTTAGAGGTTTTTAATGACATGAATAATCTTTGAAATCGAGGTGTTAAAGGAAAGAAATGAAAAACCTATGTAGGTGTGTTATTTTTTTTTCTTCTTCATAGTAGTATTTTGATTCAGACTTTCAATGTCACCCATTGACTTCCATCTAAAAGAAGGATATTTTTTGGAATCCTGTCTACTTGAATCCACTCCCTAATAAAGCATACAATCATTGGGACAAGCTTGTATTTTTGTATAATTTAGACCAATATTGTTAACAACTTTTTTCATTTCATAAAAATACTCAGGGATATTAGCTTCAAGAAATGCATCACATAAAAATTCCAATATCATGGATATATCCTTATTTGAAATTCTTCTTGGGCATTTGATATGGTACAAATTCAGCATAAAAGAAAGTTTTTAATATTTCAGAAATCCACCATACAACTATTGATTTTCATCATCAACTAAATCATGAAACATATTTTTATTTTCAGTGACGTTCACTCTTACATTAGTCTCCATCGAATCAATAGGAGGATCCAATGATATGTTACAATCTTTATCTCGTGGTCCTATAGTCCCAAAAACATCACTTGTCAAGTTGATATTTGTAGCACCCTCAAATAGTTATTTTGATATGTTTTGATGTTGATTTTTTTGTCTTATAATGTTGAAATCATCATTTATAAGGTTTTTCATTTCATTTTCCATTTTCAATGAAGTTGGGAACTTATTGATTGACATCAGCGCTCAAACTTTATATGATGTTCAATTATCCATGCCAAATCCAACAAAAATATTGACCAGGGAATTACTACAGTATTAATTATTTATAAACTTCATGTCTCCTCAACCATATTCTAAATTTACATTTAGGATATAGATATCTTATTATCCCATCAACAAATCAATTGAAAATTAAAAAATATAAAAAATCCTCCAAACCCTTATCATATTGAGGGGTGTTCCTCGATAATGTAATCCAACTTTTATCCATATATATCACAATGTTAAAACACTTTTAAAAAAAATTAAAACACATAAGTAATACTAAGTAGGAAAATAGATATATGGAAGTGATAAAAACACAACCCAAGTAGTTATAAGAAGAGTCATATAAGTACTAAAAAGGTCAAAGTAAAAAAAGGGAATGAATCATGGATAGTATTATATAAAATATAAGAAAGAGAAAACCCATAAAGTCATTAAGAAACACACAAAGATTCATTAATAATAATCATCCCCTCATGGGATCACAACCCTCTTTGGGCATAACTATAGTCACATGAGGCTCAATAGGGTCTCACACATTTATAAAAACACTTTTCTTAAAGTGTGAATCAGAATTTCATAAAGAGATTCAGAATCCAAGCCATTTTCACATCATTTGAAAAATATATTTCAAATTCTCTTTGAAAATAATTTATAAAACTGCACATTGAAAACCAATTTATAAATCTAACTATTTCCATAAAATCACTTTTTAAGGTAAGACACCCCTCTTTAAAGGAAGTAAACTTGTGTCAAGCACCCTTTTTTTAAGATCAAACTTTCACCTTTTTAATAGATTTCAAGCCACCATGAGACTTATGGTCACAAAACCTTTTAAAAAAATATTAAGTTCAACTACCTTCAATTCCTAAAACATGCCTCTAAAACAACACACACGCATATTTTAAAGACAAAACAAGTGTCGCACACCCCTTTAAATAGTTAATTACTATTAGAAAAGTCACCAGGAATATTAACAACCACTTTCCATGTGACATAGTTCTATGACAAGTATTTAAACAATTTAAATACCTAAATTGGTTTATTGTACAAAAAAATCCATGAGAAACCATTTTAAAGAGGGCTACTCGACTATTTTCACAACATATAAGCATGTGATATGTCTATGCCAAGCACAAAATCCATTTTTAAATCATTTGTATCATACAATGGGCTTATAAAATTCTTCTAAAATAATAATAAATCATTTAAAATCATCCAAGAAATATAAACCATACATTACAAGGTAATTCCATAGAAATTAATTCAAATGTAATTAACATGGGAATTGAGAAGATAACCTCATTACATTTTTTAGGGTGTATATGAAAAACATACCAAATTTTTAATTTAAAATGAAACTTAAATTACCATATAAAATCCATAAAAAACTATATGACATCTGAAAAAGAAAATTACATTATTTTTTAAAAAATAAGAAAAAATATAGAGAAAATATTATTTTGATGAGAAAATTGGGAGTTTCCATAAAACATTGTAGTCAATTAAAAGGGAATATGTAAATTGAATAAATATATTAGAATAAAAGTAAAATTAATTGGATGCATCTATAAGAAAGAATACAACAAATAAAAGAATATTTTAGAATATAGGGAAATAAATTCAAAAAATAGAGGTAATCGAGAAAGATTACCCTTACCATAAGTCCATGACTACTTCAATACACTTAAACCTCCAATATGTTGTAATCTTGTTTTTAAAAAAATTACAAAAAAAATATTTGATATCTATTTATATTATTTCTAATCATTTTTATAATTAATTATTATATTTTTATTATAAATAGAATACATAAAGAAATTATAGTTCGAAGAATTCTATGATTTTTCAAAAATTAGAGTATTGATTATGTTTTCTTTCTACATGAGTTATATCATCTACAAAAGGATAAACATAAATAAATACATATTTATTAATTATATATACTAAAGTAAAAAATAAATTATTGTAATGAAAACTAAATAATAATGATCATCCCTTTAGGTGGTAAAATATTACATGAATGAAAATCTTTAAAGAGGAGATAAATCATATATATATATATACTATTTCATTTATAAAGACATTATATCATTATATCATTTATATTGTGTTCATATAATTCTAATTTATATTGGTAAATATATAGAATATGAAGTGAATTAATAATAAAAGAGATGTGTGAGAGTTTCTACATCATGTACGATAATAACTCTTAACCAATGACCTTACTAAGCATGGATGGATAACACCTCAGTCCAAGTGACCCAAATAGTACTCAAGTGAGGATCTTCACATCACCTCAAATGAAACCCCTTATATTCTATAGGTTTCCAACTATTGATGAGGGACTTAACAAGTCTTTGAGAAACTATCCCCTCGATGTAAGAGAGAAAGGGACATGAATGATTCTATAGAAAATTTGGATTGAACCATCTACATGGGGGATAAACCGAATATCTATAGACATAAAATAGTGATCTTGGAAATCCCCCATTATGTAGAATATAAAAATAAAGAAATACCTACATGATGTAATAATTATAAATAGTAAAATAATAATTCAAAATAAATATTAACATCCCAAATTCAAAAAAAAAATAACATGCTTCACACTAGCAAAATATATCCAACATAATTGAAAATATTGATATAGAATTGCATCTAGCCTAACTCGCAATGTATGTTTAATCAATTATCAGCCTCTAATAACCAACTAAACATTAACCACATGACCTCTTCAATACAATACATGTACCAAAAGTGAAACATGAAGATTACCATTATACTTTGAGATCCATGTGATGTAAACAAGTAAGTGAATGCATAATCGCGCCAATAAATAACCTCCTCTACCTAGAAAATCTAAATCCACGTCATTATAACTTCCCCAAACCTTAATCCATACCTAAACATTTGTTGGGGTACGTAGGAGTAAGAAAAATTGAGATAAGGGAAGAGAATAAGGGAGGAGAAGAAAATAGGAAGAAATGAGGACATACCACTATTTAAAATCAAAGAGAGAAGGGGGTCAGGGGAGAAGGGGGAGAAGGGGGCAGGTGGGGATGGATTGTGGGAGAAGGGGTGGTAGGCAATGAGGGAAAGGGCTTTGGGGGCTCAGGGGAAACCAGATCACCGATTAGGGCAAGGGTGGTGACTCAGGGGGCTCAGGGGTGACCGTAACACTAGCTTAGGCTCAGGCTTAAGGGGTTCAGAGAAAACTGGAGCACTGCCCTAGGGGCTCAAGGGAAATCAGGTCACCAACAAGGGATCAAGAGGATCGGGATAAACTAGATCATTAACAAGGGGTAAAAACAATAGTGGATAGGGCTTGAGGTCATGGGTGGTTTGGGGGAAAAGGTTGTGTCTTAGGAGAAGTGTATTTTTTTAATAAATGTATAACATTTAGCAGTAGTTCGTGAAAAATCGTCACTAAATTCTTTCAATTTTTTTGGGGCAGTTTAAGGAACTTCTGATACACAACGAATTTGGTGTAGTGTTAGGATGACATAAGATCCAATTAAGACCGAATTTTGATCCACACTTGAGCCATAATATTTTTAATATCAAATGTATTGAACCAAAAATATTATTCTTGAAAGAAAACCATACCTAAATTTAAATAGATTTAACTGATACCCCATGCCTTGTACTATAGATATTCTGATGAGAAAATGATGTGAAAGAATAATCAACCCATGAGAATACATCTACAATCAGAAAACCCCATATAGAATTCATCTTCTAAACTAAATTATCAATTTTCCAAAGATTTACTCTATTGGGTAGACTGAGCCTAGCAACGATAGAGTGATCAAAAATTTTAAATCTGTCAAAAATCACCACCCTATTAGAAAATACACAGGCAGTGTCACCCTTTTTCACGATTCACTCTGGAACAAAAAAAATTTGAAATTCAAAATGCCTTCTCTATGAGTCCCTTTCATTTTTTGAAAGACCAAAACATGAAGATTTAATCTTTCGGATAGATTCTACCACAACCATCCAAATACCTGATTGATTCAACTCAATAGTTGTTCGACTCGCCACAGCCACAACCACAGAACTAGTTCGATGTGGTATACCCACTTCATCTACTAAACTTATAGATCATCAATTCACCACAGTTTCCTGAGTCACCACAAATCAACAAGCTCTATTTACAATGATCGCCACTATCACAGTCCAGCTCACATCATTCACCTTGTTCTCAACTGCCTTAGTCTTAAAAAAATCAATCATCCATGCCACAACCACCAAGGGTTTATGGGCACCATTCGTCTCAGCCACCACTACCTCAATACTTTGAGCTCCGTTCACTTTGGCCGCCACCACCATATTTATCTGAGCCCCATTAACCTTGTTCGACACCATCACATCCCACTGATCTCCATTAACCTCGATGGATTTTTTATTCTTGGTCACCCTAGCCACGAAGTCGGATCTATGAGATCCATTGGTTCCCAACCCAACCATCACAGCATATCTATGATTCCCTTCACTGTCTTCACCTTAGACTAGAAGGACAGAGCTAATAAAATTAGGTATCCCCATGTATGAGTAACCCTGGCCTTCCAGTACGCCGTAGTCGCCATCACACGGGAGCTCCCTAACCCGCGAACCCATCCTCTCCATTCCCACATCTAGGTCCCCTTCACTTCATTGACATACATATGATAAATTTATTTTAACATATTATAGAAATATATTATATAAATTTATTTACAATAATTATTCATTTTATAAATACATTACAAAAAAAATTATATGTAAATATTGTAATGACCCAGAAATCTATCAATGAAATTTCCCTTAGTATGTTTATTTCATATAGTATAGATCATATAAAATCAATTATAGAACACAAAGTAAACATCATAAATGAAGAATGAATGAAATAAGAGGTATTTCTAGAAGTTAAGAAACTTATACCAATGAAATAGTAACATGCCCTCAGGAATAGTAATGTGACCCTTATGAATAGTAAATCGGCCAATAGAATAGTAACCTCACCAATGAAAGTATAAATAAAATACAATCATCTTATAAATTAAATTATGATATAATTATATCATAGTGTAAGTAAATTGATATTTTAAAAATTAATATTTAACTATTTTTTAAGTCATAAATATTTAATTACAATATTATAATTAATAAAATAATTTAAAAGAAAATTAATTTTCATAAAAATTAATCATAAATAAATATTTTGTTGTCTTGTGATTTTATAATAATTTTATGAGACCTTAGTTAATTTTTTAAAGTGTTATAAAATCTGTTATAAATTTAAAATTATATTTTTCGAGTAAATAATGAGTTTAATTAAAAAATAAATTTCTAATATTTAGAAAATTATTTTCATAAAATAGAGTTCATTTTTTAATTCTACATGGGTGCTGTAATTAACCTTGGTTAAAACTCACATTAACTTATTACTATATTTATTCACAAGAATCTATAATATTTCTTGTCTTGATCAAAATAATAAAATAGTGAATAAAATAATGAGGAATTACCCCTCTCCTCCACTATAAAAACCACCTCTCACCCCCTCTTATCCTCACACCTTCCAAGATTTGAGCCTAGTCAAATTTATGCCCAATAATCTTCTCAAGATCATCCCCCATGTCTATGAGCTCTTGTTCTCACCAAATGACCAAAATTAATCCCCTTAAGGAGATTCTCAAGGAGGAGTATTCAAGAGGTAAAATCCTCTCCCTTTTCCTTTTGTTTTCTTTTCAAGTTCCTTATTTTATTATTATCTCATCACCTCCTATGTAAAAATGATCATGATAAATCCGGTATCATTTATATACTATAATTATATTATGTAAATGTAATAACCATCATCAATCTCCTTACTCTCTCTCTTTTATTTTAAAAACAAAATCATCATCTGGGAGGTGCGGATTTACAACCATCGTGGATGACGAACATTCATTCTTAAATTTATTATTCAAGTATGGTCATGGTACCATTTTTATGGTTAAAAAAGACTATAATAAATGTATTATAACCTATTTAATGTTATATAATCAGTATATATTCATAATACTAATTCATATGACAAAACTAGTTCGTGGTGATCAAAATACCACTGTAATAATCTAAACGATTGTCACTAAATGTATTATCTATTGATTCATCATCATACCACATAATCATATGATATATATAAACATTTATAATTATATATTATCATTAATAACATTTAATTCCAATTATGGATAATTATACCCCTTTTACATGAACTATATTACATATAAACAAGTGAAATGATCATGAAAACCAAGAAAGTGAATGCTCCCGAATGATGAAATTAAACTCTATAAATCATTAATAAGTCAATAAATTAACTTAATAAAACTATAATTCATTAAATACTTATAGAAAATGTTCTTATTTAATTAATTAATGGATTTAATTTGATTATCTAGGACGTTAAGGTCAATTGTAGAACTCATTCAGACATAAGGTAAGGGTTTTCTTCCCAAACCTCCATTTTCATTTGAGTTGTGCTTTCTTCCTCTATAAACTAATGTAATTATTTATATACTTATTCTAAATTCTGGTTATATGTTCCAAAATCATGTATTATGATCACTTCATTATTCGTTTGTCAAAAATACATGTTTTAAAAGGGTCCCCTTCTCAATTCTTCATGATAAGCAAGTCCAATTAAAGGGAACTTTCAGATTTCTTACCTATTTTCAAGTGCACTCTATAATATATTTTAAGTCACCTTTATTTTTCTAAAATCACTCATTTTATCATGTAAAACCCATATTAGTTCATTTATGGTTTTATGCGAAGATTTTTCCAAAAGAACTCTTCTTTTAAAGTTAAAGAGTATTACTCTCAAGAATTCTTCAATGAATTTATTAGAGAATTTTCATCTATTTCAACACCCCTATTGAATCTTATATTTTATTGATAATAACCTCTTATAATTATCATCAACTATATTTATTAAATCATTTTGGATCAGTTTGACTGTGGATGTTCAATCTTGATACAATTCACCATACTACTCAGAATGATTTGTCATTATGTCTATATATTGGGGAAGGTTATTTAATATGTTCATATTGTTTATGTTTAGCCCCATTCATATGAGGAATGCATTGGACTTTAGATTTCTGTAGACATGAATAGATTTTGAAGTCTAGGAATCAATGTAAAGTGCCACATGATTTTTTTGGCACATGAGATGGTATTCCATCTGTATTTTCATTCCATTGAGATGTACCACATTATTTATAGGTAAAAACCCCACTCCAGGCTCATTTTGTTCCTTCTCTCCCTTCACAACCATCCAAAACCCCTTATTTATAGGCAAAAAAACTTCTTAGGATCTTCTTTTCCTTCCCAAAATAACTCATAAAATTTGAACATGGATCTCATGGTCAATAGATATGAAATCCCTTCAATAAATTCATAGAGGTTGTGTTTTTATTTTCATGTTGACGAAAGGTTCATGGCATGAACATAAACCATGGCATGACCTATGCATGTCCATCCATGCTTCATGATGTGTCTATTTACTTCATGGCATGAACAAAAACTCATAAAGTCTATAATTTAAAAACATGAACAAAAAATCACTAAATATATATTTAATTAGTATAAGAACATGAATGTACATGATGAAATAGATAAAAATGAAAACAATACTCATTAGAAGAGAAGAAGGATTCAAAACTGACTAATCTGACATTGAAGAAGATTTGAATCAAAAAAATCCTGAATAAGTGGATAACATTAGAGGAGAAGGGAAGTCTCCACTCGCTCAGATGAGGGAAATTAAGGTAGGTATCATGGGTGAATGGGGGGGGCTGAGAGCCTGATGGATTTGTTATACTAAGGGTTTTTAAAAACCCGTTGGTATAGCCCAACCTATACCAACAGTTTTTTGAAATTTTTGGTATAGATTTATATATACCAATGGTTTAAATAAACCATTAGTATAGACTAGATCCAGGAACTCTATACCAACAGTTCATGTAAATAATTGGTATAGATGAGTGGGGATAGCCCCATTTTCCAGTAGTCTCTACGAATTATAGATGAGATAGAAATGTGTCTGAAGATGCTCATGCTCGTAAGAGATTGGACTTCAAGGATGCAATTGAGATAACTATGATAGGGAAATGGGTCAAGAATTTATATAACATCATAAAAAATGTGACTTCCTACTACTTATTTAGTTAGTTTTCTCTTTATTTTATCTGATGTTTTTTGTTAATTTCCTTTTCATTTTTATCGGATTCTTATTTGGTTAATTTTCTCAAAGATAATTCTTGAATACTAATAATAAATGATGTGATGGTTGAAGGCATTTTGTTCTTAAAACCATGTTCTCTTGAATTGACTCACATATGTGGTGGGAGTTTCTTATCACCATAGAAGTGATCCAATTCAATAGCACGTGCTTTTGAGAACAATAAGAAATGGTGTGACATATAGAAATAAAACACACCTCAATCCAATACATTGTGTGTCCGGTATGACTCAAAGTATATATTTTTAGTTTAAAATTGAAATTTTAGTTCAAAACACATGTCACATACTCAAAATGAGCTTGGACTGTCTTCAAACTTTAAGACTGTAACGAACCGAAATTTTGAATAAATCTTGTTTCCTAATTTTGTGTGTTATTTTATTTTTCATACTCAACAAAACTGTTTCATTTAACATGAGTATAATTAAAATGAGACTGTTGGGTTTTGACTATTATATGACTGTTAGTCAATATGACCATTGAAAACTGAATTTTGCGACTTTTGTCTCTAAATACAAGTGATCTTGGTTAATTAATATAGAAAGAAGATTTGATGGCCTCACCCAGTAGTCTTGGACCGATCGAATCCCATCTAACAGAACTTGGGAAGGAGGTAGCACCACTGGGCTTTGCTCTGGAACAAACCCAAGCCGAACTTCATCGTGTGAAGCTAGAATGGAATCGCCTTCGCGAGAAGTTCAAACTGATAGAAATTACTACTCGTGCGATGTTGGTCGAGCCTCCCTTGGATTCTCTCACCTTAGCACACCTTATACTTAGGTCCTATGCTGGTGTGATAAGGGGCTATGTAAGGAGATCGTAACTACCTTGTGTAATCCTTTGTTTTAAATAAAAATTTTGATTTCTTCTTATGATGAAGTTTATGAATTTTCAAATGTCCGGATAAATATAGTATGCATATTTTTGGTGAATTTTAGAGAAAGGATATTTTAAAAAAATGTTTATATAAACCTTAAATAATTAAAAATGTGTAATGATTTTCAAAAAATGGTCTTCTACAATTATGTTCAGTACGAAATTTAGAATCTAATAAGATCAACTTAATTTTTGATGAATAGTAAATTATGAATAGTGATTTTATGCTTAGGATTAGTAATGTGACCAAATGGATTAGTAATCTCACTTAAATAAAGCATTAATATAATCTAGGCACCTTGATTAAGTAATGTGATTCAATAAAATGGTTAAATAACGGTTTCATAAATTATTAGTCAAGTATTAGTTTTTTCAGGTGAATAGTGTTTTTTAATTAAAAATTTACTTAAAAATATTTAGAAAATTATTTTTATAAAATGAATTTCATTTTTGAACTCAGAGCATCGATATTATGTTAAGGTAATTTTTGGGGATTTTTCTGAAAAAAATGAATTTTCAGTGAATAGTGTATTTATTTAAAAATTAAATTAAAAATATTTAGAAATTTATTTTTATGAAATGGAGTTCATTTTTGAAATCAGAGCATCGATATTTGGTTAAGGTGAAATTTTGGTATTTTTCTGAGAAAGTTGAATTTTCGATGAATAGTGAAAGTACAGTTTTTAAGTTACGGGTGTTTAATGACATCATTAAATGATGTATTAAGTATGTAATCAATATGGTCGACTTATGAATAGTAATATAAGTTATGAGGTGTCCCAAGGGGCCAATACCATGGGAAAATTACATGGGCAAGCCCATGGTTTTTCCAAAACCACTAATGAGGTGTCCCTTGGCCATTAATCCCTTGTCCCCTCACTTTCCCTATAAATATCAAGTCATCCTCTCATCCATTCGACTCCCAACTCTTCCCCAATGAAGCTATGGTCTCATTACCTCCCAAGGAGTCCTCCCAAGGTTCCCCCAAGCCCTCAAGGTCCCAACCTTTGAGTTTTAAGAGTTACGTTTTAAGGTAAGGGATCCAAACTCTCTCTTTCTTTTCAAATGCTCTCTTTCAAGTCATTTCTTTTATGCTCCATGTTCTTATGTTGGAGGATGTTATTTTATATTACTCTTACTTCCCTTTTCATATTCATATAATGAGAGATACCCTCTTACTCTCATTATTTAGTTTTATGAATGTTTAAGTGGCGTCGTTAGGCTGCCGAAATTTTTGTAACGGATTCTTTCTCCCTTCTCTTTTTTTCAAGATCTATTTTCATATAAAGTCTTTAAAATTCCTTTTTATTATGTTGGGGTATGATCTCTATATATATCATACTGATCTTTTATGATCATATGATGAGAGACCCCATTTGATCTTTTCAATTCAGTATTTTGAAGTTTTAAGTGACGTCGTTAGACTGCCGAATTTTTAAGTGGTTCTTTCACCCTTCTCGTTTTGAAGTTCTACTTTAATGTCAAGTCTTTCAAGATCCTTTTTATTATGTTGGGGTATGATCTCTATATCTATCATACTGATCTTTTATGTTCATATGATGAGAGACCCTATTTGATCTCGTCAATTCATTTTTTTGAAGTTTAAGTGGTGTCGTTAGGCTGCCGAATTTTTATAAGAGAAATCTTATTTTTGTCTTCCTTTCATTTTATTCATTTCATATGGTATATCTTTCAAATTTCATTACCATGTTCATATATCCTTCATATTCTGTCCCTCTACTGTTTTATGGGTCATTTATGAATGTTTGACCCATGTCCCCTCTCTTTTCAATGTTTTCTAAAACCCCGAAACATAGTCGTTATGCTGCAGAATTTCCGTCTCAAAATGTCTCTATCTCTTGTTCTAAAGTTCTTTTATTTTATTAAGTGAATACTCAAAGCTCTCTCTTCTATAGGGGTATTCACATATATACCAAAATGTTCTATTTTAAATTCTGGGATTTACATACATGAGACCCACCTTCCTTTTATGTGGGTTTTAAAGTGACACAAAGATCATGTCTTTAAAGCAGTTTTTTTTAAAACGTTATGATTATGAAATGAAACTCATTCCTTTTATGCTATATGGGTTGTTTATGAAATGATTGATGATGATATATGTGGCTCACGTGATAATAAAGACATGTCAAGGGTGCGCCCTGATAGCGCTCCAATGCATTGGGTAAAGACTTAATCTCTAGAGATGACTATTTTTAACGACGCCTTGGTGAATAACCTTGGTAATTTTTAATGACACCTTGGGGATGGACCTTGGTGAAATAGAAATGATTGTCAATATGAAATGTTGTAGCCACATCTTCAAGTTATGAAAAACGTTATTTTTATTATGATATGCCTCATGATTTCTTTCTCATGCCTTAAAGTTCTTTTTCATGACATTGTTGATGTATCTCAAGTTCACATGTTAAATGTTTCCCCTTGTTTCCCTTACTGGGCCTTCTGCTCACCCTTTCTTTTGATGTATGTCCTCAGGTTATGAGATGCAGTAATGAACCTAGGATGAACATAAGGAGAAGTCTTTCAAGTGTTTAAGAAGAATGTTTTTTTTTGTTTCATGTATTAAGTTCCTAGTTTCCAAGACACTAAACCTTAAAGATCCTCAGTTTTGTATAATGTAATGAAAGTTTATGTGACAAAAGGCGGGATGCTATAAAGACACCGCTCCATAATTCATTTTTTATGTGTAGGAATTGACCGTAGGTCAATCCGACCCATGATGTGATCGGTATGACTCGAAGTGTGTGTTTTCACTATAAAAGTCATATTTTAGTTTAAAACGCGAATCACATAGCCAAAATAGAGTAAACGAGCTCAGATCATTTTCAAACTTTAGGAGAACGATCCATAATTCATTTGTGACTTGTAGGAATTGACCACACTTCAATCTGACGCATGATGTGACTGGTATGACTCGAAGTATATGTTTTCAATATAAAACTATCATTTTGGTTTAAAACATGTGTCACTAGCCCGAAACGAGAAAATGAGCTCGGATTGTTTTCAAACCTTAGGATAATAATCCATAATTGATTTGTGATATGTAGGAATCGACCGCACGTCAATCCAACACACGATTTGGTTGGTATGACTCAAAGTGCACGTTTTCAATGTCATCATCATCATCATGTAAATTTTTATTCAAATGAAATAGAAGATACAAGGTAGCCAAGGCCCGCAAAAGCAGGCTAAAGAAAGGAAAATACTAAGGGTGTCTAAAATGGTAGAGACCGAGGGCATCACCTCTGATAATATTAACCCCTTCCGGCTTCAGACTATTAAGATCATGAAAGACTAAGCATTCCGAACCAAGAATATCCACTGAGGCTAAGTAGTCTGCCACCTTGTTTTCCTCCTGCCAGGTATGAGATACCTTGATATTATCCCCCATAAAGACACAAAAGTTTTTAACGGTGTAAGGAATAGACCAAGGAACCTTGCCCACACCGTGAAGGGCGTTGTGCAGGAGCATCGAGTCCGTTTCCGCTTCCCTGATGTCCAAACCTCTCTCCCTGCACATCATATCGCTAAAACCAAGCAAGTGAGCTCGGATTGTTTTCAAACTTTTGGAACGCTATCCACAATTCATTTGTGACGTATAAGAATCGAATGCATGTCATTCTGACACATGATGTGGTCAGTATGACTTGAAGTGCGTGTTTTCAATATAAGTGTCGTTTTAGTTTAAAACGCGTATCACATAGTCAAAGTTGAACAAACAGGGTATGATTGGTTGCAAACTTTAGGACAACGATTCATAATTCATTTGTGACGCATAGGAATTGACCACACATTAATCTGACTCATGAATAACTGTTAATATCATTCATGTATACAGTAATTAACAATATAATTTATCATATGTGGATATAACATTAAAATTGCAATTTTTTTATTTTTTTATTTATTGTTACTAAAATAAACATTGGTTTCACTGGTGAGACAAGCTTTTGTACGTAGTTTGATTGTTGGAAAAAGTCAACTAGTTTTAATTTTGTGTATGGATTGTAATTTTTTTTATTCATTATAAATATGATGTCGATGCAAATGTTTTGTATGTAAATTTTGAATTGAAATGATTGTGCAGTGTGATATTTGTATTCTAACCAGGGTTTCTATATATTCCTATCTATGTTTATATATTCTAATTGAGTTCGTTTTTATAGGGATGTTACAAGGGTGCATTGGTGTAGCAACTGATATGGTTTTTATCGGTGCTAGAAAAAACAGTGATAATCACCCTCTTTATCAGTGTTTTTTCTAACGGTGATAAAAGTCGGATGATTTTAATGACGGTTAGGTAGTCAGCGCTTTTTTACGTTGATAAGACCCTTTTTTAGCGTTTTTATAAAGACCTCATATTATTTAAATTTTAAATAATTTTAAATGATCCATTTAAATAATACCTGCATCAAAATCATAAGATATTATGTATATTGCATCCGAGGCATATGGAATAGGTCAATCTTGTGTCACACAACTTGTCAAGTCGTGGTTTTAGAATATACAGGCTAAAATAGATATATTTACCACCCGTCATTTATCATGCATTTTTTAAATTGAAAAACAGGTAGACCTTTTAATAATCGGCTTCCAATTTTTACTTCAGCAGCAGTTCATGCGGTCCATAGTGGATATAAATAATATATATTAAAAAAAGAAAATCCCCCAACGCCGGCCGGCAAAAGCTGCCAGGGAAAATAAACAGAGCAACCAAAAAATAATATTAATGAAAAATAACATAATAAAATAGCTGCGTAAATAACTAAATATATGGAAGTCGTATAACACAAATAGAAAACCCCGTTACATTAATATAAATCAACTGTTGACATTTCTTTTGGTTTTGACGGTGTACGAACTCGTCATATCTGACCGTTGAAAATTTCAACGCGGAGGTGACCCTTCCCGCCCTGTATAAATACGTATATCCATCCCAGACCACAGCCATCTGCATCCCAGCACGAGTCTCCTTTGCTGCACAGAAATGGCCCGTCTGGATCTTCTTCATCCAGCCATTCTCGCCTTCCTCCTCCTCGGAACACTCGCCGGAGCTCAGGTCCCGAGAAGCCAGACCTTCCGGTTCGTCAACCAGGGCAAGCTGCAGACGCAAAACGCCGAGTACGACGCCACCTACCGCCCCGTCGTCGCGGAATCCCACAACTTCTTCACCCACCCATTCAGCCTGTGCTTCTACAACACCACCCCCGATGCCGGGATCCTGGCCATCGGCGCCGGCGTCCCCAACGACCTCAGCCCCGTGCGATGGGTCTGGGAGGCCAACCGAAATCGCCCCGTCAAGGAGAGCGCCCTCCTCTCTTTCCGCAGCGACGGCAACCTCGTCCTCCTCTCCGAGGACGGCTGGCCCGTGTGGCAGACCAACACCGCCGGAAAGGGCGTCACCGGCATCAAGCTGCTCGCAGACGGAAACCTCGTCCTGCACGATGCTAAGGGCAAGTTCGTGTGGCAGAGCTTCGACCACCCCACCGACACCCTTCTCATAGGCCAATCTCTGAGCGTCGACGGTAACAGAAACGTGCTCGTCGGCCGCACCTCCGAGGCCGACAGCTCCGACGGTCCCTACCGGATGGTCCTGAACAGGGATGGTTTCACCTCCTACATCAACAGGTCCGGCGAGCTCCTCCCGTACGGTGGCTGGCGCGGATCGTACATCGGGAGCCGGCTCACCTTCCGGGCGGTGGCGGAGTTCGACGGCCGGACGCCCAGCGAACTCGTGCTGTCAGTGAACGAGACTCAGCCCGGGGCACAGCGCCGTGCCGGGACAGGCAGCCCGCCGCGGCGCCTCCTCCAGATCCCTCCCACCGTGGACGGAAGCCACATCGTTCTCAACAAGCTCACCTACGGCGCCTCCCGCTCCTTCTTCCGAATCGGCCACGACGGCAACATCAGGGTGTACACATACGACGACGCCGTGAGCTCCCTGCGGTGGAGGGAGAGCTTCGCCTACTTCTCCGACTACCACGTGTCAGAGTGCCAGCTGCCTGAGCACTGCGGCGGGATGGGGGTGTGCGACGGCGGGATGTGTGTGGCGTGCCCGACGGCGAGGGGGATGCAGGGATGGAGCAGGGGGTGCGCAGCGCCGGCAGCGCCTGGTTGCGGCGGCGGGAGCGGGAACGCGACGGGTGAGTATTACGAGATCGCGGGGGTGAACCACTTTCTGAGCCCGTTCGCGGAGGAGGGGAGGAAGGAGGAAGTGAGGCTGGGGGAGTGCCGGGAGAGGTGCAGCAAGAACTGCACGTGCCTGGGGTTCATCCACAACAGGGAGGAGTCCAGGTGCCTGCTGCTGCCGTTCATCGGGACTCTGACCATCAACCACGACCCCGCCTCCGTCGGATATATCAAGACCACCGTTCCAAAATAGGATATGTTTGGCGGACGGGAGAGCTTATTATTATCATTTTAAATCCGGCGTTTCATGTTTACGTTTCATTCCATTTTTCATTTCAACTATTCCTTATAGTTTCATTGTAATAATGTTGCAAATGATATGATTTATTCTCGAATATAAAAAAATAATGGATAAATCAGTGGCCATTTAACTTGAAAAAAATTTAATCCCACTTACTGATATCGAAGTATTTGATGGAATAAATAAAGTGATTTGTAATGTTGGAATTATTGTGGTCCATCCTTACAAGCTCAAAATGAAATGTTTATTTCAAAAAAAAAAAAATAAGTAAAAAATAGGATTTAGTGGAGCGTGAGTTTTTATATATCATCTAGCATAACATTCAAACAAACCACGCATAAACATACCGACAAACACCACCACAAAGTAGAAATAAATAAATCAAACACTTTCAACCAAATCGCTACGTTATGAGACCACCGCTTCCTAAAAGTTGGGTGTGAAGTGCCATGATGGATTGTGTGATGATTGTATTATATTTGTTGTCAATATACAAAGTTGAAGTCAATATATGTTGAGAAGTATGGGTGATGGATTGAGTATCCATCCATTACATGGTGATTGAGGTGTTGCCCATATAGTTCGGGTAAAGAATAAAAGATGGTGGTGCCGTTAGCAATACAAAAAAAAAAAGCCTCACATGTTGGCAAAGGAGTTTGGACATGGTGGCTCCCTTGGAACATATGGGTGAACATGTTCTAAGGGCAACCCCTATAAATCACAGGTTTGTTGAGTTGGACCTCATTTTACACACCACCACAGATCCGGGTAAGGGATGCGCCGACTTTTATCAACGCTAAACAGAAAAAGCTTCTAAATGCACAACTACAAATATAGGTTTTAAAAGCGCTAGAAATCACTTTTATCATTGTTAAAAAAACGTTGATAATCGAAGCACTATTAAAAGGGACCCCTTTTATCACTGCTAAAAAAAGCGCTGATAAAAGATGTCTTTATCAACGTTTTTTTAGCACTGATAAAAGTCTTTTTTTTTTGTAAATTGGTGCCCCTTTTAACACCGCTTGACCACCCCTTTAACGGCGCTCGCCCCGCCATCCCCTACGCTCGCACACCCACTCGCCCCCCCCCCCCTCCCGCCCGCACACCCCTGTTTTCACGCACACACAACCAATTTCTGGTGGGGAACAAATAATGGGAGGAATAGAACCCACTAGATAGCCTGGGAGAACCTCTGCTTACCTAAATCTGAGGGTGTTATGGGATTCTGGGACCTTCGTCACTTTAATGACGCACTGCAGGCTAAGCAAGGTTGGCGCCTTTTGAGCCACCCATCCTCTCTCTGTGCACGGGTTCTCCGTGCAAAATACTTCACCCACAAGGACTTCCACGAATCCTCTCTTGGCCCCCGTCCTAGCTTTCTCTGGAGAAGTATCTGGGGTGCCCGCAGTCTCCTGGGAAAAGGGCTGGGCTGGAGGATTGAGAATGGCTCAACAGTTAACATCTGGACCGATCCCTGGCTGATCGATAAAGAAGATGTGCGGGAATCGTCCCCTGCCCAACCAGGCTTTGAAGATGCCACTGTCAGATGCTTTTTTGACGATCAGGGGCTTGGGTGGTGCATGGAAAGGATACACGCATGGTTTAATGAAAGAGACAAAAAAGTTATCCTGAGTATCCCCTGTGTTCCAGACGTCGGCCCCGACCATCTCTTTTGGATCCACGACCTCTCCGGAGCCTATACGGTGAAATTCGGTTACCGGCTCGCTTTTGGCACTCAAAATGAAGTGAGGGAAGGGGGGTCTTGGAAATCTCGCTTTGGAAACTCAATGTCCCCCAAAAAATACTCCACTTTTGGTGGCAAGTGTGCAAGGGAACCCTCCCTACCAAGAGCCTTCTCGTCTTCCGACATATTTCCAGTGACAGGTTCTGCCCCTTCTGCCCAAACGTCCCAGAATCTCCCTTTCACGCTATCATCCAATGTTCGGGGGCAAAGGAGATTTGGAGGAAATGAAACTCTTCTTCAGACTCCTCACTGATCATGGGCTCTGACTTCCCATCTCTCCTTATGCAATGGTGCTCCTCCTTCTCGTCAGCTGAAGCAGACTCTCTTTGCATCATGACCTAGATCATTTGGGTCTGCCGCAATGATGCCATTTTTAACCATGTTCACAAACCTCCCGAATTCTGGATTGAACGGGCCTCTTCTTGGTATGAGGGCTGGCAGCACCACCATGAACAACATTTTTCCTTTGAAACCCTCTCCTTTTCCTCCCATTGGAGCCCGCCCCCGGAAGGGATTCTCAAGATTAATGTGGATGCGGCTCTCCCCAAGGATGGTTTTGTTGCCCTTGGCCTGCTGGCCCGAAACCATCTTGGTCAAATCTTTTCAGCCAAACATGAGGCACATCACGCTTTTTGGGAACCGGAGGTTGCCGAGGCTGCCGTCATCCTCACCGGAATGATGCTCACAGTTTACCGTGGATGGGACGAAATCATCATCGAATCTGACTACCTCACCATTATCAATGTCATCAACCTCAACGACGGTGGACTTCAGTCCTTTGAGCCCCTCATCAGGAAAATCCTCTCCAACCGTCACCGCTTTTCTTTCTGCACCTTCTCCTTTACCAAAAGGGAAGGAAACAAGGCTGCCCATCAACTGGCAGTAGCTGACCCTTTTGATGTCAACCAGCTCTGACTGGACCATTTCCCTTCATGGCTTCGAGTCTATACGTTTGCTGATTTTCACAATTAATGAATCCGTCTTTTATAAAAAAAATACATATATACAACACACACACACATATTATTTGTGTATCTGTAAGTTTAATTATACATATTTATATATATTTATATATATATATATATATATATATATATATATTTACATATATTATATATTAATATGTAGATACATATGTTAGAATATATTGATAATATATATTAGTTTGTTAATACAAACACACACTAATACACACACACACACATATTATATAGATATATAAATATTCATATATCTGTATTTTAAATAAAATATATATTAGTTTTTATTTAGATAAGACTTATATATTGAGAAATATATTTTATATGTAAATATGTTTAATTATTTATTTATAAAATTAAATTTTTATGTGTGGATATATAAAAAATTTGTATATATTGTTATATATTTGATTATAAATAAAAGTACATTATGAAAATCGACAAAATTTTAAAGCCATAATATCAATATGAATGTGATCTCCAAGAAGAAATTCAGTCCTCATTGAAAAATGGCAGAAAGACCTCCTTAAACGAGGCTAAAAATCCATCGAATGTTAAAAAATCGGGATACCCCGACAAAAAACTCAGTTTTGAAGGACTTATGGACCTTTTTGGCCTAAAAAAACATGACAGTAGTTATTAGGGTGTAGAGCTCGTCACAGACTTCGATTTCATATTTGGTAGAGCCTAAACGGACACACGAATCAAAAGTTATGGTCGTTTGAAGTTCGAGTTGCATTTTTAATTTATTTTAGATCTTTATTTTTATTTTATTTTATTATATTCAAAGTGTTATTAATTGACTATTACTCGATAAAAATTATAAAATTATTAATTAAAAATATTTTTTTAAATTATTTCATAAACCTTTTTTACTAAATATCTTATATATTAAGTTTAAATTTCTATTTATACTTATGTAAAATATATTAATATATTAATATATTGATATATTATTTTAAAAGAAATATTTTTTTTGAAATATACACCCTTTATCAGCGTTTTTTTACTAGCGGTGATAAAAGGTAGCACGATCCTTGTGCCGATTTGTGGTAGTGACGTGGTGATTTTATCTAGCCTATTTTTAGCGCTGATAAAAGTTTTTAATAAAAAATATTATTATATTTATATTCAAAAATAATGTTTATTTACATACATTAAATAAAAAATGCATGTTTATAATTAATATATATTTTTTAATAATTCATATATAAATATATAATGAATTTCATTAAATAATAAATATATTTATTATATTTATATATTTATAATTATATATAAATACTTTTTAAATAAATATATTTAGAATTATAATTATAAATATACATATGTTTCTAATGAATTTGGTCAATTGATGCATGAATATAATTGACGTTCATATGTTATGTATTCATCATAAATGTTCATTTATACATTACACTCTCATTATTATTCATGTTGTACATATATATAATGACTCGTTTATGATCTATACTTTACTCGATATATATGTAAAGACCCGTAAAATTCAAGGGAAATTTTTTCTTAATTTTCTTTGGGATTTTACAAGAACGCAGTTTCATACGGCACTTGATTTCGAGGCCCGGTGTGCCCAGAATTTCTATCCGAAGTTTAGTTCGGGTACATTCAGTGAACGAACGAGCGGGAATTCATATCTTTTGAACCGGTGCTCGGAATCGAATTCCGAGGGCACCGATGGAACCGCATCGCCGGTAATTGCTTAGGAACGCCTATCATGGAGTTGCGTTTGCTCGTTATGAGTTGTTTAATTTTGTGGATTAAGTGTTGTGAAATAAATTTTTCGTTAAGAATTTTATTTCACTTCTCCATGAGTTAGAACCTAAGTGTAGGAGTTAGGGTGGGACCCACTGTTGTTAGTTTCTCTCGAGAGGATTAAAGGTGAGGTGGGCCCCACACGAGCCCCCACCTTTTCAATTCCCCTAACTCCCTAACTCCTCTTAACCCCCCACTTAAGTTGTGTAACTCTTATAACTTTTTAACTTCCCATTAATTGGGTGACTTTACCTCTCCTCTCATTAAGTATGCCAACACCCAATTCAATTATTTAATTTAAGTTTTGAATTTTTGAATTGTGGCTTAAGTTAATAAAATAAGGGTGAGCCTTATTTTATTTTGGTTGGATGTTGTGTGTGGACAATTGTGGAGAGAGCTCTTCATCTTCGACGAAGAACACCAAGACTTCAACGAAGAACGCCGTCACCGTAAGAAGAGATCGGCGTGCCGTCTCTTCTCCTCTTCGCAGCCGGTGTGTTTCTGAAGATCGACGACGCACCCTCTTTCGATCTTCTTCCCGTGTCAACGAAAAGGAGACAACACTTCCTCCTCGGGCGTTCTCCGTCAACTTACGGAGCTTCACCTCGCGACGTTGTTTTCCGCGGCGAACCCCCGTTCTAGCTACGCTCAAGGTAGGGGTTTAAGTTATTTAATTATTTTCGTTCGTGATTTCTAGTTTGTCGTTCTTCGTGGATATACGACTAAATGCTATCGATTAACGAGAGGGGGCCGGACCGCACAAACACGACTGACCCTCCTCCCTTATCCGTGTGTTGTTTTCTTTGTGGTTTGAAACGAGTATGGCGCGGTGCTGTCGCACCGCGTGTGATCGTGCAACAAGGAATGCGCGGCGCCGTCACGCCGCGCCATGGAAACGAACAAGGACACGACGCCGTCGTGCCGCGCCGTGAAGTTGAACCAAGTCGCGGCGCCGTCGCGCCGCGTCGGAGAAAACCAAAGGCACCGCGGCCGGAGCGGGGCCGCGGTGGAGGGGCGCAGCGCCATCGCGTCGTGCCGGACGAACCAAAACCGCGGCCTGTTCTGGGCCGCGGCAGAGCAAAGTGACCGGCGGCCGGTTCCAGGCCACCGGTGTCGGAGCAGGGAGGGGACCGACCGTCACCGGTCCCGTGGAGGCAGAAACCGGCCGGCCGGGGCGGGCCGGTCGGACAGGTGTGCAGCCGGGGGTTCAAACCCCCGGCCGGCCAGCACAAAACGGCCCCCATTTAATGGGGGGCCGCGGTTACACAAGGGGGGCAGGCCCCCCCCCCTGCCAAACGGCGCGGTCGGTTGGCCGAGCGCCTGGCCAGCTCGCTGGGCGCGCTGTGCCTAGGCCGAGCCGGCCGCCGGGCCGCGCCCAAGTGGTCCGGACCCGCACCCGGTTCGGATCGACCCCGGGGGTATCGGGCCGGGTCGGATCGGGCCCGAACCCCTTAATACCGAACCTTTTCCGGTCGGACGCCCATAACTTGTGCTACGGGTCTCCGATCGACGCACCGTCAGTTGTGATGCGATCCTTGGATCGAGACGGTCATTTCAGTATATTGCACTCAAGGTTTCGGAATACTTTGAGTTCGGCCGGGTTGGTTCGTACACGAAACCAACTGGGCCCTCAGAGCGGAAACGCTCATATCTTAAGCTCCGGACGTCCGATTGACGTGCCGTCGACTTTGTTGGATTCCTCTAAGTGAGAAGGATCTTCTGGCTTACTCCACCCAAGGTTTGGACGCAGGTGGAGTACGGTCGGGTTGGTTTTTCCTTAAAAACCAACCGGGCCCCTGGGACGAAAAAGCCAATAACTCTCAGACCGGGCGTCCGATTGACGTGCCGTCTGCGATGTTGAGTTCCTGTTGACGATACAGAACTTTTGGATACATCAAATCAGGACTATGTGTCAGTTGATGTATCAGCCTCTCGGCTCGTGGAGCGGACCCTCCCGAACGAGCTTGCTGTGTGCGAGAACCCTAGAGCTGGCTGCGACTACTACTACTACGACGACTGTACAAAGATCCTCAGTGGATTCGACGACGACGACTACAACACTCAGCGATCCTATGTGGATCAGTGCTACCGATCCTGTGTGGGTCAGCGCTCAGCGGTTCTGTATGAGCCAGCGCCTACAGATCCTGTGTGGGTCCGATCCTGTGTGGGTCTTGCGGGGGTTAGTTACCTATCGATCCTTTGTGGGTCATTGCGGGGGTTAGTACATTTCGATCCTTTGTGGGTCCGACGACTTAGATGAATCAGTGGATATATATGATCATCACTATCGTCATACGAAGAAGTATACCTGTGTGAGCTGAATCCTGTTTTTCTTTCCTATGTGGATTGTGTTGTGCTATCCTGTGTGGATTTACGTTTTGCTTTCCTGTGTGGAATGGGTTGTACTTGGGCTCGGATGTTGGAGCCGAACAAGAATTGATGACTTAGGTATATGTATGTGCATATACCTAAGCAGTGTCGGATGTTACTTCGTGATTGTATCTTCCCTTTTGTGGATTATCCTTTGTGGATTCTGGGAGACCTTCGGGGGTCTCGGGGTCCCTACTGAGTAGCTTATACTCACCCCTGCACGGGCTATGCCCGCACTACGTTGTGTTGGTTGCAGACGACGGACAGCGCTGATCGTGGTTGAGGCTTACGGAGCAGGACGGTACCTGGAGGTGGACCGCTGGGCGGGACGTACTCGGAGCGGTCAGCTGGACCCGAGGAGCAGAGGAGGCCATCTGTACTCACCCTTCAGGTGGGATTCCCAGTGGACAGCTCGTCATTGCGGCTTTACTTTTCAGTTGTTGTTTTCCCTTTCCAGTTGTACTTTACTTTCAGCTTGGGTTTGTATACTGGCCCACTTACTTTCCGCACTTACAGTTGTACTCTGTTTTTACTTAGTGTTTACTTATATTACTTGCTTGCTCTGTGGTGTTTGTTTACTTTACAAAGGCAATGCCTTCCCTTTTTACCGGGATTTACGCCTTGGTGCTAGTCGCCAACCCCTGGCCTATGGAAGACGGGCTTGGGGTAGTCACGGCACGGGTCCCGAGGACGGGTCGTGACAAATTGGTATCAGAGGAGTTCGGTTCTACCGCAGAACTTGGGACTCTGATCTTTTTCTATGTGAAGCAATAGTGTTTAGCGTATTGGGTGTGGTTATCAGTCCAGGGAGTCCAGTGTTGGTGTGGCGGCCGACGTATCCGTACACCAGGACCCTGACTCCTGATTTCCGACTTAATGCACGAAAACATTGATTGCATGTGTGTTTCAAGTTTTCTTTGTGATTACTTTGTATCAGCTCACCAGGTATACTGTTCTGACCGTGGCGCACCTGTTTCCTTTTCAGGATGACCCCACGACGGCAGCCAGCTAGGGTTTCGAGAGTTGAGCGTGACGACAGCCCACCGAGCGACGAGGCCTCGGTGCAGGGCCCTTTGTCAGCAGTGGCACCGGCGGTAGCTCTACCCGCCGAGCCACCGATGCTTCCAGCCCCAGCCGCTGACGATGCACGTCGCCTTAGTGCACTGCATGAGTTCCAGCGCCAGCGACCTCCCAGGTTCTGCGGGGAGACGGACCCCCAGGTAGCCGAGGACTGACTGGAGGCTGTGGTGAGAGTTTTCAGGTTAGTGAGGACACCAACAGACCTCATGGTGATCCTCGCAGCGAGCCTACTGCACGCAGCAACATGCAGATGGTGGAGCTTGATGCTCCAGGTGCACGATGAGGCATCTCTTCTCTGGACAGACTTTGAGAGTCTCTTCCACTCAGAGTTCTTCCCAGCCACCCTCCGTGCGGTGCGCATCCAGGAGCTTCTTCAGCTGCGGCAGGGCAGCATGACGGTCGCCCAGTACTCAGCGAGATTTACCGATCTCTCGCGCTACTCTACAGACATGGTACGAGACCCATTCTTCCGGGCCCGGACCTTTGAATAGGGATTGAGACACGAGATCAGGGCATCGCTGATCTCCCTCAGCATTCCGACTCAGACAAGAGTACTGGAGTGAGCCCTTTTGATCGAGAGTTTTCTTGCTGAGTCTACACCAGCGCCGAGACCCACCGCAGGGCGGCACGTAGCAGAGTCTTCTGCAGAAGGCAGTCGACGGATGACTCATGGGTCCAGGTAGACCAGAACCTCAGGAAGACGACCTCAGGACACTGGCTCAGCAGTGCGGGACACACAGCGTGAAGCCAGTCTTTCAAGAGGCAGGCAGTGCTACTCATGCGGCGGGTAGGGCCACATGGCTCGTGACTGCCCGACCCGCCGTGCCGAGGAGCAGCAGACGGTTGAAGGACCACCAAGGCAGAGGCAGAGGGTCGACCGTGGCGGTCCACAGGGAGCAGGCGGACAAGGCAGAGGAGCTGGCCGAGCAGCGGGTGGTGGGCGACACTTTGAGGCTCTACCACCATCCTCACCAGGAGGTCCACCCCGACCACAGGGAGCTGGCGGGCAGAGACAGGAACAACTCCAGGCAGCGGAGGCCTACGACCACGGCGCGCCCGAGATGATTCGAGGTACTATCTGTGTCTATTCCACCCTTGCTGTAGTACTTATAGACACATGATCAAGTCATTCTTTCATAGCCGCTGCCCTTGTTCGGAGCTCGGAGATTCCGACAGAGCCATTGGCTCGATCCTTACGGCTAGAGACTCCTACGGGAGCAGACTCGATGATTACGCACTGGTGCCGGTAGTGTGAGCTTACTCTAGGAGGCAAGAGCTTCGGCTGGGATCTTCTTGTAGCGGCGTCGAGGCCTTACGACGTCATCTCGGGCATGGATTGGTTGTCTACATTCCATGCACAGATTGACTGTATTAGGCGCAAGGTGCGATGTGTACGCACCGATGAAAACAGGTTCACCTTCACCGGCGAGAAGGGAGCCTTTGCAGCGCAGGATGAACTCTCGCAGAGGAGAGGACAACCCATCACTCATCAGTTGGCTAGCCTCATCCTAGGAGCAATTGACGTGCGGAGTCCTGGTTTTCCTACAATGGTGGATCAGTATACGGACGTTTTTCCCGACGATGTTCCAGGGCTACCTCCACGCAGAGAGGTAGAATTTTATATTGACCTGTACCCCAGGACAACCCCGATATCGACTCCAGCATATCGAATGGCCCCCGCCGAGCTTCGAGAGCTGCGGGTACAATTGGAGGACTTGAAGGGCAAGGGATTCATCCGACCCAGTGTTTCACCCTGGGCTTCCCCGATTTTGTTCGCCAAGGAGGACGGGAGCTTGCGACTTTGTGTTGACTATCGTCTCCTGAACCAGGTGACGGTGAGGAAAAAGTATCCGCTACCGAGGATTGATGACCTCTTCTATCAGCTCAAGGGAGCACGGTGGTTCTCAAAGATAGACCTCAGGTCAGGCTATCATCAGCTCAGAGTTCGAGACGAGGATGTGCAGAAGACGAATTTTAGGTGTCAGTATGGCCACTATGAGTTCTTGGTTATGCCCTTTGGCATGACCAATGCTCCAGCAGTGTTCATGGACCTCATGAACAGGATCTTTCAGCCATACCTCGATCGATTTGTCGTGGTCTTCATCGATGACATTTTGATTTACTCGACGACTGAGGAGGAGCACGCCTACCACTTGCGGGTTGTACTAGACACACTCCGAGAGCATCATCTTTATGGTAAGCTCTCAAAGTGTCAGTTCTGGATATGCGAGGTCCACTTCTTGAGACACGTCATCTCTGAGGCGGGAGTTCCGGTGGATCCTGCGAAGATCGAGGCAGTGCTAGCTTGGGAGCTACCCAGGAGCGTGACGGAGGTGCGGAGTTTCTTGGGACTAGTTGGATACTACCGGAGATTTGTTCCAGACTTCTCCAGAGTTGCGGCACCACTCTCAGCTTTGAAGAAGAAGGGGAAACCCTTTGTATGGTCAGACAGATGTCAGCAGAGCTTCCAGGAGTTGAGACATAGATTGACCAGCGCACCTATCTTGAGGTTTCCTGAGGAAGGAGTTGGGTACGTAGTCTACTGCGATGCATCAGGGACCGGACTTGGATGTTTCCTGATGCAAGAGCGGGCCGTGATCGCCTATGGATCACGTCAGTTGAGGCTGCATGAGCAGAACTATGCTACCCATGACCTGGAGTTAGCAGCAGTGGTCTTCGCTCTGAAGACATGGCGACACTACCTGATGGGCGAGCACTTTACAGTCTTTTCTGACCATCAGAGTCTCAGATACATATTCTCTCAGAAGGACCTGAATCTGAGACAGCGGCGATGGCTCGAGTTCCTCCAGGACTATGACTTTGAGATAGTCTATACTCCTGGGAAGGGGAACGTGGTAGCCGATTATCTCAGTAGGAGGACGGGCATTCAGCTACTTGAGGAGGCGACAGAGCAGCTAGCCTCTTTACAGACATCCTTTGTGGATAGAGATGGAACAGACTTCCTCCAGTCTCTCACAGTCACTCCTCCACTACTGCAGCGGGTCAGAGAGGCATAGCGTGGGGACGCTGACTGTGAGACGCGGCGTGCACAGATATCCTTAGGACATGCACCTGATGGTTTCTCCTTTGGAGCAGAGCACGACATCCTTTTCAGAGGACATACCTTGGTACCAGTTGCTTTACGGGAGGAGGTGCTGAGAGAGTTTCACACTTCTCCTTTGGCGGTACATCCTGGAGTGGCGAAGATGTACTAGGATCTCAGACGGCAGCACTGGTGGCCGGACATGAAGAAGGCTGTGGCAGAGTTCGTTTCTCGATGCCTCACCTGCCAGCAGGTGAAGACAGAGCACCAGGTACTAGCAGGCTTGGTACAACCTTTGGAGGTCCCGGAGTGGAAGTGGGACGACATATCTATGGACTTCGTGACTGGACTTCCACGCACTTCCAAAGGTCACGACTCCATCTGGGTGATTGTCGACCGACTCACCAAGTCGGCTCACTTCTTACCCATCAGAGAGCAGGGCTCGGTAGAGAGCTTGGGACGTCTCTACATTTAGGAGATTTTACGTCTTCACGGTGTGCCATCATCTATCGTCTCTGATCGAAATGCTCGCTTTACTTCCCGGCTTTGGAAGGGGTTGTAGGAGGCGTTCGGGACGCAGCTACGTCTGAGCACAGCCTTTCACCCTCAGACGGATGGTCAGATGGAGAGGACCATTCAGACTCTCGAGGAGATGCTCCGCGCATGTATCCTCGACTTTGGTCGCAGCTGGGAGGACCACCTACCCTTGGTGGAGTTTGCGTACAACAATAGTTACCACTCCACCATCGGGATGGCACCATACGAGACGTTGTACGACCGACCTTGTAGATCTCCTTTGTGCTGGATAGACCCTGGGGAGTCAGCACTTGTGGGACCGAAGATGGTCCAGGCCACGACAGAGAAGGTCCAGGTCATCCAGGAGCGGATAAAGACAGCTCAGAGCCGGCAGAAGTCATATGCTAACAGGAGGCGGAGGCCACTAGAGTTCAAGGATGGCAACCACGTCTTCTTGCGTGTCTCACCTCGACGTGGATTACAGAGATTTGTCCGAGGCGGAAAGTTGTCTCCACGCTTCATCGGACCCTTCCAGGTCCTCAATAGGATTGGATAGGTGGCTTATCACCTGTCTCTACCACCTCAGTTGCACCGGGTGCACGAAGTCTTCCACGTATCTCAGCTAAGGAGATACGTGCACGACCCGACGCATATCATTAACCATGAGAAGCTTGACGTTGATGATGGGGCGACTTTTGCGGAGGTCCCAGTGGAGATCGAGGATCGACAGGAGCAGGTCCTACGTGGACGGTCGATTCCTCTAGTGCGCATCAGATGGCAGCACAGGAACCTCCAGGAGAGCACTTGGGAGCGGGGGGCTCAGATGCGTGCTCAGTACCCTCATTTGTTTCCCTAACTTATGATGTATCTTTACGGGGACGTAAAGCCCTGAGGTGGGAGTAATGTAAAGACCCATAAAATTCAAGGGAATTTTTTTCTTAATTTTCTTTGGGATTTTACAAGAACGTAGTTTCAGACGACACTTGATTCCGAGGCCCGGTGTGCCCCGAATTTCTATCCGAAGTTTAGCTCGGGTACGTTCAGTGAACGAACGAGCGGGAATTCCTATCTTTTGAACCGATGCTCGGAATCGAATTCCGAGGGAACCGATGGAACCGCAGCGCCGATAATTGCTTAGGAACACCTATCCTGGAGTTTCATTTTCTCGTTATGAGTTGTTTAATTTTTTGGATTAAGTGTTGTGAAATAAAATTTTCGTTAAGAATTTTATTTCACTTCTCCATGAGTTAGAACCTAAGTGTAGGAGTTAGGGTGGGACCCGCTGTTGTTAGTTTCTCTTGAGAGGATTAAAGGTGAGGTGGGGCCCACACGATCCCCCACCTTTTCAATTCCCTTAACTCCCTAACTCCTCTTAACCCCCACTTAAGTTGTGTAACTCTTATAACTTTTTAACTTCCCATTAATTGGGTGACTTTACCTCTCCTCTCATTAAGTATGCCAACACCCAATTCAATTATTTAATTTAAGTTTTGAATTTTTGAATTGTGGCTTAAGTTAATAAAATAAGGGTGAGCCTTATTTTATTTTGGTTGGATGTTGTGTGTGGAAAATTGTGGAGAGAGCTCTTCATCTTCGACGAAGAACACCAAGACTTCAACGAAGAACGCCATCACCGTAAGAAGAGATCGGCGTGCCGTCTCTTCTCCTCTTCGTAGCCGGTGTGTTTCCGAAGATCGACGACGCACCCTCTTTCGATCTTCTTCCCGTGTCAACGAAAAGGAGACACCACTTCCTCCCCGGGCGTTCTCCGTCAAATTACGGAGCTTCACCTCGCGACGTCGTTTTCCACGGCGAACCCCCATTCTAGCTACGCTCAAGGTAGGGGTTTAAGTTATTTAATTATTTTCGTTCGTGATTTCTAGTTTGTCGTTCTTCGTGGATATACGACTAAATGTTATCGATTAACGAGAGGGGGATGGACCGCACAAACACGTACGACCCTCCTCCCTTATCCGTGTGTTGTTTCTTTGTATTTTGAAACGAGTATGGCGCGGTGCCGTCGCACCGCGTGTGATCATGCGACAAGGAATGCACGGCGCCGTCGCGCCGCGCCATGGAAACGAACAAGGACACGAAACCTTCGCGCCGCACCGTGAAGTTGAACCAAGTCGCGGCGCCGTCGCGCCGCGTCGGAGAAAACCAAAGACACCGCGGCCGGAGCGGGGCCGCGGCGGAGGAGTGTGGCGCCATCGCGCCGTGCCGGACGAACCAAAACCGCGGCCGGTTCCGGGCCGCGGTGGAGCAAAGTGACCGGCGACCGATTCTGGGCCGCCGGTGTCGGAGCAGGGAGGGGACCGACCGTCGCCGGTCCCGTGGAGCCAGAAACCGGCCGGCCGGGGCAGGCCGGCCAGACAGGTGTGCAGCCAGGGGTTCAAACCCCCAGCCGGCCAGCACAAAACAACCCCCATTTAATGGGGGGCCGCGGTTACACCAGGGGGCAGGCGCCCCCCCTTGCCAAACGGCTCAGCCGGTTGGCCGAGCGCCTGGCCAGCGCGTTGGGCGCGCTGTGCCCAGGCCGGGCCGCGCCCAAGCGGGCCGGACCCGGACCCAGTTCGGGTCGACCCCGGGGGTATCAGTCCGGGTCGGACCGGGCCCGAACCCCTTAATACCAAACCTTTTCCAGTCGGACGCTCATAACCTGTGCTACGGGTCTCCGATCGACGCACCGTCAGTTGCAATGCGATCCTTGGATCGAGACGGTCGTTTCGGTATATCGCACTCAAGGTTTTGGAATACTTTGAGTTCGGCCGGGTTGGTTCGTACACGAAACCAACCGGGCCCTCGGAACGGAAACACTCATATCTTAAGCTCCAGACGTCCGATTGACGTGCCGTCGACTTTGTAGGATTCCTCTAAGTGAGAAGGATCTTTTGGCTTACTCCGCCCGAGTTTTGGACGCAGGTGGAGTACGGTCAGGTTGGTTTTTCCTTAAAAACCAACCGGGCCCGTGGGACGAAAAAGCCAATAACTCTCAGACCGGGCGTCCGATTGACGTGTCGTCTGCGACGTTGAGTTCCTGTTGACGATACAGAACTTTTGGATACATCAAATCAGGACTATGTGTCAGTTGATGTATCAGCCTCTCGGCTCGTGGAGCGGACCCTCCCGAACGAGCTTGCTGTGTGCGGGAACCCTAGAGCTGGCTGCGACTACTACTACTATGACGACTGTACAGAGATCCTCAGTGGATTCGACGACGACGACTACAACACTCAGCGATCCTATGTGGATCAGTGCTACCGATCCTGTGTGGGTCCGATCCTGTGTGGGTCAGCGCTCAGCGGTTCTGTGTGAGCCAGCGCCTACAGATCCTGTGTGGGTCCGATCCTGTGTGGGTCTTGCGGGGGTTAGTTACCTATCGATCCTTTGTGGGTCAGATCCTATGTGGGTCATTGCGGGGGTTAGTACCTTTCGATCCTTTGTGGGTTCGATGAATTAGATGAATCAGTAGATATATCTGATCATCACTATCGTTATACGAAGAAGTATACATGTGAGAGCTGAATCCTGTTTTGCTTTCCTATGTGGATTGTGTTGTGCTACCCTGTGTGGATTTATGTTTTGCTTTCCTGTGTGGACTGGGTTGTACTTGGGCTCAGATGTTGGATCCGAACAAGAATTGATGACTTAGGTATATGTATGGGCATATACCTAAGCAGTGTCGGATGTTACTTCGTGATTGTATCTTCCCTTTGTGGATTATCCTTTTTGGATTCTGGGAGACCTTCGGGGGTCACGGGGTCCCTACTGAGTAGCTTATACTCACCCCTGCATGGGCTATTCCCGCACTACGTTGTGTTGGTTGCAGACGACGGACAGCGCTGATCGCGGTTGAGGCTTGCGGAGCAGGACAGTACCTGGAGGTGGACCGCTGGACGGGGTGTACTCGGAGCGGTCAGCTGGACCCGAGGAGCAGAGGAGGCCATTTGTACTCACCCTTCACATGGGATTCCCAGTGGATAGCTCGTCGTTGCGGCTTTACTTTTCAGTTGCTGTTTTCCCTTTCCAGTTGTACTTTACTTTCAGCTTGAGTTTGTATACTGGCCCACTTACTTTCCGCACTTACAGTTGTACTCTGTTTTTACTTAGTGTTTACTTCTACTACTTGCTTGCTCTGTGGTGTTTGTTTACTTTACAAAGGCAATGCCTTCCCTTTTTACCGGGATTTACACCTTGGTGCTAGTCGCCAGCCACTGGCCTATGGAAGGCGGGCTTGGGGTAGTCACGGCACGGGCCCCGAGGACGGGTCGTGACAGTATATGATTCATTTATACTCTCATTAACCTATTATGTTCTCATAAATACTTAAAATCACGATAAATATATTTAAATAATAAATATATTTATTATATTTACAATTATACATATTTATTTATATATAAATACTTTTTAAAATATATTTATATAATTATAATTATATATAACTATATATATATTTAAATAATTATAAAATTACAATATTTTTTTTAAATGATAAATATATTTATTATATTTATAAATATATATAAAAACTTTTTATAAAATTATAATAAATACATTTATTATAATTTTATAAATAAATTTATTTATATATTAATATACACACACATATATATAAATATATTTATAATTATATACAAATATTTATAAATATATTTATTTATAATTATATATATATATATATATATAATTAGAAAATTATAATAAATATATTTATAATAATTATAATTTTATAAATATATATAATTATAAAATATATTTATAAATATAGACAAATATTTATACATATATACAAATATTTATATTTATAATTATAAATAAATATATATTTTAATTATACTCATAAATATAAATATAAATATAAATATATATTTATTTAAATACTTATGAAATTAAAATAAATTAATATATTTATTTAAATAATTATGAAATTATAAAAAATATATATAATTATTTTAATTTGATAAGTATTTGAATATATATATATATATGACTATATATAATTATATATATTTATTTTAATTTCATAAGTATATGTATATATAAATTTATTTATATTTATGACTATAATTAAAATATATTTGTAATAAATATATATTTATAATAAATATATATTTATTTCATAAGTATTTAAACAAATAAATATTTATATTTAAATAATTATAAAATTATAATAAATATATTAATTAAATAAATAAATATATAATTAAATAAATATATTTTTAAATATATACAAATACTGATAAATAAAAAAATATATTTATAATTAGAATTCTAAATAATACAAATATATTTAAATAATTATTAAATTATAATAAATAAATAAATAAATATATATATATATGTATATGATTATAACTATAAATATGTAACATCCTGAAATTTCTGTGTTTTATTTTTAGAAATTATATGGATTAATTTCGAGACTAGGTGCTGAGACAACGTGCGATTCTGAGCCCTGGTGTGTCCGAAACAAATGTTTGAAAAATATTAAACTTTTAATAGCATGTGCGCATGGTTTCCCTGAAAAAATGGATCAACTCTTAAACGGGTGCCCGAATTAAAAATCCAAGGGCACCGTTGAGATCAGAATGACAAATTTACCCAAGGCGTGACCTAACTTTGGTCGGCGCGGGTCGTCTGTAGAACTAGTCACTAAGGACGTAACCGTAAATAAAATAATTAAATAAAATAATTTTATTTTTAAATCCTGATAACTCATGAAGAGTGACTCGGATTGGAAATCAGAGATCACCGTTGAGTTCCTAATGTGGTGTTTTCCCCAGGCGCGACTTAACTTCAGTCGGCACAGGTCTTCTGTGGAAAAACTCAAAAAGGACGTGATTATCATTAAATAATTTAAATACAAATTATTTTGTTGACGCAATGATTTTCTTTAAAAACATCCTTATGCAGAAATCCTAGGGTTATCCGCATAACCCTAGAAACGCTGAAGAATCCCTAGGGAGAGCTTGAGAGAAACCTCACATGCAAACGGCGATGGAATCACAAATCGACAATCGACAAACGCCATTCTTGATGGATCTCCCAACGATGGTGATGCAGTAACCGACCTTCATCAGTGAGCGATCCAAATCAAAGGTAGGATGTGTTATTTTGGATTTCCTTTCCCGTTCTTGAATTCAATGAAGAACGCAGATCAATCAATGAATATGTTGATTTGTGGTTCGATCTTAACATTACAGGATGAGTTTTATTTCTGCAGGATTTATTGGGAGTTTGATCTTGTGATTATTTGTTAACTAATTTGATTTTTGTTCTAATGGGAAAAAACCACTATTGAAACGAACATCAATCGAGGTCTGTTCCTCCTGTTTAATTTATGTTTTCTCCCCCTGTTCATTGTTTGTCACTGGTGTTCTTCGCTGGGCCCACGACTCGACATATCCCGATCAATCGATCGTTGCACACCCGATTCTTGGTGAAACGATCTGATATCACAGATCTGGGATCAACGTGACACGATGGAGGTGCGAAGACAGACATAGAGCAATTCAGATGACGGTGGATCCCCAAATCCACGTTCTTTGACGTTCTTTAGTGAAATGAAGAACGCCCATTTTTAATCCACTGTGCGACCGGATCGAAAGACGAAACACATTGTTTGGGTGATGACGTGACTGAACGAGGATGGATCTTGAGTTTCTTGGCAGGGTGTGGCCAGAGTGGTGGCCAAAGCAACAAAGGAGACTACCGGAGCATGAACCAGGGATTCTGGAAAATCTCGCACTACACGACATGTAATTCGGGATTACATGGCGTGTGACCCCCCCTAAGCAGCAACTAGGGTTTCGGGAATGAGATAAGTATCACACAATGTGTGGCTCTACCTACATGGTGTGTGGTCTCTCTCGGATAACTCAGTGTGTACATGGGAAGTACATGGACACATGGAGGAGTACACATGTTGCCTACATGGCGTGTACCCCCCCACGACTTGGCTTGGACCAAGTACACGAACTACCCCATGTACTGGTACACGGGAAGATATACACGTGTTGACACCATGTACTAACCCACAGTCGGAGTACATGGGTGGACCCCAAATGTAAGGACACAATGTGTGACTTCTTCTACACGTCGTGTACCTATATTCTACATGACACGGTTGGAATGAGACAGGTCGTTGTACATGGGCAGTGCCCATGGTCAAAGGACATGGCGTGTGACCCTACTACACGCCGTGTACCCCTTTCTGCATGGCTTGAATCTCTTGTCCACTGTATCTTGGACATGTTTCATTAGAGTTTGTTCCCTTTATCACTTCTATGAAGGTAGGTGGGTATCGTTTCCTACTCATAGGAGTATGATCCCTCCAACAAGACTTCCTGGATAGAGTTGTTGGAATCCCCCGAGTGCCCCGATGCAGGATCCTTTATTCATCATCATTCCCTAGGTAGAGTCCTTGGTATTGACACAACCAATCCTACTAGACATTGATCCTCTACTTAGCGGGTTAATTCAGATGGAGTTATTGGTATCACCCCATGGCCCTGGTTGTGATCTTTATCTATTGTATCGTCTCTCTCTCTCTCTCTCTCTATATTTCTCTCTTTCTCCAGATCTATCAACGTATCTCTCTCATGATGGTTCCTGACAAACAATACTTCTCGGGCGAATTTCTTCAATGCTATCAGACTCAAGAGTGTGTTCTCCCAAATGAGTGCTTTATAGAATCTTTGAACTGAATCCCTAGTGTGACTATGCGGTAGTTATGACTTACCTCTAGACTGCATGTCTTGGATTGAGTATATATGGGAATTCTTGTTATATGTGCTATAGACATATACTGTGTAGAGCTGAATGCACATTTCTTTGTGTATTGCTTTGTGGTTTCAGGATGTCCTACTGATTATTGGTATACTCATCCCTACACAAGCTTTTCCCACACGTGTCATGTCTTTTGAAGATGAGAGACCTTTTGATGAAGTCCTAGGAAGACCAGGACTAGACGGTGCTTTGTGAGATCAGGCAGGCTGAGGTGTTCCTACAGCTACAAACAAGATTCCTAGTACCTTTGTTTACAGGTTAGACACGTGGTTAAAAACTTCCTTTGGTGGTCTTGTATTTGGCCCAATTTCACTTTACTTTACCTTCCTGTTATACTCCATTGGTTGTGATATAGTGGTATGCATGCATTGTTTTCTTAGTGGGTTTTTACATTTCAACAATCTGTGGGCTTGGAGATGTGTGTGTGCGCATAGGTGCATATGAAATGCCTCCCATGTTAGTGATATGCCTACTCGGTGCTATTCACCAGTCCCTGTCCTATTGGAGGCGGGCTTGGGGAGTCGCAGCAGGAGCCCCAACGGGATGAGTCATGATATAGTGGTATCAGAGGATTATTTTCTACCTTAGGACCATGAGTCTCTAATATTGGTTTGGGGAAACAGTGTTAAGTGTTTCGAGTTTGGATTTCAGGTCAGGGACTCTAGTGTTGGTGTGGAGACCAACATATCCATACACCAGGACTCTGATAACCTACTTTGCGACTCAGTACATGAGAAAACTGGTCACAGGGAAAATAATGGTACATGCATTATATAGGAATGAGTTGTGGTTTCCATATCTTTCTTGAGTCAACTATCCAGATATACTAATTGATTATGGTATATCTTGTTTTCTTACAAGATGCCTCTGCGATGCATACCAGCTAGGATTCTACAGCTTGATCATGAGGATGATTCCCTCTGTGATGAGGCTTTGATACAGGGAACAGTTCCTTAGATGTTACCTCCAGGTGGCACACCAGCCATACCGCCACCTGTAGAGCAACACATGGTATCTACAATACCAACAAATGAGGTGCGGAGGTTGAGCGTGATTCAGGTGTTTCAGAAACAAAGACCCCTCAGGTTCTAAGGCGAGCCCTACCTAGAGGTGGATGAGGACTGGCTTAAGTTGGTGAACCGAGTTTTCTATCTAGTCAGGACACCAGTAGATCAGATGGTGGTCCTGACGGAGATCCTTCTCTGTGGCTTAGAAAGGCGATGGTGGAGTTTAGTTACCTGATCTTATGACGAGGTGTCTCTTTTGTGGATATAGTTTTAGAACCTTTTTAGAGAGGAGTTCTCACCTTATAAGATGAGGGCTATGCATATCCAGGAGCTTATGAAACTATGGAAGGACAACATGTTGTTATCTGAGTATTCATTGAGGCATACCAACCTCTCCAGGTACTCGATGGATATGGTACATGACCAGTTCTTCAGGGCTCGAACCTTTGAGAGAGGTCTATAGAAAGAAATATGATCTAGTGTTACCCCTATAGGCATTTCTACCTATGCGGGGTTCTAGAGAAATCATTGGTGGTCGAGAGTTCCTTGGATGAGAAGATACAGCTGGTGGCTGTCGGTAGTGGGAAAGTAAGAGAAGAGACATAGATAGTAGGTAATCGATGTCAGTCTCGAGGACTTGTACATGCGAGATGTTTGAGGAGGAGGTCCCAGGATAGTGGATCTGCAGTTTAGGACTTACAGGTTGGGTCCATTCAACCTAGAGAGAGGCAGTGCTACTCATGTGACATTAGGGGGCATCTTGAATGAGATTGTCCAACCCACCGTACCGCTGATAGAGAAAACATATACAGTCTATCGAGGCATAGACAATGATAGGATCTAGAAGATCCACAGGGCGACTGACAAGGAAGAGGAGTTTGAAGAGACACAGGAGGTGGTCAATGTTATGACGTGTTACCACCACCACCCCCAGGTGGTCCACGTGAGGCTCAAGGAGCTGAAGGACAAGGGTGGGAAAAAATGAATGCGGTCAAGGCATACGACCCAGGGGATCCAGGAATTATTCACGGTATGATATATGCATTTTTCTTCTTTAACTGCTGTATTGAAAGATACATGGTCTAGTCATTCTTTTCTTTCCACAAATTTTGTTTGAGACTCAAAGATTTCGGTTGAACCGTTGACTTGACCCTCACGCTTGGAGACTCCTACTAGAGGAGACCCAAGGATCACACACTGGTGCTGACATTGTGAATCGACTCTTGAAGGTGAGAGTTTCGGTTAAGATATCTTGGTAGTGGTGTCGAGGCCTTATGGAATCATTCTTGGTATGGATTGGTTATCCAAAGTTCAAGCTCAAATTGACTATTTTAGGAAAAGGGTGTGATGTGTCCACAATGATGGAACCAAGTTTTCCTTTTTTGGTAAAAAAGGAAACACAGGTAGTGAAAGATATATTCACACATAGGAGGGTGCATCCAATTACTCATCAATTGGCTACCCTAACCTTCGATGTATTGGATTTTATGAGTTCATAGTTTCCTGCGATGGCGACGGAGTATGAGGACATCTTTCTTGAAGATGTTCTAGGAGTACCTCCCCCCTGAGAGATAGAATTCTGAATTTATTTACACCCCAGGACGACACCGATATCTTCACCAGCATATTGAATGGATCCCAAAAATCTTTTCAAGATGAGGGTATAATTATAGGATTTATAGAGGAAGGGGCTTCATGAGACCTAGTGTTTTACCCCGGGTAACCTGATTTTTGTTTTCCAAGAAGGCAGATGGGAGTTTGAGGTTGTGTGTGGATTACCAGAACTTAAACCAAGTTACCATGGAGGAAAAGTATCCACTATCAAGGACCAATGACCATTTTTTATCAGTTTATAGGGGCATGATGGTTCTTGAAGGTTGAACTTAGGTCAATGATTTTCGGAGCTGAGGCAGAGTTTGATAAGCGTTCAAACCTTGAGATTTACAAAGGAAGGTGTTAAGTACATGGTAATCTATGATGAATTAGGAACCGGGCTTGGTTGTGTCCTAATTCATAGGTGAAAAGTGGTTGCCTATGGTTCACACCAGTTGAGACCCCATGAGAAGAACAACGCAATCCATGGTCGTAAGTTAGCAGTGGTAGTATTCACATTGAAGATGTAGCGGCACTACCTTATGGGTGAGCGATTTATCATATACTCCAATCAAAAGAGTATCAATTATATATTATCTTAGAATGATATGAACTTGATATAGAGATGAGGACTAGAGTTCCTATAGGACTATAACTTTGAGATTATCTATACTCATGGGAAGTGGAACATGGTGACATATATTCTTAGTAGGAGATCTAGTTCACGATTTCTGAATGAGGAATCAGAGTAGTTGGCCTCATTACAGTTATCCTTTGTGGATGGAGATGAAGCAGTTTACCTGTAGTCAATGGTTGTTACCCCTACACTATTACAGTGAGTTAGGGAGGCACAACTTGGGGATGTCGACTGTGTGACCCTATGTGTTCAGATGTCCAAAGGGAATGTTCCTGATGGATATTAAAAAGGCGGGGAGCACATCATTCTTTTCATAGATGCATAGTAGTACCAGTGGCATTGTAGGAGGAGGTTCTGAGGGAGTTTCTTACATCCCCTTTGGCATACACCCAGGTGTGGATAAAAATGTACCAGGACCTCTGATGTTAGTTTGGTGGACAAGTATGAATAAGAAAGTGGTAGTGTTCATTTCTCAATGGAAGTGGGATGGGGAATCTATGGACTTCATGATGGGTTTACCACATATGTCCATGGGAAACGATTCCATCTGGGTGATCATTGAAAAACTCACCAAGTTGACCCACTTTCTATCTATTCAGAAGTAGATTTTAGTAGAGAGATTGAGACACCTCTACATGAAAGGGATTGTTCGACTCCATGGAGTCCCATCAATGATAGTTTCAGATCGTGATGCTTTATTTACATACCGGTTGTGGAAGGGATTAAAGGAGGTGTTTGGGACTCAGTTATGCTTGAGCACAGTGTTCCACCCATAGACAGATGACCAGACTGAACAGACCATTCAGGTTCTTGAGGACATGCTGCAGATGTGCATGTTGGATTTTGGTCAAAGTTGGGAGGACCACCTACTACTGGTGGAGTTTTCATAAAACAAAAGTTATTACTCTACCATTGGTATGAAACCATTATAGTCCTTTTACAGGTGACCCTATAGGTCACCACTTTTCTGGACTGACCCAGGAGAGCCATCACTCATGGCCCCAGAGTTGGTACGAGCTACTACAGAGAAGGTGAAGATCATCCAGGAGTGGATGAAGACTGCCCAGATCCATCAGAAGTCTTATGCTGACATGAAATGTAGACCTTTATAGTTTGAGGAAGGAGACCATGTGTTCCTTCAGGTCTCACCTCGACACAGGTTATAGATATTTGGATGGGGTGGTACGTTATCTTTGAGGTTCATTGGCCCTTTCCAAATATTTCATAGAGTTGGAAAGGTGGCGTACCACTTAGATCTACCACCACAATCATATTGGGTACACGATGTCTTCCACGTGTCGTAGCTAAGGGGGTACGTGCATGACCCATCACACGTCACCAACTAGGGTGGGATGGACATCAAGGATGGAGAAACTTTTACAGAGTAACCAGTGGAGATCGAGGATCTATAGGAGAGGATCCTTTATGGGCATTTTATTCCTTTGGTGCGTGTCTAATGGAAACATGAGAATCTCAAAAAGAGCACATGAGAGCGGGAGGCTCAAATTCGTACTCAGTACCCTCATCCATCTGATTAGCCTTTATTTTGGATTTCCAGGGATGTAAATCCACAAGGTGGAGAGAATGTAACATTCCAGAATTTTTGTGTTTTGTTTTTAGAAATTATATGGATTAATCTCAAGACTATGTGCTGAGAAGGCATGCGATTCCGAGGCCTAGTGTTCCCGAAATAATTGTTTTAAAAATATTAATCATTTAATATCACACACACACAATTTTCCTAAAAAAGTGGAATAAATCTTAAATGAGTTCTCGTATTAGAAATCTGATGACACCATTGAGCTAAGAATGATGGATTTACCCTATGCACGACCTAACTTTGGTCGGAGCGGTTCATCTATAGAAAAAGTCACCAAGGATGTAATCGTAAATAAAATAATTAAATAAAATTATTTAATTTTTAAATCCTAATAACTCATGAATGGTTACTCATATTTTAAATATGATATCACCATTTAGTTTTTAATGTGGTGTTTTCTCTAGGTGTGACTTAACTTTACTCGGTGCGGGTCTTATGTGGAAAAAATCAAAAAGTACGTGATCATCATTAAAAAATTTAAATAAAAATTATTTTTTTGACGCAGTGATTTCCTTTAAAAATATACTTATATAGAAATCCTAGGGTTATCCGTATAACTCTAGGAATGCTGTAGAATCTCTAGGGAGATCTTGGGATAAACCTCTTATGCAAACGATGACATAATTACAGATCAACGATCGATAAATTCCGTTCTTGACGGATCTTGCCAACGATGGTGATGTAGTGACCAACCTTCGTCAGCAAGCGATCCAAATCAAAGGTAGGATTATTTATTTTAGATTTCCTTTCCCATTATTTAATTCAACAATGAATGCAGACCAACCAATGAACAAGTTGATCCATGGTTCTATTTTAACCTTGCGAGATGGGTTTTATTTCTACAGGATTTATTGGGAGTTTGATATTGTGATTATTTTTTGATTAATTAGATTATCATTCTAACAGAAATGAAGAATGATGGATACAAAAATCAATCAAGGTCCATTCCTCTTATTTGATTTATGCTTTTCTCCCCCCGTTCATCATTTGTCACTGGCATTCTTTGCTTGGCCTACGACTCGATATATCCCAATCAATAAATCGTTAAACACCCGATTCTTCGTGAAATAATATGATATTGCAGATATGGGATTAGCACAACATGATGGAGTTGTGAAGATAGAAACTGAATGACTTGAATGATGGTGGATCCTCAAATCCAAATTCTTCTATGTTCTTCGGTGGAACAAAGAATGACCATTTTTAATCCGTTGTGTGATCAAATCAGAAGATGAAATGTGTTGTTTTGGTGATGGCATGACCGAATGAGGTTGGATCTTGAGTTTCCTAGAAAGGTGCATCCAGAATGGTGGCTGGAGAAACAGATTAGATGATCGGAGCACGAAACCAAGGATTCTATAAAATCCCACACTACAAAGCATGTAATCTGGGATTACAGATCCTGTGGGCCCCTCTAAGTAGCAGCTAGGGTTTTAGGTTTGAGATAAGTATCACACTACGTGTAGATTTGTCTACACGACATGCAGTCTCTCCCAGATAACTTGGTGTGTACATGGGAAGTACACAGACATGGGGAGGAGTACACAGATTGTTTACATGACGTGTACTTTCCCACACGACTTTACCTAGAATAAGTACACAGACTACCCTGTGTACTGGTACATGAGCATATATACACAGGTTGACACCGTGTACTGGAACACGACCAAAAACATGGGTAGACCTCAAATGGAAGGACACAACATGTGAATTCTTCTATGTGTCGTGTACCCATCTTCTACATGACACAATTTGAATGACACGGTCCATTGTACATAGGCAGTACTTGGGATCAAAGGACATGATGTGTGACCCTACTACACGCCGTTTACTCCTTTCTACATGGATTGAATCTATTTTCCACCATATATTGGACAAGGTTCATTAGGTTTCGTTCCCTTTATCGATTCTTTAAAGTAGGTGGGTATCGTTTCCTACTCATAGAAGTATGATCCCTCTAGTAGGACTTCCTGGATATAGTTTTTGGAATCCCCTGAGAGGCCTGAAGCGGAATCCTCTATTCATCTTTATGGACTAGGTAGAGTCCTTGGTATTGACACGAAAAATCCTACCATATGTTGATCCTCCACTTAGTGGGTTAATCCAAATGGAGTTATTGGTATCACCCCATAGACCTGTTTGTGATCCACATCCGTTGTATCGTATCTCTCTATCTCTCTTCATATCTATCATCATATCTTTCTTATGATGGTTCTCAATGAATAATAATTATCAGGTGGATTTCATCAGTGCTATCAGACTCAAGAGTGTGTTATCATATATGGTTACTTCATGGAATCTTTGAACTGAATCCCTAGTGTGGGTATGCAACAATTGTGACCCACCTCTAGTCTTCATGTCTTGGATTGAGTATATCTGGGCATTCTTGTTATTTGTGATGTAGACATATACTGTATAGATCTGACTGTACTTTCCTTTGTGTATTAATTTTTGGTTTCAGGGTGTTCTACTGAGTATTGTTATACTCACCCCTGCATGGGCTTTGACCACACGTGTCATGATTTGTGCAGACAAGCAGACTTTTGATGGAGTCCTAAGCAGACCAGGACCAAACGGTGCTTTGTGAGATCAGGCAGGCTGGGGTCTTCCTATGACCACCGATAGTAGTCCCAGTACCTTTGTTTACAGGTTGTTCTTGTCGTTACATACTTCCTTTGGTGGGCATGTATTTGGCCTAGTTTCAATTTAATTTACTTTCCTATCATACTCTGTTGGTTGGGATATATTGGTATGCATGCATTGTTTTCTTTGTGATTTTTTACATTTCAGCATTTTGTGGTCTTGGAGATGTGTGTGTGCATACATGTATCTGGGAAATTTCTCCCATGTTTTTCATATGCCTACTCAGTGCTAGTCACCAGCCCTTGGCCTATTAGAGGTGGACTTGGAGAGTTGTGACACGGGCCCCATTGGGACAAGTCATGACAAAATAAATGTATATTTATTATAACTATAAATAAATATATATAAATTTATAGTTATTAAATAATTATAAAATTATAAAAAATATATACAAATATTTACAATTATAATTCTAAATAAATATAGATATATTTAAATTATTATAAAATTATAGTAAAGATATTAATTATATATAATTATAAATATAATAAATATATTTATTACAAATTTATAATTATAAATAAATATATATTTATTATATATATAAATATTTATTTATAGATATTATTATAAATAAATAAATAAATATTTCTTATTCATATAATTTTATAAATATATATAAAAATATAAATAATTTATTATCATTATTGTTTTATCAGCGCTTTCTATTTTAGTGATGATAAAACATACCTTTTTCAGCACTTTTTAGCTAGTGTTGATAAAAGGTTTATCCGCTTTTATAAATAAACCACAATAGTTTCCTACTTCTCTCGCACACCTCAAGCTCTCATGGAAGCCAGGCCCTACTGTCAACTCCTTCTCCTCCTCCTCCACCGCTGCCGACTCCTCCGCCGCCGCTGCCGACTCCTCCTCCTCCTCCGCTTCCGAATCCTCCTTCTCCTCCTCTACTGTTGACTCCTCCTCCTCGTCCTCCACTGTGAGGCCCTCCTCCTCCACGAACATCACCCCTTCTAACAAACCCCATCTGTTTCCGAACCCCACCTCTATTGTGAATCCCTTATCCTCTGTGAACCCACCTCCACTGAGAACCCAGATCCTCAGGTGCTACCACTGTGAGTATTCTTGTAATTCTATTAGTATTTAATTTGTATTTTATCATTTTACAATTTTATATGATCAATTACACGTCTGTATCTTTTTTATTTCCAATAAAGGAAACTTATAAGCTTCTAGGGATAAAATATATATTGTCCAAAATACCTGTACCAGATGAACACTTACCATCGGTGTCCTTAAAGTGGCCATAATATTATGGCCGCATCAGAGGTGCGGGTTTTGGGGTGACACCCCAAACATATTTTTATAAATAAAACAAGAGGTGGATCAACGTGAATTAATAAAATAGACGATAGAAAGAATAACTACCCTTGAAGAAAAATTTCAATGGAAGAGAGAGATGATGAAAAATTTTATGTGGGGGGGGAGAAGAAGTAATTCAAGAGCAGCCATTGTATGGAGATCTCACCTCACCCCCACCAGCTATGAGGATAACCATTACCCTCAAAGAGATATGCTAAAAAACAAATGGAATACCTGATGGAAGAATGTACACAAATAACATAAAGATGTAACTTCCATAGAAGTAGTGGATTGTTTCATATTTAGGTTTAATTTACTTATTTTTAGTATTAATCACATAAGAAATGTTTTCTTATACAGGTGGATTACTTTATTCAAGTCAGGGCAATTTGTTTGAAACTGATCATGCTTGTGAGAGATTGGACTTCAAGGCTACAACTCAGAATTCAATGAGAATATAAAGTTTTTTTAATATATTATTTTTTCCTCATAATATTATCTATTATATAATTCATTAATATAATCTAAATTAATTTTTTTGACTAACCATGCAAGCAATGTCTTCCACAGACAAATTCTCCCTCAAAACCTTGTCACCTCTACATTGTCAGCATTTATCACTTTCCTTCAAAGTTAGTGGAGGGAAATTGAAGGAAAGTGATAAATGTCAATAATGTAGTGTTTCCATTTAGACAAAGAAGGAAAATGGAAAGCATTGTAATGCATGATGTGGCTGGTATGACTCAAAGTGTGTCTTTTTATGTAATTAATTAATTTTTTCATCATTTTATCTACTGTTTGTAAGTTAATTTCCTTATCATTTTTATCTAATACTTATTTAGTTCAAAATGTGCCACCCACTGAAAAACAATAAAACACACTCTGATTGTATTCATAATTTAGGATAGATATTCATAATTCATTTGTGATGTGTATGAAACAATCTCACATCAAACCGACACACGATGTGATCGATATGACTCAAAATGCGTGTTTCCAGTTTGAAATGACATTTTAGTAAAAAAACACAACTAACATACTAAAAACTGATCAAATACATTTATATTGTTTTCATACTTTAGGAAAATGGACTATATTTCATTTATTATGTGTAGTAATAAACTACACCTCAATATGATGCATGGTGTGGTCGGTATAACTCAAAGTGTCTCTTTTTATTTAAAATTGACATTAATTTAAGTAAAAAAACCAAGTGACATACTGAAAAATGGGAAAATGGATTTAGATTATTTTTATACTTTAGGAAAACAATTAATGATCCATTTTTTACATGTAGGAGTCAACCAAACCTCAATCTGACACACAGTTTAACTGATATTATTCAAAGTGTCTCTTTTTATTTAAAATTGTCATTAATTTAAGTAAAAATAACAAGTGACATATTGAAAACTATGAAAACACATTCATATTATTTTTTTTACTTTAAAAAAATGACCCATGAGTCATTTTTTATGTGTAGTAGTCAACCACACCTTAATACGATGCACAGTGTGACCGATATGACTCAAGGTGTCTCTTTATTTAAAATTGAAATTAATTTAAGTAAAAAAAGTGACATAATTAAAACTAAGAAAACCCATTCATATTGTTTTTATATTTTAGTAAAACAATATATTAGTCATTTTTGACTTGTAGGAATCAGTCTCATCTCAATACGACACATGGTGTGGCCGGTATGACTCAAAGTTTCTCTTTTTATTTAAAATTGACATTAATTTAAGTAAAAACAACAAGTGACATACTGAAAACTGAGAAAAAGAATTAATATTGTTTTTATACTTTATTAAAACTATCCATTAGTCATTTTTTATGTGTAGTAGTCAACTAAACCTCAATCTGATGCACGGTGTGACCAGTATGACTCAAAGTGTCAGTTATCAGTTTAAAATCAACATTTTAGTTTAAAACGTGCCACTCACTAAAAACCAATCCAAACAATTATGATTGTATTTATAATTTAGGAAAGAGATTCATAAGTCATTTTTGACCTATATGAAGTAGTCTCACATCAAAATGACACTCGATGCGATGATTATGACTCAAAATGTATGTTTTTAGTTTGAAATGACATTTTAGTAAAAAAACACAAGTGACATATTAAAAACCAATAAAATACATTTATATTGTTTTCATAATTTAAGAAAATAATATATAAGTCATTTGTGATATGTAGGAATCAATTTCACCTTAATATGATGCATGGTGTGGCTGGTATAACTCAAAATGTCCCTTTTTATTTAAAATTAACATTAATTTAAGTAAAAACACCAAGTAAAATACTAAAAAATGAGAAAATAGATTCATATTGTTTTTATAATTTAGGAAAAAAATACATGAGTCATTTTTTATGTTTAGGAGTCAACCTACCCTCAATCTGACACATAGTTTGACCAGTATGACTTAAAGTATCTATTTTTATTTAAAATTGTCATTAATTTAAGTAAAAACAACAAGTGACATACTGAAAACTGAATAAACACATTCATATTGTTTTAATACTTTATTAAAATGATCCATGATTCATTTTTTATGTTTAGGAGTCAACCACACCTCAATATGATGCACGGTGTGACTAATATGACTCAATGTGTCTCTTTTTATTTAAAATTGTCATTAATTTAAGTAAAAACAAAAAGTGACATACTGAAAACCAAGAAAAATCATCTATATTGTTTTGATATTTTATTAAAACAATATATTAGTAATTTTTGACGTGTAGGAATCATCCGTACCTCAATAAAATTCACGGTGTGTCCGTATGACTCAAAGTTTCTCTTTTTATTTAAAATTGACATTAATTTAAGTAAAAACAACAAGTGACATACTGAAAAATGAGAAAACACATTAGGATTATTTTGATACTTTAAGAAAATTATACATGAGTCATTTTTTATGTGTATAAGTCAAACGAACCTCAATCAGATGCATGGTGTGACCGGTATGACCCAACGTGTCCATTATGAGTTTAAAATTGAAATTTTAGTTCAAAATGTGTCGCTCACTAAAAACCAAGAAAACAAATTCTTTTTGTATTGATAATTTATAAAAAAGATTCATAAGTCATTTTTGATGTGTATGAAGTAGTCTCACATCAAACCGATACACGATGCAAAAAGTATGACTCAAATTGTGTGTTTCCAGTTTGAAATCACATTTTAATAAAAAAACACAACTGCTATATTAAAAACTAAGAAAACGTATTCAAATTATTTTGATATTTTATAACAATGATATATTAGTCATTTTTGATGTGTAAGAATCATCCAAATGTCAATACGACGCATGATGTGGCCAGTATGACTCAAAGTGTCTCTTTTTATTTAAAATTGACATCAATTTAAGTAAAAACAACAAGTGACATACTAAAATCTAAGAAAACACATTTGGATTGTTTTGATACTTTAATAAAAAAATCTATGAGTCATTTTTTATGTGTAGGAGTCAACCTATCCTCAATTTTAGGCATGGTGTGATCGGTATGACTCAAAGTGTCTCTTTTTATTTAAAATTGACATTAATTTAAGTAAAAACAACAAGTGATATAATGAAAACTGAGAAAACACATTTTGATTATTTTAATATTTTATATAAACAGTATATTATTCATTTTTGACATGTATGAATCAGCCTCACCTCAATAAGATGCACAGTTTGTCCAGTATGACTCAAAGTGTATCTTTTTATTTAGAATTGACATTAATTTAAGTAAAAAACAACAAGTGACATACTGAAAACTAAGAAAACGTATTTGGATTGTTTTTTTATACATTAGGAAAATGATCCATGGGTAATTTGTGACATGTAGAAGTAAACTGCACCTCAATATGAAACATGGTGTGACTGGTATGACTCAAAGTGTCTGTTGTGAGTTTAAAATTGATATTTTAGTTCAAAATGAGTCACTCACTGAAAACCAAGAAAATGTGTTCTAATTGTCTTGATAATTTAGGAAAGCGATTTATAAGTATTTTTTTTACATTTATGAAGTATTCTCACATAAAATTGATGTATAATGTGATGGGTATGACTCAAAATTCATGTTTTCAATTTGAAATATCATTTTAGTAAAAAAACAAAAATGGCATACTGAAAACTGATAAAATGTATTTGGATTGTTTTAATATTTTAGGAAAATTATTTATTAGTCATTTGTGATGTGTAGAAATTAACCTCACCTAAATAAAATGCATGGTGTTACCGATATGACTCAAAGTGTCTCTTTTTATTTAAGATTGACATTAATTTAAGTAAAAACAAAAAGTGACTTACTGAAAACCAAGAAAATGCATTCGTATTGTTTTGATACTTTATGAAAATGATCCATGAGTCATTTTCGATGTATAGGAGTCAACCTAACCTCAATCCAATGTGCGGTGTGACCAGTATGACTCAAAGTGTCTCTTTTTATTTAAAATTGACATTAATTTATGTAAAAATAACAAGTGACATACGTAAAACTGCGAAAACACATTAGGATTGTTTTTATATTTTAGGAAAATGATTTATTAGTGATTTTTGATGTGTAGGAATTATCCTCACCTTAATACGATGCATGTTGTGGCTGGTATGGATCAAAGTGTCTCTTTTTATTTAAAATTGACATTAATTTAAGTAAAAACAACAAGTGACATATTGAAAACTGAGAAAACACATTAAGATTATTTTTATACTTTATGAAAACTATCCATGAATCATTTTTGATGTATATAAGTCAACCAAACCATAATCTGATGCACATTATAACTGGTATGACTCAAAGTGTCCATTATCAGTTTAAAATTAGCATTTTAGTTCAAAATACGCCACTTACTAAAAACCAAGAAAACACATTCCAATTGTGTTGATAATTTAGTAAAGTGATTCATAAGTCATTTGTGACCTCTATGAAGTAGTATAACATCAAAACGACATGCGATGCGATGATTATGACTCAAAATGTGAGTTTTAAGTTAGAAATTAAATTTTAGTTAAAAAACACAACTGACATAATGAAATCCAATAAAACGTATTCATATTGTTTTTATATTTTAATAAAATGATATATTAGTCATTTGTGACATTTAGGAATCATCCACACCTCAATACGAGGTATAATGTGGATGGTATGACTCAAAGTATCACTTTTAATTTAAAATTGACATTAATTTTATTAAAAACAACAAGTGACGTACTTAAAACCAAGAAAAAACATTCATATTGTTTTGATACTTTAGTAAAACAATCCATGATTTATTTTTAATGTTTAGGATTCAACCAAACCTCAATCCAATACACGGTATGACCGATATGAATCAAAGTGTCTCTTTTTATTTAAAATTGACATTAATTTAAGTAAAAAAAGTGACATACTGAAAACTAATAAAATTCATTCAAATTGTTTTGATATTTTTTGAAAATTATATATTAGTCATTTATGATGTATAATAATCAACTACACCTCAATATTATGCATGGTGTGGACGATATTACTCAAACTATCTTTTTTTTATTTAAAATTGATATTAATTTAAGTAAAAACAAAAATTAACATACTAAAAACCAAGAAAACACATTCATATTTTTTTTTATAATTTATGAAAATTATACATGGGTAATATTTGACATTTAGGAGTCAACTACACCTCAATACGATGCACAATGTGATCGTTATGACTCAAAGTGTATCTTTTTATTTAAAATGGACATTAATTTAAGTAAAAACAACAAATGACAAACTGGAAAATGAGAAAACACATTAATATTGTTTTTATACTTTAGGAAATTTATACATGAGTCATTTTTGACATGTAGGAGTCAACCACACCTCAATCTGATGCACAGTGTGACCGGTATGACTAAAAGTGTCCATTATTAGTTTAAAATCATCATTTTAGTTCCAAACATGCCACTCACTAAAAAAAAAGAAAACACATTTATACTACCTTGATAATTATTTAAATTGTTTCATAAGTCATTTTTAACATTTATAAATTAGTCTCACATCAAACTGACGCACAATGTGATGGTTATGAATCAAAATGCATGTTTCCAGTTTGAAATGACACTTTAGTAAAAAAACACAACTGACATACTGAAAACTAAGAAAACATATTCTAATTGTTTTTATATTTTAGGAAAATTATCTATTGGTCATTTGTGATGTGTAGGAATAAACCGTACCTCAATACGATGCACAATGTGGCTAGTATGACTCAATGTCTCTTTTTATTTAAAATTGTCATTAATTTAATTAAAAATAATATTTGACATACTGAAAACTGAGAAAATGTATTCATATTGTTTTGATACTTTAGTAAAATTATAAATGAGTAATTTTTGACATGTAGGAGTCAACCACACCTCAATATGACACACGATGTGACCGGTATAACTAAAAGTGTATCTTTTTATTTAAAATTGACATTAATTTAAGTAAAAAAACAAGTGACATACTGAAAAATGAGAAAACACATTAGGATTTTATAAATATTTTAGGAAAATGATCTATTAGTCATTTTTGATGTGTAATAATCATCCAAAACTCAATATGACACATAGTGTGGCTGGTATGACTCAAAGTGTCTCTTTTTATTTAAAATTGACATTAATTTAAGTAAAAACAACAAGTGACATACTAAAAATTGAGAAAACACATTTATATTGTTTTTATAATTTAATAAAACTATCCACGAGTCATTTGTAACATGTAGGAGTCAACCACACCTCAATATGATGCACGATGTGACCGATATGACTCAAAGTGTCTGCTATTAGTTTAAAATTGACATTTTAGTTCAAAACATGTCACTCATTAAAAACCAAGAAAAAACATTTTTATTGTCTTGATAATTTAGTAAAGTGATTAATAAGTCATATTTTATGTGTATGAAATAGTATCACATCAATCTGATGCATGATGCGATGGGTATGATTCAAAATGCATGTTTCCATTTTGAAACGACATTTTAGTAAAAAAACAAATCTGACATACTAAAAACCAAGAAAACATTTTAAGATTGTTTTTATATATTTTTAAAATGATATATTAGTCATTTTTTATGTTTAGGAATTATCCTCACCTCAATATGACACACAGTGTGGTTGGTATGACTCAAAGTGTCTCTTTTTATTTAAAATTGACATTAATTTAAGTAACAACAAAAAATGACATACTAAAAACTAAGAAAACACATTCAAATTGTTTTTATACTTTAGGAAAATGATCCATGATTCATTTGTGACATTTATAAGTCAAATGAACCTCAATCTGATACATGGTGTGACCAGTATGACTCAAAGTGTCTCTTTTTATTTAAAATTGACATCAATTTAAGTAAAAACAACAAGTAATGTACTAAAAATTGAGAAAACACATTATTATTATTTTTATATTTTATTAAAATTATCTATTAGTCATTTTTTATGTTTAGGAATTATCCTAACCTCAATATGAAGCATGGTGTGGCCAGTATGACTCGAAGTGTCTCTTTTTATTTAAAATTGACATTAATTTAAGTGAAACCAACAAGTGACATATTGAAAACTAAGAAAATGAATTCGGATTGTTTTTTTAATTTAAGAAAATTATACATGAGTCATTTGTGACATTTATGGGTCAACAAAACCTCAATCCAATGCATGGTGTGATCGGTATGACTCAAACTGTTTGTTATCAATTTAAAATTGACATTTTAGTTCAAAACACGTCATTCACTAAAAACCAAGAAAACACATTCCGATTGTATTGATAATTTAAGAAATTGATTTATAAGTCATTTTTGATATGTAAAAATTATTCTCATATAAAAGTAATGCACAATGCAATAGGTATGACTCAAAATGTGTGTTTTCAGTTTGAAATGACATTTTAGTAAAAAAACCCAACTGACATACTGAAAACCAAGCAAACGTATTCAGATTATTTTGATATTTTAGGACAATGATCTATTAGTAATTTGTGATGTTTAGGAATTATATTCACCTCCATATGATTCATGGTATGGCTGATATGACTCAAAGTGTCTCTTTTTATTTAAAATTGACATTAATTTAAGTAAAAACAACAACTGACATATTGAAAATCGAGAAAACACATTCAGGTTATTTGAAACTTTAGGAAAATTATACATGACTCATTTTTGACATGTAGGAGTAAAAAAAACCTCAATTAAATTCATGGTGTGACCTATATGACTCAAATTGTCTTCATTTATTTAAAATTGACTTTAATTTAAGTAAAAACAAGTGACATACTGAAAACCGAGCAAACCGATTCAAATTGTTTTGATATTTTTAGACAATGATCTATTAGTCATTTGTGACTTGTGAGAATCATCCTCACCTCAAATTGGAGCCTATGATGATCTCTACACCCTAGTGAGAGAGGGAAACCCTCTAACACATTTTTCGAGGCCAAAGAAGGATCAGAAGGCCTCCAAAATTGAGTTTTTAGTCGGGGTATCCCATTTTTTTAAACATTTGATGGATTTTAAGGCATGTTTAAGGGGGTATTTTTTCTCTTTTTCAATGGGGACTAAATTTATTTTCAGGGCTTATATTCATATTTATTTTATGGTTTTGAAATTTTATCATTTTTCACAATGTACTATTATTTATAATCAAATATATAATGATATATATATATTTTTTATATATTCACACATAAAAATTTAATTTTATAAATAAATAATTAAACATATTTACATATAAAATATATTTCTAAATCTATAAACCTTATCTAAATAAAAAATAATATTGATTTTATTTATAATAAAAATGTATGAATATTTATATACATTTAAAATTAATGTATATATAATGTTTATATATATATAAATATATTTGTGCATGTGTATTGAAAAAAATAAATATTTATCTATATATTATAATATATGTATATAAATATTGATATATAATATATGTAAATAAATATAAATATGTATAATTATATTTATAGATGCACCCAAATATATATATATATATATATATATATATATTTGTCTGTATGTATAGTCACACACACACACACCAAACATATTTTATATATGTATTTAAATAAATAAATAAATAAATAAATATATGGATAAAAAATGTAACAAAAAATATATAAATATATAAATATATCATAAAATAATTTAACAAAACAATATGGTGGAGTGGAAAAGGTGCTGGAGTATGAGGGGGAGGTCTTAGGTTCGAAACACAGTAAAGGCAAGCGTGTGCACAAGCAAGTGAAGTAGATGCATAACACTGTTAAAGGGGGAGGGGCTATCTAGTGCTATTAAAGGGGAGGGGGGAGGTTGGATGAGCACTATTAAAAGGAGACCAGGCACTAATAAGGGGGGGGGGGGTCCATCATATTCTTTGCAGATTTTTTTTACTTTTATCCATGCTTAAAAAAGCGCTGATAAAAGGGGCCTTTATCAGTTCTTTTTTAGAACTGATAAAAGAGACCAACTTTTAATAGCACCTTGATTAATCAACTTTTTTTTATCACTGATAAAGGATTTTTTATCACTGATAAAACCCTGTGTTGTAGTAGTGTCTCCCTTCTCTCTGACATGCTCTTCATATGATTAAGTTGAGTGTGTTTGAGTTATGAAACAACATATGATGGAGCCAGGTCATAAAAGGTGTCACTCTATTGATTAAGGTGTGTTAATAGATCTTGACCATTAGAGTAGGTGATATTTTGTGTTTTGAAGAGATCACCTAGGCATGCTAAGTTTCCAACTCAGATCAGGGGATAAAGGTTCATGTATAATGAGATAAACTATCAAATATAATTCAGAAAATAAAAAAGAATAATGATGGAACTTGATAATTCATCCCCATGGCCATGTTATTTCTTAATATTTTTTTTAGTTTTCACTATTTTATTTTATTTTCATGAATTTCATCATTATCAAACCCCACTTATTTGAATTGGGAGTAGTGAGTGCTTGACTAGATTAGCTTCTCAAGTGACGTGGCTTTGGTCAGCCACTGTGCTGCACTAGAAAATATAAATTGTAGCCTTTTGATCGATCTATGAAAGGTGTATTAAAAATTGATATCATTACTAGGGATTGAAGTTGTCTTTCACTTACTATTTTTATTCAAAATTTTATAAGTAAATTTATTTCCTTTTATTCAAAAACTAAAAAATCACTTTATTTATGATTTATTCAAATAGTAATTATTATGCATGAACTAATTACACTCACATGACACAAGAAGAAGAAATTAAAAATGAAAGAAAACATCATCTCTAAGGAATTAAAGAGGACATACAGAACTTGGATAGAAAAATTGAGTGGATAACTAAATATGTTAGTGCAATTAAAGAGTATTGACTTGAGAAAGAACCAAAACGACTGGTGGATGAAGTATCCCCACTTATTTTTAATTTAATGAACTTGGGGAGGCCTTGAATGAATTTAAAGAAGATCAATTTTACCTCTCTCATCCATTGATATAAAAGGTTTCTAAAGAAGATATATTGATTGATATATATGTGGGAGATCATGATGATTTGTATAATTATTGGTCATATTTTTTAGAACTTGAAAAGCTAAGTGATTCTTTTATCTATGATGATGAAAAACAAGCACATCTCTACCTATCTCTTGCTTATGAATAATATAATGAAGATTCACCTATCGATACCAAGTTTTCTGTGTCCATTCTATAATAGATCAAGTTTAAATATTCTTTACTTTAAGGGTAATATTTTTATGTCGATCATTATAGTTTTAATTCTATTCAAATTGTTCCTTTCACTCAATTCCCTTTCACTGGTATTTTTTATAAAAAAACTAAAACTAAGTAGGCCCTTAATGGTAAAGAAGAGTCCACACAAGTATTGGTAGAAATATAAGAGTTAGAGGAGCATATGGTGATGTGGGAACCTCCTCTAAAATAAATTTCATACCATATGTAGGTGGACAACATGGATGTCAACAAGGAGAAGCCCTATCTTCTTCCCCCTTTTGAACATATAATTATCTCTTTATTCTCTTAGGGGGATTGTAAATTTTTTATTATCAATATAGGTTCTCACTATTGGAATCCACTCATGGATATTAAGATAACCAAAATGTGTTGGTTCATGCCACAAAACCCCCATCCACCATTGGATTGGGGATAAAGCGTTGTAAATGCTTGACCTGGGGTCGTAAAAACTTAGCACCTACTTGGGGGTCTAAACCAAGATTTATCCCATTTATTTATCCTTTATATTTTTTTGTTATTTTAATTTAAATAAGTTTCTTATGTTTTATTAATGATTTCTTTTAGGTTTAATATGGTAGTATCAAGGAGATTAATTCAAAGATGCCACTAAAAAATAAATTAGGTTGTGTCTTTCCTTTTCTTTATTTTACTTACTTTCCAATTTGAATTCTTCTTGTAAATATTTCTTGATATGATTTGAACTAAAAAGAGGTTAATAAATTAAATAAGTGTAGGGTTGGTATGTCAACCTATTTTAGGAATTTTTTTGTGTACTTCTATTTAGTTATTTTTTTTTTGAATTTTTCATGTTTTTCTTTCTATTTTCTTGTGTGTTTTTAGGGTTTGTAAGATTAAATATAATTATTGAGAATATTAAAACAATATTTTTATTTTTTTACCACATTTATTGATTTGAGTATATGAGGATTTAAATTATTACTTAAATGGATTATTATTTCCTTATTTCCAATCTTTTCATTTAAGGAAGTTTAGTTGATTGCGGAACTCATGTGTAAAAGTACTATCCAAATAAAAAATCTTTCACAACCCAAGAGGTTTATAATCCTTTTTGAAATATTTATTACATTTATTTTTTTATCAAGAGTATCGATTCATGTTGTGTGATGAAGAATTTTATATTTTTTCTCTTTTTTCAAAACAATTAGAGTTTATGGAATGTGTCAAGTATGATTAAGGGACCATTTAAAGGCCTCTTTTTACCTTCCAATCTTATTTTGGTCTACATATACATATAAAATTTATTAATACCTTATTATACATGAATCATTTTTAAGAAGCCACATTACAAGTTATTTATCCCTTAACAACCTGCTCTAGAATTTAATTGCATGATTAGGAGATGAGTTGTATTTTGTTTTCCTGAAGAATATGTTTGAGTCGAAATGAAAAAAGTGAATCTATATTTATTGTTGATTTTTTGGAATAAATTTCATGATTTAAAGATGTATGGGTGGACAAAATATCATTTGAAATATGGGATTAGAGTTTACCAATACTTTAAGATCAAAATATACACCTCTTTCCCCCAAAAAATTCTGAAGAAAAATTACAAATCTGAATTCAAGTTGAAAAAATTCTATAAATAGGAGAAAAGAGGGAGGAAAATTATCATTGGTACTGAAATTCCATGTTTTGGATAACCCAATAGAATAAATATGTATTTATAGGTGATTAATTTTAAAGTATATTGGATAGTGCACCATTCTTGGGAAAAATAGTTTTCATGCATTTACTTCACTTTAGAGCTTAACCCTCATCATTCTTCCTCTGATGATTTTATATTTAAAACTTGTCAAGCCTTATCCTATGAAAAAACCATGTAAAATACCTCATGATTAAATTTTTTATGACTCTATTAAGTGAAGATAATATGAGGATAAAAATCCTATATATATCACACATGTTCTTAATAATGAGAAAAACTCCAAATTAAAAAACCTTGAGTGAAGAGAGAAACATTTTTCTAGGGTGGTAGGTATAAAATTCACATAAAGATAAACATGATATTTAATATATTTTTTTGATTGGTAAGTATTTAAGCATTTTTTATCCATATAGGATGTATAATATTTCCTTATATGTGATAATTGAGTAGTGTTGTTAATTATGGCTTGGGAAGTTTGTTTTAGCCATTGTATTGGATGATTTCATGGGAGTGTAATTGTTAAGTGTGGGGGATTAATTAAGATAATATTTTCATAGATTTTATTCTATATTTTTTTAATATCACCAATTTTTATTCTATGAGAAATTATTACATTTTTAGGTTTTAGTAGTAATTTGAGATTAATTGAAAGAATGGACTAATTTTGGATTTTAACTCTTTTATTTAATTTTATATTCCGAACATAACTATTTTTATATTAATCCAATTTTAAAGTTATTTTTTGGGATTATATGTTCATTGGGATTAATTACATAAAACTGTACCAAGAACTGAATCCAACTATTTGAGGCCCAAAAGGTGCATTCAATTTAGCCCTTGGAATTTGTGCCCAGATTTGGTGACTTTCAAAGATAGGACCATATCTACCAAATAACCAAACCAATTGAGATAAAATTTTTCATGAATAAATAAAAAATTTCTAGGAAAAATTTATTTAACTATGGACACACATGATTCTGCATATTTCAAGTCCATAAATTCATGGGAACTCATTGAATGGGAATATAAAGAGTAATCCTTTCTATAATAGTTTTCCAGAGTAAATCTCTCATAACATCATCTAAACTTTTCAATATAATCTAAAATTTGGTGGAATAATTAAAAATAAATAGGGGAAAACTTTAAAGAATAAACATTTTCCAAATTCACCCTTTTAATGGGAATAACATGTTCCATTTTCTAGAAAAAAATTTTTAGAGACAAAATGTTCACCCATTTACCTATAAAAATGCACCCCCTCTTCCATTTAAAGGAGTTTGCAAATTTTTAGTAGATTTTTTGGGGATATGATGATTCAATAGTCTAATATATTTTCAATATATTTTATTTTAGTTTTATTCCTCTCATATTTTTTGTTTTTTTACTTTTTCATTCTTACATCATACCTCAATAATACTCACGATGGTAACTAACCAACCCTAGGCTTGGCCTTGGGGGATGTTTTCTCATTTTTATTTAATTATTTTTCTTCAATTATGGGTTTTTTCCTTTTTTTTAGTTGGAACTCATGTTATAGATAAGTTCTGAAGGAGGAGTTCCAATATTTTATATAATAATTTAGAATAGAGAAAGTTACAATTGCAATAAAAAACTCGAAGAGCTGTTATAATTGATGTTAAAAGTTTAACTGATTTGGGAGTTTGAAGAACCATGAGTCGGGAGAAGGTCATCCTAGTGTGTTGTTGCATATGACCGATGAAATTTATTTTGACACCACTTGGATAAAATTTTATAAAGGACGGAGATGATTTGGAGGTATTTTAAAGAATCCCTAATCTTAATTGAAAAATTTGTAGATTTTCACTTTCAAGTGAAAATTTTGACTAAGTTTGAAAGTTCATGATCAACCCACTTACCATGGTTTCTTGTTTTCCTCTTCCAAATGGTAAATCCTTAGGGCCAGTTATTTGTTCATATGGTCATTTCATATGGATGATCTGTGTCATAATATATCCTCATAGTCAATCTTCAAAGTCAAGTAGTTTCTTCATACAATTGATTGTCTGACACATAGTTGATCCACATGATCAATATATTGAGTTTTTCCATGTAGTCTACTCACTTCATGGTTGATTTTCTTCTTGAGTGTACAATTTATCCAATACTTAGGGTAATTATAATGAACCAACAGACTAAAAATTTGAGATTTCTAGATTTCATTATTTGAAGATTAAAATAAATTAGATGATGCTTGGGCGGTTTATCAATGTTGGAAACATTACAAAACAAAGTGTGATACATGATTTGAATTAGTGATATTTTATCTTCAAAGATTATTCAAAGAATATAAAATTAGATGAATTATAGAACATTTAAATTTATAATTAATGAAGTTATTTGAGATTGAAGTGGAAATTATGATGATGCTAGAGGTGTGCTTAATTGTTTGAAATGTTATAGATTCTTGTGATTAAAGTGGAATGAATTCTGAGGAAGTTGAGTCTTACTCAGACTCTATATGGATGTGAAAACCATTTTAATGTATACACTAATAATCATTGAAGCTATCAAGTTGAAATGAGATGAGTTAACTTGCATATGAAGTGTTTTATATCTTATAATGTGGTGGTGAATTTTAAATGTAGATTTACTATGAAATTTTTATAAGATGATGAGGAGGAGCTCAATCTTGTAGGTAGAAGAGACTAAAATATATATGGAGATAAAATACTACAGAAACATGCTTATTCAGTGTTAGCCTTTTATCAGTGCTAGTTAAAAGCATATATAAAGGGTATTTTTATCAACACCAAAAAATAACTCATAAAATGATTTATTTATCAGAGCTAAAAAAGCACTGATAAAGACCGACATTTATCAATGTTTTTTAGCATTGATAAAGTCCTCCCTTTATTGGTGTTTTTTAGGGCTAATAATTTCCCCATTTATCAGTGTTTTTTTATTCTGATGAAAGTTACCATTATAAAAAAATAAAATATTAAAAATCACATTTAAATATAATTTTTTAATGAAATATATATATGTATATAAATAATATTTTCTTAAATATTATTTATATCATACGAAATATGTATTTACACTTAATATATAATATATTTAGTGAAAATGGTATATAAAATAATTAAAAATTAATATTAATTAATAATTTTCTAATTATTATTGAGTAATATATATTTAACATCAATTTCATGATAGAAAAAATTAATAATTTAATTAATATTTTAATATAATTTGATAATAAAACTTCAAATGATCATACATTTTGATCTAAGTGTCTGTTTAGGTTTCAAAATATGTAAAATCGAATCTTGTTAAGATATCTACACCATTTGGATAAGAAAGACATGGGTTCTTGACTTTTTCTTGGTAAAAAAGGCCTAAAAATCCTCCAAAAATAATTTTTAGTTGGGATACCCAAATTTATAAAAATTTAATGTAATTTAAGCTTCATTTAAGAGGTTATTCTTGACATTTTTTAGTGGAGACTGAATTTATTTCTCAGGATTACTTTTATATGGATATTATGGTGTTGAAATTTTAATATTTTTCAATTTGTAGTTTATTTATAAATTAACATATTTATTTAAAAACATATGTGAATATTTTTATCTATAAAAAATTTATTGTATAAATAAATATTTAAACATATTCACATATAAAATATATTTTTAAATATATAAACCATATATAAATAAAAAATAACAATCTATTTTATTTAAAATAAAAAATTATTCATTTTTTCAACTTATAAAAATGTATGCATATGTATAAACCTATAAAAATGTACATAAAATGTTATAAATAAATATGTGTGTGTGTGAGGGGGGGGGGGTATTGATATACACATATATGTTTATGTATACATTGTAATATATGTAAATAAACACACACACACACAATGGGCACCTTTCATATGTATTTTATATACACATATTAATATATTCTTAAATATTATTTATATAACAATAAATATATATTTATATAAATAAAACTAATATATATTTTTAATCATTTATAATTTAGTTTATTCTTTTCATAATTATCTATAATTATATACATAATTATAATTACATATATATTATAAAAATATATTGATATGAACTATATAGATAAATACATAAATATGTAAATATATAAATATATGTGTGTGTAATATATATATGTAAATATAAATATGTGTGTATCTCTGTGTGTGAGAAATATAAATATAAATATAAATATGTGTGAGTTTTTCTATGAAATATAAATATGTGTGTGTGTGTAAATATGTGCATGTATGTATGTGTCAATCTTGGGTAAATAAATCATATAAATTTATTTATATAAATATATCATCAACACACATATATAAATTTATATAAACATACATAAGATAAATTTATTTTAACATATTATAGAAATATATTATACAAACATATTTTCAATGATTTTTCATTTTATAAATACATTATAATTTTTTTTCTAAATATAAAATTTTATGAAAATATATATAAATATATATATATATATATATATATATATAAATATATAAAAATATTTTATAAATGTATTTAAAAACAATTATATATTTATATGAATAAATATATATATAAAAAAATTATGTATATATATATATATATAAATAAATAGTTAATTCTAAAAATATCGAAGAAATATGAATGAAGATATGGTAATGATGTTAATCTTATAATGAGGAGGTCCAAGGTACGAATCTAGGTACGAGCATAGTTGAAGATGAAAAAAATAAGACTGATGGGGGGGGGGGGGGTGCTGAGAAAAGGTGGGGTAGTGTGCATTAGACTGAAAGAATGGTGATGGGGTGGGATAACACTGGTAAAACTTATGGTGAGTGGGTGAGATAAGTGTAGCTAAATTAATTTTAAAAAACATTTTTAACACTAATAAATGAACCCTTTATCTTTGGTAAAAAATAATTGATAAAGGGCATGTTTATCCACACTAAAAATCACTAATAAAATTAGTACTGATAAAGACACCCTTTATCTGCATTAAAAATACAATGATAAAGACCCCATTTATCAGTACTTTTCTTACACTGATAAAAGAAAGTGAATTTTAAAGACACTTAAAACATCAATAATTTTTTAGCATTGATAGAAGCTATTTTTGGTGCTGATAAAAGCTTGATCTATAGAAGTTCTATGAATTGTTGTGTGTTACCAACAGTGAAGATAAGGAAAAGCCACTTCTATGTCTTTTGTATAATATATCTACAACCATGTAAAATTATTATAGCTATGGATTTCTGTGAGAGTTTTAGAAGAAGAAGAGGAATAATTGAGGAAAACTAGAAGAATCTGGATAACTCTAAAATGTCAGTTTTTGATAGAGAAAAATAAGAAAGGAAAAAAACAAGTGCAGTCCTAGAATTTCCTATGGGACAACTATTAAGTGAAAAAGGAATATGAAGATAGGGGTGAATCCCAGGTAAAAAAAGTGAGAGGAAGATTAAATGGAGATCATAAAAACCGAATCAAATGAGGATTTAATATATTTTAAAATATAGAGAATATCACTTGCTTTGACCTAAGTATATACATAAATAGAATACGAGAAGAGGTGAGGAGCTCGAGTGTTCTATAATCATATAGATATTGTGGAGTGATGAGAAATAATGAAGATCCCTCTAAAAGTAGAATAATAATATGATAATCCTTTTCTATGAAGTTTGATCACATGGGTATCGAATATGAAGAAGAATAAGAATCCGACCATTGTTCATTGATCAGATCATCCAACCGAAGTTGGGAAGAAGGAGGAATAAAATAGAATAAGATGCCAACCAACTGTGCATGTTTTCATTTATTGGCATCAATATTTTAGTAAGTGAGGATTAATTGGATATATAAGATCATAGGATCTTAGAGATTTAGTGAGACAATCATATGGGTAAATTATTTTGAATCTAGTGAATTTAGGTTGTAGTAGTGAATGAGTTTTAGAGTATTCTTGAATATTTTTGGGTATTTTAAGAATCCATTGTTGAGTTGAAGAAGATTGATTTTATTGGTGTAAAAGAATATTGTGGTGTCTTAGTGATTTTATTTCAAGAATTAATTCAAATAAATAATTATATATATATGTTGCGACTCCATATAACTTGTGCGGATCAGGGTATATAGGGAGATTATTGTGAAAATCTATGAAAATAGAGTGAAGTTGTTAAGGTAAGTGTTTACGTAAATAATTAGTCCACTTTTTATACTCAAATTTTGATAATTACAAATATATATTTACATAATCATAATTTATCATAGTTTTTTATTTCAATCATTTATTCCATCTGACATAAGTAGCATTGTTTATAATTGTGCACTATTTTGATGTTTGTGTTTGTTATGAATTTTATAAACTAGTTTTGGAGAAAAATCCATAACTATGTGGGTTACTATCACATATAGTGTATGTCTTCCAATTGTATGCTATTAGACTATTTTGAAAAATATGTCTAAGTTTTTGACTAACCATGAGATTCAAGTGACCATGAGAAAAAAATGAATCAACCACATGGTGATGGATTGACCACAACTGACCATATGTAAAAGACAATCGAACTCATATTGAACTGATAAACCATGATTTTTTACTAAGTCCTAGATCAATCATAAGGTATTAAATCCACCACAAAAACAAAAGGATTTAATGTGTTTGAAAATTTTATAAAGCTAATAATTGGCCGAATGAGTAAAAGACTGATTGTAAGTGATCGATCATAAGTCAATTGGATCAACGACACATTGATTTTGGCCTACTAAAAAGTCTGACCCACCATGAAACATGATCGGTCATGAGAGTGGAACTACCATATGAACTGAACTACCATGGGAAGTAGACCATACCTAAAAGGGAAGTTATTCTATGATTTTATGTTTTCATGTTTTTATATTTTTCTTTTACATTTTGAATTTGATTCTATTTTTTGTTAATTGATTACATTGGTCTAATTATTTCTTAAATAATTCTTAATTATTTCTATGTTAATGAAATTTATATGGAAGAATTTTATATAGGATTAAATTATCATCACGTGGGTTTATGTCTCATGTTTCTTTCTTAGAAAAAACATGAGTTTCAAATTCAAATTATTTGGAAATTGAATAGTTTGTCGCACATATTTTATGGGAGTATTCTAAATGACTTTAATGTTGTTTATTATGGACTTTTAGTGACATATTAATTATTTTAAGTTGTTATATTGTACATCTATTTTAATTTTATATATTATGTATGTAAACCATGTGGGAATATTTTTTATGTACAATTCAATAAAAAAATCACATGTTGCTTCGAGAATAGTAAAATGAAGAGAACTTCATATTTTTAATCTCATGTTGTAACATCCCAAGTAAGTAATGAATAATAGATATTTTTATCTATGTCTATTAATGATTAAGATAGTGTTATAGAGGCTTAAAATGAAAATAAATACAATCTTATGCATGGAATACACTAATATTCTTAAAAGATTGTTTTACTGCCTTTTGATGGAAAACCATTTTTGAATCTATATTTTGACAATTTTATAAACTATGTTTGTCAAAATAAACTTATCCTTTATTATTGGGACATCAAAATTTACCTTGTGTGAATTTTTGGTATTTTTCTGACAATGTTCATTTTTTAATGAATAGTGAAAAATACTGCATTTTACATCAAAACTACTTTTTAATATAATTTATTTATATGATTAGATTATGTTTTGAATTGGTTTTGAAGTGAAATTAGAATATATTTTTACCATTTTATCCAATGGTGGTCATTGGAATCAATTTCACTTTGAAATTAGACTTAAACTGGTGTCAATCTTTTGATACTTATTGTTTTGTAAAAACACGCTATTTGCTCTGGCAGCAGGAATTAATTATTAAATTAATTAATGTGACTTATATGATTTGAATTTTGTAAAATAGAATTCATTTTTGAATTCGGAATATCAAATATAGCTTAGGGTGAATTTTTGGAAATTTTCTGAAAAACTTCAATTTTTGATGAATAGTGAAACCACTAAGTGGTAATCAAGAAAACTGATTTTTCAGTTAAATGAAAGTTTACCACTAATGTGTATTGAATTTTGAAAATCCGACATACATGGTTGTCATTAAGAAGTAAAATTTGGTTCAATGAGATTATAATAATCTTTTGGTGAATAGTAACTTATTAAGTTCTTAATCGCGATTAGTGGTAATTAGGGTAGTTTAAGGTATAAATAATGCTTTAATAATAGGAAATGACCTATACACATGTCCCAAACTCATTGTTTGTGTCATGGCCGACCAAGACAAGCCATGGGTCAACTTGGGGACCCCATGGAGACACTTTGGTTTGGAAATGACATAAATAACTTTTTATTAAATGTTAAAGTAAAAATGACACAAACAAGAGATGTTTTACGAAAACAATTTTTACATGGGGTTATAAAGATCAGATTTTTGATTATAAATAGTCATTGGAAAGATAAAAAGATTTCCTACATCATAGTATTTTTTTTATGATTTTTAGACATTAAATAAATTAAATTATTTATTACATAATAATGATGCAGCGATGACATCATTATTTGACGATTTAAATAAAATGGAATGATAATGTAAAATCTATGAACTAAACATGTCCAAAAATTATTGGATGAGTGGATTTAGAAGACTTATCACATTATCCACGAATTATATCAATTTGGGACCTTTTGAAACCGAAACACATTTTCAAATAAAGTAATATTTCTTTACTTTCCAAAAGTTCCCCTCCTCTCCTCTTATAAAAGGCCCCCACCTCTACCTAATTTCACACACTAATCAAGCCTTTGGCTCGGCCAACCCCTGCCCATTTACACTCTCCACATCCCTCTCCTCATCCTAGATTATTCCCTTTTGGCAGAATCCTTTCAAAGGAAGCCTTTAGACTCAAATCAAAAGGAGTTACGCTTTTAAAGGTAATTCATTCTCTCATGTTCATTTGTTTTATTTTTCTTCTCCAACCCCCTAAACTCTTTTTATTTAATTATTTTGTAATAACAACAGTATCTTCAATATACTAGGATGTTGTTATAAGATTTATTTGAGCTACACTCTCACACAACTACATCAAATGGTTAAAGAACATACGGTTTCCGTGGATGGCGAAATTCTGCCTCCCGAAACGATGATTGTTCAATACTCATTTAACACCTTCAAAGGTGGCCATTATGATGTCACTATTTTTATATATGATATATGATATGTTTATGTTTTCCTAAAGCTTCTGTTTTTTTAATTTTGGGCATACCTTTATGGTTTCCATTGTGGGTAAACACGATATCTTCATTTTAGGAAGTGCGGACTACCGCCCCCTCAAAGTGATTTGATTCGTTAAATACCATATGTGGGGCATATAAAGGATGGAACTATGATATTATATATGATATTATACTGGAATTATAATATACCTTTATATCATTATGATTCCATTCTATAAAATACGAAATAGAAATGAAAGTAGCGTTCATGCGTACGTACGGCTTACCGTCTCCATGAACGGTGCATTTCATTTCTTACCTCTAAATGATTATGTAATATTATAAATGCATGTATGTACTGGATATATATGACATATATGATATATACATCATGAATACCATTCTGGATATAATTAACCTTTGACCAAATTAACAACATGTAAGTGTAAGAAGTCTATTTTTGACTTAAGAACCAAATACCGACAAAATGAACATTATTAACTTAACTGATTACATGATGTTCATAACATGGTATAAAAGGAATAATGAACTTGAAAAAGATTCATAATCAAGTAGAGATTAACTCAATTTTATTATTCAGGAGATTAAATAACGGTCGGGTCAAGTCGGATACGAGGTATGGGACTTCGTCTCAATCCCCTTTCATTGAGGCATATTTTATTTTATACACAACTTTATTTTATACGGTGTATAAAACCCTTTGAATTTTACGTTTATTCAAAAGGAATCTTTTTTTATACGAAGCGTTTACTAAATGACAAAAGGGAATGTTTTTGTCGTACGTATGCGGCGACAACGACTTCTCCGCCGTCGTGACCGTTATTTGAGTTTCGGCTTCCTCTACAAGCCATACCTTCTTTTTAAAAGAAAAATAAATACCATGTTTTACTTTTCTTTTATTTTGGTATCGAAAATGGTTTTCATAATGTTTTATATATCAATGTGTTGTATTGATATCTTGTGATTGAAAGGTGGGGATGTTATGTTTCCTTTATGCATGTTTTATGTGATATGATTATGTTGAGGTTCTTGGGCATTATTATGAAAACGGGTGGTTCCGTGATAAACTAAGGGCGGGTGAACCCGATATAGCTCTCTAATGCATTGGGTAACGCGAAGGAGTGAAACGTTAAGGTTTCTCCGAAGAGATTTTAGGGAATATACTGTGATGGGTATTCCAAACGTAACCAAGAGGGTTACTCCCTACGTAAGAATGTTATGAATGCCTCAAGTTACCTTTATGTCTTATGATTTCTATGATTTATTCATGATTTTATGAGGTATGTTAAAGTTCCTATGTTTTATGGGTAAAGTATGATTTCATTCTTATGTATATATGAACTCATGTTTCCTTTCCATGTTTTTTTTATAACCCATACTGAGTTTTTATGCTCATCCCAAGTTTTTGAAATGTTTTTCACAGGTCAAGGGAAAGGTACATGATAAGATGATAGAGTCAAGGATGTGTCAAGAAATAATCCATGTTTTATTTTAAATGTGTTTCCATTGATGGGAATGAAGAATACTATCTTTATGTAACCACTTTGTTTATATGTGGAATGTAATGCAAGTTTTATGATCTAATTCTCTAAAACTCTAAACCCGAAAAGATCCTCAATGTGTAATCTTGTAATAACTCAAGATTAAGTAAGGTTTAAGGCTGGGGACTTATAGTTGGTATCAAAGGTCGGTTTATATAACTTTAGGAGTTAGAATTCTATTAAATGATTATCCAAAAATATTTTTTTTTCGAAATGATATAGCATTTAAAGATTACCATGTTGCTTCATCTAAGACATGTTTGTTCAGAATGGTTTTCCACAGAGGAAACAGGGAAGCAGTGCTAGGAAGGCATACAGAAGGAAATAACCTTCCGAATCAGTATCCTGAGATGGTCGGAATTGGAACTGAACAGTTTTTTGCAGTAATGGCGCAGTTAACTCAAGCGATAAATGGCGGTGGTATCCATGCACGAGATCAGCCAGAACAACCGCAGAGGAACATGTCAGTGGTGGAACATTTCATGAGGCAACATCCACCATCATTCAGAGGATCATCTGACCCTGTGCTAGATGAAGGGTGGATTAAAGCACTGGAGAAGATTTTTGATGTCATGGGGTGTTCAGACAATCAAAAGGTTAGTCTTGCTATTTACCGTTTGGAGGGTGAAGCAGATCAGTGGTGGTCTATGGTTAAAAATATCAGGGACGCCGATGAGATTGATGCTCTTGACTGGGATGAATTCAAAGGTATGTTTCTTGAGAAGTATTTTCCTAAGGCTGTTTGACTTAGGATGGAAAAGCAATTCTTGGAATTGAGGCAAGAGGAAGACTCAGTGGCTGCCTATGAAGAAAGGTTCACTCGATTGGCAAGGTATGCTCCAAATTTTATCCGGGACCTTGATCGTAAAATCAATCGTTTTTACTCAGGATTAAAGCCAAAATACCGAAGGGCATTAGCTTCTCGTGAGTTTAAAAGTTATTAAAAGCTTGTTCGATGTGCTGAGAAGGTGGAAATGGAGTTTTCCGATGACCAAGTTTTCTATAACAACCAGCAGAAGAAGAGACTGAGGTGGCAGGAGAAAGGTAAGAATTCTTCAAAAAAGTCTGATGGTAAGAGAACTAAGTTTCCAGTTTGTGATAAATGTGGAAAAAGGCATGCTGGGGAATGTCTTCTAAATTCTGGAAAGTGCTACCGATGTGGTAAGATGGGACATAAGGCTCGTGATTGCACTGAAAAGGATCAAGGTGAAGGTAAGAACAAATTTGATTTACAGTTAGTGAAATGTTATAAGTGCAATGAGATGGGTCACTATGCAAACGAGTGTCCGACAAAGAGCTTGAGTGATGGGAAGCAGTTAGACTACAAGCAGAAAGGGGTGGTGAAATCCTTTGCAAGTACTTCAGCAGATGTCGGGCCATCAAATGAAGTTGTATCAGGTACTTTGTTTGTTTTTTCAGATTATGCCAGTGTGTTGTTTGATTCGGGGTCTACACATTCTTTCATCTCTGAAACCTTTTCTAGTAAAATGGGAATACCATCTCAAGAAATGACTCCTGAACTTTTGGTAAAAACACATGGGGGAAATGTTGAGGCAAAAAGAATTTATAAGAATCTTCCTATCCTTATCTGTGGAAAGAACCTACTTGCAAACCTTATTGTTCTACCTCTAGTAGAGTTTGATGTTATCCTGGGTATGGATTGGCTCTCTATTTACCATACTAATATTGACTGTAGAGCTAAAGAAGTTTCTTTTCAGAAAGACTTTCAGTTTGTTTACAAGAATGAACCCTTACTTTTGATAACATATCAAGAGGCCGAGAAACTTGTAAAAGATGGAAATGAATGTTACCTTGCACACATCGTTGAAAATAAAGGAACTGTTCATATTAATGATGTGCCAGTGGTAAATGAGTATCCTGATGTTTTTCCTGATGAGTTGCCTGGAATAATACCAGATCGGGAAGTTGAGTTTACTGTTGACTTAGTTCCTGATGCTAAGCCAATTTCAAAACCCCCTTATCGAATGGCACAAATTGAACTTTTAGAGTTGAAGGAGCAATTGCAAGATTTATTAGAGAAAGGTTTCATTAGACCTAGCACATCACCATGGGGTGCTCCTGTTTTATTTGTTAAAAAGAAATATGGTTCTATGAGACTTTGCATTGATTATAGAGCCTTTAATAATATCACTGTTAAGAACAAATATCCTTTGCCTCATATCGATGATTTTTTTGATCAGCTCCAGGGAGCTCAGTTTTTTTCAAAGATTTACCTGAGATCGGGGTACCATCAGCTGAAGGTAAAGGAGGCAGATATTCCGAAGACCGCATTCCGTACGAGATATGGCCATTATGAATTTTTAGTAATGCCTTTTGGGCTAACCAATGCACCTGCTGTATTCATGGACTTAATGAATAGAATTTTCCATGAGTTCTTGGATAAGTTTGTGGTGGTTTTCATTGATGATATTTTGGTGTTTTCTAAAAGTAAAGAGGAGTATGAAAAACATTTAAGGGTTATCTTGCAAACCTTAAAAGAAAAGAAACTGTATGGGAAATTCAGCAAGTGTGAGTTTTGGTTGCAACAAATTTCTTTCCTTGGTCACATTGTTTCTAAAGATGGAATAACTGTTGATCCTGCAAAAACAAAAGTTGTGGAAGAATGGCCAAGACCCACAAATGTAACCGAGATTCGTAGCTTCCTTGGTTTGGCGGGCTATTACCGAAGGTTTGTTAGAAATTTTTCACGGTTATCTAGTCCAATGACTAAGCTAACTCGGAAGGGTGTTAAGTTTATCTGGACAAAAGAATGTGATGATTGTTTTCAGGAATTGAAAAGAAGATTGGTGAATGCTCCAGTTTTGGCACTACCTTCCAGGAATGGTGAGTTTGTTATATATAGTGATTCTTCATTTAAAGGACTTGGTTGCGTCCTAATGCATAATGATCAGGTAATTGCTTATGCTTCACGATAGTTGAAAACTCATGAGGTAAATTACCCTACACATGATTTGGAATTAGCTGCTGTTGTTTTTGCTTTAAAAATTTGGAGGCATCATTTATATGGAGTAAAGTGTGAAATATATACCGATCAGAAAAGTTTAAAGTATATATTCACTCAGAAAGAGTTAAACATGAGACAAAGGTGATGGCTGGAATTAATCAAGGATTATGATTGTACAATTCATTACCATCCAGGAAAAGCAAATAAAGTGGCTGATGCTTTGAGTCGAAAAAGTAATGCTTCATTAACAATGTTGCATTTGGAACGTGATCCTTTGGTTAACGATTTGATGAAATTTGGCATAGAAGTTGTTGGTGTAGGAATTCCTTCTGTTTTGTTTCAGGTATCAGTGAGATCTTCTCTATCAGATAGAATCAAGCAAGCACAGAAGCAAGACAGTGAGTTGCAGAAAAAGGTAGAGCTGGTTCAGAAAGGTAAGTTGCCTGAATTCAACATTGATAATGATTGTGTTTTGAGATTTGGGAGGAGATTGTGTGTGCCTTGTGATTCACAGTTGAAGAGAGAGTTGTTATGTGAAGCTCATAGTTCTCCGTTTTCAGTTCATCCGGGCAGTACTAAGATGTATAGAGATCTGCGGGAGTATTACTGGTGGGATGGAATGAAAAGAGATATTGCTGATTTTACTGTGAAGTGTTTGACTTGTCAGCAGGTTAAAGAAGAGCGGCAGTTACCGAAAGGGATGCTTCAGCCTTTACCAGTGCCAGAGTGGAAATGGGAGAATATATCCATGGACTTTGTTGTTGGATTACCGAAGACATCTCGAGGTAATAATGCAATCTGGGTTATTGTTGATCGCTTGACCAAATCTGCTCATTTCCTTGCTATACGAGATACTTTCTCTCTTGATCAACTTTCCCGTTTGTATCTTAAAGAGATAGTCAGGTTACATGGAGTTCCTCTCTCCATTGTATCGGATCGTGATCCAAGGTTTACTTCTAACTTTTGGAAAGGCCTTCAGAAGTCGTTGGGTACTGAATTAAATTTTAGTACAACTTTTCATCCTCAATCAGATGGGCAGTTAGAACGAACAATTCAGACATTGGAGGATATGCTACGAGCTTGTTCTATGGATTATCAGGGAAGTTGGGACCAACATCTTTCTTTGGTTGAGTTTTCATATAATAACAGTTTTCATTCCAGTATACAGATGGCGCCATTTCAGGCATTATATGGGAAACGGTGTCGAACTCCAGCTTTCTGGGATGAAGTGGGTGAAAGGAAGTTGATGGGACCAGAATTGGTAGAAGAGATGGCAGAAAAAGTTCATCTGATTCAGAAACACATGAGAACAGCTCAGAGCAGGCAGAAGAGTTATGCGGATAACCGGAGGAAGGATCTATCTTTCGAGGTAGGTGATCATGTTTTTCTCAAGGTTTCTCCTTGGAAAAGTGTGATGAGATTTGGTAAGAAAGGAAAGTTGAGTCCAAGGTTCATTGGACCATAAAAAATTCTAGAGAGAGTTGGATCAGTTGCATACCGAGTGGCTTTACCTCCGAGTTTATCTCAGGTACACAATGTTTTTCACATTTTGATGTTGAGAAAGTATATGCCAGATCCATCTCATGTTTTGAGTCCAGAGGTAGTTCAGATGGAAGAGAACCTATCTTATGAGGAACAACCGGTCCAGATTCTTGACCACAGGGAGCAAGTGTTACAGAATAAGGTGATTAAGCAGGTAAAGGTTTTGTGGAAAAACCACATGATTGAAGAGGCAACATGGGAATCTGAAAATTAAATGAGGGATAAGTACCCCCATTTATTCGATAAGTAAATAAATTGCGGGGACGCAATTTTCTAAAGGGGGGAAGGATGTAACATCCCAAGTAAGTAATGAATAATAGATATTTTTATCTATGTCTATTAATGATTAAGATAGTGTTATAGAGGCTTAAAATGAAAATAAATACAATCTTATGCATGGAATACACTAATATTCTTAAAAGATTGTTTTACTGCCTTTTGATGGCAAACCATTTTTGAATCTATATTTTGACAATTTTATAAACTATGTTTGTCAAAATAAACTTATCCTTTATGATTGGGACATCAAAATTTACCTTGTGTGAATTTTTGGTATTTTTCTGACAATGTTCATTTTTTAATGAATAGTGAAAAATACTGCATTTTACATCAAAACTGCTTTTTAATCTAATTTATTTATATGATTAGATTATGTTTTGAATTGGTTTTGAAGTGAAATTAGAATATATTTTTACCATTTTATCCAATGGTGGTCATTGGAATCAATTTCACTTTGAAATTAGACTTAAACTGGTGTCAATCTTTTGATACTTATTGTTTTGTAAAAACACGCTATTTGCTCTGGCAGCAGGAATTAATTATTAAATTAATTAATGTGACTTATATGATTTGAATTTTGTAAAATAGACTTCATTTTTGAATTCGGAATATCAAATATAGCTTAGGGTGAATTTTTGGAAATTTTCTGAAAAACTTCAATTTTTGATGAATAGTGAAACCACTAAGTGGTAATCAAGCAAACTGATTTTTCAGTTAAATGAAAGTTTACCACTAATGTGTATTGAATTTTGAAAATCCGACATACATGGTTGTCATTAATAAGTAAAATGTGGTTCAATGAGATTATAATAATCTTTTGGTGAATAGTAACTTATTAAGTTCTTAATCGCGATTAGTGGTAATTATGGTAGTTTAAGGTATAAATAATGCTTTAATAATAGTAAATGACCTAGAAACATGTCCCAACCTTATTGGTTGTGTCATGGAAGACCAAGAAAAGCCATGGGTCAACTTGGGGACCCCATGGAGACACTTTGGTTTGGAAATGACATAAATAACTTTTTATTAAATGTTAAAGTAAAAATGACACAAACAAGAGATGTTTTACGAAAACAATTTTTACATGGAGTTATAAAGATAAGATTTTTGATTATAAATAGTCATTAGAAAGATAAAAAGATTTCCTACATCATAGTATTTTTTTATGATTTTTAGACATTAAATAAATTAAATTATTTATGACATAATAATGATGCAGCGATGGCATCATTATTTGACGATTTAAATAAAATGGAATGATAATGTAAAATATATGAACTAAACATGTCCAAAACTTATTGTATGAGTGGATTTCGAAGCCTTATCACCTTATCCACGAATTATATCAATGTGGGACCTTTTGAAACCGAAACACATTTTCAAATAAAGTAATATTTCTTTACTTTCCAAAAGTGCCCCTCCTCTCCTCTTATAAAAGGCCCCCACCTCTACCTCATTTCACACACTACTCAAGCCTTTGGCTCGGCCAAACCATGACCATTTACTCTCTCCACATCCCTCTCCTAATCCTAGAGGATTCCCTTTGGGCATAATCCTTTCAAAGGAAGCCTTTAGACTCAAATCAAAAGGAGTTACGCTTTTAAAGGTAATTCATTCTCTCATGTTCATTTGTTTTATTTTTCTTCTCCAACCCCCTAAACTCTTTTTATTTACTTCTTTTGTAACAACACAAGTATCTTCAATATACTAGGATGTTTTTATAAGATTTATTTGAGCTACACTCTCACACAACTACATCAAATGGTTAAAGAACATACGGTTTCCGTGGATGGCGAAATTCTGCCTCCCGAAACGATGATTGTTCAATACTCATTTAACACCTTCAAAGGTGGCCATTATGATGTAACTATTTTTATATATGATATATGATATGTTTATGTTTTCCTAAAGCTTCTGTTTTTTTCATTTTGGGCATACCTTTATGGTTTCCATTATGGGTAAACACGATATCTTCATTTTAGGAAGTGTGGACTACCGCCCCCTCAAAGTGATTTGATTCGTTAAATACCATATGTGGGACATATAAAGGATGGAACTATGATATTATATATGATATTATACTGGAATTATAATATACCTTTATATCATTATGATTCCATTCTATAAAATACGAAATATAAATGAAAGTAGCGTTCATGCGTACGTACGGCTTACCGTCTCCATGAACGGTGCATTTCATTTCTTACCTCTAAATGATTATGTAATATTATAAATGCATGTATGTACTGGATATATATGACATATATGATATCTACATCATGAATACCATTCTGGATATAATGAACCTTTGACCAAATTAACAACATGTAAGTGTAAGAAGTCTATTTTTGACTTAAGAACCAAATACCGACAAAATGAACATTATTAACTTAACTGATTACATGATGTTCATAACATGGTATAAAAGGAATAATGAACTTGAAAAAGATTCATAATCAATTAGAGATTAACTCAAGTTTATTATTCAGGAGATTAAAGAACGGTCGGGTCAAGTCGGATACGAGGTATGGGACTTCGTCTCAATCCCCTTTCATTGAGGAATATTTTATTTTATATACAACTTTCTTTTATACGGTGTATAAACCCCTTTGACTTTTACATTTATTCAAAAGGAATATTTTTTTATACGAAGCGTTTACTAAATGACAAAAGGGAATGTTTTTGTCGTACGTATGCGGCGACAACGACTTCTCCGCCGTCGTGACCGTTATTTGAGTTTCGGCTTCCTCTACAAGCCATACCTTCTTTTTAAAAGAAAAATAAATACCATGTTTTACTTTTCTTTTATTTTGGTATCGAAAATGGTTTTCATAATATTTTATATATCAATGTGTTGTATTGATATCTTGTGATTGAAAGGTGGGGATGTTATGTTTCCTTTATGCGTGTTTTATGTGATATGATTATGTTGAGGTTCTTGGGCATTATTATGAAAACGGGTGGTTCCGTGATAAACTAAGGGTGGGTGAGCCCGATATAGCTCTCCAATGCATTGGGTAATGCGAAGGAGTGAAACGTTAATGTTTCTCCGAAGAGATTTAAGGGAATATACTGTGATGGGTATTCCAAACGTAACCAAGAGGGTTACTCCCTACGTAAGAATGTTATGAATGCCTCAAGTTACCTTTATGTCTTATGATTTCTATGATTTATTCATGATTTTATGAGGTATGTTAAAGTGCCTATGTTTTATGGGTAAAGTATGATTTCATTCTTATGTATATATGAACTCATGTTTCCTTTCCATGTTTTTTTTATAACCCATACTGAGTTTTTATGCTCATCCCAAGTTTTTGAAATGTTTTTCACAGGTCAAGGGAAAGGTACATGATAAGATGATAGAGTCAAGGATGTGTCAAGAAATAATCCATGTTTTATTTTAAATGTGTTTCCATTGATGGGAATGAAGAATACTATATTTATGTAACCACTTTGTTTATATGTGGAATGTAATGCAAGTTTTATGATCTAATTCTCTAAAACTCTAAACCCGAAAAGATCCTCAATGTGTAATCTTTTAATAACTCAAGATTAAGTAAGGTTTAAGGCTGGGGACTTATACATGTACATGAAGGAAATTTATATATTGAGTTATAAGAACCATTTATAAATTTCTATTGAGGATACATTCAAATATTTATTGTGCGACATTCATTTTTGATCATGTACTACTCTCAGATGAACTACAACTATTTGATCCTTTACTGCTAGAGAGAGCATTGCTGTCTCAACACTCAGATCCTTTATTGTTAATTTGGTTTATGTGGTTTTTAATTATTTGTATCTTCTGTGAGCTTAATATTTTTAGGGTTATACTACTCATGAAAGTTAGTACTATTAGGTTGTGACTTCCTAACAAATTTTAGGTGATTGGGTTGTTCCTAATTAATAAAAAGTAGGGGTTTTAATTGTTCCTTGGTCTGGATAAATGTAGTTTAGTTTATTCCACCACCATAAAAGGAAGCTAGGGGGTTTTGACTCCAGGTGAGAAAAATCCAATCTTGAGTTGTGCAGCCAGGTTTTAAAAAGGTAGCTATAAAGGATTACAAATCTCTTCAAAATTCAGAGATTCTATAGTTATTGGGTGTTATCTCTCTCTCTCTCTCTGCGTTTGAGAGAGGTAAAGAGTAGAGTAGAATCATTTAGATCTAACTACTATAAAAATATTATGTTAATTTAATTTTTATTTTCACTATATTAATTATTTACTTTGATAATAATTTATAAAATATTTTAAAAGTGGGTAATTCACCCCCTGTTGACTATTCAACAATCCTCACATTAGGACAAGACAATTGGTATCAAAGTGGGTCCCATAGATTTGGCATATTAATTTTTATTTGTGATAATCAATCCATACATAAAATTCATGGGTAAAATAATTGTTTTTGAGATGTCAGGGAAAAATAAAAATTATGGATGAACACTTCAAATACCTCCATTATTTGATGTAATTTATTATGTATATTGATATTTTCATATGGAATATTTTCTCAAGCACCTCAGCATTGATAGTTAGATAATCATAGTGAAACCATACATACTACCAGAAGTTGATCCTAAATCATTGAATGATAATGATTCACGTAACATCCAAATATTTAATTTTAAGTATTTTTTTAAATAAATTTAATCTCTTCGATTGCTTACTTTTCATAAAACACTAAGCTTAAAAGAACTGCAAAATAATCTTATTTAATTACGATAGTTATCACATAGCTGTTGGAATAACATGAATGAATGAGATTAAATAAATTTTGAAAATATAGTTTAAACATGTTTATAAAATAAATTCATTGGCCACCAATTAATTAAAAATAAAAATAAAAACCAATTGAATATAAAGGGTGTGTTTTTATAAAAAAACTATTTTTATGCTCACAATGGAATTTTATCTTAATAAATTAAATTAATCTCTATTAGTGAAATAAATTAATGAAATTTATATTTTATATATTCAATAATATTTTTAAATTCATTCATTATGTTTGATAGGCTTAAAATAATAATAAATCAAATTTTAAGCATAAAAAACTATATTTTTCAAAAAGGTAATTTTGCCACCTTTTAACGGCACACCTATTTTTAAACTAAATTTTAATAGTTTTATTAATTTTATTTTAAAAAATAAACTTCATTTTTTAATGTGTAATATCAAAATTATCTTAGGGAGAAATTTTGTTGTTTTTCAGAGAAGTTTCATTTTTTGATGAATAATAAAAAATACTAAATATTAATTGAAAATTGTTTTTTCATCTAATATATTTATATAGTTAAATTATATTTTAAATTGATTTTAAAGTATAATTAGTTAAATTATAAATCATTAAATTTAATTTATGTCATTATAATTAATTTTACATTGAAATTGGATATAAAAACATTTCAAACTTTTGAACCTTTCACTTTAAAAACCGGTTTTCCCGTTGCGTTTGCGGGATTAATTTTAAATATAATTTTACCTATTATGTGAATTTAATTAAGTAAAATGGATTCCATATTTTCAATCATAAGGTATAAATTTATTATTAGTTTCATTTTTTTTAGTTATAAAAAATTTACTGTGGTAAAAAAGTTATTTAATGCAGTATAGGTAAAAAAATGAAACATGTTAAAGTTAAATGGTAAAGGATTACAATACCTAAAAACTAAAATTTTTAATTGGTGCATGAAATATTTATTGAAACTAACCAACCTCAAAAAAATTAATTTACAATATAATTATTTTAAATTAATTCCACCTCAATGTGGTTGGCTTCAATTATAAAATAATCACTATTTAATCATTCAAACTTACCTCTCCTCAAGTATAAATACCACCCCTCACAACCCCATTTCAAATAAAAAGCATTTAATCTCCTAAAATATATTAAAAAAAATATCCTAATCACTCTCCCCATGTCTAAGTTCTACTGGTATCACCAAAATACCAATCCTAGATCTATTAAGAAGAGATCTAAAGGATGTCCATTGAAGAAGAGGTAGCGTTCTTCAACGAGCACTTTTGTTTTATTTATTTTTCCACCAATTAGATTATTATTATATCTCTATTATATAATAACATAATTATATTAAATATATTGATATTTTTTATGTCAAGTGTATGACCTAGAACTTCACACACTTCCATAAAATGATATACAAAATCATTATTCATGTGTATGACAGACTACTGCCTCGTGAACCGTTGTTGTTCGTTCTTCCATTACCACATTTCAAGGTTGATAATAATGATTTATTTATAGTTTATATATGATATATATTATATTTATCATGTCTTTATTATTATTTAATTAGTATATAACACAAAACTTTATGCTTTACATCCTATGGGAATACGATAATGTCGTTTGTGGACGTGGGCACTAATGCCTCCTCAAAGCGATGTGATTCATTCATGATTTATATGGAATGTATTAAGGATAGTATTAATAAAAATATGTGTCATATATGATATAAAAATTATATTTTAATTATAATATACATGTATACCATTTACTCTTCTTTCTTTGAATATGACAAGAAAATAGAAACAACGTTCATGCGTACGTATAGCCTACCATCTCCATGAACGGTGTATTCCATTTCATATCAATAAATATTATGGATTATAATAAATAAATATATAATGAATATATATGATATTTATATCATATTTTACATTCTTTATATTATTAAATCATGATCTAAGTAAGAGGAACAACAAATAACAATTTAAAACATACTAAAAAAATAAAGCAGTTACTAACCGAAACAATGAAAACATTGGAATATTATTAATGAATGACTAATAATATGTCATAAAAGGATAATATATGATAGAATAAATATTAAAATTTGTTTTTAATAAGTTAATAACATTCTTAAAACAAATACACAGCAGGTTAAATAACATTTAACCAAAAGGAAGTGTAAGGTAAGAGTTTCTCGTCTCATTTTTTCTTCTGTGAGATATATGCCTTACTCACCACTTATTTATTATATGTAGTGTATATAAAAAACTTCGATATAAAATATATTTAATATAATTATATTAATTATATTTAATGTTTTATTTAATAATTATTACTTTTATGGGTAATATGATTTGATTGATTACAAAGTGGTAAGGGAATTCTTAACCTATTTTCCATGCTTTCGGTTAACTTTCTACTTCATCGATTATGTCATGTAATGATTATGTGTGGGACGACTTTTTATTATATTATTTTTCATTTCAATTTGTTTTATGTGTATTTATAGTGAATACACATAAATGATTGATTTTATTAATGCTTACTTCAATGATATGATATTTATAAGGGATTTTCTTTTTATTTTTTTTATAATTTTTTTAAAAGTTTCCCTTAAAATTATATTTTTCTTCCATTCCCATGTTTCTTATAAAATTGTTTCCAAAATGTTTTTAATATTATCTATTATCGTTTAAAGTCATTTTTACTCATATTTTAATTTTTAAAAAATGGTTTAAAAGGATTATTTTTTTTTCATTTTCTAAGAGAGGTTCTTCATTAATTTTCTGGAAAAAATATGGAAGTAATGTTTTTTTAACTTATACAACATGAGTGGATTTTACTGTTATCATGAAGTTTTAAGGCCTTGAATCTTCCTTTATAGTCTTTAAAGTTTATTTTCAAAGAAAATGTTTTCTTTTATAATTGTGTGGAATTTTAAAAAAAATGTTTAAAAAAAATAAAGGATATTTTCCTCAAGAATTATTTGAAGCGATCATTAAAAATTATTTTCCATCAAAGATGACATTATTTGATGTTAATTATGATTTAATAGAGATATTATTCAAGGATAATATCCTCATTCTTTTTATATTTGGTTTATATTTATGATTGCATGATGTTTATGAATCTTATTTCTTTTCATTGATTTATGTTATGATAAAATATTTATCAAACTCATTTCATTACATGGGTTTTGATGTGATGAATGATTTATGTTATTATGGAAGAAATATGTATGATTTTCATTATGTTATGGGTGGGACCTATATATCCCTCCAATGAATTCGGTAATAATGGATAACTCATGAGTAAAATTGTTATCCATGAACTTGTTTACACGTTCAAAAATATTACGTGTGAACCTAATTATATGTTCACAAATGTTATGTGTGAACCTAATTACAAGTTCACAAATGTTATGCCAGAAATTGATTACATGTTCATAATATTATGAATGAACCTGATTACATGTTCACTTTGTTATGTATAAACCTATATTTCATGTCCATATGTTTATGTGTGACCCGGTTACATGTCCATAAGTTTATGTAAGGGCCTGATTTCATGTACTTAACCAAAAGGGTGAACCTGTTTCTATTTATAAATGTTCAAAAAGTTACAATTTTATATGTATTAAAAAATTACATGTATTATTACAATGTTATTCTCTTAAAATTCATTTCATATGAACTTATATGATTTATTATATGTCTCAAGATTATGATATTTTATATGCATGGTGTAATTTTCTAATGTTATGTTCATGTTCTTATACCCTTATACCTATGATATGATTGATATCTCCCTTTTTTACTCTTACCGATCATATGAGATCACCCTTTTCTTATGTTTATTTTCCTCAGGATACATATAATGGTATAAAGTTTTATAAGTCAAAAGGGTATTAGTTATGAAGTAATAAGCAGGAGACGATGTAAAAATTTACAAATTTGTTTATGCTAGAAAGTTTCCAGAGACACTAATACCATATGATTTTGGTGTGGTTTAATTATGTTATGTAATGAATATTCATCTATTTAGATGTAATATATATGTATAAAAATAATTTATCATTATAATTGGTATCAGAGTAAGGTTTAGTTAACATTTGTAAACTAGGATGAGAAAACCTTAGTAAGAACCCTAATTGTAAGTCTAGATTACAATACTATAGTTTTGGTAATGATCATGAATAACTTAAGTTAAACCTAAGGTGTCATAGATCAAAATTTTATATGTAATTTACCTTAATTATGAGTTTTTACTACTATGGATAATGTTTCTCACTCTATGCTTTTTTGGTTTTATGAAATGGATCTAACCAAGAGGATTCATGTTAATGGTGAATGTGAGGGACAATGGAATGATATTGCTCATGATCAAACAAATGAAATGGGGTTCAAAAGGTGAAACCTTGTTATTACTCCTAATTAGAAATATAATAATATGATCAATAATCTAAACTTTGGTGATTTTTCTGACCAATTTAATAAGAGAAATATGTAGTTTCATGGTGACCACAGAGGAAAGAAAGTTCAATTTTCCTCATGTAAAGAATATGAGAAGAGGCATCAAGTAGAGTGTTTCAAAGGAAGTAGAAGATGATTTGGGTGTGGAAAAGAAGGGAACAAAACAAGTAATTTAAAAGTAAAATTAAAAGGTTCAGTTAACGCAATAGATTAGAATAATGGTATTCCTACGGAATCATTGATATTTAAATGTTTTAAATATGGGATGTATAGAAATTATGAAAGTCGATGCCCTAGGGGGAAAGCTCATGAAAATAATCCACAAGGTTGTATGAGTAATGTTTATATTTCTGATGATGAATAGACTATAAATGAAATATAATATGGAAGAAGTATTAAGGAATAAAATTATTAATCCTAGATAAAGGTTTAATAAGTAAGTGGAATTATTGAGTATTTATATTTTAGAATTCAATAATAATGTTGTATAAGTAATTTTATGGTATTATAGAATGATGAAACATATAAGGATTCTTCAAATATAGTTTTTCCTATGTTTTTGAAAGTATATATTGAATGGTATAGGTAATCATGAAAAGTGATTGAGGTGGTAAGGTGATATTTTTGGAAAACACATGATTAAGGGAAATATAACCCTTAATATGTGCATGATGTTGGGATAATAATGAGATAACAATATGTTTGATGGTGATAAAATAAATGGGACACTATTGATGATCTTGGAAATAATTAGTAATTGGATGATAATATAGTTTATGTTTATAGAATTTTTAGATATATGGTATAAGGAAAGAGATAATTTTTGAAATCATGAAAGTTTTCACTAATGTTTTATTGTAATTTAGGTTATTACCATGTTTCAATAGAATATATGATAATGATCTTCACATGTTTTGTGTGTGACAATTAAGAGCTACATTAAGTTTTTTGGGTGATTAATGATAAGATGATTTTGAAAATTTAACGAACTTCTTTTGAAATTTTTGGATTTTAATATTTTCAAAGGTTCATATGGGTAACCATTAATAAAACTATTGACATTGAAATTTGGATGATGTTTTAGAGATTAAGGTATTACTTAACCATATAAATATTTATTCTTATTGAATAACTCGTTTTAAACATTTTGGTTTGATGATAATTATAGACATAAGGAATGAATTTTCATCCCATTATGGATCTTATAATCCACTAGTTCTGTAGGCATTACAATTTGAACTTCATTTCTTGGAGTAAGAAATGAAGTGGAGATTGATCAAGGAACACCCAAAGATTGATATTGTACTCATGAAATGAAATCAAGTAATTATATCTTCTTAAATGATTTTGAAATAAAATTTCATCATATTATCATCATTTCTAGGTGTAAGGGAAAAAAACGCTTACATCCATAATGAAAATAGTTGTATTTAGGTATCTTCCCTTAATATTTTGGAACCCAAAAAATCTATTAATCATATTCAGATTTTTTCAAAGCGTATGGGTTTCTCAGACTTCATGCATGCTAGATCATGCAATCTATTTATTTAGATCTTTTAGAAATGCTGTGCTAGAGTGGAATATATTGAGGTGTTGTCTCAACATGTTACGTCCAAATTGAGCATGGGAGGCTTGTAATTTATTTTCTATTTTTTGTATGCAATCTATAAATCCAATGAGAGTAAGGATATTTGGAGAAGGATAAAAAACTTTCATCTAGGGAATTTGGCCTGTTTTTTTGTGGTGATTTCAACTCTATTATAGATTCTAATGAGAAAAAAGGTGGTGGGATTTATCCAGAATCTGCTATATAAGACACTAGATCCTTCATGGAGTCTAATGGTCCTAATGACCTTGGGTTTTCTGAAAGTTAATTTACATGGTGTAATAATAGGAAGGGAAGTTGGAATATCTGGAGTAGGTTAGATCATTGCCTCTGAAATATTCAAAGTATGGATTGCTTCACACAGATAATGGTGAGATACCTACAAAGGATGCTATCTGATCATTCTATGTTGGTGGTGAGCATTATTAGGGACTTAAGGAGGCATGAGTGTTTCATTTAATCTAGCGAATGGATGAAAATGGACGGATTAAGGAAAAATATTAGAGAATCATGGAATCAACTATTTTAAGGGAGTCCTTTGGCAAGCCTTTCATTATGGATGAGGCGACTAAGAAAAGACCTACAAGTGTGGATTGGGGATAGTGTAAATTATGATACTATCTTGGAGGGGATTCGAGAGGATATTAAAAGGATTGATATGAGACTTCAATAAAATTGGGATGATGACATATTTATAGCGCTGAAGGATAAGAAAAGTCATTTACGAGAGAGGGTGATTGAAATTGAATGAGTCTTCAGGGAGAAATCAAGGGTGACTTGGATCGAAGAAGGTGATAAAAACATGACCTATTTTCAGTCGTGCATAAAGGAAAGAAAGGTGGAAAGAAGAGTTAATATACAACTCCAATATGGGACCTATATGAATGATGTTGGGGTGGTAGGTAACGTGGATCTGGAACACTTCGAATGGTTACTCGAAGGCTATAAGAGCCTTCTGTTTAGAGGTGTAGAGGCCGTAGAAGAAGGTGACAACTTCTTCCATTTCTTTCCTAGGTTGGTAGACAATAAAGATAATTATGATATGGAAGAAGTACCTGATGATAAAGAAATTAAGGAAGAGGTTGATAGTATGAAGTTGGAAAATTCTCCAGGTCTGGATAATTTCCTAGTCTATTTTTATAGGTTTGCTTGGGATATCATCGGTATTCATGTTAGGGATTCTATTTGGGACTTTTTCATAGGGAGATTTCTCTTGAGATATTTATGTGTGAACATAGTGGTCCTCATTCTACAAGTGAACTAGCCAGACCCCATCAATCAATATTGTCCAATTATCCTATGTAATTTTTCTTAAAAAATTCTTTCTATCCTTGTGAATAGGAGGGCCAAGGGCATTATGGTGAGAATAGTGTTGGAGTAGAATCATAGCTTTATCCAAGGGAGGTGTATTTAGGGTGTGGTGTGGATTTCTTAAGATATGGTGCATGATATTAATATAAAGTCCCTAGGGTATAATATCATACTCAAAGTGGACATGGAAAAGGCTTATAATAGGTTGTAGTGGAGATATATCACAAATTTTATGAGGAAAATGGGCTTAAAAGGTTGGTTTTGTGTTTTTATCTTTAGATTATTTTATTCTCCATGTATTTAAATTTCTTTCATGGGGAAGAGATTTGGTTTATTCAATTAGGTGTGGGGTTTAAGGTAGGGTGACCCTCTATCTCCTAATATTTTCATATTAGCATATGAAGCACTCACTTTAAACATGAAATGTTTCTTAGAGGAGGGGTCAACTTGGACATTTAAGAACAAGTTAGGTGACAACATTATATCCCATTTTTTATTTTCTAATGAAATTATATTCTTCATAAATGGAATGAAAAATTCTATTAAAGGATGGAATAAAATTATGTAGTAGTATGATAAGTAGAGTGGGAAGAGAATGAACTTAGTAAAGAGATATTCTTATTTATCTAATAGGTGATCAATCTGATGTATCAGGGAAATTCAAAATAGATTGGGAATGTGAATATGTCACCTATCTTTGGTCTATCTAGGTGCTCCAATTTCCAATGGGAGAATCAAGAAGAGTTTGTTTGATGATATTATAAATAAAATTACAATCTATATCTCCAATTGGGGAAAATAAATTCTTTCATTCGGTGGGCGTATCATGATTTTCAGTAGTGTGCTTTAATCTATGGCTATGCATGTACTCTTTTTTATCAAATCACCTAAAGGGACCAATGAATGTCTGAAAAAACAATGAATAGGTTTATCTAGTATGAAAATGACATAGGGGAATGACATTGTGCATCCTCAAAGTGTATGGATAGGCCAATTGATGAAGGAGGTATCAACATATGGGATATTTTTGAAACCATGAAGGACATGCAAGGAAAGATGGTGTAGGAAATTATTGAAGGAAAATTTCTATGGGTGAAGTTTATGATAAATTGGTATGGAGAAAGCTAGGAGAGTGAGAGATCAGCACACAAAACCCTCAAGACTAGATAAGAATATGATCGAGCTCCTGGAGATTCTTTCTGATAAAGTCCGATGGGTGGTGGGCTATGGAGATATAAAATATTGGAAGGATAAATATATCTATGAATCCCTATACTTTCCTAGTTTCCTAGTCATATAAATATCATTTTGGGAAGCTTTTACCTTTTCATCCTTTATTAACTCGACACTGGATTCCCATCAGTAGGATTTTTTTGATGTCATAACTCTTAATGATAAGACTGATATATTTTCCTTCTCTACTTTGATGTGAGGGAGTTTTAACGGATGGGATTTCTGTGAGATATTGCATCATAGGAGTGAGATTGATGATTTGGTGGTGAAGCACCAATTGCAAACAGATCCCAGTGAAGATGAACTTCTTGGTTTTCTAGATGAGGAAATATGAGTTATTGATGAAAGAAAACATCTAAAAGAATGGAATTTTCCTTGAATATTTCTATTAGTGTTGTGCTTTTCCAAGTCAGATGTCAACATGGAACATGTTTTTCAGAAGTGATTGGGTGCTTGAAATTTAGAATATTATTGATAGTGGTTTGAAATTTGTAGTTTGTTGGGAATCCATGGTGGAGTTTCAGTAGTCATGGTTCTAGGGGGTGGTTCGGAACTCAGAGGTGTCCAATGCGATGAGTAAGGTATTTTCATCCTCCTGTTCGGTCCTTTGGGAGACTAGAAATAAATAGAGGGATATAAAATCCTTTTCTCTTCCATTTATCTAGTTTGAGTTCAAAACTTTGGCGATGGAACTGGGATCCCTCCATATGTGTGCCTACACCTCAAATTCTCTAAAAATGTTCATTAAAAGAGTGGTATTGAACTCAATCATTGATGTAAGGTGAAAGACATGGGTGTGGGTGTGCTGGAATTCTCCCACGAATGGGTTAAAATTAAATGTTAATGGATCATGTGTGGAAGGGATAATGAAATTTGAGGGTAACTAAGTGATTAAAGAGTCTTAGTTTTATTGGCGTTTATTATCTTTTATGGGTTGGTAACTCTATGAGAGCTAAGGTTAGGGTGTTTATCACCAAAACCTCCTTTTGTAGATTATAAAACTAATTTGTTAAGGAGTTAGAAACAAATTCCAAGTCTTTAGTAGTTTTTATGTGTGTAAAGATGAAATCCCCCTGGGAGTTAGTCAACCTCATTAGGAAGGGAAGGTTGATGGCGAAACAAGACATGGAGGTCTGTCATACATGGAGAGAGGCAAACTTTGTTTTTGACAACTTAATCAAGAAAGGAAACTTGAATGATCCGATCAATTTATACTTCATTGTGGGATCTCTTCCAAATGATTGAAAAATTATTGTTAGGGTTGATTCCCTTGGACTTCATTATTTCTGTCCCACATGAGTGTATTATTTTCTCCCCAAAAATCAATAAAAATATAAATGATTAAATGACCTTTTTCAGGCCTTTTTGGTCAATGATTTTTTGGTTATTAACCTTATAATGATCATATTATCTATCATTATACCTCAGAACTTGATAGTTAAAATTTTCTTCCATGCCCTTATTTTCACTTTACACTAATGTTCTCATAATTAGAATCCTAGTTTTGTGGTAACCTTTAAATTTTACTTTCATTATTTTTAAGAGGAAGTTACACTGCCTCTTTTTACGATGTGGGTTTCCAACAAGGGAATTTTCAAATATATACCTTTGATTTTTTGAAGTGAAATTTAAAATTTTAAGGATGTATTTTTTTTTAAATTCTTGATCGTATAAGGACGATATCTTATCAATTGATACTTCCGATGAATATCTCTCAAGTTCATAATTCATTCCATGTATCTCTCTTGAGTAAGTATATAATTGATTCTTCACTTGTACTAAAATCATATGTTATACGGACAAAGAAAGAAATTTATTATAAATAACAACTAAAAGATATACTAGATCATATATATAAAGTTATATGAAACAAGATCACTCACCTGGTTAATGTTTTGTACTGAAACCACCAAATTGTGGAAGCTACATGGAGACCTGAGGATTTGATGAGGTAGAGGTATCCTCATCTGTTTATATCCAAGTAACAAATTTCATGGGAAAAATTAATTTAGAGGGGGGGGGGGGTAGAATTTAACACCCCAAGATTTTACAATATGTATTTTTTTAAAATAAATTTAATCTATTTGATAGCTTACTTTTCATAAAACACCAAGCTTAAACGAATTCCAAAATATTATTATTTAATTTTGATAGTTATCACCTAGCTATTGGAATAGATGGAATTAATGAAAATAACTAAATTATGAAAATATATTTTAAATTTTTTTGTAGAATGAATTCATTGGTTTCCAATTAATTAGAAATAAAAATAAAAACCGATTGAATATAAAGGACATGTTTTAAAAAAAACTATTTTTATGCTTAAAATGGAATTTTATCTTAATAAATTAAATTAACAACTATTAGTGAAATACCTTAATAAAATTTATATTTTATATACTAAATAAAATGTTTTTAAATTCATCCATTATGTTTGATGGTATTAAGATAAGAATAAATCCAGTTTTAAGCATAAAAAGCTATATTTTTCAAAAAGGTAATTTTGACGCCTTTTAATGGTGCACCTATTTTTAAACTAAAATTTTAAACTTTTATAAAATTTATTTTAAAAAATAAACTTCATTTTTTAAATTGAAATATGAAAATTAACTTAGGGTGAAATTTTAGAATTTTTTAGAGAAGTTTCATTTTTTGATGAATAGTGAAAAGTACTAAATGTTAATTGAAAAATAGTTTTTCATATAATTTATTTATATAGATAAATTATATTTTAAATGGGATTAAAAATATAATTAGTTCAATAATATATCAATAAATCTAATTTATGTTATTTTAATAAAATTCACATTGAAATTGAGCATGAAAATATTTTAAACTTGTGAACTTTTCACTTTAAAAACCCATTTCCCATCACATATGTGGGATTAATTTTAAATATAAATTTTATAATTATGTGAATTTAATTAAGTAAAAATGATTCCCTATTTTTAATTCAAAGTTCCTATTGTTTTATTTGGGTCATTTTTATTTGTATTCATAAAAAATTTACCTTGGTAAAAAAAATTATTTACCATAGTATAGTTAACAAAATGAAACATGTTAAAGTTAAAAAGTAAGGATTAAAATACCTAAAAATTGATTTTTAATGGGTGTTTGAGGTATTTATCAACCCCAAATATCCTCTATTTCATTAATTAACAATATAGTTCATTGAAATTAATTCCACCTCAATGTGGTTGGATTTAATAATAAAATAATCATTAGTTAATCATGCCTAAAACTCTTCCATTTTATTATCTTTATACCCATGTTCATTTCTTTTCTCAAAATATGTTTGGGGTGACACCCCAAAACATGCACCTCTAATGCGAGCATACCATTATAGCCACTTCAATACCACTGATAATAGTTGTTCATCTGGTAAAACTGATGATGATTTTTATGTCTAATATAGATAAAAAATATTGAAAAATAACTAACCATTATTGTTTAATATCGACTTAAAGAAAAAAATTATTATGTCATACTTACACATGGTTCCCACACTTTTTGTGTATTTTAATATAATAGTATCCATTCTTTATTTACATGTGATTTATTCTGTAGCACATGATGTGGGGGTGGAAGTGGATTTGGATTTTAATTCATCAATTTGTATATAAATAGAGGAACATAATTTTGTTTTTGTTTCATGTCACATAAAATTATTATAGTAGATTTAAAATACATACCATTTTTTCAAGTGAAGTGTACCCCATCCTTGCTTTATGGTAGGGGTACATTGGTTTTACTACTCTTGAATTATTTTTAGAGCTCAATTTCTATTTCATAAATTAAAAATTATTAATCAAAGTTATTAATACACATATTTTCAAGAAATGTATTACTAGTAAAAATGTAATTGAAAAGATGTCTCATCACGATGACCAATAAATTCATCCCACACTTGTTGGTTTATCAGGTGTTCATATATCTGTGGTGGGTGTGGGTTAATTTTCCCTTAAATATCTTTGAGATGATGATTTATAAGAATTGTGTGAAATCCTCTGTAAGCATTTTCTATCAGCATTCATAAAAATTTTATTTAGGGTTCATATACTATAAATTCCATCCATAAGGGATAATGAAGAGTAATTCAAAATTTTATTATTTTTTTAGTCAAATAAATAAAGTATATCATAACATTACACCAAATTCATTATTCGGTATCAATTTATTAAACCACCACTAAAAAAATTAAATGATTTAGCGGTAGTTTTCTAAAAACCACCACTAAATATTAGTTATTTATTAAAAAAACAACTTCTCCCAAAAACCCCACCATTCTACCCCAAGTCCCACCCTTATACCACAATCCCCCACAACCCCAATACCTCACCACCACTGTGGTTCCCCCCTCACCAGTGTCCCCCGAGCCTTCCTAGCCCCCCCTTGAGTTCGAGATGGTGTTACGGGCACCCTGAGCCCCTAATTTGTTTCCCTGACCTCTCCCTTTCCTGAGTCATCACCCTCACCCTATCCCTCTCCCTCCCCCTAAGTCATCTATCTCTCTCAAGCCCTCACCAGAGCTATGGTCACCCCTGAGCCCCCTCAATTTCTCACCCTATCCTTCTCCCACAATCCATCCCTAAAAACCCACCTTCTCCCCCTTCTCCCCCGAATCCCCTAGTGGTAAGCCCTACATTATTCATGTTTTTTTCTTCTCACTCATTACCTTTACCCCTCTCTCAATTTTTCTTACTCCTACTAACTCCAACCAATGTTTGGGTCTGAAATAAGGTTATGGGAAGCTATAATGATGTGGTTTTTGGTTGTCTAGGTAGAGGAGGTTGATTATTGGCTCATGATATTACATATTCATTCCTGATTTTACATTATTACCTTCATATAATTTTCACTTAAAATGATTAATTTCCATTCAATTTTCATGTTTTGATCATAAACATCTATAAAGAGAATTGTTTGAATTCATTTAATTAAAATGCAGTTTAATGTTTTTATCATATCATTCAAAATACTAATAAAAATTCTATTATTCTTTTTTTAGTGTTCCTGATTCAAATTAAAACAAATCATTAGACTGGATATTTGGCATATTCAACCATTTGAAGGGTCATATTAATAACACAAGAAGGCCCACCAAATCAATGAAAAAATGGGACCATCCATGAAGATAGAATTCTTGGGCTCAATCTAGAATCCAAAATTTTATAAAACTCTAAAATATGTTTGTTAATATACAAAAATAGCTTGGATAAAAAAATTTAAGGCCCAAATCCAGCAAATAGGGGCCCAATGAATGCTTTGAAGTCTAACCCACAATTCTACCCCGGAATTAAAAATAGTCCACCTTTATTTAATTTTCTCCAAATCCAATTGACAATTTGAGGTGATATTTTGTGGTGTGAAATACAAGATGTAGGATCCCATTTTTTAGGAGAAATGGTTCTGATTTGATGTCATATTCCTAGACTAATATTCCTTCATATTTAGACCAGGGAAAATTTTGACACAAAAATGGACAGTAACACATAGTTTACTAAAAAATCCATAACTTTGGCTCCAAAAGTCCATTGGACGCCAAATTTGGAGGGTGAAATTTGAATATATTTATATAAAATTTTGAAGAAGAAGAAATCTCTAGATTATTCTATCTAAATATTCAAATTAGAGATCCAATTTTAGGGGTAGTTTTGGAATGTAAATAGTCCACCACCTTAGGCTATAAATAGATTCCCTCTTATCCTTGAAAGGATTTAGAATTTAAGAGATGATAAGGATAGTTTGGAACAACCATAGACTTTACAAAGGCCAAGGAGGGCCTTCAAAACTCATGTTTCAACTTGAGATACCATTCCATCATACTTTTTTTTATGTATTTCAAGTGTTTTCAATTGTAATCGTGTAAGTTTGTTTTCATTTCAATTAAAAATTAAAGCACGTTTCATCATTATAATTTCTAATTCTCACAAAACCTCTATTGTATAATATTAATTTTCTTAAAATTTTTTAAATAAATTTTAGAATTATTCCCTTATTTCACTTTCTCATTCAATCAAAAGTCCATGTTTAATTCTCTTCACCATTCGTGTGTGTGTTTAGCACACTACTCTTATCTTGTCCCGTTATTTTTCTTATATTTTTAACTAGTCATCCTAAAAATAATAAACCAGATTAATAAACTTCTCAATGGATGAGTAAATAATCCATTGGGGTGAGTCATAATTTGGGGATGTTAAGTGATTGAGATCTTTTACTCGTTGAATATTCTTTAGGTTAACATTGTGTATGTTAAACTTAAAATGTTAGGGATTAATGAAATATTTTATTTAACGAGTGGATTACATGGATTATTAAAACTATAAATACACTATTATAAACATTTTTTGATTGATATTATAACCATAATTAAGTAAAAGCTTGGATTAAATCCTAGATACTTAGGAATTATGATCAAAATCATCTTTTTAAGTGGGTGCTGATTTAATGCAATGTGAAACAAAGATCAAGTATATCATAAGATTAAATCCCCAATAATGAACTCACCCCAATATTTATCAAGTTTTTCAATAAAACATCATCCATCAATCAATTTAATTAAGCTCTATAAATACCCCCCATTAAAAATTCAAACAAAACAAAAATAATAAACTATAAAGATAGTATCATCACCAAGGATTCGAAACGAGTTCCACTATACACATTAGTAGAACATCGGACCTTTGAATGGTTGATAGGAAATAATCGGCCATGCTTTAGATCTATTGTTCAGTCACCTACTTTTATACATCACTTGAGTCTCAGAGTATGAGGGTAATCTTCATGTCTTAGTTTAGGTTCGTGTGTTGTTTTGAATGGGTCATGTGGTTCAAGTTTGATTGGTTATTAGAGGCTAATAATTGATTAAATATAAATTGTGAGTTAGGCCATATGCTATTATATATCATTATTTTCAATTGTGATGAATATATTTTATCTATCATGAAGATTTTTATTTTTATGCATTTGGGATTTTACTATTTATTTTTTATTATTGTTGTACTATTTAAGATTAATTCATAATTTAGCTAGGGTGAAGTATGTTATTTTTATACATTTGGGGTGTTAATGATTGTATGATTTTTCTTTTGATTCTATTTTACATAATACTATACATGATTGATTTCATTTTTTTACACTGACTTTTTTTAATACTTATAGGACTCTTCTTATAACCACTTGGGTTGTGTGTCTTTTCACTTACATATATCTCTTTTCCTACTTAGTAATACATATGTATTTTAATTTTTTTAATAAAGTGTAGGCATGTTGTGATATATGTGGATAAAAGATGGATCACATTACCAAGGAACATACCTCAGTATGCTACAGGTTTGGAGGAGTTTTTAGATTTTTCAATTTCTAATCAATTCATTGATGGGATAATAAGATTTCCATGTCCTAAATGTAAATTTAGAAGATGGTTGAAGAGGGATGAAATTTATGAACATTTGACACTAAAGCAATTCCTTTCTCAATATATAATTTTAAATATAATAAATATATAATTATAAAGATAATTAATATATAATTTTAAATATAATAAATATATAATTATAAATATAATAAATATAATTATATATTTATTGTATTTATTTTAGCATTTATATTTATTATAATAAATAAATTTGATATAAATATATTTATTATATTTATAATTATATATATATATTATATTTATAATTATATAATTATGATAATTATATATTTATTATACTTATAATTATGTATTTATTATAATTATATGAGTACTATATTTATAATTATATATTTACTATAATTATAATTACTTAATTATTATAATTATATATTTATTGTAATTGTGTATTTATTATATTTATATATTTATTATAATTATAATTATATAATTATTATAGTTATATATTTATTGTAATTGAATATTTATTATAATTATATAATTATTATATTTATAATGATATATTTATTATAATTATATAATTGTTATAATTATATATTTATTATATTTATAATTATATAATTATTATAATTATAATTTTATATTTATTATAATTATATAATTATTATATTTATAATTATATATTGATTGTAATTATATATTTATTATAATTATTATATTTAAAATTATATATTTATTATAAATATACAATTATTAAAATTATATATTTATTGTATTTATAATTATATAATTATTATAATTATATATTTATTGTATTTATATAATTATTATAATTATATAATTATTGTAATTATTGTAATTATATAATTATTATAAATTTATATTTATTATAATTATATAATTGCTATAATTATAATAAATATTATTATAAATTTATTAAATTAATTTTAGTAATTATATTTATTATAAATATATTTATTATAATTATAATTATATAAATATATATAAGGGGGGTTTGGGAGGGGTGGTGTGGGGATTGAGTAAAAAAACTGGAATGCCAAATGAAATGGCTTTGTAGGTTAAATGTGTGAGCACCAATTCATTTGGCACTCAACACACCCATTTTTCTATATAAAAAAACTAAACCCCTTAAATTAAAAAATGAACCTTTTAAGAAATTTATCCTCATATAACACAATTAGAAAACCCCCTTACATTAATATAAATCAACTGTTGACATTTCTTTGGGTTTTGACGATGTATGAACTCGTCAATTCTGACCATTGAAATATTCAACACGGAGGTGACCCTTCCTGCCCTAAATAAATACATATATCCATCCCAGACCATAGACATCTTCATCCCAACTCGATTTTCCTTTGCTACATAAAAATTTCCCATCTCAATCTTCTTCATCCATCCATTCTCGCCTTCCTAATCCTTAGAACACTCATCGAAGATCAGGTCCTGAGATGCCAGACCTTCGGGTTCGTCAACCAGGGAAAGCTGTAGATGAAAAACACCAAGTATGATGCCACCTACCACCCCATAATTGATAAATCCCATGAATTCTTCCCCCACCCATTCTGCCTGTGCTTCTACAACACCACCCCTGATGCAGGGATCCTGGCCCTCAGTGTCGACATCCCCAACGACCTCAGCCCCGTGCGATGGGTCTAGGAGGACAGCTGAGATCCCCCCATCAAGGATAACTCCCTCCTCTCCTTCCACACATATGGAAACCTCATCCTCCTCTATGAGGGTGGATAGCCTATGTGGAATACCAACACCGCCAGAAATGGAATCATCGGCATCAAGTTGCTCGCATATGGAAACCTCGTCATGCCTGATGCTAAGGTCAAGTTCTTGTGGCATAACTTTAACCACCCCACTAACACCCTTATGATAGGTCAATATCTGAGCATCAATGGTAATAGAAATGTGCTCATCGGCCGCACCTCTGAGGCTGAAACCTCTGACGGTCCCTACCAGACGGTCATGAAAAAGGTCTTTTTCACCTCCTACATTAACAAGTACGGAGAGCTACTCACAAATAGTGTCTTACACGGATCATACATTGGGAGACATCTCACCTTTTGGGTAGTGTTAGATTTCGATGGATGGATTCCCAGTGAAATCGTGCTATTTGTGAACGAGACTCAACACGGGGAATAGTGTCGTGCTGGTGGGACTGGCAGCCCACCACGACAGCTCCTCTAGATCCCTCCCATTATGGACGAAATCCACATTGTTCTCAACAAGATTAGCTATAGTGCCTCTCGGTGCTTCTTCCAAATCATCCACGATGGAAACATCAGGGTGTGTTGGGTGCCTTCCCTAATTGGCACACCGCATAACACCTCCTCAAATAAAGAACATGCAAATCAAGACCAATTCACGTGGTGACATTCTTTTGACATGGAGACATTATTTGACGCACATTATTTTTCCTATATAAGGAGTCAATGGCAAGGAATTTCAACATACCGACACTAATAATACCAATAGAGAATCCCATTTTATGATCGCCTTTGTTTGACGATCATTTTTCCTGCTCTCATTCTTTGATTCACAGTTTTTATTCTTGAGTATTACTTTTGAGATCTTTTCCATTTTTGGGGAGTCTCTACCATGTACCTCTTGATTTTAGTGGATCCATATTTCTGGACTAGGTCCCGTAGTTTTTCCCTTTTGGGTTTCCATGTAAAAAATTATGATGTCAACTTTATATTCTAATCTTATTTTTATCACCGTGCATCCTCTTTTGGAGGGAAATATTTTATTTTCCACTGCACGTTCACTTTTTTGTTGTTTGCAAGTTTTTCATTTTTCCATCTTTCCCAACATCTGGTATCAGAGGGTTTGGTTTTTCTATTTAATATTTATTGTGGTGGCCAATTATAGTTGGATGATTTTGTTTAATGATACCAACTACCATATGTGGTGACTTAAAATGAAGAATCTACTTTCTATCAAGAGAATGCATTTTCTAGTGTTTAGTACCCAGAAGCCAGAAAGGATGTCAGATGAAGAATGAGTGTTCGATCATGAGATGGTTTATGGCTTCATTCATCAACAGTTTGAAGACAACATGATGAACCACATTGTCAACATATCTCACTCTAGAACTTTGTGGGAGAATCTTGAGACCACCTATGCTTCCAAAACGGGAAACAATAAATTTTTTCTTCTCAAACAAATGATGAATTTGAGGTACAAAGAAGGTACATCTATTTATGACTACTTAAGTGAATATAAGGGATGTTTTGATTAGTTTTATGGCATGGTTATCAATTTTGAAGATGAGATTTTGTCTCTTTTGTTTCTTAACACTTTACCCAATTCTTGGGATAATTTACATGTTACTCTAACCGGTTCTTCTTTTAATGGTGTTGTGACTTTTAGTTTTGGTAAGTCTTCTATTTTAAATGAAAAGTTCAAGAGACATACTCAGGAGAAATCTTTTTCAGAGCTTTTAGTCACAAATTATAGGGGGAGAAGCCAGGACCAGTGACATAGTAGTTGAGGTACGAGCAGAGGCAGAAGCAAATCCAGATCAAAGCAGAGAGATTCTGAATGTCATCATTATAGTAAGAACGGTCATGTTAAGAAGTTTTGTTATTATCTGAAAATAGGGAATATAATTAAGGAAAATACACAGAAGAAAAATGGTGATGGAGATGATCATGTCACTACTACTGCAGGGGGTAATCTTGTTATTTTTTTATGACTCCATTAATATTGCTTTTGAAAATTCTTATTTGGTTGCTGATAGTGGTGGATATTTTCATGTGACATTTAAGGAGTTATTTACATCTTACAACCTAGGTAATTTTGGGATTTTGAATATGGGTAATGATAGCCATGATAACGTTTTAGGTTTTAGGACTATTTTTTTAGAGACTAGTACATGAAGTAAGATGATTTTGAAGAATGTTTGACATGAACTAGAGGTTTTCTTGAATCTTATTTCTACAAGTGTTCTTGATGATGATGGGTTTATCAGTACTTTTGGTTATTGCTAATAGAATATTTCCAAGGTCTCTTTTATTGTGGCTCGAGGGAAGAAACAATCAGGTTTTTACTAGACTAGAGCTTCTATTTCTTGTGATATTGGTTGCATTGTTGAGTGTAGAGTTTCATCCAAGTTATGGCATAAGAGGATCAGTCACATCAGTGAGAAATGGATTGGTTGTTTGTAAAATAGAAATCTTCTTCTAGATTTTAAGAGAGACAAATTGGACACATGTGATCATTGCATGGATGAAAAACAGAGCAGAGTGAGTTTTAGTAGTCATCCTCCACAAAGAAAGTTATTGGTACTTGAATGGGTACATTGTGACATTTGTTTTTATTTGAAATATAAGACCTTTAGTGGCAGTCTTTATTTTGTGGCATTTATTTATGACTACTCATGTAATATCTGGGTTTATGTTTTGAATTCCAAAAGTTAGGTGCTCAGTGTTTTTAAGCAATTTCATGTTTCTGCTGAGAGGGAATCAGGAAAGAAATTGAAATGTATTCGCACTGAAAATGGGGGAGAGTATTTTGGTCTGTTTGATCAGTATTGTAGGTAGGAAGGTATTCAACATTAGAAGACACCTCCCAAGACACCTTAGTTGAATGGTGTAGCAGATTGGATGAACATGACTTTGTTGGAAAGATTTTGTTATTTTCTTTCGAAAGAAAATTTTCCTGGAAATTTTTGGGGTTAGGATTTATATAATACTATTTATATTATCAATTTATCACCTGCGGTTTCTTTGTAGACAGACACTCCCAACAAGTTTTGGTATGGAAAAGAGATCATGTATGATCACTTGCGTGTTTTTGGTTGCAAGTCTTTTTTTCATGTTTCTAGATATGAGAGATCCAAGCTAGATAGTAAGACATGCCATTTTATTTTTATTGGCTATGGAAACGATGAGTTTGGGTATAGGTTCTATGATCCTATTTTGAAGAAACTTGTTAGATTTCATGATGTAGTGTTTAAGGAGGATCAGACTATTACAGACATTCATAAGGGAGAAAAATTTTCTTCTCCAACTTCTGATGGTTTTTTCAGCCTTGAGATAGGTTCTGATTCAAATTTACCTCATATTGTTGATTTTGATGATCACATTGATGCATAGAATGATTCTCAAGGTAAAAAGGTTGGAGTTGATGTTTCTAATGCACCTTTTTTTTTTCTGATGATCCGGTTCTATGGGTTATTAATGAACCTGTAGTTCCACTTCAGAGGTCATCTGGGCATCCTACCATTTCTACTCGGTATTCACCTGAGGAATATGTGATAATTGCTGAAGGGGGTGAACCATAATCTTTTGATGATGCAATAGAGAGTGAACAGAAGGACATATGGGTTGTGTCAATGGATGATGAGATGACATCATTGCACGACAACCATACTTTTGAGCCGGTGAAGTTACCGACAGGTAATAGTGCATTGCAAAATCAGTGGATTTATCAGATTAAAAATGAATAATCCAGTTCTATTCCAAAATACAAGGCAAGATTAGTTGTTAAAGGCTTATTTCATAAGAAAGGTATTGATTTTTATGAGATTTTCTCACCTGTTGTCAAAATGTCTTCCATTCAGGTTGTTCTTGGTTTGGCTGCTAGTTTGGATCTGTAGATTGAGCAGATGGAAGTGAAAACAACTTTCATCCATGAAGATTTAGAGGAGGAGATTTATATAGGGAATCTAGAGGGTTTTGTTAAAAAATGTAAAGAAAATTATGTCTGCATATTGAAAAAGAGTTTGTATGGTTTGAAGAAAGCTCTGACGTAGTGGTATAAGAAGTTTAAATATGTCATTTCTCATCAGGGTTTCAAGAAGACATCTTCTAATCATTGTATTTTTTTAGAGATTTACTGATGATGATTTTATTATATTGTTTATTTATGTTGATGATATACTCATTGTTGGCCATCACACTTATAGAATTGATAGATTGAAGACAGATCTTTGTCAGTCTTTTGCAATAAAAGACTTAGAGCTAGCATGAAAGATTATTTTCATGATGATCTCCCATGACAGGAAGGACAAGAAATTATGGTTATCTCAGGAGATATAAATTGAGAAGGTTCTTTAGAGATTTTATATGGATAGAGTGAAAGTTGTTAGTACTCCTATTTCTTTAAATTTTAATATCAGTACCTGTCAGTCACCTTCTACTGATGAAGAGAGAGAGGAGATGCAACACATACCTTATTCATATGTTTTTGGTTATTTGATGTATGCAATTGTATGTACTAGACCTGATATAGCTCATGAAGTTGGTGTGGTCAGTTGTTTTCTATCAAATCTAGGTAGAGATCATTGAAGAGTAGTGAAGTACATTTTTCATTATCTTCATGGTACTTCTGATCTGAGTTTTTTTTGGAAAAAGAGAACCTATGCCTTTTAGATTTACAGATTCAGATATTACAGGAGACATTGATTCGAGGAAGTCCACTTCAGGTTATTTGATCACTTTTGCAGGGGGAGTTGTATCTTGGTAATCTAGATTGCAGAGATTTGTTGCTTTATCTACCATAGAGTCAGAGTTTATTACAGCTATAGAGACATGAAAAGAATTGTTGTGGATGAAAAATTTTATTCGAGAGATCAATTTAAATAAGGATAGGTATGTTTTATTTTTTGATAGTCATAGAGCTATTTTTTTGGGAAAGAATTCCACTTTTCATGGAAGGTCGAAACATATCGATGTTCAATATCATTGGATCTGCAACATCCCTGATTCGAGACAATTATAGCTTGGGAAGATCCACACTAATGAAAATGGGTCAGAAATATTGACCAAGAGTTTACCCAGAGGAAAATTTGAGACTTGCCGACTAATTTCAGGGTTGGAGGTGATCCCCAATTGAGTTAGAGGGGGATTTTTTTAAGAGTATTCCCTAATTGGTGAACCGTGTAAAGCCTCCTCAAATATAGGACACACAGATCAAGACCATGTTAATTAATTCATGTTGTGACACACTTTTGATGTGGAGACATTATTTGACACTGATTATTTTTCCTATATAAGAAGGCAGTGGAAAGTCATTTCAACATATCGACACCAACAATACTGAGATCAAATCCCATTTGGTGATCACCTTTGTTCGACAATCATTTTTTCTGATCTCAGTCATTGATTCACTGCTTTTATTCTTGAGTATTACTTTTGAGATCTCTTATATTTTTGGGGAGTCTCTACCGTGTGCGTCTTGATTTTATTGGATCCCTCTTTCTGGACCATGTCTCGTGGATTTTAACTTTGGGGGTTTCCACCTAAAAATTTATGGTGTCAACTTTATATTATGAACTTATTTTTTTCACTGCGCATCCAGTTTTGGAGGGAAATATTTTATTTTCCACTACGTGTTGTCTTTTTAGTTGTTTGCGTGTTTGTTTTTTTCATCTTTCCCAATAGGGTGTACACATATGACGATGTCATGATCTCCCTATAGTGGAGGGAGAGCTTTTCCTACTTCTCTGACTACCATGTGTCAGAGTGACAACTGCCTGAGCACTGTGGCAGGATGGGGGTGTGCGATGACAGAATGTGTGTGGCTTGCTCAATGGAGAGGGGGTTCAGGGATAAAGAAGGGGGTTCACAGCACTGGCAATGGTTGGTTGTGGTGGTGGGAGCAGGAATGTGACAGTTAAGTATTACGAGATCACATGGGTGAACCACTTTCTGTGACCATTCATGGAGGAGGGGAGAAAGCAGGAAGTGAGGTTGGGGGAGTGCCAAGAGAGGTGCAACAAGAACTGTACATGCGTGGGGTTCATCTACAACATGGAGGAGTCCAGGTGCCTACTGCTTCCATTCATCAGGACTATGACCAGCAAGAACGACCCTACCTCTGTCAGATATATCAATACCACTATTCCAAAAAATGATATGTTTGGCGGATGGGAGCTTATTATCATTTAAAATCCAGCATATTTTCATTCAATTTTTCATTTTAACTATTTCTTATAATTTTATTATAAGAATATTTCAAATGACATGTTTCATTCTCGAATATAAAAAAATAATGGATAAATCAATGTTCGTTTAAGTTGAAAAGAATTTAATCTCACTTATTGATATAGAAGTATTTGATTGAATAAATAAAGTGATTTTTAATGTTGGAATTATTGTGGTCTATCCTTACAAGCTCCAAATGAAATGTTTATTTAAAAAAAATGTTAATAAAAAAAATGATTTAGTGGAGTGATTTTTTGTAAATCAATTAGCATAATAGTCAAACAAATCACACATAAACATATCGATGAACACCACCAAAAAGTATAACTCAATAAATCAAACTCTTTCAACCAATCATTTCATTATGAGACCACCATTTCCAAAAATTTGGTGGTGAAGTGCCATCATGGATTGTGTAATGATTGTATTATATTTTTTGTCAATATACAAAGATGAAGTCAATGTATGTTGATAATTATGGGTGATTTATTGAGTATCCATCCACTACATGGTGATTGGATTGTTTTCTATACAATTCACATAAAGAAGAAAAGATGGTGGTGCCATTGGAAATACAAAGAAACTCTCACATGTTGGCAAAGAAGTTTGGACAAGGTGGCTCCCTTGGAACATATGACTAAAAATGTTCTAAGGGAAGCCCCCATAAATAAGATGATTGTTGAGTTAGACCTCAAGTTACAAAAAAGTGTTATAGGTTGAGTTCCACAATTTCCTACAACAATTTGGAATATAGAAAGTGAAAATTGCAATAAATATCTTGAAGATCTGTTATAATCAATGTTAAAAGGCTAGGTGATTTAGGAGTTCTAAGAATCATGAGTTGGGTGAATGTCATCCTAGTGTATTGTTGGATACACTACTACAAATCAGGTCTTTAATTGCACTAGTAAAAGGGATTTATCTGCATTATAGATGCACTGATAATGTAAACGGTGTTAAAGGGTTGTCTTTAACAACACTAGTAAAAAGCACTGATAAAAGACCTCTTTAATAGCACTGATAAAGGGGGTTTTATCATTATTTTTTTAGCATTGGGTGTCTTTATCAGCACATTTTTATCATTGTTAAATGACTCCTTTAACAGCACTAAAGAAAGTGTTGATAAGGGCCCCACTGATAAAGTTAAAACCTCCCTTTAACAATGCTAAAAAAAGTGATGATAAGGGTCCCACTGATAAAGTTAAAGCCCCCCTTTAACACCACTAAAAAAGCACTGATAAGAACCAGCTAATAAAGGGGATATTTTTTTATCATGCCCTCTCTATCAGTGCTTCCCTACCCCTTTTTTATGGATTCATATAATCTCACCCTCTAGGGAGTTTTGAACCTGAGACCTCCACCTTATACACCAACACCTTTTCCACTCCCCTATATTATTTTGTTTTATATTTTATGATATATATATATATTTATATATTTTTCATTACATTTTTTATCTATATATTTATATATATGTTTATATATATGTTTATATATATATATATTTATATATTTTTTAAATACATATATAAAATATGTTTGTATGTGTGTGTTTATAAATACATGCAAACATATATATATATATCATTTATATGTGTGTGTGTATGCGTGCGTGTGTGTGTGTGAATCTATAAATTTAATTATACATGTTTATATTTATTTACAAATAATATATATTAATATTTATATACATATATTATAAGATATAGATTAATATATATCTTTTTTCCATTACACACACAAATATATATATACATATATATATATATATATACATATATATATATATATATACATATATATATATATATATAAACATTATATATATATTAACTGTATAAATATATAAATTTTCATATATTTGTACTTTAAAAAAATGGATATTATTTTTTATTTAGATAAGGTTTATATATTGAGAAATATATTTTATACACAAATATGTTTAATTAATTATTTATAAAATTAAATTTTTATGTATGAATATATAAAAAATATGTATATATTGTTATATATTTGATTATAAATATTAGTACATTATGAAAAATCATAAAATTTCAAAAGCCACAATATGAATACACTATTATAATTTTAGTTTTTTAGACTGAGGAAGTGGGCGACCACCATTGGTGGTAACTAATGAAAGTATTAGTGACTGCCAATGGTAGTCACTAATAGGGAAAACTAAATTGGTAGGATTTTACTTTCCCCTACCGCTGTCTTCCCTAATTCACCACTACAACACTCATTGATGTGCTCCAGGTTTCCACCGTCCCCACCCCGCCGCTTTGTCCACCCCCATCGCCACCCCTCACCTCTCATCGCCCCCACTACAACCTCCACCGAACCCTGTTTCCCCATACATTCAACCACCACCCCTCAATCCCCAATGTCACCCCAGACACTCCCTTTGACCGTCACGTATCTTCCATGGTTGTCAGCCGAAGCTTGGGGTCCCTCCTAGTTACCTTCCGTGTTACCCGCATTCCCCAGCGCACTGTTGGCATGAAAAATCGGGCCAGAGTTTTAGTGGCCGCCAGGGGCAGTCACTATTGAGCAACACCGAATAAACAACTGTGACCGCTAGATGTGGTCGTATGGTGGTCTCTAAAGGCCATTAGGGGCCACTTTTGGTGACTTATAATGGCCATATTTTTAGTAGTGATATGAATTTAATCCCTGTGAATAAATTAAGTCCCCATTGAGAAAAGGAAAAAAGAACCCCTAAAACGAGGCTGAAAATCAATCAAATGTTAAAAAAATTGGGTACCCCAACTAAAAACTTAGTTTTGGAGGTCTTCTGGACCTTTTTTTACCTTAAAAAAATTTTGATTGGTGTCGCTCCTAAACACATGACATAGAGCTTGTTGTATACTTCAATTTGATATGTGGTAGAACCCAAACATGCATTAAGATCAAAAGTTATGGTTTTTTGAAGTTTGAGTTACATTTTTAACTTATTTTAGATCTTTTATTAATTTTTATATTTTTTTGTCTTCAAATTGTTATTAAATTACTTTACTCAATAATAATTAGCAAATTTTTAATTAATTTTTTTAATTATTTTATAAGTCATTTTCACTAATTATCTTATATATTATTTGTAAAGGCCTATTTAACATTATCTAAAACATATTTAAAAAATATAAATTATATTTATATCAAAATAAATATATTTATATAATAATATATTATTTTTAATGAAATATATATATTTTTTGAAATATACCCATTGTCAGCTTTTTTTACAAGTGCTGATAAAGGCCCCCCTTTATTAGCGCTTTTTTATTTACACTGGTAAAGGGGGGGGGGCTTAATCAATTCTTTTTTACAAGCACTGATAAAGGATTCCCTTTAACGACACTTTTTCTAGCACTGACAAAGGGGTTTTTAACAATACTGGATAAACCCAGTTTTGTAGTAGTGATATGACTGCTGAAATTGACGTTTACACCACTTGGATGGAATTTTATAAAGGATGGATAGAAGCTAGAGTTACTCTGAAGAAGCCCTGAGTTTGATTTAAAAAGTTTCAAATTTACAATTTGAAGTGAAAATTTTGGCTAAGTTTGGAAATTCACGATCGACCCAATTCATATGATCGCTTTTCCTCTGCCACATAGTCGATCCTCATGATCAATTATTTGTTCATGTGGTTATTTCATATGGTTGATATACCTCTCAATAGATCCACACAAGTCAAGCAATTGCTTCATATAGTCGATTGTTTTCTTCAAAGTAGATTCACATGGTTGATATATTGAGTTTGTCCATGCAGTCAACTCACTTCACAATTACTTGTTTTCCTGAGGATGATGCACCTACTCCTCGTCCGATGTCTTTGTCACTCTGGTGTCCTAAAAATAGGCATGGGTTCCTCCTCTTGAGGTGTTGTGGGTTCCTACACATGTTTCTATATAGAGGACTACCCGACATCATATGTAGAGGACTGATCAACATCATATATGGATCCATATGGTCCCAAAACTCCTAAATATGGCGGAAATGTGATATCAAATAATTCATGATTGGTGAGAGTGGGGTCCACCACAAGTTTTATTACCACACCCAGGTTGAAATCCATCACAATCAAATGAGACAGAGACTACATATGTGTCACATAAACCTGTTCTTATTGTATAAGATCCCCAGTCTTTTGTGCATGATCATATCTCTACGGTGCGACAACATATGCAAGAGCCTATCTCGGATGTCTATGTCCTCGCATATGACCTCACTGATATCCTCATCTTTATCCTCCAACTGGAGGTGGTGGTGGTGATTCATCTTCCTCAGGAGTCATAACATATACATCATCATCCTAAGGAGCCTCAATCGGAGCATGTGGATTGGGATATAACTGAGGCTCCTCATTATACACACTCTCACATATAAAATGGAGATGATCTTGGAGAGCCATAAAATCCGTGTAAACTATAACCCACCTAATAAATTCCTCCTCCTGAGGATATGTGATGTGTACAAGTCGATCAAGGTTGTATGATTTCAAATGAAATAACATTCAAATTAATACGAAACATGAGCTAAACAAATATAATAATTCTTAGTAAACATACCAAATGATGAATTTCTATCCCATGACGTGTAAGGTATATGATCATGTGTCATCAGTACCAATCTGTATAATGCCCTTGATCATTTAACTAATATAATTCCATGGGATATTCATGCTAAATGATACTGATTGTGCTTGTTGATAAAGTAGGTGGACAAGTTCAGTTGTGGATTTCCATCATGGTTGTTGACACGGTTTGTTGAGAAAGATCTAAGACAAAGGAATGGATGGTCTAGAGGTAGTACATAAAGTTTTTTATACAAGGTGGTGTTGTTTCCCAATATTTGAAAAAAATTTGGGGTCCAAAATTTAGAGGTTGGTTCAATCATCAGAAAAGTTGTATTTACATGAATTAATCGTAAAAATATGGCAAAGACACGAGTTTTGTGAAGATTGGAGTTTCATGAAGGTAAGGAATTTTACAAAGGAATTCAGTGTCATAAAGGATGGGTTTCATAAAGGTGTGTATCATCATGAATGAATAATGGAAAGACAGTAACTATCTACGACTACGAGTAGCTTCACATCATGAATGCGTGACAGAAAGATGATGATTCTCTGTAACTATGAGAATCTTCATGAATGGGAAAATTTCCCTGATGCTTTGTGAAAATAGGGATCTTCATGAATGAGTTTGGAGAGCTTCACGAAAATGTGATGACGATGATGGAAACTTCTAGAATGGGAGGAAACGCCTATAAATAGGCCTATACCCCCTCATAAAAGTAGGTAAATCCTTAAAAAAATTTCAAAGGCTCTAAATTTTTGAAGGTTCTTCCTGAGAAATAGTTTTCAAAGAAAAGAAGTTCACAAAGGCTATAAAAGATGACTGAAATTTGTAAGAATTTCAAAAGTATTGAAGTTCACAAAGGCTATAAAAATAAAACTAAAATTTGTGATCTTCTTGAAGGCTAAGTGAGCTTCATGAAATTGTTTGAGATTCATGAAAGGTGGTTGATTCATGAAGGATAGTTTATATTCATGAAAGAAGTGAGCTTCATGAAAATTGTGGAGTTCATGAAGGCAGGATATACTCGTGAAGAATTGGGTATCTTCATGAAGGTAGTGATCATCGTGAAAGTGTTTAAAAGGAATTTCCCAGTAGAATTGTGGTAAAGTGATATTCATCAAGGGAATGAAAATGGGACTTCAACCGAGTATCTTCCAACAATTGAGGATGAATTAATTATTGATAATTATGGGACCTGCATATCCCTAAATTTTGTGTGAATCCTTTCTAGAACAGTGAGCAAATGAAGAGGAAGAATTTAATCATTTACATTAGCAGTGATCCATAGAAGGAAATATTTAAGGAGTGACCATTGGGAAGTAGTGATTTGTCCCTAAACATTGTAAAGGCAGTGAGACTGGGAATATAAGTGATCTATCCCAAACTTCATTTTGGTAGTGATCTTTAGTGGATTTGGTACATCAGTACATTTCCATTGTATGCTCTTTTTATGTAGCCCTGTGAGGGTGAACCAAGTAAAAATATATTTTTCCTTCTTCTTTATCTTATGCTTTACTTTCAATGCATCATCATTAGATAAAAAGGAAAGAATAAGATCAATATAAAGACTTAAGGGAAAATAAATTGACCCTTATAATAAAGAGGTAAAAATCCAGTGGGGCTGGAAGAATTTTGAAAAGAATATTCAAACCTTGATTCACCCCCTCTAAGGGAATCTAAGCCCCTTTTGGGCCTAACAAATATAAATATGTGTGCATTTTTGTGTGAAATATAAATATATATGTGTGTGTGTGTCAATATGTGGTTTTCTATGTATGCACATGTGTGTGTCAATCTTGTGTAAATACATCATATAAATGTATTTATATAAATCTATCATCAAGATAAATGTATATATATAAATATTTATATATATATATATTAAAGGAAAAAGAAAATACGTTTTTATTTAAAAGAAAAAGAAGATACAAAGAGAAGATGGATGGGGTCATATAAGCAGTTAGTCTCTCATTCCAAGTAAATATCAGAGATCATAATAAAATTGATAGGAAGAATCATAATCATCATACCAATTTGATTTAGAGTCTATGGGTCTATAAGACCTAGTAACCATGGTTGGATTCATGTATGATAGTCTTTCCTACGTCTTGATTTCCTAGGTGATATGGATTTGAAAACTTCATCATCCACATAATTTATTTCCCTTTATATGATTCTTTAATAAAGGAAGTATTTTGGGGGGAATCATCATCTAAATCATCCCATTTTCCATGGATTCCCTGTGTTTCTCTTAATTTATTAATTTCCTCCTGGATCTTTGAGATCTTGTCACCATCACCTGGATTTGAATGCCATTAAATTTCAAGAGTGGTGTCCTATAAACCACGATCTCTAATACTCTTCTCCACTTGGACTTGACCATAATCTTGTAACTTGGGGACAATATCCTGAGCCTCCCAAGTCACTTGTGCCAACTTCTGAGAATACTCCTCGTCCATTTCTGAATAAACATCACTAACATGCTTATTGACCTTGTCAGGAGGGGACCATCTATCACCAATAGAGACCATATTATTTTGTATTGTCTATCTCTTTAATCTATTCCTACAAGAAGCCTCATGATTCCCTTTTATTAAAGAAAAAGATAAAAACACATTCTTATGATAGTTATCCTTTACATGACCAATAATTTGAATAATTGGATAGACATCAAGAATTATTTTATATTCCACTTTTAAAGAGATATCATCATCCAGTGCTGACATAACTATGTTATAAATCAAGAAAGATCTTAAGTATTCCTTCACTAAGACCCTATCATAGTAACCAAATTTGGAAACCTCAGTGTTCCTATCCATTTTGATCAGAATTCCCACAGTAGAGGCTATATCAAATAAAATATTACTATAATAAAACAGACCAATAAAAGTGGTTTAAAATACCATTAAAGTTGGAAATGACATCCAAGTAGCATCGATTTATTCCATTTAGTAGCTATTTCTAAAAAATGGCATGATTTTTTTAGCGGCGATTATTTCATTTTTAACAGAAGTTTTCCTTCACAAAAACTTCTAGAAGATATCGGCGGTTTACAACACAACTAAACTTAATAATATATATTATAGTTTATTTCTATTTTAATGGTGATTTTACCTCTCAAAACATCCTAGGATATAGTGGTGGTTTAAACCATCGCTACAAAAATAATTACCTTATTTAACGGTGGTTTAATCTGCCTCTATATAGAATTGTTAAAAAAATTAAAGTTATAGAAACTACAACCCCAAATAAGAAAAAAAAAGATATTATGCTAAAAATAAAACATAATCTTTGAATCATAATATCATGCTCAAAAATTAAACATAACATCAATTTAATTACAAACATTATTATTTATCTAATTAAAACAATTCATAAGATAATATTTCAAATTTCTAAATTTAAATACATGTTTTTTTGTGTATTTATATCTTATCTAGTATCTCATTCATTTAAATTAACATGAATCAACATTTTAAATTCATAAATTAATAAACTTTACCATCTAGCTTACCACATGTAGCGTAGTATATTATTCATCAACATGAAAACATGTTTTTCAGAAACAAACATATTTTTCAAAAAAAAATCATGTTACCAATACAATGTAATCTCTCAAGAAATACTCAAATATGAACATTCAATAATATTATATCTACTTTGAGTTGAACTAATCACAATCCATGTAAATTCTCAATCTACTCTAATTAATCAAATCACTACCGATAATTATTTATGAAAAACACCAATGTTTAAAATTAACTTTCAATTAACTAGAAACCATTACCCTATTCTTGGTTCAAATAAATATAAATGTCACATTTCATTAATAAAACATATAAACACATAAGTTTCATGATTCAAGTGTTTATATCAATGATTCAATGACTCATAAATACTCTCAATACTCCACGGTCAATAGATAATATCATATTAAAAATCCAAATCAAAATATGAAACATCTTAGATTAATATCACTTTCTAAAACATTCTCCAAAAACTTGTGATTCCATTATAAATATATTGACTAGGAATATTTATAGATTAATTTTTAATTCACAAACCAATTCTATCTTCACACCTATACGTAACTCAATTATCTAAAACACAAATCTAATATCATTCCACCAGAGCTTGATTATGTCGTGGCCATGCCCTAAGTTAACAACAAAATTGGGTGTGAACACTAAAAATAACCTCCAATAGATCACGAGTTGATGACTAACACTAAGTGTATATACATATAGAATTTGTTTAATAAGACTTGAGAAGTTCGAGGAAGAAATTAATAGTTGATGGTGGCCCCTTGGATGATGAGTTCTATGTTATATTAATATTGACCATATATAACGGTCTTGAGACAACCCTAAGAGGAGAGTGAAGCTAAAAATATATATGTTTCACAGACAAGAAAAATACTAGTGGGATGTCTACATGTAAGTGGACTGATATGTTTAGTTATCCAAGTAGTACTTAGTGAATTACCAAGTAGAATTCAGAACTGAATAAAATTCATAAATGGTTGAAAGAGAATAGTGATTTTTAAAATAAAAATAAGAAGTGGAATTTCAAGGAGTACTAAAACAAAAAAACCTGAAGAGCCTAAGAATGATTAGTATAAGGTAAAATTTATAGTAAAACATATAAAATGAACCAAACATTTAGATTTTCATGCAATGTAAGGGAAATATAGGTATCCCCAACCAGAAACCACAATATGGTTTCTGAATCACCATATTAGCATTAATCTATCAAAATTTTGGTTACACATCATCATTAAATACAAATTAAACCCTAATCACTACCCAATGAACAATGATCGACACTATCTCTATCTCTGTCTCCACTCCCTTCTATCAGCACCTACATGATAATTTTATTAAAAATTAAATAGTGTTTTATATTTAAATTTAAAATTAAAACAAATAAAAGTTTGTGTAATAAATGATTATGAAGTTGTGTGATTTACCTGGTCACTCAAACCATCCATCAATTAAATATCAGCGGGGACACATCCAGTTGTCTTTTGATATAATTTAATCAAATATTTCTGTAGAGCAACAAACTTTACATCTTGCATCATTATATGATCCCCCTATTCCTAATTTTTTTTGCATTGAAACAAAGTCCCCTGAGTATATCGATGTAGGGAGTAACTAAAACTAGGAGTAGATGCTGCTGCAATCCATAACAGCCTTCCACGTGACTAGGATACTCCTTCCCAAGGACTTGACTAACTGGATCATCCTGGGAGATTGAGAAGGGTTGCGTGGTATTGGAATCTCATAGTTATTTTATTTTTACCTATAAATAAAATATCATTCATATTTAAAGAAATACATATTAACATAGTAACAACTACCAATAATTTATTATAATGAAAAATAAATTCATACCCTAACTTCTTTGATATGATCATTTACATAACTCCCATCTGTTTTTGTATGAATATCCAACCAAAGTTATGTTCATGATACTTGGTGCCCTAAATAAATTAAATACATTAAAAAATGATAAATCAAAAATTTAATATATGAAATAGATAATTTTATCTTATAAATATTTATACAAATGAAAATATTACCATAGTCAATCTGTTTCTAGAAAAAATCTTTGATCTGAGAGTGTGGGGGGTGATTTTTTTTAGATTTTCTTAATGAATTTTTACTTGAAACAACCTGAAATAAATAACATATAATTTAATAGTAATGCATTCAATTCCATGTCATTTTCATATGTATGTACATATGTTTGATGATATTAATATAATAATAATATATATTTCAGTACCACATGCTTCTCGTGACGATGACTATCAACAAACACCTTCCACTGCTCTCTCGGTACCCCTTCAGGTACCTTATCATACCCTCGTTGAGTGGTCAACAATGTATCATTGAATTCATTCCATAATCTCTATTAAAAATCATTCCATTTCTTAGCCAAAATTTTCAACATCCACTTTCATTTGATAAGATCAGCAATAGTAAACTGGAATAACATCTATGCAAAGGGATTCATTTTTAAAATATTAGAATTAAATTTCATAATGACATTAAATTAATTCATCTACTTCATCCATCCTTGTAAGAATAATATATTGAATATCAATGTGAAAAAATAAGCTTGTTTCTTATTTTTTATGGGATTCAATTTTAGAGGTCAAATATTCCACATCATCACCCATATCATACAAGTCTCTTTGTTTTATGTGAATAACTACACCCCACCCTTCATCCACAACATATTCCTTATAATATACCATTTTCACTTGCGTTGATAAGACATACAGATCATGTAATTCACAGTCACTAACATCCATCAAGTGTGAGAAGTTAAAATAATTAAATTACAAGGAATATCTTTTAATACCCCTGGTAATATCGACCTACTTTTATTTGAATAAAATAACTGAAAAATGCTCATGGTAGTTTAATTTGATAATATTAGTAAAATTTCCGTAGTATCCCAATTCAAAAACAATAAATTTACCACTATTTTGTTTTTTCAATCCCTCTTCCTAATCTACAGTACATAATTTAAATCCATTCACAATATAATCGTCAAATTTTCTAATCAGTTTTAGAGGACCACAAGCCAGGAAATTAAAATCTTCTAACAACTCATCTTGAGTATCAGTATTCATGATCTATAAAAATTAATATTTATTATTATATTTAAAAATACGAGTCAACCTAATATCCATATTTATTAACTAACATGACATAAAAACCATTCTAAAATATCTTTTTAACATATTTTGTTATATATTTCTCATTTTGTGTTCGGTTTCTCATTTGTATCTTTGTTTGTATCCTGAGATCTTCAATAAATGGATACAAAATTTCACTATTCAACAGTACATATCTATGTTCATGTAATAATTCCATTTCTATCAGTGTAACATTTGATATCCTCTCAATTGATTAGCCAACAGTAGGAAAGATTTTTGATTTCCCATGTAGTTGATATTGATTTGATGTGACATCAACACATCTTACTCAATTGAATCTTGTCTCAGTATCATTGAAGTGTCTAGAAAAAAGGTAAGAAACTTCTCTTCTAAATAACCTTTAGAAATATATCATTTAGGTTGAGATTTATTTTTCACTTATGATTTCAAATGACCAAGATATCTGGCAAATAAAATAAATAAAATATAAGTATGTATTTAATGAAGTTCCAATAATTGTTTACTTAAGATGAAAAATATATAAATAAAGTATCTCTCAATTGGATACACCCATTGATAATGTACAAGGCCTCCTAATTTAGTTTCCTTGACCAAATACACAGTTAAATTCATCATGATAGTAAAAAACAATGGAGGAAAGATCATCTCCATTTCACAAAGTGTCAATAAAAATTACTCATGTAGGTTTTCAAGATTAGTTGGTTGTATATTTTTCTCACATAACTATCTTAATAATGTGAAAAATTTTAGTACAACTACAAAAACATTTTTAGGTAATAATATACATGACTCCAATGGTAGTAACTATTGTAGAAAAATATGTGAAACATGAATTTTCAATCCATGTAATCTATAACACTTTAAGTCGACACACCTTGAGATGTTACTTGGATACCCATCAGATACATTCACTTGTTTTAAAATTCAATAGAATGTATCTTTATCCCTATTTTTCATTGAAAAATTACCAGAGTATACTTTCCATTCTCATCATCATAGATATCATGCTTTATGTTCATTATTTGTAAGTACTTATGAGCATTGATATGGTCCTTATATTTTTATTCTCATTAAACAATGTAAAGATCAAATTATCACAAACATTTTATTAATATTCATAACATCAAGATTATTCCCTGAAAAATTAAATCCCCAATACAGAAGTTTGAAGAATGTGATTTTTTTCTTCTATTGTTGCGTACTGATTTCACTTGACGATGCACTTTGAAATCATTTCTCACTATCATTCAGATGATGCACCTTCTTAAATTTTGTTTCAACATTTTCAAGTTTTTCCAATATTTCAAAACATGTCAACAACTTTGGAGGTGGTATGTGATCAATAGAACCGTTTAATTTTGACTTGTTCAAGAAAAATCTATAAGATGTTGTGAGAAATATTTGATGGTATAAGAAACACCATTTTTTACTATAAGGTATTCATTTAGAATCAAAATCAAAGTTTGAAATAGAAAAATCTAAACTCGTGTAAGTGTTATAACCAGATAAGTTCCCAAGTCCAGGGAAATCACTAATGGTCCACATTAAAGAAGTTTGCATTTTGAACATTATTCTAGAAGAGGCATCATATGTATCAACACCATTCCTCCATAACCCCTGTAATTATTTAATTAGAGGTTACAAGTATACATCAATGCCATTTATAGGAATTTTTTTTCTATAAATAATCATTGAAATGATAAAAGATGTTTATTGTGTACACATCCACAGAGGTAGACTGTAAGGGATCAAAACAACTGGCCAAATGCCATAACTAGTGCTCAAAGTCCCAAATGGGTTGAATCCATTAGTAGTAAATCCCAATCGAACATTCATAGGATCCTATGAGAATTCTAGATGTAATGAATCAAACGTATTCCATGATTTTGAATCTCTTGGATATTGCATTAACACATCATTGTTATTATCTATAGAATTCCACTTCTTGTGCTCAGAGGTTTTCATTGACATGAATAATCTTTGAAATTGAGGTTTTAAATGGAAGCAATGAAAATCCTATGCAGGTGTGTTATTTTTCTTCTTCTTCTTCATAGTAGTATTTTGATTCAGACTTTCAACATCACCCATTGACTTCCATCTAGAAGAAGGACATTTTTTGGAATCCTGTCTACTTGAATACACTCCCTAATAAAGCATACAATCATTGGGAAAAGAATTTATTTTTGTATAATTTAGACCAATATTTTTAACAACTTTTTTCATATCATAAAAAGACTCAGGGATATTAGCTTCAAGAAATGAATCACACAAAAATTCCAATATCATGGACATAGCCTTATTTGTAATTCTTCTTTGGCATTTGATATGGTACAACTTCAGCAGAAAGTAAAGTTTTTATTATTTCATACATCCACCATACAACTATTGATTTTCATCATCAACTAAATCATGAAACATATTTTTATGTTCAGTGACATTCACTCTTATATTAGTCTCCTCCGAATCAATAGGAGGATCCAATGATATGTTACAATCTTTATTCGGTGGTCCTATAGTCCCAAAAACATCACTTGTCAAGTTGATATTTGTAGCACCCTCAACTTGTTATTTTGATATGTTTTGAAGTTGATTTTGTTATCTTATAATGTTGAAATCATCATTTATAAGGTTTTTTATTTCATTTTCCATTGTCAATAAAGTTGGGAACTCATTATATTGATTGACATCAATGCTCAAACTTTCTATAATGTTCAATTCTCCATGCCAAATCCAACACAAATATTGAGCATGGAATTACTAAAATATTAATTATTTATAAACTTCTTGTCTCTTCAACCATATTTTAAATTTACATTTAGGATATAGATATCTTATTGTCCCATAAATAAATTGATTAAAAATTGAAAAATATAAAAAATCCTCCAAACCCTTAGCATATTGAGGGGTGTTCCTCGATAATGTGATCCTACTTTTATCCATATATATCACAATGTTAATAAACATTAAAAAAAATTAAAACACATAAGTAATACTAAGTAGGAAAATAGATATATAGAAGTGATAAAGACACAACCCAAGTAGTTATAAGAATAGTCATATAAGTACTAAAAATGTCAAAGTAAAAAAAGGGAATGAATCAAGGATAATATTATATAAAATATAAAAAAGAGAAAACCCATATAGTCATTAAGAAACACACAAAGATGAATTAATAAGAATCATCCCCTCATGGGATCACAAGCCTCTTTGGGCATAACTATAGTCACATGAGGCTCAAGATGGTCTCACACGTTTATTAAAACACTTTTCTTAAAGTGTGAATCAGAATTTCATAAAGAGATTCAGAATCTAAGCCATTTTCACATCATTTGAAAAATATATTTCAAATGTTATTTGAAAATAATTTATAAAACAGCACATTGAAAACCAATTTATAAATCTAAATATTTCCATAAAATCACTTTTTAAGGTAAGACACCCCTATTTAAAGGAAGTCAACTTGTGTCAATAACCCTTTTTTCAAGATCAAACTTTCACCTTTTTAATAGATTTCAAGCCACCAAGAGACTTATGGTCACAAAACCTTTTAAAAAAATATTAAAGATCAACTACCTTCAATTCTTAAAACATGCCTCTAAAAGAACACACACGCATATTTTAAATACAAAACAACTGTCGCACACCCCTTTAAACAATTAATTACCATTAGAAAAGCCACCAAGAATATTAACAACCAGTTTCCATGTGACCTAGTTCTATGAAAAGTATTTAAATAATTTAAAGACCTAAATGGGTTAATTTTACAAAAAAATCATGAGAAATCGTTTTCAAGAGGGCCACTCAACTATTTTGACAACATATAGGCATGCGATATGTCTATGCCAAGCAAAAAATCCATTTTTAAATCATCTGTATCATACAATGGGCTTATAAAATTATTCTAAAATAACAATAAATCATTTGAAATCATCCAAGAAATATAAACCATACATTACAAGGTAATTCCATATAAATTAATTCAAATGTAATTGACATGGGTATTGAGGAGATAACCTCTTTACATTTTTTAGGGTGTATATGAAAAACATACCAAATTTTTAATTTAAAATGAAACTTAAATTCCCATATAAAATCCATAAAAATCTATATGACATCTGAAAAATAAAATTACATTATTTTTTAAAAAAACAAGAAAAAATATAGAGAAAATATGATTTTGATAAGAAAATTGGAAGTTTCCATAAAAAATTGTAGTCAATTAAAAGGGAATACGTAAATGGAATAAATATAATAGAATAAAGGTAAAATTAATTGGATTCATACATAAGAAATAATACAGCAAATAAAATAATATTTTGGAATATAAGGAAATAAATTCAAAAAATAGAGGTAATCGAGAGAGATTACCCTTACCATAAGTCCATGACTACTTCAATACACTTCAACATCTTATATATTGTAATCTTGTTTTTTAAAAAATTAAAAAAAATATTTGATATCTATTAATATTATTTCTAATAATTTTTATTATTAATAATTATATTTTTATTATAAATATAATTCATAAATAAATGATAGTTCGAAGAATCTATTATTTTTCAAAAATTATAGTATTGATTATGTTTTCTTTCTACATGAGTTTTATCATCTACAAAAGGATAAACATAAATAAATACATATTTTTTAATTATATATACTAAAGTAAAAAATAAATTATTGTAATGATAACTAAAGAATAATGATCATCCCTTTAGGTAGTAAAAAATTACATGAATGAAAATTTTGAATGAATAGATAAATAAGATATATATATATATATATATACTATTTCATTTTTATATTAATTTTATAAAGACATTATATCATTTATATTGTGTTTATATATTTCTAATTTATATTGGTAAATATATTTAATATGAAGTGAATTAAAAATAAAAGAGAAGTGTGAGAGTTTCTAAATCATGTATGACAATAACACTTAACCAATGACCTTACTAAGCATGGATGAATAACACCTCAGTCCAAGTGACCCAAATAGTACTCAAGTGAGGATCTTTACGTCACCTTAAATGAAACCCCTTATATTCTATAGGTTTCCAACTAATTATGAGGGACTCAACAAGTCTTTGAGAAACTATCCCCTCGATGTAATAGAGAAATGGACTTGAATGATTCTATAGAAAATTTGTATTGAACCATCTACATGGGGGATAAACTGAATATCTGTAGACATAAAATAGTGATCTAGGAAATCCCCCATTACGTAGAATATAAAAATCCAGAAATACCTAAATGATGTATTAATTATAAATAGTAAAATAATAATTCAAAATAAATATTAACATCCCAAATTCAAAAAAATAACATGCTTCACACTAGCTAAATATATCCATCATAATTGAAAATATTGATATAGAATTGCATCTGGCCAAACTCACAATGTATGTTTAATAAATTGTCATCCTCTAATAACCAATTAAACATGAACCACATGACCTCTTAAATACAATACATGTACCTAAAGTGAAACATGAATATTACCATTATAATTTGAGATCCATGTGATGTAAACAAGTAAGTGAATGCATAATCGGGCCAATAAATAACCTCATCTACCTAGAAAATATAAATCCACATCATTAGAACTTCCCCAAACCTTACTCCATAACTAAACCTTTTTTTTTGAGGTTCGTAGGAGTAAGAAAAATTGAGATAGGGGGAAGGGAATAAGGGAGGAGAAGAAAATAGGAAGAAATGAGGGATTACCACTATTTAAAATCAAAGGGAGAAGGGGGTCAGGGGAGAAAGGGGAGAAGGGGGAGAAGGGGGTAGGCGTGGATGGACTGTGGGAGAAGGGGTGGTAGGTAGTGAGGGAAAGGGATTGGGGGGCTTAGGGGAAGTAAGAGCACCGATGAGGGAAAGGGTGGTGACTCAGGGGGATCAGGGGTGACCACAACACTAGCTTGGGCTCGGGCTCAAGGGGCTGAGAGGAAACAGGAGCACCGCCCTAGGGGCTCGAGGGAAATCCGGTCACCAACAAGGGATCAAGAGGATCAGGAGAAACTGGATCATCGACGAGGGGTAAAAACAATAGTGGATAGGGCTCAAGGTCATGGGTGGTTTGGGGGAAAAGGTTGGGTCTTAGGAGAAGTGTATTTTTTTAATAAATGGATAAAATTTAGTAGCAGTTTTTGAAAAATCATCACTAAATTCTTTCAATTTTTTGGGGAGGTTTAAAGAACTTCCGATACACAATGAATTTGGTGTAGTGTTAGGATGACCCAAGATCCAATTAAGACCAAATTTTGATCCACACTTGAGCCATAATATTTTTAATATCAAATGGATTGAACCAAAAATATCATTCTTGAAAGCAAACCATACCTAAATTTAAATAGATTTAACTGATGCCCCATGCCTTGTACTATAGATCTTCTGATGGGAAAATGATGTGGAAGAATAATCAACCCATGGGAATACATATACAATCAGAAAACCCCATATAGAGGTCATATTCTAAACTAAATCATCAATTTTACAAAGATTTACTCTATTGGGTAGACTGATCCTAGCAACGATGGAGTGATCACAAATTTTAAATCTGTCAAAAATCACCTCCCTATTAGAAAATACACAGGTAGTGTCACCCTTTTTCACGTTTCACTCTAGAATAAAAAAAATTTGAAATTCAAAATGCCTTCTCTATGAGTCCCTTTCATTTTTTAAAACACCAAAACATGAAAATTTAATATTCCTGATAGAGTCTACCACAACCATCCAAATACCATATTGATTCAACTCAATAGTTTTTCGACTCGCCACAACCACAACCATAGAACTTGTTCGATGTGGTATGCCCACTTCGTCTACCAAACTTATAGATCATCAATTCACCACAATTTTTTAAGTCACCACAAATCAACAAGCTTTATTTACAATGACTGCCACTATGACAGTCCATCTCGCATCATTCACCTTGGTCTCAACTGCCTTAGTCTTACAAAAATTAATCATCCAGGCCGCAACCACCTAGGGTTGATGGGCACCATTCGTCTCAGCCACCACTACCTCAATCCTTCGAGCTCTGTTCACTTTGGCTGCCACCACCATATTTAACTGAGCCCCATTAACCTTGTTCAACACCATCACATCCCACCGATCTCCATTAACCTCGATGTATTTGTTCTTCTTGGTCACCCTAGCCACGAAATCAGATCTATGAGATCCATTGGTTCCCACCCTAACCATCACAACATATCTATGATTCCCTTCAGTGTCTTCACCTTCGACCAGAAGGACAGAGCCAATAAAATGAGGTATCTTTATGTATGAGTAACCCTGGCCTTCCAGTACGCCAGAGTCTCCATCACACGAGAGCTCCCTAACCCGCGAACCCATCCTCTCCATTCCCACATCTAGGTCCCCTTCACTTTATTTACATACATATAATAATTTTTTTTAACATATTATAGAAATATATTATATAAATGTATTTACAATAATTATTCATTTTATAAATACATTATAAAAAAATTATATGTAAATATTGTAATGACCCAGAAATCTATCAATGAAATTTCCCTTCGTATGTTTATTTCATATAGTATAGATCATATAAAATCAATTATATAACACAAAATAAACATAATAAATGAAGAATTAATGAAATAAGAGGTATTTCTAGAAGTTAAGGAACTTATACCAATGAAATAGTAACATGCCCCCAGGAATAGTAATGCGACCCTTATGAATAGTAAATCGGACAATAGAATAGTAACCTCACCAATGAATGTATAAATAAAATCCATTTATCTTACAAATTAAATTATGATATAATTATATCATAGTTTAAGTAAATGGATATTTTAAAAATTAATATTTAACTATTGGTATTTTTATAAGTCATAAATATTTATTTACAATATTATAATTAATAAAATAATTTAAAAGAAAATTAATTTTCATAAAAATTAATCATAAATAAATATTTTGTTGTCTTGTGATTTCAGAATAATTTTTTGAGACCTTGGTTAATTTTTGAAAGTGTTATAAAATCTGTTATAAATTTAAAATTATATTTTTCAAGTAAATAATGATTTTAATTAAAAAATAAATTTATGATATCTAGAAAATTATTTTCGTAAAATATAGTTCATTTTTTAATTCTATATGTTGAAAAATTATTAGGGTTAATTTTTGGGATTTTTCTGAAATTCATGAATTTTTATTGAATAGTAAAATACATTAATTTACAATATAAATACATTATAAGCTAAATACACTATTCCTTGAGTCATGGGTGATGTAATTAACCTTGGTTAAAACTCAAATTAACTTATTACTGTATTTATTCATAGGAATGTATACTATTTCTTGTCTTGATCAAAATAATAAAATAGTGAATAAAATAATGAGAAATTACCCCTCTCCACCACTATTAAAACCACCTCTCACCCCCTCTTCTCATCACACCTTCCAAGATTTGAGCCTAGTAAAATTTATACCCAATCATATTCTCAAGATCCCCCCATGTTATAAGCTCCTTTTCTCACCAAATGACCAAAATTAATTTCCTTAAGGAGATTCTCAAGGAGGAGTATTCAAGAGGTAAAATCCTCTTCCTTTTCCTTTTATTTTCTTTTCAAGTTCTTTCTTTTATTATTCTCTCATCACCTCCTATGTAAAAATGATCATGATAACTCTAGTATCATTTATATACTATAATTATATTATGTAAATGTAATAACCATCATCAATCTCCTTACTCTCTTTCTTTTATTTTAAAAACGAAATCATCATCTGGGAGGTACAGATTTACAACCATCGTGGATGACGAACATTCGTTCTTAAATTTATTATTCAAGGATGGTCATGGTACCATTTTTATGGTTAAAAAAGACTATAATAAATTTATTATAACCTATTTAATGTTATATAATCAGTATATATTCATAATACTAATTCATATGACAAAACTAGTTCGTGGTGATCAAAATACCGCCGTAATAATCTAAACGATTATCACTAAATGTATTATCTTTTGATTCATCATCATACCACATAACCATATGATATATATAAACATTTATAATTATATATTATCATTAATAACATTTAATTCCAATTATGGATAATTATACCCATTTTACATGAACTCTATTACGTATAAACAAGTGAACTGATCATGAAAACCAAGAAAGCAAATACTCCCAAATGATGAAATTAAACTCTATAAATCTTCAATAAGTCCATAAATTAACTTAATATAACTATAATTAATCAAATAATTATATAAAATTTTCTGAGTTAATTAATTAATGGATTTAATTTGATTATCCAAGACGTTAAGGTCAAGTGCAGAACTCATTCAGACATAAGGTAATGGTTTTCTTCCCAAACCTCCATTTTCATTTGGGTTGTGCTTTATTACTCTATAAACTAATGTAATTATTTATATACTTATTATAAATTATGGTTATATGTTCCCAAATCATGTATTCTGGTCACTTCATCTTTTGTTTGTGGAAAATACATGTTTTAAAAGGGCCCCCTTCTGAATTCTTCTTGATAAGCAAGCCCGATTAAAGGGAACTTCTAGATTTCTTATGTATTTTCTAGGGCACTCTATAATATATTTTAAGACACCATAATTTTTCTAAAATCACTCATTTTATCATGTAAAATCCATATTAGTTCATTTCTGGTTTTATGTAAAGATTTTTCCAAAAGAACTCTTCTTTTAAAGTTAAAGAGTATTAATCTCAAGAATTCTTCAATGAATTTATTAGATAATTTTAATCTATATCAACACCCCTATTGAATCTTATATTTTATTGAGATTAACCTCTTATAATTATCATATACTATATTTATTAAATCATTTAGGATCATTTTGACTGTGGATGTTCTATCTTGATACAATTCACCATTCTACTCAGAATGATTTTTTATTATGTCTATAGATTGGGAACGGTTATTTCATATGTTCATATTGTTTATGTTTAGCCCCATTCATATGAGTAATGAATTGGACTTGATATTTCTATAGACATGAATATATTTTTAAGTCCTGGAATCAATGTAAAGTGCCACATGATTTTTTTTGGAACATGAGATGGTGTTCTATCTGCATTTTCCTTCCATTGAGATGCACCACATTATTTATAGGCAAAAAACCCACTATAGGCTCATTCTGTTCCTTCTCTCCCTTCACAACCATCCAAAAACCATTATTTATAGGCAAAAACTCTTCTTAAGATCTGCTTTTCCTTCCCAAAATAACTCTTAAAATTTGAACATGGATCTCATGGTCAATAGATATGAAATCTCTTAAATAAATTCATAGAGGTTGTGTTTTTATTTTCATGTTAACTAAAGGTTCATGGCATGAACATCCCCTATGCTCGCACACCAACTCACCCCTCCCCCCTCTCGCCCGTACACCCCTATTTTCACTTGGATTCGAACCTGAAACCTCTCCCTTGCGTGCCTGCACCTCTACCACTCACCAATTTTGTTTTGTTCTCCCTTTAATGACATATCTATATCTATATATATAGTTATATTTATTTTTATACTAATAACGATTTATATTAATATATATAGTTATTTTAATATATATTTATAAGATTAGTTTTAAATACAATTATAAAATATGTTTTTTGTGAGTTTATGAATAAATAAATACAAATATACAACACACACACACACATATTATATGTGTATCTATAAGTTTAATTATACATATTTATATATATTTATATATTTTATATATTAATATGTATATACATATTTTAGAATATATTGATAATATATATTAGTTTGTTAATACAAACACACACACACACACATATTATATAGATATATAAATATTCATATATTTGTATTTTAAATAAAATAGATATTAGTTTTTATTTAGATAAGACTTATATATTGATAAATATATTTTATATGTAAATATGTTTAATTAATTATTTATGAAATTAAATTTTTATGTGCGAATATATAAAAAATTTGTATATATTATTATATATTTGATTATAAATAACAGTACATTATGAAAATCGATAAAATTTTAAAGCCATAATATCAATATTAATGTGATCTCTAAGAAGAAATTCAGTTCTCATTGAAGAACGGCAAAAAGACCTCCTTAAACGAGGCTAAAAATCCATCGAATGTTAAAAAATCAGGATTCCCTGAAAAAAAACTCAGTTTTGATGGACTTATGGACCTTTTTCGGCCTAAAAAACATGACAGTAGTTACTAGGGTGTAGAGCTCGTCACGGACTTCGATTTCATATGTGGTAGAGCCTAAACAAACACACAAATCAAAAGTTATGGCCGTTTAAAGTTCAAGTTTCATTTTCAACTTATTTTAGATATTTTATTTTATTTTATTATATTAAAATTGTTATTAAATGACTATTACTCGATTAAAATTATAAAATTATTAATTAAAAATATATTTTTTAAATTATTTCATAAACCTTTTTACTAAATATCTTATATATTAAGTTTAAATTTCTATTTATACTTTTGTAGAATATATTAATATATTAATATATTAATATATTAATATATATATATATATAATATTAAATGAAATATTTTTTTCTGAAATATACACCCTTTATAAGTGCTTTTTTACTAGCAGTGATAAAATGTAGCACGGTCCTTGCACCAATTTGTGGTAGTGAAGTGGTGATTTTATCTATGCTATTTTTAGCCCTGATAAAAGTTTTTAATAAAAAATATTAGTATATTTATATTAAAAAATAATGTTTATTTGTACACATTAAATAAAAAATACATGTTTATAATTAATATATATATTTTAATAATTCATATATATATATAACAAATTTCATAAAATAATAAATATATTTATTATATTTATATATTTATAATTATATATTTATAATTATATATAAATACTTTTTAAATAAGTGTATTTAGAATTATAATTATAAATATACATATGTTTCCAATGAATTTGGTCAATTGATGCATGAATATAATTGAGGTTCATATGTTATGTATTCATTATAAATGTTCATTTATACATTACACTCTCATTACTATTCATGTTGTCCATATATATAATGACTCGTTTATGATCTATACTTTACTCAATGTACATGATTCATTCATACTCTCATGAACCTATTATGTTCTCATAAATACTTAAAATCATGATAAATATATTTAAATAATAAATATATTTATTATATTTATAATTATATTTATTTATTTATATATAAATACTTTTTAAAATATATTTATATAATTATAATTATATATAACTAAATATATATATATATTTAAATAATTATAAAATTACAATTTTTTTAAATGATAAATATATTTATTATATTTATAATTATATATCCACTTTTTATAAAATTATAATAAATACATTTATTATAATTTTATAAATAAATATATTTATATATTAATACACACACACATATATAAATATATTTATAATTATATACAAATATTTATAAATATATTTATTTATAATTATAATTATAAATAAATATAAATATATATATATATATATATAAGTAGAAAATTATAATAAATAAATTTATAATAATTATAATTTTATAAATATATATAATTACAGAAATATATTTTTAAATACAGACAAATATTAATGACTAATTTTTTTTTCTGGGTTTTAAAAAAATTAAAATATGATAAAAGGGGTTAGGGTTCAGATATTTTTAAAAATGGGTCTGGGATGCGTGAACGCCGTTCACGCATCCTTCGCGGACGAGCTGAAGGATGCGTGAACGGCGTTCACGCATCCGGCCGAGAAAAATTATAAAAGGAGGGGTCCCCCCCCAATACCCATTGTCCTCCTCTGATTTTTGTTGCGAAGCTCTGCAGAAATTCTTTCTCAACAAATATTTGCTGCTTTTATTGAGGTAAAATTTCTATTTAATAATTTAATTGTTTATTTGTGTTTATTTATTTCATTTGTATGTTTAATTGTGTTTATTTATTTCATTTGTATGTTTAATTGTGTGTATGATTTATTTATTTCATATGTTATAAATGAAATGTTTTGTATGATTTAATTTTCTTGATGTTGAATGTTCGTATGATTTAATTTTTTGAATGTCTGTTGTCTAAATATTGAATGTTTTATGTTATGTCTAAAATTTTTAATGTTTAGAAAAAGTAATTTATGTTAGAGAAATTTATTTTAATGGATGATTTTGATGTAAGTGTAAATTAAATTACTTTTATTTACTAGTAATAATATTTTTAATCAATAAAGTATAAAATATATTTACTTATATTTTGAAAAGTAGAAGAATGCCCTAAAAACATTACAATTTCATAAAATTTAAAATAACAAAAGTGTTTATTATGTAAATCTCAATTAGATCAGTTATAATAAAATTTATTTAATGTTTTTAATAAATATATATATATATATATACACATGAAGTTAAATTTCTGTAAAAGAGGTGTAGTATTTAATATAGATTTTATATAATACGGATAATATAATAAATATACCAAAAAACACGGTATGAGTGATGACTGATCTTGAGATGACCGACCATGCATAATTGAAATTGCATGTTTTATTTTGTGTATGTTGTTATTCAATTTGTAATAATTGCATTTTTTCGGTATTGATGACCTGCGAGTCATCTCTCAGTACGTGTAAGGACCTGCATGTCCGTTTAAATTAATTTATGTATTTCATACCCCTAGACCCTCTCACATGCATGTGAGTAAATTTGTAATTAAAAGACTGACACCCCAAAGAGGTGTCGACGAAGAGGCATCCCCGAAGAGGTGTCGACGAAGAGGAATTTGAGAACTCGTTCGAGAGGAGGCGTTGCTGTTTGACAGGAGATTGGCGGTTGCTACAATATTTGATAATAGAGACAGGAGTTTACCCATATAAATTGTGGTTAGTTTATCAGATAATGATAAACTAATCGTAAGTCTCAAGATCAAGTCATGATTATATATTCATAAGTAATCAAACTTTATGAAACATTATATTAAATTTGCTTTTGTTCTAAAATCACAATCACTATACCTTAACAGTGATAAATCAATACATAAAAAAGTCTCAAGATAATCAATTATTCAAAACCAAATTAAATAATTTAAAATTTTAATGTAGTTTATAATATTTTTAATTTTTTTTAATAGGTAATTATGTCTGCTCAAATATATTGCAACGGTGAGGTAATTTGTACCGAGCAGGGTTTTAGCTACAGTGTGCCACCTGTCAAAGTGGTAAATCTCCATGGTTGTATGACATTGGATGCAGTTCGTAATAAGATTCATAGTCGGTTAAAATTGAGTGCAGGACAAGCAATCACTTCAATTAGATACCGACATCTTCAATATCCTGAGCGTATGTGGCACAGCGACTACCCTATAGTCGATGATGAGGATTGGATGGAGGCTTCTCAGTTATTCAGGCAACAGTGTATTAATGGTTTGATGGAATTATTTATTGTCATTTCTGATATTGATGTGGTGCAATCGATTACTACAGAACCATGCTTTGTGACCTCTATAGAAGTCGGTCCTTCACAACAGTCTTCTTCATTGCCTCCTTCTCATACGACTCCTGTGGAAGAATGTAATGAGGAAGATCATCAAAATTTGGAAGGAAATGTAGATGACATCCCTTTCTGTGCTGATATAGTGCAAGAAAGTTTATCTGAGGAAGAAGAATCTGGGGAGTCAGCAGGAGATGATGTGGTTGGAAATGAACATTCTGAGGTTCCTTTGAGAGACAGACATCCACTACATCCACCAGTTAGTGGTAATCAGCCTTCAGTTTTGAGTTCCTTAGTTGGAGGAATGTCTCGTGAACAACCTTTTGATTGGGATGTCATTACACCAGCTTCTAAATTCCCTGGCATTATAGGGAATATGCCTTCATCAAATGATAATGCCATATATGTTGGGCAGGAGTTCGAAAGTAAACAAGTCATGAAAAATGTGATAAAGCAATACCACATTGAGCGACATTTCACATTTGTGGTTTATGAGTCAAAGAAGACCAAATATCTCATTCGTTGTGAAAAATATGGGTCAGAATGTAAATTTCGATTAAGAGAACTATTTGATAAATGTTATGGATGTTGGAAGATAACCAAATTAGAAGGCCCACACACTTGTCTGCATCCCAGCTTGGCACAAGATCACTCTTCTCTTGATGCAGAGTTTATATCTACTGTTATTTGTGAGATGATACGAACAAGTCAGGATGTTCCTGTTGCCCTTATTCAGGAAAGAATTCAACAATTGTATAACTATAAGGTATCATACAAAAAAGCTTGGAATGAAAAACAGAAAGCCATTGTAAAAGTGTATGGTGATTGGGATGAGTCTTATGCGTTGTTGCCACAGCTTATGGAATTGTTGTCTCTCAATAATCAGATTGTTTATCAGTTGGACAGTGTTGAGTATGTATCCCAAAATCATCTAGTTGATCGGTCAAAGGTGAAGTTCAAGAGGATTTTTTGGGCATTCAGACTGTGCATTGCTGCATTTCCCTTTTGTAAACAATTTATTCAGGTAGATGGCACATTCCTTTATGGAAAGTATACAGGTGTTCTACTCATTGCTGCCACACAGGATGGTAATCGCGCTCCTCTGCCACTTGCTTTTGCTGTTGTTGAAAAAGAAAATTTTGAATGCTGGAGCTGGTTCTTGGCATGTGTACATGTTCATGTCACACAGAAACAGGGCGTGTGTCTGATATCTGATCGTCATCGAGTGATTATAGAGGCCGTGAGTAGTGATGGGGTTTCTTGGACTGAGCCGAATGCTTATCACCGTTATTGCATTAGACATATTGCAAGTAATGTGCATAAGCAGTTTATAGATGAGGCCATAAAGAAGGCGATCCTCAAATTGGGTATGGTTTTCTAAACTTTCTTTTTTTAACAAAATTTACTATCCATTTTAATACATTATTATGTTATGCTTTCAGCATATGAACCCCAACAAGAAAGGTTTGATCAACGTCTTGAAGAGATCCGAACAGTTAATGAGGAGGTATATGAATATATGGTACAAATTTCAAAGGAAAAATGGTCATTAGTATACGATGGTGGCATGAGATATGGGCATATGACCACTAATATAGTGGAGTGCGTAAATGGGGTCCTCAAGGGTGTGCGCAAACTCCCAATCACAGGGTTAGTGCAAGAGACATTTTTTAGATGTGTTCACTACTTTGTTGACCGGTCCCAAAAGGCCTACCAGAGGATGGAAAATGGAATGCTTTTTTACTCAGCATTTTCAAACTGATATTGACCGGATACGGAATGAGGCTTCACGATGGAATGTTATAGCCTTTGACAGGGAAAAGAGGAGTTTTCGGGTAAGAAAGTGCTACGACCAGGGTGCATGCACTAATGGTGGAGTGTTTGTCGTGATGTTGGATAACAGGTACTGTGATTGTGGCAGCTTTCAGGCATTGAGATATCCATGTGTACATGTTATTACAGCTTGCGCTTCGGTAAATATATCGTGGGAGCCATATGTTGACCCGGTGTATCACATGAGCACTTTGGTTAACTGTTATAGTGCTGCTTGGATGCATGTTGGTGACTTCCATTCTATCACATTGCCTGCTGATCAACCGACCATTGTCCTTGATATTTCCAGGTTTTCATAAGTCGGTTTTGGTATCATTTATAATTTTTTCAATTTGTGTCATTTTTAAAATTATTGGCTTCGTGCTACTAGGTTGCAGCCTCGAGGAAGACCGAAGTCAACTCGCATCAGAAATGAGATGGATTGGCCTCGGCAACGAGGAGGGAGAATACGATGCAGTATCTGCCACACAGAAGGACATACTCGTAAGAGATGTCCCCAAGTGGCAGGACAGAGTTCCAAATCTCATCATCCATGATCGAGTCTGTGTACCTGCTCTAAGAGGAAGAGGTTGTGGTTGGTGTCGATGATGAAGAAGAAGAATAAGAAATAGAGGATGAGGATGTGAAGAAGTAGAAGACTAAGAGGAAGAGGTTGTGGTTGAATAACCTATTGTGGAAGTATCTATAGTTACTTAGGAACTTGATCTATTTGGAATAATGTTAATGGTTATCTAATGGATAATGGATAAATTAACAAACGTAATTTCACAAATAAGAAGAAATAATTAATTTTTCACTTTTTCCTCTTAATTTTTAACGTGGAATAATGTTAATGGTTATTTAATGGATAATGGATAAATTAACAAATGTAATTTCAAAAATAAGAAGAAATAATTAATTTTTCACTTTTTCCTGTTAATTTTTAATGTGGAATAATGTTGATGGTTATTTAATGGATAATGGATAAATTAACAAATGTAATTTCACAAATAAGAAGAAATAATTAATTTTTCACTTTTTCCTGTTAATTTTTAATGTGGAATAATGTTGATGGTTATTTAATGGATAATGGATGAATTAACAAACGTAATTTCACAAATAAGAAGAAATAATTAATTTTTCACTTTTTCCTGTTAATTTTTAATGTGGAATAATGTTGATGGTTATTTAATGGATAATGGATAAATTAACAAACGTAATTTCACAAATAAGAAGAAATAATTAATTTTTCACTTTTAAATTATGGTTTTCTTATAAGATGTCTAGTTTTAGTAATGGCATCTGAGTGTCTGAGCATCCTTAACTAATGTTGATTGTGAGACTAGGCTAATGTTGATTGTGACACCAAATAAAAATGAATATATCATGATTCCACTATTAATAAGTAACGATGATATCATGTGTGCAGATGGCAGGTTTTCCATTGCTTACATCTCAGGCTACTCATGTATCACGACTGCTTTTAGAGGGACGTCCTGTGGCTCCCTTGAGTGTACGTAGATCTCACCATTTCCATCATACTGCACCACCTCCCGCTATCGTCCCACATCTTCGTCGAGCTGGATTTTATGGAGTAGCGATGTGCGACTTCACGTTTCTTGATCATCAGCTCATTGTCGCACTTGTCGAGAGATGGAGACCAGAGTCGCATACTTTCCATTTCAGTGAGGGAGAGATGACTATTACATTGTAGGATGTGGCTATTATGTTGGGCCTCCCTATCGACGGACATGCTTTGACAGGCCGAGTTCCATCAGATTTGCCTGAGATTGTTCATAGACTTCTGGGCATAGAGGTCCAGGATGATGGCAGGACCATCATCGGTGGTAGATTGCAGATGCCTTGGTTAGACCAGCACTTCACACATTTACCAGATGATGCTGATGACGTCACCGTGCTGCGCTTTGCACGCGCATATATTTTGAGGCTGATCGGTGGCACGCTTTTTGTTGACCACTCTACTACTTTTGTGCACCTGATGTATCTAGATTTTTTAGAGGATTTGGACCAGGCAGGTCGATATAGTTGGGGGTCTGCCTGCCTAGCATATACATACAGAGCCCTATGCAGCGCATGTCGCATCGACAAGATGCAGATCACAGGATGCATGGTTCTTCTACAGATGTGGGTATGGGAGCACATACCTCGTTTAGCTCCACATGCCCGTGCGCCATTACCCGTAGATATTGTAGCAGAGGCTCCACGTGGACGTTGGTATGTTATTAATTATTTCTAATATCTAACTTACTTGTATAAAATTCTTTTATGAAATGTAAAAAAAAAGTTATCTACAGGTGGAGTCAGGCGCATCGACATTCAGATTCTCCCAGACATGATGTTCACGCCTACAGACTTATGTTAGACAGCATTCGACCAGACGATGTAAGTGATTATTATTTATATTGTTAAATCTTTACTCTTTACTATAAATCTATTCATTTATTAATTGATTATTCATTTTTTCTATCAGATTACATGGATTCCATATACAGATGATATCCTTCAGAGTCTGCCCCCATACTGTACAGTGATGCTTGATATCGGCTCCTGCATGGTTCCACTGATTCATTTTCATATAGTCGAGTGGCATCAGACAGATAGGGTTATGAGACAGTTTGGATTCCTTCAGCCAGTTCCTGACCCGCCCAGTCAGTTGGATTCATTGCATTCCCTAAAGATGCCAGGGAAGAGAGATTTTGATTGGAGGAGCTACTATGCGAGATATGTTGCGTTATGGGACAGGAGACGGGAGTCCCAGTTGAGAGGGGCAGGGACAGTACACTTTCATTTGATGGATCAGATGGATTATGCAGGCTGGTACATCAGGTCTCCCGTCAGATTTCTGACACGGCACGGACGGGGCTTCCATGACTTGGTATGCATTCTTTCTTTCACAGTTCAACATATTTTTTATTCAAATTAGTTAACAACAGAATTTGTTTTCGCAGGATGCTCGTATTTGTCATCTACTGCATATGTCTGATCCAGTGGAGAGAGTTGCCTTTGACCCAGCATATTTTCACAGCCTTGTACGACAGATGCTACCGTCGATGGACGAGATTTATCATGGCATTTTCTTTGATCCACCACCTGCTGCGGAGGCCGCGGAGCCTGCTGCGGAGGCCGCGGAGCCTGCTGAGCCTCACATAGATGTACCTGGGGGTGACGACCCTGTTATGGATGCTGTTGTTCCACAGGATGAGGCTGCTCAGCTTGCTCAGCCACATGATATTATTCCACTGGAGGAGGGTGTTCAGCATGATCAGTCATATGCTCCTCCAGCTTCTCAGGCACAGCCACAGGTACTTACAGACGCTGACTGGATTGAGTTCGATGTTTTATTGCAGTCATCCGCAGCAGAGCAGCCATCTACTTCCTATATTGGTGAGAGTTCCAGCCAGCTTCCACTATCCTTAGATGCAGGCCAGGGTACAGGCGGTGAGACTGTACATCCACCGTCTGTCACACAGTAGGATGTGGAGGTGGCTGTCGATGAGGATGCGCAGCATACGCCAGAGCACAGATGTAGACAGACACGGTGTGGACGCATCCAGTATACGCCTGACTGTGGGACAAAGGATCATCCACACCGGAGGCGTAGATTAGGTTGAAATTTGATTTATGATACGTTTTGTATGTGTATTACTGTTATCTAGACTTCTATTATACCTTTAATAAGTGTCTTACTGTTATCAAATTATCTACCAATGTATATATATATATATATGTATAATAAATAATATGATTAAATTAAATGATAAATATTAATTATATTAATTATTTCGAATTGCAATAGAAGTGGTCACAGTTATGATGAGTGATGGTTCAGTCCAACCATGCAAAATGCATATGCTGATAAGAATAAAAGGCCACAACAAGTGTAAAAGAATGGAACAATAGTTGGAAAATCTTCCATTGGGAATATGCAAAACAATGAAGTCAAGAAAATTGTGAAAGAAACTATTTCCAAGAATAAGTTTGAGCTAAAATCCAAGGATTATTTCATGACAAATCTTGAAATTCATATCATCTCAAGAAGTTGAAACTTGAGGTATTCCAATCACACTTTATCCATTGTTCTTAATTATATTTCTCATTTCAATTAAGGGGGAGAGCTTGATTGATGGAAAGATGGGATGAAAAGGGGAGATTTATCTTTTCACTTGAACTTTTTAATATATTTGGTGAAGTATGTGAAGGATTTAGCATTTCATTGATAATTTTGATTATCTACCCTTGGTTAATAATTGATACACTCTAATCATGATTTAACATTTATGGTTGTTTATGGACAACATTGAAAACTACAATATGAATTAGAAGTTCATTTGGCCAATTTTGAGAAGATACATATTCAGACTTTATAAAAGGAAACGATTTATACTGGTACGCAATCTAAAGAGTGAGATTATTGAGTATGCATCTCAAAACTTAGGTCATGTCCATGACATCACTTCTTCCACCTTATTTAGATAAAATGATATTTTTTAGAGAGCACATGCCTTAAAAAATATTACTCCTGGATCTAGAGAGCACATGCCAATAGGATGGTTTAATATTCTAAACTCTATATGAAGTAGTAGGAAGAAGAGAAGTTTTAGATGAAGATTGAAATTGGAATTCTCAGATCAGAAATTCCATAATACTCATATAAATTCAATAAGTTCAAGATAAAGGTTAAATAATAATCCAAGGCTATTTATTTTATGAATAACATATTAAAAGACCAAGTAAAATGTATTGAAGAATTTTAGGAGGATTTTGTTGGCCTACAATTAAATATAGGATCAAGATAAACTCTTGACTCCTAATATGATATTAGGAAATTAGGTCACACAAGTGATGGAAAAAAGGAAAATTATGGTTCATAGGTCCAAAAAATAGTTAAAAAATGTTTAGGGAAGAAAATGATACATCGTAATGCCACAAATGGTATGGTTATTGTTCATAAATAGAAAGCAGTAATGATTGGTGTCAGAACACAAGAGCCTGTTATGTGGATAAAGATTTATTTTGGTATGAATTAGAATCAGAATATTTAGTGATCTTAAGGAATAATGAGTGGTGTATTAGTGATGCACATGAATAAACCATTTATCAAATATTATTTTTGTGGAAATATGGGGAATTCTTAGAATGCTCATTCCATAGCCTTGAGGGTCACTATTTTAGGTTTAGAGGATTTAGACACATGGAAAAATATTTCTCATCAATAATGTATTTTTTAAATTCAACCTATTGAAATTTGTTTAGGTTTTTGATCCACTCAATATAAACTCTCAATCATTCCTCAAGTGTAGTTGGATGGATTCCTTTTTAAATAAAGTTAAAAAAATGTGTTAGATAAAATATTCCACCAAATTCCATATTCACTCCAAATAACAATCCTTATTCTTCATGAAAAATATAAATAATATATTTATACTTTTTTCATATATCTCTTCATTCATACTTTAGTGAACATTTTTGAAAACTCCTTTGCACATTTTTTTCTATTTAAGATAATCTTAAATAATTCTCACTTTTAAAACATGGATAATTATCCAAATATGAAATTAAATTACATAACATGAATCCATAAAAATTATCCAAGCACCACCACTTCACATATTGACATATTGATAAAACATACAACCATTTTTTCCAAAAATCTCCCCCTTTATCTTCTGTTGTTAATATCCATTCATATCATAAAAGTTAATATGTGGTAACATCAATTATTCTCCCCCTTATTTAAAATAAAATGAAAAGGATAATTGGACAATTTTAAACTCATATTTCTTCTCAAAAAAATCTTCACATATATTTTAAATAATGGGATGATATGACATGATACTTGGAACAAAGCCTTTAGTTAATAAACACTATATCTATATGATCCATCCTAGTGTAGAAAGAAATAATTAAATAACCAATATAATATAATCTACCTATAACACATACTCATATGTGATACTAAAATTAGATATTCTCAATTATCAGGATGAGTAATTTTAAGATAAGAAATACATGATCCTGCACACACTTCAAAAAACACATTAGAAAGTTCAAGTGCAAGAACAAATCCCCCTTTTCTCATTTTTTCATTAAATAAGTACTCAACCTTAATGAATATAATTAAGAAAAAATGCAAGATAATGTGATTGGAATACCTCAAATCTCTTATAAGATCCTCCTTAAGATATGAACTCATTCTTCATCATGGGAATTTATGTACTCCATGATGAACAATACTTCTCCTTCAATTCCATTCAAGTAAACTCATAACACATAAAATAATAAGGAATAAGGAGGAACCTCTTGTATTATATAGAGGAAACATTCAATGTGAGAGTTTTCTCTCATCCTTTATTTCTTCTTATTTCTAAGCCAAGCATGGGATGTGATTTATTTCTTATTACATGCTTCATGGATTATGCACATATTTCCTTCCCATGAATTTCCTCTTTATTTGGAATACATTTTCCCCCTCCTCCACAGCTGGTACAACCTCATTATTTTTCTTCCAAATTTTTCATCTTCTCTTCCAAGATTCTTATTACGAGGGATTTGATTTTGGTTCTTTAAACACCATTTTTTGATACTCATTTTTATCTTTAAAAACATTGAACTTATTTTCTATCTTAATATGACTTCTTTCAGGATACAAAAATTCCTTGTAAGTCATATGAGTAGAGTTTCTCCACATAGATTATTTACCCTTGCATGTTTTCCTCTAAGTGAAATACCTTTCCATATGATCTAGGTTAGAAAAAATGAATCATTTATGTATTCTGTGAGATGCGTGAACGCCGTTCACGCATCTCTTCTCTCAGGAAGATGCGTGAACGACGTTCATGCATCCCGGACCCATTTTTAAAAATATTCAAACCCTAACCCCTGTTATCAAATTTTAATTTTTTAAAAACCCAGATAAAAAAATTAGCCAATATTAATACATTTATACAAATATTTATATTTATAATTATAAATTAATATATATTTTAATTATACTCTTAAATATAAATAAATAAATAAATATATATATATATATTTAAATACTTATCAAATTAAAATAAATATATTAATTATATATAGTCATAAATATAAATAATAAATATATATATTTAAATACTTAAGAAATTAAAATAAATAAATATATTTATTTAAATAATTATGAAATTATAAAAAATATATATAATTATTTTTATTTCATAAGTATTTGAATATATATATATATATATATATATAACTATATATAACAATATATATTTATTTTAATTTCACAAGTATATATATATATAAATTTATTTATATTTATGACTATAATTAAAATATATATGTAATAAATATATATTTATAATATATATATATATATATACATTTATTTCATAAGTATTTAAATGAATATATATTTATATTTAAATAATTATAAAATTATAATAAATAAATAAATAAATAAATATATAATTAAATAAATAAATTTATAAATATATACAAATATTTATAATTAGAATTCTAAATAATACAGATATATTTAAATAATTATTAAATTATAATAAATATATTAATTATATATATTTATAAAATTATAAATATAATAAATATATTTGCTATAATTTTATTATTACTGATATATATATATATATATATATATATATATGATTATAACTATAAATATGTAATGTCCTGGAATTTCTGTGTTTTATTTTTAGAAATTATATGGATTAATTTCGAGACTAGGTGCTGAGACAGCGTGCGATGGAATCGCAAATCGATGATCGAAAGAAGCCATTCTTGACGGATCTCGCCAAGGATGGTGACACAGCAACCGACCTTCGTTAGTGAGTGATCCAAATCAAAGGTAGGATGTGTTATTTTGGATTTCCTTTCCCGTTCTTGAATTCAATGATGGACGCAGATCAATCAACAAATAAGTTGATCTGCGGTTCGATCCTAACATTGCGGGATGAGTTTTATTTCTGGAGGATTTATTGGGAGTTTGATCTTGTGATTATTTGTTAACTAATTCAATTGTTGTTCTGATGGGAACAAACCACTATTTACACAAACATCAATCGAGGTCTGTTCCTCTTGTTTATTTTATGTTTTTCTCCCCCTGTTCATCGTTCGTCGCTGCTGTTCTTCACTGGGCCCATGACTCGACATATCCCAATCAATCAATCGTTGCACACCCGATTCTTGGTGAAACGATCCGATATCGCAGATTTGGGATCAGTGCGACACGATGGAGGAGTGAAGATAGACACAGAGCGATTCAGACGATGGTGGATCCCCAAATCTGCATTCTTTGACATTCTTCAGTGAAATGAAGAATGACCATTTTTAATCCACTGTGTGACCATATCGAAAGACGAAACACATTGTTTGGGTGATGGTGCGACCGAATGAGATTGGATCTTGAGTTTCCTGGTAAGACGTAACTAGAATGGTGTCCAGAGCAACGAAGGAGACATCTGGAGCGTGAACAAGGGATTCTAGAATATCCCACACTACATGGCGTGTAATTCGGGATTACACGGCATGTGGGCCCCCCTAAGCAATGACTAGGGTTTCAGGTATGAGATAAGTATCACACAATGTGTGGCTCTACCTACATGGTGTATGGTCTCTCTCGGATAACTCGGTGTGTACATGGGAAGTACACAGACACGGGGAGGAGTACACAGGTTGCCTACATGGCGTGTACCCCCCCCACGACTTGGCTTGGACCAAGTACACGAACTACTCCGTGTACTGGTGCACGAGATGATATACACGAGTTGAAACTGTGTACTGGCACATGGTAGAAGTACACGAGCAGCCCCAGATGGAAGGAAACGGTGTGTGACTTCTTCTACACATCATGTACCCATCTTCAACATGACACATTTGGAATGAGATAGGTCATTGTACATGGGAAGTACCTGAGGTCAAAGGACATGGCGTGTGACCCTACTATAGGCCATGTACCCCTTTCTACATGGCTTGAATCTCTTTTCCACCGTATCTTGGAAAAGTTTCATTAGGGTTCGTTCCCTTTATCACTTCTCTGAAGGTAGGTGGGTATCGTTTCTTATGTATAGGAGTATGATCCCTCCAACAATACTTCCTGGATAGAGTTGTTGGAATCCACTGAGAGGCACGATGCAAGATCCTTTATTCATCATCGTGCCCTTGGTATTGACATGACCAATCGTACCAGACGTTGATCCTCTACTTAGCGGGTTAATCCAGATGGAGTTATTGGTATCACACTATGGCCCAGGTTGTGATCTTTATCTATTGTATCATCTCTCTCTCTCTCTCTCTCTCTCTCTCTCTCTTTCTTTAGATCTATCAGCATATCTCTATCATGATGTTTCTTGACGAAAAATACTTCTTGGGCTGATTTCATCAGTTCTATATGGGAATTCTTATTATATGTGATATAGACATATACTGTGTAGAGTTGAATGCACATTTCTTTGTGTATTGCTTTGTGGTTTCACGCTGTCCTACTGAGTATTGTTATACTCATCCCTGCACGGGCTTTTCTCGCATGTGTCATGTATTGTGAAGATGAGCCACCTTTTGATTAAGTCCTAGAAAGACCAGGACTAGACGGTACTTTGTGAGATCAGGCAGGCCGAGGTGTTTCTATAGCTACAAAAAACATTCCTAGTCCCTTTGTTTACAGGCTGGACATGTGGTTAAAGACTTCCTTTGGTGGGCTTGTATTTGGCTCAGTTTCACTTTACTTTACCTTCCTGTCATACTCCGTTAGTTGTGATATAGTGGCATGCATGCATTGTTTTCTTAGTGGTTTTTACATTTCAATAATTTTTGGGATTGGAGATGTGTGTGTGCGTACAGGTGCATATGCAATTCCTCCCATGTTAGTGATATGACTACTCAGTGCTAGTCACCAGCCCTTGGTCTATTGGAGGCGGGATTGGGGAGTCGTGGCATGAGACTTACCAGGATGAGTCGTGAGAGAGTGGTATCAGAGGATTCCGTTCTACCTTAGGACCAGGATTCTGTGAGATTGGTTTGAGGAAACAGTGTTAAGTGTTTTGAGTTTGGATTTCATGTTAGGAACTTCAATGTTGGTGCGGTGACCAACATATCCATACACCAGGACTCTGATAACCTACTTTTAAACTTGGTACATGAGAACACTAGTTGCAGGTAAAATAATGGTACATGAATCATATAGAAATGAGTTGTGGTTTCTATATCCTTCTTGAGTCAACTATCCAGATATACTCATTGATCGTGGTATATCATGTTTTCTTATAGGATGCCTCTACGACACATACCAGCTAGGATTATTCAACTTGATCACGAGGATGATCCCCTTAGTGATGAGGCTTTGATACATGGATCAGTTCCTTTGATGTTACCTCTAGGAGGCACACCAGTCATACCGCCACCTGTAGAGCTGCACATGGTATCTACAATACCAAAAAATGAGGTGCGAAGGCTGAGTGCACTTCAAGTGTTTCAGAAATAGAGACCCCTAAAGTTCTAAGGCGATCCCTACCCACAGGTGGCTGAGGACTGGCTTAAGTTGGTGATCTGAGTTTTCTATCTAGTCAGGGCACCATCAGATCAGATGGTGGTCCTGACAGAAATCCTTTTTCGTGGCTTATCAAGGCGATGGTGGAGTTTAGTTACCTGATCATAAGATGAGGTGAATATTTTGTGGATAGAGTTTTATAACCTTTTTATAGCGGAGTTCTCACCTTATAAGATGAGGGATATGTGTATCCAGGAGCTTCGACAGCTCCAGCAGGACAACATGTTGGTATCTGAGTATTCGTTGAGGCATACCAACTTCTCAAGGTACTTGATGGATATGGTACACGACCAGTTATTATGGGATCAAACCTTAGAGCGAGGTCTATGGAAAGAAATATGAGCCAGTGTTACCCATATGGGCATTCCTACATATGCTGGGGTGCTAGAGAAAGCATTAGCGGTCGAGAGTTCCTTGGATGAGAAGATACAGCTGGTGGCTATCGGTCATGGGAATGTAAGATAAGAGACATAGATAGTAGGGAGCCGACATTGGTCTTGAGGACTTGGTCATGCAAGATGTTTTAGGAGGAGGTACCAAGATAGAGGATATTCAGTTTAGGACTTACAAGGTGGGTCTAGTTAACCTAGAGAGAGGTAGTGCTACTCATGTTTCGTTAGGGGGAATCTTGCACGATATTGTCTAACCCGCCGCACTGCTGATAGAGAAAACATATACAGTCTATCAAGGAATAGGAAACGACAAGAGCTGAAAGATCCACAGGGATATAGACACGGAATAAGAGTTAGAAGAGATGCGAGAGGTGGTCAATGTTATGACATGTTACCACCACCACCCCCAGGTGGTCCATGCGAGGCTCAGGGAGCTGAAGGACAAGGGCGGGAAAAAATGAAGGCAGTCGAGGCATACGACCTAGGGGATCTAAGAATTATTTGAGGTATGATATTTGTCTTTTTATTCTTCAGCTGCTGTATTGATAGATACATGGTCTAGTCATTCTTTTCTTGCCACAAATTTTGTTTGAGACTCAAAGATTTCGGTTGAACCATTGAATTGACCCTCACGCTTGGAGACTCCTACTAGAAGAGATCCAATGATCACACACTGGTGCAGACACTGTGAACCGAATCTTGAAGGTGAGAGTTTCTATTAAGATCTCTTGGTAGCAGTGTCGAGGCCTTATGGCATCATTCTTGGTATGGATTGGTTATCCAAAGTTCAAGTTCAAATTGACTGTTTTAGGAAAAGGGTGTGGTGTGTCTGCAATTATGGAACCAAGTTTTCCTTTGTTGGTGAAAAAGGAAACATAGGTAGTGAAGGATAAACTCACACATAGGAGGGTGCTTCCAATTACTCATCAATTGGCTACCCTAACCCTCGATGTAGTGGATGTTATGATTCCTCAATTTCCTGTGGTGGTGGTGGAGTATGAGGACATCTTTCTTGAAGATGTTATAGGAGTACCTCCCCACTGATAGATAGAATTGTGCATTCATTTACACCCCAGGATGACACTGATAGCTTCACAAGCATATTGAATTTCTCCCACAAATCTTTGAAAGATGAGGGTACAATTTTAGGACTTATAGAGGAAGGGGCTTCATGAGACCCAGTGTTTCACCATGTGCATCCCGAGTTTTGTTTTCCAAGAAGGCAGCTGGGATCTTGAGGTTGTGTGTGGATTACCCGCACTTAAACCAAGTGGCCATGGAGAAAAAGTATCCACTATAAAGGATCAATCACAATTTTTTAATCATTTGAGAGGGGCACGATTGTTCTTAAAGGTTGAACTTTGGTCAATGATTTCAGGAGATGAGGTAGAGTTTGATAAGCTCTCAAACCTTTAGATTTCCAGAGGAAGGTGTTAAGTACATGGTACTCTATGATGCATCAGGAATCAGTATTGGTTGTGTCCTGATGCATAGGTGAGCGGTGGTTGCCTATGGTTCACACCAGTTGAGATCCCATGAGTAGAACAATGAAACCCATGATCTTAAGTTAGTAGTGGTATTATTCACATTGAATATTTGGTGACACTACCTTATGGGTGAGCGGTTTTTCATCTACTCCGATCACAAGATTATCAATTATATATTATCTTATAATTATCTGAACTTGAGATAGAGGCGATGTCTAGAGTTCCTCCAGGACTATAAATTTGAGATTATCTATAATCCTGGGAAGGGGAACGTGGTGGCATATATTCTTAGCAAGAGATCTAGTTCATTATTGCTGAACGTGGCATCATAGTAGTTTTCCTTTTTATAGTTATCCTTTGTAGATGGAGATGAAGCAGTTTAACTGCTGTCAATGGTTGTTACCCCTCCACTCTTATAGAGAATCGGGGAGGCACAACTTGGGGATGTCGACTGTGTGACCCTATGTGCTCAGATGTACAAAGGGCAAGTTCTTGATGGATATTCAAAAGGTGGGGATCAAATCATTCTTTTCAGAGATACATAGTAGTACCAATGGCATTATAGGAGGATTTTCTGAGAGAGATTCATACATCCCCTTTGGCATACACCCAGGTGTGGAAAAAATGTACTAGGACCTCTGATGTTAGTTTGGTGGACAATTATGAATAAGAAAGTGGTAGTGTTCATTTCTCGATGCCTTACATGTCAGCAATTGAAGACTGAGCACCGAGTTCCAGTGGGTTTAACCCAACCCCTTGAGGTTCCAGAATGGAAGTGGGACGGGGTATCGATGGACTTCATGATGGGTTTACCACATATGTCTAGGGGACACGATTCTATCTCGGTGATCATTGACTAACTCACCAAGTTGGCCCAATTTCTAGCTATTCATAAGTAGAGTTTAGTAGAGAGATTGAGACACCTCTACATGAAAGGGATAGTTCGACTCTATGGAGTCCCATTGATGATAGTTTCAGATCGCGATGCTTTCTTTACACCCCGATTGTGGAAGGGATTAAAGGAGGTGTTTGAGACTCAGTTACACTTGAGCACAATGTTCCACTCATAGATAGAAGTCCAAACTCAATAGACCATTCAGGTTCTTGAGGAAATGATGCAGATGTGCATGTTGGATTTTGGTTAAAGTTGGGAGGATCACCTAATACTGGTGGAGTTTTCATAAAACAAAATTTATCACTCTACCATTTGTATGAAACCATTATAGGCCTTGTACAAGTGACCCTATAGGTCACCACTTTGCTGGACTAACCGAGGAGAGTCAACACTCATGGTCCCAGAGTTAGTACGAGATAATTTAGAGAAGGTGTAGATCATCCATGAGTGGATGAAGACTGCACAGATCCATCAGAAGTCTTATGATGATAGGGAATTCAGGCCCTTGTAGTTTTAGGAAGGAGACCATGTGTTCCTTCAGGTCTCACCTTGACACGGGTTATAGAGATTTGGATGAGGTGGTAAGTTATATTTTAGGTTCATCATCCCTTTCCAGATATTGCATAGAGTTGGAAAGGGGGCATACCACTTGGATCTAACACTATAGTTAGATTGGGTACATGACCTCTTCTATGTGTCACAACTAAGGGGGTACATGCATGAACCATCTCACATCACCAACTGGGGCGAGATGGACATCGAGGATGGAGAGACTTTTCCAAAGTAACCAGTGGAGATCAAGGATAAATATGAGAGGATCCTTAATGGGTGTTTGATTCCTTTTGTGCGTGTCTGGTTGAAACACAAGAATCTCCAGAAAAGCACATGAGAGTGGGAGGCTCAAATTCGGTCTCAGTACCCTCATCCATCTGAGCAGCCCTTATTTTGGATTTTTAGGGACGTATATCCCCAAGGTGGGGAGAATGTAACATCCCAGAATTTTTGTGTTTTATTTTTAGAAATTATATGGATTAATCTCAAGAATAAGTACTGAGAAGGCATGCGATTCCAAGACCCAGTGTTCCTGGAACAATTGTTTGAAAAATATTAAACTTTTAATAGCACACACACACATGATTTTCCTAAAAAAGTGGAATAAATATTAAATGAGTTTCCGTATTAGAAATATGATGACACCATTGAGATAAAAATTGTGTCTTTACTCTATGTACGACTTAACTTTGGTCGGCGCAGTTCATCTGTAGAAAAAGTCACCAAGGACGTAACCGTAAATAAAATAATAAAATAGAATTATGTAATTTTCAAATTCTAATAACTCATGAATGGTGACTCATATTGGAAATATGAGATCACCATTGAGTTTTTAATGTGGTGTTTTCTCGAGGTGTGACTTTACTTTAGTCGGTGCGGGTCTTCTGTGAAAAAACTCGAAAAGTACATGATCGTCATTAAATAATTTAAATAAAAATTATTTTGTTGACGTAGTGATTTCATTTAAAAACATACTTATGTAGAAATACTAGGGTTTTCCTCATAAATTTGGGAATTCCATAAAATCTCTAGGGAGATCTTGGGATAAACCTCTCATGCAAATAGTGACAAAATCACAGATTCACGATCAACAAATGCTGTTCTTGACGGATCTTGCCAACGATGGTGACGTAGTGACCAACCTTCATCAGAAAGAGATCCAAATCAAAGGTAGGATTATTTATTTTGGATTTAATTTACCGTTATTTAATTGAACGATTAATATAGACCAACCAATGAACAAGTTGATCTGTGGTTAGATTGTAACTTTACAGGATGGGTTTTATTTTTGCAGGATTTATTGGGAGTTTGATATTGTGATTATATGTTGACTAATTATATTATCATTCTAATGGAAATGAAGAATGATGGAAACAAACATCAATCAAGGTCCATTCCTCTTATCTGATTTATGCTTTTCTCCCACCGTTCATCGTTCGTCACTAGCGTTCTTCACTTGGCCCATGACTCGACATATCCCAATCAATAAATCACTGCACACTTGATTCTTAGTGCAATGATCTGATATTGAAGATCTTGGATCAGCGTGACATGATGGAGGTGTGAAGATAGGCACCGAATGAATTTAATGATGGTGCATCCCCGAATCCACATTCTTTGATGTTCTTCGGTGGAACAAATAATGACCATTTTTAATCCATTATACGACCGAATTAGAAGAAAAAATGTGTTGTTTGGGAGATGGCATGACCGAATGAGTTTGGATCTTGAGTTTCCTAGAAAGGTGCATCTGGAATGGTGGCTGGAGAAACATATGAGATGATCAGAGAACAAAACAAAGGATTCTAGAAAATCCCACACTACACGACATGTAATCTGGGATTACACAGCCTGTGGGGCCCCCTAAGTAGCGGCTAGGGTTTTAGGTATGAGATAAGTGTCACATGACGTGTGGATTTGCCTACATAGTATGCGGTCTTTCCCAGATAACTTGGTGTGTACATAGGAAGTACACAGACACAGGGAGGAGTACACATGTTACTTACACAACATGTACTCCCCCACATGACTTGACCTGGACCAAGTACACTGACTACCACATATACTGGTACACGAGCATATATACACAGGTTGACACTTTTTACTAGCACACGACCGAAAACATGGGTGGACCTCAAAAGGAAGGACACAACATGTGACTTCTTCTATATGTCATGTACCCATCTTCTACACGACACAATTAGAATGACATGAGTCATTGTACATAGGTAGTACTTGGGATAAAAGGACATGATGTGTGACCCCACTACACGCCGTGTACCCCTTTCTACAGGGATTGAATCTATTGTCCACCATATATTGGACAAGTTTCATTAGGGTTTGTTCCCTTTATCAATTCCCTAAAGATAGGTGGGTATAGTTTCCTACTCATAGGAGTATGATCCCTCCAGTAGGACTTCATTGATAGATTTGTTGGAATCCATCGAGAGGCCCGAAGCGGGATCCTCTATTCATCTTCGTGCGCTTGGTAGAGTCCTTGGTATTGACGCGAACAATCCTGCTAGATGTTGATCCTCCACTTAGTGGTTTAATCCAGATGGAGTTGTTGGTATCACCCCATATCCCTGGTTGTGATCCACATCCATTGTATCGTATCTCTGTCTCTCTCTTCAGATCTATCATTATATCTCTCTTATGATGGTTCTCGATGAATAATACATCTCAGGTGGATGTCATTAGTGATATCAGATTCAGAAGCGTGTTATCCTATTTGATTGCTTCATGGAATCTTCGAACTGAATCCCTAGTGTGGGTATACAACAATTGTGACTTACCTCTAGTCTGTATGTCTTGGATTGAGTATATCCAGGCATTCTTGTTATTTGTGATGTATACATATACTGTGTAGATCCGACTGTACTTTCCTTTGTGTATTGCTTTATGGTTTCAGGGTGTTCTACTGAGTATTGTTATACTCACCCCTGCATGAGATTTTTCCACACATGTCATGTCTTGTGAAGACAAACAACCTTTTGATGGAGTCCTATGCAGACCAAGACCAGGCGATGCTTTGTGAGATCAGGCAGGTCGAGGTGTTCCTATGACCACTGACAGTAGTCCCAATACCTTTGTTTAGAAGTTGTACTTGTGGTTGCGGACTTCCTTTGGTGGGCTTGTATTAGGCCCAGTTTCACTTTAATTTACTTTCCTATCGTACTCTGTTAGTTGGGATATATTGGTATGCATGCAATGTTTTCTTAATGATATTTTACATTTCAACATTTTGTGGGAATGGAGATGTGTGTGTGCATACAAGTTCATAGGAAATTCCTCCCATGTTTTTCATATGCCTACTTAGTGCTAGTCACCAGCCCCTGGACTATTGGAGGTGGGCTTGGAGAGTCGCGACACAGGCCCCACTAGGGCAGGTCATAACAAAATAAATATATATTTATTATAACTATAAATAAATATATATAAATTTATAGTTATTAAATAATTATAAAATTATAACAAATATATACAAATATTTACAATTATAATTATAATTATATATATATATATTTAAATAATTATAAATTATAATAAAGATATTAATTATATATAATTATAAATATAGTAAATATATTTATTATAAATTTATAATCATAAAAAAATATATTTATTATATATATAAATATATATTTATAGTTATTATTATAAATAAATAAATAAATAATTCATATACATATAATTTTATAAATATATATAAAAATATAAATAATTTATTATAATTATTGTTTTATCATCACTTTCTATTTTAGTACTGATAAAACATACCTTTATCAGCACTTTTTAGCTAGTGCTGATAAAAGGCTTATCTGCTTTTATAAATGAACCATAATTGTTTCCTACTCACTACTACAAATATGACCTTTATTAGCGCTAGAAAAGTGAATTAAAAGTACTAAAAAAGTGCTGTTAATCAAGGTGAAGATAAAGGGGGCTACTTTTTATCAGCTCTCAGAAAATCACTGATAAAGACAACTTTTATCATCACTAAAAAAAGCACTGATAAAAGTCAAAAAAAAATAATTATATAATGCGGGGGGGGGGGGGGAGCTTTTAACAACAATTTACCCCCCTTTATCAGCGCTAGGTGGACCCCCCCTCACACTCTCCCGCACGGTTCCCTTTCCGTGCATCCGCCACACGCGTGCACCTTCTTGCTTCCACCCACACTCGAACCTGAGACCTCCCCCCTTGCACGCATGCACCTTTACCACTGAGCCATTTCATTTTTTTCTCTATTTAATAATATATCTATTTATATATATATAGTTATATTTATTCATATATTAATATAGATTCATATTAATATAAATATATTTAGTTATATTAATACATATATATTTATTTATTCGTATATTAATATATATTAATATTTTTATATATATATATTTATATTTATTCATATATTAATATATATTCATATTAATATTAATATATTTAGTTATATTAATACATATATATTTATTTATATATTAGTATATATATATTCATTCGTATATTAATATATATTTATATTTATGTTTATTTATATATATATTTTTAGTTATATTTTTTTATCCGTATATTTATTTGTATATTAATATATATTTATAAGATAAGTTTTAAATACATTTATAAAATATGTTTTTTATGTGTGTTTATAAATAAATAAATAAATACATACATACATATATACAACAAACACACACACAGACACATATATATTTACGAATAAATACATATATATGTGTATTTGAAAAGCCATAGAATGTTAAAACGACCATAACTTCTAATGCAGAAGCCCGTTTCAACTCCACAACCAGTTAAATAGAAGAAAATGAAACAATATTCAATATGATATGTGGTACAAGCCTAACAGACATCCGTATCAGAATTTATACAAATCGGGGTATCCTGACTAAAAACTCTGTTTTGGAGGACTTATGGGACTTTTTTGGCCTCAAAAAATGTGAAAAAGGTTCTCTTGGGTCACTAGAGTGTAGAGCTCGTCGCATGCTTTGATTTTATATGCTGCAGAGCTCAAATGGACACCCGGATCAAAAGTTATAACCGTTTAAAGTTTGAGTTACATTTTCAACTTATTTTAGATCTTTTATTATTTTTTTTCATTTTTTGTGTCTTTAAGTTGTTATTAAGTGATTATTAATCGATGATAATTAGAAAATTATTAATTAATAATATTTTTTAAAATATTTTGAAGCCATTTTCATTAAATTTATTATATATTAAATGTAATAGTCTATTTATACTTATCTAAAACATATTTAAAAAATATATATTATATTTATATAAATATAAATGTACTTATATAACAATATTTTATTTTTCATGATTTTTTTGAAACATAAAATTTATCAGTGCTAGGAAAAAGCGCTGATAAAGGGTCACTTTTAACAGTGTTTTTTTAGCGCTGTTAAAAGTTCCCATTTATAAGTGCTTTTTTTAGCGCTAATAAAGGCCCCCCTTTAACAGCGTTTTTTAGAACTGATAAAGGGTAGCACTTCCATTGACCGTTTTTTTGTAGTAGTGACTTCTCTCGCATGCCTCAAGCTCTCATGGAAGCCAAACCCTACCGTCGAATCCTCCTCCTCCTCCTCCACCGCTGCCGACTCCTCCTACGCCACCACTACCGCCGAATCCTCCTCCTCCTCTACCGTCGACTCCTCCTTCTCCTTCTCTATTGTTGAATCCTCCTCATCCTCACCCTCCTCTACTACGAAGCCCTCCTCCTCCATGAATATTACCTTTTCTACCAAACCCCATCTGTTTCTGAACTCCACCTCTATTGTGAATCCCTTCTCCTCTGTGAACCCACCTCCACTGAGAACCCAGCTCCTTAGGTGCTACCACTATGAGTATTATTGTAATTCTCTTAGTATTTCATTTTTATTTTATCATTTTAAAATTTTCTATGATCAATTACATGTTTGTAAATTTTCTATTTCTGATCAAGGATATTTATGAGATTCTAGGGATAAAATATATATTGTCCAAATCATCATGTTTGATGATTTTTTGGTGTAGAGTTGTCACTGATCATCATATTGAAGTGTGTCTTGGTGAATTAGAGACAAAAAAGGTTTAGGTTTTAGGAGAAGCCTCCCATACCAAAATTTATTGAAAAATAAAAGAGAGTTCATAAAGTGGAGAGAGGACATGATCAAAAAAGAAAAAAAATCCTCATCTAAAAAAGAAAACTACAAGTGGGTAGAACCAGGATCATCCCCACAATCCTAATCAATAGTATAATCAGAATATTCCAATTATAACTGTAAATTTTACTAATTAAAAAGTATAGAGTAATTTTCCTTGAGTTTGAACTGATTTGGAGTAAGATCGTTGGAAGAGGACCTGGTATACGGGCCACACCCACGTGTAGCCCAGTCATCCCTGCCACATCCTCATCCATGATTTTTCAGATTCCACCCTTGTTTCCAAGTCTTAATTTGCTGCTAATATCCTTATGGTTTAAAAAGAGTTAGAGGGTTCTCTATAGAGTCGTTAATGAATCTTTAATCCTTATCCTCCACAACTTTCACCCCAATATCAAGTTCAATCATCTCTATTCTATCCATGACAGGTGATGAATGCTGCCTATTACCAGTCTCAGTGGATATTTGAGAAAATTGGTTAGCCAAAATGCCTTTACCTATAGTTTTCTCACTCTCAGCAATAATATCTAACCATAACTTATGTTTACCAAGGAATTGTACATGATCATCAACAACCAATATTTCAAGATAGCCCAATAGATTAGGGTGATCAGATTGATCACCCTCAACAATATCAGGATTGTGATCCATTAGATCTCCTTATTCATGCACCTTGTTGTTCAGGTCCTTTTCAAAGATATGAGAATATACCTACTCAGCATCCACCAATGGAGCTTGACCCTGAATTCCATGATCCAGATTACCTTGTTGTATTTCATCATCATTGAGATCATTATCATTTTAAGAGGATCCCTTGACCTGATTACTCCTACAAATATAAGATGAATGAAATTTTACCCCACATGAGATGAAAACAAGTATTCTTTTTCATTTTTCAAAAGTATGTCCAATATTGTTACAACCCATACAAAAATCAGGTATTTTTTCATAATCAATCGTCAGATCAAGCCAAAAACCATCAACTGAAAGAACCACTGATTTTATCAGAGGATATTTGGATATGAAAAATAGTTATATAGGACCCATATTAGAGAGTTGGATATGAAACTAGTTATATAGGACCTATATTTCTATAGTTGGGTAGAATCATAACCCATTTTTCTAGAGTAATTTTGAATGATGGAGAGAAACATCAGTCAGTATGTCCTACTTTCATTGAAAAGTTCCTAGATGTATTTACCAAGGACTTCTCTAGGTTACCACCCAAGGGATAAGTTGAGTTTATGATTATGTTCTTACCAGGTGTGGAGAATATATCTATTCCACCATATAACATGGATCCTGTAGAGCTATGAGAGAAGAAGGCTCAATTGAACAACTTTGAGGTGAAGGGGTTCATATGAATTATTATGTCCCTTTGGGGTGCCTTAGTTTTTTCCATAAAAATTAAAATAGATAATTGATAATATGTGTGGACTATTATAGGTTATTCTAAGTAATATAAATGATCTTATATCCCCTTATATGTATTTATATACTATTTGATAAACTTAGAGGTTCTAAAGTGTTTTATAAGATTGCTTTGATATAAAATTATCATTAGTTTATGGTGAGGTATTTTGATATACCACATACTACATCTAGGAGTACATATGTATTGTATGGGTATCTAGTGATATAATTTAGTTTGAAAAAGATAGTGGTAGTGTTCATGGATGAGATGAATTGGGTATTCCATCCTTATTTAGATAATTTTGTAGCCATATTTTTCAATCATATCATCATGTATTCCCAGTTGAGGGAGGAACATGCTTGATATTTAGAGATCATTTTGGGAAAACTTAGGGAGAATCAACTATATTCCATGATCTCAAAGTATATTTTTTGGATTGATAATTTACACTTCATGGGGAAAATGATATTAGTGGATAGCGTATTTTTAGAACCTGAGAAGTTAGATGTTATAGTTTATTTATAGAGTCCAAAGAATGTTTTTGAGATCTATTTTTTTTGAATTTCTAGTTATTACCATAGGGTCAACCAAGATTCTTCCTAATTGGAAGCACTAAAAAGGCCTTAACCAAGAATGTGGTATGGTTCCTTTACTTATATGTTCATGAGATATCCTTCTAAGATATTAATGGTAGATTGATGAAAACACCAATCTTAACCATAAACAAGCTGGGTAATGAGTATGACTTATGTTGTGATGTATCAAGATTCAGGATTTGAATAGTTCTAGTCCATGATAGTCATGTGATTTCTTATGGGTCCAAATATTTTAGGACATATAAGAGAAACTTACCAAATACTTTTCTAGATTTTTAAATAGTGGTTATTTCCATGCGATCTTATTGGTATTATATTTAGGGTGAGATATTTTTGGAATACACTAAGAAAATGGTTAAAAATATATTTAATCACAAAGTTAAATGAACCTTTGATAGTAGAGAAGGTTTGAGTACCTATAGTCCTTTAACTTTGACCTAATGTATACCCTCAAGAAGGGGATTTTTTGTCTAATATACCATATTGGAAGGATTAAGCTTAGGTAGTACATGATTCATGCATCAAGTGGAATATGGTTTCCCACTTAGAAGAGATGAGACTTTATTTTTAAAAGTACCATGGATAAGTGACACTTATGTATTTATCTATCACCTATTCACTCCACAATAGTATTATGAGAGTAAACTATAGGATTCATACTATTTATTCACGAGAGACATGATAAAACTTTAATAGATTTATATTTTATAAAATGTTGGTTATTTTTTATTCATGTATCCTTTATAAAGTGCCTCTCTTGGGATTTATGTCTTTGTGAAAATGACTAAGTGGATCTTTTAAAATGATTAAATTGTTTTGAAATGTTTATTAAAAAATTACATGTTCTCAACATACCCTTTTTTGTTTTAAATAGATTTAAAATGATTTAAAAACTTTGCATGGAATTAGGTTGCATGCCAAGTGTTTGATAACTCACCTGATTGGCTTTCATAAAGGGATGTGAATATTTTGAAAGTGTATGTAATGCCAGTTTCATTTTAACAAGGGGTGTGTTATGTTTTAGATGAAAAATTTTAAAATATAAAGGTTTGTTTCTCATTTAAAATTATTAAGATTGTTAGGTCATGAAGTTTCCTTGAATGCTTAAATAAAAGGAATTGGGGTTTTGTAAAATATTGTTTGGAATTGATTGGTTTATTTTAAAAAAGGTGTGTTATTTTAAAGAGGAATTTGTGTAAATGGTTTTTTTAAATGGGATTTCAATTGTAATTTTATAAATAGTTTTCAAAGGACATCTAAAATGTAGTTTTTCCACAATCTTTTAAATTTATATTTTTATAGAATTTGGAAAACCATTACATTATTTAGGTAAAAAAAGTAGATCGATAATAACACCATGGAAAGGGTAAATGTATTTCAATAATTAGAAGGATTAGATTTCAGTTATATTTTATCTCCTACTTTAAAGAATATAATAATTTAGATGTTTCTCATCTTGGTTTCCATTGAAGGTTTATTTATAGAACAAATGGATGTCATGATTATATTCCTTCATAGAGATTCAGAGGAAGATATATACATAGATCAACCAGAAGGTTTCATACTAAATGGAATATAAGGTTTGGTTCTAGTATAAAATGTAGTTTTTTTGGGCTTAAGTAGCACCAAGACAGTGTAACTGGAATTTCAATGCTTTCATGGTATACGTAATGTTCATGCAGGGTAATATAAATAATTACTGATATATAAAGGTGTATTCTGATGGGAGTTTTGTGTATTTATTTTTTTAAATATTTATATTACTGAATCAAATAGGATGAATAATGATAAATAATGGATGGATTCCAATCATCTAATAAAAGAGTATTAATATAGTGCGAAAGAGTTCATTAAGTTTGAAAAAGATCATTCATATGAACCTTCTCAAATCATTTTTCTATGTTTATGATATTGTTATTCAAGAAAAATTAGTCCATCGGATTTGTAAGAACACTTGATCTATTATAGAATATATCGAAGTTATAGATGTTAGAATAAACACGAAAAAAATGAATGTAGCTAGTGGCTGAGATGACACTATGTTTTGTGGATCATCTGATATGATTAAAAGTGTGAATAATGAAGAAGACCATATAGAGGATGTAAATACAATTGTGAATGATGATGAAGACCGTATTGAGGAAATGATAAGGACAGTTGAAGATGAACTTCATTATTTCCCAAAATAGTTTGAGAAGTTAAAGAGCTATGCAAAGATTCTATTGTATGGTGGCTGCACTAAATATATAGCACTGTTAGCCGTACTGAAGCTATATAATCTGAAAGAAGGAAACATATGGAGTGATGCTAGTATTACGGAACTAATTTCTCTCTTTAATGATATTCTCCCAAAAGATAATGATCTATCGAGTGAAATATATGATTCCAAACAAATGATACGCTCGATGGGTATGATCTCTGAAAGAATACATGCTTGTCTCACTAAATGTATGCTATTTCACAATGACCAAAAATCACTTACAGAATGACCAATGTATGGGGATTCTCGATACAAGAAATATGAATTCGGTATTATGAAATTTTTATGGAACTTTCCAATCATTCTAAGGTTTAAGAGCCTATATGGAAGTGAGGAGTCTGTAAAGTAATTGATGTGGCACGTAGATATAATAAATAAAGATGGGAAACTATGTCCCAAGAAAAACTCTCCTCAGTGGAAGAGAATTGATCTTGAGTATCATGAATTTGGAAACAATCTGACAAACCTTCATCTTGCATTATCTACATATGGAGTAAATCCTTTTAGTTTTCAAAGTAGAAATCATAATACATGTCTGGTTATATTGGTAAATTATAACTTTATACTGTGGTTATGCATGAAATGAAAATAAATCATGTTATCTATGCTTATATCAGGACCAAAATAACCAGTTAATGATATTGATGTTTATTTGAATATATTTATCAAGGATTTGAAATTATTATGGTATTCAGGTGTTACATTGTACGATGCTTACAAAAATGAAGATTTCATGTTGAGTGACATGTTGTATGGGATGATAAATGAATTTCCTGCTTATGGAAATTTTTTAGGATATATAATAAAAGGAACTCAAGGGTGTCCCATATGAAAACAAGGTACACAATTAATTAGGTTACAAAATTAATCGAAAACCATGTTTCTAGGATATCGTAGATTTCTACCCCGACAACATAAGTACCGATCTTGGATGACTTCATTCGATGAATGTTTAGAAGAATGTACAACACCAACTCCACTAATAGGTGATCAACTATTTGAGAAAGTTAAATACATGGAAACTAATTTTGGTAAACCGTTTTCAAAAAACCTTATGAAAACCAATTGGAAAAAGTGATCAGTTTTTTAATTACCATACTAGAATTTTCTATACGTTAGAAATTTTCTTGATGTTATGAATGTTGAAAAAATGTATGTGATAATTTCATTGGCATGTTGCTAAATGCACCCGGAAAAATAAAAGATGAAATTAAGGCTAGGTTAGACATGGGAATACAAGAATATTTGGTGCCAGTGAAGGGTGAAAAATGAACTTTTCTTTCTTTAACTACTTACACTCTTTTTAGTTAGGAGTGATATCAGTTTTTTAACTTCTTTAATTGCATAAAGGTTTGAGAGGTGTATTCATCGAATATCAAGAACATCATGTCAATGACCAATTTAAAGTTAAAGGATCTGAAATCACATGACTTCCATGTTTTGATGCAATATCTAATGCCTATATGTTTACATTGTATTTTTTCCAAGAATCTCCATCATAAATTAAACAAGCTCTATTTGTTATTCAAAGCTATATGCAGAAAAGTTATAGACCCAACGAAATTTACAACTATGGAAAGAGAAATTTCCTTCATATTATGTGAATTGGAAATGTTCTTCCAGACAAAATTCTTTGATATGATGGTTCATTTTATGGTTCAATTAGTGGGAGAGATTCAACTATGTGGTACTCTATACTATAGATGGGTGTACCCCATTGAACAATATATGAATATTTTGAAAGGGTAGGTCAAAAATTGAAGTTATCCAGAGGGTTGTATTGTGGAATGATATATTGTTAAGGAAGTTGTTGAATTCTGTACTGAATACCTGTCTAGTATGGAAAGTATTGGTCTACCAAAATCTCGTCACACTGGGTGGATTTCTGGAAAAGGAATTTATAGAAGATATGTTTTCACAATCTATATTACAGATCAGTAGAAGACCCACCTTTACATTTTTCATAATAGTTTTAGAGGTTTCCCCATATGTTGAAACCCACAAAGAAATTATTAGGCATTTGAATCCATTACGGACTGAAATATGGATATCAAATACACATAATGAATAGTTTATACAATGGTTTTGGGCATATATTTTAAAGGAGTTATATGAAAATCCAAATTCAATTTTAGAAAGACTTCGATGGCTAGCTCTATGACCAAGTGTGTACGTATTATCTTACAATGGTTATCTAATTAATGGTTATACTTTCTATAAAAATGATCACGATGAAGTTAGTACCATGAAAAATAGTGGATTTAAACTCATGGATTAAGTGATGCATGTTTATGGTACTAAGGATAGAAATCCAATTTATGCAAATATTCCATACTTTGGCATCATCAAACAAATATATGAGTTGGATTATACAACATTCCAAGTGACAATTTTTCAATGAAAGTGGGTTGATAATAGAAGTGATTTTAAAATAGCTGAATTGGGATTTGTGAAATTTGATTTTAGTAAATAAGGGTATAAAGAAAAATGTTTATAATGGTATCACATGTAGTACAAGTATTTTATATTCCATATACCACAAACCAAAATTGGTCAATTTTTTTGTTATCAACCAAAACCACTAAAGGGTCAGATGAAAATTCAACTGAGGATGACCCTTTCATTGGGACATCCTAATAATTTCATAGAGGTCCCAATGTAGATGAATTTTTATATGTTAAAGTATACCACAATGAAAGGATTTGGATCATAAATAGAGGGTTCAAATCCCTCCATCCATTAAAAAATAAAATTAGAGTTCAATAATCAGGTTACATTTTTTTATAATACACATCATGTTACCTCATGTTATTATCCATTTTCTACTGCATTTATATACTCTAAATTAAATGTTAAACCAATTATGTATATATTGACTTTTTTCATGTGCTACTGCTCCCAATCCTGAGGAACAATATGTCTCTCTATCTACTGCTGCTCGCAGTGCATAGGAATGGCCTTATGCATGTGCTGGCGTTCCCATTCATGAGGAGAAACATGTTTCTTAACCAGCTGCTACTCCCAATATAGAGGTACACTGACCATTTTCACATGTTGATGTTACTTATATAGAGGAACATATTGAAAATATTGATTCTGGGGAAATGGTAGGTGATGAAGGACCAATGACGCAGAAAAAATAAGAGCATCGTAGTTTAATAGTGTTAGCAAAAATTATTAAGGAAAAATCTGAAGGCATTAAATTCAAGGTAGGATGTAATGCGTGGGACCAACATATTAACCCTAACAAGGTCAAGTTCAACAGTTATATTGGAATTTTCACCCAACAATGCATGCCGATTGATGTAGATTTGTGCCACCATATTGTTCCCAAGCTTAGGACACTGATGTGGGAAGATATTATGATAATATTATGATATTATTTCTTTATTTTACTAAAAAATAAAATTATAAAACATTAACTTACTCTTAATAATCCATTATAGAGTGAATTTATAGTAGAAGAATCCCATAAAAATTTGTATTAATGCTTTATGGAAGGATTCATAGAGGATTTCACACAATTCTAATAAGAAATCATCTTAAAGATGCTGAAGGGAAAATAAAACTGCACCCATCGGTTATCTATGCACACCCAATAACCCAAGAAGCATGGGATGTGTTTTCTGGCCATCGTGACAATGTTTCTTTTCAGGTACATTGTGGCTAGTAATATGTTGTTTGAAGATACATGTATTTATCACTTTGACTATTTTTTTTATTTATATAATAGCAACCGAGTGTTGGAAATAAGGAATGAGCAGAAAAAATAGCGTACCCCTACCGTAAAGGATGGGGTATTCTTCACTTGAAAAAAAATGGTATATATATTAAAACTACCATAATACTTTTATATGACAGGAAACAACACCATAATTATGTTCCTCTATTTATATGAAGACTGATGAATCCAAACCCAAATCCACTTCCTTCCCACACCATGTGATATAGAAGTAGGCACATGTAAATAAAGTCGGGATACTAATAGATGAAAACACACAAAAAGTGTAGGAAACATGATTAAGTATTACATAATAATTTTTTTTTCTTTAAATCACTATTATATAACAATGATCACTTATTTTTATATATTTTCTATCCAATATATTCACTAGAATCCAAAATACCTGTACTAGATGAACACTTACTGTCGGTGGCCTTAAAGTGGCCATAATAGTATGGCCGCATCAGAGGTTCAAGTTTTGGGGTGACACCCCGAACATATTTTGAGAAATTAAACAATAGGTGGATCAAAGTGAATTAATAAAATAGATGATAGAAAGAATAACTACCCTTGTAGAAAAATTTCAATGGAAGAGAGAGATGATGAAAAATTTTATGGGGGGGGGATAAGAAGTAACTCAAGAGTAGCCATCGTGTGGAGATCCCACCTCACCCCCACCATCTATGAGGCTAGCCATTCCCCTCAAAGTGATGTGCTAAAAAACAAATGGAATACCTGATGGAAGAATGCACACAAATAACATGAAGATGTGACTTCCATATAAGTAGTGTATTGTTTAACATTTATGTTTAATTTACTTATTTTTAGTATTAATCACATACAAATTTTTTTCTTATACAGGTGGATTCCTTTATTCAATTCAGAGCGGTTTGTCTGAAACTGATCATGCTTGTGGGAGATTAGACTTCAAGGCTGAAACTCAAAATTCAATAAGAAGATAAAGTTTTTTTAATATATTTTTATCTCATAATATTATCTATTCTATACTTAATTAATATAATCTAAATTATTTTTTGACTAATCATGAAAGAAATATTTTCCACAGACATATTCTCCCTTAAAACCATGTCACCCATGCATTGTCGACATTTATCACTTTCCTTCAAAGGTGGTGGAGGGAAATTGAAGTAAAGTGATAAATGACAATAATGTAGTGTTTCCATTTAGACAAAAAAAATGGAAAGCATTTTAATGCACTATGTGCCTAGTATGACTCAAAGTGTGTCTTTTTATGTAATTAATTATTTTTTTCATCATTTCATCTACTATTTGTAAGTTAATTTCCTTATCATTTTTATCTAATAATTATTTAGTTCAAAATTCATCACTCACTGAAAAAAAAGAAAATGAACTCCGATTGTATTCATAATTTAGGATATATATTCATAAGTCATTTTTGATGTGTATGAAATAGTCTCACATCAAACTGTTACATGATGCGATTAGTATGACTCAAAATGCGTGTGTCTAGTTTGAAATGAAATTTTAGTAAAAAAACACAACTAACAAACTAAATAATGATCAAATACATTTATATTGTTTTCATACCTTAGGAAAATGGTCTGTATTTCATTTATGATGTGTATAAATAAACTTCACCTCAATATGATGCACGGTGTGGCCGGTATTACTCAAAGTGTCTATTTTTATTTAAAATTGACATTAATTTAAGTAAAAACACCAAGTGACATACTGAAAAATGGGAAATCATTCATATTGTTTCTATACTTTAACGGGTATGATTCAAAGTGTATATTTTTATTTAAAATTGTCATTAATTTAAGTAAAAACAACAAGTGACATATTCAAAACTGTGAAAAAACATTCATATTGTTTCTATACTTTAAAAAATGATCCATGAGTCATTTTTTATGTGTATTAGTTAACCACACCTCAATACAATGCACAGTGTGACCGGTATGACTCAAGATGTCTCTTTTTATTTAAAATTGACATTAATTTAAGTAAAAAAAGTGACATAATTAAAACTAAGAAAACTCATTCATATTGTTTTGATATTTTAGTAAAATAATATATTAGTCATTTTTGACTTGAAAGAATCAGCCTCACCTCAATACGATGCATGGTGTGGCCGGTATGACTCAAAGTTTCTCTTTTTATTTAAAATTGACATTAATTTAAGTAAAAACAACAAGTGTAATACTAAAAACTGAGAAAAATAATTCAGATTATTTTTATACTTTATTAAAACTATCCATGATCCATTTTTGATGTGGAGTAATCAACTAAACCTCAATCCGATGCAAGGTGTGACCAGTATGACTCAAAGTGTCTGTTATCAGTTTAAAATTAGCATTTTAGTTCAAAACGCGCCACACACTAAACACCAATCCAACACATTATGATTGTATTGATAATTTAGGAAATAGATTCATAAGTCATTTTTGACCTTTATGAAGTATTCTCACATCAAAATGATACACGATGCCATGATTATGACTCAAAATGCATGTTTCTAGTTTGAAATGACATTTTAGTAAAAAAACACAAGTGACATACTAAAAACCGATCAAATACATTCATATTGTTTTCACACTTTAAGAAAATGATCTATAAGTAATTTTTAATGTGTAGGAATCAATTTCACCTTAATATGATGCATGGTGTGGTCGGAATAACTCAAAATGTCCCTTTTTATTTAAAATTGACATTAATTTAAGTAAAAACACCAAGTTTCATACTGAAAAATGAGAAAATAGATTCAGATTGTTTTTATAATTTAGAAAAAAATACATGATTCATTTTTGATGTTTAGAAGTCAACCACCCATCAATCCGACTCACAGTTTGACCAGTATGACTCAAAGTGTCTCTTTTAATTTAAAATTATCATTAATTTAAGTAAAAACAACAAGGGACATACTAAAAACTGAGTAAACACATTCATATTATTTTAATACTTTATTAAAATGATTCATGATTCATTTTTGATGTTTTGGAGTCAACCACACCTCAATATGATGCATTGTGTTATCGGTATGACTCAATGTGTCTCTTTTTATTTAAAATTGACATTAATTTTAGTAAAAACAAAAAGTGACATACTGAAAACCAATAAAAATAATCCATATTGTTTTTATATTTTATTAAAATAATATATTAGTCATTTGTGACATGTAGGAATTATTCATACCTCAATAAAATGCACAGTGTGTCTGGTATGACTTAAAGTTTCTCTTTTTATTTAAAATTGACATTAATTTAAGTAAAAACAACAAGTGACATATTGAAAACTAATAAAACACATTATGATTGTTTTGATACTTTTTAAAAATTATAAACGAGTCATTTTTTATGTGTAGGAGTAAAAAAAACCTCAATTAGATGCATGGTGTGACCGGTATGACTGAAAGTGTCCATTATGAGTTTAAAATTGAAATTTTAGTTCAAAACGTGTCACTTACTGAAAACCCAGAAAACATTTTCTATTTGAATTAATAATTTATAAAAGTGATTCATAAGTCATTTGTGATGTGTATGATGTAGTATCACATCAAACTGATACACGATGCAATGACTATGTCTCAAAATGCATGTTTCTAGTTTGAAATCACATTTTAATAAAAAAACATATCTGACATATTGAAAACTAATAAAACATATTCAAATTGTTTTTATATTTTAGGAAAATGATCTATTAGTCATTTTTGATGTGTAAGAATCATCGAAATGTCAATACTACACATGATGTGGACGGTATGACTCAAATTGTCTCTTTTTATTTAAAATTAACATTAATTTAAGTAAAAGCAACAAGTGACATACTAAAATCCGAGAAAACACAGTCAGATTGTTTTGATACTTTAGTAAAACAATCCATGAGTCATTTTTGATGCATATTAGTCAACCTATCCTCAATTTGATCCATGGTGTGATCGGTACGACTCAAAGTGTATCTTTTTATTTAAAATTGACACCAATTTAAGTAAAAACAACAAGTGATATAATGAAAACTAAGAAAACACATTCAGATTGTTTTAATATTTTATGGAAATATTATATTAGTCATTTTTGACATGTATGAATCAGCCTCACCTCAATAAGATGCACGATTTGTCCGGTATGACTCAAAGTGTCTCTTTTTATTTAGAATTGACATTAATTTATGTAAAAACAACAAGTGACATTCTGAAAACTGAGAAAACGTATTTGGATTTTTTTATACTTTAGTAAAATGATCCATGGGTCATTTGGGACATGTATGAGTCAAATGAACCTCAATCTGACACATGGTGTGACTGGTATGACTCAAAATGTCTGTTTTGAGTTTAAAATTGACATTTTAGTTCAAAACGTGTCACTCACTGAAAACCAAGAAAATGTGTTATGGTTGTCTTGATAATTTAGTAAAGTTATTTATTAGTATTTTGTGAAATGTATTAAGTATTCTCACATAAAATTGATTCACGATGCGATGGGTATGACTAAAAATTCATGTTTCAAGTTTGAAATATCATTTAAGTAAAAAAAGACAACTGACATACTGAAAACTAAGAAAATGTATTTATATTGTTTTCATATTTTAGGAAAATGATCTATTAGTTATTTGTGACATTTAGAAATTAACCCCACCTAAATAAAATGCACGGTGTTACCGATATGACTCAAAGTGTCTCTTTTTATTTAAGATTGACATTAATTTAAGTAAAAACAAAAAAATGACATACTGAAAACCAAGAAAATTCATTTGTATTGTTTTTATATTTTAGAAAAATGATCCATTAGTCATTTTTGATGTGTAGAAGTCAACCTAACCTCAATCCAATGCGTGGTGTGACTGGTATGACTCAAAGTGTCTCTTTTTATTTAAAATTGACATTAATTTATGTAAAAACAACAAGTGACATACATAAAATTGATAAAAAACATAAATATTGTTTTTATATTTTAAGAAAATGATTTATTATTCATTTTTGATGTTTAGAAATCATCTGCACCTTAATACGATGCATGGTGTGGCTGGTATGACTCAAAGTGTCTCTTTTTATATAAAATTGACATTAATTTAAGTAAAACTAACAAGTGACATACTGAAAATTGAGAAAACACATTAATTTTATTTTTATACGTTAGGAAAACTATCCATGAGTCATTTTTGATGTGTAAGAGCCAACCAAACCTCAATAAAATGCACAGTGTAACCGATATGACTCAAAGTGTCCGTTCTCAGTTTAAAATTATCATTTTAGTTCAAAACACGCCACTCAATAAAAACCAAGAAAACACATTCCAATTGTATTGATAATTTAGGAAAGTTATTCATAAGTCATTTTTGACCTGTATTAAGTAGTCTAACATCAAACCGATTCATGATGCGATGATTATGACTCAAAATGCGTGTTTCAAGTTAGAAATGAAATTTTAGTAAAAAAACCCAACTGACATACGATAATCCGAGAAAAAATATTCATATTGTTTTGATATTTTAAGAAAATGATCTATTAGTCATTTGTGAAATGTAGGAATCATCCACACCTCAATATGAGGTATAATGTGGATGGTATGACTCAAAGTGTCACTTTTTATTTAAAACTGATATTAATTTTAGTAAAAACAACAAGTGACATACTTAAAATCAAACAAACACATTAAAATTGTTTTGATACTTTATTAAAACAATCCATGAGTGATTTTTGATGTGTAGGAGTCAACTAAACCTCAATTCGATACATGGTATGGCCGATATGAATCAAAGTGTCTCTTTTTATTTAAAATTGATATTAATTTAAGTAAAAACAACAAGTGAAATACTGAAAAATAATAAAACACATTCAAATTGTTTTGATATTTTTTTAAAACGATATATTAGTAATTTATGATGTATAGGAATCAACTTCACCTCAATACGATGCATGATGTGAACGATATGACTCAAACTGTCTCCTTTTATTTAAAATTGACATTAATTTAGGTAAAAACCACAAGTGACATACTGAAAACCAAACAAACACATTCATATTGTATTGATAATTTATAAAAATTATACATGAGTCATTTTTGACATTTAAGAGTTAAACGCACCTCAATATGGCACACGATGTGACCGTTATGACTCAAAGTGTCTATTTTTATTTAAAATTGGCATTAATTTAAGTGAAAACAATAAATGACATATTTAAAACTGAGAAAACACATTCATATTGTTTTGATACTTTAGGAAAATTATACATGAGTCATTTTTGACATATAGGAGTCAACCACACCTCAATCTAATGCATGACGTGACCGATATGACTAAATGTGTCCATTATTAGTTTAAAATCGTCATTTTAGTTCAAAACATGCCACTCACTGAAAACAAAGAAAAAACATTTAGAATATATTGATAATTTATAAAATTGTTTCATAAGTCATTTTTGACATTTATAAAGTAGTATCATATCAAAATAACGCACAATGTGATGGTCATGACTCAAAATGCATGTTTCTAGTTTGAAATGACATTTTAGTAAAAAAACATAGCTGACATACTAAAAACTGAGAAAACATATTTTTATTGATTTTATATTTTAGGAAAATGATCTATTAGTCATTTGTGATGTTTAGGAATAAACCGTACCTCAATATGATGCACAGTGTGGCCAGTATGACTCAATATCTCTTTTTTTATTTAAAATTGTCATTAATTTAATTAAAAACAACGTGTGACATACTGAAAACTAAGAAAATGCATTCATATTGTTTTGATACTTTAGGAAAATTATCCATGAGTCATTTTTGACATGTAGGAGTCAACCACACCTCAATATGACACACAATGTGACCGGTATGACTAAAAGTGTATCTTTTTATTTAAAATTGACAATAATTTAAGTAAAAAAACAAGTGACAAAGTGAAAAATGAGAAAAAACATCAGGATTGTATAAATATTTTAGGAAAATGATCTATTAGTCATTTTTAATGTGTAATAATCATCCAAAACTCAATACAACACACAGTGTGGCCGGTATGACTCAAAGTGTCGTTTTATTTAAAATTAATATTAATTTAAGTAAAAACAACAAGTGACATACTAAAAATTGATAAAACACATTTATATTGTTTTTATACTTTATTAAAACTATCTGTGAGTCATTTTTAACATGTAGGAGTTAACCACACCTCAATCTGATGCATGGTGTGACCGGTATGACTGAAAGTGTCCCCTATTAGTTTAAAATTGACATTTTTGTTCAAAATATGCCACTCATTAAAAACCAAGAAAAAACATTTCAATTGTCTTGATAATTTACTAAAGTTATTAATAAGTAATATTTTATGTGTATGAAATAGTATGACATCAAATTGATGCATGATGCGATGGGTATGACTTAAAATGCGTGTTTCTAGTTTGAAATGACATTTTAGTAAAAAAACAAAACTAACATACTGAAAACCAAGAAAACATATTCAGATTGCTTTAATATTTTAGGAAAATTATATATTATTCATTTTTGATGTTTAGGAATTATCCTCACCTCAATATAAGGCACATTGTGGTTGATATGACTCAAGGTGTCTCTTTTTATTTAAAATTGACATTAACTTAAGTAAAAACAAAAAGTGACATACTGAAAACTGAAAAAACACATTAATATTTTTTTTATACTTTAGGAAAATGATCCATGATTCATTTGTGACATGTATAATTCAAAAAAACCTCAATCTGATGCACAGTGTGACCAGAATGACTCAAAGTGTCTCTTTTTATTTAAAACCGACATCAATTTAAGTAAAAACAATAAGTAATATACTAAAAATTGAGAAATCACATTATTATTTTCATATTTTATTAAAATTATATATTAGTAATATTTTAGGTGTATTAATTATCCTAAACTCAATACGATTCATGGTGTGGCTGGTATGACTCGAAGTGTCTCTTTATTTAAAATTGGCTTTAATTTAAGTGAAAACAATAAGTGACGTTCTGAAAACCAAGAAAATGAATTCGGATTATTTTTCTAATTTAGGAAAATTATCCATGAGTCATTTGTGAAATGTATGGGTCAAAAAAACCTCAATCCAATGCACAGTGTGATCGGTATGACTCAAAGTGTCCATTATCAGTTTAAAATTGACATTTTAGTTCAAAACATGTCACTCACTAAAAACCAAGAAAACACATTCCGATTGTATAGATAATTTAAGAAAGTGATTTATAAGTCATTTTTGATATGTATAAAGTATTATCATGTAATATTAATGCACAATGCGATAGGTATGACTCAAAATGCATTTTTCCCGTTAGAAATGGCATTTTTGTAAAAAAACACAACTGGCATTCTGAAAACCAAGAAAACATATTCAGATTATTTTGATATTTTAGGACAATGATATATTAGTCATTTTTGATGTTTAGGAATTATATGCACCTCCATATGATTCATGGTATGGACAATATGACTCAAAGTGTCTCTTTTTATTTAAAATTGACATTAATTTAAGTAAAAACAATAAGTGAATTATTGAAAATCAAGAAAACGCTTTCAGGTTGTCGTGAAACTTTATGAAAATGATCCACGCCTCATTTTTGAAATGTAGGAGTCAAACACACCTCAATAAAATGAATGGTTTGACCAGTATGACTCAAATTGTATCCTTTTATTTAAAATTGACATTAATTTAAGTAAAAAAAGTGACATACTGAAAACTGAGAAAACACATTTGGATTGTTTTGATATTTTTAGAAAATGATATATTAGTCATTTTTGACATATAGGAATCATATGAACCTCAAATTGGAGCCTATGATGAGATATACACCCTAGTGAGAGAGGAAAACCCTCAAACACATTTTTCAAGGCTAAAGAAGGATCAGAAGGCCTCCAAAATTGAGTTTTTAGTTAGGGTATCCCAATTTTTTAACATTTGATGTATTTTAAGGGATGTTTAAGGGGGTTTTCCCCTTTTTAAATGGGGAATAAATTTATTTTCAGGGATTAAATTCATATTGATTTTATGGTTTTGAAATTTTATCATTTTTCACAATGTACTATTATTTATAATCAAATATATAACAATATATACATATTTTTTATATATTGACACATAAAAATTTAATTTTATAAATAAATAATTAAACATATTTACATATAAAATATATTTCTCAATCTATAAACCTTATCTAAATAAAAAATAATATTGATTTTATTTATAATAAAAATGAATGAATATTTATATACATTTAAAATTAATGTATATATAATGTTTATATATATATAAATATATTTGTGCATGTGTATTGAAAAAAAATATTTATCTATATATTCTAATATATGTATATAAATATTGATATATAATAAATGTAAATAAATATAAATATGTATAATTATATTTATAGATGCACACAGGTATATATATATATATATATATGTCTGTATGTATAGTCACACACACACACACCAAACATATTCTATATATGTATTTTTATAAATAAATAAATAAATAAATAAATAAATATATAAATATATGGATAAAAAATGTTACAAAATATATATAAATATATAGATATATCATAAAATACTTTAACAAAACAATATGATGGAGTGGAAAAGGTGCTGGAGTATGAAGGGGAGGTCTTAGGTTCGAAACACAACAAAATAAAACTTGTGCACGAGCAAGTGAAGTAGGTGAATAGCACTGTTAAAGGGGAAGGGGCTACCTAGTGCTATTAAATGGGAGGGGGATGGTTGGACGAGCACTGTTAAAAGGGGATCAAACACTAATAAAGGGGGGGGGGGGGTGGGTGGTCCATCGTCTTATTTGAAGAATTTTTTATTTTTTTTACTTTTATCCATGCTAAAAAAGAACTGATAAAAGGGGCCTTTACCAGTGCTTTTTTTAGCACTGATAAAAGGGACCCCTTTTAATAGTACCTTGATTAATCAACTCTTTTTTAGCACTGATAAAGGATTTTTTTATCATTGATAAAACCCTATTATGTAGTAGTGTCTCCCTTATCTCTGAAATGCTCTTCATATGATTAATTTGAGTGTGTTTGAGATATTAAACAACATATGATGGATCCAGGTCATAGAATGTGTCACTCTATCGATTAAGGTGTGTTAATCGATCTTGACCATTATAGGAGGTGATATTTTGTGTGCTGAAGAGATCTCTTAGGCATGCTAAGTTTCCCACTCAAAGCAGGGGATAATGGTTCATGTATGACAAGATTAACTATCAAATATAATTGAGACAATAAAAAAGAATAATTATGGAACCTGAGAAGTCATCCCCATAGTCATGTTCTTTCTTACTAAATTTTGTTTAGTTTTCACTATTTTATTTTATTTTCATTCATTTAAACATTCTCAAACCCACTTATTTGAATTAGGAGTAGTGAGGGCTTGACTAGAGTAGCTCCTCAAGTGATGTGGCTTTTGTCAGCCACTGTGCTACACTAGAAAATATAAATTGTATCTTTTTCATCGCCATATGAAAGGTGTGTTAAAACATAGCATCATTACTAGGGATTAAAGTTGTCTTTCACTTTCTATTTTAATTCATAATTTTTTAAGTAAATTTATTTCCTTTTATTCAAAAACAAAAAAATCACTTTATCCATGATTTATTCAAATATTAATTATTATGCATGAACTAATTACACTCACATGACACAAAAAGAATAAATTCAAAATGAAAGAAAATCTCATCTCTAAGGGATTAAATAGGACATATATAACTTGGATAGAAAAATTGAATGGATAACTAAATATGTTAGTGCATCTCAAGAGTATCGACTTAAGAAAGAACCAAAATGACTGGTGGATGAATTATCCCCACTCATTTTCAAGTTAATGAACTTGGGGAGGCCTTAATTTTTTTTAAAGAAGACCCATTTGACCTCTCTCATCCATTTCTAGAGAAAGTTTCTGAAGAGGACATATTAATTGATATATATGTGGGAGATCAAGATGATTTGTATAATTATTTGTTAGATTTTGTAGAACTTGAAAAGCTAAGTGATTATTTTATTTATGATAATGAAAAACCAGCATATCTCCACCTCACTCTTGCTTCTGAATATGATGATGAAGATTCACCTATCAATACCAAGTTTTCTGTGGCCATGCTAGAATATATCAAGTTTAAATATTCTTTAATTGGAGGGTAATATTTTTATATCAATCATTCTAGTTTTAATTCTATTAAAATTATTCTTTTCGCTGAATTCCATTTCACTGATATTTTTTATACAACAACTACAACTAAGTAGGTCCTTAATGGTAAGGAAGAGGCTACACAAGTATTGGTAGAAAGAGAAGAGTTAGAGGAGAATGTGGTGATGTGGGTACCTCCTCTAAAATAAAGTTGATATCATATGTAGGTGGAAAAAATGGATGTCAACAAGTAGACGCCCTATCTTATTCCCCCTTTGAACATCTACTTATCTCTATATTCTCTTATGGGGTTTTGGAAATTTTTTATTCTCAATATAGCTTCCCACTATTAGAATCCACTCATGGATATTAGGAGAACCAACACGTGTTGGTTCATGCCACAAAAACCCCATCCACCATTATATTGGGGATAAAATGTTGTAAATGCTTGACTTGGGGCCGTAAAAACATAGCACCTACTTGGGTGTCTAAACCTAGATTTACACCTTTTATTTCTGCTTTATATTTTTTTAATTTAAATAAGTTTCTTTTGTTTTATTCATGATTTATTTTAGGTTTAATGTGGCAATATTGAGGAGATTAACTCAAAGCTGCCACTAAAAAATAAACCAGATTGTGTCTTTCCTTTTCTTTATTTTAGTTAATTTAAAATTTGAATTCTTCTTGTAAATATTTCTTGATACGATTTCAACTAAAAATAAGGTAATAAATTAAATAAGTTTAGGGGTGTTATTTCAACCTATTTTAGGAATTTTTGTGTGTACTTCTATTTAGTTTTTGATTTTTTTTTATTTTTCATGTTTTTATTTCTATTTTCTTGTGTGTTTTTAGGGTTTGTAAGATTAAATAGAATTATTGAGAAGATTAAAACCATCTTTTTATTTTTTAACACATTTATTTATTTTAATATATGAGGATTTAAATTATTACAAAAATTTATTATTATTCCCTTATTTCTAATCTTTTCATTTAAGGAAGTTTAGTTGATTGCAGAACTCATGTGTAAAAGTACTATCCAAATAAAAAATATTTCTCAACCCAAGAGGTTTATAATCCTTTTTGAAATCTTTATTACATTTATATTTTTATCAAGAGTATCGATTCATGTTGTGTAATGAATAATTTTCTATTTTTCTATTTTTCAAAACTATTAGAGTTCATGAAACGTGTCAAGTATGATTAAGGGACCATTTTGATGGCCTCTTTTTTACCTTCCACTATCATTTTGGTCTACCTATATATATAACCTTTATTAATACCTTATTATCCATGAAATACTTTTTTAAGAATCCACATTACAAGTTATTTATCCCTCAACAACCTGCTCTAGAATTTAAATGCATGATTTGGAGATGATTTGTATTTTGTTTTCCTGAAGAATCAATTTGAGTTGAAATAAAAAAAGTGAATCTATATTAATTATTGATTTGTTGGAATAAATTTCACGATTTAAAGATGTATGGGTGGAAAAAATACTATTTCAAACATGGGATGTGAGTTTACCAATACTTTAAGATCAAAATATACATCTCTTTCCCCGAAAAATATGATTCTGAAGAAAAATTACAAATCTGAATTCAAGTTGAAAAAATTCTACAAATGGGAGAAAAGAGGGAAGAAATTTATCATTGGTACTGAAATTTCATGTTTTAGAAAACCCAATAAAATAAATAGGTATTTATATGTGATTAATTTTAAAGTTGAGTGGATAGTGCACCATTCTTGTGAAAAATAGTTTTCATGCATTTACTTCACTTTAGAGCTTAACCCTCATTATTATTCCTCTGATGATTTTATATTTAAAACTTGTCAAGACTTATTCTATGAACAAAACATGTAAAATACCTCATGATTAAAAATTTTATGACTATATGAAGTGAAGATAATATGAGGATAAAAATCCTATAGATATCACACATGTTCTTGATAATGATAAAAACTCCAAATTAAAAAACCTTGAATGAAGAGAGAAACATTTTTCTAGGGTGGTTGGTATGAAATTCACATAAATATAAACATGATATTGAATGGATTTATATGATTGGTAAGGATTTAAGCATTTTTTATCCATGTATAGGAGGTATAATATTTCATTAGATGTGATAATTGAGTACTGTTGTTAATTATGCCTTGGGAAGTTTGTTTTTCCCTTTGTGTTGGATGATTTCCTGGGAGTGTAATTCTTAAGTGAGGGGGATCAATTAAGATAATATTTTCATATATTTTATTCTATACTTTTTTAATATAACCAATTTTTATTCTATGAGAAATTATTACATTTTTAGGTTTTAGTAGTAATTTGAGCTTAATTGAAAAAATGGCCTAATTTTGGATTTTAACTCTTTTATTTAATTTTATATTCTGAAGATAACTATTTTTGTATTAATCCAATTTGAAAGTTATTTTTTGGGATTATATTTTCATTGGGATTAATTTCATGAAACTGTACCAAGAGCTGAATCCAACTATTTGAGGCCTAATAGGAGCATTCAAGTTAGGCCTTGGAATTTGTGCCTAGATTTGGTGACTTTCCAAGATGAGACCATATATACCAAATGGACAAACCAATTGTGATAATATTTTTCATGAGGAAATAAAAAATTTCTTGGAAAAATTTATTTAACAATGAACACACACGATTCTGCATATTTTAAGTCCATAAATTCATGGGAACTCATTTAATGGTAATATAAAGAGTCATCCTTTCTAGAATATTTTACCAGAGTAAATCTCTCATAAAATCATCTAAAATTTTCAATAGAATCTAAAATTTGGTGTAATAATTAAAAATAAATAGGGGAAAAATTTAAAGACTAAATTTTTTCCAAATTCACCCTTTTAATGGGAATAACATGTGCCATTTTCTAGAAAACAATTTTTAGAGACACAATGTTCACTCATTCACCTATAAAAATGCACCCCTCTTCCATTTAAAGGAGTTTGAAAATTTTTAGTATATTTTTTGGGAATGTGATACTTCAATAGTCTAATATATTTTCAATATATTTTATTTTAGTTTTCTTCCTCTTATATGTTTTTTCTTTTTTACTTTTATGTTCTTCCGTCACACCTCAATAATACTCATGATGGTAACTAACCAACCCTAGGCTTGGCCTTGGGGGATGTTTTCTCATTTTTTTTAATTATATTTCTTCAATTATGGTTTTTCCTTTTTTTGAGTTGGAATTCATGTTATACATAAGTTCTGGAGCTAGAGTTCCAATATTTTCTACAATAATTTAGAATAGAGAAAGTGACAATTGCAATAAACAAGTCGAAGAGCTGTTATAATTGATATTAAAAGTCTAGCTGATTTAGGAGTTTGAAGAGCCATGAGTCGAGAGAAGATCATCCTAGTGTGTTGCTATATATGACTGCTGAATTTGATTCTGACACCACTTGGATAAAATTTTATAAATTCTGAAGATGAGTTGAAGGTATTTTGAAGGATCCCTGAGATTAATTTAAAAATTTGTAGATTTTCACTTTCAAGTGAAAATTTTGACTAAGTTTGAAAGTTCATGATCGACCCACTTCACATGGTTGCTTGTTTTCCTCTACCACATGGTAAATCCTCATGGTCAGTTATTTGTTCATGTGGTCATTTCATATGGATGATCTGTCTCACAGTATATCTTCATATTCAATCTTCAAAGTCAAGAAGTTTCTTCATACAATTGATTGTCTGACACATGGTTGATCCACATGATCGATATATTGAGTTTTTTTATGTAGTCAACTCACTTCATGGTTGATTTTATTCCTGAGTGTAAAGTTGATCCAATACTTAGGGGAAATTTAATGAACCAACAATCTAAAAATTTGAGATTTATATATTTCATTATTTGAAGATTAAAATTAATTAGATGATGCTTGGGCAGTTTATAAATGTTAGAAACATTAAAAAACAAAGTGTGATTCATGATTTTAATTGGTGTGATTTTATCTTCAAAGATTATTCAAAGAAGATCAAATTAGATGAATTATTGAAAATTTAAATGCATAATTAATGAAGTTATTTGAGATTGAATTGGAAATTATGATGATGTGAGAGGTGTACTTAATTGTTTTAAATATCATAGAGTCTTTTGATTAAAGTGGAATAAATTCTGAGGATGTTGAGTCATACTGAGCCACCATATGGGTTTGAAAATCATTTTAATGCATACAATAATAATCATTGAACCTCTCAAGTTGAAATGAGATGAGTTAACTTGCATATGAAGTGTTTTATATCTTATACTGTGGTGGTGAATTTTAAATGTACATTTACTATAAAATTTTTATAAGATGATGAGGAGGAGCTCAATATTATAAGTAGAAGAGAATAAAATATACATGGATCTATAATACTATAGAAACATTATTATTCAGTGTTATACTTTTATCCGTGCTAGTTAAAATCATATATAAAGGGTATTTTTATCAACACCAAAAAAATAACTCATAAAACAGTGCTTAAAAAGCATTGATAAAGACCGACCTTTGTCAATGTTTTTTTAGCAGTGATAAAGTCCTCCCATTTTTGGTGTTTTTGGGGCTAATAAATTCCCCATTTATCAGTGTTTTTTTAACACTGATAAAATTTACCTTTATAAAAAAATATAATATTAAAAATAATATTTAAATATAAATTTTTATTGAAATATATATATATATGCATATAAATAATATTTTCTTAAATATAATTTATATCACACTAAATATGTATTCACACTTAATATATAGTATATTTAGTGAAAATGGTATATAAAACAATTAAAAATTAATATTAATTAATTATTTTCTAATTATTATTGAGTAATATATATTTAACATCAATTTCATGATAAAATAAATTAATAATTTAATTAATATCTTAAGAAAAGTTGAAAATAAAACTTCAAATGATCATAAATTTTGATCTAAGTATTCATTTAGGTTTCAAAAGATGTAAAGTCAAATCCTGTTAAGATATATACACCATTTCGATAAAAAAGACACGGGTTCTTGACTTTTTCTTGGTCAAAAAGGCCTAAAAAGCCTCCAAAAATAATTTTTAGTTGGGATACCCTAATTTATAATCATTTAATGTAATTTAAGCTTCGTTTAAGAGGATATTATTGAAATTTTTCAGTGGAGGCTGAATTTATTTTACAGACTTACTTTTATATGGATATTATGGTGTTGAAATTTTAACTTTTTTCCAATTGTAGTTTATTTATAAATTAATATATTTATTTAAAAACATATGTGAATATATTTATATATAAAAAATTTATTTTATAAATAAATATTTACATATAAAATATATTTTTAAATATATAAACCATATATAAATAAAAAATAATAATCCATTTTATTTAAAATAAGAAATTATTCATTTTTTAACTTATAAAAATGTATGCATATGTATACACCTATAAAAATGTATATACAATTTTATAAATAAATATGTGTGTGTGCATGAGGGGGGGGGTGTTGATATACAAATATATGTTTATGTATACATTATAATATATGTAAATAAACTCACACACACACACACTCAAAGGGAACCTTTCATATGTATTTTATATACACATATTAATATATTCTTAAATATTATTTATATAACAATAAATATATATTTATATAAATACAACTTATATATATTTTTAATCATTTATAATTTAGTTTATTCTTTTCATAATTATCTATAATTATATATATAATTATAATTACACATATATTATAAAAATATATTGATATGAACTGTATAGATAAATACATAAAAATATAAAAATATAAATATATGCATGTCTAATATATATATGTAAATATAAATATGTGTGTATCTGTGTGTGTAAAATATAAATATAAATATAAATATGTGTGATTTTTTCTATGAAATATAAATATATATGTGTGTGTGTGTGTAAATATGTGCGTGTATGGATGTGTCAATCTTGGGTAAATACATCATATAAATTTATTTATATAAATATATCATCAACATATATATATAAATGTATATAAACATACATAAGATAAATTTATTTAAACATATTATAGAAATATATTATATAAACATATTTACAATAATTATGCATTTTATAAATACATTATAAAAAATTTGTTTCTAAATATAAAATTATATGAAAATATATATAAATATATAAAAATATTTTATAAATGTATTTAAAAACAATTATATATTTATATGAATAAATATATAAATAAAAAATAATTGTATATATATATATATAAATATAAATAAATGGTTAATTCTAAACATATTGAAGAAATCCAGATAAAGATATGGTGATGACGTTAAGCTTGTAAGGAAGAGGTCCAAGGTTCGAATCTAGGTACGAGAATAGTTTAAGATGAACAAAATAATAGTGATGGGGGGAGGGTGGTGTTGATAAAAGGTTGGGTAGTGTGCATTAAACTGAAAGAGTGTTGATGGGGGGTGATAACACTGATAAAACTTGTGGTGAGTGGGTGGGAAAAGTGTAGCTAAATTAATTTAAAAAAAAGTTTTTAACACTAATAAATGAACCCTTTATCTGTGGTAAAAAATAATTGATAAAGGGAATGTTTATCCACCCTAAAACGCACTAATAAAATTAGCACTAATAAAAGTACCCTTTATCTGCATTAAAAATACAATGATAAAGACCCCATTTATCAGTACTTTCTTACACTGATAAAAACAAGTGACTTTTAATGACACTTAAAACATCAATAATTTTTTATCACTGATAGAAGATATTTTTGGTACTTATAAAAGACTAATCTATAGATGTAATATGAATTGCTGTGTGTTAACAATAGTGAAGATAAGGAAAATCCACTTCTATGTATTCTGTATGATATATCTACAACCATGTAAAATTATTATAGCTATAGATTTTTGTGAGAGTTTTAGAAGAAGAAGAGGAATACTTGAGGAAAACTAGAAGAATCTAGATAACTCTAAAATGTAAGTTTTTGACTGAGAAAAATAAGAAAGGAAAAAAAAGGGCAGTCCTAGAATTTCCTATAGGACAACTGTTGAGTGAAAAAGGAATATGAATATAGCAGGTGAATCCTAGGTACAAAAAGTGAGAGGAAGATTAAATGGAGATCATGATAACTGAATCTAATGACCATTTAATATATTTTAAAATATAGAGAATATCACTTTCTTTGACCTAAGTATATACATAAAAAGAATACGAGAGGAGGTGAGGAGCTAGAGTGTTCTATAATCATAGAGATATTGTGAAGTGATGAGAAATAATAAAGATCCCTCTCAAAGTAGAAGAATAATATGATAATTGTTTTCTATGAAGTTTGATCACATGGTTATCGAATATGCAGAAGGAGAAGAAGCTGACCACTGTTCATTGATCAGATCATCCAACCGAAGTTGGGAAGGAGGAAGAAAACAGAATAAAATGCCAACCAACTGTGCATGTTTTCATTTATTGGCATTGAGATTTTATTAGGTGAGGATTCGTTGGATATATAAGATCATAGGATCTCAGATATTTAGTGAGACAATCATATGGGTAAATTATTTTGAATCTAATGAGTTTGGGTTGTAGTAGTGAATGAGTTTTAGAGTATTCTTGAATATTTTTGGGTATTTGAAGAATCCATTATTGAGTTGGAGAAGATTGATTTTATTAGTGAAAAGGAATATTGTGGTGTCTAGGTGATTTGATTTTAAGGTTTAATTCAAAGAAATACTTTTATATAAATGTTGTGACTCCATAGAACTTGTTCGGATCAAGGTATGTAGGTAGATCATTATGAAAAGCTATGAAAATAAAGTGAAGTTGTTGAGGTAAGTGTTTAAGTGAATCATTGGTCCACTTTTTATACTCATATTTTTATAATTACTAATATATCTTTATATAATTATAAATTCTCATAGTTTTTTATTTCAATCGCTTATTCCCTATGACATAAGTAGCATTGTTTATAATTGTTTACTATTTTGATGTTTGAGTTTGTTATGAATTTTATAAACTAGTTTTGGAGAAAAATCCATAACTATGCGGGTTCATATCACATATACTGTAAGTCTTCCAATTGTATTCTATTAGACGATTTTGAAAAATATGTGTAAGTTTTTGACTAACCATGAGATTCAAGTGACCATGAGATAGAAAATGCATCCACCACATGTCTATGGACTGACCACAACTGACCATATGTTAAACACAATCGACCTCATATTGAACTAATAGACCATGATTTTTTTACTAAGTTCTGGATTAATCATTAGGTATTCAATCCACCACAAAAACAAAAGGATTTAATGTGTCTGAAAATTTCATAAAGTTAATAATCTGCCGAATGAGTAAGAGACTGATTGGAAGTGATTGATCATAAGCCAATTGGATCAATGACACATGATTTTGGCCTACTGAATAGTCTGAACCACCATGAAACATGATCTATCATGAGAGTGGAACTACCATAATAACTGAACTACCATGGGAAATAGACCCTACCTAAAAGGGAAGTTATTATATGATGTTATATTTTTCATGTTTTTATATTTTGTTTATACATTTTGAATTTGATTCTATTTTTTGTTAATTGGTTACATTGGTCTAATTATTTCTTAAATACTTCTTAATTATTTAGATGTTAAGGAAATTTATATGGAAGAATTTTATATATGATTAAATTATCATCACTTGGGTTGATGGCTTATGTTTCTTTCTTAGAAAAAACATGAGTTTCAAATTCAAATTCTCTGGAATTTGAATAGTTTGTCTCACATGTTTTATGGGAGTGTTATAAGTGACTTTAATCTTGTTTATTATGGATTTTTAGTGACATATTAATTATTTTAACTTGTTATATTTTACATTTATTTTAATTTTATATATTATCGAATTAAACCATGTGGGAATATTTTGTATGTACAATTCAATAAAAAAATCACATGTTGCTTTGAGAATGTTAAAATGAAGTGAAATTCATATTTTGAATCTCATATACATAAAGTAACTTTATATATTGAGTTGGAAGAACCATTTAAACATTTCTATTGAGGATACATTCAAATATTTATTGTGTGAAATTCATTTTTGATCATGTACTACTCTCAGATGAACTACAACTATTTGATCCTTTGCTGCTAGGGAGATCATTACTGTCTCAACACTCATATCCTTTTTTGTTCATTTGGTTTATGTGGTTTTTAATTATTTCTATCTTATGTGAGCTTAATATTTTCATGGTTATACTACTTATGAAAGTTATGACTATTAGGTTGTGACTTCCTAACAAATTTTAGGTGATTGGGTTGTTCCTAATTAATAAAAAGAAAAAGGTTTAGTTATTCCTTGGTCCAGATAAAGGCGGTTTGGTATGTTACACCACCATAAAAAAAGTTAGTGGGTTTTGACTCTAGGTGAGAAAAATTAAGTCTTGAGTTGTGCAGCCAGGGTTTAAAAAGGTAGCTATAAAGGATTACGAATGTCTTCAAAATTCAGAGATTCTATAGTTATTGGGTGTTATCACACTCTCTCTCTCTGTGTTTGAGAGAGGTGAAGAGTAGAGTAGGATCATTCAGATATATCTACTATAAAAAATATTATATTAATTTAATTTCTATTTCCACTACATTAATTATTTACTTTGATAATAATTTATAAAATATTTTAAAAGTGGTTAATTCACCCCTGTTGACTATTCAACAGTCCTCACATTAGGACAAGAAAATTGGTATTAGAGTGGGTCCCCTAGATTTGGCATATTAATTTTTATCTGTGATAATCAATCCATACATAGAATTCATGGGGAAAATAATTGTTTTGAGATGTCGGGGACAAATAAAAATGATGGATGAACACCTCAAATACCTCCATTATTTGATGTAATTGATTATGTATACTGATATTTTCACATGGAATCTTTTCTTTGGCACCTCAGCATTGTTAGTTGGATAATCATAGTGAAACCATACATACTACTAGAAGTTGATCCTAAAACAGTGACCAATAATTATTCATGTCACACCCAAATATTTAATTTTAAGTCTTTTTTTTAAATAAATATAATCTCTTCGATTGCGTACTTTTCATAAAACACGGAGCTTAAAAGAACTGCAAAATAATAATATTTAATTATGATAGTTATCACTTAGCTATTGGAATAATAGAAATGAATGAGATTAAATAAATTATGAAAATATAGTTTAAAAATGTTTATAAAATAAATTCATTGGTTACCAATTAATTAAAAATAAAAAACCAATTGAATATAAAAGGTGTGTTTTTATAAAAAAACTATTTTTATGCTCACAATGGAATAATATATTAATAAATTAAATTAATCACTATTTTTGAAAGAAATTAATGAAATTTATATTTTATATATTCAATTATTTTTTAAATTCATTCATTATATTTGATAGGATTAAAATAAGAATAAATCCAATTTTAAGTATACAAAACTATATTTTTCAAAAAGGTAATTTTGCCACCTTTTAATGGCACAACTATTTTAAACTAAATTTTAATAGATTTATTTATTTTATTTGAAAAAATAAACTTCATTTTTGAATGTGGAATATAAAAATTATCTTGGGGAGATTTTTTTGTTTTTCAGAGAAGTTTCATTTTCTGATGAATAATAAAAAATACTAAATATTAATTGAAAACTATTTATTTGTCTAATATATTTATATAGTTAAATTATATTTTAAATTGATTTTAAAGTATAATTAGTTCAATTATACATTATTAAATCTAATTTAGGTCATTATAATTAATTTTACATTGAAATTGGATATAAAAACATTTCAAACTTTTGAACTTTTCACTTTAAAAACCCGTTTTCCCGTTGCGTGTGTAGGATTAATTTTAAATATAATTTTACAAATTATGTGAATTTAATTAATTAAAATGGATTCCATATTTTCAATCATAAGGTCTAAATTTACTATTTTTTTTATTTTTTTATTTATAAAAAACGTACTATGGTAAAAAAAATTATTTACTACGGTATTGGTAAAAAACGAAACATGTTAAAGTTAAATAGTAAAGGATTACAATACCTAAAAACTAAAAATTTTAATTGGTGTATGAGTTATTAATTATAACTAGACAACCTAAGAAACATTAATTTACAATATAATTATTTGAAATTAATTCCACCTCAAAGTGGTTGGCTTCAATTATAAAATAATCACTATTTAATCACTCAAACTCACCTCTCCTCAAGTATAAATACCACCACTCACCAGCCCATTTCAAATAAAAATCCTTTAATATCCTAAAATATATTAAAAAATATATCATAATCACTCTCCTCATGTACAAGTGCTACTGGTATCACCAAAATACAAATCCTAGATCCATTAAGAAGAGATCTAAAGGATGTCTGTTGAAGAAGAGGTAACGTTCTTCAACGAGCACAATTGTTTTATTTATTTTTCCACCAATTTGATTATTATTATATATTTATTATATAATAACATATTTATATTAAATATATTTATATTTTTTTATGTAAAGGGTATGACCTACAAATTCACACACTTCCATAAAATTAGATACAAAATCATTATTCATGTGTACGATAGACTACTGCCTCATGAATCATTGTCATTTTTTCTTCCATTACCACATTTAATGGTTGATAATAATGATGTATTTATAGTTTATATATGATATATATGATATTTATCATTTCTTTATGATTCTTTAATTACTATATAACACAAAACTTTATGATTTACATCCTGTGGGAATACGATAACGTTGTTCGTGGGCGTGTGCACTACCGCCTCCTCAAAGCGACGTGATTCATTCATGATTTACACGGAATATATTAAGGATAGGTTTAAGAAAAACATGTGTCATATATGAAATAAAAATTATATTTTAATTATAATATACATGTATACCATTTACTTTTCTTTCTTTGAATATGAAAAGAAAATAGAAACAACGTTCATGCGTACATATAACATACTGTCTTGATGAATGATGTATTCCATTTCCTATCAATAAATATTATGGATTATAATAAATAAATATATAATGAATATATATGATATTTATATCATATTTTACATTCTTTATATTATTAAATCATGATCTAAGTAAGAGTAACAACAAATAACAATTTAAAACATACTCAGAAAACAAAGCAGTTACTAACTGAAACAATTAAAAAATTGGGATATTATTAATGAATGGGTAATAATATGTTATAAGAGGATAATATATGATATAATAAATATTAAAATGGGTTTTAATAAGTTAACAACATTCTTAAAAAAACAACACAGTAGGTTAAATAACATTTGACCAAAAGGAAGTGTAAGGTAAGAGTTTCTCGTCTCATTTTTTTCTTCTGTGAGATATATACCTTACTCACCACTTATTTATTATGTGTAGTGTATATAAAAACATTTTATATAAAATATATTGAATATAATTATCTTAATGTTATTCAATGTTTTATTTAATAAATATTACATTTATGGGGAATACGATTTGATTGATTACAAAGTGGTAAGGGAATTCTCAACCCATTTTCCATGCTTTGGGTTAACTTTCTACTTCATCGATTATGTCATGTCATGATTATGTGTGGGATGAATTTTTATTATATTATTTTCATTTAAATTTGTTTTATGTGTATTTACAGTGAATATACATAATTTATTGATTTTATTAATTCTTACTTCAATGATATGATATTTATAAGGGATTTTCTTTTTAATTTTTTTATAATTTTTTTAAAAGTTTCCCTTAAAATTATATTTTTCTTCAATTACCATGTTTTTTATAAAATTGTTTCCAAAATGTTTTTAATATTATCTATTATCTTTTAAAGTCATTTTTACTCATATTTTAATTTTTAAAAAATGGTTTGAAATGATTTTTTTTGTCATTTTCTAAGAGAGGTTTTTATTACTTTTCTGAAAAAAATATCGAAGTAATGTTTTCTTGACTTATACAGCATGAGTAGATTTTACTATTATCATGAATTTTTAAGGACTTAAAGCTTAATTTATAATCTTAAAAGGTTATTTTCAAAGAAAATTTATTCTTTTATAATTTCAGGGCATTTAAAAAAAATGTTTTCAAAAAATAAATGATATTTTATACAAGAATTATTTGAAGCAATCATTCAAAATTATTTCCCATCCAATATGACATTATTTGATGTTAATTATGATTTAATGGGGATATTATTAAATGATAATATCCTCATTATTTTTATAGTTGGTTTATATTTATTATTTCATGATGTTTATGAATCTCATTTCTTTTCATTGAGTTATGTTATGATAAAATGTTTGTCAAACTCATTTCATTACATGGGTTCTGATGTGATGAATGATTTATGTTCTTATGGAAGAAATATGTACGATTTTCATTATGTAATGGGTGGGACCTATATATCCCTCAAATGAATTGGGTAATAATGGATAACTCATGAGTAAAATTGTTATCTGTTAACCTGGTTACATGTTCACAAATATTATGCGTGAACCTGATTACATGTTCACAAATGTTATGTGTAAACCTAATTAAAAGTTCAAAAATGTTATGCATGAACTTGATTACATGTTGATAATGTTATGAATGAACCTGATTACATGTTCACTATGTTATGTATGGACCTATATTTCATGTCCATATGTTTATGTGTGGACCCAGTTACATGTCCATAAGTTTATGTAAGGGTCTGATTTCATGTACTTAACCAAAAGAGTAAACCTGTTTCTATTTGTAAATGTTCAAAAAGTTATAATTTTATGTGTATGAAAAAATTACATGTATTATTACAATTTTATTCTCTTAAAATTCATTTCATATGAACTTTTATGATTTATTATATGTCTCAATATTATGATATTTGATATGCATGGTGTAATTTTCTAATGTTATGTTCATGTTCTTATACCCTTACACCTATGATATGATTGATATCACCCCTTTTTACTCTTAAAGATCATATGGGATCACCCTTTTCTTATGTTTATTTTCCTGAGGATACATATAATGGTATAAAGTTTTATATGTAAAAAGGGTATTAGTTATGAAGGAATTAGAAAGAGACGATGTAATTTTTTTAAGAATCAGTTGTTTATGTTTCCAAGTTTCCAAAGACACTAAACCCATATGATTTTGGTGTAGTTTCATTATGTTATGTAATGATTATTCATCTATTTATATGTAATATATATGTATAAAAATAATTGATCATTATAATTGGTATCAGAGTAAGGTTTAATTAACCTTTAGAAACTAGGATGAGAAAACCTTAGTAAGAACCCTAATGGTAAGTCTAGGTTACAATACTATAGTTTTGGTACTGATCATGAATAACCTAATTTATACCTAAGGTGTCATAGATCAAAATTTTATATATAATTTCCCTTGATTATGAGTTTTTACTGAAATGGATAATGTTTCTCACTCTATTATTTTTGGGTTTTAGAAAATGGATGTAACCAAGAGGATTCATGTTAATGGTGAATGTGAGGGACAATGGAATGATATTAATCATGATCAAACAAATGAAATGAGGTTTAGAAGGTGAAAACTTGTTATTACTCCTAATTATAAATACAATAATATGATCAATAATATCAACTTTGGTGGGTTTTCTGACGCATTTAATAAGAGAAAAATAGAGTTTCATGGTGACCATAGAGGAAATAAAGTTAAATTTTCCTCATGTAAAGCATATGGGAAGAAGAATCAAGGAGAATGTTTCTAAAGAATTAGAAGATGCTTTGGGTGGGGAAAAAAGGGCAAAAAGCAAGCAATTGAAAAGGAAAATTAAAAGGTTTAGTTTATGAAATAGATGAGAATAATGGTATTCTTATGGAATAATTGATAGTTAAATGTTTTAAATATGGGATTTATAGAAATTATCAAAGTCTATGCCCTAGGAGGAAAGCTCATGAAAATAATCTTCAAGGTTGTATGAGTAATGGTTATATTTCTGATCATGAATAGACTATAAATGAAATATAATATGAAATAAGTATTAAGGAATAAAATTATGAATCCTAGCTAATGGTTTAAGAAGTAAGTGTAATTACTGAGTATTTATGTTTTAGAATTGAAGAATAATGTTGTAGAAGTAATTTTATGGTATTATAGAATGATGAAACATATAAGGAATATTCCACTATAGTTTTTCCTTATGTATTTGAAAGTATATATTGAATGGTATAGGTAATCATGAAAAGTGATTGGGGTGGTAAGGTGATATTTTTGGAAAACACATGATCAAGGGAAATATAACCCTTAATATGTGCATGATGTTGGGATAATAATGAGATAAATATATGTTTTATGGTGATAAAATAAATGGGACAGTATTGATGACCTTGGAACTGATTAGTAATTGGATGATAATGTAGTTTATGTTTATAGAATTTTTAGATATATGGTATAAGGAAAGAGATAATTTTTGAAATCATGCATGTTTTCACTAATGTTTTATGGTAATTTAGGCTATTAACATGTTTCAAGAAATTACATGATAATTATCTTCACATGTTTTGTGTGTGACAATTAAGAGCTACATCAAGTTGTTTGGGTGATTAATGATAAGTTGATTTTAAAAATTTAGTGAAATTATTTCAAAAGTTTTGGATTTTAATATTTTAAAAGGTTCATAAGGGTAACCATTTATGAAATTGTTTAAATTGAAATTTGGATGAGGTTTTAGAGATTAATGTATTACTTAACCATATAAATATTTATTCTTATTGAATAAATCTTGATAAACATTTTGTTTTGATGATAATTATAGACATAAGGAATGACTTTTCATCACATTATGGATCTTATAATCCACTAGTTTTGTAGGAATTTCAATTTTAACTTCATTTATTGGAGTAAGAAATGAAGTGGATATTGATCAAGGCACACCCACAGATTGATATTGTACTTATGAAATGAAATCAAGTAATTATATATTCTCAAATGATTTTGAAATAAAATGTCATCCTATTATCATCATTTCTGGGTGTAAGGGAAAAACGCTTACATCCATAATAAAACTAGTTGTATTTAGGTATCTTACCTTACTATTTTAGAACCCAAAAAATATATTGATAATATTAAGATTTTTTCATAGCGTATGGGTTTCTCAGAATTCATGCATGCTAGATCACGCAATTAATTTATTTAGATATTTTAGAAATGCTGTGCTAGAGTGGAATATATTGAGGTGTTGTCTCAACATGTTACATAAAAAGTGATCATGGGAGGCTTGGAATTTATTTTCTATTTTTTTATGAAAGCTATAAATCTAATGAGAGGAAAAATATTTTGGGAAGGATAAAAAACTTTCATCTAGGGAATTTGGCCTGGTTTTTTTGTGGTGATTTCAACTCTATTATAGATTCTAATGAGAAAAAGGCTGTGGGATTTATCCAGAATCATCTATATAGTAAATTAGTTCCTTCATGGAGTCTAATGGGCTTAATGACCTTGAGTTTTCCAAAATTAAATTTACATGGTGTAATAATAGGAAGGGAAGTTGGAATATCTGAAGTAGGTTAGACCGTTGCCTCAAAAATCGTCCAAGTATGGATTCCTTCCCGGAGATAATGGTGAGATACCTACTAAGGATATTGTCTGATAATTCTATAATGGTGGTGATCATTATTAGGGACTTAAGGAGGCATGAGTGTTTCATTTAATCTTGCAGCTGGATGAAAATGAATGGACCAAGGAAAACTATTATAGAATCATGGAATCAACTAGTTGAAGGGAGTCCTTGGGAAAGCCTTTCATTATGGATGAGGCGACTGAGAAAATACCTACATGTGTGGATTGGGGCCTATTTCAATTATGATACTAGCTTGGAGGGGATTCAAGATGATATTAAAAGGATTGATATAATCCTTGAATATAATTAGGATGATGACATCTTTATAGCACTGAAGGATAAGCAAAGTAATTTAACAGAGAGGGTGATTGAAATTGAATGAGTCTTCAGGGAGAAATCAAGGGTGACTTAGATTGAATAAGGTGATAAAAACATGACCCATTTTCAGTCATGTATAAAGGAAAGAAAGGTGTAAAGAAGAGTTAATATGGATCTCCAATATGGGACCTATATGAATGATGTTGGGGTTGTAGGTAATGTGGCTCTAGAATACTTCAAAAGATTACTGTAAGGATGTGAGAGAATTCTTGTTAGAGGTGTAAAGGCCTAAGAAGGAGTTTCCAACTTCTTCCATTGCATTCCTATGTTGGTAGATGATAAATATAATGATGATATGGAAGAATTACCTGATGATAAGGAAATTAAGGAAGCGATTGATAGTATGAAGTTGGAAAATTCTCCAGGTTTGGACAGTTTCCCAGTCTCTTTTTATAGGTATGCTTGGGATATCATCAGTATTCTGGTTAGGGATTCTATTTGGGACTTTTTCATAGAGGATTGCTCATTAGAGATTGATGTGTGAACAGAGTGGTCCTCATTCTGAAAGTGAACTAGTCAGACCCCATCAATCAATATTTTCCAATTATCCTATGTAATTTTTCTTAAAAAATTACTTCTATCCTTGTGAATAGGAGGCTCAAGGGCATTATAGAGAGAATAATGTTGGGGGAAAAATCATGGATTTATCCTAGGGAGGTGTATTTAGGGTGTGGTGGGGATTTATCACAATATGATGGATGATCTCAATAGAAAGTCCCTGGGGTATAATATCATACTCAAAGTGGACATGTAAAAGGCTTATAATAAGTTTTAGTGGAGATATATCATAAATTTTATGAGGAAAATGGGCTTAAAAGGTTGGTTTTGTGTTTTTATCTTTATATTATTTTATTCTCAATAGATTTCCATTTCTTTCATGGGGAAGAGATTTGGTTTTTTCAATTCGGTGTGGGGTTTAAGGCTGGGTGACCCTCTATCTCCTAATATTTTCATATTAGCATATGAATCACTCACTTTAAACATGAAATGTTTCTTGTTGGAGGGGTCTATCTACACATTTAAGAACAAGTTAGGTGACAACATTATATCCCATTTTTTATTTTCTAATGAAATTCTATTCTTCATAAATGGAAGGAAAAATTATATTAAAGGATGGAATAAAATGATGTATTAGTATTATAAGTAGAGTGGGAAGAGAATGAACTTAATAAAGAGCTGTTCTTATGTATCTAATTGGTGATCAGTCAGATGTAATAGGGAAATTCAAAATATATTGGTAATGTTAAGATGTCACTTATCGTTGGTCTATCTAGGTGCTCCAATTTCCAGTGGGAGAATCAAGAAGAGTTTGTTTGATGATATTATAAATAAAATCACGATCCGTATCTCCACTTGGGGAAAAAATTTCTTTCATTCGGTGGGAATATCATGATTTTCAATAGCATTATTTTATCTATGGCTATGCATGTACTCTTTTTTATCAAAGCACCTAAAGGGACCAATGAATGTCTGAAAAAAACAATGAATAGGTTTATCTGGGATGAAAATGACATAGGGAAATACCATAGTACATCATAAAAGTGTATAGATAGGCCAATTGATGACAGATTTATCAACCTATGAGATATTTTGGAAACCATGTAGGATATGCAAGGAAAGATGGTGTGGAAAATTATTGAAGGAAAATTGATATGGGAAAAGTTCCTGAGAAATTGGTATGGAGAAAGCTAGGAGAGTGGGAGATTATCACACAAAGACCCTCAAGACTAGATAAGAATATGATAGAGCTCATAGAGATTATTTCTGATAAAATTTGATGGGTGGTGGGCTGTGGAGATATCAAATATTGGAAGGATAACTGGCCCGATGAATCCCCCTAATTTCCTAGTTTCTTAGTCATATAAATATCATTTTGGGAAGATTTTACCTTTTTTTTACTTTATTAACTCAACACTATATTCCCATCTATTGGATTTTTTTGATAGTATAACTCTTAATGATATGACCAATAGGTTTTCCTTCTCTACATTGATGTTAGAGAGTTGTAACAGATGGGATTTATGTGAGCTATTTCATGATAGGAGTGAGACTGATGATTTGGCAGTGAAGCACCAATTGCAAATGGATCCTAGTGAAGATGAACTTCTTGGTTTTTCAGATGAGGAACTCTGAGTTATCGATGAAAGAAAACATCCAAAAGAAGGGTATTTTCCTTGCATCTTTCAACTGGTGTTGTGATTTTCCAAGTCAGGTGTTAATATGGAACATGTTTTTCATAAGTTATTGGGTTCTTGAAATTTAGAATATTATTGATAGTGGTTTGGAAGTTGCTGGTTGTTGGGAATCCATGGTGGAGTTTCTAGAGTCATGGTTCCAAGGGGTGGTTCAGAACTCAGAGGTGGCCATTGCGAGGAGTATGGTATTTTTATCCACCTGTTCAGTCCTTTTGGATACTAGAAAAAAAGAGAGGGATTTAAAATCCTTTTCTCTCCCATTTATCTAGTTTCAATTCAAAACTCTGGCGACAGAACTGGGTGCCCTCAATCTATGTGCCTACACCTCTAATTCTCTCAGAAAGTTCATTCCAAGAGTGGTATTGAACTCAATCATTGATGTAAGGTTAAAGACAGGGGTGTGGGTGTGCTGTAATTCTCCTATCAATGGGTTAAAATTAAATTTTAATGGATCATGTGTGGAAGGGATAATGAAAGGTGGAGGGTTACTAAGTGATTTAATAGGCTCAATTTTACTGGTGTTTAACAGCTTTTATGGTGTTGGTAACTCTATGGGAGCTGAGGTTAGGGTGTTGATCACCAAAATCTCCCTGTGTATATTATACAACTTTATTGTTATGGAGGTGTAAATAGATTCCACGTCTCTAGTAGGGTTTATGTGTGGAAAGATGAAGGCTCCCTAGGAGTTAGTCTACCTCATTAGGAAGGGAAGGTTGATGGTGAAGCAATACATGGAGGTCTATCATACATGGAGAGAGGGAAACTTTGTTGTAGACAACTTAGTCAATAAAGGATACCCAAATGAGGTGATCAATTTATAATTCATTATGGGATCTCTTTCAAATGATTGCAAAATTAATATTAGGGTTGATTCCCTTGGCCTTCATTATTTCCATCTTTCACAAGTGTATTATTTTCTCCCAAAAAATTAATAAAAATATAATTTATGAAGAAACCTTTTTCAGGCCTATTTGGTCAATGATTTTGTGGTTATTAACTTTATAATGACTATGCTATCTATCATTCTACCTCAGAAATTGATATTTATAATTTTATTTCATTTCCATGTTTTCACTTTACACTAATGTTCCCATAATTGGAATCCCAGTTTTGTGGTAACATTCACATTTTACTTTACATATTTTTAAGAGGAAGTTATATTGCCCCTTTTTACGATGTGGGTTTCCACCAAGGGAATTTTCAAATAACTAACTTTTATTTTTTGAAGTGAAATTTAAAATTGTAAGGATGTAATTTTTTGAAATTATTGATTGTATCAGAATGGAAACTTATCAATTGATTCTTTCGATGAATATCTCTCAAGTTCATAATTCATTCCATGTATCTCTCTTAAGTAAGTACATAACTGATTCTTCACTTGTACTAAACACATATGTTATACGGACAAAGAAAGAACTTTATTATAAAGAACATCTAAAAGAGATACTAGATCATATATATAAAGTTATACGAAACAATATCACTCATCGGGTTAATGTTTTGTACTAAAACCATCAAATTATGAAAGCTACATGGGGACCTAAGGATTTGATGAGGTAGAGGAATCCTCATATGTTTATATCCAAGTAACAAATTTCAAGGAAAAAATTCATTTGGGGGGGGGGGAGGTAGAATGTAACACCCCAATATTTTATAGTATGTTTTTTTAAAATAAATTTAAACTATTTGATATATTACTTTGCTGAAAACACTAAGCTTAAACGAATTCCAAAATATTATTATTTAATTGTGATAGTTATCACCAAGCTATTGGAATAAATGTGTGACGTACAAGACCCGGATGCCCCTCAACCTGAGCCCCGAGCCCGGTTGGCCACATGACACCTGGATCATCTCCCCATAGGCCAGGGGCTGCCGACTAGCAGCGGGGGTGTAATGGTAAGTCAGTGGGGAGACTGTACCCCCATGTCAAAGTACACAATGGTATAATAGTAAAGTGATAAAAATAGCGGAATCACAACCAATGGAAAAATAGGAGAAAAGGGAAAACATACAACCAAACAACAGAAGTAAGAAAAACCCTGATAAATATACAAAAGCCATATAGGAAGTGTCTGATACAAAATGGTTTCATGGAATGCTAGTATAATGGATATAGAATACAATCATGTTATAAAATAATACAAAAAGAATAAAAGTAGTCCACGAGAATCTCTAGCCAAGATCGATCCTCTACTTTGGATCCCCAGCTAGAACATACATGTATCAACAACCTGAAGCTGTGCCTTTTCCCCTACTAGTACCTGCAGTAGTAAAGTCTACACGAGTGCCCAAGAGGCTGCCCGGGTAGGGTGTGAGACCAGTATTAGTATGCCACCACCAACGGTGCCTACGTGTAATCCAAATAGGTGTTCACAAGCAAAGTGAGTAATAGACTTCAAGTAAGTAAAAAAAGTAAATAAACAACCCTCCCGCTCAGGTTCTGGAAGGACACCTGGCGAGTCTACCTGCTTCAGCTCATGGCTGGTAAACTAAATGATCACCAGAGGTAAAAGTACATAGATATAGGTTATCACTGGCACAAGGTAAACATGCCTCCCGTCCAAGCTTCTCACATACGTACATTCATCCCTGGCCTGAGGTATAAATGCCTCTCGTCCACAAGCACTGTAACTGACGTGGGGTAGAAATGCCTCCCACTCGTAAAGGTTATATGGGCATGAGGTATAAATTCCTCTCATCCTCAATCACTGTAGTTGGAGTGGGGTATAAATGCCTCCCACCCGTAAAGGTTATATGGGCATGAGGTATAAATGCCTCTCGTCCTCAAGCACTGATATTCATCTGGCACGGGGTAAGAATGCCTCCTGCCCAACACATGGAGATTTATCTGGAATAGGTAAGAATGCCTCCACCCACACATGAGTTATCACAAGCATGTAAACACAGAAAAGTATAACCATTCACATCAAATTATATAAGGAAAACCATCTTATATCATATCACATTATCAATTCAAGGCATATCCATCTTATAATATCACATAAGAAAAGAAATGGCATACATACATTTCAATTCATTAAAGGGGTTCAGGCTCTCTCATCATAGCCAACCTCTAACCAAGTCATCTCATTTTCCTAACATAGAAAATTCCATTTCAAGACATATCGTTAAGGTTCAAAGGTGAAAAGGGACAATTATCAAGGCATAACACCTATGGTTGACCACTCCCGGTCTATACCAAAACTAAACACCCTAACAAGGTTAGATTCATCAATATCATACCACACGGGTCATTTAGATATGAAGCAGTCATTATAAATATGGGGTCTGGCGAAAGACAACCCACGACACGACAACAATAACTCAATAAGGTGAAAACCCAAAATGGAAACCACGTGACCACCTACCTTAGAGCTGTAGGCGTAGGCTCACTTGATATCAACCTCAGATTCACAGTAGATTGGAAGAGATCTGAGTTCTAGTCCAAAGCCCTGGAAATAGGGAATATGAGCCTAAATCAAAATAAAAATATGAAAGTAAAGATTTACCGAGGAAATAAGGATGTGTGAGGTTAGCCTTACCTTGGCCTTTCCAACGCTTCCGTTGGATCAAGAAACAGACACCAGACGAAGAAAAGAGAAGTAAAAGAGAGAGGAGAGGGTTTGGAGATCAAAAGAGGGATCCCCTCTGGTTCTGTCTGTAGGAAGAAGAAAGAAAGAGGATTAAGACTTATAAAATTAATTAAGGGAAATAAGGTAATTTTTTACCCAGATCAGGGTTGCATGGTTTAGGTGCGCGGTTTAGCAAACCGTGCGTAAAAAAAGCACATCTCACTGCCTTCAGATAAAGGGTTTAACGGTTTAGGCGCACAGTTTACCCAAATCGTGCGCACCTCCCTACTTCTAGACCAAAGGCCGCACAGTTTGTCTGAAACCATGCGCAGGCCATGCGCATGCCGTACGACATTTCCTGCAAGACCATTTCTCAAACTCCAGGGCTCCGAACCAACCTGAGACACTTCCCTAACCTTTATTAGGATGTTACACACATTATACAAGCTTAAAGGAAATATTTGAAAGAAAACTAAAGATCCGTACCTTTTCCAAAGAGTCGGGTCATTAGAACCTCCCCTCCTTAAAGCAACTCATCCCCGAGTTGGCCTTACTAGGGTACTGAGGTGTCATCAATGAAAAGCTCTGGCCATTGAGAATGTATATCAGCCTCTCATTCCCAGGTCTCATCCTGTACTCGGCCGTGCTTCCACAACACCCGTACAAGAGGAATGGAACTACCACGGAGTGTCTTCACACTCTGATAAACTATTCACATCGGATATTCCTCAAAGGAAGAATCCATATCCAGTTTAACCTCATCAGGATGAAAAACTTTAGTCAGATCTTAAAAGTAATGACATAGCTAAGATACATGAAAAACATCGTGCATGGCCTCATATCTCTGCGGAAGTGCAAGTTGGTAAGTTACTGGCCCGATTCTCTTCACCACCTCAAAGGGTCCTAAGAACCTCAGTGAAAGATTAACCTACTTCTGTATACGTATCTGCCCCAACCTGGGTGAGGCCTTCACGAAAACCTGGTCCCCAACCTCGAACTCAAAAGGTTTCCAGTGCTTGTTATCATAGGATTACTGTCTAGACTGAGTTGTCTGCATATGCTTCCTAATAAGCTGTATCTGCTTTGTAGTCTCCTATACCAGACGTGGTCATATAACAGCTACCTCCCCTGCTTCAATCCAACACAAAGGCGAGCGACAAGGCCTACCATATAAGGCTTCATAGGGAGCCATCTCAATGGTAGTCTGGAAGCTATTGTTATAACTGAACTCGAAAAGAGGAATGTGTTTCTCCCATGAACCTCCAAAATCGAGAACACAGGCACGTAACATATCCTATAGTACTTGTATAGTCCACTCGGTTTGTCTGTCAGTCTGTGGGTGATAGGCCGTGCTCAGAAGTACCTGCGTACCCAAGGCCTTTTGTAAACCCTTCCAGAATCGAGATGTAAAACTAGGATCTCTGTCCGAGACAACAGATCGAGGTGCTCCATGAATGAAAACTATTTCCTTGACATACATTCTTCCCAAGTCATCAACCGTTAAGGTCTCCCACACTAGTAAGAAATGCGTGAACTTGGTCAGATGGTCGATGATAACCCATACCCATCATTTCCACGAGGTGACCTGGGTAAACCGGTTACAAAGTCCATATAAAAATTGTCCCATTTCCACTCCGGAATGGGCAACGACTGTAAAAGCCCTACCGGACGCTGATGTTCCACCTTCACCTATTGGAAAGTGGAACAACGTGTGATAAAACTGGCTATTTCCCACTTCATGTTAGGCCACCAGTACTATCATCGCAAATCACGATAAATTTTGGTGATGCCTGGGTGAACTGCCCATGCTGAGGCATGGAAATCCCTCATCAGCTCCTCTTTGATGTCTTCTGGGACCCATACACACCCACAGAACAATAAAGTATCACCTTCATCCATGGTCCAATCTGTAGAGGCATCATCAGCGACACTTTCTCATAGAACAAGGCCTTTTGGATCTGATAACAGTTTAGCCCTGACCCGTTCCAAAAGAGTAGACGTCACTGCTAAGGCTGAGAGAACAGTTTGACCTTGACCCTTCTGAACCTCAACGTGCATCTTCGAAAATAGGGACATCATCTTCCACTCCTCATTAGATTCCCAAACCACTTGTGACTGAGTTTTCCGACTTAGCGCATCGGCTACTGAATTTCCTTTCCCAGGAGTGTAAGCCAGTTCGAAATCAAAGGATTGCAGGTACGTGACCCACCTGCGTTGCCTTAGATTTAGATCCCGTTGAGTGAAGATATATTTGAGGCTTTTTGTTCAGTGAATACCAAAAAATGCTCTCCCAAAAAATAGTGTCTCCAACAGCATAAGGCATGTACAACCGCTGCGAGCTCGAGGTCATGCGTCGAATAATTCTGTTCATGAATATTTAACTGACGAGAACCATACGCAATAACTTGCTCATCTTGCATCAAGAAATCTCCATGCCCAATACCTAACGTGTCACAAAAGACCATATAAGATTTGACTGGCTCCGAAAATATTAGTATCAGTGCTGAAGTTACTCATCCCTTTAGTTCCTGAAAAGATACTTCACAAGGTTCTGACCAATAAAATCTCACCCCCTTTTTGGTCAAAGATGTAAGCGGTGCTGCTAGGTGTGAAAAGTACTGAATGATCCAACTATAATATCCAGAAAGCCCCAAGAAACTCCTGATATCAAATACGTTCTTGGGATTCTCCCAGGAAATTACAGCACTCACCTTCTCAGGGTCAACTGAAACTCCAAACGTAGAAATAATGTGACCCAAGAAGTGAACCTTATCTATCCAAAAGTGGCATTTACTGAGCGTAGCATAAATCTGATGCTCTTTTAGTGTATTCAACATGATCTCAAGATGGTTTGTATGGTTGTGTCTCGAGCGTGAATAGACTAAGATATCATCCACAAATATAACCACAAAATAATCAAGGTATGGGTGAAAATCCGATTCATAAGAGCCATAAACACTGCAGATGAACTCATAAGCCCAAACGACATGACTAGGTACTCATAGAGACCATACCTACTCCTGAACGCCATGTGAGGTATGTCTGAAGTCATAACACGCACCTGGTGATAGAACGACCTCAAATCTATTTTTGAAAACACCTTCTCTCCTTGGAGCTGATCGAAGAGGTCATCAATTCGAGGTAAAGGATACCAATTCTTAATAGTCAGCTGATTTAACTTACGATAATCCACACAAAGATGAAGGGTACCATATGACTTCTTGGAAAAAAGAACCGTTGATCCCCAAGGAGAAGTACTGGGACGTATAAATCCTTTTGCTTCCAGGTCCTCCTATTGACTCATAAGCTCCAGAAGTTCCTTAGGTGCCATCCTATAAGGAGGAGTGGTCACTGGTGCTGCTCCTGGTATAAGCTCAATAGTAAATTTCACCTATCGCACTGAAGGTAGACCAGAGAAATCATCAGGAAAGACATCACTGAAAAGATCCACCACAGGAGGATAAACCGAGGGTTGTAACCCTTGGTCATCGAGATAAAGACTGGAAACCTGTGCCGTGACACCACCTAAACTCTGGTGTTCCGGTCCTGCTCGTGTCGCACTACGATCCCATTCTCCCTTATGCATATGCGTGTCACCCTCTGGTGATGTAAATTCCACCCTCTGACGATAGCAGTCAATCCAGGCTCTATATGGAACTAACCAGTCCATCCTGATTATTACATCAAAACCTGTCATATCCAGAACATACAGGTTCCACATGAAAAGGTAACCGCCCACCTCGAGGGGACAATTATGACGATGATGAATGCCCTCCAAATAGATACCTAAGGGGTATCTAACGTGATCATGCCATGATATGACTCAATGTCGAGGCCCAAACTTCCAATAATCGCCTCCGATATAAAAGAGTGAGAAGCGCCTGTGTCAAAAAAAGTAGATACTAACGTAGAGGCAACTAGAATCATACCTCATACAGTAGATAGTCCAGCGTATTGCTACTGCAACATAGGCTCGACTGCATATAACTGGTCGGCACCACGACCCTGAGTCACAGCCTGGATACCTTGAGCAGACCCGCCCTATTGGTGCTAAGAGTCATACGCCTAATTACCTCTGCCTCGACTGCCGCCATGACCTAATCGACCGGCATTATTCCAGCCGCCGGACTGATGTGATCCTGCCGATCCAGTGCCAAATCGTGGAGTAGTTAAAGATCCCTACTCACTGGACCCTGGGGGAAAAGTCCTGCAGAAGCGGTGGAGATGATCCAACCTACCACAACCTCTACACTCCACTGGGTTTCCCGTACACTGCCTCTTCATATGTCCTGGAACCCCACATTGGTGACAGATAGGAGTAACACCTGAGAAAAGGTTATGACCACCACTAACACCGCGAGAGTCCTCAAAACGCCACTTCTTCCCAGTGGCAGATCCACTAGAACCCTTCGGTGCCGAACCGCCCTGGTTCACACTGTCCGCTTCTCTCAAGTTTCTCTCTGTGATCAAAGCCTGATTGACGATCTCTGAAATGGTCGCCAGCCTGAACATGTTAACCTGAGACCAGATGGCGTAACACAACCCATCCTCAAAACTCCTAGCAGCCGTGAGATCATCAGAAACTAGTGTAGGAGAAAAACGCTGTAACTCAGTGAAACGGGATGAATACTCCATGACAGTCTGGGTCCCTTGCTGCAGGTTCATAAACTCCCTATCTCTGTCTACCCTCAAAGTCTGGGGAAATAAGTAATCATAGAAGACGGTCTAGAAATCACTCCAGATCATATCTCTCTGCTATCCCGACTGGGCGATGACATCCCACCACCTCATGGCTGAACCACTTAACATATAAGCTGCGAGCTTGAACCTCCACTCTGTAGGTGTCTCGAGGTGCTCAAAGATGGTCAGAATAACTTCCAACTAGAACTCCACAGCAAAAGGTTCGCCATCTCCCATAAAAGCAGGAGGATGATGTGACTGAAACTCGCGGGTCAACTCTGCCATACTCGGGGCAGGTCGCACTCCACCTTGCACACTCTGCATCAAATACAAGAATCTCTCACAGAACTAGGCATCGACACCCATCTTAGGAATAGAAATGGGATCCATAGTTGGCTCGACAGGAAGATCAAATGGTGGCTCAGGGCCCGCCACCTCATGAACGTGATCGTCACCGCCTTCAGCACGTGCGACTCAAGGACATATCGAAGGCATAGTTATACAAATCCAAACGAACATCTCAAAAGAGGAAACCAAAAATCAAAGGTTTAACTCTAGAATCTAGGACAAGTACTAAGCCTTCCTACCCCTAAGATCACCTATCCACACCCATAGGAAAAACATAGTAAAACCCACAACTTCTCAAAATTACTTAATCCAGTGATCTGGCATTTCCCATCCCATAAGGGCCCATACTCCTCATGAGCTGAAAGATGACACACACTTGGATGTCATTCCCCATTTACGTGTGCTAATCAAGTATTTGAATTTCCTTTCAAACAAAAGATTGGTTTAGTTGGAATGTCATTTTCTGATCTATAAGGGCCCATACACCTTATGAACCAAAGAGTGACACCCACTAAAATCAGATCATTCCCCAATTCACAACATGCATGAAAAGTTGGCATAGTTTCACACATATTATCAAGGCATGGAAATAAACAATAGAAAATGCTCGCTGAAAATTTTAAATGTGGCATGGCACAATGCATGTCCTAATCATATTGTGCCTATCGTTTTGCATGTTCTATTGCATAACCCTCATTTCATCAGGTCGAACCATGAAATCCAGATTCCAACTTTGCAAATCTCAATAACATCACAAGACATGTGAAGCACCCAATAGTGAAACGATATCAATAGTAAATAGCAGAGTCGTTAACAACATAAAATAGACAACTTGGTCTTTCCACCGTACATGGGTTCACGACGCCCAAGAATGGCTTATAACTAAGTCCCTACGCATTCCCGGTCTCCAATTCTGTCGTTTCTAGATTGTAAAGTAAGAAAGAAAGAAAATATTTGATACCACTTTGTGATGCCCTGGACCCGGCTGCACCTCAACCCGAGCCCCGAGCCCGGTTGGCCACATGACCCTTGGCTCGTCTCCCCATAGGCCAGGGGCTGCCGACTAGCATTAGCGGTGTAATGGTAAGTCAGTGGGGAGACTTTACCCCCATGTCAGAGTACACAACGGTTTGGCAGCAAAGTGATAAAAATAGTGGAAGAACAACCAATGGAAAAACTTGAGAAAAGGGAAAACATACAACCAAACAATAGAAGTAAGGAATACCCTGATAAATATACAAAATCCACACAGGTAGTGTCTGATAAAAAATGGATGCATGGCATGATAGTACAATGGAGATAGAAGACAAGCATGCTATACAATAATACAAAAAGAAAAAAAGTATTCCATGAGCATATCTATCCAAGATCGATCCTCTACTCTGGATATCTAGCTAGAACATACATGTATCAATAACCTGAAGTTGGGCCTTTTCCCCTAATAGTACCTGCAGCAGTAAAGTCTACATGGGTGCCTAAGAGGCCACCTGGGTATGGTGTGAGACAAGTCTCAGTAGGCCACCACCAATGGTTTCTACGTGTAATCCAAATAGGTGTTTGCAAGCAAAGTGAGTAATAGACTTCAAGTAAGTAAAACAAGGTAAATAAACAACCCTCCCGCTCAGGTTCCGGAAAGACACCTGGCGGGTCTACCTGCTTCAGCTCATGGCTGGTAAACTGAACGATCACCAGAGGTATAAGTACATAGATATAGGTTATCACTGGCACGAGGTAAACATGCCTCTCTTCCATGCTTCTCACATATGTACATTCATCACTGGCCTAAGGTATAAATGCCTCTCGTCCACAATCACTGTAACTGGCATGGGGTAGAAATGCCTCCCACCCGTAAAGGTTATATGGGCATGAGGTATAAATTCCTCTCGTCCTCAATCACTGTAGCTGGAATGGGGTAGAAATTCCTCCCACCCGTAAAGGTTATATGGGCATGAGGTATAAATGCCTCTCGTCCTCAAGAATTGAGATTCATGTGGCATGGGGTAAGAATTCGTCCCTCCCAACACATAGAGATTCATCTGACACGGGTAAGAATGCCTCCACCCACACACGGGTTATCACAAGCATGTCAACATAGCAAAGGATAACCATTCACATCAAATTATATAATGAAAACCATCTTTTATCATACCACATTAGCAATTCAAGGCATATCCATCATATAATATCACATAAGCAAAGCAATGGCATACATATATTTCAATTTGTTAAAGGGGTTCATGCTCTATAATCCTAGCCAACCTCTAACCAAGTCATCTCATTTGCCTAACATGGAAAATTCCCTTTCAAGACATATCGTTAAGGTTAAAAGGTGAAAAGGGCCAATTCTCCAGGCATAACACCTATGGTTGACCACTCTCGGTCCATACCAAAACTAAACACCCTAACAAGGTTGGATTCATTAATCTCATACCACACGAGTCATTTAGATATGAAGCAGTAATTATAAATACGGGGTCTGGAGAAAGACAACCCATGACACAACAACAATAACTCAATAAGGTGAAAACCCAAAATGGAAACCCCATGAACACCTAACTTAGAGCTATAGGCATAGGCTCTCTTGATGTCGGCCTCAGATTCACAGTAGATTGGAAGATATATGAGTTCCAGTCTAAAGACCTGGAAATAGGGAATATGAGCCTGCATCAAAATAACAAGACGAAAGACAAGATTTACTGAGGAAAGAGGGATGCGTGAGGTTATCCTTACCTTGGCCTTTCCAATGCTTCCGTCGAATCAAGAAATGGACACCGGACGAAGAAATAGCAAGGAAAAGAGAGAGGAGAGTGTTTGGAGCTCAAAAGAGGGCTCCCCTCTTATTCTGTCTGCGGGAAAAAGAAAGAAAGAGTCTTAAGCCTTATAAAATTAATTAAGGGTAAATAGGTAATTTTTTACCCAGATCAGGGTCGCACGGTTTAGGTGCACGATTTACCAAACCGTGCCCAAAACGTGCTCATCTCAGTACCTTCAGATAAAGGGTTGCACAGTTTAGCCACACGGTTTACCCAAACCATGCAAAAACCGTGCACACCTCCATGCTTCCAGACCAAAGGCTGCACGGTTTGTCTGAAACCATGTGCAGGCCATGCGTAGGCTGTGTGCCATTTCTTACAAGACCATTTCTCAAACTCTAGGGCTCCGAACCAACCCCGGACACTTCCCGAACCATCCTTAGGATGTTACACTCATTATACAAGCTTAAAGGAAATATTTGAAAGAAAATTAACGATCCATACCTTTTCCAAAGAGTCGGGTCATTACAAGATGGAATGAATGAGATTAACTAAATTATGAAAATATATTTTAATTTTTTTTGTAAAATTAATTCATTGGTTTCCAATTAATTAGAAATAAAATTAAAAACCAATTGAATATAAAGGACATGTTTTTATAAAAAACTATTTTTATGCTTAAAATGGAATTTTATCTTAATAAATTAAATTAAAAATAATTAGTGAAATAACTTAATGAAATTTATATTTTATATATTCAATAAAATGTTTTTAAATTCATCCATTATCTTTTATCTAATTAAGATAAGAATAAATCCAATTTTAAGCATAAAAGCTATATTTTTCTAAAAGGCAATTTTGACGCCTTTTAATGGCGCACCTATTTCAAAACTAAATTTTTAGACTTCTATAAATTTTATTTTAAAAAATAAAATTCATTTTTTAAATTGTAATATCAAAATTAACTTTGGGTTAAATTTTTGTTTTTTTCAGAGAAGTTTCATTTTTGATAAATAGTGAAAAATACTAAATGTAAATTGAAAAATAGTTTTTCATCTAATTTATTTATAGAGATAAATTATATTTTAAATTGGTTTAAAAGTATAATTAATTCAATAATACATCAATAAATCCAATTTATTCCATTATAATAAAATTTACATTGAAATTGAACATGAAAACATTTTAAACTTGTAAACTTTTCACTTTAAAAACCCATTTTCCCATCAAATTTGTGGGATTAATTTTAAATATAAATTTTATAATTATGTGAATTGAATTAAGTAAAATTGATTCAATATTTTTAATTAAAAGTTCCAAATGTTTTATTAGGGTCATTTTTATTTTTATTCCTAAAAAACTTACCATGGTAAAAAAAATTTATTTACCATAGTATAGTTAAAAAAATGAAACATGTTAAAGTTAAAAAGTAAAGGATTAAAATACCTAAAAATTGAAAATTTTAATGGGTGTTTGAGGTATTTATCAACCCTAAATATACTCCATTTAATTAATTAACAATATAATTCATTGAAATTAATTCCACCTCAATGTGGTTGGATTTAATTTTAAAATAATCATTATTTAATCCCTGAAACGCACCTCTCCTCAAGTATAAAGACCGCCCCTCATCACCCTATTTAGAATAACAAGCCTTGAATCTCATAAAATATCTAAAAACCTCTCCTCATAAATATACCCCTGTTCAAGTGCTATCGGTCTCACAAAAATACCAATCCTAGTTCTTTTAATAAGAGATCTCAAGGAAGTCCTCCGAAGAAGAGGTAACGTTCTTCAATGATCACTTTTGTTTTATTTATTTCTGTACCACCTCAATTATTCTTATATATTGATTATATAATAACCTCATTATATTTAATATACTGATATGTTGTTATTTCAAGTGTATGACCTACAACTTCACACACTTCCAACAAATGGGATGCATAATTATCGTTCGTGTGTATGGCAGACTACCACCTTATGAACTGATGTCATTCATTATTCCATTACCACAATTCAAGGTTGGGAATAATGATGTATTTCTATTTTATATATTATATATATTATATTTATATTTAATTTATGATTTTATAATTATTATATAACACATACATTATTTCTTTCCATTTTGTGGGAATCCGATAACATCATTTGTGGACGCGTGGACCATCGCTTCCTCAAAGAGATGTGATTCATTCATGATTGACATGGAATATATTAAATATAATATTAATAAACATATGTGTCATATATTACATAAAAATTGTAGTGTAATTAAAATGTACACATATATCATTTACTTTTCTTTCTTTCAATACGATTTTTTTTTGAAAAAATGTTAATGCATACGTATGACCTTCTTTCTACATCAATGTTGTATTCTATTTAATATTTCTAAATTTTATGAATTACTATAAATAATTATATAATTAATATATTTGATATTTATTTTATAGTTTAAATTTTGGTTATTATTAAATCCTGATCTAATTAATAGGAGCAATAAATAACAAGTCAAAACATAATCCAAAAAACAAAGCAATTATTAACCGAAACAATGAAAATATTGGGATATTATTAATGAATGGGTAATAATATGTTATAAAAGGATATTATATGATATCATAAATATTATTATGGTTCTGGAATAAGTTAATAACATGCTTAAAATAATTATACTAGAGGTTAAAGAATGTTAAACCAAAAGGAAGTGTAAGGTAAGGGTTTATCATCTCACTTTTTTCTTCTATGAGATATAAGCCTTATTCAACACTTATTTATTGTGTGTTTTTATATATTAGTATCTCATATTTATTTATACGTGTCTCTATCCATAGAACATGTCCTGATATGGAAGTGTATTTGGATTTGAATTCATCAATCTGCATATAAGCATAGGAACCTAATTATGTTTTTGTTTCATGTCACATAAAAGTATTATGATAGATATAAAATACATACCAATTTTTTTTCAAGTGAAGTGTAACCTATCCTTGATTTATGGTAGGGGTGTACTGGTTTTTCTTCCCATTCCTTATTTTTAACACTCAGTTTCTGTTTTGTAAATAGAAAATTCTCAATCAAAGTGATGAATAAATGTATTTTAAAACAATGTATTATCATCCACAATGTACTTGAAAATACATATCCACATAATATCTAGTAAATTAATCCTACACTTCTTGGGTTATCGGGTGTACATACATAAGTGGTGGGTGTGGGTTTATTTTCCCTTCCGCATCTTTAAGATGAAATCAAGTTAGAATTGTGAGAAATACTCTATGAATCCTTCCAAAAATCATTAATACATATTTCTTGTGGGAGTCATCTACTATAAATTCACTTTTCAAGGTATGATGAAGAGTAAGTAAATGTTTTATTATTTTAATTTTAGTAAAATAAAGAAATGATATCATAATTTATAAAAATCTCTTCCCACATCAGTGCCTTAAGTGTGGGAACAACATAAAGCCATGAATATACATCAATCAACATGAATTTCCAAGTGATGAGTCTAATGTAACTACTGAACATGACCTTGTTGGGTTTAACATGTTGGCCCCGAACATTCCATCTGACCTTGAATTTGATGACTTTTCTTTTCACCTTAATATTTTTTACTAACACCGTCAAACTAAGGTGCTCCTATTTTTTATACATTATCATTACTTCATCACCTACTATTTCATCATATTCAACATTTTCAATATGTTGTTCGTCTGGATCGGTAGCATAAATATGTGAAGAAGTCTATTATACCTCTATATTGGGAGAAACAGTAGGTTGAGAAACCTATTGTTCCTCAGGATTAGAAGCACCGACACATAAATAAGGTCATTGTTCCTCTACCCTGGGAGAAATAATAGGTTGAGAGACCTATTATTACTCTATATTGGGAGAACTAACACATAAATAAGTCATTATCTATAGAAGTGGTTTTAAAATTTAATTTAGATTACATAAATTTAGTAGTGAACAGATAACAACATGAGGTAACCCGATATATATTACAAAAAACCTAATTATTTAACTCTCTATCTTTTTTAAAGTTTGAATGGATTTGAACCATCTATCGAGTATCCAAATCCCTTCATTGTGGTTTCATATGATATAAAAAACCACATCTACATTGGGATTGCTTTGAAATGATTGTGATGTCCCATTGAAAGGGTCATCCTCAGTTGAATTTTTACTAACCCTTCAGTGGTTTTGATCGATAATAGAACCATTCACCACTTTCGGTTTGCAGGATCTAGAATATAAAATACCTATACAGCTTGTGATTACATTATAAATGGTTCATCTTTGTACCCTTATTTACTAAAATCCACTTTCAGGAATCCTGATTCATCTATTTTAATAACACACCTATTATAAACCCACTTTCATTGAAAAATTGGCACTTGGAATGTTGTATAATCCAACTCCCATAGTTTTTTGATGACGTAAAAGTATGAAATATTCACATAAATTGGATTTATATCCTTATTATTGTAGGTTACAGGCACAATGGATGCATGTTATGGGTCATTAAAAACTTTTATTTTTTCCATGATCGATGATCAATTTGATATTTACACAACAATAAATGTCCTGATATATGGATTAAATAAAAGGATATATACAAGTGATAGAACACTAGAACTAGAGATAGGATCATCAAAAATAATTTAAAATCAATTTAATTAATTAAATAATTAACTTTTTTTTAATTCATTCTTCATTGATGGATATGACAATAGACCTGCATTGTACCGTCGTTGTGTTGTAGGAATCAAAAGAAAATTCCCTCTAGTGGTGATTCACATGTGTTCCAAAAATCTCCAAACATCATCGTAGGAATCTCTGGGTGCTATCATGGAATATCCCATCACTTGTATCATCTACCTTAGACCATATAAATTTAAATTTATAATTTTTAAATATTTTTTGTGATTTTTAAACAATTTTATAATATGTTATTTTTATAAAATAACAATAGTGTCAATTTTGACACTATTCATTTATTTGAATTTAAATAAAATATATACAGAAGATATGTTCGAAATAAAAGATTTAATAGATTCATAAAAGGTCATATGTATCTAGAAAATTAGTGGAGAACATTAAATAGTTCATATAATATTTATTTTATTATTTTTAAAACCATTTATTTGGTTTATCTCTTAATAAAATAATTACTACAACATTTTTGTATAATTATTTAATATACTTATTTGTTGCATAAAAATTAAAAATAAAATCCTATAATTAAGATAAATCTATTAACTTTCACAATAATAATTTTACTATAATTTATCATCTTAAAATCACAATATTTAAATTGTTATATTTATTAAATTATGAAGGTGACAACTTTGGCATCATTTAAAATAAAATAATATAAGTGTCATAATCACTTTTATAAAACTCAAAACGGTTATATATTATGTAATTGTATGATTAAGGTGTATATATATACTACCAATAATTTTTGGTCCAGTTTTTGGGCCTTTTAATGGGTATTATTATTTCAATAAAAACAATATTACTGATTTTTCACTTAATAAATAATTTCTGCATCATTAATGTACCACCATTAATGACAATTATTTAATCCCTAAAAATTCTAAATAAATTATCATTATTTAGATAATTTCATTAGATTTCTGGAGACTATTAATGTTAGAAGTTTTATGATGTTTATCACTAAATTAAAATTATTATACTTATAATATTTAAGAGAGTGACATGTTGTCACTTTCTTTGGTTTTAATAATAATTAAATTATTTTCATTGTCAAAAGTCCATAAAATGAATATAATCCGACCCCTAGATGATATGGGTCGGATTTTATCCAAGAAATAGAATTTTGGAATGTTTTAGGGTAATTTTATAATATTATATTTACCCTTAATTACCCGATTTACCTTTAACTATGATAAATAAAATTTACCGTAGTTACTATTCATAATTCCCAAAAATAAAAAGTAGCCTATTAAAATAATTTGTACCCACTGATTCCAAATATGGAATCCATTTTTTAAAATCCAATACACAGAAGTTTCAGAAATTAAATTAAAATTAATCCCTTTGTCGAATGAAAACAAGTTTTTGTTTAAAACATTGCAAAAAGATTGAATTGATTTAACCTACGAATTCAATGTAAAATCAATGATAATGACATACATTATATTAAATGGTAAAAATATATTCTATTTATACTTTAAAACCATTCAATATTATAATTTAACCACATAATTTATTACGATGAAAAAAGTTGTTTTTAATTAAAATATAGCATGTTTTTACTATTCATTAAAATATGAAAGTTATCAGAATATTATGAAAAATTTATCCAAGGTAAAATTTTATATCCTGATTCCAAAGGATAATTTTATTTTGTAAAATTGAACTTATAAACACGTAAAAAACTAGATTTAAAGTGGGTGCGCCATCAAAAGGCGGCAAAACTGCATTTTTTGAAAAATACTTATTTTACCCGAAAAATTTATTTTGTTCTTATACCATTTTCTATAAAATGTGTAATATGAATAATAATGTTATAAAATTAAAAATTTAGTTAATACTATTCATAACGGCTAGTTCATAAGAATATTATAATAATATATCGTTGTTTAGTAAAACTCGGTATTGCGTACAACACATGCTATCGAGGAAGGTCACGATTGCGTGTAATGCAAGCCGAGTTAGGGTTGCGTGTAGTGCACGACTCCTTTGTTGCTGCGTATAACAAAATTCATTGAATATATATATATATATATATATATATATATATATATATATATATACTCTATATTTCGTAGAATAACTACTGTCGAACAATCATGAAATTGTGTGTAACACGATCCAGGATTAGTGTAGTGTATACTGCAAGCTAATACAGTGTTGCGTATAGCACAAGATAATCTTGGTGTATCATACAATAGAAGATATGAAAGAAATTAAAAAGAATATATCTTATAAAATCTCAGGTTATTACATTCTACCCCCCTTAAAATGAATTTCGCCCTCGAAATTCGTCGGGGTTATAAATGGTTTTCTTCTTGAAAGTTTCTTTAATTGAAACCCACATCGTAAAAAGGAATACCAAAAATTATCTTTATAAACTAAAGTATGAAACGTAACAGTTACCCAAATAAACTAATCACTAGGTTTCCACATAGGATAACATAGGTGAAAATATGGATATGGAAGAGAAATATGACCATCATGTTCTGATAGAGAGTGGTAGAGAACATGGCTATGAAAAAGCCAACAATCACAAAGCCATAGATTTGTGATGATCTAAGGTACCATGTGATTCATCGGATATAAGGTCACTAAGAAAACATTTTTGGTTTTCAAGATCATTTCTCTAAAGTTGATGAATTAAAAGAAATACTTACATGATTTTGGTACAATCTCACTATTGTTCGTGAATTGAACAATTTCCACTTCATCTATTAATGAAATGAAGTTGAATTTGTTATTCGTGATGTGTTAGGAGATCATGTGATAGAATAATGGGTCATTCCATCTGTTTCAAACAAAAGGTTAACAAAAGTTATAAGTCCATCATATGGTTAGATTAATCGTATATGGTTCCAAAAATGAACTTATACTTCATATATCATACTTCTTAATAAGATAAAACTAGTTTCTACTAACTAGGGACTTCCTGTAGGCCAGTGGTAGGCGATAAAGTCCAGTCTCACTTCGGTTTTGGGTTCGATTCCCACAGCCTTGTCCGACGTGATGGGCTTTCACCCATCCTGCAGGTTGTCCTTTTTCTAAAACTACATTACTATAACTTCCCATCAATAATATCGAAAAAAGTTCTATCCTTAAACAATACTAACTTATGTCCAACATAATCCATTCCAATCTTTAGGATTATCTAAAATACTTCAGTCCAAGATCATAGTATAAAGAAAATGATTACTTGAAATATCACATAACAATCACGTGAATGCCATAATTTATCTCCAATATATCATAAGATATATCTTGTTGGTCAAATTACAAACATGTGAATACCTTAATCATGTATTCTCTTGAAGAATGAATACCCATTGAACCTTAGTGAAAACATGAATGCTGTCAAAAGTTAACTCTTTCCACATACCAAAATCCCAAAATTTCTATATAATCAAACCATAATATCACTTAGTCCTTATATTAGTCACGAGCTCATGAATACAATCAAACATATCATTATCTTCTTATCCCTTCATTATGCACATATCATATACTTTCCAAAAATATCTGAATAACCTTCCATGGTTACCGGTACCATTCAACATATACTTTCATATACTTTAGGAAAAAAATAGTGTAACAATCCTTAGATGATTCTTTATTCCATAGTACCATACATTATTCTTTATAAACATACAATCATTCCACTAACTTCTTAAACCACTAGCAGAGCTTCATCATTTATTTCATCTCATATTTCATTTGTAGTCTCTTCATCATCATCCACATAAATACTACTCGTATGACCATGCTGATTCTCTTCATGAGATTTTCCCTTAGAGAATTGGTTTGCATAATGCCCATACATTCCACATTTAAAACATCTAATCATTGTTGATGTTGTAGCAATACCATTATCCTTGTCCATGGTGTTAACTGAATATTTTCCTTTGAACTTACTGGCTTTGTGTCCTTCTTTTCCACACCCAAAGCATCTTCCAGTTCCTTTGAAACAATCTCCCTGATGCCTCTTCCCACATGATTTACATGAGGGAAATTGAACTTTCTTCCCTCTATGATCATCATGAAAATCCATCTTTATCTTATTATCTGAGTCGGTAAACTTACCAAAGTTGAGATTATTGATCATATTATGAGATTTATGATTAGGCATAATAATGATGTTTGGACTTCCAAATCCCGTTTCATTTGGTTTCTCATGAGTAATATCATTCCATTGTCCGTCATATCCTCCATTATCGTGAATCTTCCTGTTTCCAGCCATTTTCTAAAACCCAAAAAGAATAGTGTGAGAGGAAAAAATCATGCTAGGGAAAAAAACGTAGTAAAGGGGGAGTACCCTCAGTATCTAACATCTTAGGTTAAATTCTAAGATCGTTAGCGCAATTCTATGACTATAACCTATACGTATACTTAACCTTAGGGACATCCTTAGATATAACTTAGACATATCTCTAGGGATATCACTAAATTTCTCGCATCCTAGTTTCCAAAGGTTGACTAAACCTTTCCTCTGATACCAATTTTAGAGACCCGAAGCTTGACGTACATGGAAATTACATTACTTTTTCGGAATATTTAATACATAACAAAAACAGGCACACAAGGACCGTAATAGTTTAGTGTCTTTGGAAACTTGGAACGTAATCTTCTAATCGTGGTGAAAGATCCTCAACATCTCACATAATGATCTTTCCCTTTTTTTCTTACCTAAAACCTTTGTTTATATCCTGGGGAAAAGAAAACATAAAAAGGGTGATCTCAAATGCTCAGTAAGGGTAAGCATGGATAAAATAAAACATACCATATACATTTGAACATAAAAACATGAACATAATGTTTAAACATCAAAAGTTTGAGCAATGACATAAAACATGGAAGTACATAAGGAATAGATCATAAAGAAACATTAAGCATGATAAAATAGCATGGGAATAAAACATGTAATTATGGAAACCATTAAGCACATGATATGATTTCCATATTAGCCAAGGCATTGCTGCCAAGACCATCTTAGGGGAAAAAGTCCCTTTCTAAATCGAGTTCACTCCTTGTTCTAGTCCTGTATTACTGAATCGGTTTAACTTTCCGTTCCATCCATGTCTATCACATGAGATATAAATCTTTACCCAATGTATTGGAGGGAGATATAGGTCCCACCCATCTCATAATGAAATCATTCTTACTTGTGCCACAAAATAAACATACATCATTCATAATAACCCAATAAATAAAATGGGTTTCATAAACATCATCCCATCATCACATAATCCATATAAAAGAAATGGATATCATTTCATAATAAGAAAAGTGAAACTATTTAAATCATAGAGACATGTTACTTGAAACATACACATATGAAATAATGTCATCTTAGATGAAAAATGGTTTTGATAAAACACGTGAAATGAACTCTTGAGGAAAATATCCTTTCTTCTTCAAAATCATTTTCTTTTCACAAAATGTCATTCAATTTTAAAAGAAAAGGATTTTGTTAAAAATAGTCATGAAATCTTTTGGAGGAATCTTCATGAAAATAAGGATATATAAAACCGTAAAAATCCTTTCATGCCGTATAAGTTAAAGAAGACATTCTTCTCGTACTTTTGCCGGAAAAATAAAAAAAAGTACCTCGTAACGTAAAATAAAGAAATATTCCTTGCATACCATTTAGTAAAAGTCAAAAATGTGTAAAAAGGACTTTAAAAATACATGAAAAAACTTTTATAAAACATGGACATGTAGGATAGAAATAACCCCAGTAAATACTTACGAATAAGCAATCTCGGATAAAAATGAGATTTGAAAAATTATCCCTTACCTTAGGTTCGATATGCTTCGTATGTATCCAAACCCCCTGTATAATGATTTAAATAATGTTATTGACTTATTACAGAATCATATTCATATATGGTTCACTTATGACTTTATATTACCCGTTCTTTTGTAAATTCCATGTTAAAGAGTGTTTTGGGTAAAATCGTTTCATTTGTCATCCGTGTTTTGACTTGTAATTATTCATATGATTAATTAGATCATTATTACTTAATTCCAGAATATAAAACATGATTTATATAATATATATTCATAATATACATATATATAATATATCGATAAATGGAAAGAAATACACCGTTCATGGAGACAGTAGGCCGTACGTACGCATGAACGCTGTTTTCGTTTCCTTATTGAGTTGAATGGAATTAAGTAGATGACATACATATACATAAATCCAGTAGCTTTATAATGTCATATATTTCATTATTATTTATTATACAAACTTTATAATCATTCTTAAATGGTTAACATGGATAATGAATCTCATCACATCGTGGAGACGGTAGTCCGTACGTACGCACGAGCGATGATATCGTTTCCATAATTATTGAATTGAATTGGAGTGGATGATACAATATATCAGAATCAGTATGATGTTATAATAACTATGTATAGTTATTCTTTACACCATTATACCCATCCAAGTAAGGTGGTGTTGGAAAAAAAGATTACACCACGGCGTGGAGACGGTATTCCGTACGTACGCACGTGCGGAGATTTCATTTTTCGTAGGATGGATAGATGGTGAAATAGGGTTGTTTCATACTTATAATAACATATCAGTATATGAGTGATACTGATGTTATTACTTCATAATGAAATAACTAAAGAAGAAGAAGTTGAAGAAGAAAGAAAATTGAAAGAATCGGTAACAAATATTACCTCTTCTTTGACACGCCTCTTTGAATCCTCCTCTTAGGGTACTAAAATTGGTCTTTGAAGAAGAATAGGACCTCTAGGATGTTTCTAGGGAAGTTTATAAGGGAAATGGGAAGTTTTTGGACAAGATTAAAGGCTCAAATTTGTGTGAGGAATAGAGGGAGGAGGTTCCCTTTTATAAGGGAGGAGAGGGGCACCTTTGGAAATCTTAAAAATATTAATTTATAATAAATCTAACCCCACTTAAAAACCTCCAAAAATGACTCATATTCGAATATAAGATGATATAGGGTTGTAATCTCATCAACCAATAAAATTTATACATGTTAGGAAATTATTTTAAACATTATCAACTTGATTTATCCTTACTTAATCAATTTAATTTTATTTGTGGTAATAATATTCTAAATTTTAAATTATAAAAAACAATTACTTATTTGTTATGAATTGTCCATAATTGGATACTTTATAACATTTTAAACCATATAAATTTAAATTTATAATTTTTAAATATTTTTTTGATTTTTAAACAATTTTATAATATGTTATTTTTATAAAATAACAATAGTGTCAATTTTGACACTATTCATTTATTTGAATTTAAATAAAATATATACAGAAGATATGTTCGAACTAAAAGCTTTAATATATTCATAAAAGGTCATATGTATCTATAAAATTAGTGGAGAACATTAAATAGTTCATATACTATTTATTTTATTATTTTTAAAACCATTTATTTGGTTTATCTCTTAATAAAATAATTACTAGAACATTTTCATATAATTATTTAATATACTTATTTGTTGTATAAAAATTAAAAATAAAATTATATAATGAATATAAATCTATTAAATTTCACAATAATACTTTTACTCGAATTTATTATCTTAAAATCACAATATTTAAATTGTTATATTTAATACATTATGAAGGTGACAACTTTGGCATCTTTTAAAATAAAATAATATAAGTGTCATAATCACTTTTATAAAACTAAAAATGGTTATATATTATGTAATTGGATGATTAAGGTGTAGATATACACTACAAATAAGGTTTGGTCAGGTTTTTGGGCCTTTTAATGGGTATTATTATTTCAATAAAAACTATATTACTGATTTTTCACTTAATAAATAATTTCTGCATCATTAATGTATCACCATCAATGACAATTATTTAATCCCTAAAAATTCAAAATAAATTATCATGATGTAGATAATTTTATTATATTTCTATATAATATTCCTGTTCGAAGTTTTATGATGTTTATCACTAAATTAAAATTATTATACTTATAAGATTTAAGAGAGTGACATGTTGTCACTTTCTTTGGTTTTAATAATAATTAAATTATTTTCATGGTCAAAAGTCCATAAAATGAATATAATCCAACCATTAGGTGATATGGGTCTACCTTTATCCATCCAATAGAATTTTGGCATGTGTTAGGGTAATTTTATAATATTATATTTACCCTTAATTACCCGATTTACCTTTAACTATGGTAAATAAAATTTACCATAGTTACTATTCATAATTCCAAAAAATAAAAAGTAGCCTATTAACATAATTTGGACCCACTGATTCCAAATATGGAATCCATTTTTTAAAATTTAATACACAGAAGTTTCATAAATTAAATTAAAATTAATCCCTTTGTCGAATGAAAACAAGTTTTTGTTTAAAACATTACAAAAAGATTGAATTGATTTAACCTACGAATTCAATGTAAAATAAATGATAATGACATACATTATATTAAATAGTAAAAATATATTCTATTTATACTTTAAAACCATTCAATATTATAATTTAACCACATAAGTTATTACGATGAAAAAAGTTGTTTTTAATTAAAATATAGCATGTTTTTACTATTCATTAAAATATGAAAGTTATCAAAATATTATGAAAAATTTATCCAAGGTAAAATTTTATATCCTGATTCCAAAGGATAATTTTATTTTGTAAAATTGAACTTATAAACATGTAAAAAACTATATTTAAAGTGGGTGCGCCATCAAAAGGCGACAAAACTGCATTTTTTGAAAAATACTTATTTTACCCAAAAAATTTATTTTGTTCTTATACCATGTTCTATAAAATGTGTAATATGAATAATAATGTTATAAAATTCAAAATTTAGTTAATACTATTCATAACGTCTAGTTCATAAGAATATTATAATAATATATCGTTGTTTAGTAAAACTCGGTATTGCGTACAACACATGCTATCGAGGAAGGTCACGATTGCGTGTAATGCAAGCCAAGTCAGGGTTGCGTGTAGTGCACGACTCATTTGTTGCTGCGTATAACAAAATACATTTAATATATATATATATATATATATACTCAATGTTTCGTAGAATAACTACTATTAAACAATCATGAAATTGTGTGTAACACGATCCAGGATTAGTGTAGCATATACTGCAAGATAATACAGTGTTGCGTATAGCACAAGATAATCTTGGTGTATCGTACAATAGAAGATATGAAAGAAATTAAAAAGAATATATCTTATAAAATCTCAGGTTATTACATTCTACCCCCCTTAAAATGAATTTCGCCCTCGAAATTCGTCGGGGTTATAAATGGTTTTCTTCTTAAAAGTTTCTTTAATTGAAACCCACATCGTAAAAAGGAATACCAAAAATTATCTTTATAAACTAAAGTATGAAACATAACAGTTACCCAAATAAACTAATCACTGGGTTTCCACATAGGATAACATAGGTGAAAATATGGATATGGAAGAGAAATATGACCATCATGTTCTGATAGAGAGTTGTAGAGAACATGGCTATGAAAAAGCCAACAATCACAAAGCCATAGATTTGTGATGATCTAAGGTACCATCTGATTCATTGGATATAAGGTCACTAAGAAAACATTTTTGGTTTTCAAGATCATTTCTCTAAAGTTGATGAATTAAAAGAAATACTTACATGATTTTGGTACAATCTCACTGTTGTTCGTGAATTGAACAATTTCCACTTCATCCCTTAATGAAATGAAGTTGAATTTGTTATTCGTGATGTGTTAGCAGATCATGTGATAGAATAATGGGTCATTCCATCTGTTTCAAACAAAAGGTTAACAAAAGTTATACGTCCATCATATGGTTAGATTAATCGTATATAGTTCCAAAAATGAACTTATACTTCATATATCATACTGCTTAATAAGATAAAAATAGTTTCTACTAACTAGGGACTTCCTGTAGGCCAGTGGTAGGAGATAAAGGACAAACTCACTTCGGTTGTGGGTTCGATTCCCACAGCCTTGTCCGACGTGATGGGCCGTCGCCCAACCTGCAGGTTGTCCTTTTTCTAAAACTACATTACTATAACTTCCCATCAATAATATCGAAAAAAGTTCTATCCTTAAACAATACTAACTTATGTCCAACATAATCCATTCCAATCTTTAGGATTATCTAAAATACTCCAGTCCAAGATCATAGTATAAAGAAAATGATTACTTGAAATATCACATAACAATCACGTGAATGCCATAATTTATCCCCAATATATCATAAGATATATCTTGTTGGTCAAATTACAAACATGTGAATACCTTAATCATGTATTCTCTTGAAGAATGAATACCCATTGAACCTTAGTGAAAACATGAATGCTGTCAAAAGTTATCTCTTTCCACATACCAAAATCCCAAAATTTCTATATAATCAAACCATAATATCACTTAGTCCTTATATTAGTCATGAGCTCATGAATACAATCAAACATCTCATTATCTTCTTATCCCTTCATTATGCACATATCATATACTTTCCAAAAATATCTGAATAACCTGCCATGGTTACCGGTACCATTCAACATATACTTTCATATACTTTAGGAAAAACAATAGTGTAACAATCCTTAGATGATTCTTTATTCCATAATACCATACATTATTCTTTATAAACATACAATCATTCCACTAACTTCTTAAACCACTAGCAGAGCTTCATCATTTATTTCATCTCATATTTCATTTTTAGTCTCTTCATCATCATCCACATAAATACTACTCGTATGACCATGCTGATTCTCTTCATGAGATTTTCCCTTAGAGAATTGGTTTGCATAATGCCCATACATTCCACATTTAAAACATCTAATCATTGTTGATGTCGTAGCAATAAAATTATCCTCATCCATGGTGTTAACTGAACCTTTTCCTTTGCACTTACTGGCTTTGTGTCCTTTTCCACACCCAAAGCATCTTCCAGTTCCTTTGAAACATTCTGCTTGATGACTCTTCCCACATTATTTACATAGGGGAAATTTTCACTTTCTTTGGTTTTAATAATAATTAAATTATTTTCATGGTCAAAAGTCCATAAAATGAATATAATCCGACCCCTAGATGATATGGGTCGACTTTTATCCAAGAAATAGAATTTTGGCATGTTTTAGGGTAATTTTATAATATTATATTTACCCTTAATTACCCGATTTACCTTTAACTATGATAAATAAAATTTACCGTAGTTACTATTCATAATTCCCAAAAATAAAAAGTAGCCTATTAACATAATTTGTACCCACTGATTCCAAATATGGAATCCATTTATTCAAATTAAATACACAGAAGTTGCAGAAATTAAATTAAAATTAATCCCGTTGTCGAATGAAAACGGGTTTTTGTTTAAAACATTGCAAAAGATTGAATTGATTTAACCTACGAATTCCATGTAAAATCAATGATAATGACATACATTATATTAAATGGTAAAAATATATTCTATTTATACTTTAAAACCATTCAATATTATAATTTAACCACATAAGTTATTACGATGAAAAAAGTTGTTTTCAATTAAAATATTGCATGTTTTTACTATTCATTAAAATATGAAAGTTATCAGAATAATATGAAAAATTTATCCAAGGTAAAATTTTATATCCTGATTCCAAATAATAATTTTATTTTGTAAAATTGAACTTATAAACATGTCAAAAACTTGATTTAATGTGGGTGTTCCATCAAAAGGCGGCAAAACTGCATTTTTTGAAAAATACTTATTTTACCCGGAAAATTTATTTTGTTCTTATACCATGTTCTAGAAAATGTGTAAGATGAATAATAATGTTATAAAATTAAAAATTTAGTTAATACTATTCATAACGGCTAGTTCATAACAATATTATAATAATATATCATTGTTTAGTAAAACTCGGTATTGCGTACAACACATGCTATCGAGGAAGGTCGCGATTGCGTGTAATGCAAGCCAAGTCAGAGGTGCGTGTAGTGCACGATTCCTTTGTTTCTACGCATAACAAAATACATTGAGTATATATATATATATGTATATATATATACTCAATGTTTTGTAGAATAACTACTATCAAACAATCATGAAATTGTGTGTAACATGATCCAGGATTAGTGTTGCGTATACTGTAAGCTAATACAGTGTTGTGTATAGCGCAATATAATCTTGGTGTATCATAAAACAGAAGATATGAAGGAAATTAAAAAGAATATATCTTATAAAATCTCGGGTTATTACAAACGTTGTTCTCCTAGATCAACTTGATATTTTCCTACCATGCTCAATGCATAGGCAACATCAAGTCTAGCACATAATATGATATACATGATTGATATCATCGCAGAAGCGTATGGGATCTTACACATCCTCTCTTTCTCATGTTGTGTATGAGGGAAAATTTTCTTAGAAATATAAAACCATATGACACTGGAACCAATACCCTCTTGTATTGTTCCATACTAAGTTTATTTAGTATCTGTTCGACATATATACTTTGAATTATTCCAAACAGCCTGTTGGATATATCATGAATGATCTTGATCCCTAGAATATAGGCTCCTTCACCTAAGTCCTTCATGGAGAAATATATGTTTCTAGTTATGTCATATATAAATCTTCCTGAATGTTCCCATTAAGGAATGCAGTTTTGACATCCATCTGCCAAATATCATAGTCATGGTAAGCTGCTATAATAAGTATATTTTTGATGGATTTAAACATGGAAACTAGTGAAAAGGTTTCATTGTAGTCAATTCCTTGATGTTTTTTAAACCCTTTATCCACTATCCTTGCTTTATAGGTATTTACTTTACCTTATATGCCCAGTTTCCCCTTGAATACCCTTTTGTATCCAATGGGATTTACATCAACTGGTGCATCAACCAGAACCCAAACTTAGTTCTTGTACGTGGAATCCATTTCAGAATTCATGAATTCTTGCCATCTTGAAGCTTCTGAGCTCTCTATTTCCTCTTTGTAGGAGATATGTTCATCATTTTCAACCAATAATGAGTAACCATATTTGGTGAATAGAAAACCATATCTATCTGGTTCTCTTACCTCTATTATGCTCCAATGTAGTACTTGTGTTTCAGGAACTACTTCTTCCACGGGGACCTTTGAAATTTTTTATGTACTAAATAATTTGTATCTTGAGCATCAAATTCATCAAAATGAATCTTACTTCCACTATCCTTTTTGATGATGCGATCCTTCTCAAGAAAGAAGACTTATCTGGTGACAATCACTTTATTGTATGAGGGGTTATATAGGTAGTATCTCTTTGTTTCCTTGGTATACCCTATAAAGATACACTTTGTACCTCAATATTCTAGTTTGTTTCCTGATAAGGCCTTAACAAACACATCTCAACCCCCTACATGTGTATGAGACAAAGTTGGTTTCTTTTCACTCTATAATTCGAAGTTAATTCCATTTGTCACTTTAGTTGGTACTCTGTTTAATGTGTATACCATAGTTTGTAATGAATACCCCAAAAAGGATAATGGAATACCTGAATGAATCATCATTGAACTTACCATGTATAACAAGGAAAAATTTCTCCTTATCAACATCTTTCCACTGTGGTGTATAAGCTGGAGTGAGTTGATATAGAATCTCAAATTCTCATAGAAAGTCGATAAACTCTTGGTTAAGATATTCACCAACTCAATTTGATTGAAGTTTTATTTATCTTCTAACCAAGTTGATTATATAATTAATTATTTAATTCCTTGAATTTCTTAAAGGGCTCGGACTTATAACTCATCAAGTAGACATAACCATATATACTCAAGTCATTAGTAAAATTTATAAAGTAAGAATATCTACCTCTACGTTCCACTGGAAATGGTCCACACACATCAGTGTGTACAAATATTATAAGCTCTGTGGCCCTTTTACCCTATCCACCAAATGGAGGTTTGGTTATTTTTCCTTGTAAACAAGAATGAAAATTTTAAAGTGGTTTTAGATCAGATGATTCTAAATAACCATCTTGATAGAGCTTTGTTAAATGCTTCTCGTTCACATGACCAAGACAGTGATGCCATAGTTGGGTGTTATATGAGCTGTGTGAACATGATTCCTTATCAATTGAAAATAATTTATTTTCATAATTTAATACATAAATACTGTTATTTAAATGTTCCATACCGTAACATATGTTTTCCTTATAAAAGACACAACTTTTATTTCCAAACTTGAAAATAAACCCATATGCATCTAGGCATGATACAAAAAATTATGTTATGGGTAAGCATAGGTATATAATAAAAACCTTTTAAAACCAAAATCATTCCCCTTGGGAATGAAATGAGGTAGTAAACAATGGATAGAGTATCCATCCTTAAACCATTGGAATCTTGCAGATCCACCTCTCCTCTAGCAATATTTTGAAATGTACTTGGTTCCTATATTTAGATATAGATGTGATAACCTCAAGCTATATCAAATACCCAATGTGTAGATATTGAAAGATAAAACTTGATAATGAACACACATTTAGCTTCCCCTTACTTTTGGGTGTTTTTCTTCTTCCAGTGGCTTGGATTTCCACATAGAAAACATACTTCTTCATTTTCCTTTCCCTTCATATGGATCTTCCTCTTCTTGGAAGGACAATGATCAAGAGATTTTGAATTGTTATGATTCTTTTCCCCTTATTCCGTGTTATTAATTTTATTGTTCACCATAAGGACTGTGGATTTATCATTACCCATATACTTATCCACATGGAAAATTAAAGTAAGAAGTTTCTAAAGACTCTTCTTATTATTTCTCATATTATAATTAATAATAAAATATGAGAAGTTCTTGGGAAATGATGAAAGTATGAGTTCTGCACGCAAATTATCTGGAAATTTAATCCCTAATATTTCTAAGCGTTCAATGTAGACAATAAGATTGACTACATGAGGCTTAGTTGGTGAAAAATCTTCAATATTAGTTGCAAACAAATCATTTGAGATCTTGTACCTCTCTTATCTTGCCTTCTCTTGATATAGATCCCAAAGGTGAGACACAATGCTATATGCATCCATTTACTCATGTTTCTTAAAGGTCTCATGGGACATTAATGATAACATGAAACACTTAACATTTGTATCATGATCAGATGTTTCTCATAAATAGATAAATATTCATCAATTGCCTCATTATCAGGCACAACATTAATAGGTTCTTATAATGCATACAATTTCCTTTAATGGTGAAGGATAACACATTATCACATTTTCCACTCTTGGAAATTTGTGCCGGTGAGAAGGTTATTATTTTCAATTATGGATCACAATGATATATTTGAAGTAATTTTAATGATATTTCTACAAATAATATGAGAAAAATTGTATTACTTTAACTGATAAAATTTAGACAAATAAATAAATATTAAATTTATTAGTCTCCCGCTATTTTATCGAAACCCAATAGCTCTCACCATTGGATTTGGAATATTATATTTCTTGGAAATTATAGTTTCAAGGATCCATATTCCCATGATCATTACCCTAACTTTTTTGGTCAAGAAACTTTGATGGATTTAGGTAGGCATTCCAAATGCCAACTATATTAACTCACAGTTCATTGATCTATCGAGTGGACTCCTCAATCCTGAAATCCTTAAATTGGATTTCCTAAAACCTCACCTCTTATTCACACTAAGTTATTCTTTAGTAGTCAAACCTTGATACGAACTAAGTTATGTCAACCCAAAACTTCAATTTATAATTCTATGATAATTGAAATCACCCCAACTTTGGATGTTAAAGCACTTTGATCTATAGTTTGAATTTAACTGAAGTAGTGGAAGGCTATACCAACTTAATATATATAATTGAGGGATGTTATCCTTTTATGTGTAAATTTAAAATAATTATCTTTATTATATGCTTGTTAATATTAAGTTTATTTACTTAAGTGATTAACCTAGTTTTAGATAATATTTACACATAATCCAATTTATTTTAGTTCTATCTTGCAATCTCGTTAATTTCATTAATTCATGTGATCACGAAAAAACACCCATAATAAAATAACCATTCAACTTGATAGAAATAAAATATTAAACATCTATGATCATGAACTTTTACTAATGATTAGTTTATCTAACGGTTGATAAACTAATTGTTGAACTAGGAGAAAAACACCTTGAACCAATTAAGGTTCATGTAACAACTTTCCACCTATCCACCTATGTATATCTTTTGGATTGGTTTCACCTTGACTCTAAACTTGAACCACCTCCACTAGCTTGGGAGGCCCATCCATTACATATGCTTTTCCTCACACATAGGTGAGGAAAAAAAGGTTTACATAAAAGAAACCATGGTCATGCAATCCCTTATATAATTAGAGGAGATAAGGCACATAGACCAACAATTTAATTTAATAATAAATTAAATGAAACCAATCAGAGACAAAGTTATGGTCTATGCTCATGATTATCCACATGCATGCAAAAAATTACAAATTTAATAAATCTAGCAATCAATTATTAATCATTATTATTTAAGATAAATCATGCTCAAATCAATTAATTATCATATTTAATTAATCAATTCTTTTATCTTAATTCTCATATGAATTTCCTTGTGATTATCATCCATTATAATTTTAAATAAATTAAATAAATTTATTTAAAATCAATTGTGTACATAAATATAACTTGGAGGTAACATAGTAAATACTCATATGAATCTACCTAGTATATATTATTCTCATACACCGTTTATTCTTTGAGACATATAGGATACACGACTTATCACATAATTTCATGATGTGTAGTATCAACATAATGATTACACGAATTACATGATTTTTCTATAACGTGTCATGCTTTAATGCACATAGAGTAACAACTATAATATGACTCATACATAATATATAGATCTAAAAATTATGCAGATATCAATTAAACACACACACACACACACCCATATATATTAAAACTCATCACATGGCGTGTCCTATAAACTTAATGACCACACACAAGTACATGTAGATAAGGTTTACACAGTATAATAAATAAATTTTAAATATGCGTAATTTGGTAAAATTATACGACATGTAAAAGTGTGCTACACGACATGTACATCTCCCAAAGTGTATCTGAGGCACATACCTAGGGACTCATCATATAAACCTTGACTTAGAAAATTTGAGTACACGACATGTATAAGAGACTACACGATGTGTTGTCTTTGAGTTACATGGTCACAAGTTAGGTAGGCTATGTATGGTAATACACAACCCATTTTTGACTAAAAGGGACTAAACACCGTGTACATGGGCTACATGGAATGTACTCTGGTTGACCATGAACCAGCTTGGCCCGATCAACATGTGGTGTAAGAAATAAATACACTGCATGTCATTAATACACATGGTTTAAATTAATTTCTGTATTAATTCTTAATGCATTGAACACAGGTACATGGCATGTAACTCTGGTTACACAGTGTGTACTCTTATGTTATCAAGCCAGAATCCTTGGCACCTGTAGATGTGTTTCTAAATTTTATTTCATTTTTAAAATTAATTATATTAATTAGATTTATGAGAAACAAAGGAGAAAGAAGAAGATCTCACAATTCATATTAAAATAATGATTAAAATTGAATTGAAAACTAAATTAAAATTGTGTAAATCAATCAATAATCTTTCAATAATGATAAATAATATTGTGACTATTCTAATACCACATGTAGATTTTGGACACAATGAAGCGTACGATGGGTCATGCCCAAATTTTCTTTTTTCCATGATCAATGATCAATATGAGATTTACACAACGATAAACTCCATGATATATAAAGTAAATCAAAGGATATAAAAAAGTGATAGAACATCAGAACCAGAGATAAGATCATCACATATTATTTATAATCAATTTAATTAACTGAAGAATTAACTTATTGGAATTATTTCTTTATTGATGGAACTGAAAAAAGATCTATATGGTACTGTTGTTGTGTTGTAGGAATCAAGAGCAGATTCCCTCTAGTAGTGATCCAAAAATATCCTAACGTCACTTTAGGAATCTCCGGGTTCTAGCATGACAGATCCCATCGGTTGCATCGCCCATCTTTGATCGCCTCAAAAATCACTTCCAAAAAGTTCTCCTTGATCTCTATTGAATTGAGAGTGGTAGTTGGAGGAAGATCACTCTCCATTTTTGGGAGCATTCTTGGAGAAGGGAGCTCTCTAGGTCTTGAGAGGATTCTCCAAATCCATGTGCACAACCAAATCAAAAATTAATTGGATATATTAAAAAATAATATTATTGGGTTTATATACTGTTAGGGTTAAAATAAAATAATTGCACAAATGCCCATTTTTTATTTATTTAATCCCTACAGAACCTCATGTCAAATAATAATAATAATAATAATAATAATATTTCTCAAGATTCACTTAACTTATGAATTAAATTAAATATTATTAAATCAAATAATATTAAATATTTATTATTTCCCACCAGACCATTAAACTTGGTTCGTCATTCCTCCACAATATTTATCAGGCCTTGAATAATGACTATTTATTTATTAAATAAATATCACAACATTATTCTATAATAAATAAATAAATATTATATTCACTAATTATCAAATAAATATTTATTAAGAATTATGCTCACATTATATTCTCTTGAATAACTGGTGATGGAATAAATGAGATCAATCAAAAATGAATAATTATTAAACCACATATGGGAATAATATTTATTAAACTTGTTAAATAATAAATAATAATAATATTATTTAACTGAGATTTTGGATACACTTAGTGTGTGGCCCTCTAGGCCTCTTTCTTAGTGGCATTGGGCGAAGCAGCCTAAAGTTCAGGGTTGGCATCTAGCAGCACTCCAAGGCACCCATAGAAATAGAATTTAACGCCATAACAACATAATACCTCATACATAATCTTACCATGTAATATAATCTCTTTATCACGGTATCTTAAATCAAGTAGGTTGCATGGTGGTTCCATCAACCTATGTGCTCAATGTCGCTTTCTTTGACTTCCCAAAAATTAAACTTGACTATAGAACACTATATCCATGAATTTATTTAGGCTATATAATTTTCTTCAAAGGGCCTAAGATATCAAATTCCATTAAAGAATAGAAGGGACAAATCCTTTCTCACGTTATTCATTAACGCAATATTACTCGTGATGCACCCAACATATCTTACCTCAACACAAATATATTTCATCACAGTTTTCATCAATATAACAAAGTATGTGACTCATAATACTCATTAATAATAATCTTAAAGTCTAAGGATCAATACACATGTATGTAGATAAGAATATATAATGACCCATATAAATGTGGATTTCCTAATGGCGGGTTTAGTTCTTATAATATCCTATTGGATATTACGAAGGGTGTACACCATGAGAAGATGCCTCAAAGTCCTAAAAGTCTCCACCCCTGATATATTGTATCATTTTCTTCCCTCAAATGATATCAACTGGCTATAGAACATATATTTAAGAATAGTGTCATAACACTTATGAGTTCTCATCATAGCGAGGAACTCCTATGACCTTTTAGTGCGACAAATAATCTTAGGTAATTATCACATAATATGTTTCATAGAAGAACAATAATTATGTGATAAAGAGTTTATTAATATTCAAAAATATGAATATAGGTTATCATAAAGTACAAAGTAGTTGGTTTTGAGGCACCAAATCTTACAAGTAACAGAAACATGCAATGCTTCATCCACAAGTGTAACTCCACTATTTTTCATGGTACTTCCTTAATCATATTCAATTGTATAGAATATATAAAATTAATTACGTAACCATTATAAGATAATACATGAACACTTGGTCCTATAGATATCCATTAAATTCATTATAAATTTGAATTAGTATTTTCATCAAACTCCTTAAAAATGTGGTCCTGAAACCATCCTATAAACTATTGATTATGTGTATTGGATATCCAGCATTTAGCACTTGATGAATTCAAATGCCTAAGAATTTATTTTTAGTTTTCAACAAATGGTGAAACCATAAAAATTTCATGAAAAATATAAAGGTGGGAGTGCTTATGATCTATAATTTTTATTATGACAACATCTCTTCTAAAAACTAATTTACCCACAAGATGCCCAGTGTGATGAGATTTTGATAGACCAATGATTTCCACACTGGATAAGTAGTAATTATATAATTAAATGAATTACTCAACAATATATTTCTCCAAAAACAACCCTTTGGCCAACTTTGATTATTGACATATCCTTTCAAATTATTAATATACCATTTAGTGGGTACATACATATCTTTAGTGTATAGGACCACATAGTCGAATATGAAATAATGTGAAATTTGAAGGATTGTTCTCAAAACACAAGTATTATTAAATAATATCACATACTTAGTGATTTTTTTATCACCACATATGTGAGAAAATTTAATAGAACCTAATTTTGAGAAAAAATGAGGTGACATGTAAGAATCGACAACAATTTAATTTGATACACGATGTGCCTGGTATGACTCAAAGTTTATGTTTTTAGTTTAAAATTGACACTTCGTGTTTAATTTATTTATTTATAGTTTTACTAACATAAAATTGTTTTCTCATATAGGTGCGTTTTTTTGTATAGAGTTTGATCATTGGAAAAAGTATGCTAGTTTTGATTTTATACATTCCTTGTATTTTTTTATTTATTGTAAATATGACATAAATGTATATATTTTGTATGTAAATTTTGAATTGAAATGATGATGCAATGTGATATTTGTGTTCCAATTTTGTTTTATATATATTTTTATTTATGTTTATGTATTCTGATTGAGTTTACTTTTATAGGGCCATTGTAGGGATGTATCAGTGTGGAATCCGATATGACCTTTATCAGTGTTAGAAAATGAATTTATAAAATCCAACCTTATCAGTGTTTTTATGGGACTGATAAAGATCATATTATTTTGATGGTGGTTAGGTAGTAAATTCTTTTTTATTTTGAAAAAAATCCTTTTTAGCGTTGTTAAAGGAATCATGTTATTTAAATTTTAAATAAATTTAAATGATGAATTTAAATAATACATGCCTTAAAATCATAAGAGATTATTTTGATTCATTTTATCCATTTGAGGCATGTGGAATATGTCAATATTATGTCACAAAACTTGTCAAATATTTTAAATATACTAACTAAAATTGATATATTTACCACCTTTCATTTATCATGCATCTTTTAAATTGAAAACCAGGTAGACCCTTTAATAATCGGCTTCCAATTTTTTTTCTTCAGTTGTAATTCAGGTGGTCAATAAATATGGTCCATAGAGGATATAAATAATATACATTAAAAAATAAAATCCCCTAAGGGAACAATTCTATTTCATAGGGCCTAAAGGCTAACTAACAAAAGGTTCCAGGGAAAATAAATAGAGCAACCAAAAAAATATTAACAGAAAATTATTAGAAAAAAACTTTAAATGAGAAAAATTAGAATAACAGATAAAGATGAGTAGGAAAAGAAGACAAATATCTTATTGATGATCCCAGAACTTCATTTATATCTACAAATCCCTTTATTCTAAGTGGATCACACTCCTTTTATAGGTAGTGTAAAGAGGATTGATAAGGGTGGGAATCCCACCCTTGTTGAATGATGCAATTGAAATCTATAGCTGCCTAACACCCCCTTGGGAATCACACCACTAAAAATGTCACACTTATTTTGATACTACCTCATTAAATTTTTTTCTAGAAAAACCCAATGGGATAAAACTAGAATAATAAAAAGAGTATAGTCGCGTAGACTCCCCCTGAAAGTTATATTACATTAATTTTTTTTCAATCTATGCATCCCTAGATTATGTAGAAACTTTCTAAAGATAATGGATGGTAGTGCCTTTATAAATAAACCTGAAATATTATTGCTGTATCTAACATATTTCATGTCGATGTCTCCATTCTTTTTTAAGTCTTGTGTGAATGAGAAAAATTCCAGTGGTATGTGTTTTGTCAGATCATTCTTGATGAAGCCTTCCTTAAATTATGTGATCCATATAGTATTAGTTTCGAATAAAATTGTTGGGTCAATATCCATAGGAAATACACTTTCCCCTCGAATGTGTTTAGTTATTGACCACAACTAGACATATTGTCTATATGATTCATGTAATGTTATCACTTATACATGATTTGAACATATTACGATGAGTGTATGATTTTTTAATCTCCAAGATATGTTAGTATATCCTATTGTGAACACATAACCAGTTTGTGATTGCACATTATATATATCAGATAAATAACATGAATCTTCAAAACCATCCATCTTCCTTTATAATTTATTATAATAGAATAAAATAAAATCAATAGTTCCACAAAGATAACAAAAAATATGTTTAATACCATTCCAATGTCTTCATGTAGGGGATGAACTAAATATTTCTAATAAATTAGTAGAAAAATAAATTTCAAGATGAGTATAATTATCCAGATACATTAGTGATTTAATAGCACTGAGGTATGGTACTTCTGGATCAATAAACTCCTCATTTTCTTCATAGAGTAGAAATTGATCTTTATCAGTATTTAATGACCAAAAAACCATTGAATTAATTAAAGGATTATATTTATTCATATTAAAGCGTTTTAAATCATTTTTAGTATAATTTTAATGATGCAAAAATACACCACTTGTCATATGCTCAATTTGTAATCCAAGACAAGACATGGTTTCTCCAAGGTATTTCATTTCAAATTCATCCTTTAAGTTTATCATTGCTTTATTGATATCTTCTGGAGTTCTGATGATATTTAAATCATCAACATACGCACCAATTATTGCATATCTAGATGTTTTTTTCTTAATAAAAACACATGGGAATATGGGGTAATTTATATACCCTTTATTTAAAAAATATTTACTTAAACGATTATACCACATACGACCAGATTGTTTTAATCCATACAAGGATTTATTTAAGTTAATTTAATATAGGAATTTGGGTTTTGATTTCCATACTTTAGTTATTTTAAATCCTTCATGGATTCTCATATATATAATATTATCAAGTGACCCATATAAATAATCTATAACAACATCCATAAGTCACATATTAGACTTCTCAACCACTACAAGGCCGATTTGATATCGAAAAGTAATAACATACATAACAGGAGAATATGTCTCCTCATAATCAATTCCAGGTCTCTGAGAAAAACCTTTTATGATAAAATGAGCTTTGTATCTTACAATATCATTTTTCTCATTCCTCTTACGCACAAAAACCCATTTATATCCAACAGGCTTCATAGCTTCTGGTGTGAGAATAATATCTCAAAAAACCCTTCTCCTATTAAGTAAATTTAATTCAACTTGAATAGTGTCTTTCCATTTACTCCAATTAGGTCATTTTTTACAATTCATAATAGAACTTGGTTTAGGGTCTATATTTTTTATATCACGTGAAATTGAAAATAAAAATATTTCATCAATATTTTCCACAATACTTCGATTCCACATATCACCTGTAGTGGTATAATGAAGAGATATTTCATTATTTTCTAAACCTTTAGGGGTTTTTATATCCTATGAATTCTCTTTACGATTCTCATCATGTGTTTCTTTATGAACACTGAAATTATGTGTTTCTTCTAGAACACATGCCTCCGTAATGGGGTTTTCAATTATAGTCATCCCTTTACTTTTCTGAGGATTTCAATCCTTAGATCCAATTGGTCTTCCATGCTTCTAGCATGTTTTTGATATTTTTGTAACAATATTATGTAACTATGTCTTGAGCATATCAATTCTAGCTAGTGCATTTATAGCCAGTATGTGTGATTTAGTCATGCCCTTTGAATCCGTAAATGCATCTGGCAATTGATTTTATAGTTCTTGAAAATTTCAAATCCTTTTCACTTCCATCTCACACTCCCAGGTTGCAGGATCAAGAAAAAATAATGTTTTCACATTCTAGGAAATCTCCTACCATTGTTTCTTTTCTCCCCCTCAGGATGGGAATAATTCTTCATTGAAGTGAAAATCAGAAAAAGTTGCTATAAATACATCACCAGTTTGTGGTTTAGGATATATGATGATAGATGAGGATTAATATCCTACATATATTCCCAACCTCCTTTAAGGTCCCATATTTGTACATTTTGGGGGATAAATTGGTATATATACTGCACAACAAAAGATTTTTAAGTGGGAGATGTCAAGCTCTTGGCCAAAATCCAATTAGAGTAAAGAATGGTTATGATATGAACTTGGTATTATGTGAATTAATTATGATTCATGTAATATTTCATGACTTCATATAGAGATTGATTTTTTTTCTAATTATTAATGATCTATCAATATGTTGGAGGTGTTTTATTAGTGATTCAGCTAAACCATTTTGTATATGCACATGGGAGATTGGATGCTCCATAGTGTTCCCCATTTCAGTATAATAATCATTGAAATATTGAGAGGTAAATTCTCCGGAATTATCAATCCTTACTTTCTTAATGAAATTATTATGGTATTGTGCTCTCAGGTTAATTATTTGGGAAAGAGAATGTGAAAAAAACATTACAAGTTGAGAGAAAACATACATGTGACCATATTCCAGATACATCAATTAATACCATAAAATATTTAAATGTCCCACATGATGGATGGATTGGCCCACATATATCCCCTAGAGTTATTTCAAGAAATTATGAAATTTCATCCTTAATTTTAGCTAGAGATGGTCTCACAATCAACTTTCCAAGTGAACAAGCATTACCTGGAATTTTTCTTTGTGGAGAGATCTGCTGGTCCTTTACTAAATGTACATGAGAAATTTTAATTTGTTGCTTCATTATTCCTAAAACTGGATGACCTAATCAGTAACTCCACAAATTAATAATTTGTGATCCATTCTTTATTACCATATGTGTTTTGATTGATCTTATATTTGTATAATACAATCGAGATGATAATTTTGATAGTTTTTCTAGTACACAGCTCTTACCAAATTTATCAATGGTAATGCACATGTACTTTTAATTTATCTCCTATATTGTTTTAGTATCATACCCATGATAGTATATATCATTAAAACATAACAAGTTTCTTTTAGAATTTGGGGGAAACAACATAACTTTTATAAAAAATTCCATCCTATTGGGTAAAGAAAAAATCACTTCACCAGTCTCTTCTATCAGATCTATAGGACCTGATATAGTATTCATAATTGGTCATGTTGATTTAAGATTATATTTTTTTTATTCTTGATAATTGTGTGTATTGTTCTACTATCCAGTATGAAAATACCTATCCCATTTAATCAATTTATTTCAATGCTTCAAAGGAAAGAGAATACTAATATAAGAAAACGTTGTGAAATTCAAATAATAAAACATCTGAAATATAAAGCATACAAAACAAAATGACATATCATATATCATAACTATCATAATTTTTTTGAATTATTTCCATATATCATCTTACAAAATTCAAAAGTAAAATCACCCACTTTGTGGTAAGTGAAACCATCATTTGATGGCTCATGATTTTTAAAAAAATTCACCTCCTTTTCATTCTCTTTATAGGATGCCTCTATAAAGCTTGGTTCAATATTATTTGCTTCAAGAGATGATTTATAGAGCTTAAAAATATACTATAGGGTTTGGAAAACTCGAGACCAATGTCCCTTATAACCACACATGTAGTAGGAATCTTTAGGATTCTTTAGAGTGTTTGAGCTGATATTTCTTTGATTATGATATTCATTTCGAGCAGGAACATGGTTACGACCACATCCTCGATCGAGCCTATCACCAAAACCATGTCCACCACGAAGATCATGTCCCCTAATTCATCTGTGTTTATTTTCATGAAATATAGTATTTGTTTCAGAAAATTATACCACTGAACTAGTATGATGAGATTAATGTTTTTTTATCAAAAGGTCACTATTCTTCTCTACTACAAGTAATGGTGATATGAGATCAGAATATTTTAAATACGCTTTTAAGTTATATTTATTCTGTAGTGTGATGTGAGATGTATAATTGTTTTTATGTATTTTCAAGAATATCAACATTCATTATCCCAATACCATAGTACTTTAGCTGTGATACAATTCTATGCATAGTAGAATTGTAATCACTGACCCTTTTAAAGTCTTGGATGCGTAAAACTTTCCATTGAAAAATCTATTTTTGATGATCATACCTCTATTTTAAACTCTTATAGAGCTTGCATGGATCTCTTTATATGAGTCATTCACATTTCAAACCCACATCGAGATGTCTTTTGAAGAAGATCATCACATTTTCTTTATTTTAGAGGGTTTGTAAATTATTTTCTTTAACTGTTTCTGTTAGATCTATCGATTTGAGATGCATTTCCACTTCCATCATCCATGACATGTAATTACTTCTAGTAATGTCAATAGCAGTGAATTTGAGTTTTGAGATATTTTACATGATGATAACTAGAAAACATTAAAATCATGCTAATATTATCATTTAATATTATATATATATCCCACCCTAATGGGTTAATATATCTTTCATGCGGGGATTTGAAATAAATAAATCAATACATCCCATTACTCATTTAAAACTTTCTTGTGTGTGCTCGTTTATTAATTATACCATCCAATCAGGTGGAGTAAAATAAATAAATTTAAACTATCTGAACAGGCATCAAACCAATTTTTACAATGGTAATTAAAATAAACCACATAAACCATCCAATATGGTGGTAAATTTAAGATAAAATTAATAAATAATTATAAATGTCCAATTAGGCGGTGAGAAAAAAATAATTTTCTCCTTTTTGAGCATTCATGTAGATAATGTGTTGCGAAAAAAAAAATGAAATGAGGAAAAATACATTAGTGGAGAAAGACGAGTAGTAAAAGAAGAATAATATCTTATAGATGATCCCAAAACTTCATTTTTGTTGGAAAATCCATTTATTATAGCGGGTTCACATCTTTTATAGGCAATTAGAAGGGTATTGATGGGGGTGGGAAGGCCACCCCCGTTGAATGATGCAACCACAATTAGCGGCTTCCTAACAAAAATAACATAATAAAAATGGTGCATAAATAAATAAAGGGGAAATGATAATTAAATACCAAAATAGACCCACAATTTAAATTAAGTACCTTTCACATTATAGGCTAATGTAAAATATCATTTTATTTAGAAACAAATAATGTTTTTTTATCTTTTTTTCCATGTTTTTGGTCCCAAACTGAATTGAATAGTTTGGTATGTTTTCATCATATAACACAATTAGAAAAAATTTTATATTAATATAAATAAACTGTTGATATTTCTTTTGGTTTTAACGATGTATGAACTTGTCATCTCTGACCGTTTTTAATTTCAACATGAAGGTGGCCATTCCTGCCCCGTATAAATACATATATCCATCCCATACCACAACCATCTTCATCCAAATTCATATCTCCTTTGATGCATAGAAATGGAAAATCTTGGTCTTTTTTATCCTGCCTTTCTTGGCTTCCTCCTCCTCAGAACACTCATCAGAGCTTAGGTCCCGAGAAGCCTGACCTTCGGGTTCGTCAACCATGGGAAGTTGTAGATGAAAAATATTGAGTAAAATTCCACCTACCACCCCATAATTTCTGAATACTATGACTTCTTCATTCACCCATTCCACGTGTGCTTCAACAACACCACCCCGAGGTCATGATCCTGGCCATCAGCACCAGCGTCCCCAATGACCTTAGCCCTGTCCGATGGGTTTGGGAGGCCAACCAAAATCTCCCCATTAAGGAAAAAACCCTTCTTTCATTCTACACTGATGGAAGCCTCATCCTCCTCTCTAAGAATGGATGACATTTGTAGAAGACCGACCCCTCTAGAAATGGTGTCACTGGAATCAATCTACTCACAGACAGAAACATCATCCTATACGATGCGAAGTGAAAGTTCATGTAGTAGAGATTAGACCACCCCACCTACACCCTTATGATAGGAAAATATCTAAGAATCTATGGTGACATAAATGTATTTTCTATCCATAAATATGAGTCTTAAAACTCCGATGGTCCCTACCAGATGGTCCTGAACAAGGATGGTTTCACCTCCTACATCAATAGGCCCGGTAAGATCCTTTTGTATGGTGACTAGCATAGATCTTACATCAGGAGCTGGATCACCTTCCAGCAGGGTGGTACTATAACACCTGGGTTTTGCCTAAGGTTTTTGATATGCTCTACTAGCTTCGATTCAGCTCCATTTTTGACTTTGCTTGCGCTATTGGAATCATCTTTTTGAGTTTTTCATTGATCTGGCCTCAAAGAAGTTTTATGAGCACTTTCAATTTTCTGGTCACCGGAAAACTTCGATGCCACTTCGTTGTTTCAAAATACCTACCCATGATACCACTTTTTGGGGTAGTAGATGTTCATGTTAGTAGAATAAAACACAAATAGAAAGAAAAAAAGAAAGAAATTATAGTTTCAACATAGTTAGACAAGATGCCTACGTCGATGGGAGAAGGAGGAATTTCTCTATTATTACTCTCCAAATCAAACTATGGAGGATCATAATGCTTACATGTTCATGGGATCCGAATATGTTTTTATAGAGGATTGAAAAACCAATTTTCCTCAATTGTTCATCTACCCAAAGATTTTCAATTCCTTTGACTGCTCATCCACAGTCCAAGAGTTGGTCGGGTTGGTTTCCAACTGAAGAAGAAATGTTGATTCTAACAAAAAAATTTCTCTATTGATTTCTCCAAAATTGGTAGTGTCCCCAACAACCATGATAGAAACATCAGGGTGTACACATACGATGAAACCATGAGCTCCTTACAATGGAGGGAGAGCTTCGCCTACTTCTTCGACCACTATGTGTTAGAGTGCCAGCTACATGAGCACTGCGGTAGGATGTGGGTGTGCGATGGTGGTATGTGTGTGGCATGCCTGATGACGTGGGGGATGCCGAGATGGATCATGGGGTGCCTACCACAAGAGTCACCTAGTTGCGGCACCAGGAGTAAGAGCATGACATGTGAATGTTACGAGATCATGTAGGTGAACCACTTTCTAAGCCAGTTCGAGGAGGAGGGGAGGAAGAAGGTGGAAGTGAGGTTGGGGGAGTGTCAGGAGAGGTGAAACAAGAACTTCATGTGTATGGGGTTCATCTACAATTGGGAGGAGTCTAGGTTCTTTCTTCTACATTCATCGAGTCTCTGATGAGCAACGATGACCCCTCCTCCTTCAGATATATCAAGACCACCATTCAAAAATAGGATATGTTTGGTGGATGAGAGATTATTATCATTTAAAATCTGTAGTTTCATGTTTAGGTTTCATTACATTATTCATTTTAACTATTTATTATAATTTTATTGTAAGAATGTTGAAAATGACGTGTTTTATTCTCAAGTATAAAAAATAATGGATAAATCAATTTCCATTTAAGTTGAAAAGAATTTAATATCACATATTGATATAGAAGTATTTGATGGAATAAGTAAAGTGATTTTTAATGCTCGAATCATTATGGTTCATCCTCACAAGCTCCAAATGAAATTTTTATTTTAAAAAAAAGTTAAGTAAAAAAATAGGATTTAGTGGAGAATGATTTTTTATAAATAAATTATCATAAGAGTCAAAAAAACCAACATAAACATACTACCAAAAATTTCAACCAAAACACTGCATTATGAGACCACCACTTCCTAAAAGTAGGTGGTGAATTTCCAGATCATGTGATGATTATATTTTTTTATCAATATACAAAGATGAAGTCAATGTACATTGATAATTATGGGTGTGGAATTGAGTATCCATCCGCTACATAATGATTGAAGTGTTTCCCAAACAGTTTAGGCAAAGAAGAAAATATGGTGGTTCCATTGGAAATACAAAGAAACTCACACATGTTGGCAAAGAAATTAAGACAAGGTGGCTCCCTTGGAGCATATAGATGAACATGTTCTAAGAGAATCCCTCATAAATTAGATGTTTGTTGAGTTGGAACTCATTTTACAAAAAAGTGTTGGAGAAGGAGTTCCCCCATTTTCTACAAAAAATTGGAAAAGAGAAAGTTCAAGTTTCCATAAATATCTTGAAGAGATTTTATAATCGATGTTAAAAGTCTAGCTGATTTGGGAGTTTGAAGAACCATGAGTTGGTAGAAGGTCATCCTAGTGTGTTGCTGTATATGAATATTGAAATCAATGTTTACACCACTTGGATTAAATTTTCTTAAGGCTGGATAGGAGTTGGAGGTAGTTTAAAGGATATATAGATTTTAGTAGATTTTTAGGGGATAGTCTACCATAATAGTCTACTATATTTTCAATATATTTAAGTTTAGTTTTCTTCCCCTTGTATCTACTGTTTTTTTAGTTTTGTGTTCTTCAACCGTAAAACTATAATACTCATGATGGTGAGTATCTAACCCAAGGATCGGCCTTGTGGGAGGTTTTCTCAATGTTCTTGAATTATTTTTCTTCACTTTTCAATGTTTATTTTCCTTTTGTAATATGGTAGTGGGTGTATTGAGGAGTGACGTAGTGATTGTCCACCATTTTAAGATATTACCTTGTATTTTATTTTATTACCTACCAAACATCAATGCTCTCCATTCTCTCAGAAATTCTCTTCATATAATGAAGTTGAGTGTGTTCAAGAGATGAAACTACATATAATGAAGTTGGGTCATAGAATGAATCACACTCTCAATTGAGGTGTGTCCATTTGAGGAGGTGATATTTTGTGTTTTGAAGAGATCTCTTATGCATGATAAGTTTCACACTCAAAGTAGGGGATATTAGTTCATGTATTATGGGATGAACTATCAAATAGAATTTAGAAAATAATAATGAATAATGATGGAACCTAAGAAGTCAACCCTCGAACCATGTTCTTTCTTGCTAACATTTGTTTAGTTCTCACAATTTTATTTTATTTTCATGCATTTCATCATTATAAAACCCCAATTATTTGAATTAAGAGTATTAAGTTCCTGACTTCAATAGCCCCTCAAGTGAGGTGGTTCTGGTCAGCCACTATGCTATACTAGAAAATATAAATTTTACCTTTTTCATCACCCTATGAAAGGTGTGTAAAAAATTGGCATCATTTCTAGGGATTGAAGGAATCTTTCACGTACTATTTTTATTCAAAATTTTGTAAATAGATTTCTTTAATTATATAAAAAAACTAAAAAATCACTTTATCCATGATGTATTCAATTAGTAATTATTATGCATGAACTGACTACATCATGGGCTATAAGAAGAATACATTAAAAATGAAAGAAGATCTTAGCTCTAAGGAATGAAAGAGGATATACAAAACTTGGATAGAAAAATTAAATGGATAACTAAATATGTCAGTGCATCTCAAGAGAAGTGACTTGAGCAAGAATTGAAAATAGTGGTGGAAGAAGTATCCCCACTCATTTTTCAAGTTAATGAACTTGGTGTGACATTTGATAAATATGTAGGAGATCAATATTATTTTCATTAGTATTGGTCCGATTTTGTAGAACTTGGAATGGTAAGTGATTATTTTATCTATGAAAATGAAAAATCACCACATCTTTACCTCTCCATTTCTTTGGAATAAGATGATGAATATTTACCCATTGAGACTATTTATCTGTGGACTTAATAGAATATATCATGTTTCATGTTTCTTTACTTGAAGGGAAATTTTTTTATGTTGATCCTTCTAGTTTTAATTCTATTCAAATTGTTATATTCACTGACTTCCCTTCCATTGATATTTTTGATAGAACAACTACCAATGAGTAGACCCTTGATGTTAAGGAAGAGGCCACAAAAGTAGTGGTAGAAAAATAAGAGTTAGAAGAAAACATGTGATGTGGCTTCCTCCTCTACAATAACCTTCATACCATATAGAGGATAAAAACATGAAAGTCAATAGAGATAACCCCTATCTTCTTTTCCATCTCCTATTGAACATTTAATTCTCTCTTTATTCTCTTATGGGGGTTGGTAAATTTTTTATTTTCAATACAAGTTCCCACTATTGGTATCCACTCATGGATATTAGGAGAAACAACACATGTTGGTTCATGCCACAAAAACCCCATCCAAAATCAGATTGGGGATAAATCATTGCAAATGCTTGATGGGGGGAAGTAAAAAACATAGCACTTGCTTGGGGGTCTAAACCAAGATTTATCCCTTTTCTTTATCATTATTTTTTTTAATTTCAATAGATTGCTTATGTTTTATTCATTATTTCTTTTAGGCTTAATGAGGTAGTATCCCGGATATTAACTCAAAACTTCCACTAGAAAATAAATTAGGTTGTGTCTTTCCTTTTCTTTATTTTATTTACTACCCAATTTAAATTATTCTTGTAAATATTTGTTGATATGATTTGAACTAAAAAGAGGATAGTAAATGGAATAAGTGTAGGAGTGAGATGTCAACCTGTTTAAAAAATTGTTTGTGTGATTCCATTTTTTTAACGTTTTTTTGAATTTTTCATGTTTTTATTTCTATTTTCTCACGTGTTTTTATGATTCATGAGCTTAAATAGAATTAATTGGAAGATAAAAACTTTATTTTTATTTTTTACCACATTTATTTATTTGAATGTACAATTATTTAACTGATTTCTTAAATGGATTATACTTTACTGATTTCCAATCTTTTCATTTAATGATGTTTTATTAGTTGTGAAACTCATGTGTACAAGTACTATCCTGATAAAAAATATTTCCCAACCTGATACGTTTCTAATCCTTTTTGACACATTCATTGCATTAATTTTTTTATTATGAGTCTTGATCCATTCTGTGAGATAAATAACTTTCTATTTTCTCATTTTCAAAGTTGTTAGTGTTCATTGAATGTGTTAAGTATGATTAAGAAACCATTTTAAAAGCCTGTTTTCTACATTTTTCTCTTATTTTGGTCTACCTATACATATAAAATTTATCAATCCATTTGTATCCATGAAATACTTTGTTAGGTATCCACATTGAAATTCATTTATCCCTTTACAATCTAATCTAGAAGTTAAATGTATGATTAAGAGATGAGTTTTATTCTATTTTCCTGAAGAATCTGTTTGAGATGAAATGAAAAAAAGTTCTGTGATATTTATTGTTGATTTATTGGAAGAAATTTCATCATTTAAAATGGATGGGTAGACCAATTATCATTTAAAATATGGGATGATAGTTTAAAAATAATTTAAGATCAAAATATTCATCTCTTTTATCCAAAAATATGATTCTCAAGAAAAATTACAAATCTGAATTCAAGTTGAAATAATGGTACAAATGAGGGAAAATAGGGAAGAAATTTATCATTGGTGTTGAAATTACAATTTGTGGAATACCTAACAAAATAAATAGGTGTTTATAGGTGTTTCATTTTAAAGTAGAGTGGGTAGTGCACCATTCTTGGAAAAACTGTTTTCATGCATTTACTTCACTTTAGAGCTTAACCCTCCTCATTCTTCCTCTGATGTTTTTATATTTAAAACCTTTCAAGCATTATCCTATGAAAAAACAAGTAAAATAACTCTTGTTTAAAATTTTTATGACTATATTAATCAAATATAATACGAGGATATAAATCCTATATAGATCACACATGTTATTGAGAATGAAAAAACTCTACCTTAAAAATCCTTGAGTGAAGAGAGAAATATTTTTTGGGGAGGTAGGTATGAAATTCACATGAGGATAAACATAAGATTGAATTTATTTGTATTATTGGTGAGGATTTAAGTAATTTTTATCCATATAGGAGGTATGATAATTCCTTATATGTGATAATTGAGTAGTGTTGTTAATTATGCCTTGGGAAGATTGTTTTGGCTATTCTATTGGATGATTTCATAGGAGTGTAATCGTTAAATGTGGGGGATTGATTAAGATAATATTTTCATATATTTTATTCTATATTTTTTAATGTCACATTTTTTTCTATGGGAAATTATCACATTTTTAGGTTTTAGTAGTAATTTTAGATTAATTGAAAAGATGGACTAATTTTGGAATTTTTAAACAATTTTATTTAATTTCATATTTCAGACGTAAATATTTTTTTATTGATCCAATTTGAAAGTTATTTTTTAGGATTATATGTTCATTTGGATTCATTTCATAAAACTATACCAAGATATTAATCCAACCATTTGAGGCCCAAAAGGAGCATTCAAGACTGGACTTGGAATAGTTTCCCAGATCATGTGACTTTCAAATATGGGCCCATATCTCCCAAATGGAGAATCCAATTGAGATAAATTTTCACATGAAGAAATAAAAAATTTGTAGGAAGAATTTATTTATCTATGGACACATGTGATTATGCATATTTTAGGTCCGTAAATGCATGGGAACTCATTTCATGGGAATATAAAGTGCCATCCTTTCTAGAAAAGTTTTACAGAGTAAATATCTCATAACATTAGCTAAAATTCTCAATAGAATCTGAAATATGGTGGAAGAACTTATAATACATAGGGGAAAAACATTAAAGAAGAAAATTTTTCTTAATTCATCCATTTATTGTGAATAACATATGACATTTTCTAGAAAACAATTTTTGGATCCAAAATGTTCACCCTGTCACCTATAAAAATGTACCCCTTCTTGTATTTAAAGGATTTAGAAAATTTTAGTAGCCTTTTTTGGGGATATGATAATATAATAGTCTAATATATTTTCAATATATTTTAGTTTAGTTTTCTTCCTCTTGCATTTTTGGTTTTCTTTTCACTTTTTGTGTTCTTCTATCATACCTTAATAATACTCATGAGGGTAACCAACCGACCCTTGTATTGGCCTTAGGGGGAGTTTTATCATTGTTATTTAATTATTATTATTAAGTTATGATTTTTTATTTTCATTTTTTTTGATTTGGATTTCATGTTATAGATAAGTTCTAGAGGAGGAGTTCTGGTATTGCCTACAACAATTTAGAATTAAGAAAGTTACAATTTCAATAAAAATCTTGCAGAGCTATTATAATTAATGTTAAATGTATAGATGATTTGGGAGTTTGAAGAACTATGAGATGGAATAAGGTCATACAAGTGTGTTGCTACATATGACTAGTGAAATTTATTTTTACATCATTTGGATGAAACTTTATAATAACTGGAGAGGAGTTGGAGGTAGTTTGGATAAGCCGTGAGCTTAATTGAACAAGTTTCATATTTTCACTTTAAAGTGAAAATTTTGTCGAAGTTTGAAAGTTCATGATCAAACCACTTCACATGGTCGCTTTTTTTCCTCTATTGCACGATAAATCCTCATGGTCAGTTATTTTTTCATGTGGTCATTTCATATGGCCGATCTGATTCACAATCAATCCTCACCATTAATCTCTAAAGTCAAGCATTTACTTCATACAGTTGATTTTATGCTACATGGTTGATCCACATGATCGATATATTGAGTATTTCCTTGCAGTCAACTCACTTCATGGTCGCTTGTCTTACTGAGCGTACATATGATCTAATACTCAGGGGAATTATAATGAAGCATCAAAATAAATGTTTTAGATTCATAGATTTCATTATTTTAAGATTAAAATTAATTAGATAATTCTTGGGTGGTTTATCAATGTTCGAAACATTACAAAACAAAGTGTTATACATGATTTTAATTTTTGTGATTATATACTCAAAGATGATTTAAATAAAATCAAATTAGAAAAGTTGTAGAAAATTTAAATGCAAAATTAATGAAGAAATTCCAAATTGAAGTGGAAATTATGATGATGATAGAGGTGTGCTGAATTGTTTGAAATATCATAGAGTCTTGTGATTCATGTTGAATGAAGTCTGAGGATGTTGAGTTACACTGAGCTACTATCCATATGTGAAAATCATTTTAATTCCTGCACTAATAATCATTGAAGCTATCAAGATGAAATGAGATTAATTAACCCACTTATGAAGTGTTGTATATCTTATACAGTTGTGGTGAATTTTAAATGTGGATTTACTATGGCATTTTTATAAGATGATGAGAAGGAGCTCGATCTTGCAGGTAGAAGAGACTAAAATATAAGTGGAGATACAATACTACATAAACATGATAATTCAGTGTTTCAATGTTATCAGTACTAGTTAAAAGCATATATAAAGGATATTTTTATCAACACTAAAAAAGAACTCATAAAATGATGCCTTTATCAGTGCTAAAAACAACTAATTAAGACCAGACTTTATCAAGGTTATTTAGCACTAATAAAGGCTGCCCTTTATTGGTAAATTTTTAGTGCTGATAAAAGTTACCTTCATTAAAAATTATATAATATTAAAAATCATATTTGAATATAAAAAATATTTTTATTGAAATATATATATATATTTATATATAATATTTCTTAAATATAATTTATATCATAATAAATATGTATTTACACTTAATATATAATATATTTAGTATAAATGGTATATAAAATAATTAAAATTTAATATTAATTTATCATTTTCTAATTATTATTTAGTAATAGATATTTAACATCAATTTCAGGATAGAAAAAATTAATAATTTAATTAATCTCATAAGATAAGTTGAAAAGAAAACTTAAAATGGTTATAAATTTTGATCTAAGTATCTGTTTAGGTTCCGAAATATGTAAAATCAAATCCTATGAAAATATCTACACCATTTGGATAAAAATGACCTAGGTTATTGACGTTTTCTTGGTAAAAAGGCCTAAAAATCCTCAAAAAATGACCTTTTAGTTGGGATACCCTAATTTTTGAACATTCAATGTAATTTAACCTTCTTTTAAGAGGATATTCTTGCCATTATTCAGTGGAGATTTAATTTATTCCCTAATATTACTTTTATATGAATATTATGGTGTTGAAATTTTACCAATTTTCCAATTGTAGTTTATTTATAAATTAATATATTTATATACAAACATATGTGTATATATTTATATATAAAAATTTTATTGTATAAATAAATATTTAAACATATTCACATATAAAGTATATTTTTAAATATATAATCCATATATAAATAAAAAATAATAATCCATTTTATTTAAAATAAAAAATTATTCATTTTTTAACTTATAAAAATGTATGCATATGTACATGCCTATACAAATTTATATACAATGATATAAATAAATCTGTGTGTGGGCGTGTGGGGGGGGGTGTTGATAAACAAATATATGTTCATGTATACATTGTAACATATGTAAATAAACACACAAAAACACAGGAAAAGGGTACCTTGCATATATATTATATATATATACATTTCAATATATTCTTAAATATGATTTATATAAAATAAATATATATTAATATAAATACAACTTAATTATATTTTTAATCATTTATAATTGAATTTATTATTTTTATAATTATTTATAATTATATATATAATTATAATTACATATATATATTAAAATATATGGATATGAACTGTGTTGATAAATACATAAATACATAAATATATAAATATATATGTGTGTAGTATATAAATGTAAATATAAATTCGCATGTGTCTGTACATATGAAATATATAAATATAAATATAAATATAAATATAAATATAAATATAAATATAAATATAAATATAAATATAAATATAAATATAAATATAAATATAAATATAAATATAAATATAAATATAAATATAAATATGAATGAGTTTGTGTGCGAAATATAAATATGTGTATGTGTGTGTGTGTGTGTCAATATGTGTGCATATGCATGTTTCAATATTGTGTAAATACATCATAATTTTTTTATATAAATATATCATCAACACACACACACACACATATATATATATATAAATATACATAAGATAAATGTATTTTAATATATTATTAAAATATATTATATAAAAGTATTTATAATAATTATGAATTTTATAAATACATTATAAAAAAATTTGTATGTAAATATAAAATTATATTTAAATATATATAAATATATATGTAAATATATAAACATGTTTAATAAATGTATTTAAAAACAATTATATAATTATATGAATAAATATATAAATAAAAAAGAATTATGTATATGTATATATATAAATATATATAAATAGATAATTATTAAAATATTGAAGAAATCCAGATGAAGCTATGGTAATGATGTTAAGATTGTAATAAAGAGGTACAAGGTTTCAATCTAGGTACGAGCAAAGTTGAAGATGATAAAAATAACACTGATGGGGGGGGGGGACTGATAAAATGCGGGCTGGTTTGTGATAAACTGAAAGAGTGGTGATGGGGGGGGGGCATTGGTAAAAGGTGGGGTGGTGTGCGATAGACTAGAAAAAGTGGTGATGGGCTGGGGGGTGGGTGGGTGGTCTAGAACTAATAAAACTTATGGTGAGTGGGTGGGAGCGATGTAGCCAAATTAATTTTAAAAAATATTTTTAGCACTGATAAATAAACCGTTTATCCATGCTAAAAAAGAATGGATAAAGGGAATGTTTATCCACACCAAAAAATCACTAATAAAACTAGAACTTATAAAGTCACCCTTTATCAACATTAAAAATATAATGATAAAGACCCCATATATCAGCACTTTCTTGCGCTGATAAAAGCGAGTGAATTTTAAAGACACTTAAAACATCAACACTTTTTTAGCACCGATAAAATCCATTTTTGGTGGTGATGAAATCCTAATATGTAGACGTACTGTGAACTGTTGTGTGTTACCAATAGTAAAGATAAGGGAAAGATGATTCTATGTCTATTGTATGATATATCTACATCCTTGTAAAATGATTAAAGCTACAAATTTCTATGAGAGTTTTAGAGGAAGAATAGGAATAATTTAGGTTAACTATAAGAATAAATGACTCTAAAATGTTAGTTGTTGACTGAGAAAAATAAGAAAAAAACAAGGGTAGTCCTAGAATTTCCTAAGGAACAAATATTGAGTGAGAAAGGAATATGGAGATAGGGGGCCAATCCCACGTAGAGAAAGTGAGAGGAATATTAAATGGATATCATCAGAACCGAATCAAAAGAGTATTTTATATATTTTAAATTACATTGAATATCACTTTCTTTGACCTAATTATATAAAGAAAAAGAATATGAGAGGATTTGAGGAGCTTGAGTGTTCTAGAATCAAAGAGATATTGTGAAGTGATGAGAAATAATAAAGAACCCTCTAAAGTTAGAAAAATAATATGTTGATCCTTTTCTATGAAGTTTGATCACATGGGTATCGAATTTGAAGAAGAAGAAGAATCTGAACATTGTTCATTGATTAGACTATGCATGTTTTGATGGAGACAATCAGATGAGTAAATTATTTTGAAGCCAGTGAATCTGGGTTGTAGTAGTGAATGAGTTGTAGAGTATTCTTGAATATTTTTGGGCATTTTAAGTATCCACTGTTGAGTTGAAGAATATCAATTTTATTGGTGAAAAATAACCTTTTGGTGTCTTGGTGATTTGATTTCAAGAATAAGTTCAAAGAAATACTTTCATATATATGTTGGGACTCTATAGAACCTGTGCGGAATAGGGTGTATCATGAGATCATGGTGAAAAGCTATTACAATATGGTGAAGTTGTTGAGGTAAGTGTTTAAGTGGATTATTGATATAATTTTTATACTTACTATTTTATAATTAAAAATATCTCTTTACATAATTATAATTTCTCATTGTTTTTATTTCAATCGTTTATTACCTTTGACATAAGTAGCATTGTTTATAACTGTGTACTATTTTGATGTTAATGTTATGAATTTTTGGAAATGGTTTTGGAGAAAAATCTATAACCATGTGGGTTCATATCACATATTCTTTAAGTCTTCCAATTTTTTTCTATTAGTCCATTTTAAAAAATATGTCTATGTTTTTTACTGACCATGAGAGTTAAGTGACCATGAGACAAAAAATGCATCGACTACATGGCTATAGATCAACCACAATTGACTGTATGTTAAATACAATCGACCATATATAGAACCGATCAAACATGATTTTTTTTACTAATTCATGGATAAATCATAAGGTATTCAATCGACCATCAAAACAAAAGGATCATCTATGGTTTAAAATGTAATAAATCCAATAATCAGCTACACGAGTAAAATACTTATTGTAAGTGATCAAACGTAAGGAAAATGGATCTATGACACATTAATTTTGGTCTACCTCAATGTCTAACTCACCATGAGACATAATAGATCATGAGAGTGGACCTACCATAATCATTGAACTACCATGGGTAATTTATCATACCTAAAGGGAAGTTATTCTATGATGTTATATTTTTCATATTTTTTATACATTTCTAATTTGATGATATTTTTAGTTAATTGGTTACAATGGTCTAACTATATCTTAAATAATTCTCAATTATTTTTATGTTATGGAAATTTATATAAAATAATTTTATATAGGATTTAATTCTCATCATGTGGGTTAAAAACTCACTTTTCTTTCGTAGAATAAACATGAGTTTCAAATTCAAAAATCATTGGAATTTGAATAGTTTTTCTCACATGTTTTATGGGATCATTATAAAGTACTTTAGTGTTGTTTGGTATGGATTTTTAGTTTTATATTAGTTATTTTAACATGTTACATTGTACATATATTTAATTTTTATATATTATCGAAGTAAACCATGTGGGAATATTTTTTATGTATAATTCAATAAAATAATCACATGTTTCTTCAGGAAGGGTAAAATGCCACACACTTAATATTTTGAATCTTCTAAGAATGAAGTAGCTTTATATATTGAGTTTGGAAGAACCAATTAGACATTTCAATTGAGGATACATTCAAATATTTATTATGAGACATGTATTTTTGATCATCTACTACTCTTGAATGAACTACAACTATTTGATCCTTTGCTGCTAGAGAGAACATTGCTACCTCAACACTCAGATCCTTTCTTGTTCATTTGGTTTATGTAGTTTTCACTTCTTTCTATCGTCCATGAGGTTAATCATTTCTGGGATATACTACTTATGAAAGTTAGGACTATCAGGTTGTGACTTCCTAACAAAGGTTAGGTGAGTGGGTTGTTCCTAATTGATAAAAATTAGGTGTTTCAGTCATGCCTTGTTCTGGATAAAGGTAGTTTGGTTTATTCCACCACAATAAAAGGAATCTAGTGAATTTTGACTCAATGTGAGACAAATTCAGTCTTTAGTTGTGCATCGATTGTTTAAGAAGGTAGTTGTAAAGGGTTACTAATCTCTTCAAAAGTTAGAGATTCTATAGTTAGTGGGTGTCATCTCTCTCTCTCTCTCTCCGTGTGTGTGTTTGAGATAGGTGAAGACTATAGTAGGACCATTTAGATCCAAAATAATATAAAAATTATTATGTTAATTTAATTTATATTTCCACTAAATTAATTATTTACTTCTATAATAATTAATAAAATATCTTTAAAGTGGTTAATTTATCCCCTATTGACCATTCAACAATCCTCACATTTGGACCTAAAAATTGGTATCAGAGTGGGTCCCCTAGCTTTGGATTATTAATTTTTATTTGTGATAATCAATTCAGACATAAAATTAATGGGGAAAATATTTGTATTGAGGTGTTATTGACAAATAAAAATGATGGATGAACACCTCAAAGACCTCTGTTATTTTATGTAATTGATTATGGATATTGACAATTTCACATGAAATATTTTCTTAAGAACCTTAGTATTGACAGTTATAAAATCATAGTGAAACCATAAAAACTACCAGAAGTTGATCCCAAATCATTGATATATAATTATGCATCTAAAACCCAAATATTTTATGGTATGTCTTTTTTTAAATAAATTTAATCATTTCAATAGCTTACTTTTCACAGAACACTGAGCTTAAATGAACTCCAAAATATTATTATTTAATTTTGATAGTTATCATATTAACATTGGAATAATAATAATTAATTACATTAAATAAATTATAAAAATTTAGTTTAAACATGTTTATAAAATGAATTCATTGGTTACAAATTAATTACATGTTAAAATAAAAACTAATTGAATATAAAGGATATATTTTTATAGAAAACTATTTTTATGTAAATAATGAGATTTCATCTTAATTAATTAAATTAATCATTATTAGTGAAAGCAATTAATGAAATCTATTTGTTATATATTCAATCAAATGTTTTTAAATTCCCGCATTACGTTTGATAGGCTTAAGATAATAATAAATCTTATTTATGTATAAAGCTATATTTTCCAAAAAGGTAATTTTTCCGCCATTTAATGGTGAACCTATTTTTAAACTAAATTTTAACAATTTTATGAAGTTTATTTGAAAAAATAATATTCATTTTTGAAATAGAAATATAAAAATTTTCTTAGGGAGAAATTTTGGTTTTTTTTGGAGAAGTTTTCATTTTTGGAAAAATATTAAAAAATACTAAATATTAACTGAAAACCTTTTTTTCACCTAATAAATTTATATAGTAAAATTATATTTTAAATTGGTTTTAAAGTATAATTAGTTAAATTATATATAAATAAATCCAATTGAGGTCATTAGAATCAAATTTAAATTGAAATTGGATATAAAACCATTTCAATGTTTTGAACGTTTCGCTTTAAAAATACATTTTCCCATTACGTATGTAGGATTAATTTTAAAAATAATTTTACCAATTTGTGTATTGAATTAATTGAAATGTATTAAATATTTGGAATCATAAGTTATAATTTTTTTTATCTTTTTACTTATAAAATATTTACTATGGAAAAAAAATATTTACCGCGGTATAGGTAAAAAAATGAAACATGTTAAAGTTAAAAGGTAAAGGCTTAAAATACCTAAAAAATAGAAATTGAAGGGATGGTTGAGGTATTTATTAACCCTAAATATCCTAAAAAACATTAATTAATTATAGAATTTTTTGAAATTAATTCCACCTCATTGGGGTTGGATTCAATTATAAAATAATATTTATTTAATCACTCAAACCCACCTTTCCTCAACTATAAATACCACCCCTCACCACCGCATTTTAAATAAAAAGCATTGAATACCCTAAAATATCTTTTAAAAAATCTCATTCTTACTCTCCTCATGTCTAGGTGATGCTGGTCTAACCAAAATACCAATCTAAGATCCTTTAGTAAGAGATCTAAAGGGAGTTCGTCGAAGAAGAGGTAACACTCTTCCTCAAGCACTTTTGTTTTATTTATTTATAAAGAAATTCAATTATTATTATATCTTTATTATATAATAACCTTAGTATATTAAATATAATTATTTTTTAGTTCATTTTTATGACTTATAACTTCACAAACTTCCATCATATGGGATACACAATCATTGTTCGTGTGTACAGTGGACTACCACCTCATGAACTGAAGTCATTCGTTCTTCCATTTCCATATTTCAAGATAGGTAATAATGATGTATTTATAGTTTATATATTATATATATTATATTTTTTTTCTTTTTGATTATGGAATTATTATATAACACAAACCTTCATTATTTCTATTTTGTGGGAATACAATAACGTCGTTTGTGGATGTGTGGACTTCCACCTCCTCCAAGCGATGTGATTCATTCACGATTTACATGAAATGTATTAAGGATAGGTTTAATAAACATATGTTTCATATATGAAATCAAAAATATACTAGTATTATAATATAAATGTATATCATTTAATTTTCTTTCTTTTAATATGAAAAGAAAATGGAAACATTGTTCATGCGTACATACGACCTATCATCTCATTGAATGATGTATTCAATTTCTTATCACTAAATATTATGGATTACTATAAATAAATATATACTGAATATATATGATATTTATATCATATTTTAAATTCTTGATATTATTAAATCATGATCTAAGTAATAGGAACAACAAATAAAATTCAAAACATACTCAAAAAATAAAGTAGTTATTACCTGAAATAATAAAAATATTGGGAGATTATTAATGAACAGGTACTAATATGTTGTAAAAGGAATATATATGATATCATAAATATTAATATGGTTTTGGAATAAGTTAATAAAATTATTAAAACATTTATATAGGAGTTTAAAGAACATTCAACCAAAAGAAAGTGTATGGTAAGAGTTTCTCATCCCACTTTTTCTTCAGTGAGAAATATGCCTTACTCACCACTTATTACCTGTGTGTGGTGTATATACAGATATTTGATATTAAATATCTTGAATATAATTATCTTAATGTTATTAAATGTATCATTTTATAATTATTACTTTTATATTGAATACTATTTGATTGATTAAAAAGTGGTAAGGGAATTCATAACCAATTTTCAATTCTTTGGGTTAACTTTCTAGTTCATCAATTATGTCGTGCCATGATTATGCGTGCAATAAATTTTGATTATATTATTTTTAATTTACACCTATTTTTTGTGGATCTATAGTTAATACACATAATTTATTGATTTTATTAAATCTCACTTCAACGATATGATATTTATAAGGGATTTTATTTTATTTTTAAAAATTATTGCTTTTTTTAAAAGTTTCCCTTAAAACTCTATTTTTCTTACATGCCCATATTTTTTATAAAATTATTCCCAAAATATTTTTACTACTATTTATGATTGTTTAGATTCATTTTTACTCATGTTTTACCTTTGATAAAATGGTTTGAAAGGATTATTTTTGTCATTTTATTAGAGAGGTTCTTTATTACTTTTTCGACAAAACACTGAAGTAATGTTTTTTAACTTATATGGCATGAACAACTTTTCCAATTGTCATTAAGGTTTAAGGTATTTAAATATTAATTTAAAATCTTATACGGTTATTTTCCAAAAAAATGTTTTCTTTTATAATTGCGTGACATTTTAAAAAAATGTTTTCAAAACAGACTGGATATTTTCTTCAAGAATTATTTCAAGTGATCAATACAAATTATTTTATATATAAGATAAAATTATTTGATGTAAATTATGATTTAATGTGTATATTATTGATGGATAATATCCTCATTATTTGTATATTTGGTTTATGTTTTTATTTCATGATGTTTATGAATCTCATTTCATTTCGATGAATTATGTTATGATAAAATTTTTATGAAACTAATTTATTTATATGGGTTCTGATGTGATGAATGATTTATATTATTATGGAAAACATATGTATGATTTTAATTGTGTGATGGGTGAGACCCATATATCCCTCCAATTCATTGGGTAATTACGGATAACTCATGAGTAAAAATGTTATGTGTGATCCTAATTACATGGCCACAAAAGTTATGCATGATCTTGGTTACATGTTCACAAATGTTACATGTGAACCTAATTAAAGGTTAAAAAATGTTATGCATGAACTTGATTATATGTTAAAAATGTTATTCATGTACCTGATTACATGTTCATAGTGTTATGTATGGACTTGTATTTCATGTCCATATGTTTATGCATGGACCTAGTTTCATGTCTATAAGTTTATGCAAGGGCATGATTTCATGTCCTTAACCAAAAGAGTGAACCTATTTCTATGCATACATTTTCAAAAAAGTTATAATTTTATGCCTATTACACAATTCCATGTCTTATCCCAATGTTATTCTCTTACAAATCATGTCTTTTGAACTTACATGATTTATTCTATGACTCAAGATTATGATCATTGATATGCAGGGTGTGAATTTCTAATGTTATGTTCATGTTCTTATTCCCTTATTATTATGATATGATTGATATCATCCTTTTTTACCCTTAATGAGAATATGATCTCACCATTTTATTATATTTTGTTTACCAAGGATATGAAGAAGGTTATTGAGTTTGATATGTCAATAAGGGTTGTAGTTATTAAGGAATAAGTGAGATGATGTAAATGTTTTACGAACCTGTTTTTTATGTTTCCAGGTTTCCAAAGACACCAAAATCATATGATCATGGTGTGTTTTAATTATGTTATGTAATGAATATTATTTAATTTTTAATTAATATCTATGTATGAAAAGAGTTGGTATTTATAGTTGATATCAGAGTAAGGTTTAGTTAATGTTTGGAAAATAGGATGAGAAAACCTTATTAAGAACCCAAAGGGTATGTCTATGTTATAGAACTTGAGTTTTTTAATGATCATGAATAACCAAAGCCAAACCTAAGGTGTCATAGATTGAAAATTTATAAGTAATTTTTCTTAATTATGAGGTTATACCACAATGAATAGTGTTTCTCACTCTATGCATTTTTGGTTTTAGATAATGGATGGAACTAGGAGGATTTATTTTAATGGTGAATGTGAGGGAAAATGGAAGGATCTTCCTCATGATCAAACAAATGAAATGGGGGTCGGAAAGTGAAACCTTGTTATTATGACTAATTATAACTCTTATAAAATGATTAATAATCTCAATTTTGGTGAGTTTCCTGACCCATATCATAAGAGAAAGATGGAGTTTCATGGTGACCACAGAGGATAAAAGTTAAATTTTCCTCATGTAACACATGTGGGAAGAGACATCAAGGAGAATGTTTCAAAGGAACTAGAAGATGATTTGGGTGTAGAAAAGAAGGAAACAGAGTAAGTAATTTCAAAGGAAAAATGAAAGGATTAGTTAACACAATATATAAGAATAATAGTATTCCTAAGGAATCATCGATAATTAAATTTTTTAAATGTGGAATGTATGGGAATTATGAAAATTGATGCCCTAAGGGGAAAACTTATAAAGATAATCAGCAAGGTTGTATGAGTAATGGTTATATTGCTGATGATTAAGAAACTACGAAGGAAATATTAGATGGGCGAAGTGTTAAGGAATAAAATGATGAATCCTAGATAATGTTTTAAGAAGGAAGTGGAATTATTGAGTCTTTATGTATATGAATTTAAGAATAATACTATAGAAATAATTTTATGGTATTATGGATTAATGAAACATCTAAGGATTGTTCCAATATATTTTTTCCTTATGTATTTGAATGTATATATTGAATGGTACTGGTAATCATGAAAAGTGATTAAGGTGGTAAGGTGATATTTTCTGGAAAACAAATGATTAAGGGAAAGATAACCCTTAATAAGTGCATAATGTTGGTATAATAATGAGATAATGAGATGCTTTATAGAGATGAAATAAATGGGACAATATTGATGATCTTGGAACTGATTAGTAATATGCTGATACAATGGTTTATTTTTATAGAATTTTTAGATTTATTGTATGAGTAATTATCTAATTTTTGAAATCATGCATGTTTTCACTAATATTTTATGGTAATTTAGGTAATTACCATGTTTCAATAGAATACATGATAATTATCTTCACATGTTTGGTTTGTAAAAATTAAGAGCAACATCAAGTTTTTTAGGTGATTGATGATAAGTTGATTTTGAAATTTTATTTAACTTCTTTTGAAATGTTTTGGATTTTAATCTTTTCAAAGGTTCATAAGGGTAACCATTTAGGGAATTATTTACATTTAACATTGTATGAGTTTTTAGAGATTAATATATTAATTAAACATATGAAGATTTATTCTTATTTAATAACCTATTCTAGACATTTTTTTTATGATGATAATTTGAGATAGACGGAATGAATTTTCATCCCATTATAGATCTTATAATACACTAGTTCTGTATGAATTACAATTTTAACTTCATTTCTTGGTGTAAGAAATGAAGTGGAGATTGATAAAGGAACACCCAAGTATTGAGATTGTACTTATTATATGATATCAAGTAAGTATATCTTCTCAAATTATTTTGAAATAAAATGTTTTCTTATTATCATCATTTTTGGGTGTAAGGGAAAAAACCATTTTTATCCATAATGAAACTAGTTTTCTTCTGGTATCTGTCATTGCTGTTTTAGAACCCAAACAATCTGTTTATAGTATTCATATTTTTTCAATGTGTATGGGTTTCTTCGACTTCATTCATTCTAGATCATTTAAACAATTTCTTTGGATCTTTTGAAAATACATACTAGAGTGGAATATATTTATGTTTCAACTTAACATGTTACATTAAAAGTGGGCATGGGTGGATTGGAATTTATTTTATATTTTGTGTATGAAAGCTGAAAATCTGATACGAGGAAGGATATTTGGGTAATTCTTGAAAAATTTTATCTAGGGAACTTGGCCTAGTTTTTTTACGACGATTTCAACTCTATTTCGGATGCCAATGATAAAAAATGTGGTGGGATTTATCCAGAATCAATTATACAAGAATTTAGATCCTTCACAGAATTTAATGGGTTTGATGACATTGGGTTTTACAGAACTAGATTTATATGGTGTAATAATAGGAAGGGAAGAAGGTGTATCTTGAGTTGGGTAGATTGTTGCCTTTGAAATCTTCATTATACAGATTCATTCCCAAAGATAATGGTGAGATACCTACCGAGGACGCTGTATGTTCATTCTCCGGTGGTGGTGAGCATCAGTAGGGACTCATGGGGGCCAAAATGTTTCATTTACTCCAATGGCTAGATTAAAATGGATGGATTCATTAAAACTGTTAGAGAATCATGGAATCAACCGGTTTAATGGAGTCCTTGGGTAAGCCTTTCATCAAGTCTGAGGTGACTTATAAAATACCTATAGGTGTGGATTGGGGCCAGTGTCATCTATGATACTACCCTCGAGGAGATTCAAGGAGATATTGAAATGATTGATATGATCCTTTAATATAATTGGGAGGACAAAATCTTTGTAGCTCTAAAGGAGAAGCAAATTCATTTAGCAGAGAGGGTAATATCATCTTGTTTAAGAACAATTCAGGTGAAAACATTATATCCCATTTGTTATTTTCTGATGACATTATATTCTTAATCAATGGAAGGAAAAGTAAATAAAAGTATGGAATAAAATGATAAAGAAGTATAGTAAGCATAGTGGGCATAGAATACACTTTTCAAAGAGTTATGTTTATTTATCTAACAGGCGATCAGTCTGGAATATTAGGAACATTAAAAATATATTTGTAATGTTAGGAGGCCACCTACCATTGGTCTATTTGGGTGCTCCAATTTCCAATGGGAGAATTAAGGAGAGTTTTTTTGATGATATTATGAATAAAATCACCATCCATATCTCCAGCTGGAAAATCAAATTTCTTTTGTACAGTGGGAATGTCATGCTATACGACAACATAATTTCCTCTATAGCTATGAAAGTACTCTCTATTATCAAATCTCTAAAAGGGACCATCGACCTTCTGGAAAAAACAATGAATATTTTCATCTGGGATGAAAACAACATATGGAAATACCATTGGGAATCATGGAAGTGGATAGCCAGGATAATATATAAAGGAGGTATCAACCTACGTGATATTTTTGAAACCATCCAAGGAAATATTCCATGGTAAATTATTGAAGGTAACTATCTCTAGGAAAAGTTCATGAGAAATAGGTATGGATAAATCTAGGAGAGTGGGAGATTAGTACACATAGACCATCGAGACTATAAAGTAATATGATCGAGCACCTAGAGATTCTTTCTGATAAATTACATTGGGTGGTTGGATATAGAGATATCAAATATTGGAAGGATAACTGACCAGGTGAATCCAAAAATTTTCTGGTTTTCTAGTCCCAAAAATTTCATTATGAGAAGCTTCTTCCATTATAACATTTATTAACTCGACACTGGATTCACATCAACAATATTTTTCTGATAGCATAACTCTTAATGATGATCCCGATAGATGTGACTTCTCATCTTCAACATTGGGGAGTTTTGATGGAAGGTATTTCTAAGAACTGTTGCATAATAGGAGTGAGACCGGTGATTTGGAAGTGAAGTTATAGTGAAAATGGATCCTGGTGAAGACGAAATTCCTGATTTTGTGGATGAGGAATTGTGCATTATCAGTAGAAGACAACATCCAAAAGAAGGTTATTTTTCTTATATCTCACTACTGGTGATGTGATTTTCTAAGCTAGGAGTCAACATGTCACCTGTTTTTCAGAAGTGATTGGGCGCTTGAAAATTGGAAGATTATTGATAGTGTTTTGGGAGTTTTAGGTCACATGGAATCCATGGTGGAATTTATAGAGTCATGGTTCTAGGGGGTGGTTTAGAATTCAGAGGAGGCCATTGCGAGGAGTATGGTATTTTCATCCATCTATTGGGTCCTTTGTGAGTCTAGAAACATAGAGAAGGTGGGAAAATCTATTTTTCTCCAATTTATCTTGGTTTGGTTCAAATATTTTGTGGTAGAACTAGGTGCCCTCTATCCATTCATCTATACCTTGACTTCTCTTAGTATGTTCATTCCAAGAGTGGAATTGAACTCAATCGTTGATGCAAGGTGAAAGACAGGGGTGCGAGTGTGCTAGAACCCTCCCATGAATAGTTTAAAATTAAATGTTGATGGATCATGTGTGGAAGAAATAATGAATCGTGTAAGGTTACTACTTATATGAATCGAATTAGTTTTACTATAATTCAATACCTTTTATGGTGCTGGTAACTCTATGGGAGCCGGGGTTAGGGAACTGATCACCGAGCTCTCCTTGTGCAGATTATGAAACTTTATTTTTAAGGAGGAAAAAATAGATTCCAAGGCTCTAGTAGGGTTTATATGTGGAATGAAGAAGTCCCACTTGGAGTTAGTTTACCTCATTGAGAAGGGAAGGTTTATGGTGAAGCAAGACATGGAGGTATATCATACATAGAGAGAGGGAAACTTCTCTAGAGATGATATATCCAAGAAAGGAAAAACAAATATAGTGATCACTTTATACTTTATTATGGGATCTCTTCTAATTGATTGTAAACTTATTGTCAGGGGTGATGTCCTTGGACTTTATTATTTCCATCCCCCTTGAGTGTATTTTTTTAATCCCAAAAATTAATAAAAATATAATTTATTCAATTACATTTTTTAGGCCTATATTGTTAATGGTTTTGTGGTCATTAAACTTCTAATGACCATGTTCTATATCATTCTCCCTCAGAACTTGATAGTTATAATTTTCTTCCATGTACGTGTTTTCACTTTACAATAATGTTCTCATATTTGGAATCCTATTTCTTTTTCTAACCTTCCACTTTTACTTTCCATCATTTCAATAAGAAGTTATATTGACCCTTTTTACGATGTGGGTTTCCAAAAAGGGAATATTCATATTTTTACCATTGATTTTTTGATTTGAAATTTAAAATTGCGAAGATTATTTTTTTAATTCTTGATCATATCAAGATAATATCTTATATGTTGATGCTTCCACTAAATATATCTCAAGTTCATGATGCGTTCTATGTATATCTCTTGAGTAAGTAAATACTTGATTCTTCACATGTACTAAACTCAAAGGTTATACCTCTAGAGAAATATATTTCTTATAAAGAACAACCGGAAGAGATTCTGTATTATATATATAAAGTTCTAGGAAATAATATCACTCACCTGGTTAATGTTTTGTAGGGAAACCACTAATTTGTGGAAGCTATATGGGAACCTAAGGATTTGATGAGGCAGAGGAATCCTCATCTGTTTATATCTGAGTAATGAATTTCAATGGAAAAATTTATTTTATGGGGGGGGGGGGGGGTGTAGAATGTAACACTCAAATATTTTATAGTATATATATATATATTTTAAGTAAATTTAATATCTTTGATAGGTTACTTTTCATAAAACACTGAGCTTAAACGAATTCCATAATATTATTATTTAATTATGATTGTTATCACCTAGCCATTGGAATATATGGAATGAATGAGATTAACTAAATTATGAAAATATAGTTTAAAAATGTTTATAAAATTAATTCATTGCTCTCCAATTAATTATAAATAAAAATAAAAACCAATTGAATATAAAGGATGTGTTTTTAAAAGAAACTATTTTTATTTCACAATGGAATTTTATCTTAATAAATTAAATTAACAACTATTAGTGAAATAAATTAAAGAAAATTATAGTTAATATATTCAATAAAATGTATTTAAATTCTTCCATTATGTTTGATATTCTTAATATAAGAATAAATCTAATTTTAATCACAGAAATCTATATTTTTTTAAAAGGAAATTTTGTCACATTTTAATGGAGCACCTATTTTAACACCAAATTTTGACACTTTTAGAAATTTTATTTGAAAAAATAAACTTTATTTTTGAAATATTAATAACAAAATTATCATAGGGTGAAATTTTGGTGTTTTTTAGAGAGGTTTCATTTTTTGATGAATAGTAAAAAATACTAAATTTTAATTGAAAACTATTTTTTTGTATAATTTATTTAAATAGTTAAATTATATTTTAAATTAGTTTTAAATTAAAATTAGTTCAATAATACATAAAAAAATCAAACTTAAGTCATTCGAATCAATTTCACATTAAAATTGTATATAAAAACATTTCAAACTTTTGAACTTTTCACTTTAAATACCTGTTTTCCCATTGCGTCTGCGAGACTAATTTTAAATAAATTTTTTAAAATTATGTGAATTTAATTAAGGTAAATGGATTCCATATTTGGAATCCTAAGATATAAATTTTATATTAAGTTCATTTTTATTTTTATTCATAAAAAATTTACCATGGGAAAAAAATTATTTATGGAAACATAAGTAAAAATATGAAATAGGTTAAAGTTAAAAGATAAAGGATTAAAATAACTAAAAATTGAAACTTTTAGTGGTATTTTGAGATATTTATTGACCCTTAATATCATAAGAAACCTTAATTTACAATATAATTCATTGAAATTAATTCCACCTCAATGTGGTTGGATTTAATTATAAAATAATAATTATTTAAACACTAAAACCCACCTCTCATCAAGTATAAATACCACCCCTCACCACTATATTTCAACCCAAAAGACTTAAATAACCTAAAATATCTTTCAAAAAATATCATAATCTCTCTCACCACATTAAATATTCACTGGTCTCACCAAAAGACCAATCCTAGATCATTTAAGAAGAGATCTCAAGGAAGTCCTCCAAAGAAGAGGTAACATTCTTCATCGATCACTTTTGTTTTATTTATTTCTCTACCACCTCAATTATTATTATATATTTATTATATAATAAACTCATTATCATTAATATAATTATATTTTTTAATGTAAATGGTATGTCCTATAACTTCACACAGTTCCATCAAATGGGATACACAATCATCGTTCATGCGTACGAAGGACTATCGGCTCGTGAACCGACATCGTTCATTCTTTAATTAACACATTTCATGGTTGGGAATATTGATGTATTTATAGTTTATATATTATATATATAATATTTATAATGTTTTTATGATTTTATAACTATTATATAAAACATAAATTCATGCTTTCCATTTTGTGGGAATAGGATAACATTATTTGTGGATGTGTGGACTACCACTTCCTCAAAGCGATATGATTCATTCATGCTTTACATGTAATGTATTAAGGATAGGTTAAATAAACATATGTGTCATATATTAAATAAAAATTATAATGTAATTAAAATATACATTTATATAATTTACTTTTCTTTCTTTCAATACAACTAGAAAATGGAAAAAACGTTCATGCATATGAATGACCTATCATCTCTATGAACAATGTATTCCATTTCCTATCACTAAATTTTATGGAATAATATAAATACATATATAATGAATATATATGATATTTATATCATAGTTTAAATTATTTCAATTATAAAATCATGATATAAGTGAGGAGCAAAAAATAACATATCAAGATATACTCAAAAAACAAAGCAGTTATTACCCAAAATAACGAAAATATTGTTAAATTATTAATGAAAGAGTAATAATATGTTATAAAAGGATAATATTTTATATAATAAATATTAATATGTTTATTTAATAATTTTATAACAAAATTAAAAAAATATACTATAGGTTAAATAATGTTCGACCAAAAGGAAGTGTTAGGTAAGGGTTTCTCGTCTCACTTTTTCTTATGTGAGATATACGCCTTATTCACCAATTATTTCTTATGAGTGGTGTATATATTAAAATTTGATATATAATATAATTAATATCATTATATTAATGTTATTAATTTTTTCATTTAATAATTATTAATTTTATGGTGAATACGATTCAGCTGATTACAAAGTGGTAAGGTAAATTTAACCCAACTTCCGTCACTACTGGAAATTGGACCTTTCCCAATGCTTCTATACCAACGGTTTGTAAAAATCATTGGTATAGGTGCCCTTTCCCAATGGTTTGGCCCAACCATTGGGAAAGCCCACTTTGAGGCCACCTTTCCCAACGGTTTTGGAAAACCATTGGGAAAGGGTATGGCTTTCCCAACGGTTTGGCCAAACCTTTGGGAAAAGTCCACTTTGTGGCCACCTTTCCCAACGGTTTGGCCAAACCGTTGGGAAAATTTCACTTTGTGGACACATTTCCCAATGATTTGGCCAAACCGTTGGGAAAGGGTAGACCTATCCCAATGGTTTGGCCAAACCTATGGGAAAGGTCCCCCATATATCAACCTTACACCCAAAATTGCTCCAGAATAAAGGGTCTATACCAACGGTTTTGACAACCATTAGTATAGAACCTTTGATTTTTTATCAGATCTTCTTACCGAGAACATTATATAAATCAAAATTTGAAATAATTATGACAATAAATATATAAATTTATGTAATTATTTTCACAAAAGTCATGTTAGGTTAGTGGTTAAGTCATTCAATGATAAACTAGGGGTCTTGGGATCAAATCCCAGTGAATATATTTTTTTGAAATACATATACCAACGGTTCCATCACCGTTGGTGTAGATTTTCATATTACTTATACCAACGGTTTCCAAAACTGTTTGTATAGGTCTATACCAATGCTTTTCTCAAAACCGTTGTTATAGACCTATCCCAACAGCTTACTTCGCAATGGTTCTCCGAACCGTTGGTATAGGCTATACCAACGGTTTGGAGGCCTATACCAATAGTTCCAAACCATTGGTATAGGTTAGTTTTCCAGTAGTGCGTTCTTTAAGTTAACCTTCCACTTCATCGATTATTTCATTCAATGATTATGTGTGGGATGAATTTTTATTATCTTATGTTTCATTTACAATTTTTTATATGTAATTATAGTGAATACACACAATTTATTGATTTTATTAATTCTCACTACAATGATATGTATTTATAAGTGATTTTCTTTAATATATATATATATATATATATAAGTTCCACTTAAAACTATATTTTTATTTCATGCCCATGTTTTTTATAATTTTTTTCCAATTTTTTTACTATTATCTATCATTTTTTAAATTCATTTTTTACTCAAGTTTTAATTTTTAAAAAAGAGTTTTAAAGGTTTCTTTTTGTCATTTTCTAAGATAGGTTCTTTATTTCTTTAAAAAAACATAGAAGGAATATTTTTTTTAACTTATACAGCATGAGAATATTTTCCCACTGTCCTAACGCTTTAATGACTTGAATATTACTTTATAGTCTTATAAGTTTATTTTCAAAGAACATTTTTTATTTTATACTTGCGATGCATTTTTAAAAAATGTTTTTAAAATAGAAAGGATATTTTCCTTAAGAATTATTTCAAGCAATCCTTCAAAATTATTTTATGTCTAAGATAAAATTATTTGAAATTACTTATGATTTACTAGGGATATTATTCTATGATACTATCCTCATTATTTGTATGGTTGATTTATTTTTATGATTTCATGATGTTTATGAATCCTGTTTCTTTGCCATAATTTTTTATGATAAAACATTTATGAAAGTCATTTATTTACATGGGTTCCGATGTGATGAATGATTTATGTTATTGTGGAAAACATATGTGTGATTTTCATTGTGTTATGGGTGGGACATATATCTCGATCTAGTGCATTGAGTAATTACAGATAAATCATGTGTAAAAATGTTATGTGTAAACCTTATTACATGTTCACAAATGTTATACATAAACCTAATTACATGTTCAAAAATGTTATTTGTGAACCTGATTAAATGTTTATAATGTTATGTGTGAAACTGATTACATGTTCACAGTTTTATTCATGGAACTATATTTTATGTCCATATGTTTATGCATGGACTTAGTTTCATATCCATAAGTTTATGAAAGGGCCTTATTTCATGTCCTTAACCAAAAGGGTGAACCTATTTCTATTTATACATGTTCAAAAAGTTACAATTTTATGTGTATTCCACAATTCCATGTCTTATTAAAATTTTGTTATCTTATGATTCACGTCCCATGAACTTTTATGATTTATTATATGACTCAAGATTATTATCTTCGATTTGTAGGGTGTAATTTTCAATTTTTTTGTTCATGTTCTTATACCCACATACTTATGATATGACTGATACCATAATTGTTTTACCCTTAACGAGAATCTAACCTCACCATTTTCTTATGTTTATTTTCCTAATGAAATTAATAAAGGTATTAAGTTTGATATGTCAAAAAGGGTTCTAGTTACGAAGAAATAAATGGGAGACAATGCAGACATTTTACGAACAAATTGTTTATGTTTCCATGTTTCCAAAGGAACTAAACCCATACTATTCTAGAATGGTTTCCTTATGTTATGTAATGGATATTAATCTATTTATATGCAATATCTATGTATGAAAGGATCATGTCATTATAATATAGCTTGATATGTGCTGAATTACAAGGTAATGAACATTTTATATTATATAATTATTAAAAATGTATACAACCATTTTTCAACAAGAAAAAAGATTTTGAAATCTAGAAAATACTAAAAGTTACTCATTTAGGTTCATATAATCTTATAAGAACTAATTTAGTCATGTTATGAGCTGAGTATCAAGATTTTAAAATGATAGAAAAAGAAATAGTGAATCAAATGTTTCAAAGATTTAAAAGAATTGTAAATGGTATGAGTGCTTTAGGAGAAACTCTAGATAATTTAATTTTTATTGAAATAGTTTTAAGTGCTTTACGGAACAAATTACATGCTAAAAAGATATCTATTTATGAAAGTAAATTTTTTAAGGAATATTCTTTAGATGAACTTATAAGATCTCTATTATAATATGAGTTATAACTCAAAAATATTTATCAAAATGAAAATTCTAAAAAGAAAGGAATTGCTTTTAAATAAAATCTTAATACTTATTATTATGAATCATATATATAGACAACTAAAATTTATGGTGTTACTCATGTGTAAAAAAGAGGATATAGAAAGAAGAAGGTTGACTTTTGAATATTTGGAAAAAAGTATCCTAAACATGTGTACAATGATAAAGAAATGGTTTTGATATTTATAATGATGATTATGAGGTTATTTTATACTATTATATGAAAAGGGGGAAAATTAATCCTAACTGACCAAGGGTTAAGAATGATATAAAAAATAGAGAACAATACAAAAAGTAAAAGAAGAAATGATAGATAGTTGGATTTATACCTTAGACTCACATTCTAATGATGAAACTAGTGTTGAAAATGAACATCAAATTTTTGTTTAATGGATTCATAAAAATTGGTAAGTGAATTAAATTTTTATTCATATTATAAATTTGATTATAATCCCTCTAAATATTAGTTGTATGAATAGATCAATTAAATCAATCATAATATTAACAATATTATCAAATTGTTCAAGAGTATTAAAAATAAAGATAAGAAAGTTCTTACTGAAAATGAAAAATTAATAAATACTCCTTAAATCTCCAATTATATATTATCTTCTGATTTTAAAAGAGTTCAACTTGAAAATATCAATCTAAAGGATTATCAGTATAAGTTTGATGGAGCTCAAATAATAAAATTTGATTATTATTTAGAAGAAAATTATAATCATAGAAATGAAATTAAAATACTGAAAGTAGATATATCCAATTTTGTTCAAGGAAGACAAATTAATGATAAAATAATGATTTGAATAAAATTAATAATAAGAAAACTGGCCTTGGATATGGTAATATTTTACCAAAAATGTATAATTTATTCTTTGTTAAGGGATCAAGTGGGAATGTTTTATTTTTTAAAAGCTTTAAATGTAAAATAAAGGTTCATTATGAAAATGAATGTTCCTTAATATTTACAGTCTCTTGGTCACAACAAGGATTTTATATCAAAATCATTATCTTTTAGATTACTTGTGAATATATGATGGAAATATATTTGGGTTCCCAAAAATTTATAAACTAATCCGATAGATTCAACTTTTTATGGGTACCAAATATATCTTAAATATTTTTTTGGGAAACTTATCTTAGAATAAAAAAAGTATGTTTGGTATATGGATATTCACAGCTGAAAAAAAGGCAATACCCATGGGTTTTTTTTCAAAACCATGGATATTGGTCACCCCTAAAGCCATTTTTTCAGAAAACCATAGCTATAGCGTTTTGTACAGAACCTATAGCCAGAGTTTTGGTAAACTGTGGAAATTGGTTTCTTGAGTGAAAAAATTCATGGGAAGGCTGTAGGAAAATCTATATCCAAGGTTCTCCAATAAAACGTGGGTATAGTTCACCCTTATACCCATATTTTTTTAAAACATGAAAATAAGTTTCACAGGGGAAAAAATATTTCATTGGAAGGTCGTAGGAAAACCTATAGCCACAGTTTGACCAAACTGTGGGTATAAGTTGACCCATTATTTTTCCATAATAATAACAACATTAATAATAAATAATTTAATATAAGTAATTTTTTATATATGCACATATATATATTTTTGAATATATGAACATAAAATTCATTGTAGATTAGTGGTAAAGTCATTAGAGTATAAACGGAAGGGGATGATATTTGTTACCAATAGTATATTTTTTTAATAAAGAACCTATACACATAGTTTGACCGAACCATGGGTATTGGCTATCCAATTATTTTTTCATAATAGTAATAATATTAATAAATAATTAAATATATATATATTTTATATATATATATAAATATATATTGTTGAATATAAAAACACAAAATGTGTTGTAGGATAGTGGTAAAGTCATTGGAGTGTAGGCAGAAGGTGTTGGGATCAATTCTTAGCGATGGATTTTTTTAATAGAGGACCTATACCCATGCTTTGACAAAACCATGGGTATAGGTATTTCCATTGAAATTTTCTACACCAATGGTTTGAGAACTATGGGTATAGGTGATCTATACCAACGGTTTGGTCAAACCATGGGTATAGGCCTATCTTGATGTATTAAGAACCCACTTTTCATTAAGCCATGGGTATAACCTATACCAATGGTTTATAACCATGGTTTTAGGTAAAGATTCCATTAGTGAGTGGGTGTTCACGAAATATGACTAGTGATATATCCAAATTGATATCTTTTAATAAGAGTTATGGTGGTAGTGTTGATTTGTAACACCCCAATCTTCCATGGTACACTTCTCTTTGAATAATACAATAGCCTGTGTTCTACGCAACTTTGAGTTCTAACACACTACAACCAATTAAACTAGCTGTTATGAATAGTAATACCCACTTTTTGAAATTTTATAAATTTTATCTTTCAAAATGGACTTCATTTTTGGATTCAGAATATCAAAATTAGCTTAGGGTGAATTTTTGGTATTTTTATGAAAACATTCAATTTTCGATGAATAGTGAAACACACTGAGTTATAGTTTAAAACTGAATTTTAATTTAAATAATTATTATTTTATTTAAATTTATTTTAGGTCAAAATAGTTACATAATACCAATATAAGTTCCATGCAATTCATTTGAACTAGTTTATAATAATTTTAGATATATAAAAATTTTATTGAACTTTTTACCGTCTTTTACCCACCTCCTAGGAGGATTTGCAAATTTATATAAAACATAATTTTACCTCTTCTGTGAGTTGAATTTCAAAAATCCAAGAGAAAAAGTTGATATCAATAAGTAAAATGTTGCTCAATAAGATAAAATAATTTTTGATGAATAGTAACTTTTTACTTTTATTTACCATGGTTAAAAGTAAATAGGGTAATTAAGGGTAAAAATGATATTATTATTACCCTAACACATGTCCTAATTGTATTGGATAAGTATAATTTAACTAAAAACAACCTTATTAATAAAATATGATCCTTTAGGTCCACTTGGATTAGATTAGGACATTTATTATTATTTTATTTAAAGAAGAGTTAAAAGAGTTAAAATCAAAGTTTAATAACTAATTTTTTTTAATATAGGGTTATACAAAAGATAAATTAGACTATAAATATTAATTATAAATATAAATATATTTCCTACATAATGGTTTTTTATTTATAATTTTTAAACATTTAATAATTAAATTTATTTATGACACAATGATGATGCAGTAATTACCTAATTAATGAAATATTAAAATAATTGATATTATAAATATCTAAATAAATGTAATTTTAGACATTTTATGAATTAAAATAATTTTATAAGTTAATATGGCATGTTTTTGTTGGTTATATAAATTTTTTTGAAGTAATAATACTGTTATGAATTTATCAAAAACAAAATACCATATAGTGTTAAAATTGAAATAAAAGAGTTTTTTAAAAAATATTATATTATTAATTGATATTCTATTCCTAAAAAAATAATTTTAGGAAAAAAGACTTATATAATGATATGTGTATCATTAATGAACCACTTGGGGGTTATATTGGAAGTATATAGTAAGTTTATTAACCATATTATATAAAAATACAAAGAGACATGGTAAATGTCAAACTGTTTAACTAAGAGTTAAATCTAAAAGATAAAGTTAATATAGTGACCAAATCCTATCTAAAACCTATTTTTTGAGTGGTTTGCGACCTATATCCACCTTATACTTTAAATAATTCATTTTGGAGCCATTAGAAACCGAAAATGATTTTATTATACAATAATATTTCTAGCTTTTCCTAAGGTTCCCCCCACTCCTCTTATAAAAGGGAACTCCCCCATCTCTCTAATTCACACCTTAAAATCCATTTGGCTTGGACAAAACCTACCCAAATACCCTATAAAATGTCTTACCTTCATCCTAGAGTCCTTACTTTAGTCATAAAGTCAACCTAAGGAGCCCTTTTAATCAAATCAAAAGGAAGAACCCGAAGAAGAGGTAAATATTTCATCACTCCTTTCAAGTTCCTTTCTTCTTCCACTTCCTATTTCATTGTTGTTTCCATTATAAAATAATAACTCGAAATTATTCTATATACTATGTTGTTATTATAAATATATTACAACCATATTCATTATTCTATCCATCCTTTGAATGACATGTCTCCATACATGCGTATGTACGACTTACCATCTCCACGTCGTGGTGTAATTGTTATTCCATAAATTATTATTTGGATGGGTATAATAATGATGTGTAATTTATGTAAATAATAAATATAACATGATAATGATTCTATATATATATGATATACCATACAATTATATATTATTTTAATATCAAAATAATGATATTGTCGCTCGTGCATACATACAGATTGCCGTCTTCACGAACGTGATGAGATTCATTTCCCATCGTATCCATTCAAGAATAATTTTAATTAGAAGATTAAAAGTAATTTTTAAAGACTTAATATCATTCTGAATATTAATAAGATACATCCTATCCATAACAAACATTACTTAAAGAACAAATCATATAAAGGAGAACGAATCAGTTAAGTCCCGAAACTATGATAATACAAAGATATTATTAACAAAGCAATGTCAAAATATCATATATGATATCATATTAATATATATGATTCCTATATAATTTAATAACAATTATTTCACCATTATACAGGAGGTTAACCTACCCTCAACCAAGGAAAAGTACAAGGTAAGGGTTAATTTCACAATCTCTTTATTATCCGAGATTGTTTTTACGTAAGTATCTAATGGGACCTCCTTATCATCCACATCCATGTTTCTTAAAAATGTATTCCAATTTTTTTTACTATTTACTAGACAATGGGTTAAATTCATTTATACCCTTATTTGAATTTTTATAAAATGGTTTGAAAGGAATCTTTCTGTCATTTTCCAAACAAGGTACCTTATGAACTTTTCGACAAAATTATGGTAAGAATGTTTTTTTAACTTATACGGCGGGTGTGGCTATTTTATGCCTTTATAACATCGTCGAAGATTCCCTTACAATCTTATAAGAACATTTTCAAATTAAATGTTTTCTTTTATAATTATATGACTTTAAATGATTTCAAAATTTAAAGAGATATTTCTCTAAAAAATGTTTTGATTTCATCTATGTCAACATACTTTGATGGAATTTAAGCTTAATTGAAGTTGATTTGTTATGATACAAAACTTTCATATTTTATTGAAGGTTTTGTGATATGTTTGACTATGGATGTGTTATTTTTACACCATTCATGGTTTATGGAGAAAGTATTGACATTTCGTATGCTAGTTTTAATACGAATGTTTATGTTATGTTTGAACCCTTTCATATGAGGAATGCATTGGACTTAGTAAGTGACGGGTGGAGCCCACTATAGCTCATAGTTTCTTAATTAGGTCTCATGATACAAACTAGTGTCTTGGAACAAGGCCTTGACAAAATCTTATTTGTAGTCTTGGCACAAGACCTTGACTATGTGGTTATGAAAGTATGGAATTATGCATTCCATCATTATGAAAGTGGAAATTGATATGGCATGTGATTATTAGATTAGTAGAATATGTATGTTAATAAGTAAATGGAATTATTTGGTTTTTTTATCATCCATATTATGCTAAAGTTAAAGTTTAAAAGGATTTTGTTTTAGTCTTATATATTTCCTTAAATGTTTATGCTTATTTATGAAAGTTTCCGCTTTATTGTTATCCTTACTGAGCATTTGAGCTCACCCCTTTCTATGTTTTATTTTTCCCAAGATGCGAAGAAGTATATTATGATTGATATGCAGGGATAGTATATGGGATCTCAGTGTTGTCTATGGAAAAAATGTTGTTTTAGTTTTCCATTTTATGATGTAATGTAAACCTTATGAATATATCTAGTACTTCCAAGGATACTAAACTAATCAGTCTTTCGAGACATGATCTTTTGTTATCCTGCCAATTATACGTAATAATGCACCAACTCTGGGCTTTTGGGGTCGGGGAATTATTTTTGGTATCATAGTAAGTTTAATACAAACCTTAGAAACTAGATTTAAATAAACTCTTATTAGAGCACATAGCCCTAAGATAGACTTTGAGGATTAATATAGAAGAACTTCCTAGAATTTTGGTATTGTATAGATTTTGAGAGTTTTCCAAGAAATACATCCCTGTATGGATACGAGTAGGTAGAGGTGGCTCTGGAATAGATGTACCTAGGGGTAAAAACCAAAAACACCACTTTGAGCTAGACTCGAACGGGTACTGGTGGACGACAACGGGCCTTGCTTCACTCTTGGTTAAGACACTCCCAGGGGATATGCTTAGGATAATTCTCATTTTCTTTACAAACCATTGTGAAGGGTTTATGAGTATATAATTTCTCAAAGAAAACATTTTTATGATTATGGATTATATCCATAAACTGTTAAATTTAAGTTATGTGTTTTAAAAGTTTGTAATTATGTATTTCGATTCATAAACTAATCTAGTTTATGCCATTTTTAGAAATGACGCCTAGTGGAAGGAATGGAAACCATATCAATACACACACTCTATGTAGGGATTTCCCTCCTACAGAATATAATTATAGTGGAGCTGGTGATACAACTGGTTCTGATTAGATTATCACTATATTGAGACAACTCACTCAGGTTATGAATAATAACCTTACTCATATGGAGCACCCTGATCCGCAGCGTGGAGGATCAATGTTAGATCACTTCATGAGGGAACAACCCCCAATAGTCAATGGGGGTACAAATCCACTAGTAGCCGAGTAATGGATAAATTACTTAGATAAATATTCCACACCTTTGGGAGTAGTGAAAGGGAAAAAGTTTTCATGGAAGTTTACCGCCTCACTGGGGATGCTGATCAATGGTTTTCCTTGATTAAAAAAATAAAGGAAGATGATGAAGTATCAAATATGGAATGGAGGGAGTTTAAAGAAATTTTCTTAGAAAAATATTTTACTTATGACCATCAAGTGGATATGGAAAGACAATTTCTGAGTCTGAGGCAAAGGGAGGATGAGAATGTCCAAAGTATGAAGCTAACTTTATAAGGTTAGAAAGGCATGATGCAGATTCTATATGTAACCCAAGAAGTAATATTGTACATTTATTTGATGGGTTAAAACCATTTCTCCATAGATCATTATTCTCACAATCCTTCTCATCATACGAAGATATTTTCTCATGTTCTATCAAGATAGAAAAAGAATTCTCTAAGTCTTATGACTTTAAAGAAAATCAAGAGAAGAAGAGATTTGATGAACACTCTGGAAATTGAAATAAGGGGAAGAAGGGAAAAGTTGAATATCCATCATGTATTATATGTGGGAATAAACACCCTGGTACTTGCCTGAAGGGAATGAGAGTCTATTACAAGTGTGGTGAAAAAGGCCACCAAGCTCATGACCATAAGCCGAAGAAAGAGGCTGTCGATGTTGAATGATAAAATTGTAGAGAATGAGGTCATTATGAGAATGAATTTCCTAAGTGTCAGGGGAACTTACCTCAGAAAAGGCCAAGGGATCAAGGAAAAGATTATTCTATCACTACTGCTGAGGTTGAAGCTCCGAAAGACATAGAGGCAGGTAATTTAAGGGTTTACTCAAGTTTAGAAAATGCTTTATTTGATTTTGGATCATCGCATTATTTCATATCTTCCCATTTTGTTAATAAAATTAGATTTTTCCAATTTGATTTGACAAGGGAGTTGTCAATCAAAACTGCTAAGGGAAGTATCAATGCAACAATGTTTTGGGAATCAGTCCCCATTAGGGTATATAAATTTTCCTTATATGCTGATCTCATCATCATACCCATGATTAAATTTGATATAATCCTCAGTATGGATTTTCTTTCAGAACATGATGAAAAAATTTATTGTAATAAGAAGGAGGTTACTATTTTTGATGATGATGATAAAGAACACCTTATCTTTAGAGAAGAATCGTCACCACCCAATTCTTATCTAGATCCACCCCTAGTAGCTCAACTAAATTAGATTATTGGGGAGGAAGAGAATGAAATAAATATGGGTGAGGAAAGGAATGTTCAAATAGAGGATGTACCTATTGCGAAAGAATATGTTGATGTGTTTCCAGAAGATTTACTTGGACATCATCTAGAGTGAGAAATTGAGTTTTCCATTGATTTAATTCCTGGATCAAGGCCCATATCGAAGACCCCTTATAGAATGGCCACTGTGGAATTAGTGGAACTAAAGAAACAACTATAGGAATTGAGTAATAAGGGATTTATTCTCCCTAGTGTTTCTCCATGGGGAGCTTCTGTCCTTTTTGTTAAGAAGAAAGATGGATCTATGAGGTTTTTCATTGACTACAGGGAGATTAATGCTATAACAATAAAGAAAAAGTATCCCCTACCTATCATTGATGATTTATTTGACCAACTTCATGGAGCTCAATACTTTTCAAAGATTGACCTTCGATCTGGATATCATTAGTTGTGTGTGACGAAGGAAGACATTCTAAAAACAGCATTTCGAACCAGGTACGAGCATTATGAGTTTATAATAATGCCTTTTGGATTGACTAATGAACCCTCCGTCTTCATGGATCTAATTAATAGAGTTTTGAAGGAATATCTTGATGACTTTGTAGTGGTATTTATTTATGATATCTTGGTATACTCCAAAATCTACAAATATCATGAAAATCACTTGCGCATTATCCTGAAGACTCCGAGAAACATGAATTATATGGGAAGTTTAACATGTGTGAACTCTAGCTTGAAGATATTTCTTTTCTTGGTAATATCATTTATAACGATGGAATCTATGTTGATCCTTCTAAGACAAGACCAATACAAGAATGGCTAGGACCAACAAGTATAATTGAGGTACACAGTTTTATTGGTTTAGAAGGTTATTATCGATGTTTCATCCAGAATTTTTCCCGGTTGGATAACCCATTAACAAAGATCACACGAAAAGGGGATAAATTTGTTTGGACAAAATATTTTGAATCATGTTTTTAAGAATTGAAGAGAAGATTAGTCAATGCTCCTATCTTGACTCTACTGTCAGGGAATGATGTGTTTTTTATTTATAGTGACGCATCAAAGAAAGGACTTGGTTGTGTCCTTATGCAGAATGATAGAGTTATTTCCTATGAATCACGATAGCTAAAAATTCATGAGAAAAATTATCCTACTCATGATCTTGAGTTAGAATCTGTAATATTTGCTTTGAATATATTTAGATCTTATCTATATGGTGAAAAATGTGAGATATATACCGATCATAAGAGTTTGAAGTATATTTTCTCATAGAAAGAACTCAATATGAGGCAAAGGAGATGGCTTTAACTACTCAAGGATTATGATTTCATGATACAATACCACCATGGGAAGAAAAATAAGGTGGAAGATTATTTGAGAAAAAAATGGAGTTTTGAACAAGATGAGAGTTGAAAGGGATCCTATTTTCATGGATCTAGTAAAGTTGGATGTGGGAATAACCATGGAAGGTAAAACATCAATGCTTTTTCAAATGGTTGATAAACCATATTTACTAGAAAGGATAGAAAGTTCTCAAGCTGATGATGAGGAATTTCAAAATAAGATTAAATCTATGAAAGATGGGATATTGATCGACTTCATATATGAAGATGGGATTTTGAAATTTTGGAAGAGACTTTGTGTTCCTAATATAACTGATCTGAAAATGGAATTATTAGATGATGCTCATAGCTCCAATTTCTCTATACACCCTGGGAGCACCAAAATGTATAGATATTTGAAAGAACATTTTTGGTGGGACAATATGAAGAGAGAGATTTTTGATTTTGTGTCAAGATATATGGTTTGTCAACAAGTGAAAGCTGGAAGGCAACAGCCTGGAGAATTCATGCAACCTCTTCCCATACCTGAGTGGAAATGGGATGATATCACGATGGACTTTGTCATAGGGCTACCAAAGACTCCTAGAAAGTATGATGTAATATGGGTCATTGTTGATCGTCTTACCAAGTCAGCACATTTTCTTGCTATAAGAGAAGATTTAACACCTGAACGATTGGAAATACTATATATTAATAAAGTTTTAAGACTTCATAGAGTACCACTATTGATTGTTCTGATCATGATCCCTATTTTATATCAAGATTCTGGAAAAGTATTCAAAAATCCCTGGATACTGAACTTTTTTTGAGCACTGCCTACCACCCCCAAACTGATGGAAAATCAGAACATACTTTTCAAACCTTAGAATACATGTTGATATCTTGATCACTTGACTTTCAAGGTATGTGGGATCAATATTTACCTCTGGTATAATTTTACTATAACAATAGCTTCCATTAAAGTATTAAGATGACACCATATGAAGTGTTATATGGAAAGAGATGTTGTACACCAACTTGTTGGGATGATGTTGGTAAAAGAAAAATCATAGGCCCAAAACTTGTTGAGGAAATGATGGAAATGGTGAAGGTAATCCAAACCCACATCAAAATAGCTCAAAGTAGGTAGAAGAGATATGCTGATAACCAAATGAAGGATTTGGAATTTTAGGTAGGAGATCATGTTTTATTGAAGGTATCTCCGAGGAAGGGTGTTATACATTTTGTTAAGAAATAAAAATTAAGTCCCAGTTACATCGGATCTTTCGAAATTATAGAACAAATTGGGGCTGTAGCTTACCGTTTGGCAATGCCGCCGAGTATCTAAAAAGTTCACGATGTGTTCCACGTATCACTGTTGAGAAAATACATGCCTCACCCAATGCATGTACTCACATATGAGGAATTAGAACTGGAACTTGATTTGTCTTATTACGAATATCCCGTTAGGATTCTTGATACCAGAGAAAAAGTATTGAGAAACTGGATGACTTGTCTGGTAAAAGTTCTATGGAGAAACCATAAGATGGAAGAGGCAACGTGGGAAACCAAGGAACTTATGATGAAGAACCACCCAAATATTTTTATGCAGTAGTATTCTAGAAATTTTTAGGACAAAATTATTTGAAGGAGGGGAGAATGTAACACCCCAAGCTTCCACGGTACACTTCTCTTTGAATAATACAATAGCATGTGTTGTACGCAACTTCGAGTTCTAACACACCTCAACCAATCAAACTAGCCATTATGAATAGTAATACCCACTTTTTATATTTTATAAATTTTATATTTCAAAATGGACTTCATTTTTGGACTTGGAATATCGAAATTACCTTAGGGTGAATTTGTGGTATTTTTCTGAAAACTTTCAATTTTTGATGAATAGTAAAAAAACACCGAGTTATAGTTTAAAATGGAATTTTTATTTAAATAATTATTTATTTTATTTAAATTTATTTTAGGTCAAAATATATACATAATACCTATATAAGTTCAATGTAATTCATTGGAGCCAGTTTATAATAATTTTAGATATATAAAAATTTTATTGAAATTTTTACCGTCTTTTACCCACCTCCTAGGAGCATTTGCAAATTTACATAAAACTTAATCTTACCACTTCTATGAGTTTAATTTCAAAAATATGAGAGACATGGTTGATATCAGTAAGTAAAATATGGTTCAATAAGATGAAAATGATTTTTGGTGAATAATAACTTTTTTACTTTTATTTACCACAGTTAAAAGTAAATAGGGTAATTAAGAGAAAAAATGATATTTTTATTACCATAACAAATGTCCTAATTCTATTGGATAAGTTTAATTAGACCAAAAACAACATTAGGAATAAAATATTATCCTTTAGGCCCACTTAGATTAGATTAGTACATTTATTATAATTTTATTTAAAGAAGAGTTAAAAGAGTTAAAATCAATGTTCAATAACTAACACATTTTTAATATAGGGTTATACATAAGATAAATTCGACTATAAATATTCATTAGAAATATAAAAAATATTTTCTACATAATTTTGTTTTATTTATAATTTTTAGACATTAAATAATTAAATTTATTTATGACACAATGATGATGCAGTAATTACCTAATTAATGAAATATTAAAATAATTGATATAATAAATATCCAAATAAATGTAACTTGAGACTTTTTATGAATTAAACTAATTTTATAGGTTAATATGACATGTTAGGGTTGGTTAGACGAATTGTTTTCGAAGTAATAATGTTGTTATGAATTTATCAAAAACAAAATACCAAATAGTATCAAAATTGACATAAAAGAGTTTTTAAAACAAATATTTTATTATTAATTGATATTCTATTCCTAAAAATATAAGGTTCCACCAAAAGACTTATATAATTATAGGTGTATCATTAATTAACCACTTGGGGTTCTATTGGAAGTATATAGTAAGTTTATTAACCATATTATATAAAAATACAAAGAGACATGGTAATTGTCAAACTATTTAACTAAGAGTTAAATCTAAAATATAAATTTAATATAGTGGCCCCAACCTATCTAAAACCTATTGGACGAGTGGTTTTTTAACCATACCCACCTTATCCTATAAATAATTCATTTTTTAGCCTTTATTAACTGATTATTATTTTATTATAAAATAATATTTCTAGCTTTTCCTAAGCTTCCCTCACCCCTCTTATAAAAGGGAACTCCCCCTTATCTCTAATTCACACCTTTAAAGGAATTTGGATCGGAAAAACTCTTCCCAAATACCCTCTCAACTATCCTCCCTTCATCCTAGAGGCATTCCTTTAGTCATAATGTGAACCTAAGGATCCCTTTTGATCAAATCAAAAGGAAGAACCCAAAGAAGAGGTAAATATTTCATCACCTCTTTCAAGTTCCTTTCTTCTTCCACTTCCTCTTTATTTTTTGTTTCCATTATAAAATAATAAATATTCTATCTTATATATACTGTGATGTTATTATAAATATGGTACAACCATATTCATTATTCTATCCATCCTTTGAATGACATGTCACCATAAGTGCGTACGTACGGCTTACCGTCTCCATGTCGTGGTGTAATTGTTATTCAATACATTATTATTTGGATGGGTATAATAATGATGTGTAATTGATTTAAATAATAAATATAACATTATAATGATTATGTATATATGATAAACCATCAAATTATATATATTATTTTAATATCAAAATAATGATATTATCGCTCGTGCGTACGTACGGATTACCATCTCCACGAACACGATAAGATTCATTCCCCATCGTATCCATTCAAGAATAATTTTCATTAAATGATTAAAAATAATTTTTAAAGATTTAATATCATTATTAATTTGAATAAGATACATCCTATCCATAAAAAAACATTACTTACGTAACAAAGAATATAAAGGATAACGAATCAGTTGACACCCGAAACGATGATAATACTTAGATATTATTAACAAAGAAATGTTAAAATATCATATATGATATCATATTAATGTATATGATTATTGTATAATTTAATAAAAATTATTTCACCATTATACAAGAGGTTAACCTACCCTCGACCAAGGAAAAGTACAAGGTAAGGTTTAATTTCACAATCTCTTTATTATCCGAGATTGTTTTTGTGTAAGTATCTAATGGAGCCTCTTTATCATCCACATCCATGTTTCTTAAAAATGTATTCCAAAACATTTTTACTATTTACTATACTATGGGTTAAATAAATTTATACCCTTGTTTGACTTTTTATAAAATGGTTTGAAAGGTATCTTTCCGTCGTTTTCCAAAAAAAGTACCTTATGACCTTTTCAACAAAATTAAGGTAAAAATGTTTTTTTTAACATATACAGTGGGTGCATCTATTGTTTTCCATTATAACATCATCTAAGATTAACTTACAGGATTATAAGAGTATTTTCAAAATAATTTTTTTCTTTTATAATTATATGAATTTAAATTATTTCAAAATAGAAAAAGATATTTCTCTAAAAAATATTTTGATTTCATCTATGTCAACATCCTTTGATGGACTTTAATCTTAATTGAAGTTGAATTGTTATGATACGAAAATTACATATTGTATTGAAGGTTTTGTGATATGTTTGACTATGGATGTGTTATTTTTACACCATTCATGGTTTATGGAGAAAGTATTGACATTTCGTATGATAGTTTTAATACGAATGTTTATGTTATGTTTGAACATTTTCATATGATGAATGCATTGGACTTAGTAAGTGACAGGTGGAGCTTTATATAGCTCCTCGATGAATCAGTAAGTCTCATGAGACAAACTAGTGTCTTGGAATAAGGCCTTGACAAAATCATATTTGTAGTCTTGACACAAGGCCTTGACTACGTGGTTATGAAAGTCTGGCATTATGCATTCCATCATTATGAAAGTGGATATTGATACTGCATGTGATTATTCGACTAGTAAAACATCAATGTGAATAAGAAAATGGAATTATTTGATTTTATCTCTGCCATATTATGCTGAAGTTCAAGTTTAAAAGGCTTTTTTTAGTCTTATACATTGCCTTAAATGTTTATGCTTATTTATGAAAGTTTTCTCTTTATTATTATCCTTATTGGGCATCTGATCTCACCCGTTTTTATGTTTTATTTTTTCATAGGATGAAAAGAATTATATTATGAATGACCTATAGGGATAGTCTATGGGATCTCAGTGTTGTTTATGGAAACAATGTTGTTGAAGTTTTCCATTTTATGATGTAATGTAAACCTTATGAATGTATCTAGTACATCTAAGGGTACTAAACTAATTAGTCTTTTGAGGCTTGATCTTTTGTGATCATGACAATGATACATCATAATTCACCGACTCGAGGCTTCTAGGGACATGGCGTTACATTATTTCAGTGATAATAGAAAGGAAAAATTAAAATGTTTTTAAAAAATTATAAATTTCAAATTTGGTTATTATTTCAATGGTTTTATTTATTAATGGTTTAAAAAATATTCTAATAAGTATTTCATAGCCTTTTTATGATGATATGAATATGGAATTTGAAAATAATAAATGTATTGTTTTTAAAGATGAATATATCCTATTATATAAAAATAGGAAATATAACATTTATTCATTTAATTTTGACAAGTTAAGAGAGAAAAATATTAAAATATTAAAATATTTATAATTTGGGATTTTTTATGGCATAGAAAACCAGGTCATGTGAATTTCATATTGCTACACAAGCTCTAAAAAATCAAAATGTACTGGATTTTACAATGTTAATTCTAGAAAACACCTGTCTATTCAATTCCTATTTGAAAAGTAATAAAAAAATGAATCTTTTAAATCACTTCATGAAGTACAAACTTCTAGGCCTCTTAAACTTTTACATTTGGATTTATTTATCCTTGTGAAAGATAACATGACCCAACCCAATGGTGCCCTCTAGGCCATTGGTAAGATGAGTGTGCCACCACAACCTGCCTCCAATAGGCCAGGGTATGGTGACTGTCATTGAGTATCCACATCAGACATATAGATGGGATTATCCTAATGAAATTGTAGGTGCACGCACACACACACACACACACAAATATCTATAAACTTTAGAGTAATTTAGGATATAAAAAACTGTAATAATAAATGCATACACCACCTATAATGTACCTCCAGGAATTTTTTAGAGGTTTTTCTTGTCATCCTTTTTCCTATTAAATTATTCTCATGCTGGTAAAAATTCATTGTACCTCGTGTAATCACCTGGCCATTATATTTTTGTTTAATAAATTTTTGTGAGTATGGGTTTCACTCATGCTCCAAGACATTTTGGGTATATAAACAAAGTAAAAAGGGAAAATATAGGACCAAAAAACAAGAAAGTAGGTCCAACATGACAATAATAAGGGTTGAAGTGTCATCACCTAACCACTAGTCCAAAAATAGTTTCATTACCATAGAGACCAACCATTACTAAGAACCACCTACATCAGGTACCCCAAGATCTTTGTAAAAAGCCTACCACATTTATAAGACATGACACATGCGATCAGAGTCCATGAAGAGTGATTATATATATACCCAGTAAGAAACCTCAAAATCACCAAGTAGTAAAGCATGAAAGAAAGAGTTAACTTGTAACAATAATTTATTGGGAAAAGGGAAAGAAGATTCCAAGATATGCCCAAAGAAGGAACTCAAGTCCTAGAGTATAATAGAAACTCTCATCATGCTAAACAACTCAAAATTTATAGATTCTAATCCTGATATCTCAAGCATACATTATGGTCATTCCCTCAAATGATGTTGGAGGATCCTTTCCCCATGAATGTGGGTGAAATAATAACTCTAGTGGAGTATCCCTATCCCATACAAGATTTACGGTCACTGATTCTATGGATAAAAGATCCATGCCCTGTAATATGGATGAAATTTCATCTATGTTGAATTCTACCAGTAGAGGATCCCCACCCCATGATAACATGGAAAAAATATAGACTCCTCAGGAGGATACCAGTCCCAACAGGTGTGTAATGAGTTATATTTTCCGTGTATTATTTTTGGTTATTTTATTGATTATTTTTGAGACCAGGTGCTGATACGGTGTGTGATGTTGAGGCCTAGTGTACCTTGAATAAATATTTGAAATATATTAAATATATTAAATAGGACACACACACAATTTTCCTGAAAAAGTAGAATAAATTATAAAAAGGGGCCCATATCTAAAATATGAGGGAACCATTGAGTTCATAGCACAAGTTTTACCCTAGGCACGACATAACCTTTTTCAGCAAGAGGCATTTTTGCAAAAGTCATCGTAGGCATAAAAATGAATAAAACAATTACATAAATTATTTTATTTTATTTTATTAATGCAATGAACAAAACTTTTCGATAAATAAATGGTTACGAGGAAGTATTAGGTTTAATTGCTAAAACCTATAGATCTAGAGGTCCATTGGAGAGCCATAGAACAATATTCCATTAGTAGATAATGAATGGATCGAGTATTGATGACTGTTGCAAGATAAAATCAAAGGATATCTCCAATAATCACAACACAAGATTGTTATTCATTAGAAATTGATCCATCTCATAGTAGGGAATTGTTTTATTTGGTTGTATTTCCCTATTCTTAATTCCTACGATGAATGTTAATCAATTAACCAATAGATTGATCTACAGTTCAGTCATCTTGTGGTATGATTTTATTTTTGGGGTTGTTTTGGGATAATTTCTTTGTGGTTATCAATTCTTCACTTGTCATTATAATGAATAAATATTAAGTACAACATGAACATTGGATGAGGTTTGTCCCTCATGTTGAAGTTGTGATTTTCTCCCATATTTCTTCATTCATCGTGGGCGTTCTTTTTTTATCCCATGGTTAAAAACATACTAAGGAAATAGATCTTCGTACACCTGTTTCCTAGAAAAACAATACAATATTGTAGATCCGAGCTCGACATGACATGAAAATGGTTCGATGATGGAAGCAGTGGATGATCGGATAGTTTTGTATACCCAATTTCATGTTATTTTGTGCACAATGAAGAATGACATAAAAATCCATTTTCTGAATGGATTCAAGATTTTAATCCTAGTGTTCAATGATGATGTTTAGATAATGATATACCTTGGTTCTGATGAAGGGTGAGACCCAAATGGTGGCCATAAGAGGAGATGGAAACACATGAACCAGATTTGGAAATCTATAAATGTATGTGATAACTAGTTTATAACTCAGATCCACATTCCATTTGGACCCCCCTCAACAGAGGATATTATTTCAGGAATAATAGAGGTATCACATAGTGTGTGACCCTATCACATAGGATGTGACCTCTCCATTATGGATCAACATGTACCTAGGAGGGTATGTGGACATAGGATAAAGTACATGGGCACAGTCACACCATGTACTCCCACATAGACATGGCCAGGACAACATGTACGTGGGTATAAGTACACTGGCAGCTGCACGCCATGTACTGTTACACAGACATGGACACTGGAATTTTACAAGGGTAGGACACATGGTCAAAGGGACACAATGTGTACCCCTACTACATGCCATGTACTCTCTTAAAGTTTACTTGGAGTCCTTATCCTCTATATCTTGGACATGTTTGGTTTGGTAGGGTTCCACATATCCATTCCTTGAGGGTCAGTTTGGAATCACCTCCTACAAATAGGACATCGATCCATTCAGTAGGACTTCTTGGATAGATTTGTTAGAATCCTTCTGTGAGGCCTGAAGTAAGATCCTATATTCATATTTAATCCCTAGGTTGAGTTCTTAGTATCATCGTGACCAACACTATGAAAGCACTGATCCTATACTTAACTGGTTAATCTTAATTGAGTTATTGGTATACCCCAAGGACTTGGGTGTAATCATCATTTGTGTATCGTATCTATTCATTCTTCTAATGTATACTTCCTTTGGAGGGACCCAATGATCATTACCTATCAGATAGACTTAATTAGTGATATTAGACTCATGGAGTGTATTCTACCGGATGAGTGCTATGTGGAACCTTCTACATAGAATCCTAGGCTAGTATTACAGTTTTGAATTACCTTTATACTATGTGTCTTTGTTGAGTATATTCATATATTCTTGTTATATGTGCTATATACATATACCTATGTATAACTTATAATATTATTTTGTTGTATGATTTGTGGTTTTGGGGTGTCCTACTGGGTATTGTTATACTCTCCCCTGGATGATATTTTCTGACATGTATTGTGTCTTGTGCATAAGTTCGGACTTTTGATAGGGTCCTAGACAGACTAGGACTAGATGGTTCTTAGTGATACTGGACAGGTTGAGGTGTATTTCTATGTTACCTTGAGAGAAGTCCCTAGTTTAATTTCAGGTTGGACTTATTTTTAGAATATTTATGGTGGTATTTTATTTTTTAATGTTTAATTTTCTTTACTTATACCATACTTTGGATTTAGGATTTAGATGTATTCATGCATGGGTGTTCATTTCTTTTCATTTCAGAATTTTAATAGGATTAGAGATGTGTGTGTGTGTATAGGTACTTAGACTAAAGCCTCCCATGTTAGTGATATGCCTACTTGACGCTGGATGCCAGCCCTTAGCCTATTGAAGGTGGGATTGGGGAGTCACGACATGGGACCCATTGGGATGGGTCATGATAGAGTGGTATCAGAGCATTCAGTTCTACCTTAGGACCAAAGTTTGTGAGTTTGGTTTGGGGAAATAGTGCTAAATGTTTCGAGTTTAGCTTTCAGTACAGGGACTCCAGTGTCGGTGCAGCAACCAATGTATCCATACACTAGAACTCTGACCACCTTCTCTTTGACTTGGTACATTAGAACACCAATTTCAAGGAAAAAATGGTACATGAATCATATAGTAATGGGTTGTGGTTTCCATGTCCTTCTTGAGTCAACTCTCCAGATATACTCATTGACTGTGATACATCTTGTTTATTTTTAGGATGAATCCATGACATATGCTAACTAGGATTCAGCATTAGGATCATGAGTGTGATCCCCCAAATGATGAGGCATTAATATAGGAACCATTACCAGATATTTAACCTCCAGGTGGGGCACCATCTATACCACCACCTATTGAGAAGCAGATGGTACCCACAATACCAAAAAATGAGGTGAGTAGGATAAGTACACTTTATGAGTTTTAGGGACAAATAGCCCTTAGGTTCTATGATGAGTCTGACCCACATGCATCTGAGGTCTGGATTGAGGTGGTGACTTGAGTTTTACTTCTATTCAGGACATGATTAGATTAGATGATGGTCTTCGTGGTGAGCCTTATTCATGGATCAATATGGAAATGGCGAGGTTTGATGACCCAATCATATAAATTGGATAGTCTAATGTGGTTAGAGTTTGAGAACATTTTTAGAGGGTAGTTCTCTCCATATATGCCAAGGGATGTGAATATCCAGAAGCTTATATAGTTCTAATAGGGCAAGATTATAGTATATGAGTATTCATTGAGGTTTACCAACCTATCTGTGTACTCGAGGATGTGGTTCATGACTAGTTCTTTAGGGATGATAACATAGAGAGAGGACTGTGTAGGGACATCTAATCCAATTTTAACCCTCTTTTCATTCATACCTATGTTGTGGTTCTAGGGAATGCTTTTTTGGTTGAGAGTTTCTTAGCTAAGAAGGCACAACCAGTGGTTTCTAGTAGGGGTCAATAAGAAGTAGATACCTCAAAATTATGGAGCCTATGTCAGTCTCAGGGACCTCTATGTGTGAAATATTTCAGGAGGAGGTCCCAATACATTGGTTTAGTCGTTCAGGACTCTCAATATTGATCTAGTCTTCTTAGGGAGAGGCGGTTCTACTCATGTATTGTAAATCATGTCTGAGATTGTCCGACCCACCGTATGGTTGACAAAGAGACCATGGATGTGCTACTGAGGTAATGGAAAAAATAATAGATGGTAGTTCTGTAGAGAAGTAGATGGGGAAGAGGATATGGTAGAGAAACATGAGGTGGTATATGCTTTGAATTGTTACCACCACTACCCCCAGGTGGTCCATGATAGTCTTAGGGAGTTGGAGGACAAAGGTAAAGATAACTACAGGTGGTCGAGGCTATGATACAGAGGCCCAAGGAATGATATTAGGTATGATATATGTCTTTTATACCTTAGTAGCAGTACTAATAGACATAGGTTCTAGTCATTCCTTTCTTTACACCTATCTTGTTCAAGACTTAGAGATTCTAGTTGATCCGTTGGATCAACCCTTGTGCTTGGAGACTTCTACTGGAGATGACTCTGTGATCACACACTTGTGCTAATAGTGTGAACTAAATCTTGGATGAGAGAGTTTCTATTGGGATCTCTTTGTATCAGTGATGAGTCCTTATAATTTCATATTAGGTATGGACTAGTTGTCTATAGTTCATTCCCATATTAACTATTTTAGGCAGAGAACACAGTGTGTCTGTAGTGACAAAACCAAGTTTTCCTTTAGGGGTGAAAAGGAAACCTAAGTAGTGCAGGATGGAATCATTCATAGGAGGGTGTAGCTGATTACTCATAAATTGGCTAGAATGAACCTTGATGCATTATATGTAATGAGTTTTTAGTTCCCTACAGTATTGGAGGATTATAAGGATGTCTTACCTAAGGATGTTTAAGGATTACCTCCCCTCTAAGAGATAGAATTATGAATTGATCTATAACCTAATATAGAACCAATATCTATTCCAATATATTAGATGTCTATCGCAGAGCTTCATAGGCTCAGGGTTCAATTGGAGGAATTTCAAATTAAGGGATTTTTAAACCTAATATTTCACTATGGGCATCCCGAGTTTGGTTCTCTAAAAATGTAAATGGGAGCTTGAGGTTATGTTTAGACTACCAAATATTAAACTAGGCGACCACGAAGAACAAGTATCCACTACCAATGATTGATGACCTCCTTTATCAGTTGAGAGGGGCTCTATGGTTCTCAAAGGTTGACCTCAGTTCAGGCTATCACCAGTTGCGAGTACAAGATGAGGTTACACCCAAGATGGTGTTAAAATATATATATAGTTAGTATGAGTACTTAGTGATGCCCTTGGAATGAAAAATGACCTAGAAGTTTTCATGGTACTCATGAACTAGATATTTAAACCTTTCTTAGACCGGTTCATGGTAGTATTCATCGACGATATCCTGGTCTACTTTGCATCCAAGTAGAAGCATGAAAGACACTTGAGGATGGTTCTGGACATACTTTGAGGTAACCAACTTTATGTAAAGTTCTTGAAGTTATAGTTTTGGATAAATGGGTTCCAATTTCTAGGAAATGTTATCTTAAAATATTAAGAGTAAGTGGAATTAATCAAGGTTGAGGTAGTATTAGAATGGGAGCCACCGAAGAAGCATGTCATAGGTGTGGAGATTCCCTGGGTTGGAAGGCTATTATAGGAGATTCATACATGATTTATCCATGATATCAGCACCCATGAAATCCTTGACCCAAAATGAGAATTCATTCGTATAAACAAAGCGGTACCAACATGATTTTCAGATGTTGAGGTAGTGATTGATGAGTTCTACCATATTGAGATTTCCATAGAATGGTGGTGAGTGCGCAATATTCTATGACGCATTAGGAATAGGGATTGGTTGGGTTATAATTTAGAAGAAGGAGATAATTTCCTACAGTTCACATCAGTTGATACCACATGAGAAAAACTAAATGAACCATGATTTTGAGTTAGCAATGAAAATCTTCACACTGAATATGTAGTGACACTACCTGACGGGTGAGTGATTTATCATCTATTCTGATAACAAGAGTCTCATGTATATATTCTCTTAGATAAACCTTAACATGATTTTGATACAATGGATATATTTTCTATAGGATTATGAATTATAGATTGTTTATAATCTTGGGTAGGGGAATGTGGTAGTATATTCTCTTAGAATGAGATCTTGTTTGCAGTTGCTAAATGGGGCATCAGAGAAGTTGGCCTCATCCTTTTCAAAGGACACATTATGGTACCAATGTCATTACCAGAGGAGGTTATGAGAGGGTTTAATACATATTCTTTAGCGGTACGTACATGTGTTTAAAAGATGTACCAGGACCTATGAAATTAGTTTTGGTGTCTTTGTATGAATAAGAATGTTGTAGAGTTTGTCTCTCGATGCCTTACTTGTCAGCAAGTGAAGGATGATCACTAAGTTCCAGTGGGTTTAGCTCAACCCCTTGAGGTGCTAGAGTATAAGTGGGATGAGATATCCATGGAATTTGTGATGGGATTACCACATAAGTCTAACAGAAATTATTATATATGGGTGATCATAGACTGGCTCACCAATTTAACCCACTTAGCTATTTGGGAGTAGAGTTTAGTATAGAGCTTGGGACACCTCTACATGAAGGAGATAATATTACTCCATGATTTTCCCTCGATGATCATTTATATCCGCAATGATTGATTCACATCTCATTTAGGGAAGGGATTAGAGTAAGATTTTGGGACTTAGTTATTCTTAAGCACAACATTTAACCCCCAAACTAGTGGCCAGATAGAGTGGACCATTAAGGTCTTAGAGGAGATCCTGTGGGATTTCATGTTGGACTTTGGCTATAGTTGGTAGGATTTCCTATCACTGGTGAAGTTTGCATACAACAAAAACTACCATCCCACCATTGGTATGAAACTATTTGAGGATTTGTACAAGCGACCCTGCAGGTCACCAATATGATGGAATGACCAAGGAGAGTTAGAACTCATGGGCCCAGAGTTAGTGCGAGTGACTACTGAGAATTTAAAGATCATCCAGGAGATAATAAAGATTTCATAGAGGCATAAAAAATATTATGCAGATAGAAGACAAAGGACTTTGGAGTTTGAGGGGTGAGACCATGTGTTCCTACATGTTTCTACTCAACATGGATTACAAAGATTTGGCTGGGGTGGTAAGATTTCTCTGATATTCATTGGCCCTTTCCAGATAGTATGTAGAGTTGGTGAGTGGCATTTCTCTTAGATCTACCTCTGTAGTTAGACTAGGTATATGAAATATTCCACATGTCATAGCTGAGGAGGTATGTGAATGAACCATCACATGTTATCAATTGGGGTGAGATGGAAATAAAGGATGGATCTACCTTTAATGAGTACCTAGTAGAGATTGAGGATCAGAAAGAGAGGATCCTTCATAAGTGATCAATTCCTTTAGTGAATTTATGTTGGTAGCATGAGAATCTTCAAGAGAGAAAATGAAATAAAGAGGCTCTGATTCATGATTAGTACCCACATATAATTGTGTAGTTCTTGTTTTGGATTTTTGGAATTTAAAGACCTATGGTGTAGAGAATTTAATGACTCATATTTCCATATATTTTATTTTTATATTATATGGATTATTTTTGAAACCAGGCGCTAAGATGGCATTCAATTTCAAGATCTAGTGGGCCCAAAATAAATGTTGGAAATATATTAAATATATTAAATAGAACACATGTACAAGTTTTCTAATTTTTTTAATAACTTCTAAATGGGGGTCTAGATCAGTAATCCAAGGTCATTGTTAAGATGTTTAACCTTTTGAAAGGATCCTAGATGGACCGGGACCAGATGGTTCTTTGTGAGACTCGAAAGAGCGAGGTGTGTTCCTATGATACCTCGACATAAATCCTCATTTTACTTTCAGGTTGGACTTATTTTAACACTCTTTGTGGCGATCTTGTATTTGGCCATGTTTACTTTTCTTTAATTCCTATCATACTCTAGTTGTCGGATTTTTATGTATGAATCCATAGTTTTTCATTTTTTTAAAATTTCAACATTTTATAGGCTTGGAGATGTGGGTGTTTGTATAGGTACTTAGGATAAGGCCTCTCATGTTAGTGATATTCCTACTCGGTGATAGTCACTATCCCCTGTATTATTGGAGGTGGGCTTGGGGATTCATGAAACAAGACCCATTGAGATGAGCCATGAAAATGTGAAATACCAACTCCACCTAGGAATAATGAGGGGGGAAATCCATTCTTAAAATAGAAATACCAAGACAAGGGGGATTACATAATGTGTCTTAGGGGTACACAACATGTTATCCCAACTTGACCACCAAGATATGTTATGTCATCCCACATGGCATGTCCAGAACCAATTACACAATGTGTATAGGGTTCAGATGACATTCCATGTCTATAAAGGTACCCATGTTGTAATTCATCTTTCTGAGTCATGTACCTATGAAGGTACACAGGGTGTGTCCCAACACACACAACACATGGGGGAACATGGGTCCATTAGAGTGTAATTTTGGAACATATCGAGTTGGATGGGTGTGAGTCTCATGGTGTGTAGGTTAGCCATAGAGCTGTTCCATCCTCTACTCCATCATAAACCCTAGTTCCTTATAAAAAAACTACACGTGACAAGTAGTCAATTTCTTCTTCTTCTTCAGAATACTAGATTTTTTGTGTGTCTTTTGATCATCATTCCTCCTTCACTGATTGCAAAACCCCAACCTTGGTTTTCCTGAAAAACACCTGAGTGGAGACTCCACACAACCTCATATGCACCTCCTTATAAGAAATTGGTCTTAGACTAGAGATGAGAATCTAAGGGTGTATTGGGGAGACTATAACCTTGGTAATCATAACCATACACCATAAACATAAATGAAATATAAAACCTAGAGCATTATAGTGCCAGATAAAGTAAACATAATGTAGTAAAAAAATGTTACCCATATCAAACATGATAATATCCCATGATACTAATTTGGAAATACAAACTAGAGTATAAAGGCACAAGAAGACAAAATAATAAACACCGCATAATCCTCCGTAGTCTATCACAGTACCACTACTAGCTCTATACGCCACTACTAAACTATATTCAGGGGACTCATTTCCTTAATTGGATCTCTGATCATGAAGTCTTTACATGCATAAAAATTACTGTATAGGGTGTGAGTAATATAACCTAGTAAGACACCACCAATTAATTCTTAACATGAGTTTACAAGTATAACATATGTATTCCAAGATAAATGTAAATGTGAAAGTAATAATTAACAATCATATTAAGAGTGTTCATGTGATAACTATGCTACCAAGGGCCCTGACCGTACCTACTTCAACTCTATTCCTAAAGGATAGTCATAAAGTATATCATAAATAACTAAGATCCAGTCTCAAGGCTAGTGACCATGTATCTTGATAGTCATAAGTAATCGAGTTAGATTGGTCTATAAGGCCATCAAATACCACATCCATCATGGGGTAGGGATCATGATCATCAAACCTCATCACCAATCATAGGTTAGGCCTCAAGGACTGCATATCCTATCTATTCCATTGGTTAGGCCATAAGGCCATCATACCCCTTCTACCTCTATAACAACTATAGATTCTAGGCCATAATTTCAATACCCTATGTTTAGGTCATCATCATCATCATCATTTTCACATGTCATGTGCACTACTCCAATAAGGGATGACCATATCATGATGTTCCATGTATTTCAAGTAATAAAATAAATACCTCCAACCATATGGAAATTAAATATAACATGGTAGAGAATATAAGGGAATAACATGGAATTCCATCATGGGAATAAATAGAAACATACAAATACATGTGATCATTATGAAACATGATTTAGTAGGACACACTAGAATACTCATGGAATCAAGCATATTATATGGGTCACATGACCTACCCACACACGTGATCACTATCAAGAATGGTTAATCAAGCTATTCCAAAACATGTATCAAATTAATGAAATAAGAGTATACAAGGTTACTGAATGGTATGGAACTTTCTACCTTTAGATTGTTGAGTTAAAACTCCAAACCTACTGAGTAGTGATACCCAAGTCACACTTGAGCTCTAAATGGATCAATCTCTCTCACCAAGAAAACATATAAATAATACAAACTTAATAAAATAATGTTTTTATAATGATATTCAAGAATATTCTAAGTCAATGGAGTATGGTATACACCAATATACCTCTTGGGATCTTCCAACGATGCTAGAGTTGGATTTTTTCAAGGGAGGTGCCTCCGACACTCTAGATCTACCACCATTCTTGTAATGATCCAAGAATACATTGTTATATTTTCATCAAAATCCATAGATCTATCCATGAAATACATGATATTTGATTTGTCTTAGGGTAATAAGATTAGATTTATAAGAAAACCAAATAAAAAAGGTTCATGGATCACATACCATAATTCTCAATCATCAGCACACTTAGATCTGTCAGAATTGATCTTGGAAGGAGTGAAAATTTTTCAGGGAAGGATGTGAAGTCTATAGGTTTGATAGGATATATTTAGGAAGAATAAAATGTCAAAATGGGTAATTAATGACCATTAAATAGGCTTTTTGGATCATTAATCCACACATGGATGGTTTGGTCACATGGTTTTCCAAATCATGTTCCAACCATGAAAGACTTTCTTCATATCCTAGGCACCCACACAGTTTGAAAAACTATGAAATAACCATTATTTTGGCCATTGGAACATGTTTCAAAATTTGTAAGATGAGGTTTTAGGATTTGATAACCCATGAGCCTTAACCATGCCCCACCTCAAGTGCCTCTATCACAAGTTACACATTTTCCTGGAGAATCAGCATGGTTTGGGAAAACTGTTCTTCAACTGTAATCCCTTAAAAATGGATCTAAAACTCTCTAAAACCAACCAGAAACCCCTATAAATTAGCCTCAACAATTTATAGTTCAATAACACATGATTAAAGGTTGAAATTAACTCATAATGTACCTAAAAAATGCAATTCCATTACAATACCCCCCCTCTAAAGTCTTCTCATCCCCAATAAGAATATCTATGCATCTTGCTCAAAAAAATCATGACTCTGGGACTATATATTAGACTCCCAATCCTAATATTACTCTGGGATCCTTCCATGCCATAATAGTATCTATACAAGTGGAACAATATTCCCCCATGACACTATCTCATTCCAGTCTACAATCTACACCTATAATTCCATGTACAATGCATTAGGCTATAGCTCAGCATCATCGTACTCAATCACATGCATAGGACCGATCATGTACCTCAAATGGTGAGTCACATGAAATGTTTTGTGCATACATCGATAACAAGAAATATGGTTCAGTTGGTAATCCACCATACTAATATGATCATAAATATCAAACAATCCAACAAATCTTGGAGATATATTTCCCTTATTATGGAATCATTATACCCTAACTGAGGTGTCACCTATAAGAAAAATCTATCTCCAATAGAGAAATTCAAGTATCATATCCTTTAGTTGACATATGATCACTACCAAATTTTAGTGGTGGTCAACCACTTCTTGATCAATTGCACTCTCCTGGAGGTCTCTTAAACCATTATTCACCCCATAATAGCTTCCTCACCTACCTCATTCAAACATAATGGCGAATGAAACAAACAACTATAGTGATATTTAAAAGGTTTTATTGGAATAGAATCCTAAAAATTGTTATTATACATGGATTAAGAAAAGGTCAGGTGATCAAGAAAAGATCCACCAAAATCCAGGATGTATGCCTTTGGAACATCCTCTAATATCTAGATTTTCATCTCTAATTTACCATCATTATATTGATGATACATTGTACTTAGTTTTAGCTGAGTATCCAAACACTTATATTATACCTTACAAAAACATGACATGAAACACACATCTCAGTTAGATACAATGCTCTAGGGAACCCCATGAAGCCATAAAATCTCCCATATATAAAAATTTCATAGGTAATCCATGGAATGAGTCTCATGGATTGGAAAGAAATGAGAAACCTTCCTCAGTCGATAATCTATCATCCAAACCACATCATGACTCTTTAGGGTCTAGGGTGACCCCATTATGAATTACATCATCACATTATCCCACTTCCACATTGGCACGAGATGTAGATGAAGCAATCCAATAGGATTATTATGCTTGGTTTTTACTCTCTAGCATGTAAGGCACCGTGAAATAAGACCAGGGATTTCCCTCTTCATACCAACCCACCAGAACTAAAATTGAATATCATGGTATATATTTTTAGACCCAGGATTCATTTAACATTTTTAAGAATGAGAGTATCTAATAAGATCCTCTCTTAAAGATTCTAGTACTATGATCCACCCATTTACACTGATCACATCATCATAATTTACTTATGATATTGGATTCGGGTCACTGATTTCCAATCGTTCTCTCTTCACCACACACTTGGGATTTGAATCTTGGCCAGTATTCACCCTATCTACTAATGAATATTAGATTACTAAGGGTGCACATGTCATGAAACCATTATCCTTAGGAACATGTATAATCCAATCCAGTATCAAACTAATTAGATATCACTCCTTTGGCGATTCCCACTCACCAATCTCTTGTATCTCTGATGTTTCCCTGCTTAGTGTATCTGCAATGACATTAACTTTCCTAGAAGGATAAGACATCTCAAATTCAAACTTCTTCAGATAATCTTCCAAACAACTCTCCCTTAAATATAGATATCACAAATATAATATATATCAAAGGCTCTTGTAGTCTTGGTAAATAATAAACATATCATCGAAGAGACAATGTCACTAACACGTTAGGGTGTGGACCAAAAATGTCAACTCTAAGTCATGTTTTAGGTAGTTCCACTTATGGGGTCATAGGTAATGTGTCCCATAAGAATATAATTGATCCCTTTTCATAAAAAAAACTCCTAAACCAACACTCGAGGCATCAAATTACACCATGTATCCAATACTAGGCTCTAGAAGAATCAAAACTAGAGTTGTTGTAAATATCATCTTTAACTTAAGAAAAACCACCTCACACTAAACAATCCATTCAAACATCACCCCTTTCTTGTTAATCCTAGTGACTGGTTATTATAAGTAGGATAATTATTTAATAAACTATTAATAATATCTAAAAAACCTAGGGAAACTCTTGATCTAAAAAATATCCTTAGCGTGATCCCAAGACATCACCACTTTTACCTTCTCTGGGTCCACTGAAATATCTAACTCTAAGATCACATGACCAAGAAAATGTATCTCTAGAATATAGAAGTTACACTTTGAAATTTTGTTATAAATATGATGAACTGAAAATGTACTCAATATAGACTGCAAGTGTTTGGTATGTAACTCATATGTCTTTGAATATATATGGATATTATCAACAAATAACATGATTAAAGAGTTATGATATGGGTGGAGGATAATTTTCATGAGATACATGAACAATGTTGGGGAATTAATCAAAACTAAAGGTATGATTAGTTACTCTTACAATCCATATATACTCTTGAATAATTTATTAGGAATATCCTCCTTTATAACTAGTAATTGATGTTAGGCTGAATGAAAATCAATATTAGAGAACCACTGAGCTTCCTATAATTTATCAAAGAGAGTGATAGTCCTAGGTAAAGGATACATGTTCTTCATTATCACATGATTCAACTTCATTTAGTCTTCATAGAGTAATAGAATAACATCTACCTTTTTGGAGAATAACATGAGATCACCCGAAGTTGATGTGTTCAGTCTGATAAATCCCTTCACCAAAAAATCCTCCATCTTCACATTTAAATTTCTCAACTCATTTGGTGCCATATGTAAAGGAGGAATCATTATAAATTTCACTCCAGGCCCAAAATCAATCTCAAAATCAATCTCTCAGTCTAGAGGAAGACTTGGGAAGTCATCTGGAAAAATATCCTAAAAAAATTCACCACTAGAGGAAAAATAGAGCGGTGGAATTTGATGATTCCACCATGAGGTACATGACTACTACCTATTCCATGATGGATCCAATCCAGCTCAAATATAGTCCCACTCTACAGGATTTTACATGACACTCACCAGCCATCATAGAATTATCTCCCTTAGGTTAAATAAAGGATAACTTCAATTGATAACAATCGATGTGAGTATAAAATATGGTCAGCTTGTCCATTCCAAAGATCCCATAAAAGGTAGTTATCTCAAGGTTCATAAAATCTCATAAATTTTCATAGAAAAAAAAATCTATAATACATTATGGAGATCTATGTAGATGATTAAATTTCTTTTCCAAGGGTGTTTTAAGTGAAAAAAACTCAAAATGAAACTTAATTGGAAACTCTAGAATAATAAAAACCTAAAAAAATATAAGATAATGGGAATAAACAGTATAAAAAAGGGTGATAGAAAGAGAAAAGGTGACTAAGACCATACCTTGAATGATCAATGGTCTCTTTCTATTGTCAACTGGTACCTGATCCATCATATACACTTATCCTAAATCAGCTCTATGTCCCTAACCCTAGTGTTCATGACTCACATAAGTCGACATTGTATTAGTAGTTTGAACCAGGTAATAAATACCACAACTAGATCCTTGGGTTATTTGTCACATATTTCCTACACCCCTATGGAAAATTGCCCTAAAAGCTCTCGAGTAGAACTTCTAGAGATGCTCTATCTCAACATATTTCTGATAATTTCTCTGAGGTGTTGGGAAGAACCTATGGTAATTAAAAATCTTCCCATTAAAGTACTATTGAACTCCTCCTAAGGGGGATAAATAATCCAATCTATACTAAACCTACTTTCCACCACATCACTATATGTACTATGTGTTCCTCTTACTACTACTAGATGCAACACTCATCATGGAAGTAGGAGGTCCACCATACAAGCACTGAAGTATGGAAGAAGACTAGTTGGTCAATCCTCCTCAGGGACATTATCAATAGTCAAGAACTTGCAGATAACCTTTAAGTATTTTGTTATGTCAAAAATACTAATATACCATCTTATATTAGGATTAATATTGATCTAAAACTTCATGTCCTTTTGTACCTCATTTCTAGATAAAAAGGGTGAAAAACAAAGTAGTTTGGTGAAACTAGTGGAGTATGAAGATATCGTCATGGATCCTTGCGAAAGATCCATGAATTCATGGACATAATTAAGCTTCAATATATTATAAAATAATTTCCTAAAGAATAGGTTATTGAAGGTCTCCCAAGAAATACCCTCATGTCTTCATTCTTGTCTCATGACACCCTACCATCTCTTGGATGGTCCCTAAATCATTAATGTCATTAGCTTGACCCATCATTCCTTTGGTGTCCTAGCCAAGTTGAAAATACCCTAAATTATTTCTATCCAATCCTTAGCATCCTATGGTACCACAATTCCCTAGAAGGATGGTAGATGATAGAGTTGGAAGTTGCAGGAATAATCAAACATTTTCCTTCGTAATCCTCCACCATGGGAAGATATAATCCTAAATATTTTGGGCTAGAGTGTCTTCAACAACTAAACCTCAAGAGTAGGTGTGGGAGTATGCACATGTGTATCCTCCTGCATGGCATATGGTTGAACTGGAACATCTTATCTAGAGGGAACATTTAGGCATCTTTGCGACAACATTTTTTTGAAATTATAAACAAACATTTAAATTTTTGACTAAAAAATTATTTGAAAAATAGATTTGGCTGTTAAAAGGCATACTTAAAGGAATTTTTATCAGAAGGTCTATCCTAGTAGATACCCACAGACAAGGTATAACCCTCCTAGTTTTACCCAAGGCCCAAGATCTATCCTATGTACCTATATGTTTTTCCCAATTACATATATAAAAATATAACATCATGATTAATTTTAACTAACTAATTCCAAAAAAGATATATCATTACAATAGGGAGTATAAATATATCAAAAAATATGCACAATATAAGGAATTAAGTTAAAAAACTACTACATAACACACAATAGGTATATATATATATATGACTTTTGATCCTACATGCCTACTTTGCATACATGAACACCCCAAAATCCCATAAAACTGCAAAAAGAATCCCTTTATGAATAATTCATAGGTCCATTACACATGAGATATCCAAGAACATGGAAACTCACTTAAACCTATGTTCTTTCTACCATGTACTAGAACAACCAAGAATAAAATAAAGGAAACTCAGTCTAAAATACCATTTTTCAACATCCTAACCTAGGTTTACCCAAACAAAACCCAAGTAGAGATTCCATAATACCTCATGCACACCTCCCCATATGAAAGATGCTACTAACTAGTGGCAAGGTTGTAAGAGAAGAATTTGGAGAATATACCCTTAGTAATTATATCTATACAACCTAATATAAATAAAATAGACAACCCTGAGTATCATGAATGAAGATAAAGAAACATTATATTGTAACAAATTTAACCCATGTTAAAAATGAAAATAATCAAGACTCCCAATTCAGAAATCCAAACTATACTATAAAGGTGTATGAATAAAAATGAAGAAATACTATGGAATCCTCCAAAGTCTATAATGGTACTGATACCATCTCTATTATCCACTACTCAAATATCTTCTTCATCCCCCTTTCTTTTACCCGGATCCCTACTCATGAATTTTGCACACATATCAAGATTACCATATAGGTTGTGATAAATATAACCTAGTAGGACACCACTAATGAACCCTTAACATGATTTCAAAAGTATAATTGGTGTATTCCATGTTAAATATAAATTCATAAGAAATAATTAATAATCACATGTCGAGAATTTTTATGCTAACCAAGCCACTATGAGCCCTGACCATACTTATTTTGACTCTATGCGGAAAGGATAATTGTAAAGGATTTAATAAGTGACCAAGATTTAACCTCAAGGATAATAAAAATTTCTCTTAAAAGTAATAAGGAATATTGTCAGATTGAGCCACATGGATATTGTATCACACCTCTATCTTGGGTTGGGCCTTAAAACCATTAAAGCCTATCATCAGTGACATGTTAGGACTCAAGGCCATAATATCCTATATATACCTTGGGTCATGCCTCAAGGCCATAATTCCCCTACTACCACTACCTCGGGTCTAGCCTCAATTTCATCATACCCCTAACCTATGTTTAAGACCACCGTCATCATCATCACATGTTGTGTTCACACCCTCTAAGTTATAACCATATCACGTTAGTCCACCTATATTGAATACCAAATGAAATACATATAAAGGCATGATAATTACACATAACATGGAAGAGAATATAAAGGCATCACAATGCTTGTTTTCATGAGAATAAGTAGAAATGTACAATATATATGATTAGTATCGAACAAGGTATAATTTATACACTAGAATACTCATGGAATCAAGAATTATATATGAGTTTCATGGGATAAAAAAACACACATAGGCAATCACTATCAAGCATGGTCAATCAAAATATTCCAACATAAGTTTCAAAAAAGGAAATAAGAGTATACTCAAGCCTAATATTTTAATTAAATTTATACCTTTATCTTATTGATGAAACACTTAAAACCCATCAAGGAATGATATTTGAGTCACACCTAAGATCTGTCCGGATCAACCTTTCTCACCAAGAACCCATAGAATCAATCCCAAATCAATCATGTCAAGTTTCTAAAATGATATTTAAGAATATTTTAAGCTAATGGATCTGGGTTTACACCAACACACCTCTTGGGATTTTCCAATGATTATATAATTGAGATTGATCAAAGGAGATGATGCCGACATTCTAGATCCACCACCACTCTATCAATGATGAAGGAATTCATCATTTTATAGAATTAAAACCCAGAGATCTGGTCATGGAATTACATATATATGATTCTTCTCTAGTTAATAATGGTAGGTATAGAAAAAAATTGAATAATAATGGTTCTTGGATCACATTAATTAATTCCTAATCATTAACACACTTGGATCTATTGGAATCAAGCTTGTAAGGAGAGGAAATTGTTGAGGTAAGGCTGTAGAGTCTCTAGGTTTTAAAGGGATATATTTTGGAAGAATAAAAATTAAAAATAGGAAATTAATGGTTGTGAAATAGGATTTTAGAATCATTAAACCAAACACACATGGTTTGGTTACACGATTTTCCAAACTGAGTGCCAACCATGCAAGGTTTTTTCCAATTCTGGAAACCCACATGGTTTGGTAAACTATGCGCCAAACATGATTTTTTCCACTAGAATGTGTTACATCATTTCTAAGGTGATGCTACATGATTTGATAAACCATTAACCTTAATTAGGACCCACCCCAAGTGAATACACTAAATCTTCATGGTTTCTTGGAGAATCAGCACAGTTTGGGAAAAACATGATTTATCCATGCACCCTTTAAATGCCTCTAAAACTCTCCAAAACCAAAATCAATCCCCCAATACTCAGACCCAATAATTCATAGTTCAAAAATTCATGAATAAATGATTATACTAGCTCATAATTCACTTGAAAAATATGAGGATGTTACAAATTCCCCCATAAATCAAACCTGATGTGCGTAAAATATGTGTTGACCATGCTAACGCCACCTTCAATGACTGGATTATAGCCAAACTTCATCATAAATCACATCCTTGATGCATCCCTTGTTTCCCATCCACATTTACTCATGAAACCACCATTATATGATCCAACTTTTAACTTTGTTCATTGTTGTAAAACCTCTATCATGCCATAGTTATAATGAAAAAAATTTAATAAATAAAATTCCATTCTGAATGAATTAATACCTTATTAATAAATGTAGTTATAGAAAATACATGCACTATATTTCATTTTTTATTTTTACCATTTTAAAATATTGATATAATTTTTTTTTCAGGCTTAAAAGATCATTAAATGTCATTATGATTGATAATATATCCATTCTAAAATGACCATTAAGATTAGTATTTATTAAGGGTTATGATAAATTTTAATTTAAATTGATAATAAAAGTGATGTCCTTATCTAGTAGCATTGTACCCTATAAATCCTATTTATTGGAGCTTTTGAGGGAGATGACATCACTGACCTTTTCCCTTGACTAATCCTAAGTTTATAGTCAATGGTTGAAACTTTATTGAAACTGTTTATGAGAGAAGTTCAAGATTATATATTTCATGGCATAAACCATGTTTTCCAAACCACTCCAATAAAGTACGACCATCGTACACCTTACCTATAGGGTGTATGCTAGTGTAATAAGAGGTCATGTATCTTGATCATAATGGTATGAATTTTTATATTTTATTTTTAATAAAATAATGATTATATTTAACCCATTTTTTTATCACTTATATATATATGATTAAGTAATAATTTTGATAAAAATTATATTTTGATACAAAGAAACTAAAATAAATGTTTTGGGAAATATATAGTTTCAATTAAAACAAATATTTTGATAAATTCAAGAATTTTAGAAATTAATGTTATTTTCATGAAATATTCTTATTAAATATTATTTATTTAAAAATAAATGTTAATATAATTTAAGGAATTCCAATTTAATTCTTATAAAGAACAACAAGTGGTTAGTTCCGCAAAATATAATATTTCCCATTAAGTAATATTTTTATTTAAATTTATAAATTATCATATTAGGAAAATTATTTTGGTAAAATAAATATTATTTTTGAAATATTTACATCAAAATTATCCAATGGTAATTTTTTTATAATTTTATGAGATAGTCAATTTTTTGGGTAAAAATTAAATACGGTATAAATATCAGTTGTATTATAACATCATAATATCCCAAAAGTGATGTAATTAATACTATATAGGAAATAAAAAACCAAAAATATATTTCCCCTTTAAAATAATGTATTTTTTATGTTACTTGATTAATTTTAAATTTTTTTAATGAATCCTACAAAACCTATACCGTATTTTAAGGTTTTAAAATTGATTCTTTATTTTAATGAGCTTGGTTATTATTGAAATAAAATATTTAGAACAACACTTATTTAAAATTAATCATAGGAAAAAAACATGGGAAGGATTGTGGTTTTAATTATTTTATTATATAGAGTCCGAAACATAAGTTTAGAAACAAATAAAGAATTCCCCTATCTTTTTCTATAATTACCCAACCAACCTCCCATTATTATTCACTCAAAACCAATTTATCATGATTTTCATATAAATATATCTGTCCCTCTCTAAATATCTTCTAAGGTGTTCCCAAGCTCTTAAGAGTCTCCTCTCAATCTTTTAGAATCACCCTCTCAAGGTAAGGCATTCGTTTCTTCCTCTTTATTCAAGTACTTTATTTGTATTGAGCCTTTTGATTTTCCAAATTTTCACATTAGAATATGTTTTATACACATCTCTTTTCTTTCCTTATGATTTTCATGTAATTTTTTACCACATTTCACTCTCATTAATCCCTTCCATGAACCTTTAAGTACACCTCTTTTGCTACCAAAATTATTCAATGTATTTCCATGCCAAACATTTGTATTGTGAATACCCATACTAATTTCCACTCAATATTATTCACCTAGTTGTATATACCCTTAATTTACATGGGACTTCCATATATGTAACCCACATCCCTTAAACATGGTATTAGAAGTTATGAAACATGTTCTTATTTTTGTATGATCTATGTGGTACACAAATTCATGTACATGATATAAATGTGACAAGTGGGCTTATAATTATATATCCCTCCAATACATTGAGTAATTTTTTAAAATCATGAGATACCATGTATGGTGCACATTCGGATAGTCTAAGAACACTATGTTGTGATGTCTTGGGGGTTATCCTTGACTTATGATTATGATGTTATGTTTTATATTATTTCCACATTCCTATGTTTCCTTGATAATATCATCTTATATCATGCTTAGATGTTCATATTTATGATTCTCACCCTTTTATGTCACCTTGATATGCCTCTTGACTCACATATGTTACTTTCATCATGTGACACTTTGATTATTCAGTTACTATGCTTTATAGTTCACTCATTTCCTATATATATCCCCAGGTTATCCTTTATATTATTAGAAGATCAATGGTATTTAAGAGCATGTTATGAAGTTTTAAATAATGTAATTGTATCTCTATTTCAAGTTATTGTTCGATGTACCTAATTCCAAAAATACACAATGCCCCTCCATCTTTTGGGTTTGTATTATGTGTATCATAATGCAATAAATCATGAAATAAATTGTATAAAATATATGGGTTGTCGTAGTTTGTATCAGAGTATGGTTTAGTTATTTTTGGTGATTATTATTATAAATAATTAAGGATAAAACTAAACATTGGAAACAATTCCTAAATTTTGGTAAAATATAGAATGAGTGGTTTCCAAGAAATAAAATCCATTTCGGGATACTATAAGTGAATGTGGATTTGGAATAGTTGTACCCAGTGGTAATAACCCCAAAATGGGTTTATTATGAATTAACTCGATCATTACATGGTATAAGACAAAGATGCTTTGCTGCACACCTAGTTTGAAACTCCCATGGGATATGATTTGGTAAATTCACAATCTATTTATTAACCATTATGAAGGGAACAAAAAAGTTTCTATGAAATTTTATGTCAGGAAATTGACCAGGATAACTCATATTGAAACTTATAAATTAATATTTTATTGAATTTATGTGATTTATGATTTATTATTTCAATGTTTATAGTTTCCCTTTTTTGTGTTTAATAATTTAAAAATTATCATCCTTAATTTTCCATTTATTTTATTCAATGTTTGGAAATATGATGAACTGAGTCAATAACCAACATGATGGTAAAAATGATGACTTCCCAAATGAGATGCCTAACCTGATGGGAGAAGGATTTGAGAACTTCATGATTATACATACTCAATTAACTCATGTTTTGAGAAAAAAACTCGATTTAGGGGGGGAACCCAAATCCCCTTAAGAAAGAGCAAGTTGTAATTAAGACCTTTATGAATCAAAGGAGTCTAACTTACTAGAGATATTTTGATCCATTAATCATGGAACAATGGATCAAATCCATGGAAAAGATATTCTCTATCCTTCAATGCTCTGATCAAGAGAAGGTCATGATGGGTATTTATTTCATGGAAGGAGAATCTGATCAATTGTAGATGTTGATCAAGAATATGAATCCCAAGGAAGAAATCAAAGTGATAGAGTAGAAAGAATTCTGGAAAATATTTTTTTGATAAACATGTTCCTCACACTCTTTAACTAAATATGGATATGGAGTTCGTTGGATTCATGAAAAAGGAGGATGTATCCATTAGGTCATATGAGACAAACTTCACATGACTTGCAAGTCACTCCTCTAAATTTTTCATTGAACCAAAAAAGTAAGTTTTACAACTTATTTAGTGAGATAAAGTTGAACCTTTGGAAATATTTGGAAATTTAAGACTTTTATAGCTATAAAAAAATTGTATTGTGTTATCTCAAAGTTGAAATGGAGATTAATGAATATCAAGGGTCTAATGGGACTAGATATAGGACGTGGAAAATGAATTTTAATTATGGAAGAGTAATAGATAAATCTCATGGTGATAAGAAAGTTTGACACCCCACTAGTCAAAATTGTGGGAAGAATCATCCTAGTAATTTCCTAAATGGGACAATAAATTTTTTAGGTACGATAAAAAGGGAAACTTATCCTATGAATTACTATGGGATAATACAACCAATATAATGGAATAAAGGAAAGCTTCAATCAACTCTTAGCTCACTTTCTAAAATTTCAACTTAAAGGAATAGCGACACCATTCAAACCAATGCACTAAACCAAGGGTTATTGAAGATATTGGAATATAACAACCTCCAAGGCCTAGAGAAAAAAGGTGATCATATTTCATCACGACTGCTGAGGTGGATACTAAAAATGAAGTAGTTACATGTATGTTAGTTATTCATTCAAAGATAGTGAATTAACTATTTGATTCTAGTTCTATTAATTATTTAATATAATAAAATTTTAGTAAAACTATTAAAACACCACCTCAAAACATGGAAGTTGATCTACTAGTGAAAATGATAAATGAGTAAATTATTACATCCAAAGTATATAACTTCTCCCCTATCATTAATTTTGGACTGAATTTCCATGTAAACCTTTTTATACCCCATTTATCATAATTTAACTATATTTTGGGTATGGATTGAATTTCCATGCCTAGATCTAACATAAATTTTTTGTAGAAATAAATCACACTCCTTATCATAAACCTCTCTTAGATTATATACAAGTATAAGGAGGAGGATGAATCATATTTGGAATTATCATCTAAATCATGGATATTACTACCTTATGAACAAGAATTTATAGATAAAATTATTGAGACCAAGTAAAAGACCATCCTTTATGACATTACCATTGTAAGAGAATACAATGACATGTTTCTTGAATAATTGTCTAGTTGTACTCCTCGTTGTGAGGTTAATTACTAAATCAAACTTATAATCAATGATTTTATAATATCTAAAACTCAATATAGAATGAACACCACTGAACTTGAAGAGATATAAAGACAAAACTGTAGGAGAATATAGATAAATGGTTTATATGCCCAAGTGATTCACCATAGTGTGCATTGGTCCTTTTCATCAAGAAGAAGGATGGGTCAATTCACCTTGAAATTGATTATTGAATATTCAATAAGATCATGATAAATAATGAGTATCACCTGCCACATATTGGTGACTTTTTTGATTATCTACATAGAGAAAAATGTTTCTATAAGGTGGATATTTGGCCAATATATTATCATGTATAGGTGAAGAAGGTTGATATCCCCAAGACTGATTTTCATACAAGGTATGAGCACTATGATTTCATAGAGATGCCATTTTAAATCACTAATCCTCTAGATATATCCATGGAATTAATGTATAGAGTATTTTGGGATTACCTTGATAAATTTTTGGAATTAATTATATAATATATTCTAATCAAATACAAAATAAAGGTGGAACATGAAGATCATTTTAATGATTTACTGAAGACATTGTGAAAGGAAAATTTGTATGTACTGTAAAAAAATGAGAGTTTTGGATAGATAAAGTAATATTACTAGGGTAGGTTATAACCAGAAATGGATATCTATAGATCCTTTAACGGTAAAGTAAATTGAAAGGTGTCCTAGGACAACATCTATGATGGAGATTCATAGTTTCCTTGGATTAGTTAGGAACTATCATCAATTTATGATAAACTTATCAAAATTTTAGTCCCATTAACCAAGATAACTTGGAAGGGAGGGGATTTTTTCTAGACTGATTAATTTAAAGAGAGATTTAAAGAGTTAAAAAGAGGCTAATCACTATACCTGTTCTCATATTACCCATACATGGTGAGGATTTGTGATCAATAATTATGCATCTAAAAAAGGCTAGTTTTGTGTAATTATGCCAGATGAAAAATTTATATCCTATACATACCACTAATAATGACTCCATGAGAAGAACTACCTAATCCTTTATTTGGAATTGGCTTTAGTGATGTTCACATTGATGATTTGGTGACATTATCTCTATGAGGAGAAGTGTGACATATATACATATCATAAATGCCTCAAGTAAATATTCACACAAAAGGATCTCAATATGAACCAAAAAGGTGGTTAGATCTGATCAAGGATTATGATTTTTAAATCCATTACCATCCTAGGAAGGTGAAAAACATAGTAGATTCTCTAAGTAGAATGGATCCTATAAACCTATCTATAGAATCATATTGAAAGAGATCCAATATTTTTGTACATGAGAAGGATGGAAATTGGAATCATAATAGGAATTTCATACTACCTTGATCAAATAAATTATCAAGGATTTTTTCTTAAGAGGATCTAGGTGGCCGAAAAAGAGGATATTAAGATATAAAAAAAGGTAGCCAATATTCATGAGTTAAAATTTTCTAAATATGGATTCATAATTTTTGGAACCCAGATATGTGTCCAATAAAAACTAGAATTGAAAATTGAACTTCTGGATGATGTGAATAGATCATACTAATCTATTCATATAGGAAGCCCTAAGATGTATAAATATTTGAATAAAAACTTCTATTGGGATAACATATAGAGATATATAGAATAATTTGTGTCTTGAAGCTTAATATACCAAAAAGTCAAGACCGAATGACATAAGTCTAAGGGTATCAGGAAACCATCTCCCATATTAGTATTTGAGTGAGAAAAAATAACCATATACTTCATCATAGGAATACCCATGATATCTAAAGTTAATAATTCCATTTGGGTGGTAGTTGACCACCTTACAATGTCAGCACATTTCATTACTATCAAGGAAGATATCTCTCTTGAACAAATCACCACGATAAAAATAAGTGAAGTTGAATGACTACATGGAGTACCAATCTCTATTTTATTTGATCAAGATTCGATTTTTACCTTGAGGTTTGGGATAATCCTTCAATACAACCTAGGTAAAAAAGATAAGTTTCAGTAATACTTATCCCCCTCAGATGGATGGTCCTTATGAGAGAACCATTCAAACTATAGAGGATATGATGAGACCATGTTAATTGGATTTATAAGGTAATTTGGACCAACAACTTCCTCTAAATAGGTTCTCATATAATAATAATTTAAATTATTGAATTCGAATGAAACCTTATGAGGATATGTATGAGAAGAGGGTTTTCACCCCAATATACTTAGATGAAGTTAGAGAGTGGACGCTAACGTGGCTTGATAATATTTAACAGATGACATAGAATGTTAAAAATATTCATCATCATATGAAATATATTCCAATTAGACCAAAAATATTTGTCGAAAATCATCTAAAAGACCTGGAGTTTAAGGTCAGAAATAAGTTTTTCCTTTATATATCATTTTGGAAGAAAGTCATGAGGTTTGGGAAGAGGAGAAAGATTTACCCAAGATACAACTTCCCCTTTGAGATCCATGATTACATCGAATATGTGGCATATATATTGTCACTCCCTCCTAACCTATCTCTAGTACATGATGTGTTCTATTTATCCATATTGAGGAAGTATGTACCAGACCACTCAGATGTATTGAATCCTGATATGGAACCCTTAGAAAAATATCTTTTGTATGAGGAGAATCTAGTGAAGATCTTATATCACAGAGAAAAAGTTCAAAGAAATAATGAAACTAACCTACTCAAAGTTCTATGGTAGGACCACTAGTTTGATGAGACAACATGGGAACTGAAATAGGCGATTAAATAAAATTACCTTCATCTGTTTTAGTGTATGAAAAGAAATTTCCATGGTAAAATTTTTGATAGGGGGAAGAATGTAATGACCCAAAATTTTATAAATGAAATTACCTTTTGAATGAATAAATTCCTTATTAATAAATTTAGTTATATAAATTAGATACACTATTTTTTATTCATTATTTTAGAGAATTATAAAATATGGAAATGATTTTTCTTTTAGGATTAAATGATTATTAAGCATCATAAACCATGATAATATAGGCATTGTACCATGACTATTGATATTATTATATATTAAGGGTTATTTAAGGTAAAATTGAGATAGAAGGAATAATAAATGACCTCCAATAGTAGGACCATACCCTATAAAGCCCATTTCATGGAGCTTTCAAGGGAGATGAAATCACCGGTCTTTTCCCTTGACCAAGTCCCAGATGAGATTAAAAAACAGAAACATGAGAAAAAATATTTATTGGATAAGTTCAAGCTTATTGAGATCATGAACCAAACCATGTTCACTGAACCACCCCCAAGAAAGTACCATTATCACACACCTTACCCTTAGGGCGTCCAATGGTGTAATAATGGGCTATATATTTAGACACTAGTAGTATGCATTTTTATACATTATTTTTAATAAAATAATATTTATATTTATACCTTTTTCAATATTAATTCACACACACACAAATATATATATATATATGTCATTAAATAATGATTTTAATAAAAAATAGATTTTGATATGAAGAAACAAAAATGGTATTTCTGAGAAATACACAGTTTCAATTAAAACACTATTTTTGATAAATTAAATAATTTTTTAAATTAATGTTATTTTAATGAAATATTATTATTAAATAATATTTAATTAAGTTTAAATGATAATATAATTTGAGGAAGTCAAATATACTTTTTATAAGGGTCAGAAAGTGGTTAGTGTTGTAAAAACTAGTATTTTCCAGTACATTAGGATTTTTATTTAAATGTGTAAATTTTCATATTTATAAAATTATTTTGGTAGAATAGATATTATTTTTGAAATTAGAATATTGAAATTATCTAATGGTGAATTTGTCATAATTTTCTAATACAACCGAATTCTTGGGTAAAAATTAAATATGGTATAAATATGAAATATTTATTATGAAATAATAATAGCCAAAAATCTATGTAATAAATTATATAAGGGTTATAAATTATAAAAAATATATTTAACCTTTAAAATAATGTTTTTATGTTATTTTATTAATTTTAAAATCTATAATGAATCTTCTAAAACCTATATTATATTTTAAGGTGTTAAAATCAATTCTTTATGAACATGACTCACTTCCACTTCAACAATGGTATTATTTTAGTGAGTTGAGTTCTAAAACATTTAAAATATTAAAAAAAAATAATTTTTGGAAGAAAACTTGGGAAAAACCACAGGAAGGTTTATGGTTTTGATTATTTATTATATATATTCCAAAACCTATGTTTAGAAATTAATAAAGAATTTCCCTATATTTCGCTATAAATACACAACCAACCTCCCATTACTATTCACTGAAAACACATTGAGTATGATTTTAATCTCTTTATCCTTATTTTAATCTCTCCCTAGGTGGTCCCATGCTCCTAAAAATCTCCGACCAATCTTCAAGAATAACCCTCTCAAAGTAAGGGATTCTCTTCCTCCTCTTTATTGGAGTACTTTCATTGTATTAATCCTTTTGATTTCCAATGTTTCATGTTGGAATATTTTTGACACATCCTATTACTATACTTATGAATCAAATGTAATGGGAGACTACCTTTCATTCTTATTAATCCCTTCCATGAACATTTAAGTACACTCATTATGCTGTTAAAATTATTCCCCGATTTTCTAAGTGGAACTATTATATTTGGAATACCCATCCCAATTTAAACTAAAGAGTATTCATATAGTTGTAAATATACATCATTTATTGGAAAATTATATTTACTAACCCAAACTTTTATCAATAGAATTTCTCATTCTTATAGTAATGTCATAATCACATATAATCACTAATAGACCATAATAAAAATTTTATAAATAAAGAATTAATTAAATATGATGTATTTATAGAAGTCAATGAATCAATAAATATAAAATAGTAAATTGAAATTAAGAATAGTAATATTTCCCTTAGAAATAGTAAACTGACCAAATTAATAGTATTCTCCCCGAGGAAATTATAAATAATATTTAGGGCTATGTTAAGTGAAAATATGATATAATTATATCATAGAATAAGTAATTAAATACCAACCCTCACAACCTCTTCTCCTCACACATCTCAATATTTGAGTCTTATCCAAATTCTACCCAAAAATCATCCCTAGACCCTACCCCATGTCTAGGAGCTCTTGGTCTCATAAAAAGACCATGTCTTGGTGCCTTGAGGAGGATCTCAAGAGGAGAATTAAAGAGGTAAATCCTCTATCTTTTTCTTTTAATTTCTTTTTAATTTCATTTATTTTATTATTCTCTCATAAAATACCATCATAAAAATTGAATGAAAAATACAATAACATACATATACATTAATTATATCATGTTAATGGAAGATCCTTCATTAAAATTCTCCCTCCCAGTCTTTTATTATAAAAATGAAATTGTCGCCTGTGATGTGTCAATTTATTGACATCATGGGAGATGCACTTTCATTTTCCTTAAACACCTTCAAGGATATTAAAAAAACTGTTGAATGTTTTAAAACATATTTTAATGTGTGTGATACAACCCTCTTCATGTTCTGTAACTAACTTATACACATAATACTAAATTATAAAACCAAACGTGTTCCTTGTGATCGAACAACCATCAGAATTAACCTTAAATGATCATCGTTTACTTTTATCTAATGATTCAACCTCATATAATATAAAGAAATTATTTTTAAGATCATTTAAAATTATATAATATCATTAATAACATATAATAACAATTCTGGATATTTATATTTATTTTTCATGAACTTCCATTCATATATACAAGGAAACCAATCATGAAAACCATGAAAACAAATGCTCCCGAACGATGAAATTATACTCTATAACTCAAAAAAAAGATCATAAATGAACTTAATAAAAACATAATGAATAATATTAATTTATAAAAGGATATTTATTTGTTAATTAATGAATCTAATGTGATGATTCAAGTACGTTATTCCCTATTTCATTTGGGAAACCTAAGTTTATAAATTTATTCTTATAAAATTAAATCCATTCCTTTCCATGGGTTTTTATCTTCAATATTGATATATGTTATATATGGAATGCATGATAATGTAAATGTTATGATGTGATGGGTGTAGTCGAAATTATATAGCGCAATGTAAATGTAATGATGTGATTGGTTCTCCTAGAATTATATATTGCTCAAATGTATTGGGTAATATGATGTATCTCATGAGAAAACTGAAATATGCACAAACATGATTCTATTTCTATTCACAACTATGTGTTTTATTTTACCACTAAGACATGGTGTTTCATTTTTATACATTACCACATTCCAGAATATTTCTTAATGATTCATATCATGATTATGATCATATGAATATGTAATGATGATAATTATTTTTCTCACCCCATTTTATGTTGTTTCATGTTCTTATCTATCCAATCACTGGTATTTTAGCTCACCCCTTTTTGATGTATATCCTCAGTTGATTATGTATACTAAGGATAATTAAATTGACAATAAGAAGCTAGAGAATAAGGAATTAAATAAATATTTATGTTTTATTTTGTAAATATTATATATAGTCTTAATTTTCCCAAGACACTAAATCTTTGTATCTTTATTTTGTAATGATTTTATGTTTTTCTCTTTAAAATGATGTAATAATATATTTAAGAAAAAGTGGGGTCGCTATAGTTGGTATCAGAGGACAGTTTAATTAATTTGGTAATTAATATTAGAGAACCATAGAGAAAATCCATAGTATGAGACTAAGTATATGTAACCACACAATAATTATTTCTAAACATAGGGATCCCATAAGATATTCCTATAGATTTAACTTTATAATGGGATAAATTATTGATTACTTGTTGAATTATTTTTTTTTCAAACCATTTCTATTTTAGAAAATGGTGGGAAATTAGGAGAAACCATGCCAAAAACCCATGTGAGGGACAATGTAGCGATTTATAGAACAACATCCCCAATGCTTTGGGAGGTGGAGTTCAAAATTTCAGGGCAATACTTACCCAGATGTCTCAAGTTATGAACAATAACCTGAATAATGTGGAATGTCTGCCTTCCTCTAAAAGGGAGCAATGAGATATCAAGTGTTTTATGGAGAAACAACCACTGACTTTTAGTGGATCTTATGATCCACTAGTTAAGGAATAGTGGGTCAACTCGATGGAGAATATATTTTATATTCTTTACTATTCTGAGATGGAAAAGGTGATTCTTACTGTTTATCATTTAGATGGAGAGGCCGATCAATGGTAGGATTTATTTAAGAACATTGGGCTGAAGGATTAAATTTAAGAGACGGAGTGGGAAGAATTTAAGATAATTTTTATTAACAAGTATTTCGGTCAAAATCTTTGTAAAAATATATAATGATAATTCATAAAGATAAAGAAAAAGGATGGATAATTTTTTGTGACCTACGAAGAAAACTTCACTAGTCTTGCAAGGTACACTTCTGGTTTTTTTATCAACAATTATAGAAAAATTGATAGATTCTTTAGTGGTTTAAAACCACAACTTTAAAAGGCTCTAGAAATTTTATCCTTTGGGAGTTATGAAGAAGTTTTTCAATGTGCTCTCAAAGTGGATATAGATTTTGGATAATGTTCTTGTGGATATAGTGATAAGAAATGAAAGATGGAGTTTTAAGTTGGAGGATCTAAAGAGAAAGGTGGAAAGAAAACTCAACCACCCACATGTCAAAAATGTGGGAAGAATCATCATGGAAACAGTCTCAAGGGGATAGGGAAATGCTTCAAGTGTGGGTGAGAAGGACACCAAGCTCATGAATGTATAAATGACATTAGGAATCAGGAAAATGTGGTGGAGGAAAGAAGAGCACCACCCATGGTCAAATTCTAAAACTATTGGGAGCAAGGGAACTATGCAAGCCACTTCACTAAAATTCAAGTCATACAGGGTAAGTAGTGTCATCATCCACCAAATACAAAAGAGAAAGGAATGTATTATTCTATCACTACTTCTGAAGTGGAGAAATAAAACAAATTCATTCGAGGTATACGTCATATTCACTCAAGAATGAAAAAAGTATTATTTGATTCTGGTTCTACTCATTCCTTTATATCTTTTAAGTTTTCTAGAACTATTTAATCAAAGCCCCGTAACTTTCAATTAGAGATATCTGTTAAAACACCAAGTGGTGCAATCATTTCAACCCAAGTGTTGGACACTTCTCCTATTGGCATATGTGGGAAGATTATTTCAGTGAATCTCACAATACTTACCTTGGTGAAAGTTAACTTTATACTAAGGATGGATTAGTTATTTTTATATAGAGCACATATCAATTGTCTGGAAAATGAAATATCTTTTAATTTCCTAAACCATCCTATTATCCTCTAAAAATACAAGGAAGATCTTGAATATCCTTTTGAAAATACTTCAATGGAATGGGTGTTGATTCTCTATGAAGAAGCATACCTCACTCAAATGGTTGAGTCAAAGGAAGTTATCAACCTAGGGGAAATGACCATCATGAGGGAATAAAGTGATGTATTCCCTAAAGAGTTACCTAGACTCCCCCAAATCCTGAGGTATTTTTCTCAATAGAACTCATACCTGATGCTACAACTATCTCAAAGTGTCCCTATAAGATAGATCCTATCTAAATAGAGGAGTTAAAGAATTAGCTGTTAGAGAATTTGGACAAAGGGTTCGTACACCCTTGTGCATCACATTGGGGTGTGCTAGTTATCTTTGTCAAGAAGGATGGATCAATGTGGTTGTGTATCGATTATCAAGAACTCAACAAGATCACCCTAAATAACAATTATCCTCTTCCAAGGATTTATGACTTGTTTGATCAGTTATGAGGAGCTTAGTACTTATCGAAGGGGGATCTTTGTCCTAGATATCATAAGCTAAAGGAAAAAAAGGAAGATATAGAGAAGACTGCCTTCTATACAAGTTATGGACACTATGAGTTTTTGGTGATTCCCTTATGACTTACTAATGACCTTATAATCTTCATGGATTTGATAAATAAAGTCTTTTTAAATTACATTGACAAATTTGTGGTAGTGTTTATCAATGATATTCTCATATACTCTAAGAGAGATGAGGAACATGTAGAATATCTAAGGCTTGTGTTGGAGACATTAAGGAAGGATAAGTTGTATTCCATGTTTAGAAAGTGTGACTTTTGGATGCAGAAAGTCACATTCTTGGGACATGTAATCTCTAGTGAGGTAATTTCCATGGACCCTTTAAAGATAGAGTAAATTTAGGAATGAACCAAACCCTCTAGTGTCAAATAAATCCACAGTTTTATTGGATTAGCAGGGTAATATTGTTTTTTTGGGATAAATTTATCACAATTGTATAGCCTTATAACTAAGTGTACAAGGAAAGGGGTAAAGCATATTTGGATGGATGAATGTGAGGAAAGGTTCAAGGAGCTAAAGGGAAGTCTGATAATTGCACCTGTACTCACATTACCAAAAATTAGAGAAAGTTTTGTGATATGTAATGATGCTTAAAAGAATGGAATAGGTTGTGTACTCATGAAAAATGATAATGTGATAGCCTATGCCTCATGAAAGTTGAAAATCCATGATCATAACTACCTGACGCATGATATGGAGTTGAAGTTATGATTTTTTCCTTGAAAATATGGTGGTAATACCTCTATGGCGATAAGTGTGACATATATACAAATCAGAAGAGCCTAAAGTATATATTCACACAAAAGGATCTCAACACTCATCAAAGGAGTTGGTTAGAGCTAATCAAAGACTACAATTTCTCTATTCCCTATCATCTTAGCAAGGTGAATATGGTATCTGATGATCTTAATAGAATGGAACCCACCACTCTATCCTTGTTGTTGATTGAGAGAGATCCTATCTTCTTAGACATGTAAAGGATGGATTTATAAATCATAATTGTAGGGAAAACATCTACCTTTCCTAAAGGATTTACTAACCATCTATCCAAGATAAGATTAAGGAAGCAGAAAGGGATGCTCTGGATTTACAAAGTATGGTGAATTAATTGAAGGAAGGGAAACTGCAAGAGTTCTATACTGATGATGATGTTGTGATTCAATTCGGAATGAGACTTTGTGTGCCTTCATCACCTGGGATAAAGAAGGAGCTATTGGATAATGTACATAGTTTAAGTTTCCCTATCCATCCTAGGAGTACTAAGATATACTGTGATCTTTGAGAACTCTTCTGGTGGGACAACATGAAGAAGGAGATTTTAGAGTATATCTTAAGGATATTGATATGTTAGTAAGTTAAATTTTAGTGACATAAATCTATATGGATGATGAAACCATTTTCTATACCCATGCAAAACATGGAGAATGTCACTATGTAATTTTCCATGGTTCTCCCAAATTCATCCAAAGGAAATAATGTGATATGGGTTGTGATAGATTGACTAACCAAATCTACCCACTTTATTTATATTTAGGAAGATATATCACTTGAATTACTTGCTAAGATATATGTGAAGGAAGTGGTGAGACTTCATGGAGTTCCACTCTCGATTGTTTATGATTGTGATCCTTGGTTCACATATAAATTATGGAGAAGTCTTCAACATGATTTGAGTACTGAATTAAATTTCATCATGAACTATCACCCCCAAATTAATGTCCAATATGAATGGACTATTTAGATGCTCAAAGATATGATAAGATCATGATATTTAGAATTAAAAGGTTTATATGATCAACATCTCCCATTGGTTGAGTTCTCATACAACAACAACTTCCACTCGAGAATTCAGATGTATCTATATGAAACTCTTTATGGAAAGCAATGTAGTAATCCAACCTGTTGGGATGAGGTTAGAGAAAGAAAGTTACTTGGGATGATCTTGTGTAAGATATGACATAAAAGGTTTAATCCATCCAACAACATATCAAAGCTTCTTAGAGTCCAAAAAAGAGCTATGTTTACAATATTTTAAGGTATTAGGAGTTCAATGTTGGAGATAAAGTATTCCTTCGAATATCACCATGGAATAGAGTCACGTGATTTGGAAATAAATGGAATCTAATCCCATGGTACATTTTCTCCTTTGATATCATTGATCGCATAGGAGTCATGGCCTATCTGCTTACACTTCCACCAAATATGGCTCAAGTTCATGATGTTTTTCACATATCACTCATGAGTAAGTACATACCAGATCCCTCACATGTATTGAACTCAAAGGCGGTATAACTAGAATATGATATCTCTTATGAGGAGTAGCCGATAAAAATTCTGGACCGAAGAGATAAGGTTCTACACAACAAGATAACACAACTTTTCAAAGTGATATGGAAGAATAATAAATATAAATAAGCAACTTTGGAACTAGAGGAGGCAATGAAGGAGAGGTACCTTTACTTGTTTATGTAAAATGAAATTTCTAGGGTGAAATTTCAAAAGGGGGAAAGAATGTAATGACTCAAACTTTTATAAATATAATTTCTACCTTATTATAGTAATTTCATAATCATATATAATCACTTATGAAACATAATAAAAACTTTTTTAATGAATAATTAATGAAATTGGAATTATTTCTAGAAGTTAAGGAACCAATACTGATGAAATAGTAACTTAACCTTATGAATAGTAATACAACCCTTATAAATAGTAAACTAGACAAATGAATAGTATTATAACCCATAAAATTATAAATAAAATTTATGGATCTTATAAATGAAAATATGATATAATTATATAATTTTATAAGTAAGTAAATATTTTAAAAATTATTAATTAAGTGTTGGTATTTTTATAAGTCATAAATATTTAATTAAGATTAATTTAATAATTTAAAAGCAAAATTATTTTCATAAAATTTATTCATAAATTAATATTTTTATGTCTTATGATTTTAAGATAATTTTATGAGACCTTAAGTAAATTTTCAAAGTGTTATAAAATCAGTTATAATTTTTAAATTTGTATTTTCCATGTAAATGATGATTTCAAATAAAAATTAAATTACTCATATTTATAATTTTTTGTTTCATAAAATTGAGTTCATTTTTTAATTCTATTTTTATAAAAATGGTTAGGTTGATTTTTTTTATTTTTCTGAAATACTTGAATTTTTAGTGAATAGTAAAATATGATAATTTACAGTATAAATACATTATAAGTTAAATACACTAATAATTGAGTCTTATATGATGCAAGAGCCATTTTTTGGAGGTCACATGAAATAATTACTATATTTTTTCTCAATAATCAATAATTTTTCTTTTCTTGAGAAAGATAATAAACTAATGAATTAAATATTGAGAAAACACCCCTCTCCTCCACTATAAATATCACCCCTAACACCCTCTTCTCCTCACACATCTCTAGCTTTGATAATTGTCCAAATTATTTCCAAAACTCTTCCCCATACTCTAGAACATGTATAGGATCTATTTCTATCATCAAAATACCAATACTAGGTTCCTTGAAGAGAATATCAAGAGGATAATTCAAAAGGTAAATCCTCTCTCTTTTTTCCTTTAATTTCCTTTCAATTTCATTTCTTTTCTTATTTTCTCATCACATACATTCATCCAAATTACATGATAAATACAATACCTTAGATATAATATAATTATATCCTTTTAATTTTAGATCCATCATTAAACTCATCCATCTCACTCTTTTATTATAAAAATGAAATTGTCGCCCATGATGTGTCAATTTAATGACATCATGGGAGATGCAATTTCATGTTCCTTAAATGAATTAAAGGATGTTAATATAACCATATAATGGTTTAAAATATATTTTAATGTGTATGATAAAATCATATTTATGTCATATAACTAACTTATACACATAATACTAAATGATAAAACAAAACGAGTTTGTTGTGATTGAACAACCACCAAAATTAACCTAAAACGATCATCATTAAATTTTATCTAATGATTAATCCTCATATCATATAAAAAATTATTTATAAGATCATTTAAAATTATTTAGAATTAATACTAACATATATTAACAATTCTATATATTTATGCACATTTTACATGAACTTCCATTCATGTATATAAGCAAACCAATCATGAAAACCATTAAAATGAATTCCCATGAATGATGAAATTAAACCCTATAACTCATCCAAAAGCTCATAAATAAACTTAATAAAACCATAATGAATAAAATTCATGTATAAAAGATATCAAAGTGAAGGAAACATTTAGACTCATGGTAAGGGGAATTCTCAAACCCAACTCTCTTTCTTTGGGTTTTCCCTCATTCACCCAATTTTCAGTATGGATATTCCATAAATATAATTTATTCATAATTATATTAACTTTCATGGGATATAAATGTTTTCTAATTGACTTTATGAAAAACAATATATTTTCCAAAATAAACCTTCTTTCAAAAAACATACCTTTTACTTCTCGAGATTATTTCTTCTTCACTCAAGGTTGATGATTCAAGTACTATATTCCTTATTTAATTTGGGAACCCAAAGTTTGTGAATATGTTATTATGAAATGAAATCCATTCCTTTCTATGGGTTTTTTCATTTTCAAGATTATAATATGTTCTATGTGACATGCATGGTAATGTAAATGTTATGATGTGATGGGTGCACCAAGAAATATATAGCGCAATGTAAATATTATGTTGTGATGGGTGTGCCCGAAATTATATATCACTCTAATTAATTGTGTATTGTGATTTATCTCATGTGAAAAGTGAAATATACATGAACTTGATTCTATATTTGTTCACAACATGTGTGGTAGTTTTCCATTAAGTCATGATGTTTCATTTTTATGAATTACCGCATTCCAATACATTTCTTAATTTTTCTCTCATGATTGTGATCCTATGCCTATTTAATGATGATAATGATTATGCTCAACCTATGTTATATTGATTCATTTTCTTATATATCTTCTTACTATTCTTTTATATCACCATTTTTTATATATATCCTCAGGTGATTACATGTACTAAGGAAAATTAAATGTCCAATAAGAATCTATAGAAGAAGGAATTAAATAAATGTTTATATTTTATTTTGTAAATGTTATGTATAGTACTATTATTTCACAAGACACTAAACCTTTTGATCCTCATTGTGTAATTATTTTATGTTTTTTTCTTTAAAATTATTTAATAAGATATGTAATAAACAGTAGGGTTGTTATTTTACTTGTATATAACACACATTTCTTAATCCTTGGATTAAAAGTGATGAAATATTTTATTATATTATATAATCAACGTGGAAAAAAAAATTCATATACATGGTATGAATGTGATAGGTGGGATATTAATGATATATCCCTACAATTCATTAAATAATGTTTTAATCTCAGGAGATACCATTTATGGTGCACATGTGGTTAGTCTAAGCACACTATGTTATGATTTGTTTCCAGTTACCCCTGACTTATGTTTATGATGTCATTTTTTTATGTTGTTTCCACATTCCTATGTTTCCTTTATGTTATCATCTTATATCCAGATTTTATGTTCATGTTTATGATTCTCACCAATTTGTGGAACCTTGACATGAATCTTGACTAACATGTATTAATTTCATCATGTTATTCTTTAATTATTTCCTTACTAGGATTTATATCTCTCCCATTTATTATGTACATCCCAAGTTATCCCATGTAGTATTATAAGATCATTGGAATTTAAGGTCATATTATAAACATGTAAATGATGTCATTGTATCCCTATTTCATGTTATCATGCTATGTAATTAATTTATCAAAGACACTAGGACCCTTGATCTTTTGGGTTTGTATTATGTGTATCCTAATGTAATAAATCATGAAATAAAGTGTATAAAAGATATGAGTTTTTATAATAACCCACAATGATAAGCCTGCAACATTAATCCATGGAAAAACCGATTGATCTCATAATGAAATGTGTTTGTGGAAATGGTCGAATCATTGATCAATTGAATATTAGCGATTAACACAAATATAATGGAGGGAGAGATCTAGAAAACACCATAGTGAGAAACAAATAATGTCCTTGTTTTCTTTTTCTACCATTCATTGAATGAAATCAAGGACATGGGGTGAAACGAGTTTAAAATAATTATTCAATGAATGAAGATTGTCAAATACATAAATCTAGATAAAACAAAAAATTAAAAATCTTGATAATGATTGGTTCTAGATTATATTATTGGGGCTAATACATAATTTCAATTTAATCCAAATTAGGGATAAATTCAAAATTAAAAACCCAAACTTGATATCAGATTGATTACTATAGAATAATGAGTTTGCGATGATTCCATTAGTGATCAACAATAATAACATTTTCATTGACATGTTCCATTAAATCTAATCATCAACCCACATATCTCCTTGTTTTTAAATAGTGATTCCCACATGGTGGATCTACAATTTTATCAATTATCAAGGTTGTGGATAACCCTAGAGAATTTCAATAATAAGGTTTCAATAGGGATTAGAACATGTTGGATATTTAATAAACCAAATAGATTAGTTTATTTAATTTTATTTAACATATTCACCTGTGACTATGAATCATCCCAAAAATCAATGAATGTAATGTTTATTCCACATCTAGGGTAAACTCCACATTCTAAATTCATCCATGGTATCAACTTCCCCATCCAATACTCCTACCAAGAGATAATCCATTATTTTTTAGATTATGTGTGTGTATGTTAATATATTTTAATTTTTTTAATATGTTAACTTTAGAGAAGCTAAACTACCTAAATCACACACCAACTACACAAATAGATCTGAAAATATTATTTGAAATATTTTAAGGCTCTAGTTATAAAAACTGAAGTCATTACACTCTCCCCAACTTTGTGGATTTTCATCTCAAAAATATTGAACTACTCATATAGGTGAGGGTACTGAGCTCGCACTTGGTTATCCAATTTCCATGAGATATTCTAAATATTATTTTTCTACAAAGAACACACATTAGGGGAATCATATGACCATGAGGTTTATCCTCTTACCGATCTTAAATCACTACCACATACTCCTAATAGATGGATCATTCTTCAATTTCCAGCTTACCCCAATAAATAACATGTAATAGATAATGCCCATAATTACTCATATGTGAAATTTGGAAGATGTCATGAAATTGGTCCAACTATAGGGGTAAATCCAGGTAGTATACAACCTCATTGATCTAGTGTAGAATCTAAAATATTTTAATGAACCACAGAGATAGATTTCAATCCTAGATAAATCTTTATAAACCGTGGCAAGGTGAAACCTTCAAGAACACGTAGTCTTCCCCATTGAAATAAAAATGACTCCATCCTCAATATGTGTAAGACTTATAATAGTTTTATATTGTGAAATTCATATTTTGGATAATTTTCACTTTATCTATCATTGCTTGAACTGACTCTAAACCAATAATTTATGTTACTACCAACTCTGACCCACACAGTGGTGACCAAAAAGGTATCCCATAAAGGGACTCTGAAGGAGCCAAATAATTCAAAGAGTGTTATTTTTTTATGAAACCACAAATAATTTAATTTTATCTTCTTAACATTAGCTAAATTCCAACATGAAATCCCAAAATATATTCTCTAGGACCTGAATGGTCTGCTTGGTCTGACTGTTTTTCTACAGGTGGAACACTATTATCATCTATAACTGAGTATTTAAATACTCCTAAAATCCTCTCCAAAATTGAGATATGAAGAAATTATCCCAACATGAGACAACCATCAAGGGAAAACCATAAATCTAGAAGATCTCCTGCACATACAAGCCTCACAATATTTCCATTGAACTCTGCTATATGATAGAGAGTAAGTGGAACGATTTAGTGAGTCGATATAAAATCACCTAGATAAAATTGTGATCTTTCAATATTGATATAAAAACTGTAAAAAAGTCCAGGTATATACCAAACCACTTCCATTTTGGTACCTCAAGGGGCTGGGAAAACCCTACTTGTACCTGATGACCTTCACCTATAGATATACGAGGCATTTAGAGATACAATCTGCAAAACGCTCCTTCATAACTAGCCACAAAAACTACTATCTAAGGTACTAGTACATATTTACATCTCTAGGATGTTTCACAAGGGGATATGTATGGAACTCTCTCAACACCCCCTCTCAAAGCATGATTGATACCACAGTCCACCCTTAGAAGAGGAAAACATGCTCCCTATCTTCAAAAAATCCACCAAGAGCATGTATTATTAATATGTTATCCTAAAATACCTCATTATAATCACCACAAATTTGTTCTTACCTCATGTACTGTAGGTTCAAAGGGTTCACAATAATTGATCATAGGTATGATGCTCCTCCCTCATCCACTAATGATAATTGAAACAAGGAAAACTAATCCGATTCCTCACCTAGTAGCTGAAAATGATATTTATTATTAAGATAATATTCCAAAACATTTCCTTTACTAGGATTATAAACTACATCAAAGTCATAGTCCTATATGAAATCCTTCAACTACCTATGTTTTATACTGAGGTATCTTCGATTGAAGATGTATATAAAACTCTTTTACCCAGAATAAATAATAAATCACTCTCCAAGAAGGTATTGTCTCAAAGTATTTTGGGTGACATTAAAATTTCTAGTTCCAAGTTATGGGTTTTTAGTTATTCTCATGGGGTATTAGCTACTTATATTTGTAGGCTATCACCATTTTCCTCTGCATTATCTCACACCCAATCTCAGTTTCTGAGGAATCATATAAAACTATGTAATAAACCATATCTTTTGGAATCCTATGAATGTGAGCGCTTGTGAACCCCTTTTATAACTCCTTAAATTAATTTTGTCACTTATCTGACCAGATAAAAGGATTCCCCTTTTGTGTCAAGGTATTCAAGGTATTCAAAATCCTAGAGAATTACGGAACAAATCTCTAGTAATATCCAGCTAACCCGAGGGAGCTCCACACCTCTGTTACACTCTTGGGTGGATCCCAAGATAGAATTGTCTCGATATTTATTAGGTCCATAACTAATCCCTCCTATAAGATGAAAGTTTTATAAATTGGGTCACTTTAATTTATAACATTCATTGTGAGAGTTTCCCATACAACTTATTTTTTTAAGTACGTCCATGACCATCCTCAAATTCTATACATGCTCAACCTACAAAACCAAGACAATGTGAATGTAATTAATAAAGACCACAATTTTTTTTTAGTTAAGGATAGAATATCCTATTCATGAGTCTTATAAACACTAATGGGGTATTATTCACACTAAATGGAATCACCAGCTTCTCATAGTGATTATAATGACATAAAAATACCATCTCAGGTATGCCCTCCTCATGAACCTATAACTAAGGATAACTTGACCCGAGTTTGATCTCTGAGAACAAATTTTCCCCTATCAAATACTAAAATAGGTCATCAATTCCTGATAGTGGATACTTATTATTTATAGTTACCTAATTTAGGCAATGATAATCCATACACAACCATAGGATCCCAAATGATTTCTTGGAAAATATCACTGGTGATTCCTAAGGGGACACACTGGGTCTGATAAACCCTTTGACCTAAAGGTACTCCAACTACATCCTTAGCTCTTAAATATATATATGGTCCATCTAATATTCCACTGAAGATATCAAATCATTCCTTAGATGCAAGTTGATACAAAATTAGATCTCCTAATAGAGAGGTAACCTATGGGTATACTCAAGAAAGGAATCTGGTTACTCCTATACTAAACCAAGAAACCAAACATCCATTGAGTTTATATCACAAAGATTCAATCTAGAATAATTATGAGAAATCAGATATAATATATTTCATATGATCCCATACTACTCTAACAGAAATCCCATATCATTAGTGAAGAAAAATCTTAACCTATCTGCATGGGTCCACCACATCATCCGATGGAAAAAATCAATCTAGTAATAGATGTTGGATCGCCATTCCATACGAAGAATGACATAATACTATCTCATCATAGATATAACAGGGACCCATGAGAAACACTCTATATTTTTGAAGTCACAACACTGATAGAAGTGTGTGATCACATAATTCCCTCCATTATGAGTCTCTTGATGTAATGGATGGTCTATAGTATCTGTTAAAATCTACAGTTCTTGAATAGGGGTTAAAACCTAAAAGTAATGAGTCAATACCATGTATATAAAAACTAAAGTTAAAATAGAAAATATTTCAGGAGTCTCTGGGTCATAAGTCTCAACTTTCTACAACTAACAAAATCTATACCTTCCATCTCCCTAAACTTGATGGGGGAACACATAGATGTGATGGTGGTATCAGATCATAATGTCATCCACCTCCTACAACTCTCCCAGGTAATCTTTCATGTTGTCCTCCCAATGGATGAACCATATCTTATCCTTTCCTCTTCCTCAGTGGACCATACACCATTTTTCCTATCTACCACATCCTAACAAGTCATACAATTTTGAGTGATGTAAACTCACCTATCATAAGAAAATCATTGCCTCTCCCTCAGCTGACTGGAACAACTCTATGTACCCTAGATCGTGGACCCTCTAGTATAATATTGTACATGAAAACAATTCAAGAATCATGACCCCAAGTCTTGATTACATCCATTGATTACTGAAGTATCTATTCCTAGGTGACTACTTTCAGTACCAGCTGGTTGTGATTACTCCATTAAAAAGATATCCACTAGAAAGGTATGCTGCAACACCTAGACATAAGTGGTAATGGATAGGTCCACAAATCTGGATTAGATATCACTATATAGGCCACACTATAACTTACATACTCATAAATATGCACTATAAACCATGTCCTAAGAGTCTTTTTTGGGTTCAGTAAACCTTGATGCATACTTAGAAACTGATATTCTACCCTGCTGAATCTTGAGAAGCTTCTGGATGATCACTGACCATATATTTTTTGGGAAATAATCTTACTAAATGAGGCCCTCAAATATGATCTAGGAAATAGTCACATCATCATGGTTCTACAATATCATGATCCACCACTATCTTGATAAGTCATGAATAAGACTAGTCATGAGCACCACCATATGATATGAAGTGTTTTTGAGGAGGTATAATACTCATACCGAAGACTCTAACCAGTCCACTTCCTTCTATGGGTCAAGATCACCCTGGAACCTAGGCGGTCTCTACCTATGAAACTCATAAAGAAATATCAACTCACACATGACATAAAACTACATGGTTCGAATGGATTGTTGATTATAAAGGGGTAAAACATCAGCCTATTCCACCAGAGTTAGGTTTTCTTGCTACTCGATTGGAGGAAGTAAAAATTTCTATCCTACCGAAGGAAACACCTCATAAATGAGACCCTAAACTGAGGCCTCATCACTAAGATAATCCTTATCACAATCTTATCATGGAACCCTAACTATAAATTTTCATGGAGTCATCCTAAAATAGATTATATTTTCCATGATCAAAAGAGGATATATGTGGAGATAACTCATGAAGCACTAGAAACTATAACCCATTTCTATATGATGCATGCACCATTGTTTTTCCTGTAACCAGTGCCTCAGTGTACCATGTCAACCAGTTGGTTATCAGAGTACTAATATATGGATACATCAGTTTCCAAACCATCACCCGAGTCCCTAGCTTGAGATTAGATCTCAAGAAACTGAAACAAATTACCTTAAATCCCAAAAAATGATCACAACTATTATAACTCCAAACTTTATCCCAGGAAAACCTTAGCTTTATTACCACTTTTACATGAACTGACCCACTGGAGCCCTCCTGGCTGGAGGTAATATGAGTTTTACACCCCAATACAACCTCCAATAGGTAGGGGATGATGAAAATCTTAGAGTAGGCATATCACACATAAGGGCGAACTTAAACTAATGCCCCTATATGCATACAAAAAACTAATATCTATACACACTAGAGTATTGTAGAAAACAAAAAAATGGAATAATAAATGCATCAAAAACCACTGTTATCCTACAACCAAATACTACAATATATAGAAAATGTAAAAAATGGAAAATTTATCCCCCAAAAAAACAAATTAGGTCAAAATAGATAAAAACAAGGTAAATAGTCTCAGCATGAAACCACCAATCTAACAACAATCCCACTACCATAGCCGCCAAATTCTACTAAGCACCAATGAAACTTGGTCCCCCTAGATTTTCATGGAAAATTATATCTTCAATATAATACACAACATGTGTGGATAGATCCCATGTAGTCATGAGTATATATATACCTAGTAGGACACGCTATAGGATCCCATACCAAATTGACCCTTTTGGGGGGGATCAATGATTTACTTTTCATGATTTTTTTTCTCTTGAATTCAAACACTTGAACTTTTTAAGGCTCTCGATCCACCTAGTGATATCTCAAAATCACACCTTATTTGTACAAATAATAAGATAGAGATCAAAAAATGGTATTTATAAGGATCTCTACAAAGACCTCTTCCTTGCCATGTCGATTATACCCCCCAACATGGTTTCTCCACTATAATCTTTTTATCAATCACAATGGTTGATACATCTTCACACTATATCTTAAGTTACTTTTCCACATAATAGGATATTTATAATATTTCACATAGTGTTACTATAGTACACACTATCCGTCTACTTCTATGTCCACACAATAGGTATTTATACTACTTTACACAATGTTACTAGAGTCCATGCTGGCCTTCTTACTCATGGTTCACATAAGATGATCTTTATACTACTTCACATAGTTTTATCCATTGTTCAAGGATTGATCCCATAGTGAAAATTCATCTTCTTTATTTATAGTGATATTCCTACATGAGTGTACTAGATCTACCCTGCTTTTGTACAACTTCAAGTGACTTCAACCAACAATGACCAGGTCTGTCAATCTTCCTCAATAATTATGATCATCTGTATACGATTAGTTGCCTCAGTGAAAAATTTCTTGGGTAATTATTCCATATTATGTTGAAGTCCCAACCTCAATAACTATTCCCTATTCTTCAAATGATTTTAACTAATATCAGTACACTAATAAATCAAATATGGGTTAATTCTAAAATACTAATTGAAAAATTTCCTCAGCTTCTATATCAATAAGTGGTGAAATCAAATTCAATCAACTATCCTTATGAATTCTCAATTCAATCATAACAAGTGAACTACATGAATTCCTGACATAATGAATGGTTTATATTTTAAATTCTATAACACATCTTATATTCATATTAATATTTTGTGTGATTTTATAAAGTTTATTTTATTTAGTTATTTTATCAATCTTCATGCATGAACAGAACCATCTAAGACCTTTTCCATAAATCTTCTTCACATGATAGTTGGAATGCAATTATCTACAGTCTTATTTCAATCTAACTCCATTTAAAAAATATTAAGAAGTGTCTCAGTAAAATTTATATAAGTGTAATCACCTTTATGTATGGTTAATTACATTTTTTAAGTGTAAGAACCTTCATGTATGTGTAATTAAAATCATATAAGGGTAAAAAAATTTGTGTAAGGGTAATAATATTTATGGTTTGATGATGATTCAAACAAACTAGGAAGGATTTTTGGTATCTTAGTTTATTCATGAAACCCTTAAGTAAGAGATTCATAAGACAAGAGTCCATGATATCTCTTTCTTCTTCTTAATACAAGAAAAAATATTTTTGGGTTTCCTCTTTGGAAAATAAATGTTTCATAGCGCTCTATTTATGTTTGGAAAATGATAACCTCAAAGAATGGTAGAAAAAAAAAAATTATCATTGCACCGTAGATAATTATAGGCAAGGATTTCATTCACTTATTCATTCATTCAAAAACATATATGCCTAAAAAATATGTCATTTCAATGATGATTTTAATACAACTGAATATCTCAACATTTAGATATTTGACACCAGGTTTCCTTATCATGAGACACATAAAAAGGTGGAGTCTTTTCCTTCATGATTGAATGCTCCTCATGGTGAGATTCTTATATGCATGAAATGATAAACACATGATCCTTTAAATATTGAACTCATCCATGTTGAAATTATTCATTTGGTAGTGTATCATGATTTCAAATAAATATTTTATGCACATTGTGTCATCTGTTTCCTAAAGATCTAGTGCATATCATTCTCAAGATCTTGAGAATACAATGATTTAAATCTCAACTACAGTCATGGAGTCTTTTGGAATGTAGAACTCGAATGAATATAAAACATTGTGTAAATGTAATTTGGTCTATAAGTAAGTGTCAACAACATATATAAGTGTAACCCCTAAAGCATCGAGATGTTGAAGATGATGACTCAGATTTATTGGATTTCTCTAATGCACTTGATCATATGACCTATATTTTTTCCATATAATTTTAATGGATGAATAGTGAATTATAGCTTCAATTTCCCACATCAGATATTCCTTGGGTTGAGCACTTATTTTTATTACTCCATGCCCCATGGAATCATAAAATGTGAGCATCCTAGGGTCCACTCCTGAAACCACACTACACAAACCTAGCCTTCATAGGTCGATCTTCCATGTGTATGCCCACTACCCACTTCCAAGTGCACATTCTCAATCAGGAGAACCTACAGTTTCTATTCACCCATGATGCCTGCCCTCTTACAAGTGCTTCACCTCTACCTCCATGAGAGCTACTTTGGATATCTCTTACTTTTGGTTGAGATTTATCCCACAATGAGGTTGATCAAGGTGTCCTAGTGGCTTGTATCGTTGGACAATTTTTTTGATAAATTTCCAGAAAAATGCATAGAATATTTCTAAATATAGAATTTTTAGTACTGAGATAATCTAAAATATAGTTTATGAAAAAAATAAATATATTTTTATTTTCACGATTTTATTTAAATTCTTCATGCAAGTAATTTCTTTTTACATGGGTTTAAACTCTTATTATTATTAGGAACAATGTATTATCCTGAACTCAATTGAAACATTTATTTGAACTTAGGACCAGTTGAATAATCATCAAAATTTAGATATACATATTGACATATTTATTCAATCACCATTATTTTCATACCTTATTGAAGAAATACATCTCAACTTAATTAGTCTCAACAACCCCTTTAAATTTTCTTATCAACACCACTAAACAATTAATAATTTCAATATGTGAATATCTCTCTATTTATTCCCCCCTTATAGAAAATAAATGTAAAGGTGTTTTTAGGGGAATTATACTCTTATTATTTTACCTAAAACATATTTTCCTTATATAATTGTTTCTTGAACACTTTTAAGAGAGTGATGATATCAAATGGTTTTTTAGGAAAGATCCCATAGTTAATAAACTCTAAGTATATGTGGGATAACTCAGCATAGAAAATAATAAATATATAACCATGGTTTCCTATTCTATCTTTAAACTACCATGCATGTTAATCATGCTCAGAAATTATCAATTCTCTTATAGGGGTTATAAGTAATCAGATTTATCTATAAAAAGATAATTTTTTCACACACTTCACAAACACATCATAAAGTTTTGGTGTAAAAGATATAACTTACCATTATTAGTTAAATATCATCTCCCCCTTGATAATGATTATCAATACATGTAGTATAGGGATTTTGGAGTGATTTGCATACCCCATATTCCAATTCTACAAATCCATTAAAGTGATCCACATTCACTGTATATTAAGGATTTTACATCTTTAACTAATTAATGGCCCCCTTTAAGGGATGAATCCATATCCTTCAACTCTCTAAATTTTAGAACAAAAACACATACAGATATATATAAAGCAATAAATAAGGAAATTCTTGTTATTTAGAGGAAAAATCTAGGCCGAGAACTTCCTCTTAACCTAGGCCATTTTTTTCTCCATATCTTAGTCAACTTCACCTAAAATTTTTGTGGAATAAATTTTTACACTCATTTTTTATGGATAATTTATTTCCTTTTGATTTAATATGTTTTTTCAGCTTACTCTAATTACTTATCCAATATCAGTTGATTTGGACAAAAAACATTGAAATATTTCCTGAAATTCTATGTCTTCTTATAATATTCACATGACTTACCATTATTTTTGTATTGATGTCTATTATCTTTTACAATATAGGAAACATATCTTAGTACTCTTGTTATTCATTTATTAACAGTATGAACCTGATGCTTATATCTTCCAAAAACTTCTTTTAAGTATTCTTATATGTTCTGAATTGGTAGCTTGAATGGGTTTCTTGTCAAAATATTCTTTCTTTGATAATCTAATCTCACATGTTCACCATTACTCTCCCTTGATTTGTGTCTATTTACTAGAAGTGAAATGTTATACCAGTAATATTAACATTTTTTACCATACTATTCACAACACTAGAAAAAACCTCTAAAATTGAATCTTCCATCTTGATATGCATTATACTGAAACACTTGTTGTCATTGTAGTTCTTCAAACTGATCCTAATTTCTCTTAGGGGTAGTGATTTTTTGACTTATTTCTCTCTCCCTGTGATATATGAAAGGATCACTCACTTTTCTTCTTGGTCCAACTAGATTTATATTTATTTTTATCACCAAACTATTGGAAATAATAGTTTTTTTTTGAGACATATTGGGTGAAGATATAGATTTCATATTTAGATCCTTTAATTCATAAGAATATGATTATTCACTTACAAATTTTTCTAACTTGGTGAAATATGATTTACTTTTTTTATCTTCATCTTTGGCACCCTTAAATGTAAAAAATCTAATATTTTCATGAATTTTCATGTTATCCCGATATTCAAATTCCTTATGCCCAAACTTACAATAACACTAACAATAACCTATGAGTATCATTATCATATTTTTTTTGTTGTAGTCTATCTAGATTTCACAGATTGGGAAACTTTCTGTTTTTTAGAGGAACCCACCCCCTTTTAGACACTTCATGGGGAACAAATATTTATATATCTTTTCTCATCCACCCTTGATGTGGCAGTTTTATTAGTATTTTAAATATATAGAGTTTCCTAGAGTTTGGTTTAAAACCCATACCCCTTCCAAATACATTATTTAGTATTTTTAAAAGCCACTTTTAAGATGAGTGGTAGACTCCCAAATTACCAAGGATTTCAAAATTCAAAACATACACAGTGCCAAATTCAATCTTAATACATTAAAAGGTTGGAAGGATGAGCTGTAAATCACTATGCCGAGAGACTGCCATCCCGATCAATACCACATCATAGTCATCCACTCCAAACATCATCACATCCATATCGCCACGCCAACCATTGAGTACTAAGGAAAGTCTTAAATTTCAAATTTCAAATTACAAACACAGACCATCATCACCGACTCGGTTGATGAGCTACCTTATGTCTGGAACCCTGACATGAACCGTATATCTCGGACACACCATACCATCTCTGAGAGCCACCCATCAGAATCCAACATCATCATCCAAGAGACTCCAAACAGAACACCACAAAACATCAAATCCACAAATGAAGATTCTTCACAACCATCACGAGAGCATTTTAAACAAAAAAATCCAAAAAAGCGCCATCTTTTCCATCACTGAAAACCAAACAGGATCGAAAAAAAACCATTCACCATGAACATAACCATAAATAAGAAAAATTAACAACACCGAGCACCGTGACCTAATAAAATGCCATTGGTCGCTCAGAATAACATCCCAAGAGACCTAGAACACCACCACGTAACTGACTAGGAGGAGGAGAGGGAACCATCAAGTAGGAACACGATCCCCAAGAACTTCTGTTGTCATCTAGGATGAAGACCTTGAAAAAATATGAAATTTTACAGGTCCAAACATTAATTGTGACCAAAAAGTACTACCAGGATCAAAAGATCACAAGAGAATAGAACGAACCTAATCACAACCAGCGAAGAAGATTGAAACCCTAGGGCATAATAGAGCCAACACGAAATGTGACTCCCACAAAACTGATGATCCCTCAACCAACACATCCCAAACCCCCTATGAGAGCCACTACATTAGACCGAAATAGAGTCTAGTGTAATAGATCTAGGATCCACAATATATATTGAGACGAACAAGGCCTCAACAGTGAGACACAATCACAAAGAGAAAGAAAACCCAACCAGAATGAATGAAAAGAGAGTGTAGGAGAGCATTGAATGTCAAACAAGTGCTGCGATGCATGAAACATTTTGTAAATTTTCAAGTGGATGTAATGATTCTATAAAAACAATTTTAAAGATATCTTCATGAAAAATATAAATATTTTTTTAAAATGCCTTTTTTAAATTATTTATCCATGTAATTTATTTATTCATGGTTTTTAGCTCTTCTTCCTTATTCTAAAACATGTTTTATCCACAACACAATTTACACTTGTCTTTGAAGATAATATTTGTTCAAAAATCATAAAAATTGGGATAAAAATGTTAGCATACTTCTTCAATCATCAATCTTGTCATACCTTTTTTATAAAAAATTCAACTCAATTTAACCTCACTCAACACACCCCAAAATCACCAATAAGTGAAGCATCAAAGATATATTCAAATCACAACCATAACCAAGAGGGAAAAGGGAAATGAGAAACCTAGATATTCTAAAAGGATTTACTAAAGTCCTAGAGAAATATATCAACTCTTCGCTGACCAAAAAGCATAAAATTCCTAAATTCTAATCTAGATGTCTCAAGTAGCTCACACAGTCATTCTCTCAGATGATGTTAGAGGATACCATCCCCATGATAATAAGTGAAATAAAAAATATAGCGAAGGATCCATTCCTCATTTGAGCTATATGGATGTGAAAAATACCAAAACTATAGACAGAGGATTACTTCCCTATAATTTCAGAAAAATGATGACTATATGTGATTCTATAAGTAGAGGATCCCAACCCCATGATCCCAATGGTGAAATAACAACTCCTCAAGAGGATCTCGGTCCCAACATGTGAGATACCAACATCACCTATGAAGAATAAAGTGGAAGTACATGTTTAAAAGAATTATCCCAAGCTAAGGGGGAGTACATTGCATATACTAGGGGTACTATAATACCTAGATATTTTGGAATATATTTTCTCTAAATTAATAATATGTTCAATAACTTACTCCATACACAACGACAAATTAGAAAATTTCAAAAAATATTTATTATTAAGAAAATTTAAGAATAAAAAAGCTTTCATTAAATAAAAAATATTGTGAAAAATTATACATTCTTGAAAAATAGAATTAAGAACACTTAAAGCTTTAAAAGGGTGCTTTTCAAAAAAAGAGAGAGAGATATATATATATATATATATATATTAAATTTTCATTTAAAAGATAAATATATAAAGGTTAGAATTTTAATTTTACAAAAATAAACTAATTTTTTTAATACCATATATTAAAATTATCCTTATGGTAATTTTTGTGATTTTTCTAAAATAATTGATTTTTCAGTGAATAGTAAAAATATATAAATTTTACTAAATACAATTACTTTTATGAAATAATATTAACAAAATATTGGATTAAAAGTTTATTTTATATTTTATATATAAAATATATATTTAATAAGTAATATTAATCATTAAAAAAAAGTCTATTTTGAATTTATAAAATCCATTTTTACCATTTTTGGAACTAGAGTAATATTTTACTCTAAATATTTTTTAATCGCATATATTTAAAAATATATTTTTATCACCTGTAAAAAACTAAATATTAAAAAAATTATTTATTATTTTAAATAAAAAATTTCATATTATGTAATAGTTTCTTTTTTTAGGTATAAAAATAATATTTCTAAGATTAATTTTAGTTAGAGTGATAATATTGAAACCGTTATTTTCAAAGATTATTTTTATTAATATTGTGTAATTTTTATCTAATAAATTAAATTAATGTATTTCAAATAAAAAAACTAATATTATTTTTAAACACATATATAATTTTATTAACACACATTTAATTTGTAATCAATTCTAAATAATATTAGAAAAACATAATAGTTAAAACATCATTTAAAAATGATAGTTTTTATAAATATAAAATCTTTCAATTTAAAAGTTAATTTTATATTATTTATTAATTGAATTAGATTAAATGTTTCTTAAATTTATGTTCATAAAACCCAAATTTTATAAGAGCGTTTTATCTTATAATTTTAGTAAAATATAAAATCAATTATATAAAAATTAGTTAATGAGGTAAAAATTAAAATTGTTAAAGATAAAAACCAAATGGAAAATGAATTGAACCATGTTTAAAACATGTGTGAAAATTAATTTTTGAGGATTTATCTACCAAATGTGACCCTAAAATTCATTTATTCTAACTTCTAGAGTCATTGAACCTTGAATAATTTCATTCCATTATTGAGAAATAATGTGTGTTAAAATAATTGCCCTTTTCTTCACTTATATAAGGGGGTCACTTCCACCCTCTCAAAGTTACACATACCATTTTAAATTTCCTAGAAACCCTAATTTTTTTCCTCTATTTGAATTCCCTTACACTAAATAAAACCCATTTTCACTATAAGTTATCATAATCCTTTCATTTCAAAAGAGGATTTTAAGAGAAAGTTTATTTCCCTAAAGTGACTGTTACATAATCCTTATCATCTTCTTCTTAATTTTTCATTTAAAAACCAATCCTAAAAATATTAATATAATGAAATCAGTATAATTATTATAATGAAGTGTTATTATATTAATTTATCAAGCATTTTTCAATATTTTTGATCCACTAATAAAAACAAAACAACATCGTTTGGGTATATGTGTAGAAAACTTCTGACACGAGACGATGTGGTTCATTTTTCATAACTACCTTTAATTTTTAGTAAAAAGGATTTATTTCATGAAATAATATTATTAATATTTCAAAATTATGATTCCTAAATTATAATTTATCATATAATTTTATTCTAGCCCATTCTATGAGAAATGGAATCATTAATCAGGTGCATTGCAGATGACCACCTCCACGAATGATGAATTTTGTTTATCATCAAAACCCATCATGTGTGGTTATAAGAATTAATTTAGTGAAGATATATTATATTTATGAAATTTTTAATCTTTGATAAATTTTATATTAACATTATATAGAAAAACACCCTTACTTATAAAACCATTATAACATTCTATTGTTTGAGTCGGTTTTACCACCCATGTAAACGATGTTATAATTTTTATATCATAAATGATATAGTAATGTTAAATAATGGTAATATCATAAAATAATAATTTATTTAATATTTTTTAATTATTATTTAATTTTTTTATTGTTATCTAATATATTAATTAATATATCACATTTCGATCGTTAAACATGTCGAAACTAGTTCTTCAGAATTTTCTTTTTCACAAACCATGCCTTTATATTTCACCAAATGAAAATAGAATATGATGAAAAAATGAAACCATATTATTTTAGTATCTTGGATTATTTGAGAATGATGATATATTTTTTATTAAACAAAAATCAACAACACCATTACAAAACTAATATAAAATAAGTAATCAGAGTTTTCATTATCCGATGATGAAAATAAACCATAAATAACAAATATATTTGTAATAAATGGTTATAAATAAAGTGTATAAGTGAATATATATATATATATGAATTATTTTATGGTATAAGTTATTAAGATATTTATTTCTATTATATAGGTGGTTAGAGAATGTTTGAGTATGCAATAAAAAAGGTATGGGTTTTATATCTCAAATTTATTCCCTTGAGACACATTTCTTATTATACACCATGTTTTACTTGTAATGGTGTATAAAATTTCCTATTAATATTTTTTTATCATGAACCTATAACTAGTCATGGGGTTAAATGTTTCATTTGAAATCATATATTTCAAGGGGTTTTGATTAAAAAGTTTCTAATGCCATAAGAGTTTTTTTCTCATTTTCAAATCCATGAGACATGTTTGATATCGCACACCATCCTTTATTTTATATGGTGTATTCACAGATCTACTTGATTAAATTATAATTAATATCTTTCATTTCATGATATTTAAATTTTCATTTCCTAGTAACCTTTTTTTCATATATTACCATTAACAGGAGTATTTTTGGAAACTCAAATCTTGTCTAATGAGTTATGATGGTTCATCTTGAACTTATTATATATAAGTTGTGCACATTGTGCACATTGTGATATTTTATTTTTTCATGTGGTATTTTATTTTTCTTCTATGGATTTAAATTTCTACCACATAAACCCCTTTCTAAATGTCTCTTAATTCGTGAATTGTGATATTTTTAAGGGGGTTTTTAACACTAATTTCATATATTTGGGTGAAAATGTGATACCTTGATCATCTTTTTTTTATTTGATACATTCTTATATTACCTATTTTATATGATATTTAATATTCCCTCCCTGGAGAAAATGTTTTTTTTAAATCAAATATATTTTATTAATGAATTTATTTCTCATAAAAGTTCAACATTTTTAAGGAAAAAAATAAAATCTCCATTAAAAATAGTTTTTACTTCGTCTACATGTTATTTATTCCCAAAAAATATATTTTCCATTCTTATTTTGAAATAAAAATATTTTTTTACTCATGTAACCTTATTATTTTCCATTACCACTTTTTGATGGGAAATTTTACTACCACTTCTTTATGATATAACTTTTTAATGAAGGGATTTTAAAATATTTAAAATGTTTTGAATAATTTTAAAATAAAATGTTTTATCTTACACTAAACATTTATTTTTGATAAAATTTAGGTATTTTTTAAGATATATTATTGAAGATTATTTTTAAAAGTAAATTTTTTCAAAAAAAATTTTCTTCATAGTTTTGAAACCTTTGTGTCATTTTCAAGGCACAATTATTAAACATTATTTTTTAAAGTAAAAGTTTTAAAGTATTTTAACTTCAATTTATTTTAAATATTTATGTATATTTAAATGACACAATATTTAAATTTATTCATAAAATTTTAAAATTTCCAAAAATTTTCCCTTTAACTTTTCAGAAATGGTTTTTCTTTTAGAGTTATCATAGCTACACAACTTACAAAAAATATAAAAGTATTTTCTAAACACTATTTTATAATTTCAATTATATTTTTATCTTTGTTTCTAAAGAGATTATTCACTTGGAAGTAATTTGTCATAAAACACACTATAATTTTGATTATGAAATACACTTTTGGAGTGAATGAATTTTGGGTACGAACCATTTATATGACTAAGGTTAATTATGGTGAAAAAATCTTGAGATTTTGTGAAACAAAATTTTCTTTCCATGGGTTATTTATGATGTGTTTAATGATTATTTTCAAGAGGTACACATATGTATACATGATTGACTGGTGGGGTCTTATATAGACCTTCGATGAATTGTTTATGTTTTTATATCTCATAAGACAATAATGTTGTTAGTGGAAATGATCGCGTATATACTTGTTCACATGATTTTTATGGACATGATCATATATATCTTTGTTGACATGATTGTTTGTGGAAATTATCTATTATAATTTTTTTTACATTATTATGCATAAAAATGATCACATATATCTTTTATCATATGATTTTGAATGGATATGATCATGTATATCTTTCATCACCTGATTGTGTGTGGAAATAATCAAGTATTGATTTGTTCACATGATTTTACATGGACATGATCAAATATATCTTTTTTCACATGATTTTGTATGGATATGATTACATATATATTTGTTTCCATTATTGTACATAGACATGATCAATTATATATTTTTGACATAATGGTGAATGAATATGTTCTTTTTTAATATTTTTCACATGGTTATTCATAAATATGATCACATTTTTCTTTGTTTACAATGTCATGGTTTACTATATTTATGCTGCATTTATATGTTATGTGCCTATGGTTATGATCCATGGTCCATTTTTATTATATCACACTTTTATTCCATGGAACAATTTTGTTCAATTAATATTACATATCCTTCCATCAAGAATTATGGTCAACTCTTACTATTCCATGTTATTTCTAATAAGAAATATCCCCTAATCATGTTTTTCCATATTTTTATAATATAACCCTTAATGACTTGTTGATGAAATTTTCCCTTACAAAGTATTCGACATCATCCCTTTCTTGTGTTTCAATTCCATAGGTTATGAATATGAGTATAACTTAAGAGAAGTATATATGGTATTTTAGTTTGGTTTGATAATGGAGAAATATTCACAAGTATAAAAAAATACATTGAATATATAAGTATTACTCCAAGAAATTAAACCTTTCATTCTTGGGATTGAGAAATTATTTATGAGTTGTATTGTTTATCTTATGTAAATGTTGAAAAATAAAGATATGTTTATCCAGGGTCTCTATAGTTAGTATCAGAGTAGGGTTTTTTTATTTTTAAGGATTAGATTAATTATTTTTTTAGATTAGGATAAGATAACTTTTGTGAAAACCATAGGCATAAGTCTCAAGAATACATTTAAATATTAGATAATATCTTAAACTTTTATTGATGTTTTGAGTATGTGATTTTCCTAGAAATTAAATCCTTGTATTGATACTGGAAAGCAGATGTGTTCGTCACATAGATTCATCTAGGGGAAATCACCAGGAAAAAGGTTAGTTAAGTATTAACCCCATCTTCAATAAGGTGCATTATGAGTGGACCTAAGACTTCACACTTAGTGAGACCCTCCCAAGGGATATTATTTAGTTAATCACATTACCTTTACAAACCAATATGAAGTATTTAAATATATTGGAATTTTATGATGGGTTAGGTTATAGGACTAAATTGAAAAATGACCATATAAAACCTAGGTTAAATTAAATTAGTGATTGGTTGGACCAATTATATTATAGTTGAAATGAAAATACACTAAGTTTAAATGAAGGTGTTATTGGAGAAGAAATATTAGGATTAAGATTTTATATTCACATGATCATTTACACTGATTCAATTGTATATTATCATAACCATTTTGGTTTCAATATTTGATTAGAAACAATAACTTTAAAATTATTCCGTGGAAGGAATGTCTCTAAAAACTCCTAATAATTAACTATAGAGGCACCTTTGGAATAAATGGTTGAGAATATTACGGTATGCATACTATGAGAAAAAAGATATGTTATATTATACTACCTAATTTATAAAAGTTTTTATCTCTTATAATATATATCTTGGGTCATTATTATATTCATATACCCTTAATTATTGTTATTAGTATGTGATAATTTAATCCCTAAGGACAAAATTTATTTAAGGGGGAGAATGTAATTCTTTGAGATTTTTCAATATATATATATATATATATATATATTTAAATTAATAATATTTTCTATATATTTATGCACACGAAACACTGAACTAAAATTATCAATGATATATATATTATTATGAAAATTTAATAAAATTTAAAGTTTTAAAGTGGATTCTTCCAATAAAAGAAGTTTTTCTTTAAATATATATATATATATTTTTTTGAATTTCCATTTAAAAGGTAAATTTATAAAATTTAGAATTTTAATTTAATAAAATGTATTACATTTTTGAATTAAAATTATCAAAATTATCCTCAGGTTAAATATTTTTATTTTTATAAAATAATTGATTTTTTGGTGAATAGTAAAAATATACAAATTTCGCTAAAAACCATCGCTTTTATGACATTATATTAAAAAAATAATGAATTAAAATTCTATCAAACATTTATTTTATAAAATATATATTTAATTAGTAATAGAAATCATTCAAAAAAGTTATTTTTAATTTATAAAATCTACGTTTAATGTTTTGGAAACTTGAATAATATTTTGCTCTAAAAACTGTTTTTATTTAATCATATTTATAAAATAGCTTTCATCACTTGAAAAAATTAAAAGTAAAAATATTTATTTCATGTTTTAGATTAAAATTTTCATATTATTTAATAATTTAATTTTTTTCATAAATAAAAATAATATTACTAAAATTAAAGTTAATTATAGTGATAATAAAAAAATGTTATTTTGAAAGGTTTTTTTATTAATGTTGTGAAATTTTCGTTTAATAATTTAAATTAATTTTTTTTGAAATAATTACACTAATATTATTTTTAAACACATATATTATTTTGTTAACACAATTTTAATTTGTAATCAATGCTAAATAAGATTGAGAACACATAATGTTAAAAACATCATTTTTATAAAAAATAGGTTATCTATATATAAAATGTTTAAATTTAAAAATTTATTTTAAATTATTTATAATTTAAGTTATTTAAATTGGGGAATAAATTTACTTTCATCACATAAAATTTTTGTAATAATAGTTTTCTTATATTTTTATTAAAACATAAAATTACTTAGTAAAAAATTTGTTACTGAGGTGAAAATGAAAGCGGTAAAATATAAAGAATATTGGAAAATGACTTGAAACAAGTTAAACAAATTTATTTAAATTAATTTTTACTGATTTATTAGACCAATATCACACAAAAATCCATTATTTACCACTTTTTAAACCATTTTCCCTTGAATAATGTCATTATATTTTTGAAACATATTGGGTGTTCACAAATCACCATTTTCTTCACTTATAAATGGGGATGAATTACAGCCTCTAAAAGTTAAACACATCATTAAAATTTTCATTAAACCCATTATAATGTTTATATTATATATTTCAATTATATTTCATAATTCCCTTTGTTTCCATAAGTTATCCTAATCCCTATATTTCTAAGGAGACTTTCAAGAGAAAGTTTAATGTCCCAAAGCGAGTGTTATTTAATCCTTATCCTTTTTGTGTTTATTTTTCACTTAAAAACATATAATAACCATAATAATATAAATAAATAAGTTTAATTAGTATAATTAAATATTATTATATTAATTTATCAACCATTATTCAATATTTTCCATCCATTAAGAAAAACAAAACAACATCATTTGTGTGTACATGCAGACAACCGACATTACAAAATAAGGTTGTTTGTTTCTCATCACCTCCTTTCATGTTTGGTAAAAAGGATTAATTTTATTAATGAAAAAGATTAATATTTCAAAATTATAATTCCTATATTAAAATAAATTGTATAACTTCATTCTATCCCATTCGTTGAACAATGGAATCATTATTCATGCATATGACTAATTAACTCCTCATCGAATGATGAATTTTGTGTGCCATCACGACACTTCATAGATGGTTCTAAGAATGAATTTAATGAATATAGATATTATAATTATTAAATGTTTAATATTATTCAAATTTTATATTAATATTATATAAAAACATCCGTACATGTAAAATCATTATAACATGCTGTCGTTTGGGTTGGTTTTACCACTTAAGTGAACGATATTATATTGATTATATTATAAATGATTAAGGAACGTTCTATAAAGGTAATATAATTTAATAATATTATATTTATTAAATTTTTTAATGATTATAGGAATGTGTTATTTTTATTTAGTATATTTATTAACATATCATATTTTGATCTTTCAACACATGAAAACTTATTCTTCACAATTTCAATTTTCTCAAAACAAAACTTAATATTTTAAGAAATTAAAATGGGATATGATAAATCATTGAAAAACTATAATTATAGTATCTTGGATATTATAGGAATTATTAAAAAAATTTTGAAATAGAAATTTCGTGACCTCTTTTTATAGTTCGAGTTTTAAAAAATGGATTTCCAAATAATCAAAAGGTTTTCCATCCTTTAAAAATAAAATGTTTTATTTTACACTCCATATTCTATTTTTATAAACATTATTTCTTCTCAAATTTATGTAATTGATGATTATTTTTAAAAGTAAAATTTAAAAAAAAATTCCACTTAAACGTTTTGAAAATTTTATGTGAATTTTAACGTTCCATTACTGAATATTATTTTTAAAATCAAAGGTTTTAACAATGTTTTCACTTAAGTATTTTGAAATATTTATGTCTTTCTCAAGGATAAATATTGAAATTTATTTTTAGAATTAAATATTTTTAAAAAAATTTCATTTCACCTTTTAAAAAATTACTTTTTTCAAAGTTACCATAACGTCACCTCATATTCCAAATAAAAAATAATTTTATAAAAAATATTTTATATTTTTACTTATATTCTTCTAATTATCTATAAAGGCCTTATTTCCTTTGATGTTTTTTTCTTACAACACCCTTTAAATGTTATTATTAAATACTCCTTTGGTGTGATTGAATTTTATGCATCAACTTTTTATATTATTGAGGTCAATTTGGGTGACACCATCTTGAAATTTTGTGAAACCCACTTTCCTTCCCATGTGTTATTTATGATATATTTAATGATTTTTTTTAAGAATCGAACAAAAAATATGATTCTTGGGTGCGATCCTATATATCCCTATAATGAATTGGTTATGTTTTTATATCTCATGAGATAATAATATTGTGGGTGGACATGATTAGTATAGATTTTTTTGCATGATTATTCATGGAAATGATCACAAATAGATTTATTCACATGATTATTCTTGGAAATGATCACGTATATATTTTTTGACAGGTTTTTGTGTGGAAATTATTGCATATAGATCTGTTCACTTGATTGTGTGTGGATATAATCATATATATAATTTATCTCATGAGTCTGTATTGATATTATCAAATATAGCTTAGTTCACATGATTATGTATGGAAAAGATTGTGTATATATATTTTCACATGATTATGCATGGAATTGATCATGTATATATAATACCCCATTCTCAGATGAGTTATGAAATTCTATAGGTTTTTTGAATTTTTTAAATTATTAAGGGATTCCATTTAAGAATTAGAGATTGGGTTGGTAATATGAAGGGTTGAACACTTATAAAGGATGTTTTTTTGGAAAGTATTGAGTTTTTTGAGGTGTTAGGAATTTTTAGAAGTGAGATTATGAGGGCTAAGAGGGAACTTCTACTATCAGCAGCTATAAGGGGGAATTCATTTCCAGGAAAATATTTTCATACTGTAAAATATCTGGATGAGTTGTTTTGGGGTGATGGATCAAAACTTTATGGTCTGAAAATATATTTCACATAGTAAATTACCCCCATATAATGTTTTGGTTGTTTTAAAATAAGCTAATCTGTCAGAAACCCCCTAATTTCTTCCCATCAGCATCCCTCTCATGCTTTTTTTTGTGTTTTTTGGCTTCTGAGGGCTCCTCTAACCTCATTTCTTTTTTATATAGAAGTTTCATTCGATTCCTTATAGTCTACTTGGTAATGTAACCCCATAAATTATTATTCCTCCATTTTTTATCACTGCATGATGGTTTGGGAATTTTATTTTTGGTTTTGATTTCAATTCCATATGAGCATGGTGGGATTAACAAATCAAGATGAGGCTTTTGTAAAACCTGGTAAGATGGAATCCCGAGATACCATCCAAATTTCATAATTCCACATTTCAATAAGTTATGTTAGTACATTTATTTTTATAATTATTTTATTCTAAATGTAAATAATTTGGTAAATGAATGGGTGCTAGGGGTTAGGGTTTTTTCTTAGGACAGTGCCAATGGTGTGTTGTAGGCTCTCCGAGTGTGGTTGGTGGAGGTTCTAGTGATGAAGTAGTGTTGGGTGAGTTGTTAAGTGATTATAACACTTTATTTTAAATTAAAAAATTAATTATTTTGGGTTTATATCTTGAGGTAGGATCATTGGTTGTGGTACATACTCAGTCAGGTCTTGGATGAGCATGGGAAGTGAGTTTCCTTGCTAAGGATTAAATGGAAAGCATCTGTATGAGGAAGGTTTTCCATACTACTTACCCTATTTAATTTTTCATTTTGTTATGGTACTTCTGATGTAAAGTCTTACTATTCAGGGAAATGACCTTTCAAATTGGGATTATTTGTTTAAAATTGAAAAAAAATTTAAATTAAATAAAATTATTTGAGTGGACTGATCAAGTTGCTGAGGACACATTCATCATTGTTCGTTGGATAGATCTCCTTATCCACTGATGGAAAATGACATGTTTTAATATTTCATAACTTGATGATTCTACCCCCTATAAGGGTGTTACGTAGTAGAAATAAATGGTTAAGACACAATTACCCCTACATATGAACCTTTAGACACCTCCAAGTAGAGATGCGACATGACTCATGATAAAATAACCTAATAGGCTGGGCGATATCCCTTGAGGCATGTTAAGACTGAGTTGATTAGGTATAGGTGGAATAGGTGAGTTTGATGAGTGGATTGATCTCGATAACCCTATAAATTGATGTGGTCTATGAGGCATCTCTTTAATCTATTTCCTAAAGGCCCTGCCCTTTGAGGGCTATGATGTTGTGATATTCATAGGACTCTTCCATGGAGCATGGTATCATCCATGAGGTAAATTATGATCGAGTGATATATAATGACCTAGGGGAACCCAATGGGTGACCTGGTGAATGATTGAACCTTAGACAGGGTTTTGGGAATTGGGTAGAGATGACAGTAATTGTCACCTTAGAAACCTTACAAAATATATGAGCCAAGGGGATATGGAAAGTGGTGTGAGGCATGAGAATTTAAAAAACACTTGATATGTTTATTTTATTATTTTACATGACATGTGATATCCTTATATTCTTGGGAATTTTCTATTCATTTTGGATCTATTATTATTTCCTAGAATGCTTTGGAATCACCTGTTGAGATAGATGAGACCCTAGGATGCCCGCTATATTTTAGATCTAGTCTCATATTATTTTGGGTGTGGATTCCTATTTTGACTATAATCCATTATATATGATGCATTAATGGATTACTAGTAGTGGTTATTAGGATTTAACATCAATGTATTTGATAAAACACATATAGAAATTCCTAAGATTCTAGGGATTCCGTGAAATTAGTGAGATCATTGTAAATGCCTAGGGAGTTATTATTTGAATTGTGATACCCTTATACCATTGTGAATGCTTGACACTCCATATATAATAATGGAGGTATTAGGTTATGGGTGGGTGTATATCCCTAAGTATGGATTTGGAACATCCAATGAGAGACTGTTGGATCCCCTCGATCGATTCCTAGGATACCCCGAGGACCTGGTGGATGCACAATTGATGGTTCATCTGAGGAGCCATGAGATATGGATAACCTCATGAGTGGAATCATGATCTAGGAGGGTATTCCAATTGATTTCTGAGGTCACCCAAGAATTTTTCATGCATTTATGTATAGGATTAACAAGGGTCTTCCCTCTCATAGGAATCAGATGTTAAACTAATAGTGATGAATTCTCAGGTATAACCATGGAGTTTATCTTGAGTGATTGAGGATGAGATCTTTATAGTAAAAACTGAGGTGTTTTTATTCATCATGGTTGATGTTTGAGCATGGTATCCCCTAGTTGTATTCATAGGTTCTCCTTAGGTAATTCTCATGCTCCAATATAACCTATTACTGGATGAAGTAGGTATAATAAATCGAGATCACATAATTGAGGATTGACATTGGTTATTGGGAACAAATGTAGCTATATGTATATTCCCTTGAGGCGATTGTGATTCAATTGTTTCCATGGTAATTGTGAAATGCTCAAAGAAATTACACTATCGAATTGAAGATGGTGTTTTGGGTGGTTTTATTATATATTTAGAGCCATTGTTTATTTTATTAGAGCATGTCATATGAACATGTGAGGGATAATATAATTATTTCCCAAATTAAATCCTCAATTTCATGTGAGGAGGTGTTAAAAAAAATTATGTAAGTGATTACCTAGTAATATTAGGCTATAAATAATATACTAATCCATGTGGAGCTTCCACCTTCAAATTAAAAGTATCCACTTTCCATTGAGTCCTTTATACAAAAACGACCAATGACATTTAATAGATCTTCAATCCAATTGTTGTGGAATAGTGGGTTAAATCAATGGGGATGATCTTTTTTGTTCTCCACTAATTTTATATGGTTAAGGTGACTCTATTAGTATATTTTTTAGATAAAGGGGCCGATAAATTATGGGTATTGATAGAAAACACCAAAATGACGGATTAAATGGAAGATATGGAGAGTAAAGACATTAAGAAAATGTTTATTAACAAGTATTTCCTTAAAAATATTTGAAAAAATATGGAGAGATAGTTCATGTATCTAAATAAAAAGTAAGGTTAATCCATCATGTCTAATAAGGAAAATTTCACAAGTCTTTCCATATACACCTCAGGTTTTGTTATCAACAATAAAAAAATAGATATATTGTTTAGTGGTTTAAAACTGAACCTTCAAAAGGATCTAGCTATTTGAGACATTAGGTTTTATGAAGAAGTGGTTCTATATCATTTAAAAGTAGAGATGAAGTTTTTATAATGGTCCCAGGGGTTTTGAGATTAAAAAAGAAGAATGGAGCTTCAATTTGGTGGGTCAAATGACAAAGGAGGAAAGAGGATACAACTACCCACATGTCAAAAATGTGGGTAGAAACATAACGGGAACTATTTAAAATGGATGAGAAAATGAATCAAGTGTATGAGATAAGGCCACCAAGATCATGAATGCTGATGATACATCAAGAATATGACCAACATGATGGAGGAAAATACAGAACATCCTAATTCACCACCCATGGTTCATGTATTCAATAGTTGGAAGCAAGGGCACTATGTAAGCTAGTGCACTAAACAATGGGTTCTTATGGGTAATTAGTGTCAAAAACCACTAAATCCAAAGGATAAAGGGAAAACTTATTCCATAACTTATGCAGAATAAGTGCATGAAAATGAAGCTGTATAAGGTACACTTCCTATTCACTCAAGAAAGGAATTTATTTTATTTTATTTTGGTTTAATTCATTCCTTTATATCCTTCAAGTTTTTTAGAACTATTTAATTTAATCCCCAGTACCTTGAAGTAGAGATATCTTTAAAAACACCAAGTGGTGAAATCATTACAACCCAAGTGTTTAACTATTCTTCTACAAGTTTATTTGGGAGGATTCTTCTAGAGAATCACAAAATCCTTTAATTTTTGGAATTAGATTCTATAATGGGCAAGAATTGACACTAATTATATAGAGTATATGTTAAATGTAAAAAAAAGAAATCTGTTTTTAAATTCTGAACCATCCAATGAACCTCTATAAATGCAAGGAAGATCATGAATCTTCTTTATAAAATCCATCAATGTTTTGTGAGTTGACACCCAGTGAAGAATCATTCATTTACTAAAAGGTTGAGTCAAAGGAAGGTATCAACCTGGAGAAAATTCCCATTGTTAGGGAATATAGTGATGTTTTCCCTAAAGTGTTACCCTGACTTCACCCATATCGTGGGATAAATTTCTCAGTAAAGCTCAATCCCAGAGCCAATCTTGTCTCAAAATTCCCCTATAGGATGGTCCCTATCGAACTCAAAGAGTTAAAGAAGAATCTACAAGAGAATTTGTACAAATGGTTCATACACCCTAGTGCATTACCTTGAGGTGCATTAATTCTATTTTTAAAGAAAAAATATTGATCAATGAGTCTGCATATCAATTATCGGGAGATCAAAAGATCACTATAAAGAACATGTATCCTTTAATAAGGATTGATGAATTATTTGATCAACTTTAAGAAGATCAGTTTTTCTCAAAGGTGGTTCTTTATTTTTAATATCGCCAAATGAAGGTGAATTGAGAAAGACCCTATCTTAATGGATATGAAAAGGATGGATCTTGAAATCATAATGGTAAGGATTGCATCCCACCCTTATGAAATTATTTCCCAACCATCTATCCAATAGAATATTAATAAGGTTTAAAGGTTTTATATGGAGATAAAAAATAAAGTGAAAGTAGTATAATAAGGGAATATACCTGAGTTATACATTGATAATGATGGTGTGATTCAGTTTGGAATGAGAATTTATATACCTTCATCACGTGAGATAAAGAAGGAGATATTGGATAATGGACATATCTCTTATTTCTCTATCCATCCTAGAAGTTCCAAGAATTACCATGATATTTGAGAGAACTTTTGGTGAGAAAACATGAACAAGGATATTGTAGAGTATATCAAAAGGTGTTTGGTATATTAGATAATTAAAGAGAAAAAAGTCCAAAAGTATTATGAAACCATTTCATATACCAATGTGTAAATTGGATAATGTCACTATGTATTTTTCCGTGGTCTCTTGAATAAATCCAATGGGAATAATGTGATATGGGTTGGGGTGGATTGAATTACCCAGACCTCCCACTTCATTACTATTCAAGAATATTTCTTACTTGAATAACATTCCATGATATATGTAAAGGAAGTGGTGAGGCTACATGTAGATCCCCTTTAGATTATCTCTGACCATGATACAAAGTTCACATCTAAATTCTAGATAATTCTTCAACATTATTTGAGTAATGAATTAAATTTCAAAAAGACCCATCACCCCCAAAATGATTTCCAATCAAAAAAATACTATTCATATGCTGAAGTATATTCTATGTTCTAACTCAATGGAATTCAAAGGTGGATGGGATCAACACTCCCTATTGGTTGAGTTCTAATATAAAAATATTTTACACTTGAGTATTATAATGGATCCATATGAATATTTTTATGATAAATGATGCAGAACTCCTACCTACTAGGATAAAGATGGGGAGAAAAATCTACTTGGACTTGATCTTGTTTAAGAGATGGAAAAAATGTTGAATCCATCCAACAACTTAGAAAAGTTTCTCAAAGTCATAAAAAGATATATGTTAACAACTTTTGAAGGGACTTAGAGTTCTATATGGGAGAAATAGTTTTCCTCTAAATATCACTATGGAGGAGAGTCATTCAGTTTTGGAAGAATGGAAAGCTCAACCCAAGATATATTTTCCCATTTTATATCATTGATCACATAAGAGAAGTGGCCTATTTCCTAGAACTTCCAAAAAATATGGATCAAATTCATGATGTGTCACACATTTTTCTCCTAAGAATGTACATACGCAATTTTTCACATGTACTAATTTTCAAGTGGTATAACTGGAGAATAACTTATCTTTTGAGTAGTGACTGATGAAGATCTGGGACCATAAATACAAAGTTCTATTATATATGACAACTCCTATATCAAAGTGTTGTGGGGAAACCATAAGTACGGAGAGGAAATTTGGGAACTAGATGAAAAAATAAAAAATTAGTAACCTCACCATTCTCAATTGAGAATATGAGTTGAAATTTTAGGGATGAAATTTGTAATGTGGGGAAGATTGTAACAACCTAGAGTTTATAAATGATATTCGTATCATGAAATAAATGTGTGTTATATTATACTATATATTTTTATACACATAAAGAGACCAACAAAAAAGTATTTCATTAATAAATAATGTTACATTAATCATGAAATAAACCAATTAAAATTCAAAACATTACAATTGAATAAAAAATATAAAATAGAAAAGCTAAAATGGGAAATTATGGATTTCACCAATCTAATAGAATCATTACTCCCACAGCCAATACTATATAAATGAAAAAATATTATTAAACCGATAAAAAAATTTGAAAATGGAAATATATAACCTTGGGAGGAATTGTAATGGATATTTAGTGAAGGAATGAAGTTGTATATATAAGAGGTAATGTGACCGTTTGAATAGTAACCTGACAATTGAGAATAGTAACCTGATCGTTGGAAAAATAATTTAACCATAGAATAACTTTTTCTGATATAAATAAAATTTATGATGATTAATTTAAGAAACTATAAATATTATAATTCAAAAAAATAAATTTCATGATTTAAAAACTCAAAGAAAATATAGGTTCATTTTTTACACTTTATTTTAAAAATTTTCATAAAAATCATATATTTTTTTAAAAAATCAATATTACTTCTTTTATAAATTTATGTTGATAAAATTTGTATCATTTTTGAAATCACCATGTTGAAATTTTTCAAGGTTGATTTCTTTGGTAATTTTATGAAATACATTAATTTTACTGTGAATATTAATAATATAGTTTTTCACACAACTTGTGTATCTTAAAATATATAATTCATGAAGTAATAATGATCTAATAATTTATAAAACTTGGGGTTCATACATGACATATTAAATTTAATAAATTATTCATTAAAATACAATAAACTTATTTTCCAATCCTAAAAATCACTTTTCAAAACCTAAAGTCAAAAGTAGTCCTTTAAAATAACAATTTTCATTTCTTTCAACTTTTCTTTAATAAACTAATAAATTAGAATTTTAAAGTCTTTTTAATTTTTAAAAACTATTATAGTATATTTATATATGATTTATAATTTTTAAAATTCACTATTACAAGTTTTACCTTTGATATACTATTTAATTTAATATTTTATTTTAACAATACCCCTCTCCTTAAGTATAAATAGTACCACTCCCTTCCCTTGAAAAACCACTCATACCCCACTTAAAAAAGACTAAAATCTTAAAAAATAAATCTTATAAAGTCCCTTATAATCCTTAGGTATGTTATGGAGTAATATAACTCTGAAAATCAATGGAGTTTTAGTGTCATAAAAGGGAAACTACACTGAGGATTAGGTAAGTTTTGAATAAATCTCCTCCTTTTTTTCACTTATATTTATTTTTTCTCCACAAATTTCAAAACCAAACATTATAAGATTAATTATGTTTAATTTAAAATTATATTAATGATTTTAAACTTCTATAAGTATCATATTTACTATATATATAAATTTCAAAATTCTCTTTCTCGAACTTTCAACAATGTCCCGTCAATGGCCAGTTCACCACCTATGGAGACATTTCCAAGTAAATGATTATAAAAACCTTCATGGATGGATATTATGAATTATATATAATATATATATGTGTAATTACATGTATTTTAATATTATTTATGTAATTATACTAACTTATAAGTGACTTTGAATGAAAATAGTGAAATTAAAACAAAATGGGAAAATTTAATGAAAACATGATATCAAAACAATTCAAATTTAACAAAGAGTGTTATAAAATAGAATACAATAATTATAGTGGATAAATTGTGGAAAAACAATCATAATTTACTTTTTATCCCAACCACATTAAATACCCTGGGGGGGGGGGTGAATAAGGGTATGACATATTAAAACAACTGCCCCTTTTGGATTTTATTTCATTGTTAAACAAAAAACTCTTCTCTCTATTTACCATATAAATTTTTGAACATAAAAGAAATAATTCACAATACACAATGATTTTAATTGGTTCACCCTAACAGGGATACATCCAAGGAGCATACAATGACAATGTGTCGATGTACCAAATTTATTATGATTCAATTCCAAATCAAGGTTTGGGCTAAATCACTTATACGCCTAGGATCACTAACTTTACTAGGTTTAGGGACATATCACTACCTTATAAAGGTTCACTCCTTGAGTCTCTTTCTATGGACCACTACCGGTGTAAGGGATCAACTTTTTCCTCTTATTTTTCTCACTACTCTTGTAAATGATCCACACTCCTTTGATGGACTTATAAGTCCCTTGAATATCAATTATGAATAAATCCTCAGTTGTAGATATATGATATATTAAAGTATAACTTTTATCTAGTATATGAATGTCACTTTAGCATATGTTTACTAAAAAATACCTTCTAAACACTTTCATGATGCTCATTGCCTTCGCAAAGCTCACACAACTTTAATTTCATGAAACATTTGGATGTCTTACACGCAACTCTACCAACTTGAACAAAACATTTGTGCTTGGTCAAAGAGATCAAAACTTTCATGAAATTTTTTATTATTAAATAAATTCCTATTGCACACAACTATTATACTTTGTGTGAACTTTACTTGTCCATTTAGTCATTAGTTCCATTATTGTTCACAATAAACATTTGAGTTGTTTCTTCACATAAATATCTTTTCACAAAAATTTTATGCTTAGAGCACAACTATTAAATGATTCAGAGGATTGATATTCTCTAATGGTTTATCTTCTCAAATGAGGGGGTAAATTAAAATTTATAGACCCAGTCGAACCTGCACATAAAATCCTTACATGCCTTCTTCTCTACATGGAATACATCAATTCTATCACATAACTCATGTATTGTTCCCAACTTCATTAGAGAGAAAAGAATTACAATTTTATGACATATTTGTAATATAATCTTATTGTTAACCTACTTCTTGTATGTAACTCCTGCGCCCCAAAAAACACATCTTTCACATAATTTAAAATCTTATGGGCACCTTTTTCCTTAGTTTAATTTTGATGTGGTGTTCTAGAAACATAACTTGCATGAAAATTTATACATCACCTTAATTATTTCATGATGCATTTTACTTTTATTTGAAATAACTTCCATTACCAAAAACACCTTTTTCCATCCTCAGATTTGGGACCCTAAAAATTTGGAAATCATTTGTAAATAGTGTCACATTGTATACAAATCTTTTTGTACTACCTCCATAGAATATATTACCTTTTCTTGGATATTTTTCGATATACATTCTCAACAATTGCCCTGGAATGCCACAAGTTACCATGAAATCCCACTTTTTCAATAAACACTATCATACCAAAAAATACTTCAATGTTACCTTGAGGCATTTCCCCCAACAATCCTCCCTTTGGGTTTGTTGAAAACTCTTCTCATTTTGCTACATCGTTAATGTTTCTTCCATATTCTACCACCATATACTTCTTGCGATTCAGATAGTGACCAAATATTTACTTAACACATACTCTAAGCCCACATGAGAAATTATCAACATGAGAAACAATAGTATCATGAAACTTTCATCAATGAAACACTTCAATAAAAAACCACTCATTTGATTTCATCACAATCATCATATTTCATGATATTTAACCTTTTATTTATCATATTTTGCATTGTCAGATTTAAAACTCCCACTACTCTACTTCTCCCCTATCATCTTTTCCTCTATCTTGATTAAGACATTTTCTCCCCTTTTATAGCCACAATTTCCCCCCTTTTTTAATAAAACCGAAGTTCGTTTTTTTAGTATGCAACAAGGTAAATAACATAGATCAACACATTAAAGTAAACAAAACATACCTTAGGGAGAGGGGGTCCAATATCTACACCTTTTCTAGTACAAGGAGTCAACTGAAATCCAAAAGGTTGTCGATGCCTCTCAAATGCCACTTTGGGAAAGACCTTTGTTAGAATTTATGTGACCTATAGTTATTTTAACACATAATAGAAATTAACAATACCTTTATCCACCTTCTCTTTAATAAAAAGATATTTTATTTCAATGTTATTTTTCCTTGAGTGTTGAAATGGATTTTTTCTGAAATTTATAGCACTTGAAATGTCATAATGGATTTCGATCAGAGACTTCACTTCGAGTCCCATGTCATCAAGCTGCTTCTTTATCTACAATAAATATATTCACACTTTATTAGCCATAATATATTCAAATTATATGGTTTAAAACTAAATTTAATATTATTCCTTGATTATCTAAGAAATACACAATCTTCTAATATTGAATGCGCCACCTGAGGTTGATTTCCTGTCATCTGTTGAACCAACCCAATCTGCATCTATAAAACCTAATAAATCTTTCTTAGATTAGGAATTGTAAAAAAAACCAAAATCTATTGTAACCTTGATATAAAGAAGTATTATTTTTTACTTCAAGTAAGTGGGTGTCATTGGGATTACTTTGATATCTTACTACTTGGCATGTGGGAAAAATAATATCCAGTCTTGTCACTATCAAGTATAATAGAGCACCAATAATTTTCCTTTATTTTGTGACATTAACCACATTGTCTTCATCATCCGATGATATTTTCATCTAGGTAGACACTGGTGTCATCATATCCTTAGAATTATCCATCCCAAATCTTCTCAAAACCTTTATGGCACATTTATATTGAGAAATTAAAGTGTCATTCTTTTATAGTTTTACCTTTAAACCAAAGGAAAATGTCAATTCACCAATCATCGAAATTTCAAATTCACTTTTCATGAATTCTGTGAATTTTATTCATTATGATTCATTTGATCCAACAAGTATTATGTCATCAACATACACCAATACCATCATCCTTTGATTAATATCATTATTAAAATAGAGATTATAATCAATTCCACCATGCCAAAAACTGAATTTCTTTAAAAACTAATCAAGCCTTGAATAATACACTATCAGTGCTTATTTCATCCCATATAAATCCTTCATCAACAAAAAACTCTATTATCATACTCATGAATGAAAAAAAATTTTGGATGCTCAATATAATTTTATTATTTAATATCCCCATTCAAAAATGCTGGCTTGACATCTATCTAGAAGACATTAAACCTTCTTTTCACTGCTATGGACAAGAATAATGTGATTGTATAAATCCTTGTAATAAGTTAAAATGTTTCATTAACATCAATACCCTATATATGGGATTACCCTTTTCACACTAATTGTTCTTTATCTTAAATCACTTTTCCATCTTCATTAATCTTATTGTGAAAGAACCATTTGGTCCTGATGAAAATATTATTTGTTAGTTGGGAAATAATCTGACATGTTTTATTCTTCTCAATTTTTTCAAGATCTTTATTCATGTCCTGAACCAAGTTCTCATCTCTAGTTTCTTCATCAAAACATTTTGGCACTACCTAACATAGAAAATATTTCTATCGCAATGACTTTATTCTTAATGTTTAAACTCGTGCTGCCTGATCACTAATGTTGTTATGTCTATCAATTCTAGATTGACTCCTTATATTTGATGCAGATATAGATTTTAATTCCACTTTTTCATCATCAATATCTTCTTCTGAATCATCATTTTCTACTTCAACTCCCCCTGGGGTTCTTACCTCCTCATCAAATTCATCATGAAACTAGTCACTATGTTGCGGAAGATTCTGTTTATTATCTATTATAGTGACATAATGGATTTCAAAAACCTTTCCAAGACTTTTTTAAACATTTATATGATTTTATTTTCCCTAAATTTCTAATAAATATCCCCTCATCTTCAGGTTATTCAAATTTCCTATGTTTCTCTTTATCGAGAACAAAATATTTACTTCCAATGATTCAAATGTATCTCAATGTCAGATTTTTTCCTTAAAACATATCATATATAGTATTTTATACCTTCACACACAATATATCCCTATTATTTATATAGACCAATGTCAACAATGTATCTTTCCATAATTTCTCTAGTAGGCCCTTTTCAATAAGCATTTTTATGACCATGTTGTTTTTTATCTGATTACTCATTTCAACCACTCTATTTTGTTGTGAAGTTCTTACTACTGAAACTTTTTTCCTTATCCCATGTTTCTCAAGATAATAATCCTCTTAAATATTTGTTAATTCCGCACCATTATCAGTATGAAACTTCAGAATCTTCTGTCGAAGCATCATTTTAGACCCCCTCTGATACTGTCTTATGAAACTTAACACATCATACTTGTGGGAAATAAAAAATACCCATGCCATAATACTAAAATAATCAGTGAAAATAATTTAATACCTCTTCCCATAAATGTATATTGGTTAGATAGGTTCACAGACATATTCATGCACCAATTCAAGTACCATAGTTGTCTTTTTCTTCTTTTCCTTATATGAATTCCTGATGTTCTTACCCTTTTGACAAGCATTACATGAATGAGAATGATCACATGATATATTGGGGAGATCTATAGTTATATCACATTTTAACCAGGCATCTTTTAATGGTTGGAATAGATGGAAAATTCATTTATTCTACAAGCTATTTTCTTCCTCTATGGATAAAAGGCACATATCTTCTTCTCTTATTATGAGGTTTAGATTCACCTTTTTTCTTGTTCCCTATAAAATAAATTCACCATATCTTCCTTTAATGATAAAAATATTCTTATTAAAGCTTATATAATTCCCTGAGCTACATATTTTACTTTCACAAAGCATGTTGTGACTAAGACCTTCAAAAACTAAGACATCAACACATCTCATTTCTTTCCCATAAATATGGATTTCCCAAGACAATAATCTTCAATTGTAACGCCCCGAACCCAATTACCTGGAGTCGGTGATTTACTTCGTAACATTGGCATGATCACAAAAGATCAAGTCTCGAACTACAGATTAGTTTATTAGCCTTGTAAACACTAGATACATTCATAAATGTTACATTACATCACAAAGTGAAAAACCACAATAACATAGTATCCATTTTCCACACTCATATCCCCTTCAGACTATCCCTGCAGGTCATTCCTATAATACTTCATCACATCCTGGAAAAATTAAAACATTGAAAGGGGTGAGATCAGATGCTCAGTAAGGATAACAATATAGAAGAATCTTTCATCAATAAACATAAACATTTAAGGCAATGTATAACAAAAACAAAAGCCTTTTAAACTTGAACTTCAACATAATATGGAAAAAGTAAAATGAGATAATGCCATTTACTTCTTCACATGGATATTCTACTGGTCGAATAATCACATGAAATATCAATAACCACTTTCATAATGATAGAATGCATAATGCCAGACTATTATAACCACGTAGCCAAGGCCTCGTGCCAAGAACACAAATAAGATTTTGTCAAGGCCTCGTGCCAAGACACTAGTTTGTCTCATGATACCTAGCGACGCATCGAGGAGCTTAGCGGGCTCCACCCATCACTTATTAAGTCCAATGCATTCCTCATATGAATAGGTTTAAACATATCATAAACCATAACAAAATCGTATCACATAAAACATGAATAAAGGAAACATAACATTTACACATTTCAATCATAAGATATCAATACAAAACATTGATATAATATAAACACTTTAGAAACCATTTTCAATACCAAAATAAAAGAAAGTTAAAACTTTGTATTTATTTTTCATTAAAAAAATGTTATGGCTTGTAGAGGAAGCTGAAACCCAAATAATGGCCATGACGGCGGAGAAGTCGTTGTCGCCGCATACGTACGACAAGTAAAACATTCCTTTTTGTCATTTAGTAAAACACTTAGTATAAAAAGATTCCTTTTGAATAAATTTAAAAGTCAAAGGGGTTTATACACCATATAAAGGAAAGTTGTGTATAAAACCAAATATGCCTCAATGAAAGGAGATTGAGACGAAGTCCCTCACAAAGATAATTTTTTTAAATAAAATAGATATATTATGTGTATTCACTATAAGTGCACATAAATAAAGTAAAAATACCAGATAGGACATAATAATATCATGACAAAATTTGAAAGTAGGAGATTAACTCAAAGAATGGAAATTGGGTTAAGAAGTTCCCTTACATTGCGTCCTGTCTTGACTCGACCGTTCTTTAACCTCCTGAATAATAAACTAGAGTTAATTTATAAATTCTTAAGAACATTTTTCAAGTTTTTTATTCCTCTAATATCACTTATTACCAAGTTATGAACATTATGTAATTATTTAAGTTAATAATGGTCGTTTTGTCGATCTTTGGTACTTGAGTCAAAAATAGACTTCTTATAATTACAAGTTGTTAATGTGGTGAAATATCCATTATATCCAGAATTATATTCATGATATAGATATAATATATCTCATATATATCCAGTATATACATTCATTCATAATATTACATAACATTTAGAGGTAAGAAATGAAATGCACCATTCATGGAGACGGTAAGACGTACGTACGCATGAACGCTACTTTCATTTCTATTTCGTATTTAATGGAATGAAGTTATAATTATATAAAGGTATAATATAATTCCAGTAAATATAATGTATAATACCGTTTACTCTATCCTTTATACATCCCATATATGGCATTAACGATTCAAATCAATTTGAGGGGGCGGTAGTCCGCACTTCCTAAAATGAAAATACCGCGTTTACCCATAATGGAAACAATAAAGGTATTCCATAAATGAAAAATACAGAACCATAAGTAAAACATAAACATATTATATATCATATATAAATAGAGTGACATCTTAATGGCCACCTTTGAAGGTGTTATATGAGTGTTGAAAAATCATCATTTCGTGAGGCAGAAATTCGTCATCCACATAAACAGTATGTTCTTTAACCATTAGATGTAGGTGTGTGTAATTGTAGCTCGAATACTTCTTATAAAAACATCATAGTATATTGAGGATACTGGTGTTGTTACAAAATAAATGAATAAAAATAGTTTAGGGGGTTGGATAAGCAAAATAAAACAAAATAACATAAGAGAAGACATTACCTTAAAATCGGGTAACTCTTTTGATTTGAGAAAAAGGATTCCTTGGGAAGAATTATGCCCAAAGTGAGGCTTCTAGGAGTAAAGTAGGGAAGTTGGGAGAGTTTTTGGAAGAGGTTGGCCGATCCAAAAGGCTTTGAAGGTGTGAATAAGGTGGTAGAGGTGGGGGCCTTTTATAAGAGGAGAGGAGGGGCACTCTTGGAATGTCATGAAATGTTACTTTATTAAGAAATGATTTTCATATTTTAAAGGTCCCACAATGATATATTTCGAGGATAAGGTGATAACGGTTCGAAATATCCTCATCCAATAGGTTTTTGACAAGTGTAGGCCTTATATTTTACATTATCCTTTCATTTTATTTAAATCGTTAATTAATGATGTAATCACGGCATCATCATGGTGTCATAAATAATTTAATTTATTTAATGTCTAAAAATTATAAATTTTTTTTCATGATGTAGGAAATATTTTTAGATTTCTAATTAATATTTATTGTCAAAAATATGACTTGTATAACCCCATTTAAAAATTGTTTTAGTAAAACAACTTATGTTTGTGACATTTTTATTTTAACTTTAAATAAAAGTTATTTATGTCATTTTCCTACCAAAGTGGCTCCATGGGGTCCCCAAGTTGACCCATTTATTGTCTTGGTCGGACATGACTCATCCAATAGGGGTAGGACAAGTGTAAAGGTATTTTCATATTTTTATAATATCATTTTTACCTTAAATTTCACTAATTACCTTTAATCGCGATTAATTAAACTTAAAAGTTACTATTCACCAAAAAATTATTTTAATCCCATTGAACCACATTTTAATTCCTAATTGAAACCATGTATGTCGGATTTTTGAAAATAAAATCACAGAAGTGGTAATATTTTATTTAAATGAAAAAATCAGTTATTTAACTACCACTTAGTGGTTTCACTATTCATCAAAAATTGATGTTTTTCAGAATAGTGCCAAAATTTTACCCTAAGCTATAATTGATATTCTGAATTCAAAAATGATGTCTATTTTGAAAAATTCCAAACATATAAGTTGCATTAATTAATTTTCTAATTAATTCCCGCTGTCACAACAAATAGCGTTTTTTAAGAAAGAATATCAATCAAAAGATTGACAATTGTTTATGTCCAATTTCAAAGTGAAATTAATTCTAATGAACACCATTGGATAAAACGGTAAAAATATATTCTAATTATACTTTTAAAACACTCAATAGTATAATTTATCACTATAAATTATTTTGATTAAAAAAGTTGTTTTTAAGTATTTTTCACTATTCATAAAAAATTGGAAGTTCTCAGAAAATTACAAAAAATTCAACTTAGGATAATTTCAATATTCCAAATACAAAAATGAAGTCCATTTTGAAATATAAAATTTCTATAATTTTAAAAAGTGGGTATTACTATTCATAACGGCTACATTGATTAGTCGTGGTGTGTTAGAATCTCGAACTTGCATACAATGCAAGCTATTGCATTATTGAAAGAGAACCGTATCGTGAAAGCTCAGGGTGTTACATTCTCCCCTCCTTCAATAAATTTCTTCCTCGAAATTTGAAATTTTTCTTTGAAAATAAAAGGTTGAAAATAGAAAATACCTTTGTAGAAAACCCACATCGGAAATAAGGTTACTAAAATTTACCCTTAATAATAGGGAAAGGAAAATGAAAAATTCACCACCAAATTATGATCTCGATAAGGAGAACATTGGTGGAAATTAGAGACATATAATTGGAGGAAAAATGTAAATATTTGTAGGGAGTGATTGAGGTCATCAATCACAAACAATTGTATAATTGAGGGCCTCAAAGCCTTCAATCTTTGATGATTTATAATATTATCAGTTCAACAAGACATAAGGTATTAGGATAACACATTTTTTGTTTTAATATCCCTTTACTAATGTTTAAGAATTAATTTATTCATAGAATAAGAGATAGGTATATATATATTTATTCATGACAATTAGAGTTTCAACCTTCAACTAATTTCTACCACAAACTCATCTTTCACTCAAAAAGATAATAGAACTCAAAAATATTATATTTATCCTAATCGTACAAGGTTCAAAATATTAACACATACCATTTAGATTAGGAAAACTATTTTTTAATAACCAGGGACTTCCTATAGGCTAGTGGTAGGTAATAAAGGCCTGTCGCACTATGTTTGTGGGTTCGATTCCTGCAGCTTTGTCCGACGCGACAGGTTATGCCCCACCCTACAGGTTGTCCTTTTCCTAAAACTACATTATTATAATATTCCAAAAATAATCTTCAGGAATGTTTTAACCTTAGACAATACTATCCAAAGATCAACTTAATCCATTCCAACCTTTATAGTTATCCAAAATACTTCTTTCCAACTCACAGTCCAAATTTTATAAGGAAGGTAAACATAATGAAGATCATTTTTTCCACGTTACAACATGTGAAAACCTTCATCATGTATTCTTTTAAAACACTGCAACATACTGAATTACCATAAATCCTTATTGATTACATTCATGATCCCTTATTCTTTATAGAATACTAGATATACTCCTTCTTTCCAAAAATGTATACAAATCATTAATCAATTTCAAGGAAGTTAAGAATATCCAATATAATTTATCAAAATCAATCATGTATTATTCCAAAATCTATATCTCGGTATCATAACCATATTGTGGTTTATCTTTATCTCAACCATATATTTTCCAAAACATTAAACTGCTATGGAGTCACTTTTCTTGGTTCCACACAATCTCAAGTCCTTGATAAAATAGTACTGCAGTACAATCCTTATATACTCCATAATTATTATAACCAGTACATCATTCATAAAACAATCAAATTACAAAATTATTTAATAACAACATAAGAACTCTAATCATTCCTCCTCATCTGTGGTAGTATCATAACTTGATTATTATCCAATAACATCATTTGGGGCACACTCTGAGGATTTGGACATTGGTTTGCGTAGTGTCCCCACTCCTTGCAGATGAAGCATTGTACATTTGAAACCTTTTTCTTACCCTTGCAGTCACGCACTTGGTGTCCTTTTTCTCCACACTTATAACAAACTCCCATTCCCTTCAGGGAAGTTCCAAGGTGTTTCTTCCCACATTTATCACATATTGGAAAATTCTTCTTTTCCCACGTCCCTTTTTCCATCATTCTCTCTTCCAACCTTTTCTTCTCTTTCTTCCCTTCAAATCCATAAGACTCAGAGAATTATTTACTTATCTTATTAACACATGATACTATTTCTTCATATGTTGAGAACACATGGGAGATTATTTGCCTTCTAAATGTTGGCTTAATACCGTGAAAGATATGATCCTTATTATGCTTTGGATCATACGTATTGCTGGAGTTCACATTCCTTCCACTGGGCACCATTTCTATACAATGGCATAAACTAGGTTAGTTTATGAATTGCAATGAATAATTCCAAACATGTAAAATACTTAATGTAAATTGAACAGTTTATGGATATAATCCATAATCATAAAAATGTTTTCTTAGAGGAAGTATATACTCATAACCCTTCATAGTGGTTTGTAAAGAAAATGAGAATTATCCTAAGCATATCCCATAGGAGTGTCATAACCAAGAGTGCAGCAAGGCCCGTTGTCGTGCACCAGTTCCCGTTCGAGTCTAGCTCAAAACGGTGTTTTCGGGTTTTACCCCTAGGTACATCTGTGCCAGAGCCGCCTCTACCTGCTCGTATCCAGACAGGGATGTATTGCTCGGAAAACTCACAAAATCTCTATAATACCAAAATTATAGGAAGTTATTTTATACTAATCCTCAAATTCTATCTTCGGGCTATGTGCTCTAATCATAGTTTATCTAAATCTAGCTTCTAAGGTTAGTACTAGACTGCCTCTGATACCAACTCTAACACCCCGACCCTAGTTACCCCTAGTCAGTGCATTACTTCGTAACATTGGCATGATCACAAAAGATCAAGTCTCGAAAGACCGATTAGTTTAGTAGCCTTGGAAACACTAGATACATTCATAAATGTTTCATTACATCACAAAGTGAAAAACTACAATAACATAGTCTCCATTTTCCACACTCATATCCCCTTCAGACTATCCCTACAGGTCATTCCTATAATACTTCATCACATCCAGGAGAAATTAAAACATTGAAAGGGGTGAGCTCAGATTCTCAGTAAGGATAACAATATAGCGGAAGATTTCATCAATAAACATAAACATTTAAGGCAATGTATAACTAAAACAAAATCCTTTTAAACTTTAACTTCAACATAATATGGCAAAAGTAAAATGAGATAATTCCATTTACTTTTTCACATGGATATTCTACTGGTTGAATAATTACATGCAATATCAATAACCACTTTCATAACGATGGAATGCATAATGCTAGACTATCATAACCACGTAGCCAAGGCCTCGTGCCAAGACCACAAATAAGATTTTGTCAAGGCCTCATGCCAAGACACTAGTTTGTCTCATGAGACCTACCGATGCATCAAGGAGCTGTAGCGGTCTCCACCCGTCACTTATTAAGTCCAATGCATTCCTCATATGAATAAGTTTAAACATATCATAAACCATAACATAATCATATCACATAAAACATGCATAAAGGAAACATAAAATTTCCACATTTCAATTACAAGATATCAATAAAAACATTGATATAATATAAACACTTTCAAAACCATTTTCAATACCAAACTAAAAGAAAGTTAAAACTTTGTATTTATTTTTCATTAAAAAAAATGTTATGGCTTGTAGAGGAAGCCAAAACCCAAATAATGGCCATGGCGGCGGAGAAGTCATTGTCGCTGTATACGTATGACAAGAAAAACATTCCTTTTTGTAGTTTAGTAAAACACTTCAAATAAAAATATTCCTTTTGAATAAACGTAAAAGTCAAAGGGGTTTATACACCGTATAAAGGAAAGTTGTGTATAAAACCAAATATGCCTCAATGAAAGGAGATTGAGATGAAGTCACTCACAAAGATCATTTTTTTAATTAAAATAGATCTATTATGTGTATTCACTATAAGTACACATAAATAAATTACAAATACCAGATAGGACATAATAATATCATGAAATAATTTGAAAGTAGGAGATTAACCCAAAGAATGGAAATTGGGTTAAGAAGTTCCCTTACCTTGCGTCCTGTCTTGACTCGACCGTTCTTTAACCCCCTGAATAATAAACTAGAGTTAATTTATAATTTCCTAAGAACCTTTTCAAGTTTTTTATTCCTCTAATATCACTTATTACCAAGTTATGAACATTATGTAATTACTTAAGTTAATAACCGTCGTTTTGTCGATCTTTGGTACTTGAGTCAAAAATAGACTTCTTATAATTACAAGTTGTTCATGTGGTGAAATATCAATTATATCCAGAATTATATTCATGATATAGATATCATATATCTCATATATATCCATTATATACATTCATTCATAATATTACATAACATTTAGAGGTAAGAAATGAAATGCACCGTTCATGGAGACGGTAAGCCGTACGTACGCATGAACACTAGTTTCATTTCTATTTTGTATTTAATGGAATGAAGTTATAATTATATAAAGGTATAATATAATTACATTATAATATAATGTATAATACCATTTACTCCATACTTTATACATCCCACATATGGCATTAACGATTCAAATCACTTTGAGGGGGCGGTAGTCCGCACTTCCTAAAATGAAAATATCGCGTTTACCCATAATGGAAATAATAAAGGTATTCCATAAATGAAAAATAAAGAACCTTAAGTAAAACATAAACATATTATATATCATATATAAATAGAGTGACATCTTAATGGCCATCTTTGAAGGTGTTATATGAGTGTTGAACAATCATCGTTTCGTGAGGCAGAAATTCGCCATCCACAGAAACAGTATATTCTTTAACCATTAGATGCAGGTGTGTGTATGTGTAGCTCGAATACTTCTTATAACAACATCCTAGCATATTGAGGATACTGGTGTTGTTACAAAAGAAATGAATAAAAAGAGTTTAGGGGGTTGTATAAGCAAAATAAAACAAAATAACATAAGAGAAGACATTACCTTAAAATCGGGTAACTCTTTTGATTTGAGACAAAGGCTTCCTTGGGAAGAATTCTGCCCAAAGTGAGGCTTCTAGGAGTAAGAGAGGGAAGTTGGAAGAGTATTTGGGTAGAGGTTGGCCGAGCCAAAAGGCTTTGAAGGTGTGAATAAGGTGGTAGAGATGGGGGCCTTTTATAAGAGGAGAGGAGGGGCACTCTTGGAATGTCATGAAATGTTACTTTATTAAGAAATTCTTTTCGGATTCTAAAGGCCCCACAATGATATATTTCGAGGATAAGGTGATAAGGGTTCTAAATCTCCTCATCCAATAGGTTTTTGACAATTGTAGGCCTTAGATTTTACATTATCCTTTCATTTTGTTTAAATCGTTAATTAATGATGTAATCGCAGAATCATCATGGTGTCATAAATAATTTAATTTATTTAATGACTAAAAATTATAAAAAAATTATCATGATTTATGAAATCTTTTTATATTTCTAATGAATATTTATAGTAAAAAATATGACTTGTATAACCCCATTTAAAAATTGTTTTAGTAAAACAACTTATGTTTGTGACATTATTATTTTAACTTTAAATAAAAGTTATTTATGTCATTTTCCTACCAAAGTGGCTCCATGGGGTCCCCAAGTTGACCCATGTATTGTCTTGGTCGGAAATGACTCATCCAATAGGGGTAGGAAAAGTGTAAAGGTATTTTCATATTTTTATAATATCATTTTTACCTTAAATTTCACTAATTACCTTTAATCACGATTAATTAAACTTAAAAGTTACTATTCACCAAAAAATTATTTTAATCCCATTGAACCACATTTTACTTCCTAATGAAAACCATGTATGTCAGATTTTTGAAAATCAAATCACAAAAGTGGTAATATTTCATTTAAATGAAAAAATCAGTTATTTAACTACCACTTAGTGGTTTCACTATTCATCAAAAATTGAAGTTTTTCAGAATAGTGACAAAATTTTACCCTAAGCTATAATTGATATTATGAATTCAAAAATGATGTCTATTTTGAAAAATTTCAAACATATAAGTTTCATTAATTAATTTTCTAATTAATTCCCGTTGTCACAACAAATAGCGTGTTTTAAGAAAGAATATCAATCAAAAGATTGACAATTGTTTATGTCCAATTTCGAAGTGAAATTAATTCTAATGAACAAAATTGGATAAAATGGTAAAAATATATTCTAATTATACTTTTAAAACAATAAATAGTATAATTTATCACAATAAATTATTTTGATTAAAAAAGTTATTTTTAAGTATTTTTCACTATTCATAAAAAATTGGAAGTTCTCAGAAAATTACAAAAAATTCAACTTAGGATAATTTCGATATTCTGAATACAAAAATGAAGTCCATTTTGAAATATAAAATTTCTATAATTTTAAAAAGTGGGTATTACTATTCATAACGGCTACATTGATTAGTCGTGGTGTGTTAGAATCTCGAACTTTCGTACAATGCAAGCTATTGCATTATTGAAAGAGAAGTGTATCGTGAAAGCTCAGGGTGTTACATCAATCTTTAATCATTTAAATTTTTTAATATACCTTAATTTCCATATTTTATGGTTGTGAAAATATCATTATTACCTATCATATGTGATGTGAATCCACAATCAATAATCCATAAACTTGAATGATCTGATTCTTTAATGAAAATCTCTCCAACCACCTCCTTCTCAGGTCTTTTCTTTTTGATCTATATTTTTGACTTCATACCTAACATGGCTTGATAATCGTGATTTTAATCAGATTATGATAGAATGAATTAATCTTTCATTGCTGTAAACCAATTTTTCATTTCATCTCATTTGATTATACATTGAACTACTACTTATGACCACATTCATTCTTCATTGGCACATTTATCTGCATTATTCTTGAGCAATTACTTTCGATGTGCATAGATCCTCCATAATTGAAACTATAAAAATCAAATGACATTTTAGAATATTGATATTTTTATGGATACCTCTATTACTCTTATTCCCTTTGGTACCTTTTGTCCATGGAAGAAACTTTGTTTGAGTGTCCCATCTTTCAACTAAAATAACATCTCATGCAAGATGCATTCATGTGTGGAAATAAAAAACTACTAGTTCCCCCAAGGGTTCTATTAAAATATTATTTCTAATTCATAACCAATTAAGAATTCAGTCTCTAAGAATGTTATCGTGTTATGAATTTAACCATTACTACTTTTTGTTTTCAATCAAGACCTATTCTGTCCTTATCATTTGGATTTGACTATTTCTTCTGTTCTACTAAACCTCTATGCTCCACATCCATCATTTCTATTTCCTGAATGATCTACTTTATCGATGTCGTACCGAGAGGAAGGATTTTTTACTGATCCTTAACACTTCATCATAGGCTGACAACATCCTCTTTAAGTTCTTCGATATGTTCAAATTTATATTTTCCTATTTTAGTCAAAATCTAAATTTATCTTTTTTGTACTTTTATTTTGAGCTTATAATCAATAACATTTCTGGAGCTCTATGGAATTGAAGACTTTAGTTTTTCAATTTCATCATTCAGCTCAATATTTTATTCTTCTTACTACTGTATATAATGTTTGGTATCATTAACCACTTTTTTGGATTTATTCATTTTGGATCTCCAAAAATATATATCCTCAAGAGAGGATTCTAATTTAGCCTTTATATAAACTCTTCATTATAATTATTCATCAACATTGTCTATTTATTCCCTTTTTTGGGAGATATCAATAACTTCCACCATGTCTTTTTCTCCATGATCTTTTCATTTCTCCATCCCTTCAACCTTAGATTCTTCTGAACTGTCATTTTTTTGTGAAAGAAGATTATTATTTTTGAAGAAATTTCTCGTGAATATTTTTCCCCCTTAACATAGGTTGAAAACTTCTTCATTGGGATTTAAAATTCATCCTAATAAACTTCTTGAAACCTCTTGGGGAACCTTGCTACAAAATTTCCAACCTTTCTACATAAAAAAATTGCAAGTGAGAGTTTCCATTTGAACTTCCCTTTTCCACTTTGAATATCTGAGGAAAGGAATAACATAACATCATCTGTCACTTATTTTTCTTGTCTATCTTCAATATTGATCTTCTTTATGGACTTGAGTTCCACCTCTTTGGACTTATCTTTTTCCATAGACTCATTATCATCATTTATCATCTTGTATGTAACTAGAGTACTATGAAATCTATCCAATTTTCTATCCTTTGGATATTTATTTTCTAGAATATAAACTTTTGGATTGAAATGTGGTGTAATTTTCCTCAAGATGTTCTTAACAATCCTGATGTCTTTATTAATTTCTCTAAGACCATGCATTTATTCTATAATAACATTAAACCAGTCAAATAATGAATCTATAGACTCTTTGAGATGTATTCTTAGATCCACATACTTATTCCATAGAACCTACAACATTTCTTCTCTGACTTTTGAGTCACCCTCATAAATATTTAGCAACTTCTACCACATAACATGTGATGTTTTACATGACGTCACCTTTGTTTAGATTTTATTAGATTGGGATCCCCCTAATGAATTGATTCCTTTATTATTAACATCCAGTTCTCTATATTCAGCTTCTGATAAAACTCTGCTATCCATACTGGCTAAAATACCATACATTACATCTTTAAACACATCCATACCTAATATTCAAAAGAATTACTTCATCTGATATATCCATAATTAAAGATTTTTTTCATCATAGATCATAATACCTTTATGATTGGCTACCTCCATTGGAGCCCCTTGGATAGAAAAACTGAAATTGACCTTTTTCTCTAATACTAATTATTGTCCCAATTAGGTTAAATACCCTAAGGGGGGGGGGGGGGGTGAATCAGGTGTGACAGATTGAAACAACTTATCCTTTTGGATCTTGTTTCATTATTAAACCAAACACTATTCTCTCCCTTTACCATATAAATGTATGAACAGAAATGAAATCATGCATGGGACATAATGATTTTACTTAGTTCACCCTAATTGGGCTATTTACAAGGAGGGTACAACAACAATGTGCTGATGTACCAAACTTATTATTTCTCACTACCAAATCGAGGTTTGGGATAGATTACTCGTAGTCTCACTAACATTACAAGGTTTAGGGACATATCACTTCCTTCCCAAGGGTCACTCCTTGAGTCTATTTCTATGGACCATTGTAGGTGGAAAGTATAACCTTCTTCCTCTTATTTTTCTCACTGATATTGGTAATGATTCACACTAAGTTTATTGACATGTCAGTACCTTTATTATCAATAATTAATACATCCTCAGTTGTAGATAGATGCTCTATTTAAGTCAAACTTTCATGAAATTGATGAATATAACTTTATCACAGGTTTACCAGTCAATCCATTCTGAACACTTTCATGATGTTCACTTCCTTTATGAAGCTCACAAAACATTGTATTTCGAACAACCTTTGGATGTATTGCATGAAAATCTACCACGTTTTAGTCAATATTTGTTCTAGGTTGTGAAACTACTGACTTTTTCACACCTTTTTCTTGTCACAGAACCTCCTCTTTCATGAAACTCTTATACTTACGCACACTTGACTTGGAAATTTAGACACTTGTTCTATTCTTGTATTTAATAAAAATTTGCATCACTGCTTTTCACAACACTATTAGCATGTAAATTTTATTATTTTCACATGCCTCTTATGAGATTTAGAGCTATGATTTTCTTTAAGAGTTGAGATTCTCAAATAAGGGGGGGGTAACCACCAAATTATAGACATGACCGTCCTTGCATGAAAAATCCTTACACACCTTCCTCTGGGTGAAGAAGAATTTTGTTCTGTCAAGTAACTCTTTTATTGAACGCAAATTTCTTTAAGTGATTTACTTGATGATTTGATGATTTATTTTTCCCATAACATTCTTGTGCGCCTACTTATTTCACACAAATTCTATGCCATAAAAATAAAATATTTTTCACAATTTCAGATCTTACATGCACCTTTTTCCTTAGCCAAATTTTGATGTTATGATATTTAAACTTCACCTGTGCAAAACGTTTTTCATCAACTTCACTCATGAGCATTAAATTGTAGTTTCTTATAAAATAAATTCCCTTATCAAAAACAACTTTTTCGATCCTCCGGATTTTGGGCCCCAAAAATTTTGCAAACATTGAGAAATGACATCACTTTGTGTATGCATCTTTCTATACCTCCTTCAGAAAATCCATTCATTTATCTTGGTTATTTTTCAAAATACCTTATCCTAAATCTCTTTGTAACTCCACAACTTAACATGAAAACCCACTTTATCAATAAATACAATCAACCCAAAAAATGTTGAAATGTTATCTTGAGGGATTTTCCCAATACTTATGGACATAAATTTTAATAATCCTAAGTTTATTATTCTGGAGGAAAAAAATGACAAAATAAATAAGGATTTAAGGTAAGGGGAATATTGTACCCAATTACTTTATTTGGGTTAGCCCATCTTCCATAGTATGAATGTTCATATTATATCATTAAAATTTCAATTCCATTTTATTTTAGGGATATACATATTCCTACCATGTAAAAATGTTTTCTAATAAAATCCATTTTTCAATGAGGCTTAGATTTAAAAAACATTGTATTTTACTCCCAATAATATTCTTCTTTTCCAAGAAAGATTAATTATATTTTATGTCTACGTATGATTTCTATTATTCATTTGGGAACCAAAAGGTTTATTCATGAAATTATTCTTTATGAAATCATTATGAAACCCATTCTATTTCATGGGTTTATTTCATAACTGTTATTGTTATACATTATATGTGGAATGCATTATTATGAAAATAATATGATATGATGGGTGGGTCCAGAATTATATAGCTTTATAATGAATTGGGTAATGTGATGTATCTCCTAAGATAATGTGTATTATGCCTGGACATGATGCTATATTTTTTTACAATGATGATGTTATGATTATTCACATATGTTATGTGTGAACATGATGCAAGATTTATTTAAAACTATGTGTGGTATTTGAACACTATGCTATGATGTTTCCTTTTTATTCATTTCCACATTCCATGCCTTTATCACAAGTTTCCATCATGATGTTGTTGTTCATCCTATTATTATTATATTATGATGATGACTATTCTCACCCATGTTTTATTGATTCATGTGGCTTATTCATCCTATTACTAGGATTTTAGCATACCGCTTTATTTGATGTATATACTTTGGTTATTAGATTTACAAAGGATAATGTGAGCTTTTAGAAGGATAAAGAAGAAGGATTTAAATAAATACTTATGTTTTATTATGTATAGGTTATGTATAAGCCTAATTTTCAAAATATACTAAACCTTTTGATCCCCGATTTGTATATCTTTTATGTTTTAAATAAAATGTGAGTACTCACACCAAGGGAAATTCTATTTAATTAAAGGAAGAAAGAGGTTTAAAAAATTATAAAAGATGGAATTTTACAATAATACCTTTAGAAAAGCGGAACGATATCATTAGAAATATGATAAAAAAACACAACCTTCCATGCCAACTCTTTTGTTTTCCAGGCCATCTGCAATATAGTTAGCTTCTTAGAAAACATGCATGATAAAGAAGAACATTGTTGTGAGGATATCCATGAAATTAATCCATTGTTTATTAAGTTTATATTATAAAATAATTTATCCATTTCTCATTTCTTAAACCAGGATATTCAAATCACATTCAAACCATATCATTTTCCAAAATCTTTTCTTGGACATGTTCGCCACATTTAATAGAGACATAATCTATAACTCTTTGGATGTTGTAATTCCAACAGATCTAAATATGCATCCCATAATAACATATTTGTAATCCCTGAAGGCCGATCCAAAACCAAAAGGTCCTAGATTAACCTTGGAAGCTCCATCCGTATTACATTTTATCCAGTATGTGAGTGGGGAGATCTAGAAAATCTAAAGCATGACTTATAGAAGTAGAAAGTGCATCAGAATGCTAATATTTATCAGAACCCCTGGATCATGAACCGAGTTGCTACATCTACCATGCTGAATTGAATTTTCTCTTTTAATTGTAGAGATAATTTCAAGATAGGAATTATGATTGTTGAAAGTAGTGTTATCATGTTTGGAAACATTTTTACTCCTACAGATCAAATGTATAAGTTCATAATAAGAAACCAGAAATAGATAAAGGAGATATATTGATAGAATGAAATTTTTACAAAGGATAGACTTGATATAATTGATAAAAGTAACATTAAATCCAAAATTGGACTCCACCTTAGAAATATAACCCCAACACAAAGTATCAAAATCCTTCTTGATGTAAATATTTAAAGAAGTATAACCACCAATGTTGGATTTTATATATAGGCTAATACATTCAGATGTAGTTATAAGAAAATCCTATATGGTCCTCCCATGAATGAAACCAAATTGATTGCAAGAGATTTTGTTTTGAAATTTTCACATGTTCGGAGGTAAGGACTTTACTAATAATAATATAAATAATGTTTACCAGTGCAACATTCTTTAATTTATGTATTTCATTGGAATTATAAACTTTTTGAATTAGAGAAATTAATTAAGAGTTTAGTACTTTTGTAAAAGATCCTATTTTGTTAAAAGATTGAACCATTATACAAAACTCATCATGGAAAATATCCCAAAAGGCTTGAAAGAAGTGATTGGTGAAATCATTAGGACCCGGGAAAGTCCTTGAATTATTATTAAAGACTACTTCTTTTATTTCGAATTCCAGAGTGAAGGAGGTGAGTATATCATTATCAAAATTTGTCACTAGATTATGAGTTACCCATTCTATTAAGTTTTCATCTGTTCCAACACCATTAAATATACACAATTAATAAGAAACCACATGATTGGTAATTTCCTACCAATAAACCATGAAAATATCACCATCTTTTCGGAAAGAAAAAAGCCTAAAAAGTTTCCTTGATTTATGTAGAGAATTGATGAAGATGGTATTTCTATGACTATACATAATACATTTAAACATAAAGGTTTATTTCTGAGAATTTTATTTAATTTTTAGAAGATTTGATAGATCACAAGAAATCTATGTTTCATTCATGAAATCATTAGGAATGTCAAGGTGTGTACTTATTTCTTGAATTGTATAAATGTATGAATTTAGAGAGGAAATATTTTCATCAATATTTCTGAATAAGATACTTCTCTATTAATTTAGACTATTTTTAATAATTTTGAGTTTTAAAGTACACACTAATGAATCATACTTAAAGCTCACATAATTCCAAGTGTCTTGAATAATTTCTATACAGTCAGTATTCTCAAACTAGGCACTATTGAATATGAAAGGTAAAAGGGCTTAAAATATTTTGGAATTAGCTTCAAAATAATTTAATGATGATCAGAATTTTGTTTAGCTTAGGCAGAGCAATACATATCACCCCTGATACCTAAAGAATCATCATTAACAAAGGATCTATCTTTCTTTCTAGAAACCGTTTTTAGTGAAATCTCCTATAATAAGCATATTTCTCTCCCACCATATTTAACTCAACTAGGTTGAAATCATCAACACAAGATCTGAATTCCTTGGATGATATTCAGTAATTATCAGAATGAATTTTTTATTGTTAGAGTTAAGAATGGTATTAAGGGCACCAATTCAAATCCATGTTCCAGAATGGATTCTTTAGAGAAAGTGCATCTCCTACCATAAGTCTCTACTGTCTTGATATGAGATATAATCATAAATCATGGAACAAAAGTGATTCTTTCTTGAGACTTCCAACCTGTAGGTAACCATTTTCTCACTGCAACTAATAGAAGTTTCATTCAAAAGATCGCTACGTACAAGAACATAGATATTTTTCCTATCATAAGAGGACATATTTATATCCATTAGTCTATATCCCAATATTTCAAGTGAATCCACTCTTGGAGATAAGATGATTTTTGGTTCAACTATACCAACGATATGTGGTTTGTGGTTTTGAAGGAAAAGACTAAGTGTGTTAGCTATTTCTATATTGGCTAGACCTAGATAGTTTAAGAACTTGATCTTCATAATTTTTGGGCCTTGGGGGTATAACCCCCACCTACCATTCCACCATATTTTATGAATCTTGGTTATCTTTTGGAAAAAATAGAATCAATTTAAGTACCTAATTCACTTCTGTTATTTTATACAAAGTGTCTTGTTATAACATCAAAATATCCCATCTCCCTAGATTCATCCTAGCCAGAAGCATGAGTATAACGAGTTACCACTAGGAAAACCATAGAAGAAACCTTTCTCAGATCAATGATTCTATCCACTTGATCATTACCATTGTTTCATAGACCAACAAATTTAGATTTTTTGTTATCATCAGATGGATCTGATGAGATATTTTTAGATTAACTATTTTTAGAGGATTTTTTATATATGGTCATACTTTAATTATCCAAAATAATAATATCCTCATGTGGTTTATCAATGAAATCAAAGTGACCAAGGACCTCTGAGGTGATAGTTTCCCCAAGTAGAAGATACCACCACCTTACATCATAGGCCAAATATCTTATAAAAAAACTCGAAAACTTTCATCTACCTCAACCCCAAACACCACCATATACACATATTATGGAGATTCAAGCATATGAAATGTGTTGAAGTCCACACCCATATCAAGACTGTAGTGAATAAATGTGAGGAAATAAAAATAAATATTATAATTATGTGAATTATAATCAACAACCACAACAATACCATCAATCATTTTACCCATAAAGACCCATTCAATAATAGTAACAAACTAATCAATTGTATTATAAAAAAAGCAGTGGTTAGGATCCACCAAGAAATCAAGGAACACCTGGGTTCCCACTTTAGAACTAAGAACCTCAACCACAATAACCATTTACCCTTAGGGTTCAGTAGTTTCTACCTCAATAATAATTCCAGTGACATGCTCCATCTAGACAACCACATGTAGTCCAACCTCTGTAACAAAATAAAGAAAATATTATTACAATATTTTTTATAATGGAAAACTAGCGAATGACTATACAAAAGACCAAAATAATAAATCAAAGAGTTTATCACCAAAAACATGAACATCCATTAGGGAATATTTGCAAGACTCTATCAAATCGACCACCAGGTTAACTTTTTGGTAATATAAAGGCACGTACAATAGAAGAGGACAATGTTGTGGTCTAGATAAGTGGAATAGAGATGAATTCATAACTTTCCTTCAAAGATAATGAGAAGAGGAAAAAGGAACCAAAACCAAATGTGGTAATAGTTGAAAAAGGGAGAGAAAAAATGAATAAATCCTAAATCAGAAGTGAGAAAAGGATAAAAAGTTCAAGAGAAAGTGGATCGAATAAAAAATAAGATACATATGTGGCTATGGAATCCCACCTTTTTATAGCATAAACATTTCATTAAATGGAACAAAATAGAGGATATTTTAAATTTTATTTTTTTTAAATTATGAACATAGTACATGAAAACAAAAAATATTATTTTAATCCCTGTTAAAGTCTTTTTCAGGGGTTCAACCGATTATACTTTTACTATATATGATATCTTAAGGACAAACATCAAAGGAAAGGAGTGACAATGAGAACAATAAGGGAATAATCAAGGGAGACATTTAGTATGTGATCATGTTCCATAACAATAAGAACATGAGTTATAACAATATAATATGATCACGAGTATGTGAGGAATATCATAATAAAAATAACCTGAATTGAAACATGGAAACATGGATACTACATCAAAATGAATCATTCGTAGTTATATCACCATGGTTTATCACCAAGGTGTCATAAATGAAAATTTCTAATGTTATTCACCAAGGTATCATAAAACATGTCATCTATTGATATTAAATTCATTACCCAATTAATTAGATCTCTTTTAGGGTTAACCCTTAGTATGTATTAATTTCATGTGATCTATATTTATCATAATAAATCATTTTTTCAATAACCTGAAAAAATATAGTTTGGGTTTCATATAAAATAATTGAGCACATAAGTGCTTAAAGTAATGAATCTAACATTATTTTTTTCCCACAAAAAGGTAATGTGGGGGTTTTATATGTCAATACTAAATAAATAAAGTATATTAAAATCTAGGGGAATATGAAAGGATAAATAAATAGTTTGGGTGTACCTAATATGAAAATTTCTTTTATAAAAGAGGGAAATTGATAAGTAAATTCAGTATCATGATGGGTATAAAACATGGATTTAGAAATGGATAAAATGAGAGAGAAAAAAGGTTTAATGTTAATAAACATTTTTTAGCAGTAAGGGTCTGATCAAAATAATAATAAAATAAGGTAACATACCCTTTATAATATGTATACCAAAATAATTATTTGAATGAGAATAAAATGATGATAATTCCCTTAACTTGAAGAGTTTCTCCTAAATATTAATGATGGAAACTTGGGGGATTAAGGAATACTTTGGGGGAGTATTGAAAGGTAAAATTACTAGAAAATTTTGGAGGCTGGATTTGGAGTGAAGAGAAAAGGTGAAATGGGTGGGTATTTAGTGAAAAAGTAGAGGAATTTTTTAGTAATATCTAAATATAGGTTGTGGAAAAAGTAAAACCATTGGATTAACCATAGTTTTAGCTCATGGTTTTGAAAAATAAAGTAAAATTTTATGGTATTTTAATCCATTATAACCTAAAACCATTTATCAATACTTCTTTGTGATGTGAAATTTTATTTTCCATAAAATAAGTTTTCTAAAATCAAATTTTCCATTTTAGATTTTGGAAATTTACTTATAGGTTTGGAAATTCATAAAAATCTATTAAAATACTTAATATTAAAAAAAGTAAATTTAAGTTGGGGATTATGGTTAATTAATTATTAAATAATTATGGAATAAATATGAATTCATAAAACATACAAATAACACAAAATTGTATTTTTACTATTATATGAAAAATAAATATTTTTTAGAAAATCCAAAAAAATTACACTAACATAATTTTAGAATTATGATATCAAAAAAAAATTTATTTTTTATAATAATTATATTAATATGAGAATTTTAAATTTTAAATATAAACATTCTTATTAATTGAAAAATATCAGTTTTTAAAACAGTCAAATTTTTGACACTTATAAAACTTTTCTAGGACATTATAAAATTATTTTATCATTTATATTTAAATAATATGGTTTTAAAATACTTTTTAATTATTTTTTATTCAATATACCCAATTTTATTATAAAGATATATTAATTTTCTTAAAAAAATATAACTATGTTTTATTTGCATCCAACAATCAATTTACCAAATTGGTTTTATTTAAACATATAATTTATCAATTTTTTTTCCTAAAAATAGGATTGATAGAATATTCATTTTATTTATACAAATGAAATTAAACTTTAAGTAAGTTATACCTGGAAACATATCCCCTTATTATACTCACATACGCCCAAGGGTACGGTGTGCGATGGTGGTAGTTTCATGGGGTTGCTCGACTAACATTGACCGAGTGGTAATCTTCACTGACTTGAACTTCTCCCATAGGCATTTTCAGTAAAGACTAACGTTTTGAAGATCTTATTAGTATTGTTCCGGGGAAAACCCCAGAGTTGGTACCTCCCTACCAAGTTCTAAATAATGAGCTTCAAATGACACGACTCTACGAGTTGAGGCCATAATTTCTCCTTTATGAATCAATTATCCTTTGTCATTAATACTTATAAACACTAATTATAATAGTAAAATTATTACCAATGGGTATAGTTACCAATGGTAAAATAGACTGATGATTATGTTGACTAACTATCATATTTAAAAATAATCATATTAATATTCCAACGGCCACATTGCTCCCTATAAATACCACTCCATTGTTTCACTCAATATTCACTACAATTCAACCTATGGTTATATTTTCATTTTAGAATATCTTGATTGGTTTAATAATTTTTTTTATTTCTACAGTGTTAGACACGGGGGTGATTACTATAATAGAATGGGGAAATCCATATTTTTCCATTTTAACTTTTCTATATTATATTTTCTATATAATTGTAATGTTTGTCATTTTCATTAGTTTCTTAACTGAATAATGTAATTATCTTTATTAATGAGATATGGGTTTGTTGATTCCCCTATATTTTTTATGTGTATAATGTTATATAATAAAACTCACTTGTTCTCTATAATTAATTATCTTTTAAAAATCCTAGGTTAAATTTTTCCAACTTTATAAATTTCTTCCCCGAAATTTCAACACATATTATCAATTGAGAATAAGTGATGGTACTTATATTTTATTGTTTACTCTTATTCACATGTCACCTATTCATATATATGGTTCCTACACAACACTTTGAAAAGGTGATATGTATTTTTGCGTAGAAATTTGTCTCTATAGTTCAAAATACTTATTGGATACTCCTCATAAGAGCGGTCATGTTCTAGTTGTGCCCCCTCTAGATTCAGTATATGTGAGGAATGTGGTATGTACTTCCTCAAGAGAGATATGTGGAATACATAATAAACTTGATCTATATTTGGTTTAAGTGTTATCTTATAGGATACTACTCCTATGAAATCTAGGATTTCAAAGGATACAATTTACTTAGGGTTAAGTTTCCCTTTCTTTCCAAATCATGCGACTATCTTCCATGGTGATATTTGAATGATTTTTTTTCTCCAATGTAAAACTCCAAGTCCCTTTTATGGTTTTCAGCTTATATATTCTTCCATCTATGAGAAACTTTTATATGTTGTTGTATGACATGAACCTTTTCTATTATCTCTTGTACAATATTGGTACTGAGTAGCTTTCTCACACCAACTTCATCCCAATAATTAGGTGTTCTATATAATCTCCCATGTTGAGCTTTACAGGGTTACATATGAATACATGAGTGGAATATTTTTTTATGAGAAATCAATTGATGAGAGGTGTTGATCAAATAATTATTTAAATTCCATTGAGCCTTTTCTCAATATGTCCTCACTTTGTCTGAATAATTCTTTATGATTTTCCATTAGTTTGGGGGTGATAGGCTATACTAAAATTCAGTTTAGTATTTAGAGCATGTTGAAAACATCTCTAGAATTTAGATTTGAACGTTGGATCATGACTAGAAATGATTTAATGTGGATACCCATGCAGCCTCACCAATTCCTTTACAAACATATTGGAAAGTAAGTCAATATATAAATCTTCTCGAATAGTGTTGAAATGGCTAGTCTTGGAGAGTTGATCTACAATAACCCATATCACTTTGATTCATTTGGGTGTTCTTGGGAGACCAATGATGAATTAAATTGTGATATTTTACCACATTCATGTTTATATGGGTATTGGTTTCAATACATATTTAGGAAGTTATCTTTTTGAATTCACTTTTTAAATAACTAATAACCTTTCAGTGTATTCGACATTATCCCTTTCTCATACTATCCTACCAATAATGACCAAGAAGATCCCTATAAATTTTAGTGCTTCAAGGATGTATAGATAATGAAGATCTATGAGTGTCATCAATGAAATACTTATTTATCTCCAAAATAAATTGGACACATTACCATTCATGAAATTTCATTTTATCTTCTTGATCAATATTGAACTTAGGAAACTTCCCATTCTTCACAGCCTCTATATTCATTTATGTCAAAGTATATTACCTTTGATCTATCTTTATATTATCTAGTATTTATGGTTGATAAATAATTTGGGATAGGATTGATGATTACCCTTTACTTATGATTCTCATGTCCAACCTTACAAGGCCCTTGATCAATAGATATCCATGAATCTTCATCATTGCTATAACAATAGGGGTTTCCTACTTAATTCATCAGTGAATTTGTTTTCTCTTCCAAGATTACAATGAATTGAATATTCAGAGTCTTTAAGAGGCTCCAACCATATCCTTTGTCTCATGTTCAGTTCCTATTTCATGAATATATACTTCAAAATTTCATGTTCTATGTATATATCACATTTCTCCCCATAAAGAAAATACCTCCATATATTCAGAGTAAAAATGACTGCAGGTAACTCCAGGTCATACGTAGAATAATTCTACTCATGAGTTTTTAACTATCAATATGCATAATAAATCACCCTATCATTTTGTATGAGGACACACCCAAGACCTTTCAAATATTCATCACTATAAATAACAAATAATTCTCCGAAAAAGTGTAGAGTTAATAAATGTGAAATAACCAATATATTCTTCAGTTATAGGAAACTTTCTTTAAAATACTTTATCCATACGGACTTAGTTATTTTCTAGTTAATTTCGTTAGTTTATTAGTAATCCGTGATTTTTTTTCACAAACCTCCTATAATTTCCAACTAAACCAAGGAAACTAAAAATATCAATTACAACTATAGGATTATTCCACTCCTCTATATCCTTTTTCTTGTAATGGTCAACTAAGATTCATTAATTAGTTACAATGTGCCCCAAGAATGTAACTTTTTGTAACTAGAATCCACATTTTCTAAATTTTAAAAATAGCTTCTCCTTCCTCAAAATGTTCAATATAACCTATAGATTATCCACATTCTCTTCAAGAATTTTGGGATTATCATAATATCATTGATAAAAACTAATTTTTTTGAAGGTAGTCCTTAAATAATTTATTAATAAAATCCATAAATATATAAGGATTATTATTTAAGCTTAAGTGTATAAGAACGAACTCATAATGCCCATATCCTGGTTAGAAGATAGATTTTGGAATATCTTTCTTCATTACCCTCAATTGATAATACACATATTAGAGCTCAATCTTGGAGAAGAATTTAAACCCATGAATCTGGTAAAATAAATAATTAATCCTTGGGAGATGGTACTTATTATTCAAAATGATCCCATTAAGCACTTTATATTCAATATATGGCCACATTTATCTATCATTCTTCTTTAAAAATAGAATAGGTGATCCCCAAGGATACACACTTAGTCTGATAAATCCATTCTCCAATATATCTTGAAGTTATTTTTTTATTTCGTAAAACTCTATATTTTCCATTCTACATGGGGTCCTAAATATTAGTTTGGATCCAAGTATGAGTAAATAGAGAACTATACCTCTTTTTCTGTTAGAGGTCCATATGACTCTTCAGAAAATATGTTAATTTATTCCTAGATTATGGGGACATTTTATATCCTTATGATTTCATTTACTTATACCTATTCATCAATGATCTCCATAAATATATCTATGATAGGTGCTTCTAGACAAATATTAGGTTAAAAAATCTCTCCTTTGTAAATAACTCTAGGTTTTCGATTTAAGACTACTAAAATTTCCTTTATCCTATAGTTGATCTTAGCGTTATACTTTGAGAGACAGTTAATCCCTATTATATTGTATAATTCCACCATGGGAATGACTATTATATTGGTGATGATATTTTACTTTACAAAGTTAATACAAGATTTTTTGTACATTTTTGATGCTAGGATAATCCCTCCAAGAGTCTTTACTAATAACTCCACTTATAAAAGCACTGGGATTGATTATATATTCTTTTCAAACAAGGATAAAATAAAGGTATGTGTAGTACTAAAATCAAACAAATTACATGGTATATTTGATATCATAGTGAGTATACCTTCCACCATATCATTTTGAGTCACTAATTTAGCCATGTTGATAGAAAATGTCTAACTTTACTCCCTTGGACTGTACTAAGGTTGATGGTCATTTCCCTCCATCATATACTAAGTTATACACTGATTTAAAAAGTTCAAAAGTTTTCCACATTTCGAGCATTAAACTTTATGTTGTCCCCATACCATCGTCCGTTTGACATTAAGTGTTGAGAAGTTGAGGCTTCACCTCACCATAATAGTTCTGAGATATATTCCCATATATTCTATACTTTTACCACTTTCGACACCAAAGAAAAATTTCTATGAGTGCTTCTTCCCAATTTTTTTATGTGGGAAGTTTCACTTTATTTCCTCCTCTTCCATGATCAAAATTCTTCCCTTAGATTGGATTCATTTCTATATTATTTTTCATTCAACCCATGTAACCACCATGTCTATCCAAACTATAATCCACCTTCATATTACTCCACACTATCTCATCATAGATTCCATAGTCTTTATTTTTTTTATATTCCTATGTATAATAAATCTCATTCTATTGAATAATCTATCAAACTTTCCCTTAGGATCCATAAAAAATCTATAGGTGTATTGAGTATGTCTTTTAAAGTTCATTTCAAAACTTCCCATTGATTTATTTTCCATCTGATTCATCTCTAGGAATTAATTCCCCATTTTTATTCACATTGAATGGGGGTAATATTTATTGAAAAATATTCCCTTGAACTATTCTCACTCCATATATTCAATCTCTATTATTGGATTCCTGTTTTTAATCATTTTCCACCACTTATCAACTTATCATTCTAAAAAGTATACTGGCATGGTGACTTTCTATGGATATGAATAATGGAGTACAAAAATGATATTTTCTATAGAGGTAATCTATTGTTCAATAATTAATGGGATAATATATTCACTAAAAGAATTTGTTATTTGATGTATGAAGGAATCATTGGAATGTTTTTCCATTCAGGGTGAATCTAGCTGACCAAATTGATTCAAGTTATTATTTATAACTCAATATTTTTGATTCATCATATTCATGATGTTTTTTCCATATTATATCATATTAGGAGGGACATTAGTGCATCATTTTTTACACATAATTTACTCATTTCCTCATGTTTACAACCATTTTCCAATATAAGAAAACATTAGTGGGAAATATGTTACTTTTTGGAATGTTATAATTATAAAGGTATTTTAAGTATTAAAAAAATAATTATTTAATATTCTATTATTTAATATCCTCTAATAACAAATAAATTTTCTATATATCCTTCATAATGGTTCATAAAAATATTGTGATTAACCAAACATTTCCCCTGATAGTGTCAAACTATGCATATAGAAAGTCCTATTATCATGCACCATTTCCCGACTGAGTATATCTTAATATGATTTTAGGGTTGTTACCCATAGGTATATCTATGTCTGATCCACATCCAGTTGTAGTATCTATACATGGATTTCATTTCTTGGGAAACACTCACTTAATACGTCACAAAAATTCCAGGATGTTTTCCTATATTTTGAATTATCCATAAAGTTATTACTAAAGTTTTCAATTCATAATTTATTTAAATAACTAAACCACAATTTGATAAAAACTATGGAATATTGACTTTTTATTACATAATTTTTTTATTACATGGAACAAAACACAAGATCTTTTAAAGTTTAATTTTTTTGAAATTAGGAACATAATACATAAAAACATAAACAATTAATCTAATCCACATGAAAGGATTGTTCATGGGTTCAAAATAATTTATTCTTACTACATATAATATCCTACGGAGATACATAAAAGGTAAGGGGTTACCATGATCCCAGTAAGGGAATAAACAAGGGTGACATTTAGCATGTGATCATGAGCCATATCAATACGAACATTAGGAATAACAATATAACATGATCAAGAGAACATGAGGGGTATCATAAAAAAAGTACATGAATCATAACATGGATATGTTTCTCCAACATAAAAATTATGTATTCACAAGAAAATCATTATGGATTATCACCATGGTTCCATTAATGAAAATTACCAAGGTTATTGATCTTGGTATCATAAAACATGTCATATATTGATATTAAATTATTTAACCATTGAATTGAAGTGATATCAATGATAAAAAATCATATTTATTAATTTAATATGATCCACATTGATCATAAAAAATATTTTTTTTCAATATATCGAGGAGAATAAGGTACGAGTTTCATATAAAAGCATTGTGTACATAAGTTCTTAAAGGATTGACCATAACATTGTTTTTATGCCTTGAAATGAGAATGTTTGTTTCATATATGTAAATTACAAAATCAATGAATTATATTAACATCTAGGTGAATAAACATGAATAAATAAATGTTTTGGGTATTCCCAATATAATAATTTGTTATGTAAAAGAGAGAAATTGAGAATTAAAATCTGCAGCATGTCGGGTATATAATATGTATTTAGAAAAGGGTAAAATGAGATAGAATTAAGGTATCCTATTGATGAAAAAATATTTTAGTATAAAGGGTATGATTAAAATAATAAACAAATAAAGTAACATACTCTTTATAAGGCATACACACATATAATTACTTGAATGAAAAAGATTACAAAAATTCTCTTATCTCAAAGAGTTGCGCCTAAATTTGGACAATGGAACCTTAAGGGATTATAAAAACATTGAGGAATATTTGGGAGTTAAAATTAACCTAAATTTATGCAGTATGGATTTTTATTTAAGGGGAAATGTGTAATGGGTGGGTATTTATAAAAAAAGTGGAGGAGTTTTTTAATAATTTCCAAATATTGGTTTTCAAAACCCATGTTGTGGAAAATGAGAAAACATTGGTTTAACTATGGATTTTTCTCATTTTTTGGGTAAAATTGTATGATTTTTTAATCCATTAGAACAAAAAACATTTTTAATACTTTTTTAGGCATGGAAAAGTATATTTCCCGTAAAATAATGTTTTTGAAATAAAAATTTCTATTTTAGACTTTAGAAAATAACTTATAGGTTTGAAAATTGAATAAAATTTATTAAACTACTTAATATTAATATAATAACATATTTTAGGTCTTGGATTTTGGTTAATTAATTATTACATCATTATTGCATAAATATGAATTCATAAAACATATTGAAAACCTAAATTCATATTTATACTATTCTCTAAAAATAAAGTATTTTAAGAAAATTATAAAAAATTCAACCTTACCTAATTTTGATGTTATGATTTCAAATATAATATTTATTTTATAATAATAATTATATAAATATTTTAATTTTAACTTTTAAATACAAACATCCTTATTTATTAAAAAATATCATTTTTAGGACACATTCAAATATTTGACACTTATAAAATTTTATAGGAAATTATAAAATTATTTTATCATATATATTTAAATAATTTTAAAAATATACTATTTCATTAAAACAAACATTATTAAAAATAAAAGAATTTATTATAAATATTTATATATTTTCTAAAAAATACAATTGTGTTTTATTTTCATTCAAAAAACAATTTGTCAAATTGGCCATTCTTAAACTTATATTTTGTGAAACAAAATTATTATGAAAATGGTGTTGATGGAATATGCATTTTATTTATACAAAAGAAATTACACATTATTAAACTAATTTATGTAAATGTAACCCCTTATTACACCCATGAACGCTATATGGGTAAAGTGTGAGATGGTGGTAGTTTCATGAGGTGGCTTGACTAACGTTGACCGAGTAGTAATATCCTATAAGTTAAAATTCTCCTATATGTTTTTTCATTAAATCTTCACTTGTTGAATCTCAACTTTGGTTTTTTAAATGAAAAAAATCTAGTGACGCTAACTCCCTCCCATTTTTTGGAAAATGGGTTTTAAACGAAATTACTCTACTGAATGAGGTCATTGTTTGTCCTTTCTTCATTAATTATCATTCATCATTACTAATTATAAACACTACTTATAATGGTAAAATTATTACCAATAGGTATAGTTACCAATTTTCAAAGAGACTAATGGTTAAATTGACCAATAATAATATTTAACCAACAATCATATTATCATTCAAATGGTCACATTGCTCCTTATAAATACCACTTCATTCTTTCACTCAATATTCAATACAATTCCTCCTAAGGTCATATTTTAATTTTCTAATATATTGATTGGTTTACTAATATTTTTTTAATTTATATAGTGTTTTCCATTTGGGTGATGATTCTAATATATTGGGGAAATCCATATTTTTCCATTTTAGCTTTTCTATTTTATATTTTTGTCTAACTGTAATGTTTGAAATTTTTATTGTTTTTGAATATGACTAATTTATTTATCTTTATTAATGAGATAAATTTTTGTTAGTTACTCTATATTTTATACATGTGTAATTTTATATAATATAACACACATTATTTTAGGAAACAAATTTCATTTTAATATCACGAGTCATTATAGTGGCACCACCACTATATAATCATCTTCTTATATTCCTTGAGAGTATATAGAAATTGAAGATATATGGACAATAATATTTTTGATTTGTTTAAAAAAATTCACATAAATATTCCTTTTTCTAATGCTATATCCCAAATGCTAGATTATGCTTAATATTTAATGGAGTTGATTTCCAATAAAATAAAAATATAATACCTTGGATTTATATCCTTGAATGAAAAATGATATGTAGTTTTCTTAAAAAAACATACACCAAATATGGGAGATCCAAGGAGTTTCTTGATCCCATTCACCATTGGGGTGTGAAATTTTGGAAAATATGTTTGTGATATTAGTGTAAGAATAAATTTTATTATAATAAGTGTCTTTAGAATATTAGGGCTCATCGGACTTAAAATGACTAGGGTCACACTAGAACTAGGTGAAAAATCTTTCAATTATTCTCATGGCCTTCCTGAGGATGTTTTAGTTAATGTAAAAAAGTTAATCTTTCCTTATAATTTTATCATTCTTGAAGTGGAATAAGATGGTGATGTACATATAATTTTAGGATAAAAATTTCTTATTGAGAGTTAATATTTTATTTATGCAAACCAATGGATACTTATCTTCCAAGTGGGTAAAGAACAAGTAGTATTTGATCTGGTAAAAGTAGCTATGAAAAGTAACTATTCAATTGAGTGTGAAGCTATTTTTTATTGATTTAGAGGATTATATTTTGTCTCTTGAAGATGAGAGTTAGACCTAATCACCTGATAAAGAAGATAATAGTGACTATGTGGTGATTTAATACCTTGAACCTCTTTTAAGAGACCCCATCCCTGAATTCACCCCATCGATCATTAATCCACTAGCATTAGAGCTAAAGGTTTTACTAAGCATGCTTAAATATTTGTTCATAGACAAAGTATTCCCTTATATTAATTATAAGCTCCAAAATAACTAAGGAGAAAGGGTATAAATTTTTGGATGTCCTTAAGAGGAATAAAAATTCAATATTTTTGTATGTGGATGATGTAAAGGGGATCAACTCTATGATTTGCACACACTAGATTTTACTCGAGGAAGAATCAAAGGGAAAAAAACCAAAGTAAACTCACCCCAACCACGAAGGAGGTGGTTAAGAAGGAATTTATGGATGTTATATATGATGGAATAATATTCTACATATTATATAGAGAATGGGTGGGCCTTCTACAAGTGGTTCCCTAGAAGGGATGCCTTATAGTGATAAAGAACATTGAAAATTATGACTCATACCTTTACTTGTTGGTGAGTCTACATTGATTATATAAATATTAATATAGTGACTTGGATGGAAAAATTTCCTCTTATATTCATGGATCATTTGTTACAGTGGTTATCCAAACACAAGTTCTATTACATACTAGATGGATATTCAGGATATAATCAAATCCATATCGACCTGACTAATCATTCAATGACAATATTCACATGTATATTTGGAACATTAACCTATAAAAAACTATCATTTGGAGTGTGTAACACACTGGATTCATTCCAATGGTTAATGAAACATATATTCCAAGATATGGAAGAGAAGTTTTTAGAGATCTTTATGAATGATTTCTTCATTTATGGATGATCGTTTGAGGTATGCTTAAGTTATTTAGATCTCATGATATAACATTGGGATGGAAAATATATTTTTATTAATTGAGAATAATTAAATTTCATGGTTGAAGGATGAATAGACCGTGAGAAAAAGATCTCAAATCTTGGAGTAAAATCCAATCAAGTTAAAATTAAAGTCTTCAAAGAGTTTCTAGAACCCACAAATGTTAAGGGAATCTGATGTTTTCTAGGATATACTTGAATTTATCCCTGATTTTCTAAATATTTTTCTCAAATAGGTCGACCACTAACACACCTTTTATCCAAAATATATTTATTTTAAATTCATATAATAGTGTCAAAAGTCCTTTGACACTCTAAAAAATAACTCAGTGGTATCCTCTATTGTTATATCACCTAATTTGGATAAGGAATTCAAGATGATGTTCCATAAAAGTTAAATAACTATATGGGTTATCCTAGGATAATAGTTTGATAATATTTTTAATACCAAAACTACCTAATGTTGAAGACAAAGAAGATATGGATATCTTGGATGACTTCTCGGATGAAACACTATTATATGTGAACATGAAATATTGACCATGGTTTGCTGATATAGAGTAATTTTTCCAATTGTACCCTGTACCCACACTTATCATATTTGCAATGTTGTAATTTTTTTCCTGATGCATTGAACTATTACAGGGATGAGAAACTATTATTTCTGTAGTTTTCATATGGATTAAGGTGACACCAAATCCAAAAATATTAGATTCAGAGTGGGTAGGAATTATACAATAGATCAATGACCAAAGGAAACCATGGGGTTGATCACACCAATGATAAAATAAGTTAAAGTGTATTTTTCTATCCCATACTCCATTGGGATGCAAGGAGCTTCAAAAAAAACTATGATTACTTCCAATGAATAAGCACCATTGGAGAAAAAAATAAATGGCACAAAACCATATCCTTGAAGTTTAAATATTTAATGTTTTGGGGTTATAATTTAATGGCCCATTTCACAATTCCTATGGAAATTTCCTTTTCATGGTCTGTGTGGACTTCATTTCAAAGTACGTAAAAGCTGATACTACCAGTTTCAGTATGGAAAATGTGTTAATGAACATTTTACAGAATTTTCTTCTCAATTTAAAAATCTCTAATTAATCATTAGTGATCATCGAATTCACTTCAATAACTATTCAATAAAATATCTTCTTGAAAATTATGGAGTTCGATATAATAATAAAACCCATTATCACCTAAAAACTAGTGGGTAGGTTTAACTTCCCAATCGATAAGTTAAATAAATTCTTTAGAAAATAATCAATGAATGTTGGAAGGATTGGGGTATGAAACTGGATGGTTCTCTCTGAGTTTATTACACTGATTGAAAAACAATAATTTGCATAATTCTTTTCTGAATTGTTTATGGTAAACCATGTCACCTTCTAGTTGAATTGGAACATCCCTCATTCTAGGCGATGAAAAAGAAAATTTTGGATACACGAAGATATGGGAAGAAAAGGTTACTGGAATTAGATGATCTTAAGGAAATAAGACGTGATACTTATGAAAATGTCAAAAATGTTAAAGAAAAAAAATGGAATGACAGATTCATCACTCCAGGGATAATCACGCTAGTGGAAAAAGTTATATCATTCAGTTCATGATTAAAATTATTCCTTAAAATATTGAAATTCAATTATTCAGGACCATTTGAGGTAATTAAGGTATTCCATTATAGAAAATTAGAGATTCCACGTCGTGAGGGACCTCCCTTTAAAGTCAATGGGATAAGGGTAAATTTTTTCTGAGAAGAATTTCAAGAATGGTGTGCACTATCTTTAAAATTCAATGGATAATTGGTGAAATTTGTAGATGTAGACTTTAAATAAATCACTAAATGGGAGGAAACCTTGGTTTTTTCATTATTATAGAACTTGTTTGAAGATATTAGATTGGTTGGGTGATCTTATTAGTGATAAGGGATGAGGTCCCCTATAAAATTGCCTTTGTTTAGCCTCATTCACGACATGAATTAACTATTACCAACTTGAGATTCTTGGTATTTAAGAGAAAAAAAACCCAAAGATTACCATAATGAATTTAGAATTTAGAATTTGAATTCCCTAAATCACCTAATGAAGTAGTTAAACCTAGGTTCATGGAACCCCATTCAACAATTTCCTATTCCCCTCTCCAGTCTTTACAAATCGCCTCCAGACCATTGATCATCCTCCCCCACACTACTTTATCCACCGCTCTCCCCCTTCACCTTTAGCCACTCACAACACTCCTCCTCCCAAATACCTTTTTTCCAAAATGGTCCAAACCAAAGGAGGTGAAGCCAATAAAAAGATGTCTGACCTATCATGAATAACACCCCACACCCATGGGATTGGCATGAGACCCTTCACGGCCAATAATAGATCCTTCCTACCATCCCTCCCCAGATGGATTAAATTCCAAGTCCACCTCACACTATTTTGAGGGAGATACGTAGAAAATGCTAATCCACCCTTTTATATAGTTTTTTAACCCCAAAAATCAGGTATTCTTGGATCATATGTTGGAAAAGACTGTACGGACTTATAAAACCCTGGACCTAGACTTTTTGTAGAAGCTCCTTACAGCTTAAAAAGTCATAGAATCATGGGGCAAGATATACCTCACCCATATTGTTGAGGTACATGAAGATATATACTAAGATATATTTCTATATTTCTTGAGCAGCTTTGATCTGGATATTAACCATACCACTTTTAGATTTGTAAGAAAGTTATGGGAGCTCACTCTTGGTGATTTTGGAGCTGTCTTAGGCATCTATTTTATCAATTTTTCAGAATCCCTAGCATAAGAAGGACTAAGGTTGGACCCCAAAAATATGGAAAATCCAAATAACTAATCAATGATATACTAAAACACCATTAGATTCTACATTCCTCATATTTCAAAGAGAACCCAGCTGAGGGGTTCCACTCTGTTCCCCATTCATCAGGATTTGGCCTATGCATGGATAGCCTGAGGAAACTCTCATAGGACCATTATTTAGATTGAAGTTCTCCTTCATTCAACTTATATGGGATACCCCACATTGAAAATGGTTTCCCAATTCAAAATTTACTATGAGGTATAGGTATCGAATTCCCATGAAACTCTTTTGGGTGGAAGGTTCATTTTAAACTTGACCATGCAGCTTGGAGTTTTTGAATCATCATCATCATAACATTAGATTTTTATTCCAAAGGACCAAGGGACAAGGGAAACAGGCGGACCCAACTAAGACCTAGGGGGGTTGAAAGTAGTGAAGACCAAGGGAATCCCCTCGTATCACATTCACCCCCTCGGGTTTTAAGCTAGAGAAAGTATTAAGACAGGCGACATTGGAGCCTTGGGAGGCCAGAGAGGCAAGATGGTCCGCGAAGAGTAAGCTATTGAGTAAGCTATTGATTATGTCAAGACCATTTATGAGGTAATGATTCCTAACATTTAAGCAGCACCTACAGCTCAGCCTATCCCCATCATGACCGAGCCACTCCCCCCTAGTACCGAGGCTAACCCTACCCAGACTATGATATCCCCCTATCCCTAGTCATATCCATATATTCCTACCCCTTAATAGTGTAAGTAGTATTTTAGGGGAGCTCTACACTATATTATAGAGAACCAACAAGCTATCTGTTAGTACCTAAATATCCCCTTCATAGAGCTTCAAGTGTTACCTACCGTTACTATACCCTCCCCTGGAACCCACCCACCTCATTATGAAGAAAAAATTGATTCTAGTCTCTTACCATTCCATCCTTCATACCACCCATAGTTCCCTTGGATGAGCTCCCTCAGAGATTACTGGCCTTTTCGCTGAATATGTATTTTTAGTGGAATACACTAGACGAGGAAATGGAACTACTGTTGAGACCCCATCCAAGATGTGATTCATCAATCCAGCTTCTGGAAACATGATGTCCATCTGTATCTATACCTCACCTCCTATAACATATAACACAATACCACCTTTGATGATTGAGCCTAATTCCAGTAGCACGACACCTATTTTTAAAGTTGTTCCTCCTAAATATTCCACTAATACTGATATAGATATAGAAATATAGTTGTATCCACCTAAAATTAGGGACTTACCACTGAAGTAGATCATTGAGATTCCATCCACTCTTATTAGATTTATAACCGAGTGTTCTATCCTCATATTTTTATTCTTTTTGGATGTATTTTTGATTCACTATATACCTTTCCCCTGACTTGTATTAATTAACTCACCTAATAGAAGATATTAAATTTTATCTTTGAATACATTTTTTCTCATTCTTAATTCATTTTCATAAAATTTCTATATCCCTCAATATTCTACTTTTTCTATTATTTTTTATGCACCAACCAAGATGTTAATTAGCCTCACTCATGGGGTTTTCCATCATGTTTAATTGCTCTAGGAACGACCTTAGTATATTTCCTCCAAATCTATATATATGTTCTACTTTCAATAAAAGTGGTTTGGACCCACCATTTCTGAGCTGTCCAATCCTCTGAAGTGACCCTTAGAGATGGAATAAACTACCTCTATCACTAGTAAGAGTCTTAGGATTACTGAACTGATGGAATATTCTGACTGATGTTTTCCATCCATATATATAATGATGTAATTATTAGTTATTTATGGTATTCAACCCATATTATACTCTTTTTCATCTTATCAGTGTCAATTTAGGTCATTTTATTTTATTTCTAGTGGTCTTGTCTTCTATATAGTTTATTCAGGTGCTTCTTTGTTCTATGGTACATGAATTTTATGAGAAAGAATTCATTTTTACTCCCATGTCATCCTACCCATTTAATTATTTCATATTTTATATATACTATGAATTAATCATTTCCCCCATACAAATATTTTTTTTCTCTAATATTATTATAGTTAGTCTGGATCCACATAATCACTAACATTTCCCCCAATGGAAGCTCTAGATTACCAATAGTTATTTAATTCTCACCATTAAATTTCATTTATTTTTAATATCATTTACATATCTTCCACATAACTTCCAAAAATATCACATACCCTATTTCATTTTAAGTGGGGGGGTGTAATTATTGAGAATTATTGCATTATTACATGGATTGTTTTCTATCCTTTCTGGTCTAGGTGACATTTTTATTAAAAACATGATTTAACTTGAAATCTAATTATCCCCATGTACATAAAATTTAAATTTTGGATGAAAATTATTAAAATCAATTATTTATTCATGCTTATAATTTTAGCATGATTACAGAGTAGAGTATTTTAATTCTAATTCAAAATTTACATATTACTATTCTGTAAGTGATTTCACCTTTTATTTTTATTCCCATTCCCAAGAGGATTATAAACCTAATTTTTATAATTCTTTTTGAATTATATTTATTGAGTGACACATGGGTCTTGCAAACCTATCAATATTTTCTTTGGTATCTTATCAATGCTATGAATGGAATAATATATTTTAAAATTATTGTGGTATTTTGATTGTTTATCCCTTTTTCCTAAGACCCACTTGTAAATTATACATACATTTATCATAGTGTCTATGGATGTAATTATTAGGATTGAGCTGTATTTCACACCCATTTTATTCCTTCCTACAATACTCTAGTATATTGAATTATTTTCAATTTAATATGTATGTGGGAATGTTCATTTTATCTAGATACAAAATGATTGATATTGAGGAGATATGAAATGGTTTTTTCACCAGATATTCAAGGAATGGTTTAGGATTAATTTTTATGTACTTTTATGATTACCCTAAATTATTAAAAAAAAGGAAAAAGAAAAAACATGAGTTGTGTATTAAGAAGCTAAAAAATCACTATAACAAGACCAATTCATCTCATGAAAAATCATATGGGCTTAGGTGGTGGATATGATATCTATCCAAAGAATTATTTATTACAAAAAGATGATAAGAAAATGAAGGGAGATTGTATATTCTTTATGATTTCATGGAATATTCATGTACTACCAATGAGATTTTGGGTGGTTGGAGATGTTAACTTCTAGAGGAGGTTATTCAATGCACTTTTTATTATTATCATGAAAAATTTATTTAGTGTTTACCCTATTTTTGAGATTGATTTTTATCATATACCCACCCAACCTCAACCTTAGAGTCATTTGAACCTTAATGTTAAGACTCTATGTTAAATTTTGTTATTTTTCTTTATAGAGTGGAGATGTTAGATCTGATACAATCCTATGGTTAGGAACATGTATTCAGGGTATGGGAATAACTCCAACTGTAATTTACCTTTAGAAATGAGAAACAATTCCTGTTGAGGTGAATTACAACATGGATAAAGATATTTAAGGAGTAAATGAGAAATTTCTATTAAAGGAAGGAGGGATACGAATAAAAAACTTGAATAAATGGAATGAATGATTTTATTTTTAGAGATTATTTTGGTGGATTGGAAGGTTTTTGCTAACACTTGGTTTCACTTTCATGTTTTCAATGATTTTTTCCTATTAAAAATGATTCTTTTTAGATTCATGTTGAGATACCTTTTTTAGTTTGGGAAAAGAAAATTTTTTAATGTTGGAGAATTTGAAATGATTAATTTATATATATATACATATATATATTAGAATCAATTATTTGGAATTTATACATGTTTTACACTTTTATACTGTGTTATTTTATTAATATTTAAAGAAAATTTGATCTCAAAAAGAAAATAGGTACGACTATAAAAGTTCATAAATTGAATATTATTAACAACATGAATACAATTCACAATATATATTCCTTGAATTAAGTACATCAACTAGAATAATTCCAATTTTTGAATCTAATACATGCCATGAATTTTTTAGATGAAGAAAACTTATAATGTTAATCCAATTCATGATGTGAAAGTCTAATTCTTAGTCTCTGATCAACCTCCTAAAATATCTTGCTAATTCAATTCGAGCCTCTAATCATGAAATATTCCAAATCACTAGAGTTTTGAAATTCTTATTCATGAAATAAAATACAAAATCATGAAATGAAATTATCAAGAATGAAGAATTTCATTCCAACTCATGACATGAAATACAGTTACATTGTGAGTTGATCGAACATATTTATAATCTCAGAGCCTATGAATTTTAATATTGTTTATTTTTATGATATTTTTATTCTCTGTATTTATAGTTTTATCTCTCATTTTTCATATATTTTATAATATTTATTTACAAGGCTCTTATTCTAGGTATGTTTTCTACCATATTTCATTGTTATGAACCCGTTGATTGTTTCAATTCCAATTGCATGGAAAGTTTATCTTTCTCATTCAACTATGTGTGTTGTTTCAATTGTTTTATTTGATTTCTATCATATTTAATGATAATTCCAATTACCAAGCCTTTATTTCACATGTTTGATTCTGAAATTTCCTTGCATGAATAATATTCCTAGGGTTTGGGTTTAAGAGTTAAGGTATATAAGATAAAATGAATTATTAGATTAATGATCGGGTAATCCAATGACTAAGAATTAGGTTAAGAAATCAAATTTAACTTGTTATTTTTCGTGAACCTAATCCAGGGAATTGAAAAGGAAGGAACTTAACCTAATTGGAGTAAATAAATTTAGGACCAATGGTTTCTTATTTTTTTTATTTTTATGTTGAACCCTATTCACCAAGATTGATGGCCACCTATTTGATAAATAGTGTATACTTGTCCAGATAAATCAAAATGGTTTGACCAAATCCAATTGGTGAATCTTGAACAACTTCTCAGGCTAATACTTAAGTCCTTCCCAAGATATATTTTGGAATTCATTCTATATAATACTCTTGAAATTAATCCCAAATCCTTCTTAATCAACTATAATCTAATCCATTTTTTAGATAAAATCCAACTCTACAAAAATCATATAAGGAATACATATTAGGTTCCAATCCATAGATCACATCCCATTGTCATCACCTCCTCATGAGTTCAAACCTAAACATCCACGGTTCTGTAAACCTTCACAGTATTTATAGTTAGGTTACATATTAATTTTTAATATGATATCACCATATGGAATTAACAACACCATGTAGGATGATCAACTTATGTTAGTAAGGAGGACCCCACACATGCTTCTTCCTCTATTTTTTTTCATTGTGCATTGATTTGGAAATTTTATATAGGGTTTAGACTTTTCTTCCACTATATCATGGTGGTATCCATTGATTTGACAAGGTATATTGTACACCCAAGCCAGATGTCATCCTAAGATACCATACACATGCCGTAGTTTTCTATTTTGATGAGGTATACACCATGGTGGTATTTATAATATTTTAAGTCAAAATTAAATCAAATCAGTGAATGAAGGAGTGTTTTTGGTTAGGGTTGTTTCTTAGGATATTGTTAGGGATATATTGTAGGCCCTCAGAGTGTTGTAGGTCGAGGTTATGGTGATACAACGATTCTCAATGAATTATTTAGATATTATTTTTCATTTCTTAAAATCAAATAATTAATTATAATTAATTATAGTTAGTTATTTATGGTGTATGGTTTGAGGTAGAAGTTTATATGGTGGTATAATTTTGGTGAGATTTTTTATGATCCAGAGAAGTGAGTTTACTAGATAAAGATTAATTGGAAAATATTTAAGATGAGTTAGGCAGTTCTTTCTAGTTAAATTGTTAAAACTTTCAGTTCTTAATGATGTGTGTTATGTGTGGTCACAGAACCAAGAGTCCTAACCAATCTAATTGAATTCATTTGTTTAAAATTAAGTTAAATTTTAATTTAAATATAGTTCATTGAGTAGTATGAGCAAGGTGCTAAGGCCATATTCATCCTTGTGCACTAACTGGATCACCTAAGTCACTAATGGTTGGGGTCGTGTTTTATAATGGCACAATTTGATGCTTGGACCACCAATAGCGGTGTTACATAGTAAAAATAAATGGTTAGGACATACAATCTCTTATGTATAAAACGTTTTACACCTCTAAGATGATGTGTGACATGAATGAACCTAGAAATATTGGTGATAATCCTTTAGGTGTGTTAAGACTAGGTGAATAGACCATAGGTAGAATAGAATTATTGGATTGGTGTAATGGGAAGGTTGGATGAGTGGACTAACCTAGATGATCTTAAACAATGAGGTTTTCTATAGGACTTACCCTTTAAGGCCCATGATCCGGTTCTATACTTATGAATCTATCAAGGAGTGTGCAATCCTTTATGAGATGAGTTATTATTGTGTGAATTATAAAAACCTAAGGGACCTAAATGGGTGCCCTGGTGATTGACCAACCCTAAATGGTGATGTTGGGACTTGGGTGGAGATGGTAGCAGGTGTCACCTAATAACTTGTACTGAACATGTGATCCAAGGGGGTTTGGACAATGTTGTTGGGGGTGAGTGTTTGACCATTCATTTATATGTTAATTTTATTATTTTACATGACAAGTAATTTCCTAGGATTAATGGTATTTATCCATTAGTCTTGGATATATTGTGATTTCTCAGGATGACCATGAATCACTTGTTGAGATGGATGAATTCTTAGGGTTCTTGAGATGTTTGGGGTCTATTCTCACTGTATTTTGGGGGAAAATTAAGTGTTTGACTATCATACATTATAGTTAATGCAGTGGTGGATTACTAGTGGTGGTTCCTAAGATCCAACATCAGAGTATATTATAGATCCCTTATAGATATTCTTGTGATTCTAGGGATTCGTTGGATATGGTGAGACCATTGTGAATTCTTAGGGAACCATGATTCGAATTGAGACACCATTAAACCATTGTGAATTACTAAGAATCCCATTATTCAAATGGTGGTATGAGGTTATGAGTGCACATATATCCATATGAAGAGAAGTTGGAAATACTAATGGAGACTATTGGATCCCCTAGATTGATGCATAGGATACCCCTAGGATCAGGTGGATGCAATAATGATGGTTCCATTAGGGTGATGCGAGATTTAGACACCAAAGTGAGTGAATATGGGATCTAGGAGGGTATTCCATTCTATTTATAGGATCAACTAGGAATCAATAATTCCTAGAAATATTGTATTTACTTGTTCCCTACCATTATAAGAATCAGATGTCATCCGAATAGTGATGAACACCCAGGTACTACTGTGGTATTCAGCTAGAGGGCCTGATGATGAGGGATTGCTATTGAATCCTTAGGGATTACAACACCTCATGATGTAGTCATGAGAATTCGATACCCATTACATGGATAGAGGTTCCCTTTTGGTGATGATCATTCTCAGAGACACCCCAACTTTGGCTGAAGCATGTATGGTTCATTGGGGTCATGGAACTGAGGATCAAAATTCGTCATTAGGTGAAATCTAAGTCATATATATGTATTGACCATTGAAGAATTTGTGATTTACTCCTTGAAATAGTCATTGTGACGTGATCACATACATTTCAACATTGATATGAATTAGTTATTTTTGGTGGTTTTATTATTTATTCATAGTAATTTTTTATTTTATTAGAGCATGCCACATGCACATATCACTAAATTGTTGATTATATTTGACACTATGTTGGTGGTTCCCTACTAAGTTATATAATGAAAACCTAATCATGCTACTATTGCACTAGGGTTCACAATAAGTATTTCACTTGGTTTCAAGAATAGATTAGGATTAGCCTAGTATTTAATGATCAAGATAGATGGATCATATGGTTAAGATACTAGGATGAGGTATTTATGGAGCCTCAATGTCTTTATTTTTTTTATTCAAACATGACCCTTCAAGTTTTTATACCCCATTTCATTTTATTATATAATTTTTTGTTTATTTATTATTTTTCATACTATGATGTGTATTATAATTGGTTATTTTATTATTATTTTTCACCTTGATATTGGGGTTATAGCCTCTCCATGATACATCCTTAAATCCCCACTATTAGTTAGTAGCCTCTAGAATTTGAGAAGGTGCACCTAAGGTTAATTAGATATCCAATATGGCTACTATTCAAAGTTATATAGGCTAGGAAATTATAGTATAGATGCTTTCACAAGATTTTTTAGACAAAATCATGTATATATTTTTCACATGATTGTAAGTGGACATGATCACATATGGATTTGTTCACTTGATGGTTCATGGACTTGATCATGTATAGTTTTGTTTACAATATTATGTATAAACATGATTACAATTTTCTTTTTCCACAATTTCATGTTTTATTATACTTATTACACATTTCTATGTCATATGCCTATTATTATGATCCATTTGTAATGTTTATTATCTCGCAATTTTATTCCTTGGTAAATATTTTTTCATTTGAGATTACATTTCCTTCCATCATGAATTATGGGAAACTTTTACTATTCTATGTTATTTTTAATAAGAAATTTCTCCCTTGATCATGTGTTATCATATAGTTACGGTCTAACCCTTGATGAAATATTAGTTAATTTTTCCCTTACCAAGTGTTCAAGAACACCCCTTTCTCATTTTTCCACTCCCAAGGTTATGATGATGAATATAAGCTTTGAGATGTCTATAAGGGAGTATAACTTTGTTAGACTATGGAGAAATGTTCACAATTATAATAAAATACCTTTCCAATGTAACATGTCCTCAAAGATGCTAATTCTTAAATTCTTTGGATTGCGAGGCTATTTATGAGTTGTAATGTTTATCTTATGGTAACATTGTTAAATAAAGATATTTTTAGCTTGGGTCACTATAGTTATACAACATGTTGTCTCATGATGGACACTTGGACATGTCTTATCATGCCATAAGTCGTTCACATACCCCACTATATGACATGTATAGGTGACATATGGTGTTCTATGTTAATTAATATACTCACCATGTACCTTATATTCCCAAGTCATGTACCTCTAATGGTACATGAGGTATGGCCCAACACACACTATATGTGGGAAAAAATGGGTCATTAGGCATGTACTTCCAATACACGTTGATATGGTTGAGTGTGGGTCACATGGTGTTTGGGTTAGCAACATGGCATGGTGATACTTAAATCTAGTATAAAACCTATTTCAATATTGGATAGGTTACAGAGTGTGTGTTCCTCCAAAACACATGATGTGTATATGGTAATTTTCTAGAATACCAGATTCACAGTTATCCTTCTAATCATTGTGACCCCTTTGTTAATTCCACCCCAAATCATGCCCATGAAATATTCAATATAAATTTACCATGATAATTTCTCCACCAGTGGTTTGATCCTATCCACTCTTAATTAGAAATTTCATTCCTGACACCTCACACGTCACCTGTGTGCCTTGCCTCATGAAACCACCATCACTTGATCCATATTGAAATTTCCTTCATTGTCATCGAATCTCCATCATGCCATAATCTAAGATACTAAACCTACAACATCAATCCATGGAACGTATGATTGATCAACCAATGAAATTGGTCCTTGGAAATGGTCAAGCCACTGGCCAATTGAATACTAGTGATGAATTAATGTATATTAGAAGGATAAATCTACAAAACACCAAAGTGAGAAATGAACAATTTCCATGTTTATTTTGGACACTGTTCTCTAATGGAAATTTAAGAGATAGGTTGAAATGATATTAAAATAACAATTCCAAGAATTATGGTTATAAAATACATGATACTCAATAAAACTATAAATTAATGGGTATGGAAATGGTTTATTCTGAATTAGATTATTGGGAGATAATACTTAATGAAAAGAAAATATAAAGTGGGTTTAAATTCAAAAATAAAATCCATACCTTGGTATCATATTGATCTCTAAATAATAAAGAGTTTACAATGTTTCTTTTGGAAATTCCCTTTAATTCCAGTATTGTGGATGAGTTTCAATAAATTCGATCATCGATCCACAAATATACTCATTCAAAGATAAATATTATTTTATTTTGGATCCCAATCACTCTCAATTTTAAGGGTTGTGGATAACCGTATATATTTTTAATTACATTGTTTAAATATGGATCAAAATAGTTTGAATATTTAATAAATCAAATAAATAAATAATTTTATTTTATTTTATTTAACATATTCGTTGGTGATTGTTAATGATCCCAAATCTTGATGCATACAAAATTTATGTTGAACCTAGGGTAAAACCTATGTTCCAGATTCAATTATGGTATTGGTTTCCCTATATGAGACTTGTCTTGGGAGATAAACCACAATTTAATATACTATGTGTCTTCATGTGTTAATATATTTTAATATATTAACATTGGGGTTAAATGACCCTTGAAATTCCACACTAACTCCAAAAATGTTTCTAAATCAATGAATGTAAATATTTAAAATAAAAAAGGACATATTAGTTTATCAATTAGAAGTGAAAGAGGTGGTGAGTTCTCAAATATGGGATTTTATAATTTTTTGAAGATAACGGATATAATCATAATTTTTCAGCTCCTAAGATGCCATAGTAAAATTGTGTGATAGAAATGAAAAATAATAACTTTCAAGAAATGGATAGAACAATGTGAAATGAATATTATTTTCAAAAGTTTTTCTAGAAAATTTATATTAACTTAGTCTATTATGATTGTAATATATTTTTCATTAGAACATTATTAAATAAAAAAATTAATTAAATCTAGAAAAGAAGGAAACCTAAAATTGGTTACTTTAGAGTATTTTCTTTTGCAATTTTAACATTCTTAATACATATAACTGATTAAAAAAATTCAATTCCAACATGATGAAGCTATTTTTATCGGATATTATTATTATGGAAAATCATGTAGAGTTTTTAATAATATGAAATTAGTTTTTGAATAATTCATTAATTTCAAATTTTATGGAAATAATTTAAAAGATAAAAACTCTAATTTAGACAAGGGAGAGGAAGAATTTAGAGATCATAACTATATAGAACTTATAAATTTATAATTGGATGAATCTTTTGAGGGGGTGAGTATATTTTATGAAAAAAATTTAAAAGTGTAGACATATCATTTGGCTAACAAAGTAATTGGGGATATAACTACTAGTGTTAAAACAAATTTTTTTTAAGAAATATTTTTACTAATCAACATTTCATTTTTAATTCTATGCCTCAAAATATGGATGAATATTTATCTCATTAAAACTAGATTTGGGAAATTCATGAAGAATTTAATTAATTTTATATGAATAATTTATGGACCTTAGTTGAAACCCCTAATGATTAAAATATTATTGGCCCCTAATGTATCTTTATAAATAAGGTAGATGAATCAGGACAAATATTTATAAACTAAGAAAGATTAATAGATAAAGTTTAAAGTCAAGAAAAAAATAATGAATTTTAAATAATAATTTACTCTAATTTATCTATTAGAATCCATAAGAAATCATTTGGATTATGCATCTCATTATGTAGTTAAATGTTTTCAACTGAATGTCAAAAGTGATTTTTGAAATGGATATATTTCTAAATACTATTTTGTAAAATAACCATTGGGTTTTGAGAAAGAATCTAAACCAAACAATTTTTTGACACTTTCAAAAGATATTAATGGTTTAAAAATTATCCTCAGGATTTTTATAAGAGGTTTCTGTTATTTATTTTGAATAATGGTTTTCAAAATGGAAAATTTGGTCCAACTTAATTTATTAAAATGGATTAAAGAAAATTCTATTCATTAAAATATATATTGATGATATTATATTTTTATACTTAGGTGATTTAGTTTTTAATTAATTTTAAAATTTAGTTCCTTTAGTGTTTTACCTGAGTCTTTTGAGTGAAATTATATTATTTTTGGGGTTGAAAATATTTTAAAGTAATGTGTATATCTTACTTAATCTATAAAAAATGTGAATGACTTGGATAAAAGATTTGATATTGATGGTTTTAAAAGATTAGATATTTCAATGATTACTTCTTATAAGCTAGATTATGATAAATTTGTAAAACCAGTTGATAATAAAATGTTTAGAGCTGTGATCAATATCATACATTATTTGACAATTTATAGAAAATATTTTTTGTTTTCAGTGTGTATATTTTAGAGATTCCAATGTAATCCTAAATAAATTTATTTAAAAGTATTTAAAATAATAATTAATATGTTTAAATATTATTTGAATCTTGGATTGTTTTATCTTATAAAAACATCATTTTATCTAACCATTTTTTTAGATTTTGATTTTTGTGTTTGAAAAATAAATAGAAAAATAACAATATATATGTGTAAGGAATCCGACTTAATTTTCTTAGAGCTAGTGCCTTATATCAATACATTGGTGTGTTTATAAGGATTCCATATCTTGAGGGACCAAAAATTTTATTTGTTTTGGAAAACCATCTACAAACATAATATTTTAATTACAAGTTGAAAGAAAAAAAAACAATACAACTCCAATAGAAACACCAATAAACTCTTACATTATTCCTAAATGTCATTCATAAAAATATTCATCGTTGCATCCTGGTGAAAAATAAAACATAAGAAAAGGGTGAGACCAGATACTCAGTGAGGGTCAGTAATATAATAGAAGTTATCATAATCATAATCATTTGTAATAGTGAATAACTAAAAAGAGATGAATTTAAAATTAAATTGATTATAATATGGAAGGAATGAAAGATTATTATTTAAAGCCATATAAATGATCATAAGAGAATAAAACTTAACCATGGATATTCTAATAGTCTAATAATCACATATTTTATCAATTACTATTATAAAAATGAGTGAATACATAATTATGAACATCTGAAAAATAATTTCAAGGCCTCAACCAAGATGTCTGAAAATACTAGGGTATGGAATCATCCAAAATCCAACTCTAAGATCTGAAAATACTAGGGTATGACATCATCCAAAAACCAAGTCTATTTTGTCTCATGAGATCTACCAATGAATCTAGGGGATATCTAAGGCCCCAACTATCACTTTCTAAGTCCAATTAATTCCTCATATGAATGGGGATGAACATAAACATCATGAAAATATGAAATGTAAATATCTTTCCCCAATATATAATCATAATCACTAACCAATCTAAGTAGCATGGTGAATGGTATCAAGATTGAACATCCATAGTCAAACCCATCATAAACCATTTAATAACATATGTTAGATGAAAATAATAAGATATAAATCTCAATAAAGTATAAAATTCAATATATGTGTTTAAATAGATGAAAATACTCTAATAAAATTATTGATTAATTCTTGAGAGAAATACATCTTTTTCTTTGTGAATAAAAGTTCTTTTGAAAAAATCTTTTTTATTTTTCATAGTTGTTGGTATAAAACTAGTAATGAAAAAATATATTTTTTCATGATAGTGTTAGTAATTTTTTAAAAATAACGGTTTCTTAATGTATATTGTATATGGTACTTGAAAATGGGTAAAAAATTGAGACGTTCCCTTTAATCGGGCTTGCGTATCAGGAAGGATTGAGAAAGATCCTTATAAAACATGTAAATCCCCATAAAAGAAATAAGGATTATGATTGATACACAAATATATAAAATTAAAACATAATTTATGAGAAATAAATCAGATTAATTAAGATTTTAATTTTGGTAAAGAGAGAGAATGTGTAATCATAAATGAGAAACAGAGGTTCGGGGAGAAACCCTTAACATATGTCTAAATGTGTTATGTACATGACCTTAAAATCATTTATAATCAAATTAAATCCATTAATTAATTAACTAAAAACCTTTTATACATGTATTTGATTTATTAAAATTTTATTAATTTTATTTATTACTATTTGGACAAGTTATAATGTACAATTTTATTTCTTAGTAGTGTTTGTTTACTTGGCTTTCACAATCGGTTTACTTGTATATGAGTATGGAAGTTCATGTGTAATGAGTATAATTGTCCAGAATTGAATTTATAATATATTTATGAACATATAAAAGTGTAAATGGAAATATATAACATTTTTTATATGGTATGAGGATGAATCATTAGATAATACATTTAGTGATAATCATTTACATTATTATGATGGTTATTGATCATAACAAACTCATTTTATTTATCATTTAATATTATGTATATATGCTACTTAAAAATAATAATAATGGTTTTAATACATATATTATATTCTCACTTAACCATTAAAAATTCTATCATGACCTATATTGAAGAAAAAATTGAAGAACGAAAGTTCATTGTCCATGAAGGTTGTAAATTAGCACCTCCTGGATGACGATTTTGTTTAAAAAAAAGTGAGAGTAAGAAGATTGATGATGGTTATTCCATTAACATAATATAATTACATAATATAAATTATTATTTTTTTCATTATCATTTGTAAATTTGAGGTAAGGAGATAATAATAAAACAAATAACTTGGAAAGAAAATAAAAGGAAAAGGAAGGGGATTTTACCTCTTGAATACTCCTCCTTGAGATTCTCTGTAAGGGGATTAATTTTGGTCTTTTGATGTGACCAAGAGCTTATTAATGTGGAGTATGATCTTAGAAATATGATCTTAAATAAATTTGATAGGGATCAAAGCTTTTAAGGTATGAGGGGATTAGGGGGTGAGGGGTGGTTTTTATAGTGGAGGAGATGAGTAATTTCTCATTATTTTATTCATTATTTTATTATTTTTCTCAAGAAAAATAAGAGTGTTGATTCTTGTGACTATATATAGTAATAATTGTATTTAAGTTATAACCAATGGTTATTACACCATCCAAACATCACCTATTACTCAATAAATCATGTATTTATCATTTATCCTCACTTATCGTGTTTTACTATTCACCAAAAAATCAAGTATTTTAGAAAAATACCAAAAATTCACCCTAACCATTTTTTGATGTCTAGAATTAAAAAATGAACTTTATTTAAAGAAAATAATTTTCTATATATGATAAATTTAATTTTTAATTAAAATCATTATTTACTTGAAAATATATATTTTAAATCTATAACTGATTTCATAACACTTTAAAAAATTAACTAAGTTCTCATAAAATTTTCTTAAAATAATAAGACACCAAAATTTTAATTTATGAATAAAATTTATATGAATATATTTCATTTTATATCATTTATTTAATTAAAAAATTTTATTTAAATATTCTCGACTTAAAAAAATACCAACACTTAATTTAAAAAATTTTAAAATATTCATTTACTTATACTATGATATAATTAATTGAAACTTTCATTAATACGGTTCCTAAATTTTATTTATACTTAAATTGGTGAGGTTTCTATTATATTGATTTGTTTACTGTTCATATGGATCACACTACTATTCCTAAGGGCATGTTACTATTTCATTAGTATAGGTTCTTTAACTTCTAGAAATAGCACTTATTTCATTAATTATTCATTTTTGATGTTTATTTTCTGTTCTATAAGGTATTTTATATGATATATACTATATAAAATAAACATATGAAGGGAAATTTCATTTATAGAGTTATGGGTCATTACATTCTCCCCTCCTACAAAAAAATTTTCCTCAAAATTTTTAGATTGTCACCCTATAAAAAGATTTGGGTAATTCACCATTATAAGTTCCTCATGCTCCCACTTCGCCACTTCGCCTCTTCAATTTTGTTATTTTTCAATGTACCTTAACCAACTGAGTCATTCGATTCCTCAACACATGTTCTATAGTGTCTATAATCCAGATAGGCTTTTCCCAGTAAGATAAGTCAGGTTTCTATTCAATTACTTTAGAAGTGAGTACATGTGTTGCACCCAACAAGTAATTCCTTAACAAGGATTTGTGGAACAAATTTTGTACCTTAGAATGGATAGGTGATATTACCAAACAATAAGACCTTACTTTGATTATCTCCAGTATTTCAAAAGGATCAGTATAACAGGGACTTAGTTTCCCTTTCTTCCCAAATTTTATAACACCCTTCCAGGGAGATACTTTCAGGGAAACATGATCTCCAATTTGAAATTATTTGTACTTCCTTCAATTATCGACATAGAGATTTTCCTTCTTTGAGATTATTTTATATGGACTTGAATAGTATTAAACTTCTCTATTGTTTCCTCCATAAGCTTTGGGCCCACATGATTCCTTTCACTAACTTCATTCCAAATGGTCAGTGTACAAAATCTCTTTCCATTCAATACTTCATATGGTGCCATTTGAATAGTTTAATGGAAACAATTATTGTATGAAAAATATACCAAAGGTAATTACTGATCCAACGTACCTTGAAAATCAAGTGAGCACAATCTTAGTATGTCTTCAAATGTTTGGATCGTCCTTTCTAACTGCCAGTCTATTTGAGGGTGATAAGTACTAGTCCAATGAATCTTAGTATCCAAATATTTCTAAAGACTCTATATTTTTTATGTAAATCATGGATCACGATGAGACAAAATTTAGAGAGGTTCTATATTAATTCATACAACTTTATTAATTTAGAGCTGTGTAAGGCACTCTAGTGGAAAATCTTCCCTTATAGTGAAGAAATATATAGATTTGGTAAGTCGATCAACAATTACCCATGTTGCATCATTATTTCTTGGAGTTTGGGTAATCCAGTGAAAAAATACATATTAATTTCATCCCATTTCCTTGTAGGAATTAGAAGAGGTTGCATTAATCCCCTAGGATATTGTCTTTTAATCATTACCTATATACAGAATAAGCATCTTGATACATAATTAACAATTTCATGCTTCATATTATCCCACCTGAAATGTTCCTTCAAATCTCTATACATATTAGTGCTACTAGGGTGTATATTGAAATTCGATCTATGGACATCATCCAATAACGCTCTTTTTTATCTTGAGTATAGAGGGAACACATATCCTCCTCCCAAATTTGAGAATTCCATCCTCACACAAGAATTCTGGAAACTTCCGATCATTTACACCATTAATATTATTTTTAATATTATCATTACCACACTAAGAATTTTAATTATTTATAAAAAATATGGTTGGGAAACTAGTTTAAAAGGTGATGATGTTTCTCCTTCATTGACAATTTCCATATCCATACTTACTAGATCCATGTACACATAATCCTTGTCAATCCTGATTTTGTACAGAACAACATGATCCTTCCCACTCAATGCATTTTCTACTTTATTCGCATTCCTTGGGTGGTAGTGTATTGAACAATCATAATCCTTAAGTATCTCTAGACATCACATTTTCCTCATGTTTAGTTCTTTCTATGAAAACATATATTTCAAATTCTTACTAACCATATATATCTCACATGTTTCACCATAGATATAATATCTTCGTATCTTCAAAGAAATTATTATAGCCACTAACTTAAGATCACGAGTTGGATAGTTTTGTTCATTAGTTTTTAACTACCTTGAAGCATAGAAAATAACTCTATAATTCTACATAAGGATGTAACCATGTATTTTCTCTGACACAACACTATAAATCACAAATCAACCATTTCCCGATGGTATATTCAAGAATGGGTCATTTAATAATTTCCTCTTCAATTCTTCAAAAAATTATTCATATTATTTTTTCCAGACAAACTTAACTCCTTTATGTGTAAGCTTGGTTAAAAGGTTAGCAAATCGAGTGAGGTTCTGAAAAAAATGCCGATAATAACATGCTAAACCAATAAAACTACATACCTCAGTTATGTTCGTTGGTGTTGGCCATTCCTGAACTACCTTTTTCTTTGTAGGATCAACTAATATTCCATCCTTTGAGAAAATATGTCCAAGAAAAGAAATTGTTTGAAGTGAGAATTCACACTTGATAAGATTCCTATATAACTCATTTCTTCTAAAAGTCTTCATAATAATGTGCAAGTGGTTCTCATGATCTTCATTGCATTTAGAGTATACCAAGATATCATTAATAAATACCACGAGAAATTCATCAAGATATTCTTTGAAAAATCTATTCATTAGATCCATGAAAAAAGAGGGTGTAGTAGTCAGTCCAAAAGGCATTACTGTAAACTCGCAATTACCTTAACTAGTTAGAAATGCTATATTTGGAATATCTTCCTTCCTCCCATGCAATAGATGATATCCAGATCAAAGGCCAATCTTAGAAAAATACTATGCTCTGTGATATTGATCAAATAAATCATCAATGCGAGGAATATGATACTTGTTCATTATCATAATAGCATTGATTAATCTATAGTTAATACATAACCTCATGGATCAATCTTTCTTATTGACAAAGAGAACATGGGATCCCCATGGAGAAACACTAGGGTGAATAAATCCTTTATAACTTAATTCCTTTAGTTTTTTGTTTAGATCCACTAGTTCCACTTTTGCCATTCTATAATAAGTCTTTGATATAGGCCTTGCACGAGGAATTAAATCAACAGAAAACTAAATTTCACTCTCCATAGTATGTGTAGGTAAATCCTCTAGAAATACATCAATGTATTCTTTCAAAATATGTACATCCTTAATTTGAAGATTTCTTTCCTCACCCATATTTATTGCATTCTCTTCCTCCCAAAAAAAATGAATTTAGTAGAGTTATTGGGGGTGGATCTAGATAAGAATTAGATGGAGATGTTTCCTCTTTAAATATAATGGATTTTATACCTTCGTCACAAATTGTAATTTTCTTCTTCTTGTATTATATTTTTGAATCATATTTTGAAATCCAATGCATTCCAAGGATTATGTCAAATTTTACCATATGTATGATGATAAAATTAATATATAAATAATGTTTACATGATATAATGGGAACTACGTGACACATATTTATTGTAATGAGACATCCCTTAGGGGTTTTAACTATCAAATCACTCATTAAGGAGAATTGGAAATATCTATTTTTTAAAGAAAACTAGGAATATATAATGGAATTCGATGATCTAGAATCCAATAAATCATTTTACAAGTTTAAGGAAATGATTATAATACCTTCCACTACATCATTAGGAACATTAACCTCAATTGTTTTGATCACATAAGCTTGTCCTTTCTCCCATGGAATTTTTTGAGGAAAGTTTCCTTGATACTTTAGAAAATCATTTTCAATGTGTCCCATCACCCTAAAATTTTGGAATTGAACATTTCTAGATTCTTTCTTTCCCTTGAAATCATAGGCTGGGTTCCTTTTTCTCTACACTTGTAACAAACTCATTTTCCTTTTAAGTAGGCTCTGGGGTTTTTACATACACAAGTATCAAATGTTCGAAAAATCCATTTTTTATTATTCCCTTTATCCATTATTTACTCTGCCACACTATTCTTGTTTTTATCTCCCTTAAATTCATAAGGCATAGAGAATTATTTTCCTGTATTGATTTCACATGATACTATATCTTCGTATGATGAGAAAGTTTGGGAAATGAGTTCCCTTGGGAGGAGTGGTTTTAAACTGTCAATGAATCTATAAATATTTCTCCTCATATTACATATTTATTCTATGAAATTCTTTGATATCCTTGTAAAGTTTGATTCATACTTGGAAACATTCTCATCCTCATTTTGCCTCAAATTAAAGAATTTTATTTCCATATCTGCTGGTTGTTGATGAGGAAAATATTTTTCTAAGAAAATTTCCATAAAATCATTCCTTTCCATTTATTATATATCTTTATCCTCCTTAATGTTTTTAATTAACAACCACCATTGATCTTCATCTCTTAAAAGATGATAAACTTCCATGATAGCATTCTCCCTTTCATTACTTCCCAAAGTGAGAAATATCTTCTCTAAGGAACTTAACCACCACTCTACTACAAATGGGTTTTTAGTACCATTAAATGATGAAATATGCTATCTCATAAGGAGGTTTAAAATTGCTCCTCCATATTGTGGATCAAGATGCTCAATATGGAAAATGTTATTATTCATATCCCGATTCAGTTATCCCAGTATAGTTACAAGTTTCTTAGCACCTGTCACAACTCTAGAACCAACATGATTATCTAGCATAGGAGGGAAATCCCTATAAGGGATACACATGTTCATTTTGCTTCCATTCCTTACACTAGGATCCATTTCTAAATAACGGGAGACAAAAAATTAGGCTATGAATCATAATGTATAATGTCAAACTAGAAAAACACAAAATATAAAAATGTAATTTTATGATTGTCTTATCTCAGAATCATAAGAATAGGTTCTTTGGGTACATATTTACAATTAAATCCTTCTTATTGGTTTGTAAATAAAATTTGAATTATCCTAAGGATATACCCCAAGAGTATCAAAATAAGTGTATAGTAAGGTCCATTGTCATGTACCATGTTACCTCGAGTCAGGCCCAGAATGCCTTGTCAGAGTTGAAACTCCTAGGTAGATATGTTCAAGAACCGCATCCACTTATAGTATATAGAAATGGATTTATTTTCTATAAATATCCAAATAATCTATACCCTACCAAAATTATAGTTTTTTATTGTATGCCTATCCTAAAATTATATCTTAGGGTTTTGTTCCCTAATCTATGTTTTCTATATCTAGTTTCTAAGGTTTCTACTAAAATTCCTCTAATGTAAACTATAAAGACCTCAACCCTAGTTACCCATAGCCAGTTACTTATATTAATACATTGGTATGTTTACAAGGATGTCATATCCCAAAGTTCTGAATAGTTTAGTAGTTTTAGAAAACCCTATACATACAAAAGATTTATACCACAACTTGAAAGAAAAAACAACATTGAAACTCCATTAGAAACACCCATAAACTCTTAGATTATTCTAGCAAGTCATTCATAATAATATTCATCTTTTAATTCTAGGTAAATATAAGATATAAGAAAGGGGGGAGATCAGATTCTCATTAAGGGTAAGTAATACAATAGAAGTTATCATAAACATAAATATTAGGCATGGGGAATAACTAAAAACACCTGCCTTTAAAAATAAACTTGATCATAATATGGTTAGAATGAAAGATGATTACATGAAGCCATATAAATGATCATAAGTGAATGAAACTTAAACATGAATATTATACTAGTTTAATATTCACTTAGTTAATTGATTATTATTATCATAATAAGGGAATGCATAATTCCAGACATCTGAGACATATTATCAAGTCTTCGTCCAATACATCTAAAAATACTAGGGTAAGGCCTTAGCAAAAACCCAATTATGTTTTTTCTCATGATACCTAATGATAAATAGAGGGGATATAGTGGGCCCCACCGATAAATTTCTAAGTCTAATAAATTTTTCCTATGAATGGGGATAAGCATAAACAACTTGAACATATGAAATGTAAATAACTTTCCCCAATCTGTGATCATAATCACTAACCAATCTGAGTAGAAAAATGAATGGTATCAAGATAATACATCCATATTTAAACCAGTCATAAACCATATAATACCATATGTTAGATGAAAATAATAAGATATAAATAAAAAAAATCATAAAATTTAATAGAGGTGTTGAAATAGATGAAAATACTCTAATAAACTTATTGAGGAATTCTTGAGAGAAATACCCCTTTTCATTGCAAATTAGAGTTATTTAAAAAACCATTTTTATTTTTCATAATTGTTTTTATAAAACTAGAAATGAAAAAAAAGTATTTTTTCATGAAAAAATTAGTAATTTTATAAAAATAATGGTTTTGAAAAATATATTGTAGATGGTACTTGAAAATGGGTAAGAAATCGAGACGTTCCACTTAATCAGGCTTGAATATCAAGAAGGATTGATAATGATCCTTCTAAAAAATGTAAATACCCATAAAATAAATAAGTATTATGATTTGTACACATATATAGAACATTAGAACATAATTTACAAGGACTAGATAATAATAATTAATAATTTCATTGGGGGTAAATAGAGAGAAAGCATAATCCCGAATAAAAAATGGCAGTTCATGTTGAAACCCTTACCTTATGTCCAAATGTGTTCTGCATGTGAAATTAATGTATTGGATAATTAAATAAAATCCATTAATTACTTAATTAAGAACCTTATATACTTTTATTTTATAAATTATAATTTTATCAAGTTCATTTAAGACCTTTTTTATGAGTTATAAGATATAATTTTATTACTTGGGATTGTTCATTTCCTTCATTTTCACGATTGGTATACTTGTATATGAGTGTGGAAGTTCATGTGGAATGGATATAATTATCCAGAATTCAATTTGTAAGATATTTATGAAAATTAATAAGTTTAAATGGTTATATATAACATTTGGTTATATGGTATGAGGATGAATCCTTAGATAATACATTTAGTGATAATCGTTTTCGTTATTATGATAGTTATTAGTCATAATGAACTCATTTTGTTTTATCGTTTAATATTTTCTAAATATGTTACTTACAGAACATAATAAAGGATTAAATACATATATTATTTTATTTTTTAACCATTAAAAATGGTATCATGATCATCCTTTAAGAATAAATTGAAGAACCAAAGTTTTTCGTCCATGAAGGTTGTAAATCGACACCTCTCGGATGATGATTTCATTTTAAAAAATAGGTACAGTAAGGAGATTGATGATGGTTATTACATTAAAATTATATAATTATAGTATATATATGAAATTGGAGTTTTTAGGCTCATTTTTTCAGATATGGTGAGGAGAGAATAATAAAAGAAAGAACATGAAAAGAAAATAAATGGAAAAGGAAGAGGATTTTACCTCTGAAATACTCCCCCTTCAGAATCTTCAAAAGAGGATTGATTTTTGTTATTTTTATGAGAAAAAGATATTTTGGACATGGGTAGGATAATGGGAATAAGATATGGTAAAAATTTGACAAGGATAAAATCTAGGAAGGTGTGAGGAGAAGAAGGGGCGAGGGGTGGTTTTTATAGTGGAAGAGATGGGTAATTTATCCTTATTTTATTCATTATTTTAATATTTTTCTCAAGAAAACCTATAGTATCAGTTATTATGACAATATAGTAATAAGTGCATGTGATTTTTAACCAAGGGTGCTCACATCATCCAAAAATCACCTGTCACTCAATAAATCATGTATTTGTCATTTACCATAGATTATCGTATTTTACTATTAAAAAAATCAAGTATTTTAGGAAAATCCCAAAAATTCACCCTAATCATGTTTCAATATCTATAATTCAAAAATTAAATCCATTTTACAAAAATAATTTTCTAAATATGAGAAATTTAATTTTTAATTAAAATCATCATTTACTTGAAGATACATATTTTAAATATATAACATATTTTATAATACTTTCAAAAATTAACTAATGTCACATAAAATTATCCTAAAATCATAAGAGAAGAAATTTTTAATTTATGAATACAATTTATATGAATATATTTTTTTCAATCATTTTATTAATTATAAAATTGTAATTAAATATTTCTGACTAACAAAATACCAACACTTAATTTAAAATTTTTTATAATATTCATTTACATATACTATGATATAATTACATGATAATTTCATTTATAGGGTTCCAAAATTTTATTTACACTTACATTGGAAGTGTTACTATTCTATTGGTCAGTTAACTATTTATAAGGGTCGCATTATTATTCTTAAGGGCATGTAACTATTTTATTGGTATAAGTACATTAACTTATAGAAATACCTATTATTTCATTCATTATTAATTTGTGATGTTTTTATGTTTCATAAGTGATTTTATATGATCTATACTAAATGAAATAAACAAACGAATGGAGATTTCATTGATAGAGTTCTAGGTCGTTACAATATGTGTCACTTTCTTGGAAAACGTTTATTTTCAACCAAAATTCACTAGATTTATCAACTAATGAGAATGAATCTTTTTACACTACATATATTTGTTCATGGCCATTTTTGATTAAACAAACTCTTTATGATTTTGGTTTTATTTTTGAAAATATTTTGATTTATTGTGATAATACATTTTAAAATTTTATCTCTAAAAATCCGTTGAATCATTCAAGGAATTAACCCATTGATTTTAGATATAAATTTCTTATAGATCATGCTAAAAAAGGGAATATAGGTTTTGAATATATTTTTACATAAAATTTGTTGTCTAATATATTAACTATTGTACATGATTTTTCTAGGTTTGATGAAATTAAATTTAAACTTTGAATGATGGAAATTAGAAATATTTTAAATTGTGTTTACATGATGATTGTTATTTATATTTAATTATTAATAGTGTTCATTTGGAACTATTATATGGTTCACTAGAATATTCTTTACCAGTTGGTTACTACTTATATCATTGATTATCTAGATATATTTTTATAAATCCTTGAGGCTTTTAAAATATTTTTCAAATGGAGTTTAAACTACTATATCATAGTTGAAATGCAAGGATTTAGGGGGAGATCAATTTTTTGATGTATTATAAGGGTTAGTTTAATTCCTAGTAATAATTAGGGGGGTTTTATTTGTATGATATAATTTTAAGGGTCAATTTCTCTCCTAATAACAATTGTATTATTTTGGGGGAGAATGCTTATGTCACGAACCATCCCCTGGGGCCTATGCTGTGACTACCCTAAGCCATTCTTCCCTAGGACAGGGGCTAGAGACTAGCACTGAAAGGTGTATTCCCTATAACCGGGAAGGCATTTCCTTTATAACTTGTAAACACACGCAGCCAAGCACACATCAAGATACAAACACAAGTCAACTGTATAGAAAAAAGAGTGTTTAATGAAAAATGAGGCCGGAATACAAGCCCAACAGTAAACTGCAAGAAACTAAAAGTACATGTAAACTGAAATAGCTCCAGTCATCACCCGCCAAGGATCCTACCTGAAGGGTAGGTACAAATCTCGAATGGTCATCTTTGTGATATGCTTCGTTTAAGGTCCACCTCCGAGCTACCTCTAGTCTTGGTACTCTCGTCCTCAGTTAGTGTTGTGCGTCGTCTGCACCAAACACAACGAGGTGCGGGCATACCCCATGTAGGGGTGAGTATAACAATACTCAGTAGGGACCCCGAGACCCTCAAGGTCTCACAAAATCCACCAAGGATAAACCAAAAGTAATGGAATCACCTTACAACCCTACTTAGGTATATGCCCATACATATACCTAAGTTATCAAGTAAACCCATCAAAATCATGAGGAAAACTCAGAGTCCAACTCCAAAACCCCAAGATCAACTATTCCACAAAGGCATAAATACCACGAAGGCAAGTACCACACATGTACGCCCCATAGAAGAATACCACCAAGGTATTACCATGAAGGAAAGTACCACACAAGTACATACTCAGCTCACACCAGGTATAACTTAAGTACAGTAGTAGATATGATTAGATGTAACTATTGAATCATCTTACTCTGTTAAGAGATAGACCTATACAGGATCGCTCGGTGCTAACCGACACAGGATCGCTTGGTGATGACCCACACATGATCGCTCGGTGTAGACCCACATAGGATCTCTTGGTGCTGACCCTCATAAGATCGCTCGGTGCTGACCCATAGAGGATCTCTAGGTGATGACCCACACAAGATCGCTTGGTTCTGACCCACACTGGATCGCTAGGTGCTGACCCAAAGACGACCGCTCTTCATTCTTCACATCACAGCCAGCTACAGGGTTCCCACACTACGCTCTCTTGTCTCTTGGAGGGTCTTCTCCAGAAGCCTCTGGTCGATACTCCAACTTCCAAAAAGTCTCACAAGAAAGTATCTCAAAGAACCTCCATGCTATAGGGGTCTCAACACAATAGACGATGCGTCAATCGGATGCCCAGTCTTTAAGTTATTCGCCTTTTTGTCCTGAGGGCCCGGTTGGATTCATGCTCGATCCAACTTGAAAGTTCCCAAACATTATCCAAAACTCCAGTGGGGTATACCAAAGGGACCGTCTGACACCAAGGTTTCCGGCGCTATAGAAGGTTCGTCAAACGGACCCCCAGTGCCAAAGATATGGATGAAAGTGTGTAAATGGGTCAGAGTGGGTCTGGGTCCGGTCCGACTCGGTCGGGCTGACCTGGCCCGACCCGGCCTGGGCCGACCCAGATTTGGGTCGACCCAGCCCGACCCACTGGGTTCGGCCTGACCCTCGCTGGGCGGCCTAGCCTGTGCTGGGTGGTCCGGCCCGTGTTGGGTGGTCTGACCTTGCGGCCCGGCTTGGGCGGCGCGGGGCGACGCGACGTGGATGCGCGGGGCCGCAAGGGCAGCGCAAGGACGCGGGAGGTCGTGGGTGGCGTGAGGCCACATGGGGGGCGTGGAGTGGCGGAGGACGCATACAGCGGAGCACCATGGGGCACAGACGCTCCTAGCAGTGGAGCACCGCGGGGGGTGGAAGTTGCAGGGTGGCGCGGTGAGGCCACGGATGGCGGCGACCGCAGATGGTAGAGGCTGCAGGGCAGCGGAGGCTGCGACCAGGGATACCATGAGGTGGTAGTGGCCGACTTGACTGGCCACCCTTCTTTTGTCGCCTTCATCATGGTTCTCAAGTTCTACCAATGACAACCGTCAACACCAGTCACTGATGCCAATAAAAAATAATGGCATAGGGGCGAGCCATGTTTGTTTGGCCTGCACCCTCCGTGTTAGGGAAGTAGCAAGAGGCTCAACAAAAATCATGAATCTAGAATGTCAAATTCTATAAATTCATATAAATCATGGATCAAATTTTTTTGGTTGATCTGCATTCTCCATGCTTTCCAAGAATGAGAAAATTAATCGAGAAATTTCATGAATTCAATAACAACCCCTACCACGGTGGATTGTTGATAGAGATCATGAGATGGATCCGGTGAAGTCTAAGAGAGTGCCAACGATCGTCACTTCCACAGTCACACTTCCAAAGTCGATTTGAACATTTTCCATGTTCTTAAATTCCGTAGTGCGTTCTTTGTTGGAGAGATTTCTCCCAAGTTCTCCCCCTTCTCTTTCACTAAATAAAAATCTCCTCCCAATAAAATAGGTACCAACATAATAAAATATTTTTACCAAATTTTAAATTGTTGGAAAAAATTAAGTTAGATTAATTAATTAATGGAGAGTTGGAATAATTAATTAAAGGAGAGTTCACATAATTAATTAAAGGAGAGTTGGTATAATTAAAGTATAGAGTTGAGGTGTTTTTGTCTCATTAAAGGGGTTCGGGTGGTCCTCGAAACCAAGCTTTGAATTGGGGGGGTTTTACTAGCTCGTGTGGTCCCCACCACCCATCATTCAAAAATTGGAGGTTTTAACCCCTCCTAGTTCCCACCTCCATAGCCTTCACATGGGGTGTTTATTAGAAATAAAATAAAAGTTTATTTTTTTTATTTTTCTTTCCCATGAAAAACCCCATAAACTATCTTTCACCCTCGACCTACTGCAGTAGAGGTAAATTTCTCTTTATGTGAATTCTGACACTGTGAGTTCAACGGTTCCCTCATATTTCAATTCCGAGCACCGATTCAAAAGTTACAGAACCCCGTTTGTACGTTCACTGAAAGTACCCAAAAAGAAGTTCATAAATTCATTTTGGGCATATCGGGCCTAGGAATCATGCACCGTCAATTTTTATGGACTCGTAAATTTCCCATATATTTAAAAAATGGAAATTATGGGTCTTTAAATTCTCCCCACCTCAGGGATTTTCATCCCCGAAAGCCACATAAAAAAATTAGGAAAAAAAGTGGGGGTAATGAGAATGTATCTAAGCCTCCCGCACCCATGTGCTCTCCTGGAGGATCCCATGCTCCCAATGAATATTCACCAGAGGTATCAACCGCCCTATAAGGACCCTCTCTAGTCAATTCTGAATCTCAACAGGAACCTCCGAAAACGTCACCCCATCGTCGATGTCTTGCTCACCTTGGTCGATAACGTGGGATGGGTCATGCACATATCTCCTCAGCTGGGATACATTGAAGAAGTCATGCACCTGGAGAAATAGTGGGGGAAGAGCTAAGAGGTAATCCACCTCACTAACTCTGATAAAAACCTGGAAAGGTCCGATGAACTTTGGAGATAACTTGGCGCCTCGGCCAAATCATCGTAAAACTTGTCAGGGTGAGACCCATATGAAGATGTGGTCTCCATCCTCGAACTCCAGAGGTCTGCATCTCCTATCATCATATGACTTTTTCCTACTCTGTGCAGTCTTTATATGTTCATGGATGATATGATCCTTCTCTGTGTTAGCCCATACCATCTCTGGTCCCATGAGGGCTGACTCCCCTAGGTTAGTCCAGCAAAAAGGTGATCTGCAAGGTCAGTCGTACAACACCTCAAAAGGTGCCATCCCATTGGTGGAGTGATAGCTATTGTTGTCTAAAAAATCCACCAAAGGCAAGTGATCCTCCCAGATGTGACCAAAGTCGAGGACGTAAGAATGCATCATGTCCTTAAGGGTCTGAATGGTCCGCTATGACTGACCATCCATCTGAGGATGGAAGGAAGTGCTCAAACAAAGATGCATCTCAAAAGAATCCTGCAACCCCTTCCATAGATGAGAAGTAAAACGTGCCTCATGATCAGAGACAATCATCATGGGTACTCCTTGTAGTCACACAATATCTTGCATATAGAGACGTCTGAATCTCTCTACTGAACCCTGCTCTCTGATCTAAAGGAAGTGGGTCGACTTGGTGAGTTGGTCTATGATCACCCAATTTGAGTCATGACCCCTGGATGTACGTGTAATTCCTATCACGAAGTCAATGGATATCCAATCCCACTTCCACTCTGGGACCTCTAAAGGCTGAACCATGCCTGCTGGTACCTGATGCTCCGCCTGCACTTGATGGAAAGTGAGGCACTGAGAGTCAAACACTGGTACTTATTTCTTCATTCCTGGCCACCAGTGCTGTCGTCGAAGATCCTGGTACATCTTCACCACTCTTGGATGTACCTCTAGAGGGGATGTGTGAAAATCCCTCATCACTTCCTCTCTAAGAGACACTGGTACCATGGTATATCCCTTGAAGAGGATGACATGCTCCCCACCTTCAGAAAATCCCTCAGGTGCCTATCCTATGGATATATGATCACGTAGAGCCTCGCAGTCAGCGTCCCCACATTGCGCCTCCCTAATTCGTTGAAGAAGTGGGGGAGTGACTGTATGAGACTAAAGAAAAACTTTTCCATTACGTCCCATAAAAGATAACTACAAAGTGGCCAACTGCTCTGTCGCCTCACCTAGCAGCTATATACTAGATCAACGGTTGAGTGTATCTGCTACAACATTCCTCCTCCCATAATTATTGACTATCTCGAAGTCATAATCTTCGAGGAACTCAAGCCAATGTCACTATCTCGGGATCAGGTCTTTCTGAGAGAAGATATACCTATGTCTCTTGTGATCAGAGTACATTGTAAAATGACCACCCATCAAATAATGTCACCACATCTTCAAGGAAAAGACCATTGCTGCTAACCCAAGGTCATGTGTAGCGCAGTTCTTCTCATGCTGTCTCTGCTACCAAGAACCATATGTGATCACTTCATGCTCCTACATCAGAACACATCTGTGTCCAGTCCCTGATGCATCGCAGTAGACTACATACGCTACAACCTCCTCCAGAAGCCTCAAGATAGGGGAACTAGTCAGACTCTACCTTAGCTCTGGAAAACTCTACTAGCATCTCTCTAACCACAAAAATGGTTTCCACTTCTTCATAAATGCTGAAAGTGCTGCTACAACTCTGGAGAAATATGGCACAAATATCCTGTAGTATCCGGCCCAACCCATGAAACTCTGTATCTCTGTCACACTCCTGGGTAGCTCCCAAGAAAGTACTGCCTCAATCTTTACTAGATCCACTACAACTCAAGCCTATGAGATGATGTGTCCTAGAAAGTGAACCTCTTGGATCCAGAATTGGCACTTAGAGAGATTACCATAATGTTGCTGCTCTCAGAGTGTGTCCAGCACTACCTGCAATTGATAGGCATGCTCCTCCTCATTAGTCGAGTAGACCAGTTTGTCTTTGATGAAGACCACTACAAATAGATCAAGGTATGGCTGAAATATCATGTTCATGAGTCCCCTGAACACTGCTGGAATGTTGGTTACACCGAATTTAATAACCAAAAACTCGTAATGGCCATACCAATATATGAAATCTGTCTTATGCACATCCTCCTCTCCTACTATGAGCTGGTGATAGGCTGATCTGAGGTCTATCTTTAAGAACCTCTGTGCTTCCTTCGGTTGATCAAAGAGGTCATAAATCCTCAGAAGTGGATACTTGTTCTTCACGGTCACCTGGTTCAGGCTCTGATTGTTAACACAAAGTCTCAAACTCCCAACTGCCTTCTTGGTGAATAAAATCTTGGATGACCAAGGAGAAACACTGGTCCGTATGAATTTCTTCCCCTGAAAGTCCTATAGTTGTACCCATAGCTCAAGAAGCTCCGCGAGAGCCATCCGATACGCTGGTGTAGATATAGGTGTCGTCCCGGGGTACAAGTCAATGTAAAAATTCACCTCTCTATGAGGAGGTAGACCCATAACATCATCAAGGAACACATACATATACTATTCCACCACTACAGGATAACTTAGACTCTCCACATCAACTACTCCAAGGGTAAGTCTATCCAACTGATGAGTGATGGGCTGCACTCTCCTTCGGGTAAGTCCATCCTATGCTACAAAGGCTTATTTCTCTCCGTTGAAGGTAAAACTGGTCCCATCTATTTGGAAACACATCACCTTGTGCCTAATACAATCAATCTTATCATGGACTATAAATAACCTTTCCATACCCAAGATGACGTCGTAAGGCCTCAACGCTGCTACTAGGAGATCCCAGCCGAAGCTCTCACCTCCTAGAGTAAGCTCACACTGCCGTCACCAGTGTGTAATCGTCAAATCTGGTCCCGTAGGAGTCTCTAGCCGTAAGGATCGAGCCAACAGCTCCTTTGGAATCTCCGAGCTCCGAACGTTGGCAGTGGCTATAAAAGAATGACTAGCACCTATGTCAATAAGTACTAGAACTAAGGTAGAGTAGACACAGATCGTACCTCGTATCATTTTTGAAGCACCATGATCGTAGGCCTCAGCTTCCTGGAGCTGAGCTCGCTCCTGTCCTCCTGCTCCCTGTAGTCGGGGTGGACCACCTGTTGGTGGTGGAAGTAACATCTTGAATTGTCCCCCACCGCCAGATGCACGACCATCTCCTCTTCCATGTACACCTGCTCCCTGTAGATCTCCTCGTTTGAATCTCTATCTCTTCCTGGGTGGACCATTGACCGTATGATGATCATCCGTATGACGGGTCAGACAGTCGCAAGCCATATGACCATACCCGCCGCATACGTAACACTGCCTACTCCCGGCATGACTGGCTCTTCTTCGAGTGCACCGCGCAACCGACCCTAAATCCTACGGTTGTCCACATGTAGTTGTGGTCCTTTTGGACCTCTATGACATCTGTCTACTACCAGTTGCAGAAGACTCCGCTACGTGATGTCCGGTGGTGGGTCTTGCTACTGGTGTCTGCTCAGCAAGAAAACTCTCCACTAAGAGGGATCTCTCTAACACCCCTTCCTGCGTCGGGATGCTGAGTGGGATCATCGAAACCATGATCTCCCGCCTGAGTCCCTGCTCAAAGGTCTAGGACCTGAAGAATGGGTCTTGCACCATATCCGGGGAGTAGCGTGGGATGTCAATGAACCTCGCTGAGTACTGAGCCACAATCATGATGCCCTGCTACTGATGAAGGAGCTCCTGAATATGCTCTGCATGAAGAGTCACTGGAACAAACTCTTCTCAAAACTGGTTCTCGAAGTCCTCTTAGAGAAGCATCACCTCATCGTGAACCTGGAGCATCAAGATCCACCATATGGATGATGCTTCCTATAGAAGGCTGGAAGCAAGGATCACCATGAGATCAGCTGGTGTGTCTACCAGTTAGAAGAATCTCACCATGAACTCCAGCCAATACTCAGCCACCTATGGGTCCATCTCTCCCCTGAACCTGGGTGGTTTCTGGCACTGGAACTCATGCAACACACTCAAGAGGTGCACACACACACACAAGAAAGTACCACACAGGTACAGACTCAGCTCACACCAGGTATAACTTAAGTACAGTAGTAGAGATGATTAGATGTAACTACGGAATCATCTTACTCTATTAAGAGGAAGACCCACACATGATTTCTCAGTGCTGACCCACACAGTTTCACTCAGTGCTGACTCACATAGGATCGCTCGGTGCTGACCCACACATGATCTCTTGGTGGTAACCCACACAAGATCGCTCTTCATTCTTCACATCACAGCCAGCAATAGGGTTCCCGCTCTATGATCGCTTGTCTTCAGGAGGGTCCTCTCCACAAGCCTCTGGTTAACAATCCAACTTCCATTAAGTCTCACAATAAAGTATCTCAAAGGACCGTCACACCATAGGGGTCTCAACGCAACAAACAGTGTGTCAATCAGATGCACGGTCTGTAAGTTATTTTCCTTTTTGTCCTGAGGGCCCGGTTGGATTCGTGATCGATCTAACCCGACCATTCCCCAACTTTATCCAAAACTCTAGTGGGTTATACCAAAGAAACCCTCTCTCTCCAAGGTTTCTGGTGCCGTAGATAGTTCTTAAAATGGATGCCTAGTGCTAAAGATATGGCCTAAAGTGCGTAAATTGGTTGGAGTGGGTCAGGGTCCAATTCGACTCGGTCCGACCCGACCTGGGCCAACCCAGATTTGGATGACCCGACCCGACCCACCGGATCCGGCCCGACCCGCTCGGGGTGATCCGACCCCTGCTGGGTGGCCCAGCCTGGGCACCGCGGGGCGGCACGACGATTCTACGGGGGTCCGCGAAGGCAGCGTGAGGCCGTGGGAGGCCGTAGGTGGAGTGAGGCCGCAGGTGGCATGAGGCCAGAGGGGGGTCGTGGAGCGGCGAAGCTGGTAGGCAACAGAGCACTGCGGGGCGCAGAGGCAGAGGGTGGTGAAGCGTTGTGAGGCACAGAGGCCATGTGGCGGCGTGGTGAGGCCGTGGGCGGTGGCGGCCCCGGACGGCGGAGGCCGTGGGGTGGCACTGGCCTCAGACGGTGGAGGCCGCGGGGCGGTAGTGGCCGCAGGCGGTGAGGCCTCAGGGTGCCGGGGGCCACAAGGTGGCGCGGTGAGGCCGCGAGGCAGCGGTGGTCATGGGAAGGGGAGCACTGCGGGGCGCTATGCTTTCACTGGAGGCCGTCTTGACCGGCCACCCATCGTTCGTCTCCTTCGTCGCTGTTCTCGAGTTCCACATGTACCAACCGCTGACACCGGTCACTACCACCAATAAAGAAGAACGACGGAGGGGTCGGTCCATATTTGTTTGGCCCACACCCTCTGCGTTAGGGTGGTAGCAAGCAACTCAAAAAAAATCATGAATCAAGAACCTGAAACTCTACAAATTCATATGAATCATGGATCAACCCTTTTTGGTTGTTCCGCGTTCTCCATGCTTTCCAAGAATGCGGAAATTAATTGAGAAATTTCAGGAATTCAATAACAACCCCTACCTTGGAGGATTGTTGATAGAGATCGTGAGATGGAAACTATTAAGGCAAAGAGAGTGCCAACGATCATCACTTCTATGGTCACAGTTCTGAATTCGATTCGAACGTCGTCCATCTTCTTCAATTCCGGAGTGCATTCTTCATTGGAGAGTTTTCTCCCATGTTCTCCCCCTTCTCTTTCGCCAACCAAAAATCCCCTCCCAAGAAAAGAGGTGCGAACATAATAAAATATGTTTATCCAATTTTAAATTATTGGCACAAATTAAGTTAGCTTAATTAATTAAGGGAGAGTTGGAATATTTAATTAAATGAGTGTTGGCATAATTAATGTAGGGAGTTGGAGGGGTTTTTATCTCATTAAAGGGGTTCGGGTGGTCCCAAACATCAAGCTTTGAATTGGGGGTTTTAATAGATCGGGTGGTCCCCACCATCGAGAATTAAAAAATGGGAGGTTTTAACCCCTCATGTTCCCCACCACTATAACCTTCACATGGGAGGTTTATTAGAAATAAAATAAAATAAAATAAAATATTATTTTTCTTTCCCGCAAAAAACCCCAAAAACTATCTTTCACCCTCGACCTACTGCGGTCGAGGTGATGGTATCTTTCAGAGAATACTGGAACTATGAGTTCAACGGTGCCCTCATATTTCAATTCCGAGCACTGGTTTAAATGTTACAAAAACCCACTCATACGTTCATTGAACGTACCCAAAAAAAAGTTCAGAAATTTATTCAGGGCACACTGGGCCTCAGAATCACACACCATCAATTTTCACAGACTAGTAAAATTTCCATATATTAAAAAAAATTACATGGAAATTATGGGTCTTTATAGCTTACACTTAAACTATTCTTACCCTTTAATGTGGAGAAATTTATTAATTTAATATTTTTGAGTAATTCTAAAAAGGTGGACAAATTTTTGAATTTATGTTTGTTTTGTAATTATCTAAAAGAGGGAGAATACTAAGGTGAATCCTTGATCAACTTTGATTACATTTTTTTGATAATTACATATATTAATTTACAAAATTATTGTTTCCCATAGTTTTTATTGAAATCATTTATTCCCTCTAACATAAGTAGAATTGTTTATAATCAATTATTATTTTTATGTTTTATTTTTTTCATAAATTTTTTATCTAATTTTGGAGAAAAATACATCACCATATGAGTTCATATCACATATTCTATAAGTTTTATAATTATTTTCAAATTTTTTTTTTGAAAAATAAGACTATGTGTTGGAATAACCAGGAGAGTCAAGTGACCGTGAGAAAGATAATGCATCAATCACATGACTAAGGATCAACCGCAATTAACTACATGTTAAAAACAATCAAATACTTATTGAAGTGATAAAACATGTTTTTTTCCAAGTCCTGTATCGACCATAAGGTATTAAGTCAACCAAAAGAACTAAAGGATTGATTTCAATTGTAAATTTATCGAATTAATTAGTATATTGTGTACCATGAGTGATTGACCATAAGGAAAATAGATCAACCTTAGATTGATTCCCACCTACCAAATATTCTGATATACTGTGACTCACATGGGTAATCTACCATACCTAAAAGGGAAACTATTCTATGATTCTATATTTTCCATGGTTTTTATATTTTTTATACATTTAAAATTTATTACTATTTTTTTTCTAATCGGTTTCATTTATATAATCATTTATTAAATAAGTATTAATTATTTATATTATAATCAATTTTTAATATAATAATTTTATATTAGATTAAATTCTCATCATGTAGGTTGATGACTCACACTTATTTCTTGAAAAAATGTGAGTTTCAAATTCAAATTGTTTTGAATTTATATAATTTGTATCACATGATTTATGGGAGTGTTACAAAGGATATTAATGTTGATTATGATAGATTTTTTTTACATTATTAATTATTCTGTCTTGTTCAATTTTATAACTATTTTAATTTTATATATTATCAAAGTGAACCATGTGGGAATATTTTTCCTGAAAAATTTATTAAAAAAATAACATGTTGCTATAGGAAGGATGAAATCAAATATACTTAATATATTAAGTCTCCTATATATAAAGGAACTCTATATATTGTGTTTATCAGAACTAGTTCAATATCATGGTTGAGGTTACTTTCAATGATTTACTATGCCATACACCTTTATGATCAGCCATGACTCTTGATTGAATTACAACTATTTGATCCTTTGCTGCTGGAGAGAACATTGTTTCATAAATACTCATATCCTTATTCACCTGGTTCCTTTAGTTCTTATCTATTTTTATCTTTGATGATATTAATCATTTATATTTTTAACTTCTCATACAAAGTAAGTCTGTCAGGCTGTGACTCCCTAAAAGAATTCATGTGAGTGGGTTGCGCCGAACCTGTAAAAGGAAGATGTTTTAGATGTCCCTTTGTTAGGATAAAGGGATTTGTTTTCTTCCACCACCATAGAAGGATGATGATGGGTTTTGACTCTAGGTGAAAAAAAATCAGTCTTGGTTTCTACTTCTAGGTTTTTAAAAATTATCTATAACAGTTTATGACTCCCTTAAAAAGTCATATATTCTAGAGTTAGTGGGTTCGATCTCTCTCTCTATCTAAGAAGAGTGAAGATTTGAGTAAAATTATTTAGAGTTGAGATACTATAAAAATTTATATGTTTATTTCATTTCTATTTCCATTTAATTAATTATTAACATTGATAATAATTCATAATTTTTTTAAAAGGTCAATTCACCCACCTCTAGACCATTCATAAATCCTCACATTGGGACCTAATAATATATCCAATAAGATTCTAGTAAAATAAGTATATAAAGAAGCATAAAATTGTAAAACCCATGAGAATTTGGAATTATAGGTGTGAAAGACATCTAACTCATTATTGTCACATTGAATATATAATAGAATCCATTATTAGAGTGAATAACCAATCAAAACAAGGATTTTGTCTTAGTTTACAAACTTTCAAAAATACGGCAAGCCTCTATTAGTTATTTACTTGAAGTAATGTGTTTGATGGTTTCTTATTAAAATATTAAATAGAATCATATACCCTAATGAGAAACATGGGTAAAATTAAAACAGGGTGTAAAATTTTCCAATAGAAATTGAGATTTTGTAAAAAATAGAAAACACATGATTTTCTCCCCTCTCAACAATTTGCACCAATCCTATTGAGAATTTAAAATTGATATCAAAGTGAGGTTACCCTCAGATTAGATTTTTCTTTATGTACCAAATAAATTTAATTTGGTTCAATGAAGTAAAGATCTGAGATATTTGAAGATTCTTAGATGGAAATATCTGGTCATAGTATTATTATTATACAAGTGTAAGTGTCACCCCAAACTATAGAAAATAGGAGAAACAAACAAGATAATAAGTTGAGAAAAGACTCAACGAAGAAATATAAACCACCATTAACTAATGGAACTTAAAGTGGTAAGTTTTAAATTGAACATAATTAGAGAGATTCACCAGATGAAGTTAGTTCAATCTATACCGAAAATGAATATATTGGAAACATTAAATCACTTAGTGATTTTTATTTGTAAATTAAGGAGTATATTTAAATGGTCTCCGTTAAATTTATTTCATACATAATGAAAAATTTTAAGGTTCTATAGGATGATAGGTCAAAAATAGAATAGGAGGATATTGAAATGAAAGATGAATTAACTAAATAGGTTAGAAAAACCGAAACTCTCTAGAGACTAGTTAATTAAATGGATGAAAAAGTTATACTTTGTAATGACAGAATTTATTTTAATTATTAAGAGTTATAAATTAATTCATGTGATAAATTTCTTATTAGAGAATTGATCCATGCATTTGAGAGTTTTTAAATGATTTCTATGAATTCCAAATAATCCCACTAGATGTGAAAGCCAAAAGAGTGAAAGAGTTAGAAAGATCTCTAGTGGTAGCAATCAAGATAAATTATAAACAGGTTTAGAGAATGAATAGTGATTGGGATGAGAAATTTAAGTATGTTGTAGATGAGAAGTATTCTATCAACATATAACTCTTAAATATGGAGGAAAATATGAAATATCTGGAATAAATAAAATATCTACCTTCCTAAATAATGGAGAAATAAGTTATACCAACGAAGTCTCATATATGTGTTTTTACTTAAATTTAAATCATGTAGGTTGTATAGATAGTGTAATAACATGTAGAGAATCCTATCCCTCATCATCGTCAAATAAGGTATCCCACAACCCTAATAAAGTAGTATTTGATAAATCTATTTTATCTATATATGTTATAGAAAAAAAAATTCTAGAAAAATTTTTAATGAACAAAAAAACATGTAAGTCCACCATATCTTCATTGATGGAATTTCCTTGAGAATCAACCCCAAAATTAGAGCAAAAAAAGTTGGGGTTTAAAACCAAAACAACAAGGTTATAAGAATATTTTTTGGATAAGTTTTATTAACAAAAAAGGAAATAGGTCTGTTTGTAGGTTTTGGTGTTTTTAGAGTTTTGAGCACATGCACATTGATTATTGAAATTATATGTTGAATTTTAAAATTTATTGAAGTCTATAATAAGGGGGAAGAATATCCATAGAAATGAAAGAACTAGATACAAAAACTAAATATCATTGATGAAGAAAAATATAACCACAAAGAATTTTTTTGAATGTCTTTATAAGTTATATAAAATCTGTCAGATTTGTGGCCTTTAAAATGATGAATTACAATATAATATAGTTAGGAATAATTTATGTTTCAAGTATAAGATACAATCTTTTTATACTAAGAAGCCGGTGGAAAAGAAAACTACATCTTCCTTGTGTTCTAAATTAGTGAAGAAGAGTTCACCCATGAAGATAGTGAAGAAATAAAATCACAATTTCACACCACCTAAAAGATTATCCTTATATTTTTGTAAAAGTTTCCCCACCATAAATTTTTAAACAAGATATTTAAACCAAATATTGAAGTGTCAATCTAAAAATTAATAAGAATATAATCAAGGAGATAAAAAATAATATTGGAATGGTTGAAAGAATCTCTTATGATGAGGTAGAGAAGTTTCTAAAATATGATAACTCTAAATATGATGAACTTTTATGTGATAGGTGAAACAAGGTATTCGAAATTCCTAAAAATTCCATGACTTGGCTACCAGGTCAAAAGAAGATTAAAATAATAAAGGAAAATCACCCATGATTCAAAGTTCAAAATATGAATCTATAAAGAATAGTTCCATATAATAAATTAAATAAGTGAGTTTCCATAATGATATATCGATCATATATCGAAATAAACTAGAAGAATTAAGTATTTTGGAGGAATCATCAAAGAGTTAAACTGTTATCCATTATCAATAAAAGAAATTTGTTCTAGATACTAAACAAGCTGAAAAATAAAATAAGTGTATGTTACTCAAAGAGGAATATATATATAAACCTAATTGGTATTTATGCATTAAAAATATTATATATTCTATAATTTTAGAGGAAAATAAATCATAGTCGATAAAAAAATCTCATCCTTAGTGTAATAATTGAGAAGGTGATAAAGTACACCTTATTCCCAAATAAAAAATTCGTATATTTCAATCCATTGGATTTAAGGTTAAGTTTAATGTATGGATGCAATAATTGTACATACATTTAGGACAAACATCATGAAAGTAACCATGATGTTGGAGAATTGAATGTATCTCTTAAGGGGGAGTTACTTAATAAGCCAATTTTACCAACTATATATCGTTTCTATATAAATCTATATTTTGTACATCCCCTTAAAATAAATAAGTATAAGGTATGATTTTCATTCTCCTAATTATATTATAATTTTTTTTTACTTTTTTTAAAATGTTGGAGTGATTATATAATAAAAAAGGGAAGTGAAATTACTATCACTTGAAATTTTTTGATGTGTTTTGGGAATATTAAGTGCATATTTATAGATATTTTTTTTTCTGAAAAATCTATTTCACGAATCTTAGAAAATGATATTCTATGTTAGAACTACCTTAAGTGATTTGAATTGAAAAAAAAATTCCCTATTAAATTCACTCATTTTTTCTATATTATGTTATACCAAGTAGGATTTATAGATGATATACATAAAAATCATTGAAAAGAAATTTTGTGGGGCCTTCCTTCTCTAAATAAAGTAAAAGATAAAAGGGGAGAAACATTTTATTTTAAATAAGGTTGATAGATATGTGTTCCTTCTCCCAAGACATGTGATTAAGGAGGAGAAAAATCATTCCCACTTTGTATTCATAGTGAATATATGAAAAAAGAGAAATATTCATTTCCCGTTTATAAGTGGTATTGAAAAAAACCTCAAAGGGAGATATTGAAGTTCCCTTTCATTTTATTTAACTCTTATATTGTATTTTTTGTTAATATTCGAATTAGAAGTCAATGTATGGGGAGAATCTTTGGTTATGGATTGAGTATCCTCACATTACATCTATATTTAAGTTCTACCCCTATGGTTTGGGTAAATAAGAAGATTTGGTGATTCTATTAGAAATATAAACGAAGTCTCACATGTTGTAAAAGGAATTTGGACAAGTTAGTGCCTTGGAACATCTTCTTAGAAAGATTCTATGGGAATCCCTCATAAATCAGATGTTTGATGAGATAGAACTAATTTTTAAAAAAGTGTTGAAGGAGGATTTACATTACGATCTATAAATATTTAGAATAGTGGAATTATTGGATTTATTAAATAGCTTTAAGAGATTTTATAAGCATCATTAAATGGATATATGATTCAGAAGTATGAAGAACCATGAGTTGGGAAAAGTTAATCCTAGTGTGATACTTCATATGACCATTGAAATAAATATTTAAACTACATGGATTATGTTTTATAAAGTATGAAGATATGATGAAGGTATTTTGAAGAATCTATGAAATTAATTGAAGATTTTATAGATTTTCAGTTTAAATTGAAAATTTTAGCTAAGTTTGGAAGTTCACAGTCGATCTACTTAATATTATGCCTCTACCTCAGGGTCAATATACATGGTCAATCCTCAAAGTTATTTATTTTTTATGAGATCATTTTATAAGGTAAATTTTACCCATGAATGATCATCATAGTTATTTATTTGTTGATGTAGTCACTTGATACGATCAATATTTCTCATGGTTTATCCTCATAGTAGATCTTCCACCCAGTTAATATTCAATGTATGCAGTCCATTAATTGAGTATAAGGTTGTACATGATGTTTCTTTATATGGTCTATTTTTTGATGCATGGTCAATTTTCAAGGTTAATCTATTGAATTTTTCTATGCGATGAATTTACTTCATAGTCATTTGTCTAAATGAGCATATGGATGATCTAAAAGAATATTTTTATTCAAGATGAATGTTGACCATGTAATTTGAGTAATTCAAAGATACTATCCAGATGTGCAATTTATTTTAATATCTTCACTGGTGACCGAAACCGTCGTTGAAGCTGGAAAAAGTTTAATATTTATATTCCTACTAACTACAGTATATGTGGCAAGCAGGGTCGAACCCACAGAGAAGGTAAATTTGGCCACTACTAAACTAAAAACTTGGAAAACTCCACTATTGTCAGTAGCGGAGTGGTTTTTCTAATTTTCACTTTTTATATTTTTATATATTTTAATTTCCTTATGATTTTATGTACCGTGAAACTTCACTTTTATAGTAAATTTTTTTGAACAATACTAAAAAAAGTACAGCTGGGAGAAAGGTGCAACAACAGAGATAAAATGATGATAAAAGACAACAGTAAATAATGCTCGGGTTCATTCTAGTCTACTGGTTTGAATTGATTTTCCTTTTCATGTAATGTACTGCTTCATACCACTGTATTAAAGAGACGACTTAATTCCCTCGCCAGGAGTTAAGTCGTGGATATTGTACTACTAGAGTTCTCCACTCCGAGAAGTACAATTCCAGAAAGATGTCTTAAGATGAACAACAGTAAAAACTCACCGTAAGTACTGAAGTTTTATTATGATTTGTTTACTAAAAAGATAACTCCATAACCAAACTCGTCGAATGATTACAGAGTCTAGAATATTTCAGTGCTTGTGGTACAAAGCAGATAAATGAAATTAGATTTGATCTCGCCGATCAATTCTAATCACAGAAGAATTGGTTAATGAGAAGGATGAAAAAGATGCCAGTAGAGCTAGAACTCTCCGCGAACTAAAAGACTTAGCTAACTATAGTATTCATTATAACAGCAGTAATAGGAAACATTACAGAAACAGAGTACAAAAATTTAGATCGTGAGGGAGAAGAAACTTCCTAAGAATGCTATGCTCCTGAGTCCCTGGACTGCACTGCTTAGCATCTTCCCCGCTGCTCTCGATCGTCTCTCTAGGTAAGTTTATGAATGCCCCTCCGTATGAATGAATCTCTATCCCCCCCTCAAGAACGCCGATTTCTCTGCTTAAGTAACTTCTGTCATCCACTGCATGTCATCGCCACAACTTTCACCGACTTCAAAAGCTCTTTACCCACAGACTGCAATATGTGCGTTTTTTTCGCAACCGGCACGTCACACTATCTTTCCCTCGTAACTAACTCCTAGTGAGTTAGTTAGATGAACTTGGAATCATTTAAGTCCCTAAGATGAACCTGCATAGTAAGAAAAGAGAAATAAATAAAAACGAACATAAAGGATGAAAGATGGTTATTTTTTAAGTTAAGTGTTAAATTACTTGAAACAAGTTAACTTAAGTTAATTGATAATTTTTAGCCTTTAGATTATTAACTACACTAAAACATAACTTGTTAACAAGTTATTAATTAAATTAAGTCAATAGATATAATGAATAAGTTATAAATTTTATTATTTTTAACTAAGTTATTAAAAATTAAAAAAAAAAGTAATTAAGAAAATAATTTAGATTGAATTAATAATTTATTTATTACTATAAAAAAATTTAATCATTTAGATTAATTAATTAATTAGTTAATTTTAATTAAGTAATTAAAATTACTACTTAAGTCTAAAATATTTTTAAATTGATAAGTATATTTCATAGTTTATTTATAATTATTATTAATTATATATTTATACTTACTAAATGTGTATTATATATTAATTAAAAATTATTATTAATTTAATTTTGTGTTTTATTTTATAATTTATCTATTTATAATTTTTTTAACTAATAAATTTAATAAATCTTATTTTATGCCTTTAATCAATTAAAGTTAACTTTTTCTTTAGCTTTACTTTACTTTTAAATTAATTTACATTTATATTACCTTTTGTTTTAATATTCCTTTTATTATAATATTATTATCTTAATTTTTTTATCTTATTCATCCCCTCCCCCAATTCGGTGCAACAGGGAGGAGAGGGTTCAGCTTCATCTCCAACAACGACCGGCGACATCTCCCTCCGCACCCAACGTAGCACGGTGATCTTCATCAGTGCGGTAGGACAGACTGCTCTCTTGTACAACGTGGTCCGGCTTCTCATCCTCCAGCAGCTGCGCAACAACTCTAATCAACCCAATGTGCGGCGCGACACAGCCCTAGTGTGGACTCCTTCCTAGAGAAACAACATGACAGTGGGGTTACTCCGCCTCTCTTCACAGCAGCGGCGTGGCTCAAATTCTTCAAGAGTGGAGCAGGAGCCTCTATAAGCACCAGAAAGACATAAACCTCAACTCTAGCATGGTTCCCCTATTCAACGACGATGAGATCTCCATCACCGGAACAGAAGATACTCAGATACAGGTGATCCACGACGCAACAAATTTTCCTCGGCTCAACATCAAACGGCGGGTCTAAGATTCAGAAGGCGCGACATCCTCTTATCTTGGCTTCTTCACCAGGTTTTGTTAACAAAGAAACTCAACTCAGCAAAGCAACAACAGCTCGACTCGGTCCATTTTGAAAAGGTAGAAATTCTCCTATGAAACTGAAAAAGGTTTGATATTCTGGTTTGAGTCTGTGAATGTGCTGCTAGATTGTGATATTAGGTTCAATTTGTATGCGTTGGTGGAAGAAGTGATGGGGATTCGCAGCAGCGTTGTACCCTGAAGGAGGAGAAGAGGTTCGGTTTTTGGTGGCGAAGCGGTGGGGATGGAAAATGGGTTTGTGCGCATCCGAGACCGATAGAAGAGATAAATCGGTGAGAAGAAAAGTGGAAAGCAGGGGATGCCCAAGCTAACGGTAGCAGGAAGTAGGGAAAAAGAATAAGAATCAGTATCAAGGGGAGAAATCTATCGGTGCGTGGTAAGACCATCGGTAGGAGAAAATGAGAGACCGATGGGGACCGGTAGCAGAAAAGAAATTTGGGAACCTTGTGAAATTTTTTAAAACCGAAAGTGGAAATTGATCGGTGAATCATTGACTCACCAATCAAAGATAAAATGATCAGTCGCAGCGGAACAAAATAAAATAAATAGAACAGTGAGTGATGACTCACAGATAGTTAAAATAAAAGAAAAACCGAAGATAAAATAAAGAGTAATTGGTATGACGTGAAACCGATGGAAGGAAAATGGATCGGTGAGTCATTGACTCACTGGTAGTTTAAAAAGAGAGACCGATGGTGTTTCGAAGCAACAAGTGAGTCACGACTCACCGATAGTTATAAAAAACTTCGGTGTGACATAACATCGGTGCGACACTCACCGACAGTTAAAAATTAAAAATATTAACAATAAATATTAATTTAAAACAAATAATAGAATGATTAAAACATTAACTAACTAAATTAAAGAAAAACTAAATTGTGAAAGACTAATTAATTAACTGTAACTAAAAACTAACCAAATTATTTAGCAAACAAAGTAAAAATAAAAGAGACTAATTATTAACTAAGACTATAAAAGTTAAGAATAATTTAAAATAAGTATAAACAAATGCAGAACACCTACAATAAATTAACTGCGAACATATAATTACAATAAATAAAATTAACTAAAGTTATTAAATGACAAAATTAATTGAATAGATGAAAAAATGAAACTCTAACATTAAAAAGAAATTATTTAATTAAACTTTAACTTAAACCTATACACAACTTAAATTATTAATTAGATAACACTTAAATGAAAAACTAATTAAATAATAGAATACAATTATAAAAGACTCATATTATAATTACTTAAAGAACAATTACAAGGTAGCAGCAGGTGAAAAAGAGAAGCCACAATGACTCTTAATTTCACCTAAAACTATTATCTACCTCACCGGTAGACTAAAATAAAATAAAAATGAATTAATAACCAATCTGCATACATAAAATAATATAATTAATGTTTAAAAACTATTAATTAATGAATTGATTAACTATTTGAACCAATAAAATTAAAAGCGAACGATTTAACTTAATTAAAAACACATATTATATACTTAAATGATTGGCCGGATGACTAAATAAATTAATTAACAAAGTTAATCTATTCTAATGTAACTAAATTAATAGATTAGATATTAAAATAAGGTCTAAGTTAATTAAATTGAATAACATAGATTAAATAATTGTTTATAATAAATATTAACTATTATAAAGTTAAGCAGATTTAAATTAACCAAACTAAATAAGACATAATTAAAGTTGAATAGTTTAGTAAGATTAAAATTATTAATTTAAAGACTAAAAATGCATAATTAATTATAAAAAATGATTAATTAACACATTTAGTGATAAAATTACAAAAGTGCCAATATTAGTTAAAAAGTGTCAAAGTAATTAATTAAATTGATATAAATTAAATAAAATATGTGGAAAAACTATGTTAAAATAAGGCCACATCAAATTCCCCCACACTTAAACATTGTTTGTCCTCAAACAATCCCATGTTTTATCATCTTTCAAAAACAGTAAATTGAGTTTATGATTTTTCTCAAAATGTAACATGTCCAGTACTCAAAACAGAGGACACTACATAATAGTAGGCTTTAAGAAAATGAGTAACTCAAATAGATCTTTCCCTAAAACAAATACTCAAGGGTAATTAATAACTCAAAGACCATCAATCAAAGAAAATGTCATGCCTCATATGTGATACAACTTAGTGACTCACTTCAATCCAACCTCAGGTTCTAAGTCTAAGAATGACAGGAGATGAAATATCAATGGAATTAAAACCTCAACCAAGGAGCTTTGTACTTTGACTTTTTCACCTAGGTTCCAAAAATAATTTTTTTTGTGAATCACCTCAATGAAACAACCTAAATTATTTCCATATAAACCCATTGATCCCTTCTTCATTTGGGGTTCATCATTCCCCTCACCTTAATGAGCTCATTTTTGACCCTAGACACTTTATTTATTTTTCCCAAGCCTTGTATCATTGTGCGGAGCACTGTGCAATGCACTTATTCAAAGTGTACAGAGGGATTATAGTTAACAGAAACGCACCCAACATCTAGGGTCTCAAAGACTCACCGTGGGATCCCAGATGCCCAAACTACTCCAGTTTCAAAATATTTATATAAAATTCATTTACATTGGCTCATTGAAAAAATTACTTTTAATAAATTAAAGATGAATGAGACCCCTAGAATCAGAATCAAACTTCCAGTTCCAAAGGGTATGATCATAACTCCATAAACATGTAACCCAAATCACTTCCAGAAGTAGACTCTAAACAAGATTTCCATCAATTCACTAAGCAAGATTACTCAGCAATCATCCAAACTCATTAAATTCAGATTCAAAGCAGTCCTTAACTTCCACAAGATACTTATCCTAAGGAAAGACCCAATTGAATATAGTAAAAAAAACTAAAATTATGCATGAATTTTGAAAACTTTTGAACCTTTTTTGACAAAAAGTTTAAAAGCAGTGGGAATTGATGAGCTTTACAATAAAACACAGTTTAGCACAGTCAATAATTGACCCCCTCCCCCACACTTAAAACCCAACTTTGTCCCCAAAGTTAAATTCTAAATATGGAGAAGAACAATTAATCAATTTAAGTTGAAAAAATATTTCCAATTAAGTAGATTAATGACATGTATAAAGGGTCCTAATGAAGTTCAAAAATTTAGTTTGCCACAATGAATAAATAATCAGTAGGTTCATTGACAAGTACACCCATTAACATTGATGTCCAATGGAAAATATTTTCATTAAAGTTCAAACATAACATATAAGGTGTGGGTGTACAATTAACTAGGTGTAATCATTTTAAAAAAAAAATTCAATAATATGTTCAAAACAGTAGGCAAAGTTCATGCTAAACACCTCAACGAAACAAGCAGATTCAAATGACCAGTAACATGTACTCCCCCCCACACTTAGTTTCATGCAGTGAAAATGTTTTATCACAATGCAATTCAGTTTTTTAGCAAGGAGGTTCATGCAGATTTTTAATTCATTATTTACATGAAATGCAATAGAATTTTATAATAGAAGAAGAATTTTAAGCAAAAACAGATTTTTTTTTCAATATATGCAACATATTATCAGCAAAGTATTAAGGAGCAGAAAGAAGAAACAAAATTTAATAGTAAGGTACTTCCCTGACTAGATTTCCATTACTCCTTCAGCATGAGAATTCCACTCCCTTTATTAACACAAGCAACATCCTAAAAACACCGAGCATGAGAACCATGAATAGATAACTAGCATAGTCAGTACAAACAGAAGGCATCAAAGCATAACTTTATCCAAAGTAAAACAAGAACTGAAATAAAAGTAACCACAAAGGAAAGAACATGGGTTGACTCCCATGAAGCACTGAATTTTAAGTCTTCAGTTAGACTTTATTTAATTACAATTTTTTATTTATTAACAAAACAAAGACCATGGGTTTCCTCCCATGCAACGCTAGGTTTACAGTCCCCAGCCAGACTTCATTCAAGAGCAGTTTTCAAGAACAGTGAAGGCAGCCAAACCCTTTGGCTGCCCCTCAAAATAAAGTTTCATTCTTTTCCCATTGACCAACATGGGTTTATTATCTTCACCTACAATTTCCACAGCTCCATTCTTCAACACTCTTACTACAGTAAACGGTCCAGACCACTTGGAATTTAGCTTCCTAGGAAAAATTATAAGTCTAGAATTAAAGAGGAGGACCTTCTTTCCAAGTTTGAATTCCTTAGTTTGAATGATAGAATCGTGAAAGATCTTAGTCCTTTCTTTATAAATTATTGAATTATCATAACTCTCTCTTCTAATCTCATCTAATTAACTAATCTCAAGCAATCTCCTCTCACCAGCACTCTTAAAGTCAAAGTTTAGAGCCTTAACTGCCCAATATGACTTATGGCGCAACTCCACAAGTAAATGACAACATTTCCCAAACAATAGCCTGTAAGGAGACATACCTGTTGGGGTCTTGAAAGATGTTCTGTAAGCCCATAAAGCTTCATCCAGTGTGTGTGACTAGTCTTTCCTAGAGTTTGACACAGTTTTCTCAAGAATTTGTTTTAGTTATCTGTTTGAAATTTCCACCTGTCCACTGGTCTGTGGATGATATGCTGTACCAGTTTTGTGAACACAACCATATTTTCCCATTAAATATTTAAATTTGTAATTCTTAAAATGTGTTCCATTATCAGTAATAAAAGCTCTTGGGACTCCAAATCTTGTAAATATGTTCTTTTTCCCAAATTTTATCACACTATTTTCTTGATTGTTGGGTAGAGCTACTGCCTCAACCCACTTTGATACATAATCCATAGCAACAAGAATATAATCATTCCCATGAGATGATGGAAATAGACCCATGAAATCTAAACCCCATACATCAAAGATTTCAACCTCCAATATACCCTTCTGGGGTAACTCTTGTTTCCTACCCACATTTCCCAGCCTCTGAAACCTATCACAACTGACCACAAAGCTCCTAGAATCCTTAAAGAGTGTAGGCCAATAAAAACCAGACTATATGACTTTTTGAGCAGTCCTCTCACCCCCATGGTGACCTCCCCAAGGTGAAGAGTGACAACTTTCAAGAATAGACAACATCTCTTCCTCAGGTACACATCTCCTAAGAATACCATCATCACACCTCCTAAACAGCAAGGGATCATCCCACAGATAATATTTAAGCTCAAAAATGAATTTCTTTCTTTGATTATTAGACAGATTTTTGGGAATGAAACCTACTACTAGGAAGTTGGAAAAATCTGCAAACCAAGCTGATTGCTTGACTGAGATAGTGAGATGTTTTTCATCAGGGAAGGAAGAGTTAATCTCCCTAGGATTTTCCGATTCAAGTTGAGTAACAGGAAGCCTAGATAAATGATCAGCAACTAAGTTTTCAGCTCCCTGCTTATCCCTAATCTCTAAGTCAAACTCTTGTAACAATAAGATCCATCTAATCAGCCTGGGTTTAGTTTCTTTTTTAGACAGCAAGTATTTTAAAGCAGAATGATTAGTGAAAATTATGACTTTTGAGCCTAACAAGTACTGTCTAAACTTCTTAAGAGCAAACACAACAGCTAAAAACTCTTTTTCAGTGGTGGTATAATTTTTTTGAGCATCATCTAGTAGTATACTAGCATAGTATACCACATGCAATTTTCTATCCCTCCTATGTCCAAGGATAGCACCTACAGCCATGTCACTAGCATCACACATAAGCTCAAACGGTAGTTTCTAATCAGGTGCAGTAATGATACGTGACGTAGTGAGTTTCTCAAGCAGATTAAATGATTTCAAGCAGTTTTCATCAAAGTTGAAAGGTGCATCCTTTACTAGAAAAGAACACAAGGGCTTAGTGATTTTAGAAAAATCCTTTATGAATCTCCGGTAAAAACCAGCATGCCCTAAAAAACTTCTAACACCTTTTACATTAACAGGAGGCGGCAGTTTTTGAATAACTTCTATCTTCACAGTATCAACTTCTAAACCTATCTTGGAAACCTTATGACCAAGCACAATACCTTCAGTAACCATGAACTGGAATTTCTCCCAATTTAACACAAGGTTGGTTTGAATGCACCTCTCCAAAACTAGCTCAAGATTTCCTAAACAATTATCAAAAGTACTCCCCACTATAGAAAAGTCATCCATGAAAACTTCAACGATTCTCTCAATCATATCAGAAAAGATAGCCATCATACACCTTTGAAAGGTGGATGGAGCTCCACACAACCCAAAGGGCATTCGTCGGTAAGCGAATGTCCCAAAGGGGCATGTGAAAGTTGTCTTCTCCTAATCCTCTAGATCAACAGGAATCTGGTTTTAACCAGAATACCCATCCAGAAAACAGAAAAATTCATTTCTAGAAAGCCTCTCAAGCATCTAATCAAGGAAGGGCATATGAAAATGGTCCTTACTAGTGGCTGCATTAAGCTTCTTATAATCAATACAGACTCTCCATTTTGTGGGTTTCCTAACTTGGACTTCTTCATTTTTTTCATTCTTTAGTACAGTGAAACCTCCCTTCTTGGGGAAAACCTGGACAGGGCTGACCCAAGCACTATCTGAGATGGGATATATCATTCCAGTATCTAACAACTTGATTACTTCCTCTCTCACAACTTCTTTCATGTTTGGATTTAATCTTCTTTGACATTCTACCCTAGGCTTATGATCAGGCTCCATAGGAATTTTGTGCATACAGAATGAAGGACTAATTCCCTTGATATTAGCTATTTTCAATCCTATGGAAAATTTAAACTTTTTCAAAACATTCAACAGTCTTTGCTCTTTATTTTAATTTAGTTCAGCAGAGATTATTACAGGAAAAGTAGAGTTCTCACCTAAAAATGAATATTTAAGATGGGCAAGGATGGGATTCAGCTCAAGATCAGGTGGTTCTACACTCGAAGGAAGACTCCTAGGCCTGGGAGGTCCAAGATCTTCGATATATTTCTTATAAGGAGTATTAAAAGTTGAAATATTTTCAATTTCCAGTTCAGATTTAGAGATAACAGTCCTACTGTCCAAGGTAGGCAGTACACTGTCCAGATTTTCTAGATCAGAATTCAGCAGGTTTATCAAAGAAGAATCATCTAATTGTCTTAACAGTTATCCCTCAATATCATCAAAGTTCTCAGCAAGGTCGGTGTTAATAGAAACACCCTCAATTTCACTAAGAAAACTCCTAAGTTCAGAAACCCAGGACTCTCCTACAGCAGAAACTGGATAGTTTTCCAGTTCTGTAAGATTTTCCAGTTTGGCTGTTACAACAGAATTTTCAGTTTTACAAACAGATTCACAAAGAATTTCAGCTTCACTAATGTTTTCTTCAGCAAAGGATTGATTTTCAGATTTTTCAATAAGTTCAAGTTGATTCTTATAAGAACATTCAGCTTCAAGAGACTCAATTTTTGAACAGTTTTCAGAGTAAGTTGGTTCCTTAATATTTTTAAAAACATTTAAATCTTCTTCTTGTTCACCAATTTTGAAAATCAACTGACCCTTTGACACATCTATAACAGCACCACCTGTGGCCAAGAAGGGCCTACCCAAGATAATAGGTACCTCTTGATCACACTCCATATCTAGAACAAGAAAATCAGCAGGCAAGAATAACTTCCCAACTCCAACTAGTAAGTCATCTACTCGGCCTATAGGATGAGTGAAAGATCTATCATCCAACTATAGTATGACTGTGGTGGGTTGAAGATCACCCAACCTCAACTATTGATCAGTGAGTATGGGAGCAGATTAATACTGGAACCTAGATCACACAAACAGTTCAGCTGACCAGAATTTCCTAGAGTACAAGGGATGACAAAACTACCTGGTTCCTTCAATTTAGGTGGAATTTTCTTTTGGAGTAAAGCACTACACTCTTTAGTAATGCTGTAGGTAGAAAATTCTTCAAGGGTATTTTTATTTGAAACAATTTTCTTTAAGGATTTCAGGTAAGATGGGATTTGAATTAAGGCCTGGATAAAAGGGATGTTCACTTAAAGCTGGAAAAAATACCAAGAAACTGAAGAAGTTCAGCCCTGGTGTTACTTTGAGGTTTCAATTTCTTAGGGAATGCAATGGGTGGGGAAAAATTTTCAGTACAGTAGGCATATCCCTCACCTCTTCCACAACTTTTTCTTTTCCTTTATTTTTCTGATTTTTAGAAGAAGTTTCATCTTGATTTTCAGGCGAGAGGTTCAGATTCTCATCATTTTCAACATCTTTCTGTGAATTTCCAGATTGTGAAAAAAGCAGATTTTCATTTGCATATTCAAACAGTTTCTCATTTTGGGCATTTTTTACAGTTTTTTCAGCAATAGTTTGAGTATTTAGCCCACTCCTAGTAACAACAGCCATGATATTCTCCCTAGGATTAAGTTCAGTTGTACTCGGCAACCTAACTTTATCCCTTGAAGTCAAATCTCTAGCTAATTGGCCTAGATATGTTTCCATATTCTGCATTCTCACATCAGTTTGCATTTTGTCTGACTCATATTGACTTTTCTGTTTATTAAGTTGAGACATGTACCTTTCCTCTTGTGAGTTTATTTTATTCAAGATCTGATTCAATTTAGAAGACATTTGATTATCATTACTTCCTTGAACATTTGAAGACTCACCCCTTTGTTGATTTTGAAAGTTTGGTATTGGTAGGTTCTGATAATTAGGGGCAGTTTGTTTCTTAATAATACCTTGGTCCTTCCACGACATATTTGGATGGTTCCTATAGCCTTGATTGTAATTATTAGAAAATGGATCATCTTTTTGAGGCATCCTAGGACCGTAATTTACAAAGTTTAAATTTTCAGGTTGTTGGGAAGATAGATCAACATTAGGACAAAAACTTTCATAGTTCCCAAACATACCACATTGAGTGCACTGTTACCTAAGATATTGATACTGATTCTGGTTTTTAACTTGGTTAACAGATTGTTTTGAATTCTGGTTCATTAATGTTTGAAGTTGGTTGGTGATTTTAACAAGTTGGGCTTGAGTATCAGCTCCTGAACCAATATTAACATTCTTATTGACTCTCTTCCTTATTGAATTCTTATGTTGAGAATTTAGGGCCAGATTATTGAAAATTTGTCTCAACACCTCATCAGTCTTATCATTGTAATTACCCCCAGCAGCTTGATCCACTAAATTCTGACCAGAGGAGGAAAGCCCTTCATAAAAGGTATCCATGAGGAGATGTGAAGGGAGTTGATGATGGGGACACTGCCTAAGCAGGTCCCTAAATCTATCCCATGCTTCATGGAAAGCTTCTCCATCCTCTTGATAAAAATTAGTGATTTTAGTTCTAAGTTCTCCTTTTAATCTTTGGGGATAAAATTTCATAATGAAAGAGTTGTAAACTTGATCCCAATTTTCAAAAATATTTTCTTCTAAACTTAAAAACCAGTTCCTAGAATTACCTTTAAGGGAAAAGGGAAAGACTCTCATCCTTAGTTCATTTTTAGTAAGTCCTAAAAGTGGAAGTTGCTGCACAGTATTGTAGAAGTCTCTAATGAAGGCCAGAGAGTCCTCATTAGAGAGCCCATTGAAAGCAGGCAGCAGTGAAATGTGTGATTGTTTTAGTTCATAGTTTCTGGCTCTAGGACTGAATCTGATGGATGATGGGTTGCTTGAAACTTGAGGGAGTTGGTACTCCCTCATCCTGGGCCGTTCATGTTCATCTAAGAGTTCTGGATGGTTATTTTGGAAGTTATTATTAGGAACTCTATTTTCTGGATTTTCCATTTCTGTTTTGTTCTTTCTTCTTAGAGCAACTAAGTGTTTATCTAATTAAGGGTTTAGAGGCTCTAATCTAATAGCATAAGTTCTTGTGCTCATACAAAAAGTGGTAGAAAATTTCTAACAGTAACCACGCAGAAAGAAAAGTAACAGTTTTTTTTCTTTTTTACAGTTTTCAAAATTTCCAATTTTTTTTTAAAGATTTTTTTTATATAAGTGTTTTTTAATGTTTTTCTTTTTAGAAATGGCTCGTGCCTTCCCCGGAAACGGTGCCAAAAACTTGAACTAAACCATCGTTGAAGCCGACCAAAGTTTAATAATTATATTCCTACTAACTACAGTATTTGTGGAAAGTAGGGTCGAACCCACAGGGAAGGTAAATTTGGCCACTACTAAACTAAAAACATGGAAAACTCCACTATTGTCAGCAGCGGAGTGGTTTTTCTAATTTTCACTTTTTATATTTTTATACCTTTTAATTTCCTTATGATTTTATGTACCGTGAAACTTCACTTTTATAGTAAAATTGTTTGAACAATACTAAAACAAAGTACAGCTGGGGGCAAGGTGCAACAACAGAGATAAAATGGTAATACAAGACAACAGTAAAGAATGCTCGGGTTCATTCTAGTCTACTGGTTTGAATTGATTTTCCTTTTCATGTAAAGTACTGCTTCATACCACTGGATTAAAGAGAAGACTTACTTCCCTCTCCAGGAGTTAAGTCGTGGATATTGTACTACTAGAGTACGCCACTCCGAGAAGTAAAATTCCAGAAAGATGTATTAAGATGAACAATAGTACAAACTCGCCGTAAGTACTGAAGTTTTAATATGATTTGTTTACTAAAAAGATAACTCCATAACCAAACTCGCTGAATGATTACAGAGTCTAGAATATTTCAGTGCTTGTGGTACAAAGCAGATCAATGAAATTAGATTTGATCTCGCCGGTCAATTCTAATCACAGAAGAATTGGTTAATGAGAAGGATGAAAAATATTCCAGTAGAGCTAGAACTCTCCCCGAACTAAAAGACTTAGCTAACTATACTATTCATTATAACAGCAGTAATAGGAAACATTACAGAAATAGAGTACAAAAATTTAGATCGTGAGGGAGAAGAAACTCCCTAAGAATGCTCTACTCCTGAGTCCCTGGACTGCACTGCTTAGCATCATCCCCGCTGCTCTCAATCGTCTCTCTAGGTAAGTGTATGAATTCCCCTCCGTATGAATGAATCTCTATCCACCCCTCAAGAACGCCGCTTGCTCTCCTTAAGTAACTTCTGTCATCCACTGCATGTCACCGCCACATCTTTCACCGACTTCAAAAGTTCTTTACCCACGCACTGCAAAATGTGCGTTTTTTCGCAACCGGCACGTCACGGTATCTTTCCCTCGTAACTAACTCCCGGTGAGTTAGTTATATGAACCTGGACTCATTTAAGTCCCTAAGCTGAACCTACATAGTAAGAAAAGAGAAATAAATAAAAACGAACATAAAGGATGAAAGATGGTTATTTTTTAAGTTAAGTGTTAAATTACTTGAAACAAGTTAACTTAAGTTAATTGATAATTATTAGCCTTTAGATTATTAACTACACTAAAACATAACTTTTTAACAAGTTATTAATTAAATTAAGTCAATAGATATAATGAATAAGTTATAAATTTTATTATTTTTAACTAAGTTATTAAAAATTAAAAAAAAATAAGTAATTAAGAAAATAATTTAGATTGAATTAATAATTTATTTATTACTATAAAAGAAATTTAATAATTTAGATTAATTAATTAATTAGTTAATTTTAATTAATTAATTAAAATTACTACTTAAGTCTTAAATATTTTTAAATTGATAAGTATATTTCCTAGTTTACTTATAATTATTGTTACTTATATATTTATACTAACTGAATGTGTATTAAATATTAATTAAAAATTATTATTAATTTAATTTTGTGTTTTATTTTACAATTTATCTATTTATAATTGTTTTAACTAATAACTTTAATAAATCTTATTCTATGCCTTTAATCAATTAAAGTTAACTTTTTCTTTAAATTTACTTTACTTTTAAATTAATTTACATTTATATTACTTTTTGTTTTAATACTCATTTTATTATAATATTATTATCTTAACGTTTTTTTATCTTATTCATCCCCTCCCCCAATTCGGCGCAACAGGGAGGAGAGGGTTCAGCTTCATCTCCAACAACGACCGGCGACATCTCCCTCCGCACCCAACGTAGCACGGTGATCTTCATCAGTGCGGAAGGACAGACTGCTCTCTTGTACAACGTGGTCCGGCTTCTCATCCTCCAGCAGCTGCGCAACAACTCTAATCAACCCAATGTGCGGCGCGACACATCCCTAGTGTAGACTCCTTCCTGGAGAAACAACGTGACAGTGGGGTTACTCCGCCTCTCTTCACAGCAGCGGCATGGCTCAAATTCTTCAAGAGTGGAGCAGGAGCCTCCATAAGCACCAGAAATACATAAACCTCAACTCTAGCATGGTTCCCCTATTCAACGACGATGAGATCTCCATCACCGGAACAGAAGATACTCGGATACAGGTGATCCACGACGCAACAAATTTTCCTCGGCTCAACATCAAACGGCGGTTCTAAGATTCAGAAGGTGCGACGTCCTCTTATCTTGGCTTCTTCACCAGGTTTTGTTAACAAAGAAACTCAACTCAGCAAAGCAACAACAGCTCGACTCGGTCCATTTTGAAAAGGTAGAAATTCTCCTACGAAACTGAAAAAGGTTTGATATTCTGGTTTGAGTCTGTGAATGTGCTGCTAGATTGTGATATTAGGTTCAATTTGTATGCGTTGGTGGAAGAAGTGATGGGGATTCGCAGCGGAGTTGTACCCTGAAGGAGGAGAAGAGGTTCGGTTTTTGGTGGCGAAGCGGTGGGGATGGAAAATGGGTTTGTGCGCATCCGAGACTGATAGAAGAGATAAATCGGTGAGAAGAAAAGTGGAAAGCAGGGGAGGCCCAAGATAACAGTAGCATGAAGTAGGGAAAAAGAATAAGCATCGGTATCAAGGGGAGAAATCTATCGGTGCGTGGTAAGACCCTCGGTAGGATAAAATGAGAGACCGATGGGGACCGATAGTAGAAAAGAAATTTGGGAACCTTGTGAAATTTTGTAAAACTGAAATTGGAAATTGATCGGTGAATCATTGACTCACCAATCAAAGATAAAATGATCAGTCGCAGTGGAACAAAATAAAATAAATAGAATGGTGAGTGAAGACTCACTGATAGTTAAAATAAAAGAAAAACCGAAGATAAAATATAGATTAATTGGTATGACGTGAAACCGATGGAAGGAAAATGGATCGGTGAGTCATTGACTCACTGGTAGTTTAAAAAAAGAGAACGATGGTGTTTCGAAGCAACCGGTGAGTCACGACTCACCGATAGTTATAAAAAACTTTGGTGTGACATAACATCGGTGCGACACTCAACGAAAGTTAAAAATTAAAAACATTAACAATAAATATTAATTTAAAACAAATAATAGAATGATTAAAACATTAACTAACTACATTAAAAAAAATAACTAAATTGTAAAAGACTAATTAATTAACTGTAACTAAAAACTAACCAAATTATTTAGCAAACAGAGTAAAAATAAAAGAGACTAATTATTAACTAAGACTATAAAAGTTAAGAATAATTTAAAATAAGTATAAACAAATGCAAAACACCTACAATCAATTAACTGCGAACATATAATTACAATAATTAAAATTAACTAAAGTTATTAAATGACAAAATTAATTGAATAGATGAAAAAATGAAACTCTAACATTAAAAACAAATTATTTAATTAAACTTTAACTTAAACTTGTACACATCTTAAATTATTAATTAGACAACACTTAAATGAAAAACTAATTAAATAATAGAATACAATTATAAAAGACTCAAATTATAATTACTTAAAGAACAATTACAAGGTAGTAGTAGGTGAAAAAGAGAAGCAACAATGACTCTTAATTTCACCTAAAACTATTATCTACCTCACCGGTAGACTAAATAAAAATAAAAATGAATTCATACCCAATATGCATACATAAAATAATATAATTAATGTTTAAAAACTATTAATTAATGAATTGATTAACTATTTGAACTAATAAAATTAAAAGCGAATGATTTAACTTAATTAAAAACACATATTATATACTTAAATGATTGACAGGATGACTAAATAAATTAATTAAAAAAGTTAATCTATTCTAATGTAACTAAATTAACAGATTAGATATTAAAATAAGGTCTAAGTTAATTAAATTGAATAACATAGATTAAATAATTGTTTATAATAAATATTAACTATTATAAAGTTAAGCAGATTTAAATTAACAAAACTAAATAAGACATAATTAAAGTTGAATAGTTTAGTAAGATTAAAATTATTAATTTAAAGGCTAAAAACGCATAATTAATTATAAAAAATGATTAATTAACATATTTAGTGATAAAATTACAAAAGTGCCAATATTAATTAAAAAGTGTCAAAGTAATTAATTAAATTGATATAAGTTAAATAAAAGATGTGGAAAAACTATGTCAAAATAAGGCCACATCAACTGGTATTAATTAAAGCTTTCAAGTTGAAATGGAATGATTCAAGTCACATATAAATTGATTTACATCTTATATAGAAGGGCTGAATTTTAAATTCTAATTTACTATGAAAATTTGATAGTATAATGAAGTATATATTGATATTATTTGTATAAGAGGATGAAATATTTATAGGGCTTTGAATTTCTTTATTTTACCAGTAGGGAAGATAAAGAAAAGATTTATCTCTATTTACTGTTGATTTATCTAGAATCATGTAAAGTGACTCAAGATATTGAATTCAATGAGAGTTTTTGATATATAATAAGAATAATCAAGGAATATTAGAAGAATATAGAATAATCTATAATATATATTGTCATTGAATAAAATTGATAAATAAATTACCCTGGAAAAGTAAAAGTTAGTTCTAGAATTTTCAAGGGGATAACCATTGAATGAAAATGGAATATGGAGATCGTGGTTGAATCCAACAAAATAATAGGAGGAAAATTAAATATAGATCACGAGAATCAAATAAATTGTGTATTTTATTTATTCTAAATTATAGATAGTATCAATTTATTTGAAATATGTTTATAAATAAAAGGAATATGATAGGAGATGAGGAGATTGAGTGTTTGAAAATCTAAGAGAAACTATAAAATTATGAAAAATTTTAAAGAGAACTCTGATGGTAAAAAAATTATTTGCTGAGCCTGTGCTTTGAAGTCTGATCACCTAGATATTGAAGTTGAATATGGAATATTAAGTGAACTAATTTTCAACGGTCAGATTGGTGGGCCAAAGTTGAGAAGAATATGGAGGAGGTAAACTATTTGATATACCAACCCTCTATGCTTGTTTTCATTTCTTGGTGTCTAGATTTTAGTAAGTGAGGATCTTTTAGATATAAAATATCAAAAGAGGACAGATATTGATAGAGATAGTTAGATGATCATATTCTGTATAAGCCTATAAAGTAGATCTGTAGTTGTGACTGAGTTGTAAAGTATTCTTGACATTTTGTTGACATTCTAAGTATCTTGAAGAAGGCTAGTTTTTTTAATTTAGAATAATATTGTTGTATTAATGTGATTGACATCCTATAATGAATTCAAATCAACACTTGCATATATAGTGGGACTCCAAAGAATATGTGTGTCTCAAGGTATTTAGGGATTTCATGTTTCAAAGCTATGACAACAGAGTGAATTTATTGATAACAATCCAATGATTTTCTAGAAAAATAATTCCAGTGAAAATTAGGAAACTGTAATTCTATTGAGACACTATCATTTTAGGTGTTTGAGAACCCAAAATAATTATTTTCACATTGATTATTGTCACATCCATGAATTATTTTAAAGTTATTCTTCATGTAATTTCTATTCTTTCTTTGTTTTTGGGGGTTTCCTAGGCATTTTTGGAGAAAAGTGTGTTTTCTTCCAGATTTTGGGCCAAACCGTGAGCCCATTTCCAGATTTAAAAACAAAATTTATTTCTTTTACAAATCATTCATTTTTTAACATTTATCACCCATTAAACTTCCCACTTTGCCTCCCATAAGCTATTAAAACCACCATATCCATTTGGACCCCTTAGTAACTCAAAATCATGGTGGATTTGGGTGATTTATTCAGGCATTGGGCCAATCCGTGAGCCCATTTCCAGATTTAAAAAAATTATTTATTTTATATATTATTCATTTTTTAACATTTTTAGGTCATTACACCTCTCACTCAATACCAAAAACCCTAGGTTCACCCCCATGTTCTATTTTCCCTCTTTGGATCTCATTTTCATCATGTATTAGGGAAAATTTACTCAAGGTTTCCCATATCATCCAAATTTGTAAAGGGAATTTTTTTCTTCCACAAATCATTCATTTATTACTATTTTTCCAATTTTATTCCCCAATGAACCTCCTCAACCTTATTAAAACCTCACTTTCAATTTTGGATTCTTGGAGATTCAATTATTGGTGAATTTTGGGTGATTTATTTAAAGTTTCTCAAGTAAGTGAATTCGTCTGTCATTACTTCTATTTCCTTAGGGTTTCTCCCCCTTCTTGAATTTCGAAATGTTTAGAAAATATGGATTCATACCTAGGGTTTTTTTGAGTTTCTTGGTCTAATCATGTGGTTTTAGGTTCGTTTTCACTCCCTTGTGGTGCGACGGTGGTGCAGTTGAAGTTCCACAAAAATATTTGAGGGGTTTGAAACTCTTGGTTGGTGATTCCATGCCAAATAATTATATCATGAGTTATATTGTTAGTTTTTGTTATGTTTCTCTTTCATTTTTGGGTGCGAAAACTATTTTGGTTGCATTTGTTAAGAGTGTGATTTTTAAGTGCCAATTTTGTTTGAAAATGGGTGTTTTATATGTGTATTCCATGTTGTACCAATTGGTGTTATTTTCTAATTCAAGGAATGGATTTATGAGAATGTTTTAGTGCTTCCAAATATGGTTTTGTGTAATATTTTTATGAATTTGGTTTTAAAATAGGGGGTTTAAATGGATTTTTTTGTGCAAAGTTTTGTTATAACCTGTGAAATGGTTTTATGGAAATTTTATGTGTTTATTTTAGTTATACGAATGGTAATAAGTTTTTTATGTACTGTTTTGAGTGTGTATGACCAGAAATTATTTTTTTATGTGTGAATGAAATTTGGTATCATGTGGAACATGTTTGAGCACAAAGAGGGAAACCCGGGTATCTAGTTGGGAAGAAGTGTATTTTTACAATAGTGATCCGAAGTGCTTTTGACCCTGTTTCGGTTAGCATGTTTGACATTGAAAACACAAAATAACTACAATGGTTATGATTGATGACCACTAGGTTATGGGTATGTTCCCTACTAGTGTATCATGCATGAGAACTGATATTGTTATGGTTACTTTCACACCAAGATATGAGGTACCTGGGGATCACAACTAACTAGTGCCTAGGGGTGTTCTCGTGTTTAGTGCTCATTTATTATTTGGTATCTATATTTGGATCATGGTATTTTTGGATGGTAAATTTAGTTGATTTCATGTTTTATTTAAATGTGTTCATTCTTTAATTTTACATCTCGAAAACTGTTTTCATTTAAAGGTTGCATCCTTTAGAAATTATTGCTACCATTTGTTATTTACAACACTTGAAAGTTTTTTTATATATGATGTTTTTCACATTAAATCATTGGTTGGTATCCTATTGTGATTATAATCACACCCTACTTACACCTTTAGGTGTAAGTAGACTTGATTCTATTTGACACATGTAAGGGTAAGGCCTTTTGAGAGGGCGGTTCAGCTTGTTAGTTGCTTCCGTGGTTCGGTGTTGTAGAGACGGCTCATGGATGATGAAACCTCGTCATGTGATGTCCTTTGGGATATTTTTGCTACTAATTTTGTAGTTTTGACCTCTTGTGTCATGATAAAAACCATGTATTCAGTTCTGAATTTTAGTTAAGACTTTTTTGGAATGAATTTTCAGATTGGGTTTATTCTCTATTATTGGTTGTTTTATGTATCCTAACACCGGTAAACCATTACCAAACAATTATTTATGATACTCGGTCACTTATTCCATCCCATGGGTATAGGGAACACATTTTGGGCCCTGCCATGGGTCGGGCGGAGTTCCAGTTTCGAAGGTGACCAGATTTTGTTCATCAAAAAATGGTATCAAAGGAGGTAATATTTTTGGGTTATATTATTATTTTGGGATGAGTATTCTTAGACAGTATCTAGAACTATCAGGGATTGGATTTCTTGACCCGAGTAGGGTTCCTGGCCCACACCTCTATTAAAAACCTCGAGCCACCATGGGATGAAAAGATTGTTTGCTTGAATTCTTTTCCAGGTGGAATGTTTGGGCAGAAGACTGCACAAGGACATTGAGTGGGAGTGAAGTGGTCATTTATTTTATTGTTGTGATGAGTTTGATTTATTTATAATTGATGTTGTTTCTGAAATTATTCAGAACTTTTTTTCTAATGATAGCTCTTGTTACTATTTCCTTTTGAAGTAACATGCCTCCCAGGAAAGCTCCCATGCACCCAAGGGAGGAAGCTGGAGAGAGTTATCCCTCAACAATTGATCAGAGGTTAGTGGAAACTGTGGTCTGGGCTGTCCAAGATCTAGGGTAGGTAGAATATTCTGTTCTTTCTCCAGTTAGAGAAGATGAACCTATTCTTAGGATAGAAAAATCTCAAGAGTTTCTAAAATACAAGCCTCCTACTTTCTGAGGTATCATAGAACCCGAAGAAGAAGAGGAATGGATCAAAAAGATCATGCACGTGTTTGAATTAATTGACACGCTTGATGAGGTCAAGGTGAAATGTGTCTCTTTTCTGTTGGAGGGTCCCAGTAGCAGGTGGTGGGAATCAGTTCTTTAATATATGAAGCATCAATATATGGAATTGAAGGATTTCAAGGTGGTATTCAACAACCATTACTGCCTTGATGTCCTGGAATATACTAGCTCCCATGATTTTCTAGAACTTGTTCAAGGGAATCTTTCAGTGATGTAGTATGCCAACTATTTTTCCAAGTTGGTCTGGAATGTACCTAAAATGTTCCCCAATGGGCAGATGAAGGCCCAAAAGGTTGAAAGGGGCTTGCAGTTGGAGATTTATTTTCAGGTGTTCCTATTTAAGTTGAAGACCTATGATGAGGTGGTTTAACTAGAGTGTATGGTGGAGATTGAATATAAGGGGAGGTTTGGTTTCTCTAGGATAGTATCACTGATGAGCATAAGTACTTCATCTGAAAATAAAGGGAATCAGGAGGATCAGGGGAAGAAAAGAGGTGGCAGTTCAGGACACTCTTCCAAAAAGCTTTTATCTATGGATTCTGATGCATAGTCGTTCTTGTGCCACTAGTGTGGGAGACTAGGGAACATTTGAACAACATGAAAATATCATATGAAGCCCTGTTATCAGTTTAGAGGTATGTGACACTTACCGTGCTTTTGTAGGATGGAACGTCCACTTTATAGTGGCGAAGGATCAGTGGCTTCCAGAGGAGTGAGAGGTTAGTCAGATCCATTGAGGATGGGTGAATCTCGGTTTGGTGGTTGTGGTGGAACATCCAGATCAATTTTTGGGAAGGGACAATTTATGATGGATCCATAGGTGAGTTGTTGTTCTCTGGTAGAGATGAGGAATCTTCATGCCCTGGAGCAATCACTAGTGGGATTGGATGTGGGTCCATCGACTGTCTGAGGTTCCATTTTGATTGAATCTTATTTGGATGTTTCTCTTTTCAATTATGGTGTTTTTGTTTCATTTTTTGTACCCATATTTTGAGAACGCGGAATTTTCCAGCCGAGCTTTTGTCTTTCACGATGGAGTTGGTGACGCCATTGGGAAAGAAGGAGTAGGGTCTCAGGTGCCCGTTGTGTGTGCCTTCTATGTCAGGGGTTGAGATGGGTGGGATCTCCTGGTCTTAGATATAGATCCATTTAATGTAATACTTTGAATGTATTTATTGGTGCACATTTAGGTGCACATCAATTACTATAAGCGGCGAGTGAGTTTCCATGGAACCTGATGGAAGTCTATAAGTTTTCCATAGGGAATGAGATCATCGTTCGGGTCATGAAAGACCTCAACTCCCAGATTTTGGGAATCTTATATTTCTGTTATCACCACTCACGCTAGAGGACAATGGTAGTTCTTTTGAGAGTTTATTACCTCATGTATTGGATGAGTTCTCAGATGTATTTCTAGATGATTTATCGGGCCTTCTCATAGATAGGTAAGTTTATTTCTCAATTGATTTGTCCTCAAGAACACAGAAAATATCTCTTCCCTCGTATCTTATAGCCCCCACCAAGATAAGAGAATTAAATAAACAGGTGGATGAATTAGAATCCAAAGGATTCATTTTCTAGAGCGTATCTCCTAGGGATGCTCCTATTATTTTTGTGACGAAGGCCGATGGATCCCTCTAGTTGTGTATTGATTACCGAAAAGTGAACAAGGTAACCATCATGAAAAAATATCTTTTTCCATGACTAGATGACTTGTTTGATTTGTTGAAGGGGTAAAATTGGTTTTCCAAAATTTTCATGAATTCGAGTTTCCACCAACTTAGTGTGAAAGAGGAAGATATCCCGAAGACAGCCTTCCAAAGCAGGTATAACAACTTTGTGTACTTGGTCTTTCCATTTGGATTGAACAATGATCCTACGGTCTTTATGGAACTCATTAATAGGTTTTTCCACTAGTATCTCAAATATTTTATCATGGTATTTGTTGATGGAATCCTAGTTTTCTCTAGACCTGAGGAGGAGAAAGAGAATGATTTTTGGATCGTGTTGGGCACTTTGCGGGATCACCAACTTTATGAAAATCTATACAAGTGAACCTTTTGAATCAGGGAGGGGAAGTTTATGTGGAATGTGCTCTTAGAGTAAGTAGTTTTAGTGGATCCTGAGAAGATCAGTACAGTGATGTCATGGGAGCATGATAAGAATTTGTTTGAGATCATGAGTTTCCTCAGCTTAGTATGATACTACAAGTGGTTTGTTTGGGATTTCTTTGAGATTTCTTCTCCCAGGACCACACTCACCTGGAAAGGGGTGAAGTTTGTTTGGGGCACAAAATGCTAGGAATACTTTAAAGAGATGAAGCATCGGTTGAATCTGACCACACGTGGATCTTTTTAGAATTAGGAAAGGGCTATGTGATGTATTGTGATGCTTCACATATGGGTCTTAGGTGCTTGATTACGCATAAATATCACATGGTGGCATATGGATCCCACTATCTCTGACCACATGAAAATTATTACCAGACCCATTACTCAAATATAGTAACTGTGATTCCTGATTGGAAGGCATGACATAAATACCTCTTTGGGTAAATTTTTTGGTCTATTCTGATCACAAGGGCCTAGCCTACTTCTCATCATAGAAGTATCTTAATCTAAGGCAGAAACATTGGATCGAGTACTTATAGTGGTTATACTTTGAAATCTTCTACCCCCCCAGGAAAGGGTAATGTGGTGGATAACACCTTGAGCAGAAAAGTAATAGTTCAGGATTTGAGGAAGTCTAGTGATTTGTGGAATTTTATGGGAATTTCTTCTCAGATGCACGAGGAGAACAAGGAGCATTATGGAGGTGCATTCTTTATGAGAATTCAGTGGGATCCTTCTCTTTTAGATTTTATTCAGTGGGAGAAACCCTGTGATGAGCTTTGTCAGTGGCTAGGAAGTTTCTTCATGGTGGGGAGAGTTCTTCGGATTGGTCTCTGTCTTTCGAGGGGATCTTATGATTCAAGGGCCGTGCAGTGGTACTGTTATCTCTACAGAAGGTGGTGATGAATGATAGACACCAGTCTTAGTGGGCCATCCATCCTGGTTATTCCAAGATGCATTCTGATGTTCTTCTCCAGTTTTGGTTTCCAGGAATGAGATGGGACATAACTGAATTCGTATTGAGGTGTTATACTAGTCAATAGGTGAAATAAGAGAATCAAAGGCCCTATGGTTTGCTTCAGCTGTTACCCATTCCTACCTAGATGTGGGATACATTTTCCATGTATTTCATAGTTGTATTGCCTTGTACACCTTGGGAAAGAATTATATCTGGGTGGTGATTGATCGCCTGATGAAATCTGCACATTTAATTCTAATCAATTATTTTACCAAAGTGGAGGAATTGGGCCGGTTTTATGTGCTGGAAGTTGTGAGGCTCTATGATGTTCCATCATCTATCATTTTAGATAGGGACCATAATTTTACCTCTCAGTTTTGGAGTGGACTTCAGAAGGAATTGAATTTTAGGACTAAGTTGAGTATTACAAACCACCCTCAAACGGATGGTCAAACAAGGTTAAGTTGATTAGAAAATGGTTGTTTATATCCTAGAGTCAACACAAGTCTTATGCTGATCAGAGGTGCTAATGTTTGGAGTTTTCTGTGGGTGACCGAGTATTCTTGAAAGTGGCAACTTCCTTGGGTCATCACCATCTTGGTAAGCAAGGAAAGCTAACAAAAAGGTATGTGGATCATTTTGAAATCATTGATAATATTGGTAAGGTGGAATAATAGTTATATTTTCTCTCTTAGTTAACATCATTCCATGATGTCCTCCACGTCTCCTAACTAAATAAATACAATCCAGACTCGTCCCATGTTTTGAGTTTGAGTTGGAACCAGATATGTCTGTAGTTGAGCGACCAATGCGTATTGTGGAATCCTGAAAAAAATTTCTTCTTGGGGAGAATATTTCTATTGTTCGATTCCTCTAGAAAAATGTGACTGATGACCATGAGACATGGGAGTAGAAGTCTTGGGTCAAAGAGAAGTTCCCGTTTCTCTTATCTGATCTAGATTCATGATGACTTTCTGAGGGTGGAATGTTTTTATGGTGCAGAGAATTGTCATATAAATGACCTATTTTAAATTTATTTTTTAATGTAATTTATATTATTTCTTTGTTTATGGGCGTTTCCAAGGTATTTTTAGAGAAAATGGTAGTTTCTTCAAGATTTGGGAAAAATCGTGAGCCCATTTCCAGATTTAAAAACAAAATTTGTTTCTTTTATAACTCCTTCCTTTTTTAATATTTTTCATACATTATAATTCCCACTTGGATTCCACTAACCTATTCAAACTGCCATATCCATTTGGACCCGTAGAAACTCATAATCATGGTGGATTTGTGTGATTTATTCAGGCATTAGACCAACCTCTGAGCTCATTTCTGGATTTGAGGAAATAATTTATTTATTTTATATATTATTCATTTTTTAACATTTTTTGGTCATTAAACCTCTCATTAGAGACCAAAAACCATAGTATAAACCCCTGTTCCATTTTCCCTCTTTGGAGCTCATCTTCATCGTGGATTAGGGAGAATTTTTACAAGGTTTCTCAAATCATCCAGATTTGTAAAGGGAATTTTTTTCATTCATAAATAATTCATTTTACACTATTTTCCCCCCATTTCAGTCCCCACTCGACATCATCATCCTTATTCAAACCTCCCTTTCAATTTGGGATGCTTGGAGATTCAACTATTTGTGTATTTTGGGTGATTTTTTCAAAGTTTCTCAAGGAAGCAAATTCCTCCTTTGTTCCTTCCATTTCCTTAGGGTTTCTCCCCTCCTTGAATTTCCAAATGTCTAGAAACTAGGGATTCATACCTAGGGTTTTCTTTGAGTTTCTTGGTCCAATATATTGGTTTTAGGTTCGTTTTCACTTCATTGTGGTGTGGAGGTGGTGCTGTTGAAGTTCCACACAAGGATTTGTGGGTTTTGACACTCTTGGTATGTAGTTCCATACATAATCATTCTACAATGAGTTAGCTAGATGGACTTATATTTTTTTATGTTCCTCTTTCATTTTTTTGGGTGAGAAAATATTTTTTGGTAGAATTTGTTAAGCAGATGAATTTTAAGTGCTAATTTTGTGTGAAAATGGGTCTTTTACTTGTGTATTCCATGTTGTACCAATTGGTGTTGTTTATTAATTAATGGAATGGATTTATGAAAAAATTTTAGTGATTAAAATTTTATTTTTATTTAATATTGGTATTAATTTGGTTTTAAAAGAGGGGGTTTAAATCTATTTTTGGTGAAAAGTTTTTCTATAACTTGTCAAATTTTTTAATGGAAATTTTAAGTGTTTATTTTAGTTATACGAATGGAGAAAAGCATGTCTAGATACATTTTTGAGTGTTTATGACCAGAACCTGTGTTTTCTATGTATAAATGGAATTTGGTAGCATGTGTAACTTGTTTAATCATGAATAGGGAAACCTAGATATTTAGGTGGGAAGACGTGTACTAGTACACAAGTGATTTGGAGTGGGTTTCTCCTTGTTTCACTTAGAAATTTTGACATTGACAACAATAAAAAAATATAATGGTGATGATTAGGAACCAATTGGTTATGGGTATGTTACAAACTAGTGTATTTTTCATGATAACATATAATTTTATGGTCACATTCACACTGAGATATAAGTTACATGGGGCTCACAACTAACTAGTGCCTATGGGTGTTCCCATGTTTAGTGCTTATTGACTATTTAGTATTTATCTTTGGTTCATGATGTGTTAGGATGGAAAATTCAGTATATTTCATGTTTTATTTAAAATTTTTCATTCCTTAATGTTACTCCTTGAAAATAGTTTTCATTTTAAGGTTGCATCCTTCAGAAAATATTACTACCATTTCTTATTTACAACACTTGCAAGTTTTTTCTATAATGTTAGTCACATGGAATATTTGGGTGGTATCCTATTGGTATTAGGATAAAACCTAACTTAAAATATTTGGTGTAATTAGATTTGATTATGTTTGAAAAAGATATGGGGAAGGCCTTTGGAGATGACAGTTTGGGTTGTTAGTTGCTTCTGTGGTGTAGTGTTGTGGAGACAACTCGTGGGTGATGACCCCTTGTCATGTGGCAGTATTTGGGATGTTTTTTATGATAATTTTATAGTTTTGGGCCTCTTTTTCTAGGTTAAAATCCTATATTCAGTTCTACATTTTATTTAAGGCTTGTTTGGCATGAACTTTCAGATTGGTGTATTCTTCGTTATTGGTTGTTTTATTTATCCTAAATCTGGTAAATAGTTCCCAAACCATTGTTTATGATACCTGTGCACTTATGCTATCCCATGAGGATAGGTAATGACCTTAGGGTCTTTCCGTGGCCCATCCTGGGTGCCGAATTCAATGGTGACAAGATTCGATTCATGATAATTATAGTGTAGAATCATTGGTTGGGGTGAATAAACTATCTAGGAAAGAAGTATGTCATAGTATCGAAAATTTTAAAAAGAGAATGTTCCTCTTTTATTACTTTAAATTAATATATTTGGTTTATGGTTTCTTAGTAAAATATTAAATCAATCCATAATAATGAACCAACAATAGGGGTTAAATTCTAAAGGAAATAAAATATTGAAAGAGGCTTTAGAATTTTATAAAAATTAGGCAACACATGATTCACCCCCACTCAGGTGTTTGCACTGATCATAATATGAATTTATGTGACCTAATAATATTTTTATCGCACACCATCTATGATAGAATATGAGTATATTTAATAAGATAAAATTGATAGGCTCATCTATACAATGATGTTGTTTAGGAAGGCCGAGTCTCTTGTTCACTAGAAAATAGTTGAAAGATTACAATATTCTGGATGGACTGATAAATATAATGAAAAATATCCAACCTATAATTATTAAGGGAAAAACAATCTATGAATCACTTATTACTATAGATAACCCCTCTATTATTGAGGAAAATTATTTTCTTTTCTGATATGGTGATCTCTAGTAAGGGGAGTGCAATTAAAATTTAGTGGGGTGGGGTTTTCTCATCTAGTTGGGTTTTTACCATTTTTGTTATTCTTCTGCTTACTCCATAGGATAATCCTTCTATGTAAGAGTTTTATTATATTGTTTTTCAATAAAAGGATAAAAATATTTGGAAAATTTTCGTTTATAGAGTGAAAAATAATCATTCCCTAGCCATTGGTTCAGGTCTAGACATAGAGTAGGAGGATTCCTAAGAAGTTGATATTATTTATAGGTTTGTTTAGATGCCAAATCCCCCTCAATAAATGCATCTATATTTTAGGATGATTCTATAGTAGTAAATAAGTACTATTCATGTAGGATAAAAGTTAGGAAGGGGAAATTTTATGCGTAAGAGTTTATATTGGTTTTAAGGAATAAAAAAATATTTATAAGTATTATTCATATTTACCTAATCTAATGGTGGCTAGATGAGTGGTGAAATTTGAGAAATGCTAGGAGACTAGTCTAGTCCTAAAGATAACTCCACCCAAAACTAGAAAGGAAAATGTAGTAAATTAGGGTATTATTTAATAATCCCCAATATCTATAGTTACTAGAAAATAAAATCCTGATGATTCATGAATTAAGTTTTAGGGTAGGATCTAGAAGTTCTAGAATAAGGGGTAGTTGGTTGACAACACTTGAAAGACTAGTGGATTTTCTATTTACCTTTTAATTTCAACAGAAGGATGAGATACACCTATGATAAATTCAGTAAGGCCTTTAAGGATAAATTAAATGAAGAAAAAAATATCTATTTAGATGTGAAAAAGAGTGCATGGAAAAAGTGATGAGTGAGAGATAATCATTGGGCCTCAATGAAGAACTTTACTGACAACAAAACCATCAACTTGATGTCACCTTTTTGGATTTGATCCTACACCCTACTCCATAAATTAATTCATGAATTTATATGATTTTATAGCATAAAATCTTGATTATAACTAATGACTTCAGCCAAATATTTACATCAATAATCTATCATGGAAATACCATGTTTATTTAGGTATGTATTTTTAGTATGTTTTTTAAGGTTTTAGTTTGTCTAGGATTATGACTATTATGCTCCCCACTAAATATATTTATGTATTTTCTCATTTTGACATGAAATAAAAATTTATTTTAAGGATTATTATAGAAAAAAATTTATCCCTCAAAGAAGATATAAAAACTAGTCATTTTTAGAAAATTTTTATTAACTAATAAAGACAAAAATTTAGATTCCAGGTAAACTGAAATTAACTTATCATTAACACCATTATAAAGAACCAATACATCACTAAACCAATTAATCAAAAACATAAACACAAAATACCACCAGAAAAATAATATATTATCATTATCATACTGATTTAGAGCGTGAATTAGAGACTAGGGTGAGATTATATCATAAGAATTTTCAGAATTCCATACATGATTGTGTTCTCTCCCAACTTACATCAATTAATATTGAAAAGAAACATCTATTATGTGAATAAAAATTTAACTCAATATTCAAAAACATGCCAAAAAATACCCCATATTCCATGGTATTTTGGATGCTTCACACACCACATAAATGTGTTTATTTTGTGAGAAAAAAACCTTAATGGTGTATCTTGTTATGAATGAAAAAAATAATAATGATGGGAATGACATATCGGGAGGCATTGGTGAGTTTCCTCACTAATATGAAAAAACCCCAAACAATCTTCTACCCTGATGCAAGTTTAATTTATAGTTAGTTGATAATGATTTAAGAACCATAGATTTCAAGTTTCAACCACAAAGGAAAAAAGAAACCCTAAGAGGTGGGGGGATTATGGTTTCAATTTATTGTTGAATAGATCTTGTTCCAATATTGACATGAAATATTTGATCCTATCAATACCACTCATGCATCCAAAACATTCAAATATGAATGAATATTGAAATGACATGATGATTTTACTTTATTAAACATAAAGGGATACTCTAAGGAGTATACACCGATGATGTGTTGATATATGAAGGAAAATAGATATAGAATATATGAAATTACAAAGTTTTAGAAAAGAGACAATTAAAAACCGAAGATCACTTCCTCTTTCTTCCTATCCATGAATTTCTTCCAAAAAGAGTTTCTATAAATATTGACACACAACTCTTTAAAAAATTATATCACAATAATATTCATTACATCAAATCCAACAATAAAATAAAATCCAAATCTTTAATATTTTTTTTCAATATCATCCTTCTCATAGAAACACCACATATGCAATAATTATCTCTTAATTTGTTTTATTCATAATTATCATTAAAAAAATATAATTTTCCATCTTCAATCATTTAGATTGTTCATACACAAAATGTTATCCATCAAACAAAACTTTTCACCACTTTATTGGTCATAAAATTGTCTAAAAGATTTGAGTTAAAATTTCTCATAAAATCTATTAATATTTTATAACATAAAATCTCATCAAATGTTCTATAAGTTTTTTTTCACAAGAAATGACATGGACATTACCAACACATCATCTGTTCTCTAGTCAAGGGTATGACATAAAAAACCATGACATTTGAATTCATATCACTCAAGAAAAATGATTTTTTTATATTTTTAATTATATATATATGACATAAACCACGATGTTTCATTATATAAAAATATTATGTAGTTTTTTCTATAACTCTAGAAACCATACCATAAAAACACCCTACACCACTGTCGCCAAAATGACAAATTTCCATTTCATGAAAAATATTAATCAAAACCCTCATAGTTCATTTCATAATATATTTTTTATCATGAAATATAGAATTCTATCTTCCTCATAAAGCTCAAAAACATAGGGTGTTTTTAGTATCTTATTTGCTTCACCATGAACCATAATCTAAACCAAGATGTGGTTTATCATATCATGACATCCTAAAATTTCATTTACAAAAAAAACTTCCACTATAATGTTGGATTCCAAAAGACAATGTAGATGGATTGACCATGACATTTTCCCTCACTGTAGTTTCTATTTATCTTTATCTTTTCATTAGTAATTTAGATCCATAGACCACATCCTTAAAGACATCTAAGAACATTAATTATTGATTTTTAACCACAACATAGTCTGATCTATTTTGAAGTGGTTTCATATAGTTTATTAATAAGATATTAAAAATCTACTGAGTCGTCATTATATTTTTTAAGCATTATATAGATCATATATTACACACTAACCACAATTTTCATTCATTTGAAATATGAATATTTCATTTTTAAACATGATACATCAATAAAATCCTCATGATACATCATGATTATCTTGAATAACTTAGGATTCTACATTATCCCCCTTTGGGTTTTTTAGAAATACCATGTGAATTTTAAGACTCTATATACTGTAGAAAAACCAAATAGCAACGAAAAAACTCATCTACCAATCTTTGTCTACTTGATCAATGAAAAATAGAGAAAATAATAGTTAAAGAGTGATTTCCATGATTAAATTATTACCTTTAACATGTAGCTGTAATCAATCATGTGTTCATTATAGAAATTATATGACTCCCCATGTATCTATATATCTCTATCCATACATGAAATTATTTCCCATGGATTGTATCTCCCTAATCTCTTATACCAAGAAATTCAACGTTTTAATCATATTAAGAATTGATTTCACTTATTGAATATGAAAATCCACCAATTTAAAAAATTCACTATGTATCCCCCTATAACATTAAAACCAAATAAAAACATCCTACCAATCATGTACTGCTATGATAATAATAAATTTATATGGGGATAAAGGTTATTAAAAAAATTATAAATCTATCAATGGTGGTATAAAATCAAAATTCAACCAATTATTTTAAAATTTTGGTTCAACTAATAGTTTAGTGAAAATAGAAACCAATTTTTTATGTGTTCCAATATTGTAATAACCCCAGGTTTTTATGTTATGATTTTTATGTATATATTTATTATTTATTATTTAAATTTGATTATAGGGTTCTTGGATGAAGTAAAGAGATGGAAGTGAGTTTTAATGGTGGTTTATGCTAGAATTATTCACCAGGAATCAATAGGTACCTAATATAAGGGTATCAAGTACCTAATGTATAAAACATTAGAAGGGGTTCTTGGGATTGGAAACCATGTATCTGGTAGCTATATACTAGGTACCCATAGACCTCATGTGAGGTTTTTTAAATAGATAATTAAATTAGTATTGTTATAATTAATTTTTGATTAAGGATTTATATTTATAATTATGACGGGGAGGTTTTAAGGAATTTCTCTCACTCTAACATGTCACTTTCCCCATCCAACTTTAATAAGTTATTTATGATATATTTTTAGTTAGAGCTATGATCTGTTAGTGGTTAGGGATTCTTATTTTTATGATATATAAGAGCCTTATCATTTTTTTTGTGAGATGGAGATATGGTTTTAACAATATCAAGCTCAAATTCTCTCTATTTTATTTTAGTTTGATGGTTTTTTTAGATTACACTACTTCTATAAGGAATTAATCCTTCTCCCTTAGTGTAGAATATTTTTTGAGTTTGAGGAAAGTGAAATCTTTCAATTATATGTGTTTAATTGAATGATTTTATATCAACTGTGCACTAATATTGTTATTTATTATTTTAAGTGAATTACATGGTATGTGAAATACGTTCTAATGATGTAGAATAGTTATTAATATTTTTAAGTTTTGTAAATATTTTATAATTATGGTGAAATGATGATACTTTGGAATTTTATGTATAAAGTGATAGATTAATGATGAAAATGATAATATATATTATGAAATTTATGTAATCATTACTCATAAAATAAATATCTAGATTGTGTGGGAATGTTTTTTTGTTTTAAAGATATATTTATCTATAAAAGTGTTTTTCACTTCTATGAAAATTAACATTATGAATGTATAGATTTTATTAAATCATTTTTTACTAATTACATGATGTTTTAATTGTTTTTCTGGGAATGAAAACTGTAATAAAAGGTGATTTTGTGTAAAAATGCGTGTAGAATATGGGTGAATGCATATAAATAAACAAGGGGAAATAGTTATGTAGGTTTTTTGATTTCTAAGATGAAATAATTTTATTTTTAAAAAATCATTACATGTTAGAATTTTTTTTATATTGAGAAAAAGTTTTTGGAGAAATTATTTATTAATATAATTTTGATTGATATGTTGGTTTACATGACTTAAAGAAAATATTTATTGTAAAATATACTTATTATATATATTATTTTAAACTAAAAAAGTGTGCTATAATTCTTAGTAATTTATATGTGTTTTATCAATGTGAAGGATTTATTTTTGTTGAATAACTAATGATTGAATTACGAAGTGTTTGAGTTGAAAATAAAGTGGTTTTTGAGAAGTTTTACTCAAACAATCTTATGTGAAATGTCCTATGATGTTATTAATTTATAGGGATCCTTGGGTTAGGTTGATAAATAAGAAATTGAAAAGTATTCCATGAGCTTTGTGAATCCTTTAGTTAGGCTGGGGTTATATGGGACTATTATAGAGACTTAGAACTAAAAAATAGTATATTAGAGGTAATTATTTATAGGGGTTATAAGAAACCACCTCAAAATAAAATTTTCATGTAAATTACAACTAGTTTTTTCAAAATTTCTTCCTATTTATGAAATTGGCTACAATTTTGAACCCACACTATTTTTTTAATATATTATAATAATAATTTAAAAATTATAGGGTATTATAAACTACTGTTAATTTAATAAGTTAGTGATAGTTTTAAACCCCCTCAATTTTTTAAAATTGTTTATAAAATAATTGAAAAAATTATCAAGGTTCAAAACCAACTCTAATTGCTTGAAATAGTGGTGGTTTATAGCCCCTATAACTTTCAACAAATTTTTGTATAAATATTATTTGATAATAATAATAATAATGAAATATAGTTTATATATTTTTTATATAAATATATTATAAAGTAATATAATACACTATGTTAAGGTATTTTGATATATTATACCGATATATATTATGAAAATAAATTACCCGAATGTATTTAATTTATTGTATATGTATACATCATTTAATATTAATGAATTTAAATTTATACATAAATATATAATATATATTTGCATATATATATATATATAATATAAATGTATAATATAAGTGTATACATAAATATATAATATAACCATTTTTAATACTATATAAATATATAATCTATATTTGTATATATATATATATATAATATAACTATATAATATAAGTGTATACATAAATATATAATATAAAAGTTTTTAATACCATATTAATGTATAATATAAATTATAATATATATAAATAAATATATAATATGAATGTCTGCATAAATATATAATATACAGTATTTAATAAAAATATCATATAAAACCCCAATATTTTTTATAATTTTAAAAATAGATTTAATAATAATAATAAGTCATTTTTATTAATTTCGTTGTATAATAATTATCATAAGTATTCTAGGATTTGGGAAAAGGACCCACAACGCTTAAATTAAAATAAAAGAAAGGGGGGATAAAAGTAAAGCACATAGTATGTGTATAAATATCACTAGAAACATCAGACTAATGTAAATAAATAAAAAAACCATGAGAGAGAAAGAAGAGTATGAAACATTTTCATTGACTACTTTCTTTGAGATAACATCCACCACTATGTTACCTTCCCTATGTATGTGAGATATACTAACATGAATCCCCTTGAGAGACATTAAACACTTGATCTAATATGGAATAATGGTCTAAGGAACTATGATGATACAAGCATCCAAGGATAAAAAAACCATCCTTGAATCCATTTTGATACAAAGGTATATCCAATTGGGCTATTTGGCATAATAAATTTCATGAGTGATATTTTGTATCTCCACTTTATAAGCGATGAAGTTCCAAAGGAATTGGGAGAATGACCATTTAATACATCCTTGACATGTTCGAAAGATTCCTCCATATCCTACAGGCTTAGGAGCACCCCATGATTTACTATAAATATTAACCTTGATCCTCTTAGGCTATAGAATAATATATTTCACAAAACCATATTTAATTTACTACTTATGTACTTTTCTAAGGACAATGATTTTGGGCACAACCATATTCATGATATAATTATTCATAAATCCATCTTGAACATTTTTAGCGATTTTCAAATCATTAATAATATGTGAAGGGATCACCTTGATGGTGGTTGTTTTACGTTCGAATCTAATATAATTTTTAGTAGTCCAAATAATATGGAAACAAGATGTAATTAAAGTCATAAATATGTTAAATGTTTTAATATAATTTGTTAAATGGAAGCAGGACTCATGAACAAGTACAAATTTTAGAGAGGTTGTATCACTTGAAACCAATCAAAGATAAACTTAGAAATGGACTTGATAAAATTACACTCAAAGAAATGGTGAGTGTAGTTTTATAACTTGGATTTATAGATATAGAAGGATGATGTAATCAGTAAGCCTTATTTCTATAGGGATTAATTAGTGTAAAGAAAATTATATGATATTTTCTATGTCAAAATCTGATTTTGAGGTTGAATATTTCTTTTTTTGAAGTGTTGAAACCATTTTAGAATATTTTTAGTAGAACCACATTGATAAAAATTATAAATTCTATCATTGATATAACCTTGACAAGCTTGAAGTTGATCTTTATGGTAATTATTAAGGAAGCTATAATTCCTGAACAACAATATTAGTTCCATGGGAATGTAAGTAGTAATATCATCCCACCAGTTCTAGGTATCACCAACAAAGATATTTGTAAGTGCCTAAGGAAAAAAATATAATTCATAGAGACCAAAATCATTCCATTTAGTTTGATAGAAATTAGGGTCAGAGTCCCTAGATGGGAACCACTATGTATAAAGGTTAATTTACTCATATTAAATCCTCATGTAATTCCACACATTAGATTGGATATAGATTTTATTCCCTTTTATTAGTATGTTAATATTCTTAGTATAGAGACAACTAGTATATTTTTTTATTACCAAGAAGGTGGTAGATAAGGCTTGCAATGAGAGATTTGTTGAACAATATGAGAATATTGATATCGAGAAAACTGAACTCAATATGAGAATATTGATATCGAGAAAAATGAACTCTAGAGGTTTGGTGTAATTTTTATAAATTGAAATTATAGATACCCATACATTTCATACACATATATTAAATCTTAATTGATGAATATTCATTTAAAAATATCAAGATACATGATATAACCACAAAGGTTTAATGTCTTTGGTGACAAGATACCCAATATTATTATTCCATGAAATATGTTTTACATATCCCACAAATATCTTTCCACATATTAATATTCTTAGACTCACCATACTTAAATCCTTACTTTACAACCCATAGAAAGGAAACATAAGAAAGGGTGATCTGATATTATCAGTATGGGTAAATAAGGTATATGCCTATGATCACTTAAATATAAAATGATCATAAGGGTGCGAAAATATGAGATTAACATTTGAAAATACAAATATATTATATCATAGATCATAATCATGAATCATGGAATAAATAATGGAAGTTCATTATATATGAATTATAAATAAGTCAATGAACATGAGATAGAGAGTATAACATTGGCATAGAAATAAGTTTTTTGCATGCACATAATCATAGAAAATAATTTCCCTATTCAATTATTACTTTCAAAACTATCATAGTGAACTCGGTTAACTCACCATTCCATTATATCCTCCGTAAATGTTTACTCAAAATACATTCAAAGTGGACATAGTCCCTTACTGAACTTATTTTACTCCCCATTCCAATCCTTATTATCTCATGATATTTACAACATTACCCAATGCACTAAATGGATATATAATTACTATCCCACCGATCAAATTATCATAATTTATTCATATGTGTTCCACAAAATTATAAAACATTCATTATATCATCATATAATAACCCATGGTGAATAAATAGGTTTCATAAAAAATTCAACAATTCATCATATCATAACCTCTAGAAAATAAATGAGTTTCTTAAACATATCATAATCATAATTATAAACCATATATAGAAATAACAATGACATTATAATTGGTTCATATCCCCCATTAAATCATAATTATCCTCAAAGGATGTTATCATTGATGAAAAATTTCTTTAAAATATCACTGGAATATTTCATGAGGAAAATACAATTTTCACATTCAAGTCTCTTTTTAAAATCTAAAAATTTCTCAAATATTAAGGAAAATGTTTTATTTTAAAATAAACTTGTAAAATTTTAAATTAGTCTTTTAATTATTAATCCATAATGGTGATGATAAATTCCATTAATGATATGAATTTTAAAACAAATAATCCTTTTAGATTTTTGATAAAAAGTAGAGTCCCTCATTCAGAAATTGAAAATAATATTAACTTTAAATTTTTTCGTAAAAAATAAAAACATGTGAAAATTTTAAATTTAAAAACATAGGACAATATTAAAAAATTTATTGAAAATGTATTTATACAAAATGGATATGGAAGAAAAATAATTTTTAACCAAAGAGAGAAATAATGTCGAGTTTTCTCGAAAAACATTATATAAGTATTATGAGTACTCAAATAGAGTAAAATTAAAGGAGACATGTATTCCATTGAAATAAAGAGAGTATAATAAAATTCATTATATTCTTGAGAGTTATATCATGAAATTTCTTCATTTAAAACTTAATCATAAACAATCCTTGTAAAAAATGAGATTGTAACACAAAACTATTACTTTAAGTTTGAATTGATTCAAAAGTACTCTAACCTCATATATAATAAATTTAAAGTTATTATAATTTTATACCAAAATAACTTACATACTTATAATATAATATGTGACCCATTTATTGCATTTCATAACCCATTTATTAATAATTCCTTATTGAAATCACTATTTTCTCAATGTTTTACGTTTTATTTTTTATGAGAATTTCGATTTTGTAGTTCTAATACATGTACCTTGATCAGGGTTAAATCTTTTAAAAAAATTTAATTATGATATAAATATAATATAAATTTATTATATTTATATGTATTTATATTAATCTATAAAGGATTGAGATAGAAAAAATGAATTATATCATTCATAGAGACGGTAGGCCGTACGTTTGTATGAATGTTATTTTCACTTTTAGATGGATGAAAAAAAAGAATGGTATATAATAACTAAGGTTTAAATAATCATAATGATAATATATATATATCATATATATTAATTAAATCTGTCCTTATTACCATCTATGTAAATAGGAAATGAAAAATAAATCACATCACATTGAGGATGTGGTTGTCCACACGTACGCACAAGCGACATTATCATTTTAAAATGGATGGTAAGGTAAGATTTTAGATATTATATTATAATTATATAAGTATAATTTTATTATACATAACATATATAAACATTAAATTCATTATAATAACCATCCAGGAATGTTGGTGATATAAAATTAATTGTAACACTTTGTGGAGGTGGTAGTCCACATGTATGCATGAGCGATACTTTAACTTCCCATTTGATGGAAAATAGGTTGAGGAATTGTAGTTACCTAATAATAATAATAATTACATTTCATTAAATTTATTAAACTTTATTTGTTATTTTATTATGAATAAAATATATTTATAGTATGTGTAAGAATAAATATATTGAAAGAGGTAGGGTAGGAAGATTACCTATTCTTAATTAGGCCTCCTTGAGATTTCTTATCAAGGAACACTTTAATGGTGTTTTAAGAAGTAAAAAACCAATAATTAATGTATATGGAATTTTATAGATAATACCTTAGGTTTGGTTAGATCTAGGTGGGTCAATGTGGAATAAATAAAAGAATTAAGGGGTGTCCTTTTATAAGGGATGGAAAGGTCAGCCTTGGGATTACTCAAAATATTTAAATATAAATAATATATTTCTCATATGTAGTTATAAAAAATAGTGATTAACTTGAAAAAAATTGGATATGGTTGATATATCATCCTCCAATGAAATTTAAATGGGACTTGGTGTCATTTTGAACCTTATCTTTTGGTTTAACATCTTCGTTAACTGATTTTAACCTTAATTGTGGTGACAAGTTCTTTCCAACATAATGGGTTATATGTTTACTTATAAGGTAAAAATTGTCTTATAAATTTCCAAAAAATGAAATTTTCAACCATTTATAATCCAAATTTTCCTATTTTAAAATTTTTATTATTTTAAAAGAATTTAATGAAATATTATTTTTTATAAAATACCATTAATGTCATTTTTGACACTATTCACTTAATTTGACTTTAAAGACATCAATATATAAATTTATATTTAATATACAACTTTAAAACATACCTAATGTGTTTTAATAATATATAAAATTAATGGGTAACTATAAATAACTCAAAAATTACTTTTAGAGTTTTTAAAAATCATTTACATTAATTTTCTACTATTGGCACAAGCACTGTATCAGTTTTGTGCTAGCATTTAATGTTAATATTTACTAAATAAAAATTAAAAATAAATTATAATAATAAAAAATAATAATTAAGATTTTAAATAAATATTTATATGAGAAGTTATCCTATTTTTATTCATATATAAATATTTTAGAGATATTAAAGTCAAGAGAGTGACATTTTGGTATTTTCATTACTTAAAATAATATAAATGTCATTATCAAGGGAAAATAAAAAAATTCCATATATTAACTAAACTATACTATGATTAAAACTATAATGACCCATAATTTTCATACATAGATGTTACATATTTATAGGTGAATATTCATTTCCTAGTATTACGATCCATAATGGAAACATAAAGGTTTAGTGTCTATGGATACTAGATTCACAATATTCTTATTTCATGAACGATATTCAATGTATCTCAAAACTATATTACCATATAGTAATATTCTTGTACATGAGTTAATTAAAAACATTCTTTACAAAATGGGGACAAGAAACACAAGAAAGGGAGAACTAAGATGCTCAATAAGGGTATACAAGGGATATATAAATGATCACTTAAACATAACACGGGCATAAGGATATATGAACATGATATTAGAATTTGAAAATCCATAAAAACTATATCATATATCATTATCTTGAATCATAACACAAATTTTGGAAGTTTATAAGACATGAATTAATAAGAAATAAAATAACATGAGTTATTATAGTGTAAAATGGGGATAAGAATAAGTTTGTGGCATACACATGATCATCAGAAATCACTTAATTAGTCAAGTATCACTGCCAAGAATATCATAGTAGATTTTTTTTACTCTCCATTCAATCACATACTCAATAAATGTTTTCTCCCATGACTATCATAGTGGATACAATCCCTTATTGAACTAGATTCACTCTTCATTTCAGTCCTCATTATCTCATGAAATATCAATCTTTACCCAATGCCTTTTAGGGCTATATAATTTTATGCCAACCCATCAAATAATCATAATACGGTTATAAGTTTCCCATAAAATTATAAACCAGTCGTCATATCAATATATCATAACCCATGGAAGGGAAATAATTTACATAAACATTTCAATATTTCATTATAACATCACCTGTAGCAAATAAATGGGTTTCCTAAACATTTCATTAGTGTAATAATAAACCATATAGAGAGATAAAATGTATAGAGTCGCTGGATTTTATCTATACTAAATAATAATTATCATCAATGTATTTTATCATCAATGAAAGATTTCTTTAAAATATCTCTAGATTATAACTTGAGTAAAATATCCTTTTCACATTGAAATAAATTATTTAAAATATAAGAAATTCCAAAATATTAAGTAAAAATTTTTATTTGAGAAGCACCATGATAATTTATAAAATAAGTTTCAAATAAATGAGAATTAATGAGGGTGGGTAATTATGTTCATGTCATATATGTTAAAACAAAAATTCCTTTAACATTTTCAGCAAAAAGAAAATAGTACCTTGTTCAGAAAATGACTAGAAGATTCCCTTTAATTTTTTTGTAGAAAATTAAAACATTGTTAACATTAATTTAAACTATCATACGATAATTGTAAATAAATTCTTGTATATTTTTAGAAAACATGGATTTGGATGAAAAAATATTTTTGACTGAAGAGAGAAATAAAGTTGGTACTAATTTAAAAAATACACTTTCAGTATCTTATGTACATAATGAGAGTAAAATTAAGGGAAATGAGTTTTCTCTAAAAATAAATAGATTATTTGAAAATTAATTAGATTCTTAAGAGTTATATCAAAAAATTTCATTTTTAGAAATATAATCATAAATATTCCCAATAAACAATGAGATCCTAACAAAAAAACATTACCTCATATTATAATTTCTTCAAAAGTGATCTAAAATATTATATAATAAAATTAAATTTTCTATAATTCTATAAAAAAAAATTATATACTTAAAATATCCTATATTACCAACTTATTAAATTTCAACACCCATTTATTAATAATTTCTTTCTAATATCATTATTACCGAATGTTAGTTATTTCATTTTCTTTAGATTTTTGGTTCGGTAGTTACATTACTTATAATATTATCATAGATAAATCATAAAAATGATGTTAATAATTATAAAAATATAATATATATTCATTATATATATATATATTTAGAGTCATCTATAAAGAATACAGTTAAAAAAATGAATCACACTGTTCTTGGAGATGAAGGTCATACGTAAGCATGGATACTATTTTCAATTTTCAAAGGATGGAATGAAAGAAAGGTAAATAATAATTCAACTTTAAATAGTAATAATAATATCATATATATTATATATATCTATTAAATCATTCCTCATTACCATCCTTGTAAAGAAAAATTAAAAATGAATCACATCTTTTCGTGGAGGTGGTAGTCCACAGGTAAACATGAGAGACATTATCATTTTCCAGTGGATTGAAATTTTAGAAGGTTTACGTGATATTATAATTATAAAATAATAATTATATTATAAATAACATATAAAAACCTTAACCCGATCATAATTATTATCCCTGAAAAAATGGTGATGTAAAACAATTTATATTGCTATGTGGAGGTAGTTGTCCACACATATGCACGAGAAAAATTTCACTTCATATTTGATGGAAAAGATGGTGAAAAATGTTTGTTACATATTCATAATAACCATTGAATATATTTAGGATACTTAATTTACTATTTTACGATTAATAACACATATTTATAGGAGTTAGAAGAAGAAATAAATTAAAATATGTCGGGAAGGAAGACAACCTCTTCTTTAGTTGGACTCCATTAAATACCTTCTTAATGAACCTTTGAATGGTATTTTAATAAAATTAGTACCTATAATTCATGTATAGGGATATTTATAAGATAATTTAGTAGGGTTTATTTGATCTTGATTACTCAAGGTTGTGTAAAGAATATAGAGAAAGGATTCCCTTTTATAAGACAAAGAAATGACACACTTTGAATTACTAAAAGGATTTAAATATAAATAATGTATTTCTCATGTTTATTTATTAAAAATAGACATTAATATGAAAAAAATAGGATATGTTTGAAATAAAATTATCCAATGAAATTAAAACTTTTTTTGGTGTCATTTTAAACCTTATATTTTGGTTTAACCGATCCCTTAACCAATTTTTTCCTTAATAATGGTAACACTTTTTTCAATCTTAAAGGGTTATAATTTTAATTATAAGAAAAAAATTGGATCATAAATGGCCATTATATGAAATTTTTGTTCATTTATCATTATACTTGTCATATTTAAATATATTTTAAAATTTAATAAAATATTATATTTATAAAATACAATTAATTCCATTTTTGAAATTAATCACATAATTTGACTTTAGTGTCATAAAGATATTAATTAAATTTAAATATGAGCACTTAAAAAATCTTTAATATGTATTAATAATCTATAAAATTCTTAGGTAACAATACATCACCTAAAAAATATTTTATTTTGAGTTTTTTAAAATCAATTACATGATTTTTCTGCTGCTTGTACATCGATAGTGTTAGAATTGTGTAAGAATTTAAGGAAATTATTTCATCACTAAAAATTATTAATAAATTACTATGTTAAAAAAATTAATATCTATTTTAAATAAACATTTATAACTAATATTATCATCTTTCTATCCTCAAGTTACAATTTTAGATATATTAATGTCAAGAGAGTGAAATTTTTGGAATTTTCTTTAATTAAAATAATATAAATGACATTTTAAAAGGAAAATGGAACCAAAAATACTAATGGAAAATGATATTATAAGTGAAAGTTTGTGTTTATTTTGAGACCTTATCTCATGGTTTTAACTGTGTTTTACCCATTTCACCCCTATTAATGTAAAAAATATTTACCACAATTTCTATTCATAATGACCAATGATAATATAAACCTATTTAAAAACATGAAACTTCCTAATTATAGATATGATATCCATTTTTCATGATGAAATTCATATAATTGGATGAATTTAATTTATAATTAACTCAAAAATTTGAATGAAAATGAGTGTTCTTATTTTTTTAAAGTATAAAAAGTTTTTAAACTAAAACGAAACGTAAAATAAATTAAAATTAAAAAAATATTAATATTAAAAATATAAATAATTAGTTTTAAAATAATTTTTAAAGAAAATATTACTTCTTAAATGAAAATACAATTTTAAATAAAAATTAGTATTTTTAACTAGTCATTGAATACTCCACTTTTTTAGAAAATTATAAAAAATACACTCTATAATAATTTTTGATACACTAATTTAAAAATAAATATATTTTTTAAAATAATATTTCTAAATGTTTTATAAAATAATTAATTTATTTTTTCACATAAAGCAATAAAACCAATTTTTAAGAAAATGTAATTTTGAAGAATAAAATCAATTTATTGTCATTTAATTTCTAATAAAGATAATTAAATTAATGTTATTTAATTGAATTAAATATACAATCTAAATATTTCATTAAATTCATTTATCTGTTGGGATTAATTAAATTTATTAACATAAAAAATAAACTGCACACATAATTTTATTTATTGAAGATATATGTTTTACCTTCAAATGATTTCATCTTCATTTCCCCAAAAAATTCATATATACCAAACAAATATATACCAGATATATATATATATATACACAAAAACATCATAAAAGTGTCCAATGACTATATATATAACTTTATATTACATTATTATATATAACCATACACAATTCAACAAAATTCATTCATTTACTCCTCACTCACTAGGTATATTCTATACCTAGTTGTTTACCATATTTATATAGTTTAAGTTGGGTCACAAGCTTCATGGTGAACCATTATGATAAATATTTTAGGTTTGTGGTATTTTTATATTTATGTGAATTTATTCCACCTATACATTTCATTGTTTTGTTTGAAATTGAAACCTCATATTTTATTGGTTTTTATATTTCACTATAATTATTTCTTTTAATAAATATTTCATGGTTGATTTTATTATATGTTGTATGAATCAGAAGCTATCAAATATAGTGTTATTTTAAAATCTTAAGCAGTTACAAGAGTGTTAATATTTTTTTCATGAATGGATCTGGTCTAGTTGAAATTACTGATTTTTTTTATCCCACTTCATAATGATTCCAAGAGAACATTTGTAAATGTGAAAGGTATGAATGAACATAGAGGCGTCGGTAGGGTTAAAAATATAAGTTTTAATATCTTGTAAAAGAGATTTACTTTTCTAATTATCTAGTTGGGGTGTGATTTTAATGGAAATTTCTTTAAGATAATTTGTTTTGAACTTCCCCCAAAAAAGAGGAACCCTAAGGTGTGTAAAAGGGATAAAGACATACTTTACAAATAAATTACTATAAACATACTTCTAATTAATTAATATAAATACATTATGAAAGAATACATATGATTTACCCCATTTAATCACCTACCCATGAACTTTCTCATAATGAAAGAATATCTACTTGATAGAATGAAGGGATTGGTCATTCACTTCATAGAAAATTAAAAAACTATCCACATAGAAAAAGTGAGCAGGGCCCCACAAGTTATTTTAATCCTTGATGGGGGAGATTTATCCAGATGTAGTGGCTTTGAGAAGGAATTTACAAAAGTAATATTCGACTATTACAAAGAGGAGGTCCAATAGAGGATCTCCCCACCTTATTCCTATAGATAATTTAAAGTAATCATGTGGCGAAACATTTACTATAATATAGATACTAGAGTTTTTAAGAGGATAGTCCACATTTTTTTAGAATCTATCAGAGATCCCATACCTCTAAAGAAGATCTATTATAGAGTCTCATCAGAGAGTGTTAAAGCACTTTGAGATATCCATATTAATAGTTATGTTTCTATGATTGGAGGATTTTTTAAAAGGTTCACACATTAAAAATCCATCAAAAGACCTCCCTAGATCTTCCTCCATAGTATCAAGTCAAAATAGTTAGGGGATACGATCCTGTTAAATATAGATTCAAGTATTAAATCCAAAACTTTAATTATAACAATGAAAAGGGTATTTCTTACAAAAATAGTTGTATAATAATTGATTTTAAAGGAATAAATTTTCTTAGGAAAAAAATTTAGGAATTTAGTGTTGTGACCCATAGTAATAGATTCATTGGAGAAGATTCCTCTTTTCCTTTAGAAAAAAAATTCTTAAAAAACGTCCTAGTAACGTGTGAATTATTTTAGGGAATCCATTTGGACCTACTAAATGATAAAAATATAGATAAAAGAGTGTATGTTTGAACTCATATTTGGTTGTGTTGGTAGAAAGAAATGTATTTTGATTGTATGAGATCCAAAATTCAATGACATTAGCAATGTCAGACCGAGTCCTAACTTGATTATCTTCCTCAAAGTGTTGAATAAAATAAAAAAAATGATATTGTCTAATATATCTATCTTGGAGAATGATTTTATTTTTTATTTTGACAGAGGTTACCTACTTTATAAATTTTATCTCATGATGTATAAGGTGAAAGTATTGATTTTTTTGTATTTTTAGTTTAACCAATAAAAATGATATTTCTCTTTAAGAATTATCTCCTTAAGAATATAGATATCTTAAATACTAACTTATTTTAAATCTCATTTTGAGTAGGATTATAATTAAGTTATGGAATAAATTCATATATAAGAAATTCCTTCCCATGATTATATATTTCCTCATCCTAACATATAAATTTTCCTTTTCGTCAAGTCCTAAGATGCTACCTGATTCTGTTGAGATTAATAACCAACCTCTAACCAACACTTCCCCAAACCTAAAGATTATATTCATGAGATATTATTTTTGTGAAAATCATCACCACCAATATGAGAATTGTTAAACAAAAATAGAAGAGGATAAAATATTCTTTCATAAAAATAAATTGAAACTAAGAGAGGTGAATGGCCAGAGTATACTCTTACCAGATATTCGAAGGAGACACTGAACACACTTCCACCACCTATTAAAGAGTAAAATACTTTCAATCTTGAATGTAATTTTACCATTAAGAATATTTACAACCCATGTAAATTCTTCTACCTTGATCCCGATTTTAGTAAGAAAACAAAGTTCAATTCATTTGTAGAATTTATTTGACTAAATTTTAATAAATACATTCCCAAAATTCTCAGATTGATTACAGAGAGAGTTAATGTTCCCAACAAGCACTCAGTTATTAGAGGAAATAACTGATATTTTTATAATTTCATTCCAAATCTCCCTTGTATTAATGTAACCAATATTTACATAGATAAGAGAAACCAAACAATTTAGAACAAAGAAATACATGTAATTAGAGACCCAATGTGTATAATAATAATAATAATATTATTATATATATATACACTTATCACTACATTATATAAAGAAACATGTATATATAAACATGTTTTAAAATGTATGAAAATAAAAAATGTATTTTAAATTTATGGTTGTGTTTGTAAAATATAAATAATATGGATTTTTTATTTTATATTAATTTAAAATTTTAATAATAATAATAATAATTGAATTAATTTAAAACATTATATATGTATTTTTTAAATACATTAAATAAAAAAAGGATACATTTTATAAATTCATATGCCAATGTGTCATTAAATAGATAATATAAATGTATTAAAGATATTATATACATATACAATGTAAATAAATTATATAAATGTGTTTAAAATAAATTAATTATGTAAATATATTATAAATATATTTTTTATTAAACATATATAAATAAACTAATATTATAAATGTATATAAATATATTGTGCAAATATATTTATAATGAATAAATTATATATATAAATATATATGCAATTATAAAATTATATGTAAATATAAAAATATACATGTAGATATGAAAATATTAACATATCCAAATTTACCTAAATTTTGAGATATATAATATACAACCAAAAAACCAAATTAAGAAAGTGGTTATTTCCTATGACCATTTATCCCTATGAAGCAATTTGAATAATTATATCTAAATTTTATATGGGATTTTCAAATCTCTTAAAGTAGTGTCCCAAATTTTTTTAGGAAAAAACCATTACGATGGTTCATCAATTTACACTAATGTTTTTTCAAATTTTTTTTTCAAAAAATTAGAAACAGAATATCTAATAATATTTTTTTCAAAAAATCTAAAGAAATTTTTACTTGACACTAAATTAACCAGCAATAATTTTTTCAATATACGAGCTATCACTGATAACCACTTCTAAAAAAGTTGGGGAGAATTTTAGAGGTGGGTTTCCATAATGGTAGATAAAGTATTTAGTGGGAATGACCACTACAAACTGCAAAACCAACCCCCATTAATGACCATATTTTTTATCATCTGGTGAGCAAATAATAAATTATTTTTGAGATAAAAATGAAAATTTTAAATCATTGAAAAGGTTCACACCATTTATATATTTTCTCATTATACTCTAAGGGATTTATTTGGATGTAGTGGTTTCCACTGGGGATTTATTCGAACTTGTTTTATTTAGACGCCTCATGTGCGTAAAAATCATATATATGAAGTGTAACATCCCCAAATAATAAAGGGTTAAATGGCTAAATGATATGACTCATGTCAACAAGGTGCACCTTCCTTTTCGGGAGCCTGTCTGATTAGAACTCTATAGTTAAGCGTGTTTGTCCTGGAGTAGTGATCAGGATGGGTGACCTTCTGGGAAGTTTCCCAGGGTGTGTGGAAGTGAGGACAAAGCACACTGGAAAGGACAAGTGTTGGCCTGTGGGGACTGTCATTATTCAGATGACCCGTTCAGGCATGTGGGTGGACCCTGGGGTGGGCACCACGTGTCTGCGGGGAAACTGGTGGTACCTGGTGGGCCAGGACCTGACGACCATGTTAAGGCAGGGTGGTTGTGCTGTCACCGAGACCCCGTTGTCACCTTTGGTATCAGAGTTGGTACCCAGCCTTAAGTGCAGCACACTGCCCGGGTTGAGATGTAGGGCCCACAATGAGGGCGTTGTGCACTAAAGGAGGGGTGATTGTAACATCCCCAAATAATAAAGGGTTAAATGGATAAATGATATGAATCATGTCAACAAGGTGTACCTTCCTTTTCAGGAGCCTGTCTGATTAGAACTCCACAGTTAAGCGTGCTTGGCCTAGAGTAGTGATCAGGATGGTTGGCCTTCTGGGAAGTTTCACAGGGTGTCTGTAAGTGAGGACAAAGCACACTAGAAAGGACAAGTATTGGACTATGGGGACTGTCATTAGTCAGATTATCCGTTCAGGCATGTGGGTGGACCCTGGGGTGGGCCCCACGTGTCTGCGGGGCAACTGGTGGTACCTGGTGGGCCAGGACCCGACGGTTATGTTAAGGCGGGGTAGTTGTACTGTCACTAGGACCCGGTTGTCACATGAAGTTGTAAGTTAATATAAGAAGAATAAGTATATTAGAGATGAGTTTAGTAGTGATATTAAAGCTATTTACAAGTGAATTTGGAGTTGTATGGAATAGGTTGTCCACAATTTTCTTTATTTCACTTTTATTTTTTATTTTTCATACTTTGGTACTTGAGTATTACTTTAAATTATTTTTTTGTTGTTTGAATCATTTGGGGATTTGATGGATACTTCCATGACATGATTAAGAATTTTATTACTATATTCCACTACTTATTTCTATTGTTTCATTTATTTTGTTTATTTATTAAAATGGGGAATTATTGGGTAAGTTTATCTCTAATTGATATGCTTAGACACTCAATTCTAGTCACCACCCCTTGGTGACGAGGGATCACAATTGAGGCTATATAGCATTTTTCCACAATGGTATGGTAATTTTAGGGTTGGATATTATAAAAAATTACAAAATATGTTTCTCTAATGATATCCTGATAATATGAAATTAGTATATTGGAGATTAGGAGTATGAGATTGTATTTTTGATATTTATAAATAATATTTTTATGATATGATGCTCACTCAGATGAAGGTAAGTAGTGGGTTATTTATATACCATTTTTGTGTGCAAGGACATGAAGCGTCGTGTGTTTACAAGTAGATTTTATTGATTGGTGATTTTAAATTTCAATTGAATAATTGAATTATTAATAGGATAATGATTATTTTCGTAAATAGGATATTAGGAATGGATTAATTAACTGAAATTTTTGAAATGGATATAATGTTGTAATATAATTGGTTTGATTAACTAATTATATTATGATTATATATAATAATTCATGTATGATATTTGATGTACCAAAATGAATTGTGGAGATATTACTGTATTTTTTGTAAATTTATTATCACTAGTACAATGAAGGAAAGTCAATGTAAGATAGAGTTTCTTCAATTGAACATTCAAAGGAGGAAGTGTCCACTACTAGAAATGGAGTTTGTAAGAGTTATATGCTCTTTGAGAATCTTTAAAAAATAAGATGATTGATGTGATGATATTAATGACATATAATGAAAAGTGCAGATGGAAGGCTTCCATTTCCATCTAAAATATTTCGGGGATGTTTAAGATTCTAGCTGTATCTGGAGATCTAAGACCATATATTAAATAGAGAGAAAATATAACTAAAATATTGGAGATCCCATTCTATAATGATATAGTATAAAGGATAATGTTTATAGTGATTAAAATAACTTTGATTATGGATGAAGGTGAATTTGAGGGTGAATTTTAATATAAAATCATCAAAATTGAAGAACTCAAAGGGGAGTATTTACATGCTACAAAACACCTTTCGAATAAGCGGAATAGGTTATGAACTGTTTTAATTTTTTCTTGAATTTACTTGGATTTATTATAAGGTATTTTAGAGTGATTAAGAATCCCTCAAAGTGAATTGAGAATGTTTTTTTAAATTTGGAGGAATTATAGAAATTTTGTACTAAAATTTTAATAGTGTCTAATTCCTATATTCATAAGTTTGAGAAAGACACTGGAATAGAGTTTAGACTAGTCTCTATAAGGTTGATACAACCATCACCATATTGTTTAGTCATGTCACTGAGAGGTTCATACAACAAGTATGTAAGGTTTTGAAATGTTTTTAATATTCATGTAAGGTATGATAAACCTTTCGATGGGATCTCATAAGTCTGGTCCAACTATATCATATGGTTGAGACTTGTCCTCACAAGTTTTAGACATGTCTCTGTATGTTTGTCGTTAGCACCTCATATGTTTCAGACACTCTGTAAGGTTCCACACTTCTTATATTACTTTGAAATCACAGAATCGATTATTCTAAAGTGTAAATGAAATGGTTTAATTCACAATACTTCCTTAATGATCTAAACATCAAGATTCTTTAATGTGCTATGATCTCGGACTCATTTTAGAAATATTGGATGAAGGGTAGATAAAGAATATTACTTTTATTTATCTAGGAATTTAAAATGATAATATAGAAAATTCATCATTTATGATCAAAATATAAAAATAAATAAGATATTACTGGTATTTTATTTATTTTTTTAAATCATAAAAATAATGATATGATTTAATCCACTTAAGATAAGTCAGAAGAAGAAAAAAGTATAGTGAATATCTAGTAAATATAATTAATATTGAAGTTGACATTACCAATTTATTTAAATCTAGAAATAAAATCTATTGATGTAAAAAAAGTAATTTAATGGTTTGGAATATAAGAATATATTTATGAATATTTTTTAATTATTCAGAAGGGGAATTATCCAACTCAGTTTTACTAAGAGACTTAAAAGTTCTAAGTCGAAGTTATTGCTATACATGAGTGTTCTATTTTATTTTTAATACATCCTTGAGGATTATTTATTTTATGGTTTTATATGGGAATATGAGATGATATAAAGAGAATCAATGTCTATAGAAGTATCTGGAAGAGTTGTTGGCCATGAGAAATGAGAAATTGAAATATATTAAAAGAAAGGTTAGTCTTAGAAATTTATAAGTGGAGAATAAACGAGGGAAAAAATTATAATTTGGGGAAGAACCATGTGGATATGTGTGAAAATGTAAATGAACCTATGGGAGACAACCACGTGTACACCATTGATAAATGAGATTGGAGATCATTCCACTGAATTTCATAGCATATTTTCTGTATGAAAGTTAATAGAAAATATTTATTGATTATTTATGTATAAAAAAGATGATGAAAGAGTGTTAATGAGAATAGTTAAGAAGTGTGAAATGTGAGAAATATAAATACTTGCTAAAGAGAAGAATAAGAGTGAAATCAATAAAGTTTTTTGAATTATATGATCACTTGGGTATCAAATCTAAAATAAAAAGATAAATTTGTTCTTAAATATGAGATAAAATTTAGTGATATGAAGTAATGGGAAAAATAATGAATAATAAAATGATGAGTGACCAATTGTACTAGTTCTATTCATAATTTTTGTGGAGATCCTTTCAAATAGAGAGGAGCTATTTTATTTGTGAATATCATAGGAGCTCTAGATTGGGTTGATAAATCTAGGTTAGCTTATTTTGAAGAAGATATTTGAATATAAGTTATATGAGGAGTCTGATTGTTAAGAGTCTTGTTAAACAATCTTAAGGTATTTTAAGAGTTTATTGATAAGAAGAAAATCAAATCATTTTGATGTTGTTAAATTTAGATCTAATTGAATATATAAATTAAAGGGACTAATAGGAAAAGATTTTATATACATATTATAATGATGTGGAATTAGTGTGACTCCAGTTGTGCAAGGAGATCATAGTGTGATGTTGTGGCATCAGTGAGAAGCATTGAAGTCTATTGAGATGATGAAAAATCTAATCATTTTGAGAAGAATTTCCAGTGTGTGAAGCACTTTGAAGCCCATAAAACTTTTTATATTCACTCTAGAATATAGAGGATAAGAGAATTTATGACTGGTATGATAAACCAATCACAGAATAGAGTAGGTTTGTCACAAAATGGTGGAAACATGTAAAAATACCTTGTTACATCGTTTACTTTCTTCCCTATATTGCATACGGTATATGAGATTGGAAAACACTAAGTAAATCCACTATATCCTTATAGATTAAAGTAGTGTAAATTCCAAGGGGGTAAACACTTAAAGGATAAATTTTAATCTGTTTAAAAATATATAACACCAGATTAAAACCCAGTCTTAGGTGTCTACATTAATCCTTAGTGGAATTTAAATTAGTAGAAAAGAATAGTTTACCTTTAGATTAGACCATTTATCTGGTAATTTTATTAGAATTTAATGAAGTGAAGATTTTTGTTATTTTAATAAAAGCCTTAGATAGAAAAAATTCCCATTTCGATTAATATATAATTTTAATTTTGTGATAATATATTTCAAAATAGGAAAAATAAATTCGAAAAAAACATATAATGAAATATAAATGACTATAGTATAAACCATTAGCTAAAGGTAGTCATAATGGAATGTTCTTATAATGTTTTTTTTCTATTAATCAGATGAATTATATTCTTGTTATATATAATATGAATAGAATTTAAATGAAAAATCAATTATTAATTTTCACTCATAAGTAATAGAAGATCATGAAATGGTTTATATAGAAGTTTTCACCAATATAATTTCCCTTTTTAAGGAATGATAATATAAAAATTCACATCTAGATTAAAAATATAATTCTATAGAAGATTCCTTAGATTAATAGGTAGGAAGATGAAAAAATTTCTCCACACTAGTTAGAGAAATGGATGAATATGTTTTACTTTCCTAAAAAATTCTTTCATTTACTGATGAATGATTACAAAGAGATTCTTGTGAGAAGGTTCTTATTGAATAAGTAATCCATGTATCTGAGAAGCTATATGGAGTCCCTAGGGATGTTAAATGTGAACAATTAGAAGTTAAAAGAAAGAGGATAAAAGGGATTGATATTTAATTGAAAATTATATATTAAATAAATAAGTATAGTTTACAAAATATAAAAAGATATTGGGAATGTAGGATTAGATTCTTTGAAGATAATAAATATTATCCCTATATTAACTGTTTATAACATGAAGTTAAATTGAGAAATCTGGATGTTTCATAACCTAAATCCTCCCAAAATAATAAATTAATATTTTATACCACATTGGTATATGAAAAGTGGATTAATTATAATAAGGACAATATTATAGGAAAAAAGAGTTTGATACCTCTTTGAGATACATCTACTACATTCTCATGGAGGCAAGCATCTTACAATCTAGTTTATTTTGTTGGTGCTAAATCGATTTCAACTACTGGTACATGTTTCTAGTTAAAAATATTACAAAACCATGTGGTGAAAAATGTTTGGGAAATAGAAAACTTATCATGGATTGATGTTAGTAATCCTAATAATTATATGCACGCAAATATATCCCAAAAGGTTTTGATTTCCACCAAAAAAACAACAAGGATCAAAACCTAAAAAATCTTGATAAAAAATGGATAAAGACAAGATAATATATTCATTGGAAGATGCTGGTGAGGATTGAAGTTTGAGAATACATCCACTGAATTTTAGAATAATTTATCGACATATGAAAATTAAATAATTCTTAAACTAAGGTAGAGAAATGTTGAAAGTAGAAGAAAACCTATTGGTATGAAGTTTAATAGAAAAAGAAGAAAAATATATCATTTAATAATAGGTTTTATTTTTTAGAAAATTTTATTGAATATTTCAAGATAAGTTAACACTTCATTTGATAATTTCGGTATACACCAATACATAAAAACTCTCATGTAACCATGAAAAGAAATCCATAACCACAGTTAAATAGAAAAAAGAAAAAATAGGTCAACCTTGGTAAATATATAAAAGTATAAAGTTGGTTAGAATATTACACCCAAGAATAAAAAATTACTAATAAGAAATGTGTCACAAAGAAATTAGATTATTATTATATTTTGGAAGAATATTCCACACCATGGACTATTTAATAATGGCCAATAATATCAATAATGTTAAAGGGAGAAAGATAGAACTAAAAAGGGAATCCATCTAACTGAGAGATGGTATGATTTTTATTGGTAATTGACACTACTAAAGAAGAAACAAATTGGTTTACCAAAAGGGGTTACTCAAAGAATATTAGAGAGATGCATGAAAGTTAAATTTCTTTAATGAATATTACTTATAAATTCATGTCATCATTTTCACAATAAGAGATGTTTTTGAAGGAAAAAAGAAAGTAAATAATTAATCCTAACATCAAAAAGACTATTGTGAAGAGAGATTCCGCACATAATAAGGTTGATCATGTACTAATATATTTGTTAGTAATTTGGCCAAATTGGTTATAGTTGTCTAAAAAGATGGGAAAGGATAAAAAAGTGAATGTTTCTTGTTTTATAAATAAATGAATACCATTCAAACTGAGAAATAAGATTAAAAATAAAGTAATATAATGTTTTTTAAAGACATTCAAATCTATAAATCTGATGAAAAAATACACATGAAAATATTCATACACTTTAGAGCTAAAAATAAAGGTCTTATTGGGTTAATAAATAACTCTCATACCAACTTTCAGAACTAATGAGGTGAATAATACCCACCTTATTCTCACACTGAGTTGGATATGTGTTTTGAAAAAGTTAATTGGAGGTAAATTTAAAAAGTGGGAAGTTGTTAGAGGTTGTGATTCCTATACAGCTAGATAATAATCCATCACACTTTACTAAAAATTTTATCGATATTAATGTTCAATCATTGTTAGACATCAGCTGATATTAAGACTGTTTAAAGAATGTTTTTTGAATAAAACTTCTATTTTAAATATGTTTAGAAAGAATACATTAAGGGGGATCTATCAAGAGGATAAAGTTTCTATATATGAAAAATTTCTTTTTAAATTTTGATTTTAGAAAGCCCCTACATAATAAAAATATTTAGGCATGATTCTCACTCTTTAACCATTGTTATTTATTTTGAATATTCTAATTATTATGGGGGAGAAAATGTCTTACAATATAAGGATGTAAAAAAACATTGAATTGGATGTTTTTATGTATTTTATAATATGAGTGATGGTGCTGAAAACAAATTTAAAATCTTGTTGTACACCCCCAAAGAAGTGGATTCTAAGTTGGTATTATAACTAGAAATTCATATGGACATATTTTATACATTAGTAAAATCATAATTGTTTTAAACACTGAGTTAACCCATATAGACTTTGAGATAACTTATTTAAGGCTCATTATTAAGAACCATGTGTTTCATGAAAATAATATTTTAATAAGGGGATAAGAAAGTTTCAACCTTCCCTAGAGTGTTAATAAGTGGGAGTGACATTTTACTATACATTTCTTGTCAATAAGGTGGAGTAAAAAACATTGACTAGGTGAGACTAATTGGTATTGACAAGAAATATGATGTGGTATATTGAATAAAAAAAATGAATTATAAATTTTTTACTTTATTTGTTGCCAATTATATTTCATGAGAGTTATGAATGAGATTCAATATAATAGGGAGTTTCTTCTATTGAACATGCAAAGTCAAAAGTGTATACAATTGTAAATATTGCTTAAAAGAGCAGGATAATATATGATCAACCCCCAAAACTAAAAAATTGATGTGACGATATTAATGGTATGAAATTAAAAGTGTTGGTGGAATCACTAATAGAAAAATAGATTTTAACATCCATTGTTTTTGATTGTTAATGTCAAATTTCTATTTGACATCAATTCAACAGCTGTTTTAAGTGATATTTTTAACATTGGTTAAATAAAATGACATTAAAATATTTATTTTTATGTATTTTAAAGTTATATATTGTCACAAACCATCCTCAGGGCCCGTGACGTGACTACCCCAAGCCCGTCTTCCATAGGCCAGGGGCTGGCGACTGGAACCAAAGGCATAAATCCCGAAAAAACGGAAAGGCATTGCCTTTATAAAGTAAACAAACACCACAAAGTAGCCAGCAGAAGTAAAAACTAAGTAAACTGAGTACAATAGTAAGTGATGAAAAGTATGTGGGCAATAATATAAACCCAAACTGAAAGTAAAGTACAACTAGAAAGGAAGTACAATAACTGAAATGTAAAGCAACAACACCGAGCCGTCAACTGGAAATCCCACCTGAAGGGTGGGTACAGACAACCTCCTCAGCTCCTCGGGTCCTTCCGTCCACCCCGTGTATGTCCCGCCAAGTGGTCCACCTCTATGTACCGGCTCTTCATAAAACCCACCTCCGGGCACCGACTCGATGTGATATCCACCTCCAGGCACCGACTCTTCGTGAGTTCCTCCTCCGCGAACCATCCAGCTCTACAATCCTCAACCTCGATCAGCGGTGTCTGTCGTCTGCATCCAACACAACGTAGTGCGGGCATAGCCCATGCAGTGGTGAGTATACGCTAATCAGTAGGGACCCCAAAACCCCCTAAGGTCTCCCAGAATCCACAAAGGATAATACACAAAGGAAAGATACAATCATGAAGTAACAACCAACTCTACTTAGGTATATGCCCAATCATATACCTAAGTCATAAATTCCAGTTCGGCTCCAACATCTGAGCCCAAGTTCGATCTCGTCCACACAGGATAGTACAACCCAAATCCACAAAGGAAAGAAAATCCCAATCCACATAGGAAATCAAGTCAATCATATCGAAGATATTGATTGAAAGTCAAGACTCAGCTGACACACGTATACATCATTTGTAAAGAAAAAGGAGATGATTAGATGTAGTTAAAGATTCATCTAGCTGGGACCCACATATGATACTAGACCAGCTAAGCTTTCAGGGCCACATAGGATACAAGTACTATAGTCTTCACCGCCGAACCCACAGAGGATTACAGTATGGTTGTTGTCGTCGTTGAACCCACAGAGGATTCCAGTACGATAGTCTTCACCGTCGAACCCACGGAGGATTCTAGTACGGTTGTCATTTTTGTCGAACCCATAGAGGATTTCAGTACGAATGTCTTCACTGTCTAACCCATAGAGGATTCCAATATGGTTGTTATCGTCGTCGAACCCATGGAGGATTCCAGTAGGAAAGTATTCATCGTCGAACCCACGGAGGATTCCACTACGGTTGTCATCGTCGTCGAACCCACAGAGGATTCCAGTACGAAAGTCTTCACTGTCGAACCCACGGAGGATTCCACTACGGTTGTCATCGTCGTCAAACCCATGGAGGATTCTAGTACGAAAGTATTCCCCGTCGAACCCACAGAGGATTCCAATACGGTTGTCATCGTCGTCGCATCCATCTCTAGGGTTCCCGCACACAACATGATCGTTTCCGGGAGTGTCCACTCCACGAGCCAAGGGGTTGATACATCAACTGACACATAGTTTGGAGTTGATGTATCCCAAAGTTCTGTCTCCTTGATAGGAACTCAACACGATAGACGACACCTCAATCGGACGCCCAGTCTGAGAGTTATCGGCTTTTTCGTCCGAGGGCCCCTGCTGGTTTTTAAGTCAAAACCAACCCGACCGTACTCCAACTGCGTCCAAACCTCAAGCGGAGTATTCCAAAAGGTCCGTCTCACTAAAAGGAATCCAACAAAGTCAACAGCTCGTCAATCAGACGTCCGAAGCTCAAGTTATAAGTGTTTCCGCTCCGAGGGCCCGGTTGGTTTCGTGTTAAAACGAACCCGGCCGTACCCCAAGTCCTCCAAAACCTTGAGTATAATATACTGAAATGAACGACTCGATCCAAGGATCGCATCACAACTGACAGTGCGTCTATCGGAGGTTCGTATCCCAAGTTATGGTCATTTAAATGAACCTGCCCGTTTTTAGGGGGTTTTGGGCACGGACCGACCCGGCCCGAGACCCCCTGGGTCGGCCCGAACCGTGTCGTCCCGGCCCGGGTCCTAGTCTGGCCCATTAGGTCGTGGCTCGGCGCAGGTGGCCCAGCACGGCGTAATGTCGCGCCCTCCCCCAAAACCCAAAATGACAAAGCCGTTCCAGTCCGCCGTAGCAGAGCCACGACGGTCCCCTCCGGCGGCGCGCCACCGCCGCCGCTGCCGCTCTCCGCGGACCACCGGACTCACACCGGTGGTCTATTTCGGCTGCCGTCTACGTCTAAGGACTTCCTGGGACCTAATCTTCACTGCGGAGGTTTCAAATTGCCTCTGCGGCCCCGTTTCATTGTCGCCGTCAATTTAAACATCGACAAAAATCTGTGGAGTGTGGTCGGGCCATGTTTGTTCGGCCCATGACCTCCGCGTTAGGCACTAACAATAAACCAAGATTACATAGGGTTTATAAGAGAAAACAATCAATTTTATTTAAATAAAATTGAATCAAATCATTCCACGATCTCTTTAATGAATTCGAACCATACCAAAATTCACAACCCACAAATAAAACATTCGTGGATCAACATGATAATAAGTTGATCCGCGTTGTTTGTTTTTATTTAGAATGAAATAAACAAGGGAATTAAATCATACATAATTAAAAACACTACCTCGAAGAAGTCATCAATCGAGGTTCGTCACGGGAAAAAGACGTCGCGGAAGACGGCGTTGCGGGACGAGGCTCCGTAAGCATCGTCGGTGTTCACCCAATGAAGGATACGACGTCTCTCTTCCTTCAACGCGGAAAGAAGATTCAAAGATGAGATGACGTTCTTCTTCGAATCTTCGGTGTTCTTCACGTTCTTCGACGAGTAAGGAGTTGTTCTTCAGAGCGCAAGAGTCCTCTCCTTCCCTCCGCACAACAAAACAACCCCCAATAAAATAAGTCTTTATCTTATTTTATTAACACATGAAAGCCATTAATTTGAAATTCAAAAAGATCTTATTCAATTAATTTACTTAATTGAAGAGCATTTAATATTCTTAATAATTTTGAGGGTTGACTTACTAATAAATTGGGGTGTGGGTGAGTTACAAAATTAAGTGCTCATGGGAGGTTTAAGGGATTTGAAGGGGTGGGGCTCGTGTGGGCCCCACATTACTAATATCCTACCTAGGGGAGTTATGATGTATTGGGTCCCACTCCAACCACCATGCATAGGTTTAAACTACTTAGAATAGAAAATAAATTTTTTTTCACAAATTTATATTTCTTTACTTGGTTAACCCATTTTTTAATAACCTCACCCAAGCAAACGCAACTCCAGAAAAGGTGTTCCTAAGCAATTACTGGCACTGCGATTCTATCGGTGCCCTCAGATTTCGATTCCGAGCAGCAGTTCAAAAGTTAGAAAAACCCGCTCGTTCGTTCCCTAAACGTACCCGAGCTAAACTTCGGAAATTGATTCCGGGCACACCGGGCCTCAGAATCAGGTGCCGTCAGAAACTGCGTACTTGTAAATTCCAAAAGAAAATTAATAAAAACATTTCCCTTGAAATTTACGGGTCTTCACATATACTCTAATAAATTATATAAAAAGGTGAATCAATTTTCTTTATACATTGGGTTTTTTGAAAATAGATGTTGAAAATAGATTTTCACATCGATTATTTTGATAACCGACATTAAAAGTGTAATATTTTTTTTAAATATTGATGAAGACTAATATCTTTGAAGAAAAAAAAGAAATATAAACTAAAAATTGTAGAAACCAAATGAAAAAAATAAATATAAATTTAAATCTCCAACTTAATTTATTTTCTTTTAGAAGTTTCATTCGAATCAATATGTTGTTTGTTGATATTAATCTTCATTTTAGGAATACATTCACACATAATACATAGCCAATTTTGATAAGTGATTTCAAACTTCATCTAGAAAATCTCATGTTTATGATTTATCTTCTTAAATAATTCACAATTAGTCTACTTCTACATAAAAAATAAATCATCAAAATGTAAATTTTTAAAGAAAAACAATAATAAATAAGTTAAGTGGTGAGAATAAATACCGTTTTCAGATCATTAAATGAAAAATTTATTGAAATTTTATATGGATCGAAGAGGACTAGGTTGAAAAAATTTAAAGATAGAGTATGAGAAGATATAAAATATACATGAAAATATATTTTGAAATGATTTAATAAAACTTTGGTGAGATTTTAAAAATTTAAACCACGTTGTGAGTATGTTGAAATTTTGATTCCACACTTTTGGAATTTTACTTTTAACATTGGGTATATATATAACTGAAGTTTAAGCCCTTCCCACAGTAGGGTTTTTGCATATGTGTTTTTATAAATCTAATATTAAAAAAAAGTTTTAACTTTAATTTTATAAAAATATGATGCAAAAACCTCTTTGTAGGAGGTTTCTACATCATTTTATAAATATGCCAATGTGGGAACCCACTGTGGAAGAGTTTTCATGTTGGTTTTGTAAAAGAACTAGGTGAAAATATATTGAACTTTGGTTTTAAGAAAAATGAGTGTAAAACCCTATCATGAATTATATTTTTTCTATTAGTGGATGCTTCTAATATTTCCTATAATAGTTTGGAGATGTTTTAGACGCTTTCTATTTGTGGATATTAAAGTCCCAAAGTGAAACACGGTCAAAAAACAATATAAAATGTTAGATAACCTATCATATGATGATCTACATTGAAAGATACTATTTATATTGATAAACATCACTTAGACAAAGGTTGAAGGTGAATGATTTTGATGATAATGTTTTTAGTGTAGTGAGTTAACTTTAGGAATTCAAAGATGAGTATTTATATACTATAATACACCTTTGGAATAAGTTGAAAAGTTTTGTAATTGTTTTAATAATTCATTAAATTTATTTGGATATGTTATAAGGTGATATTGGGTGATTTAAAAGTCATTTAAGTTATTTGAGAAAGTTATTTTAACTTTGGAAGAAGTCTATAAATACTATACTAAATTCTAAAATATGGTTAAGAACCAAATTCATATGTTTGAGACTAACACTAGAATAAGTTATATACATGTCAGAGTAAGGTTCACACGAAAAATTGTTTAAGGATTAATAAATTTAATAAAAGGTTGATAAAACCATTATCTTAAGGTTGTGACAAGTGTATCATTTCTTCAAAAGGTATAATGAACCATACTATGAGACCTTTTTATGTTGGTAAATCCAATGTGTAATTTTGAGTAATGTCCTTTGGAGGTTCAGAAATTTCATCACAAGGCTGGTTCTAGTACCTTTTAATATTCAATCACGTTTTAAGGATCCATACTTTTGAGAAAACTAAGAAATTATAGTCTTGATTATTTTGAAGTGGAAATAAAATGAGATGATTCTCAATCTATTCAATCATTTTCTAAAATTCATCAGGATTTGTAGATCCATGATCCAAGCCTAATTCGAGAATGATTTGATAAGGAGAAGATAATGAAGATCACTATTTTTTATCTAGTAATTTCAAATGGGAATATTTTAGATCCATCATTTATGATCAAAGTAAATAAATAAATCCTATATTTATAGAGATAATTTTAATTATTTAAATCATATTTTTTTGTTTCAAGATAATTGAGCTAAGTGTAACTTCCGGACCCACCATCCATTTAACTGGGCCCCTGATTTGGTGGGTCACATGGACTCAAGTCCACCTCCCCATACACTAGAGCCTATCAACTAGCAATGCGGTTGTGAATGTGGTAATGTGGGGAGACTATACCCCCATATCATAGTGGAAAATCAAGCATAACCATAAAAATAAAAAAATGGAAGCATATATAAAAATACTGAATACATAAACATCTGAAGAAGAAGTAGCTGAGAAACCTAATAATAATAAAAATCCACTAGGTAGTGTCTTATACATGGAGGCATGTCTTGCTGATATATAAAAAGGGAATAAGGTACATTCATATATAATCATACCATTCAAAAAGTAAAAAAAGGGAAAAAAACTTTTCCAATAGAATCTCAAACATATGAAAAGTCCTCTGATTCTATGCTATATCTATAAGTAAATCATATCAATACTCTATCATAGGGTTCTTTTCCTTATCTATACCTGTCAACAAGTAATATAATCGAGTACCAAAGGTGGCCCAAGTAGGATGTGAGATAAAATACCATTATTCCACCTCCAATGGTTCCAAGAAGTAATCAATGTAGTTCTTATAGATAAATAGTGTGCAAGTATAAATGAAATAATAAAAAATTCTGAATAAGTAATAGAAAACATGCTCAGGTTCCTAGAGGACACTTGGCAGCTCTACTTACTTAGGATCATCACTAAAATGAATGTTTGATCTGTGAATATATATATAGTAAAAATATGTATTGTATATTTATACATTTCATCCACCAATATGGACCAAGTATGTACATATTTGAGTGTCCATATACCTGGAATACTATGTGTTAGCTGGACCAGGATGTAACTTAGACATTCTTAACAAGTATAAATGAATCTATGAGTTGAAGAAAAAGGGTACATGACCTATATACCACAATGAGTGGGAGAATCCATGCTCATCACTTGAGATGGTGGGTGTGTCTTTATGCTAGAACCCAAATAAAATAATGTGTTCCTTCATGCCCACTATTCAAATAGTGTCATTTGTGTGATATTTCAGGCTCAACACCCGATGTAAGGGAGCATGAATCATAATTCCCAAAAAAATTCTTAACACTATTCCAATGACTATATTAATGTGTATTAATATTTATATCAAGTGACATTAGTAATTACTTATCATACTTTATATCATAGTTAAATAAAGAATTTAATAAAATAGGAAACAATCAGTTTGGCCTCACCACCCTTTCATAATTCATTCCATTTAAATCATTCTATTCATTTCAGAAAATGAAAACCATCATGAATAAGCCATTTGATTTATTCCATGTCATTTAATGAGGAAATAAGTTGAAAAATTAGTTATAAGGTTTATTAAGTTAATTATATGGTGCCATTATCAATTGGGAAATTACCTATATGGGAAATTAACATTTTAAGTTGGGCCACCCACTTAGATGGATCCTTGGATTCATTAAAAATTTGAAAAATGGAGGGAGAATTCCAATACAACCCAATAAGAATGATTAAGAGGTGTTCTGTATGATTAAAAAATTTATTTAAAAGGGGAAATTGAAGTCGACACACTCAAGGGGTATTTGTGATTAAGGTCGGTATCCTCAATTTACTAATCAATAATCAATGGTTGTATATTAAGGTGTGTAGATGAATTTAATATGATGAAATCACATTAAAGATGACACGTGTAATAGGCCATCATGAAGAACTATAAAAAACTAGAAAACACCAAAAAAGTTTGGACAAAATAATGAGACCACCTACCATAGGGTCATTGATGATTCCTCATCTGATGGAGACCTCAGATTTGATTTAGGTTAGGAGAAATCGAAGAAACGCTCCAACACCCCAAGAAGAGGGGAAAAGAGATTGCACGTAAACAATGTAATGGGTCTGAGGATAAACTGAAATAGAAAGGTAGTGGAAGTTATAAAATACCACTAGATATCCAAAACCTTGGACAGATCTCGATTCAGACTTCAGATACAATAGTTATCAAGTATCCTAAATGAAAGGAAATTAGAGATAAATAATAGGGTAAGAGAGTTTCATCGACCAAAAAATGGAAGAGGAGAAAAATAAATTAGGTTTAAGGATTTATTAAGGGTAATTTGGGAATATCACCATCAAATATAGGGGCTTATGTTTTGGCTAGACAGTTTGGCCAAACCATGTGCAAAACATGCTCATCCCACTCCTTAATATAAGATCCCCCACAGATGAGTCACACAATTTCCCTAACCACGCACAAACCATACAAAAATTATCTATAAAAAAATCTATAGTTTTCACATGGGTGTGTGTTTGGGGTCACATGGTTGAATACAAATTGTGTGGTGCCTACTGCTTCTCTATCTCACCCCACACTATTACTATATACCATGAAGGATGGGTTTCATGGTTTTTACTAACATTGTGGCCCAATTTACCTTCCCAATTTCCAAGGTTCTGGGCTCCAAATATTCCCTAGAAATCCTAATTACCCTCATGACTCCATTGGGTACCATTATAAGGTATTTTGAAAGGATTTTTAACCAAAAAAATGATCCATACCTTTGTAAAAGGATAGGTCATTACAAACTCCCCTCATTAACACAAATAATCCTCGAGTTTTCCTTCTGAGGACAAAAAAGGTATCACTAGAAAAGAGTTCTAACCTCTAAGATCATATATCAGCTTATTAATTCTAGGTATTATCCTATAATCAACCACAATACCATAACACTCATAACAATGGAACTAACCTACTTTGTAGTGTCTTCACACTTCAATCAACAATATGAATGGGATGCTCGTTGATGGAATCCATATCCAACTCAACCTAATTATGATGAAATACATGAGGTAGGTCTAATAAAGTTGGAGAAGATGAGATATGTGAAATATATCATGCATAGACTAATATCTCTAAGTAAGTCTTATCTTGTAATCCATATATTTGATCTGTTTCACAACATTGACAGTTCCCACAAACCTAGGTGAGAGATTAACCTACCTACAAATACATCTATGGACCAAATTGCGAGAGACGTACAAGAAAACCAGATATCTATCCTCAAACTGGAGAGGTTTCTAAAATATATTGGCATATGTCTATTGTCTAGACTGAGCTGTCATCATATGCTTTTTGATTTACTAGACATACTCTGTAGTCTCCTATACAAGACGTGGTCTAAGAATTCCAGCCTCCCCTGCCTCTATCCAAAACAGAGGTGAATAGAAAGGCCTACCATATAAGTCTTCATAATGATCCATCTTGATTATAGCATGAAATATATTATTATAATTGAACTCAATAAGGGGAATGTGTATCTCCCAGGTTAACCCCCAAAGTCCAGGACATATGCATGGAGCATGTCATCTATCACCTAAATCTTATGTTCTATCTTTACATCAGTATGAGGGTGATAATACATGATCATAATCACCTATGTACCCAAGTACTTTTCCAACCCCTTCCAGAACTGTGACATAAAGAGAGTATTTATGTAACAAATGATAGATCATGGAGCTCCATGAAGCTGCACAACCTCCCTAATGTACAATATCCCTATCACATCTACCATTAAGGTCTATATCAATGGTAAGAATTGTTAAACCTTCATTAAATGATCAAAAACAACTCATACAATATTGTTTCCACGAGGTGATTAGGTTAAAACTGTTAAGAAATCCCTAGAATCAACACCCCATTTCTACATGGGAATAGACAATGACTATAAAAACCTTCACTAGAAATTGGTGTTCCTCATTTACCTGCAGGGATGTGGAACATTGAGTGATGATGTCATAAATCTCCCATTTTATACTAGGCCACCAATATTGGCACTATATGTATCAATATATCTTTGTGACACCGGGATGAATTGCCTAAGGCGAGGCATGAAATTCCCACATCAACTCTTCTTTGGTGTTTGATGGGACCTATACAAGCCCCTGGAATAGTAAAGTTTCAACCCCATCCATTGTCCAAACAAAATATGTATCATAATATGAGATGTTTTCCCTTAAGGGAAGGCCATTGGGATCAGATAGTTCCCTCATTATTACTCGTTTGGAAAGAGTGGAAGTCACTGCTAAGGCTATAATGATTTCCTAACCATGATCCTCTATAACCTAATTGTGAATCTATGATAATATGACCATATGTTGGAATTCAGCACTAAAATCTTGAACTTCTTGGATCTGAGTATTTTGGATCATATCTTTGACTATAACATTTACCTTTCCAGGAATGTAGGAATGTTTTCAATCAAACGACTGTAGGTATTCAACCCAACTATGCTACCTGATATTGATTTCCAATTATATAAATATGTAATGGAATTTGTGATTTGTTTATACCAAAAACTCTCTACAAGTAGATAGTGTCTCCAATAGAATTGATAATGAACTACAATAACTAGCTTGATATCGTGCGTCCGGTAATTCCACTCGTGATTCCCCAACTAACGATACTCGTACGCAATGACTATCTCATATGGCATAAAAATAGCTCCAACCCTTATACATGATGCATCACAGTATATATTATAGCTCCTTCTTGGATCTAGTAGAATTAGTAATAGTTATAAAGTCAACCATACCTTTAACACTAGAAAGGCTTCTTCACATGCTTTTGACCATATGAATTTCACACCTTTCTTGGTCAAGACCATAAGCAGTGCTGCAAGATGTGAGATATCCTGGGTGAAGCATCTGTAATATACTAATATCTAAAATAAAATATGGATTTCACATATGTTCATGGTTAATTCCCAATAATCTAAAACAATAAAATTCTATGGGTCTAATTAATTTCATGACTCGGAGATAATGTGACCAAAGAAGTGGACTTTTTTGAACCAAAAGTGGATTTTACTGAGCTTAACGTAGAGATAATTCTCTCTTAGTGTATTCAATGTGATCTGAAGAAGGGTTTCATGGTTATGTATAGATTTTGAATAGACTAAGATATCATTAATAAATACTACCATAAATAAATCTAGATAAGGGTGTAAAACCGAGTTCCTATGAACCATAAAAAACTACAGGTGCATTCATGAGACCGAAAGAAATAACCAAGTACTTGTATAGACCATACATACTAATGATTATTTTGAGGTATGTTTGATGATCTGACATACACATGATGATAGGTTGACCTCAAATCTATCTTTGAAAATACTCTCACTCCTTGTAGCTGATAAAAGAATCCATCTAGTCGAGGAAAAAGATACAGATTATTTTCCATGAGATGGTTCAATTAATAGTAATCTACGAAAAGTATGAGGGTACCATCCTATTTCTTGAAAAAAAGGATCAGTTAACCCCTAGGAGAAGTGTTGGGGGTGTATTAATACTTTCTCCTCCAGATCCTCCAATTTCTTCTTGAGTTTAAAAAGATCCATAGGTTCTATATTATAAAGAGGAATGGTCACTAGCACTGCTTCGGTAACTATCTCAATAGTTAATTATACCTCTCTCATTGGATGTATACAAGAGAAGTTTCCCAAAAGTAAATCCCTAAAAAACTCCACTACAGGAAGAAATAAAGTGGTATGTAACCCTTGGTCACCCAGGATGAGACTGGAAATCTGAACTATCACACTACACAACCTCTTCTGGTCTGGGCCTGATCACATAGCTGACACATCCCATTCTCCCTTATGTATGTTTCCACCATGCTCTGGTGATGTAAAAATCACCCTCTAGTGATATAAATCAATTTTTGATTTATATGGAATTAATTAATCTATCATGATGATTACATCAAATCCCTTTATGTTGAGGATGAAAATATTACTTATGAAAAGGTATCTTCCCATCTAAAGGGGAAAATCCTTATAATAATGGACACACTCTAATCGGATACCTAAAGGGGAATCAAAAATCATAAAACCATAGAAGTGTTTGATTTCATGGGCCAAAATCTCTATAATAGTCTCAAATGTAAAAGTGAGAGATGTGCCTATGTCAAATAAAGAAGACACTAACATGGTGGCTACTAGAATAATACCTCATATAGTAGAAGGTTTGGCTGTATGCTCCTTAAAAATTGGGTAAACTAGATGCTACTAGACTATACCATGAACCTAAGTTTCTACCTAACTACCATGAGTAGACCCACTCTAATGTCATTGAGAATCATGAGTCTGACTACCTCTATCTCAAATACCACCACGACCTATGCGGTCGGTGGTATTCCAACTGCGTGCCTGGTGAGACACTACTGGACCCTCTCCTTATAGTAGTATAGGAGTAGATACTTACTCTATAGGAATTGATAGAAATTTCTTGCATAAGCCTCGAATATTCCCCATCCCACCAAAACCTTTTCATTTCACTAGATCTCATAAGAACCGAGGCTTTATGTGTCCCAGATTCCCACACCAGTGACATATTAGAAAGCTATCAGTATTAGGAGACTAAATGCTACTACTTTCATGAGTATCCCCAAAACATATCTTTCACTCATAAGAAGAAACATATATAGATCTAGGTGTAAAACTACACCGACTCACATTATCATATTCCCTCAAACTCTATTTTGTAATAAGGTTTTGGTTGATAATTTTAGAAATAGTGGTCAACCAAAAGACACTGACTTGTGACTGGATGGAATAAACCTTCCCATCCTCAAATCACATTGTGGCCCTAAGGTAATCACCTACTAAAGTTAGTGAGAACCACTGAAAATCCCTAAAATGAGCATATTATTCCAAAACAGACTTTCCCCCTTGCTTTAGGTTCATGGATTCTCTAGCTTTATCAGCGCTCAAATTATGGGGAAATAAATAGTCATATAACATAGTATAGAAATATTTACAAACCATATCTATTTGTCCATATTCCTGAGTAATAACATCCCACAACCACTTGGAAGAATCACACAACATATACACAAAAAGCTTGACCCTCCTATTTAGAGGCATCTTTAGATGCTCAAATATAGACAGAATAGCTTCGATCCAAGACTTAGCCACATATAGTCCACCACCCCCCTAAAAGGTGGGAAGATGCTATAGTTGGAATTCCGGGGTCAAATATACCATACTTGGGGCATGAAAAACAAAACCTTTCATATTCTGCATAAAATGTAGAAAACCCTCTTAGAATTGGGATTCAGTGCCCATATCAGGAATAAGAAGAGGTTCCATCGGTAAAATTACAAGAGGAATCCCTGGTGGTTCAAGGCCTACCACCTTTGGTGTAAGGTCACCACTTCCTTTAATGCATCTGACTAGAGGTCATCCTAGAAACATGATACTAAAATTTCAAATGTACACCTCATAAGAGATCTTAACAATTGATATGATTTTTGATAGAAAATTAAGATAGGTGTATATCCTTCCTATATAAATGATAATGCCTCTTTTTCTACTTAATATCCCATTCTAGAAGGTAAAGGAGACCATAATGGTCATTAGAACATACGATATACCCCACTACCCACTACTAAGGCCAGGTTTGGGCCCCTGTCACTATTTCACATGTATAAGATGGTCATTTTAACATTAAAATTTATATTCAATTTAAATTTATGATTGTTCAATTATTAAATATATTTAAATGGTTGAATTAGATGGATCACCATTTCCAATCCATAAGGGCCCGTACTCCTTATGAACTAAAAAATGGAGTCCACTTAACTCATACCACAACATGTTCCATCCCATGGGACTAATTGTCCATGGATCAATGTGCCATAATTAATTAATTAAGTTGTCTTATTTAACATACATAGGAAAAAACTATTAGATTAATACATGCACTTTAAGTGTCAATTTTGTTTTCCAATCCTATAAGAAATATCAGCACAATTCCATACATAATCAAGGAACTAACAATATGTAACAAGAAGATGCATTCTAAAAATTGACGTGTCAAGGTCAAATGCATGGCATATTAGTGCTATTATGCCTAAAATAATGCATGTAATTTAATAACCTCATTTCATCAGGACATGGTAAAGAAATATCATTTCAATAATACCATTATTAATAACACCATAAAACAATTGCACCACCCAATAGTGAATTCATATCAACCATAATAGGAATAGTCAATAATATCAATTTATCTGCCCAGGTAATTTTTGTTTCCCCTATACCTGGGTTAGCTACATCCAAGAATAAGGTAGATTCCAAATCCTATTAGCTGATAGTCTTATATATAATTCCAAAATAGAAAGAAAAAGGAAAATTAGTCTCTGATACCACATTATAACATCCTGAACCAATGTCTACTTAACTGGGGCCCCGAGCTGGTGGGTTACATGGAATCAAGAATGCCTCACTATATGCTAGAGGTTGTCGACTAGCATCGAGGGTGTGAAGGTGGTACAATGGGGAGACTATGACCTCATATAACAGTGACACAATTTGAATAACCCTTAACATATAAAAACAAAAGCATATATAAATTGATAGAATACATATGAAGTGGAAGAATAAGTAGCTAAAACACTGAATAATAATAAAAATCCATTAGGTATTGTCATATACATGGATGAATGGTATGATGATATAAAAAGTCTAAGAGGGGACAATCATATACAATTATTCTATAAAATATATATAAAAGAGAAAAAAACTAATCCACTAGTGTCTTGATCATATGGTCAGTCCTCTATTAATATGCACCATTTAAGGTAAATCATATCAGAACTCTATGTCTAGGTGCTTTTCCCTTATATGTACCCGCATACAAGTTATCTACTCAGGTACCAAAGGTGGATCGAGTAGGGTGTGAGATAAATCCTAAGTAGGCCACCACTAAAGGTGTCTAGAATAAATCCAATAAGTTATCATTGATAAATAGTGTGTAGGAATAAATGAAATAATATAAAACGTTGAATAAATAAATGACAACCCACTTAGGTTCCAAAAGGAAACCCGACAACTCTACATGTTTCAGATCATAGAAAAAATATATTTTGGATCATTGACTATATATATAATATAGTTATATATCGAATTCACCTATATAGACTAAGTAAGTGTGGACATAAGTGGACACATACCAAGAATACTATGTGCTGGCAGGACCAGAACATAAATAAGACATCCATAACCATTCTAAAAGATCCTATAAGATCAAGAAAAATGGTACATTCCCAAAATCCCATAATGAGTGGGAGATGTCATCCTCCTCAATCAATATGGTGGGTGTGTCTTCAGGAGAACACCTTAAGTAAAGGATTTGGTTTACCATTACAACAACCCAAGTTTTTGAACTGAATGAAATCCAATGGAATTTGAATTTTGGAAGTTTGTGGATGGTATATTTTAAAAATAAAGTTTCAGAACATAATTCCGAGAGTTGGAATACTTCAAAGTGTTGTTTTTAGACTTGGTTAAAGGAACTAGAATTTTCTCAAGTGTCCTGTTGTGTTTTGGAAGTGTTGGGATATGAAAATAAAATGTTTTGTGGGTCAGCACAGAGCACATAATTTCTCTAAAACTGTGCGGCTGACCATAACAAACTGTCTGCCTTATAGAGGGAAACAGAAACACCCTACATGAGCTGCACATGTTTTACCAAAACTATGTGCCTAGACTGCATGGTTATTGGATTTTGGGCAGTCTGATCAGCCTCTTCACAACATGGTTAGCACAAAGTTCAGAAAATAATGCAAAACGATTGTGTGAGGTGGGTTTTCTTGACAGTGGCTGCCATACGGTTGGTTCATGGATTGGCTAAGCCGTGCATCCAAACCATGTGATTTTTGGGGTTAAAATGATATTTTATCCTTAATGAGGTTTAAACCTCATTTTCCTTTTTTCCTATCATCTTGGAAGCTGTGTGAAGCTCCTCCCCTTTATGGGTTTCTCCTCCTCAATCATATCCTAGGCATATAGATATCTCCCTTTATCTGATGTCTGAATCGAACACCATCAGTATCTATTGAAAAAAAATAGTAAGATTTAAATTCAATCTGTTCCATTATTCATTTAGTTTGGTACTGGCTGTGCTATTTTGGAGTGAGCTCATTTGACCTATTTTTAGGGCGGATGTCTATTTATTAGATTTTTTCAAACCGGACTGAATAAGGCCTTGATATTGGATGAGTGGAACATCCTAAGAATAAGGTAGGTGGTCTATGTATTTTTCCCAAATTTTCCTTTTGATTTATGAATAGTTTTGTTGTGTGAAACATCAGACTTTTTCTAGCACTACCTTGTGAATTAGTTCTTCATATAAAATTGATATACCCACCTAGTAGTATGCCCATTAAGCGTTATTAAGTAAATTGAGGACATAAATCTCAACCATAGACTCCACTTGGGTGTGTTGGATCTTTTTCCCCCATTATAATTAGTTTATTAAATGTACGAAACACCTTATAAGAATTTGATTTTGATTTATAATGGATTTTCCCTTGTAATTAATTTCCCAATTGAAAATGACACCTCCTAAGTTCTATGTTATTTCTTTTGGTATTTTTACTTGTTTTTTTGTCTTTTCAAAATAGTTTACATACGTGAATTGAGACGTGATAATTGAATTTGAAGTTTTTTGGTTTAAAATAATTTTTTGAGAAATTGTGTCATTTTCTAATTATAAATCCCCTCAGATGAGGTGCACTGCCTTCAAAATTATAAGTGATAAGATTAGTGGTTTATGGTGTGATTGGTTTAATGCTTTGGTCCCTTATATATTATTTGATTTTATTATTAATATATGACATGTTTAGGACATGGACTCTAATGGAATTAGAGAATGGATTTTTTACATTTATAAATTTTTATAAAACCCTTTCACCTTATAATTTCATCACTTGGAACCTTTACTACACTCATTATTATAGAACCAGGATCCTCTTAGGGGCTTGGTGTGACTTATTATTGCATTTTCCCAAGTAGGTAAATTCAATTTTTAATCATGTAATCTTCTAAGTTCTCACTGAATATTGATAAAAAAGTTCCAATATTGAGTATAATAAATGGAATATATTACTTTTAATATTATGTTCATGATGGATTTATCTTCGTGAATGTATTAAATAGTTTAACTGAAATGGAATTGATTTGGGTGGTATGAACACTACTCTTGATTTTATTAAATGGATTATATGAATTAAATGACATGATTATAATGAAAGAAATGATTCATGGTGGTTTTCTTTCATTGATGGAATTAAAGGATTTAATGGAAATTAATTGTAAAGGGTGGAAAGGCCTCACTGTTTAATTCATTTTTAAGTACATGCTTAATTTTTATTATTATTAAAATTGAATTATCTTAATTACGAATGACATTATTATATGTATAGAATGATAGGTAATTCCTCATGGATCTGGTTATTATAATTTATATATGATTATACCTTTATATGGGATATGGAAAGATGGTAATGGATCAGTTGAGCATGGCATAAAATCATGCTCCCTTACATCAGGTGTTGAGTTAATGATGTCTCTCACAATTGGTAATATTTTAGATATTGGGATGAAGGTTCAAACTAACTATCTAGGGTGATGAAATAATGGCTCACTCACCTTCCTGAGTGTTGTGCATGACATCTCACACTCTATTGGGATGTTGGGAATATAACATATTTCTTGAGATTACATAAACATTTAGATTTGTTAGGGATAACTACGTTATGCTCGGTCCAACCAATATATAATATTCCTAGTATATGGACACTTATTCCCATACGTACATGGTTCATATAGGTAGATGAAATATAAAATTAAACTATATATATAATTATTATTTTATATGTTCACTAGCCTGCCATATCTTATTCTGAAAATGACTTGAAGAACGTACAACTTCTAGGTGTCCTTTAGGAACCTGAGCAGGCTGTTGTCAATTTATTCACATTTATTTATTATTTTGTATACCTACACACTACCGTGTTTATTATTCATAGACTTGATTTAGTTTTCAAAACCATGGGTTGTATGCTTCTTGGATTTATTTCACACTACTTACTCGGGTCACCATTGCACTAGGGTACCTGATTAGACATTATGTTTATAGGATTGTGGACTCTTTCTTGGTTTATTTCTTGTACCTAAGAGTTAGGAGAATATGACTGATCTGGAGTTCAGGATTCTCATGGAGATCACCTTTGGGGGTTTTCTTTCTTTTATTTTTTTTTCATGTATTGTACTGTATCAATGCCTTCTGTATGTTTACTTTTTTTATTTATGTATCATCAATAGGACATGAATTCATCTATTTTATATTGGTGTTGGCTGTCTTTTATATTCAGTTTATATTATTCTTTCACCACCCTTTAATTTATTTATATAATGCTTCCTATACATTTTGTTATTTATTACCTGATTGTCCATTGAACTACTCTAATTTGAGGGTATATTATCTCCACTATCACCTCATTAAACCCTCACTGCAAGTCTGGAGCCTCTGGAATATGGGGAGGCGTGCATGAGGCCATGTGATCCATTAGTCCAACTACTGTCTTTGTGATCAGTCAGGCTGGGATGTTACAAAGTGGCATCAAAGCGATTCTTTTCCTTTTTATTATGATTTTGGACAGGTAGACAAGAGGCTAGGAATGTGTCACTACATGGTAAATTGGTGTTCCTAGGAGTGATCAACCCACACATAGGGATAATTCCATGTGTCTAGGGTCTAGATTATTGCTTATACTATTCGATGTTACTGTTGATTATGATTTCACCTTGAGTGATTGGTGTAATTTCTATTAATTATTGATTTATGGAATTTATTTAATTTTTCCCTTGTCATGTTATGGAAGGGTTGAATCATTACCTACATCATTATAGGCACATATAAATTTACATGTCATGCATATAACATGCCATGTAGTTTCATTTATAGGTTTTCTACTTATTTGATTATGTGCATTTAATGATATTACATGCCTTTTTTGTTTATAACATACATGTTAGGATGAAATGATTTGGGGATTTATTTATCATGTTGATCTATTTTCATGTTTTGCTAATTATATTCCATGCTTCCTGTTTATTAGCTTTTCTCACCTATGTATCATTTCTTCTATGTTTATAGAAAAATTCTCTATGTTTTTTACTTATTAAAACACACCTAGTTTGTTATTAATAGTTAATTGGTTTCGTGGGATGAATTTATTGGTGGTGATTTGATGGGAACTAGTTGTCAATTATAAGATGTATGGGTACCTTATACTTTGGAAAAGTTAACCTCTATACTCAAACCATCCTTGAGATATGTTAATTAGCGACTCTTTTTAAAACATAAATGATGCTAAATTTCAATTATAATGTGAAATGATTTTGATTAATGGGAGATAAATTCCAAACAATAAAGTGTATGGGTGCTTTATAGATTAGTAAATGACCACCCATATAACTGAACTATTATATATGGATGTGTTTTAATTTTAAATGATTATTAAATGTAAGATTTGTTTATTTTCAGCTAGAATGAAATGGTTTCCTTTATAAAGGCTTGTGACTTCATCACATAAGCATGGTGATCATGTGATTACCTTATAAAATTCATAAATAGACCCAATTTGGTCAGTTGGGGCATTTTTCAATGAGATGACCCATTTGGGTGTTTGTAATTAAATAAATAGACAAATTTTATTGGGTTGCCTGTTAATGAACCTAGGTTGACTTAATGTGACCCTCATAGGTTTCATGATCTATTATAACATAAAAAGGAATTTATATTATAAATTTTCTAGTTTTTATAGGATTTCAATAAATGGTTAATGTTTAAAAAGAAAGTTTGATATAACTTTCCTATTTTACCATATGGCATTATTTGAAAAGGAACCAAGTGATTTTTTATAAATGGTACTTGATGTTTTGTTAAAAATCTTTTTAATGTTTAAAATATTGAATGTAAATCAATATAATGACTTGAGAATGGAAAAATAAGTGGTTTACCTTGTTTAAACCCTTGGGTAAGGGAAGATTAAACTTTCCTTTTAGTTTTCATGGAATGAAAATATGATAATTTTATGTATGCCTTGAAAAATGATGTGAGATTCATATTGTATGGTATGTTTAGGGTGTCATTTTCCCCAGAAGGACCTTTATCTTCTAAATGAAACCTTTATTTAGAGGGGTGGTCATGTTTTCCTTAACCCTTGTTATGGGAATGAGCATCAAGTAATGATCGGTTTCAGAAGGCTATACATGACTAGGGAATAATAAGTAGCTTGTAGGTCTTGTGACCCTGTTTCTCTTTTCATGGGTGACTCAAAAGTTCATTATTCTATTTTACAATCATATGAGATGGAATAAATTTGATCTAGTTTTCTATAAAGACCATCTGATACATTATTGAATAGGGATGAAATCCTATAGATAGTATTAAGGATGTTCCATTTTCTTTTGAATCTTGTGGTAGTATGAGTTGATATATGTGGTACCATTTGAGTTGTTAAATGGTGTAATAAACCAGTTTGTCTTGTTGAAATTGTTGAGTTTGAGTAGTTGAGTATATTCTTAGGTCATATCCATAGTATAGTTACCTGGGAATTAAAATAAATAAAGTTTTTCCCAATTCTCAAGATGAATTCTAAGAGAATAGATTGTTTTGACATGCCAGCCGGTTTTTTTTGTTTTCATACCGAATGTGGTGATGTGGTGATCGTGACTTAGAGGAGAGAGCCATGTATGTTTAAGGTGGGTTTGAACTACTGTTTTTACAAGAATCTAGTTAATCTATCATTTTTATGGTGAGGAAACTCCAAAGGTGGGGAGTTTCATGTTATTTCTATAAATGTGTCCTTCCAGGTAGAAGAAACATGGTTGGGGAATACCATTTTAAATGGTTAGTTCTGTATTTCGATGATGTTGAGGCTTGAGATTTTTGAATCATGTCAATGATTGCTCAGAAGCACGATGTTGATGTGGTTGGATGTGTATGTAATGAATGAGAAACACCATCAATATCAGATGGAATTTAGTGGTTAAATATGGAAAAATTAGCAGATGCCTTTGTGGGTAAAGGCTTGTGACTTGTTTATGGTGCTTCATCAGCGGGTGAAGTAGCGTTTCTTTCATTAGAAGTTGACCAGTAGTGGTTCTACTATTATGCTTTTAGATTTCATGTTTTTCACTCAGTGTATTATTCTGAAATAGATAAGTATGTCCCTTATCTTGATATCATACTGGATGCACTGAGATAGTATCAGTCTCACCCAACGCTAATGTTTCAAAAGAAGTTGGTCTAGAGAGGTGTTTCACATCTTAGTTATGAATTAGACAAGTGGTTGTTTTAATGAAAGGCATGGTTAGTCATGAGTGATACTTTGGTTCCCCTGTATGAATGTGTTGGACAAACTCTATGAAACCAACCACTTTCTTTGACTGAACTTCTAGGTGGATTCTTCTCTAGGCTCAATCATTGTTTAGATATGGACATCTCAGCCTTATACCAACATCCAACTTATAAACATGGAATATGGACTACCATGGGTTAGTTACTTTGACTCCATAATAATGAATCATAGGTTATGCAAGACTTGTTTTTGGTTTTAGAAGTGATGTTTAAAGGGTAATAATTCCAGTGGGTTAGATCTGGATTACCCATTTTCCATGTATAAGCATGACAATTTAAATGGTAAAATGGTGGTTTCAATAGGTAATTCCACTGGAATTTAGGTATGGGTTTCGGTGAATGTTCTTGTTATAAATTTAAGGTTATTTGGGGGAACTCATTGTGGTTTATTTTGAAATACACCAACCGTCTAAGTCAAACATTTTCAATAATAGTTATCCGGAGTGGCTCAAACTATTTTCCATCTTATTCAATGTATATGGATGAATGGAACCATTATAAATCACATCATTTTGTTAATTTAGGTGTGGTGTATAGGTCGATAGTGTCTTTCAATGAAATATTGTGTGACCAATTTTTGTTTGGCCAATCGAGATTCAATAATTTATATCTAGTGAGGTCACTTATATGACCTCAAATGTAATCCAATTCTCTCTGTTAATGAAATAATGTCGGGAGAATCTCTATAATTGTTGGAGGTGTGTTTTGTAAGGAAATTCCTATGGTGGATGTACCGTGGCATGGAATTGGACACTTTCTATTTTAACAACATTTGGTGGGAAGCACCATCAATCCAATGTTTAAGGATACAACAACAAGATCGTGTCTCTAGATAAATGGGATTGGGTGAGTTCTGTTATAGTGGTGTAGATGGAAAAAAATCATTGTATTAGGTTTTTAGGTCTTAAGTGATGTATGCTTAAAGTGGTACATAGAGGTGTGTTAGGCATTTGGAAATTCAATGCAGCCATTTGAAAAAGACTTCACGACCCTTGTTGGTTAGGTGATGTGTCCTTTGTTCCTGAAGGCTTTTTAGGGATGATGATTTCTAATATGCATCGGTTATAATGACCCATGTTTTTGAATTAGACAAAATCCAAAGGAATTTGAATTTTTTCATTTGGTGGATGGGTCATTTTCCAAACTGAGCTTTATAATGTAATTACATGAGTTAAAACACATCAATGTGTTATTTTTTTACTTGGGTAAAGGCCCAAGAGGTTTCTCAATTGTATCACTGTGTTTCAGAAGTGTTGGGGTCTGAAAATACAATTTTTGGAGGGTCTACACAGGATGCACAATTTTTGTAAAACTGTGTGGCCCTCAAAAAAATATTGTGCACCCTATAGAGGGATATAGAAACACCCTACATGGGATGTACTTAGTTTACCCAAACCATACACCTATCGTGCAAGTTTAGTGGATTTTGGGTAGTATTCTCACACTATTTACCATATGGTTATTGCACAGTTAGGAAAAATATGTAGAGAAACCATGTGAGGGGGTTTTTTTTGTAGTGTCTCTCGCATGGTTGATAGATGGTTTGGGAAATCCATGCATCCAAATGGTGAAATTTGGTTTTGGGGGGTAAAATGAAACTTTTATCCTTAATTAGTTTAAAACCTGATTTTACTTTTTCTCCTCATCCTGGAATTTGTGTGAAGATCCCCTTCTTTTTAGGTTTCTAATCCATAAACTATTCCCAGCATGGAAATAACTCCCTCATATGATGTTTGAATATAAAAATGTTGGTCTTTATGGATCTACATCAGTAAGATCTACATTCCTTTTGTGATGTTACTCATTTAGTTTGGTATCAGCCATGTTATTTTTGTGTGATCTCATTTTCCCTATTCTTTGGGAAGATGTCCATTTCATATATTTCTTTCAAAATAGACCGAATCATACCGTGATATTGGATGAGTGTAACATCCTAAGAATAAGGTAGTTGGTCTATGAATTTTTCTGAATTTTTCCATCAATTTATGAATAATGACTTTGTGCTACGTACCAAACTTTGTAAAGAATCTCTTTTGATTGAGTTCTTAATTTCAATTTGACATACACACCTATTAGTATGCCCATTGAGAAATATTAAGTAAATTGAGGATGTCAATCATGACCACATACACCCATTGGGCTTTCTGGGTTGTTTCCCCCCTTTATAATTAATTAGTTAAATGTATAAAATTACTTCAAAGAATTAATTTTTGATTGATAATGGATTTTCCCTTGTAATCAATTACTCAATTGACAACGAAACCTCCTAAGTTCCATGTTAGGACTTGGGGTGTTTTTCATTTGTTGGTTATTATTTTCTAAATGGTTTACTTAATTAAATTGATATGTGATAATTAAATGTGAAGCTTTTGGGTTAAATAATTTTTTTTTGAGAAACAATGTCATGTTTTAATAAAAGAAACCCTCAGATACTGTGTACAATATTAGAAATTATGAGTGATGAGTGGTGGTTTATGAAATGCTTGGTTTAATGCTTTGGTCCATCTTCTATGTTTTGATGTTATTGTTGATATATGGAATGTTTAGAAAATGACATCTAATAGAATTAGAGAACGAATTTATTCCTTTATAAATGTTTATAGAACCATTTCACCTTTTATGTTCACAACATGGACCTTCTCCTACACATATGAATATTGAACCAAGCTCCTCATAAGGTATTGGAATGAATTTTAAATGGATTTCACCAAGTAGGTAAATTCCCTTTTCGTTCATGGTGTCTTCTAAGTGCCTTTTTGAATGTTGATAGTGAAATTTCCATGATTGAGTAGATTAAATGGAATGTATTAACCAACTATCATCTGTAGGATTTTTCTTGAAGTAGGCTCATTCTAGAAGATATCACTCCTAGAGCCATGATATCATTGGAGAAACTCAAAAAAGGACTAACTCATTTGGGCCATATCCAAATGATAAAGTATTGGTCAAGGAAGATTATTATACCAAAGAGACAGAATCTTGCCCATAAAATTCCACTAACCCAATCTGGATCAATCTGCAACATAGGAGATCCTTCATAGATAATACCACTAATCTTATATATGTGGATCGTTACATCTGGGATATGACCTAAAGAATATAAATAACCCTTCTAATGTAGCTCACTAAATGGAGGACCAATGCCCTACTCTCTAAGGTTATTCCGTTTCCACAAAACTCCACTAGGGGTGACAGATGATCGCACCAGTCCCATGGAGGGATACCATAACTCTATATGGGACTCTACCTCTAGAGGGTACTACAATATAGTAATGTGGATTTAATGCCATACTGAACCCTTGAGTAAAGGACCAAGGGAATACTCTCAACCTATACTGGTCCAAACAAAAAAAGAAGTGCTTCAAGTACTCTTGTTGGAAGAACATGAAATGACCAGAAATCCCAAGTCTTTATTGTGTGGAAGATCCACACATAACATGTAGTCTCCTTGTACTCAGTTTGTATAAGGGTACACACGGTGTGTAGAGACACGTGGTATCCTATACGTGTTCGTGGGGGAGTACATGACGTGCCTCATTAAGTCTGGAACTACCTGTGTCTGGGTCTGGTAAAAGCCTAAAGAACATGCATGAATCTTCATCAACCCAAAGGTATAAAACATAATTCCACTGATATACCTCTTAAAAAGGACTCTGATTTCCAAACTAATCACATCATCTTGATCCTTGTAGAAAAAATGTTCAAAATAGACTATTCACATGCCCCAATCGAAAACCTGGTAAAAAAGTAACATTTCACAACATAACACATTAATGGTATTTTTTAGGGGGAATATATCAATCCCAAAATAAAATGTATGGATCAAACTGTTGTGATACTCATGAAAAAAATACATGGGATTGGCTTTTCATTTTTCCAAATCGAACACTAGATGAAAAAGTCCTATTTCACCATATTATGCTCGAATGGAATCTTGTGGGCCTGAGTCACAAGTGAAAATTAAATATCAATCCATGGTCTTGAATTGACCATCTCAATACCACAATTGTGTTTCTGCTGACAGATCTCCAATACAATGTCATATGAAGGAATTACATCAGAAAAAGGTTTAAGAATAATAATAATATAAACAATAATAATATTGTTATTAAATTTATTATATGACTTGAAGAGAGGAATCTCTCTCCCATCACCATTTTAATCCACTATCACACACAACACATCTAGTGAAACCAACCTCGATTTCTCTTTGATTTACATTTTTTGTTCCTCTTTATATCATATTATTATTATTTCAATAATAATATTATAACATAATTGGATCCATGGGACCCATAGTCTTCACCCCAGATGGCGTGCCACCCTCTCTTATTTCCTCCTTGTTTTTATTTTCATTTATTATTGTTGTTATTATTATTATTATTATTAACTATACAAATGTAACTTCTCCCACCCTATTTCATGTCACACGCATGGGGGCTAAAATCATGACTAGGCGATAGGAAACTCATGCCTCACACTGCAGATTTGAGGACCATCAGTTGTCAATTTCATCAGATGTAATAATAAAACAAAACCATGAACCCAAACTCTCTATACATATGTGTATCTACTACCACCACTATATACCAAAAATGTATCTTCGAATCTCTACCCCAAACCCGTGGTAGCGATCTGTTGCACCAAGGATCGAGTGCACAACGATTATTCACTGGGTATTGGTTGAATCTTCAGAAAAAGAAATTGTCAATGTGGAATTTATGTAGATTGGGGAGAGAAAATCATAAAACAAAACCTTGGGGAATGAACCATATAAAATGTTCATGTCAGCCTCAATCCATTTTTGATAGAATGATAACAAAGAGGAATTAAAATAAATTTTCTGATAATCCCATAGATAATATCCCATTCCGAAACAATGATCAAACTGTGGATCAATATATTCATGGATCGACCCATATTCATCATGGAAATCATAAATGGGGAAAATCACAAAGAAACAATTACCCTACCTTGATTCGGATTAGTTGTTGAAAAAGGATGATCGTTACATCGTCATTGACGAGGTTCCTTTGAATCAGATGTATGCCGATCATTGACTCAGGATCCATTGCTATTTTTTCGAGAGTGTTCTTCCAAAGATCTACCTAGAGATTCTCCGACATTCCTAGGGTTATGCCTATAACCCTAGGATTTATGTATAAAAATTAATTTCAATGAAAAGTCACTATCTCAATAGAAATAATTTTTATTTAAATTATTTAATAATGATTACCTCATTTTTGAGTTTTTCCATAGAAGACCTGCACTGACTAAGGTTAAGTTTATCCTTGAAAAAAAAACCACATTAAGAACTCAATGATGGTATCATATTTCCAATACATTTCACCATTCTTGAGTTATTAGGATTTTAAAAATAAAATAAAATTTTTTAAATAAATTTATTTATAATTACGTTCTTGGTGAATTTTACTACAAATGACCTGCGCCAACCAAAGCTAGGTCACACCTAGGATAAAACTACCATTTTGAGATCAAAAATGCCCTCAAAATTTTGATTCAGGAACCCATTTAAGAGTTATACTACATTTTTACAAAAACCATGTGAGCGTGCTGTTAAGAGTTTTATATTTTTCAAACAATTTTTCCAAGAATTTTGGGCCTTGGAATCTCACGTCGTCTCAACACGTAGTATCAAAATCATTATATATATTTTCTGAAAATAATACATGGAAAATATTAGACACTATATTCTCCCCACCTTGGGTCTTTATATTCCCAAAATCCAAAACAATGGCTACCCCAACAAATGAGGGTACTTAGAATGAATTTGAGTTTACAGCTCCTATGTTCTCTCCAAGAGATTCTTGTTCCTCCATCGAACATAAACTGAAGGAATTGATCACCCAAAAGGATCCTCCCAACTCCATCAAAAATACAACATGAATACTTGTAGCATGTCCTCCAGAACCTTAATGGTCTTCTTAGTATGACCATCCATCTATATATGAAAGGTTACGCTCAAGCGTAACTGAGTCCCAAATGCCTCTTTTAAATCCTTCCAAATCTGGGATATAAAATGAGCATCATGACCTGAAACTATCGTCAAAGGGACTCTATACAGTGGATCTATCTCCTACATCTAAATGGATTATAAGAGCTCTACTAAACATTGGTCTCTGATAGCTAGGAAGTGGGCCGACATGGCGTGTCAGTCAAAAATCAACCATATGGCATCATGTCTTTTAGACCTAGGTTGTAAAACCATCACAAATTCTATTTACATCCCATACCACTTCCACCCTAGAACCTCAATGGGTTGAAATAAACTCACCAGAACATGGTTATTTGCCTTCACTTACTGATATGTGTGGCATCGATAGACATGCTTTGAAACTCCCTAATTCATCCCTAGACACAAAAATTGACCTCAAAGGTCCAGGTTCATATTTTGTACAACTGAATGTACTGCCAAAATGGTATTTAGGGAAGTCCCTCAAAACCTACTCCTTGAATTCCACTTGTATAACTTTGCGCCCTCTATAAAGAATAACATTCCCCCTAACTTTTTAATATCCATCCGGAGCATACCCTATGGAAAAATGAGAATATAGGGTCTCATACTCAGTATCCCTAAGTTGTGCTTCCCTAACTCACTGTAAGAGTGGGGGGGTGACCACCATCGACTGGAGGTAATCTGCTCCATCTCCATCCACAAAGGATAGCTATAATGTATTCAACTACTATGATGCCTCATTCAGAAACTACAAGCAAGATATCCTACTGAGAACAACTCCCATAATGTTCTTCTTCCTAGGAGTATAAAAAATATAAATGTCATAGTCTTGGGGGACCTATAGAAACTACATCTATCTCAAGTTCAAATCCTTCTAATAGAATATATACTTGAGACTCTTCTGGTCATAGTAGATGATAAATCACTCACACATCAGGTAGATTCACCACATATTCAATGTGAATACTAATGAAACTAATTCAAGATCCTGAGTTTTGTAGTTTTAATCATGTGGTATTAGTTGGAATGAACCATAGAAAATAACTGCTTTCCTCTACATCGGGACAAAACCAAGACTAGTTACTGATGCATTGCAGAACACCTATGTACTCAGTACCCTCCTCTGGAAATATCAAGATGGGAACACTCGTAAATCTCTTCCTAAACTACTAGAAACATTCTGAGAACCTTTTCTTCCACATAAATGATTCCCCTTTCATGTCAATGCTATCAAGGGTGCTTCTACTCTAGAGATTTTGGGTAAAAACCCCTGATCGTACCCTTCTAATCCAATGAAACTCCACATCCTGGTAACACTCTTGAATGACTCTCAATCAAGCACCAACTTAACCTCTTCTGGATACATTACAACTCCACCACTATTTTAGGAAACTGAGGAGTCATAAATTCTACTACACTAAGGGTCATTCTAACCAATTGATGAGTAATCAGCCACACCCTCCTATGCACGAGTCCATTCTACACTTATTGGATTTTATTTTCACTAAATAAGGAAAATTTAGTCCCATAACTAGGGACACACCACACCCTTCACCTAAAATATTCAATCTAAGCATGAACTATGGATAACCATTCCATACCAAGAATGACATTGTAAGGCCTCAACACTCCTACTAAGAAATCACAACCAAAATTTTCACCTCCAAGAGTTAGGTCACAATATTGGTTTCAGTGCATGATCATTGGTTCTCCCCAGTAGGAGTCTCCAAGCATGAGGGCTGAGTCAATGGTGAAATCAAAATATCTGAGTCTCGAATAAGATATGTGGTAGAAAAATAATGACGAGAACCTTTGTCTATCAATATAGAAACTAAAGTAGAATAGGGAAAAATCATACATTGAATAATTACTTGAGCCCTTGAGTCATATTATACGACTATATGCAGTTTTTCACATGTCCTCTAGCTTCCTCTAACTAGTGTAGACCACCTGGGGGTGGTGGTGGTAACATGCCGAAACATTGACCACCTCCTACTACTCTCCCATCTCCTCTTCCACATCCACCACCCTATAGATCTGTCTGCTCCTATCACTGTGTATTCCTTGGTGGTCCATCTAATGTCTCTCTATCAGTAGTATGATAGGTTGTAAAATCTCGGGCGAGATATCCCCTACCATCACATGTATAGAACCTCATATCTCAAGTATGATTGGACCCACCCTGTGAGCCCTGAACTGCAAATAATCTCTCCTAGGACCTCCTCTTGAAACTTATCGCTTGTCTATGTCTTTCAGACTGACATCGGCATCCCGCCACTGAGGTCTCTACTCCTACTTTCCTTATGCTGACTACCATCAGCTGTGTCTTCCCAACCAAGGATCTATTAACCACACATGTTCCCTATAGAACCTAATTTTAGGTAGGAATTCATAGAGGGATAATGCTAGCTCGAATGTCCCATCACAAACCTCGCATGAAGGTCCAATCCCTAAAGCTTTGGTCATGTATCATATCCATCGAGTACATAGAAAGGTTTGTATGCCTTGATGAATACTAATATACCAACATGTTGTACTATTGGAGATATATAAGATTGTATACATTCATATCCCTCATCTTATAAAGTGATAACTCCTCTCTGAAAAGTATCTTAAATTATATCCACGTAAGAGTTGCCTCATCATAAAATTGAGTTAAAAAAACCCACCATGGACCTGATGATCCATGTAGAAGGATAATTTCTAGGACCACCATATAATATGTGGGTGACATGACTAGATAGAAAACTCAGGTTACCACCTCAATCCAGTTCCCAGTAGCCTATGTTTCATGATTGCCACAGAACCTAAGGGGTCACTTTCACTAAAACTTATAAAGTGTGCTCAGAATACACTTCTCATCCACTAGTACTATGTGTACCATGTCCTAATCTATAGGGGGTGATATAGTTGGTGCACCTCTTAGAGGTTCTATCTCCAATAATAAACTTTGTACCATTGTCTCATCACCTGGAGGATTATCCTCATGATCATGCGGTGGAATCCTAGCTGACTATATATGTGAAGGCATCTTGAAGTAAATAGATGTACCATGGTCAATAGAGTATATATGGAATTGAATAAAAAAGGACATGGAATACACAACCATTTCTATATGTTGCATGTACTATTATTTTCTCCATATAACCAGTGTTTTCATGTACAAAGTCAAAATTAAGGAAAATAGAGTCTTCATGTTTGGATAAGTCAGCCGCCTCACCAACACTAGATTATCTATCCTAAAATCTGAACTCGAAACACTTATAACTATTACCCAAAACCAATCTTATAGACTCCTTTTCCTAAAGTATAACCGACCCGCTCTAATACCAATTTTTCATGAACTTTCCATGAGGGGCCAATGTTGCGACTACAACAATCCCACCTCCAATAGGCATGGGGATGGTGACTAGAATTGAGTAGGAATATCCCAAAAATTGGAGGAATTATCCTAAATTACCTATAAACACACACACACATCTCCAAGACAAAAATACTGAAATGTAAAAACACCAAGTAAAAAATGCATGCAAACCACTAATCCCAAAACTAGAGTAAAATAGTGAAAGTATTGAAAAGTTAACATGGCCAAATACAATCCCACTAAAAGGATTCTGAAATCATAAGTAAAACCTATAATAAAGGAGGTACTTGGACTGATATCTAAACCACAGGAACAAAACTCATCTATCTGGCCTCGCTAACCACCACCTAGTTTTTCTCCACCTAGGAATCCATCAAAGGGTTGATCATTTGTAGAATACTTTACCCATGCATGAAATTCCCGTGGAGGTGTGAGTACAATAATATTCAGTAGGACACACTAAAAAAATAAATTTCATGTAAAAAATACCTTAAGGATAAACTAGTCAGATCAAAACAGGTATATGTCAACATTACATATAAGGAGAATTATCCAGATATACTCTTGAGAAACTCCCTACTATCTGTGGGTCTAAACCAACTGTTATCCATAGGATTATTCTAGAATCATGCTCATTCAGGAATAACTCACTCATCGATCCATGATATAATCAGAGACACTCATGAAGAGGTCTTACTATTTTGGCCCCCTCCCAAATCAGAATGTATTAGTCAAAGAATATTATGATACCACAGAGATGGGATTAATCCTCTAGAATACTACAAACCTAACATAGATCAATCCATAATGTAGGGGATCCTATCTAGAAAATACCACTAACCCTTATAATTATGATCATAACATAAGGGATCCCACCCAGAGAATACCACTAACCATACTAATGTATCCCACTAGATGGAGGAACAATTCCCTACTCTCTAAGGTTATGTTGATTCCACAAAACTCTACTAAGGGTGATAGAGGATTGTTCTAGTTCCAATGAAGGATACCATAACTCTATCTGGGACTTAGCCACGAGAGGGGACTACAATCCAATAATGTGGATGTAATGCCATATTGAACCCTTCATTAAAGAACCAAGGTAACCCTCTCAACATATACAAGTACAAACTAATAACGAAGCACCTCAAGCACTCTTGATGGGAGTACACGACATATCCCATGGGGCACATGACGTGTCCAACTATCCCAAGTATTTATCATATGGAAGATCATAAAAAGACTTGTAGTATCCACATACAAGAGGGGGAGAATGGTATGCATGGTGTGTAGAGGAACATGGTATCCTGTCTGTGTCCATGTGGGAGTACACGCTGGGGCTCATTATGTCTGGCGCTACCTTTGTTAGGGTATGAAAAAATCCTGAAAAACATGTGAGGACTGTCAGTGGCATGAAGGGGTAAAAAATAATTCCATTGATATGCCTCTTTTAAAGGGCTGATATTTCCAAACTGATCTCACCATTGTGATCCTTGCGATAAAATGTTTAAAATAGACCATTCACATGCCCGAAATGGACACCCAGTAAAAAATTCACATTTCATCACATAAAACATGAACAATAATTCCTGGGGCCTACATATCAATATTGAAATAAAATATATGGATCTCACCATTGTGATCCTCATAGAAAATTAATAGGACTTGTTATTCAATTGTCTAAATCAAACACCTGATGAAAAAGTCATATTTCTCCCAATTATAGTTGAATGGCATCTCGAGGGCCCAAGCCACAAGTATGAATTAAATATCAATCCTTGGTCTTTAGTTTACTATATCAATGACACAATAATGTTGTAGCTAATGGATCTTTAATCTAACATTGTATGAAGTAATTAAATCGGAAACAAGGATTAAGAATAATAATAATATTAACAGTAATAACAACAACAACAAAAATAAATTTATTATAGGACTTAAGGAGAGGGCTCTCCCTCCAATCACCATTTTAAGCCCCTCTCACGCATAACACATCCAGTGCACCCCACCTAAATTTCTATTTGATTTTAACTTTCCTTTTATATTTATATCATATTATTATTATTTTAATAATAATATTATAACGTAATAGTATCCAAGGGACCCAACATATTCACCATAGATAGAGCGCCACCCTCTTGTATTTCCATAATATTTTTCATTTCATTCATACATTATTGATAATAATAATAACTAATCAATTGTAACTTCTCTCAATATCTTTCATGTCACATGCATGGGGGTTAAAATCATGTCCAGGCTCTAGGCACCTCACACCTCACACTGTAGATCTGAGGACCGTCGACCACCGCTTTCATCAGATGTAATTGCACCCCAAAACTGTGAACAAAAACTCATGATCCATATATGTATCTACTACTATTATCATATACGAAAACCATATATTCATATCTCTATCCCCAAACATATGGTAGCGATCCGTTTCACCCAGGATTGAATGTGCAATGATCGTTCACCGGGTATTTGTTAAATTATAAGAAAAATAAATTGTTAATGAAAAAGGAACATATAATTGAGAGAGAAACCCATAAAAACATGGGGAATGAACCTATTCCAATCCTCATGTCAGACTCAATCCATTTACATTAGAAGGATATGAAGAGGAATAAAAATAAATTTCTCGATAATCGTGGAGATAATATCCCATCCCGCAACAACGATCGCACTAGAGATCAATCTGTTCCTGGATCGACCAATGTTTGTCATGGAAATATCAAAATGGAAAAAATAATAAGAAACAACAACCCTACTTTGATTCAGATCAGCCGTTGATGAAGAATGATCATTGCATCGTCATCGTCAAGGTTTCTTCGAATTGACTACACATCATTCATTTATTCACAATCCATCATCGTTTGTCAGAGAGTGTTCTTTTAAGGACCTCCATACCGATTCTACAATGTTTTTAGGGTTATGTAGATAACTATGAAAATTTTTGCATTAAGATACATTTTTGGGAAAAGACTCTACATCAACATATGTAATTTTTATTTAAATTATTTAATAATGATTAATTCCTTTTCATGTTTTCCCCAAAATACCCATGATGAGTAAGGTTAAGTTGATCCTAGGGAAAAAAACACATTAAAAAAATCAATGATGGTCTCATATTTTCAATCTGAGTCACCATTCGTAATTTATTATTAATTTAAAAATAAAATAAATAATTTTTTTTATTTATGGTTACATCCTTGGTGAATTTTTCTACAGATGACTAGTGCTGACTGAAGTTAGACCTCGCCTAGGGAAAATCCACCATTATGAGAACAAAGGGAACTTAGAGTTTTGATTCGGTTATCCATTTAAGAGTTACTCCACTTTTTTTCTGAAAACCTCTTGCATGTGCTGTTAAAAGTATAATATTTTTCAAACAATTATTCTGGGCATGCTGAGCCTCAGAATTACATGTTGTGTCTACACCTGGTCTTGAAATAATTCCATATAATTTCTAAAAATAATACATGGAAAATATTATATATTACACCATCCTGAGTGTTATGCATGAAATCTCACTCTATTGGGATGTTGGGTGTGTACCCTATTTCTTAAGCTTATAGGCTCATTTAGACTTGTTATGGATGGATGAGTTATGTCCGTTCTAGCCATCACCTAGTATTCTAGATATATGGCCACTTATGACTATACATAATTGGTTCATATAGGTGGATGAAATATATAATTAAGGTATATATATAATCATTAATTTATATTTAGTCACTTATCAAACATCTCTTATTCATGCAATGAACTAAAGAAGGTAGAGCTACTGGGACTCCTTTAGGAACCTGAGTGGGTTATTGTTTATTTATTCATTTATTATTATTATTATTATTATTATTATTATTATTATTATTTTTACCTCATAATACTTTATTTATTATTCATATAATGAATTTATTTATAAACACTATGGGTGGTAACCCTTTGGAATTTATATCTCACACACTACTCGGACTACCATTGCACCGGGGTACCAGAGTAGACCTTATGTTTGGCAGACCATGAACTCTTTCTTGTTTGATTATTTGTAACTATGAATTAGGAGAACATGACTGAGATGAAGCTTAGGATGCTCATGGATATCTACCTTGGGGATTTTATTTCTTTTATTTATTCAAGTATTGTACTGTATCACTACCTGGAGTATGTATACTATTTTATTTATGTAACATCACCTGAACATGAATGAATCTATTGTATATTGGCATTGGCCATATTTTATATTCAGTTTATGTTATTATTACGATTATCTATAAATTATTTATATAATAATTCCACTTTTGTTTTTATTTATTACATGACAGATCATTGTACCACTCTGATATAAAGGTATAGTCTCCCCACTATCACCTCCATAAACCCTTGCAGCTAGTCGACATCCTCTGTCATGTGGAGAGGAGTTATTGAGAATATGTGACCAAATAGTCTAGCTACCATATTAGCGTTCAATCATACTAGGATATTACAGTCATTCCCACCATCTAAATAGTGTTAATGGTGTGAGACATCATTCTCAATACCCAATGAAATAGAGTGTAAATTATCATTCCCAACATAACCCTTACCATCATTCCACATCCTATATTAAGGAGTATTCAAACATATATCAATATACATGGGGCATTACCTCTTATTCATTATATAACAATTTCAATAAATCATTTAATAAAATAGGAAAAAATTGGTATGACCTTGTGACCTTTTCATAATTAATTTCATTTAAATCATTATAATCATTTAAGGAAAACTACCATCATTAATAATCCATTCTATTTATTACTTGTCCTTAAATGACTCAATACATAGAAAACCAACTTATTTTGTTCGTTGAGGCACTTAGAAAATTCCATTTTCAAAAGGGAAATTACATACATGTGAAATCCACATTTTAAGCTGGTACAAGCACTTAGATCATGCCTTCGATTCATTAAAAAGTTATATAATGGTGGGAAAACTCAATTACAACCCAATGAAAATTCTTAGGAGGCAATCCATAAAATTAAAAAATTAATTTAAAAGGGGAAATTCAAGATAAAACACTCAAGGGTTGGCCATGATCGAGGTCAACATCCTAAATTTTCTAAAAAATAGTCAATGGTCATATATCAAGGTGCTTAGATCAATTTAATTGGATGAAATCACTTTTAAGGTGACATGTGACAAAGGTTGGAGTACAGTACAACCTCAAATCTACAAAAACACATAAAAATTTAGGGAAAATGATGATACCACCTACCTTAGGGACATTGACACCACCACTTCTGATAGAGACCTAAAATTTTACGTAGGTTGGGAGAAATCAAAGAAATGGTCAACTCCTAGAAAGTATGGAAAAATATACTGCCCCTAAATAACATAATGAATTCATGGAATTACTGAAATAGAAAGGGATAAGAAGGTAGAGATACCATTTTCTTTCCAATTCCTTCGATTATATTGATTAATAATTTTTATGTGAGAGTTATCAAGGAACCTAGATGGGATGATATTTAAGCTTAACATGAGAGGAAGAGTTTTTAATCCATTGTAAATGGGAGAGCAGAAGAAGAAATTAGGTTTATGGATTCATTAAGTGTAATTTGGTAATTTCATCATTGGATATAGGTAATCATGGTTTGGTCGAATGGATTTTACAAACCCTATTCAAAAGTTTCTATGCCTTATGCTTAAGGGAAGAACCTACATGATAAATGTGTATGGTTTCCCAAACCATGAACAAAACATGAAAAAATACACTTTTAGAAACTACATTTTTTTTAAATAGGCATGTGACTAGTGGTTAGATGATTATAGAAAAATCATATGGAACCTACTTCTCCTCTATCTCACCCCACATGACTAGGAGAGACCATGCATTCTATCTTGCACAATATCTACTGAATGTGTGGCCTAGTTTATTTACAAATTTCTAGGGTTCTAGGCTCTAAACAAACTCCAGACATCCTCTTGACCACTGTGACTCCATTGGGAAACATTATAATGGACATTTAGAGTAATTTGAAAAAAATGAATGATCCATATCTTCATTAAAATATGGGTCATTATATAAGTTTGTAGAAGAACAACCAATATTGATTTATGGGAAATATTATTAATCCTAAATATGAAATTCTAGGTATATTTAAATCTGGAATTAAAATTTGTTAATTTTATATCTATGATATAATGTTTCCTAATATAAAAATAAATATGTGATTTTTGATTAATTATTTGTGGGAAAAATGATCTATATATTTTACATTTAGAGAGTTTAATGATTTAGGATGAAGTTATAGCTGAGTTGTGAGTGTGATACTGTATTTTATATATAGCCATGATGATTTATTATGTTTTAGATTGATATGGGAATATAAGAATAGATAGAGAGACTTACAAACATTAATATCTAAAATATATATTGGAAGAGGGAAATGAGAAATTTATATAGATGGTAAGAAAGAGAAATCATATAAATTTACATAAGATAGCTAATTAAGGAAAAGGTAATAGAAAAAAATATGGAGACAAACTCATTTTTAAATGCATAAAAATACAAATAATATCATTTAAGACACCCATTTAAAAACCATTGATAATATAAAATGGATAGTAGATCATAAAATTTCATTGGATAATTTCTATATGAAAATATAGGGAAATAATTATTGGTGACCTAAATAGTAAAATAAAGAAATAAATATTGTTTTTGATAAGAACCGAGAGCTATTCTATGTGTGAAACCCAAATACCTATTAATGAAAATATGAAAAGTGAAGTGATATAGTTTTGAGAAGAATATCATCATATTTTTATCAAATATAGAATAAGGTAGTGTCAAAAATCTATCATAGATTAGAGAAAGTATTCCAATGTAGTGATAAGATGAAGGAAGATGGGTAAGATTGACTATTTTATTATTGTTTGTATCTGTTATGTCGACCCTTTTAGATAGTGAGTATTTGTTGGATTCCCTAATATCAAATGACTCTAGATTTATTTGAGATAGCTTGGTGATTGAATTCCAATGATTATATGAAATGAATAAATTCATTTGTAAACCATATTTTATGAGGCTAATCAGATAATATTAAGGAAATTGAAGGATTTATTGAGAATAAGGAGATCAAATAAAATAGATGTAGTGTCATGTTGAGTTGATTGAAGATCAACATCAAAGATAATGAATGTAAACACTTATATATATATATATGTAGGAAGTTATTGAAATAGTGTGACACTGGTTATGTTAGAAGATCATAGGGTAAATCTTTCTCATTAGTGAGTAGCTATGAAGTCTAGTGAGATACTGAAAATTATAATCACTAAGGAGAACTGTGTCAGTGGGTGAATCATTATAGATTCATGAAGACTCAATGTACTCACTTGAGTTTGTAGTGGATAATAGAATCCATGATTGGTGTGCATATCCAATTATGATAATTAGTGGGTTTCCAACATTAGGTCTGAACCATTTTAAGATACCACATAACATTCTTTGCTTGATTTCAAAAATTTCATGTGGTATATGGGATTGATAAATACTAATAGGTTTCAATATATCCTAACATATAACCTTGGTAGAAATTTCAATGGGGTAAACACATAAAGGAGAAATTTAAATTAGGTATGAAATAAAAAACATTGAATTATAACCCATAGCACATGTATACATTGATACTTAGTGGGATTTCAATGTTTTTATTTTGTAATTTTTTTGAAATTTATTGCTAATTGATGTGTTGATTTTGATATAATTACAACCCCAAAGAAGTGTGTTGATGAACCTCATGAGAAGGAAGTTTAGAAGGAGAATTATGTTAAGGTACATATAGAAGGGGAATCTATGCATGTTACTTTGTCCAATGAACCAAAGACTATATTGGGGAATAATATCACCAAGATTCTTCTTAAAGTAATTTAGAATATGAAAGGGAGACCACCTCAGGAGGTCACAATGATTCCTAATGTGTTTTGATAATTTTGATTGCAATAACATCCTATATTGATAGGATATTATAGGTTTTGAGGATTTGTTTTATGGTATGTATATGATCTTTGATATGGTCAATTCTCTTTAGGGGAAGGATGTAGATATTTTATTCATTATATTTGAAGGGATTTATCATTGCTACTATGATATATTGGTCTAAGAAAATATAACAAAAGGGTTTCCATGAGATATTCTCCCGAAACTCTTTTTTATATATTTAAATCTATAAATATTTTTCATGGATAAATGTTAGTAATTCATGAAATTTAAGTAAGATAATATGTTTAATCATGATAATTCCTACAAGTATATAAATCTACATCACTTTTCTCTCACATTGGTAGGTGGTGAGACTTTTAAGTCTTATCAATTAGAGTATGTAATGAAGTCTGAGGTACAATAAAATGATTATGTCTTTTTTATACAAGAGTTTGTAGAAGTGGTAATCAAGGATCATGGGGTAAACAAAGTTCTTGAGGTAGATAATAGAGAATTTAGTATGAATAGGTGGATATGATAATGAAAAGTAGATAAAGGGGGATGAATATCACCAGGATAATGAGATATTAGGAGTCCGAGGGAATATATTTTATTTTTATTCATCTAGGATCAATGAAACATTATAACTCTATTATGGTGTTTGAAGTCTTCATGCTTGATATGTTTATCCTAGTGAGAAAAAGAGTTTCACTCTTATGATAAAAAGTACATAATTACAATTTATACTAGAAGTTATCTCAGAGGGGTGGTGGATATTATTTTACTTCCACATAGAAATATCAAATATGGGATAGTGTAACATAGAATAATTATATCCATAAGTCTATGGAGATGTTTTTTATAGAGTAAATAAGGATTATTAAGGATAGGTTCAGCTAGGAGATACTATATAGTGATTTAGGCGACCCATCGGCTAGGTTGGGGTGGAAGATCTAGTTAGTTATTTATATTTGAGTTATAATTAAAGAATTATATCAAGGATTCATCCATGGTTATAGGTAAAATTCTAGTCACATATATAGCATCCCGCCTCTTTATCACATAATCTTTCATTACATTTTACAAAACTGAGGATCTTTAAGGTTTAGTGTCTTGGAAACCAGGAACTTTAAACATGAAAACATAAAACATTCTTCTAAAACACTTGAAAGGATTCTTCTCATGTTCATCCTAGGTTCATTACTACATCACATAACCTAGGAGCATACATCAAAAGAAAGGGTGAGAAAAAAGCCCAGTAAGGAAAACAAGAAAAACATTTTACATGTGAACTTGAGATACTTCAATAAGGTCATGAAAAAGAACTTTAAGGAATGAGAATGAAATAAGGAGGCATATCATAATTAAAATAACATTTTTCATAACTTGAAAATTTGGCTACATAATTTAACATAGACAATCATGAACATATCACCAAGGTCCATCCCCAAGGTGTCATTTGAAAATTACCAAGGTTATTCACCAAGGTATCGTGAAAATTGTAATCTCTAGTGGTTACATCATTACCCAATGCATTGGAGTGCTATCAGGGCGCACCCTTAAATTTGCCATTATTATCATGTGAGCCACATATATCATCATCAAACATTTCATAAATAACCCATATAGCATAAAATAAATGGGTTTAATTTCATAATCATAACATTTTAAAAACTGCTTTAAAGACATGATCTTTACATCACTTTAAAACCCACGGAAAAGGAAGGTGGGTCTCATGTATGTAAATCCCAGAATTTAAAATAGAACATTTTGGTATATATGTGAATACCCCTTTAGAATAAAGAGCTTTGAGTATTAACTTAATAATATAAAAGAACATTAGAAAAAGAGAGAGACATTTTGAGACGGAAATTCTGCAGCATAACGGCTATGTTATGAGGTTTTAGAAGACATTAAAAAGAGAGGTAAAATGGGTCAAACATTCATAAATGACCCATAAAATATTATATGGACAGAATAAGAAGGATACATGATCATGGTAATTAAATTTCAAGGAAATACCTTTTTAAATGAAAAACATGGAAGGAAGACAAAAATTAGATTTCTCTTATGAAAGTTCGACAGCCTAACGGCTTTACTTAAACTTCAACAAAAATGATTTTAAAAGATCAAACAGGGTCTCTCATCATGTGAACAAAATATTTCAGTATGATAGATATAGAGATAATTCCCCAACATAAAAAAAGGAACTTGAAATAATTGACATGAAAGTAGATCTTCAAAACGAGAAGGGTGAAGAACCACTTAAAAATTCGGCAGCCTAACGGCGCCACTTAAAACATCAAAATACTGAATTGAAGAGATCAAATGGGGTCTCTCATCATATGAAAATAATATTCCAGTATGATATATATAGAGATAATACCCCAACATAACAAAAAGGAACTTGAAAGAATTGACATGAAAGTAGAACTTCAAAACAAGAAGGGTGAAGAACCACTTAAAAATTCGGCAGCCTAACGGCGCCAATTAAAACATCAAAATACTGAATTGAAGAGATAAAATGGGGTCTCTCATCATATGAACATAATATTTCAGTATGATAGATATAGAGATCATACCCCAACATAACAAAAAGGAACTTGAAAGAATTGACATGAAAGAAGAACTTCAAAACGAGAAGGGTGAAGAACCACTTAAAAATTCGGCAGCCTAACGACGCCACTTAAAACTTCAAAATACTGAATTGAAGCGATCAAATGGGGTATCTCATAATATGATCATAAAAGATCAGTATGATAAATTTAGAGATCATACCCCAACATAATAAAAAGGAACTTGAAATACTTTACATGAAAATAGATCTTGAAAAATGAGAAGGGAGAAAGAATCCGTTACAAAAATTTCGGCAGCCTAACGGCGCCACTTAAAACTTCATAAAAAGAAATAATGAGAGCAAGAGGGGATCTATAATTATATGAACATGAAAAGGGAAGTAAGAGGAGTATAAAAGAAAATCCTCCAACATAAGAACATGGAGCATAAAAGGAATGACATAAAAGAGATTACTAGAAATGAAAGAGAGAGGTCAGATCCCTTACCTTAAAACATAACTCTTAAAACTCAAAGGTTGGGACCTTGAGGGCTTGGGGGAACCATGGGAGGACTCCTTGGGAGGTAATGAGACCATAACATCGTTGGGGGAGAGTGGGGAGTCGAATGGATGAGAGGATGGCTTGGTATTTATAGGGAAAGTGAGGGGACAAGGCATTAATGGCAAAGGGACACCTCATTAGTGGTTTTGGAAAAACCATGGGCTTGCCCATGGTATTTGCCCATGGTATTGGCCACTTGGGACACCTCATACCTTGTCTCACTATTAATAATTCGAACATATTGATTACAAACTTAATACATCATTTAATGATGTCATTAAACACCCGTAACTTAAAAACTGTATTTTCACTATTCATCGAAAATTCAACTTTCTCAGAATAATCCCAAAATTTCACCTTAACCAAATATCAATGCTCTGATTACAAATATGAACTCCATTTTATAAAATTAATTTTCTAAATTATTTTAATTTAATTTTTAAATAAAAACACTATTCACCAAAAATTCATTTTTTTCAGAAAAAACCCCAAAAATTACCATAGCATAATATCGGTGCTCTGAGTTCAAAAATGAAATTCGTTTTATAAAAATAATTATCTAAATATTTTTAATTAACTTTTTAATTAAAAAAACACTATTCACTCGAAAAAACTAATACTTGAATAATAATTTATGAAACCGTCATTTAACCATTTTATTGAATCACATTACTTAATCAAGGTGCCTAGATTATATTAATACTTCCTTTAAGTGAGATTAATAATCCATTTGGACACATTACTAATCCTAATCATAAAATCACTATTCATAATTTACTATTCATCAAAAATTAAGTTGATCTTATTTGACTCTAAATTTCATACTGAACATAATTATAGAAGACCATTTTTCAAAAATCATTACACATTTTTAATTATTTAAGGTTTACACAACCATTTTTAAAATATCCTTTTTCTAAAATTCATCAAAAATATGCATATTATATTTATCCGGTCATTTGAAAATTCATAAACTTCATCATAAGAAGAAATCCCAATTTTTATTTAAAACAAAGGATTACACAAGGCAGTTACGGTCTCCTTACATAGCCCCTTGTCACACCAGCATAGGACCTAAGTGTAAGGTGTTCTAAGGTGAGAGAATCCGAGGGAGGCTCATCCAACATCACACGAGTAGTAATTTCTATCAGTTTGAACTTATCGCGAAGGCGATCCCGTTCTAGCTTTATACGATGAAGTTCATCTTGGGTTTGGTCCAGAGCAAAGCCCAATGGTGCTACCTCCTTCCCAAGTTCTGTTAGATGTGCTTCGATTGGTCCAAGACTACTGGGTGAGGCCATTGAATCTTCTTTCTATATTAATTAAACAAGATTACTTGTATTTAGAGACAATAATCAAAACATTTAGTTTCCAGTGGTCATATTGACCAATGGTCATATAACAGTCAAAAACCAACAGTAGCATTTTAATTATACTCATGTTATCAAATGAAACATTTTTGTTGAGTATAAAAATAAAATAACACATAAAATTAGGAAACAAGATTTATTGAAAATTTCGGGTTGTTACAATCTTCCCCCCTTAAGAAATTGCATCCTCGCAGTTTTTTAAAATTAGGTTTTGAAATTTCATTGAATGTCCTACATCGGAAAAGGAGTCAGTAAAACTATTACTTTAAAAGAAAGAAAGGGAAGTACGAAGGTCACCCGAGTTAGCCCACGCTAGGATTCCATGTAGGAAAACATGGATATGGAGGAGAAAACAAAGGGTCAAGTTCTGAGGGAGAGTGACAAAGAGCATGATTCAGAGAAAGTTAACCATAAGAAAATCCCAAACTTATGATGTGTGTAAACGATCTTTAATTACCTAGTAGGAAACGTAAACCAACAATGTTTTTTTTACGTTCCTTTTCATAATTTTGAGGAATTCATTTAACATAGAACAAAAACATAAGGAAATATATCTACCTTCATATAGAGTTTCACCCTTTAATAAGTTTCTACCAAAACTAATCTTTTCTCCCAAATGATGAGCATTCAAAACTACTTGGTCTCATCAAAACACAAGAATCATCTTCTAGAGAATCACATAATCCACAAAAGATTAACTATCTACTTCTTCTATCTTTAAACATTATCCCAAAAACAGAAAGGGTAAGGTTAAACAACTCTTCAAAAAGGAAGAATCTCATAGGAATGGAAACTAATTTTAAATCTTCAATGTTCCATAGTAATACCCAAAGTTCATCATAGACCATCCCATAAATAACGGTCCTTAAAATTCCTCAAAATATACCAAACTAAGATTGAAAACCAAATACAAGAAGGATTTGATAACATAGTCTTCCAAAATAAACTTCATTGTTCATCTCCAAACAACATCAACCACTCCTAACATCTTATAACAAAATTATCTAAACTAAACATATTTTACCCAAGATAGGTTAATCATTCCCATAAGTAACCTAAATTACTATAAGTCCACCATAAATTCATCGATTCTTCAAAATATAAGTCAACCTTACTCCTCAATGAAAATACCGTAGTAATCTATTTACCTCGATCATATAGGGTCCCTAAAATAGTGAACGTATTCCAAAATAATAATCATCTTTTAATCCCCTAACCACCTCTGTCATATTAATACGACAATCGTCGCATTTCCTATCACATTGGTTTTTGGGACATGTTCTTCCACTTCCTGCCATTAACTAAGAAAAGAAACTATAATTAGGGGCTTATTTACTTAGCTAATAATCATGAAAGGGAAACTTTAAGAATAAAAGGATAAACATGTAGAATAAAAGTATATCCTAACTTGTGATCCCCTAGGTTCCAATCTAGGTTATCCATGATCATATATTCTTATGTGAATCTTTATTTTGTTTTATCCTTGTTCCTTTAATAATGGTTCATACTAAGATTATGAATTTACCAAAGCATATCCCTCGGGAGTGTCGTAACCAAGAGTGCAGCAAGGCCCGTTGTCGTGTACCAGTTCCCGTTCGAGTCTAGCTCAAAGCGGTGTTTTCAGGTTTTACCCCTATGTACATCTGTGCGAGAGCCACCTCTACCTGCTCGTATCCAGACAGGGATGTATTTTCTTGGAAACCCCTTACTCAATACTCACCAAAATACCAGGAAGATTTCCAATATTTAAACTTTTCTATAGGGTTCTTCCTAGATTTTTCATATCCTAATTTCCAAAAATAACTAAACCATCCTTTGATACCAACTATAGCATCCCGCCTCTTTATCACATAAACTTTCATTACATTTTACAAAACTGAGGATCTTTAAGGTTTAGTGTCTTGGAAACTAGGAACTTTAAACAAGAAAACATAAAACATTCTTCTAAAACACTTGAAAGTCTTCTTCTCATGTTCATCCTAGGTTCATTAATGCATCACATAACCTGGGAGCATACATTAAAAGAAAGGGTGAGCACAAATCCCAGTAAGGAAAACAAGAGAAACATTTTACATGTGAACTTGAGATACTTCAATAAGGTCATGAAAAAGAACTTTAAGGCATGAGAATGAAATAAGGAGGCATATCATAATAAAAATAACATTTTTCATAACTTGAAAATGTGGCTACATCATTTAACATAGACAATCATGAACATATCACCAAGGTCCATCCCCAAGGTGTCATTTGAAAATTACCAAGGTTATTCACCAAGGTATCGTGAAAATTGTAATCTCTAGTGGTTACATCATTACCCAATGCATTGGAGCGCTATCAGGGCGCACCCTTAAATTTGAATTTATTATCATTTCAGCCACATATATCATCATCAGACATTTCATAAATAACCCATATAGCATAAAATAAATGGGTTTCATTTCATAATCGTAACGTTTTAAAAACTGCTTTAAAGACATGATCTTTACATCACTTTAAAACCCACAGAAAAGGAAGGTGGGTCTCATGTATGTAAATCACAGAATTTAAAATAGAACATTTTGGTATATATGTGAATACCCATTTAGAAGAAAGATCTTTGAGTATTCACTTAATAATATAAAATAACTTTAGAAAAAGAGAGAGACATTTTGAGACGGAAATTCTGCAGCATAACGGCTATGTTACGAGGTTTTAGAAGACATTAAAAAGAGAGGTAAAATGGGTAGAACATTCATAAATGACCCATAAAATATTAGATGGATATAATAAGAAGGATACATGATCATGGTAATGAAATTTCAAGGACATACCTTTTGAAATGAAAAACATGGAAGGAAGACAAAAATTAGATTTCTCTTATGAAAGTTCGGCAGCCTAACGACATTACTTAAACATCAACAAATATTATTTGAAAAGATCAAATAGGGTATCTAATAATGTGAAAATAAGAGTTCAGTATGATAGATATAGAGATAATTCCCCAACATAACAAAAAGGAACTTGAAATAATTGACATGAAAGTAGAACTTCAAAATGAGAAGGGTGAAGAACCACTTAAAAATTCGGCAGCCTAACGGCGCCACTTAAAACGTCAAAATACTGAATTGAAGAGATCAAATTGGGTCTCTCATCATATGAACATAATATTCCAGTATGATATATATAGATATCATACCCCAACATAACAAAAAGGAACTTGAAATAATTGACATGAAAGTAGAACTTCAAAACGAGAAGGGTGAATAACCACTTAAAAATTCGGCAGCCTAATGGCGCCACTTAAAACTTCAAAATAATGAATTGAAGAGATCAAATGGGGTCTCTCATCATATGAAAATAAGATTCCAGTATGATAGATATAGATATCATACCCCAACATAACAAAAATAAACTTGAAAGAATTGCCATGAAAGTAGAACTTCAAAACGAGAAGGGTGAAGAACCACTTAAAAATTCGGCAGCCTAACGGCGCCACTTAAAACATCAAAACACTGAATTGAAGTGATAAAATGGGGTCTCTCATCATATGATCATAAAATATCCATATGATAAATTTAGAGATCATACCCCAACATAATAAAAAGGAACTTGAAATACTTTACATGAAAATAGATCTTGAAAAATGAGAAGGGAGAAAGAATCCGTTACAAAAATTTCAGCAGCCTAACGACGCCACTTAAAACTTCATAAAACGAAATAATGAGAGAAAGAGGGGATACCTCATTATATGAACATGAAAAGGGAAGTAAGAGGAGTATAAAATAACATCCTCCAACATAAGAACATGGAGCATAAAAGGAATGACATAAAAGAGATTACTTGAAATGAAAGAGAGAGGTCGGATCCCTTACCTTATAACATAACTCTTAAAACTCAAAGGTTGGGACCTTGAGGGCTTGGGGGAACCATGGGAGGACTCCTTGGGAGGTAATGAGACCAGAAATTCGTTGGGGGAGAGTGGGGAGTCGAATGGATGAGAGGATGACTTGGTATTTATAGGGAAAGTGAGGGGACAAGGCATTAATGGCAAATGGACACCTCATTAGTGGTTTTGGCAAAACCATGGGCTTGCCCATGGTATTTGCCCATGGTATTGGCCACTTGGGACACCTCATACCTTATCTCACTATTAATAATTCGAAAATATTGATTACAAACTTAATACATCATTTAATGATGTCATTAAACACCCGTAACTTAAAAACTGTATTTTCACTATTCATCGAAAATTCAACTTTCTCAGAATAATCCCAAAATTTCACCTTAACCAAATATCAATGCTCTGATTACAAATATGAACTCCATTTTATAAAAATAATTTTCTAAATATTTTTAATTTCATTTTTAAATAAAAACACTATTCACCGAAAATTCATTTTTTTCAGAAAAAACCCCAAAAATTACCATAGCATAATATCGGTGCTCTGAGTTCATAAATGAAATTCGTTTTATAAAAATAATTATCTAAATATTTTTAATTAAATTTTTAATTAAAAAAACACTATTCACCCGAAAAAACTAATACTTGAAAAATAATTTATGAAACCGTCATTTAACCATTTTATTGAATCACATTACTTAATCAAGGTGCCTAGATTATATTAATACTTTCTTTAAGTGATATTACTAATCCATTTGGACACATTACTAATCCTAATCATGAAATCACTATTCATAATTTACTATTCATCAAAAATTAAGTTGATCTTATTAGACTATAAATTTCATACTGACCATAATTGTAGAAGACCATTTTTCGAAAATCATTACACATTTTTAATTATTTAAGGTTTACACAACCATTTTTAAAATATCCTTTTTCTAAAATTCATCAAAAATATGCATACTATATTTATCCGGTCATTTGAAAGTTCATAAACTTCATCATAAGAAGAAATCCCAATTTTTATTTAAAACAAAGGATTACACAAGGCAGTTACGGTCTCCTTACATAGCCCCTTAGCACACCAGCATAGGACCTAAGTGTAAGGTGTGCTAAGGTGAGAGAATCCGAGGGAGGCTCGACCAACATCACATGAGTATTAATTTCTATCAGTTTGAACTTCTCGCTAAGGCGATCCCGTTCTAGCTTTATACGATGAAGTTTAGCTTGGGTTTGGTCCAGAGCAAAGCCCAGTGGTTCTACCTCCTTCCCAAGTTCTGTTAGATGGGCTTCGATTGGTCCAAGACTACTGCGTGAGTCCATCGAATCTTCTTTCTATATTAATTAACCAAGATTACTTGTATTTAGAGACAATAATCAAAACGTTTAGTTTCCAGTGTTCATATTGACCAATGGTCATATAACAGTCAAAAACCAACAGTATCATTTTAATTATACTCATGTTATCAAATGAAACATTTTTGTTGAGTATAAAAATAAAATAACACATAAAATTAGGAAACAAGATTTATTCAAAATTTCGGGTTGTTACAATATTCCCCCCTTAAGAAATTGCATCCTCGCAATTTTTTAAAATTAGGTTTTCAAATTTCATTGAAAGTACCACATCGGAAAAGGAGTCAGTAAAAATATTACTTTAAAAGAAATAAAGGGAAGTACGAAGGTCACCCAAGTTATCCCACGCTAGGATTCCATGTAGGAAAACATGGATATGGAGGAGAAAACAAAGGGTCAAGTTCTGAGAGAGAGTGACAGAGAACATGATTAGGAGAAAGTTAACCATAAGGAAATCCCAAAATTATGATGTGTGTAAACGATCTTTGATTACCTAGTAGGAAACGTAAACCAACAACGTTTTTGTTTTACGTTACTTTTCATAATTTTGAGGAATTCATTTACAACATAGAACAAAAACATAAGGAAATATATCTACCTTCATGTAGAGTTTCACCCTTTAATAAGTTTCTACCAAAACTAATCTTTTCTCCCAAACGATGAGCATTCAAAACTACTTGGTCTCATCAAAACACAAGAATCATCTTCTACAGAATCACATAATCCAAAAAAGATTAACTATCTATTTCTTCTATCTTTAAACATTATCCCAAAAACAGAAAGGGTAAGGTTAAAAAAATCTTCAAAATAGAAGAATCCCATAGGAATGGAAACTAATTTTAAATCTTCAATGTTCCATGGTAATACCCAAAGTTCATCATAGACCATCCCATAAATAACGGTCCTTAAAATTCCTCAAAATATACCAAACTAAGATTGAAACCCAAATACAAGAAGGATTTGATAACATAGTCTTCCAAAATAAACTTCATTGTTCATCTCTAAACAACATCAACCACTCCTAACATCTTATAACAAAATTATCTAAACTAAACATATTTTACCCAAGATAGGTTAATCATTCCCATAAGTAACCTAAATTACTATAATTCCACCATAAATTCATCGATTCTTCAAAATATAAGTCAACCTTACTCCTCAATGAAAATACCGTAGTAATCTATTTACCTCGATCATATAGGGTCCCTAAAATAGTGAACGTATTCCAAAATAATAATCATCTTTTAATCCCCTAATCACCTCTGTCATATTAATACGACAATCGTCGCATTTCCTATCACATTGGTTTTTGGGACATGTTCTTCCATTTCCCTCCATTAACTAAGAAAAGAAACTATAATTAGGGGCTTATTTACTTAGCTAATAATAATGAAAAGGAAACTTTAAGAATAAAAGGATAAACATGTAGAATAAAAGTATATCCTAACTTGTGATCCCCTAGGTTCCAATCTAGGTTATCCATGATCATATATTCTTATGTGAATCTTTATTTTGTTTTACCCTTGTTCCTTTAATAATGGTTCATACTAAGCTTATGAATTTACCAAAGCATATCCCCCGGGAGTGTCATAACCAAGAGTGCAGCAAGGCCCGTTGTCGTGTACCAGTTCCCGTTCGAGTCTAGCTCAAAGCGGTGTTTTCAGGTTTTACCCCTATGTACATCTGTGCCAGAGCCACCTCTACCGGCTCGTATCCAGACAGGGATGTATTTGCTTGGAAACCCCTTACTCAATACTCACCAAAATACCAGGAAGATTTCCAATATTTAAACTTTTTTATAGGGTTCTTCATAGATTTTTCATATCCTAATTTCCACAAACAACTAAACCATCCTTTGATACCAACTATAGCATCCCACCTCTTTATCACATAAACTTTCATTACATTTTAAAAAACCTAGGATCTTTAAGGTTTAGTGTCTTGGAAACCAGGAACTTTAAACATGAAAACATAAAACATTCTTCTAAAACACTTGAAAGGATTCTTCTCATGTTCATCCTAGGTTCATTACTGCATCACATAACCTGGGAGTATACATCAAAAGAAAGGGTGAGCAAAAAGACCAGTAAGGAAAACAAGAGAAACATTTTACATGTGAACTTGAGATACTTCAATAAGGTCATGAAAAAGAACTTTAAGGCATGAGAATGAAATAAGGAGGCATATCATAATAAAAATAACATTTTTCATAACTTGAAAATGTGGCTACATAATTTAACATAGACAATCATGAACATATCACCAAGGTCCATCCCCAAGGTGTCATTTGAAAATTACCAAGGTTATTCACCAAGGTATCGTGAAAATTGTAATCTCTAGTGGTTACATCATTACCCAATGCATTGGAGCGCTATCAGGGCACACCCTTAAATTTTCCTTTATTATCATGCGAGACACATATATCATCATCAAACATTTCATAAATAACCCATATAACATAAAATAAATGGGTTTCATTTCATAATCATAACGTTTTAAAAACTGTTTTAAAGACATGATCTTTACATCACTTTAAAACCCACAGAAAAGGAAGGTGGGTCTCATGTTTGTAAATCCCAGAATTTAAAATATAACATTTTGGTATATATGTGAATACCCCTTTAGAAGAAAGAGCTTTGAGTATTAACTTAATAATATAAAAGACCTTTAGAAAAAGAGAGAGACATTTTGAGACGGAAATTCTGTAGCATAACGGCTATGTTACGAGGTTTTAGAAGACATTGAAAAGAGAGGTAAAATGGGTCAAACATTCATAAATGACCCATAAAATATTATATGGACAGAATAAGAAGGATACATGATAATGGTAATGAAATTTCAAGGACATACCTTTTGAAATGAAAAACATGGAAGGAAGACAAAAATTAGATTTCTCTTATGAAAGTTCGGCAGCCTAACGACGTTACTTAAACTTCAAAAAAAAAATGATTTGAAAAGATCAAATAGGGTCTCTCATAATGTGAACATAAGAGTTCAGTATGATAGATATAGATATAATTCCCCAACATAACAAAAAGGAAATTGAAAGAATTTACATGAAAGTAGAACTTCAAAACGAGAAGGGTGAAGAACCACTTAAAAATTCGGCAGCCTAACAGCACCACTTAAAACATCAAAATACTAAATTGAAGAGATAAAATGGGGTCTCTCATCATATGGACATAATATTCCAGTATGATAGATATAGAGATAATACCCCAACATAACAAAAAGGAACTTCAAAGAATTGACATGAAAGTAGAACTTCAAAACGAGAAGGGTGAACAACCACTTAAAAATTCGGCAGCCTAACGGCGCCACTTAAAACTTCAAAATACTGAATTGAAGAGATCAATTGGGGTCTCTAATCATATGAACATAAGATTCCAGTATGATAGATATAGATATCATACCCCAACATAACAAAAAGGAACTTGAAAGAATTGACATGAAAGTAGAACTTCAAAACGAGAAGGGTGAAGAACCACTTAAAAATTCGGCAGCCTAACGACGCCACTTAAAACTTCAAAATACTGAATTGAAGCAATAAAACGAGGTCTCTCATCATATGATCATAAAATATCAGTTTGATAAATTTATAGATCATACTCCAACATAATAAAAAGGAACTTGAAATACTTTACATGAAAATAGATCTTGAAAAATGAGAAGGGAGAAAGAATCCGTTACAAATATTTCGGCAGCCTAACGGCGCCACTTAAAACATCATAAAAAGAAATAATGAGAGGAAGAGGGGATCTCTCATTATATGAACATGAAAATTTCAGTAATAGGAGTATAAAAGAACATCCTCCAATATAAGAACATGGAGCATAAAAGGAATGATATAAAAGAGATTACTTGAAATGAAAGAGGGAGGTCAGATCCCTTACCTTAAAACATAACTCTTAAAACTCAAAGGTTGGGACCTTGAGGGCTTGGGGCACCATGGGAGGACTCCTTGGGAGGTAATGAGACCATAACTTCGTTGGGGGAGAGTGGGGAGTCGAATGGATGGGAGGATGGCTTGGTATTTATAGGGAAAGTGAGGGGACAAGGCATTAATGACAAAGGGACACCTCATTAGTGGGTTTGGCAAAACCATGGGCCTGCCCATGGTATTTTCCCATGGTATTGGACACTTGGGACACATCATACCTTATATCACTATTAATAATTCGAACATATTTATTACAAACTTAATACATCATTTAATGATGTCATTAAACACCCGTAACTTAAAAACTGTATTTTCACTATTCATCGAAAATTCAACTTTCTCAGAATAATCCCAAAATTTCACCTTAACCAAATATCAACGGTCTGATTAAAAATATGAACTCCATTTTATAAAAATAATTTTCTAAATATTTTTAATTTAATTTTTAAATAAAAACACTATTCACCGAAAATTCATTTTTTCAGAAAAAACCCCAAAAATTACCATAGCATAATATCGGTGCTCTGAGTTCAAAAATGAAATTTGTTTTATAAAAATAATTATCTAAATATTTTTAATTAAATTTCTAATTAAAAAAAACATTATTCACCCGAAAAAACTAATACTTGAATAATAATTTATGAAACCGTCATTTAACCATTTTATTGAATCACATTACTTAATCAAGGTGCCTAGATTATATTAATACTTTCTTTAAGTGAGATTACTAATTCATTTGGACACATTACTAATCCTAATCATAAAATCACTATTCATAATTTACTATTCATCAAAAATTAAGTTGATCTTATTAGACTCTAAATTTCATACTGAACATAATTGTAGAAGACCATTTTTCGAAAAACATTACACATTTTTAATTATTTAAGGTTTACACAACCATTTTGAAAATATCCTTTTTCTAAAATTCATCAAAAATATGCATACTATATTTATCTGGTCATTTGAAAATTCATAAACTTCATCATAAGAAGAAATCCCAATTTTTATTTAAAACAAAGGATTACACAAGGCAGTTACGGTCTCCTTACATAGCCCCTTATCACACCAGCATAGGACCTATGTGTAAGGTGTGCTAAGGTGAGAGAATCCGAGGGAGGATCGGCCAACATCGCACGAGTAGTAATTTCTATCAGTTTGAACTTCTCGCGAAGGTGATCCCGTTCTAGTTTTATACGATGAAGTTCAGCTTGGGTTTGGTCCAGAGCAATGCCTAGTGGTGCTACCTCCTTCCCAAGTTCTGTTAGATGGGCTTTGATTGGTCCAAGACTACTTGGTGAGGCCATCGAATCTTCTTTCTATATTAATTAACCAAGATTACTTGTATTTAGAGACAATAATCAAAATGTTTAGTTTCCAGTGGTCATATTGACCAATGGTCATATAACAGTCAAAAACCAATAGTATCATTTTAATTATACTCATGTTATCAAATGAAAATTTTTTGTTGAGTATAAAAATAAAATAACACATAATATTAGGAAACAAGATTTATTCAAAATTTCGGGTTGTTACAACTTATACCTTGGCCACTGTTTTATTTTATTATGGTAATTTTCATTCTTTTATATATGATTTATTGGTATCTGATCTTTGTTTGAATATATATTTCTTATTTGTAGTACTATCGATGAATACCAAATTGGAAAGAAGAGATGATTCTATCATAATATGTATATCTCATGTTATTGATATTTGTGGATATGGGAATATTTGGGATCTCGTAGTTTTAAATATAAGAGGAAATGATTTGATTATTAGGATGAATTGATTGCCATTTTTCATACACATATTTATTACTATAGAATGTGGGTGACATTTGTTCCATATTACGATAAATCATATGTAAATTGGGAGAATAATTCTATCATTTTAGTAGTTCATTCTTTGATTTGGGAGAACTAATGAGGATTATTTATCAGGTAGTAGAGATAGTTCTTGGATCATATGAGGGTGTTTATAGTGATATTTATCCTATAATGGTTGATTGGTATCAAAATTATTTTCCAAAATATTTTATAACATTTATTATATTGTGTGAGTTGAATTGGGTGATTGAAATTATAGAAAATAAAGATCCTATTTCTGTATCTCTTAATATTATGGCCCTAGTTGAGAACATAGAGTTAAATACTCAGTTGAATGATCATTAATTCAAATGATTTATCAAGAATAGGTTTCCAACAGGGGGTTCTCAAATAAACAATTTTTTTGTTTAATATTTTGTTTGTAATAATTTATATATTTTCGACACATGGATCTTTATTTTATTATTTAATGGAAATTGAGGTTTTGAAATTGAATTTGAAAATTCAATGAGAGTTATATTTTCCCATTTTAATTTTACTCTAGTTATTTTTTCATGACATTTTATATGTGTATAATTTTTTAATTTAGATACTACAAAAAAAATTTCTACTCATTGGGCTACATTTTCATTTACACCGTGAATGCTAGATCCCACATTTGAAGGGAAAAAGTTACCATTAATGCAGATCTAGATTGCAATTTATTTAGTAGACCTTTCCGCACCATTTAGGCCTTGAAGTTTTCATCTATTAATTGAATGGGATAAAAATATCCCTGATTTTATGAATATCAATTTTGTCCATTTCATTAAAAATGGTTGACAACTAGATTTTGTGGTAACTCTGTAAAAAATGTTGCTCAAGACTGAGCATATTTTTGAGACAGAATTTCACATATTACCTTGTATAAATTTCAAACCCTTACCCTCTATCACTATATTTAATTTCATTTTGACACTTTAGAATGGTTTTTTTTATCTAATATGTTTTATTTAAAATATAGTTGTTCTACTCCACATCCCTAACCATTTTTAAGAAGGAATGATTTTTTCAAGTATTTCATCCAAGAAGGTGCTCATCCTTCTCTTTTATATCTTGATCACATATAATCTCTTTTTTTAATCAATAATTTTTTTTATTTTTACAATATCTATTTATTTTACTTCTTTGGGCTTGAATATAAGAGTGTAGAAGATATTGGGTTTTTACATTTCAATTCATATCTTATGTAAATCATCTCTATGATGAAAAATAAACCCATGGAAGAGTATTTTCTATTAATAATTGGTCTAATTACTACTATATTTATTTACTTATTTTTATTACATTATCCAAATATAATTAATAAATTGTGATAAATTATTTATGTTTTAATTTTTAAGGTAATCGATCAATTTTCAATTTGATCGCGAGTCTGTGCTTGTGTGAAATGTGAGAGAGAAAATTTAATTTCCAAATATAATAAAATTGGGATAGATTCATAGGGTTAGAATATAATATTAAAAAAATTAATTATCATTTCATGGGTGGAGATGCTTCACAAATTTTCTACTGATTAGAAGTTGGATTCTGAACTACAATGAAAGAAGGGTTCCACAATTGGAAGTCTTGAAGTTGACCCAAGGTTCATTTATTCCAATATTTGTGGTATTATTAATTTACATAGGGTTCATACATTCAGAATATTTTGACATAACAATTAAATGGATTTTAAAATAAGGTAGAATGATAAATAAATAATGAATGGGTTGATTATATTGATTATATCTTCTTATATCCATGTTTTTAAGGAAATAATTTTCCTGTTTGTTTCCTTTTGTCCCAAAATCAATCCAAAAATAACCCATATTTGGTTCCCTTTTATATTCATTTTATTTAGTTCTTTAAATAGTTTTGGGGATATTTAATTCAGTTCCTCCTCAAGAGAATGAATTCGGTCAAACCATATAAAACTCTTATATAAATAAAAAATATTTAGACAGAGCATGTGATAATGCTCATCATGATCCAATGTTTTTTATTAATAAAGTAGGTGGTAATGTATTATTATATTTTCATTATCATAGATTGTATTAGGATAGAATTCCAAATTGGTAACCTTTTCTTTTAATTAATGATTTATTTGATCAGTTAATAGGATCTTGGTGATTTTCAAAGATTAATAATTTATTTAGTTATAATAAATTAAGCGTATGAGATGAAAATGTTCTTAAAATATCATTTCAAACATGGTATGATCATTTTGAATTCAGGGTGATATTTTTTTGTGGTAAAAAATACATCAGATATGTTTATTCCCTTGATAAACTATTACAAATTCCCAATAATCATAATCTCACTCATGGTTCTTGAAATACGATCTTTATATTTTGGAATTTTATACTAATAAACATGACGTAATTTTAAACCATTAGAACATATAACATAAAATTGAAATACTGGATCAATTATATACCCAGGGACCTTTTATGTTTTCAGTTTTTGGGAATTGGAAAAATTATTATATGTAAAATTGGACACATAAATAAAAAGTTCATAAAATATATATCAACCAAACTAAGTTCTTCACATGTAATAACCTTATCAGCTATTAAAAACATTATAAATTTGTTGACAACATGGGGAAAATGAAACGTAAGAAAGGTGAGCTAAAATACTTAGTAAGGGTAAGCATAAGAATTAACAGTTGATTTTCATAAATGAGAATCAAATGAGCATAAAAGTATGACGATATAATCATAGTTTATGAGAATAACATTGTTGACGGTCATTTCGTCACAGAATCTAAAGATCAGAAAAGGGGAATATCTGAGCTCAAAGTGATTCATCCTTTGAAGAAAATATCAAAAATCGACAAAGGCATGAACAAGGGATCAAAAGCACCTGTGCCGCGCAAGTTCTATCACTGTCGCGCAAGTCCACTTGCGCGACGCCTTATGGTCGCGCAAGTGACTTGCGCGACCTAAGTGATAACCGCCCGATAACCGCCCGAGGTCTTCTCCTGCCAATAAATAGACCCTGTGGGCCCCCATTCGAGGAGGATTTTTTTCCAGAAACTCAGATTTGAGCTCCCGGCACCCTAGTCTCTTCTCAAAGCTTCTGAAACACTTCTAAGGTAATTTCTTACCCAGAATGGAAGATCTAAAGAGGGGGAGGAAGGCCTAAGTGTTGAAACTCATCAACACTTGCACGCCTGAGTGGCCATCCCTTAAGGGAAAAGGGCCACACTTGTGCGCCGCCTTACTCCTTCAATAGATCCTACGCGCCCGTCTTCTGGATGAACCTAAAGAGGATTCTAAAGGCTTTAATGAAGAGTCTCTCAAGTATTACCCTGCTGGTTAACCGTCACACAAGTACATCATGTGTCACGCAGTCGATACCTGCGTGACCAAAACTTGCACGCCCACGCAGTACCTGCGCGCCTGCTAGGACTTGCACGCCCCTATCGTTTTGGGTGCCTTTCTTGCCCATTTCACCCCTCTTAAGCCATTACACCTTTCCTATTCAAGATTATGTCTTCAAGACACTCTTCAAAGCCATTTTATGGCATGATTTCTTGATTTTAAATCCTTATATGAAAGAAATTTTGTGGAATATCTCTCAAAACCAAGTGATTTACACATCTTTATGTCACTAAAGATTGAGATTTCATTCATTCAACATCATCCTTTAAGATGAGAGAATCCTTAACCTGGGTATCCTTTTCAGGAATAATCCCCAGTCATAAGTCCTCCAATATAGGCATCCTCTTTAGGAGTAAGCCCCAAGTCCCTTAATTTTTGGGCATCCTCTTAGGAGTAATCCCCAGATCCCCTAACATGGGTTTCTTTTTCAAGAGTAAGCCCCAGTCTCAAGCTTGGGAATATTTCTTTGGAGTAATCCCCAATTCTTAAAATTCCCAATTCTGGGAATCCTACTTAGGAGTAATCGCCAATCTCTTAATTTGGGCATCCTCCTCAGGAGTAAGCCCCAAACCTTAATCATTGACCTGGGCCTCCCTTTCAGGAGTAATCCCCAGTCTTAATTTCTCTTAACCTGTCCTAATTTACCTTTGATATCAGATTCCTTTTTAGGAGTAAATCCCAATCATAAGTATTCTCCTAATTTGGGCCTCCTTTTCAAGAGTAATCCCCAAGTTAGAGTATTCAAAATCTCCATGAAGCACATATACCTTTATGGACCCTGTTCCTGCATTTCTTCCCTAAAGTAAATCCTAACCTTCATTTATCTAGGCAGTCATACATACATAATCCCCACATTATTTCTTATGATTGCATCTTTCATGGCACAATTGTCTAAATTTTACCAATACCTCTTGTTTCTCACACCGAGCATGACTCACGTGAGCTTAGAGTGTAAAAGTAATTGTGAAATCCTTCTTTCAGCCATCAATCATAAACATCATACTCCCTTACTCGAACTACGTGGGTTCTGATTACTTTTCTAAACAAAGGATACGTAGGTAGCCCCTCTACGGGTTTGATCCCAACTCTAAAATAATCCATGTCCTTCTGAATGACAATAAACTTCAAGTGCCCCACTAAGTGGCTTTAAAACCAGCATGGTCACCATAATGACCAGAAGACTTCTGTATAAATGTGTCGAAGGGTACCATTGACCAAGAATCTCTAACAAATACAGATGATTCTCTATCGATGAAGAACCTCGAATACATAAAAAAGATTCTCTAAATTTCCTACATATTTAATCATTTATTGTTAGATCTGAAGGAAAGATCATTTTATACTTGGAAATGTAATAAGGATTCATGAACATAACTTAAATCTATAAAGATAGTCCCGAAGTAGACAATAACTCCCATCAAAAAGGTGTGATGAGTTCGAACTCCCATCCTCTCGACCAATGAAAATTCCTAAGCCTCATTAATCTATAAACGTATGAGCACCTACCTTTGGAAAGTAGGTCTAAATGGATGTGGAATCATTGGATGTTTCTGGTTCTATGAAAAAACCCGTTAGAAACCGATCGGAATGTTTGAACCTCCCATAAAGGCGGTCATCCCCGGATTCCGAGGGAAACAAAAATGGTGAACCCGACGTGAATCCTTAACCAAGTTAAAATGATGTTTTACCTATTTGTTATGCCCCTATTTAAATCTCAATGAGAGGGCCAACAAAAACAATCATTGTCATATGTGCTCATCCAAAAGATGTAGTGGCTGAATTTATCTTGATTACGTCTGTTATATCAGACATGCACTCTTTTTCCAAGATCTTCTACATTCCTAGAATGGCTGCTCTCAAGTTCACACCTGTGAATACTGCTTCTATAAATGCCACTGCTGCTACTCCTGCTGGATCGTCGTCCGCTCTTAGGACAATATCACCTACTCGGCGTCTTCAACGCTGGGTATCAAATGCACTGGTCAAGGAGTACCGTCAACATGGTACCATCCCAACTCTGGAGGCTGCCTGACAAGCCCTCAAAGTAAATAACTCAAATTGGTCGTCCAGACAACGACAGACAGTGATCAAGAAGCAGGCGGTGCTAACTACCGTCTCCAACCATTTCGGGTCATTATCCCCGGAACGCAATCACCATTTGCTCCCTTATTCTGGGGAGGTGAATGAGCAGGTCCCTCAGGACCTTAATTCAAACAGACAGGAGTCCTTCCTGAGGGATCCCACCAACAATCGCCGCCAGAATCGTGCGGCAGTGCGCCCTCAACATGATGAGGGTACCGACTCCAGGCGTTCGGCTCAGGTTCCTCGAACCCGAGCAAGAAAGACGAACCACCAGAGGTGGAATCCGGTCAAATGTGAGTAGGTTCTCATCTCTTCCATCTCCAGAGAATTCCACTAACCTAACTTTGTGGAAAGCAACGACCAGGCACATACACCTGCCCATTTCAATTCCGCTGTCCAGCAGACTCGTCTGGAAGCACCACGCCAATCCCGCCAGGCAATTCCGGCGGAGTACTATAGGTAGGAACATACACCTATTTATACATCATCAGCTAGTCAGCAGGCTCGTCTGACTACATATGATGGATCTCGTCAACCACGTTTGGTGAAGTTCAATTAGCAGGCACATACACCTGCTAGTATTAATCAAGCCTACCAACAGTCTCACTTGGTAGCATTCGTAGAAGTTAGTCGGAAAGCCCCGACAAAAAATAGGAGGAAGATTCAACTCTCTGACCCCACACTTGAGTACTGTCAGGATTCACTGATAGGAAAAGGAGGACAGGATCATGCACATACACCTACTCCAAGCCTGGAATGGACGTATATTCCCGTTCCGGCAACTGAAGTCACCCAGAATATTCTATCAATGGTGAAAGAGCAGAAGCAAATCCCTGCTCATATTTTGGATGCCTGCTAGGATATTATAACAACATCAGCGACATCTCAGGGAAAGACACATAAATCTATCCCTACTAGTGGAGTGATATATCAAAAATTCACTTTGGAACAAACACACACATCTGTTCCAGTCCAAGAGGGTTATGGGGCATACTCCCCCATATCATACGGACGACCAAGTCAGGAACATACACCTAATTTGAGAGGAGATCGTCAGCCTAACCAGACCATATTTCCTGATCAGGCACATACACCATCTCAGAGTAGCCACTTTCGTCAACAAGTGGTTTCCAATGCGAGTAAGAAGGCATCTATGAAAAAGACCCGACCATCACAGTCAGGAGATCAAGAGCCAATCTGTAATATGGCCTTGCTCGATGCTGGAGTTCTCGAAGCTCTAAGAAAATTACCTGTTGGAATTCAAGATTTTACTCCCTCAGTTCCCAATAATGGGAACATTAATTCTGAAGGTCTTTAACACACTTCCTCATGAAGGCTTTCTTCATGAAAATTCGGTTGATCTCAAAGTTTCATCTTCAGATGAGAGCCATAGGAACCCTCTGTGTGGTCAGAAGACCAAGGAGCAAGAGATCTCATCTTTTACTGTAACCCATTATGGTGGTCCTCCCCATGATGATGAATTTCGATGCGAAATTCCTCTCCGCAGTAGTGATGCACATTGCCCGAAAAATTCTCCAGTGGACAATGTAGTGCCGAGAAAGACCTCTTATCTTGAGGCAATTGAAAATGCGAAACTAGTCATGTCTGAAGCTTCATCGCTAGCAGGTGAAATACTTTCTCAATCAGAAGATATCCCAGGGTGTAGGTCATTCTCCAAACCACCCCTAAGTCATGCATCTTCTAGTTTGATCAATAATTTCTCTACCAATCCTGTTGAATCCAATGAAGCAATAAGGAAACACCAACTCTGGCCAAATCTGGTTGAAGAATCTTCATCAAATGATAAAGGGGAAATGCTGAATATGAGAAAACAACTGGCGAAAGGTGAAGTGCCAGTTATGTTTGGCCTCTAGATGACTCTCAGTATAATATTCCAGAAATGTTGATGGAAGATGAAATTCATGATATTCGTCTCAACATATGGAAAACTCTTTGTCAGTTAAAAAGAAAGTATTATCTTATGATGAATATGAAAATCATCTTAAGATAATAGAAGGGTTACAACGTCAGATTGATTTGGTGTCTCTATCAGTCTCTCGATATCCAAATGTTGAAAATCAGTAGAGAGCCCTTCAATGTTCATGCTTTGGCGCACTAAGAAGATTGCGTCAGTTAATTTCCAATGTACCATCTGATATTCGTGTTAGAGGATGGGGTGTTCATGGAGCACTACATTTCACGGTGCTCTCCACTCAGCAAAGCCCACTGAAAATGGTCTCATGCAATGTTATTGCCCATGGCCGGCCACAGTCAATGGGCTTTGTTTGTAATCAAAAGCTTTCCCAAGAACAGGCTTTAACTAGTTCCTCTCAAAATCAAGAATACAGAGAAAAAGTTGTTGAATTACTCTTGCATCAAGAAAACGAGAATATTGAACAAGCCTCTCGTTTGGAGCAAGCACGTCACCAAATGACAGAAGTTTCGGCAATCATCCAACGGTCTTTTGAACCAGGTGATAAAAGAGGATACAGATTAATACATCTAGCTAATTTCCGGACTAAGGTTCGCAAGATCAGGAGGACTTTAAAGAAAGTCTTAGACATAGCATGTCAAGAACCACCCCAGCTCGCCAGACTGGGGACTCTTTTAAACCATCCCTCGGAATCAACAAAAAGGGTTCGGGGAGTTGAGCGAGAACAGCAGGAACAACCCCAGTCCATTGGACTGGGGACTTTTTCAAATCATCAATTCCCTCCTCAGAGAAAGTCAGTCTTTTCTCGATTGGGGAAGAAACCTCAAGAGGAACGAAGAACCAAATTATCAGGAGAATCCCCCCAAATTACGGTTCATCAAGAAGTTCCTAACGGATTGAATCAACAAAAGGAAATGTCTCATAAAAGACATGGAAGAAGACAATATCATAGAAATGCTGATAGAAGGGATGCGATGAGTTATGCATCAATCAATGTCATCAATGCCGTTGTTGCTGATCCACCAGATGAGGCTCACTTAGGGGACTCATATGAAGAGGTTTCTTCTCAAGAAGATGTACGCACTGACACAAATGAAGAAGGTGTGCATACACGAAGTCAAAGGATTACTCAGAACTTAGGTAATCCTTCGAGTAACCCACTTCCCCCTCTCCGAAAAGGATCTAGAAAAGGGAAGAAAAATAACCAGGTTACATATCCTTCCTCTGGATAAGGTCAATCGCTCTCACTAGAGTAGAGGTTTTCACAACAGGAGGAAGAAATGAAAGAATTAAGAAGGTTGAATGTAGAACTACTTCAGAGTAGTCTTCTTCTTAAGCATGCTAGAGTCAGTCAGCCAAAGCAATTTGTTGTAGCTACTGAGATGGATCAATAATATCCTCCTCTATCAGTACACTCTCACAGGTCTAATCCTACAGGTCAAGTGCAACAACAGTTGGTAGTGCTACCATCAGTTGCAGCACCAATCGCCACATCTGTACAAGCTCCAGTCATTGCACCTACCCAAGTCCATGTTCAACCAGATGTTTCTAAAAAGTTAATAACTACTATTGAGTCATTAACAGCTTGGTTAGAAACTATGGAAGGGAAACGTGCGCAAGTTCAAGAAGAAAAGAAAATATACCCAGAATGGGTAGATTCAATTTCTCCTCCATCCAGTTTTGGGAATCCTGTATTCCCTATTTTCAATGGATCAGGCAATCCTGAACAGCATTTGACGCATTACGTGTCTTGTTGCGATCCTATGATGGGAACTTCGGAGCAGCAAGAAGCAGGAAAACTCAGATGCTTCGTGCGAACCTTGCAAGGACCAGCTTTTGTTTGGTATACAAGCTTGCAATCCCGGTCAATTACCGGATGGGGGATCTTCACCAAAAATTCCTCCTTCAGTTTAACTCAACTTTTCCAAAGACCATATTTTTCGATCTTACAAACTGTAAGCAAAGAGAGAATGAAAGGGTCTCTGATTTCATTGCTCGATGGAAGGGATTAACTTATTCCTTGAGTTTAGCACTCCCTCAAGAAGAATTGTTGCCAATATGTGTGGAAAATCTGCGTGACGAATTACGCATGCCGTTAATCCCTGTGAAATACATAGGAGGGTTTCGAGACCTTACTTCAATCGCTCACCAGATTGAAGATTCCCATATACAGGCAAAGGCTAAATCTCGTGTAATTCCATCAGCTCTAGGAAGGAGAATGGGTAAAGAAGAAACTGCTACAGTTATGCTTAAACAAGCACCTGTACCTATTTCTACCTCAAAACCTTCATCTTCTTGAAGGGATCCTCCTTCTGAGCGCCAACAACAAAGGACTTTTCGTCCAGATGATAAAAAAGATCAAAGACGAAAACAATTTGAGGATCTGAAGAGCAAAACATATTCTTTCCAAAATGAAAAAGTTCCTAGTTATTTCATTTTGGCTCTGGAAAACAATTTGGTTCAATTTCCAATACCCAAGAGGCCAAACAAGAAAGGAGATGAAGACCATCCTAATTATTTCCCTTTTCATCAAATATTGGGGCATCCCATCCAGGAGTGTTTTGTCTTCAGAGACCTCCTACAAAAGACGGTCGACTCGGGACAAGTTACATTCAAAGGCTCCTCAACCCAGGTAGCATGTGTCAATGCTACAGTTCTATAGGAGGAAGATGAATAGAAGGAAGTCAAAAGAAAAAATGCACAAAAGTATGAGTATTGGATGGTCAGAAAGACAATCAATCAAACTCATGCTATTTTGAGAACACAATTGAGGAAACCAATTGTGTCTTCTGCCATGAATGTTGTGAAAAAACCCTCTTCGTCAGAGGGAAAGTCCTCAAAGAAACGACATGATTAAAAGAAAGAAAAAGAATCAGAAGAAGATGAGTATGTGTCAAAGCCTAAGTTGTCTCTGACTTTGGTGGACTTCATGACATCTACTTAAAAACCACGGGCACTGCCCCACCAAACAACACAACCTAAACAGGCTAATCAGGCAGAGTCTTCATCAGACGAAGAGTTAATCTTCGGATCAGTTAATATGATTCAATTAACAGATCCATATACCAGTCGCAGTTTCAATTTTGATGAGCCTGAATTCCCTGTATCAAACAGAGGAATCAGAGGAAGTTCTAGGGGCTCAGGATACAGGGGAATACATGGATCTTTCAGAAGCCACTATTCCAATTATACCCCTGCTAGAACTGTGTACGCAGCAGAAACTCGTGGTAGAGACCTTTAGCGAGCTCAGAAAGAACAAGAAAGTTCTTCTACCAATAGAAAATTCAGTCCTAGCACAGTTATTTTGGAAGACTGGTTGAAGGTTCCATCTTCTTCCTCTCAGAAAGTAAATGGATCTAATCGGTCTAATCTTCCAAAACCAGGAATATTGCCAAATCCTATCCCAATACAAGATGCATCAACTTCCAAAACATCTGCTTCCAAGGTACCTGTAAAACCACATATTCCGATTGGGAAATGCAGACCTCTGGATCAAAAGTATGATATATAGAAACACTTGACCCAAGTACCATCCATGTTATCAATTCTGGATGATCTGAATCTGTCAAAAGATCTTCAGGAATCACTCATCGAGGCCTTGTCAAGTCCTAAAGAGTTTGAAACTGAAATTACTGCAGCTGAAGTCTATCACATAGAGAATAATCCTGCAGAATTCCATGCAATAATATCCTTTACTGATGAAGATGAAGATGATTTTGTGCATGGACATATTAGACCATTGTACGTGTCTGGCAAAGTCAATGGCGTGGATGTTCGAAGATTTTTCATTGACAATGGTTCAGGAGTCAACCTCATGACCATTCGTACACTTCGTCGATTGGGCCTCACAGAATATGATTTATCTCCCTCCACCATGATGCTACAGGGATATGATAAAAATGAACAAGAACCACTGGGTGAAGTTACACTCAGAACTCAGTTTGGAGATCTTGTATCCAATTCAGATTTCTTGGTTGTTGATCAAGACTCAGCCTTCAACATTTTTCTTGGAAGACCCTGGTTACATCAACAAGCGGTTATCCCTTCTTTATACCATCAATGTCTCAAATATTGTTTCGATGGTCAATTTTGGATGTTGTATGGTGATAAGGCCCCGTTCAAGACATGTGAGTCTCAATACATTGAGGCAGAATTCTATCACATGAAGCAAAGGGAGAAATCCATAACAAAGGAGATTACCAAACTTAATGCTTCATATGGTTTGGAAAAAATTCCAGTAAAACCATTTACACATGTGAGTACAAATTATGTGTTTCCTATCAGTCAAATTGACAAGATATACCCAAATCAAAATACTCTTATGGAAAGATCCATAACGTCAATTACGTTAATCGAGCCATACAGCATGGGAGAAATTGGTAATCTACCAAGAAGTGATGAAAGCACAAATGGTGACGTCTTCATTTCATCTGCTAAAATCCAACAAGTCTATGCTTCACCAATTAGGCTAGAAGAAGTTATAGCAACATCAGAGGTGAACAATGATGTCGATTCTCAGTCCATCATCTCCTCTTTATTACCCAAAGAAGACCCTTCATCATCAATTGGGTTGGAAATGGAAGCTTCTTCTTCAAAATATCTAAATTTTGACATCTCTTTAGATCATCAGAATTCTACTTTATCATCTAATATGCAAGTAGAAGTGGAAGAAATAACACATGATGATGAATAAGAAGAAGATCTCAGAGATGCTCCTCCAGCATTTGAAGAGGGTATCTCTACCACAATGGATGAACTCAGAGAAATAAATCTGGGTAAAGAAGGAGATCCACACCCCACTTTAATCTGTGCGGCCATGACTCTTGAAGAGCAAGAGATGTATATTTATTTTCTATATAAAAATAAAGATATATTTGCCTGGAACTATACATAAATTCCTGGGCTTGATCCTAATATTTCTACTCATCATTTGGGTTTACCAGAAGAACATCGAGGATTTATGCAAGACGCAAGAAGAACACACCCAACTTATTCTTCCAAAATTGAAGCTGAAGTGGATAAGCTTATGAAAGATAACTTTGTCAGAGAAGTTCAATATCCCAAATGGTTGGCTAATATTATCCCTGTAAAGAAAAAGAACGGAAAAATTAGAGTTTTCATCGATTTCAGAGATCTTAATCGGCATTGTCCTAAGGATGATTTCCCAGTTCCGATTACAGAACTTCTAATTGATGAAACAGCTGGCTATAAAGCACTTTCCTTCATGGATGGATATTCTTGATATAATCAGATCTGAATAGTCCTAGAAGATGAGAAATCCAAAGCCTTCATAGCCCCTCAGGGTGTGTTTTGTTACCAGGTAATGCCCTTTGGCTTAAAGAATACAGGTGCAACTTATCAGCATTCCATGCATTGTATCTTCAAACCCTTCTTAGGAAAGTTTGTTGAATGCTATGTAGACGTTTTTGTAGTTAAATCCAAACAACGTTCTAATCACTTGGCTGATTTGGAAGTCATATTCTGCAATCTTCGACAACATAATTTGAAGATGAACCCCTTAAAATGTGCTTTTGGGGTAACCTCATGAAAATTTCTCGGCTTTGTTGTACGCCATCGTGGTATTGAAGTCGATCCTGATAAGACCAAGTTAATCCTTGATATGTAACCTCCTCAAAATTTGAAATAATTAAGAGGACTTCAAGGACACTTAGCCTATATTCGGCGTTTCATCGCCAATTTAGCAGGCAAAAGTTTACCCTTCACCAAATTGATGAAGAAGGGAGTCACTTACCAGTGGACTGAAGAATGTCAAGAAGCATTCAATATTCTCAAGAAATACCTCTTGAGTCCACCGGTAGTCATGCCACCTGTTGAAGGAAGACCACTTATCCTCTACGTGACAGCTCTAGAGTGATCATTGGGTTCCTTTCTTGCTCAAAAGAATGATGCTGGGAATGAAAACAGCCTCTACTATCTCAGTCGAACCATGATTGAAGCAGAAACCCGGTATTCAAGTATTGAGAAGTGCTGCCTGCCATTAATCTTTGTAGTTCAGAAGTTGAGACATTACCTGCAACATCACGAGGTCCAATTGGTATCTCGTAATAACCCGCTCAAATTCATCCTTAGTCATCCAATGCTTACAGGACGTCTAGAAAGGTGGGTAGTTATTTTGCAGCAATTCGACATTCAGTATGTGTCTCAAAAGGCGATAAAGGGCCAAGCTCTAGCTGATTTCCAGGCTGAACACCCTTCAGTGGAAGACACGTCTTCAGATATTGAACTCCCTGATGAGGAATTATTCTCTATTCAAGAAACTCCTCAAGCCTGGGAAATGTATTTTGATGGTGCTTCCAGAAGTCCAACAGGGAAGAAAATAGAAAATCATAAATTCAACAAAGTTGTCTTAGGAATTGTGCTCATTTCTCCAGAAAAGGCAGTGTTACCTTATTCCTTCTTATTGTGGGAAGGTGGTACCAATAATGAAGAAGAATACCAAGATCTCATCGTAGGTTTGGAATTAGCACTTCAAGAAAAAGTGAATCACTTAAAGGTGAAAGGTGATTCAGACCTGGTAATCAAACAAGTCAATGGGGATTATGCCATCAGAAAAGAAGAATTAATCCCTTTGTATGATTACGTCAGAGAGTTAATGGCGGAATTCCCTTCAGAACCGACATTTTATTTTGTCCCAAGATCACAAAATGCTCAAGCTAATGCATTGGCTAATATAGCCACAACTCTGGCAGATCCAAATCGGGACGAGACAACCATCAGTATTTCCCACCATCGTGCAATTTCACCTTATGTTTGAATCAGGACAGGGGAAATTAATGAAATTTGTCCCATTCCTGAACCGTATGGTCATACTACAGGATGGATGTCACCTATCAGGGAATAATTTCAAAATTTAACACTTATACCTGATAGAGCTGAGAAAGAACAAATCCGGCGACATGTGGTTAATTTTACTCTTTATGATAGCCCAGGTCACCTAGAGAAAATTCTCTACAAACGTGGTTTTTATGAAGTTCTCTTCAGATGCATTGATGGTGAAGAGACAATGGCTGTCATGAAAGAAGTGCATGCATGAGTCTGTGGTGCCCACCAGTCTGGACATAGACTGTCTGATCAGGTTCGAAGGCTTGGATACTTTTGGCCTTCAATGATACGAGATTGTATAGATTTCAAAAAGAAGTGTCATTCATGCCAAGTACATGCCAACTTCATTCATCAGCCTCCATAGTTGCTTCATACAACTAAATACTCATGGACATTTTCCACATGGGGAATGGATGTGGTGGGACCTTACCCTTCGGCTACGGCTAAGAAGTTTAAGTATATTCTTACTGCTACTGACTTCTTTTCCAAATGGGCAGAGGCAATACCACTCAAGGAAGTAAGTTCTAAATTCATTGTTAGATTCATAAAGTCTAACATCATTACCATATTTGGTGTCCCTCATACCATATTGATGGACAATGGCACCAATTTCTGTTCATCTGAGATGAAGAAGTTGTATCAAGAATACAACATCAAATCCAACCATTCATCTCGGTATCATGCAGCGGCCAACGACCAGATAGAAGCCTTTAACAAGACTCTTTCAAATATACTTCAAAAGATGGTGGATAAAGATAAGAGGTCATGGCCTGATAAACTCTTTCATGCTTTATGGGATTATCGGACTACCACCCGCACTGCAACTCGGTCAACTCCATATTCATTGGTATATGGAACAGAAGCGGTCTTGCCCATTGAAGTTCAACTACCCTCGCTCAGAGTTTCCATTTGTGATCAATAATCTACAGATGAACAATCTCAAAAGTGATTGAATGAATTGGAATAGTTATATGAGAAAAGACTATGCACTTTACACCACTTAAAAGTCTGTCAGAATCGAATAGCACGAGATTTTAACAAAAAAGTTCATCTTCGTTCATTCACTCAGGGAGAATTGGTATTAGTTCTCAGAACTCTAATGATACCAGGAAAGAAACCTCCCAAGCTTGAGTCAAAATGGGAAGGACCTTATCCAATACATAGGGTCTACTCCAATGGAGCTTATTCATTAATCTCAATGGATGGGGAACTCATCACTACTCCAACCAATGCCAGATTTTTGAAGAAGTATTTTGTATAAATTTCAAAGTCCATATTTTGTCCCCGCAACGTGACACTAAACTGTGCGGCACCAGATCATCCTTGTTATATGAAGTTAAACTATACAGCAACGGTCCAATCATATGACCCTAAACTATTTTCACATACATCCAACATGATGTTAAACTGTGTCACCTTCATCATTCTAGCTACATGACGCTAAACTGTACAAAAGTCCTTACATTCGTCCTACATGACATTAAACTGTACTTTGTCCCCGCAACATGACACTAAACTGTGCGGCACCAGTTCGCCCTTACTATATGACGTTTAACTATACAGCAACAGTCCATACATATGACCTTAAACTATTTTTTACTTTCGTCCCACATGACGTTAAACTATGAAAAAGTTCCCTAAATGGTCCTGTATGACCTTAAACTGCAACTAAGTCCGTATTTTGTCCCTGCAACATGACACTAAACTGTGCGGCACCAGTTCGTCCTTGCTATATGACGTTAAACTATACAGCAACGGTCCATACATATGACCGTAAACTATTTGTACTTTCGTCCCACGCGATGTTAAACTGTGAAAAAGTTCCCGAAATGGTGCAGTATGACCTTAAAATGCAACTAGGTCCTGTATGACCTTAAACTGCATCATCAACGGTCCATGCATATGAACCTAAACTTTTTGCTAGTCCCTTACGTCTAGCAAGACGTTAAACTGTGACGTCCTAACTACATGATGCTAAACTGTATAAAAGTCCCTTACGTCCATAAATAAGTTAAACTACATAATCATCAAAGGTCCTGTATGACCTTAAACTACACCACCGTCCAACATGACATTAAACTGCACCATCCACGGTCCATGCATATGACCTTAAACTATTCACACTTTCGTCCAACATGACGCTAAACTATATCGTCCCTGTATCGTCCCTTTTTCGTCCAACATGACGTTAAACTGTGGAAAAAATCCCCAATGCGTCCAACATGACGTTAAAATGGTGCACTCTTTTGTCCTCACTACATGACATTAAACTGCACAGTCCCCCCCTTTCGTCCAACATGACGTTAAACTCTATTGTCCCCATCGTCCTAACTACATGATGCTAAACTGTACAGAAAGTTCATGATACGTCCTACATGAAATTAAACTGTATTTTGTCCCTGCTACATGACACTAAACTGTGCAGCACCAATAGTCCTAACTGCAAGACTTTAAACTGCATAGTCCCTTTATATGTCCTACATGACATTAAACTATGCATCGTTAAGGTTATTTTTACCTCTTGTTTCTCACACCGAGTATGACTCACGTGAGCTTAGAGCAAACCTCAACCATAACACTCTCTCTGGGCCGCTTACCATGTGTAAGTCCTAACATCATTTTTTTAGGTCATTGTCCCCAAGAACAACTTGATCATTAATTCATTCTTTAATTGAACTACACGGACATTGATCCTTGCCTTCTAGGATGGGTATGTAGGCAACCTCCCAAGGTTCAAGCCCAAAACCAATCTCTTCACGTCGGTTCATCTCTATCTAATACGATGATAATTCGTGAAACCGCCCTTAGAATCAATATATTTACATTGGTTCACTTTTGTCTTTGTTATACGACGTTAAAATATACAACACTTTTGTCCAGTATGAAAATAAACTAAAAATTTCTTTAATACCCTCACCTGAAAGGGAATCATTATTTTCATTGATTTTTTCAATCATGTTTCATTTCAAAGACTACGTACATACATGGAAACGCCCGAACCTTTTATCTTGGGTTAAACCATCATTGTACTAAAGTCCCCTTTCATCTTTCACATGTACGAACCAAATTTGTACAAAGGGTATTTCTAGAACTACGTGGGCTTGATTCCCATCCTTATGGGATACGTAGGAACGTTCGAGTGTCCCTTGAATCCAGTCCCAAGTCTTTGGGCCTAACCCCAAATTACACTTTCAGTCCCTTAGCTGAAAAGTCCCCATGAAAACACACACTGTGTATTACTTACAATGGTCCAAGCTCAATGACCCTAAACTAAGATCTCTAATACTTTTGTCCCACACGACGTTAAACTGTAGTTTAAGAACTACGTATGGCTTGATTCTCATCCTTATGGGATACGTAGTGAAGTCCAACATTTCAATTCAGGACCCACCCACAACATGATTATGGTTAACATTGATCTATGTATCTCTGTACACATTCAACAATACCCATCTTTATGTGTTATAATCCTAACCTTAAATATTTTCAGATCCTCATAACCCTTTTTCATGACTTCTAGTAACAAAAATGTCAAACTTCTGAGAGTTCTTTTGTCTGACTATGCAGCACGTGCCCATAGGCGGCCTTGCATAAACAGTCTACATAACAGATTTGTTAGCCAAAAGATACTATTATTTGACTATGCATCCAATGCCCTTAGGTGGCCCTGCATAATTCAACCCCCTAATGGGTTTGTCGGATAGTGGTAACTTCATTCTTTGGAAGAATGCCTCTTTTGTCCTTATTTGTCTTAAATGACAGTATGTAGAGATCCGCAAAAATAGCCATCCTTAACATATTTGTCCCATATCCTTTTTCATGATCTGAAAGTATTCAAGTCTATGGTTTATATTCTCCTTCCCTACGTTTGGGTTAGACCTTCGTAGGAGTGATATTCATTCAGTTCTTTGATAATTTTGTTTGGAAATATTTTCTCCATATTCAAGTACCTCTTTCCATACAGAAAACTCTATACTTTGGAAGATTTGAATCTCCATAAACATTCACTGGATTTTAGCACTAGGAAAGTAAATTTCTGAGAGTTATTTTCCTGACTATGCAGCACGTGCCCATAGGTGGCCTTGCATAAATAGTCTACATAACAGACTTGTTAGCCAAAAGATACTATTTTATTTAACTATGCAGCCAATGCCCTTAGGTGGCCCTGAATAATTCAACCCCCTAATGGGTTTGTTAAATAATGGTAACTTCATTATTTGAAACTACTTCTTCTAATGCCTTTTAGCTCTTTTTCATATCATTCCTCAGATTTCAATATTCTTAAGTCATAGCTTACATATTTTACCTCATAATTGAGTATGGTAATATGTTTTCAGATGAATTTTCAAGGAATTGAGTCAATTCTAATCCATTTTGGTCAAAGCTATTTTGACCTTAAACATTAGCCTTTGTAGGTCCGACGTGCATGACTTTAAACTGCCCCTAAAAGACAGGGGAACTCTGAATAAAAGTCAAGTTCCCAGCTCACTAAACATACATTTTTGTATGATTTATGTAACATTTAGAAATTAAAAGGTTCGAAGTTTGAAGGGTTATTTAAATTAATCCTAGTAAAAATAAAACTATGCCTACTAGGCCCATTGGCATAGGTAAAATCTAAAGCATGTAGCAAAAGAGAATACAGGTACAAATGAGTGAAGCTGAAAGTGTTTTTCATTGGTGCACAAGAGTTAGAAGGACATCCACAGACTAGAGTCTCTTCTCTTTGTCAAGAATTACAAGAGGCTTTCAACATAACTATTCATTTGATTTACGGCACCCTGAGCTTCATCAAAAATCACTCGGAATTCATTCATTCAACTAGATACAATAAGATATGCAGTGATACCAGCTCTTCTTGGAACAATTGTAAAAGGTTGTTCTTGAGTGCGGTTTGAGAAAATTTCCTGCTGATCAAATAGTGACTCTGTTTTTGTCTAAGAGACTTGGAAGATGGATACATGGATTTGAGAATTGAGCATTGGAAGTAAAGAGCCAGTTGGAGAGAGTACTCTTTTCAAATATTTCTCTAATACCATGTTTGTCTTCTCTCCACCAACCGGCAGTGGAAAACATTTCAACCCATGGGTTTGCCATTTTCATATCTGCAAGGAAATGACATGGAGGAATAATTTGAAAGTTCACACCATTGTTGTTGCTCTTAATGCACAGCATAACCGAAATGAAGGAGTAGCAGTGCAGCTGCATTTAAGGTGTATAGTTCTTTACATCTGGAACATTGACTCCTTACAGATGACCATGACCATATAGAGGTAGGTAGATGCTCTGTGGGAAACTAAGATGATATTTCTTCAAGTACTTAGCCAAATCTGGGAGAGTGTTGTCGCAGATATCATAGTAATCATGGCCAATGATGTTCATCATGTCATCAATCCACTTGCTAGCCAGTTTATCAGACGTTTTAATTCCCTTAGGAGCCATTGAATCTTCACAAAAGTTGAATAAATTAAACTCTTAAATTGGTTTATTTTTCATAAAATTTGTGAACGAATTCGAAAAAATGGCTAAGGCATTAAGGAACACAAGTCTAAACATGACGTGCAAGTGTTCGTGTGTCGCGCTAGTTTTTGATGCGCAAGTATAAACCACGCAAGTACAAATACCTATACAGTAGTGCGACATCAAGGAAAACACCGGAAAACAGAGCAACCTGCGCGGCTAAGGTGACCTACGCGGCGAGAGCTCAAAGGTATGAAGTCCGGAAATCCGGATGCTTGTACGGAAGTGTGGCCCTCTATTTTATAGACATGGTCGGGACCCTGCGTGCCGTACCCTACGCGATCAAGGGTCGTATCCTTGCACGATGCGCACTTGCGCGCCGCCCTCTGCGCCATCAAGACTTGCGCGCCACCTTTCCTTTGGATGTCTTCGATTTCCTCAAAGTCAAATCCTCATTTCTTTCGGATCCAACTTTGAGGGGGGACTTTTTTTGACGCTCCTTTTGTCATAGAATCTAAAGATCAGAAAAGGGGAATATCTGAGCTCAAAGTGATTCAACCTTTGAAGAAAATATCAAAAATCGACAAAGGCATGAACAAGGGATCAAAAGCACCTATGTCACGCAAGTTCTATCACTGTCGCGCAAATCCACTTACAAGACGCCTTATGGTCACACAAGTGACTTGCGCGACCTAAGTGATAACTGCCCGGTAATCGTCCGGGGTCTTCTCTTGCCTATAAATAGACCCTGTGGGCCCCCCATTCGAGGAGGATTTTTTCCAAAAACTCAGATTTGAGCTCCCGACGCCCTAGTCTCTTCTCAAAGCTTCTAAAACACATCTAAGGTAATTTATTACCTAGAAAAAAAGATCTAAAGAGGGGGAGGAAAGCCTAAGTGTTGAAACTCATCAGCACTTGCGCGCCTGAGTGGCCAACCCTTAAGGTAAAAGGGCCACACTTGCGCGCCGCCTTACTCCTTCAATAGATCTTATGCGTCCCTCTTCTGGAAGAACCTAAAAAGGATTCTAAAGGATTTAATAAAGAGTCTCTCAAGTATTACCTTGCTGGTTAACCGTCGCGCAAGTACATCATGTGTCGCGCAGGCGATACCTGCGCGACCAAAACTTGCGCGCCCACGCAGTACCTGCGCGCCTGCCAGGACTTGCGCGCCCCTGCCTTTTTGGGTGCCTTTCTTTCCCATTTCACCCCTCTTAAGCCATTACACCTTTCCTATTCATGATTCAGTCTTCAAGACACTCTTCATATCCATTTTATGGAATGATTTCTTGATTTTACTTCCTTATCTAAAAGGAATTTTGTTGAATATCTCTCAAAACCTAGTGATTTACACATCTTTATGTCACTAAAGATTGAGATTTCATTCATTCAACCTCATCCTTTAAGATGAGAGAATCCTTAACCTGTGTCTCCTTTTCAGGAATAATCCCCAGTCATAAGTCCTCTAATATGGGCATCCTCTTTAGGAGTAAGCCCCAAGTCCCTTAATTTTTGGGCATCCTCTTAGGAGTAAGACCCAGATACCCTAACATGGGCTTCCTTTTCAGGAGTAAGCCCCAGTCTCAAGCTTGGGAATTTTCCTTAGGAGTAAGCCCCAATTCTTAAAATTCTTAAATCTGGGCATCCTCCTTAGGAGTAAGCCCCAGTCTCCTAATTTGGGCATCCTCCTCAGGATTAAGCCCCAAACCTTAATCCTTGACCTGGGCCTCGTTTTCAGGAGTAATCCCCAGTCTTAATTTCTCTTAACCAGTCCTAATTTACCTTTGATCTGGGATTCCTTTTTAGGATTAAAACCCAATCATAAGTATTCTCCTAATTTGGGCATCCTTTTCAGGAGTAAGCCCCAAGTTAGAGTATTCAAAATCTCCATGAAGCACATATACCTTTATGGACCATGTTCCTGGATTTCTTCCCTAAAGTAAATCCTAACCTTCATTTATCTGGGCAGTCATACATACATAAGCCCGACATTATTTCTTATGATTACATCTTTCATGGAAAAATTGTCTAAATTTTCCCGATACCACTTGTTTCTCACACCGAGCATGACCCACGTGAGCTTAGAGTGTAAAAGTAATTGTGAAATCCTTCTTTGAGCCATCAATCATAAACATCATACTCCCTTACTCGAACTACGTGGGTTCTGATTCCTTTTATAAAAAAAGGATACGTAGGTAGCCCGTCTACGGGTTCGATCCCAACTCTAAAATAATCCATGTCCTTCTGAATGACAAAAAACTTCAAGTGCCCCACTGAGTGGCTTTAAAACCATCATGGTCATCATAATGACCAAGAGACTTTTGTATAAATGTTTTGAAGGGTACCATTGACCAAGAATCTCTAACAAATACAGATGATTATCTATTGATGAAGAACCTCGAATACATACAAAATATTCTCTAAATTTCCTACATATTTATTCATTGATTGTTAGATCTGAAGGAAATCTCATTTTATACTTGGTAATGTAATAAGGATTCACGAACATAACTTAAATCTATATAGAGAGTCCTAGAGTAGACAATAATTTCCCTAAAAAAGGTGTGATGAGTCCGACCTCCCATCCTCTCGACCAATGCTAATTCCTAAGCCTCATTAATCCACAAACTAATGAGAACCTACCTTTGGAAAGTAGGTCCGAATGGATGTGGAATCATTGGATGTTTCTGGTTCTATGAACAAACCCGTTAGAAACTGATCAGAATGTTTGAACCTCCCATCAAGGCGGTCATCCCTGGATTCTGAGGGAAACAAACATAAGATAATTCAATCACATAAAAATATAGATCATGAAATGAAGCATTAACATAATACGAGAGTCATATCTTTCAACAATCATGATCCTTGTAAAAAAACCATTATAAAATGTTCTATTGTAAACTCATAAGAAAAATAGATGAAATGTATTAGTATCTTGGAAAATCATATTAATAGAACCCTTACATATGGGATAAAATTACCTAGTTGAGACCCATAATCTCTGAATAGTAACCTATTAACCAATAAACATTGGATTCTCCTAAGATTTGCTTATATTTAATTAACTCCATCATCCTTACACAATACATTGGAGAACTATAATAGACCCATTCATAACATATTAGACAAAGTACCTATATTATTTGGGTTCAATCCCCAATTATAATTTCATTAATAATTTTCAAGTATCAGATCATGAGAAAAATTATTAAAATCATTCACTTTTCAACATCACAATAACTATTATTCTTTAAATATTGATTTACGTGTGGTAAAGAAATGTGGTCCATGAAAATATTATTGTAATAATCATAATCCATCCCTAGAAAGTATTAATATGATTTCATTAAAATATATCCCTAGTGTATCATAAAGAACTTCAAGTTTTGTATTTATTGGTCAAGAGAGATACCGTTAAAATATAATTAAAACTTTTCTTGAAGAAAATACCATTTCCAGTTTGAAAATCAATTTGAAAGACTATAAATTAAAAATATATTGTGAAAAATATTTTCTTGGAAAAAATCCATGAAAAATAAAAAGTAATATTAAAAGAAAAATGGTTATCATATATAGAAAATTTTTTATACCAAAAATTTTGAAATTAAACATTACTTTTAATCTTTTGTACAAGTTTCAAAAGTGACCCTTGAAAATATCATAATTTTTTAAGTGATAATTAATCAATGAAGTGATTATGTTCACGCATGTAAATAAAAATAAAACATGTTTAAATATTTAAAACAAAAATTTATTGATCAATTCTTACATAATCATGGTACAAAAAATTCAATGAAGAGGATTTATAACCCAATGAAATGATATTGAGTTATGAAACCCCTACCACTTGGTAACATTAAATTAAAATCCATTTGGATGAAAAAAATTTGGTTATAACTTAAAATAAAATTAACTATGAATTATTCATGATATAAAATTTATAATTGGAACTATATACATAATATAAAAAAATTAGTTGTATAACCATAAAATGTGCCTCAATGAATGGAAATTGAGACGAAATACCTTTCCTCGAGTCTAGACTTTCTATGTATATCATTTAAAAATTCTATAATAAACTAATATATATTTTTATTTTATTAATGAAATATTAATGGATAAAAAGTTTATCCTTAAACCATTTATTTCATTAATCTTAGTGACATATTTAATTACTCAATCAGTTAAGTCCACAACTGATATTTTTAGGATGTTTGGTTCATAACTTCAAAATAGATTTGGTAAATTAACCATGGTCAAAGGAATATTTTTTAATAATCTGCTGAATAATATTAATGAAATAATTATAATTTGTATACATTAATTATACATTAAAAATAACCTCAAAATATTGATATAAAAAATGAATCATGTAACATTCATGGAGATGATAAACCATACACACGCGAGAAAAACATTTCTATTCTTTAATTAACATGAATGAAAGTAGGTAAGTATTATTTTATAATTAAATAATAATTATTAAATACTATATATCATATTTTATATATAAATATTATATTTACGTCATCTATGTGTTGTGATGAAGAAAAATTAATCACATTGCTTCTTGGTGGTGGCAAACCACACGTATGCATGAATGACGTTGTTATTATTGAATGGATAGAAAAGTAATAAAATGTGTGATATATTATCTTTAAATAATGATAATTATGTCATTAATATATTATATATACAGTAAATATATCATTATAAATATGCATAAGAGGCTGTGATGGAAAATGGATTACATATTTTGGTGAGGCGGTAGTTCACCGTATACACAAATGATGGTTTCATTTCCCAGTTGATTAATGGAAGAGATGGATATAGGTTATGAATTTTATATAATAAAATTAAATTACTCATAAGTCATTTATATTAATATTTCATCATGTTTGAATAATATTTCAATGACTTATAAGAATAAATAAACAGAAAATGCTCAGTTAGAAGTTATTCTTTTTTTTAGAAAAACACAACTTCATTACACCTCAATTCCTATAAAGTTGGTATTATAATAAAAATAATACATATAAAATATAGGTAGAGATTATATTATGGTATTTTGGTGGCTATTTAAAAATATAGAGTGATTAAAATGTGTGATTGGGAGAGAAGAGCATGTGACCTTTTATAACTAAGGGGCATGACACTCTGTGGATTACTTAAAGTCTTAAATTAATAAAAATTAATTTCAATATGAGAGTGGAAAAATTAATATATTTATAATATGGTATGATTATGAGTTCAAATTCTCTTATAAAATAAAATATGGCTAAGTTTAGGTGTTGTTTTCAACCTTATGTATTTGTTTTAAACCCCTTTAACCCTTTTTAGGATTATCATGATATCAACGTTTTTATGCTTTAGGGGTAAATAAAGTTACTATAAAATGAATATTTACCAACTAATATAACATGGTTCATATTTTAAACCAAATATCATTAAATCATTTGAATATTTAATTTTTATAAATTTTATATCACTTAAAAAATATTGCAAATAATAAAATATCAATAATGTCATTTTTAGAACTATTCATTTACATTGACTTTAAATTCATCAATATCACAATGTAATTAGAATACATAATTTTAAAACATACATAATATGTTATATATGTCTGTAAAATTCATTATAAACTATAAATAACCCAAAAAAATACTTCCATAGTTTTATAAATCATTTACATTATTTATCTACTACTTACACAAACAATGTGTTGGCATTGTATAAGCATTTAAGGTTATTATTTCATCCCTAAAAATTAAAAACAAATTATAATCATAAAAATAATTTCAATATTCTAAATATAATATTTAATATTCATTATAAACTTATTTTTTTTCTTAGGAGAATAAATAAGTGGAATCTAAAAGCAAGAAACTGACATTTTGTATTTTTCTTTACTTAAAATAATATATAAGAAATTTTCAAAGAAAAATTTCAAAAAATTTCCATAAATTTGAGTTTATAATTATTTTCATATAAAAAAACTTTTAAAATAGATTAAATGAAATTATTATGGTCATTTTTTATCATTATCATCTTATTTTTAATAATAATTTCTCAATTTACCCTTACTTAGGTGACAAATATTTACTACGATTACTATTCATAAGGTAAAAAAGGTGTATATTTACGTAATTTAAACATATTAATTATAATTATTGAATAGTTTTTTTCAATATTCAATTTATAGATGTGTGAGAAATTAATTTTAGATAAAAATGAAAAGCATAATGAAAACTAGTTTTAAAAAAAATGCATTTTTAGTCTAAAAAATGAACTTATAGAAAAATCAGATATAAGGGTGAATCCTATTTAATAAATTATCTTTTATATAATTATTATAGGATTATATTACTTTAATGCAAAATAATAATTTTAAATTTCTTTATTTAGTGTAAATAAATGACATTTTTTTTAAATTGATATTTTGATTATCTTTTAAGAAATAAATCATTTCAGAAAAATCCAAAAACAATTCACTCTAAGATAATTTTGATAGTTTTAATTAAAAAATTATGTTATTTCGTATAATTAAAATTCTGAAATTTATAAATTATATTAAAAAAACCATATAATGCATAAAAACCCTATTTGGTTCCAAATAATGCTTTTTTACATTTTGACTAAAAAATTACATAATATTATTTTAATAAATATTACTCTATAAAATATAATTCAGGAATATTAATAATTCATTATATTTATTTAATATTAATAATACTTATGTTGTAACATTCTTCCCCTTTTTTGAAATTACATCCTCACGATTTTATTTTCTGCCTAATAGGAAGTGTTTAAAACATTTTAAAAAGTATTTCAAAGGAGTGGAAGATAAATATAAAGACATGAAAAAAATACATTTTTAATCTTTAACAATAAGTTTTATTCTAAATCACCATTCTAAAAATTTATAACAAATCTCAATTTTGAAAACTGGGAAGGAAAAATATAAAGGTCATCTTGAATAAGACATAACTAGGTTTCCAAATAGGAGAACATTAATGGGAAGTAAATATATAGACATTGACCAAAAATTTAATGTCCAAAAAATTATGGATAGTGACATAGAAAATGTATCATAAGAAAGTGAATTATCCTGAGAAAGTAAATGAGCACAAAAATATTATCCAATGTTGTGTTAAAAACACTATTGATTAATCTGAAATGAATGTCATCACATGATAATTTAATATTAGGATTCTTTTCCTAAATTTGAGGAAATCAGTTTCCATATTGAATAATAACATAAGGAAATATAATTAATAGATAACATTAAAATTACAAAAAGATATAAAATCCTTTGGTATCTTATTTCAAATAGTTTACATCTTTATATCATATTATACTAAGAATGATGAGTATTAATATTTAATCCCTAAAGAACTATAATAAAATTTTGATTTACCATGAGGTATATAAAAGGATAAAAAGATATTCTTATTGCATTAAATAAAATCAAAATGATAATCACATGATAAGATAATACCCAAAATGAATAAAACTTCATGTGAAGAAATAATACATTATTGTTTAAAATTTAACAATAACACATAAAGTTAAAATTAAATCATTCTGAAAATAATTAACCCTATATCCAAATTGACATAAATAACCTCAATATTATAGAATGTTGTTATATCAAAATTTTTATGATACGTCTTAGTATACATCCCCAAACATTCTATAACATTATTCTGAAATAATCCTTCATGTTATGACTAGGGGTTACATATACTTTAACCCCATAACATGTCTCTCAAAATGTAATTAGTCAACTTAAAATTTATCAATTAAATAGTAAAAAGGGGTGTATATGCATATAAAATTATGATAAACCTTAAAATTATAATCTCACAATGGGATATATACCTATTAAGTTAAAATCACATGAAAAAATCATAATTTCCAATGTTATCTAATCCCTTCCTTTGATACAAACTATAGAACCCTGAACCAGCACTCCCATATTCGATAATAAAATACAATCCTTATATTTCTGGCTTTGATATCAGAAAATGTATACCAATTTTAACCCTTCAAAACATATAACAAGAAATATAAAATTTGGATCACTTACATATCCAAGGACCTTTTTGGTTTATAGTTTTAGAAAATTAGGGCACACTCTTACATGGAAACTTGGATACATAAATAACTAGTTCATAAAAATATACTTCATCCCCCACTAGTTTCTTCACATATAGTTACATAATTATGAATAAAATATTTAAAAACCTTATTCATAACCTGGGGGAAAGGATACATATGAAGGGTGATCTCAAACACTCTGTAAGGGAAAAAATAAGTATTAACAATTGAATGTTATCAGTGACCGTATGACGATCATAAGTGATTTGATGATATAATAAACCTGTATGAGAATTTAATAAGATAATTCATAACCATAAAAACATATATCCTGGAATAAATATTTAACATAATAATAGATTCATATAATCTAAAAATCAAGAGACATTTTAAATTAATCCTTGAGAAAATTATCTATTAGAAACTCATAGAAATAATAGAGAAAACATATTGGTATATTGGAAAATTATCTTCATAGAACCCTTAAAGGAAACCTTACAAATGGGATAAACTTACTTTGTTAATGCCCATAATATATTTGGGGAAACTTATTAGCTGGTTAACTCTTTTTTCTCTTAGGAGTTACTTATATTCAGTCAACTCCATCATTATTACCTAATGCATTAGAGAGCTATATCAGACCCAACCATAACATATTGTAAAAATTCCCTTAAGGATTTGTGTTAAATCCTGAATCCCAATTTAATCAATAGTATCCAAGTACCATATCATGGGAAAAATAATTAATAGATTACACTAATCAATATAATAAAAAAATCATTCTTTCATAGCTTGATTTACCAATGGAAAAGAAATAGGTTCCATGAAAATCTTTTTGAAAAAAAAAATCATAATCTATTAATAGAAATAATTAGGATGGTATAATTACAACACATTCTCAGTGGATCACAAGTAACACCAGGGGATATTACCTTTAATGAAGAGAAATACCCTTAAAATATCATTAGAAGCTTTCTGGAATAAAATACACTTTTTGATTTTAAAATAAATTTCAAATAATAAAATTATTCATAATATTGTGGAAAATGTTCTCAGTGACGTTTTTAAATTATAAAGTAAGATTAAAAAATAATAACATTTATTAAAATAATAAAATATTATCATGTTTTATACATTAGGCATAAATATTATTTTGAAACTTTTTTAAAGATATTCAAAAGTGAAACATGTGGAAAATGTTAAGAAATTTCCTTTTAAATCATTTTAAAATAAGGTAAAATAACTTAAAAAATAAATTTATGAAATAATTTATTTTTATAAAATAACATTCAAGAAAAATTTTATTATCAATTGATATGTAATGTAATTTTTATTAATCTAGAATAACATAAAACATTAGTATGACTTACATTGAAATTTCCTGATGTTTCTTTAATCAATAAGGGAGGAAATGGAAATTAAAATTTAAACCAACATTCATAACATAAGGATAAGGAATGATATATGGTATAAGGAAATAATAACACATGATAAACCCTAAAGAATCCCTTAATATAATCTATCCTGAAATGAAATGAGACTATCACAAAAAACATTTTCTACTTTGGTAACATTAAAAATAAAAATTAATTGAAAGAAATAATATGACATGGAACTATAAATACCATAAATTATATGATTTAATATTTAAAATTTAACTCATGTGGTAGGAATTATACCATTATTAAATCTTGTTGCATGATATTAAGAATGTGTAAAGAAAATGAGTTTGTTATAGTGAAAACCCTTGCATGGATCATAACTTTTAATGTGAGAAATAATCCAGGAACTGATTATGTGCATATATTTAAATCCATAGAAAAAATGTTAATACATCATAAAAGTTTCAAGATAAATCCACACAAAATAATTTTAAAAAAATTCGATGAAGAAGAGTTATAACCTAATGAAAGAAAATTGAGTTAAGAATTCCAATACTACTTGGTAACTTTCAAGTGAAATCCATTTCGATGAAATAATTTGGGTTGTAAATTAAAATAAAATTAATTATGAATTATGAATAATATAAAATATAAAATGGGAAGTATATATTCCATATAATATAAATTAGGTTCATAACAATAAAATATATCTCAATGAAGTAAAATTGAGATGAAATACTTACCTCGTGTATAAATGTACTACCCCAAGGCTTTAGAATATTTTAATTTTAGAATAAATTTAATTTTGTTAGTAGACTTATTTATAAATAACACTATGTTAATATTACACTACACACAATACTCTGATTGTGTTATGGTACATGAAATACTACGTTGTCTTGTGTTGCACACAATACTAATTTCGTTCGATATCTTGTGTTTCAGGCAAGACCGTGTTTTTACAAACTAAAACATAGTATTAACATTATCATTGAATATGATAGTTTTAAAATATCCTTTGTAATGAAATTTATGAAAAATATTAACTAAATTTGGAAAATATTGTTTAAATATGATTATATAATTATTTTGTGTTAGAAATGAATATAGAATCCAATTGAATATAAAGGAAAGGTTTTTATAATAAAACTGTTTATGCTCCCATAAGAGGTTTGTATTAATAAATGTAAATAATATATATTAATTAATGATATTAATTATATAAATATATATATATATTATTCAATAAATTATTTTTTACATTCATCCAATATGTTTTATAGGCATCTTATATGAACAAATCGAATTTTATACATAAAAGGTATTTTTTTCTAATAGCAGTTTTGCCGCATTTTAATGGCGCACTTAATTTAAAAATGAATCATGAAACATTTATAAAATTTATATGAAAAATAAACTTCATTTTTAATGTGGATTTTAACTATTATCTTAGGGTGATCTTTTGTAATTTTTCTATAAAGTTTCATTTTTAATGAATAGTGAAAAGTTCTGATTTTTAATTAAAAACCAACTTTTCATCTAAATAAATTTTATTGATAAATAAAATTTCTAATTGGAATTAAATTATTATTAGATATATTTTACATATATTAATACAATTTATGTAATTTTATCCATTTTTATATTGAATACATATATGGAAACTTGGTGAACTTTTGAACATTTTTACTTTAAAAACCCTTTTTTGCATCCCATCCGCATGATTATTTTTAAATTAATATCTGTAAATTATATGATTTTCATTTTTAAAAATAAATTAAATATTTGTAAATATAATAATTTATAATATATATTAATTTAAATTTAGTTTTTGACCAAAAGTTTTTGGGAAATCAATTAAAGTTAATTTCAGTGATTAAGGTGAACATGAGTTTACTTAGTGGTTAAAATTAAATATCAAGGGGTCAAATTGCCTATATAATTGTCAAAAACCCATTTCATGGACATATTTAAGACATAATATATTTTATATAATTTTATTTTTTATTTTAGGAACATAATATAAAGGATATCTCCCAATAGTTTTTATCTTTTTATATTTGAAAAATTTCAACTCCTATTCCACTATAAAAAAGAACCCATCACCCTCATTTTTTCACATCTATTAGTACATTTGGATCATTCAAAACCTACCAAAATAAGTTCCCAACATAAATACACACATTATACAAGAATAAATTTGGTATTAAAGTATACCAAGTAATACTTTTTTTATAAACCAAAAGGAGTTACCCGAAGAAGAAATAACATTCTTCAACGAGCTCTTTGGTTTTATTTGTTTCCTCGACACTTTAATTATTATTATATCTTACTTATATAATAAACTCAGTATCATAAATATAAATAAATGTTTTTATATTAATTTTATTACCTATAATTTTACACAGTTCCATCATATAGGATACATAATCATCATTCATGTGTACGACAGACTACCTTCTAATGAACTGATGTCGTTCATTCTCCCATTACCAACTTTTAAGGTTGTAATTACTGATAGATTTAACGATTTATATATAATATATATTATATTTAGAATTTATTTATTATTATTTGATTATTATATAATACATACCTCTAGGAATTCCTTTTTGTGCGAATATAATAACATCGTTTGTGGACCTCTGGAATACAACCTCCACAAAGTAATGTGATGCGTCACGTCTTACAAAAAATTTATTGAGTGGGGTTAAAATAAAAATATGTGATTTATATGAAATAAATATTATAGTTTAATTATAGTATACATATATATCGTTTAATTTTCATAATTTTAATATGATAATAAATTGGAAACAATGTCCGTGCGTACATACAACCTACCGTCTCCAAGAATGGTGTTTTCCATTTCCTATCTCCAAACATTATGGATTACTATAAATAAATATATAATGAATATATATTGTTTTTAAATTATATTTTACATTATTTATAAGATTAAATAATGATCTGTGTAATAGGAACAAAAATAAAAAATCAAAACATACTAAAAAAACAAGGCAATTAACTCTCGAAACGATGAAAATGATGAAAGATTATGAGTGAGTGGGTTATGATATATTATGAAATAATTATATATGATTTCATTATTGTTAATATGAATCAATTATAATTTTTTAACTTTAATTAAAACATTATATATGAGGTCAAATATAATTTAACCAAAAGGGAGTGTAGGGTAAGGTATTTTCATCTCACTTTTTACATTTGGGAGATAAATGTCATATTCAATACTTCTTTATTTTTTGTGGGGTATATAATTCCCATTTTTCATTTAATATAAAGAATCAACCACACCTCCCAGTATTTTAATTCAAACTTTGAATTATCTCATCTGAAGGGGTTTGAATTGAAATGTACCAAGCGATAAAAGTTATCTTGGCAATCTCACTTTCTTTTGTGATTGTTAAATTTATCTTGAAACAATCACATTATTGTATTAATTTTTCATTGGAAATTAAATTCCTATTAAATAACCATATTATTTTATGATTTATATGATTATTTCCCAAACCGTATTCCATTTATTTTTATGGTTTTTACTTTAAATGATATCAAATTAATTGGGGAAATGTTGATAAATACGAATCTTTTACTCAATACCAATATTCGAAAAGGAAAATTATTTATGAATTATATAGATTTTTTATATATATTTGAAATGATTCATACATTCATTAAATGGGATGGGGACCATTTAAAAATATTCCCTTAATGCATCAATAGTATTACAAGACGAAATCAACTAGTGAAAAACCCTTCAGGTTTGTTTCCAAGTAGAGTCAAAAAAGTTTCTACCCACAAAATTAAACTATATTGAGAATAGGTCTTAATTTTACTGTGGTTCATGTTCCAAATAAATTAATTCCAATAATTAATCATCTCCATCATTTCAGTTATTATTATTTATAGTATTTTTACTATGAAAAAATCTATAGATTCATTTCATTCTCATATTATTTATTAAATTTCACATGTGTATAGTTATTTAACTTTACATATTTGTTGTTAATTATTGATTAATTATAAATTCCAATGTACTTAACCCTTAATGAGCATTTTAGATCACCCTTATCATGTCTCCTTTCCTCAGGATATGAAGATGAATTCTTGGAATGAATTTCAATGATGATGTTGTAACGACTTAAATTTTATGAATAACATTCCCATTTTTGATTTATTTTAATATCTTATGGATTTAGAAAACACGTGAAATTATTTTTTATCATATATAATTGGATTTCAATGACCATTAAGTACCTGCACCGTCGATAATATAGCTGTTTAAAAATGATCAAATGACTAGTATCAATATAGGGCTTTAATGAATCTATCTGTGAAAGAAAAAGGAAGTGATTGAATAAACCAGTAAGATCATACCCTATAATGAGCATTTATCAGAGCTTCCAAGTGAGATAGAATTGCTAGGATTTTCCCTAGACTAATCCCAAGCTGATATCCAACAAATTAAGCATTGGAGAAACTATTTATGTGAGAATTTCAAGCTCATCGAGATCATGACCCAAACCATGTACACTGAACAACCCCCCTGAAATCCCTGATTTCACGCCCCTTACTCTTAGGGTGAATGATGGTGTAATAAAGGGATATGTATTAAGACCCCACCAATAAGAATATGTACATTATTTTTGTATTGAATATTGAATATATTTTCTTCCTATTATTGTTACTTTGTAAATGATTTTTAAAGCAAAAATAATATTTTTGTTTAATATTCAAATTCAATTAAGAAACCTATTTTTATGAAATAATGGATCTTTTAAATAAATAATATTTTAATTTTTTAAAATATAAATGATCATATACTTTTTATGAAGTCAAATGTAATTTTTATTGTGTCTTGAAAACTATTATAGTCATAACCAATCAATTTTCAATAAATATCTATTTTTATTTTAAAAATTAAAAATAAAATATTTTCAAAATTATTTATAAAAAATGAATATTATTTTTGGAATCATAACATAAATATTATCCAATGGTGAATTGTTCATAATTATCTCAGACAGTTTATGTTTTGGGTAAAAATTAAAAACCGTTTAAATATAAAGTGTGTCATATGAAATCATAATGGCCCAATAGTGTTGCAATAAATATTATAAAAGGTATAGTAATCCCATAATATGTTTTTAATTAAAACTAATGTGGTTTTAGGTTTATTATACTTATTTTATAAATCCTTAGTGAATCCTCCAAGACTTATAAAATATTTTAATATTTTAAAATCATTTCATTGAAAGTGTGACTAACCTCCACATAATCATGGGAAATATTTTATTATATTTGGACCATGGAATTATAAAATAATTTATTCTAATACCCTTTGGAAGAAACCATGGGCAAACACCATGTTATGGATTGTATTTTTGAATATTTTATTATGTAGTGTCCAAAGCCAAAATAATAAAGAAACCCCCCTTTTCTATATAAACCTACCCAAGCATCCATTTATATTCCCTATAAATCTTTTATGCTCATCTAAAAACTTCCCTATACTCATAGAGTATTCCCACGGAACCCATAAGTTCCCAAGAAGCCTCTCCCAAGCCTTTGGCGTAACACATCCAAGTATGGGACTTCTCTTATCTCCTTTTAATTCATGTACCTTCTTTGAGATTAGTTCTTTTAATTTCAATTTAATATATTTAAATTTGTTTATAATAATTAAATTAATGTCTAATTTATGTTATTTGTTTGAGGGATAATTTATTCCTCCTCATTTGGACCCTTACCTAAGCTGTTACTAAACTGTAATTATGTAAGTGATTTCTCTCCACTCTATTGAATTCAAGCACGTTATTTGAGATTAATTCTTTTAATTTAAATTTATTATATTTAAATTCATTTATAATAATTACCTTACTATTCAATTGATTTAATTTTCATGATTTATCATTTATTCTCCCTCATTTGGACCCTTACCTAAGCCGTTTCTATGCCGAAATTCTGTAAGGGATTCTCTCTCTCTTCCTTTTACCACACACTTCATTTATGATATGAACTTTTGATTTATATTTTCATAGTTTGGGATACATTATTACCTATCCCCATTTCTATCCATTATATTTTTAAATTATGGGATCCTATATCACTCTCATTTATCCCTCTTATTAACCCTTATGTACCCCCATTACAATGCCAAAATTTTGTAAGAGATCTTCCACCCTCCTATTTTGTCAAGAATTCTTTTTATGTTATGTTTTATAAATAATTTTTTCTTACATTGTGATGTGTTATTATATATCCCAACTTACTATATAGTTCATTTAAAAATTATGAAATCCCCCTTTCTCTCTCATCAACCCATTTTATGAATTCCTATATGATGTCATTATACTGCCAAAATCGCACCATGATTTTCCATGATAAGATAATTATGTAGTGAATACCACACCAATTTCTCTATAAAAGATTTTCACCTTTATGAAAATATATATTTTTGATTGGGTACTTACATGTATGTATGCCCCATTCCTTAATTATGGAATTAAAGTATGATGTTGAATGAGTCTATGTCATATGATTTATGTTGAACACTTAAGCATGAAAATGAAATGTTTATAAAGGTTGCACCTTGATATAGCTCTAATGGATTGGGTAATGTTTAGCATCATGATATTTCATGTTAGTAGTCGTTGAATCATTCTCATCCATGTGCAATGATCCTTGAATCATGCTCCTCTATGTGAAATGATCCTTAACTCATTCTTACATCATGTTGTATATTGTTTCCACATTTCCCATGTTATAATTAACTTTAAATATCATTCCTTATTATTTAAGTACCATTTATTATAAATTTATATTCTATTTTCTAACATGTTTTGAATTTCTCATGTTATTCCTTGTTTATTACCTTACTCTGATTTATATGTTACCACTTCATTATTTATCCCTTAGGTTATCCCATGTAGTGTTGAGTAAGAAGGAATGTTTTGGTCATATTAAATAAGTTTTCATTAAAGATGTTTTATTTAATGTTTTAATTTGTTATATGATGTACCTAATTTCCCAAAGAAACTATACCTATCAATCTTCTAGGTTTTATTTTTTGAAATTTTATGTAATAAATCATGTTTAAATATGATATAAAGTGAAGGGTTATTATAGTTGGTATCAGAGGACATGATTAATTATTTTTAGGACTAATATTAGACTCATCTCACACCTGGTATAACTTAAGTAAAATATTAGAGATGATTAGATGTAACTACTGAATAATATTACTCTGTTAAGAGGTAGACCCACATAGGATCGCTCGGTGCTGACCCACACAAGATCTCTCAGTGCTGAACCACACAGGATCGCTAGGTGCTGACCCACATAGGATCGCTCGGTGCTAACCCACACAGGATCGCTCGGTGCTGACCCAAACAGGATCACTAGGTGCTGACCCACACAGGATCACTCGGGTCTGACGCACACAGAATCGCTAGGTGCTGACCCACATAGGATCGATCTTCGTTCTTCACGTCACAGCTAGCTACATGGTTCCTGTACTACGATCGCTTGTCTCTGGGAGGGTACACTCCACAAACCTATCGTTGATACTCCAACTGCCACTAAGTCTCACGAGGAAGTATCTCAAAGATCCTCCATGCCATAGGGGTCTCAACACAACAGATGGTCTGTCAATCAGATGCCCTATCTCTAAGTTATTAGCCTTTTTGTCCCAAGGGCCTAGTTGGATTCGTGCTCGATCCAACCCGACCGTTCCCCAACATTATCCAAAACTCAAGTCGGGTATACAAAAGGAAATGTTTCACTCCATGGTTTCCAGCGCCATAGACAGTTCGTCAAATGGACGCCCGATGCCAAAGATATGGCAGAAAGTGCGTAAATGGGTAAGAGTGGGTCTTAGGGTAACCTGGTACATGACAACAAGCCCTTCCACCTCTGAGATACCTCCAGTCCTTGTACTTTCATCCTTAGTATGGGTTGTCTGTCGTCTGCATCAAAAAAATGAGGTACGGGCATAGCCCGTGCAAGGGTGAGTATAACGATACTCAGTAGGGACCCCGATACCCTCAAGGTCTCACAAAATCCACCAAGGATAAAGCACAAGGCATTAAATCAACTGAAACCCCTACTTAGGTATATGCCCAAACATATACCTAAGTCATCAAGTAAACCTATCACAATCATGAGTAAAACACAGATTCCAACTCCAAAGCCCCAAGATCAACTGTTCCACAAAGGAAGAAATACCACGAAGGCAAGTACCACACATGTACGACACACAGAAGAATACCACCAAGGTATTACCATGAAAGAAAGTACCACACAAGTACAGACTCATCTCACACCGGGTATAAATTAAGTACAGCAGTAGAGATGATTAAATGTAACTACTAAATCATCTTACTCTGTTAAGAGGTAGACCTACATAGGATCTCTTGGTGCTGACCCCCACAGTATCGCTCTGTACTGACCCACACAGGATCGCTTGGTGCTGACCCACATAGGATATCTAGGTTCTCACCCACAAAAGATCACTCGGAGATGACCCACATAGGATCACTCAGTGCTGTCCCACACTAGATAGCTAGGTCCTGACCCACAGAGGATCGCTCAGTGCTGACCCACAGAGGATCTCTAGGTGCTGACCCACATAGGATCGCTCTTCATTATTCATGTCACAACCAGCTACAGGGTTCCCACATTATGCTCCCTTGTCTCTGTGAGGGTCCTCTCCACAAGCCTCTAGTTGATACTCCAACTACCATGAATTATCATGAGGAAGTATCTCGAAGAACCGCCATGCCATTGGGGTCTCAACGCAATAGAAAGGGCGTCAATCAGATGCCCGGTCTATAAGTTATAATCCTTTTTATCCCGAGGGCCCGATTGGATTCATGCTCGATCCAAGACGAGAATTCCCCAACATTATCCAAAACTCTAGTGGGGTACACCAAAGGGAACATCTTGCTCCAAGGTTTCTGGCACCACAAACGGTTCGTCAAACGGATGCACGGAGCCAAAGAAATGGAAGAAGCTGCGAAAATGGGTCAGAGTGGGTCTAAGGGTATCCTAGTACATGACAACAATCCCTTACACCTCTGAGCTACCTCCAATCATAGTACTCTCATCCTCAGTCAGTACCCTCTGTTGTATGCACCAAACACAACGAGGTGCAGGCATATCCCGTGCAGGGGTGAGTATAAGGATACTCAGTAGGGACCCCGAGACCCTCAAGGTCTCACAAAATCCACCAAGGATAAACCACAAGTCCTGAAATCAACTGAAAACCCTACTTAGGTATATTCCCATACATATACCTAAGTTATCAGGTAAACCCATCGCAATCATGAGGAAAACATAGAGTCGAATTGTAAAGCCCCAAGATCAACTGTTCCACAAAGGAAGAATGACCACGAAGGGAAGTACCACACAGGTACGCCACATAGAATAATTCCACCAAGGTATTACCATGAAGGAAAGTACCAAAAAAGTATTGAATCTGATCTCACCATTTATAACATAAGTATAGTAGTATAGATTATTGAATGTAACTACTGAATCAACTTACTATGTTAAGAGGTGGTCCCACATAGGATCACTCGGTGCAGACCCACACAGGATCGGTCAGTGCTGACCCACAAAGGATCGCTCGGTGCTGACCCAAATAGGATCGCTGGGTGCTGGCACACACATGAATGCTCGGTGCTGACCCACATATGATCTCTCGGTGTTGACCCGCACAAGATTTCTAGGTGTTGACCCACATAGGATCGCTTGGTGCTGACCTACACAAGATCGCTAGGTGCTGACCCACACATGATCGCTCTTCATTCATCAAGTCACATCAATCTACAGGGTTCTCGCACTACACTCGCTTGTCTCTAGGAGGGTATACTCCACAAGACTCTGTTCGATACTCCAACTTCCATGAAGTCTCATGAGGAAGTATCTCAAAGAACTTCCACACCATTAGGGTCTCAACACAATAGATGGTGCGTCGATCAAATTCCCGGTCTTTAAGTTGTTAGCATTTTTGTCCCGAGGGACCGGTTGGATTCGTGTTCGATATAGCCCGACTGTTCCCCAACATTATCCAAAACTCCAGTTGGGTATACCAATGGGACCGTCTCACTTCAAGGTATCCGGCATCATAGACGGTTCGTCAAATGGACACCTGGTGCCAAAGATATGGTCAAAAGTGCGTAAATGGTTTAGAGTGGGTCCGGGTCTGATCCAACTCGGTCAGACCGACCCAGCCTGGGCCGACCCATATTTGGGTCAACCCGGACCGACTCGCTGGGTCCGGCCTGACCATCACTAGGCAGCCCGACCTACGTTGGGCGGTCCAGCCCGCGCTGGGTGGCCCGGCCTGGTGGCCCAACCTGGGTGGCGCGGGGCGATGCGACGAGGCCGCGGGGGTCCGTGAGGGAAGCACGAGGCTGTGGGAGGATGTGGGAGGCGTATGGCCATAGGGGGGCCTTGGAGTGGAAGAGGCGATGGGAAGAGAAGCGTCATGGGGTGCAGAGGCTCCGAGAGGCGGAGCGCCGCAGGGAGCAGAAGTCGTGGGGCGGCGCGGCGTGGACGTGGACGACGATGACCACAGACGACGGAGGCCGCAGGGCGGCGGTGGCCGCGTGCGGTGAGGCTGCGAGGTGGCAGTGTCCGCGGGGAGGCGCAACGAGGCCACGGGGCAGCGGTGGCCATGGGCGGCTGAGCGCTGTGGGGTGCGGAGACCGCAGGGCTGCGGGGCACCGTACTTTCACTGGTGGCCAGCTTGACCGGCCACACTTCTTTGATCACCTTCATCACAGTTCTCGAGTTCCACTGGTGCCGAATATTGACACCGGTGACCGAAACCAATAAAGAAGAACGACAGATGGGTCGAGCCATGTTTTTTTGGCCCACACCCTCCTCGTTAGGGCAGTAGGAAGCAACTCAACAAAAATCATGAATCTAGATTGTCAAACTCTACAAATTCATATAAATCATGGATCAACTCGTTTTGGTTGATCTGCGTTCGCCATGCTTTCCAAGAACGAGGAAATTAATCATGAAATTTCATGAATTCAATAACAACCCCTACCTTGGAGGATTGTTGACCGAGATCGTGAGATGGAAACAGTGAAGGTGAAGAGAGCGCCAACAATCGCCGCTTCCACAGTCATGCTTCCGAAGTCGATTCGAACTTCATCCACGTTCTTCAATTTCGGAGTGCGTTCTTTGTTGGAGAGATTTCACCCAAGTTCTCCCCTTATCTTTTTCCAACCAAAAATCCCCTCCCAAGAAAAGAGGTTCCAACATAATAAAATATGTTTATCCAATTTTAAATTTTTAGCACAACTTAAGTTTTCTTAATTAATTAAAGAAGAGTTGGCATAATTAATTAAAGGATAGATGGCATAATTAATTAAAAGAGAGTTGTCATAATTAAATTATGGAGTTGAGGGGTTTTTCTCTCATTAAAGGGGTTCAGGTGGTCCCCACCACCGAGCATTAAAAAATGGGAGGTTTTAACCCCTCCTGTTCCCCACCTCTATAGCCTTCACATGGGAGGTTTGTTAGAAATAAAATAAAAGTTTATTTTTTTTATTTTTATGTCCCACGAAAAACCCCAAAAACTATCTTTCACCCTCGACCTATTTCATTAGAGGTAAAGGTATCTTTAAGAGAATAATGACACTACAAGTTCAACGGTGCCCTCAGATTTCAATTCCAAGCACCAGTTCAGAAGTTAAAATATCATGTTTTTACATTCCCTGAATGTACCTAAAAAAAGTTCAGAAATTCATTTCAGGTACACCGGGCCTCAGAATCATGCTCTGTCAATTTTTATGGACTCGTAAAATTCCCAAATATTTAAAAAAAATTACATGGAAATTCTGGGTCTTTACATTCTCCCCACCTCAGGGCTTTGCGTCCCCGAAATCCACATCACAAAACTAGGAAAATAAGTGGGGGTACTGAGCACATATCTGACCCTCTCACTCCTAGGTGATCTCCTGCAGGTTCCTGTGCTAGCAACGAACACGTACCAGAGGTATCTACTACCCACGAAGGACCCACTCCAGTCGATCCTCAATCTCAACTGGAACCTTCAGAAATGTCGCCCCGTTGTCGATGTCTAGCTTGTCATGGTCAATGATGTGGTATGGGTCATGCACGTATCTCCTCAACTGGGATACGTTGAAGACTTCATTCACCCAGTGAAACAGAGGGGGAAGAGCTAAGCAGTAAGCCACCTCGTCAACTCTACTGAGGACCTAGAAAGGTCCGATGAACCTCAGAGATAACTTTCTTCCTTGGCCAAATCACTGTAAACCTTGTTAGGGTGAAACCTATAGAAAGATTAGGTCTCCATCCTCGAACTCTGGAGGTCTCCATATCCTGTAGGCATATGACTTCTGCCTACTCTGTGCAGTCTTCATCCATTCCTGGATGATCCGCACCTTCTCTGTGGTAGCCCGTACCATCTCTGGTCCCACGAGGGATGACTCCCATGGGTCAGTCCAGAAAAAAGGTGATCTGCAAGGTCACCCATACAACACATCAAAAGGTGACATACCAATGGTGGAGTGATAGATGTTTTTGAATGAAAAATACACCAAAGGAAAGTGATCCTCCCAGATATGACTGAAGTCGATGATGCAAGCACACAACATGTCCTCAAGGTTCTGAATGGTTTGCTCTGTCTGACCATCTGTCTGAGGATCGAAGGCGGTGCTCAAACAAAGTTGCGTCTCAATGGATTCCTCCAACCACTTCCATAGTCGGGAAGTAAAACGTGAATCACAATCAGATACAATCATCTAGGGTACTCAATGTAGCCTCACAATCTCTTGCACATAGAGGCACCCCAAGCTTTCTACTGAACCCTAATCTCTGATCGGTAGGAATTGGGCATCGGTAGGAAGTGGGCCGACTTGGTGATTCGGTTGATGATCACCCAAATCGTGTCATGACTCCTAGATGTACGTGGAAGTACAGTCATGAAGTCCATGAATATCCCATCCCACTTCCACTCTGGGACCACTAAAGGCTGAACAAGCCTGCTGGTACATCAAGCCCCACCTTCACTTGCTGGAATGTGAGGCCCCAGGAGGCAAACACTACTACTGCTTTCTTCATTCCTGGCCACCAGTGCTATCGTCAAAGATCCTGGTACATATTTTCCACTCCTGGATGTACCTCTAGAGGGTATGTGTGGAACTCCCTCATCACATCCTCTCAAAGTGACATTGGTACCATGTTATATCCTTTGAAGAGGATGATATGCTCCCCACCTTTAGAAAATCCATCAGGTTATTTTCCTGTGAATATCTGATCATGTCGAGCATCGCAGTCTGCGTCCCCATACTGCGCCTCCTTGATTCACTATATAAGTGGGGGAGTTATTGTAAGAGACTGAAGAAAAACTGCTCCATCACGTTCCATAAAGGATATCTTCAAATCATCCAATTGCTGTGTCGCCTCACCTAGCAGCAATATACCAGATCTTCGGCTGAGTGAATCTGTTACAATGTTCCCCTTCCAAGAAGTATGACTACCCTACTTTTTATTACAACATAAACATGATTTATTACATAAAACTTCACTTGATATAACAAAGAAGATCGAGAGGTTTAGGGTCTATGGGGCTTAGGATCATTACATAAAAACTTGAAACATGAAATGCAACAACTTTATTGAAAAATTCTTTTACATGACCACTACATTCCCTCGTAATTAGCATTGCATGGGATAACCTGAGGACATGCATAAGAAAAGGGTGAGCTATAAAGCCCTGTAAGTGAATACACAAGGAATAACATGAGGATTAAAACAAAAGTTATAAATTAGGCATATCAATAGAGCACAAGAGAAACATGAACATAAAGGCATGATAAAGCATGATAATCATAACATGGAAATGTGGAAACAACACTTAACAAGGAATTAGCATGAGACAAGACTAATTGCACACGGAGCATGAGTAAATCCCCATTGCACATTAAGCATGAGTAAACCGTCGTTGCACTTGAATTATCATGAGTCAGAACTCATTTCACATAACATATCATGATACTATACTTTACCCAATGCATTGGAGCGCTATAAGGGAACACCCTTCTTAAACATTTCATTTCATGCATAAGTGTGCCACATGGATCATAAAACATTGATTCATAAAACATAATCATTAATTCCACGATAAAGGAACGTGGAATTCATACATGAAACTTTATAATCAATAATTAAATGTTCATAAAGGAGAATACCCTTGATGGAGAAATGGGCATGGTATTCACTACACAATGTCATTGGCTTAGAAAATCGGTGCGATTTCGGCAGCGTAACGGCGTGACATAAGAATTCACAAAAATGGTTGATGAGAGAGAAAGGGGTTCCTCGTCATATTTACATGTAATGGAAAGTAATTAGGTCATATAGATACATGTACCAACAATTTTAATGCAATTTAGATTCATGATACAAAATTATTGCATGAATGTAAATGAGGAGAGAAAAGTTCCTTTTGAAATTTCGGCATAGTAACGGGTGTACATGGGAGGCATTTAATGAGAGAGAAAGGGGTCTCCCATCATTAAAACATAAATAGGGTAGTATGTGGGAGGTGAGAAGCCATACACCAACATTCATAATTGAAATTGAAAGGGGAAAACAACTTAAAGAAAATTGGACAAAAATGAGAAAGGAAGAAAAAACCCTTACTTGGAAGTGTGCTTCCAAAGGCTGGAGAGAGGCTTGTGAGAGGATTCTTGGGAGATTGGGGCACCTTGGGAAGATTATAGAGAGAGTAGATCAGAGGTTAGATGAACTTCAAGGGATTTGAGTTAGGAGGAAGTGGGAGCATGGGTGGGTTTATATAGGATAGGTGAGGGAATTCTTTATTATTTAGGTTTGGGACCCCTTATATTAAATTAATCCAAACCATAAACCATCCCATGGTTTTTTCCCATGGTTTTTGGAAAAGAGAAGAGGAAAACAATATTTTATATTGATATAGTCCGAATGTCTTAAAATAATGGGGTTTATTTTGTAGAGGTGAGTCACACTCCCATGGAAAACAATTTAAAAAGACAATGTGTTTAATAAGTCTTGAGGGGTCTATTAATGTTTTGAAAAGTAAGTCAAACAAACCCAAAATCACATTATTTTAATGGTAAAACATATATTGGCCAAACATAAGGCTTATAGTATTTTATTACATCACTATTGGGTCATTATGATGTCATAAAACACATTATATATTTAAACGATATTTAATTTTTACCCAAAAATTTGACTGTCTCAGAAAATTATGAAAAATTCACCATTGGCCTCGACCATCCCTCAATTGCTTCTGTTTTGGAGGGATCCATAGATATCCCATTGCTTGTGATGATATGGCCCAAGAATGATACTTCCTTCAACTAGAAGTCACACTTGCTGTACTTTGCATAGAGATTCTCCTCGCACAAAGTCTCTAGTACAGTTCTCAAATGCTCCTCATGATCTTCCTTGGTTTTGGAATATATTATAATATCATCTATAAAGACTACCGATAATTTCTCAAGGTAATATCTAAATACTCTATTCATTAAGTCCATGAATATTTCTAGAGCATTAGTGAGTCCAAAAGGCATTACTACGAATTCATAGTGCCCGTATCATGTGCGAAAAGTAGTCTTGGGGATATCATCCTTCTTCACCCTTACTTGACAATATCCCGACCGCAAGTCCACCTTGGAGAAGTATTGTGCTCCATGCAGTTGATCGAACAAGTCATCAATTTGTGGGAGAGGATACTTGTTCTTTATCACGATTTTGTTAAGTTCACGATAATCGATGCAAAGACACATTGACCCATCCTTCTTCTTGACGAAGAGGACTGGTGCACCACATGGTGAAGCACTTGGGCGTATAACCACTTTATCCAGATTCTCCTATAGTTGTTTCTTCAGCTCTTCAAGCTCTACAACAGCCATTCTATATGGATTCTTGGATATTGGTAAATCCCCAGGTATAATTTCAATTGAGAATTCAACATCACTTCTAGGAGGAAGACTAGGCAGTTCCTCAGGAAACACTTCAGCGAATTCCCTCACAATAGGCATCTCCTCAAGGATGGTTTCTACCTTGGACTCAATCATCTGAGTCAGATATGCATGATCATAGGGCAGTAATATCCAGGCTTGAGATGATGGAGCTAAAGGATATTCATCTTCGGTAGAGACCCTAAGCTTAACGTACATGGACATTACATTACTTTGTGGAATACTTAGTACATAACAAAAACACACACACAAGGACCGTAATAGTTTAGTGTCTTTGGAAACTCGGAATATAATATTCTAATCGTGGTGAAAGATATTCAATATCTCCCATAAAGATCTTCTTCTTTTTTACCTAAAACCTTTCTTTATATCCTGGGGAAAAGAAAACATAAAAGGGTGATCTCAAATGCTCAGTAAGGGTAAAAAAAGAAATATCAATCACATAATATTCATAAGAACATAACATTTTGGAAATCTTAACCTACAAAAGAGATCATAATATCATAACATGGGATAAATCATAGCAGTGAAATGTAATCCCAATAATCATAACATAAAACATGAAACTTTGTGGAATACACACATAATAATAGAGAATCATTTATTAGTAGTAAAGACTCATTGCCAAGACTATCTTAGCGGACAAAGTCCATTTCTGAACTGATTTCACTCCTCGTTTCAGTCATGTTTCACTGAACAGGTTTAACCCGACGTTCCAGCCATGTCTATCTCATGAGTATAAAATCTTTACCCAATGCATTGGAGGGAGATATAGGTCCCACCCATCTCATAATGATGTCATTCTTACTTGTGCCACAAAATAAACATACATCATTCATAATAACCCAATAAATAAAATGGGTTTCATAAACATCATCCCATAATTACATAATCCATATAAAATAAATGGATATCATTTCATAACAAGGAAAGTAAAACCATGTAAATAATAGAGACATTATACTTGAAACATACACATATGACATAATTTCATCTTAGATGAAAAATGGTTTTGATAAAACACTTGAAATGAATTCATGAGGAAAATATCCTTTCTTCTTCAAAATCATTTTCTTTTCACAAAATGTCATGCAATTTTAAAAGAAAAGGATTTTGTTGAAAATATTAATGAAATATTTTGGAGGAAGCTTTATGAAAATAAGTCTTTATAAAACTGTAAAAATCCTTTCATGTCGTATAAGTAAAAAAAACATTCTTCTCGTACTTTTTCCAGAAAAGTCAAAAAGTACCTCGTAACGTAAACAAAAGAAATATCCCTTCCATACCATGGGGTAAAAGTCAAAATGGGTAAAAAGTCCTTTAAACAAACATGAATACACTTTTATAAAACATGGACATGGATGATAGAAATAACCCCAGTAAATACTTACAAATAAGCAATCTCGGTTAAAAATGAGATTTGCAAAATTATCCCTTACCTTAGGTCCGATTTGCTTCGTAAGTGTCCGAACCTCCTCTTCTTTTAAGCGCTTCTTTGAGACCTCCTTTTAGGGCACTAAAATTGGTCTTTGAAGAAGACCAGGACCTCTAGGATGTCTCTAGGGAAGTGGAGAGAAGAAATTGGCAGGGGTTGGCCGAGCTTGAAGGCTCAAAGTGGTGTGAGGAAGAGAGGGAGGAGGTGCCCTTTTATAAGGGAGGAGAGGGGCACCTTTGGAAAAACTAAAAATATTATTTTATTATAAAGCCATATTCAGTTTTAAATAGATCCAAATTGATTTATTTCGAAGCTAAGGTGATTATGGGTCTAAATCCTCTCATCCAATAGAATTTATACAAGTTTCGGTTCCTATTTTAACCTTATCATTTAGATTTAACATTAAGTTAAATAATTTTACTTTTACTGTGTCTTCTTGTGTTCTTACACTATAAGGTTAATAAACTTAATATAATAAGCCAAACGAACCCCAAGTTGTTTATTTTTAATATATATAACCTTATCTAAGTCATTTGGCCGAACCTTAGATTTTTAGGAATAAAATAACAATTAATAATATAATATTTGTTTTAAAAACTATTTTATGTCAATTTTGACACTATTTAGTAATTATTTTTTTGTGAAAATCATAACATAATTATTAGTTGGAACAAAGTTAATTAAATCAACACTAACATGTCATATTATCATATAAAATTATTGGAATTCATAAAAATTCTCAAATTACATTTCTTTGTGTATTTATAACATTAATTATGTCAATATTTCATTAATAAGATAATTAATGCATCATCATTGTGTCATAAATAAATTAAATTATTTAAAGTCTAAAAATTACAAATAAAATATCATTATATAGGAATTATTATTAGCTTTCTAATGAATATTTATAGTCGAATTTATCTTATGTATAACCCTATATTAAAAATCATTTTCTTATTAAACTTTGATTTTAACTATTTTAACCCTTCTTTAAATAAATTAATAATAAATGTCCTGATCTAATACAAGTGGGCATAAATGGTCATATTTTATTCCTAAGGTTGTTTTTGGTCGAATTAAACTTATCCAATAGAATTAGGACATGTTTTAGGGTAATAATAATAACATTTTCACCCTTAATTACCCTATTTACTTTTAACCGTGGTAAAAAAAGTAAAAAGTTACTATTCACCAAAAATTATTTTCATCTCATTGAACCACATTTTACTTACTGAAATCAACCGTGTCTATCGGATTTTTGAAATTACACCCACAGAAGCGGTAAAATTAAGTTTTATGAAAAATTCAGTTTTTTTAACTACCACTTAGTGGTTTCACTATTCATCAAAAAAATGAAAGTTTCCAGAAAAATACCAAAAAATAGGCCTAAGCTATATTTGATATTATGACTTCAAAAATGATGTTTATTTTACCAAATTCAATACATATTAGTTACATTAACTAATTTAAAAATTAATTCCCGTCGTCAAAACAAATAGCGTGTTTTTAAAAGATAATAACTATCAAAAGATTGACACTTGTTTATGTCTGATTTAAATGTGAAATTACATCCAATAAAAAAAATTGTATTAAATTCTAAAAAAATATTCTAAATATAATTTAAAACCACTCAAATTAATAATTTATCACTATTAATTATTTTGATTAAAAAAGTTGTTTTTAATTAAAATTTAATAATTTTCACTATTCATCAGAATATGAAAGTTATCCGAAAAGTACCAAAATTTCATCCTAAGCTAATTTCGATATTCTGAATCCAAAAATGATGTCCATTTTGAAAAAAAAATTTAAAAAATTTCAAAAAGTGGTTATTACTATTCATAAAGGCTAGTTTAGTAATATTTTAATAGCATATCGTTGTTTAGTGAAACTCGGTATTGCGTACTACACACACTATCGAGGAAGGTCACAATTGCGTGTAATGCAAGGCATGTCAAGGATGCGTGTTGTGCAAGCTCCTTTTGGTGTAGCGTACATCACAAGACATTAATGAAATTAAAAAGAATATTTTTCATAAAATCTCGGGGTGTTACATCTTCCTCCTTATACTTGTAATGAATCGGGGGTCGATTCTCCATATGGAGTGTGATTTCCCTCTACCGAAAATTCATGTTGGCTCTATATACAGAAATCCAATCCATGCAAGAATTGCATCAAATTCCACAAGAGGGAGTATGACGAGGTTTGCCGGGAAATTCAATCCATAAATTATAATAGGGGAGGACTTATATTCATGGGATGCAATGATTTCCCCATTTTCCGTACTCACTGAAATATTCACTTCCATGATTTGTGGTGGTGCTGGGATTGTTCTACTAAACTTTCAAGATATAAAAGAATGCCTAGAACCTGAATCAAAAAGTACGTTCACTATTCTTGAATGAATAACTAGCGTACCTTTCACTACTTCATTCTCGGGGTTCACTTCAGCAGACCTGATGGAAAAAGCTCTTCCTTGCTTCCTTGGAGGTTGTTGGTTGCCTCTGAAAACCCTTGGATTAGGGCACTGAATTGAAATATTCCCCAGTTCTTTGCATTTGTAGTATTGAAAAACACGTTGAGGTTCAAATGGAGCATTCCTATCCTCTATCGCGGCCGCAGGTCTTTCTTGTCGATAGTTAATAGGTAAGTGCCCTTCTCTTCCACACCTAAAGAATTTCCTCGTCCCCTTAAGGCAATTTACAGGGTGCTTCTTTCGGTACTTTTGGCAAGTGGGGTGATGGATCTTCGTAGCACTGTTGGATTTATCCATCGGAACACCAGCATTGAAGTCCACCTTACGCTTCTTATCCCCATGATACCACTGTGATTTTCCGATCTCCATTTCAACCTTGAGGGAACATCGGACAATTTCCGTATAGCTGTCGAAGTCATGGATCGCTAATGCTTTCCATAGGCTAGACTTCATCCCACCAAAGAAGCGGCCAACTTTTCATTCTGGGGTAACGACAAAGCTGGAAGCATATCGTGCAAGCCTTGTGAAGTTTTCCTCATACTCTCCAACAGATTATTCGTCTTTTTTGCTTGAGGGAAAGAAAGTCCCTTTCCATCTTAAGCCGGGGGGTGCGTGAAAAATATTTATCGAAAAACATATTACGGAAATCCTTCCATTCCAATACCTCGATCTCCTCCTCAAGCTTCGTATTTTTTAACAACGTCCACCATTGATCTGATTCTCCCTCCATACGATAATCCGCCAGGAGAACCTTCTCTTGTTCAGAACATTGAAGGATGTAGAAGATCTTTTCAATAGAGTTTATCCATTGTTCAGTGATCGTGGGATCGGAGGATCCACTAAATGTTGGAGAACTTTGTCTCATGAAGCTCTCGATAGAGACTTTTTATTTCTTAGGGGGGGGGGGTTGAATGTTCCTCTTGACCCGTGTTTCTATTCAAAACTTGAGTTAGATGAGAGAGAAGCGTGACAAAGTTCACGATTCCCGCTCCCATTGGATTGGGTATCTCATTAGTACAATCATCACACTGATCTTCACATCAGTTGTTAGCCCGAGTCCTCCTATTACCGGCAATTGGCTAGAATAAAAGGAAGGTTAGGGGTAACACATAAAGGGTAATCCAAAGACAAAAGTTGATGAATTATAAATAAACTTTTATTTCTTTAACTCGTGACTCTATAGGCTTCAATATAGGATTTTCATGATCTACTTTCTAACATATATTCTTAAGGGAATTTTTTTAATTCCCTTAATAAGGGTTCATACTAAGCTTGTGAAATAGAATTTATTTTATCTAAATAATTTTCTAAATATGATAATTTTCACTTTTAAAATAAAAATAGACATTTATCGAAAATTCACGGGTTTTGACAAAAATGGATTTCAAACCTTAAGAAAAATTATAATTGCATTCATAAAATTATAAGATCATTTATATTTAATTAATTTAATAATAATAATAATATTTTATTAGAATATTATTTAATTCAAAAATCCCTTAAATTAATCAAACAGAATTCTTAACTAAATAATAACTAAAAATACTATTTGTACTTTAAAAACTATTTAAAATGTATTGATAATGACAAGAAGGTATATTTATTATTATATACAAAAATAATATATATGAACATAGTACTAGCGATTTGTTACATAACCCCTTAAAACAACCACATAAGACCTAAGGGTAAGGTGTGCAATGGTGACAGACTCTTGAGGTGGCTCGGATAACATCGCTCGAGTGGTAATTTCTATCAACTTACATTTATCCTGTAGAAGATACCGTTCGAGCTTGACATGGTGAAGCTCAGCTTGGGCTTGGTCAAGAGTGAAGCCCAAGGATGCCACCTCTTTTCCGAGCTCTGAAAAATGGGCTTCGTATGGAGAAATTCTACTAGATGAGGCCATCGCTTATTTTGTCTGAGTAAATTGGATTTTTAAAGCCCTATATTTATACTAATCATGTGATCACTATTCAACGACTATATTAACAATGGTCAAAATTATTAACATAAAACCAAAGGAGTTGACATTTTATATAAACATAAAGAGACATTTAATTGGATCAATAGGGATTTACATTAATGAAACTTTGGGTCGTTACAATATTCCCCCCTTAAGAAATTTCTCTGTTGAAATTTTCATTTTCCCACAATAAAACAGATGTGGGTAACTTAGCTTCATCACTTCCTCCGATTCCCAAGTCGCTTCTTCAAACTCGTGGTTTCTCCACGACACCTTGACGGGGGGGAATTATCTTATTTCATAGAACTTCTTCTCTATGATCTAAGATCTTCACTGGTTTCTCCTCATAAGAAAGATCATCTTCCAATTGTACCACCTCAGAATAGAGTACATGTGAAGGGTCCGGTATGTACTTCCTTAAGAGGGATACATGAAAGACATCATGTACTTTTCCCATTGTAGGTGGAAGTGACAGTCGATAGGCCACATCCCCGACACGATCAAGAATCTTGAATGAGACAATGTACCTAGGACTTAACTTACCTTTCTTTCCAAACCTCAAGACCTTCTTCCATGGACATATGCATAGAAAAACCCTCTCTCCAACTTTAAACTCAAGGTCTCGTCGACGGTTATCTGCATAACTCTTCTGTCGACTCTGGGCTGCCTTGATATGATGCTGAATGGTTTTCACCTTCTCCACCATTTATTTGACCATTTCTGGTCCAAGTAGCTTACGTTCACAGACCTCATCCCAACATGTCGGCGTTCTACACCTTTTCCCATACAGGGATTCATATGGTTCCATTTGGATGCTTGAGTGGAAACTGTTATTATAAGAGAACTCAACCAGAGGAAGATGTTGATCCCATCCTCCTTTAAATTCCATTGAGATTTCTCTCAACATGTCCTCAAGTGTTTGGATAGTCCATTCAGATTGGACATCAGTTTGAGGATGATAGGCCGTACTGAAGTTCAATTCAGTATTCAGAGCATGTTGAAGACTCTTCCAAAACATAGAGGTGAATCTTGGATCTTGGTCAAACACAATAGATAGTGGTACTCCATGAAACCTTACCACTTCCCTGATATATATCCATGTCAGTTGATCCAATCAGAAATCCCCCCGAATAGAAATGAAGTGTGCAGTATTTGTAAGAAGATCCACCACAACCCAGATCACATTTCTGCCTTTAGATGTCCATGGAAGTCCAGTGACAAAGTCCATGGTGATGTTCTCCCATTTCCATTCTGGTATGGGCAATGGTTGCATCATCCCCTTAGACTTCTGCCTCTTTTCCTTCACTTGCTGGTACACCAGGCACTTTAATGTATATTCAGCGATCTCTTTCTTCATATTATCCCACCAAAATTTTTCTCGAAGATCTCCATACATCTTTGTTCTCCCTGGGTGAATAGAGAAATTTGAACTATGTGCATCATCCGAAACTTCCTTCTTCAGCTCCAGACATGATAAAACACATAGTCTTTTCCCAAATCTCACAATTCCTTCTTCATTAACATTAAACTCAGAAAATTTCCCTTTTTCGATAGTTTCCTCTTTTTCTTGAATTCCCAAATCATCCTTTTGAGCATCATTTAACCTTTCCAAAAGAGACGTTTGAGCAATAATTTTTGAAAGGATTAATTATGTTCCCTTCTCTATGATTCCCATGTCCATCTTCATCAAGTCTAAGAAGATTGGATCCTTCTCAATTCTCATCATTGATAGAATCGCTGGATCCATTCTACTTAGGGAATCTGCCACCTTGTTCGCTTTCCCAGGGTGGTAACAGATTGAACTGTCATAATCCTTGATGATATCTATCCATCTTCTCTGGCGTATATTAATCTCTTTCTGTGTGAATATATATTTAGGACTCTTATGGTCAGTATATATCTCACAATTCTCTCCATAGAGACAATGCCACCATATTTGCAAGGCAAAGATCACCGCCGCCAACTCCAGATCATGTGTTTGATCGTTTCGATCATGAATTTTCAACTGCCTTGAGGCATAGAATATCACTTTATCATTCTGCATCAGCACACAACCTAAGCCCTTCTTTGAAACATCACTTAATACAACAAAAAGTTCCCCAATTGTAGGTAAAGTGAGCACGAGCGCAGTGATAAGCCTCCTATTCTACTCCTTGAAGCTTTCTTTGCATTCATCACTCCAAGAAAACTTTAATCCATTCCGAGTTATCTTGGTAAGAGGGTTGGACAATCGTGATAAATTTCTCACAAATCGTCGATAATATCTAGATAACCCCAAGAAGCTACGGTTATCTGTTATCGATGTTGGCCTCAACCATCCCTCAATTACATCTGTTTTGGAGGGATCCATAGATATCCCATTTCTTGTGATGATATGGCCCAAGAATGAGACTTCCATCAACCAGAACTCACACTTTCTGTACTTTTCATAGATCTTCTCCTTGCGCAAAGTCTCTAGTACATTTCTTAAATGCTCCTCATGATACTCCTTGGTTTTGGAGTATATTAGAATATCATCTATAAAGACTACAAAAATTTTTTCAAGGTAATCTCTAAAGACTATATTCATTAATTCTATGATGATTTCTAGAGAATTAGTGAGTCCGAAAGGCATTACTATGAATTCATAGTGCCCGTACCTTGTGCGAAAAGCATTCTTGGGGATATCTTCCTTCTTCACATTTACTTGATAATATCTCGACCGCAAGTCCACCATGGAGAAGTATTGTGCTCCACATAGCTGATTGAACAATTCATCAATTCGTTGGAGAGGATACTTGTTCTTTATCATGATTTTGTTAATTTTACGATAATCTATGAAAAGTCGCATTAACCCATCCTTCTTCTTGACGAAGACGACTGGTGCACCCAATGGTGAAGCACTTGGGCGTATAAACCCTTTATCCAGATTCTCCTATAGTTGTTTCGTCAGCTCTTCAAGCCCTAAAACAGCCATTCCATATCGAGTCTTGGATATTGGTAAAGCCCTAGGTATAAGTTGAATTGAGAATTCAACATCTTTTCTTGGAGGAAGAACGGGCAGTTCCTCGGGAAACACTTCAGCGAATTCCCTCACAATAGGCATTTCCTCAAGGACGGTTTCTTCCTTGGACTCAATCATCTAAGCCAGATATGCATGCTCATATGGAAGTAATATCCATGCATGAGATGATGGAGCTAAAGGAGATTTATCTTCCTCCTTACACTTGTAATGAATCGGGGGTCGATTCTCCATATGGAGTGTGATTTCCCTCTCCCAACAATTTATGTTGGCTCTATATAAGGAAAGCCAATCCATGCCAAGAATTGCATCAAATTCCACCAGAGGGAGTATGATGAGGTTCGCCAGGAAATTAAATCCATAGATTATAATAGGGGAGGACTTGTATTCATGGGATGCAATGATTGCCTCATTTTCCGTACTCACCGACATCTTCACTTCCATGAATTATCGTGGTGCTAGAATTGTTCTACTAAACTTTTGAGATATAAAAGAAGGCGTAGAACCTGAATCAAAAAGTATGTTCACTATTATTGAATGAATAACTAGAGTACCTATCACTACTTCATTGTCGGGGTTCACTTCTGCAGAAGTGATGAAAAAATCTCTTTCTTGCTGCCTTGGAGGTTGTTGGTTGCCTCCGAAAACCCTTGGATTAGGGAACTGATTTGCAAAATGACATAGTTCTTTGCATTTTTATAATTGAACAACGCATTGAGGTTCGAACGAAGCGTTCCTATCCTCTGTCGCAGTTGCGGGTCTTTCTTGCTGACATTTAACATCTTGGTGCCCTTCTCTTCCACACCTGAATCATTTCCTCATCCCCTTAAGTCAATTTCTAGGGTTCTGCATTCCGCACTTTTGGCATGTGGGGTGCTGGATCTTCTTAGCACCATTGGATTTATCCATTAGACCAACAAAATTTAAGTCCACCTTATGATTCTTATACCCATGATACCCATGTGATTATCCAATCTCCATTTTGACCATGAGGGCACATTAGACAATTTACTCATAGCTGTCGAAGTCACGGATCGCTAATTCTTTCCGCAGGCTAGGCTTCATCCCACCAAAGAAGCGGTCAACTTTGCATTCTGGGGTAACGAAAAAGCCGAAAGCATATCATGAAAGCCTTTTGAAGTTGGCCTCGTACGCTCCAACAGATTCTTCGTCTTTTTTCTTAAGGGAAAGGAAGTACCTTTCCATCTTAAGCCGGAGGGTGCGCGGAAAATATTTATCGAAAAACATCTTATGGAAATCCTTCCATTCCAACGTCACAATCTCTTCCTCAGGCTTCATATTTTTGATCAACGTCCACCATTGATCAACATCACCCTACATACGATAATCCTACAGGATAACCTTCTCTTGTTCAGAACATTGAAGGGTGGAGAAGATCTTTTCAATGGAGTGTATCCATTGTTCAGCGATTGTGGGATCAGATGATCCACTAAAAGTATGAGGCCTTTGTCTCATGAAGCTCTCGATAGCAACTTTTTCTTTCTTAGGGGGTGGGGGGTTGAACGTTCCTCTTGACCCATGTTTCTATTCAAATCATGAGTTAGCTGAGAGAGAAGCGTGACAAAGTTCGAGATTCCAGCTCCCATTGGATTGGGCATCTCATTAGTACAGTCATCACATAGATCTCCACATCGGTTGTTTTCCCGAGTCCTCCTATTACCGGCCATTGGATGGAATAAAAGGAAGGTTAGGGGTAACAAATAAATGGTAATCCAAAGACAAAAGTTGATGACTTATAAATAAACTTTTATTTCCTTAACTCATGAGTCTATAGGCTTCAATCTAGGATTTTCATGATCTACTTTATTACATATATTCTTAAGGGATTTTTTTAATTCCCTTAATAAGGGTTCATACTAAGCTTGTGAAATAAAAGTAATTTTATCTAAATAATTTTCTAAATATGTTAATTTTCACTTTTAAAATAAAAACCAACATTTATCGAAAATTCACAGGTTTTGACAGAAATGGTTTTCAAACCTTAAGAAAAATTATAATTGCATTCATAAAATTATAAGATCATTTATATTTAATCAATTTAATAATAATAATAATAATATTTTATTAAAATATTATTTAATTAAAAAATCCATTAATTTAATAAAATAGAATTCTTAATTGAATAATAACTAAAAATATTATTTGTACATTAAAAACTATTTACATTGTATCGATAATCACAAGAAGGTATATTTATTATTATATGCAAAAATAATATACATGAACATAGTACTAGGAATTTGTTACATAACCCCTTCAAATTGCCTTATAAGACCTAAGGGTAAGGTGTGCGATGGTGACAGACTCTTGGGTGGCTCGGATAACATCACTCGAGTGGTAATTTCTATCAACTTCCACTTCTCCCATAGATGGTCCCATTCGAGATTGACATGGTGAAGCTCAACTTGGGCTTGGTCAAGAGCGAAGCCCAAGGATGCCACCTCTTTTCTGAGCTCCAACAAATGGGCTTCGAATGGAGAAATTCTACTGGATGAGGCCATCTCTTCTTTTGTCTGAGGAAATTGGATTTGTTAAAGCTCTATATTTATATTAATCAGGTGATTTCTATTCAAAGACTATATTAGAAATAGTCAAAATTCTTAACATAAAACCAAAGGAGTTAACATTTTATATAAACATAAAGAGACATTTAATTAGATCAATAGGGATTTCCATTAATGAAACTTTGGGTTGTTACAATATTCCCCCCTTAAGAAATTTCGCCCTCGAAATTTTCCTTTTCCCACACTAAAACAGATGTGGGTAACTCAGCTTCATCACTTCCTCTGATTCCCAAGTTGATTCTTCAAACTTGTGGTTTCTCCACAATACCTTGACGAGGGGTATTGTCTTATTTAGTAGAACTTTTTCTCTAAGATCTAATATCTTCACTGGTTTCTCCTCATAAGAAATATCATCTTCTAATTGTACCACCTTAGAAGAGAGTACATGTGAAGGGTCTGATATGTACTTTCTTAAGAGGGATACATGAAAGACATCATGTACTTTGGCCATTATAGGTGGAAGTTCTAGTCGATAGTCCACATCCCCGAAACGATCAAGAATCTCGAAGGGGCCGATGTACCTTGGACTTAACTTCCTTTTCTTTCCATGCCTCGAGACTTTCATCCATGGAGATAAGTGTAGAAAAACCATGTCTCCAAATTTAAACTCAAGGTCTTTTCGATGATTATCTACATAAATATTCTGTCGACTCTAGGATTCTCTGATATGCTGCTGAATGGTTTTCACCTTCTCTACCATTTCTTCAACCATTTCTGGTCCAAGCAGCTTACGTTCACCGACCTCATCCCAACATGCTGGTGTTCTGCACCTTTTCCCATACAGGGCTTCATATGGTGCCATTTGGATGCTTGAGTGGAAACTGTTATTATAAGAGAACTCAACCAGAGGAAGATGTTGATCCCATCCTCCTTTAAAGTCCATTGAGAATTCTCTCAACATGTCCTCAAGTGTTTGGATAGTCCGCTCAGATTGGCCATCAGTTTGAGGATGATAGGCCGTACTGAAGTTCAGTTCAGTATTAAGAGCATGTTGAAGAATTTTCCAAAACATAGAGGTGAATCTTGGATCTCAGTCAGACACAATAGATAGTGGTACTGCATGCAACCTTACCACTTCCTTGATATATATCCGTGCCAGTTGATCCAATGATAAATCCTCCTGAATAACAATGAAGTGTGCAGTCTTTATAAGACGATCCACCACAACCCAGATCACATTGCTGCCTTTAGATGTCCTTGGAAGTCCAGTGACAAAGTCCATGGTGATGTTCTCCCATTTCCATTCTGGTATGGGAAATGTTTACATCATCCCCTTAGACTTTTGCCTCTCTTCCTTCACTTGATGGCACACCAGGCACTTTGATGTATATTCAGCGATCTCCTTCTTCATATTATCCCACCAAAAGTTTTCTCAGAGATCTTGATACATCTTTGTGCTCCTTGGGTGAATAGAGAAATTTGAACTATGTGCATCATCCAAAAGTTCCTTATTCAGCTCCGAACTTGATGGAATACATAGTCTTTTCCCAAATCTCACAATTCCTTCTTCATTAACATAAAACTCTTAGTATTTCCCTTTTTCGATAGCTTCCACTTTTTCTTGAATTCCCACATCATCCTTTTGAGCATCCTTTAACCTTTCCAAAAGAGAGGGTTGATCAATAATTTGTGAAAGGATTGATGATGTTCCATTCTCTATGATTCCCTTGTCCATCTTCATCAAGTCTAAGAAGATTGGATCCTTCTCAATTCTCATCATTGATAGAATCGATGGATCCTGTCTACTTAGGGCATCTGTCACTGTATTCTCTTTCCTAGGGTGGAAATGGATTGAACAGTCATAATCCTTGATGATCTCTATCCATCTTCTCTGGCGCATATTCTTCTCTTTCTGTGTGAATATATATTTAAGACTCTTGTGGTCAGTATATATCTCACATTTCTCTCCATAGAGATATTTCTACTAGTTTTTCAAGGAAAAGATCACCGCCGCCAACTCCAGATCATGCGTTGGATAGTTTCGCTCATGGATTTTTTACTGCCTTGAGGCATAGGATATCACTTTATCATTCTGCATCAGCACAAAACCTAATCCCTTCTTCGAATCATAATTGAATACAATAAAGTGTTCCCCACTTATGGGTAAAGTGAGAACGGGCGCAGTGATAAGCCTCCTTTTCAACTCCTTGAATCTTTCTTCGCATTCAACACTCCAAGAAAGCTTTACTCTCTTTCGAGTTAGCTTGGTTAGAGGGTTGGACAATCATGAGAAATTTCTCACAAATCGTCCATAATATCCAACTAACCCCAAGAAGCTACGGATATCCGTTACCAATGTTGGCCTCGACCATCCCTCAATTGCATCTGTTTTGGAGGGATCCATTGATATCCCATTACTTGTGATGATATGGCCCAAGAATGAGACTTCCTTCAACCAGAACTCAAATTACTATACTTTTCATAGAGCTTCTCCTTGTGCAAAGTCTCTAGTACATTTCTTAAATGCTCCTCATGATCCTCCTTGGTTTTGAGGTATATTAGAATATCATCTATAAAGACTACCACAAATTTGTCGAGGTAATATCTAAAGACTATATTCATTAAGTCCATGAAGCTTTCTGGAGCATTAGTGAGTCCTAAAGGCATTACTATGAATTCATAGTGCCCGTATCTTTTGTGAAAAGCAGTCTTGGGGATATCTTCCTTCTTCACCCTTACTTGATAATATCCCAACCGCAAGTCCATCTTGGAGAAGTATTGGGCTCCACAGAGCTGATCGAATAAGTAATCAATTCATGGGAGAGGATACTTGTTCTTTATCGTGATTTTGTTAAGTTCACGATAATCGATGCAAAGCCGCATTGACCCATCCTTCTTCTTGACGAAGAGGACTGGTGCACCCCATGGTGAATTACTTGGGCGTATAAACCCTTTATCCAGATTCTCCTGTAGTTGTTTTATCAGCTCTTCATTCTCTACAACAGCCATTTTATATGGAGTCTTGGATATTGGTAAATCCCCAGGTATAAGTTCAATTGAGAATTCAACATCTCTTCTAAGAGGAAGACTAGGCATTTCGTCGGTAAACACTTCAGCGAATTCCCTCACAATAGGAATTTACTCAAGGATGGTTTCTTCCTTGGACTCAATCATCTAAGTCAGATATGCATGCTCATAGGGCAGTAATAGCCATGATTTAGATGATGGAGCTAAAGGAGATTCATCTAATTCCTTACACTTGTAAAGAATCGGGGGTCGATTCTCCATATGGAGTGTGATTTCCCACTCTCAAAAATTTATGTTGGCTCTATATAAGGAATGCCAATCCATGCCAAGAATTGCATCAAATTCCACCAGAGGGAGTATGACAGGGTTCGCTGGGAAATTCAATCCACAGATTATAACAAGGTAGGTCTTATATTCATGGGATGCAATGATTGCCCCATTTTCCGTACTCACTGATATCTTCACTTCCCCGATTTGTGGTGGTGCTGGGATTGTTCTACTAAACATTCGAGATATAAAAGAATGTGTAGAACCTGAATCAAAAAGTAAATTCACTATTTTTTAATGAATAACTAGCTTACCTATCACCAATTCATTGTCGGGGTTCACTTAGGCAGAAGTGATGGAAAAATCTCTTCCTTGCTTCCTTGGAGGTTGTTTGTTGCCTCCGAAAACCCTTGGATTAGGGCACTGATTTGAAAAATGCCTCAGTTCTTTGCATTTGTAGCATTGAACAACTAGTTGGGGTTCGAACAGAGCATTCCTCTCCTCTGTCGTGGCCGCAGATCTTTCTTGCCGACAGTTAACAGCTAGGTTCCCTTCTCTTCCACACCTGAAGCATTTCCTCGTCCCCTTAAGGCAATGTCCAGGGTGCTTCTTTCCGCACTTTTGGAAAGTGTGGTGCTGGATATTCTTAGCACCGTTGGATTTATCTATCGGACCACCAGCATTGAAGTCCACCTTATGCTTCTTATTTCCATGATACCCCTGTGATTATCCGATCTCCATTTCGACCTTGAGGGAACATCAGATAATTTCCTCATAGCTTTCGAAGTCACGGATCGCTAATGCTTTCTGTAGGCTAGGCTTCAGCCCACCGACGAAGCGGTCAAATTTTCATTCTGGGGTAACAAAAAAGCTGGAAGCATATCATGCAATCCTTGTGAAGTTTTCCTCATACGCTCTAACAAATTCTTCGTCTTTTAGCTTGAGGGAAAGGAAGTCCCTTTCTATCTTAAGCCGGAGGGTGCGTGAAAAATATTTATCGAAAAACATCTTCTCGAAATTATTCCATTCCAATGCCTTGATCTCCTCCTCAGGCTTTTTATTTTTTATCAACTTCCACCATTGATCAGCTTCACCCTCCATAAGATAAGCCACTAGGAGAACCTTCTCTTTTTCAGAACATTGAAGGATGGAGAAGATCTTTTCAATGGAGTTTATCCATTGTTCAATGATCGTGGGATCAGATGATCCACTAAAAGTAGGAGGCCTTTGTCTCATGAAGCTCTCGATAGATACTTTTTCTTTATTAGGGGGGGGGGGTTGAACGTTCCTATTGACCCATGTTTATATTCAAAACTTGAGTTAGCTGAGATAGAAGCGTGACAAATTTCGTGATTCCCGCTCCCATTGGATTGGGCATCTCATTAGTACAGTCGTCACACTGATCTTTACATCGGTTGTTAGCCTGAGTCCTCATATTACTGGCCACTGGCTGGAATAAAAGGAAGGTTAGGGGTAACACATAAATGGTAATCTAAAGACAACATTTGATGACTTATAAATAAACTTTTATTTCCTTAACTCATGAGTCTATAGGCTTCAATCTAGGATTTTCATGATCTACTTTCTAACATATATTCTTAAGGTAATTTTACTTAATTCCCTTAATAAGGGTTCATACTAAGCTTGTGAATTTATAACAACATATCCCCTGGGAGTGTCATAACCAAGAGTGCAACAAGGCCCATTGTCGTGCACCAGTTCCCGTTCGAGTCTAGCTCAAAGCAGTGTTTTCTGGTTTTACCCCAAGGATACATCTTTGCCAGATCCACCTCTACCTGCTCGTATCCAGACATGGATGTATTTGTTTGATAAAACACTTACTCAATACTTACCAAAACATAGGGATGTTTTTATTATACTTAGTATTGTCTCTATGTTTTTACTAGGGTTTTCTAATCCTAATCACAAAAATAACTAAACCTCCCTTTGATACCAACTATGACAACCCAGCTTTTTATTACAACTTAAATATGATTTATTACATAAAACTTCACTTGATACAAAAAATAAGATCGAGATGTTTAGTGTCTTTGGGGATTAGGATCATAACATAAAAACTTGAAACATGAAATACAACATCTTTATTGAAAACTTCCTTTACATGACCCCTACATTCCCTCGTAGTTAGCATTGCATGGGATAACCTGAGGACATGCATAAGAAAAGGGTGAGCTATAAAGCCCAGTAAGGGAATACACATGGAATAAAATGAGGAGTACAATACATGTTAAGCCTTAGGCATATCAATATATCCCAAGAGAAACATGAACATAAAGTCATGATAAAGCATGATAATCATAACATGTAAATGTGACAACAACACTTAACATGGAATTAGCGTGAGCCAAGACTCATTACACATGGAGCATGAGTAAATCCTCATTGCAAGTTAAGCACGAGTAAACCCTCATTGCACTTGAATTAGAATGAGTCAACACTCATTGCACATAACGTATCATGATACTATACTTTACCCAATGCATTGGAGCGCTATAATGGCGCACCCTTCTTAAACATTTCATTTCATGCATAAGTGTGCCACATGGATCATAAAACATTGATTCATAAAACATAATCATTTATTCCACGATAAAGGAATGTGGAATTCATACATGAAACTTTATAATCAATAAGTAAATATGAATAAAGGTGAATACCCTTGATTGAGGAATGGGCATGGTATTCACTACACAATGGCACTGGCTTAGAAAATCGGTGCGATTTCGGCAGCGTAACAGAGTGACATAAGAATTCATAAAAATGGTTGATGAGAGAGAAAGGGGTTCCTCATCATATTTACATGTAATAGACAGTAAGGAGGTAATATAGATACATTTCCCCACAATTCTAATGGAATTTAGAATCATGATACAAAAGTATTGCTTGAATGTAAATGAGGAGAGAGAAGTTCCTTTCGGAATTTTGGCATAGTAACAGGTGTACATGGGAGGCATTTAATGAGAGAGAAAGGGATCTCCAATAATTAAAACATAAATAGAGAAGTATGAGGGGGGTGCGAAACCATACCCCAACATTCCTAATTGAAATTGAAAGGGAAAAACAACTTAAAGAGAATTGGGAAAAAATGAGAAAGGAAGAAAAAACCCTTACTTGGAAGTGTGCTTTCAAAGGCATGAGAGAGGCTTGTGAGAGGCTTCTTGGGAGCTCGGGGGACCATGGAAGGATTCTAAAGAGAGTAGGGCAGAGGTTGGATGAACTCCAAGGGCTTTGAATGAGGAGGAAGTGGGAGCTTGGGTGGGTTTATATATGAAAGGTGAGGGAATTCCTTATTATTTAGGTTTGGGACCCCTTATATTAAATTAATCCAAACCACAAACCATCCCATGGTTTTTGCCCATGGTTTTTGGAAAAGGGAAGAGGAAAAAAATATTTTATATGACTATAGTCTTAAATTCTTAAAATAATGGGGATGATTATGTGGAGGTGAGTCACACTCCCATGGAAAACAATTTAAAAAGATAAGGTGTTTAATAAGTCTTGAGGGGTCCATTAATGCTTTGAAAAGTAAGTCAAACAAACCCAAAATCACATTATTTTAATGTAAAAACATATATCGGCCGAACATAAAGTTTATAGTATTGTATTACATCATTATTGGGTCCTTATGATGTCATAAAACACATTATATATTTAAACGGTATTTAATTTTTACCCAAAAATTTGACTGTCTTAGAAAATTATGAAAAATTCACCATTGGATAATTTCGACGTCCTGATTATAAAAATAATATTTATTTTATCTAAATAATTTTATAAATATGTTAATTTTCACTTTTAAAATAAAAACTGACATTTATTGAAAATTCACTGGTTTTTACAGAAATGGATTTCAAACCTTAAGCAAAATTATAATTGCATTCATAAAATTATAAGATCATTTATATTTAATTAATTTAATAATAATAATATTTTATTAAAATATTATTTAATTCAAAAATCCCTTAATTTATTAAAATAGAATAATTAATTAAATAATAACTAAAAATACTATTTCTACTTTAAAAACTATTTACAATGTATTGATAATCACAAGAAGGTATATTTATTATTATATACAAAAATAATATACATGAACATAGTACTAGCAATTTGTTACATAACCCCTTAAAACAGCCACATAATACCTAAGGGTAAGGTATGAGATGGTGACAGACTCTTGGGGTGGCTGGGATAACATCGCTCGAGTGGTAATTTCTATCAACTTCCACTTCTCCCATAGACGGTCCCGTTCGAGCTTGACATGGTGAAGCTCAGCTTGGGCTTGGTCAAGATCGAAGCCCAAGGATGCCACACTACGGGAAAAATGGGTATTTGCGACGGGGATAAATCACGTCGCAAATAGCCCCGTTAAAAATTTATTTGCGATGGGGGTATTTGCCCGTCGCAAATAAGTAGTCTTTTGCGACAGGTTAGCTTTCCCCGTCGCAAAAGAATTGGCGCGCTTTGCGCGCCAAATCGTGGGAAACGTATTTGCGACGGGCGGTTATTGTCCGTCGCAAATAACCGGCGGCAGTAAAAGGTATTTGCAACGGGAATATACCCCCATCGCAAATAGTATGTCGGCAGGTTATTATTTGCGACGGGACCCGTCGCAAATAACTATTTAACCGTTGACTGTAATAAATGATGGCTAAGTTATTTGCGACGGGTACCGTCGCAATTAATATTATTTGCGACGTGTATCCCATCGCAAATGGACCCGTCACAAATAATCTAACCTATAAATACCCCCATCCGTTTTTTCAATTCATTTTCAAACTCCATCTTCTCCTTCTCTCAAAATTCAATTTCTAGAGTTCAGCGTTTCTTAAGTTTAACTTTTTTTCTCCGGAGTTGATATTGAAGTTTTCAAGAACGATCAGAGATCAAACTCAGATCAATTTTAAAGGTATTTATGTTCATTTTAATTTAATATTTATTTTAAATTTTTTATTTGTTTCAATTATTCTTAATTAGTTGTAATTTAATTATGTTTACATTGTTTTGTTACTTAATAAATTTAAATTATTAGTATTGTTCATAGTTAATGGTAATTAGGAATAATTAGTAATAATTTTCAATAATTAAGAATAAATGCTAATAATTAGTAATAAATACCAATAATTAGGAATAATAACATTATTACATTATTAGTATATTTTATTATTAATATTAAAATAATATAATTTTTTATATTATATACAATTCTCCTTTCATCGGTGTGTTTTCTGTCTCCACATGTAATATTTGTATGTGGAGACAGAAAACACACAGATGAAAGGAGAATTGTATATAATATAGAAAATTATATTATTTTAATATTAATAATAAAATATACTAATAATGTTATTATTCCTAATTATTGGTAATTAAACCTAATTATTGGTAATTATTCATATAATTAACAATAATTAGGAATAATTACCAATAATTAGCAATAATTAGGAATAATTAGTAATAATTAGTAATAATTACCCATAATTAGTAATAATTACCAATAATTAGTAATAATTAGTAATAATTATCAATAATTATCAATAATTATCAATAATTAGTAATAATTAGTAATAATTAGTAGTAATTAGTAATAATTACTAAAAATTACCACTAATTAGTAATAATTAGTAATAATTAGGAATAATTACCAATAATTAGTAATAATTAGTAATAATTAGTAATAATTACCAATAATTAGTGATAATTACCAACAATTAGTAATAATTACCAATAATTAGTAATAATTACCAACAATTCGTAATAATTACCCATAATTAGTAATAATTACCCATAATTATCAATAATTACCGATAATTACCAATAATTAGGAATAATTACCAATAATTAGGAATAATTACCAATAATTAAGAATAATTACCAATAATTAGTAATAATTACCAATAATTAGGAATAATTACCAATAATTAGTAATAATTCGTAATAATTACCAATAATTAGTAATAATTAGTAATAATTACCAATAATTAGTAATAATTAGTAACAATTAGTAATAATTATCAATAATTAGTAATAATTAGTAATAATTAGTAATAATTACCAATAATTAGTAATAATTACGAATAATTAGGAAAAATTACCAATAATTAGGAATAATTACCAATAATTTGTAATAATTTGTAATAATTAGGAATAATTACCAATAATTAGTAATAATTAGTAATAATTACCAATAATTAGTAATAATTAGTAATAATTAGTAATAATTAGTAATAATTACCAATAATTACCAATAATTACTGATAATTACCAATAATTAGGAATAATTACCAATAATTAGTAATAATTACCCATAATTAGTAATAATTACCAATAATTACCAATAATTACCAATAATTACCAATAATTACCGATAATTAGTAATAATTAGTAATAATTAGGAATAATTACCAATAATTAGTAATAATTAGTAATAATTATCAATAATTAGTAATAATTAGTAATAATTACCATTAATTACCAATAATTACTAATAATTATCGATAATTACCAATAATTAGGAATAATTACCAATAATTAGGAACAATTACCAATAATTAGTAATAATTACCAGTAATTAGTAATAATTACCAATAATTACCAATAATTACCAATAATTACTGATAATTAGTAATAATTACCGATAATTAGGAATAATTACCCATAATTAGTAATAATTCGTAATAATTACCAATAATTAGTAATAATTACCAATAATTAGTAATAATTACCAATAATTACCCATAATTACCGATAATTACCAATAATTAGGAATAATTACCAATAATTACGAATAATTACCAATAATTAGGAATAATTACCAATAATTATCAATAATTAGTAATAATTACCAATAATTAGTAATAATGACCAATAATTACCAATAATTACCGATAATTAGTAATAATTAGTAATAATTAGAAATAATTACCAATAATTAGTAATAATTTGTAATAATTACCAATAATTAGTAATAATTACCAATAATTAGTAATAATTACCAATAATTACCAATAATTACCGATAATTACCAATAATTAGGAATAATTACCAATAATTTGGAATAATTACCAATAATTAAGAATAATTACCAATAATTAGTAATAATTAGGAATAATTACCAATAATTAGTAATAATTAGTAATAATTACCAATAATTAGTAATAATTAGTAATAATTAGTACAAATTACCAATAATTAGTAATAATTAGTAATAATTACCAATAATTAGTAATAATTAGTAATAATTAGTAATAATTAGTAATAATTACCAATAATTAGTAATAATTACCAATAATTAGTAATAATTACCAATAATTAGGAATAATAACCAATAATTACCAATAATTACCGATAACTAGTAATAATTAGTAATAATTAGGAATAATTACCAATAATTACTAATAATTAGTAATAATTACCAGTAATTAGTAATAATTAGTAATAATTAGTAATAATTACCAATAATTAGTAATAATTAGTAATAATTAGTAATAATTACCAATAATTAGTAATAATTACCAATAATTAGTAATAATTACCAATAATTACCAATTATTACCGATAATTACTAATAATTAGGAATAATTACCAATAATTAGGAATAATTACCAATAATTAGGAATAATTACCAACAATTACCAATAATTAGTAATAATTACCAATAATTAGTAATAATTACCAATAATTACCAATAATTACCGATAATTAGTAATAATTAGTAATAATTAGGAATAATTACCAATAATTAGTAATAATTAGAAATAATTACCAATAATTATTAATAATTACCAATAATTAGTAATAATTACCAATAATTACCAATAATTACCGATAATTACCAATAATTAGGAATAATTACCAATAATTATGAATAATTACCAATAATTAGGAATAATTACCAATAATTAGGAATAATTACCAATAATTAGTAATAATTAGTAATAATTAGGAATAATTACCAATAATTAGAAATAATTAGTAATAATTAGTAATAATTAGTAATAATTACCAATAATTAGTAATAATTAGTAATAATTAGTAATAATTACCAATAATTAGTAATAATTAGTAATAATTAGTAATAATTACCAATAATTAGTAATAATTACCAACAATTAGAAATAATTACCAATAATTAGGAATAATTACCAATAATTACCAATAATTACCGATAATTAGTAATAATTAGTAATAATTACCAATAATTAGTAATAATTAGTAATAATTAGTAATAATTACCAATAATTAGTAATAATTAGTAATAATTAGTAATAATTACCAATAATTAGTAACAATTACCAATAATTAGTAATAATTAGTAATAATTACCAATAATTAGTAATAATTACCAATACTTAGTAATAATTACCATTAATTACCAATAATTACTGATAATTACCAATAATTAGGAATAATTATCAATAATTAGGAATAATTACCAATAATTATGAATAATTACCAATAATTAGGAATAATTACCAATAATTAGGAATAATTATCAATAATTAGGAATAATTACCAATAATTAGGAATAATTACCAATAATTAGGAATAATTACCAATAATTAGGAATAATTACCAATAATATTAGTACTATGTAAATAATAAAAAATTTATTTAATATTAAAATTATCAATATTTGTAACACGTTCTGGTTTATTCTCAACATATTCAATTCTTAAAGGGTCAATTTTTAGGTTTATCTCAATAAAAAGTTTGCGTCAGTCGTGTATGATGTAAACTGTATAATTATCCTTGCTTGAGTGTTTTTTCTAAAAAAGTATTCAAACCCAGTAATGCTTTTTTATTTTATAGAAAAATATGGAACAACGAGGTCGTCAACAATCATTATTAGGTGACTGTATATGGATAAATCAATGTAGAAATCCAAATGGTTCTGGTTTAAATCTAGTATATGTAGAGGGTGTGGAGACTTTTTTATCATTTGCGGCATCAAATCCAGAATTTGTTTCAGAAGGAAAAATAAAATTCCCTTGTAGAAAATGTGCACTGAGAATGTTTGACACGTTTGAAAAAGTGAGGAGACATCTCTTGCGTTTTGGTTTTCAACCAGATTATGTTTTTTGGTATCAACACGGTGAACGCAGTTCCAGAGCAGGTGATACCAACTTGATTCCGGATCCATCCCGGTTTCAAGATTTAGTACATGATGTCGTAGGTTCATCTGTTCAACATACAGAAACTCCGGCTGATATAGCTTCAAATCCTGAGTTGGCACCGTCTGAATTTTATGAGTTGTTGAGGTCTGTTGAGGATGCATTATATCCTGGCTGCAAGATGAGAAAATTAGAAGCAATTGCAAAATTTATGGCTATCAAATCAGATAACGGAATGTCAAACACCTGTTTTGACCAGATATTTTCTTTGCTTAAAACACTGTTACCCGAAGGAAATGTTTTTCTTGAAAATTACTATGAGAGTAAGAGGCTGGTTCGAAATTTGGGACTTACTTGTCATAAGATTCATGCATGTTCAAATGACTGCATTTTATATTCTGGGGAAAATGAGTCGTTGGATAGTTATCCCACATGTGGGCAACTGAGATATAAAGAAGGACAACATGGGAAGTCTGGTTTGATTCCTGCAAAACAATTGAGATATTTTCCGCTTACATCCAGACTTCAGCGTTTATTCATGTCTAAGAATACAGCGACAATGATGTCATGGCATAAAGAGAATATTTCAACCGATAAAAGCTTGAATCATCCAGCCAATGGTGATTCATGGAAACATTTTGATAGAGTGCATCCATCCTTTTCTTTAGATGCTAGAAATGTTTGACTGGGCCTTTCCACTGATGGTTTCTGTCCGTTCGGATCTTATGGTAGTCAATATTCATGTTGGCCTGTTTTTTTAACTCCGTACAATTTACCTCCATGGATGTTGATGAAAGAGCCATATATATTTTTGACTTTACTAATTCCAGGACATCCGAAGAAAAATATTGATGTTTATTTGAAACCATTGATTGATGAATTAAGTTTATTGTGGAGTACTAGTGTCAGTACATATGATGTTGCAATGAAACAGAATTTCATATTGAGAGCAGCATTGATGTGGACAATTAGTGACTTCCCGGCTTATGGGATGTTATCTGGCTGAAGTACACATGGTCAGAAATCATGTACTTACTGTATGTGAGATAACAAAGCATTTATTCTCATTCATGGAAAGAAACCTTGTTATTTTGACTGTCATCGCAGATTTCTTCCAGCTGATCATCCTTTTTGCAGAAACAGATCTCATTTCAGAAAAGGAACAGTTGAAAGGGATGGACCTCCAAAAATGCTATCAGGTTCGGAGTTAAAATAAGTTGTATTTTCATTACCTCCCATCACTTTTGGTCCCACAATAAACCAACAGAAAATTTATGGTTTTGGGAAAGAACAAAATTGGATTAAACGTAGCATATTTTGGGATTTGCCATATTGGTCTGATTTGTTGGTCCGACACATGTTAGATGTCATGCATATTGAGAAGAACTGTTTTGATAATTTGTTTCATACAGTTTTGGATACGCCAGGAAAAAGAAAAGACAATGTAAATGCACGTTTAGATCTTGCCCAAATTTGCAGGCGTCCAGAATTGGAACTGTTTGAGAATGTCAGAACAAAAAGGTTACTGAAACCAAAATCAGCTTATACACTTTCTAAAGAAAACCGTTTATTATTTTGTCAGTGGATTTCTGATTTGAGACTTCCAGATGGATGTGCTTCTAATTTGGGTAGATGTGTAAAGAATGATCATATTACTGGATTAAAAAGTCATGATTGTCATGTTATAATGGAAATACTTCTACCCATTGGATTAAGAGGTCTGTTGAATTCTGTGATTTGGGATTCCATAACAGACATGTATCATTTTTTTCAGGAAATTTGTGGGGCTACAGCAGATTATGATGCTCTTGGAAAACTTGAAAAAGATGTTGTTATAATTATATGTAAACTGGAAAAAATATTTCCACTGTCTTTCTTCGACTCAACGGTACATTTGATGTTACATTTTCCATATGAAGCCAAATGTGGAGGTCCAGTACAGTTTCGATGGATGTACCCATTTGAAAGATTCATGCAAAAACTGAAAAGAAAAGTACGTAACAAAGCATCTGTTGAAGGATCTATTGCAGAAGCTTATTTGTAAGAGGAAATATCTTTTTTTCTGCTCCTATTATTTTGAATCTGAGTATCCTTCAAAACACAACCGAATGGGATGGAACGAGAGGAATATTGATGAAATCGACAATGAATTATCTATTTTTAACTAGCCAGAGCTTGGTTTTGGTGGAGTTTATGAACGCTAGCTTTCGGATGACGAACATCATAGAGCTCATACGTATGTTCTGCTCAACTGTGAAGAGATGACATCAGTTGTACTGTAAGTGTTTATATCACTTATTCTATCATTTATATTATAGTAAATAACTTTGGTTCTTATAGGTTGTATGATAATCATATCAAGAAACAAATTCCACAAATTACAGCAGCTGCTCTCGAAGAACGTCGACTGAAAAATTTCTCTCAGTGGTTTCAAAAACTGGTAACATAAATTCTTTATCTTTTAGAAACTCATTCAATGTATAGTTTACTATATTGATAATTATTTCACAAATTTTCAGGTGTCTCGACATGCTGATAAAATTGAAAAACGGCTGTGTATATTGAGTAACCCACCTTCCAAACTTGTTAAAACATATAATGCATATGTGGTGAATGGATTTCGATTTCACACACATGCATATGGGGAATCGAAAAAAACAATGAACAGTGGTGTTAGCTTGAGAGGATCTCATCATCGAGAAAATGAAGTTGAATTTTATGGCATACTTGATGAAATCATTGAACTCTGTTATCTTGGACAACATTACATAACTATGTTCAAATGTCGGTGGTTGGATACAGAGAGAGGCGTGCGTGTTCATCCGACTCATGGAATCATCGATATTAAATGTAAAATTGTTCTCGCAGTAAATGAACCATTCTTATTGGATCAACAGGAACATAAAGTTTATTACGCAAAGTACTGTGCTACATCTAGAGACTTGACTAATTGGTGGACTGTAATAAAAATCAAAATTCGAGACAATCAGTTTAGTCAAAGTGAATGTGCTTTCACTGATGTGCAAAGAATTGAAGTTTTTCAAGAGAGTACTCAAAATAAATGTTTTTTACAAAGAGACATGAGTATCGATGATGACACCCCACATTTAAGAGTCGGTGATGACGATGATGTTAATGATGTCACATATGAATTTGAAATGGTAAGAGATGAAGCAACTGTAACTCGAATGGATATCGATGATGTTGAGGAGGAATATGAAGATGACATTGACATATATGAAGATGATGATGAAGATGAACACTGATAGAATTATATGGTATTTATATACAATCATAATATGTATATATGTATATATAATAGTAATTATCAATTATTTTCTAACAACATTAACATTTTATGTTTCAGATGGATGACGCCACATTTCGTGAGTTGGCGGATGCTGACCTGCCTTTTGATGCAGATGAGTTGCTGGCAGATGACCCTCAGCTTGCAGGCGCTCTCGGGAGTACGCGGAGGGGGCGCGGTCTTGCAGGTTTGATGATTCCTGACCCCGTCCCCGAGAAACGTCCACGTCTTGGGTTTGATCCACGCACACGTAGGTGTGACAACCTGTGTGATAATATGTGGATTTGACTAAGATTTCATTAATCTATTCATATAATAAATGTTTATTATTTTTACAGTTTTCCGCATATAGCAGTCGGACAGGGCAGCGCTATTTTACGCAACTATTTCTCTCAGCCGTGGACCACATGGGAGAAGATTCCCATTGATGTGCAGCAGGCCATGTTTGGCCATTGGTTGGTACGTACGTAAATAAATAATTTTTATTTTGAAAATTATTTAATTTCTAACTTGATATTTTGATTTATTTGTAGGGTTTATGGTATCCGATCGAGGATACCATGCATGATGCCATCCACAAGGCATGGGAGGTGGCCATGCGTGATCGCTTTTGTCAGTTTTTGCACAATTTAAGAAAAGCTGCCACGAAGAAAGCAGGAGTGTCATATTTTGACGAGTCATGTAGAGCACACCAACCAGAGTACATTTCATCCCATGTATGGGATGGATTATGTGTGTACTGGTTGAGTGGTGCCTTTCAGAGGAGATCATCGGTGGGGAGGCAGAATTGGGGGAGATAGGAGGTAACTCATTGAGCTGGGAGTCGTTCTTTCAGTACTCATAGACAGCATATGGTACGTACATTATTTATAAATATTTTATATAAATATAAATATTAACAGTTTATTTTTTATTCTTATAGGCTGTCGAGCACCTCGATATTACAGAGTTCGACGTATATCAGAGGATGTATAGTGATCCTGCTACTGGGGAGCTCAGAGGTGATCATCAGCATCACATCATGGTCAGTATTATTTGTTTTCAAGTTTAAAAATTAACTGCATATAATATATTCACAATTTTAATTTTAAATTGCAACTACATGAGTCATATGAGGCCGCAGCATCACAGACCCGGCCTGAGAGTCAGGCCGAGTCATCAGATCAGACCACTGGCCGTCAGTTTGATGAGGCGGCATGGATGAAGGCCACCCAGTATGCCTTCGAGAAGGGCCGGGTAGTTGGTATTAGCTCTCGATTGACTCCCAGAGATTATTATGGCAGTGCTGCGATGTCGGCGTCCAGCTTGAGAGGAGCTCGTGCATCTTCTTCTGCTACACAGTATGAGGATCAGATGCGATCTCAGACTACACTAATAGAGAGTCTCCGACAGGAGTAGGAGCAGATGCGTCAGCAGCAGCAGCAACATGAGGAGGAGCGTCGACGCCAGCAACAGCTGTACGAGGAGCAGATGAGTCGGTGGCAGCAGCAGCACCAGTAGCAGATGGAGTACATGCGCCGACTCACTCATGCTTTAGGGATAGAGTTTCCTCCACTGGCATTTGCAGATCCCCCCTCCCCACCCTCTTCAGATTAGAGTTTGTTTTTATGTTATAAAGTTTGTAAAATCAAATATGAATTTTTTTCTATTCGTAGTTTCGGTCTCATTATAAAATATTAATATGAATAATAATATTATTTATATTTTATAATATTAAATTATATATATATATTAAAATTTTATAATATTATAATTTAATTATATTTTTTTTGTAATATTTGAATTATTTTAATATTTGAATGTAAAATAATTCTATTATTTTTATATTAATTAAAATAACTTATTAATATTTTTTTTATTTATGAATTATAGTTATAATATTATTATATTAATTCAATCATTTATTAATATTCTATTATTCTTTAATTTTGAATTATAATTCTATTATTATTATATTAATTAAAATAATTTATTTATAATTTATTATTTTTATTTGTGAATTATAATTATATTATTATATTAATTAAAATCATTTATTAATATTTTATTATTTTTTATTTTTGAATTATAATTGGATTATTATTATATTAATTGAAATAATTTATTAATAATTTATTTATTTTTATTTTTTATAGTATTTGCGACGGGATACTATGCCCGTCACAAATATTATTATTATTATATTCATTAAAATAATTTAATAATAGTATTTTTCTTCTAAAAAGCAGTTTTTGCGACGGGCCCCGTCGCAATTACGTGTTGCAACGGGCCCCGTCGCAATTACTCTTTTAAAAGTTTTTACAAAAAATACAGAGTAAGATTTACAACGGGGATACTTCCCGTCGCAACTACTCGCTTTAGCGATAGGCCCGTCGCAAATAGTTGTTGTTGCGACGGCGTTTTCCGCAACATGCGATTTGCGACGGGCCCCCGTCGCAAAAAGTCATTTGCGATGGGATCCCATCGCAAATCGCCCGTCGCAAATACCTTTTTTTCTAGTAGTGCCAGCACTTTTCCGAGCTCCGAAAAATGGGCTTCGTATAGAGAAATTCTACTAGATGAGGCCTTCGCTTCTTTTGTCCGAGTAAATTGGATTTGTTATAGCCATATATTTATACTAATCATGTGATCACTGTTCAACGACTATATTAGAAACGATAAAAATTATTAACATAAAACCAAAGGATTTGAAATTTTATATAAACATAAAGATACATTTAATTAGAACAAGAGGGATTTCCATTAATGAAACTTTGGGTCATTACAAGAAGTATAGACTATCTCGAAGTCATAGTCCTGGAGGAACTCAAGCCAATCTCACTGTCTGAGGTTCAGGTATTTCTGAGAGAAGATATACCTGAGACTATTATGATCAGAGTACATTGTAAAATTCTCACCTATTAAATAATTTCTCCACATAATCAAGGTGAAGACCATTGCTGCTAACTCCAGGTCATGAGTAGCGTAGTTCTTCTCATGTTGTCTCAGCTATCTAGAACCTTATGCGATCATTGCTCGCTCCTACATCAGAACACATATGAGTCTGGTCCCTGATGTGTCGTAGTAGACTACATACCCTACAGCCTCCTCTGAAAGCCTCAATATGGGGGCACTAGTCAGCCTCTACCTCAACTCATGAAAACTCTACTGGCATCTCTTCAACAACAAAAAGGGTTTCCCCTTCTTTGTCAACGCTGAAAGTGGTGCTACAACTCTGGAGAAATCTAGCACAAATCTCCAGTAGTATCTGGCCAAACCAAGAAAACTTTGTATCTCCATCACACTCCTGGGTGGATCCCATGAAAGTACCACCTCAATATTCACCGGATCCACTGCAACTCTTGCCTCTGAGAAGACGTGTCCCATAAAGTGAACCTCTCGGATCCGGAATTGGCACTTTGAGAGATTACCATAAATCTGGTTCTCTCGGAGTGTGTCTAGTACTAATTTCAAATGATAGGCATGCTCCTCCTCAGTAGTCGAGGATATCAGTATGTCATCGATGAAGACTACTACAAATCAATCAAGGTATGGATGAAAGTTCCTGTTCAAGAGTCCCATGAACACTCCATGATCATTGGTTAAGCTGAATGAAATAACCAAGAACTCATAATGGTCATACCGACATTTGAAATCTGTCTTCTGCACATCCTCATATCCTACTCTGAGATGGTGATAGCCTGATCTGAGGTTTATCTTCAAGAACCACCGTTCTCCCTTCAGCTGATCAAAGAGGTCGTCAATCCTCGGAAGTGAGTACTTGTTCTTCACGGTCACCTAGTTCAGGCTCCGATAGTCAAAAAAAGTGTCAAACTCCAAAACTCTTTCTTGGAAAACAAAATCTAGGCTTCCAAGGAGAAACACTGGGCCGTATGAATCCCTTCCCCTATAAGTCCACTAGTTGCACCCCCAGCTCACGAAGCTCTGCGAGAGCCCTCCAATATTCTTGTGTAGATATAAGTGTCGTTTCTGGGTACAAGACAATGTAAAAATCCACCTATCTACGAGGAGGTAGACCCATAACATCATCAGAGAATATATCCGTGTACTGGTCCACCACTACAAGATAACTTGGACTCTCCACATCAACCACTCTGAGGGTAAGGCTAGCCAACTGATGAGTGATCGGTTGCACTCTCCTCCGAGTAAGTCCATCTTATGCTGCAAAGGATCCCTTCTCGTAGGTGAAGGTAAACCTGGTCACATCTGTGTGGACACACCGCACATTGTGCCTAATACAGTCAATCTAATCATGGGCTATAGATAACTAGTCCATTCCCAAGATGATGTCATAAGTCCTCGATGCTGCTACTAGGAGATCCCAGCCGAAGCTCTCACCTCATAGAGTAAGCTCACACTACCGGCACCAGTGCGTAATTGTCGAATCCGCTCCCGTAGGAGTATCTAGCTGTAAGGATCGAGCCAATGGCTCTGTTGTAATCTCTGAGCTCCGAACGTGGGTAGTGGAAATAAAAGAATGACTGGCACATGTGTTGAAAATTTCAATAGCTAAGGTGGAGTAGACACAGATCATACCTCGTATTATATTCGATGCACCATGACTGTTGGCCTCAGCTGCCTAGAGCTGAGCTCACCCCTATCCTCTTTCTCTTTGTGGTTGGGGTGGACCACCTATTGGTGGTGGTAGTAACATCTCGAATCATCACCCACTACCAGCTGCACGACCAGCTCCTCTTCCATGTCCACCTACTCCCTATAGACCTCCTCGTTCGAATCTCTATCTCTGCCTAGATGGTCCTTTTACCATCTGTTGATCATCTGTATGATGGGTCGGAGAGTCATGAGCCATGTGACCATACCCGCCGCATGCGTAACACTGCCCGGTCCTGGATTGACTAGCTCTGCCTCGGGTGCCCCACACAACCGACCCTGAATGCTTCTGTCGTCCACCTGTAGGTCTGGTCCTTTTGGACCTCTGTGACATCTGTCTACTTCCAGCTATAGAATAATCCACTATGTGATGTCCAGTGGTGGGTCTCGCTACTGGTGACTGCTCATAAAGAAAACTCTCCACTAAGAGGGCTCGCTCTAACACCCCCGCCTGCGTTGGGATGCTATGTGAGATCATTGAAACCCTGATCTCCCACCTGAGTCCCTACTCAAAGGTCCGGGCCCTGAAGAATGGGTCTTTCACCACATCTTTGGAGTAGCATGATAGTGCAGTGAACCTTACTGAGTACTAAGCCATAGTTATGTTTCCCTACTGCTGATGAAGAAGCTCCTGAATGCGCACTGCGCGAAGAGTCACTGGAACAAACTCTTCTTGAAACATGCTCTCGAATTCAACCAAGAGAAGCATCACCTCATCATGAACCTGGAGCATCAAGCTCCACAATATTCCTAATTCTTCCTATAGAAGGCTAGCAACAAGGATCACCATGAGATCAACTAGTGTCCCTACCAGTTGGAAGACTCTCACCATGACCTCCTTCCAATCCTCAACCGCTTGTGGGTCCGTCTCTCCCCTAAACCTAGGTGGTTTCTGGCATTGGAACTCTTGTAGCACACTTAAGCGGCGTGCACCCATAGGAAAGTACAAAACATGTACAAACTTATCTCACACCAGGTATAATTTAAGTACAATAGTAGAGATGATTAGACATAACTACTGAATCATATTACATTGTTAAGGGCAGAACCACATAGGATCGCTCAGTACTGACCCACACAGGGTCGCTCGGTGCTGACTCACACAGGATCGCTCGGTGATAACCCACATAGGATCGCTAGGTGCTAACCCATATAGGATAGCTCTTCATTCTTCACGTCACATACAATTACAGGGTTCCCACACTACGCTCGCTTTTCTCCAGGAGGGTCCGCTCCACAAGCCTCTGGTCGATACTTCAACTTCCACGAACTCTCACAAAGATGTATTCAAAGGACCTCCATTCCATAGGTGTCTCAACGCAATAGACGAAGCATTAATCGGACACCCGATCTGTAAGTTATTATCCTTTTTGTCCCGAGGGCCCGGTTGGATTCGTGCTCGATCCAACCTAACCATTCCCCAACTTCATACAAAACTTCAGTGGGGTATACCAAAGGGGCCATCTCTATCCAAGGTTTCCGGCACCATAGACAGTTCTTCAAACGGACTCCCAGTGCTAAAGATATGGCCTACATTGCGTAAATGGGTTGGAGTGGGTCCGGGTCCAGTCTGACTTGGCCCAACCCAGCCTGGGCTGACCCAGATTTGGTCGAACCGGCCCGATCTGCTGCGTCTGGCCTGACCCGTGCTAGGCGTACGGACCCGCGTTGGGCGGTCCGGCCTGCAAGGGTGGCCCAGCCTGGGTGGTACGGGGCCACACAATGATGTTACGGGGGGCCGCGAGGGCAGCGCGAGGCACCCTCTGCATTAGGGAAGTAGAAAGAGACTCAACAAAAATCATGAATTAAGAACGTGAAAGTCTACAAATTCATATGAATCGTTGATCAACTCATTTTGGTTGATCTGCGTTCACCATGCTTTCCAAGAACAAGGAAATTAATTGAGAAATTTCATGAATTCAATAACAACCCCTACCTTGGAGGATTATTGACGGATATCATGAGATGGAAACAGTTAAGATCGTCGCTTCCGCGGTCACACTTACGAAGTCAATTCGAATGTCGTCCATGTACTTCAATTCTGGAGTGCATTCTTCATTGGAGAGTTTTCTCCCAATTTCTCCCCCTTTTCTTTCGCCAACCAAAAATCCCTTCCCAATAAAATAGGTTCCAACATAATAAAATATGTTTATCCAATTTTAAATTATTGGCACAAATTAAGTTAGCTTAATTAATTAAGGTAGAGTTATCATAAATTATTAAAAGAGAGTTGGAATAATTAATGTAGGGAGTTGAGGGGTTTTTCCCTCATTAATGTGGGTTGGGTGGTCCCCACCACTAAGATTTGAATTGGGGGTTTTATGAGATCGGGTGGTCCCCACCATTGAGCATTCAAAAATGAGAGGTTTTAACCCCTTGTGGTCCCCACCTCTATAACCTTCACATGGGAGGTTTATTAGAGACAAAATAAATGTTTATTTTATTTAATTTTTCTTTCCCACAAAAAACCCCAAAAACTATCTTTCACCCTCGACCTACTACAGTCGAGGTGAAGGTCTCTTTAATAGAATATCAGCTCTACGAGTTCAACGGTGCCCTCCGAATTGAATTTCAAGCACCGGTTCAAATTTTACAAAAACACGCTTGTACGTTCAATGAACGTACCTGAAAAAAAAGTTCATAAATTCATTCAAGGAACACCGGGCCTCAGAATCACACGTCGTTAATTTTCTTAGACTCGTAGAATTCCCATATATTAAAAACAATTACATGGAAATTATGTGTCTTTACACCTTACAATTAAACTATTCATACCCTTTAAAGTGGAGAAATTTATTAGTTTAATATTTTTGAGTAATTCTAAAAAGGTGGATAAAATTTTGAATTTATTTTTGTTTTGTAATTATCTAAAAGAGGGAGAATACTGAGGTTACTCCTTGATCAATTTTGATTACATTTTTTTAATAATTACATATATTAATTTACAAAATTATTGTTTCCAATATTTTTTATTGAAATCATTTATTCCCTCTAACATAAGTAGAATTGTTTATAATAATTTTTTAATTTTATGTTTTATTATTGTAATAAAATTTTGATCTAATTATGGAGAAAAATACTTAACCATATGATTTCATATCACATATTCTATATGTTTTATAAATATTTTCAAATTTTTTATTTTGAAAAATATGTCTATGTGTTGGATTAACAAGGAGAGTCAAGTGACCATGAGAAAGGGAATGCATCAACCACATGATTAAGGATCAAGCACAGTTAACAACATGTTAAAAAAAATCAAATACATATTGGAGTGATCAACCATGAATTTTTTTCCAGGGCATGTATCGACCATAAGGCATTTAGTCAACCACAAGAACTAAAGGATTGATTTCAATTGTAAATTTATCAAATTAATTAATAGATTGTGTACCATGAGTGTTTGACCATAAGGCAAATAGATCAAACGCATATTGATTACCACCTACCAAATATTCTGATATACTGTGAGATATAGTCGAACGTAAGAGTGGAACTACCATAATTACTATAATACCATGGGTAATCTACCATTCTGAAAAGGGAAACTATTCTATGATTCTATATTTTTTATGGTTTTTATATTTTATATACATTTAAAATTTACTACTATTTTTTGGTAATCAGTTTCATTTATATAATTATTTATTAAATAGGTATTAATTATTTATATTATAAGGAATTTTGTTTATTATAATTTTATATTGGATTAAATTATTATCATGTAGGTTGATGAATCACACTTATTTATTGAAAAAATGTGAGTTTCAAATTCAATTTTTTTGGAAACATGGGTAAAATTAAAAAAGGGAGTAAAATTTTCCAATAGAATTTGGGATTTGGTAAAAAATAGAAAACACCTAATTTACTCCCCTCTCAGCTATTTTCACCAAATCCTATTGATAATTTAAATTGGTATTAAAGTAAGGTTACCCTCCAATTATATTTATCTTTATTTAGCCAAAAAATTTAATTTGGTTCAATAAAGTAAAGATTTGAGATATTTTAAGATCCTTAGATGTACACATCTGGTCACATTATTATTATAACACAAGTGTAAGTGTCACCCCAGACTATAGAAAAGATGAGAAAGAAAAAACATAATAAGTTTAGAAAAGACTCAAGGAATAAATAAGAACCACCATTAACTAATGGACCTTATAGTGGTAAGTTTTCAATTGAACATCATTAGAGAGATTCACTAGACGAAGTTAGTTCAAGCTACACCGAAAATGATTATATTGGAAATGATAAATCAGTAAGTTATTTTTATTTGTAAATTAAGGAGTATATTTAAATGGTCTCCATTAAATTTATTTCATACATAATGAAAATTTTTAAGGTACTATAGGATGATATGTCACAACTAGAATAGGAGGATATTGAAATGCAATATGAATTAACTAAATAGGTTAGAAAACCCAACACTCTCTAGAGACTAGTTAAATAAATGGATGAACAAGTTATACTTGGTAATGAAATAATTTATTTTAATGATTAAGAGCTATAAATTGATTCATGTGATAAATTTCTTACTAGAGAAGTGATCCATGCATTTGAAAATTTTTAAAGGATTTCTATGAATTCCAAAGAAGCCCACTAGATGTGAAAGCCAAAAGAGTGAAAGAGTTAGAAAGATCACTAGTGGTAGAAAGAAAGATAAATTATAAACAAGTTTAGAGAATAAAAAAGTGATTGGGAAGATAAATTTAAGTATTTTGTTGATGAGAAATATTATATTAACATATAATTCTTAGAGATGGAAGAAAATGTGAAATATCAGGAATAAATGAAATATCTACCATCCTAAATAAAGGAGAAATAAGTTATACCAACCAAGTATCATATATTTGTTTTTACTTAAATGTAAATCATGTAAGTGGTATAGATAATGTAAGAACATATAGAGAATCCTACACCTCATCCTCATCAAATAATTTATCCCACAACCCTAATAAAGTAGTATGTGATAAATCTATTTTATCTATATATGTTAGAGAAAAAAATAAAAATCTTGAAAAAAATTTAATGAAAAAAAACATAAAAGTACACCATATCTTCATTGATGGAATTTACATGAGAATCAACCCCCAAATAGAAGCCAATGAATTTGGGGTTTAAAGCCAAAAAAACAAGGTTGTAAGAATATTTTTTGGATAAATTTCATTAACAAAGAAAGGAAAGAGGTGTGTGTGTAGGTTTTGGTGTTTTTAGAGGTTTGAGAACATGCAAATTGATTATTAAAATTATATGCTGACTTTTAAAATTTATAGAAGTCTATAAGAAGGAGGATGAATATCCATAGAAATGAAAAAACCAGATACAAAAACCAAATATCACTGATGAAGAAAAATATACCCACAAGGAAAAAATTTGAATATCTTGAAAAGTTATATGAAATCTGTAAGATTTGTGGCCTTTAAAATGATTAATTAAAGTAAAATAAAGTTAGAAATCATTTATGTGTCAAGGATAAGGTACAATCATTGTAGAATAAGAAGTCGGTGGAAAAGGAAACTACATATTCCTTGTGTTATAAATTAGTGAAGAAGAGTTCACCCATGAAGATAGTGTAGAAATACAATCACAATTTAACACCACCTAAAAGATTATACTTATATTGTGGTAAAAGATTCCACACCTTAAATTTTTAAAAAAGATATTTAAACCAAATATGGAAGTTTCAATCTGAATATTAATAATAATATAATCAAGGAGATGAAAAATAATATTGGAATGGTAGAAGGAATCTATGATGATGAGGTTCAGAAGTTTCTAAAATAGGTTAACTCTAAAGATGATGAACTTTTATTTGAGAGGTACAACAAGGTATTCCATATTCCTAAAAATTGCATGACTTGGATACTAGGTCAAAATAAGATTAAAATAATAAAGGAAAATCACTCATGATTCAAAGTTCCAAATATGATTCTACAAAGAATAGGTCCACATAATAATTTAAATAAGTGAGTGTCCATAATGATATATCAATCGTATGTAAAAATCAAATAGAATAACTAAATACCTTGGAGGAATCAACAAAGAGTGAAACCGTTATCCATTATCAATAAAAGAAAGCTGTTCTAGCTGAGAAACAAGATGAAAAAGAAAATAACTGTATGTTACTCATAGAGGAATCTATATATAAACCTAATTGGTATTGATGCATTAATAAGTTTATATATTCTATAATTTTAGAGGAAAATAAATCATAGTTGAGAAAAAAATCTCATCCACAGTGAAATAATTGAGAAGGTGATAAAGTACACTTTATTCCCAAATAAAAAATTGTTATATTTCAATCCATTGGATTTAAGGATAAGTTTAATGTATGGATGTAATAATTGTACATCCATTTAGGACAACCATCATGAGGGTAACCATGATGTTGGATAGTTGAATGTATATCTTAAGGGGGAGTTACTTAAAAAGCCAATTTTACAAACTATATATCGTTTCTATATAAATCTAGATTCTGTACATCCCCTTAAAATGAAGAAGTATAAGGTATGATTTTCGTTCTCTTAATTATATTATTATTTGTGTTTAAGTTTATCAAAATGTTGGAGTTAGTATATAATAAAATAGGGAAGTTAATTTACTATCACTTGAAAAAAATTTATGTGTTTTGAGAATATTGAGTGCATATTTATAGATATTTTTCAGAAAAATCTATTTTACGACCCTTAGAAAATGATATTCTATGTTAGAACTTCCTTAAGTGATTTGAATTGAAAAAAAAAATTCCTTAGTAAATTAACTCATTCTTTCTATACTAGGTTATCCCAATTAGGATTTATAGATGGTATAAATAACAATCATTGAAAAGAAAGTTTGTGGGACCTTCGTTCTCTAAAGAAAGTAAAAGATCAAAGGGGAGAAAAATTTTCTTTGAAAAAAGGGTTATAGATATGTGTGCCTTCTCCCAAGCCCTATGATTAAGGAGGAGAACAATAATTACCACTTTGTATTCATAGTGAATATAAAGACCCATACATTACATACATTGTTATCACTTCAAAATTTAATCACACTTATTACAGCATATAACAAAACCCTGAAAGGACTGTATAGGTATATTGTCTTTACAAACTGGGAAACATAAACAACTAGTTCATAAATAATCTACACTGTCTCCATTTTATTTTATCATATCTAGAGTCCCTTTTGGAATATCTTTCTTAATACCCTTATCCCTGACCTAGGGAAAAGAAAACGTACAAAAGAATGAGATTAAATGCTCAGTAAGGTAAACAAAAGAAATATCAATCATATCATATTCATAAGAACAAAACATTTTGAAAATCTTAACCTGCAAAAGGGATCAAAATATCATAACATGGGATAAATCATGGTAGTGAAATTTAATCCCAATAATCATAACCTGAAACTTTGTTTCATACATACATAATCAAAGTGAAGCATTTCTTATTAGTCAAAACTCATTTCCAAGAATATCCTAGTGGACAAATTCCATTTCTGAACTGAGTTCACTCATCGTTTCAGTCCTGTATCACTGAGCTGGATTAACCTTCCCTTCCAACCATGTATATCTCATGATATATAAATCTATACCCAATGCATTAGAGGGAGATATAGGTCGCTCCCATCTCATAATGATACCATTATTATGGGTTTCATAAGATCATAAATCATACATCATAGCATAAACCATGTAATAAAAATGGTATTCTTAAACATCATGCCATCATAACATAATACATATAAGATAAAAGTACATCATAAAAATAATTCCATAATAACATAATTAAATCAATATAAAAATAGAGATAGAAACATAACCCTATATTATCTTAGATGGAAAATAATTTTGATAAAACGTTTGAGCTCCATTCTTGAGGAAAATATCCTTTCTACTACAATTTTTTTTTCTTTTCTTAACATGTCATACAATTTTAAACTAAAAGAAGTTGATAAAAAATAAACTTTGAAACTTTTAAATTAAGCTTCATGGAAATAATGTTCTATGAAATCATAAAATCCATTCTTTCCGTATAAGTTAAAAAAACATTCTTCTCGTACTTTGGCCGAAAAAGTCAAAAAGTATCTTTTACTGAAAATGACCAAAGATTCCTTTCATATCTTTTACTAAAAAACTCAACAATGGGTAAAATTCGATTTAAAAAATTGTAGGAGGATATAAATAATATTACATATTGAGGAAACATGTATGTGGATGATAAATATTCCGAGGTAAATTTTGAAGTATAAACAATCTCGGATAAAAATGAGATTGCGTGATTTTACCTTACCTTAGGTCCGATATGCTTTGTACATATCCAAACCTCTTGTATAATGATTTAAATAATTTCATTTCATATTAAAGAATCATATTCATTGGTATGATATTATATATGGTCATATTATTATATTCTTATTAGCAATTTATATTCTTATGCATGTCTTGTCGAAGAAATTATTATTCCTAATTTTAGGTTATAGACACCTTATTTAAAGAATGGTATTAGTGTAATATATATCATATTTATTCATTAAATTAATTTATATAATCATTATTCAATGAATATCATGTAGAACGAGTCACATCACATCATGGAGACGGTAGGTCGTATGTATGCACGGGCGATGATATCGTTCCCATAACTATTGAATGGTATTGGAGTGGAAAATGTAATGTCTCAGAATTAGTATCATGTTATAATAATAATATATAGTTATTCTTTACACCATTATACCCATCCAAGTAAGGTGGTGGTGGAAAACATATTACACCACGGTGTGTAGACGGTATTCCACACGTACGCACGCGCTGTGATTTCATTTTCCATAGGATGGATTGAAGGTGAAATAGGTTTGTTTCATATTTATATTAACATATAAGTATATTAGTGATACTAATGTTATTACTTTATAATTAAACATATAAAGAAGAAGAAGTAGAATAAGAAATAAATGGGAAAGAATCGGTAAAGGACATTACCTCTTCTTTGAAGCGCCTCTTCTTAACTTCCTTTTAGGGCACTAAAGATGGTCTTTGAAAAATACCAGGACCTCTAAGATGTTTATAGGGAAGTAGAGAAGAAAAATTGGCAGGGGTTGTCCGAGCTTGTAGGCACAAAGTGGTATGAGTAGGAGAGGGAGGATGTACCCTTCTATAAGGGAGGAGAGGGGCACCTTATGAAAAACTTAAAATATTATTTTATAATAAAGTCATATTCGGGTTTTAATAGCTTAAAATCGATTTATTTAGAATCTAAGGCGGGCATGGTTCAAAATCATCTCATTAAATAGATTTTAGACAGGTTTAGATTAATATTTTAACATTATCATTTAGATTTAACTCGAAGTTAAATACTTTTACTTTTACTGTGTATTCTTGTTTTCTTACACTATATGGTTAATAAACTTACTATAACAAGACAAAAGAACCTCAAGTGGTTCATTATTAATATATATAACCTTATCTAAGTCATTTGGCCTAGCCTTATATTTTTAGGAATAAAATAACCATTAATAATATAATATTTTTTTAAAAAACTAATATATGTCAATTTTGACACTATTTGGTAATTGATTTTAGTGAAAATTATAATAGCGTGATTAGTTATAAAAAAGTTAATTAAATCAATAATAAAATCTCATATTAACCTATAAAATTAGTTTAATTCATAAAAAGTCTCAAATTACATTTATTTGGGTATTTATAATATCAATTATGTTAATATTTCACTAATAAGGTAATTAATTCATCATCATTGTGTCATAAATAAATTAACTTATTTAATATCTAAAAATTATAAATAAAATACCATTATGTATGAAATATTTTTTTCTTTCTAATTAATATTTATAGTCGAATTTATTTTATGTATAACCCTATATTAAAAAAAATTTAGTTATTAAAATTTGATTTTAACTCTTTTAACTCTTCTTTAAATAAAATAATAAAAAGTGTCCTAATCTAATCCAAGTGGACATAAAATGGTCATATTTTATTCCTAAGGTTGTTTTTGGTCGAATTAAACTGATACAATAGAATTAGGACATGTTTTAGGGTAATAATAATATCATTTTAACCCTTAATTACCCTATTTACTTTTAACCATGGTAAATAAAAGTAAAAAGTTACTATTCACCAAAAATTATTTTTATCTTATTGAAAAATATATTACTCCTTGATATTAACCGTGTCTCTCAGATTTTTGAAATTCAACTCACAGAAGTGGTAAAATTATGTTTTATTTACAATTGCAAATGCTCCTAGGAGGTGGGTAAAAGACGGTAAAAAGTTCAATAAAATTTTTATGTATCTATATTATTATAAAATTACTCCAATGAATTACATTGAAATTATATAGATATTATTTATCTTTTTTGACCTAAAATTAATTTAAATAAAAAAAATGATAAAAATTCGGTTTTAACCAATAACTCAGTGTTTTCACTATTCATCAAAAATGGAAAATTTTCAGAAAAATACCAAAAATTCACCATAGGATAATTTCGATATTATGAATCCAAAATTGAAGTCCATTTTGAAAGATAAAATTTATAAAATTTCAAAAGGTGGGTATTACTATTCATAATGGCGAGTTTATATAATATTTTAATAACATATCGTTGTTTAGTGAAACTCAGTATTGCGTACAATTCAAGCTATCGAGGAAGGTTGATCTTGCGTATAACGCAAGAAAAGATAATGTTGTGTGTAGTGAAAGATTCCTTTGGTGATGCATATAACATAAAAACAAAATATTTCTAATAAAATCTCAGGTGTTACATTCTACCCCCCTTAAAATGAATTTCTCCCTCAAAATTCATCACTTTGTAACAAATAGACGAGGATACCTCTCCCTCATCATGTACTCAAGTTCCCATATAGCTTCTTATAATTGGTGGTTCCTCCATAAAACATTCACCAAGTGAGTGGTCTTGTTCCATAGGATTTTTTCTCTACGATCCAGAATCTCTATCGGCTGTTCTTCATAACAAATATCTTGCTCCAACGGTATAAATTTTGAGCTTAGTACATGTGAAGGATCAAGTATGTACTTTCCCAGGAGGGATACGTGGAATACATCATGAACTTGAGAGATATTTGGTGGAAGCACCAATCGACAAGCTACCTTCCCAACACGATCCAGTATTTCAAAAGGACCAATATACCTAGGGCTCAACTTGCTCTTCTTTCTAAATCTCATTACTCTCTTCCAGGTAGATATTCGTAAGAACACTTTATCACCCACTTCAAACTCTAGTTCTTTTATTCTGTTATCAACATAACTTTTTTATTGACTCTGAGCTTCTCTTATGTGTTGTTGAATAGATCTTACCTTTTCTGCCATATCATCAACAAGATCAGGTCCTAATAACTTTCTTTCCCTAACTTCATCCCAGCAAGTTAGAGTTCTACATTTCATTCTATAGAGAGATTCATAAAGAGCTATATGAATACTGGAGTGAAAGATATTATTATAAGAAAATTCCACCAAAGGTAGGTGCTGATACCAACCACCTTTAAAATCCATAGAGAAAGCTCTCAACATATCTTCTAGAGTTTGAATTTTCCTCTCAGACTGACCGTCTGTCTGAGGATGATAAGAAGTGATGAAACTCAACTCTGTATCTAGAGTATGCGGAAGACTTCACCAAAATTTCGAGGTAAACCTCAGATCCCGATTAGATAAAATGAAAAGTGGTTCTCCATGAAATCTTACCACTTCTTTCTCATATGTCCTGGCAAGCTGATCAAGAGATAAATCTTCGCTAATAGCAATGAAGTGTTCCGACTTCGTAAGATGATCAAATATAACCCCAATAGCATTATTACCTTTGGATGTTTTAGGAAGTCCAGTGACAAAGTCCATAGTGATGTTTTCCCATTTCCATTCTGGTATGGGTAATGGTTGTAACATCCCCTTAGACTTTTGTCTCTCAGCTTTAACTTGCTGACAAAACCAAGAATCGAGAGACATATTCAATAAAATCTCTTTTCATTCCATCCCACCGGAAGTACTCATTCAGGTCCCTATACATCTTCTTGCTTCGAGGATGAATAGAGATTGAAGAACTATGAGCTTCATCCAGTATTTCCTTCTTTAATTCTGGTATGGGAAGAACAGAAACCTGATTCTTGAACCTTATTATTTCATCACAATCAAAGTGAAATTCAAGAGCATTTCTCGCCTTCTTTTTTAACTCTACACCTTCTTTCTTTGCCTCTTTAATCTTCGCTTGTATTGATGGTTGAACATTCATTTGAGAAAGAAATGATTTCCCCCTTCCATTATAATTCCAAGATCCATCCTTTTTAAATACATAAATATTGGATCTTTTGTGATCCTCATCATGGATAAGGTAGCATGGTCTTGTCGACTTAATGCATTTTCCCCCTTCTTTGCTTTCCCAGGGTGATAATGAATTGAGCAGTCATAATCCTTAATTAGTTCCAACCATCTTCTTTGGCTCATATTCAGCTCATTTTGTGTGAAAATATACTTTAAACTTTTATGATCAATATAAATATCACACCTTTCACCATAAAGATAATGCCTCAAAATCTTTAATGCAAAGATTACCGCAGCTAATTCCAAATCATGAGTTGGGTAATTTTTATCATGGATTTTCAGCTGTCGTGAGGCATAATCTATCACCATATCATTTTACATGAGAACACACCCCAATCCCTTCTTGGATGCATCACTGTAGATCACAAACCTTTCTCCACTACAAGGTAGTGTTAGCATAGGTGCGCTAGATAACCTTCTTTTTAATTCCTTGAAATTCTATTCACACTCCTCCATACAAACGAACTTAACTCCTTTTCGAGTCAACCTGGTGAGTGGATTATATAATCATGAAAAATCTTTCACAAAAAATCAATAATATCCAGCCAAATCGAGAAAACTTCAGATCTCAATTACTATTGTTGGTCTTGAAAATCTTTAAATAACCTCAATTTTTACTGGATCCACAGATATCCCCTCTTTTGAGATTATGTGACCCAAAAATGAAACTTTTTGAAGCCAAAATTCACACTTGTTAAATTTGGCATAAAGCTTCTCCTTTCTTAGGGTCTTTAATAAAATTATTAGTTGATCTTCATGTTCTTCCTTTCTCTTTGAATAGAGAAGAATATCGTCTATAAAGACTACCACAAACAGATAAAGATAGTCTCTAAAGTCTCTATTCATTAGATCAATGAAGATAACAGGGGCATTAGTAAGACCAAATTGCATCACTATAAATTCATAGTGTCCATAACTTGTACCAAAATCCGTCTTTGGTATATCCTACCTTTTGAACCTTAATTGATGATACCCTGAATGAAGATCATTCTTGGAAAACTATTGAGCTCCACGTAGTTGGTCAAATAAGTCATCAATATGCGGTAGATGGTATTTTTTCTTGATAGTGATCTTGTTATGTTCTCAATAATCAATACAGAGTCTCATTGATCCATCTTTCTTCATAAAAAACAAAACATTTTCTCCCCAAGGAGATGCACTAGGGCGTATAAACCCCTTATCAAGATTCTCTTGGAGTTTCTTCTTCAATTACTTCAACTCAATTGGGGCCATTCTATAAGGTGTATTTGAAATGATCATAGCACTCGGTATGAGTTCTATTGAAAACTCAAATTCAAGATTTGGTGGAAGACATGGGAATTCCTCTGGAAAGATATCATCAAACCCCCCGTACAATGGGAATATTCTTAATCATGAGTTTCTCTCCAACCATTTGAGATAAATAACCTTCATTTATTGTAATCAAGACCCATAAGATGGAAGAAATTTCCATTGTAAGGTTATATTCATCCTTGCATCGATAGGTGATCATAGATTGATCAGGAATATGAAATGTGACTTCCCTTATTTGGCAATAGATATGAGCTCCATATAAGGAAATCCAATCCATGCCAAGAATCACATCAAATTCCACTATAGTAAGGATCACAAGATTTTCATGAAGCACTTTCCCACAAACATCAATTTTAGAAGAATTATAAACTTTTGATGCAACCGTTGTGCCATTATGAGTTGTCACAGCTAACTCAACAACTCATTTTTGAGGTAGTATAACGATACCCTTAGAAAATTATTTAGAAATAAAAGAGTGGGTGGATCCAAAATCAAATAAAACATTTGATACTTTAGAGTGGATGGTAAGTGTACCTTTCACCACTTCATTATCGTACTCCACATCGCCGATTGAAATTACATGTGACTTTCCTTTGTGTTTGTCCATAAGAGTTTGTTGACTTCGATCATAATCAACAACCCTTGGATTAGGGCATTGATTATCATAATTCCCCATTTCCTTGCACTTGTAACATTGAAGTGTAGGAGGTGCATTCCGTGTATCCCTTTCTTTGTTCGCATCACTAGACTTTTTTTCCCATCATTACGGCATTAAAATTCCCAATGAACTTCTTTACCACATTTTAAACATTTACTTGTCCCTTTATGACAATTCCATTCATGTTTCTTTCCACACATTGATCATAAGGGAAATATAATCTTATTTTCAGTGTGGTCTTTATATTTTCCTTCTAATTCCATTTTCCCCTTCTTATCAAACCCATATGATTGATGGGTTACACCAATCTCCATCTAAACCTTGAGATCACATCTAAAAATTTCCTCATAGCTATTGAAGTCCCTTATGGTTAATGCCCTTATAAGACTTTTTTTAATCCAATAAAGAATCGATCGATCTCACTCTCAGGTTGGATAATAATTCCGAAAGCGTACCTTGCAAGTCTTGTAAAATTTTCTTCGTAGGTACCAACAGATTCATCATCCTTTTGCTTAAGTTCAAGAAACTCCTTCTCCATCTTTATTGAAAGAATTTGATGGAAGTACTTATTGAAAAATATGTTCTTGAACTCATCCCATTCTGTGGACTCAATTTCATCCCTTTGCCTCATATTCTTGAGAATATTCCACCATTTATCAGCCTCACCTTCCAAACTATATAATTCTACGATGAATTTATCATGTTCAGAACATTAAAGAACTGAAAATATCTTTCCAGTATTACTGATCCACTGTTCAGCAAATAATGGATCAGTAGACCCGCTGAATGAGGGTGGATGCTGCCTCATAAAGGATTCAACAGAATGTTGCTCTTTCCTTTTCTCATTTGGAAGTCCTGCATGTTTCATAGCTTGAGAAAGTTGTGTGAGGATCACTACAATATTTTTCATTCCATCTCCCATAATGTTTGGTTGTTTAGGGGGACAATCATTACATTTCCCGTCGCATTCAGCATTAACACGGTTCCATCGGGCTCCGACCATTGACTAAAAACAATAAGCATAGTGTGAGAAACACTAATCATAATAGGAAAACCACATAATCAAGAAAAAAATTTCACACTTTAGGTCTTATCATAGGTTGTTCATGGCCATTTCTAAAACACTATGATGGTGTTCTATGCTTAGACTTATCATTAGGGTTCTTACCAAGGATTTCACATTCTAGTTTCCAAAGGTTGACTATACCTTTCCTCAGATACCAAATACAATGACCCCTATATTATATACATTGTTATCACTTCAAAATTTAAGCACACTTATTACAACATATAACAAAACCATGAAAGGACCGTATAGGTATAGTGTCTTTAGAAACTAGGAAACATAAACAACTGGTTCTTAAATCATCTACATTGTCTCCCTTTTATTTTATCATATCTAGAGTCCCTTTTGGCATATCTTACTTAATATCCTTCTTCCCGACTTGGGGAAAAGAAAACATACAAAAGGTTGAGCTCAATTTCTCCGTAAGGTAAATAAAAGAAATATCAATCATATCATATTAAAAAGAGCATAAAATTTTGAAAATATTAACCTGCAAAAGAGATCATAATATCATAACATGGGATAAATCATGGTAGTGAAATTTAATACCAATAAACATAACATGAATCTTTGTTCCATACACACATAATCATAGAGAATCATTTCTTAGTAGTAAATACTCATTTCCAAGACTATCCTAGAGGACAAAGTCCATTTATGAACTGAGTTGACTCCTCAATTCAGTCATGTATCACTAAACCAGAATAACCTGCCGTTCTATCCATGTCTATCTCATGAGATATAAATCTTTACCCAATGCATTGGAGGGAGATATAGGTCCCACCCATCTCATAATGATACCATTCTTATGTGTTCTAGAAGATCATAAATCATACATCATAGCATAACCCATGTAATAAAAATGGGATTCTTAAACATCATGGCATCATAACAAAATCCATATATGATTAAAGGACATCATAAAAATAATTCCATCAAAACATAGTCCAATCAATGTAAAAATAGGGATAGAAACATAACCCTTTATTATCTTAGATGGAAAATAATTTTGATAAAATGTTTGAACTCCATTCTTGAGGAAAATATCCCTTCTACTTCAAAAACATTTTTCATTTCTTAACATGTCATAAAATTTTAAACTTATATAAGATGATTAAAAATAAACTTGAAAAATTGTAAATGATGCTTCATGGAAATAATTTTCTATGAAATAATAAAATCCATTCATTCCGTATAAGTTAAAAAAAACATTCTTCTCGTATTCTGGCCAAAAAAGTCAAAAAGTATCTTTTACTGAAAATGACAAAAGATTCCTTTCATATATTTTATTAAATAACTCACAAATGGGAAAATTTGGATTTAAACAATTGTAGGTGGGTAGAAATATTATTACATATTGACGAAAAATTTATGTGGAATATAAATATTCCCCTGTAAATTGTGAAGTATAAACAATCTTGGATAAAAATGAGATTGCAAGATTTTCCCTTACCATAGGTCCGATATGCTTCATACATATCTGAACCTCCTGTATAATGATTTAAATAATGTAATTTACTTATTAAAGAATCATATTAATTGTTATGATATCATATATAGTCATATTCTTATATTCTTATTAGTAATATTTCATTGCTACTTGTTATTTGGGTGTTCATTGCTTTATGTTCTTATGCATGTCTTGTCGAATAAATTTTTATTACCCATTTTAGGATATAGATACCTTATTTAAAGAATTCTATTAGTGTAATATTTAACAATATTAATTCATTAAATTCATTTATATAATCATTATTCAGTGAAGATCATGTAGAACGAGTCGCATCACATCGTGGAGACGGTAGGCCGTACGTATTCAAAATCGATGATATTGTTCCCATAACTATTGAATGGTATTGGAGTTGAAGATGTAATGTCTCATAATTAGTATCATGTTATAATAATCATATATAGTTATTATTTACACCATTATACCCATCCAAGTCTGGTGGTGGTGGAAAACAGATTACACCACGGCGTGGAGACGATATTCTGTATGTACACACGTGCGGTGATTTCATTTTCTGTAGGATGGATAGAAGGTGAAATAGGTTTGTTTCATATTTATAATAACATATCAGTATATAAGTGATACTGATTTTATTACTTTATAATGAAACATATAAAGAAGAATTAGAAGAAGAAATAAATTGGAAAGAATCGGTAAAGGACATTACCTCTTCTTTGAAGCGCCTCTTCTTAACTTCCTCTTAGGGCACTAAAGATGGTCTTTGAAGATTACCAGGACCTATAGGATGTTTATAGGGAAGTGGAGAAGAGAAATTGGCAGGGGTTGGCCGATCTTGAAGGATCAAAGTGGTGTGAGGAGGAGAGGGAGGAGGTGCCCTTTTATAAGGGATGAGAGGGGCACCTTAGGAAAAACTTAAAATATTATTTTAAAATAAAGTCATTTTCGGTTTTTAATAGCTCCAAATTAATTTATTTAAGAGATAAGATGGGGATCGTTCGAAATCCTCTCAACAAATAGACTTTATACAAGTTTAGGTTACTATTTTAAACTTATCATTTAGATTTAACTCTATGTTAAATAATTTTACTTTTACTTTGGATTCTTGTTTTCTGACACTATATGGTTAATAAACTTACTATAACAATCCAAAAGAACCCCAAGTGGTTCATTATTAATATATATAACTTTATATAAGTAATTTGGCCAAACCTTATATATTTAGGAATAAAATAACAATTAATAATATAATACTTGTTTTAAAAACTATTTTATGTAAATTTTAACACTATTTTGCAATTGATTTTTGTGAAATTCATAACAGCATGATTAGTACGAAAAAAGTTAATTAAATCAATACTAACATGTCATATTAACCTATAAAATTTGTGTAATTCATAAAAAGGCTCAAATTACATTTATTTGGTTATTTATAATATCAATTATGTTAATATTTCATTAATAAGGTAATTACTGCATCATCATTGTGTCATAAATAAATTAAATTATTTAATGTCTAAAAATTATAAATAAAATAACATTATGTTTAAAATATTTTTATCTTTCTAATTAATGTTTATAGTTGAATTTAACTTATGTATAACCCTATATTAAAAATGTTTTTGTTATTAAACTTTGATTTTAACTCATTTAATTCTTCTTTAAATAAAATAATAATAAGTGTCCTAATCTAATCCAAGTGGACCTAAATGGTCATATTTTATTCCTAAGGTTTTTTTTGGTCGAAATAAACTTATCCAATAGAATTAATACATGCGTTAGGGTAATAATAATATAATTTTTACCCTTAATTACCCTTTTTACTTTTAACCGTGGTATTGAACCACATTTTACTCCTTGATATTAACCGTGTCTCTCGGATTTTCGAAATTCAACTCACAGAAGCGGTAAAATTAAGTTTTATGTACAATTGAAAATGCTACTTGGAGGTGGGTAAAAGAGGGTAAAAAGTTCAATAAATTTTTTATGTATCTATATTATTATAAAATTACTCCAATGAATTAAATTGAACTTATATAAGTATTATTTATCTATTTTGACATAAAATTAATTTAGATAAAAAAATGATAAAAATTTGGTTTTAACCAATAAATCAGTGTTTTCACTATCCATCTAAGATTGAAAGTTTTCATAAAAAAAAATTCACCCTAGGCTAATTTCGATATTACGAATCCAAAAATTAAGTCCATTTTGAAAGATAAAATTTATAAAATTTCAAAAGGTGGGTATTACTATTCATAACGGCTAGTTTATATAATATTTTAATAACATATTATTGTTTAGTGAAGCTCAGAATTTCATACAATACAAGCTATCGAGGAAGGATGATCTTGTATATAACACAAGACAAGACAGTGTTGTGTGTATTGAAAGATTCATTTGGTGATGCATATAACATAAAAACAAAATATTTCTCATAAAATCTTGGGTGTTACCGTGAATATATGAGAAAATAGAAATATTTACTTCCCGTTTATAAGTGGTATTGAAAACAAACTCAAAGGGAGATATTGAAGTTCCCTTTCATATTCTTTAACGCTTATATTGTATTTGTTGTGAATATTCAAATTGGAAGTCAATGTATATGGTGAAGCATGGGCTATGGAATGGGTATCCTCACATTAAATCTATATTTATGTTCTACCCATATGGTTTGGGTAAATAAGAAGATTTGGAGATGCCATTAGAAATAGAAAGGAAGTATCACATGTTGGAAAAGGAATTTGGAAAAGCTAGTGCCTTGGAACATCTACTTAAAAGGATTCTATGGGAAGCCCCCATAAATCAGATGTTTGTTGAGATAGAACTAATTTTAAAAAAAAGTGTTGAAGGAATATTTACATTACTATATATAAATTTTTAGAATACTAGAATTATTGGATGTATTAAATATCTTTAAGAGATTTTAGAATCATCATTAAAAGGATATATGATTCAAAAGTAGGAAGAACCATGATTTGGGGGAAGTTAATCCTAGTGTGATACTTCATATGACCATTGAAATAAATATTTAAACCACTTGGATGAACTTTTATAAAGTATGAAGATAGGATGAATGTATATTGAAGAATCTATGAAATTAATTGAAGATTTTATAGATTTTCAGTTTAAATTGAAAATTTTAGTTAAGTGTGGAAGTTCACAGTCGATCTACTTAATATAGTCCCTCGTATTCCTCTACCTCAGGGTCAATATACATGGTCAATCCTCAAAGTTATTTATTTTTTATGAGACCAGTTTATATGGTCAATTTTACCCATGAACGATCATCATAGTTATTTATTTTTTGATGCAGTCACTTTATACGATGGATCTTTCTCAAAGTTGATCCTCATAGTATATCTTCCACCCAGTCAATCTTAAAAGTATAGCAGTCCGTTAATTGAGTTTAATATTGTACATGATATTTATTTATATGGCCTATTTTTTTATGCACAGTCAGTTTTCAAGGTTAATCTATTGAATTTTTCTATGTGATCAATTCACTTCATAGTCATTCATCTAACTGAGCATATGGATGATCTAAAAGCATATTTTTATTCATGTTGAATGAAGACCATGAAATTTGAGTCATGCTAATATACAATCCAGATATGCAGTTTATTTTAATGTCTTCACTGGTATTCATTAAAGCTTTCAAGTTGAAATGGAATGATTCAAGTCGCATATAATGTGATATACATCTTATATAGATGGGGTGATTTTTAAATTCTAATTTACTATGAAAATTTGATAGTATAATTAAGTATAGATTTATATTATTTTTATAATAGGATGAAATATTTACGGGGCTTTGAATTTCCTTATTTTACTAGTAGGTAAGATAAAGAAAACATTCATCTCTATTTGCTGTTCGATTTACCCATAATCATGTAAAGTGACTGAAGATAATGAATTCAATGAGATTTTTTGATATATAATAAGAATAATCGGGTGATATTAGAAGAATATGGAATAATTTATAATATATATTCTCATATAATAAAAATGATAAATAAATTACCCTGGAAAATTCAAAGGTAGTTCTACAATTTTCATGGGGATAACCATTTAATGAAAATGGAATATAGAGATCGTGGTTGAATCCCACAAAACAATGGGAGGAAAATTAAATATAGACCATGGGAATCAAATAAATTGAGTATTTTATTTATTCTAAATTATAGATAGTATCAATTTATTTGAATTATCTATATAATGAAAAGGAATATGAGAGGAGATGAGGAGATTGCGTGTTTGAAAATCTAATAGAAACTATGAAATTATGAAAAATATTAAAGAGAACTCTGATGGTTAAAAAATTATTTACCGAGCCTATGCTTTGAAGTCTGATCACCTAGCTATTGAAGTTGAAGATGGAATATTAATTCAACTATTGTTCAATGGTCAGATTGGTGAGACAAAGTTGAGAAGAATATGGAGGAGGTAAACTGTTTGAGATACCAACCCTCTGTGCTTGTTTTCATTTGTTGGTGTTCAGATTTTAGTAAGTGATGATATTTTAGATATAAAATATCACAAGAGGCCAAATATTGAGAGAGATAGTCAGATGAGCATATTTTGTAGAAGCCTATAAAGTAGAGTTGTAGTTTTGAATAAGTTGTAAAGTATTATTCATTTTTTGCTGACATTCTAAGTATCTTGAAGAAGGATAGTTTTTTTAATTTAGAATAATATTGTTGTATCAATGTGATTGACATCCAATAATGAATTCAAATCAACACTAGCATATATAGCGAGACTCCAAATAATATGTGTGTATCAAGGTATTCTGGGGGTTTATGGTTAAAAGCTATGACAACTGAGTGAATTTATTGATATAAGTCCAATGATTTTCTAGAAAAATAATTCCAATGAAAATTAGGAAACTGTAATTCTATTGAGACACTATCGGTTTAGGTGTTTGAAAACCCAAAAATATTGTTTTCATATTGATTATTGTCACATCCATGACTTATTTTAAAGGTATTTTTCATGTATATTCTATTATTTCTTTTTTTGTGGGGGTTTCCCAGGCATTTTTGGAGAAAAGGGTGTTTTCCTCAAGATTTTGGGCCAAACCGTTATCCCATTCCTAGATTTAAAAACAAAATTTATTTCTTTTACAAATATTTCCTTTTTTAACATTTATCTCCCATTCCACTTCCCTATTTTCCTTTCATACCCTATTAAAACCACCATATCCATTTTTACCCCTTAGTAACTCATAATAATGGTATATTTGGGTGATTTATTCAGGCATCGAGCCAATCCGTGAGCCCATTTTCTAGATTTAAGGAAACAATTTATTTCTTTTATATATTATTCATTTTTTAAAATTTTTAGGTCATTCCACCTCTCCCTCGAGACCCAAAAACCCTAGGTTCACCCCCATATTCCATTTTCACTCTTAGGAGCTCATTTTCATCATGGATTAGGGAAAAATTACTCATGGTTTCCCATATCTTCCAAATTTGTAAAGGGAATTTTTTTCTTCCACAAATCATTCATTTATTACTATTTTACCAATTTTATTCCCCAATAGACCTCTTCAACCTTATTAAAACCTCACTTTCAATTTTGGATGCTTCTAGATTCAACTATTGGTGAATTTTGGGTGAGTTATTTAAAGTTTCTCAAGTAAGTGAATTCCTCTCTTATTCCTTCTATTTCTCTAGGGTTTATTCCATTTCTTGAAGTTCCAAATGTTCAGAAAATATGGATTCACACCTAGGATTTTTTTGAGTTTCATGGTCCAATCATGTGGGTTTAGGTTCGTTTTCACTCCCTTGTGGTAAGACGATGGTGCGGTTGAAGTTCTGCACAAATATTTGAGGGTTTTGACACTCTTATAGGTGATTCCATGTGTAATAATTGTAGAATGAGTTATCTTGTTGGATTTATTTTATGTCCCTCTTTAATTTTTTGGGGTGTGAAAACTATTTTGGTAGCATTTGTTAAGAGGGTGATTTTTAAGTGCCAATTTTGTGTGAAAATGGGTGTTTTATATGTGTATTTCATGTTGTACCAATTGGTGTTATTTATTAATTCATGGAATGGATTTATGAAAATGTTTTCATGCTTCCAATTATGGTTTTGTGTAATATTGGTATGAATTTGGTTTTAAAATAGGTGGTTTAAATGGATTTTTTGTGCAAAGTTTTTTTATAACTTGTGAATAGGTTTTATGGAAATTCTAAGTGTTTATTTGAGTTATAAGAATGGTAGAAATCTTGTTCAGCTACTATTTTGAGTGTTTATGATCAGAAATTACGTTTTTATATGTAAATGGAAATTGGTAGAATGTGGAAAATGTTTGACCACAATGAGGGAAACCCGAGTGTCTAGGTGGCCGGACGTGTACAAGTACGATATTGATCTGAAGTGCTTTTATCCCTGTTTCACTTAGTAAGTTTGACATTGAAACCAAAAAAAACTATAATGGTGATGATTTATGACCACTATGTTATGGGTATATTCCCTACTAGTGTATCATGCATGAGAACTGATATTGTTATGGTTACTTTCACACCAAGATATGAGGTACATGGGGATCACAACTAACTAGTGCCTAGGGGGGTTCCTGTGATTAGTGCTCATTGAGTATTTGGTATTTATATTTGGATCATGGTGTGTTTTAATAGCTAATTTAGTATCTTTCATGTTTTATTTAAAAGTTTTCATTCTTTAATGTTACATCTTGAAAAATGTTTTCATTTAAAGGTTTCATCCTTTAGAAATTATTGCTACCATTTTTTGTTTACAACAATTGAAAGGTTTTTATATATGATGTTTGTCACATTAAATCATTGGGTGTTATCATATTGGGATTATAATCACACCCTAATTACACCTTTGGGTGTAATTATACTTGATTCTATTTGACACAGGTAAGGGCAATGCCTTTGGAGAAGGCGGTTCTTGTTGTTAGTTGCTTCCGTGGTGCGGTGTTGTTGAGACGAATCCTGGGTGATGAACCCTTGTCATGTGGTGGTATTTTGGATATTTTTTCTACTAATTTTGCAGTTTTTTACCTCTTGTGTCATGTTAATAACCTTGTATTCAGATCTGAATTTTAGTTAAGTCTTGTTTGGCATGAATTTCCAGATTGGGTTTATTTTCTGTTATTGGTTGTTTTATGTATCCTAACACCAGTAAACCATTACCAAACCATTATTTATGATAACCGAGCACATAGTCCATCCCATGGGTATAGGGAACTATTTTTGGGACTTTCCATGGATTGGGCTGAGTTCTAGTTTTGAAGGTGACCAGATTCAGATCATCACAAAATGGTATCAAAGGAGGTTATCTTGTTGGGTTATATTATTTTTTTGGGATGAGTATTCTTAGACAATAGCTAAGACTATTTGGGATCAGAGTTCTTGACATGAGTAGGGTTCCTGGCCCACACCTCTATTAAAAGTCCTCAAGTCACCATGGGCTGACAAGATTGTTTGCTTGATTTCTCTTCTAGGTGGGATATTTGGGCTGAAGACTGCACTAGTACATTGAGTGGAAGTGAAGTGGTCATTTATTTTATTATTGTGATGAGTTTTATTTATTTATAATTGATGTTGTTGCTGAAATTATTCAGAACCTTTTTTTTTCTAATGATAGCTCTTGTGACTATTGAATTTTGTAGTAACATGCCTCCCCAGAAAGCTCCCATGCACCCAAGGGAGGAATCCAGAGAGAGTTCTCCCTCAAAACTTGATCAGAGGTTAGTGGAAACTATGGTTCAGGCTGTCCAAGATCTAGGTTAGGGAGAAGCTTCTTTTACTTCTCCAGTTAGAGAAGATGAACCTAGTCTTAGGATGGACAAAGCTCAAGAATTTCTAAAAAGAAAGACTCATACTTTCGGAGGTATCATAGAACCCTAAGAATACGAGGACTGGCTCAAAATGATCATTCACATGTTTGAGTCCCTTGACACGCTTGATGAGGTCATGGTGAAATGTGCCTCTTTTCTATTAGAGGGTCGTAGTTGTAGGTGGTGGGAATTAGTGCTTCAAGATGGGAAGCATGAATAGATGGGATTGACGGATTTCAAGGTGGTATTCAATGAACATCAATTCCTAGAAATAATGGAATATACTAGATCACAAGATTTTCTGGAACTTGTTAAATGTAATCATTTAGTGATGGAGTATGGAAACTATTTTTCTAAGCTGGTCTGGAATGTAACTAAAATGTTCTCCAATGACCAGATAATGCCCCAAAAGTTTTAAAGGGGATCGCAGTAGAAGATTTATTCTTAGGCGTTCATATTTAATTTGAATACCTATGATGAGGTGGTCTAACTAGAGTGTATGGTGGAGATTGAATATTAGGGGAGGTATGGTTTCTCTGGGATAGTATCAATGATGGGCATCAGAACTTCATCTGAAAAGAATGGGAATGGGGAGAAGCAGGGGAAGAAAGGAGGTGGGGGTTCAGGACACTCTTCCAAAAATATTTTATCTATGGATTCTGAGGCATAGTCGTTCGTGTTCCACTAGTGTGGGAGTCCAGGGCACATCTAAACAACATGAAAATATCCTATGAAGCCCTATTATCAGTGTGGAGGTATGTGACACTTTCAGTTTTTTTGTAGGATGGCACGTCCACTTCATAGTGACGAAGGATCAGTGGCTTCCATAGGAGTTTGAGCTTATTCAGATCCATCAGGGATGGGTGGATCTTGGTTTGGTGGTTGTGGTGGAACATACAGATCATCTTTTGGGAAGGGATAGTTTAGGATAAATCCATAGGTGAGTGTTTGTTCTCTCGCAGAGATGAGGAATCTTCCAGCCATGGAGAAAGCACCTGCGGGATCAGATGTGGGGCCATCGGCTGTCTGAGGTACCATTTTGATTTCATCTTATTTGGATGTTTCTTTTTTCAATTATAGTGTTTCTTTTTCATTTATCTGTACCCATATTTTGATCATGAATTTTCCAACTGAGCTTTTGTCTTTAACGATGGAGTTGGTAATGCCATTGGGAAAGAAGGAGCAGGGTCTCAGGTGCCATCATGTGTTCTTTCTGCGTCATGCATTGAGATGTGTGGGATCTTCTAGTCTTAGATATAGATCTTTTTAATGTAATACTTTGAATGGATTTATTGGTGCAGTTTTAGGTGCACATCGAATACTATAGGCGGCGAGTGAGTTTCCATGGAACCAAATGGAAGTCTGTAAGTTTTTCATGGGGAATGGGATCATCGTTCGAGTCATTAAAGACCTCAACACCCAGAGTTGGGGATTCGTATCTTTTAGTTATCATCACTCATTCTAGAGGAAAATGGTAGTTCTTTTGAGAGTGGATTACCTCATGTAGTGGATGACTTCTCAGATGTATTTTTAGATGATTTATGAGGTTTTCTCATAGAGAGGTAAGTAGAGTTCTCAATCGATTTGGCATAAAGAACACAGAAAATATCCTTTCCCTCATACCTTATGGCCCCCACCGAGATGAGGGAATTAAATATACTGATGGATGAACTATAATCCAAATGATTCATTCTCCAGAGCGTCTCTCCTAGGGATACTCCTATTATTTTTGTGAAGAAGGCCAATGGATCCCTTCGATTGTGTATTGATTAACTAAAAGTGAACAAGGTTACCATCAAGAACAAATATCATTTTCCATGAATATATGACTTGTTTGATTAGTTTAAGGGGTAAAATTGGTTTTCCAAAATTGAAATGAATTCGAGTTTCCACCAACTCAGCATGAAAGACGCAGATATCCCGAAGACAGCCCTCCAAAGCAGGTACAACCACTTTGAGTACTTGGTAATTCCCTTTGGATTGACCAATTCTCCTACGGTCTTTATGGAACTCGTTAATAGGTTTTCCACTAGAATCTAAAATATTTCATTGTGCTATTTGTGGATGGAATCCTGGTTTTCTTTGGATCCAAGGAGGAGCATGAGCAAGACTTGTGGATCGTGTTGGGAACTTTACGGGATCACCGCCTTTATGAAAATATGTACTAGTGAACCTTTTGAATCAGGGAGGTGATGTTTATGTGGAATGTGATCTAGAGAAGGGGGTTTTAGTGGATCCTAAGAAGATCAGTGCAGTGATGTCATGGGAGCATCCTAAGAATGTGTCTGAGATCATGAATTTCCTCGGCTTGGTAGGATACTACTGGTGGTTTGTTTGGGATTTATATGGGATTTATTCTCCCAGTACCACACTCACCTGGAAAGGGGTGATGTTTGTTTGGGGCCTAGAAAGCTAGGCATCCTTTATGGTGATGAAGTAGTGGTTGAATACCACCCCCATTTTGATCTTTTTAGAATCAGTAATGGGCTATGTGGTGTATTGTGATGCTTCACATATGGGTATCAGGTGCATGCTTATGCAGAAAGATCACATGGTGGCATATGGATCCCACCATCTCTAACCACAAGAAAGTAATTACCTGACCCATGACTCAAATATAGAAAATGTGATTCCAGATTGGAAGGCATGTCGTCACTACCTCTTTGGGTAAAAGTTTTTGTTCTATTCTGATCAGAAGGGCTTAGCCTACATTTCATCATATAAGGATCTTAATTTGAGGCAACAACATTGGATCGAGTACTTATAGTCATTATAATTTGATATCTTCTATACCCCAAGAAAGGGTAATGTGGTGGCTAACACCTTGAGCATAAAAGTACTAGTTCAGGATTTGAGGATGTCCAGTGTTGAGTGGACTTTGATGGGAATTTAATCTCAGATTCATGTGGAGAACAAGGAGCTTAATGGAGGTGCATTATTTGTGAGCGTTTAGTGGGGATCCTTCTCTTTTAGAGATTATTCAGGGGGAGAAACCCAGTGATGAGCTATGTCAGCGGTCTAGGCAGTTTCTTCATGGTGGGGAGACTTATTCTGATTGGTCTCTATCTTCTGAGGGGATCTTATGATTTAAGGGTCGTGCAGTGGTACTTTTATCTCTGTAGAAGGTGGTGATTAATGATAGCCACCAGTCTTAGTGGGGTATCCATCCTGGTGTACCAAGATGCATTCAGATGTTCTTTTCCAATTTTGGTTTCTAGTCATGAGATGGTACATAAATGAATTCGTATTTAGGTGTTATACTAGTCATTAGGTGAAAGATGAGAATCAAAGGCCCTATGGTTTTCTTCATATATTACCCATTCCTACCTAGTCATGGGATGAATTTTCCATGTATTTCATAGTTGTATTTCATTGTACACCTTGGGGGAGAATTATATCTGGGTTTTGATTGATCATCTGACAAAATCGGCTCATTTAATTCTGATCATTGATTTGACCAATGTGGAGGAATTGGGCTGGTTTTATGTTCTAGAAGTTTTGAGGATCTATGGGGTTCCATAATATATCATTTTAGATAGGGACCATCATTTTACCTCTCAGTTTTGGAGTGGACTTCAGATGGAATTGGAGTTGAAGATTAAGTTGAGTATGACATACCACCCTCAAAGGGATGGTCGGATGGAGCAGGTTAATTAGATTCTAAAAGACATGATTTATGCATGCGGTTTGGATTTTGGTGTTTCATGGGATTTACATTTGGGATTGGTAGAGTTTTCCTATAACAATTTCTCCCAATCCTCAATCAATATGTCACCGTTCGAGTCTCTTTATGGTCATTTATGTAGATCTCTTTTATGTTGGTTGGAGGCGGGTGAGACCTCACTGATGGGTCTGAGTATTGTGTAGGAGATGTGGGACATGGTTATATTGATTAGGAAATGGTTGTCAATATCCCAGAGTCAACACAAGTATTATGCTGATTAGAGGAGCTGAGGTTTGGAGTTTTCTGTGGGTGACCGTGTATTCTTGAAAGTGTCACCTTCCTTGGGTCATCACCATCTTGGTAAACAAGAGAAGATAACACCAAGGTATGTTGGACCTTTTGAAATCATTGATAGGATTGGTAAGGTGGAATAATCGTTAGATTTTCTCTCCTAGTTGATATCATTCCATGATGTCTTCCACGTCTCCTAACTAAAGAAATACAATCCAGACTCATCCTATGTTTTGAGTTGGAGTTAGAACTAGATCTATCTATAGTTGAGAGAGCAGTGCGTATTGTGGAGTCTTGATAAAAATTTCTTCCAGGGGAGAACATTCTTATGGTTTGAATCCTCTAGAAACATCTAACTGATGAGCGCGAGACATGGGAGTAGAAGTCTTGGGTCGAAGAGAAGTTCGCGTTTCTCTTATGTGATCAGGCTTCAAGATGACTTTCTGAGGGTGGAACGTTTTTATGGTGTAGAGAATTGTCACATCAATGACTTCTTTTAAAGGTATTGTTTCATGTACATTATATTCTTTTTTTGTTTATGGGGGTTTCCCAGGCATTTTTAGAGAAAAGGGTAGTTTCTTCGTGTTTTGGGTCAAACTGTGAGCCCATTTCCAGATTTAAAAACAACATTTTTTCTTTTATAACTCCTTCCTTTTTAAACATTTTTCACTCATTACACTTCCCACTTGGCCTCCACTTACCTATTCAAACCACCATATCCATTTGGACCCCGTATAAACTCATAACCATGGTGGATTTGTGTTATTTATTCAGGCATTAGGCCGATCTGTGAGCTCATTTCTAGATTTGAAGAAATAATTTATTTATTTTATATATTATTCATTTTGTAACATTTTTTAGTCATTAAACCAATCACTAGAGACCAAAAATCCTAATATAAACCCTTTTTCCATTTTACCTCTTTTGAGCTCATCATCATAGTGGATTAGGGCGAATTTCCACAAGGTTTCTCAAATTGTCCAGATTTGCAAAGGGAATTTGTTTCATTCATAAATCATTCATTTTTACTATTTCCCCCCCATTTTAGTCCCCACACGACATACTCATCCTTTTTCAAACCTCCCATTAAATTTGTTATGCTTAGAGATTCAACTATTTGTGTATTTTGGGCGATTTATTCAAAGTTTCTCAAGGAAGTGAATTCCTCTCTTGTTCCTTGCATTTCCTTACGGTTTCTCCCCTTTTTCTTGAAGTTCTAAATGACCTGAAACTAGGGATTCATAACTAGGGTTTTTTTGAGGTTCTTGGTCCAATATATTGGTTTTAGGTTCATTTTCACTCCATTGTGGTGTCGTGGTGGTGTTGTTGAAGTTCCACACAAGGATTTTTGGGTTTTGACACTCTTGGTATGTAGTTCCATGTATAAGAATTCTAAAATGTGTTAGCTTGATGGATTTATATTTTTTTATGTTCCTATTTCATTTTTTTGGATGTGAAAATAATTTTTGGTAGAATTTGTTAAGCCGGTGATTTTTAGGTGCCAATTTTGTTTGAAAATGGGTCTTTTACATGTGCATACCATGTTGTACCAATTGGTGTTGTTTATTAATTCATGGAATGGATTTATGAAAATGTTTTAGTGTTTTCAATTCTAGTTTTGTGTAATATTAGTATTCATTTGGTTTTAATAGAGGGGGTTTAAATGGATTTTTGATGAAAAGTTTTGTTATAACTTGTGAAATTGTTAAATAGAAATTATAAGTGTTTGTTTGTCTTATACGAATGGAGAGAAGCATGTTTAGATACTATTTTGAGTTTTTATGACCAGAAATCGTGTTTTTTATGTGTAAATGGAATTTGGTAGCATGTGTAACTTGTTTAATCATGAATAGGGAAACTGAGGTATCTAGGTGGGCAGACGTGTACTAGTACGCAAGTGATTTGGACTGGTTTTTGTCCCTGTTTCACATAGAAATTTTGACATTGAAAACACTAAAAAACTATAATGGTGATGATTGGGAACCAATTGGTTATGTGAAAGTTTCCTACAAGTGTCTTTTTCATGAAAACATCTAATGTTATGGTAACTTTCACACCAAGATACGAGGTACCTGGGGCTCACAACTAACTAGTGCCTAGGGGTGATCCTGTGTTTAGTTCTTATTAAATATTTAGTATTTATCTTTGGATCATGGTGTGTTTGGATAGAAAATTCACTATATTTAATTTTTTATTTACAAATTTTCATTCCTTAAAGTTACTCCTTGAAAATATTTTTCATTTTAAGGTTACATCCTTTTGAAATTATTGCTAAAATTTCTTGTTTACAACACATGCAAGTTTTTTTCTATGATGTTTGTCACATGGAATATTTGGGTAGTATCCTATTGGTATTAGGATCACACCCAAATTAAAATTTTGGCTGTAATTAGATTTTATTATGTTTGAAAGAGGTAAGGGAAAGGCCTTTGGAGACGACAGTTCGAGTTGTTAGTTGCTTCCGCGGTGCAGTGTTGTAGAGACGACTCGTGGGTGATGATCCCTTGTCATGTGGCGGTATTTGGGATGTTTTTTATGATAATTTTATAGTTTTGGACCTCTTGTGTCATGTTAAAAACCTTGTATTAAGTTATGAATTATAGTTAAGGCTTGTTTTTCATGAACTTTCAGATTGGTGTATTTTTCATTATTGGTTGTTTTATGTATCCTAAATCTGGTAAATAGTTCCTAAACCATTGTTTATGATACCCGTGCACTTATTATAGCCCATGAGGATAGAGAATGACCTTAGGGTCTTTACAAGGGCCATCCTGGGTGCTGAATTAAATGGTTACAAGATTCGCTTCAAGACAATTATAGTGGAGAATCATTGATTTGGGTGAATAAACTATCGAGGCAAGAAGTAAGTCATAGTATCAAAAATTGTAAAAATATAATGTTCATCTTTTATTACATTAAATTCATGTATCTGGTTGATGGTTTCTTAGTAAAATATTAAATCAATCCATATTAATTAACCAAAAATAGTGGTTAAATTCTAAAGGAAATAAAATATTGAAAGAGGCTTTAGAATTTTATTAAAATTAGGCAACACATGATTCAACCCCACTCAGGTGTTTGCACTGATCATAATGTGAATTTATGCGACCTCAGAATCTTTTTATCACACAACATCTATGATGGAATATGAGTCTATTTAATAAGATAAAATTGATAGTCTCATCTATACAACGATGTTGTCTAGGAAGGCCGAGTCTCTTGTTCACTAGAAAATAGTTGAAAGATTAGAATATTCTGGATGGACTGATGACTATAATGGAAAATATCTAACCTGTAATTCATAAGGGAAAAAAATCTATGAATTCCCTATTACTTCAGATAACCCCTCTATCATTGAGGAATTTTATTTTCTGATACAGTTATCTATAGTAAGGGGAGTGAAATTAGAATTTAGTGGGGTGGGGTTTTCTCATCTAGTTGGGTTGTTACCATTGTTGTGATTCTTCTTCTTACTACATAGGATAATCCTTATATGTAAAGGTTTTATTCTAGTGTTTTTCTATACAAGGATAACAATATTTAAAAAATTTTTCTTTATAGAGTGAAAAATAAGCATTACCTAGATATTGGTTTAGGTCCAGACATAGAGTAAGAGGATTCTTAAGAAGTTGATATTTTTTATAGGTTGGTTTAGATGCCAAATCCGCCTTAATAAATTCATATCTATTTTAGGAGGATTCTATAGTAGTAGAAAAGTACTGTTCATATAGGATGAAAGGGAGGAAGGGGAAATTTTATGCGTAAGAGTTTATATTTATTTTAAGAAAAAAATATTTAAAAGTATTATTCATATTTACCTTATCTAAGGGTGGCTATATGAGTGGTGAAATTTGAGAAATTCAAGGAGACAAGTCTAGTCCTAAAGGTAACTCCACCCAAAACCAGCAAGGAAAATGTAGTAAATTAGGGTATTATGTAATAACCCCCAATAACTCTAGTTACTAGAAAATAAAAGTCCGATTATTCAAGTATTAAGTTTTAGGGGAGGATCTAGAAGTTCTAGAATAAGGGGTAGTTGGTTCACAACACTTGAAAGGCTAGTGGATCTTTTATTTACCTTTTAATTTCAACAAAAGGATGAGATAAACCTATGATAAATTCAATAATACCTTTAAGAATAAATTAAACGAAGAAAAAAATATTTATTTAGATGTAAAAAAGAGTACATGGATAAAGTTATGAGTGGGAGATAATCATTGCGCCTTAATGAAGAACTTTACTAACAACAAAACCATCAACTTGATGTCACCTTTTTGAATTTGATCCTGCACCCTACTCCACCAATGAATTCATGATGTTATATGATTTTATAGTATACACCCAAGATTATAACTAATTACTTCAACCAAATATTAACATCAATAATATATCATGGAAATACCATGTTTATTCAGGTATGTATTTTTAGTATGATTTTTTTAGGGTTTTAGTTTGTTTTGGATTATGACTATTATGGTTCCCACTCAATATATAAAATTGTTTTCTCATTTTACCATGTAATAAAAATGTATTTTAAAGAGTATTATAGAAAAAATTTTGTGCCTCAAAGAAGATCGAGAAATTTGTCATTTTTAGAAAATATTTATTAACTAATGAAGACAAAAATTTAGATTCCAGCTAAACTGAAATTAACATATAATTAACACCATTGTAAATAACCAATACATCATGAAACCAATTAATCAAAAACTTACACACAAAATACCACCAATAAAACAGTAAATTATCATAATCATATTGATTTAGAGCTTGAATTAGAGACTAAGGTGAGATTATATCATAAGAAATTTCAAAATTCCATAAATGATTGTGTTCTATACCCACTAACAACAATTAATATTGCAAAAAAACATCTATTATATAAATAAAAATTTAACTTGATTGTCACAAAAACGACAAAAAAATACCAAATAATCCATGGTATCTTGGATGATTCACACACATCATAAATGTGTTTATTTTGTGAGAAAAAACCTTAATGGTGTATCTTGTTAGGAATAAAAAAATAATAATGATGGGAATGACTATCAGGAGGCATTGACATGTTTCCTTCCTAATATGAAAAAACCCAAACAATCTTCTACCCTCATGAAAGTTTACTTTATAGTTAGTGCATAATGCTTTAAGAACCTTAGAATTCATGTTTCAACCGCAAATGACAAAGAAACCCTAAGAGGTGGGGGGACTATGGTTTCAATTTATTGTTGAATAGATCTTGTTCCAATTTTGAAATGAACAATTTCATCCTATCAATATCACTCATGCATCCAAAACATTCAAATATGAATGAATAATGAAATTACATGATGATTTTACTTTATTCAACATAAAGGAATAATCCAAGGAGTATACACCGATTATGTGTGGATATATAAAGGAAACTCTATATGGAATATATGAAATTACAATGTTTTATAAAAGAGTCAATTCCAAACCAAAGATCACTTCCTCTTTCTTCATATCCATGCATTTATTCAAAAAATAGTTTCAATAAATATTGACACACAACTCATTAAAAAATTATATCATAATAATATTCATTACTTCAAATCCTACAATAAAATAACATCTAAATCTTTAATATTTTTTTTCGATATCATCCTTTTCATAAAAACTCCACATATGAAATAATTGTCTCTTAAATTGTTTTATTCATAACTATCTTTAAAAAAAATATAATTTTCCATCTTAAATCATTTAGATTGTTCATACACAAAATTTTATCCATAGAACAACACTTTTCACCACTTCATTGGTCATAAAAAATGTCTAAAAGGTTCGAGTTAAAATTTCTCATAAAATATATTAAATTTTTATCACATAAAATCTCATCAAATGTTCTATAAGTTTTTTTTCACAAGAAATGACATGGAAATTACCAACATATCATCTGTTCTCTAGTCAAGGGTATGACATAAGAAACCATGACATTTTAATTCATATAACTCAAGAAAAATGATTTTTATATTTTTAAATATCTATATATGACATAAAACATGATGTTTAATTATATAAAAGTAGTATTTAGTTTTTTCTATAACTCTAGAAACCATCCATAAAAACACCCTACACCACTGTCTCCAAAATGACCAATTTCCATTTCATGAAAAATAGTAATCAAAACACTCATAGTTCATTTAATAATATATTTTTATCATGAAATATAGAGTTATATCTTCCTCCTAAATATCACAATCATTGGGTGTTTTTGGTCTATTATTTGTTTCACCATGAACCATAATATAAACCAAGATGTGGTTTATCATATAATGGCCTCCTAAAGTTTCTTTTAGAAAAACAACTTCCACTATAATGTTTGATTCCAAAACAAAATATAGATGGATTAACAATGGAATTTTCACTCACTATATTTTCTATTTATCTTTATATTTTCATTATTTATTTAGCTTCATAGACCACATCCTTAAAGACATCTATGAAATTTAATGATGGATTTTAACCAGAATATAGTCTGATCTATTATGAAGTGGTTTGATATAATTTATTAATAAGTTATTCAAAATCTACTGATTCATATATATATATATATTTTTTAAGCATTATTTAGATCATATATTATACACTAGCCACAATTTTCAATCATTTGAAATATGAATATTTAATTTTTAAACATGATACATCAATAAAATCCTCATGATAAATCATTATTATCTTGAATAACTTAGGATTATATATTATCCCCCTTTGGGTTTGTTATAAATACCATGTGAAATTAAAGACTCTATATACTATAGAAAAACCAAATAGCAATGAAAAAACTCATCTACCAATCTTTTTCAACATGATCAATGAAAAATATAGAAAATAATAGTTAAAGAGATATTTCCATGATTAAATTCACACCATTAACGTGTAGGTGTAATCAATCATGTGTTAATCATTGAAATTATATGACTCCCCATGTATCTATATATCTCAATCCATCCATGAAATTATTTCCATGGATTGTATCACCCTGATCTCTTATACCAAAAAATTCAACCTTTTAATCATATTTAGAATTGATTTCACTAATTCAATGTAAAAATATACCCATTTAAATAAATCACTATATATCCCCCTATGACAATAAATCCAAAGGTAAACATCCTACCAATCATGTACTACTACAATAAAAATAAATTTATATTGGGATAAGGGTTATTCCAAACATTATAAATCTATCGATAGTGTTCTAAAATCAAAATTCAACCAATTATTTTAAAATTTTGGTTCAACTAACGGTTTAGTTAATATTGAATCCACTTTTTTGTGTTAAAATATTTTAATAACCCAAGGTTTTTGAGTTATAATATTTTATGTATATATTTATTTTTTATTATTTAAATTTGATTTTATGGTTATGGGATTTTCAAATCTCTTAAATTAGTGTCTCACATTTTTTAATGAAAAAACCATTACGACAGTTCGTCAATTTACACTAATGTTTTTTTAAATTTTATTTTCAAAAAATTTGAAACACAATATCTATTAATACTTTTTTTTCAAAAAATATAAAGAATTTTTTAACTGACACTAAATTTACCAAAAATAATTTTTTCAATATATCAGATATCACCGATAACCACTGCTAAAAATTTAGGTGAGAACTTTAGAGGTGGGTTTCCATAATGGTAGATAACGTATTTATTAAGAATAACAACTACAAACTGAAAAACCAACCCCCATTAATGACCATATTTTTTATCATCTGGTGAGCATATAATACATTATATTTTAGATAAAAATTAGAATTTTAAATGATTGAAAAGGTTCACACCGTTTATATAATTTCTCATTAAACTCTAAGGGATGAATTGGGATGTAGTGGTTTCCACGGAGGATTTATTCCAACTTATTGTATTTAAACGCCTCATTTGTGTAAAAATCATATATATGAAGTTGTAAGTAAATACAAGAAGTATAATTAGCTTGGTGATGAGTTTAGAAGTGATATTGAATCTATTTACAAGTGAATTTAGAGTTGTGTGGAATAAGTTGTCCACAATTTTCTTTATTTCACTTTTATTTTTTATTTTTCATACCTTGGTTCTTGAGTATAACTTTAAAGTATTTTTTTGATGTTTGAATCATTTGGTAATTTGAGGGATACTTCCATGACATTATTTAGCGTTTTATTATTATTCTCCACTACTTATTTCTATTGTTTCATTTATTTTGTGATTTTTATTAAAATGGAACATTATTGGGTAAGTCTATTTCAAATTTATATGCTTAGACACTCGATTCTAGTCGCCAACCCTTGGTGAGGAGGGATCACAATTGAGTCTATATAACATTTTTCCACAATGGTATGGTAATTTCAGAGATGGATATTACAAAAAATTACAAAATATGTTTCATTAATGATTTCATGATAAAATGAAATTAGTATATTTGAGATTAGGAGAATGGGATTGTATTTTTGATATTTATAAATAATATTTTTATGATATGATGATCACTCAGATGAAGGTAAGTAGTGGGTCATTTATATATCATTTTTTCCTGCAAGGACATTAAACTTGTGTGTGTACAAGCATATTTTATTGATTGGTGATTTTATATTTCAATTGAATAATTGAATTATTAATTGGATAATGATTGTTTTCCTAAATAGGCTATTAGAAATGGATTAATTAACTAAATTTTTTGAAATGGATTTAAAGTTGTAATATAGTTAGTTTGATTAACTAATTATATTAGGATTATATATAATAATTGATGTATGATATTTGATGTACCAAAATTAATTTTGGAGATATTGTTGTATTCTTTGTAAATTCATTATCACTAGTACTATGAAGTAAAGTCAATGTAAGATAGAGTTTCTTACATTGATCATTCAAAGGAGAAAGTGTCCACTATTAGAAATGGAGTTTGTAAGAGTTATATGATCTATGAGAATCTCTAAAAAAATCAGATGATTGATGTGATGATTTTGATGACATATAATGAAAAGTGAAGATGGAAGGATTCTATTTCCATCTAAAATATTTTGGGGAAGTTTGAGATGCTAGCTGTATTTGGAGATCTAAGACCATATATTAAATAGGGAGAAAATATAACTAAAGTATTGGAGATCCCATTATATAATGATCTAGTATAAAGGATAATGTTTATAGTGATTAAAATAACTTGGATTATGGATAAAGGTGAATTTGAGGGTGAATTTTAATGTAAAGTGATCAACATTGAAGAACTCAAAGGGGAGTATTTACATGCTAGAAAACACCTTCAGAATAAGTGGAATAGGTTATGAACTGTTTTAATTTTTTCTTGAATTTACTTGGATTTATTATACGGTATTTTAGAGTGATTAAGAATCCGTAAAAGGGAATTGAGAATGTTTTGTTAAATTTGGAGGAAATATAGAAATTTTGTACTGAAAAATTAATATTTTCTATGTGTTATATTCATAAGATTGAGAAAGACATTGTAATAGAGTTTAGATAAGTCTCTATATGGTTGAGACGACCATCAACATATGGTTTAGTCATGTTACTAAGAGTTTCTTACAAAAAGGATGTAAGGTTTTGGAATGTTTTGAATATTCATGTAAGGTACAATAAACCTTTCGACGAGATCTCATAAGTCTGGTACAACTAGATCATATGGTTGACACATTTCCCCACAAGTTTTAGACATGTCTCTGTATGTTCAGTGTTAGTACCTCATATGTTCCAGACACATTGTGAGGTTCCATACTTCTTATATTACTCTGAAATCACATAATTGATTATTCTAAAGTGGAAATGAAATCGTTTAATTCCCAATACTTCCTTAATCATCTAAACATCAGGATTATTTAAAGTACAATGATCTCTAACTCATTTTAGAAATATTTGATGAATGGTGGAGAAAAAATATTACTTCTCTTTATCTTGTAATTTAAAATGATAATATAGAAAATTCATCATTTATGATCAAAATATAAATATAAATAAGATATTACTGGATTTTTATTTATTTTTTTAAATTATAAAAAAATGATATGATTTAATCCACATGGGAAAAGTTACGAGAAGAACAATGTATGGTTAATATATAGGAAATATAATTAATAATGAAGTTAAAATTACTAATCTATTTAAACCTGGAAATAAAATTTATTGATGTAAAAAACGTGATTTAATGGGATGGAATATAAAAATATATTTATGATTATTATTTAATTATTCAGTAGGGAAATTATCCAACTTAGTTTGACTAAGAGACTTCAATGTTCCAAGTCGAATTTATAGCTATGCATGAGTGTTCTATTTTATTTGTAATACATCTATGGTGGTTATTTATTTTATGGATTTATGTGGGAATATGGGATGAGATAAAGAGACTCAAAGTATATAGAAGTATCTGGAAGAGTTGTTGGTTATGAGAAATGAGAAATTGAAAGAGATTAAAAGAATGGTTAATCTTAGAAATTTATAATAGGAGAATAAATGCATAAAAAAATAACAATTTCGGGAAGAACCATGTGGATATGTGTGAAAATGTTAACGAGTCTATGGGAGACAACCATGTGTACAACATTGATAAATGAGAATGGAGATCATGACACTTAATTTCATTGGATATTTTCTATATGAAAGTTAATAGAAAATATTTATGGAATATGTATATATAACAAAGATGAATAAAGAGTGTTAATGAGAATAGTTAAGAATTGTGCAATGTGAGAAATATAGATACTTTCTAAAGAGAGGAATAAGAGTGAAATAATAACGTTTTTTGAATTATATCATCACTTGGGTATCAAATCTAGAAGAAATAGATAAAGTTTTCCTTCAACAATAGATCAAATTAAGTGAGACGAAGTAATGGGAAAAATAATGAATAATAAACTAAGGATTGAAAAATTGTACTACTTCTATTCGTAATTCTTGTGGAGATCCTTTCAAATATAGATGAGCTATTTTATTTATGAATATCATAGGATCTCTAGATTGAGATGAGAAATCTAGGTTAGCTTATTTTAAAGAAGATATATGAAGCTAAGATATATGATGAGTCTAAGTGTTAAGAGTCTTGTTAATTAGTCTTAAGGTATTTGAAGAGTTTATTGAGAAGAAGGAAATCAAATCATTTTGATGTTGTTAAATTTAGAGATCATTGAATATTGAAAATTAAAGGGACAAATAGGAAAATATTTTATATACATATTATAAAGATGTGGAATTAGTGTGACTCCAGGTGTGCAAGGAGATCATAGTGTGATGTTCTGGAATCAGTGAGAAGTAGTGAAGTCCATTGAGATGATGAAAACTGTAATCATTTTGAGAAGAATTTTTAGTGTGTGAAGAACTATGGAGACCTAAAAACCTTTTATATTCACTTGAGAATATAGAGTATAAAAGCAATTATGACTGGGACGATAAACTAATCATAGAATAGAGTAGGTTTGTCACACAATGGTGGAAACATGCAAAAATACCTTGTTACACCCTTTAATTTCATTCCTATATTGCATATGGAATATGAGATTTGAAAATACTAAGTAAATCCACTATATCCTAATGGAATAAAGTAGTGTAAATTCCAAAGGGGTAAACACTTAAAGGATAAATTTGAATTTGTTTAAATATATATAACACCGGATTAAAACCCAGTCTTAGTTGTCTACATTGATCCTTAGTGTGATTTCAATTAGTAGAAAAGAATAGTTTACCTTTATATTGTACAATTTATCTAGTAATTTTATTATAATTAAATGATGTGAAGGTTTTTTTTATTTGAATAAAATCATTAGATAGAAAAAATTCCTATTTCGATTAATATATAATTTGAAGTTTGGGATAACATATTTTAGAATAGGAAAAATAAATAGGAAAATAAACATATGAAGAAATATAAATGACAATAGGATAAACCATTAGCTAAAGGTAGTCATAATTAAATGTTCTAATAAAGTTTAATTTTATTATTTCTATTCATCTGATGAATTATATTCTTGATATGTATAATATGAATATAATTTCAATTAAAAATCGCTTATTAATTTTCAATCAGAAGTAATGGAATATCATGAAATGGTTTATATAGAATTTTTCACCAATATACTTTCACTTTTGAGGGAATGGTAATATAAAAATTCACATCTAGATTAAAAAAAATAATTCTATAGAAGATGCATTAGATAAATTGGTAAGAAGATGAAAAAATCTCTCTACACTTGTTATGGAAATGGATGAATGTGTTTTAATTTCATAAAAAAGTATTTCATTTACTGATGGATGATTACAAAGAGATTATTGTGAGAAGGTTCTTATTTAATAAGTAATCCATGGATATGAGAAGCTACATGGAGTCCCTATGGATGTTAAATGTGAACAATTAGAAGTTAAAAGAAAGAGGATGAAAGAGATTGATATTTAAATGAAAATTATATATCAAATAAATAAGTATAGTTTACAAAATATAAAAATACATTGGAAATTTTAGATTAGATCCTTTGAAGATAAGAAATATTCTCCTACTATTAGGTGTTTATAACCTGAAGTAAAATTGAGAAATCTGGAAGTTTCATAACTTTAATCCTCCTAAACTAATAAATGAATATTTTCCAACACATTGGTCTATGAAAAGTGTCTTAATTATAATAAGGACAATATTATAGGAAAAAAGAGTTTGATATATCTTTTAGATATATCTATTAAATTCTCATGGAGGAATGTATCTTACAATCTAGTTTATTTTGTTGCTGCAAAATCGATTTCAACTACTGGTACAAGTTTATTGTTAAAAATATTACAAAACCATGTGGTAAAAAATGTTTAGGAACCAGAAAACTTATCATTGATTAAATTTAGTAATCCTAATAATTATATGCACTAAAATATATCCAAAACGTTTTTGATTTCCACTAAAAAATATCAAGGATCTAGACCTAAAAAATCTTGATAAAAAAGGCTAAATACAAGATAATATATTAAATGGAAGATGTTGGTGATGTTTGATGTTTGAGAATAGATCCACTTAATTTTAGAATAATATATCGATAAATCAAAATTAAATAATTCATAAACTAAGGTAGAGAAAAGATGAAAATTGAAGAAAACCTATTGGTATGATGTTTAATGGAAAAAGATAAAAAATATATCCTTTAATAATAGGTTTGATTATTTAGAAAATTTTAGTGAATATTTCAAGATAAGTGATCACTTCTTTCGATAATTTTGGTATACACCAATACATAAAAACTCTCATGTAACCATTAAAAGAAGGCCACAAAAACAAGTAAATAGAAAAAATAAAAACATGTCCACCTTGGTAAATATATAAAAGTATAAAGTTGGTTAGAATATTACACCCAAGAATAAAAAATTACTGATAAGAAAAGTGTCACACCAAAATTAGAATATTATTATATTATGGAATAAGATTCCACACCATGGACTATTTAATAATGGGCAATAATATCAATAAAGTTAATGGGAGAAAGATAGAATTGAAAAGGGAATCCATCTAAGTGAGATATGGTATTATCTTTTTGGTAATTGAGACTACTAAAGAAGTAAAAAATTGGTTTACCAAAAGGGGTTACCCAAAGAATATTGGTGAGATGCCTGAAAGGTGAAAAATGTTAATGAATATTACTTCTAAATGCATGTCATCATTTCCACAATAAGGGATGTTTTTGAAAGAAAAAGGAAAGGAAAAAATTAATCCTAACATCAAAAAGTCTATTGTGAAGAGATTGTCCACACATAGTAAGGCTGATCATGTACCAATATATTTCTTAGTAATTTTTCCAAATTAGTTATAGTTTTCTAAAAAGATGGAAAAGGATAAAAATATAATTTTCCTTGATTTATAAATAAATAAATACCATTCAAAGTGAGAAATAAGATTAAAAAGAAAATAATACAATGTTTTGTAAATACATTCAAATATATAAATCTAATGAAAAAATATGCATAAAAATATTCATTTACTTTAGAGGTACAAATAAAGGTGTTATTAGGTTAATAAATAAGTCTCATACCAACTTTTGGAACTAATGATGTGAAGAATACCCACCTTATTCTCACACTTAGTTGGCTATGTGTTTTGATAAAGTGAATCGGTGGTGAATATAAAAAGTGGGAAGTTATTATAGGTTGTGATTCCTATAAAGCTAAATAATAATCCATCACACTGTACTAAATTTTTATCGATATTAAGGTTTAATCACTGTCATACATCAGCTGATATTAAGACTGTTTAAAGAATGTTTGTTGAAGAAAACTTCTATAGTGAAGATGTATTAAAGGAATACATTGATGGGGAGATATCAAAAGGATAAAGTTTCTATATATGAAACATTTATTGTTAAATTGATATTTTAGAAATCCCCCACATAATAAAAATATTTATGAATGATCCTCACTCTTTAACCATTGTTATGTCTTTTTAATATTATAATTATTAAGGGGACTGACTATCTTACAATATAGGGATGTAAAAAACATTGACTTGGATGATTTTATGTATTTTATAAGATGAGTTATGGTTCTGAACAAATATTGAAAATCTGGTTGTACACCCCCAAAGAAGTGAATTCTGAGTTGGTATCGTAATTAGGAATTCATATGGACATATTTTATACATTGGTAAAATCATAGTTGTTTTAAACAGTGAGTTAGCCCATATAGACTCTGAGATAACTTATTTAAAGATCGTTACTAAGAACCATGTGTTTCATGAAAATAAGATTGTAATAAGGGTAGAAGAGAGTTTCCACCTTCCCTAGATTTTTAATATGTGGGAGTTACATTTTCCTATACATTTATTGTCAGTAAGGTCGAGTAAATAAACATTTACTAGGTGAGACTAATTGGTATTGACAAGAAATATGATGTGGTATATTGAATAAAAAAAATGAATTATAGAATTTTTTACATTATTTGTTGTCAATTTTATTTCATGAGAGTTATGAATGAGAATCAATATAAGATGGAGTTTCTTCTATTGAACCTGCAAATTCAAAAGTGTACACAAATGTAAATACTGATTAAAAGAGATTGATAATATATGATCAATCTCCAAAACTAAAAAATTGATGCGACTATATTAATGGTATGAAATTAAAAGTGTTTATGGAATCACTGGTAAAAAAATATATTTTAACATTGGTTTTTTTTATTGTTAATGTCATATTTATATTTGAAATCAATTAAACAGATGTTTTAAGTGCTATTTTTAACATTGGTTAAATAAACTGACATTAAAATATTTATTTTTATGTATTTTAAAGTTATATACTCTAATAAATGATATAAAAAGGTTTGTCATTTTACTTTATACATTTGGTTTTTTGAAAAGAGATGATGAAAATAGCTTTTCACATCAATAATTTTGATATCCGACATTGAAAGTGTAATATGTTTTTTAAATATCGATGAAGACTACTCTCTTGGAAGAAAAAAAAATATAAACTAAAAATTATAGAAACCAAATGAAAAAAAGAAATATAAATTTATATCTCCAAATTAATTTAATTACTTTTAGAAGTTTCATTCGAATCAATATGTTTTTTGTTTATATTAATCTTCATTTTAGGAATAAAATCATGCATAAAACACAGCCAATTTTGATAAGTAATATCAAACTTCATCTAGAAAGTCTCATGTTTATGATTTATCTTCTTAACTAATTCATAAGTAGCCTACTTCTACATAAAAAATAAATCATCAAAATGTTAATTAATGAAGAAAACCAATAATAAATAAACTAAATTATGAGAATAAATACCATTTTTAGATCATTAAATGAAAAATTTATAGAAATTTTATATGGATCGAAGAGGACTAGATTTAAAATATTGAAAGACAGATTATGAGAATATATAAAATAGACATGAAAATATATTTGGAAATGATTTAATAAAACTTCGGTGAGATTTTAAAAATAGAAACCACGTTGTGAGTATGTTGAAATTTTAATTCCATACTTTTGGAATTTTACTTTTAACATTGGGTATATATATAACTGAAGTTTAAGCCCTTCCCACAACAGGGTTTTTGCATCCATGTTTTTATAAATCTGACATTAAAAAAATTAACTTTAATTTTATAAAAATATGATGCAAAAACCTCTTCGTAGGAGGTTTCTATATAATTTTATAAATAAACCAATGTGGGAACCCACTGTGGAAGTGTTTTCATGTTTGTTTTGTAAAAGCACTATGTGAAAACATATTGAACTTTGGTTTTAAGAAAAATGAGTGTAAAACCTTATCATGAATGCTATTTTTTCTATTAGTGGATGCCTTTAATATTGTCTAAAATAGTATGGAGAATTTTTAGATGCTTTCTATTTGTGTATATTAGAGTCTCAATGTTATACACGGTCAAAAACCAATCTAAAATGTTAGATAACCTATCCTATGATAATCTAGAATGAAAGATACTATTTATATTGATAAAAATAATTTAGACAAAGGATGAAGGTGAAAGAGTTTGAGGATAATGTTTTAAGTGTAGTGAGTTAATTTGATGAATTAAAAGATGAGTATTTATATGCTGTAATACACTATTAGAATAAGTTGAAAAGTTTTGTAATTGTTTTAATAATTCATTAAATTTATTTGGATATGTTCTAAGGTGATCTTGGGTGATTTAAATTTTATTGATGTGATTTGAGAAATTTATTTTAACTTTGGAGGGATTCTATAAATACTGTACTAAATTCTGAAATATGGTTAAGAACCATATTCATATGTTTCAGAATAACACTAGAATAAGTTTTGTACATGTCAGAGTAAGGTTGAAACAACCAATTGTTTAAGGTTTAATAAATTTAATAAAATGTTGATGAAACCATTAACTTAAGGTTGTGACAAGTGTATCATGTCTGCATAAGGTGTAATGAACCATACTATGAGACAGTTTTTTGTTGGGAAATCCAATGTGTACTTTTGAGAAATTTCCTTTTGAGGTTTAGAAATTTCATCACAAGGTTGGTTCTAGTACCTTGTAATATTCAATCACCTTTTAAGGCTCCATACTTTTGAGAAAACTAATAAATTATAGTTTTAATTATTTTGAAGTGTAAATAAAATGAGATGATGCTGAATCTATTCAATCATGTTATAAACCTCATCCGGATTTGTAGATCCATGATCCAAGCCTAATTCAAGAAAGATTTGATAAGGAGAAGATAATGAAGATCACTATTTTTTTATCTAGTAATTTCAAGTGGGAATATTTTAAATCCATCATTTATGATCAAAGTAAATAAATAAATATTACATTTACAGAGATAATTTTAATTTTTTCAAATCATATTTTTTTCATTTCAAGACAATTGAGCTAAGTGTAACTACCTGACCTGCCATCCATTTAATTGGGACCCTGATCTGGTGGGTCACATGGACTCAAGTCCACCTCCCCAAACACCAGGGGCTACCGACTATCAAGGAGGTTGTGAATGTGGTAATGTGGGGAGAATATACCCTCATATCATAGTGGAACATTGAACATAACCATAAAAATACAACAATGGAAGCATATATAAAAATACTGAATACATAAACATATGAAGACGAAGTAGCAGAGAAACTGAATAATAATAAAAATCCACTAGGAAATGTATTATACATAGAGGTTTGTCTTTCTGATATATAAAAACGGAATATGGGACATTAATATATAATTATACTATTCAAAAAGTAAAAAAAGGAAAAAAATTGTGCCAATAGCATCTCAAATACATGACAAGTCCTCTGATTCTATGTTATATCTATAAGTAAATCATATCAATACTCTATAACAGGGTTCTTTTCTTTATCTGTAACTGTCAAAAAGTAATCAAATCAAGTACCAAAGGTGGCCCAAATAGGATGTGATATAAAATCCCATTATTCCACCACCAATGGTGTCAATAAGTAATCATTGTAGTGCTCATAGATAAATAGTGTGTAAGTATAAATGAAATTATATAAAATTCTGAATAAGTAATTGAAAACATTCTCAGGTTCCTAATGGACACTTGGTGGCTCTACCTACTTAGGATCATCACTAAAATTAATTTTGGATCTGTCACTATATATATAGTAATAATATATATATTGTATATTTATACATTTCATCCACCAATATAGACCAAGTATGTGCAGATTTGAGTGGGCATATACCTGGAATACTAGGTGTTGGTTGGACCAGGATGTAACTCAGACATTATTAACAAGTATAAACGAGTCTATGAGTTAAAAAAGGGCACATGACCTATATACCACAATGAGTGGGAGAATCCATGCTCATCACTTGAGATGGTGGGTGTGTCTTTATGCTAGAACCCTAATAAAAATATGTGGCCCTTCATGCCCACTATTCAAATAGTGTCATTTGTGTGATATTCCAGGATCAACACCCGATGTAAGGGATCATGAATCATAATTCCCAAAAAATGCATATCATTATTCCAAAGACTATATTAATGCGTATTATATTTATATAAAGTGACATTAGAAATTTCTTACCAAAATTAATATCATAGTTTAAATAATGAATTTAATAAAATAGGAAACAATCAGTGTGGCCTCACAATCCTTTCATAATTAATTCCATTTAAATCATTCTATTCATTTCAGAAAATGAAATCCATCATGAATAAGCCATTTGATTTATTACATGTCATTTAATGAGGAAATACATCAAAAATGAGTTATAAGGTTTATTAAGGTAATTATATGGTGCCATTATCAATAGGGAAATTACCAACATGGGAAATTAAAATTTGAAGATGGGACAAGCACTTAGAAGACTCCTTGGATTCATTAAAAATTTAAAAAATTGAGGGAAAATTCCAATACAACCCAAAATGGAAGCTTAATAGGTTTTTTGTACGATTAGAAAATTAATTTAAAAGGGGAAATTGATGTTTTCACACTCAAGGGGTGTCTTTGATTAAGGTCGGCATCCTCAATTTACTAATCAATGATCAATGGGAGTATATTAATCAATGTATATGAATTTAATATGATGAAATCACATTAAAGGTGACACGTGGAATTGGCCATCATGAAGAACTATAAAAAAACTAAGAAAACAGCAAAAAAATTTGGACCAAATAATGAGACCACCTACCTTAGGGTCGTTGAAGAGTCCTCATCTGATGGAGAACTCATATCTGACGTAGGTTAGGAGAAATTAGAGAAACGGTCCAACACCCCAAGAAGAGGGGAAAAGAGATTGTACATAAATAGTGTAATGGGTATGAGTATAAACTGAAATAGTAAGGTAGTGGAAGGTATAAAATACCACTAGCTATCCAACACCTTTGATAGATCTCGATTCAAACTTCAAACACAATAGTTATCAAGTATCCTAAATGATTGGAAATTAGAGATAAACGATGGAGGAAGAGGGTTTCATCTACCAAAAATGGAAGAAGAGAAAAATAAATTAGGTTTAAGGATTAATTAAGGGTAATTTGGGAATATCACCATCAAATATAGGGGATCATGTTTTGGCCAGACACTTTGGCCAAACCATATGCAAACCATGCTCATCCCACTCCTTAATTGAAGATCCCGCACAGTTGAGTCACTCAATTTCCCTAACCACGCACAAACCATACAAAAATTCTCTATAAAAAATCAATAGTTTTCATATGGGTGTTTTTCTGGGGTCACATGGATGAATAAAAATTGTGTGGCGCCTACTAAAGGACCCCGGAACACCCTGAGTGGGGAGGGTGAATCAGGGTGTTAACATTTTCTTTTTAAAGTCGTGGATCTTTTTCCCACGTTGGTAGAAACTTGTTAAACCTATAAAAAATGAAAGTAAGAATATGACACAACACTTTTACTTGGTTCACCACAAAGGGCTACTTCCAAGAAGCATACACCGACAGGTTGTTGGTCGTACCTAATTCCACTAAACATCACTAGCTACAGATTACAATGTTCAGGTACAGTTACTCTATCCCAAGCACACCGCCTTTACAAAAGTTTATGGATGGCTCACTGCATCCCTCATTTCACTCCCATTGACTCCCCCTAGCTCACTACCTTTGGTGAATTCCCAGTCAGTTTATAGACGTAAAGCTCTCTTCAATAGATTTGCATGGAAGTCATTGCCTCTTCTTAGCATGAGACTCTACTTGCATCGAAGACTGGAAATGATGCACTTGAATGAACTGAACCACTGAACCGAATAGTCCGAAACGTGTACACAGGTTTCACTGATAATTTTGTGCAACACCAATTTTTATGCACAACCTCATGTTTTTCACACAACTACACATTTTCCTCACAAGCCGGAATTTTTCACGCAACTTGGAATATTTCATGAAAGCCGAAATATTTCCCGCAACTCTCAATTTTTCTATGTGATCCCAAATCTTTTGTGAAAGTCAAAAAAAATTGCGCTTCTCTAAATTTTTCCAGATGAGCCGGAATATCTCACACAACGAGGAATATTTCGCGTAACCCAGAATATTTCGCACAACTTATAATTTTTCACGCAAGCCCCTTTACGCGAACCTTTTATGCGCATTAGTCCTCAGATATTATCTAAGTATTGAACCATATGGAATGAGGGGGGTCACCTCTTATTTATAGGCATATAATACCCCCTCGCGCAAAATCTCCTGTGGAATGAAAAACCTCTCATTCGACGTGTAATATTTTGCGCAGGTACCATTTTTCACGCACATCTCCAGATTTTTCGCGCAGCCCATGCCTTTGCCATTTTTCAAAATTATGATTCCAAAAAACCTCTTTTCTCAAAAAGCCTCGCTCCAAAATTTCATGCACGGTGCTCTTTTTCATGCAAACCTACTGTTTTTCATGATAAAACGCAGTTTTTCACCCAAACCCACAGTTTTTCACGTAGCCATTGATTTTTCACGCACACCTCCTGATATTTCGCACACCACTTCTTCTTTGTGTGACCCTCCATTTTCTAACAACCTGTATCTTCTTTTTCCTATTTTGAGGCCCAAAATTTTGGAAAACACTATGAAATAGCGCCACCTTCAATACTGTTGTCCTCTTGAACTGTATGATCATTTTACTGGAACACATTATGAACATCCATTTAGGCTTGACAAAAAACACAAACCATAATACAATTCATGCATAGAACGACGATGGTTCAAAAAATCTCCTCCTTTGGGTTTTTTGGGAATTAGTACCTAAATTCAATAGATCACCAGCCATATGAAGACCACAAATGCAAGAATCAACTCAGCCAACAGTCTAAGTCAACGTGATCAATGCTCGGTGTAGAAAACAAGATAGGAAGCTTGAATTGGGTTCCCGTGTTTTGGAATTCTCAATGATGCCCACATAATTCTCTTATAGTGTTATAGAAGCATTACGTGTCCTTAACATGCCTGATCATACCTGAATTTATTCCTTTCTCTCCCATTGACAATAAACCCAAAGACCGGTAAATGTTCATTGTTCAGCTCACAACACACTCCCCCAAGATAGTATCTCCCCCACTGTAACATCCCCAAATGATAAAGGGTTAAATGACTAAATGATATGACTCATGTCAACAAGCCGCACCTTCCTTTTTGGGAGCCTATCTGATTAGAACTCCACAGTTAAGTGTGCTTGACCTGGAGTAGTGATCAGGATGGGTGACCTCCTTGGAAGTTTCTCAGGGTGTGTGTGAGTGGGGAAAAAGCAGACTGGAAAGGACAAGTGTTGGCATGTGGGGACTATCATTAGTCAGATGACCCTTTTGGGCACGTGGGTTGACCCTGGGGTGGGCCCCACGTTTCTGCGGGGAAACTGGTGGTACCTGGTGGGCCAGGACCCGACGACCATGTTAAGGCGGGGTGGTTGTGCTGTCACCGGGGCCCGGTTGTCACATTTGGTATCAGAGGAGGAACCCAGCCTTAGGTGCACAGTGCACTGCCTGGGTTGAGATGTAGGGCCCACAACGAGGGCGTTGTGCTCTAAAGGGGGGTGATTGTAACATCCCCAAATGATAAAGGGTTAAATGACTAAATGATATGACTCATGTCAACAAGGTGCAACTTCCTTTTTAGGAGCCTATCTGATTAGAACTCCACAGTTAAGCGTGCTTGACTTGGAGTAGTGATCAGGATGGGTGACCTCCTGTGAAGTTTCTCAGGGTGTGTGTGAGTGAGGACAAAACACACTAGAAAGGACAAGTTTTTTTCTGTGGGGACTATCATTAGTCAGATGACCCATTCGGGCACGTGGGTTGACCCTGGGGTGGGCCCCACGTGTCTGCTGGGAAACTGGTGGTACCTGGTGGGCCAGGACCCGACGACCATGTTAAGGCGGGGTGGCTGTGCTGTCACCGGGGCCCGATTGTCACACCCACAAACCTGCATCACATTTATAAACAGATTAACATTATTTAACATAACTGGGGAGAGGGGAATTTAATAACCTTCTTAGGCAATTGGAGGTGGCTGAACACTATGGTTCAACCGATGCTTCTCAAACACAACCACATATAGTGGCTTGGTTAGGATATCAGCCACTTGCTCATAATCTCCCACAAGATCCATTCTAATCATTCCTTGCTCAAATTTTTCTTTGATAAAGTGATACCTGATTTCAATATGTTTTTAATGATTATGCTAAATATAATTCTTCGTAAGATCAATTGCGCTCTTGTTCTGATAGTAAATCACCATTGGTTGTTTCACCTCATCACCAATATCTGATACTTGGTGCTTCATCCAGAGTAGTTGAGTGCTTTCCTTTGTATCAGATATATAATCAGATTTAACAGTACTAAGAGAAGTATGTTTTTGTTTCTTTCTCAACCAGCCAACACATTTCTACCCAATATAGAAGGCTCCACCACTGGTGGACTTTCTGTCCACTACATCACCAGCCCAGTCAGCATCAGAAAACATTGATAATTCACTGTCTCTGCCTACAGAAAAGTATAACCTAAAGTAATGAGTACCTTGAATGTACCTCATGATTCTTTTTATTGCCGCCATATGTTCCTCCATTGGATTAATCTGAAATTGGGCTGATAGACATGTTGCAAAGACAATATCTGGTCGTGTTGCTGTCAAGTACAATTGGATCCCAATGATCTTCTTGTACATGGTGGGATCTACGGAGGTCTCATCCTCATGATTTCCAAGTTTGGTTCCAACTGCAATTGGAGTTGACATTAGTTTGGATTAATTCATAATAAATTTATTCAGTAGCTCTCTTGCGTACTTTTCCTAATAGTTGAAAGTGTAATATTTATTTTTAGTCACCTGAAGACCCATGAAATATGTAAGATCCCCAATCATTGACATTTCAAATTCTTATTTCATGTGACTAGAAAATTCATCCACTGATTTCTACCTACTGCCACCAAATATAATGTCATCGATGTAAACTAGAACCATGAACTGATCTTTCAGAGAATTCCTCACATAGAGATTGTGATCTACTCCTCCTCTTTTGAATTCCATCTTTTTGAGATAAGATTCCAGCTGGGAATACCAAGCTCGTGGTTCCTGTTTCAAACCATAGAGTGATTTCTTTAGTTGTCAAACCTTTGTTTCATCAGTACCAAGATGAAAAACCACCGGTTGTTCTATATAGACTTATTCTTCGAGTACACCATTCCAGAATGCTGTCTTGACATCCATTTGATATACTTTATATCCTCTTTTGAGTGCCATGGAAAGGAAAAGCCTGATTGAATATAGACTATCAACTGGTGCAAAGGTTTCTTCTACATCAATACCTTCAATATGGGAATATCTTATACGTACTAGGCGTGCCTTGTTTCTAATAACACTTCCATGCTCATCAAACATGTTCTGGAAGATCCATTTTGTACCAATCATATTATGACCATTGGGTCTCTTGACTGGATCCCAAGTCTGGTTCTTGTTAAAATGATCTAACTCTTCATACATGGATTTCACCCAAGATTCATCCTTTGTAGCTTCTTCAAAAGAGGATGGCTCCACAACTGACAAAAATGCAGATTGCGTGTTATTCCTCATCCTCGTTGTTTGTGTGGGTGCACTCTTGTCCCCAAGTATGTTAGTTGGATCAATATCAGCTCTTCGATTTATCCTGTGACGTTCAGTTGCATTCTCTCTAGCTAAGGTTTCTTCTTCATATTCTTCCTCTATTTCAACATCATGATGTGGTTTTTGAGTGTTTTGTCCAACTTCCTCTATTCCTGTATCTGTATTTACTCTATGATCATTTTCTTCCTCACTTTCTATCACATCTGCATATGTAATCCTAAAAACATTTGTGGTTTTCTATTCAATGATCTTAACATAACTGCTTTCCACAATCCTTCCTAATTGATTGTTGAAACACTTGTAGGATTTACTGTTCATTGACTATCCAAGAAAAATCACTTCGTCTGCATTGTCACCAAACTTCCCTTGAGTACCTTCTTTGTTCCTGATGAATCATTTACTTCCAAAAACATGAAAATATTTCATAGAGGGATTCCTTCCATGCCAAAACTCATATGGTGTCTTGGTCTCACCCATATAAAGTCCTGTTCGATTTTGAATATACATTGCAGCTTGAACAACCTCTTTCCAGTAATGTCGTGGAATACGACTCTCAATCAGCACAGTTCATGCCATGTTGTTTACCTGTCGATTCCTACATTCAACAACTCCATTTTTGTGGAGTTATCATATAAGCTACCTCATGTTGTATCCCATGCTTCTCCAGGTAATTTTCAAATTCAATGGACGTGTATTCCCCTCCATTGTTAGATCAAAACACTTTGATTGTTTGTCCAGTATCATTCTCGGTGATTCGCTGATATGTTTTCATGCAGTCAAGAACTTGTCATTTCTTGTGAATAACCATTACACATGCCATTCTACTGTAATAATCTATAAAAACGAAAAAGTACCTTTCTCCATGAGTTCTGGCAACATTTATCTGCCCGCATACATCTGTACGAATTAGATCATGTAGATGAGATGCTCTTTTCTTCTTTGGCCGTTATGAACTGCATACCAGCTTCCCACGAATTCAAGCATCACAAGACATTTCACACTCACACATTAGGTTGGTAATGTCCATGAAAATCCAAAACATTGATATTTTATCCATTTCTTGTTGATTGATGTGTCCCAGTCTCCGATGCCACAAACTGTTTTCTTCTTTAACAGTAATGTAACAAACATTTTATTTACTATCAACCTGATACAAGTTGCCTTCTGTTCTGCATCCCTTCACAAGTGAATTTCCTATCTTTCCCTTGATAGTGAAACCTTTCTGATTAAAATTAACTATAAGTCTCAAGTCACGGAGGTGGCTCACACTGATTAGATTATGATGTAGTCCATCAATATAAAGGACTTCAGTATTCTTTATCACTCCATTAGCTAATTTAGTACTTCCAATGCCTTTGATTTTTAGAGCTCCATCATTACCAAATCATACAGTACCATCAACTTTCCTTTTTATGTCTGTTAACAGGCCTACATTACCTGTTATATGAGATGAAAAACTGTTATCTAGAATCCAGGTGATGTTTCTATTTGTAGCATTGAGGGAAACCTCTGCAATATTGGATTTCTCGATCTTCTTCTTTCTTTCCAATATATATTGGATTGAGTATGAGATATTAATGGCCTTCTAATTATTTCTTCCAGATAATCAGATTCTTCATACCCATAATCTTCTTCTAGTGGAGAAAACCTATTTGTCAGATCAACACCATCATCTGGGTGGATATTGAAATGCCTCTGAGAGTTTTATGAATTTCTCCTATCAAATCTCTACCTGCATTACATAGCCTTATGGCCCAAGTTAGCACAATGAAAGCAGTATCCATAGAAACTATTTCTTCTATAAGATGGAGGATATGAATTTAGTCTCCTTTATTGGTGTCCCATATCTTCCCCATTCAAGTAGCTCATTTCCTCTTTGCAATATGACATGGTATGGCCCAGATAGCCACATAAATAACACTTTATGAGAGAAAATGTCTTATCAATTGAATTTATCCTCATGCCTTCTTCCTTGTGTGAGTAGTTGGACTGCCTGTCATTTCTAAATGTTTGAGGATAATTTTTAGTTCTTATTTTAGTTTGGATTGAGGGTTTCTTTTTCTGCACTTCAGGAAATGTTTCAACATGTCCAACTTTCATCTTGTATTTCTTTTGGCTCTATTAACTTCCAGAAGTTGATGTCTCAACTTCACAGGTAATTCCACTCTTTCCCCTGCAAGAGGTTCTTTGATCACTCAATATTTTTTCAACCCCATCTGAACCACACATGGATCTTTCCAGTAATTCTGCATATGAGAATCTTCCAAAATGATTTTTTTTCTTACCCTCTTTTTTGGTTGATTGACATTCAGTTTTACTCCTAAGAGTAACAACTTCTTCCACAAGACCCTCTATAGTCTTGGACTTCTCTTCCATTCTTGATGAAATATCATTTATGACCTTTTCTTGTTCTTCAATTCTAATCTTTAGTTCCACAACGTCATCCGTGCTTTCAAGAATTGGGGACTGAACTCTCACTAGTTCTTCTAGTCGTTCAGTTTCTACTTCAAGCTCATCAACATATTCTGACGATTCTTCTAATATTTCTTTCCACTTATTGCATCTCTTACATTTATTCTCAAGCTTGGAAAAGTAATCCTTAATTTGAATATTTAGATCACCATTATGAGTAGTCTGATTATCTCTGCCTTTATTGAACGAGGGATCTGAATTTTCAATGGTATCCATCATGGAAGCATGGTTTCCTGTTTTAAATTCAGGTTCTTCTTCTTCACAAAATTTTATATCATCATCTTCCTATTCATAGAAAAAACTCTTCCTTTGTGTTTCCTTTCCAGATTTGAAGTCTTCCTTTTTGAAAAACCTTTTTCGAGGCTTCTCAATGTTGTCATCTTCACAATATTTATCATTGATCATTCTTGAACACTGAGAGGCAATGTGTACAACTTTTTCACAACAAAAACTTGCAAGAGGTAACTTCCCTATGAATTATCCTTTTCCCTTCTGGAACTTCATTTCAATGAGAGAAAGAATTTATTATTTCTCATCATATTCCCCACTACTATCTTTTGAAATTTTCAGTTTGTCCATGGCCTTGAATTCCTTTTCCTTGCTTACATGAGTCATAGCATCTTCTGGTTTGACTCTCATTTCATATGCTGCCAAGCTGTTTAGTAGATGATCCAGAGAAAGTTTGGAAATATCTATTTCCTCAAGGGCTGGCACCTTTTCATTTTATAGAGGTGGAAGTATTCTCAATGTTTTCTTTACAATATCAGTGTTTTTGATTTCATTGCCTAGACCTCGAATTCCTCCAACCACTTCAGTAATTCGATTGAAGAAGGAGTCTACATTCTCTTCTGGATGCATCTTCAGATCATTAAATTGATTGTGTAGGACTTGTAATTTTTCCTCCTTCACTTTTCTATATCCTTCATAAATATTTTCAAGTTTATCCCACATGGATTTTTCTGAGGTTCTACTCATCACCTTTAGATAGATCTGATAAGAAAGGGCTGTGGTGAGTGCATTTTGTGCTTTAGCATCTACATCAAGAATTTTCCTATCCGCATCAGTCATAGTCAGGCCTGTTGGATAAGTGACTTATATTCCTTGCATTGTAGAAAAAAGAACTTCCATTCCAATATATCTTATATGAGATCTCATTCTATTCTTCCAGATCTAGAAATTACTTCCATCAAATTGATGGACTCCTCTGACATTGGTTGAATTGCCCATAACGGTAAATGACAGATCAAACAACTGTTAACCTACCTCTGATACTACTTGAAGGACCCCAGAACACCTTGAGAGGGGAGGGGTGAATCAGAGTTTTATCTTTTTCTTTTTAAAGTTGTGGATGTTGTTCCCACAATGGTAGAAACTTGTAAGACCTATCAAACAAATGAAAGTAAGAATTTGACACAACACTTTTACATGGTTCCCCACAAAGGGATACATCCAAGGATCATACGCCAATAGGTTTCCAGTCATACCTAATTCCACTAAACTTCACTAGCTACAGATTACAATGTTCAGGTACAGTCACTATGTCCTAGGAACACTGCCTTTACAAAAGTTCAGGGATAGCTCACTGCATCCCTCAGGTCACTCCCATTGACTCCCCCTGGCTAACTATCTTTGGTGAAGTCCCAGTTAGTTTATAGACGTAAAGTTCTCATCAATATATTTGCATTGAAGTCTTTGCCTCTCCTTAACATGAGACTCTGCTTGCATCAAAGAGCATAAATGATGAAATTTAATGCACTAAACCACTGAACCGGATACTCAGAAACATGCACAGAGTTTTCACTAACAATTTTTCGCAACACCAAGTTTTATGCACGACCTCAATTTTTTCGCACCAACACCCATTTTCCGCACAATTAGGACTTTTTCATGCAACATGGAATATTTCGCGCAAGACGGAATATTTCGCACGACTCTCTATTTTTTTGCACGATCTTGAATCTTTCACGCAAGTCCAAAAATTTTCGCACCGCTCTAAATTTTTCCACATGAGCCGGAATATTTCGCGCAGTGTGGAATATTTCGTGCAACCCAGAATATTTCACGCAACTCAGAATTATTCACGCAAGACCCTTTACATGAACCTTTTAAACGCATCTAACCTCAGATATTCTCTAAGTCCTGAATCATACAGAATGAGGGGGGTAACCTCTTATTTATAGGCATCTCAGACCCCTGCGCACAAAATCTCCTATGGCGTGAAAAACCTCTCATTCGGCATGTAATATTTCACGCAGGTACCATTTTTCACGCATATCTCCAGGTTTTTCATGTAGCCCATGCCTTTTCCATTTTTCAAAATTCTGATTCCAAAAAACCTCCTTGCATGAAAAGCCTCGCTCTACAATTTCGCGCACGATGCTCTTTTTCATGAAAACCCACTATTTTTCTCGCAAAACTGCAGTTTTTTGCGCAAACCCATAGTTTTTCGCATTGCCCTTGATTTTTCACGCACACCTTCCAATATATCACACACCACTTCCTCTTTGTGTGCACCTCCATTTTCCAACAACCTGTATCTTCATTTTCCGATTTTGAGGCCCAAAAATTTGGAAAACACTTGGAAACAGTGCCACCTTCAATACGGTTGTCCGTTTGAACTGTATGATCATTTTACTGGCACAAATTCTAAACTTCCATTTAGTATTGACAACATACACAAACCATACTCCAATTCATGCATAAAACAACCATGGTTCCAACACCTACTGCTTCTCTATCTCACCCCGCACTATTACTATATACCATGTGGGATGGGTTGCATGATTTTTAATAACATTGTGAACCAATTTACATTCCCAATTTCCAAGGATCCGAGCTCCGAATAATCCCCCAAAACCCTCATGACCCTTGTGACTCCATTGGGTAACATTATAAGGTATTTTTAAAGGAGTTTTAACCTAAAAAAATGATCCATACCTTTTTAAAAAGATAAGTAACTACAAATTCCCCTCATTAACACAAATCATCCCCATGTTTTCCTTTTGAGGACAAAGAGGTATCACTAGAAAAGAGTTATAACCTCTAAGATCATATATCAGCTTACTAATATTGGGTATTATCCTATACTCAACCATGATACCATAACACTCATACCAGTGGAACTAAGCTACTTTGTAGTGTCTTCACGCTTCAATCAACAATATGAATGGGATGCTCATTGATAGAATCCACATCCAACTCAACCTCATTACGATGAAAAACATCAGATAGGTCTAATAATGTTGGAGAAGTTGAGATATGTGAAATATATCATGAAGAGACTGATATATCTAAGTAAGTGTTATCTTGTAATCCATATATTTGATCTGTTTCCCAACATTGACAGTTCCCACGTACCTAGGTGAGAGATTAACCTACTTAAAAATACGTCTATGGAACAACCTGGGAGATACGTACAAGAAAACTAGATATCAAACCTCAAACTAGAGAGGTTTCTGAAATATATTGCCTTACGTCTACTGTCTAGACTGAGTTGTCATCATGTTCTTTGTAATTTACTGGACATAATCTGTAGTCTTCTATGAAAGATGTGATATAAGATTACCAGGCTCCCCTACCTCTATCGAAAACAGAGGTGAACAGAAAGGCCTACCATATAAGTCTTCATAATGATCCATCTTGATTATATCATAAAATATATTATTATAAGTGAACTCAATAATGGGAATGCGTAACTCCCAGGTTAATCCCCAAATTCCAGGACATATGCATAGGGAATTTCATATATCACCTAAATCTTATGTTCTATCTTTACATCAGTATGAGGGTGATAATCCATGATCATAATCACCTATGTACGCAAGTACTTTTCCAACCCCTTCCAGAATCGCGACATAAAGAGAGTATCTATGTAACAAATGATAGATCATGGAGCTCCATGATGATGTACAACCCCCCTGACGTACGATCTCCCTATCACATCCACCATGAAGGTCTATATCAATGGTAAGATGTGTGAAACCTTCATGAAATGATCAAAAACAACCCATACTATTTCATTTCCATTAGTTTATTAGGTTAAACCTATTAAGAAATCCATAGAAGCAACACCCCATTTCCACACGTGAATAGACAATGACAATAAAAACCCTCACCAGACATTGGTGTTCCTCATTCACCTACAAGGAGGAGGAACACTGAGTGACGATGCCATAAATCTCATATTTCATACTAGGCCACTAATATTGGAACTATATGTATCGATATATCTTTTTGACACCGAGATGAATTGCCTAAGGGGAGGCATGAAATTCCCACATCAACTCCTCTTTGGTGTTTGATGGGACCCACACAAGACCATGGAATAGTAAGGTACCATCCCCATCCATGGTCCAACCAAAATGTGTATCATCATATGAGATGCATTCCCTTAGGGTAAGGCCTTTGGGATCAGATAGTTGCCCCATTCTTACTCGTTTTGAAAGAGTCGAAGTCACTACTAAGGCTGTGATGATTACCTGAGCATGATCCTATATAACCTAATTGTGCATCTATGATAATATGACCATATGTTGGAATTCACTACTAAAATCCTGAACTTCTTGGGTCTGAGTCTTCTGGATCATAGCTTCGACTATAACATTTCCCATTCCAGGAATGTAGGAAGGTTTTAAATCAAACCACTGTAGGTATACAACCCAACTATGAAACCTGATAATGAGTTCCTATTATGTAAATATGTAATGGATTATGTGATTAGTTCATACCAAAAACTCTATACAAGTAGATAATATCTCCAAAAACATAGGGAATGAACTACAACAGCTAGCTTGATATCATGCATCCTGTAATTCCACTCGTGATGCCTCAACTGACGATACCCGTATGCAATGATTAACTCATCTGTCATAAAAATAGCTCCAAACTTGATACCTGATGCATCACAGTATATAGTATAGCTCCTTCATGGATCTAGAATAATTAGTAATAGTGATAAAGTATACCCGACCATTAACTCTAGAATGGATGCTTTAAATGCTTCTGACCATATGAATTTCACACCTTTTCTGGTCAAGACCATAAGCAGTGCTGCAAGATGTTAGAAATCCTGGGTGAATCATCTGTAATATCCTAATATCTGAAATAAAATATGGATTTCACATATGTTCATGGTTAATTCCCAAGAATCTAAAACACTCACATTCTATGGGTCTAATGAATCTCATGACTCAGAGATAATGTGGCCCAATAAGTGGACTTTATTGATCCAAAAGTGGCTTTTACTGAGAATAATGTAGAGATAATTATATCTTAGTGTAATCAAAACAATCTAAATATGGGTTTCATGGTTATTTATAGAGTGTGAATACACTAAGATATCATCAATAAAGACCACCATAAATGAATCTAGATACAGTAGGAAATTCGAGTTCCTATGATCCATAAAAAACTAGAGGTGAATTCATGAGACCAAAAGAAATAAACAAATACATGTATGGACCATACCTACTCTTGAAATGTTTTTGAGGTATGTTTGATGATCTGACATACACCTAATGATAGGTTGACCACAAATCTATCTTTGAAAATACTATCACTCCTTTGAGCTAATAAAAGAATTCATCTAGTTGAGGCAACATATATAGATTCTTTTCCATGAGATGGTTAAATTAATATTAATCAATGAAAAGTATGAGGGTACCATACTACTTCTTGAAAAAAGGATCAGTGAACCCCAAGGAGATTTTTTGGGGTGTATTACGACAATCTCCTCTAGATCCTCTAATTTTTTCTTGAGTTTCAAAAGATCCATAGGTTCCATCTTATAAAGAGGAATTGTCACTAGAACTGCTCCGGTAACTATCTCAATAGTGAATTATACCTCTCGAATTGGATGTATACAAGATAAGTTTCCCAAAACTAAATCCATAAAACACTCTACTACATGAAGAAATAAACTGGTATGTAACCCTTGGTCACCCAGGAAGAGACTGGAAATCTGAACTATCACACCACACAACCTCTTCTGGTCTGGTCCTGATCACGTCGCTGACACATCACATTCTCCCTTATGTATGTTTCTACCATAATTTGGTGATGTAAAAATCACCCTCTTGTGATATAAATCAATTTGTGATTTATAAGGAATTAACTAATCTATCATGTTGATTACATCAAATCCCTTCATGTTGAGGATGAAAAGATTCCTGATGAAAAGTTATATGCATATCTAAAAGGGAAAATCCTTATAATAATGGACACACTCTAATAGGATACCTAAATGGGAATTAATAATCATAACAACATATAAGTGTTTGACTTCAATGGAAAACATCTCTATAATAGTCTCAAATACAAAAGTAAGAAATGTGCATATGTCAAATAAAGAAGATGCTAACGTGGTTGCTACTAGAATAATACATTGTATGGTAGAAGGTTCGGCTCTATGATCCTTCAAAATTGGGTAAACTACATGTTACTAGCCTATACCATGACCCTAAGTCACTTCCTAACTTCCATGAGTATACCCACTCTAATGTCGTTGAGAATCATGAGTCTGACTACATCTATCTCAACTACCACCATGACATATGCGGTCAGTGGTATTCCAGCTGCGTGCTTTGTGAGACACTATTGGACCCTCTTCTTAGAGTAGTGTAGGAGTAGATACCTACTCTCTAGGAATTGATATAATTTTTTTTCATAAGCCCTAGATATTTCTCATTCCACCAAAACCTTTTCATTTCACTAGCAATAATATGAAATGAGGCTTCATGTGTCCCAGATTCCCACACCAGTGACATATTATAAAGCTGTCAGGATTAGGAGACTAAATGCTAATACCTCCATGAGTATCCTCAAAATGCATCTTTCACCCATAATGAGAAACATATATAGATCTAGGTATAAAACTACACCGACTCACATCATCATATTCCCTCAAACTCTATTCTATAATAAGGGTTTGGTTAACAATTTTAGAAATAATGGTCAACCAAAAGACATTGACTTCTGACCGGATGGCATAAACCATCCCATACTCAAATCATATTGTGGTCATAAGGTCATCACCTACTAAAGTTAGTGAGAACCACTGAAAATCCATAAAATGAGGAAAGTATTCCATAACAGACTTTCCCCCTTGCTTTAGGTTCATGGATTCTCTAGCTCTATCAGTGCTCAAATTATGGGGAATGAAATAGTCATATAACATAGTCTAGAAATATTTCCAAACTACATATCTTTGTCGATCTTCATAGGTAATAACATCCCACAACCACTTGGAAGAATCACCCAATATATACACAACAAGCTTGACCCACCTATTTAGAGGCATATCTAGATGCTCAAAAATAGACAGAATAGCTTCGAGCCAAGAATTAGCCACATGTAGTCCACCACCACCCCTAAAAGGTGGGAGGATGGTACAGTTGGAACTCCTGGGTCAACTATACCATACTTAGGGCATGCCAAAAAAACCTTTCATATTCTGTATCAAATGTAGAAAACCCTCTTAGAATTTGTATTCAGTGCCCATATCTAGAATAATAAGAGGTTCCATAGGTGAAAATACAGGAGGAATACCTGGTGGTTAAAGGCCTACCACCTCTGGTGTAAGGTCACCACTTCCTTTAAGGAATATGACTGGAGGACATCCTAGCAACATGATACTAAAATTTCAAATGTACACCTCAGAAGAGATCTTAACAATTGATATGATTTTAGATAGAAAATTAGGATAGGTGTATATCCTTACTATATAAATGATCATGCATCTTTTTCTACTTAAAATCCCGGTATAGAAGGTAAAGGAGACCATAATGGTCATACGAACATACAATATACCCCACTACCCACTACTAAGGCCGAGTTTGGGCCCCAGTCCCTATTTCACATGTATAAGATGGTCATTTTCACATTAAAAGTTATATTTAATTTGAATTTATGCTTGTTCAATTATTAAATATATTTAAATGGTTGAATTATATGGATCACCCTTTCCAATCCATAAGGGCCGATACTCCATATGAACTAAAAAATAGAGTCCACTTAACTCATACCACAACATGTTCCATCCCATGAGGCTAATTGTCCATGGATAAATGTGCCATAATTAATTAATTAAGGTGTCTTATTTAACATATATAGGAAAAAACTATTAGATTAATATAGGCACATTATGTGTCAATTTTTTTTTCCAATACTATAAGAAATATCAGCACAATTCCATATATAATCAAGGCACTAACAATATGTAACAAGAAGATGCATGCTAAAAATTGATGTGACATGGTCAAATGCATGGCATATTGATACTATTGTGCCTAAAATGATGCATGTAATGAAACACCCTCTTTTCATCAGGACATGGTAATGAAATCTCATTTAAATAATACCAATATTAATAACACCATAGAACAATTGCACCACCCAATAGTGAGTTCATATCTACCATAAAAGGAATAATCAATAATATCAATTTATCAGCCCAAGTAATTTGGGTTTCCATTATACTTGGGTTAGCTAAATCAATGAATATGGTAAATTCCAAATCCTATTAGCTGATAGTCTTATATATAATTCCAAAATAGAAATAAAAAGGAAAAGTAGTCTCTGATTCCACATTATAACATCCTGAACCAGTGTTTACTAAACTGGGGCCTCGAGCTGGTGGGTTACATGGACTCAAGCATGCCTCCCTATATGCTAGAGGTTGTTGACTAGAATCAAGGACGTGAAGGTGGTACAATGGGGAGACTGTAACCTCATACAAGAGTGACACATTGGGAATAACCCATAACATATGAAAACAAAATCATATATAAATTGACAGAACACATAAGAAGTGGAATAATAAGTAGCTAAAAAACTGAATAATAATTAAAATCCACTATGTATAGTCATATACATGGATGAATGGTATGATGATATAAAAATTCTAAGAGGGGGAAATCATATAAAATCATCATATAAAAAATACAAAAATGGCAAGAAAACTAATCCACTAGTGTCTTGATCATATGCTCATTCCTCTGTTCCTATGCACCATTTAAAGTAAATCATATCAGAACTCTATATCTAGGTGCTTGCCCTTATATGTACATGCATACAAGTTATCTACTTAGGTACCAAATGAGCATCGAGTAGGGTGTGAGAGAAATCCTCAGTAGGCCACCACTAAAGGTGTCTAGAATAAATCCAATAAGTTATCATAGATAAATAGTGTGTAGGTATAAATGAATTAATATGAAATGTTGAATAAATAAATGACAACCCACTTAGGTTCCTAAAGGAAACCTAGAAGCTCTAACTGTTTCAGATCATAGAAAAAAAAATCAGATCATTGACTATATATATATATATAATATAGTTATATATCGAATTCACTTATATGGACCATGTAAGTGTGGACACAAGTGGACACATACCATGAATACTAGGTGATGGCTGGACCAGAGCATAAAACAGACATTGATAACCAGTCTAAAAGATCCTATAAGATCAAGAAAAAGGTACATTCCTTAAATCCCATAATGAGTGAGAGATGTCATGCTCCTTACTCAAGATGGTTGGAGTGTCTTCAAGATAACACCTGAAGAAAATGATGTGGTGTATGATTGCAACAATCCAATTTTTTGAACCGAATGAAATCCAAAGTAATTTGAATTTTGGAATTTTGTGGATGGGATGTTTTAAAAATAAATCTTCAGAACATAATTTTGAGAGTTTGAATACTTCAAAGTGTTTTTTTATACTTGTTTAAAGGACCTAGAATTTTCTTATGTGTCCTATTGTGTTCTGGAAGTGTTGGGATATGAAAATAAATTGTTTTGAGGGTCAGTATAGGGCACATAATTTTTCTAAAACTGTGCGGCTTCCCACAAAAAACTATGTGCCTTATAGAGGGAATCGAAAACCCCCTACACAAGCTTCAAAGGTTTTACCCAAACTGTGTTCCTAGACTGCATGGTTAGTGGACTTCGGGTAGTATGATCAGCCTCTTCACAACCTAGTCAGCACACAGTTAGGAAAATAACGCAAAACAATTGTGCAAGGTGGGTTTTCTTGACAGTGGCTGTCATACGGTTGGTTTATGGGTTGGCCAAGACATGCGTCTAAACCATGTGGTTTGTTTGTGGTTAAAATGATATTTTATCCTTAATGTGTTTTAAACCTCATTTTCCTTTTTTCCTATCATCTTGGAAGTTGTGTGAAGCTCCTCCCCTTCATGGGTTTCTCCTCCTCAATCTTATCCTAGGAAAAAAGATATCTCCATTGTCTGATGTCTAAATCGAACACCGTCAATATATATAGATCCAAATTAGTAAGCTCTACATTCACTCTGTTCAATTATTAATTTTGCTTGGTATTGGTTGTGCTATTTTGGAGTGAGATCATTTTCCCTATTTTTAGGGTAGATGTTTGTTTCAAAGATTTTTTCCAAACCAGACTGAATCAGGCCTTGATATTGGATGAGTGGAAGATCCTAAGAATAAGGTAGTTGGTCTATATTGTTTTCCCAAATTTTCCTTTTGATTTATGAATAGTGTTGTTGTGTGACGCATCAGACTTTTCCCATCACTGCCTTGTGAATTAGTTCTTCATATAAAATTGATATACACACTTAGTAGTATGCCCCTTAAGCATTATTAACTAAATTGAGGACATAAATCTCAACCACAGACTCCCCTTGGGTGTGTCGGATCATTTCCCCCATTTATAATTAGTTGATTAAATGTAAGATACACCTTATAAGAATTTGATTTGGATTTATAATCGATTTTCACTTATAATCAATTTCCCAATTAATAACGACACCTCCTAAGTTCCATGTTATTCCTTGTGGAATTTTTAATTTTTTTTAATCTTTTCAAAATAGTTTACATACATGAATTGAGACGTGATAATTGAATGTGTAGATTTTTGGTTTAAAATAATGTTTTGAGAAATAATGTAATTTTTTAATTATAAAACCCCTCAGATGAGGTGGGCTGTCTTCGAAATTTAAAGTGATAAGATAAGTGGTTTATGATGTGTTTTGTTTAATACTTTAGTCCTTTATATATTATTTTCTTTTATTATTAATATATTGAATGTTTAGGAAATGTCCTATAATGGAATTAGAGAATGGAGTTTTTCATTTATAAATGTTTATAAAACCATTTCACCTTCTAATTGCATAACTTGGAACCTTTCCTACACTCATTATTATTGAACCAAGATCCTCTTAAGGGCTTGGTGTGGCTTATTATTGCATTTTCCCAAGTAGGTAAATTCGCCTTTTAATCATGGTATATTCTAAGTTCCCACTGAATGTTGATAAAAAATTTTCAATATTGAGTATAATAAATGGCATATATTAATTTTAATATTATGTTCAATATGGATTTCTCTTCTCGATTTTGTTAAATGGTTTAATTGAAATATAATTGTGTTGGGTGGTATGAACACTACTCTTGATTATGTTAAATGTATTATGTGAATGAAATAAGTTGATTATAATGAAAGACATGATTCATGGTGGTTTTCATTCGTTGAAGGAATTAACATATTTAATGGAATTGAATTGTAAAGGGTGGAAAGGCCACATCTTTTAATTCATTTTTAAGCACATGCTTAATTCGTATCATTATTAAAATGGAATTATCATAATTATGAATGAGATTATTATATGTATATAATGATATGTAATGCCTCATAGATCTGGTTATTATCATTGTTATATGATTGTGCCTTTATATGGGATATGGAACGATGGTAAGGGATCTATTGAGAATGGCATAAAATCATACTCCCTTACATCAGGTGTTGAGTTCATGGTGTCTCTCACCATTGGTAACATTTTAGATGTAGGGATGAAGGTTCACCCTACCTATTTAGGGTGATGAAATAATGGCTCAATCACCTTCCTGGGTGTCGTGCATGACATCTCACACTCTATTGGGATGTTGGGAATATAACATATTTCTTGAGATTACAGGACCATTTAGACTTGTTGTGGATAACTAAGTTAGGCTCGGTCCAACCATTATATAGTATTCCTAGTATATGGACACTTATTCCCATACATACTTGGTCCATATAGGTGGATGAAAAATATAATTAAACTATATATACAATTATTATTATATATTATCACTGGCCTGCCATATATTATTCTGGAAATGAGTTGAAGAAGGTATAGCTTCTAGGTGTCCTTTAAGAACTAGAGTAGTCTATTGTCAATTTATTCACTTTTATTTATTATTTTGTATACCTACACACTATAATATTTATTATTCATAGACTTTATTTAGTTTTCAACATCATGGGTTTTATCCTTCTAGGAATTAATTCACACTCCCTACTCGGGTCACCATTGCACTGGGGTACCTGATTAATCCTTATGTTCACAGGATCATGGACTCTTTCTTGGTTGATTTATTGTACCTAAGAGTTAGGATCATAAGACTGATCTGGAGTTGAGGATGCTCATGGATATCACCTTTGGGGGTTTTCTTTCTTTTTTTTCATGTATTGTACTGTATCAATTCCTTTTGTATGTTTACTTTTTTATTTATGTATCATCATCAGGACATGCATTCATTTTTTTTATATTGGTGTTGGCTGTATTTTATATTCAGCTTATATTATTCTTTCACCACCCTTTAATTTATTTATATAATGATTCCTATATTTTTTTTATTACCTGATAGACCATTGTACTACTCTAATTTGAGGGTATATTCTCCCCACGATCACCTTATAAAACCCTCACTACAAGTCTAGAGCCTCTGGAATATGGGGAGGCGCGCTTGAGGCCATGTGATCCATCATTCCAACTACTGTCTTTATGATCAGTCAGGCTGGGATGTTACAAAGTGGTATCAGAGCGATTCTTTTCCTTTTTAATATGATTTTGGACATGTTGACAAGAGACTATGAATGTGTCACTACTTGGAAAATTGGTGTTCTTGTTAATGATCAACCCACACATAAGGATAATTCGATGTGGCTAGGGTCTGGATTATTACTTATATTGTTCGATGTTACTATTCATTATGATTTCACCTTGAGTGATTGGTGTATTTTCTATTACTTATTGATTTATGGAATTTATTTAATTTTTCCCTTGTCATGTTATGAAAGTGTTGAATCATTACCTGCATCATTATAGGCACATAAAAAATCACATGTCATGAATAAACCATGCCAGGTAGTTAAATTTATAGGTTGTCTACTGATTTGATTATGAGAATTTAATGATATTCCATGCCTTTGTTTTTTATAACATAAATGTTAGGATGACATGATTTGGTGATTTATTTATCATTTTTATCTGTTTTCATGATTTTCTAATTATATTCCATGCCTCTTGTTTATTAGCTTTTCTCACCTATGTATCATTTCTTCTATGTTTATAGAATTATTCTCTGTGTTTTTTACTTGTTACAACACACCTAGATTGTTATTAACAGTTAATTGGTTTCATGGGATGAATTTATTGGTTCTGATTAAATAGGAACTAGTTATGAATTATAAGGTGTATGGGTGCCTTTTAATTTGGAAAAGGTAACCTCTATAATAAACCATCCTTGAGCTATGTTAATTAGAGACTATTTTTAAAACATAAATTATGCTAAGTTTCAATAATAATATGAAATGATTTTTATTAATGGGAGATAAATTCAAAACTATAAAGTGTTTGGGCGCTTTATAGATTGGTAGATGGCCACCCATATAACTGAACTATTATATATGGTTGTGTTTTAATTTGAAATGGTTATTAGATGTAAGATTTATTTATTTTGAGATAAAATGAAATGGTTTCCTTTATAAAGTCTTGAGAATTCACCCCACAAGAATGGTGATTAGGTGATTACCTTATAAAATTCCCAAATTGACCTAATTTGGTCAGTTGGGGATTTTTTCAATGAGATGACCCATTTGGGTGTTTATAATGTATATAAATAGAAAAATTTTATTGGGTTGCTTGTTAATGAACCTAGGTTGAGTTAATGTGACCCTTATAGGTTGGCATATCTATTATAACATAAAAAGGAATTTATATTATAAAATTCCCATTTTAATAGGATTTAAATTAATGGTTAATGTTTAAAAAGAATGATTGATATAACTTTCCTATTTTACCATATAACATTATTTGAAAAAAGAACCAAGTGATTATTTATAAATGGTTCTTGATGTTATGTTAAAAGTATTTTTAATGTTTAAAATAATGAATGTAAATCAGTATAATGACTTGAGAAAGGAACCATAAGTGGTTTCCCTTGTTTAAACCCTTGTGTAAGTGATGATTAAACTTCTTTTAGTTGTCATGGAAGGAAAATATTATAATTTTATGTATACCTTTCTAAATGACGTGAGATTCCTATTTTTTGGTATTGTTAGGGTGTCATTTTCCCTAAAAGGACCTTTATCTTCTATATGAAACCCTTATTTAGAGGGGTGGTCTTGTTTTCCTTGACCCTTGTTATGGGAATGAGCATCAAGTAATGCTTGGTTTCAGAAGGCTATACATGACTAGGGAATAGTAAGTAGCTTGTAGGTCTTGTGATCCAATTTCTCTTTTCTTGGGTGACTCAAAAGTTCATTAGTCTATTTTACAGTCTTATGAGATAGAATAAATTTGAGCCAGTTTTCTATGTGGACAATCTGATACATTATTGAATAGGGAAGACAACCTATAGATAGTATCAAGGATGTGCCATTTTCTATTTAATCTTGTGGTAGTATGATTTGATATATGTGGTACCATTTGAGTTGTTAAATGGTGTAATAAACAAGTTTTTCTTGTTGAAATTGTTGAGTTTTGAGTTTTTGAGTATATTCTCAGGTCATATAGATAGTAGAGTTATCTAAGAATTAAAATAAATAATGTTTTTCCCAATTGTCAAGATGATTTCTAAGATAATAGATTGTTTTGACATGCCAGTTAGTTTCTTTTTTGTATTCATACCAAATGTTGTGACATGGTGATCGTGACTTAGAGGAGAGAGACATGTATGTTTAAGGTGGGTTTGAACTAGTGTTTTTACGGGCGTCTAGTCAATATATCATTTTGATGGTGAGTAAACTCCTAACATGGGGAGTTTCATGTATGTTTTATAAATGTGTCCTTCAATGTTGAAGGAACATGGTTGAGGAATACCATTTTAAATGGTTACTTCTATCTTTCGATGATGGTGAGGATTGAGATTTTTGAATCATGTTGGTGCTTGCTCAGAAGCACGATGTTGATTTGGTTGTATGTGTAGGTAACCTTTGAGAAACACCATCAGTCTCGAATGGAATTTAGTGGTTAAATATTGAAAAATCAGAAGATGACTTAGTGGGTAAAGGCTTGTGATCGGTTAATGGTGGTGCATTGGCAGGTGAAGTAGCGTTTCATTCAATAAAAGTGGTCCAGTACTGGTTCTACTATTATTCTTTTAGATTTCATGTTCTTCACTTAGTTTATTCTTATGAAAGTGATTAGTATGTCCCTTATCTTGAGATCATACTTGATGCACTAAGAGGGTATCACTGTCACACAATGCTAATGCTTCAAAAGGTGTTGGGCTAGAAAAGTGTTTTATATATTAGTTATGCATTAGACAAGTGGTTATTTAAATGAGAGGCCTAGTTAGTCCTGATTGATAATTTGGTTCCCTTGTATGAATGTGTTGGAAAAACTCTTTGAAATCGACCACTTTCTTTGACAGGACTTCTAGATGGATTCCTCTCTAGGCTCAATCATTATTTAGATATAGATATCTTAGCCTTATACCAACATCTCACTTGTAAACATGGAGTATGGACTACCTTGGGTTAGTTACATTGACTCGATACTAATGAATCAGAGGTTATGCAAGACTTGTTGTTGGTCTTAGAAGTGATGTTTAAAGGGTAATGATTCCAGTGTGTTAGATCCAGATTACCTATTTTCCATGTAGAGGCATGATAGTTTAAATTCTACAATGGTGGTTTCAATAGGGAATTCCACTGGATGTTAGGTATGGGCTTCGGTGAATGTGCTTGTTATAAATTAAAGGTTCTTTGGGGGAACTCATTGTTGTTTATTTTGAAATAAACCAACCATCTAAGTCATGAATTTTCAAGAATAGTTATCTAGAGTGGCTCAAACTATTTTCCTTCTTATTCAATGTATATGGATGAATGGAACCATTATGAAGCACATCATTGGGTAAATGCAGGTGTGGTGTATGTGTCAATAGTGTCTTTCAATGAATGATTGTGTGACCATTTTTTGTTTGGCCAATCGGGATTCAATAATTTATTTCTACCGAGGTCACTTATATGACCTCAAATGTAATCCAATTATCCCGATTAATGAAATAATGTCGGGAGAGTCTCTATAACTGTTGGAGGTGTGGTTTGTAAGGAAATTATTATGGTGGAGGTACTCTGGCATGGAATTGGACACTTTCTATGTTAAAAGCATTTGGTGGGAAGCACCATCAATACAATGTTTAAGGATACAACAACAAGATCACGTCTCTAGATAAATGGGATTGGATTAGTTCTTTTATAGTGGTGTAGATGGAAAACAAGCATTGTATTATGTTTTTAGGGAATAAGTGATGCATTCTTAAAGTGGTACTTGGAGGTGTGTTAGGAATTTGGAAATGTAATGTAGCCATTTGAAAAAGACTTCACGACCCTTATAGGTCCGGTGATGTGTCCTTTGTTCCCGACAGATTTTTAGGGATGATAATTTCAAATATGCAAAGGTTATAGAGACCCATGTTTTTGAATTAGAAAAAATCCAAAGTAATTTGAATTTTTTTATTTAGTGGATGGGTTATTTTCCAAACTGAGCTTTAGAATGTAATTACGTTAGTTAAAACACATCAAAGTGTTATTTTTAGACATGGGTAAAGGCCCGAGAGGTTTCTCAATTGTATCATTGAGTTTATGAAGTGTTGGGGTATGAAAATACAATTTTTGGAGGGTCTACATAGGATGCACAATTTGTCTAAAACTTCGTGGCCCTAAAAAAATGTGCACCCTATGGAGGGAAACAGAAACACCCTACATGGGATGTACTTAGTTTACCCAAACCATGCACCCATCATGAAAGTTTAATGGATTTTGGGTAGTATTCTCACACTATTTACCACATGGTTAATGCACAGTTAGGAAAACTATGTGGAGAAACCATGTGAGGGGGGTTTTATTGGTAGTGGCTATCGCACGGTTGGCAGATGGTTTGGGAAAGCCATCTAGAGAAATGGTGAAATTTGGTTTTGGGGGGTAAAATTACTGTTTTATCCTTAATAAGTTTAAAACCTGATTTTACTTTTTCTCCTCCTCCTGGGAGTTGTGTGAAGCTCCCCTTATTTATAGGTTTCTAATCCACATGCCTATTCTAGGCATGGAAATGACTCCCTCATCAGATTTCTGAATAGAAAAACGTTGGTCTCTATGGATATGCATTTAAAAGATCTACATTCCTTTTGTGATGTTCCTTATTTAGTTTGGTATCAACCATGTTATTTTTGTGTGATCTCATTTTCCCTATTCTTTGGGTAGATGTTGATTTCTTAAATTTCCTACAAATTGGACCGAATCATACCTTGATATTGGATGATTGGAACATCCTAATAATAAGGTTGTTGGTCTATGATTTTTTTTTGAATTTTTCCATCAATTTATGAATAGTAACATTGTGCCACGTGCCAAACTTTGTAAAGAATCTCTTTTGATTGAGTTTTTCATTTCAATTTTATATACACACCTATTAGTATGCCCATTGATCAATATTAAGTAAATTGAAGATGTCAATCCTGACCACAGACACCCATTGGGCGTTCTGGCTTGTTTTCCACCTTTATAATTAATTTATTAAATGTATGAAATTTATTTAGAGAATTCATTTTTGATTGATAATGGATTTTCCCTTGTAATCAATTACTCAATTGAAAACGACACCTCTTAAGTTCCATGTTAGGCCTTGTGGTGTTTTTCATTTGTTGGTTATTATTTTCTAAATAGTTTACTTAAGTAAATTGAGATGTGATAATTAAATGTGCTTCTTTTTGGGTTAAATAATTTTTTTGAGAAACAATGTCATGTTTTAATAATAAAAACCCTCTGATTATGTGAACAATATTTGAAATTATGGGTGATGAGTAGTGGTTTATTACAAGCTTGGTTTAATGCTTTGGCCCTTCATCTATGTTTTTATGTATTTGTTGATATATGGAATGTTTATAAAATGAGATCAAATGGAATTAGAGAATGGATTTATTCCTTTATAAATTTTTATAGAACCATTTCACCTTTTATGTTCCTAACTTGGACCTTTTCCTACATGTATGAATATTGAACTAAGCTCCTCATAAGGGCTTGGAATGACTTTTAAATGGATTTAACCAAGTAGGTAAGTTCCATTTTTGTTCATGGTATCTTCTAAGTACCTTGTTGAATGTTGATAAAGAAATTTCCATGATTGAGTATATTAAATGGAATGTATTAATATGAATATCTTGTTCATTATGGCTTAATCTTCTTGAATGTATTAAATAGTTTAATTGAAATGGAATTTAGTTGGGTGGTATAACTACACCCCTTGATTATATTAAATGGATTATGTGAAAGAAATGACTTGATTATAATGAACTAAGTTCTTCATGGTGGATTTCATGAATTGAATTAATTAAAGGATTCAATGGAAATTAATTGTAAAGGGTGGAAAGTGAATGCCTTTCAATGCATGCTTAAGTACATTTTAATTCATATTTTTATTAAAATGGAATGCTCTTAGTTATAAATGTGCTTTATATATATAGATCACGAGATATAATTCCTAATGGATCCATTTATTATCATATTTAAATTATTACGTATTTATATGGGCTATGGAATTCTGGTAAGGGATCTGGTGAGAATGGTTGGAAATCACGATCCCTTACACTAGGTATAGATTTCATGAAGTCTCCCAAAATTTATACTATGTAGGATGTTGGGCTAAGGTTCCATGATCCCAGTTTAGAGTGATGACATGATGGATCACTCAAAATGTCACGACCCATCACCAAGGGTCCCATACCGTTACTACCCCAAACTCTTCTCTAATAGGATAATGGATGATGACTTACACCGAGTAGGTATATCCCAAAAATGGGAGGCATTAGCCTAATGTACCTATAAAAACACACACATCTCGAAGCGAAAAATTATGAAATGTAAAGACACTACATAAACAATGAATGAAAATAACTATATCCCACAACTAGAGTACATAAGTGAATGTAATAGAAAGTAAACATGTCAAAATACAATCCCAACCAAAAGTGTCTGAAATCACAAGTGAAATCTATAAGAATGGAGGTACTGGGACTGCTGTTCGAATCGTAGCAACAGAAATCGTCTGTCTAGCCTCACTATGAACCGCCTGGTTCTGGTCCACTTAGTACTTCATGAAAGGGTCGATCATCTTCACAAGAGACAACACATACGGGAATAACCTATATAGGGGTGAGTACAACAATAATCAGTAGGACACCACAAAACCACAAAGAAAATTTTACATAGGAAATACCATGAATGAAAAATTAGTCAGCTCCACATAGATATATGTCAATATCACAAACAACAGTAATTATCCAGATATACTCTTGAGAAATTCCCCACCATAGAGTAGTCTTAACCAACTATAAGCCATAGGATTTTGTTTGTAGTAGTCTCATTCTGGAAGATATCACTCCTCGAGCCATGATATCTTTGGAGAAACTCACGAAATGTCCTAACTCATTTGGGCCCTACCCAAATGAGAAATTATTAGTCAAGGAAGATTATGATACCAAAGAGAAGGGATATTGCCTATAGAATTCCACTAACTCAATCTGGATCAATCTGCAATATAGGTGATCCTTACTAGATAATACCACTAATCCTATAGATGTGGCTCGTAATGAAGGGGATATGACCTAGAGAATACCAATAGACATACTGATGCAGCTCACTAAATAGAGCACACATTCCCTACTCTCTAAGGTTATGTCGTTTCCACAAAACTCTACTAGGGGTGATAGATGATCGCTCCAATCCCATGGAGGGATACCATAACTCTATCTAGGACTCGACCTCTTAAGGGAAATACAATCTAGTAATGTGGATTTAATGCCATACTGAACCCTTGAGTAAAGGACCAAGGGAATTCTCTCAACCTATACTGGTCCAAAAAAAAAAACGAAGAGCATCAAGCACTCTTGTTGGGAGTACTTTGTGTGACCAGCTATCCCAAGTCTTTCTTGTGTGGAAGATCCTCACATAACTTGTAATCTCATTGTACTCAGTGTGTAGAAGGGTACACAGGGTGTGTAGAGACACATGGTATCCTATCCGTGTTCTTGGGGGAGTACACGACGTGCCTCCTTAAGTTTGGAACTATCTGTGTCTGGTGGGGTAAAACCCTAATGAACATGTGGAAATCTTCATCAAACCGAAGAGATAAAACTTAGTTCCACTAATATACCTCTTCAAAAGGAATCTGATTTCAAAACTAATCACATCATCTTGATACTTGTGGAAAAAAATTCAAAATAGACTATTCACATGCCCCAAATGAACACTTGGTAAAAAAGTAACATTTCACAACATAACACATTAATGTTAATTTTTAGGGGGGAATATATCAATCCCAAAATGAAATATATGGATCAAACTATTGCGATCCTCATGAAACATTACACGGGATTGGATGTTCATTTTTCCAAATCGAACACTTGATGAAAAGGTCCTATTTCACTATATTATGCTCGAATGGAATCTTGTGGGCCTCAGCAAGAAGTCCAAACTAAATATTGATCCATGGACATGAATTGACCATCTCAAACCACAATTGTGTTTCTGCTGATGGATCTCCAATACAACGTTATATGAAGGAATTACATCAGAAAAAAGGTTTAAGAATAATGATAATATTAACAATAATAATATTATTATTAAATTTATTATATGACTTGAAAGAGAGGAATCTCTCTCCCATAACCATTTTAATCCACTATCACACACAACACATCTAGTGAAACCCACTTCGATTTATCTTTGATTTATATTTTTTGTTCCTCTTTATAGAATATTATTATTATTTCAATAATAAAATTATAACATAATTGGATCCAAGGGACCCAAAGTCTTCACCCAAGATGGAATGAAACCCTCTCTTATTTCCTCATTGTTTTTATTTTCATTTATTATTATTATTATTATTATTATTCTTAATAACTATACAAATGTAACTTCTCCCACCCTATTTCATGTCACACGCATGGGGGATAAAATCATGCCTAAGCGGCAGGCACCTCACGCCTCACGCTGAAGATTTGCGGACCATCAGTTGTAAATTTCATTGGATGTAATAAAAAAACCATGAACAAAAACTCCCAATACTTATGTGTATCTACTACCACCGTTGCATAACAAAAATGTATCTTCGAATCTCTATCCCCAAACTTGTGGTAGTGATCTGTTGTGGTAAGGATAGAGTACACAATGATTATTCACTGGGTATTTGTTGAATCATCAAAAAAGAAACTTTCAATGTTGAATTTATGTAGATTGGGGAGAGAAAACCATAAAACAAAACCATGGGGAACAAACCATAGTACAAGTTCATGTCAGCCTCAATCCATTTTTGTTAGAAGGATAACAAAGAGGAATTATAATAAATTTCATGATAATCCCATAAACAATATCCCATTACGAAACAATGATCAAACTGTGGATCAATCTATTCATGGATCGACCCATGTTCATCATGGAAATCATAAATGGGGAAAATCACAAACACACAACTACCCTACCTTGATTTGGATTAGTCGTTGAAAATGGATGATTGTTGCGTCATTGTTGACAAGGTTCCTCAGAATCAGATGTGTACCGATCATTGATTCATGATCCATTGCTATTTGTTCGAGAGTGTTCTTCCAAAGATCTACCTAGAGATTCTCCAACGTTCCTAGGGTTAATCCTCTTACCCTAGGATTTATGTGTAAATATAAATTACAAGGAAAATTAATTGTCTCAACAGAAATAATTTTTATTTAAATTATTTAATGATGATTACCTCATTTTTGAGTTTTTTCATAGAAGACCTACGCTGACTAAGGTTAAGTTTAGCCTTGGAAAAAAACCACATTAATAACTCAATGATGGTATCATATTTCCAATACATTTCACCATTCATTAGTTATTAGGATTTTAAAAATAAAATAATTTTATTTAATAATTTTATTTATAATTATGTTCTTGGTGACTTTTTTCTACAAATGACTTGTGCCAACCCATGTTAGGTCACACCTAGGATAAAACTACCATTTTGAGTTCAACAGTGCCCTCAAATTTTTGATTTGGGAACCCATTTAAGAGTTATTATACATTTTTAGGAAAAACCTCTGAGTGTGTCATTAAGAGATTTATATTTTTCAAAAAAAAAATCAAAGAATTATGGGCTTTGGAATCTCACGTCGTCTCAACACGTAGTATAAAAATCATTCCATATAATTTCTAAAAACAATACATGGAAAATATGAGACACTATATTCTCCCAACCTTGGGTCTTTTTGTCCCCAAAATCCAAAACAATGGCTACCCCAACTAATGAGGGTACTTAGCATGAATCTGAGTTTCCAGCTCCTATGTTCTCTCCTAGATATTCTTGTTCCTCCACTAAACATAGACTGAAAGAATAGATCACCCAAAAGGATCCTCTCAACTCTAGCCAAAATCCAACAAGAAAACTTGTGGAATTTCCTCCAGAAACTCAATGGTCTACTTAGTCTGGCCATCCATCTATGTGTGAAAGGCTATGCTCAAGCATAACCGAGTTCCAAATGCATCTTTAAAATACTTCCACAATTGGGATATAAAATGAGAATCACAATATGAAACTATCATCAATGGGACTCTATGTAGTGGATCTATCTCCTGCATGTTAACGAATTCTATGCTCACTACTGAAATTTGGTCTCCGATAGCTAGGAAGTGGGCCAACTTGGTGTGTCGGTCAGAAATCAACCATATGGAATCATGTATTTTAGACTTACATTGTAAAACCATCACGAATTCCATTTACATCACATACCACTTCCACTCTAGTAGCTCAAGGGGTTGAGCTAATACCATCAGAACATGGTGCTCTACCTTCACTTATTGATAAGTGTGGCATCGAGAGACATGCTTTGAAACTCCCTTATTCATCCCTAGACACCAAAATTGACATAAGAGGTCCAGATTCATATTTTTTACAACTCTATGTACTTCCAAAATGGTATTTACGAAAGTCCCTCAAAATCTCCTCCTTGAATTCCACTGGTATAACTGTGTTCCCTCTATAAAGAATAACATTATCCATAACTTTTGAATATCCATCGGGATCCTACCCTATGGAAAAATGAGAATGTAGGTTCTCATAGTTGGTATCCATAAGTTGTGCCTCCCTAACTCACTATAAGTGTGGAGGGGGTGACCACCATCGACCGAAGGTAAGCTGTTTCATCTCCATCCAAAAAGGATAGCTATAATGCAGCCAACTACTCTGATGCCTCGTTCCAAAACTACAAGCAAGATAACCTATTGAGTACATCTCCCACCATGTTCTTCTTACCAAGAGTATAGAAAATATTAGTGTCATAGTCTTGGGGGAAATATATCAACTACATCCATCTCAGGTTCAAATCCTTCTACAAAAAATATATACATGAGACTCTTTCGATCATAGTAGATGATAAATCAATCACACATTAGGTAGATTCACCACATATTCAATGTGAATTCTACTGGCACTAATTCCAGATCATGAGTTTTTTAGTTTTACTCATGTGGTATTAATTGGCATGAACCATAGAAAATCAATTCTTTCCTCTACATCGGGACAAAACTAATACCAGTTCCTGATGCAATGCAGAACACCTATGCACACAACACCCTCCTCTGGAAATATCAAGATGGGAAAACTCATAAATCTCTTCCTCAACTACTAGAAACATTTTGGGAACCTTTTCTTTCACATAAATTCTTCCCCTTTCACGTCAATGCTGTCAATGGTGCTTATACTCTAGAGAAGTCGGGTACAAACCTATGATTGTACCCTACTAATCAAATGAAACTCCACATCCTGGTAACACACTTGGGTGGATCTCAATGATGAACCAAATTAACCTTTTCTGGATATATTATAACTCCACCACTAATTTAGGAAACTAAGGACTCATAAAGTATACTACACCAAGGGTCATTCTAACCAATTGATGAGTAATCGACCGCACCCTCCTATGCACGAGTCCATTCTACACTTCCTGGATTTTATTTTCACTAAATAAGGAAAATTTAGTCCCATCACTAGGGGAATAGCACACTCTTGACCTAAAAAAGTCAATCTAAGAATGAACTATGGATAACCAGTCTATACAAAGAACTACATCGTAAGGCCTCTACACCGCTACTAAGAGATCACAACCAAAACTATCACCTCCAAGAGTTAGGTCACACTATTGGTTCCAGTGCTTGATCATTGGTTCTCCCCAATAGGAGTCTCCAAGAATGAGGGCTGAGTCAATGGTTAAATTGAAATATACGAGTCTCTTATAAGATCTGTGGTAGGAAAATAAAGACTAGAACCTATGTCTATCAATACAGATTATAAAGTAGAATAGGTAAAGATCATACATTGAATCATTACTAGATCCCTTAAGTCATATTCTGCAACTACATGCAGCTTTACCCCTATCCTCTATCTCCCTCAGCCTAGTGTGGACCAACTGAGGGTGGTGGTGGTAACATGTCAAAACATTGACCACCTCTTACTACTCTCCCATCTCCTCTTCCACGTCCACCACCTTGCAGATCTTTCTGCTCCTATCATTTTCTCTTCCTTTGTGGTCCATCTACTATCTCCCTATCATTAGTACGATGGGTTGGACAATCAAGGGAAATATTTCGCCTACGATCACATGAATAGAACCTCATATCTCAAGTATTATTGGACCCACCATGTGATACCTGAACAACAAGTACTCTATCCCGGGACCTCCTCTTGAAACCTATCGCACATCTACGTCATTGAGACTGACATCAGTTTCCTTCCACTGAGGTATATGCTCTTATTTTCTTTATTCTGACTACCATCTGTTGTGTCTACGCAACCAAGGAACTATTAACCACACATGTTCTCTCTAGAACCCCATTTTAGGTATGAATTCATAGAGGGATAATTCTTGCTCAAATGTCCCTACACAAACCTCGCTCAAAGGTCAAATCCCTATAGCTCTGGTCATGTATTATATCCATAGAGTACCTAGAAACGTTAGTATACCTAGATGAATACTCAGATACCAACATGTTGTACTGTTGGAGCTATATAAGCTCATAGACATGCATAGCCCTCAACTTATAAAGTGAGAACTCCTCTCTGAAAACTTTCTTAAATTATATCTACATAAGATTTGCCTCATAATAAAATTGAGTTAGAAAACCCCACCATTGACATGATGAGCCATGTAGAAGGATCATTTCTAGGACCACCATATAATTTTCGGGTGACCTGACTAGATAGAAAACTCAGGTTACCACCTCAATCCATTTACCAGCTGCCTATGTGTCATGCTCGCCACAAAACCTAAGGGGTCACTATCACTGAAACTTATCAAGTGTTCTCAGCATGAACTCCTCATCCACTAGTACTATGGGTACCATGTGCAACTCTATAAGTGGTGATATAGCTGGTGCACCTCCTGGAGGTGCAATATCTGATAATAATCTCTATACCACTGTGTCGTCACTTGGAGGATTATCCTAATGATCACGTGTTGGAATCATGGATGACTGTCTATGCGAAGGAATGTTGAAGTAAAAAATGTACCATGGTCAATAAAGTATATATGGATCTGAATAAAAAAGGAGATGGAATACACAAAATTTCTATATGATGCATGTACTATTATTTTCTCCTTACAACCCGTGTTTTCATGTGTGGAGTCAAAAATAAGGAAAATAGAGTCTTTGTGTTTGGATAAGTCAGCCGCCTCACCAACACTAGATTCCATAGCCTAAAAGATGAACTTGAAACACTTAGCACTGTTACCCAAAACCAATCTCACAAACTCCCTATCCTAAAGTATAACTAACCCACTTTGATACCAATCTGTCATGAACTGTCCCTGAGGGGTCAATGCTGCGGCTCCCCCAATCTAACCTCCATTAGTCAAGGGGATGGTGACTAGGACTGAGTAGGAATATCCCAAAAGTTTTAGGCATTAGCCTAAATTACCAATAAACACACACACACACACATCTCAAAGACAAAAATACTAAAATGTAAAAACACTAAGTAAAAAATGCATGCAAACCACTAATCCCCAATCTAGAGTACAATAGTAAAAGTATTGAAAGGTTAACATGGCCAAATACAATCCCACCAAAAAGAGTCTGAAATCATAATTCAAACCTATAATAAATGATGTACTGGGACTACTATCTAAGCTATAGGAAGAAAACTCATTTGTCCGTCCTCACTAAGAACCGCCTTGTCTTGTCCACCTAGGACTCCATCAAAGGGTTAATCATCTGTAGAATACTTGACACTTTTAGGAAATGCCTATGGAGGGGTGAGTATAATAATATTCAGTAGGACACACTAAAACAAAAATGTAAATTCCATGTAGGAAATACCAGAAAGGAAAAACTAGTTAGATCAACATAGGTATTTTTCAACATCACATATAACAAGATTTATCCAGATATACTCATGAGAAACTCCCTACTATCGGGGGGTCTTAACCAACTATCATCCATAAGATTCTGCTAGAAACATGCTCATTCAAGAATAAATGACTCATCGAACCATGATATAATCAGAGAAACTCATGAAGAGGTCTTTCTCATTTGGGCCCCTCTCAAATGAGAATGTATTAGTCAAAGAATATTATGAAACCCTAGAGTGGGAATCAAGCATAGATAATACTAAAAACCCAATGAAGATCAATCCACAATGAAGGGGATCCTACCAAGAAAATACCACTAACCCTTATAATGATGATTATAACATAAGGGATCCCACCCAAAGAATACCACTAACCATTCTAATGTATCCCACTAAATAGAGGACCAATTACCTACTCTCAAAGGTTACATTGATTCCACAAAACTCTACAAAGGGTGATAGAGGATTGCTCAAGTCCCAAGGATGGATACCATAACTCTACCTAGGACTTAGCCACTAGAGGGAAATATAATCCAATAATGTGGATGTAATTCCATATTTAACCCTTGAGAAAAGGATCAATGGAACACTCTCAACCTATACAAGTCCAAACTAATAACAAAGAGCCTCAAGCACTCTTGATGGGAGTACACGTCATATCCCAAGGGGCACATGACATGTACAGCTATCCCAAGTATTTATCATAAGGAATATCCTCACAATAAATGTAGACTCCATGTAAAATATGGGGAGAGTGGTATAAATGGTGTGTAGCCGCCCTTGGTATCCTGTCTGTGTAGCTTATCTGTGTCCATGTGGGAGTAAATTCTATGGCTCATTATGTCTGGAACTACCTATTTTAGGGTATGAAAAAATCCTAAAAAACATGTGAGGATTTTCATTGGCCTAAAGGGGTAAAATTTAATTACACCGATATGCCTCTTTTAAAGGGTCATATTTCCAAACTGATCTCAACGTTGTGATCCTTGTGATAAAATGTTTGAAATAGACCATTCACATGTATGAAATGGACACCCAATGAAAAAGTCACATTTCACCACATAACACATCAACAATAATTCATGGGGCCCACATCTAAATATTGAAATAAAATATATGGATCTCACCATTGTGATCCTCATAGAAAATGAATAGGACTAGCTATTCAATTGTCTGAATCGAACACCCGATGAAAAATTCATATTTCTCCGCATTATAGTCGAATGGAATCCCGTGGGCCCTAGCCATGAGTCTGAATTAAATATCAATCCTTTGTCTTGAGTTTACTATCTCAATAACAAAATCTTGTTGCAGCTAATAAATCTCCAATCTGACGTCATATGAAGGAATTAAATCGGAAACAAGGTTTAAGAATAATAATAATCATAACAACAACAACAACAATAATAATAAATTTATTATAGGACATGAGGAGAGGGCTCTCCCTCCAATCACCATTTTAATCCCCTCTTACGCATAACAAATCCAGTTAACACCACCGTAATTTCTATTTTATTTTCATTTTCCTTTTATATTTATATTATATTACTATTATTTCAATAGTAATATTATAACATAATAGGATCCAAGGGACCCAACATATTCACCATAGATGGTGCGCCACCCTTTTGTATTTATGTAATATTTTTCATTTCATTCATTAATTATTGTTAATAATAATAACTAATCAAATATAACATCTCTCAATCTCTTTCATGTCATATGAATGGGGGTTAAAATCATGCCCAGGATGTACGCACCTCATGCTTCACACTGTAGATCCAAGGACCGCCAGCCACCTCTTTCATCGAATGTCGTTGCAAAAAAAAACTATAAACAAAAACTCATGATCCATCCATGCATCTACTACTATTATCATATACCACAACTATATATTCATATCTCTATCCCCAAACCTATGGTAGCGATTCGTTTAACCAAGGATTGAATGCGCAATGATCGTTCACTGGGTATTTGTTGAATTATAAGAAAAAGAAAATATTAATGAAAAAGGAACATATAATTGAGAGAGAAACCCATAAAAACATGGGGAATGAACCTATGAAAATTCTCATGTCAGATTCAATCCATTTCCATTAGAAGGATATGAAGAGGAATAAAAATAAATTTCTTTATAATCATGGAGATAATATCCTATCCCGCAAGAACGATCGAATTATAGATCAATCTATTCCCAGATCCACCCAAGTATGTCTTGGAAATATCGAAATGGAAAAAATAATAATAAATAACCACCCAACTTTGATTTATATCAGTCATTGACGAAGGATGATCGTTGCATCGTCATCGGCAAGGTTCCATTGAATCAGCTACACGTCATTCATTGATTCATAATCCATCATCATTTGTGATAGAGTGTTCTTCCAAAGATCTCCTAATCGATTCTACAATTTTTTTAGGGTTATGCAGCTAACTATGATTTTTTTCCTTAAGTAAATTTTTGGGAAAAGACTCTACATCAACAGAAGTAATTTTTATTTAAATTATTTGATAACGATTAATTCCTTTTCCTGTTTTTCCACAAAATACCCATGACGAGTAAGGTTATGTTTCTACTAGTGAAAAAATAACATTAAAAAATCAATGATGGTCTCATATTTCCAATCTAATTCACCATTCACAATTTATTATTATTTTAAAAATAAAATAAATTTATTGATTTTTTTTATTTATGGTTACGTCCTTGGTGATTTTTTCTACAAATGACTAGTGTCGACCGAAGTTAGACCACACCTAGGGTAAATAAACCATTATAATATCAAAGGGGTACTTAGAGTTTTGATTTGGTTATCCATTTAAGAGTTACTACACTTTTTTAGGAAAACCTCTTGCATGTGCTATTAAAAGTATACTATTTTTCAAACAATTATTCTAGGCATGCTGAGCCTCGGAATTACATGATGTCTCTGCGCCTGGTATTGAAACAATTCCATATATTTTCAGAAAATAATATATGTAAAATATTATATATTACACCATGGTGAGTGTTATGCCTTAAATATCACTTTATTGGGATGTTGGGAGTGTACCCTATTTCTTAAGTTTATAGGCTCATTTAGACTGGTTATGGATGACTGAGTTATGTCTGTTCTATCCAACAACTAGTATTATAGATATATGGCCACATACTACTGTATATAATTGGTTCATATAGGTAGATGAAAAATATAATTAATTTCTATATATAATCATTAATTTATATTTAGTCACTTGTCAAACATCTCTTATTCATGCAATGAACTAAAGAAGGTAGAGCTACTAGGACTCCTTTAGGAACATGAGTGGGTTATTGTTTATTTATTCATTTATTATTATTATTATTATTATTATTACCTCACAATACTTTATTTATTATTCATAAAATGAATTTAGTCATAGACACTATGGGTGGTAACCCATTGGAATTTATATCTCACACACTACTCGGGCTACCATTGCACCGGGGTACCAGAGTAGACCTTATGTTTGCAGGACCATGAACTCTTTATTGTTTGATTATTTATACCTATGACTTAGGAGAACATGACTGAGAAGGTTCTTAGGAAGCTCATGGATATCTACCTTGAGGATTTTATTTGTTTTCTTTATTCAATTATTGTACTATATCACTAAAAGGGGTATGTATACAATTTTATTTATGCATCATAATTTGTACATGCATGCATCTTTTGTATATTGGCATTGGCCATATTTTATATTCAGTTTATGTTATTCTTACGATTCTCTATAATTTATTTACATAATTCTTCCACTTTTTTCTGTTATTTATTACATGATAGACCGTTGTGCTACTTTGATATGAAGGTATAGTCCCCCCACTATCACCTCCTTAAACCCTTGGAGCTAGTCGATAGCCTCTGTCATGTGGGGAGGAGTTATTGAGACTATGTGACCCACCAGTCTAGCTACTGTATTAGTGTTCAATCATGCTGGGATATTACAGTCCTTCCCACAATCTTAATAGTGTTAATGGTGTGAGACATCATTCTCAACACCCGATGAAATAGATGTGAATTATCATGCCCAACAAAACCCTTACCATCATTCCACATCCTATATCAAGGTGTATTCAAACATATATCAATATAAATGAGGCATTACCTCTTATGGATTATATCAAAATTTCAATAAATCATTTAATAAAATTGGAAAAATTGGTATGGCCTTGCGACATTTTCATAATTAATTCCATTTAAATCATTATTATTATTTAAGGAAAACATACCATCATTAATAATACATTCTATTTATTCCTTATCCTTAAATAAGGAAATACATAGAAAACCAACTTATTTTGTTCATTGAGGCACTTTGAAAATTCCAGTTTCAAAAGGGAAATTACCTACAAGTAAAATTCACATTTTAAGCTTGTAAAATCACTTAGATAGTGGCTTTGATTCATTAAAAATTTATATAATGGAGGGAAAATTCAATTAAAACCCAATGATAATTCTTAGGAGACAATCCATAAAATTAAAAAATTAATTTAACAGGGGAAAATCAAGATAACACTCCTAAGGGGTGTGCTTGATCATGGTCAACATCCTAAATTTTCTAAAAAATAGTCAATAGTCATATATCAAGGTGCTTAGATCAATTTAATTGGATGTAATCACTTTTAAGGTGACATGTGACAAAGGTTGGAGTGTAGTACAATATAAAATATATAAAAACACATAAACATTTTGGGAAAATGATGATACCACCTACCTTAGGGACATTGACAACACCTCTTCTGATGGAGACCTCAAATTTTAAATAGGTTGGGAGAAATCGATGAAATGAGTCAACTCCTAGAAAGTACATGAAAATATATTTCACCTAAATAATATAATGAATTATAATAATTACTGAAATAGGAAGGTATAAGAAGGTAAAGATACCTCTATATTTACAACTCCTTCGATGATATTGATTAATAATTTGTATGTGAGAGTTATCAAGGATCTTATATGGGATGATATTTAAGATTAACAAGAGAGGAAGAGTGTTGCATCGATTATAAATGGGAGATGAGAACAATAAATTAGGTTTATGGATTCATTAAGTGTAATTTGGTAATTTCACAATCAGATATAGGTAATCATGGTTTGGTCGCATGGATTTTCCAAACCCTATTCAGAATTTTCTAAGACTAATTCTTAAGGGAAGAACATACATGATAAATGTGTATGGTTTCCCTTACCAATAACAAAACATGAAAAAATACTTTTTCAAAAACTATATTTTTTTTAAATAGGCTTGTTCCTAGGGGTCAGATGATTGTAGAAAAATCATATGGAACCTACTGCTCCTCTGTATCACCCTGCATGACTAGTAGAGACCATGAATTTTATCTTGAATGATATCTAATGAATGTGTGGCCTAGTTTACATTCCAAATTTCTAGGGTTCTAGTCTCTGAACAAACTCCAAACATCCTTGTGACCACCGTGACTCCATTGGGAAGCATTATAATGGACATTTAAATTAGTTTGAAGAAAATGAATGATCCATAACTTCATTAAAATATGGGTCATTATATAAGTTTGGAGAAGAGAAAACAATATTGATTCATGGGAAATATTATTACTCCTAAATATGAAATTCTAGGTATATTTAAATCTGGAATTATAATTTGTTAATTGTAAATATGTGATTTAATGTTTTTAAATATAAAAATAAATTTGTGATTTTTGATGAATTATTTGTGATGAAAATGATCTATATACGTTACATTTAGAGAGTTTAAAGATTTATGATGAAGTTATAGCTGAGTTTTGAGTGTGATACTATATTTTTTATATAGCCATGGTGATTTATTATGTTGTAGATTGATGTGGGATTATAAGAATAGATAGAGAGACTTAAATCCCTTATAATATCTAAAATATCTATTAGAAGAGGGAAATGAGAATGTTAGATAGATGTTAAGTAAGGGAAATCCAGTAAATGTACATAAGATAGATAATTATGGAATAAGTAATAGCCAAAAAATATGGAGACAAACTCATCTTTAAATGCATAAAAATAAAAATAATATCATTGAATACACCCATTTTAAAAACCTTGAGAATATAAAATGGATATCAGATCATAAAATTTCATTGGTTATTTTCTATATGAAAATATAGTGAAAATAATTATTGGTGACCTAATATATTTTGTGATAATAATTGAGAGCTATTCTATGTGTGAAACCCAAATACCTCTCAAAGAAAATATGAAAAGTGAAGTGATATAGTTTTTTGAAGAATATCATAATATTTTTATCAAATATAGAATAAGGTATTGTCAAAAATCTATCATAGATTAGAGAAAGTATTCCAATGTAGGGAGAAGATGAAGGAAGATGAAATTGAGGTAAGATTGATTATTTCATTATTTTTTATATCTATTATGTCGACCCTTTTAGATAGTGAAGTGTTCTTGGATTCTCTAATATCAAATGATCTCTAGATTTAGTTGAGATATCATGGTGATTAAATTCCAATGATTATATGAAAAACATAAATGCTTGTGTAGACCATATTTTAAGAGGATAATCAGATAATCTTTAGGAAATTGAAGGATTTATTGAGAATAAAAAGATCAAATAAAATATATGTAGTGTCATCTTGACTTTATTGATGATCAAAATCAAAACACTTATATATATACACATACAGTTATAGAAATAGTGTGGCACTGGTTATTTTAGAAGATCACAGGGTAACTTTTTGACATCAGTGAGTAGCTATGAAGTCTAGTGAGATACTTAAAATTATAATCACTATGTGAAGATGTGTTAGTGAGTGAATAATTATATATTCATGAAGAATAAATGTAATCACTTGAGTTTATGGTGGATAATATAATCCATGATTAGTGTGCATATCCAATTATGATAATGAGTGGGTTTCCAAAATTAGGTCCGAACCATTTAAAGAAATCACATAACATTATTTGCTAGATTTCAAAATTTTCAAGTAGTATTTGGTATTGATAAATACTAATAGGTTTCAATATATCCTAACTTATATCCTAGGTATAAATTTCAAGGGTTTGAACACATAAAGGAGGTATTTTAATTAGGTAAGAAATAGAAAACATTGAATTATAACCCATAACACATGTATACATTGATCCTTAAAGGTACTTCAATGTTTTTATTTGGTATTTTGTTTGAAATTTATTTCTAATTGATGTGTTGATTTTGATATATTTACAACCCCAAAGAAGTTTGTTGGTGACCCTTATGAGAAGGAAGTTTAGAAGGAGAATTATGTTGAGGGACATATAAAAGGGGAATCTATGCATCTTACTTTTTCCAGTGAGCCAAAGACTAAATTGGAGAATAATATCACCAAGATTCTTCCTATATTACTTTAGAATATGAAAGGGAGACCACCTCAGGAGGTCACAATGACACCTAATGTGTTTTGATAATTTGGAGGGCAATATCATCATGTGACCTTTTATAACTTAGGGGCATGGAACTCTGGGGATTACTTAAAGTCTTAAATTAATAAAAATTAATTTCAATAGAAGAGTGTAAAAATTAATATATTTATAATATAAGATGATTATGAGTCAAAATTCTCTTATAAAATAAAATATGTCTATGTTAAGGTTTTGTTTTCATCCTTATCTATTTGTTTTAACCCCCTTTAACCCTTTTGATGATTATCGTGATATCAAAGTTTTTATGATTTAGGGGTATATAAAGTTACTATAAAATGAAAATTTACCAACTAAACTACCATAGTTCATATTTTGAACCACATATCACTAAATCATTTGAATATTTAATTTTTATAAATTTTTAATCACTTAAAAAATATTGAAAATTATAAAATGTCATTAATGTCATTTTTAGAACTATTCATTTACTTTGAATTTAAAGTCATAAATATCACAATGGAATTAGAATATATAATTTTAAAACATATATAATATGTTATATATGTCTTTAAAATTCATTATAAACTATAAATAACCCATAAAAATTACTTTTATAGCTATATAAATCATTTACATTCTTTTTTTACTGCTTACACAAACAATGTGTTGGCATTGTATAAGCATTTAAGGTTATTATTTCATCCCTAAAAATTTAAAATAAATTATAATCATAAAAATAATTTAAATATTATAAAAATAATATTTAATATTCATTATAAACTTATTTCTTTTCTTATGATAAGAAATAAGTGAAATCTAAAAGCAAGAAAGTGACATTTTGTATTTTTCTTTGCTTAAAATAATATATAAGAAATTTTCAAAGTAAAATAGCAAAAAATTTCCATAAATTTGAGTTTATAAATATTTTTTGTAAAAAAACTTTTAAAATAGATTAAATGAAAATATTATGGTCATTTTTTATCATTATAATCTTATTTTTAATAATAATTTCCCAATTTACCCTTACTATGTTGACAAATATTTACTGCGATTACTATTCATAATTTAACAAATAAAATTTGTATATTTACCTAATTTAGACCTATTAATTATAATTATAGAAAAATTATTTTTTCAATATTCAATTTATATATCTGTAAGAAATTAATTTTAGATAAAAATGAAATGAACAATGAAAACCAGTTTTTTTTAAAAAAATGCATTTTTAGTCTAAAAAATGAACCTATAGAAAAATATGATATAATGATGAATCCTATTTAATAAATTATCTCATATATAATTATTAGAGGCTTATATTACTTTAATATAAAATAATAATTTCAAATTACTTTATTTAATGTAAATAAATGAAATTTTTTTAAATTGATATTTTGACTATTTTCTAGGAAATAAATCTTTTTAGAAAAATAAAAAAAAATCACTATAAGATAATTTTGATAGGTTTAATTAAAAGATTATGTTATTTTGTAGAATTATTATTCTAAAGTTTATAAATTATTTTAAAAAACAATATAATGCATAAAAACCCTATTTGGTTAGAAATAATGATTTTTTACATTTTGACTGAAAAATTACATAATATTATTTTAATAAATATGACTATAAAATAGAATTCAATAATATTAATAATTTATTAAATTTATTTAATATTAAAAATACTTATGTTGTAACATTATTCCCCTTTTTTGAAATTACATCCTTACAATATTATTTTCTTCCTAATAGAAAGTGTTTAAAACATTTTAAAAATTAGTTCAAAGGAGAGGAAGATAAATATAAAGACATGAAAAAAATACATTTTTAATATTTAAACATAAATTTTATTCTAAATCACCATCATAAAAATTTATAACAAATATCAATTTTGAAAATAGGGAAGGAAAAATATGAAGGTCGTCTTGAATAAGACATAACTAGGTTTCCAAATAAGATATCATTAATTGGAAGTAAATATATAGATATTGACGACAAATTTAATGACCAAAAAATTATGGAGAGTGACATAGAAAATTGATCATAAAAAAGTGAATTATCATGAGAAAGTAAATGAGAACAAAAATATTACCCAATGTTGTGTTAAAAACACTATTAATTCATCAGAAATGAATGTCATTAGATAATAATTTAATTTTAGGATTTTTATCCTAAAGTTTGGGAATTTATTTTCCATATTTAATAATCACATAAGGAAATATAATTAATTGATAATATTGAAATTCGAAAAATAAATACAATCCTTTGGTATCGTGTTTCAAATAGTTTACATCTTTATCTCATATTTTTCTGAGAATGATGAGAATTAATATTTAATCCCTAAAGCACTATAATAAAATTGTTATTTACTATGAGGTATATAAAAGGATAAAAAAATATTATTATTGAATTTAATAAAATCAAAATGATAATCACATGATAAGATAATAATCAAAATGAATAAATATTCATGTGAAGAAATAATACATTATTGTTCAAAATTTAACAATAACACATAAAGTTAAAATTAAATCATTCCACAAATAATTGACCCTATATCAAAATTGACATCAATAACCTCAATATTATAGAATGTTGTAATATCAAAAGTTTTATGATCCCTCTTAGTATACATCTGCAAAAAATCTATAACATTCTTCTGAAATAATCCTTCATGTTATGACTAAGGGTTACATCTACCTGAACCCCAAAACATGTCTCTCAAAATGTAACTAGTCAACATAACATTTATCACATAAAAAGTAAAAAGGGGTTTATATGCCTTTAAAATTATGATAAACCATAAAATGATAAACCCACAATGGTATATATACTTATTAAGTTAAAATCACATGAAAACATCATAATGTCCTAAGTTATCTAATCCCTTCCTTTGATACCAACTATATAAACCTGAACCAACACTCCCAGATTCGATGATAAAATATAATCCTTATATTTTTGGTTTTGATATCAAAAAATGTGTCCCAATTTTAACCCTTGAAAATATATAACAAGAAATATAAAATTTGGATCACTTACATACCCAAGGACCTTTCTGGTTTTTAATTTTAGAAAATTAGGACACACTTTTACATGGAAACTTGGATACATAAATAACAATTTCATAAAAATATACTTCATAACCCACTATTTTGTTCACATATAGTTTCCCAATTAGCAAAAACATATGTAAACAACTTATTCATAACCTGGGGGGAAAGGATTCATATGAAGGGTGAACTCAAACACTCTATAAGGGAAAACATAAGCAATAACAATATGATGTTATCAGTGAACGTATGATGAGCATAAGTGATTTGATGATATAATCAACATGTATGAGCATTACATAAGATAATTCATACCCATAAAAACATATATCATGGAATAAATATTTAACATAAAACTAGAGTCATATAATCTAAAAATCAAGAGACATTTTTAATTAATCCTTGAGAAAATGATCCATTTGAAACTCATTGAAAGAATAGAGAAAACATATTGGTATATTGGTAAATTATCATCATAGAACCCTTACAAGAAACCTTTAAAATTGGATAAAATTACATGGTTAATACCCATAATATATTTGGAGAAATGCATTATCTAGTTAACACTTTTTTCTCTTAGGAGTTACTTATATTTAGTCAAATCCATCATCATTACCTAATGAATTAGAGAGCTATATAAGACCCAACAATAACATATTGTAAAAATTACCTTAAGGATTTGTGTTAAATCCCCAATCCCAATTTAATAAAGAGTTTCCAAGTACCATATCATGGGAAAAATAATTAATAGATTACAGTATTCAATAAAATAAAAACTATCATTCTTTCATATCTTGATTTACCCATGGAAAAGAAATAGGTTCCATGAAAATCACTTTGAAAAAAATCATAATCTATTAAGAGAAATAGTTAGGATGGTATAATTACAAAATCTTCTCAGTGGATCATAAGTAACACCAGGGGATATTACCGTTAGTGAATATAAATACCATTAAAATATCATTAGGATCTTTCTTGAAGAAAATACACTTTCTAATTTTAAAATCAATTTCAAATAATAAAATTTTTCAAAATATTGTGGAAAAGGTTTTCATTGATTTTTTTAAATTATAAAGTAAGATTAAAAAATAATAAAATTTATTAAAATAATAAAGTATTCTCATGTTTTAATCATTAGACATAAATATTATTTTGAATGGGTTTTAAAGAAAATCAGTAGTTAAACATGTGGAAAATGTTAATAAATTTTCTTTAAATCATTTTAAAATAAGGTAAAAGAACTTAAAAAATAAATTTATTAAATAATTTATTTTTATAAAACAACATTCATGAAAACATTAAATATCAATTTTTGTGAAATAGAATGATTCTTAATCTAGAAGAACATACAACATCAATATGACTTACATTGAAATTTCCTGATGTTTCTTTAATCTATAATCGTGGAAATGGAAATTAAAATTTTAACGCACATTCATAACCTAAGGATAAGTAATGATATGTGGTATAAGTAAATAATAACACATGATATCCCCTAAAGGAACCATTAATATAATCTATCCTGAAATTAAATGAGACTATCAGATAAAACATTTTCTACTTTGGTAACTTTAAAAATAAAAATTAATTGAATGAAATAATATGATTTGAATATATAAATACCATAAATTATATGATTTAATATTTAAAATTTAACTCATGTGGTTGGAATTATACCATTATTAAATCATGTTGCATGACATTAAGCATGAGTAAAGAAAATGAGATTGTTATAGTGAAAACCCCTGTATTGATCATAACTTTTAATGTTATAAATTATCCAGGAAGTGATTATGTGTGTATATTTAAATCCATAGAAAAAATCATAATAAATCATAAAAGATTCAAGATAAATCCCCTCAAAATAATTTTAAAAAAATTAAATTAAGAAGAGTTATAACCTAATGAAATAAAATTGAGTTAAGAATCCCATTACCACTTGGTAACTTTCAGGTGAAATCCATTTGGATGAAATAACATGGGTTGTAAGTTAAAATAAAATTAATTATGAATTATGAATTATATAAAATATAAAATTTGAAGCATATATTCCATATAAAATAAATTAGGTTCAATACAATAATACATAGCTCAATGAAGTAAAATTGAGGTGAAATACTTTCCTCAAGTCAAAATGTATTACCACAAGGATTTAGAATATTTTACTTTTAGAATAAAATTTATTTTGTTAGTATATTTATTTATAAATAACACTAATTTAATCTTACACTACACACAATAATCATATTTTATTGTGGTACATGAAATACTTCTCTAGATTGTGTTGCAAATAATACCAATTTCGTTTGATATCTTGTGTTTCAGGCAAGACCATGTTTTTACAAACTAAAACATAGTATTAACATTATCATTTAATATGATAGTTATAAAATATCCTTTGTAATGAAATTTATGAAAAGTATTAACTAAATTTGGAAAATAATGTTTTAATATTTTTATATAATTATTTTTTGTTAGAAATGAATATATAATCCAATTGAATATAAAGAAAATGTTTTTATAAGAAAACTATTTTATGCTCCAAAAGGAGTTTTGTTTTAATAAATGTAAATAATTTATATTAATTAATGATATTAATTATATATATATGTAATATATTCAATAAATTATTTTTCACATTCATCCTATAGGTTATAAGAATCATATATAAACAAATCCAATTTTATAAATAAAAGGTATTTTTTTTCTAATTGCGGGTTTGCCGCATTTTAATAGCGCACTTACTTTAAAAATTAATTTTGAAATATTTATAAAATTTATATGAAAAATAAACTTCATTTTTAATGTGTATTTTAAATATTATCTTAGGGTAATATTTTGGTATTTTTCTGTAATGTTTCATTTTTTATGAATAGTGAAAAGTTCTGATTTTTAATTAAAAACCAACTTTTCATGTAAATAATTTTTATTGTTAAATAAAATTTTTAATTGGAATAAAATTATTATTAGATATATTTTAAATATATTAATACAATCTATGTCATTTTATACATTTCTATATTGAATATATATATTGAAACTTATTGACCTTTTGAACATTTTTACTTTAATACGCTATTTTGCATCCCATCCATGGAATTAATTTTAAATTATTTTCTGAAATTTTTTTGATTTTTATTTGTAAAAATAAATGAAATATTTGGAACTATAATAATTTATAAAATATATTAATTTCAATTTAGTTTTTGAGCAGAAGTTTTTGTGAAAGAAATTAAAGTTAATTTCAGCGATTAAGGTGAAAATGAGTTTACTTAGTGGTTAAAATTAAATCTAAAGGGGCCAAATGGCCTATATAATTGTCAAAAACCATTTTCATGGAGATATTTAATACATAATATCTTTTATATAATTTTATTTATTATTTTTGAAACATAATATAAGGGATATCTCCCAATAGATTTTATCTTTTTATATTTTCAAGATTTCTGCTACTCTTCCACTATAAAAAGGAACCCATCACCCTCTCTTTTTCAAATCTATAAGTACATTTGGATCATCCAAAACCTACCAAAATAATCTCCCAACATAAATTAACACATAATATAATAATAAATTTGGTCTTAAAGTATTCCAAGTAATACTTTTTGTATAAACCAAAAGAAGTTACTAGAAGAAGAAGTAACATTCTTCAACGGGATCTTTGGTTTTATTTGTTTCCACAACACTTTAATTAATCTTATATATTACTTATATAATAAAATAAGTATCATAAATATAATAAAATGTTTCTATATTAATTTTATTACCTATAATATCACACAATTCAATCATATAGGATACATAATCATCATTCATGTGTACGACAGACTACCTCCTCATGAACTGAGGTCGTTCATTCTCCTGTTATCACCTTTTAAGGTTGTAAAGACTGATAGTTTTATAGTTTATATATAATATATAATATATTTATAATATATTTATTATTATTTTATTATTATATAATACATACCTCCATGCATTACTTTTTGTGTGAATATAATAACATCGTTTGTGGACCTCTGGAATACAGCCTCCTCAAAGTGATGTGATGTGTCACATCTTACAGAAAATGTATTGAGTGGGGTTTAAATACAAATATGTGATTTATATGATATAAATATTATAATGAAATTATATTATAAATATATATCATTTAATTTTCAAAATTTTAATATGATAAAAAATTGGAAACAGTGTTCATGCGTACGTACAACCTACCGTCTCCAGGAATGGTGTTTTCCATTTCTTATTTCCAAACGTTATGATTATTATAAATTAATATATAATGAATATATAGTATTTTTAAATCATATTTTACATTATTTATAAGATTATATCATGATCTATATAATAGGAATAAAAATAACAAATCAAAACATACTCAATAAAACAAGGCAGTTAACTCTCGAAACGATGAAATTGATGAAATATTATTAGTGAATGGGTTTTGATATATTATGAAAAAATTATGTATGATTTCATAAATATTAATATGATTCAATTATAATTTTATAACCTGAATTAAAACATTATATATTATTTCAAAGAGAATTAAACTAAAAGGGAGTGTAGGGTAAGGGATTTTCATCTCACTTTTTACATTTGGGATTTATATGTCATATTCAATACTTATTTTTTTTGGTGTATATACTTCCCATTTTTCATTTAATATCAAGAATAAACAAAACCTCCAAGTATTTTAATTAAAACTTTTAATTATCTCATCCTACGAGTTTTGAATTGAAATGTACCAAGTAGTAAAAGTTATTTTGGCAATCTCACTTTCTTTTGTGATTGTTAAATTTATTATGAAACAATCAAATTATTGTATTAATTTTTCATTGGAAGTTAAAATCTTATTAAATATACATATTATTTTTGGAATTATATGATTATTTCCAAAATCGTATTCTATTTATTTTTATGGTTTTTACTTTGAAAGATATCAGATTAATTGGGGAAATGTTGATTAATACAAATCTTTTACTCAATACCAATATTTGAAAAGGAAAATTATTTATGAATTATATAGATTTTTCTAAATATTAGAAATGATTTAGAAATTCATTAAATTTTATGGGGACTATTTAAAAATATTCCCTCAATGCATCAATAGTATTACGAGATGAAATCAAATAGCGACAAACCCTTAGAGTTTGTTTCCAAGAAGAGTCAAACATGTTTATACCCACAGACTTAAACTATATTGAGAATAGGTCTTAATGGTATAGGGGTTCATGTTTTAGATACATGACTTAGAATTATTAATCATTTCCATCATTTTAGTTATTATTCTCTAGAGTGTTTTTACTATGAAAAAATTTATAGATTCATTTCATTCTCATCTTATTTATTAAATGGAACTTGTGTCTAGTTATTTACCTTTAAATATTTGTTTTCAATTATTGATTAATTATAAATTCCAATGTACTTAACCATTACTGATCATTTTAGATCACCCTTATTTTTTTCCTTTCCTACGGATATGAAGATGAATTCTTGGAATGAATTTCAATGATGATGATGTATCGACGTAAATTTTATGAATAAAACTCATATTTTTGATTTATTTTAAAATATTATGGATATAGAAAACACATGAAATTATTTTTTATCATATAAAATTGTATTTTAATGACCATTAAGTATCTACACCATCGATTATATATCTGTTTAACAATGATCACATGACTAGTATCAATATAGGGATTTATTGAATCCATTTGTGACAGAAAAAGGAAGTGATGGACTAAACCAGTAAGATCATCCCCTATGATGACCATGTATCAGATCTTCCAATGTAGATAGAATTTCCAGATTTTTCCCTAGACTAATCCCAAGCTGATATCCAACAAATTAAGCATTAGCGAAACTATTTACACGAGAAGTTCAAGCTCCTCAAGATCATGACCAAAACCATGTTCACTGAAAAACCCCTGAAATCCCCACTATCACGCACCTTGCTGATAGGGTGTATGATGGTTTAATAAAGGGATATGTATTAAGACCCCACCAATAAAAATATGTACATTATTTTTGTATTGAATATTGAATATATTTTCTTCCTATTATTGTTACTTAGTAAATGATTTTTAAAGCACAAATAATTTTCTTGGTTAATATTCAAATTCAATTAAAAAACCTATTTTGATGAAATAATGGATCTTTAAAATAAATAATATTTTACTTTTTTAAAATATAAATGATCGTATAATTTTTATGAAGTCAAATGTAATTATTATTGTGTCTCGAAAACTATTATAGTCAAAACCAATCAATTTTCAATACATAACTCTTTTTATTTTAAAATTTAAAATTCAAATATTTGGAAAATTATTTATAAAAAATGAATATTATTTTTGGAATCATAACATAATGATTATCCAACGGTGAATTGTTCATAATTTTCTCAGTCAGTTTATGTTTTGGGTAAAAATTAAAAACCGTATAAATATACGGTGTGTCTTGTGACATCATAATGGCCCAATAGCATTGCAATAAATATTATAAAAGGTATATTAATACCAAAATCTGTTTTTAATATAATATAATGTTTTTAGGTTTATTTTACTTTTTTTATAAATCCATAGTGAATCCTCCAAGACATATAAAATATTTTAATATTTTAATATCATTTATTTGAAAGTGTGACTAACCTCCACATACGCAAGAAAAATAATTTATTATATTTGGAACATGGAATTATAAAAAAATTTATTCTAATACCCTTTGGAATAAACCATGGGCAAAAACCTTGGTATGGTTTTTAGTTTTGAATATTTTATTATGCAGTGTCTATAGCCAAAATAATAATGAAACCCCCCTTTTCTATATAAACCTACCCAAGCTTCCATTTATATTCCCTAAAAATCTTAGATGCTCATCTAAAAACTTATTTATACTCCTAGAGTCCTCCCATAGAACCCACAAGCTCCCAATAAGCCTCTCTTAAGCCTTTTGCGTAACACATCCATGTAATGGATTTCTCTAATATCATTTGAAATCATGTAACTTCGTTGAGATTAGTTCTTTTAATTTCAATTTATTCTATTTAAATTCGATTATAATCATTAAATTAATGTCCAATTTATGTTTTTTGTATGAGGGATAACATATTACCCCTCATTTGGACCCTTACCTAAGATGTTACTAAACTGAAATTCTGTAAGGGATTTCTCTCCTCTCTATTTAATTCAATCACATTCTTTGAGATTAATTATTTTAATTTTAATTTTTTATATTTAAATTAATTTATAATAATTACCTTACTATTAAATTAATTTTATTTGTTTTATGTATCATTTATTCCCCCTCATTTGGACCCTTACCTAAGCTGTTACTATGCCAAAATTTTGTAAGGGATTCTCTCTCTATTCCTTTATATCACACACTTCATTTATGACATGACCTTTTGATTTATATTTTCATAAGATGGGATACATTATTACCTATCCCCATTTCTATCCATTTTAATTTTAAATTATGGGATCCCCGATCACTCTCATTTATCCCTCTTATGAACCCTTATGTACATCAGTTACTATGCCAAAATTTTATAGGAGATCTTCCACCCTCCTATTTTGTCAAGAATTTCTTTTATGTTATGTTTTATATATTATTTTTTCTTATATTGTGATGTGTTCTTATATATCCCAACTTACTATATAGTTCATTTAAAAATTATGAGATCCCCCTTTCTCTCTCATCAACCCATTTTATGAATTTCTATATGATGTAATTATGCTGCCGAAATTGCACCATGATTTTCAATGCAAAGATAATTGTGTAGTGAATACCATAAAAATTTCTCTATCAAAGGTTTTCACCTTTATGAAATTATACATTTTTGATTGGGTACTTACATGTATGTATTCCAAATTCCATGATAGTGGAATTAATGTATGATGTTGAATGAGTCTTTTTCATATGATCTATATTGAACACTTAAGCATGACAATGAAATGTTTATAAAGGGTGCACCCTGATAGAGCTCCAATGAATTGGGTAATATTTAGTATCATGACATGTCATGTTAATAGTCATTTTATCTTGCTCCTCCATGTGTAATGATCCTTGAATCATTCTCCTCCATGTTAAATGAGCCTTAAATCATGCTCCTCTATGTGAAATGATCTTTGACTCATGCTTATGTCATGTTTTATGTTGATTCCACATTTCCCATGTTATAATTATCTCGAAATAGCATTCCTTATTATTTAAGTACCTTTTATTATCAATTTATATGCCTATTTTCTATCATGTATTGTATTCCTCATGTTATGCCTTTTTTATTCCCTTACTGGGATTTATATCTCACCCCTTTATTATTTATCCCTCAGGTTATCCCTTTTAGTGTTGAGTGAGAAGGAATGTTTTGGTCATATTAAATATGTTTTCAATTAAGATGTTGCATTTCATGTTTTATGTTGTTATATAATGTACCTAATTTCCCAAAGACACTCGACCTATCAATCTTCTAGGTTTTATTATGTGAAATTTTACATAATAAATCATGTATAAATATGATATAAAGTGTGGGGCTGTAATAGTTGGTATTAGTTGACATGATTTATTATTTTTGGGACTAAGATTAGAAAACCATTAGTGATAAGACTAAGTGTAATAAATCATCCCAAAATTTTGGTGAGTATAAAGAAAGTGGTTTATCGGGAAAATAAATTTTTGTATGGGTACTTTAAGTGGATGTGGTTCTAGAACCAATATTCCTAGGAGTAAAAACTTCGACAAGGTGTTTCAGGCCTAACTTGGGGTAACCTGGTAAATGAAAACAAGCCCTTCTACAAAACACAACGTGGTGCAGACAACCTGGTAAATGACAACAAGCCCATCCACCTCCGAGCTACCTCCTGTCCTGGTACTCTCATCCTTAGTCTGCGCTATTCGCAGTCTACACCAAACATAATGAGGTGTGGGCACAACTCGTGCATGGGTGAGTATCACGATACTCAGTAGGGACCTCAAGACCCACAAGGACTCACAAAATCCACCAAGGATAAACCCCAAGGCATGAAATCAACTAACAACCCTACTTAGGTATATGCCCATACATATACCAAAGTTATAAAGTAAACCCATAACAATCATGATGAAAACATAGAGTCCAAATCCAAATCCCTATGCTCAACTGTTCCACAAAGGAAGAAATACCACGAAGGCATGTACCACATAGGTACGCCACACAGAAGAATACTACCAAGGTATTTCCATGAAGTAAAGTACCACATAAGTACAGACTTAGCTCACACCAGGTATAACTTAAGTATAGTAGTAGAGATGATTAGATGTAACTACTGAATCATCTTACTCTGTTAAGAGGTAGAACCACATATGATCACTCAGTGCTGACCCAAAGAGGATCTCTCGGTGCTAACCCACACAGGATCGCTTGGTGCTGACCAACACAGGATTCCTAGGTACTGAACCACACAGAATCGCTCGGTGCTGACCCACAAAGGATCACTCGGTGCTGACCAACACATGATTTCTATGTGCTTACCCACACATGATCGCTTGGTTCTGACCCCCACAGGATGGCTAGGTGCTGACCCACACATGATCACTCTTCATTCTTCATGTCACATCCAGCTACTCGGTTCCTGCACTACATTCACTTTCCTCTGGGAGGGTCCACTGTACAAGCCTCTGGTCGATACACCAACTTCCATAAAGTCTCATGAGGAAGTATCTCAAAGAACCACCATGCCATAGGGGTCTCAACGCAACATACAGTGCATCAATCGGATGCCTGGTCTGTAAGTTATTAGACTTTTTGTCTTGAGGGCCTGGTTGGATTCGTGCTTGATCCAACCCGAATACTCCCCAAAATTTTCCAAAACTCTAGTGGGGTATACCAAAGGGACCTTCTCGCTCCATGGTTTCCATCACCATAGACGGTTTTTCAAATAGACTCCCAGTACCAAAGATATGGCCTAAAGTGCATAAATGGGTTGGAGTAGGTCTCATAGTAACCTGGCACATGACAACAAAACCTTCCACCTCTGAGCTACCTCCAATCTTGGTAGTCTCATCCTCAGTCAGTGTTGTCCATCGTCTGCACCAAACACAATGAGGTTCATGCATAGCCCGTGCAGGGGTGAGTATAAAGATACTCAGTAGAGACCCTGAGACCCTCAAGGTCTCACAATGTCCACCAGGGATAAACCATAAGGATTGAAATCAACAGACAACCCTACTTAGGTATATGCCCATACATATACCTAAGTTATCTAGTAAACCCATCACAGTCATGAGGAACACACAGAGTCCAACTCCAGAGCCCCAAGCTCAACTGTTCCACAATAGAAGAAATACCATGAAGGAAAGTACCACACATGTATGCCATACAGAAGAATACCACGAAGGTATTACCCTGAAGGAAAGTACCACAAAAGTACAGACTCTGCTCACACCAGGTATAACCTAAGTACGATAGTAGAGATGATTCGATCTAACTACTGAATCATCTTACTTTGTTAAGAGGTGGACCCACATAGGATCGCTTGGTGCTGACCGACAGAGGATCGTTCGGTGCCGACCCACACAGGATCGCTAAGTGCTGACCCACACAGGATCGCTCAGATCTGAACCACATAGGATCACTCAGTGCTTACCCACACTAGATCACTAGGTGCTGACCCACATTGGATCGCTCGGTGCTGACCCACATAAGATCGATAGGTGATAAACCACACATGATCACTCTTCATTCTTCACATCACAGCCAGCTACAGGGTTCCTGCACTACGCTCGCTTGTCTCTGAGAGGGTCTGCTCTACAAGCCATTGGTTGATACTCCAACTTCCACAATGTCTAACGAGGAAGTATCTCAAATAACTGCCATGCCATAGGGGTCTCAATGAAATAGACGGTGAATCAATCGGATGCTCGGTCTGTAAGTTATTAGCATTTCTGTCCCGAGGGCCCAGTTGGATTCCTGCTCCATCCAACCCGACCATTCCCCAAAATTATCCAAATCCCTAGTGGGGTATACCAATATGACCGTCTCACTCCAAGGTTTCCGGCTCCACATATGGTTCGTCAAACAGACGCCTGGTGCCAATGATATGGACGATAGTGTGTAAATGGGTCGGAGTGGGTCTTGGGGTAACCTGCTACATGACAACAAGCCCTTCTACCTCCGAGCTACCTCCAGTCCTGGTACTCTCATCCTCAGTTAGTGTTGTCCATATTCTATACCAAAAACAACGAGGTTTAGGCATAGCCCATGCATGTGTGAGTATAACGATACACAGTATGGACCCTGAGACCCTTGAGGTCTCAACAAATCCACCAAAGATAAACCACATGGCATGAAATCAACTGACAACACTAATTAGGTATATGCTCATACATATACCTAAGCTATCATATAAAACCATCACAATAATGAGGATAATATAGAGTCCAATTCCAAATCCCCATGATTAACTATTCCACAAAGGAAGAAATACCACAAAGGCAAGTACCACACAGGTGCACCACATAGAAGAATACCACCAAGGTATAACCATGATGGAAAGTAACACACAAGTACAGACTCAACTCACCCCATGTATAACTATAGTAAAATAGTATATATGATTAGATGTAACTAGTGAATCATCTTACTCTGTTAAGAGGTAGAGCCACATAGGATCTCTCGGTGCTGACCCACATATGATCGCTCGGTGCTGACACACACAGGATCGCTAGGTGCTGACCCACATAGGATCGCTCGGTGGTGACCCACACATGATCGCTCAGTGCTGACCCACACATGATCTCTAGGTGCTGACCAACATTGGATCGCTCGGTGATGACCCACACAGGATCGCTAGGTGCTGACCCACACATGATCGTTCTTCATTCTTCACGTCACATCCAGCTACAGGGTTCTCGCACTATGCCCGCTTGTCTCTGGGAGGTTCTTCTCCGCAATCCTCTGGTTGATACTCTAACTTCCACGAAGTCTCACTAGGAAGTATATCAAAGAACTGCCATGCCATAGGGGTCTCAACACATTAGACGGTGCGTCAATCAGATGCCCAGTCTGTAAGTTATTAGCCTTTTTGTCCTGAGGGCCCGGTTGGATTCATGATCGATCAATCCCAAACATTACCTAAAATTATCCAAAACTCTAGTGGGGTATACCAATGTGACCTCCTTGCTCCAACGATTCCAGCGCCATAGACGGTTCATTAGACGGATGCCCGATGTCAAAGATATAGCCAAAAGTGCGTAAATGGGTTTGAGTGGGTCCAGGTCCGGTCCGACTCGGTCGGACCGACACAGCCGGGGCCAAACCAGATTTCGGATGACCTTGACTGACTCGCTGGGTTTAGCCAGACCCTCTCTGGGCAGCCCAGCCGGCATTGGGCGTTCTGGCCCCCGCTGGGTGGCCCGGCCTGGCGGCCCGACCTGGGCAGCGCATGGCGGTACGACGAGGCCGCAGGGGGCCATGAGGGCAACGCGGGGCCACGAGATTTCGTGGGAAGTGTGAGGCCATAGGGGGGACGTGATGCGGCATAGGCCATGGGTAGCAGAGCGTCGCGGGGTGCGGAGGCTCCGGGAGGTGGAGCGCCGCGGGGGGCGGAAGTTGTGGGTTGGCACGGTGAGGCCGCAGATGTCAGTGGCCACAGACAGCGGAGGCCGCAGGGTGGCAGGGGTGGTGGGTGTCTAGGCCACGATGTGGTAGTGGCCGTGGGGAGGCGCGATGAGGCCATGGGGTGATGGTGGCCGTGGCCGGCTGAGAACCGCAGGGCACAGAGGCCACGGGGCTGTGGGGCGCCGTGCTTTCACCGGCGGCCGGCTTGACCGACAACCCTTCTTTATTCACCTTCATCGTTGTTCTCAAGTTCCGCTGGTGCCAACTGTCGACACTGGTCACCGACTCCAATTAAGAAGAATGAAATAGGGGTTGACCCATGTTTTTTTGGCCCGCACCCTCCATGTTAGGGCAGTAGAAAGCAACTCAAGAGAATTCATGAATCTAGAATATCAAACTCTACAAATTCATATAAATCATAAATCAACTCATTTTGGTTGATCTGCATTCACCAAGAAATCCATGATTGAGGAAATTAATCGAGAAATTTCATTAATTCAATAACAACCCCTACCTTGGAGATTGTTCACGGAGATTGGGAGATGGAAACAGTGAAGGCGAGGAGAGTTCCAATGATCGTTACATCCGTGGTCACACATCCGAAGTCGATTTTAACGTCGTCCCCACTCTTCAATTCAAAAGTGTGTTCTTTGTTGGAGAGATTTCTCCCAAGTTATCCCCCTTCTCTTTCGCCAACCAAAAATCCCCTCCCAAGAATAGTGGTTCCAATATAATAAAATATGTTTATCTGATTTTAAATTGTTGGCACAAATTACGTTAGATTAATTAATTAAAGGAGAGTTGGCATAATTAATTAATGGATAGTTAGCTTAATTAATTAAAGGAGATTTGGCATAATTAATGTAGGGAGTTTATGGGTTTTTCTCTCATTAAAGGGGTTCAGGTGGTCCCCACAATTGAGCATTCAAAAATGGGAGGTTTTAACCCCTCATGGTCCCCACCTCTATAGCCTTCACATGGGAGGTTTATTAGAAATAAAATAAAAGTTTTTTTTTTCATTCCCACAAAAAAACCCGAAAACTATCTTTCACCCTCTATATACTATAGTAGAGGTAAAGGTATCTTTAAGAGAATACTGACACTACGAGTTCAACAGTGCTCTCATATTTCATTTCTAAGAACCGGTTCAAAAGTTACAAAAACCCATTTTTACGTTCACTAAACGTATCCAAAAAAAGTTCATAAATTCATTATAGGAACATTGGGCCTCAGAATCATGCCCCTTCGGTTTTTGTGGACTCGTAAAATTCCCATATATTTAAAAAAAATTGCATGGAAATTTTGTTTTTTACATTCTCCCCACCTTGGGTCTTTGCGTCCTCGAAAGACACATCACAAAACTAGAAAAGCAAGTGGGGGTACTGAGTACGTATCTGAGCCTCCGGCTCCCATGTTCTCTCTTAGAGGTTCTCGTGCTTCCAATGAACACACACTAGAGGTATCGACCGCCCACAAAGGACCCACTCCAGTTGATCCTCAATCTCAAATGGAACCTCCCAAAATGTCGCCCCATCGTTGTTGTCTAGCTTGCTGTGGTCGATGACGCGGGATGGGTCATGCACGTATCTCCTCAGCTGGGATACGTTGAAGACATCATGCACCCAATGAAATAGAGGGAGAAGAGCCAAGTAGTAAGCCACCACACCAACTCTAATAAGGACCTGGAAATGTCTGATGAACCTTAGAGATAACTTTCTGCCTCAGCCAAATCACTGTAAACCTCATCGGGGTGAGACCCGTAGAAAGACGTGGTCTCCATCCTCGAACTCCAGAGGTCTCCATCTCTCACTGACATACGACTTATGCCTACTTTATGCAGACTTCATCTATTCCTGGATGATCTGCACCTACTCTGTGGTTGCCCGTAGCATCTCTGGTCCGATGAGGGATAACTCCCATGGTCAGTCCAGAAAAAAGGTAATCTGTAGGGTCTCCCGTACAGTACCTCAAAAGGTTCCATCTCAATGATGGAGTGATTACTAATATTTTATGCAAACTACACCAAATTAAAGTGATCCTCCCAGCTACGACTGAAGTCGAGGATGCAAGCACACAGCATGTCCTCAAGGGTCTGAATGGTCTGCTCTTTCTGACCATCCGTCTGAGGATGGAAGGCGGTGCTCAAACATATTTTCATCCTGAAAGCCTCCCACAACCCCTTTCATAGCCGGGAAGTAAAACGTGCATCACAATCCTAGAAAATCATTGAAATCACTCCATGTAGCCGCACAATCTCCTTCACATAGAGTCTTCCCAAGTTCTCTATTGAACCCTGATCTCTGATCGGTAGGAAGTGGGCCGAGTTGGTGAGTCATTCGATGGTCACCCAAATTGAGTCATGACCCTTGTATGTACATTGATGTACTATCATGAAGTCCATGGATATCCCATCCCACTTCCACTCTGGGTCATCTAAAGGCTGAACCAAGCCTGCTGGTACCTGATGCTCCTCCTCCACTTGCTGGAAAGTGAGGCACCAAGAGGCAAACACTGCTACTGCTTTCATTATTCTTGTCCAACTGGTCTGTCGTCAAAGATCCTGGTACATATTCGCCACTCCTGGATGTACCACTAGAGGGGATGTGTGGAAATCCCTCATCACTTCCTCTCAAAGTGACACTGGTACCATGGTACATACTTTGAAGAGGATGATATGATCCCCACCATCAGAAAATCTGTCCATTAAGTGCCTGTCCCATGGAAATAGGATCACGTCGAGCATCTTAGTCACCGTCCCCACATTGTGCCTCCCTGATTTGCTGAAGAAGTGGGGGAGTGACTGTAAGAGACTGAAGAAAAGATGCTCAATCACATTCCACAAAGGATATCTGCAAAGCATCCAACTCCTCTATCGCTTCACCTAACAGCTATATACCAGATCTCCGGCTGAGTGAATCTGCAACAACGTTACCCTTCCCCGAAGTATAGAGTATCTCAAAGTCATAGTTCTAGAGTAACTCAAGCCACTGTCAATGTCTCACGTTTACGTCTTTATGAGAGAAGATATACCTGAGACTCTTCTGATCAGAGTACATTGTAAAATGCTCACCCATCAAATAATGTTTCCACATCATCAAGCCTAAGAGCACTACTGCTAACTCTAGGTCATGGGTTGCGTAGTTCTGCTCATGCTGTCTCAACTATCGAGAAATATATGCGGTCACTACTCAATCCTACATCAGAACACATCTGATTCCGGTCCCTGATGTGTCGCAGCAGATTACGTACCCTACACCCTCCTCTAAAAGCCTCAAGATGGGGGTACTAGTCAGCCTCTGCCTGTGATCCTAAAAACTCTACTGGTATCTCTCCAACCACACAAAGGGTTTCCCCTTCTTAGTCAATGCTGAAAGTGGTGATGCAACTCTTGAGAAATCTGGCACAAATCTCCGGTAGTATCTGGCCAAACCCAAGAAACTCTTTATCTCTGTCACACTTCTGGGTGGCTCCCAAGATTGCACCACCTCAATCTTCACTAGATCCACTACAACTCTAGCCTCTAAGATGACGTGTCCCAGAAAGTGAACCTCTCGGATACAGAATTGGAACTTTGAAGGATTACCATAATGCTGGTGCTCTCGTAGTGTATCCAGTACTACCTTCAAATGATATGCATGATCCTCCTCAGTAGTCGAGTAGATTAGTATGTCATCGATGAAGACTACTACAAAGTGATCATGGTATGGCTGAAAGATCCTGATCAGGAGTCCCATGAACACTACCGTAGTGTTGGTTATGTCGAATGGCATAACTAAGAACTCATAATGGTCGTACCGACATCTAAAATCTGTCTTCTACACATCTGTATCTCCTACTCTGAGCTGGTGACAGCCTGATCTGAGGTCTATCTTCAAGAACCACCGTGCTCCATTCAACTGATGAAAGAGGTCATCAATCCTTGGAAGTGGGTACTTGTTCTTCACGGTCACCTAGTTTAGGCGCTGATATCCAAAAAAAAGTCTCAAACTCCCATCCTCCTTGGCGAACAAAATTTGGGCTGGCCAAGGGGAAATATAGGGCCGTATGAATCCCTTCCCCTACAAGTCCTATAGTTATACCCGCAGCTCATGAAGCTCCGCGAGAGCCATCTAATATGCTGGTGTAGATATAGGTGCCATCCCGGGGTACAAGTCAATGTAAAAACCCACCTCTCTGTGAGGATTTAGACCCAGAAAATCATCAGGGAAGACATCTGTGTACTGGTCCACCACTATAGGATAAATCTAACTCTCCACATCAACCACTCTGAGGGTAAGGCCAGCCAACTGATGAGTGATCGGCTGCACTCTCCTCCAGGTAAGTCCATCATATGGTGCAAAGGCTCCCTTCTCGCCGGTGAAGGTAAACCTGGTCCCATCCATGTGGAAACACCGCATATTGTGCCTAATAAATTCAATATGATCATGGATTGTAGATAACCAGTCCATACCGAAGATGACATCGTAAGGCCTAAACTCTGCTACTAGGAGATCCCAGCCAAAGCTCTCGCCTCCTAGAGTAAGCTCACACTACCGGAACCAGTGAGTATTCATCAAATCTGGTTCCCTAGGAGTCTCTATACGTAAGGATTGAGCCAATGGCTCCATCGGAATATCCGAGCTTTGAACGTGGGTAGTAGAAATAAAACAATGACTGGAACCTGTGTCTATAAGTTCGGCAGATGAGGTTGAGTAGAGACAGATTGTAACTCATATCATCTTTGGAGCACCGTGATCGTAGGCCTCAGTTGCCTCAAGATGAGCTCGCCCCTGTCCTATTTCTCCCTGTGGTTGGGGTGGACAACCTGTTGGTGGTGGTAGTAACATCTTGAATCATCGCCCACCGCCAGCTGCATGACCAGCTCCTCTGCCACGTCCAACTGCTCCCTGCAGACCTCCTCGGTCGAATCTCTATCTCTTCCTGGGTTTCCTTTGACAATATTTTGATCATCCGTACGATGGGTCAGAATGTCATGAGCCATGTGACCATACCCGTCGCATGCGTAACACTGCCCACTCCTAGCATGACTGGCTCTGCCTTGGGTGCCCCACAAAACTGACACTGAATCCTCCGATCGTCCACCTATAGGTCTGGTACTTTTTGACTTCTGTGACATTTGTCGGCTGCCAGATGCAGAAGACTCCACTACGTGATGTTCGGTGGTGGTTCTTGCTGCTGGTGACTGCTCAGCAAGAAAAATATCTACTAATAGGGCTCGCTATAACACCCCCGCTGGCGTCGGGATGCTGAGAGAGATCATCAAAACCCTGATCTCCCGCATAGGTCCCTTATCAAAGGTCCAGGCCCTAAAGAATGGGCCCCAAACTATATCTTTGGAGTAGAATGAGAGGTTAGTGAACCTCACTGGGTACTGATCCACAATCATGCCACCCTACTGCAGATGAAGCAACTCCTGATTGCACACTTCACGAAGAGTTTGTGGAGCAAACTCTTCTCAAAACAGGTTCTTGAAGTCTGACCAGAGAAGCGTCACCTCATCATGAACCAGGAGCATCAAGCTCCACCATCTACCTGCTACTTCCTGTAGAAGGATATCAACAAGGATCACCATGAGATCAGCTGGTGTTTCAACCAGTCAGAAGACTCTCACCATGACCTCCAGCCAATCCTCAACTGCCTGTGGGTCCGTCTCTCCCCTGAACCTGGGTGGTTTCTGGTACTGTAACTCATGAAACGCACTCAAGTGGAGTTCACCCACACAAGAATGTACAACAAATGTACAGACTCAGATCACACCAGGTATAACTTAAGTACACTAGTAGAGATGATTAGATGTAACTACTGAATCATCTTACAATGTTAAGAGGTAGACCCACATAGGATCACTCGGTTCAGACCCACATAGGGTCACTCAGTGCTAACTCACATAGGATCTCTCGATGCTGACCCACACATGATCTCTAGGTGCTGACCCACACAGGATCACTCTTCATTCTTCACGTCACAGCTATCTACATGGTTCCCGCACTATGCTGACTTGTCTCCAGGAGGGTCCTCTTCACAAGCCTCTGGTAGATACCCCATCTTCCACAAAGTCTCACAAGGAAGTATCTTAAAGGACCGCCCCACCATAGGGGTCTCAACGCAATAGACGGTGTGTCAATCGGACACCCGATCTGTATGTTATTAGCCTTTTTGTCCTGAGGGCACGGTTGGATTCGTACTCGATCCAACCCGACCGTTCCCAAAAATTATCCAAAACTCTAGTGGGGTATACCAAAGGGACCATCTCTCTTTTAGGTTTCCAGATCCATATATGGTTCTTCAAATAGAAACCCAATGCTAAAGATATGGCCTAAAGTGCGTAAATGAGTCGGAGTGGGTCCGTGTCCAGTCCGACTCAGCCCGACCTGGCCTGGGCCGACCCGGATTTTGTCGACCCGGTATGACCAGTTGGGTATGGCCCGGCCAGCACTGGGCATCCCGGTCCGCATTGGGAGGACCGACTTGGGCGGTGTGGGGCGACGTGATGATGTTATGGGGGGCCTCTAGGGCACCGCGAGGCCGCAGGTGGAGTGAGGCCGCGAGCGGCGTGAGGCCACGGGGGGGCCAAGGAGCGGTGGAGGCCTTAAGCAGTGGAGTGCCGCAGAGGTGGAGAGTGGCAGAGTGTAGTAGGGCGTAGAGGCCACGAGGCGGCGTGAAGAGGCCACGGATAGGGGCGGCCACAGAGGGAGGTGGCCGCGGGGCGGTGGTTGCTGCGAGCGGCAAGGCCACAGGGCATCAGGGGCTGCAGAGCGGCACAGCAAGGCCGCGAGGCGGTGGGGGCCGCAGGAAGTGGAGCACCACAGGGTGTGGAGGCTGTGGGGCACTGTGATTTCACCAGAGGGCGTCTTGACCGGTCACCCTTCATTCATCACCTTTTTCACGGTTCTCGAGTTTCACCTATAGTAACCACCGACACCAATCGCCGACACCAATAAAGAAGAACAACAGAGGGTTCAGGCCATATTTTTTTGTCCTGCACTCTCTGCGTTAGGGTGGTAGCAAGTGACTCAACAAAAATCCTAAATCAAGAATGAAAAACTCTAAAACTTAATATGAATCGTGGATAAACTCATTTTGGTTGATCCACGTTCGTCATGCTTTCCAAGAACGAGGAACTTTATCGAGAAATTTCATGAATTCAATGAAAACCCCTACCTTGGATGATTGTTGACTGATATCGTGAGATGGAAATAGTTAAAGAGAAGAGAGTTCCAATGATCTTCACTTCCACGGTCACACATCTGAAGTCGATTTGAATGTCTTCCAAGTTCTTCAATTCCAGAGTTCATTCTTTGTTGGAGAGTTTTCTCCCATGTTCTCCCCCTTCCCTTTCGCCAACCAAAAATCCCCTCCCAAGAAAAGAGGTGCCAACATAATAAAATATGTTTATCTAATTTTAAATTATTGGCACAAATTTAGTTAGCTTAATTAATTAAGGGAGAGTTGTCATAATTAATTAAAAGAGAGTTGGCATAATTAATGTAGGGAGTTGAGGGGTTTTTTCTCTCATTAAAGGGGTTCGGGTGGTCCCCAGCACCATGTTTGAATTGGGGGTTTTACTAGCTCGGGTGGTCCCCACCACCGAGCATTCAAAAATGGGAGGTTTAAACCCCATCATGGTCCCCACCTATATAACCTTCACATGGGAGGCTTACTAGAAATAAAATAAAAGTTTATTTTATTTTATTTTTTTCCCAGAAAAAACCCCAAAAACTATCTTTCACCCTCGACCTAATGCGGTCGAGGTGATGGTCTCTTTAAGAGAATACCAGCACTGTGAGTTCAACGGTTCCCTCATATTTCAATTCCGAACACCAGTTCAAATGTTACAAAAACCCACTCGTACGTTCACTGAACGTACCTGAATTTTTTTTCATAAATTCATTCCGCGCACACCGGGCCTCAGAATCACATGTCGTCAATTTTCATAGGCTCATAAAATTCCCATAAATTGAAAACAAATTTACATGGATATTATGGGTCTTTAAAGATTACACTTAAAATATTCGTACCCTTTAAAGTGGAATTATTTTTTTAATTTAACATTTTTGAGTAATTCTAAAAAGGAGGATAAATTTTTGGATTTATGTTTGTTTTTCAATTATCTAAAAGAGGGATAATAATGAGGTGGCTCCTTGATCAACTTTGATTTCATTTTTTTGATAATTACATATATTAATTTATAAAATCATTTTTCCCATAGTTTTTATTGAAATCATTTATTCCCTATAACATGAGTAGAATTGTTTATAATAAATTATTATTTTTATGTTTTATTTTTTAATAAATTTTTGATCTAGTATTGGAGAAAAATACATCACCATATGAGTTCATATCACATATTCTATATTTTTTATAATTATTTTAAAATTTTTTATTTTGAAAAATATCTCTATGTGTTGGACTAACTAGGAGAGTCAAGTGATCATGAGAAAGAGAATGCATAAACCACATGACTAAGGATTATCCACAATTAACTACATGTTAAAAACAGTAAAATATATATTTAAGTGATCAACCATTAATCTTTTTCCAAGACCTGTATCGACCATAAGGTATTAAGTCGACCAAATGAACTAAAGGATTGATTTAAATTGTAAATTTATCAAATTAATTAATAGATTGTGTACCATGAGTTATCGACCATAAGGTGAATAGATCAACCGTAGATTGATTCCCACCTACAGAATATTCTGATATACTGTGAGATATACTTAATATATTAATTCTCCTATATATAAAGGAACTCTATATATTGAGTTCATCAGAACTAGTTTAATATCATGGTTGTGGTTACTTTCTAATATTTTCTATGCCATACACCTTTATGATCAGCCACAACTCTTGATTGAATTACAAAAATTTGATCCTTTGCTGTTGGAGTGAACATTGTTTCATAAATACTCATATCCTTATTCACCTAGTTCTTTTAGTTCTTATCTATTTTTATTTTCTATGAGATTAATCATTTCTATTTTTTACTTCTCATACAAAGTATGTCTATCAGGTTGTGACTCCGTAAAATAATTCATGTGAGTGGTTTGTGCCTAACCTGTAAAAGGAAGATGTTTTTGATGTCCCTGGGTTAGGATAAAGGGATTTGGTTTCTTCCACTACCATAGATGGAAAATGGTAGATTTTGACTCGAGGTGAAAAAAAATTAGTCTGGGTTTATAAATCTATGTTTTAAAAAATTAGATGTAAAAGTTTATGACTCCCTTCAAAAGTCATATATTATAGAGTTAGTGGGATCGATCCCTCTCTAAATCTGAGAGGGTTGAAGATTAGAGTGATATTATTTAGATTTGAGATACTATAAAAATATATATGTTCATTTCATTTCTATTTCCATTTAATTAATTATTAACTTTGATAACAATTCATAATTTTTTTAAAAGATCAATTCACCCACCTCTTGACCATTTATCTATCCTCACATTGGGACCTAATAACATAACCAATGCGATTATCATAAAATAAGTCTAGCAAGAAGCATAAAATTGTAAATCCCATGAGAATTTGGAATTATAGGTTTGAACAACATCTAACCCATTATTTTCACATTAAATATATATGAGAATCCATTATTAGAGTGAATAACCAATCAAAACAAGGAGTTGGTCCTAGTTTATAAAAATACAAAAATACTACAAGCCTCTATTGTTTATTTACATGTAGTAATGTGGTTGATGGTTTCTTATTAAAATATTAAATAGAATCATATACCCTAATGGGAAACATTGGTAAAATTTAAAAAGGGAGTAAAATTTTCCAATAGAATTTGGGATTTGGTAAAAAATAAAAAACACCTGATTTACTCCCCTCTCAGCTATTTGCACCAATCCTATGGAGAATTTAAATTATTATCAAAGTGAGGTTACCCTCATATTAGATTTATCTTTATGTACCCAATAAATTTAATGTGGTTCGATGAAGTAAATATTTGGGATATTTTAAGATCCTTAGATTGAAATATCTGATCACATTGTTATTCTTACACAAGTGTAAGTGTCACCCAGAATATAGAAAAGAGTAGAAAGAAACAAGATAATAAGTTGAGAAAAGACTCAAAGAAGAAATAAGAACCACCATTAACTACTGGACCTTATCGTGGTGAGTTTTAAATTGAACATCATTAGAGAGATTCACCAGATGAAGTTAGTTCAAGCTATACTGAAAATGAATATATTGGAAATGATAAATCACTTAGTGATTTTTATTTGTAAATTAAGGTGTACATTTAAATTGTATGCATTAAATTTATTTCGTACATAATGAAAAATTTTAAGGTACTACTGGATTATATGTCACAACTATAATAGGAGGATATTGAAATGTAAGATGAATTAACTATATAGGTTAGAAAACCCAACACTCTCTCGGGACTAGTTAAATAAATGGATGAACAAGTTATACTTTGTAATTAAAGAATTTATTTGAATGATTACGGGTTATGAATTTATTCATGTGATAAAGTTCTTATTGGAGAAGTGATCCATGCAACTGAGAGTTTTAAAGGATTTATATGAATTCCAAATAATCCCACTAGATGTGAAATCCAAAAGAGTGAAAGAGTTAGTAAGATCCCTAGTGGTAGCAAGCAAGGTAAATGATAAACAAGGTTAGATAATTAAAAGTGATTGGGAAGAGAAATTTAAGTATGTTGTCGATGAGAAATATTCTATCAACATATAATTCTTATAGATGGAGGAAAATATGAAATATCTATAATAAATGAAATATCTAACTTCCTAAAGAATGGAGAAATAAGTTATACCAACCAAGTCTCATATATGTGTTTTTCCTTAAATTTAAATCATGTAGGTGGTATAGATAGTGTAAGAAAATGTATATAATCCTACACCTAATCCTCATCAAATAAGGTATCCCACAACCCTAATAAAGTAGTATGTGATAAATCTATTTTATCTATATATGTTAGAGAAAAAAAATAAAATTCTAGAAAAAATTTTAATGAAAAAAAAATCTCGTGAGTCCACCATAGATTCATTGATGGAATTTCCATGCGAATCAACCACCAAATTGGAGCCAAAGAAGTTTGGGTTTAAACCAAAAAACAACAAGGTTTTAAGAATATTTTTTGGATAAATTTCATTAACAAAAAAGGAAAGAGGTTTGTGTGTAGGTTTTCGTGTTTTTAGAGGTTTGAGAACATCTGCATTGATTATTGAAATTATATGTTGACTTTTAAAATTTATAGAAGTCTATAAGAATGGGGAAGAATATCCAGAAAAAGGAAAAATCTGGATACAAAAACCAAATATCACTGATGAAGAAAATTATACCCATAACGAATTTTTTTGAATATCTTGATAAGTTCTATAAAATCTATAAGATTTGTGGCCTTTAAAATGAGGAATTATAGTACAGTCTATTTAAGAATCATTTGTGTGTTAAGGAGAAGATGCAATCTTTGTAGACTAAGAAGCTGGTGGAAAAAGAAACTACATCTTCCTTGTGTTCTAAATTAGTGAAGAAGTGTTCAACCACGAAGATAGTGAAGAAATACAAACACAATTTCACACCACCTAAAATATTATACTTCTATTGTGGTAAAAGATTCCACACATTAATTTTTTAAACAAGATATTTAAACCAAATACGGAAGTTTCAATCTGAAAATTAATAAGAATATAATAAAAGAGATGAAAAATAATATTTGAATGGTAGAAGGAGTCACTGATGATGAGGTTGAGAATTTTTTAAAATAGGTTAACTCTAAAGATGATGAAATTTTATGTGAGAGGTGCAACAAGGTATTCCATATTCGTAAAAATTGCATGACTTGGATACCGGGTCAAAAGAAGATTAAAATAATAAAAGGAAAATCACCCATGATTCAAAGTTCCAAATATGACTCTATAAAGAATAGGTCCACATAATAAATTAAATAAGTGAGTTCCCATAATGATATATCGATCATATGTCCAAATCAACAAGGAGAATTATGTATGTTGGAGGAATCATCAAAGAGTGAAACTATTATCCATTATCAATAAAAGAAAGTTGTTCTAGCTAAGAAACAAGATGAAAATGAAAAGAAGTGTATGTTACTCACAGAGGAATATATATATAAACCTAATTGGGATTGATGCATTAATAAGTTTATATATTATATAATTTTATAGGAAAATAAATAATATTTGAGAAAAAATATCATCCTCAGTGCAATAATTGAGAAGGTGATAAAGTACACCTTATTCCCAAATAAAAAATACTTATATTTCAATCCATTGGATTTAAGGTTATGTTTAAAGTATGGATGAAATAGTTGTACATATATTTAGGATAACCATCATGAAAGTAACCATGACGTTAGAGAATTGAATGTATATCTTAAGGGGGAGTTACTTAATAATCCAATTTTACCAAATTAATATCGTTTCTATATAAATATAGATTTTGTACATCCCCTTAAAATGAAGATGTATAAGGTATGCTTTTCATTATTTTAATTCTATTATTATTTGTGTTTACTTTTATCAAAATGTTGGAGTGAGTATATAATAAAATTGGGAAGTGAAATTACTATCACTTGAAATTTTTTGATATGTTTTGGGAAGCTTGAGTGCATATTTATAGATATTTTTCTGATAAATCTATTCCACGACACTTAGAAAATGATATTATATGTTAGAACAACCTTAGGTGACTTGAATTGAAAAAAACTTCTTTTGTAAATTCACTCATTTTTTCTATACCAGGTTATCCCAAGTAGTATTTATAGATTATATACAAAACGATCGTTGAAAATAATGTTTGTGGTGCCTTCCTTATCCAATGAAAGTAAAATATCAAAGGGGAGAAACATTTTCTTTGAAACAAGGTTGATAGAAATGTGTGCCTTCTCCCAGGACCTATGATTATGGAGGAGAAAAATCATTCCCACTTTTTCATATTGAATATATGGGAAAAGATAAATATTTACTTCCCATTTATAAGTGGTATTGAAAAAAAAAACTCAAAGGGAGATATTGAAGTTCCCTTTCATATTCTTTAATACTTATATTGTATTTGTTGTTAATATTAAAATTGGAAGTCAATGTATGTGGAGAAGAATGGGTTATGGATTTATTATCCTCACATTACATCTATATTTAAGTTCTACCCATATGGTTTGGGTAAATAAGAATATTTGGCGGTGCTATTAGAAATAGAAACGAATTCTCACATGTTGGATAAGGAATTTCGACAATCTAGTGCCTTGGAACATCTTCCTAGAAATCTTCTATGGGAATCCCCATAAATCAAATGTTTATTGAGATAGAACTAATTTTAAAAAAAGTGTTGAAGTAGGATTTCCATAAATATATATAAATTTTTAGAATAGTGGAATTATTGGATGCATTAAATAACTTTAAGATATTTTAAATCATCATTAAAAGGATACATGATTTAGAAGTATGAATAACCATGAGTTGGTAGAAGTTAATCCTAGAGTGATACTTCATATGACCAATGAAATAATATTTAAACCACTTGGATGAATTTTTATAAAGTATGAAGATAGGATGAAGGTATTTTAAAGAATCTATGAAAATAATTGAATATTTTACAGATTTTCTGTTTAAATTGAAAATTTTAGCTAAGCTTGGAATTTCACAATCGATCTACTTAATATAGTCCTTTGTATGGCTCTACCTCAGGGTCAATATACATGGTCAATAATAAATGTTATTTATTTTTTATGAGATCTTTTTATGTGGTCAATTTTACCCATGAACGATCATCATTGTTATTTATTTGTTGATGTAGTCACTTGATACAATCGATCTTTCTCCCGGTTGATCCTCACAGTAGATCTTCCACCCATTCAATCTTCAAAGTATGGAAGTCCATTAATTGAGTTTATGTTTGTACATGATGTTTCTTTATATGGTCTATTTTTTATGCATGGTCGGTTTTCAAGTTTAATCTATTTAATTTTTTTATGTGATGAATTCACTTCATAGTCATTTGTCTAACTGAGCATATGGATGATCTAAAATCATCTTTTTTACTCAAGACTAATAAAGACCATGCAATTTGAGTCATTCTAAGATACTATCCAGATGTGCAGTTTATTTTAGTGTCTTCACTGGTATTTATTAAAGCTTTCAAGTTGAAATGGAATGATTCAAGTCATATATAAAGTGATTTACATCTTATATAGATGGGGTGAATTTTAAATTATAATTTACTATGAAAATTTGATAGTATAATGAAGTATAGATTGATATTATTTGAATAATTGGATGAAATATTTATGGGGATTTAAATTTCTTTACTTTACTAGTAGGGAAGATAAAGAAAAGATTCATCTTTATTTACTGTTTGATTTACCTAGAATCATGTAAAGTGACTCAAGATGTTGAATTCAAGGAGAGTTTATGATATATAATAAGAATAAACGAGGGCTATTATAAGAATATGGAATAGTCTATAATATATATTTACATATAATAAAAAAGATAAATATATTACCCAGTAAAATTCAAAGGTAGTTCTATAATTTTCGTGGGGATAACCATTTAACGAAAATGAAATATGGAGATCGTGGTTGAATCCCACAAAAAAATTGGAGGAAAATTAAATATAAATAATGTGAATAAAATAAATTGATTATTTTATTTATTATATATTATAGATAGTATCAATTTATTTTAATTCTGTATATAAAGAAAAGGAATATGAGAGGAGATGATGAGATTGAGTGTTTGAAAATATAAGAGAGACTATGAAATTATGAAATTTTTTAAAGAGAAAACTGATGGTAAAAATATAATTTACTGAGCCCGTGATTTGATGTCTGATCACCAGGCTATTGAAGTTGAAGAAGGAATATTATGTCAACTATTGTTCAATGATCATATTGGTGAGCCAATGTTGAGATGAATATGGAGGAGGTAAACTGTTTGAGAAACCATCCATCTGTGCTTGTTTTCATTTATTGGTTATAGATTTTCGTAAGTTATGATATTTTAGATATAAAATATCTCAAGAGGCCAGATATTGAGAGAGATAGTCAAATGAGAATATTATGTAGAAGCCTATAAAGTAGAGATGTAGTTGTGACATATTTGTAAAGTATTCATGATGTTTTTCTGACATTTTGTGTATCTTGAAGAAGGATATTTTTTTAATTAGGAATAATATTGTTGTATCAATGTGATTAACATCCAGTAATGAATTCAAATCAACATTTGAATATATAGTGGGGCTCCAAAGAATATCTGTGTATCAAGGTATTCATTGAGTTCGTGGTTCAACGCTATGACAATAGAGTGAATTTATTTATATAAGTCCAATGATTTTCTATAAAAATAATTCCAATGAAAATTAGGAAACTGTAATTCTTTTGAGACACTATCATTTTAGGTGTTTGAAAACCCCAAAACAATTTTTCTCATTGATTATTGTCACATCCATGAATTATTTTAATGTTATTTTTCATGTACTTTCTATTTTTTCTTTGTTTGTGGGGGTTTCCCATTCATTTTTGGAGAAAAGGGTGTTTTCGTCTAGATTTTAGGCCAAACCATGAGCCCATTTCAAGATTTAAAAACAAAATTTATTTCTTTTACAAATATTTCCTTTTTTAACATTTATCACCCATTACAATTCCCCCTTGGCCTCCCATAACCTATGAAAACCACCATATCCATTTGGACCCCTTAGTAACTCAAAATCGTGGTGGATTTGGGTGATTTATTCAGGCAATGGGCCAATCCGTGAGCCCATTTCTAGATTTAAGGAAACAATTTATTTCTTTTATATATTATTCATTTTTTAAAATTTTTATGTCATTCCACCTCTCACTCGAGACCAAAAACCCTAGGTTCACCCCCTATGTTCCATTTTCCCTCTTTAGAGCCCATTTTCATCATGGATTAGGGAAAAATTCTTCAAGGTTTCCCATATCATCAAAATTTGTAAAGGGATTTTTTTTCTTCCACAAATCATTCATTTATTACTATTTTTCAAATTTAATTCCCCAATTGACCTCCTCAACCTTATTAAAACCTCACTTTCAATTTTGGCTGCTTGGAGATTCAACTATTGGTGAATTTTGGGTGATTAATTTAAATTTTCTCAAGTAAGTGAATTCCTCTCTTGTTCCTTCTATTTCCTTAGGGTTTCTCCCCCTTCTTGAATTTATAAATGTTTAGAAAATATGGATTCATAACTAGGGTTTTTCTGAGTTTCTTGGTTCAATCATGTGGTTTTAGGTTCATTTTCAATCCCTTCTGGTACGATGGTGGTGCAGTTGATGTTTCACACAATGATTTGAGGGTTTTGACACTCTTGGTAGGTGATTCCATGCTTAATAATTGTAGAATGAGTTATCTTGTTATATTTATTTTATGTTCCTCTTTCATATTATTGGGCGTGAAAACTATTTTGTTAGCATTTGTTAAGAGTGTTATTTTTAAGTGCCAATTTTGTGTGAAAATGGGTGTTTTATATGTGTATTCCATGTTGTACCAATTGGTGTTATTTTTTAATCCGTGGAATGGCTTTATTAAAATGTTTTAGTGCTTCCAATTAGGGTTTTGTGTAATATTTGTATGAATTTGGTTTTAAAATAGGGAGTATAAATGGATTTTTTTGTGCAAAGTTTTTTTATAACTTGTGAAATTGTTTTATGGAAATTATAACTGTTTATTTGAGTTACACGAATGGTAAAAAGATTTTTCAGAAACTGTTTTGAGTGTGTATGACCAGAAATTATGTTTTTATGTGTAAATGGAATTTGGTAGAATGTGGAACATGTTTGATCACAAAGGGGGAAACCTGAGTATCTAGGTTGGCAGACGTGTACTAGTATGATAGTGATCCGAAGTTCTTTTTTCCCTATTTCACTTAGCATGTTTGACATTGAAAACACAAACAAAACTATAATGGTGATGATTTATGAACACTAAGTTATGGGCATGTTCCATACTAGTGTATCATGTAGAAGAACTGATATTGTTATGGTTACTTTCACACCAAAATATGAGGTACCTGGGGATCAAAACTAACTAGTTCCTAGGGGTGTTCGTGTGTTTAGTGCTCATTGAGTATTTGGTATTTATATTTGGATCATGGTGTGTTTGTATGGTAAATTTAGTAGCTTTCATGTTTTATCTAAAAGTGTTCATTCTTTAATGTTACATCTTGGAAACTGTTGTCATTTAAAGGTTGCATCCTTTAGAAATTATTTCTACCATTTGTTATTTACAACACATGAAATCTTTTTATATATGATTATTTTCACATTAAATCATTGGTTGGTATCCTATTGGGATTATACTCACACCCTACATACACATTTGTGTGTAAGTAGACTTTATTTTATTTGATACAGGTAAGGGAAAGGCCATTGGAGATGGCGGTTCGGGTTGTTAGTTGCTTCTGTGGTGTGGTGTTGTGGAGACGTCTCAAGGGTGATGAAACCTTGTCATGTGGTGGTATTTGGGAACACTTTTTGGGCCTTTCCATGGGTCGGGACGAGTTCTAAATTCGAAGGTGGCCAGATTTATTTCATCACAAAATGATATCAAAGGAGGTTATCTTGTTGGGTAATATTATTGTTCTGGGATGAGTCTTCTTAGACAGTAGTTATGAATATCAGGGCTCAGAGTTCTTGACACGAGTTGGGTTCTTAGCCCACACCAATATTAAAAGACCTCGGGTCACCATGGGATGACAAGATTTTATGCTTGACTTCTCTTCAATGTGGGATGTTTTGACTGAAGACTGCAAAAGGAAATTGAGTGGGAGTGAAGTGGTCATTCATATTATTGTTGTGATGAGTTTGACTTTTTTATAATCGATTTTTTTGATGAAATTATTCAGAACTATTTTTCTAATGATATCTCTTGGGCCTATTTCCTTTTGTAGTAACATGCCTCCCTGGAAATCTCCCATGCACCCAAGAGAGGAAGCCAAAGAGAGTTATCCTTCAACACTTGATTAGAGGTTAGTAGAAACTGTGGTTCAAGATGTCCAAGATCTAGGGTAGGGAGAATCTATTGTTCCTGCTTCAGTTAGAGAAGATGAACCTAGACTTCGTATAGACAAAGCTCAAGAGTTTCTAAAAAACAAGAATCATACTTTATGAGGTATCATAGAAACCTAAGAAGAAGAGGAATGGCTCAAAATTATTAAGCACATGTTTTAGTTCCTTGACACTCTTGATGAGGTCAGGGTAAATTTGCCACTTTTCTGTTAGAGTGTCCCAGCCACAGGTGGTGGGAATCAGTGATTCAATATGGGAAGCATGAATAGATGGGATTGAATGATTTCAAGGTTGAATTCAATGACCAGTACTACCTTGAAGTCATGGAATATACTAGATCCCAAGATTTTCTGGAACTTGTTCATGGGAATCTTTCTGTGATGGATTATGCCAACTATTTTTCTAAGCTAGTCTGGAATGTACCTAAAATGTTCTCCAATGAGAAGATTAAGGCCCAAAAGTTTGAAAGGGGCTAGAAATTGGATATTTATTCCCAGGTGTTCCTTTTTAAGTTGGAGACCTATGCTAAGGTGGTTTAACTAGAGTGTATAGTGGATATTTACTATAAGGGGAGGTCTGGTTTCTCTAGGATAATATCAATGATGGGCATCAGTAGTTCATCTTAAAAGAAAGGGAATCTGGAGGAGCAGGTGAAGAAAGGAGGTGGTAGTTTAGGACACTCTTCCAAAAAGATTTTATCTATGGATTCTGATGCATATTCATTCAGGTGCCACTAGTGTGGGAGGCCAGGGCACATCTAAACAACATGAAAATATCCTATGAAGCCCTGTTATCAGTGTGGAGGTATGTGACCCTTATAGTGCTTTTTCAGGATGGCATGTCCACTTCAGAGGGGCGAAGGGTCAGTGGCTTCCAGAGGAGTACGAGCTTAGTCAGATCCATCGAGGAGGGTGGATCTCAGTTTGGTGGTTGTGGTGGAACATCCAGATCATCTTTTGGGAAGTGATAGTTTAGGATAGATCCATAGGTGAGTGGTTGTTCTCTGTAAGAGATGAGGAATCTTCATGATGTGAAGAAAGCACCAGTGGGATCGGATGTGGGGCCATCCACTGTCTGAGGTACCATTTTGATTTCATCTTATTTGGATGTTGCTATTTTCCATTCTGGTGTTTTTTTTTCATTTATCTGTACCCATATTTTGAGCACACTGAATTTTCCAACTGAGTTTTTGTCTTTCATGATGGAGTTGGTGATGCCATTGGGAAAGAAAGAGCAAGGTCTCAGGTGCCCGTCATGTGCACCTTCTATGTCAGGGGTTGAAATGGGTGGGATATATTGGTCTTAGATATAGATATATTTAATGTAATAATTTGAATGTATTTATTGGTTCACTTTTAGGTGCACATCGATTACTATAGGCGGCGAGTGAGTTTCCATGGAACCTGATGGGAGTCCCTATGTTTTTCATGGGGAATGGGATAATCGTTTAGGTCATGAAAGACCTCAACTCCCAGAGTTGGGGAATATTATCTTTCATTCATCATCACTCACGCTAGATGAAAATGGTAGTTCTATTGAGATTGGATTACCTCATGTAGTGGATGAGTTCTCAGATTTATTTCCAGATGATTTATCTGGCCTTCCCATAGAGAGGTAAGTGGAGTTATCAATCGATTTGGCCTCAAGAACACAGAAAATATCTCTTCCCTCATATCTTATGTCCCCCTCCGAGACGAGGGAATTAAATATACAAGTGGATGAATTATAATCCAAAGGATTCATTCGCCAGAGCGTCTCTCCTAGGGCTGCTCCTATTATTTTGGTGAATTAGGCCGATGGATCCCTCCAGTTGTGTATTGATTACCGAAAAGTGAACAACATTACCATCAAGAAAAAATATCATTATCTATGAATATATGACTTGTTTTATTAGTTAAAGGGGTAAAATTGGTTTCCCGAAATGGACATAAATTTGAGTTCCCACCAACTTAGAGTGAAAGAGGCAGATATCCCAAAGACAGTCATCTAAATCAGGTACAACCACTTTGAGTACTTGGTCATTACCTTTGGATTGACCAATGCTCATATGGTCTTTATGGAACTCATTAATAGGGATTTACACCAGTATCTAAAATATATCATCATGGTATTTGTGGATGGCATCCTAGTTTTCTCTGGATCCGAGGAGGAGCATGAGCATGATTTGTGGATCGTGTTGGGAACTTTGCAGGATCACCAGCTTTATGCAAAGCTGTACAAGTGAACATTTTGAATCAGGGAGGTGAAGTTTATGTGGAATGTGATCTTAGAGCAGGGATTTTTAGTGGATCCTGAGAAGATCAGTGCAGTGATTTCATGGGAGCATCCTGATAATGTGTCTGAGAGCATGAGTTTCCTTGGATTGGTAGGATATTACAGGTGGTTTGTTTTGGATTTATCTGGGATTGCTTCTCCCAGGACCTCACTCACATGGAAATGGGTGAAGTTTGTTTAGGGCCCAGAATGGTAGGTATCCTTTAAAGAGATGAAGCGTCACTTGAATACTGTCCCGATGTTGATATTTTTAGAATTAGGAAAGTGTTATGTGGTGTATTGTGATGCTTCACATATAGGTCTCAGGTGCGTGCTTACATAGAAAGATCACATGGTGGCATATGGATCCCACCATCTCTGACCACATGAAAATAATTACACGACCCATGACTCAAATATAGAATCTTTGATTCCTTATTGGAAGGAATGGCGTCACTACCTCTTTGGGTAAATGTTTTTGGTCTATTCTAATCACAAGGGTTTATCCTACATCTCATCACAGAAGGATATTAATCTGAGGAAGCAACATTGGATCAAGTACTAGTAGTGGTTATACATTGATATTATCTACACCCCAGGATAGGGTAATGTGGTGGCTACCACGTTGAGATGAAAAGTACTAGTTCAGGATTTGAGGATGTCCAGTGATGAGAGGACATTGAGGGGAATTTCTTTTCAGATGCACGTGGAGAACAAGGAGCATAATGTAGGTGCATTATTTGTGAGCGTTCAGTGGGATCCTTCTATTTTAGATATTATTCAGTGGGAGAAACCCAATTATTAGCTCTGTCAGTGGTCTAGGAAGTATCTTCATGGTGGAGAGACTACTTCTGATTGGACTCTATCTTCCGAGGGGATCTTATGATTCAAGGTCCGTGTAGTGGTACTATTATCTCTGGAGAAGGTAGTGATGAATGATAGCCACTAGTCTTTTTGTTTCATCCATCCAGGTGCTACCAAGATGCATTCTGATGTTCTTTGATAGTTTTGGTGTCCAGGCATGAGATAAGACATAATTGAATTCGTATTGAGGAGTTATACTGGTCAGTAGGTGAAAGAGGAGAATAAAATGCCCTATTGTTTTCTTCAGCTGTTACCCATTCCTACCTAGAAATGGGATGCGTTTTCCATGTATTTGATAGTTTTATTTCCTTTTACACCATGGTAAATAATTATATTTGGGTGGTGATTGATCATTTGACAAAATCAGCTCATTTAATTCTGATCAATGATTTGACCAAAGTGAAGGAATTGGGCCGGTTTTTTGTACTAGATGTTGTGATGATCTATGGTGTTCCATCATATATCATATTAGATAGGGACCATATTTTTACCTCTTAGTTTTGGAGTGGACTTTAGAAGACATTGGAGTTGAAAATTAAGTTGAGTACGACATACCAACCTCAAACGGATGGTCAGACAGAGTGGGTTAATCAAATTCTAAAAGTCATGCTTCGGCATGTGTGTTCGATTTTGGTGTTTAATGGTATTTCCATTTGGTACTGGTATATTTTTCCTATAAAAATAGCTACCAATCCTCAATCAAGATGTCACCATTCAAGTCCCTTTATGGTCGGCTGTGTCGATCTATTTTATGTTGGGTGGAGGTTGGTGAGACCTCACTTCTGGGTCCGAATATTGTGGAGGATATGTTAGACAAGGTTAACATTATTAGAAAATGGTTGTTGATATCCTGATTCAACACAAGTCTTATACCAATCAGAGGCGCTGAGGTTTGGAGTTTTCTGTAGATGACCGGGTATTCTTGGAAGTGGCACCTTCCTTGGGTCTTCGTCATCTTGGTAAGAAAGGGAAGCTAACACCAAGGTATGTGGGACCTTATGAAATAATTGATAGGATTGGTAATGTGGAAAACTAGTTAGATTTTTTCTCTTAGTTTACATCTATCCATGATGTCTTCCACGTCTCCTAACTAAAGAAATACAATCTAGACTCGTCCTATGTTTTGAGTTAGAGTTGGAAGAAGATCTGTCTGTAGTTGAGTGACCATGGAATATTGTGGAATCCTGAGAAAAATTTATTATAGGGGAGAATATTCTGATGGTTTGAGTCCTCTGGAAACATGTGACTGATGAGCATGAGAAATTAGAGTAGAAGTCTTGGGTCGAAGAGAAGTTCCCGTTTCTATTATCTGATCAGGCTTCGAGATGACTTTCCGAGGGTGGAATGTTTTTATGGTGCAGAGAATTGTCACATCCATGAATTCTTTTAAAGGTATTTTTTCATGTTATTTATATTATTTCTTTGTCTATGAGGGTTTCCCAAGCATTTTTAGATAAAAGGTTAATTTCTTCATTATTTGTGCCAAATCGTGAGCCCATTTCCAGATTTAAAAACAAATTTTTTTTTTCTTTTATAACTCCTTCCATTTTTAACATTTTTCACCGATTACACTTCCCACATGGCCTCCACAAACCTATTTAAACCACCATATCAATTTGGACCCCGTAGGAACTCATAATCATTGTGGATATGTGTGATTTATTCAGGCATTATGCCAACATGTGAGCTCATTTCTAGATTTGAGGAAATAATTTATTTATTTTATATCTTATTCATTTTTTAACAATTTTTAGTCATTAAACCTATAATTAGAGACCAAAAACCCTAGTATAAACCCATGTTCCATTTTCCCTCTTTGGAGTTCATCTTCATAGTGGATAAGGGTGAATTTCCACAAGGATTCTCAAATCGTCCAAATTTGCAAAGGGAATTTGTTTCATTCATAAATCATTAATGTTTTAATATTTTCCCCCATTTCAGTCCCCACTCACATCCTCATCATTATTCAAAACTCCCTTTCAATTTTCTATGCTTGTATATTCATCTTTTTGTGTATTTTGTGGGGTTTATTCAAAGTTTCTCAAGGATGTTAATTCCTCTCTTGTTCCATCCATTTCCATAGGGTTTCTCCCCTCCTTCTTGAAGATCCAAATGTCCAGAAACTAGGGATTCATAACTAGGGTTTTTTTAGTTTCTTGTTCCAAAATTTTGGTATTAGGTTCTTTTTCAATCCATTGTTGTGTGGCAGTGGTGCTGTTGAAGTTCCACATAAGTATTTGTGAGTTTTGACACTCTTGGTATGTAGTTCCATGCATAAGCATTATAAAATGAGTTACCTTTATTGATTTATATTTTTTATGTCCCTATTTATTTTTTTTGGGGGAGAAAATAATTTTTTCTAGAATTTGTTAAGCGGGTGATTTTTAAGTGCCAATTTTGTGTGAAAATGGTTCTTTTACATGTGAACTCCATGTTGTACCAATTGGTGTTGTATATTAATTAATGGAATGGATTTATGAAAATGTTATAGTGTTTCTAATTCTAATTTTTTGCAACATTGGTATTCATTTGGTTTTAAAATAGGGGGTTTAAAGGTATTTTTGGTGAAAAGTTTTTTTATAACTTGTGAAATTGTTTAATGGAAATTCAATGTGTTTATTTGAGTTATACAAATGGAGAAAAGCATTTTTAGCTACTGTTTTGAGTGTTTATGACCAGAACTCTTGTTTTTTATTTGTAAATGGATTTTGGTAGCATGTGTAACTTTTTTAAGCATGAATAGGGAAACCCAGGTATCTATGGGGGCAGATGTGTACTTGTACGCAAGTGATTTGGAGTGGTTTTGTCCTTGTTTCACTTAGAAAGTTTGACATTGACAACCCTAAAAAACTATAATGGTGATGATTGGGAACCAATTGGTTATGGGTATGTTCCTTACTAGTGTCTTTTTCATGATAACATATAATGGTATGGTTACTTTCACACCGAGATACGAGGTACCTGGGGATCACAACTAACTAGTTCCTAGGGGTATTCCCATGTTTAGGGATTATTGACTATTTAATATTTATATTTGGATCATGGCGTGTTTGGATGGAAAATTCAGTATCTTTCATGTTTTATTTAAAAAATTTCATTCCTTAATGTTACTCCTTGAAAACAGATTTCATTTTAAGGTTGCATCCTTTATAAATTATAGCTACCATTTATTTTTTACAACACATGCACGTTTTTTATATGATGTTTGTCACCTGGAATATTTGGGTGGTATCATATTGGTATTAGGATCACACCCATCTTAAAATTCTGGGTGTAAATAGATTTGATTATGTTTGACACATGTAAGGGCAAGGCCTTTGGAGATGACAGTTTGGGTTGTTAGTAGCTTCTGTGGTGCAGTGTTGTGGAGATGACTCATGGGTGATGAACCCTTGTCATGTGGCAGTCATTTAGATGTTTCTGATGATAATTTTATAGTTTTCGACCTCTTGTGTCATGTTAAAAACCTTGTATTCAGTTCTTAATTTTAGTTAAGGCTTGTTTTGGATGAACTTTCAGATTGGTGCATTCTTCGATATTGGTTGTTTTATGTATCCTAAATCTGGTAAATAGTTCCCAAACCATTGTTTATGATACCCATGCACTTATGATATCCCATGAGGATAGGGAATGGCCTTATGTTCTTTCCATGTACTTTTCTAGGTGTCAAATTCAATGGTGACATGATTTGTTTCATGATAATTATAGTGTAGAATCGTTGATTGGGGTGAATAAACTATCGAGGCAAGAAGTATGTCATAATATCAAAAATTGTAAAAATATAATGTTCCTATTTTATTACTTTAAATTCATGTATGTGGTTGATGGATTCTTAATAAAATATTAAATCAATATATATTAATTAACCAACAATAGGGGTTAAATTCTAAAGGAAATAAAAGATTAAAAGAGGCTTCAAAATTTTATAAAAATTTTGCAACACATGATTCACACCCACTCAGGTCTTTTCATTGATCATAATGTGAATTTATGTGACCTCCGAATCTTTTTATCACTCACAATATATGATGTAATATGAGTTTATTTAATAAGATAAAATCGATAGTTTCATCTATACAATGATATTTTCTAAGAAGGGGGAGTCTCTTGTTCACTATAAAATAGTTGAAAGATTAGAATATTCTGGATGGACTGATGACTATAATGGAAAATATCCAACCTATAATGCTTAAGGGAAAAAATATATGAATCCCATATTACTATAGATAACCACTCTACCATTGAGGAAAATTATTTTTTTCTGATATGGTGATCTCTAGTAAGGGGGGTGAAATTAGAATTTAGTGGGGTGGGGTTTTCTCATCTAGTTGGGTTTTAATCATTGTTGTGATTATTATGCTTACTCCATAGGATAATCCTTCTTTGTAAGGGTTTTATTCTAGAATTTTTCTATACAAGGATTACAATATTTGGAAAGTTTTGGTTTATAGACTGAAAAATAATCATTCCCTATCTATTGGTTCATGTCTAGACATAGAGTAGGAGGAGTCTTAAAAAGTTGATATTTTTTATAAGTTGGTTTAGATGCCGAATCCCACTCAATGAATTCATCTATATTTTATGATGATTCTATAGTAGTAAATAAGTAATGTTAACATAGGATGAAATGGAGTAAGGGGAAATTTTATGCGTAAGAGATTATATTGAATTTAAGGAATAAAAAAATATTTATAAGTATTATTCATATTTACCTAATCTAATGGTGGCTAGATGAGTAGTGAAATTTGAGAATTGCAAAGAGACTAGTCTAGTACTAAAGGTAAATCCACCAAAAACCAAAAATAAAAATGTAGTAAATTACGGTATTATGTAATAATCTCAAATGTCTCTAGTTACTAGACAATAAATGCCTGATGATTCAAGAATTAAGTTTTTGGGGAGGATCTAGATGTTCAAGAATAAGGGGTAGTTGGTTTACAACACTTGAAAGACTAATGGATCTTATATTTACATTTTAATTTCAATAAAATGATGAGATAAACCTATTATAAATTTAGTAAGGCCTTTAAGGATAAATTAAATGAAGAAAAAAATATTTATTTAGATGTGAAAAAATAGTACTTGTAAAAAGTGATGAGTGGGAGATAATCATTGGGCCTTAGTGAAGAACTTTACTGACAACAACACCATCAACTTGATGTCACCTTTTTGGATTTGATCCTACACACTAATACACCAATGAATTCATAAAGTTATATGATTTTATAGCATACACCCATGATGATAACTAATGACTTCAAACAAATATTAACATCAATAATCTATCATGGAAATAACATGTTTATTCAGGTGTGTATTTTTAGTATGTTTTTTAGGGTTTTAGTTTGTCTTGGATTATGACTATTATGGTTCCCACTCAATATATAAAAGTGTTTTCTTATTTTAACATGAAATAAAAATGTATTTTAAGGAGTATTATTGAAACAATTTTATGCCTGACAGAAGATCTAGAAACGAGTCATTTTTAGAAAAATATTATTAATTAATAATGAAAAAAATTAGATTCCAGCTAAACTGAAATTAACTTATCATTAACAGCATTATAAAGAACCAATACATCACTAAACCAATTAATCAAAAACATACACACAAAATACCACCAATAAAAAAATAAACTATCATTATCATATTGATTAAGATCTTGAATTAGAGACTAGGGTGAGATTATATCACAAGAATTCTCCAAATTCCATACATGATTGTGTTCTCTCCCCACTGACAACAATTAATATTGAAAAAAACATTTATTATGTCAATAAAAAATTAACTCGATCGTGACAAACATGCCAAAAAAAATACCCCATAATCCACGGTATTTTGGATGCTTCACACACCTCATAAATGTGTTTATTTTGTGAGGAAAAAAATCCTTAATTGTGTATCTTGTTAGGAATGAAAAAATAATAATGATGGGAATGAAATATCAGGAGGTATTGGATAGTTTCCTCACTAATATGAAAAAAACCAAAACAATATTCTACCCTCATTCAAGATTAATTTATAGTTAGTGGATTATGCTTTAAGAACCTTAGATTTCATGTTTCAGCTGCAAAGGCCAAAGAAACCCTAAGAGTTGGGGGGATTATGGTTTCAATTTATTGTTGAATATATCTTGTTCCAGTATTGAAATGAACAATTTGATCCTATCAATACCACTCATGCATCAAATACATTCAAATATGAATGAATAATGAAATTACATGATGATTTTACTTTATTCAACAAAAAGGGATACACCAAGGAGTATACACCGATGTTGTGTTGATATATGAAGGAAACTCCATATGGAATATATGAAATTAAAAAGTTTTAGAAAAGAGTTAATTCCAAACCAAAGATAACTTCCTCTTTCTTCCTATCCATGCATTTATTCCAAAAAGAGTTTCAATAAATATTGACACACAACTCATTAAAAAATTATATCACAATAATATTCATTACTTCAAATCCAATAATAAAATAAAATATAAATCTTTAATATATTTTTTTTCAATATCGTCCTTTTCATAGAAACTCTACATATGAAATTATTTTCTCTTAATGTTTTTTATTCATAATTATCGCTAAAAAAATCAAATTTTCCATCTTCAATCATTTAGATTGTTCATACACAAAATTTTATCCATCGAACAACACTTTTCACAACATCACTAGTCATAAAAAATTTCTAAAATATTCGAGATAAAATTTCTCATAAAATTTATTAAATTTTTAAAACATAAAATCTCATAAAATTTTTTATATGTTTTTTTCACAAGAAATGACATGGACATTACCAACACATCATGTTTTCTCTAGTCAAGGGTATGACATAAAAAACCATGACATTTTAATTCATATAACTCAATAAAAATGATTTTTTATATTTTTAAATATCTATATATGACATAAACCATGATGTTGAATTAAATAAAAATAGTATGTAGTTTTTTCTATAACTCTAGAAACTATTCCATTAAAAAACCCTACACCACTATCTCTAAAATGACCAAATTCCATTTCATGAAAAATAGTAATCAAAAAACTCATAGTTCATTTCATAATATATTTTTATCATGAAATCTAGAATTCTATATTCTTCAAAAATCTCACAAACATACGGTGTTTTTAGTATCTTATTTTTTTTCACCATGAACCATAATATAAACCAAGATGTGGTTTATCATATCAAGGCCTCCTAAAATTTCGTTTACAAAATCAACTTCCACTATAATTTTGGATTCCAAAACATAATGTAGATGGATTAACCATGACATTTTCACTCACTATAGTTTCTATTTATCTTTATATTTTCATTATTTATTTAGCTTCATAGACCACATCCTAAAAGACATATAAGAAAATTAATGATGGATTTTTAACTACAACATAGCCTGATCCATTATGAAGTGGTTTGATATAATTTATTAATAAGTTATTCAAACTCTTATGAGTCATATATATAATTTTTAAGCATTATATAGATCATATATTATACACTAACCACAATTTTCAATCATTTTAAATATGAATATTTAATTTTTAAACATGATACATCAATAAAAATTTCATGATACATCATGATTATCTTGAATAACTTAAGATTCTACATTTTCCCCCATTAGGTTTGTTAGAAATACCATGTAAAATTAAAGACTCTATATACTATCGAAAAACCAAATAGTAATGAAAAAACTCATATACCAATCTCTGTATACTCGATCAATGAAAAATATAGAAAATAATAGTTAAAGAGAGATTTCCATGATTAAATTCTTACCTTTAACTTGTAGGTGTAATAAATCATGTGTTAATCCTTGAAAATATATGTGTCCCTATATATTTATATATCTCCGTCCATCCATGAAATTATTTCCCATGTATTGTATATCATTAATCTCTTATACCAAAAAATTCAAGCTTTTAATCATATTAAGAATTGATTTCACTAATTGAATGTAAAAATCCACCCATTTAAAATGTTTACTATGTACCCCCCTATGACAATAAAACCAAAGGGAAACATCCTACCAATCATGTACTGTTATGATAATAATAAATTCATATGGGGATAAGGGTTATTCAAAACATTATAAATCTATCAATGGTGGTCTAAAATAAAAATTCAACAAATTATTTTAAAATTTTGGTTCAACTAACGGTTTAGTGAATATAGAAACAAATTTTTGATTTTTTACAATATTTTAATTACCCATGGTTTTTGAGTTATGATTTTTTATGTATAGATTTATTTTTTATTATTTAAATTTTATTTTGGGGTTCTTAGATGAAGTAAAGAGATGGAAGTGAGTTTTAAAGGTGGTTTATGCTAGAATTATTCAGTAGGAATCAATAGGCGCCTAATGGAAGGGTATCAAGTACCTAATTTAGAAAGCATTAGCAGGGGTTCTTTGGATTGGAAATCATGTATCTGGTAGTTATATACCAGGTACCCATAGAACTCATGCGAGGTTTTTTAAAAAGATACTTAAATTAGTATTGTTATAATTAGTTTTTGATTAATGATTTATGTTTATTATTATGAGGGGGAAGTTCTAATGAGTTTATCTCACTCTAATATGTCACATTACACATCCATGTTTATTAAGTGATTTATGCTCTTTTTTTAGTTAGAGCTACGATCTTTTAGGGGTGATGGATTCTTATCTGTATGATATATAAGAGCCTTATCTTTTTTTTTGTGAGAAGGAGATATAGTTTTAACACTATCAAGCTCTAATTCTCTCTAGTTTATTGTAGTTTGATGGTTTTTTTCGATTACAATAGTTCAAGAAGGAATTAATACTTCTCTCTTAGTGTAGAATATTTGTTTTGTGTGAGGAAAGTGAAATCTTGCAATTATAGGCGTTTAATTGAGTGATTTCATATTAACGGTGCACTAGTAAAGTTATTTATTATTTTAAGTGAATTACATGGTATGTGAAATCTGTTCTAATGATGTAGAATAATTATTCATATTTTTTAGGTGTTGTAAATATTTTATAATAACTGTGAAATGATGATATTTTGGAATTTTATGTATAAAGTGATGGATTAATGAATAAAATGATAATATATAATATCAAATTTATGTAATCATTACTCGTAAAATAAATTTCTAGATTATGTGGTAATTTTTTTTTGTTTTAAAGATATATTTATCTGTAAAAGTGTTTTTCAGTTCTATGAAAATTCACATTATGAATGCATAGATTTTATTAAATAATTTTGTACTAATTACATGAAGTTTTAATTGTTTTACTGGGGATGAAAAATGTAATAAAGGTAATTTTGTGTTAAAATGCATGTAGAATACGGGTGAATGCATATAAATAAACAAGGGGAAATAGTTATGTGTTTTTTTGATTTTTAAGATGAATGATTTTTTTTTTTAAAATGATTAAATGTTATAATTTTTTTATTTTGAGAAATGTTTTTGGAGAAATGATTTCTTAATAGAATGTTGATTGATATGTTGGTTTACATGAGTTAAATCAAATATTTTAGTGTAAAATATAATTATTATATATATTGTTTTAAACTAAAAAAGTGTTCTTGTTTTTTTAGTAATTTATATGTGTTTTATCAATGTGAATGATTTATTTTTGTTGAATAACTAATGATTGAATTATGAAGTGTCTGACATGAAAATAAAGTGGTTTTTGAGATTTTTTACTCAAACAATTTTTTTGGAATGTCCTAGGAAGTTAGTAATTTATAGGGTTCCTTGGATTAGGTTGATAAATAAGAAATGGAAAATTGATCCATGAGCTTTGTGAATCCTTTAGTTAGGATGAGGTTATATGAGACTATTATAGCAACTTAGCGACAATTTTGAAGCTGCACTATTTTTTTAAATTTTTTATAATAATAATTTAAAAATTATAGGGTATTATAAACTACTGTTAATTTAATAAGTTAGTGTTAGTTTTAAACCTCCTTAATATTTTAAAATTGTTTATGAAATAATTGAAAAAATTATTAAGGTTAAAAACCAGAGAATAACTTGGAACAGTGGTGGTTTATAACCCCTATAACTTTCAATAACTTTTTTAATAATGTTTATTTGATAATAATAATAAAAAAATGAAACATAGTTTATATATTTTTTTATATAAATATATTATAAAGAAATACGATACACTATGTTAAAGTATTTAGATATATTATACCGATATATATTATGTAAATAAATTACCCGAATGCATTTAATTTATTGTATATGTATTCATCATCTAATATTAATGAATTTAAATTTATACATAAATATATAATATATATTTTCATATATATATATAATATATAAATGTACAATTTAAGTGTATACATAAATATATAATATAAACATTTTTAATACCATATAAATTTATAATATATATTTGTATATATATATAATATAAATATATAATATAAGTGTATACATAAATATATAATATAAACTTTTTTAATACTATATAAATGTATAATATAAATTATAATAAAAATAAATAAATATATAATATAGGGTATTTAATAAAAATCTCATATAAAACCCCAATATTTTTTATAAATTTTAAAATAGATTTAATAATAATAATAAGTCATTTTGATTAATTTTGATGTATTATAATTATCACTAGTATTCGAGGAATTGGGTAAAGGACCCACAACCCTTAAATTAATAAAAAATAAAGGGTGGATAAAAGTAAATCACATAGTATGTGTATAAATATCACTAGAAACATTGGACTAATGTAAATAAATAAACAGACCATGAGAGATAAAGACCAGTATGAAACTTTTTCATTGACTACTTTCATTGAGATAACATCCACCACTATGTCCCCTTCCCTATGTATGTGAGATATACTAACCTGAATCCCCTTGGGAGACATTAAACACTTGATCTAAGATGGAATAATGGTCTAAGGAACTATGATAATACAAGCTTCCAAGGATAAAAAAACCATCATTGAATCCATTTTGATACAATGGTAGATCCGATTGTGCTGTTTAGCATAATCAATTTTATGAGTGATATCTTGTAGCTCCACTTTATAGGATATGAAGTTCCAAAGTAATTGAGAGAATGACCATTTAATTCATCCTTGACATGTTTGAAAGATTCCTCCATATCCTACAGGCTTAGGATCGCCCCCCATATTTAATATAAATATTAACCTTGATCCTCTTTGGCCAGATAAAAATATATTTCACATAAGCATATTTCATTGAATGACTATGTAATTTTCTCCGGCCAATGATTTTGGGGAGAACCATATTCAAGATATAATTATGAATAAATCTATCTTGAACTTTTTTAATGATTTTCAAATCATTAATAATATTTGAAAGGATCATCTTGATGGTGGTTGTTTTACGTTCAAATCTAAGCAAGTTTTTAGTAGTCAAAAAAATATAGAAACAAGATGTAATTAAAGTCATAAATATGTTAAATGTTTTAATATAATTTTTTAAATGGAATCATGACTCATGAACAAGTAAAAATTTTAAGGAGGTTGTATCACTTGAAACCAATCAAAGATAAACTTACAAATGGACTTAATAAAATTACAATCAAAGAAATGGTGAGTACAGTTTTCTAACTTGGATATATAAATGGAGAAGGATCATGTAATCAGTAATCCTACTTTCTAGAGGGAGTAATTAGTGTAAAGGAAATTGTATGATATTTTCTATATCCAAATCTGATTTCGAGGTTCAATATTTCTTTTTTTGAAGTGATTAAACAATTTTAGAATTATTTCAGTAGAACTACATTGATAAAAATTATAAATTATAGTATTGATATATCCATGAAAAGATTGAAGTTGATCTTTATGGTAATGATTAAGGAAGCTATAATTCATAACCAACAATATTAGTTCCATGGGAATTCAAGTAGTAATATCATCCCACTAGTTCAAGGTCTCACCAATAAAGATATTATTAAGTGCCTAAGGAAAAAAATATAATTCATAGGGACCAAAATCATGCCATTTAGTTTGATAGAAATTAGGGCCAGAGTCCCCAGATGGGAACCACTATGTATAAATTTTAATTTACTCGTATTAAAAACTCATGTAATTTGACAAATTATATTGGATATGGATTTTATTCCATTTGATTTGTCTGTTAATATTCTTAGTATAGAGACAACTAGTAGATTCCTTTTTATTACCAATATGGTGGAAGCTACATCTTGCTATGAGAGATTTGTTGAACAATATGAGAACATTGATATCGAGAAAACCAAACTCCAATGGTTTGGTATAATTTTTATAATTTGAAATTATAGATACCCATACATTTCGTACACAGATATTAAATCTTAATTGATGAATATTCATTTAAAAATATCAATATGCATTCTAGAACCACAAAGGTTTAATGTATTTGGTGACAAGATACACAATATTATTATTCCATGAAATGTGTTTAACATATCCCACAAATATATTTCCACATATAAAAATTCATAAAATCACCAATATGAAAGGGTGATCTGATATTATCAGTAAGGGTAAATAAGGTAGATTCCTATGATCACTTAAACATAACATGATCATTAGGGTGTGAAAATATGAGATTAACATTTGAAAATACAAATATATTATATCATAGATCATAATCATGAATCATGGAATAAATAATTGCAGTTCATTAGACATGAATTATAAATAAATAAATAAACATGAGTTATGAGTGTATAACATTGGCATAGAAATAAGTTTTTTTTCATGCACATAATCATAGAAAATAAATTACCTATTCAATTATTACTTTCAAAACAATCATATTAAACTAGGTTATCTCCCCATTTTATTATATAAATAGTAAAGGTTCACTCAAAATACTATCATAGTGGTCATAGTCCCTTACTGAACTGATTTTACTCCCCATTCCAATCCTTATTATCTCAGGATATTTCCATCTTTACCCAATGCATTATAGGGATATATAATTACTATCCCACTGATCACATTATCATAATTTATTCATATATGTTCCACAAAATTAAAAATCATTCATCATATCAACATATAATAACCCATGGAGATTAAATAGGTTTCATAAACATTTCAACATTTCATCATATCATAACCCCTAGAAAATAAATGAGTTTCTTAAACATATCATCCTCATAATTAGAAACCATATATAGAAAAAATAATGATATTATAATTGGTTCATATCCCATTAAATAATTATTATCATCAAAGGATATTATTATTGATGAAAAATTTCTTTAAAATATCACTGGAATATTTCTTGAGGTAAATAAAATATTCACTTTCAAGTCTCTTTTTTAAAATCTAAAAATTTCCCAAATATTAAGTAAAATTTTTTATTTTAAAATAACCTTGTAAAATTTTAATGTAGGATTTAAATTATTAATCCATCATGGTGATGAGAAATTCCATTCATGATCTAAATTTTAAAACATATATTTCTTTTACATTTTTGATAAAAAGTAGAGTCCCTCATTCAAGAAATTGAAAAGAATATTAACTTTTAAACATTTTGTAAAAAATAAAAACATTTGAAAAAATTACATTAAAAAACACATGATAATAGTAAAAAAATTATTGAAAATATATTTTAAAAACATGGATATGAAAGAAAAATAATTTTGAACCGAAGAGGGAAATAATGTTGAGTTTTCTCAAAAAACAATATATAAATATCATGAGTACTTAAATAGAGTAAAATGAAAGGATACATGTATTCCCTTGAAATAAATAGAGTATAATAAAATTCATTATATTATTGAGAGGTATATCATGAAATTTCTTGGATGAAAAAAAGAATGGTAAATAATAATTAAGCTTTAATGAATAATAATGATATAATATATATATATCATATATATTCATTATATCTGTCCTTATTTCCATCTATGTAAATAGGAAATGAAAAAGAAATCACATCGCATTGAGGAGGTTTTTTTCCACACGTACGCACAAACGACATTATCATTTTAAAATGGATGGTAAGGTAAGATGTTAGATATTATATTATAATTATATAAGTATAATTTTATTATATATAACATATATAAACATTAAATTTATTATAAGAACCATCCATGAATGTTGGTGATAGAAAATAAAATGTATCACTACGTGGAGGTGGTAGTCCACATGTACGCATAAGTGATACATTAGCTTCCCATTTGATGGAAAATAGTTTGAATAATTGTAGTTACATAATAATAATAATGATAATAATAATAATAATAAAATATCATTAAATTTATTACACTTTATTTATTAATTTATTATGAATAAAATATAATTAGAGTATGTGTAAGAATAAATATATTGAAAGAGGTAGGGTAGGAAGATTACCTATTCTTCGTTAGGCCTCCTTGAGATTCCTTATTAAGGAACACCTTAATGGTATATTAAGAAGTAAAAAAACCAATAATTAATGTATATGGAATTTTATAGAGAATACGGTAGGTTTGGTTAGATCTAGATGGGTCAATGTGGAATAAAGAAAAGACATAAGGGGTGTCCTTTTATAAGGGATGGAAAGGTCACCCTTGGGATTACTCAAAATACATAAATATAAATAATAGATTTCTTTTGTATAGTTATAAGAAATAGTGATTAACTTGAAAAAATAGGATATTGTTGATATATCCTCCTCCAATGAAATTTAAATGTGACTTGGTGTCATTTTGAACCTTATCTTTTGGTTTAACCTCTTCGTTAAACAATTTTAACCTTAATTGTGGTAACATGTTTTTTCCAACATAAAGGGTTATAAGTTTACTTATAAGGTAAAAAATTTATTATAAATTTCAAACAAATGAATGTTTAAACCATTTATAATCCAAATTTTCCTATTTTAAATTTTTTTAACAAATTTAATGAAATATTAATTTTTATAAAATATCATTAATGTCATTTTTGACACTATTCACTTAAGTTGACTTTAAATACATCAAGATAGAAATTTAATTTTAATATAAACCTTTAAAACATACCTAATATGTTTTAATAATATATCAAATTCATGGGTAACAATAAATAACTCAAAAAAATTACTTTTAAAGTTTTTAAAAATCATTTACATTATTTTTCTACTACTCGCACAAGAATTGTATCAGTGTTTTGTAACAATTAAATGTAACTATTTACTCAATAAAAATTAAAAATAAATTAACATAATAAAAATAATAATTTATATAAAATAAATAGTTATAACATAAATTATCCTCTTTTTATTCATATGTAAACATTTAAGAGATATTAAAGTCAAGAGTGAAATTTTGGAATTTTCATTACTTTAAATAATACAAATTTCATTATCAAGGGAAAATAGAAAACAATTAGATATATTAACTAAACCATACTATGATTCAAACTATAATGACCCATACTTTTCATACATAGATGTTACATATTTATAGGTGAATATTCATTTCATAGTATTACGATCCATAATGGAAACATAACGGTTTAGTGTCTATGGATACTATATTCAAAATATTTTTATTTCATGAAAGATATTAAATGTATCTCAAAAAGATATTTCCATATAGTAATATTATTTGACATGACTTAATTAAAAACTTTCTTCATAACATGGGGACATGAAACACAAGAAAGGGTGAACTCAGATGCTCAATAAGGGTATACAAGGGATATATAAATGATCACTTAAACATAACATGGGCATAAGGCTATATGAACATGATATTAGAATTTGAAAATCCATAAAAACTATATCATATATCATTATCTTGAATCATAACACAAATTTTGTAAGTTAATAAGACATGAATTATTAAGAAATAAAAGAACATGAGTTATTATAGCATAAAATTGGCATAAAAATAAGTTTTTGGCATACACATGGTCATCAAAAATCACTTAATTAGTCAAGTATCACTGCCAAGAATATCATAGTGGATTTTTTTACTCCCCATTCAATCACATACGTAGTAAATGTTTTCTCCCATGACTATCATAGTGGATACAATCCCTTACTGAACTGGATTCACTCCCCATTTAAGTCCTCATTTTCTCATGAAATATCAATCTTTAATTAATGCATTTTAGGGCTATATAATTTCATACCAACACATAAAATAATCAAAATATAGTTATATGGTTCCCATAAAATCATAAATCATTCATCATATTAATATATGAAAACCCATGGAAGGGAACTAATTTACATTAAAATTCCAATATTTCATTATAACATCACCTGTACCAAATAAATGGGTTTCTTGAAAATATCATCAGTGTAATAATAAATCATATAGAGAGATAAAATGGATAGAGTCATTGTATTTTATTCATACTAAATATAAATTATCATCAACGTATTTTATCATCAATGAAAAATTTATTTAAAAGATCTCTAGAATATATCTTAAGGAAAATACCCTTTTCACATTGAAATCACTTAAAATATAAAAATTTCCAAAATATCAAGGAAAATTTTTTATTTGAGAAAAAACATGATAATTTATAAAATAATATTCAAATTAATACGCATTCATGATGTTGGGAAATTATGTTCATGTCATATTTGTCAAAACAAAGATTCCTTTAACATTTTCAGCAAAAAGATAATAGTACCTTGTTCAGAAAATGACAAGAAGATTCCATTTAATTTTTTTTGTATAAAATTAAAACATTTTTAAAATTTATTTAAAGTATCATAAGATAATTGTAAATATATCCTTGTATCTTTTTAGAAAACATGGATTTGGATGAAAAGGGTATTTTCCTCAAGAGGGTAAAATTTTTTGTTACATATTCATAATAACCTTTAAATATATTTAGGATACTAAATTTACTATTTTACAATGTTTGACACATATTTGTAGGAGTCGGAAGAAGAAATAAATTAAAATATGTTAGGAAATAAGACAACCTATTCTTTAGTCGGACTCCATTAAATACCTTCTTAATGAACCTCAGAATGGTATTTTAATAAAATAATTACCTATAATCCATGTATAGGGATTTATAGAAGATAATTTAGTAGGTTTTATTTGATATTTATTACTCAAGTTTGTGTAAAAAAAATTGAGAAAGGATTTCCTTTTATAAGACAAATAAATGACACATTTTGAATTACTAAAAGTATTTAAATATAAATAATGTATTTCTCATGTATATTTATTAAAAATAGACATTAATATGAAAAAATAGGATATGGTTGAAATAAAATAATCCAATGATATTAAAACTTGTTTTGGTTTCATTTTATACCTTATATTTTGGATTAACCCATCCCTTAACTGATTTTGACCTCAATAATGGTAACACTTTTTTCACTCTTAAAGGGTTATAATTTTAATTACAAGATAAAAATTGGATCATAAATGGCCATTTGATGAACTTTTTGATCATTTATCATGGTACTTGTCATATTTAAAGATTTTTTTTTAAATTTAATAAAATATATTATTTATAAAATATCATTAATTCAATTTTTGACATTATTCACATTAATTGACTTTAGTGTCATCGATATATTAATTAAATTTAAATATAAACACTTAAAAAATCCCTAATATGTTTTAATAATCTATAAAATTCTTATGTAACAATACATTGCCTAAAAAATATTATATTTTGAGTTTTTTAAAATCAATTACATGATTTTTCTATTGCTTGTACATGGACAGTGTCAGAATTGTGTAAGAATTCGAGGGAATTATTTTATCACTAAAATTTAAAAAACATTACCTTGTTAAAAAATAATAATTTCTATTTTAAATAAACATTTATAACTAAAATTATCATATTTGTATCCACAAGTTAAATTTTTAGATATATTAAAGTCAAGAGAGGATTTTTTTTGGAATTTTCATTGATTAAAATAATATAATTGACATTTTCAAAGGAGAATGACACCAAAATCCTAATGGAAAATGATATTATAAGTTAAATTTTAGGTTTATTTTGAGACCTTATCTCATGGTTTTAATTGTGTTTTACCCATTTCACCCATACAAATGTAATTAATATTTACCACAATTTCTATTCATAATGACCAAAGATAATAGGGACCTATTTAAAAACATGAAACTTCCTAATTATAGATATGATATCCATTTTTCATGATGAAATTCATATAATAGGAAGAATATAATTTAATATTAACACAAAAAAGTGAATGAAAATCATCGTTCTAATTTTTTTTGAAGTATAAAGAGTTTTTATACTAAAATCAAACATAAAATAAATTATAATTAAAATAATTAGATTATTAAAATTATAAATAATTAGTTTTAAAATAAATTTTAAATAAAATATTACTTCTTAAATGAAAAGAAAATTTTAAATAAAAATTATTATTTTTAACTAGTCAATGAATACTCAACTTTTTTAGAAAATTAAAAAAAATACACTCCATAATAATTTTGATAGACTAATTTAAAAATAAATCTATTTATTAAAATAATATTTCTAAAAGTGTTATAAAATAATTAATATATTTTTCACATAAAGAAATAGAACCCATTTTAAAAAAAATATACTTTTCATGAATACAATAAATTTATTCTCATTTTATTTCTAATAAACATAATTAAAATAATGCTATTTAATTGAATTGAATATAAAATATTAATATTTCATTAAATTCATTTATCTGTTGGGATTAATTAAATTTATTGACATACAAATACACTGCACACATAATTTTATTTATTGAAGATATCTCTTTTACCTTCAAATGATTTTATCATCATTTATCCAAAAAATTCATATATACCCAATTGATATATACCTAATAGTTATATATACACAAAAAAACATCAGATATGTGTCCAATGACTATATATATAACGTTTATATTACATTATTATATATAACCATACACAATTCAACAAAATTTATTCGTTTACTCATCACTCACTAGGTATATTCTCTAACTAGTTCTTTACCTTATTTCTATAGTGGAAGTTGGGTCAAAAGCTTCATGTTGAACCATTAGATAAATATTTTATGTTTTTTGTATTTTCATATATATGTGCATTTAGTCCACCAGTACATTTTATTGTTTTGTTTTAAATTGAAACCTCATATTGTATTATTTTTTATATTTAACTATATTTATTTATTTTAATAAATATTTCATGGTTGATTTTATTATATTTTGTATTAATAAAAATCATTCAAATATTGTGTTATTTTAAAATCATAAACAGTTACAACAGTGGTAATATTTTTTTTTGTGAACGGATATGGTCTAGTTGAAGTTACTGATGTAGAAGTGGTGGCCGCAGCTTCTGAAGGCTTCGGCTGATTCAGGCGTGCCAGAATGATTCCATGGGCGTGGGTGTCCGTCTTGTGGGCCATCCAGTCGTCATAATTCTAAGACCCACGGTCAGAAACCTGCAACCACTTACCTTCGCCATCACTACTGCAATCTGACATCATGAAGAAACCTACGACTTGGGTCGGGGCTAGGCCCAGCCTGACGATGTTGTTATCGACTTGGTCTTGGAGCCAGTCTTTAAACACATAGAACTGCCCGAGTGTCTGGCCCAGAATCCGATGATATGGGAAGTAGTTGGGGAAATCGGTGAGATTCACCTATGCCAGTCTTCTGCATTCAGGCAGGCATACAATCCCCTGCTATAGGGAGCTACGGAAGTAACCGCGGACCTGATTCTCACTGAACGAGTAAGTCTGGTGCCTTATTTCCGAATAGGGATACCTTGGATCTTGGCCTTGACATGGAGTCGGAGGGGCCTATCGAGGAGGCAGATGGTCCTTTCGAGGAGGTGGACCCTGATTATACCGCTTGGGTGGTAGCAGCGCATTACGTAGAGGCGCCTGCCGATTCTGAGGACGCTGCGGAGCCAGAGTTTGTGCTTGAGGTGGAGGTCCTCTCAGGGCTGGCGCTATTGGTAGCAATTCTAGTTTCCTGGGGGATTCTATTTGATCCACCGTAGTGGGCTCGGCTCTAGCATCTCTCCTCACTGGGATTACAGGGGGAAACAGATGTGCATGTCTGGCCTGTTGCACGGCTTCTTTGAGGCGTTGGGCCTTATTTGAGAAGTCTCGGAACCCTTCAAAGTAATACTAGGTGATCAGAGAAGGAACCTATTCTGTATTTATGTTCCCTACACACATCGTCAGTAATTGATCATTATTCAATGGCATGTCAAGAGAGTATGTGAGCCCCTTCCACCGGGCGACGATGTCTGTGGCTCGCTCATTAGGCCTTTGCTTGCACGTGAAGAGGTCAGCGATGCTGCTCTTCTGGGTAGTAGATCTGAACTATAACACCCCGATATTTTATGAAAAATATTATTTTAATTTCATTGATACACCACACCAAGTTTAGCTTGTACTATACGCAACACCATATTAGCTTGCAGTATACGCAACACTATTCTTGGATCATGTTACACACAATTTCAAGTTTGTTTTATAATAGTAAGTCTACGCAACATTGGGTGTGTTTATATATATATATATATATATATATATATTCAATGTATAAATAAAATATGGTTGGATTATGTTATACGAAACAACGAAGGCTTCTTTCACAACACAGAACCCTGACTTGGCTTGCATTACACGCAATCACGACCTTCCTCGATAGCGTGTGTTGTATGCAATACCGAGTTTTACTAAACAACGATATATTATTATAATATTATTATGAACTAGAAATTATGAATAGTATTTACTAAATTTTTAATTTTAAAACATTATTATTCATCTTATTAATTTTCTAAAACATTTTATGTGAACAAAATAAATTTTTCGGGTAAAATAAGTATTTTTCAAAAAATGCAGTTTTGCCGCCTTTTGATGGCGCACCCAATTTAAATCTAGTTTTTGACATGTTTATATATTCAATTTTACAAAATAAAATTATTCTTTGGAATAAGGATATAAAATTTTACCTTGGATAAAATTTTCATGTTATTTTGATAACTTTCATAATTTAATGAATAGTAAAAACACGCTATATTTTAATTAAAAACAACTTTTTTCATCATAATAATTTATGTGGTTAAATTATAATATTGAATGGTATTAAATTATAAATGGAATATATTTTTACCATTTAATATAATTTATTTCATTATCATTGATTTTACTTTTAATTCATAGGTTAAATCAATTCAATCTTTTGTAATGTTTTAAACAAAAACTCATTTTCTTTCGACAACGGGATTAATTTTAATTTAATTTCAGAAAATTATGTGTATTGAATTTTGAAAAATGGATTCCATATTTGGAATCAGTGGGTCCAAATTATATTAATAGACTACTTTTTATTTTTGGGCGTTATGAATAGTAACTACGGTAAATTTTATTTACCATAGTTAATGGTAAATCGGGTAATTAAGGGTAAATATAAGATTATAAAATTACCCTAAAACCTAAAAAAATCCTATTTGATGACTAAAAGTCGACCCATATCACCTAAGGGTCGTATTAGAATCATTTAATGGACTTTTGTCCATGAAAATAACTTAATTATTATTAAAACCAAAGAAAGTGACAACATGTCACTCTCTTAAATATGATAAGTATATTAAATTTAATTTAGTGATAAAGTTCATAAAACTTAGAACCTGAATAGTCTCAAGAAATTTAATAAAATTATCTACATCATGATAATTTATTTAAAATTTTTAGGGATTAAATAATTGTCATTATTGGGGATACATTAATGATGGAGAAATTATTTATTAAGTGAAAAATCAGTAATATAGTTTTTATTGAAATAATAATACCCATTAAAAGGCCCAAAAACCTGACCAAAACTTATTGGTAGTGTATATATAAACCGTAACCATCCAATTAACTAATATATAACCGTTTGGAGTCTTATAAAAGCGATTATGACACTTATACTATTTTATTTTAAATGATGCCAAAGTTGTCACCTTCATAATTTAATTAATGTAAAAATTTAAATATTGTTATTTTAAGATGGTAAATTCTAGTAAAAGTATTATTATGAAAGTTAATAGATTTAGCTTTATCATAGGATTTTATTTTTAATTTTTATGAAAAAAATAAGTATATTAATTAATTATACAAAAATGTTGTAGTAATTTATTTATTAATAGATAAACCAAATAAATGGTTTTAAAAATAATAAAATAAATATTATATGAACTATTTAATGTGATACACTAATTTTATAGATACATATGACCTTTTATTATTCTATTAATGTTTTTATTTCTAACATAGCTTCTCTATATATTTTATTTAAATTCAAATAAATGAATAGTGTCAAAATTGACACTATTGTTATTTTATAAAAATAATATATTATAAAAATTTTTAAAAATCAAAAATATATTTATAAATTATAAATTTAAATTTATATGGTATAAAATGTTATAAAGTATCTAATTATGGACTATTAACAACAAATAAGTAATTATTTGTTATAATTTAAATTTTAGAATGTTATTACCACAAATAAAATTAAATTGACTAAATAAGGATAAATCAAGTTGATAATGTTTAAAATAAATACCTAACATGTCTAAATTTGATTGGTTGATGATATTACAACCATATCTCATCTAATCTTAGGATATGAGTCATTTTTTGGGGTTTTTAAGTGGGGTTAGATTTCTTATAAATTAATATTTTTAAGAATTCCAAAGGTGCCCCTCTCCTCCCTTATAAAAGGGAACCTCCTCCCTCTCCTCCTCACACCAATTTGAGCCTTCAAGCTCGGCCAAACCCTGAAAAATTATCTTCTCCACTTCCCTAGAAACATCCTAGATGTTCTGGTCAACTTTAAAGACCAATCTTAGTGCCCTAAGAGGAGGTTTCAAAGAGGCGTATCGAAGAAGAGGTAATTCCTTCTCCCGATTCTTTCAAGCTTCTTTCTTCTTAAAATTCTTCTTCTTTAGTTGTTTCATTATAAAGTAATAACATCAGTATCACTAATATAATTATTTGTTATTATAAATATGAAACAACCCCATTTCACCTTCTATCCATCCTATGGAAAACAAAATCACCGCGCGTGCGTACGTACGGAATACCGTCTCCACGCCGTGGTGTAATATGTTTTTTCCACCAACACCATACATGGATGGGTATAATGGTGTAAAGAATAACTATACATAGTTATTATAACATCATACTGATTCTGATATATTGTATCATCCACTCCAATTCAATTCAATAATTATGGAAATGATATCATCGCTCATGCGTACGTACGGACTACCGTCTCCACGATGCGATGAGATTCATTCTCCATGTTAACCATTTAAGAATGATTATAAAGTATATATAAGCAATAATAATGAAATATATGACATTATAAAGCTACTGGATTTATGTATATATGTATTTCATCTACTTAATTCCATTCAACTCAATAAGGAAACGAAAACAGCGTTCATGCGTACGTACGGCCTACCGTCTTCATGAACGGTGTATTTCTTTCCATTTATCGATATATTATATATATTTATATTCGGAATATATATATATATATAAATAATGTAATTATGTAATCATGATCTAAGTAATCATATGAATAATTACAAGTTAAAACACAAACAACAAATGAGACGATTTTACCCAAAACGCTCTTTAACAAGGAATCTACAAAAGAACGGGTAATATAAAGTCATAAGTGAACCATATATGATATCATAACAATGAGTATGATTCTGGAATAAGTCAATGACATTATTTAAATCATTATACAAGAGGTTTGGACACATACGAAGAAAATTGGACCTAAGGTAATGGAAAATATCACAATCTCATTTTTATCCGAGATTGTTTATACTTTGGAATTTACTGGGGTGTATTTTATCATCCACATCCATGTTTCCTCAATATGTAATGTTATTTCCATCCACCTAAAATTGTTTAAATCCAATTTTACCCTTCGGTAAGTTTTTAGTAAAAGATATGAAAGGAATCTTTTGTCATTTTTCATACGAGGTACTTTTTGACTTTTTCTAACAAAAGTACGAGAAGAATGTTTTTTAACTTATACGGCATGAATGGATTTTTAAAACAATATTTAAAAAAACCTTCCTTTACAAGTTTTCATGTTTATTTTTAATCAAATTCTTTTAGTTTATAATTGCATGACACGTTAAGAAAGGATAAGTGTTTTTGAAGTGGAAATGATATTTTCCTTAAGAATAGAGTTCATGTGTTTTATCAAAATTATTTTCCATCTAAGATAATAAAGGGTTATGTTTCTATCCCTATTATTACATTTATTTGATTATGTTGTGATGGAATTATTTTTATGAATTCCTTTATCTTATATGATTTTTTTATGATTTCATGATGTTTAAGAATCCCATTTTTATTACCTGGGTTATGTTATGATGTATGGTTTATGATTTTGTGGCACACATAAGAATGGTATCATTATGAGATGGGTGGGACCTATATCTCCCTCAAATTCATTGGGTAAAGATTTTATATCTCAGGAGATAGACATGTCTGAAACGACAGGTTAAACCGGTTTAGTGAAACAGGACTGAAACGAGGAGTGAACTCAGTTCAGAAATGGACTTTGTCCACTAAGATAGTCATGGAAATTAGTCTTGACTAACAAGAAATGATTCTCTATGATTATGTTTGTGTGACACAAAGTTTCATGTTTTAAGTTATGATTATTGGGATTTCATTTCACTACTATGATTTATCCCATGTTATGAAATTATGCTCTCTTTTGCAGGTTAAGATTTCAAAAATGTTATGTTCTTATGAATATGGTGTGATTGATATTTCTTTTGTTTACCCTTCCTGATCATTTGAGCTCACCCTTTTATGTTTTCTTTTCCCCAGGATATAAAGAAAGGTTTTTGGTAAAAAAAGGAAGATCTTTATGGGATATGTTGAAGATGTTTCACCGCGATTAGAAGATTATATTCCGAGTTTCCAAAGACACTAAACTATTACGATCCTTGTGTGTGTGTTTTTGTTATGTACTAAGTATTCTGCAAAAGTAATGTAATGTCCATGTACGTTAAGCTTCGGGTCTCTACAGTTGGTATCAGAGGAAAGGTTTAGTCAAACTTTGGAAACTAGGATGCAAAAACGTTACTGAGATCCCTAGAGATATTTCTAAGGTATGTCTAGGGATGTCCCTAAGGATAAGTATACATATAGGATATAGTCCTAGAATTGCACTAACGATATTATAATTTAACCTAAGATGTTAGATATTGAGGTTAATCCCCCTTTACTATGTTGTTTTCTCTAGCATGATTTTTGCCTCTCACCGAATTCTTTTAGTGTTTTAGTTAATGGAGGGAACCAGAAGGAATTCGGTTAACATTGAATCCAATGGACAAATTGGTGACTATGAGCAACAAAATTGTGTATTTCCTAGAGAGAAAGATATTGTGATTATGCCAAATCAGTCATCACGATATATGATTAACAAGGTGAAATTTAGTAGTATGCCTAATTCATCAAAGAAGAGGAAGATAGACTATTATGCATGTTCGCATGTTGAGGAGCATAAAGAAAGGAAGATTGAGATTTCTAAAGAAGGGAAGAAGAACCTTGAGGAATACCTCAAATGGAGGGACCAATGTTATCTGTGTGGAGAAAAGGGTCAAAGAGTGACAGACTGTTACGGAGTTCAATGAATCATTTGTGGAGAACATGGGAATTACCCAACTCAATGCCCTGACCTAAAAATTTACTTCTAAATCAAGGAAGGACATATTCCAGGACAATAATTGAAGAGGATGGATTGAAGTTTTTATGTATTGGTATTCATGAATAATGTTTTTGAGGTACTTTTATTGTGTATTAGAATATTTTTGTATTATTTTAAGGTACTGGTAACCAAGAAAAGTGATTCAAATATTTTGGAAAGAAGATGATATGCGCATAATGAAGGGATAAGAAGATAATGATATGTTTGATTTTATTCATGAGCTCATTATTGATATAAAGACTAAGTGATATCATGGTTTGAGTATATAGAATTTTGAGGATTTTGGTATGTGGAAATTGTTAACTTTTAACTGCATTCATGTTTTCACTAAGGTTCAATGGGTATTCATTTTTTTCAAGAGAATACATGATTAAGGCCTTTGAATGTTTGGAATGTGACCAACAAGACATATCTCATGATATATGGGGATCAACAATGGTTTTAACATGCTAGTTGTATGAACTCTTTGGTAATCGTTTTCACTATAATATGAGATTAGACAACATTATTTTGGATAAGCCTAAAGATTGGAATGGATTATGTTGGACATAAGTTAGTATTGTTTAAGGATAGATGTTTTTTTCCATATTATTTATTGTGTGTTATAGTAATGTAGTTTTAGAAAAAGGACAACCTGCAGGACGGGTGACAGCCCATCGTGTCGGACAAGGCTGTGGGAATCGAACCCACAACCGAAGTGCGACTGGCCTTTATCTCCTACCACTGGCCTACAGGAAGTCCCTGTTTAGTAGAAACTAGTTTCATTATATTAATCAGTATGATATATGAAGTATAATTCCATTTTAGGAACCATATATGATTAATCTCACTATAGATCAACTTATGTATATTTAATAACATTTTCTAACCTTTTGTTTGAGACAGATGGAATGACCTGTCATTCTATCACACGATCTGCTAACACTTCACGAATAACAAATTCAACTTCATTTCTTTAAGAGATGAAGTGTAAACTGTTCAAGGCACGAACAACAGTGAGATTGTACCAAAATAAAGTAAGTATTTATTCTAATTCAAATTCTTCAACTTTAGGGAAATGATCTTGAAAACCAAAAATGTTGTCCTAATGCCCATATATCTAATGAATTAGATGGTACCTTAGATCATCACAAATATATAGCTTCGTGATTGTTGGATTTTTCATAGCCCTGTTCTCTACCACTCTCCATCAGAACTTGATTGTTAGATTTCTCCTCCATATCCATATTTTCACCTATGTTCTCCTATGTGGAAACCTAGTGATTAGTTAATTTGGGTAACCGTTATGTTTCATACATCAGTTTTTAAATATTGGTTTTGGTATTCCTTTTTATGATGTGGGTTTCTATTAAAAAACTTTAGAGTAGTAAACCATTTATAACCCCAACGAATTTCGAGGGCAAAATTCAATTTAAGGTGGGTAGAATGTAACAACCCGAGATTTTATGAAAAATATTATTTTAATTTCATTGATACACCACACCACGTTTAGCTTGTACTATACGCAACACCATATTAGCTTGCAGTATAGGCAACGCTATTCTTGGATCGTGTTACACACAGTTTCAAGATCGTTTTATAATAGTCATTCTACGCAACATTGAGTGTGTTTATATATATATATATATATTCAATGTATAAATAAAATATGGTTGGATTCTGTTATACGAAACAATGAAGGATTCTTTCACAACACGGAACCCTGACTTGGCTTGCATTACACGCAATCGCGACCTTCCTCGATAGCGTGCGTTGTATGCAATACCGAGTTTTACTAAACAACGATATATTACTATAATATTATTATGAACCAGAAATTATGAATAGTATTAACTAAATTTTGAATTTTATAACATTATTATTCATCTTATAAATTTTCTAAAACATTTTATGTGAATAGAATAAATGTTTCAGGTAAAATAAATATTTTCAAAAAATGTAGTTTTGCCGCCTTTTGATGGCGCACCCACTTTAAATCTAGTATTTGACATGTTTATAAGTTCAACTTTACAAAATAAAATTATTCTTTGGAATAAGGATATAAAATTTTACCTTGGATAAAATTTTCATGTCACTCTGATAACTTTCATATTTTAATGAATAGTAAAAACACGCTATATTTTAATTAAAAACAACTTTTTTCATTGTAATAATTTATTTGGTTAATTTATAATATTGAATGGTCTTAAAGTATAAATAGAATATATTTTTACCATTTAATATAATTTATGTCATTAGCATTGATTTTACTTTTAATTCGTAGGTTAAATCAATTCAATCTTTTGTAATGTTTTAAACAAAAACCCATTTTCTTTCGACAACGGGATTAATTTTAATTTAATTTCCGCAACTTCTGTGTGTTGAATTTTGAAAAATGGATTTCATATTTGGAATCAGTATGTACAAATTATATTAATAGACTACTTTTTATTTTTGGGCGTTATGAATAGTAACTACGGTAAATTTTATTTACCATAGTTAAAGGTAAATCGGGTAATTAAGGGTAAATCTAAGATTATAAAATTACCCTAAAACCTTCCAAAATCTTATTGGATGACTAAAAGTCGACCCATATCACCTAAGGGTCGGATTATAATCATTTAATGGACTTTTTTACATGAAAATAACTTAATTATTATTAAAACCAAAGAAAGTGACAACATGTCACTCTCTTAAATCTTATAAGTATATTAATTTTAATTTAGTGATAAACTTCATAAAACTTCGAACATGAATAGTCTCCAGAAATATAATACAATTATCTATATCATGATAATTTATTTATAATTTTTAGGGATTAAATAATTGTCATTATTGGTGATACATTAATGATGCATAAATTATTTATTAAGTGAATTATCAGTAATATAGTTTTTATTGAAATAATAATACCCATTAAAAGGCCCAAAAACCTTAACAAAACTTATTTTTAGTGTATATATACACCTTAACCATCCAATTACCTAATTTATAACCTTTTGGAGTCTTATAAAAGCGATTATGACACTCATACTATTTTATTTTAAATGATGCCAATGTTGTCACCTTTATAATTTAATAAATATAACAATTTAAATATTGTGATTTTAAGATGCTAAATTCTAGTAAAAGTATTATTATGAAAGTTAATAGATTTAGCTTCATCATAGGATTTTATTTCTAATTTTTATGCAAAAAAATAAGTATATTAAATAATTATTAAAAAATGTTGTAGTAATTTATTTATTAATAGTTAAACAAAATAAATGGTTTTAAAAATAATAAAATAAATATTATATGAACTATTTAATGTGATAAACTAATTTTATAGATACATATTACCTTTTATGATTCTATTAAAGCTTTTAGTTTGAACATATATTCTGTATATATTTTATTTAAATTCAAATAAATGAATAGTGTCAAAATTGACACTATTGTTATTTTATAAAAATAATATTTTATAAAATTGTTTAAAAATCACAAATATTTTTAAAAATTATAAATTTAAATTTATATGGTATAAAATGTTATAAAGTATCCAATTATGGAAAATTCGCAACAAATAAGTAATTATTTGTTATAATTTAAATTTTAGAATATTATTTCCACAAATAAAATTAAATTGACTAAATAAGGATAAATCAAGTTGATAATGTTTAAAATAAATACCTAACATATCTAAATTTGATTGGTTGATGAAATTACAACCATATATCATCTAATCTTCAGATATGAGTCATTTTTGGCGGTTTTTAAGTGGGGTTATATTTATTATAAATTAATATTTTTACGAATTCCAAAGGTGCCCCTCTCCTCCCTTATAAAAGGGCACCTCTTCCCTCTCCTCCTCACACAAATTTGAGCCTTCAAGTTCGGCCAAACCCTGAAAAATTATCTTCTCCACTTCCCTAGAAACATCCTAGAGGTTCTGGTCTACTTTAAAGACCAATCTTAGTGCCCTAAGCGGAGGTTTCAAAGAGGCGTATCGAAGAAGAGGTAATTTCTTCTCCCAATTCTTTCAAGCTTCTTTATTCTTCAACTTCTTCTTCTTTAGTTGTTTAATTATAAAGTAATAACATCAGTATAACTAATATAATTATTTGTTTTTATAAATATGAAACAACCCCATTTCACCTTCTATCCATCTTACGGAAAACAAAATCACCGCGTGTGCGTACGTACGGAATACCGTCTCCACGCCATGGTGTAATTTGTTTTTCCACCAACACCTTACATGGATGGGTATAATGGTGTAAATAATAACTATACATAGTAATTATAACATCACACTGATTCTGATATATTGTATCATCCACTCCAATTCAATTCAATAATTATGGAAACGATATCATCGCTCGTGCGTACGTACGGACTACGGTCTCCACGACGCGATGAGATTCATTCTCCATGTTAACCATTTAAGAATGATTATAAAGTATATATAATAAGTAATAATGAAATATATGACATTATAAAGCTATTGGATTTATGTATATATGTATGTCATCTACTTAATTCCATTCAACTCAATAAGGAAACGGAAACAACGTTCATGCGTACATACGACCTACCGTCTCCATGAACGGTGTATTTCTTTCCATTTATCGATCTATTATATATATTTATATTCTGAATATATATTATATATAAATAATGGAATTATGTAATCATGATCTAAGTAATCATATGAATAATTACAAGTTAAAACAGGAATGACAAATGAGACGATTTTACCCAAAACACTCTTTAACATGGAATTTACAAAAGAAGGGGTAATATAAAGTCATAAGTGAACCATATATGATATAATAACAATGATTATGATTCTGTAATAAGTCAATGACATTATTTAAATCATTATACAGGAGGTTTGGACACATACAAAGCAAATCCGACCTAAGGTAATGGAAAATATCACAATCTCATTTTTATCCGAGATTGTTTATACTTTGGAATTTACTGGGGTGTATTTTATCATCCACATACATGTTTCCTCAATATGTGATGTTATTTCCATCCACCTAAAATTGTTTAAATCCAATTTTACCCTTCGGCGAGTTTTTAGTAAAAGATATGAAAGGAATCTTTTGTCGTTTTTCATACGAGGGACTTTTTTACTTTTCTGACAAAAGAATGAGAAGAATGTTTTTTTAACTTATACGGCATGAATGGATTTTTAAAACATTATTTCCAAAAATATTCCTTTATATGTTTTCAAGTTTATTTTTAATCAACTTCTTTTAGTTTATAATTTCATGACACGTTAAGAAAGGAAAAGTGTTTTTGAAGTAGAAAGGATATTTTCCTCAAGAATGGAGTTCAAGTGTTTTATCAAAATTAGTTTCCATCTAAGATAATAAAGGGTTATGTTTCTATCCCTATTATTACATTTATTTGATTATGTTGTGATGGAATTATTTTTATTAATTCCTTTATCTTATATGAATTGTTTTATGATTTCATGATGTTTAAGAATCCCATTTTTATTACATGGGTTATGTTATGATGTATGGTTTATGATTTTGTGGCACACATAAGAATGATATCATTATGAGATGGGTGGGACCTATATCTCCCTAAAATTCATTGGGTAAAGATTTTATATCTCATGAGATAGAAATGGCTGAAACGGCAGGTTAAACCGGTTCAGTGAAACAGGACTGAAACGAGGAGTGAACTCGGTTCAGAAATGGACTTTGTCCACTAAGATAGTCTTGGCAATGAGTCTTGACTAAAAATAAATGATTCTCTATGATTATGTGTGTGTGCCACAAAGTTTCATGTTTTAAGTTATGATTATTGAGATTTCATTTCACTACTATGATTTATCCCATGTTATGAAATTATGCTCTCTTTTGCAGGTTAAGATTTCCAAAATGTTATGTTCTTATGAATATGATGTGATTTATATTTCTTTTGTTTACCCTTATTGAGCATTTGATCTCACCCTTTTATGTTTTCTTTTCCCCAGGATATAAAGAAATGTGTTAGGTAAAAAAAGGAAGATCTTTATGGGAGATAATGAAGATCTTTCACGAAGATTAGAAGATTATATTCCGAGTTTACAAAGACACTAAACTATTAAGATCCTTGTGTGTGTGTTTTTGTTATGTACTAAGTATTCTTCAAAAGTAATGTAATTTCCATGTACGTTAAGCTTCGGGTCTCTACATGAACTAGTAGAGGAACTGCCTGTGAAGGTCCTCCCATTTGTTCACATATCTGATGGGGAGCTGGCTGTACCAGACGAATGTCGACCCATCTAGTGTCTTAATGAAACAACGGAGCATGGCGACCTCCTGTTGTGCTAGAGTCTCCAACACAGGCCCGCACCTTGAGTTGAAGTGGGCCAGATGCTGCAGCGGTTCCCCTGTCTCATTGAAGGGGGAGATGGTGGGATTCCTGAAACCTGGAGGTGCCGGCATATCATCCACCCAGGTCAGGTGTGGATTTCCATCTGGTGGGATCACCACCTGTAGTATTTTCAAAGCCTCTAGACGGGAGATGAGTTCCGCCATTGGATCATCTAGACATGGGTCCCTATCTTGATGGGGATCCCTACCCATGAGTGCATTTCGAGTTCTTCAATGCAGTAGCCAAGCTCAACGGCTTGTGGAACGGCTGGTGGAGCGAACCTTGGGGCTGCCGGAGGAGCCCGAGCAGGGTTCCTTGGATTGTCGCACCTTTCGGGAGGGTTTGGAGAGACATACCATGATCTCTTGCCGTGAGCTCTAGCTTCCGCCCTGTCAGCGAATGCGGCATCATCAGGGTTTTCTAGGGGAAGCTGACCAAAGAGGAGTTGTTCTTTCCCCTACTGCCCCGAACTAGGATCCCCATAGTCGGGTCGTCGCTCTATAGCGCATTCAGCCAAGAGTTCGTCGACCAACCTCTTCTGCTCATCATGTTTTTGGCACAATGTGGACTTCTCAGGGTCCTCCTCCGTCTTCTGCCCTGAGTGGGATGGGTCAGGGTGCTTGACAGATCTGACATGTTCTTTTCCCTTACCAGCATTCCAGTTGAGTACCAATGAATCGGTCGGCGTAGGGAGACCTAGGAGTTTCCTCTGCTAACACATAATCCTCCCTGATGGGTCCAACAGTGGTGGCACACCCTTAGGTTGTAAGTCTCCATCGAGAAGCTCCAGTTCATCCTCCTTGTCCACTATATCAGCCATGTTGACCACGATCCTTCCTGGGGGTGTGTCCTCAATATCGCATAGCGAATTGGGCTACGGCCGGATAGGGCTGAAGAGGAGGGCATCATACTGGCCCCAGCCATAGACTTGCACATGGGGGATAGCCTCCCTGATAATTTTGCGGATTACCTTGACACTCTGAACGCTTTGATGGTGGAGGGCCTCACGATGGCCTAGTGACTTGGGGTGCTAGGCCACATGGAGTACGACCAGATCGACCAGATGACACTTCTCCCTGATGTCTTCAAAATGCGCTTGGCACCTTGGATAAACCACACTCTAATGACGGGGACTGAAATGCGTCACCCAAAGGGTGTAGCAGAAACACTCAACTTCCTCTGGGGTGAGGGACTCGGTTATGTGGAAATCCCGTGCTACTGCGGGCCAGAACTTCATCGGAAAGAGGTCTGTTGCAAGGATGATCCAAAAGATCCTCGGCTCAAATTCATTGCCTGGCCCTTTTTTCCCCACTTTCCAACTAGGGGTGGTTGAGTAACTAGCAACGGTACCGAGGCAGACCACTGGGACGATAGGTTGTCTGATGGAGAATACGACAATAGGCTGACTGGCCACCGATTCTTGGGTTGTCCTTCGAGGAGGGTAGTGATCTGGCAGCTATGTCATGATAGGAGGGCCTGACGGTCTCCATTCTTGGCTCAGGGGCCAGGGCTGCCGGTGGTGGGTCATGAAGCTGCTCGCCCACCATTAGTCCACAGAATAGCTCTCAGTGATCTCTCGTGGAGGTAGAAAGTGCTTCCAGTGATGATGGTGTTGACTGCATGACCGTGACCGGAGAGGTCACCAGATTTTCATCCTCTTGGATGAACCTGTGGAGGGAAGTAGGAATCTAGTGGACGTCGCATTCCGGGAGCACCCGGTTGATGTTCCTTTTTCCTGCCCCGACCCTTGACTCAGATGAGTGAGGGGGGGGGGGGGGGTTCCTGAGATGAGTCACACTCCACTTCAGATTCTGAGAATTGGAAAGATTTCATCACTTTCTGGGCCTTCCCAGTATTCTTCTTTTGTCAGTGACGACCCACCTTCGTGCCCCTAGATAGATCCTCTAGACAGGGTTCATTCCCGACATGTGTTCCTTCGACCTCGTCGGTGCCAGGGTGGGGAGAATTTCCACTTGAGACAGCCAGGGTGCGAGGAGAACTGAGAAAAATTTCAAAGGGGACATGTGGAGGACCTTCATGAACAGAAACTGAGTGGGAAAAACCTCCGCTGGAACCGGCGGGAGCATGGGGAGAACCTCCATGCTTGGTACAGGTGGAGCGAGGCTGGACTTCACTGTTCTGGTTTCCAGGGTGAGGAGGGTCTTCGGCAGCAGCAGAGAGGATGTAGGGAGGATCCCCACGTTGGAGAGAGGCCTAATGGGTAACATCTCCACATAGACGGTCAAGGGAAGGAGGAAGAGCTCCATACCCATTGTGATGGGCATGAGAGAGGCTCCTTTAACGAGTGTCACTGCCGCGGGGCATACCATCATTCAGATTAGGGGTAGCACGGGGCATACCTCTATGATGAGCCTCAGAGCGGGGAAGGATCATGCTCTGTGTGATAGTGGTACAGGGAGGACCTCCGTACAGGGTGGCATCACTGCGGGTTGGCTCACGGTGACCACTGCTCGTGCCTTCGACCAGGAGAGTCAACCTAGCCTACCCATGGGGCGGTTGGGGCATCGATCCCGGCTGGGCGTAGGAGCACCCCTACTCAGTGTGTGTAGGGACTTGATGGTATGTGTCAGTGGTGGCTCGGGCCATAGTAGCCCTCGACATTGACACCCCTTGGCGAGCGTCCTCAGCTCGTGACCGGTGCTGACGTCGGGTCAGACAAACAGGGGCTAGTGGTGTAGGTGCATAGATTACCTGATCCTCCTCTGGCAAGGTCGGGCGGAAGCACAGACACGGCTGGGTGGGAGCCCTTGCTGGTAGCCCCTAGATCGGGACTCTGACCAGGCTTGGCCGGACACCGCCCACCTCATCAGCGTAAGGCAGGGAGTCGTCAAAGTGCTCTAGGGACAGGCTCCCAAAAGGATTGAATGTTGTGGTGGGGATCAGCGGCTCCCTACACGACCCTGAGGGGTGGCATTGACAGTGGGGCCTGGATGCCTCCAGGTCTAGGTGGGCCATTTCCCATATAGGGATTATTCCATCCTCCTCGTAATGATGTATGAGGTCATTAATTAACCTTAATTGGATAACTTCTGATGGGGAGATGGGGCGTGGGAACCCCACGTTCGTGGATGCAGAAGCCATTGTAGAAGAGGTGAGTCCATGTGGAGCGGTTGTGCTGGCATTTCCCCAGCCCCTGCAAAGGAAGGCGGGTGGTGATCGCGTTCATGTGACAACAACCTAATTCATCAGAAGTAGATAGATGAACTTGCCAGTGCTGAAAGGAAAACAGAATCTATGACCAATGCCCCAACGCCATCCCTTCTTTCGTAACCGATAAGAGGGATCCACGATGGCAACATCGCATAACGGGATGTCCAACGTTCTATTTCCCCAACGTCTAGTGAGTTTCTTGCCAGACCCACTAATTTCTTGGCGGGACCCAGTGCCGGATGTCTGGATCCGGTGACATGTCAATCCATTGATGTCTTGAGTTCTACTAATCTCAATATTGAGGAGAATACATTCACATCGGGTTCACCATTTCTATTTCCGACGCTTTCGCCGGGGTGTGTGTATCCATCTGTGAGGATGCTCAGCTATTTCCCCACATTACCAGTTTCCAAAGGTGGGTGACATTCGTTCCTTGTTTAGGTAAGTTTTCTCCTTGATCGAAATGGGAAGATGGGATGTTGGTTATTCCTTTCATGGATTCATCCTCTGAATTCATCACCTAGTCCGGGTATCCCTCATAGATTTAATACATTGTTCGTGAAACTCTTCCCGGTGCCATATCTGCACGGACACCAGTTAATTACTCTACCTCTGTTAGGACATTCCAAGGGGTCCGTTCAGGGGAAAAAACCTTCGGTTAGGGGAGTAGTCATGCTGGGAATCACTGGTGTGTCAGGAAGCTGGGGATTGGTGTGTCTCGTTCTACCCCTTATTAAAGGGATTCTCGAGGGAGCGGAAGCCCGAGGCATCCCACATTGAAAGTGGGGAATCATATGCCAAGTGCATGTATCTGAGGTTTTCCTCAGCATCCAATGTTTAACACAGGGTATGCCGCAAGTTTAACGTTCAGCGGGGATGGATCAGACGGATCAAAACACTGATTAGAGTAGATTAGATTGAGTAACCCCCTAGAGGGAACACCGATATTGGGGCCAACACATGGGTGGCTTCCCGAATGATATGGAGGAGATTGAGGTGGAATGATCTCACCGGGATGTGGCAGCCCAGGTAAGAATCAATATGGATGATGGTTTTCGGCTTGAGTCTCAAAGAGACTTCCTACATATCCACGTGGTAGGGAATCAAAGTCCATGTAGTTCATCTGATGGCAGCTTGCCGCTAAATTGGACCTACATTTTAACATCATGTTGTATGGGGGAATTTGGGGCTTACGCTTTAGGCAGCCTAATGTGTTGGTGGACAAACATAGTCGGAATGGCCGAGTGGTGGGATTGAACCTCATGGAGGCTTCCTATGTACCATTCCTTGACATGAATCAAATTCCCTGTAGTTCGGGAGGTTTTCGTCAGCAAACTAACGTGAAGATGGACTGGGGGTCCAATGGGTGATGGGCTTGAACCTCGTGAGGTTTCCTACATACCATGCCTTGACATGGATCAAAGTCCTCATAGTTCGGGATTGGTCATCTAGGAAAACCGACATGAATATGGACCAGGGTTCTGATGGGTGATGGGATTGAACCTCGTGAGTTTTCCTACGTACCAACCATGAAATGGATCAAAGTCCTCGTAGATCAGGTGGATGAGGAATATAGTTTAATTTCATGTGGGATGGGGGTAAAGTGACGTGAAGGAGGTCAGAATGACAGAGTGGTGGGCTTGAACCTCATGGAGGCTTCCTACGTACCATGCCTTGACATGGATCAAAGTCCACGTAGTTCAGAAAGGTGGATTTTTTTAGAGAACCGACGTGAAGGTGGACATTGGTCCAGGTGGATGGTCTGCTTGAACCTTGTGGAGGCTCCCTACGTACCGTGACTTGACATGGATCAAAGGCCACATAGTTTGGGAAGGTGTGAGGCTTACACTCTAGGCTGACCAAAGTGTTAATGGGGCTTGGCACATCGACACAGGGATGGTCGAGGCCAATGGTTGTTTGGCTTAAACCTCGTGGAGGCTTCCTACATAACATTCTGTGACATGGATCAATGTCCCCATATTTCAGGTGTACATTTTAACGTCATATGGGATGGGGGTGAACCGACGTGAGGGAGGTCGGAACGACCGAGTGGTGGGATTGAACCTTTTGAGGCTTCCTACATACCATGAATTGACATTGATCAAAGTCCTCGTAGTTCATTATGTTGTCATTTTCAGTGCTTACTCTAAGCCCATGTGAGTCATGCTATGTGTGAGAAACAAGAGGCAGCAGATACCAGATGATCACTTCGTGAAAGGTGCATCCATGGGATGTGGCGTGGGTCTTATGCATGGAGCGGCCTAGGGAGAGGGAGATTGGGGATTACTCTAGGATGGAGGCCCGAGTGTGAAAAATCACAATCAAAGAGGGACTTGGGACCGAAGAAGGGAGGAGCCTCATCCCCTATCATGCCCTCAGCTGGCCTTGGCACTGATGAAGTGAGGAAGAGAAGGGGTGCTGCCTCCTGTAATAAAAGCTAGTGGCTAATACAAAGATGGCTGCCCTTCCCCATAGAGAAAATCCACTCCAAGATAGAGTATGTCATCCCATGTGGAGACTATGGGGCATGGAGAATGCCCAAGGTGGTTGGACCTTGTGTGTGAGGCATGGGGTCAGGTCACAGTTTAACATCATGGGTTAAGGATGATGGTGCTTGGCAGTTTAACATCATGCAGCTCGGACGAGCTGGGTCCGCTCCGCACCCCTAGGACTTACATTACCGGTAACCTATGCTCCTTGTGGGAGGGAAGGTACCAGCAACGCCATGATGAGGGGGTGTAATGGAGCGAACCATCGAGGGGTCCATGTTAGCATGGAAATGCGAAGAAGAAATATCCATTATTGTGGCTATGCGAAGAATCATTAGGCAGCAATGCAATGGTTGGTATTGTCCTGGGGACTTTGAAGTCACATCATGAAAACTTGGAGGGTCGCACGAGAAAAGGGATTTCCAAGTAGAGGGGTCCATAGGCAAGGTCCTTGTGGAGATCTGTTGCTCCACGTGGTGGAGAGAACTTGCTAAGGGGTGTGCTTCATGAAGTGGGGTTCCTAACCCTTAGTATAGAGTAGAGGTGAAAATGGGAGGTGCTTCGTGGAGCAGAGCCTCACGGAGCGAAGGTGCCTCATGAAGCCAGGTGTCGGGAAGCAATGTTCTTCACGAGGTACAATGACCCTGCCTTCGTATGTGGATCATGTGTACATGAAGGGTGCTTCGTGAAGCCTAAACACTCCACAACAACCCGGTTCCCCTTGGGGATCCCCTTCCTTCACGAAATCCCTTAGGCTTCGCAAAGGGCATACCTCTCAGAAGAGGAAATAAAAACAAGACAATGGGGAGGCAATTCGTGAAGCTGAAGTATCTCGCCCAACTCATGGTTCACCGATCAGAAGAATGCTTCGCGATTCAAGAGCTGAGAAACCAAAAGGTTGGATTTTCCCCCTCAGTGTTCAGGGGGAGCCCAGTATTTATAGTCAATAGGAGCTGCGAATCAGGTCTCACGCAGCGCAAATAGGGGATTGGGGGCATCACAGCTGGTCGCGAACGTCAAATGGGGTTTTAGAGTGTCCTGCCTCCTTTGATTCGCGGTGGTATCGCAAATGTCAAATGCATTCGTGGAGCCTACCGCCTTCTTTGCTTTGTGGCGGGCTCACAAATTTCAAATTATTTTGCGGAGCCTCCCGCCCACTTTGCTTCGCGGCAGCCACGGTGCTGGGGGGACTCTGCGATGGGGCCTCGCGAGGCCATTTGTGGGTCCATCATGGGGCCTTTGTTTGTCCCAAATTTTGGCGCCAGCAAATGCCCCCCCCCTCAGACTTGGAGCCGAGGAGAGAACAAGGTACAAAATCCTCGGTCATTCGCGGTGAGGTCTCATGAAGAGGGATTGCGAGGTAGACATGGGATGCGCGGGTTGGGCGCTCCGTGAAGCTCCTCGTGGACTGGAAATGCCACGAAGCTCCGAAGGTTGTCAACTATAAATAGGGGGTCTACCATATCTTTTGTTCATTATTTTCTCTGCGATTGTGTCTTCTTGTGCTCTTGGTTCGTGAAGCTCTGCGTACTCTGTGAGTTTTCTCTGCAAATCGAGGCTTTACGGCGCACAGTGAGTCCTCGACTCTGTGTTTGCACTATACAATCCAACTTTGAATGCCTAAGTAGCACCCCCGTGAAAAATCTTTGCGAGTTTCCTTCACGAACATGCTTTGAGAGTGATCTTCACGAACCAGACAAAGAAACATCACAGTTCTAGAATGGATTTCCCATCAAGAAGGTGCCCATGGGGTCCTTGCAGATGCCGCTCGGAGGGACAAAATGGCGAATAGTCTGGGGCTATGGGAGTTAGTCCGGAGCCACTCAAACCATAGTTCTTTGGTGGAGCTACTTCTGGAGAGCCAAAAGAACTAACCGCTATGTAGGAGGTTTCCCTGGTATGGATTTGGGCCGAGGGATGATGTATTCATCCTGGAAGCAAGTAGGGACGAGCCAACTTACTAGTTCCGGAGCACGCTATGCCAGCACCAATGGATCAGGCGCTCGATGGTCATGCCCGGGAGGATTTCATGCCTTTCATCACTTACTACTTATACAATCATCTGAAAGATGTTGACAGGAAGGAATTGTAGCCAGAGACATCCCCTCCCTTTTACCGAAACATCCTTAAGGCATCACTGGGGAACCTGAAGAAGGGGTGGTCCGAGGAATGGGACCTACGCTAGGGCGACAACTTCATGGATGACTAGGCCTGGGCCTACTGGGTAGGTGCTTCATGCAAGGTGTTTGGAGTGGAGCTGATAAGAGTGGGGCTCTATAAGGAAACTTGGACTTCTAAGTTCCATATCTACCAGCCGAAGCAGTTAATGCCAGAGCAGTTGAGCCGGTGGTCACCAGGGACCAATACCTTCCACTAGCATCATAGGGAGGTCAGAATCAGCCTATGGGATGTGCATCAGATCTCTAGGGTCCCAATACAGGGGGCTATGTATGACGAATTCCTCCCGGCCATGGGTGAATGGGAGGATCTAGAAAAGATTCCATGTCTGGCGATGGAATTGATGAAGCTCGTGCCCTGGGAGGACAAGGAAGCAGTGAGGGATGTCCACTTCAAGCACTGGTTCAAGAAGTTGTTGAACTTCCCAGAAAATAGGCAGTTCTCCGCAAGGCCTCAAACATGCCCAAAGGGTGCCCAGAGCAAGGAAAACTCATATTGGTGGCTATTGGAGAATATCCAGTGGAAGACCTGGGGGTTCAGGGTCAGCACTAAACAACAGCCAACAGTCAGGTTGGTAGTGTTCATCGTAGCTCTCTTTTATGGTTGGATCCTACCAGTGAGGGATACAAACTTGGGAGTGCGACCAAGTACTTTCGTCATGGAATCCACTTTGGCGACAAGAGGGCGGGTCAACCTGGGGATCTTGTTGATCGCCAAATTGTACAAAATGATGTGGCACATCAGTGAGGGGAAGAGTCCACAGAGGGTATGTGGGCCATTCCACCCCCTGTACGGGTGGATGGTGGTGCACATCAGGGGGATCTACGTGTATCCGAACCCGATCTCACCTCCAGGGTCGAACTTCTGTCCCTCGATCTTGAATGTCGCGGGGAGCTTTCGGACCAAGCTGACTGCACCATTGGTTCTAGACCGAGTGTGGAGGGTGGAGGAATTCAATTTCTACCTGTTCCCACTGCCGACGAGGGAATTAACTGATGACTGTAGGGGAACAGAAGAACATTGAGCTTATCTCTTGGACTTTCGAGGTGGATTCCTGGTGGCCAGGGTGGACGACAAGCATCTCTACAAGCCATACAACCCACACCAGTTTGCAAGGAAATTCTGGTGACTACAGCGATTGACCCTACAGGTCAACCTGGGGGTGCGCTATAAGGAGCACCAGTGTGTGATGAGGCAGATGTGGCTCATGTTCACACAGGAAGATGGGAAGATGCAGAATGTATTGCCTCTTCTGACCTCTGTCGTTGGGCTGATAAAAGAATATGCCCAGTGCTGGGAGTTGGCCTATCCAGGGGAGATGTTGAAACGGCCAACCATCCTGGTCGGTGAGGGTGAGCTTCCCCAACCTCAGAGCCAAGGCCGGAAGGTGAAAAGGGCGTCCCGTAATGGTGGGGCTGCTATAGCGGTGATGCCCACACTAATTGAGGGGGGGGGGGGGGGAGCGGAAGCAGATCCTGCAGCGGCGGCGGAGCCGGTGGTCCTAAGAGAACAGAGTCACCCAGAGGGGCGGCCACCGAGGGGATTCTTCAAGATTTCTACTCAGGCCCTGAGAAAATGACTGCATCACATTGACATGCCGGAGAATGTTGTCTTCCTAGAGGCCTATGACATCTGGGAAGTCAATCAGCAATTCCTCGGCCCATCCGAGTTATGGAAGCACCTGAACCACCTCGGGATAGACATGTCAGGAATTGGCCCTACTAGGGATGGTATTGCGGTATCCCAGGAAAAGGCGGAGCAATACATAGCCGATATGGATAAATGCATCCACTCCCAGGGTTCCCTGCACCTGATGATAGATCAAGTCAGGGTGCTTCTGGGCTGTACGGTCCCTCTTCAACTGTCAGTCTCTTACCTGAGGGAGTGCTTCCCCGTGCCGGATGAATCGGACGAGTCCTCCTGGGGTGATGAGGTTGGTAGAAACAGTCCGCCAGAGGAAGGTGAAGTCAGATATCAATCCTCAGATCTCAATGATTTTGCAGAGTCCTTCAAGGTAAAATCCCAAGTTCCTTCTTCAGAGTTTTCCCTTAGGTTACTCTGGGTTCCTTATCAACATTTTCACTGTGCAAGAGGACCTTGTGCATAGACCTCGTTCCCACCCCTCAGTGGGTGCCGACACGGGACCTTCTGGATCCGCGCTCGTGGCTACATCACCTTCTGTGTCTGGGGGGGATAGGACAGCTGAGGTGGATCCCCTGGAATCAATAGACCTGCCAACCATATATGGGGGGCCGCCTCTCAAGGTTCCGAAGACATCATACCAAGAGAGAGACCAGGGATTTGACCTCTCTAAGTCATCTCTACCAAATTCTCAAATGTCACCCCCTGACCATGTTAACTGATATTCATGTCCTCTTATTGGAGTGTAAAGTACATAAATTGTCCTGGGTTGTTGCGGTGAAGATGGTCAGGGCTTCTAGTAGTGCCCTTCCCAGGGGTATGCTAATGGTTGTGGAGGTGAACATCCAGCTTGACCGAACTGCAATGCTTACAATCACCGGCGGGGGTTCCAGTGGGACTGTGCCCGAGGTTATCGAGGTGATATCCAATGATGAGGATCAACCAGACGATTCAGCCCTCGCCATGCCCGATTCGAAGCTAGATGTGGACCCAGCTGAGGAGTTCCTAGGGGCATTCCCCACATACGAGCTGGCTAATCATGCCGATTGGGATGAGATAGCCTCTGACGAGGAGGATAGAAAAATAGTCTTTCACTGATCATGGAAGCTGATCACACACTTCATCAATGACACCACCAAGCACTATGGTTGGTTGATATGGATAGAATGTTCTTGAGATCACACGAAATTTGTGCTGGGGGAGTGGATTCCCAATGTCCTCACATGCACGTCCAAGATCTTATGGTGGAAAAGATTTGGGAGTATGACCGTGGCCTTGGTGTGGGCTGGCATCAGAGGAAGGTGATAAACATCAAGAGGCTCCAAAAGGCTGAAGATGAGGTCCAACAGCTGTAGAATCTGGAAGAAGAGCACTTGACCTCTATCAATGCAAAATATGATCTAATATCACGATTGAAGTCCCAGCTGGCGGAAGCCGAAGAGGGGCTGAGGGGAGCCTCTAGGGAGATGATCGCCATCTAGGCCGACGTGGAGCAGGCCTAGATTGTGGCCAATGAATTGCGCCCTCTCACCGCCAAGGAGGAGTGGGAGCTGAACAAGCGACAACAACTCCTGAATGCCACCATCCAGTGGGTGGCAATGCTTCTACACTTTTTTGATGAGGTCAATCCGTCCATGAGGGGAGTCGACCCATGGGTACTGTAATGATTACAAATCCTTAAACATACTTTCATGATTTAATTGTCTGAATTTCGTAGCACGAATGCGTTCCATTATTCACATTGGTTTACTACATCCTTGTGATGTTCACGAAGCATCCAGCGATCATTCCCTAAGCTCATGTGGGTTGAGCCCGATGTGGGAAACAAGGGATGGACAACTAACCACCCCACCCAAACGTAGGAGTTAAAACCAAGATTCAAGTATCCGGGGATTGAATAACCGGTCCAGATTTCTTGGAGGAAATGGGATAGACATGACTAGATAATGAAGCTCTTAGAACAACCCATTTACCATTTCCTAGTGTGCTCTTGTGCCCGAATGGGGTAACGCCAGAGGCGTTGAAATCGGTCCGAACAGATGAGAATTGGAGGTGTGTATCACAATACCCAAGATTTGAAACATTGTGGGGGTGGAATGACAATAAAGAATAGCTGTTGACTACATTCAAAACACAAAATTCTTATTGCATTATCCTGGGGATAGGAAATGAGGGCCCATAATTGACCATGTTCGAAGCAGTGGACCAAACTCAAAATGCCATCTGTTAGTCTTCTGGAACATTGGCCTAGGACAATAGCCAGGCCATAGGCCGAGCATCCATATTGTTCGGGGGTTCCTATAGATGTGAAAGAGGACTAGGGTCTGAATAAGGGGCACACAAAGCGTGGAATGTGGAGTGAGGGTTTGTTCAAATAGAATCCAACACTCTTGAAATTACGCCACCATGGTGGAAGCACAGTGGATGGACGCATCATTTTGATCCCGGATCATTTCTTCTTTCAGACAGGGCCCCTCTGGATAGCGAGCTGTCGCTTCCCAATGTCCTCTTGGGGCATCCCAAACTTGTTTAGGGAAAATTGTAGTTGCACGGTTCCCCACAAGGGGTCCGGACAGGGGGACAAAAATGGGGAGGAACAGGATTTATGATTCCTGGGGCTGGACCCTAGGCAAAATACCGGGGTGTATCTACGTACCAAATAAGGATGGGAATCAAGCCATACATAGTTATAGAAGTACAATGTAATCATATACCAACACTGATATGTGAAATCCTCTCTGGTAGGGGATTTGGTGCATCCCATGACTAACAAGGGGCATCCTGAACTTGTTCAACGTAGAACCATAGTTTAGTGTCATGCGTTAAAGACATATGAACTCCTAATGTTTAATGTCATATGATAGGATTTGCAGTGAATGGAATGATCCTAGAGAGTATGTGGTGTAGTAGCTATAAAACCGATGTGAATATGGACTTGGAGTCCAAATCACACCACGTATCCCTGGAGGAAACTCTTCGGGTTGAGGGACCGAGAGTGAGAATTAGTTTGGTCCTGAAGCAGAGTGGTCGGGCAGTCATACATACCCCATGAGGATGGGAATCAAGCCATACATAGTTCTAGGAGCGCAATTTAACATCATGCAGGACAATAGGGAAGCCTGGCCGCACCAGTACACATCCTAGGAAAACTAATAAGCCCACGTGAGTCGTGTTCAATGTGGGAAACAAGAAGAAGTGGTGGGACATTCCTGAAATAGGAATGGGCATGTTCGAGATAAGGGACTCTCAGTGAATAATGACCCAATAATGTTAACTTGTCCATGTAGCGCACCTAGACGTGTGAAGAGATAAAGCCGAGTATGTCAGAATTCCACTTGAACATGAGGAAGTGGAAATGTGTGAATCGTGATGCTCGAAATCTGGACAACAATGATGGAAGCGTGATGATGGAGGATAACTGTTAACCATGGTGGAAATGTAGCATCTAGATCACGTTAGCTTAGAATGGGGGCAGACAAATGAGGGTCGACTGTTGACCATGTTCGAAACACAGGACATGTCACAAATGTCATCAAAGATCCTTAGGGGTGTTGGCCTAGGACGGTAGGCGAGCCGATGCGGCACGAAACAAGGCCGTTAGGGGGTCCCTTCAGATCTGGATGTGGGTGAGGATCCAAATAGCAAGCTATTGAAGCTTGGACACGGAGCGAATGGAATGTCTCCATGAAAATTCCACACTTAGGACTTTTTGTCAAAATGCATCTGAATATGGAAATGAGACATATTATATAGAGGGATTCGAGTCCCTTCCCATTGGGAGATCTTATTTTAGGTTCGTAGAATTTAGACCATGGATGGTAAGAAACGCAGGAGACATGTGGTGGGGTAATTAGAAAAACCCAAGTGGTGAATGGGAACTGGGGTTCCGACCACCACGTGTTCCTTGGAGGGGTTTTAGGTTGAGGTAATGGAAACAAGAGTTGAGCTAGGCCTGAGACAAAGTGCAGAGGCATTACTACGTACCCCATGAGGATGGGGATCAAGCTGCATGTAGTTCTTCAGACGTCATGGTAAGGTACCAATGATAAGGATAACAGGGGCGTGTGGGCATATCCCTCGCACCAAAAGAAGCGGTATTTGATAAATCTTGATTGTCATTTAAGTTAAGTGGTTTTTATTTTCTGAGGAAACATTCCCATGGTATCAGGCCCTAGCATCGTCACAAGAATCAAGCCGTAAAAGGCATTGAATAATGGTATGGCACGTGACCAATACCAAACATGGTTCCCCCTTGAGGACATCATGATGCAGTGCCGTTTTTTGTCGTGCGGCCAAGATGATAATGTCACAGTTTAGGGTCATGTGAGGGATCAGGCCTGCATTTTAACATCATGCGGTGCAGATGTAGTAGAGATGATGCTTGGTGGGGAATGTGTATGACATAATGAAACATACCCGACGTGAATGGGGAAATGATCGCGTATCACACTGTACGCAATTCCAAGAGGGAAAACTCCGGCCAAGGGGCCCAAATATGGGTAAGAGGGAATGGGGCAGAAGAAACTAGCTCCCAACTGAGCTAGACCAGAGAACGAGACATCAAGGTGGTCAAACGTATCCCATAAGGATGGGAATCAAGCCACATGTAGTTCTGCAAATGGGGCGATATAAAAGGATCTTAGTTTACGGTCTTAGAACACAGAACTTGGAGAAGAAAAACTATCCCAAGTAAAGGAGGACCCTAACCCAATCCCTAGTCCTACTTGAGTTAAAATCAGTGTAGGAAACAAGGGTGGATACAACATTCATGATACATGAGATGCATGCAAGGGGGGAAATTGGTGAAGCCCCAAACAATCACCCTGTTGCGGCTTTTTTTCTCCTAAAGTGTGGATACGCATTGAGGAATAATACCAAGAGTTTCGAAGTTCTAATTGGACATGGTGAGGTGGAGAAGGATGTGAATCATGTAACCGGCATTTTGGGATTAATGGGGTTGGCGTGGTGATGGAGGATAACTGTTGACCGTGTTCAAAACACCGTCTCCATACCGAGTTAGCCTAAAAGGGGAGAAAGAAATGAGCATCAATCACTGCCCATATTCGCAACGTGGGATTTTCATCAGTTTGTTGCCCGTGACCCTTGGGGGCGTTGGCCCATAATGGTAGGAGATCCCTTAGGCCTAGAATCTATGCCACTCGGGGCCCGTAATGGTTGGAGAGCCCTTAGGACTAGCATCCATGACACTCGGGGGTCCCTTCGGGTGTGAAAGGTGATGGAAGACCTAATGAAGGGGAACACAAAGCCTGAAAAGTGGGTGGAACCATTTCCGAGCAGAGTTTGAAATTCTAGGTACTAAACCAAAGTAACCTTATGCACATTGGAGAACCACCAAGGAGGGTTGAAGAAGGTGTCAAGGAAGGAGTTTGTAGGACAACGGGCCAAGGTGAAATGAAGATTTTCGGGAGATGGGGATGGACCCGAAGTCTAGACATTTAGGGGGTCCTATGTATCCCATAAGGACGGGAATCAAGCTACACGTAGTTCTCGAAGAAATCCCGGGGGTGGGATACCCTAACAAGGGGGTGCACAACACGACGAATAACCCAAAGTGAATGAGGAAATAATCCCGCATCACACCGTATGCTCTGGGTAAGAAATTGGGCCGAGGGCCTAAAAAGGATGAGGGGCCTGTGGCTAGGCCTCATTCAGGAAGGCCTGACCTGTTTGCAGTTTAACGTCTTGTAGTGAGGATGAGGGCTGGGGGCCTAGGAAGGCCTAGGGGCCTGAGGTTGGGCCTTGGTAAGGAAGGCCCGACCTGTTTATAGTTTAACATCTTCTATTGGGGTTGAGGGTTGAGGGCCCGGGATGGCCAAGGGGCATGATGCTGGGATTCAGTCAGGAAGTCCTGACCTATTTGTTGTTTAACGTCTTGCACTGAGGACGAGGAGGGGAGTAGGATGCCCCTAAAAAGGGAGGCTTATGGGATGGTAAATAACCCGACATGAATGGGGATATAATCCCTCACCACACTTTACACTCCCACAAGAGAACCTGGGCCGGGGGCTCGATAGGCCAAGGGGCCTGACAGTTAGCATCGCTCGGAGGGAGTTTATCGCTTGGAGATACAACGGGGCAAAATTAACCACTACACTTGATGTTTGGGACATCTTGGGGTGATTCCAATGTCACAGGACAGTTGTTGATCATGTTTGAAACACAACTTCCCTATAGTAACATGAAATTGGAGCAACAAATGAACATCGACCACAGACCATATCCACAACGTGGGATTTTTGTCAGATGGTTGCTCGACATCCTCTAGGGCATTGACCTGAGGTGGTAAGAGAGAGCCCTTAGGCCTTGCATCCATACCATTCACGGGCCCTTCCAGACGGGGAAGGTTATGGAATCCCAATCAAAGATTGGGTGAATCATAGCTGTACTCACCTCTAAAAGAGGAGAACGTCTCTAGGGAGCGGGACATATGGTCGGATCGAGGTTAGCTCGACATGGATTGGGGCAAGAATTTGCACCCCACTATATGTCTTGACCCGAGGGGATGATTCTGGCATTTGGACTGGTCCAACAGACGAAATGTCTGGGCGTTCCTATGTATCCCATTAGGATGGGAATCAAGCCATACGTAGTTCTTAAAGTCCATGCAGTTTAACGCCGTGTGGTGAAGACATGGGAGGATAGAAGAACGGGAGTGTGCACATGGTGTGACCATTACAATCTTGGTATGAGTGGCACTGAGGAAGTCGACATCATATCATGCGAGGGTCCTCTAAGAGAACTATAACCAGGGGGGATAGTCGAGAAGACTTTGGGTTGGGCTCAAGACAACGCGTCCGAGCATTCCTATGTATCCCATGAGGATGGGAATCAAGCCATACGTAGTTATTAAAACACAATTTTACATCATGATGGACGATGCGCAGTTTAAAGTCATGCAGGACTGGACAATTTAAGGTCATGCAGTACCGGCGTGCAAGTTAGGGTCATGTAGGACCGACAGTTTAAGGTCGTGCAAGACCATCTGGCTTAGGAAAAGTATTTCTTGAGGAACTTGGCATTGGTGTGAGGAGTTATACGCTCACCATCCATGGTTACTATGGAGTATACTCTATTGGGGTAAACCCTGTGGACTATGTAAGGTCCTTCCCATTTGGGCTCCAACATGGGTGGTTTCCTGCCAGGGATCATTGGTGCTCATTGGGCTAATACCAGGTCGCCTTGCAGAAAAGAGCAGAGGCGAACCTTTTTATTGAAGGCTCTAGCCATTTTATTCAGATGTCTTTCCAAATTTTGCAGGGCATAGAGCCTATTCTCATCAAGTGATTCCAATTTAGTTAAATGGATTTTGGCCACTCTATCTGGCGCCTGCTGGTCATAGACCGCAATGCGTAAAGAAGGCAGCTGGATCTCGATGGGCAGAAAGACCTCAGCTCCATACAGTAGGGAATATTGGGTCACCTGGGTGGAGTTACGAGTCGTCGTCCGATAAGCCCAAAGGGCATTGGGGAGCTTGTACGGCCAACTCTTCGTGTTCTAGCCAACCATTTTCTGCAAAATTTTAGAGAGGTTTTTGTTGAACACCATGATCTGTCCATTCTCCTGCACGTGATAGTGAGAGGTATGGTTTGAATAGATATTGTACTTAGCTTACAATTTCATCAGCTCGTCTGCTCGGATGTTGGTGTCGTTATCAGTGGGGATGGAATAAGGGACTCCAATCCATTGGATGATATTGGAGCTCATGAAGTCAATGATGGAACATGCATTGACTTCCTTTAGTGGAGTTGCCTCATCCCACTTGAAATAGAAATCTGTGGCGGTCAGGATGAACCTGCATTGGCGAACAGTCACTGGTGGATATGGTCCCATGACATCGAGTCCCCACACTGAAAATGGCAATGAGTACTTGGTGCAGTGGAGAGGTTCTGGCGGCCGATGAAGGAAGTTGGCATGAACTTGGCATGAGTGACATCTCTTGGAAAACTCAGTACAATCATGGATCATAGAGGGCCATAGGTAGCCCAGTCTCCAGATTTTATGGTATAGCTTTAGGCCTGCTTGGGGGGCACCGCATGAACCGACATGAACCTCTTGCATTACCTATAGAATCTGGACACCTTGTATATAGTGGAGGAGAACACCATCTAAATCATTCTTATAGAGGATATTCTCAAGACTAGGACCTCTCTGGAGGGTAAACTGTAGCGCGCGACATCGGATTCGCTCGCGCTCGTCCTGATCAGCCGGGAGGCAACCATTTTGGAGATACTCAACAAAAGGGTCTCTTCAGTCAAGAGTCACTTCAACCACTGGATGGGACGAGCCTGGAGGTCCTAATATGGGGGATCCGGTGGTAATATGGCTTACTCGTAGGCCGTCATCATCCTTTGGGGTGATGGGGCCATTGACTCTTTGGTGCGCCACATGTATAATCAGATCAGCATGCTCGGGCTCTGCATGTGATGCAGCCAGGATGGCCAGATCATCTTCTCGACCACTGTATGACTGAGGGACATGGGTAACCTCTGATTGAGAAGGGAATTGGGAGATTAGCTTGAGGGTGAATTCCAACAATTGTACGAGCTCTAGATTTCTAACATCATGACCACTGTTGACTTGCTTGATGACTATTTTGGAATCCCCTTCACATGAAAATGGGGTATATCGATCTCGAGAGCCAGCTCGAGGCTAGTGATAAGAGCCTAATACTCTACCTTGTTGTTGGTGCAGCCTTTTGACAACATGAATGAGTACGGAAGAATGGATTGCGCTGGGGTAATGTATACGATACCCAGACCCACCCTGTTGAGCCTAGGATTATTGAGCCTCCAACCAGTGGGACTCCATGAGGCACCGTCAAAGTGCATTCTCCAACATGTGAAGGTATGATCTACTGAGGGGATTTCCTCGTCAGGAAAATCCATGTCCAAGGACTGGTCCACAGAGGTTGGATGGGAAACTATAAAGTCTTCCAATGCCTACCCCTTGATATCCTTCTGAGGCACAAAGCTAATGTCCAACTGATGGAGGATTACCACCCACTGTGATAGACGGACAATCAGCATTGGGCGATTGAGAATGTACTTTGACGGTTCTACTTGAGACACTAGATGTACCTCATGGTGTTGTAGGTAGTTTCGTAGTTTTTGTAATGTGAATACTAATGCAAGGCAGCTCTTCATGATGGGGGAGTATCTGATCTCCATATTGATTATCATACGAATGAGGTAGTAGAGACTTTTTTCCATCCCATCATTGTTCTTCTAGGCGAGAAGGGTGCCGAGAGATCATTCCGGGGCGGTGACATAGGGGACCAGTGTTTTTCCGGAGACGGGTGGCATCAAGACCAGAGGCTGTAGAAAGTACTACTTGATTTCCTCAAACATAGCTTGGCACTCCTGGTCCCACTCATAGGTAGAGCCCTTCTATATTAGCCGAGAAAAGTCCTTACACTTACCATCCAGATTCACAATGAATCGGCGTAAGTAGTCCAAGTGGCATTGGAAACCCTAAAGATACAGGATATTGCTCAGGGGAGGCATCTAGCTAATGGATTTGATCTTCTCTAGGTCGATCTCGATGCCCCGGTACCTGAAAAAAAAAGCCAATAAATTTTTTGGAAGTGACCCCGAAGGCACACTTCAATGAGTTCATCTTTAAGTGGCGGGAATAGAGGGAAAAAAAATACTTTCTCAAGGTCCTTGATATGGTCCTTTCCCTGGTGAGACACGACCACCATATCGTCCACATAGCACTCCACCAATTTCCCAAGGATTTGCTTGAATATGTGATGCATGGCCGGCTGATAGGTGGCACCTGCATTCTTCAGGCCAAAGGGAATGACCTAGTAACAGAAAGTACCTTGGGGTGCCCTGAAATCCGTGGACTCTTCATCCTCGGGGGCCATACGAATATGATTATATCCAAAGTAACCGTCCATGAAGGTGAGGGCTTGGAACCCAGCCGTAGCATCGATCAATAATTCTGTCACTGGAAGGGGAAAATAATCCTTTGGATAGTGACAGTTGAGGTCTCGGAAGTTGATACACACTTTTATCTATCCGTTATTCTTCCTTACTGGCACAATTTTGGCTAGCCACTTGGGTTAATGGACCTCATTAACAGAGTTGGTCGTGATTAGCTTGTCAACTTCGGCCTCAACCATGGCACCGTGAAAAGGGTGCATCTTTCTGGGAGGCTGCTTAAACCCCCAATGGTTAGCCGGGAGACTAAGATGGTGGATGGATACCTAAGGATCTAGTCCTGGAATCTCATCGTAACTCTAGTAAAACACATCATAGTGCTTTTTCAAGAAGTGCACATATCGCTGCTACTGCTCGAGGGACATGGCGGCACTGATCAACGTAGGCCTCGAATCAACCTTTCTACCAATGTTTATCTGTACCAGTTCATCAACTGTGGATGAGTTTCCTTCTTCAAAGGCAGGGGCATCTTCTATATACTCTTCTTCGCTTAAGGAGGAGGGATTCCCCGAAGGTGGGGCTTACCCTTGGTTGGTGGAACCTGACGGGAGGCTGGTACCAGTCTAAAAAGCAGTGGACAGTTCCTCAGAATATTTACATGCCGCTGAGACCTTAGTAATGAAGGCAGTCGACCCAATCCCATCTGGTCATCGGCCAAAGGGGCCACACTTTATGATATCAAAGCACTAGTGGTGAATCGGCTTAAGCCAGTTGATCCCAGCCCGACGAAACAGACAGGTATGACATATCGCTGTAGCCATGGGGCAGACATCCTGATATCGAACGGGGGTAGGAGGTTCCGAGATCACCTAAGCCTGGTCTGTGTAGGAGTACGAGGTGATCTTCCGTCATCGCTTGGACTTGGGAATATTCCTTCCTCTTGTTCCAGAAAAGACAATGCATCTCCCCATGTTGGGGGTCATGGCCTCCAATAGATGGATTGGGAATACGTAGGTGTCATCCATACTAGCCCAGGGGTCACTTGTGACCATGGCGGGTTTAACCTTGCTTTCCAGAATCTACTTATCCTTGCACTTGTAACAGTTAGCATCCATATAACGGGCTTCACAAGAGGTGAAAGGAGATGAATCACCTTGGAGTATGCCTACTCGACCATTTAGGGAGTACTTGAGGCACTAGTGATACGATGAGGGGATTTCTATATGTAGATGGAGCCATGGTCTTTCCATCAATGCATTGTACGCGGTGTCCTGTGAGACGACCATAAATTCAGTACTAGAAACAAGGAAACCAAACTGGGTATTTAGACGGATCTTGCTGGCCGGGGTCTTCTCTATCCTATCATATCCCTAGATCCTTAAATCAGAGGGAGTCAGGTCATACTTAGATAACCCCAGCTTTTGCAGCATCCACGTCATGATAAGGTTGATCCCGGAGCCAGTGTCAACTAGACATCAGCGGACCTCCACACCATTAAATTGTCTGGTGATGTATAGCGGGTAGATGTTCCCTTTTATGGGAGAGCCTTCATCCTCTCCATAGAATGAAATGATGGTCTGACATTTGGCAGTCTCAACTGCTTCAGCATGAAAGGCCTCTACAGCTGATACCTCCATCTCAAACTGGAGGGGGCTCCTTAAAGACTCAGAAAGGGCCTCGTGCATATCTGACAATAGGAAAAGGGCTTCAAGGATGGAAAGCCTCACCAGGATGCTGACAAGGTTCTTGAGGAAATCATACTTCTATTCTAGGCATACACTTTTGTTTACTAGAGTCTACTCTACGTTTGGAGGCATGGCGGGCCCTGTCGGCTGGGCCGGCGACCGGATGGTGCTGGGAATATCCCACTACTCACTAGTCAAAGTCAGAAGAGTAGTTGTTGGATGAGGTCTGGATGACTTAGATCGGCTTGTAGTGGGGAGAAACTGGACATAGTGTGGCCGAAGTGGCTATGCCAGATCCAATAGCACAAACAGAGGTGGATGTGATCCTAATGACAACGGATGAAGAGGCTGCAAGTGATGACCTCTGCACTGAGCCTATTGCCTAGTCTTAGTGGAATGAATGGCCTGGCGGGAGGTGCCGAATGATGCACCTTGACAACCCATATTGACACGGCTTCGACGAAGTTGGTGTTAGTTGGGGACGTTGGGGAAGTTCGCCTAGCGTTCCACCTCTTCAAGAGTCATATAGGGGTTTACCAACTCAACGATATTAACCGAAGCGTACCCTTGATTGTCACTTCAAGAATCATCCACCACTGGGTAGATTCTGGGGGGAATCCCCTCTCAGGGGGCATAAAATCGCCGAGAGTGCAGGATGATGACTGGAATTGGCAAAGCGTGTTGCCTTTTCTCGTATAGCCGACGCTTGCCCTTCTGGGAAGCGGCCGAATGAGATTATGATGTAGAAGTGGTGGCCGAAACTTCTGTAGGCTCTAGAAGATTCAGGCATGCTCCAATGATGCCATGGGCACGGGTGACCATCTTGTGATCCATCCAATCGTCATACTGGACACGCGGTTAGAAACCTGTTGCCACTTACCTTCACCGTTATTACTGTTATCTTATATCACGAAGACACCCGCCACTTGGGCCGGGGCCGGGCCCAACCTAACTATGTTGTTATCAACGTGGTCTTGGAGCCAGTCTTTATACACATAGCTCTACTTGAGCGTGTGCCCTAGAATCCGATGATAGGGGAAGTAGTTGGGGTGATCGGTGAGATTCTCCTCTTCCGGTCTTCTACACTCTAGCATGCATAGAATCCCCTGCTCTAGGGTGCTATGGAAGTAATAGGGGGTCCTATTATCACTGAACAAGTAAGTCTAGGTCCTTATTTTCAAATAGAGATCCCTTGGAGAATGGCCTTGATGAGGAGCCAGAGGGGCCTGTTAAGGAGGTGGACCCTGATTAACCCGTATGGGTGGTGGAGGCGCATTTCACGGATGAACCTACTAATTCTGAGGACATTGTGGATCTAGAGGCTATTCTTGAGGTGGAGGGCCTCTGTGAGGATACAAGGCCAGCACTACTAGTAGCAATTCTAGTTTCCTGGGGGCTTCTATTTGATCCACCACGATGGGATCAGCTCTAGCATCTCTCTTCACTGGGATTACAGAGGGAAACAGACGTGCCTGTTTGGCCTGTGTTAGGGATTCTTCAAGGAAATGGGCCTTATCTGAGATGTTTTGGAACCCTTTAGGGTAATTCTTAGTGATCAGAGAAGGATCTAGTTTCGTTTTGACGTTCCCTATGAACATCGTCAGTAATTGCTCCTGAGTCAGTGGCATGTCAAGGGAGTATGTGAGCCCCTTCCACTGGGCGACGAAGTCCGCGACTCACTCATCAGGCCTTTGCTTGCACTTAAAGAGGTTTAAGATGCTGGTCTTCTGGGTGGTAGAGATGAACTGGTAGAGGAACTACCTGTGAAGGTCCTCCCATCTAGTCACAGATATGAAGGGGAGCTGGTTGTACCAGACGAATGTCAGCCCCTCCAGTGTCTGAACAAAACAGCGGAGCATGACGATCTCCTGTTGCACTGGAGTCCCTAACGTGGTCCCACACCTTGAGTAGAAGTGGGCCAGATGCTACAGCGGGTCCCCCATCCCATTGAAGGGGGAGAAGGTGGTAATCCTGAAACCAGGAGGTGCCTACATATCATCCACAGAGGCCGGGTATGGCTTGCCATCTGGTGGGATCTCCACCTGTCATGTTTCCAATGCCTCTAGGCGGGCAATGAGTGACGCCATTGGAAAATCTGGACGTGGTTCCCTATCTTGATGGGGATCCCTAACCATGAGCGCATTTTTGGGCTCTTCAATGCGGTATCCAAGCTCAGCAGCTTGCAGAGCGGCAGGTGGAGAAAACCTTGGGGCTGTCGGAGGAGCCAAAGTGGGGTTCATTGGATTGTCACGCCGTTCCTGAAAGTTTTGAAATACATACCACACTCTCTTGCTGTGAGCTCCGGATTCCGCCCTGTTAGTGGATACGGCATGATAGGGGTTTCCTAAGGGAAGCTCGCCAAAGAAAAGTTTTTCCTGCCCTGCTGCCCCGACCAAGGATCACCATAATCGGGTCGTCGCTCTGCAACACGTTCATCCCGGAGTTCTTCGACCAACCTCTTCTGCTCAGCAATTTGTTGGCGCAACGTGGCCTTCTCTGAGTCATCCCCTGTCTTCTATACTGAGGCGGATGGGTCGGAGTGCTTGAGAGATCTGACATGTTCTGTTCCCTTACCAGCACTCCAGCTGAGTACCAATGCCTCGGTGGTCGTAGGGAGACCTAGGAGGTTCTTCTGCTGATGTGTAATCATCCCCGATGGGTCCAACAGTGGTGGCACACCCTCCGGGGGTAAGTCTCCATCGAGAATCTTCAGCTCATCCTCCTTGTCCACTATATCAGCCATGTTGACCATGATCCTTCCTGGGGGCATGACCGTAATATCTGATATCGAATCAGGCTGCTACCGGATAGGGCTGAAGAGGAGGGAAACATACTTCCCCTAGTCATGGACATGAACGTGGTGGGTATCCTCCCGGATAATTTTGCAGAGTACCTTGATACTATGAATGAATTGATGGTGGAGGGCCTCATGAAGACATGGTGACACGGGGCACTGGGCCATAGGGAGTGCAGCCAGATCAACTAGACTAAACTACTCAATGATATCTCCAAAATGCACTTGGCTAATTGGATAAACTGCATGCTAATGATAGAGACTGAAATGTGTTTCCCAGAGGGTGTAGTGGAAACAATCATCTTCCTCTAGGGTGAGGGACTCAGGTATGCGGAAATCTCATGCTGCTGCGGGCCTGAACTTCTCGGGGAAGAGGTCCACTGTAAGGATGCTCCAAAAGCTCCTCGGCTCAAATTCAGGGTCTGGCCATTGATTTCCCCACTCTCCAACTAGGGGTGGTTGAGGAACTGGTAGCGGTACAGAGGAAGACCGCTGGGATGGCAGGTTCACCGGGGGAGAATACAACGAATGAGCTAACTGGCTGTCGATTCTTGGGCTATCCTCCGAGGAGTGTAGTGACTTGGCCGCTATGTCATGATAGGAGGGGTTGACGGCCACTATCCCTAGTTCAGGGGCCAGGGTTTCCAGTGGTGGGTCACGATGCTGCATTCCTGCCATTGGTCCCCAGAGTAGCTCTCTGTGATCTCTCGTGGAGGTAGAAAGTGCTTCCGGTGATGATGGTGGTGACTGCACGACCGTAACCTGTGGGGTCACCGGATTTTAATTCTCCTGGATGATCTTGTAGAGGGAAGTGGTAATCATGTGGACCTCGCATTCTGGGAGCACCAGGCTGATGTGCCTTGTTCCTGCCCCGACCCTTGACTCAGTTGAGTGAGGGGAGGGTTCCTAAGCTTAGTCACACTCTACTTTAGAGTCTGAGAAGCAGCCTGGTTTGAGCTCTGTCCGGGCCCTCCCAGGATTCTTCTTTTGTCGGTGACGACCCACCTTCCTACCCCTGGATGCCTCCTTGGGATAGGGATGATTCCCAACATGTGGTCCTTCAGCCTCTCTGGTGCTAGGGCGGAGAGGATTTTGACTTGATACAGTCGGGGTGAGAGGAGAACCAGAACAAATGTCAAACGAGACATGGGGGAGGACCTCTATGAATAGAACCTGAGTGGGAGAAACCTCCATTGGAACTATAGAGAGCATGGGGAGGACCTCCATGATTGGGGCGGGTGGAGCGAGGCTGGCCTTCACCGTTCTGGTTGCCGGTGCGAGGAGGTCCCTCCCCACATGCAGAGAGGTCGTAAGGAGGATCCCCTCATTGGAGAGAGGCCGGATGGGTAACATCTCCACATCGATGGTCCGGGGCAGGAGGAAGATCTCCATACATGGTTTATTAGCATGGTATAGGATCCCATGCCGAATGTCACTACCACGGGGCAGACCTTCTTTGAGAATGAGAGTATCATGGGGAAAACCTCCATTCCGAGCCTCGGAGTGGGAAAGGCCCACGCTCTGTGTGATATTGGTTCTGGGAGGACCTCCGTACAGGGTGGCATTTCTATGGGTTGGTTCACGGCGACCACTGCTCATGCCTACGACCAAGAGTGTCGTCCCAGCCTGCCTGTGGGGCGGTTGGGGCCTCAATCCCAGTAGGTCATAAGAGCGCCCTGGCTTAGTGTGTGTAGGGACTTGATGGTATGCGTCAACGGTGGCTCGGGCCACAGTAGCCATCGACGTTGAGGTCCCTTGGTGGGAATCCTCAGCTCATGCCCAGCACTGGCGTCAGGTCAAATGAACCGGGGCTGGTGGTGCAGGTGCATAGCTTAACTACTCGTCCTCCGGCAAGGCCAGGTGGTGGCGTTGACATGACCGGGTTGGATCCCTTACTGGTAGCCCCTGGATCGGTACTCTGGCCGGGCTAGGCCGGACGTCGTCCACCTCGTCAGCGTAAGGCAGGGAGTCATCAAAGCACTCTGGGGACAGGCTCCTGAAATGATTGAATGTTGGGGTGGGGAGCAGCGGCTCCCTACGCGGCCCTCGGGGTGGCGTTAATGGTGGGGCCTGGATGCCTCCAGGTCCATGTGGTCCATGTCTCACGTAGGTATTATTACCTCCTCCTCGTAACGACGTACAAGGTCGTTAATTTCCCTTCGTTGGATAACATCTGATGAGGATATGGGGCGTGGGTGCCCCACGGTTGTGGATGCAGAAACTGTTGTAGAAGCGGTGAAGCCACGTGGAGTGGCCGTGATGGAATTTTCCCTGCCCCTGCATAGGCGGGTGGGCGGTGATCGCGTTCCTGTGACAACAACCTGATTCTTGAGAAGTAGAGAGACAAACTTGTGAGTACTGAAAGGAAAACAGAATCGACGACCAATGCCCCAGTGCCATCCCGTCTTCTGTGACTGATAAGAGGGATCCACGCTAACAATGTCACAGAATGGGATGTCCAATGTTCTTCTACCCCATCGTCTGGTGAGTTTCACGCCAGGCCCACTATTTTCTTGGAGGGACCTAATTACAGATGTCTGGATATGGTGACACGTCAATCTATTGATATCTTGAGTGCTACAAATCTCTATATTGAGGAGAAGACCTTCACGTCAGGTTCACCAATTCTGTTTCCGACGCTTTTTCCGGGGTGCGAGTATCCATCAGTGAGGATGCGCAGCTGTTTCCCCACATTCCCACTTTCCAAAGGCGGGCGACATCCATTCCTTGTTCAGGTATGCTTTCTCCTTGATCAAAATGGGATGATGGGATGTCTATTCTTCCTTCTATAGATTTCTCCTCAGAATTCGCCACCTAGTCCGGGTCTGCCTCATAGATTTAATACGTTGTTCGTGAAACTCTTCCTGAACCCATATCTTCATGGACACCAGTTAATTACGCTACTTCTATAAGGACATTCAAAGGGGTCCGATCAGGGCATCAACCTTCTGTTAGGGGAGTAGTCACGCTGGGCAATAGTTGTGTGTCTAGACGCTGGGGATTGGTGTGTCGCTTTCTGTCACTTATTAGAGGGCCTGTCGAGGGCGCGAAAGCCTGAGGCATCCCACATCGAACACGGGGAATCATATGTCATGGTCATGTATTTGAGGTTTTTCTCAGCTTCTAATGTTTAACACAGGGTATTCCGGATGTTTAACATCCAGCGGAGACAGATTGGTCTGATCAGAACACTGATTAGAGTGGATCATATTGATGAACCCCTAGAGGGAACACCGGTATTGGGGCTAACACGTGCGAGGATTATTGAATTTTGTTGAGGGGAATGAGGTGGCATGATCTAACCGGGATTTGGCAGCCTGGGTAAGAATCAGAATGGATTATGGTTTTGGGCTTGAGTCTCGAAAAGACTTCCTACGTGTCCCCATGGCAGGGAATCAAAGTCTTTATAGTTCATTTGACAGCAGATTACCTCTAAATGGTATCTATAGTTTACTGTCATGTAGGACGGGGGAATTTGGGGCTTAAGATTTAGGCGTCCCATGGTGTTGGTGAACCTACATAGTCAGAATGACCGTGTGGTGGGATTGAACCTCGTGGAGGTTTCCTACGTACCATGCCTTGATGTGGATCAAAGTCCCCGTAGTTCGGGAGGGTGTCATCAGTAAACCAACGTGAAGATGGACTAGGGGTCTAATGGGTGACAGGTTTGAACCTCGTGAGGTTCCCTACATATCATTTCATGACTTGGATCAAAGTCCTCATATATCGGGATGGGGCGTGATAGAGAACTGATGTGATGATGGATCGGGGGTCCGATGGGTGATGGGCTTGAAGTTTGTGAGGTTTCCTGTGTACCATGCCTTGACATGGATCAAAGTCTTCGTAGTTCGTGTGTATGGGGAATACAGTTTAATGTTATGCGGGATGGGGGTGAACTGACGAGAAGGAGGTCGGAACGACCGAGTGGTGGGCTTGAACCTCATGGAGGCTTCATACGTACCATGCCTTGACATGGATCAAAGGACGCATAGTTCAGGAAGGTGGATTTTGTCAGTGAACTGACGTGAAGGTGGACCTTGGTCCAGGTGGATGGCGGGCTTAAACCTCATGGAGGTTTCCTACGCACCATGCCTTGATATGGATTAAAGACCACGTAGTTCAGTAAGGTGTGGGGATTACACTCTAGGCTGCCCAAAGTGTTAATGGGGCTTGGAACACCGACAGAAAGATTTTTGGGGCTAATGTTTGTTGGGATCGAACCTTGTGGATTCTTTCTACATACCATGCCTTGACATGGATCCATGTCCCCTTAGTTTGGGTGTATAGTTTAACATCATGCGGGATGGGGTTGAACCATTGTGAGCGAGGTCAGAATGACTGAGTGGTGGGCTTGAACCTCGTGAGGCTTCCTACGTACAATGCCTTGACATAGATCAAAGTCATCATAGTTTGTTATGTTGTCATGGTCGGTGCTTACTCTAAGCCCACATGAGTCGTGCTCGGTGTGAGAAACAAGAGGCAATAGAGACCCAATGATCACGTCATGAAAGGTGTGTCTGTGGGACGTGGAGTGGGGATTATGCTTGGAGTGGCCTAGGGAGAGAGAGATTGGGGCTTACTCTAGGATAGAGGCCCGAGTGTGGAAAAGTGGATCAGGAGTGGTACTTGGGACTGAAGAAAGGATGAGCCTCGTCCCCTATCATTCCCTCTGCTGGCCTTGTCACCAGGGAAGTGAGGAGGAGCAAGGGTGATACCTCCTGCAAGAAAAGCTAGGGGCATACACCAAGATGGGTTCCCTTCCCCATGGACAAACTCCACTCTAAGAAAGAGGATATCATACCCCATGGAGACGAGGGGGCATGGAGAATGCCCATGTCCGGGGGGCCCTGCGTGTGAGGCATGGGGTCAGGTCATAGTTTAACGTCATGCATAGAGGACGATGGAGCTTAGCAGTTTAACATCTAGCAGATCGGATGAGGTGGGTTAGCTCCGCACCCCTAGGAATTACATAACCGGTACCCTCTTCTCCTTATGGGAGGGAAGGTACCAGCAACGCTGTGATGAGGGGTTGTAATGGAGAGAACCATCAAGGGGTCCACGTTAGCGTGGCTATGTGAAAAAGAAATATCCATCAGCATGCCTATGTGAAGAAGCATTAGGCGGGAACACAATGGGTGGTATTGTCATGGGGACTTTGAAGTCACATCATGAAAACCTGGAGGGTCACATGGGAAAAGGTATTTCCAAGAAGAGGGGTCCATAGGCAAGGGTCTCATGGAGCTCTGTTGCTACGCATGGCCGAGAGAACTCACGAAGGGGTGTTCTTCACGAAGTGGGGTGATTTAGACTTATCATGGGGTTGAGGTTCAAATGGTAGGTGCTTCGTGAGGTGGAAGGGAATTCGCGGAGCATAGCCTCGCAGAGCGAATATGCCTTGCAAAGCCAGGTTGTGGGAAGAAATGTGCTTCGTGAGGTATAGTGAACCTGCCTTAGCATGTGGATCAGTTGTACATGAAGGGTGCTTCACGAAGCATAAACGCCCTACGACGACTTGGGTTCCCTTGGGGATCCCCTTCCTTCGCTAAAGACCTTAGGCTTAGTGAAGGGCATCCCTCTTGGAAGAGGGGATCAAAATAAGACAATGGGGAGGCACTTCGCTAAGTGGAAGTGCCTCGCACATCTCATGGTTCACCGAGCGGAATAATTATTCACGATTCCGGATCTGATAAAAAGAAAGGTCAGATTGTCCATCTCAGTGCTTAGGGGGAGCCCAGTATTTATAGGCAAGAGGCACCGCGGAGCGAAGCTCCCGTGGTGCGAAGAGGGGATTGGGGGCTTTGCGGCGGGTCACGAATGTCAACTGGGTTCACCGAGCGTCCTGCCTCCTTTTCTTCGCGGCGGTCTCATGAACGTCAAATGCGTTCGGGGAGCCTCCCACCTTCTCTGCTTCGTGGTAGGCTCGCAAATGTCCAATGCGTTCATGCAGCCTCTCGCATTCTTTTTTTCATGGTGGATGCTGTGCTGGGGGGACTCCGCAATGGGGCCTTATGAGGCCATCCTTGGGGCCATATTGTGCCTTCTCTTTGTCCCAAATTTTTGCGCCAACAACATAGTATGTGTATAAATATCACTAGAAACATTGGACTAATGTAAATCAATAAACGAACCATGAGAGAGAAAGACCAATATGAAACTTTTTCCTTGACTACTTTATTTGAGATAACATCCACCACTATGTTACCTTCCCTATACATGTGAGATATACTAACATTAATCCCCTTGAGAGACATTAAAAACTTGATCTAATATGGAATAATGGTCTACGGAACTATGATAATACAAGATTCCAAGGATCAAAAAACCGTCATTGAATCCATTTTGATGCAAAGGTAGATACAATTGTGCTATATGCCATAATCTATTTCATGAGTGATTTCTTGTAGCTCCACTTTATAACTGATGAAGTTCCAATGGAATTGGGAGAATGACCATTTAATACATCCTTGACATGTTCGGATGATTCCTCCATATCCTGCAGGCTTAGGAGCACCCCCATATTTACTATAAATATTAACCTTGATCCTCTTAGGCCATAGAAGAACATATTTCACATAAGAATCTTTCAATGAATGCCTATGTAATTTTCTTAGGACAATGATTTTGGGGACAACCATATTTCTAATATAATTATTCATAAATCCATCTTGAAAATTTTTAGAAATTTTCAAATCATTAATAATGTTTTCAAGGATCACCTTGATGGTGGTTGTTTTAGGTTCAAATATAATATAGTTTTTAGTAGTCCAAATAATATAGATACAAGATGCAATTAAAGTCATAAATATGTTAAATGTTTTAATATAATTTGTTAAATGGAATCATGACTCATGAACAAGTACATATTTTAAAGAGGTTGTATCACTTGAAACTAATAAAAGATAAACTTACAAATGGAATTAATAAAATTGTACTCAAAGAAATGGTGAGTGAAATTTTCTAACATGGATATGTAGATGGAGAAGGATCATGTAATAAGTAAGCCTGATTTCTAGAAGGAGTAATTAGTGTAAAGAAAATTGTATGATATTATCTAGATCCAAATCTGATTTTGAGGTTGAATATTTCTTTTTTTGAAGTTATTAAACCATTTTATAATAATTTCAGTAGAACCACATTGATAACAATTATAAATTCTAGCATCGATATATCCATCACAAGCTTGAAGTTGATATTTATGGTAATGATTAAGGAAGCTATAATTCGTGAACAAATTTATTAGTTCCATGGGAATGAAAGTAGTTATATCATCCCACCATTTCAAGGTCTCACCAACAAAGATATTAGTAAGTGCCTATGGAAAAAAATATAATTCATAGAGACCAAAATCTTTCCATTTAGTTTGATTGAAATTAGGGTCAGAGTCCCTAGATAGGAACCACTGTGTATAAAGGTTAATTTACTCATAGTAAAACCTCATGTAATTCCACACATTAGACTGAATATGGATTTTATTCCCTTTTATTAGCCTGTTAAAATTATTATTATAGAGACAACTAGTATATTCCTTTTTATTACCAATAAGGTGGAAGATAAAGCTTGCAATGAGCGATTTGTTGAACAATCTGAGAATATTGATATCGAGAAAACTGAACTCTAGTGGTTTTTTATAATTTTTATAATTTGAAATTATAGATACTCATACATTTCATACACATATATTGAATCTTAATTGATGAATATTAATTAATAAATATCAAGATACATGCTAGAACCACAAAGGTTTAATGTCTTTGGTTACAAGATACACAATATTATTTTTCCCTGAAATATGTCTAACATATCACCCAAATATCTTTCCACATATTAATATTATTTGACTCACCATACTTAAAACCTTTCCTTACAACCCATGAAAAGGAAACATAATAAATGGTGATCTGATATTATCAGTAAGGGTAAATAAGGTAGATGCCTAGGATGACTTAAACATAAAAAGATCATAAGGGTGTGAAAATATGAGATTAACATTTGAAAATACAACTATATTACATCATAGATCATAATCATGAATCATGTAATAAATAATGGTAGTTCATTAGATATGAATTATAAATAAATCAATTAACCTGAGTTATAATTGCATAACCTTGGAATATAAATAAGTTTATTGCATGAACATAATTATAGAACATCATTTACCTATTCAATTATTACTTTCAAAACTATCATAGTTAATTGGGTTAGCTCCCCATTCCATTATATCCTTAGTAAATGTTCACTCAAAATAATATAATAGTGAACATAATCCCTTACTGAACTGATTTTACTCCCCATTCCAATCCATATTATCTCATGAGGTTTCTATATTTACCCAATGCATTAGAGGGATATATAATTACTATCCCACTGGTCACATTATCATAATTTATTCATATCTGTTCCATAAAATTATAAAACATTCATTATATCAACATATAATAACCCATGGAGATTAAATAGGTTTCATAAACATTTCAACATTTCATCATATCATATACCCTAGAAGATAAATGAGTTTCTTAAACATATCATCCTCATAATTAGAAACCATATATAAAAAATAATGACATTATAATTGGTTCATATCCCCATTAAATCATAATTATCATCAAAGGATGTTATCATTGATGGAAAATTTATTTAAAATATCACTTGAATATTTCTTGAGGAAAATACAATTTTCACTTTCAATTCACTTTTTTAAAATCTAAAAATTTCCCAAATATTAAGGAAATTTTTTTTTTTTAAAATAACATTGTAAAATTTTAATGTAGGATTTAAATTATTAATCCATCATGGTGATGAGAAATTCCATTCATGATGTGAATTTTAAAACAAATAATACTTTTACATTTTTGATAAAAAGTAGAGTCCATCATTCAGAAATTGAAAAGAATATTAACATTTAAATATTTTTTAAAAAATAAAAACATTTTAAAAAATTACATTAAAAAACACAGGATAATGGTAAAAAATTATTGAAAATATATTTATAAAACATGGATATGGAAGAAAAATAATTTTGAACCGAAGAGAGAAATAAAGTCGAGTTTTCTAAAAAAACATTATATAAGTATCACGAGTACTTAAATAGAGTAAATTGAAAGGAGACATGTATTCCCTTGAAGTAAAGAGAGTATAATAAAATTAATTATATTCTTGAGAGGTATATCATGAAATTTATTCATTAAAAACTTAATCATAAACAATACCAGTAAAAAATGAGATTGTTACATAAAACTATTCTTTAAGTTTAAATTGATTAAAAATTCCTCTAACCTCGTATATAATAAATTTAAATTTATTATAATTTTATACTGAAATAATTTACATACTTATAATATAATATATGATCCATTTATAGCATTTAATTACCCATTTATTAATAATTCCTTATTAAAACCACTGTTTTCTCAATGTTTTACATTTTTTTTCTTAGAATTTTGATTTTGTAGTTATAATACATGTTCCATGATCAAGTTTACATCATGTAAAAAATTTTAATCATGATATAAATATCATATATATTTATTATATGTATATGTATTTATATTAATCTATAAAGGATAGAGATATAAAAATGAATTATATCATTCATAGATATGGTAGGCCGTACGTATTTATGAATGCTATTTTCACTTTTAGATGGATGAAAAAAAGAATGGTAAATAATAATTAATCTTTAAATAATCATAATGATAATATATATATATCATATATATTTATTAAATGTGTCCTTATTACTATCGATGTAAATAGGAAATAAAAAATAAATCACATCGCATTGAGGAGGTGGTTGTCCACACGTACACACAAGCGAGATTATCATTTTACAATGGATGGTAAGGTAAGATGTTAGATATTATATTATAATTATATAAGTATAATTTTATTATATATAACATATATAAAAATTAAATTCACTATAATAACCATCCATGAATATTGGTGACAGATAATAAAATGTATCATTACGTGGAGGTGGTAGTGCACATGTATGCATGTGTGAGAGTTTAGCTTCCTATTTGATGGAAAATAGGATGAATAATTATAGTTACCTAATAATAATAATAATAACATTTCAATAAATTTCTTACACTTTATTTATTATTTTATTATGAATAAAATATATTTAGAGTATGTGGAGGAATAAATATATTGAAAGAGGTAGGGTGGGAAGATTACCTATTCTTCGTTATGCCTCCTTGAGATTCCATATCAAGGAACACTTTAATGGTATTTTAAGAAGTAAAAAACCAATAATAAATTTATATGATTTTTTAGAGAATATATTAGGTTTGTTTAGATCCATATGGGTCTATATGGAATAACGAAAAGACATAAGGGGTGTCCTTTTATAAGGGTTGGAAGGGTCACCCTTGGGATTACTCAAAATATTTAAATATAAATAATATATTTCACATCTATAGTTATAAAAAATAGTGATTATCATGAAAAAATAGGATATTTTTCATATATTATCCTCCCATGATATTTAAATGGGACTTGGTGTCATTTTGAACCTTAGATTTTTATGTAACCTCTTCATTAAACTATTTTAACCTTAATTGTGGTAACAAGTTTTTTCCAACAGAAAGGGTTATAAGTTTACTTATAAGGTAAAAATTGTCTTACAAATTTCCAAAAAATGAAATTTTCAACCATTTATAATCCAAATTTTCCTATTTCAACATTTTTATTTATTTAACTAATTAAATGAAATATTATTTTTTATAAAATGTCATTAATGTCATTTTTGACACTATTAACTTAATTTGACTTTAAATACATGAAGATAGAAATTTTAATTTAATATAATACATTAAAACATACCTAATATGTTTTAATAATATATAAAATTCATGGGTAACTATAAAAAACTCAAAAAATTACTTTTAGTGTTTTTAAAAATCATTTACATTATTTTTCTACTACTCAAAAAAGTACTGTATCAGTGTTGTGTAACCATTTAATGTAACTATTTACTAAATAAAAATTAAAAATAAATTAACATAATAAAAATAATAATTACTATTTCAAATAAATAGTTATAATAGAACTTATCCTCATTTTATTCGTTTGTAAATATTTTAGAGATATTAAAGTCAAGAGAGTGACATTTTGGAATTTTCATTACATAAAATAATATAAATACCATTATCAAGGAAAAATAGAAAAAAATTCCACATATTAACTAAACCATACTATTATTAAAACTATAATGACCCACACCTTTCATACATAGGCGTTACATATTTATAGGTGAATATTCATTTCATAGTATTACGATCCATAATGGAAACATAATGGTGTAGTGTCTATGGATACTAGATTCACAATATTCTTATTACATGAAAGATATTCAATGTATCTCAAACATATATTCCCATATAGTAATATTATTTTACATTAATTAATTAAAAAAATTCTTTAAAATATGGGGATAGGAAACACAAGAAAGGGTGAACTTAGATCCTCAATTAGGGTATATAAGGGATATATAAACGATCACTTAAACATAACATGGGCATAAGGATATATGAACATGATATTAGAATTTTAAAATCCATAAAAACAATATTATATATCATTATTTGGAATCATAACACAAATTTTGGAAGTTCATAAGACATGAATTATTAATAAATAAAATAACATGAGTTATTATAGCGTAAAATTGGCATAAAAATAAGTTTGTGGCATACACATGATCATAAAAAATCACTTAATTAGTCAAGTATAACTTCCAAGAATATCATAGTACATTTTTTTTACTATCCATTCAATAATATACTTAGTAAATGTTTTCTCCCATGACTATCATAGTGGATATAATCTCTTACTGAACTGGATTCTCTCCCCATTTTGAGTCCTCGTTATCTCATGAAATATCAATCTTTACCCAATGCATTTTAGGGCTATATAATTTCATGCCAACCCATAAAATAATCATAATAAAGTTATATGTTTCCCATAAAATCATAAATCATTTTTCATATCAACATATGAAAACCCATGGAAGGGAAATAATTTACATAAAAATTTCAATATTTCATTATAATATCACCTGCAGAAAATAAATGGGTTTGGTAAACATATCATCAGCGTAATAATAAACCATATAAAGAGATAAAATGGATAGAGTCATTTTATTTTATCCATACTAAAGAATAATTATCATCAATGTATTTTATCACCAATGAAAAATTTATTTAAAATATCTCTAGAATATATCTTGAGGAAAAACCCTTTTCAAATTGAAATCACTTATTTAAAATATAAAAATTTCCAAAATATTAAAGAATATTTTTTATTTGAGAAGCATCATGATAATTTATAAAATAATATTCAAATAAATGATCATTCATTATTGTGGTAAATTATGTTCATGTCATATATGTCAAAATAATGATTCCTTTATCATTTTTAGCAAAACGACAATAGTACCTTGTTAAGAAAATGACAAGAATATTCCCTTTAATTTTTTTTGTAGAAAAACAAAACATTGTTAAAATTAATTTAAACTATCATAATATAATTTTAAATAAATTATTGTATCTTTCTAGATAGCATGTATTTGGATGAAAAGATATTTTTGACTGAAGGGAGAAAAAAAGTTGGTTCTAATTTAAAAAATACACATTTAGTATCTTATGTATGTAAAGAGAGTAAAATTAAAGGAAAAAATTTTATCTAAAAATAAACAGAGTGTTAGAATATTAATTAGATTCTTAAGAGTTATATAAATAAATTTCATTATTAGAAACATAATCATAAACAATCCCAATAAACAATTATATTCTAACAAAAAAAATTATCACATATTATAATTTCATCAAAAGTGATCTAAAATACTATATAATAAATTAAAATTTACTATAATTCTATACCAAAATAATTTATATACTTAAAATATCCTATATTACCAAATTATTAAATTTCAACACCCATTTATTAATATTTTTTTAATATTATTATTACAGAATGTTAATTATTTCTTTTTCATTAGAATTTTGGTTCGGTAGTTTCATTCCTTATACTATTATAATAGATAAATCATAAAAATAATGTTAATAATTATATAAATATCATATATATTCATTATATATATATATATGTAGATTTATCTATAAAGGATATAGTTAAAATAATGAATCACACTACTCTGGGAGATGATAGGTCATACGTAAGCATGGATACTGTTTTCAATTTTCAATTGATGGAATGAATGAAAGGTAAATAATAATTCAACATTAAATAATAATAATTATATCAAATATATTATATATATCTATTAAATCATTCCTCAATACCATCCTTTTAATATGAAATTAAAAATGAATCACATCTTTTCTTGGAGGTGGTAGTCTACAGGTAAACACGAGCGATATTATCATTTTCCAGTGGATGGAAATTTTAAAAGGTTTACATGATATTATAATTATAAAATAATAATGATATTATAAATAACATATAAAAACATTAAACCCATCATAATAGCTATCACTGAAAAATGGTGATGTAAAACGAATTATATTTCTATGTGGAGGTAGTTGTCCAGACATATGCACAAGTAAAATTTTACTTCACATTTGATGGAAAAGAGAGTGAAAATTTTTGTTACATGTTCATAATAACCTTTGAATATATTTAGGATACTTAATTTAATATTTTACAATATATAAAACATATTTAGAGGGTTCAGAAGAATAAATAAATAAAAAAATTTCAGGAAGGAAGACAACCTCTTCTTTAGATGGACTCCATTAAATACCTTCTTAATGAACCCTAGAATGGTATTTTAATAAAATAAGTACCTATAATTCATGTATAGGGATCTTTAAAAGATAATTTATTAGGGTGTATTTTATCTTTATTACTCAAGGTTGTTTATTTAAAATAGAGAAAGGATGTCCTTTTATAGGACAAAGAAATGACACACTTTGAATTACTAAAAGGATTTAAATATAAATAATGTATTTCTCATGTATATTTATTAAAAATAGACATTAATATGAAAAAATAGGATATGGTTGAAATAAAATAATCCAATGATATTAAAACATGTTTTGGTGTCATTTTAAACCTTATATTTTGGTTTAACCCATCCCTTAACCGATTTTAACCTTAATAATGGTAACACTTTTTTCAATATTAAATGGTTATAATTTTAATTAAAAGATAAAAATTGGATCATAAATGTCCATTAGATGAAATTTATGATCATTTAGAATCATACTTGTCTAATTTATATATTTATTTTAAATTTAAAAAATATTATATTTATAAAATATTATTAATACCAATTTTGACATTATTCACATAATTTGACTTTAGTGTCATCGATATATTAATTAAATTTAAATATTAACACCTAAAAAATCCCTAATATGTTCTAATAATCTATAATATTCTTAGGTAACAATACATCACCTAAAAAATATTATATTTTGAGTTTTCTAAAATCAATTATATGTTTTTTCTACGGCTTGTACATGGACAGTGTTAGAATTGTGTAAGAATTTGAGGGAATTATTTCATCCCTAAAAATTAAAAATAAATTACCATGTCACAAAAAATTAATTTGTATTGTAAATAAACATATATAACTAAAATTATCATCTTTCTATCCTCAAGTTAAAAATTTAGATATATTAATGTCAAGAGAGTGAAATTTTTGGAATTTCCTTTAATTAAAATAACATAAATGACATTTTCAAAAGAAAATGGCAACAAAATACTAATGGATAATGATATACTACATGAAAATTTAGGTGTATTTTGAGACCTTATTTCATGGTTTTAATTGTGCTTTACCCATTTCACCCTTAATAATGTAACAAATATTTAAAAAAATTCTATTCATAATGACCAAAGATAATAGAGACCAATTTAAAAACATGAAAATTCCAAATTCTAGATATGATATCCATTTCTCATTATGAAATTTATATAATTGGAAGAATTTAATTTAAAATTAACACAAAAAAATTAATGAAAATTAGTGTTATAATTTTTTTTAAAGTATGAAAAGTTTTTATACTAAAATCAAAAATAAAATCAATTACAATTAAAATAATTATATTATTAAAAATATAAATAATTTATTTTAAAATAAATTTTTAATAAAATATTACTTATTAAATGAAAAGATTATTTTAAATAAAAATTAATATTTTAAACTAGTCATTAAAAACTCAACTTTTTTTTAGAAAATTATAAAAAATACACTGTATAATAATTTTGATACAATAATTTAAAAATAAACCTATTTTTTAAAATAATATTTTTAAAAGTGTTATAAAATAATTTATTTATTTTTTCACATAAAGTAATAAAAACCATTTTTATGAAAATGTACTTTTGAAGAATAAAATAAATTTATTCTCTTTTAATTTCTAATAAATATAATTAAATTAAATTTATTTAATTTAATTAAATATAAAGTCTTAATATTTCATTAAATTTATTTATCTGTTGGGATTAATTAAATTTATTAACATAAAAATACACTGCACACATAATTTTATTTATTAAAGATATCTCTTTTACTTTAAAATTATTTTATCTTCATTTCCCCAAAAAATTCATATATACCTAACCAATAAATACATAATAGATATATATATACACACAAACATCAGATAGGTGTCCAATGACTATATATATAACGTTTATATTGCATTATTATATATAAACATACACAATTAAACAAAATTTATTCATTTACTCCTCACTCACCAGGTATATTCTATAACTAGTTCTATACCTTATTTCTATAGTTGAAGTTGGGTCACAAGCTTCAGGGTCAACCATTATGATAAATATTTTATGTTTGTGGTATTTTTACGTATATGTGCATTTAGTCCACCTGTACATTTTATTGTTTTGTTTGAAATTGAAACCTCATATTGTATTGGTTTTTATATTTCACTGTAATTATTAATTTTAATAAATATTTCATGGTTGATTTTATTATATGTTTTATGAATCAAAAGATTTCAAATATAATGTTATTTTAAAATCTTGGGTAGTTATAACAGTGGTAAGATTGTATTCATGAATGGATTCGGTCTAGTTGAAATTTTTGATTTGTTTATCCCACTTCATAATGATTCCAGGAGACCATTTGTAAATGTGAAAGGTATGAATGAACATAGAGGTGTGGGTAGGGTTAAAAAGATATATTTTACTATCTTTTAAAAGAGATTTAATTTTCCAATTAGCTTTTTGGGATGTGATTTGAAAGGAAATTTCTTAAAGATAGTTGGTTTTGAACTTCCCCCAAAAAAGAGGAACCCTAAGGTGTGTAAAAGGGATAGAGACATCCTTTACCAATATATTACTTTGAACATACTTTTAATTAATTAATATAAGTACGTTTAGAAATAATACATATGATATACTCCATTTAATCACCTACCCAAGAACGTTCTCATAATTGAAGAAAATCTACTTGATATACTGAAGAGAGTGGTCATTCACTTCATAGAAAATTAGAAGTCTATCCACCTAGAAAAACTGAGTGGGGCCCCTCAAGTTCCTTTAATCCTTGATGGGGGAGATTTATCAAGATGTAGTGTATTTGAGAAGGAATTTATTCAAGTAATATTCAACTATTACAATGTGAAGGTCCAATAGAGGATCTCCCCACCTCATTCCTATAGAAAATTTAAATTTATCTGGTGGTGAAACATTTACTATAATAGAGATACTATAGTTTTTAAGAGGATAATACACAGTTTTTTAGAATATATCATAGATCCCATACCTCTTATGAAGATCCATTATGGAGTCTCGTCAGTGAGTATTAAAGGACGTTGAGATATCCATATTAATCGATATGTTTCTATGCTTGGAGGATTTTTTTAAAAGGTTCACACATTTAAAATTCATGAAAATACCTCCCTAGATCTCCTCCCTAGTATAAAGTCAAAATGGTTAGGGGATACCATCCTATTAACTATAACTTCAAGTCTTAAATCCAAAACATTACTTATAATAGTGTGAAGGGTATTTCTTACAAAAATAGTTGTATAATATTTGATTTTAAAGGAATAAATTTTATTTGGAATATGATTTTGGAATTTAGTGTTGTGACCCATGTGAATAAATTCATTTGAGAAGGTTCCTTTTTTCGTTTAGAAAAACAATTCTTGAAAAACATCCTAGTAATGTGTGAATTTTTTAAGGGAATCCATTAGGTCCTACTAAATGATAAAAATATCGATAAAAGAGAGTATGTTTTAACTCATACATGGTTGGGTTGGTAGAAAGAAATGTATTTTGATTTTTATGAGAGCCAAACTTTTATGACATTAGCAATGTCAGACTAAGTACTAACTTGATTATCTTCCTAAAAGTGTTTAATAAAATAATGAATAAGATATTGTCTAATATATCCATCTTGGAGAATGATTTTATTTTTAATTTTGACGGAGATAATCCACTTCATAAATGTTATCTCACGATATATAAGGTGAAAGTATTTATTGTTTTTTTATTTTTAATTTAACCATTAAAAATGATATATCTCTTTAAGAATTCTCTCCTTATAAATATAGTTATCTTAAAGACTACCTTATTTAAAATCTCATATTGAGTTGGATTATCATTAAGGGGGGGAAGAAATTCATATAAAATAAATTCCTACCCATCCTTATAGATTTCCTCATCCTGACATATAAATTTTTCTTTTCATCAAGTACTAAGATGCTACCTGCTTCTGATGAGCTTAATAACCAACCTCTAACCAACAATTCCCCAAACCTACAGATTCCATTCATGAGATATGATTTTGTGGCAATCATTAACACCAATATTATAATTGTTAAACATGAATAGAAGAGGATAGAATCTTCTTTCATCACAATAAAATGAAACTAACAGAGCTGAATGGTCAGAGTGTACTCTTAGGAGAGATTAGAAGGAGACACTAAACCCACTATCATAAACTATTAATGAGTAAAATACTTTCAATCATGGATATAATTTTACCATTAACAATATTTCCAACCCATGTAAATTCTACTACCTTGATCCCGATCTTAGTAAGAAAACAATGTTCAATTCATTTGTAGATTTATTTGAATAAATTTTAAAAAATACCTTCGCAAACTTCTCAGATTGATTATAGAGAGAGTTATTGTTCCCAACAAGAACTCAGTTATTAGAGGAAATAACTAATATTTCTTTATGTTTATTCCAAAACTCCATTTTATTAATTTAACCAATATTTACAAAGATAAGAGAAACCAAACAATTTTAAACAATGAAAAACAAGTAATTAGAGGCCTAATGTGTATAATAATAATAATATTATATATATATACACTTATCACTACATTATATAAAGAAACATATATATATAAACATGTTTTAAAATGTATTAAAATAAAAAATGTATTTAAAATTTATGGTTGTGTTTATAATATATAAATAATATGGATTTTTATTTTATATTAATTTAGAATTTTAATAATAATAATAATAATAATTGAGTTCATTTAAAAAATTATATATGTATTTTTTAAATACATTAAATAAAAATAATATACATTTTATAAATTCATATGTCAATGTGTCATTAAATAGATAATATAAATGTATTAAATATATTATATACATATATAATGTAAATAAATTACATAAATGTGTTTACAATAAACTAATTATGTAAATATATTATAAATATATTTCTTATTAAACATGCATAAAGAAAATAATATTATAAATGTATATAAATATATTATTCAAATATATTTATAATGAATAAATTATATATATAAATATATAGTTTAATATAAAATTATATGTAAATATAAAAATATACATATATATATATGAAAATATTAACATATCCAAATTTACCTAAATTTAGAGATATATAATATACAACCAAACAACCAAATTAGGAAAGTGGTTCTTTCCTATGACCTTTTCTCCCTATGAAGCAATTTGAATCATTATATCTAAATTTTATATGGTATTTTCAAATATTTAAAGTAGTGTCTAATATTTTTTAATGAATAAAAACATTATGATGGTTCATCAATTTACACTAATGTTTTTTCAAATTTTATTTTCAAAACATTAAAAACACAATATCTAATAAAAATTATTTTCGAAAAATGTATAGAAGTTTTTAACTGAAACTAAATTAACCAGCATTAATTTTTTCAATATACAATCTATCCCCGATAACCCCTCTTAAGAAATTAGGTGAGAATTTTAGAGGTGGGTTTCCATAATGGTAGATAAAGTATTTCATGGGAATAACCACTAAAAACTGCAAAACCAACCCCCATTAATGGCCATATTTTTTATCATATGGTGAGCACATAATACATTATTTCTGAGATAAAAATTAAAATTTTAAATCATTTAAAAGGTTCACACCATTTATATATTTTCTCATTAAACTCTAAGGGATGTATTGGGATGTAGTGGTTTCTACTGAGGATTTCTTCCAACTTGTTGTATTTAAACGCCTCATGTGTGTAAAAATCATATATATGAAGTTGTAAGTAAATAATAGAAGAATAATTATATTAGATATGAGTTTAGAAGTGATATTGAAGGTATTTACATGTGAAATTGGGGTTTTGTGGAATAGGTTGTCCAAAATTTTCTTTATTTCACTTTTAATTTTTATTTTTCATATATTGTTACTTGGGTATTACTTTAAATTATTTTTTCAGATGTTTTAATCATTTTGGAATTTGAGTGATACTTCCATGACATTATTGAGTGTTTTATTATTATATTCCACTACTTATTTCTATTGTTTCATTTATTTTGTTATTTTTATAAAAATGGAACATTATTGGGCAAGTATATCTCTAATTGATATGCTTAGAAACTCGATTCTAGTCGCCATCCCTTGGTGGTGAGGGATCACAATTGAGGATATATAACATTTCTACACAATGGTATGGTAATTTTAGGGTTGGATATTACAAAAAATTACAAAATATGATTCTTTAATGATGTCTTGATAATATGAAATTAGTATGTTGGAGATTAGGAGTATGAGATTGTATTTTTGATATTTATAAATAATATTTTTATGATATGATGCTCACTAAGATGAAGGTAAGTAGTGGGTCATTTATATATCATTTTTGAGTGCAAGGACATGAAACATGTGTGTGTACAAGCATATTTTATTGATTGGTGATTTTAAATTTAAATTGAATAATTGAATTTTTAATAAGATAATTATTGTTTTCCTAAATAGGCTTTTAGAAATGGAATAATGAACTGAAATTTTTGAAATGGATTTAATGTTTTAATGTAGTTTGTTTGATTAACTACATATATTATGATTATATATAATAATTGATTTAAGATATTTGATGTACCAAAATTAATTTTAGAGATATTGTTGTATTTTTTGTAAATTAATTATCACCAGTACTATAAAGGAATGTCATTGTAAGATAGTGTTGCTTCAATTGAACATTCAAAGGAGAAAGTGTCCACTACTTGAAATGGAGTTTATGCGAGTTATATTCTCTATGAGAATATCTAAAAAATTATATGATTGATGTGATGATATTAATGATATATAATGAAAAGTGTAGATGGAAGGCTTCCATTTCCATCTAAAATATTTTGGGGAAGTTTGAGATGCTAGCTGTATCTAGGGATCTAAGACCATATATTAAATAGAGAGAAAATATAACTAAAATATTAGAGATCCCATTCTATAATGATCTAGTATAAAGGATAAGTTTTATAGTGATTAAAATAACTTGGATTATGGTTACAGGTGAATTTGAGGGTGAATTTTAATGTAAAATGCTCAACATTGAAGAACTCAAAGGGGAGTATTTACATGCTACAAAACTACATTATAATAAGCAGAATAGGTTATGAAATTTTTAAATTTTTGCTTGAATTTACTTGGATTTATTATAAGGTATTTTAGAGTGATTTAGAATCCCTCAAAGTGAATTGAGAAAGTTTTCTTAAATTTAGAGGAATTATAGAAATTTTGTACTAAAATTTAAAGAGTGTCGGAGTCCTATATTCATAAGTTTGAGAAAGACACTGTTATAGAGTTCAGAAAAGTCTCTATAAGGTTGAGACAACCATCAAAATATGGTTTAGTCATGTCACTGAGAGGTTCATACAACAAGGATGTAAGGTTTTTAAATGTTTTCAATATTCATGTAAGATACAATAAACCGTTAGATGAGATCTCATAAGTCTGGTACAACTAGATCATATGGTTGAGACATATCCTCACAAGTTTTAGACATGTCTCTGTATGTTTGGAGTTAGTACCTCTTATCATCCAGACACTTTGTAAGGTTCCATACTTCTTATATTACTCTCAAATAACATAATTGATTATTCTAATTTGGAAATGAAATGGTTTAATTCCAAATACTTCATTAATGATCTAAACATTAGAATTCATTAAAGTTCTTTGATCTCAGACTCATTTTAGAAATATTAGATGAAGGGTAGAGAAATAATATTACTTTTCGTTATCAAAGAATTTAAAATGATAATATAGAAAATTCCTCATTTATGATCAAAATATAAAAATAAATAAGGTATAACTGGTTTTTTATTTATTTTTTTGAATCATAAAAAAATGATATGATTTATTCCACTTGAGCTAAGTTAGGACAAGAACAAACTATGGTGAATATATAGGAAATATAATCAAGAATTAAGTTTAAATTACCAATTTATTTAAATCTTTTAATAAAATCTATTGATGTAAAAAAATGTGATTTAATGGTTTGGAATATAAAAATATATTTATGAATATTTTTTTGAATATTTAGTAGGGAAATTATCCAACTCAGTTTAACTAATATACTTCAATGTTCCAAGTTGAAGTTATAGCTATCCATGAGTGTTCTATTTTATTTTTAATACATCCATGATGATTATTTATTTTATGGATTTATGTGGGAATATGAGATGATATAAAGAGACTCAAAGTCTATTGAATTATCTAGAAGTGTCGTTGGACATAAGAAATGAGAAATTGAAATGGATTAGAAGAAAGGTTAGTCTTAGAAATTTATAAGTGGATAATAAATGAGGAAAAAAATAATAATTTGCGGAAGAACAATGTGGATATGTGTGAAAATTTAAATGAGTCTGTGGGAGAAAACCATGTGTACACCATTGATAAATGATAATGGAGATCATGCCACTAAATTTCATTGGATATTTTCAATATGAAAGTTAATAGAAAATATTTATCGATTATATTTATATATATAAAATATGAATAAAGAGTGTTAATGAGAATAATTAAGAATTGTGCAATGTGAGAAATACAGATACCTGCTAAATAGAATAATAAGTGTGAAATAATAAACTTTTTTGAATTATATCATCACGTGGGTATCAAATCTAGAATAAATAGAGACTATTTACCTTCAATATGAGATCAAATTAAGTGATATGATGGAATGGTAAACATAATGTATAATAAACTGAGGAGTGACCAATTATAATAATTCTATTCATAATTTTTGTAGAGATCCTTTCAAATAGAGAGGAGATATTTTATTTGTGAATATCATAGGATCTCTTTATTGAGTTGAGAAATCTAGGTTAGCTTATTTTGATGAAGATATTTGAATCAAATATATTTGACGATTCTGAGTGTTAAGAGGATTGTAAAATAATCTTATGGTATTTAAAGAGTTTATTGAGAAGAAGGAAATAAAATTATTTTGATGTTGATTAATTTAGAGCTCAGTGAATATATAAATTTAAGTGATTAATAAAAAAAGATTTTATATTAATATTATAAAGATGTGGAATTAGTGTCACTCCAGGTGTGCAAGGAGATCATAGTGTGATGTTGTGGAATCTGTGAGAAGCAGTGAAGTCCATTGATATGATGAAAACTGTAATCATTTTGAGAATAATTTTTAGTGTGTGAAGCACTGTAGAGCCCTAAAAAAATTTTATATTCACTTGAGAATATAGAGGATAAGAAAATTTATGACTGGGATAATAAACCAATCACAGAATAGAGTAGGTTTGTCACACAATCGTGTAATCATGTAAAAATACCCTGTTACATCCTTTACTTTCTTTCTAATATTGCATATGGTATATGATATTGGAAAATACTAAGTAAATCCACTATATCATAATGGATTATAGTAGTGTAAATTCAATGGGGGTAAACCCTTAAAGGATAAATTTTAATTTTTTTAAAAATTTATAACACCAGATTAAAACCTAGTATTAGGTATCTACATTGATCCTTAGTGGAATTTCAATTAGTATCAAAGAATAGTTTACCTTTAGATTAGACCATTTATCTGGTAATTTTATTAGAATTTAATGAAGTGAAGATTTTTTTTTATTAGAATAAATTCCTTAGATAGAAAAAATGACTTTTTCAATTAATATATAATTTAAAATTTGGGATAATATATTTCAAAATAAGAAAAATAAATTGGCAAATAAACATATAAATAAATATAAATGACAATACGAAAAACCATTAGCTAAAGGTAGTCATAATGGAATGTTCATATAAAGTTTAATTTTTTATTTCTATTCATCTAATGAATTATATTCTTGATATGTATAATATGAATAGAATTTCAATGAAAAATCACTTATTAATTTTCACAAAGAAGTAATGGAATATCATGAAATGGTTTATGTAAAAGTTTCCACCAATTTACTTTCACTTTTTAAGGAATGATAACATAAAAACTCACGTCTAGATTAAAAATATAATTCTATATAATATTTATTAGATAAATAGGTAGGAAGATGATAAAATATATCCACACTAGTTAAGGAAATTGTTGAATATGTTTTACTTTCCAAAAAAATTCTATCATTTACTGATGAATTATTACAAAGAGGTTCTTGTGAGATGGTTCTTATTGAATAAGTAATTCATACATCTGACAAGCTATGTGGTGTCCCTATGGATGTTAAATGTGTACAACTATAAGTTAAAAGAAAGAGGATGAAAGAGATTGATATTTAATTTAAAATTATATACCAAATAAATAAGTATAGTTTACAAAATATAAAAATATATTGGGAATGTAGGATTATATCCTTTAAAGATAAGGAATATTATCCCTATATTAAGTGTTTATAACATTATGAAAAATTGAGAAATCTAAAAGTTTATTAACTTAAATCCTCCCAAACTAACAAATGAATATTTTCCACGCCATTGTTCTATTAAAAGAGTCTTAATTATAATAAGGAAAATATTATAGAAAAAAATTGTTTGAGACCACTTTGAGATACATCTACTACATTCTCATGGAGGCAGGTATCTTACAATCTAGTTTATTTTGTTAGTGCTAAATCAATTTCAATTACTAGTACAAGTTTCATGTTAAAAATATTACAAAACCATGTGATGAAAAATGTTCAAGAACTAGAAAACTTATCATGGATTGTATTTAGTAAGCCTAATAATTATATGCACCAAAATATATCCCAAAAGTTTTTTATTTCCACCAAAAAAACAATAAGGATCAAGACCTAAAAAATCTTGATTAAAAACAGTTAAAGACAAGATAATATATTCATTGGAAGATATTAGTGAATTTTGATGTTTGAGAATAGATACACTGAATTTCAGAATAATATATCGACATATGAAAATTAAATAATTCTTAAACTAAGGTAGAGATTATCTGAAAATATAAGAAAACCTATCGGTATGAAGTTTAATAGAAAAATAAGAAAAATATATCATTTAATAATAGGTTTGATTATTACGAAAATTTTATTGAATATTTCAAAATAAGTGATCACCTCATTTGATAATTTTTGTATACACCAATACATAAAAACTCTCATATAACCATAAAAAGAAGGCCACAAGAACAGGTAAATAGAAAAATGAAAAACAGGTCTACCTTGGTAAATATTTAAATGTATAAAGTTTCTTAGAATATTACACCCAAGAATAAAAAATTACTGATAAGAAAAGTGACACACCAAAATTAGAATATTATTATATCATGGAAGAAGATTCCACACCATGGACTATTTAATAATGGCCAATAATATCAATAAAGTTAAAGAGAGAAAGATAGAACTAAAATCGGAATCCATATAAGTGAGAGATGGTATGATTTTTTTAGTAATTAACACAACTAAAGAAGTAAAAAAATTGTTTTCCCAAAAGGGGTTACCCAAGGAATATTGGAGAGATTCAAGAAATGTGAAAAATGTTAATGAATATTACTTCTAAATGCATGTCATCATTTCCACAATAAGAGATTTTTTTAAGGAAAAAGGAAAGGAAATAATTAATACTAACATAAAAAAGACTATTGTGAAGAGAGAGTCCACACATAATAAGGATGATCATGTATGAATGTATTTCTTAGTAATTTGGACAAATTAGTTATAGTTGTCTAAAAAGATGGAAAATGATAAAAAAAAGTGAATGTTCCTTGATTTATAAATAAATAAATACCATTCAAACTGAGAAATAAGCTTAAAAATAAAAAAATACAATGTTTTGTAAAGAAATTAAAATATATAAATCTACTGCAAAAATATGCATGAAAATATTCATAAACTTTAGAGCTATAAATAAATGTGTTATTGGGTTAATAAATAAGTCGCATACCAACTTTTAGAACTAATGAGGTGAAGAATACCCACATTATTCTCACACTTAGTTGGCTATGTGTTTTGAAAAAGTGAATTGGAGGTGAATTTAAAAAGTGGGATGTTGTTAGAGGTTGTGTTTCATATACAACAAAATAATAATCCATCACACTATACTAAAACTTTTATCGATATTAATGTTCAATAGTTGTCAGACATCAGCTGATATTAAGACTGTTTGAAGAATGTTTATAGAAGAAAACTTCTATAGTGAATATGTATAGAAATAATACATTGAGGGGGAGCTATCAAAAGGATAAAGTTTCTATATTTGAAACATTTGTTGTTAAATTGAGATTTTAGAATGCCCCCACATAACAAAAATATTTATGCATGATCCTCACTCTTTGAGCATTATTATGTCTTTTGAATACTCTAATTATTAAGGGGAGTGAATTTCTTACAATATAAGGATTTAAATAACATTGAATTGGATTTTTTTATGTATTTTATAAGATGATTGATGGTTTTGAAAACATATTTAAAATATGGTTGTACACCCCCAATGAAGTGAATTCTGAGTTGGTGTCATAATTAGGAATTTATATAGACATATTTTATACATTGGTAAAATCATAGTTGTTTTCAACACTGAGTTAGCCCATATAGAATCTGAGATAACTTATTTAAGGATCGTTACTAAGAACGATGTGTTTCATAAAAATAAGATTGTAATAAGGGGAGAATATAGTTTCAACCTTCCCTAGAGTGTTAATAAGTGGTAGTGAAATTTTTCTCTACATTTGTTTTCAATAAGATGGAGTAAAGAAACTTTGACTAGGTGAGACTAATTGGTATTGACAAGAAATAAGATGTGGTATATTTTATAAAGAAAATGAATTATATAATTGTTACTTTATTTGTGTCAATTATATTTCATGATAGTTATGAATGAGATTAAATATAAGATGGAGTTTCTTCTTTTAAACATGCAAAGACAAGAGTGTACACAATTGTAAATATTTCTTAAAAGAGATGGATAATATATGATCAACCCCAAAAACTAAAAAATTGATGTGACGATATTAATGCTATTAAATTAAAAGTGTTGATGGAATTACTAGTAGAAAAATAGATTTTAACATCGGTTGTTTTTTATTATTAATGTCATATTTCTATTTGATATCAATTCAACAGATGTTTTAAGTGCTATTTTTATCATTGGTTAAATAAACTAACATTAAAATATTAATTTTTAGGTATTTTAAAGTTAGATACTCTAATAAATAATATAAAAAGGTTAATCATTTTATTTCATACATTGGGATTTTTGAAAAGAGATGTTTAAAATGGTATTTCACATCGATTATATTGAAAACCGACATTGAAAGTGTAATATTTTTTTAAATATTGATGAAGACTACTCTCTTGGAAGAAAAAAAGAAATATAAACTAGAATTGTAGAAACCAAATGAAAAAATGAAATATAAATTTATAGATCCAGCATAGTTTAATTTCATTTAAAAGTTTCATTCAAATAAATATGTCATTTTTTGATATTAATCTTCATTTTTGGAATAAACTCATGCATAAAACCCAACCAAGTTTTATAAGTAATTTCAAACATCATCTAGAAAGTATAATGTTTATGATTTATCTTCTTAACTAATTCATAAGTAGTCTACTTCTACATAAAAAATTAATCTTCAAAATGTTAATTTATGAAGAAAACCAACAATAAATAATCTAAATGATGAGAATAAATACCGTTTTAGATCATTAAATTAAAAATTTATAGAAATTTTATATGGATCTAATAGGAATAGATTAGGAAGATTGAAATATAGAGTATGAGAAGATATAAAATAAAGAGGAAAATATATTTGGAAATTATTTAATAAAACATTGGTGAGATTTTAAAAATTGAAACCACATTGTGGGTATGTTGAAATTTTGATTCCATACTTTCGGAATTTTACTTTCAACATTGGGTATATATATAACAGAAGTTTAAGCCCTTACCACAGTAGGGGTTTTCCATTTGTGTTTTTATAAATCCAACATAAAAAAATATTTAACTTTAATTTTATAAAAATATGATGAAAAAACATCTTCGTAGGAGGTTTCTACATCATTTTATAAATAAACCAATCTGGGAACCCACTGTGGAAGGGTTTTCATGTCGGTTTTGTAAAAGAAATAGGTGAAAATATATTGAACTTTGGTTTTAAGAAAAATGAGTGTAAAAACCTATCATGAATGGTATTTTTTCTATTACTAGATACTTTTAATATTGTCTAGAATAGTTTAGATAAGTTTTATATGCTTTCTATTTGTGGGTATGAAAGTATCATTGTTATACATGGTCAAAAACTAATCTAAAATGTTAGATAACCTATATTATGATGATCTAGAATGAAAGATACTATTTATATTGATAAACATCACCTAGAAAAAGGATGAAGGTGAAAGAGTTTGAGGATAATGTTTAAAGTTTAGTGAGTTAATTTGAATAATTCAAATATGGGTATTTATATGCTTTCATAAACCTTTGGAATAATTTGAAAAGTTTTGTAATTGTTTTAATAATTCATTAAATTTATTTGGATATTTTCTAAGGTGATCTTGGGTGATTTAAAATTCATTTAATTGATTTTAGAAAGTTATTTTATCTTTGTAGGAATTCTATAAATACTATAATAAATTCTAAAATATGGTTAAGAACCATATTCATGTGTTTCAGACTAACACTAGAATAAGTTATGTACATGTCAGAGTAAGGTCGGAACAACAAATTGTTTAAGGTTTAATAAATTTAATAAAAGGTTGATAAAACCATTAACTTAAGTTTGTGACAAGTGTATCATGTCTGTATAAGGTATAATGAACCATAATATGATACCTTTGTATGTTGGGAAATCCAATGTGTAATTTGGAGAAATTTCCATTAAAGGTTCAGAAATTTCATCAAAAGGTTGGTTCTAGTACCTTGTAATATTCAGTCACCATTTAAGGCTCTATACTTTTGAGAAAACTAAGAAATTATATTTTTGATTGTTTTGAAGTGGAAATAATATGAGATGATGCTAAATCTATGCAATCATGTTCTAAACTTCATCAGGATTTGTAGATCCATAATCCAAGCCTAATCCAAGAATGATTTGATACGGAGAATATAATGTAGATCACTATTTTTTCCCTAGTAATTTCAAATGGAAATATTTTAAATTCATCATTTATGATCAAAGTAAATAAATAAATTATATATTTATAGAGATAATTTTAATTATTTAAATCATTTTTTTTCATTTCATGATAGTTGAGCTAAGTGTAACTTCCTGACCTGCCATCCACTTAAAAGGGCCCCTAATCTGGTGGGTCACATGGACTCAAGTCCACCTCCCCATACACTAGAGGCTACCGACTAGTAGTGAAGTTGTGAATGTGGTAATGTGGGGAGACTATACCTTTATATCATAGTGGAACAACAAGCATAACCATAAAAATACAACAATGGAAGCATATATAAAAATACTAAATACATAAACATATAAAGAATAAGTATCTGACAAACTGAATAATAATAAAAATCCACTAGGCAGTGTCTTATACTTTGAGGCATGTCTTGCGGATATATAAAAATGGAATAGGGGACATTAATATATAATCATACTATTCAAAAAGTAAATAAGGAAAAAAACTATGCCAATAGAATCTCAAACATATGAAAAGTCCTCTGATTCTATGATATATCTATAAATAAATAATTTCAATACACTATAGTAGAGTTTTTTTCCTTATATGTACCTGTCAAAAAGTAATCTAATCAAGTACCAAAGGTGTATTCAGTAGGATTTGAGATAAAATCCCATTATTCCACCACCAACGTTGCCTAGAAGAAGTCAATGTAGTTCTCATAGATAAATAGTGTGCAGGTATAAATGAAATAATAGAAAATTCTGAATAAGTAATTGAAAACATGATCAGGTTCCTAAAGGATACTTGACGGCTCTACCTACTTAAGATCATCACTAAAATGAATGTTTGATCTGTTACTATATATATAGTAATAATATATATAATCTATATTTATAAATTTCATCCACCAATATGGTCCAATTATGTGAAGATTTTAGTGGGAATATACCTGGAATACTAGGTGTTGGTTGGACCGGATGTAACTCAAACATTCTTAAGAAGTATAAATGAGTCTATGAGTTAAAGAAAAAGGGTACATGAACTATATAACAAAATGAGTGGGATAATCCATTCTCATAACTTGAGATGGTGGGTGTGTATTTATTCCAGAACCCTAATAAAAGGATGTAGTCCTTCATGCCCACTATTCAAATAGTGTCATTTGTGTGATATTTCAGGCTCAACACCTGATGTTTGGGAGCATTAATCATAATGCCCAAAAAAATGCTTAACATTATTCTAAATACAATATTAATGCATATTCATATTTATATCAAGTTACATTAGATATTACTTATAAAAATTTATATCACAGTTTAAATAAATAATTTGATAAAATAGGAAACAATCAGTGTGGCCTCGCCACCCTTTCATAATTCATTCCATTTAAATCATTCTATTAACTTCAGAAAATAAAAAACATCATGAATAAGAAATTTTGTTTATTCCATGTCATTAAATGAGGAAATACATTGAAAAATTAGTTACAAGGTTTATTAAGGTAATTAGATAGTTCCATTATCAATAGGGAAATTACCTACATGGGAAATTAAAATTTTAAGCTAGGCCAAGCACTTAGAAGGATCCTTGGATTCATTAAAAATTTAAAAAATGGAAGGAAAATTCTAATACAACCCAAGCCGAATGCTTAAGAGGTGTTCTGTATGATTAAAAATTAATTTAAAAGTGGAAATTGAAGTTGAAACACTCAAGGGGTGTTTGTGATTAAGTTCATTATCCTTAATTTAATAATTAATAATCAATGGGTGTATATTAAGGTGTGAATATGAATTTAATATGAAGAAATCACATTAAAGGCGACATGTGGAATAGTAAATCTTGAAGAACTATACAAAAACATGGAAAATAGCAAAACAAGTTGGACAAAATAATGATACCACCTACCTTAGGGTCGTTGATGATTCCCCATCTGATGGAGACCTCATATTTGATGTAAGTTAGTAGAAATCGAATAAATAGTCCAACACCCCAAGAAGAGTGGAAAAGAGATTGCACCTAAATATTGTAATGGGTCTAAGGATAAACTAGAATAGGAAGGTAGTGTAAGGTATAAAATACCACTAGTTATCCAACACCTTTAATAGATCTTGATTTAGACTTCAGACATAATTGTTATCAAGTATCCCAAATGAAAGGAAATTGGAGATAAACGATAGGGGAAGAGAGTTTCATCTACCAAAAATGGAAGACGATAAAAATAAATTATGTTCAAGGATTCAATTAGGGTAATTTGGGAATATCACCATCAAATATAGGGGCTCATGTTTTGGCCAGACAGTTTTGCCAAACCATGTGCAAACCATGATCATCCCACTCCTTAATAGAAGATCCCCCACAGTTGAGTCACACAGTTTACCTAACCACACAGAAACCATACAAGAAGCCTCTACAAAAAAAATATATAGTTTTCACATGGGTGTGTGTCTGGGGTCACATGGTTGAATAAAAATTGTGTGGTGCCTACTGCTTCTCTATCTCACCCTGCACTTTTACTATATACCATGTGGGATGGGTTGGATTGTTTTTACTAACATTGTGGACCAATTTACCTTCCCAATTTCCAAGGTTCCGGGCTCCAAATAATCCTCAGAAACCCTCATGAATCTTGTGACTCCATTGGGTAATATTATAAGGTCTTTTAAAGGAGATTTAACCATAAAAAAGTATCCATACCTTTGTACAAAGATAGGTCATTACAAAATCCCCTCATTAACACAAATCATCCCCAAGTTTTCCTTCTGAGGAAAATGTGGTATCACTAGAAAAGAGTTCTAACCTCTAAGATCATATATCAGCTTACAAATCCTATGTATTATCCTATACTCAACCATGACACCATAACACTCATACCAATGGAACTAACCTACTTTGTAGAGTCTTCACGCTTCAATAAACAATATGAATGGGATGATCGTTGATGGAATCCACATCCAACTCAACCTCATTAGGATGAAAGACACGAGACATGTCTAATAATGTGGGAGAAGATGATATATGTGAAATATGTCATGCATAGACTGATATATCTAAGTACATGTTTTCTTGTAATCCATATATTTGAACTATATCACAACATTGACAGTTCCCACGAACCAAGGTGAGAGATTAACCTACCTACAAATACGTCTATGGACCATCCTGGGAGAGGTGTACAAGAAAACCGGATATGTAACCTAGAACTAGAGAGGTTTCTGAAATATATTGGCATACATCTATTTTCTAGACTAATCTGTCATAATGTGCCTTCTGATTTACTTGACATGCTCTGTAGTATTCTATACAAAATGTGGTCTAATAATAATATCCTCCCCTTCCTCTATCCAAAATAGAGGTGAACAGAAAGTCCTACCATATAAGTCTTCATAATTATCCATCTTGATTATATCATGAAATATATTATTATAAGTGAACTCAATAAGGGGAATGCATATCTCCCAGGTTAACCCCCAAAGTTGAAGACATATGCATGGAGCATGTCATGTATCACCTAAATCTTATGTTCTATCGTTACATCAGTATGAGGGTGATAATCCATGATCATAATCACCTATTTACCCAAGTCCTTTTCTAACCTCTTCTAGAACCATGACATAAAGAGAGTATCTATGTATCAAATGATAGATCATGGATCTCCATGAAGATGTACAACCCCATAACGTAGAATATCCATATCACATCAACCATTAAGGTCTATATCAATGGTAAGAAGTGTGAAACCTTCATCAAATGATAAAATACAACCCATACTATATTGTATCCATGTGGTGATCACTTTAAACCTGTTAATAAATCCGTAGAAGCAACACGCCATTTCCACACGAGAATAGACAATGATTGTAAAAACCCTCACTAGACATTGGTGTACTTCATTCACTAGTAGGGAGATGGAACACTGAGTGATGATTCCATAAATCTCCCATTTCATACTAGGCCACCAATATCGGAACTATATGTATCAATATATCTTTGTGACACCGGGATGAATTGCCTAAGGAAAGGCATGAGATTCCTGCATCAACACCTCTTCAGTGTTTGATGGGACCCATACAAGCCCATGGAATATTAAAGTATCATCCCCATACATGGTCCAACCAAAATATGTATCATCATTTGAGTTGATTTCCCTTAGGGTAGGGCCTTGGAATCAGATAGTTGCCTCATTCTTACTCATTTTGAAAGAGTGGAAGTCGTTGCTAAGGCTATGATGATTTCCTCACCATGATACTCCATAACCTAACTGTGCATCTATGATAATATGACCATATGTTGGAATTCACCACTAAAATCCTGAACTTCTTGGGTCTGAGTCTTCTGGATCATAGCTTCGACTATAACATTTCCCATTCCAGGAATGTTGGAATGTTTTCAATCAAACAATTGTAGGTATTCAACCCAACTATGCTACCTGATATTGAGTTCCTATTATGAAAATATGTAATGTATTTTGTGATTATTTCATACCACAAACTCTCTACAAGTAGATAGTGTCTTCAATAGCATAGAGAATGAACTACAACAACTATCTTGATATGGTGCGTCCTGTAATTCCACTCATGATGCCCCAACTGACGATACCCGTACGCAATGACTAGCTCATATGGAATAAGAATAACTTCAACCTTGATACCTGATGCATCACAGTATATAGTATAGCTCCTTCTTGGATCTATCAGAATTAGCAATAGTGATAAAGTCAACCCGACCTTTAACTCTAGAAAGGCAACTTCACATGCTTCTAACCATATGAATTTCACACCTTTCATGGTCAAGACCATAAGCAGTGCTGCAAGATGTGAGAAATCTTGGGTGAAGCATCTGTAATATCCTAATATCTGAAATAAAATATGAATTTCACATATGTTTGTGGTTAATTACCAATAATCTAAAACACTCACATTCTATGGGTCTAATGAATCTCATGATTCAGAAATAATGTGACCCAATAAGTAGACTTTTTTATCCAAAAGTGTCTTTTACTGAGCTTAACAAAAAGATAAATCTCTCTTAGTGTATTCAACGCGATCTCAATATGGGTTTCATGGTTCGGTATAGAGTGTGAATACACTACGATATCATCAATAAAGACTACCTTAAATGAATCTAGATATGGGTGGAAAACTGAGTTCATATGATCCATAAAAAACTATTGGTGCATTCATGAGACCAAATAAAATAACCAAGTACTTGTATAGACCATACCTACTCCTGAAATGTTTTTAAGTTATGTTTGATGATCTGACACACACCTGATTATAGGTTGACCTCAAATCTATCTTTGAAAATACTATCACTCCGTGGAGATGATAAAAGAATTTATCTAGTCAAGGAAATATATACAGATTCATTTCCATGAGATGGTACAATGAATAGTAATCTAAAAAAAGTATGGGGGTACCATACTTCTTGGAAAAAGGATTAGTGAACCCCAAGGAGAAGCGTTGGGGTGAATTAATACATTCTCCTCTAGATCCTCCCATTTCTTCTTGAGTTTCAAATGATCCATAGGTTCCATCTTATAAAGTGGAATGGTCACTATCACTACTCCGAAAATTATCTCAATAGTGAATTATACCTCTCGCATTGGATGTATACAAGAGAAGTTTCTAAAGAGTAAATCCCTAAAACACTCCACTCTAGGAAGAAATAAAGTTGTATGTAACCCTTGGTCACCCAGGAAGAGATTGGAAATCTGAACTATCACACTACACAACCTCTTCTATTCTGGTCTTAATGATGTAGCTGACACATCCCATTGTCCCTTATGTATGTTTCTACCGTACTCTGGTGATGTAAAAATCACACTCTGGTGGTATAAATTTTTTTTGATTTATATGTTGTTAACTAATTTATCATGATGATTACATCAAATCCCTTCATGTTGAGGATGAAAAGATTCCTTATAAAAAGTTATCTGCCTATCTAAAGGGGAAATCCGTATAAGAATGGACACAATCTAATCGGATACCTAAAGGTGAATCAATAATAATAATTCCATAGAAGTGTTTGATTTAAAGGGATAAAATCTCTATAACAGTCTCAAATATAAAAGTGAGAGACAAGCTTATGTCAAATAAAGTAGACACTAACAAGGTGGCTACTAGAATAGTACCTTGTATAGTAGAAGGTTCGACTCTATGGTCCTCCGACATTGGGTAAAATACATGTTACCAGACTATACCATGATCCTAAGTCACTACCTAACTGCCATGCGTAGACCCATTCTAATGTCATTGAGAATCATGAGTCTAACTACCTCTATCTCAACTACCCCCATGACCTATGCGGTCGGTGGTATTCTAGCTACATGCCTGGTGAGACACTACTGGCCCCTCTCCATAGAGTAGTGTAAGAGTAGATACTTACTCTCTTGGAATTGATAGATTTTTTTTGCATAATCCCTAGATATTCCCCATCCCACCAAAACCTTTTCATTTCACTATATATCATATGAAATGAGGCTTCAAGTGTCCCAGATTCCCGCACTAGTGACATATTAGAAAGCTATCAGGATTATGAGACTAAATGCTACTACCTCCATGAGTATCCTCAAAACATATCTTTCACCCATAAGATGAAACATATATAGATCTCGGTGTAAAACTACACCGACTCACATCATCCTATTCCCTCAAACTCTATTCTGTAATAAGGGTTTGGTTAATAATTTTAAAAATAGTGGACAACTAAAATACATTGAATTGTGACCAGATGGAATAAACCATTCGATCCTCAAATCAAATTGTGGTAATAATTTCATCACCTACTAAATTTGGTGAGAACCACTGAAAATCCATAAAATGAGTATAGTGTTCCATAAAAGACTTTCCGTATGTCTATATGTTCATAGATTCTATAGCTCTTTCTGCGTTAAAATTACGGGGAATTAAATAGTCATATAAAATAGTCTAGAAATATTTACAAACTATATCTATTTGTCGATCTTCCTGGGTAATAACATCCCACAACTACTTGGAAGAATCACACAACATATACACAACAAGCTTGACCCTCAAATTTAGAGGCATCTTTAGATGCTCAAATAAAGATAGAATAGCTTCGAGCCAAGACTTAGCCACATGTAGTCCATTACCCCCTAAAAGGTGTGAGGATGCTACAGTTGGAACTCCTAGGTCAACTATACCATACTTGGGGAATTAAAAACAAAACCTTGCATATTCTATATCAAATGTTGAAAACCCTCTTAAAATTGGGATTCAGTTCCCATATCCAGAATAAGAAGAAGTTCCATAGGTGAAATTACAAAAGGAATCCCTGGGGGTTCAAGGACAACCACCTCTGGTGTAAGTTCACCACTTCCTTTAAGACATATGACTAGAGGACATCCTACAAAAATGATACAACAATTTCAAATGTACACCTTAGAAGAGATCTTAACAATTGATATGATTTTATATAGAAAATTAGGATAGGTGTATATCCTCCCTATATAAATGATCATGCCTCTTTTTCTACTTAAAATCTCAGTCTAGATGGTAAAGGATACCATAATGGTCATAAGAGCATACAATATACCCCACTACCCACTACTAAGGCCGGGTTTGGGCCCCAGTCACTATTTCACATGTATAAGATGGTCATTTTCACATTAAAAGTTATATTCAATATAAATTTATGCTTCTTTAATTAGTAAATATATTTAAATGTTTGAATTATATGGATCACCATTTCTAATCCATAAGGGCCCGTACTGCTTATGAACTAAAAAATAGAGTCCACTAAACTCACACCACAACATGTTCCATCCCATGGGACTAATTTTCCATGGATCAGTGTGCCATAATTAATTAATTAAGGTGTCTTATTTAACCTATATAAGAAAAAACTATTAGATTAATACAGGAACTTTAAGTGTCAATTTTTTCAAATCCTATAAGAAATATCAGCACAATTCCAGAGATAATCAAGTCACTAACAATATGTAACATGAAGATGCATGCAAAAAATTAACGTGACATGATCAAATGCATGGAATATTAGTGCTATTGTTCCTAAAATGCTGCATGTAATGAAACACCCTCATTTCATCAGGACATGGTAAAGAAATATCATTTCAATAATACCAATAGTAACAACACCATAGAACAATTATGCCACCCAATAGTGAATTCATATCAACCATAATAGGAATAATCAATAATATCAATTTATATGCCCAAGTAATTTGGGTTTCCCCTATACTTGGGTTAGTTACATCCAAGAATATGATATATTCCAAATCCTATTAGCTGATAGTCTTATAAATAATTCCAAAATAGAATGAAAAAGGAAATGTAGTATCTGATACCACATTATAACATCCTGAACCAGTGTTTACTTAACTGGGGCCCCGAGCTGGGGGTTACATGGACTCAAGCATGCCTCCCTATATGCTAGAGGTTGTCGACTAGCATAGAAGGTGTGAAGGTGGTACAATGTGGAGACTATAACCTCATATAAGAGTGACACATTTGGAATATCCCTTAACATACAAAAAAAGAATATATAAATTGACAAAATACATAAGAAGTGGAAGAATAAGTAGCTAAAAAACTGAATAATAATCAAAACCCACTAGGTATTGTCATATACATGGATGAATGGTATAATGATATAAAAAGTATAGTAGGGGACAATCATATTGTCACAAACCGTCCTCAGGGCCCGTGTTATGACTACCCCAAGCCCGTCTTCCATAAGCCAGGGGCTGTAGGCTAGCACTAAGGCGTAAATCCCGATAAATGGGAAGGCATTGACTTTATAAAAGTAAACAAAACACCAGAGAGTACAAGAGGAAGTAATACACTAAGTACAAAAGAAAGTGATGAAAAGTAAAAAGGTCCAGAATACAAACCCAATTGAAAAGTACAGCTACAACTGAAAGGAAGTACAATAGAAAAGACAAACAGCTGGAAAAATAGAAGTAGCTCCTAGGTCGTCCAACTTGGATCCTACCTGAAGGGTAGGTACAGATAGCGCAGCTCCTGGATCGTCCACCACGGATCCTACCTCAAGGGTAGGTACAGATAGCATCCACAATGCTATTTCCCATCAACCTCCTCTGAGTATCGTCTCATTGTGAAATCCACCACTGGGTACCGTCCAGTCCTCGAACACTCACCCTCTGTCAGCACTGCCCGTCGTCTGCAACCAACACAACGAGGTGCAGGCATAGCCCATGTAGGGGTGAGTATACAATACTCAGTAGGGACCCCGAGACCCTCAAGGTCTCACTAAATCCAATAAGGATAACCACAAAGAAGGATCTCAAAAGATAACCCTTACTTATGTATAATCCCATACTTATACCTAAGTTATCAAGTAACCCATATCAATCATGAGGAAACACAAAGGTGATGAAATCAATGGATAACCACTACCAAGGTATATGCCTATACATATACCTATGTTATCAAGTGACCCATCTCAATCACGAGGTAAACACAAAGGTCATAGTCTGAGTTAAAACCAGGATTTTCATTATCGAAACCGTAACTGCTGAAGAACTTCGTCTCTGACGAGTACAGTGATCCTGTCACGACTCCTAGGTACTTATCACTATCCTAAGACTGTTGAGGTACTCCTCCTATCGAGTATCGTGGGTCAGCCACCCAAACACAGTAGTGCTTCCCGTTGGGGTCTTCCACCCAAAGACAGTAGTGATCCCCACCTAATAGCCTATAGAGGTACTCCTTTTGTTGAGTACTGCGGGTCTTCCACCCAAACAAAGTAGTGCTTACCACCGTGGGTCCGCCACCCAAACACACTAGTGCTCCCCACTGGGCTATACAAGTCACTCTGACTCGAGTCAGACAAGTAGTCTTCAGGTCTCAACCAGCTACACGGTCTCTGTACTCTGTACACTCATCTCCGGGAGGGTCCTCTCCACGAGCTACAGTTCGATACTCCAAGTATCACAAAGTCCCACGAAGAAGTATATCAAAGTACCGCCTCATCATTGGGGTCTCAACGCAACAGACGACGTGTCAATCGGATGCCCGGTCTGTGAGTTATTTGCCTTTTCGTCCCAGGGGCCCGGTTGGTTTCATGTGCGAACCAACCCGGCCGTATCTCAATTGTACCCCGAACTCTCATAGGGTATACTAATAGGGAAAGTTTCTGAGCTTGATCACCAATTCCGCTGACGGTTCGTTAAATGGACGTCCGGTCTGAAAGTTATCAGTTTTTCCGTTCTAGGGGCCCGGTTGGATTTCGGGTACAATCCAACCCGGCCACTATCCAACTGCATCCAAATCTCAGAAAAAGTATTCCAAAAGTTCTGTATCATCAAGGGATATCCAACAAAGTCGATGGAACATCAATCGGACGTCCGGAGCTCAAGTTTTAAGCGTTTCCACTCCGAGGGCCCGGTTGGTTTCGTGTTCGAACCAACCCGGATGTACCCAAATTTCTCCGAAACCTTGAGTGTAATATACCAAAACGGCCGTCTCGATCCAAGGATCACATCGTAACTAACAGTGCATCGATCGGAGGTCCATAGACCATGTTATGGGTGTTTGAACGAAAACTGCCTGAAAATAGGGGGCTCGGGCCCGATCCGACCCGGCCCGAGACCCCCTAGGTCGGCCCGAACCGGGTCGACCTGACCCAGGTCCAGGTCCGGCCCACTAGGGCACGGCTAGGCCCGGCTGGCGCGGCCCGCGTGGCCAGACATCTTGATTCGGCTGAGCTGTCGTGGAAGGGGGGGGGGGGGGGGCGTGATCGAAGCCCCCCCCCCCCCCCCCACGTGGGGGCCGCTCCCTTTCACCACCGGGGGTTACGACCTCCGGTCTCCCCTTGGTCTCACATGGCCATGGGACCACCGCTTGCCACCACGGCTGAAGCTGCGACAGACCCTCCTGGTGGCGGGCCGGGTGCCGCCGCCTCCGGCCGCCGGCGCCGCCGTGCCGACGAGGTGCGCTGGCAGGCCCTTTTGCGGACCACTGAACGCGCTCCGGTGGTCCGTTTTGCCTACGGTCGTCGCCAGCGGTCCTCCCAGGACCGACTCTTCACTGAGAAGTCTTCAAATTGACTTTGCGGCCCCATTTGTCTTCGCCCGTCAATCCGCACACAACGATCAACCAGCGGAGTCTCCAAATTGCCTCCGCGGCCCCGACTCCGGCTGCGGTTTCATTCGACCTCAACGGCACGGCGCGACGGCGCCGCGCTTCATCGTCGCGTTCTTTCTTGTTCCCACGTGGTGCCATTTCACCACGCCACCTTTTTTCATGCTGCAAAGAACACAACATCAAAGGGGGCAGGAGGATCAGACGTGTTCAGGCGGTCCGTCCTCCTCCAGTTAAATGATAACAGGCGGCCCAAATATTAAACGAAGAACGCAAAGAATTAATTACGAATAAAACCAAACTGCTAATTGAAAAAGGTATGCTCGTTGAAGACGTGGGAAGCGATGTTGCTCCCTCAGCATTGGGAAAGAACCGTCGTCAGCGTCTCGGAGAAGAGAACCGTCGGCGTCCCGGTACACGACGTCGCGTTGTCGATCTCCAATGATTCGGCGTTCTTCAGCGTCCTTCGTCGGAGGTCGGCGTTCTTCATGTTCTTCAAGGAGGAAGAAGAGGATTCCAAGGCTTGAGAAATTCCTCTCCAATCCCTCTCGCACAACGAACCATCCCCTAATTAAATAATAATTGTCTTATTTAATTAACACACAAGACACCACCTCAATTTGAAATTCAAAATAAATCATTCAATTAATTGAATTAATTGAAGATTTTTTAACTATCCAATTAATGTGAGTGTTGACTCGGAATTTAATAGGGGGTGCGGGTGTGTTACAAAACTAAGGGGGGGGGGGGGGGGTTTGGAGAGGAATTTCTCAAGCCTTGGAATCCTCTTCTTCCTGCTTGAAGAATGAGAAGAATGCCGGCCTCCGACGAAGGTTGAAGAAGAACGCCGAATCTTCAGAGATCGACGACGCGACGCCATGTACCGTGACGCCGACGGTTCTCTTCTCCGAGACACCGATGACGGTTCATTCCCAGTGTTGACGGAGCAACATCGCTTCCCGTGTCTTCGACGGGCGGACCTTTTTCAAGTAGGGGTTTGGTTTTATTTGTAATTAATTATTTGCGTTCTTCATTTAATATTCGGGCCACTTATTATCATTTAACGGGAGGAGGTCAGACCGCCCGATCCTCCTCCCCCCATTGATTTTGGGTTCTTTGCGGCATGAACATAGGCGACACGGTGCAACGGAACTACGCAGAAACAAGAAAGAACACGATGAAGAAGCGCGACACCATCGCGCCACGCCGTTGAGGCTGATCGAAACCTCGACCGGAGTCGGGGCCGCGGAGGCAATTCGAAGACTCCGCTGGTTGGTCGTTGTGTGCGGATTGATGGGCGACGACAAACGGGGCTGCAAAGTCAATTTTAAGAATTCGCAATGAAGAGCCGGTCCCGGGAGGACTGCTGGCGAAGACCGCAGGCAAAACGGACCACCAGAGCGCGGCCGGTGGTCCATGGAAGGGCCTACCGGCGCGCCGCCAGGAGGGTCCACCATAGCTGAAGCAGCAGCGGCAGGCGGCGGTCCCGTGGCCACGCGGGACCAAGGGGAGACCAGGGGTCGTAACCCCTGGCGGTCAAAGGAAGTGTCCCCCACGTGGGGGGGGGGGGGGTCAATCATGGGGGCAGCGTGCCCCCCCCTTCCGCGAGAGCTCGGCCGAGCCGTGTTGTCTTGCTGCATGGGCCGCGCCAGCCGGGCCGGGCCGCGCCCTAGTGGGCCGGACTCGGACCCGGGTCAGGTCAACCCGGTTCGGGCCGACCCCAGGGGTCTTGGGCCGGGTCGGTCCGGACGTCCGTTTGACGAACCGTCAACTTCATTGGTGATCACGTTGAGAAACGGTCTCTATGAGTATACCCTATGAGAGTTCGGGGTACAGTTGAGATACGGCCGGGTTGGTTCGCACACAAAACCAACCGAGCCCCTGGGACAAAAAGGCAAATAACTCACAGACCGGGCATCCTATTGATGCCCCGTCTGTTGCGTTGAGACCCCTATGATGAGGCGGTCCTTTGAGATACTTCTTCGTGGGACATTGTGATACTTGGAGTATCGACCTGTAGCTCATGGAGCGGACCCTCTCGGAGACGATCGTATGGAGTACAGAGACTGTGTAGCTAGCTGAGACCTGAAGACTGCTTATCCGACTCGAGTCGGAGTGACTTGTATATCCCACTGGGGAGCACTACTGTGTTTAGGTGGTGGACCCACGACGGGAAGTACTATTGTGTTTGGGTGGTAGACCCGCGGTACTCGATAGAAGGAGTACGTCTGCATGCCATTAGGGGGGGGGGGAGCACTACTATGTTTGGGTGGCAGACCCCAGCGGAAAGCACTACTGGGTTTGGGTGGCTGACCCTCGGTACTCGACAGGAGGAGTACCTCAGCAGTCTTAGGTTAGTGAGCAGTACCTCGGAGTGGTGACAGGATCACTGTACTCATCAGAGATGGAGCTCTTCAGCAATTACGGTTTCGATAATGAAAATCCTGGTTTGAGCTGAGACTATGACCTTTGTGTTTACCTCATGATAAATATGGGTCACTTGATAACTTAGGTATATGTATGGGCATATACCTAGGTAGTTGTTATCCGTTGATTTCATAACCTTTTTGTTTCCTCATGATTGAGATGAGTTACTTGATAACTTAGGTATAAGTATGGGCTTATACCTAAGTAAGGGTTATCTGTTGAGATACTTCTTTGTGCTTATCCTTGTTGGATTTAGTGAGACCTTGAGGGACTCAGGGTCCCTACTGAGTATCGTATACTCACCCCTTCATGGGCTATGCACGCACCTCGTTGTGTTGGTTGTAGAAGACGGGCAGCGCTGATGGAGGCCGAGTGTTCGAGGACTGGACGGTACCCAGTGGTGGACTTCACGACAAGACGATACTCAGAGGAGGTTGATGGGCGAGAGCGTTGTGGAGGATATATGTACCTACAATTCAGGTAGGATCCGTGGTGGAAGATCTAGGAGTTACGCTATCTGTACCTACCCTTCAGGTAGGATCTGAGGTGGACGACCCAGGAGCTACTTCTATTCTTCCAGCTGTTTGTCTTTTCTGTTGTACTTCCTTTCAGTTGTAGCTGTACTTTTCAATTGGGTTTGTAGTCTGGACCTTTTTACTTTTCATCACTTTCTTTTGTACTTAGTGTATTACTTCCGCTTATACTCTGTGATGTTTTGTTTACTTTTATAAAGGCAATGCCTTCCCAGTTATTGGGATTTACACCTTGGTGCTAGTCGCCAGCCCCTAGCCTATGGAAGGCGGGATTGGGGTAGTCACGGCACGGGCCCCGAGGACGGGTCGTGACAAATTGGTATCAAAGGATTAGGTTCTACCGCATAACTTATAACTCTGATATTTTCTTTCTGTGAAGCAATAGTGTTAAGGGTACCGAGTGTGGTCTTTAGTTCAGGGAGTCCAGTGTTGGTGCGGGCGGCTGATGTATCCATACACCAGGACCCTGACTTCTGATTTCTGACTTAGTTCATGAAAACACTAATTGCGTGTGTGTTTACAAAGGTTTTACCTTAAAACAACTCAAACCAGGTCAGCTCACCAGGTATAAATCTTTTGACCGTGTCACGTTTGTTTCTTTCAGGATGCCTTATCACGAACGACCAGCTAGAGCCCATATGGATGTGCATACTGACAGCCTGTCGAGTGACGAGGCTTCGGTATAGGGACCTCTTGCTGTTGAGGCACCAGCCGAGGCACCAGCAGTACTACCATACGTTGGGCCACCGATGCCACCAGCCCCAGTAGTAGGTGATGCACGCCGCTTGAGCGCGATGCACGTGTTCCAGTGCCAGAGGCCACCCAGGTTCTGGGGAGATACAGACCCACATGCGGCTGAGGATTGGATGGAGGCTATGGTGGGAGTTTTTAGGATAGTGGGTACACCAACTGACTTCATGGCAATCTTTGCTGCCAGCCTCCTTCAAGCAGCAGCTGAGAGATGGTGGAGCCACTTGTTCCAGTTTTGCGACGGGACGACCTTCACATGGGGAGACTTTGAACCCTTCTTCAGGGTGGAGTTTATACCAGTGGCACTACACCCCGAGCGTGTTCAGGAGCTGCTGCCTTTGCCGCGTGTTTTTCCATCAGTAGCCGAGTCATCTGTAAGTAGTAGACAGATGATGCAGAGGTCCAGGAAGACCAGACCAGTAGATGGGCGATCTCGGGTTTTAAGATCGGTGGTGCGGGGCACCCGGGGCTGGGTCAGAGCCAGACATTCTAGAAATGGACTGTGTTACTCCTGTGACAAGAAGGGTCACATGGAACGTGACTGTCTGACTCCCCTCACAGTTGATCCGCAGATGTTGGAGGAGCCACCGAGACAGAAGCAACGGCGGGTGCTTGAGCAACAGCCGAGCAGTGGACAAGGAAGAAGAGCTTCGGAAGTATGTGGACATGAGAGGAACTAGTGGATACCTTTTTGTTCTTGGTACTTCTAGTTCCATGTTGTTGTTGTTGTTTTTGTGTCTTTGTACTTCGAGCTGTAGTAATAAAAAGACACTTATCTTCATGATGTTTCTTTCCTGTCCTTTTGTTTTGTTGATACTGAGAGGTTCCGGTTAAAGCTGTTGAATTGAACCTCAATTTCGATATTTCTACTGGAGGAGACCCAGTGACCTCACGCTGATGCCGACAGTGTGACTCGACCCGTGGAGGCGAGAGTGACAGTTGAATCTCTTGGTAGTAACGTCGAGGCCTTACGACGTCATCCATGGAATGAATGCATCATTCATGTCAGGATTTACTGTATTAGGAAATGGGCATGGTTAATCTATGGGATGAGACCAAGTTTCTCTTTTTGGAAAAGGATAAATCATAGTAGCTCTTACAGATCGTAGGCAAAGAAGGTGCAGATCATCCAGGAGTGGATGAAGACTGCACAGTTCTGTAAGAAACAGGAAACTAGAGCCAGTCTAAGAGACTAGGGCGTGTTAAATGTTTCAAGAAGAGGAATATTTTAGGAGAGATGAGTCTGGGAAGAAGCAGATGTGGAGGTAGAGTTAGGAGAGAAGCATGAGGTGGTGTACATTTCAACATGCTATAACCACCCACCTTAGTTTTCCCCGCCAGGCTCAGGGATCCGGAGAGTAGGGGAAGAGTGCAACTGCATGTGGTCAAGGAATGTGACCCAATGGCTCTAAAAATGATTCAAAGGACAGTCTGTGTCCACTACTAGATTCTGTAGTAACATATATTAATATGAATCATTCCTTTCTTCCACGAATCTTTTCCCAGACCTAGAGTTTTCGGTAAGCCGTAGACTTGACCCTCACATCTGGAGATACCTAGGGAGGAGACTCGATAATTATACATACGCTGATAGTGTGGTCTGACCCACGAGGTGAGAGTTTCAATTGGAATCTCTTGGTGGCAGCGTCGAGGCCTTACGACATTGGTCTCGGTATGGATTGGATTCACAGTTCATTCTCAGATTGACTGTATTAGGAAAAAAGGTTGTGGTCAACTACAACGTCAGGATGTGTTTTCCTTGGTCGGTGAAAAGGAAACCCCATGAAACACATGATGAACTCATGAATAGGAGGGTTTGGCCGATCAATCATGGGTCGACCAACCTTACCCTCATGGAAGCAAGAGTTTTGAGTTTCAATTCTAATCAGGAAGTGGAGGCCTCTAGAGTTCGAGGATGGCGATCGCGTCCTTATACGGGTCTCACCTCGATGAGGTTTACAAAGATGTGGCTGAGATGACAAGTTATCTCCGAGGTTCAACGAACCTTTCTAGGTCCTCAGCAGGGTAGGCGTGGTGGTTTACCGCTTGACCCATCCACCTCAGTTGCACCAGGTGCACGACGAGTTCCACGCATCTCAACTGAGGAGATATGTGCTTGACCCGACGCATGTCATAAACCGTGGGGAATTGGACTTTGGCGATGGGGTGACTTTTGCGGGGTTCCAGTAGAGGTTGAGGATCGATTGGAGCGGGTCCTATGAGGACGACTGATTCCTCTTGTGCACTTTCGTTGGCAGCGCATGAACCTCCAGGAGAGCACATGGGGGCGGAAGGCTCAGATACGTGCTAAGTAGCACTTTTGCATCCATAGTTTGTGTTAAAGATTTACGAGGATGTAAATCTATTAGGTGGGAGTAATGTAAAGGCCTAGAAATTCCAAGGAATTTTTTTTCTTAATTTCTTTGGAATTTTGCGAGTGCGTGGTTTCTGACGGCACCTGATTCCGAGGCCCGGTGTACCCGAAATCATTTTCCGAAGTATAGCCCGGGTAAGTTCAGTGAATGAACAAGTGGGTTTTTCTAACTTTTGAACCGGTGCTTAGAATAGAAATCGGATGGCACTGATGAACTCGTAGTGCCAATAATTGCTTAAGAAGACCTTTTCCGCAGTTGCGATTTAAGCAGGTTTGAAGTTATATTTTAGAGTTTAACCTTAAATTAAATAAAAATTGTGTTGCACACATTTTTATTTGAGTTGGTTATATCTTACAAGGGGGAGATTGTTGGTAGGGCCCACACCCACATAACCTTCCATTAGAGGATATTTGTGAGGTGAGGCCGACAAGAGTCCCCACCTATTCAAATTCTCTAACCCTCCAAACCTCCCCTTCCGTGACAGATCGGCCAAGCCGAGCTGTCTGGCCACGCGGGGCAGGCCGCCCAGGCCGGGCTGGGCCGCGCCCTAGGAGGCTGGACACCGAACCGGGTCGGGTCGACCCAGGGGGTCTCGGGCTGGGTCGGACCGGGCCCGAACCCCTATTTTCGGGCAGTTTTCGTTCAAACACCCCTAACCTGGGATACAGACCTCCGATCGACGCACCATCAGTTGCGATGCGATTCTTGGACCGAGTCAGTCATTTCGGTATATTACAATCAAGGTTTTGGAGAACTTTGGGTACGACTGGGTTTGTTCATACACGAAACCAACCATGCCCTCCGAGCGGAAACACTTATAACTTGAGCTCTGGACGTCCGATTGACGTGATTTTGACTTAGTTGGATTCCTCTTGATGAGACAAAACTTTTGGCATACCTCATCTAAGATTTGTATGCAGTTTGATAGTGGACAAGTTGGATTGTACCCGAAATCCAACCGGGCCCCTGGAACGGAAAATCTGATAACTTTCAGACCGAACGTTCTTTTGACGAACCGTCAGCGGTGTTGGTGATCACGCTGAGAAACGGTCCCTATGTGTATACCATATGAGAGTTCAAGGTACAGTTGAGATACGGATGGATTGGTTTGCAAACGAAACCAACCGGGCCCCTGGGACGAAAAGGCTAATAAGTCACAGACCGGGCGTCCGATTTACGCGCCGTCTTTTGCATTGAGACCCCTTTGACAAAGCAGTCCTTTGAGATACTTCTTCGTGGGACTTTTTGATACTTGGAGTATCGACCTGTAGCTCATGGAGCGGACCCTCCCGGAGACGAGCGTACGGAGTACGAAGACCGTGTAGCTGGCTGTGACTTGAAGACTACTTGTCCGACTCGAGTCAGAGTGACTTGTATAGCCCAGTGGGGAGCACTACTGTGTTTGGGTGGTGGACCCATGACGGGAATCACTACTGTGTTTAGGTGGCAGACCCGCGGTACTCGATAGAAGGAGTATCTCAGCAGGCTATTAAGGGGGAACACTACTGTGATTGGGTGGCAGACCCCAGTGGGAAGCACTACTGTGTTTGGGTGGCTGACCCGTGGTACTCGACAGAAGGAGTACCTCAGCAGTCTTAGATTAGTGATCAGTACCTCGGAGTCATGACAGGATCACTGTACTCATTAGAGATAGAGCTCTTCAGCAGTTACAGTTTCGATAATGAAAATCCTGGTTTGAGCTGAGACAATGACCTTTGTGTTTACCTCATGATTGAGATGGGTCACTTTATAACATCAGTATATGTATGGGCATATACCTAGGTAGTGGTTATCCGTTTATTTCCTAACATTTGTGTTTCCTCATGATTGAGATGGGTCACTTGATAACATAGTTAAAAGTATGGTCTTATCCTAAGTAAGGTTTATCTGTTGAGATCCTTCTTTGTGGTTATCCTTGTTGGATTTAGTGAGACCTTGAGGGTCTCGGGGTCCCTACTGAGTATCGTATACTCAACCCTGCATGGGCTATTCCCGTACCTCGTTGTGTTGGTTGCAGACGATGGGAATCACTGACAGATGCCGAGTGTTCGAGCACTGGACGGTACCCGGTGGTGGACTTCACGACGAGACGATACTCGTAGGAGGTTGACGGGAGAGAGCGTTGTGGAGGATATCTATACCTACCCTTCAGGTAGGATCTGTGGTGGACGATCCAGGAGCTGTGCTATCTGTACCTACCCTTCAGGTAGGATCTGAGGTGGACGACCCAGGAGCTGCTTCTATTCTTCAAGCTGTTTGTCTTTTCTATTGTACTTCCTTTTAGTTGTAGCTGTACTTTTCAATTGGGTTTGTATTTTGGCCCATTTTACTTTTCATCACATTCTTTTGTACTTAGTGTATTACTTCCACTTTTACTCTGTGGTGTTTTGTATAATTTTATAAAGGCAATTCCTTCCCAGTTATCGGGATTTACGCCTTGGTGCTAGTCGCCAGCCCCTGGCCTATGGAAGGCGGGCTTGGGGTAGTCACGACACGGGCCCTGAGGACGGGTTGTGACACATATACAATCATGCTATACAAAATATACGAAAGGGAAAAAAACTAATCCACTAGTGTCTTGATCATATTCTCAATCCCGTGTTCCTATGCACCATTTAATGTAAATCACATCAGAAATCTATATCTAGGTGCTTGACCTTATATGTACTTGCATACACGTTATCTACTCAGGTACCAAAGGATGATTGAGTACAATGTGAGATAAATCCTCAGTAGGCCACCACTAAAGGTGTCTAGAATAAATCCAATAAGTTATCATAGATAAATAGTGTGTAGGTATAAATGAAATAATATAAAATGTTGAATAAATAAATGACAACCCACATAGGTTTCTAAAGGAAACTAGGCTGCTCTACCTGTTTCAGATCATAGACAAAATAATGTTCGGATCATTGAATATATATATATATATAATATAGTTATATATCGAATTCACTTATATTGACCAATTAAGTGTGAAAATAAGTGGCCACATACCAAGAATACTACGTGTTGGCTAGACCAGATCATAAATCAGACATCCATAAGCAGTCTAAAAGAGCCTATAAGATCAAGCAAAAGGGTACATTCCCGAAATCCCATAATGAGTGGTAGATGTCCTGCTCCTTAATCAGGATGGTGGGTGTGTCTTCATTAGAACACCTGAAGAAAAGGATGTGGTGTATCATTACAACAACACAAGTTTTTGAACCGAATCAAATCGAAAGGATTGTGAATTTTGGAATTTTTTGGATGGGATGTTTTAAAAATCAAGATTTAGAACATAATTCTAAGAGTAGGAATACTTCAAAGTGTTGTTTTTAGACTTGGTTAAATGTCCTAGTATTTTCTCAAGTGTCCTATTGTGTTTTAAAACTATTTGGATATGAAAATACAATGTTTTAAGGGCCAGCATAGGGCACATAATTTGTCTAAACCCATGTGGATTCTCACAAAAAACTGTGTGCCTTATAGAGGGAAGTAGAAACACCCTACACGAGCTGCAAATGTTTTACCCAAACTGTGTGCCTAGACTGCATGGTTAAGGGATTTTTTGTAGTATGATCAGCCTCTTCACAACATGGTTAGCAAACAGTTAGGAAAATAATGCAAAAAAATTGCGCGAGGCAGGTTTTCTTGACTGTGGATGCCATATGGTTGGTTCATGGATTGGCCAAGCCGTGCGTCCAAACCATGCAGTTTTTTGGGGGATAAAATGATATTTTATCCTTAATGTGGTTTAAACCTCATTTTCCTTTTTTTCCTATCATCTTGGAAGCTGTGTGAAGCTCCTCCCCTTCATGTGTTTCTACTCCTCAATCATATCCTAGGCATGAAAATATCTCCCTTGCCTATGTCTGAATCAATCACTTTCAGTATCTATAGATCCAAATTAGTAAGCTATACATTCACTCTATTCCAATATTCATTTAGTTTGGTATTGGATGTGCTATTTTGGAATGATATTAGTTACCCTATTTTTATGGCAGATGTCTATTTATTAGATTTTTTCCAAACCAGACTGAATCAGGACTTGATATTGGATGAGTGGAACATCCTAAGAATAAGGTAGGTGGTCTATGTAGTTTCCAAAATTTTCCTTTTGATTTATGAATAGTGTTTTTGTGTGACATATCAGACTTTTCCCACCACTTCCTTGTGAATTATTTCTTCATATAAAATTGATATACACACCTATTAGTATTCCCGTTAAGTGTTATTATGTAAATTGAGGACATAAATCTCAACCACAGACTCCCCTTGGGTGTGTCTTATCATTTCCCCCTTTATAATTATTTGATTAAATGTACGAAACACCTTATAAGAATTTCATTTGTATTTATAATTGATTTTCCCTTGTAATCAATTTCCCAATGGATAACGACACCTCTTAAGTTCCATGTTAATATTGTGGTATTTTTACTAGGTTTTTTATCTTTTCAAAATAGTTTACATACGTGAATTGAGATGTGATAATTGAATGTGAAGATTTTTGGTTTAAAATAATATTTTGAGAAATAATTTAATTTTATAATTATAAAACCCCTCAGATGAGGTGCACTGTCTTTGAAATTACAAGTGAAAAGAGTAGTGGTTTATGATGTGCTTGGTTTAATGCTTTGGTTCTTATATATTATTTTATTTTATTATTAATATATGGAATGTTTAGTACATGTCCCCTAACAGAATTAGAGAATGGAGTTATTCATGTATAAATGTTTATAGAACCATTTCAACTTCTAATTTCATCACTGGTAACATTTCTTACACTCATTATTATTGACCCAAGATCCTCTTAAGGGCTTGGTGTGACTTATTATTGCATTTTCCCAAGTAGATAAATTCACTTTTTAATCATGGTATCATTTATGTTCTCACTAAATGTTGATAAAACATTTCCAATATTGAGTATAATAAATGGATTATATTAATTTTTATAGTATGTTCATGATGGAGTTTTCTTTTTGAATGTATTAAATAGTTTATTTGAAATGGAATTGTGTTGGGTGGTATGAACACTACTCTTGATTTTATTAAATTGATTATATGAATTAAATGACTTTATTATAATGAAAGACATGATTCATGGTGGTTTTCATTCGTTGGAGGAATTAAATGATTTAATGGAAATGAAATGTAAAGGGTGGAAATGCCACGCCATTTAATTCATTTTTAAGGACATTCTTAATTCGTATTATTATTAAAATGGAATTATCTTAATTATGAATGAGATTAGTATATATATAGAATGATAGGTAATTCCTCATGGATCTAGTTATTATCATTGTCATATTATTATGCCTTTATATGGGATGTGGAACGATGGTAAGGGATCTATTGAGCATGGCATAAAATCATGCTCCCTTACATCAGGTGTTGAGTTCATGATGTCTCTCACCATTGGTAATATTTTATATTTTGGGATGAAGGTTCACACTACCTATTTAGGGTGATGAAATAATGGCTCACTCACCTTCCTGAGTGCCGTGCATGAAATCTCACACTCTATTACGATGTTGGGAATATAACATATTTCTTGAGATTACAGGACCAATTATACTTGTTATAGATAACTATGTTAGGCTCAGTCCAACCATTATATAGTATTCCTAGTATATGAACACTTATGATTGTATGTACTTGGTCCATATAGGTGGATGAAATATATAATTAAACTATATATATAATTATTATTATATATTGTCACTTTCCTGATATATCTTATTCTAGAAATGAGTTGAATAAGGTAAAACTTCTAGGTGTCATTTAGGAACCAAAGCAGGATATTGTCAATTTATTAACTTTTATTTATTATTGTGTATACCTACACACTACCGTATTTGTTATTCATAAACATGATTTAGTTTTCAGCACAATGGGTGGTATCCTTCTTGAATTTACTTCACACTCCCTACTCGGGTCACCATTGCACTGGGGTACCCGATTAGACCTTATGTTCACAGGATCGTTGAATCTTTCTTGGTTGATTTTTTGTACCTAAGAGTTAGGAGAATAGTTCTGATCTGGAGTTCATGATGCTCATGGGGATCACCTTTGTGGGTTTTCTTTATTTTTTTTCATGTACTGTACTATATCAATTCCTTTTGTATGTTTACTTTTTTATTTATATATCATCATCAGGACATGCATTCATCTGTTTTATATTGGTGTTGGATGTCTTTTATATTTAGTTTATATTATTCTTTCTCCACACTTTCATTTATTTATATAATATTTCCTATATTTGTTGTTATTTATAACCTAATAGACCATTGTACTACTCTAATTTCAGGGTATATTCTCTCCACTATCACCTCCTAAAACCCTCTGTGCAATGCTTGGAGCCTATGGAATACGGGGAGGCGTGCTTGAATCCATGTGATCCATCAGTCTAACTACTTTCTTTGTGATCAGTCAGGCTGGTATGTTACAAAGTGGTATGAGAGTTATTCGTTTCCTTTTTATATTGATTTTGGACAGGTCGACAAGAGGCTAGGAATGCGTCACTACTTGGTAAATTGGTGTTCCTAGGAGTGATCAACCCACACATAGGGATAATTCCATGTGGCTAGGGTCTGGATTATTGCTTATACTGTTCGATGTTACTGTTCATTATGATTTCACCTTGAGTTATTGGTGTACTTTCAATTACTTGTTGATATATGGAATTTATTTAATTTTTCACTTCTCATGTTATGGAAGGGTTGAATCATTACCTGCATCATTATAGGCACATAGAAATTCACATTTCATGCATATACCATTCCATGTAATTTCATTTATAGGTTGTCTGCTAATTTTATTATGTGCATTTAATGATATTCCATGCATTTGTTGTTTATAACATACATGTTAGGATGACATGATTTGGTTATTTATTTCTCATGTTGATCTATTTTCATTATTTTCTACTTATATTCCACGCCTCCTGTTTATTAGATTTTCTCACCTATGTATCATTTCTTCTATGTTTATAGCATGATTCTATGTGTTTTTACTTGTTACAGCACACCTAGTTTGTTATTAATATTTAATTGGTTTCATTGGATGAATTTATTGGTTGTGATTAAATGGGAACCAGTTATCAATTATAAGGTGTATGGGTTCCTTATAATTTTGAAAAGGTAACCTCTATACTCAAACCATCATTGAGCTTTGTCAATTAGTGACTCTTGTTAAAACTTGAATAATGCTAAATTTCAATTCAAATGTGAAATGATTTTGATTAATGGGAGATAAATTCCAAACTATAAAGTTTATGAGTACTTTATATATTGGATGATGGCCACCCATATAAATAAACTATTATATATGGATTTTTTTTAATTTGAAATGGTTATTAAATGTAAGATTTATTTATTTTGAGCTAAAGGTTAAGGGTTTCCTTTATAAACACTTGTGATTTCATCACACAAGCATGGTGAACAAGTGACTACCTTATAAAATTCACAAATTGAGCCAATTTGGTCAATTGTGGAATTTTTCAATGAGATGACCCATTTGGGTGTTTGTAATTTATATAAATAGACATATTTTATTGGGTTTCCTGTTAATGAACCGAAGATGACTTAATGTGAACCTCATAGGTTTCATTATCTATTATAACATAAAAAGGAATTTGTATTATAAATTCTTATTTTTTTATTGGATTTCAATAAATGGTTAATGTTTAAAAATAAAGTTTGATATCACTTTCCTATTTTACTATATGGCATTATTTGAAAAAGGAACCAAGTGATTTTTTATAAATGGTACTTGATGTTTTGTTAAAAATATTTTTAATGTTTAAAAATTTTAATGTAAATCAATATAATGACTTGAGAATGGAACCATAAGTGGTTTCCCTGGTTTAAAAACTTTTGTAAGGAAAGATTAAACCTTACTTTTAGTTTTCATGGAAGGAAATTATGATTATTTTATGTACTACTTTCAAAATGATGTGAGATTCCTATTTTATGGTATTTTTAGGGTGTCATTTCCCCCAGAATGACCTTTATCTTTAAAATAAAACCCTAATTTAGAGGGGTGGTCATGTTTTTCTTGACCCTTGTTATGGGAATGAGAATCTAGTAATTCTAGGTTCCAGAAGGCTATTCATGAATAGGGAATAGTATGTAGCTTGTAGGTCTTGTGACCCTGTTTCTCTTTTCGTTGGTGACTAAAAAGTTCATTAGTCTATTTTACAGTCATATGAGATAGAAAACATTTGAGCCAGTTTTCTATGTGGACCATCTAATACATTATTGAATAGGGATGACAACCTATAGATAGTATCGAGGATGTGCCATTTTCTTTTGAATCTTGTGGTAGTATGAGTTGATATATGTGGTACCATTTGAGTTGTTAAATGGTGTAGTAAACCAGTTTGTCTTGTTGAAATTGTTGAGTTTTGGGTTGTTGAGTATATTCTCAGGTCATCTCCATAGAAGAGTTACCTTGTAATTAAAAGATATAAAGTTTTTCCCAATTCTCAAGATTAATTCTAAGAGAATATATTATTTTGACATTCCAGTCAGTTGGTTTTTTATTTTCATACCAAATGTGGTGACATGGTGATCGTGACTTAGATGAGAGAGACATGTATGTTTAAGGCGGGTTTGAACTAGTGTTTTTACGAGCATCTATTCAATATATCATTTTTATGGTGAGGAAACTTATATGGTGGGGAGTTTCATGTTAGTTCTATAAATGTGTCCTTCTAGGTAGAAGGAACATGGTTGAGGAATACCATTTTAAATGGTTACTTCTGTCTTTCGATGATGGTGAGGCTTGAGATTTTTTAATCATGTCGGTGCTTGCTCAGAATCACGACGTTGATGTGGTTGGATGTGTAGGTAACCTTTGAGAAACACCATCAGTATTAGATGGAATTTAGTGGTTAAATATTGAAAAATCAGTAGATTCTATAGTGGGTAAATGCTTGTGATCAGTTAATGGTGGTGCATCGGCAGGTTAAGTAGCGTTTCATTCAATAGAAGATAACCAGTAGTGGTTCTACTATTATTCTTTTAGATTTCATGGTGTTCACATTGTGTATTCTTCTAAAAGAGATAAGTATGTCCCTTATCTTAAGATCATACTTGATGCACTAAGAGAGTATCAGTGTCACACCACGCTAATGTTTCAAAAGAGGTTGGGCTAGAGAGGTGTTTTACATCTTATTAATGCATTAGACAAGTTGTTGTTTTAATTAATGTCTTGGTTATTCCTAAGTGATACTTTGGTTCCCCTGTATGAATGCATTGGACAAACTCTTTGAAACCGAGCAATTTCTTTGACTAGACTTCTAGGTGGATTCCGCTCTAGGATCAATCATTGTTTAGATATAGACATCTCATCCTTATACCAACATCGCACTTGTAAACATAGAGTATGGACTACCTTGGGTTAGATAGTTTGACTCCATACTAATGAATCATAGGTAATTCAAAACTTGTTGTTGGTATTTGAATTGATGTTTAAAGGGTAATGATTCCAGTGGGTTAGATCCAGATTACCCATTTTCCATGTAGAGGCATGATAGTTTAAATGGTACAATGGTGGTTTCAATAGGGAATTTTACTAGTATTTTGGTATGGGCTTTGGTGAATGTACTTGTTATAAATATAAGTTTCTTTGGGGGAACTTATTGTGGTTTATTTTGAAATACACTGACCGTCTAAGTCAAGAATTTTCAAGAATATTTATTCAGAGAGGCTCAAACTATTTTCCTTCTTATTCAATGTATATGGATTAATGTGACCATTATAAATCACATCATCGGGTTAATGCAGGTGTGGTGTATGGTTCGATAGTGTCTTTCAAGGAATGATTGTGTGACCAATTTTTGTTTGGCCTATCGGGATTTGATCATTTATTTCTTGTGAGGTCAATTATATGACCTCAAATGTAATTCAATTCTCTCTGTTAATGAAATAATGTCGGGAGTGTATGTATAACTATTGGAGGTTTGGTTTGTAAAGAAATTCTGATGGTGGAGGTACCTTGTCATGGAATTGGACACTTTCTATTTTAAAAACATTTGGTGGGAAGCATCACCAATCCAATGTTTAAGGATACAACAACCAGATCACGTCTCCAGATAAATGGGATTGGGTGAGTTTTGCTATAGTGGTTTAGATAGAAAACAAGCATTGTATTAGGTTTTCAGGGCTTAAGTGATGTATGCTTAAATTGGTACTTAGAGGCGTGTTAGGCATTTGGAAATGCAGTGCAGCCATTTGAAAAAGACTTCACGACCCTCGTAGGTCAGCTGATCTATCCTTTGTTCATGAAGGTTTTTTAGGGATGATAATTTCTAATATGCGGAGGTTATAATGACCCATGTTTTTGAATTAGACAAAACCCAAATAAATTTTTATTTTTTCATTTGGTGGATGGGTCATTTTTGAAACTGATCTTTAGAATGTAATTACGTGAGTTAAAACACAACAATGTGTTATTTTTAGACTTGGGTAAAGGCTCAATAGGTTTTTCAATTGAATCATTGCAGTTCTGAAGTGTTGGGGTCTGAAAATAAAATTTTTGGATGATCAACATAGGATGAACCATTTTTATAAAACTGTTTGGCCCTCAACAAAAAACTGTGCACCCAATAAAGGGAAATAGAAACACCCTCCATGGGATGTACTTAGTTTACCCAAACCATGCAACTATCCTGAATGTTTAGTAGATTTTGGGTAGTATTCTCACACTATTTACCACATGGTTAATTCACAGTTAGGAAAACTATGCGGATCAACCATGTAAGGGGGGTTTTCTTGGTAGTGGTTGTCACACGGTTGACAGATGGTTTGGGAAAGCCATGCAGCCAAATGGTGAAATTTGGTTTTAGGGGGTAAAATGACTCTTTTATCCTTAATGAGTTTAAAACCTGATTTTACATTTTCTCCTCCTCCTGGAAGTTGTGTGAATCTCCCCTTCATTGTAAGTTTCTAATCCACAAGCCTATTATAGGCATGAAAATAACTCCCTCATCTGATGTATGAATAGAAAAACCTTGGTCTCTATGGACTTACATTGGTGAGCTCTACATTCCTTTTGGGATGTTCCTCATTTAGTTTGGTATCAGACATGTTATTTTTGTGTGATCTCATTTTCCCTATTCTTTGGGTAGATGACCATTTCTTATATTTCTTGCAAATTGGACCAAACCATACCTTGATATTGGATGAGTGGAACATCTTAAGAATAAGGTAGTTGGTCTATGATTTTTTTTTAATTTTTCCCTCAATTTATGAACATTGAATTTGTGCCACATGACAAACATTGTAAAGAATCTATTTTGATTGAGTTATTCATTTAAATTTAACATACACACCAATTAGTATGCCTATTGAGCAATATTAAGTAAATTGAGGATGCCAATCATGACCACAAACACCCATTGGGCGTTCTGGCATGTTTTCCCCCATTATAATTAATTTATTAAATGTATGACATTCCTTAAAAGAATTCATTTTTGATTTATAATGGATTTTCCCTTGTAATAAATTACTCAATTGATAACGGCACCTCTTAAGTTCCATGTTAGGCCTTATGCTATTTTTCATTTGTTGGTTATTATTTTCTAAATGGTTTACTTAAGTAAATTGACATGTGATAATTAAATGTGATGTTTTTGGGTTAAATAAATATTTTTAGAATCAATTTCATGTTTTAATAATAAAAACCCTCGAAGAAGGTGCATAATATTTGAAATTATGAGTGATGAGTAGTGGTTTTTGACATGATTGGTTTAATGCTTTGGTCCTTCATCTATGTATTGATGGTATTATTGATATATGGAATGTTTAGAAAATGAAATCTAATGTAATTAGAGAATTAAGTTCTTCCTTTATAAATGATTATAGAACCATTTCACCATTTAAGTTCACAAATTAGACCTTTTCATACACATATGAATATTGAACCAAGCTCCTCATAAGGGCTTGGATTGACTTTTAATTTGATTTCACCATGTAGGTAAATTCCCTTTTTGATCATGGTATCTTTTAAGTGCCCTGTTGAAGTTGATAAGGAAATTTCCATGATTGATTAGATTAAATAGAATGTATTAATTTGTATATCTTGTTCATGATGACTTACTCTTCTCGAATGTATTAAATGGTTTAATTGAAATGTAATTGAGTTGGATGGTACAACCACACCCCTTGATTATATTAAATGGATTATGTGAAATAAATGACTTAATTATAATAAACTAAGTTCTTCATGGTGGTTTTAATGACTTGAATTAATTAAAGGATTCAGTGGAAATGAATTGTAAAGGGTGGAAATTGCATGCCATTCAATGCATGCTTAAGTACATTTTTAATTCATATTTTTGTTAAAATGGAATGCCCTTAATTATGAATGGGATTAATATATATAGATTATGAGATATAATTCCTAATGGATCAATTTATTACCATTGTTATATGATTACATATTTATATGGGATATGGAATTATGGTAACAGATCAGGTGAGAATGGTGGGAAATCACGATCCCTTACACTAGGTGAAGTGTTCATGAAGTCTCCCACAATTGATACTATGTAGGATGTTGGGCTCAGGTTCCACAATCCCAGTTTAGAGTGATGACATGATGGATCACTCAAAATATGTCACGACCCATCCCTAAGGGCGCCATACCATTACTACCCCAAGCTCTTCTCTAATAGGATAAGGTATTATGACTTATACCAAGTTGGTATATCCCAGAAATGGGAGGCATTAGCCTAAGGTACCTATACGAGCACGCACATCTCAAAGCGACAAATTTTGAAATGTAAAGACACTAAATAAACAATGAATGAAAAAAACTATATCCCACAACTACATTACATCAGTGAAAGTTATAGAAAGTAAATAAGTCCAAATACAAGCCCAACGAAAAGTGTCCGAAATCACAAGTGAAAACTGTAAGAAAGGAGGTACTATGACTGGTATTCGAACTGTAGGAACACAAATCATCTGTCTAGCCTCACTAAGAACCACTTAGTTCTAGTCCACCTAGTACTTCAGGAAAGGTTCGATCATCTTCACAAGACACAACAAATATAGGAAAAACATATGTACGAGTGAGTACAACAATACTCAGTAGGACACCACAAAACCACAAATAAAATTCCACATAAGAAATACCATGAAGGATAAACTAGTCAGCTCCACATAGGTATATGTCAATATCACAAACAATAGTAATTATCTATATATACTCTTGAGAAATTCCCCACCATCGAGCAGTCTTAACCAACTATCAGCCATTGGATTTTTCTTGCAATTGGCTCGTTCTGGAAGATATCACTCCTCAACCCATGATATAATTGGAGAAACTCACAAAAAGGCCTAAATCATTTGGGCCCTACCCAAATGAGAAAGTATTGGTGAAGGAAGATTATGATACCGAAGATAGGGGATCTTGCCCATAGAATTCTACTAACCCCATCTGGATCAATCCGCACCATATAGGATCCTTCTTAGATAATACCAACACTCCGATCGATGTGGCTCGTAACATAGGGGATATCACCAAGAGAATACCAATAACCCAACTGATGTAGCTCACCAAATGGAGGACCAATGCCCTACTTTATAAGGTTATGTCGTTTCCACAAAACTCCACTAGGGGTGATAGATGATCACTCCACTCCCATTGAGGGATACCATAACTCTATTTGGGACTTGACCTCCAGAGGGGACTACAATATAGTAATGTGGATTTAATGCCATACTGAACCCTTGAGTAATGTACCAAGGGAATGCTCTCAACCTATAGTGTTCCAAACAAAAAATGTTGAGCTTCAAGCACTCTTATTTTTAGTACATGGCGTGAACAGCTATCCCAAGTCTTTCTTATGCATAATATCCTCACATAACATGTAGTCTCCTTGTAATCGGTGTGTATAAGGGTACACATGGTGTGTAGAGACACAAGGTATCATATATGTGTTCATGGGGGAGTACACGACGTGCCTCATTATGTTTGGAACTACCTGTGGCTGGGTTTGGTAAAACCCTAATGAACAAGTGTGAATCTTCATCAACCTGAAGGGATAAAATGTAATTCCACCGATATACCTCTTCAAAAGGACTCTGATTTCAAAACTAATCACATGATCTTGATCCTTTTGGATTTTTTTTTCAAAATAGACTATTCACATGCCCCAAAGGAAAACCTAGTAAAAAAGTAACATTTCACAACATAACGCGTTAACGGTAATTTTTAGGGGGCATATATCAATCCCAAAATAAACTATATGGATCACACTATTGAAATACTCATGAAAAAATAAATGGGATTGGATGTTCATTTTTCCAAATTGAGCAGTCGATGAAATATTCCCATTTCACCATATTATGCTCGAATGGAATCTTGGGGGCCTAAGTCACAAGTCCAAATTAAATATCTATCCATGGTCTTGAATTGACCATCTCAATACTACAATTCCATTTATGCTGAAGGATCTATAATACAACGTCATATGAAGGAATTACATCAGAAAGTTTTTTAGGAATAATAATAATATTAACAATAATAATAATATTATTTAAACTATTATATGACTTTAAGAGAGGAATCTCTCTCCCATCACCATTTTAATCCACTATCACTCACAACACATCTAGTGAATTGAACCTCAATTTCTCTTTGATTTACATTTTCTGTTCCTCTTTATATAATAATAATATTATTTCAATAATAATATTATAACTTATATGGATCCATGGGACCCAAAGTCATCACCTCAGATGGCGCGCCATCCTCTCTTATTTACTCCTTATTTTTATTTTCATTTATTATTATTATTATTATTATTATTCTTATTAGCTATTAAAATGTAACTTCTCCCACCGTATTTTATGTCACATGCATGGGGGCTAAAATCATTCCTAGGCTGCAGGCACCTCACACCTCACACTACTGATTTGAGGACCATTAGTTGTAAATTTCATCGGATGTAATAAAAAAACCATGAAAACAAACTCCCAATCCATATGTGTATCTACTACCACCATTTTATACCAAAAATGTATATTTGAATCTCCATCCCTAAACCCGTGGTATCGATCTGTTGTGCCAAGGATTGAGTGACACCGATTATTCACTGGGTATTTGTTGAATCGTAGGAAAAATAAATTGCCAATGTGGAATTTATGTAGATTGGGGAGAGAAACCCATAAAAAACCATGGGGAACAAACGACATAAATTGTTAATGTTAGCCTCAATGAATTATTGTCAGAAGGATAACAAAGAGGAATTAAAATAAATTTCCTGATAATCTCATAGATAATATCCCATTTCGAAACAATGATCGAACTGTGGATCAATATTTTCATGGATCAACCCATGTTCATCATGGAAATTATAAATGGGTAAAATCACAAATAAAAAACTACCCTACCTTTATTTGGATTAGTCGTTGACAAAGTATGATCGTTGCGTCGTTGTTGATGAGATTCCTTTGAATCGGATGTGTGCGGATCGTTGATTCATGATCTATCACTATTTTTTCGAGAGTGTTCTTCCAAATATCTTTCTAGGGATTCTCCGACGTTCCTAGGGTTATTCCTCTAACTCTATAATTTATATATAAGGATAAATTTTAAGTAAAAGCCTCTATCTCAACAGAAATAATTTTTATTTAAATTATTTAATGATGATTACCTCATTTTTGAGTTTTTTCATAGAAGACCTACACTGACTAAGGTTATGTTTAGCCTTGAAAAAAAACACATTAAAAACTCAATTATAGTATCATATTTCCAATACATGTCACCATTCATGAGTTATTAGGATTTTTAAAATAAAATAATTTTATTTAATAAATTAATTTATAGTTACATTCTTGGTGACTTTTTCTACAAATGACCTGCACCAATCAAAGTTAGGCCACACCTAGGTTAAAACTATAATTTTGAGATCAATAGTGCCCTTAAATTTTTGATTCGGGAACCCATTTAAGAGTTATTATAAATTTTTAGGAAAACCATGCGAGCATGTTGTTATGAGATATATATTTTTCAAACAATTTTTTCCATGAATTTTGGGGCTTGGAATCTCCCGTCATCTCAACACGTAGTGTCAAAATCATTCCATATAATTTCTAAAAATAATACATGGAAAATATGAGACACTATATTCTCCCCACCTTGGGTCTTTATGTACCCATAATCCAAAATAATGGCTACCCCAAAAAATTAGGGTACTTAGCATGAATCTGAGTTTCCAGCTCCTATGTTCTCTCCTAGAGATTCTTGTTCCTCCACCAAACATACACTGAAAGAATCAATCACCCAAAAGGATCCTCCCAACTCCAGACAAAATCTAACATGAAAACTTGTGGCATGTCCTCCAGAACCTGAATAGTCTGCTTATTCGGGCTATCCATCTATGTGTGAAAGGCTATTCTCAAGCATAACTGAGTCCCAATTGCCTCTTTGAAATCCTTCCACAACTGAGATATAAAATGAGAATCACGATATGAAACTATCATTTATGGGAATCAATGCAGTGGATATATATCTTGCATGTAAATTCATTCTAAACTCTCTTCCAAACATTAGCCTCTGATAGCTAGGAAGTGGGATGACTTGGTGTGTCCATCAAAAATCAACCATATAGAATCATGTATTTTAGAAATATTTTGTAAAACCATCATGAATTTCATTTACATCCCATACCACTTCCACTCTAGCACCTCAAGGGGTTGTGTTAAAACCATCAGAACATGGTGATCTGCCTTCACTTACTGATAAGTGTGTCATTTAGAGAAATGATTTGAAACTCCCATATTTATCCCTAGAAACCAAAATTGACCTCAGAGTTCAAGATTCATATTTTCTACAACTGGATGTACTGCCAAAATGGTATTTATGGAAGTTCCTCAAAACCTCCTCCTTGAATTACACTCGTATAACTGTTTTACCTCTATAAAGAATAACATTCTCCCTAACTTTTGAATATCCTTCCTGAGAATACCCTATGGAAAAATGAGAATGCGGGGTCTCATAGTCAGTATCCCTAAGTTGTGCCACCCTAACTCATGGTAAGAGTAGAGGGGTGACCACCATCGACCGGAGGTAAGATGCTCCATCTCCATCCACAAAGGATAGCTATAATGCAGCAAACTACTCTGCTTCCCAGTTCAAGAAACTAAAAGAAAGATATACTACTGATAACATCTCCCACCATGTTCTTCTTTCCAGGAGTATAGAAAATATCAACGTCATAGTCTTGGGGGGACCTATAGCAACTAATATATATCTCAAGTTCAAATCCTTCTAAAAAACGTATATACTTGAGACTCTTCTAGTAATAGAAGATGAGAAATCACTCACACATTAGTTAGATTCACCACATATTCAATGTGGATACTACTGACACTAATTCAAGATCATGAGTATTGTAGTTTTACTCATTTGGTATTAATTGGAATGAACCATAGAAAATCACTACTTTCCTCTACATCGAGACAAAACCAAGACCAGTTCTTGATGCATTGCAGAACACCTATGTACTCAGCACCCTCCTCTGGAAATCTCGAGATGGGAACACTCGTAAATCTCTTTCTCAACTACTAGAAACATTCTGGGAACCTTTTATTCCACATAAATTCTTCCCCTTTCACATAAATGATATCGAGTGTGATTCTACTCTAGAGAAGTCAGGTACAACCCTCTGATCGTACCCTGCTAATCCAATAGAACTCCACATCATGGAAACACTCTTGGGTGGCTGTCAATCAAGAACCACCTTAACCTTTTCATGATACATTACAACTCTACCACTACTATAGGATACTAAGGGCTAATAATGTCTAATACACCAAGGGGTGTTATAACCAATTAATGAGTAATCGGCCGCACCCTCCTCTGCACAAGTCCATTATACGCTTCTTGGATTTTATTTTCACTAATTAAGGAAAATTTAGTCCCATCACTAGGGACACACCACAATATTCACCTAGAATAGTAAATCTAACTATGAAATATGGATAACCAGTCCATACCAAGAACGACATCATAAGGCCTCAACACCACAACTACGAAATCAAAACCAAACCTATCACCTCCAAGAGTTAGGTCACACTATTGGATCCAGTGCATGATCTTTGGTTCTCCCCAGTAGGAGTCTCAAAGCTTGTGGGCCAAGTCAATGTTTAAATTGAAATATCTGAGTCTCTAATAAGATCCGTGGTAGGAAGATAATGACTAGAACCTATGTCTATCAATACACAAACTAAAGTAGAATAGGGAAAGATCATACATTGAATCATTACTAGAGCCCTTGAGTCATATTCCACGACTTAATGAAGATTCCCCCTATCCTATATCTCCCTCAGCATAGTGTGGACCACCAGGTGGTGGTGATGGTAACATGTCAAAACATTGAACATCTCCTGCTACTCTCTCATCTCCTCTTCCATATCCACCACCCTGCAGATCTGTCTGCTCTTATCACTGTATCTTCCTCAGTGGTCCATATACTGTCTCCCTATCAGTAGTGTGATGGGTTGGACAATCTAGGGTCAGATGTCCCCTACCATCAAATGAATAGAACCTCATATATCATGTATGATTGGACCCAACCTGTGTGCCCTGAACTGAAAATACTCTATCCTGGGACCTCCTCTTGAAACTTATCACACGTGTATCTCTTTGAGACTGACATCAGCTTCCTGACTCTGAGGTCTCTGCTTTTACTTTCCTTATGCTGACTACCATTAGTTGTGTCTTCCCAACCAAGGAATTTTTAACCACACATGTTCTCTCTAGAACCCCATTTTAGGTAGGAATTCATATAGGGATAATGCTAGCTCAAGTGTCCCTACACAAACCTCACTCAAAGGTCCAATCCCTGAATCTCTAATCATGTATCATATCCATCGAGTACCTAGAAAGGTTCATATGCCTTGATGAATAATTAGATACTAACATGTTGTACTGTTGGAGCTATAGAATCTCCTCGACATGCATAGCCCTCATCTTATAAAGTGATAACTCCTGTTTGAAAAGTGTCTTAAATTTTGTCCACGTAAGAGTTGCCTCATCATAAAATTGGGTTACAAAACCCCACCATTGACATGATGAGCCATGTAGAAGGATCATTTCTAGGACCACCATATAATCTATGGGTGACCTGACTAGAGAGAAAAATCAGGTTAGCACCTCAATCCAGTTCCTAGCTGCCTATGTATCATGCTCGCCACAGAACCTAAGGGGTCACTATCACTGAAACTTATGAATTGTTCTCAACATGCACTCCTCATCCACTAGTACTATGGGTACCATGTGCTACTCTATAAAGGTTTATATAGCTGGTGCACCTCCTGGAGGTGCTATCTACGATAATAATCTATGTTACATTGTCTCATCACCTGGCGGATTATCCTCAGGATCATGCGGTGGAATCCTGGATGACTGTCTATATGAAGGTATCTTGAAGTAAAAAAATGTACCATGGTCAATAAAGAATATATGGATATGAATAAAGAAGTAAATGTAAGACACAACCATTTCTATATGATGCATGTACTATTATTTTCTCCCTACAACAAGTGTTTTCATGTACGGAGTCAAAATGAAGGAAAATAGAGTCTTCGAGTTTGGATAAGTCGGCTGCCTCACCAACACTGGATTACCTAGCATAAAAGCTGAAATCCAAACACTTAAAACTATTACCTAAATCCAATCTCACAGACTCCCAGTCCTAAAGTAAAACCGACCCGCTCTGATACCAATCTATCATGAACAACCCCTGAGGGGCCAATGCAGCGACTACCCCAATCCCACCTCTAATAGGCAAGGGGATGGTGACTAGAACTCAGTAGGAATGTCCCAAAAATTGGAGGCATTATCCTAAATTACCTATAAACATAGACACACATCTCCAAGCCCAAAATTCTGAAATGTAAAAACACTAAGAAAAAAATGCATGCAAACCACTAATCCCAAAACTAGAGTAAAAAAGTGAAAGTATTGAAAAGTTAACATGGACAAATACAATCCCACCAAAAAGAGTCTGAAATCATAAGTCAAACCTATAATAAAGGAGGTATTGGGACTCCTATCAAAACCAACGGAACATAACTCATTTGTCCGGCCTCGCTAAGCACCACCTAGTATTTGTCCACCTTGGACTCCGTCAAAGGGTTGATCATCTACAGAATACTTGACACATGCGGGAAATTCATGTGGATGGGTGAGTAAAATAATATTCAGTAGGACAAACTAAAAAAAATTAAATTCCATTTAGGAAGTACCAGAAAAGAATAACTATTTAGATCAACACAGGAATATGTCAACATCACATATAACAAGAATTATCCAGATATACTACTGAGAAACTCCCTAGTATCAGGGGGTCTTAACCAACTGTCAGCCATAGGATTCTGCTAGAAGCATGCTCATTTAGGAATAACTCACTCATCGAGCCATGATATAATCCGAGACACTAATGAATAGGTCTTTCTCATTTGGTCCTTTCCCATATGAGAACATATTATTCAAAGAACATTATGATACCACAGAGAAGGGATTAAGCATAGAGAATACTACAAACCCAATCTAGATCAATCCACAATGTTGGGGATCCTACTCAAAAAATACCACTAACCCATATAATGATGATCGTAACATAAGGGATCCCACCTAGAGAATACCACTAAACATACTAATATAGCCCACTAGATAAAGGAAAAATTCCATACTCTCGAAGCTTATGTTGATTCCACAAAACTCTACTAAGGGTGATAGAGGATCGCTCCAGTCCCCAGGAAGGATACCATAACTCTATCTAGGACTTAGCCACTAAAGGGGACTACAATCCATTAATGTGGATGTAATTACATATTGAACCCTTGAGTAAAGGACCAATAAAACACTCTCATCCTATACAAGTCCAAACTAATAATGAAGATCCTCAATCACTCTTGATGGGAGTTCACGACATATAACAAGGGGCACATGACATGTACAACTATCCCACGTCTTTCTCATATGGAAGATCTTCACAAGGCATGTAGTCTCCATGTACAAGATGGGGAGATTGGTATACATGGAATGTAATGGAACATGGTATCCTGTCTATGCAGCCTATCCGTGTCAATGTGGGAGTACACATTGTGGCTCATTATGTCTGGAACTACCTATGTTAGGGTATGAAAAAATCTTGACAAACACATGAGGATTGACATTGGACTGAATGGGTAAAACGTAATTCCACCGATATACCTCTTTTAAAGGGATCATATTTCTAAACTAATCTCACCATTGTGATCCTGGTGATAAAATGTTTGAAATAGACCATTCACATGCCCGAAATTAACACCCGATGAAAAAGTCACATTCCACCACATAACACATGAACAATAATTCATGGTGCCAAAATCTCAATATTGAAATAAAATATATGGATCTCACCATTGTGATCCTCATACGAAATTAATAGGATTGTCTATTCAATTTTCTGAATCAAACACCCAATGAAAAAGTCATATTTATCTGCATTATAGTCGAAAGGCATCTCGTGGGCCCAAGCCACGAGTCTGAATTAAATATCAATCCTTGTTCTTGAGTTTACTATCTCAATAACACAATCATGTTGCAGCTAATGAATCTCCAATTTGACATCATATGAAAGAATTAAATCAGAAACTATGTTTATGAATAATAAAAATATTAAAAACAACAACAACACCAATAATAAATTTATTATAGGACTTGATGAGTGGGATCTCCCACCAATCACCATTTTAATCCCCTCTTACGTATAACACATCCAGTAAACCCCACCTCAATTTCTATTTGATTTTCATTTTCCTTTTCTATTTATATCATTTTATTATTATTTGAATAGTAATATTATAACATAATAAGATCCAAGGGACCCAATATATTCACCACATATAGAGCACCACCCTCTCGTATTTCCATAATATTTTTCATTTCATTCATTTATTATTGTTAATAATAATAACTAATAAAATGTATCTTCTATCAATATCTTTCATGTCACATGCATGGGGGTTAAAATCATGCCCAAGCTATAGACACCTCATGACTCACACTATAGATCCAAGGACCATTAGTCATCGCTTGCATCAGATGTCATTACACACCAAAACTGTGAACAAAAACTCATGATCCATCCATGTATCTACTACTGTTATCATATACCACAGAAATATATTTGTATCTATATCCCCAAACCTATAGTAGCCATCTGTTTCACCAAGGATTGAATGCGCAATGATCATTCACCATTATTTTTTGAATTATTGGAAAAAGAATTTTTTTATGAAAAAGGAACCTATAATTGAGAGAGAAACCCATAAAAATCATAGGGATTTAATCTATGTTAATTCTCAAGTCAGAATCAATACATTTCCATTAGAAGGATATGAAGAATAATAAAAATAAATTTCTCAATAATCATGGAGATAATATCCCAACTTGCAACAATGATCGAACTACAGATCAATCTATTCTTGGATTGACCCTTGTTTGTCATGGAAATATTGAAATGGGAAAAATAATAAGAAACAAACACCCAACTTTGATTCAGATCAGTCGTATACTAAGGATGATCATTGCATCGTCATCAGCAAGGTTCCTTCAAATCGACTACACATTATTCATTGATTCACAATCTATCATCATTTGTGAGAGAGTGTTCTTACAAAGATATCCCTAGAAATTATACAATGTTTTTAGGGTTATGTAACTGACTATGAAATTTTTTTCATTGAGATACATTTTTTTGGAAAAGACTTTACATCAACAGAAGTAATTTATATTTAAATTATATAATAATTATTACTTACTTTTCATGTTGTTCCACAAAATACCCATAACGAGTATGGTTAAGTTTCTCCTAGGAAAAAAACATTACAAAATAAATGATGGTCTCATATTTCCAATATAAGTTACCCTTCATAATTTATTATTATTTTAAGAATAAAATAATTTTATTAATTTTTTTTATTTATGGTTACGTCCATGGTGAATTTATCGAAAGATGACTAGTTCCGACCAAAGTTATACCTCACCTAGGATAAATCAACCATTATGAGAACAAAGGGGCACTTAGAGTTTGGATTCAGTTATCCATTTAAGAGTTACTCCACTTTTTCCTGAAAAACTCATGCATGTGCTGTTAAAAGTATAATTTTTTTTCAAACAATTATTCTGGGCATGCAGAGCCTCAGATTTATATGCTGTCTCTCCACCTGGTCTTGAAATAATTCCATATAATTTCTAAAAATAATAGATGGAAAATATTATATATTACACCATCCTGATTATTATGCATGAAATCTCGCCCTATTGGGATGTTGGGTGTGTACCCTATTTCTTAAGCTTATAGGCTCATTTAGACTTGTTATGGATGACTGGGTTATGTCTGTTCCAGCCAGCACCTATTATTATAGGTATATGACCACTTACGACTGTACATAATTGGTTAATATTGGTGGATGAAATATATAATTATGTTATATATATAATCATTAATTTATATTTAGTCACTTTTCAAACATCTCTTATTCATGCAATGAGCAGAACAAGTAGAGCTGCTAGGACTCCTTTAGGAACCAGAGTGGTTTATTCTTTATTTATTCATTTATTATTATTATTGTTATTATTATTACCTCATAATAATTTATTTATTATTCATAAAATGAATTTATTCAAAGACATTATGGATGGTAACCCATTGGAATTTATATCTCACACAGTACTCAGGCTACCATTACACCAGGGCACCAGAGTAGACCTTTTGTTTGCAAGACTGCGAAATCTTTCTTATTTGATTAATTGAACCTATGACTGAGGAGAACATTACTAAGAAAGAGATTAGGATTCTCATGGAGATCTACCTTGGGGCTTTTATTTCTTTTTTTATTCATGTATTGTACTGTATAACTACCTGGGGTATGTATACTATTTTATTTATGTATCATCATCTGGACATGAATGAATATATTGTATATTAGCATTGGCCATATTTTATATTCATTTTATGTTATTATTATGATCCTCTATCATTTATTTATATAATACTTCCACTTTTGTCTATTATTTATTACATGATAAACCATTGTGCTACTCTGATATAAAGGTATAGTCTCCCCACTATCATGTCCTTAAACCCTTACAGTTAGTCGATAACCTCTATTATGTGGGGAGGAGTTATTGAGACTATGTGACCCACTAGTAGAGCTACCGTATTAGTGTTCAATCTTACTAGGATATTATAGTCATTCCCACAATCTAAATAGTGTTAATGGTGTGAGACGTCATTCTCAACACCCGATCAAATAGAGTGTGAATTATCATGCCCAATAGAACCCTTACAATCATTACAAAACCTATATAAAGGCGTATTCGAACATATATCAATATACATGAGGCATTACCTCTTATCCATTATATCACAATTTCAATAAATCAGTTAATAAAATAGGAAAAAATTGGTATGGCCTTGCGACCTTTTCATAATTCATTCCATTTAAATTATTATAATCCTTTATGGAAAACATACCATCATTAATATTCCATTCTATTTATTCCTTGTCCTCAAATGAGGAAATACATAGAAAACCAACTTATTTTGTTCATTGAGAAACTTAGAAAATTCCCTTTTCAAAAGGGAAATTACTTACATGTGAAATTCACATTTTAAACTGGTACAAGCACTTAGATGCTGCCTTCGATTAATTAAAAATTAATATAATGGAGGGAAAATTCAATTACAACCCAATGAGAATGCATAGGAGACAATCTAGAAAATTAAAAAATTAATTTAAAAGGGGGAATTCAAGATAACACACCAAAGAGGTGTCCATGATTGAGTTCAATATCCTAATTTTTTCAAAAAATAGTCAATGGTCATATATCAAGGTGCTTAGATCAATTTAATTGGATGAAATCACTTTTAAGGTGACATGTGACAAAGGTTGGTGTATAATACAACATAAAATCTACAAAAACACATAACCATTTAGGGAAAATGTTGATACCACCAACCTTAGGGCCATTAACAACACCTCTTCTAATGGAGACCTCAAATTTTATGTAGGTTGGGAGAAATATAAGAAATGGGTCAACTCCTAGAAAGTACGGAAAAATGTATTGCACATAAATAACATAATGAATTCAAGGAATTACTGAAATAGGAATGGATATTAAGGTAGAGATACTGCTATCTTTCCAATTACTTCGATGATATTGATTAATAATTTGTATGTGAGAGTTATCAAGGATCCTATATGGGATGATATTTAAGCTTAACCTGAGAGGAAGTGTGTTTCATCAATTGGAAATGGGAGAGGAGAATAAGAAATTAGGTTTATGGATTCATTAAGTGTAATTTGGTAATTTCACCATCAGATATAGGTAAGCATGATTTGGTCTCATGGATTTTCCAAACACTATTCATAATTTTCTAAGATGAATTCTTAATGGAAGAACCTACATGATAAATTTTGTATGGTTTCCCTAACCATGAACAAAACATGAAAAAATACTCTTTCAAAAACTATATTTTTTTTAAATAGGCATGTACCTAGGGGTTAGATGATTGTAGAAAAATCTTATGGAACCTACTGCTCCTCTATCTCACCCCACATGACTAGTAGAGACCATGAATTCTATCTTGCACAATATATAATGAATTTATGGCCTAGTTTACTTTCAAAAATTATAGGGTTCTAGGCTATGAACAAACTCTATACATCCTCATGACCACCATGAATCCATTGGGAAACATTATAATGGACATTTAGAGTTATTTGAAAAAAATGAATGATCCATAGCATCATTAAAATATGGGTCATTATATAATATTGGATAAGAACAAACAATATTTATTTATGGGAAATATAATTAATCATAAATATGAAATTCTAGGTATATTTAAATCTGTAATTAAAGTTTGTTAATTGTAAATATGTGATTTAATGTTTCTAAATATAATAATAAATTTGTGTTTTTTGATGAATTATTTGTGAGGAAAACGTTCTATATATGTTATATTTAGAGATTTTAAATATTTATGGTGAAGTTATAGATGATTTGTGAGTGTGATACTATATTTGTTATATAGACACAATGATTTATTAGGTTATAGATTGATGTGGGAATATAAGAATAGATGGAGAGACTTAAAGAACTTATAATATCTAAAATATCTACTGGAAGAGGGAAATTAAAATGTTTTATAGATGTTAAGCAAGGTAAATCCTATAAATATACATAAGATAGCTAATTAAGGAAAAAGTAAAAGCCAAAAAATATGGAGACAAACTCATCCTTAAATGCATAAAAATACAAATAATATCATTGAAGACACCCATTTAAAAACCATTAAGAATATAAAATGGATATCATATCATAAAGTTTTATTGGATATATTCTATATGAAAATATATGGAAAATAATTATTGGTGACCAAAATATAAAAATAAAGAGATAAAATATATTTCGTGATAAGAACCGAGAGCTATTCTATGTGTGGAACCCAAATACCGCTCAAAGAAAATATGAAAAGTGAAGTCATATAATTTTGAGAAGAATATCGTCGTATTTTTATCAAATATAGAATAAGGTAATGTCAAAAATATATAATAGATTATAGAAAGTATTCCAATGTTGTTAGAAGATGAAGGACGATGAAATTGATGTAAGACTGCCTATTTTATTATTGTTTGTATCTGTTATGTCGACCATTTTAGACAATGATGAGCTGTTGGATTCCCTAATATCAAATAATCTATAGATTGAGTTGAGATACCTTAGTGATTAAATTCCTATGATTATATAAAAATCATAAATGCATCCTTAGACCATATTTCAAGAGGCTAATCAAATAATCTTTATGAAATTGAAGGATTTATTTAGAATAAGGATATAAAATGAAATAGATATAGTGTCATCTTGAGTTGATTGAAGATAAACATCAAAGATAATGAATGTAAACACTTATATATATACATAAGAAGTTATAGAAATAGTGTGACACTAGTTATGTTAGTATATCATAGGGTAACTGTTTGACATCAGTGAGTAGCTATGAAGTCTAGTGAGATACTAAAAATTACAATCACTATGGGAAACTATGTCAGTGAGTGAATCATTATAGATTCATGAAGACTCAATGTAATCACTTGAGTTTATAGTATATAATATAATCCATGATTGGTGTGCATATCCAATTATGATAACGAGTGGGTTAACAACATTAGGTCCAAACCATTTAAAGATACCACACACCAATATTTTCTATATTTCAAAAATTTTCATGTGGTATATGGTATTGATAAATTCTAAGAGGTTTCACTATTTCCTAACATATAAACTAGGTAGAAATTTCTAGGGGGTAAACACTTAAAGGATATATTTGAGTTAGGTAATAAATAGAAAACACTTAATTATAACCCATAGAAAGTGTATACATTGATCCTTAGCAGGATTTCAATGTTTTTATTTTGTAATTTGTTTTTGAAAATGATTGATAATTGATGTGTTGAGTTTTTTTGAATTAAAACCCCTAAGAAGTGTGTTGTTGACCCTCATGAGAAGGAATCTTAGAAGGAGAATTATGTTGAGGGATATATAGAAGTTGAATATATGCATGTTACTTTTTCCACTGACCCAAAGACTATATTGGAGAATAATATCACCAAGATTCTTCTTAAAGTAATGATAAATATGAAAGGTAGAACACCACAAGAGGTCACAATGATGCCTACTGTGTTTTGATAATTTGGAGTGAAATATCATCCTATATTGAGAGGATATTATAGGTTTTGAGGAGTTGTTTTAGGGGATGTATAAGATCTTTGATATGGTTAATTCTCTTTAAGGGCAGGATGCAGAGATTTTTATCATTATATTTGAAGGACTTTCTCATTGCAACTAGAATATATTGGTCTATGAAAAGTTAACAAAAGTGTTACCAGGGGATATTCTCCTGGAATTATTTTTTATATAGTTAAATCTATAAACATTGTACATGGATAAATGTAAGTAATTCATGAAATTGAAGTAAGAGAATATTTTTTCTTGTGATAATTCCTAGAAGTCTATAAATCTACATCACTTTTCTCTCACATAGGTAGGTGGTGAGACTTTTAATTCTCATCAATTAGAGTATGGGATGAAGTCTTAGGTACAATAAAATGTTTACGTCTTTTTTGTACAATGTTTTATATAAGTGTTAATCAAGGATCATGGGGTAAACAATGTTCTTGAGGTAGATAATAGGGATTTAATCTAAATAGGTAAATATGATAATGAATAGAAGATAAATAGAGATGAATATCATGAGGATAATGAGATTTTAGGAGTCTGAGGGAATATATTTTATTTTTATTCATCTAGGATCAAATAAAATTGTAACTCTATTAGGTTGTTTGAAGTTTTCATGATTTATATGTTTATCCTAGTGAGAAAAAGAGTCTCACTCTTATGAAAAATTAGTACTTCATTACAATTTATACTAAAAGTTATCTCAGAGAGATAGTGGATATTATTTTACATCCACATAGAAATATCACATATGGGATATTGTAACATAGAATAATTATATCCATATGTCTATGGAGAGGTTTTTTAAAGAGTAAATAAGGATTATTAAGGACAGGTTCACCTAGGAGATGCTATATAGGGGTTTAGGTGACCCAACAGCTAGGTTGGGGTGGAAGCTCTAATTAGTTATTTATATATGAGTTATAATTAAAGAATTATAGTAAGGATTCATCCATGGTTATAGGAGAAATTATAGTCACATATACCTTGGCCACTTTTTTATTTGATTATTGTAATTTTCATTCTTTTATATATGATTTATTGGTATCATATCTTTGTTTGATTATATATTTATTATTTGTAGTACTATCGATGAATACCACATTGGATAGAAGAGACGATTCTATAATAATATGTATATCTCATGTTATTAATATATGTGGATATGGGAATATTTGGGATCTCATAAATTTAAATATAAGAGGAAATGATTTTTTTATTAGGATGAATTGATTTACATTTTTCATATATGTATTTATTACTATAGAAGATGGGTGACATTTGTTCCATATTACGATGAATTGTATGTAAATTGGGATAACAATACAATAATTCTAGTTGTTCATTATTTTATTTTTGAAAACTAATGAGGATTATTTATCAGGTAGTAGAGATAGGTCTTGGATCATATGAGGGTTCTTATAGTGATATTTATCCTATAATGGTTGATTGGTATCAACATTATTTTACAAAATACTTTATAACATTTATTCTATTGTGGTAGATGAATTGAGTGATCAAAATTTTAGAAAATACCGATCCTATTTCCATACCTCTTAATCTTATGTCCCTAGATTTGAACATAGAGTTAAATACTCAGTTGAATGAAATTTAATTCAAATACTTTATCAAGAATAGTTTTTCAACATGGAGTGCTCAAATAAACATTTTTTTTGTTAAATATTTTGTTGGTAATAATTTATATATTTTCCTGACATGGATCTTTATTTTATGATTTAATGGAAATTAATGCTTTGAAATTGAATTTGAAAATTCCATGATAGTTATATTTTTTCATTTTAATTTTACTCTAGTGATTTTATCATGACATTTTATATTGGTATAATTTTTTACTTCGAATACTAAAAAAATATTTTCTACTCATTGGGCTACATTTTCATTTACACTATGAAATCCAGATCCCACATTTGATGGGAAAAATTTACCATTAATGCAGATCTAGATTGGAATTGATTTATTGGACCGTACCGCACCATTTTGGCCATGAAGTTTTCATATATTAATTGAATAGGACAAAAATATCCATACTTTTATGAATATTAATTATGACCATTTAATTAAATAGAAGTGACAACAAGATTGTGTGGTAACTCTGTAAAAAATGTGGCTCAAGACCGAGCATATTTTAGAGATAGAATTTCACATATTACCTTGTATAAATATAAAACCCTTACCATCCATCACAATTTTTAGTTTCATTTTGACATGTTAGGATGGGTTTTTGGATCTATGATGTTTTATTTAAAATATAGTTGTTCTACTCCACCTCTCTAACCATTTTTATGAAGGAATGATTTTTTCAAGTATATCTTTTAATAAGGTGCTCATCCTCCTCTTTTACATATTTTTCACATATAATATCTTCTTTTAATCAATAATATTGGTTTTTTTATTTTTAAAATATCTATTTATTTTACTTCTTTGGACTTGAATCTAAGAGTGTAGAAGATATTGGGTTTTAACCTTTCAACATCTTTCTTATATAAATCATCTCAATGATGACAACTCCACCCATGGAAGATTATTTTATATTAATAATTGGTATAATTACTACTATATTTATTTTTTTATTTTTAATACAAGATCCAAATATAATTAATAATTTGTGATAAATTATTTATGTTTTAATTTTTAAGGTTATCAATCAATTTTTACTCTGATCGTGAGTCTGTGCTTGTGTGAAATGTGAGAGAGAAAATTTAATTTCCAAATATAATAAAATTGGGATAGATTCATAGGGTTAGAATATAATCTTAAAAAAATTAATTCTCATTTCATGGGTGGAGATGCTTCACTAATTTTCTACTGATTAGAAGTTTGATTTTAAACTACAATGAAAGAAGGGTTCCACAATTGGAAGTTTTGAAGTCGACACAAGTCTCATTTATTCCAATATTTTTGGTATTATTAATTTACATCGGGTTTAGGGATTCAAAATATTTTGACATAATAATTAAATTTATTTAAAAACAAGGTAGAATGATAAAAAAATAATGAATGGGTAGATTATATTGATTATATCTTTCCATATTAGTGTTTTTAGGGAAATCATTTTCTTGTTTGTTTCCTTTGGTCCCAAAAATCAATCCAAAAATACCCCATATTTGGTTCCATTTTAAATTAATTTTATTTAGTTCTTTATATATATTTTGGGATATTTACTTCAGTTTCTCCTCAGGGGAATGAATTCGATCATACCCTATAAAAGTCTTATAAAAATAAAAATTATTTGGAGATAGTATGTGATAATGCTCAGCATGATCCAATGTTTTTTTATTTAGAAAGTAGGTGGTAATGTATTATTATATTTTGATTATCATAGATTTGATTAGGACACCATTATGAATTGGTAACCTTTTCTTTGAATTTATGATTTATTTGATCATTTAATAGGATCTTGCTGATTCGCAAAGATTAATCATTGATTTAGTTATCATAAATTAAGGGTATGATCTGAAAATGTGCTAAAAATATCATTTTAAACATTGTATGAACATTTTTAATTCATGGTGATATTTGTTTGGTAAAAAATACATTAGATATGTTTATTCCCTTTATAAACTATTAAAAATTCACAATAATCATAATCTCACTTGTGGTTTTGAAATATAATCTTTACATTTTTGGATTTTATACTAATAAACATGATGTAATTTTAAACCATTAAAACAAATAACATAAAATTGTAAAATTGGATCAATTATATACCCAGGGACCATTTTTGTTTATATTTTTAGAGAATTAGAAAAATATATTACATGGAAAATTAGAAAAGTAAATAAAAAGTTCATAAAAATATATATCAACCACACTAAGTTCTTCACATGTAATAAACTTATCATGTATTAAAAACGTTAGAAATTTGTTGACAACATGGGGAAAATGAAACATAAGAAAGGTGAGATAAAATACTTAGTAAGGGTAAGCATAAGCTTTACAAGTTTAGTTTCATAAATGATAATCAAATGAGCATAATAGTATGATGATATAATCATTGTTCATGAGAATAACATAAGATAATTCAATCACATAAAAATGTAGATCATGAAATAAAGCATTAACATAAGTCAAGAGTCATATTTTCAAAAATCCTGATACCTGTAAAAGAAAAACAATAGAAAAAGATCTATTTTAAACTTATAGGAAAAATAGATGAAATATATTGGTATCTTGGAAAATCATATTCATATAACCCTTACATATGGGATAAAATTACCAAGTTGAGACCCATAATCTCTGAAGAGTAACCTATTTACCATTAAACTTTGTATTCTCTTAGTATTTACTTATATTTAGTTAACTCCATCATCATTACACAATACATTGGTCAACTATAATAGACCCATTCATATTATTTTAGAAAACGTACCTATAGTATTTGGGTTCAATCCCCAATTATGATTTCATAAAAAATTTCCAATTATCATATCAAAAGAAAAATTATTAAAATCATTCACTTTTAAACATAACAGTAACTATTATTCTTTAAATTTTGATTTGCGTGTGGTAAAGAAATGTGGTCTATGAAAATATTATTGAAATGATCATAATAAATACATAGAACATATTAATATGATATAATTAAAATATATTCCTAGTGTATCATAATGAACCTAAAGGGTTTTTTTATTGGTCAATATAGATACCGTTAAAATATAATAAAAAATTTTCTTGTAGAAAATACCCTTTCCAGTTTAAAAATCAATTTAAAAGACTAAAAATTAAAAAGATATTGTGAAAATTATTTTCCTTAAAAAAATTCATATAAATTATAAAGTAATATTCATAGAAAAATAGTTATCATATATATAAAATTTGTTTATACCTCAAATTTTGAAATTAAACATTACTTTTAATCATTTGTACAAGTTTCAAAAGTGACCCATATGAAAAATGTTATGAAATTTCCATTAAAAACTATTAAAAGAAGGTTAAATATCATGTAAAATAACATTATTAAATAATTTATGTTAATAAAATTACATTATTTAATTTTTTTAGAATAAATGTATATGTAAGGTAAAGATTCACGATTTAAAATAAGATACAAGATCAATATTACTTAGAAATAACTTTTTTGATTCTTCATTTATAAATAAGAAAGGCAATAGAAATTAAGCATGTAAATAAATTTATAAATAGAGAAAAATAAAATATATGTGGTCTAATGAAATAAGAAAATATGATTTCCCCTTACGTAACCTTGAACATAAACGATCCCAGAAGGAAAATATATTTTAGCATAAAACTTTTTCTGCATTACATTTGAACTAAAAAATCATTGAAATAAATATTATTATATGGATATATAAATAAAATAAATCTCAAGAAGTAATATTTAATAAATAATTCAAGGTTATATAATTATACCATTAAAATAAATTATGGTGCATGACATGAAACATGTGTCAAGTAAATGACATTTAGACCAAGAAGACCCTTGAAAATATCATAATTTTTTAACTGTTAATTAATCCTTGAAGTCATTATGTTCATGCATGTAATTAAAAATAAAACTTGTTTAAATATTTAAAACAAAAAATTATTGATAAATTATTACAGAATCATGGTATAAAAAATTCAATGAAGAATATTTATAACCTAATGAAAGGGGATTGAGTTGTGAAACCCCTACCACTTGGTAACATTCAAGTCAAATCCATTTGGATGAAAAATTTTTGGTTGTAACTTAAAATAAAATTAACTATGAATTATTCATGATATAAATTGTATAAGTGGAACTATATACACCATATAAAAGAAATTAGTTGTATAACATTAAAATATGCCTCAATTAAGAGAAATTGAGATGAAATACCTTACGTCGAGTCTAGCCTTTCTATATATGTCATTTAAAAACTATGTAATAAACTAATAATAATTTTTTAGTTTATTAATGAAATATTAATGGATTAAATATTTATCCTTAAACCATTTTTTAATTAATCTTAGTGACATATTTAATTACTCAATCAGTTAAGTCTACATCTGGTATTCTTATGATGTCTGGTTCATAACTTCAAAATAGATTTGGTAAATTGACTATGGTAGAAGGAATATTTTTTTAATAATATACCGAATAATATTAATGAAATAATTATCATTTTTATAAAATAATTATATATTAAAAACCACCTTAAAATACGGATATAAAAAATGAATCATGTAACATTCTTGGAGACGATAAACCACACACATGTGAGAAAAACATTTCTATTCTTTAATTAAAATTAATAAAAGTAGGTAAGTATAATTTAAAATTAAATAATAATTACTATATACTAAATATAATATTTTATATAAAAATATAATATTTATTCCATCTATGCTTTGTGATGATGAAAAACGAATCACATTGCTTCTCGGTGGTTGTAAACGACAAGTATGAATGAATGAAATTGTCGTTATTCAATTGATAGAAAGGTAATAAAATGTATGATATATTATCTTTAAATAATTATAATTATGTAATTAATATATTATATATACTTTAAATCGATCATTATGAATATACAAAAGAAACTATGATGGAAAATGAATTACATATTTCTGTGAGACGGTAGTTCACCGTATACACGAATGATGGTTTCATTTCACATTTGATTAATGGAAGAGATGGATAGAGGTTATGAATTTTATATAATAAAATTAAATTAATCATAATTTATATATATTAATATTTTTTTGAATAATATTTCAATGAATTATAAGAATAAATAAACTGAAAATGCTCAGTAAGAATTTATTCTTCTTTTTTAGAAAAACTCAATTTTGTTGTAGCTCAATCCCCATAAAGTTGGTATTATACTAAAAATAATACATATAAAATATATGGAGAGATTATATTATGGTATTTTGGTAGATAACTAATATTATATAGTTCTTAAAATGTGTGATTGGGAGAGAAGAGCATGTAACCTTTTATAACTAAGGGGCGTGACACTCTAGGGATTACATAAATTCTTAAATTAATAAAAACTAATTTCAATAGAAGAGTGGAAAAATTAATATATTTATAATATAGGATGATTAAGAGTAAAAATTATCTTATAAAATAAAATACTGCTAATTTTAGGTGTTATTTTCAACTTTATCTTTTTGTTTTAACCCCCTTTAACCCTTTTGTTGATTACCGTGATATCAAAGATTTTATTCTTTAGGGGTAAATAAAGTTACTATAAAATGAAAATTTACCAACTAATCATCCATTGATAATATTTTAAACCACATATCATTGAATCATTTTAACATTTAATTTTTATAAATTTTAACTCACCTATAAAATATTGCAAATTATAAAATACCATAAATGTCATTTTTAGAACTATTAATTTACTTTAACTTTAAAGTCATCAAGATCACAATGGAATTAGAATACATAATTTTAAAACATACATAATATGTTATCTATGTCTATAAAATTCATTATAAACCATAAATAACACAAAAAAACTATTTTTATAGTTTTTTAAATCATTTACATTATTTTTCTACTGCTTACAAAAACACTATGTTGGCATTGTAAAAGCATTAAGGTTATTATTTAATCCTTAAAAATTAAAAATAAATTATAATCATAAAATTAATTTCAATATTCTGAAAATAATATTTAATATTAATTATAAACTTAATTTTTTCTTATGAGAATAAAAAAGTGAAATCGAAAAGCAAGAATGTGACATTTTGTATTTTTCTTTACTTCAAATAATATAAAAAATATTTTTAAAGACAAATATCAAACAATTTCTATAAATTTGAGTATATAATTACTTTTGAATAAAAAAACTTCTAAAATAGATAACATGAAATTATTATGGTCATTTTTTATCCTTATCATCTTATTTTTAACAATAATTTCCCAATTTACCCTTACTGAGGTGACAAATATTTACAACGATTACTATTCATATTGTAACAAATAAAAGGTGTATATTTACCAAATTTAAAAATATTAATTATAATTATAGAATAATTATTTTTTCAATATTCAATTTATATATGTGTGAGAAATTAATTTTAGATAAAAATAGAAATCACAATAAAAACCAGTTTTTTTTTGGAAAAATGAATTTTTAGTCTAAAAAATGAAATTTTAGAAAAATCAGATATAATGATCAATACTATTTAAGAAATTATATTTTATATAATTATTATAGTCTTAAATTACTTTAATATAAAATAATTATTTTAAATTGCTTTATTTAATTTAAATAAATGATATTTTTTTAAATTGATATTTTGATTATTTTCTAAGAAATAAATCTTATCAGAAAAATCCAATAAAATCACTATTATATAATTTTGATAGGTTGAATTCAAAAATTATTTTATTTTGTAGAATTAAAATTCAAAAATTTATAAATTATATTAATAAAACCATATAATGCATAAAAACCCCATTTGGTTCGAAATAATATTTTTTTTTTCATTTTGACTAAAAAATTACATAATATTATTTTAATAAATATAACTCTATAAAATATAATTCAGGAATATTAATAATTCATTAATTTTTTTTAATATTAACAATACTTATGTTGTAAAATTCTTCCCCTTTTTTGAAATTACATCCTCGCAATTTTAATTTCTGCCTAATGGAAAGTGTTTAATTTTTTTTAAATTTTTTTTCAAAGGAGTGAAAGATAAATATAAAGACATGAAAAAATACATTTTTAATATTTAACAATAAATTTTATTCTAAATAACCCTCATAAAAAGTTATAACAAATCTCAATTTTTAAAACAGGGAAGGAAAAATATTAAGGTTGTCTTGAATAAGACATAACTAGGTTTCCAAATAGGATAACATTAATGAGAAGTAAATATATAGACGTTGACAAAAAATTTAATGTCCAAAAAATTCTGGAGAGTGACATAGAACATTTATCATAAGAATTTGAATCATCATGTGAATGTAAATGAGAATAAAAATATTATCCAATGTTGTGTTAAAAACGCTATTAATTCATCAGAAACGAATCTCATCAGATAATAATTTAATTTTAGGATTATTTTCATAAAGTTGAGGAATTAATTTTCCATATTGAATAATAACATAAGGAAATATAATTAATTGATAATATTCAAATTCCAAAAAGAAATGCAATCCTTTTTTATCTTGTTTCAAATAGTTTATACCTTTATCTCATATTTTACTAAGAATGATGAGTATTAATATTTAATCCCTAAAGCACTATAATCAAACTTTGATTTACCATGAGGTATATAAAAGGATAAAAATCTATTCTTATTTAATTTTAATAAAATCCAAATGATAATCACATGATAAGATAATAACCAACATTAATAAAACATCATGTGAAGAAATATTACATTATTGTTTAAAATTTAACAATAAAAAATAATGTTAAAATTAAATCATTCCAAAAATAATAAACCCTATATCCAAATTGATATCAATAACCTCAATATTATAGAATGTTTTAATATAAAATTTTTTATGATACCTCTTAGTATACATCCCCAAAAATTTTGTAACATTCTTCTGAAATAATCCATCATGTTATACCTACGGGTTATATATACCTCAACCCCATAATATGTCTCTCAAAATGTAATTAGTCAACATATATTTTATCACATAAATTGTAAAAAGGGGTGTATATTCCTTTCAAATTATGATATACATTAATGTTATAAACCCACAATGGTATATATACCTATTAAGCTAAAATCACATTAAAACATCGTAATGTCAAAAGTTATCTAAAACCTTTCTCTGATACCAACAATAGAACCCTAAAACATCACTCCCAGATTCGATGATAAAATATAATCCTTATATATCTGGGTTTTATATAAAAAAATGTGTCCCAATTTTATCCCTTCAAGAAATATAACAAGAAATACAAAATTTTTATCAATTACATATCGAAGGACCTTTTTGGTTTATAGTTTTAGATAATTAGGACACACTCATACATGGAAACTTGGATATATAAATAACTAGTTCGTAATAATATAATTCATCCCAAAGTATTTTCTTCATATATAGTTACCCAATTAGAAATGAAATATGTAAAAACCTTATTCATAACCTGGGGGAAAGGATACATATGTAGGGTGATCTCAAACACTCTGTAAGGGAAACATAAGCATTAACAATTGGATGTTATTAGTGACTGTATGATGAGAATAATTGATTTGATGATATAATCAACATGTATGAGCATGAAATAAGATAATTCATACCCATAAAAACATATATCATTGAATAAATAGTTAACATAATACTAGAGTAATATAATCCAAAAATCAAGAGACATTTGAAATTAATCCCTGAGAAAATTATCCATTAAAAACTCATATAAATATTAGTGAAAAATATTAGTATATTGGAAAATTAACTTCATATAACCCTTATAAGAAACCTTACAAATGGGATAAACTTATTTGGTTAATACCCATAATATATTTGGAGAAACGTATTAGCTGGTTAAATCTTTTTTATCTTAGGAGTTACTTATATTCAGTCAACTCTATCATTATTAACTAACGCATTAGAGAGCTATATTAGACCCAACCATAACATACTGTAAATATTCCATTAAGGATTTGCGTTCCATCCCCAATCCCAATTTAATCAATATTTTCCAAGTACCATATCATGGGAAAACTAATTAATAGATTACACTATTTAATATAATAAAAATTCTCATTCTTTCATAGCCTGATTTACTCATTGACAAGAAATAGGTTTCATGAAAATCTCTTTGAAATAAAACATAATTTAATAAGAGAAATAATTAGGATGGTATCATTAAAACATCTTCCTAATGAATCATAAGTATCACCAGGGGATATTACTGTTAAGGAATATATATACCATTAAAATATCATTAGAATCGTTCTTGAATAAAATACACTTTCTGATTTTAATATCAATTTCTAATGATAAATTTTTTCAAAATATTGTGGAAAAGGTTTTCATTGATTTTTTTAAATTATAAAGTAAGATTAAAAAATAATAACATTAATTAAGATAAAAAAATATTCTCATGTTTTAAGCATTAGACATAAATATTATTTTGAATCTTTTTTAATGATATTCAAAAGTGAAACATGTTGAAAATGTTACAAAATTTCCTTTTAAATAATTTTAAAATAAGTTAAAAGAACATAAAAAATAAATTTATGAAATAATTATTTTTATAAAATAACATTCAAGAAAACATTTAATATCAATTAATATGGAATAGAATGATTCTTAATCTTGAAGAACATATAACATCAGTATGACTTACATTGAAATTTCTTGATGTTTCTTTAATCAATAAGGGAGGAAATTTAAATTAAAATTTTATCCCACATTCATAAACTAAGGATAAGGAATGATATGTGGTATAAGGAAATAATAACCCATGATATCCCCTAAAGAAACCCTTAATATAATTTGTCCTGAAATGAAATGAGACTATCACAAAAACCAATTTCTACTTTGGTAATGTAAAAAATAAAAAATAATTGAAATAAATAATATGATATAGATCTATAAATACCATAAATTATATTATTTAATACTTAAAATTTAACTCATGTTGTAGGAATTATACCATTATTAAATAATTTTTTATGACATGAAGCATGTGTAAATAAAATGTGATTGTTATAGTGAAAACCTTTGCATAGATCACAACTTTTAGTGTGATAAATAATCCAGGAAGTGCTTATGCGTGTATATTTAAACCTTAGAAAAAATGTTAATAAATCATAAAATTTTCAATATAAATCAACCCAAAATAATTTAAAAAAAATTCAATGAATAATAGTTATAACCTAATGAATTAAAATTTAGTTAATAATCCCATTACCACTTTGTAACTTTCAAGTGAAATCCATTTGGATGAAATAATTTCTGTTGTAAATTAAAATAAATTTAATTATTAATTATGAATTATATAAAATTGAATATGGTATATATATATTTCATATAAAATAAATTAGGTTCATAATAGAAAAATATAGCTCAATGATGTAAAATTGATATGAAATACTTACCTTGAGTCTAAATGTATTACCCAAAGGATTTAGAATATTTTACTTTTAAAATAAATTTAATTTTATTAGTAGATTTATTTATAAATAACACTCTGTTAATCTTACACTACACACAATACTATGATTTTATTTTGGTACCTGAAATACTACAGTGGCTTGTGTTGCACACAATATCAATTTCACTCTATATCATTTGTTTCAGGAAAGACCGTGTTTTTACAAAATAAAACATAGTATTAACATTATCATTGAATATAATAGTTATAAAATATCCCTTGTAATGAAATTTATGAAAATTATTTACTAAATTTGGAAAATATTTTTTAAATATGTTTATCGAATTATTTTTTGTTAGAAATGAATATGGAATACAATTGAATATAATGGAAAAGTTTTTATAAGAAAACTATTATTTGCTTCCAAAGGAGTTTTGTTTTAACAAATGAAAATAATTTATATTAATGAATGATATTAATTATATATATATATATATATATATTATATTCAATAATTTTTTTTACATTCATCCAATAGGTTTTATATACATCATATATGAACAAATCCAATTTTATACATAAAAGGTATTTTTTTTCTAAAGGCGGGTTTTCCTCATTTTAATGGCCCAATAATTTTTGAAATGAATATTGAAACATTTATGAAATTTATATGAAAACTAAAATCCATTTTTAATTTTTATTTTCAATATTATCTTAGGGTGATATTTTGGTATTTTTCTGTAGTGTTTCATTTTTTATAAATAATGAAAAATTCTGATTTTTAATTAAAAACCATCTTTTCATCTAAATAATTTTTACTGTTAAATAATATTTTTAATTGGAATGAAAGTATTATTATATATATTTTACAGATATTAATAAAATTTATGTGATTTTATCCATTTTTATATTGAATATATATATTGAAAATTAATGAACTTTTGAACATTTTTACTTTAAAAACCCTCTTTTGTATCCCATTAGTGGGATTAATTTTATATTAATTTATGAAAATTATATGATTTTAATTTTTGAAAATAAATTAAATATTTGGAACTATAATAATTTATAATATATATTAATTTCAATTTAGTTTTTGACCAAATGTTTTTGTGAAAGCAATTAAAGTTAATTTCAGTGATTAAGGTGAAAATGAGTTTACTTAGTGGTTAAAATTAAATATCAAGGGGCCAAATGGACTATATAATCATCAAAAACCCATTTCATGGACATATTTAAGACATAATATCTTTTATATAATTTTATTTATTATTTTAGGAACATAATATAAGGGATATCTCCCAATAGTTTTTATCTTTTTATATTTGCAAGATTTCCACTCCTCTTCCACTATAAAGAGGAACCCATCAACCTCACTTTTTCACATCTATCAATACATTTGGATCGTCCCAAACCTACCAAAATAATATCCCAACATAAATACACACATACTATAAGAATTAATTTGGTCTTAAAGTATACCAAGTAATATTTTTTGTATAAACCAAAAGGAGTTATCAGAAGAAGAAGTAACATTCATCAATGAGCTCTTTGGTTTTATTTGTCCCCACCACTTTAATTATTCTTATACCTTACATATATTATAAAATCAGTATAATAAATATAATCAAATGTTTTTATATTAATTTTATTACCTATAATTTCACACAATTCCATCATATAGGATACATAATCATCATTCAAGTGTATGGTAGACCACCTCCTCCTGAACTGATGTCGTTCATTCTACCGTTACCACCTTTTAAGGTTTTAAATACTGATAGATTTATAGTTTATATATGATATATAATATATTTATTATTTATTCATTATTATTTGATTATTATATAACACATACCTCCATGCATTACTTTTTGTGCGAATATAATAACATTGTCTGTGGACCTTTGGAATACAGCCTCCTCAAAGTGATGTGATGCATTACGTCTTACAAAAAATGTATTGAGTGGGGTTTAAATAAAAATATGTGATGTATATGAAATAAATATTATAATGGAACTATAGTATACATATATATCTTTTAATATTCATAATTTTAATATGATAAGAAATTGGAAACACTATTCATGCGTATGTACAACCTACCATCTCCCGGAATGGTGTTTTCCATTTCCTATCTCCAAACATTATGGATTAATATAAATAAATATATAATGAATAAATATTGTTAGTAAATAATATTTTGAAATTTTATTATAATATGAAATCAAAATATATTTAATAGGAACAAAAATAACAAATCAAAACATACTCAAAAAAACAACGCAATTAACTCTGAAAACGATGAAAATGATGAAATATTATTAGTTAATGGGTTATGATATATTATGAAATAATTATATATGATTTCATAAATATTAATATTATTCAATTATACTTTTATAACTTGAATTAAAACATTATTTATGGGGTCAATGAGAATTTAACCAAAAGGGAGTGTAGGGTAAGGGATTTTCATCTCACTTTTTAAATTTGGGAGATAAATTTCATATTCAATACTTATTTATTTTTTGTGGTGTATATACTTCCCGTTTTTCATTTAATATCATGAATCAACCACAACTCCTTGTATTTTAATTCAAACTTTGAATTATCCCATCCTAAGGGTTTTGAATAGAAATATACCAAGCGGTAAATGTTATCTTGGAAATCTCAATTTCTTTTGTGACTGTTAAATTTATCTTGAAACAATCACATTATTGTTTTATGATTTCATTTGAAATTAAATTCCTATTAAATAACCATATTATTTTTTGATTTATATGATTTTTCCGAAACCTTATTCCATTTATTTTTATGGTTTTTACTTTAAAAGATATCATATTAATTGTGGAAATGTTGATTAATACGAATCTTTTAATCAATACAAATATTAGAAAAGGAACATTTTTTATGAATTATATAGATTGAAATGATCCATACATTCATTAAATGGGATGGGGACCTTATAATAATATTACCTCAATGCATGAATAGTATTATGATATGAAATCAACTAGCTACAAACCCTTCGAGTTTGATTCCAAGAAGAGTCAAACAAGATTCTACCCACATACATAAACTATATTGAGAACAGGTATTAATGGTGCAGTGATTCATGTTCAAGACACATGACTTCTAATAATTAATCATTTCTATAATTTCAGTTATTATTATCTAAAGTATTTTTACTATGAAAAAGTCTATAGATTCATTTCAATCTCATCTTATTAATTAAATGGAACATGTGTCTAGTTATTTACGTTTACGTATTTTTTGTTAATTATTGATTAATTATAAATTCAAATGTACTTAACCCATACTGATCATTTTAGATCCCCCTTATTTTTTTTCTTTTCCTCAGGATATGAAGATGAATTCTTGGAATGAATTTCAATGATGATGATGTAACGACCTATATTTTATGAATAAAATTTCCATTTTTGATTTATATTAACATATTACGAATATAGAAAACACATGAACTTCTTGTTTATCAAATCCAATTAGATTTAAATGACTATTAAGTATCTGAACCATCGATAATATAGTTATTTAACAATGATCGCATTACTAGTATCAATATGGGGCTTTAATGAATCCATTTGTGACAGAAAAAGTATGTGATGGCCTAAAACAGTAAAATCATACCCAATGATGACCATTTATTAGAGATAACAAGGGAGATATAATTTCTAGGATTTTCCCTAGACCAATCCCAAGCCGATATCCAACAAATTATGCATTAGTGAAACTATTTACGATAGAAGTTCAAGCTCATCGAGGTCATGACCCAAACCGTGTTCACTGAACAACCCCCTAAAATCCCCGCCATCACACACCATACTCTTAGGGTGTATGATGGTGTAATAAAGATATATTTATTAAGACCCCACCAATAAGAATATTTACATTATATTTGTATTGAATATTGAATATATTTTCTTCCTATTATTGTTACTTTGTAAATGTTTTTAAAGAACAAATAATATTTTTGGTTAATATTCAAATTCAATTAAGAAACATATTTTGATAAAATAATGGATCTTTGAAATAAATAATATTTTACTTTTTTAAAATATAAACGATCATATAATTTTTATGAAGTCCAATGTAATTTTTATTGTTTCCTCGAAAACTATTATAGTCAAAACTAATCAATTTTCAAAAAATATCTATTTTTATTTTAAAAGTTAAAATTAAAATATTTTGAAAATTATTTATAAAAATTGAATATTATTTTTGGAATCATGACATAAATATTATCCAACGGTGAATTGTTCATAATTTTCTCAGACAGTTTATGTTTTGGGTAAAAATTAAAAAACGTATAAATATACGTTGTGTCTTATGACATCATAATGTCCCAATAGCGTTTCAATAATTATTATAAAAGTTATAGTAATACCAAAATATGTTTTTAATTTATAATAATGTTGTTTTAGGTTTATTTTACAAATTTTATAAATCCTAAGTGAATCCTCCAAGACTTATAATATATTTTAATATTTTAAAATCATTTCTTTGAAAGTGTGACTAACCTCCACATAAGGAAGAGAAATATTTTATTATATTTGTACCGTGGAATTATAAAATAGTTTATTCTAATACCCTTTTGAAGAAACCATGGTCCGAAACCATGGTATGGTTTGTAGTTTTGAATATTTTATTATGTAGTGTCCAAAGCCTAAATAATAAAGAAACCCCACCCCGTTTTCTATATAAACCCAACCAAGCTTCAATTTATATTCCCTAAAAATATTTCATGATCTTCTAAAAACTTCTCTATACTCCTAGAGTTTTCACAAGGAACCCAAAATCTCCCAAGAAGCCTCTCCTATGCTTTGGCATAACACATCCAAGTAAGGGAATTCTCTTATCTCATTTGAATTCATGTACCTTCTTTGAGATTAGTTCTTTTAATTTCAATTGATTATATTTAAATTAGTTTATAATCATTAAATTAATTTCAAATTTATGTTATTTTTCTGAGGGATCATTTATTCCCCCTCATTTGGACCCTTACCGAAGCTATTACTAAACTGAAATTCTATAAGGGATTTCTCTAACCTCTATTTTATTCAGGCATGTTATTTGATATTACTTCTTTTAATTTGAATTTATTATATTTACATTCATTTATAATCATTTCCATACTACTCAATTGATTTTGTTTGTATGAGGTATAATTTATTCCCCATCATTTGGACCCTTACCAAAGCTGTTACTATGCCGAAATTTCATAAGGGTTTCTCTCTCTCTTACTTTTATCACACACTTCATTTATGATATAAACTTTTTATTTATATTTTCATAAGTTGGGATACATTATTAACTATCCCCTTTTCTATAAATTTTATTTTTAAATTATGGGATCCCCTATCACTCTCATTTATCCCTTTTATGATCCCTTAAGTACCCTCGTTACTATGCCAAAATTTCGTAATAGATCTTCCACCCTTATATTTTGTCAAAAATTCATTTTATGTTGTGTTTTATAAATTATTTTTTCTTACATTTTGGTGTGTCCTTATATAGCCCAAGTTACTATATATTTCATTTAAAAATTATGATATCTCGCTTTCTCTCTTATCAACCCATTTTATGAATTTCTATATGATGTTTTTATGCTGCCGAAATTGAACCATGATTTTCCATGCCAAGATAATCGTGTAGTGAATACCATATCAATTTATCAATAAAAGTTTTTCACCTTTATTAAATTATACATTTTTTATTGGGTACATACATGTATGTATTCCACATTCCTTGATCGTGGAATTAATGTATGATGTTGAATGAGTCTTTTTCATATGATCTATGTTGAACACTTAAGCATGAGAATGAAATGTTTATAAAGGGTGAACCTTGACAGAGCTCCAATGGATTGGTTAATGTTTATTATCCTGATATTTCATGTTATTATTTATTGAATAATTCTCATCCATGTGTAATGATCCTTGAATCATGATCCTCCATGTTATATTAGCCTTGAATCATGCTCCTCTATGTGAAATGAGCCTTGAATCATGCTTACATCATGTTGTGTGTTGTTTCCCCATTTACCATGTTATAATTATCTTGAAATATCATTCCTTATTATTTAATTACCTTTTATTATCAATTTATATGCCTATTTTCTAACATGTATTGTATTCCTGAAGTTATGCCTTTTTTATTCCGTTACTAGGATTTATATCTCACACCTTTATTATTTATCCCTTAGGTTATCCCGTATATTGTTGAGTAAGAAGGAATGTTTCAGTTATATTAAAGAATTTTTCAATAAAGATGTTGTATTTCATGTTTTAAGTTGTTATATAATGTACCTAATTCCACAAAGACACTAGACCTTTCAATCGTTTAGGTTTTATTATGTGCAATTTTACGTAATAAATCATGTTTAAATATGATATAAAGTGCTGGGTTGTAATAGTTTTTATTAAAGGGGATGAATAATTATTTTTGGGACTGAGATTAGAAAACCCAAGTGAAAACCCATAGGGATAAGACTAAGTGTAAGAAACATCCAAAATTTTTGGTGTGTATAGAGAAAGTGGTTTATCCGGAAAATAAATTTCTATTCGGATACTATAAGTGGATGTGGTTCTAGCACCAATATACCTAGGAGTAAAAAATCTAACAAGGTCTTCCGGGCCTGACTCGGGGTAGCTTGGAACATGACAACAATCCCTTCTACAAAACTAGTTTAACAACACCAGTGGATATTCTTTGCAAAGTTTATAAGCTCATTAAAATCCATTATTAAGGGGACAAATAAAAAAATTCCTCATAAGAATATATGTTAGAAATTAGATAATGGGTGAAATATATTAATCCTAGAAACTGAAAAGTTAAGGAGATAAATTTAATTTATATGGTATCTATTCAATGTAATTGGATTCGCATTTATGTGTTCAATAGATTTAATTTACTCATCATTAAGTATTTGTTGGATAATGTAGGACCAGAATAAAAAAGTGAAAGTTAGGGTTATCGTCTATAGTTCTATGCATTCCTTTATATCATGAATGTTTAGTAGAACTATTCAAACACCACCATAAATCATACAAGTGGAGATGTCGATGAAGATGGAAAATGGGGAAATTATTGCATCCCCTATATATAACTCCTTCCCCGTCACAATTTGTGGATTGAACTTCCCAGTGAACCTTTTAATACTTCCCTTGGTGGAATTTTATGCAATTCTAGTCATGTATTGGATTTCCCTATATAGAGCCAACATAAATTTCTATGTGAGGGAAATCACACTCTATATAGAGAATCGACCCTCGATTCTGTAAATGCGTAAGAAGGATGATGAATCTTCTTTAGAACCATCATCTCAAGAATGGAAATTATCTCCCTATGAGAAAGCATATCTAGAAAAAATGATGAGTCTAAGGAATGAAGCTACCTCAAAGACATTCCTATTGTGAGGGAATTCACTGATGTGATTTTCGATGAATTTCTTGGTCTTCCCCCTAGCTAAGAGGATGAATTTTCAATCGATCTTAAACTAGGGGAATTTTTAATATCCAAGACTCCGTGTATAATGGATATTGTAGAACTTTAGGAACTGAAGAAACAAATAGAGGAGAATCTAGATAAATGATTTATACTCCAAAGTGTTTCGCAATGGTTTGTACCAGTCCTCTTCATGAATATGAAGAATGAGTCAATGCACCTCTGAATTGATTATCGTCATCTCAACAAAATCTACATTAAGTACAAGTATCCATTGCAAAAAATGGATTACTTGTTCGATCAGCTACATGGATAATAATACATATGCATTGTGGATCTATGTTCGACATATTTCTAAGTAAGGGTGAAGAATGAAGATATCCTCAAGACTGCTTTTCGAACAAGGAAATATCACTACGATTTCATAGTGATTATAATAAAACTCACTAATTATAAAATAATATTCATGGACTTGATGAATAGATACTTTAGAGATTACCTCAAAAAATTTGTGTTGGTCTTTATGCATGATATTTTAATATAATCCAAAACCAAAGAGGAGCATGAATAGAATCCGAGCACTATGCTAAAGACCTTGTCAAAGGATAAGCTCTATGTAAAGTGCAACAACTGTGAGTTCTGGTTGATAGAAGTCTCATTATTGGGGTATATCATTACAAGAAATGGTATATCTATCGATCCTTCAAAAGACAAATGCAATTGATTGATGGTTGAGGGAAAAATCTATGAATAACATCCACATCTTTCTTGAGTTTTATCTATATTATCACCAATTTTTGACATATTTCACATGTTTATCAAACCCTCTTACCAAGAAAACTCAGAAGGGAGTCAATTTTTATAAGAATTATAAATGTTAAAAAATATTAACAGAGTTAAAAATATGGCTTATCACTACCCACATGCTCACACTACCCACAAATGGGAATCTCTTTGTAATTTTCAATGATGCTTCAAAGAATGGATTGGGACATTTGTTGATGAAAAATGAAAAAGTCATTGCCTACTCCTCAAGGAAGATAAAAATTACTAAGAAAAATTGTCCCATGAATGATATGGAGTTAGAATTTGTGAGCTTTGAATTTAAAATTTTGCAACATTATCTATTTTGGGAGAAGTGTGAAATATATACGGATCACAAAAGTTAGAAATATATATTCACACAGAAAGATCTGAATATACACCAATGAAATGGTTGGATATCATTATGGAGAATCACCTCTCAATCTACTACCATCTTGGGAAATTGTAAAAGTGGAAGATGCTCTACATAAAAAGGATCCAACAATTATATCACCATTGATATTTGAGAAGGATATGATCTTTATAGATTTGAAGAGGAGGGAAATGTGAATCCTAAATAAAGGAACATAATTAATCCTATCACAAATGATTTCTCTACTATCTCTTTTAGAAAGGTTAAAGGATGGTCAAAAGGATGATTTGGGAATTCCAAAAAATGTGGAAACTATAAAAAAATGAAATCCTCATAGTTCAATGTTAATGAAGAAGGAATTATGAGATTCAGTTCAAGACTATGTGTTCCACAAAATACTGTGTTAAAGAAAGAACTTTTAGATTATTCACATAGTTTGACTTTCTCCATTCACATTGAAAATACAAAGATGTATGAATATCTTTGAGATCACTATTGTTGGGGTAACATGAAGAAGGAGATCATATAATATATATCAAATTGATTGGTATGTTAGCAAGTGAAAGCTGAAAGGCATAAGTATAAGGGGAAGATGAAAACATTACCCATTCCAACATGGAAATGGGAAAAAATCAGGATGGAATTTTCCACTGGACATCCAATACATTCAAGGGAAACAATGTTATCTAAGTTGTTATGGATCATCTTACAAATACTACCCAGTTAATCACGATTCGAGAGGATTTCTCACAAGATAAACTGGCACAGATATACATTAGAGATGTTGTAACACTGTATGAAGTACCACTATCAATTATGACTGACCAAGATCCAAGGTTCACCTCTATGTTTTGGAAAATTCTCCTATAATCTTAAATAATAAGAAGAATTTCAGTATGTATTATCACCCCCAAAATGATTTCCAATTTGAGTAGACTATCCAAAAACATGAGGACATGTTGGGATATTTCTCAGTAGACATCAAATGTGGATGGGACCAAGATCTTTCTTTGTTGGAGTTCTCTTTCAACAACAGTTTCCACTCGAGCATCCCAATGGACCCCTATGAAGCCCTTTATGGGAAGAGGTGCAGAACACTTGCATGTTGGGAGGAAGTTGGGGAACAAAAACTTCTAGTTATTGAAATAGTCAAAGAAATAGCGAAGAATGTTAAGACTATCCAACAGTGCATCAAAGCTGTTTAGAGTTGACAAAAGAGCTATTATAACAATTGTAAACATGACCTAGAGTTTTTTGTTAGAGACATGATATTCCACCTTATATCTCTATGGATGATAGTGATGAGATTTGGGAAAAAGGGAAAGCTTAGTCCAAGGTACATCAACCTTTTTGAGATCCTTGATCGTATTGGTGTAGTGTCTAATCGACTAACACTCCCACTAATCCTATATCAAGTACATTATGCATTCCATGTATCCCTATTAAAGAAGTACATACTAGAACCATCACATATACTCAAGCTTGAGATAGTACCATTGGATAATAACATTTCCTATGAGGAGAAGCTGGTGAAGATCTTAGATCATAGAGAAATATTTTTATGAAACAAGACAACAACCCTCATCAAAGTGTAGTGGTGAAACCTAATGTTTGAAGAAACAAAATGGGAACCAAAGGAAGTGATGAAGAGAAGTTGCCATCATATATTTTATTATGGGAAAATGAATTTTTTTGGGTGAACTTTCTAAAGTGGGTAAAATTGTAAAGACCCTAAATTTTATGAATAAAATTACCCTTTTGATTTAATATAATGACTTATGGATATATAAAACACATGCACTTTTTATTATTATATAAAATTGGATTTAAATTACCGTTAAGTGTCTTTAGCATTGATAATATAGATATTGAATAGTGACCAAATAACTACTATAAATATATGGTTTTAATGAATCCATTTTTTAAAAACAATGGAACCGATGACCCCAAACCATATTATAGTGGCATATGAAGCCCATCTTTCAGAGCTTCTGAGGGAGATAGAATGTATGCACGTTTCCCTAGACCAAGCCCGCACCAAGATCTAGCAACTTAAGTATGAGAAAAACTATTTACAGGATAAGTTCAATATCATTGATATCATGGCCCCAACTATGTTCACTGAATAACCCCAAGAAGACCCCACCATCACACACCTTACTCTTAGAGAATATGCTAGTGTAATAAAGGGATATTTATCAAGACCCTAGTGATACATTTATTTTGTATATAATATTAAATATATATTATTCCTATTATTGATACTTTTAAAATGATTTTAAAATCACAAATAGTTTTTTGGTTAATATTCAAATTCAATTAAGAAATACATTTTCATGAATTAATGGATTTCTGAAATAAATAATATTTTTCTTTTTAAAAATACAAATGATTATATAATCTTTAAGAAGTCAAATATAATTTTTATTATGGCTCAAAAAATGTAACTGTCAAAACCCGTCAATTTTTAATAAATATCATTTTTTATTTTAAAATTGAAAATTCAAATATTTATAATATTTTTATAATAAATTAATATTATTTTTTGACTCATGACCTCAATATTATCTAACAGTTATTTTTCATAATTTTTTAAGATAGTTGATTTTTTTGGTAAAAAGTAAATACTGTATAAATATACAATGTGTCTTATGACATCATAATGGCCAAAAAATGTTGTAATAAATACAATAAAAGTTATTCTATGCCAAATATATGTTTTTCCTTTTAAAATAAATTTGTTTTACGTTTATTTGAGTTATTTTATATAGCCTTAGTGAATCTTCAAAAGCTTATAATATATTTTAAGATTTTAAAATCATTTCTTTAAAAGTGTGACTCACATCCACATAAGCAAGGGAAATATTTTGATATATTCGACCATTATAATTATAAAACAATTTATTCGAATCCTAATTGTATAAACCATGGGATAATTTGTGGTTTTGAATATTTTTAGGTAGTGTCCAAAACTAAAATAATAATGAAATACCCCTCTTTTCCTATATAAACCCACCGAAGCACCAATTCCTTTAAGAACGTGGCTCTTATTATTGAGGTATGGGTTTCTTCCTTTTCTATTTCCTTAATTTTCATTTAGAAAATAAAATAAAATGTGGGAAAATCCCAAATTTTTGGGGGTACACGCTGTGTACTTTTCTACATGCCATGTACTTTGGCCGTGTGGGATGAGTACACAGGGCATGTAGGCCTGTCAGTGATGAAGGGTGTAAGAACTGACTACACACCATGTACTTAGTATTTACACACTGTGTAATCAATCAGTAGGTGAACAGTAAGGCGATGGAGGCAGCCACTAGCAGAGTGACCTTACATGCTGTGTAATAAGAAATACACACCATGTACTCATGTTGACAAATGAACAGTGCTGCGGTGGAAAGAATCCGCTAAAGGAAATGTTAAAAAACTCAAATTACATGTCGTGTACTAGAGAGCACACACCGTGTAGTCTATTTTTTCACTTAAAATGGGCAGTTGCCTCCTCTTTTGGCAGAGGAGGCAGTGGGTTCGTTTGCAGCGCGGGAGAGACGACAGGATCTTGGAAGAGCTCCCGACCGCACACTGGTAACCCTATTCCTATGCCGTTGATATCCTTTAAACCGCACGGGTAAGCCCTTCCTTCTACTTGGGTAGTTCTGAAAAATTCATTCTTTAGGGAATGTAATTTGAGTTTGAATGAGTGAACGTTTATCCCAGATCTACGTCGTTCTTGGACGATTCAGGAGGTGTCCTTCATGTATACCGATCAGAGACGATCAAGGCAGGTGGTCTGATGTTCCTTTAAATAGTTGTGTTGAAATTGTGTACCATTATGGTACAATCCCATGGTTGGGGTTTCGTATGGTTGAGGAATTTTCTGAAAAGATATGTAGAATTGCATAGATAATCTAATGATAATATTAAACTGGTGTTTGGGATTACTGCTTGGATCCAGGACCACCCCGGGGGTGCGTTCCTCTGTTTAGCCGTTTTTCCACGATACCCGAGAGTATGCCATGATTATATTGTGTATTGCATTTTCATGAGAGAAATTTTTTGTAAATTTCTTGTTTATGCTTTTGGATCAGCCCGGTTCTATTAGCCGGAGGGCAGTGTTTTATTAGCCTGAGGGCAGTAGTCAATTTAGCCTAAGGGCAGTGTTTTGCTTAGCCTGTGGCTAGTGATTGATTATCCTGAGGGTAACCTTTGTTTATGCCTATGGGAAGTAGATTCTATGCGTTAGGGAAATATCACGTATTCAGGAGGGCAACGATCGTTATGCCTGAGGTAAATCACCTACGGGTATTTGATTCGGTTACCTGAGGGTAAAGATAGTACATATAAGGACACAACTATTAAAATATTCACTGTGGTGATTCTCTATGTTATAGCTGCTAAGATAAATCACAAGCTTGTAGGTGATAAGTAATAATTAAAATGGTAATGAAACTGGTAGTGATAGTTACTTTTGAGTACTTACTAGTTTACTGCTTTTACTATTGCACACTACTGTTGCACACTTTCACTGACAGTTAGACACGTTCCTTTGGTGGGTGCCTATTGTGATTTATTTCTCACACCCTATTTGGGTAATGTCTTCGGCCTAGACAGACTATATTGTTGTAGGTGTTGACAGGGGAAAGGGTCCTAATACAGGTACATGATTGTAGCAGAGGAGTAGGAGAGCATGTGACCGAGCATAGGCTTGTGTTGTTGTTGTGTTATGTTTACTATGCTTTGTTTTGTTTTACTATACCTTGTAATTTGAGATGTATTGTATTGTCTTGTAGTGTATCCTGTTTAGGATGATTTCATAGAATAGTGACATGCTGCATCTTTATATATATGACTGCCGGTTCTCTTTTATTTCAGTTTTCCTTTTTAGTTGTATATTGTTTACTACTTATGTTGTTGTATATTTTATATCTTTCCACTGTGATACACTTTGACAAATGAGGGCATATTTTCCCCACTATCATACCAGGGCCCTCACTCCTAGTCTAAAGCATCTTGTATTTGGTGAAATGCGGTTGAGGTCATGTGACCAACCATGTTTGAGGCACCTGTTGAGTGGATTCCAGATCCAGGACGTTACAATGTGGTATCAGAGGGATTATTTTCCCATGAATTACTGTTTGGAGCCTATAGTTAGATATAGGATGGAAATGGTAGTTGGTAATAAGTTGTGCCCGGGAGTAGCTGACCCGTGTACAGGGAAAATCAAGACTACTTCATTTATTGCAATTTTTTTTTTGATTTTGTAATTTGACAGTTGACTTGATTTTCACTGTTGGGTGATGCACTTGTGATTGTGCTATTTATATTTTACACATGAGTTCTATTTAGTTGCAACCCGATGAGATGAGGTTATGCCATCTCATGCATCATTTAGGCACATGCTATAAATTACATGTCATGCATTATTTTCATGCCATGTGGGTGCATTAGAAATTGCATGTTGTTGTGATAGTTGTTGTGCTACAAAACCATGCTGTTGTGATATATTCTTTGATAAATACCTGCTATTTGATGGGGTATTGATTTGTGAGGTTTGTGGAATGAATTCCAAACTTTGGTATTTGAGGAGTATGGGCCCTCATTGACCAGAATTTGGTGGATCATTGACTGTTTACTTTTTCATAACATGTATAAGATGTAAATATTTGATTTGCGGGGAGTATGGGCCCTCACAGATCAGAATATGGAAATTAGGTGGTTGTTTCATTGTTTTTCTGGGTTTCAAAGAAGCTTATGAGGCTTACTGTCCGGAAAAACCAAAATACACGTCGTGTAGTTCTATGGACACATGCCATGTGTTCTTCGGTTCGGGAAGAAATTAAAACTTTTTAAGTAAACTTTGTGTACCCTCCATACACGTTGTGTAGTCTCTTCCCGTGTCATAGGATGTGTGGTCGGGGACACGGGGTAGGGATTGTCTTGGGGAAACACGTTGTGTAATGGTTTTACACGCTGTGTAGTGTTGACCCGATGTCTGCCGTGTAACTAACAACATGGATAGAGGAAACCATCAAACATACACGCCATGTCTACTTTGAAAACGCTGTGTAGTCTGAAGCAGGTACCCAACCATGTCACGGAGAAGACGAGTCGGTGTTATCATTCATACTACACACTGTGTCCACTTGGAACATGACGTTTAGTTTCAGCCATGTAACTAGCCATGTAGTGAGAACCATGGGTCGATTTGGGTCTTCTTTGAACACACAGTGTCTTTTTGGAACACGCCGTGTAGTGTGACCTGGTTACATAGGCCATGTGAAGAACGACATGGGCCGAAAAAAGCTTGTCGATTACATGCCATATTCCCTTGGGACACGCTGTGTTGTCTTATTTTAGGGGAGCAGTGTGGCCTAAGCTGTGTAGAAAGACTTGGTCAGGGAAGAAGGATTCAATTACATGTCGTGTGTTAAGACAACAAACTGTGTAGTTGGGGTGTTACACGACCAGTTTAAGCAAGAGTACACGCCCATGTGTATGGCTTGTAAAAACACGTCGTGTAGTCAAGTTTTGTAAAAAATTGAATGATTTTATTCAACTGTTCCCTTCTTGGACTCCTATTTTTTTGGTCTTTGATAAATAATGATCTATGTGTGTGTTTGACCTTTTAGAGTATTTCCACCAAGATGGCCACCAGTTGTTTGCTAGGAGAGCGGAAACGATTATACTCCTGAGATGTTATTCCATGGGCTACCAATAGATCCTCCAGAAGAGCCAGATGTGGCACTAGCCGTTATACTGGAAACAGGCGCGGATGCGCAGTTCCGTGAAGGCTTCCTGCGGTTCATGGAAAACTTCCCTGGAGAATTTCCGGTGCCACATCTATTGTAGAGCTGACTCGTGTATTCCAATAGTATAATCCGCCTACGTTTTCAAGGGATGGAAGACCACAGGCTGGAGTGTCTTGGCTTGGTTCTATGCAGACTATTCTCGAGCATATAGAAATGCCTCTAAGGAGGAGGGTCAGTCTTGCTATATACATGCTGCGTGATTCCGCCAAGATGTGGTGGGATTTTACCATCCAGACTGAGCATCACCAAGATATGGCATCAGATGACTTTTATGTAGCTTTCAATGACTCTTTATCCCAGAGACACTGAGGGAAGATCGAGCTCGAGAGTTCATGAATCTGCAGCAGGGCGCCATGTTAGTGATGGATTATTCTACCCTCTTCACCGAGAATCAGCATTTTCCACCTATTCTGGTGGGTGATGAGACATTTAGGGATAGAAACTTTGAGTATGGAATTCGATATGACAACCGAGAACTGGTGAATGTTTTCAGGTTGGCTACCGTGCATGCTATTGTGAACCAGGCACAGATTACAGAGAAAAAACTACGGGAAGCTAGTGGTGTGGGCCAGGGCAGTTCGACACCACTTTTTAGTAATATTTCTACTAGTAAGAGGAAGAGACATATATAATTCTCTTAATGTGGAAGTACTAGCTAGAATAATACTTCAAGTGGGTAGGTCATGTTCTACCAGTGTGGTAGAGAGGGGCACAAGTGACCTCAGTGTACCCGGGACCCAATGGAGTGCCGAGCTTGCTGCAAGATTGGACATCTGCAGTGCTTTTGCAGGGAGTTTCTACCAATTTATAGTGAGAGGGGTTCTTTGCAGACTCCACATGCGGGAGCAGGACCAGAAACTTCTTACTAGTTGGGAAACTGAAATGCATCAGGGCGTGCAGGTAGATATGGTGGTCATGGCCATTGTAGCCAGACAGCAGTATCTCAGAGATGGTAGGGTGGGTCAACTCAGGGTATTCTGGCTATGTCGAAGGGTCGAGACACTGGGCATGCATATACAGTGAAACAGACCCAACAGGAGCATGATCCCGGACCTTCCACTGCCAGAGGTACTATTCTAGTTGCTTCTGTTTTATCTTTAGTACTTTTCGATACGGGTGCTACACATAGCTTTATATTTGTACCTATTGTGGAGAGCCTTGGGATCTGTGTTTCTTATTCTTCTGATGTTATGATGCTAGAAACTCTATTGGGAACTAGAATGGATGGTGCACGTTAGTGCAGGGAGTGCCCCCTTGAGGTTGGTGGGTGTCACGTTCTGTGGGACCTCTATGTCTTGGAGATAACGAGCTACGATGTCATTCTCGAGATGAACTGATTGGTACCCTTCCAAGCCTTTATGTATTGCTATCATCACAGGGTGAGTTTCACGTCACCAAAGGGAAGAGAGTTTCATTACAAGGGTGAATGGGATGTCCAGGCGAGCCGAGATGGACCCGAGCATCGTGGGCGGGGTGGAGTGATAGCCCAGATTGCGAGTTTATATCTGGATGATTGGGGAACTTTTCAGAAGGATTTCCCTCCAGTAGTTGATCGTTTCAGGGATGTATTCCTGGATGACTTTTTAGGTCTTCCTCCAAAGCGAGAGGTGGAATTATCAACTAAGCTTGTGCCAGGAGTGGCACCGGTGTCTATTCCTCCTTATAGGATGGCTACAACTGAGTTGTAGGAGATCAAGAGGCAGTTGGACGAGTTGCAGGAAAAAGTTTTCATCCGACCCAGTACTTCTCCTTGGGGTTCGCTTGTTCTGTTTGCTAAGAAGTCGGACGGTACCCTTAGACTCTGTGTGGATTATCATAAGTTGAACTTGTTAATGGTCAAGCACCGTTATCCCTTGCCAAGGATTGATGATATTTTTGATCATCTTTAGGGGGCACAAGTGTTCTCGAAGATTGAATTGAGATCTGGATATCATCAGTTATGTGTTCAACCATCAGATATACCTCTTAAAGATTTTTGGAGAAGATATGGTCTATATGAGTACTTGGTCATGCCGTTCAGACTCACAAACATGACAGGAGTAATCATGGATCTGATGAATTGTGTGTTCCATCCTTATCTTGATTATTTTGTGGTATTGTCTGTGGATGATATCTTTTTGTACTCACATAGTCGACACGACCATGCCACCCATCTTGAGATCATTTTGAGTACACTGAGAGAGCATCAGTTATATGATAAGCTCTGAAAGTGCCACTTTTCGATGGACCAGTTACCCTTCCTGGGTCATATTATCTCCAAGGGAGGAGTTGGAGTAGACCCATAGAAAGTGAGAGTAGTAGTTTCCTGGGAGAATTCTAAAAAAATGATTGAAATACAGATTTTCGAGAGGATGGATAGTTACTACAGATGCTTTATATAGGACATCTCCCACTTAGTAGCACCGTTGAGAGGTTTGACTAAGAAGGAAGCGAAGTTCGTTTGGTCAGAAGATTATGAGACAACATTTCAGGAGATGAAGGGTAGGTTGACATCAGCACCAATACTGATCCTTCCAGAGCAAGGGAAGATCTATACAGTTTACATTGATGCATCAGGTATTGGGTTGGGAGCAGTGTTGATGCCGGGTGATTGAGTTTTTGCATATGGGTCCCGAAAGTTGAGGCCACATGAGAGTAATTACCCGACGCATGACCTCGAGTTGGCTGCAGTTGTTCATGCAATGTGATGTGGGAGATATTATCTCTTAGGAGAGCATTTTGTGGTTTTCACCAACCACAAAAGTCTCAAATACATCTTTACTCAGTGTGACTTGAACCTGAGACAGTGAAGGTGGGTTGAATACCTTCAGTCCTTCGACTTTGAGCTTGCCTATACACATGGTTGGGGTAACGAAGTAGCTGATGCACTGAGTAGGAAGACTCATACATAGGCAGTTCATGAGGCTAGTGGTGAGTGGTATCTTATGGCTTTGTTCTCTGAGATGCATTTGGAGGTTCGCGATAGTCATGGGAAAACCTATCTTTCATACTTAGCTGTGACTTCTACCATCCTGGATAGAGTGAAGATGAGACAACTATCATATTCTGAGGCCCTAGTTCTACGTGAGTCAGTGGCAAGTGAGGACCCTCCTCTTGGTTAGACGATAGGCGATGAAAAGGTAATACGTATCCATGGACGGGTGTGGGTTCTAGGGGATATATGTGAGGATTTGATGCAGGAGTTTCATGATTTAGCTTGGGAAGTTTATCCTTGAGTAACCAAAATGAACTGTGACTTGAGACATTAGTATTGGTGGCTAGGTATGAAAGGAGAAGTAGCTGGTTTTGTTTTGAGAAGTTCCACCTGTTAGTAGGTGAAGGCAGAGCATCAGAGGCTAGCCGTACTGTTTCAACAATTACCCATTCCGGAGTGGAAATGAGATGATGTCATGATGGATTTCATGACTGGGTTGCCAAGGTCTCCTCGAGGAAATGGTGCTGTTTGGGTTGTAGTGGATATACATATAAAGGTAGATCACTTTTTCCGATCAAGGAGACCTTCATTATTGATGAGCTTGGAAAATTGTATATCTAAGAGATCATATGTATTCACGGGGTCCCTCATTCTATCTTTTCATATAGGGATTCCTATTTTACGTCTCGTTTCTGGAATAGTTTTTAGAGGGAACATGGTATACAGGTGCTTCTGAGCACAACGTACCACCTTCAGAGTAGATCCAGTTTATTCAGAAGCAGATGGTTACTGTACAGTCTCGTCAGAAATCTTATGTTGATTTCCACAGACCCCCCATGGAGTTCATGGTCATGGATCATGTTTTCTTGCGTGTTTCACCGAGGTTGAGACACAGGCGGATCATGAGATAGGGTAAACCTTCACCGAGGTATGTGGGGATGTTTGAGATTCTAGAGAGAGTAAGGCTTGTTGCCTATCATTTGTAGTTACCACAGAGGTACCGGGCCATGAACTATATCTTCCATGTATCTTAGCTACACCGTTATCATTTAGACCCATATCACGTTTTTCATCCTGAGGAGGTTGAGCTTCAGGTTGATGCATCCTTTGAGGAGCATTCTATTACTATTGTGGATAGGAGCATGAAGGTTATATGAGGCTGGTTAGTTCCTCTCATATGGGAGCTATGGCAGTATGGATGAGTGCAGGACGAAACTTGGGAGCGGGAGACCGATGTACGTGCTCAGTGGCCAGAGTTATTCACAGCTTTATCTTCACCACCCTTGGAAGGGAAATTCGGGGATGAATTTCTTTAAGGGGGGAAGTTTGTAAAAACCCATTTCCTTTTCTTGAGGTTTTGATTTCTTCCTTTTCATTTTCCTTAAGTGTTTTTGGGAAAATAAGGAAAATTGGGAAAAATCCTAAATTTTTGTGGGTACACGCGGTGTACTTTTCCACATGCCCTGTACTTTGGCTGTGTGGACTAAGTACATAGGGAGTGTAGGCATGCCAGTGATGAAGGGTGTAAAAACTTACTAAACGTCGTGTACATAGTATTTACACGCCATATAATCAGTCACAAGGTGAAGAGTAAGCCAGTGGAGGCAGCTACTAGTGGAGCGACCGAACATTCTGTGTAATCAGAAATACACGTCGTGTACTCATGTCGATGGATGAACATTGTCGTGGTGGAAAGAAACCTCCAGAGGAACAGTTAAAAAAATTCAAAGTACATTCCATGTACTTGAGAGTACACGTCGTGTAGTCTGTTTTTTCACTTAAAATGGGCAGTAGCCTCCTCTTTTGGCAGAGGAGGTAGTGGTTTCATTTGTACCGCGAGAGAGACGACTGGATCTTGGATGAGCTCATGACCGCACACCAGGAACCCAATTCTTACGTCGTCGATCTCCTTTGAACCGCATGAGTAATCCCTTCCTTCTCCTTGGGTAGTTCTTGAAAATTCTTTCTTGAGGGAAAGTTATTTTTGTTTGAATGAGTGAATTTTTTTCCCAGATGTACGTCATTCTTGGATGATTTGGGGGGTGTCATTCATGTATACCGATCAGAGATGATCGAGGTAGGTGGTCTGATGTTACATACAACTGTTGTGTTGAAATTGTTTACTGTTGTGCTACACGCCCATGGTTGGGGTGTCTTATGGCTGAGGCCATTTATGAAAAGATTTAAATAATTGCATAGATAATCTAATGATAAGTTTAAACTGCTGTTTGGGATCACTGTATGGATCCAGGACCACCCCGGTGGTGCATTCCTCTGTTTAGCCATTTGGCCAGGATACCAGATGTTATTCTATGATTAATTTGTGTATTTCATTTTCTTGAGATAAAATTTATATAAATTTCTTGTTTATGCATTGGGCTCGTCCCGGTTCTATTTTCCTCAGGGCACTGTTCTATTAGCCTGAGGGAAGTGGTCTATTTAGCCTGAGGGAATTGTTTTCCTTAGCCCATGGGTAGTGATTGGTTAGCCTGAGGGTAACATTTGTTTATGCCTCTTGGTAGTAGATTCTATTCCTGAGGGAAATATCATCTATGCTTGTGGGAAATGATCATTATGTCTGAGGGAAATCACCTGTGGGTATTTGATGATGTTACCTGAGGGTAATGATAGTACGTCTGAGGACACAACTATTTAGTATATTCACTATGGTGATTCTCTATGTTGTACCTCCCAAGATAAAGCACAGTCTTGGAGGTGAAAAGTAATAATTAAAATGGAAATGAAACTGGTAGTGATAGTTACTTTTGAGTACTTTTTTACTGCTTTTACTTTTGCACATAGTTGTTTCACAGTTTCACTAACAGTTGGGCACAAGCCTTTGGTCGGTGCATACTAGGATTTATTTCTCACACCCTTTTTGGGTCATGTATTTTGCCCAAATAGACTATATTGGTGCAGGTTTCGACATAGGCAAGGGTTCCTATGTAGGTACATGATTGTAGCAGAGGAGTAGGAGAGCATGGTACCGAGCTTAAGGTTATGATACTATTGTATTCTGGTTACTCCGCTTTGTTTTGTTTGATTGTACCTTGTACTTTTAAATGTATTGTATTGTCTTGAAGTGTATCATGTTCTGATTGATTTCATAAAATAGTGACATGCTGCATCTTTATATATATGACTACTGACTTTCTTTTATTTTAGTTGTCCTTTTCAGATGTATATTGATTACTCCTTCCACATTGTATGTTATATATCTTTCTGCTGCACTACACTTTGAAAAATGAGGCCATAGTTTCCCCACTATCAGACCTGGGCCCTCACAGCTAGTCGGCAGCCTCTGGTGTTTGGGGAAATGCACTTGAGGTTTTGTGACCAACCGGGTTCGGGGCACGCGTTGAGTGGCTTTCGGATCTGAGACATTACAATTCCTCTCCACTAAAAGTCCTTGAATATCATCAAAAATCTTTCTTACACTCCCTAGAGTCCCCCCAAGGTGCCCCAATATCCCTAGAAGCCCCTCTAAATCCTCTAGAGACACATATCCACGTAAGGTATTTTCTCCCCTCATTTGAATTCAAGCACATACTTTGAGATTAGCTTTTTTAAATTAAATTTATTTTGTTTACATTAATTTATAAAAATTAACTTACTGTAAAATTTATCTTATTTGTATGAGGGATCATTTATACCCCCTCATTTGGACCCTTACATAAGCTGTTACTATGCTGAAATTCCGAAAGGGATTTCTCTCCTATACTTTAGATTCATGCTCCTTCTTTGATATTGGTTCCTTTAATTTCAATTGATTATATTTACATTAGTGTATAATCATTAACTTACTGTCCAATTGATTTTATTTGTATGAGGGATCATTTATTCTCTCTAATTTGGACCCTTACCTAAGTTGTTACTATAACGAAATTCCGTATGGGATTCTCTCTCCCCTCTTTTTATCAAGCTCATTGTCTACCATATTCCATTATTAATCACATTTGTATAAGTTGATATATATATTATTACCTATACCTCATACCATACATTTTATTTTTAAATTATTTTATCCCCTCTCACTCTAATGTATTCCTCTTATGATATGTAGCCCCTGTTACTATGTGGAAATTATGTAAGGGATCTTCCACCCCCCCTCTTCAATCTAGAATTCCTTTATTTTATGTTTTATAAATTAATTTTTCCTATATTGGGATATGTTCATAAATATATCAACTTAATATAAATTTTATTTAAAAATTATGAGATAACCCTTTCACTCTCATCAAACCATTTTATGAATTTCTATATAACGTCGTTACGCTACAGAAATTGCACCACTATTTTCCATTCCCAAATAATTATGTAGTGAATACCATGCCAATTTCTATGTCTAGGGTATTCACCATTTGGACATATACTTATTGTTTGTAGACTTATATGTATTTATTCAACTTTACTTGATTTTGTAATTTAATTATAATTTTTAATGGGTCTATGTAATATGATATGTGTGGCACACTTAAGCATGAGAATGAAATGATTATAAAGGGTGTGACCATATATCTCTTCAACTCATTGGGTAATTTTTAGTATCATGATACTTCATGTGAAATGGTCCTTGACCAGTGGTCCTCCATATACAATGATCCTTGAATCATGGTCCTCTCTGTGTAATGTTCCATTACTCATGATCCTCTATGTGCAATGAGCCTTGACTCATGCTTAAGTCACGTTGTATGTTGTTTCCATATTTACCGTGTTATAATTATCTTGAAATTTCATATGTTATTATTCAAGTTACATTAATTATCCATTTATATTTCTATTGCTTAACATGTACTGTATTACTCATGACATGCCTTGTTTGTTCCCTTACTGGGCTTTATAGCTCACCCCTTTCTTACGTATTCCATCAGGTTATCCCATGCAGTGTTGAGTACAGAGGATTTTTTCAGTCATTCCAATGAATTTTTCAATAAATATGTTGTATTTAATGTCTGAGGTTGTTATTTAATGTACCAATTTTCCAAAATACACTAGACCTCTCGATATTTTGAGTTGTATTAAGTTCAATTTTAAATAATAAATATTGTTTAAATATGATATAAAGTGAAGGGATGTTATAGTTGAGCATTTAATTTTGTAATGTATTAAATTTTATTTTCTATTAAAAATTTAAAATGGGATTAATGTATATAATTTGGTTTAAAAAACTTCTAAACTCTTTGTTCATTTGGTTTTTGATTCCTTGTAATTATGCTAATGTAATAATGTAAGGCATCAGCTCTGGGCTAGTAGGGTCAGGGTCTCACACTGAACTTTCTTATTTTGTCATTTAATGCATGTATAATAAAATTATATAAATTATTTTATTTATTAATAAAATATTATCAGATTAATCCATTATCATTAAACCATTTATTTCTTTTATTTTAATTACATATTTAATTATATAATCAGTTAAATATGTGTTGGGTGTTTTGAGGATGTTTGGTTCATAACTTCAAAATGACTTCGGTATGTGGACCATGATCAGAGGTATATTTTATAAATAATCTACATAATAATAATAAAATAATTATAATTTTTATACATTAATTATACAATTAAAAACATCCTTAATATATGGTTATGAAAAGTGAATCAAATTAGAATCCTGGAGACAACACGTCGAACGTATGCATGAGAAACATCTCCATTTTTCATTGAATATGAAGAATGGAAGGTAAGTATTATTTATCTTTATATAATTATTATTAAATAATAATCATCATATTATGTATTTATATAATTTTTGAATATCAGCAATGTGTCGTGGTGATGAAAAATGAATCACATCACTTCATGGATGTGGTAATCTACACGTATGTATAAATGACATTGTCATTTTTATCTTGATAGAAATTTAAGAAACTAAATGAAATATTATCTTTATAGAATTATCATTATTTTATTTTTGTCATATATAAAAATTAAATCCATAAAAATAACCATACATAAGAGGTTGTGATGGAAATTGAATTACATCAGTTCGCGAGGTGGTAGTCTACCATACCGACAAATGATGGTTTCATTTACCATTTGATAGAAGGAGGTGATGGATATAGGTTATTAAATTTAAATAATAATATATAATGATTTTTATTATAAATATATTATTATTTTATCATGGATTTATAATATTTTAAGGAATTAGAAGAATAAAAAAAAATAAAAATGCTCGGTTAAAATTTGTACCTTTTCTTCGGACAACCACATTTTCATTAAAATTTATGCCCTATAAGGTTGGCATTATACCCAAAATAATACCTATAGAAGAGGGGGATATACTTTATTAAGGTATTTTGGAATGTATTTTTAGAGATATAGTTGTAATAATGTGCGAGGAAGTGAGAAGAGGAGGTTCCCTTTTATAAGTGAGGGGAGGGACACTATTGGAGTTACCTAATGTGTTAAATTAATATAATTTAATTTAAAAAAAAGTGGAACAAAATTAAAAAAATTCAAATATAATATGAATATTAGTATAAAGAGTCCTATAAAATAAAATTTTTACAAGTTTAGTAGATATTAGGAATATTATCTCTTTGTTTTATCCCCTCATTAACCCTTTTGATGATTACTACAATATCAATGTTTTTATGATTTAGGGGTGGGTAGAGTTACTATAAAATGAATAGTGACACAAAAATTTACTATAAATGATAATTTATGTCATATACCATTAATTTTTCTAAATAAATAATTTTATGAAATTTAAATAATTTATAAACATATTCTTTATTATAAAAATATCTTTAATATCATTTTTTTGGAACTATGAATTTACTTTGAATTTAAAGTCATCAAGATAAAAATGGAAATCCAATATAAAAATTTAAAACATCCATAATATGTTATTTATATCTATAAAATTCATGTTGCACAATTATTCACCTAGAAAATTGTAATTTTAGAGTTTTTATAATCATTTACTTTATTTTTTATTCGTTATATAGGTATTGTGCCTATGTTTCATAAGAATGTAAGTTTAACATTTCATAAATAAAAATTTAAAATAGATTTCCATGATAAAAATAATTTCATTATCCCTAAAATAACCTTTAATATTCATTCAATTCTTATTTGTATCCATACATAAACATATAATATAAATTTAAATGGTAAAAAGTGACATTTTGTATTTTTCTTTACAAAAAACAATATTCAAGTCATTTTTAATGAAAAATTTTAAACAATTTCCATAAATTATAATATTGGATGATTATGGTATAAAAACACTCATAAAATATATTAAAGTCATGTGTTTGGGTTACTTTTAAATGTTATCATTTTTAGCCTTAATTTACTGATTTACCCTTACCAAGGTGAAAAATATTTACAAAAATTACTATTAATAATTACCAAATATAAAAGTTGAATATTATTAAAATTTTAAAATTATATTTAAAATTATTTAATCCATTTTTCAGGATTAATTTTTTTAGGTTTAAGAAATTAATTCTAGATAAATATGCAAAACGTAATGAAAAATAGTTTTTTTTAGAAAAATGTTTCTTTCAGCCTAAAAATGATCTTATACAAAAAATAGGCATAATGATGAATCATATGTAATTAATAATATTATTTATAATTAAATTATAGTTATATTACTATGAGATCATATCAGACTTTTGAATTACTTTATTTAACATAAGGAAATGATAGTTTTACAAAACCCTATATTTTTCACAATTCACTGAAAAATAATTCTTTTTAGAAAAATCATAAAATTTAAAATAAAGGTAATTTTCATATGATGAATTGAAAAATATTCTACTATTTTTTTAATTAAAATTCTAAAATTTATAAATTATTTTCTAAATAAAGCCAGATAATGAATGAAACCCCAATTTGACTAGAAATATTTTTTTCCCTTTTGATTTAAAAATTGAATAATATTATTATAATGATTATAAATATATAAAATATAATTCATTAATATTAATATGAAATGAAATTTATTTAATATTAATAATAACTAGGTTGTTACAACTATGTTTTCTATCCTTATTTAATTTTTTTTATTGTGTTTATCGATGATAAATTTATATATTGATGATATTTTGTGGAGCATAGTTAACATTTCTATATTATATTTGATACATAAAGAGATAATAATTTTTTTTCATGTTGTTTAAGTGGTACTTCATGATTTTATAGGGGATGTTTCTTATCCATATTGTCTCTAAATCAAGGGAATCTGTGGATCTAGAAAAGGTAATGGCTATAATTTCTTATTAGGTTCCCAAAAATATTTTTAAAATGTGGAGTTTATTAATGAATATTGGTTTTTATCATAAATTTATTTTTTACCTGTCACACCTAAAAATAGGGGCTATATTTCAAGGGATAAGTTAGAGTTTAACATCTACACCAATTATCATCCTACTGGGACCGAGAAAAAATTATGAGTTATATTGTGATTATTTTGGTGTGGGGTTATGATATGTGTTGATGTTAGAGGAAAGAGTATTTGCATATATTTCCCAGTACATTAGGATACATGAGAAGAATAATCTTAGTCATGATATAAAATTATCTATGTTTACACATACACACAAAATTTTTATACATTATATATTTAGTGAGAAATTTATGGTATTAACTGACCATAAAACTTAAATTATATATGTTCATAGAGATATTTGAATCTAAAAAAATAAGAGATGGGCTGAATATATTCCATATTTTTATTTAGATATTATATATACTATTGGAAAAGGAAATTTAATTGATAATTATTTCATTAAGAAGTTTTATAAGGATATAGTTAGAGAGTCAAATGATTAATGTGTAACAACCTTGAATCGAGTACCCCAGAGTTGGTGGTTATTTATTAAAATGGTATATACTTTGAAAAAACATAATACGAAATAGTTCATCAGTCTTATAAGACTGTATACATATATTATCATTACATTAAATTTTTAACATAGAATACATCATATTAGTATAAGAAAATTTTTTCTTCTTCTTCTACATATCCTTCGATCAAATGTAGTAATCATCATGGTTTTTTTGAGAAATAAAGAACATTATAAGGGGGTGAGCTTGGACACCCAATAATAGATAATTTTGATGGAATATAGAATGTAATAAACAATAATTCATAATATTCACATAATAGACATTAAAATTATGTAATACAACTGATAGAATGAGAAAAATAGATTCATAAATACCATTATAATAAAGATAAATAATTATAAGGATAATAGTAACTAATCTAGTAATGATAGAATTTATAATACCAAACATAATAACCAAAACATTAAAGTATATTTCAATTAAATCTTATATAAATGGGTAGTAGTACACTAAATACCCAAGCTATTTTGTCTCATGAGTCCTATAAGTGAATTAAGAGGCTATATAATTCTGGGTCCCAATCATCACATCACAAGCCTAATGGATCTATCATATGAAAATAGTAGATAAAAATATATATCATAATGTTACCCAAGGAATAAACTACGTATTTAATAATTATATTTATAGAAATAATATATATACCTACCTAATGTATATATTTTTTATTTTGAAAAAGGAATATAAATGGTTGCATGGGAACCTTAAAAACACAATCTGGAGACTGACTGATAAAAACACACCATTAAAAAGAGAAAAACAGAACAATACCAAAAGTGATCAAAATTATTAATAAATAATAGTACCATTTGAATTAGGTTGATACTTATATGATAAATCTATAATATGATTATTTGTATTAAGAGATAGATTACCTTCAATAAAAGTTCAGATAAAATCTATAACATCTAGATAATCGTTGACAAAGAAAAAACCAATCTTAATATTATTGTGTATTAATTAAAATTTTATCCAATCAATTATATATATATATATTATCATGGTTTTAATAGTTATGTTAAAAATATGGATATCTATGTGAATATCCCTAAATATAATTTGAAACTATATGATATTGATAATACAAATGAAAGTAAGCATTTAAAAAAACAAACATGGGAAGTTAATTTCATCATATAAGGATACCAATATGAGGTTGACATCGAATTAAATAGTTTTCAATTATAGGAGAAAATAAGAGATAAAAAATACCCTTAAAAAATTTGGATTATGTGGAACAGATATTTGATACACATCAGGGATGAACAATCCAGTTATGAAGAAACTTTCAGGTCAGTATGCTTTGATGTCAATTGTGCACTTGTACAAAATTCATGTTTAATAAATTAAAGAGTTGGCATAGGTTCTACAAGGAACATATTTATTGTATTTACTTCAATACATTCGCTATTTATACATAATTCATCCTTAATATAAAAAATAAATTGGATATATTGGGGTTTGGTTAATTGATTTTATGGCTATGGAAGTATTTAAACATTAAAATTCCATTAGAAGGTGGTATAAAGTTATAGAATTATAATATCTCAATAATATTATAATATGGGATATATAATAATAGACCATGAAAAAACATGATATGGAAATGTAAAAAATATTGTAAAATGAAATGAGGAGAAATGATTATGAACAATTACATAGTTAAAAAAATACCTAAAACCTGAGAATGATCTCCTTAGGTCCTTAAGAGATCGTTAGAATGGTTTTAGGGATAAAAATATAGAGTTACACAATACTTAATGGTTTTTAGGGGAATCATAATGTAGGGATGGGTGGGTATTTATTGAAAATGTTTAATTTTTTTAATTAAGTTTAGAACTAGGATTTGGAAATTTAGATTCTGGATAATTCAAGACCATTATATTTCCCACACTTTTAAACCATCATATTTTACTTTTATGGTTTGGGTTTTAAAATTTATAAATTAAAGAATAAAAATAACGTCAATTATATTATTCTATCAATGGGAATGTCTTTTTTCATAAAGTAATAATTTTTACACCTTAATTTCCTTTTAAGACATTGTAATGTCCATTATAGGATTTGAAATTGATTTTAATACTTCAAAAAAATTATTTTAAATAAATTAATATATTGTTTGTAATATAATCATTTATAACAAATATTACATCATTTTTAAATTCAAATTAATTCACAATATATACAGTATACATATACCATATTTTATTATACACCTATAAATTAAACTATGTTAGATAATTGTAAAAAATAACCATTAGCTAGTTATTACATGGTGATTCTAAAAATGAAGTTAATTTTAATGAAAATTTTTTAACATATATTACCTAAAATTTAAAAATATACGTGTTTATTTTTTAGTTAGGAATTTTATACCAAAATTCATAAAACAACTTTTTAATTAATTTTTTATTAATCTAAGACATTTATATAATTATATTATTTTTTATTGATAAATATACTCTATTTATATTTACTAATTACATCATTACTTGGTGATACAATTTATTTCTATGGAGTCTCATGTGTTTCACATAATGGTCGTATTAATTTTACAACTCTTATATTACAATGTTACTATTCTATGAACCAATTTCCCTTGAAAATTTCATATTAACCTTTATAGACACCATTTATTATAGATTTTATAATAATTCATATAATTATCTAAGTTACTATATGATATGAATTCAATTTCTTATAATTTACTTTATTATAGAAATGGATCTTTTTTAGAATAGAAAACCCAGCCTCTATACCAAGACTTAGACTTCATAGTGTAGACCACCCCAATAAATCTTGTTGGAGAGCCTAGGGTATTATACTTCTTCATGTAGTTTAAATTAGTAAACATTTTCCTTTGCATCCCACCATAGACCATCTAAATAGATAAATCATACAAGATTGAAATTATGATTGAAAGATATATCTAGTGGGAATAAAACCATTAATATAGGGGCACTAAGTAGTAGACCCTCACCAGTTGGACACCCCAACATGAGAATAAATATTTGTTTTTTTCTTTTCATTACTTGTGAAATATTATCCTTTAAAGTTCAATATTATAGTGTTTACTTAAATTTTATTATTTTTAGTGGATTCCTTCTATTACCCAACATTTATGTTTTGATAATTACTTTATCCATATAACATTATTTTATATGATATTAACTAATTTATAATATATATTATTAACTATAATATCTTTTATTAACTAATAATTTTATTACTTTTTTAATCTACTAATGACTATTATTATCTTTTATATTTTAATTCAATACTATTATCTATTATTCTATCTTTTATTAATATTTTTTAAGCAGTTTATGTATTATTTTCATATTATTTTTGAGATATGCTACTTAGAATAGTTGTCTCAAATGGATTGGGAATATGGAAATTTCATATTTGGACATTATAGTATTAAATTCTTTGATATTTTTCTATATATTAGATTTTGAAAGTTTTATATTTTTAAAATAAAATTTGTCACATATTATTGTAAGTTAGAGATATACATGTTATGTGTTGGAAAGATTATTAAATGGTATATAGAAATTATGTTTCACACACTAAAGAATATATTTCATATGAAGCATGATATAAATCCTCCCATGTTCAATATCTTACTCAAAAGGAGTACATTATGTACTAGGAAGATGGATATTATCTGTGAGGGTTCTATAATTTTTGTTATGTAAAATATTTTATATATCTATGGAGATGGGGAAAATATATTATGCATGCTTTCTATTATAAATTTTATTAAGTTCAAAAAAATATGGATCCAAATAGAGCTCGTAATATATCTTATGTATCACTATGTGTTATGAAAATATATTATGTACTAATGGAATTTTGGAAAATAAATTTTTTAAACATTCTGGATGTTACATATCAACAAACTTTATGAGTTATATTACACATATTCTGAGAATATATTTCACATTGGTATTTTTAATAAGATTAATATCTTACAAATCATTTAGAATGAAGAAAAACTTACATTCTATGTATTAAAATTTTGAGAGATTAAAAATCTATTCATTAAAATGTTATGTGATTTTCGAAACTGATTGATCACTAAAATAATTTTACATTTATTTTTTTTCATTTATCATTCTAGATGAATAAATTTTCAATATCGTGATAAATGTTTCCATGCCATGGTGATGAATATATAAACTTTATTGATTATTTTGGTTAATATATGTTCACAACAAGTAGGTATTACCATTCCATGAATATGTAAAACTATTTGAGATGAAAAAAGCATCACAATATAAAGGAAATTAATATTTCACAATTCCATAAAAGTTATAGAAGTAATGTGTAAATCTATATGGAATATTATTTTTGAATATAAATTTTTGTTTAATGATATTTTAAATTAGAATGTATAAAATTTTTTAGTATGGTTTTATGAGATTCCATGGATTGATTCAAATATTTAAATACTGATTATGTTGGAATAATTTATGGATGGTTTTTAGTTGATTATTTTGGATTGATTATCAAAGAGGGGTAGGTTTTAATAGTTATTATTCAAAAAGGTAAATAGACTATAATTAATTATTATTAATCATAGAGAATATTATAGATTTATTTAACAGTACTTATTTTAAAGGAAATAAGAAAATTTCAATGGTCCTCTTACTTCTTAGTATTATCTATAATTCTTTCAGGAAGATTTTATACGAGTTAAAATATATACAAAAAAATGCCACAAAGTTACAACATAAAAACTCTCACAAGAAAATATAATTTAAATACAATGAATATGAAATTAGTTATCTTCCCATTACTATTACTCAATTAGTATGAGATAATAAGAAGAAGAATATAAGTGTTTTATTCAATTTACTACTTCCACTCAACTTTGAAGAAAAGAAGGAAATATAAATAATGAATATTATGCTAACTTAAAATCCATTTATTTATACAATTACATTGATTTTAGAGAAATTTATAATGAGTATTTATTCAGAATTTCTATATATAAAGAGGTTCTTTTATAAATATTCATATAATGTCAATTTCTATAGGATAGAGGAAACTGTGTAATTAAATTTTTTACCATTTATATATCAAATATATTTCTATTCTATGTGTCATCTAATTACACTCAACTATGGTCAATGTGTTTACTAACTTTACTTAACTGTAGAGTGGAGTGCCAACTGATTTCACTCAGTTTTTAGGTCCTTGATAAAAGGATAAAAATTAATAAAAATAATAATTACACTATGTTTCAACTAATTTAACTAATTTTTGAAATCCCTAGTTAAAGGATACAAATTAAACTGCTTATACTTCATTGGTTTATTGTGGATTGTAATATGGGATGTTCTTATAGATACAAATCACTATAATTTTTTTTGTTCTTCCCCTTATTTATTTATATTGTATTAACACGATTAAAAATAGAACCATATATTCACTAATTTTAATAATGGATTTTATGTTTTTTAAATTATTTAAAGGACTCAATTCAACTCTATTTGTATTATTTTTTTAATCTTATAACTAGGAAAAAATTCGAATCGGATAGAGTCTCTTGAAACCTATACCTTGAAAAGTTAAATCATGATGATGGGTTACTCTTATTCTTGATACCAATAATTGGTATTTGAGAAATTCTATTTTTTGGATATCTCTATAAGTGACTTCTTTTTAAAGAGAAAATATTTTAATACTTAACAAGCTTGATAGAAAGATCCAAAAGACAAAGATAGTTTCTATGGACCATCCTAGAGAATATTTGTCTATGATTCGATATCTTTATTTGGATTGGGATTATTATAGTCACTACAAACTCTGAATGATTATATACATAAATAATATTGTATGGAATTTTTATATGAAGGTGGTGAAACCATATAATATCCCCACTAGTAAAACTGAAATTTGGTATGATGATTAAGAATATTATTATAATTTGAATTCACAAGCTATGAAGGTTATAAATTTTGGATTACAACCAGATGAGTTCAATAGAGTTTCTTAATGTTATACTAACTATGATATATATGATTCTGTTTCTATATAATATGAATGAATAAATATTATATTAAATTCATTGTATTATACTATAAAATACAATTTTGATACTTTAAATATGTTGGATAATGAAAGAATAAATGAAATAAATGTATTTTTTATTGAGATAATAAATGATGTTTCTACTTTTGGTTTTTCCATAACATAATCAGATCAAGATTTAAAAGTTATTTAAGTTATACCTATTTAGTATAGTAGAATATCTACTATCATGAGATTTTGTATATCTATTAAATATCTTCAAATGATGAATTCTAAAGGAAAACTCATGTTTTATGAATCTATGACCGAAGAAGAATATGATAATCAAAATATAATCAAGAATGAAAATGACTCTATTTAGTTTTTTACTTTAATATATCATAAAATATATTAATATACATATTTTGACTCATCTGATGAATATTCTAGTTGTTCATATTATAGATATGTACGTACATAGATTTTTATATGATTTAGTAAGTCTTATAAGAGGAGAAGTAGCATCCATAAAAACTTTTTAAAATCCATTAAAGATTACATAAATGTAGTCAGTTACTATGAATGAAAGAAATATGGACATCAGAGACCTAATATCCTTTAACTCAAATCTAAAAAAAATCTTGAAAATCATATTTCAATTGTAAAAAATATTAATCTATGAAATCTTCTCAGTGTTCTTTTTAGGACTCTGGTGATGATTCAAATTAAAAAAAACAGCTGATTATTTTAATTAAAAAATAAATCTATGTCTTATGGCTTAGACTATAGAAGTGTAATACATTTTTGAATCAAAAAATTACTCTTTGGATTATCTTAATGAATAATATTTCATAGTTTAAGAAAAATATGATACATTAAAGAAAATAATAATTATTTAAAAGAAGCATAAAATTATATTATTACATGAAAATATAATTCTTCTAAATAGATTTTATAAATAAATTATAAACTTGATAATATAAGGGATCTGATCTAGTTTTCCTATCCCATTTTTTGTTTCTGAAACCTATGGTTTCTGAATGTATGGAATTTTTTTATAATGTTTTAATGAGATAATATTGGATCAATGAGAACTCATGATGTGAAAGGAAGCTCACAATATCAATGTGTCATTCAGGTATTGTGTGGGAGTTTAGTTTAGGGGCCAAATAAAATTTACAGCCTATGTGTGAGTGGTTCATGGGGTAAATTAATGATGTGTAAGGAATACACAATGTGAATGTGATGAGTTTCATACCAGTGAATTAAACCACAAAATCTCATGTCATGAATCTAAAATTAAAGATGTTAACTAATTATAGGTTTAATGGTTTATAAAAACCATTTTTTTTTCAGGACATAAAACATGGGACATTCACAATGTGAATGACTTATTAAAATAGTGAATATATACTTGTAAGTTCACCAATATATTTATATGACCCTTAGTTTTTTTAAACCCTAACCTTTTTCTCCCAACATTGACGGGGAATGATACATTTCTTTAAGGCGTTTTAAATCCTTTCTATAGTGGTTAATCCCTAAATTACCATGTTCGATCCATGATGATATAAGGTGAATTATACATCCTTTTCTTGGAGTTTCTACATAGATCAGTATTATTTCTTCCTATTATTCATTTCAAAGATATGAAAGTTGATCTATTTTGTTTTTTTATCATTATTTTTTTGGTGTGGTTTTCAGGAGGTGTTCATTGAAGTGTGTATATTCCTTGCAGGAGTGGATATCTAGATCTATTTTGGGGACCTATTCTAGTTTTAGTAACATTGAAACATTGAGGTATCAGATTCATTTCTTCTAAACTTTATTCTCATGTTCAAACATAATGTTATAATGGTTTATGTCACACCCATTTTTTTTTCTTTTTAGGTCATGGTTTTGATCTGTTTCATAGAAAAAATAAATACTCTTTGGGTCTTTGGTGAGATTAATGTTGAGTTATTAAGTTTCATCTTTGTCTAATCACCCCAATTTGGGTTCCCCATTTCTTGTTCAGGAGTTTTTGTAGAAGGGGTGTTTATTTCATGATTTGGGCCAACAATGAGCCCATTTCCAGATTTAAAATCCAATTTTGTTTCTTTTCTTACATCTCCATTTTTTTAAAAAATTCATTCATTAAACTTCCCTCTTAGAATCCACTGACATATTAAAACTACAATATACTTTTGGACCCCCTTATAAATTTATAAGCATGGTGAATTTAGGTTACTTATTTAGGAATTAGGCCAGGCCAGGGGCCCATTTCCAGTTTTAAACAAATAATTTGTTTCTTTTATATATTTTTGTTTTTTAATATTTTTTGGTGATTCATCCTCCCATTCAAAAAACTATATAGATCCCCACCATCTTTATAGAGTTTACTTATTTAGAGCTCATTTTAATAGTTTATTAGGGAGAATGTTCTAAGGTTTCCTCAAAACTTCAATAATTGAGAAGGTAAATTGTTTCATCCATAATTCATTCAATTCGTACTCTTTTTCACACAAAACTTCTCTCCCTGGATCAGACTGAACTTAGGAGACTCTCCAAAATTTTCCAAGCCATTCCCTTTTCTCTAAAAGTGCATATCTAATGGAAGAAGAATAGTTTTCTAGGTGTTAAGGTGATATTTCTTATCCTTTCTCCTTTCTCTTCCTCCTCCTTCCATTATTTCTTGGTTTTATATTCTCCCCTAGTATTGTTAAACATAGGGTTCTGTTATTCCATTATTTTCTATGGGGTTTTTGTTCGTTTGGGGCTGGTCGTCATAGGTTTAGGGTTTATAAACCCTCAGATGGTGACATTGGATGTGCGTTTCTGTTACGCCAAGGATTTGAGGTAGGATATCCTTTGCACATGCCTTTATCATTTAAGTTTCATTATTTTATTATTGTTAACATATTATATATATGTTTATTATTGTAGTTTATCCATTCTTTAATTTTATTGATGTAAAAATGGTTGTTTAAGCCTTGTTTTGTGAATGGTGGAGAAGTTGTTTTTATTAAAGTGCACACCAAGTATTTGTTTAAATGTTTCTATTTATTTCAAAAATATTTTGTAAAGTTTAAAACTGATTTTACGTTATTTGGAACATTTTACATTACCTATAATAAAATATGGCATGAAATTGGTGTTTTATTCCTTGTAAAGTTCATAAAATAAATTCTTTTGTTCAAAAAGTGCATGTTATGTGTTTGGTAAATTGCCCGGTTGGATTTTAAGTGTGATGTGTCGTTTAAAAATTATTTTTTTGGATTTAAAAATGAATTTTAATGATGATAAATGGAATTTTTTGGTACTTAAATGGATTTCCAATTTAGATTTGGTTTTATAAAAAAATGGGTTTTGGTTTACAACATGTTTTGGCCCGAGTTGCTGGAAAATGGCATGTTTCACAGCCTTATGAAAATGGTTGTGTTTTGAATATGTATCCTGGGTGTTTTATGGGATTTATGAATGTGGTTTTCTCCTGAAAATTCTGTTTATAAACCTACTTAATAAAATTGAAATACATACCTTGGTCAAATGTTAGTTTTGAGATAGGCTTAAAGGCCCGTTTGACATTTTTTTTTTGTAAAAATTGTTTCCATATGTATTTCATGTTATATCTTTTTGGTCCTTTTTATGGTCCATGAAAGTGATTTATTAATTGATTTTGGGGCTGGAAAATCAATTTTTTAAGTTATTCATGGGTTTCTGTCCTTATAGAATCATTTTTGAATGGATTTTTTGTACAAGGCCTCATTATACTCCATGAAATTATTTTACGAAACTTTTTAGTGGTTTATTAATTCTTGAATGAAATGTGAAGCATGTTTGCTGTATTATGTGTGTTTATGGTTTGGTAATGGAATTTTGATTTGAAATTTGTATTTGATAGTATGTGTATCTTTATTGAGCACTAAAGGCAATCCTGGGTATCTAGGTGGGTGAACATGTACTAGTATGCTAGTGATTCCATGGGGTTTGGCCCCTCTTTCACATAGCATGTTTTACGACGACAACAGTAACTAAAATATGATGATGATGATGTTATGGTACCACTTGGTTATGGGTATTCTCCCAAATAGTGTCTTGTCTGCACGATAACATATATTTATTATGGTTACCTTCCCCAAGATACGATGTACCTTGGGCTCACAACTAACTAGTGCATATGGGTGTTGCCGTGACTAGTGCTCATTTGCTATTTTGTATTCACCATAGGAATACAGTGTGATTGGTTGGTAAATTCAAAAGTGTGTGTGATTTATTTAAATGTGTACATTCTTTAAAGAATCCCTCTTGAAAACTAGTTTCATTTCGAAGGTGCACCTATTTGAAAATTGATACTAGCAATCTTGTTTATAAAACATGCAAGTTTTTTTCTAGTAAATTTTTATAGCATGGGAAGTCGTTTGGAAAACCTACCTTTATATATTGTATTTAAAATTTAAAATTTATGTTTCTTTTATTTGAAAGGTTGTTCATTGGGGATAGAATATCACGTTAACATACTTAGTTTTAATAATCACTCTTATAGTCTTCTTCTATTTTTATCCCTTTTGCAAGTTTCATCTTGAGTTCGATCACCTTGGATGACATGTGATCATTGTATTGGAGAGTGACCATAGGGGTGACATGGAGTTAGTTGGTTTTCAGGTTTGGTCGGTTGATTTTTTGGTTTAGTTGTACATTTAGTTTCTTGAACAAATAATGTTTAGTTCATTTTTTATGTAAATGTGTTTTGGGTGGTCCATTTCTTTCCATTGTTTGTTTGATTGTTTTTATTTGGGGGAAATAATTCCCTTGTGTACTCTATTAATGGCCTCAGTTCTTGTCACCATCCTGAGAGGATCGAGAATGCCTCTCGGGACTTGTCACGGACCAGCCTAGCTGACTAGTTATGGGTCGACTCAGGTTGGTTTTAAACAAAATGGTATCCAATGAGGACTTATTTTAGCATACCTTTTTTAGATAGCATATGTTATTTGGGGGATTTCAAGGTTGATGGAGTAGGATTGTTGTTTCTTGAGGGGTATGTGTGGGAAGAGCGTTGTGAACTATTTCCCGTTCCGATCCTCGAGTTTCCACATGATTTCTGGTTTTATTAGTTTCATTTGTTCTTATTGATTCTTTGGTGTTTGGATATGACAAGGGGAGTCTGAATAATGGCCTCCGTGAGATCGCATGGCCTAACAAGTCATGTAGAGCCAGGGAATGGTCCTAATAAGTCTCTTTGTGTTGGTGTTGTGTTAAACATATGGCCACCAACCATATGGTCAAGTCAACCACTGACATTAGTTCCCTTTTGTGGGTTTCTTGATCCATTCTTGTTTTTTGAATTTTTGTTTTAAAAATACTTATGTTAGACTTATGGAAATGGGTTTTAAAGGAAGGATATGATTTTGAAAAATGGAAAAGGGGTTTAAAAAAATTAAATATAGGAATTGTTTTTGGAAGGTTGTTTTTTTAAACAAATTTTGGGGAGGAAGTGGAAATGATTTAACGGGATTGGATTTTCCCAAATCAAAAATTTTGGATTGTTGAAATAAAATGGTTTTAATGTGTGAATCAATTTAAATAGATTATGAATATTTTATTTAAATGGGGTGTTTTGGGATGTTGAATTTTTTTTTGAATCTGATAAATTAGTTTTGGAAATTGGTTTGAGCGGTTTTTGTTTTCCTAGAAATGCAATTGGTCTCAATGGGCCATCAGATTATGAATAGATACCTTGCTTAATTTTAGATAATGGGACCTATTTGTTTGGAGATGCTTGGTTGTTTTAAAAGTTGTTTAAATGAAAATGGGTATGTGTTTTATCAAATGTTTCTTGACGAAGTGTGGTTTGTTTTGTGAAATTTGAAAAGGGTTTTTGACTTGTGGGTTAGTGTTACTTTGGAAGGCATGTGATTTTTTTGGAATGACGTGGTTTTGTTTTAGCCTTTGGTGTTTTCATAGGTGCTCACATGCATGGTTTTATTGATATCTGGAAGGATGGCCTATATATCATGGTAGTTGGGTGCCTGGGGTGGTATAGAAATGTGCATGTGGGTGAGACTTGTTGAAACACAATTCCTGAATATGGAAACCCACCAAGTTATTTTGTTTTTCAAAAGTGTTTTGAGCTGAAAAATTGTGGCATTTGTTTATAAACAGATGGTTTTGTTGCTAGTTTTTTCTATGTCTTAGAAGAGTTATTTGTTCAGTATTCTTACTTTTCATCCATAATCCTACTTTAGTTTTTTATTGAGATGATATCTTGTTCGTGCATCAGTTTGGGAGTAATGATCAGTCGGTTTCTAAAGATGTGTTGGATGTTTTGATGTGTCCATGGATAGTTATCTATTGGAAATAGTTCCTTTTTATAAAACTAATGATTCATTTCAAATGTTAAATCCACCTCTTCATATGATGCCTCATCCCATATTTTGGAATAGAGAGCAGGTTGGGATCGATTTAATGTGCCTCCAGTTCATGATAATTCTTTTGGACATAGCAGTTGTGTTCGGTGATGTTGATGTATTTCTCTGTATTCCATGTCCATTATTCTCCTCATTTGGGGTGAGAGTAAATTTTGATATGTATCTATGAGTTCCTATTTATATGAAGGTGTTTTGTTGAGAAAGTGAGTGTAATGTCCCAGGATTTCCATTTAATTTTTTTAAATAAATGGGAATTTTATGAGTCTGTGAAAATTGACGGCAAGTGATTCCGAGGTCCAGAGTGCCCGAAATGAATTTCCGAGGTTTTGTTTGGGTACGTTCAGTAAACGTGCGAGCACGTTTTCCTAAATTTTAAACCGGTTCTTAGAATTGAAATCTGAGGGCACCGTTGAACTCGCAATGCAGATATTCTCTTAAAGATACTTTCACGTCGACGACTGTTGGTCGTGATTGAAAGTTGATTTTTCACTTTTTCTTGGAAATAAAAAAATAAATAAAATAACACTTCATTTTATTTTATTTTTTTAACCACTCCTTGTGGATGTTGGTAGTGGGGACCACCAAACCTTATCCTCCCAAGATAGGTTATGGTGGTGGGGACCATACGAGAAAAACCTCCCATGTTTGATTTAAGTGGTTGGGACCACATGAGCCTCTTAATGAGGGAGAAACTTCTCAACTCCCTCATTAATGTGGAGGAGCCTCTTTAGATTTATCTATATTAAATTGTTCCAATGCACCACTTTATTATGCCAATGTAAATTAAATGGCTTGACACTTTTTAAATATTAAGTAACAGTGTCGTTGGAATTTAGCAAGGTTCTTAATAAATGAAACGTCATAAATTCCACAATAATTACATACCTCTCCCCCTCTCCTATATATATAGAGTTTGGGAGTAGGATTTGGGATGGCTTTACCAAGCGACGAAGCACTGGTAATGTGCTGCGACGCCCAAGACTTGGAGGATTGCGTTCACTAACGAAGAATACTCCACCAACGAAGAAGGAAGACCTCCTTCGACATTCTTCATCGGGACTTCATATGACGCGGGACATCCTCATATTGGACTATGATGAACCGATGAAAAATCCCAGAATTGGAGGTGTGTGGGGGATGAGACGAAGGTCAAAAAATTCACTTCCTTCCCTCTTCGTCAACATTAAGCGAACGAGGTAGGTGTTTAATTGTGTTTTATTATTTGAGGGAAGTTGTAGGGTGGTTGATTGATTTTATTCTCTCTTCCATTCTTGACTATTATTTAAAATTATAGAAGGAATTTTACTGCCTGGTACCTCTCTAAATGTGGAGGGTGTGTGCCAAACGAACATGGCCCGACCCCTCCATCGTTCTTCTTTGATGTGTTCTTTGAAATAGAGGAATTTGATGAAGGAGACAATGGTGATAAAGGAAACGACATTGCCACCCACGTTGCCCCCGTGGAGTTCCTGTCTATTGGGTGAACCGGCCGCGTGTTCTAGCTCTGCGCCCCGAATTAGCCACGACCTCGTGGCCCGCCGGCCTCCAGGCCAAACCGGCCCCACGCCCTGCGGTGCTCCAGCCTCCCGGCCGAACCTTCACCATTCCCCTGCGGTGCTTCAGCCTCCCTGCCGAGATGGTCATGTGCCCCAGCCGAACCACCCTCACTGTGGCCCTCTGAGCCACCCTGTCTTGTGCCGCTCGTAACCCTTCAAGCCACCTTGGATGGGGCTGCCCGCGGCCCTCTGAGCCTCCCCGGCATGAGCTGCCCCTGCTCGAGTCACCCCAGATCGCGCCGCTCTTGGCCCTCCGAGCCGACCCATCTTACGCCACATGCAACCCTCGCAACCGTCCCGGCTCGTGCATCCCATTGGCCCTTCGAGCCGCCCTAGATCGCACCTCCCTCCGTCCCTCTGAGCCGCCCCTTTGTGTCATGCCCTCGCGACAACTTCTAGCTGAGCTGCTCTGAGGCCTCTCACCCTCACAGCCTTCCACCGCCCCTCACGGCCTTTCATACCGACCCAACGGGCCGGCCCGCACTGTGGGCCAGGTCATTCCTTCTGGGTTGGACTGGATATGGGCCCACTACGACCCCTTTTATCTACTTTTGACCATAAATTTTTCTCTAGACATCCTTTTGATGAACCATTAGCGGTCCTGGAAACCTTGGAGCGAGACAGTCCCTTTGAGTGATAATCTAATGAGTTTTGTATTGAGATGGGATATAGTCTGGTTGGATCGAGCACGAATCTAATCAGGCCCCCTGACTAAAAGTCTAATAACTCACAGACAAGGCCATCTGATTGACGCGTCGTCTATTGAGTTGAGACCCCTATGACATGGAGGACCTTAGGGATAGTTCTTTGTGGGACTTCGTGGTAGTTGGAGCATCGACTAGTAGATTTTGGAGTGTATCATTATGGAGAGGAACGATCATTTGTGCGGAAACCTAGTAGTTAGCTGAGACTTGATGACTGCTGACTGTTTGACTCGGAGTGACTCGACTGGCCCAGTGGGGAGTTTCTTGGTGACATGGCATACCCACAATTGGGAGCTCCTTGGTGACGCGGTAGGCCCATGGTACTCTATAGAAGGAGTACCTTTGTAGTCTATGAGGGGGAGCACCTCTATGTGATGCGGAACATCCATGATAGAGAGCGCCTTGGTGTGATGTGACAGACCCACAATAATCGACGAGGGGGAGTACTTCAGCAGTACAAGGTTAGTGGGAAGCGCCTCTGTGTGACACAGCAGGACCACTGTACTCGATAGAGAAGGAGTTCTCCAGTAGAAAAGGGTTCAGAATGTTACTTAGTACTACCCCTAGAATAAATCCTAGTATGAGCTGAGTCAATATCTCTTTGTTTTCCTCATGATTTATATAGATTACATGATAACCTAGGTATATGTATGGGCATATAACTAAGTAAGTTTATATGTGGATTTATTACATTGTGTTTATTGTTGATGGATTTTGTGAGACCTAGAGGCTCTCGGCGTCCCTACTATGTATCGTTATACCCACCCCTGCCTAAGCTATGATCGCACCGTATTCTATTGGAAGAAGAGGATAGAAAACTCTGACTGAGGCTGAGAGAACCAGGAATGGATGGTTCTCGGAGGTGGACCATATGACGTGTCATTATGTGGAGGAGACAGATGGACGGGGAGTGCTAAAGAGGCGATCTGTACCTACCCTTCATGTTGGAATCTCAGAGGACGACTCAGTATATTCCTTTATTCTCTATATTTAGATGTATTGTATTTCAGTTGTACTTGTACCTTTACATTTGGGCTTGTATTCTGACCCCTTTTACATTTTATCACCCTTTTTGTTATACAGTTTACTTATGTTTCTATCTCATTACATACTTGGTTGTGAGTGTTTACCGGTTATAGAGGAAATGCCTTCCCATTTTAGGTAATTAGGCCTTTGGTTCTAGTCGCCAACCACAAGCTTATGGAGTGAGGGCTTGAGGTAGTCACGACATGGGCCCCGAGGGACGTGTCATGATATTGAGTTTTTTTGAGTGGTGTGATCCTTAACATCTCGATGTGTTGCAACATATGCTTCAAGAATCAGGGCTCCAACCATAGGCCTTAGAGTAAAGCTTTTCATGTTGTCAAAAAATCTCCAGAGGTGTGGGAAGCTTTACCAGGCTCTTTCCTCCACTATTTTGATATTGTAGTTTCTATGTACTTATTTTGGATTCTCATTATTGTGAATTTTCATTTTTTGCAACAAGCATGGTGGATATACCCCTCCCATAGTTTCTATGGTTATGCCTTCATGGATGTGGGTTTTCGATCAATGTCCCTATGTGGACCGCATAAGAAAATTAGGTGTGGTCTTGGTGTTACTTGTTCATAGGTGGAGAGTGTTGGGTAGTTACATTGTTTCTTTTTTTTGTTTTACTATCTTAATTAGTGTTTCCCCTTCCCTCCCCTCCCTGAGTGGTGGGGTTCTGGATCCGTGTCAAAAGAGTTGTCCCAACTCTTTTCCCCTTTGTTCGGGAGGGGGTGGTTTTGATGCTCATGTTGTAACCCTATTAACTTGGGTTTGTAGGTTATTGTGGGAGTTTTTTGGTGGTCCTGTGTAGGTGAGGCTCAATTCTAGTTCATTTTTAATTCTTTTTTGTACATTTCAAGTTTTTCTCTAATGATGGGGAGACCCACTACGAGTCTCAAAGATCTTTCCTTTAGTATTTGTCAGATGGAAGTTGTGATTTAATGGTGGGGAACCCATTCTGGCCTCCACCCCATGTCATTAGATTTTGTGAGTGAACTATGGTTTGGGTGATTGTTGTGTTCATTGAGAGAAGGTCCGACAATCTATTTATTGGCTTGGTTGTGGAGGTGTTGGCTTGATCTTTCCATGGATACTCCAGAAGTGGTTGAGAGTTAGTGTTTTTTTTGGGCGAGGTCATTAAGATACATTGTTGTTAAATGAAATTTGAATAGAATTAGAGGCTAGATTATGTTGATAAGGAATCCTTAGGTGTTGTTATGTAAATTGAAATGTTTTATGCCTTTCATAGGGCAGAAATCTTTAATGGCGGGGAGAATTGTCACACCCATTTTTTTTCTTATCAAGTCATGGTTTTGATCCAGTTCATTGAAAATATCAATTCTTATTTTGGGTCTTGGTTGTGAATAATGTTGATTTTTTAATTTTCATTTATGTATAATAACCCTAATTAGGGTTCATCATTGCTTTTTTAGAAGTTTTTTTAGAAAGGGTGGTTATTTCATGATTTGGACCAACCATGAGCCCAATTCTAGATTTAAAAACCAAAATGTTTCTTTTATAACATATTAATTTTTCAACATTTTTGATTCATTACACTTCCCACTTGGACTAAACTTACATACTAAAACTACCATATAATTTCCCCCCCCCCCTTATAAATTCATAAGCATGGTGAATTTGGGTTACTTATTTAGGCAATGGTCCAGGCCGTGGGCCCATTTCCAGTTTTAAAAAAATAAATTTTTTCTTTGATATCTTTTCCATTTTTTTATATTTTTCAATCATTATACCTTCCATTCGAATACAAAATACCTATCCCCATCCCAATTATATATTTTACCTATTTAGAGCCCATTTGAATCTCTTATTTGGGCGAATGTTCTCTAGTTTCCTCAAAACGTCCATAATTGAGAAGGTAAATTGTTTCATCCATAAGTCATTATATTAGTACTATTTTTTACAAAAATATTATTTTCCGGGTTCTTCCAGATATTATGAATCTCTACAAGAAGTTCCAATCCATTACCTTATCTCTAGGGGTGCATATATAATAGAAGATGGAGAGTTTTCAAGGTGACAGGGTGAGATTCCTTCTCCTTTCTCCTTCCTCTACCTCATTATTTCCTTATTTCTTAGTTTTCTATTCTCCCCTAGTCATGTTAGACCTACGGTTCTGTTATCCCCAGATTTTTATGGGTTTTTTTCGTTTGGGGATGGCTTTCATAGGTTTAGTGTTTATAAACCCTCAGATGGTGATATTGGGAGTGTGTTTCCATTACGCCAAGGATTTGAGGTAGGATATCCCTTTCACATGCCATTGTCATTTATGTTTCATCGTATTATTATTTTTAAAATATTATATATATGTTTTTTTCATCCTTTGGATAATTTTATTGGTGTGAAAAATGGTAGTTTATTCCCTGTTTTGTGAAAGTTAGAGTTATTTTGTCATAAAAGTGTACACCATGTTTTTTTAATTGTTCCACTATCTTTTGCAACTAATTTTTGAGTTTTCAAACCTGTTATATGGTATTTTTAATATTTTATAGTAGCTCTAATAAAATATGGCATGAAATTGGTGTTTTATTCCATGTAAAGTTATTGAAATAAAATGTTTTGTTTAAAAAGGGCATGTCATGTGTTCGGTAAATTGCCCGGTTGGATTTTATGTGTGATGTATGATTTAAAAATCACATTTTGGGATTCATAAATGAATTGGAATAATGATAAATGATATTTTGGGTCCTTATATCTCTTTCCAATTTAGATTTGGTTTTACAAACAAATGGGTTTTGGTTTAAAACATGTTTTGGCCCGAGTTGTTGGATAATGGCTCGTTTCACATCCTTATGAAAATGGTCTGTTTTGAATATGCAACATGAGTGTTTTATGGGGTTTTTAATGTTATTTTATACTATCAATGTTTTATATACACCAAATTAATAAAATTTAAATGCATACCTAGGTCAAATGTTAGTTTTGAGAAAGGAATAAAGGCCCATTTGACATTTTTTTTTGCAAAAATGGTTTCCATTTGTATTTCATGTTCTATCTTTTGGGGACAATTTTTTGTCCAATAAAGTGATTTATTAATTGATTTTTGGGATAAAAAATATGGTTATTTATGTTATTTATTGGTTTTTGGCCATAAAATAGCATTTTTTTATTGGATTTTATGTGCAAGGCCTCATTATACTCCTTGAAAATGTTTTTCGAAAATTTTTAGTGGTTTATTGATTCATGAAAGAAATGTGAAGCATGTTTGAGGAATGTTTGTGTGTTTATGGTTTGGTAATGTAATTTTTATGTGAATAGTGTATTTTATAATATGTGTAACATGATAGAGAACTAAATGGAATCTAGGGTATCTAGGTGGGCGAACATGTACTAGTATGTTAATGATTCCATGGGGTTTGGCCCATGTTTCATGTAGAAAGTTAGATGATGATAACATTGACCAAAATATGATGATGATGCTTTTGGGGGACCACTAGGGTATGGGTATTCTCCCTACTAGTGTCTTGTGTACATGAGAAAGGATATTATTATGGTTACTTTCACCAAGATACGAGGTACCTTGGGCTCACAACTAACTTGTTCCTAGGTTTGTTCCCATGACTTCTTCCCATTGGCTATTTTGTAGTCACTATTGACATATAATGTTTTTGGATGGTATATTCAGAAGTGTGTGTGATTTATTTAAATTTGTACATTCTTTAAAGAATCCCTCTTGAAAACTAGTTTCATTTTCAAGTTTCTCCTCTTTGAAAATTTTTACTAGCATTCTTGTTTATAAAACATGCATGTTTTTTGGTAAATTATTTAAAGCATGGGACCTCATTGGGAAAACATACCTTTATATATAGTATTTAAAACTTGAAATTGATGTTTCTTCTATTTTAAAGGATGTGCATTGGGAGTAGAATATCAGGCTAACCTACTTAGTTTTAATACTCACACCTATAGTCTTCTTCGATTTTTAACCCTTTTGTATGTTTTAGTTTGAGTTTGATGGCCTTGGACGACATGTGATCATTGTTTTGGAGAGTGACCATATGGGTCACATGGTTTTATTTGATTATCAGGTTTCATCAGTTGATTTTTTGGTTTAGTTATACATTTATTTTCTTGAATAAATAATGTTCAGTTCATTTTTTATGTAAATGTATTTTGGGCGGACCATTTCCTTCTAATTTTTTTTGATTGTTTTTATTTGGGAGAAATCGTTCCCTTGTCTTCTCTATTGATGAAATTAGTTCTTATCTCCATCCCAGGACGATCGGGAATGCCTCTCAGGGCTTGTCGTGGGTCGTCCTAGGTGACCAGTTTAGGGTCTACACGGGCTGGTTCGTGAGAAAATGGAATCAAAGGAGGCCGGCACTTAGCAGAACTTTTTTTAGAGAGCCATTGTTATTTGAGGGATTTCAAGGTAGATGGAGTAGGATTTTTGGGACTTGAGGGGTTAGTGCTGGAAGATTTCCACAAACTATTTCTTGTTCTGATCCTTGAGTTTCCACAGGATGTGTTGTTTAATTAGTTTCCTTTGTTGTTATTGATTATTTGGTGTTGTGATAAGTCAAGGGGAGTCTAACTAATGGCCTCCGTGAGCTCACAGGTCCTGGAAAGACATGTGGAGCTAGGTAATGGTCTAAATAATTCACTTTGTGTTGGTGTTTTGTTTGACATATGGCCGCCAACCAGATGGTCAAGTCAACCACTAACACTTGTTCCATTTTGTGGGTTTCTTGGACCATTCTTGATATCTGAATTTTTGTTTATAAAATACTTATGTGAGAATTATGGAAATGTTTTTTAAAGTACAGATTTGATTTTGAAAAGTGGAAAAGTTGTTTTCAAAAATTAAAAATCATAATAGTTTTAGGAAGGTTGTTTTTTTAAACAAGTTTTGGGGTGGAAGTGGAAATGATTTAAAATGATTGTATTTTCCCTAATCTAAACTCGTGGTTTTTTGAAATAAAATTTTTTGAATGTGTGAATCATTTTAAGGTGATTCTGAATATTTTTTTTAAATGGTGTGTTTTGGGTTGTTGAAAATTGTTTGAATAAGATAAATTAGTTTTGGAATTTGGTTTTGAGTCGTTGGTGTCTTCCTAGAAAGGGTATTGGTCTCAAAGGCCATCAGATTAAGAAAAGATACCATAATAAATTTCAAAAAATGGGAAATTTTTATTTGGAGTATCTTGGTTGTTTTAAAAGTTGTTAAAAATTAAAAGGGGTAGGGTTTTTTAGAAAATGTTTCTTTATGAAGTGTGGTTGGTTTTGTGAAGTCTAAAAAGGGTTTTTGACTTGGTGGTTAGTGTTACTTTGGAAGGTACATGATTTTTTGGAATTATGTTGTTTTTTTAGCCTTTGGTGTTTTCATGGGTGGTCACACACCTAGTTTTATTGATATCTTTAAGGATGGACAATATGTCATGGTAGTTGGGTGCCTGGGGTGGCATAGAAATGTGCATGTGGGTGATACTTGTTGAAACACCATTGGTGAATGTGGGAACCCACCAAGTTAGTTTGTTTTTCAAAAGTGTATTGAGCTGAAAAATTGTGTCATTTGATTATAAACTGATTGTTTGGTGGCAAGTTTTTTTATATCTTAGATGTGTTGTTTGTTTAGTATGCTTACTTTTGATATATATGTCATAATCTAGTCCTATCTTGAGATGAAATCTTGTTAGCACCTCAGTTTTGGAGTAATTTTTAGTGGGTTTCTACAGATGTGTTGGATGTTGTGATGTGGCCATAGATAGTTCTCAATTAGAAATATTTCCTTTTTATCAACCTAATTATTCTTTTCAAATGTTAAATACACCTCTATAGTTGATTCCTCAGCCCGTTTGTTGGAATAGAGAGTTTTTTGGGATCAATTTAACATGCTTCCAGGTCATGATAATTCTTTTGCACAATGTAGTTGTGTTCAGTGACATTTATGTGTTTCACTGTATTCCTTGTCCTTCCTCGTTCAGAGTGAGAATTAATTTTGATATGTATTTGTGAGTTCCTATTATTATAAATTGTTTTTGTAGAGAAAGTTTATTTTTGAGTTGTGCGATCCTTAGAACTTGGATGTGGTACAGAAGATGCTTTAAGAATCAGGGCTCCAGCCATAGGCCTTAGTGTGAAGCTTTTCACACAGTCTGGAAATCTCCAGAGGTGTGGGAAGCTTGGCCAGGATCCTTCCTCCACCATTGTGATATTTTAGTTTCTAGGTATTTATTATGGTTCCTCATTACTGTGAAGTTCCATTTTTTCGCAAGAATCGTGGTGGAATTACCCCTCACATAGTGTTTATGGTTATGCCTTCATAGATGTGGGTTTTTGATCAATGTCCATGTGTGGACCGCCAATGAAAATAAGGTGTGGTCTTGGTGTTTCTTGTTCATAGGTGGAGAGTGTTTGGTATTTCCATTGTTTCTTTTTTTATTTCAATGTCGTAATTATTGGGTCCCCTTCCCTCCCATCCCTGAGTGGTGGGGGTCTGGATCCATTTTCAATGTGTTGGCCCAGTTCTTGTCCCCTCTATTTGGGAGTGGGTGGTTTTGATGTTCATGTTGTAACCCTATTAACTTGGGTTTTTAGGTTTTTGTGGGAGATTTTTGGTGGTCATGTGTATTTGAGGCACAATTCTTGTTCATTTTGAATTATTTTTTTGTTCATTTCTAGTTTTTCTCTAATGGTGGGGAGACCAACTGTGGGTCTCATAGAAATTTCCTTTAGGATTTGTCAGATTATAGTTGTGATTTAATGGTGGGGATTCCATTCCGAACTCCACCCTAAGTCATTGGATTTTGTGAGTGAACTATGGTTTGGGTGATCATAGGGTTCATTGAGAGAATTCCCAAAAATCTAGTTATTGTATTGGTTGTGGAGGTGGTGGCTTGATCGTTTTTTTGATTCTCCGGAAGTGGTTGTGAGTTGGTGTTTTGATTGGGACCGAGTATTAAGTTACATTGTTGGTGAATGAAATTTGATTAGCATCAGTGGTTGTATTATGTTGATAAGGAATCGTTAGTTGTTGTTCTTTCAGTTGAAAAGTGTTATGGCTTTCTGAGGGTGGAAAGCCTTAATTATGGAGAGAATTGTCACACCCAATTTTTTTTTCTTTTCAGGTCATGGTTTTGATCCGGTTCATTGAAAATATCAATCCTCTTTTTGGGTCCTTGGTGTGATTAATATTGAGTTTTTTAGATTCATATATGTCTAATCACCCTAATTTGGGTTCCCCATTTCCTATTTAGGAGTTTATGGAGAAAGGGTTGTTATTTCATGATTTGGGCCAATCGTGAGCCCATTTCTATATTTAAAAACCAAAATTGCTTCTTTTATAACTTCTGAATTATTCAAAAAATTTCATTCATTACACTTCCAACTAGGAATAAACATACATATTAAAACTACCATATCATTTTGGACCCCCTTATAAATTCTTAGGCATGGAGAATTTGGTTTACTTATTTAAGAATTAGGCCAGGGTGTGGGCCCATTTCCAATTTTAAAGAAATAATTTATTTCTTTTATATATTTTTTATTTTTTAATATTTTTCGGTATTTCAACCTCCCATTAGACTCAAAAATATCTATCCCCACCCCCAGTATATATTTTACCTATTGTGAGCTCATTTGACTCTTTTATTAGGGTGAAGGTTCTTTGGTTTCCTCAAAATGTCCTGAATTGAGAAGGTAAATTCTTTCTTCCCTAAGTCATTCAATTCATACTCTTTTTTCAAAAAATATTCTTTCAATGGATAGAAAAGGTATTAGAAACCTCTACAAGGAGTTCCAAGCCATTCCATTCTTTCTAAGGGTGCATATCTAATGGAATATGAAGAGTTTTCTAGGTGGAAAGATGAGATTCCTTCTCCTTTCTCCTTCCTCATCCACCTCCTTTCATTATTTCGTGGTTTTATATTCTCCAATAGTAATTTTAGACATAGGGTTTTGTTATACCATGATTTTTATGGGGGTTTTGTTCTTTTGGGGATTTTCTTCATAGGTTTAGGGTTTATAAACCCTCAGATGTTGATATTGAGTGTGCATTTCCATTATGCCAAGTATTTGAGGTAGGATATCCCTTGCACATTCCTTTATCTTTTATGTTTCGTAATTTTATTATTTTTAACATCTAATATATATGTTTAATATTTTTTTCATCCTTTTTATAATTTTATTGGTGTAAAAATGGTGGTTTATGCCTTGTGTTGTGAATGGTAGAGTTGTTTTGTCATAAAAGTGCACACTAAGTATTTGTTTAAATATTCCTATATCTTTTGCAACTATTTTTCATGGTTTAAAATATTGTTTATGGTATTTTTAAATTGTTACAGTATCTATAAAACAATATGGCATGAAATCTTTGTTTTATTCCTTGTCATGTTCTTAAAATTAGTTGTTTTGTTTAAAAAGGGTATGTCATGTGTTCGGTAAATTACCCGGTTGGCTTTTATGTGTGATGTGTGATTTAAAAATTATTATTTTTGGTATTTATAAATGAATTTTGAGAATTATAAATGTTATTTTTGGGTCCTTATATGGATTTCCAATTTAGATTTGGTTTTACAAACAAATGGGTTTTGGTTTAAAACATGTTTTGGTCCGAGTTGTTGGAAAATGGTCTGTTTTACATCCTTATGAAAATGATTGGGTTTTGAAAATGTAACCTGAGTGTTTTAAGGGATTTATGAATGTGGTTTTATGCTATAAATTGTGTGTATACACCTCCTTAAAAAAATTTAAATGAATACCTTGGTCAACTGTTAGTTTTGAGAAAAGCTTAATGGTCCGTTTGGATTTTTTTTTGTAAAAATGATTTCCATATGTATTTCATGTTCTATATTTTGGGGCCATTTTATGGTCCATGAATGTGATTTATTAATTGGTTTTGGGGTTAAAAAATCTGTTTTGTTATGTTATTTATGAGTTTCTGTCTTTAAAAGATCATTTTTGAATGGATTTTATGTGAAAGGCCTCGTAATAATACATGAAATTATTTTACAAAACTTTTAGTGGTTTATTGATTCGTGAAAGAAATGTGGAGCATGTTTGCAGGATGTTTTTGTGTTTATGGTTTGGTAATGTAATTTTTATGTGAAATGTTTATTTTATAATATATGTAACTTGATTGATCACTAAAGGGAATCTCGAGTATATTGGTGGGCGGCCGTGTACTAGTATGCTAGTGATTCTGTGGGGTTTGGACCCTGTTTCATATAGCAAGTTTGAAGACGACAAAACTAACTAAAATATGATGATGATGATGATGTTGGGGGACCACTAGGTTATGGTTATTCTCCCTAATTTTGTCTTGTTTTCACATGAAAAAATATTATTATGGTTACTTTCACCGAGATATGAGGTACCTGGGGATCACAACTATCTAGTGCCTAGGGGTGTTACTGTGACTTGTGCTCATTGGATATTTTGTACTAACCATCAGTATATAGTGTTTTTGGATGGTAAATTAAGAAGTCTGTGTGATTTTTTTGAAATTTTACATTATTTAAAGAATCCCTCTTTAAAACTATATTCATTTTGAAGTTTCAGCACTTTGAAAATTGTTTCTAGCATTCATGTTTATAAAACATGCAAGTTTTTGTCTCGTAATTTCACTATATAATGGGACCTCATTTGGAATACATACCTTTATATCTTGCATTTAAAACATGAAATTGATTTTATTTTATTTTAAAGGATATTAATTGGGAAAAGAATATTAGGCTAACATATTTAGTTTTAGTACTCACGCATATAGTCTCCTTAGGTTTTTAGCCATTTTGCACATTTCATCTTGAGTTTGATTACCATGGATGATGCTTGATCATTTTGTTGGAGAGTGACCATAGTGGTCACATGGAGTTGGTTATTAGGTTTGGTCAGTTTAGTTGTTGGTTTAGTGATACATTTAGTTTCTTGTACAAATAATGTTCAATTCATTTTTTATGTAAATGTATTTTGGGCTTTCTATTTCATTCTGCTATTTGTTTGATTGTTTTTATTTCAGAGAAATCATTCCATTGTGTACTCTATTTATGACCACGATGCTTATAGACATCCTAGGAGGATTGGGAACGCCTCTCAGGATTAGTCGCTGGCTGGCCTAGGTGACCGGTTCAGGGTCGACTCAGGCTTGTTCGTGACACTTTATCCTATTGGGTGGTGATGGGATTAACTGAAATAAATATTAAATTAGATTAAATAAAAAGAAATGGTTTATGGTTGTAGTGCTATCATATTTATTTTCCACTATTATAACAATTTACATCTTAATTTACCTGATAGTATGATATCTATGTTTTTTCCAAGTTAGAATTGTTGTTATGAATGGGTCAGATAGTTAATGTGGTGAAAATGGTTAAATAATATAAGGACGGTAATTTTTGTTTGGATAATGAATTAAGGAGGCTTTTTTAATAAATCTTATCTTTCTTATAATTTTCTAGAAATAAAATTGATTCTTGGAGCATGTTCAAATTTTTCTTCTATACCATAATAAAAATGAATGAATAACCTAAAGTTGTAATTAATGTTATTAATGTTAGTAATAAAAGGTTTTTTAAATGAGAATTATACATATCATAGTTTCTTGAAACTATAATTGATGTTAGATAACATGTTTAAATAATTTATTTTCTTGTTATAACTAATTCCATAGGTTTTCCATAGTTTTGACCCATATTAAATGGATCAGTTAAATCAATATGTAATAAAAAATGTTGTTTGAGAAATTTAAATTTTTGGGTTTGAGTGACCCATTATCATATAATGTTTAGATGAACTATTTTTAGGGCCTAGTCACCAAAATGAAACTATTTATTATTTACTACCATACATGTTTCTCTATACCCAAGTCTTTGTATGTGATGTGATGTGATCCTAATATTTATTTTGGTATGATGAATTATGTACAGGGAGGCTCTGGTTATTGGCAATAGCTGACACCTATGATGGTGAGATGCATAGAGATTTGCATGGTCATGTTAGAGATGGAATTATATTTAATGGAATGGGTTGAATCTATGATTACCCATTATTTTACATAAATCTAGGATGATTTCATATAAATAAATCTGTTTAAAGGCAAGATGGTTAGGTTTCCTATTTATCCACATTCATTTCCCCACTGCATGAGGCAACTTGATGTTCTTGGTTCTGCATCTCTTTATGGTAGCTCAAGATGTTTCCTAGAGTACCTGTAATTATATAATGGTAAAAGTATAATTAATATGTTAACCCATGGGGTTTGTGATCACTATAATAAAATATATTTTAATCTTAATAAATTGTGGGTTTGGTTAGATTATGCCTAGAGTGAAAAAACATCACATTATGGTAAATGAAATGTAACTTTAATAATGATAATTAATGTATAAATTTAAACAGAAAATCCTTAATTTTATTACGTTTCTTAAATTCTTGTCTTCTTATAGGTTATATAGCTTTTATTGGTGGAAACAGGGTACCCCAGAGATGATAATTGTAGTTGAGTCTGAGACTAGGTTAATGCACATAGCGTGGTTGTGATATATATTATATCATCTATTTTTTTTTGATTTCTTATGCTACCCCTACCATTTCAGTAGGGTGACTCACACTTATCTGACATTGGGAGGGTTTTCCCCCAATATCCTATTTGGAAAGCAATGGAAGGCAGACTACCCTTTATAGACCCACTCTAATCTTCAGGTAATCCTATGTGCTAGTATGCAGGGTGGTTAGTTTCTCCATATATGTGTGTCAAGGGTTATAATGGATTGTGGTTATTTTAGACACATGTATATGAGGATATTGTATACTACAGATTATCAAAGGTAAGACATGTATGGGCTATGATGGATTGAAGTATAGATTTAGTGCATGGGTTATGAATATTAGAGGTGTAATACCTGATGTATGGTACACAACATATGGGGTATGGTGGCTCCCCAGAAATTGTCTTTTACTATATGGATATGTGGTTTGGGATATTGAGAGGATGTGATGAATGAGATGCATGTTGTGATACTTTAGCCTTGGTGTCTTCAGGATGACCTCTTTTAGAGAGAGAGAACTCAAGATGTGTGACATTGATGAAGACATGAAAACCAATGGGGAAGGGATAAGAGGGTTACCTTATTTTTGTTACTACAATATATGATCTCTTATTTGAATTAATTGTTCTGAGATAACCATGGCGATGCTTGGAGCTCAGTATACCTCTTTAGGTGAAAATTTATTATCATATTTTGTTCACCAGAATTTGCATGCATTATTTATCTTTTATACAAGAGGCTCCATGTAGGATCCTACATAGTATAATTATTATGATCAATATATTTATATATGGTATATGTTTTAGGCTAGTAAGAGTATTTCGGAGAGCAAGATGGATATTACTAGATTTTGGTTGTTTGTGAGCTATTTATGCTTTACAGTCACTATTGAGATTATATTTTGGTACGTGTAGTTCCTCTTTAGTTGTATTAGTTTTGAATTAATTTTCATTCATATACTTGGGTTTTCTTTTATTATATCTGAGAATGATTTATTTGGTGTAATTATCTTACCTTCTATTCCTCATATTCCTTTAGAGTGTAATGCCTCCCATTTTTATTTACATTATTCGATCAGTTATTTTATTAAACGCAAAACGTATTGGAGGAGGGATTTGGAATGTCACTATATCCCTTCTCTCATTTCCATCAAGGAGGGGTTAAATTAGGGGGAGGGGTCATGATAGAGTTGTATTATAGGGTTGAAGTTATAGGGAATGATGAAGTTTGGAGTTTGGAATAAGTGATACTACATGGGTTTGTAGGGAAATAATGTCATCTAAGTTTAGTAAGAAATCGAAATAAGGGAGACCAGATGAGACATGGGTAATTAGTGCCCCCCCTAGATATGAAATACATAGCTTTAATTTTTATAATCCTACAAATAGAAGTGATACATTTTGTGGTTTAGAGACCTAAGAAAGGATAATTCATCATTCTTATTTGTTTCTATGTATGAAATGAGTATAAATTGGGATTTAGTTAAACCATGAATAAAATAAATAAATAAATAATCTTAATATTATAAATTATTGGTTTAGGAATTTATAAGTATTTTTATTTTATTGTTATGGATCTAAGTCTTCATCCTGGTTATGTTCACATTGAATATGTTTAACATGATGTGTTAGTAGATCACCACAGAGTTGAATTTGACGGTGATGACTATTTTAGGAGGAAAATATCATAGTTTCAGTACTAGAGTCTACCGAAGAATGAGGGCTCCATTTCAGACATAGTGACATTGGAATGATTGGAGGAGGAGATTTCCTTCACTTCATTATGTGTTTATAAGAATAAGTGGGATTTATTAGTGGTAAATATGCTATTTAGATTCTAAAGGTAGTGGTGGATATTGTTCCTTAGGTATTTCGAGGAGTCTTAGGTATCATGGGTGACATTAAAACACTAGTTATAAGAAGAGTTTCTTCAATTAAAAAGGTGACCTATCACAAGGATATTCTTATAATTCAATATGGGAGTTCTAGTGTATGAGAGTTCATGATCCCTTTCTAAACCCTTCTCTATTATGAATGCGACCTTTTTTGCATGTAGAGATTTGGTCAATGAATTTTTAAGAGGCTTTTCTTCCAGAGATCCCAAACCAGGTCACTCCATTTATACTATAGACACATTTTATTATTCTATTGAGAGTATATTTCATTTCGAGGACACTATCTAGAACCAAATAATTATAATAGGGGAGCAATCAAGACTCTCTATAAAGTATATATATTGTCCAGGGTTAATTTTTACCTATAAAAAGATATTTTGGAAATATTGGGGTAGGTCCTGGCCATTATCAACTCATTTAACTTGGGATGGAGTCTCTCAATACTTTTATAAGGGTTAAGATGCATTTTTTCTTATGGAGGATGAGGGAATCCACAGAAAGAGCACCAGACCTTTCTGAGAATGTGACATGCATGAGGTGTTCTACTTTATTTCCTCTATTGAGGAAGATTTATCCAAGGTTGTAGAAGTATTATGTTCTATATTAGGATTAGTAGAGAGGATATGGGATATGTATAGGATGGACCTGAGGTGTTCCTCATCCTATGAGAGTTTTTTTCACCGAGGAGGTGTTTTTCTTAAAGGTTAGAGAGGTCCTAGAGTAGTTTGTGGTTTGTTTCATGCAATGGAATTTCACGTGTTGTGAAAATGAGACAACATTCGAGGTACCAATTTCTTGTTTTGTACATTGATATTTTCCTTGTCTAATTCCAGAGATAAATACTCCATCATATCACCTACCCTAGTATATGATTTGGGAATTTTGGTGATGATACTTCTATTTCCCTTGGTGTTGACTAAGCCAGTTAGAGGTTGACAGTATCTATATGATGTTTGTAGATATTGTGAGCTAGTGATGGGGTAACAACACTCTTGGAGAGACTTTATATGTTTATGGAAATATACATATGAAATCATCCTTGGTATGAATTAGAAATATTTTCTATATATCATTGTAGATTGATTTAGGTGACAGATTGTGTTCTATGATGATTATGGGCACCCTATAGTGTTCATTGGTGAGTGGTACCCTTAGATGGGGTCTGAAAGGTGATACATCATTTTCTTCCATGATGACCATGTTGATGATGATTTCATCAGAGGATTAACCAATGTTGACTCCCAAGGTTATGTAAGTGTACCCTGATGTTTTTCCTATAGAGGTTGTGGAATTACACCTTAAAGAGAGGATGAGATTGGAATTGATTTATATCTTTGAATTTCTCTACTCTTGATGTATCCATATAGGAGGAAGCCTTATTAGTTGGGAGATCTGTGGGTATAACTAAATTATTTTTTTATAATGTTTTTATTTAGCCGAGTGTGTAACCTTGGGGAGCTCTAATTTTGTTTATGTAGATGTCCAATGGAAGTTTTCATCTTTGTGTCAACTATAATATCTTGATCCAAGTGGCATTGGATAACCCATATACCTTTCATAAAGTTGATGATTTGTCCGATAAACTAAAAGAATCTAGTTGGTTCGGAAAGATCGATTTGCAGTTATGATATCATCAGAAATGGGTAAAAGATGATGATACCCTGAATATTGATTTCCAGTGACATTATAAGAATTATGAGTTCATTGTGATTCCATTTGGTATGACAAACTCTCAATCCATGTTCATGCATTTGATGAACGTAGTGTTCATGGAGTTTTTGGATTAGTTCATGGTGGTATTTAGCATAAACATCCTGTGATAATCCACATTCACAAAAGAGTTTATAGATAATATGCATGCCTCCTTGGTTTTTCTTCATCATCATCATATTTTTGGGATGTTATAAAAGTGTGATATATGGGATCATGGAGTTTGTTTTTTGGGGAATGTAATGTACCAATGATGAGTATTTGCAGGTCTTTCAATGATCAATGTAGTATTTTTTTTTGAATCCCCCAAGATAGTTGTAGTGGTATATGGTTTCCTTGGATTTATAGTATATTTTTAGAGGTTCATAAATAATTTCTCACTGATTGAAAATCCTCCGATAACCATGTCTAGAAAGGATCATGCATTCTTGTAGAATTATCAGTGTCAAGCATCTTCCGAGTACCTGAAGGAGAAGTTGTTCAACACTCTAGTTCTTCATAAGAAAAAAGAGTTAGTTAAGTTTAGTATTTTCTATAATGATCTAGGTCTAGGTTTGGTACATGTTCTAATGTAGTTGAGATCATTTGTTTCTAATCAGCCTATCCAGTTACATCTCCATGAGTGTAATTATTCCACCCATTATCAAGAGTTATGAATGGTTTTTTTTCCTTTTAGATGTGTCAAAATTACCTCTTCGATGACCATTTTGTTGTTTCTACTGATCATAAGAGTTTGGGGTATGTATTCTTACATATTTAATTGAGATTTCAGTATTGGAAATGGATGTATTATTATAGGACTATAACTTTTTTATTTCATATACACTAGGAAAGAGTAATTTTGTAGCTGATATGCTAATAAAAAAGTCATGTAGTAATGTCATGCATGAATATAGAGATTCTTGGAGGGTGATGTATGATTTCTCAGTAATATATCTTAATATGGGATATGTTGCTGTAAAAGGTTATCTTTTTTAGATGAAAACCCAATTTTCTTTGGTGCAAGATGTATTGGAGTCCCAACTTGGGGAATTTTATGTTGAGGTCAAGAGAGACTGAGTTATCTTTTCAACGAACATGATGAATTGTTTGAGGATTAAAATCCTCATGTTTTATTCTAGGGGTGTATATTAATCCCTTTAGTGATGCATGAGATGGTTCTTTGTGAGTTCCATAGCTATCCCTTATAGGAACATCATGGAATGGTGAAGATGTATCGAGCTCTGAGAGCATAGTTTTGGTACCATGGGTTGAAGCATGAAGTTTCAGAGTTTGTGCCTTGATGTTTGATCTAGTAGAAGGTGAAGGCTAAGAATAGTGTTCCTAGTGGGTTTCTCCATCTATTGGATGCTCCGCAGTGGAATTGGGAGGGAATATTTATGGAATTAATTACCTGTGTTACTTCAGATCAATGTGGTTTTGATTCTTTATAGGTGATAATGTAATGTTTTAAAAAAATCATCTCACTTCATAGAGATCGTAGAGTCAAGCTCCATGGAGGTTTTTTTGAGGAAGTTCTGAGAAAATATGGTGAGACTCCATAGATTCTCGAGGTAGATCATCTTTGATCATGATCCTCATTTTATCTCCAGGGTATAGAGTGGTCTCTAGATTTCATTTGGACCTCAGTTATTCCATAGCACTGATTTTCATCCATATAAGAATAGTCTGACAGAGGAAACAATCCAGACTCTTGATGTCATGAAATCTTCTAGTGTCTTATATTTTTGAGGTTCAATGATGAGGCACTATATTTGGTTGATTTTTTTATATTAATAGTTTATAATCCACCATTTTCATGTAAACATTTGGGGCTTTGAATGTCCAACCTTTTTGTTCTAAATTTTTCTATAACAAGGTTATAGAGTTTAAAATTATAAATCCAAAACTAGTGTAGAGTATAACATAGATGGTTTAGGGGATTTGTGAGAAGTTTAAGGCAGTGTAATATTGGAATAATTTTTCTTTCAGTTAAAGGAGTAGACCTATAGAGTTAGAATTTATAAATCATTTATTCTTGAAGGTGACTCCTCATCATGGGCAGTGAAGGTTCATTCATGGGAGTAAGATTTATTCCTCATTTGTAAAGAATTTCATGATGTTGGATCATATTGAAGTTGAAGTATATCAAATAGAATTTCTTCTATAGATAATCTAGATACATGATGTCTTTCTTATGTTATATATTAAACATTATCTTTATAATTAATCTCAATCATTTGTTAGGAAAATATCAACACTAATGATAATGTGAACTTTAAAGATTAACTGATGGAGATCCCGGACTACCATGATATGGTGTTTCATGGGTATACTATTCCATTATATTGTGTTCAGAACTGATAATGTGGTTGGAGGAGATTACTTGAGAAATTGATTCACAATTATGCGCTTCGTATCCTATTTTTTTTGTCATTTATCAATTATCCTATTGTGAAGATCATTTGTGGTTTTAAATATTCATCTGTTTTATGACATTATTTCCACTTGTTGATGTTTTATTAGTAACCTTGATCTAATTTCAGAGTTATCTCCCATAAAATATTGTTTATTAGTTGGTATTTAATAATACATGGTTTTACACTTGGTTCCTCTAAGTGAGGTGGTTGAGGTCTTGTGATGGTGATATTTATGAGTGGTATCTCATGGGGAATCTTTTGGATGTCGCTTTTTTATTCCTTCTCTTTGGAATTTGTTTTAAATTTTCAAGGATGAGAATCACTTGAGAGGTATTTAATATATAATCTCAGATACTATTTCCCAAACGTTTGTATGTTTCCAGATAATGAGGCACCCTGAAGAGAAAAACAATAGGGTTTTCATTGTATCAATACTATAATCCAGGGTAAGTTGGAATTAATTACATGAAAGGAATATCACACTATAAATGAGTCATTCATGGTTGGTGTGGGAGTTTGATTCATGACAAGAATGAAATTCATGGCTTGTGTGAAAGTTGTTCAAGGAGTGAATACATGACATGTATGGAATACATGCCATGAATGCGATGGGTTTTAACATTAGTGAATTCATCCATTAAAACTCACATCATCAATTTGAAATTCACTTAGTGAATTTATTATAGGTTGAATGGTTTGAGGTGACTAATTTTTTTACAGGACTAAAAATTTGGGACATTCAGAATGTGAATAACCAATTCATGTGGTGAATATCCACTAGAAAGTGTTCCAAATTCATATTTCCCTCATTTTTCCCAAACCCAACCCTTTTATCCAAACTTCTTGGAATCCATAGGAATTTCCACATTTTTTTGAATCATTTTTAAAAGTTTTAATCCCCACCTTATGATGTTCGATTTGTGGTGATTAGAGGTGAGTTATTCCCTTCTTTGTTATGACTTATTCATAGATTATTCATATTTCCTATAATTCTTCCTTACCATAACATTTAAATTGATCTATTTTGTTCTATATATTTATTTTTATTTTTTTGGTGTGGTTGGAGTGTGGAGTTCTTTGACGGATTTATCTTCCTTATGGGATAGGAGATCAAGATCCAAATTGTTCATATGTTCTCATTAGAAGAATGCTGAAACCTTAAGGTAGGGAATTCATAACTTTTAATTTTTATTTTTATGTGAAATCACAAATTTATCATGATTTATCCATTTGGGTGGTTGTGTGATTAACCTAGATATATATTAAACTAAATTAATGAAAAGGAAATGTTTCATGGTTTTAGTGATTGCATGCTTATTTTCCACAATTATAAAGATGTTCCTATTGATTTTATAGATAGTATGATATCTACATTTATCCTCTATTATCATGGTTTTTAGTCCTGGGTGAGTATGTTAATTATATAATAATTTTTGAATAATATAAATTAGTTAATTATGGGTTGGATAAATAATTAAATTGGAACATTAATAATTTTTTGATTTTTTATAATTTGATGAAAATAAAATTAATGATTGGATCGGGTTTAAATTTTTATTCCATATGTTAATGTACATGGATAAATATCCTAGAGATTTAATTATTTTTATTGATGTTAAAAATAATGTTAATGTAAAATAAGAACAGTTCTTATCACAATTTATTGAAATTTTAATTGATGCTAGAGTGCATGTTTAAATAATTTAATATCTTATTATATTTGAAAAATTAGGTTTCCAATATTTTGAACTTATAATAAATGAATTAGATAATTCATTCTGGAATAAAACTATTTCTTTGAGAAATGTAAATATTTGGATTTGAGTGATCCCATTTCCATGTAAAGAAATGATGCATTTTTTAGGTCCTAGTTGACCCATTGAATATGTTTATTATTTTCTTCTTTCTATATTGATCTAGATGTAAGGGTGGCTATGAGCTGTGATGTGTTTAGAAGATAGCTATTATATAGATTAGATATGGGTGGGTAATCACAATATAGTGGTAGCTGTTGATGTCTTTAATAGTGATAAGTAGGGAGTTTTGTATAGTGGTGTTAGAGATGGTACTAGAGTTGATAAAATGGATTAAATTTAAGCTTACCCATTATTTTCCTTAAATCCAATATGAATTCTTGTTAATAAATAATTTTAGTGGTATGATAGATGGATTTCTTATTTATTTAAATTTATTTCCCCACTGCTTGAGGTAGCTAGATGTTCTTGGTGATGCATCATTTAATAGTATCTTATGATGTCTGCTAGATTAGATGGAATTATATAATAGAAAATTAATAATTAATGTTTCAAACCATGGGGTTGGTTATTCCTAGAATTAAAAATATTTTAACCTTGAGAATCCATCGAATTAATTGGATAATGCCTAGGGGCATGAAATTCACCTTGTGGTTAATGAAATGTAATTGGAATAATGTTAATAAATGGATAAGGAATTTATTAACATAAGGTTAAATATAAAAACGAAATAATTGATTTAATGAAGCTTTGAAATTCATGTGTGGTTATAGGATATCTACCATGTAGTTTAGGTAGTCGGGTTTCAGAGATATGATGACTATAGTTGATCCTGAGACTAGGTTAACACCCATAGTTTATTTCTGATCTATGCAATAACCTGTTTTTTTAGTAAATTTTTTTTCCTGAATACATGTGTGTTGTATTATGTTATATAATATTATACACATAAAAAATATACATAAACCAATAAAATAATATTTCATTACAATGTACTATTACATTAATCTGTAATAAAAATTATTTAAACTACAGAAAATACAATTTATAAAAAATCTAAAATAAAATTTAAAATGGGAAAATAGAGATCACCCCAATCTACAAGAATCATCACCCCCAATATAAACACTATAGAGAAGAATAAAAATATTATTAGGACTAGAAAAAATATATAAATATAGAACCTTGAGATGAATTTTGTTGAATATTGATTGAAATATTTAATTAGTTTTTGTTGAATGTAAAGTTATCGTTGTAATAGTAAAGTGACCATTGGAATAGTAACATAACCGTTGAAAGTATTAACCTAATCATTAAAATAGAAACATGACTATTGGAATAGTATGTTTACAAAAAAATAATAAATTGTTAAATAAATAAGATTTATCATGATTAATTTAAGTAAATATAAATTTTATAACACCCAAAAAATAAATATCATGATTAAAAAAAACTGAAAAAAATATATCCACATTTTAAATATACTATATCTTAAATAACTAAACAAAAAAAATTATTTTTATATTAAAAAATTTAATAAAATATTATTGAATTATTTTTGAAAAAATGAATATCATTTTTTGAATTAGAACATCAAAATTATTATTTTTTGGTAATTTTATGAAATACTTCAATTTTTAGGGGAATAGTAAAAATACAGTTCCTCACATAACTAGTGAATCTCAAATTACATCATTCATGTTGTTATAATGACATAATGGATTACATAACTTCAGGTTTGAACTTGAAATATTTTATTTCTTAAATTATTCCTTAAAATTTTATATTAATTTATAAACCTGAAAATAAATTTCCAAAACAATTAGTCATAAGTGATTCCTTAAGATAATAATTTTTATTTATTTGTAAATTCCTTTTTAATAATATAAATAATTTTAATCATAAAAAGGTTTTAAAGTATTAAAAAAATTATATTATATTACTATATTATTTATGTTGTAAAAATTTCACTATTTTATGTTTTACCTTTGATAAATTGTTTTATTGAATATCTTATTCTATAAATACCTCTCTCATTAAGTATAAATAAATCCCTCCTTTCCTTGGAAAACCAATCCTCCCACCCATTAAAAATCCAAATATCCACCTAAATGTTCCCTCTTGATCCTCTTATAATCCATAGGGACATTCTAAAGTAATCTAACACCAAAAATCAATGGATTTATAGTGTTGTAATAGAGAAGAAACATCGAAGAAAGTGTATGTTTTTTAACTGTTCACTCATTTTGTATTTATCCTTTATTTTTTCCCAAATTTTTTCAAAAGTAAAATAATATAATATTTAAATATAAATAATTTAAACATTATATTAATGATTTTAAAAATATTTAAAGATTATATTTTTAATGTATTTATGTTTTATTCCTATTTTCATCATATTTGGATAATGTCCCCGATAACGGTTTGTTAACCGCCAATGAGGATGTTTCAAATTATTTTTATAAAACCAAGCATATGAATGGTTAAAATAAGTTATTTATTATATATAAATTTATAAATTTATGTATTTAATGCTTGTAGAAACTTATTTCATTGAAAAAAATAGTGAAATTGAGGAAAACCAGAAAATTTTAATATAACATTATATCAAAACACATAAATTTAATCAAAGGAAATTAAGAAATATGATAAAAGGATTATTATTGATAAATATTTGTATAAATGATTGTAATTAACTTAGTTTTCAATGTTTTAATAAATATTACTTTATTATTCAGGATGTCAAAAAATGAAATGCTAAGGCTGGAATTACTGTATGGAAATTATCGAAACCAACTCTTATTCTTGGGTTATCCCTCTTTATTGACTTCTTGGGTATAAATATTTCTATACATTTACTTAACAATCATTTTATTATTCTTCCATTTTATTTTCGAGGTTATACATTTTTCCAACTTGATTTTATATATTCATTTTCTAAAAGTTCAATTATTTCCAAAACTCATCTTACATTTTCTTGAGATTATTTCTTCTTCACTCAAGATTGATGAATGTTATACAATGTATGATTTCCCTTTTTCATTTGAAAACCACAAATTTTATTCATTAACTTGTGATTTATGAAATTCATATAAAACCTATTACTTTCCATGGGTTATTTTATCCCTATTATTGTTATGCATTCTATGTGGTGTGCATGAATATGTAAATGTTTTGATGTGATGGGAGGGTTAAAAAAATTTATCCCTCAAATTAATTGGGTAATGTGATGTATCTCATGAAATTATGTGAATTATTTGTCAAAATTATGCTAGCATTGTTAATAATTATGATGTTATTATTATGAACATTTGTTTTGTGTGAATATGATGATAGCTTTGTTCACAACCATGTATGGTATTTGACCACTAAGACATGATGTTTCAATTTCATACATTTCCACATTCCATGAATTTCAACATTGTTTACCCAAATTATTTTTATGATAATAATTTACTTATTTTATGATGATGATAATGATTATGCGCACTCATGTTATATTGATTAAGGTCCATTAATCACCACCTTGTGAGTTTTCTCACCCCTATCATTAATGTATATACTAAGGTGATTGATTGTAATAATTAGAATAAAATGGCCACTAAGAAGTTATAGAATAAGTTATTAAACAATGTTTATGTTTTATCCTGTAAAAGTTATGTATAGGCATAATTTTCCCAATACACTAAACCTTTTGATCATGGATCTATAATGCTATTATGTTTTTTATCTTTAAAATGATGTTATAGTCACGTAAGAAAAAGTAGGTTCACTAGAGTAGGTATCAGTAAAAATTCTAGTTAATTTGGGAATTAGGATTCTAAAATAAGAGTGAAAACCATATTTATAAATCTATATATAGGAAAAACTCCCAAGAAGAATATTTTTAGAAAAGGATAAACATAGGGTTCTCATAAGATGTTCCTTTATAGTTAATTAAAAAAAAGAATAAATTATTTATTAATTTTTTGTTGACTTAATTTTTTCAAACCTTTACTATTTTAGAAAATGGTGGGCACCAAGAGAAACCAGTCCGACAACCCATACAAGGTACAATGAGATGATTTTCTGAATGACATCCCCAATTCCATGTGAGATATAGTTCAAAAATTTATGGAAATTCTTACCCAACTATCTCACACTATGAATAATTACCTAAGTCATGTGTAATGATTCCCTTCACCCTAGAAGGACCAACTAGTGATTGAGTCCTATATTTAGAAGTGACTACTAACATTTAGTGGATGTTCCAATCCACTTTTTGGTTAACAGTGGTTTAACCCAATGAAGAATATCTTTTCTATGATCCACTATTCTAGGATATAGAAGGTGTTCAGTGATGGGAATTGATAAATAATACTAAGCTTAATAATGAAATATATGATATGGAGTGGAAAGAATTTAAGAAAATATTTTTTACAAAGTATTTCCCTCAAACTCTTCGAACAAAGATGAAGATAGAATTCATAGCGATGAACCAAATGAACGGAGATTCTATCATTTCGTGAAAGGAAAACTTCACAATCATTTCATGATACATGTCAGGTTTCGTTATCAATAATGATAAAAAATAGATAAATTAATTATTGGTTTAAAACCGCACCTTCAAAAGGCTATAAAAATTCAATACATTGGGTGTTATGAAGAAGTGTTTTTATGTTCTCTTGAAGTAGATATTGAGTTCAGATAATGGTCCAATGGTTATGGATATAAGAAAATAAAAACAATGTTTCATGTTCGTGGGTTAAAAGAAAAATTTTAAAAGAGGATCCAACTACCCACAAGTCAAAATTTGTGAAGAAGCATCATGGGAATTTTCTCATAGGGATAGGGAAATTATTAAAGTGTGGGAGAGAAGGACACCAAGCTCATAAATGTTGAAGATATATAAATAAGCTATAAAACATGAAATATTAAAATAGGGAACCTCATAATACACCACCTATAGTTCAATACTTAAACTATTGATAGCGTGGGTGTTTTGAAAGATAGTTCACTAATCCTCAAGTACTTGAGGGTGATCAACATCAATAGCCACTAAAGATAAAGTTGGAAGGGAAATATTATACCACCACTACTACTAAAATGTATAATTAAAATGAAGACTTAAAAATTACACTACTTATTCACCTAGTAATGAAAATAGTTGTATTTGGTTTTGTTTCTACACACTCCTTTATATTTTGAAAGGTTTCTTTAACTATTAAATCAAATCCCCAATACGTTGTAGTATCGATATCCATAAAAACCCCTAGTTGTTAAATCATTGTAACCTATGTATTAGACTCTTCTGCTATTGGAAAACATGGGCAGATTCCTCCATTGAATCTTGAAATTCTATCCTTTTTGGAATTTGAAGCTATATTGGGCATGGATTGGCTCCCAATATATAGAGCACCCATCATCTTTAAAAAAATTTCCCTTTTCATATTCTAAATCATCCAATGCTACTATAAAAATTAAAGGAATATCATGAATGTCCTTTGGAAAATCCGTCAATAGTTTGGGTGTTGATACCCTATGAAGAATCATACCAGGACCAAATGGTTGTGTCGAAGGAAAGCTTAAAACATGAAGAAAATTCCCATTATGAGGTAATACACTAATATATTTCCCAAAGAGTTACACAAATATCTCTGAGATCATGAGGTAGAGTTATCAATTGAGATCATAACTAGAGCTAGTCCTATCTCAAAATTTCCCCACAGGATGGCCTCAATTGAACTGGATGAGTTAATGAGTAATCTATAATAGAATTTGGATAATGGGTTCATACGACCTAGTGCATCATCTTGGGGTGATCTGGTGCTCCTTTTCCAGAACAAGGATGGATCAATGCAGTTGTGTATCTAATATTAGGTGCTTAACAATTTCACAACAAAGAATAAGTATCCTCTTCCATTGATTGATGAATCATACTATCAACTATGATAAGATCAGTAATTTTTAATGGTTTATGTTCATTCTGGATATCATAAACTAATGTTGATAAAGGAATATATTAGTAACACTACTTTCTGAATAAGTTATGGACACTATTTGTTCATAGAAATGAACGTTGGACTTTCTAATTCTATTTTTGTCTTCTTGGATTTGATGAATAGAGACTTTAGAAACATCCTCAAAAAAAATTTGATAGTGTTTGTTGATGAAATTATAATTTTCCCCAATATCAATTAGGAACATGAAGAGCATCTAAGGATTATTATAGGGATATTAAGGAGAGATAAAATGTATTCAATGTTTATAATTTGTGACTTTTGGATGCAATAAGTTTCATTGTTGAGTCAAAAATCACAATTGAGGGAATTGTTTTGGACACTTCAAAAACAAAGGAAATTGAGGAATGGATTAGACAAACTAGTGTCCCAGAAATCCATTGTTTTCATGGATTGAATGGGTACTACAGATTTTTTGTGAGTAATTTCTCTCGATTTTATAACCCTCTAACTAACTTAATATGGAAAGGGTTAATGTATTTCTAGATGGAAGAGTGTGAGGAATGATTCAAGGAGGTCAAGAAGAGGCTAATCACTACACATGTACTCACACTACCAATAACTGGAGAAGGTTTTGTGATATAAAGTGATTCTTCAAAGAAAGTATCGGGTTGTGTACTCATGCATAATGTAAAAGTGATAGCTTATGACTCACAAAAGTTTATGATCTATGATCATAACTACCTGATGAATGATCTAGTGTTATAAGTTGTGATCGTTACACTAAAGATTCAGATACACTATATCTATAAAGAAAAGTGTGACATATATACTGATCATAATATTATAAATTATATATTCATATTGAGGTAGATCATCATGTTTCAAAGAATTTGGTTAGAGATAATCAAGGACTGGGATTTCTCTATTTCATACCTCTCGTGAAATTCGAATAGGGTAGCTGATGATCTTAGCCTAAAATAACCTGTCATGCTATCCATGATTCAGATTGTGAAGGACCATATATTAAATGAAATGAAAAGGGTGGATCTAGAAATCATAACAACTGTAAAGACATCCAAAATTTACCAAATGATTTCATAACCATGTACCTAAGAAAGATCAAGGAGGCACAAAGTGATTATTTGAATCTCGAAAATAAAGTGAAAGTAGTAATGGAAGGGAAGATACATGATTTACACATCGATGATAATGGTGTGATTCACTTTGGAATGAGTCTTTGTGTTTCTTCATCACCTAATATAAAGAAGGACTTATTGGATAATGCAGATAGCTCAGCTTTCTTTATCCATTTTGGAAGTACCATGATGTACAATGAACATAAAGAACACTTATGGTGGGACAAAATGAAGAAGGATATTGTGGAATAGAACTCATGGTGCTTGGTATGTCATCAAGTTAATGAAGAGCGATAAAAGTCTAAAGGGATGATTCAACCATTTCTAATACCCATTTGGAAATGAGAGAATGTCACAATAGACATTATTTCTGGTCTCCCAAAAAATCCAAAGGGAACAATGCGATATGGGTTATGGTAGAGAAACTCACAAAGACCTCCCAATTTATCTATGTTCAAGAATATTTCTCTCTTGAATAACATTCCATGATATATTTTAATGAAGTGGTGAGGATACATGGGGTACCACTTTAGATCATCTCAAATCATGATACATGGTTCACCTATATTTTTTGGAGAATTATTAAATATTCTTTGAGTGTTGAATTAAATTTATGCTTGGACTATGACCCGCAAATTGATCTCCAATTTAAAATGAATATTTAAATTCTCAAAGACATTCTAAGAGCTTGATCAATGAAATTAAAAGGAGGATGAGATCAACATCTCTCATTGATTGAGTGTTGATATAAAAATGACTTCCACTCAGGTACTGAAATGGATCCAAATGAATCTCAATATGGGATGCGATTTTGATGTAAACCTTGTTGGAATGAGGTTCATTAATGAAAGATACTTGGACCTGACCTTTTATAAGAGATGATAGAGATGGATCTAGCCATACAAAAATATATAAATTTTTCTCAAATTTAGGAAAAGAGTTTTTCTAACAACCATCAAAGGGACTTTGAGTATTATGTTAGAAAAAAATTCCTTTGAATATCCCTATGTAAAAGATTCATACAGTTTAGAAATAAAGGGATGTTTTATGTTGGAGATAATGTTTTCCTTCAAATATCCCCATGAAAGAGAGTCATTTAGTTTGGTGAGAAAGGGAATCTTAGAAAAGGGTACATTTTCCCCTATGAGATCCTTGATCTCATAGTTCTAGTGGCCTATCGACTTTTAGTTCCACCAAGTGTGTCTCAAGTTCATGATGTATTCCACATATCTCTCTTTAGTATGTATATACTATAACCCTCACATGTACTAAATTTTATGGTGATAAAAATAGGGAATGACCACTCATATGAATAGAAACTGGTGAAGATATTGGACCATGACACAATTTTCTACGAAATAAGATAACTCACCTTGTCAAAGTGTTGTGGAGGATCCATAAGAATGAAGAGAAAACTTGGGAACCAGAGGAAAAAATGAAACAAAATTATCCTCAGATATTCTTAATTGAGAATATGAGTTCAAATTTTTGGGAGGAAATTTATGAAGATGGAATAATTTAATGAACCAGTGCTTATTAGTAAAAATTTTACCCCGACTAAATCTATGTTGTATTATATTATATAATATTTTACACATTAAGAATATAGAGAAAGAAATAGATGATTTGTTTCATTAGTAAATACCACTACATTAATCACTAACAAATCTAATTGAAATATGAAACATTAAAACTATACAAAAAATAGAAAATAGAAAATCTAAAATGGGAAAATGGGGATCACCCAAATATACAATAATCATTACCCCCACTATAAACACTATATTAAAGAAGTAAAATATTAGTAAACCCAAAACAATTATTAAAATATAGATCCTCAAGAGTAATTGAGTTTAATATTGAGTGAAATAATTAATTAGTATTTATAGGAGGTAAAGTGACTGTTGGAATTATAAAGTGATCATTGGAATAGTAACCTGAATGTAGGGAATAGTATCCCGATTGTTGGAATAGTAACCTAACTATTAAAATAATTAATTTTCCAAAAATAATAAATTTTGAAATACATGCTATTTATCATGATTAATTTAATTAAATATATATATTATAAAACCCTGAAAAAATATCATGATTAAAAAAACTAAAATAAAATATAATCACATATATAATAAACTGTATTTTAAATAATTTTGAAAAAATTATTAATTTTATATTAAAAAATAAAATTACTTATTTTTTAAATTTATTTTGATAAAATTAATATCATTTTGTAAATCATCACATTGAATTTATCCAAGGGTTATTTTTCATAATTATTTAATAAAATTAAATTTTTAGGTGAATAATAATAGTAAAGTTTATCACATTATTGGTGTATCTGAAATTATAACATTCATGATGTAATAATGACATAATACCTTATAGAACATTATTTTTGTCCATTTTATGTTTTATTTGATATACGAGTCATTAAAATATGATAATATTAATTTCTATGCTTAAAAATAACTTTACAAAACCTAAAGTCAAAAGTGATTCTATAAAATAACCATTTTTCTTTATTTCAAACTTTATTTTTATTAAACTAATGAATTGATAATATAATGGGGATTTAAAGTCTCATAATCATTAAATAATATTAATATATGATTTATATTGTAAAAATTTCACAATTAGAAGTTTTACCTTTGATATATTATTTTTTTTATTTTATTCTTGAGATACCTCTCTCCCCAAGTATAAATAACCCATCTCCCTTCCATGGGAAAACCACCCCCTACTCATTATAACGACAAATATTTACCCAAATCTATCCTGTTGATCCTATTATAATCCATAGCGATGTTTCTATGTAATATAACTCCAAAAATAAAGTTAGTCATATGGTCGTATAAGAGAAGATATAATGAATAAAGAATATATTTTTGAACTCTTCACTCATTTTATTTTATTCCCCTCACTTTTCTCAATTTATTTGAAAATTAAAATATTCCATGAATTAATTATTCACAATTTTAAAAATATAATTATTATTTTAACATGATTCAAAAATTATATTTTGAATTTGTTTATGTTTTATACATCTTTTCTTTATATTTGGAAAATGTTCTCAACAACGGTCGGTTAACCGCCGATGGGGATGTTTCTAAATCTTTTAATATATAAAAAATTATAAATGGTAAAAATAAAATATTTTTCATATATAAATGTATAAATATATTAATTTTGTGTTTATAAAACCTATTATGTTGAAAAATACAGTGAAATCGAAGACAAATGGAAAAATATTAAGAAAATATGATATAAAAACACATCAATTTCATAAAAAAAACCACGAAATATAATTAAATAATTATAATGGATAAATATTTTTATAAATTAATATAATTCAATTATGGATGAATTTGATAATAAATATATTTTTTTTATTTAGTAGAAGTAAAAAATGTAAAGATAATGCATGAATTAAGGTAATGGGATTATCAAACCCAACTCTTATTCTTGGATTATCACTATTTCAAAACTTCATTGGTATAAATATTTCTATAAATATTTTTAAATAGTATGATTATTTTTTAATTTTATTTTCTAGGATATATATTCTTCTAACATGATTTTACACAAATATTATCCAAAATAACTCATCTTTCAAAAAAAATCTTGACTTCTCTTGAGATTGTTTTATCTTCCCTCAAGATTGATTCTACTTATATCATGTATTTTATCTCTTTTTCATTTAGGAACACCCAATTTTATTCATTAGTATTTGATTTATGAAATTATTATAAAACCCATTTCTTTTTCATGGGTTATTTTATGACTATGGTTGTTATAAATTCTATGTGGCATGCATGAATATATAAATGTTATGATGTGATTGGTGGGCCCAGAATTATAGAGACCTCCAATGCATTGGGTAATGATATTTGTGTCATGAGAAGATGTGTGTTATTCATGAACATGATGCTAGATTTGTTCATAATTATGATGTTATGAATATTAACATATGTTATGCATGAACATGACGCTAGCATTGCTCACAACTATGTGAGGTATTTGACCACTTATACAAGATGTTTTATTTTTATGAATTTACACATTCCATGAGTTCATATATTATTTCCCCAAATGATGTTTATGATAATACTATTATTATTTTCGGGTTATGAGGATTATTCTCACTCATATTATATTGATTATTGCCCCACAGACATCCTCTTAGTAGGTTTTTAGATCACCCCTTTCATTGATGTATATCCTTAGGTGATTACTTTTACCAAGGAGAATATGAGGGAAAATAATAATATAGAGAAGGAGGAATTAAATAATGTTTATGTATTATTTTGTAATTTTTTTTTATAATCCTAATTTCAAATGATACTAAAATTTTAGATCCATGATTTGAAATGATATTATGCCTTTTTATCATTTAAATGATGTAATAGACTTGTATGAAAAAGTATGGTCACTATAAGCTATATTATATATAGTATGTTTTGTGATTTTTTATGCTATCCAACACATGTCAGTATAGAAGCTAACACTTAGTGGACTATGGGAAAGTGTTTTCCTCATGATCTTGGATGTTGAGGGATAAATCCCTATCTAGTCCATTAGACATGACTCTCTTCTCCTTGTAGTAATATATGGAAGTATGCACGGTGGTTAGTTTAACCATATTTGTGGGTAGAATAATTTAATGGGTTTTGATTACTTCATGCATATGTATCTCCAAATATAGAGTATCCTTAGTATTATTATAGTTTTGACATGTATGGGTTGTGATGTCTTGAGGTATATACCCAGAGTATGTGCTGTAATGACTTGAGGAACAACACCTAATATATAATACATGATATATGGGCTGTGGTGGCTACCAATAACTACTTTGTTACTATATGTAAATGTGGAATGGGATTAGGAGATTATGTTATGAATGATATGAATGTTGTGATTCTATATCCTATGTGTCTTTGGTCTGGCCTCTTTTGGAGAGAGATGGATCAGGATGTGTGACATTGGGGTAGAGTAGTAAACTAGAATTGATGTCGTATCAAGGTACCCTTGTAGTTGTTACTATAATATTTTATCTATTTTATGTGTTACATGGTGAGATAGATATAAGGTGATTCTTCGAACTGATTTTACCTGTTCAGGTGACAAGTTAGTTTCACTTGTAGCTCATTGGAATTTAGAATATTTTATTTATCTTCCACGCAAGTGGCTCTAGGGAGGATCATATTGTGTGTAACTGTTATGATCACTATTTGGTTTATCTTTTTTTTAAAGAGTCTCTATGGAGGATCCTATTGAGTATACCTATTATTTTCCCCCTAAGTATATATAATATGTTTTTTCAGGTCATTAGTAAAAGTTGGATATAGGGATGGATATTACTAGCTCGTGGCTATTTGTATGCTGTTTGGGATTTGTGGTTGCTACCGAGTTTATATTTTGGTACTTTTAGTCCTTTTTATAGTTTTATTAGTTATTTATGAAATATTAAACATTTACTTATGTTTTTTACCATATATTTGTAGGAGTTTATTGGTGAAATTTTCATATATTTCATTCCACGTATAATTTAAATGGTAATGCCTCCCATTTATATGTATGTTATACCCTATGTTCATGTCTCCAACTCATAGCCAATTGGATGTGGCCTTTAAGTGGTCACTATCGGCCTTCAATCATTTCCAACCTTGGAGGGGTACTATTAGGTTGATGGGATCATGATTGATAAATTTGAAACTAATTATACCAAGAATCATAGTGGAATTAAATATTTATTATCTAAATTTGATTCTCTGAAATTGGACACATATGTTTTTTCTAAAGGAGAGGATTATCTTTAAAATATATTTGGAAATGTTATAGGTAATTAAGTTTAATTTATAAATTAATTTAATGATAAAAATACTAATATTTATTGGAATTATTTTATGTCTGATCAAAAGAGTAAGTGAATGTATACTATTAGTTATTTTAAGTGTGAAATTATTGAAAATTATGCTATTGATTTTTTTATAATGGTTAATCAATTTTTTTGTTTTAATCAAGAAAAAATTTCTAAATATTTATCTAGAGTAAAATATGGAATTTTTTACTTTAAGTTAATAGTATTTGATACATAAATTTCTTATTCCTAACACTCCTAGACCCAAAATCATAATGGTTCAAAATTAGATTTTTTTCATATGTTTAATTGGAATTGAGATAAAAAATCTATAATGTGAAAGGTTTTATGGATGATGGATTTATATGAATGAAGACGTATAAAACATCAATTCCTAATAATTATTTATAGAATTCAAGAAAATATTGTTAAAAGAAGGATCATTGATGTACTGTGTGATATAGTATACTAGACTTTTATTTAGAGACATAAATAAAGTATTCATTTCATTTCTATTTAAGTTATATTAACTTCTCTAATCAAACAAATAATTTTATATATGGGGAGATGCTTTTATATTTATCTTTTTATTACCCTTCTATATTATATGTTACTATTTTAGTATTTCTTTTGAACACTAAAATGTTTACTTGAAGAGTTTTATTACCTTTTTGACAAAATTTATTCTATTTATAGTTCTATTTGCTAGAATTTTGTCATGGGATTATTTTTAAGTTGATATTGTGCATGTTTTTACTATTTTATTATTTCATGTGCTTGAATTTTAGTTTAAAATTTTCTAATATATTTTAGTCCTTTACTGTGTAATATTGTTTATTTTTAATATGCTTAACATGTGATGAAATTTTTATATATAATTAGTTGAATAAAACTTATTCTATTCCCTAAATATCATTATTATATTTACACATAGTTTAAAGGGATTTTTTTAATTTTTTTCTTGTATTTGAATATTTTATTTTACATCCCTGAGATAAACTATTAGTTACTTATTTATTTATTTAAAAATATTTCTATGAAATCATTTTGAATATATTTATCCTGTTTTCTTTGGCTCCATGATGTCAACCATTTTACCTTTTAAATAGGAATATTATGTCAAGGTGGTAGTTTTTATTACATTTATAATTACATGTGTATATAAATAACTAATTTTTTATTTCTATTTATTTTTTAAAAGGGGGATAATAATAGTTCTATTAAATCATGATTTCTCTATTGATTATAATTCATTTTTTAAGAAAGTGTTTTTTTATCATTATACTTTATTAAAAATGGGAGAATATATATATGTGATACTAATATTTTTGTTCCATTTTTTGGGGGAGAATGTGTTTCTTGTATTCTGATTGTTTATTTTTAGTTTTCCAACTCTTCATTGTCATACCTTTCAGATCCTTATAAAAGAGGGGATATTTTTTTGATGTCTTTGATTTCTATTATTATAAAAAAGAGGGAGAAGGTTAAGTGTTACATTTCCATTCCTTATCAATTATGTTTTGATAATTACTTTAACCATATTACTTTAATTTATATGTTATTAACAACTTTATTTTATTCATTTTCACTATTATATATTATATTCATTATTATTGTAATTTATATTTAGATTTTTTAAAGTATGTGTTTATCTGTTATGTGTTTATTCACTATTATTTTATTTTATTCTATTATTTATTTTTATTCTAGAATATTTTTTTATTACTCCCATCTTATGTTTAATAAATATTTCATGGAATAATTATTTTGACTCGATAATTAATTTGGAAATATAATATTGGGAAGTTATAGTATTAATGAATTCTTAATTTGGCCAATTAATTTATTATTTAAGTTATATTTCTCTATTGGACAAAATGTTACATATCCTTGGAACCTGGAGAAAATAGCTTAGGTCTTGATAGAATAATTAAATTTCTTCTAGAAATTAAGGTATGCATATCAAGGAACATATTATGTAGTAAATATTCTATAAATATATAAAATAATATCATATTATACGTAGAATAATTCCTTACATACTGGGAAGACTGATATTATTTATGAGGATTCTACAATTTTAGTTAAGTCAAATATATTATATATCTATTGAGAAGTATTAAATATATTAAATTTTTTATCTAGTGAAAATTTAAATAAGTCAAAAAACATGATAATTAAAATGGAGTTGGTAAATATATTATGTATCATTGGGTGTAACAAAAATATATTAAACATTAATGGATGTTTAGATAATCATAAAATTGTTGAACATATAAAATATTATGTTTGATAATAAGTTAATAATTATATTCTATACCTAAAGAGAACATATTACACAATGTGTTTTTTACTAAATATAATAACTTATGATTAATATATAATAAGGAAAACCATAAATTCAACATATTAAATTTATTATAGATTCTAAAGTTAGTCATTCAAAAGTTATAGAATTTTTAAAGTGTTTGAATATTTTAAGAATATTAATTCTATAAATGGTTGCTTTATCATTTGTGATGAATAAATTGTGATGACTACAATGAATATTATTATACCATAGTGTAACATAGTTTATTTTTTCTATTTTTTTTTGATTTTGAGATGTTCATGACATGAAGGTATTGTCATTATATGAACATGAAAAATTATTCAAAAATAAAAGGCTCCCAACATGAAGAGTATTGACACATACAGAATACCTAAAATACAAATAAGTCAAGGATGATTCATCAGGGAATGTTATATATAAATATTAAGATATGTTTAATAAAATTTTATATTCAAAATTTTAAATTTTACAATAATTTTATGTTAAATTTCATTTCATGATTCAAAATTTTAAATGAATAAATAAATTCCAATTGACTTGGACGAATTTATAGAAATAAGATGACTTGGTTATTCTGGTTTTATTATTACTGAGAGAGAAGTTTCAATAAAAATAATTCAACTAAGAAAATTAACTGTAATTACAATGATTAAATCTTAGAGAATATTATAGATTTGTTTATCTATAATTACATTTTCCTAAAAGTTACAATGATATCATCATTTATTAGTATTTTATATAATTTCATCTATAAGGATTGAGGATAATTACATTATACACACAAAAAGTTCTAAAAGGTTAAAACATATATAGTATCATTGAATAATATAATTAAAATAATTAAAATATTTAATTTATTCACTTGCTACTACCATTACTCAATATGGTAAAAATGAATAAGACAATTATAATAATTGAGTTATTTTTATTTTTGGCACTCAAATTTTAAAAAAAGAATGAAGTAGAAATAAGGAATCATGTAAAAATATGATGAGTGTTTTCTATTATTGTTTTTTCATTGATGATCAATTTACATTGAGTATCTATTTACAACTAATATACCTTAAAGAATCAATTTCTAGAGGGAGATTCATCCACAGTTTATTGTTGGAGGCTGGATGAAATTGTCTACTAACATTGTTTAACATTTCTACTTCTCAACTATTTTTATCCTAAGTATTTTGTTCTTGTACTCATCCATTGTAACAAATCTAAACTCAGAATCAAACCCTGTGAAAAATATGAAACATTCGGGAATTGATGAATTTTATTTTTTAGATACAGTGATATCTGGTAAGGGGAGTTTAATTTTAAATTTTGTTGGAAGTTTTTTTTCCTAGGTTTTGTTTATTGAATTAACTAATTATCCTAATTTTCTTTCTCCTTAGGATATGAAATTTCGGATGGGAATTATTATAGAGTTAGGCCAGACAAGGAAAACCTGGAATTTATATTATGTTATATAGGAAGAATAATAAATAAGCATAGGATACGAGCCTAGTATCAGGGATATGTTAAAATGGGACATATTAAGTTGGTACCTATCTGGAGTTTGGTTTAGATACTGTCACCCCCTCAATGATATCATCCATATTTGAGGAGGAATATCAAGTAGATGAGTAGTTCTTTTCAAAAATGATTAATGGGAAGAATGAATTTTGTTATGTTTGTGATTTTATATTGAATATCAAGTGAAAAATAAGAGGAACAAGGATTACTCATACATACATAAACTAATAGTGACAAGAATAATAAAGAAATCCTTATAATATAAGGATCCTCGTCTAGTGATTGAGGAAAATCCATCCAAACCTAGCAAGGAAAATAATTCCTATCAGGGAGTTGTGGATTAACACACAAGACCTATATTTCCTCTATAATCATAGCCTCGTGATTCAATATCTTAGTTATCAAGGGAGTTTGTAAAAGTTATGGAATAGGGTAAAGTATGAAAGGGGATATTCTATTTTACTCCATATTTTAATAAAAGGATAAAAACACCTATAATAATTTTTGTAAAGATATTTTTTTGAATGTAACGAAGTAAAATACACTGAGTTAAATGTGACACTATAGTTCATGAAGGGATATAGAAAATACCAAGGGATCAGTGAAGATCTTTTCTGATGGTATCCCTCTCAACTTGAAATCAAATTTCTGTAAATTTTCAATGAACATTTCTAATCATATGAATTCATATTTTTTAGTTATTTTATATCATCCAAATTTAATTAAAATTATTAACTTCACTATAACATTTACATAAAGTTCCATTCCTATAAATACATATATCCATTCGATGAATATTTTGGTGTGTGGGTTTACTTAAATAATGGATATAGGGTTTTCTAGTGAACCCAAAAAGTGGTTTATCATTATATAATAAAAAATGGATTTGGAGGTGGTGAAGTGCTAATTAGCTGTATTCAGATATAAGGTGTGGTTTCATACACTTGTGCTTAGTTATGAGGTCCTCATTAAAAGTACATGATGGCATGGTAAAATACTTATTATATGTGTAAAATAATTGTGCTCAGTTTTGAGATCTCTAGGAAAAGTTTCTAAATAAAATAACCAATCTTGCATTGGGTATTTATTGCGTAGACTCATGGATGTTATTTTTTCCACAAACAAATATAAAAAATTGTGTATCTCAGTCATTACTTTATTTATCTTTACAACATTAACTCAATTAAAAAGTGAAGAACTTTTTTTGTAACATTAAGAGGGAATTTTAAATCCATGAAATTATTTATAGGACTCAATTGACCCCTTCTTATGTTATTTTATATCCTATATTTGGGAAAAATAATATTTTCTCTAGCACTAGTTTCATCCATTCAAGTGAATATACTTGTCTACTTTTGTAATACTCTAATATAATGAAATAATATAGAATGTAATGTTTAATTAATATTAGAATGAAATTTTTATTTATAATAGATTTTAAAATCCTAATAACTCCTTGAATAATTCCATATTTGAAAGTTTGGTTATAGATAAATGAATTAACAAATGTTGAAAATTAATTATCATTGATTCCATTGGGTCCCATATTTCTTCTTCCAACTTCTTATTCCTCTGTAATAACCTCAGTAGCTATGATATATAATTCTAAAACACTTTTGATCTAATATCTTGAATCATGAAAATATAAATTTTAAATTTATAATAACCATCAAGCTCTATTTATTTAGAGGTTAGTATGTTTGTTAGGTTTGAAGTGTAATTTATCAATATTGATATACAAATGAAATTATACTCATCAGAGATGTTGGGCGACATAGTTAAATTATTTGACATAAATATAATTATCTATAAAATATTAGAAGTCCCAACATAACTTAGGCTAAATTTTCCATTCTTATTAAACCTTATAACTCCCATCCATGATGATACATGTATAAATACATGTTACCCTACTTGAATTTATAAGTCCTTCATTCAATTATTAACATAGATTTTACAATTTATTTGAAATGAATTGAAATGTTTATAGAAAATTCATTCATTTAATTTGCCTCCTTAATGCGTTCTTGACAAACTATCCTCATTACCCCAATTTCCTCACAACAAACTTGAGTGTGATATCTTTTCCCATAGAGATGTTAGAATGGTTCTATTTGAATTATTGAATGAAATTTATTTTTGTATTGAAATTTCAACAATTGTAGATACTAGTCCCAAGTTCCTTGGAAATCATGTAAAAATAACCCAATCATCTTCTATAGTGTTTGGATACTCTTTTTAAACTAAACTTCTATATAGGGTTATAGGTGGTGCTCAAATATATCTTAGTGTTCAGATCTTATTGATGATTTCTCCCTTATTTCTAAGAAATGTGAAATATTTGTATAATAATACATAAAGTTCTTATTTTATTACTTTTATTATATATCTTTGGAAGACTAATGATAAAGTGCATTGAGATATTGTCCCACTTACACACCGATTTGGGGAGAGGTTGAATGAAACCTTTTAGAAGTATGAACTCAATATTTATTTGTTGGAATATCAAAAATATTGATATATACTTTCCAATATCCCAATTCATGTTACACCACTATAAATTTTCTATTAAATCCATATACATATTAGTGTAACTAGGATTTATAGAAAAAACTTAACTATTAGTTCATCTAGAAACTATCTCTTCATATTAGGTAATGATGGTACTCATAGTCTCTTTCCAACCTTCAAAAAGAAAAATTTGTAGTTTAATTCCATCAATTTACCATATTTTATTAATCTAATATTATTTTCTAGATCATTTTAATCTGGCTAAGACTTCATTATATTCTCTATAAAATATATTGGGAAAATTACATTAAAAAATAATGATGTTTTCTCTTCCCTAGTAATTTCCATGTTTAACTTTACTAAATCCATGAATATTAGATCCTTATCTATCATAATCAAAGAAGAAATTTAGTGATACTTTCTAATAAACATATCTCGCACATTTATTGTATTCCAGAGATAATTGTTCATCAAATAGTCAAAATCATTGAGTATTTTTAGTAATTTCCTTTTCCTAATGTTTATCCCATTCTCTATTAATATATACATTCAATTTTTTTTATTGTTATATATGTCAAAAAATTCACCATATAGATTGTGTCTCTATATATTCATGTAAAATACTACTGAATCCAATTAAAAACCATGATTTGGATAATTTAATTCATTGTATTTTAGTTTTTATAGTGAAAAATTGATACCTCTGTCATCTTACAAAAGGAAACACCATAGTCCTTTATTTGATGCATCAATATATACAAAAAAATTATTTCTCCCCTTATTATAATGTTAATTCTAGTGCATGTGTTAATGTATTCTTTAGTTTCTTAGAACATTTCTTCACATTTATCTAAATAATATAATTTTAACCCTTTAAAAGTCAATTCCCTTAATATGGTAGACAATCTGAATCTTTTTAAACAAATCACTTACAGTTATGAGATAAGAAAGAAAACTATGAATCTCAGTTATATTCCTTGGTGTTGGTTATTCATTCAACACCTTCGTCTTTGAAGGATCTAAAAATATACCAACCTTAGAAATAATATGGCCAATAACGGAAAATTATTAAATCCAAAATATCCAATTACATAATTTTCTATATAACTCATTTTTTCTAAGGGTCTCAAGACCCATCCATAAATGGTTCTCATTATCTTAACATATCTTAGAGTATATCAAAACATCATATATAAATACAACAAAAATTTGTATATATAATCCTTTAATAAAATATTAATCATAACTATAAACACATTAGGTGAATTTATTAGTTAGAATGGAGTTATGGTGCACCCATAATGACATTTCATTTTTTGAAATTACTTATTTTATATAAAATACTTCTAACCATTTAATTATGGAAAACGAAAATGGAGATAAATATAAATGAAGTATTTATCCTCTTGAATTTGATCAAACATGTCCTTAGTATGGGGTACTGGGTATTTGTTCTAAATATTAATGTAACTGATTTCATTATAATGGATGTACAACAACATAGATCTATAATTTATCAAGAAAAATAGGATTTGTACTCTACACAATGACAAAGTAGGGTATATAAGTCATTTATCACACATATATTGTAGTGGTTTCTTTAATTACATCAGTTTCACTGAGGCCATTATATAAATCAGCGTAAATATTAGTCTTGTATTATAGAGAAGTTTATCGGAAAATTAAATATCAAGATAATGTAAATATATTATTAATTCATTAAGAAATACATCAATGTAATATTGAAAAATATATCAATATTCTATCCTTAGGATATCTTTCTCATTCATAGGATGTATTCAATGTTATTTTTTCATATAATTTCATTAGTATGATCAAATAGAAGTTGTTATAAAAAACACTAGCATTGAAGCCTCTCCTCTAAAAATAATAGATTCTATTATTAACTCGCATATTTTGATAACTTTATCTAAAAAATGAATTCAGATATTATAATTTGAGATCCAATACATATAAATAATTATATCAATGTTCATAATACACTATAAAAAGAACAAGTATTTGTGGTTGTTTATCATGGTGGTTTCATATGTCTACCACGACTCTCCAAAAACTGAATATCTATTAAATTATTTTTGGAAATTACATAAAACTTGTACATATTATTTTTAGTGGTATTTTGTTAATAAAACATATCCATAACAACGTTTAGTGTAAATTATTAAAAGAAACCCTAAACATATTACTAATTTTACCCACGGCGGTCCCCTCCTTCTTCCTCCCCTCAACCACAACTCAACTACACTACCTCCCCTTGACCACACAACCCAAAGACCATTAAAAACTCCACAAAAAATTCCAACCAACCCTTATCCTCTAACATTACCTACAATATCCTCAATCCCTACCCCAACTTATGATGACGTCATATACCCCCTTGATCCCATTCCTAACCTGTAGTTTTTTATATTTTATAAAAATTAGTATTTTATTTATCATTAATTTTATTTTTAGAATTTTAATTTTTACTCCCCATCTTTTCCATTCCATTAACACACTATAAACCATTTCTTAGTTAAATTCATGTTTCATTCATGTTTTATTTAAATTTATTGTTCATTCTAAACTCATTTAAATTTTTTTCATTATTTTACCTCCTTAATTGTAATTTTTTATGACACTTATTTGGTTTTAATTCAGTAATGTTATTACAATTAATTTAAATTTTAAGAGATTAATAATTTACGGATGTGTTTATATCCTTATTATCAAAATTTTATGATAAATTTTTATTTTAATTAGTATTATCTTATAAAATTATAATATATAATATTACTTATTAATTCGTTGAAAAATAGAATTATTATGGATATAAATAATATATAACTGCATAAATTAATCTTCGAGAAATTGTTTTTTATTTTTATTTTTCAAAAAGGAATGAACCATAATACAATATAGTATAATTTATGGAATGATGAAATAGAATTAAATTTATTGAAGTATTATAAGTGGATTTGACCAAATTAATAATATCCACAATGAATATATTTAAAATAATTAAATTAATGTAATTTGTAAGTGAACAAGGTTTACACATTTAGGAAAACTAAAATTTTAAAAGTGGTTTGATACTTCTTTTATTTAAAAATTATTTTAGTAAATCTATAAATTTTCACATTGAAATAAATAATAAATTTTCATGTTCGCCATTGATATAAAAATTATTGAGTTGTAAGTTTTATGATTTCATTTTAATCTAATAGTATTTACCTCAAGCTTATCTCTTTACTATGTTTTAATGGAATATGTTTAATAAATAGTTAATTTTAAATTTATAAAATTTGGCTATATCGATGGTAGATGATGAAACCTACTTGTGTGGAGTCTTCTTGGAATCATTATTTTGGTACATATAGAAAAAAACAATCTGAAATAAGGTTAGTTGATTGATTCAAGTCCATTGTTTTATTTTTAAATTTTTATTTTCAAATTTTTATGAAAATGATTTTTTTTTCTATTGTAGGTTGTATGTGCATGAAAATACCTATATTCACGAAAACATGAATAAATATAGTAAAACCAATTTAAACTAAGACATCTAGGTCAAGAGATACCTATTAAGAAACTAATAATATAAATAATAAAAGAATAATTGTCTCAAGGTAAATAAATAATTTATAGGGTGATTGTCAAGTGAAATTATTCAACGTCGGTTTTATCTTGTAAGGGAGATGACCATAATAGATTACATTTTTTCATCCATAAATGGTTCCTTCTTTCATAATGATTATAAATAGATTATATCAAAAAACATTGATATCATATTAAGCCTGTTGAAAATAATTCAAAACATAGTGCTAAATATGAAATCATAAAATCAATTGATTATAATTATATATAATTTTATGATATTTTCTTGGTAAAATTTTACAAATACTAATATTTTTTTCTAATGTTAATGTCTTATTATTCGATAAACCATATGTTTAATTTTTATCATGATTTTATTTAATTAAATATCATTATGTATTTCATATATATATTTATCAATAACATATAAATGTGTAACAGTTGGATTAATTTAACTTGAAATACACATCAATATATTAAAGGGTTGAAGGCACTTTTATATTTTTTCTGTTGAAAATTGATTGGTAGATAGAAGAATAAATTTTTCATGTCCCAATAATTAATAGATAAACATCAATATATTATAATTTTTTATATAATATATGGTCGAATTAATCTAAAGAAAAAAATCTATTCAAGGATAAAAATCCATGTTCCATAGTTCCTATGATATTTGAACACTCATCTGACTCACCCCCACCTACATCAGCTATTCTCCCTATATTCAGTATGCTCCCCATTTGGTCAATTGATGTCATATGATATATTCCCATATTCCATAGGTATTCTCCATACTTCTAGTGTATCACCTTCCACTCTATGGATATTATAGTGATTAGGTGGAGAAACTGGGAAGCGATCATTGACAAGGTATATGGTTCCATAGTTACCATAATAAGGTTACTAAAGGGTGATAATTATTATAATGTAATTATTAATGTGAAAAAATAATTTATTACATTTATATACTAATTATTCATTATATTTATCTGATAGATTTAGATAATAATAAGAAAAAAATTAACATGAATGCATTTGATTTTTTAAGGGTAATAAATTTTACGTTTTTGTTCTATTTGACATATTTGGGGTTCCAAAAGATGATTCCCATGGATTATATGGGTACATATTGGGCCAGTTATCTTTTGAGACAATGTATATTCCTGTCATGTATCATTAATAGAGGAATATTTCCATAAATTAAAAGAATTATATTTTTAATAAACAATTTTAAGTAAGACAAAATTAATATTTATAGTTTTTTAATCTAATATTCATATAAAATGATAGTATAATTATTATTTCATATCAAATACATATATTATTTTCTATATTTATGTTCATGACTCATTGACCGTCAATGGAATTTGAAAATTTTATGAAAAAGGTGGAAGGCCATTAAGTATAGTATGTGGTGTGAATTCAATGTACCCTCTTTGAGTGTCTCTCAAATGTATGAAATGGGACCCAAAGGGAAACCTCCGGACTAATGGAAGTACTTATTGAATGTAAATCATTCTTATATGTGTAAGTTATTTGATATTGTGTTACTACATTAATATTAATTTATTGAAAATTATGTTTTCTTATTAATATTAATTTTTTTGATAGGAATATTTTAAAATAAACTCAGCAAATAAGAAGAAACAATCCATCCCACACATTTTTGGTTCTAAATTTTTTTAGGAAAATATCAATTAAGGTAATAGTATAGAAATTTATTAAATGTATATATTTTTTAATATAGGTACATATTTTTTATATTTTTTAATTTTTTTATTTGATGATAACGGAAAAAATTAGAAGGTAATGTGGTCAATCAAACTGATTTGTTGTTCAATGTGTATAATAAATTTTATATGAATTATATAAATGATCATGCTTTAAAAATTGTGGTAAAAATAAAAATTAAAACTAACTTATTAAGATATTTTTAAAATTTGCTATATTTTCAAGAAAAAATTAAAGATTCCTGAGACGCAAATCCCAAATTGCCATCATGAGTCTCCCACACCAATTAAATTTCCCATGTTTTGGTTAAGGATAATTATGGTCATGCATGAGGGATGGGTTTTTAATCATAGCCCTCCTGATAAATTATGATGATATCATCTTTATTCACTATAATGCATCCTCCTACAGGTTCGATTAATGTAATTTTTTTTCAATCACTTAGAATCAAAAAATAAAATTTTAATCCTCAAGAATAGAATAAAGGAGAATTTGAAATGATGGATAGCTCGTTTTGAGTAGTTTATATTGATAGGAAGTGCATTGGGTAGTTTATTTTTTTGGCATGACTAGAAGAATTTCTGTGAAAATCACATCATTTATTTGGAAAACAAAAATGGTACTATATATGTTAAATTTATAATAATATGTTTCTATTTTAATGATAAATATTTTAAATATATTTTACATGAAAATTATAATTAAGACAAATTTATATTCTAAATCTCATTTAATGAAGATAGTAAATATACTATAGGTTGGAATTTGATTGGAAAATTTGAAGCATGGATCATTTTGGGGTATCTGGATGGAACTTGTGGAGTATCATTTATGTTTGATTCCCCCTTGAATGTGTTTTATTTCAAATGAAAACTCATATATGATGGTTTTTTTATAATTTAACTCTAATAAATATATTTTATGTGTAAAAAATATTATGATATAATATATGTAAATTTGGTCTTTTGAATGTTTTGTTTTATTTTTGTACTAAAATTATTTAATTATATACATCATGGATATATTTGTATTTTACATTGAAGGTGGTAGCATTTTCAAAAGAATGATGTGAGAATATATTTTATATAATCATTGGAAGTTTAATTAACCAATAATTTAATAAAATATCACTATATAATTATAGTTTATTCTGTATTTTTTACTTATTGAAAACCCTCCATTAAATATAATAGGGGGGTGGGTTATAACAACAATTAGTTAAGAAAAAAAATGTGAATAAAAATATTATGAATTTATTTTAAGTGATTTTTACAACTTTTTTGCGGTACAAAAATATTCAATAAAATTATCATAATCATTTTATAATTTTTTTAACAATAACCACCAAAAATGAATCTGTGGTGGTTTTAAATGGCGATTACTAATAAAGAACTACCACTAAATAAATGGACATAGAGTAAAAATTATGGTTTATGGAAGCACTATAAATCAATATTATAATATTAAAGTTTCCATGTATTTGAAACAAAACCATCACAATTTTTTATTTTTATATTATTGATTGTTATAACAGCCAAAATTTCAACCATATTCTAATTATGTTACCACAATATATTTATTAATAATAATATTTACACAAAAAAATAAATTAAAACTCCTTATAAAATATACTAGTGGGAGATATAGTTTTCTTAGAAAAATAAAATATATAAATGATAATACATATATAGAATTATAATATCTCATGATTTGAAATGGAATAAATTTTCCAAATGAATTTGAATTTTCCTTTAGTGGATGGACCAAATCTTAAAATGATATTCATATTGGAATTCTGAGATTTCAATGCTTTAAAATTATGTTTTATTTGGGGGTTAAGGTATGAGAGGTGAATCATGTGTCCATATGAGTTTCCAAAGCATTATAATTCAAAATCCCAGTTTTGGGGGAGATAGGCTTGGAAAAATGGATGATACGCGATTAGTACTAATAATGCAGCACAACTATAAAAATAGTTTTTTGAAGGATAATAGTTTTTAAAAATGTGATATAGCTATGGGGAACCACGTGAGATGGTTTAGAACTGTTGAGTAAGTCACATGGTTAGTGCACAATTTGTATATCTATACACTATAACCTTTCAAGGTATAAGGTCCTCTGATAGTTCCAAGGGCATCATCAATGCATGGATTCTCTAAAAATGAACATTAATGGTGTGGGGAGTGGATATTAAGAAATGGGATCCCCATAGTTGATGAAAAATGTTCCTAATTTCTCATCAAACTGTGTTGATTTTTAAAATTGGAGAAATGATGATTTTCCCTTCCATATTTAAATGGGATTTTACCCTATTTATTCCCCTATTTAGCTAGTATCATCTCTATGCTTTTGTCTACTTGTCCTAAATCCCTTGTGGTGAATCACCTTCTTTCTTGGAGGGAATGAAGCATTATTCATCACATTTTATGAATTTCTATATTTCTACAACACTTATTGAACCTTTTATCTATTTCTCTCACTATATTGGATGTTAATTCTAGGAGAGATAATATACTCTATTCACAAGGAATTTGTAAATTCTATTGAATTCCCTCATTTTGGAATAGATAATATCCTAATAATGGATGAGTGAAGCTTCTTTAGTATAACATACATGGTATACATGTTTTCCCTTATGACCTAGTCAATTATTAAATTTTTCATTATTTTAGGTGCTATATTTTACTTGCATTACATCTAAAATGTGAAAAATCTTAAATGAAATTCTCTGAACCTAAATATGGTGATCCATACCCCTCAAATCTATTGTAGTTTGGTGAACCCAACTTAGACCACCACTTTTGGTTAGTAGTCCTAAATATTAGTTTTCACTTTTATTTCATAAACAAATAAACCCAACAATTGTGGTTGGGTTTTCATTTAATAAGGAATGACCTTAATTAATTATTAAATTGGAATAATATTTGTATACCCACACGACTTGACGTAAAATATAATATTATTCTATGATCATGTGAATAAAATAGCATTGAGGTCTCTGAGAATATTTACATATTTATAAAATCATCTATAATGGATTGTTAATTTGATTGGGGATTTTCATTTTTATTTAAATAGTTTGTATGTTGGTTTTCACTTTTTAGTAGAAGTTTTAGCTAAATTAAATAAATACTAAATGACATGGATAATCACTTGAACCTTATCATTTATCAATAAAATATAATAAATTTTTTAATGGTATGTATACTTACATAGACATTCATACCTCTTGAAATTTAATTTACTAATGAAATGAATATTGGGGATAGTAAATTTGAATGAATAGTTTTCTTATGTCATAGTTTTAGTTATTAAATTTAAAGTTCCACATTATTATATTTTTCTTGAGAAGTAATCATATTTTGATTTAGAATTTGTTCGATGGGATTGTAAGGAAAATTTATTATATGGATTGTAAATGGATAAGAGATAAAGGACATGGAAGTACTAATTGTTTATTTATTATAAGAATAAGACATGAAATTCCTCAACATTTGATACTTATTTGCTCATCATTGGATATGAAATTCATTATTAATTAATTGAAATCATTATTGGACATGGAGTTAAATATTAATTAATTTTCATCATTGAACATGACATTCCTCATTAGTGTACATCGTGTTCCTTATTATATATCTATAATTTTTGGAAATGACATTCCATGATCCCTTAATTTTCATTCTTGTATTGTTGAACTTATTTAAATACACCACCTTATGATCATTATTATTATTATCGGATGCCTTGATTTCTATTTTGATCCAACATGACTATAATTACAAAAGATCTTATGGGATTATATAAATAGGTTCTACTTTTATATTTTTGTTTTCAAGTTCAGGTACATTATAGCTTAGGATGAAGCATGTATATTCCTCTAGGGATCCCATGAGAAGATTGATTCCCACATGGTTTATATTTACATACTTCTTTACATTTGATATAACTATACATAAATTTATTTAATATTCATAGAATCTATATGTCTTCAACATAGTTGGATGTGGCCTACTATGTTTTACTCACACCCTATTCAGGCTGCTAACTGGTACTTAGATAGATCTCATGGTTGTAGGTTAAGATCATGGATTATATTTATTACTATTAATCATTATAGACCATGAACAAACTTGGGTTCTTGAGACCAAGCATGTACTTAATTTTCCTATATGAGTCGGAGGCTTTCACATACTCTATTTTAAGTATAGTCTTGTTTAATGTGTTACCTATTTAAGGATGACTACCTTTTATTTTTGGTTTAGCATGTTCATGAATGATTATTTTTGGTAGTATGTGGCATATGAGGAGGCATGCTTGAGGTATTGTCACCAATAATTATGGTTACTATTTATAGAGTGAATCAGTTAAGGATGTGGAAAAGTCGTATCATAGCTTATTTTTAGGGACTTATTATTTTAGGATGGGAAGCAAGATACTAAGAGTTTGTCAGCACTTGGTAAATAGCTCTTTTCTGGGAATAGACAACCAAAGCATCTGGGAAAGATCGTGTTTCCTAGGATGTGACAATTTTTCTCGATGGTTACATATTATATTTGATAATTATTTCACCTTATGTTATTGATGTATTTACACTAGCTACCGATTTATGATATTTATCTCTTTTAATGGTATAAAAATAGATGAGGTGAGTTCATGTGTCATTTTCAAGCATTATTTATTCACATGTCATCAACATGCTTACCTGTATACCATGGTTTTGTGATTTCCTTCCTTATATATCTATATTTTCTGCTAATTTTATAGCTTCCATGATATTGTTTTGATTTAAGTCTGGTTAAAAAAGATTTAATATCAACCTTAATGGCGTTTTACAATATATCTTGATGGTTTCATTCTACTTATTTATCCTCCAATCAATTAAATAAATGGAATGATTTTGAAATTGAATCTTGAAAATGGAATGAAATAGGATAATTTTAAAAAAAATCATTTCATTTCTTATAGATGTCAAATAAATAGTATGTCAATTATTACTTATAAAGGATAGTACCTTTATATCTTGGGAATTGTGACCCATATAATGGAATCCTCTTATTCTTTACATAAAATTTTTTGGGGAGTATTAAATTCAAATGATTATGAGATAACCTTGTTGAGGGTGTGTTAAAATATCATAATGAATATAATATTATTGTGTTACACTTACATGAGATTCCAATTGTATTTTTTAGAGATCTGAATTTGTATATTGGAAATGTATGACCACATAACTGAACCTAGGCTCACTTAACAAGACCCTCATAGGACGCCTCTATTCTTATGTGCTTTGGTACTTAACCCCTTGGGGTATATTTATGATAAATATAGTTAGTTATAATAAGTATCAAAATCTAATTTAAAGGTTTGTTTTATAAATTTATTTTATAATTTAAATTAACTAATCCCCTTGAAGTTATAAAAAACCATTTTTTCCTATGAGATTTTGTTATATGAGGCTTGAGTTAATGCAAATTCCATTTACAACCTAAAGAGGGTTTTCCACTATAGATTGGAATATGAATTTTCTTTAATTGATTATTATTGTGAGAACTTATATTGTAGATGAATAATGATTTAAAAGAATATTATGAAATAAATTTTCTGAAATGCCATGCGGTAGTAGTTAAATAAAATTATATGTGTACTGATATAATGGCTTGAATAAAACCTTTCATAGGGTTTTTTATGAGGAACCCTCATGTAAGTGTTAGTATTAGTTTTTCCTTGAGACTGTCTTGAAAGTTATTGTGAATATTTCCCATAGGTTTTGGTGGTCTTTTTATCATTCATTGATCTAATTGATAGATGATAGATCTTAGATACATTTTTTTCTAGACCTGTGTTTTAGATTCAAAAATTTATGTTTCAATAAGGTGTTAGCAAGTTAAGGTATAAACCATGGAAATAGGAAGCCTGTAGACTTTTGAGAAGAGTTCTTATGCATTCTAAGAGCTATTTCTTGATCATTTAATTTAGATGGGAAACAGAGATAATGAAAACACACAACTGGGTAGGTGGGTGGTTATCTGGTAACTAAAAAAACGCGGAGATATTACTATATACAGATAACCAATGAGTTTCATATCATTATACATTTACATTGACATTTTGACCCTATAGGGAGAACTCTACTCAGAGGATGCCTGGGAAGTATCATGTCCTAGTAGGCAAATTCTTAGTAGGTGATTCTATTACACTTATGTTGATATGTTCTGACCATTGTGGATGAATGATTCTCTTACCTTCCCCAATATTACCTAATTATAGAGAGTTTTCAACATTTATAGATAACATGTAATAAAGGGCCTTAAGTGGGATATGGTTCTCATTCTAGAGACATTTAGGGAGAGGTGGATAGACATAATGTCCATTTTTTAAAATTTTGATTGGTAGGGATTGGTGGAGGACTTAAAAGACATTAGATTTTACTCATTACTTTGTGAATCGATCACTACGGAAAAAAGGCATTTAGCGGTTGTTTGGTTTTACGTTTCGCGGCGGTTTAAACCGCCGCTAAATAGATTGGCGGCGGTTTTGAAAAACCACCGCGAAATCGTGCGTCGGAAAACTATTCGAAGTGGTTTTTAGCGGCGGTTTAAACCACCTTTAAATGATTTAGCGGCGGTTTTTTATTTTATTTTTAATTATTTATAATTTTTAATTTTTAATTTTTTTTAAATTTTTAAATTTTTTTAATTATTTTTCATTTTTTAATTAAATTTTTTATTAATTTTTTTAATTTTTTTTTAATTTTTTTTTAATTTTTTAATTATTTTTTTTTATTTTTATTATTTTTTATTATTTTTTATTATTTTATTTATTTATTAATTTAATTATTTAAAAAAATTTAAATTCTTTAATTATTTTTAATTATTTTATTTATTTATTATTTTATTTATTATTTTATTTATTTATTTATTTATTTATTTTTTTATTTCGTATTTTTTTATTTCGTATTTTTTTATTTCGTAATTATTTTATTAGGTTTATTAATTTTATTTATTTATTTTTTATTTTATTTAATTATATTTATTCTATTTATTTCTTATTTATTTTATTTCATATTTATATTATTTATTTATATATTTATTTTATTCATTTCGTATTTATTTCGTATTTATTTTATTTATTTCGTATTTTTTTATTTATCCATGCATGCACATCCCATGCAATATAAAGAAATTCTGCATTTTGTTAGATTTGAACCCCCAACCTCTTGCAAATTTTTCAAAGACTTTACCACTCCAGCAAGCTCGTCATGTGGTTAATAAACAAAATTTAATATAATTATATATATTAATTGAAAAAACAAATAATACATAACTAATTTATATAATAAATAATAATACTAATAAATAATAATAAATAATAATAAACAAATAATAATAAATAATAACTGATAAATAATAAATAATAAATAATAAATAATAAATAAGAAATAATAAATAATAATAAATAAGAAATAATAAACAATAAACAATAATAAATAATAAATAATAAATAGTAAATAATAATAAATAATAAATAATAAATAATAATAATAAATAATAATAAATAATAAATAATAAATAATAATAAATATTGAATAATAATAAACAATAAATAATAATAAACAAATAATAAATAATAAATAATAAATAATAAATAATAAATAATAAATAATAAATAATAAATAATAAATAATAAATAATAAATAAGAAATAAGAAATAATAAATAAGAAATAAGAAATAAGAAATAAGAAATAAGAAATAAGAAATAATAAATAATAATAAATAATAATAAATAATCATAAATAATCATAAATAATCATAAAGAATAATAAAGAATAATAAAGAATAATAAATAATAAATATGAAATGAAAAAATATTTAATAATAAATAATAAATAATAATAAATATTCAATAATAAATAATAATAAATATTCAATAATAATAAATAATAAATAATGATAAACAAATAATAAATAAATAATAAATAATAAATGAATAATAATAAATAATAAATAATAATAAATAATAAATAAAAAAATAAAAAAAATAAAAAACAATAAATAATAATAAATAATAAACAATAAATAATAATAAACAAATAATAAATAATAATAAACAAATAATAAATATAAATAATAAATAATAAATAACAAATAACAAATAATAAATAATAAATAATAAATATAAATAATAAATAACAAATAATAAATAAATATAAATAATAAGTAAGAAATAATAAATAACCAGTAACAAATATTATTATTATTATTAATTTTTTATTATTAATAATAAATAATAAATAATTAATAATAAATAATAAATAATAAATAAATAAATAATAATAATAAATAATAATAAATAATAAATAATAATAATAAATAATAATAATTAATAAATAATAAATAATAAATAATTAATAATAATAAATAATAAATATTAAATAATAAATAATAATAATTATTAAATAATAATTATTATTAAATAATAATAAACAATAAATAATAATAAACAATTAATTAATAACAATAAACAAATAATAAATAATAAATAATAAATAATAAATAACCAGTAACATATATTATTATTAATAATAATATTTTATTATTATTATTAATAAATAATATAAAATGTATAATATATAATAAATAAATAATAAATAATAAATAACAAATAAATATAAATAATAAATAATAAATAACCAGTAACAAATAATAGATAATAAATAAATTAAAGTACAATATAAATAATAAATAATAAATAATAAATAATAAATGAAACACATGAAAAAGTATGAAAAGACGTGATAAGGGATGAAAAATCATGAAAATGCATGAAAACAGATAGAGAAGTATGAAGAATGAGGTATTAGAAAGAATTATTACGCATGAAAACTCATGAAAACTCTGGAAAACCCCTTAAGAATTCAACATAATCATCATAATAACCCACAAAAAACAATTGATAAAGATAACAAGTCATGGAAACCCAAATAAACAGTAATAAATGGAGAAACCGTTAAAACCTGTCAAAACGGTCAAAAAGTGACAAAAACATTGGGCTCACATTAATGGAGATAACTTATGATTCGAGAGTCCGTTCTAGATCCACAACCAGTCAAATCAAAGATCCTAAAACTATCTTCGAGCTGATAGGTGAAAGAGACCGAATGGACCGATGGATCAGAAGTTAAGACTGTTTAAAAAAAAGCTGACGGGGAACGGGTGCTAGAAACGAGGCATCAAAAAACATAACAAACCCGATACCCACTAAAAGGGCATAACATATGATCCAGGAGTCCATGTGGGCACCACGACCAGTCAAACCAATGCTTATGGAACGACCTACGATCTGGCAGGCAGAGGAGTCTGAACTGACAGGCGGATTGATAGTTAAGGGCATTTGAAGACAAGTTCGACGGGACACCGGTGACGAAAACGGGGTTTCAGAGGCCTTCAGAGGGGGTTTTGTGGTCAAAAAACACAAGTTAAGCTTTCTCTTTTGAATTGGTTCATAGCTCTCTTCGCTGGCTTTGATTTGATATGTGGCAGAGCCCAAACAGTCACCCGGAGCGAAAGTTATGGCCGTTTGAAGTTGGAGAACTTTTTTCAACTTTCTTATAACTCTCATATCATCCGCACCTTAGACCGTCTCATGGTTTTGATTATATTTGCTTCTAGATCTCTTCATGAGCTTCGATTTGACTGGTCGTGGCGCTCCAATGGACGCCTGGATCAAAAGTTATGGTCGTTTTAGTGATTTTGGGGTTTGGCGTGTTTTTTTTATTTTTTTCTTTTCATTTCACAGCGGTTTTACCCAAACTGCCGCTGTTTTGTGACGTTTTTTTTAAGAAACCACCACTAATCCTCGAAAAAACTAAAAAAAAATTAAAAATAAATTAATTTTTTTACACATTTCGCGTCGGTTTTTACAACCGCCGTGAAATACCGGCCCGAAAGCTATTTCACGGCGGTTTTTAAAACCTCCGCGAAACACCTGTTTTCTTGTAGTGAATAGTTAAAAATTATTGAGGTAATCCTCTGAGAGATGTTGGACCAATTTTAAAAATTCTTTCGAGTTTGTAAACTTGGTTGTACACTAATTTTGATATAGGTTAAGGGAATGTTCTTGGGTTTTGCGATATCATCCAGGCGATAACATTTATTTTTTAAAAACTCAGCTAGGATGCTTGGGTATCCAAATAGGATTTGATGGGAAGTATTATTCAGGTGTCTGGCCCAGTAGGCAAGTGGTTGTGTAACATCCCAAGAATTTACAAAATACTTATTTTAAAATAAATTTAATCTTATTGATATTTTATGTCACATTAAACACTATGATTATATTTAATTACATGAAAAATTGATTTTATCCTGCATTACACACAATAATAGGTTTATCTATAATTTCATGAAACACTAAGTGTACCCTGCGATACATTTAATAGCAAGTTTAAACAAAATGTGACATACTATTAAAATATATATTTTTTAGTTTGTTATTTATCACCTAGACGTTGTGATAGAGACTTTGAATATGATTAAAAAAATTAAAAAAATTTATGGTCTACACATGTATATAAAATGAATTCATTGGTGAACTATGAATTTGAAATGAAAAGGAAAACTCTTTTGAAATAACAGATTTTGTTTAGAAAACCATTTTTATATACACAAATGAATTTTGTCTCAATAAATTATACAAATCACTTTTAGTGAGTTATATTAATGAAAATTTTATATTATATATTAAATAAATTTTATTAACATTCATCTAACATGTTTTCTAGACAAGAGTTAGGAATAAATCAAATTTTATGCTTAAAAATTTATTTTTCTAAACAGAAAATTTGTCACCTATTTGTGAACTTATTCTATAAATAATTTTTGAAACATTTGGATTTTTTTTAAAAACCTAAATTTCATTTTTGAAATCATCATGTAAAAGTTATCTTATGGTTAATGTTTGTGAATTTTCTGAAATGATTAGTTTTTTTGATGAGTAGTGAAAAATAAGGAATTTTAATTGAAAACCTCCTTTCTATTTAAATTATATAAAAAGATAAGTTATATTTTAAATTGGTTTTAAATGAAAATTATTTCAATTATATATCTATTAATCAAATTTATGTCATTTGAATTATTTTAATACCGTATTTTATATAAAAACCTTATAAACGTTTGAATATTTTCTATTTGAAAACTCGTTTTCTCGTCACATCTACGGGATTAATTTTAAACTAAAATTTATCAAATTAGTAAAATGAATTTTTAAAAATAGATTAAATATTTTGAATCATAATAATTTTATAATATCTAAGAATTATAACTTAATTTCTTACACTACAGAATAATGAAAATTGAAAAACATTATTACCCTAGATAAGGTAAAAATGGTTTTACTAGGATATGGGGGTGTTAAACAAAGAATATAAAGGTTAAAATGAACTAAACAGTTTCCTAAAATATATTTTATAGATATATAATTACCCTATAATTTCTAATTATCTATAATAATCTATTTGGGACCCTTTTGAAAGGTGGAAAATATGGGTATACCTTTTTCTTTTCAAAAATCACTAGTGTTCCACTGACCTCCCATATAAAATTTCAACATCCTCTCATCTCCTATTCACACCGTAAAACCATTTTGGATAAAAATACCTAGAAAAATAACTTCCTCAAATTCATCACATAATCTAATAAGTCTTGTTTTTTTTTCAAAAATCCAACCTATGAATTCTTTTGGTACAAACCTAAGGAGGATAACCAAAGAAGAGGTAACGTTCTTTAACGATCATTTTTATTTTATTAATTCCCCACCGAATAAAATTATTATGAATCAATAGTGATATAATAAACATATTTTATTATATATATTGATACATTTTTATTTTAATAAAATTACCTAAAATCATCCTTGCTTCCATAAAATGAGTTATAAAATCATCATTTGTTGGTACAGTAGAGTACTACCTCGCGAGCCAATGTCATTCATTTTTTTATTATCACCTCTCACAGTTGTGTATGATAGTGAATAAAAATTATATATATATATTATTATATTTATAACCTAATTATACCTATAGAGTAATTATATAATATATAAATTTTTTTCTTTCTATTCTTTATGTGATTTGATAACCTCGTTGGTGTGTACGGTGGACCACCACCTTACGAGGTGATGTGATTCATTTTTCACTGGTGATTTATGTGGATGATATTATAGATAATGTTATTGAAAATATGGGATATAAATGAAACAATTATGATATTAATGACTTGTTTATAATACTTAAATAATAATATATAATTTTATTTCTTAAATTTTCACTCACAAAATGATGATAACGTTATTCATTTATACATGGACTACTGCCACCATGAAGTGATGTGAATATATATTTTCTTACCAAAACCAAATGGATTATTTTTATAATTTAATTTAAAATAATAATATTTTATTTCTGATATAATTATATTTATGGAAAGATAATATATTACTCACCTTATTTTCATAATTATTGTTGAAAAATTGAAACATTAGGCATGTGTATGTACGAACTACCATCTCCATGACCGTAATGTAATTCATTTATCAAAACCCATTTCCATGTTTGGTATTAAAAATATAATTGATAAAAAATTATGATAATTATTTCATTTTTATTATTTGTGTTATTATAGAACCATAATCAAAGTAAGAGGTCCAACAATAATAATTCAAAACATATACGAAAAACAAAGCGGTTATTACATTGAACAAGATTTTAAAAAGGAATTGGTAATAAATGGGTAATAAATGTTCATAATTAAATCATATATTAAATAATATATATACATATATAATATTTATAATAAACTTATATTTATTATATAGAAGGTTTGAACATATACAAACGAATTTTATACTTATGGTAATGGATTTCTAGTCGCTCTTTTACTTATGGGAGACATAAGAAAATACACAACTCATTTATTATATTCGGTGTATATACTACCCCTTTGAAATGTTTTAACATTAATATCCTAATTATCATGACATTATAAGTTTCATTTGATGTTTTTATTTGTTGAGGCTTATGATTCAAAATATTACTAAAGGAATGAACGATTTATAGTCTCCTTTTTATTGTGGGAGACATATTCAAATTCACCACTTGTTTATTTTATTTGGTGTATATAAAAACCCTTTGACACGTTATATAATGAATATTATTATTTTTAATGACATTTAAATTTTCATTTTCTATAATTCTTCAATGGGGATTATGATTCAAAAATTACTAATGTGCTAAGGGATTTCTAGTCTCTCTTTAATTTCTGGGAGACATATACCATATTCACAACCTATTTCATTTATGTAGTGTATATAATTCCCATGAATATATTTTATGGTGATTATACAATCAAATATTTAGTATAAAATATCCTTTTATGACCCCTTTTTCACTGTGTTTATGGTTTATAAGTTAACAAATTTGTATTGGATTTTGTCTCAATTTTCCTTATTCAAGACAAAAGTATTATTATGCACCTATCTTCTTCTATAATGTATATATACATACCATTTTAAATTTCATATCATCAATATACTTATTTTAATGATATTATAAGTTTTATTTAATGTTACTCTTTCATGGGGATTAATATTCAAATTTACCAAAGTGGTAAGAGTTTTATGTTATAATCTCTTCAATTATCTGGATTGTTTATGATTAAGCTTTCAATAATGAAATATTAGGATTTTTATATCAATAAACTTATAAATTTTTTCCTTTTATAGTTATGTAATTTTAATAAAATTATTCTCATCATTTTTCACATTTTATATACTAAATATTTTAAAAAAAATATTTTTAATAAAAAACGCCTTTTTAGTCAAAAACCCTTTTTCTTCCAAATAAATGATATATAAAAAAGTTTTGAAAAAAGTTTTTAAAATTAATAAAATGATATATTAAATAAATTTTTAACAATTTATAATTTTTTCAAAATGATTTTAAATGAATCTTCATATCATCTTTAAATAAATAACCATTTTTATTTTATCGTAAATGTGAAAGGAATCATTATTTGAACCTGTATGGCATGATTGGAATTTTAAAAAATCATGAAATTCATTTTATTTGAGCCTTACATTATAAATTTTCAACCATATTTTCAAATAAAATTATTTAGAAAATATTTTCTGAATTCTTAGTTTTAAAAATTTATTTAAAATTAAAAAATATTTTCCCCTAGAAACGTTCCAAGTGATTTATCATTAAAAATCATTATACAACTACGATGACATCATTTGATGTAAATTACTACTTTCTAGGGATATTAACCATTGATATCATTATTATTCATTTTATATATGGTTTATGATGACAATGTGTCTGTGAAACATATTTTACTTCAATGGGTTATAACATGATAAAATTATTATGAAATCCACTTTTTTCCACTGGTTGTGCTATGATGAAATGATTATGAAACACATCTATTTTTCATAGGTTATGATATGATGATATATTTATGAAACCCATTTTATTTCATGGGTTATGATATGATGAATGTTTTATGACCTTAGGAACACATATGTATTATTTTTATTATTTCATAGGTGGGACCTATATATCCCTTCAATGAATTAGGTAACGATTAATTGTATATTATCTCAAATGGTACACTTGATGTTATAAAATTTAATAAATATGGTACACAAGAGGTTATCTCAAGCAAAAAATTGGGTACAATAGAGGATAAACCAACCCATAAAGCGGATACGTGGTAGGTCATCCAAAACCAGAAGTAGGTACATGAGTGGTCAGCTAAAGCCTAACATGTTATAAATGTCTTGGTGGGTAGCCATGACATAATATTTTTTGTGATTTTGTGTATTAAAAAATTATATTTCTTATTCTAAATTTGCACTCTCATAGATCATGTATTTTATTCTCTTATGATTCATGTATTATGAACTACCAATATATATTCCATAACTCTAGATTGTGATATTTGATATGAAAGGTATTATTTTTAAATTTTATTCTCATTTTCTCATACCCTTATGCTTATGTTATGTCTATATATATCCCTTGTTTATCATTACTATGTATCTAACCTCACCCTTCCATATATTTTATTTCCCTAGGCTATGAAGGAATTTTTTAAAGTAGAAGTACTAAAGGAGAAGAACTTTATGGGAGACATTGAAGAAATTTAATGAATTAAGAAGATTGTGTTCCATGTTTCAAAAAGAAAATAAACTATTATGGTCCTTAGGCATGTTTTTGTGCAATAGAAAAAAATAATATTACAACATTGTTTAATTTCATGTATGAGAAGCTGGGATCACTATAGGTTGAGCGGTTGAAACTTAATTTTCTGAAATAATTTCATGATGTGGGAAATCATTCCAAAAAATCATGGCATAAGTTGGTGCTCTATTTTGAAGTTGAGTTCCATGGGATATCCTACAATGATAAGAACTTAAATGTCCTATTGTATGGACATATTATATATTTTTTTGGATAAATCATGTGAGTGTGAGATGGATATTGATTTGGGTGGTACAAGATTGAAAACCCACCGTGTATGGTATGTTTAGTTCATGCCGGATGCATGTGGTAACTAGTTGAAATAGAACATATGTGAGTTTCCATGTGTGGGTTAAGTATTTATGTTTCAAAATTGATGCTTTTGGGTATGTCAATCCAAATAATTGGTGAAATTAAATGATTTTTTGATGGGTTCTAGTTTGAAATTAAAATTAGTGAAGTGAGATGGTTGACAAATGGGTGGTCCATAAAATATATTATTGGGATATGTACTGTCAAGGGTTGGTTATGAAACATGTAGCCTAGTTCATGTGACAATTTATCTAGAGAGTGATATGGGTCTATTGGTGGAATCATAGTATACTATTATTTTAGATTTGATCATGCCTAATATGTTAACAACATCCTGAGTATGTTGAGAGGTCATCCGTTATGCACTGATTTATCTAAATATATTTTATGATTTGATGAAGGGATTACATTGGTGTTTAATATGATGAGTGGTATATGTCTATCCATATTTTTGGGAGTAAACCATTGAATATTTGAGGGTGGTGACCCTCATTGTAAATTTAAATTAATGAAATTCCATTGGAAAAATTCTCAAGAAGTGAGAACGAGTAATGAGTGATGTTTGTCTTAGTTCTCAAGGAAGATTTGATTATTAACAATTTCAGTCATTATTTATCATGATGGATCAGTTATAGTATGTGGTAATCAGAGTTTTCATTTCATTGGTACAACAAAAAGGAATCTCCTTGGTTAGGGAGGGGTATGTTGGTTGTTGGTGGGAGACCCTCATGTGAGAAGGGTGGTGGAAATTTTATATCGGCAATGTGATGGTTATTTTGGATACTATATCCCATGGAGAAATGGAAAAATTTACTACTTTATTTTAGGGTAAATGCCCAGTACAAGATTGAACAAATACATCAGTAGAGTCTTAGTGCATGTGTTAGGCCCTGGATGTCTTGTGGAGATCCAAGAGTTTTAGGATTGAGTATGTGATGGTGATTGTGCTATAGTATGATGACAATTTTTGACAGGGGATGGTTAAGTCAAGATATATACATGAATTTCGAGTACCAGATTTTGTTAGCATGCTCATAAGAATCATAATATATCTTGGAGTAAGGGATTTCAAAATTGGGTTTTGGTGACCAACCAGCTGTTAAAGTTGAGTGTTTTAGAAAGCAGTAGAAAAAGGTCCCTCAACTTTAGTTTCATCTAATAGTTTCTTTTGATTGGTGATGAACCATATTTGGTATAACGTTGAGGTGATATGGTTTTAGTTAAAGTTTAGGCTGTTACTTTTCAAGGAGAAATTTGGTGTGACCAAGACATCTCAGTTTATTAGATTCAGACTATTAGATTAACCGAGGACTGATAACAGTTTACTGACAAATGATTCTGTGGATAATGTTCATAAATGTGTTGGGAGTGTCATTAGGATACTAAGTACATGATTCAGTAGGAAATTATGATGGTGGAAGTACCATGGCTCAAAATTTTCCGTCAATGGTTAAAAAATATTGATAAAACCAAAGTCTAGTTTATAAAAGAAAAATTGATGTTATGATTTTTTAGGTTACAAGGGATCAATTAAGTGTCATCTAAATGTTAATAAGTTGTTATAGGCACTAAATTTAGATTTAATAGATTATGTACCATATATTTAAATTGTCATTAGGAAGCATATTGGGTGTTTAAAAATGTAATGTGGCCGATTGAGATGAAATTGTTTACCCTTGTATGTCAGGTGATATTTACATTGTTCCCTGAGGCTTATTAGGTATTAAAAATTCTTATGTTGAGAGGTTTTAAGATTCCATATTTTTAACTAGTTGATGATTTTCAGAGGAATTTATATTTTCATTTATAGGATGGTAAAATATTAAACAGAGATTATAATTGGAATAAATAAAGTTATAATACATTAAAATGATGTTTTTAGATGGGTTTTGAGTTCCAAAAGGTGTCTCAGGTGTCTAAATGAGTTTTGGTAGAATTGGGTTTCAAAATATTAGTTTTATGAGTGATAGGAGTGGGTGAATAATTAGGACACAATTAGTACTAACTGTGTGACAAAACCATGTATCCTGTTTTGTAAAGGAGGGTAATTTTTCCAATCAATAAGCATCTCCAAGTAAACATTCAAGAAGGTCAATAACAATAGTGGAATTCACAAGGTTGGCACATAGTTTTTACAAATTTGTGCTATAACCATATAAGTAATGGGGTCTTGAGGTAGTTCCAAGGACACGATCTATCCCTAGTTTGTCAAACTATGTGCATGAACTATGTGTACTGTGGATCTTAGGTAGTGGGAGTTATACATTTTGTGTAGGTTTTTTCTAACCATTTTGCCTAATCATGATCCACTTAAAAATAGAAAAAATAAGCATTTCCCCACATTTTCTATAAAATGGATTTACCCCATCCCTCCCCACATTTGTATACTAGTATCTTCATTCATGAATCATCCTTTTCCATTTACATTGGAGTAAATATCCTTTTTTATTGGTAATAATAAACTTCAATTCATTATATTTTTTTACCCTTGGTAAGGCTATAAATCCTCTGGAATGTTTTATCTATTTCTATTTCTGTATTGGATACTATTAATATATGATCCAATATTCCCTATTTTTAGGGAGTTTTCAATTATATTGATTCCTCTCATTGCATATCGAATCAATGTTTTGAAATAGCCATGTGAAGATTCCATGGTAGAAGGTAGGTGGTATATATGTTTTTCACATAATTTATTGTAATTTATAAAATGAATCATTATTCCACATGTTGTATGGTAACGCCCCGACCCCAGTTACCTAGAGTCAGTGAATTATTACATAACATTGGCATGATCACAAAAGATCATGTCTCGAAAGTCCGATCATTTTAGTAGCCTTGGAATAACTAGATATATTCATACAGTTTATATTACATAATAGAGTGAAAACTACTACAAAAACATCTTGTCTTCATATCCCCTCATACTATCCCAACAGGTCTTTCATAAATTACCTTTTCACATCCTAGGGAAAATAAAACATTTAAAGGTTTGATCTCAGATGCTGAGTAAGGATAACAATATAGTGGAAACTATCATAAATAAGCATAAACATTTAAGGCAATGTATAACTAAAACAAAAGCCTTTTAAACTTGAACTTCAACATAATATGGAAAAGATAAAATGAAATAATTCTATTTACTTATTCACATAGATATTATACTAGTAAAATAATCACATGCAATATCAATAACCACTTTCATAATGGTGGAATGCATAATGCCAGACTATCATAACCACATAGCCAAGGCCTCGTGCCAAGACTACAAATAAGATTTTGTCAAGGCCTTGTGCCAATACACTAGTTTGTCTCATGAGACCAATCGATGCATCGAGGAGCTATAGAGGGATCCACCAGTCACTTATTAAGTCCAATTAATTCATCATATGTACAGGTTTAGACATAACATAAACATTCATATTAAAACTATCATACGAAATGTCAATACTTTCTCCATAAACCACGAATTGTATAGAAATAACACATCCACAATCAAACATATCACAAAAACTTCAATACAATATGGAATTTTTGTATCATAATAAATCAATATCAAATATGCTTAAAATCCATCGAAGGATGTTGATATAGATGAAATAAAAACTATTTGAGAGAAATATCTCTTTTTTGAAATCATTTAAAAGTCAAACATTTATAAATGAAGTAATTTAAAATAGATTTTTGAATCAAAGTGTCCCATACCACTTTGATAATTTTGAGAAGAAATATCATTTCAAAACATTCATTTCCATATAAATAAATCCTTAAAATCATTTTGAAAACATGGAAATTAATTAAAAATATTTAGAAAGATAAATCTTTATAACATTTAAAATTATGATCTTGATAAAGAGTACCTTTCCAAAATTCTTAAAATATTCATTTTGAAATCATTTAAAGGTCACATAATTATAAAATATAACATTTACTTTCAAAATATTCTAATAATCTTGTAAGGGAATCTTCGACGATTTTATTACAGCGGAAAATAGCCACACTTGAAGTATAAGTAAAAAAAAGACATTCTTACCTTAATTTTGTCAAAAAGGTTAAAAAGGGCGTTTTTTGGAAAACAAAAGAATGATTCCTTTCAAAACATTTTTTAAAAGTCAAACAAGGGTATAAATCACTTTAACCCATATTCTGTAAAATTGTAAGAATGTTTTGAAATTCATTTTTAAGAAACATGGATGTGGATGATAAAGAGGTCCCAATAGATAATTACGTATAAACAACCTCGGATAATGAAGAGATTGTGAAATAAACCCTTACCTTGCACTTTTATTTGGTTGAGGGTAGGTTAACCTCCTGTATAATGGTTAAATAATTGTTATTAAATTATACAAGAATCATATACATTAATATGATATCATATATGATCTTTTAACTGTGCTTTGCTAATAATGTCTTAGTATTATCGTCGTTTTGGGTGTTAACTTAGTCCTTTTATTTTATATGTTTTGTTACATAAGTCATGTTTTTTATGGATAGGTTGTATCTTATTCATATAAAGAGTGATATCAAGTCCTTATACATTATTTTTAATCATCAAATGAGAATTATACTTTCATGGATACGATGGGGAATGAATCTCATCGCATTCATGGAGACGGTAGTCCGTACATATGCACGAGCGACAATATCATTATTTTGATATTAAAATAATATATAATTGGATGGTATATCATATATTTTAAAGACCCGTAAAATTCAAGGGAAATTTTTTCTTAATTTTCTTTGGTATTTTACAAGAACGCGGTTTCTGAAGACATCTGATTCCGAGGCCCGGTGTGCCCGGAATCAATTTCCGAAGTTTGGCTCGGGTACGTTCAGTGAACGAACGAGTGGGAATTTCTAACTTTTGAACTGGTGCCCGGAATCGAATTCCGAGGGCACCGATGAACTCGCAGCGCCGATATTCTCTTAAGGAGACCTTTTCCAGGGTTCCGTTTTATGCGGGTTGGGAGTTAGTTTTTGGGATTTTAAAAGGAAATTAAATAAAATGTGGAAACACATTTTATTTTTAACCAAGTTGGTTATAACCTCCCAAAGGGAGTTAGGGGTGGGATCCACATCCACTTAACCTCCCTTGAGAGGATTAAGTGTGGTGGGGCCCACACGAACCCTAACACATCACCTCCTCTTTTTGAACTCCCTATAACTCCTCTTTTATTAAACTTGACAACTTGGTTAATTAATTGAGTTGAGTTGTTTGAATTTCAAACTTTTGAAATTCAAGTTGTTTATTTGTGTAAATAAAATAAGCCTTAGCTTATTTTATTTTGGTTGGTCTCCTTAGCCATCTTGAGAGGTTTTTAGAAGCTCTCTCAACCTTCTTCAACTTTGACAAAGAACACGAAGAACAATTAAGCTCCGACGAAGAACGCGGCTTCTCTCTTCTTCGTAGCCGGTGTGTTTCCGAAGATCGACGACACCGTTTCTTCGATCCTCTTCCCATGTCAATGAAAGGAGACGCCGTTTCCTCCTTGGATTATCTCCGTCAGCTTACGAAGCTTCTCCAGCGACGTACCTATTCGGACGCACCTCGACGTCAACAGAAACGACGTTCGACTTCCGCGACGCTTGTCTTCCGCGGCTTGTTGATGTGCTCCGCACTTGAATCCGAGGAAGGGGTTTATTTTATTCTTTTGAACATGATTTATACCGTGATTATTTCTTCATGAAATTTGTCCAATTATTAGCAAATAACACGAGGGGGTCGGACCGCACGAACACGGCCGACCCTCCTCCTTTTCATATTGATTCTGTAGTGGATTGAAACGGGTGTGGCACGGTGCCGTCGCACCGCGCAGGATCATGTGGCAAGAAACGCGCGGCACTGTCGCGCCGCGTCGTAAAATAATGCAAGGACGCGACGCCGTCGCGCCACGTCGAAGAAAGTTGAAGGCGCCACGGCCGGAGCGGGGCCGCTGTGGAGGGGCGCGGTGTCGTCGCAACATGCCGGACAATGAAGGCCGTGGCCGGTTCCGGGCCGTGGCGGAATGAGAAGACCGGCGACCAGCCGGGCCGCTGGTGTCGGAAGCCGGAAAGGGGACCGGCCTTGCCGGTCCCGTTGAGGAAGAACCGGCCGGCCAGGTCGGGCCGGCCGGAAGGGAGAAAACCGGGGGAAATAATTTCCCCCGGCCAGCCATAATGGCCCCCCATTATGAGGGGGGCCGGTTTCAAAAAGGGGGGCAGGCGCCCCCCCCCCCCCCCCCCCCCCCCGTTTTCCAGCAGCTCAGCCTTCGGCCAAGCTGGCAGCGCGCCCAGCGCGCTGCTTTGCGCCGAACCGGCGCGCTGGGCCGGGCCGCGCCGTGCCGGGGCGGGTCGACCCTGTCCGGGGCGGGTCGACCCGGTTCGGGCCAACCGGGGGGTCTCGGGCCGAGACGGCCCGGGCCCGAAACCCCCGTTACCGAGCGGTTTGGATTCAAATGCCCATAACTCACGCTACAGACATCCAAATGACGCTCCGTCATCGGCGATGCGATCCTTGGATCGAGACGGTCGTTTTGGTATATCGCACTCAAATTTTCAGAATACTTTGAGTTCGGCCGGGTTGGTTCGTACACGAAACCAACCGGGCCCTCAGAGCGGAAACGCTCATATCTTGAGCTACGGATGTCCGATTGACGAGCCGTCAGCTTTGTTGAGTTCCTCTTAGTGAGACGGATCTTTTGGCACTCTCCTCCCGAGGTTTGGACGCAGGTGGAGTATGGTCGGGTTGGTTTTTCCTTAAAAACAAACCGGGCCCCTGGGACGAAAAAGCCAATAACTCTCAGACCGGGCGTCCGATCGACGCGCCGTCTGTTGCGTTGATTTCCTGATGACGATACGGAACTTTTGGATACATCAACTCTGGACTTTGTAACAGTTGATGTATCAGCCTCTCGGATCGTGGAGCGGACCCTCCCGAATGAGCTTGCTGTGTGCGGGAACCCTAGAGATGGCTGCGACTACTACTGCTACTGCTACTGTGACTGCGACGATGATAGAGCAGAGATCCTCAGTGGATTCGACGACGACGACTACAGCACTCAGCGATCCTACGTGGATTAGTGCTACAGGTCTTGTGTGGGCCCGATCCGGTGTGGGTCCAATCCTGTGTGGGTCTACGCTCAGCGGTCCTGTGTGAACCAGCGCCTACAGATCCTGTGTGGGTCGATCCTATGTGGGTCTTTGTGGGGGTTAGTACCTATCGATTCTTTGAGGGTCCGAAGACTTAGATGGATCAGTGATCATCTCTATCATCTTTCGAAGAAGTATACCTGTGTGAGCTGAATCCTGTTGCTTTCCTATGTGGATTGTGTTATGCTATCCTGTGTGGATTACGTTTTCTTTCCTGTGTGGAATACGTTTACTTTCCTGTGTGGACTGAGTTGTACTTGGGCTCGGAGGTTGGAGCGTATTGTAATTGATGACTTAGGTATATGTATGGGCATATACCTAAGCAGTGTCGGTTATTACTTCATGTTTGTATCTATCCTTGTGGTTTATCCTTTGTGGATTTTGGGAGACCTTCGGGGGTCTTGGGGTCCCTACTGAGTAGCTTATACTCACCCCTGCACGGGCTATGCCCGCACTACGTTTTGTTGGTTGCAGACGACGGACATCGTTGATCGTGGTTGAGGCTTACAAAGTAGGACGGTACCTGGAGGTGGAAAACTAGGCGAGACGTTCTCGGAGCAGATGGCGGGACCCGAGGACCAGTAGAGCTATCTGTACCCACCCTTCAGGTGGGATTTCCAGTGGACAGCTCGGTGTAGCGGCTTTTACTTTACAGTTGTTGTTTTCCCTTTCGAGTTGTACTTTACTTTCAGTTTGGGTTTGTATACTGGCCCATTTACTTTTCCACACTTCCAGTTGTACTCTGTTTTTACTTAGTGTTTACTTTTCCGCTTGCTTACTCTGTGGTGCTTGTTTACTTTACAAAGGCAATGCCTTCCCTTTTTACCGGATTTACACCTTGGTGCTAGTCGCCAGCCCCTGGCCTATGGAAGGCGGGCTTGGGGTAGTCACGGCACGGACCCCGAGGGCGGGTCGTGACATATATACAGAATTATTATCAAGTTATATTTATTATTTAATTCAATTACACATCATTATCATACCCATCCAAATAATAATGTTTTGAATAACAATTACACCACGACGTGGAGATGATAAGCCATACGTATGCACGTTTGGTGACAAATCATTCAAAGGATGGATAGAATATTGAATATGGTTTTACTATATTTATAATAACATCAAAATATATAGAAGATAATGGAGTTATTATTTTATAATGGAAATAAAAATGAAAGATGAATTTGAAGAAGAATGGAACTTGAAAGAGGGTGGTGAAAACATTAACTCTTCTTCCGGTTCATCCTTTTGACTTGATCAAAATGGCTCCTTAATATGGATTTATGACTAAAGTAAGGCCTCTAGGATTAGGGGAGGATAGTTGAGAGGGTATTTGGGCAGAGTTTGGCCAAACCAAAAGGCTTTTAAGGTATACATAATTGGTTAAAAGTGGTGTCCTTTTATAAGGGGGAGGAGCGGCTCTTTAGGAAAAACTTTAAGTATTAATTTATAATAAATTCATATTCGGTTTCTAATGGCTTCAAAGTTGATTATTCAATGTATAAGGTGGGTATGGGTCGAAATACTTTCAAACAATATATTTTTGACAGGTTTGGGTCATTATATTAACCACATTTTTATTTTTAACTCTTAGTTAATTAGTTTGACATTTACCATATCACTTTGTATTCTTATATTATATAGTTAATAAATATAATATATACATCCAAGAGGCCCCCAAGTGGTCCATTAATGATAAACCTATTTATTATAACTGTATCTGGTTCCAAAAATAAATTTATAATTCATCTATCAGAACTGTTAAAAAAACAAAACTACATTATACACTCCAGGGACATCACATAATCTAGTGGTAGGTGATAAATCCAAATTGCACTATGTTTTTGGGTTCAATTCTCACAGCTTTGTCTGACGCGATGCGTTTTCACATAGTCTATGTGTTTTCCTTTTTATAAATATCGAAAAATAACGTTAAAAATAGTATCCAATGTAAAATATAATACATCCCAACCTTTATACTTATCCAAAATACTTATGTAAACCCTCAGTACAAAATTTATATGAAAGGTAAACATAATTCAGATCCTTTTTACCCCGTAATAGCTTGTGAATACCTTCATCATGTATTCTTTTAAAACACTGAATCATCTTGAATTACCATAAAACCTTATTGATTACATTAATGCTTCCTCATTCCTTATAGAATACTGGATATACTTTATCCATCCAATTTTTTTTTAAACTCCATCAATGATGGAATATACAAATCTTTAATCAGTTTCAAGGCATTCAAGAATATCCAATATAATTTATCCAAATCCACCATATCTTATTCCAAAATTAGTACCTCAATATTAGGACCATATTAAGGTTTATCTTTCCTTCAACCATGTAATTTCCATGAATTTTAACTTGATGTAGATTAACTTTTCTTAGTACCATAAAATCTCAAATCCTCAATAAAATAGTAATGCAGTACAATCCTTTTTTATTTCCAGTACATCATTGATACAACACTTCAATAAAATAATTCCAAAATAACAACATAAGAACACTAGTCATTCTTATTCATCTGTGGTAGTATCATAACTTGATTATTATCCAATAGCATCATTTGCAGCATAGTCTGATGACGGAGACATTGGTTCGCGTAGTGTCCAAACTTCTTGCAGATGAAGCATTGTACATTTGAAACCTTTTTCTTACCCTTGCAGTCACATACTTGGTGTCCTTTTTCTCCACACTTTTAACATACTCCCATTCCGTTCAAGCATTTTACAAGGTGATTCTTTCCACAGTTATCACATAGGGGAAAATCCTTCTTCACATTCTTCCCTTTATATTTCCTTCTCTCTACCATCCTTTCCTTTTCTGGATTCCCTTAAAAGCCATATGACTCCGAGAATTATTTACTTATCATATAAATGCATGATACTATTTATTCATATGATGATAATACATGAGAGACTATTTACCTTCTAAATGTTGGATTAATACCTTGAAAGATATGACCCTTCTTAGTATTTGGATCATACGTATTATTGGAGTTCACATTCCTTCTACTGGTCACCATTTCTATACAATAGCATAAAATAGGTCTGTTTATGAATTTCAATGAATAATTACAAACTTGTAAAATACTTAACGTAAATTGAACAGTTTATGGATATAATCCATAATCATAAAAATGTTTTTATTGAGTAAGTATATACTCATAATCCCTTCATAACGGTTTGTAAATAAAATGGGAATTATCCTAAGCATATCCCCTAGGAGTGTCGTAACAAAGAGTGAAGTAAGGCCTGTTGTCATGCACCAGATCCCATTCGAGTCTAGCTCAAAGTGCTGTTTTTAGGTTTTACCCCTAGGAACATCTGTTCCAGAGCCACCTCTACCTGATCGTATCCAGAAAGGGATGTATTGCTCAGAAAACTCACAAAATTTCTACAATAGGAAAATTCTAGGAAGTTCTTCTATACTAATCCTCAAAGTCCATCTTAGGTCTATGTGCTCTAATCAGAGTTTATCTAAATCTAGTTTCCAAGGTTTGTACTAAACTTCCTCTGATACCAACTATAACGTCCCGACCCCAGTTACCCATAGTCAGTGCATTATTACATAACATTTGAATGATCACAAAAGATCAAGTATCAAAAGACCGATTAGTTTAGTATCCTTGGAATAACTAGATACATTTATAAAGTTTACATTACATCATAAAGTGAAAACTACTACAACCACATCTTGTATTTTATATCCCCTCATACTATCCCTGAAGGTCATTCATAAATTGCTTCTTCACATCCTTGGAAAAATAAAACATTGAAAGGGGTGAGCTCAGATTTTCAATAAGGATAACACTATAGCGGAAACTTTCATAAATAAGGATAAACATTTAAGGCAATGTATAACTAAAACAAAATCCTTTTAAACTTGAACTTCAGAATAATATGTAAAAGATAAAATGAAATAATTCCATTTACTTATTCACATGGATATTCTACTAGTCTAATAATCCCATGCAATATCAATAACCACTTTCATAATGATGGAATGCATAATGTCAGACTATCATAACCACGTAGCCAAGGCCTCATGCCAAGACTACAAATAAGATTTTGTCAAGGCCTTGTGCAAAGACACTAGTTTGTCTCATGAGACCTACCGATGCATCGAGGATCTATAGTAGGCTCCACCCGTCACTTATTAATTCCAATGCATTCCTCATATGAACAGTTTTAAAAATAACATAAACATTCGTATTAAAACTAGCATACTAAATGTCAATACTTTTTCTATAAAAGATGAATGGTATAGAAATAACATGTCCACAAGCAAAAATATCACAAAACCTCAATACAATACGGAAGTTTTGTATCATAATAAATCAACATCAAATAAGCATAAAATCCATCAAAGGATGTTGACATAGATGAAATAAAAACTATTCGAGAGAAATATCTCTTTTTTGAAATCATTTAAAAGTCACACATTTATAAAAGAATTAATCTAAAAGAGATTTTTGAATAAAATTGTCCCATACCACTTTGAAACTTTTGAAAAGAAATATCATTTCAAAACATTCATGTCCATATAAATAAATCCTTAAAACATTTTTAAAACATGGACATTAATTAAAAATATTTAGAAAGATGAATCATTAAAACATTTAAAATTTTGATCTTGATAAAGAGTAGATTTCAAAAATTATTAAAATATTCATTTCAAAATCATATAATGGTCACATAATTATAAAATAGAACATTTACTTTCAAAATATTATTATAAGATTGTAAGGGAAGCTTTGACGATTTTATAATGGCAGAAAATAGCCACACACACTGAATAAGTTAACAAAACACATTCTACCCTTAATTTTGTCGAAAAGGTTAAGAAGGACCTTGTTTGGAAAACGACGGAAAGATTCCTTTAAAACCATTTAATAGAATTCAAACAAGGGTATAAATGAATTTTATCCATATTCTGTAAAATAGTAAGAATGTTTTTAAATACATTTTTAAGAAACATGGATGTGGATGATAAAGAGGTCCCAGTAGATAATTACGTATAAACAACCTCAGATAATGAAGATATTCTGAAATAAACCCTTACCTTTTACTTTTTCATGGTTGAGGGTAGGTTAAACTCCTTTATAATGGTGAAATAATTGTTATTAAATTATACAAGAATCATATACATTAATATTATATCATATTCGATCTTTTAACATTGCTTTGTTAATAATGTCTTAGTATTATCGTCATTTCGGGTGTTAACTTACTTGTTTTATTATATATGTTTTCTTACATAAGTCATGTTTGTTATGGATAGGTTGTATCTTATTGATATAAAGAATGATATCAAGTCCTTAAACATTATTTTTAATCATCAAATGAGAATTATGCTTGCAAGGATACGATGTGGAATGAATCTCATCGCGTTCGTGGAGACGGTAGTTCGTACATACGCACGAGTGAAAACATCATTCTTTTGATATTAAAATAATATATAATTTGATGGTATACCATATATAAAGAATAATTATCAAGTTATATTTATTATTTACATCAATTACACATCAGTATCATACCCATCCAAATAATAATGTTTTGAATAACAATTACACCACGATGTGGAGACGGTAAGTCATACGTACACACTTATGTTGATATGTCATTAAAAGGATGGATAGAATAATGAATATGGTTGTACCATATTTATAATAACATCAAAGTATATAGAAGATACTGGATTTATTATTTTATAATGGAAATAACAATGAAAGAAGAATGGAACTTGAAAGGGGGTGGTGAAAATGTTACATCTTCTTCGGGTTCTTCCTTTTGATTTGATCAAAAGGGCTGCTTAAGATGGCTTTATGAAAAAAGGAAGGCCTATAGGATTAATTTAGGATAGTTGAGAGGGTATTTGGTCATAGGTTGTCTGAACCAAAAGTCTTTTAAGGTATAAATAATTGGTTAGAAGTGGTGTCCTTCTATAAAGGGGGGGGGGGCTCTTTAGAAAAAACGTAATGTATTAATTTATAATAAATTCATATTCAGTTTATATTGGATCCAAATTGTATTATTCAAAGTCTAAAGTGGGGATGTGTATAAATACTTTCAACCAATAGATTTTAGACAGGTTTGGGTCATTATATTAACCATATCTTTTAGTTTTAACTCTTAGTTAATTAGTTTGACATTTACCATGTCTCTTTACATTTTATTATTATATAGTTAATAAACATACTATATTCATCTGAGATACCCAAAAGTGGTCCATTAATGATACAAATATCATGATATAAGTCCTTTTGATGAACCTTAGATTTTTAGGAATATAATATCAATTAATAATATAATATTTGTTTTTAAAAACTCATTTATGTCAATTTTGACACCATTCAATAATTGATTTTTGTTAGTCATAACAACTTTATTAATTAGAAAAAAATTAATTTAGTCAATACTAACATGTCATATTAAGCAATAAAATTCTTGTATGTCATCAAAACTTTGAAATTATATTTATTTTAACATTTATAATAAAAATTGTTTGATTCATTCATTAATAAGGAAAATACTGCATCGTTATTGTGTCATAAATAAATTTAATTATTCAATGTATAAAATTATAAATAAAATACCATTATGTAGGAAATATTTTTATATTTTTAATTAATATTTATTGTAAAAAATATAAATATATAACCCTATGTAAATATTTTTTTTGTAAAAGATATATGCTTATGTCATTTTTTATTTACTTTAATGTAATTAATATAAAGTTTCCTTATCACCTACAAGTTTCTCCATGGGGTCCGAAAATTGACCCAAAGATTCCCATGGTCGGAAATGTATCAACTAATAGAGTTAGGACATGTTTTAGGGTAATTTATTATTATTTTAAAATTAATTTTTTACCCTTATTTACCGGATTTACCCTTTAACCACGGTAAATAAAATATTTACCGAAATAATTATTCAAAATGTCTAAAAATAAAAGTTACCTATTTACACAATTTGTAAATCCTGATTCCAAATATGGAATCCATTTTTCTAAATTCAAAACACAGAAGTTGCAGAAATTAATTTAATAATAATTTTTTGCTGTCAAAACAAAGTGTGTTTTTAAGAAATAATAACAATCAAAAGATTGACACTTGTTTATATCCGGTTTAAATTTAAATTTTTTTACAATGACCATAATTGTATTAAATGGTATAAATATATTCAAAATCTACTTTAAACCCACTAAAATTAATAATTTATCATGATTAATTATTTTGATTAAATTTTTTTTAATTAAAATTTAGTAAATTTCACTATTCATGAAAAATTGAATGTTTTCCGAAAAATACCAAAATTTACCCTAGGATAATTTCAATATTCCAAATCGAAAAATGAAATCCATTTTGAAAGATAAAATTTAAATAAGTGGGTATTACTATTCATAACAACTATTTTTATTGGTCACTGTGTGTTAGAATCTCGAAGTTGCGTACAATGCAAGTTGTTTCCTTATTCAAAGGGAAACGTACCATGGAAGCTTGGGGTGTTACATGTATTTTCTGTGTGAAAATCCTAAAATTTTAGATACCTTAAATTGAACACTTATACCCTAATCTTTGTGCTCTATATCATTAAACGTGGATATATGGTGGAAACTACAACTTGAAACACTACTTAAGGGGGGTTCAACTAAATGTTAATGTTATATATTTTTTTTCATAAACCAACCCACTTAATGGTTGTTTTTTGGTTTTCATTTACTAAGTAACGTACTAAATTAATTAATCAATTGACATAGGATTGGAAACCAAAATTCCTTAAGATGAAATATTATTTTATAATATGATCCTTTGAATATACCAAACTTTAGGTGTGTTAGACCTGTCTTATAATTAAAAAAGCATCGATAATAGATTATTAAATTGACAGGGGCATGTGAAATTTTATATAATTATTTTACATGGAGTTTTTTCCTATGTTATTGGAAGTTGTTACTAAATTAAATTAATGATTAGTTAATCAGACACACACGTTCCCCTTTTAATTTATAAATGAATTATAATAAATTGTTAGATGTAATGTATACTTACATGGAATTTTATTACTACTTGAAAGGGGATTTACTGGTGAAATGAATTCTCATGATGGTAAATTGGAATTAATTTTTTTCTTATGGAATATGTTTAATTATTAAATATAAATTCCCAAATTATTATCTTATGCTTCATAAATACTCGTATTCTAATGCAGAATTCTTTAGAGGGTCTTATAAGGCACATTGTTTCTATAGATTATAAATGAAAAATCGATGTGGGAAATGAATGACCTAGCTGTTTATTTATTGTAAGCATAGGACATGAGGTTACTAATTATAGGACATGACATTCCTCATTATAATAAATTGATCCCCTCATTAATTAATTTAAATATTAATTTGACCTGGAGTTCCTTTTTACTTAATTTTCATTATTGGATAAAGGGTTCCCCATTAATGGGCATCATGTTCTTTATTATTTATTTTTAATTGTGGGACATGATGTTCCACACTTCATTGAATTAGATTTTTGGATTCATACAATTATTTAAATTTACAACCTTATGATCATTATTATTTTTTGGATGCCATGGTTTTTCCTTGGATCCAAAATGACTAGAGTTATACAGGGAAATTTGGGCCTATAACCATTGGTCCTATTTCTAAATTACTCTTTTCATGTTAGGGGAAATTATTTCTTAGACCAAAGAAGGTATATTCCGCCAAGGATACCATGAGGATCCTATGTCAAACATTGTTTATATTTACTTACTATATTATCTTTGGTATACCCACACACTTATTCATTTTATATTCACATATTGGATATGAATTAGACACTTTTGGTGGTGGCCTACTAAATTTTACTCAAACCCTATTCGAGCTATCATATTGTACATAGACAGATCTTGTGGTTGGAGGTATAGATCATGTCTTTTTATTCTTTCTATTATTCAACTTGGAATAGTAATTAACATCCAATATGTAGACCAAGCATGTAATTAGGTTACCTACAAGATATGGGGACTTTAATTTAATTATTCTATTTTTGGTCTAGTTATATTATATATATTACCTTCCATAGGTCAACATACTTTTCTTTATGGAATATCATGGGCATGAATTTTCATTGTTTTATCTTTTTTTCCTTATTGGTTTTATTGGGACTTAGTGGGTTATTTATTCACTATTTATTTTTAGTTATTAATATATTCTATTACCTTTATCGATTTTTACTTATTCTATGTTTATTACTAATCTAACGGTATAGTCTTCCCATTATACCACCTTTATACCCTCATTACCAGTCTTCATCCACTAGTAAGTTAGGAGTCACTCTTAATGAATTTTCACCAATCGATTTAGTTAATTTTTGTTCATTCATTTTGGTTAATATGTTGAAAGAATAAAATATTGTAATATAAAACATTGATTTTATCCTTAAAGTACCTTCTATCACATAATTTGGAATATAAACATCCACCATAGTTATTTTACAAACCCTAACATTCTCGCTTGTCCACTTATTATGTTGGTTCTATTGATACTTACAGAATTGATTAGAAGAGTGTATCATCTCCTTATAATTAAACAATAATAATTTACTAGAATATGTCTCACCTATGAACATATGATCTTGATGGACTTTCAAACCACACTAAAAACAAACTCCCCGTATATTTTTAAAAGCTTCAGTGTATTTCATTCCATAATTATTTCATTTTATAAAATTTACCCTTCCCTTCTATTCCTTTCAAAACTTATTTCTACATGGTGATACAATTTCCTCTTATTCACATGTTTTCCTTTGAATAAATAAGACTTAAATAACTATTTCTCAATCTTGATAGAAATTTTCACAATTTTCTTATATTATGAATATGTTTTAGAAAATAGTTCCCTTTAATGGTTTATAATTATCCCATCAAAGAAGAGATCAATATTTATTTCTTTTGATTTCATACATAGCCTATAAAATGTTGTTCCAAACAAGAAATGTTGTTCCAAACATGAAATTTTGTTCCAAACATGAAATGTTGTCCTTATTCTCAATAATAATTAAAAATTATTTTTATTTTTTGTCCTAGAATTTCTGTTCCATATCAAATCTTTACTCTCATTTTCTTTCATGAAATATCTCTTTAAAAATATTCCATTACATTATTTTTGTCGATTCATCTTTATTAGGGTTTAAATAAAAGAACATAATTGATTAGTATCTACACTTAGATGATAAATAGTCATGGAAATATTTTCTATTTCATTACATCTGTAACATCCCCAAATGATAAAGGGTTAAATGACTAAATGATATGACTCATGTCAACAAGGTGAACCTTCCTTTTCGGGAGCCTGTCTGATAAGAACTCCACAGTTAAGCATGCTTGGTCTGGAGTAGTGATCAGGATGGGTGACCTTTTGGGAAGTTTCCCAGGGTGTGTGCGAGTGAGGACAAAGCAAACTGGAAAGGACATGTATTGGCATGTGGGGACAATCATTAGTCAGATGACCCATTCGAGCATGTGGGTGGACCCTAGGGTGGGTCCCGCGTGTCTGTGGGGCAGCTGGTGGTACCGGGTGGGCCAGAACCCGACGACCATGTTAAGGTGGGGTGTATGTGCTGTCATCGGGACCCGGTTGTCACCTTTGGTATCAGAGGAGGAACTCAGCCTTAAGTGTGGTGCACTGCCTGAGTTGAGATGTAGGGCCCACAACGAGGGCGTTGCGCTCTAAAGGGGGGGTGATTGTAACATCCCCAAATGATAAAGGGTTAAATGACTAAATGATTTGACTCATGTCAACAAGGTGCACCTTCTTTTTTGGGAGCCTGTCTGATTAGAACTCCACAGTTAAGCATGCTTGGTCTGGAGTAGTGATCAGGATGGGTGACCTTCTGGGAAGTTTCCCAGGGTGTGTGCGAGTGAGGAAAAAGCACACTGGAAAGGACATGTATTGGCATGTGGGGACAATCATTAGTCAGATGACCCGTTCGGGCATGTGGGTGGACCATAGGGTGGGCCCTGCGTGTCTGTGGGGCAACTGGTGGTACCGGGTGGGCCAGGACCCGACAACCTTATTAAGGTGGGGTGTCTGTGCTGTCATCGGGACCCTGTTTTCACAACATCCCAATGTGATCAATATATTTTCTAAAGACACGATCCATTTCACTATGACTAATGTATTATTGATTCCATTAAATTATAGTGGTTTATACTTCATATAACAATATAATATTGTTACACCACATTAAGAGGTAATGGGTTTTTCAATATAGGAATGGATATTTTTCATAGCCTAAGTTAACTATTCTAATATTGTGTTAATCATCTCAGATCTATCCCCATCATCATTGGTTTGTTTGTGAGGGAAGTCCCTACGCTAATTTAGGGTGTTGGGAAGTATTTTCCTTTTATTAGGAACCATTTCTATACAAATAAGTATAATTAATATGTTCATGAAGAAAAATATAAATTATTAATTGTAGTATATAACTCCCAAGAATTTATTGAAAATTTCTATCTAGTATTATATCCATTCTAGATAAAATATTATAATTTATAAGGGGTTCTCATACAATATTTTCTTTATCTATGTTCATCAAAATATAGTTCTTAGGGGTTATAATAAACTTTCACTGATACCAAATGTAATAATCACCACTCCATGACCCCAGAGTCAGTGATTATTTATAAAAATGGTATATAAGATCACAATACACGCGTTTTAATTGACTAGTAGTCTTATGATAGTAGATACATACAAGATAATTACATTAAATTGGTAACTTAGAATACATTATATGAACAAATAAAAATTTATTATTCATCTACTTTTTATACCGATATTGAATGTATTAATCTTTATGGTTTATTTGAGGGATTAAAAAAGATTATAATGTGGGGATATCAAATTCTCAGTAAGATATAACACACAATGTAAGTTAGAATGACAAAAAAATAACATGTAATATGACCCGAATAAATATTCATATGATTAAATATAACTAATAATATGAGTATAATATATTCGTGGATAAAATAAAAAGGAAGATAAATAATCACATGGATAATAATAACTGAGCTCATAATGATAAAATGTATAATTCTTAATATCATAACTATACCATCAAGGACACTTACCAATAAATTCTAAATTATTTAGAAGTCATATAAGAAATACCCAATCTAGTTTTTCTTATAAGATATATTGATGCAGGGAGGGGATATATAATTTCATACCCCACTCATTCCACAATAAGTATAATGCATCCATCATAAAAAATTATTGACTAATAATATATTTAATATTGTTCCTTAAGTAACTGCACATATAAACCTGGATAATTATTCACTAATTATCCATATAGAAATAATGGATATATTTATTTTCAAGGGTTATTTATTTAATTTAATAATATAGATATATCGTTTAATATAAAGTAATCAAATTAGGAATTATAGGATATTCCCAATGTAAACGAAATTTACCTTATCAAATAAGTAATAAAGAATTATTTTTTCATCATATAAAGATATCGATAAGTGTTAAATTTTGAATTCAATAGTCTCCTATAGTAGGATACCAATTAAATGATAAAAAAACCCCTTAAAAATTTAGGAGTACATGTCACTCATATTTTATACATACTAGATATATAAAATTTCCTTAAAAAGAAACTTCCATGTTGGTATGCTAAGATGGAAAATTATAACTTCTGCTAAAATTTACTTTAATCCACCATGGACCCAAAAGATGATCCCCTAGGTAAATAATTATCATTGAATCTAGAAACATTATCCCTCTTATAAAAAATACATCCACAATACCACTTATACATGACATATAAATCCATTTGGATAATTGAGGTTATGGTTGTAAAAGTATTTTGACATTACAATAGACTAAAAAGGTGGTATAATGGGAGGGAATAATAATATATCATTAATATTATAATCATTAATTCATAATGATTAACAATAATGGAATTTGATATAGAATTGTAAAGAATTTAAAAGGATTGAAAATAAATGAAATTGGTAGAAGAGATTAAGAACTCTTATGTTGTTGAGTAGATTTATAGAATTTGAGAAGGAATTTAATATATCATTAAGAGATAATTTAAATGAATATTAAGATGGAAACCATGGTCAATGGGTTTTTAGTGAAGAAAAATGGGAGGATGGATGGTTATTTATTCTAAATTTTGGATAACTGTTTATTAATTTTGGGAGATAGTGTATGCCAATTTTGGTTGAGAAAAATTCAAAACCATTGGATTTAATATGGTTTAAAATCATGATATTTTATATTTAAGGGATTTTTTTCAGAAATTAACAATTAAAACAATTTAATTCAGATTAATTATAATATTTTATCTACCAAAATAAAATTTTTTGACAAAGAATAAATTCTAAAAGCATAATTTCTCTTTTAGAATTTTTTAAGTTTTTTATAGGATTGTAAATCAATTTTAATACATTAAAATAATTTTTTTTAGTCAAATAAAAATATTTTAGGTTATAGATTTATTTATTTTAATTATCGCATGAAAAATAATCCATCATACATGCCGTATATAAATACAATATTTTACAATTTACATAAAAATTCAACTGTCTTCGAAAATTATCAGAAGTTAACAGATTGATAATTTGTACGTGAAAATTCAAAATTTGGGGTCCTTTTTATGAAAATATTTTTTATACATAGAAACCATAATTATTAAATATTAAACAATTTATATTTTAAAACCATTCATTTCACACCAGCCTAATAATTACTCTATTTTAATAAATTTTGTATTATTCTTAGACACATATATGTTATTATAATATTTTTTTTGACTAATATACATTAATTATCTTTTTTAATAACATAATAACATGATGGTAATATTAATATCATTATACTCTTCTATGTTTCAAATAATAGTCATATTACTGTTATGAGGTTCCTATTGCTATATAATTATTTCAAATATCAGATTACCCATCTACCAATCATGCTACATGATAAAAAAATATCATTAAATATTTTAAAATCATACATCTAATTATATTAGTTTGGATATTTTTTCCATTATATCAGATATATTTTCCTTTATGACTACAATTTATCTTCTATTCACTCCATTCCTTAAGGAATAAGCCCTTATATTATTCCATATTATGGAGTTTCCTTATATTTTTCATTTTTTGTATAATTTATTGCAGATATTGCAGTGAATGAAATTTTTTGGTTTTTTAATATCTGAATATGATGAAATAAATAAATTTATTAAGTGATAGATGTTTATAATGAAATTTTTACATATAATAGAATTATAGAACTTATAGAATTGATTCTTATGTATATTTTATTTTAAATACATATTTATTTACCTAAAGAGAAAGGCCATATTATTTTAGTGAATTTGACTAAAGATTAATATTTGATGGATTAGGTGAATGATGGCTAAGTTTCAGATTCTAACTTTAATTTTTTATAGATTAAATATTTTGTAGTGAGAATATTACCATAACGATTCATAGGGGGGATTCTATTTTTTTATTCCAACGATAGTTTGATGTATCTATGGATAGTTATAGGATGTGATAAGGGATTTTCATATTTCTTGATGACCAAATCATCATGGGTTTTCCATGATATTCAATAGTGTTTAATGAAAATTTTGGTGGAAATTAATGAAATTAGACATGGTTGGTTTTGTTTCAACATGCTTCACCTATCAATAGGTGGAAAATAAACATTAATGGCCAGAAGGAACCCTTCATTCGTTAAATTATATAAAAAGGAATATGGATAATATTGATGGTAATATTCTGTAATCATATATATCAATTGGAATTATTTGGGTGTGTCATAGTTTATTATATACCTGTGAATATGGAAATTTTTATGCCTTTGGGTATATCAATTTTTATTACATTGAGATTTCACATCATGGTTTCCTGCTCAAGTTATATATCATGACTTAGATTAATCAAAATTCTATGGATCATATGGTATAAAAAAAATTTCAATGTTATAATTCATTGAAGAAACCAAAATTTAAATTTTAATGCATGAATAATCATCCACATTTTTTATCATTAATATAGAAGTTTTATAATATAAAAACATTGAGAAAATGAATTTATATTATGAATGAATGAATGATCTAGGGAATTTAATCATTTATTTCATAATGTGTGAGTTATCTCATGAGGTCCAGAGAGAATCCCAAAAGCTTATTTAATTGGGGATTGACTTTGAGAATTGGTGTCTGAATTTCTCAAGAAATGTTTTGGTCAATACTCTCTCCCAATTAAATCTATCCTTTTTCATTCTCACTTTAACACTCAGATAAACTAACATGCCATGATAGACTTGGATAATCCCACAAAAACTCTTTGAGTGATTCGGTTTATCCTTTTGATACACCATCACTAGTGCAAAAACACTATTTCGCGTCGGTTTTTTTTAATTTTTAACATCGGTTATAAACCGACGTCTTTATAGGCGACGTTAAAAATAGAGTTTTCGCGTCGGTTCATAGAAACCGACGCGAAAAATAATTCGCTTATGAGCTTCGGCGTCGGTTTTTTATAAAATCGACGCCAAAGCTACATTTAGACATTATTTTCCGCGTCGGTTCATTAAAAAACCGACGCGGAAAATATAGTTGAAGAGGTTTTCCGCGTCGGTTTTCCTAAAAACCGACGCGGAAAAGATAGTCGAAGAGGTTTTCCGCGTCGGTTTTTCTAAAAACCGACGCGGAAAACCGATTATAACAGGATTTTCCGCGTCGGTTTTTCTAAAAACCGACGCCATAAATAATTTTTTTTAAAAAATATTCGGCGTCGGTTTTTAAAATAACCGACGCCGTAAATTTTTTTTTTTTAAAAATAAAATATATATATTTTCTCCTCCAAACAAATCGGAACCCTGAAAAAAAATAACGAAGTATACAAAAACAATTAAACACCTTTAACAGAAGTACTTCAGAAAACTCAAAGTAAAGCAGAATTAAAATACACGTACCTACATGGTGCATTTTCTTAATCTAACCATACTCAGTATCAATCATTGTAAGTTTCCTCCCATAGATAGCACCAATCCTGTCAAAACAGTAATGAAACTAAGGAGATGTGAGTGAAAAAATAAATCCAAGTTATTAGTGCAATGAATAAACATTAAATTAAAATGTGTAATTTATTTGAATCATTCATTTTTTCACAAAGTAAATTACCAAAATGAAATGTTACGACTCCTGATCAAAATTCCAGGAACACTCAGTCGATGCAACCTCTTCCTCACCTCCCCCACTGAAGATGTTGGGGGTGTCTTTTCACTATAGGATCCCCACCACCCCCAACCTCAGGTTTTTATATTTGCTCTGTATAGACGTGCATTACCCATTCACTATTGTTATTTGTTTAAGTTATGGAATAACAGAGAAATAAGTTTGAGTGCAAAAAATAGGTTAGAAAATTGAAATCAAATGCAGATTGAAGAGACATAAAGAAACATACCTTAAAAATTGACGCCTTCTATTTTATCTTTGTGCAAACCCACTAAGCGCTGTTTCAGGTATTATGTGATATGCTTCTCGGCAATCATTTTTCGATATTTATTTGCATAAAAAATAAAAAGGCCTAGAAGATATTGCTGTGCATTCAAGGGAGACAATTTTTAGTGTTTGTGAATGTTATTTCGCTATACGAATCTCTATGTTCATGATCCAAGTACCACCCTACAGATTTGTCACTGTACAGACAAATGATTTTAAGAAATAACAATGAAAAGAAATATAATAACTAATTCTGAATTAAAATACACGTACCTGAAATATACGACATGCTTATTGTTGGTTATTGTTGAAGGATTCATTTGATTATTAGTAGATTCAATAAAACAGTTTTTGCAGAGGCACTTGAGAAAACTCAGTAAGGCAGAATTAAAATACACGTACCTGAAATATATGACATGCTCATTGTTTGTTATTGTTGAAGCATTCATTTGATTATTAGTAGGTTCAAACACCTAATATATCATAAGAGTTTGTTTTTTAAACCCATATATAATATTATTTATAAATATTAGTATACATACCTCAAATCTTAATCAGACTTAACAAATAGTTCGCAAAAGTAGATTGAATATGAATCATATCAGATTGAGAATATGACTGTGAATCATTGAATACCTACAATAATATTGAATGATATGAAATTAATAAATAGAAGAAAGTGGATGAAAATATATAAAAAAGTTAATACAACTAACCTTATGAAAATCAGTAGTTTCCCCAGTTGTGATTATCTCGTACATAAATCGTAGAATATAATAACCACATTCAAAGCTTCCATTTTGACGATGACACTACAGTTATAAAACATTTAACTAATAATGAAACCCAATATATAACAAAAATATAAAAACTAATTACCTGTACTTCCACATATTTGATTTTCGTTGGTTTCTTTTCATTTGTAAAATGTTTCCATGAACTGCATTTTTTTATATAAGAACTAATAAAACTTGTGTAAACAATTAAAATTAAACATAAAAAACTTCTAAAAATAAAAAAACAACTTACCTGTTTAATAAGTTGGAAAACGGTTTACGCACTTTTCCTAATAAAGAGCAAAACCAATATAAGGTGCATTCATTTGGGCAAAATACACCTAACATCCAATGCCCCCTATAATACAAAAAGTTCATAATTAATGACATTATAATGATCATGAGTTCAAAATTATGTTGATATTCTTACTTATCAACAAATGGCAAAAACTAGCACTGAATATCTGTTTGTGATAATCTCTCGGATATATATTGAACTCTTTCATCATTTTTCACATGTTTGACTTCCAAGGAAATGTACTCTGGATCTATAAAGCTATAAATGCTTGTAGTTTCATTTTGTAAAAGAATCCTGTATAGATACCTAATTTAAAAAGAAAACATAGTTAGTCAATGACATAACAATATTTTAGTAAAGAAATAGCAATTCAGACGTCAATTTACTTACATGGAAAACAACTGCACCACATTCAGCCCGATCTCTTCAAAATTAACTAAATTCATGATATCTTCTTTCAATATTCTCAATTTATAATTTCTTCCACATATATCGGACGGCATCCGAAACTCATAGATAAAATTCAGGGAAGAAGAGCACTGAGATAATCTTTTCAACCCAGAAGAAATATCAGAAGTATCTACAGCCGACTGTTTCTGAACATTTTGCTGCATTTGTACAGTTTCTTTTGCTTTCAGATATTCCTATATAAGTTAAATGTCAGAAAACATTATAAGTAATTTGGAATCATTTATAATTACTAGTTAAAAAAACTTATACCTCATGTGAAATATAACGAAGAAGTGCAGTTGGCCAAAGTAAAAAATGGCCCATGCATTCCCCAACACTGGTGATCTCCGTAGTAGGAAATGGTAGTAGAGCAGTAGTATCTATAATAACAAGTACTGATACTCTAACCTGACCCATCTGCATAGGCTGATGATGTACCGAGTCCCCCAAAAAATACACTTGTCCTAACGCAACAATATGTACATGAGGATCTCCCGCAAACAACTCACAATATAAGGTTCGATCCGATGGAGGAGGTGGAGGCTCAAAGTTAGCAGGTGGGGCAGGGTAGTCAGGGTGAGCAGGCTGAGAAGTCAGAAAAATGAAAAGGGTATATTAGTGTTTAAAATTTATAACATAGAAAAATTGATTAAAAATTAAATAAAATAATATACCTCAAATGGTTGCGCAGACGGGGTAGGGTAAGCAGATGAGGCAGGGTAGTCCGGGTGAGTTGGCTGAGAATGTTGAAAAATGAAAAAGTTATATCAGTGTTTATAATTTATAAAATAGACAAATTGATGACATTAAATAATATACCTCGGAAGGATGCCCAGACGGTGTTGGGTAAGCATATAAGGCATGATAGTCTGAGTGAGTAGGCTGAGAATGTTGAAAAATGAAAAAGTTATATCAGTGTTTATAATTTATAGAAAAGAAAAATTGTTAACAGTAAATAATATACCTCGGAAGGATGAGCAGACTGTGACTGTCTTGCCAAGTGTTCTAATAAATCCTTCTGTACTGCTGCTTGAATTTGATCACCCATAGACCGTTTCATATCCTACAGCTCTTCTTTTAAGGATTCAATTTCCGGGTCTCTTGGTTGCTTACTCTTACCAAAAACCTTCCGAATACTAACACCCGCCTGAAATCCTCTAACACGGCCGGGGTGTTCAGTCTTTCCCAAAGCAGTGGCTAGGATATCCATCCTACCCTCAGGGATAAAAGAGCCCTGTGTCTCTTTCTCCTGAAGTTCATCCTGAAATGAAAAATAAAAAATTTATATTAGTGTTTATAAATTATAAAAAGGAAAATTGTTAACAAAGAATTAATATTTACTTACAATTCTATCAGCCACTTGATGAGCTTCGTCTGTAAGATATTGTTCATTTTTTCTTCTTCTTGCTCGTTTCCATTTCTCATGGCGAGTGGGAGGAGATGGAGGACCATACTGGACCTCTTCTGAACCACTACTTGATCGAGCTCTTAATGCTTCAAATTTTTCTTCAATAATTTTCTGCTCCAAATACGAGTATCCTCCACGTGATAAAGTATGAGGGTATACGTTTTTCAACTGGATCTCCTGATGAGATCTTCTGGAGGCCTGTTACATAAAAATAAACACATAAGTAATAAGGAAAATATAGCATAAATTTTAAAATATAAAACAATTACAATACCTGAAATTTCTCTTCCTGACGACTGTCAACAAATCGCTTCCATGTTTCTTCATCTATATATGGATACTTAAGACATGGTCTTTCAAACCTTCTCTTTCCAAAAACATAATCTTTCGTCAGTTTGTTTTTAAAATCTCTCCATCGAACCGCCGCTAAAGAGAGATGTCTTTTCCTAATTTCTTTGGTTTCCTCAAAATTGAATGTCATCTGTAATTGAAAAAATAAAATATGTCATTTAAACTATATAATATTAAAAAAATGAGATAAAATAAATAAATAAAGATATTTTACCGTCATGGCCTCCCAAAGCTGTTGCTTCGCCGTCCTGTCCACTGACTTCCAATCAGGATATAAAATACTAATCCTGCAACGGCTCTGCATCGCTATATAACTGACAAACTGAACTGCATTTGGGCCAACTGCATTATTATTATCATCAAAACGGATGTGTAATTTGTTATCATCACGAGCGAGTGATAGTTTTGGTAAACGTGTAATACCACGTTTACCAACTAGAGAACTTGATTTTTCAGTAGTAACTGGAGAAGTCTCCTCCGCCGAGGACGCATCAGTAGTCCTGCAATGTTTTTTAATAAATTAACAGTTTTATTTCATTAAATATGTATATTACTGAATATTTAATAATATGTCAAAATAGATATACCTCGGTAACTGCTCATCTCTATCTGTATTTGACATTGCTACTAGAAAGTGTAATGAAATTTTGGGTACCTGCATATAATTAGAAAACTGAATAATTAGAAACAAGGAAATGAAAAATAAATATGTAAAAATAGAGGCATGCATTTGTAAGTTTTAAAAATAGACACAAAATATAAATATTTACCCGAAAAATTAGGAGACTAATTTTGTGTTTTCCCACGTCCCTTCATCATGATCGGTACGTACTGCATGCACTATGTCTGTCTTATATTCATTGTAATCATCTGAAAATTGCATAATAGATGAATAACGCTCATGTAAATCACTAGCATCATCAGAATCATCATCATCACCCAAATGATATCTTTTCCCTTGCAAAACAACTGACCACTGATCATTCGACGGATCAATGACATAAAATACTTGTTTTGCATGTGTCGCCAAGATAAATGGTTCCTCATTGTGATTAAATCTTTTCAAATCAACCAGTTTAAACCCATATTCATCATGTTTCACGCCACTATTACTATCAACCCAATTGCACTTAAAAATAGTGACTCGAAATTTAATATAATCAATTTCCCATATGTCTTCAATAACTCCAAAATATGATGTTGATGCAGAAATTGGGTTTTTATCTTTGGCACTCGAAAAATGCACTGCTTCAGCGAATACCATCACACCACTATTCTGAACGGTACTCTTGTCATCCAGGTTTTTTGTGTAAAATGTGTAGCCATTGATATCAAAACCAGACCAAGTGATCACATTAAAAGATGGTCCCCCTGATAACCACTTCAATGTTTCTGATACAGATATATCTGAGGTGACTTTCTCTTTAAACCATGAAACAAATGTCTTCTTATGCTCAATCATCAACCACTTTTCATTTCTTTTCTGATATCGTAACTTTAATTCAGCAATATGTGAGGATATATATGGTTGAACCTCATCTGTGTTGTTCAAAATGTATAAATGTGCTTGCATCAGTTCATCACGTGGAATGAACTTTACCTTTAAGCCTCGAACCCCTCTACCTTCTCTGTCAACTGTCATATGTCGAGATAGAGGGAGACCAATATGCTCCACTTCATTCAAATAATCAGTACAGAACTCAATCACCTCTTCTGATACATATTTTTGAACAATAGAGGCCTCTGGTCGATAAGGATTTTTAACATATCCTTTCAAAATTTTCATATATCTTTCTAAAGGATACATCCATCTTAAATAAACAGGCCCACACATTCTTATCTCACGCACCAAATGAACCAATAGATGAACCATTATATCAAAAAATGTGGGTGGGAAATACATTTCTAGTTGACAAAGAATAAGAGTTGCTTCATTCTCCAACAAATCTAACAAATTTGGATCAACGACTTTGCTACAAATGGATTTAAAGAAATTACATAACCTGATGATTGTCTTCCTGACAGCTTTCGGTAATATACCACGCACTGCTACTGGTAGAATTTGTTGCATTAACACATGACAATCATGTGATTTCATACCTATTAATTTACAATCCTTCAATGACACAAAATTATTCACATTTGAAGAAAAACCGCTGGGTACTTTAATACCATGAAGACACTGACAAAAATTCATCTTTTCAATCTTGCTTAATGTGTGACAAGCCGGAGGTAAATATGTTCTTTTTCCTTTCACAGCAGGAGCTAACTCCAAACGTATTCGCATTAATATCAAGTCCAATCTAGCATGTAATCCATCTTTTATCTTTCCTTTTATGTCTAACAAAGTTCCAATCAAACTATCACATATGTTTTTCTCAACATGCATAACATCAATGTTATGTTTTATCTCTAAAAATCTCCAATAAGGTAGTTTGAAAAAAATAGACTGCTTCTTCCAGATATGTTTTTGTAAACCAGAACTTTTTCTCTTTCCAAATGTTGAATCAATATCTTTCACTCTGTCATAATATTCTTCAGCTGACAATGGTTGAGGGGGGAGGTTGTATTCTTGTAAACCGTTAAATGCTTTTCTCAATCTACGATAAGGATGATCAATTCGCAAAAATCTTCGATGTACCATGTACACTGTCTTTCTTCCATTCTGCAATTGATAATATGAAGTTTGTTCTTCACAAATTGGACATGCTTTATGTCCCTTAACACTATATCCAGATAAGTTTCCATACGTAGGAAAGTCGTTTATAGTGAACATTATCATGGCACGCAAAAGAAAATACTCTTTCTTGTATGCATCGAAAACTGTAACACCTTTCTCCCATAGCAGTTTTAAATCCTCAATCAATGGTGTAAGATACACATCAATATCATTTCCTGGTTGTTTTGGTCCAGAAATCATCAAGCTCATCATAACATATTTTTTCTTCATACATAGATGTGGGGACAAGTTGTAAAGTACATGCAAAACAGGCCATGAACTATGTTGGCTACTGAGGCTCCGATATGGATTCATTCCATCAGTACACAATCCCATTCTGAGATTTCTAACTTCACTTCCAAAATCATGAAATTTTTTATCAAAACTCTTCCACTGTGGTGAATCGGCAGGGTGACGTAAGTTACCATCAGAAATGCGCTCATCTGAATGCCATCTTAACCTTTTTGCATCATTTGAATTTGCAAATAGACACTTCAAACGAGGAATAATTGGAAGGTACCAAAATGCTTTAGATGGAGTTTTGATTTTGGTACCTAAAAATAAACCAGAATTGAATTATCAGAATTGTTTGAAAAAAATATTGGATGATATCATTGGAAAGTAAAAAAATTGATTTTTCATAACGTTACATGACATCACTTGAAAATGAATCTGAGTTGACTTTCTCATCCATCTTATAGAGCGATGTTCCACATGTAGGAAAACTTGATAAATGTTCATTTTCTTTCCTATACAGTACACAATCATTGGGGCAAGCATGTATCTTTTTATACCCCAATCCCATTGGGAATAATATTTTCTTCGCCTCATAATTGGAATCTGGAAGCCCATTGCCTTCTGGAAGAAGCTCTTTCAAAAGCTCAAGTAAACTGGAGAAACTTTTATCACTCCACCCATTTTTTGCTTTTAAGTTAACTAATCTCAAAACTGCTGATAACACTGTATATTTACTGCAACCTGGGAATAATGGTTTCTCAGAATCTCCATACAATCGTTCAACAGTTGGTGTTTTTTCGATGGTTTCAACACCTAAATCATGAATTAATTCTTCAATACGATCCTCTGCCTCATTATGAATATCGTCATCAACATTGGATGTTGAATTTTCAGTTCTTTCACCATGCAAGATCCAACGTGTATAATTAAGGCTAAAACCATAACAAATGAGATGATCTTTGATTTCTATGAAGTTTAACTTTCTCATATTTACACACTTCACACATGGACAGAAAATCAAATCAATATTTTGATTATGCCGTTTAGCAAATTCCAAAAAATTGTCAACTCCTCTTTCATATTCACTAGTAGTTCTTCGTAGATAAATCCAATTATGATCCATTAATACCTGATATCACAATATAATAGATGAATATATTAAAACATAAAAACATTTAAATATCTATCAGATAAATTGTAAACAAAAACATATTCCATAAAAACTATTGATAATCAGATAAAAGACATCAGATATGAAACACATTTACAAATATAGTAAACAGTTAATTTTAATATTATATACATGTGTGTTATATTGAAATACAAGGACAAAATGGTTAAATCAAAGGTTTCATTTTTTGAAAATAAAGTTTCATGATATAAATATTATATGAATGACATACAAGATAATATGATTTCTCACTATGACTAATATTGATCACACTATATTTATTTTTTTATTCATTTGATGTAACATGAATGAATCATGGAAAAATTAATGTGAAAAATAGTGCAATAACTATCCTTATTTAAAACAATGTGTATTAAGAGACATGATACAATTTTTGGTGACTATGATAACTCAACTCCCTCAATCCATGAGTTTTATAATAGGGAACTATGAACATATAAATTCATTATGGAGGGATAAAAATTCCATTGCATATTGTAGGTGACAACTTACACCCCCATCCATGGGTCTATTGCAGCAAAACATGTCAAGGAATGGATCAACATGAAGAGAAATATATTATCCATCCATGAAAGATTAGATCATGAGAATGTTTTATTTGCAGCCTATGACTTAGAGGGAGAAGTAAATCATTTCATGACTATTATTTAGAGGGAGAGAAAGATGAATAAATATAATCAATGGAATGAGATTAGTTTAAGAGGACATTTATTAAAAATGCATGAATCTAACCCCACATATGAAAGTGGAAAGGTATTTTTGAACATTAATAGAGGGATAATGATTATATTATTATCTATGAAGATTACAATACATTATGATTCTAGTCGTATTATGGACATTGCAAGAAAAATTATTTATTATATAATGGCATGAAAATAATTATTCAAATTTTTTTAACATAATAGATAGTGGTAATTATTCATGTCTTAGTTAAATGATTGGAACCAAAAAGAATTGAGGAATTTGGCATGGTAAATCCAAGAAGTAATGAAATAACAACAAACTACATGCAAAAATGTGAGTGAATTCATTTAACACAATAAAATTATTTTTTTGAAGAATAATTTATTAAAATGGAAATGGAATTAAAAATATAGTACTTCATAATGTAATGAAAGGTCATTTTAAACAGGAATAATGATAATATAAACAAAAAATTTGAAGTTCAACCCGAATGGAGATGTTAAATCCAAACTGCGACCGGTATAATTACTTCCAAAAACAAACAATATCAAATCTACACCAACAATGATAATACAAACAAAAAATAATGATAAATTACAACTAAAATCTAACCAATAATCAAAATCACGCAAAATAGGGTTATTGATAAAGAAATAAACAATGGGATATGAAACAAGAGATAAATAGGAAGAACACATACCCAAAATCGTGCAGACGACAAAAAACCTTCAACAATGGCCGTTCAAGATCGCAAATCAAGTTCGAAGGTCGTCGGGAGTCCGAAGCGCCACAGCGGAACTCGATTTCGACGGACGAACAAAATGAGGGTTTCTGATCGTGAATATTTTTAAAATACTTTTCGCGTCGGTTTTCATTAAAACCGACGCGAAATATATTTTTTTTATGAGTTTCAGCGTCGGTTTTCATGAAAACCGACGCCGAAACATTTTAAAAATTTATTTTCCGCGTCGGTTCTCAGGAAAACCGACGCGGAAAATATGTATACTAATATTTTCCGCGTCGGTTTTCCTGAGAACCGACGCGAAAAATCAACGAATAATATTATTCGCGTCGGTTCTCAGGAAAACCGACGCGAAATATATTTTTTTTCATGAGTTTCGGCGTCGGTTTTCATAAAAACCGACGCCGAAACATTTTTCCGCGTCGGTTCTCAGGAAAACCGACGCGAAAAATCAACACATAATTATTTTTGGCGTCGGTTTTTTGTAAAACCGACGCCAAAAATTCCCCGCATATACTATTCGCGTCGGTTTTTAAAAAACCGACGTTATTACGACGACGTTAAAGCCCGTATTTCCACTAGTGCATGGAGGGAATATCCTTTAGGTTTCTCCTTAGTCATCTTCATTAACCACTATATTTGAAGAAGGAGGATCAACCAATGACCATGAAAGGTATGCATAGTTTATTATTTTATCATTAACATAGTTTTAGTTTCATTCCTTCTTTTTCTTGGTATTTATTCATCATATTGATTTCTGTTTCATTGATTAAGGGTAAATCTATCATTAGAAAACTAAAAGTTATTTTAGAGAAATAAAATAAATTTGTTATTTGTGAAATAATTTCTGAAAATGAATAAAACATATATCATATTACTATTATATTTAAAAAAATTAAAAATAATAAGATTTTTATAAGGATTATAATAAGATATGCAATATAATAAGTTATGAAACAACCACTCCATAAGATATGGGACATCATACTCAGAAACTCAATATGAATCCTTTGGTTTTTAAAATATTTTATTATTTGATTAGGGATATAATAAGGGATGAGAACACCACATAGTGGTTCAAAAATTGAGTATCGTATCACCCTAATGTTATAGCTAATATAATAAGACATTGAACACAAGAACTGAAGTAAAATATCATAGTTTACTATTTTAAATCATAAAATCTGAAATATAATATGATAAAGTGCATATCATATAAAAAAAATCAATTCCATTTAAAAATAACTTTTTCTAAATTTCAACGATAAATTGATTTTATAATTTTAAATTTTAATATATATATAAAAAGTATTTTTGGATATATTTTAAATTTATATTTTTTTAATTAACTAATTAAATGTTAATAAAAATTTAATTAAATAAAAATTCAATAATTTTAAATTATAATTTCAAATAAAATTATAAATTATATGCAAGACTAATAATTTGGAGATAAAATATTTATATGGAAATAATGAGCATAATATATAATGTTATTATAAATTCTAGAAAATAATTATAAATATAGAAGTGTTTGTATATAAAATTATGAATTTCTTATAATATTTAATTTTAATTATTCAAATTAAAAATACCTTCTTTTAGAAATTATTTAAGATCTGTCAAATTGAGTTTTTAAAATTAATATGATCATGTTTTAAATAATATTAACTAGTGATATTTAGATTATGTTAATTATTTACCTAAAATAATTTTATTATAATATGTTTATATTTTATTTAATATCATATAATTAAAGTAAATAACATATAATATGGTGAATTTGAATAGTTCACATTGAAATAAAATATAAATTGTCTATATTTATATGTTTTGTAATATCCATAATTAGGGATAAAATTATTAGTTTTTTATAATTTATTTATAAATTATTCATAAATTTAATAAACATTGTTTATTTATTTTAATTGTTCATTTATTTAGTTTATTACCAATTTTTTTCATATTAGTAGTTATTATATGATGAATGTGTTTCTAAATAAATGTTAAATAGTTTAAATGATTCTAAATATTTTCATTCATGTATATAAGTAGTTACATTCTAGATATGTTAATTCATTTTTTTCTCCTATCATGAAATTGTATTGTTTTATGTTACGATATTTAATTTAAAGGAAGTTTATAGTTTATACAAATAAACTGTTAGAATTATGATGGAATTCAGGTCTCTCTTGAGTTTGGTATTGTTGAAATGATAGATTTTGGGCCAGACGATTCATAGGACTAGACTCTTATGCCTTACCTAGAAATGTGAGGGTTGGTTACCTTTCACTTCATGATTACTCTTATAAGAATTGTTCTATTTATATTGTTTAAATATGTTACATGAAATCATATAATATGCCTTATTCAAGGGATTCATTTCGATATTTTTGAGTATAGTCGGATTTTAATCTGGGTTAACAACCCAATATATGAGTTGTGTAAAGATTTAAACATTAATCGAGTAGGTGATGCCAATGATTGGTGCCCTTAGATTATGTTGTTTAAGATCATCAAGTAATAGGGAACCCTAATTGAATTAGGTATCCATTTCTTATGTTTTATAGGGGTAACAATTAGCTGGGAGAACCTAATAGGACTAGGTTACAATAGGAATAATGGTGATTGAATCTATATGATGGATTTGGGTAAATGGTTGTTTTCTTAACTATTAATGATTCATATGTGATATGATTGGTATTATGAACTACTTATATTACATAGTAGGGAGGGAAATTCCAAAATTATGTTATTATGTAATTAAATATGGATCTTGGGCCACTGATGGATATAATGAAATTTAATAAGGGTCATCATTTTAGTGGGATGAAATTTAGAAAATTTCCTCATTATATGATTAAAAAACCTGATACTAATATGATAAAATATTATGTTATAGATATAATGACATAATAATAACATTTGATATTAACATTGAGATCCATATTAGATAAGGAAAAACATAGTATAACTACTTTCATTGACTAGTTCTAAAACATGAATCTATTCTCTATAAAAAATGGAAAGCTCTATGTGTTAGATAAACCAATTCTTGAGAAAACAATATTTAAGTAATTTAGTAAATTGATATATATACTTATGGTAAGAATATATAGGATTTAATATAAGACTCTACTCTCATTATTGTGAGTATATATCTAAAGTTTCAAAAGAAAAATGAGAACATGAATGCATAAAAGAAGATATAAAACCTAAAAATATTTATCACGAATTGGCTAGTAAGGAGAGGTATGAGGTGTTAAAGGATCACATTCAGTGTAATATGGAGAAAAGAAATTCATTCTACCCTCATAGACTAAATATTAATTTCTATGTTAATGTATTGGAGAGACTAGGGTTACCTCTCAGGCTTGATCTAGCCATATATTTTATTCCATTGTCACTGAAAGAAAATTACAAAATTTAATTGTAATGAAAAATATTATTGATTGAAATGAATTTTTACCAAATCTTCTCAATTTGTTGTGGATAATTATTATAAAATTAGAGGCACATGATCAAATTTTATGATGAAGGTACAAAAATGAAAGTGTTATTTTTTCTAGAAGGAGTAGAATAGATGTTATAGAGAGTCTACACCACACCCTAAACCAAAAAAAATATAGTGCTTTAAATATATAAAATTTATCCATTATAAATGAAACTATCCAAAATAGCTTATGGTATCCAATAAAAATTTTAAATAGTTCACATACAACCTTAATTTTATAGAATTTAATTATTCAATTTAGATAGTTATATGATACCAACTCTATGTTTCATTCATTTTTTTAATATAATGAAGCATAGAATTGATTAAATATTAATGATTATAGATTGGTGTTTATATTCAAAAAATAGAGAAATGCGTTACTACCTTAAGGCTTTGGATGTAACGAATTTCATAAAGTTTAAAGGGTTTATAAAAATGATAGTGTTATTATCATATTTTTTACTTCTTGTTTGATAAGAAGTGATGTTGTGAGAAAATTATTTTTATCAATGAATGATACAATTGTTTTGAGTCACATTTTTTATGAATAATTCAATTCTATAAAATTTATTAAATGCATAATGATTTATTTTTGAATAATTTTACAAAGACATATAATACGACATATTATATGTAAGGATTATTTTATTTTTAATAGTACAATTAAGGAAATAAGTGTTATTTCCTAACCCAAAAGTTTTTTTCTATGTTATCAAGGTATTATGAATATAATATTATTTCTATGATACAAGTGGGGAAATATTCAGACATAGATTAGTTCAAGTACAACTAAAAAAAATATTATTCCGGTCAAAATAAAATTTGAATGTCCCTTAATATACTAAAATTTTAAGGGTATATTGGAAAAAGAATAATGTAAAGAGATACATTATTAAAAATTCAAGGAAACATTTTGGTGGAAAAGGTTTCAATAATGATGATGACAATGCCTATTATGAAATTATAATAGTTATAATTTCAAAAAAATATGTTATTAATGTAAAAAAAAATATTATAATTTAATGAAGTTCGAACACATTGTTTAAAGAGTGGAATATTATGAATATGATTCCCGAGTCTCACTATTATTGAAACCTTATTTCATCGTAGATATAACTCACTAAAAATTTTAATTAGAGAGTTTATTATATTTTTATATAGAGATACTGTATGAATTATATAGATATGCAATGAGTTTAAAAAAACAAAACAATTATGCTAAACATAAATTTAATATAGTAGTTTATCATATGTGATATGATGAGAGAGGCACTGTTGTATGTTTTTATTAAAATTATTAAAGGGTTTCCACAATATATAATTTTTCTTGTTATACAAAAAGTCTCCGTTTTAACATTCTTTAATGTTGTATGTATATGTTTCTTGAAGTGAAATGATAATTAACCCCTCAAATTATGACTTTGAGTTATCCCTAATTTATCATCATGATGTGGTATTATAGGTTTTGATAAAATTTTAATATTTAAATGTGTTTGGTTCTTATATCAGGATAAAAAATATTCTTATAAATCGCAAAATGATTTTTTTTGATGGATTGAAGATTCCATGGCATAACATAAGCAGTTAAAACCATGACCACCAATTTATTTTCATAGATTTATTTGGACTTCTACTCAGAAATAGATGAATAAATACCCCAGAATAAATAAGTTATTATTTTTAACATATAATTTTAAATTAATTTCTAAATAAAAATTTCCTTTTTTCTTGTAATTATTTATTTTTTGTTGAATTGGTTGAGCATTATGTTCATACCATCCTTATGAATAAGGATTCAAGTGCAAAATCACTGTAACAATATCCGTACATGTTTCATTAACCTTGGAATATCGCATATTTATCTATTAATGGTACCATAAAAGTCTTATGTACTTTAATGTTTCACATTTATTATAGTTAAAATATCTTATAGACTGAAGGAATCAGTCTAGTTTTTCATGGTAATTGAGCAGGAGGATCAATGCTCTCCATTATTTAATGAATTATAATGAGTTTTCCCACAAGAGATTTATATGTTTTCTCTAGAAAATGTTGTATACAAAATATTCATTTTATAAAAATGATATAACCAGGCATATATATATAGGTTAGTGAATTGGTTATTACAAATAGGCCCGTAGTCAATCTCTTAGTCATTTGATAGTCTCCCACCTAATAATAAAACGAATGAAAATAATTTCAATAATAATATTATTTTATTTATGTGAAAAACAATAAAAAATAATTTATATATCATTTCTTAAGTAAGTAAATAAATGAATATTTAAATTATATTTAATAAATCATTCCCACCATACCATTAACTCGAGCTATCAATCATCCCCTTATATTTATCAAACATTAAATAAGGACTATTTATTTTAATAACTAAATATCACTAAAATATTAATTTTTATGTTTTAAACAGAACTAAAATAATAATTATTCCTTGGAATAATATTAATTATAGAACTAAATTCTAATAATATTTAATTGAGGTTCTTGATACACTTAGTGTGTAACCATCTAGGCCTCTTTCCCGGTGGCATTAGGTTAATTGGCCCAAAGTCCATGATAAGTACATAACAACAAATTAAGGACCCCATAGAGAAAGGCATTAATGTCATAAAAAATAAACTCCTATGAAAACTCACTCTGAAATATAACCCTTTGTATCAATATATCATCACAATTTTTTCATTACTGTTGTCAAAAAAATAAGTGCTTGATATATCATTCATTGAATTTTCAAAATTGAACATCTTGATAAAACCCTCATGAACATGAACTTAATTATAAAGCCTCATTCCAATCAAATGGCATGAGATATTAACTTTTTTATCTTAGAATGTACAAATACTTTCTTAACATACTCATTAATTCCATATCACTAGTGATGTAACTAAAATATATAACCTCACCTATATCATATGTTTTAATAGTTTTCATCAATACATCTCAGAACATGGATACAAATAATCATTACACTAGTGGAATGAGGACCCGTACCAATGGAAATAACCCTCCAGTTTTCAAAAACCATTACTACATGCCCTCCATTCAAACGGTTCTCAATAACCATTATAATTACCAAATTAACGAAAGTATATACCAAAAGATTCAAAAAATCGTTGGTATATATTAATATATAACAATTGTTATAAAAAATTAGTATAGAGTAATGATATACCAATGGTATAAAAAAAATGTTGGTATAATATTCTACACAAATTCGATCCCCACAACCTCCCCCTCCTACCATATTACTCTTGTCCAGATTAAACCCTATGAGAAACTTTTATTTTCATCCGTATACACAAAAATCTATCCTACTTATTTTTTGTTTCTAATTTTTTGTTCACGATCATTTAGTTGGTGAGTTCCAAATCCCTCATTTCTTCTTCCAAGAATCATTTTCATTTTCTTTATATGTATAAAACACTATCCTACATTTTTTATGGTAGCATTATTCACGATTTATTTAACAAGGGCTAGTTATGGTACTCATATATTTTAGTAATTAATTTTTTAGTCTGTTTTTTATAGTTATAGTTACTATTATTATATTTTTTGTGGAAGTATGTAACCATTTTGGAATTTGAATGATGTTGTGTTTGTTGTGGAGGAAGTGGTTTGTAATGGCTCGAATCCACCTGGTCTATTATATTGCCAAATCATGATGTTTGAGGAATCCTAGAGACCATCCGTGGCTCAATGAGGAGTTTTCCAAATTTTAGGATTGAACAAGCGGTGGCACCGATCACCATCAGTGGCACTAATCAACCATCAGTGGCTATGATCGGCATCAGTGATAGGGAATCAGTGCTAAGGCGATGGTGCCAAGTTGTTGGTGACTCACTAATTAGTGAGTTATTTCTAGTTTTTATAGGACTTTTTTGTTTCACTCCCATAACGCCTATTTTAATGTAGAAGTGTTTTAATAGCCATTTAAAAGTGATTAAGGTCCTTAAAATATATTTTAAATCCCCCAAGAGTTGGGAGATTCTTGAATTACTAAAATCCATGGCCTTTCATTAGTGCCACACCCTTTTCCGTGTCTTCCATCCACCAATTTTTCCCTGTTTCACCCCTTTTACTTGTTTTTATCCTTTTAAAGGAAATATATCAACTCACAGCTGTCTGTTGGTCTATCTCCACCATATGAAAGGATAATTATTAAATCTCAATTAATTCCAATGTTTGAAACCACTAATCCGTGTGGTTAAGCCATGATCTGACTTTTATTTAATTTGAAATGGTCTCCCTAATTTTATGATCTGGACTATTCTTAAGCTGAGATCATATCTTACTTATTTTTTTTATCAATGTGCACCTCAATACATTATCCCAAGAAGAATCACACACCCATGCTGGATCCCTTCCCACTCAGCCTTGGAATTCTTACTACAGGTCGTGTCATCCCATGTTCTTAGCGCAATGAGAAACATCAATCCCTGATCATCCAAGTAGGGGGTTTTTACTTCATCTCTATTTATTATGCATCATGTGGGGTGGGTATGATGATTTTACCTTATTACATAAATGAAACCAAATTTAACAAAGATAGTAAATAGAATTTTAAATAATGTAGGGGTGGGAAAAATGTTGATGTTGTTGTATATTACCTTTTTTATTCTATTAATTGTATGGGATCATGCTCTCTGAAAATCATGCTAGTTGGTAGTCCTCCTTGCTCACTAATGATGCTCTGGTTTCTGGATGATATTATGATTAAATGAAAATAACATGGAAACTGATTATTCACTTAAAGTTGGTTGATTAAATGGATCCCTAATGGATAATAACCCTTGTCTGATCACCATAGTTAACCAAACAGAAAGGATGAACTTGATGAATTTTGTTTCCTAAATATGAAAGAAAACTCCCTTTCTATATTCTGATGATTTGTGTGGTTGTTCTGGTTGATGATTTTTGGGGTGACATAGATGGGAATTAATCCTTTGGTCGAGAGGTTGTTATTCTATTAGTATGAAGCCATGTAGAGATAGTGCTAATTGTTTTGGACTCAGTATGTTGGGGAATGGTTTGGTTTCAGTACTTCGGCGGATCTCAAAGATCCCATTTTGATGTTGTTACTTACAAGAGAACTGAGAGTGAACACTTAAATTCCTTCTTGGTTATTTTCCTCAAGTTGATATTTTGTCTTATGGTTATTCATGTTATTTTACCAATAGTGATGGAATATTTAAATGGAGTCATGTGAACATGATAATGAGAAGAGGTACTATAGGAAAATATTTTCCCAAAATAGTTTGTGCTCTGTTTGTCTCGGTTGTGTATTTTTGCATAATGGGGGTAGCTGTAAGAGTGGTTTTGTGCGGACCAGTTGTTGGTTTTGGGACCAGTAGGTTGGGCTATGTTATTGATTACCTATATTTATATTTTTTTTCTTGTGTCTCTTATACGCACCCCACCCATATTGAGCACTTCGTGTTGGACACCCCCATTTCACGGGGGAGGGTGTTTTTTCCAGCATTCATATAAGTGGCTGGTTATTACCTCCTTTCATATCCCTCTCCTAGGTAGCCTATGATTCTTCGGTCAGGATGTAATGGTATGATTTTTATTATGACCTAAGAATATTTAGGCAAGGTGTGTTTTGGTGGGTGGACCAGGTGTGTGCGAGTAGGTTTGTTTCCCAAGTGTCTTAAGGATAAGGACCAGGTGTCTTCAGGCATGGTAGTGGTTGTTCTGGACCAAGTGTCTTTGGGCATGGTAGTAGTTGTTTTGGACTCGGTGTCATTGGTCATGGTAGTGGATGTTGTGGCCCATGTGTTTGTGGGCGTGGTTAGGTGTGGTTGTGGTGGCCGAGGTGTTTTCGAGAAGAATAAACATGCAATTTGGGTGGACCATATGGTTTTTGTTGGGGTGGCAGTGGGACTGCAATGGGAATTATGGGGGAGGTCTGATGCATAGGATGTTCTAAATAACCAGTGGAATAGTGGTGGAGGGTACGAAAATATCAATGTATTATTACTACTATTTTACCAGAATTGCGCTATTTTGGTAGTGTTCCTTGGAGAGGCTCGGTGGATAGTTTTCCTTACTACGTGTTTTGGTTACCTCTATTTCTCATGGGGCATTAGAATGTATCCCTACTTATGCATGATAGATTTTGGTTTCCCTACTGATTATACCTGTATACTGACCCTACATATATAAAACTGCTTTCATGTTTCCAGGAGGACATTGAGGACTGTGATGGAACTTACAGGATCGGGCTTCGGGACAGTTGTCGTTGCTTCTTTTCTTTATTTTGGTAATTTCTTTTAGGGATTTCTGGAACTTTTATCACATTATTTGAACATTCATGTGGAAAATTTGTTTACATCTTTACATTTACTTTCGGTATTTGGAGTTGTTTTGGATTTACCATCAAATCTCTTGACGTTGTTCTATAAAAAGGGTAATGTCTTCCATAAAACATGAGATTCTATACCCTTGGTGCTAGTCGCCATGCTGGGGCCTGTTAAAGGTGGGACTTGGGGGGTCATTATCTTCTATTCAACAAGAATAAGGAAGGGTCTGGCAGTTTTTGAATCCTTTCCTCTTCTTGGAGAAGGCGGGTCTTGACAGAATGGTATCAAATGGAACAGGTTGAGAGATAGGATGAATTTCATGGTTTAGCACAATGAGTATTGCATGGGATGGTATGGAAATAGTGTAAGGAAATCTTGGTGTGTGAAACAATCCAGGGAAGTCTGGCTAGAACATGGGTTTTTAGGTCCCCCTTCATCCGACAAAAGGAATCTTGACATATTAAACAACCAAGTGAGGCTACACTAATTGCAGGGTAGATAACCTAGGAAAGTTAAATGCATCATAATGACTTGTTTTCATGGGTGTTTTAAAAATTTAGAATAAATCAAAAGTATAAAAAAATTTCAAAGGAACATTCTACACCACCCGGGATTAAGAATTCAATTTTTATCCTTTCATCTATGTCACCTGGACAACGTCCATGAGTAGTGCGGGTATTTGAGGCCTAACAGGTTAATCTGGTTGTTCAGTGAAGGGGTCATTGAGAGGAGGAGGATGACCAGTGGCGGAAAACGTTTTGTGCCTTCTAGTGGTAGACTCTTGGAAAATACAAGGACAGCATCCGAGACAAGGAGATGGAGAGATGGATCTGGTTTTTGGTGATTTCCATTAACTAGATCCAGGCTCCAAGAGAGTATCGGGTTCCTCTGGAAGTGATCTAGATTTAAGGGGTGGCACGTTAGTGGTGTGTGATTTATCTCAAGGAGAAGAAGGAAGTTGAGTTTTTGTGGACTGACTTTGAGAAGGAGTTTCGGGTGAAATTACTTTCTTCCATGATGAAGAATGAAAAGAGGTAGGAGATTATATCCCTCTAGAAAAAGAGTATGACATTAAGGGAGTTGGGGATCATGTTCAGGGATCTACTTCATTTTTCTCTAGACCTCTTCCTGGATGAGGAGTCATGAGAGTGATGCTTAGAGGAGGCTCTCTGACCTTCTTGTTCAGATTGTTGTTACCCCTTTCACTCTTCCAATGTACATGGAGGTTCAAAATAAGTTTGAGGTAGTGGGGAGGATGTACATGCTGGGAGGTGTGCCGCTAGAGGGGATCCAATTGATCTCGTCAAAGGGGAAGGTCGTTAGCATAATACCTCCAGCATCAAGGTCTTCTAGGTTTCAGTTAGTGGGGAGTAGGCCTCCACATTTCCGGTTTTGGTCTCCCAGTCCTCGTCCTTTCTCCATGGTCCTAGGACTGAGGTGTTTTACCTATGGAATATGTGTAAATCTTCAAAATCAGTGCCCTATCCAGGTATTGTATAGTTGGGGTGGGCAGGCTCAGCACCCACCTCAGCGGCAGAAGTTACGGGCCAAGCCGTTCCCATAGCAGGGGCATCGAACTCCCATTACACTTAGAGTAGACGTTATAGGAGGAGGCCGAACTCAAGGATCCCATCAGGGAACTCAACTATTTCATGGTTGTGGAGGAGGGAAATAGGCTAGGGGTAGAGGATTCGGGCGTTGGCTGTTGCACCCCACAGAGGTGGCAGTTCCAGTAGGGCCATAGGTTATTTGAGGTAAGATCGGTCTTTTTAGTACTCTTTATTATGCCTTGTTTGATTCAAGTTCTTCAAAATACTTTGTTTGAACCAATATATCCCATTCTTTGGGTCTTGATGCAGAGAGACTTTCCATGCCCTTGGTGTTGAGTATGCCAGTTAGAGGTTAGACCAGCCTGTTTAATGTTTGTCGAGGGTACAAAATGATGTTGGGACCGAATAAGTCTAGTGGGGAACTCCTTCTACCATAGATTCATTCATAAAATGTAATCATGGGAATCTATTGACTATTTTCCATACCTGCTATTATCGACTACTTCTGGAGAAGGGTTGTGTTCTCAGATATGGGCAGCTAGTGTGTAGATTTTGTTGGAAAGCGGGGTTGCGAGGAGGGCTGTCAGCATGTGGAGCCCCTTATTTACTTATTATCAGATCTATTAGTAGAATTGTAAGACTTAGAGTTGGAGGAAGTTACAATAATTGTTAGTGAGTTCCTGGATGTCTTCACTGAAGAGGTTGTGACTCTACCCCCTTGATGTGATATTGTGTTTCAGATAGACTTACCACCTGGTGCCCATATGATTTTTATGTCTCTCTATTGAATGACTCCATCTAAGTTGCGGGAGTTACATATTCAGGTTGATTAACTAATGAATAAGGTTTTCATCCGACCAATTGCATCACCATGGGGTGCTCCAGTCTTGTTCGCAAAGAAGGCAGACAGTGGTCTCAAGCTATGTATAGACCACCAAGGACTGAATCAGGTGACAGTCAAGAACCATTACCCCCTTTCCAGGATTGACAACCTTTTTAACCAGTTAAAGGGAGAAGGTTTGTTCTCTATTATTGACTTGCGGTAACAATATCAATAGTTTAGGGTGATGGAGGGTGATATTCTGAAAACTACTTTCATGTGAAGATATGGGATGTTTGAGTTCATGGTCATGACATTCGGCATTACGAACACACCAGATGTGATCATGGGGATCATGAACTCAATTTTCTGTTAGTATCTTGGACCTGTTTGTGGTCATATTCAGCAATGAAATCCTAATTTACTCTAGGCTAGAGTAGGATCACACCGAGCATCTAAGGATAGTTTTGGAAGTACTCTGACACCACCAGTGTCACGACCCGTCCTTGGGGCCCGTTCCATGACTACCCCAAGCCCGCCTTCCATAGGCCAGGGGCTGGCGACTAGCACCAAAGGCATAAATCCTGATAAAAAGGGAATTTATTGCCTTTATAAAGTAAACAAACACCATAGAGTACGCAAGATGAAGTAAAAACTAAGTAAACTGAGTACAAATACAAGTGATGGAAAGTAAATGGGCCAGAATACAAACCCAACTGAAAGTAAATTACAACTGAAAAGAAAGTACAAAAGCTAAAAAGTAAATCAGCAACACCAAGCCATCCTCTAGAAATCCCACCTGAATGGTGGGTACAAATAGTCTCCTCAGCTCCCCGGGTCCAGCCGTCCCATCCAGTGATCCTCTTCCAGGTACCATCCAGCTCCACAAGCCTCCACCTCGATCAGCACTGTCCGTCGTCTGCATCCAACACAACGTAGTGTGGGCATAGCACATGCAGGGGTGAGTATACGATACTCAGTAGGGACCCCGAGACTCCCGAAGGTCTCCCAGAATCCACGAAGGTTAAACCAAAAAGTAAAGATACAATCACGTAGTATCAACTGACTCACTTAGGTATATGCCCATACATATACCTAAGTCATCAATTCCAGTACTAGTCTGACTCACGTGTCCATGTTCAACCCAGTCCACATAGGAAAGTACAACCCAATCCACACAGGAAAGCACAACCATATCCACATAGGATATCAAGTCAATCATATCGAAGATAATGATTGAAAGTAAAGACTCAGCTCACACAACTATACTACTAACGAAGAGGGGTGGAGAAGATAGATGTAGCCACTGAATCATCTCTCCTGTCGAACCCACGTAGGATCCAAGTACAGAAGTCGTCGCTGCAAAACCCACATAGGATCCAAGTACATAAGTCGTCACTGCCGAACCCACGTAGGATCCAAGTACAGTAACCATCACTACCGAACCCATGTAGGACCCAAGTACAGTCTTCATCGCTGCCGAACCCATGGAAGATCTAAGTATAGTCATCCTCGTGACCGAACCCATGTAGGATCCAAGTACAGTCGTCATCGTCGTCGCCGTCGCAGCTAGCTCTAGGGTTCCCGCACACAGCATTCTCAATTCCGGGAGGGTCCGCTCCACGAGCCAAGGGGTCGATACATCAAATTTCACGATTTCCTGAGTTGATGTATCAAGAAGTTCCATCTTGTTAAAAGGAACTCAACGCAATAGACATCGCGTCAATCGGACGCCCGGTCTGAGAGTTATTGGACTTTTCGTCCCAGGGGCCCGGTTGGTTTTTAAGCTAAAACTAACCCGACCGTACTCCAGCTGCATCCAAACCTTAAGAAGACTAAGCCAATGAACCGTCTCACTAAGAGGAATCCAAAAAAGTTGGCGGCACGTCAATTGAATGTCAGGAGCTCAAGTTATAAGTGTTTCCGCTCCGAGGGCCCGATTGGTTTCATGTTTGAACCAACCCAGCCATACCGAAAGTTTTCTGAAACCTGGAGCGTAATATACCGAAACGACCATCTCGATCCAAGGATCCCAACAAAACTGAAGGTGCATAGATCAGAGGTCTGTAGCCCATGTTATGGGCATTTGAACGGAACTGTCCGAAATTAGGGGGTTTGGGCCCGGTCCGACCCGGCCCAATACCCCCTGGGTCGGCCCGATCTGGGTCGACCCGACCCAGGTCCGGGTCCAGCCCGGTTGGGCGCGGCACGGCCCGACGCGGGGGTCCGGCCCAGCGCGGGCGGCCCGGCCCAGCGCGGCTGGCCTTGCCCGGCGCGGGCGGCCCGACCCGCGTGGTCGGCGGCTCAGCTCTCGGCCGAGCGGGATGTGGGGGGGTGTTTCCCCCTTGATTGAAGAAACAGCGGCCCCCTCTTTCAGGTGGGGTCCACCCTAGTAAAATCGGGGGTTACGCCCCCCGGTTATTTGGAAACGCCCAGCCATTTGGCCGGCCAGTGAGTTGCAGTGGGACACCCACGGGTCCTGTCGCCTGATACGCTGGCGACCGGCTAAGTCCGGTCGCCCCCTTGTTGAACCATCACGGCCAAAGGCTGCGGCTCTTGCCCATCTGGCGTGGCGCGATGGCGCCGCGCCCCTCCACCGCGGTCCTCTCTTGGCCGCGGTCTTCTTCGGCCTCACCGGGTCGGCGCGACGGCGCCTCGCACCTCCACTGCGACCCGCTCCGGCCGCGGTTCTCTCATTCCCACGTGGTTCAATGGCACCGCATCGCCACTGTTCCAATCCAAAATGATGATAAACAACAAAAAGGGGAGGAGGATCGGTCGTGTTTGTGCGGTCCGATCTCCTCCAGTGATATTGATTGCAAGTGGCCAATCATTTAACAACGAAGATCGTTATGTAATACTTGAATGAAGAAACAACCCCTACCTCAAAGAAATTTGTAGAAGCTAGCATCGCGGAAAATGACATCACGAGGTGAGGCTCCTTATACGTCGACAGAGAACGTCTGAGGAGGAAGCGACGTCTCCCTTTCATTGACGCAGAGAGAAGATGGAATGATGTGACTTCGTTATTCATCGATGTAGGGATGTTCTTCACCGGAGAAGATGAAGTTCCTCAAGAGAAGAAGAGATCTCCCTCTCTCTATTCTCAACATAACAAATAACCCCAAAATAAAATAATACTTGTCTTATTTTATTACATCAAGGCATGCATTTTAATTTTAAAATTCAATCACAACTCCCACTTAATTGATTATGTGTGTTGGCTTGAATAAAGAGGAGATAGGGGAGAGTTAAAAATTAATGGGAGTTATCAACTTAAAGAGGAGTTAGAGGAGTTAGAGGAATTTTAAGGGTTGGGTCTCATGTGGGCCCTAACTCACTAATATCCTATCAAGAGGAGTTAGGATTTTAGTGGTTCCCACCCCAACTCCCATACCTAGGAATAAACCACATAGAAAAGAGAAATAAAATTGTGACACATCTTTATTTCACTTTACACTTAATCCATTTTTAAACAACTCCTCCCAAGAAAACGCAACTCCAATAAAGGTCTTCCTAAATAATTACCAGCGCTGTGGTTTTGTCAGTGCCCTCCGATTTTGATTCTGGGCACCAGTTGAAAAGATAGAAAAACCCGCCCATTCATTCACTGAACGTACCCAAGCTAAACTTTAGTAATTGATTCCGGGCACACCGGGCCTCAGAATCAGCTTCCTTCAAAAACTGTGTACTCGTAAAATTCCAAATAATTTTAGGAAAAAAATTTCCTTGAAATTTACGGGTCTTTACATTACTACAACCTCAGGTATTTACATCCCCATAAAGATACATCACAAAATAGGGGAAAAATGAGGGTAATGAGAACGCATCTGAGCCTCCCGCTCCCATGTTCTCTCCTGGAGGATTCCATAATGCCACCTGATTCACACTAGAGGTATCGACCATCCACGTAGGACGTTATCTTGTCGATCATCGAACTTTTCCAGGACCTCCACAAAAGTCGCCCTGTCATCGATGTCCAGCTCCCCATGATCGATAATATGCGTCGGGTCATGCATGTACCTCCTCAGCTGAGATACATGAAAGACGTCGTGCACCCGGTATAACTAATGTGGAAGAGTCAGGTGATAAGCCACCTCGCCTATCATGATGAGAACCTATAATGGTCCGATGAAGCGCGGAGATAACTTTCCACCCTGACCAAATCTCCGTAATCCACGCCGCGGTGAGACCCGTAAGAAAACGTGGTCTCCATCCTCGAACTCTAGTGGTCTCCACCTCCTATCAACATAGGACTTCTGTCTGCTCTGAGTAGTCCTCATCCGCTCCTGGATGAGCTCTACCTTCTCCGTCGTGGCCTGGACCATCTCTGGTCCTACAAGTGCTGACTCCCCAGGAACTTTCCAGCACAGAGGTGATCTGCAAGGTCGTCCGTACAATGCCTCGTATGGTGCCATCCTGATGGTGGATTTGTAGCTGTTGTTGTGTGAAAACTCCACCAATGGAAGATGATCATCCCAACTGCAACCAAAGTCAAGGACACATGCATGGAGCATGTCCTCGAGAGTCTGAATGGTCAACTGTGTCTGACCATCCAACTTTGGATGAAAGGCAGTTTTGAGGCGTAACTGCGTCCCAAATGCCTCCTTCAACCCTTTCCAAAGCCGAGAAGTAATGTGAGTGTCTCGATTGGAGACGATAGTCGATGGCACACCATGAAGCCGTATTATATCCTGAACCTAGAGGCATCCCAAGCTCTGTACTAAGCCCTGCTCTCTGATGGGTAAGAAGTGGGCCGACTTGGTGAGCCGGTCGACAATCTCTGAAATGGAATCATGAAATCTGGAAGTACATGGAAGACCTGTCACGAAATCCATAGATATCCCATCCCACTTCCACTCCGGGACCTCCAAGGGTTGTACCAAGCCTGCTGGTACCTGGTGCTCTGCCCTCACCTACTGGCATGTGAGGTATCATGAAACAAACTCCGCTATAGCCTTCTTTATACCTAGCCACCAGTGCTGTCATCTGAGATCCTGGTACATCTTCACTAATCCTGGATGTACCTCTATAGGGTAAGTGTGAAACTCTCTCAGCACCTCCTCCAGTAATGAAACCAGTACCATGGTACGTCTCCTGAAGAGGATGATGTGCTCTCCTCCAACAGGAAATCAATCAGGTGCTTGTCCTGAGGATAACTGTACACGTTGCGTCTCACAGTCAATGTCCCCACGCTGTACCTCTCTGACCTGCTGAAGTAGTGGAGGAGTGACTGTGAGGGACTGAAAAAAGGATTCCCCATCTTTATCCACGAAGGATATCTGCAAAGCGGTTATCTGCTCTGTCGCCTCTCCAAGTAGCTGAATGCCTATCCTTCTACTGGGATCATAGGCCACTACATTCCCCTTTCCAAGAGTATAGATTATATCAATGTCATAGTCCTGAAGGAACTTGAGCCATCACCGCTATCTCAGGTTTAGTTCCTTCTGTGAGAATATATACCTGAGACTCTGGTGGTCAGAGTAGATTGTAAAGCGCTCGCCAATCAGATAGTGCCGCCACATCTTCAGAGTGAAGACCACTGCTGCTAACTCCAGGTCATGGGTAGCATAGTTCTGCTCGTGCTTACTCAACATTCGTGATCCATAGGTGATCACTGCTCGCTCCTATATCAGGACACACCCGAGTTCGGTCTCTGGTGCATCGCAGTAGACTACGTACCCTACTCCCTCCTCTGGTAGCCTCAAGATGGGTGCACTGGTCAATCTCTGTCTCAGCTCCTAGAAGCTCTGCTGACATCTATCTGACCACACGATGGGTTTCCCCTTCTTCGTCAAAGATGAAAGTGGTGCTGCAACTCTAGAGAGGTCTGGCAGAAATCTTCGATAGTACCCAGCCTGACCTGGGAAACTCCGCACCTCCGTCATGCTCCTGGGTGGCTCCCAAGCTAGCACTGCCTCGATCTTCACAGTATCCTCCGTTACTACTGCCTCAGAGATGACGGGCCCCAAGAAGTGGACCTCACGTATCCTGAACTAACACTTAATGAGTTTACCATAAAGCTGGTGCTCTCGAAGTGTGTCCAGTACAACCCTTAAGTGGTAGGCGTGCTCCTCTTTAGTAGTCGAGTAGATCAATATGTCGTCAATGAAGACTACGAAAAATCGATCGAGGTAAGGCTTGAAGATCCTGTTCATGAGACTCATGAACACTGCTGGAGCATTGAATATTCCGAAAGGCATAACCAAGAACTCATAGTGGCCATACTGACAACTGAAGGCCGTCTTCTGCACATCCTCATCTCAAACTCTGAGCTGATGATAGCCTGACCTGAGGTCAATCATTGAGAACCATCATGCTCCCTTGAGCTGATCGAATAGGTCGTCAATCCTCAAATGTGGATACTTGTTCTTCACGATCACCTGGTTCAGGCGACGGTAGTTGACACACAGTCGGATGTTCCCTTCCACCTTCTTGGCGAATAAGATCGGGGAAGCCCAGGGTGAAACACTGGGTCGGATGAATCCCTTTCCCTTCAAGTCCTCCAGCTATACCCGTAGCTCTCGAAGCTCAGCGAGATCCATACGATATGATTCTATTGATATCGGGGCTGTACCCAGGTACATTTCAACATATAAGTCTACCTCTCTGTGAGGAGGTAGTCCAAGAATGTCGTCAGGAAAAACGTCTTCATACTGATCCACCACTACAGCAAAAATCGGACTCCGCACATCAACTTCTCCTAGGATGAGACTAGCCAACTGATGGGTGATTGGCTGTCCTCTCCTCTGCATGAGTCCATCCTACACTGTAAAGGCTCCCATCTCGCCGGTGAAGGTGAACCTGCTCCCATCGGTGCGATCACATCACACCTTGCGCCAAATACAGTCGATCTGAACATGGACCGTAGATAACCAATCCATGCCCAAGATGACATCGTAAGGTCTCGACGCTGCTATAAGAAGACCCACCCGAAGCTCTCGCCTCCTAGAGTAATCTCACACTACCAACACCAATGCGTAATCGTCGAGTCTGCTCCCGTAAGAGTCTCTAGATGTAAGGATCGAGCCAACGACTCCGTCAGAATCTCCGAGCTCCAAACAAGGGTAGTAGCAATGAAAGAATGACTCGCTCCTGTGTCTATAACAACTGCAACTATGGTGGAGTAGACACAGATAGTACCTCTAATAATCTCAGGTGTGTCGTGGTCATAGGCCTCTGTTTCCAGAAGCTGGGCCTACCTCTATCCGCCAGCTCCCTGTGGTCGGGGTGGACCTCCTGCTGGTGGTGGTGGTAGAGCCTCAAAGTGTCGCCCACCACCCACTGATTGGCCATCTCCTATGCCTCATCCGCCTGATCCCTACGGACAGCCACGGTCGAACTTCTGCCTATGCCTTAGGGGCCCCTCAACAATATGCGGCTCCTCTACATGGCGGGTTGGACAGTCCCGAGCCAAGTGGCCCTGTCCACCGCATGCATAGCAATATATGCCTCTCGTATGACTGGCTCTACTCCGTGTGCCCTACACCTCTGAGCCAGTACTCTAATGTATCCCACCTGATGGTATGGTTCGCTTGGACCCATGTGACATCCTTTTACTGCTAGCTGCAGATGACTCCACGACGTGCCGCCCTGCAGTAGGTGTCGCTGCTAGTGTAGGCTCAGCAAGAAAGCACTCTACAAGAAGGGATTGCTCCAGTACTTCTGCCTATGTCAGAATACTGAGGGAGATCATCGATGCCTGATATCATGCCTCAGTCCCTGCTCAAAGGTCTGGGCCTGGAAGAATGGGTCCCGCACCATGTATGTGGAGTAGCACGAGAGATCAGTAAATCTCACCGAGTACTGGGCTACTGACATACTGCCCTGCCGCAGCTGTAGTAACTCTTGAATTTGCACCGCACAGAGGGTGGATGGAATGAACTCAGAGCGGAAAAGGCTCTCGAAGTCTGACCAAAGGAGGGATGCCTCGTCCTGCACCTGGAGCATCAATCTCCACCATCTACCTGCTGCCGCGTGCAGGAGACTCACCGCAAGGATCACTATGAGGTCTGCTGGTGTCCCTACCAACCTGAAGACTCGAACGATAGCCTCCATCCAATCCTCGACTTCCTGAGGGTCCATCTCCCCATGGAACCTGGGTGGTCTTTGATGCTGAAACTTGTGCAGTACACTCTGGTGACGTTCACCCTCAGCTTCTGGGATTGGTGGCATCGGTGGCTCTGCGGGTAGAGGTACGGCCGGTGCCTCCACTGTAATTGGGCCCTTCACCGAGGCCTCATCACTCGGTGGGCTGCCATCTCGCACAAAGCTCGGAACCCTTGTTGGCCACCGTCATGGGGCCATCCTTAAAAGAAAGAGGTGTGCCACGGTTAATACAGTATACCTGGTGAGCTGACACAAAGTAATCACAAAGAAAACTTTTGAAACACACATACGATCAATGTTTTCATGCATTGAGTCGGAAATCAGAAGTCAGGGTCCTGGTGTATGGATACGTCGGTCGCCGCACCAACATTGGACTCCCTGGACAGATAACCACACTCGATACCCTGAACACTATTGCTTCACACAGAAGAAATTATCAGAGTCCTGAGTTATGCGATAGAACCGACTCCTCTGATTCCAATTTGTCACGACCTGTCTTCGGGGCACGTGCCATGACTACCCCAAGCCCGCCTTCCATAGGACAGGGGCTGGCGACTATCACCAAAGGCATAAATCCCAATGAAAAGGGAAGGAATTGCCTTTATAAAGTAAACAAACACCATAGAGTACGCAAGATTAAGTAAACACTAAGTAAACTGAGTACAAATACATGTGCTGGAAAGTAAATGAGCCAGAATCCAAACCCAACTAAAAGTAAAGTACAACTGAAAAGAAGTACAGAAACTGAAAATTAAAGTAGCAACACCGAGCCATCCTCTGGAAATCCGACTTGAAGGGTGGGTAAAAATAGTCTCCTAAGCTCCTCGGGTCCAGCCGTCCGCTCCATGTACGTCCCTTCCAGTGATCCTCCTCCAGGTACCGTCTAGCTCCATGAGCCACCACCTCGATCTGCGTTGTCCGTCGTCTACATCGAACACAATGTAGTGCGGGCATATCCCATGCAGGGGTGAGTATACAATACTCAGTAGGGACCCCGAGACTCCTGAAGGTCTCCCAGAATCCACGAAGGATAAACCACAAAGTAAAGATACAAGCACGTAGTATCAACCAACTCTACTTAGGTATATGCCCATACATATTGTCATGACCCGTCCTCGGGGCTCGTGCCGTGAATACCCCAAGCCCGCCTTCCATAGGCCAGGGGATGGAGACTAGCACCAACGCATAAATCCCGATAAAAAGGGAAGGCATTGCCTTTGTAAAGTAAACAAACACCACAGAGTAAGCAAGCATAAGAAGTAAACACTAAGTAAAAGCTGGTACAACAGTATGTGCGGAAAAGTAAGTGGGCCAGTATACAAACCCAAACTGAAAGTAAAGTACAACTAGAAGGGAAAAACAGAAACTGGAAAGTAAACCCGCAACGCCAAGCTGTCCACTGGAAATCCCACCTGAAGGGTGAGTACAGATAGCCTCCTCTGCTCCTCGGGTCCAGCCATCCTCTCCGAGTATGTCCCGCCCAGTGGTCCACCTACAGGTACCGTCCTACTCCGCAAGCCTCAACCACGATCAACACTGTCCGTCGTCTGCAACCAACACAACGTAGTACGGGCATAGCCCGTGCAGGGGTGAGTATAAGCTACTCAGTAGGGACCCTGAGACCACTGAAGGTCTCCCATAATTCACAAAGTATAATACACAAAGGAAAGATACAATCACGAAGTAACATCTGAAACTGCTTAGGTATATGCCCATACATATACCTGAGTCATCAATTCTCGTTCGGCTCCAACATCCGAACCCAAGTACAACCCTGTCCACACAGGAAAGAAAACCGTAAATCCACACAGGATAGCACAACACAATCCACATAGGAAAGAAAAACAGGATTCATCTCACACATGTATACTTCTTCGTATGACGATAGAGATGATCAGATATTTACACTGATTTATCTAAGCCGTCAGATCCACAAAGGATCGAAAGGTACTAACCCCCGCAATGACCCACATAGGATCTGACCCACAAAGGATCTATAGGTAACTAACCCCCACAATGACCAACAAAGGATCTGACCCACAATGGATCGATAGGTAACTAACCCCCGCAAAGACCCACACAGGATCAGACCCACACAGGATCTGTAGGCGCTTGCTCACACAGAACCGCTTAGCGCTGACCCACACAGGATCGAACCCACACAGGATGGGTAGCACTGATCCACATAGGATCGCTGAGTGTTGTAGTCGTCGTTGTCGAATCCACTGAGGATCTCTGTACAGTCGTCGTCATCATAGTCACAAACGCAGCCAGCACTAGGGTTCCCGCACACAGTAAGCTCGTTCGGGAGGGTCCGCTCCATGAGCCGAGAGGCTGATACATCAACTGACACATAGTCCAGAGTTGATGTATCCAAAAGTTCTGTATCGTCAACAGGAACTCAACGTCGCAGACGGCGCGTCAATCGGACGCCCAGTCTGAGAGTTATTGGCTTTTTCGTCCCAGGGGCCCGGTTGGTTTTTATGGAAAAACCAACCCAACTATACTTCACCTGCGTCCAAACCTCGGGCGGAGTAAGTCAAAAGATCCATATCACTTAGAGGAATCCATCAAAGTCGACGGTACGTCATTCGGACGTCCAGAGCTCAAGATATGAGTGTTTCCGCTCCAAGGGCCCGGTTGGTTTCGTGAACGAACCAACCCGGCCGGACCCAAAGTTCTCTGAAACCTTCAGTGCAATATACCGAAACGACCGACTCGATCCAAGTACCGCATCACTACTGACGGCGCGCCATTCGGAGACCCATAGCTCAAGTTATGAGCAAAAGACCGAAAAGGTCTGAAAACGGGGGTTTGGGGCCCGGCCCGACCCGACCCGAGACCCCCTGGGTCGGCCCGACGGGGTGTGGCCCGGCTCGGCCCGGCGCACTGGCACGCGGCGCCAGCTGGCTCGACCGAACGGCTGAGCCGTTCAGTTTGCGGGGGGGCGCTGCCCCCCCCCCCAGTGTTTTGTAACTGCGCCCCCCCCCCCCCCCCCTTAATGGGGGCCGCTAGCTGGCTAGCCGGTGGTTTGAACCCCCGACTATTCTCCTGTCCGGCCCGCCCGCCCCGGCCGGCCTGTTTCTGCCAACACGGGACCGGCGACGGCCGGTCCCTTCCCTGCTCCGACATCGGTGGCCTGTTTCCGGCCTCCGGTCCTGCTCCGATGTCGGCGGCCCATTTCCGGCCGCCGTTTCCCTGGCTCCACCACGGCCCGGTACCGGTCGCGGACTTTATTCGTCCGGTGTAGCGCGACGGCTCCGCACCCCTCCGCCGCGGCCCCTCTCCGGCCACGGTGCTTTTGCAGTTCTCCGGCGCGGCGCAATAGCGCCGCGACTTGGTTCATATTTTTAAAAACGCAATGCGTCGGCATCGCGCATTCTTGTCGTTCATTCCCACGTTGTGCGATGGCACCGCGTCACTTCATGTCTTACCGCAACAACATGAAAATAAAAGGAAGGGGGTCGGCCATGTTTGTGCGGTCCGGCCTCCTCCCATTAATTGATAGCATGTGGTCCAATTATACGTGGATAATGAACAGGAGTAAATCACGAAAACAAATCTCACAAACCCCTACCTCGAGCATAGCTTGAACGGTGGTTCGTCGAATGAGGATTCGTCGCAGAAAAAGGAGTTGTGAAAGGAGAGGTTGCGGAAGGAGACGTCGCGGAAGAAGACGTCGCGGAAGAAGATGTCGCGGAAGAACCGTCGCGGTATACGGCGTCGCGTAGTCGGTCTCCGAGAACTCGGCGTTCTTCGTCGGAGACTAATATGTTCTTCGTGTTCTTCGTCGAAGATGAAGAAGGTCCTCAATCCTTATCCTTTTTCTCCCCAAGACTCCACCACAATAAACTAACCCAAAATAAATTAAGCCCTCACTTAATTTATTAACTAGACATGAGTTTGAATTTCAAACCCACACACACATTAAACTGACTTCATTAACAACATAAGTTATTAATACTTAAGTTATCAAATTTAAATGTGAGTTGAGGGAGTTAAGGAAAGTTAAGTGGTGGGGTTCGTGTGGGCCCCACCACCCTCGTAACCTCCCTTGGGAAGTTTGGTAGTTACCCAAATTCCACCCAAAGCTAAAAACTATCAAGAGGAAAAAAATTGTAGTTAAATTAGTAATTAAACTTCCACAATTTTTATTGTCTTCTCTCATGGAAACGCAACTCTGGAATAGATGTTCCTAAGAAATTACCGGTGATGTGGTTCCATCGGTGCCCTTAGAATTCGATTCCGAGCACCGGTTCAAAAGATTGGAAATCTCGCTCGTTCATTCATTGAACGTACCCGAGCTAAACTTCAGATAGAAATTCCGGGCACACCAGGCCTCGGAATCTAGTGCCGTCAGAAACTGCGTTCATTTAAAATCCCAAAAAAAAATTAAGAAAAAAAATTTCCTTGAATTTTACGGGTCTTTACATTACTCCCACCTCAGGGCTTTACGTCCCCGTAAAGATACATCATAATCTAGGGAAACAAATATGGGTACTGAGCACGCATCTGAGCCTCCCTCTCCCAAGTGCTCTCATGGAGGTTCCTGTGCTGCCATCTGATGCTTACTAGAGGAACCGACCGTCCACGTAGGAACCTCTCATGTCGATCCTCGATCTCCACTGGAACCCCCGTAAAAGTCGCCCCATCATCAACGTCTAGCTCCCCATGGTCAATGATATGTGTCGGGTCATGCAGGTATCTCCTCAGCTGAGATACGTGTAAGACGTCGTGCACCCGGTGCAACTGAGGTGGTAGAGCCAGGCGATAAGCCACCTCGCCAATCCTGCCGAGGACCTGGAATGGTCCGATGAAGCGTGGAGACAACTTGCTGCCTCAGACAAATCTCTGTAATCTACGCCGTGGTGAGGAACACAAGAAGATGTGCTCGCCATCCTCAAGCTCTAGTGGCCTTCGCCTCCTGTTAGCATAAGACTTCTGCCGGCTCTGGGCTGTCCTCATCCGCTCCTGGATGACCTGGACCTTCTCTATCGTGGCCTGGACCATCTCCGGTCCCACAAGTGCTGACTCCCCATGGTCTGTCCAGCACAAAGGAGATCTGCAAGTTCGGTCGTACAACACCTCGTATGGTTCCATCTCGATGGTGGAGTGGTACCTATTGTTGTACACAAACTCCACCAAGGGTAGGTGGTCCTCCCAGCTGCGACCAATGTCGAGGACACATGTCTGGAGCATGTCCTCGAGAGTCTGAATGGTCCTCTCTATCTGACCATCCGTCTGAGGTTGAAAGGCAATGCTCAGACGTAGCTGCGTCCCGAACGCCTCCTGCAACCCCTTCCAAAGCCGAGAAGTAAAGAGAGCATCTCGATCGGAGACGATAGATGATGGCACACCATGAAGCCTTACAATATCCTGAACGTAGAGACGTCCCAAGCTCTCCACTGAGCCCTGCTCTCTGATGGGTAAGATGTGAGCCGACTTGGTGAGTCGGTCGACAATCACCCAAATGGAGTCATGACCTTTGGAAGTGCATGGAAGTCCGGTCACGATGTCCATAAATATCCCGTCCCACTTCCACTCTGGGACCTCCAAGGTCTGTACCAAGCCTGCTGGTACCTGATGCTCTGCCTTCACCTGCTGGCAGGTGAGGCATCGAGAAATGAACTCTGCCACAGCTTTCTTCATGCCCGGCAACCAGTGCTGTCGTCTGATGTCCTAGTACATCTTCGCCACTCCAGGATGTACTTCCAAAGGAGAAGTGTGAAACTATATCATCACCTCCTCCCGTAATGAAACTAGTACCAAGGTACGTCCTCTGAAAAGGATTTCGTGCTCTGCTCCAAAGGAGAAACCATCAGGTGCATGTCCTAAGGATATCTGTGCACGCCGCGTCTCACAGTCAGCGTCCCCACGTTGTGCCTCTATGACCCACTGCAGTAGTGGAGGGGTGACTGTGAGAGACTGAAGGAAGGCTGCTCCATCTCTATCCACGAAGGATATCTGCAAAGAGGCTACCTGCTCTGTCGCCTCCTCAAGCTTCTAAATGCCCGTCCTCCTGCTGAGAGCATCGGCTACCACGTTCCCCTTCCCAGGATTATAGACTATCTCAAAGTCATCATCCTGGAGGAACTCAAGCCATCACTACTGTCTCAGGTTCAGGTCCTTCTGAGAGAAGATGTACCTGATACTCTGATGGTCAGAAAAGACTGTAAAGTGCTCACCCATCAGGTAGTGTCTCCATGTCTTCAGAGTGAAGACCACTGCTGCTAACTCCAGGTCATGGGTAGCATAGTTATGCTCATGCGGCCTCAACTAATGTGATCCATAGGAGATCACGGCCCGATCCTTCATCAGGACACATCTGAGTCCGGTTCGTGATGCATCGCAGTAGACTACGTACCCTACTCCCTCCTCAGGCAACCTCAAGATAGGTGCACTGGTCAATCTCTGTCTCAGCTCCTGGAAGCTCTGCTAACATCTATCTGACCACAAAAAGGGTTTCCCCTTCTTCTTCAAAGCTGAGAGTGGTGTCGCAACTCTGGATAAGTCTGACACAAATATCTGGTAGTATCCAGCTAGTCCCAAGAAACTCCGCACCTCCGTCACGCTCCTGGGTGGCTCCTAAGCTAGCACTACCTCGATCTTCGCAGGATCCACTGAAACTCCCGCCTTAGAGATGACGTGTCCCAAGAAGTGGACCTCACGTATCTAGAACTGGCACTTCGAGAGCTTACTATAAAGTTGGTGCTCTCAGAGTGTGTCTAGTACAACCCGCAAGTGGTAGGCGTGCTCCTCCTCAGTAGTCGAGTGAATCAAAATGTCATCGATGAAGACCACGACAAATCGATCGAGGTATGGCTGAAAGATCATGTTCATGAGGGACATGAACACTGCTGGAGTGTTGGTTACGCCGAATGGAATAACCAAGAACTCATAGTGGCCATACCGACACCTGAAGGTCGTCTTCTGCACGTCCTCATCCTGAACTCTGAGCTGATGATATCCTGACCTGAGGTCTATCTTTGAGAACCACCGTGCTCCCTTGAGCTGATCGAAGAGGTCATCAATCCTCGGTAGCAGATACTTGTTCCTCACTATCACCTGGTTCAGGCGACGATAGTCGATACAAAGTCGCAAGATCCCATCCACCTTCTTGGCGATCAAAATCGGGGAAGCTCAGGGTGAAACACTGGGTCGGATGAACCCTTTGTCCTGCAAGTCCTCCAACTGTACCCATAGCTCTCGAAGCTCGGCGGGGGCCATCCGATATGCTGGAGTCGATATCGGGGCTGTCCCGGGGTACAGGTCAATATAAAAGTCTACCTCTCTGCGAGGAGGTATCCTTGGAACGTCGTCGGGAAAAACGTCCGCATACTGATCCACCACTGCAGGAAAACCAGGACTCCACACGTCAACTGCTCATAGGATAAGACTAGCCAACTGATGAGTGATGGGTTTTCCTCTCCTCTGTGAGAGTCCATCCTATGCTGCAAAGGCTCCCTTCTCGCTGGTGAAGGTGAAACTACTTCCGTCGGTGCGTACACATCGCACCTTGCGCCTAATACAGTCAATCTGAGCATGAACTGTAGATAACCAATCCATGCCCAAGATGATGTCATAAGGCCTCGACGCCGCTACAAGAAGATCTCAGCCGAAGCTCTCGCCTCCTAGAGTAAGCTCACACTGCCGGCACCAGTGCGTAATCGTCGAGTCTTCTCCCTTATGAGTCTCTAGCCGTAAGGATCGAGCCAACGGCTCTGTCAGAATCTCCGAGCTCCGAACAAGGGAAGCGGATAAGAAAGAATGACTCGCTTATGTGTCTATTAGTACTGAAGCAAGGGTGGAATAGACATAGATAGTACCTTGAATCATCTCGGGTTCACCGTGGTTGTAGGCCTCCGCTTCCTGGAGTTGTGCCTATCTCTGCCCGCCAGCTCCCTGTCATCGGGGTTGACCTCCTGGTGGTGGTGGTGGTAGAGCCTCAAAGCGTCGCCCACCACCTGCTGCTCAACCAGATCCTCTGCCTCATCCTCCTGCTCCCTGCGGACCACCACAGTCGACCCTCTTCCTCTACCTAGGTGGTCCCTCAACCGTCTGCTGCTCCTCGGCACGGCGGGTCAGGCAGTCACGAGCCATGTGGTCATGCCCGCTGCATGAGTAGCACTGCCTGCCTCTCAAAAGACTGGCTCTGCGCTGTGTGCCCCGCACTGCTGAGCCAGTGTCCTGAGGTCGTCTGCCTGAGGGTCTGGTCTTCCTGGACCCATGAGTCATTCGTAGAATTCCTACTGAAGAAGACTCTGCTACATGCCGCCCTGTGGTGGGTCTCGGTGCTGGTGTAGACTCAGCAAGAAAGCTTTCTATCAAAAGGGCTTACTCCAGTACTCCTGTCTTGGTCGGAATGCTGAGGGAGATCAGCGATGCCCTGATCTCATGTCTCAATCCCTGCTCAAAGGTTCGGGCCTGGAAGAATGGGTCTCGTACCATGTCTATTGAGTAGCGCGAGAGATCGGTAAATCTTGTCGAGTACTGGGCGACCGTCAAGCTGCCCTGCCGCAGCTGTAGAAGCTCCTGGATGCGCACCTTACGGAGGGTGGCTGGGACGAACTCTGAGAGAAAGAGGCTCTCAATGTCCGTCTAGAGAAGAGATGCCTCATCGTGCACCTAGAGCATTAAGATCCACCATCAGCTTGATGTCATGTGCAGTAGGCTCGTAGCGAGGATCACCATGAGGTCTGCTGGTGTCCTCACTAACCTGAAAACTCGGACCACTACCTCCAGCCAGTCCTCAGCTGCCTGGGGGTCCGTCTCCCCGCCAAACCTGGGCGGTCGCTGGGGCTGGAACTCATGCATTACACTAAGGCGACATGCATCATTAGCGGCTGGGGCGGGAAGCATCGGTGTCTTGGCGGGTAAAGGTATCGCCGGTGCCTCAGCTGTCAAAGGTCCATGTACCAAGGCCTCGTCGCTCAGTGGGCTGTCATCACACACAACTCTCGGAACCCTAGCTGGCTACCGTCGTGGGGCCATCCTGAAATGGAAACAGGTGCACCACGGTCATAACAATATACCTGGTGAGCTGACACAAAGTAATCACAAAGAAAACTTGAAACACACACACAATCAATGTTTTTGTGCATTAAGTCGGAAATCAGAAGTCAGGGTCTTGGTGTACGGATACGTCGGCCGCCGCACCAACACTGGACTCCCTGAACTAATAACCACACCCAATACACTTAACATTATTTACTCACATAGAAAAAGATCAGAGTCCCAAGTTCTGTGGTAGAACCGAACCTCCCTCTGATACTAATTTGTCACGACCCATCCTCGGGGATCGTGCTGTGACTACCCCAAGCCCACCTTCCATAGGCCAGGGGCTGGCGACTAGCACCAAGGAGTAAATCCCGGCAAAAAGGGAAGGAATTGCCTTCGTAAAGTAAACAAACACCATAGAGTAAGCAAGCAGAAGAAGTAAACACTAAGTAAAAGCTGGTGCAACAGTAAGTGCGGAAAAGTAAGTGGGCCAGTATACAAACCCAAACTGAAATTAAAGTACAACTGGAAGGGAAAACAACAACTGAAAAGTAAAGCCGCAACGCCGAGCTGCCCATTGGAAATCCAACCTGAAGGGTGAGTATAGATAGCCTCCTCTGCTCCTCGGGTCCAGCCGTCCACTCTGAGTACGTCCCGCACAGTGGTCCACCTCTAGGTACCGTCCTACTCCGCAAGCCTCAACCACAATCAACGCTGTCCGTCGTCTGCAACCAACACAACGTAGTGCGGGCATAGCCCATATAGGGGTGAGTATAAGCTACTCATTAGGGACCCCAAGACCCCCCGAAGGTCTCCCAGAATCCACAAAGGATAATCCACAAAGGAAAGATACAATCACGAAGTAACATCTGACACTGCTTAGGTATATGCCCATACATATACCTAAGTCATCAATTCTCGTTCGGCTTCAACATCCGAACCCAAGTACAACCTAGTCCACACAGGAAAGAAAAACTTAAATCCACACAGGATAGCACAACACAATCCACATAGGAAATCAAAACATGATTCCGCTCACATAGGTATACTTCTTCGTATGACGATAGAGATGATCAGATATTTCCACTGATTCATCTAAGCCGTCTGACCCACAAAGGATCGAAAGGTACTAACCCCCACAATGTCCCACATAGGATCTGACCCACAAAGGATCGATAGGTAACTAACCCCCACAATAACCCACAAAGGATCTGACCCACAAAGGATCTATAGGTAACTAACCCCCGCAAAGACCCACAAAGGATCGGACCCACACCGGATCTGTAGGCGCTGGCTCACACAGAACCGCTGAGCACTGAACCACACAGGATCGGTCCCACACAGGATTGGTAGCCCTGATCCACATAGGATCGGTGAGTGTTGTAGTCGTCTCTGTCAAATCCACTGAGGATCTTTGTACAGCTGTCGTCGTCATAGTCGCAAACGCAGCCAACACAAGGGTTCTCGCACACAGCAAGCTCGTTGGGGAGGGTCCTCTCCACGAGCTGAGAGGCTGATACATCAACTGACATATAGTCCAGAGTTGATGTATCCAAAAGATCCGTATCGTCAATAGGAACTCAACGTCGCAGAAGGCGCGTCAATCGAATGCCCGGTCTGAGATTTATTGGCTTTTTCGTCCTAGGGGCCCGGTTGGTTTTTAAGGAAAAACCAACCCGACCGTACTCCACCTGCGTTCAAACCTCGGGTGAAGTAAGACAAAAGATCCGTCTCACTTTGAGGAATCCATCAAAGTCGACGGTACGTCAATCAGACGTCCAGACCTCAAGATATGAGCGTTTCCGCTCTGAGGGCCCGGTTGGTTTCGTGAACGAACCAACCCGGTCGGACACAAAGTTCTCCAAAACATTCAGTACGATATACCGAAATGACCGTCTCGATCCAAGGATCGCATCACCACTTATGGAGCGTTGTTCAGAGTCCATTAGCTTATGTTATGAGCAAAAGACCGAAAAGGTCCGAAAACGGGGGTTTTGGGCCCGGACCGACCTGGCCCGAGGCCCCCTGGGTCGGCCCGAACCAGGTCAACCCGACCCGGGTCTGGGTCGGCCCGGCGGGGCGTGGCCCGGCCCGGCTGGGCACGACACCCGCTGGCTCGGCCGAACGGCCGAGCCGTTCGGTTTTCGGGGGGGGGGGGGGGGGGGGGGGGCTGCCCCCCCCCCCCCCCCCCCCCCCCCGTGTTTTGTAACCGCGGCCCCCCTTAATAGGGGCCGCTAGTAGGCCGGTCGGGGGTTTGAACCCCCGACTGTTCTACTGTCTGGGCGGCCTGCTCCGGCCGGCCAGTTTCTACCACCACGGGACCGGCGACGGCCGGTCCCTTCCCTGCTCCGACGCCGGTGGCCCATTTCCGGCCGCCGGTCCTGCTCTGACGCCAGCGGCCCATTTCCGGCCACCGTTTCCCACACTCTGCCGTGGCCCGGTACTAGCTGCGGCCTTCATTCGTCCAGTGCGGCGCGATGGAGCCGCACCCCTCTGCCGCAGCCCCTCTCTATCCGCGGTGCTTTTTCGGTTCTCCGGCGTGGCGCGACGGCGCCGCGACTTGGTTCATATTTTTAAAAACGCGGCGTGTCGGCATCGCGCATTCTTGCCGTTCGTTCCCACGCGGTGCGATGGCACTGCATCACTTCCCGTCGTACCGCAACAACATGAAAATATAAGTAAGGGGGTCGGCCGTGTTTTTGCGGTCCAACCTCCTCCCCTTAATTGATACCATGTGGTCCAATTATACGTGGATAATGAACGAGAGTATATCACGAAAAGAAATCGCATAAACCCCTACCTCAAGCATAGCATGAACGGTGGTTTGTCGAACGAGGATTCCTTGCGGAAAAAGGCGTCGCTGAAGGAGAAGTTGCGGAAGGAGACGTCACGGATGAAGACGTTGTGGAAGAAGTCGTCGCGGTATACGGCGTCGCGTAGTCGGTCTCTGAGAACTCGACGTTCTTCATCAGAGACTGATATGTTCTTCGCGTTCTTCATCGAAGATGAAGAAGTTCCTAAATCCTTAGCCTTTTTCTTCCCAAGAGTCCACCACAAGAAACTAACCCAAAATAAATTAAGCCCTCACTTAATTTATTAACTAGACATGAGTTTGAATTTCAAACCCACACACACATTAAAATCACTACATTAATAACATAAGTTATTAATACTTAAGTTATCAAATTTAAATGTTAGTTGAAGGAGTTAAGGAAAGTGAAGGGGTGGGGTTCGTGTGGGCCCCACCTCCCTCATAACCTCCCTTGGGAAGTTGGGTAGTTACCCAACTTCCACCCAAAGCTAAAAACTATCAAGAGGAAAAAAAATTGTAGTTAAATTATTAATTAAAATTCCACAATTTTTATCATCTTCTCTCGTGAAAACACAACTCCAGAATAGGTGTTCCTACGAAATTACTGGTGCTGCGGTTCCATCGGTTCCCTTGGAATTTGATTCCGAGCACCGGTTCAAAAGATAGGAAATCCCGCTCGTTTGTTCACTGAACGTACCCGAGCTGAACTTCAGATAGAAATTCCAGGCACACCGGGCCTCAGAATCAAGTGCTGTCAGAAACTGCGTTCATGTAAAATCCCAAAGAAAATTAAGAAAAAAACTTTCCTTGAATTTTACGGGTCATTACACATATACCTATGTCATCAATTCTAGTACTTCTCCAACTCACGAGCCCATGTTCAACCAAGTCCAAACAGGAAAGTATAACCCAATCCACACAGGAATGCACAACCAAATCCACATAGGATAGCAAGTCAATCCAATCGAAGATAATGATTGAAAGTCAAGACACAGCTCACAGAGGTATACTACTCATGAAGAGGGGTGGAGATGATAGATGTATCCTCTGAATCATGTCCCCTACCGAACCCACGTAGGATCCTAGTACAGAAGTCGTCGCTGCCGAACCCACGTAGGATCCAAGTACAGAAGTCGTCGTTGCCGAACCCACATAGGATCCAAGTACAGTAACCATCGCTGCTGAACCCACGTAGGATCCACATATAGTTTTCATCACTACCGAACCCACAAAGGATCCAGGTACATTTGTCCTCTCAGCCAAACCCACGTAGGATCCAAGTAAAGTCGTCATCATCGTCGCCATCGCAGCCAGTTCTAGGGTTTCTGCACACAGCATGCTCGATTTTGGGAGGGTCCGCTCCACGATCCTAGGGGTCGATACATCAGCTATCGCGAAGTCCATAGTTGATTTATCACAATGTTTTGTTTCATCAAAAGGAACTCAAAGCAACAGACGACGTGTAAATCAGACGTCTGGTCCGAGAGTTATTGGCTTTTTCATCACAGGGGCCTGGTTTGTTTTTAAGATAAAACCAACCCGACCATACTCCATATGTGTCCAAACCTCGAGCAGAGTAAGCCAAAAGAACTGTCTCACTAAGAGGATTCCAACAAAGTTGATGACACACCAATTGAACGTCCGGAGCTCAAGTTATAAGCGTTTCCACTCCGAGGGCCTGATTGAATTCATGTTCGAACCAACCAGGTCATACCCAGAGTTCTTTAAAACCTTGAGTGTAATATACCAAACCGACCATCTCAATCCAAGGATCCCAACGCAACTGACAGTGCATTGATCGGAGGTGTGTAGCCCAAGTTATGGGCGTTTGAATGGAACTGTCCGAAAGTATGGTGTTTGGGCCCAGTCCGACCCGGTCCAATACCTCCTGGGTCAGACCGGTTGGGCGCGGCCCGGCCCAGCCAGTGCGGCTGGCTCGACCCGATGCGGGTGGCCCGGCCTGTGTGGCCGATGGCTTAGCTCTCAGCCAAGTGTGATGCTGGGGGCGCTGCCCCCCTTGATTGAAGAAACGGAAGCCCCCGTTCAGGTGGGGCCACCCTAGTAAAATCGGGGGTTACACCCCCCGGTTATTCGGAAACGGCCAGAAATTTGTCTGGCCGGTGAGCTACCGTGGGACCCCCATGGGTCCCACCTCCTGATTCACCGGCGGCTGGCTGAGTCCGGTCGCCCCCTTGCTGAACTGTCGCGGACAAGGGCCACAACTCTTGCCCATCTGGTGCGGCGCGATGGCGCGACACCCCTTCACCGCAACCCTCTCTTGGCCCGTGGTCTCTTTCGGCCTCACCGGCGTGACGCGACAGTGCCATGCACCTTCACTGTGGCCCGCTCCTGCCATGGTTCTCTCATTCCCACAGGGTGAAAAAGCACTACATCACCTCCGTTCCAAGCCACAATGTTGGTCAACAACAAAATGGGGAGGAGGATCGGCTGTGTTTGTGTGGTTCGATCTCCTCCCGTGATATTTATAGCAAGAGGCCAATCATTTAACAAAGAAGATCATTAAATAATACTTGAATGAAGAAACAAACCCCCCCGCAATGAAATTCACAGAAGTTAGCATCGCAAAAAACGGCGTCGCGGGGTGAGGCTCTGTATACGTCGACGGAGAACATCCGAGGAGGAAGTGGTGTCTCCCTTTCTTTGATGCGTAGAGAATATGGAATGATGTGATGGCGTTCTTCGTCTAAGTAGGGATGTTTTTCTCTGGAGAAGATGATGTTCCTCAATAGAAGAAGAGCTCTCCCTCTCTCAATTCTCAACACAACAACTAAACCCAAAATAAAATAAGACTTGTCTTATTTTATTACTTCAAGCCATGCATTTTAATTTTTAAAATTCAAACACAAATCCCACTTAATTTTTTATGTGTGTTGGCTTGAATAAAGAGGAGAGAGGGGAGAGTTACAAATTAATAGTAGTTGTCAACTTAAAGAGGATTTAGAGGAGTTAGGGGAATTTGATGGGGTGGGGCTCGTGTGGGCCCCACCTCATTAATATCCTACCAAGAGGAGTTAGGATTTTAGTGGGTCCCACCCCAACTCCCATACCTAGGAATAAACCACATAGAAAAGAAAAATAAAATTGTGACACAACTTTATTTCACTTTACACTGAATCCATTTTTAAAAAACTCCTCCCGAGCAAACACAACTCCATTAAAGGTCTTCCTAAGCAATTACTGGTGCTGCGGTTTCATCGGTGCCCTCAGATTTTGATTCCGATCACCGGTTCAAAGGTTAGAAAATCTCGCCCGTTCGTTCACTGAACGTACTCAAGCTAAACTTCCGAAATTGATTCCGGGCACACTGGGACTCAGAATCAGGTGTCGTCAGAAATTGTGTACTCGTAAAATCCCAAAGAATTTATGAAAAAAATTTCCTTGAAATTTATGGGTCTTTACAACCAGCTCTATGGGATGTTTTCTATGTGAAAGTTCTGGACATGAGAGTTGAACTTCCTTGGAAACATGGTGTGGCAGTAGAGAATAGAAGTGGACCCATCAAAGGTAGAAGTGGTTGTTTCTTGGGAGGCACCCATGAATGTGGATGAGGTTCATAGTTTCCTAGGACTGGCAGGTCACTATGGAAGGGTTTTACCAAACATATCTTCAGTTGCAGTGCCTTTGATAGCCTTGAACAGAAAGGTCCAGGATTTTGTGTGGGGTGAGAAGTGCCAGGTATCATTCAGTTATCTAAAATGGAAACTGGTCAGTGCCCAATTGATGAGGTTGTTAGAGGAAGGGGTAATTTTGGATGTGTTCTCTGAGGCTTCCTGTCCAAGATTGGGGTGTGGGATGATGTTGTAGTGGGGAGTGATCTCTAATGGTTATTGTATGTCATGTAACCACAAACATAAATATCCCACCCATGACCTGAAACTTTTAGCAGTTGTATTCATACTGATGTTGTTTCTACAATACCTCATCTAGGAATGCTTCATGGTATTCACAGATCACAATAGTCTAAAGTATGTCTTCTCTAAGTGAGACCTGAACTTGTGGTAGTGGAGGTGGATGAAGGTTATTTTGGAATAAAACTTCTAGATATTCTAATCCTTAGGAAAGGGTAACTTGGTGGATGATTATTTGAGAAGGAATTCATAGAAGGATGTGGCTTGGGAGTCAGCTGATAATTGGAAGGAAATGAAGGAGTTGGATACATTACATCTGGGCAAGAGGGTGGAGGTTAGTAGGGTCTGTCTGTTTTAGATGACAGTGCAGTCTTCCTTGGTATGACCTGGGGAGGAGTCTTAGTTGGGAGACTCAGAGGCCGAAGTAATTCATGATCATGTTAGCTGGGGTGATGCTCTGGAAGGATGGTCGGAGGATAATCAGAATCAGATGTTGTTCTCTGGGAAGCTATTTTTCCTGGTGGAAATTCCTTATGGTGTTTCTATGAGTTCCATAACTAAACCATATATGTACATCTAGGAGTCTCTAATATGTACAAGGGATTGAGAGGTCGGTTTTGGTGTCCCGATGTGAAGTGGACACTGACAAAGTTTATGGAAAAGTGCCTCATGTGTCAGTAGGTTAAGGCTGAAAACAATGTTCTCTATGATTTGTTGTAGCCCTTAGACATCCAAGAGTGTAAGTAGGATGATGTATCAATGGATTTCTTCATAGGACTACCTAGGGATGAGGGAGGATGTGATTCCATCTGGGTAGTGGTGGATGAAGTGACGAAATCTGCTCACTTCTTAGTGGATAAGGAGGTGGGTGCAGTGGATGACTTAACACAAAACTATGTGGGTGATGTTGTGCGGCTGGACAGAGTTCCTAGAACCATCATTTTCGATCGGGATACACGCATTAATTCATGATTCTAGAAGGGATTAAAACGTTCTTTTTTCACCCATCTAGGCCTTAGCACTACTTTCCACCCTCAGACAAATGGGAAAATAGAGATGACTATCCAGATGTTGGAGGATATGCTATGAGAGTGTGTTCGGGACTTCAGAGTATCATGGGTATGACCGTTTCCCCTGGTGGAGTTTTCCTACAAAAATATCCATCACTTCTGCATTAGCATGGAAGTATTTGAAGCCTTATAAGGGAGACTATGTCATTCAACTGTGTGATGGGTAGAGGTTGGGGATGCATGTGTTCTTGGCCGGTGCGGTAGAGAATGACAAAGAAGGTTGATCTTATGCATGAGAGGATGAAGGTGGCTTACGACAATAATAAGTCATATGAAAACTATAGGAGGATACCCTTGGAGTTCGAGGATGGGGACCACATATTATTAAAGGTCTCCCCTCGGTTTGGACATTGAAGGTTTAATAGGTGGAGTAAGCTTTCTTCTAGGTTCATTAGACCCTTCAAGGTATTAGGACAAGTCAGAAAGGTGGCATATGTATTGGCATTACCACCACAGTTTGAGAGGATCCACAATGTCTTTCATGTATCTCACATCATTCGGTATCTACATGATGAATCCCATGTCTTTAACTGGGGAGAGTTTGATATCAAGGACAATGCGATGTTTGTAGCGTGACCGGTGGTAATCGAGGATCGTAAGGAAAAGTTGCTTCATGGATTGACTATTTTACTAGTTCTTGTGTTGTGGAGGTATGGTGGGGGAATGGGAGGAAAATATGCATGCCCGATACCTAGATTTTTTTCTATGTTTTGATCTTGTGTTCTCTTTGTTCCTTGATTATGATGTAGTGTTTGACCCTACTTGCTATATGATAAGTTGTTTCCTTGTTCCCTAGTTTGTGTGAACAATCCTAACTATAGGGAACGGAGAACCGAATCCCAAATCAAGAAACATTAATGGGTATGTGAACAAACCCATGTGGGGGATTTAGTGCAGCCCAAAGTTGATAGTATCTTTTCAAGGAGGAAGGATCTCTCTAACCCATATATCTCAATGGTGTGATCGTTTTTGTGTTTGTGTGGTTACTTGAGGGAGTTGTGAAGTAATGTTTCTACAGTTTTTTTGGAGATAAATGAGATAGGTGTTCGTGGATTTCAAGGATTTATTTTAGATTTTGAACAACTCTTTTATGGTTTTTTCCGAATAGGTATCTTATGAGGTGGTTGTTCATACCCCTCTTTTTTCTTCGGGTTTACTCTTGCATTATCAAGGGTTATAATAGTTTGAGGGGTATCTGATGTAATGGACCAGACCCTACTAGTCCATTATATTTCCAAATCTAAATGTTCAAGGCTTCATGGGGACTATTGGTGATGTAACGCCCCGAACCCAGAAGCCCATAGTTGGTGTATTATTATGTAACATTGGCATGATTACAAGGAATCTAGTCCCGAAGGACCGATCATTTTAGAAGTCTTGGAAAATAGATTACATACATGAAGTTCAACACTACAAATTAAAAATAAAAACAACAGTAATTTATTCCATTAGAAACGTCCAATTCGCCTAGATTATGCATGTAGGTCAGTCATAATATACTTCTCCACATCTTGGGAAAATAAAAAATAAGAAATGGGTGAGTTCAGATGCTCAGTAAGGGTATGTAATTTAGTGGATGCTAAAAACTTTTAAGGCAAGATGTGAAATAAAACAACAGCCTTTTAAACATAAACATGAACATAATATGGAAAAATTAAATCAAACATTACCATATAAACATACACATGGATATTATACTAGTATAATAATCACATGTAATAACTAATTTCATAATGAGATAATGTATAGTATTGGACTTTCATTTCTATGTCAAAGCCTCATGCAAGGACCTATGGGCTATCTGTAACTGGACCCAAACTCGGAGAGCCTCAGTAATCAGACTCTATATCGGAGAGCCTCTATAACTGGACTCTAACTCGGTGAGCCTCTGTAACCGAACTCCAACCTGGAGGGTGTCACGACCCTCCTACACCAAGATGAGGGAAGGGACATCATATTTCCAGATGCTTCACTCTTCAAGGTGAAGGAGAGATAATGACCCCTTAGACTCGCCTTCAATAGGCCCTAGAGTGGCGAATAGCACCAAGGGTATATAATCACACACAATATGGAAGCCATTACCCTTTTTCTTTATTAGGATTGGGAGATAAGATAGTAAATCCCAAAAAAACCAAAACTAGGGGTAAAATTAATGCCAAAAGAAAACCATTCCCATATGCATGTTACAAAAGTAAATACCACAAAGTACTATGAGACTACAATGGTAAAGTACCAAAGAAAAGAAAACGGCAACTGCAACTATCCCAATGTCCGAGCTAGTATAGCCCTGTAAGATCCTTCAAGTCCTCTCGGAAACCTGAAAGTAGTTTTATATATGTAGGGTGAGCATACAAGTATACTCAGTAGGGAAAACCAAGACGCTCATGCACAAGTGGGGAGGCATTCTAATGCCATGTCAGAAAAGAGATAACCAAATCACCTAGTAAGAAAAACTAACCACCCAAACCACACCAAGGCACACTCCCCAAATAATGAAAGTCAAGTAATGTATAGTAATAGCACATCGATATTTGGGTACCCATTCCACTTTCCCACTGGTTATTGAAGGCATCCTACGCATCGAACCAATACCGCCATTCTCACCGCAATCCCACTACCACCCCCCGCCCGCACACACCTGGGCCACAACCACACATCCCACCTGCAAAAACCTGGTCCACAACCACTATCCCGCCCGCAAACACCTAGGCCACAACCACCACGTGTTACCACACCCGCAAACACCTGGGCTAGAACAACTACTGCCACGCCTGAAGACACCTGGGCCTCATCCTGAAGACTCTTGGGAAAAAACCTACACGCACACACCTGGGCTAACCACCACAACTAACCTGCCCGAAGAATCATGGGCTATAATGAACCTTAGGCTATCACAGCCTTCCCGAAGAGTCTTGGGATATTCGGGAAAGGGAGCAGAAAAGGAGCTAATAACCAGCCACTCATATGAGTGTTGGGAAAACACCCTCCCCCATGGAATGGGGGTGTTCTACACTATGTGCTCAACGTGGGTGGGTCGCGAATAAGAAACATAAGATTTAAAATTATATGTATTGGTAACAGGCACCTATCCCAACCTAGGGTCTCCAAAGACAACCTAAGAACAAACACCCTTGTTACTATTCATACATAAAAGAAAGGCACGACACTCATGGCCATGTCACAACTCATTCCCAAAATCAATTCCCCATTTAAACCATTCTTGTTTTCATGTTCTTGTGATCCCATTTAAGAGAATTATACTTTACTGGGAAACTAACCGGTACTACCATGATCTAGAGAAGAGAAACATCCAAACAACAATATAAGCATTCACACCCGGTTCTCTTGTAAAGTCACAACAACAAAGGGATCTGTGAGATCCCTCAAAGTGCATGAACCAAACCAAGCCTCGAGATACAGGCCCACACAAATTCAAATTCACAACCAACAATCGTGCCACAATAGAGGATCCCATCCCCATCCACGTCACCCCAAAAGTATCAAACATAAAAACACAACTACATCCACAACAAAGTAGGGAAACTTCCAGGTTCAAGCATATCATTCATTAGGTTCTCATTTCTGTTTGGTTAATCGGGGTGATCACACAAGGATTCTCATTCACTGGTTATTCATTTAATCGGAAGAGTTTATGTGATTATCCAAATTCCCATGTTGGAGCCATTCAAACATAACAGAAGACACATGTTCATTAGTGCTCAAGGAAAAACCACCAATGACCACGATTTTCAGGGGGGCATAATCCCATACAGTTCACAACATATAACAATTATAAAAGAGTACAAAAGAATTGTCAGAAACACCCCATAATTCTTTAATAGTTTTTTTATTATCTTTGTTAAGGTTTGGTTTCATCCCTTCTCAAAGAAATAGTAGCATGCCCACTCTGCATGATACATAGTAAGGAGAGATGAAGGAAAAATCACTACCTCAAACGTTTTTGATGAAAACCCCAAAAAACGATGAATGCACAAGAATGCTGGGATGATCCTCCAAGAATCCTCCTCAAATCTCTTCTCCCAACACAACCAAGACTAAATATAATTATATTTGGCATCCAAAAACATATATCTACCCATAATGGGTGTAGATCTAAGAAAGTGAGGGAAGAGGAGAATTAGATCTAAGTAGATATAAGAAACCAACCAAGAATGATCACATACCTCAAGAAACTAGCTTCGATTCTCCAAGGGAAGCCTTCAGATCGCCTCCAAAACACTTAGGAGAGGTTCTACTATCTTCAGGGGAGGTTAATCCTGAGTTATGGCTACTTAGGGGATTAAACGAACCATTTATAAGCAAAACGAGTTAGATCCACAATTTAAGGATCTATATTTAAGTGCTCGCACGGATAGTTCACACGGTTTGGAAAACCGTGCACTAACCGTGCGTTAGATTCTGCCTCATCAAACACACCTCACACAGTTATTCCGCACGGTTAGACAAACCGTGTGCTAACCGTGTGTCATCCACTTCCTCTTACACCAACATCTCATGGTTTAGCCGCACGGTTTGGATAAATCGTGCGCCTCCAGTGCGAAAGCTATCACCCTTTAGTTCTCCTTAAAAGTCCACCCAAATGCACCACCAAGTCACCCTGAACTCCAGGAACACCTCTAGCACCACATTTTCACAAAGTAATGGACAAGAGGGGTTCAAAAAATTAAATCAGATACCTCCTAAACTATTCTCGCCCTCGATAATTAAAACCAGTCTTGACGAAAAGAGAGGGGTCCGAACAACCCCCCCTTCAAAAGATACCTTTCAGGAGAAAACCTCCTTGTTACCAAGGATCACCCCTTCTTCACCTATCTCTAGGACAATCACAAACATACCGCTCCTCTCCCCCATGCAACCTTGAAAAGAAAAATATTAAACCATCTGGTCATGCAGGTGAGGGGTTTCCCCTCCATGTTAAGATATTATCCGCTTTGAGCGGCACTGACTCGCCTGCACGAGTTTATGCACATCCAATTTAATGCGTCTCAACTCGGGATTAGGTCCTCCCCTCCCCGCATTTCAGGACACTTCTTAAGCACTTGAAACACATTTCATAGCTAACTAGGTCAAGCATTACATCGTAAATAGGTAGGAAACAAAATATAATAAAACTCAAAACAACTCTGGGTACTAGGCACACATATGTGATTCCCATTCCCAAGTACTCTCCTGAAGCCCACCATGCCTCCATAGAACATGAACCAAAGAAATTGTTCATCCATGAATCACCTTCTCTTCACAACCTTCGATCATCACAGGTTACTCCACGAATGTTGCATCGTCCCTGATATCTATCTCTCCCCAGTTGAGGACATGTGAATCGTCGTGCAGGTACCAAAAGAGTTGTGAGACATGGAACACGTCATGTTTTATCAGTAGCGGTGGTGGTAATGCTAGATGATAATCCACTTATCCAATCTGCCGCATCACCTCGAATGGTCCGATGAATCTTGGAGAAAGCTTACTCCCCCTGAAGAACCTATGTTGTCCACACAGAGGGGAGACATTCAAGAATACGTGGTCCCAGACCTCAAACACCAAGGGTCTCCTCCTATTATCAAAATATGACTTCTTCTATTTTTGAGCTGCCTTCATCCTCTCCCGTATAAGCTGAACCTTCTCTGTTGTGATCTACACCACCTCTGGGCCAAGAACAATTGTTTCCCCAACCTCGGTCCAGTACACGGGTGAGCGACATGGCCTCCCGTACAAATCTTCGAAAGGGTCCATGCCAATGGAAGAGTGATATCTGTTGTTGTAAGAGAACGCTCCTAGAATAAAGTGTTGTACCCATGATCCTCCAAGGCCCAAAACACATGCTCGTAGCATGTATTCCATTTTATGGATGGTGCAATCTGTTAGTCCATCTATCTCGGGGTGGAAAGCAGTGCTAAGACGTAGCTGGGTGTCAAAATCGTGCTGAAATCCTCTCCAGACTCGTGAGGTAAACCATGCATCCCTATCTGAGACAATGGACCTCAGAACTCCATCAAACCACACCAACTCATCCACATATTTCTACACTCAGGCATCCACTGCACCCGAATCCATGATCGCAAGAAAGTGAGCCGATTTCTTCAACCGGTCCACCACCACTTAGATAGAATCACAACCTACCTGATACTTGGGTAGTCCTATGATGAAATCCATCGAGATGTTGTCCCACTTAAATTATGGAATATTTAAAGGTTGAAACAGACCGCCTAGAACATGGTGTTCAGCCTTCACCTGCTGAAACACTGGGAATTTGGCCACGAACTCCACCACCGCCCTCTTTACCCAGGGCCACTAAAATGGATTACTCAGGCCCTGGTACATCTTGGAGACTCCTGGGTGCACCGATAGGGGTGACTTGTGGAACTCACCAAGAACCCTCTCATGAATCTCCTATGGGAAAAACATTTTCCCTCAGAAAAGAACCCGATTCTGACCATCCTCCGTCCATCCTTCCAGAGCATTCCCTTGGTTAGTCCAATCGCGCATCACTTCACTCTCTATGTCTTCCCACTGAGTCTCCTCTACGTGTTGTAGGAGAGAGGATTGCATTGTCAACTGAAATATACAACCTCTACCACCACCATCCCTTACCTCCAGGTGCAAGGTATCCAACTCCTCCATCACCTTCCAAGCATCTACCGACTCTCGAACCGCATCCTTTGTCGATTTCTTGATCAACAAATCGGCCACCACATTCCCATTTCCCGAGGTGTATGAAATCTCGATGTATTAATCCTGAAGGAATTCCATCCACATTCGCTTCCGTAAGTTTAGGTCCCACTGGGAGAGGATATAATTCAAGTTTTTGTGATATGTGAAAACCACGAAGTTCTCCCCGATGAGGTAATTCCACCACAACTTTAGTGCGAAAACGACCGCCGCAAGATCCAAATCGTAGGTGGCATAATTTTTCTCATGGGGACGTAACTGTCTAGACCCATAAGTGATCACCCCTTGTCTTTGCATCAACACACACCCAAGGACTTGTCTTGAAGCATCACCAAACACCTCATATGCTACCCCTTATTCAAGAAACCTTCAGCACTGGGGCACTTACCAACTTCTTTTTCAGATAGCTGAAGGATGCCTCACACTTCCCATCCCACATGAAAGCCTGGTCCTTCTTGGTCAAAGCTGTCAAAGGTGCTACATCTCAGGAGAAGTTGGGCACAAATCTTTTATAGTAGCCTGCCAGTCCAAGGAAACTATGAACTCCTGCCAAGTTATTGGGTGCTACCCAAGAAACAACTACCTCGACCTTTGATGGGACCACCGCTATTCCCTTCCAGGACACCACGTGTCCAAGGAAGCATACTTATCAAGTCCAAAACATGCATTTGGACAACTTCCCATAATGTTGGTGCTATCAGAGGACCTCTAAATCCATTATCAAGTGCCCAACATGATCCTCCTCTGATCTTGAGTATATCAGGATGTCGTCGATGAAGACGACTATGAACAGGTCTAGGTATTCATGAAAGATGGAGCACATGAGTCCCATGAACACGGATGGTGCATTTGTAATGCCAAACGACATGACCACAAACTCAAAGTTCCCATATCTGCACCTAAAGGCAGTCTTTGAGATGTCACCCTCCTTCACACTCAACTGGTGATATCCAGACCACTGATTGATCTTAGAGAACCAACCTTCTCCCCTTAGCTGGTCAAAGAGATATTCTATCCTCGGGAGAGGGTATGGATTCTTGACTGTCACCTGATTCAGTCTCCTGTAGTCTATGCACAGCCTGAGACCACCATCTGCTTTCTGTGTGAATAAGATTGGATCACCCCATGGTGACGCACTTGGTCAGACAAAACCATTCTACATCAGATCGTTTATCTGAATCCGCAACACCCGTAACTCAGAAGGTGCCATCCAATAGGGAGCCATCGAAATCGGACGTGCACCAAGTTGCAAGTCTATCCCGAAATCAACATCACGTCGAGGGGGTAGAGTTGCCACTTACTCAGGGAAGACATCTATAAAATCACTGACGACCCCTGGAACTTCCACCATTTCTGCATCCCCGACTCCACTGATAGCTCGGCTAACAAGGAAAGAAGGTGCTCCTCTCACCTATAGCTTTTCTGGAAACCCTGCTCGCCGATGAAAGTTACACATCAGCCATCCAAATCGGAAAACACAACCCTTCCTAGGAAGCAGTCAACGAACGAACATACAGAGAACATCAAGTCAATGCCTAGGATGACATTGTATGGTTGTATCTATAGCAGTATAATATCCATGATAGACTTATGTAGCCCTATCATCATTCTACACCCTCGTAAAACATAAAACAAGTTGGTCTGACCCCCGACTAGTGTTCTTAGCACCAGGGGTACTAGTAGTCTCTCTGCATCTAAAACCAGAGCACGAGCCAAAATGTGTGCAACAAAAGAGTGAGGAGCTCCTGTATCCAACAAGGCAGAGGCAAGAGTACTAAACAAGCTGATCGTACCTCAAACAACTTCTGGACCTTCTAGAACTGCTTCCTCTGCGGCATGCAACTACCCACATCCAGTTCCTCTACATCTTGGTTGTCAAACACCTCCCTAACCACACCTTGGTCGAGGTCCCTTTGGAGCGCCCTTAGGTTGGCCTCCTCCTACGATGCCTGCCCTCGGGGGAGCGGGAGATCGCTGCCCCTGCTACATCAGCTGAAAGGGTCTAGCTAAAAACTATTGCTGTTGAGGTGGGTTCTGATCCTGATCACCACTACCATACTGAAATTTCTCTAGGAACTGATTCTGAAGGTTCCCATGGCTTCCCTAGATGAAGCATCTCAGCCTTGGGCCCGAAAGAAAAGATCAAGTTCCATGAGATCAGAAATGGAACTGCTGAGGCCTGCTTCCTGCTGGTCAAAACCTAGAGGGCCCTAATGTTGGAGGCCTACTACTGACAACTTTCCCCTTTGGCGATCCCAAATAGATTCCCTCTCACGATACACTTCCCATTGTGTGCATCCTTTCCACCACTTCAACCTTCTTCTGGACCTCTAAGTACGTCGGTAGGGTGAAAGGAGTAACAACATACTGGAGAGAAGGCCAAAGTGCCTCCTCCAAACGTCTCATGTGAGACTCCTCATCTAGGAAGAGGTTGGGAGAAAAGAGAAGTAGATCATTGAACTTGATTTCCAACTCTCTCACTAACATACTCCCCTGCTTGATGGAGAGTAGTTCCTGCCTCTTTTTAACATTCATCGTGGAAGAGAGGAATTATGCCCGAAACTCCTTCTTGAAGTCAACCCACGTTACCTCAGCCTCCCTCTTATCCCCAAGATAAATTGTCCTCCACTGACGCGCTGCTCCACGCATCTGGCTCACAGATAGAGGATCCCAGTACTCCATCAGAGCCCAGATCAAGAAGAAAGCTATCAGCAGTTCCTTTAGCCAGCTCTCCGTCTCCTTGTCTGAGATTCTGCCCTCGTACTTCCCAAGGGTCTGCTGTTGAAAGGCTCGAAGCTACTTCTACCACTGATCATCTTCCTACTCTTGGTCATCCCTCTGTCGATCAGCCAATTCAACCTCCTGGGCCTTGATCGCACATACTACTCAGGGTATTCTCCCAAGTTTCATAGCTACAAGGTAATCAAGAAATCCCTAATCCCGAGTAGTGTAGAATATTGCTCTTAGAATTTCTTAGACTCCTTATTCACTTTAAGTCACCAAAATTCCCTTGAAACATAATAACAAAAGTAATTATGATGCATGTACCTTTCTTAGGTTCTCTACCCTGAAATCAGTGTAGCCTCACTTTGTCTTTCGGTAGGTCCAGGGTCCTTGCATCGGATCACAGGGGGGCCTAAAATCTCGTGTTCTAGTTGGTCTTCCCTGGCCTATTTCACGCTCCAAGATAACCCGATACTTCTTCCCTACCATCCCATGCAATCCGCACTATGCCTAACTCTAGAATCCATCCTATCTCTCAACCTTTATCCTTTGATACCATTCTATCATGACCCACCTTCACCAAGATGAGGGAAGGGACATCAGTTTTCCAGAACCTTCCTTCTTCATGTTGAATGAGAGATAATGACACCCGAGAACCACCTTCAATAGGCCCCAGAGTGGCGAATAGAACCAAGGGTATTGAATCACAAAAAATATGGAAGGCATTACCCTTTTTCTTTATAAGGATCGAGAGATAAGATAGTAAATCCCAAAAACACCAAAACTAGCGGTAAAAGTAAAGCCAAAATAAAACCATTCGTATATGCATGTTACAAATGTAAATACCACAAAGTACTAGGAGACTACAAAGGTAAAGTATCAATGAAATGAGAATAGCAACAACAACAACTGTCCCAACATCTGAGCTAGTACGACCTTGTACGATCCTTGAAGTCCTCCTAGAAACCTGAAAGTAGTTTTATATACGCAGTATGAGCATACAAGTATACTTAGTAGTGAAAACCAAGACTCACGTGCACAAGTGGAGAGGCATTCTAATACCTTGTGAGAAAAGAGATAACCATAGCACCTAGCAAGGAAAACTAACCACCCGAACCTCACTAAGGCACACTCCCCAAATACTGCATGTCAAGTAATGTATAGTAATAGCATATCGATATTTGGGTACCCCGCACAACTTTCCAACTACTTATTGAAGATATCCTATGCATCGAACCAATCCCTCCATTCTCACCGCAGTCACACTACCACCCCCCGCCCACACATACCTGGGCCACAACCAGACATACTGCCCACAAATACCTGGGCCACAAACACCTGGGCCAGAACAACTACTGCCATGCCTGAAGACACAAGGGGCTCATCCCAAAGACTCTTGGGAAACAACCTGCCCCCACACACCTGGGATAACCACCAAAACTACCATGCCCGAAGAATCTTGGGCTATAATGGACCTCAGGGCATCACAACATACCCAAAGAGTATTGGGATATTTGGGAAAGGGAGTAGACAAGGAGCTAATAACCAGCTACTACTCATGGTCATCTCCCAGGTTCCATAGATGCAAGGTAAATAAGAAATGCCAAAGCCCGAGTAGTGTAGAATATTGATCTTAAATTTTCTTAGACTACTTATTCACTTTAAATCCCCAAAATACCCCAGAAACACAAGAACACAAGTCATTATGATGAATTTACCTTTCCTAGGGTCTCTACCCTGCAATCAGTGTAGCCTCACTTGGTCATTCGGTAGGTCCAGTGTCCTTGCATCGAATCACGGGGGGCCCTAAAATCCCATGTCCTAGCCATTCTTCCCTGGCCTATTTCATGATCCAAGATCATCCGACACTACTGCCCTACCATCCCAAGCAATCCTCACTGTGCCTAACTCCAGACTCCATCCTATCCCTCAAACATTATCCTTTTATACCATTCTATCACGACCCGCCTTCACGAAGATGAGGGAAGGGACAACGGATTTACATAACCATCCTTCTTCAAGTTTAAGGGGAGATAATGACCCATGAGACCCACCTTCAATAGGCCCCGGAGTGGTGACTAGCACCAAGGGTATAGAATCCCACTAAAGATGGAAGGAATTAACCTTTTTCTTTATTAGGATTGGGAGATAAGATAGTAAATCCCAACAACACCAAAATTGGGGGTAAAAGTAAATCCAAAAGAAAAACATTTCCATATGCATGTTACAAATATAAATACAACAAAGTACTAGGAGACTACAATGATAAAGTACCAAAGAAATGAAAACAACAACTAAAACTATCACAATGTCCGAGCTAGTATGGCCCTGTATGATCCCTGAAGTCCTCCTGGAAACCTGAAAGCAGTTTTATGTACATAGGGTGAGCATACATTTTTACATAGTAGGGAAAACCAAGACTCTCAAGCACAATTGGGGAGGTACTCTAATGCCTTGTGAGAAAAGAGATAACCAAAGAACCTAGTAAGGAAAACTAACCACCCAAACCTCACCAATTCACACTCCCCAAATAATTCAAGCCAGGTAATGTATAGTAATAGAACATCGATATTTGGGTACCCCATTCCACTTTACCAATGGTTATTGAAGACATCTTATGCATCGAACCAATCCAGCCATTCTCACTACAGTCCCACTGCCACCCCCGCCCGCACAAACCAGGGCCACAACCACACATCCCACCCGCAAACACCTGGGCCACAACAACTATCCCGCCTGAAAACACCTAGTCCACAACCAACACGTGTAACCACGCCCGCAAACACCTAGGCTAGAAAAACTACTGCCATGCCCGATGACACCTGGGCCTCATCCCGAAGACTCTTGGGAAACAGCCTACCCGCAGACTCTTGGCCTAACCACCACAACTACCCTGCCCAAAGAATCTTGGTCTATAATGGACCTCAAGCCATCAAAGCTTTCCCGAAGAGTCTTGGGATATTCGAGAATGGGAGCAGAAAATGATCTAATAACCCTCCACTCATAGGAGTGTTGGAATAAACACTCTCCCCCAAGGAATGGGGGTGTTCATCACTAAGTGCTCAACGTGGGTGGGGAGTGAATAAGAAACATAAGAACTATGATTATATATATAGCTAATAGGAACTCATCCCATCCTAGGGTCTCAAAAGACAACCTATGCACAAACACCATTGTTAATATTTATTCATAAATGAAAGGCACGACACTCACGGCCAAGTCCCAACTAATTCCCAAAATCAGTTCCCCATTTAAACCATTATTGTTTTCATGTTAATGTGATCCCATTTAGGTGAATTCTACACTATTTGGAAACTAACAGGCACTACCATGAGCCAGAGAAGAGAAACAACCAAAAAAAAATATAAGCATTCACACTCAGTTCTCTTATAATGTCACAACAACAAAGGTATCTGTGAGACCCCTCAATGTACTAGAAACAAACCATGCCTCGAGATATAGCCCCACACAACTTCAAATTCAAAACCAACGACCGTGTCACAATAGAGGATCCCATCCCCATCCACGTCACCCCATAAGTATCAAACAGAAAAACACACCTACTACCACAAAAGAGTAGGGAAACATCCAGGTTCAAGCACACCATTCATTAGTTTCTTCTTTTTGTTTGGTTAAGCAGGGTGATCACACAAGGCTTGTCATTCACTGGTCATTCATTTAATCGTCCGAGTTTACATGATTAAAAAAATTCTCATGTTGGATCCATTCAAACATCATAGAAGACAAGGGTTCATTAGTGCGAAAGGAATAACCACCAACGTACATGATTTTTAGGGGGCATAATCCCATACAATTCATAACATATAGAAATTATAAAAGATTACAACAGAAATGTCAAATGCACCCCATCATTCTTTAACAGTTTTTTTATTATCTCTGTTAAGGTTTGGTTTCATCCCTTCTCACAAAAATAGTAGCTTACCCACCCTGCATGATACACCGTAAGGAGAGATGGAGAAAAAATCCCTACCTCAATGGTTTTTGACAAAAACCCCATAAAACAAAGAACACACAAGAATGCCGGGCTGATCCTCCAAGAATCCTCCTTAGATCACTTCTCCTAACACAACCAAGACAAAATATCATCATATTTGGCATCCATCAACTTAGATCTACCCATAACGGGTGGAGATCTATGAAACCGAGAGAATAGGAGAAGTAGATCTAAGTAGATCTTAGAAACCAATCAATAATGATCACATAATTCAAGAAACCAGCTTCAATTCACTAATGGAAGCCTTCAGATCACCTCCAAAATGCTTGGGAGAGGTTCTCCTATATTAAAGGGAGGGTAATACCAAGTTATGGCTGCTTAGGGTCGTAAACGAACCATTTAGAGGGAAAACGAGTTAGATCCCCAATTTTAGGATCTAGATTTAAGTGCATGCCCGGTTAGTTCACATGGTTTGGAACACCGTGTGCTAACCGTGCATTAGCTTCTGCCTCATCAAACACTACTCATATGGTTAGTATACACGGTTAGACAAACCATGCGCTAACCATGCGTTAGCAACTGCCTCCAACACGAACCTCACACTGTTTGGCCTCATGTATTAGACAAACTGTGCACCTCCCATGTGAAAGATATCAGCCTTTATTTGTCCATAAAAGTCCACCCAAATGTACCCCAGAGTCACCCTGACATCCCATAACACCTCTAGAACCACATTTTCACAATGTAATGGATTTCAGGGGTCTGAGATATTAAAAAGGATCCATTGTAACCGGAACCCATCCCAAAGGGATTACTTTTAATAGTTCCCAACCTAGAACATACTAGTCCAATACATTCAGCTTAAGAAAAGGTTGAAATATAACATAAACATTCGTATTAAAACTATCATACGAAATGTCAATACTTTAACCATAAACCATGAATGGAAGAAAAATAACTCATCCACAGTCAAACATATCACAAAAACTTAAATACAATATGGGATATTTGTGTCATAATAATTCAACTTCAAACAAGTGTAAAATTTATGAAAGGATGTTGACATAGATGAAATCAAAACTATTAGAGAGAAATATCTCTTTCTATTTTGAAATCATTTAAGAGTCAAATAGTTATAAAGAAAAAATTTACTTTTAAAATATTCTTATAAGATTGTAAGGGAAGCTTAAACGATGTTATAAGGGCAGAAAATAGCTGCACCCACCATATAAGTTAAAAAAAACATTCTTACCTTAATTTTGTTGAAAAGGTCATAAAGTAACATGTTTGGAAAACGATGGAAAGATTCTTATCAAAAAGTATAAGGTCAAACAAGGATATAAATTTCTTTAACCAATAGTTTAGGAAATAGTAAAAAAAATTTGAAATGCATTTTTAGTTAACATGGATGTGGATGATAAAGAGGTTGTAGTAGATACTTACGTAAAAACAACCTCGGATAATAAAGAGATTGTGAAATTAACCCTTACCAATTTGGTGACTTACGAAACATACACACAATTAAAGAATTATCTTACAATGAAGATTTAAATACACATAAATTAAAGTGTGTTACAAAAAGAATACAATTATGGGATGTTCATACACCACACAAAAGGAAATAGTGTCAATATAGCATGAATCAAATGGGAATAAGGAGTGAGATGAAAACCCCTTTCCATAAACATTAATTTAGTCGAGGGTACGTTTAACCTCCTGTATAATGACCATTTCATGTTATTAGATTATAACAGAACAATATTAATATTTATTATATCATACAAGATTCATTTATGACTTTATACTACCCATTTAATAATGATTTTCATGTTAAATTAACATTTTGGGAAATAATCGCTTTCTTTATCGTGCGTATTTTAACTTGTTATTCTTGACCGTATCATTTAGATTATGATTTAAATACTTCTAGAATATAAAACTTGATTAATATATCATATATATTTAGAATATAAATATTTATAATAGATAGATATAAGAAATTTAAAACACCATTTATGGAGATGGTAGGCTGTACGTAAGCATAAACGTTGTTTCTGTTTTCATATCATATTGAACAGAAGTAAGTGAATAAGGTATATGTAAGTACATAAATACATACATATATATATTTATTTATATATCTCTAGTAAAATTATAGTTTCATATATTACACACTTTTTAGTAATATATATTTTTATAATCGTCGATGAATGGTGAACGTGGAAATGAATCTAATCGCATCGTGGAGACGGTAATCCATACGTACACACAACTGACAATATCATTTACTTAAAGGTGTGGAATTGGATGGTATATTAATTTTATAGATACATTATCATTTTATTTTTATTATTTATATACATATAACTCACAATTATATCCATCCAAATAACATAGTGTTGAATAACAAATTACACCACGGCGTGAAGATGATAAGTCATACGTACGCACACATGGTGACATTATCATTCATAGGATGGATAAAAAAATGAATATGGTTGTGAAATATTTATAATAACATAAAATTATATATAAGTTACTGGATTTATTATTTTGTAATGGTAATAACAATGAAAGAGTAAGTGGAAGAAGAAAAGAACTTGAAAGAGGGTTGTGAAATCATTACCTCTTCATCAGGTTTTTCCTTTTGATTTGATCATAAGGGATCATTATGTTGGATTTATGACAAAAGGAAGGTGTCTAAGATGAATGGATGATAGTTCATAGGGTATTTGGGCAGGGGTTGGCCGAGAAAAAAGGCTATTAAGGTGTTAATTAGAGAGAAGGGGGAGTTCCCTTTTATAAGAGGGGTGAGGGGCACCATTGAAAAAGTTAGAAATATTATTTTACAATAAAATCATTTTCGGTTAATAATGGCTAAAAAATTAATTATTTAAAGGATAAGGTGGGAATGGGTCGAAACCCACTCAACCAATAGGTTTTAGACAGGTTTGTGTCACTATATTAACCTTATCTTTTAGATTTAACTCTTAGTTAAATAGTTTTACATTTTCCATGTCTCATTGTATTTTTATATTATATGGTTAATAAACTTACTATAAACTTCCAATAGAACCCCAAGTGGTTCATTAATGATACACCTATCATTATATAAGTCTTTTGGATGAACCTTATATTTAAATAAATAGAATATTAATTAATAATATAATATTTGTTTTAAAAACTATTTTATGTCAATTTTGACACTATTTGGTATTTAGTTTTTGTAAAATTCATACCAACATTATTACTTCGAAGAAAATTCATATAACCAAACCTAAAATTTCAAAGTAACCTAGAAAATTAGTTCAATTCATAAAAAGTCTAAAATTACATTTATTTGGATATTTATCATATCAATTAAATTAATATTTCATTAATTAGGTAATTACTGCATGATCATTGATTCAGAAATCAATTTATTTATTTAATGTATAAAATTTATAAATAAAAAACCATTATGTATTAAATATTTTTAGATTTCTAATGAATATTTATAGTCTAATTTATCTTATGTGTAACCCTATATTAAAAATGGTGTAGTTATTAAAATTTGAATTTAACTCTTTTAACTCTTCTTTGAATTAAATAATAATAAATGTCCTAATCTAGTAAAAGTAGAAATAAAGTAATATATTTTATTCCTAAGGTTGTTTTTGGTCTAATTAAAATAATCCAACAGAATTAGGACATGTTTTATGGTAATAGTAATATAATTTTTACCTTTAATTACCCTATATACTTTTAACCGTGGTAAATAAAAGCAAAATAGTTACTCTTCACGAAAAATTATTTTCATCTTATTGAACCACATTTTACTTACTAATATCAACCGTGTGTCTTGGATTTTTGAAATTCAACTCACAGAAGTGGTAAAATTAAGTTTTATGCAAATTAGCAAATGGTTCTAGGAGGTGGGTAAAAGACAGTAAAAAGTTCAATAAAATTTTCATATATATAAAATTATTATAAACAGAATCCAATGAATTTCATTGAACTTATAGAGGTATTATGTATTCATTTTGACTTAAATAAATTTAAATAAGATAAATAATTATTTAAATTAAAATTCGGTATTAAACTATAACTCCGTGTTTTTCACTATTCATCAAAAATTAAATGTTTTCAGAAAGATACCAAAAATTCACCCTAAGATAATTTTGATATTACAAATTCAATAATGAAGTCTATTTTACAAAATTCAAAACATTGAATTAGAATTTATTGATTTAAATTTAATTCACGTTGTCAAAACAAAAAGTGTGTTTTTAAGAAATAATAACTAACAGAAGATTGATACTTGTTTTTGTTCAATTTCAAAGTGAAATTTTTTCAATGAATAAAATAAGATTAAATGGTAAAAATATATTCCATTTATACTTCCAAACTATTAAAATGTATAATTTAACACTACGAATTATTTTTATTAAAAAATTGGTTTTCAATTGAAATATAGTATTTTTCACTATTCACCCAAATATGAAAGTTATCAGACAAAAACAAAAAATATATTGAAACTAAATTCTCATGTCCCAATTCTAAAGAAGAAGTTTATCTTGTAAAATTGAATATATAAAAGTTTAAAATATTTTATTTCTAAAGGGTTCTCCATTAAAAAGCTTTTCATTTAAAAATAATAATTCTTTTACCTAAAAAAATGAATTTTTTTTCATTATGTATAAGAAACTCATAATATGGATTCTAAAATTATAAGGATTAGATAAAGTTCAAAATTTAGTTAATACTATTCATAACCTCTTTTGAACGTCTAGTTTGGTAAATCGGGGTGCGCTTGAACTCGGAGTTGTGTGTAGTGCAAGTTATTGAATTATTTTGAAGAAACAACGTACTATGAAATCTTGGGGTGTTACATTCTTCCATCCTTCAATAAATCGCGTCCTCATAATTTTAAATTGTTCTTTGAAAATAAACGGTTGAAAATAGAAAATACCTTTGTGGGAAAACCCACAACGGAAATTGGGTTAATAAAATTTGGTCTTAATAAGGGGATAAAGGGAATGAAAATGCCACTGCCAATTTATGATCTCAATTAGGAGAACATTGGTGGAAATTATAGACACATAATTGGAGGAAAAACAAAAATATTTTTAGGGAGTGATTGAGGGAATCATTCACAAACAATTGTAGAATTGAGGGACTCAAATCCATCAATCAATGATGATTTAAAATATAATCAATTCAAAAAAACTTAAGGTATTAGGATAACACATTTTTAGTTTTAATATCACTTACCTAAATCTATGAATTATTTTTTTCATAGAATAAGAGAGTAAAAAAATATATACTTGACAAGTATAGTTCCATCCATTAACTAATTTCTGCCACAAAATCATTTTTCACTCTAAAATATATTAAAACATAAATAAATCTATTTATCCTATTCTTACAGGGTTCCAAAAAAAGGAATTCATAATTCATCTACTATAAATTTTTCAAAAACTATATTATTCAATCTAGGACATCACATGGGACAGTGGTAGGTGATACATCATTTTCTCCCTTCAGATGCAGGTTCAAGTCTTGGGGCCTTGCCGGATGCGGCGGGTTGCTGCCTGACCTCCAGGTTGTCCTTTTTATGGAAATACAAAAATAATCTTAGACTAGACTTATCCAAAATACTTCTGTCCAAACTCACAATCCAAAATTTATAAGGAATGTAAACACAATGAAGATCCTTTTTTCCACGTAATAACATGTGAACACCTTCATCATGTTTTCTTTTAAAAACCTACAAGATCCTAAATTACCATAAAACCATATTGATTAGATTCGTGCTCCCTTATTCCTTATAGAATGCTGGATATACTCCTAACAAAAAAATTTATAAAATCCAACAATGATGGAATATACATATCATTAATCAGTTTCAAGGAGTCATGAATATCCAATATAATTTATCCAAATCAATCATGTATTATTCCAAAACCACTACCTCATTATCAGAACCCCATTATGGTTTATCTTTTTCTCAAACATATATATTCCAAAAATTTATCTTTCAATTAAGTCAGTTTTTTTGGTTCCACACAATCTCCAGTCCTTAATGAAATAGTACTGCAGTACAATCCTTATATACTCTACAATTCTTATAACATGTACATCATTAATACAATACTCAAACGACACAATACATTAATAATAACCTAAGAAATCTAATCATTCACCTTCATCTTCGTTAGTATCATAACTTTGTTATTATCCAATAGAATCATTTGGGGTATAATCTGATGATTTGGGCTTTGATTCACGTAGTGTCCCAACTTCGTGAAGATAAATCATTATACATTTGAAACTTTTTTTCTTACCCTTGCAATCACATACTTGGTTTCCTTTTTATCCACACTTATAACAAATCTCATTTCCATAAAGCATTTAGCAAGGTGAATCTTTCTACAATTATCACATATGGGAAAATCCTTGTTTTCCCTCTTCCCTTTATCCATATTTCTCTCTTCCATCCTTTCTTCTTTTGCTTCCCTTAAAAGCCATAGGACTCAGAGAATTCTTTACTTATCTTCTTAACAGTTGATAAAATTTCTTCATATGTTGAGAATACATGAAAGTCTATTTATCTTCTAAATGTGGGCTTAATACCGTGAATTATATGATTCTTTTTACTCTTTGGATCATAAGTACTGATGGAGTTCACGTGCCTTCTATTGGGAACCATTTCTATACAATGGCATAAACTAGGTCAGTTTATGAATTGCAATAAATAATTCCAAACTTTTAAAATAACTAAAATAAATTGAACAATTTATGGATATAATCCATAATCATAAAAATATTTTCTTTGAGGAGGTATATCCTCATAAATCATTCATAATGATTTGTAAAGAAAACGAGAATTATTGTACATGAATTTCAACACTACAACATGAAAATAAAAACAATAGTAATTTATTCCATTAGAAAAGTCTAAGCTGCCGATATTATGCCTACAGGTCAGTCATAATAAACTTCGTCGCATCCTGGTAATGTAAAACATAAGAAAGGGGTGAGATCAGATGCTTATTAAGGGTAAATAATTTAGTGGAATCTATAAACTTTTAAGGCATGATGTGAAAAAAAACAATAGCCTTTTAAACAAAAACTTCAACATAATATGGAAAAAATAAATAAAACATTACCATATAAACATGAACATGGATATTCTACTAGTCTAATAATCACATGTAATAATGAATTTCATAATGAGGGAATGCATAGTACTGGACTTTAATTTCTTTTCCATGGCCTCATGCCAGGACCGTTGGGCTAACTGTAACCGTACCCAAACCCAGAGAGCCTCTGTAACCAAACTCGATCCTAGAGAGCCTCTGTAACTAGGCACCAACCCATTTAGCCTCTATAACCGGACTCCTATCTGGAGTGTCTGCTGTAATCGGACCCCAACCCAGAGAGCTTACTTTTATTAGTCCACAACCCGAAACATTCTAGTCCAATAAATTCATATTAAGAAAAGGTTGAAATATAACATAAACATTCGTATTAAATCTAACATACAAAATGTCAATAATTTAACCATAAATCATTAATGGAATAAAAATAAATCATCCACATTCAACCATATTACAAAACCTTAAATGAAATATGAGAAATTTGTTACATAATAAATCAACTTCAAACAAGTGTAAAATTTATTAAATGATGTTGACATATATGAAATAAAAACTATTTGAGAGAAATATCTCATTGCATTTTGAAATCATTTAAGAGTCACATAGTAATAAAAAAATTATTTATTTTTAAAATATTTTTATAATCTTGTAAGGGAAGATTCAATGATGTTATAATGGTGGAAAATAGTCGCACCCACCATATAAGTTAAAATAACACTCTTACCTTAACTTTGTCGAAGATGTCATAAAGTAACTTGTTTGGAAAATGACAAAAAGATTCATTTGAAAATGTATAAGGTCAAAGAGGGGTATAAATTTATTTAACCCATAGTTTAGGAAATAATAAAACTGTTTTGAAATACATTTTTAAAAAACATGGATGTGGATGATAAAGAGGTCCCAGTAGATACTTACATAAAAACAACATCAGAAAATAAAGGGATTGTGAAATTAACCCTTACCAATTTGGTAACTTATGAAACATACACACAATGAAAGAATTATCTTACAATGAATATTTAAATACACATAAATTAAATTCTTTTACACAAATAAAACAATTATGGGCAGTACATACACCCCACAAAAAGAAATAGTTTCAATTTAGCATGAATCTCACGGGAATAAGGAGTGAGATGAAAACCCCTTACCTTTCACTTTCCTTTAGACGAGGGTAAGTTTCACCTCATATATAATGACCATTTCATGTTATTAGAATATACCAGAACCATATTAATCTTTATAATATCATAAATTATTCATTTATGACTTTATACTACCCATTTAATAATGATTTTCATGTTAAATTAACATTTCGGTTAATAACCGGTTTCTTTATCGTGCGTATTTTAACTTGTTATTCTTGACCGTATCATTTAGATCATGATTTTTATATTTCCTTAATATAAAAATTGATTCATATATCATATATAGTTAGAAGATAAATATTTATTATAGATATATATATGAAATGGAAAACACCATTTATGGGGACGGTAGGCCGTATGTACGAATAAACATTGTTTCTGTTTTTTTATCATATTGAATGTAAGTAAGTGAATAAGGTATATGTAAGTACATAAGTACACATATATATATATATATCCTTCCATTAGAATTATTATGTCATATATTACATACTTATTAGTAATATTTATTTTTATAATCGTCGATGAATGGTGAATGTGGAAATGAATCTCATCGCGTCGTGGAGACGGTAATTCGTGCGTACGCACGAGCGATAATATAATTTCTGTAAAGTTGTGGAATTGGATGGTATATTAATTTTACAGAGACATTAGCATGTTATTCTAATTATTTATATACATATTACTCATCATTATATCCATCCAAATAACATAGTGTTGAATAACAAATTACACCACGATGTGGAGACGGTAAGCCATACTTACGCATGCATGGTGACATTATCATTAATAGGATGGATTGAAAAATGAATATGGTTGTACCATATTTATAAAAACATCACAGTATATATAAGGTACTGGAGTTATTATATTGTAATGTTAATAACCAAGAAAGAGTAAGTGTAAGAAGAAAAGAAGTTGAAATAGGGTTGTGAAATCATTACCTCTTCTTCGGGTTCTTCCTTTTGATTTGATCAAAAGAGCACTTTAGGTTGGATTTATGACTAAAGGAAGGGATCTAGGATGAAGGGAGGACAATTGAGAGGGTATTTTATTAGGGTATTGCCAATCCAAAAGGCTTCTAAGGTGTGAATTAGGGAGAAGGGGAAGTGCCCTTTTATAGGAGGGGTGAGAGGAAGCTTAGGAAAATCTTGAAATATTATTTTAGAATAAAATTATTTTCTGTTTATAATGGCACAAATATTAATTATTTAAAGGTTAAGGTGGGTATGGGTATAAAACCACTCAACAAATAGGTTTTATACAGGTTTGGGTAACTATATTGACCTTATCTTTTAGATTTAACTCATAGTTAAATAGTTTGACATTTACAAAGTCTCTTTGTATTTTTATATTATATGTTTAATAAACTTACTATAAACATCCGTGAGAACCCCCAGTGGCTCATTAATTATACATATATCATTATATATGTTTTTTAGATGAACCTTAGATTTTTAGGAATATAATATCAATTAATAATATAATATTTTTTTTAAATACTCTTTTATGTCAATTTTGACACTATTTGGTATTTTGTTTTTTCTAAATTCATAACAGCATTATTACTTTGAAAAAAATTTATCTAACCAACCCTAATATGCCATATTAGCCTATAAAATTAGTGTAATTCATAAAAAATCTAAAATTATGTTTATTTGAATATTTATAATATCAATTATTTTAATATTTCATTAATTATTTAATTACGACAACATCATTGTGTCATAAATAAATTTAATTATCTAATGTGTAAAAAATATAAATAAAATACCATTATTTAGGAAATTCTTTAGCTTTCTAATTAGTATTTATAGTCGAATTTATCTTATGTGTGACCCTTTATTAAAAACGGTTAAGTTATTAAACTTTGAATTTTACACTTTTTACTCTTCTTTGAATTAAATAATAATAAATGTACTAATCTAATCCATGTGGATATAAAGGATCTTATTTTTTTCCTAAGTTTGTTTTTGAAATAATTACACATATCCAATTGAATTAGGACATATTTTTGGGCAATAATAATATCATTTTACCCTTAATTACCCTATTTACTTTTAACCATGGTAAATAAAAGTAACAAGTTACTATTCACCAAAAATTATTTTCATCTTATTGAACCAAATTTTATATATAGATATCAACTTTGACTTTTGGATTTTTAAAATTCAACTCATATAAGCATTAAAATAATGTTTTTTGTAAATTTTCAAATGTTCCTAGGAGGTGGGTAAAAGACGGTAAAAAGCTCAATAAAATTTTTATATATCTAAAATTATTATAAACTAACTCAAATGAATTACATTGAAATTATATAGGTATTATTTATCAATTTTTACATAAAATAAATTTAAATAAAATAAATAATTATTTAAATAAAAATTCCCTTTTAAACTATAACTCAGTGTTTTTCACTATTCATTAAAAATTGAAAGTTTTCAGAAAAATACCAAATATTCACCCTAAGATAACTTTGATATTCTTAATTCAATAATTAACTCTATTTTACCAAATTCAAAACATAGAAGTTTCATTTATTAATTTACAACTAATTTCCATTGTCAAAACAAAAAGGTGTGTTTTTAAGAAATAATAACTCAAAAATATTGATACTTGTTTATGTTCAATTTCAAAGTTAAATTATTTCCAATGAATAAAATTGGATTAAATGGTAAAAATATAATCTATTTATACTTCCAAACCATTAAAATTTATAATTTAACACTACATATTATTTTGATTAAAAAAGTTGTTTTTAGTTAAAATATAGGATTTTCACTATTCACCCAAATATGAAATTTATCAGAAAAACACCAAAAATTTATTGAAACTAAATTATTATGTCATGATTCTAAATAAGAAGTTTATTTTGTCAAATTGAATATATAATCGTTTCAAATGTTGGATTTAAAAAGGGTCCGCCATTAAAAGGCGGTAAAATTGCATTTTTATAAAAAAAAATACTTCTTTCATCTAAAAGAAATTAATTTGTTTTTTCATTATGTCTAAGAAACTGCTAATATAGATTATAAAATTACAATTATTATATAAAGTTCAAAATTTAATTAATACATTTCATAACCACTTTTGAACGATTAGTTTGGTAAGTCGTGGGGTGCTTGAACTCGGTGTTGCGTGTAGTACAAGTTATTGAGCTACATTGAAGAAATAATGTACTAAAAATCTTGGGATGTTACAGGTGACTCATTGAGGAGTATGCTAAATTTTTTGATTGAATGAACAGTGTCACCAATGGGCATTAGTGGCTCCGATCAGCCATCAATGACATCAAGGGGCCATGAGTGGCACCGATCGGTATGGGTGCATGTGCATCAGTGCTAGGGCAATGGTGTCAGGGTGTTGGTGACTAAACAATTAGTGATTCATGTCTAGTTTTTCCAAGACCTTCCATTTTCACATTCATAATTCCTCTTTTAAAATTAAAAGTGTTTTAATATCTCTTTTAAATTCATTTAAGTCAGTTAATAGATGTTTCAAATCCCCCAAGAGTCTAGAGACCCTTTAATTACCAAAAACATGTAGCCTTTTAATCGGTTTCACAACCTTTTCCTCATGTTCTAGCCTCCCGTGTTTTCCTATTTCACCCCTCTTACGTGTTTTTCTCCGTTTAAAGGAAATATATATACTCATTATCATCCACTGGTCTATCTCCACCATCTACGAGGAGAATTATTAAATATCAATTAATTATAATGTGTGAAACTACCTAGATTCATGGTCAATCCAAGATGTAGATTTTAAGTTCTTCGAAATGGTATCCCTGAATTTAGGTCTGGCCTCTTCTTAATCCAAGATCCTCTCTCACTTCTTCCTTTTTATTTCTCTATGTGCACCTTAATACTTCCTTCTGATATGATTTGTGTGCTCATGTTGGATCCCTTCCCGCTAAACCATGGAGTTCTCCCTACTAGTCGTGTCATCCCCTATTCTTGGCACAATTAGAAGACTTCGATCCTTGATCATCCAAGTAGGGTTTTTTACATCTTCTTTCATTACTGAGCATCATAAAGGGTGGGTATGATGATGTTACCTTGGGATGTAGATGAAACCAACTTTAAAGAAGATAATAAACAGAATTTTAAAGAATTAAGTGGTGTGAAATATGATAATGATATTATATTTTACCTTATTTTTATGCTATGAATTTTATGGGCTCCTTTTCTATGAAAATCATGGACATTGGTGGTCCTTCATGCTCACTAATGGAGCTCTGTTTTCTGGATGATCATGTGATTGAATGAATGTAACATGAAAAATGATTAATCACGTAAACTTGGTTGATTAAATGGACTCCCTGGGGATAATAACCCTGGTTTGATCACCCTGGTTAACAAATTAGAAAGTAAGAACATAATGAATGGTTTTGGGTAAAATTGAAATAAAACTCCCATTATTTATTCTGATGATATGCGTGGTTGTTCTAGTAGATTATTTGTGGGGTGATGTAGAGGAGAATATAACCTAGGCTTGAGAGGTTTTTTGTCTATGAGTCTAAGGACATGTGGAGTTGGAAATAATTGTTTTGGACTAGGAAATTTGGGGCCTGGTTTTGTTCCAGTACATTGAGGGGTCTCACGGATCCTATTTTGATGTTGTTACTTACAATAGAAGCTGGAGTGAATGCTTAAAACACATGCTTCGCTATTTTCCCCCAGTTTCTATTTTGGCTTGTGGATATGCATATTAGTTTACTTGTAGATAAAGTGTATTTAAATAGAATCACTTGAACATGATAATGAGAGCAGGTACAATGGGGAACTATTTTCTAAAAATGGGTTGTTCTCTGGTTGTGACTATTGTGTATTTGTGCATATAGGGGGTAGTAATAAGAGTTATTGTGAGAGGGATGGTTATTGGTATTGGGACCCTTATTTTGGAATGATTTCTCCATTACTTATATGGATAAAATTTAGTTCTTGTTTTTCTTATACGCACCCCACACATGTTGAGAACTTCATGCTGAATAACCCCATTTCATTGGGGAGGGTGCGTTTCCCAACATTCCTTATAGTGGATGGTTATTAGATCCTTTCTACTCCATATCCCAAGTAAACCAATATCATTCGGGTAGGCTTTGATAGCCTGAGGTTCATTATGGCCCAAGAATCTTCGGGCATGCTGTGTTGTGGTGGTTGGACCAGGTGTGTGCGGGCAGGTTTGTTTCCCAAGTGTCTTCAGGATGAGGCCCATGTGTCTTTTGGCATGGAAGTGGTTATTCTAGCCTAGGTGTCTTCAGGCGTGGTATCGGTTATTCTGGTCCAAGTTTTTTGGGTGTGGCAGTGGTTGTTGCAGCCTAGGGGTCTGCGAACATGGTTATGTGTGGTTGTGGTGGCCTAGGTGTTTGTGGGAAAGATAAACATGAGTTTGGGGTGGCCCATATGGTTGTGGTTGGGGGCGATAGTGGTACGTTAGTGTTATTTGTGGGGGAGGTCTAATGCGTATGTTGGTCTAAATAATCAGTGGGAAAGTGGTGTGGGGTGCCCATATATTGATTTGATATTACTATTATTTTACCTAACTTATTCTATTTGGAGAGAGTTCCTTAGCCATGTTTGGTGGATAGTTTTGCTTTCTTGGTGTTTTTGTTACCTCTATTTTTAACGGGATATTATTATGTCTCCCCACATGTGCATGAGAGATTTTGGTACATTCCTTCATATTTTTCTTGTACTTTTATCACTTTATTTGAACAGGCATGTAGAAAAAGGGTTTTTTGGATTTACTTTTACTTTTAGTATTTGGAGTTGTTTGGGATTTACCATCTTATCTCCCAATGTCGTTCTCTAAAAAGATTAATGCTTTCCATATCACATGTGATTCTATTCCCATAGTGCTAGTCTCTACTTCAGGGCCAATTGAAGGTGGGACTCGAGGGTCATTTTATCTCCTTCAACATGAAGAAGGAAGGGTCTGACTGTTTTATATTCCTTCCCCCATCTTGGATAAGGTGGTTCATGACATGGTTGGCATGAATAATGTCTAAATTATGTGGGGGAAAGTTGGTTGTTATATTTTTATAAGATTATATCACTCTGTGGGGTACTCTAACCTTATGGGATGGGTCTAATATTCTTCTTTACATATACTCTATTTATGGAGATGTTTTTCTGCTAATCTTCTATTGAAATAAGGGTTTCCCATACTTTTATTGATGGATTATTTCGTTATTTTATACTTTTTCATTCTAATTATTTCACTTGATTTATACATGAATTACTTTTATCTATTTAATTTTAGTTTCTCAGTGAATTATTTACTTAGATCAATCTTTTCAAGATACGTCTTTAGTGATGGGTTACTCACTATAATTACTAGCCTTGAATGTTTGATATGTGGAACCTAATTTTACTCCCCTAAATAGTTTTTCCCATGATCACTTTTTATTTTCATATTTTCACTGAGAAGTGTAGTTTGGGAAAATTTACATTTTAACTAACAATTTTTCTTCTTCTCTAGAAATAAATTTCCTAGTATAATGACCAGTATAAATGTGAGTCGAACTATACTAATTTTATGTGATAATATAGAATTTTGTTGTCCATTTTAAATCCATTATGTTATTTCACTATATATCCTTTATTTTTCTTGATAATTATTATTCTTTATTTAATTCAAGTCACGTATTATTTATTGTTTTTATTAAATATTAGTTTTTAATTTATAATTAAATACATATTTTTTTCAAATACATGAAATAAAAAACATTGAAGTGGCCCGATGGAAGACGTTGTTTGATAATAATAACCATATGGTAGAGATGGGTTCTCCTTCTCTAGTTCATGTTGTGAGAATTCATTTTAATATATATGTATATAAATAATATAGAATATCATTTAATTATTATTTTTAAATTTTAATTTGGTTCCACCACATAAGAGACAATTATTTTCTGATAAACCTAGTGGTAGCAGTGCCTAACCAGATGATGTAGGGGGGACTAGATATAATCACACTACTCGTCAAACTAGACCCCACCATGTACCTTCATTTTATTTACAATCATTCAGACATTATTATCCCATAGTTTCATTAGAGGAAGTTGAGATATTTAGACCACCTATACAGTCTCCTCCATTTACTTGTAATATACCTCTATTTTCTTTAATTTATTCAATGATGGATCCCACTCCCCATTCATATTATATATTTAAACATATGTATATGCCAACTTATTTTACTTATAATTTGTACTCTCTGTAATTTTACTTTAATTATCCTTAAAATTATAATCTGAAACATTTTTATCCTTACTAGTAGACATTGGATCCCACTACTACAGTACAGGTCAACAATCCTTCAGAGCCTAGGGATCCAGTGGTACCCGTTAATCTGACAGTCATGGGTATATGTATTGAACCCTAGTAAATGATTTTAACAAAATTTATTTTCATTATAATATTTTTGTATAGGATAGATATCTATTTTTATTTCACATATAGTTATACCACTAGGAATCAGGGGAATACACGCATGCGTGAAGTTTGGAACCGCCACACAAAATTGTTACTTTAGTACAACGAGAATAATAAAATGTTTGGTAAAACAAGTTGAGAATGCAGAACTTTTATGGTGACACATTGCAAATAATGTAACATCATTCTTGTTAGTCCACTCCTGGAGTGACCATTAAAAGGAAGTCAAGGATAATACATAGCTGGAAATATGTGTAATCAAACTCATTAGAGTTAGTAAAAAACTATTATTGTATTTATATCAATTAATAATTTGGTAGGAACTTCGTTGAAATTTTCCCAATGGTGAGGTTGTGAGGACTACATGACTCATGGTATTATGTGAGATTTTAAAGCATAAAATAATGGTTTGTATATTACTTATAGATTTGGAATGGATTTAGAGACCATACCCATTATGAATGATTTTAAATAAACACATTATCATAAAATTATTACACATTAGAACAGTACTGAGTTTAAGGTTTTAATAAAATTTGAGGTTTTTGAATGAAAATTACAATGATTTACATTAATAATTTGTTTTTTTATTCATTATTTTTTTGAAGAGTCATAAATAAATAAATAAAAGTCTTCTATGAAATTACTCCACACATTGGGGAAGATAAAAATTCTATAACATTAAAACAAATAGGTATTTTTTTCATTGAAAATTGTGTTTAACTAGGTATAAATTCATAAAATATATAATTAATGTATATTGTGATTCGATAATTTAGTTCAGGTATAATAAGTATTCATATATTCCTCAATGAATGATTTTATTAAATGACCAATTCTTCTGGATCATTCATAGATTTATTGAATCTATATTCAGTCATGTCCACTTCAAGTGTCAATCCTTGATATTCATCATGTCCCTTTTTATTATGAATTGATTTAAATTGAATCACATGGATGAATTAATCATCATCCATTACCTAATATATTTAATCTTTTTACCATATAAATACCTTTAATTTAAAATTAATGTTTATACTTATTTGTGAGTTCTTTTTTCATCTTGAGCTTTCACTTATTATGAAATCAAAAAGAATTTTTTATATCTATTTGAACATTCATTGAAGCTATAATTATTATTACCAAGAAGAATAATGATTATTTATTCCATTATAAGTCACTTTTTGGTGTTATATTAATATGATATAGTTATTCTAACTCATTGATAACGAATTCCACATTTTACTACCTTTTTTCCTTATTTTTAATCTATTCATACATTAGAAATTCACTTTTAAGAGGTGGTTTTAGATATGAATTCATAGACCCAGCTTCAAAAATTTCTTCTTTTATAATATCTTACCCTGAATCCAATTTTTTCTAAAACACTTGATTTTATACTCTGAAAACATGTTGTCATTCTACAAATTCATTAGTTTATTCCTTAGCGAGTAGCCCAAAAATAAATTCAAGTGGTTTTCCTTCCTCAAGGTCTTATTCAATGGTAGTTTCCTTCAAATAAAAAATTATATTGAGTATTTCCTCTATTAGAAAATTAAAAAGGTTTTAATATGGACTATTTTCTCACAATACCTTCTTTCTCTGATGTGGTGACCATGTTACACATTATGGAAATATACCTAGCTTTAATGGGAACCAATTATTTACTCATTTCACTCTATCATTATTGAAATTTCATCACAATAAATTGATGGTGTCCCTCTACCACTTTTAATCTCCAATTGTTGATTCGTTTTTGGATTATGACTCCACCTGTGGGAATGATAATGTTTAAAAATAGAAAATAAGGCAAATATAAATTCACACAAACACCCCTTATACAGATTAACCACTCCTGACATCTCATGGAAGCTTTTAACACTACCAGTTAGACCATTACTAATCAAAACACACCTGGATTCAAACCCTAAACAACTCTCAGCCCGACTATAAGAAATAGAAACCTCCAATATGGTTATCAGACCATACAGTTTCCAATGTCTCACTCCATTTCTTAAACCAATTGTTTTTTTGAAGCCTGATCATTATAATTTGATACCCATACTCATGTATTTAATTCTATCTAGACATCATAGGAAACATTAATCCATGTTTATATAGTAAAAATACCATATGCCTCATTCTCATGTTAATTTTATTCATTGATCTTTATGATAACAATGTTTATTTTCATTGTAAAACAATCTTCACCACACTCGAGACATAATGGAAATATCTCAAAACAACAGCCTCATTTTCTACTTTGTTAATATTAAATTCCTTCCTATATCTAATTACACTTCATCCTGTGATAATATTATAAATTTATCCATGTCCCACCCTATTATATTTGATGGTCTCTCCTAATTTTTTTAATAATTTACTTAAACAATGTGACTTCTAAATGATTTAATAAAGTCACCAATGATAAAAAAATCCATTTAAATTCATAATAAGGACCCACATATCACTCATATGATATAACCATATTACCATAACCATGATTGTCATTAAAATTGATAATTTTAAATAAAAATGTTTTGAGGCTTCCTCTACCACACCAACCATATCACAATCCATTAGTTCCAAAAAGCTGATCAATAATAGACCATTCCCAGTAGTATATAATCTTCTTACTCACAATCTTACTAAAATAAATGGGACACCTACCTAATCAATTTATAAGATATGAAATTATTTCTCACCCCCTTTTCATGGTCATATCATACCTGATCACATTTTTAGAGTGAAAATTCACTTATTCCTACTTAAATTCAATGTATTTACTCAATAAAGTGCTTAAAAAATGCTTAAACATCATATCAAACCCAAAAAAAGACATGATATTTTTCATAATTTTTCAAACCACCCCCTCACATCCTTCTATAGTAACAATTACACAAATCACTATGCATATTTTCACTCATTCAAGTTTATTCCATACACCCACATATACTATGAGAAAAATATCACAAATACATATTACTAAAAAATACACTCACACTATAGTGCATAGATTATATATTATTTATGAAATATCATTCAAAAATATTTTTACTCCCAAGTAAATGGACCATAAAATACTTAAGTGAACACTCAAAATAAATTTTTATACATCTGTCTCATCAATTTTAAAGATAATAAATATCCTACAACAACTAATGGGATTCTCCACTAAATTAGGTATGATTATATAAAAAACATACTCTAAAGTCAGTGTCACATCTAGTTATATATTAGTGAACCATCTCTCAAAATATTAATATTGTGTAGTTAGTCATAGTTCCATAATAATTTAATTGAGTTTCATTTATAATGTATTAAAAAAATTAGTAAATAAGTAATTTTTAATGTTTCCAATAACTAAATATTCTCTTTAATTCATTAATTTTAGATTCTTAACTAAACACTAACGCGTGTACATAATTTGATTCATTATGATAAGTTTTATGAATGTATACATACCTCTTTCCACCCAAGTCCAATAGATAAAAAATAAACCACAACCATTAATATTATATTTCATCATAATGAACACATTTTTAATAATTAAATACACTAATAATTCCTAACTAAAATGACAAATGAATTAGATATTATACAAGTTTTGGATAGGGATAATTATATCCCCAAAAAAAGTTATAACTAATCCTATCTTTATCCACCGTGTCATGAAAAGTAATAGAAATAAAATAAATATATAAATAAAATTTATAATATGCTTATCTTCGAACCCTCCCATGCATTTTAAGATAGTGATACACAATACTCAAGCATGAAACCACATGTAGATAAGGTTGCAAACTGGTGATCAGGGACTAATTGTTCTATTTGGGGAGATTATATCCCTACTGTTATCAAAAAAATATTAAATAAATAACTATAAAAAATATTTTTAATTTTCAATAAATTAAATTATAGTGAATTTTATTTGAAAGGAATCCTTGAATAAAACCATTGAATATGTTATAATAAAATCATCCTACAAATCATATAGTCATCCACTAATTAATGTAAAAATAAAGGAATGATCAAGAAAAACAATGTAAAAATTGAAAAAAATAGTGTCAACATTTATTGTCCAATATATTACCTAAGGCCGATCAATATATCTCTTTTTCTCCCCTCAATCACACTCTCCAATACATAATTCATCACACAGACATGAAAGTTAATATAAATTTTGTAAAACCCCTAATTCTTATGTATATTAAATCAATATAAGTCTCTCCATCCATATACAAATGAAATAATATCTATAAATATATATTCTTACCTATATCATAATTGTTTATCACATGGGTTTGGGAACCATCATCTTCATCTTTCGATTCACCAAGTATTTTAATATCATTTTACATGTCCTTATCAACAAATCTAATTATGGTGTCATCAAATCCAACACAAAAAATCCTTGTTACAATATTCACCCCTATTGTATTTTTTAATAACACTATAAATTAAATACCCCTTTTAACTCTAATTTGTTAAAATAAATATATATATTTATAGTTAATTTCCCCCAATCAAACACTATAAATAAAATGAAATGTTTGTCTTGTCCTAGTAATTCATTTAATTATCTTCCCATTTCACATATAATTTATTTTGTATATATATTCTTATCTAAACCACCTAAATATTGGTTTGATTTATTATATTTTCTCATAGTTGGGGATAATAAAATACATTTAAGGGAAATTTAATTCAATTGCGGTTTGTTAATAATTGTCAAATAAATATTGGTAACAATAACTTAATTTTATTCAAAATATATATTAATAAATAATTTTTTTCTACATTAAATGTTAGTACAGAGGGTGGTATTTAATATATAAGGACATGATCCTCATAAAAAATTATTTTTCTTGAGAAAAAAGAAGAATGGTTGAAGAATGGTAATTGAAAAAACACAGTAGCATATTTTATGTTTGACTTTGTTGATTAAAAATTTTAATTTCTATTTTGAAACTAAATAGATCATTTATATTTTCAATAGTGTTATTTAAAGGCCTTTGATGAGAATATAGCTAACAACTTGGGGCCAAATGGTCATTTCCCCTAATATTTGGATATTATCAGCATGGGAGAGTATAATGTCGATCAGGGAAGAGTATTTTCTACACTAGTTATTATCCCACTTAATTAGGAGAATGAAAAGAGTAAAAAGGTCATCCATGAATTTAGGAAAGTTATATAAGTCTTATGTATATCATTTACAAAATATAACACCATAGTTTTTATACATATATGTCGATGATGTGTTTTTTATATAATGAGAATTGAAATGGTAATTATGGTATTATTATTTTTTGGGATAATGAATTTATTGGTGATAGAAATGAATATGGAGATGGGGATGGTGATGTTGAGGATGATGGAGGAGATGGTGGTGAGGATGATGATAATGATAATGATAATGATGGTTACGAAAGAGAGATCATTCCTTTAAATTTTTGATAGATATTTATGACACATGATAAATGATGATTGGATGTGAATGAATATATTTGTTATTTTAAATATGTTTTATCACAAGTTGAATACATTTATTGGTTTCCTGAATATTTTATATTGGATAACAGTTTTTTGGGTGTAGGTGTTTTGGTGTTTGTAGGTGGAGGTGTTTTGGTTTCATGAACTGTGTATCTTAGCATGCATTGATTTGTTTTTTTTCTAGAACTTTTTATTTTATAAGGTTTTGAGATAAGATAGGGGATTCTCACTACCAATGATAGGGTGGGCTATGCCTATTATTTCAAAAAACATAATTATAGACCTATAACAACATTTTCATTATATTATGGGTCTACTGGTTTCCAAGTTATGGGAAAAATATAACAATGGTTTAATGAAACCATTGGTATATTGTAAATCTAGGTATCCTATACTATTGATTTGTAAAAAAATTATTGGTAAAGGTAAATACCCATGGACAAATTTCTGACGGTTTGGAAAGTCAATTGTTTATCCTATACTAATAGGTTTAAACCATTGGTATACCTCATTTTTCTAGTAATGATAAAAATAATATCATGTCTAAGGAAAAATAAACACATTTTAAAATAGGAATATCCAATGCACATTTAACATATGGAATTCCTATGGGTGAGACTATTCTCCTAACCTCCTACCATAGAGATTTCAAAGTGATAACATTTTGAGAAGAAGTCTCAATGTCTTATGAGCCAAAAATAGTTGATATCTTACATCATCAAAGTTCTATAAGATATATTTCATCTGAACATTGAATATATAAATTAGAATAATTACATGTAAATTTAAGTTCCTCATTATATCAGGTAATTGTTATAACTTTTCAAAGAGACAAATACTTCAAGGACATTCTCACATTAATGTTATGTATAATAACACTCATCATGTTATGATATATTTATTAATATCCAAGACTCTAAATATATAGGTAATAAATGTAAATTTTTTTAGGGAACCAACTCCAACTGACTCCCACTTAAACTAGATCCAACTACTAAAGATTTTGAGCCCACATGCTCTCACATTATATTTTAGATTCTTCTAAGGAAAATATTTAGTTAATTGGTCTAAAATGTTCTTTTATATGCCAAATCTATATAATATGAAATCAACCATTTAAAAAACATCCATTAGGAGGTGATAATTCCTATGTATATTCTTCTTCCATTGATGTGACCTAGACTACTTGGAAAGGTATACCACGATAGTATTATCACAATACATTATGATAACATATAAAATTTTTGGAACCAAATTAATATCTCGAATTATGTTTTGTATCCACACTAATTTTTTAGCTACATCAGAAGACATAATATAATTTTAATTTGTTTTAGAGTTGGTGATCACTGGCTTCTTTGTGATCTTCCAGTTCAAAATACGTCCATCAAGGGTGAATAAATATCTTGACTACAATTTCAGATCATCCTGATCAATATGGAAACTAGCATTTTTATTTCCCATAATGAATTGCACATCATCTCCTCTAAAAATTAGAAATGTATATTTAGTTTTAAATAGATTCTTTAGTATAGTATTTACTATCATCAATTGATAATCTCTTAGTTTATATTGACAAATACCTATAGTCCTCAGGGTGTAGAAAACATCCATCTAGATACATAGGATAACTCATATGAATTTTCCTGTCAATGATTTGTATGGATATTGTTTAGATACTATATCTCTTCTTATGTCCAAGGAAAAATTTGATTGAATACATTTATACCATGTTACATAGAATGAAACCCCCTCTTGGATTGTTCTACACTAAATTTATTAAGTAAAATATAAATTCATGTACCCCATTTTAGTCCAATCAATCTATTAGATCTATCTTGAATTATATTAATCCCTATAATAATGGTTTTTCCACCTAAGTTCTTCATTGAGAAGCATGTGTTTATTGAAAAATTAACATACTATAATATTTATATCTTATTTATTTTTAGTAATATTTCATCAACATATATGACAAGGAAATTAATACACTCCCACTAAACTAATTATAAGAAGAAGCTTCAAATTCATTCTATATGAATCCAAATTGAGTTATAGGTTCATCAAAGAAAATAATCCATTATTTGGATTCTTGTTTCATCCCATAAATATATATATTTAACATGTATAAATTAATATCATCTCTTGGATTCACATACACCATAGGTTTTTCCAAATAAACACTTTCTACAATGTTTTCATTATTGAGAGGGGTTTTGACATCCATCTACTAAATCTAAAAATCATAGAAAGATTCTATGAATAAAATAATTATGATGTATTCCAATATAGTATCGGTTTGAAATTTTTCTTTATAGTATATTCCTTATCATTTATTAAACCGTTTATCCACTAACTATGCTTTATCTGTATTAGGATTACCTTCCACTTCCAATTTATCCTTGAATAACCATTTAATCTGAATTGGACTTACATATAATATAATATATACAAGGACCTAGATTTGGTTGTAACATATAAAATACATCTCATAATCCATGGCTTCTTTACATATTTCATCTTCTGAGATACTTAATACTTCATTATTGGATATTGGTTCATTATTGTCATCTAATAATGAGTCACCATCATAGGTGAATATAAAACCATATATCCATGATTATCTAATGTCACTAGTGCTCCTATGTATTATATGTGTCTCTTGAATAATTACTTCCATAGGGACCTAAAGAATTTTTTCTCATTATAAATCTTGTATATCTTGATCATCAACATCATCAAGCCAATATTTCTATCACTATATACTTTAGTAACATAATATCTCTCATCAAATATGGAAAATATTTCCACTATTATATTATTATATAAGGGGTATTGTCAATCATGTATCCTTGATTACTTTTGATAAATTATAAAGATTCACTTCATGCATTAGGGTATAATTTATTGTCCATGGTATTCTTAGCAAATATTATACAACCCTATACATGAGTATGTGACGTCATGTATTTCTTTAAATACATTAACTCATATGGAGTACTACTTTATACATTATTTTGAACTCATGTTCATATATGTACCACATCCAATGATTCATATCCCTGAAATGATAATAGAATATCTTCTAGAGTAATAACCGGCCTCACTTTATTAAAAAAGGTATAGCTCCCCATTTCTATAACACCATTCCACTATGAGATAAAATGAGGAGTGAGTTGAGATATCATCTTAAATCCCTAAGATATTCAATAAACTCTCTATTAATATATTCTCTAAAATTATCTAAAAATTGATTATTTATATTCATATCAGGTTGATTATCTACTTTATTCGAGAACTAATTAAATATTTCAAAGGATTTTGACTCAAAAAGTCATTATATAGACACAATATATATATATATATGGATATATATATACTCAATTAATTAGTAAAATTTTTAATGTTTTAGAATCCTTATTTATCATATATTGTAAAAGTTCAACACACATCCATATAAATAAATTTAAGAAGATCTATTTCTTACCCACAATTTCTAAAAAATGGGGGTTTTATTGTCTTACCATAAAAATAATCATTTTCCCTACAAAGTAGTTTTATATTTGAAAATTCTAAATAACCTTATTGATATAAATTATTATTTCAATTATAATTTATGTGACCAAGTGAGTGATTCCAAAACTAGGTGTGAAATGTGAAATGTGAATTGGATTCATTAACAATTTCAACACTAGGTTTTCATATTATAGTACATAAATACCAATATTATTGTGTTCCATGCGGCATAGAATACCATATTTATAAAATAAATAACTTATGTGCCCAAATATGAATAAAAATCAATCCATTTTGAAAATGGACATTGATATAATGATTTTGGTTACAGTAGTCATGTAATAAAAATTATTTAATACCAGAATGAACACAATCACCAAAGTAAGGTGGTAGTATCCTATATCCATGGAAGCCTATCTAGCTCCATTAGTAACATCAAGAACCTCCACACCATTAGAAATCTTCTTTAATATATTTGGTTCTATTTATTTATACAATTGGGAGAACCAAAAGATATATTTAATAACCAACTGGTAGATATGTAGAGGTTACATTCAGTAATATTTTCACCAGAAGCTTCCATGTGCTTCATTAATGAGGTGAATTTACTATTCTATTGTTACTTAATTTCACATGAGAAAAATTATCCATCTTTTTCTCTATCGTACATTTAGATATCCCTGTTCTCAAATGGGAGGCGTGAAGAATTCTTACACTTGAAGTAGTTTTAGTGACATTTGTCACAAACTTACTCTAGTTCATCATATGTAGAGACCCCAACCCCAGTAGGTGAGAGATAACAACATCTTTATTATATTTTCAAAATATACAAGCAATCATATCCTGAAAGACCAAATAGTTTGGTAGTCATGGTAAAATAGATACATACTTGAAATTTTTATTATAAATTGAAACATAAAATATATGAAATATTTTATTTGAGAATTCCATTATTCTCCATAGTATAATCCAACATATCATTCAAAAAAACATCCTAGTATACTAGGGAAAATAAAATATAAGGGTTGAGATAAAATTATCATTATGGGTATGTGTGCATATGAAGATATGAATAAATAATATGTATTCAATATTGAAAGATAATTAAATGAAACAATAGTCATTTATTATATAATTTTATCATAACACAGAAGTAATAAATAATGATAAAAAAATCATATAAATTATCACATGAGAATGAAAATATTCTATGGATGTTCTAACTAATAAAACAATCACATTGTGTATCAATAACTGAATTCATAAGGATAGAATGCATAATATTGAACATATAAAACATACTATTGAGACATTGTTCAAATAAATCTAGTAAAATTAAGGATTTTCCAAAATAGATCTAATACTGTTGAGGCCTTATTCAAATACATCTATATAAATGGGTAAGGTCTCACCCAAAACCCAATCTAGTTTGTCTCGTGAGACTTACCAATGCATTGATGGGTTATAGCAGGCCCCAAATATCACTTACTAAACCTAATTTATTCCTCACATGATAGAGGTGAAACATCATATAAATAAATATTCATATTTAATGACTGGTATGCGAAATTTAAATATTTTCCCCAATCGATAAACAAAATTATAAACTATCTACGGTAATATAGTGATTTTTAATAAAATTGTACATAATCAGTAAAAAAAATTACAAGATTGGTAATATAGTGATTTTTATTTGGATAATGAAACATCCAAATAAATGACAAGATTGATATAAATATAAAATATACCCATCATATCGTATGTTCAATAAATGTTTTATGTCATTTATGGGTACAAATACCATAAAAAGATCTTTAAAATCATTTTTGAGGAAAATAAACTTTTCAATTTGAATGTATTTTAAAATTTAAAATTTCAAAAAAGTGTAGGAAAAAAAATTAATTTGAAAATAATGTTTTAAAAATATCAAAATATCCCATAATACAGTTATTGTTCATGATGGTGAATAATTTCCTTCATGTTATACAAGTTAAAATAAAGATTCCTTTAATATTTTTTATAAAATACAAACAAGTGTTGTTTTGAAAATGAAATTAATAATCATATAAAAAAATTAAAACATTTAAAAATGGTTAATAATTTATTTAATAAATTCATTTGAAAAGGCCAAAAATTATATTTTTTTAGAAAAAATGGGTTTGATGAAAACGGATTGTCGGTTGAAGAGAGAAATAATGTATGATTTTCTTAAAAAACATTTCTCAATCATTTTAGGTTGTAAAGAGTTAAGAAATGGTAATTTTAACTGAAATAGTTCATGAATAACCATATGTGAAGAAAATATATTTATTTTAAGATATAAATATTAAATACTTCCTCCAATGTAGATATAAAGACAAACAATCCCGAATAATTATAATATTGTGAAATAAACCCTTTCTACATTGGTAGGTTCTAAATCATACACCCCATAAAAAATGGTTTCAAATGAAACATTAAATTAAATGAAGATTATATATTCATTATAAAACATATAAATGTTTAATTATATTCAATAAACAAAGAAAATAAATTTTAAATAAGGAATATGTCTCATAGAAGTAAATGTTAGACGAGAAAACCTTTCATTGAGTCTGATTTCATTTATATGTTTCCCAACTTCCTATATAATGGTTTTAATCAAGTTATTAATGTATAAAATAATTAAAAAAATATTTATAATAACATATATCATATATTGGTAAAATTTTACCACATGTTTGTTAATAATATTTCATTATTTTCATTATTTATGGTGTTAATTTTCTTGTTTTCTCAAGAATGATTGTATGAATGATCTAGTTATTACGTATAAGAAATGTATATATATATATAATATACAAAATTTTAGTAAATTTATAAATATCGTATTTACTTGGTAGATGAATTTTTATAACCATTTATGAAATTTGGACACCGAAAATGAATACCATCGCTTCGTACAGATGGTTGGCCATACATAAGCCCGAACGACGATATCATTACCTTAACAAGTGAAAGGGTAAAAAATTGGGTGGTATATTAATTTTATATAATGAATATAATCTGTTATATATAACATATAATCATTAATTCTATATTTATTATATTCCATTTAAATTTTATGTGAAAAATTAATCATATCAGTTCACGAGGTGGTAGTCCGCCGTACACATGAGCGATGTTAATGTATTTGTATCATAATAAAATGTAAAAATTTATATGGAATATTAAAATTAAATAAGTATAATATTATCATAAATTTAATTTATAATTGGTAAATACATTATTATATCCATCCTTGAACTATGGTTATAGAAAATGAACAATATCGGTTTGTGAGGTGGTTGTCCACCCTACACCCGATCAATGATTTCATTTCCCATTTGATAGAAGTGGAGATGTATTAATATTATTACATAAACAAAATAAAAAATTAGTATATGGAAGATAATAGTGTTCTTATATTTGAAGTGTTAATAAATAATTTATTTTTTGAAAATAATAACAAAATTAAATGTGATTTGTTATGGTAATTACCTGCTTTAAGAGAAACCTCATCTGGATCTCCTCTTAAGGTCCTTAGGGTTGGTAGTTTGGTATCCAAAAAGTCATTAAGGATGTTTGTTTGAGTTTATTTTTCTTGTTTTACTCATGAAAATGGGTAGGTGTTGTGTGAAGTGGGGTGAGGGGGTCCCTTTTATATGTGGGGAAGGGGAACCATTTTTGGAAAATACATTGAAATTTACTAAAAGAATCCCAAAATGTTAAAGTAATTCAAATAAGAGAAGCTTCCAAATGATTATAGATTCTAAATTTGGAAGTATAAAGTGGAAATATGTCTAAAAAATAATATTTTAACTGGTTGGTACATCATTTAAACCCTTAACCTTTTATTTTAACCCCACAGTATCCCATTTTACCTTAACTACTGTAATTAATATTTATTGTTTACACTATTCATTTTGGACAACAATGAAGATGAAATTATGAGATAATATAAATTATTATGATTTAGAATATATAACCCATTTGTGAAAATTCCATTCAAATAAGTGGGAAAAATTATTTTGAAATTAATCTCGCAAACAAACTGAGAAAGTAGGGTTTCAAAGAGAAAATCCTCAAAATCATAGAAATTTTTTATATCAAAATTATATTAGAAAATGATTAAATTAACCAAAATTTAAAAAAAATATATATATATATATAATTGAGCTAAATTTACTTCCAATACAATTTAAAATCTAATTTAACTTTATAAATAATTTAAGAAAAAATGTAGTTTTCAAATAAAATTCAGTATTGTTCACTATTCATAAAGAATGAATCATTTAAAAAAATCCCAAAAATTCACACATTGATAATATTGATATTATGATTTCAGAAATTATTATTTTTTAAATATTGTTTTTAAAAATAGTAAAAATTAATTATAAATTTTGTGTGCAATGTGTGACAAAACAACTTTTAAGAAAAATATATTTGTTCAGGAAAACATTATCTTTTACATTAAAATGATTATTATTTTATTTCCAAGAAATATATAAAAATTTAAATTATTTAATAAATATGTAAACCATAAATGTTTCATAATTTCGTTATTATATTCATACCCACCAACTTAACAGTTAGGTTATAATGGTCATGTTTGAAAAAAATATATTTTAATAGATTACCATGTTTCATTTAAACATGGTTTTATGTGTGTTGAAAGATATCATATAGATTTAATTTATTTAAAAATAAATGTTTTGTAAAGTCAATGGAAATTATATTATCATTTATTCTTGTTTTTGTGTGTCATAAATGGTACCGAACATGATTTTCCTATCCTAAAAATCTTTAGGTGTTACATTTTACAACCCTTAAATAAATTGCATCCACCCAATTTAATCATGATATCAATAATAAAGGTTATTAAATTTGAATATTCCTTTGTTGTGAAGTCACATTGGTAGAAGGTTTGATATAAAATTCTATTTATCAGAGATAAGGGAAATAAAAAGTTCATATGGAATAATACTTAACAGAGTTTCTATATTTTAGAACATGAGTGTAAAGTAAAGAAAGAAGTATGGAATAAAAGTGTTAATATTTGTAGAGAGTGATAGAGTTCATTGATCATAAATAAGTGAATTATCTATTTAAATTTAATTATATAAAAACCATAAATGTGTGATGATTTGAAAGACCATTAGTTAAATATAAATGTATTTATTATGATAGAAATTTGATTCAATATCCTTTTCTTATAGTTGAGAAATTCATTTTCTATTTATGAATATTATGAAATATAATTACTTTATTTGTTTATATTTCATAAAAATAATTTATTCCTTTTGCTGTGATTTAATAAATTTTCAATACATCAATTACTCTAAGAAATAAATATCCAAAAATTATTTTTTCCCTGAAGCACTAAAATTCAATTTTAACAGATCATAATTTTCATAATAGAATGATAAGAAATTCTTTTGATCTCTATTTATTGTAATAAAAAATAGTTAGTATATGTTATCTAATATGCATACATATTTACATGGTGAAATAATAAATTAATATATAAAACCACTTCCAAAGTTCAACTTAAACCATTTCATAAATGGTTGACCTTATGATCCTTCCAAAATCATAACATCCAATACTTTAGAAATAATGCCACTAAATTTCCAAAATGAAATTATAATGAATACCCCAAACAGTATGAAGTATCTATTAATCATTACATACCAACCATGTGAATACCTTCAACATATATTCTCTTGAATCATGGTAATAACCTAAATTACCATAAAACCTTTAAAAAATTCATTATTCGTTATTATGAAATATAACACAATTTATTAGATATATTACCAAAATAAAAAAATTCTTGTAAACTCCATCAATGATACAATAAACCAATTTGTCTAGAAATAATTTATCAATAAATAGCTATCCTGTATTATCCAATTTACATTATCCATATCTGTCATATATTTATACCAATATCATTGTTTCAAAATTAGAAATATATTAAGGGTAATATTTCCTTCATTATTTTGTTTTCAAAGAAGTTCAACTTGTAACTAAATAATTTTTCGTTCTCAATGGTATTTTTTAACATATGATTTTAATTATTTTATGAAAAATTTCTTTATTACAATCCTTATACATTTTATAATTCATATAAATAGGAAATAATTCATAAAATAATCAAATTAAATAATTCCTTAATATAATCAGAAGAATATTTATCCTTCCACTTAATATGTGGTAATATAATAATCCTGACCATGATCCATTAACTACTTTTTAGGTATATTCCTTTGATTTTTGGGTAATTCATTTACATATTTACCCATTTCCTTACATCTGAATAATTAAAAATAGGAAATGTTTTTCTATCACTTTAAATGATGAGAATGGTGATTTTTCTTGTCACACTTATAACAAACTCCCATTCAATTAAACAATTATAAGGGTGTTTTTTTCTACAATTATCACATTTGGGAGAATTATTTTTCCCTTATTCCCATTATTCATATTTTTCTTTGAGATCCTCTTCATCTCTCTCTTCCCTTAGAATCCATAACACTTAGAGAATTACTTTTTGTCTTTTTTAAACAAGATAATTTTTCTTAATATGTTTATAATGTTTGGGATACTATTTACCTTAAAAATATGGTCTTAATCCCATTAAATAACAGATCATTATTACTCTTTATATTACGTACATTAATGAACTTACCATTCATAAATCTTGGTGCCATTTCTAAATGATGTAATACACTATATTAGGTCATATAATCATGAAACATAATGTATAATCCTAAAACTAGTTAAATAATTCACATGAATTGAAAAACTTATGCACAACTAATCTCATAATTATAAACATAGTTTATTTTTGAGTGTTTTCATATAATTAAATCTTTTAGAATCATTAATAATGATTTGTAAATATGATTCTAATTAACCCAAGAATATCCCACAATAGTTACAAACTTTGTGGAAAATAAAGCCTCATTTCGTGGACGAGGTAATAATATGGTCAAGCCCAATTAACCATGTCCACTTATAGTATCTATATAGGGATGTATTTTCTATGAAAACCCACATAATCATTTTATTAACATAACACTAATATTTTATTATATACATATCATAAAACTATACCATAAGGTTATGTTCCCTAGTCTATGTTTTTTTTAAATATTGTTCCCATGGTTTCTATGAAAATTCCTCTGATACCAACTGTAGTGACCCTGACCCTTGTATCCCAAAGTGGTTGGTTTCTTTGTAAAATTATCATAATTTATAAGGAATCCTATCCCAAATGACTATATATTATTAATTCTTTATAAACTGGGTATATACATGAAATTATTTTTACAATTGAAAACATAAAATAAAAAAATTATTTTCTTTGGTAATTCTATTATTTCCCTTAGTGTATCCCATCATATCAATCACAAAACACTTCCAAGTATCATAGGGAAAATAAAACATATGAAATTGGTGATCTATTATACTTATTAATGGAAAGCTTAAAATGAATGAGATGAATAAGTAAAACATAATAAATTCGTAATGGTAAATAACTAAAACACATTCCATTTAATTAGTAACTTGAGAATAATATGGTAGGAATAAAGGATGATCAAATAATTCCATATAAATAATCACATGATCATGAAACCTAACCATGGATATTAATACTAAAAGAAATCTCACATGGAATATCAATAAATTAATTCATAATTATCGAAAACATAATTCTTAACTTATAAAACATAATGTTGATGCATTTTTCCAAGACATCTATTACCATTAAGGCTTTATGGCAAGACATATAATAATGTAACGACATAGGAATTCATAGAATAATAATTTTACATATCTATTAATATTTATGAATAATATATTAATTTTATTTTAAATATGACACTTTATTTGATAGCGTACTCAACACACAAGAATGAGTTTCTTTGAAATATTATATTTCACACAACATTGTGTTATACTGAAAAATAATATAATAAAAATATTATTCTAAATGGTAGACAATTCCTAGCCATTGTATTGGTGTAAATGAACATTACTAACCATATTATGATTATACATGTTTGTTAATTCTTTTACATTTATCCAATAAATTTTAGAGTCTTGAAATTAGAATGAATCCGATTTTAAGTATGAAATACTCTAATATTCTTAAAATGATCGATTTACCAAATTTTGATGGAGAATCCTTTTTAAATATATATTTTTTACTTTTATGTGTTAAATTTGATGAAAGAAAATTTTTATTTAGAATTGGGACATCAAAATTTACATTCGGTAATTTTTTTGTATTTTTCTGATAAAGTTCGTTTTTAATGAATAGTGATAAATACTGTATTTTAATTCAAAACTGTATTTTCATATAATTTATTTATATGATTATATTGTCATATTCATTGGTTTTAAAGGATAAATATATTATGTTTTTACCATTAATCCAATTTTGGTCTTTGGAGGTAATTTCATTTTGAAATTAGACATAAACACATGTCAATATTTTGGATGTTTTTACTTCTTAAAAACAAATTTTTTTGTTTTGAAAACCTGAATTAATTTTTAATTAATTTCTAAAAATTCATTATTTTTAATTTGGAAATGTGGATTCTATATTTGGAATTATGTTGTCCAAATTTTTTAAATATGTAACTTTTATTTTTAGACATTATGATTAGTAACTTTAGTAAATACTTTATTTACCATGGTTAAAAGGTTAATCTGGTAAATAATTGTAAAAAATAATAAAATAATAATATTAAATTACCCTAAAACATGTCCTAATCCAATTGTATGATAAATTTCAAACCATGGGCATCCATGGGTCGATTTTGGGACCCCATGGAACCACTTGTAAGTGAACATGGCATTTTATAAAAATAAATTTAAAGTTAAGGAAAATGTAACATAATCATATATCTTTTAGTAAAACAATTTTTATATAGAGTTATACAAGTTATATCTTCGATTGTAAATAATAATTATAAATATAATAATATTACATACATCATGTTATTTTATTTATAATTTTTTGACATCAAATAAATAAATTTAATTATTAAAAATGGTTACGCAATGATTGCTTCATTAATAAAGGATTCAAATAAATGATTTTATAAATATTAAAATAAAATTTATTTTGTTATTTTGAGGTCATAAAAGTATTTTTTGGATTATATTTACATGTTATATCTTTATTAATGAAATATTTTTGAATTAATAAAGTTAATATGGATTTTTAAAAAAGTCATGATATAAATAGTGTCTAAATTGACATAATACATTTTTTAAAATATAAAATATTTTATTAAATATTATAAAATTCAAAAAAAATCTATTATTAGGCCAAAAAGTTATAATAATTCTAAAATTATATTATTTACTCTTTAATTGGATATTTTTCATTTTTGGTAACTATTTTGATTCTCAAAGTGTTAAATGCTTGATAAAACGGTAAGAGTGAAAAAGGTTTAAAAAAGATAAGGATTAAAAAATATTCAAAACCTAATTATTCTTATTGGGTGATTTTATTTAGATTTATATTCATCTTATATTAAAACTAACGGAAATTGGTCTCATTTATAACCAAAAAAGAATTTATAATAAAATAATATTTTAATATATTCCTTAAGTTCCCCTCCTCCCTCTTATATAATACCACCACCTCTAACCCATACATACACCTATCAAGCCCCCTTGGATCTTAAAATCTCTACCCTAAAAATCTACCAACATTACTCCCTTACTCATATAAGCCTTCCCCTTGGTAGAAGGAAATTAAAGGGAGACCTTTGCCTCAAATCAAAAGAAATCACCCAATTTGAGGTAACATCTTCTCTTAAGTTCCTTTCCATTATATTTCCTTCTCCACTCCTGATGATTTTTTTATTATTTTTTATATAACAAACCAACTATCCTCAATATACTAGGTTTTTTATGAGAAGTATTATAACTACTCTTACACACTCCTGCGCCTAATGGGTATAGAACATAATGTTTCTATGGACGACGAACTAATGTCTCACGAAATGATGATTGTTCAATATTCTCCTACCAATTATCATGGTAGAAATTATGATGGAACTATAATTATATTATATATATATGATATATATTTTAGATCTATACTTCTATAATTATCATCTTGAACATACCTTTATGCTTTTCATGTTGTATAAATATGATAATTTCATTTGAGAAGTGCGGACTATCGTCCCCTCAAAGTGATATGACTCATTCATGATAGACATGGAACGTATAAATGATGGAATTAATGAAATTATTTAAAATATGTAACATATATATTATAGTTACGTTATAATATACCTATTTATCATTTAGTTTTCATTCCTTGAAATATTAAAAATAAATGAAAGTATCGTTCATGTGTACGTACAGCTTTCCATCTCTATGAACGATGCATTTCATTTATACTATCCAAATGATATGGACTATTATAAAAACATAAATAATGGATATATATATATATATATAATGATATCTAAATCATGAATATCATTATAGATATAATGTAATTTTTACTATATGGACAATTTTTAATTATAACAAGTTCATTTTTTACTCAAGTTCTGAACATCGAAAAAATGTCTGATATGAACTCAAATAATTAAAAATTTGTTATAGAAAGGTAATAATTGATATAAAATAAATAATAAACATGAAAAAGGTTATGAAATAAGTTGAAATTAACTTAATTTTATTATTCAGGATGAACAAGGAACATCCAAGACAAGTCATACTTGAGGTAAGGGACTTCGTTTCAATCTTCTTTTATTGAGGCATATTCTGATCATATACACCTACTTCTTTTACACGGTGCATAATAAAACAATTTGAATTTTACATTCAATCAAAAGGAATATTTTATCTACAAGGTGTTTTAATAAATTAGAAAAGGAATGTTTTTAACGTTTATAGTGACAATGACCTCTCCGCCACCGTAATCATTATTGGGCTTCCTATATAAGCCATAATGATTAAAAAAGGAAAAGAAATCCCTTTTTCCCTTTTTGGGTGTTTTTATTGAAATTGGTTTTGTAAATGGATTGATTATTTCAATATCTAGAAATTATATCTTTTTATTTCAAATTAAATTTTATTACTGATATTTTTATATTTACAATATTGTATATGTTATGATTATGTAATGGTACTTGGACATTTGATGGGTGGTTACGTGATAAACCAGATGACGGGTTGTTTTGTGATAAACCAAGTATGAGTGGTTTCATTATAACCTCTAATTTATTGGGTATGGAATTCAGCCGTATGGCTATTCCATTTGTATGAATGGTTTGTGTAAGTCGACTATATGGTTATTCCATTTAATTATGATTATGTACCAACATTACCTTTATATGATATGGATTTTTTTTCTATGTTTTTATGGTAATATTTTGGTTATAAAAGAAGGGTAAAAAATGAGATTATATTCAGTGAAGTGTTTTTCAAGTTATTTAAGGTGAAAATTATTACATTATGATTTACATATTGTTTTGAAAACAAATAGTTTTTGTTCTTTATGTATTCCGTAGTGACTTTTTTATGATTATACTATGTTTTTGAAATGTTTCTCATAGGAATTAATGTGGAATAGGGTATAGGATGGGATCAAGGAAAAGTCACACAGTGTAAAAAATTGGGGTAAACATGTTTCTTTTTTAGTGTTTTTTATTTTATGAAAAAAATGGATACTGAGTAGAAGTGTCTACATGTAATATTGATGTTGTTATGTATAATTTGTTACCTAAAATTCTAGATCACTAAAACTTAAAGAATCCTTTTTGTGAATTTTTTACTTAATTCAAGATTATTTAATGTTTAAGGATGGGTCCCTATAATTGGTATCATAGATCAATATTCATAAGTCTAGATGTTAGGGTGTTATTTAAGCATAAGTGACATAACCATAATGGTTAGAATAATAGAAAGAGTCATAGTTATTTTAGATAAATCAAATGAATTTAAGATAACATTAAAAAGTATATCTTAGTGTTTACCCTCCTCATAATATAGTATATTATTATTTTACTAATATACTCACACCAACCTTTTTGGTTTTAGTAAATGGCTAGATCTAGGTGGAACCAATGTAATAATGGATGTGAAGGAAACTATGGTGGTTTTCTGAATGAGATACCGAATGAAATGGGATATGTAATGAGAACTCATGTGGATATTCTTAAACAACTATCTAGAGTCATTATTGACCACCCAAACCTTGGTGATTTTTTATAAAGCATCATATATGTGAGAAAAGAATCCCAATGGATGTTTAGGTAATAATCCAGAAAGGTAATTATATTCCAAAAACTATATGTCAAGGATGTGGAAAGAAACACCTTGTAAAATTATTCAAAGGGACGAGAGGATATTTCAGGTGTGGTAATGAAGTTTATAAAGTAATAACCTGCCATGGAAAAAGGAAGCATCTAGTTGAATCCAGGAAAGGAAAATAAGTTCTTTTTGAGGGATCAATTGAATGTTTTAAATGTGGTCTGCATGATCATTATAAAAATATAAGTTCTACAAAGAAGGTTTGGGAATGGGATCAGTAGGATCATACAAATATATGTTTCACAATTTCTAATGTCATTCTAATTGAAGATTAGCAAACTGAAAATGACATAGGAAAGTTATGGATTATTTCCTATCTCATTGAAATTACTGAAATATTATGACATTATCCATGGTTTTGTTTGTAGGAAAAAAAGTATAAAAGAATAATACGGGGAAACATGAATAAAGGATCATGAAGAATGTTTGATGATGCTGATGTCTTGGAATTGAAGAGTTATGTTGGATCTATGGATGATGATATTTTTAAATGTATTAATGATAGGATTACTTTGGAATAAATTTTCTAGTATGTGTAAACCTGAAGTTTGATATGTGAGAATATTATTCATGGAAGAATTATCTTTTCATTGGTTAACAGAACAGATAACCTTAGGAATTTATGTGATCTTTTGTTTTTTAGGAAATTATGGGTTATTATTTTTTTGGATTCAAAATGTGAGGTATGAAAAAACTTTTGAGGTTTAAACATTTTATGGATATTTTTATGAATTTTATCTCATTTGGTTAATATTATTATAATTATATAGTTTTTGAAAAAGGACAATATGAAGACCGTGTGAAAAACCATTGTGTTGGACAAAGCTACGGTAATTGAACCCCCAACCATAGTGCGACTAGGATTTATCACCTACCACTAGACTAAATGTATTCCCCGGTTAGTATGACTAATTATTTTTAGTTAAACAATTTTATGGATCAAAAATAAGTTTATTTTTGGGACTAATATTTGATCAAATGGATATCCTTAGTATAGGAAAATGATATAGTGATTTAGTGATAAAGGTTATTTTGGAAGATGTTCTCTTTTTTGGGGAACACTATATACCTAAGAAAAATAGAATAATATGAGATTTAATTTGTTGAGAAATTGTTGAAATTTTATTTTGGAAGAATATTTGTTTTTATTGTCGACTTACAGAGAATTGGTTTATTTATGGAAATGATTAACCTATCATAGAGAATAATATAATTGGTTAATTACTTTTTTTGTATGAGACTTTAAGAGTAGCTGATGTTATTTGGATATAAATGTTAATATTTTTGTGGAAGACTATTTGATTAAATTATTCTGAGTTTTGTGTTTCAATCATATTTTGGATTATATTGAACAATTTTATGTAAAATTGTGTATTAAATGGTTTTCATAACTTTGGGTATTGTTTTTTCAATTTTGGATATTAAGAGTAGTATTTATTTTTATAAAAGATTATCCCTTTTGGGAATTATTTTCTCTTGTACAAACCACTTTGGTTTTGGATATTGTCTAAAGATAGGGAAAATGTATAGTTCTTTTTTGTTAGATTATGTGATTCTATAGCAGTTTATTTTAGAACTTTTGATGTGACTAAGTCATATTCAATTCTCATCATTTGGAGAAAATATGAGTTTGTTGTAGAAATTTAGAAAAGGATGAAAGTATATCTGACAAGTAAGTATGTTTCCTTATGTTCATAGTCAGGATCATAAATAAATTTCTCAACATTATTAAAAGGAAGTTAAGACAAAAATGTTTTCCATTTAATTTTCCTATTTGGGAATCAAATACCATTTACCCCATCACAAGTTTTTTATTTTTTGGGTGTTAACATTCTCCTAATAATGTTTTCTGTCACTCTCCATCTGAACTTGATGGTACTTTATCATCCATATCCATGTTTTCCTATATGGAATTCTAGTTTGGGTTATCTCGGGTGAGTTTTTTAACTTATATTTCTTACTTTTGTTGTAATATTTTTATTTACTCTTTTTTCAATGTGAGACTTTCAATGAAGTTTCCTAGCCTAATTTTAAAATTGCGAGGACGCAATTTCCAAAAGAGGGAAATGATGTAATGAAGCAGGTATTTATTGAATAATAATTTTTCATATCTACTAATATTTAGGAATAAGATACTAATTTAATGTTAAATATGACACTTTGTTTTATAGCATACTCAACCTGCATAATGAGTTTCTTTTAATTCTTATGTTGCACCTAACATTGAGTTATACTGAAAACAATATAATAATATAATTATTTTAAATGGTAGTTAACACCAAGTCATTGTGTATGCAAGAATGATAAAAACTAACTAGATTATGATTAAACATGTTTTTTAAATGTTTTTACATTTATCCCATAAATTTTAGAGTCTTGAAACCCGAATGAATCTCATTTTCAGAATGAAATACTCTAGTATTCCTTAAAAGGTCGATTTACAACCTTTTGATGGAAAACCCTTTAAAAATATAGTTTTTTTACTTTTATATGATACATTATAAAAAATAATAATCTAATTTAGAAGAAGGATATTAAAAAAAATGGGGAATTTTTTTTTATAATGTTCATTTTTAATGAATAGTGAAAAATACATCATTTTAAGTCAAAACTGTTTTTTCATCTAATTTATTTAAATGATTAAATTTTTCTTTTAATAGGTTTTAAACTTTAATTAGATTATGTTTTAACCATTTAATACAATTTTGTTCATTGGAAGTAATACCATTTTCAAATTATACATAAACTCATGTCAATATTTTGGTAGTTTTTATTTCTAAAAAAACACTTTTTTGTTTTAAAAAGGGGAATTAATTTTAAATTAATTTCTGATTATTCTGTGTTTTGAATTTAGAAAAATGGATTAAATATTTTGAATCATTAGGTCCAAATTGTGTAAATGGCCAACTTTCATTTTTATAAATTATGAATAATAACTTCAGTAAATTTTTTATTTTCCACGGTTAAATGGTAAATCCGGCAAATAAGGATACAAAATAATATTATAATAATATTAAATTACACTAACACATGTCCTAACCCAATTGGATGATACATTTCCGACCATTTGAAATATTGGGTCGATCTTGGGACCCCATGGAGCCACTTATAAGTTAAAATGACATTTTATAAAAATTAATTTAATGTTACGGAGAATGTAACATAAACATATATCATTTAGTAAAATTTTTTATATAGGATTATATAAGTTATCATTTTTACTATAAATATTAATTATAATGATAAAAATATTTCCTACATCATGGTATTTTATTTATAATTTTTAGACATCAAATAAATAAATTTAATTATGACAAAATGCTGATATAGTGATTGCTTAATTAATAATGGATTCTGATAAATGATATTATAAATCTTCAAATAAATATTATTTTATTATTATGATTTCATAAAACATTTTTTAGGATGATCGCTATCTGTTATATATTTATTAATGATGTTTTTTATATGTAATCGAGTTGATATGGATTTTTATAAAATTCATGATATGAATAGTGTCAAAATTGAAATAATTCATATTTTAAAATATAAAATATTTTATTAAATATTATCAAATTAAAAATAATATAATATTCAGCCAAAAAGTTATCATAAGTATAAAATTTTATTATTGACTATTTAATTGGATATTTTTCATCGTTTTGTAACTATTTTAAATATCAAAGTGTTAAATTCTGGATAAAATGGTTAGAGTAAAAAAGGGTGAGATAAACAAGATAAGGATTAAAAAATATCCAAACCCTATCTAATTATTATTGTATTATTTTTTTAGACTTATATTCATCATATCATAGAAATAAATTAATTTTTACTCATTTATAATTGACATATAATTTATAATAAAATAATATTTAAAGATATTCCTTAAGTATTCCTCCTACCCCTTATAAAATGAAACCACCTATAACCCATACTCACACCTCTGATGCCCTCTTGGCTTTTCCAAAATATACCCAAATAAGCTCCCAACAGTATTCCCTTCCTCCTAGAAAAATTCCACTAGGATGAAAACAATTCAAGATATCCCTTTGGCTGAAATTAATTGAAGTTACCCGATTTTAGGAAACTTCTTCTCTCAAGTTGTTTTCAATTATTTTTCCTTATCCACTCCATATTATATTATTATTATTATTTTATATAAAAAACCTATATTCACAATATAATTGGTTGTTTTTATGAGGATTATTCAAACTACACATACGCATACCTCCATCTAATGGGTATAGAACATATTGTTTCTGTGGACAACCAACTACTGCCTCATGAAATGATGATTGTTCAATATTCTTCTACCACCTCTCATGGTGGCCATTATGATTGAAATGTAATTATTTATTATATATATGATAATTATTTTATATCTATGCTTCAGTAATTATTATATAGAACATAACTTTATGCTTTTCATGTTGTATAAATATGATAATTTCATTTGAGGAAGTGCGGACTACCGCCCCCTCAAAGTGAAATGACTCGTTCATGCGAAACATGGAACTAATAAAAGACAAAATTAATGAAAATATATAACATATATTACATAGATATTATACTTTAGTTATAATATAATTATGTATCATTTAGTTTTCATTCTTATAAATATGAAAAATAAATAGAAGTAGCCTTCATGCATACGTATGGCTTACCGTCTCCATGAACGGTGAATTTCATTTCTTCTATCCAAATTCTAGGGAATTTTATAAATAAATATATACTCGATATATATTTTATATATGATATATAAATCCTGAATATGATTCTAGAGATAATGGGATTTTGATCACAAGGACAATTTGTAATTATAATAAGTTAATTTTGGACTTAAGTTCCGAACATCGATAAAATGTCTGATATGAACTCAAATAATTAACTAATTGTTATAAAAGGTAATAAGTGATATAAAAAGAATAATAAACTCGAAAAAGGTTCTGAAGAACGTAGGAATTAATTTAAGATTATTATTCTAGAAGAACAAGGAACATACAACAGAAGTCTGGCTCGAGGTAAGGGACTTCATCTCAATCTCCTTTCATTGGGGCATATTTTGATAATATACACCTCCTTATTTTACACAGGGTATAATAAACCCCTTTTAATTTTACTTTAATTCAAGGGGAATATTTTATCAATGAACCATTTTACTAAATTACAAAAGGAATGTTTTTAATGTTTGGGGTGACAATGACCTCTCTACCACCGTAATCCTTATTTAGATTATTCTATAAGCCTTAATGTTTTAAAAAGGAAAATAAATCGATTATTCCCTTTTTGGGTGTTTTTATATTGAAAATGTTTTTTCGAAATGAATTGATTATTTCAATATCTTGAAATGATATCTTATGATTGTACAATTAATGTTATTACTGAAATGTTGATATTTTCCATATTTTATGTGTTATGATTATGTAATAGTATGTGGAAATTTGGCAAGTGGTTACATGATAAACCAAATGATGGGTGGTTTTGTGATAAACCAAAGATGGTTGGTTACATTATAACCTCCAATTCATTGGGTATGGAAGTTGGTCTTATGGCTATTCTATTTGAAATGATGATTTTTCGAAGTCGACTATATGGTTATTCCATATAAGTTTGTTTATGTCCCAAGATTATCTTTATATGATATGTGTGGATTTCAATGGGTTTTATGGTAATATTTTGGTTATAAAAGAAAGGTATGCAATGAGCTTATATTCAGCGAAGTGTTTTTTTCTACTTCTTTAAGGTGAAATGTATCACTTTATGATTTACATGTTTTTTGGAAAACTAATAGTTTTCCTTATTTATGTATACATTAATAAGGTTTTTATTCTCATACCATGTTTTTGAAATATTTTCAAATGGAATAAATGGATAGGGTCAAGGATGAGATCATGGAAAAGTCATGCTGTTTAAAACAAGGAACTAAACATGTTTTTTTAAGAGTTTTTATTTTATAAAAAAATGGATACTAAGTAGAAGTGTCTACATGTAATATTTAAGTTTTCATATATAATTTAGGACTTAATTATCTAAAGCTATAAACCGGAAATGATCCTTAATGTGAATTATTAACTTAATTCAAGATTATGTAATGTTTAAGGCTGATTTCTTATAAATACATTTTAGTCCATGTGTTATGACATCTATATAATGAGACATATGGAAGAATCGAGAGGCTATAGAGGCCCTCTACGATCACTTACTAAGTCAAATTCATTCCTCATACTAATGGGGTACAACATAATCACCCCAAACAATAATATCTAAAAAATTTCATATAAAATTTTAATACATTCCCTAGATGATTAAAATGTTCATAAATGTTCCAGATTAATATGGGGAATGGTAATAAAATTATCCATCCTCCATCAAAATGATCATAGAAAATATAAAAAAATAACAAGGATGAAATAAAGACCATTATACCTCATTTGATCATAAGTTATACAAAGGTTTGATGTCATTGATGAGTAGAAGTACCATAAAAATATCTTTAGAAATGTTTGAAGGAAAATTACCATTTCACCTTGAAAATATTTTAAAAATAAAATTAACAAAATATTTTTAAAACTGTTTTATTTTTAAAAAACCTTTGAAAATTTTTAAAACAACACTTGAAAATTTTAATGGTAATAATCATGGAAAAATCTATTCATGTACTACACAATAAAATAAATATTCCTCTCATCTTTTCTTTAAATAAAAATAGGAATTAGTTTGAAAATGACATGAAGGTTTCTTTAAAAGAATTTTGAATAAATTAAAAATGAGTTGAAATATATTTTATAAATCATTTTGAAAATTTTAAAAACAATTTTTAATTTTTTTAAAAACATAGGTTTTTATGAAATATGATTTTCGAATAAAGAGAGAAATGAAGTTTTATTTTCATAAAAACATTTTATCAGCCATTTTGAGTAACAAAGAGTGTAAAAATAGTACTATAACATATAAATTTTTTGGAATAACCCTATTAGAAGAATATAGAATTGTTTTAAGATATAAATATCAAATAATTCCTCCATGGTACATGTAAACATAAATAATCCCAAATAATTACAAGATTGTTAAAAACCCTTACAACTTTTGTAACTTCTGAATCGTAATCCCAATAAATGGAAGGAATTTAAATGAAACTTTAAATAACATGAAGATATATAGATTAATGATATAATATATCAAAGGGGTGGTATATAAACCACACCATGGAAATAAATGGTGAATATGTAATATTCCTCACAAAAGTAAAAGAGAGATGAGAATCCCTTACCCGGAGTCTGATTTCCGTCATAGGTGTATATATCTCATGTATAATGTTTTTAATCATATTATTAACCTCTAAATGAACCATAAATTTTTTTATCATATCATAGATGATCTTATTATTACGTTTTACTACCCGTAAATAATATTTCATTATTTTTATTGTTTTGGGAGTTAATTGTCCAATTTTCTCATGTGTCTTTTTCCCCCAATGTTTAGGTTCTTGTGCATGTGATATATATATATATATATAAACTTAAAAGGATCTAATAAAAATAGATCTGGAGGGGTGAATCAGTTCAATTTTTTTAAGTTTCAAAACCTTTAGAAACTTAACCCATGTAACCTATTATGATTTATATCGTTATAAACCTCTTGTAAATACTCATGCAGGCAATCATTGGAAAGAAAGAAAAGAACATAAGATTTATTAGGTTCGACCTCAGTCTGAGTACAAATTTTCTTTATATAGCCACTCCTATGGGTGTATATAAATCCACTATTATGAAGAAGTGAGTAAAACTTGTTTCAACTCCAGTTAGACACCTTATATATCCCAATATAAAATATTATACCAACTCTTATTACATAACAATGTTTTATTATAAAAAAATTTAGACAAACTAAAGAATAATGACTTTGTTTAATCTGATATACACTTAGAATGATGGATCTGATTTTTTCAAAATTCTGGATCCAATTTTTGATGAATAATGGATGTGATTTTCATAGAATACTGGATCCAATTTTCTCCAAAAATTGGTTTAAATTTTCTCAGAATAATGGTTCCAATTTTATCAAAATAATGGTTTCGATTTTCTCAGAATAGTTTTTCAAATTTTTTTAGAATAATGTTTATGATTTTCTCAGAATAGTGGTTCCAATTTTCTCAAAATAGTGGTTTTGATTTTCTCAGAAGCATCGTTATGATTTCCTTATAATCCTAGTATCGATTTTCTTATAATATTGGTTTTAATTTTCTTAGAATCCTATACCTGATTTACTCAAAATATTGGTTTTGATTTTCTTAGAATCTTGCTTCAAATTTGTTTAGATTCTTGGTTAATTTTCTATCAAAATATTAGTTCTGATTTTTATATGATCATAATTTTGATTTTTTTAGAATCTGGGTTTTGATTTGAACATAAAATCGGTTACGATTTTCTCATAATCCTAGATCCTATTTTTGTAGAATATTTGTAATGATATTTTTTCTAAATTATCTGAAAAATATTCACTCTGGTATAATTCTCAACACAGTTCTTCAATATGATGAGAACATTCAATTTTATTTCTCCAATGGTCCACTATTAGTTCGTATGTCAAAATTCACAAATGAATAAATTTTCTGGGCAAGTTTTTATAGGCAACATGAAAACCAAAGGTGGGAATCATTAAATCTTTCTCGCTTGAGTAAATATAAAAACTAAAAAAATATATCATATTTAGAAATTAAATTTTGACATCATTAAAACCACTTAGATATATATGAGATTAATTAAAAAATTAATTCCATGTTTGAACTCATCAACTTTTAGAATTTTCATTTTGAGTGAATCTGATTTCTGTATATGTTGGATATGATTTTCAGAATAATGATGCTGGATCCAATTTTTTAAAGATGTTGGATCCAATTGACATAACAATAATACTGGATCTTATTTTTTAAAAATTTTGTTTATGATTTTTGGAAAAATAATGCTGCATCTAATTTTCTAAAGATGTTGGATCCAATTTTCACAATAATAATGTTGGATCCTATTTTCTGAGTCTTTTTAGTGATTCTGATTTCTCCAAGCCCCTCCACAATTTCTTCAAAATATTTTATCATGAATTTTTTCATGATTTGTGAGAACTTCTTAATCATAAAATCATAATTTAATTTGTTTTAGGAAGTATGAAACATTCTAACACCTTACATCACTTTCATCAACAAAACTCTTTAGCAACAAACCAAATTCCTCAAAAAATAACATCTATCTCAGTAACCTATATATTTATAACTCAGTAGCCTCACTATTTCTTAAATTTATGGAAATAAAAACTCATAGACACCAATAAATTATTCCATTGATTCTTTTGAATCCAATGATATTAATGTGATACACATTGATCCAATTTATAGATAACAAAAACATTATTCAACAAGAAAATTATTTTTCAGTAAATAAAAAAACATTGGAAAAAAATTTATCACATAATTATTTTAATATCCCCCATTGGATTTGTGGAAAACCCTCATTAACAACCTTCCCAACTCTTAGAACTTCAAACTAGTCATCTTTTTTAAATAACTCAATTTTTTAACTTTTATCAAAACATATCGTTTCACAAAACAGAGTGTCCAGAAACCACACTACTAGATTAAGTAAAGTTTTTGAAGTAATTACCTATCTATGTGGAAATAAAATTTTATAGACATGTAAATATTACCCGCATAACATTTATATTATTCTCCATCACTTTTTTTCTGTCCCCCACTATATTATAACCATATCTTCAAATTCATTAAATAAATCTAAGAAAAAACATCTTACAAAGTACATTGATGTTATTTACTCCCCCCTTTATCAACATTATCCAAAGAATGCTAGGGTTTGTTCTGCAATAGTTTTATTAAGTCATTGGATGAGGATTAATGTAATGTTTCATCTTCAATTCCACAAACCATTCATTCAGCATTTCTTTTATAATGATATTGGAAATCTAATACTTTATTGAAAATTATTCATGAAAAACAAATCTAGCAACACATTTCTATTTTATAATTTGAATCTTTATTTCAATGTATTTTATAATGAATTTTTGACACAATTATTTTAAAGATCAATATTACTTTGATTATCACATAATATCTTCAACGATTAAGAGACTATTAATTTTAAAGCATCCAACTAAACTTTCATCTACAACATTCTATTTCAACCCTAAGTAATTGCAATATATTCAGATTCGGCTATTCTGAATGATAATGAACTTTTTTTTCTTACTATGCCAACTTACACAATATTAAACCAAAAAATTGTTCCTCTAAATATTGACTTTATATCATTACAATCTCAATCCCAATCAACATCATTACAACTAAGAATCTTCAGATCACAATTTATTTTATATAACAACCCATGCGATTTTGTTTCTGAGACATATCTCAAAAATGATGTTGAGATTAGAATATCATACTTCACTTATCTCAATAGTAGAACCAGAATCTATTTTAGAGTCTATCAAACATAAAAAATGGGTGTATGCTATGAATGAAGAGTTGGATCAGATTCAAAAGAATAAAACAAGGTAAATTTTTTAATCTGATCCAACACTTCATTCATAGCATACACCCATTTTTTATGTTTGATAGACTCTAAAATAGATTCTGGTTCTACTATTGAAATAGGTGAAGTATGATATTCTAATCTCAAAATCATTTTTGTTTGAAACAGTGCCTTTAAATTCCTAATAATATTTTTGGATTCAACATGTTTTTATATGGTAGGAAATTTTTAATTTTCACCCCTATATGTAATTTCTCATCATATTATTCTATTGAATCTTGATTAGAATGTATATAAATACATTCACTATTGTTGGAAATATCTAATTTAACCTCTTCATCATTCTATAAAACCTTTTGAGGAACTTTTACTTTCAATTATCTTGACATCATATGAGTTCACCAAATTTTTTAAAGGTTTATTCCAACATTTTTAACTTCTCTCATTTAGTGAATAACCCATGAAATTCCTTCATCATCTTTCTCAGGAAATTTCACAAATAAGGATTTTCTATTGGTAATTTTGTAAATATGATGATGTAATAATGCTTTAACCCAGGGGAATAACAACTATAACCATTCATGGTTTGATTTTTGGTATTCCACCTGTTCATCGATTTAATTCCTCAGTTGGTTTAACCCTAGATCTGAACTTGAAAAACAACCACTCTCATCAAATATCCATCCTTTACATGTTATTTACTCACATGACGGTTTGGGGAACTAAGTAATAGGGTTATATGAAAGAAGTAAGGGCCAAACATGCATATAAATAATTAGAGTATGGGATGAATGCATACCATCATTTTTAATTTGATAATAATTTTCCCAAAAACCTATACAATAGTAATTAAATTAAATTAATTCCAATACATAAATAGATCAGTAAAACTCATGATCATCCACACCTGAAAAAAATATGCAATTTAAAAAAGATTGTATTCATTTAAATTACTTTTTTTTGTTAATATACAATTACAAATTAATAAATTAATTATCTTATTAATTGACTAATTCATTTATCTTATGTATCGATTCATCGATATATTTGATATTATTTTCTATGAAATTTTATTCAAATTAATTTTAACTAAAATTATTAAAGTATACAATGTGTACTTGAGGCATAAAAAATATGCCACTTTGAACTACATTGTTTCTTGTATAGTCCTAGCCATATAATATTCTGTTAAAAAACATGAAGCACACATAATATTTTAGGATATTAAATGATTTTGTTTTCTATGAATCTATCAAAGTGGTAATATTGTCATTTTTGACACACATAATGTGTTAATATGCACGAAATATACTTATTTTAATTATATTGATGTACACATCATGAATGATAAACATACATGGAGTGTAGTTCTGTAATAAATGAAAAAATTTATAATTCAACAAATACTTTGTAAAACCCTATCACACAGAATTTATTCTAGCTACACACTGTGAAATTTAATCTAATTAATGAATTAATTTCCAACCCATATAATTAAATTATGTGTTGTATATCTAGGCTCAGAATGAACTCTACTTGAATTGGTACAAGTTACAAAGCATGAAAAGTCTAAAACATGTCTTTTACTCAATTATATAGTCATATTCACTAAATACATATGGAATCAACATGTATTATGTGGGAAATTTTATTAGTTATATGCCATGTACACCATCCAAATTATGGATATTCACAACCAACTTGTGTTTCTTGTATTTTGGTCAATACACGGTGGGTATTTAATCTATGTCACATACTTTGACCACATGACATCAAAGATTCTATATATTTTTATATATGGTTAGAATCCTTAGTACCTTTGGATGGGACCATTAAGCATTATACATATGTTCTTGTCCAATTCTTGTTCTTTAAAAAATGAATGAACATGTTATATCATATTTTAGATTAAGAATGAATAAATCCAAAATGAATGAACTAAAAATCATAAACAAATAAATGATTAATAAAAAATTATAAATCAATATTCAATTACTTTGATACCACTTGAAGATTTTGTGGTATATCAGAAGCCTCCAGGACAATTCCAAATGTTGTTTTTTAATCAATTTATTCTATTTTCTAAGAAGAAAATGGAAAATAGAAACCCCAATATCCGTGACACAAGATCCATTATATATAATTTATAAATAATTTTTCCATTTTTTCTTGAAATTTATTTATTCATTTTCAGATTAGCTGACTTCTTTGTCTATACCATCACCGTGATAAAAGATTTAATAGTAGAGTCCATCTAGAGGTATCCAAAAAATTTCTATGAACCTTGGAATATCATTGAAGGATATTTTCATGCTATTATGGAAGATCCACATCCCAATAATGTTTTTTTTATAGCCAGAATACCCCGAATTCTCAAATGAATCAATATAGTTCTCTCATGGAAGTGAAAAGTATGGGAGGATTAAATCTCTACATTTCTGAGAGGATTATCAAGGGTTTTACCTATAGGTATTGAGAGGATTATTTCTAGAGAACATTATGCCCAAAAATATTGATTTTTCTAGAAATTATATAATTGTGTTCATCAGGTTAGATAATTAGTTATTTCGTATAGGCCCTTAGCCAATCTATTAATCTATATCGAACCACATGTATAATAAAAATAATAATAATTCCATTATTTCCCTACTGTACTTAACACTAAGTTATAATTTAAAAATCATTTAATAAATATATTAATTAATACTTATATAAATGATATTTAATATATTATTCCCACTGAACCCCTAACTCGGTTCATAAACCCACCTCGTTAATAATAAAATATTGAATAATGAAAATTAATTTAATTAAATTACTTTCACTATATTATTCATTTTGTAAATAAACATTTTTTTGCTATAAAAATACTGAAATAATTATTATTGAATTTAACATGAGAATTATATTTATTATAATATTTGACACTAATAAAATATATCTATGGTTCAGGGTCCACATAATGTGTGACCCTATTGGGATCTTTCTTAGTAAAATTAGGGTAGCTGGCATAAATTCCATGATCATAATCTGCAATTATGTAAAGGCACCCATATAGAATGAAATTAATTTCACATTGATAATTACATCCCAAGAATGATCATTGTGTAATATAATACTTCAATCTTATTATCTCGTCACACCTATTTAATTACGAGTGTCATAAACATATATGATTTTTATATCATTCGATTACATTTCATAAAATGAATTTTTTGATAAAACTATCATGTATAGGATTTAATCATAATGTTCAATTCCAATCCACGGGCCTAAGATATTTACTTTTATTACAAAGGAAGGGATATTGAATTTCTTAACTTATTCATTAATTCCATGTCACTCGTGACATGCCTAAAATATTCTACTTCATCTTGAGAATAGGTTGTCATATTTTTAGTCAATACATATAAGTACATGACTCGTGATATGAAAAAAATAATATCACAGTTATGTGCCAATATATAAGTTTGTAAATAATAATATCCAAAGAAACATATTACATGTGGAACTACTACGGGTGAATATATTCTCATAACATTCTTTCAGGGATATTAACAAGTGTTATCTTCTTGAGAAGAAGTATCAATGTCATATGAGGCTCTAAATCCTGATTGAATGCAACATCACTATCCCATTATGGATATTTCAACCAACCATAAAAAAAATATTTAAGAAAATTATCATGGAACGTCAAGGTTCTCAATATAATCGGAAGACTACTATAACCTTTCAATTTCATAGATACTCTGAGGACATCATCACATTAATAGTAATGAGATGAAAACTCATAATATTACAAGACCATTACTAATGTTAAAAACACTAAATATATAGGAAATCAAAAGTATAATTTAGTTGGTTATAGGGTCTCAACTACAACATATATGGAGAAAAAAGTATACCACATAAGGTGTCACACACTATGAAATTGGTGTACTAGGGGTCAGTGTTTCATATTGAATCCCCACTACTGAATTTGGTGAGATACCTAGAAAGATAACTTCAAGATTTCTTAATGTTTATCAAATTAGATCATAATAGGGTATTTTTCTAATACTATCATTGGTTAGAGATTAATGGATATGGGATTTTTCCTCTTGTATAATGAGTATGGCATATTGTTCTTCTATTAAGATAGAATTTTCAAATGTATGGCCATACATATAAAAGTATCATGAGATGTTATCATCTACTTATGTGACTGTAATTCAATGTACTCATCCTCGTAGATGAATTAAACATGGAGTACTAATTGACCAAAATAGTTTAACTCAGTGAATCCGGAAATTATGAGGAAGCTATATTGGGTTAAGATAATCAATATACTATGGCCAATCTACATTATAAAGAAATATATTTTATGATTATTAGTCATTTTATTGGATGAATTTGGAGGAAATTGGTATAGAGATACAAATGTTTGAAGTATATCATTCCATATCATTTTGTATCTTGGTTGGCTCTGATACTTTGCTACATGCCTCTCTTTAACTGCATTGATGAATTTAAGAATTCATATTTGTTTTCAATGTCAAATAGGTCTATGGTGTTTCATATATTGGTTTATTTAATGGGTATTTGGTTTTATAAAAATTAAAGAGATACTCTAAATTTTTATAGATTTTATCCAAAATTATATTTTTATGGTTCTTCATATTGTATTACATATAATGCAATGTATGTTGAGATTGGTGGTAGATTTATGAAAGTGTTTTATAAGATATCTAAAATATGTTTTGGATATGTTTTCATGAGTTATTTATATGATATAATATATGGTGAAATGGAATAATTCCTATGAGGATATAGTGAAAGTATATATTGATAGATATATTCCCTAAAGCCCTTATATTATACAGTATGACATGTGTGTGTCGTAGGGTACACAATACTTGCGGAAAAAGGTATGTTTTGTGTCTTTGGGTATATCAACATATAAGATATTAAGATATTGTATTATGTTTTTCTGTTATAGAAGAATTATATAACTCGATTAAATTATAAATCCATGAATCAAATGGAACGTTTAATTTTGGAATTAAATTATTCACTTTGGAAAATGAAAATTAAATGGTAATGTATGAATAATATTCCACATTGGATATAATTAATAAAGATATTTTGTAGGAAGAAATATATTGGATAAAGAATTTATGTGATGAATAAGTGAATGAATGAATGAATGAATGAATTTATAGGTACATTTCATAACATATGATTAAATGTATGTGGTTCGAAAAGAATTTTGAAATCTTACATAAATGATGCTTAACTAAAAGAATTATAGTTTCCACTTATAAAGAATATGTCTAGTGAATACATTCTCCCAAATGATTCTCTCACTCTTTTTATCTATTTAATACTAATATTTACTAGCATACCTTGAGAGACATAGAGAATACATACTAAATTATTTGGGTGATTCAGTTTATCTTGTGGATACACCTTAAAGGATAGATACTTTTGGTTTTTTCCTTATTGATTTTCATCATCCATTTTTATTGAAGGAGGATCCACCAAAATTTGTGAAAGATAAAGATATTTTTTCATTTATATTTCAAAAGGTTAGGGTTTCTTATATAGTGTTATCTAGATTTATGGTTTTTAATGCTTTCCTCTTTGTTGATTAATTATAAATTGATCCTTTGAATCCTTACAGATATTACCACAGATTGTTTTATGAGATATCTAATAGGATAGAAGTGAAATGATATAATTTGGGTAATTGTTGACTATTTGACTAGATTTTTTCATTTTCTTTTATTTTGGGAGTCTTAAAAAGTTAAAGAGATTTTAAATATTTATATTAGATAAATTTAGAAATTTCATGGGATACCACAGAATATTATGTATTATTCTAGTGTGATATTTACATATTGACTTTATGAGGAGTTGAATATAGATTTGGGTTCCCAAGAGAAGTTTGGAAATGATTATTATCCCTAGATAAATAGATAACTAGAGAATAATGTTCAAAATATTAAGAATATGACTTATATATTATTGATTTTGGAGGTTTATGGAAAGATCATGTTGACTCAATAGAGTTTATTTATAACAATATCTATAAAGGATTTATAAAGATATCCCCATTTAAAAATTTAATGGGAGTCTAGGTTGATTTACTTTATATTATATAGAAATCGGTGAGGAAGAATTCTTTGTACCTTGTATTGTGCAAGATAATTTTGATCATGTGCAAATTTTCCAGAAGAGATGAACTTTAGTTTAAAGTTGTAAGAATTCATATGATAATCAATGGTTCCATACTATTGATTTTGATATTAGATGTCATATATTTCTTTATATCTCAACTTTTATTGGAACATCATGAAATTGAATAAAAGTGATGTTTACTCAATGGGTTTTCAGAACAATTGAAATTATAGAGAGACTCAGGTAGATATCTTATAATTTGGTATTAACAATAATGTATAGTAAGATGAATGATTTTTTCAAGTTTCATAGCTAATAAGACATTAATGAGATCTTTAAATTATGCTTTAATGTGAAGAAACAATGCTTGATACAAATTCATCTATTTTTGAATTTCTAACATTTAATATTTATCTTAGAGAAAAGATTTTTTTGGGTAAATTCATCCAATGTATACATGTTATATGGTAGAATGGTTAATTGTAAGATTAAACATGTATATTATAAGTAGGAATAGGGTAATAATGGCTAAATTTATTTATTTTTGATACACAATTACACTCTTCAGGGGAAAGAATCCATATGATGGGGAGTTTTTAATTTATCTATGTTTTGAGGAATGATTTTAATTTTGTTTTCCTAGTTTGTGGTTTTATTTTGTATTATTTATTATTGATTTTAAGGGTTTTTTTGTGAATTAGTGAGATATAAATTTTTTATGTTCATTTATGATAGGATACACTAGTATGATCTACTGGGTTCCCAATATGAGAGGATTAGGATGGGGCGCCCTAGACTAGCCACCAGGTACTTGGTGTCTATATACTGGGAACTCGAGAGTACTCAAAGTACTTTTTTTAATTAGGGAATTATGGTAACAATATTATCAAATGATTTTGTATAATTAATTGTTTTTTTACTTTAGAGGGAAGTTCCTATGGAATTCCCCTACCCTAATCACATTTTCTCCCTTAAACTTCAATAAGTGATTTCTTCTCTATTCCTAGATAAAATAAAAATTTATTGGTTGTGTTGTACTAAAATTCATAAGTGTTACAAGAGTCAAATACTTTTGTTAGAATAAATAAAGGTTTGTTCAATTTGATGTTCTAATCGTCTATATTTTCTTATATTATGATGATTTAATGGATTTCTAGAGCACTAAAAGGAATAAATACTTCCCCATTAATGTGGATTACTAATTGAGTGTTAGGTAAGTAACCTCCTTAAATCATCATTATTCAATTAATTTATTTTATATAAAATTTTCACTCCTCCAATTATTTATTAATTGGTATGTAAAATTAATTATGTTGATGCACTTTCTTTTTTCTGATTTGATAGTTTTTGTGAATATTTTATAATTGCAGTTTAAGAAAAAAATTTCATAATTTTATATATATGGTTATGGGTTAATAATAAAAATCTAGACATGTCTTAAGAAATTTATTTATTAATTAATGGTAAAATCATAGAAAATATAAAATAGAAATAAATCAATTTTTAATGATAGTTTTACATGTATAAGTGTTATTTATTTTTTATAAAATCAGAATATAAATATATTAGTTTTAATGAATATTTTTGACTAAATACATGATGTTTAAAAAGTTTTTAGTTTTGTTAATTTAAGTAATAATGGTAATTGTTTGTGGAAAAACATTTCAAAAAATGGTGAATTAAAGTAAATAAACTTGGGGAACTAGTTTACTATTTTGATTTTCATGATCAAATACATGGAATTTAAATTGATGATTACATGTGGAAAATTATGTTTGTAATGTGGTAAATTTTTACAAAAGGGGGACTTACTGATTAAAAATATATTGGTTTATATTTTGGGATAATTTTCTTAAAAATGAGATTTTATTATACAATATTCCCAGTTGAAATAATTTTTAATGTATAAAATCATGTTTGAATTTAAAGGTACTTTCTTGTGTTTTTCCAAAATAATTGAATTATTCTGGTGAATATCCATGGTCTGAATTAGGATTTTTTTTGCGATGAAAATACATTAGTGTTTGATTTTTGTTACAGTAAAAATATTATTGTGAAAAGTTCCATGAAGTTAATAACTTAAAAGGAGCCTTAGGTTATGATAAGAAATGATAAATTTGAAAGTGATTGATGAGTTCGACTAAGACTAATGTTTGATAGGTGTTACATTAGATGTTATGTGTTTGTTAAATGCGATTTTATCAACCATGTATATGGATACCTTTTTCAATGACTAATATAAGATCTTATACAAGAATTTATTTAAGAAATGTTTTGACTATTTAGGTGAATTTCTATCAACTAACACTTTATTTGTATACTAAAAATGACATTATTAAAGAATTTAGATATTTATAGTTTTTATATATGATCATTTTGAACTCTAAGTGATATCAAGGGATATATTGGTTTCTAATGAGTATTTTTTTTATCACTACCTATTTCTACAAAACTCATGGTTGTACAGATTTTAAGCATAATGTTTCATGTAAAGGAAAGAATCCTCAGTATATGGGAGATGATGTCATGAGACATTTTGGAGGTATTATTGTGTATATATATAGACATTTTGAATCAATTCATGTGTATATGGAGTTGTGTAGATATATTTATCCACATTTATCTATATTTATATTTTCAATTGTATTGTTAATGCCATGGTACATGAGATTATTTTGAAATCATGTTTACATGTAAGAAGCATTCGGGAATTCAAGACATTCTACAATAAAATTATTGAGTTTGTTATTATCGTATTGCACTGCATATTTTTGTTACATAATCAATTTCAGAGATTTTTTTGAATGAATTTTATATAGTAAATCACTCTGTTTTTGATATTCTTATACCATAAACATTATATACTAGGCTCTAGAGACCCAGGAATGAACTTAAAGCCATGTTTTATTTCACCTTGATGGAATAGTCATACTAGAGTGGAGTGTTACTTTAAACTCTTCTATTTTTTATGTAATAATCATATGGGAATTTGAGAAATTCTACATTGAAATTATTTACTATGTTATTATCATATTCCACTACATATTTCTATTACAAAACCTATTTTAGATCTTTTTTTTTGTGATGGAATATTATATGGTAAATAACTTTAATTTTGATTTTATTATTCCCTAAACATTATTTACTAGGCTCTAGATACCAAGGAGTGAAATTAAGGACAAGTTTAATTTCACCATGGTGGAATAGTCATGCTGGAGTGGAGTTTTCCAATTATCCACTAACTTGATAGTTTACTACTCAATATTTTATTTAATAAAATTATTTTAAAAATTAATGTACATCATAGGTGAGTATTTTATTTTCTTAATTTCCAAATATATATATATATATTTATTTATTTATCAAGAAATATCTCCCCAAAAAAATTCTTCTCTTCACTAAGATCCTATTTTTTCATCCATATCCATTGAGAATATGAATTTCCCATAGAAATATAATCTACATAATCTATCATAATTGAATTTATCTCTTATATCTTATTAAACCTTCTGACATAGTTACTTTCAAAAAATCATGCTCCTTCACAAATATAGTTTTTATCTACTACATTTCTATCCAATACACATATGAGTATGTCACTAATTATTAGTCCTGTAATTTTAAAAACACTATGAAATAATAAAGTTAACCTTGAAAATATTTTAAGACTATTTTAACTATAATATAATTTTATTCCTTTTAATTATGTAAATACCTCAAATCAAAAAACTTTGAGTAAAAAATGTTCTAACTTACTAGTACCAGGTACAATAAACCTTCAATAATTCTTTGACAAAAGGTAAAATAAGTGACTTCACATTTCATTGAAATCACAATCATTAAACACATAAATTTAGAAAATTAAAACACTAACTATAGATCTCTTACAATAAAGATATTATCACCAACATAGAAGAGTACTATGAGATTATTTTCCATTGATGATTTAGTATAGTGGTTGTAATCAACACATTCTATTTTAAATTCCAAATTCCTTAAATGAAATTACATATGATACATTAATATTATGGTGAAAGTTTCAAGATATATAAGGACTTATAAATAAGCACATTCTTATTTCATCATATCATTCTTGAAAACCCACAAGTTGTTGAATATATACATCCTCTTTAAGCAATCTATTTGATAATTGTTAGTTCCTATTAATTTCATATGTCTTAAAACCTATTTGAAAAAAATTTCCATGAAAAGATTAATATACTCAAATATAGTTATTTATATGAACTTAACTTCTATATTTATGCTATTAATTTTTAAATAGGATTATCATACCAATGTATATTTTTTCGGGATCATATTCCCATGTTCTCCATTTTTATTTTTGAACACCCCCTTGGTTGCAATAAAATTGTAACCATTTATCCTTTTCATAATCTCCTATGTTTGATTCATTTTTATTTAATCCAACACCTAAATCATGGATATAACCAATAATAAAACCTTTTTAGATTCTTAAAATGTTTACAATACCACCTATGTTAATATAGTAGTATTCTCAGTAATACTCATAATTTGAGTTTGTGTAATACATTTATTATCTCTGATGATATTTGAATCATTAATTTTAACACTTATTTTCCTTATTTGATTTATGGAATATCTCACTTCAACACCACATAATATTTTCATATAGCCTTGGAATCCTCATAATTTTTTAGGTCCTATAAGACCTTATAATTTGTATCAATTCCATATTTTCTGAACATATTTCCGTTAAATTTTAATTTATATACTTTTTTATAGATATATTTTAAGTCCCTTTGAAATAATTTATTTCAATAATCCTATTTATTATATTATTTAAATCCTTATAATATTTTATCCTAAGTAAATTGTAGAGGAACACTCCTTCATCTACCACATCTCTATAATTTCTATAATTTTTAATTGTTTTAGATATAGAATTTTCATTCAAAAACTATAAGGTGTTTTAGAGTTTGATTCCTTCATTTCACATTTCATATGGTGTTTTATCCTCTCTAATAATTCACAAATATCTATTTTTATTTTAAAGAACTAATTTCACTACGAAACAACCCTATGGTTTGTAAACCAGAACTGGTGTCTATTTTATTAAATTGTAATAAGATATAGTGGATCACATCATGAAGGACTGGTTAGTTTTTTAGTCTTGAATAACTAGATACATACTTGTTTCATCTTTTACATTGAAAAAAATATAAAAAATAGTAAAAGTAAATATTATACATCCATGAAACTCATTCAAATATTTCATATTCTTCTAAAAAAATTTAAATAACAGTGAGATCAATTCTTGTTAAGTGTTGTGTACATCGGATGATTTAGTGTTTAAATAATACATAATTAGTATTTAATGGTTTCTAATTGGTAATAAATTTAATTTAACCAATAATATGGGAATGAAATTCATCAATTAATAATATCAAAGTATAAATATCATGGATTATAATAACAGAAATAAAAATGAATGAAATGTTCAATGTTAGACATCTCAATCCTTGTCTTGTGCCAAGATACTTTCAAATAATGGTTGTCATACACCAAAACCCATTCAATAAGGTTAGTCAACTGGTTTCTCTCATGAGGCTTATCGATGAATCTAGAGTATATCTGCAACTGGGTACCACTCAAAATTTCATTTCAAAAGAATTATTTATTTATTGAATGATCAATTTAACCATAAACAATATGCATTAACATTAAATTTCTATATTGAGTGTAGAATATCAAATATCAAAATTTCCCCAATCAATCAAATAACATTCCTTGTAAAACACTGTATGTTAAAATAGTGTATGATATTAGAAATCTGTATATCCATTATATGAAAAGAGTGGTTATAAATTTTAAATATAATTTTTGATGAAATATAGTAACAATAAAGTGAATATTTCCAGAAAAATTTAATGACTATAAAGTTATTAATTGAAATAGGATGACCATAAATTCCTAAAAAATATTGGTTTTTTAATAAATTAAAGTCATCTTGACAACAGTATAAAATTCAATAAAAATGTTTAAATAATTTTTTTTTAAAAATAAATTTCCTTCTAAAACCATGGGAAACTATTAAAATAAGGAAAATAACATAATATGGTTGTGGAATTTGTAAAATCAATTTACATCATATACGTTAAAAAGAAACATTCCATTAAATTTTTTGAAAATAAATAAAAAAACAATCACATTGAAATGATTACCTTTAATCCTTTTAAATTGTATTTAGAATTACATTTTATGTCCTTAAAAAATATTTCATTTAATAATAATGGATTTTATAATATAATTTTCAAAAACTATGGATATTAATGAAAAATATTCTTGACCAGGAAGAGAAATTAAATCATACTATCTTATAAAAGTTTATTTTATTGATTAATGTTCCATAGAAAAGAAATTTTGAAATAAAACATAGAAATTATTTAAATTGACAGGGTAGAATAATATATATGGGTATTATGAAGTATATATTATATCTTTTATTTAATGAAAATAAATTCAATAAAAAATTTATATTATAAAATAAAACTCACACCAATTTGGTAAATATTTAATTATAACCCCTTGAAAAATTAAACATGTATTGAATCTTTAAATATACTTAATTAACATATATTCATGTTAAATATAAAATTTTTATTTATATATGCCATATAAAATTAAATATGTGTATAACAAAAAATATGTCTCAATGAAGTGGTAATTGAGATGAAAACACCATACCTCATGCTTCTATATAGTTTAAATTAATATAATTTAACATCCCACCCAAAGTAATTTAATTTAGTGGATGAAGAAGTGATACTAACCTCAGGTTACATTCCCTACACACCGAAGGTTTGCAATAAATGCCAAGGGATTAAACACAGGAGACATGGCGGAACAATTACCCTTTTATAGACACACACAAACACAGAACACACAGATATCATGATAAGGATAAATAATACTTGAGAAATCTATATAAAATATTCATGAAATAAAATCCAATCATAATATATGTTATCAATACATCAATAAAAAATTAAATAAGGAATAATTTAACTAACCAAACCATTATAAATAAAAGTATCATTATGACTGAATAAAATTCCCTATTATATATTATGGTTATAGAAAACACATTAACTTATTTGGTTTCATTATATCCTTTAGGATATAAAAGATATTTAAGAATCAAATCAATTTATAATATTTTTATTGAACAATGATCACATGATTAGTGTAAATATAGGCTTTTTTAAAATATAATCAACCTAGATAAAGTATGTGATGTCTTCAAGCTGTAAGATTGTACTATATTAATCTCTTTTTTCAGGGATTTTTATAGAGATAACATCACTGAGATTTTAACCTCACCAAACCCTAGATGAGACGCAATTACTAAAGTGTGAGTGGAACTATTTGAGGGAGATGTTAAAGATCCTTAAGATCACGACCCAAACCATGTACGCCAACACCCTATGAATATATCATCATCTTGAACCTAACCCTTAATGAAATTTATGGTGTAATAAATTTATTTTTTTCAAGATCCAAATAATATGAACATTTATATTTTATAGAAAAATTAATATATTTACATCTTACTGTCATTACTTTGTAAATGATTTCGTTTTGAATAGATAAAATACAAATTGTATTTTTGTTTAATATGTGATTTCAGTTAAGGTATTTCCTTTTGAAAAATCAAATAATTTTAAAAATAAATTATATTTTAATAAATTAAAACCATTAATTTTTTTTAAATATAATGGATAATAAAATTTTTATAAAGTCAAAAGTAAATTTTTATAAGGGTTTGAAAACTATTATTGCAAAAAAAACATAGGATTTTTCACTAAAATTAAATTATTATTTTATAAGTGAAAATTAACATATTTTGGATATTATTTATATAAATTAAATTTTATATTCTGAATAATAACACAAAAATTATCCAATGGTGAAATTTTCATAATTTTCTGAGATAGTCGAATTTTCGGTTTAAAATTAAATATGGTATAAATATATAATGTGTATTGTGACACCATAATGACCCAATAGTAATGAAATAAATTCTATAAGGGTATCATGTACTAAATATATTTTTCCCTTTTAATATAATGTGATTTTATGTTTTTCTTAAATTTATAAATACTTTTTGAATCCTCTAAAACCAATATTATATTTTATGGTTTTAAAATCAATTCTTTATAAACATGACTCACTTACACATCGTGAAGTATAATATAATTATGTATTTGTCCATTTTACATATAAAATAAATGAAAACACATATGTTTTGGAGGAAACATGTCCAAAAACCATTGTAAGGATTGTGGGTTTTATTAAATTATTATATAGATTCCAAAACACATGTTTGTGAAATAATAAAGAACTCCCCTCTATCTTATTTTATAAACCCTCCCAATATCCCATTGATCTTAATTAAAAAACATTATATCTTGTAATAAATATTCCCTACCCTCTCTATATTCTTCAAAATGTGCACGCAATCTTTAAATAAGCTCCTCCCAAGCTTTTGGAATCACTCTTTCTAGGTAAGGGATCCTTTCCTTCTCCACTTTATTCAAGTATATTCATAATTTTATGCCTTTTCATTTATAATTACTAATTTTGGGATATGTTTTTCCACACCCAAATTACTGTATATTGTATTTTAAAATTATTATTTAACCTTTTAACTCTTATTAAAACATTTAATGTAAATTTATGTACTTACATAATGCTTCTAAAATTTCATTATGATTTTTCATGCCAAATCATTACATTATGAATAAAAATTCCCATTTCCACTCAAGGGTATTCAAATAAATTTAAATATAATTTATTTATTAAGTAATTATGTGTTTAACTCACACTCATTTATCATGGGGATAAAATTATAAAATATATCCTTATGTTTTATGATCTATGTCACACACTTATGCATGTAAATGATATAAAATTGTTGGGTGAACCCATAATTATAGAGTTCTCCGATAAATTGGGTAATATTTTAGTCTCATGAGACATCATTTATGGGATTAGGGAGTGATACTCAAATATTATGGAAATTTTTCCACCAGGATATTATTTCCTTCTATTTAGCCATGACCAATGTTTATGATGACAAGTTAATAGTTTTTACCACTTTCCCATGTTACCTTTATGTTATCATGATTTTTCATTTCTCTTTGTTCATGTTTATGATTATCACCCATGTTATTTTCCATTAAAATTCCTATTTTCAAACATGCAATACATTATTCATGTTAATCCATTTTTATTCCTTTATTGGGATTTATATCTCACACCTTTCTTAAATATACCCCAAGTTTATCCAACACTATTTTAAGAATGATTGAATATTATGAGCATGATAAGGATGTTTTCAATAATGTTGAGGTACCGCCGATTTTTATGTTAAAATAAAATATACCTAATTACCCAAATATACTATAATTTTCTAGTGTATAGTTTATATTATTCATTTTCTGATGTAATGAATCATGAATTAATGTGTCATAAGGAAAATGGTTATCATAGTTGGTATCGAAGAAATGTTTAGTTATTTTTTAGATTATGATTAAAGAAATATATCAAAATACCTAGGTAAAATACTATACATAATATAATTCCCTAAATTTTGGTAAAATATAGATTAATTGTTTTCTAAGAAAATGAATCCCTGTTTGGATATTACATGTTTATGTGCATTCAGTATAGATTTACTTATGGGTAACACCTAGTAACATCATATTGAGCTAGAAAAGATAGGGAAATTGTGCAAAAGAATGTTCCTTTATTCATTACCAGTTTTAAACTAATGGGGATGTAATTTAGTGAATTCAAAATTTCATCATGAACCATTATTAAGGGAAAAAAATTCCCATAATAGTCTATGTCATAAAATAGATCATGGATAACATATATTGAATCTTTGAAATAAATAATTTAAGGAATAAATATCATTTATATTTTATCCCGTGAATGTTATTGCATCCCCATTTGTGTGTTTAATATTTTGAAAGTACTCATCCCTATTTTTTCCTTTACTCATACCAATTGTTGGAAATAGGAGGAACTGAGTAAAAACCAATGTTATTGGTGATTTTATGACTTCTAAATGAGATTACCAAAGTAATGGGAGTTCGAATTGGGAAATTTGTTTCAACAATATATTAGTTGAACCAGGTTATGAATAGAAAAATAAATCATGAGGAATACCAAAATATCAATATAAAAAAGGACCAATTGATACATTTATGAAAAAAGGCCTCTCAATTTCAATGGATCACCTGATCCCTTAATCCTAAAATAATGGATCATCATTTATGGAATGATATTATCCATTAATTAATTTTTTGTGAAGGATAAGTTCATAATGAAATTTTATCTTATAGAGGGAGAATCTAATCATTGGTGGACATTGATAAAGAATATAAATCATGAGAATGAGATTCTATTTATTGGGTGGAAAGAATTATGGAAAATGTTTTTCAATAAATATTTTACTCATACTCTATAAAGTAAAATTGAAATGGATTTCTTTCACTTAAAGAACAGTACTATGAATCCATCAGGGTGTATGGGAAAAAATTCACAAGACTTGAAATATATTCCTCTTAATTTTTTATTACCCCTAAATGAATAGTGGATTGATTCTTTAGTAGGTTAAATATGTACCTATTAAATTCCCTAGTGATCTGAGACGTTGAAAGAAATGATGAAAATGTCTAAATTACCCTCAAAGTCTAAAAGGATATCTGTTAATATCAATTTTCTCATAGGGATAATAAACACAAAGTATATTTTAATTATATAATTTTGATGTAAAAATATAATGGAGGTATTAAATTTTAACATCTTACTTGTCAAAAGTGTGGAAACAAGTACCCTAGAAATTTCCCAAAGGGGATGAGGAAATGATTTATGTAGGGGAAGGAAGGTAACATGGCTTTTAGTTCCTTATTATAAAAATCGGTAAGTGTAATAGAATATAAGAATAATCTAGAATCACCTCAACAAATTGTCTAATATTTCAACTTTAAGTAACAAGGGCACTTTACAAACCCTTGCACTAAGTTGTGGGTGATCAGAGTTAATCTACACCAGTGACATCCAAGGAAGAAAGGTTGAGCTTATTCCATTGAAAACACAAAATTATATCCTGAAAATTATGTGGTCATGGGTATACTAGATATTCATTCTAGAATATAAAACATTATTTTTTATTCTTGGTCTATGCATTTCTCTATATCATGCAATTTTATTAGAACTATTGAAACACCCCCACAACAAATATAAGTATAGATTTAGGTGAAAAATGGGGAAATTATTGCATCCCAAGTATAAAACTCTTCCCTTATCTAAATTTGTGGGCCAAAATTCCCTGGGATCCTTATGATACTCTCTTTAGTGTAATTTGATGAAATTTTGGGTATAAATTATCTTTCCTTACATAGATCCAAGATAAAATTTCATCAGAAGGGAATCTATCTCCATATCCGGAATTATCCTCTAATTCTATACAATTACAAGGAGTAGGAAGAATTTAATTTACATCCGAAATCACAAGAATATATATTATTTCCCTAAAAGAAATTGTATCTAGATCAAATGATTAGGTTTATGGAAAAGATCGTACTTTAATACATTCCCATTGTTTGAAAATATGATAAAGTGATTATTGAAGAATATCCATATATTACTCATATAAAAAAGGATTAATTTTTCATCGATCACATAACTGTGGATCTAATAATATCAAATACTCTATATAGAATGGGTATCATGGAACATGAGAAGCTAAAGAAACAATTGGAGGAAAATACAGATAAATGATTCATATACCCAAGATCTTCATTATTGGGTTCTTAATTCCTCTTTCTCTAGAATATGTATGGGTAAATGCACCATTTCATTGATTATCATGATCTCAAAATGATCAATATAAAGAAAAATTAACCTCTTCCCTAGATTGATGACCTTTTCAATATGCTACATGGATCCCAACACTTCTCTAATGTGGACCTTTGGTTAAGATATTATCATGTAAGAGTGTAGAAGGAGGATATCCCTAATACTACTATTTCTATAAGGAATGAACACTATGAGTTCATATTACTTCCATTTGTACTCATTAATGATCTAAAAATCTTCATGGTCTTAATGAATATAACCTTTAGATTTACCTAAAAAAACCTTTGTTAGTTTTTATAGACAATATTTCTATATACTCCAAAAGAAAGTAGGTCCATGAGGAGAATATGAGTAGTATTATCAAGTCCTTATAAAAGCATAAGTATTATGAAAAGTATATAAAATTTAATTTCTAGTTTAAGGAACTCACATTTTTTGGGAATATTATCACAAGAAAAGGGATATCAGTATACCCTTCAATGATAGAAGCAATTGAAGGATAGAAAAATCTAACATCTATGAAAGATATTTGTACATTCATTAGACTGGATAGGTATTATATATGTTTTTTAAGAAATATCTCATGATTTTCAAACCCTATAACCATGATAACATGGAAAGAGTAAAATTTTTCTAGAATAATGAATGTGAATAGAGATTCAAGGAGTATAAATATATTATTATCAGTGAACCTGTAGTTATTCTACCCAAAATTAGAGAAATTTTTTGTGGTAAAAATTATTCTTCAAATAAGGGATTAGGATTTTTACCTATTCAAAATGAAAAACTGATAGCCTATTCCATAAGGAAATTGAAATTTCATGAACAAAACTACGTAACAAATGATCTAGAGTTGGCTGTAGTGATCATCATGTTGAAAATTTAATGGCACTATCACTTTTGGGAGAAGTGTAGAATATATATGGACCATAAGAGCCTTGAGTATATATTTTCACCTAAAGGGATAAATATGATAAACTGAATTTTATTAGAGATGGTTAAGGATTATAACTACTCAATAATCTATTATCCAGGGAAATCAAATAAAGTTGTAGAAACTCTATATATAAAGGATCAATAAATTTTATCATTGATGGGAATTGATAAGGATACAATCTTCAAATAGTTTAGAAGGATAGACATGGGAAACATAAAGGAAAAAAATCATCAATCCTTTAAAAATTGATTTCCCAACCATCCCATTTATATAATATAAAGGATTCTCAAATAGATAATGTATAAATTCCTATGAAATCAAAATCCATAAGAAAAGGGAAATCCTTATAGATCAAAATTAATGAATAAGGAGTTGTAGGATTTGGGTCAAGACTATGTATACCATAAAATCCTAAGTTTAATAAGGATATTTTGGATGATGCACATGGATTGACCTTGTCTATCCATATGGGGATCACAAATATGTATCAATATCAATAAGAGCACTATTTTTAGGAATATATGAAAAAAGAGATCATGAAATATATATCATGGTTACTTTTATATCTATAAGTGAATGCTAAATGGAAAAAATACAAGGGTATAATGAAACCATTACCCATAAATACCTGGAAATAGGTAAACTTAACCAAGTACATTTTCAATGGTAGTATAAATAAATTAAGCTGAAACAATGATATATCGGTTGTGTTGGATCATCAAAAAAATAATTCTCACTTAATTGCAATTCAAGAGGACTATTCACATGATCATATTGCAAGGATATACATTTGGGATATGGTGATCCTGCATGGCACACCACTATCAAATAAATCTGATAGAGACCCAAGATATGCATCCATGTTTTGGAAGAGTCTATCAAATGTTCAAAATACTAAGTTAAAGATGAACACATATTATCATCCTCAAACTACATGGAAATCCGAGCAGTCAGTCCAGAAACTTGTGGAAATATTGTGAGAATGCTCATTATAGTTCAATAGTGGATGTGATCAACATATTACATTGGTTGAGTTCTCATAAAATAATAGTTTCATTGAACAATCAAAATTGGTTCCCTATAAAGATATTTATGGGAATAGGTATAGAACACATTTATGATGGGATGAAGTCACTGAATGAAAACCTTTTGGTCTTAAAATGGTCATGGAAATGGTGGAAAAATCAAGACCATTCAATATCACGTTAGGGATGCTTAGAGTCAATAGAAGAGATATGATGACAATCATTGACAAGACATAGAGATTGAGGTTTGATATAAGGTATTCCTATGTATATCTACATGGACGAATGTTGCAAGATTTTGGAATAAGGGAAACATAGTCCAAGATACATTATTCCCTTCATGATCCTTGATCACATCAGAGCGGTGAACAATTGACTACCCATGCCACCTAACCTATCTAATGTAAATGATGCGTTTAATGTATCCCTATTGAGGAAGTACATACTAGACCCCCTACATGGGATGAATCCAGATGTGGTACAATTATAAATTGATATTTTATATATGGAGTTATTTTTGAAGATCTTAAATAATAGAGACAGAGTACTACAAAATTAGATAACACACTAGGTCAAATTGATATAGAGAAACCACGGGTTTGATGAACTGATGTGGGCACTAGAGAAGGAGATGAAACAAAATTGCTGTCATTTATTTTAGTGTGTGAAATGAAATATTTGTGGAAAAATTTTCTAAATAGGGGAAGTATTTAATGATCCAAACCTTTATAAATAATATTCCATATATGATGGAATTAAATTCCCTATTATGTATTATGGATATAGAAAACACATTAACCTAATTGGTTTTTTTATATTATATCAAATTTAAAAGAAGGTTAATAATAATTACCGTTGATAATATAACCATTTAACAGTGATCACACAATTAATATAATTATAAGGTATTGAAAAATACAATTGGAACAAATAAAGGTTTTGATGGCCTCGACTAGTAGGATCATACCCTATATAGCCCATTTATCATATATTTTGAGAGATATAGAATCACTGGTCATTTCCCTTGACTCATCGGAATAAGATATCCTATAAATAATGTTTTAAAGAAATCATTTATTAGAGAAGTTCAATCTCATCCATATCATGGCTTAAACCATGTACTCAAACACAAGTCCATGAAAATATCACCATCGCATACTTTATTATTATGGAATTTGATGGTTTAATAAAGCGATATGTATCAAGACCCTGATATTATGAATATGTATATTTCATATAATAATGAATATATTTACTTCTTATTATTGTTACTTTGTAAATGATTTCAATTTCGAAATGATGAAACACAAATTACAATTTTGTATAAAATAAAATTTCAATTAAGATACTAATTTTTTATGATTTCATGAATTTTAAAAATAAATTATATTTTAATTATGTAAACAAATTATTAATTATTATTAAATATAAATTATAATATAATTTTTATTATGTTAAATGTATTTTTTTTTATAATTTTTTGAAAGTTGTTATTGTCAAAAAACCCAGAAATTTTTAATAAATGTCAATTCTTGATTTAAAAGTGAAAATTCGCATATTTAATAAATTATTTTTGAAAAGTATATTTTATTTTTGTAATCATTGTTTTGAAATTATCTAATGAATAATCTTTCCTAATTATATGATATATTTTAATTTTTTGGTCAAAATTAAATAAAATACAAATATATGGTTTATATTATGACATCATAATGAACCAAAATTAATGTAATAAATTCCCTAAAGGGTATACATGTCCAAATATATTTTCCCCTTTAAAATAATTTTATCTTGAGTATATTTGATTAATTTTATAAAGCATTTATGTATCCACAAAAACCAATATTATATTTTATGTAGTTAAAATCCTTTCTTTATAAACATTACTCACTTACACATCATCAAGGGTAATATTTTAAAGAGTTCAACCCTTGGAAATGAATAAAAAAAATATTTGGTAGAAACCATGGGATAAACCCTTATAAAATTTATATTTTTGATTACTTTTAATTTAGAGTCCAAAACCTTTGTTTGAGAAATAATAATGAACTCTAATATATTTTCCTATATAAACCAATCCAATCTCCCCTTAAATTTAACTAAAAATCCTTGGAGAATGTAATTAATCTATCATGTCCTCTCTATAGTCCTCTAAAAGTTCTACCAAGATCTTATGGGGATCCTACGCTACTTTTAGAATCACCATATCAATGTAAGGTCTCCTTTCCTTCTCCACTTTATGTAAGTTTGTAAATCATTTTATGGATTTAATTTACATTTTTTAATGTCGAGATGCATTTTTCAAAATTTCTCCCACAATAAATATTGTTTTCAAATGATGACTGACCCTTTCACTCTCATTAAACCATTTTATGATTCATTTAGTTCTGGTATAATGCTGTCAAAATTACATTGTGATTTTTTCAGGCCAAACGATTACGTTATGAAAATCTACCCCCATTTAAACTAAAGGGTATAAACACAAATGTATCTACCCTTCATTTATTTGGGTCTTATATTTATGTAACCCAAATTACATTATTTTTGGGTTAAAATTTATTAAATACATCTTTATGTAGTATGATCTATATGTCACACTTATGCATGTGCATCATATAAAAACAACAGGTTCACCTGTAATTATATAGCGCTCGAATGCATTGCGTAATGATTTAGTCTCATAAGATGTCATGTATTGGGTTAGGTAATGATCCTAATTCATTATGTTACTTTTTACATGATGTTATGAGGTCTGAATAGGTATCATTGACTAATATTTATGATAACATGTTTAAAATTGTTTCAACTTTCACATGTTTCCTTCATGTTATCATACTATACCATGCCTCTTTCTTCATGATTATGATTTTATCCCATTCTTTTCCAAGTGAAATTACTATTTACTAACATTTAATAATTTCTTCATGTTATTCCATGTTTATTCCCCTACTGGGGATTATAGATCACCCCTTTCATATGTATGTCCCCAAGTTATGCCATATAGTTTTATGAATAAAGGAATATTATGAACATGTTAATGAAGTTTTCAATAATGATGATGAACCACCAATTTTTATTTTGTATTGAATTTACCTAATTAAAAAAATACAGTACACTTATCAATATTTTGGGTAGTATTATATGTTTTATTATTTATGTAATATTGATTTAATGTGTAATAATGATAACGGTTTTCATGTAAAACATCAAAGGAACAGTGGAATAGTAAGAGATATAAAATATAACTTAATTTAGAAAAAGACTTGGGAACCAATGTGGAATCACTACTAACCATGAAATAAACTGACTATAATCACCAAATTCACTAACTATGATAATAAAATCCAGGATTACTGCTATAAATGTATAAAACTAGTCCATTTTCTGTATGATGGACAATGTCTACATACACACCAATGTGCATATGTAGGGTGTGACTAATCATACCTAGTAGAAAACCTCCCAATATTTTCCCACATTCCTTAAAGGTCTGAAACAAGTAATATCATTATATATAAAATAATCAAGAAGAATATAAAATTTGTAAAGAAAATTCTCAATATTCAATATCTCATATGAATAGGTTTACTAAATATAGTTTAATCAAAACAATTTCTCTTCCAAAACATAGAATAAGTTCACAAATTCTAGTTTTTCATTATCATTCGTGTCTTTACATGCACACAAAAATTCATTAAAAATGAAACCCAAAGATAAAGAGTGGTGGTATGTCCTCTACTAAACTATTACTTGCTGGAAATAGAGTCATTTTTAATTTCTAGTTGACACGAACCACCAAGTTTTTTAAAAAAATTCCACGTATAATCTAATCATGAACACACACAAACCTATTCATTTCCATATGGATAACATAACCCATTAATCCAAAAAATGTTTCAAAACCATTATTCATCTAAAAAAACTTATTTAATAAATTTAAGAAGTCCATTGTGGTGACATGAATAATAAAATTTAAATTCCAACGTGTAATATAATTATTAAAATAGATTTACAAGGTAAAAAATTGAAAAATGATGATAAATATATTTTAAACCTAAAATAATATGAGTTCTAATAAATGTTGAAATATGGAAAAACCACCTACCACATGTTCTGTAGCACAATAGATCATAAGAAGATTCTATAGATCTTTAATATTCCTTCCTTTACTTTAATAAACCCAATATTCTATCATAAAACTCATCCAAATCCTTAAATATGTGTAGTAAAACACTGATATATGGTTTAATTCATAAAAAAGGAGATCTAAATGCATAAGGAAGAATGATATCCTAAATTTTATTTCCAAAATAAAATATTTGTCTATTCATTAGAATCAATGCGTGGAAGTCAGAGATCATAGGAAGTCATCTATGTTTACCCTATAAGTGAAGAGGAAAAGAGAAGCACCAAATAAGGATTCACACATGAACAAATAATTAAAACTAATTGTACCTAACCAAATTTATTATGAGAATTTTGAATTCAAAATGTGAATCCTAAATAAGCCACACACACTGATATTTGCGTTTCCTTAAATTTTAATTTATAAAAAAACCTTCTCATATCATAAATGGGTTTCATATTACAAATGGTTTTATCTATCCACCTAATGAAACACTTTCATGCATTAGAAGGGAATCTCAGTTTCTAGCTCGCACTACCAACCTTGTGAATTATCCTTTCCCAATGTAAATAATCTATTAAAAAAATTATAGAAATAATTCATATTAACCCGCCATTAAATTATAGTAAATACTTTCAATTATTAAAATCATAAAAATGAATAAAATAATCATTTACCCAAAACCAAGGGGCTTATATTCCACCCAATATTGGTCATTTTCTCCTCGAGAGGTTGGAGATCATTGTTTTCCTTGAATAAATCAAGCCATTTCTCCTCACAAATTGTTACTATTCCAATGTTTCCCCTTGAAACTAACCAATCCTCCATAAATATCAAACATAGGAAGTATAACTCCCATAAAGTATGTTTTCCTATTTTTTTTAGAATCTAAACTAGTTCATGCATAAATGTTGCATTAGGTTTAGGAGTAACATGATACCGACTGACCACAAGATAAGGATCCAGGTGATACTTTTTCAATTGAGAAACATGGAAGACATTACAGAAAACCCTTAATCTAGCATTTAAGGAAAAAAAATATTTCCCACCCATTTATCAACCTCATGTAGTCCCACAAACCATGATGATAACTTCTATTATGTCCCCAAGCATCGAAGACCAAGTGTAAGAACCCTGACTCTAATAACCTAGAGTTTATGTTTACATTATTATATTGGTATAGATACAAGGTATTAAATACCAATGTACCAATCATTTTTATAGTATTGTAGAAACGTATACATACATAATAACCATTTTACATTGGGAAAATAAAATAAAACTCAGTAAAGGAAAAAACTTGGCATCCATGAACAAATTCAAATAATTATTTTTAGTATCCTGGAAAAAGGAAACAAAATAAGTCTGAGATAAAATGGTCATTAAGGGTTATATGTAGTGTAATCTACCATTAATCAAAAATCCATAAGCAATTTGGTAATGAAAATTAATAAACACACATTCCATTTATTCCGTAACTTGAGAACAAAATGAAATCATATATAATATCAATGAAATAATCTCATTGATAAAAATTATTAAATTACAAATAAAATAAGTTATTAATATTTGACATAATGAACTTATAAATCATGGTATCTATACCATAATGACCTTTTAAAATATCGTTTAAATCTATGGGTAAAACCCCATATAATTGGTATAACTAATTTGCCTCACGAGACCTGCCGATACATCTAAGAGCTATATAATTATGGCCCCCACCATTCTCTACATTTTCTACTCTATAATCATTTATTTAATTATTAATTTAATTCATGATTAAATATTCTTTATCACCAAATATCCATATTTAGTAAAGGATAAAAATTTATCTATATTTCCCCAGTTAATCAAATAACAGTCAAGGTAAACACCATATATATAAACCACATATAGTTTTGGAAATGATAATATCCATAACACCAAAACATGGATATTTAATAGAAATTAAATTTCCAATGAAAAATTATCATAAGAAACTGATTTTCTCAAAAGATGTTAACAATCACAAAATTAATCATGTGATGAGAGGTGACCATGAGTTCATTATGAATATAGGTTTTTTAATAAAAAAAATTCTTATGGAAGAATAAAGGGAATGGAAGTGAAATATTAAAAATAGTGTTTTATAGAATATTTTTCTTTTAAAAACACGTGTAATAGCTATATTTCATAAAATGGTTAAGGAATACGGGAAGCCCATTATCACTATATATATTTGGAAAACCATTTATTTTGATTTTTTTAAATTTACCCTTTAAAAAATACTATAATTATTCATTTCAACCTCATTTTAAAAGTAAAGGATAATATAGAAATTCATTGAAAACCATTTTAGTCAATAAACTCACTTTTTTAAACCAATTTTTAAATACATGGACATGGAGGAAAAATATCTTTACTTTAAAGAGAAATAAAATAAATTTTTTTTTAAAACATTTATTTTCATAATTAAAGAACTAAATATAGGAAAAGATGGAATAAAATATAAATAATACATAAAATTCAAGAATATAAAAAAAATTATTAGATAACATGGAGGATAAATGATAAAATTCCTTCAAATAAAGTAAATGCTATCCCAAAAGAAAATGAGATTATAAAATAGATTCTCAACTCTTTGTAACTATAAAATTGATACCCATATAAATAATATACTTGAAATTCAATATTTTATATCATTAATAAATATTTATTCATACTTAATACATCAATGTGGTTGTATTTACACCACATAAATGTTAATAGGTGCGCATTAACAATAATGTATCAATTGAATGAAAACTATTACAAAATCTGTTACCTCAGAATTTCATTTAGTTGAACATGCCTTAACGTCATTTATAATGGTTTTAAACATGAAATTAATTTATAACATAACAATATTCATATTTATAATATCATATATTATCCTATTACAAAATATTACTATATTTGTATTAATAATATTTTGTTATTATAGTTGTTTCCAGTGTAAATTTCCTTGTTTTGTCATGCATATTTTGTCCTGAAAGTATGGTTTCTTGTATATAGGACATAGTTAAATAATATATAGAAATATATTAATGTTATAAATATAATATTTAATATTTAGATACATTTTATAACCATTACTGAAAATTTTATAGGGAAATTAACCACATCACTTCGTAGAGATGATAGGTCGTACATAAGTACATGCTACAATATAATTTCCATAAAGGATATAAGGGTAAGGAAGTGTATTGTATAATAATTTACCAGAAATAATATAGTTTCATATGTATCATATATGTTCATTATTTTCATCATTACACCATCCATGTGAGTTGGTAATGGAAAATAAATTAAATCGGTTTATGAGATGGTAGTTCACTGTACACATGAGTGATGACATTGTTACCAATTTGATTGAGAAAGAGAAAGGTATATATTATGACCTAAACATAATAACATGTAATTTTATTTTATATATGAGTGATATTATATTGGAAGTGTTAGTACATAATTTATGGTTGTAGAATAAGAATGAGAAAGATAGATCTTTATTAAGAAGATTACCTTATATTATAGTGTAATCCTTTGGATGCTCTATTATTGACATTGTGGATGGTATTTTTTGAATAATGGAAACTCTATAATGTGGATAATTATTTTGGGGAGAGATTTTAGTATAGTTTTTTGGGACAAATTTCATTATATGCGTGACTATGTCAGGGGAAGGAGTGCCCTTTTATAATTGAGGAGGAGAAATATTTTTATAAATTCCCAAAACTATTCAATAGTTGGAAGTCCATATCACCAAAAGTCCCTAAAAATCTTATAATTAATGTGAAAATGTGAAATAATGATAAATAAACACACGAAACCCATAAAAATAATCATTTCTTAAATATGTTATTACCTTATCCTCTATGTTCAGTTACCATTACCATTCTAGTTCTCATCACAATAACTTGTTTTTTAACCTAGTTAATTTATCCAATAATCCCAAAATAAAATTATCTTTATTAGATAATTTATACCCAATCATTATAAAAATTAAATCCTTATTGAGAAATAAAAATTCAAGTTGTTTGAGAAATTAATTTTTATATAAGCGCATGTAATGCAGAAAACAACATTTTAACCTTTACCTATTAATTAATTTACTACTATTTTATATATTTATTATGAAAAAAAATTAAGTTGAAATTAATATATCATATTAATTATGATGATTCAAATTGTATAATCCATTTTTTCATATTAAAGTAACAAAAGTGGAATATTGTAATTTAAAATGAAACCAAAAAATGTTTCAAAAAATGGATTTTCATGAAATGCATTTTTCAAGAATAATTTCATCTTATACTAACTATATGATGAATAATAATAATCATATGGATTTAAAGTAATAAAATCATATATATAATATATATATTTCATCAATATAATTTATCATTAAATATTTTTTTAATTAATTAAAATGGACATATATTATTCTTTTTTAAACAAAAAGAGATTTCTAAAGAAAAATTTTTCTAAAAAATATCCCTTTTTACCTAAAAAGGATTTTATATTTATATAGAAAAAAATTATAGTTAAGAAATTTTTAATTAAACATATTATTATATATTATTACAAAAAAAATTGAGTTTTTAAATATTACATTTTTAATTTTTTACAAATGCTGGTTTCTAAGGAAAATTACAAAAAATAATTCTAGGATTATTTTGACCATGTAAGTTAAAAATTTATATCAATTCTATAAAATTATATTTTTTTGACATGGAATTTTATAATATACATTGTATTCTAGTTTTAATAAAAATATAATGTTCTATCAAAGAGTTTGATTTTATTTAAATGGATATATATCATAATGTCTCGGGATGTCACATTCTTCCCACCTATAAAAATTTCATTGAAACAATTTCATGGATATTACCTTATAAAAGAATTTGGGAAGTTCTTCACCCTAAAATTATCTAGTTACCACACTTTTTCTCAAATTTTTTATTTCTTTAAAATACTTTTACTAGTCAAGTCATTTGATTCATCAACATGAGCTCTGTAGTATCAATAATCTAGATAGGCTCATCATGGTATTATAGATCATGTTACAATTCTATCTTTCTATAGGTGATAACATGCATTGGGTTTGGAATGTAATTCCTTGACAATGATATATGGAATATAACATGTAATTTTAAAAGGGCTTGATGGTATTTCCAATTGATAACCCACATATACAAGTATTTCGATAATTTCAAAGGGTATGATATATATGATTCTATGTTTTTCCTTCTTACTAAAAATTTTGAATCCTTTCCATGGAGTTACTTTCATGAAAACATGACCCCATATGAAATTATAATTCTTTCCTATGATTTTTATCATAACTATTTTATTTCATTGAGATGTTTAATATAATATTGAATATTATTTATATTTATTTTTATCTATTCAAATTTTTTTAGAATAATAGGTTTCCTTTTACCAAATTTATATTAACAAGTTAGAGTATAACATTTTTTTCCATATATTTATTCATATGGTCCCATTTTAATACATGAAAGAAAACTACTGTAATAAGAAAACTGTACCAAAGGTAAATATTTATACCACATACTATGAAAGTCATGTTACCATTACCTCAACATGAATTAAAATTTTTGGATTCTCTTTTTAGACATTACCTTAAATTGGGTACGGTAGGATGTTGTCAAATGAAGCTCGGTATCAAAAGAAAACAAAATATTCATCCATAATTTTTATTTAAAATGAAGATTATGTTCATACAAAATTGAAATAGGTGAAAAAATAATTATTATAAATTCATTAATATAGATCATTGTGAAGTTCTAAAGCAGTAAATCTTCCCTTATATCTTGAAAAGGTGCAGATTTAGTTATATGATCTATTATAACCCATACTGAATAATTATTTCTAGGATACTCTATCCATCCTATGAATAATTCCCTAGTAATTTCATCCCATTTACATATAGGAATAATAAGAGGTTTCATGAATCCTCATGGATCTTATCTCTCATACTCCGCTTTTTGAAGAAAAAAAACTAGACACAAAATCATAAATTACAAACTTCATGCTACCCTACCAAAAATGTTTCCAAAAATACTTATATATCTTATTAATTAAAGTTTTTACATAGAAATATGATCTATGAGAATCATCCAATAATTATTTTTTTCTTATGTATATATGGAACATATAAAATATTCCACATTTTAGAATGATGTATTCATAAAATATTTCTACTAACTTCCCATCATTCACAATTTCAATTTCCATATGAAAGTTCTGATAATAAAATTGAAAACTTTTTAACTATTCCAATTAATATGGATTCATAATCATTTAAAAAAGGATTCATTTCTCCCCTTCTTTAATAATTATAATATCTATGAATACTTGATCTGTGATCTTATGATCCCTCTCAATCCCCATTTATGTCATAAATTCATGATTCTTCCTACTCAAAGCATCTTCTACCTTAATTTACTTCCCTGAGTGGTAGTGCGTTGAGAAATAAAAATCCACGAGTAGATCAATCTATCTCCATTTCATCATGTTGATATATTTTTCTGAAAATATGCTATTTATGCTCCTATGGTTTGTGTATATGTCACATAATTAACCATAGAGATAATGTATCTATATCTTCAAAGCTATTAATATCGCTACCAACTCAAGATAAGGGGTTGGATAGTTCTATTCATTATCCTTAAACTACCTTAATGTATATGAAATAACATTATCATTTTTCAAATGGAAACATCCCATTCCATTATTTGATGCATTATCCTATATTATATAATAATAATTTACTTTTGGTAGAGTGAAAATTATAGCATTGACCAATATCATCTTCAATTTATCACAATATTATTCACATTCCTTTATCTAGATTAAATTAACACCATTATATGTAATCTTGGTTAACAGGATTTCCAATAAAGAAATTTTTTGAACGAATCACTAATAGTACCCTATCAATCCAACTAAATTATATACCATTGTTATATTAATTAGTGTTGGCCATTTTTTTGACAAACATTGTCTCTAAATAATTAACTAAACTTCTATCCTTAGAGATAATATGTCTATGAAAAGAATATTCCAAAATCTAGAATTCACACTTACTAAATTTCCCATATAATTATTTTCTTCTAATAGGATCAAGTATATTACACAAGTGATTCTTAGTGTCCTAATAGATATTAGAATACACCAATATATCACTAATTAATACCAAAATATAATTATCATGACATACCACGAAAAATATATTCATTATATCCATAAAAATATAGGATTATTTAGTCAATCCAAATGGGATTACTATAAACTCATAATGTTCATTACTCAATAAAAAAGATATATTAGGAATGTATTCCTTCTTTACTAACAATTTATGACACCCAGAATAAAGGTCACTTTTTGTAAAATATTGAGCTCCATATAGTTGATCAAATATGTCATAAATATGAGATATATGATACTTGGTGAGTATTAGACTAGCATTGATTTCCCTTTAATAAATTCATAGCCTCATGGTTTCATAATTCTTCTAATTGAAAATAAAAAGATCTCCCTATGGTGAAACACTAGGGTGAATAAATCCCTTTTCAAAAAAATCCTCTAGTTCCTTATTTAACTCAACTAATTACACAGTTTCCATTCTATAAGGAAAATTTGATAGTCGCCTTGAATCATCGGTTAAATCAATGGAATTATCATCTTCATTATCTAGTGGATGTCTAGGAAATTACATTGGAAATATATTAATGTATTATTTTACAAAATAAACATCCTCAATTTGATGATTATCTTATTTATCGACATATTTTTTTAACTCTTTATCCCAAATAATATCGTTCAAAAGATATTCTAGAAGTAGATATAGACAAGACATAGTTAATGAATTCTCTTCACAAAGGATAATGAATTCCACATCTTCATCATGAGATGTAGTTTCCATCCCCTTATAATAATTGTTTTGCAAAATATTTGGAATGTTAGTCCAGACTAAGGATTGTATCCATGTAAACTGTATGTTTGTTAATAAATTACAAAAATATAGAATCTTTATTTTTCATAGTGATAAATTCTTTTCACATATTTGTTGCATTGATACATCAACTGGGAGTTTTAAGAAACAACTCCCTACTTAAGGTTCTAGGAAAATATCTTATGTTCTTTGAAATCCTAACATCGACTAATTGAATTGGTACAATTTCTATGCCCTATACAAGGAAATATTTCTAAAAAATGAAAAATATTGAATACGTTCATAATATTATGACATTTAAATAATAATATTTTATTATCATTCTGGTGAAACAATTAACATAAATTGAAAATTAATGAATTTTTAATCTTGGAATCATAGACATGGTTTGTTTTTGGATATACTTATTTTCAAATACTTCCTAATAGTTTGTAAAGACAATTTTAATTATCCTAAGATTATAAAACCATGTGAAGAATAAGGTATATTTTCATTCACCTAGTGATGATCAATTAAAATCCCAATGCATCATTTCTTAGAGTTATTAACCTTAGGTAAAACTATGCCAGAACTGTATCCACTTTTAGTTTCTATATTGTTATTTATTGCAAGGAAAAGACACAAAATACGTTCCTTTAAAAAAAATTGGATATCCATATATAATTATCATCAAGGTAAACCATCGGTTAATGTTCTATATTTTATGTTTTCCTTAATATAGTTACAATGGTTTTATTAGACTTTATCTGCTGCCAACTATTATTACCCTGACACTAGTGAATAGAATTTGGTGTCTTCTTTATTGTATTGGTATAGAAAAATGGGGTCAAATAAAAAATTAACTATTAGTGTAGTAGTATTGGATATATATATATATATATATATATATATTACATAACCATTTTACATTGGGGAAATAAAATAAAACTTAGTAATATAATTTTTTTCATTCATGAACACAATCAGATAAATCTACTTCATAACTCAGAGAAAGGGAAAAAATAATTGTCAGATAATATTCTTAGTAGGTGTTAATTATAGTGGAATATATCATTAATTAATAATTCATATGCAATATGGCATGGTAAATAAATGAGCACACATTCTATTTAATCAGTAACTTAAGCACAAAATACATCCATGGATAATATCAATCAAATAATATCATGGATAATAATTAGAACTAAATTCTCAATAATTTACATTCTTAAAATTGGATTATATGTTCTCATATAACATGGTATCTATAACATCAATACATTTCAGATTATGGTTTAAAACTACGGGTAAACACCCATTTAATCTGGTTGAATGTTTTGCCTCATGGGACTAACCAATGCATCAAGGGTTATATAATTTAGGGTCCCAATAATCACAAGATATCCAATGGATTTCTAATATATAAAATGATTTATTGTATTCATGAATTAATATTAATTATTATAAATATACAAATATTGAATAATGTAAATAAATTTATCAATATTTCTTCAATTAATCAAATAACTTTTAAAGTAAACTCATTATGTAAAATTTGTATATGATTTAGTGAACAATAATAACCATAATAAAATAGCATGTATAATTAATATAAATTTAATGTCTAATAAAAAATGATCATAATAAAGTGATTTTATTAATTGTAATTCATCAATAATAAAATTAATCAGGAGATGAGGGGTGACTATCTGTTCATTAAGAATATTGGGTTTACAATAAAATAAGGTACTTTTTTAGAATAAATTTTATGGAATTAAATTTTTAAAACAATCTTAAATAAAATAGTTTTCATCAAAAAAAATTAAAATTTGAATACTTTTCCATATTTCATAAAAAACATTATGGAAGATGGGAAGTATGTTAATGTCATAGACATTAGAATAATTTCATATTGAAAATTTGTTAAAAAATCCCTTTCAAGAAACTAGAAATGTTAATTTAAAACCATTTTTAAAATTCAAGGATTACTAAAAATTTCTCTGAATAATTATCCTAGTAAATTACTGGAACATTTAATAACAATTTTTGGATAATATGGACATGGAAGGAAAATATGTCCCTTTTAAAGAGAAATAAAAATAGTTTTTTTTGTAAATTATATTTTCGTGATTAATGTACCAAATAGAGGAAAATATGGATGAAAATATATAAACTCCTTAAATATATAGAGTATATTAAAATTATTGTATCATATGAAGATAATATTCCTTCAACAAATGTAAATGAGATTCCAAATGATTGTGAGATTTTAAAATAGATTGTTACCAATTTGAAAACATTTAAATTGTAACTCATTGAAATTATAAAATTGAATTTACACAAGAACCATAATTAATAAATATTTATTCATGGTAAATACATAAAATGGGTAGTATATATTCCACATAAAAGTGAATAGTCATATATTTACAATTATGTCTCAATGGAATGGAAATAGAGTTGAAATCTCTTATTTCACGCTTCCATTTAGTTAAATGTTATTTAACATGTTTTATAATGGTTCTAAAAGTTTTAATAATTTATAATGTAAACATATTAATTTTTTTAATATCATATATGGTCATATTATTACAACTTACAACCCGTTCGTTAATTATCTTTTATTATTACCATTTTTCTGGGTGTAAATTGTGTTGCCTTCTCATGCATGTTTTGTAATGAAATTTATGGTTCTTCTATATATGATATAGATATATAATATAAAAAATGACATTAATGTTATATATATATATATATATCATATTTACTCATCACATATATTTTATATCCATTCTTTAACTTTCTTTATTGAAAATAAATCTCAAGGCTTCATAGATTTGGTAGGCCATACATACATAGGAGCGACAATACTATTTCCTTAATGGGTTAAATGGATTTGAAGTTGATGGTATATGAAATTTATAGAATTAATATCAAGTAATATGTGTCATATATATTTATTATTTCTATTATTGTGATTATCCTTATGAATCAATGATGGAAAACACAATAAAATAGTCTGATTGTTTGTAGTCCACTGTACACACTTGCAATGAATTTGATTGACATTTGATCGAGAAGGATGTGGATGAATTTTTATATATAGAAATAATAAAATTAAAAATATATAGTATATTGTTTTTATTATATTTTAAGTGTTAATAAATAATTTGAGGTTGTAATGGAATAAGTAAAAATAAAAGTTCTTCATTATAATGATTACGTTTTCTTTGGGAAACTATAAGGACCCGACCCCAGTTGCCTAGAGCCAGTGCCTTATTTGATTACATTGTTATATAAACAAGGAATAATAATCCTGAAGGGCAGACCAGTTTAGTAGTCTTGATGATACTAGATATATACATGGAACCCATTTTACATTTTGAAATGAAACAAAATATGATATATCACAAAAGTTAATAAATTTTAAACTTGAATACTCAATAAATGATCTCTTATTTTTAGTCTGGGGAAGGAAAAAAATTAAACCGGTGAGCTCAAATACTTAGTAAGCGTAAGAAATACAGCATAAGATATAATAACATAAGCATTAGGCATGTTGAATACATAAATACATGTTCCTTTAACATAAACTTGAACTCATTATGGAAGGAATAAGTGATGAGTAGGTAATTCCATAATAAAACATAATAATGGGTATTCTATTAGTAGAATATCCACATGAACCATAAATTAAATTTTTATAATGAGGGAATGCATAATGCAGGACAACATAACCATACCATCAAGGCCCTGTGCCAAGACCATAAATAATCATTTGGTCATGGCCTTATGCCAAGACCATAGTTTGTCTCATGGGACCTACCGATTCACTAAGTGGCTATAACGGGCCACAATTGACACCTACTATGTTCATTTTAATTCCTCATATGAAAGCGTGAACATAATCAACATATACATTCATATTGAAACTACTATGTGAAATGTAAAAAACAATCCCCAATCATTGAATATAAACACTAACCATTCAGAATAAAATTGTGAATGATATCAAAATAGAACATCCGGAATCAAAATAACTATAAACCCTTAAAAAAATATTTTAGATGATATATTAATAGATAAACCTCAATTAAGTATGACATTCAACAAAAAATGTTGAAATATATGAATATAATTATAAATAAGACTATTGATAAATTCTTGAGGAAATAATCCTTAAACATTACAAAGTGTCCCATACCTCATTGAAAAATTCAAATCATAATCCCTTAGAATATCATGATAAAACAGATACTCTTGATATGATAAACAAAATATAATTACATACACCACAATAAGTAAATAAATTGTGAATAAGGCATATGTCTCATAAATGTTAATGAGAAATGAGAAAATTCCTTTTTTACATTTGAAAGAAGATTCCTTTTGGAAAATCCATTATAATTGCCCTGAAATCATATTTTTAACACGAATATCCCATAAAATAAAATAATTGGACATTGAAATTATATTTTAGGAATAAATGATGTCCCACTGAAGTCAAATCATTTAAAGAGAGTTCATAATATTCTTTATAAATAAAAACAGTTAGATCATTTTAAGGAAAGTATTAATGATAATTTTAAAGTGGAAAGGAAAATTTGTTCTCTTAAATAAATAAATGAACCAAGATAATTTTTCATGATAAAATTATTGTCTTTATAAAACTAATGGTGTCCTAAAACAGATTTTTGAGTACACTTGAAAACTGGTAAGAATTTGAAAATATCCATTGAGTCGGGTTTGTATTTTAGAAAATATTTTGAAAGTTCCTTTTAAACATGTAACTATCCATAAAATAAGGACTTATTATGGTTGGTGAACATATATATGACACACAAACAGAATTTATGTGGAGTACATAATAATACACAAGAGTTTCATTGAGGTAATTAGAAAATAAAAGTAACCCGAATGAAAATGGTGTTTCAGGTGGAAAAACCCTTACCACATTATATTCAATCTATTCGTATGCCCCAAAATTAATAATATTAAAATGATACATTGAATACCTTGAAAATAAATATATTCATGTTATTTTACATCATTTTTTATTATACATACATGATACCCATGTATCAGTAGTGAATCCGTGAAACCTCACAAATATGGAAGTGAGATAATGAAAGCCCTTACCTTAAGTCTGAATGTGTTACTCTCTTTAACATAAATTCCTAGAATATGAAATTAGACTTATTAAAAATTTATTTCATAACCTATTATAAATTTATTTATTTTACCATAATTTTATTTAGTTCATTTATTCCCTTCTTGATAACTTATTATATTGAATTTTGTCATTCCGCAGTGTTCGTTTTCTTTATTTTCATAATCATTTCACTTGTTCTTAGATCCGGTGGAATCGATGTAAATTTCCAGAATTGAATTTTCAAATTATTAATGATCATATATAGGTGTTATTTAATTTATTTAATTTGGTTACATGTAATTAGGATGAATTATTATATAGATCTTTAATGGTAACTATTTTAGTTAATTTGTGGGTTTTGATTAAAACGTACAAATTTTTATTTATAACTTAATAAAATTTGTACAAATGGATTAAAAAACCATTAATAGGGTATATTACATATATAATAATCTATTTCAAAAATAATTAGAATGGTTTCACGACCATAATTGACAATGATTATAGAAATTGAAATCCCATCATCCTTAAATGTGGTAAATTAACACATCTCAGATGGTGTTCTCGCTACTAGTATAAAAGAAGGTAAAAGGATGAGATGATAATAAATTATTCCACTATCATGAAAAAATTCATGTACATTCAAGGCATTGAAGTCATCACAACATTTCGACAAGGATATGTAATAATATAAAAAGAAAACAAATGAACATGAAAGGAAAGACAAAGAACTGAAAAGAGGAACTTACCTCTTGAACCAAACTTCCTTAAGAGCCTCTTTGAGAGAGGGGTTTTGGTATTTTTATGAGAACAAGGCATAATAGAAGTTTTAGAGGAGTTTGGGAGGATATTTGGACCGAATTTGGAGAAGTCACAAGGCTTGAGGGGTGTGAAGAGAAGAGGGAGTGAGAGGGGGGTTTTGTAGTGGAGGAGAGAAGTGTTTTCATAATTTTTTAATCCTTTGTTTATTAATTTCTCTCAAGACCAGAAATAGTGATGATTCTATGACCAAGAATAGGGATAAATTCATGTGAGTTCAAACTAAGTGGGATAACATCAATTGTGATGTCATAAATAGTGTATTTAACTGATAATTTGTATATACATTATTTTACCACATTTCACATATTCCTCAAAAATTCAAGTATTGCAATAAAAAATACCAAAAATCCACTTGAACAATTCTTTGAAATGTATAATCCAAAAACGAAGTCCATTTTTCAAAAATAATTTTCTAAATATGCTTCATTTAATATTTAATTAAAATGATAATTTATTCTAAAAAATAATTTTAAAACATTTATTTACTTATTCCAAAACATAAGTATATCGTACTCCAACTTGAATATTATTAATATAATATTATAGGTAAGATTACTATTCATTATGTATATCACTATTCAATAGGGTATTTTACTATTCATTAGGGTAGGTTACTATTCACCAAAAATTATTTTATCCTTATCGGACTCCAAATAAATTACTCATCACAGCCTTGTATGTCATATTTTAGAGACTCACATCATAGAAGTGACAAACATATTCTTAATTGGATTGGTTATAAAAAAGTGGTGTTTTTAGATACTCATAGATCCATGAAATCTATAATGAATCTATTTTTAAATTCTTGGGGTGTTACATTATTTTCTCATTACAAAATTTCGTCCTCAAATTTTGAAATTGAACTTTGAAAGTAATTGGTTGATACTTGAAAATTCCATTATGTAAACCCATATCAAAGATAGGGTTAATAAAATATCCTCTTAAAAAAAGTTAATAGAGATGAGGTGGTCAACCCAAAAAGTATGCTTTCTAATGAGGTGACATTTGTTGGAAGTAAAAAAACTAGATATGGAGGAATAATCTAAAAATGATGTTCTAATGGAACATGATAGAGGACGTGTTCAGATGAAGGATGATTACTACTAAATTCATCGATATTATTAATTATTATGATAACAGGAAACCATTTTATTTAAGACTATTTTCCTTATGTCGAGGAATTATTCCACTTTATAGGAGTTAACATATAAATTTCTACTTATAAATTTATCCTTTTATTATAGTTTAACTATTTGTACATCATCACATAACATGGGTTACGCCATTTGGTGAAGCGATACATTATCCTTTAAAAGATCATACAACGATCAACTTAAACCATTTCATAAAGGGATAAATGTTTTCAAAATATAATGATTCAACACAATATAATTAATTCCTCTAAATTTCATAGATGAACTTATCGTTAACCCTTAATCCACAAGAATTATTCCATAAATTCACATTCCAAACGCATGAATAACTTCATCATTTATCCTCTATAAATATGGTAATGACTTGAATTACCATAAAAACCATATTGGAAACATGAAATCTTCCATATTCCTTATTTAAGATAAAACTTATTGGATATATTTCTTAAATCCAAAAGTACTGTCAACTCAATCAATGATAAGATAGACCTCATATTGAGAAGTCAAAATTCAATTCCAATGTAGTTAGTACTAATCTGAATCAATCATTTGGTCATCATTATCTCCACATCAGATATATATTATGGCTTGTCAGTCCACTAATAATATTTTTTTCTAAAAAGTTTAACTTTCTACTAAATCACGTTTCGTTTTTACCCATTATCATAAGACCACAAATCCTTAATGATGTAGTACTGTAGTACAATCCATAATTCTTATAACCAGTACATTACTAACAAAATATTTAAATTAAAATATTATTTACTATGAATATTAATCATTCTACTTCATCTGTGGTAGCATCATAACTTGATCATTATCTAGAATCATTATTTGAGGATATTCATTTGAAAATTGGGACATTGATTCACATAGTTTCCCATATCCTTGTAGTTGAATCATTGTATATTAGAAACCATTTTCTTTCCCTTGAAATCATGAAGTTGGTGTCCTTGTTCTCCACACATATATCAAACACACATTCCCTTCACACATTTACTACGGTGATTCTTTCCACTATCATCACATGTGGGAAAACTCTTCTTTCCATTCTTCCATTTATCCCAGTATTTCTCTCTCATTATATTATTCTTTTTCTTCCCTTCAGATCCATAGGACATAGAGAAGTCCTTACATACCTTCTTAACACATGATATTATTTCCTCATATGATGAGGATAATTGGGAGACAATATTCCATTTAAATTATGTCTTAAGACCATTAGGGTTATGATCCTTATTACTCTTCACATCATCTGCATTGGTGAAGTTCTCATTCCTTCTACTTGGAACAATTTCTAATCAATTCCATATTATATATCAGCTCATAAAATTATGAACTCTCTATATCTCTAAACATGTTATAACACATAACATAAATTTATTCATCATAAATGCTAGAACCAAATAATTTGGTTACTTGGGGGGCATAAATTCTTCATAATTATGGGTAAAAAACAATTGAATTCTTTTAAGAATATCCCCTGGGAGTTTCATAATCAAGAGTGCTGCGAGGCCTGTTTTCTGACACTAGTTCCCATTCGAGTTTATCCCAAAGGGGTTTTTTCAGGTTTTACCCCTAGATAAATCTATGCTAGAGCTACCTCTATATAATCGTATCCATATATTGATTTATTGCTTAAATTATCTACAAAATCTATTCCTTAGAAAAATACCAGGCTGTTCTTGTATGTTTATCCTCAAAGGCTATCTTAGCTACTCTTCCTTAATCTACATTTTGTAAATCTAGTTTCCAAGGTTTCTACTAAACTTTCTATTATTCAAACTATAAGTAACCAAACACAGTTTCCCAGAGCCAGTGCCTTATTTGATTACCTTGGTATATAAAAAAGGAATAAGAATCCCAATGGACCAATCATATTAGTAGTCTTGAGGAAACTAGATATATACCTGGAACACATTTTTCATTTTGAAATGAAACAAAATATGATACATAACAAAAGCTAATAAACTGTAACCATGAAAACTAAACAAATGATATCTTCTTCTTATCCTGGGGAAGGAAAAACAAATTAAAGGGGTGAGATCAAATGCTCAGTAAGGGTAGGCAATACAGAGGAAGATATCATTACATAAATATTAGGCATGTTGAATACATAAAAACATGCGCCTTTAACAAAAACATGAACACATTATGGCTGGAATAAGAGCCGAGTAAGTAATGCCATAATAAAACATAATCATGGGTATTCTACTAGAATAATAACCACATGAACCATAAAATCTATTTTCATAATGAGGAATGAATAATGCGAGAAAAAATAACCATACCATCAAGGCCTCGTGCCAAGACCATAAATAATCATTTTGTCAATGACTTGTGCCAAGACCGTAGTTTGTCTCATGAGACCTACCGATGCACCGAGGGGATATAGCAGGCCCCACCCAATACATAATATGTCCAATTCATTCCTCGTACGAAATTGGTGAACATAATCAACGTATACATTCTTATTTAATCTTATATATGAAATGCAAAAAAAAACATTCCCCAATCAATGAATATAAACACTTACCATTGGAAATAAAATGGATAATGATATCAAAATTGAACATCCATGGTCCAAATAAATAAAAACCCTTCAAAAAAATATTTTATATGATATCCTACTAAATGAACCTCAATGAATCACATCATTCAACAATGGATGTTGACATAGACTAATATATTTATAAATGAGACCATTGATAAATTCTTGAGGAAATAATATTTAAACATTACAAAGTGTCCCATAACACCTTGAAACATTCAAATAATATTACCATAGAATATCATCAGAAAAAAGGATACTCACGATATGATATAAAAAAGGACAGTAAATACACCACAATAAATAAATACATAGTGAACAAGGCATATATCTCATAAATGTTAATGAGAGATGAGAAAAATCCTTTTTACTTTTGAAAGAAGATTCCTTTTGGAAAATTATTTATATTTGCCATGAAATCATATTTTAAACATTAATATCCCATAAAATAAAATACTAGGACATTGAAATTATATTTTAGGCACAAATTATTTCCCACTGATCTGAAATCATGTAAAGAGGGTTCATAAGATTCCTTATAAATAAAACATTTTAGAGTATTTTATGGAAAGTATTAAAGATAATTTTAAATTTGGAAGGAACATTTGTTCTATTAAATACATAAATTACCCCAGATGAGTTTTCATGATAAAATTATTATTTTTATAGAACTAATGGTTGCTTAAAATAGATTATTGAGTACACCTGAATACAGGTAAGAATTTAAAAATATCCCTTGAATTGGGCTTGTATTTCGGAAACAATTTTGAATATTCCTTTTAAAACATTTAACTATCCCAAAAATAAGAAATGATTCTGGATGATGAACATAAATATAACACCCAAAAATAATTTATGTGTAGTAAATAATAATACACAATAATTTCATTGAGATAATTAGACAATAAAAGTAACCCGAATGAAAATAGAGGTTCGGGTGGAAAAACCCTTACGACTTTGTAGTCAATCGACCCGTATAACCCAAAACTAATAATATTAAATGGATTCACTTAATTACATGAAAATAGTTATATTAATTATATTTTACATCAATGGGAATTAAACATACACCATACACAAGTATTAGTAGTGAATACAAGAAACCTCACAAAAATGGAAGGTAGATAAACAAACCCCTTACCTTAAGTCTGAATGTGTTCTGATCTGGAACATAAGGTCCTAGAATATGAAATTGGACTTATTAATAAATTATTTCAGAACCTATTTAATATTTTTTATTTCATAATAATTTTTTTAGTTCATTTATGCACTTCTTGGTAAGTTATTATATTGGATTTTGTCGTTCTGTAGTGTTCGTTTTCTTTATTTTCATAATCAGTTCACTTGTTCTTAGTTAATGTGGAATGGATGTAAATCTCCATAATTGAATTATCATATTTTTAATTATCATATATAGGTTTTAGTGGTCATTTATATAATTTGGATACATGTAATGAGGATGAATTATTATATAGGACTTTAATGATAACTATTTTAGTTAATTTGTGGGTTTTGATTACAACGAACTCATTTTTCTTTATAACTTAATAAAATTATTACAAAGGGATTAAAAAACCTTACATAGGGTATATTAAAAATATAATAATCTGTTTCACACATAAAATTTATGGCTTCATGATCATAATTGAGAATGATAATAGAAATCGGAAGCCCATCATCCTTGAATGTGGTAAATTGACACATTTCATATGGTGTAATCACTACTAGTATAAAAGAAGATAAAAGGAAGAGATGATTATAACATATTCCAATATCAAGAAAACATTACAGTACATGTAAGGTACTAGATTCATCACAAAATTTGGATAAGGATATTTAAAATTAGAAAAAGAAAACAAATTAACTAGAAATGAAAGACAAAGAATTGAAAAGAGGAATTTACCTCTTGAACCAAACATCCTTGAGAGCCTCTTTGAGAGAGAGGTTTTGGTCTTTTGATGAGACAAATGCTTTCTATACATGATAGAGGTGGTTGGGAAGAAATTTGGTCAGATTTTTGGGATGTCACATGGCAAGAGTGTATTGAAGAGAAGAGGGGGTGAGAGGGGGGTTTTATAGTGGAGTAGAGGAGAGTTTTAATAATTTTTTAATCATTAGTTTATTAATTTCCATCAAGACCAGAAATAGTGATGTTTCCAGGACCAAGTATAGTGATAAATGAATGTTAGTTCGAAACAGGTGGTATCAAATCACTTATGATGTCATAAATAGTGTATTTAACTGATAATTTGTATATACGTTATTGTATTGTATTTCACTATTCATAAAAAATTCTAGTATTTCAAAAAGAAATCCAAAAATTCACCCTAACAATTTTTTGACATGTAGAGTCAAAAAATGAAGTCCACTTTTCAAAAATATTTATCGAAATATTATTAATTTAATATTTAATTAAAATCACAATTTATTGAAAAAAAATAGTTTTAAACATTTATTTGCTTATTCCCAAACATAGGTATATCTTACTCAAACTTGAATATTATTTATATACTATCATAGGTAAGGTTACTATTAATTAGGGTATATCACCATTCATTAGATTATGTTACTATTCATAATGGTAGGTTACTAATCACCAAAAAATATTTTTTCCTTATCAGACTCCAAATAACTTTATCATCGCAACCATGTATGTCAGATTTTTGAGATTCACATCACATAAGTGACAAACATATGTTTACATTGATTGGTTATAACAAAGTGGTGTTTTTAGGAACTCAGTGATCTATGAACTCTATAATGAATATATATGTAAATTATTGTAGTGTTATAGAAACCTCATTTGGATCTCCTCTTAAAGACTCCAGGGTTGGTATTTTTGGATGTTCAGGAGTTCTATATTGTGTATAATGATATTTTAGAGATATTTTTTCAGGTTTCGGCTAGTGAAAACGAATTTAGATGTCTGAATAAGTGAGGTTAGAGAGTTCCTTTTTATAATTGTGTATTAGTGAATTTTTAGTAAATACCCAAAACTATTGAATAATAAGAAGTCACTTGCACCCCATGTGCATCCAAAATTGATTAACATTGTATTGAATGTATGTTAAGGAAATTAATCACCTAAAATACATAAAAACATGTTTTAGATATTTTCTTCCCTTATCCTCTATGTTTACTTATTTTTAAAATTTTAGTTTTCATCGTGATATCTATTTTTTTAACCTAATAAATTTATCCATTAAGTATAAAGTAAAATGAAACTTATTAGATAATTTGGTCAAAATTATTTTAAATATTAAATATAATTTATCAAATACAAATTATATATCTATAGGAAATTAATTTTAACCCAAATGCTTGTAATGCGTAAAACCATGTTTTAACCTTAACCACATTAATTAATTATTTATTGTTTTTGGAAATAATTATTTAAAAAATAATTCTAACTTATTAAATAATATTAATTATTATGATTAAAAATATATGATACATTTTATCAAAATAATCTCACAGAAGTGGAAAATTTTAATTCATAATAAACCGGTAAAATGTGTCAAAAAAGGTTTTTCAATAAGTGCATTATTCAAGCATAAGTTGATATTATATTACGTATATGACTAGTAATAATCATTAGATAGATTTAAATTCATATATTAAGATATATAATCTATTAATTTCATTAAAATAATTCATCTTAAATATTATTTTTATTAATTAAAATGGACAGACATAATGTTAATTTAAATAAAAATTCGTATCTGAAGAAAAGAAACTAATTTTATGAAAAACGTCTTGTTTTTACCTCTAAATGAGATTATATTTTATTATCGAATTAACAGTTAATAAATTATTAATTAAAAAAATTATAATACATTATTAAAAAAATTAGGAATAATTATTTACTACATTTTTTATTATTTATAAAAGCGTATTTTTTGAAGGAAATTTTCAAAAAATAAATCTTGAATTATTTTGAAATATAAGTTCTAAATTGATATTAATCATATCATTTAATAATTTTTTTCTATGAAATATTAATAATTTAATTTAATTTTATATATTTTTTAAATATTATTTTCACTTAATATAGTTGAGGCATGGGTTTGAGTGTTTCAAAATCTATAGAATAGATTGATTTTATTTAAAAGTAAATATATTATAAAGTCTCAAGGTGTTATAGAAAGTATTAGTGTCACTTTGATGAAGATGTAGTCACTCAAAAATAAATAAAACCCTAAATTATAATTCTCTACAAATGATTTTTATCGGCTTTAATCCACAACATCTGTTTTTAGATCATATGACTTTTCTCTATAGTCTCTTATGTAAAGCCCTGATCCCAGTTACCCAGATTCGGTGAATTATTACATTACATTGACACGATCACTAGGGATCAAATCTTGAAATACTGATCAGTTTAGTATCCCTGGAAGTACTAGATATATTCATAAGTTTTACATTTCATTATAAAATGAGGAAAAAAACAATGCCTCCGTTGACCACATTCATATCCCTTATACTATCCCTACAGGGCAGTCATAATATAATTCATCCCATACTTGAAAAAATAAAACATAGAAAGGGGTGACCTTAGATGATCAGTAAGGATAAAAATATAGTAGAAACATTCATAAATAAGAATAAACATTTAAGAAAAATTATTTGAATTAAAAAATAATCCATTTAAACATAAAATTCTACATAATATGGCCAATATAAATCAAATAATACCATTTACTTAATCATATGGATATTCTACTAGTCTAATAATCACATGACATATCAATATCCAATTTCATATTGATGGAATACATAATGAAAGACTTCAAAACCACACAGTCAAGGCCTTGTTCCAAGACTAAAAATAAGATTTTGTCAAGGACTTATTCCAATAAACATGTTTTTATCATGAAAACTACCAATTCATCAAGGAACTATTGTGGGCTTCACCTGTTAATTACTAAGTCTAATTCATTTCTCATAAGAAATGGATTAAACATAACATAAACATTCATATTAAAACTAGCATAAAAAATGTCAATACTTTATCAATAAACCATGAATTGTACAAAAATACCACATCCATTGTCAAACATATCAAAAAACTATCAATATAATATATAGTATTTGTATGATAATAAATCAACTCCAAACAAGTTTAAGATCCATCAAAGGATATTGAAATAGATGAAATGAAAATTATTTGAAAGAAATAATTCTTTCTATTTTGAAACCATTTAAAAGTCACATAACTATAAAAGAAAACATTTATTTTGAAAATATTATTATAATATTTTATTGGAAGCTTCAACAATTTTACAATAGTAGAAAATATCCACGCCCACTGTATAAGTTATAAAATACATTCTTACCTTATTTTTGTCGAAAAGGTCATAAAGTACCTTGTTTGGAAAACAATAGAAATATTAATTTCAAATCATATATGATAAAATAATGGTATAAGTGACTTTAACCTATAGTATAGTTAAAGCAAAATTGTTTTGAATTACATTTTTAAGAAAATGCGAATGTATATGAGAATGAGGTCCCAGTAGATACATACATATTAACAACCTCAGATAAGTAAAGAGATTGTAGAATTATCCCTTACCTTGTACTTTTTCTTATTCAATGATATGTTTAAATCCTATATAATAGTTAAATTTTTTTTATTAAATTATACAAGAACTATATACATGAATATGATACCATATATTATCCTCTAATATTGTTTTGTTTATAATATTTCAGAAGTATCATCGTTTCAGGTGTTAATTGAATCATCTTCCTTTATATTCTTGGTTATGTAAGCCATGTTTTTTTATGGATAGGATGTATTAGATTCATATATAGAATGGTATTATGTTCATAAACATTATTTTTAATCATAAAATGAAAATTATACTTGAATGATTTTGATGGAGAATGAATCTCATCCAGTTCGTGGAGACGGTAATCTGTATTTATGCACGAGCAACAATATCATTATATTGATGGTTAAATCATATGTAATTGAATGAAATATCATATATACAGAATCATTAACATGTTATATTTATTATTTACATCAGTTATACTAATTATTATACCCATCCAAATTATTATGTGTTTGAATAACAAACTACACCACGACATGGAGACGGTAAACCGTACGTACACACGTATGATGACTTTGTCATTTATAGGACGGATAGAATAACGAATATGGTTCTACCATATTTATAATGACATCATAGTATATATATGGTACTACATTTATTATTTTTTCATGGAAACAACAAATAAATTGGAAGTATAAGAAGAAAAGAACCTGAAAGAGGGTGGTGAAATTATTACCTCTTCTTAGGGTGTTTCCTTTTGAGTTGATCAGAAGGGATCCTTTGGTTTGTTTTATAATCTAGGTAAGAACTCTAGATTGATGTGAGGAAAGTTGGGAGGATATTTGGGTAGCAGTTGGCTGATCCAAATGGCATTGAAGGTGTGAAATTATGAGAAGGGGAAGTATCCATTTATAAGAGAGGTGAAGGTCACTTTAGGAAAAGATTGAATTTTTTTTAAATAAAAATCATTTTTAGTATCTAATGGATCCAAAATGATTTATTTCATGTCTATGGTGGGGATGGGTCAATCACCTCTAAACCGATAGGTTTTAGACAGGTTTCAGTCTCCTTATTAACTATATATTTTAGATTTAACTCTTAGTTAAATAGTTTGACATTTACCATGTCTCTTTGTATTTTTATATTATATGGTTAATAAAAGTACTATAAACAACCAAGTGAACCGAAAGTGGTTCAATATTAACATATATACACTTATCTATGTCCTTTTTCCAAAATATTATTTTTTAGTAATATTATATCAATTAATAATATACAATTTGTTTTAAAAACTCAATTATGTTAATTTTGACACTATTTAGTATTTGAATCTTTTGAAAGCTATAAAAACATTATCACATCGAAAAAAAATTTATTTATTCAACCCTAACATGTCATATTATTTTAGAAAATTAGTGGAATTCATCATACATCTCAATTTAAATTTATTTGGATATTTATAATATCAATTATTTAAATATTTCATTAATAAGATAATTACTGCATCATCATTGTGTCATAAATAAATTAATTTATTTAATTTCTAAAATTTATAAATAAAATACCATTATGTATAAAACATTTTTATCTTTATAATTAATATTTATAGTAGAATTTATATTTTGTGTAACCCTATATTAAAAATGGTTTATTTATTAAACTTTGAATTTAACACATTTAACTCTTCTTTAAATAAAATAATAACAAATGCCATAATCAATCCCAAGTGGACTAAGAGGATCATATTTTATTCCCAAGGGTTTTTTTGGTCTAATTATAGTTTCCAATAGAATTAGTACATTTGTTATGGTAATTATAATATCATTTTTATCTTTAATTACCCTATTTACTATTAACGGTGGTTAATAAAAGTCAAAATTTACTATTCACCAAAAAGTATTTTCAAGTTATTGAACCACATTTTACTTACTGATATTAGCCTTTTCTCTCAGATTTTTTAAATTCGACTCACAAAAGTGGAAATATTATGTTTTATGGAAATTTTCAAATGCTCTTAGAAGGTAGGTAAAAGACGATAAAAAGTTCAAAAAGTTTTTATAAATATACACTTATTATAAAATGACTCAAATGAATTATGTTTAAAATATATAGGTATTATGTATTTATTTTGACCTAAAATAAAATAAATAATTATTTAAATAAAAGTTTGGTTTTAAACAATATTGCAGTGTTTTCACTATTTATAAAAAATTTAATGTTTTCAGAGAAATGCCAAAAAATTCACCCTAAGCTAGTTTTGATATTTCAAATCCAAAAATGAAATCAATATTGAAAAATAAAAATTATAATATTTCAAAAATTGGGTATTACTATTCATAACAGCTTGTTTAATTGGTCATGGTGTGTTAGAAATCCAAGTTTCGTACAATGCATGCTACTGATTTATTCAAAGGGAAACATACTGTGGATGCTTGGGGTGTTACATCTTAGACAAGAATCAGTTTACTAAATGATATATCTATTTTTTCCGCCCAACATATTAGAGAATGAAAAGTGAGATCATGAAAAAGCCTCAAATGAATCCATAAGTATTTTTTTTCTGATATAATTTTTATAGCATAACTCCACTAAAAGAATATGGTATTCTCATGACAGGAAAAAGTCTCTAATAAAGGCTCTATGTATATCTTCTAATGTCTAAATGGTACATTTTGAATTCTCATCCATCAGTGGATGTTATTATGTTCTCATGGTATATTGAGTTCGAAGATCCGATTATAATGAATAGAAAAACCATGAAGTGAATTGAGGATCTCTATTAAAGATAGCTAAAATTTGAACTCTATGAAACAAGACCACTTCTTGAAAATAAAACATTTCCAAAACCTCTATTCTGATATAAAATCTGATTGGGAGGAAGTGTATTGACTTGGTGAGATAATCCACAATCACCCAAATAGCATCATTCCTACATTATATTCTCAGTAGTCCTGTGAAAAATTCCCTGAAAATATGCTCCCACTTTAATATAGGTTTAAGAATAGATTGGAATATACTATAAAGTCACTGCTATTCCACCTATAACAAATAAGAAGTTCAAAATTTCATAACAAAGTCTGCAATCATCCATCTAATTCCTAACCACCAAAATATGGCTTCATTTCCTTTTACATTTTCTGTGTATCTATATAAATAACACATTTCATGTGGTAAGATATTAAAATAAGTAGTTCTTATAAAGTCTTAAGAATTAAAATATGATTTGAAAAGAATAAAATACATTTTTCATTCTCTATCCTATCATTGGATGTCTCCACACCATTTAGGTTTGGCCTTATGGTGATACAATTTAGATCTAATGTTTAAGACACTAATACTAAATATATCCTGTTTGGAACAAGGTAAAATGAGAAACATAAATAATTTCCATCCTTTTTGGTTTAATCTAGATGATTTTCATCAATCACACTCATCATTTTTGATTAGTGATGAGATTCTTGGACCACATCACTATATGATTTATAACTCAACACGTATACCATATAATTCTCTATATTGGGTGTGTATACCAAGTCCAAATCAAACATCTAGAGGTAATTCATCCATATTCATTTCATCAAGACCAAGTATCATTGAGAAAAGATGTGTTTCAAAAACTTATAGTCAGTGAAAACTACGATCATTTCTCCTAGGTGATAATTACATGATGTATTTAAGGCCTAGAAGGATGTAGCTAATTATAATTCATGTGTCATATAGCTCTTATCATGAATTCACAAATACCACAAACTGTAGGCTACAACATGGTCTCACTTTATGAGAAGAAAACCAAGACTAGATCCAAATAAATTGCAACAAACCTCAATGCCTTGACATATTTATAGAAATATGAGAATGGGTGGTTTGGTTAGATGAGCTCTAAGATATAGAAAACATTTATAACAGTAATCTATCTAGGTGGATGGACCTCCCTTTCATGTTAAAGAAGTCATGCGAGAATCATTCCTAGAAAAATCCTAAAAAATGTGATGGAAACAACCTTCCAATCCTAGAATAATATATATTTTGAAGACATTGTCTGGTTAGTACCTATAGAAAACTGCTTATATCATTCTCGGTTTAACTGACATACCTTACATGAAAATGACATGTAAAAATAAATGAATATATTGAATCAATAATTCATACTTAGATAACTTATAATACAAATGATGATACCATAATGTACTCAGTATAATGTCCAAATACTCTTCATAGTCATTCCTCCTTTCAGAGTAAATTCGAATATCAAAATAATACAATAAAACCTAATTTGGGGTACACATGGGATATTTGTTTCATCATGTTCATGTATAATATAGGTGGATTGAACATACCAAAGGGAACGGAAACATATTCATAATGTCCATCAAGGCTTTGAATTGTTTTCTTTGGAACATCCTCTTTTCTAAATTTATGTTTACGATATCTAGATCATTGATAAATATTTTTGAACAACATGGATCCCTTAAATTGATAAATTATATAAACAATTATAGGAATATGATAATGACTTTTTCTATTGAAAATTGATTCAATTTATGATAATCTTCACATAACTAGAGAGAATCATCTGCCTTCTTTACCAATAAAATATGTGCTACCCAAGTCTATACACTTGGTCTAATGAATCCTTTAGTTTATAACTCTTCTATTTGATCCTTTAACTATCATAGAACTATTATATCCATTTGTTAATATTTTATATAAATAGTTCATTCTTCAAAAAGTATATCAATAGAAAATTTGATTACTTACATAGGTGGTTACCTAATGAAATCATTTGTAAAGACATTAAATTTTCAATACATTATGAAATAAAGAGTCCCATTTCTTGTTTCCTCAGTAGTATACATGATCATTTATATAAACTATCTAGAAAAGGTTTTATTATAATACAAATAATTTTCCTACTCTACCTGTGTTTGTATCATGACACCCCTTGAATAAATGTAGAGAAACCATTAGGGATGTGAACGTCACTTACCTTGTGTATCAGTCAATATGGGATTTAAATACCATAATCCAATACATACCAAATATTAAATCTAAATAATCCATCTCTAGGGCCATAAAATATATAAATAACTACACTAAATCAATGTTACTAGAACATGTTGGTCATTTGAATCCTTTATACTCCCTTTTTATGAGGGGTTTCTCAGTAGTTATGATATAAGCCATAATTTTCTCATTGAATCCCAATTTTTTATCCATAGATGAATAACCAAATTAATGTGATGAACCAAAATAAAAAAATATATACAAAAGAGTTGAGCATAAAATGATAGTACATCACCCCATGGAGGGAACTTATTTCTTTCTCGTAATAGTCTATATTCCTCCATATAAATTATTATTAGTTGCCACATGAAAACTCTTACTTCCATACTGATGTGCTACCTAAACAACTAAAGTGTTTCAGTAGGTAACTTGGTACACCGATGTCAATGGAAAAACACAAGTCAAATAGGACTATTATGTCCTATAGAATCAATCGTGAGGCTGAGCCAATCCTGTTCCACCAATTGATGTCAAATGTTTTTCAAAATACTTATTGAGATGGAAATTATTATCATAGTGGTTGAAATTACTTCATGGGTTCCATCATTCCTTATTTTTATATGAAGGCATGCCACATTGGAAACAACCAGATTCATTTTTGTGACATGGTGGATATGAAATTGATTACTAGAATTTATTTTCTACTTCATTTATTTCATTGAGAGTAACTCTCCCTATTGAATTTATATCCCATGTTAAATATCTCACCATTTCTTAGATGGGAAAATTTGTCCCCTCCATAGGTATTTCTTAATAGGTCTCTTTCTCCAACCAACACCTTATTCAACATTTATATATACTTTTTAATATAAAACATTATTTCCTTTGAGATAACCTTTGGTCAGAGACACACCTAAAATATTTGTTCCGTTAGAATTTTTCTAGTAGTTACATCGAGTAAAAATTTTACATAGTGAGTGAATTTATTAGAATATTTAGTCATTGAAAGGATTCTATATTCCAATTGAAATAATTCTTCCTTCTTCATTATCAGTAAGGTTTTTGTAATGAATCTATTATTAAATAGTTACACAAATCCTTTCCAAGTGAGGTCACAATCCAACTTCATTTGAATATCTAAATCCCACCATGTTAGAAATATATCCTCTAGAATATAATTTTCTAGCTTGAACTTTATCTCATCTGGAGTCTACAAGAAGTCTAAATTCTTGGTTATCCTGCTCATCCATACCCTTTTTTTATTGGTCTAGAATCACCATGTAACTTCATTGGATTATTCTTTTGAATGTTTCCTAATAGATTTACATGATAAGGTTCCACATTCATAGTCCCTTTTTCAACAACCTAAGAAGATTGTACTATACTCTATCCCAAATCCTATTTTCTTGTAGTCCTTGTAAAATATTGTTCTCACCAGCTCGCTATATCCTATTTATTTTTCTCTTTAATGGTGGAATTGTTTTTCTAAATATCAATTCCAAATTTAAAAATGTTGAAATTTTTACAATTCACATTTTCATGGTTATAATATATATATTTACACAATAATTAAAATATAATAAAATCATTATCAAATAATCATGTAATAATTAATTATTTGTGAGAAATATCTTTACTAATGTATGATACCTAAAAATCATATTCTAAATGGACAATGATTATTTGATGAAACACCTAAAATAGGTTTAGAATACTCTATCTACCTATACTAAAATGGTAACATAATGATCAACATAAAAATATTAGTTATGACGTAAGATATAATGTTTAAGTTATGACATTCATATCTACCTTCTACTACCTAAATTAATGATTTATCAAACTATACCATTTCTAATACCCATCCCCAAATCATAATCTTGAGAAGTGGACGAAGTGATACTAACCTTAGGTAACATTCCCCAGACACCAAAGACTGACAAAAAATGCCAATGGTTCAAACACAAGAGGTATGTAAGAATGGTTTACTCTTTAATAAACACACACAAAAAACACCAACAGATCAAGATAAGAATAAATAATTCTGGATACGTACATATAAATAATGTAATCAAAAAAAATTTCAATAATAATTTGATCAATACATCAATTTACTAGGAAACAGGGATGAACATCATAGTCACAGTCGAATAGTAAGAGATAAAAACAAATACTATGAAGTAAAAAAAGTCTCTTTCACTAATGTGACAAAACAATTTATCAAGACATTAATCATTTTAAATATCTAAATACAATGACTAAAATAGTGATATAAAGGATCTCTACTTCAAAATTTTGAAACCGGTCTCATTCTATTATTCGGGAAAATAACATTTGCATGCCCTCCCTTGTGTATATGCGGGGTTGAGTAATCATTCCCAGAAGAAATCCCCCAGTTTTTTGTCACATACTAATTATACTAGAAATATATTAGATCATAGGATATAAAATAGGTAGGAAGAATATAAAATCAGTAAATTGTTTTCACAAAATAAAATATCTCAAATGAATATGTTTTTTAAAATAGTTTAACAAAATTAATTTTTATTTAAAAAATATGAAGCAATTCATAAATCACAATATTTCATAATGATCCATTTTCATACACTCACACACCCATGCATGTCGAATGACACCCCTATGCTCACGAGCAGTGATACTTCCACTATAAAGATGTAGCTTGGTGGAAGATTCGTCCATGTTCCATTTTATTTAGCATCAAGAATAATGTCTATTTAAAAAAGGACTCATATATTGAATCATGAAGAATCCCCAAAGCATCCCTTTATAGATATAAACTATAACATGTTATTCCAAAACACGCAGAAAAACCATTATTCATTTAAGAAAATTCCTTTAATTAGTTCAATAATTACATTGTAGTGACACACACAATCTAATTTCAAGGTCATCCAATGAGATAATTATGAACAAAGACTTTCCATGTAAGACCATTGAAAACTATTTGATAAATTTTCTACAAACCTAAAATCTATTAACATCCAATAAAGATGGAAAGAATAAAAATCCACCAACCTAAATTCCATTGGCATTATGGATTCTTAGGTTTATTTGTAAATCTACCCTATTTGTTTGGTTCCTCTAATGAAACCCAATAATATTACATAAAAATTTATCTAATTCCATATATGTCAGTATTAAAAAAATGATCTATCTCTCTATTCAATAATAATAGAGTAGATCCAAGTCGATAAGGAACAAAAAGTTTCTAAACATCAATTTCCACAATCAAATTATTAAATATTTATTAGAGTAGAGGGATGGATATCAAAGGTCATTGGAATTCATCTTGGGTAGATTTGGAATTTAGAATGAAAATATGAGAATTAAAAGGGGATTCACATGTGGAAAATTGATTAAATGAAGTTGTTTATGAATAGATTCCTAAAGCGAATTTAGAATTCATGTTGGTAATCGTTAAGAGGATAAATGTGTTAATATTCACCTCACCTCTAATTATAATTTTCTATAAAACCCATATCACATCATGAATGTATTATACCTTGTAAATGGTTTTAGAAATAAACTCAGAGAAAACCATTCATGCCTTAGTAGGGACCCATGAAATATGGCCAACAATATTCACATCATTTATTCTCCATTCATGACATGAATAATTACTATTTATAGATTATAAAAATCTTACCCTTTAACCCTCTGAACTCTTCTAATAAGTTATCCCAATGATTCCAAACATAAAAAAATCATAAAATGATATAGTACCTAAAATCATGGATTCAACATTTAACATCTTTTATATTGGTTTTAATCTTATTATAAATTCATAACATAAAAATATTCGTATTTATATTAATTGATATACATTATCATTACCCGTTCATTTCCAATTCTTTGTAAAATCAATCATTGTGTGTTAACTATTTAGTTTTCTCATGAATGTTTCTTCATAGAAGTTCATATTATTATGAATACCTTATGGATTTATCATATCTAGAAATATATATAGGTCATAATGTTCATATATATTTTTTATATATATTTTCATAACTATCCATTTATGGTGTTCATGAAAACTGAATCACGTAATCTTGTGTAAGTAGTATTCCACACGTACGACCCCCCTCTTTTTCTAAAGTAGTTAAGGATAGAGGGATTGATCAATCTCAGGAGGCCAACAAAATTTCTGATAATGATGGTGATGATAATAAAGCTGATTCTGGGGTGCTTAACGGGTTGCAAATATCTAATATGAATGTGGCCATGTCTCCAAGCCTGCAGACATCTAATATTATCATGGTGGTTAAGTCAATTTCAATCCATAACTGATTCTCAACTCTGAATGAGGATGGAATAGAACATGTGAATCTAGAAATATGGGAAAATGTCATTCCATTATGGAAACAAAAATTGGTTGGAGTAAGACAATCATAAAATGAGGATCCAAGTGACAGAGATGGGGACTCGCAGCCAAGCTCGTACTATGGGAAAGAGGCTACAGTTGGATATGGATTAAGGTAAAGGAAGTAGGGGAACCTTTTGACTAGGAACATTCTGGTTTTCTATGTGGGGAGGGAATCAATTCCCCCAAAAAGATCACTTAAACAACCCAAATACAATTGTAACCTAATCGTCAGGCAAGGAAAGGTGTAAGGCCCAAAGGCTGAATCAGGGGAAAATTATTTGTCAAAATCCAAGGAAGGAGGGATACATGGAGCGAGGAGTGAGGATCAATTGAATCTAGTTATTTATTCAAAATAGGGACTGACAAGTATTTTAGGTAAGGAGGGTCAAAATAGTGAGGCTTCATTGGAAATCTTGGCCAGTTTGCATCGAGTTGTAGGCCAAGAGGTCATGGAACAATTAAGGGATATTCTCATGAACTCAAAGGAAGAAATTATGGAGTATGATCTACCCATTTATACTTCTATAGAAGATGTAGAAAGAAATAATGGGAGGACAATGCAAGTTTTATCCATTGTGGAAAAAGGTGATTGGATCATCAAGCAACATGTAATTCGGATCAGAGGCTTCTACAAAAAGAAGATAACAGTGGAAGAGTTCTTGAAAATGTGGGAGAAATTGGCCTACCAATTTGAGGAGATCAACAATGATGAATCAGATAAGAAGGTATCTTATTTTTCTTGGGAATTTTATAGCGAGCTCGTGTCTAATAGTTTAAATATTTCCTATAATAATTCTGTTATTTGATTTATTGTGTTTTCCTTGGTAGAAAATTAATGATTCCCACTTTTCCATAAAATTATTTTTAATAAAAATTTAATTTTGAGGTGAGGTAAGTATTATTTTATCTTTTCAGAGTTAATTTTATTTAATATATATCTTTCACTTTCTAAAAAAATATTTATATATTCTATCCATATGAGTTGATTCATAAAATGAAATACATCATCTCTTAAGGTGGGAGATTACATATACATATGAGATATGTTTCCATTTTCCATTAGATCAATGAGTATATGAGAAAAAAGTATTAACATAATCATAATAACATTATTTTAAAATAATTATAATTTTTTATCATATTATGATGTTAAAATAAGTTTAGATATTCAACTAAAATATTTTTATCTATAGTGTTACACACCACTTCATTCCTACTGTTCCATGAATGTATACTTTCAATTAGAAATATTTTATATATATTCTTCACCATCCAATATTTCTTATTAAAAAAATCAATTCTTTCATAGTGTTCTTACTAATAGCACTTCATGTTTAATACCATGTTTTCAAAGTAATTTTATGCTTCAAATTATTTTTATTCCATTCCATTATCTGATAAAATAATTTATATATATATGCCTATTTTATTCCCATATTACCTCCCCTTCTATTTCATACATTCCAGGACTTATTTTTTGGTTTTCATAAATATTATTCATCTACTTGTATTGTAATAGACTATACAAAATCTGTGATATCTTTATTTATAATTTTTGGGATGTTTTATTAGATCCCACATATCAATATATGGAGTGTCAATAAAGTGTACTAATTATATATACCTTTTCTTATCAATATTTCTAACCATCTTACATCTTATTAATTCATTATATTTATTCTCTTTGTCTCACTTTAAACATGGAATATTAATTAAATATTTAATATATAAGATATTTTCCATGCTTTTGATGGACCTATGAAATTGTTTTAAGTGTATTTTATTAGTTTTCAGCCATGATGAAAGATCATTTGTAGAGATTTGAGATGTATTCAAGTCACTGGATATGTATAATTTTGAGTTAATATTCTTATATATAAGTTATAAATATTAATATTTTTGATTTATTGATGAAATTTTACAAATTACTCTATATATAACAGTTATTATGAAAATAGTTTGATTTAGTAAGAGTTTCTAAGATTTTTAAAGTTCTGCAGAGGGGATCGTGGAAAAGACTTAAGAATTGATTTGATTTTAAAAGTTATTCATAAGGGTATATGGGTCATACATATTATTTACTATAATTTTCAAAAGGATACATCATGTTTCTTGAAGCATAAGTAAGGTTACATAGAATAAAAAATGGCATTCAAGAAAACAATCTATATATAAAGGTATAAATTAATTTTCATTATGTACATAAGGGAAGATAAAGAAATTTTCTGGAATATATAAGAGACACTATGAATTTTAGAATATCATGTAAGAAAAATTGTTCGATACATTTAATTCACCTAATTATTTTAAAGGATGCATCATAGTCCTGAGAGGGATATGTAAGGGTCAACTGTTTGAAACTAACTGATATCTATGGAAGAATATCTCAAAATAATAAAAACTTCAAAATTGATTCATTGATATTTCAGTCGTAAATATCATGATAATGGTGGTTTATCAATAATTAAAGAAAATTAATAAGTATAATTAAATTAATATTAATTAATATGGTAATTGCCAAATTATTTTGGGAATTTTAAATTTATTGATTTGAAAAAAAAACATTTATTAAGATAAAAAATATTAAATTTACCAAAATATTTACATGAGAAGTTTAAATTAGTAAGGGAATTTGTTAAAATTTTATTTTAAGATCATAGGGATGGAAACCATTTGGTTAGTTAAGAGGGAGAAAATTTCAAATAAAAAACATGAGTAAAACATTTATGGGAATATTCTAAAATTCATTGAGTGACTCGTTTTTCTAGAAATTATGGAATAATGAATTTATTAATTAATTCAAATGGGATAATAAAAAGAAAAAAATAAGAAAAATGATGACATTAGTTTATTTAAAGAAATTATTTTAATTTTTGATTCATAATTATCATATAAAGTACATATTGAGTTAGAATTCAATATTTTCGATCTGCTTCATATTATATAAGTCAATATATTGATCATAAGGTAACATGTATACAATTGAGCCTTATAAATTTGTGAAATTATTTTTTATTAATGCTTGATAATAGTAGACCTTGATGGTGATATTTTTTTGGTTTATAATATTATTGTAAACTGATCTGGTCTAGAAGAATGAAACATTCTAGAGATTGTAGATATTTTTGGAGACTAAGATAATATAAGATAACTATTGTAATCACTCTTTATATTAGTAATTGAGTCCAGGTCTCAGAATTTACTTGAAACGAATGAGGAGTAGTAATCCATATTAGAGTTTAACCTTATAAATACTCCATTTATACCTTGTATTTAATAATATCAGTATCGTATAGGTTAATTTTATTTTTAAAAAGTGTGTGGATCGATACTTTAACTTTTCATAGTTTTTAATTTCAGAGAATTAATTTTAAGGGTATCACTTATACATATTATATTCTATGTGATACATCACACATGAAATAGAAATTTTAGTGGTATTAGAAGAAATATATGTTTATTTTGAGTGATCATATTTTTTTAAAAATTTTAATATGAAAAATCTAAATTTTATTAATAGAATCAAGGTTCTAATATTTAATGGAGTGAATATTCATGGTCAGAATAATATGATTATTCTTTACAATATTTATCTTTGACTAGAAGTCATGGATGTTATTATATGTGGGTTTATACTAGTTGATATATATTATCTAATGAATTTTCATTGTAAAATTAATATAGGTGATGATTTAAAAATGAGTAATTTTGTTGTGATATCGTTAACTGACGTAATTTAAACCAAAGTTGTAATTCCCCAACCCCAGAAGCCCTGAGCCGGTGCATTACTAATTACATTGGAATGATTTAAAAGAATTAAATCTTGAATGAACAATCTATTTAGTAGTCTTTAAGAAATTAGATACATATATGTTACTAATATTACATTGGGAAAGGTTAAAAAATAAAATACATATCAAATACTAAGAAATTGTGTCCATGAGAACTCAATAAATGGTCTCCTCTTCAAAACCTGTTGAATGAAAAAAATTAAAGTGGTTTTCTCAAATGCTTAGTAAGGGATACAAGTTGTATAAACATGAATCAATAATTACTAAATCATTAAAAATGGAATAGTGAATATGGTATGGTGAATAAATGGAAAACACACGCCATCAATAAACTGGGAATAAAACTACATCCATAGATTTTTTCAAAGTGAAAAACTCTTGGATAGTAATAACTTAAAATGTAAAAACAAGTTTTTTATCAATTTAAAGTAATATATTTGGAACATTATACCACTATACCATCAAAATGATTTTTGTTTGTGGGTAGAAACCTGTCTGATTCTGTTTTGGAAAGAAACTGGAAGGGTTTCTCATCAACAGATATGTCTCATGAGACCAGTCGATGCATCAAGGGATTATAGAGGGACCCAACAATCACTGTAAGTACAAATAATTATTTATAAATATATTCAATACAATTATAATATTTTTTCTCAATACCACTATAGAGCAGAGGATACAAATTCATTAATATTCACATAGATAAAAAAACATTCCAAATAAAAACCATATGTAAAAGGGTATACATATTAAGAAAATAATCATAACCATGAAACCAGAATATGGATTTATAATATATTTAAAATTTAAAATGAAAAATAACCTCAAAGGGGAAGTAAGTACACCACATAACTATTATTAGGTGCACAATACCAAGTAAATCACAATGAAATGGAAACTGAAACAAAGTCCATTACCAAATTGTAATCAATCAAATTGTGGGACCAAAAATTAATAATCACTAAATGATTCATATAATACCATTAATATAAATAGAATCATGATTTTTTATATAAAATATAAGTACACATACACCAAATTAAATAAATAAGTGGCAAACAATGGAAATCTCAGAGAATTAAAAGTGAGATGAAAAAACCCTTACCTTATGTCTGAAAGTGTTCATTGTTTGATCTTAATGACATGAATAACAAAATTTATCTTTATTAATTAATAATTACAGAACATACCCTACATGTAATTTTTTATAACCTTATTTGGTTCATTCATGTCACTTTTGATGGGTTTAATAGGTTTAATTTTATTATTTTGGAAGCATTTTATTCCTTGGGTTTCATGATCTGTTTACTTGCATTCATGAATGAATGTTTTTTTAAATGTGGTTAAACATCTAGAATTTTTCAATATATTTTTAGTGACATTAAAAATATATAAATGATCTTATAATGATTTTGGTTATATACCATGTGGATGACCCATTAGATAAAAGTTAATGATTAATGCTTGGATTGACTTGGCAGTTTTGTGCACCATGAACTTGTTTTGTTTAAAAATATTATATTATGAGTGTGTAAGGATTACAGAACATTAAATAGGATATATTACATATATAATTATCTGGTTAAACTATAAAAATGGTATCATTACCATAATATAATATGGTAATAGAAATTGTAAACCCATCGTCCTTAAATGCGATAAATTAACACAACTCGGACTGGGTTTTTATTTTTAGTATAAGAGGAGGGGAAAAGGGAAATGAAGATGAAATATTCAATTAACATAATTAAATTCCATTTCAAGGAATTTAATAGAATTATCATAGAATTTGGATGAGTGTAGGTGTGGTAAGAGAAACATAATAATGGAACATGTAAATGAAGTTGAATAAAAAAGAAAGAGATGTTCACCTCTTGAATACTACTACTTGAGAATCTCTTTAAGGACTTTGTTTTGGCCTTTTGGTGAGACCAAAAGGTCTTTTATGTGGGTAGGGGACTTGGGAAGAGTATTTGGTAAAACATTTGTATGTCTCAAAGTTTGAGTGGTGTGAGAGGTAGAGGGGAATGAAGGTGGTATTTATAGTGGAGGAGAGGAGGGATTTCACATTTTTTTAATCATTAAATTAATATTTTTTCTCAAGACTATTAATATTCATGATTCATATTACCCAAAATATTAATAATATAATGTGAATTAGAACCACATTTTTTTACATCATCTTTGCATCATTTATGTTGCAATAAAACAAGTATTTAACAATTATCATAATTTATATATTTTACTATTTATCAAGAAATTCATGAATTTCAGAAAAATCCCAAAAAATCACCCTAACTATTTTTTGAAATGTAGAATTCAAAAATGAACTCCATTTTTCGAAAACAATTTTCAAAATATTGTTAATTTAATTTTTAAATAAATTCATAATTTATTCAAAAATTACAATTTTAAATCTATAACTCATTTTTAACACCTTGAAAAATTAATCGACATATCATTACCTTATAAACATAAGAAAATAAAATAATATTATTATTTACTATTCATAAGGGTCATATTAGTATTCATATCACTATTCATAAAATAATTTTAGTATTCACCAAAAAAAACAAGTTGGTTTTATCAAATGCCATTTAACATACTAATCAAAACTGTAGATGACCTCATTTTGAAATTAAAAACACATTAGTGGGAAATTTATGTTTAATGGCTAGGTTATGACTTTATCCTATAAATAACCAATTTTTGTTTCACAGAGACTTAGTGATTCAAGTAATATAGGCTATCTAATGAATATAAAGTATTTAAGAGAAACATATCATAAAATGTTTGGGGTGTTATATTATTACTTCTCTTTGAAATTTGGTCATTGAAAATTTTCTGGTATAATTCCCTTTAAAAATATGTGGGTGGTTCTTTTTCATAACATCCTTAGGTTCCCATGTTGCTTACTCTATTTTATAGTTTATCCAAAGAACATTTACTAGACAAGCTATTCAATTTATTGTTACCTTCTCCCTTGTGTTCATAATATTTTTAGTCTCTTCATAGTATGAAAAATCTGGTTCTTGTTCTATTTCTACATAGGTAAATACATGCATTGGTGTTGACATGTGTTTCTTCAACAACGACATGAAGAATACATTATGAACTTTGGAGAGACTTGGTGGAATTTCTAAATGGTAAGTTAAAAATCCAATAATTTCCAGAATTTCAAACTGTCTGATGTACCTAGGGCTCAGTTTCCAATTCTTACCAAAACATAAAACACCCTTCCAAGGAGATACTTTTAGAAATACATGATCTCTTACTTGAAATTCAAAATCCTTTCTTCAGTTATTAGCATAACACTTTTGACTACTTTGGGCTGCTTAAATATGGGCCTGAATTTTTCTTACCTTTGCAGTTGTCTCTTCAATATGTTCTAGGCCTATAAGTTTCCTCTATCCAACTTCATCCCAACAAGTTGGAGTTCGCCACCATTTACCATATAATTATTTATATAGAACCATTTCAATGCTATAATGGAAACTATTATTTTAGGAAAATTCCTCCAATGGAATATATCGATCTGATATACTTTGAATGACAATAGAGCATGACCTCAACATGTCTTATTGTGTTTGAATAGTCTTTTCAGACTATCCATCGGGATGCAGATGATAAGTAATACACATATGAATCATAGTATCCAAATTCTTTTGAATAACTTTCTATAATTTTGATGTAAAATGAGGTTCTTGATCAAATACCATCAATAGAGGTTCTCTATGAAGTCCTAAAACATGCTTAATATAAATTCTTTCAATGCGCTCAAGTGGTAAATACTCTCTTATAGAAATGAAATGTGATGATTTTGTGAAATGATCAACAATTACACATATTACATCATTACTTATATGTTTCCTTGGTAGTCTTATGATAAAATCCATCATAATGTCATCCCACTTCCACATACGAAGAGGTATAGGTCGCGTGACACCTCTTGGATGTTTTCTCTTAGCCTTCACTTGTTGACAAACTAGACACCTTGACCCATAGTCAGTAATTCGTCACTTCATGTTATTCCACCAAAAACATTACTTCAAATCTCTATTCATCATAGTGGTACCCTAGTGTATAGGGAAATTAGAGCTATGAGAATCTTGTAATAGTTCCCTTTTTATCTCAGGTACTGATAGGACACATAAACTATTCCCAAATTTTAGAACTCCATACATATACACAATGTTTTCCAATCATCCATCATTAACAACTTTAACATTCTTTTTTATAATCTCATCATTTTATTGAGATCTTTTTATCTTCTCAAGTAATGATAGTTTAGGAATCATTTTAATGAGGAAATAACTTTCCACTTCCAAAACAATTCCCATGTCCATATTTAGTAGATCCAAGAATATAGGATCCCTTGTAATCCTCATTTGTATCAGAAGTCCATGATCATTCTTATTAAATGAATCTACCACCTTATTTTCATTTCCTAGGTGGTAGTTTATTGAAAAAACATAGTCTTTTGGTAAATTAATCCATCGCATTTTCCACATATTGAGTTCTTTCTGTGTACAAATGTATTTCAAACTCTTGTGATCTATATATATCTCAAATATTTCACCATAGAGATAATGTCTCCATATTGTTAGATAAAATATTACAGATTCTATCTCAAGATCATGTGTTGGGTAATTTTTCTCATGAGTCATAAACTGATTTGATGCATAAGCATTAACTTTCATTATTTATAAGGATGCAACCCAACCCATTCTTTGATGCATCATTTTATATAGAAAGTCCACCATTTCCCTATGGAAGAGTCAAAATTGGAGCATTGAACAATCTTATTTTCAATTTATCAAATCATTCTATACACTATTCTGTACATACAAACTTAACCCCTTTATGTGTGATCTTGGTTAGCGGGTTAGCTAGTCGGGTGAAATTCATAATGAAACGTCAATAGTAACATGCTATGACAATAAGACTACGTAACCCAGTTATGTTAGTTGGAATTGGACATTCATGTATTTCCATTCTCTTCAAAGGATCCACTAAGACTCCATCCTTTGAGAAAATATGTTCTAGAAAAGAAACTGATTGAAGCCAAAATTCCCAATTGCTAAACATCCCATATAATTCATTTCTTCTAAGAGTTTTAGAATAATCTATCTGGGATTATCATGGTATATATAGATTTTTAAGATATCCATGATATCATTGATAAATACCTTAAAAATGTCCTAAATATATTCCCTTTAAAATCTATTCATTAGATCCATGACAATAAAGGGTGCATTAGTCAGCCCAAAAGGCATTACTGTAAACTCGTAATGCACAAAACTGGTTCGAAATGCCAGCATTAGAATATCTTCCTTCCTTAAACTATGTTTATTATATCCAGACCGAATATCTATCTTTTAAAAATATTGGTATCCATGAAGTTTATCAAATAAATCATCAATTTGTGGAAGAGGACACTTTTTCATTATTGTAATTTCATTGATTTCCCTATAATAAATGCATAGACTCATAGACCCATCTTTCTTCTTGAAAAATAGTATAGGGGACCCCCATAGAGAAACTCTGGGTTGAATAAATCATTTTTCACTGAAATAATTCATTTTCAAAGTTTGAGGAAATAATTAAAGTACCTACCACCAAATCATTAAGAACTTCACCCTCCACAGTTGTAATCACATAAGATTACCCTTGTTCGCATGACCATTTCTAGTGAATGTTTCCTTGGAGACCAGGACCCTCATTTACATAGAATATCATATACTTAATATTTTAGCATTGAACATTGTCAACTTGTCTCCTCCCCATTCATTCACCAGATAGATGAACCTTTTCTCCACACTTATAGAAAACTCACATGCATTTTAAGAATTTCCTAGGATGATTCTTTCTACAGTACTCACATAATGGAAATTTTTAATTGCCTTCCTCTTTATTGGCACTTCATTCTTTCCATGGTTATTATAATTCCTTTTTTTATCTTGATTTCCATTGAACAAATTTGATCTATAAAATTACTCTATGTTTTGATGGAATTTAATATGATTTTATCATTTGATGAAAATGTTTGAGAAACTAGTTCCCTTTAATACTTGGCTTAATAACTTCAAATAAATGATAAATATTGTCTTCAAAATCACATACGTAATCTATAGAATCCCTATAAAAATAGTGAAGGAGCCTCATACTCCTCAAGACTCATTTCTTCCCTTTTCTTTTAGCTAAGGAATTATCCCTTCATTTCAGTTCGTTGTTCACGAGGGAAATATTTTTCGAATAATATTTACATAAATGTTCTCCTTTACATATCGTCTATTACTTCATCCTATATGGTATTCTGGATCGAGGACCACCATTGGTCAGTGTCACCCTTGTGGAAATATACTACCAGTACTAACTTTTCATTTTCAATGCATCTTAATTCCAACAATATCTCTTCAAGGGACTTGATCCACTACATAGTAACCACTGGATTAGTAGTCTCAAAAAAATATAGGGACTTCTGCCACATGAAATGATCCATTATAGGTGTAACATGGTTATTCATCATATCCTGAGTACATTGTCCCAATATGGTCATGATCTGATATGCACAAACATTGACTGCGATGACTTACTTAGTGGGATAATCCCTACATTATTTGTGGGTATTAATTCCCCTTATTCCACTAAGCACCATCTCTAAACAATGGGATACAGTAAATTCAGTCACAGTTCATAATTTCTATCTAGAAAACACTTAATATAATATTAAAATTTATGCACAACTAATCTCATATTAATAAAAAAAATTATATTTACTTTTAAGTCCTTCATAATGGTTTATAAAGAAAATATGAATTATCCTAAGCATATCCCATGGGATTTTAAAACCAAGTGCGTAGGAAGGCCCATTTTTGTGTACAAGGATACCCTAGGTCAAGCCCAGAACTCCTAGTCTGACTTTTCTGTCTTAGGTACATCTGTTCCAGATCCACGCCCTCCTGTAGTATCCAGATAGGGATGTATTTTCTAGATAAATCCATATAATCTATTACTTACCAAAACACCATGATGTTCTTGTATGTTTACCTTAAAGTAATATCTTAGAGGTCTGTTCTCTAATATATGTTTTCTAAATCTAGTTTCCGTGTTTTCTACTAAACTTCCACTCATACCAACAGTAACACACCAACCTCAGAATCCTATAGCCAGTGCATTACATATTACATTAGAATGATTTAAAGGAATTAAATACCAATAAACGACTACTTTAGTTGTATTGGATAAACTAGATACATTCATGTAACTCATATTACATTGGGAAAGGTAAAAAGTACAATACATAACAAAAAATATAAAACTGCATCCATGATACCTCAATAAATGTTCTCCTCTTTATAAAATGTTGAAGGTAAACTAATTAATGGGGTGAGATAAAATTCTCAGTAAGGGTTAAAAATAGTGTAAACATGAATCATCAATAACTGAATCATAAAAAAAATCATAATCAATATGACATGGTGGATAAATGAAAAACACATGCCATTCATAAAATGATAATGAAACTACATTTATAGATTTTATCACACTGAAAATCTCATGGATAGTAATAACTAAAAATGGAAAAGGAGGTATTATTATTAATTGTAAATCATGTATATATAACATGAAACCACTATATAGTCAAAATAGTATAACTCTGTGTGTAGAAAACCATCTAATTATGTTTTGGAAACACTCACGAATGGTATTTTGCCAACTAATTGGTCTTATGAGATTCTTCGATGCGTCGAGGGGTTATAGCGGGACCCACCCATCACTGAAACCCCAAATAATTATTTATAAATAAATTTAATTAAAGTACAATATTCCTTCTCAATATTTTCATAAATTATGGGATATAGATTCATCAATATTTCTATAGTTATATAAACATTCTAAATATACACCGTATGTAAAAGGGTATATGATTTATAAAAATAATCATATCCATGATACTAGAGTATGGATATGTAATAAATTTTCAATTAAAAATGTAAAATGATATAAAAAGGGTAGTTGGTACACCACATAAAAATGATTTAGTGCTCAATACAAAGTAAATCATAATGAAATGGAAACCAAAACAATGTCTATTACCAAATTGTAATCAATAAAATCGTACGACCAAAAATTAATAATCACTTAATGAATCATATAATAAAATGAATATAAATAGATTAATTAAATTATATATCAAATGTGAATACACATACAACAAATTAAAGAAATAAGTGGAGAACAATGGAAATATCACATAATTTGAACTGGGATGAGGAAACCCTTACCTTATGTCTGAAGGAGTTATTTAATTGATCTTAATGACCTGAATAATAAAATTTTTCTTCATTAAATAATAATTCCATAACCTCACCTAAATTTAATTTATTTATTATAACCATATTAGGTTCATTCATGGCATCTTTTGATGGGATTAATAGGTTCAATTTTATTGTTTTGGAAGGATTTTCATCCTTGGTTTTCATGATGGGTTTAAATGTATTCATGAATTAAAGTTCAATTGAAATTAGGATAAACCTAAAAAATTGTGAATATATATTATTATTGAAATTATATAGATATAAATTACCTTATAATTGTTTGGATATATAACATGAGGATGACCCATTAGATTAAAGTTAGTGATAAAAGTTTGGATTAACATGGCAGTTTTGGGCACCATGAACTTCTTTTGTATTATTAATTTCTATTATGACTGTGTAATGATTATATAAAATAAAATAGGATATATTACATATTCAATGATCTATTTTAACCATAAAAATGTTTTTATGACCAAAATTTTAGATGGTAATATGAATTGAAAACTCGTCGTCCTTGAATGTGATAAATTAACACATCTCAGATAGTGTATTCATTTTTAGAATAAGAGGAAGGGAAAAGAGAGATGAGGATGAAATAATCCATTAGAATAATAAAATTCCAGTTCATCTAAGTTTCTGTAATTATCATATCATTTGGATGAGGGGAGGGGAGGAGAGAGAAACAAAATCATGGAACTTGTAAAAGAAGTTAAAAGAAAAAGGAAGAGATGTTCACCACTCGAGTATTCCTTGAGAATCTTTTTAAGGACTTTTTTTGCCTTTTGGTTAGACCAGAAGGTCATGGACATGGGAAGAGGGCTTTGGAAGTTTATTTTTTAGAAATTTTGTAAGGCTCAATGCTTGAGTGTTGTGGGAGGAAGTGGGGAATGAGAATGGTATTTATAGTGTAGCAGAGGGAGGATTTTACTTTATTTTAATCATTAAATTAATAGTTTGGCTCAAGACTATTAATATTAATGATTCATATTACCCAAAATAGTAATAATTTCATGCGAGTTTAAACCAAGTTGGATCAAATCAGAATTTCATCACCTATGATGGAGTAAAAAATGTATTTAAAATTTACCATAATTTATCAAATTCTACAATTCATAAAAAAATTCATGAATTTCAAAAGAATACAAATTATTCACCATGACCATTTTTCAACAATTATATTTAAAATATGAACTCAATTTTTGGAAAATAATTTCTTAAATATTAATAATTTAATTTTTATAAAATCATTATTTTTTCTAAAATACGAATTTTAAATCTATAACTAATTTTTTAACACCTTAAAAAATTAATCAACATCTCATTACCTTATAATTGTAATAAAATAAAATAATAATATGATTTACTTTTAATAGGGTTTGTATTACTATTCTTATCATTATTCATAAGGGTATGTTTCTATTCCCCAAAAAAACAAGTTGGTTCAATCACACACCTAATAACATGCTAATCACAATAGTAGATGGCCGTTTGTTGAAATTCCAAACATAGAAGTGAAAAATTTAAGTTTAATTTCTAGGTTATGAAGTTCTACTATAAAAAACCAAGTGTTGGTTCACAGAGACTCAGTGATTCATGAAATATAGTCTATACAATGGGTATAATGTTTTTAGGAGAAGCATACCATAAAATTTTTGGGGTGTTATATTATTCCCTCTTTCAAAAATTTCATCCTACAAATGTTTCTTATATAATTTCCTTCAAAAAGATGTGGGTGGTTATTCTTCATTACATCCTTAGGTTCCAAAATTACATCATATATTTTATTGTTTTCCAAAGAACCTATATTATATAAGTTTTATGATTTCCCAACACCAGCTCCATTGTGTCATGAATCTCTATGGGCTCTTCATAGAATGACAAATTAGGTTCCAGTTCCATTTCTTCATATGTGATTACATGAATTATGTCTGGTATGTATTTATTTAATAGAGACATGTGGAAAAAATTATGAACTTTCAAGAGACTTGGTGGAATTGAAAAATGGTAAGCTACAACTCCAATCCTGTCCAGAATTTCAAACGGTCCAATGAACATCATGAGAAATTTCCATTTCTTACTGAACCTTAAGAAACCCTTCCACAAAGATACTTTTAGAAATACATGATCTCATAGTAAAAATTCCAAATCCTTTCCCCGGTTGTTATCATAAATCTCTTTCTTACTTTGGGATGCTTTAATATGGGCCTGAATTTACTTTACCTTTTTAGTTCTCTCTTCGTTATGTTCTGGGCCTATAAGTTTTCTCTCACCAATTTCATCCCAACAAGTTAGAGTTTGACACCTTTTACCATATAATGTTTCATTTGGCTCCATTTTATTGCTATAATGGAAACTATTATTGTAGGAAAATTCCACCAAAGGCATGTATTGATCCCATATACCATTAAAGTCAAGAGATCATGAAATCAAAATGTCTTCTATTGTTTGAATAGTCCTTTCAGATTATTCATTGATTTTGTGGTGATATGAAATACTCATATAAAGATCAGTATCGATTTCCTTCTGGAGACTTTTCAAGAACTTTTATGTAAACCGGGGATCTCAATCGAACACAATTAGTTGGTGTGCACCATGAAGTCTTATAACTTCATTTATATTAATTCTTTCCATGTCATCAAGTGGTAAATCCTCTCTTATAGTACGGAAATGTGTTGATTTTGTGAGATGATAAAAAATTACATATATTGTGTCATTCCTTCTAGGTGTCCTCAATAGTATTATAAAAATAATCCTTCGTAATTTCTTCCCACTTACACATAGAAAAAGGTAGAGGTTTCATGAACCCTCTTGGATGTTGTCTCTCGACATTCACCTACTAAAAAACTAGACACCTAGTCACATAGTCATCAATTTATCGCTTCATGTTATCCCACCAAATATTTTCCTTCAGATATCTATACATCATTGTGCTACAATGGTGTATAGATAAATTTGAGCTATGAAAATCATCTAATAGTCCCCTTTTAGCTTTGGCAGTGATGGAACAAAAAACATCTTCTCGAATTTCAAAACTCCATCCACATACATGACGTCTGCCAATATTCCATCATTCACAACTTGAACTTTCTTTTGTATATTCTTATAATCATATTGAGATATTTTTATATTATCTTGTAACGACAGCTTAGTAGTCATTTGAAATAGTAAAAATGTTTCCCCTTCCATAATAATTCCGACATTCATCTTTAGTAGATCCATGAATATAGTATCTCTCTCAATTCTCATTTAGGTCAGAAGTCCATGATCTTTTTTTCTTAATGCATATACCACATTATTTTTCATTCTTGGGTGGTAGAGTATTGAACAATCATAGCCTTTGAGTAACTTGTTCGATCACCTTTTCCTCCTATTGAGTTATTTTTGTGTAAAAATGTATTTCAAACTATTGTGATCCATATATATCTCACATATTTCACCATACAGATAGTGTCTCCATATTTTCAGAGCTAAGATTACAAATTCTAACAAAAGATCTTTTGATGGTTAATTTTTCTCATGATTCATCAACTGAATTGATTCATAAGAAATAACTTTATCATTTTTCATAAGGACCCAAGCCATCCCATTCTTTGATTCATATCTGTATATAACAAATCCATCATTGGAAAATTGAAGATTCAAACTTAGAGAATTAGTCATGATTCTTTTCAATTCGTCAATGAATTTTGTACACTCTTCCATCTATATAAACATAACCCCTTTATGTGTGAGCTTGGTTAGCAGGTTTACCAGTTGGGTGAAATTCTAAAGGAAATGTCGATAGTAACCTACTAAGCCAATAAAACAACGTTCCTTAGTTATGTTCATTGGTGTGGGCCATTCTTTGATAGCCTTTGTCTACAAAAGATCAACTATGATTCCATCCTTAAAGAAAATATTTCCATGAAAGGAAACTGATTGAATCCAAAATTCAAACTTTCTAAAAATTCCATATAATTCATTTATTCTAACTGTTTTCAGAATAATCCGCAATTGATTCTTGTGATGTTTTAGCATTTGGAGTATACTAGGATATTATTGATAAATACCAAAATAAATTCATCACAATATTCCCTGAAAACATTATTAATTAGATCCATGAAAATAGAGGGTACATTAGTGTGTACAAAAGGAAATACTATAATCTCATAATGTGCATACCTTGTACAAAATGTTACCTTTAGAATATCTTCCTTCCTCAAACATAGTTGATGATATCCAGATCAATGGTCAATCTTTAAAAACTATTGGACTTCATGTATTTGACCAAATAAATCATCAATCTATGGCATATAATACTTTTTTTTATTGTAATAGCATTGATTTCCATATAATCAGTTAATATCCTCATGGATCCATCTTTCATCTTAACAAAGAGGGCATGGGCTCTCTATGGAGAAACCCTAGGTCAAATAAAGCCTTTTTAACTCAATTCCTCTAGTTGTTTATTTAGCTACAATAATTCCATAGTGGTCATTCTATATGTCATATTTGATATAGGCCATGAACTAGGTATTAAATCAATAGAGAACTCAACTTCTGCTCTAGAGGATGTTCTGGTAAATCCTCTAAATCTACATCAATGCATTCTTACACGATAGGTACGTGTTCAATTTTATTATTTCTTTCCTAACCCATAGATATTTTGTTCTATTCCTCAACAATAATAATTATTAAACAGAGCTATTGGGGGTGGATCTTGATAAGAATCAGATAGTGAGGTTCTCCTCTATAGGTAATAGATTCTACACCATTCTCAAAAAGTGTAACTTCTTTCTTCTTGCAATAGATATTCACATTATAATTTTATATCCAATTAATACTCATAATTATATAAAATTAAATCATTAGTATGATGATAAAGTTTGAAACTAAAGCACATTTTTGGGTCTTAAGGAGGAATGAGCGACGCCTCTTTTTTTGCAATGATTAATCCCATATGAGTTTTGACTGACGAATCCTTTATTAAATCAATTTGGATGTGTCTAATTTTCATGGAAAGATGGGATGATATAAATGAATGCGATGATCCAGAATCAAATAAATTATCAGCTATGTTTGAGGAAACAATTAAATTACTTTGCAACATATCATTTGAAACATCAACCTCCACGGTTGTAATCCCTTAAGCATTCCCTTGCTCTCGTGGTCTTTTCTAAGGCATGTTTCATTGGAACTTAGGACACTAATTTGCGTAGTGGCCCATATATCTATAATTTTTGCAGTGAACATCGTTGACTAGTCTCTTCCCCTTTCATTCACTAGATCGATGACCCTTTTCTCCATGCTTATGGAAAACTCTAATGCATTTTAAGAATTTTTCAGGATGATTCTTTCCACAGTTCTTCCATAATGGAAATTTCTTAATTCAATTCCTCTTCATTGGAGCTTCAACATTTCATGGTTATTAGAATTTCTATTCTTATCTTTATTTCCCTTGAGCAGATTTGATCTAGAAATATTTTTCTCTGTTTTGATGGCCCTCAATAAAATTTTATCATATGTTGAAAATATTTGAGAAGCCTGTTCCATTTAAATTCTTGGTTTAATAAATTCCAATAAATGATTAATATAGTCTTATGAATCACGTACCTAATCTATAGAATACCTAGATAATCTTGTGTAGGTAGACTCATACTCCCCAACATTCTCTTCTTCCATTTTCTTTAGGATAAAGAATATCCTCACCATTTCATTTCCTTGTTCATGAGGAAAATAATTATCAAAGAATATTTCCATATAAGGTCCCCATTCTAGATCTTATATTTCTTCTACCTCCATGGTATTCTAGATCAAGGACCACCATTGATCAGCATCACCCTCGAGGAAATATACTTCCACTACTACCTTTTAATTTTAATTAACTCTTTATGCATGAAATATATTTTCAAGGGACTTGATCCTCTACGTAGATACCACCATATTAGTAGTCCAAATAAGAGATGGGACCTTCTTCCACATGAATCGATCCAGTATAGGTATAACATGGTCATCCATCATAGCTGTTGATGCTCATTTTTGTCACAGAGTCCATTAAATGGAAAAGGGGAATACCTTATGCACAAAGACGGTCTCCCCTTCAAAAAAATCAAAACAATTCACAAAGGAATGGACTAGGAGCCCATTTGGAGTGAGGCACACAAGTTACTTGCGCGCCACACAAGTCACTTGCGCACCCCCTATGGGACGCGCAACTCACTTGCGTGCCCTATTTGGGTTTTCACCAAAGGTGCAATGTGGCCTATAAATAGCCCATGTGTGCCACCATTATGAAGACGGATTTTCCAAAAGTGAAATTCAATCTTTTTTTTCCCAGGTCTTCAACTCAACTGTTCTGAAAGATTCTATGGTAACTTTTTACCTAGAATGGAAGACTTAAAGGAGTAGGATAAGGCCTAAGTGTTTAGAAATCATCAACACTTGCACGCCTATGTATCCATACCTCCTTAAAAATGGAAACACTTGTGCGCCGCCCTACCCTTTCAATGAAACTTGCATGCCACCCTTTTTGAAATATCTTAGGATAATACTAAAGGCTTGAGTTAAGTCTCTCCCAAGAATTACCCTACAGATTATTCATCGCCCAAGTTAACCCATGTCTCACAAGTATACTTGCATGTCCATGACTTGCACGCAAAATGAATTACGCGACCTACACTTGCGCGCCAAATCCATTTGTGTGCCTCTCTCCCGTTCTCCTCTCCTCTTCAAGATATAATCCCTCGAAACCCTTTTCATATCTGTTTATGGAATCATTCCATTGTTATAATCCTTATCTGAAATGAATTCTATAAGAACCTCCCCCAAAATCCGTGACATACATACTTTATGTCACTATGGTTAGAGTTTTTCCTCCATATATCCTCATCCTTTAAGATGAGAATATAGTTTTATTCAGGGAATCCTCCTCAGGAGCAATCCCAAAGCCCCTTTAACATGGGCCTCCTTCTCAGGAGTAATCCCCAGTCATAATTTTCTTTAACATTGGGCCTCTTTCACATGAATAAGCCCTTGACATAATTTCCTTATCCTGGGCCTCCTTCTCATGAATAAGCCCCAATCATATGTCCCTTTTAATTCAGGCCTCCCTCTCAGGGGTAAGCCCCAAGATATAAGTCCCATTTAATTTGGGCATCCTCTTTAATTGTAAGCCCCAAGTTAAAACTCCAAATCTCCATAAAGTAAAAATATATTTATGGACCGTACTCCTAGGCTTCATTCCTCAAGTAAGTCCTTGTCTTCATCTATGTGGGCAGTCATACATAAGTAAGCCCCACATCATTTCTTGTGACTGCATCTTTCATGGAACAATTGTTAGGTTTTCTGATACCTCTTCTTTTTCACACCAAGCATGAATCATGAGAGAATAGAGTGTAAAAGTAATCACGACATCTTTTTTTTGGGTCGTTAACCATGCATAATCCCCATATTTCTTCACTAGAACTACGTGGACATTGATCTCTTCCTTAAAAGTAGATTATTTAGGAATCCTTTCTATGGTACAAGCCCATATTTGATTATTTATTTTCTGTCTCATAGGAAATTAAACTATATACTTCATATAGAACTACATGGGTTCTGATTGCTTTTTAACGAGGATACACAGGTATCCCATCTGCGGGTACGATCCCAACTCTGAAATAACCCATGTCTCTCCGAATGACAATAAAATTCAAGTGTCCCACAGAGTGGCTTTAAAACTATTATGGTCATCGTAATGACCAAGATATTTATATATAAAATATTGAAGGATGCCATTGACTAAGAATATCTAATACATATGGATGATTCTCAATCAATGAAGAACCTCAAATACAAATAAATTATTTTCTAAATCCCATACATATAAATCATCGATTTTCAAATATAATAGAAAACACATTTTCATGCTTTATGAATTAATAAGGATACATGAACATAACTTAAATCTTTAAGAGTGTCCCGAAGTAGGCAATAATTCCACCCAAAAAGGTGTGATGAGCCTGACCTCCCATCCTCTAAACCAGTGCAAATTATTAATCCTCATTGGTCTATAACTAATTTGAACCTACCATTTGAAAGTATACCCAAATGGATATAAGATCATTGGGTGTTTTCAATTCTATGAATAAACCCATTGGAAACCGATTGGAATGTTTAAACCTTAAAAAAACAAGGTATTCTCCATTTCTAGATGAATCAAAAAATGGTGAACCTGACATGATTCCTCAACCAAGTTAATTGATGTTTTACTTATTTTTTAGGCCCCTATTAAACTCAATATGAGGGCCAACAAAGAAATAAATAACATCTGTGCTCATCCAAATGATGTAGTCTGAGAGACATATCTTGACTATGTATGCTATATCAAACATGCAATATTTTCTAAGATATCTCTGCAACACCAAATGGTTTATTTAATGTCCACACCTGTGAATGCCTCGGTCGCTAATCCTGCTAGATCCTCGTCCGATCTAAGGATGAAATCACCTACTCAACGTCTTCAACGCTGGGTCTCAAATGCATTGGTGAGGGAATACTGTCAACACAGTACCATCCCAACTCTGGAGGCCGCTCGAGAAGATCTCCAAGTTGACAACTCACCCTGGTTGTCCAGATAGCGATGACCAGTGGTCAAGAAGCTAGTGGTGCCAACCACTATCTCCAACCGTTTCAGGTCTTTATCCCCGGAACACAACAACCAGTCCCTCCCATATTACAAGGAAGTGGATCAAGAGGTCACTCAAGGCCTTAGTTCAAGAAGACAAGAGTCCTTCCTGAGGAATCCCACCTACAATTTCCACTAGACTCGTGAGGTAGTGCACCCTCAACATGATGGGGGTATCGTCTCTAGGTGTTTAGCTCAGGTTCCTTAGACCCGAGCACACAAGACGAACCATCAGCGGAGAAATTCAGCCAAAATGGATATTTTTTACCTCTTCTCCCTTCAGAGAGGTCCATCAACCTAACTTGATGTCAAACACTGAGCGGGCCTATACACCCATCCGTCCTAATTTCACTACACAAAATACTCATCTGGTAGTAACACACGAATATTTCTAGGAAATTTTGGTGGAGTACTATAGGCAGGCACATACACCTGTTTATAAATCATCAGCCTGTCAGCAGGCTCGTCTGACTGCATCCAAAGTAGCCCGAAAACAAAATGTGGTGACCACCTGTAAATAGGCACATACACCTGCTTACACTCATCAATTCTTCCAGCAGTCTCGTCTACTAGTATTGAAGGAAGTTCATCAATCATATTTGGTGGAGAACAATCAGTAGGCACATACACCTACAATTCATCAAGCTATCCAATAGTCTCATTTGGTAGAACTAGGAGATGTCAATTTTAAAGTTCTAATGACAAACAAGAGGGAGACACAACTTTATTCCCCCACACATGAGTACTGTCAGAATTCACTGAAAGGAAAAGGAAGACTGGAGTTGGAACACACACCTACTCCAAACACGGAATGGATGTATATTCCCATTCCAGTAGCTAAATTCAACAAGTACATTCTGACAATGGTGAAAGAGAAAAAGAAAATCCCTTCCCATATTCCGGATACCTATCAGAGTATTATAACATCTTCTACAACATCACATGGAAAGAAACATAAAACTATCCCTATTGGGGGAGTGAATCATCAACATGTCACCCCAGAGTAGATACACACCTCGGTTTCAGTCCAAGAGGGTTGTGGGGGAATACTCCCCCATGTCATACATACAATCAAATCAGGCATATACACTCGATTTAAATGGAGATAGTTAGCCTAACCTGACCATTTCTCCTGAGAAGGAACATACAATTGCCCATAATAACCAATTTCATCAAAAAGTGGTTTCTAATGTGAGTAAGAAGGCATCTAGAAAAAAACCCATCCATCACAGTTTAAAAATCAAGAGCTAATCTTAAATAAGGCCTTGCTCAATGCCGGAGTTCTTGAAGCCCTCAGACAATTATCTATTATAACTCATGATTCTACTCTCTCATTTCCAAATTCCATAAATAACAACAATAATTCTGATGGTCTTCATCAGACACTTCCTCTTGAAGGCTTGATTCATGAAAATTCGGCCAATCTCAAAGCATCATTTCAGATGAGAGCCATGATAACCCATTGTGTGGCCAATAGTCCAAGGAGAAAAATGTTTCTTCTTTTTCTGTAACCCACCATGGTGGTCCTCCCCATGATGATGAATTTATCTGTGACATTTCTATCCGTAGTAGTAATTCGCATTGCCAGGAAAATTCTTCAATGGACAATGCAGTAACTAGAAAGGCCTCTTATCTTGAGGAACATTAAAATACGAAGCCAGTCATGTCTGATGTCTTACCTCTAGAAGGTGAAATACTTTCTCAATCAAAAGATACCCCAGGGTGTAGGTCATTCTCTGAACCACCCCTGGGTCATTCATCTTCTAATTTGACAAATGAATTCTCTGCAAATATTGTTGAATCTGATGAAGAAAAAAAGAAGCACCAGCTTTGGCCCAATTAGGTAGAAGAATCATCATCAAATTTAAAAAGAGGAACCACTGAATAAGAGAAAATAGTTGGCGAAAGGTGAAATACTAGTCATGTTTTGGCCTTTGGCTGACTCTCAGTATGATATTCTCAAAATTTTGACAGAATATTGTATTCACAATATTCATCTCAACATATCAAAAAATCTTTGTCCCTTAAAAGAAAAAATATTACCTTATGATGAATATCAAAATCATGTTAATGTAATAGAATGGTTTCAATGCCAAATTGACATTGTGTCTCTATAAGTTTCTCGACATCCAACGGTTGAAAAGCAGTAGAGATACATTCAGTGTACATGCCTTGGTGAAATAAAAAGTTTGTTCCAGTTAATTATCAATGCCCCGTATGGTATTCATATCAGGGGATGTGGTGTTCATGGAGCATTGCATTTCATTGTGCTCTCCAGTCAAAAAAGCCTGCCAAAAGTGGTCTCATGAAATGTTATTGCCCATGGCTGGCCACATCTAACTGGTTTTGTGTGTAAACAATGGTTTTCTCAAGAACATGCCTCAACTAGTTCATCCCAAAGACATGAATATAAAGAATAACGGGTCAAATTACACTTGCATCAAGAAAATGAGAATATCAAACATGCTTCTCGTTTAGAGCATGAGCATCACCACATGACAGAGGTGTCATAAATAATCCAATGGTCATCTGAGAAAGATGATTTGAGTGGATGTCAGATAATGCATTTGGTGAAATTCCGAACTAAAGTCCCCAAAATCAGGAGTTCTTTTAAGAAAGTTTCAGATGTAGTAGCTCAAGAGCCACCAAAGATTTCCAAGCTGGGGAATCTTTTAATCCAAACCTCAGGATCAAAAGACAGGATTTGAGGAGTTTAGCAGGAAAAACAGGAACATCCCCAGTCCATCGGACTTGGGACTTTTTCAAATTCTCAATCTCTTCCTTAGTGAAAGCCAGACTTCTCTTGATTAGGGAAGAAGCCACAAGAAGAACACATAGCTGAATTATCAGGAAATTCTCTCAAAATTATGGTTCATAAAGAAGTTCCTGATGGATCAACCAAACAAATGGAAATGTCTAATAATGGATATGGAAGAAGACAGTATCGCAGAAATGCTAACAGAAGGGATGCAATGCGTTATGCATCGATAAATGTCATTAATGTCATTGTCATTGATCCCCCAGAACATGAGGCTCACTCCGAGGAATCAGATGAAGAAGGTCATGTTCAATAGGTTGTACAAACAGAAATAAATGAAGGAGGTGTGCGTACCAGAAGCCAGAGGGTTTCCCAGAGGTGAGAAATTCCTTCTGCTAATACCCTTCTATACTCCATAAAGGCACATTCGAAGGAAAAGGGTAAAAGTTTGGTTACATCCCACCCTACCTCTAGAGAAGGCCTATCACTCTTATTAGAGGATTGGTTACCAGAGTATGAAGAATAAACAAAGGAATTAAGGCGGTTAAATACTGAACTATATCAAGGTAGTCTTCCTCCTAAGCATGCTATATATAATCAATCGTGTGAATTTGTTATAGTTATTTGTATGGATCAAGTATATCCCCCTTTATATGTACACCCTCACAGGTCCAATCTTATGGGTTATACGTGACAACAACCACCAATACTACCATCAGTGGCAGTACTAGTCGCCACACTCGTCCAAACTCCATTTATTACACCTGCTCAAGTCCAAGCTCAACCATATGTTTCTCAAAAATTAATTACTACCATTAATTCATTAAAATCTCGGTTGGGTGCTATGGAAGGATGATGTTCACCAGTTCAACCAGAAAAGAGAGCTTACCCTGAATGGGTGGATTTAATTCCCCCCCCCAAATATTGTGAATACCACATTCCCAATTCTTAATGGTTTGGGAGATCTAGAACAACAATTAACAAAAAATTTCTCATTGAGATCCTATGATTGGAACTCCACAACAACAAGAAGTAGTTAAACTCAGGTGTTTTGTGCAGTCATTACAAGGACCATCTTTTGTTAGGTATACAAGTTTTCAATCTCGGTCAATTTCTGGGTTGGAAGATCTCCGTCAAAAATTCCTTCTTCAATTTTGATCAACATTACCAAAGATGCCATTTTTTGATCTTACCAATTGTAAGAAAAGGGAAAATGAACGATTTGTGGATTTCATTACTCCTTGGAAGAGATTAACATATTCATTATGTTTAGCACTTCCCTCAAGAAGAGTTTCTGACAATCTGTGTGGAAAATTTACGTAATGAATTGCGCACACCATTGATCCCTGTGAAATACACAGGAGGGTTTTTAGAGCTTACCTAAATCGCTGAATAGATAGAAGACTCTCTTATAAATACTTGGGATAAAACTCATGTAATTACATCATCTCCGGGAAGGAGAATAGGGAAAGTAGATACTACTACAATTACACTTAAACAAGCACCTGTACCTGCTTCCACATCAAAACATTCATCATATCGAAGGGCTCCACCTCCTGAGAATCAACAACAATGGATGCCTCACCAAGTTGATCAAAGTGAAAAAAGGCAGAAACAGTTTGAGGATTTAAAGAACAAAGTTTATTCTTTCTGGAATGAACATGTTTCTTGTTACTTTATCTCGACTCTGGAAAACAATCTTGTTTAGTTGCGAAGGCCCAAAAGGATGAACAAGGAAAGAGATGAATACCTCCCTAACTATTTCCCGTTTAATATGATGTTGGGGAATCTATTCAGGAATGTTTTGTCTTCAAGGACCTCCTGCAAAAGATGGTGGACTCTGGACAAGTAAAACTGAAAGGTTCTTATGCCCAGGTTGCATGTGTTACTAATACTGATCTAGTGGAAGAAGGCAAGTGGAATGAAGTCAAGAGTAAAAATGTGCAGAAATAAGATGATTGGATGGTCAGGAAAATGATCAACCGAACCAATGCCATTTTATGAACACAATTGAATCAACCAATTGTGTCTTCTGCTATTTCTGACACAACAAAACACCCTTCATCAGAAGGAAAATCCTCAAAGAAGCAGCGTAATTTGAATAAAGAAAAGCAGTCAGAAGAAGATGAGCTCGTGTCAAAGCCTATGTTGCCTTTGACTCTAGTAGATTTTATTCCATCTGCTTCTAAAGCACAGGTACTTCCCCACCAAACGACACTTTTCCTTGCTTTAGGACATTAAAATGCATAGCACACTCTATCATCCAACATGAAATTAATCTATGCATCGTCTGACTTGCTGGATGTTAAACTGCCAAGCGCCCCAAGTTGGTGACACATGAAAATAAACTATGATCGCTGCAAGCACAATTTCCTTTTAAACTCTATTTCCATGCATGCCTTGGGTTGCTAAACATGCATAAGCCCCACACCATCCTTCGCGGTCACATCTTTCATGACACGATCGTCAGGTCTGTTGCTGCCACTTTTTTCTCACATAGAGCATGACTCACATGAGCTTAGAGTAAGATTCAACAATGACATCTTATCTAAGCTGCTAACCACGCTAATGTCCCAACATCATCGTTGGGACGTTGTCCTCAAGTACATCCCAATCTCTGAATCACTCTCAATTGAACTACATAGACCTTGATCCTTGCCTCCTAGGCTGGGTACGTAGGCAATCTCCTGAGGTTCAAGCCCAAAACCACTTTCTTCACATCGATTCACCTCCATCCCATACGATGTTGATCCATGAATCCTCCGTAAAACGTCTTATTCATATCAGTTCACATTCATCTGACATGACGTTAAACTGTGTACATCCCATTGTCCTAGCTATATGACGTTAAACTATACAGTCCCCCATTTTCCTTGCTACAAGACATTAAACTGTATAGCACTGGTCCAGGCATATGACCTTAAAATATTTTCACTTTTGTCATGTATGACAAATAAACTGCAAAAATATCTGATAACCTCACTCGAGAGGAATCATCATTGATATGGTCTCCAACCATGTCATACTTTAAGAACTACATATGGATTGATTCTCATCCTTATGAGATACGTAGTGACAACCATGTCTTTAATCTTAGGTCCATCCATAATTGTAATAATGTCATCTTTACCCCTCATATGTATAAACCAAATCTGTACAAATGGTATTTCAATAACTACGTGTAGCATGATTTCCATCCTCATGGGATACGTAGGAATGCTCGAGCATTCCTCGAGTCCAGTCCCAAGCCTTTGGGCCTAACCCCAAACTCCACTTTCGGTCCCTTGGCTGAAAATTCCCCCTAGGAGCACATGGTGTGATATGTAACATCCTAGAATATATTCACATCAGGTTTATAAAAAATTCACGCGGTTTCTCCATCACTATGGTCTGATCTCTATGACCCTAAACTAAGATCTTCCATGCTCTCATCCTACATGACGTTAAACTATATTTCAAGAAGTATGTTTGGATTGATTCTCATCCTAACGAGATATGTAGTGATATCCATAATCTCAATTCAGGTCCTAGACAAAAAATTATTCAAATAATATTCATGGTCTACATAACTGTTTTCTTGAATTCTGGTCGCAAAATGTCTGATACCTGAGTGTTATTTTGCCTAACTATGCATCATGTGCCCTTAGGTGGCCTTGCATAAGTTGTCTATAAAATGGACATGTCAGCTAACAGAAGGTACTATTTATCTATGTAGCTTATGACCAGGTTGGCCCGGAATAATTCAACCTCCACAATGGGTTTTTCAAGTAATGGTAACTTTATTCTTAGGAGAAGCCTCTTTTGTCCCTATTGGTCTTAATGGAAATATGTAGGGATCTACAAAAAAACTGCCATCCTTAACATATTTGTTTCATAATATTTTTCATGATTTGAAAGTATTCAAGTCTATGGCTTAAATTTTCCACCTTCTCCATTTGTTCAAAGAAATATAAAATAAACTTGAACCACTTGACCATATGTCGTATAATGTTTATATCTCTGGTTTTAGTCATATGATTTAAAACCACATATAACTTTTTTTCCTACGTTTGGGTCAGACCTTCATAGAAGTAACATTCCTCAAATTCTTTGACAATTCCGATTGGAAATATCCTCTCCATATTCAAGTACCTTTTTCTATAAATTAGTCTGATTGATTTGGAAAATTTGAATCTCCATAAAACTTTCTTTGGATTTTAGCAATAGAATGTCCAATTTCTGAGAGTTCTTTTGCCCGTCTATGCAGCATGTTCCCTTAGGTGGCCTTGTATAAGTTGCCTACATAATTGACCTATCAGCTACAAGATACTACTATTTGAATATGCAGCATATGCCCTAGTTGTCCCTACATAATTCATCCCCCATAACAGGGTTGTCATGTAGTGGTAACTCCATTCTTATAAAATACTTCCTCTAATTCCTTTTAACTTTTTTCCCATGTTCTTCCTCATATTCAAAATTTCTCAAGTCACAGTTTACAATTTTTTCCCTCCATACATGAATATGGTAATATGTTTCCAAACAAATTATCAAGAATTGAGTCAATATCATCCATTCGGTAAAAGCTATTAGACCTTAAATATTATCCTTTTTATAGTCCAAACATGCATGACTTTAAACTTCCAATAACAAAATACATGGTACTCATTAAATTGGGAACATATAGAGGGTACTCAGAAAAAATTTCAAGTCCCAGCTCACTAAACGTACATTTTTTATGATTTAGGAAATATTGAGTAATTAAAAGATGAAATGTTTTCACACCATACCAGCGCGCCCCATCATCTGTGCACCGAACATAGGCGCCACATACCCTTGATTTCTATGAATTTACCTCAGGGCCAGATCCTATATCCTTTTTTGGATCCAACTCAGAGGGGGGACTTTTATTGATGCTCCTTTCTGTCACAGATTCCAACGAATAGCAAAGGGGAATACATTAAGCACAAATAGTGTCAATATTTGAAGAACATCGAAAAAAATTGATAAATAAATGTACTAGGAGCCCATTTGGAGTGAGGTGGACAAATTACTTGTGTGCCGCACAAGAAACTTTCATGCCACCTATGGGTCGTGCATCTCCCTTGCACACCCTATTTTGATTTTTATCAAAGGTGCATGGTGGCCTATAAATTTCCCCTGTTAGACCACATTATGAAGACGGATTTTCCTAAAGTCAAATTCATTCTCTGGTCTCCCAAGTCTACAGCTCAACTATTCCAAAATATTCTAAGGTAAATTCTTACCTAGAATGGATGAATTGAAGGAGTAGGATAAGGGATAAGTGTTTAGAATTCATCATCACTTGCATGCCTAAGTATCCATAGCTCCTTAAAAATGGAAATACTTGTGCACCGCCCTACCCTTTCGATGAAACTTTCTTGCCACCCTTTTGGAAATATCTTAGGATAATTCTAAAGGCTTGAGTTACGTCTCTCACAAGTATTACCCTATAGATTATTCGTCGCACAGGTGAACCCATGCCGCAAAAGTACACTTGTGCGGCCAAGAATTTCACGCCAAATGACTTACGCGACCTACACTTGTGTGCCAACTTCATTAGTGTGCCTCTCTCTCGTTCACCTCTCATCGTCAAGATATTAGCCCTCGAACCCCTTTTCAAAGTCATTTAGGGCATGGTTACTTTGTTGTATTCCTTATCTGAAAGGAATTCTATGAGAACCTCTCCCAAAACCTCATGAATAACAAGATTTTTGTCACCACGGTTAGAGGTTTTCCTCCATATAACCTCATCCTTTAAGATTAGAAGATATTTTTATTTAGGGAATCCTCTTTAGGAGTAATCCCAAAGTCCCCTTAACCTGGGCCTCCTTTTCAGGAGTAATCCCCAGTCATAATTTCGTTTAACATTGGGCCTCCTTTTCAGGAATATGTCACAGTCAAAGTTTCCCTAACCTAGGCCTCCTTTTCAGAAATAAGCCCCAATCATAATTCCCTTTTAATTCGGGCCTCCTTCTAAAGAGTAATCACGAATTTTTATGTCCCCTTTAATTTGGGAATCCCTCTTAGGATTAAACCCCAGGTTAAAACTCAAAATCTCCATAAACTAAAAATACCTTTATGGCCCTTACTCCTGGGATTCCTTCTTGAAGTAAGTCCTGGTCTTCATCTACTTGGGTAGTTATACATATGTTATCCCCACATCGTTTCTTCTAACTGCATCTTTCGTGGAACAATCATCAGGTTTGCTGATACCTCTTGTTTCTCCCCCTGATCGGGACTCACGTGATCTTAGAGTGTAAAAGTAATCACGACATCTCTTTTTGGTTCGTTAACCATGTATAATCCCCATATTTCTTCACCCGAACTACGTGGACATTGATCTCTGCCTTAAACGTACAGTACATAGGAAGTATTTCTAAGGTTCAATTACTTTTTTCATTAATTCCTTTCCATCCCATATGACATTAAACTATATCCTTCTTATCGAACTATGTGGGTTCTGATTATTTTTTAACAAGGATACGTATGTATCCCATCTGCGGGTATGATCCCAACTCTGAAATAATCCTTGACTTTTTGAATGAAAATAAACATAAAGTTCCCCATTGAGTGGATTTAAATCCAATATGGTCATCATATTGACCAAGAGATTTCTATATAATGTATTTAAGGATACCATTTTCTTGGAATCTCTAATACATACTGATGATTCTCCATCGATCAAGAACCTCAACTAAATATAAAATATTATCTAAATCACATACACTTCAATAATCGATTTCCAAATCTAAAGAAAACCCTATTTTCATGCTTGGTGAATTAATAAGGATTCATGAACATAACATAAATCTATAAGAGAGTCTAAGAGTAGGAAATAATTCCCCCCAAAAAGGTGTGATGAGCCTGAACTCCCATCCTCTCAACCAATACAAATTCTTAAGCCTTATCAGTCTACAACTAATGAGAACCTACCTTTGGAAGGTAGGTCCAAATGGATATAGAATCATTGGGTGTTTCCGGTTCTATGAATAAACTCGTTAGAAACCAATTGGAAAGCTTGAACCTTAAACAAACAAGGTCATCCCCATTTCTAGATGAAACAATAGCATAAGTATGTTATCCCAATATGGTCATGATCTGATCTGTTCCAACATTGACTGTGTTGGATTACTCCATGGGGAAATCTATACAGAGTTCGATGGTATTGATTCCCCTTTGTCTATTAGGTGCTATCACTAAATAATGGAATAAACTAAATTATGTCATAGTTCATAATTTATAAATAACAAACACTGAAGATAATCTGAAAATTTATGTACAACCAATCTAGTAATCATAAACATTGATTATATTTAAATTTAAATCATTAATAATTGTTTTTAAAGAAAATTTGAACTATCCTATGCATATCCCCAACGAGTGTCAAACCAGGTGCATTGTAAGACCCTTTGTCGTGTACTAGGATACCCAAGTCATGCCTGAAACACCCTGTCGGTGTTTTCACCCCTAGGTATATCTGCACCAGAACCATTTCCACTTGTAGTATCCAGACATGTATGTATTTTTTTTATAATTATCCATATATTCAATTCCTTAACAAAATCCAAGTATTTTCTTGGATGTTTATCCTCAAAGACTATCAGAGAGGTTTTTCCCTAATTTAAGTTTTCTAAATCTACTTTTTTTTGTTTTATACTAATCTTCTTCTGATACCAACTCTAATGCCCCAACCCCAAAATACAATAGATATTGGATTACTTATAAAATTGGAATGATTAAAAGAAATGAATGCCTGAAGGAATGATCGATTTAGTAGTATTGAAGAAACTATACACATACATGTAACTAAAATTACATTTGGGAAGGTAGTAAAAAACAATATATTACAAAAAATAATAAACAGTATCCATGAGAACTCAATAAATGGTCTCATGTTCATAACATATTCAAGGAAAAAAATGAAAGGGGTCAGATCAAATGAATAGTAATGGTTAAAAATAGCAGTAACATGAACAAAAAATAATACAATCATAAACAAATTAAAATTTCCAATATGGCATGGTGAATAAATAAAAAACATACACCATTAACAACCTAAGAATGAAACTATATCAATAGATTTTTTCATATTGAAAACCTCAATGATAGTAATAACTAAAAATGTAAAAACATATATGCTTATTAATTTGATGTCATGTATCTAGGACATGATACAACAATATCATCAAAAGGGTTTAATTCTTTGGGTAGAAACTCATCTGATTATTTTTTGGAAACAAACTCATAGGGTTTGTCACAAACTGATTTGTCTCATGAGAACTGTTGATGCATTGAGGGGATATAAAGGGCCCTAAAAATCACTAAAATTCCAAAGTATTATTGACACATATATTTAATAAAATTTCCATATGACTTCTTAATAACCGTATAGAGTATAGGATACTGATTCGTCAATATTTCAATAGATAAAACAACATTGCAAATAAACAACTTACATAAAAGGGTATATGGATTAAGAAAATAATCATATTCATTAAAATAGGATACAGATATATAATATATTTACAAATTCAAATGGAAAATTATCTCAAAGGGGCAGTAGGTATACAACATAATAATTATTAGGTGCACAATACGATGCAAATCATAATGAAATGGTAAACGAAACAAAGTCCTTTACCAAATAGTAATCAATCGAATCACAAGAAAAAAATAATCACTAAATGAAACATAGAATACCATTAATATGAAGATAATCATAATATTATATATCAAATGGAGTTATACATACACCACATTAAAGAAATAAGTGAAAAATAATGGAAATCCCACAGAATTAAAAGTGATATGAGAAATCTGTTACCATATCTCAGAAAGTGTGCATTGATTGATCTTAATGACCTGAATAATCAAATTTAGATTCATTATTTAATAATTACAAATCCTCATATGCATTTAATTTAATTATTATAACCTTATTAGTTTCAATAATTTACTTTTTTATGGGTTTAAAAGGTTTAATTTTATTATTTTGGAAGCATTTTCTTCCTTGGTTTTCATGATCAGTTTACTTGTATTCATGAATACTAGTTCATTTTAAATGAGGTTAAACATAAATAATTTTTTATAAATATTATTAGTAAAATTACAGTGATATAAATAATATTATAATGATTTTGGTTATATACCATGAGGATGACATATTAGATTAAACATAATGATAAATGCTTGGATTAACATGGAGGTTTTGTGTACCATGAACATGTTTTGTATTATTATTTTATATTTTGAGTGTGTTAGGACTATAGAAAATTAAATAGGATATATTATATATATATAATGATTTGTTTCAACCAAAAAAATGTCTTCATGACCAGAATTGATGATGGTAATAGAAATTGAAACCCTGTTGTCCTTGATTGTGATAAATTAACACATCTCGGATGATGATATCATTTTTAGTATAAAAGGAGAGGAAATGAGAGATGATGTAGAAATATTAAATTAGCAAAATAAGATTCCATTTCATGAAAGGTAATTGAATTATCGTAGCATTTGGATGAGGTTAGGTGAGGAGAGAGTAATAAAATAATGGATCTTGTAAAAGTTGTTGAATGAAAAAGGAAGAGATGCTCACCACTTGAGTACTCCTCCTTGAGAATCCCCTTAAGGCATTTGTTTTTGTCCTTTTTAGGATTAATAAAGGTCTTGAAAGTGGGGGATGGATTGGGAAGTGTATTTGGCAAAACATAGGTATGACTCAAAGCTTAAGTGGTGTGTGAGGAAGAGAGGTATGATGGTGGTATTTATAATGGAGGAGAGGAGAGATTTTACATTATTTTAATCATTATATTAATATTTTTTCGCAAGAATATGAATCATAACGATTCATCTTACCAAAAATAGAAAATATTTCATGTTATTTCGAACCGTGTGGGCTTACATCTACCTAGTATCACCTTTGAAGTATTAAAAAAAGTATTTAGAATTTATCGTAATTTATCGTATTTTACTATTCATCAGAAATTCCATAATTTCAGAAAAATCCCAAAAAATCTTCCTAAACATTTTTCGACATATAGAATTTAAAAAAAAATCTCCATTTTTTGAAAATAATTTTCTTAATATTATTAATTTAATTTATAAATAAAATAATAATTTGTTCAAACATAATTATTTTAAATCAATAACTAATATTTTAAGACCTTGAAAAATTAATCAACATATCATTTCCTTATAACTATAAGAAAAAAATAATATTTTTTTTACTATTCATAAGGGTCATATTTCTATTCATATTACTATTCATAAGGGTATGCCACAATTCACCAAAAATAGTTGGTTATATCGGATGCCAAATAAAATACTGAACAAAACAGTAGATGACTGTCTTTCAAAATTCAATACACAGAGGTGGAAAATTTATGTTTAATGGCCAGGTTATAACACTATCCTATAAAAAAACTAGTGTTGTTTTATATAGACTGGGTGATTCAAGAAATATATTCTATCTAATGGATAGAATGTATTTAAGTGAAACATACCAAAAATGTTTGCGGTGTTAAAAAATGATGGAAATCAAAACCACCCAAGAGATATGGGATAATCCTGAGAATAATCTTAATGGGAATATCAAATTAAAATAAGAAAAACTACATGTTTAAGATAAAAGTTTATCAATATTACAATGAATTATAATGAGTCTCTTATCAATGAGAACAAAATTATTTCATATGATAAAATATAGTATGGTGGTTAAACTAGGTTGTCTCGATATAATATTGCACAACAATCACACATTCACATTTTAATTAGATAAATAATTTTTTGTTATATTTAAAATTTATTTATTTTGAAAATAAATAAATAAATAAAACAATATTTGAACACCAATTAATGAAAAATTTGATGGGGTTAGGGTATGATCACCTTTTCAATGTCATCTTGTTCATATAAATCATTCCCCCTCTCTTCCTATTGAATTATAAATGAGAAACTCCTTGATATAGTTTTCATTCACCCTTGGATAAATTTAGAAATGGAAACCTGTCATTTGTGCATGAAAATTCATAACACATTCCAAAATAACTAAATCAAGTCCCGATCAAGAATTTTTTATTCTAATAACTCTAGAAACAATTCAGTTATCCGACACACATGAAAATGATCACTAAACACTCACCATCAAACAAAATTAGGTCGACCAAGACTAACTACACTAGGCTGAGGGAGTTTAAAAAATTTCAAACAAAGATGGAAATAATGAATGACAGAAAAACCCAAAATAAAATCACATTAAGAGTATTTGACCCCATTTAATAGGGAAACGACTCAATTGATCAAGATAGTTTTATATTAAAGTGAATGGATCTAACATTATAAAAGGAAAACTCCCCTTTCGCGATCACACAAGATTTTTAACCCTCAATGTGAAGGATAATCAAGTTGATTGGACAATAAGTGGTAATTAGGAAACTAATAAAATAAAAAGTAGAAAAATAAACCTCAATTCAAGGATCCAATACCCCAGCACAACCCCTCCTTCACATTCCTCAACCAATTGAATTTAAGTGGATGAAAATATTTATAGGGATGATGGGTGGAAAATTTCTGTCTAGTTTCCGTCCACTAAAAGTTTGAGTTTATTATTCATAGTAAATGGAGGAATCTAAATGATTTGTCTTAATGAATGTTTTTCTGAGATATTTTTTACATTAATCCTCAAAATATAATCTTATTTGGAAAAGTTTCATGAAAAGTGATTCTAAAATTTCTGAATAAAATATTTTCTCTTCTAGGAGAGTCCTCAACTTTATCCAAATAGTTTATTTAAAAGGAAGACATAATGAGTGAATTTGTAATTATAATTTAGTGTGAGAAATACTATCAGTCTTATATTTCCAATATATCTATAATCACCAAATTTGGAGGATTCTAGGTCGTTGTATTCTTCGTTTACTTAGGCAGTGTCCATTTTGTTGGGTAGATTTTTTTTAAAATTTATTAATTTTTATGGGCCATTATGTTGTGAATTAGCTCTAGGTCAATAAGAGAAGATAAATCCAATGAAAAAAAATCAAGTCTACAAAATAATCACCCCAATTTATCTAAATTTTAAACATTATTCTTTAAATATAGAAGTGACAAAAAATTGTTAAATTCCTAGAATGAAGAAATTTTAAAAAAAATTCCAGAAATACCCCAAAATTTCAAAACTAAAGAAAATAATATCAAATTGATAAATCAGTTGGGATTAAATCATTGAAATATACATAAAAACAAAGAAAATATTATCTTTATCAATTCCCCTACACTTATCACTTGGAATCCTTGACAAGTAACCGTCAAAATTAAATCAAATCTAATTCAAAATACATGCTTATGAGATCCATAAATTAAAAAATAAGGAAAAAAGATATAATGCCTCCCCAAATAAAATTATTTAAGGTTCTAAATTAAGTCCATTAAATTTATATCAACTTCATTTCTCCTCCCATGAACCTATAACACCTACCTCACTTGTATTTTCTCTCATCACACAAATATCAATTTCAATAAGGCTTTTCTCATCCAAACCCATGAATGAGTCACCATAGTCTTGAAAAGTTTCTATATCTCCACCTGATGTGACTAAAGGATATTTATTTATCATGAGGAATATTTAGTGTTTTAATGTGGCATTTTATTAGTATGATTTGGATGTGTAAAATTCTGATGTAGAAAAAGGAGGGTTTGGCTCTTTTTGAAGAAAAATTTCATGATTCAAATAATCACTCTGGTATGGTATCTTAATCAATCCCCTTAGTAGAAAATCAACTCCACCTTAATTAAAAATAATGGAAGGTGTAAACCGTCCAATATTTCAGCTTAAAAATTTTCAATCTTCTCGAACATAATTTTTCTTTAAATCTCCAGACAGGAACATCTTTCTTTCTCCTATGGAAGCCCTAGAAGGGGACAAATTATTTTATTATTAAAGAACTTGAATGGCATAGAATTCAACAGAATGTTTTTGCTTCATTATAAAAAACATATATTTATAATTTTTTCTATAGGATTTATGATCAAATGATGTATAATGACACAATATGTCCCCACAGCCACACACACACACACACACTTAAAATCAACTTGATCATTGAATTTATATTCTAGAGAAGGTTGGATAGGGAAACTATTCTTGTAATGTGTCTAAAATAAAAGTATATTCTTATCTTCTCAATCTATAACAATTAAATGTACATGGAAGGACCGAATAAAATAGAATCTTTTGAAAAGAGGGAATTAAAAGAAATGAAATTCCTCAATCATTTAAAAAATGTTTCTCAAACCCTAATGTTTTTATTTAAATAAATCAAATTCCAATTTAAAAATTCCAGGTATACTTCATTAAAAAAGAGGAAAATTAAAATAATATGAAGAAAATGGTTTATAATACCCACTATAATGTAATAACATAGATAAACATGGTGAAGCGTGGTATGATATTCAAAAGTTAGAGGACATGTAATGAAATTATCTATGATTTTATCTTTAAAAAATGAAATTTTCAGCATTCATATTAGTTCAGTTTCATGGGATGAGTTAGTTAAATAATTTCAATGAGTTTAAAAAAACATAAAAGATAATAATTTAAACTTATAAGTTTCCAAAACACACAAAAATTGAAACATAAACACACAGAAATTTCCAAAACATCAAATTTTTAAAAAAAGAAGAAAAAATAAACAGTTAATGAAAATATTAATGTAAAAAAGGTTTAATCCCCTATTCATTAATAATTAATATTTATTAATTCATTAATGTGGATTTAACCCGTAAACTTTTTCAAATTTTAATCACAGTAATCAGGAAAGTGTAAAGGAGATGGACGAACTAATGTATTTTATAGATAAAAAGGTTAAGGGAGTGTGATATCCTCTATTAGCTATGATAGCATAGTCCCATGTAATTTCTTCATCCCATTTCCATTTATAGTGAATGGTTCATTTTCTCTATCATTCACAATCCGTACAACCCTGAAATTATATACATGAGTAAATATAAATGGACCATCCTATTTGAAATGAAGTTTATAAGGAATTACATTGAGTCTTGAGTTGAATAAAAACACTGCATCTTTGAGATGGATGTATTTCAGTTGGATAATCGTATCTGGATCCCCTCTTGAACACTCTTTGTAAATCTTGTAATTTTTAATGTCCTCACTTTTAATTTCACCAGCTCATGAAAATTCAATCTTTTATCTTTCCATGAAATTACAAAATCAAAATTTATCTTCGCCACATTCCAATTCACCATATGATCTAATTCCATCGGTAGAGGAAAATTTCCCCATAAATCAACCTATATGGACTCATAAATATAGGTATTTTGCAGGCTATCATATAATACCCAAATGTTTCTTACAACCTTTGGCTCTAATCCGTACTATTTAATTTAACATTATTTTAGAAAATTTATTTGATTTCCCTATTGGACACTTAATATTGACTATTAGCATGTGGATGATAGGGATTTTATATTTTATGATGCACCCCATACTTCATTATCAAAACATCCATTGTTCTATTGTAAAAGTGAGTCCCTAGATCATTGATATTGTCTTTGTTCTCACAAAACCTACAAAATATGTTATCATTGAGAAAAAATAACTAACTTTAGCATCGTCAGTCCTAGTGGTGTTTTCATCAACCAATTTGGAAATATAATCAACTGAAATAAATATACAAGATTCTCCAAATGAAATTGAAAAATGGGATAACAAAATATATCCCCCACAGTTTAAATTTTTTACAAAAATTATAATCCTTTAAGGGTATTTCTTGTCTCTTTGAAATATTTTTTATAAATCTAACATTTTCACCCCATTGGAAAAAATCATGAGAATATTTAAAAAGGATGGGAGAATAATTTCCATATTCTAAAAACTTTTTTATATCCTTTGAGGTCCAAAGTGTCATCCATTGGATAAAGTGTGACAAATATCAAATAAATAATCAATTTCACATTTAGGTAAAGATCTTCTTATCACGTGGTCATTGAAAATATTCTAGTGAAATGGATCATCCCATATCTAATATCTGGATTCATATTTAATTTTTTTAAAATTTGAGGGTATTTGAACACATGGGAACTGAGATTTTACCATATATTTTTCCATTTTAGAAAACCAAGTCACTTATCCCTCAATAAAGGTTGACTTCTCTCCTCAAAGGTGATCATTTTGTGGTTATTTTTTAGGAATTTCAACTACAGTAGTGTTGGAAACTCTACTTAATCGATCAGAAACTTGGTTCTTAGATCTATTCTTGTATTTTCTTTCTATGTTTAACTCTTTTTGTAATAATATCTATTTCACTGTCCTTGATTTAGCTTCAAACGTATTCATCATGTAACTAAGAGATACATGATCAGAAAACACAATGACATTAGTTCAATGTAAATATGTTCTACACCTTTATAAATAAAACAAAACATATAAGAACATATTTTTGTGGTCGTGTAATTAAATTAGCCCACATATATGGTTGTCAAAGAATAGGTAATGACTTGTGTACTTCCCTAACTTTTTTGATAAAGGAACAGTCCAATTTCTTGGTTGGAAGCATCGCAAAGAAGATCAAATGGTTCTTCCCAATTTATTGGCTATATCACTAGTGGTGTAATTAATCTCCACTTAAACTCATAAAATAATTTCTTGGATGCACTATTGAAATCAAATCCATCATATTTTTAAACTAATCTAGTGAGAGGGAGTGAAATTATACTAAAACATTTAATATACCTCATATATAATCTTTCATGACCTAAAACTGATCTATCATTTTGCATATAAGTTTGGTAAGGAAATGAATTTATCACTTAATATTTTTATATATCAACTTCAGTCCCTTTTTTGGATTGAAATTCCCATGGACGGTTCCCCTATTAGCTATTAAATGAAAATTTTCAATATTTTAAAAAATATTCTTTTGAGTGCCTGTTTTGAAATATTCTCTAGAATTTTCAAAAAATGGTTATATGAATTTCAAAAAACTATGAAATCATCCAATAAAACCTCTAGTAATTCCTTAATGCGATTAAAAAATATAATTAACATGCACCTATAAAATTTACATGGAGCATTACATAATCCAAATGACATACATTTATATGAAAAAGTGCCAATGGGGAAGTCAAGGTAGTATTATATTGATCCTAAGTAGTAATGGGAACCTAAAAATATATCAAAAAAGAAATAATGAGTTCTCCCTTATAATATCTCCAATATTTTGTCAATGATGGGGATATGGAAATTATCAATCTAAGTGACATGATTCAATTTCCTGTAATATTTGTACACTCATTAGCTATTTTGAATTCCCATATGTCTAAATTCATTATTTTTATTCCTCAAAGTTTTTATGCATGTTTTTTTGAACGACATGAATAAGGATAAACAATTATAAATATCAAATGGGATAGATTATATCAGCTTTCAAGAGCTAATCAAACTTCTTATTTATATCCTTTATCAATATAGGATTCATCCTCCTTGGGGTTTATTTGACAGATTTGAAATATCCCCTAATAAGAATTCTATGTGAGCATATTTTTTGGGTGTATTCTTGGGATATCACCTAATATCCAATCTATATATTTGAAAATTTATTTCAAAATCTTAATCAAATATTTTTTTGGATTCGGAAAAAATTATTATCAATTATCAATAGTAATTTGTCTCCCTATATAAGGCACACCTATTTAAAAACAGTGGGGACTATATTCAATTTCTATCTGGGGTTTGGTCAACGGAATGAATTAAATTGTGCTTCCCAAAATCCAAATGTTAGACCTCCTATTCATATGAAATAATATATTATTATTTATCTTTTAATAAGTCATCATAGAAAACATATTGTTCCTCTTCTCCACATATGAAATCAGAAACTCCGGTGTTTTGGACATACACATGTTTAGTGATAACTTCAATGGAAAAATTATATCCTAAGGAAAATAATTCATGGAATATACTTGATTCTTCAATGGGTTTAGGACCAACATAATTATAGAGTGAAAAGAGTGAGTTATCATCTAATGGGATCCTCATGGATTCAAAAATATTAAAGTGGACAGTGCTATCTCCAAAATCCGTTGTGGGTGTCCCTGAATAGACATTGATGAGGGTTTTTTACTTCCATAAGAATGGTCTCTAAAAATTATTAGTGTGGTTGATGGGATCTTATATTCTTCTTTAATTATCACATAGAAGTCATCTGGGAATAAATGATCATTAAGTATCACTAATACTTCCCCCATAACTCTTACTGGAAAAATTGTGGATATGTTTTCAAGGACCAACACTCTTGTGAGATTAAAGTTTCCCATATTCAAATAAGTGTATACTAAATGAGGAAATACATCAATTGAAGAACCTATATCTTGAAAATTAATAAAAAAATTTAAATAACCAATGGTGCATGCAATGTAAAATTTCCCAGGATATTGACATTTTGATGGAAACTAAGGTGTGATAAGGGATAAGACAATTCTTCCCAAGATGGTCCTCTAATTAAAATTAATTATGAAATTATTGGTTAAATGGTCCTTGAAAAATTTATCATACATTGGAACTTTTTTGAGTGATTCAAGCTATGATATATTAATTTACACTTTATAGAAGGTTTCCAAAATTTATTTATGAAGTCCTTATCCAGCAAAATCTTTAATTCAATCATCCTTGTTGGAAACAGTGGGGGTAGTATTTATTATGCATTTTTTTTTACATTTTTAGTTGTTTTTATTGTCTATTCCTCCTCATCATATCCTTATCCTCCTCCTCTTTCCTTTAATCTTATTTGATCATTTTCTTAGAATTTTAAAAAAAACATTACTTCACTCTCCCTCAACTCAGGTGATCATGTTTTAGGTTCATGGGCTGTTGGTGGCGAGAGTTCTTTTCCACTTCTTTTAATTATCATTATTAAATTATATATTGGTTTTGAATCTATTTGGTATGGTATTTTTATTTGGTTTTTTGACATGTACTCAACAAGACTTCCCATAATGTTTTCCTGATCATCATAATTTAGATATTCTACAGGAGTTGTGTGATGGTGGTAGGTTGTTAATAGGGTATTTTGAATGCGGGGGTTTGGTTGTAAGAATTATTCTTATATGATTTATTTTATTGATGTGGGGGTGGGTTTTTTATTTTTTTCTGGAATGAGTGTTGGTTTTTGAAACGGTTTTTGTATGAGGATCTAGCTTGATTATTATAATTTAAAAACCCATATTGGACTTGTGTAGTCTCTCAATATACTTGATTTTTTTGGAAAGGCCTTAGATGAAAGGAAACTTCACATCTTTCCATTCCCTGTATTTTAGTACACTGATCAGTGAAATTATTGTGTGATGAGAAAAGACCACATACCTTAGCCAGTTCTCATTGTTCACTCACTTATTTTAGGGCTCCATGCCTCTCCTAAATGGTTTGTTTTTCAATAATAGTTTCTAAGAATGGTGATGGATGTGAATTTAGTGGATCATGAATACCTCTTATTCCAATACCTATAATCCCAATCATTTGTGAGTTCTGGGAAATCTTCTCACTTAATCCCTTGGATTCATCTTGTGATTTTTCAATCAATGCACCCCCAAATAATGCATCCAGAAGGTTTATTTCATTTCCCAGTAATACATTATAAAATAATACAAGTGATGCTCTGCAATTTACTGATGATGGAATATGCCACATATATTTTTATATCATTCTGAGTATGCGTAAATGGTTTCCTTATATGATTATATAGTGGAAACGTTTTTCATTATGATGGATATGATTCTATAGGTGGGGAAGAATATTTTCTTTAATTATCTAATTATCTCATTCTATTCATTTTTATCTAATAGTTGTAGGCTATAAAACCATTCTTTGGAATCTCCTTCTAGTGAAAACATGAAATCCTTTTAATTAAGATCTTCCTCAACTACGCCTCAGCGTATAAAAATTGAATAGACATATGTAAACTCTTTAATATGATTGTTTGGGTCTTCTCCCACTAATCCATGTAAATTTTGGAAGTAATGGAGTCATTTTAAGTTTCATTTAAAAATAATTTTTAACTTTTTCATGGAAACTTGACTTTCTTGGTTAATAACTATGGTTCATAAATGTCTATAAGGTTTCAGTTTTGATTTCCAGCCATGATGATAGGCTTATAGTGAACACTTGATGTTTACTCGAGTAACAAAAAGAAATGTACGCAAATTAAAAATAAAAATTATGCTTTATATGTCTATTATTAAGGGTTATCTCAGTTTCAAGATATAGGGGGAAACTGTTAGTGCTTGTGGCTCTAGTCATTCAATTTTGATGAAAAAAAAATTATTAGCACCAACTCCTTAGGAAAAAAATTCCAAGTTTAGATACATGATTATAATGGGGTGTAGAAGAATAAATATTTACTAATTTAAAATGCAGTATTGTGCTCAACCTATGTTGTCATTAGAGAGAATTGAACAGTAATCAAACTATAACCTTTAAATAAATAATGAAGTGGTTATTAATTTTAAAATTGTTTGATTTTAGAAATAAATAAAGTAATAAAATAATGGATGAATATATAATGATAATGTGAGTGATGGGTTCAAGGTAGGACAACCGTTTTCAATGTCATCATAATAAAAAAATCATTCCGCTTCTCTTCCTATTGAATGATAAATGAAATAATCCTCAATTTAGTTATCAATCACCCTTGGATGAAGGAAAAAATGTAAACCACTACTATGTACATGAAAATTCAGAAACCATTCCCAAATAATTATGGAAAGAACCAATTAGAAATTGTTGTTCCATAGAAATATTTAAAAAATAAATTATTCAAAACACATGCCAATGATTTCTAGACAGTACCCCATAACACAATCTATTCGATCGAGACAAACTAAACTAGGTAGAGGGAGTTTATAGAACTTCAACCAAATTCATAAAAAACGAATAACACTGAAACTGAAAATAAAATTGCATTAAGATAATTAGGAAACACAAAAAATAGAAACCATTCAATAGAATATGTGAGTTATAAATTAAAGTTATAGACATCGATATTATTTAAGGAAAACTCTACCTCAACTAATCACTAAAGAGTTTCACCCTACCATGTGATGGTTAATAGAGTTTAATTGGGAAGAAGAAATAATTATGATGATAATAATTGAAGAGTTAATAATCTAAAAAATGTAAAGGTTATGATCCCTTAGACCAACCCCTCTTTCTATTTTGGAAACTCATTTGAATGAATGTGGGTGCATTTTTTTATATGGTTGAGGGGTGGAAAATTTCCATCTAGTTTATGTCCACAAAAAGGATTAGTTTATTTCACATGGTAAATAGTCCGAAATTCGGATGTTTTATTCGTAAAAGTTTATTATTTATATCTTATCCATTATCCCTGTATATATCATCTTCTTTGGATAAGTTTCAAAAAATTTATTCCATAATTACTGAATAAAACGTTTTTTAGTTTACAAGACTCATCAACTTCCTCTACTGGGATGCCTTCAAAGGCCCCTTAATTTGAAAATCTATACACATAAATAAATTTTTTTGTATGTCGTATTTAAAATATATCTATAATAACATTATTTAAAGGTATATAGGTAGAGATATTCTTCATTTTCTGAGGTGGGGTCAATTGTATCAGACACAAATATTTTTCATAATGATTCATTTTTATGAGAATATGGGTTTCAAATTATTTGTGGTCCAGAAGATAGAGATTAATACCATGAACAAAAAAAGACGAAAAAAGAAATCGCTTAGATTAAATAAAAATAGTAACAATTATTCTTGTTATAAAGAAGTAAAACTGTTAAATTTCCAGCATTTATAAATTTTCACATTTGAGCCCAAAACTTAAAAAAAGAATACTAAAATGTTGAAAATAATATAAAATTGATAAATTTCAATCGATTAAATCATTGAAATATATATAAAAAATAACAATAATATTAACTATATCAACTAATTTGTAATTTCAAATGGGCTTGTTTTCAATATCAAGAGTTTAAAACCTAGGGAAGACTCAACCATTATCAATAAATTAATGGTAAATTTTCATGACGGGTTTTTTTTGAAAGATAATATTGAACTTAAATCCATGAATGGACAGAATCTCAATGGAGAAAACAATTAATCACCATTAAAATATAAATATTATGAATTAAGAGATGATGTGATGGAGAAAAAATTGTTACTTATTTCAAATAACTTTATAGCAGGAAGAGATAAATAAAATGTAAATATTCCTCTAATGTTCATTAATTTTTGTGAAATTGGGATCCTTTCATTTTTCTGTCCAAATAATAAAAATGATTTTCTTGAGGGTAATGTGAAAGATTTAGTTGCATCCAAAAGTAAATATGAAAAAATTAAAATGGTTATTTTGGAAAGAATAAGTACCCAATAAGGATGAGAAATATTACAATGTAAATATAGAAGAATATTTAGAATTTGTACAATATAGAAAGTCATAAGATGAAAGCACCACTGAAAAACACAAAACTGTGATGGATCTTGTTTAACAAAATAATATTTCTTTTTTTCATGATAAGGATGATGAAGACAATAATACTGAATATATGATCAATTTTGAAGTTTAACCATGTATTTAAAAAAACTATACTTATGAAAAAGATAAAACTTTTTCATAAGAATAGATAAGATGAAGATGAATTACTCAAAGAGAAGAATGACTAAATTGATGAAATCAAGAACTATAGGGTGGGAATTTCATAAAATGATAAAGGGTTGATTTATCATGATGTAAAATATATTATAAATGATGAAGAGTCGAGTAAGAAACAATATTGGTATCTTAAATAAGAAAATTACATGAAGATAATGGGAGAATATTGTGATTTTTTATATTTAGGATAAAATAAATCCTAGTTATGATGGTATAAATTATTCCTATTTATGAAATTTTTAGAAAATACATTTCATTTAATAGTTTAAGAACTAAAAAAACATTAAAATTCACTAAGATATCATGGGAAGTTGTGGATGATTTGAGAAGATATATTTTCCAAAGAAAAAAGATAAATGAAGCGTGTAATGCACCTTGAAAGAAAATGTATTTTTATAGAAAACAAATGATTATTTTAATAGATTGATATTTAATTGAAACTATTTTTTGTGGAGTATTTGGAAATAAATATAATGATTATTATAACAAAATTTAATTTACATAGAGTTAGAGATAGAAATATTTTAGTGGAATATATCCAATTAATATGGAGAATAATTCATAAAATAAGATGTTTTTAAAAATAAATTGATCAATATTTACCACATTGAATAGATTTGATTCATTAGAAGTAATATATAGAATATATGATCAAAATGGTCGTTGTTCTAAAGTATATATTATAATAATTCAAGGAATAAATATGTTGTTTGATAAAGATATGACATTTTGGAGAATAAATAAAGCTGAGAAGTCACTTCTTGTTGATATGGATCTTAAAGAATCCAAAGGAAGAAATCCATGATACATGATAGTGGTTGTTTATCTTTATTGGTGTTCCTTTTGTGAGATAAAGTACAAGAATTGAGATGGGAATATTAACTATGACGAAGGCTAACATTTCATCTTGGTACTTAGGTGTGCGCCCAAGTTATTTTACTTGGGCCCTAAGGCATCTTCCCATGTTACCATTCCATAGTAGATCTGTGTAAACTACAATTCTTACATGCTTACTTTGTAACCATTTCTCAATTTTCACCTACAATTGGACCACCATTGATCCCAATCAGGCACCCTTTTTGGAATCCAAACAGACATGCATTTCTCCCTTCAACAAAGTCTCATTTTCCATCTCAAGGTAGTAATTTTATTCCAACAACCTAAGGGAATTAGTTAATTGAAAGGGTAGTATAGTAATTTGAAGATAAAACCTCCAAAATATACCACTTCAATCCTAGTTATCATGGAATAGGGATAATGATCCCCCAAGTCACAGATACTATATTAATATATTCCCATCCCCTATAGGGATATCCAAATTAGGTTATTTCATTCTGAAATCCCCTTGTGGAACATTATACTAAGGAAAAACCATTTACTCACATACTAAAGAGAACCTCCTCTCCTAGAATAAATTTGGATAAACCTATTATCCTTGATCTAACAAGAGTAAAATTCGTCACCCATTTTTGTACTTGGAAAGACATATTTTCTTAGACACAACTAAGGAGAAACTCTCCACCAAAACATTATATAGGAACTAAAATTTACTTATCCCTTACTAGGGATAATCCATTCACTTAGTTCCCAATAAAGGAGAAACCTCACCTAGGCTCTACACCCATAATATCATCTTCTCCGAGGAATACCTAGGAAAACCACTTTATAATCATACCACAATAAGGTTTCATGTGCACTCTTATTTCAATTGATGATAACTACTTTACTCAAGACTTATATTTGGGAATCCAACCACTAATGCATCCTCCAAAACCATCAGATTCGCAAGATCTGGGAATGCACACCTTTTTAATCCCATTCATCCATTTATTACCTTAAAAAATAAATGCTCCATCATTGTTCCCATATATTGATATAGACATCAAGGTGATCACAACCATGTGTCCCATTGATCTATACCATGATCACAATGATGTGGTCTCCCCAGACTCAGGTTACCATCACTACAATCCAAGTTTTTGATTGGCTATCCAAGTACACTTACAGATCTATGCATGAATGGGCCTCCATATTAATCATTTTAACAACATGATATTTTAGAATATATTTTTATTTAATAATTTATATGTGTGCTATAGCTTTTTATGCACATAACAATGAATTTAAGTGAATAATTCATAATTAAAATATTATATTAACGATATTAATAGAAAATTAATTAAACTTTATAAAATACATGTAACTAAAAAAGTATGAACATTCATGAAATAATTGAGTATTTATATGGAATTTTAGTCTATAAATTATTTATTAAATAGAAATATTTTATTTACAAACATTGATTTTATTAAATATGTTTTATTTAAAAGTTATCTTCTTTAATATTTAGTATTAAAAAAATGTAAAAAATTTTGACTAGTAGGAAATGATAAATCAATAAAAAAATTATTATAATATTTGTAGAAATAGAGATAAAATCATTTAAGGATAAAACAAGATATTTTTTCAGAAAACTATTTTACACATTCAATGTGATTTAATGTTGATAAAATAAATTAAGCAATATTGATGAATTATTTTAATGAAATATATAGAAAATATATTATTCATAATAATTTATAATTAATTTAATGGTTTTTAATTGTCATGGAATGAGGAGAAAATATTTTTTGATAAAAAATTGGTTTTTAAAAAAAATGTTTTTTACATGTTTATTGTCTAGATATTTTCACCTATTCAAAATGAATAATATAAAATGGATTTTAGATTTTTAATTATCATTTAATTTGTTTTTATAATTTCAATTACAATTTTTTTCATAAAATTATGTAACCCTGGTAATTTTTTTCACCACAACAAAGGAGAAATGTATTAAAAGGGTTAAAATAATGGGAGATATATAATATATCCCTAGGAATTGTATTTAATTTTATTTATTTCCTATATATTGAAATACCTAATCATATATTTTAAAGTTGTATGTTTTTTATACACTTTCTCATTATGGAGAATTTATTATATTTAAATATTTAAAAGTGTACCACTCCCCTCACTTATAAATGGGAACCTCCTCTTCTCACTTATTCACACAATTTAAACACACTAAAACATAAAAGGCCTTACCATATATCTTACCAAGTTTCCAAGACACATTTTAATATTTTTTTATCGTTAAAATACCTTCTTAAGAAGGCTTAAGGTGTAAGATGATGAATTATACTCAAAAAATAGACAATTTTCTTTATGAATCCACTTCATGTTTCATTCCTATTTCATATCCTATAAATCTTATTTAATAGTATCAATATAATTAGATAATTATATATACTATACTGAAATGGTATAATGGTAATTTTATAACCATTTTCTATTTCCTATCCATGAAACGGAAAATGAATGCATTGGTCATTAATATGTATGAACTATCATATCTATGAAGAGATGTTTGTCATTTTTCATCATCACCTCAAATAACTTGTTATGTTAATGTATTTAATGAATATATATATATATGATGTTTATTATATAATTATTATTATATAAATTTAAATAATTATTTTCCTTCCATATTTTCTATCCATTTAAAAATGAAACCCTCACCCATGCATATGTATAGACTACTATAGGACAAAAGGTCATGTATTTCATTTTTAATCAATAAATTACATGGATTTTTATAAAATTATTGATAATTAATAAATATTAAATTTAATAAATGATAAATGTTCTATAAATAATGAATCCATTACAATTTTCTATGGACTAGAATCATCGAACTCAAACATGCATGAAAAATGAAATTGTTAACACCATAATATTGATTTTAGTTAATAATTATTAAAAATGGGTGACTGGAAATTATAAATTTATCCTATCTAGTGATACGTGTATGAATATAGTTCTATTTTATATTTATAATAAATTTAAATTTATTATTCATTTTTTTAAGTGTGTATAAAAAAAGTCAGGATTTTAATTAAGAACTTCTATTGCAATCACATTTTTAATCAGTATTTTTCATGTTTAAGTCTCCATTGTTGAAATTTTATTATATATATATAAATATTTTACCCCATATATTAACTACTCCTATAATTATTTTATGGGTTTCAATGTATTATTTCTATTTTTCACTATTTGGTTCTCTAAAACACCAAAATATTGTTTTAGAAAAATTGACATTATTTATCCTTTTTGTTCGAGTTTATTTTTTTTTCCCAAGTACATATTCTATAAAATATTTCAAGAATTATATTTTATAAAATTAAAAAATTATTCAAATTAATTTTAAAATATATGTTCTTTTCCCTTCATGGTTTTATAAATGGATTTTTACAATGTTTTATATATTGGTTGTATTTGACTTTTTACAAAAGTGTGAGTGGGATATTTTTTAATTTCAAAAAAATGAATAGTTTTTCCCAATTTAATGAATGTTATACATTATAAAAATTCTTAATAGAGTTTTTATTTTTTTTAAAAGAAAATTAAACTCTAATTTATTTGGGATCTTTATGGTTTTAAAATTTACCAATTTAAAATGATATTTTCTATGGATTTTCATATCTTATTTTGGTTATTTTTATAAAAGTATTTTTCCTATATTTCAAAATATTATAAGGATTTTTATTCTTAACATGAGATATGATATTTTTATAACTTCCACTTTACATCCCTATATTACTTATGATGATGATTTTATAATGGTGATTTCATGAAACTCATTTCTTTGACATGGTTTAAATAAGCTATACTAAAATGATAAATATTTTTATGATTTATTAAAACAAATATGTATGGTTTTTATTATGTAATAGGTGGGATAAAAATCAAATATCACATTAATGAATTGGATAAATGTTTTTAGTTTGTGATATTATATGAAATATAATTTGTAGTGAACCTAATCCAATTTTTTACTCAATCCACTATGAATGAAAAGGGAATGGGGGGTGAACTCAGTCCACTATAGGACTATATCCACTATGTTATGATTATAGTGGCTATGAGTCGAGACTAATGGAATGGTTTTCTATTATTATGATTATTCCACATTTTCATGACATTTTCATATTCTTATGGTATTATTTCAAGCCTCGTGATTATTTATTTATGATTCCACACTCTTATGACTCACTAGTTTTTTAAGAAGAATTTTTATATCATGAATCACGATATATGATCTTTGACTGATTTTGTTTTAATTTCATAAGTTATGATCTCAATATTATACTCTTATTATTATTTCATTCTCAAATATTATCATTAATTGATATTTTCCATGTTTACACTTTCAAAGAATATATGCTCACAATTTCGTAAATTTGCATCTCCCTGGGTTATGAGGATTTTCTTAAGAAAAATATTATTTGTCAGAAAAATATGTAAAAATGGGGGGATAATTTTAATTTAAAAAAATAAATAAAAAATAAATTGTATGTTAAAATTTAAAATTATATTGATATAATAAAGTTATATCTTTGATAAATATATATATTTATAATTTTGATACATATTATAAATTTAATTTCAATAATAATTGAGTGATTGTAAATTGGAAAATGAATATATATAATTTATGAAAGTATGTGTTTTACGTTTAAATAGTTAAATGTATAAATTAAAAGAGATAGAAAACACAGTTTCATAAATGAGTTCAATAATAGCTTTGTGTGAGCCCCTATATAACCCTCAATTATTTAGATATATTTTTGTTATTACTCACTTGATCTTGAATATTATTAAGAAAAAATCCCTCAAAATTATGGTTGTGATAACCCACTTGAGCTTCATCAAAATATAAAGAACTCATCCATCACTGTTTTAGTATAGAAAACACTTTGATGAAGTAGATGATAAGTATAAGGTTTTCTTGGCACAAACCCATCAACATTATGCCCCCTAATCTCTAAAATAGATGTGTATAATTGATTTATAAGATATTGAGAGAAGGTGTATGAAATGATATCCTTTGATATTGATAGATAATTAGATATGTATTTTTATATTTGAAGAAAGGATTTTATATTTATAGTGATTCGATGAGAGGAAATAATTGATTCACTCGAAGAATTGTTTTATATGTTTATTAATGAGATCCTAGATGCCTTAGGACTCTGTTTATGGCCACAATAGGAGATGCATATACCGTGTTCTGATCCATGTAATTAATTCCCATATTTAATGGATCTAAGAATTCTAATAAATTCCTTTTAACTTTTCTAAATTAAATCCACTTACCATAATGTCGATCGGATTTTAGGGATATTTCTAGATCTACATACTTCCACTAGCTATCCAATTAACATATAATGGTGGTCTGGTGGACTCCTACTATATCTAGAATTTTTTCCATCACCACTGACTGGATGATGGCTCTACAATGGTGAGATGATGCTATATAAATCCTTAATCTATAGCAGGTTCCTCCATTACATCCTTCTATATTATTTTATTGGTCTTCCAAATTCATTCCAAGATCATAAATAATGATTTAAGAATGGTATAATCCTTTAAAATATCTCCAATTATCCTTTGAATAGACTTTAATAACATCATCAACTCTATGAATGAAAATAATAAAAGACCAATAGGTGAGATAAAAATTCACTGAAATTAAAATATAAAATTCACAAGAGAGTGTTTTTGGTCATGAAAACACAATTAAATTTATATATGGGTAAACAAAAATACCCTTTTGATGATCGCAAACACTTGGTATAAAAATATATATCAAATATAAATCAACACTGATGGATATAAAAATTAATTCTATATATCAAAGAATGTATTATATATTCTCAAGAATTAAATTAATCATACTTTCCATAAAAAAGAGTAAAAAATATATGTTACAAATAATAGAGTGAAACATTTAGCTTCCCCTTTGTAAAATAATTAAATAACAATAACTAAAAATATCCACATAGAAATATAATAAAATCCTCCCCGTTATAAATAAACAATTCCCTCTTTATTTTTAATAATATTCTACATGTATTAAGTACAAATATTTATCCCCATTTGTTATTATCAAAATAAAAACAAGGATATGAAATAATTATTTAGAAGTAAAAATTGGTGTAAAACATAATAGATATTTTAAAAGTTATTTAAAAAATAGATATTTTAGAAATAAGTCATTATGAAAATAAAATATATTTTAAAAATAAGAACATAAAAATATATCTATCCTTTCATAATAAAATTATATTTAGAGGTAGGAAGAAAAATTAGCTTGGAAAAATATACAAAAAGAAGAAGGAATAAAAGAGAAAGAGGAAAAATAAATAAAGATTAACATAAATTGAAAAAAAATTAATACACACCATTTCAAAGACAATTATTTCTTTAAAGATCAGTTTTTCCGTAATTTATTGATTCCTTCATTAAAAAATATTATTGGAGTTTCTTTAAATGTGATAAATACCTCAAAGGCATCCCTCTATTTTCATTTTGTTAGAGAAATATAAAGAACATTGTTATAGGGAAAATTATATATAGATTTTTTACCCATTACTAATCTTATATTAAGAGAGTTAAAAAGCGTTTTTATAAAATAAGAGAGAATATACATAATTTACAATATAATTCTTTTAAATAATAATAAAATTGATCTACATTACCAAACTAGTATATTTATAGTTTTATAAAATAGAATACAAGATTAAAAATACTAAAGTTATAGTAAAAATTACACATTTAGGAAAATATGATTTTGATGTAAGACAATAAGAGGAAAACAATTTCGATTATAAAAATTCATTTGAAAACAAGAGTCTGTCCTAAGGAATATTTCACAATTAAAGTGATATGGAACTCCCAAAAATTAGTGCACAATTTATATCTAAGGATAAAATCTAGTTTTGAAAATATAAAATAAAGAATAAATTAAAAATTTAATGATTTTAGAATAAATAGAAATTTTTTTGAAACAGAGTTCAATAAATTATTCAGGTAAATTTTAAAATATTACTCAAGCTAGATATATTTATATAGAAACCATCATAAGAGTAATATTTCTAATTCACATTCAATGTAACGAAAAATATTAATATATATAGGTTTAGTGAAAATATCATTTATTTTACATTACTTCCTATAAAATTGAAAGATGATATGACCCTTTTTTGGAAGATAGGTCATAATAAATGTTTCCAATAGTTAATGTGTTCTAGTGTAAAAGTGCTACATTTGATATCAATAAATATTAACGACCCCAGTATTATGTCAACAAAATAGATTAATAATTATTGATGAATGGTTTTAATGAAATGTGTAGATAGTATATTTTATTGAATGATTAATCATTTATATAATGGGTTTTACTAGTCAAGAAAATATAATAATACCTTTTTTATTCTTAAAAATACATTTTCCCTAAAAATTGTATTTAGATGATTTGTGCGTAAATATTTGAATAAATTTATACAAAATTTATAAAATGAATCTTATAAAATATAATCAGTATTTTTAATAATAATTTAAAAACTTTATATTGTCAATTTCATTTTTTATCATAAAAATATGTCACCGTTTTGAAAAATTCACTATAATAAAAATTAAATTGGGTTAAAAGGTTTAGATTAAATGGATAATCATGAAACATATCCCTAAAAGTTTTCTTCAATTTCAATAGATGTGTTTATTTTTACATAACTCACCTTATCTTAAAAAAATTGATATTTTGGAGCCACTTTCCCATGAGTGTGACCTTATTATATTTTAAATTTATTAATAGGTAGAATGATGACACTCCCCACACTTGTAAATAGGAACATCCTCTTCTCAATTCATCACACACTCTGAGAAATATAGACCATAAAAACAATTGAAAAATATCTTAAAAACATTCATACTCAATTTATATAGGTCATTGTATCACTAAAATACCAACCTATGACGTTTCGATGTGTAAGCCAATGGAAGATACTCAAATAAGTGGTAATTGTATTTACCGATCTATTTCAAGTTACTTTCTCCTTCCACCTCTTCCAAATATTATATAAATAAATTAATATAATGATATAATTTTACTTAATATAGTTAAATATTGTAAAATTAATGTTATAACCATTTTCAATCTCATTTATGTCTAATGTAAAATGAAATCATTTCCCATGTATACGTACGAACTACCATCTCTATGAAGCAACGTGTTTCATTTTTCATCACTGCCTCACATGGATGTCTATTTTTATTTTTTAATGAAAATAGATTATATTAATGGTAAAATTTTTATTTTATAAACATAAATTATTATTTAACATTATTTTTTAGATCCATTCAATAATTAAAGGATCACCCATGTGTATATGTGAACTACAACATCCACAAAGTGATGTAATTCATTTTTCATCACCTATTTTCATGATTTTTTTATAAAAGTGTAGATAGTGAATAAATAGGATTGTTTTTACATGATAAATATTTTTTAAAGGAATAAACCATATAAATGGTCTAATTATTGTAATATCCATACTGAACCATGCATAAAAAATTAAACAATTAACACTTGAATATTGATTGTAGAAGAGAATTATTAATAAATGAATGATTTAAAATTTCGATTATAGAATATATGGTAATATATGTATTATAATGGTTATAATATATATTTATAACATATATTAATTTATTATATTAATTTATTATATATGATGTTAGATAATGTATAGTGAAAATCAGAGCTTGAGCAAAGGGTTTATGTTGCAATTTTAATTTAAATCGGGTTTGTTCATATTTAAATCTACAATGTGTAAATTATGTTCTCTATTCCTATTTATAAAATTATTAAAAAATATATTTTTTTTATTCTCCTCTATTTATTTTATGTATTTTCAATTATTCTTTATATTTTCCTTCTTGTGTACTCAAAAAACACTAAAATAATGTTTTTAGGAAAAAGTAACCTTATTTATTATTTTTGGTTGAGAATATTTTCCGCTCTTGTCTATATTATTTAAAATGATTTAATAATGTTTTTTATATTACAAAATTATCTATAAATTAAATTTAAACCATACTTTACATTAGTTTATATGGTTTTAGAAATAATTTTTACAATGCTTTCCATACGAGTTATATTTGACTTTTTATGAAAATTTAAAAATAATATATTTTTAACATTTGACCAACGAAAATATTTATTAATCTCAAGTATGTTATTAATTATCGATATAATAATAAATTTATAAATTTTTTAAAAAATATTATTATATTCCCATTTTTCAATATATATTGGTTTTTAAATGTTACCAAATGAAAATGATAATTTCTCTTGATTTTTAGAGATGATTTTTAATGCTTTTATAATATTTTTATCTATGAAAACTTCCTTTATGGATTTTTATTATTCAGAATGAATATTTTATTATTATACACTAAAAATTATTTCTCTTTATGTACTATAATTATGAAGATGTTTTTTTGAAACCCATTTATTTCTCTTAAGATAATTTAGCTATTATGAAATTATAATTGTTTTTACGAACATGGGGAGCACATATGTATGGATTCCACTGTGTGATGGGTGGGATCAAAATTATATACCACTAATTTTTTTAATTATTGATATCTAATTAGGTAATGTGAAAGGGAATGGGGAGTAAACTCAATTAAATATGGGACTCTCTCCCCCTTGAATGAAATACGAATGGAGAGTGAACCCAATTGATTACATGACTCTTTCTACTATGTTATAATGATATAAAAAGTGATACTTGACTAATGAAAAAAGTTTATATGCTTATCATTATTACACATTTTAATGAAATATTCCTAAGATTTTGATATACTCTCATTGCCCATGATAGATTATTGATGATTCAATACTCTTATGACTCAAACCTTTTGTTATGAAAATGTTTTATGCCATGAATCATGATTTAGGACTTATTATTGATTGGGTATGAAAATTGTAAGTTATTATCAAGATCTCATTCAATTATTGTTATCTAATCCAAAAATATGTTCATCAATATATATCTATAATATTTACCCATACTGGGAATTTTTTCACCCTTTCTTATGTTTCTATTTCACCATGTATTGAAGAAATGTTTTATGTAAGAATTGTATAAGAAGAGTACTATGTGAGAAGATATTTTTGAGAGATGTTTAATATTTTTTATTAAATAAGTTTATTATGTATCTATCCATCATATAAACTAAACAGTTATGATTATAAGGAATTATTTATCATAAGATGTATTGAATATTCATTTAAAATAAGGTAATATTTTTAGAGGAGATCATTCGCCCAACACAATTGTTGTACCTAGCCATGTTCCCTATAATGATTTCAACACATAGTGATATTAATGGTCTAGGGAATTTCATATTAGGGAATCCCATGCATAATCCCTAATCACATTATATTGTGGGAAATATTCATTATGCATCTATTCATCCCTTATTCTAACCACAGAATTATTGGAGGAAAATGAATCAAGGAAACACATATTCATATATAATATCCACTAATTATTTCATTTTCCCAAGAAATACCCAGGGCTTCCTTATAAGTGAAATCCCAAAAATATTTCTTCTGGTCCCATATACCCCATGAGTCTAGTATTTATTCTTTCCAACCATCAAACTATATGTTTATGATGCATCAAGGTGGAAAATGTTCATGCATATTCTTATATCATGCTTTCCTTACTCCTAAGAAGCACACAGTGCCTCTTTCTAGTAACAAGACCCAATCAATTCCTTATATATCCATATCCCCAATGATTCTAGTTGTCCTTCATTATCCATGCATCAAACAATATTATGTTGACGCCCAATTTGGGCCTCTATATACTAGTAATCATTAAACTATATACAAAGGGAATCCCATGAATAAGCCGTAAACTATCCTCATAGGTCTCATGTCCTGTGAATCCAAGCTCAAGGGCGTATTATTATCTATGATCATCATTCCTAAAAACGGATAACTTCCATGTTAGGATTATCATCAGGGAATAAAATGTATAATCCCTACCCTATACTTTATTTTCCCCCCTTTTAGAACATAGATTCATGAATACAAGACATAAAACTAAAAAATATAACCTTGTGATATAAAATTAAAAGGGATAACATGGTATTGTCACATGACCTTAACGATTGTTACTCAAACTTTGTGGGATTTGATTATTATTAATCATGAGATGTAGGATACATCACTATGGTTCAAACCGAACATCTGAAATCATACCCTACTTCAAAATATCCACATAAGAGAGTTGGAATTTATAAACACTAGAAAAGGTAGCTCATAAAGGGGATCATTATTAGTGCTGATAAATTGTAACTTTTATTAGCGCATTTATTCTAGCACTGATAACAGGTACACATTGATGGTTTTTTAAACTGATAAAAGGTTCCATTTATGAGTGCTTTATTTGAATTAATGATAAATTCCACCCTTTATCAATGCTTTTTTAGCACTTATTAAGGAAGCATTTATAAGTTATTTTTAGTAGTGATAAATTCTTGAATAAAATATAACAATTAGGTCAATAAAAAATAAAATATGTGTTTATGAAAAAAATATTTAATAATTTATTAATTAAAATAATTAATGTTAAAAGTGAATAAATTATAATTACAAATAAATAGTATAAATTAAATATATAGATATATGAAATATAAAAATTAAACAAATACAAATTTAAAACAAGTAAATTGAGAAAAATATTAAACATTTAATTAATTGGATAATTATTGAAAATGTTGATAAATAGTATATATTAAATATATATATTTATATGAACGTATTTAAATATGATTTATATAATAGATGATATTTATTCTTTACATTAAATTATCATATATTTATGAAATAATGGTTGAAAAATAATAATTAATATGAATTAAAAATACTAAGTTAATTGCATACAGTATTGGACATAATTGAATGTTATTTGAATTTTCAATTTATCATAGATAAAATATGTGTTATATTGATTTCAGATATACATAAATAATTCATTTTTATATACAATAGACAAAAACAAAACATACTCATTTTTAAATATTGTTAAAGTGTACTTATTTCTAATTTATTCAATTTCTCTCATTTTTAAAATGCATACACTTAAGATTAAATATTCATTAATAATGTAAAAAATATATTTGTAAAAATATATTTATAAATAAATATATTTATAGTTGTATGTTTACTATATTTATACATTTATATATTTATAATTATTAATGAATAAATATTATTTTTAAAAAGTATTTATATAATTATTTAGAATTAATTATATATATGTAAATAATTATTAATTTATTATAAATTATTTAAATAATTAATATATTTACTATGTTAATATTATATATATATATATTTATATAAATATATATAATTATATAAATATTATTTTTAAAAATATTTATATAATTATAAATAAATAATTATATATTTAAATATTTATAAAATTAAAATAAATATATTTATATAAAGAATATATTTTCTATATTTATATTTGTATATATTTATAAAATATATATATAATTATATACATATATATATTTACAAAAAAATATTTAATATTATAATTATAAATCCTTTATCAATGGTTAAGTAATAAGGGATGATAAAAATGACTTTTATTAGCACATATTACTTAAGCGTATACAAAATTTTCCCTATCTATTTAAAAAACCCTATCCAGTCATGAGACCATCACAATATTTGAATATTTCTATGGAATCCACCCTTTATTGTCGATCCTCCTCGATGAATGGAAGCTCAGATCATGTCCAGAATCAAGGCTTGAAAAATTCCAAGGCTCAAATCAAAGGCTCAAATTCAAGGTTTGAATGATTCAAGGGTTGAACAAATCAATGGCCCAAATATACATCTTTATCTAATTTATTTCGAATGTGAGTCATTATCTACATTATCTTTAGGAACTATAGGTATTAAACATTAGTGGTTTTGGCCGTGGAGGAGGCTTTTTTGAAGCTATGAGTGTGGTAAGATACTATTTCAGATATTTTTCCACAAAGATTGTCCATTTTGATGATTTGAATTTTTAGAGTGTGAAACATGTATACTGTTAGCCTTCCCATATTCACTCACAGACCATACAAGCATCTCTTTCATTCTCCTTTGCATCTATGGGTTAAGGTTGGGGATTTTTGAGCCAAAATATTATTTAAGTTATAACGTTGATGAATCATGCTTTAATTTTATTAGATAAATAGTGGAATTAACCATATTGTAGTAATCCTATACCATTTTTCATCATTTATATAATTTTTTATATATCAATTTCCTTGATGGTTGTTGCGTAGCCTATAAGACTACTTCCAAGATTATTAAACGGACTAGTTATTTTTGAACATGTGTATTAGAGACATTAGATGGGGATTGTTGTTTTATATATATTTTAATTTTTTGATTCCACTTTGATTTCTGTGGTATGTAAGGGTAATCCACTTAGAAAATATGACAACAAAGGTGTCATTCCATCTTAATAGAGGCAAGTGTGTATGGGATAGATACTGTACAGGTTGGTTTTTTTTCTATCTTGTTTGTGATATATCTTGTTGATGTGTATTATCACATTTTGAAAAATTATTTGTGGACCTCTTAGTATTCTTGAGGATGGGTAAATGTGTATTAGATAACCTCCCTAGAATTCTTCAAATGTGTATATTTGATGTGATGGACTCCCTATAATCATTGGGATGGGTCAGTGTGGGGATATAACGTCCCAAGACTCTTGAGATGATTTAAATTTTTTGATATACACTAAATATTAAATATTATAATTCCATAGGTTGTTACATCAGTTATTCCAAAAAATGGAATGGATGTTATAAAATTAGATATATTAAAAATAAATTTTAGTTTTTCATAATTTTAGGTCCACATGTATTGGTTCCAACCCTTTGAATCTACAAGTACCATCCATGTATATGAAATAAATCTTTATTTATTAAAATGTTTTATCAATACATTTTTATAACTTTAAGTTAATTTAATGAGATTTTATTATTCTTTTTTTAGAATATTTGGGTTTATTAATATTCCTTAATTTCATATATTATATTTTTATTTGTATATGGGATTTAAGAAAGACTTGATGCATGTAAAACAATTTTTTTATTTCAATTTTTTGATTGAGACTCATCCCTCATCTCTTTTATAGATTATTTTCGTTTTCCTCTATTTTATATCATGAATAGTTACTGTGTTTTTTTCTTAAGACTCATGCACCCTATATTTTGTGTTTTTGGTACTACTCTGAGTATTATTCATCCCATATATGCCTACCATTTAGATAATTTCAAGAAACTTTGGTGCAGTTACACAAGATATGGAGGATTTTTGTAGTATAACAAAATGAAATGATAAATGTCTGGGCGATTACCTGGTGATCATGACAATTTTATTTAACTTTCACCTTTAAATTAATTCTGAGGAGGACACCTACCATAGTGGAGTAATTATTTTTATAAATTCAACCACCCTTTTTCTTCGAAGAATATTTAAAATTTTCGAGACAATAAAATGTTGGGATTACCTTATTAGAATTGTCTATAAATTTCACCTTTGAAAGGGAATATCTTATGTGCATTTATATAATTATTGTAAAAAATTATTCTTTTAATAATCCAAAAAGCATGATATGAATTGAAAATCGATGCATGCTAAAATTTGGACAAAATTTAATGAAAATATAGTTAAAGAGTTCAAAATTATTTCAAGTGATCATGTATATGAACTCTGTAAAATTATTTGTCCACATTTACATTATTTTCATTCATGAAAAAATAGTTCAGATGATTTGGAAGAAAATTTTATTTTTCATATAATATATCAGAGATATAAATATTATACTAAACATGGAGATAAATTTAATGTTCACAATAACGGGGATGATACTTTGGTTTATAGATCATATAATATGAATACCCATGTAAATAATGATGTAGATCACATGAAAGAAGTGAGAATGGAAATTGAACATTACCTTTGTGATTTTACAATGTTGATTGAGAAGTTAAATAGATAATCAAAGAGACAACTATATATCTGTTGTACCAAATACATAACTTTTTTTGTTTCACTAATGTTTTATAATTTGAAAACTAGAAAGATATGGATTGAAACTAGCTTCATAGAACTACTTGGTATTCTGAATGATATACTACAGGAAGAAAAAGAAATACCATGTCGAATATATAACACGAAATGAATTCTACATTCAATGGGAATGATATATATAAAATACATGCTTGTTCAAATGATTGAATATTATTTTACAAGGAACAAGAATCACGCATAAAATGACCTATGTGTGGAAGTGATCAACATAAGAAAAATGAATCTACATCTTCGAAATCTATATAGTACATTCCAATCATTCCATAGTTTAGAAGACTATATGGATGTCAGGAAACTATGAGACAATTTACATGGAATGAAGATACAATAATAAAAAATGGGAACCTACATCATCCAACAGATTCTCTTGAATCAATGAAAACATATTATGAGTATCCTAAATTTGGAAAATATCTTATAAACATTCATTGTGTATTATCTATATATGGAATAAATCATTTTTTGTTTATATAGTATTAATCAGAGTACACTACCCTTCATGTTGGTAAATTATAAATTTCCACCATGGTTGTGCATGAAGTGAAAATACATTATTTTTTCTCTACTTATACTTGTCCAATGAAACTCTGTAATGATATTGATGTCAATATGGATTCATTTATCTAAGATCTTAAATTGATGTGGGGTATAAGTATTAAAAATTATGATGCTCATAAAAGTGATTAATTCACATTTATGGCCATATTTTACGGGATGATATATCACTTTCCCACATATGGAAATTTATCAGGCTATAGCATTAAAAGGAATGTTAGGGTGTCCCATTTTTGAAAAATCCATATACTTAGTTTATTTGAAACATTCCCCAATGTATATCTTTTCAAGACATTATAATTTTTTTAGCCCGATGACATAAATACTAATCTTGGATGATATTACTCAATGCGAATATCAAAAAAGGTACAACATTGTCTCCAGTAATGGGTGATCAATTGTACAGTAAAGTAAAAGATATTGACATAGTTTTAGGTATGCCATTTTCAAAAACCTTACAAAATCTGGTTGGAAGAAGAGATAAATTTTATTTGCATAACTATATTATAATTTTTCGTATGTCAGATAGTTTTATTATGCCATTCATGCAGAAAAAATGTATTTGATAGTGTTATTGAAACGTTACTAAATGTTCGTGGAAAAATGAAATATTGAATCAGGTCTAGTTTGGAATTGATTGAAATGTGGATAATGGTAGAGTTGGAACTGGTGAAGGGTAAAATCAGAATTTTCTTCCTCCAAAAACATACACACTATCTAGATAATAAAAAGTGTAATTTTTCAATTTTATTAGTAGTGTAAAAGTTCTATAACTGTATTCATGAAATATAAATAATGTTGTGTCGATGAAAAATTTTAAGTTATAAGGAATTAAATTCATGAATATGATGTTTTGAAGCAAGATCAGATTAAAGTTTCTATCTTTTGCATTCTGTATCAAAATGTAAAACATACATCAATTAGAAACTACTTTTTTTTAATTCCATATGTAGTAAATTTATAAACCCGATGAAGTTTCCAATCATGAACAAGAAGGTTAATTTTATATTATGTGAACTAGATCTGTTCTTCCCAATATTCGTTATTTTATATATTGGTTCACAAAATGGTTCCCTTCATTAGAGACCTTCAAATACATGGTATTGTATAGTACAAATGTATGTACCCCATTGAACGATAGATGAATATTTTAAATGGGTATGTTAATTATCAAAGTCACCAAGAAGTTTTTATTTGAAGATATATTGTTGAAAAAGATATTGAATTCTATATTGATTGCCTATTAGATGTTGACAACATCGCTCTCCCAAATTCTATTCACTCTGAACACCTTATGGATGAATGGATTTTTGGAAGAGATATTTTTACAATTACCTTGATGGAGTGGGAGAAAACACACATTTCTATTTTACATAATAGTGAATATGTTGATCCATTCATTAATTCACACAATGAAATTATTAGAGTTTTTATTCCCTCAAGGGATAAAAGATTTATATTATGTACACCTAAGCAACTGATAATTGAGTAGTTCAATGACAAAATTCGTAAAGAGATATCTGAAAATATAAATTCAATTTCCAAACGAATTAAATGGATTTCTTGGGGACTGAATAAAAATTTTATATCATACACTGGTTCTATAATAAATGGATATAAATTATATATAAATGAACATTATGACTGTAGTATGATGAAAAATAGGGGTGTCACACTTGTTGATGAAGTAATGCACATATATGGTTTCAAGGATAGAAATCCCATTTATGAAAATATGTCATATTTGTACATTATCGAATAGATATATGAGTTGTATTACACAAAATTTCAAGTTCCTATTTTCCATTAGAAATTGGTTGAAAATGTGAATGTAGTGAAATTAGATGAAATAGGCTTCATGAAGGTGAATTTAAATATAGAAGAGGAAAAAGATGATCAATTCCAAATCAAATCAGAATTAGTTCATGTATTTTATGTCTCAGATCCATAAAACCAGAATTTGTTAATTTTCCAACTATAGAATAACACAAATGTCAGGTCAAATGAATATTAAATTTAGGATTAACCATTCATTGGGAGATCAAAATCAAGTCTTGTCAGCCCTAACGTAGAAAATGTCTTGTATATTAGAGGGGACCACACAGAGGGGATTTGGATTTTTTACAGAGAAACCAAATCCCTAAAACCTTTAAAAAATATAGTTCAATGAGAAGGTAAAAGTTTTTCTAATAAACTATATTTTTCCTCCTAATATTATATACTCTCTACTACATTAACACAATCTAAATTAAATTTCTGACTAATATGGAGAAAATGTTTTCTAAACGTGATGATGTTTCCAATCACTCAAAAGAACAAACTATAATGAATGTAACCTTTCGGGAATATATAAAGGTAATGTTGCGATATACATTCTCTATTTTACAAAAAATATATATATAATAGAACATTGATTTAATTTTCATAGTTCCTTTCTGAGTTCATTTATTATAGATGATTTCTAACCATATTTTATTCCTTTATAGGAAGAGAAATGGAACTGTCACTACTCAATCATATAGGTAATATTTATATTTTCACAGTATAATAAAAATCCATAGAATTATTGTATTGTTACATGTTTATTTTTTATTTATTTTTCTATTTCACACAATATAATTGTTTTCTAATACAGGTGTATTCCTTTTCTTTTTTTGGGATAGTATGTCCATATTTCATGCCTTTTTATATCAAAACTTCCATAGAACTCTTCTCCATAAAAACTCTTTCATTACTATAGTGTTGGTATTTATCACTCCCCTTCATGTTGTATTCACTTATAAATCATATAGATAGTGTTGATGGTTTCATAGTAAAATAGTTTTTCATAGAATTAATTCATTGTTTCTTTTTTTTACTTATTTATCAACAGTATTAATAAAATAATAATTATTTTCTTATTCTAGAGGATTCTTTTATTTTAGATTGGTGGTTTTTTTGATGGTGATCATGATCGTGATAGATTGGACTTTGAGCCTATAACTGAGATAAAACTTTGTCAATAATTCATTCAACCATCATCAAAAGGTTAATCCATACTAAATTTTAAATTAGTCTATTCATAATTTTATCATTTATTTATAAGTTTATATCCTTATCATTTTTATTAATTAAATATTTCTTTTTTAATAGATATTTCGGGAAGTAATATTGATTCGATGTTAATTGCTGATAAAACTTTCTGGTTGAAAACAAAAAAAAAGAGTATAAAAATCTCATGTGGCAATTGTGGTGACTTCTCGTGATATAATAATCACATGAGATTCATCTACTCTTATATATTTCAACAATGAGAAAAGTTTTTACTCTAAGAACATCAAGTCAATATACAATCTTTGCAGTTGAATAACGAAATGCAATTGAAATCATTTTAACAATTAATTTTAGTATAGTTTTTAGATTTGTAGATATGTAGGAATAATCCAAACCTCAAGCTGAAACATGGTGTGACCCATATCACTCCAAGTGAATCTTTTTAATGAAAATGGACATTAATTATTGTAAAAAATACAATTGAAATACTGAAAACTGATAAAAATATACATATTATTTTGATATTCTAGAAAAATGATCTAGAATTCATTTGTGATTTGTAGGAATTACCCTCAACTAAATTTGATACAATATGTGCTTGGTATGACTCAATGAGTCTGTTATTAGTTAAAAATTGATATTTTAGTTCAAAAGGTTTCACTATTGATAAAATTTATAAAAATTATTGTATTTTCTTATTAATTTAGAACATCGATTAATATTTTATTTGTGACATGTAGGAATCAGTCCCATGTCAAACTAATATGTGATCTGATTCATTTGAGTCAAAGTTCAAGCTTCTTGTTTAAAATGACATTTATGTAAAAAAGACAAATGAAAAACCCAAAATCAAAAAGGTGCATTCTGGTTGAATTATTACTTTAGGAAAATTATCCATAATTCATTTAAGGTATGTATAAATTAGACACACCTCAATCCAATGCATTGTGTGACCATTATGACCTAAAGAGTGACTTTTAATTTAAAATTGACATCCATTTTAGTGAAAAAAGACAACTCACCTACTCAAAACTAATAAAATAAATTATATATGTTTTTATACATTATAAAAAAATCCTTTTATTATTTTTTATGTTCATGAATCACTTGCACCTCAATCCAATACATAATGTTCCTGATATGACTCAAAGTGTCCTCTATTAGTTTGAAATCAAAATTTCGTTTAAAATGTTTCACTCATTGAAAACCATGAAAACACACTTTTATTCTACTAATAATTTATGAAATAATTTAATAAGACATTAGTGACATTTTGGGATAGGTATCATATTAAACTTATACTTGATGTTATTGTTATGAGTCATCGTGTATGTTTTTAGTTTAAAATGGAATTTTAGTAAAAAAATACAAGGGACATACTTAAAACTATGAAAATGAACACAAATTGTTTTGATATGTTATAAAAATGATCCATATGTCATTTTAGATGTGTAATAATCATATGAACTAAAATAAAATGTACAGTGTGATAGGTATGATTCCAAGTGCATCTTTTTATATGAAATTGACAACAATTCTAGTAAAATGGACAACTGACATAATCAAAACCAAGAAAATGAAATCATATTGTTTTTATTCTTTACATAATATTTCCTTGATTCATTTTCAAGTTACGTTAATAAACCACACCTCAATATGATACATGATATTTCTGATATGACTCATAGTGACCATTATTAGATTAAAATAAATATTTCTGTCCAAAAAGTCTCACTCAATAAAATCCAATCCAACAAGATTGTATTTTCCTAATAATTTAGGAAAATGATTAATAAGTAATTTTTGATGTTTAGGAATCAATTTCATGTCAAACTGATACACGATGTGATCAATAAGAGTCAAAGTGTATGTTTCCCGTTTAAAATGACATTTTATTAAAAAAGACAAGTGATGTACTCAAAATTGAAAAAACTCTATTGGATATTTTTGATACTATAGGAAAACAATACATAAGAAATTTTAGATATGAATAAATCAGAATCACCTCAATCCCACCCACAGTGTTACTAGTATGACTCCAAGTGCATCTTTTTATTTTAAATTGTAATCAATGTTAGTAAATTGGACAACTGACCAACTCCAAATCAAGGAGAAACATTATAATTATTTTGATACTTTACTGAAATGATCCATATATCATTTTTGACATGTTTATATCAAACACACCACAATATCATACACAATGTTCCCAGTAAGACACAATGTGTCTGTTATCAGTTTTAAATCGTCATTTTACTTAAAAAAGTGTCACACAATAAAAACCGATCAAACACACTCATATTTTCTTGATATTTTAGAGAAAATATTTTATGTCATTATTTATTTATAATAATTGGTCTCACATCATAGTGATACATTATGTGATGGTTACGATCCAAAGTACATGTTTCCAGTTTCAAATGACATTTTAATAAAAATAATGATGTACTCAAAACCAAAAATACAAATTCATATTTTTTTGGATACATTAGTAAAACTATCCATATGTAATTTGAGATTATTTGGAATTAGTGTTACCTTAATCCAATGCATGGTGTGACCATTATGACTCATAGTTCTTCTATTTATTCAAAATTGACTTCAATTTTAGTAAAATGGAGAACTATCAAACTGAAAACTAATAAATCACATTCAAATTAATTTTCAACTTTATGAAATTGAATCATAATTTTTTTTTTGAAATTTAGGAATTAGATTCACCACAATATGATACATGATATTCCCAGTATGAATTAATGATCCTCCTATCAGTTTAAATTAAAAAATTTAGTTCAAAATGTGTCACTCACTAGAAATCAATCAAACATGATCATATTTTCTTCATAATTTAGTAAAATTATTAATAAATCATTTTCGACATATAAGAATTGTTCTCATGCCAATATGATACATGATGTGAGTAGTATGAGTAAAAGATATTGTATCTTATTTAAAATGACATTTTAGAAAAAAGGAAAGGTGGTGTACTCAAAATCGAGTAATTTTTTTTAATTTTATAAAATAATACATAAGTAATTTGAGACATGTAGAAATCATCCTAATCTTAATCCAATTCATGGTGTGAATTTTATGACTCTAATTATGTATTTTTATTTAAATTTGACAACAATTTTTTTTAAAATGGACAACTAACATACTCAAAACCAAGAAATTTAATTATAATTGTTTTGATACATTACCAAAACAATCCATATATCATATGTTATTTTTAGGAATAAACCACACTTAAATATGATACACTATGTATTTGGAAGGACTCAATGTGTCTTCTATCAGTTGAAAATTGACATTTTAGTTTGAAGAACGCCACTCACTAAAAACCAATAAAACATGATATTATTTTATTGATAGTTTAGAAAAATGATTCATAAGTAATTTGGGACTTGTAATAATTATTCTCATGTAAAATATTATATGATGTGATTTGTATTCATCAATGTTCATGTTTCCATTTGAAAATGTAATTTTTGTGAAAAAGAAAATGGGTGTACTCAAAACAGAGAAAAGACATTTGGATTGTTTTTATAATCTAGGAGAACAATACATATGTCATTTGAGATGTGTAGGCATTATTCACACCACAATATGATATATGGTTTGAAAAATATGACTCCAAGTGCTTTGTTTCGTTATGTAAGTGTCATTTTAGATTAAAATGTGTATCACATTGCCAAAATTGAGAAAATGATCCTAGATTTCATTCTCCCCATTATATTTTATATTTAATTGTTTATTTCCTTATTATTTTTATATTATACTAATTTTGATAATTCTCCTATAGATAATTCTTGAATATTAACAATAAATGGTGTGGTGTACATGAATAAACTACAAATCATTCTCATACATGGTGATCTTGGTATGACTCAAAGTTTAATTTAAAATTTACACTATCTATTAATTTATTTTTTTAAAATATTTCTAAAAAAATTGTTTTCTTATACATGTGGGATTTTTTCTCAAGAAGGGTTAGGATCAAAAGACAAAAGAATAATGATGTTTTTGAATGTATGTAATAATTTTTACTTATGTAATTATATAAACCAATGTTTGAAATATTTATAATATAGTCTCTTTTTCTTGAATTTGGGCTGTAAATTTTATTTCATTTAAACACATTATTTGTACATAATTTTTATGATTTTTTGGATGTTTTTGTGTTGTTGTGTGGTGTTACAGCACACTCCACCAGTGTTGTAGTGCAATGTTAGAGGACACTACCATATTCACCTTTATCAGTGATTTGTTTTAGCACTAATAAAGGACCCATTTATTAGTTTTTAGTGATGATAAAAGACTACTAATATTAATCTCACTCTGGTAGTCAGCTATTCTTCAGCACCAATAAAGGAACTTATTAGTGAAATTAAAGGCCTACTTAGTAGAAGTTATATTTCCACCAGGACATTCTCCCTATTGAGAAATCATCAAAAACTACATATTCACAAGGTCTATATTCCCTCTCATCCCATATTCATGGGGCCAAATTCATCATGAAATTTCCTACATCCTTTCTTGTTGGGTAATATTCCCTATAAGCTTGGATACCCTTTCACTGAGTTCATATTCTCTATGAATCTATATTAATCATGAAATATTCTTCCTGAAATACCCAATATCCTCCCTCACCGGGAAATATTCACCATAATCCCTAGTTTCTTTTTACGGGGGCTATATTACCTAGTAACCTTTCATATTAATCTATTGTGACATCCGTACTTGACTCACATTGTAGAAAAAGTCATACTATAATCCACATGAAATTATGCACATCTAACCGTAAGCCGAAGGCTGCCAACTAGAAATAAGGGTCTATAATAGTATGGTAGAGAGACAATACCATCATTATTAGAGTGTATCACAAGTTAATTATAATAAAAATAAATAATGTTATCATTATAAATAAAAATTAGTGGAATGGTAAATCATTCAAATATCTTAAAATACACTGGGAGAAATCATAACCAATTTCATATACAAAAATACGATCCTGTAGTGCTATAAAAATTGAATACATGGGAAATATGGAATTAGTTGTATTTAATATACTATCAAAAATTAACAAAATATCAAGTGATATCTTCCATATAATCATGAGAAAAATCTTGATCCTCTTCTCCCATTATTTATCCCAGTTTAGGGAAATCATAAATCTATAACATGACACTTTCCCTTGTCCCTACCTACACCTACAATGTCTATCTACGTAGAAGTTGATGTATTGGATATGGTTTGAGATATACAAAGTAAGACACCACCAAGAGTATCTAATTCCATCCAGTCCATGAATATATAATTAGATAGTGGGTAGGTTATAGTGAAACATCTAAATATAATATATGATACCCCTGTTGTTATGATTTCCCAAGGGAACAATCTAATAATACCACCTAATTCATCCAATGCTGGAATGCCTATGAGAATTTTTCAATTATGTTTTAACTAGTGAAATAGGCTCAACACCCAACTCATATCCAAGGCATCCCCTATTGACCATGTTTAGTAAAATTAATGTACACGATCCACGTAATTACACTTTATAAATGTAATATAACAAATTCATCATGTATATAATGTATTGAAAGAATCCAAGTATGTTATTGGAATTTATAGATGTTTCATTTAAATTAATTAATCAATTATATTATTAGAAATATGATCCCCACCTAGGAGTTCTGTATATGGATCCTATGTATCACACTAGGAGTACTATTAACCAATCACTATACATTCCCATCCAAGGAATTCCTCATAGGAACATGGTTATCACTCTAGGTGTGTATAAAATCTCCTCCCCCTATGTATTTACTTTTTGTTTCACATGAGAAACCTAAGGGTCACTCATGGAATAATATAAATCACTGACCTCAGATTCCATCCTTGAAATTCCCTATAACGATGCCAAGTATCACTGCTGAAATAAAGTCAATACATTGTACAATGTGTTTATATCCTTGACATTTACATGAGAACCCATGTATCACCCATAGCTTTATGTACATCCCTGTATTAATTCATAATATTTCAATAATCTATATGAGTTCAACAATGGAGTTCTGATTTGAAACACAAGTTTCACTATTTAAATAGAATAAGTAATGGTCATGGGCTCTTTGTCTAACCATAACATTTAGCATCACTTTTAATCTAATTGATACATATCTTTTTTAAATGAGAAACTAATTCATTTCGTACGGGTGTCCATTTTCATAAAATAGTTATATATGTCATAGCATGACTTAAGTCCTTCAATTAAATTTATTTAATCTCCTTTTATTTAATTAATTATAAACTCCCTATTACAAGGGGTAAAGAACAAACCTCATAAGTGGAATAAAATTCCATAGAAACTCATGGTTTTTATTTTCTATTTTACTAACACACCAAAAGGGTTTTTTCAATTTCGGGTCTTTAACCATCATCCGTGATCATGAATTATATTTTACACATAAACATGGTTACACACATTTTATTTATGAAGACATAATTTTTTATTTGATGCATAGGAAGTTTAGCACGTGGTACAACATCGCTAAATATAGAAAACTATAATTTAAGGAAAAATAATGATATCATTACCTTAGGCAGGTAGTTCTCTCCTTATCCATTATCAGCCTTTAACATGAGATAGAATGGTAGAAATTAGATAAATAGAAAAATTCATTTAAAATAAGGAATATTATCTCATCTGGAAATATAATTCTTGAGGGACTGATAAATAAGGAATTAACATAATAGTATTGAATAGCATACATCGAGTTATCCAATGAAACTGATAGTGAGAAATTATGATATCAGATAGATTAGTTAGCTTAAATCTTGTATCAGATGGCCATGGAGGTTTGTAGGGATGTGGTCTGCTATGAAATATTAAATAGTGGAAGAGGTTTTAGTTTTAGAGGACTAAAGGGGAAAAAATTAAATTCCACCCATCATTTAAAGGGGAGTAATGTTCGACCACATGGTTTGTCCAAACCATGCACTAATTATGATCACCCACTACCTATGTCGAACTAATTATACATGCTATGTGAATAATTTTAGAAAACCATGATCAACCCATGTTCCCCTCTGTATACCCAATGTTGCACCCTACATAGTTTCCCAATATCATAATGCCTTAATTATATAACAACCCGGGTTTAACATACATTGATATTTCATAATATTTTATGAATATTCCTCACATTAAAAAAGTTTATTCCCAAGGACCATAACAGTTTAGTGTCTTTGGAATCATTGAACAAAATATTCTATTATTGTGAAAGATCATTATTGTTTCCCACAAATATCTTCCTCTTTATTTCTTCTACTTGAAACCTTATTTCATAACAGTGGAAAAGTAAACATAAGAAAGGGGTGAGATAAAATTCTTTGTAATTATAAATAGAGGAAATACGTATTCATTACATGATCATAAGGTAATGTGAACATTATAATAACATTTTAAGATCATACCATTCATGTCAGAGATAAAAAACATGATACATGGAACAAATATTATAAATTTATAAGATAGGAATCAAAAGTTAATCATGATGATGAACCATTTCAGCATATCAGAGGCATTAGGCATAATATTTATGGAAAACAAATGAACATTTAATATCTCTCCCTATATGTCAAGGCTCGTTGCAAAAAAATTATTGGGGGGACTTCACAAGGAGTACACATACTAGGTGGGACACACCACCATCCCTATTCATAATCCTTTTATTATAAGGGATCATGTTTCCCCTTCTAACCATAGTTTATCGGGTTTCCCAATCTTCCCATAGGGGATTGGGTTTCTCCAAATTCCATATTGGATCATTATAGTCAACATAATTCCCATCATTATATAATGAAATTTAAATCTTTACCCAATACTCTAGGGGGAGATATAGGTCCCACCTATATCATAATTAAATCAAACAAAAATGTGACAAAAATTCATAAAAAATCATATAATAACCCATGAAATAAAATGGGTGTAATAAAAATGCAATCATATATTAACCTATGAAAAAATATAGGTATCATAATAATTTCATCAAAGCACAACCTATTAAAAGATGTAGGATTAATAAGCATATAACTTGTTATAGAGAAACAAGTTTTATAAAAATCATTCCATTAAAACATAAACCCTTTAGAGAATTAATATGAATTGTATCCAAGGATTATATCACTATTAAATAATTAACTATAAACATGGATGTTATCTTATATGGAGAATCATTTTGAAATTTCACTTCAAAAATAACTTTTTAAAACATATCAAATTTTAAAAATCTTTTCTATTGAAATCTCATTGAAAACATATAAAGGAATCATCGAAATTTGTTCAAAACTATTTCTTAACGGAAATTAATTTTTTCTATTTTAAAAAATTATCTTCAAAATGTAAATCATTATGAAATTATATTTCTTTGAAATTATCTTTGAAAACATTTAAATAAAGAATTGAAAATAATATAAAACTCTTCTTGAACATTAAACATTTTCGAAAACCTTTTTCTTTAACATACAATATAAAAAAATTGAAGGACTAGATTATTAAGATTTTTTTTCATAAAAACTAAAATCTTCTAAACATTATATGGAATATTCAAAAAATTATGGTTGGGATGGTATATAAATATATTCATTCCAAACAATCCTTTTATTGCATAAGAAGTATAAAAAAGTTACTCAATCAGAAAAGGAAACGAAGATTCATTTTTAAAAAGCATTTAAAAAATTTTAAAACATGGGTAATAATTTATTTTAAATTAAATAGGATAATAGTATGAGATTTTATAAAATATTTTTAGAAAACATGGATTTGAAGGAACACATATTTCTGACCAAATAGAGAGGTAATGTTAGATTTTCTTAAAAACAATTTATTAATTCTCTTAAGTAAGAAAGATTGTAAAAATGGTAATAATACATGAAAATATCATTCCTAACCATAATATAATAAATTTCATTAGTTTCCATGAGTGATGTATCAAAATATTTCATCAATTAAAGTATAATCCTACACAATCCTGACAAACAATGAGATTATTGCAATAAACTCTTACCACATTATAACACTAAATAAAACTCCCATTTTAAGAAAATTAGATTACATAAAGCTTATAATATAACAAAAATAATTATATTCATAATATTAAATTTCAAATGTGAGTCTATATGCCTCATTAAATAATATAGGTGTATAATAAAACATGTGTCCCAAAGAATGCAAGTTGAGGAAAAATTACCCTACTGGTTTGGTAAATTTTGAACAATAAACCCCAAGAATAAAGATCATAAAATTGATATTTAAATAATAATAAATTTATGTATAAGAATAAAATAATACATTCATGTGAATAATATAAACTAAACAACAGAAATTAATGGTGAATATGGTATGAGTCTCACAGATATAAAAGTGAGACTAGAAAACCTTTACCTTAAGTCTTGAATTTCTTTGTACACATGCAACCCTCATATATTATAAATATTAGTTTATTATTAATCTAAAAAATAAATATATTCTTATATGTAATATCATATATGATTTTATTATGACATTATGTTACCCATTTATTAACAATTTCATGTTAACGTTATGGTCTGGGTAATATCTGTATGGTTTTTCATATATGTTTTGACTTCTTATTCTTGATCCTATTACATAGATAATGATTTAATTATTTAAATAATATAAATGTTTTTTATATATTATAATTATTAAGTATATAAATATTAAAAATAATCTATTAAATATAAATATATGAAATGGAATACACTATCTATGGAGATAGTTGGTCGTACGTACGCATGAATGTTGTGTCTGTTTGTTTTCATATTGAAAGATAAAATGTAATGAAAATGTATTTATATATGGGTGTGTATATATATCATCATTAATTTTTAATTATTATTTCATATATATCATACACATTAACTAAACCCATACTTAATACGTTCCATGAAAACTGTGAATGAATCACATCGCTTTGAGGAGGCGGTTTCCCACACGTCCACCAATGAAGTTACTGTAATTACAAAAAAGGGAAAACCTAATGTTATATTTTATATAATAATTAAATAAGAATAAATACATTATAAATATCATAAATAAAATATAAAAATTTATTTTCCATCATAATTTCCATCCATTATATTTGGTAAATGAAAAATTAACAAGATCATTTCTTGAAGTGGTGGTTGATTGTACACTATAATAGTAATTTTGTTACCCACTAGAAGGAAGAGTGTGTTAGTTTAGGTAAAACCATTATAATAATAAATATATATTTATGTTCAGTAAACTGATGTTATTATATAATTATTTAATAAGACGAGTTTAGGTAGTGGAGAATGAAAATAAAACAAAGCGACTTGAGGAAGGGTGTTATCACTTATTTGGGTAACCTCTCTTGGTTTTCACCAAAAAATATTCCTTGGTTGTATTTATTCACAATAGGTGCTTCTTAATTGAATGAAAATATTTTGAGTGGTTATTTGATTATATTTTTTGATATACAATGGTCTTTATATGTTCCAATAATTCGGAGGGGTGAGTGTCTTTTTTTAGTGGAAATAGAGTGGAATTTGTTTAATTTTTTCAAAAGGGAATTCCACCCAGTTTTTTTCCATTAAAATTTTCTAAAATAAAGTTAAACAATTGATATAATGGAATATATTTTTTAAAAATGAACATAAAATGGATTTTGGACAAGTGGATAGGTCATTTTGGGCATTAAGTTTAGGGTTTAATCCTTTGTTATGTTAAATTTTCTCTTAATTATAGTAATTAATTTTAAACACTTTTGGTAATATTTTTGATCAAACAAAAATTTTAACTTATTATAAATTCTAAATTATGATTATTAATAATTTAGAATCCATTTTTCCAAATATAAATCTCATTATTTCTATAAATTAAATTTTAATTAACCCCGCAGACATGCCAAGACAACAGGTTTTTAAGAAGAAAGGTCCAAAAAATTGAAATGTTTTAATATACAATTTTATTGTGAAATTGGTTCTAATGAACAAAATTTCATTTAAGGATAATAAAATGATCTAATTAAATGTTAAAACCAAAAAATAATAAAATTTTACTATATAAATAAGTTTTATGAAAAACCAGGTTTGAATTAAAATTCAGTGATTTTTACTATTCATCCTGAAATGAAACTTCTCAAAAAATTCACTAAAAGTAAATTTTGATATTATTATTAAAAAATGAATGTTATTTTAAAATAAAAATTATAAAAGTTTAAAAATAGTTTTTAAAATTGGTTCCCCATTATATGTATGTAAGTTTCCCTTTTGGATAAATACATCTTTTTATTCATAAAATTGGATTTATATTTTTATTATACTAATTTTTATATTGAATGATTATAAGAAATATTGATTAAATATAAAATATATAAATTTTACATAAAACATTTTTTCAAAGTGATATGTCTAATTTATTGAAATAAAATTTTATTTTTATATAGAAAATAGTTTTCTTAGAAAAGTGGTTTCATTATTTTCATGTAATTCTTACGTTCACTTATACTAATTAATAAAAAAAGGATTAATTTTATAAAAATGTTTACATAATATTTTAATGATTTAGTTAAGCTTATTCATAACTTTGATTACAATATGTAGGTGTTACCTATTGTTATATTTAAATAATTATACTTATTGTATCTTGTAGTTCTGTATAACTCGACCTTTTGTGTAACACAAGCTGTTGAAAGGACTCATAATTGTGTCCAATACAAGAGAAACAAAGTGTTTCACATACTTCAAGCTAATATATGTATTTATTATTGCACAATATTGTCTTGGTTGTGCATGTAATGCAATCTAAACATAGTTCTATTGTATAACAAAAGATATATTCAGTGTCTCGTGAAATGTAAAATATAAAAATATTAAATTAATTGGAAAAAATAATAATTCACAAAATATTAGGGTGTTACATTCTACCCTCCTAAAAATTAATTACACCATATATATTTTTAGGGGTTATCAAAGGTTTAATATTTGAAATTTTCTTTTATAGAAACCCACATCATAAATATGAATACTAATACTTCCTTTAAAAAGGGAAATCTAAAAATATAATGGTTACCCAAAGTAACATATAACTAGCTTTCCACATAAGAGAATATTCGTGGAAAATGAAAACATGGACTGAAAAGAAAAATCTAACTATCATGTTATGATGGAGAGTGATAGAGAATATGGGTAAGAGAATGTTAATGATCAGAAAGTTATAAACATGTGATGATCTACAGGGCCATTCAATTCATCAAAAACTAAAGTACAAGGATATTTTTTTTTGGATTCACTAAAATTTTTCCTAAAGATGAAAAATTTTCATGAGAATATATACTTACATGACTTTAGGAAATCCTCACCCTTTATTGCAACTTTATCAATTTCTACTTCATCTCATATTCTAAGAAATAATGGTGAATTTTTTATTCCCGAACCATTAACATGTCATGAGATCCATAAGTATAAGGGAAGGTAATTCCATATGTATTTAGACTACATCAAAAAAAAGGTTATCAAAACTTATATGAGATTCATAAATCCCCATATGGTTATATAATACTTTAATATCTAAAGCCTTATCCAATGTTTAGCACAAACCATTCTATAAATGGTCAACCTTTTACTCCTTTAGATATATAAAAAATACAGAACATTAGAATGAATTTAACTAAATAAGATTAACACTGAATCTTCATATATAATAAGGTAAATCTTGGTTAGTTCAAACCAAACAAGTGAATACCTTCATCTTGTATTCTTTTTAAACCATATAATAACTTGAATTACCATAAATTCTTATTGAGAACATGCATGTTTCCTTATTCCAATGTTTATTGGATATATTAATTAAATCCATTTTTTTAAACTTCATCAATGATTGAATAAACTACATGTCAACAAGCCCATTATCAATTATGAGTTAATCAATTCCATCCAATTTAATTATCAATATCCAATACATCTTTATCCAATCTTCATTATATAAAAATTAGGAACACATTAAGGGTTGTATTTAACATATTTATGTGTTTCCCATGAACATAAAATTTCCATTAAATCACTTTTCTAGTCGATAAAAACTATTCAACAAAATCATATACTTCCTTATAAAAAAATATAAAATACACAATCTTTATATATTTCATAATTCATAATTATAGAATTCCAATAAATAAACATTTCAATTATTTTACTATATCCTTATGCAATTAACAAGGATGCCTCATCCTATTACTTAATACCTCATTCCTTTCACATTTTATGTGTAGTCTCATTATCAGAAATAATATAACCATTACTCGCACCACCTTGCTTATTTTCATCATGAGAGTTCCGCTCGAGAAATTGATTTCCATAATGTCCATTCATAACATATTTAAATCATTTAAACATTAACGATGTCTTAGGAAGAAAAATATTCACATCCATTTCATTAATCGAACCCTTTTTTCCTTTACTATTACTTTTTTGTCCTAATTTCCCATAGTCAAAACTTATTCTTGTTCCTATAAGACATTAAATTAGGATATTATTTCTACATTATTTATATAGAGGAATGTGAATAATATTTCCTCCATAATATCCATTACTATTAATCCTAATTAACTCCTTTATTTCACTTTTTTAGTGACTATGAGAGTTGGATAACATACACATTGTCAATCATGTTTCATGAAAATAGATGAGGCATGATCACAACATCCTTCACTCAATTGGTCATCCCATTTAACTACTCATCAAAAAATTTAATATCACATTCAATATTGATCCCCTTCCTTCTAGTTCCTTCCATTGATGAAAACAATAAAACATAATTTTAGAATTACTTATCATAGCAGAAAACAACATAGTCAGGAAATAATTACTTATAAGATGTCTAAATCAAGACACTTAATTTCATAATCATTGAAAGATTATCTTTATCCATTTTTATTCATATTCATCCTCTATTTAAATCCCTCATGAATGTTTTTATGGAGTTTGTGAATTCAAAGTGAATATAACTAGGGAGTGTCAATCTAGGTGGGTAGAAAGGCCCATTGTCCTTCATAAGTTACCGATCAAGTCTATCCTAATAAATTGTTTTTGGGATTGTTACAACCATGTACATTTATTAGAGATCCACTTCAACTTCTGTTATACATACAAGGATGTATTTATGGGAAACTATTCAATATATCCTTTACCAATATTGTAGGAAAATTTCCTACACATTAACTCATTTGTAGACTCGTCCTTAGATATATCACTGTAGATATTATTATAAATCTACATAGGGATATCACTAATGTTTTATCATCCTAGTTTCTGAAGGATGACTAAAACTTTCCTTTGATACCAAATATTGTGACCCAACATTAACATTCATGGATATTACATCATTTTTATGAATCTTAATCACAATACAAAAGTATATTCCAAGGACTAAAACAGTTTAGTTTCTTTGTAATGTTGGAGAAAAATATTCTAAAATTTTGAAATATATTAAATGTTTCCCAAAAATTTATTCCTTTTTAGTTCATATACATAAAAAAATTCATAACTCGGGGAATGGAAAAAAAAATGGCTGAGATTGAATGTTTAGTGAGGGTAAATAAAGGTAATACAAAAGAATAACATGAACACAAGGGTACAAGAACATGAACATAAAATTTGAAGATCACACCCTTTATATCAAAGATTAAAAACCTGAGACATGGAATAATGATCCGTAGTTCATAAGACATGAATCAAAATATAACCAAGAACTTGAAACCAATGGTCATATCTTAGGAATGAGACATAAAATTTTTGAAGAAAAAATAAACATGTAATTTAATTCCTTATAATTTAAGGATCATTGCCTAAAAATCACATGGGAACTTCATGGTAACTACAACTACTGGGAAAGACACACCACCATACCCTGTTATAGTCCTTTTCATATAATAGATTAAAATTCCCCACATTACCATAGTGTAACAGGTTTCCCCATCTTCCTATTAAAAATAAATTTTCCATATCTTCCTTAGTTGAAGAGGCCCATTTATTTTATTCAAATCACTATCTCATGAGATACAAATCATTACCCAATTAATTTGAGTGAGATATAGGTATCAAACATCTCATAATGAAATAATAAATATATTTTCCACAAATTCATAAAAAATAATATCATAACCAATGAAATGAAACGGTTTTAGTAAAAAATTATTGATATCTTAAGCTATGGAAAAGATACAGGTTTCATAATCATTTCATTAATGTATAACACATGAAAAGAAGCGGGTTTTATAAGAATCTTTCCCATGGAATAGAAATATATTTTATAAAAATCATGCCATAAAAACCTAAACCATTCGAATAATTAACATGAATGGTTTAGTTGGATCATATCATAATTAAATAATAAACTATAACCAATGATTTCAACTTATAAAGAGAATGATTTTGAAATATCACATTAACATTACTTTTTAAACCACAAAACATTTTTAAAATAACATTCTTTGAAACCTTGTTGAATACATATAAAGGAATCAGGGAAAATTGTATAAAAAATTTCATGAGTGAAATATCATTTACAATTTTAAAAAATGATTTTAAAAACATATATCATTTTAAAATATTTTTCTTTGAAAATATATTTGAAAACCTTAAAATATAGATTTGAAAATAATTTAAAACTATTCTTGAACATAAAACCATTTAAAAAACTTTTTTACATCAAAGGAAATTAAAAAAATTAATTCCAAGCTTATTGGGTTTTTTAAAAAAAATCTTGTAAACACTCAATGGAATATTCAAATAATTATTATCATGATTTGAGATAAATCTATGCATTCCAACCATATTTTTTTGTGCTCTAATAAGTTTAGAAAAAATGCCTTGTTTGAAAAAAAACAAGAAGATTCATTTATAAACACCATTTTTTTATTGTTAAACCAAGGGTAAAAACTTATTTTATAGATCATAGGATATTTTTTTTTTGAAAATACTTTTTATAAAACATGGTTTTGAAAGAACACAGATATCTGACCAAAGAAAGAGGTAAAGTCGAATAGTCTTAAAAACAATTTCTTAATTATATTAACTAATAACTATATTAAGAATGGTAATAATAGATAAATGTTTTATTTCTAACAAATGTATAATAAAATTAATGAGTTTCCTTGAGATATTTATCATAAAATTTCATCAATGTATGTATAATCAAAAACAATCCTGATAAATGATTAGATTATTCCAATAACCTCTTTGCACTTTTATGATTTAAATCAAACCCACCATGTAATAAAATGAGATTAAAAAAAGATTATAATATCATAAAAATAATTCAATTCATTATATTACATATAAAATTTCATTTTATACACCTCATAAATGAATATAGATTCATATCAAAACAAATGTCTTAAAAAGGGAAAGTTGAGGAAAAATTACCCTACCGATTTGGTAAATTTTGAACCATAAAACCCTTGAAAAGGAGATCATAAAATTGATATGTAAATACACAAAAATTTCATTATATTAATTATATAATTATTTCATGGTATGAATATACCCCAAAAAAAATAAATTGCTGGTCAATATGGCATTTGTCTCACAAGAATAAAATTGAGAAGAGAAACCCCTTACCTTAAGTCTTGATATTGTTCATACACATTAAAAACTCATGCATATTAAATATAAGTTTATTATAAAACTACCTAAGAACCATATTATTATATATACTAACATATATTTTTTTATTATGAATTTATATAACCAGTATATTATCAATTCCATGTTAATGTTTGGTTTTGGGTAATATCTGCATTGTCTTTCATATATGTTTTGACTTCTTATTCCGGATCCTATTACATATATTATGATTTAATTATTTTCATAATTTAAATTTTTTTATATAATATCTAATAATTATATAAATTTTTGTAAAAAAAATATAATATATAGATTTATTAAATTGAATGCACCATCCATGTAGATGATAGGTCATACGTACGCCTTTACAATGTTTCCATTTTACTTATGTATTGAAAGAAAGAAAGTTATTAAAATATATTTATATATATAACACAAATAAAGTATTATTATTATGTAATATATGTAATATAATTTCACTAAACCAATCCTTAATAAATTCCATATAACGTGTGAACGAATCATATCGCTTTGAGAAGGTGATAATCTACACGTCCACAAATAATGTTATCATATTTACAAAATGGAAAGAATGAACATATGTTTTATAAATAATTATATATGAATAAATAAATTCTAAATATAATATATATCATACAAAAAATATATTTTCCATCATAATTACCATCCATGGGATGTGGTAAAGGAAAAATGAACAACAACATTTTGTGAGGCGATAGCTTTCCAAACACAATAATGGTAAGTTTATAACGTAGTAAATGGATGTGTGTGTATGTTTAGGTAAAACCCTTAGAATAAAATAACCTCATTATATGTAGGATAAATAGTTTATTATATAATCATACAATAAGAATATTTGAAGTTGTGGAAAATGAAAATAAAACAAAGGAGCTTGAGGAAGGGTGTTACCTCTTCGTTGAGTAACTCCTATTGGTTTTCACCAAAGGGCTTAATTGTTTAGACTTGTTCCAAAAGGGAGGATTATAGGATTTATTTTTGGCTTTTGGGAGATTATTTTATCATATTTGGGTTGATAAAAATGGCTTTATAGGTGACGATAAGTGGGAGGGGTGAGTGTTTTCTTATAGTGGGGGAGGAGTGGCATTCATGTAAATATTTGAAAAGGGAATTTCACCCATGTTTTTCCCATGAAAAGTGGCTCCAATAATGATCCAAAAACAATAAAATGGCGTATTGAGTAGCAATGTCAATATATAATGGTTTTTTTAAAAGTTTATATGTTATTTTGAGCCTTATGTTTAAGATTTAGTACTTTATTATGTTAATTTATCTCTTAATCACTTTAATTAATTTTAATGACTTTAAATAATATTTTTGGAAAAAACTAACTTTACATTATTATAATTTATACATTCACACAATTAAAAATATTTAACTCATTTTTCATATTCAAATCATAGAATTTCCAGAACCTAATTTAAAATTATTCCCACAGACGTGCCATGACTACCAGGTTTTAAGAGAAAATGTCCAAAATTTGGAGTGTTATTATATCCAACTTCAATGTAAAATTGGTTCCAATTACCTAAATTGGATTAATTTATAAAAAAAATTATCTTACTAATCATTAAAAACAAACTAAAATACAATTTAACTATATAAATAAATAAGACGAATGAGCAGTTCTGAATTAAAAATCATCGTTTTTCATAACTAATATAAATATGAAACATGTCCAAAATTTACCCAAAAGTAACCCAAAGTAAATTTCAATATTACGCTTCGAGAAATGAATTTTATATTTTGAATTAAAAAACATAAAAGTTTCAAAAATTATATCTAAATAGGTTCTCCCATAAAAGGCAGTAAAATTACCTTTTCGAAAAATACATATTTTTATCCATAAAATTTTATTTATTCTTATTTTATACAGATAAAATATATTGGATTAGTATAAAAATTATTTTTTGAAGGTTTAACATATAAATTTATTGAAATAATTAATCAATTTTTTATTTAATTTATTGAGATACATTGTTTTTGTACAGTGAATGTAGTTTTTTTAGAAAGGTAATTCCATTATTTTCTAATTGTTCCTACATTCAATTATACTGATTTATAACCAAAGGATTCATATTATATATAAATGTAAATCATATTTTCAAAAATTTGGTAATATTTTTCATAACATCCATTTCAATATCTATGAGGTTTCAATATTAATATTTCAATAATAATATTTACAATATCTAGTAGTTCGGTAAAACATGACCTTGTTTGTAACAAAATAATTAGAAGGGATTCATAATTATGGGTAATAAAAGACACACATAATGTTTTATATACCAAATGATATTGTGTTTAGGATAATACTGACATGGCGTTGCATATAATATAATCCATAGGTAGTTCTTTCATATAAAAAATCAATATTTAGTGTTGCATGAATTATAAATAATAAAAATATTAAATTAATTCGAAGAAAAATAATTCACAAAATTTCATGGTGTTACAAGGTATACTATTTAACAAAACAATTTGTCCCACCTTTTCCCTCTAAAATATGGGGCTCTAGGCTCAAAAAAATACCATGATTCCCTTGAAACCCCCCTTAAAATCTTAGGAACTTCTATAAAGATAAAATTAAATGTTTAAACTAAAACATACTGGATATGTACCTGACATGAAGAACTGATATATTAAATTATACCCTCAATAAAACAACTAATACTTTATTTTCTATTTAGTTGGTGATAAAGTGATTTTTAAGAATAAATCTAGACACTAAGCATGTAAATTAGCATGTTACTCCTAGATCTCATATTTTACATCATCATGATACCATAGAACCCATTCCGAAAGAATTAACCAACCTCAGAGAGACATTGTGCTTCGGTCAATGATATGTATAGTATTGTCCTAAAAGTATTCATCTACCTCCAACTCAACCTCATCTAGATAAATAATATGATATGGTTTTGAATAATAATGGTGAAGCTCTGATACATGGATTATGCCGTACAATGATGGATACCTCTTAAGAATCTCCAATATATAGTCTACCAGCCTAAATATCTCAAAAATTTAGAAGGTACCAACATAAAGAGGCACAATTTGACCACATTTATGAGTCCATATATTACCCATTCTAGGTGACATGCACATCAAAACATGATTCCCCACCTAGAACTCTAGTGTTTAGTGGTGGTGATCGGTATATGAATTCTGCCTAGACTTAGATGTATCCATATGATTCTCGATAAGATGTAATGACTCTAAAGTATCCTGAATGAGATGAGATCCTAGTAGTTCTACCCCTCCTATATCTAACCAGTATAGGGGTGAAAGGAATTACCTACCATATAAATCCTTATTATGATTCATCTGTATAATCTGTTGGATTCTTTTATTATATGGAAATTTGGTAAGAGATGGGTTTTTCTTTCATGAAACACAAAAATCAAGGACACATTCCCAAATAATTTTCTAAAATAAATATGTCATATGCTCATAATGACCATTGATTTTTTGGATTATAGGCCATATAATTTAGTACCATTGAAACTAGTTCTATCTATAACCCCTGCTAGAACTATGATAAAAAACAATATGATAATATGTGGAACTCTGTGAAGGAATATTAACTCTAAAAAATATATCTTTCTAAAATCATCCACTGAAATGGTATCTTTGATAAGCAAGATGTGAGATACCTTTACCAACCTATCTACGATTACCCATACAATGTCACAACCTTGACGTGACGAAGGTAATCCCATCATAAAATTAATAGTGATGTCTTCCCATTTCCACTTAGGAATGGACAATAACTATAAAAACCTTATTTATCAATATTTTTCTTCATTAACATTCTGATAGGTGAAATGGTGAGTAATGAACCTATCTGTTTATATTTTCATGTCATTCCCCAATATTGGCAGTGAAAATCACAATACAACTTTATACTGATTTGATTTACTTCATAAGTAGATGCATGAAATTCTCCCATAAATTCCTCACATGCTTCGAATAGAACATGGACACACCCTTGAATGCATAATATCTTACCCATGTTAATAATCCAAATAGGTAGTGGGTCATCATCTGACACTTTCTCCCATAAGACCAATAGATCATGATAATAAATTTTTTGAATCTTTACTCAATCCAGAGGTGAAGAGTGTACTAACTAAGATTCTTTTAATGGCTATTCTAGATAGTCTTTCACCTCCATATTCATATCTAAAAGAACATTACAATCAACTTCCACTCTTTATTGTCCTCTTGAACACCATTTGTTTGAGTTTTCTAGACCATGTCATCAATAATAGAATTGCCTTTACTAGACGTATATGAATGATAAATGTAAAATTAAAATATCTATTCAGCCCTTACAAATTTCTAGATTTTCAAGTCACACTATGTAAATATATACGTGTGTATTTTTTGTTCCATGTACACAACAAAATTCTCTCCCATTAAGTGAAGCCTCCGACAGTGCAGGGCATGATCTACATCTGCTAGCTTGATATCATGTGTCGGGTAATTCCACTCATGTGACCTCAACTAGAGTGATTATACACCATGAATCAATCTCCATACATCATAAAATATCTTATAATAATTTCAATTTCCTCATATTAAACCATATATTATTTTCTTCTAATAGGAAAAAATAGGATTAGTGATAAATTTAATCTCCCTTTAAGCTCTTGAAAATATTTCTTGCATGCTTTAGACCTAGTAAACATGAATCCTTTCTAGTTCAATCCCATGAGTGGTTCTGCAGTACATGATCAATCAGGTATAAAGATCATTTAATGTCTATGAATCCCTAAAAAACCTATATATAAAAGACATTCTGTGTATGCTCCTAGTAAATAATGGTTTCCACCTTCTCTGAGTCAATTGATACTCCTATCATTGAAATTATATGATCCCAAAAGTTGACATTATCATAAAAAATGTTATATTTGGTGATCATATCATAGAACTGGTGATATCTTAGTGTGACTGGAATGATATCAATATGCTAGGAATGTTCATGTTGAGTATGTGAGTATACCAAGATGTCTTGCATGAAGACAACCATAAATGAATCCATATACGGATGGAAAACACGATTCATCAAATCCATGAATACAACTGGCACATTCGTAAGATTGAAAAACGTGACTAAATACACATACAAGCCATATCTACTAAAAAATGTTGTATGTGGTATATTTTATGGTCTAATATTCACATGATGGTATCATGACCTCAAATAACACTTGGAGAAAACCCTCACTCCCTGGAGAACGTTAAAGAGGTTATCTATTCATGGAAAGGGATACTAATTTTTAACCATAATTTGATTAAACAAATGGTAATCCTTCAAAATATTTAGGTAACTATCCTCCTTCTTAGTAAAAAGGGAAACTAAAACCTAGGTGGAGTATTGGGATCTATAAAACCCATAGCTTCTAAGACCTCTATCTACCTATTTAGATTTAGAAACTCCTTAGTAGTCAGTTTTAAAGAGGAATTGATACCAGTGATTCACTTGGAATTAGATCAATAGTAGAATTTACCTCTATATATGAAGGTATCCTAAAAAAGACATCAGGGAAGAAATATCTAAAACTATCTACTACAGGAGGTAAATCAGCGGGATACATTCCTTAATCATCTAGATAATGGTTGGAAATATGGGATATCACTCTACCCATTCCATGATTCCATGGTCTAACTCTACTTTCCTATACATTCCATACACCCTTGTGAAAATATATATCAGCCTCTCATGATATAAATGAGACCCTTTTGCAATAAAAATCCTTACTGTTATGATGAGGAACTATTTAGAATATCTGGAGAATGATTTCGAATGTGGTCATCTTGAGGATGAAGAGGTCTTATAGGAAATATTAATAGACTTATTCAAGGGATAGTTCATTTCCCTAGAATACTTATTCAAATTTATTCTCCAATGGGTTATCAAGTTCCATTAAACCTAAAAAATAATGAATCTCGTACCAAGGTCTCCACAATTGATAAAAAATACAATGGTTTGGGAAGTGCCGATAAAAAATAGAAACTAGATAAGTGGGTTCTAAGATAACACTTCTAGTAGTAGATAGACTATCACTATGACCCTTAGGGATAAACTACACTATATATATATATCAAACCTTGACTGTTTCCCAATGATATAGCCTTACTAACTTGGGCAGACCATCTATTATGGTGCTACAAGTCCTTTTTCTTGATCTCTATTCCATGAAATCCTCCTCATACTAATCGACCAAGAGTACTCCATCTCCCTACATAATGAGGGGCTACTGACCCCACTCCTGAATGTGGAGTCAGTGAAAATACTCTCTCACCATCCACATGAGGTATTGCTCTACATAAGTGTTGAATATAACCAATCTATCCACAAGCCTCACATTCAAAGAGATCCTTGATACACTAGGTATTTTATATCCTAGACTATCCCATTGATGAAATACCACCTAGATATGTGAGTACACACTCTGGAAGCTACTGATTCTATGAGTATACACAATGTTGAAATTTCTACTTCTAGTCAAACAAGTTCTAGTTTAATGATTCATACTGTTAGAGATCACACAACCATCCTCCCTTGGGTTATACTTAGTAATGAGTAACTGGTTCAATATCTTAGATATGAAATTCAAAAGGAACACATTCACATGTGATCAAATTTTATAGCTAATAACATCCTCAAATCACTTATACCTAGATAAATTGTCATCCATAAGGACTGGTGTGAATCATTAGATCTTTGGTAAATGTTTGGTGTAGTCCATAACTGATAAAGTATCCTCATGTCTATGCATACACTCTCTAGATCTACAATCTCTTAATGACTTGGGATATAAATAATGAATGAAATCCATCTTAAAATCCCGAAAAATTTATCCCAATGATGATTTTATGAGTTAATAACATCCCACCATCTCTTGGAATAATGTCACAACATATACATAGTAAGCCTCACTCACCTCTCATGATGTTTCTCAAGTGACTCAAAAATAGATTGCACGAACTCTATCCATGTCTCTACATCCTATGGATCACCATAGCTTAAAAATGTGAGTGGATCCTACTAGTAAAATTTACATGTACACTCTATCATAGTAGGGGAAGTTCATAGGGCTCCCTGCATAGTTTTCATGATGCTTTGAAATCCATTTTGAAATTAGGCATCAGTTCTGTGGTACGTAATAAATGGGGTTCCTCATGTAGCACAACATGAGATAATACTGGTGGATCAGGTCCCACAACTTATAATTTATGGTAATCTCCACCCTCTTGGTGCATGAATTAGGGATGTCTTGTTGGAATATCTCTACAATTTTCAATCACATTCATAATAAAATGTTTTATAGCTATATATATCATTGTATTAATAATAGGATAGGTACATACCTTCCTATATAAGTGTCACATCACTCTTCCTGATCATAAATCCATGTCTGGGAAAAATATAATACCTTGAATATTCATAAGATATTATTCTTACTACCAACTACTATGGTCGGTTGAGGGTCATGTTTTTGGTCTCATGTTTGGGGATTTGGTATATTGTGTGTCAGTTGCACATTATAGTTAAAAACAACCTTTAATTTTCCATTGGTACCACAATTTTACATAATCCATTTCATTTAATTTTGAAGAACCAACTGTTCTTACTCTTTAATGTATATAACAGTTCAGTTAATTGAGTGAACATTCCCTTATTACAAAGTACTGCACTTTATAAATTTTAATTGGAACGTCTTGTACTACAAAAAGTTTTTTTACCTTGGGTATTAGAATATAATATGTTCATATTTCATGGTTTTATTATATTGTTTACACTTCCTAATTTATAAAGGCCCATACTCTTTAAATTTTTTTGGAAACCATTTAATCACAACCCAAAATGTTTCAACCCAAGAGTATGTGTGGTCTATGACCCAAACATGCTATAATTGGATAATTAAGGTTCAATCATTAAGATATTTTGGAAAACACAATTTAGGTTCATGCATACACATTAATATCCAATATTGTATCAAAACTACACTAAGGAATTCTATTAATGAATAATAATACCAATAAACATGGAAATAATAACAAAAGCATTGTATACAAGTTAGAAAACTGAATATTTACCTAAATATCGTATACAAATAAACATGATAAATAATAAAGAAATAAAGAAATTTAATCTACATGTCATGGAATATGAATGACATGTGAATATCTATGTTCCTATAATGATTCATGTAGTAATAATTCCTTTTCATAATAGGAGAAGTTTAAAGATAAACCATAATGAAAATAAAAGCCAGAAATCATTGGTATCACCCAATGATGAAGTCCATAAAACTATAATAGGAATAATCTAATACAATAATTCTCTTTATTGTAAATTACATTTTCTCTAGTACATGTGTTAGCTATTCCCAAGTATAGGCTCTTTACCAATTCTCCACATGTTCCTTTTATCATATATAATAGCCCAAACAGTAAGAAAAATAGGAAAAGAATTCTCAAATACCACTGTGTGATATCCTAGAATAACTCACTCGATACTAGAATCCAATAAAGTGGAAACATAGTCTTAAGGGAACCTCCCAATATGACAGAGGTAGCCGACTTGAAGTGAGGGTTTGTTATAGTATCTTGGGGAGACTATACCCTCATTTTTAGAGTGATGCGAAATATTATAATAATTAAAATAAACAATGAAATCCTAATTAATAACCAAAAACCGAACAATAAATCATCTATATAACATAAATATACTAGTAGAACCCATAACCAATTTCATATACACAATTTGGATCATTTAATGTTGTGAGAAAAGGGAATACATGGGAAATATAGCAGAAGGAATATACAATAATCTTTAAAAAATGAATAAAAGTTCAAGTACAATCTCTCATAGTATCATGATCATAAGCTTGATCCTATGTTACAATACTCTATCATAGTAAATAGAAATAAATTACAATGGTCGGCCATATTCACTTATCCCTATCTAAATCCATGAAGTTTGTTTGGGTTCCAATAGTATGCACAAACAGGGTGTGAGATATAATAAGTAGCCCTAAAAAATGGTGTCAAATACTATCCAATCCATGAGTACATAATGAATAATTATACAGGTAATAATGAAAGATGTAAATGAATTATGAAATACCCATGTTGGTTCAAGTTCCCAGGTGGACACTCAACCTATAAAACCTTATTCAGCAGTTGTTTTAATGCCTCTAAGTGTTTTCAATTGATATTTAATACATTAATGTGGCTCCAGAATTGAGTCAAATCCAAGGATTCTACAGTTGATCATATTATGTATAATGGATGAACACATCCCATGTCATTACACTTGATAAAAAGAATATAACTAAGTTTTATTTTATGTTAAATATTTACTGAATCCAAATATGTTATTTGACTTGGCTTACACATCATTTAATTTAACTAAGTAATTAAATAATTGGAAATCAAATCCCACCCATATAATTCCATATAATAAACACTAGTATCACTTTAGTTGTACAATAAACTCATCACCCTAAAAGGTAGTCCATGGGATTCATCATAGAATCCCATGTATCACTTTAGGCATGGTATAAATCCATTTACCTCTGATTCAATCATCAGCGTTCCAAATATGAAATCCATGTGTCACTCATGGAATAATATAAATCACTACCCTCATATTTTTTCATTAGAATTCCATGTAAGAAACCTGAGTATCCATCTATAAATAAAGTTAATTAATCGAAATATATGTTCCCATCCTTGGAATTCATAGGAGAACCCATATATCAACCACAGATTGATGTATATCCATGTATTAGTTCATTTTATTTCAATAATAACGATGAGTCCAATTCTCTAGGGACTAAGTTGGAACTCATGAGTCACCCATGGAAAGGCATAAAGAATGTTCATGGGATCCTAGTTTGATTATACCATTTAATGTCATTTTGTGTCTAATTGATCCCCATAATTTATAAATTGTATTACTAACTCACCACAAAATTTAACTTAATTTCATATCATAGGAGTAAAAGGACTATAATTTCATAAATCCATCTATTCAATTTAATTTAACTCCTTATTATATTATTAATTATAAACTCCCTATTATAAAGGGTAAATAAAACACATTATATGGTGACTGAAATTTATAATCATGCGAGGTTGTTTTTTTATTTTTTTAGTGACACACCCAATGGGTGATTCTATTTGGGGCCCTAAAACATCATCAATGGTCAAGGGTCACAAGGGCCATATAAATAAAGACCCAAAAATATAATTTGGGATTAAAATCATTTACGAGGCAATGCTCACGATGTTTGGAACATGGAACAGTGATGTGATATATAGACAACTAGACATTATGGGAAAAATAATGAGACCACATACCTTATATGGTTAGTACTCTCCTCATCTATCACTATCCATTAACCCATGATAAAACAAGGGAAATCATAAAACTAGAAAGATCCCCTAAAATTGGAAACAATAGCTTTCATATAAATAGAATTCATGAGTGATAGGTAAACGAGGAAAGAAATTAGTAGGATTAAAGATCTTGCCTCTTGCTATAATAGGAAACCAAAAGAAAACGATTCTGAGTCCAGGAGGTGAAGCTAACTCAATTCCAAGATGGGATAATCATAGATCTATCCAGTCATGTGGTCCTCTATGAAAAAGATAACAAAGGAATATGTTTTATTTATTAAGGAGGAAGGGTAAAAAATAACATTTCTCCCATCATTTAATGAGACACACAATTTGGCCGTATGTTTTTTCCAAATAGTACCCCAACCATGAACACCCACTGCCTAAGTGGGAATAGTCCTCTGATCTAGGCGCATGGTTTGGGAAAAGTGTGCATGATTGGATCATGATTTATAAAAAAAAAATGCATCCATTTTCCCCTCGATAACACCCAACATTGTTTAACAAATCCATGAGGCCTCTAGTGCAAGATTTAAATAAACCATGCAGACCAACTATTTCCTCCAAAATTTGGCCTCTATGATCTGAATGTTCCTTAAACACTCGTGATAACTCCCTTAAACTATTTATAACTTCTTGAAGGATAAGAAGAAGGGTTTTAACCAAAATTTAAAATACCCATTCCACATAAATAAACTAGGATCTTATAGTTATATTCCACACAGGGTAATATTTAGATTAGTGGGCCATATCCCCAGTGACCAAACCAACCACACATCCAACATGGCCATTTACATTGAAAAAAACCCCATATTTATTGGGATATATTTGATTTTAAATCAACCATGAAGGGTCAATCAGGCATAATTTACACACAAACCATCATTAGGAACCTATCACAAAAAGTCCACTATATGTGACGTTAAACTGCATGAATTGTATCCTTAACACAAAATGTTAAAAGTTATGATGTGTCCCATTAAGTGGAACTGAATTGTGTGAGTTCAGATTCCTTTAATAGGGATACATAGTAATCCATTCTCAAGGTCCAAACATCAACACCATAAAAACCTACCTCTTCTTGTATAGAGAAAAATTCTAGAGTTGTAGCTCCCACTAGTACAAAATGGACTTACCCCGACTTGTTTTCACATCAGTTATCTGTAACCGATGTGAAAAACATATTTCCCATGACAATTATTTTCAAAACTATGTGGTAAATAAAACATGTATATTTTTTACATAGGTTATTATAAAACTTCTTGGAATATATTATTTTCCCCATTCTTTATTGAATAAATGATGTGGAAAATAAATCTTTCACATTTTTCATGTTGGTTCTTTAATTAATGACATGAAGAACACTATATTTCTCATCAATTATTAAATAAATGATATGAAAAATCTAACACTTTAAATCATTTATTAAATAATTTACATGAAATAGAATTTTTAATTTTAATCAGGGGTTGAGAGTATTCATTTCGGTTTTATTTATTCACATGATAGCCTTTGGTTTTTTCTGACATGACAAACCCTAACCCTTCATTATTTGATTTTGGACTTGAATCTTTAAATTCTCAAATCCTTGTCTTAAAATTTATTTACTATTCATTATATTTCCATTAATATCATTCATTTGGAATTCACCACCACCATCCACTTGTGCCTATCATGTGCTGTTATTTTCTCCTCCTTCCTATTGGTGTTATCTTCTCAATCATCCCGATTCTGATTTCAAATTATTAATTTTTGTTTCAATTTTCCATTAACCAAAGGGTTTTGAATTTTTATTTATGGGTTAAATTTTCCTGTTATGTCTCATTACCTTTGAGTTTTTACACAACTACTTTTTCCACCGTTACCCATCATCGACTGATTCCTATACATTTTCCCATTAGTGTATCCTTCTTAATCATCCTAGTCAAAATATAAATTTATGGTATGAATTTATTGTTATCATTTTACTTGAATCCTATGTGTTTTAATTTTATTTATGGATCCAATTATTATTTTATGTCTCTTTACCTTTTAGTTGGTGTACACCACTATCCCCAAAACCACCAGTTATCGGTCTCCTCTTACACCTTCTTCTCATTGGCGTCACCTTCTAAATAATTCTAGTTCTGATGTAAAATAATTTTTTTGTTTAATGTTTTTTCTATGAATCCAAGGTATTTTCATTTATATTTTCATTTATATTTTTTAATTGACACTGCTTTATCTTTTATATTTATATTTGTAGATCCAAATATTTACAAATATTTTGTATTTTTTAATTGTTAAACGATTTTTTATGAAATTTTGTGAGTTTTTATTAAATAATTATTTTAAAATATATTCAAATTTACATTTTTTATTAAATAATTTATAATATTTATTATTTTTATTATCACATATAAATTGATAATTATGTTCCAAAATATGAAAACATATTTTAAATTTATTAAATTATTTATAGTTAATAGTGTGTCTCTGTTAGATTACAACACTATGAACAAGTGAAGAATATGAGGAAGGTGTGGTTTCTTTTTTGTAATTTTCTAAATTAACTATTCTGAATAACTACAGTTTTTCTCTATCCATTCTTGAAATGTTTAAATATGATGTTGAAAAGTAGAGAGAACAAATATCATTTAATTTTTCAAGGTTTTAATTTGAGTTGCAGCCCTTGAATTTGGCAAGGTAAAACTTGGAAGAATTATTAATCTATAGATGAAAAATATTTTCAAGATAATAAGTTAGATCAAATTAAAGAAATAATTCATGACATTGAAGTATAGGAAATTTAGAAATAACTAACAATTGTGCATCTCTATGGTGATTCTAAAAAATAATTGTATCCTATTTGTGTAGAATTTTGGGTTGTATCAATAGTGTTACTATTGATTAACTTGAATATAGAAAATGGATGGAGTTACAAGAGTTTTACCGAGTTGATATAGATTTTGAATAACATACATCCAAAAGAAATGATTCACATTATAAAATGAAGAAAATTATTTTCCCAATGGGTTTGGGATACAATAAATTACCTACCTATCAGAATTATTGTGTTCTATATAGGAGATAATATGAATGTGGTTCTAAGTGTCCTAAATCAAGAAATCATGGTATAAGTTGAAAGAAAAATCACATGTTGATTTAGTAGTTACAGAGGATCATTCCATGATAATTTAGTATCATTCTATAATTCATTTATTTGAAAATTAATATGATACAAGAAGTTTAAGATGTAATGAAAATAGGTGGATGTGTGACAGAATATTACATCATCAAGATTATTGTCAATAGAGGAATAATATTGATCAATAGTTTTATACATTCAGAAATGAAGTTAAAAAAATCTGACGTGGACTTTTCATATATTTAATTATTCCATGTAGATTAATTAGTAGCATACATATTTCATGAACTATTTTATGGGTAATTTTAAACTTATCTCCTAGATTTTGTATTAGGTGAAATAAGTCATGTTCAGTTTATAGATCATTTGACCAAAACAACCCAGAAATGATATTGATATTTTCTTGTAACTACTATTTGATGATTTGAATCTTTTATGGGTGGATGGTATTAGGTTTTATAATTCCAACAAAATGGGACATTTCAACTTCATGGAATGATTTTGTTCTCGATAAATGGGTTCCTAGAAAATGAATGCTTTTGGATACAGTGTTAAGGTTCATAATGATTATCCAATTTTTGAACAACAAACATCATATTATCAACTACAACCAAGGAGAAAAATAATATACAAGATTCATCAGGGGTTGTTTTTTTATTGATAAATGTTATTGAAGATTAAAAATGGAATTAAATTTCTAATAATAATTTTATAATTTTTCAAAAATGATTCCTATAGATCCCTATTTTGAGAGGGTGAGAAACATTGATTTCACTTTTTAAAAGACACAAAAATATGAAAATTATGGAAATATTTTATGAAATGATCAATTCTGTTTGATATTCAATATTAAAGATATTATAAGGCCAAAATAAAATTGATTCCATTCACGTGGATTCTAATATCTTTGAAAATTATATTTGAACATTTTCAAATATAAATTGAGAGACTAATGATGAGTTGAATGAAACATTGGACACGGTCTCAATGGGAATATGTTTGGAGTTAGCTCCCACTCCAAATAGAAGATGAGAAAACCTACCTACAACTTGTCATACATTATCCAACAGGGAGAAAATTATTTTTTCAATGACTATATAGAATCAATGTTCCACACGATAATTCTCAAAATGTAAAATTTTTTGTGTCACTAAAATATTAGAAGTTAATGGGTTTTAAATATCACAACATTCACATCATGATATAATAACTCATACTAATTTCATTGCATTGAATATTACCCATCCAAGATAGAAACACTATCCTGATGTAATGTTATTTTATCAATTAAATTTTTAATAAGGTGAATGATCAGAATGCTTTGATCAATTTTTAGAACAAAATAGTCTCTATTTTTTCAACGGTAAATATATATTCATGGATTTATTTTTGATATCATGGTGCATTTAATAATACATTTGGTGGCAGAAAGTTTTCTTTTCAAACCAGTATATATACATTAAAAATATCATTTTGAAAGGTATATGAAGATATTAAAGGTATAGGTAAGGAATACATATTTCCATGATGTCTCTATTATTGAGAAGTATGTTTATAAGGAATTTTCAAAGTTTTGTACAAGCTTACTGTCAACAGCAGAGTAGATTGGGTTTCATACATCTCACCATGTAAAATTAAATTATGGGAGAAAGGGGATCTATGGCTTGAAATTAAAATTATAGTTAGGTGGATGGATAATGAAGGTACATGTATACATATTGAATAACATAGATGATTTTCATCCAAATATTACATTGCAAATTATTTTTTTAAAGTATTTTTATCCAAAGAAGGAAGATATAAATATTTTGAGTGTGTATTAGATCACATACATCAGAAAAAGTGAGATGGTTAGTGGGTGGCCCAAATTGAAATTTGATAACATGTTATGGTAATGAAATTAATGGATATATATTTCATATGAATGATCAGGAAAATAGAAGTGATGTTCAGAATGGTAGTGTATTGGCATTCAAAGATGTAGTGAATTTTTTTAAGTGAGAAAGAGAAAAACCTAATACCCATATCAAATGTATATTATGGATTCAATTAAGAAATATGGGTGGTTTATTATATTAAACTTTTAGTTCCAGTGTGGAACTATAAATGGGTTATGAGTAAAAATGGTGTCATAAATGATGGGTTTTGAATGACACAAGTTAATATAAATTGATTTTAACACATAGTTGATCATTTTATGATGTTAGATAAAGGAAATAAATTTATAATTTCTTGATTAATCTGCAAAGTAGTGTCATTTAATTTTACATTGAAAAAGTAGTATATTGGTTATGAAAATATTAATAATGATGTTGATTTCTGCGAGATACCTACTTCTATGGAAATATTAAGAAATAATATTGATGATCGTATCGTAGGCATGGTTTGTACAAAACTGAATGATCATGGGAAAGGAATATAGAAAAAATCCATTAATATTTTCATAATATTAATGGTAGCATATATTTTTTTCTTGTTTATATTTTTAAATTTAATAAAAAAATTTATATATTAGTTCTATTTTTAAAAAAATACATATTATAACTAATAAGCTAAATTTTCTATTTATATTAGTTTTTTTGGTTTAGTTTTTTATATTAACCCTTATATAACATATGTATTTTGTAATTTTATGCAAATGAGAATAATTTTATTCTAATATGTTAAATAAAAAATTTATAAAATATTCTATTAAATAAATATTCTTTTAGGTGTAAAAGAATGGTGTAATATATTGGATCTTTTTTACTATTCATGCACCATTTTTTGGTTTTTTATTAATTCATTTTTCTATTTCAGCTCTCATATTCATTTATTATTTTAGTTAACTAATATAATAAATATGAACAAAAATTAGTTATGTTTGGATTACTTCTTGTAGGATTATTGTTTTCATTTACCTTTAAATATAATAGTTATATTTTTATAATTATGTAAAAATTTTATGTTATTAACAAACTATTTTTTGAGGTGTTTTCATAAGTTTAATTCATTTATTATCTCATTAATGTTTCTAGAATTTTAGATATATAATTTAAAAAATATGAATAAAAATGTTTTTATTTTAGTTTACTTTTAGTTTAGGCATTTTTCATTTTTATTTACTTTTATATGCAATAGTTTGATTTTATGTCTCTACACAAATTGTTTTTTATTTGATATATAGGATAATGGAAAATTAAACATCTAATTCACCACATAATTATTTGAAGGATCATACATATACTACAATTGAGTAACCTCCTCCTCCTCCAAAAAAAGATCTATATTCATTTATATGGGGAAAAGTGTTTGAGGGTTGGTAAATTTGACGTCAAATGTTTACCAAAATTATCATTTTCTGGTACCTAAGACTAGAGTATACAAGTTTATTTTTATGATAATTATATTCTTATGTGTCCATGTGAAACCAATTTAATATTTTTATTATATTCAATGTTTTAGGAAAATTTAGTATTTTTATTTTTAATTGGCTAAGTGTTGAAAAATTAATAATAACTCATTTATGGGAGATATTTTTTTTTGTAAGGGAATTTATTATTATTTTAATTGTGATGACATTTTTTACTAATATAGGTTTTATCGATCATATCAGATGAAATATGATATATCTAACACTGGAGGAATTAGGAAGGAATGTCTAGCTTTGGATGCTAGAAGATGAAGGGATTTCAAATCAACCCTCACAACAAAATTTATTTTTGGTGATATAAAACTTCAAAATCAATGTGATATATATCCTTATATTGAAAAGACACTTGAAAAAATATTGTTGAAACTATATGTCAAGATTCATTTTTTGTAAGATTAATGTTTTATTTTAGAGGACTTTTTATATTAATGATCATATTAATAATTTATTTATTTTTAAATTTAATTAAATGATTCGATATCATCTAGGTATCTAATATAATTATTTATAACTTCATACTTTATCTCATAGAGGTTATATGTTATTGTATTAATGAATGATAGATGAAAATTTAGAAAAATTGGGAGGTGAGTCTTAAGTCTTCATAGATGTGGACCCTCCTTCCCCTGATAGACATGAAAAATGGAAGAGGGCCCATATGATCAAAAAATGTATAATATCTTATATAAGAATCAAAGGATGTATTAGAAAGTATTTTAAGAAAATATTTAGTTTTATTTATGTTTCATATGATAAATAAAATATTTATATACTGACTTTCACTACTTTAATTTTCAAATATTCTATATAGGATTCCCTTATAGAGTAGATCACATTGGGGACCATTATGGGTAAGGTTGGAGAGGATATTTTAGCTAAATACATAGGAAACCCCAAACACCCAGGTTATGTACCATTATACACAACAAGTGTATTGATATAAATTTTTTTTGGCCATATTGAAAATTCGTCAATAGAAGTATTATTTAAAATAAAAATAAAATATTGTAAAGATAAAAATAGGATATGTGTGAGATAATGAATTACAATATCAGAACATTTTTAGAATTTAAGTTTGTAGACAAGCAACGATTGATTCCGGATAATGATCCCACTCCCCCACCACTTCTTATAGATATCACTCCACCACATCAATGTGTAGATCTCACCCTTTCACCTCATCCAACATATCCAACTCCTATACCCCCTCTTTCACATGTTACTATTTACTATGATTAATATATTATAGATTTATAAAATCATATTGTTTCATATGAGATTATATATTATATTGGAGATACCATTCATCATAAAAAATTTAAGATAGAGAATCCTAGGGTCATTTTATAGGATATTTTAGGTAGATCATAATTAATTTTAATTTCTATTGATGGGGTAAGTACAGCTGAAAAAATTATTCTCCATTTTCTCATTTGTACATTTATACTAATTTAGAATGTTATCATTTTGGTATGTGTAGATTATATCCTTTATTTTTTATTTCTCTTAAATTTATTTTAAAATTTTAAATTTTATATATTTATGTATTTTTTATAGGAATAATTTAAAGTTAAAGACATAATATATGGATAATAAAAAATCAAAGATATTTTGATTTCAGATACAACATTTTCTGGTCTTGTTATAGTATCAACATCATCATTTTGTAGTTGGAGTTTTTTTAAATTCCAATAAAAAAGTAAAAAATTTTGGTGTACAGTGATTATGATGATTAAAAAAAGATATCATGGATCTTATGAGTAGAGATGAGTTGGGAATCAACATTATGGAAGTCTTTTATATGTAACACAATTTTCATATATATTTCATATATTTTAATTTGTGTAAATAATATAATTTTGTTAATATTTATTTATATATATTTATACAATTTATATGTGGTAAGATGTGACATCATTATACAGATTTATAGAACCACAATTTTATTCACCTATAGAGATGATAATGATTGATATATAAAAGTTAGTTTATATTTCTAAAAGTCTTCAAAATAATGCAATTATTCAGTGTTATATTGTTCATTATCATCAAGAGTATGAAACATATATATCATTATGTTTTATATCTATTAATATAATATCCAATAATGTTATATTTTTTTATATTAATCATCATTTGATGTTGAGTGTTTTTTCTATGTGGGAAGAAACTTTATTGGTTATGCTTTATCCTTGGTGAAGAGAAAGTTGATTTTAAGAATGTATTTAAAATTTATGTTCAAATATTTGATTACATGAATATATTATAAAGACATTAAAATTTATTTGGTACATAATATTTTCAAAGAGTTAATATATTTACTTTTGGGAGACAATACAAAATTAGAGCACATAAGAAAAGGTAACTTTTTATTGACATTTACTACATTTTCAGTGTAAGTACATAATATTTTGTTTTGAATTTAAAAATTATTTTCAAATACTAGTTTCATCATGAAGGAGTAATGTAATTTGGATACTATGTTTTATGATTTATATATTAAATAATCTCTATTGGGACACTTATAAAATTTTTGAAGGTTATATTTTATTATAAATAATAATTTTAATTTTTCAATCATTTTATAAAAAATAAATGTTAAATTCCTCATTTTTAATTTGTATCTTTTTTTGATGAACCTAAAAAATATTCAAGAAAAGATATAAGAAACATACAAATGGAATGGGTGAATTATTTCATATGTATGATTCGGTTTTAGTTTATTTTTAATATACCTTGTAAAGTTAAATGTTCAAATTCAAAATGATTATTCTACAATGTTTTTTATGTTTCTGGTATGCTATTATAAATATTTATTGTAATGTAATTTTAAATTTTTTTATTGTTCCTTCAGTGTTTCTTCTAGGGATGAATTTATGAATTTTTTTTAAAAATTATTTTTTGTATCTGTATTTTAATAAAAAATGTGAAAAATATTGAAGGAAAATTTCTTACATCCATTTTTTAGAAAAACTAATGTGATAAATGATTTTACCCATCATTTATATAAAAATTGGTGTGGAAAAAACCTAGAAATATGAATTGAATATTTTTTTAAATGAAATTTATGAAAAACTCGATGTGATAATAAGTTTATCACATCATTTTTTTAATACAACTTATGTGATAATTTGTTTTCAATGTCATTTTTATTAAAAATGATATGAAAACAATTTCCATAAAATAAATTATCTATCTAGTTTTTATCATAATTTATTCCAAAAATAGATGTTAAAAAGAATCTATAATATAAAAAATTATGTTTATTATTAAAAACCAACTTGATAACGTATTTTTTACTTTAGTTTTGTAATAAAAAATCCTTGTTAAAAATATATTTTCACATCGGTTTTGAAAAAAACTGAATCAAATAATCCATATATGTATTTATATCATTGGATATTTTCAACATATGTAAAAAAATATTCACAATGTTTCATGTAATATCTTCTTGGGGTAACTGACATGAAAAATAGAAAAAAGGCTAAAAAACTTTTTTTATTGGTGTACATGGATTCAAACTATGACCTAACCAGTTAGAAAGATAAAGATGGAGAACTTATGATACATTTGGATGTTCATCATGAAAAATGATTTTGATAAAACCATTATCATGGTGGTTACTAGTTCAACAATGGTATTTTGGGAATATTCATAATCACATCTTCAATAAATAAGAGAGTATTATAGTAGGAAATAGTTCCTCTTAAATATTGTGATGAGACTAATCTCGCATCCTCTTGTCCAACCTGATTACTATGGTTCCATTAGTAAAGTCCCAATGACTTCCAACCTTTTGAAATTAGGTTGTAAATTAATCTAAATAACATGCTTAATGAACATTAGTATTTCTTATACAAACAAAATGGAGACCCATAAATGAATCTTTTATCTATGAATGTGATTACTCAACATTTCCCATATTTTTTATGGAAAAATGATGGTTTTATTGTTTTGATTTCTGATCATTCAATGATAATTTCATAAACCCATCCTAGAATAACCCTAAATATTGAATTATATCACCATTAATTTTTTTGACAAATTCATTAACTATTGTGATGTTTATGACCTCACTCACCAAATGTATGTTTCTATTGATGTTGTGACTTCAGTGTCAAGTAATGAAAAACTAATCCTTCAGCACCATATCAATAGAAATAATTTTACATTGTAGGAATATTTTGAAATCCATTAGTAGGAGAATATCTTCCATCCAACCTATTATTTATGTGCTACAGAGAATCCCATGGATCCTATAGCCACATATATCTACTAATAATCCTATCTATAGAGTGGTACAATGATTGCCTTAATTATTTAAGGGATATGAAGGAATATAATGGTCATGTCCTCACCATGGTCTAGGAGTCTCCCATGAGTACTCTTAGGGTATTTTGATTCCATTGATAATGTAAACCCCTTTCCCTAGGCATCCAGACCCCAATAACTCATGATCGAGCACCTACGAGGAGGAATTTCTAGGGGAAACATTCCAATAGAGTCATGAATATGACATATATCCCCATAATTAACTAAGGGGTTACTTAAAATATTATAAACATTTTTGAAGAGTAAGACTATATCTGTGGTCTTACTAAAAAAGATAGACAATATATGCTAGAATCATCCAGAGAATAATTCTATTATATTTTAGTAATAAATATGGAGAACACATATATCTACGATTTCATAGAAGAATCATGTTGTCATATTTTTATAGTAAATAGAGGAAAATAATAGGCATGTATCCCCATTCTTATAGTATAATTCCATCATCAAATCCTAAAAAACGGAATTTAAGGCATATATCCCTATAAAATCTTGAAATGTTTATAACATATGTAAGAAAAAACATAAGATATATATTAGAATGTTCTGGAATCCACCAGGGGGAAGTCCCATATTTTATCTCTCACCACCATTGATGTATCTCATCAACAAATTCCAATGGCTTCACCAAAGAGGGATTGTATTATTAATACCATTTTAGTTGTTTATTGGCTTATCCTAGTATTGAATTATGATATGTAATGGGCTCATATTCCCACCCTAACTATAGTTCACCAATAAACCTTGATTGTCACCTCGAGAAAGTTTTATAGGACTTAAAACACTATAATATCTCAATGATATATTCCAAAATTTTCTCAATGGTATTATTATATCCCTACTCCAAAATTAGGATATCATCAATAGGTTTTGAGGAAAACATCTGGTTAGGATCATATTCTTGCACACATGTGTAAGGTTCACTGACAAATTCTGATGGTTTTTGAAGATAAAAAATCGGATCATATCTGCTAGCCTAATCGTACTTCTTGAGAATGTTTACATATTCCTATTTCTACTTAAGAGAGTGATCAATATATTCAGATTATGGGTAGGAGGTCACTTAATAGGGTTCCTTTGTAGTAAGGCTATTTCAGAAATTATGTAACACCCTCAATAATAGTTCCATCCCCAGTCACCCAACCATAATGATCAAGAAGGTCTTATAAATAGAAATACACAAAACAAGAGAAGGTTCATTTTCCTTACTGTATAATTAATATATCCTTGAGTAACTGAAATTCCTCTCATCCATAACCCAATAACGCAGTGAATTATCATTTATACAGAAAACTGATTATGGTTGTGGAGTTTCACCCCACAACATTGATATCAGTAAATCAATAGGTCCTTCCTTGATTATTATCCATAAATTTCATCCCTCCAGTGATAAAAAATCCACATGAAATGTTCTTCTTAGGGATTGTGATAAATAGGTCCTTCTTATGTCAAGATATCAATACAAATTAAAAATCCATCCAATTAAGGAAAATAATGGATGACCATGATGATCATCACCATTGAATTCCCTAAAATCTTCAACCTTATAATGGGGTTATTCCCTAATAATATGGTCCTCCCATTTTCATGAATAATCCTATATTTTCATGATATCAAAATGTATTCACTGTTAAAGTCCAACTAAAAAAGTTCCCCATTATTTACGAGTTACTGTTTATCCTGAAATATGGATTGGATAAATAAATTATTGTCATTTGTTCCACCTTGAAAAAATTTCCCATTAGATACAATAGGTGATATTTGGGATGAAATAATTTCCATTGGTATGGAAATGGGGAAAACCCTCTATGGTTATATTAGGCTAAAGGAATATCTCTCTAAATATGAGGAGGATAACATGGTCCTATGATAAGATCTAGCCAGAAGTAAAATACTTGTGATATTATGGCCATTATCCACCTCCTAGTATGACATTCAAAACACATTTAAAGAGGAATTAAAAAACAATTTATTCCATAACCTATGGGTAATATTATATCAATTAAATAGGAGGTAATTGTATTATGGAATGTAAACTGACCAAATTGATTTGGTAAGGGAGCTATGCTACCAAATCAACTCGAAAACCATTTTTGATGAACAACACCTGATGTTAGGAAGGAAACACAGAGACCTCATGTAGTCTAGTCATAATAGCATGAGGTTAATCTTGAATATAATCACCGATGCTCCATAATATGTGAACATAAGTGAAATGGTAGAATATGGTGACCTAAACATAAACCCACTAATTTGATAGCATAATTCATCAGGGAGAACAATTTGTAATTAAATCACTTCAATACAAGTCATAGGCCGAGACTCTGCATAAGAGAATTGTTTTGTTATGTGATTATATACCACTACTAATACCTAGGATCTATATATTAATGTTAGTTGTTTATATAACTCCCTTCCACTCTCAGTTCCGATAAATAATATAATCAATTGTAGAAATCCATTGACTAAATTTGGAATCAAGAAACTAATAAATTGGAATTGGAATCCGATATGTGGAAAGAAATTCCCACAACTGTGGATACACCCTCGATGATGAGAAGATCATGCCAAACAAAAGGATTTTTACTAAGCCCATTATGAGGTGATGGACCAAAAAATCAAGGATTCTATGATAGTTGATTCCTTAGAATCATTTATAGAACAACCCCAACCCATAGGGTTTTGGGAAATTTTTTCCAGCACTATTTCTCCTAGGATCATCAATGTCATAGAGAATCTAGGATATGAAGATGGAATAACCAATTTCAACCTGGCCTGCTAGACTTGAAGAATTTCTATTACATCATCCTCCTCCAATTTAGAAATCAATATTCATTAAGTTGGGGGAATTCCACCAAGAAGAATAAACCCCACATTTCTTTCCATTGTGTGTTCCATTCAATTTATTATAGGAGTGTGTAGTGAAATTATCTAGAGATTCCCTCAATGTCATCATCCATCTTGAAGGGTGGTTAAAGCCTCCTAGGGGGTGTATGCCAAAAATACCATATATAAAGGACAATGATATGTAGGATCATAATCCGCCATGTTGAATATATTCGAAGGGAAACATATCCCCTTTCAACTCAAATAATTTCGATAAATTATCGCTTCTATGAAACATACATAATTTAATTTCAATGGTTTCAAAATAAAGAATATCTTTGATGATGACCCTAACATAATGGGGTGTGATAAAGAGATTTATAATCAAGACATGATGTGAACTAAGGAATAAGCCATTTGTACTCAAAAACAAAGATGGAATCATAATTTTGGAACCTAGGTGAATGCCCTGTAAATAACTACTCTAAATGATTTGGATTAAGATATTGGGAAATTTATGGCTATATCCATCTTCATCAGAACATTTGAGGAAGCTGAATCACTTTTTGTTAATGAAATATTAACCTAATATTATTCTGAAATATAATAATTAGATTATATTAATACCAAATTGATTTGGGAAAACATGCATACAATGTATCATTATGATGTATAAGAAAAGTTTTCTCCCCTTGTACATGTTCAACTAGATGTTTCTAATCATCCTGTGAGTGAAGAGTTGAATCACCCAATTGGATCTCATTCAAAGATATTGTTTTTTCAAAACATATTGGTTGGAGAGTACCAATTATTTCCTCTATTTCGATATCCAATAGTATTTCAGGAATTATCTCCTAATTCAACCTAAATTGGTTATAAATAGATGAAACATGATTTCTAACCTTATATCCCCCCCCCCATAACTCCTACTATGTAATCTACCAATGCAATGTTTCTCTCATAGCTCAATGACACAACTATGTCCCTTATTTTCCAATGGAAATCTAATGATGGGAATCATGCACCATTAAAACAATCAAGTAATTCATTCCCTCATTTTTTTGGATGATACAACCTCACCAGCCAATTTATGGAACCCAACGTTACCATTTTCAATGTCATGGAGGACTTATAGTAACATACAACACACTTCATGTCATGATGTGGTCCGGTGATGGGAAAATTGGAGGATAAAGAAGTTTATAAGATTATATTTTTTATCTACAATATGGAAGGTATTATATTAATCTATTATAGAAATATACCAGATGGATCAATCCCCAATTTGGATGATATGTTATGATATTTCCCTTACCAGTTCCAAGGGATTATAAAGAATATGATTATATTTGACCTATAAAATTGAACTAATTTGAAAATGAGGGGGTTTTATACCTTATCATTCGATGGAGGAGACGTAGTACCTCAATATATAGTTTCCTTACGAGAATATAAGAAATATATGGATCATAAATCCATATGAAAACTATGGATTCCACTGATTACATTGAAATATTCTAGTGTATTTCATGATATTTTTTTGTATCAGTGCTTGGAGAATGTAATCTAAGAGTATAATTCCAAATCACAACTAATTACATAGACATAATGGAAGAAACTCAATATATTAGGGGTTTTAACTATCATTATCAAGCCAATACCTATGGAATCCTTATAATTTTTGCCTATATAGTACCACAAAATGCCTCCCGCTGAATAATAGCAGTAAATAAATCATTAGAAAGAGGGAAAGGATTACAGGAAGATACCCATCAAGGATCAGAAGAATAAATCTTATTCATTCCATAAATAAAAAGTCTTTGGGTACTTTATGACTACTATAGAAAACAAGTTTCTTAAGTTTCAAGTGACTATGAAGCTGAATAAAATCTGTCAAAAAGACTACCTTGAATACTAAACCTTTTAATAGACTCTCAGAAATAAAATCTAAGAAATATTTATCTTTAAAGTTACGCTCTAGAAGATGGTGGATTCAGGATCTGTCATGTTGAGAAAATCCAAGTGACAGATGATCGAAATTTCTTCGACTTCATTAGATACATAAAGTGAATGATTGATAACATGAAAAAAATAAAAAATAATTCAAAAAATGGGATACCATAATATTAGTCATATGGTCACACACCATGAGTAGGGAAAACATTATCCTACTAGTTGTGACCCCATATCACACTACAATTAGAGAGATGGAATCCTCATCTTCTCCGTCTTTAAAATGTTAGTATATTCTCCACCAATTAATTGAGACATTAGAATGTGTTTCTTCACTATTGCCTAAGAAATTATAACCCCTCTTAGACTTATTAACTCTATCATTTGGGGTATGGTAACTATCCTATAAAATGAGATAATGATAACCTCCCCAACAAATAGGATCATCATCAAATTAATAATCTTAGTATTGTTTGGTTAATTTAATCCATCTGATAAATACCTTTGCTAGATAAGATGCTAACTTTCATCATTCGAAGATCTCTATCTATAATAGAGTAAAATATTTTGAGGGCCTATTTTGGATTACCACAATAAGATGGTGGTAAAGAAATGTGGGATGAATTATTACCATTTTAAAATTTTTAAACCTTTTAATACTTTTTTCACTTATTTAGTGAATTATTCTCTTGTATTCTTTACTAGTAGATTTCATGAATTCAGAGAAAAAATTAAATCTCAAAGAACACTAGTATTTATATGGGGTTTGAATCTAGTGTGGATGACTAATTCCTTAATGTATGGTGGTTATTGTTATACACACACTACATCCTTTTTATTATCAAAGAATGCACAAGCACTGGAATGAACTGGGAATGGATCACCTAGAAATGATTAGGTATAATGATATCTTTTTCATTGAATCACAATAATGAAACATGTAATACATACCCTCCTTAAGTGATCAATGGTTCTTCACAATATTTATTCAATATAAAAAAACAATCTTGATAAAATTCCTCAAAAGTTTTTAATAAAATGGGTTGAATTAAATACAGTAATCAATAGGTTATCAAATATATTCATCACAGAAATTAAACTATTCAATATATACTAGATATCTCAAAATTCTATGACCCATATAATAACAAAAAAACACTAACTCTGTCCAAAAAACCTCTTCTTATATTTTTTGAAATAATAAATTTACAATAGATTAGTAGTTTCATTTTTCTCTTTCCTCAGTACAAAATATATTTAATTTTATTTATATGGATTATCCTATATTATTCTCGGTGTAGAAAATATCTTTGATACTAATACATATATAACTTCTGATATTATTTTATGCAATATTAATCCTTTACAAGATCAACACAACCTTTATTCACACAATTTTAATATGAAGATCATATTTCATGGAGCATGAAACTCTAAAACATATCTTACAAGTTATCATGATGTTATAATTTATTCCATGTGAATATTCAAAAAACTATTCATGTTAATGATTATCTTAATACATGCACATATATTATTTGGGTTCATGTATGTTTTTTCTTATAACCTATTTGTTCCAGTCTGTATATAAACCCTGGTGCTCTTCAACCATACAAAAGTGTGAATGTGGGTCATTATTCTTCTCATAAATAAATAATATGGTATCTCAAAACTTTTTCTTCATGTAAAAATCTATCAAAATATATTCTTCTTCACAAAATAGCAAGAAATATTTGTTTCTTTATTTTTCTATATTCTCAAATCACATTACATGAGATTAAAATGAATTGCAGGTTCTTAATCTTATTCAAAATAATCCAATGATATATGGTGTCTACATTTCTTATTATGCTATTTATGAGCACAAAAACCCTCTGACACAGGTGTAAACATGACGTATTATTTCAAGATCCTTTATTTTTTATTAAAAATTTATCTCTCACGTTTCTAGTATATTTTCTCATTTTTGGCACCTCAGTGCTTATAGATAAGGGACTCCCACCATTTTTTAAAATGGAAAATGAATTGTGTCAAAGAAAAATAGAGATTCAACAAATATTTTTAAAATATGATGAATATATCTAATATTCAAGACATTGTGATGTTAAATTTTTTTTGCATCCTATCCTTCATGAACTCAGCTTATCCTTTTATAGAAACCCCTCACATATATGCAAAAAATTACATCAGAAATATCAAGCTCCCTCATCCCTACATATAAATGAATATTACATTGTAAATTAATTTTTATCTTGGCCTATATCCATCTTTAGAACTATCAATTTCATGCAATATAGACATTTCATGAAATATATCAAATATTTTAAATCTTTGGAATGCATCCATACTAGATTAGGTTGATCATGGTGGTTCATACCTTAATAGATGTTCGCTTTAACCTGAATAAATCATGAAAAGAATACCTTGATAACTTGAGGAGGTTCATAGTGGAATGGAGGCTATAAAATCATTATATCAGTGCTAATCAAATTTTCATAACATATCCATATGTTTTTTAAATAGATGAATAGTAACATTTTGTTTAATTTCCCACAACAGTTTAATCCCTGGTTTATCTTTAGTTTATAATTTAATTCATAATGATATTGGATCAGTTGTGAGTCTGGTTTCCACACCCAGTCACCATTCCTTGCCTCACTACTTCCCCTACATTACAACTGAATTCTCTTCATATGCACACTGACCCACATATGCACCCATGCCTACCCCTTTATAGGTACTTTTATACTACTATCTATACTATTCTACCACCTTGTCTTTCCATATTGAATGGCTCTACTATCTTGTTGACCTCGATCCCACATGTTTAGGATTGAGAGGGAGAAGCTTAATAGGATTTGGATGGCCAGTTTTTTGGTAACTATCAAACACAAATTCTTACTAATTAAGAAATATGAAATTTCCATGACATCTTAAATGAATTATTAATAATGAATCATCATATAACATGAAATATAAATATATATGTTCGTGGTCCTCATGAAACAATGAATAATTTCATGGCCTTATTGAATTCCACTTCTTCATAATGTTTTAAAAAATGTTTCATCATTGAAACATGTTTTTTACATCAATGAACAACTCAATAATCAACAAGATTATAGTCACATCATCTAAAAAATAATTTATGACCTTTGGAATCTCACAGATGAAACTCATCATCAACAACGTGTTTGGGATATCCCATAGAATACGAAGTTGTTATTATTTTCCAGTACATATTTGCATCAAGTGATTCTTCATTTAGTAAATCGTTAACAAAAAATACCACACAAAAACAAATTAGGTTCATGAATATACCACATTGTATTTATTGTGAATACTATGATACAAAATGATATTTTAATATGTTCTTAAAAAATTATTCTCTCATTTTCTATTTTCTTCTACACCCATTGTTGACAAAAAAATAAAAATATTATGAGAGAGGATGGTATAATTTCTTTCGTAAGAAATGTTGCCTCAAATATTTTAATCTAATTCTATATGGGATAACACATTGGAGAAAAATAAGGTCTAATTTAGACATTTGATATCTCCATTCTCAATTGATAATATTTTTATTGACTGATATAGAAAAACTTTTTTCCTTCCTTGGAGATTGATCATCATTTTATAGGTTGATAGTAATTGGGTGATATTAATTGATACAATGAAATTGGAATTAGTCAGATACCACTAGAAATGAAAAAACCTAAATATTACCTAAAATTATTATACTCATCACAATGAACAGATTAAAAACATTCAATTATAATAATAGCATAATTTTCATGAAATCAATTGTGGAAATTATTTAAGATTAATTTTTTAATTACATTAATTCATTTATATTCTCCCCTTAAGGACAGACTCTATTTTTTAATATGGATAGAATATTATAAAAACATACCTCATCATTGAGTACATGAATAACTACATTTTAGAGATATTAATTTTGAATTCATATGTTACTCTAATAATATATTTCGATACTGATGCTAATGGGATAATAACCGATTTCACTTCATCAAGATAGATCTTATCATCATTTGTACTTCTAAATTCTAGTAAATGTGAATACAAATTTCTATAATCTCATCTATGATAGTGACTTCAAATTTTATAGTCATCTCTAATAGCATAATCATTGTCATCAAGGTTGATGTCTAATATTTTAAAACATATTATTATAAACATAAGAATTGATTAACCAAACCCTTGTCATGTCTACCATTATGTATTTTCCTATTTTTTCTATGTTTTATTTTTATATATTATATCAAATTAATTTGAGACCAGGAGTCAAAACTATGTACGATTCGGAAGCCCAATGTTCCCATAATAAAATTTGGTATAATATTAAAATATTAAATAGCACAAGCACATAGTTTTCCTGGAAATGAAGAATTAATTTTATGCAAGTTCCTATATCAGAAATCCAAGGGAAACATTGTGTTAAGAGAAGCATATTTACCATAGGTGAGCCATAACATTGGCCTATGCGGGTCATCTATGGAATGTAGTTTTTGAACATTTAAATGGAAAAAATAAATTGAGAATATATTTTATACCTTATGTTTCATCAAAATAGTGACACAATGATGGATTATTTTAAAATAATCATTGAGTAGGGGTCCAGTGTTATACTCATATCCCCAAAATTCCTTGTAGGATCTAGAGAGTAACTTGTAGAAGTCATTCAGTGAAAAATATGGCATTACCTGGATCAAATATGGATGAACATCATTCTTGACAGATATCACACATAATGATGATGCAAAACCCAATATTCCTCAGTGAGTGATCCAATCCCCATGTAGGGAATATTTTTTTATTTCTTTTCCTCGTTCCAACATTCAATGATGAACATGGACCAACCAAAAAATAGTTTTATCCATTGATTGATCATTCTAGCAAGATGGGATTTAACTATTTATTTTATATGGATGGTTTTTTGTTTTATTTGTTGATTATTATTATGGGAATGAATCAAGAAATAACTAAAAAACGGTCAAGGTATATTCCATAGGTTCGTTTTGTTCTGTGTATTTCTTCTCCCAAATATGTTCTACACATTCTTCGTCATTTATGGATTATGAATGGATAATTGTTTCATCCTCTTTTCTTAGTTAAAGGATTTAATATTGAAGACCCTAAATTATGAAAACAAAACAAAGGTGTGAAAAAATGGTGAAAATGAATCGAGGAGATTCAAGAATACTCATTCCCCGGACGATTTATGAACGGATGACCACAATTGGATTCTACAGCCAATCGAAGGCCTGAAAGTCACTAATTTATTTTTTTGATGATGAGGTGACCATGGATGTGTGGTTTTGAGGTGAACGGATCACTATAATGAGATCAGATAATCATCTAAGGCATGTGGTGGAAGAACATTGGTTTCAGTAATATCATGATCAACATGGCATGTAACCCTGAGTGGCACGACATGTGGCCCCAAATTAGCGGTGACTATGGGTTTAGGATTTAGTTGAATGCCACACAACAAGTGACCCTATCACACTATATGTAGTCACTTCCCAAGGACTCTACGTGTATCTCAGGAGATACACATACACGAGGTGGAGTACACGTGTGGCATACATGGTGTGTACCCCACCACACATCTTGGCCTAGACCGGTTACACAGATTATCTCATATACAATTACGCAAGTAGGAATACATGGGTTGACACCGTGTAATAGAACACTGCCAGAGTACACTGGTTGAAACCAGATGGATGTACATGGTGTGTGATCCTTCTACACGGCATGTACCCATCATCTACACGACCTATTCTAAACGATATGAGCCTTTGTATCTGGGAAGTACCTGAGGTCAAAGGACGCATCATTTTACCCCCACTGCATGACATGTATTCTTTTCTACATGGATTGAATCTGTTGTTCACCATATCATGGGCATGTTTCATTAGGCTTCGTTCCCTTGATCCTTTCCTTGAAGGTTGATGCGTATTGTTTCCGAATCATTGGAGTATGATCCCTTCAGTTAGACTTTCTAAATAGAGTTATTTAAACCCCCTTTGAGTGGCCCATATGAGGATCCTCTATTATTTTTTCTGGTCCTAATTATAGTCCTTGGAATTGAAATGACTAACTTCACAGAGTGTCGGTCCTCTACATAGAAGGTTAATGCAGATTGAGTTTTTGTTGTCACCCCATGGCCCTGGCTATGATCCTGAGATGTGGTATCACATATCTATTCAGAACAATCATTATATCATTCTCATGATGGTTTTTGATGAATTTTACTTCTCGGATGAATTTCATTAATGCTATCAGACTCCAGATTATGTTCTCCCAGATGAGTGCTACTTGGAATCTTCTAGCTGAATCCCTATTACTTGTATATGGTAGTAGTGACTTACCTCTATACTATGTGTCTCAGACTCAATATATCTATATATTCATGTAATATGTTTTGTATACATATATTGTGCATAACTGATTGTATATTTCCTTTTGGTATCACTTTCTGTTTTTAGGGTGTCCTATAAAGTATTGTTATACTCAACCCTACATGGTCTTTTCCCACACGTGTCATGACTTCTGAAGGCGAGTAGCCTTTGGATGGATTCAAGGTAGGACCATGACCGTACATAGCTTTTTGATTTCTAGAATTCCAATGAGTTCCTACAGTTTTGATCATCTCTCCCAATACATATTTATTTTATTAGTTGGACTTTGTAGTTTACAGACTCTTTATTTTTGTGGGCTTGAATTTTGTCCCAATTTACATTACTTCACTTTACTTCCTATTGTAATTTATTGGTTGGGATATAGTGGTATTCATGCATTTATTTCATAGTGCTTTTTAAATTTCAGCATCATTGGGGTTTGAGATGTGTGTGTAGGTACATAGGAAATTCCTCCCATTTTAGTGATATTCCTACTAGGTGACAGTCACTAGAACTTGGCCTATTGGAGGTGGGTTTGGGGAGTTTCAGCCCATGCCCTACTAGGGTGAGTCATGATAGATTGGTATTAGAGGTGGCTAGTTCTAACATATGACCAATATTCTATGAGATTGGTTTGGGAAAATAATGTTATGTGTTTTGAGTTCTACATTTAGGCTAGGAACTCACGTGTTGGTATAGGCGGAAAATGTATAAATACACCAAGACTCTAATAACATGTTTTTAAACATGGTACATGAGAGCATAGGTTGCAGGGAAAATAATGGTACATGCATCATATTGGAATGGGTTTTGGTTCCATGTGTTTTATAAGTCAGATCTCTTGATATACTCATTGAAATTGGAACATCTTGTTTTCTAATAGGATACCCTCGAGATGCATGCTAGGTAGGATTCAATAGCTTGATCATAGGGAAGACCCCTTAAGTGATGAGGCTTCGATATAGGGACCAATTCCCCGGATGTCACTTCAAGGTGGTGGAACATCTACACCACCACCAGGGGAGTAGCACATGGTACCTGTAGTACCATTAGATGAGGAGCATAGGATGAGCGTGATCGATGAGTTTAAGAGAAAGAGGGCCCTCAGGTTCCAATGTGAGCCTGACCCTCATGTAGCGGAGGATTGGCTTTAGGTGGTGACCATAGATTTCCATCTAGTTTGGAAACCAGCACACCAGATGGTGATCCTGATAGTAAGCCTTCTTTAGTGTTCGATAGGGAAATTTTGGAGTTTAGCCCCATAGACTTCCGATCTAATGACTATTTCATATATGCAGTTCGAGTATATCATTAGAGAGGAGTTATCCTCAGTTACACTTAGAGAAGTGCATATACATGAGCTTATTTAGCTCCAGTTGGGTAGCTTCGACGGTGGATGACTATTCATATAGATTCACCGACCTTTCTAGGTACTCAATGGATATGCATAGAGATTATAAAACCAAGACTTGGACCTTTGAGAACGGTCTATGTAGAGACATATGATCTAAATTTATCCATCTATGCATTCAGACATATGCTGGAGTTATATAGTGAACTATGGTTGTCAAAAGATTCTTGGTTGAAGAAGTATAGCTTGTGATAGTCAATAGTAGATGAGAAAGTGCAGAGAATTCAGTAGCATTGAGTTGATGTCAGTCTTAGGGATCTAGATGTCAGAGATGTTTCAAGAGGATATCATAGGATATGGGATGTTCAGTTTAGGGCTTAGAAGGTTGGTCCAATCAGCCTGGCGAGAGGTAGTAATACACATTGATGATAGGGGTCATCTTGCTCAGTATTGTCCAACTCGACAGACTGTTTATAGGGAGATGGAGGATGGACCACAGAGGAAGGGGAAACAACATGGGAAGGCAGATCTATAGGGTAGTGGACCGAGCATATGTGGTTGGAGAGTACCAGGTGGTGGTCAACGTTTGGACTTATTACCACCACAACCCCTAGGAGGTCAATTCCCAACTTAGGGAACTTGTGTACAGGGGTAGGGATAGATGCATGTAGTCGAGGCATATGACCCTTGGGTTCAAATAATGATTTGAGGTACCATATGTGTCTTTTATAATTTAGATTCAGTATAAATAGACACAGATTCTATCCATTCCATTCTCACCACATATCTTGTTTGAGACATAGAGATTTTGTTTACACATTAGACTCGACCCTTATGCATGGATACACCCACTGGGGAAGACTTAGTGATCAAACATATATTCTCATAGTGTGACTAGACCCTTGGAGGGGAGAGTTTTGGTTGGATCCTCTTTGTGGCAGCATTGTGGCCTTCCAATGTCTTTATTAGTATGGTATTTTTATCCACTATACATGCCTATAATGACCATTTTAGGTGAAATTTGTGGTGTGTCTATAGTGATGGAATGAGTTTTTTCATTATAGGTAATAGGGAATCCTAGGTAGAAAGATGGAATCATGCATAGGATGGTGTAACTGATTACTCATGAGTTGTCTAGCCCAACCCTTGGTGGAATAGATGTTATGACCTTCCAGTTTTTTTCAGTGGTGGAAGAGTACAAGGACGTCTTCCTTGAAGATGTTATGGGTTTACATCCCCTCTAGAAGATAGACTTATTCATTACAATACACCTCACTATGACACCGATATCACCACCATTATATCATATAGCTCTCATAGAGCTCTGTGAGCTGATGGTGTAGTTATAGGACTTGTAGAGGAAGGGATTTGTGAGACCTAGTGTTTCATCCTTGGAAGACATAGTTTTTCCCCAGAAAAGGTAGATGGGAGGTGGGGTTGGGTGTAGAATAATGGCACTTGAACTAGGTGAGAGTGAAGAATAAGTATCCACTACCGGGGATTGATGAAATATTCAATATGTTGAGATGGAATGATGGTTCTCAAATGTTCACATTGAATTAGGCTATCACCAGATATGAGTATGGGATGATGATATACAAAATATAGCTTTTAAATGCCGCTATGGTCACTATGAGTACTTGGTGATGCCTTTTGGCTTGAATAACACACCAGAAATTTTCATGGAACTCATGAACAATAACTTTTAGCCTTACATTGACTTCTTCATGGAAGTATTCATTAAAAATATTATCGTGTACTCAACATATTTGGAGGAGAACATGAGATAACTAAAGATGGTTTTGGACATACTTCGAGAGGAACAAAATTTTGGGAAACTCTTGAATTGAAAGTTCTAGAATCATAAGGATCTAAACATGAGACTGTGGTGATGGATAATGTTCCTCCAAGTTTATGACTTTGAGATTATATAAAATCCTGGGAAGTGGAACATTGTTGATATTCTCTCGATAGGTTATCCAGTTCATATTTTTTGAATGAGGCATCAGAGAAGTTGGCCTCATTACATTTATCCTTTGAGGATGAAGATGGAGTATATTACCTCTAATCGATGGTTGTCACCCATCCACTCTTACAACAAGTCAGGGAGGCCCAACATGGGGGTACTGATTGCGACACCATAGATGTTAAGATGTATAAAGAACATGCACCTAATGGATATTCACAATTTGAGGATCACATAATACTTTTTAGCAGACACACAATTTTACCAGTGGAATTGTTGGAGGAGGTTATGCAGGAGTTTCATACATCCCATTTGGCGGGCCATCATGGTGTGGAAAAAATGTACTAGGACCTCTAATGTCAGTTCTAGTGGTTAGGGATAAAAATTTTGTCAGAGATTTTGTTTCCTGATGTCTTAAGTGATAGAAAGTGATGGTTGAGCACTAGGTTTCAGTGGTATTAGCTAAACCCAATGTGGGGTCAGAATGGAAGTGGGATAGAATATCAATGGACTTCATGATGGGTTTACCACATTATTGTTGGTGATATAGTTCCATCCAATTGATTTTTGACCAAATCACCATGTTAGACCACTTCCTAGCTATTTGAGACCAGTGTTTTATAGGGATCTTGGGATGCCTATATGTTCAAGAGATAGTTCGACTCCATAAAGTCCCATTGACTATATTATCTGATTGTGATTATCGTTTCACACCATGGTTGTGAAAGGGATTGGATGAGGTGTATGGGATTAAGTTAAGCTTGATAATGACATTTCACCCATAGACAGGCAGCCAGACAATGTAAAAAGTTCATGTTCTAGAGGACATCATGTGATCATTCTAGTTGGACTTCGGCCGTAGTTGGGAGTATCACTTACCCCAATTGGTGTTCGTGTATGGAAACTACAAAAATTACATCATTGGTATGGAACCATATGTGGCTTTGTATGGGACACCATTCCATTCACCCTTTCTCTAGACTGACCTAGGAGAGTCAGAACACCTGGGATCATAATTCATGTGAGCTACTATTGAGAAGGTGAAAATCATCTAGGTGTGGATGAAGACTACACAGAGCCATCATATTTCTTATGCTGATAGGTGGAAGGGGAATTTTGGGTTCGAGGAAGGAGAATATATGTTCCTTCAAGTTTCACTTCAATGGGGATTGATGAGATTTCTTCGGGGTGGCATGTTATCCCATAGGTTTATCGAAACTTTTCATATACTCCATAGAGTGGGAGTGGTGGAATACCACTTGGATCTACCCCCATAGTGGGATTGGGTAGAAAATGTTTTCCATGTGTCGTAGTTGAGGAGGTAAATGCATGATCCATCCCATTTCATGGACTAGGGAAAGATGTACATTGATTATGGGGAGACCTTTTCTTAGTAGCTATAAGAGATCGAGGATCGTTAGGAGAGGATACTTCATGGGTGAAAGATTTCCTTAGTGTGTGTTTGGTGGTATCATGGGAATCTATAGTAGAGAACATGGGGGGAGGAGGTTTAGATTCAATCATAGTACCAATATCTTTTTGTATAGCCTTTTTATTTTTCAATTTCAGGGATGTAAAGGCCCAATGTAGGTAGAACATATTGTCCTATATTTTTCCATGTATTATTTTTAAATATTATATAGAACTAATTCAATATGAGGAACTATGAAGAAATGTGATTTTGAGGCCTGGTGTTCCTAGAATAAATGTTTGAATAATATTAAAATATTGAATACCACGTATGCATAGTTTTCCGGAAAATGTGGAATAACATCAAAATGGGTGCCTGAATTAGAAATTAGCTTAAACTATTGTGTTCATAGTAGATGTTTTATCCAAGGAGAGGTCAAACATCGAATGGTATGGGTTGGATGTGAAAAGTTGTTTTCAAATGTTTCAATGAATAAAATAAATTTAGAATTTATTTTATTCCTTCTGTTTCATCGACACAGTGGTGTAGTGATAGTTTATTTTAAAATAAAGCCATAGGTTGGGTCTAGGGTTAGAATCATAACCCTGGATATCCATGTAGGATCTCTAGAGGAACCTAGAGAATTTAATCAATGACAACAGTGATAGAACATGGATCACAGATCGAGGGATGCCATTCATGATAGATCTCACCAAAAACAATGTAGAAAAAACCAATCTTCTTTAGTGAGTGATACAATCCCCATGTACGATGTGTTTTTTTATTTATTTTCACCATTAATAGATTCAATGTTAAATGAAGACCAACCATTGAATAGGTTGATCCAAGATTTAATCATTCTTTCCAGATGGGCTTTAATTGTGGGATTTATATTGTGGATTTATAGATTAATTTTTTGATAATTATTATGGGAATTGATCAAGACTGAAATAAAAAATGTTCAAGGTACATTCCACACGTTTTTCCCTTGTGCATTTTTTTTCTCCCCATATGTTCTTCACATTTTGCATTCTTGGTGGATTGTGAATGGGTGATCATTGCACCCCCATTTTTTGTAACACAAATTTAAAATTTGATAACCATTATTAGATAAGCCTATAAGATGTGTGACAACAATAGAGACATATGAATCAAAGTGATTCAAAAATACACATTATTTAGATAATTTAGAAGTGGATGACCAAAATCATATTTTAGAGTCGATTGAAGGCATAAAACTCAGCGATTCATTGTTGTAATGATGAGTCGACACTAGATTTTAGATTTCGAGGTGAACAAATCACCTAAATGAGGCCAGATCATCAGTCGAGGCATGTGGAGGAAGAACATTGGTTTCTATAAATTCAAGATCAATGTAGAATGTGACCTAGGGTTACATGGCATGTGGCCCCCACTCAGTGGGAGGCTAGGTTTTTAGGAGTTAGTTAATCACCACATGGAATATGACCCTATCACACCGAGTGTAGGGCTTTCCTGGAGACTTGGTGTGGATCTCAAGAGATACTTGACCAGGAGTTGGAGTGCATGTCTTCCATACATCATGTGTACCCCACCACAAGACTTGGACTAGACAGGTTACATGGGTTATCCCTTTTACTAGTACATGGGTAGGACGACACGGGTGGAATCCATGTACTATAACACTTCCATATTACATAGGTGGACCACAGATTGAAGGACACAATGTGTGAACCTTCTACATGATGTGTACCCATATTCAAAAAGGAATGTTCTAAAAGACATGTTTCATTGTACAAGGATAGTAACCAAGGAAATGGGACACTTTGTGTGACCCTACTACACACTATGAACCCCTTTCTACATGGATTGAATCCCTTTTCCAACATATCATGGACAAGATTCATTAGGTTTCATTCCATTGGTCATTTCCCTAAATTTATTGGGGTATCATTTACTACTCATAGAAGTATGATCCCTCCAGTAGGAATTTTTGGAAAGAGTTCTTGGAATCCCCTCTGAAAGGCTTGTATTAGGATCCTCCATTCATTCTTTGTGCCCCAGGTAGAGTCCTTGGTATTGATGTGACCAACTTCACTGGTTGTTGATCCTCTACATAGAATGTTAACCCATATGGAGTTGCTGGTGTCATCCCATTTCCCTATCTATGATCCCCATATGTGGTATTATATCTCTCTTTATATAAATCATCATATATCTCTCATGACTATTTTTGATGAATAGTATTTCTTAGACTTATGCCATCAGTTCTATCAGACCCAAGAGTGTGTTCACTCAAATGAGTTCTTCCTGGAATCTTTGATTTGAATCTCTTATATTGGTATATAGTAGTTGTAATTTACCTCGAGAATGCGTGTCTAGGTTTGAGTATATCTGGATATTCTTGTTATATATTTTATAGACATATACTATGTAGAAAAGACTATATCTTGCCTTTTTGTATCGCTTTGTGGGGTGGGGGTGTCCCACTATGTATTTTTATACTCACCCCGACATGGTATTTTCATTCATGTTTCGTGTCTTGTGTATATGAGAAACCTTTTTATGGAGTCTAGGGAAGAGTAGTACTGGAAAAAACATTGTGAGATTAGCCAGGCCGAGGTGTTCCTCTGGAAACAAGCTGTAGTCCTAGTATGTATTTTATTTACAGGTTGGACTTTTTAGTTTATAGACTCATTATTTTGGTGGTTTTTATTCTGGTCCATTTTTCTTTACTACACTTTACATCCGATCATACTCTGTTAGTTGGGATATATTGGTATGCATGAATTTGATTCTTAGTGGTTTTTACATTTCCGTATTTGTGGGCATGGAGATGTGTGTGTGTGTACATGTACATAAGAAATTCCTCCCATTTTATTGATATTTCAACTTAGTTATTGTCACTAGCCCCTTCCCTATAGGAGGTGGGATATGGGAGTCATGGAATGGGCCCCACTAGTGTAGGCCATTAAACATTAAGCTTGGAAGGAATATTACATCTTGCATTTTTAGAAATATAATTTATTTAATTTAGTTTTCCCCCTAAATATGTGCATCACATTCTATTCTCTAAAACCAATGAACAAACAAAAGTTGATCAGGATAAGGGAGATCTACTTTGATATTTAGTGAGAGAAAAAATGACAAGAACTTTTTCCCAAATCTAAAACCCCATTATTTTATCCTCTAAATGAGGGAAATGTCTTCATGTTGACACTAATTGATTATTTTATATCTTGGGAAGCAAGGAAGTTTTAATCCCTTGAGTATTAAATTTATATGGAATTTTATTTTTAACACTGATCATCTAGGAACATTCATTACTTGATGTTTTTTATTCTTTTTTTACATCTCTTATTGAGCTAGAGTTATGAAAAAATAAATTTGTGTGATGTGTTTGTCCTTATTTGACCTTCTACAATGAATTTCTATGATTTTATGGTCATTACATATTGAAAACTTTTCATGAAATTCAATTTATTCATAAGAAATATTATTATTACACATTTCATCTTCCTTCATCCTTATCTCTTCCACTTATTTTCTCTCTCTAGGCCAGTTGTACAAATTAAATGTATATCATTTCAAATATGCACAACATATTGGGTAGTTCAATATGGCTTCATAAGTGTATTATTTATTATTTAATTCCTTGTACTTTTCTCTTTGAATAGTTTTTTCATTATTTATTATGATTACACCCATTCATTATGATGAACATAGCCTATTTATAATGATATATGGGGTGACCTCTTCTACCACAAAAGAATAATCTTATTCTATTTGGTGTAACACCCATTTAGTTCTTCTTGGTTTTGTATTAGGTATCAGTATTCATTTTATTTTCATCCATGGTTAACTTATTTGAATTTTTCATACTATGTGTATTTTATTATAAATTAATTTTGTATAATTTTTTAATGATTTATACTTTCATATATCTTTATTGTGACCACTTTTATTTAAAATACCATAGAAATTCATTCAAATTTAAAATTGGGCGGTAATAGTCAGATTCATCTAGCCCTTATATGGAATTCATTTAATCACTAATTTTATACCCTTGATGTAGGATTACTTTTATTTTCATATACTGATATATTACTCTATTAATCATATTCCATGTTCCTGAATCTATCATAATTCCAAAAGTATCCAATAAATATTGATCTTTTCCTTTGAGTTATAGTCTAACCGGATTTACATGTTTTTTATTTACATTTCTATTAATTATTCTAATATGACTCTTTATAAGAACAACTCATTTTACACATATATTTCTTCATGATAAATGCAATATTTGTCACATGATTTCCCTTCTTCATTCACTTTTCCATATGGTTTGATTTCAAACCAAAATGACATATATGTCTAGAATTAACACAAATAAAATTATTTTAATTGGATGGTAACTACTTCTTATAGATTTCTTGATAATTAATATTGAATGATTTAAACATGATCTTCCAACTAGGTAAAATGAAATAATTATCTTTGATACACAGGAATATTGGATGTTGGGGTATCTCCCCTTAAGTGATCAACAATGTATAACAAGTCTTCTTCAATATACTATAATGATTCTGATCAACTTCATATAAATGAAGTAATAAAAAGTGTATCCTCAAATAAAAAAAATAAATGGTTGTCTCAAATATTCTATCACAATAATATTAATATTCTATATAAACATGAAATCAGATAGTTCTATAACATAAATAATAATTTTAAATATTATCTCGATCGCAAATTTTACTTTTTCTTCAAATCTATAACAAAAAAATATGCAATAGAGTAGTAGTGTAATTTTTCTCTATCCATATTACAAAATAACAGTAATTATAATTGTATTGGTTATCTGTTATACTATTTGGTGAAGAAATTATTTATATAATTGAATAATACTAAAATTTTGATATTATTTTATTCACGATCAACCTTGTACGTTCTCAGTGAAACCATTTTTACACAGTTTCAATATAAAATCAATATTTCATATGGGATTTAAATCTTAAACATAACATGCTAGTTCTAAATATGTGATATGTTCTTTCTTGTGATCTTTATTATTAATGATTATGTGGATGAGAATCACAATACACGCACATATACTAAATGATTTCATGCATGGGCTTTTTTATTAACTATTCAATCCATTGTGTATATGAACCTTGGTTCTCTTCCACCATGAAATAATGTGTATGTGGGACACTATTCTCCTTGTGAATATCAAAAAATGTATCTCAAATCTTCTTATTCACTAAGATAGGGTATGTGACATCTTTTTCATCACACAAAAACAAACAAGTTTTTCTATTTCTTTCTTGTGTTAAATTCCCAAATCACTCAATGAAATTTTACAAATTATATTTGGATCTAAATATTATTCTTAATATCGATGGGATTCTATGCTCCTCACCTTTTGATCACACAATAAATTATCCTGAAACCTATATCATATTGGTGGAAACATGAGGGGTTCGTCATAGATGCTCTATATTCATGATTGAAAATTATATCTCTCTAGTTTTCATATGCTCTCTCAAAATCAGAACATAAATATTTATAGAAGACAAACCACCCACATTTATCATCTATAAAACATGCATTGGCCAATGAACATGGTTATTTATCATATATTTTTAATGATGTCCTTGCATTTTAGATATTAAATACCTTGTGACACTGAGAAAAGTAACATCTTCTTCTTTAAAAACTCAGATTATTCCTTCACAAAACACCTCATTTATATGGAAAAAATCTAATTCCTCATATCAAACTCTCTCCTGATTTAAAATTAATGAATATTATAATAAAATTATTTTTAACTCATAATAATATCTATCTGTAGATATTTCATGTAAGGTGGAGATTGCATTCAAGATATTTCATCATTTTTATATGAAGAAATAATCATTTATATAATGGGTTTCTCATTGTGGTCTATATCTTGGTCGATATTTTTTCCCATTTGAAGAAATCATTATCATTAAACCATGATAACCTAAGATGAAAGAAGTTGAAACCGAGGCTGGAGGATCATCAGATTAGTGATGATTGAATGGTCATGAAATATCCATTAGTTGTTTTAAATGGATGAATAATATCATATTGTGTCATGTGCCACATTGTTCTGAACCTAGGTTAGTATCTGATTTATAAGTAAATTCGTTTTTAGTGTGGATAAGTAGGGATTGTGGGGTCCACTACTGTCCACCATGCCTCGTCACGTTGATTCCCCTATGAAACAACCCAATTCACTCTCGGTGAATGAAAACCTATGTGAGCACCAATTTCTACTACTCTATATTCACTATTCTCCCACTAAACTCATATTCCACCTTGGTTAGCCAGATTAGATGCCTCTCCAAATTGTTCAATCCTTTTCCCACATGTGTGATCGAGCTTTCCAGGAATAGTTGTTTATGGATGATCAATTTGTTTGGTTAAAACCCAACACAAATAATTTTTAATTACTAAGTATGAAATTTCCAGGGCAACATAAATTCCTTCTTCAAAATGATTAATCATGAAACATCGAAACAATATATATATATATATATATTATGGTCTAGATGAAATAATGAATCATTTCATGGACTCCTTTAATTACTATTAATTATCATGTTATAAAAAATGTATTATCATTTACACAATTTCTTGACATTAAGGAAGAAACCAATAAATGTAAGAAATATATTAAATTCATACAATATATAATATACGACCTTTGAACATCCATAGTTAAAACTCATAATTAACATAATGATTGATATCTCTAGTATACTTCCATGATATTCTATTTTTTTAATACATATTTTCATCAATTGATTCATTACTTACTAGCTCATTGAAACAAGTACAATAAAAACATAAAGTATGATCATAAATTAGGATAAGTCCATAAAGGCTTAATAGGTTGCCATAGAAGAAGACTAAAGGGGCCACAATATTTGGTAATTTATTCATATAGGGGTATATATACATCATAATCCTAGATAAAGTCTCTCTAATTATCCCAAAAAAACCATCATTAAAACACAAAATCATCCAGGGCTCAATTAGATCACTTCATACTAAATGATCAACTTATAGAGGTGTATCTATCTAGTTAATTCCAGCATATGGGATGTTCATATCAACCAAATTCATGATCTAAATTAATTCACCCTAATTTTGATTAAGGAAAGGTGTCTCTAACAGAGTCACTTGTAACTTATAGGCCATATTTAAAGGACCCACCCTTAGATAGGACGTGAAGGAATTTGTCCCAAAAAAACTAACATTTTGATGTATAAATCCATTTTTATGGATAAGAGTTCAATTAATTTTCCTATAAACCTCCCAACATATCATATGGAATACATTATTGAGGAAATTTTGATATTCAATGGGTTGGAGGTAGAAGTTATGACAACATAAGAGTATCATGAATGAAATTTTCTTGTCAAATGTCACACTAACCTTCCATTTTGAGAGAAATATTATGATGTAGACATACCTAGGAATACCAGTATCTTGTATATATCTATAAAAATCATTGAAATCTAAATATATCAATCCATAAAAAATAATAGTTTTGGGATCAACCTTATACTGATATGAACAGTCCATAACATGGGATATAGTGGGGAAGACCTAACTCCATCAAACAAGACAATTCCAAGATGTGAAAATTTCTAGAATAATCCACTTGGGAGGATCAAAATCGTATCCCAGTTTTGCGACCACACACATGACTTTGAATTCATGGTGGTAAATAGGACATAACCATCCACGTCTTCCAATTATGGTAATGGGCTCATAATAACGTGATGGTACCATCATCATACCATCAGTGCATCAAAAATAGAATCAATGTATAGGATAAAGTGTTATATAAGGATAACACTACCTTGATTTACTTTTAATCCTAATATATATATGTGGGGATTTATATTGGGAGTGGATGTAGCCAATAGTGGACAATTAAATCCATATTAACTTCCCAAATGGCATAGAAATTTTCCCTATTATTCCATGAAATGTAATCAACAAATACCATGAATTTCACACTCCTAAAATATAGGTGATAAATTATGATATGGGAAGTCATTAGGTTATTAGAAAAATAACGAAATCAAAGGGTATGAGATTATTTTCCCTAATTTTGATGATTTAATTTACGTCATCCAAACCATTCCATATAGGCAAGTGGTGTGATCACGGTGAATACAATCACACCTATGATAAGAATGAACCCCCATCATTCTTAATATATGATGATTATAACATACCATGACCATGTCCATAAGGCTGGTTTGAAAACTAGAGATCTTTTGTGACCTCAAGTACCTCTATCTTCTAGAGGATGTTGAATAGTAGTAAGGGTTTAGGGTGTTACTAGTGGGAGGATATACCCCCATTTCATTTTGAAAACTATAATAAAAATAATATAAAACATACATAATAATAAATAATCAGTTGGAGTATATGGAAGTGATAAAATCAAATATGTTATATAAAATGGAATTCCCAAGAATATGTCATATAGACTCACAGTTATGCTAGAACACACTAACACTGATCACCCACTTGACCGATCATATATTTTGAATAAATAAAATATTAAACATTAATGAGGACCTACCATTTTTATCGATCCTCTTATAATCCAATATTTTATTTTTTTGAGTTATCTCACTTGATAATGCTACATCGGGCCACTACCCAACCTAAACCTATGATAAATGAGGTCTTCATGGGTACCCATATTCCATGCTCACCTATTCAGGGTGTGAGTATGACTCAATTGGGAACCACCAATATAGTCCCATAAATAACTAGTAGATATATTTTATATGCATGTGGAAGCCTTGGATGAATACATAAACCAGTGAAAAAATATAAATAATGACCATCGTCGATCCCATTATTATAACATGAAACCTAGTCATTTACTAGTGATAGAGTGTCTCTGAGCATGACATATAATCATGCCAACCAATATGAATCCTATTGAATATTACAATGGGAATGTCCAAGGTAGTACAATTGTATCAGTCCCAATAACATGATCCTAAGATAATGTTATAGGCACCCTTAATAGTATACAATCTAAATCCAAGGGTAGTTCCCAAGGAATCACAACCGTGTCTAATCTAAATCCATGAACCATGTCTATGTAATTACAAACCATTGATGATATGAATCCCAGGAGGGCATCAAAGTTATTCCAAATCATGCATGGTGGACACCTTTGAGGGTCACATCCACTACATTGATTCCAAGGGACAATTGCAAGGCAATCTGAATCAAGCCTGTATGCCACCACACTACTACATATTATGTTTTTTTGTGCTAGACTTTATCAGCATTAGAAAAAGTACCATAGAGGTTTCCTTTATCAGTGCTAAAAAATGCGGATAAAGGGTTCCTTTTATCATGGCTGAAAAAATTGATAAAATAACAACTTTATCGGTACTTTTTCTTTAGTGGTAATAAAGGGTTCAATTTATTAGCACTTTTTTACAGTGAAAAACGGTATCCTTTATCATTGGATTTTATAGTGCCTAAAATTTTGACTTTATCATCTCCATTTAAAGTACTGGTAAATTTACTTTTTGAGTCCCACATCGAACATGCAGACACGATACCACATATATTTTTATGACTTCACGACAATATAACATTAGAATTTTGATGCAGGGATGGGCTACCGCATATACTCTCCACATTCTTAAATGGTTTTTGACTACATGCATGGCACCTCATAGGCCTTTTTCCACTCACTACTCCGCGCGATCCACTCTCCATGGGCCCCCTCTAGTGTTAGCCAACCTTCTGTTCAATATGGTACATGCCTAGTAGGCCTTCCTTATTGTTGACTAGCAAAGTTAATTTTTTTTTTACAATTAAATTCAAATTTCATATATAAAAATGTATATTGATATATATGAATATATTAAATATTATAATATATATATAATTTTTTTTGGTTTTTATATTTTATTTTTTTATTATTTTCAAAATTTTATTAAGTTTTATTATTTATTTATGTTTCTTTATTTTTTATAATGAAATTCTTATTTTGTATATAAAAAAATATATTTATATATTAAATATAAATATATAAAACTATATGTTGATATATATAAAAATATGGTGATATATATTAAATATTCATATGTATTAATATATATATATTAATTATTTAATTATAAATATAATTTATTAAATTTAATATATATAAACTAATAAATAGTATAATAATTAATTAATTAGAAATTAATAAATTAAAAAATGTTATATATATATATAATTAAATAAGTAATACACTGATTGTAAATAATAAAAATAAAAAAATTATAAAATACTTCATATACAAGTTAAATAATTAATATACTATTTATTACTATATTTATCTTAAATTTAATTATTATTTTTATAAACATTTCATTAATAATATTTTTAATATTTTTTTAACTTTTAATCCTTTTAATACAGTTATAATTTACATAATTTATATATATTCATTTTTATTTAAACATACATTCATGCGGGTTCACGAGCTAGATCGGGTCAACCCTAAATTTTTTATAATTAAATTTTTTAAATGAAATATATAAATATATAGAAAAAATAGTCTATTAATTATATATATAATTAAATAAATAATTTAATTTTCATAACTAATAAAAATGAATTAAAGTATTTAAAAAAGAATAAATATAATATATATACATAATAATAAATAATATATTTATTATGAATTAGTATATTAAATATTTAATAAATTTAATCAATCTTGTTAATTATAAACAGTAAATTATTTATTTAATTATATATATATAATTACATTTCATTCATTTTTTACATGCACTCATTTAATATAATTTATTCATTGATAATGTTAAGTGTGTGCTACCATTGTTTTTTTATTTATGGAATTTAAATATTTATTCATTTAATATCTTTTTAAATTATACTTTTTTTTTATTTTTATACGTGATTATTCAATAATATATTTAATATTTTTAAAATTTATTCATTTTCATTTTTTCATTGTTCAATTTTTTAATAATTTTAGGATTTTCTAATATTTATTTATAGATTTTCATTCATTATCCTTTAATGTTTTAAGTATGGTTGTAATTTATATATTCAATATATTTTAAATACCATTTTAACATATATAAATATACATTTTTTATATTTCAAAATCATTCATATAATTTATTGTATCCATTTATTTCTTAAATTTATTCATTCTTATTAATATTTATTTCATTAATTGACACTACATATTTTATAATTTCTTTGTTTAACATAAAACATACCAATCATGTATATATACATACATACATTTATTTTACACACCCAAATATTTATCTAATTAATGAAATCTTATATAGAAACATACACACATAAATTTTTTAAAATTTATTCAAATTTTAATAACATTTATAAAATTAATTTTAGTAAAATAATTTATTTAATATATTTGGTTTTTAATCATTAATTTTTTTATTTGTTTTTAATATTTTTTCATTTTGTATTATTTATTATTCATTTTTTATTTTTTATTTTTTACTTTTTTGGAATTTGATCATTTTATAATAATAGTTTATAAATACAAATTTACAATGGTTTAATATTTTCATGATATATTCATCTACATTTTAATATATATCAATGTTTTGTTTTTTAATAATTTGTATAATTGATAAAACATATACATTTTTTAATATTTTTAATGTCTACTTGTTTATAATTATTCAATTCCACTCATTTTAAGAATTCATGCATTTAAGATTATATATTCATTAATAATGTTAAAATATATTTGTAAATAAATGTTTTTAAACCAATATATTTATAAAAATATATTTAATATATTTATAAAATTATATATTTATAATTACAAATAAATAAATATAATTTTTATTAGTATTTATATTATTATAAATAAATAGTTATACATTTAAATATTTTTATAATTAAAAAAATTAAATAATGAATATATGTATAAATTTCTAAATATGTATAAATATGTAAATATGTAAATATATAGAATTGTAGATATATATATAATTATATATATATATAAATAAATATTTATTTATTTATTTATAAATAACTATAAATATATTTTAAAAAATTTAATTTATAATTTTCATAATAAATATATATCTAAAATTAAAATTATAAATACATATTTACTATTATTTTAATATATTAATAATTATTTACATTTACATTTGTTTGTTTTTTATTTACAATTTTATGCCTTTAAATTGTTTTATTATATTAATTATATTATTTAAATTAATTGTATTGATCTTTATCAGTGCTAAATATTGCTGATAAAATATATATTTATCAGCACCAAACAATTGTGCTGATAAAGAGGTATCTTATCAGTTCTTGTTATTTTAGCTCGGATAAAATACTTCTTGATCTTTTAATAGAACCTTAACTGCACTGATTTCCCTCACTTCTTTTAGGATTTTGTGGAATTCCAGCTCCGTCACTACTCCTCCTCAACCTTCTCTTCAATGAATCAACTCTCACAAATATAATATGCATTATTATTTCTCCTCCTTTGTTATTTATCAATTCCATCGATCACCTCTCTCGCACATACCTAGTCCAAACCATGTAATTATTTTTCCTTTATTTCTGTCTTTTTTTTTACCTCACCTCTATTACATCGATTTACTCAACACAGGCCATCCACCAACCATTGTTATGCAGCCCTTGGGCGACCACTCATTCCCCTTCTTCCACTCCCTTGGATTATAGACACAAGATGTCCTCCCCCTCTCCATTCCTGACCACCCTGCCATCATCATTGACTCAACTTTTTTTTGAATGTCTAGTTGTGTAAGACATGCCTATGAGATTTTAGCTTCATGATTTTACTATTTCATGTTAGGTACTGGCTTAAGATTTTACCATTTAATTAATAATTTTTTACAATTTATTATTATATAATTTTCAATTTTTTATAAGGGTGGTTCATGTGATGACTATTGTAGAATATTTTTAAGTAAATATATTTATAGATGTGATATGAAGGGTGTATCTATTACTCTTCATAATGATTTGAGATAAATATGTGATAAATAAAAATCCTATGGATTTGGTTTCTATTTTATTTAAAATTATTTTAATAATTTACATATTATAGACTCATCAATAAAATTGAAATTTTATAATTATAATCCTTTGATCATAACATATTGAAAGTTTTCATTTTAATATCAGTGATGTGATTATTAGTCAGTTGATACAAAATATTAATGAGAATTAGTGTGATTTTAATTAATGGAATGACTATATATTATTTCCTTTTTTGGAGATTTTTCTTATTTTTATTATTCGAAGGTATATTTTATTCAATTATAATTTTTCTATTGGTTATTTGATTCAAAACTCATTATAGTTTATCAATATTGATTTTGAAAATCCGTGAAAAAAATTAATGGATATTTGGGGTTTTTTAATTCAAAAAATTGGTTGGTAATTCATTTATTTTGTTTTATGGTGATTTCTTTGAAATGGATTTGTAGTTGATTTAGTGAATTGGTTTTGAAAATGAATATGAATATATGGTGATATTATAAAATTTATTTCTAAAGGGATTACTTGATTAAATGTTTAAATGGTCATTTTTAGTGGAGTACATTTTTTAATTAAAATTTTTTGAGATAAAAATAAAAATACATTATTTTAAATGTAAACACATGGTTTCGATTAATCTTATCTATTATTTGAGATGCCAATTAAAATGGATTATTATAGGGTTTTAACGTGAGTATTATTTTATGTATTTATTTTATAATCATTTTTATATATAATGTTTGAGGTATAAAATTTCTGAGATTATATTATATGGTTTATATCGTATCCATATGGAGTGGAAATGGAATGGGGTTTTCCCATTATGTGGGGATAAAAAACCATTTTTTGAATCATTTTTAACCATACATTCTGGTAAATACTTTCATAATTGGAATTTCAATTCTTAAGGTGGTTTCACGGTGTTTTTGAGTGATCTATTTCTTTTGGTATTAGAATAGGACTCCCAATATTGATGTTTCTTTTAGTTTTCCTTGGTTAATATTGATATTGAAAAAATAATTAATTAGATTCCTTTTCTTATCAAGTTACCTAAAATATGAGGGGTGGATAAAGAAAATATTAGTCATGGTTTGAGGTGTGTGGTTATGTATATGTCTCATCTTTATATTTATATCATTTTCCTTTTATGAGGAATATATTATGTGTATTTATTTATTTATTATAAAATATTAATATTTTATGAAGCTAATAGGGTGGATATGAATCATAAATGGATGCATAACAATTGTATGACAAAAGAGTATAGAGATAGTTTTAAATATTTCATTATGATTATAATAGATCATGAACATGAACCATCTCATATCCATTTTCATTATTTACATTGTTGTTATTTTTCTAAAATTATTATTGAAGGGTCAGAATAACATTTTATTTATCACAAAATAGATCATAGCTATAAATATTGGACTATAAATGGTGGAAAATTTAACTTCCACACTGATTGGGATGATACTATGGTTTATGGATCATTTGATATGAATACCATTGTAAATTATGATGGATATCATATAGAATAAATGATAATGGAAATTAAAGATGACCTTCTAGATTTTCCAAATTTGTTTGGGAAGATAAGTATTTGTGCTAAGAGAGAATTGTATACTAGTATTACTAAATACAAAACATTTTCAAATGTATTAGAGTTATATAATTTGAAAGACAACAACAGATGGAGCAACACCCACTTTACAGACCTACATGTTCTATTGAATGATATGATACCAGATGAAAATAAACATTTTTTCCAAACATATAAATCATAATGAATAATATGTTCAATGGGAATGATCCCTAAAAATTATATTCTTTTCAAAATAATTGTTTATTTTTTCACAAGCACCCACTACTGGAAAATGGACCTATCCCCACGGTTTTCCTCAAAACCGTGGGGATAGGTACCCCTTATACCCACGGTTTTGGAAAACTGTGGGTATTGGTCAATTTTCAAGACCTATACCCACGGTTTTCAAAAATCGTGGGCATAGGGGGGTCTATCCCCACGGTTTTCCAAAACCGTGGGGATAGGTCTTGAAAATTGACCTATCCCCACGGTTTTCAAGAACTGTGGGTATAGGGGTACCTATCCCCATGGTTTTTAGGAAAACCGTTGGGATAGGTATAGGATAAAAAACCTATACCCACGGTTTTGAAAAACCATGGGTATAGGTTTCCCATGTGTGCGCGGGAAAATTTTTTTTCCGCGGGAAAGATTTTTTTTTTTGGCGGGAGTCCTATACCTACGGTTCTTCCCTCTATACCCACGGTTTATATAACTATATTTAACTAAATATAAATATATATACACATAATTGATAGTAGGGTAGTGGTTAGACGTGGTACTTTGCAGCGAAGAGGTCGTGGGATCGAAACCCGCCTGCAGCTTTATTTTAGGATCTATACCCACGGTTTTGAAACCGTGGGTAAAACCCATTGACATCGTGGCAATTGGGAATGTTTTCTTGACACGGTGGCAGAACACCTATACCCACGGTTTTGGAAAACCGTGGGTATAGGCTGGGGACCTATACCGACGGCGTTCCAGCCCACGGTTCCCAAAACCGTTGGTATAGGCCTTTTTTCCAGTAGTGACCATGAATGACTCTTAATATTCCCTTAGTATGGTGAGATTTGATACACAATAGATGAATCATGTCCTTCAATGTCTTTATGATACTTTCAAATCATTTGATAGTTTAGATAACAATATGTATGTTAGAAAACTATGAGACAATTGATATGAAATGTAGATATAATAATTAAAGAAGGAAAAATAAGTCATTTTGCAAACTCTCCTCGATGAATGAAAAGATATTATGAGTACCTAAATATGGAAATGAGCTGAGAAACTTATTTTTTTCATTATATTTTGATGGAATAAATACTTATGTTATATATATTAGTACTCATGGTATATGTCATGTGATGTTGGTAAATTATATCTTTATACTATGGTTATTCATGAAGCACAAATACATTATGTTGTCTCTACTTAAATCTGGAACAAAGCAACCCGATAATGATATTTATGTTTATATGGATCTATTGATCGATGATAAGATTTTTATGTTGGATATAAGTGTTACAATGTATGATGCTCATATAAGTGAAGATCTCACATTGAAATTCACGTTTTAAAGGATGATTAATTAATTTATTTCTTATGGACACTTTTCAAAAAATAACATTAATGGAATGTAGGGGTGTCACATTTTGATAAATGGAGAAACTCAGATTAGTTGAAACATTCCTAACATACTATCTTTTTTGGACATTAGAAATATTTACCTCAGTAACATAAATTTCAATACTAGAAAAAAAAATTTTATTGTATTATTGAACCAGGTACCACACATTTTTTACTAAAGGATGATCAATTATTCGATAATGTAAAATATATTGAAAATTCTTTTGGTAAACCATTTTTGAAAAACCCAACGAAATAAGATTGGAAAAGGATATATATTTTCATCTAATTGTTCTACGGTAATTGTTATACATTATAAATTTTCTTGATGTCCTACATGAAGAAATAAATTTATTTGATAGTGTTTTTGGAACATTACTAAATGTTCCTAGAAAAATAAAAGATGAAATCATGTTGAGGTTGGACATGATTGAAATGGGGATAAGGGAATATTTGAAATTGGTGAAGGATAAAGGGAATAATTTTCCTCCTCTAATAGCTTACACTCAATCGATACAAGAAAAATTATAATTCTTCATTTTCATTAATGGAGTAAATGTTTCATTGGGATATTCATGAATTATCAAGAATGTTGTGTCAATGTCTAATTTGAAGTTACATGGACTAAAATCATAGGTCTTCCTTGTTATGAATAAATATTTGATATTATTATATTTATTTTCCATTCAGTCTAAAATATTATGAAATAAGGTAACCAGACAATGCTTATTTCCCAAAGTCATGTGCAGTAAATTTATAGACCCAGTGTAGTTTCCAATCCTGAGTAAAGAGGTTTAAGACATATTATTTGAATTAGAGATATTATTACCACCATAAGTCTTTGATTTAATTATCCAAAATATGGTTCCCTTTGTTATAGAGGTTTTACTATTTGATAACATATATTACATATAGATCCACCCCACTGAACGATATATGAATTTTATGAATGGGTAAGTCATGAATAAAATTACTCTATAAGGATTCATTGTAGAATGATATAAAATTACCCATATGGGTGAGGTCATTTCAAGATCATATGTTGTTTAAATTACCGACACAGAGCGGGATAAGCAATCATTTTAATTTTAAATTATACTGAAGATGTGGATCCATACATTGAATCTCACAAAAAATTATTTGATATTTGAATCCATCTAGGAATAAAGTATATAAAATAAATACACATAATCAACGATTTATATGATGGTTATGAGATCAATTTTTAATAGATTTATCCAAAAATACAAATTAAAATTTTTAATGACTTCAATAGAAAGAAAGGATACCAAATAAAAATGTTATATGTTACACTAATTCTATAATTAATGGTTATATATTTTATACAAAGGAACATGATAATTTTAGTGTGATAAAAAATAGTGGAGTTATGATTTCCGACGAAACAATTCACATATATTGTTCCAAGGATATAAATAAAATTTATGTGAATTTTATATTTTAGTATCATCAAAAAGATATAAAATTTTGATTATACAACATCTCAAATGTCAAATTTCTATTGAAAATTAATTTATAATATGAGTGTTGTGAAAGTTGAAGTAATGTAATTCATGATGGAGAATTTCATTGTGGATGGGTATTAGGAAGTGGCATTTATAATGGAATAAGAAGAAATACCTGAAATTTAGGTTTTAGATCTAACAAATATGAATTATCCAATTGTCTGGTTGGTGTCTAAAACAACAATAAGTTCAGATGAAAATTTAATCAAGGATGTCCCATTCATTAGAAGATCACAATAAATTTATGGTGGTACCAATATAGATAATGTCTTGTATATTAGTGGGGTACATAAGGAGGGAATTTAATTTCTTGGAAGAGGATCCAAATCCTTTCACCATTTATTGAAAATATAGTGATTTCAATGAGAAGGTTAATGTGTTTTTAATATACTATGATTTTCCTCAAAATATTATGTGTTCTCTGCTGTATTAAAATAATTTAAATTAAATGTTTGACTAGTCATATATAAAATTATGTATATATATGATAATGTTACCAATATAATTGAATAAATGATAGTTGATAATAATACTATATAATTATTAGTGGATCCACAACATGTTGATGAAAAAACAAGAAGGACTTAGTATCACTATGTTGATTAGAATTATCAAGGAATGAAGTAAGGGAGTAAAATGTATTTTTGGTTAGAATAAATTTTTCCATCCAATTAACCATAACAAGTCAATGTTCATTAGTGATGTTGGGGTCTCAATGAGAATGGATGTGACAATTGATATATATTCACAAAACAATGTCCTGCCAGTAATAAAGGAAAGCCTTTGTGAAGATATTTAGGTAATGTTATGATAAGATTTCTCTATCTTACCAAAAAAATAAGTAATGAAATTATTATTTAATTTCCATTATCTCTTATAGTATTCACTTATTTTAGATTTTATTGTATGAAATATTTTTTAATGGTTTCCAAAAAAGACCACAGATACTCTTAGACACATATTACCAAGATTTAACTCAAGGATGTTGAGGGGAATGTAAACCCCCACCCTCTTATTATGTATTCCCACATTTCATAAGTTTTCATGATTAGAAATAATTTGAGTTTCATTGTTGTAAAATAAATATTAATTGAAATTCATTATTTTATCCAAATTTATTATAAATAGTTAATTTAATAAACAATAAAGGAGTGATGAAAATAAAAAGTGTGCATAAAAACCAATATACCCCTATCAAAAACAAAGAATGGAATACACTACACTAGAGGAGAAAATGGAATGTATTTTAAATATGCAATAAAATTTTTATGTGATATGAAACAACATATTTTCCCTTGTTTATACGTAGTGCCCTGACCCAGCCCACTAGGGACTAACTCATGACTACCCCAAGCACATCTCAAATAGGCTAGGGGCTGGTGACCAATGTCAAGTTGGTTTGTCTAAAAAATGGGAGGCATTAGGCTTATGTACCTAAATTCATGCACACATCTCCAATCCATTACTATTCAGAAATATTAAACAACAGAAAAATAATTCCTTTATGGATCTATGATAAAAAAATTGTGTATAACGGTAAAGTACTAAAAGTGAAAAGGGGGAAGATACAGGCCTAAAAAACATTAGAGATTTCATCCATATCCAAGGAAGAGGACTAAGATCAAATGAAACTACCTGGAAAACAGGTAGTTCTATCAATCTCAAGCTACAACACCATGAGATTTGGTGAAATATATATTTTTCAAATTAATTTTATCATTATAATATTCTTCAATTCACGAAACACTAAATATATTTTGTTTTTTATGAATGAAATAAGTTTGTATTTTGTTATAAAAAACACCAAGTTAATCATTAACTACATGAATAACTTATATTATCTTGCAGTACATCAAACACTATGTTTGTCTTGTGTTACACACAATGCTGAGTTCTTTTGAAAACATCTATTACTTTCAAGTTTTAAATTTACCAAAACACAATGTACTATTTATATTATTAAACAATTATTATCACCTAGTTGTTGGAATGGAATATATGCAGAATAATAAAAAAATGTTGAAAATATGGTTTAAACATTTATATAAGATGAATTATTTAGTGACTAACTAACTAGAAATGAAAATAAAACACTATTTTAAATATAAGAAATTATATTCTCTAAATGATTTTGTATAAATTACTTAATCTACATATTAAAAATTATTTTAATGACATATATATATATATACTATAATAAAATAACTACTTAAAATTCAACTTATGTGTTTTCTATACAAGAGATAAGAACAAATCCATTTAGGTGAATAAAGATATTTTTAAAAGGTAATCTTCCAGCCTTTTAACAACATACCTTTTTTAAATCTAATTTTCAAAAAATGTAGAAACTATATCTGAAAAAATGAAATTGATTCCTTAAATCTTAATTTCAAAGTTCTATTACTGTAAATTTTTGGTATTTTCTACGAAGTTTCATTTTTTGGATGAGATTCTAAAAATAAATATTTTTAATTGAAAACACTATTTTTGTGTAATTTCCTTAAATAGATAAATTATTTTTAAAATTGTTTTTAAATTAGATTTAAATAAATTTTACATATATTAATACTATTTGGGACTTTGTAAATAATTTGAAATTGAAATTGGATATAAAAACAACTAAAACATTTTAAAATTTTGACTTTAAAAACTCATTGTTTCATCCCATATACGAGTTTATTTTAAATTAATTTCTACCATTTATGTTATTGGAATTTAGAAAAATGTATTTTATATTTGGAATCGACCTACGTTTACCAAGTGGTTGAAATTAAATCTTAAGTGGCCAAATTTTTTATAAAATTTTAAAAAATACATTGTTAGGCCATATTTTCACCATATATTACCTTTTCTAAAAAAAGAGCCAATATTTAGTCACATGACGTAATAGATACATCCCAATAATGGTTACTTTTCATATTTTCAAAAATGTCACTTCTCCACCAAAATAGGGAACTCACCAACTCAATTCTCCACACATATGAATCCCTTTGTATCATCCAAAAAACTACCAAAATAATATCCCAATTTACATCCTACAAATATAGAAGCCTCGCTTTTTTAAGAAACAACACCAATGATGTGTTTTGGAGAAAACCGAAAAGAGTTACATGTAGAAGAGGTAAAATTTATCATTGATAATTATTGTTTTATTTTATTCTCCACCATTTTAGTTTTTCTTATCACAAACTTATATAAAAAAATATACAAAATACACGGATATGTTGTTATGTTAAGGGTATTATCTACACCTTCACATACTACAATAAAATGGGATAGACAATCATCGTTCATCTGTATGGCGGAATACCACCTAAAGAACAGATGTTGTTCATTATTCCATTACCACATACAAAGTTTAGGAATAATGATTGAATTAATATTTTTATATGATATATATGATATTTATGATGTATTTATGTTTCTAAAATTATTATATAATATATACCTTTATTATTACCATTTTGTGAGAATATGATAACATCATTTGAGGGCATGCAGACTACCACCTCCTCAAAGTGATGTGATTTGTTCACACATTATATGGACTGTTTAAGGATGATTTTAATAAACATATAAGGTATATATAAAATTAAAATTATATGGTAATAATAATATATACATACACATATGTCATTTTATTTCTTTCATTCAATACAATTTGAATATGGAAACAGCATTCATGCATACGTACGGCCTACCGTCTCCACGAACGGTGTATCTCATTTCCTATTTGTATATTATATAGATACCTATAAATAAATATATACTATATATATATGATATTTAAATAATTTTTTACATTCATGAGATATGGAAATAACGATCAATGAAAATGGACCTAAAATAACAAGTCAAAACATATATGAAATACAAAGAAGATATTACTCAAAACGTAACTCTATAATGAAATTATTAATAAATAGGAAATGTAAATTTAGTATCCAATAATATATGTTATGATATATAATAATTTAGTTTTTTTATTAGTTTAATTAACATATATTTTTTTATAGAAGAGGTTTGATCCTGTTGGAATATAGTAAAGACTTGAGGAATGGGTTTCCCCATCTTCCTATTATTTTTGAAATATATATGATTTATTCACCACTTATTCAAGTTTTTTGGTGTATATACTTCTCTATGAAATTTTATATAATGAATATAACTTATTTCATGAAATTATATGTTTTAATTTATTTTATTCTTTCACAGATATCATGATTCAAAAGTTACTAAAGTAGTAAGATGATTTATAGTCTCACTCTTATTTTTGTGATACTCATGTCATATTCATCACTCATTTATTTTGTGTGGTGTATATACTAACCTATAATTAATTCATTAATCCTTATAAGTATATTTATTTTTATTCACATATCAATTTTATGATAACTCTTTCATGATGTTTATGGTTTAAATGTTACCAAATCGGTATGTTAATTGTTTCTCATTTTTCCTTATTTTATACATATGTTATGTTATACACCGACATTGTTTTATGAGGTGTATACTGTAATTCCCCGACCCCAGAATCCTGGAGTCTTTTCATTATTACATATCATTGGCATGATCACCAAAGATCATGTCTCGAAATACCGATTAGTTTAGTAGCCTTGGAAGTACTAGATGCATTAATAAGGTTTACATTACATCATAAAATGGAAAACTACAACAACATTGTCTCCATAAAAACACTGAGATACCATGGTCTATCTTTGTAGGTCAGTCATAATATACTTCATCACATCCAGGGAAAAATAAAACATAGAAAGGGGTGAGCTCAGATGCTCAGTAAGGATAATAATAAAGTGGAAACTTTCATAAATAAGAATAAACAATTAAGACAATATATATAACTAAATCAAAATCCTTTTAAACTTGAAATTAAGCATAATATTGTAGAGATAAAATCAAATAATTCCATTTACTTATTCATATGGATATTCTACTAGTTAAATAATCACAAGCAATATAAAAAACCACTTTCATAATGATGGAATGCATAATGACAGACTTTTATAACCACATAGTCAAGGCCTTGTGCCAAGACTACAAATAACATTTTGTAAAGGCCTTATGCCAAGAAACTAGTTTCTTTCATGAGACCTACCGATGCATTAAAGAGCTAGAATATCCTCCACCCGTCACTTACTACATCCAATGCATTCCTCATATGAAAAGGTTCAAATATAACATAAACATTCATATTAAAACCAGTATAAGAAATGTCAATACTTTCTCTACAAACCATGAATGGTGTCAAAATAACACATATAGAGTCAAAAATATCACAAAACCTTCAATACAATATGGATGATTTTTATCATAACAAATCAACCTCAATTAATCTTAAAGTCCATGAAAGGATGTTCACATAGATGAAATCAAAACATTTTTTAGAGAAATATCTCTTTCTATTTTGAAATAATTTAAAGTAATGTAATTATAAAAGAAAACAATTATTTTGAAAATATTCTTATAAGATTGTAATGGAAGCTTAGACAATGTTATAATGTCATAAAATATCGATACCCACCGTATAAGTTAAAAAAACATTTTTACCTTAATTTTGTCGAAAAGTTCATAAGGTACATTGTTTTGAAAACAACAAAAATATTCCTTTCAAACAAATTTACAAAAACTAAAACATGGGTATAAATTATATTAACCCATAGTCTAGTAAATATTTAAAAAAATTGGAATAAATTTTTAAGAAACATGGATGTGGATGATAAAGAGGTCCCAGTAGATACTTACGTTAAATACTCTTGGATAATAAAGAGATTGGGAAATTAACCCTTTCTTTGTACTTTTATTTGGCCGAGGGTAGGTTAAAATCTTATATAATGTTTAAATAATTGTTATTAAATTATAAATGAATTATATATATTAATATGATATCATATATTATCTTTTAACATTACTTTGTTAATAATATCTTAGTATTATCACCGTTTTGGGTGTTAACTGATACATTCTCCATTTTATGATTTGTTACGTAAGTAATTATTGTTTTGGATAGGATGTATCTTTTTAATATTCAAGATGATATTATGTATTTAAACATTATTTTTAATCATATAATAAAAATTAGTCTTGAATGGAAGCGATGGGGAATGAATCTCATCATGTTCATGTAGATGGTAATCCGTACGTACGCACGAGCGACAATATCATTCTTTTGATATTAAAATAATATATAATTGGATGGTATGTCAAAAATAATGAATAATTATAATGTTATATTTATTATTTACATCAATTAAACACCAGTATTAAACCCATCCAAATAAAAATGTATTGAATAACAATTACACTAGGACGTCGAGACGGTAAGTTGTACGTCCGCACATATGGTGACATGTCATTCAAAGGATGGATAGAATAATGAATATGGTTGTACCATAATTATAATAACATAACATTATATATAAGATACTGGATTTATTATTTTATAATAGATACAACAATGAAATAGGAAGTGGAAGAAGAAATGAACTTGAAAGAGGTGATGAAATATTTACCTCTTCTTCAGGTTCTTCTATTTTATTTGATCAAAAGGGCTCCATAGGTTGGCTTTCTGACTATAGTAAGGACTATAGAACGAAGGGAGGACTGTTGAGAGAGTATTTGGGCAGGGTTTGGCTAGGCCAAATGGCTTTGAAGCTGTGAATTTGAGAGAAGGGGGAGTGCCCTTTTATAAGAGGGGTGAGGGGAACCTTAGGAAAAGGTAGAAATATTATTTTATAATAAATTCATTTTAAATTTCTAATGGATCCAAAATAAATTATTTAAATTATAAGTTGTGGATGGGGCGAAAACCACTCAACCAATAGGTTTTAGATAGGTTTGGGTCACTATATTACCTTAATCATTTAAATTTTACTCTTAGTTAAATAGTTTGACATTTGACCATGTCTCTTTGTATTTTTATATTATATGGTTAATCAACGTACTATATACTTCCAAGAGAATCCAAAGTGGTTCATTAATGATAAAAATATCATTAAATAAGTATTTATGGTCAATATTATATTTTTTAGGAATAGAATATCAAACAATAATATAATATTTGTTTTAAAAACTATTTTATGTCACTTTTGACACTATTTGGTATTTTGTTTTTTCTAAATTCATAACAGCATTATAACTCATAAAAAATTCATATATCAAACCCTAAAAAGACATCTTAACCTATAAAATTAGTTGAATTCATAAAAAGTCTCAAATTACATTTATTTGGATATATATAATATCAATTATTTTTATATTTCATTAATTAGGTAATTACTACATCATCATTGTTTTATAAATAAATTTAATTATTTAATGTCTAGAAATTATAAATAAAACACCATTATTTATGAAATATTTTTATATTTCTAGTTAATATTTATATTTTAAGTTATATTATGTATAACCCTATATTAAAAATATTTTAGTTATTAAACATTGATTTTAACTATTTTAACACTTCTTTAAATAAAATAATAATAAATGTCCTAATCTAATCCAATAGGACCTAAAGGATCATATTTTATTCCTAAGGTTGTTTTTGGTCTAATAACTCTTATCCAATAGAATTAGGATTTGTGTTAGGGTAATAATAATATCATTTTTACCCTTAATTACCCTATTTACTTTTAAAAGTGGTAAATAAAAGTAAAAAGTTACTATTCACCAAAAAAATATTTTCCTCTTATTGAACTGAATTTTACTTACTAATAGAAACTCTGTATCTCTAATTTTTGAAACTCAACTCACAGAAGTGGTAAAATTATGTTTTATGTAAATTTGAAAATTCTCATAGGAGGTGGGTAAAAGACGGTAAAAAGTTAAATAAAATTTTTATATATCTAAAATTATTATATACCTACTCCAATGAATTACATTGAACTTATATAGGTATTATGTATCTATTTTGTCCTAAAATAAATTTAAATAAAATAAATAATTATTTAAAAAAAATTTGGTTTTACACTATAACTCGTTGTTTTTCACTATTTATAAAAAATTGAACATTTTTAGAAAAATACCAAAAATTCACCCTAAGCTAATTTCGATATTCTGAATCCAAAAATGAAGTTAATTTTAAAAGATAAAGATTATAAAATTTTAAGAACTGGGTATTACTATCCTTAATGGCTAGTTTGATTGGTTGTGGTGTCATAGAACTCGATGTTGCGTACAACACATGCTATTGTATTATTCAAAGAGAAGTGTACCACGGAAGCTTGGGGTGTTACATTCTCACCTCTAATCAAATAATTTTGTCCTAGAAATTTCTAGAATACTACCACATAAAAAGATTATGGTGGTTCTTCATCATAAGTTTCTCAGGTTCCCACGTTGCCTCTTCCATCTTATGGTTTTTCCATATAACTTTTACCAGACGAGTCATTCGGTTTCACAATACTTGATCTCTGCTGTTAAGAATCCTGATGGGATATTCATAATAAGATAGATCAGGTTACAGTTCTAATTCTTCATAGGTGAGTACATGTGTTGGGTCAGGCATGAATTTTCTCAATAGTGATATGTGGAACACATCATGAACTTTGGAGAGACTTAGCGGCATTACCAAACGGTAAGCTATAACCCATATTCAATCAGGAATTTTTAATTGTTCAGTGTATATGGGACTTAATTTTCCCTTCTTACTGAAACATATAACACCCTTCCATAGAGATACCTTCAAGAAAACATGATCTCCTACCTGAAATTCCAAATACTTCATTCGGTTATCAACATAGCTCTTCTGCCTACATTGAGCTGCTTTGATGTTGGTTTGGATTACCTTCACCTTTTCCGTAATTTCCTCAACAGGTTATGTGCCAACAAGTTTTCTTTCACCAAAATCATCCCAACATGTTGGTGCATGACATATCTTTCCATATAACGCTTTATATGGTGCCATCTGAATACTTGAATGAAAGATATTGTTATAGGAAAATTATAGCAGAGGTAAATATTGATCCCACATACCTTGAAAGTCAAGTGAGTAAGATCTCAACATGTCTTCTAAGGTTTGAATAGTCTTTTATGATTTTCCATCATTTTGGGGGCGGTAGGCTGTGCTCAAACGAAGTTCATTATCCAGGGTTTTCTGAAGAATTTTCCAAAATCATGAGGTAAAATGGGGTTCGCAATTAGAAAAAATCGATAGTAGTACTACATGAAGTTGTACTACTTCATTAATATATATTTTTTTTAATCATTCAAGTGGTAATTCTTCTCTTATATCAAGAAAATGTTATGACTTGGTAAGACGATCAATAATTATCCATATTTCATCGTTCTTTCTAGGAGCCTGTGGTAGCCCCATGAGAAAGTCTATCGTGATATCATCTCATTTCCACTCAGGTATGGGAAGAGGTTGCATGACTCCACCAGGCTATTTCCTTCTACCATTCACTTGTTGAAAAACCACACATCTTGAAAAAAAATCAGAAATCTACCTCTTCATATTGTCCCACCAAAACATTTCCTTCAAATCTCTATACATTTTGGTGCTCCCAGGGTGTATAGCGAAATTGGTTCTATGAGAATCATCTAACAATTCCATTTTTAGTTCATGTATATTAGGAACACGATGTCTCTTCCTAAATTTCAAAATCCCATCTTCATATATGAAGTCGATCAATCTCCCAACTTTCACATATTTAATCTTCTTTTGAAATTCCTCATCCTTATCCTGAGAACTTTTTATCCTTTCCAGTAAATATTGTTTGGAAACCATTTTAAAAATCATTAATGTTTCACCTTCCAGGGTTATTCCCATATCTATCTTTACTGGTTCAATGAAAATAGGATCCCTTTAAATATTGTCTTGTTCAATACTCCACGATCTTTTCTGCTCAAAGCATCTACCACCTTATTTGTCTTCCCCATGTGGTAGTGTATCATGAAATAATAATTCTTGAGTAGTTCAATCCATATCCTTTGCCTCATGTTGAGTTCTTTCTGTGAGAAAATATACTTCAAACTCTTGTGAATGGTATATATCTCATATATTTCACCATGTAGAAATTTTCTCCACATCATCAAAGCAAATATTTTAGCTGTTAACTCAAGATCATGAGTAGGATAGTTTCGCTCATGAATTTTCAGTTGTCGTGATGCATATGAAATAACTCTATCTATGTGGATAAGGACACAACCAAGTCATTTCTTTGATGCATGACTATAAATAAAAAAAAGCATCATTCCCCAGTGATAGAGTGAGGATAGGATCATTGACTAATCACTTGTTTAATTCTTCAAAACATACTTCACAATCTTTTGTCCAAACAATTTTAACACCTTTTTGTGCGATATTTGTTAATGGGTTAGCCAACAGGGAAAAATCTTGGACGAAACATCTATAATAACCTTCTAAATCAATAATACTGTGTACCTTAGTTATACTTGTTGGTGTTGGATATTATTGGATTGTTCATGTCCTAGAAGGATCAACATATATGCCATACATAGAGATGATATGTCCAAGAAAATAAATATCTTGATGCCAAAATTCACACTTGATAAACATCCCATATAATTCATTTCTTCTAGGAGTCTTTAGGAAAATGCGTAAGTGCTTTCCATGATCTTCATAGATTTTGGAGTATACCAAGATATCATCAATAAATACCACTACAAATTCATCAAGATATTTTTTGAAAACTCTATTAATTATATCCATGATGACAGAGGGTGCATTAGTCAATCCAAAAGGCATTATTGTAAACTCATAATGCTCGTACCTAGATCAGAATCATGTTTTCAGAATGTCTTCCTTCTTCAAACACAACTGATGATATCCCAATCAAAGTATAATAGTTGAAAAGTATTGAGCTCCATGAAGTTGGTCAAATAAATCATCAATACGAGGTAGTGGATACTTGTTCTTTATTTTATAGCATTGATCTCCCTATAGTCAATGCACAACCTCATAGATCCATCTTTCTTCTTAACAAAAAGAACAGGGGATTCCCATGGAGAAACACTAGGGAAAGTAAATCCTTTATTAATCAATTCTTCTAGATGTTTCTTTAGTTCCAATGATTCCACAATGGCCATTCTATAAGGAATCTTCGATATGGGCCTTGATCCAGGAATTAAATAAATGGAAAACTCAATTTCTTGTTCTGGAGGATATCTAGGTAAATCTTCTGGAAACACATCAACATATTCTTTCACAATAGTTACATCCTCTATTTGAACATTCCTTTCCTCACCAACATTTATTTCATTCTCTTCCTCTCCAATAATTGAATTTTGTTGAGATACTGGGGTGGATTTAGATAACAATTAGGTGTTGACGATTATGCTCTAAAGATAAGGTGTTCTTTATCATTATCATAAAAAATAGTAACCTCCTTCTTCTTAAAATAAATTTTTTCATCATGGTCCAAAAGCCAATCCTTACCAAAGATTATATCAAATTAAATCATGGGTATGTCAATGAGATTAGAATATAAGGAACATTTCTATGCCCTAATGGGGACTCATTCACAAAACATTGTTTCAATGATACTTCTCTTAGGAGTTTTGACTGAAAACTCCCTTGTTAAATCAATTTGGAAGTATATAATTATCATAGAAAATTGGGAAGATATGAAACAGTGTGAATATACAGATTCAAATAAATCATTTTCTAAACTTGAGAAAACCATTAAATTACCTGACACTATGTCTTTTGGAGAATCAAACTCAGCAGTAGTGGTAGCATAATCTTGGCCTTGATCCCTTGTCCTTTTCTAAGGTAAGTTCTCCTGAGGCTTAGGACATTCATTCGCATATTGCCCCTTTCTCTACAATTGTAGCATTCAACATCGATAGCCTCTTTCATCCTCTTGAAATCATGATCTTTGTGGCCTTTCTCACCATAATTATAACAAACTCCCATTCCCTTCAGAAAGTACCAAGGATTTTCTTCCCACATTTGCGGTAGGATGGAGATTGAACATTTCCCATATTCCCCTTAATTCCATTTCCATAGTGTTTATCAGATCTCTTCTTCTATTTCTTTCATTTAAAGTCATAAAACTTATGGAATTATTTTTCTGTCTTGATATCATATGAGATATTATCTTCGTATGACGAGAAGGATTGTGAGAATAATGGTCGACGGAGAAATGGTTTTAACCGATAAAATAAATGACCAATTTTAGTTCTTGGGTTACGTATATAATCTGTAGAATGCCTCACTAACCATGTAATGTTAACATCATACTTTGCGACATTCTGATCCTCTTTTTTCCTTAGACTCAGAAATTGTCTTTCCATATCCTCTTGATGGTCATGAAGAAATTATTTTTCTATGAAAATTTCATTAAACTCTCTCCATTCCATATTTGATACATCATAATCTTCTTTTGTGTTTTGAATCAATCACTACCATTGATCAGTATCTCCAGTGAGGTAGTAAACTGCCATGACAACTTTTTCCATTTCGCTACTCCCCAAGGCATGGAATATTTTCTCTTAGGAATTTATCCATTGCTCTAATACTAGTGGATCTATACCCCCATTTAATTTTGGTGGTTGTTGCATCTTGAAGCAATCTTAGATTGATCCTCCACGCTGTAGATCAGGGTGCTCCATATGGGTAAGGTTATTATTCCTAACCTGAGTGACTTGTCCCAATATAGGGATAAGCTGATCAGAACCATTTGTATCACCAGCTCCTCTATAATTATCTTTAGTAGGAGGGAAATCACTACATGGAGTGCATGCATTGATATGGTTTCCATTCCTTCCACTATGCTCTATTTCTAAACAATAGCATAAACTAGATTAATTTATGAATCGAAATACATAATTCCAAACTTTTAATAGAATTAACATAAATTGAACAGTTTATGGATATAATCCATAATAATAAAAATACTTTCTTTGAGGAATTTTACACTCATAAACCCATAATAAGGGTTTGTAAATAAAATGAGATTTATCCTAAGCATATTACATGGGAGTTTCGTAACCAAGAGTGCAGCCAGGCCCATTGTCATGCACCAGTTCCTGTTTGAGTCTATCTTAAAGCAGTGTTTTCAGGTTTTACCCCTAGGTATATCTGTTCGAAAGCCGCCTCTACCTGCTTATATCCAAATAGGGATTTATTGCTTGGAAAACTCACAAAATATCTACAATACCAAAATTCAAGGAAGTTCTTCTATATTAATCCCCAAAGTCTATCTTAGGGTTATGTTCTCTAATCAGAGTTTATCTAAATCATGTTTCCAAGGTTTCTACTAAACTTCCTCTGATACCAACTATAATTCCCTGACCCCAGTAGCCCATAGTTGGTGCATTGTTATGTATCATTGGAATGATCACAAAAGATCATGTCTCGAATGACCAATTAGTTTTGTAGCCTTGGAATTACTAGATACATTCATAAGGATTACATTACATCATAAAATGGAAAACTACAACAACATTGTTTCCATATAAAACACTAAGATCCCGTAGACTATCCATGTAGGTCAGTCATAGTATACATATTTGCATCCTAGAAAAAAATAAAACATAGAAAGGGGGGGATCTCAGATGCTCTATAAGGATAACAATAAAGAGGAAACTTTCATAAATAAGAATACACATTTAAGGAAATGTATAAGACTAAAACAAAAGCCTTTTAAACTTGAACTTCACCATAATATGGTAGAGATAAAATATAATAATTCCATTTACTTATTCACATGGATATTCTACTAGTCTAATAAATACATGCAATATCAATGTCCACTTTAATAATGATGGAATGCATAATTCCAGACATTCATAATCACATAGTCAATGCCTTGTGCCAAGACTACAAATAATATTTTTTCAAGTCCTTGTTCCAAGAAACTAGTTTTTCTATTGAGACCAACTGATGCATCGAGGAGCTATAGCGATCTCCACCCGTCAGTTACTAATTCCAATACATTCCTCATATGAAAAGGTTCAAACAATACATAAACATTCGTATTAAAAGTAGCATACGAAATGTCAATAATTTCTCCATAAACCATGAATGGTGTAAAAATAACACATCCATAGTCCAACATCTCACAAAAACTTCAATTCAACATGGATTTTTTGTATCATAACAAATCATCTTCAATAAATCTTAATGTCCATCAAAGTATTTTGACATAGATGAAATCATAACATTTTTTAGAGAAATATATCTTTCTATTTTGAAATCATTTAAAGTCATATAATTATAAAAGAAAACATTAATTTTGAAAATATTCTTATAATCTTGTAAGGGAAGCATTGATGAATTTATAAAGGTAGAAAATATCTGCACCCACTGTATAAGTTAAAAAAACATTATTACATTAATTTTGTCGAAAAGGTCATAAGGTACCTTATTTGGAAAAAGACGGAAAGATTCCTTTCAAACCATTTTATAAAAAGTCAAAAAAAGGGTATAAATATAATTAACCAATAATATATTAAATAGTAAAAAATTTTTGGAATACATTTTTAAGAAACATAGATGTGGATGATAAAGAGGTCCTTGTAGATACTTACGTAAAAACAATCTCGGATAACAAAAGAGATTGTGAAATTAACCCTTACCTTGTAATTTTCCTTAGTCGAGGGTAGGTTAACATCCTGTATAATGGTGAAATTATTTTTATTAAATGATACAAGAATAATATACTTTAATATGATATCATATATGATCTTTTAACATTGCCTTGTTAATAATATCTTAGTATTGTTGTTGTTTCAGGTGTTAACTGATTCGTTCTCCTTTATACGCTTTGTTACATAGGTAATGTTTTTTATGGATAGGATGTATCTTATTCATATTCATAATGATATTAAGTATTTAAATATTATTTTTAATCATCTAATTAAAATTATCCTTCAATGGATCTGATGGGGAATGAATCTCATGGCGTTCATGGAGACGGTAATCTGTACGTACGTACGAGCAACAAATATATTTCTTTTGATATTAAAATAATATATAATTTGATGGGATATAATATATAAAAAATCAATATCATGTTATATTTATTATTTACATAAATTACACATCATTATTATACCCATCCAAATAATAATGTATTGAATAACAATTACACCACGACGTGGAGACGGTTAGCCGTACATACGCACGTATGGTGACATGTCATTAAAAGGACGGATAGAATAAAGAATATGGTTGTACCATATTTAAAATAACATCACAGTATATAGAATATACTAGAGTTATTATTTTATAATGGAGACAACAAATAAAGAGGAAGTGGAAGAAGAAAGGACTTGAAAGAGGTGATGAAATATTTACCTTTTCTCCGGGTTCTTCCTTTTAATTTGATCAAAAGGTTCCTTAGGATGGCTTCATGACTAATGTAAGGCCACTAAGGTGAAGGTAGGATAGTTGATAGGGTATTTGGTTTGTGTTTGGCCAAGAGAAATGGCTTTGAGGGTGTGAATTGGAGAGAAGGGAGAGTTCCCTTTTATAAGAGGGGTGAGGGGCACCTTAGGAAATGCTTGAAATATTATTTTATAATAAAATAATTTTTGTTTTATAATTGCTCAAAAATGAATTATTTAAAGGATATGGTGGGGATGGGTCGAAGACCACTTAACCAATACGTTTTAGAGAGTTTTGGGTCACCATATTAACTTTATCTTTTAGATTTAACTCTTTGTTAAATAGTTTGACATTTACCATGTCTCTTTGTATTTTTATATTATATAGTTAATAAACATACTATATACTTCAAAGGGAACCCCAAGTGGTTAATTAATGATACACCTATCATTATATAAATCTTTTGGCAGAAAATTAGATTTTTATGAATAGAATATCAATTAATTATATAATATCTTTTAAAAAAACTATTTTATGTCAATTTTGACACTATTTGGTGTTTTGTTTTTGTAGTATTCATAAAAGCTTTATTAATTCAAAAAAAATCATCTAAACAATCATAAAATGTCATATTGACCATGAAAATTAGTGTAATTCATAAAAAATATCAAATTACATTTATCTGGATATTTATAATATCAATTATTTTAATATTTCATTAATTAGTTAATTACTCCATCATCATTTTGTCGTAAATAAATTTATTTATTTAATGTCTAAAAATTATAAATAAAACACCATTATGTAGGAAATATTTTAATATATCTATTTAATATTTATTGTCTAATTTATCTTATATATAGCCCTGTATTAAAAAAATTAGTTATCAAACATTAATTTTAACTCTTTTGAATCTTCTTTAAATAAAATAATAATAAAAGACCTACTCTAATCCAAGTGGACCTAAAGGATAAAATTTTATTCCTAATGTTGTTTTTGGTTGAATTAATCTTTGAAAATATATAGGTATTATGTATCTATTTTGACCTTAAATAAATTTACATAAAATAAATAATTATTTAAATAAAATTTGTTTTTAAAGTATAACTCAGTGTTTTTTACTATTCATAAAAAATTTAATGTTTTCAGAAAAATACCAAAAATTCACCCTAAGAAAATTTTTATATTCCTAATCATAAAATGAAGTCCATTTTTAATGATAAAATTAATAAAATTTCAAAAAGTGGGTATTACTAATCATAATGGCTAGTTTGGTTGGTTTTGATGTGTTAGAACTCGAAGTTGCGTACAACACACACTATTGTATTATTCAAAGAGAAGAGTACTGTGGAAGCTTAGGGTGTTACATATACACAACTATTTGACATTTTATATCATGAATATAATTATTTTTATTATATTATATGCTTCATGTAATTTTATTATTTCTTGTGGATTATCATTCAAAGTTACTAAAGTGGTATGGTTTATTGCATAAATCTCATCGTTTATCGAGATTTTTTACAATTATGCTTCCGTTGATGAAATATTATGATCCATCTCTCACGAAAAATCATGAATTTTCATCTCTTATATTTATTCATGATATCATATTGTAATAGTACCATTTTTCACTCTTTTATACTTAATAAAATTGTTAAAATGTTTTTAATAAAATCATACATTATTTCGATCTTCAGTCGGAAATCTATTTTATCCCAAAATCTTGTTTTAAAAAAAAAATCAATTTTTTAAAAGATATTTTTTTATTAATATATATTTTTAAAATTTTTTTTAAAATAAATGTATTTGGAAAATGTTCTTCAAAAAAAATTCAAAGAAATGTTATTTTCCTTATGAAATTCTCTACGTTATCTTTCTAAATCATTCTCTATCAAGGATGTAATCATTTGATATAGTTTATTCTTTATTGGGGATATATTATAAGGAAAGAACTATTATCCAAAAATTAAATGGTTTATGTTTAATATGAATGGATTTTTTGGGATAGTCGTTTATCTTTCATTGGTTATAACATGATGAAACCCACTTCTTTTTGTGGGATATTATATTAGAAAATGATTATGAATCCTGACTATTTTCAGAAGGTTATGATATTGTAAAATGTTTATAAATATCCATTTTATTTCATTATTTATGACATTATGAATGTGTATGATGTTTTCAATCACATATTTATGATTTCATTATGTGACAGGTGGGACATATATTTACCTACAATGCATTTTGTAAAGATTTATATCTCATGTGATAATGATGGGAATCAAGATGACGGTATTCATCCACAATGAGAAACATGTGCATCGTAATCCACAATGGGAAATTTGTACGTCTTGGTTCACATTGGGAAATGGGTGAATCCTAATCCACAATAGGTAAGAGGTGCATCCTGATCAATTATGGGAAGAAGTTGTAACCTGATCCACTATAATGAATGGTATTCCAATAGGGATGGTGGTGTGTACCAACCAGACATTTTAGTCCATATGAAGCACCTAGATATATTTTTGAAATGATCATTGAATCATAGAGAATGATTTTACATGATTAAGAGTCTCGAACAATTTTATGTTTCATTCCTATGATATACATTCATGGATTATGGCCTTAATTTTCATTTGAATAATGTCTTATGACCTACAAATATTTATGTCATGACTCATGATTATGATCATTTAAGATGCTTACATGCCCTCCCATATTTTTACCTTTACTGATAATTTGATCTCTCCCTTTGTACTTTTCCTTCACTTATATTAAAAAGGAAGTTTTTATGTATGAGTACTAGAGGATAATATATTTATAGCATATATTGAAGATAATTCACCAAATTAGAGGAATGTTTTCAAAGTTCCCAAAAACACTAAACTATTACAGTACCCAAAAGTTTAATTTTGTAACGTGCTAAATATTCCTCTAAAATGATGTAATATCCATGTTTGTTAAGCTAGGCTCAATATAATTGGTATTAAAGAAAAGGTTTATTCAGCCTTTTGAAACTAAGATTAGAAAACTATAGTTGGATACTGAAAGATATTTATAAGGATATTTCTTGGGATGTCTATAAGGATATGTCCAAAGATGAGTCAAGGGTTAAGAAAATGTACTAAAATTTTGGTAAAGGATTGATAGATTTGTTTCAAAGATATTACATCCTTTTCTAGACCATACTAGTGGATTTCATAGGGGAATAGACAGATGTTTTGAATATTTAAAATATTGAAAAAATTAAGTAGCTGCAAATAAAAAATAAATAGTTTGTTTAACGTAATAGATGAGAATATTGTTATCCCTATGTTATCATAGGATATATATTTATTTTAATTTGGAAGAATGGGAATTAGGAAAATGAATTTATTATGGGGGAATATAATAAATGAATCATGCATTTTTGTAAGGCTAAAAGTCTTTCTTATTGTGAAGAAGAGACCATGAGAAACATATGAACTATAAGTTTTTTTGTAAGGGTATTATATATAAGCATGATTATACTAAATACACATGTTTAGTTTTTCATATTTAAGGAAATAATTATTAAGGAATATAACAATGATGTTTAGTTTTCGAATTATAGAAGAGGTGTATTGATAAAAGTATTAATGTATTTGAGTTCCTGAATTATGTTATATAAATCATGAAGTATATAAGGATTTTTTATATAAGTTTTTCTTTAGGATATTTAAGAATATGTGAAATGATATATATGACCTTGAAATGTGATTTAATGTTGAGGTTAAATTATGGTAATGTAACCCTTAACAAGTTTCAAAGGATGAGAAAATGATATTTAGTATGGATATTGAGACGGTGATATGGATAAAGTAATTTTGATAGTACCAATGGCCTCAAAACTGATAAAGGATTTGATGAAAAATAAGATTATGCTATAATGGATGGATTTTACAAAAAAATAGATTTAATTAAGATATCCTATAATATTTGGAATAAGATGTAATGAATGCCTTCAATATTTCTTTTAGGTCCCTCAAGTTATTACCATGTTTCAATAGAATACATGATAATGGTATTAACATGTTTTGTAAAGAAAAACAAGAGATAAAATATGATATATGGGGGATCGATGTTAGGAATATTTTTAAGTGTTTATTGACATTCCTTTGAATTTTTTGGGTTTTATTCTTTAGAAAGGGTTACAAGGTTAACAATTTATGAAAAGGATAAGTTAAACTTCTGATGAGATTTTAGAGATTAATGTATTGTCTCTCCATATGTGGATTTAAACATTCTAGATATCCTTTTCTAACTAATTAGTTTTGATGATAATCATATATAGAAAAAATGAATTATCATTCTACCTATGTATCTTATGATATGTTTTTTTCTTTAGGGATAATAAATTCACCCTCATTTCTCAGAGTAAGAGGTGATGTGGAAATCAATAAAGGAACATCCAAAGGGTGATATTGTTCGTGTGAAATGGAATTAAATAAAGTAATTATATCTTCTTGTAAACAATTATTCAAATTTAGGAAATGGTTCTTGAAATAATGATTTTTCTTATTGTGATATTTTTTATGTTATCAATGATCGCTTTCAAGCCTCGTTGATTTATAGATTTTTGATCCTTAACTTTATCCGTACCATGTTCTCTATCACTATCCATTTGTATTTGGTGTTATTTTTCTCTTCCATGTCCTATTCACACTTTCGACATATTTTCTCCTATGTGGAAACCCAATTATGAGTTACTTTTGGTTACTGTTATGTTCCAAATGATATTTTTTAAATGAATTTTTATAATTCATTTTTTGATGTGGGTTTCTATTAAAGAAACATTACGGTATTAAAAATTTAATGATCCAAAATAATTTTGAGGGGAAAATTCATTATAATTGTGTAATATTTAACACCCTGAGATTTTGGGAAATATATTTTCGGAATAAATTTATTATTTTTAATATTATGTGTTTCACACAACACAGAATATAGAATGTGTTATATGAAAGCGCTATGTTAGAATTATGCTACACACAACACCATGTTAATCTTTCCCTACACATAACACAGATATTATCGTTTGGTAAATAGAAAACTATGTTTGGCATGTGTTACAAACAAGGTTGAGTTCCTACGTCATCTTGAGTTACAAGTAAGAACATGTTTTTCCAAACTAAAATATACTAGTAATATTATTATAATATTATTATCCCATATACATTGGAATTCAATTTATGAATAATAATAACTAAATTTTGAAAATATGGTTTATAAATGTATATAATATGAATTCCTTGTTTACCAACTAACTAGAAATGAAAATTAAACCCTTTTGTTAATATAAGAAATCATTTTCTAGAAATTTATTTATATAAATTAATTAAAATGCATTTTATAAATTATATAAATGATACATATATATATATATATATTATATTCAATAAAATATTTTACTTTCATTTATGTTTTTTCTAGATAATAGAAAAGAATAAATCCAATTGAACAGAAAAAGATGTATATGTTTTTAAAAGTAATTTTACTACCATTTAATGGAACACAATTTTTAAATATAATAAGTGTCACTTTAATAAATTATATTTGACAAAATAATATTCATTTTTTAAATCAAGAAATAAAAATTATCTTAGGTTGAATTTTTTGTTTTTTGGGATGTTTCATTTTTAGAAGAATAGTAAAAATACTGAATTTTAATTGAAAATTATATTTTTGTCTAATTTTTTTATAGTTAAATTATATGATATATTAACTTTTAAATAATACATTGATAAATTATATATATAATATTAAAATTTATTTCATTATAATTAATTTCACTTTGAAAATGGATATAAAATCATTTCAAACTTTTGAAACTTTTTAGTATAAAAAACGCATTGTTTCATCTCATCCATGTGATTATTTTAAATTATTTTGATGAATTTATGTGATTATAATTTTTAAAATTGGATTCAATATTTTCAATAATAATAATTTCTAATTTCTAATTAGTTAAATTTAAATTCGGACCAAAAAGAGTAGTGAAAGTAGTTAAAATTAATTACAGAAATTAGGTGAAAATTGATTTTTTCATGGAATTTAACTTTAATCTCAAGAAGTTAGATGACCTTGAAACATGTAACAAATAAATTTTTATGGTCATATTTAGACCATATACTCTTTTTTTTTAATGTAAAATTATTTATGAAAAATATGTCTGATAGAACTCTCAATATTGTCTACCTTTTTATAGTTACCAGAATGACAATGCTCCTCTACTATAAAATGTAACTAACCCCCTCACATATTCAAAATTATAAATCCCTTTGAATCATACAAAAAATGACCTAATAATATCAAAAAATACCTTATATTAACTTATAATTATCAATTTTTCTAGAAATAAAACCAATTATTTCCTTTGGTGAAAACCAAAAGGAATTACCAAAAGAAGAGGTAACACTCTTCAATGATCACTTTTGTTTTATTTCATTATACCCCCATTAAATTATTATTATTAAATGATTTTATAATATCATATGTATCCTAAATATAATTATATGTTATTATATTTGTGTTACTACCAATACATTCACACAGAGACATCAAATAGAATACACAATCATCGTTCAACTGTAGGGAAAACTACCGCCTCACAAACCAATGTTGTTCGTTATTCCATTACCACCTATCAAGGTTGATAATATTGATGTATTTAAATTTTTTATATGATATTTATTATTTATTTAATATTTTTTAATTATTATTTAACACATAAATTCATGTTTTTAATTTTCTGAGAATATGATAACATTGTTTGTGGATGTGTGGACTACCTCCTCCTCAAAGCGATGTTATTCGTTCACACTTTACATGGAATGTATTAAGGATGGAAGTAGTATAAATTTTACATATATATGAAACAATTATTATACATTAATGATAATATATATATATATATATAAATACATACACATATTTCATTTACATTTATTCTTTCAATACGATAATAAAAAAATCGTTCATGTGTACGTATGGTCTACCATCTCTGTGAATGATGTATCAAATTTTATATCTAGACTTTTTAAATGTTATTATATATAAATATCTACTGAATAAATATTATATTTACATATTTTTTACATTTTTGAAATTATGAAATCATAATAAAAGAAAGTAAATAAAAAATAAAAATTCAAAATATATAAAAAAACAAAGAGGATATAACCCAAAACATAACATTAACAAATAATTTTTAACAAACAGGTAATAAATGTCAAAATAAAATCATATATGTTATGATATATAAGAATATTTCTTTGTGTTATAATTATAATAAACTTATAATTATTATACAATAGGTTTCAACATGTACAAAAAATGTCAAGACTTAAGGTAGGGGTTTTCACATCTCACATTTATTTCTATGAGTTATATGAAATATTCACCAATAATTCTTGTTGTGTGGTGTATATAATTCCCCATGATATGTTATATCATGAATTTAATTTATTTATTGATATTTATATTTTCAATTTATGTTATTATTTCAAGAATGTCATGATTCTAATGTTACTCAAGTTGTAAAGGGATTTCTTGTCTCACATTAATTTCTATGAGACTCAAACGACATTCGTCAATAGTTTCATTTGTGTTGTGTATATACTACACATGAATGTATTATATTATTATTATCCTAAAATTTATTGTTATTTATATATCTATTTTGGATCACTATTTCATGGGGTTTATGGTTAAAATTTTACCATGTCGATAAGGTAATTTTATCTAAATTTCCCTTCTTTGAGAAACCTGATATGTTTTACATCTACATTATATTATGAGGTATATATACAACACATTTACATGTTATATCATGAATATAATACTTTTTATGATATTCTAATATTCATGTACTGTTATTATTTCAAGAGGATTATGAGTCAAATTTACCATGGTGGTATAAGTTTATTTCAAAAATCTCATCGTTTACTAGGATTGTTTCAGATTATGATTACATTGATGAAATAATTTTATCCATATAACACAAAAACTAATGAATTTTCACCAAATATGGTTATTCATTATATCATCATTTAATGATACATTTTCCCACTCTTTGGTACTTAATATTATTAATAAAATGTTTTAAATAGAATTATTATATTTATATTGAAAAATAATGATTATTTATATACATTTATTATAAAATTCAAGTTTATAATTAATATAAATATGATATATTATAACATTATTTTTTGTAATTCAAATGTATAAATATATATATATATATATAATGTTTTTAAAAATATTTCAATGATTATAAATTAATAGTTAAATATATTTAAATAATTATGAAATTATAATATTTTTTAAATAATTAATATATTTATTATATTTATAAATATATAAAAATATTTTTTCAAATATTTTTATTTATAATTTATATTATAAATAAATATATATATTTCTACAATGAATATGATCAATATATATATATATATTGAGATAATGTTGATATTCATGGATATGTGCGACATTATTTATGTCCACATTTTGATGTGTGAGTATAATTGATGCTATATGATCATAAGATTATTTGGGACATGATTGTGGGTTAATATATTCCAAATTATATGATTGCCTATATTATGATGAAACATAAATATGTTACGTATTCATGACTCAAGAATGTTCATTTATACATTGACTCACAATTGGAAAATTGATGTTTTTTGATGGGTCATTTGCGATGAAAAAATGACCATTCTAAAATAGTATATGGAATTGGACTATTTGTGATAGAATTAGTGATCCGTCGCAAAGAGTCACTCTTTGCGACAAACAAATCTAGTCCGTCAAAAATATTTTTGGTGAGGTTTTCAGTCACCCATCGCCAAACTCCATAACAATAGACTGTTTGTGATAGAACAAAAATTCTGTCATAAATTTTAGTCGGCTTGGAAGTATTTGCAAAAAAATCTAAATTATGTCACAAATACTTTTGATCAAACGTGTCTTTGAGAAATAATTATTTCTATTTCAAATGTTCCATCGCAATAAGTTTATCGATTTAACCTACATGATCCCTCCTTTCTCCTCCTCTCTTCTTCCTCCTTTCTGGAAAAGCATCGACGGACCCCCCCCCCCTTTCCACATCACACCACTGTGCCATTTTTGCACTCCACCACACCAATGCACCACTCTTCCACTCTACAATGTCATTATGTGTGTATTTCTTTTTTGAAACTGGAACACATCGCTGCCCTGGGCCATTGCACTTAGATCTGTAAGGTACAAACGCCAATTTCATTCTCCTTCAATTTTATTTTTGTTTTGTTTCAATAATATGAATATTGTTCTGATCAAAACCTAGGTGAATCGATTTACCTAATTGTAAATTTTTTTGATATTTAGGAATAATATATATCTTTCAGTTTATCTTTGGGTGTCAATTGTTTTTATAGGATTTGATTTAATTTGAATACTGGTCAGGTCAATTGTTTTTTGTTGTCAATTGTTTGTGTATAAATGTGGTAAATATATTTTGGGTGTCCATTATTTTTGGCTGCTAATGGTTTTTTTATAAATATTATAGATGCTACGAATTTTTTTAATTTAATTTATATAAATTTTTTATAAATATTTTTTGGGTATCAATTTTTTTTATATAAATTTATTTTTTTTATAAATGATATACATGTTGTCAATTTTTTTTGTATAAATTTTGTAAATATGTTGTAAATAATTATTTTCTTATTTAAATTAAATATTTTTTGGATCTCAATATTATATTCTGTGTTCAATAAATGTTCTAAATATATTTTTATGTCAATTGTTTTATTTTTGGTTGTCAATTATTTTTTCATTTAACAAATCATTATTTATAATTTTCTTTATTTAAAATTTTTATAAAAGTGGACTATTGAAAAACTAATAATAATTTAAAATATGTAATATTTTTTTAAAACATGAATTATTATTATTAAGTTAATTATTTGTAATACTCTTTCAATTTATATAACCAATAAAAATAAATATTAAAAATTTGTAAAAAATATAAATTAAAAATAATGCAGTCATAATTTTAATAATTAGTAAAAATAATTAAATAATTAATAACAGTTAATATTTATTGAGTCATTATTATTATTAATTTATAAATATTAGTAACATTTATTAAAAAATCTGATAAAAAAATAAATAAATAGTGTAACTTTACCAACAATTTTTTAAACTACTAAAACTAAAAAAAATATATTTCTAATAAATAATAATTTTTTATCAAAACTTAGAAAAAAATAAAAAAAAGAACAACTCATAAAAATCCACAAGAATTCAGGTACATGTTCTATTAATTAAAATAATTTGTATTAATAATCTGAATTATTTTTGTAATATATATATATATAATATTAAAAAAATATTATATGAATTACCCATACGGGAAATGATACCAGACATCTGATGCAGGAAAATTTAATGCCCCACTAAGGGTAAACCCCACATTCCAGACCCAATGGTGGTCTCTAATGCTTTATATGATAAACAATGTGGGAGATATATTAAATTTTTATAATAAATTAACATAACAATATTAACTGAATTATGCACACGAGTAATGTTACTAAACATCCAAAACACATAAATGAAATGTCGTGTCATGGGTAAACCCCACATCCTGGACCCAATGATGGTCTTTGATTTTTCATACGATTAGCAGTTTGAGAGATACATTAATTTTTTATGAGAAATTAAAATTAAAATATTTAATGATTTTCCGACGCCTGTGATATTACCAAACATTTGACGCACACAAATGTATTTTCATGCCTTGGGAAAAACCCACATCTCAAACCCAATGGTGGTATCCAATTTCACATATGATAAATATTTTGGGGGATAATTTACCTTTTTATAAGAAAATATAATAATATTATTAATTTAATTACCCACACTACAATTCTTCCAAAAGTATGACAGACACAAAAATTATATCACGCCTAGTGTAAACCACACATCCTAGACCCAACGGTGGTCTCATATTTTCAATTAGATAAATAGTTTCGGAGATACATTAAATTTTAATAAAAATTATATTGAAAATATGAATTGAATTACTCCCACCTGTGATCTTAAAAAATAAATGTTATTTTGCGCCTCAGTTGAACCAAACATCCCCAACCCAACTGTGGTCTCATATTATTCATTTGATAAATTGTGTGGGAGATAATTTAAATTTTAATATGAAATTATACTAAAAATATTAAATGAATTACTCTATCATGAAATTTCCCTATGACCATAAATTTTATGTCGCGCCTAGGGTAAATCCCACTTCTCAGACCCAACAGTGGTCTTTAATTTCGCATATGAGATTCTGTTTGAGAGATATTATATTATTTACAAAAAAACATTATGTGCATTATATAATATATTTAATATTTTTATTCTATATTCACTATTCCTTTACGGTCCCCGAAATATAGTCCTAACCCTTCACCACACTCTTATTATTCTTCATAGATGTTTTTTGGCTGTTAAAATTTAAAAATAATTTTCAACTAGTAAAAGTGATTGGTAATAAATATTATTATTTATGAGGTTTTTTAGATATCTATGGACTCATTAATTAAACAAAAATTTCTATTACATGGTCCTGATTGGATAAATAACCACAAAAATTCAAAAAGATATAGTATAAATCTTGTCTACATTGTAATTGTTGAAACCATTATATCATTTGAATCATCTAATTACAATTTTATTTATAAAAAACCATTAAAGTTTCTTGTTATAAATGTGATATTATGATATTCGTAATTTTTGACAATGTTGGAAATAATATTTTACATTTTGGTTTTTAGAATGATTATATTATTTGGATTCAACCTAGTAAAGAGAATTCAGTAGAAAATACAAATTTTTTGGGTCTGAATCCATCATTCCCTAATTTATTACATGACACCTCTGGTCCGTCTATACATTGACCAACAACTCAAGTTGATATTCCAATTCAAAAATCAGAACCTTATCAGTTTTATAATTTTTTGAAATCTTTAAAGGAGGCCTTATATCCAGGATTCCAGATGAGAAAATTTGAATCTATTACAAAATGTATTACTATTAAATCATAATTTGGAATTTCAAATATTTTTTTGATCATATTTTATCATTGGTTAAATTTTTGTGTCCTGACGGAAATACATTACAAACATGTTTCTAGGAAGGTATGTGGTTGGATCACAATTTGGGGCTTAGTTATCAAAAAAAATCATGGATGTTGAAATGATTTTATATTATATTAGGGTTCTTTGGAATCATTAGTTAATTGTCCAATATGTGGATAATCTAGTTATAAAAAGGCACAACATGTATTTTTTAGAGTTCCAATGAAATATTAGATTTATTTTCCAATTAATCCTCATTTAAAATATTTATTTATGTCTTGCAACAAAGCTGGATTGATGAAATGAAATAAATAAAATATTTTTGTCCGTAAAATATTAAATTATCCAAGTTATGGTGATTCATGGAAACACTTAGATCAGACACACCCTTCTTTTGATTCGAAACCTCATAACATAAGGTTTTTCCGCTCTGTTGATGGTTTTTTTCATTTGGTGCTTACAAAAGTCAATATTCTTGTTGTCCTATTACCATTACTTCTTACAACATACCTCCTTAGATTTTGATGAAGGAACCATATATATATATTTGGTGTAATTAATTCAAGAAAATTTAAAGAATAATATTGATGTTTATTTGAGGCCACAAATTATTTAGTTAATTTACTTATAGAATATAGATGTGAATACATTTGATATATTTATAGATTAGAATTTTATAGTGAAGGATGCATTTTTATGGATGATGAGTGACTTTTCAGTGTGTGGTATGTTATTTGGATGGATAAAACATGATCTAAAATCATATATGTATTGCATGGTAGTGAAAAAAGAGTTTATGCGTGGTAATGGGATAAAGGTTACATATTTTTATTATCATTAGATATTTAATCTGGCATATAATCCTTTTCAATGAAATAGGATTAATTTTAAAAATGGTATAATTGATATAGGAGAACCTCTAGTAGTTCTCTCAGGTAATTTGGTAAAATCTATTATCTCTGAATTACCTCTGGTTAATTTTGGACCAACCGTAAAAGAAAAAAAATAAATAGTTTTAGGAGAGATCATAATTGGGTAAAGTGTGGTGTTTTTTTGGGATCGTCAATATTGGTATTATTTGTTGGTTCATTATATATTTGATTTAATGAATATTGAGAATAATTATTCTGATAACATATTTTATACCTTGTTGGAAAAACCTGGTAAGACTAAAGATAATGTAAATGCCCGATCAAATCTTTCATAGATTTTGAAAGTATTAACATCAATTATTGGAAGATGAATGATCACAAAAATTAATGAAGCCAAAATAATCTTGATTTCTTATTAAATAAAAAAAATTAATATTTTTTCAATGGATTATATATTTTAGGTTACCATATGTTTATGATTCTAATATGTCTCATTGCATCAGAAATGGGCATTTTACCAGGTTAAAATGCCATGACTGTCAAGTAATAATTGAATGATTTATTACTATTAGTCTTAGAGGGATGTTGAATTGTTCAATTTCGGTCATGTTGATAGAAATATCATATTTTTTGGAGGTATTTGTGTGGAAACATCGAATAATGATGCATTCAGTTTGCTGAAAAAAGATGTTGTTTTAATTTTAAATAATTTGGAGAAAATATTCCCATTGGGAAATTTTGATTCCATGGGAAATTTAATATCGCATTTTCCATATGAAGCTAAATGTTGTGGGACACTAAAATTCTAGTGGATATATCCATTTTAGATATGTATGCAAACATTAAAGAATAATGTACATAACAAAGCATCGGTTGAAGTGTTGGTTGCACAAGCCTACATGCAGAGGAAATTTTGAGTTTTAGGTCTTATTATATTTAGTTAAAATATCCTTTAAAACATAATCACATGGGTTGAAATGGAGAAAACATTGAGGATGTCACATTCCATCAGTTGTCACATTTTAATCAAACTGATATTGGTTTTGGTAGTTATCAAGAACGATGGATTACAAATGAATAATTGCACCGAGCTCATACAAATTTTCTACTGAAATGTGAATAAATGACATGATTCGTGCTATAAGTATTTTTTTATTTTGTTAAATATTTTTAAATTATGATTCTATTTACGTTGAATTTTTTGTATAATATATGATGACAATATAAGAAAAACAATTATACAAATTATATATACTCCTCTGGATGAGCGTCGTTAACAAAAAAATTCAGATTTCATTCAATGATTTGTTAGTTATGTTGATTTTGATAGAATAAATAATAAATTTTTTAATGACACCATTTATTAATAATTTGTATTGTTTATATACAACAAAACATGAAAATAAATTTTATAGTTGATAATGTGTGCCCAAAAACCCTCCATTGATATTGGTAAAATCTTATAATGGGAATGTGGTTAAAGGATTTCGATTTCATACATGCATATATGGTGACTAAAATCAATCAATGAATAATTATTTCAGTTTCAAATGATACCATCATAAGGAAAGTGAAGTTGAATTTTATGGTATGCTAGAATAAATAATTGAGTTCTATTATATGGGGCCAAATTATGTTACAATGTTTAAATATCATTGGTTTGATACTGATCGAGGGTTGCGAGTTCATCCATGACATGGACTTGTTGATATTTAATATAAGATATTTCATTCATAAAATGAAGCATTTAAGTTGGAACATATAGAAAATAATGTTTTATATACAAATTACGTTGTTGTATTATGATATTTAAAGGACTAGTGGAGTGTGAAAAAAATGAAATCATGTAACAATCAATTTATTAAAATTAATAGTTTAGTGGAAGTGAAAATTTTTTATTTTTTACAATAAACATTAGAAAATATATCACTTACCCTATGAGATATAAATATTGATTATAAAACCCCTTCACTTTAGGGCTGATGATACAGATAATGTTGATGATGTAATATGGGGTGATGAAATTGGATGTCATATAGAAGTTGATGATATTGAATATGGGGATGAAGATAATGATCTCGATGAAAATTATGATGAATATGAGGATTGATATATTATATTCAGGTATTTAGTTACAGGTAACTATTATATTCTGATATTTAATAGTTTTTTATATTTGATATTTTTATTATCTATTTGTTAAATGTAAGATTTTTATATTTTCGTATTTATTAGTTTTTATATTTTATATTTGTATTAATTATTTCTTACATGTAAAAGTGTTTGTTTTAGATGGATGGAGATTATCCTAATGATATATTTCATTTTATCATTGATGTCAGACTTCCTGATGATGAGCCTGATTCAGCAGAGCCTTAGGTAGATGCACCTATTAGGAAGGGGCATGGTCTTGCTTTATTGATAATTTAAGATCATGTTCTAGTGATTAAACCATCTATTGATTTTGATCCACATTTACAGAGGTATGTTTATTTTTTTATGATATATATTTTATATTTACATTGTGTATTACATTTGGTAATAAATTTATGATTTTTTTTTTATTTACAGAGTTTTATATATTTATCTATTTGCAGGTTGGTGAGATTCTAAGAAATTATTTTCCCAAGCCATGGGTGTCATGGGACCTAGTTCCAATCACTGTGTGTCACCAAATGTTCAACCACTAGATTACTCATTATAAAATAATATATAATTATTAAAATTTATTTGATTAGTAACATATTTTATTCAATTGCCTTGAAGAATTTATTTTCTCTAATTTCTGATAGCTAGAGAGGTCCTATCTGAGAGGCATGAAATATTTGTATATGTGAGCGCTCTCATCCATTTATAAAGAACCTTTGAAAGAGATCTATGACTAAAGCATGTTTTACTACTTCCGACTAGTATTTTGTCTCTCATAAACCTGACTATACCTCAACTAATGTATGAGATAGATTGTGCTCTTTGTAGCAAGGAGGGACTTTTAGGTGGAGGTCATTATCTAGACATCAGAGATGGGGGAGGCAAGAGGTCACACGTAGGGCCAGAGGTCATAAATTTGGAATAAATTGATGATATATGATAATTTATATTATTTATCAATATATATATATATATACATTAATTATACAATTTTTTTTATTTTATACATGCCGCTACTGACCCATCCATTATAGAGTTTGTAGTGTATAAGAAGATGTATATTGATCCCTATATAAGAGAAGTTGTAGGCGACTGGCAACACCATATTGTGGATAGTAATTGTTTTTAAATTCATATATAATAATTTTATTGTCCTTATAATCTTTCATTATATTTAAAGGAAACATGTGATATTATGGCCTCTCCATCATGAGAGAGTCAAAGTGAGAGATAACAAATATTTGATGGGTGATTCAGGTTTTGATGAGTGGGTCTAGATACATGCAACTTTGTAGGGAGTCGAAAAAGGGATGGTTTTGGGTATTGGTTCTCGAATGACACCTATGGGTTATTATGGAACTTTTATGATGTCATTAGAGAGCGTGCATGGATCTCATTGAGAGTCATTGTCGATGCCTTCGTTTACAACTCATTAGGAGGAGAGGTTGAGAGCTCAAGATGAGATATAATGTAGATGTAGAAAGAGAGTGAGGAGGTGGGTGAACAACATCGTCTGATAGGTGAGCTGATGTTAGAGTATATGGGATGGCTTGTGCATTGTGTTTGCATAGAGTTTCCCCTTAGTTATTCGAGGGATCCTCCCCCTAACCCTTAAAGTGATCTTCCTCTACCTAACAAAAAATGTGGATTTCTAATGTTTTATAACTATTTTTTAATTTGGTATGTCAAATATACCTTGTTTGAAATGATGTATTACTTTTATGTCCCTTTTAGTTATTTTAATTATATAATTTTTTTTAATGATTTGAAGATATTTTTAAAATTAATTAATAATTAAACATATTTTAATTTTTTTAATTAATTTTAATTTATATAATTATTTTCAAATAAATTTAATATGTTAAGTGTTGTAATTATATTAAAATATATTTATTTTTTAAGAATTATTTTTAAATATTTTAAATAATTTTAATATTTAACGTCATTTTATTTATTTTATTGTATATTTTTATTTTTTAATTATTTTAATTTTTATTAACATTTTCATTATTCTTTAAGATATAATTTTTGTAAAGTTTTCTGATGAACGTACATTATTTTTAATTTTTAATTTTTTTAATTGTAATATTTTTTTTCTAAATATTATTATTTCAGACTTACCGTTGTAATTATTTATTTAAAACTATTAAGAAGCTTATTTTTTATGGATGGTCCTTCCTTCACAAATAATTACTTTTTATGATAGACCATATTAAAAGAAACTGCAATTGAGATGCCATTTTTTTGACGAAATATTTATGAAGGAATCCCTTCACAAATGACTTTTTGTGACTGGCATCAATTACCAATACTCCATTGAAAATAATCAAAAATTGAGTAGTGACACCCTTATTAATCACCGTTTCTGTATATGGGATGACTCACTGATTATGATCTATACATATATATATTAGGTTCTTATGGGGTACAATTACATTAAAAACAAACAAAACCACACACACAAGCCTAAAAGGCAGGTCATAACCCCTGATAAATAGTAGTTTCATCAACACATTCTATATTTGCACCAATAAAACTACACATTATTAGCACATTATTGAAAGAGCTGATAAAATCCTTGCACATTCAAATTAAATGAACCGGAAAAGATTTTTCATCTCTGCATTTTTTAAATCTTTCACAGAATTGTAGTGTTTCGGATGTTGTTCTCCCTGACATCACTCCCTACCATCACTCCATGCCTTTTCCATCACTATTGCTGACACTCCCTGCCATCACTGTCACTCCCTGGCATCATCGCTTATTTCCCTACTACATTTTCTCCCTATTTCTGTCATTCCCTTCCCTCACCGCTCTACATCAAAGAATCATTGCTTCTCTAATGTATGTTATTATTTTTTCTCCTCTTTAATATCTTCTATCATCTAGGTATTTTCTCCCTCCAACCTTGATACATGTCTTTAGGAGTGGGTTCACCCCCTTAGTTATATATCAACATGATACATGTGTTATAATAGTGTATATGTGAATTTAATATTAATTTACAATTACCATATTAGAAGTCATTCATTTCGATAGGGATTTGAACATAGGTTCATCATGGATTTTGTGGAATGGGCATCATGAACATATGTATCGCGTGTCAAGTGGTGATAATTATATGTTTTAATTTTAGTATTAGTGTCGATGTGCATTTTATGGTCATGGTTTCCCTTTAATGGATTTATTGTTTTCATTTTAAATTATTATATTTTCTTTAAATTAATTGTAGACATAAATATGTCCATGTTATAGTGGATTCTTTTAGTTGTGTTTTTATATGATTTTTTTTCAAGAGGTTTTAAATAATAAATCTTATAATGTAATGATTCAATTTATTATGAATTTATTTTGGTTTTATAGTTGTTTAGACTTTATGTTGTTCATGATTTAACTCTTACAATGACCCCAAAATTAATAACTAATCGAGTTTTAATATTTTAAATTAAATTATTAAATATTATCATGCATCAAATTAATTTGAAAGGTAAAATGTTGAATTTTTATTGATTTTAATGAGTATATGATATTTTTGGGGTTATTTTTAAATTATTATAATGTGTTATGTGTTTTTTATAGGAAAAAAATATTTTATAATTATGTTCTATAAAAATTAAATATAAATACATTCATTTTTTTCATGTCTCGGTGTTTGTGAATTGATCATAAATTCCATAGGTGCATTTTTATGATTTTATTTTTATTGGGGGTTTACAAGTATGTTTATGTTTTTTTTCTTTATTATAAGTATATATTAATTATGATGAGTTTTTTACTATTATTTTTTTTGATTATAAGTGTATGAGAAAATTGTAAAAACCCTATTCTCATTTAAATGTGTTTTAACAAGAATATAACATAGGTTAAATGGTTATCTATAATGGTGAAATATTTTGTTAAAGGATTGTGATATACTTCTAATTATTGTGATTATTTATTTTCAAATACATATATCAATATATTTCATTCATTTAGTCATGAATGTTTATTTTTTTAATAGTGTTTGGTAGAAATTGAATTTCATATTTTCATTTTTTAACAATATTTATATATAATTTTTATGATATCGGTTTGGGTAAAATCATTATTTTCAAATCTTAATGTATTATATATAATGATATTATATTTCATTCCTTAATAATTTATAAAAATATATTATGATTCCATTTTTATTTTAATATGATATTTCTTACATGATCTTTTTTCTCATTTAATTTGGATCTAACCACATTATTATCCATTTAAATGTACTCCTTGATAATAATTTCTTACCCCCTCCTTTTGTTTACCATTTCCATTGGTAATTATATACATGATTATCTTAACAAGGAATACTTATCTAGATTATTATTTGGGAGATAATATTGTTTATTACAGATGATGCATGCTTTTAGTTTTAGTATGGGATGGATCCAGGAGGAACCAATATAAAAATTTGTGTGATGGAAAATGAGCTGACTATCCCAATAGGAATCCAAATGGGAAGATAGATGGAGTGAAACATATCATGATAATACTTAATAAACATTCTCCTGAAATTAAAAATAATAAAAACCTTTTCAAACTCCCAAACAGGTAAACACTACTACAAAAACGGGCAAGTACGGTGCCACCTTATATCAGCGCTAAGAAAATGCTCTGATAAAGAAACCATGTATCACCGCTAAAATTTTAGCGCCGATACAGGTCATCTTTATCAGTGCTAAAAAAATGTTGATAAAGATCCCATGTATCACTGCTAAAATTTTAGCACTAATACAGGGTAACATTTATCAGCACTAAAAAAGCACTGATAAAGAAGACATATATCAGCTCTAAAATCTTAGCACTGATACAAGAAGGATTTATCAGTACTTTTTTAGAACTGATAAAGCAGACCTTTATTAGTGCTAAAATTTTAGCGCTGATAAAGGTAGTCTTTATCAGTGCTTTTTTAGAACTGATAAAACCGCAGTCCCATATTTTATAAAATCGGTTGCACATTGTCCTCATTTTATCGCGACCTAAAGCTCTCGTGGTATTGAAACCCTGCGACTCTTCTTCGCTTCCCCCCGAGATTCACGTTGTCAGACCTCCGCCGCCCCCGATATTCATGTTTCAGGACCTTTTCTTCCCATGTTCTTCGCATTACCGGACCTCCACCGCCATTGATCTTCGCATTGCTAGACCTCTTCCAACATCGATCTTCACATTGACGCACCAGGTGTGTAAAGTTTTTTTGGTCCCCTATTACAAATACTCTTCTAGAATATCAAATATTTCTCTAGGATTCCTCTTTCCCAAGAACTACTCAGTATACTTCAAGTGTCTAGTTTATAATATATATATATTATATGTAACAACAAGAATAATATGAATCATTGGTATTATTCCTTCAATATTCTATCGTCCCTTGTAAATATTATGGTTTCAACAATAAATGTGAACTCCCTTCCAAATTTTCATTGTAATAACTCTATTTATGACATTTTGGTTTTTACGAATCTTGTAATTATAGGTAATTTATGACCTCCTTCTGAAAATTTTGTTGTTATATAGATTCCGTCATTTCCTGGATTGATCCAATACAACTCCGATAGGGCATGAAGAAGGAATCTAGGACCTTTTGGATTTGGAGTAGTCTTTAGGAATCATAATGGAAATGTCCTGTGATATCTTTGTAGACCATGTGGAGTTGTCTCATCTATTGATGCTGAAATTATTGGCACGCTCAATGTAATTAAAATAGAGTGTAAATGAGTTTAGAATTAAATGTGGATATAATGTGACTCTACTACCATCATGTAGTCGATCAGAAATGGTTATATTCATCCTTTATTAAAACTAGATGTTAGGTTGATCAAATTCTTGGAAATTCATTCATACCTGAACTACATAATCACACATTCATACCATTAATTCTACTTCTTGGTTAATAGTCCTGAAAATATTGGGGGTGAATTTTAATCACTTCATTTGGACTAATGAATTACTAAATGTTTTTTTTTGTTTATTTATATAGAGTTTCTTGAACTGTTCCAAAAAATCACAATATTGACCCTAAATTTTCCCATGTCTCATTCGCTTTTGGAATGGAAGAAGGAGTGTGTATGGTGGAGGTTCCACATAGTTATATTCTTTGAAGGGTTGGACTTGGACGTGAGCTTTTTCATTTTTATCTATTTCTAGATTCTTTTCTTTATCAGTTTTGTGTGTGATCTCATTGCTTGATTTTTTGATGACTGTGGAATGTGATTAATGTTCTTAAATCAAATTTTCATCTATTTTTATGTCTATTTAAATATTATCTCATTTTCACTATGAAAAACAACATGTTTTTCTTTTTCTCTTGTATGTGTCTTAGTTTTACTAGGTAGTGTACCAGGTAGTATATCCAATAAAGTCTTATAGATATTCCATAATTTGTGATTGGGAATTCAGAGAGCATCCATTTGATTATTCATCTATATTTATTATGTATTCATTCTCTAGTCCACTTTTTAGATGAATTAGATAAGAATATTTTCAAGATTTGACTATTGATTTTGGGATTTTTGTGGCTTCCTCATCATATCTTTTTGAAATTTTTTCTGATGAGGGGGTGGAAAATGATGAGACGTAGTGGGGAAAGGTTTTTGTGGGAATTTTTTTTATGGTTGAAGAGATGGATTATGAGGTGAGAACCCAGGTGGTATCTGATTTCATTTGGGATCTTTTCCACTCCTCTATTGGTAGTAACCCTGATTGGTTTTTCTGTTTTGAATTGGTATTAGTAGATAGAAAGTTTGCTGAAATTATTGTGGTTGTTTATTGTAATTAACGTAATTACAATCCCATATTTGGGTTTCCTCAATTCCATCTTGAAAGTATTGGTATGGGTGTGGTCCTCCACTCATTTCAGATTATTTAATGGACTATACTACCATCATGTAGTCGATCAATGAAAACATAATGAACCATGTCGTTCCATAATTTATGCCATCTAAATGTCATTCTGAAAAACATACAAGAAAACAACTAAATAACAGACTCAAGTGAAGGCTCCCATAGTGGTTATGAACAGCATGCTCAGTCCCCTATCTAAGCTCAAAACCCAAAAATAATGTTGTTAACAATCAAGAGGAAATCCCCTTGTCCTTTTCCATACCTATATCCATGAACACATCTTGGGTACCAAGTAGATGTATCATTCTTGATTATTCTTTTGTTAGGACTGGGGGATTTGAGGAAACTATAATGAATCTAAAGTAATTATATTTTATGAATTTCATATTGTAGAGATTATGAGAATCCTTTATTTACTTAGAGAGATGGATACTGGTTTTCATCCATATGTATTTTTGGTTGGTGAGGTATAAAAGGATGGACTAGTTAACCATATAAGGGTTGACCCGATAGATGAGTATGAGCCATAGAGGATAATTTTGTGTGAGTTTTACCATCTATGACACAAGTGATCATCCCAGCAAACCCCTTTGTGTTTGGAAACTGTGTTGATATTGATGGGGTGTCTATACTGGTTCTGTTGATTTCCAAATCATTATTGGAAATGGTTAGTCTCTATTAATCTCTATTTTTATAAGAGGGTGGTTCTCTTCTAATGTATTTGGAAGTCGTGTTTTGTGTACATGAACCAAAAATACAAATATTTGAGATTCAAATTGGATGAAGATGAATAATGATTGGATGGATGCTAATCGTTTGACAATAGAGTATGAGAATGGAATTAAAGAGTTCATAAAGTTTACAAAGGATCACGCAAAGGATCCTTCTCAAATCCTTTTTCCATGTTTACATTGTTGTTATTCTAGAATACATACTCCAGAGGATTTGGAAAAACATTTGATATGTCATGGAATAGATCGGAGTTATAAATTTTGGAATAAACCCAGAGAAAAAAATAATGTAGCTACTGCCTAGGATAAAACTACATTTTATGGATCATCAGATATGAATACAAATATGATAATGAAGAAGACTGTATGGAGGATATGATTGTAGACTTCAATGATGATGAAGATCGTATTGAGGAAATCACAAATACAATTGAAGATGAACTCTGTGATTGCCCAAAATTATTTGAGAAGTTAAAGAGTTCTGCAAAGATTCTAATGTATGCGGGTTTCATTAAGTATACAACATTGTCAGTTGTACTTAAGTTGTATAAATTGAAAGTAGGAAATAGATGGAGTGAATTCAGTTTTATAGAACTACTTTCTCTCTTGAATGACATGCTCCTAGAAGATAATGAGCTCCCAAGCCGTAAATATGAAGCTAAACTAATGTTACGCTCGATGGATATCATTTATGAAAGAATACATCCCTGACCGAAAGATTGTATATTGTTTCACAAGGAGAAAAAATCATGTTCAGAATACCCAAAGATTGGTGCTTCTCAATACAAGAAATATGAATCCTATCGTATGAAAGTTTTATGGTACTTTCCAATCATTTGAAGGTTTAGGCATCTATGTGGAAGTGAAGAAACTGCAAGACAATTGTCGTGGCATACAGATAAAAGAAATAAAGATGGGAAATTATGTCATCTAGAAGACTCTCCTCAATGGAAGAAAATTGATCATGAGTATCCTGATCTTGGAAAAGAGCCGAGAAACCTTCATCTTGTGTTGTCTACAGATGGAGTGAATCCTTTTGGTTTTCACACCAGCACTCATATTATATGTCCTGTTATGTTGGTAAATTATAACTTTCCACTATGGTTATGAATGAAATGGAAATTCATCATGTTATCTATTCTTATATCAGGACCAAAAAAACCAGGTAACGATATTGATGTTTATTATGCTCCTTTGATCTCGGATTTGAAGTTATTATGGGATTTAGGTGTTATGTTGTATGATGCTTATAAAAGTGAATAATTCACATTGAGAGCGATGTTGTATGGGAAAATAAATGATTTCCCCTCTTATAGAAATTTGATAGGCTGTAGCATTAAAGGAACTCAAGGGAATCCTATGTGTGAAGAAGATACAGAATCAATTAGGTTGAAACATTCATCGAAATATGTGTTTCCAGAACATTGTAGATTTCTACCTCATCGGCATAAGTACTGATCTTAGATGACATTATTCAATGGATGTTTAGAACAATGCGCAGTACCGTCTCCACTAACAGGTGATCATCTATTTGAGAAGGTAAAAGATGTTAACACTGTTTTTGGTATACCATTTTTGAAAATCCTTTCGAAAATCAGTTGGAAAAAGAGATCAGTTTTTTTTTGAATTACCATAATAGAATTGTTTGTACGTCAGACATTTTTTGATGTGATGCATGTAGGAAAAAAATTTATGTGATAGTGTTATTGAAACATTTCTATATTCCCCTAGCAAAACAAAGGATGTAATTAAGGAAAGGTTGGACATGGTTGACATGGGAATATAAGAAGAGTTAGCTCCCGTGAAGGGTAAAAATCGAATGTTTCTTCCTCAAGCTGCTTATACTCTTTCTAGGGAGGATAGATATCAGTTTTGAAACTTCTTTAATGATATAACGGTTCCATAGGGGTATTCATCAAATATGAAGAACATTGTGTCAATGAATTATTTGACGTTAAAAGGGTTGAAATCACATGACTGCCATTTTTTGATGCAAGATCTTATTCCTATAGCTTTACATTGAATTTTTTCCAAGAATGTTCGTCATACATTAACAAAACTTTGTTTCTTTTTCAATGATATATGTAGAAACGTTTTAGACCCAGTGAAATTTCTAGCTATGGAAAAAAGAAATTGTCATCATATTATGTGAATTAGAAATGTTCTTCATGCCCACATTCTTGGATATGATGGTTCATTTTATGATTTACTTGGTGAGAGAGATTCGACTTTTTGGTCCTGTGCACAATATATGGATGTATCCAGTTGAACGGTATATGAAGATTTTTAAAGGGTATGTCAAAAATCTAAGTCATCCATAGGTTTTTATAGTGGAGCGATATATTGTTGAGGAATCCATTGAATTTTGTACTGAATACCTATTTTATGTGGAAGCATTGGTCTCCCGAAATCTAGTCACACTAGATGCATTGAGGGTGAGGGAATTTTTGGAAGAGAAGTTGTGACAATCAGTATTACAAATTGGGAGTAGGCCCAACTTTATGTTTTTCATAACAGTTGGGAGGTTGTTCCATATATTGAAACTCAAAAAGAAATTCTTAGGTAGTTGAATCCATCAAGGGCCAAAAAATGGATATCAAATACACATAATCACCAGTTTATAGGATGGTTTCAAGACCATATTTTTAAATAGTTGGATGAAAATAAAAATTCAATTTCTGAACGACTTTGATGGCTAGCCGCTGGACCAAGTTTTTATGTATTATCTTAAAATGGTTATGTAATTAATGTTTATACAATCTATACAGATGAACACGATAAAGATAGTACCATGAAAAATAGTAGAGTTACACTAGTGGCTGAAGCGATGCATGTTTCTGGTAGTAAGGACATAAATCCAATTTATGAAAACATGTCATACTTTGGCATTATCAAACTAATATGGGAGTTGGATTATACAACATTCCATTTGCCGATTTTCAATGCAAATGGGTTGATAACAAAAGTGGTGTTATAATAGATTAATGGGGATTTGTGAATGTTCATTTTAGTAAACAAGGGTACAAAGACGAATAGTTTATTATGGAATCACAAGCGGTACATGTTTTTTATGTTCCAGATCCCGCCAAACTAAGGTGGTCGATTGTTCTGTTATCATCCTAAACTAATGAAGGTTCCGATGAAAATTCAGTTAAGTATGATCCTTTCAGTGGTATGTCACAATCATTTCAGAGAGGTCCCATTGTAGATGATGTTTTGTATGTTAGAGGAGACAATAATGAAGGGATTTGGATAATCGATAGAGGTGTGAAATCCCTTCAACCTTTGAAAAAAAAGAAAGAGAGTTCAATAAACAGGTTATATTTTGTATGTAATGTAAATCTTGTTATCTCATGTTATTATATTACCAATACTGAATTTATGTAATATAAATTAACTATTCAACCACTTTTGCAGATAATGACTTCTGCACATTCTGGTACTCCTAACCTTGAGGCTGAACAAGTCTCTCAACCAGCTGCTGCTGCGGCTGTTGCTACTCCTGCTGCAGCTGCTCTTGCTCCTACTGTGTCTCCTGTTGCGGCTCCTGCTGCTCCTACTGCTTCTCCTTCTACTCCTCCAACTGCTGCTCCTGTTGTATCTCCTGATGCTACAAGTGTTGAGGTCCAACAACGATCAGCACATTCCATTGCTACCATTTTATAAGAACATATAGATGACGTTGATATTGATGAAATGGTCGGGAATGAAGGACCGATGTCGCAGAAAACACAGATGTGTCGTAGTTTGATAGTGTTAGCCAATGTTATTAAGACGAAAAGAAAAGGAATTAAATTTGTTGTCAGATGGAATGAACGAGGCCAACATGTGAATCCCAAAAGGCTATGTTTAGTAGTTTCATTGGAGTTTTCACTTAGTAACACATGCTGATTGACATAGATTCATGGCACCATGTTGTTTCTAGGCTGAAGGGTGGGATCAGGGAAGAAATTACGGTAACATTCTGAATTTATTTCCTTAATTTACTAGCAAATAAAATAATGAAACAATGTCTTAATCTTCTCAATCTCTTGTAGAGTACATTTATAGTAGACAATTCACACAAGAATTATGTACTATGGCTTGTAGGAAGGATTCATAGATATTTTCGCACTATTTTAACAAGATTTCACCTAAAATATTCCAAAGTTAAAATCAAAACTCACCCACCCATTGTCTACGCTCACCAGATATCCCAAGAAGCATGGGATGCATTTATTGGCCATCGTGGGGATAAGATGTTTCAGGTACATTGTGGGTGATAATACGTTGTTTGACGATACCTGTATTCATCACTTTGATTGTCTGTATTTAATTTATGAAATAGAAACTTTGTACTGAAAATAAGGAACGTGCATCAAAACCAACAACCCCTATGATAATGCAAGGATGGGGTACGCTTCATTAGGAAAGAAAATGGTACATATTTTAAATATATAGTAATATTGTTAGGTTCCAATAAATAACATCATAATTATATTTCTATGTTTATATGTAGATTGATTAGTCTAAAACCAAATACACTTCTATCCCACGTCATGTGCTATGGAAGGAGGCAAGTGTGAATAAGGAAGGGAAGCTAGTATATGAGAACACACAAAAGTGTGGGAAATATGTGTACGTATGACATGACGATAAAAATATTTGTTTTAAATTTATATTATATAAAAATAAGTAGTTATTTTCCTATATTCGAGAGTCACAGGAATCAGCTACTCTTGTAGAGGATGCAGATCTATTATCGACGACTTTGATGCAGCCAAAAAAATACGGTCGTGTCAAAGGTGTGGGGTTTTGGGTGACACTACAATTATATTTTGAGAAGAAAAAAAAACAGATGATACAGATGAAAAATTGGAACAAATTAGTGAAAAAATAGCAACCCTTGAAGAATGATTACAATGGTAGGGAGAGTTTCTAGAAACTTTTATGGGTGGGAAGCAATGATAAGACACAACTCAGGAACAACAAGCCCGTGAATGTAAAGAAACGGAAATTTCAAGAATTTTTTTTTCTTAATTTCTCTGGAATTTTACAGCTGCATAGTTTCAGATGGAACCTGATTCTGAGGCCCGGTGTGTCCGAAATCAATTTCCGAAGTTTAGGTCAGATACGCCTAGTAAACGAATGAGCGGGTTTTTCTTTCTCTTGAACCGTTGCTCGGAATTGAAATCTGAGGGCACCGATAAACTCACAATGCCGGTAATTGTTTAAGGGGACCTTTGCTGTAGTTGTGTTTGGAGCGGGTTGAGGTTTAATTTTTGGGGATTAGTTTGAATTAAATAAATTTGTTGTGTACAAATTTTATTCAAGGAAGGTGGTTTAATAATGAATTGAATAAAAATTGAGGGACAATTTTTATTCTTAACCACGTGGTTATATCCTACATGGGGTAGTTGGGGTGGGACCCACAAGCCCCTAACTACCCATGTGAGGATATTTGTGAGGTGGGGCCCACATGAGCCCCACCCCTTCACATTTCTTAAAACTCCTCTAACCCCTCTTAAAATTTGTAACTCTTATTAACTTGTTAAACATCCCCTTTATGTGGATGAACCTTCCTCTCCACACTCTCTCAATTTAATACTTGCCAACACACATTTAATTAATTAATTAAACCTAAACAATTAATTGAATTAGGTGTTTATTTTTCAAATTTTGAAATGCTTTGTATGAGTAAATAAAATAAGGAAGAGCCTTATTTTATTTTGGTTGGCAATTATGGTGTAAAGAGAAAGGGAAGGTAGCTCTTGAGTTTTGGAAGATCGGTTCATCTTCTTGTCGAAGAACGCCAACACTCCGATGAAGAAAATCGACTCGGCGGCTCGGTTTCCCCATCCTCTTCTACCTCTGTGACAAGGGAGGAGACACAGACGACGACAGAAATGATGCCATCATACACGGTGCTTGACAACCGTGAACTTCCTTCGAGGTAGGGGTTATCTTCACTCAAGTTTTATTTATCGATCTTCATCGATTAAAGATTGTCCACTTGTTAACGTCATAACGGGAGGAGATCATACCACACAAACATGACCGATTCTCCTCCCCTTTTCCTTATTGACCAACGTTGACGTTTGAGGTGAAGGAGGCGCAGTGCCGTTGAACCGCGCGGGAAAGAAGAGGATCGTGACTGACGTGGGTCGCGGCGGGGGTGGGCGGCATCGTCGCCCCGCGCCGGTGAGGCTGAAGGGACCACGACCGGAGCGGGCCATGGCGGAGGTGGGAGGCACCGTCACACCATGCCGGAGAGGCCAAGGGAGGTCGCGGCCAAAGCGGGCCATGACGGAGGGGTGCGGCACCATCGCACAGCGCCCGTCGAGGAAGAGCCGCGGTCTTAGGCCCCGGCGGTTCGGCAGGGGGCGGCCGGCCTAGCCAGCCGCCGGCGCTCCATGAGGCGGGGCCCGCAACGGCTCACCACCGGTCGGCCATTAAGGTCGGTCGTTACCCGAAGAAGGGGGGGTTTGTAACCCCCCCCCCCTTTGACCTACCTAAAGAAGACCCCACCGGGGGGCACCATTTCTGAAACAAAGGGTGTCGCTCCCCCTTCACACCCCGCTCAGCCGACAGCCGAGCTGCAGTCGGCTTCCGAGCTGGGCCGGGCCGGGCCCCCCGTGCCAGGCCGGGTCGGGCCCCCCCAGGCCGGGCCGCCAGCGCCGGGTCGGGCCTCCAGCATCGGGCCAGTCTATTCCAGTCGGGTTGGGCCGCACCCAATCAGGCCGGACCCGTCGACCCGTTCGGTCTGACCCAGGGGGTAATGGGCTGGGTCTGACTGGGCCCGAACCCCCTATTTTCAGACCATGTTCGTTCAAATGCCCATATTATGGGATACGGACCTCCAATTGACACACCGTCAGTTGCGTAGGGATCCCTGGACCGATACGGTCGATTAGGTATATTACACATAAGGTTTTGGAAAATATTGGGTACAGCCGGGTAAGTTCAACCCCAAAACCAACTGGGCCCTCGGAGCGGAAACGATTATAACTTCAGCGCCGGACGTCCGATTGACGTGCTGTCGACTTTGTTGGTTTCCTTTTGTTGATACAGATCTTTTGGTATAATTCATATGAGGTTTTTATGCAGTTGGATTATGGATGGGTTGGATTGTACCTGAAATCCAACCGGGCCCCTAGAACGGAAAAGCCGATAACTTTCAGACCGGACGACCATTTGACGAACCGTCAGCGGTGTTGGAAATCTCGTTGAGAATCTTTCCTTTTGAGAAAACCCTTTGAGATTTCAGTGTACAGTTTAAATACAGTTAGGTTGGTTTGTTCACTAAACCAATCGGGCCCCCAGGACAAAAAGGCTAATAACTCAAAGACCGGGCGTTCGATTGACGCGTCGTCTATTTTGAGATCCCTATGACGTGACAGATCTTTATGTTACATATTCATGGGAATTACAGACACATGGAGTGTCGACCAGTGGCTCATGGAGCGGACCCTCCCGGAGATGAGCATACGGAGTACGGAGACCTTGTAGCTGGTTGAGACCTGATGAATGCTTGTCTGATTCGAGTCGGAGTGACTTGTATAGCCTAGTGGGGAGCACTACTATGTTTGGGTGGAAGACCCACGATGGGGATCACTACTGTGTTGGGGTGGTAGAACCGCGGTACTCGACAGAAGGAGTACCTATGTAGGCTATTAGGGGGAGCACTACTCTGTTGGGGTGGCAGACCCATGGCGGGAAGCACTACTGTGTTTGGGTGGCAGACATGTGGTACTCGAAAGGAGGAGTACCTCAGGAGCCTAAGGTTAGTGGAAAGCCCCTTAGAGTTGTGACTACAACACTGTACTCTTCAGAGGATGAGCTCTTAATTAGTTATGGTTTCGACATATTTAATGTAAATCCTAGTTTGAGCAGAGTTGCTGACCTTTTTAAATTCCTCATGATTGAGATGGGTTACTTGTTAACTTAGGTATAGGTATGGGCATATACCTAAGTAGTGGTTATCTGTTGATTTCATATCTGTGTGATACCTCATGATTGAGGTGGGTTACTTGATAACTTAGGTATAAGTATGGGCTTATACCTTTGTAAGGGTTATCAGTTGAGGTCCTTTTTTTGGATATCCATGTTGGATTTAGGGAGAGCTTGAGGGTCTCAAGGTCCCTACTCAGTATCGTTATACTCACCCCTAGATGGGCTATGCCCGCACCTCATTGTGTTGGATGCAGACGACAGACAGCGCTGATGGAGGCCGAGTGTTTGAGGACTGGACGGTACCCGGAGGTGGACCTCACAATGAGTCGGTACCCAGAGGTGGACCCCACGACGAGACAGTATCTGAAGGAGGACTTCACGATGAGACGGTACTCGGAGAAGGCTGATGGGCGAGAGTGTTAGGGAGGCTATCTGTACCAACCCTTTAGGTAGGATCCGTGGTGGATGATCCAGGAGTTGCGCTATCTGTACCTACCCTTTTGGTAGGATCTGAGGTGGACGACCCAAGAGCTACTTCTATTCTTCCAGCTGCTTGTCTTTTCTGTTTTAATTTCATTCAGTTGTAGCTGTACTTTTCAGTTGGGTTTGTATTTTGGCCCATTTACTTTTCATCACTTTCTTTTGTACTTAGTGTATTACTTCTTCTTGTACTCTGTGGTGTTTTTTACTTTTATAAAGGCAATTCCTTCCATTTTTATCGGTATTTACGCAATTGGTGCTAGTCTCCATCCCTTGGCCTATCGAAGGCGGGCTTGGGGTAGTCATGGCATGGGCCCCGAGGACAGGGCGTGAAAAATTGGTATCAGAGGATTCGGTTTTTCCGCAAAACATAGGACTCTGATATTTCTTTTCTGTAAAGCAATAGTGTTAAAGGTACTAAGTGTGGTCTTCAGTTCAGGGAGTCCAATGTTGGTGCAGGCAGCCAACGTATCCATACACTAGGACCCTGACTATTTATTTCTAACTCAGTGCACGAAAACACTGATTCCGTGTGTTTTTTCAAAAAGTTTCTTTAAAATTAGCTCAAACCAGGTCAGCTCACCAAGTATAATCATTTGACCGTGTCACGTCTGTTTCTTTCAGGATGTCTACACCTAGTCAAACAGCATGGGTACCGAGTGGGGATCGTGATGATATCCCACCAAGAAGCGAGGCCTCAGTACAGGGACCTCCACCAGTTGAGACACCAGTAGAGAGTGCACGCCGCTTAAGCGTGATGCATGAGTTCCAACGTCAGAGGCCTCTGACGTTTCGAGGCGAGTCAGATTTTCAGATGGCTGGACACTGGATGGAGTTTGTAGCATGAGCTTTCCACACAGTTGGGACACCCGCAGATATGATGGTGTACCAAGTTGTTAGCCTCTTACAGGGAGCAGCTGAGAGGTTGTGGGCACACATGTTCCAGTTTTGAGACGGGATGAACTTCACCTGGTGAGACATCAAGACCTTCTTCAGGGTGGAGTTTATACCAGCGACTCTACACTCTGAGCATGCTCAGGAGATGTTGCCCTTGTCGTAGGGTTTTTCTTCTGTTGCCGAGTCATCTGTAGGCAGGAGATGGATGATGTTGTGGTCCAAGAGGACTAGGACAACAGGTGGGAGACCTTGGGTATTAGGTTTGGTTGTGTGAGGCAAACAAAACAGAGCCATCCATATGAGGAGCAGGATGTGCTATTCATGCGGCATGCAGGGTCACATGGCACGTTATTGTCCATCTCCCCACACAGTTGATCCAAAATCATTGGAGGAGCCATCGAGACAGAAACAGAGGCGAAGGCTTGAGCAGCAGCTGAGCGGTGGACAAGGAAGTGGAGCTCTGAATGCAGGTGGACTGGAGCGGGACTAGTTCCGGGCATGGAGGCCTTTTTTTTTGTGCTTGTAGATTTTTTTTATTGTTGATGTGGTTGTATGTGTCTTTGCACTTTGAGCAGCAGTAATAAAAGACTCCTTTCGTTGTGGCATTTACCTTCTTGTCCTCTCTTTATGTTGTTACTAAGAGGTTCCGGTTTAAAAACGTTGACTTGATCCTCTCTTTCAAGATAACTACTGGAGGAGACCCAGTGACCACAAACTTCTACCGACAGCGTGACTCGACCCTTAGTGGCAAGAGTAACGGTTGTATCTCATGGTAGTAGCGTTGAGGCCTTACAGCACCGTCCATGGCATGAATGTATCATTCATGTCAAGATTGACTGTATTAGGCAAAGAACGTGGTTCATCTAGGGGGTGGGACCAGATTTCTCTTTTCGGAAGAGGAGAAATCTCATCATCTTTTTGGTGGAACATAGACGAAAAAGGGTGGGGATGAGTTCTTACAATTGGATAGTCTCACTCATTGTTCGATGAGTGAACAGTTTATGGTTATCTACATATCAAATAGTCTCAGGTGTATCTACTCTCAGAAGGAAATGAACCTGAGACAATAGTGATGGATTGAATTTCTCTAGGACTATGACTTTGAGATAGTTTATACTCCTAGGGAGGGGAACGTTGTAGTAGATGCTCTTAGTAAGAGATTGTGCGTTCAACTGTTAGGAGTGGCGAGACAACAGCAATCAACTTTTCAGATATCCTTTGTGGATAGTGATGGATTCAACATGTGTAGAACCAGAGAAGGTTCAGGCTATGTCGAAAAAGTAGCAGATCATCCAAGAGTGGATGAATACTGCACAGAGCAGACAGAAGTCCTATGCTGATAGGAGACAAGATCACTAGAGAATGAGGGTGGCAACCATGTCTTCTTACGGGTCTCACCTCGACAAGGTCTACGGAGATTTGGCCGAGGCAGCAAGTAATATTTGAGGTTCAACAGACCTTCTAGGTCCCCAGCAGCGTAGGCAAGGTGGATTACCTCCTAGAATTTCCACCTCAGATGCACCGGGTGCACGACGTGATCTATATATATCATCTGATGAGATGTGTGCACGACCTATCCTTCATCATTAACCACAAAGAGCTGGACGTCGATGACGGGGTGACTTTTTCGGAGGTCCCGGTGGAGATCGAGGATCGACATGAGTGGGTCCTATGTGGATGGTCGATTCCTATAGTGCGCATTAGGTGGCAGTACGAGAACCTCCAGGAGAGAACATGGGAGCGGGAGGCTCAAATGCGTGAACAATCCCTTCATTTGTTCACCTAGTTTAGGATGCAGATTTACGGGGATGTAAAACCCTGAGGTGGGAGTAATGTAAAGACTCGGAAATTTCAAGATTTTTTTTTCTAAATTTCTTTGGAATTTTACGAGTTCGTAATTTCATATGGCTCCTAATTCCGAGGCCCGATGTGCCCGGAATCAATTTACGAAGTTTAGCTTGGGTACGTTCAGTAAACGAATGACCGGGTTTTTCTATCTCTTGAACCGGTGCTCAGAATTGAAATCTGAGGGCATCGATGAACTTGCAGCGCCTATAATTTCTTAATGGGACCTTTAATGTAGTTGCGTTTTGAGCGGGTTGAGGATTAATTTTTGGGGATTATTTTGAATTAAATAAAATTTGTTGTGTATAAGTTTTATTCAAGGAAGGTGGTTTAATAAAGAATTGAATAAAAATTGTGGAACAATTTTTATTCTTAACCAAGTGGTTATATCCTACATGGGGTAGTTGGGGTGGGACCCACAAGCCCCTAACTACCCATGTGATGACATTTGTGAGGTGGGGCCCACACGAGCCCACCCCTTCACATTCTTTAAAACTCCTCTAACCCCCTCATAAAATATGTAACTCTTATTAACTTGTTAAAATTCCCCTTTAAGTGGATGACCCTTCCTCTTCCCACTCTCTCAATTTAATGCTTTCCAACACACATTTAATTAATTAATTGAACCTCAACAATTAGTTGAATTAGGTGTTTATTTTTCAAAATTTGAAATTCTTGGCATGAGTAAATAAAATAAAGAAGATCCTTATTTTATTTTGGTTGGAAATTGTGGTGTTAAGAGAAAGTGAATGGAGCTCTTGAGTTTTGGAAGATCGGTTAATCTTCTTGTCGAAGAATGTCAACTCTACAACGAAGAACATAGACTCGGCGGCTCAGTTTCTCCATCCTCTTCTTCCTCCGTGACAAGGGAGGAGACACCAACGGCGACGGAAATGACACCATCATTTGCGGCGCTAGACAACCGCGATCTTCCTTCGAGGTAGGGGTTATCTTTATTCAAGTTTTATTTATCGGTCTTCGTCGCTTAAAGATTGGACGCTTGTTAATGTAATAACGGGAGGATATCGGACCGCACAAACATAGCCGATTATCCTCCCCTTTTCCATATTGATCAACGTTGACGTTTGAGGCAAAGGCGGCGCGGTGTCGTTGCACCGCGCGGGAACGAAGAGGACCACGGCCGAAGCAGGCCGCAGCGGTGGTACACGGCGCCGTCGCGCCGCGCTAGTTGAGGAAGAGTCACGGCCTTAAGCCGCGAAGGATCAGCAAGGGGCGGCCAGCCAAGCTGGCCCCCGACGCTCCAGGAGGCGGGACCCACGCGGGGCCCGCTGCGGCTCACCACCGACTGGCCATTAAGACCTGCCGTTAACCGAAGTAGGCGGGTGTGTAACCCCCCCCCCCCATTGACCTACCTAGGGCGGACCCCATTGGGGGGCGCTGTTTCCGAAACAAAGGGGGTTGTTCCCCCTTCACGCCCCGCTCGGCCGAAAGCTGAGCTACGGCCGGCTTCCGAGCCGGGCCGGGCCGCCAGCGCTGGGCCGGTATGCACCAATCGGGCTGGGCCGCGCCCAATCAGGTCGGACCCAGAACTGGGTCAGGTCGACCCGGTTCGGGCCAACCCAGGGGGTAATGGACCGGGTCAGACCGGAACCGAACCCCCTATTTTCGGACCAGGTTTATTTAAACGCCCATATCTTGGGCTACAGACCTACGATCGACGCACAGTCCATTGCATAGGGATCCTTGGATAATGTCGGTCGATTCGGTATATTATACTCAAGGTTTCGGCGAAGATTGTGTATGGCCGGGTTGGATCGAACCTGAAACCAATCGGGCCCTCGGAGCAGAAACTGTTATAACTTGAGCTCCGGACGTCTGATTGACGTTCCGTCAACTTTTTTGGTTTCATTTTAGTGAGATAGATCTTTTGATATACTTCATCTAAGTTTTGGTCATATTGGGAGTATGGTCGGGTTTGATTGTACCCGAAATCCTATGGGGCCCGTGGAACAGAAAAGCCGATAACTTTCAGTTCGGACGACCCTTTGACGAACCGTCAGCGGCGTTGGAAATATAATTGAGAAAAGGTCCCCTTGAGAATACCCTATGAGAGTTTGGGGTATAGTTGAGATACAATCAGGTTGGTTTGTACACAAAACCAACCGGGCCCCAGGGACAAAAAGGCTAATAACTCACAGGTCGGGCGTCCGATTGACGCGCCATCTGTTGTGTTGAGATCTATATGACATGACAGATCATTGTGTTACTTATTCATGGTACTTCATGACACTTGGAGTGTCGACCAGTGGCCCATGGAGCATATCCTCCCAGAGACGAGCGTACGGAGTACGGAGACCTTGTAGCTGGCTAAGACCTGATGACTACTTGTCCGATTCGAGTCAGAGTGACTTGTGTAGCCCTATGGGGAGCACTACTTTGTTTGGGAGGCAGACCCATGGCAGGGAGAACTACTGTGTTTGGGTGGCAGTCCCGCGGTACTCGATAGAAGGAGTACCTCTGTAGGCTATTAAGGGGAGCACTACTGTGTTGGGGTGCCAGACCCATGGCGGGGAGCACTACTGTGTTTGGGTGGCAGACCGGCGGTACTCGACAGGAGGAGTACCTCTGCAGTCTAAGGTTAGTGGGTAGTGCCTCAGAGTTTTTACGGGATCAATGTACTCCTAAGAGGAGGAGCTCTTCAGCAGTTTTGGTTTCGATATCTTTAATGAAAATCCTGGTTTGAGCTGAGTCGTTGACCTTTGTGAATTCCTCATGATTGAGATGGGTTACTTGTTAACTTAGATATACCTATGGGAATATACCTAAGAAGTGGTTATCTGTTGATTTCATATCCATGTTATACCTCATGATTGAGATGGATTACATGATAACATAGGTATAAGTATGGGATTATACCTAAGTAAGGGTTATATGTTGAGGTCCTTATTTGTGGATATCCTTGTTGGATTTAGGGAGAACTTGAGGGTCTTGGGGTTCCTACTGAGTATTGTTATACTCACCCCTGCACGGGCTATGCCTGCTCCTCGTTGTGTTGGATACAGATGACGGACAGTGCTGACAGAGGCCGAGTGTTCGAGGACTAGATGGTACCCATAGGTGGACCTCACGACGAGTCAGTACCCAGAGGTGGACCCACGATGAGACAGTATCCGGAGGTGGGAATCACAACGTGACGGTACTCAGAGAAGGTTGACAGGAGAGAGCGTTAAGGAGGCTATATGTACCTACCCTTCAGGTAGGATCCGTGGTGGACGATCCAGGAGATTCACTATCTGTACCTACCCTTCATGTAGGATCCGAGGTGGAAGAACGAGGAGCTGCTTCTATTCTTCCAACTGCTTGTCTTTTATGTTGTACTTTCGTTCTGCTGTAGCTATACTTTTCAGTTGGGTTTGTATTCTATCCCATTTACTTTTCATCACTTTCCTTTGTACTTAGTGTATTACTTCTACTTGTACTCTCTGGTGTTTGTTTACTTTTATAAAGGAAATGCATTCCCTTTTATCAGGATTTATTCCTTTGGTTCTAGTCGCCAGCCCCTGGCCTATGGAAGGAGGGCTTGGGGTAGTCACGACATAGGCCACGAGGATGGGTTGTGACAGTGAACATCCCACCCCACCCCCACTAGCTTTGAGGTGAGCCATTCCCCTCAAAGAACCATCTTATCCGTGGTAATCAATATTCTAATAATTGTTCGCATGAAATGTGAATCAGACAAACATTGATAATTTTTCTGTACTGATCTTCTACAGGGTGATAATTATTGTGATTTATATATGTCAACACCCACCTATCACCATGTAGCAGGGGAAATAGTGTTCAATATCCCAGATTCCATGCTTCATAATAGACCACATCCAAAAGATCATCTGAAAGTGATGATTACTATAGCTCATGAGCCAAATGTAGAGCTACCTATTCCACTTGATGACGATGATATTCTTATGGTAGAAAAGAATATTGGGACATTCATTTCATGTCCATCACAACTTGTAATATTACATGCAAACAAAGAGGTATTTATTTCCTTTTTTTCAAGATAAACCATTAACAATTAATGAAAAAAGGGTCTGAACCAATGATTTTAATTGTAGACGGAGAAAGGGAAAGGGGAGACAAACGTCGGCTTAAAACCATCAAAAGGATCGACCAACTGATCCCAAGGAGCTACTAAAAGCACAATAACACCACCTGTTCTCTATCCACATTTAGTAGAATCAAAGACTCATGTGGATATGAAGCTAAAATATGATAGTAGTATTCATATAGTATTTTTTGAAAAGAATATATATGGGGAGGAAAGTGAAGATTTCATTGCTACTAAAAATTTAAATGAGATCCTTGAAAACGGTTGGCAAGGCATCACAGTTTTAAATATATATATGAGATATATTTTCATGAATTGATTTTGTAAAATATGATCTAATGTAAAAATTATGACTAAATGCATTTTATATTGTTGACAGACGCATTTATGAAAAATAGTTGAAGGAATTTTACCATGAGCCAAGATTTGGACTCGTTAGTCCACATACCACATCAAAACACCTAACGAAATTAGATCCATCAAAAAAGGTTGAAATAGTGAACGACTTGCAGAAAACATTTGAAAGAAAGATTACCGATGGCAGACTATTCCTAATACCAACCATGCAGGGGTAAAACTCTATGATTAAATCATATCAATTATATTTTCACTTTTTTTATTACTTATTCCTTTTTTAGGTAACATTAGTTGCTAATTGCGGTGAACTTGGATACTCAAATGATTTATTTTCTGGATTCAAAGCAAGGATATCGATCAAACCAACCACACATGATGGAGTTTGTGAATCTTTATGACACTACATCCTATGTTTTAGGACTAAACATCAAGTAATATAATTTGTATTATCTTTTAATGAGGATTATGTTATGATAGGGTGGTGTATCCTTATCTTCTAAAAAAGGAATGAGAAAATGGGCTATGCATAAGGAGGCGAGCAAGTACTATGTTTGGACAAATATCAGGGTATATATAATAAAATTTCACTATCCAAACACATCTCCACACAAGTTAATTATTCTCCTAATGGTCAATTTTTTTGTAGTGTCCAAAAAAAATAACGATAATGATTGCGATTATTATGTTTGTAAATTTATTAAAGAGATCGGTTTTCATCAACACACTAGCATCCCTAAAGACGTATTTACAAAAACAACTACTAGTTCATTTAATTTCTTTATTAATTATTTATTTTTATATTTTTCAGTATTACTCTGACTGCAAAAAATCCTCATACTCACAAGATGATATAGATGCATTCAGAAATGAGTGGGCTACATACCTAATGGCAGATTGTACACAAATAGAATGATGATCTGACTTGGGGACATGTACAATTGGTGGTCATTTTTGAGAGGGGTTAAGGGGATCAAAAGATGAAACATTGTTGTATGTAAATGTTCGTAGGAAAATTGTAATTGTTATTAAATAAAACATACTTTCTCCAATGATTCATTTTCCCATTTTAACAGATGATATGCACCAGCAACATGCATGAATGTTGAATCACTCAAAGGGTATCTCTTTTGTTTAAAATGGAAACAGTTTTAATTGAAAACAACAACTGACCTATGAAAATCAAACCAAACGCATTAGGATTGTCTTTATCATTTATAAAAATGATCCATGGGTCCTTATTGATGTGTACGAGTCATCCCCGACTCAATCCGAGGCATGGTGTGGCCGGTACCACTCAAAGGGTCTCTCTTTTGGTTAAAATGGACACAATTTTGAGTGAAAACAACAACTGACCTACGTAAATCCGACCAAACACATTCGGATGGTGTTTATCCTTTAGGAGAACGATCCTCAAGTCCTTTGTGACATGTAAGAGTCATCCCTACCTCAATCTGAGGCACGGTATGGCCGGTACCAGTCAAATGGTCTCTCTTTTGTTTAAAATGGACACAATTTTAATTGAAAACAACAACTGACCTATGAAAATCCAACCAAATGCATTCATATTGACTTTATCATTTATAAGAACAATCCATAGATCCTTTTTGACATGTAAGAGTCATCCCTACCTCAGTCAGAGGCACGGTGTGGCCTGTACCACTAAAAGGGTCTCTCTTTTGTTTAATATGGACACAATTTTGAGTGAAAACAAAAACTGACCTACGGAAATATGATCAAACGCATTAGGATTGTCTTGATACTTTAGGAGAATGATCCATGGGTCCTTCGTGACATGTATGAGAAATCCCATCCTCATTCTGAGGCACAGTGTGGCCGGTACCACTCAATGGGTCTCTCTTTAATTTAAAATGGAGACAATTTTAATTGAAAATAGAAACTGAACTACAGAAATACAACCAAACACATTTGGATTGGGATGATCTTTTATTAGAAGGATCTAAGAGTCCTTTGTGATGTGTACGAGTCAACTCTGCCTCAATCTGAGGCATAGTGTGGCTGGTACCACTCAAAGGGACTATCTTTTGTTTAAAATGGACACAATTTTAATTGAAAACAACAACTGACCTATGAAAATCCAACCAAACGCGTTCAGATTATCATAATATTTTATAATAACGATCCATGGGTCCTTTTTGACATTTAAGAGTCATCCACTCCTCAATACAAGGCACGTTGTGGTTGTTACCACTCAAATGGTCTCTCTTTTTTTTAAATGGACACAATTTTAAGGGAAAACAACAACTGACCTACGGAAATCTGAACAAACGCATTTGGATTGTCTTTATCTTTTTTAAGAATGATCCATGGGTCATTTTTAAGGTGTATGATTCATCCCCACCTCAATCCAAGGCATGTTGTGTCTGGTACCACTCAAAGGGTCTCTCTTTTGTTTAAAATGGACACAATTTTCAGTGAAAATAACAAATGACCTATGAAAATACAAATAGACGAATTATTATTGTATTGATCATTTATAAGAACGATCCATGGGTCCTTTTTGATGTGTAAGAGTCATCCCCACCTCAATCTGAGGCTCGGTGTGTCTAGTACCAGTCAAAGGGTCTCTCTTTTGTTTAAAATGGACATAATTTTGAGTGAAAACAACAACTGACCTACGGAAATCAGACCAAACACATTAGGATTGCCTTGATCATTTATAATAAAGATCCATGGGTCCTTCGTGATGTGTATGAGTCAACCTCGCCTCAATCCGTGGCGCAGTGTGGATGGTACCACTCAAAGGGTCTCTCTTTTGTTTAAAATGGACACAATTTTAATTGAAAACAACAAATGGCCTATAGAAATCTGAACAAACACATTCGGATTGTGTTTATCCTTTAGGATAAGGATCTAAAATTCCTTTGTGATGTGTACTAGTAAACCCTGCCTCAATCCGAGGCACAATGTGGCTGGTACCACTTAAAGGGTATCTCTTTTGTTTAAAATGGACACAATTTTAAGTGAAAACAAAAACTGACCTATGAAAATCCAACCAAACGCATTTGGATTGTCTTGATATTTTATAAGAACAATACAGGGGTCATTTTTGACATGTAAGATTCATCCCCACCTCAATCTAAGGCATGGTGTGTCTGGTACCACTCAAAGGGTCTCTCTTTTGTTTAAAATGGACACAATTTTCAGTGAAAACAACAACTGCCCTATGAAAATCGAACCAAATGCATTCCTATTGTGTTGATCATTTATAATAACGATCCATGGATCCTTTTTGACATGTAATAGTCATTACCCGTCTCAATCCGAGGCTCGGTGTGGCCGGTACCACTCAAAGGATCTCTCTTTTGCTTAAAATGGACACAATTTTGAGTCAAAACAACAACTGACTTATGGAAATCTGACCAAACGCATTCGGATTGTCTTGATCCTTTAGGATAACGATCCTAGAGTCGTTGGTGACGTTTAAGAGTCAAAACTGCATCAATCTGAGGCACGGTGTGGCTGGTACCACTCAAAGGGTCTCTCTTTTGTTTAAAATGGACATAATTTTAATTGAAAACAACAACTAACCTACGAAAATCTGACCAAACACATTCGGATTGTGTTGATCCTTTAGGATAATGATCCAAGAGTCTTATTTGATGTGTACTAGTCATCCCCTCCTAAATCTAAGGAATGGTGTGGCCGGTAACACTCAAAGGCTCTCTCTTTTGTTTCAAATGGACACAATTTTAATTGAAAAAAAAAATTATCCTATGAAAATCCAACCAGATGCATTCATAATGTCTTTATCTTTTATAAAAATGATACATGGGACCTTTTTGATGTGTAAGAGTCATCCCCACATCAATCCGAGGAACGATGTGGTTGGCACCACTCAAAGGGTCTCTCTTCTGTTTAAAATGGACACAATTTTCAATGAAAACAACAACTGACCTACGGAAATCTGACCAAACCCATTCTAACTATGTTAATCCATTTGGAGAACGATACAAGAGTTATTTGTGACATGTAATATTAAACCTTGCCTCAATACCAGGCATGATGTGGCCGGTACCACTCAAAGGGTCTCTCGTTTGTTTAAAATGGACACAATTTGGAGTGAAAAAAACAACTGACCTATAGAAATCTGACAAAATGCATTCAGATTGTGTTTATACTTTATAATAACGATCCATGAGTCCTTTTTGATGTTTTTATGTCATACCCTTCTCAATATAAGAAACGGTGTGGCCGGTACCACTCAAAGGTTCTCTCTATTGTTTAAAATGGACACAATTTTAATTGAAAACAACAACTGACCTATGAAAATCCAACCAAACGAATTCTGATTGTCTTTATACATTATAATAAAGATACATGGGTCCTTTTTGACGTGTATGAGTCTTACCCACCTCAATCAGAGGTATAGTGTGGCTGGTACCACTCAAAGGGTCTCTCTTTTGTTTAAAATGGACAATATTTTAAGTGAAAACAACAACTGACCTACAGAAATCTGGCCAAACACATTCATATTGTCTTGATATTTTATAAGAACAATCCATGATTCCTTTGCGATGTGATTAAGTCAACCTCGCCTCAATCTGAGGCATAGTGTGGTCAGTACCGCTCAAAGTGTCTCTCTTTTGTCTAAAATGGACACAATTTTAAGTGAAAACAACAACTGCCTTACAAAAATCCAACCAAACACATTCGGATTGTCTTGATCATTTAGTAGAACGATCCATGGGTCCTTTTTGACGTGTATGAGTCATCCCCGGCTCAATATGAGGCATGGTATGGCTGGTACCACTCAAAGGGTATCTGTTTTGTTTAAAATAGACATAATTTTTAGTGAAAAAAAACTAACCTACGGAAATCCGACCAAACTCATTCAGATTTTATTGATCATCTAGGAGAACGATCCACGGGTCCTTCGTGATGTGTATGAGTCATCCCCGCAAAATCCCTGTACCGCCCCCACCCCCTTGGACACCAATCCACCCCATGGACACCCCACCCCTCTGGACACCCCCCACCCCTTGGAAAGCCCCCTCGACACACTGGACACCAGACCACCCCCCTGGACACCCCATAGACAGCCCCCCCACCTGGACACCCCCCTCCTTGGACACCACCCCACCCACCTGGACACCCCCACCCCTTGGACACCCCTATCCCCCCGGACTGCCCCCACCCCCCGGACACCCCCACCCCTAGAAAGCCCCCCCCCCCCCAACACCCTGGACATTATCCCACCCCACTGGACACCCCCATGGACAACCCCCCCCCCCCCCACCGGGACACCCCCCTCATAGAAACCACCCCACTGCCCGGACACCCCCAACCCCCTAAAAACCCCCACCCTCCTCGGACAACCCCAACCTTCTGGACTGCCCCAACCCCCCTAGACACCCCTTTCCCCCAGGACAACCCCAACCCCCCTAACACCCCTACCCCCCTTGGACAGCTACCCCAAACCCCTGAACAGCCCCCAACCCCCTGAATTCTAAATTGAATTCTTTATATACTTAATTAACATATGAATTATGTGTTAATGGTGTACGAGTATAGTTGTTATATGGGTATAATTGGTCCAAATAGCTTATAATTTATGTGTTAATTTTGTATTTATATACTTTTTCTTATTAGATTATTGAGATGCTTAATTTTTTACAGGTGTTTGGGTGTGCTACAGTAGAATTTTTTTTAGCAGCAGACAGGGCATTTAGCATCACTTTTATAGCACTGATAAAGGGTTTTTTATCAGCACTAATGGCGCACTGATAAAACACACATTTATCAGTGCTCTTTTAGCACTAATAAAGGGTCGTTTTATCTGCCCCTTTTTAGCACTGATAAAGTCCTCCTTTAGAAGCACATGTTTAGCGCTGATAAAGGGGACCCCCTTTATCAGCGCTGATCATTATAGTGCTTTTTTCGCGATGATAAAGCTCATTTTGAGCATTGATAATGATAGTTTTTATAGTAGTTTAAGGATGAAACAACTCACCATGGGTTCATTCTTATAGAGGTTCCCTATAATCATTTAGGTTACTCTCACCAAATAGTTTAGAAGAAATGGATATACATTTAGAATTTGGAAGGTCATGTAGATATATGGTGGGTGTGGATTATGAATATGAAGAAAAATGAAGAAAATTATAGCATTTAATGGGATGTGATTGAGGAAATATTCTTCCCCAAATATTTTCCCCAAACTACTAACAAAAATATAGAAAGAGATTATTCTAAAAGTAGTTTGAATCCATTGGTACCTTTAAATGAAATCTCATGGCACATGAAATGTACACCAAGAGTTTGTTTGTTAAACCTAAAATCAAGATCGATCATTTCATCAATGGACTAAAATCGAATAATTTAATAATTTTATATTAACATAAATATTACTTTTCTATATTATAATATTTTACTTTTATAAATTTTTAAATCTACATAATACTCTAAATCAAATATAATTCTAAAACTAATATTTATTTTTATATACCTTTATAAATTTATATACATTTATAACTTATGTATATTTATTTATAAAATATATTATTTTATAAATTATATATAATTTTATACTTTTATGTATGTCTATAATTTAATGTACTGATATAAATATATAAACATTTTTAATTTATATTTGTATACCTATATACTTTTTTCGATTTATTATTTTATACTTGGTTAAATTAAAAGTTCGTATTGAAAATATTTAAAAAAATAAAATAATTTATTTGTTTTTATTTCATGAAACTGTTATTATACTCAATATATATATTTTTTATTTTGAAAAGTCTTTTAAAATAATATATTTTTTATTTGTTTCTATTATTACATTTAATATACATATTTCTTTTGTATTTTATAATTTTAATAGATTTTATACTTCATTTATACTCAAAAAATGGTTTTTATCATTAATATTAACATATAAATTATTGATTGATATCTAATCCTTCACAATGATAGTTATATCATTTAATATTTTAATCAATCGTTTATTTTAACTTAAAATATTTTCATTCACATGTTATAAAATTTGATAAATTCATAAGGGATTATTCCTTAATCCATCAAAAAGAGAACATCAATTAATCTAAAATTATTCAATATAATTATAGTTCTTCCTAAAAGATTAAAATGAAGTGAAAAATTGTTTTTAAATGTGAAATATCCTCCATTATATTTATAAATTTCTTTCAATAAGTTCTTGTTTTTTATCATTTGGTATGATAAACCATTTTTCAATATTTCTATTTTCATTCAAGAAATTAATGAGATTCATATTCCATTGAAAATATTTTGTGTTTTTTTTTTTTGAAATATTTATTTTACTGAATTAAATAGGCTGGATATGAATTGAGAATGTGTAATGTCCCAGTCCTGGTACTCCCTCATGTGACCAATCCAGTTGGTTATGTGACCTCAAGCATGAATCCCCATATGCTAGAGGTTTTTGACTAGTATTGAGGGTATAATGAATATAGTGGGGATAAAATACCCTCTGGCGACTATTGCATAGAATATAGAAATAATAGAAGAGTAGCAGAAATAATAGAAATATTATGAAAAAAAATCAGTCATCCAAAACTAAGAAAGGTACAAACTGAATAAATCTAAATAAAAAAAGAATAATGTAATGAAAATCTGAATGTATATAAATGAATTTCTAAAAGTAATACAAATAAAAGAATAAGAAGACTCAAATTAAAACTCCAAAACCTGGTCCTTAATACCATGAAAGTCCTGTATCCAAGATCTAACCCATCCAATGAGAAATTAATCAGCTACAAGGTCTCTTACCCTTATACAATCCTAATCCCATGTATTCTTCTCAGGAACCAAATTTCTTCCCAAATAAGTTGTTAGTAAAACTCAATTGATTGAAACTACCATGCCAATACAAAACCAATCTGATAGATATAGTGTGTGAAATATAGAGATAAACAATTTATTAATTTAATAAACTAATACGATATAGGAAATAAACCCCCAGACACCCAGGTTATGGGTTAACACTTGACACTATCCAAACCTACTTTTGCAACATTTTGGGTATCCATGTCTGATAGTAGATCATCCTACATTTGGGTAGATCACCCGAAACAGTGGCTCCATTTCGTATTGAGATGAATCACTCAGAAAATACCATAAACATTTCCTCTTACCTTAGGCTATCCAAAGTCTTTCCCTCAGAAAAATGTAGAATATCACACTCATGCATCATGCAAATGTGCATCTGTCCCTCAAGAATATAGAATAATCATATAATCTACCTTGTCACACCCTTCTATCATTAAACTAATTTCTATTTTATTATTTATTGGCTCTGGGTCCCCGTGCCAATGCCCCGGCTGGGTCTTGGTTTAAATTTTTCGACTTTTAGTAAGTTCATTGGGTTTCGGACACGTGCGCAGTCACTACGCGGTTGGCGGTATCTGCACAGTTGCCCTAGGTATCATGCAATTTCACTTTAATATTATTATTATTGTTATTACTGTATTATTATTCTTTATATTATTATTATTATTATTTCTATTATTGTTAATTTTGGTGTAATTATAATTATAATTATTTTATTTGGTTTTGTTATTAATATTAGAAGAAAAATATTATTTATTTATTGCTGGATTTATTATTATTATTATTGTGATAATAAAATTAGTATTAATAGGAGAAAAAACCCTAGCGCTACCCGACCCCTTTCCCCTCCCCCTTACCTGCTGCACAAGCCGCCAGCCCTACCACTTGCGCTGCGCCCTTCTCCCCGCCTCCCTTTCCGGCTCCGGCCCTCTTGCTCGCCTGCAGCCTTCTCGCCCGCCAACTGCACCATCCTCCCCTGCAGGTCCTGGCCGACCCCACTCCATGTCTGCCAGTCGCGCCTGCAACCCTTTCGCTCTATCAGGCCTATGCCTGTCCACCCCGTCGCCCAACACCTTTACTACCCCTCTTTCATTCTCCCTTGCTACCTCGCCGGCTCTGCTACCACCTTGGCCCCTCTCTCTTCACCTCCTTTCCTAGTGGACCTCTTCCCTGTACCCTAGGTTCTTCCGCGTCCCAGATACCCCCTCAATCTCCCACGTCAGCCTTCCTAACACCTCCTCACCTCATTCCAGCAGCCCGCTCACCACCCAGCGTTCACCCCTACCTCTGGACCTCTGTCGTGGTCTGACCTCTAGCAGACACTGCACCTCCTCCTTGCGCCGCATCCCCTACCAATTCCCTGCCCTTACTGTGCGATCCTTCAACCCCCTACGCAGCGACAACACCTTCTCTAGCGGCCCCTTCTGACCAGCCCCAGACCTCCATTTCTTGGCCTTCACCCTCCCCACACTATCCAGCCTCGCCGCACCCGGTCTTCCCTCGATGTCCCTACCTCACATCCCCATCTCCGACCTCCTGTAGCCACCCTGCTCCCCACATGCAGCACCAAAAGCCCTGCCTCTCGTCCTCCTCCGGTACATTTAATTTAATCATTTAATCATTTATTTATTAATTTTTTATTAATGTATTCATTTGTTTGTTTGTTTATTTATTTTATTATTTGTTTATTTGTTTATAATTTTATTCATTTAATTATTTGTTCATTTATTTATTACTTTATTTATTTATTATTTTATTTACTTATTTATTTATTTATTTATTTATTCTTTTATATATATATATATACATATATATATATATATTCATATTATTATTCATTTATTCTTCTAATCATTTATTTATTTATTTATGTTCCCTTCAATTCTTCTTTGGTGATTTTATTTAATTTAGATAAATTCTAATACTGTCACGGGTAGTGTGTAGTGTGTTTTTATAATTGTTCAGTGTGTGCGGTTTGTCCGTGAGTGATTTTTCTACCTTCAATCAGAGTTTCGTCACGGTCGCTCTCCATTGAGGTAAGTTCTTCTGCTATTTTCATTCCAACATAACCCATAGACACATTCATGGTTTAAACTAATATTTATATGTTGTTCGCATCGTCATTGATATTATATTTAATTTATTAAAGTGTTTTTGGGTTAGTTAAGATTATTTAAAATAGTTTCTGGATGAATTATATGATTTGTTTGGACTAGTTTTGTGAAAATCATGACATGGTAATTTATTTCTCATGTCTAATTAATTTAGAAATTTCATTAATTAAATTAGTGGGTGAAAACAATGTTTTCAAGAAGATGAAACTTGTGTTTGTTTAATTTTTGATAGTATGTTTATTTGGTATGAATTTGGTTTGGGAGAAAACCTATTTTGAGCTATGTGTTAGTTTTTATAAAATGTGCAAGTAGTTATTTTGGTTGTGGATGTGGTACGAGTCATGTTTTGAAAGGTGCAAAATTAGTTTTTGAAATGTTTGGAAATGCTTTGGATGTTTAAGTGGAGTTTGTGTGTGAAGTTGATGGAATCCTGATGTAATCCTTTTTTGTGTTCTTTTGAAAATAGTTTTTGTAAATTAGTAAATGATTTATTGAATGATGTTTGAAATACGAATCAAGGGTTTATGGTGTTTCAATGTGCATTTGGGTTTGGTTTTCAAATGTTCTCTTTGGATTGTATTGTGCCATTGGATGTTGTCACATCCATGGGTGCATGAGGTGCACTCATGGATGTGCTCACAAAGGATAATGGTACCTTTGAAATGATGTTTCTTTAAATATTTGGTTTTACAAATAATTCTTGATTTCCTAAATGATGTTTGGTCCTTAGTGTGTTTCCCTTCAATGAATGTAAATATTTTCTTTAAGGATTTGGCCCCTCAGGCCTTGGAAAATGCTTTAGTGTGTGTCTGGAGAGGATAAGACACCGTTTGGCACTTTGAACATAAAAATGGTGATTGTTCAATATGGTTTTATTAATGGATATGTCTTGGAAAGTTGTATTTGTCTGGTCAGAGGTTTAAAAATGTTTTTAGAAAAAATGGTTTCGACATGATGTGACGTGACGACCCGTTTGGTACATTCAACTTTTGTATAATGTTTGTGTTGATTCTGTGAAATGACGAAGTTCCAATTACTGTTTTCCCATTTAACAACTTATGTATTTTGAAAAGGGTTTCAAATGTTTTTACTGATTTTCATGGCATGACGACATAGTTTGAACTTTGTTAATGTTAGATGATTAGATGTGCATATGAATCGCTCTGTTCTAGTGTAACCCTTTATGAGTGAAACTGTAGGAAGCGTTCGTGTTTGGGGAAGGCAAGTGCAGTGAGATGAGTCATGTGTGTGAGAGAATTCCTACTTATACAATATTATTGTAACCACCACGGGTTCCTGGGTGTCTTTTAGATGATTTATTGACGGTTGCTAACAAACCCTAATTAGACGGGTTGGTACCCCCTAGATTTTTTATTAGTCTAGGTGGACTTTTCCACTTGACTGGTTAGTTTAGGATGGCCAGTTGGTTATAGACTTGGGAGCTTCACCATACACTGGCAGGTGGTTTAGAAACCGAGTACGTCCAGGGGTCTTCCAGGGATGTTTAGGACTACCCATGGTTTGTATTTGTTTTTCTTCTTTAAAATCAGACAAAATTGTTTTCTAGCTTGTATTTTAACCTGTTTATTTTAGAACTGCCTTGTTCTCAATGTTTGGGTTTTGTTTGAAATTTTTTAGTTTGTTTCAGAATTGGCACATGGTGTGCGCTGGGTATTTAAAATGGGTAAATGTTGTTGTTTTATTAAAATATGGAAAACATACTATTATAATTGTATTTAAAACTTGTGTCAATGTAATATTTTAGGAATGAGAATACATGGTTCCATGGTTATATTTGGAATACCTACTATGAATCTCATTGGTCACGACTATCATATTCTTTCAACTACAGGTTCAGTTCTTATTCTGATTCCTTGTTCAGCTGCTCAGTGTTGGAGCATGGTTGAGTCTGAGTTGGGTGGTGGACTAGAAGGCCACAGGGAGGTATGTTCATTTTTATTTTCTTTCTACTGCAGGTTTTTATTTTTCTTATCATCATTTTTTATCATCTACTTATGTTTTGTTCATGGGTAAAATCTTTCCCAATGGTTATGTTCTGATGCCCGACACTGGTTTCTATCCCACAGGGACCGGGAATGCCCTTCGGGCCATGTCGCAGACCATCTTTGTTGACTCGTTCATGGTCGACCTGGTTGGTTCGTGAAAAAATGGTATCAAAGGGGGCCATTGTTATTTGGGGTGTGTACTAGATGGGTATTAGGATTTTCTGAACTCAAGGGGTAGGTACGGGAAGGACATAATGAACCCTCACCCATTCTGAACCTCAACTCACCATGGGTAGTCTGAGAATTGAGTCCTTGTTTCATTCTCGTTTTCTTTTGATTGAGGGTTAACAACAAAGGAAAACTAATTTCACATTGTGATTTCACACAGAGTAGTGACCCATGTGGAGTCCGAGTAAACTGTTTAAGTTCCTCTTAGTTGTTGGTGCTTACTTGGGGCATGACCCACTACCATGTTGCCTGGTTAAGCATGAATAATGGTCCCTTACTTCTGTAATATGATGTAAGTTGTGTGTTGTCATGGTTCTTGTGGGTGTATGTGCACTTTTGAAATTGATTTTTTTTTAAATGAGAATGATTTCTTTTAAATGGATTTAAATTTGTGAAAGGGATTTTAAAAACTGAAAGATTTTCGTCTAAAAATTCGGTGGTTGCTTGGAACATGTAGAGCTATGGTTTGGGTGCAGCCTCGTGCACTCTTTATGAACTTTTTCACATGTGACGGGATGCATGGGAAGTGTGTGTTGGTGAATATGGATGAAAGTGGATGAAGACATGTTCAACAGTTCATGGGATTACTAGGACATGCATTTGAAATTAAAGGCTTGAACTTGTTTTTCTAAAGCTTTTTTAAAAAGGGAAAATGATTTTTGATAATTGAAATTGGTTTGAAAAGTGGGATTTGTATTTGGAAAAATGGCCTTGAAATAATACGGTTTTGAAATCTAAAATAAAATGGGGGTTTTGAAGAGGAAATTTTAGTTTGTGTTTGCATTTGTTTGTTCTTATTTTGAGTAGGTTGTTTTCGGATGATGGTGCTTTCAATGATGTTGTTTCAGCATGATATTGGTTTTATTTCTGTGTTTTATATGTTGTTCAGAAAATGACACCCAGAAAGGTAACCAAGGTATCCGATAAGTAATGCCCAACTTTTGGTCCCTCTTGGACGTTTCCATTCCTTAACTATGATCAGGGTTCTTTAGAAGTAGCAAAATGGCTTGAAGGGGTTGATTGTGTCTTCAGGGTTTTGGGAACTCCTGAAGCTGTCAGAGTGCGTGCTGTTTTGGGTCTGTTTGAAGGTCTAACTCTGTATGAATGGGAGTTGTTTTCCCCGTTATCACTGTAAGTTGGGATGACGTTGGATGTCTTTAAATCCATCTTTGTCCAGTGGTTTATACCTGAAGAGGTGAAGAAGAAGAAAAGGGAAGAGCTCATGCGTATTCAACATGGCCAACGAATGATGAAGGCATATGTTGACAATTTCAAAGAGTTTGTGTCATTTTATTTGGAGGTGGTGTCATAGGACTTGATGAATATTTCTCTCTTCATCGGGGGTCATCGTCCAGAGATCAAGGAGAGGGTGCTCCTTTCTAAAGACCACCATTTCGAGAAGCTGGTGGATGAGGCGTTCCCAGCTGAGTTGGTCTCTGGACCACAGGTGCTTGGCAATCCAGCGAATACAAATACTTGTGGAGGTTCCCCATCTGGCGAGCATGGTGTGGTAGAGGGACCTATTTCTAAAGATTCGTCTACAGTGGTTCTGGCTTCTAGTTCGTCGGACCATTTAGTGGTGTGCCACCAGTGTTTCTAGTATGGGCATGTGAAGCAGTCATGTCACATATCTCCAAAGACGTTATGTCTTATTGGCTATCTGGGTCACTTGGAGAAGTTTTTCAGGAAGCATCTCCTAAAGAAGACATTGTGACCAGAAGAATTTTAGTGCCTGACTATGAGGCATGAGATACTTCAGCCATCAAAACCCTAGCCACTGGTCTTAGGGTGAAGCTCACGCATAGTCACGAGTTTCCAGGGGTGTGAATCCTTGGTCTGGGTTTTGTGTTCTGTGTTGGAGGTGGAATATTTAAAGAGCCTCTGTTCATATTTTTCTATTGTTAATGTATCAATGTTTTTGTAAGTTCGTTCTTTTATCAAGGATTTATGATGGACATGTTCTATTGTAATCCAAACAAGGTTTTTTTTTCTGATAATGGTTTTCTGAATCGTACAGTTTCCTTGGAAGTGGGTTTATCCCTTGTATGAGTTAGTCTTGGTTTGGATGTGATAGTTTGGAGGGGTAAGTGACTGTAGAGGAGTTAAGGATTGTAGTTATGCTCGGTTTTACTACTCGGATTAAGTTTTCCTCAGAGTTTTTTCTCTATTTTTTGGGATCTCTTTGGTCTGTGTCGAGAGTTCCAAGATTCAGCAAATGTGTTGTTTTTCTCGTGCTATAAAAGTTAGTTCGGATTGGTTGGGAGTTCCCGCGTCATCCCCCCTTCCTGGGGTGGTATGTTTGTGTGTTAATGTTTTTGTACTAGTTGAGTTCTTGTGGTTGGGAGAACCCTACCATGTTCTCCTGTTATCTTGTATTGTGGTTTCTTTCAGTTTCAACCAGCCATGGTTTCTTGTTCTATCTATTTTTCAGTGGGGTGACTTTCTGGGGGAAGAATGTGTCTGTGGGGGGGAAAACTGTCACACCCTTCATTATATAAACTAATTTTTATTATATTATTTCTTGGCTTTGGGTCCCCATGCCAATTCCCGGGCTGGGTCCTGGTTTAAATTTGAAGATTTTTAATAAGTTCATTGGGTTTCAAACCCGTGTGTGGTCACCACGCGGTTGGCGGTAGCCGCACAGTCGCCCCAGGTATCGTGAAATTGCTCTTTATTATTATTATTATTGTATTATTATTTTTTATATTATTATTGTTATTATTATTATAATTTGTATTGTTATTAATATTGGTGTTATTATTATTATTATTATTATTATATTTGGTTTTTTTATTATTATTACTAAAAGTATTGTTTATCTATTGCTGGGTTTATTATTATTATTATTATTATTATTATTATTATTATTGAAATAATACTATTATTATTAATAGGGAAAAATCCTAGTGCTACCCGACCCCTTTCCCTCCCCCTTACCTACTGCGTGGGAAGCGAGAAATTCCTCCTGCGTTGTACCCTTCTCCCCGCCTCCATGTCCGGCTCCGGCCCTCTTGCTCACCTGAAGCCTGCTCGCGCGCCGGCCGCACCATCCTCTATTGCAGGTCCTGGACGACCCCGCTCCCTATCTGCCAGTCGTGCCTAAAGCCTATTTGCCTGGCCAGGCCTCCGCCTGTCCACCCTGTAGACTATCACCTCCTCCCCCCACCCCCCTCCGCATGCCTTCCACCTTGCTCCCCCGCCTAGCATTGCTACCACCTTGACCCCTCGCTCCGCACATCCTCCCCTAGTTGACCTCTTCCCTCAACCCCAGGGTCTACCGCATCCGGGATATCCCCTAAATCTCCAGCGCCAACCTTCCCAACAAATCCTCGCCTCATTCCAATATCCCTCTCGCCACCCCATGGTGACCCCTCCCTCTGGACCTCTTCCGCGTTCTGGCCTCTAGCAGACACCGTACTAACTCCTGAGGCTGCCTCCACTCCCAATTCCCTACCTTTACCATGCGATCCACCAACCCCCTATGTAGCGACAACACCTTCTCTACCGGCCCCTACTGAACATCCTTAGCCCTCCGTATCCCGGCCTTCGCTCTCCCCCCACGATCTAGCCTTACCGCACCAGGTCTGCCCTCATCATCCCTGCCTCACATCCCCAGCTTGGGCCTCCTGTAGCGGCCCCTATCCCCGCACCCAACACCCAAGGCCCTGTCTCCAGGCCTCCTCTGGTACATTTAATTTAATCATCTAATAAATTATTTATTAAATTATTTAGTTATTTATTCATTTATTTATTTGTTTGTTTATTTATTCATTCATTTATTATTTATTTATTTATTTATTTTTTATAATTTTATTTATTTAGTTATTTAGTTATTTATTATTTTATTTATTGATCGATTTATATATATATATATTTATTTTATTTATTGATTGATTTATTGATTGATTTATACTTTTATTCATTTAATTATTTAATTATTCTTTTAAACATTTATTTATTTATTTATTTCCCCTTCATTTCGTCTTTGGTGTTTTTATTTAATTTAAATAAATTCTAATAGTGTCACGAGTTGTGTATAGTGTGTTTTTATCATTGTTCAACATGTGTGGTAAGTCCACGAGGGATTGTTCTTCCATCCGTCGGTATTTCTTCGGGATCGCCCGCCATTGAGGTAGGCATTTCTGACTATTTTCTTTCCACCATAACCCATAGACACTTTCATGGTTTAAACTAATATTTATATGTCGTTATCACCATCATTAATATTATATTTAATTTATTAAAGTGTTTCTAGGTTAGTTAAGATTGTTGAAAATAGTTTCTGGATGAATTATATGATTCGTTTTGAGTCGTTTTGTGAAAATCATGACTTGGTAAATTATTTCTCATGTCTAATTAGCTTATCGTGATCTTTAATTACATTGGTGGCTGCAAACATAGTTTTTAAGAAGATGAAACTTGTGTTCATTTTATTTTTGACAGTATATTTGTATGGAATGAAATGTGTTTGGGGAAAAACCTATTTTGAGTTATGTGTTAGTTTTTATAAAATGTGAAAGTAGTTCTTTTGGTTGTGGATGTGGTATGAGTCATGTTTTGAAATGGGAAAAGTAGTTTTGAAATGTTTGGAAATGCATCGGATGTTTAAATGGAATTTGTGTGTGAAGTTGATGGAATCCTGATGTATGCCTTTATTGTGTTCTTTTGAAAAGGGTTTTCATAAATTAGTTAATGATTTAGTGAATGATGTTTGTAATATGAGTCATGGGTTTAAGGTGTTTCGATGTGCATTTGGGTTTGGTTTTCAAATGTTATCTTTGTATTATATTGTTCCATTGGATGTTGTCACATCAATGGGTGCATGAGGTGAACTCATAGATGTTCCCACAAATGATAATGGAACCTTTAAAATGACATTTCTTAAAATCCTTGGTTTTCCAAATAATTATTATTTTCCAAAATGATGTCTGGTCTTTGGTGTGTTTCCCTTAAATGACTATAAATATTTTCTTTAAGGATTTGGGCACGCGGGCCTTAGAAAATGATTTAGTGTGTGTCTAGAAAGGATAAGGGCCTGTTTTTGACTTTGAACATAAAAAGGGTGATTGTTGACTAAGATCTTATTAATGGATGTGTCTTGGATAGTTGTATGTGTATGGTAAGAGCTTTAAAAATGTTTTTAGAAAAAAATTGTTACGACATAATGTGACGTGATCGCCCATTTGGGACTTTCAGCTTTAGTGTAATGTTTATGTTGATTATGTGAAATGACAACGTTTTTATTACTGTATGCCCATTTAACAACTTACGTATTTTGAAAAGGGTTTCAGATGGTTTTAATGATTAGCATGGCATGATGGCCTGGTTGACACTTTGTTAATGTTAGATGATTAGATGTTCATATGAGGTGCTCCTGTCTTGTGTAACCCTTTATGGGTGAATATATAGGAAGCGTCCATGTTTGGGGAAGGCAAGTGCAGTGAGATGAGTCACACGTGCGAGGTCCTTCTTACCGAAACATTATTATTGTAACCACTATGGGTTCCAAGGCATATTTTAGATGATCAAGTGACCGTTCTTGATCAACTCTTATTAAACGGGTTCGTACCCCTTGGATTTGTTGTTTGGCCAGGCGGGATTTATCACTAGATTGTTCAGTTTAGGGCGGTCAGTTGGTTATTGAATTAGGAGCTTTACAATACGCCGGAAGTTTTTTCCCAAACCGAGTACTTCTAGGGGTATTCTAGGGATGTTTAGGATCACCCTTGGTTTGTCTTGGTTTTGCTAGTTTATATTCAGCCAAACATGTTTTCCAGCTTTTACTATCACCTGTTTCTTTTAGCACTACCTTGTTTTCTTTGTTTGGTTTTTGTTTGTAAAATTGTAGTTTGATTCTGAAATCGTACGTGGTGTGCGTTGGGTTTTTAAAATGGTAAAATGACATTGTTTGATTAAACTATGGAAAACCTGCTTTTATAATTGTATTTGAAACTTGGGTTAGTGGACTATTTTGGGAAAGGGAATACTTGGATTCCATGGTTATATTTTCCATCCCTACTGAGAATCTTGGTGCTCAAGCCTATCATATTCTTTCAGTTGAAGGATCAATTCTTATTCAGGTTCCTGGTTCAGCAGCTCAGTGTTGGAGAAGACTTGAGTCTGAGTTGGGGGGTGACCTAGAATGTCACAAGGAGGGATGTTCTATTTTATTTTCTTTCCACTACTAGTTTTTATTTTTCTTATCATCATTTTTGTTTATCTTATAATCTTTTGTTCACAGGCCAAATTTTTCTTAATGGATAAGTTCTGATGTCCGGCACTGGTTACCAGCATATGGGGATTGGGAATGCCCTTTGGGACATGTCACAGATCGACTCGGGTGACCGGTTCAGGGTAGACCCGTGTTGGTTCATGACATACCCTAAGGCATCCAATACCCATGTGAAAATCCCTCAGGTGGTTTGAAAATATGCACAAATACCTTAGACATCGACACCAATCATGATTTATATCTGGAGAAACTAAACATGCCAAACTGTATCAAACCCTTAGGTATCAATCAAATAAAAAACATATAAGCTCATAAGATTAGAAATCAAAGTCAAAAGTCTAGTGTCAAACATACCTGATTTATCATCACAAGACACAATGATCAATTTATAAAAATTACCATATGTCTAACCAATTCATCTCATTATTCCAGGTTCCTAATTATCATCATAATTATTTTAAAATTGTTTAATTAATCTTTCAACCCTATGGTCATTAATTTATTAATTAACCACTTCAACCATGGTTGTTCTACCATAATAAATCACCCTAACTAATTATTATTCCAATTCAAAAGTATAATCTACCAATCAATCAGTTTCACACAATTAATGCAATGATTAATTATTCCCAATTCACAATCCAAAAATCACATATTTAATTCAAAAAATAATTATTCAAAAGGAAATATCAATATCCCATAATTAAATTAACAATTAATTATTCAATCAATTATTGAATAAGAATAATAATATACAAGAATTAATTAAACAGTTAATTAATCAAAACTCGACAATCATAACATTACATAAAATAATTAATTTGTAAAATAATTAATCCCTTCAGTCCCATATTTTAATTCAACAATTATATAATTACATAATTCACATTAATTAATCGAATTATTTAATTCAACAATAAAATAATCACATTACACACATTAATTAATTCTTTAATTACTTAATCTCATTATTTAAGTCGAAAATTTAATAATCGCATTACTCACATTAATTAATTCATCGATTAATTATACCATTTTTTAATTCAATAATTAAATAATCACATTACTCATATTAATTAATTAATAAATAAATTTATTTATTTATTTAATAAAATAACTAAATAATCACATTTCTCACATTAATTAATTCATCATTTAATTAACACCATTATTTAATTAAAAATTTAAATAATCACATCACTCCCAATAATTAATTCCTCAATTAAATGTTCCACCTCAATCAATAAAATACCCCCAATTAATTCTTAAACTAATTTTTCAGTCTCAATCACCTTAATAATCATAACAATACACAACAAGGAAATCTTAAATTAATTATCCCAACTCATCAACTTCAACATAAAAATAATTAATTCTATATTTAATTATTAAATTTTATAAATATCTATCTCTTCATAATTAATTTTACCACTAATTATTCAAAAATCACAATTTCATAATCCCAACCATTCTCATTAATTAATTCTACAATTAATTAATAATTTTCAATAATCTCAATATTTATAATTTCGAAACTACTTCAATTAATTAATTCACATAAAATAATTAATTTAATCAAGACCACAGTTTATAAACATCAAATAGAAATTCTTAAATTTCATACACCTAATAAAATTTCAAGTCTATTTGGTTTAATTTTACACAAACTACCTCAAATATGTTTAACACATGTTATGAATGCAACATTATTGGTGGTGAGTTATTCTGACGAAAGGAAAAATTAAATAAATAATCATATCCGGAATAATAATAATCTGCTAAAAAAACCTCATTTTATATGAAAATAAATTTTATATGTAGCATCCTCTTATAAAGAAGAATAAAATTCCACTGATGGTGTGTAAATCTGATTAATATCAAAAAATATACTGATGATTTATGTTTGAAAAGAGTGATATGGAGAGGATTGAGTGGTGTGTTGGATTATCCTATATTATTGAATTCTTTGAGAACCCTTTCATACCATGATTTCACATATATATATATATTGCCTTCAAATTAACAAAAAATAATGAGCAATCCTCCCTTACTTCAACCCTTTCCCACAAATCCTGGTCCACGATTCTTTTGACCTTATCTATTTTTATTTATTTATCTTTATTTTTTCACCATTTATTATATTTCCCATCAACCACATTTTTTTCATATTTAACTACTCATTAATTAAAATCCATTATTAAAAATTTATTTATTATCACCCATAAATATATATTGAAACACACACACGCAAATAGAAATATATATATGTATATATATATATCCAAAATATATACTATTATTTCCCACAAAAATAATAATAACAATAATTATTTTGGTTATGATCAAACATCTCATATCATTTCCATCATTATTATTCCAACAATAATGTCCACTAAAAAAATTCAAGTAGTATCTTGCATTGAATTCCAAAAATAGTAATAATACTATTTATTATGCACATGACCTCATTTATTCAACATAATTAATATCATTTAACATAAAAATTTGATAATATCTAACCACATTATCATGTATTTATATAAAAAAATACTAGTAATATTGTTAATGTTTTACCACCCATAAAATATTAAAACTCTAAAATAATATATGTTTATAAATTTAAACAATACCATAAATATTTAATAAATTTCTTCACCTTCAAATTTTCTATCATAAGAAACATCCAAAAATAAAGAAATAAAATGTGTTTTTTCTGTCTCCCCACCATAATACATCTCATCCCTGTGAAGAATTACAAATCATGGAACCACTACCCCACACCATAAGTGTTTCCATATATGAATAAAAAATATATCAATATAAATTTCATACGATTCAAATCTCAATAAAAATAAAATTTTCTCCAAATTATAATCTAAAATTCATTAAAGCCTTTCATTTTTAATGCCATCCAAATAAGTCATAATAAGACTTTTCTCGAACCTCACCACACAATCGAAATTGAGGCGCTATCGCTACCCTTAACCTTCCTACACCCAAGTCTTGATTATCAATGGGTATTCTAATTCTCAAAATCAATTTTCTCATTTAACACCCATTTAACACAATTTGAGTCATTTTAAAATTTTCCACATTTTATAGTATGCACCATTTTTTTTCAAATTTCACAAGAATGAAAATATTTCTTGTTAAAAACATACACAAAATATACATTCACATGCATGTATAAAATGATGTATATAACAAATAGTGTTGGGTGACTTGAATGATGAATGCTTGCCTAATTATCATACCTTACTAGGACAAGAGTGAAATCTCTAAAAATATCATCATGAATAACCACATCACACAATAAGTACATCACTCAAGGTGAAATAACTTGAAATGTAACAATACAGATCAATAACAGCAATCCTACCAAGTACACTTGGATTTTAACATCATACATGGGGTATCTACAACCACAAATCAGATCATAAAAAATACATGACTCATCCTAGTCTTATGTATACCATTCCCAAATACTAGGACAAATGAAAAGAAAATAAACCATCTCTGATAAAACATTATAACATCCCTGACCTATTGCTCCCTTAACTGATCAAGCCAGTTGGCTACATGACCTCTTTTACACCTCCCCATATGAAAGAGGCTGCTGATTAATAAAAAGTGTCCAATTAGTATATTTGGGAGATTATAACCTCTGGTAATAATTGTAATGGAATAATAAATAATAGCAGAGTAGTAGAAATAATAGAAACTATATAAATAAACAATCGAACATCCAAAACTAATAATGTTTCAAACTGAATAAATCTAAATATAAAAATAATAATTTAATGAAAATCTGATAGTATATAAATGACATGCTGAAATTCATTCAAATTTAAGAATAAGAATACTCAAATAAAAACTCTAAACCCTGGTGCAGAACACCATGTCAGTCCCGTCCTGATGTCCAACCGATGCAACAAACAATCAATCGTCTATGAGGTCCCTCTACATTTTCCAAACTTATATCAATGTGATTAGCTCAAGAACCAAATATCATACCGAATTGGGTGTGAGTAAAAATTAGTAGGTTAACAACACCTTGTCTAGAAAAATCAAATATGAGAGATATAGTGAATGCAATATAATGATAAAAAATGTATAAATTTAATAAATTAACACTATATAATAAATAAACCTACGGACACTCATGTTATGGGTTAATGCTGGTATCCATTCAAACATTGTTTAGCGCCATGTCGGGTATCCCAGTTTTATGGTAGATCCTTGTCCATTAGAATGGATAACCCGAAATTATTGTCGATTATTTAATCAAGGATGAATCACCCAAAAAATATCATAAACATACGACATCTTCCCTCAAGCTATCCAAAGTATCCCCCACATTCCTAAGTAGAATCTCACCCTAAAACATCATATGACTGTGCATATGGACCTCATACATCCGACATAATCATATACCCTACCATCAAGAATCCAGTACTAGTGAGGCAAGCCCTTGAGTGGTACAAAAATTTGCACCAATCCCTCAGATGTCAAAACCAATCATAACTCGTATCCAGAAAAACTCAACAATCCAAATAGTATCAAACCCTCATGTATCAATAACACTAATAACACATATGATAATAAGCTAAGAAAGAGAATTCAAAAGGAATGTTTCAAACATACCAGATTTATCATCATAAGAAACAATGATCAATTTATAAAAATTACCATATGTCCAACCTATTCATTCATTAATCCAATTTCATAATTATCACCATAATTATAAAAAACATATTTAATTAATCTTATCACAATAAGGTCCTTCATAGATTAATTATCAACTTCAACCAAGTTGATTCTACAACAATAAATTAGAAAATTTTGTTATAATTTCAATGGAAATTTCTAATCCACCAACCAATCAATTTCATATAATTAATTCAATGATTAAAAATTCCCGACTCATAATCCCAAACTTACATAATTAATTTAACAATTAATTATTCAATTGGAAATATCAATATCCCATAATTAATTCAACAATTAATTATTCAATCAATTATTGTATAAACTCAAAAATCTACATTAATTAATTCAACAACTAATTAATCAAAACTAACCAATATTAATATTAAATACATTAATTAATTTATCAATTAAGTAATCTCATCAATCCCATTATTTTATTCAACAATTGAATAATCACATAACTCCCATTAAATAATTATTCAATTAATTAATCTCATTATTTAATTCAACAATTAAATAATCACATTAATCACATTAATTAATTATTTAATTAATTAATCTCATTATTTAATTCAACAATAAAATAATCTTATTATTCACATTAATTAATTAATCAATTAATTATACCATTATTTAATTCAATAATTAAATAATCACATTAACCAAATTAATTAATTCACCAATTAGTTAATATAATTATTTAACCCAATAATTAAATAATCACATTTCTCATATTAACAAATTAATAAATTAAATAAAACCATTATTTAATTAAACAACTAAATAATCACATTACTCGTAATAATCACTTCATTAAATAAATGTTCCACCTCAATCAATTCAATATCACAAATTAATTCCTCAACTAATTATTCTATCTTTATTAATTCAATAATCATAATAATATATTGTAATTAAATTTTCAATTAATTATACTAATTCATTAGCTTCAATATTTGAATAATTAATTCTATATTTAATTATTCAATTTCAAAAATCTCTATATGATCTTAATTTATTTTAAAACTAACTATTTAAAAATCACAATTTATTAATCCCAATCATTCCCATTAATTAATTCTATATTTAATTACTCAACTTCAATAATATCAATATTCCATATTTCATAATTACTTCATTTAATTAATTCAGAAAATTAATTAATGTAATCAAGAAGACAAATCCTAAACATCAAATAAAAATTCTACAATTACATAAACATAAAAAAAATTAAATACTAAATTTTTTTGTTTTACACCACATACCTCATATATGATTAACATTTGATATGAGTCCAACATCAACGATGATGCATTATTTCGATGAGTATTGAAGGATAAATTAAATAAATAAGCATATACAGTTTAATAAAATATTCTATAAATAATGTATTTTCTATGAAAACAAATTTGATACACACCATCATATTATCAAGATGAATCCAATTCCACTGATTTCCTAAAAATCTAACCAATATCAAATAATATATTGATGATTGATGATTGATGATTGAAAAAAGAGATAGGGATATGAGAATGGGGATGTGTGATTATCCTCTATGCTCATCTTCTTTGAGAACCCCTTTTTTTGGATTTCCCATATATAATGATTTTCATTAAAGAATCAATTAATGAGCATTCCACCCTTACATCAGCTATCTCATGAATATCTTAAGCCTCAAATCTTTTATTGTAATCTATTTTCATTTTTTAACATTATTTTCCAACATTTATTACATCTTCCATCTACCTCATTTATTTCATATGTAACAACTCATTAATTAAAATACATTATAAAATATGTATTTAATGGAACCCATATATATATAGTGAACTATACACACACGCAAATATATATATATATATATAACCAATATATATACCTTTTATTTCCCACGTAAATAATATTAATAATAACAAGTATTAATTTATTAATAAATATCCCAAATCATTTTGACCATTATTATTCCAACAATAACATCCATTTGGACATTCAATTAATACATTTAATTAAATTCCAACAATAATAATAAAACTATTTATTACCCACATATACTCATTTAGTCAACACAATTAATATCATTTTCCAAACTAATTGGACAATATCGGACCACATATCGTGTATTTATATAATACAATTACCACTCATATAAATAATGTTTTATCTCCTATAAAATATTCAGACTCCAAAATAATATTTTTTTATTAATTATAAGAAACCATAATTATTTAATAAATTTATTCACAATCAAATATTTCATTTTTAAAAAATTGAAAATTTTAAAACATCATGGGATTTTATAGAATAGAAGGATGTCAACCGTATGAAAATAAATTATGAAGATGTGGTGAAAGAGTTCATCATGTTTTGAAAAGACCTTGCATATTACCAAAATAAAATCCTTTCTCCATGTTTATGCTCTCTTTATTCAAGACTAATTACTCCAGAGGATATAGAAGAACACTTTATCTGTCATAGAATAGATAAAAGTTATAAATGAGGAAATAAGCATGGGGAAAATAGAATGTAGCTAGTGGGTGGGAACACATTTTATTTTATGGATCATCTAATTTGATTACAAGTGTGGAAAGTGAAAAAGACCATACCAAGGATGTGATTACGGGTGTGAATGGTGATGAAGATTGTATTAAGGAAATGATAATGACAGTTGAAGTTGAACTTCATAATTTTCCAAAAATTGATTGATAATTTTAAGAGTTGTAAAAAGATGCAATTTTATGTTTTTTTCACAAAATATACATCATTATCAACCATACTGAAGTAGTATAGTTTTAAATATGTCAACTGATGGAGTGAGTCCACTTTTACTAATCCAATTTTCCTCTTGAATGACATTATCCCAGAAGTTATTGATATCCCTATTTCAAAATATGATTCTTAATGAATGATAAATTTGATGGGTATGTTCTCTAAATGAATACATGCATGTACCAATGATAATATAAAGATTTTAAAGGACTAAAAATTGCTTAAATAATTCCCAAATTGTGGTGATTCTTTATAAAAGAATGTTGAATCAGTTAATATGAATATTTTATGATACTTTTAAATCATTTCAAGTTTCAGGAACCTATATAGAATTAAAGAGACTCCAAGGAAATTTATGTGGTAGGTATATATATGAAATAAAGATGAGAAACTATGCCACCTAGTAGAATCTCCTCAGTGGAAGAGAATTTATCATGAGTATCCTGAATTTTGTAATGAACTGAGAAACCTTTATCTTGCGTTACATACATATGGTGTTAATCCTTTAGATTTTCAAAGCAGCATTCAAAGTACATGGCCAGTTTTGCTGGTAAATTATAACTTTCCACTGTGGTTATGTATGAATTAAAAATAAATTAATTTTATTATGAATATATCAGTAGCAAAAAACTAGGTAATGCTATTTATGTTTATTTTGATATATTTATTGAAGATTCAAAATTATTACGGGATTAAATTGTTACATTTTATGATTCTTTTAGAAATGAATATTTCACATTGAGAGTCACATTGTATGGGATGAGAAATGAAATTCATGCAAATGTAAATTGGTTAGGATATAAAATTAAACAAACATAGAGGTTTCCAATTTGTGAGCAAGTTAAACAATCAATTATGTTGAAATAATAATTGATGGTTGTGTTTCTAGGACATAACAGATTTCTACCCCGATGAAATGAGTTACAATCTAGGACGACATCATTTTATGGGAGTTCAGAAAAATGTACAACACCATATCCACTAATAGGGGATCAAATATTTGATAAAGTAAAATATAAAGACACTTATTTTTGTTAAGATTTTTGGAAAACAATATGAAAAATAGTTGGGAAAGGGAACAATTGTTTTGAATTACCGTACCAGAATAGTCTGTACGCCAGACATTTTCTTGATGTTATTCATGTTGAAAAAAATATGGTGTAGTGTCATTGGAATATTTTTAAATTCACTAAGAAATTTTTTTTTGAATCAAGGATATGATGGGAATGATTGACATGGGAATATAGGAAGAGTTGGTGTTAGTGAAGGGTGAAAACAGATTTTTTTTACTCCAACTACATACACTCATTACAGGAAGGAGATATATCTATTTGGAAACATCTAAAATGATGTAAAGGATTCTGTGGGGGTATTTATCGAATAATAATAATATTGTGTCAATGATTGATTTAAATTTAAAGGGTCTAAAATCGCATGATTTCAATTTTTTGATGCAATATCTAATTCCTATAGCTTTAAGTTTTATTTATCCCAAGAATGTGTATCATACATTTATGAAGCTATGTTTATTTATCAGTGATATATGTAGAGAAGTTATAGACATGGGGAAATTTCCAAAAATGGAAAAGGAAATTTCTATCATATTACATGAATTGGAAGTGTTCTTACTGACATCATTTGTTGATTGGATGGTTCATTTAATGGTTCACTTGGTGAGGGAGTTTTGACTAAGTGGTTCAATACCTTATAGATGGATGTACCCCCATTGAATAGTAAATGACTATTTTGAAAGGTTATGTAAAAAATATAAGTCATCCAGAGGATTTTACTATGTTGTGATATATTGTTGAGGAATCTATTGAGTTATATAGCAACTACCTATTGGGTGTTGAAAGCATTAGTCTACCAAAATCTCATCAAATTGTGTGGTTTCTGGGTGAAGGAATTTCGAGAAAAGATGATGTCATAATCAATATTAAAAAATAGGAGCAGAACCACCATTATATTTGTCACAAGTGTATAGAGGTTTCTCCACTTGTTACGACCCAAAATGAAATTTTTAGTCATTTGAATCCATTAGGTGATTAATTCTAGAGTGTTGTAGGATGACGGTGTTAGAAAAAACTGTGAAGTTGATATGAAATGGCATCATATTCATGGTCAGATGGACTGAACATAGTTATCCTATTAACCCCAACAAGGCTATGTTCAATTGTTACATTGGTCTTGTAATGACCTGCCAATTATCAGTGCATTGAGAGTACAACAAGCCATTACTAGTCCATAACCTTCATCCCCAAGATGCCAAAGGCTGATAGTAAATGCTGAAGGGATTCAAATAAAGGTGGGGGACAATTTAACCTTTATTAAATATACCAATAAAAAAACCAACCACAACCAACATTCAATAAATTATGCATGAAAAAACAAAAGACAACTCAATAACTTCATTTATCTCAAAACCACATCAATGTATGTAACATCGGAAGAATAACCAAGTATCAAAGTACACAATGGGAAAACTACAGAAGAATATATAAAGACCCCATTCTTCAAAAGCTCCATGCTCCAAAATCTCTGAATAACCAAAACATCACGAGGTAGTGCTAAACACATGTGAAACATTAACTTTTCCCTTTCCCCAGAAGATATCATCTGCAAAAGCACCAATGTTCCAAATATGGGGTGAGTATAAATCTCAATAGGTTTCCCACCAATGACTTTCCTACTCCCACCACTAGGATAGAAGAGTTATAAAAATTATATAAAACTGTTTATATAAAACAATTTCTCAAAAATAGTTTATAACTAAATATAACCAAGTTTAAAAAACCATTCATTTCCATGGCATACTAGTGGAATTGAAACAAATTTTTCCCATCAAGATATCTTTTATGAAAAATAACTAAACAATCTTAACAACCATTCCAAAATATCACTTTATCAGCATACCAAAAAATTCCTCAAACCCATGCAACCAACCATTTATACTACATTATGAAAGTTCCATACTCTTGAGCAATTTATTATCGATCTATCAAGTCATCACAAGTTAATTGTTTCCCATGTGTCATTAACCCTTTGGCACCAAGCACATGGTTGTATTTCAACCAAGCCCCGTGTATGAAATTCCCAGGTGCCATTAAAACTTTGGTACTGAGCATAAGTTCATATTTTAACGATTCCCCATATATGAAACATGAACACCCACCACATATTCCCAAAAATCATTCCAAAACAACCCTTTTAATAAAAACACATTTTTATAGAAAACCATTTTTGTCAAAACCATTTCAGTTCCAAACCATTTCAATTCCAAACCATTTCAATAATACTCCAGTTTTTTTTAAAACCATTTCTATTGAAAATATATTTTCCCTCAACCATTTAGAACTTCCAAAAAATCTATAATTTAAAATTATCATTTTATATTCATGAAAGTAAACCCCCTTCTGCACAACAATTCACCAAAATCACACAATTTAACAGAAACCATAAATCATCAAAAAAATGAATATTTTCCTTGAATTTCACAATAAATAGACCAATTTGAATCTAATAAAAAAAATTATATCAAGGGGAGTTAAGAGGGAATCCACCTACCTTGATGGTTTTGACAAATCTTCGACAATAGACAAAAAACTCACAAGAAAGCAGGTCGATTCTCCCAGAACAACCTTAGTTCTCTTATCCTAGAAAGATCAAAACTCAAAATTGAATTATTTGGAATTTAAAAACGTAGATCTACCCACTATAGGTTCAGATATGAGAAAAAATAGAGATCAGAGAAGTAGATCTAAGTAGATCTAAGAAAACATGACTAATCTGGGTAGAATGGTGACATACCTCAAGAATCAGACTCAAAATCATTAAGGGAAGGCTTTGAGTTGGCTTCAACTCATGTGTGTGTTTGTGTGTGTGGGATGTATCCATCTTTATAGGGAGATTAATCTCAAAATAGGGTATTTTTGGAGCAAAAAATAAATATATAGAGAAAAAATGAGTAAGCTCATAGAAAATAGGATCTTGATTTGACCTTTGTGCAAGGTTTGACCACACGGTTTTGGCCAACTGTTTATGGATCGTGCGACATTCCTTTTGGTCCCAACACTACTTATAAAACCCCCAAACTCTCCCATCCTTCTCTTTTAACTTTTTTATGGAAACTAATTTTTTTTGGAAATATCCCACCTTATGGAATCACCCCACACTATGTAAACAACCTAGTTTCTGGAAACACATCACTTCATGGAAACAACCCACTTTATGGAAACAAACAAAATTATGGGAACACCCAATTTAATGTAAACTCTCTATATTATAGAAACTCACTATTTTATGGAATCTCCATATTTTATGGAAACTCTTTATTTTATGGGAACTCTATATTTTATGGAAACTCTCTATATTATAGAAACACAATATTTTATGGAAACACATTATTTTATGGAAACTCTATATTTTATGGAAACTCTCTATTTTATAGAAACTCTCTATTTTATAACAACCCATATAAAGAAACTACAATTAAAAAATTTTCAAGAAAGTTGTTATGTACCTAAAACTGGGGGTTCTATGGGTCTCATCACTTGTGAACATGTGCTAATTGATTAATATTTGTGGCACCATGTTATTCCATCACATAAGGCACTAATTGGGGGAGTTATTAAAGTAACATTAGGATATCCTTTTATTTTTTACTAAAAAAATAAAATAAGGAAACAATGACTTACTCTTCATCACCCCTTTCATAGTGTAATTATATTAGATGCCTACAACATAAAATATGTATTAATTCTTCCAGGAATGATACAATGAGTATTTCAAAGAATTAAAAATAGATTTCATATTAAATATGTTGAAGAGAAAATAAACCATCACTCATTGCTTATGTATTAATACCTACTAAGACAAGCAGTGTAGGATGTGTTTACTATCCATTGTGTAGATATATATTTTAAGGTATGTTATGGATAGAAGTAAATTGTTTGAAAATATGTTTATTAATCACTTTGATTGAGAAATTTTTAATATATTATAAAATAACTAAGTGCCGAAAATATGAAAGGGGATGAAAAAACAATGTTCTGCTACTATAAATCAAGCATTAGGAATGATTTACTTGAAAAAAATTGGTACATATTTTAAATCTAACATAATACATTTTTGTGTCACTAAATAAACAATTAATTTTGTTAATATTTTTAAATGTATATTCATAAATTCAAATACAAATCCACTTCAATAAAAAATAATTCTCTTTTAAAAGAGGAAATTATAAATAAATATGGAATACTAATAGATGAAAACATAGAAAAGTGTGTGAAACATGTGTAAGAGGTGTGGGTTCTTGGGAGACACCCTAAAAATATTATGAGAAAAAAATAATAGGATGATAAAGATGAAGAAATGGAAGAGCCAAAATAAATATTAGCTACCCCTGAAGAAATATTTCATTGGAAGAATGGGTTGCTAGAAAATGTTATGTTTGGAATCAAAGAGAAGAAATAACTCAAGAACAACCACTGTGTGAATATCCCACCCCACCCCCACCATCTTTGAGGTGATCCATTCCCATAAAATATTTTTCTTAGATGATGTAATCAATATTTTCATAATTGTTTCCACAAAATGTGATTCACAGAAACACTGATACATTTCCTACACTGATATTATACAAGGTGAAAATGACTTTGATTTATATATATAAACACCCACTGATCACCTTGTAGAGAGGTCTACCATGTTAAATATGCAAGAAGACGGTTGGAAAAACAAAACTTCATCGAAAAAGTCATATAAAAATGTGTATTACCATAGCTTAAGATCCATGACCTGAGCTACCTTTTCCACTCGATGAAGCAAATATTCATACTGTTGACCATGCTGTTGGAACATCCATAATATGGCCATCAGATCTTGTGAAAAAAAGATATTGACAATGAGGTACACATTTCTATTTTATTTTTCATGCTGAACATTTATTAATTAATGAAAAAAGGACTGAACTGATGAATGTTATTACATACAGACAAAGGGAAGTGGATAAAATAGAAGTTTGACTAAAAACATCTAAAGGATCAACCAACCAATCAAAAATATCATCCAAACTCACCTTTAAACCACCCATTAAATATCCAAATTTACTAACATTGATGGTTTATGCGGATAAAAAGATACAAAATTGAAGTAATAATATAGTTTATTTTGAAGAAAAAATGTATAGAAGGGCCATTACATGTTACATTTCTGATGATAATTTAAATGAAATCCTCAAGTATAAATAGCTAGGATTCTCAATTATAAAATTATACATGAGTTGTGTTTTCATGATTTGTTTTTTCTATAAATTATATAGTATATTAATATTGAAAAAATACATTTCCTATTTTTAGGAGTATATATGAATACCAATTGAAGGTATTAGACCATGGAAATAAATTTGGACTAATTATTCGTCGTGTCACTTCAACATACCAAAATGAAATAGAATAAAATAATGAATGAAATCGTGGAAAAACTAGACAAATCATTTAAAATAAAACTTATAGATAATAGACTCTTCTTAATAACAACGATGCAGGGGTAAAAGTATATAATTATATCATATCAAATATATTTTAAATTTATGTATTACTTATTGTTTTTGTTTTTGTTTTTAGGAAATATTGGATACTCATTGTGGTCAATTTAGATACTGGAATGATTTATTTGTAATATTCAGTACATGGATACCCCACAAACCAATCAAACATGAGGGAGTTTTTCAACTTGTAATATATTACATTCATATTTTTATAACTAAAATTCATGTTATATATTTTATATTATGTTTTAATCAGAATTTATTTATGATAGGGTGGTGTTTAAATATTGTGAATCATATGGCATGGGGAAGGACAATGTGAAAAAGGATCCTAACAAGATCTACTTATAGAAATGTGTCACGACTCATCCCAGTAGGTCCCATGCCGCGACACCCCAAGCCCGCCTCCAATAGGCCAGGGGCTAGTGACTAGAACCGAGTAGTCATGTCATTAACTTGGGAGGCATTGCATATAAACCTGTACACATACACATACATCTCTAAGCCCACAAAGTTGAAAAAGTAAAAACTACTAAAAATGGAAATGCATGCATACACTAAAATCCAAACCAACAGAGTACGACTGGAAAGTAAAGTATAGTAATGTAAAAGCCTGGGCCAGAAGTAAAAGACCACCAAAAGAAAGTATGCAACAAGGTATAACCTATAAATAGAGGTACATGGACTGCAATCCATAGCCGTAGGAACACACCTCGGCCTGCCTGATCTCACTAGGCACCATCTGGTCCTGGTCTACCTATAATCATGTCAAAGGCTCGCTCATCTGCACAAGACACGACATGTGCAGGGAATGCCTGTTCAGGGGTGATTATAACAATACCCAGTATGATACCCTGAAAACCACAAATGAATAAAACAAAGGAAATACCACAAAGGAATGATATAGTCAACTCTACACAGTAAATGTTTACATAACATATAACAAGAATATCCAGATATACTCACACACGATCGACTATCGCAAAACCACCACTAAGATCTAGCTCGAAGATTCCACTAAGCACATATCAGGGAGAACACAATCCTAGGTCTGGAGAGAGAGATATGAAGTACTCATTCTGGGAGAAGTCACTCCTCATATACTTAAGAATACGATGCTCAGATGAGGATCACGACCAATAGCTATGTTGTGATTCCATCAACTCAGTATGAAATAATCTGCTAAGCAGAGGATCGGCGCCTGGGTAAGGTAGGTCACGTCGATACCAAGAACTCTACCTAGGGTACCATGAAGGAATAGAGGATCCAGCTCTAAGTCTCACAGAGGGGAATCCAACAACTCTATTCAAGAAGTCCTTCTGAAGGGACCATACACTTGTATGTAGGAAATGATACCAGAAACATTCAGGGCAAAGAACAAGGGTGCGAAACCTAAGAAAACAATCCCAAGTCACGTAAGACAAATGGATCAAGCCATGTAAAATAGGTTACACGGTGTGTAGTAGGGTCACACGCCGTGTTCCTTGACTCTATGTACTACCTCTGTAAAATGGATTGTGCCTTAAGGTTTGTGTATAAAAGTAACGACACAGCATGTATAAGGATTACATGTCGTGTCTGAGTGTTTGGGGTTCACTCCGTGTACGATGGCCATGTTCTTGTACATGGCCTCAACAAGTACTGTTATTCCCCGGTACTAGTACACGAGGTATCCCATGTATCTGGCCAGGTCTAGCTAGGGTTGGGTATACAGCCCGTGTCCTTGCCCGGGTACCCACCCTGTGACTGTGTACTCCCGGAGTACACGCCCGGTTGTCCGCCGATGAATACACATCGTATAGACCATACTACGCGCCGTGTAGTGGGGATTTCTCCATAATCATCTTCTTCCTCCGCGTTCTACGACTGAACCTCCAGATTCACAATCTGTCATCCAATTTCCATGACACTCGAGATCTTAGGCCGCCTCGTCATCGTGATGTCAAATCCATGGGTTTATGGCCTTCGATCGGCTCCGAAATCAGATTCTGGTCACCTGTGCAGAAATCGTTCAAAGAATGATATCATCTGATCTGCTTCGATCCTTCCATCACCACCGCAGTCGCACCTCTGTGGGGTTGTCCCGATGCCAGATATTTAATTTGGGATCATTGCATTGCACAACAGATTCACAATGATCCATCGTTCATATCTCTATGAAGAACGCGTAGTACTCACATGAAGAACGTGAGAAATCGGGGAAAAAGGCACAACAAAATGAGTGGGACGAACCTTGATCGATGTTCGTGTCGAACTTGGTTCTTCACTGTTAGAACAAAACCAAATTGATCGACAGATTATAATCATGAATAATGGATCTCTCGATAAATCCCCAAATCACACCCGCCCTGCATAACGATCGATCCGCAGGCTAATAGGTTTGTAGATTAATCTGTGTTCGTCGTGGGTTCTCAAGAACGAGAAAATAAATGAAAAACAATAATCCTACATGGATCCGCGGCGTTCGTTGGCGAAGATCTGGTCATCTCGTCGTCATTGTCGGTGAAATTCTTCAATAACGTCATTGCAGTTTGGGGAGGTTTTATCCAGAGTTTCCCAGCATCTCCAGGGGAAATTCAGGGTTATGAGATTTCTAACCCTGATCCCCAATGAAATCTTTATTTAAAAAGATAAAAATATATTCACTACAACAAGATTTTATAAAATATTTTTATTAAATGTTTTATTACGTTTACATCCGAAAACTAGATATCACCACTGACCTGTGCCAGCCAATGTCAGGCCCCACCTAAGGTAAAATTTCTACTCAAGATGCAACGATGCCCTCAGAGTTCTGATCCAAGAATCCATTCAGGAGTAATTCAAATTTTTCAGAAAAACCATACCCGGACATAATTTAATTATTTAATTAAATTCAAACATTTGTTCCGGGCTCACCGGGCCTCGTAACTGCACACCGTCTCAAAGCCTGGTCTCTAAATAATTCCCATATAATATTAAAAAAATACATGAAAAATTTTTATAAATTACATCCTCCCCACCTTAGGGCTTTACGTCCCCGAAAAGCCCAAACAAAGGATACTCAAAAAGTTGTGGGTAATGTGCATGGATCTGAGCCTCCCACTCACTCGTGATTTCCGGGAGATTCTCGTGCTGCCACTGGACAGGCACCAAGGGAATAGCTTGCCCACGTAGGATCTTTTCCTACCAATCCTTGATCTCTACTGGGTACTTAGCAAAGGTCACTCCATCATCGATATCCAGCTCGTCCCAGTCGATAACGTGCGTTGGATCAAGCACGTATCTCCGCAGCTGCGGCACATGGAAGACATTGTGTACCCAGTCCATCTAAGGAGGTTGAGCCAAGTGGTATGCCACCTCGCCAACTATAATCAGAATCTGAAAAGGGCCGATGAACCACATAGATAGAGTGCCGCCTCGGCCAAATCTCCATAATCCCTGTCGATGTGAGACCTGAAGGAACCCATGGTCTCCCTCCTCGAACTCCAAGGGTCGCCATCTCCGGTCGGCATAAGACTTCCACCAAATCTGTTCAGTCTTCATCCGTTCCTAGATGACCTCTATCTTCTCTGTAGTAGCTCGCACTATCTGTGGTCCAATGAGTGCCGACTCTCCTGGGTCAGACCAACAATGTGGTGATCTTCAAGTTCTCCCGTATGATACCTCAAATGGTGCCATACCAATAGTGGAATGATAACTACTGTTATAAACAAATTCCACCAGTGGTAGGTGATCCTACCAACTAGGACTGAAGTCATGTATGAAATCTCGTAGAATATCCTCCAGAACATTGATGGTCCGCTCGGTCTGACCATCAGTCTTAGGATGAAACACAGGGATCAAGTGTAACTGAGTCCCAAAACCTTCTAGCAATCCCTTCTAGAAATGGGATGTGAAACGAGCATCACGATCTGAGATGATCGTTTATGGAACTCTATGATGTCGAACTATCTTCTGCACGTAGAGGCGTCCCATGATCTCTACTGAGCTCTGCTCTCGTATGGCTAGAAAGTGGGTCGACTTGGTGAGTCGGTCTATGATCACCCATATGGCATCGTGTCCCCTGGACGTATGTGGTAAACCCATCATGAAGTCTATGGATATACCATCCCACTTCCACCTAGGAACCTCAAGGGGCTGAGTCAAACCTGTTGGAACCTGGTGCTCATCCTTTACATGCTGACAAGTAAGGCACCGAGAAACATACTCTGCCACACTCTTCTTCATTCCTGGACACCAGAACTATCATCGGAGGTCCTGTTACATCTTTTCCATGCCTGGATACACCGCCAAAGGAGATGTATGGAACTCCCATAGAACCTCCTCCAGCAACGTCACTGGAACTACTGTGCGCCCTCTAAAAAGAACAATATGCTCCCCAACTATTGAAAATCCATTAGAAGTATCACCTATAGATATCTGAGCACATAGAGTCTCATAGATAGCATCCTCAATATGTGCTTCCCTGACTCGTTGTAAGAGTGGAGGGGTAACAACCATCAACTTAAGGTAAGTTCCCTCATCTCTATCCACGAAGGATAACTGTAGAGAGGCCAACTGCATCGTCACCTCATCCAGCAACAACAAACTGGATTTCCTGCTTAGAGCATCTGCCACAACGTTCCCTTTACTAGGAGTATAAATGATCTCAAAGTCGTAATCCTAGAGGAACTAAAGCCACCACCTCTATCTCAAATATAGATCCTTCTGAGAAAAGATGTATCTGAGACTCTTGTGATCAGAGTAGAAAATAAACCCCTCTCCCATCAGGTAGTGCCGCCACATATTCAATGTGAATACTACCGCTGCTAACACAAGATCATGGGTCATGTAGTTATGATTATTTGGCCTCAACTGACGTGAGCCATATGCAATCACCACTTGCCTCTGCATCAGGAAACAACCAAGCCCGGTTCCTGATGCATCACAGAACACTACGTACTCGACAAACTCTTCTGGTAGTCTCATGATCGGGGTGCCCTTCAGACTCTGTCTCAACTGCAGAAAATCCTACCGTTATCTCTCAGTCCACATGAAAGGTTACCCCTTTTAGGTCAAAGCTTTCATGGGTGCTGAAATCCTGGAGAAATCAGGAATGAATCTTTGATATTAGCCTGCCAACCCAAGGAAACTCCGCACCACCATCATGCTCTGGGGTGGCCCCCATGCTATCACTGCCACTACCTTGGATAGGTCCACTACTACATCATCTGATGAGATAACGTGACCTAGAAAGTGGGCCTCCTATATTTAGAATTGACACTTTGAGAGTTTCCCGTACAACTGGTGCTCTCGGAGTGTGTCCAGAACCATCCTTAAGTGCCTCGCGTATTCCTCCTAGGATTCAGAGTACACAAATATTTCATCAATGAAGACCTCCACGAACCGATCTAAATTGGGTTGAAAGATCTGGTTCATCCATCCCATAAACATTGTCGTGGATTTTGTCACACCGAAGGGCACTACCAAGTACCCATATTGACCGTAGCGACATCATAAAGACATCTTCGGTATATCCTCATCCCGTACTTGAAAATGGTGATAGCCTGATCATAGATCAACCTTCGAGAACCACTGTTCCCCTCATAACTGGTTGAAGAGATCATCAATCCTCAGTAGTGGATACCAGTTCTTCACGGTCACCTGATTCAAGCACTGGCAATCCACACACAACCTCAAGCTCCCGCCTGCCTTATTGGAAAACAACACTCGGGCCGCCCAGGGTGAAACACTAGGTCTCATGAAGCCCTTCCTCTGTAAGTCTTCCAGCTGCACTCTCAGCTCACGAAGCTCTACAGGAGCCATCTGATATGCTGATGCTGATATCGGTGTCGTCCCGGGTTGCAACTCAATGAAAAAACCTATCTCCCAATGGGGAGGTAGTATGGGGACATCCTTCGGAAATACGTCCTCATACTCAGCCACTACTGCTGGAAACAGGAAACTCGTAACATCTGCTGCACCAAGGGCTAGGCTTTTCAACTGATGTGAAATCAGATGTACCTTCCTATGCACAAGTCCATCCGGCACAACCTGGGTCTCCTTTTCACCGAAGAAGGAGAACCTCGTTCCATCACTGCGGAAACACCGCACCCTTCACTTAAAACATTAAATCTAGGCATGAAATGTGGATAGCTAATCCATACCAAGAATGACATCTTAAGGCCTCGACTCTACCTCTAAGAGGTTCCAACCGAAACACTCACCTCCAAGGGCCAGGTAACACTGTCTGCAATGGTGTGTGATCTATTAATCTTCTCTGGTCAGTTTTTATAATCGTAAGGGTTGAGTCAACGACTCAATTGGAATCTCAAGGTTTCGAAAAATGTAAGAAACCAGAAAAGAATGAGTATCACCTGTGCCTATCAGTACGACATCCAAAGTAGACAAGACAAATATTGTACCTCTAATCATTCCGGGAGTACCTGGGTCATAATCCTCTGCTGCCTACAACTATCCCTGCCTCTTTCCACCAGCACCCTGAACTAGGGGTGGACCTCCTGGGGGTGGTGGTAAAGGGTCAAAATGCCGACCACCTTTAGCTTCTCTCCTAGCTCCTCTACCACATCTGCTACCCTACAGATCTATCTACTCCACATTTTGCCTCTTCCTCGGTGGTCCATCCACTGCTCCCATGTCAGTAGTACGGTAGGTCGGAAAATCTCAAGCGAGATGTCCCCTACCATCACATGAGTAGCATAGCCTCTCTCGAGGCTAGCTGGATGTGACCTGCGAACCATGTATGGCATATCCTCTGTCCTGGGATCTCCTCTGAAAACATCTCCCACGCTTCGGTCCCTAACGTCGGATCCCTACTGCTGAGGACTCTGCTCCAGATCACTCACTACTGATTAATGCTGGGTATCTCTGCTATTACAAGAAGCTCTCGACCACCAAAGCATGCTCGAGCACCCCATCATAAGTAAGAATGCTCATAGGGGTGATGCTAGCTCAGATTTCTCTGCACAAGCCCCAATAAAAAATTATGATCTCTGAATTACTGATACATGACTATATCCTTTGAGTACCATGAGAGGTCGGTAAACCTCAATGAATAGTCAGCAACTGCCATGGTTCCCTGCTAAAGCTGAAGAAGATCATCTATACGTACTGCTTTCAAGGTAACGGGTGAAAACTCCTCTCTGAAGAGATGCTCAAACTCTGACCATGCAAGAGTCGCCTTGTCATGAGTCTGGAAAATCAAAATCCGCCATCTCCCTACCGAGCCCTGTAGAAGGCTCGTTGTCAGGATCACCATATGGTCTTCTGGTGTCCTGAACAAATGGTAGACTCTGGCCACTACCTAAAGCTAGTCCTCTACTGCCTGAGGGTTAGGTGCGCCTCGAAACCTAAGGGGTCTCTATCTCTAAAACTTGTGTAGTGTGTTCAGCCTGTGCTCCTCCTCTACTGGTACAGCAGGCACTAAACATTTCTCCACAGGGGGTGGAATAACTGGCACACCACCCGAATGTAAAACTAGGGGATCTGGTCACTGTATCGAAGCTTCATCACTAATGGGGTCATCCCTATGATTGAGCTCCTGGATCCAAGAGGGTGCGCGTTTCAGAGGCATCCTGTAAGGAAACAAGATGTATCACAGTCAGTGAGTATATCTGGAGAGATGACTCGTGAAGGACATGGAAACCATAACCCATTCCTATATGATTCATGTACCATTATTTTCCCATGCAACTAGTGTTCTCATGTTCCCAGTCGAAAAGAAAGTTATCAGAGTCCTAGTGTATGGATACGTCAGCCTCTCGTACCAACACTGGGGCCCGTGGCTTGAAATCCAAACTCGAAACACTTAACATCATTGCCCCAAACCAACTCACAGACTCTCAGTCCTATGGTAGAACCGGCCAACTCTGATAATACTATGTCACAATCCATCCCTGTGGTTCCCATGCTGCAACTCCCCAAGCCCACCTCCAATAGGCTAGGGGCTGGTGACTGGCACCGAGAAGGAATGTCACTAACATGGGAGGCATTTCCTATAAACCTATACACACACACACACACATATCCAAGCCCACAATGTTGAAAAAGTAAAAACTTCTAAAAATGGAAATGCATGCATACACTAAAATCACAACCAACAGAGTACAACAGGAATGTAAAGTATAGTAATGTAAAACCTTGGGCCAAAAGTACAAGCCCACCAAAAGAAAGTCTGCAACAAGGTCCAACCTGTAAAGAAAGGAACTGGGACTGTAATCCATAGCCATAACAACACACCTCGCCCTACCTGATCTCACTAAACACCGTCCGGTCCTGGTCTACCTAGAATCCTATCAAAGGCTTGCTCGTCTGCACAAGAAACGACACGTGCGGGCAAAGCCCATACAAGGGTGAGTATAACAATACCCAGTAGGACACCCTAAAAACCACAAACGAATACAAAATAGGAAATACCAAAAAGGAATGATACAATATTCTCTACACAGAATATGTTTACAAAACATATAACAAGAATATTCAGATATACTCATACACGATCAACTATTGTGAAACCACCACTAAGATCCAGCTCGAAGATTCCACTAAGCAAGTAGCAGGGAGAACACACTCCTAGGTCTGAAGAGAGAGATACAAAGTTCTCGTTTAGGGAGAACTCACTCCACAAGTACTTAATAATATGATGCTTATATGAGGATCACAACCAATAACTATGGGGTGATTCCAACAACTCAGTTTGAACTAATCCTAAAAGCAGAGGATCGGTGCCCGGGTAAAGTAGGTCACGTCGATACCAAGAACTCTACCTAGGGTATCAGGAATGAATAGAATATCCAGCTCTAAGTCTCACAGAGAGGATTCCAACAACTCTATTCTAGAAAGTCTTGCTGAAGGGATCATACTCTTGTACGTAGGAAATGATACCAGAAACCTTCAGGGGAATAACAAGGGTACAAACCCTAAATTTGATCAACGCTATGCCTGTTATCACTCAATGAATTTGTTATCAGTTTAAAATTGAAATTATAGTTCAAAAAGTGTCACACATTGGAAACAAAGAAAAAAATCAAATTGTATTGATAATTTATAATAATGATTCATTAGTCATATTTTATGTGTAAAATTAGTCTCACATCACACCCAGATTTTATGTTTCCAATATGACTCAATGTTCATGTTTCGAAATTCAAAAGAAACATTAATAAGAAAGACAAGTGACATACTCAAAATGGAGAAAAAATAGTCAATTTATTTATAATTTATTAAAATGATCCATAAGTTATTTATGATGAGTTATAATTATCCAAACCACAATCCAACACTTGGTGTGATAGGTATAATTTATTGTGTTCCTATTTTTTTTTAAAAAAAATTGACTTTAATTTTACAAAAAAGAACAAGCGACAAACTGAAAACTAAGAAAATTTAGTAAGATTGTTTAGATAAATTAAGAAAATTATCCATGTGTCATTTATAATATGTGGAAATAAAAAAAACTCAATACTATTCTTGGTGTGAATGGTATAACTCTATGTGTGTATTTTTTTTAATTTGAAATTATATTAATAAGAAATAACAAGTGACAAAATAAAAAGTGAGAAAAAACATTTGGATTATTTTGATATGTTAGGAAAATGATCCATAAGTCATTTTTATTCTATTGGAATAAATTTTATCAAAATATTAAGCATAGTGTGACTGGTATGAATTAAATTGCCTCTTTTTATTTAAAATTAACATTAATTTTATTAAAAAAACAAGTGACGTAGTGAAAACCATGTAAAATTATTCAAATTATTTTGATAATTTAGAATAATGATACATAATAAATATTTGATGTGTAAGAATCATTCGCACTTTAATTAGACACATGGTGTGACAGATATGACTCTAAGTATTTCTTTTTATTTTAAATTGTAATTAATTTTATTAAAAATAACATGTTACATACTAAAAACTAAGTAAACATAATTATATTGTTTTAATACTTTATGAAAACAATACATGAGTCATTTTGGATGTAAATGAATAAACCCATCCTCTATATAAAAAATGGTGCGACTGGTATGGCTCAAAGCCTCTGTTGTCAGTCTAAAATTGATATTTTATTTCAAAACATGTGTAACTCACTGAAAATCCAGATAACATGCACCAATTTTCTTGATAATTTTGGATAGTGATTCATAAGTTATTTTTGATGTATAGGAAATAGTCTCACAAAATAACAACACATTATGACACTAGAATGACTCAAAATGTGTGTTTTTTTGAAATTACATTTTAGTAAAAAAACATATGTGACATATATAAAATCAATAAAAAACATTTTGATTGTTTTGATACTTTAAGAAAATGATCCATATCTAATTTATGAGGGTTAGAAATCAGCATAACCTTAATCAGACGCATGGAGTGACTAGTATAACTCAAAGTGTGTCATTATATAAAATTGGAATCAATTTTTGTAAAAAGAACTAGTGATATTCTCAAAACTGAGAAAATGCATTTAGAATGGTCTAATACATTCGGAAAATGATCAATAAATCGTTTGTGATGTGTAGAAATCAACCACACCTCAATACGATTCATGGTGTGACAGGTATATCTCAATGTGCGTCTTTTTATTAAATATTTACATCTTAAAAATGTATTTATTTACATTAATGATTAATTTATTTTTTTATAGTATTACTATTATATTATTGGTTTTATTACATATGTGGATTATGTTTCTCGAGTTGAGATGATTTTTTAATAATTGATACCAAGGGAGATCTTTTTTCATTGGGGATCACGAGTTATAAAGATGATGAAACATTAATGTTTTAAATGTAATTATATATAATTTTTTTGAAATGTATATACTAGTATTTTTTGTTTTCATGATGTAAAATGTATTTCAATTAAATGATATATTTTTTATACATGTTACAGGTAAGTGTTATAGCATGCTGTTGTACAAATAACACACTATAGTGGGTTATACCTCTATCAGTACTAGAAATATCATTGATAAAGGTGGAATTTTATCCACACTAAACTAAAGATGATAAAGGGGACCCACCCATTTAATAGCAATGATGAAAACAAAACTTTTTTAGCACAGTTAAAAACATTTATTCGTTCTATTAAAGGGAATAATTGTAGTTGTGTTCCATGATCACATCACTAACCAATTAATATCATATCATCATTAATTGAATTATCTTATTAGAGTGTTAGATATCCAATTATCGTATGCCACTTAATTGAGAATAAAAAAAATTAATTTCACTCTTACCTATAATTAGAAAAATGGCGCTCACTAATAATGATTTTTTATATTTTTCTATTACATCTTGATTCTCGTAAAAAACATTTTAAATATATTCATTAAATAAAATTTGGGTATTTAACATATTAAATATGAATGAAATTTCTCACATAAAATTTTAATAAAATAATAATTTAAATATTACATAAAAAAAGCATAAAATGAATAATATAAAAATTATAAATTTTATTCGAATTTTAATTATAATTTTTTAGTAGATTATAAAAAATTCATTATATTATTTAATGATTTTAAAAGGAAAAATAATATTTAAAATTGATTAATTTTCCTCAGTTGATAAATTTATTAAAATAAAGAAGAAACAGAGAGCTGAAACAATATTTTTTTAGAAAATATGAAAAGTTTGGAATTGAGGCACAAGACTCAATGTTATATTTCTTACTATGTGATCATGTGCACTTGGTATTCTGACAATTTCATTCAAATGGTCATGTGTTCAGTCTAATGAATGCTTGGACATTTGGAAAATCCGTTAGTTAAACTAAAAATATAATATTCTCTTTAGGGTAAGGCAATTTCCTCTTCAGGGTATGGTTGATACCTGCTCTTCATGGTATGCAGGTCTCCTCTTCACTGTAAGGTAGATACCAAATCTATAGGGAAATGTGAACTGCTTAGGTGTTGCTTCAAGATGTAGGTTCTTCTTATACTGGTATTGGGGCATCGGTCTAACTGGGAGAGGACAACATAGATGTGTTAGTGTCACACGGTGTCATAGATTATCTAATATAAATTTAGCTACAATGATTCTTCATTAGAAGTAGGATCACCATTGTTTATAGAGATTCTCTCTATTGAAGGGTTTTTCCAGTTGATGAATCATTTTCAGGATGAGGCATGATGCTTGAAGTCAATGAATGAAGGAGTAATGATCCCAGTGGTTTAAATCTACATGTGTAATGAAGCCGAACATGGTTACGTGGTGCTTATGCGCTCGTGTGGAAAAGTGATGGGTAATTGTGAATTCGATCAATAGATATAGAAAACCAACCTAGGAGAGGATGAGTTAGTGATGTTACAGACACTGGCTTAGAGAATGATGTGGGTGGGATTTTTTTAATTTTTTTTTAATTTTATTTAAATGAGTCTTGTTTAGAAATGTTTTGAAAGCTACCATAGAAAGGTAGTAAATACCATTGTTCCATTTTTGTTAATTAAATGATGGTATAACCTATGACAAATTTTAATTTCATCGATGCAGATTGATAAAATTTCAAAGGAGGTCAGATAGATGCCACTTTTTTTATAATGTAAAGTGAAAGGATGGTTCCCCATTGCCACATTTTGCCTTAAGTGAAGGAGAATGGTGGCACATGTGCTACTTTATAACCTTGAAGAGGCAATAAAATGGAACCCCCCATCCTCACTCAAAATATCCTCCGTCTCTCTCATTTCCTCTCTCCCTCTACAATAACCCTGATGGTTCTTCCTTTGTGCATTGTGATTTCAGTGGCCTAAAAGTAGGGCTAAATTTTTCAAAGCATGATTTATAGGTTTTTTTCTTATTTATTTTAATGTTAATTATTGAGTGAATTGATCTATTTTTAGTTTGTTTTAAATATTTGGATTATTTACTAGTATACTTAGTTAGATATAGTATATAAAGAATACTTATTATTAATAATTGTTAAGTATAAATTAACTAGTGAATAACTTAGGGTTAATGATTGATTAAATAATGATTAGATAATAATAATTAGCTAATGGATACCATATAATTAAGTAATTATTAAATCATAATTAATTAAGGATTAATAAATTTTTAACTAATCATTATCTAATGAATAAATAAAGATTAACACATGATTAAAGAATAATTAAAGAATTATTAACTATTGATTAACTCTTGATAAAAGAATGATTAACTAATAACTAAATAATGATTTACTAATGATTAATGAATGCATAACTAAAGATAAAATATTGATTACCTCATGATTAAAGGATGAATAATTTGGATTAATTTTTTTTAAAAATAATTAAAGAATGATTAAATAAAGAATAATTAATAATTAAATTTTAATTAAAGAATGACTAACTACTGATTAAATAATTAATAACACATGATTGAGAAATTACAAACTAATTATTTAGAAACGATTAAATATTGAAAAAATTAAGATTTAATAATTATTAAGGGATGATGAACAAATTATTAAAATATGATTAACTAATTTTTAAATAATGATCAACTAATTATTAACAAATTATTAAAGAATTAATAACCAATTATTAAATATTGATTAACTAATGACTAAATAATTATTGACCAATGATTAATTAATGATAAAGGAATGATTGAAGAATGATTAAAGAATGATTAAATAATGTTTAAAGAATGATTAAAGAATGATAAAAGAATGATTAAATAACAATTAAAGAATTATTTAAGAATGATTAACTAATTGTTAACTATTTATTTAAGAAGGATTAAATAATTATCAAATATTTATTAACTCATGATAAACTAATTATTAACTAAGTATTAACTAATTATTAAATAATTATGAATTAAAGATGAAGGAATGATTGAATAATGATAAAAAAATGATTAAAAATGATTAAATAATTATTTACACATGATTAAATATTTATTAACTAATGATTAAGTAATGATCAAAGAGTGATTAAATAATGATTAAATATTGATTAACTAATTATTAGCTAATTATTAACTAGTAATTAACTAATGATTAAATAATTATTAAATAATTAATAACAAATTATTAATGAATTATTAACTTATGAAAAATATTGATTAAATAACTAATTACAAGTAATAAAAAAATGATAAAATAATGATTATCTAATGACTAAAGATCGATTAACTAAGGATTAATGATTGATTAATAAGTGATTAACTAACAATTAAAGAATGATCAACTGATGACTATGTATTTATTAAATATTGGTTAAATAATGGATAAAAATTTATTAAAAAATTACTAATGTATAATTAAGTAATGAGTGACTAATGATTAAAGAATGATAAAAAATGATTAACTGGTGATTAAACAATGATTAAAGAATAAAAAAGCAATGATTGAGTATTGATTAACCAATGATAAATGTAATATTATGTAATGATTATGTAATGATTAAAAAATAATTTAAGAATGATTAAATAATGATTGAGTAATGATTAACTAATAATTAAATAATGATTGAAGAAATATTATATAATGATTAAGGATTGATTAACTAATTATTAAGTAATGATTAAAGAATTATTTTTTACTCCCATGATTTAGTTGATTCATAACTTATTGCACAACTAGTCTGTTACTCTTGATGGATATGATTTAGATGAATCACACTCAATTTATAAACCACTGAACATATATTTAAAAAATATAGAAATTGTACTACAAAACATTAGTGACATTTTTAGGATATAAGAAAACATTATAAAAATTTTATATCCTAAATATTATGTGGTTATCCATGAAATTAAATCACTATCTTGATACAACAAGTGGATGTGGGTCTGGAAGAGATTTAACTAAGGATGAAACACAAAAACACCACATTGTGCTAGATTTGATTGGGAATTAGTGCATGACAATGAGCCCTGTGGAACGCCTGATTTGACACTATCAAGGTAAATTATTTATTTGATACATATTATATTTATAAATTACTAAACATACATTTAGGAAGATTAAAAATTATACTAATAAACATTAGTGTCATATTTTATGATTAAAAATAGATGTTATAAAAGTTTAGTATAATAAATAATGTATGATCTACCCTCCATATCAATAGTTTTTACACTATCAGATTCTTGATAAAATACACTTTTCATGTAGAGAATCTTGTTTCCCTATTTATACTACTACCACGAGGTTATTCAAATTGGGAAAAGCGCTTATTATAGCACACCACCAATAATAATGTTTAGGAAAATTTATTAGGTAACCCTAAGTTAACATCAAGAAATATTTCTTGGTTGAATAAATATGGGACCTAATCAAGAGATCAAGTCTATTAGCTAGATACATTTACAATTACAAGATATTTTATGGTATCTAGCTTGTCCATTGGCTTCTAATTAACACTAAGTTCAAAAAAAAATTAGTTTCCCAATAATCAGATCATTTCATAATAGAGTTATATGTTGAGGTTTCTACTCTACAATAATAATGTATTATTGTAAAATGATAGAAACAAACAAGAGTGGTTCAAGAATTTCTATCCCAAGAGTGTGAGAGAATTACCTATGATGAAAAAGAGGAAATCCTAGATATTCCCTATGATAAATAAAATAAATCCGACTTCTGATGAGGAATTTTCTAATGATGTAACACATAGAGAAAGTGATACAGATGAGGAGGGATCAACTGATGTTAGGGAAGATTTTTATATAAATGTAGTTGTTTAAAAATATCATAAACCCTAAAAAATCATCCAACACTCTTAGAGTCTTCCTTGGAAGAAAAAACACATTTTACTAAATTCAAATTCAATGTTCTCACACCAACAACAATGTTTATTGGAGTTTTAGTGGATTGGTTTAGTGATCTGGACAAAAAATTATCTATTAGAAGGGATTTTCCAAGTATATATATGTTGAAAAACATATTTTGAATATTTCATAGAGAGAGAGTCTACATATATTTAGATCAAGAATCATGATATAAAATAATACATTATACAAGGTGATATATATTTGGAGGATTATATATTCCACTTTAGGGTGATTCCATACATTGAATTTAGAAGGTGGATAATTTTGAAGAATGTGGCATCTCATAATTTAATTCAGCCAAACCTAAAAAAATATGATATAAGATACTTTAGGACCTACCAAGACATTCCTATATCCCTTGTGCAAGAGATGATATAAGATACTTTAGGTTATATTTTTTCCAATAATAAGAAATTGATTGTGAAACAGAAGGCGATTATAGAGGTCAATGGTGATTAATATGTATCCAATTGTGTGTTTTCGAAATGTCTAACAATAATGAGACACATTGATCATGTTATATTCAATATTCATATGATTGAAAATGTTTCTGAAGATAACTAACTTAATCCATCTCTTGTTCTATTTTATCAGCATTTATGGGAATTCCTCTGCTGTATTTCTTAATTTTTTCCAGTAAATAGGTCAAATAGATCCATTGAATGTTTTATATAGAAACTTCAAGGATGTATCATTGATTTCAGAAACCCAATATAAAATCTATTTACCTCTTTTAATTCAATTTTCCATTGTGGAGAAAGAAAACTATTAATTAGGGAGTTGGTTTTTGGCATTTATCAGTAACCATTTCACACTTATTTAGGGTTTCTGTTTGATATCTGATTGGCATCAAGCATGAAATGAGAAGATCAATATCGAACCTGATTCATGGATACTCCCAAAGGTTCATCATCATTACTATATTAGACACACTACATGAAATGTATAAAAACATTCCCTAAATAACCGATGAATAAGGTAATCAAGAGTCTTGGTATGGAATACCTTAATTATTTTTTAATATTTCAATATAATGATAAAATTAATTAATTTGGAATAATAATAGTTCTGTGTTGATTTAGATATTGATAAATGAATTTTTAATAACATTTTGAATAATACTGAAATTATAATCATGAAGTTTATGATTATATGATTCAAATTTCAAAAGAAAAATGGATATTAGAAATGATATTTGGAAGAGTTATGGAAACACGACCACATAAATTGTGGTGTGCATCTATGGTTTCATCATAGGGGTTTAGAAGATAACTATAACTGACATTTTTATGAGAATTTTTGTCATTTTTTGAAATACATAATTGATAGAAAAAACAAGCCTCAAATGACATTTAGAAGGGGATATTATAAGAAATACATTTTGAACAAGGGATTAATAATATAATTAAATAAGATTTTACTTATTGAGTATGCCCTTTCTTCTAAGAGGAATATAGATTTTTTATTCAAGAGTGTCTAATCCCCATTAGAAAAAGTATATGTAAAAATGGGGTTATTACTAGAAGTAATGAAATTTAATTATGGAAACCTGTTGGAATTACAATTTCTATGTGGACACACCATTTTAGCATGTGACTTTATAACATATCATGTGATCCATATATTAATATAGTGTACCAAATGGACACCATTTCTAATTTTTATTCTATAACAAGGATGCCTATTCATATGTTTTGATATATACCAACACCTGAATACCATCTAATATTGATATTTGACATCAACAGGTTGCATCAATTATGAATAATAATGTCCATCAAGATGAAAATTGAGATGGAATGTCCTCAAGAAAAAGCAAAAAAAAAAAAAATAGATGTAGCGTATGTCATCAAGAAGGTCATAATAAGAAATGATTCCCTAACGTTTCTTGATAGAGTTCAGAGTCTCTCCCACAATGGTGTATTATCAAAATTTTTATCTTTTCATATTATTAATTACGTGGTGTTAATATATGATCCTTTATTTTTTATAATTTTGTAACATTTATGAATAATTTTATAATAAAAATAAAAAAAGCCTTTCATATTTAGGTTACAAGGAATATGATAAGCACATGTTAGGTGACCTGAAATAATAATCAAACTATCCATATCTAAACCATAAAGAAATCATGTGATGAAATAATCAAGTTATCTGACATCATATGAGAAATTATACATAAATTAAAAACCACACCATTCGAGATCCCACTTATTAGTTAAGGTATAACTGAGGATGTGTTGGGTTATAAAAAACATTTTTTCCTCATTATCTATATGTTTACAAGAAAATAACTAACATAATGTTAAGTAAAGTGAGGTAAAAAGGAGGTAATACATCAAATAAATTTATTTATCCATGATAAAATGAAAATTATATTCACATAAAGTGTAATGGATAAGAAAAAACTCATTATATAACACAATAAATAATAAAAATAGACAAGAACAACATTGAAATTTTTCAATAGAATATAATTCTGATGAGATGAGACAGTCTTCAAAAGTGAATTAAAATCTAGATTATTTTCATGTGGTTGCTTAATAACATATTCCAAAGTGATTTATTTAATATTTGAATTTTAAAATCCTTTCATCCTTATAATAAAATGCCTCCCCATATGGTCAATATGTCAATAACAGGATGAGAGAATTTTATAATTCAAATGTTATGTAAATACCTTTGAAAGATGTAATTAAGATACCACTTGAAAATAATCTTGATTTTACATAACATAAAATGTTAGACTTATCTCATCTAAACTCCATTCTGTTGAAAACTTTCAAGGTTTTTATTCTCTATTGTAAATAACTACTATGTTATTTAATGGTCATGTTCTTTTCCAATTCAATTTATATGGTCATAACTGTCATTTTATCAGGTATAAATAAATTTATTTGATGGTTTCTATTCCTATTACCTCACTTTAAAAAACATTTAGTGACTATTTTACTAATAAGAATTTAGATAATGAAGAATTTTTTTATGTATATAATTATATAAATCCATATCTTACAAAACACCATTTCCAAGGTAAAATCATATCTAAACCCACTTTACAATATTCATTGAGAAACTTTTAGACAAGACCATTTCATTTGGTTTGAAAAACATCATAAAACAATAGGAATAAACATGACATATGTTACATTCAACCAGTTATAACATTCTACTAACCCTAAATTTTTATTTACATTTTACACAAAACAATTATTTCATTTTTTAATAATAGATGGAGGATACTATGCTACTCACTGAGCAGTATAGGAATGTTTAACACAATGTGATTGTAGTATACAAGGACTGATGGTTTAGGGTATGATGATCACACCATTATCATCACATTCTACAACCATCTACCATTATACCATACCAATGTCATGCTAGATTCTATGGTATTACATTATGACATTTTACATTCATTGATCACCACTGAATTTCTCCCATCACCAAGAGATGGATACTAGAGACACATATATTTCACTTTTTGGAGGGAGAGATAACCCTTTCCCTTGAGGATGTGGAAGTCATACTATGTCTTCCTATCCAAGGGGATGAAGTTATAAGACCCAACCTTGGAAACTAGGTCGATATTTTATAGATATTTATAGGCGTGTACATTTTGAATGATGATAATGCTACAAATGGAAGGTCAATATCCATGAGGTGTCTTGAGATAACATTTTCATAGTTACCCCTATATTTTAAAATATGACGGGAATGTATCATGCATCATGACCATGAATATAACATATATATATCCTTGGAGGGACATTGTGCGCTAATCTCTCAAGTATTCATTTACACAAGAAGTATTTTTTCCATCTAAATTTTTTTTAGAAGGTCAGAAGAATCATCTGGGGATTTTTAGGATTTACATAGACATACATATCCTTATGCACAACATGTTAATTAGATCACACTGATCTTGTTGGAATCCATCATCCATATTTAGATGTGGGCATTGGAGTTCATACCTCCCCTCTCACCTATTTTTGTTCGTCCAAAGATTCATATACATGTTCTATGTGACGCTCTGCATAGATGTTGGTTTAATCACTCATATCTATTGGATTCTGATGCAAGAAAGAGTTATTGAATTTAATTTAATGTAATTTATCAATTTCAATGTTTTATTTTATTGGTCATGTCAAGAAAACCACTTTATCAGGGCTTCATGAGACAATTTTGGTGCATATAATCTCATGTTGGATAGTCTACTACCCAACAATATAAGTATATACAATCATCCACTGACTAAAAAATTTAATAATTTCATTATTTTTTTGGTAACAATTTTTTTTTAAAATACTCACATGTCATTTCAAAATATATGGATTCCATACTTGATTTTATTTTACCATTTTCCCCCATTCTGCACTAACAGACTTCAAAATGTGATGGTTGAATTCAATCTCATATTATTTTTTAGTGGAAACAACCTGATAGAGTCATTAAACAATTTGGATGTGTCTATCATATTCCTTTTCCACCGATAAATTCATCAGTAACTCATTTGGTGAAGCTAACAAGGAGGCATGGTATCAACTGGCACCAATGAAATCCTGATAATCACAACCTATGGGACATATGGGCATCTTTTCATATCAATGGTGTGTGTATGATGAAAATCCCTCTATCACAGTTTCTCAAGCATGCACTATGGTTTATACTTACGTCTATATTGTATCTTACTCCACAAAATAGATGTATTTAAGACTTGTTATGTAAATAAATTTACATCATTTTTTGTTGTACTATTTTCTAATTTAATTTGAAACTATTTACCACTTACTCGACTACAAAATATTATATGTATGTATGTACCAAAGGAGGCAGTTTTTTCTATTCTATAAGTGATCTATGCTAATGTGTAGGGGATGACAGCAACATATCAATTTTTTATAGGATAGTTTTTTTATCACCCACAATAGAGAGATGACATTGCTACCCAGAGAGTGGTGGTTTCTCTACAGGATCCTCCTATAGCACCTCTTGAAGACTATGAGCCATGCCGATGATGGCATAAAATGAATCGTTCTACACATGAGGAAACACCTATTCCATAGATAAAGGTTGTCCCTCTAGTAGACGAGCCACAAATTCTCGGGGATGTGCATCAATAGGAATGGGACTCATTCATGTTGTTAGAATATCTACAGTTTTACCTAGGTCTAGCTTATCCGATCTTCAATCAGGGGCACTTTCTCCTTCCTCTACCTTTTTCACCCTAAGCCTTGACAAGTTGTATGGTTCTTCTAGGAATGATGGAAGGTTATTTTACTTAGAGAGTGGGAGAAGGACCAAGTCAACATGATGAAATCCACCTAACACCTCCTCCCATTGAGACCCAAGGAGGGCATCTTACATATGAGGTTCTGGTACCCGAGGGTCATCCCTATTCAACACATAATACTCCATCCAAGCATAGAGGTTGACGATCTAGATACAAGCATCCCATTCACACAACAAATTTTGGGTCGGTACCTCACCATAGAGTGTGATTATAATCATTAATGTATATGTTTTCTATTGAACAAATGGATTTTATATCACATTGAATAATTTTAAATTATATTTTACTTTTCATTTGTATTTTACATATATTTTTATTTTTATAATCATTTAAAGTTAACTACTTAAAAATAGGAAAACCAATAAAATTTCAAATATGTGAATTTAAATGCATATAAATATAATTTAAAAATATATTTTATTAAAAACTAAAAACATAGATTAAAAATCTAGTAAATTATTTAATATATGAATAATTTCATCAATATTGTTTAAAACAAATTAATTTTATGTCACATATTATTAATAAAAAACACGATATTTACACATTAAAAAATACATGCACAAAATTGTTTTAATTTTTTACTATATTCTAAATAAAATTTAAAACATCCACTAAATGTAATGTTTAAAAAAAAATTATTATGTTGTTAACATGAATTTTTTATAATTGTTTTTATGAAATACTTTTCATTTTCAATTATCTTTTATATGTTCAGTAATTATGTTAAATTTCTGTTATATTATATTTCTAATTTACTATTTATAAAAATTAAACGTCACCTACTTAAAACATTATTATGTTTCATGTTAGTGACTTTGAAGGTGTATAAACTATAAAAAAATTCTAAATAAACCAAAAAAATATCATTAAAATCTGGAAGTTTTTTGGAAATAAAAATAATTTCATAAATATAATAAATAATTGAAATTTAAAGGAATGTAATAAAAAATTATATATATAAATGTATTGGTATTAAATAAAAAATATATTGGTCCACTAAAATTACTTTTCATTTATAATTTTTATGAAATGATGGTTATTTTGAATTATTTTTTATAAATTCAGTATGTGTGTCAAACTACATTTCAGTTTTATTTAAACATTTTTATTTGTAGCAATTCAAAGCCACAAACTTCAAACATTATTATGTTTCTTGTAGGTGACATTGAAAGAATATAAGTTATAATATATAAATAAAATCTAAATGATATTTCACAAATTGACTCAATATATAAAATATATTTTAAATTTTTAAAAAATAAAAAATAAAATAAATAAAAGATAATGTACATGTAACAAAATTTATTTCTTAATAACAAATAATTTTCACATTCAAATATTAATGGACATAATTACAAAAATAATAATAATAAATAATATATAAATATATATAAAAAATTTGTAGACATATTTTTTTAAATACACAAGCGTGTATTTTTAAAATATTTATATTGTTCAAAGGTGATATCTGAGATGCCGCCACTCCAAATTTGTTTTCAAAAAAATTATATCCTAGGATTATTAATTTTTTAACATACTTTTTTAAAAAACACAATAGATGGTGTCACCAAAGAAAAAGAATCATAGTGAAAAAAATTACATGTATATACTATATTTTTTAAAATGTTATATATATATATATGTTTTTATGATTAAATATAAATAACCATATATACATATTTAACACAAATAAACATGTTATAAACAATATTTTTAGAAATATACCATTGAAACTAATTTAAAATATTTCACAAATCATCCCAATGGGGACCATGTTGGGACTCTTCAATTCTGCCTCCAATAGGCTAGGGGTGAGAGTCTAGAATTGAGTAGGCATATCTCTAAACTGGGAAGCCATAGCCTAAGTACCTATACACAAACACACATATCCAACCTTATAAAATGATTAAATACAAAAACAACTGAACAACCATGCTTGAAAACTTATAAATCCCATAACCGGATTATGACCATAAGTAAAAGAAAGTATAAATGAAAAAATATATGCCCACCAAAAAGTGTATGAAAACACATGTCCAACTTGAAAGGTAAGAACTAGGGACTGCTGTCAAAAATCCCTAGGAAGTCACTGCAGTCTGTCCGGTCTCACTAAGAAATATATCATCCTCATCCGTCTATGACTCTATCAAAATCTCAATCATCTCCAAAAGGAAGACCACGTGTAGGAAAATATTCTGAAGGTGTTTGAATAATAATAATTAGTAGGAGACCCCAATAACAAAAATAATACAAAAAAGTAAATTTAGTAAGCTCTACACTGGTATATTTCTATAACACAAATTACAATAATTTCTCGATATACTCATTATAGTCACACATTCTAAAGGAAAGTCAAAATCGTTGTATACCAACCTAGTATTCGGGTTCAACGATTCCATAATGCACTCATCAGGGATAACAAACTTTGAAGTATGATATCACTGATGAGATCCATCTGAAAGGTAGGGATTGCAAAGTCTCATCAATATAAGTACACACTGAAGGTCTGAAGATAATACGATACAAATATTAGGATCACTGACGAGGTTGGGGGGTGATAAAAACAACTCAAATTGGATTATCCCTCTATTTAGAGGATCAGAACCAATATAGTGTTTGTCATGACTATACCAAGAACTACACCTAGGGAATGATGAGGAATATAGTATCTAACTATGGGACACTTAGAGGGATTATAATGACTCTATCCATGGAATCTTACTAAAGAGATCATATTCCTATGTATAAGAGACGATTCCTTACCAACCCTATATAGAATGATAAGTGGAATTTACCCAAATGATACATGTCCAAGATACAGAAGAAAATGGATCTAATAAATGTATAATAATGTACATGATATGTAGTAGGGGTCACACGTCATGTCTTTTGAGCTATGGTCCTACCCAGGTAAATGACTAGTGTCTATTTATCATGTTTCTGTAGAAGTAAATTGAATGTAATATTATCATTAGTCTTCTCATGTGAGAGTGCATTGATCTAGACCAAGTATATGTTCCCTTGTATAGAAATATAGCTTATCTAGTGTACTTGGTCCATGATGTATCAGTGTGGGGGAGTACATGGTGTGATCTAACCCATGTACTCTAACCCATGTCTATGTACCCTATGAGTTACATGCCAAGTCTCTAGGGAGAGTTCACAAACCTTGTATTCAATATATCCTACATGAAATCCTAGCCACCATTAAGGGGACCCACATGGCATGTAGATACGGATTACACACAATGTGGACTAGGATTCTCCTAAATCCATGATCCATGATCTTTTCATCTTCTTTGCTACCCTGGCCTTTGATCCGACGATGCCTCACCCATAAAATAATGAATGGACTTTTAAGGAACCCTGCCATCATCTATCAAAAACATGCATGCATTCGATTCACTTAAAAAATGAAATCCCCATCGTTCTTTGTTACATGCTGTAGAACACAAAAATCATGTATCTATGTCTTCTGATTCTATTTTTTTCATAATTGAACCACCATCAGGTCATGATGATCCTGGCTATGTTATTTCAGAGTGTTTAACCAATAAACATGTGTGAAGCGATGTATTCCATCAAAAAACATTTAACTACAATCCAAACAATGAATTACCGTTATTAATAAATAATTGGGGGAGAAAAGTAAAACCATCAAGAGGAACAAACCAAAATCAATTTTTGTGTCGATCTTAGTTCATTTATTTTATAAAATCAATTGAATATTCAACAATTCAATGAAAGTCACCCAAAATCACCCTACAATAATCCCATACCACAAAGATGCCTGATCTATGGATCAATCTATTAGTTGATTGATTCGTTTTCAAATTTTGAATCAATAACATCTAATGGAAACAAATTAAACAACCCCTACCTTGATTTGGAACAATCAAAGATGAAGAACAATGATGTGTCGTAGTCATTGGGAGGATCCTTTAATTCTATTATAGTCGGGTCATTGATACTTGATCCAGTTGTCGCACCCCAATGTCTCACAATAATTCACATGTTTATATGTATAACCGAACAAATATTTTTTTAGTGCGAATTTAAAGAAGGAAATTTTGAAATTACATCATCAAAAAATAAAATAATTTATTTTAATTATTTTATCCGTTTATCGCTTGTGAATTTTTTTCCTTAAAACGTCCATGCTAAAAACTGATAAGTCACACATAGGGAAAAAATCATGTTAAGAACTAAAATTTACCCTCATATTCATGATCCAAGAACCCATTTAGAAGTTATTCCACTTTTTTGAAAAAACAGGGAATGTAGGAATTTAATATATTTGAAACATTTTTTCAGGGCACACTGGGCCACACAATCGCACTATGTCTTAGCATCTACTCTTTAAAATATTCTGCACAATATCCCAAAATAATACATGGAAAATAAAATCCATTAAATTATCCCGAACTTGGGGTTTTACATCCTTGAAAATCCCAAACAAGGTATACTAAAAAAGATGTGGGTACTGAGCACGAATCTAAGCCCCCCACTCCCATGTGCCCTGATAAATTTTCTCATGCTTCCACATGAAAAACTAATGTAATAGCTCACCCATGGAGTATTATCTCTTAACAATAATTGATCTCTACTGGTTACTCAACAAAAGACACTCCATTCTTAATTTTATGTTCACCTAAGTCGATAACATGTCATGGGTAATGCACGTACCTTTTTATTTGTGACACAAAGAAGACATCTTGTTCCCATTCTAATTGTGGAGTTAGATATAATTGGTACAACACCTCACCAACTACCCTAAATATCTTGAAAGGTATAATGAACCAAGGATAAAAATTGCTACCCCAACCAAATCTCTATAATCTACATCATGGTGATACCAATAGGAACACATAACCTCCATCCTCGATCTCCAAAGGCCAACTTCATCTATTAGCATAAAATCTTTGACATCACTATGAAGTCCTCTTCCACTCTTAAATGATATGAACCTTCTCATTAGTCCATCACACTAACTCTGGGCCCACTAATGTTTACTCTCCTAGGTCAGTCCAGAAAACAGGGGACCTTTTGAGTCTCTTATAAAATGCCTCAAATAGTTCCATACTTATGGTGGAGTTGTAGTTGTTGTTTTATGAAAAATACACTTGTGGTAGGTGATCATCCCATTTACGGAAAAATTACAACACATAAGATCATGACATTTCCTCCATAACCTAAGTGTCCTTCTCAGTTTATCTTTCGGTTTGTGGAAGAAATGTTGTGGTAAAGTGGAATTGGGTACCAAATGCATACTATAATCACTTTCATAACCAGTATGTGAAGCAAGAATCACATTCTTAAATGACCATTGATGGAAATCCATGGGGACAAACTATCTCTTGAATATAGAGGTATCCCAATCCCTCTATTCATCTCTGCTCTTAGATATCTAGGAAGTGGGGTAACATGGTGAGTCGGTCAATGATCACCTGACATAGTGACCCTAGACATATGTGGTAATCATGTCATGAAGTCCATGGATATACCATCCCACTTTAATTTGGGAACCTCTATGTGTTGAGAAAAACCCATTGGTAATTGATTCATATTGTAACAACCCTCCCCTGTCTCATTGTCTTGAGGAGGCTGTGAGGGATACTTGGCCTTAAGCGATGTTCCCAAGATGCCAAAGGCTGAAAATAAATGCCAAGGGCTTCATGATCAAGTTGGGGAACAATTTTCCCTTAAGAAAAAACCAACCAAACAATCCACGACTATATGATTCATGTAAAAAAACAAACAAACCCATACATTACTAAAAACAACCAGAAAACCCATAATGATCTCACATGTCAACACAACCGAAAAAAACATCAGAGTATTATGTGGAATACCAAACAAGAAAAAACCATGAGCCATGACACCACCATAGCTCCACATCAAGCACCAAGCTCCAAGAACCACCCAGGCATCACAACGCGCCACTAAAGGAGGCTGATGCCTTACCTTTTCCCACATCACGGTACGCAACATCTGTAAGGACACCATAGTGCCAAAGCAGGGGTGAGTACTAAAAATCAGTAGGTTTTCCCCAAATTACTTCCCTACACATGCCACTAGGATAAGACCCTTTGAACATTTATATAAAACAGTTTATATAAATTAAATAACAAGTGAAACCATTTTCATAAGACAAACATGCCCTTACCAAGCCATCACACCCAAACCAAGCAACCAAGGGAAAGAGACCCAAACATGACACAAGACATTTAACCATCCACACATTAGCACAATAATTTCCAACTTTCAAGGCAATTCACAACAAACAACCATAAAAACAAAAAAAACCAAACGGTGGAGCTTCTGTCCAACCTGTTCACCCATTCACACTAAGCGGCACCTCCCATCCACTTACCATTGATGGTGGCCCTTATATCCACTATCCAGCCCCTTTTTATAGCGGTACTTCTCACCACTTCCACACAACATTAAAAAAAAGACAAATCTAAGCATATAAACCACCAAGGTCACATCATCATGTAATCAACCCATTCCATTGCATATCAATCCACATCAATAAATCACCCATTTATTGAAAAACATTTTCCAATGAAAACCCTATTTCAATAAAACAACCTTTTTATTAAAAACCATTTCCATAAATCATTTCCACAAATCAACCATAACATCCCATTTTAAAATATCCATTTTAAAATCCACTAGAATTGCATTTCACTATAAAACTCCCCTTTTCAAAATATCCCCAAAACATCCCCAAAGGATTTCCATCCAATTTCACATAACAATTCACAATTAATTTTCAGCACAACAATTAATTGTAACAAGGAACCACAATTTCTATCCAAGTGGAGTCGAGAGAGAAGCCACTTACCTTTAGGGTTCCAAAGAAAAAGACCCATGAACAACCGCGCCTCAAATCCGGCGAACACACCACAAAAACCTCTCTAGATCACTTCCCCTAACATCCACAAGCCTTAATATTAACATCCAAGGAAACCAAAACCCTAGATCTACACAAAACAAGTGTAGATCTAGAAAACCTAGAATGATAGGGATGTAGTTCTAGAGGAAAACACAAGGAAACCAAGAGGAGGGACTTACCCAAGAGAAACCACCATGAATCCACCATGAAACCCCTTATAATCACTTCCAAAATGTGTAGGAGAGCCCCTCCAACCCTTGAGAATTGAAAATCCTGAGTGAGGATCGAGTGGGAGGAAGATTATAGTAAAATGAGGCAATCCCGAGTGAGCCTGGAACTTATAACCCTAACTTTATGTGGCCTCCTGATTAGCCCACCCGGTTTGGCAGACCGTGCGCAAACCGTGTGCACACCACTACCTCGAGAGCCAGGGTCCACACAGTTTCCTCCCACGGTTTGGAAAACAGTGAACAGGACATGAAAGGCCTACTGTCTCGATAACAAGGGTCCACATGGTTTCCTGGGTAACCCGCATGGTTTCCACTAACCGTGATCAAACATTGCACCCATTTATAGCCCTCCAAAATCAACCAAAACCATTCCAAACTCTCCCAAACTCTTCCCAACTCATCCCATGAAATTTAAACACATAAATATGCATAAACAAATTCCACATACCTCACACTGGGGGTGATACATTATCCCCACCATTAGAATTTCCATCCTTAGAAAGTAGTGAACTCGCCCTTTGCCGAAAGAGCTCGGGCCACTGCTCGACCATCTCCTTCTCCCACTCCCAAGTCTCCTTTTGAATCTGACCATGTTTCCACAAAACACGAACCAAACCAATTCTTTTACCACACAAGACTTTCTCTTGCCTATCGATAACCTACACTGGCACGTGCACCAACAAAGCATCTGGTTCTAGCTCAACATGATCCCATTGAATCACTTGGTCATGATCTGTCTGATACTTTTTCAACTACGAGACATGAAACACATTATGCACCGCACTAAACCATGGTGGAAAATCCAAATGATAATCCACCTCACTGAACCGCTCAAGAACCTCAAAAGATCCAATATACCTTGGAGATAGCTTTCCTTGCTTCCCAAACCGACGATGTCCCAACCTAGGAGAGATCCTCAAGAACACATGATCACTCACTTGGAATGAAAATGGAAGTCGATGATGATCTGCATTCGATTTCTGATGACTCTGAGCCATCTCCATTCTCTTCTTAATCAACTTGATCTTCTCTGTCATCTCCTGAACAAGGCTCGGTCCAACCATCGTGGACTCACCTGTTTCCACCCAACATAGTGGAGAACCACATAGCCTCCCATGCAATGCTTCAAACAGAGCCATCTGTATGGATTACTGATAACTGTTATTGTACGAAAACACAACCAATGACAAGTGATCCTCCCATGAGCCACCAAAATCCATGACACAAGCCTGCAACATATCCTCCATAGTTTGTATCATCCTCTAGGATTGACCATCCGTTTGAGGGTGATACACCGTACTCATCGTCAACTATGTTCCAAGGTCTTACTATAAGGATTTCTAGAAATAAGAAGTAAACCTCAGATCTCTATATGATAATATCAAAACTGGAACATCATGCCTCTTTACCACCTCCCGGATATAGATTTTGGACAGAACCTCCACCATATGAGATTCACGAATCGAGAAGAAATGGGATGACTTCGTTAGCTGATCCACTATCACCCAGATGTCATCATAATTTTTTACCATTCTTGGGTGACCTGTGACAAAATCCATTACTTTCTGCTACCACTTCCAAAAAGGGATTGGTAAACACTGCAACATTCCTGCTGGCCTCTAATGATATGACTTCACCTGCTGACAAGTCAAGCATCTCAAAAAAAAACTCAGCCACTCTTCTTTTCATACCAGCCCACTAGAATTGTGCTTTCAATGCTTTATACATTTTCTGAATTCTAGGATGAAAAACCCACCTAAAATGATGATACTCCCTAAGAAGATCCTCCTGAAAAGCATCTGGTACAACCATCCGATTCTGAAAACACAAAACTCTATCTCCATTCAGTTGCCAACCCACAATGGTCTCCCTAACATTTAGTCTTGACCCCAGGGTCACACACTTAGAATCAGATATCTGTGCCTCTTTAACGAGGCCAAACAAGTCAGGAATCAATGAAACTGGAGGGAAGACTACTCTATAGCCCTGTTCCTCACATTCCAATTGCGTATCAGATATAACCGACATCAACTGCCACTGGTCTGATGCCTATTTCACCACCTGAGCATATTATTTTCTACTTAATGAATCTTCCACCAAATTTCTCTTACCTAGTGTGTACATAAATTAAAATCAAACATATAGAGATATTTCATCCATCTCCTTTTCCTCATGTTCATATCCCTTTATGAGAAAATGTGTTTCATGCTCTTATGATTTGTATATACCGTGAATTTCTCACCGAAGAGATAATGACGCCACACTTTCAAAGCATGGACCATTGCTACCAACTCCAAATAATGATTTGGGTAGTTCTTTTCATGCACTGTCAACTTCTATGATCCATACATAGCCACATGATTCCCTTGCATGAGAACGCACCCCAACCCTGATCCCGATGCATCACAATACACCACGTACCCTTTTCCTGATTCTGGAAAAACCACGATTGGTGTTGATGTAAGACGACCCTTTAGTTCTTCGAAACACTGCTGACAATGTTCATTCCACTGGAATGGAACATTATTTCTTGTCAAAACTGTCATCGGTGAAGCCAAACGTTAAAAATCACGAACAAAATGCCGATAATACCTAGCTAGACCAAGAAAACTCCGTCTCTCAAGAACATTCTTTGGTGGTTTCCACGAGACAACAACCTCTATATTTTCTGGATCCACTGAAACACCCCTTTCAGAAATAACATGGCCAAGAAAATTAACTTCATGTGTAACACCCCAGCTTCCACAGTACGTTTTACTTTGAATAATTCAATAGCTTTTATTGTACGCAACTTCGAGATTCTAACACACCGCGACCAATCAAAGTAGCCGTTATGAATAGTAATACCCACTTTTTGAAATTATATAAATTTTATCTCTCAAAATGGAATTAATTTTTGTATTTGTAATATCGAAATTATCCTAGGGTAAAAGTTTGGTACTTTTCATATTACTTTTATATTTTGATTAATAGTGAAAATTACTAAACTATAATTAAAAACATGTTTTTTAATCAAAATAAATAATAGTGATAAGTTATGAATTTGAGTGGTTTTAAAGTATATTTAGAATATATTTTTACCATTTAATACAATGTCTATCATTGGACATAATTTCACATTTAAACCGGACATAAACAAGTTTCAATCATTTGATAGTTATTATCTCTTAAGAACATGCTTTTTTTTTACAACAGGAATTGATTTTAAATTAATTTCTTCCACTTCTGTGTTTTGAATTTAGAAAAATGGATTGAATATTTGGAATCAGGATTTCCAAATTGTGTAAATACGTAAATTTTATTTTTAGACATTTTTAATAATTACTTCGGTAAATATTTTATTTACAATGGTTAAAGGGTAAATCCGGTAAATAAGGTTAAAAATAATATTATAAAAATATTAATTTACCCTAAAACGTTTCCTAACCCTATTGGTTGATACATGTCCAACCATGGGCATCATTACGTTGATTTTGGGACCCCATGGAGCCACTTGTAGGTGATAAGGACACTTTATATTAATTAAATTAATGTAAATACAAAAATGACATAAGCATACATCTTTTAGAAAAACAATTTTTACATAAGGTTATTAGTTATATTTTCGACTATAAAAATTAATTATAAATCTAAACATATTTCCTACATAATGGTATTTTATTTATAGTATTTAGACATTGAATAATTAAATTTATTTATGACACAATAATGATGCAGTATTTTACTTATTAATGAAAGAATCAATCAATTGGTATTATAAATGTTAAAATAAATACAATTTTAATGTTTTGATGACATAAAATAAATTTAATGGTTAATATGATAGGTTAGGATTTCTTAAATTAATTTTGTTCGAATTAAAAAAGTATTAAGACTTTAAAAAAATCAATTATTAAATATTATCAAAATTGACATAAATGAGTTTTTAAAATATGTATTATATTATTAATTGATATTCTATTCCTAAAAATATTAGGATTGGCCAAAGGTATTATTTCATGATATGTGTATCATTAATGGACCACTTGGGGGATTCTTGGATGTATATAGTATGTTTATTAACTATATAATATAAAATACAAAGTGACATTGAAAATGTCAATCTAATTAACTAAGAGTTAAAAATAAATATAAGGTTAATATAATGACCCAAACAAGTATAAAATATATTGGATGAATTTATTTCGACCCATACCCAACTTATAATTTTAATAATCCACTTTGGAGCCATTTGAAAATGAATATGAATTTATTATAAATTAATATTTTAAGTTTTTCCTAAAGAGCCCCTCCTCCCCCTAATAAAAAGACACAAATTCTAACAAATTCTTCACACCATCAAAGTCTTTGGTTCGGAAAAAACCTACCCAAATACTCTCTCAGCTTCCCTCACTTCAACCTAGAGGCCTTATTTTGATCATAAATCCAACCTATGGATACATTTTGATCAAATCAAAATAAAGAACTCGAAGAAGAGGTAATGTTTTCACCACCCTTTTTCAAGTTCCTTTCTTCTTCAACTACTTATTTATCTGTTATTTCCTTTATAAAATAATAAATCTAGTATATTATATATACTATTATGCTATTATAAATATTTTACAACCATATTCAGTTTTCTATCCATCCTTTGAATGACATGTCACCATACGTGCGTACGTACGGCTTACCATATCTACATGGTGGTGTAATTGTTATTCAAAAACATTATTATTTGTATGGGTATGATAATGATATTTAATTGATGTAAATAATAAATATAACATGATAATTATTCTTTATATATTATATAACATCCAATTATATATTATTTTACTATCAAAAGAAGGATATTGTCACTCGTGCGTACTTACGGACTACCGTCTCCACGAACGCGATGAGATTCATTCCCCATCGTATCCACGCAACTATAATTATCATTTGATGATTAAAAATAATATTTGAAGACATAATATAATTTTGTATATGAATAAGATACAACGTATCCATAACAAACACGGCTTATATAACAAAATAAATAGAATAAAATGAGTATGTTAACACCCGAAACGATTATAATACTAAGATATTATTAACAAATCAATGTTAAAAGATAATATATGATATCATATTAATTTATATGATTCTTTTGTAATTTAAAAAAAATATTTAACCATTACACAGGAGGTTGACCTACCCTTAACCAAGGAATATTACAAGGTAAGGGTTTATTTCACAATCTCTTCAATATCTGAGGTTGTTTATACACAATTATCTACTGGGACCTCTTTATCATCCACATCCATGTTTCTTAAAAATGTTTTTCTAAACATTCTTACTATTTTAATTAATACGGGTTAAACTAATTTATACCCTTGTTTGACTTTTTATAATAAGTTTATAATGGATTCTTTCAGTCATTTTCCAAACAAAGTCCTTTTTAACCTTTTCGACAGAATTAAGGTAAGAATGTTTTCTTAATTTATACGATGGGTGTGGATATTTTCCACCATTATAAAATTTTAGAAGCTTCCCTTGAATACTTATAATAATATTTTTAATGTAAATGTTATATTTTATAATTATGTGACCTTTAAATGATTTTAAAATGAATATTTTAAGAATTTGTGAAAGGTTCTCTTTATCAAGATCAAAATTTGAAATGTTTTAATGATTTATCTTTCTAAATATTTTTAATTAATGTCCATGTTTTCAAAATTATTTTAAGGATTTATTTATATGGAAATTATCATTTTGAAATAATATTTCTTTTCAAAAGTTTCAAAGTGGTTTGGGACACTTTGATTCAAAAATTTCATTTAAATTACTTCCTTTATAAATGTGTGACTTTTAAATGATTTCAAAAAAGAGATATTTCTCTCAAATAGTTTTGATTTCATCTATGTCAACATCCTTTGATGGATTTTAAGCTTATTTGAAGTTTATTTATTATTATACAAAACTTCCATATTGTATTGAATGTTTTGTGAGAAGTTTACTATGGATGTGTTATTTTTATATCATTCATGGTTTATGGAGAAAGTATTGACATTTTGCATGCTATATTTAATGCGAATGTTTCTGTTATGTTTAAACATAATTATATGTGTAATGTATTGGACTAATTAAGTGATGGGTGGAGCCTGCTATAGCTCCTTGATGCATCAGTAGGTCTCATGACACAAACTAGTGTCTTGGCACAAGGCCTTGACAAAATCTTATTTGTAGTCTTGGAACAAGGCCTTGACTATGTGGTTATGATAGTCTGACATTAGCCATTCTATCATTTTGAAAGTGGTTAATGATATTTCATGTGATTATTCGACTAGTAGAATATCCATGCGAATAAGTAAATGGAATTATTTAAATTTTTTTCCATGTTATGCTGAAGATAATGAATAAAAGGCTTTTGTTTTAGTTATGCATTGCCTTAAATTTTTATATTTATTTAAGAAAGTTTCCGCTATATTGATATCCTTACTGAGCATCTGAGATCACCTCTTTCAATGTTTTATTTTTCCCAGGATGTGAAGAAGTATTTTATGAATGACCTGTAAAGATAGTATGAGGGAATATGAAGACAAGATTTTGTTGTAGTTTTTCACTTTATTATGTAATGTAAGACTTGTGACAGTATCTAGGGTTTCCAAGGCTAGTAAACTAATCGACCTTTCAAGACATGATCTTTTGTGATCATGATAATGTTATGTAATAATGCACTAACTCTGTGTAACTGGGGTCTGGACGTTATAGTTGATATTAGAGGAAGTTTAGTACAAACCTTGGAAGCTAGATTTAGATAAACTCTGATTAGAGCACATAGACCCAAGATGAACATTGAGGATTAGTATATAAGAACTTCCTAGAATTTTGTTATTTTAGATATTTTGTGATTTTTCCGAGCAATATATCCCTATTTGGATACGAGTAGGTAGAGGCGGCTCTGGTGAAGATGTACCTAGGGGTAAAACCCGAAAACACCGTTTTGAGCTAGACTCGAACAAGAACTGATGCACGACAACAGGCCTTGCTGCACTCTTGGTAATGACAATCCCAGGGGATATGCTTAGGATAATTATAATTTTCTTTACAATCCATTATAAAGGGTTTATGAGTATATAATTCCTCAATGAAAACATTTTTTTATGATAATGGATTATATTAATAAAAATTTCAATTTATGTTAAGTGTTTTACAAGTATGGAATTATGTATTTTGATTCATAAACTAATTTACTTTATGCCATTGTTTAGAAATGGCGCTTAGTGGAAGGAATGGAAACTGTATCAATGCACGCACTCCATGTAGTTATTTCCCTCATAATCAAGATAATTATCATGGTGCTGGTGATGCAACTGGTGCCGATCAGCTAATCACCATACTGGGACAACTCACTCAGGTTATGAATATTACCATTACCCATATGGAACACCCCGATCCGCAGTGTGGATGATCAATGTTAGATCGCTTCATGAAGAAACAACCACCAACATTAAATAGGGGTCCAAATCCACTAGTACCTGAGCAGTGGACAGGTTTCCTAGAGAAAATATTTCAGGCTTTAGGGAGTAGTGAAAGGGAAAAGGTTATAATGGTAGTTTACCGCCTCACTGGAGATGCTGATCAATGGTGGTCATTAATTCAAAACACAAAGGATGATGAAGAATATTCAAGTATGGAATGGAGGGACTTTAAATATTTTTTCTTAGAAAAGTACTTTCCTCATGACCATCAAGCAGATATGGAAAGGCAATTTCTCTGTCTCAGGCAAAAGGAGGATGAGAATGTCATATAGTATGAAGCTACATTTACAAGGTTATCGAGGCATATGACAGATTATATACGTAACCTGAGGTGTAATATTTATCATCTCTTTGATGGGTTAAAACCATTTCTCCATCGAGCATTAGTCTCACAATCCTTCTCGCCATATGAAGACATTGTCTCATGTGCTATAAAGACAGAAAAAGAATTCTATAAATCTTATGACAATAAAGTAAAGCAAGAAAAGAAGATAACGGTGGAACAAGAGAATGATAAATGGAAAAAGGGAAAGAACAATTTTCCATTATGTGATAATTGTGGGAAGAAACACCCCAGAACTTGCCTAAAAGGAATGAGAGTTTGTTACAAATTTGGTGAAAAAGGTCACTAGGCTCAGGATTGCAAGGGAAAAAAAGATGTTGTCAATGTTGAATGCTACAATTGTAGAGAAATGGGGCATTATGCGAATAAATTCCCTAAGAACCAAAGAAACTTACCTCAAAAAATGCCAAGGGATCAAGTCCAATCTTATGCTGTTACTATAGTTGAAGTGGAATATTTAATGTATTTGTGTTTTTGGACTCAAGGATTATATTCTGATTATAAGAATAATGTGATATATATAAGGATTGTACTGCAGTACTTTTTGTTTTCATTATGGTTTTAATATGACTAAGGTAATCATATTTTCAGTATGTGAAAATAAGATAAACTTTACTTTTTCTGGTGAATCTGATGTGACAATTGATTTTGGAATTTAGATACCTTTTACAAAGAGTCTGGAAAGTGGTAATTTTGATAACTATAATGTTTGGAGTGGATTAAGTTGAACATTTTATAGTACTGTTTAAGGTTAAAACAATTCTTATGATCAATTTTTTGAAGATTAAGATACTATTGTTTTAGGAAAATGACAACCTGCAGGTCGGCCGATAACCCGTCGCGTTGGAAAAAGCTGCAGGAATCGAGCCTACAACCATAGTGAGACAAGCCTTTATTACCTACCACTAGCCTGCAGGAAGTCTCTAGTCATTAAAAAGTATTATTTTTTCAATTTTAATGGAATATTTTCATGTTTGGATCCTTATAAGATGAGGATAAATATAATAATCTTGAATTCTATTATCTTTTGGAGTGAAAGATGAGTTTGTGGTTGAAATTAGTTGAAGGATGAAACCCTTCTTGGCAAGTTTATATATATATATATATATCATATTCTATGATGAAACTAATTCATAAACATTAGGTAAGGGATCTTAAAACCAAAAAATGTGTTATCCTAATACCTTATGTTTTGTTGAACCAATGATATTTTAAATCATCATAGATTGATGGCTTTGAGACCCTCAATTCTACAATTGTTTATGACTGATGACCTCAATCAATCCCTATAAGTATTTACATTTTCCTTCAATTATGTGTCTCTAATTTCCACCAATGTTCTCCAAATCTATATCATAATTTGTTGGTGACTCGTTCATTTCTCTTTTCGTATTATTAAGACTAAATTTTATTAACCCAATTTCTGATGTGGGTTTTTCCACAAAGATATTTTCTATTTTCAAACATTTATTTTCGAAGAACAATTTCAAATTGTGAGGAAAAATTTTATTGAAGGAGGGGATAATTTAACACCCCATGCTTCCACAATACGTTTCCCATTTAATAATGAATAGCTTGCATTGTATGCAATTTGAGATTCTAACACACCGCGACCAATCAAAGTTGCCATCATGAATAGTAATACCCAATTTTTGAAATTTTTTAAATTTTATCTCTCAAAATGGAATTCATTTTTGGATTCATAATATCGAAATTAGCCTAAGGTAAATTTTTTGTACTTTTTGGATAACTTTTATATTAAGATGAATAGTGAAAATTACTAAATTATAATTAAAAACTACTTTTTTAATCAAAATATTTAATAGTGATAAAATATTAATTTGAGTGGTTTTAAAGTATATTTAGAATATAATTTTACCATTTAATACAATTTTGGTCATTGGATATAATTTCATATTTTAACTGGACATAAACAAGTGTCAATCTTTTGATAGTTATTATCTCTTAAAAACATGATATTTTGTTTTAACAACGGGAATTAATTTTAAATTAATTTCGGCCACTTCTGGGTTTTGAATTTTGAAAAATGGATTGAATATTTGGAATCAGGAGGTCCAAATTGTGTAAATAGGTAACTTTTATTTTTAGACATTTTGAATAATTACTTCCCTAAATATTTTATTTACCATAGTTAAAGGGTAAATCCGGTAAAAAATGGTAAAAAATAATATTATAATATTATTAATTTACCCTAAAACGTGTCATAACCCTATTATTTGATACATTTCCGGCCATGGGCATCTTTGGGTCGATTTTGGGACCCCATGGAGCCACTTGTATGTGTTAAGGACACTTTATATTAATTAAGTAAAAGTAAATACAAAAATGACATAAGCATAGATCTTTTATCAAAGAAATTTTTACATAGGGTTATATATGTTATCTTTTCAACTATAAATTTTCATTATAAATCTAGAAATATTTCCTACATAATGGTATTTTATTTATAATTTTTATACATTGAATAATTAATTTTATTTATGACACAATACTGATGCAGTATTTTCCTTATTAATGAAAGAATCAGACAATTGGTATTATAAATGTTAAAATAAATATAATTTGATAATTTTGAGGACATAAACTACTTTTATTGGTTAATATTACATGTTAGTATTTCATAAATGAATTTGGTTCAAATTAATAACGTTTTTAAGACTTTAACAAAAATCCATTATTAAATATTGTCAAAATTGACATAAATGAGTTTTTAAAACAAGTATTATATTATTAATTGATATTATATTCATAAAAACATAAGGTTCGTCCAAAGTAATTATATCATGATAGGTGTATCATTAATATACCACTTGGGGGTCTCTTGGTTGTATATAGTAATTTTATTAACTATATAATATAAAATACAAAGTGACATTGTAAATGTCAATCTAATTAACTAAGAGTTAAAACTAAAAGATACGGTTAATATAATGACACAAACCTATATAAAATCTATTGGTTGAATTTATTTAGACCCATAATCACCTTATACTTTTAATAATCCACTTTGGAGCCATTAAAACCGATTATGAATTTATTATAAATTAATTCTTTAAGTTTTTCCTAAAGAGCCCCTCCGCCCCCTAATAAAAGGACACAACTTCTAACCAATTCTTCACACTTTCAAAGCCTTTTGGTTCAGAAAACCCCTACCCTAATACTCTATGAACTTCCCTAAATTCATCTTAGAGGCCTTATTTTGATCTTAAAGCCAACCTATGGATCCATTTTGATCAAATCAAAAAGAAGAACCTGAAGAAGAGGTAATGTTTTCACCACACTTTTTCAAGTTCCTTTCTTCTTCAACTTCTTATTTCTTTGTAATTTACTTTATAAAATAATAACTCCATTATATTCTATATACTGTGATGTTATTATAAAATTTTACTACCATATTCAGTATTCTATCCATCCTTTTAATTAAATTTCACCATACATGCATACGTACGACTTAACGTCTCCACGTCGTGGTGTAATTGTTATTCAAAAAACATTATTATTTGGATGTGTATGATAATGATATGTAATTGATGTAAATAATTAATATAACAAGATATTTATTATTTATATATGATATACCATCCAATTATATATTATTTTAATATCAAAATAATGATATTTTCGCTCGTGCGTACGTACGGACTACCGTCTCTACAATCACGATGAGATTCATTCCCCATCATATCCATGAAATTGTAATTCTTTTTCTATGATTAAAAATAATTTTTAAAGACTTAATATCATTATTAATATGAATAAGATACAACCTATCCATATCAAACATGGCTTATGTAACAAAATATATAAATGAAAACGAGTAAGTTAACACCCGAAACGATGATAATACTAAAATACTATTAACAAATCAATGTTAAAAGATCATATATGATATCATATTAAATTATATGATTCTTGTATAATTTAATAACAATTATTTCACCATTATACAAGAGTTTAACCTACCCTCAACCAAGGAAAAGTACAAGGTAAGGGTTTATTTCACAATCTCTTCATTATCCGAGGTTGTTTATACGTAATTATCTACTAGGTCCTCTTTATCATCCACATCCATGTTTCTTAAAATTGTTTTTCAAAAAATTCTTAATATTTTAAAGAATACGGGTTAAAGTCATTTATACCCTTTTTTTGACTTTTTATAAGAATTTTATAAAGTAATCTTTCTGTCGTTTTCCAAACAAGTTCCTTTTTAAACATTTCGATAGAATTAAGGTAAGAATGTTTTTTAACTTATACGGTGGGTGTGGCTATTTCCACCATTATAAAATTGTCGAAGCTTCCCTTACATAATTATATGAATATTTTGAATTTAAATGTTCTATTTTATAATTATTCGACCTTTATGATTTCAAAATGAATATTTTAATAATTTTTTAAAGGTACTCTTTATCAAGATCAGAATTTTAAATGTTTTAAAGATTTATATTTCTAAATATTTTTAATTAATGTCCAGGTTTTCAAAATGATTTTAAGGATTTATTTATATGAACATGAATGTTTTAAAATGATATTTATTTTAAAAAGTTTCAAATTGGTATGGGAAACTTTTATTCAAAAATCTCTTTTAAATTACTTCCTTTATAAATGTATGACTTTTAAATGATTTCAAAAAAGAGAGATTTCTCTCAAATAGTTCTGATTTCATCTATGTCCACATCTTTTGATTGATTTTAAGCTTATTTTAAGTTTATTTATTATTATACAAAACTTCCATATTATATTGATGGTTTTGTGATATGTTTGACTGTGGATGTGTTTTTTTGTATACCATTCATGGTTTCTGGATAAAGTATTGACATTTAATATGATAGCTTTAATATGAATGTTTATGTTATGTTTAAACCTATTCATATGAAGAATCCATTGGACTTAGTAAGTGACTGATGGAGCTCGCTATAGCTCCTCGATGCATCGGTAGGTCTCATGAGACAAACTAGTGTCTTGGCACAAGGCCATGACAAAATTTTATTTGTAGTCTTAGAACAAGGCCTTGACTATGTGGTTATGATAGTCTGGCATTATGCATTCCATCATTATAAAATTGGTTATTGATATTGCATGTGATTATTTGACTATTAGAATATCCATGTGAATAATTAAATGGCATTATTTAATTTTTTTTGCAATGTTATGCTGAAGTTCAAGTTTAAAAGGCTTTTTTTAGTTATGCATTGCCTTAAATGTTTATATTTATTTAAGAATGTTTCCTCTATATTGTTATCCTTATTGAGCATCTGAGATCACCCCTTTCAATGTTTTATTTTTCTCAGTATTTGAAGAAGTATTTTATGAATGACCTGTAGGGGTAGTATGATGGAATATGAAGACATGATTTTGTTGTATTTTTTCACTTTATTATGTAATGTAAGACTTATGAATGTATCTAGTGTTTCCAAGGCTACTAAACTAATCGGTGTTTTGGGACTTGATCTTTTGTGATCATGACAATGTTATGTAATAATTCACCAACTCTGGGTAACTGGGGTCGGGGCATTACATCCTGTATCCAAAATTCACACTTTGACAACTTGGTATACAACCGATGATCCCTCAAGATCCCCAGCATTGTTGCCAAGTGCTGCTCATGCTCCACCCTTGTCTTTGAATACACCAGAATATCGTCGACAAACACCATCACAAATGAATCCAGATATCTCTGAAATATCCTATTCATCAATGCCATAAAAACCAGCAGCACATTCATTAGACCAAAGGGAATAACCACATATTCATAATGGACATATCATCTTCGGAGAGTTGTTTAAGAAATATCCTCCTTCCTCACCCGCAATTGATGATATCCCAACCTCAGGTCGATCTTGGAGAACCACTGAGCTCCCCTCAATTGGTCGAAAAAATCATCAATTCGTGGAAGTGGATATCTATTCTTTATCATAACTTGGTTAAGTCTACGATAATCAACACATAGCCTAAAGGTTCCATCCACCTTTTTCAGAACCAACATCGGCGCTGCCCAAAGATACATGCTAGGACAGATAAACCCATTGTTTTATAACTCTTCCAACTGGATTTTTAATTCCCGCAATTCAGTAGGTGCCATTCGATAAGACGGAAGTGATAAGGGACTTGTCTCTGGAAGGAGATCAATCATAAACTCCAATTCCCTTATGTGAGGTAACCTAGATAATTATTTAGGAAAACCATCCATGAATTGATCCACCACTGCCAGCGAAACACTCTTCTCAACACCCTATACTGATTCCAATGAAAAAACTGCCAACTGATACGATAGCGCACCCACCACTGGTGCCAAAAGACCCGTTGCACCATGACCTCATCCTTCTCTCCTCAATATAAATATCTAATGTCGTCATGTGTTGTAGAAACCACTGTTTGCGCATGATAATCAATGTGATCCTTAAATGCACACATCCAATCCATTCCCAAGATTACATCATACCCATCCATATCAAGAATTGTGAAATTCCACAATATCTCAACATCTCCCACAATGATACAACATTCTCTACATAAGAAGGCTCGACACTCTCTTCAACACAGAGGAGATTGAAGTTTCAAAACCGAGGGCATAATTTCTACCCTTAATCCTAGTAAATCAACAACACGTGTAGCAATAAAAGAGTGTGAAGCAATCTTATCAAACAACACTTGAATCAAGGTATAATTTAAAAGAATAGTACATCGCACTTTGGATGGTCCCGACTGATCATCCACCACAACCTGCCCAGCTCCGAACACATGTTTTCTTGCCACACTCTGCTCTTTATTGCCCTACTGAGGGATCGTGGTATTCTAAGAATCACCATGACCCAATTTACTCTACTAATGAGGGGTGTGATGTTGTCCCCGTCCCGTCTAAGCATACGATGTCTGTGATCCCTGAGGAGTGTCACACACACCCGACCTTGGAGCATTCCGACAATAACACTACAGATGCCCCATCTTCTTACAATTATGACATGCTCGAGGTTTTATCATACAATCCCTCTTGATGTGGCTCATCGAACCACACTGAAAACATCCCGGCTTGCTATGGGAATTTTGAGGAAGATTTACTGATCCTGTCATCAGATTATATTCCATATTACCACCCTAGGAATAAGTGTCCCTCCTTCTCTTGAACCCAGTGTTAGAGTTCCCAGTATTCCCCATGGGTACCACCATGCTTCCCCCGCTCGTAGCTCCCAACAGATCCTACTCAGCCACTGAGGCTCTATTCACCATCTCTGTGTAATCATCTATACATAGCACCTCTATCTTTGAACAGATTTCTTGCCTTAACCCCGTTTCAAATATCCTTTCCTTCAATTGCATGCTACCCGCCACCTTGGGTGAAAACTACACTACATTCATGAACATAGATACATACTCCATCACAGACTTCAACTCTTGCTTCAAACTGAATAAATCATTCATACACTAAATTCTCAACATATATGGGTATAATTGTTTGTTAAATAATTCCTCAAAACCTTACCATATCTATAGAGACCCGAGCCTTTTACATATAACATTTCATGATTTTAAACATAATTAATCATCAGAGTACAAGCCAAGGATCATTAAGTCTAGTGTCTTGGAAGACTAGGTACATTTAACACAAAACATGGGGATAAAAAATCACTTCTTCATTTAATCTCCCTAATGAACTCCTAACTTCCCTTAAGCCCTTACATATGAATTGGGTACCCTGGGGAACACATGAATAAACAGATGAGCTAAAAATCCAAGTAAGGGAACGAACATAAGGATACATTTCAAGAAAATGAGTTAGGAGGCATGACATAATGATTTCCAACACATGAAACTCATAAAATCATTTAATATAATCATCAGATCATATATACATGGAATCATATAAATTTAGCAGAATCATAAAGCATTTCTTTAGTACGAGTCAAGGCTAACCGCCAATCCTGTTTCACATCACATCTCATGAGACATAACCTTACCCAATGCATTAGAGCGCTATCTGGGCGCATCCATATCAACATATTCATGAATATTCTTTCCACATAGATATTTTTACCACATATACAATCGTACATAATCAACCATACACAAACATAAGGGTACCCATGAAAAGAATTGGGTACCACAATCATGGAATCAATCATAACCAATGGGCGCATCATGAAATTGTCCTTGTAAGGAATGAATTAGAAAATACATGGATGTTCATAGGGTAAAATAGGCATATATCATGGTAAGTGGTGTCAAAAATAAGTGACAACATATGAGAAATGTATTTTAGACACATTGGCATTAAAACATTTTTGTGCGGTTTTAAGGAAAATACTATAGAGATTTTAAAATATTAAATAATAAATTATTATATATAAGAACATAATTGAACCAAGAAGGTTTTAATAATAAAAATAAAGAATTAAAAAAGATAATGGTGTCTTAAAATAGAAGATATAGTGCACTTTAAATTGGGTAAAAGTTCTGGAAGTTCCTTTAAAACAAGTGTACTTATTGGGATGTATCGAAGAGAGATTCACTTATAGGCATCTATCCCCACAAAAGAGAGTGAGAGGTGGATATTGGAAAATTATTTTGGATCATATAAACAGAATTTTGAAGTTCTATATAAAATAAATGACAACATCATTTTGGTAAAAAGAAATATAGATCAACCCGAAGGGATGAAGGAAGTTCGGGTAGAATCCATCATGGTTTATTGGCTTGGTATTGTGTATAATTATGAGGGATTAATGAGAGAGATAAGGGGTTTATCATCACTTATAAAACATTAGGGAAGTATGGGGAAGGTGTATAAATGTACCCCATCACATGGTATTACACAAAAAGGCGTAGCATAGAGATCAATCTTGATTAAGATTAAAAAGTGGAGGACCCCTTACCTTAAGTCTGTTGGTGTTCTCCACTTGATATTAATGACCTGAATAGACAAATTAGGATTATTAATAAATATGTCCAGAACCTTATATATTTGTAAAAAATTTATTATATCATTTTTAAGTTCATTTATACCCATTTCGATTGATTATAAGGTTCAATTTCATGGTTCGGGTCCGTTTGTTTCCTATGTTTTAATAATCAGTTCACTTGTATTTATGTTCGGATAAAAAGTAAGAGGAAAGTGGTTATCCAGAATTGATGATATATATAATTGGTGATCATCCATAAGGTTACTTGGGTACAAAATTGATTTGGTTAAATTTTAGTGAAATAGAACCATGACATAAGAAATTAATGATACACACTTGAATTAATTTTAGTGATTTTACCCTTAATTAACTTGTTTTCTATTATTATTTCATATCATGAGTGTATAAGGATTACAGAACCATAATTAGGATATATAACATATATAATAATCTGGTTTAACCATAACATAAATGGTTTCATGTAACACCCCAATCGTGCACGGTACTCTTCTCTTTGAATAATACAGTAGCGTGTGTTGTACGCAACTTTGAGTTCTAACACACACCGCAACTAATCAAACTAGTTGTTATGAATAGTCATACCCACTTTTTAAAATTTTATAAAATTTATCAGTCAAAATGGACTTAATTTTTGGATTCAGAATACTGAAATTAGCTTATGGTGAATTTTTGGTACTTTTCTGATATCTTTCATATTTTGATGAATAGTGAAAATTAATAATTTTTAATTTTAAAGAACATTTTTAATAGAAATAATTAATAGTGATAAATTATTAATTTGAGTGGTTTTAAAGTATATTTACAATATATTTTTACCATTTAATCCAGTTTTGTTCATTGGACATTATTTCACATTTAAACTGGACAAAAACAAGTGTCAATCTTTTTATATTTATTGTTTATTAAAAACACGCTTTTTGTTTTGATAATGGGAATTAATTTTAAATTAATTTCTACCACTTCTGTATTTTGAATTTGGAAAAATGGATTCCATATTTGTAATCAGGATTCTCAAATTCTATAAATAGGTAACTCTTATTTTTAGACATTTTGAATAATTACTTCGGTAAATATTTTATTTACTATGGTTAAAGGGTAAATCCAGTAAATAAGGGTAAAAAATAATAAAATAATAATATTAAATTACCCTAAAACGTCTCCTAACTCTATTGGTTGATACATTTCCGACAATGGGCATCATTGGGTCTATTTTTTGACCCCATGGAGCCACTTTTAAGTGATAATGTCACTTTATATTAATTAAGTTAAAGTAAATACAAAAATGACAAAAGCATATATCATTTAGCAAAAAAATTACATAGGGTTATATATGTTATATTTTGGACTATAAATATTCATTAGAAAGATAAAAATATTTCTTACATAATTTTATTTTATTTATAATTTTTAGGCATTGAATAATTAAATTTATTTATGACCCAATAATGATGAATTATTTTCCTTATTAATGAATGAATCAAATAATTGGTATTATAAATGTTAAAATATATATAATTTGAAAGTTGTTATGCCATAAAAGAATTTTATTTGTTAATATGACATTTTACGATTTATTAAATGAATTTGGTTCGAATTAATAAAGTTCTTATGAATTTAACAAAAATCAATTAGTGAATATTGTCAAAATTGACATAAATGAGTTTTTAAAATAAATATTATATTATTAATTTATATTCTATTCATAAAAATTTAAGGTTCAGCCAAAAGACTTATATAATTAAGGTTGTATCATTAATGTACCACTTCAGGGTTTTTTGGAAGTATATAGTATGTTTATTAACCATATAACATAAAAATACAAAGTGACATGGTAAATATCAAACTAATCAACTAAGAGTTAAAACTAAAATATAAGGTTAATATAATGACCCAAAATAGTCTAAAATCTATTGGTTGAAAGGATTTAGAACCATACCTACCATATCTTATAAATAAGTTAGTTTGGACCCTTTATAAACCGAATATGAATTTATTATAATATAATATTTTAAGTTTTTTCTATGGTGCCCCTCCCCCCTCTTATAAAAGGGAACTCCCCCTTCTCTCAAATTCATACCTTCAAAGCCTTTTGGTTCGGAAAAACCCTACCCAATTATCCTCTATACATCCATCAATTAAACTTAGATTCCTTTCTTTATTCATAAATCTAACCTATGGAGCCCTTTCAATCAAATAAAAAGGTAGAACCCGAAGAAGAGGTAATGTTTTCACCACCCTCTTTCAAGTTCCTTTCTTCTTCAACATATTCTTTATTTGTTATTTCTATTCTAAAATAATAAATACAATATCTTCTAAATAATATGACATTATTATAAATATGTTACAACTATATTCAGTAATTTATCCACCATTTGAATGACATTTCACCATACGTGCGTAGATACGACTTACCGTCTCTAGGTCGTGGTGTAATTGTTATTCAATACATTATTATTTGGATGGGTATAATAATGACGTGTATTTGATGTAAATAATAAATATAACATGATAAGTATTATTTATATATGATATAACATCCAATTATATATTATTTTAAAATAAAAAGAATGATATTTTCGCTCGTGCGTACGTACGGACTACTGTCTCCACGAACGCGATGAGAATCATTCCCCGTCATATCCATTCAAGAATAATTTTCATTTGATGATTAAAAATGATTTTTAAAGACTTGATATAATTCTAGATATGAATAATATACATCCCATCCATAATTATTATTACACACATAACAAAGAATACAAAGAAAACCGAATCCATTAACACCCGAAACGACGATAATACTAAGATATTATTAACAAAAAAATGCTAAAAGACCATATATGATATCATATTAATGTATATTATTATTTTATAACTAAATAAAAATAATTTCACCATTATAAAAGAGGTTATAATACCCTCTAAAAAGGAAAATTACAAGGTAAGGTGCTTTCATCTCACTCCTTATTCCCGTGAGATTTGTGCCATATTGCTACTATTACCTTTTGTGTAGTGTATGTACTGCCCATAAATTTATTATTTGTGTAATACACGTTAATTTATGTGTATTTACATATTAATTGTTTGATAACTCTTTAAATGGGTGTATGTTTCATAAGTTTCCAAATTGGTAAGGGTTAATTTCACAATATCTTCATTATCCGAGTTTGTTTATACATAATTATCTACTGGGACCTCTTTATCATCAACATCCATGACTCTAAAAAATGTATTCCAAATAATTCTTAATATTTTATAGACTATTGTTTAAGGTCATTTATACCCTTTTTTGACTTTTTATAAATTTTTTTCAAAGGAATGTTCTGTCATTTTCCAAACAATGTCTTTTTTAACCTTTTCGACAAAATTAAGGTAAGAAAGTCTTTTTTTAACTTATACGGCGGGTGCGGCTATTTTCCGATGTTATAAAATTGTATAAGCTTCCCTTACAATCTTATAAGAATATTTTAAATGTAAATTTTTTCTTTCATAATTATGTGAATCTTAAATGATTTCAAAAAAGAGATATTTCTCTCAAATAATTTTTATTCCATCTATGTCAACATCATTTTAAATGTGTTAAATATTTATTCTTCTAAACCATTTTCATTAATGTCCATGTTTTCAAAATGGTTTTAAGGATTTATTTAAATGTACATGAATTTTTTAAAATGTTAATTACTTCAAAAAAAATTCAAAGTGGTATGGGACACTTTCATTCAAAAATGCCTTTAAATATCTTCATCTCTAAAATGTGTGACTTTTAAATGTTTTCAGGAAAAGGGATATTTCAATCAAAGAGTTTTCCAAATAATTTCCATATATTTAAAATAAATTAATGGATTTTAAACTTGTTTTGAAGTTGATTTATTATTATATAAAACTTCCATATTGTATTGACGGTTTTCTGATATGTTTGACTGTGGATGTGTTATTTTTATACCATTCTTGGTTTATGGTTAAAGTATTGACATTTTGTATCCTAGTTCTTATACGATTTATTATGTTATGTTTCAACCTTTTCATATGACGAATGTATTGGAAATAGTATGTTACTGGTAGAGGCCACTATAGCTCCTCTATGCATCGGTAGGTCTCATGAAACAACTAGACGTGGAATTGGCCGAGGCCTTTTCCCAATTTGATTTATGGTTTTGGCCAAGGCCTTAATCATTTTTAGACATCTTGGCTTATGCCTTGAAAAAATGATTTAGAATGTCTGGCATTATACATTCCCTCATTATGGAAACAATATTGATGGTTCATGTGGTCATTCGACTAGAAGAATACCAATGATTATGTTTTATTATGGAATTATTTACTCAACTCATATTCTTGCCATAAAAGTATTCATGTTCATTATTGGTAAGGGCATGCAGTTTCAATTATTCACCATGCTTAATATTTATGTTATTTTCCTCTGTATTTCTTACCCTTACGGAGCGTTTGAGCTCACCCCTTTATAAGTTTTATTTTTCCAGGATTCCAAGAAGTGTATTGTGATTGATATGCAAGGTTAAGCTAAGGGAATAATAGCATTCAGAAAGGATTATTTATTTTGTGTTTTATGTTATAAAGTGTAATGTATCATTCTTGTATTTAATCTATTTTCTAAGATGGATAAACCGATCGGTCCTTTAGGACTTGATTCCTTGTAATCATTCCAATATATTAAAATAATGCACTGACATTGGGTAACTATGGTCGAGGTGTTATAGTTGGTATCAGAGGAAGTTTAGTAATAACCTTGGAAACTATATTTAGATAAACTCTGATTAGAGCATATAGCCCTAAGATATAATTTGAGGATTAGAATAGAAGAAATTCCTAGAATTTTGGTATTGTAGAGATTTTGTGAGTTTTCCATGCAATACATCCCTGTCTGGATAAGAGGAGGTAGAGGTGGCTCTGGCACAGATGTACCTGGGGGTAAAACCTGAAAACACCGCTTTGAGCTAGACTCGAATGAGAACTGGTGCCCAACAACAGGCTTTGCTGTACTCTTGGTTGTAACACTCCCGGGGGATATTCTTAGGATAATTCTCATTTTCTTTACAAAACATTATAAAGGGATTATGATTATATACTTACTCCAAGAATTATTTTTATGATTATGGCATATATCCATAAACTTTTCAATTTATGTTAGCTATTTTACAAGTTAGTAATTATTCATTGCAATTCATAAACTGACCCAGTGTATGCCATTGTATAGAAATAGCGCCCTGCAAAAGGAATGTGAACTCCAGCAATACATATGATCCAAAGAGTATGAAGGATCATATCATCCACAGTATTAAGCCAACATTTAGAAGGGAAATCATCTCTCATGTTTTCTCAACATGTGAAGAAATAGTATCATGTGTTAATAAGATAAGTAAATAATTCTTTGAGTCCTATGGCTTTGAAGGGAATCAAGAGAAGAAATTGATGGATGAGAGAAACATGGATAAAGGGAAGAGGGAAAAAAAGATTTTTCCCATATGTGATAACTGTTGGAAGAAACACCTTGGAACTTGCCTGAAGGGAATGTGAGTTTTTTATAAGTGTGGAGGAAAAGGACACCAAGTACGTGACTGCAAGGGTCAGAAAAAGGTTTCAAATGTACAATGCTTCACTTGTAAAGATTTGGGAAACTACGCGAACCAATGTCCAAAACATTAGAGTATTCCCAAAATGATGCTATTGGACAATAATAAAGTTCTGATACTACCTCCGATGAAGAAGAATGACTAGTGTTCTTAAGTTGTTATTATTGGATTATTTCATTTGAGTGTTTTATCAACAATACACTGATTATATGAATTATGAGGATATATAAGGATTTTACTGCAGTACTATTTTATTGAGGTTTTGAGATTATATGGTTCTATGAAAAGTGACTTAATAGTGAGCTACACATTTGGTAAAATACATGTTTGAAGGAAAGGTAATCCTTAATATGGTCTTGATAATGTGGTAGTGATTTTGTAATAAGAGATGGTTGATTTAAATAAATTATATTGGATATTATTGTCTACCTTGAAATTGATTAACGATTTGTCATTGTTGGAGTATACAAATTTTTTGTATAGAAGGAGTATATCTAGTATTCTATAAAGAATAAGAGAGCATGAATGTAATCAATAATGTTTTATGGTAATTCAAGGTGATACAATGTTTTAAAAGAATACATGATGAAGGTGTTCACATGTTATTAAGTGGCAAAAAGGAACTTCATTGTGTTTAACTTCCTTATAAATATTGGACCGTGAGTTAGGAAATAAGTATTTTGGATAATTCTAGTTTGAGATTATTTTTGGATTACAATAAAAAGGACAACCCGGAGGTCGGTCAGCAACCCGTTGCATCCGGAAAGTCCGCGAGACTTGGACCCAAAACCGAAGGGCAAAAAGCGTGTATCACTTACCACAGGCCCACGTGATGTCCTGGATTGAATAATGTAGTCTTTTTTTAAAAAAAATTCTGGTAGGTAAATTATAAATTCATTTTTTTGTACCCTATACGAATAGGATAAATAGAATATTTTTTTTAAGTTCTATTATCTTTTAGAGTCAAAGATGATTTTTTGGTAGAAATTAGTTAAAAGATGGGACTCTACATGTCAAGTGTCTATTTTTATTATTCTCTTATTCTATGAAGAAATTAGTTCTTATACTTTAGTGATGGGATATTAAAACCAAAAATGTGTTATCCTAATACCATATGTTTTGTTGAACTGATGGTATTTTAAATCATCATAGATTGATGAATTTAAGGCCCTCAATTTTATAATTGTTTGTGATTGATGACCACAATCACTACCTATAAATATTTATGTTTTCCTCCAATTATATGTCTCTAATTTCCCCCAATGTTCTCCTAATCGAGATATTAATTTGGTGGTGACCCTTTCATTTCCCTTTTCCTCTTATTAAGACTAAATTTTATTAACCTAATTTCCGATGTGGGTTTTCCCAAAGGTATGTTCTATTTTCAACCTTTTATTTTTGAAAAATAATTTCAAATTTTGAGGAGGCAATTTATTGATGGAGGGGAGAAGGTAACACCCCAATCTTAAATGGTACTCTTCTCTTTGAATAATACAATAGCATGTGTTGTATGAAACTTCGAGTTCTAACACACACTGCAACCAATCAAACTAGCCATTATGAATAGTAACATCCACTTTTTGAAATTTTATACATTTAATCATTCAAAATGGAATTCATTGTTGGATTCATAATATTGAAGTTATCTAAGGGTGAATTTTTGGTACTTTTCTGATATCATTCATATTTTGATGAATAGTGAAAATTACTAAATTTTAATTAAAAACAACTTTTTTAATCGAAATAATTAACAATGATAAATTGTGAATTTTAGTGGTTTTAAAGTATATTTAGAATATATTTTTACCATTTAATCCAATTTTGGTAATTGGACATAATTTCACATTTAAACCAAACATAAACAAGTGTCAATATTTTGATAGTTATTGTTTCTTTAAAACATGATTTTTGTTTTGACAGTGGGAATTAATTTTAAATTAATTTCTTCCACTTCTGTGTTTTGAATTTGGAAAAATGGATTCCATATTTTTAATCAGGAGGCCAAAATTTTGTAAATAGGTAACTCTTATTTTTAGACATTTTGAATAATTACTTCGGTAAATATTTTATTTACCATGGTTAAAGGGTAAATCCGGTAAATAAGGGTAAAAAATAATATTATAATAATATTAAATTACCCTAAATCCTGTCCTATCCCTATTGGTTGATATATTTCCGACCATGAGCATCTTTGGGTCAATTTTTGGACCACATGGAGCTACTTGTAAGTGATAAGGACAATTTATATTAATTATGTGAAAGTAAATACAAAAATGATATAAGCATATATCTTTTAGAAAAACAATTTTTACATATAATTATATATGTTATATTTTAGTCTATAAATATTAGTTAGAAAGATAAAATTATTTCCAACATAATGGTATTTTATTTATAATTTTTGTACATTGAATAATTAAATTTATTTGGGACACAATAATGATGCAGTATTTTCCTTATTAATGAATGAATAAAATAATTCATATTATAAATGTTAAAATAAATATAATTTGAATGTTTTGATTCCATCAAAGAATTTAATTGGTTAATATGACATGCTAGTATTTCATAAATGATTTTTTTTCTAATTAATAAAGTCTTATGACTTTAACAAAAATCAATTAGTGAATAGTGTTAAAATTGTCATAAATGAGTTTTTTTAAAAACAATTATATTATTAATTGATATTCTATTCCTAAAAATCTAAGGTTCATCCAAAGGACTTATATAATAATTTTTGTGTCATTAATGGCCCACTTGGGATTCGGTTGTAAGTATATAGTATGTTTATTAACCAAATAATATAAAAATACAAAGGTACATGGTAAATGTCCAACTAATCCACTAAGAGTTAAAACTAAACGATAAGGTTAATATAGTGACCCAAAACTATCTAAAATCTATTGGTTGAAAGGATTTAGACCCATACCCACCTTATCCTAGACATAAGTCACTTTGGATCCATTATCAACCGAATATGAATTTATTATAAAATAATATTTTAAGTTTTTCCTAAGGTACCCCTCACCCCTCTTATATAAGGGAACACCCCCTTCTCTCAAATTCATACACTAAAATCCTTTTGGTTAGTGCAAACCCTACCCAATTATCCTCTTAACTTCCCTAACTTTATCTTAGAGTCCTTACTTTAGTCATAAATCCATACTAAGGAGCCCTTTTGATCAAATCAAAAGGTAGAACTCGAAGAAGAGGTAATGTTTTCACCACCCCTTTTCAAGTTCCTTTCTTATTCAATTTCGTATTTATTTGTTATTTACATTATAAAATAATAAATCCAGTATCTTATATAAACTGATATGTTATTATAAATATTTTACTACCATATTCAGTACTCTATCCATCCTTTGAATGACATGTCACCATACGTGCGTACGTACGGATTACCGTTTCCACGTCGTGGTGTAATTGTTATTCAATACATTATTATTTGGATGGTGATAATAATGACGTGTATTGGATGTAAATAATAAATATAACATGATAAGGATTCATTATATATGATATAACATCCAATTAAATATTATTTTGAAATCAAAAGAATGATATTTTCGCTCGTGCGTACGTACGGACTGCCATCTCCACGAACGGGATGAGAATCATTCCCCATCGTATCCATTCAAAACTAATTTTCATTTGATGATTAAAGATAATGTTTAAAGACTTGATATCATTCTAGATATTAATAAGATACATTCCATCCATAATTATTATTACTCACATAACAAAGAATACAAAGAAAAACGAATTTGTTAACACACGGAAAGACGATAATACTAAGATATTGTTAACAAAGCAATGTTAAAAGATCATATATGATATCATATTAATGTACATGATTATTGTATAACTTAATAACAATAATTTCACCATTATACAGGTTTTTATCCTACCCTAGACAAAGGAAATGTACAAGGTAAAGGGTTTTCATCTCACTCCTTATTCCCGTGAGATTTGTGCTATATTGCCACTATTACCTTTTGTGTGGTGTATGTACTTCCCATAAATGTATGCTTTGTGTAATATAGTATAATTTTTATGTATTTACATATTAATTGTATGATATATCTTTCATGGGGGGTATTTTTCGTATGTTACCAAATTGGTAAGGGTTTATTTCATAATCTCTTCATTATCCGAGGTTGTTTATACGTAATTATCTACTGGGACCTGTTTATCATCCACATCCATGATTCTTAAAAATGTATTTCAAACCATTCTTAATATTTTACAGACTATGGGTTAAGGTCATTTATAACCTTATTTTAATTTTTATAAAATGGTTTGAAAGGAATCTTTCTGTCGTTTTCCAAAGAAGGTCCTTTTTAACCTTTTCGGAAAAATTATGGTAAGAATGTCTTTTTTTAACTTATACGGAAGGTGCGGCTATTTTACACTGTTATAAAATTGTCAAAGCTTACCTTACAATCTTATAAAGATATTTTCAAAGTAAATGTTTTTTTTATAATTATGTGACTCTTAAATTATTTCCAAAAATATATATTTCTCTCAAATAGTTTTGATTCCATCTATGTCAACACCATTTTAAATGTTTTAAAGATTTATTCTTCTAAACCGTTCTAATTAATGTCCAAGTTTGAAAAAATGGTATTAAGGATTTATTTAAATGGACAATAATGTTTTAAAATGTTATTTACATTAAAAAAAGGTTAAAGTGGTAAGGGACACTTTGATTCAAAAATGTCTTTAAATATCTTCCTTTCTAAATTGTGTAACTTTTAAATGTTTTCATGAAAAAGGGTATTTCAATCAAAGAGTTTAACAAATCATTTACATCTATGTAAAATCCTTTAATGGATTTTAAACTTGTTTTGAAGCTGATTTATTATGATACAAAACTTTCATATTGTATTGAAGGTTTTGTGATATGTTTGACTGTGGCTATGTTATTTTTATACCATTCATGGTTTATGGAGAAAGTATTGAAATTTTGTATGGTAGATTTTATGCAAATGTTTATGTTATGTTTCAACCTTTTCATATGAGGAATGTATTGGACACAGTAAGTGATGAGTGGGGCCCGCTATAGCTCATCGATGCATCGGTAGGTCTCATGAGACAACTAGATGTGGAATTGGCTGAGGCCTTTTCTCAATTTGATTTATGGTTTTGGCCGAGGCCTTAATCATTTTTAGATGTCATGGCCGAGGCCTTGACAAAATGTTTTAGAATTCCTGGAATTATACATTCCCTCATTATGAAAATAATATTGATGGTTCATGTGGTCATTCGACTAGTAGAATACCCATGATTATGTTTTATTATGGAATTATTTACTTAGCTCATATTCTTGCCACAAAATTATTCATGTTTATTATTGGTAAAGGCATGAAGTTTCAATTATTCACCATGCTTAATATTTATGTTATTTTCTGTTGTATTGCTTACCCTTACTGAGCATTTGAGCTCACCCCTTTCTATGTTTTATTTTTCCAGGATTCCAAGATGTGTATTGTGATTGATATGAAAGGTTAAGCAAAGTGAATAATGGCATTCATAAAGGATTATTTTTGTTGAGTTGTATGTTATAAAGTGTAATGTAACATTAATGTATGTAATATATTTTCTAAGACTGATAAACCGATCGGTACTTCGGGACTTGATTACTTGAAATCATGCCAATGTATTAACATAATGAACCGACTCTGGGTAACTGGGGTCAGGGCATTATATTTCATGACTAGAAACAAATATGATAAATGAAATTAAAAACACATGAACCATGATGTCGATCACGAATGATGTTTTAAATTTAGAACTCGAGGGAGAGGAGAAGAAGAATGATGCTTGAATTTTTTTCCATAAACATGATTAACATCTAGAATAAATGAGATGCTGGAGCTCTCAGGCCTTTTGGGTAAGTGAAGGGTAAGAGGGTATAAGAAATGAAAAAAATTGGAAAAAACACTTGAAAATGAAAGGGGATCCTTACCCTTTGATCTCCCCATTTTGAGATTCCTCTTAAGGCCATTGATTTTGGCCTTTTGGTAAGACCAGCAGGCCTTGGACGTGGGGAAGGAGCTTGGAAGGATACATGGGCAGAATTTGGGCTAGGCACAAGGCTTGACAGGTGTGTTGGAAAGAGGTAAGGAGAGGGGGTATTTATAGTGAGGGAGGGGAGGTTTTCCCATTATTTTAAGTAATAGTTAATTATACAAGGATAGGACTATGAATAATTGAGCGTTATCATAAAATATACTAAAACAGTCAAGGATTATTCGAGATTATCATCTTATATCAGGCATACATCACCTATGATGTAGTATTTAGAATTTATTTTAATTTATCGTATTTTACTATTCATCAAAAATTCAAGTATTTCAAAAAAATACCACAAATTAACCCTAACCATTTTTCGATGCGTAGAATCCAAAAATTAAGCCCATTTTTTAAAAATAATTTTCTAAATATTATTATTTTAATATTTAATTAACATTACAATTTTGTATGAAAACCAGTTTTAAAACATTCATTAACTTATTCTAAAATACATGTATATTTTACTTCAAACATGAATATTATTTTTATACAATCATAGGTGATGTTTCTATTCATTATGGTATATCGCTATTTATAAGGGTATGTTACTATTCATTTGGGTAGGTTACTATTCACCAAAAATTATGTTTTCCTTATCGGACTCAAAATATCTTACAGATTAGAACCGTGTATGCCGGATTTTCGAAATTCCAGAAACAGAAGTGTCAAACATATGTTTAGAGGTCACTTAGCACTTCTTAGTTCATTATGTTGAGTTTTCCTGTGATTTTATGACATACTTATGAGAAGGGAACTTACATTGAAAAACATTGGGTCGTTACATTATTCCTCCCTTATGTAATTTCACCCTCGAAATTTTCTCTTCCCACATTATAACAGATGAGGGTAACTTTGACTCATCACCTCCTCCGGTTCCCATGTTACTTCTTCAAACTTTTGGTTTCTCCATAACACTTTGACCAGGTGGATTGTCTTATTTCGTAGAACTTTTTCTCTACGATATAAGATCTTTACTGGTTGTTCCTCATATGAAAGATCATTCTCCAATGGTACCACCTCTGGATTGAGTACATGTGAGGGGTCTGGTATGTACTTTCTCAAGAAGGATACATGGAATACATTTTGTACTTGAGATAGGTTAGGTTAGAGTGCTAGTCGGTAGGCCACTGCTCCAATGCATTCAAGGATCTCAAAGGGGCCAATTTACCTTGGGCTTAGCTTCCCTTTCTTTCCAAATCGAATGACTCTCTTCCATGGCGATATTCGAAGGTTGACTTTATCCCCAACGTCAAACTCCAAGCCCCTTCGATGGTTGTCAGCATAGCTCTTTTGCCGACTCTAAGCAACTTTGATGTTTTTCTGGATGACTTGGACCTTCTCTATCGTCTCTTACACTAGATCGGGTCCAAATAGCTTTTTTTCTCCAACTTCATCACAACCGGTTTGAGTTCTACCTCACTTTCCATACAGAGCTTCATACAGAGCCATCTGATTTCTCAAGTGGAACCTATTATTGTATGAGAACTCAACCAATGGGAGATGTTGATCCCATCCACCTTTGAATTCTAGAGTGCTGGATCTCATCATATCCTCAAGCGTCTAAATAGTCCATTCAGATTGGCCATCAGTATGGGGGTGATAGGCTATGCTGAAATTTAATTTAGTACCCAAAGAATGTTGAAGACTCTTCAAGAATTTAGATGTGAACCTTGGATCACGATCAGAGACAATTGAAAATGGAACTCCATGCAGTCTCACCCCATCCTTCACATACATTTTTGAAAATTGTTCAAGCGAGAGGTCTTCCCGAATAGAAATAAAATGGGAGGTCTTGGTGAGTCGGTCATCCACAACCCAAATCGCATTATTTCCCTTATATGTCTTCGGGAGACCCATGACAAAGTCCATTGTGACATTCTCCCATTTCCACATGTGTATAGGCAATGGTTTCATCATCCCTTTGGACTTTTTTCGCTCTGCATTAACTTTCTAACATACCAAGAATCTTGATATATATTCCGCAATCTCTTTCTTCATGTTATCCCACCAGAATTGTTCACAGAGATCACGATACATCTTGGTACTTCCATGATGGATAAAGAATGTTGAGATAAGTGCATTGTCCAATAGATATTTCTTTATATTAGGTGATTAAGGCATTGAAATCCATGTTCCAACACAAATCACACCATCATCATTGATATGGAACTCTTGGAGCTTCCCTTCCTTTACTGCATTGACCTTCTTTAGTAACTCCACATCATCCCTTTGTTCGTTGTTAATCTTCTCTCTGATGGATGGTTGCACAATCATTTGGTCAAGGTAGGATGTATCCCCTGCCCTTACAATTTGTAAATCCATCCATTGCATATCCAAGAAGATAGGGTCTTTCATAATCCGTAACATGGATAGAGTAGCAGGTTCTTTTCTGATTAGAGCATCAGCTACCTTGTTCGCCTTTCCAGGATGGTAGTGAATAGAGAAATCATAATCCTTGATTAGCTATAACCATCTCATTTGACGCATGTTGAGCTCCTTTAGTGTGAATATATACTTTAGGCTCTTGTGGTTGGTGTGTATATAACACTTCTCACCATAAAGGTAGTGCCACCATATTTTCAAGGAAAAAATCATGGCCGCCAGATCTAGATCATGTGTCGGGTTGTTTTTCTCATGGATCTTCAACTGCCATGAGGCATATTCTATCACTTTATCATTTTTCATGAGTACACAACCCAAGCCTTTATTTGAAGAATTACTGTATATCAAAAAACATTCACCAATTTTTGGTAATGTCATTATAGGTGCAGTGATCTGCCTTCTCTTTACTTCCTTGAAGCTTACCTCACATTCTTAGTTCCAGACAAACTTTACCCCCTTCTGTGTCATCTTGTTAATCAAGTTTTACAATCGTGAAAAGTTCTTCACGAATCATCGATAATACCCTGATAGACCAAAAAAGCTATGTATATCTGTTACAGAAGTTGGCCTCGGCCACTCTTCAATTTCCATTGTCTTGGAAGGGTCCACAGATATCCCTTTTCTAGTGATAACATGCCCCAGGAATGATACTTATTCCATCTAGAACTCACATTTACTGTACTTTGCCTAGAACTTCTCTCTTTACAAAGTATTTAACACAGTATTTAAATACTCCTCGTGTTCCTCCTTGCTCTTGGAGTATATAAGAATATCATCAATAAAGACTACCACAAATTTTTCAAGGTAATCTTTAAAGACTATTCATTAAATACATGAAAATTTTTGGAGCATTAGTGTGTCCGATGGGCATCACTATGAACTCATAGTGTCCATACCTTGTTCTAAAGGCAGTCTTGGGTATATCTACCTTCCTCACATTTAGTTGGTGATATCCTGATAGAAGTTCCACCTTAGAAATATAACAGGCCCCACAAAGCTAATCGAACAAGTTGTCTATCCATGGAAGGGGATACATGTTCTTTATTGTGATTTTATTGATCTCACGACAATCAATGCAAAGGCGCATTGATCTATCCTTCTTCTTGACAAAGAGGATTGGAGCACCCCACGGTGAAGTACTCGGGCTTATAAAACCTTTCTATATATTCTCTTGTAACTGCTTCTTCAGCTCTTCCATCTCTACGGTGGCCATTCTCTAAGGATTCTTTAAGATAGGTAGAGATACCAGGATAAGTTCAAAAAAGAAATCATCCTCTCGGTCCAGAGGAAGACCAGTCAACTCTTCAGTGAATATTCTAGTGTAATCCCTCACGATGGGCATGTCTTCAAGCGTGATTATCTCCTTTGTCTCAATCATTTGAGCTAGATATGCTTGCTTATAAGGCAACAATATCCAGACATAAGACGAAGACTCTAAAAGAGACTCATGTTCCTCCTTACATTTGTAAAGAATAGGAGGATGCTTCGAGACGTGAAAAGTGATCTCCCTTTCCCGACAGTTGATGTTGGCTTTGTGCAAAGATAGCCAATCCATGCCCAAGATTGTGTCAAACTCCACTAAAGGAAGTATGGAGAGATTTGCTGGGAGGTTCAGTCCACAAAAATTAACCGGGGAGGAGTTATAAACCATGGATGCAGTGATCAACCCATTTTCTGTTTTCACAGAAAACTTTTCCTCCAAATTCTAAGGTGGTGTTTGAATAGTTCTACTTAACTTTCAAGATATGAAAGAATGCGTAGAACCAGAATCAAATAGTACTTCTGCTATTCTTGAATGAATAACTATCATACCTATCACCACATCATTGTCTAGTTCCACCTTAGTAGTAGTGAGAGCATAATCCCTTCCTTTTTTGCTTTGGAGGTTGTTGTTGATTGCCTCTGACAACCCTTGGCTTAGGGAAATTGTTCGCATAATGCCCAAGATTCTTGCAGTTGAAACACGAAACTACAGGATGAATGTTGTTGTAAACCTTCCTTTCTTCTTCAACATTAGAGGGATTTTTCATATCCCTTCGGCAATTATTCTCCAGATGACCAAACTTTCTGAATTTGAAGCAATTCTTGGTTCCCTTGAGACAGTCACCAGGATGCTTCTTCCCACAATTTTTGAAAAGGGGAAAGTGAGGCCTCTTTCTATCATTAGTTTTGTTTAATGAACCACCCAAGTTGTTCTCCATTTTCCGCTTCTTGTCACTAGGCCCATGAGACCACTGAGAATCTCTAATCTCTATTTCCACCTTGAGGGAACAACAGAAAATATCCTCATTACTTTCAAAGTCTCTAATTTCCATCACTTTTCATAGACTCAGTTTTAGATCACTAAAGACGAAATCCACCTTGTTTTCGGGGTTCATGACAAAGCTAGGGGCTTACCTTGCAATCCTTGTAATTTTTGCTTCATACTCCCCAATGGACTCATCATTCTTCTGCCTAAGTCTGAGAAACTCTAATTCCATCTTGAGATGAAGGGTTTGAGAAAAATGTTTTTTGAAAAACATCCACTTGAATTCCTCCCAATCCATGGAATTAATTTCCTCTTGGGACATTGTAAATACCCATAAAATTCAAGGAATTTTTTTTCTTAATTTTCTTTGGAATTTTACAAGAACACAGTTTCTGACAGCACATGATTCTGAGGCCCGATGTCCCCGGAATCATTTTCGGAAGTTTAGCTCGGGTACGTTCAGTGACAAATTGAGCGGGTTTTTCTAACTTTTGAACTGGTGCTTGGAATCGAATTCCGAGGACACCGATGGAATCACAGCGCCGGTATTTTCTTAGAAACGCCTTTTCCAGAGTTGCGTTTTCTTGGGTGTGGTTTTTAATTTTTGGGGTTAAGTTAAGAAATAAAATATAAGTGGTGCGACACTTTATTTTATTTCACTTAAAACCACTTAAAGATACTTAAGCCAGGTTAAGCGGATAAGGTGGGACCCACAATATCCTACCCACTTGGTAGGATATTTGTGAGGTGGGGCCCGCACGAGCCCCACCATTTCATTCCCTCTAAGTAACGCCCCCACGAAAACCTCTTTTAAATAAAGTCAACCAGTGTGTTTACATAAATACTAAACGCCCTTATTACTTGGGCAGTTAAGTCGTTATAATTATTTCATCGAATTAATTATTCGTTTCTTAACATTGAATTTCTAATTGTTGGCATCGGGAATAAAATAATACCAAAACTTGTTTTACTTGAGGGTGGCTTGTTGAGAGGATTTGGAGAAACTCTAAAGCTAGAAGATCTTCATCCTCCTTCGTGAAGAACACGAAGAACGCTTCATCGCCGATGAAGAACTCCGGCCTCCGACGAAGGGCGAAGAAGAGCGCCAAACCCTCAGAGATCGACGATGTGACGCCGTGTACCGCGGCGCCGGCGATCCTCCTTCCACGACGCTTCTTCCGCGACGTTCCTTCCCCCGCGACAATCTTCAATCAACAACCGATTGAGGTAGGGGTTGCAGTTATTTTAATTTTTCGTGAATTATATCCTCATCATGGGTTTTAATGGTGCAATTAAATCTGTGTGATTTTAAATCCTCAGAGTTTGACTGCGCAACGCCGTGTACCGCGACGACAGTGACACACCTTCTGCGACGCGACGATCCTCTTCTTCTGCGACGGTTAATTCCGCGACGAACTCACGTTCGAAGACAACATTGATGTAGGGTTTTTTCTTCATTTTAATCTATGTGATTATATCCGCGGTTTGTTTAAATATTTGTTGTGAGACGTTTAAAACCACTAACGCGGTGGGTGCGGACCAACAAACAAGTCTGAACCCACCGTCCTTTTCCTCTTGGTGTGCGGATTGGAGGGCGATGACAAAGTAAGACGCACAGGAGATGTGAGGTCCTCGTAGTGAAGGAAGGACCCCAGGAGGGCCATTGGCGAAGACGACACACAATTCCGACCACCAGAACTCGTCCGGTGGTCTGCAGAGCAGCCTGCCGGCGCGCCTCGCCGGCACGGCGGTGTCGGCGGCAGGTGACGGTGGCGCACGGCGCGCCGTCGGAAGGAGCCGCCACGACAGGGCGTGGTCCCGAGACCGGGGGGGGGGGGATGGCACACAGTAGCTGGCCTTGTCCGCTGGCAAGGGCGGCCCCACGCGGGGCCACGACTCCTTCACGCGGGGGCAGCGCGCCCCCCGCTTCGCCCGACCGTAACGGCCGAGCCGACCCACTGGCCACCCGGCCAGCGCCAGCCGAGTCGCACCCAGGCAGGGCCTGGACGCGCCAGCAGGGCTGGGTCATGCCATCCAGGTCGGGTCGACCCAGTTCGGGCCGACCTAGGGGGGTTGGGCTGGGTCGGTCCGGGCCCCGACCCCCCGTTTTCGGAACTCTTTCGGTCTTTTGCCCATATCTTGGGCTACGGAACTCCGATCGACACACCGTCAGCGGCGATGTGTTCCTTGGATCGAGACGGTCATTTAGACATTTTACACTCAAGGTTTCGGAGAACTTTGGGTTTAGCCGGGTTGGTTTGTACACGAAACCAACCGGGCCCTCGGAGCATAAACACTCATAACTTAAGCTCCGAACGTCCGATTGACGTGACACTGACTTTGTTGGATTCCTCAAAGTGAGGGGGATATTTTGTGTTACTCTGCCCGAGGTTTGGACATAGGTGGAGTACGGTCGGGTTGGTTTTAACTTAAAAACCAACCGGGCCCCTGAGACGAAAAGGCCAATAACTCTCAGACCGGGCGTCCGATCGATGCGCCGTCTGCGATGTTGAGTTCCTATTGACGAAACGGAACTTTTGTATACATCAACTCCGGAATATGTGTCAGTTGATGTATCAGCCTCTCGGCTCGTGGACCAGACCCTCCCGAACGAGCTTGCTATGTGCGGAAACCCTAGAGCTGGCTGCGTCTATGACGACGACGACGACTATACAGAGATCCTCAGTGGATTCGACGACGACGACTACAACACTCAGTGATCCTACGTGGATTAGTGCTACCGATCCTGTGTGCATCCGATCCTGCATGGGTTAGCGCTCAGCGGTCCTGTGTGGGCCAGCGCCTACAGATCCAGTGTGGGTCCGATCCTGTGTGGGTCTTTGCGGGGGTTAGTTACCTATCGATCCTTTGTGGTTCATTGAGGGGGTTAGTTACCTATCGATCCTTTGTGGGTCAGATCCTTTGTGGGTCATTGCGGGGGTTAGTTATCTATCGATCCTTTGTGGGTCAGATCCTTTGTGGGTCATTGCGGGGGTTAGTTACCTATTGATCATTTGTGGGTCAGATCCTTTATGGGTCATTGCGGGGGTTAGAACCTATCAATCCTTTGTGGTTCCGACGGCTTAGATGAATCAGTGGCAATATCTGATCATCTCTATTGTCATACGAAGAAGTATACCTGTGTGAGCTGAAATCCTGTTTTTCTTTCCTATGTGGATTGTGTTATGCTATCCTGTGTGGATTTACATTTTTCTTTCTTGTGTGGACTGGGTTGTACGTGGGCTTGGATGTTGGAGCCAAATGATAATTGATGACTTAGGTATATGTATGGGCATATACCTAAGCAGGGTTGAATGTTACTTCGTGATTGTATATTTCCTTTGTGGATTATCCTTTTGTGGATTCTGGGAGACCATCAGGGGTCTCGGGGTCCCTACTGAGTAGCTTATACTCACCCCTGCATGGGCTATGCCCGCACTACGTTGTGTTGGTTGCAGACGATGGACAACGCTGATCGTGGTTGAGGCTTGCGGAGCAGGATGGTACCTGGAGGTGGACCACTAGGAGGGATGTACTCGGAGCGGACGGCTGGACCCGAGGAGCTGTGGAGGCTATCTGTACCCACCCTTCAGCTGGGACTTCCTGTGGATGGCTCGACGTTGCGGCTTTACTTTTAGTTGCTATTTTCCCTTTCCAGTTGTACTTTACTTTCAGTTTGGGTTTGTATTCTAGACCACTTACTTTTCTGCACTGACTTGTATCAGCTTTTACTTAGTGTTTACTTCAACTGCTTGCTTGCTCTGTAGTGTTTGTTTACTTTACAAAGGAAATGCCTTCCATTTTTACCAGGATTTACGCCTTGGTGCTAGACTCCAGCCCCTGGCCTATGGAAGGCGGGCTTGGGGTAGTCACGACACGGGCCCCGAGGACGGGTCGTGACAGATTTGTATCAGAGGAGTTCAGTTCTACCGCAGATATTTGGACTCTGATCTTTTTCTAAGTGAGGCAATAGTGTTAAGCGTATTGGGTGTGGTTATCAGTCCAGGGAGTCCAGTGTTGGTGCGGTGGCCGACGTATCTGTACACCAGGACCCTGACTTCTGATTTCTGACTTAATGCACGAAAACATTGATTGCATGTGTGTGTTTCAAGTTTTCTTTGTGATTACTTTGTGTCAGCTCACCAGGTATACTATTCTGACCGTGGCCCACCTGTTTCCTTTTCCGGATGGCCCCACGATGGTAGCTAGCTAGGGTTTCGAGATTTGTGCATGACGAAAGCCCACTGAGCGATGAGGCCTCGGTACATGGCCCTTTTACAGCTGAGGCACCGACGGTACCTTTACCCGCCAAGCCACCTATGCTTCCAGCCCCAGCCGCTGACGATGCACGTCGCCTTAGTGCCCTGCACGAGTTCCAGCGCCAGCGACCACCCAGGTTCCACAGTGAGATGGACCACCAGGCTGCCGAGGATTGGCTAGAGGTAGTGGTAGGAGTTTTCAAGTTAGTGAGGACACCAACAGACCTCATGGTGATCCTCTCAGTGAGCCTACTAGATGCGGAAGCGGGCGATGGTAGAACATGATGCTCCAGGTGCAAGATGAGGGATCTCTTCTCTGGACGGACTTTGAGAGCCTCTTTCGCTCAGAGTTCATCCCAGCCACCCTCCGTGCGGTGCACATCCAGGAGCTTCTTCAGTTGTGGTAGGGAAGATTGATGGTTGCCCAGTACTCGACGAGATTTACCGATCTCTCGTGCTACTTGACAGACATGGTACGAGACCCATTCTTTCGGGCCCGGACCATTGAGCAGGGATTGAGTCATGAGATCAGGGCATCGCTGATCTCCCTCAGCATTCCGACTCAGGCAGTAGTACTGGATTGATCCCTTTTGATTGAGAGATTTCTTGCTAAGTCTACATCAGCAGTGAGACCTACCGCGGGGCAGCACGTAGCAGAGTCTTCTGCAGTAGGCACCCGACGGAAGACTCATGGGTCCAGGAAGACTAGACCCTCAGGAAAACGACCTCAGGACACTGGGTCAGCAGTGTGGGGCACACAGCACAAAGCCAGTCTTTCGAGAGGCAGACAGTGCTACACATGTGGCGGGCAGGGCCACATGGCTCGTGACTGCCCAACCCACTGTTCCGAGGATCAGAAGACGGTTGAGGGGCCACCCAGGAAGAGGCATAGGTTTGACTATGGTGGTCCGCAGGGAGTAGGCGGACGAGGCAGAGGAGCTGGACGAGCAGCAGGTGGTGGGCGACGCTTTGAGGCTCTACCACCACCACAACCAGGTGGTCCACCCCGGCCACAGGGAGCTGGTGGGCAGAGATAGGCACAACTCCAGGAAGCGGAGGCCTATGACCACGGCGTGCCCAAGATTATTCGGGATACTATCTGTGTCTATTACACCCTTGCTGTAGTTCTTATAGACACAGGAGCGAGTCAACATTTCATAGCCGCTACCCTTGTTCGGAGCTCGGAGATTCCGACAGAGCCATTGGCTCGATACTTACGTCTAGAGACTTCTATGGGAGCAGACTCGATGATTACGCACTGGTGCCGGCAGTGTGAGCATACTCTAGGAGGCGAGAGCTTTGGCTGGGATCTTCTTGTAGCGGCGTCGAGGCCTTACGACGTCATCTTGGGCATGGATTGGTTATCTACAGTCCATGCTCAGATTGACTGTATTAGGCGCAAGGTGCGATGTGTACGCACCAAAGGGGGCAGGTTCACCTTCACCGGTGAGAAGGGAGCCTTTGCAGCACATGATGGACTTCCGCAGAGGAGAGGACAACCCATCACTAATCAGTTGGCTAGCCTCATCCTAGGAGCATTTGACGTGCGAAGTCCTAGTTTTCCTACAGTTGTGGATCAGTATGCAGACGTCTTTCCTGACGACGTTCCAAGACTACCTCCTCGTAGAGAGGTAGAATTTTATATTGATCTATACCCCGTGATAGCCCTGATATACACTCCACCATATCAGATGTCCCTCTCTAAGCTTCGAGAGCTACAAGTACAGTTAGAGGACTTGCAGGGAAAGGGTTTCATCCGACCCAGTGTTTCACCCTGGGCTTCCCCGATATTGTTCACCATGAAGGCGGACGGGAGCTTGCGACTTTGTGTCGACTATCGTTGCCTAAACCAAGTGACAGTGAGGAACAAGTATCCGCTACCAAGGATTCATGACCTCTTCGATCAGCTCAAGGGTGCACGGTGGTTCTCAAAGATATACCTCAGGTCAGGCTATCATCAGCTCAATGTTCGGGATGAGGACGTGAAGAAGACGGCCTTCAGATGTCGGTATGGCCACTATGAGTTCTTGGTTATGCCATTCGGCATAACCAATGCTCCAGCAGTGTTCATGGGACTCATGAACCGGATCTTTCAGCCATACCTAGATTGATTTGTCATGGTCTTCCTCGACGACATTTTGATTTACTCGACGACTGAGGAGGAGCACACCTACCACTTGCGGGTTGTACTAGACACACTCCGAGAGCACCAGCTTTATGGAAAGCTCTCGAAGTGTCTGTTCTGGATACATGAGGTCCACTTCTTGGGACACATCATCTCTGAGGCGGGAGTTGCAGTGGATCCTGCGAAGATCGAGGCAGTGCTAGCTTGGGAGCCAACCAGGAGCATGACAGAGGTGCAGAGTTTCTTGGGACTAGCTGGATACTATCAGAGATTTGTGCCAGACTTCTCCAGATTTGCAGCACCACTATAAGCTTTGAGGAAGAAAGCTAAACCCTTTGCATGGTCAGACATATGTCAGTAGATCTTCCAGGAGCCAACACAGAGATTGACCAGCGCACCTATCTGGAGGCTTCTAGAGGAGGGAGTAGGGTACGTAGTCTACTGCGATGAATCAGGGACCAGAATTGGATGTGTCCTGATGCAGGAGTGGGCGGTGATCGCCTATGGATCACGTCAGTTGAGGCCGCATGAGCAAAACTACGCTACCCATGACCTGGAGTTACCAGCAGTGGTCTTCGCTCTGAAGAAATTGCGGCACTACCTGATGGGATAGCACTTTACAGTCTTTTCTGACCATCAGAGTCTCCGGTACATATTCTCTCAGAAGGACCTAAACCTGAGACAGTGGTGATGGCTCAAGTTCCTCCAGGACTATGACTTTGAGATAGTCTATACTCCTAGGAAGGGGAACGTAGTAGCCGATGCTCTCAGCAGGAGGACGGGAATTCAGCTACTTGAGGAGGCGACAGAGCAACTAGCCGCCTTGCAGATATCCTTTGTGGATAGAGATGGAACAACCTTCCTTCAGTCTCTCACAGTCACTCCTCCACTACTGTAGCGAGTCCGAGAGGCACAGCGTGGGGACACTTACTGTGAGACGCGGCATGCGCAGATATCCTCAGGACAGGCACCTGATGGTTTCTCCTTTGGAGTAGAGCACGGTGTCCTTTTCAGAGGAAGTACCCTGGTACCAGTTGCTTTATGAGAGGAGGTGATGAGAGAGTTTCACACTTTTCCTTTGGTGGTACATCTTGGAGTGGCGAAGATGTACCAGGATCTCAGACGACAGCACTGGTGGCCACGAAAGAAGAAGGTTGTGGCAGAGTTCGTTTCTCGATGCCTCACCTGCCAGCAGGTGAAGGCAGAGCTTCAGGTGCCAGCAGGCTTGGTACAACCCTTGGAGGTCCCGGAGTGGAAGTGGGACGGGATATCTATGGACTTTGTGACTGGACTTCCACGCACATCTAGAAGTCACGACTCCATTTGGGTGATTGTCGACCGACTCACCAAGTCGGCTCACTTCTTACCCATCAGAGAGCAGGGCTCAGTGGAGAGCTTGGGATCTCTATGTTCAAGAGATTGTACGACTTCACGGTGTTCCATCACCTATCGTCTTTGATCGAGATGCTCGCTTTACTTACTAACTTTGGAAGGGGTTGCAGGAGGCGTTCGGGACGCAACTACGTCTGAGCACCGCCTTTCACCCTCAGATGGATGGTCAGACAAAGAGGACCATACAGACTCTCGAGTACATGCTCCACGCATGTGTCCTCATCTTTGGTCGCAGGTGGGAGGACCACCTAACCTTGGTGGAGTTTGCATACAACAACAGCTACCACTCCACCATCAGGATGACACCATACGAGGCGTTGTACGACCGACCTTGCAGATCTTTTTTGTGCTGGACAGACCCTGGGGAGTCATCACTTGTGGGACCCGAGATGGTCCAGGCCACGACAGAGAAGGTCCAGATCATCTAGGAGCAGATGAGGACTGCTCATAGCCGGCAGAAATCCTATGCTGATAGGAGGCGGAGGCCACTAGAGTTCGAGGATGGAGACCACATCTTCTTGCGTGTCACACCTCGACGTGGATTACGGAGATTTGGCCAAGGCGGAAAGTTGTCTCCACGCTTCATCAGACCATTCCAGGTCCTCAGCAGGATTGGCGAGGTGGCCTATCGCCTGGCTCTACCACCATAGTTTCACCGGGTGCACAACGTCTTCCACGTATCTCAGCTGAGGAGATACGTGCACGACCCGACGCATATCATTGACCATGGGGAGCTGGACGTTGATGATGGGGTGACTTTTGCAGAGGTCCTGGTGGAGATCGAGGATCGACAGGACCAGGTCCTACGTGGATGGTCGATTCCTCTAGTGCGCAACAGATGGCAGCATGGGAATCTCCAGGAGAGCACTTGGGAGCAGGAGGCTTAGATGCGTGCTCAGTACCCACATTTTTCCCTAGTTTATGATGTATCTTTATGGGGAGGTAAAGCCCTGAGTTGGGAGTGATGTAAAGACCCGTAAAATTCAAGGAATTTTTTTTCTTAGTTTTCTTTGGAATTTTACAAGAACGCAGTTTCTGACAGCACCTAATTCCGAGGCCTGGTGTGCACAGAATAATTTTCCGAAGTTTAGCTCGGGTACGTTCAGTGAACGAATAAGCGGGTTTTTCTATCTTTTGAACCGGTGCTCGGAATCGAATTCCGAGGACACCGATGGAATCGCAGCGCCAATATTTTCTTAGAAACGCCTTTTCAGGTGTTGCGTTTGCTCGGTTGTGGTTTTTAATTTTTGGGGTTATGTTAAGAGATAAAATAAAAGTGGTGCGACACTTTATTTTATTTCACTTAAAACCACTTAAAGCCACTTAAGCCAGGTTAAGCAGATAAGTTGGGACCCATGATATCCTACCCACTTGGTAGGATATTTGTGAGGTGGGGCCCATGATATCCTTCGCGAAGAATGCGATGAACGCGAAGAACGCATCGTCGCCGATGAAGAACGCCAACCTCCGATGAAGGGCGACGAAGAGCGCCGAACCCTCGGAGGTCGATGACGCGACACCGTGTACCGCGGAACCGACGATCCTCCTTCCGCGACACTTCTTCCGCGACCTTCCTTCCCCCGCGAAAATATTCGATCAACAACCGATTGAGGTAGGGGGTTGCGGTTCTTTTAATTATTTTTGAATTATATCCTCAGCATGGGTTTTAATGGAGCAATTAAATCTGTGTGATTTTAAATCCTCGGATTTTGACTGCGCAACGCCGTGTACCGCGATGACAGTGACACACCTTCCGCGATGCGAAGATCCTCTTCTTCTGTGATGGTTAATTCCGCGACAAAATCACGTTTGAAGACAACGTTGAGGTAGGGGTTTTTGTTCATTTTAATCTATGTGATTATATCCACTGTTTGTTTAAATATTTGTTTTGAGACTTTTAAAACCACTAACGCGGTGGGTGTGAACCAACAAACAAGTCCGAACCCACCGTCCTTTCGTTCTTGGTGTGCGGATTGGCGGGCGGCGACAAAGTAAGCCGCACAGGCAATGTGAGGTCCCTTCAGTGAAGGACAGACCCCGGAGGGCCATTAGAGAAGACTTCATGCAATTCCGACCACCGGAACTCATCCGGTGGTCCTCAGAGCAGCACGCCGGCGCGCCTCGCCGGCACGGCGGCAGGGGGCGGCGGCGCTTGGCGCGCCCCCGGTAAAAGCCGTGGCAACGGCAGGGTGCGGTCCCGTGACCGTGTGGGACCGGGGGGGGGGACGCGGCAGCCGGCCACGTCCGCTGGCAAGGGCAGCCCCACGCGGGGCTGCGACTCCTTCACATGGGGGCAGCGTGCCCCCCGCTTCGCCCGGCCGTAACGGCCAAGCCGACCCGCTGGCCACCCCGCCAGCGCCAGCCGGGTCACGCCATCTCGGTCGGACCCGGACCCGGGTCGGGTGGACCCGGACCCGGGTCGGGTGGACCCGGTTCGGGCCGACCCAGGGGGGTTGGGCCGGGTCGGTCCGGGCCCAGACCCCCCCGTTTTCGGACCTCTTTCGGTCTTTTTCCCATATCTTGGGCTACAGACCTATGATTGATGCACCATTAGTGGTGATGTGTTCCTTGTATCGAGACGGTTGTTTAGACATATTACACTGAAGGTTTCAGAGAACTTTGTGTTTGGCCGGGTTGGTTCGTACACGAAACCAACCGGGCCCTCAGAGCGGAAACACTCATAACATAAGCTCTGAACGTCCGATTGACGTGCCGTCGACTTTTTTGGATTACTATAAGTGAGACCAATATTTTGGCTTACTCCGCCCGAGGTTTGGACACAGGTGGAGTACGGTCGGGTTGGTTTTAACTTAAAAACCAACGGGGCCCCTAGGAAGAAAAAGCCAATAACTCTCAGACCGGGCGTCCGATTGACGCGCCGTCTACGACGTTGAGTTCATGTTGACGAAACGGAACTTTTGGATACATCAACTCCTGAATATATGTCAGTTGATGTATCAGCCTCTCGGCTCGTGGAGCGGACCCTCCCAAACGAGCTTGCTGTGTGCGGAAACCCTAGAGCTGGCTGCGTCTTCGACGACGATGACGATTGTACAGAGATCATCAGTGGATTCGACGATGATGACTACAACACTCAGCGATCCTACGTGGATCAGTACTACTGATCCTGTGTGGGTCCGATCCTGTGTGGGTCAGCGCTCAGAGGTCCTGTGTGGGCCAGCGCCTAGAGATCCTATGTGGGTCCGATCCCGTAAGGGTATTTGCGGGGGTTAGTTACCTATCGATACTTTGTGGGTCATATCCATTGTGGGTCATTGCGGGGGTTAGTTACCTATCGATCCTTTGTGGGTCAGATCCTTAGTGGGTCATTGCGGGGGTTAGTTACCTATCGATCCTTTGTGGGTAAGATCCTTTGTGGGTCATTGCGGGGGTTAGTTACCTATAGATCCTTTGTGGATCATATCCTTTGTGGGTCATTGAGGGGGTTAGTACCTATTGATCTTTTGTGGGTCCGATAGATTAGATGAATCAGTGGAAATATCTGATCATCTCTATCGTCATACGAAGAAGTATACATGTGTGAGATGAAATCCTATTTTTCTTTCCTATGTGGATTGTGTTGTGCTATCCTGTGTGGATTTACGTTTTTCTTTCCTGTGTGGATTGGCTTGTACGTGGGCTCGGATGTTGGAGCTGAACGAGAATTGATGACTTAGGTATATGTATGTGCATATACCTAAGAAAGGTCGAATGTTACTTCGTGATTGTATCCTTCCATTGTGGATTATCCTTTTTGGTTTCTGGGAGACCTTAGGGGGTCTCGGGGTCCCTACTGAGTAGCTTATACTCACCCCTGCACGAGCTATGCCCGTACTACATTGTGTTGGTTGCAGACGACGGATATCGCTGAACATGGTTGAGGCTTACGGAGCAGGACGGTACCTGGAGGTGGACCACTGGGCGGGACGTACTCGGAGCGGACGACTGGACCCGAGGAGCTGTGGAGGCTATATGTACCCACCCTTCAGGTGCGACTTCCAGTGGATGGCTCGACGTTGTGGCTTTACTTTCAGTTGCTGTTTTCCCTTTCCAGTTGTACTTTACTTTCAGTTTGGGTTTGTATTCTGGCCCACTTACTTTTCTGCACTTACTTGTATCAGATTTTACATAGTATTTACTTCTACTTCTTGCTTGTTCTGTGGTGTTTTTTTACTTTACAAAGGCAATGCCTTCCCTTTTAACTGGGATTTACGCCTTGGTGCTAGTCGCCAACCCCTGGCCTATGGAAGGCGGGCTTGGGGTAGTCACGGCACGGGCCCCGAGGATGGGTTGTGACATACATTGTATTCTTGATCAGTTCCCACCAATGATCAGCTTCCCCATCAAAATGATAGACCGCCAGAACAACCTTCTCTTCTTATGAGAACTGTATAATAGACAATATCTTTTCAATGGAGTTAATAAATTGTTTTGCGAGGAGAGGATCAGAAGACCTGATAAACTTGGGAAGCCTTTTCCGCATGAACGATTCTACAGAAACGTTCTCTTTCCATGGAGGTGGAGGGAGTTCCGCCTGATTCAAGTTATTATTCATAACTCGAACCATCTGAGCAAGTATTGTCAGATGTTTTGAGCACCCACTCCCGTTATATTAGGCACATCGTTAGTTAAATCTTCACATTGCCTATCACATTGGTTGTTGTAACATGTTCTTCTATTTTCCGCCATTAACTAAGAAAAAGAACGTATAATTAGAGGTCTTGAATACATAGATATTGAGCATAAAAAGAAACTTTTAACATAAAAGTATGAACTTATAAACAAGAAATATATCATGACTTCTGATTCCTTAGGTCTATATCTAGGTTATCCTCAATCTAGTTATTAACATATATTCTTATGGGATTATTTTTGTCCCTTAATAACGGTTTGTACTAAGCTCGTGAATCTACCAAAGCATATCCCCAGGGAGTGTCGTAACCAAGAGTGTAGCAAGGACTGTTATCGTGCACCAGTTCCCTTTCGAGTCTAGCTCAAAGCTGTGTTTTCGGGTTTTACCCCTAGATACATATGTACCGGAGCCGCCTCTGCAAGGTCGTATCCAGACAGGGATTTATTTTTTTGATAAACCACTTACTCAATACTCACCAAAATTTAGCACTGTTTTCTTATACTTAGTCACATCCTTAAGGTTCTCACTAAGGCTCTCTATTCCTAATCTCCAAAAATAACTAGAATATCCTCTAATACCAACTATATCGACCCAATCCTTTTACACATAACATTTCATTATTTTAAACATAATTCATCATCAGAGTACAAGCCAAGGATCGTTAAGTCTAGTGTCCTGGATGACTATGTACATTTAACACAAAACATGGGGATAAAAAACACTTATTTATTTAATCTCTATAATGATATCCTTGATTCCTTTGATCCCTTACATCTGCATAAGGAACCCTGGGGAACACATGAAAAAAGGGATGGGCTAAAAAGACCAGTAAGTGAATGAACACAAGGATACATTTCCAGCACATGAGTTAGGAGTAATGACCTAATGAGATCCAAAGCATGAAACTTATAAAATAATTTAATATAATCATGGGATAATATAAACATGAAATCATATAAATGTGGCAGAATCATAAATCATTTATTTAGTACAGGTCAAGGTTAACCACCAATCATGTTTCCCATTTCAGTACGTGTTAAGGCTAACCGCCAATCCCATTTCACATCGCATCTCATGAGACATAACCTTACCCAATGCATTGGATCGCTATCTGGGCACACCCATCTCAAAATAGTCATGAATATTCTTTCCACATAAATATTCTCACCACATATACAATCATACATAATCAACAATACACAAACATAAGGGTACCCATGAAAATAATTGGGTACCACAATCATCACATCAATCATAACCAATGGGCGCATCATGAAATTTTACATGTAAGAAAAGAATTAGAAAATACATGGATTTTAATAGGGTAAAATAGGAATATATCATGGTAATTGGTGTCAAACATAAGTGACAACATATGAAAAATGTATTTTAGACACATTGGCATTAAAACATTTTTGTGCGGTTTTAAGGAATATACTGTATAGATTTTAAAATAGTAAAGAATACATTATTCTATATAAGAGAAGAATTGAACCAATGAGGTTTTCATAATAAAAATACAGAATTTGAAAAGATAATGGTGTATTAAGACAGATGATAGAGTGAACTTGAAATTGGGTAAATGTTCAGGAAGTTCCTTTAAAACAAGTGTACTTGTTGGGAAGTATCGAAGAGAGATTCACTTATAGGCATGTATAAACACAAAATAGAGTGAGAGGTGAATCTTGGAACATGAGTTTGGATCATATAAACCGAATTTTGAAGTTATATATAAATGAAAAGACAACATAAATTTGGTAAAAAGAAATATAGAGCAACCTGAAGGGATAAAGGAAGTTCGGGTAGAATCCATCATGGTTTATTAACATTGTATCGTGTATAATTAAGAGGGATTGATGAGAGAGATAAGGGGTTTCTAATCACTTATAAAACATTATGGAAGTATGTGGATGGTGTATAAATGTACCCCATCCCTTGGTATTACAAAAAAAGTCATAGCTTAGAGAACAATCTTGATTAAGTGTAAAAAGGGTAAGATCCCTTACCTTAAGTCTGTTGGTGTTCTCCACCTGATATTAATGACCTGAATTAAAAAAATAGGTTTATTAATGAATAGGTCCAGAACCATATATATATTTAAAATATTTATCATATCCTTTTTAAGTTCATTTATACCCATTTCGATTGATTATAAGGTTTAATTTCATGGTTCGGGTCCGTTTGTTTCCATGGTTTTAATGATCAGTTAACTTGTATTTAGGTTCCGATAAAATGTAAGATGAAAGTTGTCATCTAGAATTGATGTTTTATAGAATTGGTGAGAATACAGAAGGTTACTTGGTTACAAAATTCATTTGGTTAAACTGGAGTGAAAGAGAACCATGACATAAGACGTTAATGATAAACCCTTGAATTAATTTTAGCGATTTTACCCATAATTAATTTGTTTTGTATTATTATTTAATATAATGAGAGTATAAGGACTCTAGAACCACAAATAGGATATATAAAATATATAATAATTTGGTTCAACCACAACTTAAATGGTTTCATGACCAGAAACAAATATGATAAAAGAAATTGAAAACACATTATCCACGATGACGATCACAAACAATGTTTTAATCTTAGAACGCGAGGGAGAGGAGAAGAAGCATGATGATTGAATTTTTTTCCATAAACATGATTAAAATCAAGAATATATTATATTATGGAGCTCTCATGCCTTTTGGATAAGTGAAGGGGAAGAGGGTATCAGAAAATAAGTAAACTGAAAACAAAACACTTGAAAATGAAAGGGGATCCTTACCCTTTGATCTCCCATATTTGAGATTCCTCTTAAGGCCATTGATTTTGGCCTTTTGGTAAGACCATCAGGCCTTGGACGTTGGGAAGGAGCTTGGAAGGATACTTGGGCAGAATTTGGGCTAGGCACAAGGCTTGAGAGGTGTGTGGGAAAGAGTAAGTAGAGGGGGTATTTATAGTGAGGGAGGGGATGTTTTTCCCGTTATTTTAAGTATTAGTTTATTATTTTAGGCCAAGCCTATGAATAGTTGAGAAATATAATCAAATATACTAAAATAATCAAGGATGATTCGATATTATCATCTTTCATCAGCCATACATCACCAATGATGCAGTATTTATCATTTATTATAATTTGTCGTATTTTACTATTCATCCAAAATTCAAGTATTTCAGAAAAATACCAAAAATTCACCCTAACCATTTTTTGACGTATAGAATCCAAAAAATGAAGCCCATTTTTCAAAATTAATTTTCTAAATATTAATATTTTAATATTTAATTAACATAAAAATTTAGTATGAAAACCAGTTTTAAAACATTCATTAACTTATTCTAAAATATAGGTATATTGTACTTCAAACATGAATATTATTTTTATACAATAATAGGTGATGTTAATATTCATTATGGTATATCAATATTCATAAGGGGTTGTTACTATTCATTAGGGTAGGTTAATATTCTCCAAAAATTATGTTTTACTTATCGGACTCAAAATAAGTTACCGTTTAAAACCGTGTATGTCGGATTCTCGAAATTCCAGATAGAGAAGTGTCAAACTTATGTTTAGAGGTCACATAGCATTTAGTAGTTCATTATGATGAATTTTCATGTGATTTTATGAAATTATTATGAGAAGGGAACTTTCATTGAAAAACATTGGGTCGTCACAACATCAAACCCTGGTCTGTCCCTGCTTGGACTACCAACTACCACCACTGAAGGGCAAGATCTTCCAACATATATGTGGCCAACATCACTTTTATCTCTACCGGTGTTCCCAAGAACTCAAAGATCTTGTTCATTCTATTCAACCATGCTTCTGCCCTTTCCAGCTCTGAATCACCACTGAAGATGGGTGAATTCTTCCTTTGAAACTAAACAGCATGATCTATATGCCTTGGTCCATCTATTTTATTTACACCTCCCATAGCTTGTAAAGATTATACTATACCTTGCACTAGATTCTGGTTCAACTGAGACTCAGGTGCTACCACATTCTAAGCAGCCTCCTCCGGTTGGTTTCTACAACGCCTACCCAGTTCCATTTCTATAAACATAAAACAAACAACCATGAGTCTCACTTCCGTAGACATCACGAAATCCCATTTCAAATTACATTACACAACACTATCACAACAAGGTTTTACACCAGTTCACATTTTTCCTCATGTTCCATGTTTCACCATTTAGAAAATGAAACCATTTTCAAACTACCAATTTATTCACATTACAATTTCACATATTCTTATCACATCATAAATCATTATACCCCTAATGAAATATGAATCATTGAGGGAAGTCATTTCTACGATGCATGCCTTGATCATCTCATTGGCTACACCCACGATAATGAGATATCCAATGCCTATAAGTGTCTTCAAAACAATTATGAACCCACCTCCCTAGTAACGTGAATTTCAGCATAAAAGGGTTAGCTATGTACTTTTATTCTAAACATTCCAAGTTCCGACATACCTACACCTTGCTACCATCCTGACTCAAGGAGTATACCGCAACGAATGTCAACACCAAATCCGAGAATCAACTCCAATGGTCTGAACAAACTGATACCACTTGTAACACCGCACCCCTACCTCATTGGCTTGAGGAGATGGTGAGGTCTACTTAGCCTTAAGTGAAGTTCCCAAGATGCCAAAGGCAAGAAAAAAATGCCGAGGGATTCAAGATCAAGTAGGGGAATGATTTTACCTTAACAAAAAACAAACCAAACAATCCACGACTATATGATGCATGTCAACAAAAACAAACAACCTCATACATTACCAAAAACAACCAGATAACCCATAACGATCTCACATGTCAACACAACCCAAAAACAACATCAGAGTACTATGTGGAAGACCAAATAAGAAAACACCATGAGCCATGACACCACCATAGCACCACAACAAGCCCCAAGATCCAAGATCCACCCCGACATCACAGCGCCCCACTAAAGGAGGTTGAGGCCTTACCTTTTCCCATGTCACGGTACAAAAAATCTAAAAGGACACCACGGTGCCAATGCAGGGGGTGATTACTAAAAATCAGTAGGTTTTCCCCATATGAATTCCCTACAGATTCCACTAGGATAAAAATGTTAGCACATTTATATAAAACAGTTTATATAAATTAAATCACAAGTGAAACCATTTTCATAAGACAAACATGCACTTACCAAGCCATCACACCCAAACCGGGTGACCAAGGGAAATCCAACCAAACATGCCATAATCTATTTCACCATCCAAACATTAGAACAAAAATTTCAACCTTGAAAAGCAATGCACAAAAAACAACCATAAAAACCAAACAACCAAACGGTGGAGCTTCCGTCTAACCCATTCACCCATTCACACTAAGTGACACTTCCCATCCACTTACCATTGTTGGTGGCCCTTCTGTCCACTATCCATCATATTTTTATAGTGGTTCTTCTCTCCACTTCTACATAACATTCAAAACAATCCAAAGATAATAATATAACCCACCATGGTCACATCATCATGAAATCAACCCATTCCATTGCATATCAATCCACATCAATAAATCACCCATTTATTGAAAACCATTTTCCATGCCAAACACTATTTCAATAGAACAACATTTTTATTGAAAACCATTTCCATCAATCATTTTCACAAATCAACCATAGCATCCCATTTTAAAATATCCATTTTAAAATCCAGCAGAATAGCATTTCACCACAAAACCCCCCTTTTCCAAATATCCCTAAAACACCCACAAAGGATTTCCAACCAATTTCGCATAACAATTAACATTTAATTTTCAGCACAAAAATTAATTGTAATAAGGAACCGCAAGTTCTAACCAGGTGGAGTTGAGAGAGAAGCCACCTACCTTTTGGGTTCCCGAGAAAACAACCCATGAACAACTGCGCCTTAAATCTGGCGAATGCACCACCGAAACCTCTATAGATCACTTCCACTAACATCCAGAAGCCTTAATATTAACATCCAATGCAACCAAAACCCTAGATCTACACAAACATGTGTAGATCTAGAAAACCAAGAAATAGAGGTATTTAGATCTAGAGTAAAACACAAGGAAACCAAGAGGAGAGACTTACCCGGGAGAAACCACCTTGAATCCACCTTGAAACCCCTTCGAACTGCTTCCAAAATGTGTCGGAGAGCCCCTACAACCCTTGAGAACCGAAAATCCCGAGTGAGGCTCAAGTGGGAGGAATATTTGAGTGAAATGAGGAAATCCTGAGTGAGCCCAGAACTTATAACCCTAACATTATGTGGCCGCATGGTTAGCCTACACAGTTTGGAAAACTGTGCACTAACCGTGTGCACGCCACTGCCTCGAGAGCTAGGGTCCACACGATTTCCTCACACGTTTTGGAAAACCGTGCATAGGCCGTGCGAGGCCTACTGTCTCGAGAATAAGGGTCCACACGGTTTCCTAGGGAACCCGTATGGTTTCCACTAATCGTGCTCAAAATTTTCACCCCTTTAAAACCCTCCAAACTCATCCAAAACCATTCAAGACTCTCCCAACCTCTTCCAAACTCATACCATGCACTTTAAACACATAAAGATGCATAAACAAAGGCCACATACCTCAAACTATGGGTGCTACACTAATCCTTCACTTTTTTAATAGTAGGGAATTTAGTGAAAAGAGGTGAAACTTTTTTCATCATCACCGACAACAAAAACTAACACCAGAGTTCATAGTTCATATTTTCTATATCTATATGTACCACCAAAGGAGATTTTGGAAACCCTCTCATTACCTCCTCATACAAATTCATTGGTACCATCATGTATCCAATAAAAACAATGATGTTATACCCAAAATTAGAAAATATATCAAGAGAATTTCAAGTGGATATGTGATTATGTAGGGTCTCTCATTCGGTATCCCCTAGTTGTGCCTCCATGACTCGCTTCAAGAGAGGAAAGGGGGAAACCATCAACTAGAGGTAAGATGCCCCATCTCCATCCACAAAGGATAACTATATTGGGGACAAACTCTCTGACACATCATTAATAAACTATGAAAAATATCTTATGTTGATAATATATGCCACCACATTCCCCATCCTATAAGTATAGACAGTTTCAATGTCCTAATCCTAGAGAACTCTAGCCATCAACTATATATCAAGATTAGATCATTCTGAGAGAATATATACTTGGGACTCTTGTGATCAGAATTGATGATAAACAGCTCTCCCGTGAGGTATTGTATCCAAATATTAAGTTAGAGGAATGATACATCTAATTATAGATCATGGGTTGCATAGTTCTACTAATGTGGTCTAAACATATGTGAAAAATAGGAAATAAAATCTTTCCTCTATATCAGAACACAACCAATATATGTTTCTAATGCATCACAAAACACTATGTACTCGACTCCCTCCTCTGGAAATCTAAATATTGTATCTATCATCAAACTCTACCTAAACCTTTTAAAAGCAAGATAGCACCCTCAATCCATACGAAAGGCTACCCCTTTCGAGTTAAATCTATCATGGGTGGTGATATCCTGTAGAAATTAGGGATGAATATCAGGTAATATCCTACCAACCCTAGAAAGCTCCAAATATCCATCAAACTCTTGGGTGGCTCCCAAGATATACCTACCTCGACCTTGGCCCGGTCCACTTCCACATCATTTGTTAAGATAATAGGTCCAAAAAAGTGGACCACCGGAATCCTGAACTAAAACTTTAGGATCTTTATGTAAATATGGTTCTCCCAGTGTACATCTAGAACTATCTTAATGTGTCTCATTATCTCCTCTAATACCGATTACACATGGTTATCATTGATGAAGAATACCATAAACCTGTCTATGAAAGGCTGGAATATTGGGTTACTGAGTCTCATGAACAATACTATGGTGTTTTTCAGGCCAAAGGGCTTCACCAAGAACTCATAGTGACCATAATAAATTCTTAATTCCATTATTGGAATATCCTTCTCCCACCCTGGAAACTGATGATAGCCTGAACTAAGGTCAAACATTGAGAACCATCATTCCCCTCTCAACCGATCAAAGTGGTCATTGATCATCCGTAGTGGATACTTGTTCTTCAAAATCACCTCATTCAAGTGCTACTATTCCATACAGAACCTCAGTATATTGTTTTCCTTATTTAGAAAAATGGTTCTACTCAGGGAGAACTACTAATTATTACAAATCACTTCCTCTATAAGTCCTCCAACTACACCCTTATCATGTAAATCTCTGTGGGAACCTTCTAATATGCTGGAAAAAATATCAACACTATCCCACAGTTTATACCCATGCTAAATTCTATCTCTTGGATTCCAGGTAAACATGGAATGTCCTCATAGGAGATGTCATTGTATTTTACCAACACTATATCAAACTGGGAACTCATAAGATCTACTACACCAGGGGTAAGTCAAGATAAATGATGAGTAATTGATAGTACCCTCCTAAGCACAAGTCTGTCCTACAAAGCATGGGTTTGATTTTCATTGAAAAATGAAAACCTAGTTTCATCTCTGTGGACACACAACATCATTCTCCAAAAATAATTATTTTTGGAATGAACTATATATAAATAGTCCATAACAATAATGAAGTCATAAATCCTCGATGTTTATACCATGAGATTCCAAACGAAACTCTCACCTCAATGTGTCAGGTCACACTGTTGTCATAAGGGTGTGATCAATAAGTCTTCTCTTAGGAGTCTCAAAGTATAAGGGTCGATCCATGGGATCAAATAGAATCTCTAAGTCTCAAATGAGGTTTGTGGAAATAAATTAATTACTAGAACATGTGTATATCAGAATTACAACTAAGATAAAAAAGACACCGATTGTACATAAAATCATTCACAAGGCCTCTAGGTTATAGAATTTGACTTTCTATAGTTGTATCCACCCGAATTATCTATATCCCTTCTCTTGGTGTGGAATACCTGGGGGTGGAGGTGACAGAAAGTCAAAGAATCAACCACATACTGATACTCTCCCATATCCTCTTCCATGTATTCAACCTTTCCAACCTACCAACTCCTATTGCTGCCTCTACCTTAGCATCCCATCTACAGTCTCTCTATCAGCTATAAGGTGGGTCATAAAATTTCTTGTAAGATGTCCTATAACATTGTATGAGTAGCACACAATTTCTCTAGGTAAACTATACCCACCCTATAATCCATGAACCATTGACCATATTACCTGTGACCTCTTATTGAAACTTCTCACACATCCAGTTCCTTGAGACTAAATCCAACTCCCTACTGCTGAGGTCTCTACTCCTGATATCCCACTTTTAAAAACCACTGGTTGTATCTTCTCATCCAAGAAACACCCTACCAAAAAATCTCACTCTAACAACCCTACATAGGTAGGAATGCATAAAGGGATAAAATAGGATATGATGTCACTACACAGACCTCACTCAAATGTTCGAGCCCTAAAGAACCAATCATGAACTATATCCATCCTGTTCATCGAGGGGTTTTAAAACCTTGATAAATACATAGATATTTTATTGCTTCCCTGAGAGAGCTATAGAAGCTCTTGGATACAAAAAAACTTCACTTTAGATGGTGAGAAGTCCTATTTGAAAAGTCACTAGAAATATTTCCATGAAGTAGTCTCCCCATTGTATGACTCGGTCACCAAACCCCAGAATCTTTCTACCTTGACCATCATATGATCTGTTGGTGTCTTGAACATATGGAATACATTTTTCAATGAATCAATCCAGCCCTTAGCCACCCATCTGTCAGGATCACCTGAGAAATTAATGGGTATCTGCTGTTGAAACTCATGAAGTGTTCTCATCCTATGCACATCATCCACTAGTATTGTGGGTACCGCATCTTGCTCTGCAGGTGTTGGTATAGATGTAGAACCAAATGGAGGTAACACCTTAAGAAATATTCCCTATAAAAATTCCTTGTTAATGAGGGTAGAATCCTCATGATCATGATGAATCCTATATAGAATACTTCATAGTGACATCATAAAATTAACAATATGTAACATGATCAATTAGTATATCTAGAGAGCTGACATAATTAAGACATGGAAACCACAAACCATTTTAATATGATTAACATAACATTTGTTTCTATGAATCCAATGTTATCTTTTACTGATTAAAAAAGAATTTTATTAGAGTTGTGGCATCTGGATACACCATCCGACACACCAACATTGGATTCCATGGCCTGAAATCTAAAATCGAAACACTTAACACTATTTTCCCAAACCAATCTCATAGAATATGATCATAAAGTATAAATTTCCCACACTGATACCACTATTTCTTGAAATTTAACAATATTGCCCATTCCACGACTCCCTAAGCCCACCTCTAATAGGATAGGGGTTAGAGAAAATTGTCATGTAGTTATATCACTAACATGACTTTCTGTATCCAAAGTAACTACACATAGAAAATCATATCCAAGACATGAAAATGATTAAATGTTAAAAAACTGAACAATCATGAATGCATACATATAAATCCAACAACTAGAGTATGAAAGGAAGTGAAATAAAATAAATATGGCCTAATACATGCCCCCTAAAAAGAGCCTGAAAACACATGTCCAACCAAATGTTAAGTATTGAGGACTTCTATAAAACATATGTAGGAATGTACCTCAGTCTTTCTGGTCTCACTAAGAATTTTCTAGTCTTGTTCGATCTAGGACTTCATCAAATGGTCGATCATATTAATAAGACATGACATGAATGAGAAAATCTCTTAGCAGGTTGAGTATAAGAATCCTCAATAGGACACCCAAAAACAAAAAAGCATACAACAAAAGAAATACAATTATATCTATACATTTATATGTATATATCACATAGAACAATAATATCTAGATATACTAAAAAATGACTCATATTCTAATGGCAAGTCACAATAGTAGTATACCATCCTAGGATTCCAGCTAAATGATTCCTCCAAGAACTCATTCGAGGGAACACACTCCTGATTCAAATTGCACTGATGGAATTCTTCCAAGAGGTAGTGATCATAGGGCCTTTTCATTATAAGTACACACCAAATGTCTAAAGATATTATGATACAAATATGAGGATCACTACCAAGGTCTTGGGGTGATACCGTCAACTCAATCTGGATTAACCCACTAAGTTGATAATCTGATCCTACATAATGTTGGACCCAACGACACCAGGAACTCATCCTAGGATATAACTATGAATAGAGGATCTCACTCTCGGCCTCTCGAAGGTATTAAAATGAATCTATAAATGGAATTATACTGAAGTGATAAAATTCATAGTGGTAAGATAAAATTCAATAATATCCATCAGGTAAATGATAAGAGTAATGAACCCTAATGAAACTTTTCTGGGATATAGAGGAAAATGGATCCAAGACATATATAATTAAGTACACAATGTGTAGTTGAGGTCACATACTTTGTCCCTTGGCCCTAGGTCATACCACAGTAAATGACATGTGAATCTTTCCCATGTCCTTGAAGAAGTATATGGTGTGTAGGAAGCCTGTGTAGTCTACCCGTGTGCCAAAACACAACTCACACCCATGTATATGTGTCCGTGTACTAGTACATGACTTCCCCTGTGTACATGGTCCAGGTTGTGTTCATGTGGGTAAGTACATGATGCGCTCCAAACCATGTCATCCAACCCTTGTCCATGTACCCTTTGAGTTACATGACACATCATCAAGGATAGGTCACATGCCATGTGATAGGCTCACATATTTTGGGATCCTTAGCTCCAACCTAAAACACTATCCACTACAAAGGGAGTCCCACATAGCATATAGATACCGATTACATGTCGTGTAGTTTTTAATTTTCCAAAATCATATATTCACAATCCATACATCTTATCCACTACATTTTCCTATAATCTGGCCATGTCTTTCCTGTAAAATCATAAATTATACCCTGAAGAGCCTAGCCACCCCCGATCAACAACCATCAGGAATTTGATCCTCTCAAAAAATGCGACCATTTTTCTTCTTTAATTTTCATTGAAGAAAATGAAAATCTGGTAACTAAATCATCCAATTCACTACCATATTCATTGTGACACCATTATCATGTCGTTATTATACTAGATGTATGATATTAGATTTTTGGGACATGAAAAAGGTTCTCAATGATTTACTCCCTAAAAAACATCAAAAAATGGACCCAAAAAAGATTTCTCATGATGAACTGATAATTCATAGAGAAAATCACAAAATGGTGTTGAGGAATAGACATCGATCATTGTTCATATTGATATAGTTTCATTCAATTAGAATGGAAATAAAATAATCATCAATTTAGAGTAATTCCCCTAAAATCAACCTGTAATACAAGAATCACATAAATACACATGATCCATGAATCAAATTGTTTTGCAACTGATCAATGTTTTTATAGTAATAAATAATTGTGAAAAGAATCAAATCAATCAACTGTCCTGCCCTGATGTGGATCAATCATTGAAGAAAAAATATTAAGTTTCATATTCCTTGTTGAGAAGCTTCAATTCCTTTATATACTAGTCTTCAATCCTCGATTCAGTCATAATCTCCCAATGGCATACCCTTTCAAACTCTCTAATGCCTCATGTCAATTCGCAGTCTTTTGCATATGGCCTTGTGTATTTTTCATAAGAGTGTATTTTAAGTTGTAAATGAGGGCATTGCATCATCAAAAAATAAAATATTTTATTTTAATTATTTTTTCCATTTTTTGCCCATAACAGATTTACCACAGACGACCTATGCTAACCAAGGTTAAGCCTCACCTAGGTTAAACCTCACATTTTGAACTCAATAGTGCACTCAATTTTCTAATATGGTAACCCATTTAAAAGTTATTCTACTTTTTTAGGAAAAATTCAATCTTGTGAAATTTAATAAATTTATTATAGTTCAATCATTTATTCCAGGAACACTGGGCCTTATAATTGCATGTATTTTAAGATCTTGGTCTATAAAATAATCCATAAAATATCAAAAAATAATAAATGGATAATATAAGTCATTACATTATCCTAATATAGGGTCTTTACATCCCTGAAAATCCAAAACAGGGCTAGTAAAAAAGATGTGGATACTACGTAGGAATCTTATCATCCCATTCCCATGTTCTCTCCTAATGATTCTTGTGCTTCGTAAAGAAATTCATGAATGGAATCACTCACCCATGAATTATTATCTCAGGATAATCCTTAGTATCGACTGGGTACTTAGAAAAGGTTACTCCATTCTCGATGCCTATCTCGCCCTAGTCAATAACTTCTGATTAGTCAGGAACATACCTCCTTACCTGCAACACGTGGAAGATGTCATGTACAAAGTCTAAAAATAGAGGTAGATCTAAGTGGTATGCCACATTTATAAATATATTTAGTATCTATAATTTTCCAATGAACCAAAGAGATATATTTCATCCCTTTCCAAATCATAATAATCCATGATGATGTGAAACCCAAAATAACACATAGTCCCCTTCCTTGAACTCTAATATCCTCTTTCATCTATCATCAAAAGAATTATAATAGATCGTTGTATTACTCATATTCTACAGGATTATTTGAACCTTGTCATTATTTTATCGCACCAACTTGAAGCCCTTGAGTGCTAACTCACTTGGGTTAGTCTAGAAATGTGGTGACCTAAAGGGCCACCCTTACAAATCCTCCAATGGTGCCATACCAATGGTGGAGTGGTAGGTATGTTTGTACAGAAACTTCACCAGTGGTAGGAGATAATCCAAACTACAACCAATTTCCATCAATCATGATCATAATATGTACTCCAAAATATTAAAATCTATTTAGTTTATCCATTAGTTTAGGGGTGAAACGTTGTGCTCAAGCGTAACTGGGTCTCAAACACTTCCTGTAAACCCTTCCATACCTGGATGTGATGTACTTATCACTATAAAAAATGACCATTAATGGAACTACATTGAGTCATGATATCTCCTGAATATAGAGGAAACACAATCCCTCTACTAATCTTCACACTTAGATGGAATCATGTTCCAAGTATGTACATGGGAATCCCATCATGAAGTCCACGAATATCCTATCCCACTTTCATTATGGAACCTTAAGTGGTTGATCTAAAATCACTGGGACATGGTTCTTTTCCTTCACTTGTTGACAAGTAAGGAATCGAGAGAAAAACATTGAACTCATGTATTAATACATGACCTTCAAAACTAACATCGGTGGTCCTGGTATATAATTTCCACACTTGGATATAAAATCAAAGTATACATATGGTACTCTTTTAGAACCACCTTCCACAATATTGGTGGTACCAATGATCCTCATATGAAAATAACAATGTGCTCCCCACCCTTAGAAAATCCATCAGGAGCATATGTTGTGGATATTTGAGTAGGTAGGGTCTGGAAGTTGGCTTCCCCTAGTTGTGGATCCATGACTCACTACAAGATTGGAGGGGTGAAAACCATCAAATAGAGGTAAGATTATTCTTACCCATCTATAAAGGATATCTATATCTAGGCCTACTAATCAGATTCCTTATTCAGTAACTATGAACAAGATCTCTTGCTAAGATAATCTATTGCCACATCCTCTTCCTAAGAGTATAGACAATTTTGAAGTCATATTTCTGAAGGAACTCTAGCCATAACCTCTATCTAATGTTAAGATCATTATGAGAGAAGGTATACTTGAGTCTCTTGTGATCATAATTGTGGGTAAATCGTACACCCATCAGATAGTTTCACTATATCTTTAGTGTGAAGACTAGCACTACTTACTCAAGATCATGTGTCATGTAGTTCTTCTCATGCGATCTCAATTGTCATAAACCATAGGAAATCTCTTATTTACTCTATATTAGAAAACAACCAATCCTTTTTTATGATGCATCATAGAACAATTTGTACTCAACACCCTCCTTTGGAAATATGAATATCAGAGAGCTCTTGAAACTCTATCTCAACTACAAAATGACTATTGGAACCTATCGGTCCATATGAAAGGATTCACATTTCATGTTAAAGATATTATGGGTTCTGATATCCTCGATAAATTAACAATGAATCTATGGTAATACCCTCCCAAATCCTCGAATTTCTGAACTTCCATGTCTCTCTTGGGAGGCTCCCAAGCTTGCATTGCCTCAACTTTGGCCATATCCACTACAACTCAATACACTAAGATAACATGTCCCACAATATCGACCTCTTGAATCCAAAACGAGAACATTGATATATTTTCATAAATCCAGTGCTCTTAGAGTACATCCTGTACTATTCTCAAGTTTCTCCTATTCTCTACCTTAGGTGCTGAGTACAAAAGAATATCCTTGATGAATACTACCACAAACCGGTCTATGAAATCCTAGAAGATCTGATTCATGAGACCCATGAACACTTTTGGGGTTTTTTTCAACCCAAAGGGCATCACCAATTACACACAGTGATAAAAAAATTTGATGTCATCTTTAGGATATCCTTATCCTGCACTCAAATCTTTTAACAACCATACCTGAGGTAGACCTTTAAGAACAATCAAGCCCTTATCATCTTATCAAAGAGATTATCGATCCATGGTGAGGGATAATAGTTTTTGATGGTCACAAACTACAAACACCATTAGTCAACACAGATCCTCAATATCTTGTCTTATTTCTTGGAAAACTAAATTGGTGTTGCCCAAGGTGAAACACTGTGTATATCAAATCACTTCTTCCCCAAGTCCTCCAAATTTACCCTCTTCCCATGAAGCTCTGTGTGAACCATCCAATATTCTGGTGCAGATATTGGTGGCTTCCTAGGGTGTAGATCATTTTTGAAGTCTATCCCTCATCAGGGATGAGGTCCTGGAACATTATCCCAGAATATATCCTTGTAGTCTTCCACCTCTACAGAAAACTAAGAACTCATAACATCCACTACACCAAGGTTTAAGCTAGCCAATTGACAAGTAATTGGTTACACCCTTATATGAATAGGCCTATCCTCTGTTTCCTAGGTTTTCTTTTCACATATAAAGGAAAACCCAGTTCCATCACTACAGACTCACCACATCCTTCACCGAAAATAGTAAATCTAGGCATGATCTATAGATAACTTGTCCATACTGAGAATGATGTTGTATGGCCTTGATGCTACTACCAAGAGATTACAAAAAACACTCTCTCCTCCATGAGTTAGGTCACCCTCTGGGAAAAAATTCATGAACACCGATTCTTCTCTAGTAGGATTTTCCAAGAATAAGGGTTGAGATAAGTGCTCGACTAGAATTTTTAAGTCTCATATTCAGTTTTGGACCGAAATGAACAAATAGAATATGTGTCTATCATTACTGCAACAATGTTAGAAAAGACACTGATCATGCCTCAAATCATTCGAAGAGCCTTTGAGTTATATTCTTCGACCACCAACAGTTGTCCCCACCCATATCCCTTACCTCCTTATGCCTTGGATGAACCAACTAGAGGTGGTGGTGGTAACATATCAAAGCATCGACCACCTCATGATTCTTTCCCTACTCCTCTTCCATGTCTTCCACCTTAGAAAACTATCTATTCCTATCACTTTTTTTTTCAGTCAAAAACCTATAAAGGTATCTCTATCAACTATACGACGGTTCATACAATCTCAAGAAAGATGTACCTACCATCACATGAGTAGCACTACCATTCTATGGGATTAATAGAACCAACCTATGATCCATGAACCATAGAACCTCCTTCCAAGGACATCCTCCAAAAATGTCTCTCCAGTCCATGTCTAAGGGATTGAAGTTAGCACCCTACTACTGAGGTCTTTTTCATGACTTACCACTTTGAACAACCATTGGATGTATCTTCTTATTCATGAAACTCTCTACCAAAAAATTTCACTCTAGCACCCCAACATTGGTAGGAATTCATAGAGTGATAAAACTGGATTAGATGTCCTCGTGAGGACCTAACATGAATGTTTGAGGCTTGAAGAACTGGTCAAAAACCATATCCATTAGGTACTTAGTGAGGTTGGTAATCTTCGATGAATACATAGTTACATTTTCAATACTCGTATAGATCTACAAAAGATCTTGGATTTGTACATCCCACAGTGTTGATAGTGAGAACTTCTCTCTAAAAATGATATCAAACTCTATACATGAAAGAGTTTTCTCATCATAAGACTATGTTACCATACCCCACTATCACCCTATTGATCCATAAAAAAGAATTATAGGTAGGACCCCCATCTGATATGCTCATGTCCTGACCAGATGGAAAACTCAGGTCACTACCCCAATCCAGTCATCAACCACCAATTGGTTGGGCACACCATGGAACATGAAGGGTCTATTCCAATGAATCTTTTGAAGCTTGCTCAACCAACGCTCCTCATTAGCTGGTACTACAGGTACCACATGTTGCTGAACAAGTGGTGGTATAGCTGGAGAACCACCTAGATGTAACACCGATATAACTAGTCCGAGTATCATAGCCTCATCATTAAGGGGATTATCATTATGAAAATAAGGAATCCTATATAGCATACATCATAAAGGTATTTTGAAAGTAAACAAGATGTACCACAATTAATGAGTATATCTGATGAGATGACTAAAGATGTTCATGGAAACCACAACCCATTCCTATATGATGGATGTACCCTTGGTTTCCCTACACCTAGTTTTCTCATGTACAGAGTTGAAAATTAGGTGATCAGAGTCTTAGTCTGTGGATACATCAACCGACACACCAAAACTAGTTTCGTTGTTGTGAAATATGAAATAGAATCACTTAACACCATTTCCCCAAAGAAATATACCAGAGTCTAGTCATAATGTATAAATGGCCTGCTCTGATACCACTCGTTCATGACCCGTACAAATGGGTCCCTAGTTGCGACACTCCATGCTTGCATACAATAGGATAGGGCCTGGTGACCAACACTAAGAAGTAATATCACTAACATGGGAGGCCCTAGCCTATGTAACTATACACATTCACACATATCCAGTCCTATAAAATGCCAAATTGTAAAAACAACATAACAGTTGTGCATGAATAAAGCTAAGTCTAAAACCAGATTATGAGAGGAAGTAAAAGAACATAAATAGGGCCAAATTCAAGACCTCTACAATGATTCTGAAAACAAAAGTCCAACATTAAAGGTATGTACTGGAGAATGCTATCAAAAAGCTATTGGAACTAACCTAAATCATTAAAGTCTCACTAAGAACCATCTGATATTAGTCTATCTATGACACTATACAAATGTTGATTGTAAATAAAAGACATGACACATGTTGGAAAATTTTGTGTAGGGGTTAGTATAACAATACTCATTAGGACACCCGAAAATCACAAATCATACAACAATGTAAATACATTCTTCTCTACACAGGTATATGTATACAACATATATAATATAAAAATATTTTGATATACTCAACAAAGACACATAGTCTAAAGGTATGTCACAACCATAGCATAATATCCTATGATTCTAGCTCAAATATTCCAAAAAGCACTCATATGGGAGAAAAAAAACTTCTGAGTCAGATACCACTGATGACGTCTATACGATAGGTAGTTCGCATTGGGTCTAAATATTATATTTTCATGCCAAAGGACTAAAGAGAATACAATACACATATAAGGATCAATTTCAATGTTTTGGGGTGAAAATTAGAACTCAGTATGTATTAACCTGCTATTTAGAGGATTAACTCCAACATATAATTGGTCACGAAAAAACAAAGAACTCCACATAGGGCATTAATATGGATAGAAAATACCACTCCAAAACACTCAAAGGGATTCCAACAACTCTAACCAAGTATTTTTGCTAAAGCGATAATAATCCCAAGAGTATGAGATGATTCCATAGCAAACACTAGGGAAAGGATAAATGGAATTGACACTAAAAATACTTTTCCAAGATATAGAGAAAAAGGAATCCAATACATGTTTAATAAAGTACATGACATGTCGGAGGGGTTAAATTCCATGTCCCTTGACCCCAGGTCCTGCCTGTGTAAATGAACCATGTATCCTTCCCATGTCTGTGTAAAATTACACGGTGTGTAGGCTTCCCTTTTATTATACCCGTGTACCAGGACATGACTCTCTCCCATGTATATGTGCCCATGTATGAGTACACAGCTTAGCTCATGTACGTGGTCCATGCCCTGTTTGTGTGGGGGATTCAAGACGTGATCGTACCCATGTATCCAACCCTTGACCATGTAACCTCCAAGGTACATGCTGAGTCAGTGAGGAGAGTTCACATGCCTTGTGACATGGTTACAGATCATGTAATCCTTAAATATTACCTGAAACCCTAGATTCTATAAAGGGGAAACCACATGATATGTAGATCCAAATTACATTTCGTGTGGATTAGGATTTTCCAAAATACTAGATCCATTATGCCCACTAGTTTTCCACTTCTATAACCTATGATCTAACCATTAATCACCCAGTAAATCATGAATTAGGCCCTAAAGAACTAAGTCATCACCAATAAAAAAACATTTTGGACTTCAATCTACTCAAAAAATGGGATCACCGCCATTATTTGTTTCACTCTGAAGAACTCAAAAATATGGTATCAACATTATCTGATTCACTGTCTTCTCCTTCACTACACCATTTTCAGGGCGTGCGGATCCCATATCTTTGATATAAGATCATTATACAAATAAATGGGTGAGAAATGATCAATTCGACCAGAAAATGCCGAATCGTAGACCAAACAATGGATTCCCATGATGAATGTGGAATTGGGGGAGAAAGAACAAAATGATGAAGAAGAATGGGACTTGATAGATGTTCGTATCAATATCGGTATGTTTAAATTGCAATGAAAATTTAATAGTCAATAATTTAAAGTAATTCCCCCAAAATCACTTTGAAATAAACCCATCCGACAAATACACACAATGAAGGGATAAATCCATTGGTCGATTGATCTGTTTTCATCATAGGAATCAATACTGGGGAAAGAAAACAAATCAAACAACCACCCTAACTTGATTAGGATCAATCATTTACGAAGGAAGATGCACTGTCTTAGTCATTAGTGAGATCCTTCGATTATGTTATGTTTTAGATGGAATTCCTTGATCAATTCATTGTATACCAATAGAAACCCACTACACTTTCTCAATTAGATCACATCAATTCTTAAGTTTATACGGCTATCCCTATGAATTTTCCATATGCATGTATTTGAAATGGAAAACTAGGTCATTGAGTAATCTACAAATGAAATAATTAATTTTAAATATTCCATCCACTTTTTTCCCAAGACAGTGTTTCCATAAATGACCCACACTAACCAATTTTATGTCGCTCCAAGGTTAAACCTCACATTTTGAACTGAACAGTTTCCCCAGATTTCAGATCCGGGAAACCATTTATACGTTATTTCACTTTTTATGTGAAATGTACATGAATTGTATTTAATATATTTAATATATTTTAAAAATTTATTCCAAACACCCTGGGCCCAAAAATCAAAATTTGTTTAGTGCATGGTCTAAAAAATGATCTATATAATATCCAGAAATAATACACGGATAATCTAGTTCATTACTAAAAATAAAAGAGGATGATTAAGATATTGAATTATCACATTAGTTTATGAATACAATTAGATTAAAAAACATTATAAATTAATAATACATGTACCTATACAATTGATGTTACGTATATAATTTTTTTAACATTTATCAACAAATATTATGAAAATAAAATATTAATTTTTTCATTTAATTAATTGGTAGGAAATTTTAATTTATCAAAATAAAAATATTTTAGTATTAACATATGTGATCAAGAAGTAACAATCTCCTACTTTTTGTAAATTGAAAAATCATAAATTTATTTAAATTTCAAAAACATTCTCTCCATTTTGAAATTTATCCAAATTATTAAAATAATACTTTTCCTCTTAAAAATATACAGTATAAACATCCCATTACTAAAGATTAAGAAAATATACTAGTAAAAATATATTTGAAATAATATCCATACTTAAAAAATAATTAATTATCATTTTAAAAAATATTGAGCTTTTAACATTTTGAGTACAAAATTCATTTTCTCACATTTTACATAATCTAAAGGTTTTCTGAAACTATAAGCTAATTATTTTTCCATGGGAACATATTCTAACAAAATATCACCTTTATTTACATAAACCCTTAGAAAATTAAATCTTATGTATTTATATTTTTTCTAGAGTGTTCTAGTGAATTTTTAGAAATTTAAATAACATAATAATTATCATAGAAGATTTGAATTTTATCAAAAAAAATATAAAAATGAATGAATGTTTGTTTGATCCAAAAACGTTGAGAACAACAACTAGTATCAGAAATATATGTATCCCAGGCTATAGATAGCGAATTTGATATTTTTTTATAACGTGATGAAATTATAGTTTTACCCAAAAAAGGCAAATACTTTATGTGATTTTATAGTCATGTTTACAACCTCCAAATTAAAAAATCATAATAATATAGTAAATCAAAAAAATTATAATTAGTAAAAACTAAACTAGATCTTAAAATACCATTAATATATCTTATTACTCTTTTAAGATCATTAAGATTACTTTCCTTTAAATTAGAAAAAAATCTATAATTTAAAAAAATTGATAACATTTTTTCCTATATAGATGTAATGTGATACAATAAAGAGCCTATCATGCATCTATACATGTTAATATCAATAGTCTTTCCAATTTAACAAATAACCAATTTGGAATTTATACACATTGGATTTTTAATTGTCTTACTAGAATCATCCTCAAATGTTTTTACAAAATCTTTTACATTCTTTTCATGATTTAATAAAATACCTTATTTCTGAAATTAATTTGTAAACTAATGAATAATTTCATTTCTCTAATTAATCTCATGTAAAACAAACTTGTCAATAGATCAAGAAAATCTTTACAGAATGAATCATTTGTAGATCCAAAATTATATCATAAATATAAATTGTTATAATAATTATATCATTTAAAACTCACATTATAAACATGGTGTTGGGAATTTATTATTTCGACTATACTCTAAAAATCTTGATGATTTTGATGTTCACAAATGCCCTTATTTTTTTTACTTATGAAATTTAAAAAATTATTTTTTATTAATATATTTTTATGGAAATTTATATTATTAATGAGTTGATGTTTTTATTTGATGTGTTCAAGATATGGAATAATGTAATCCATAAATAGTTTTCAGACCCTATGATTGTATGTGGAATGTATGGTTCTTAAACTCTATTTTTGGAATGAACGTATGGATCTGATACCCTATGTAGTTGTAAATTTATAGAACAAGAACTGTACTTTTGTGAAACAACCCTAAATTTGATAAAATAATGTATTGTTTATTAAACCAACATTTTGAATATCAATAGAATTTATTCAAATGTACTTTTATTGTTAACCCTACATTTGAATTTGTCATCAATAGAGTATAAATTCTAGATATTTTCCACATTTTTAGAAATTGGCTCACTGAAATTAATTATATTTTTAAAGATAATAAGAAAAAGGTCCAAAGGCTCATTTTGAATGGATTTAATCATTCGTATTTATAAGTGAAGTTACATATTTATTTAATCATTTGAAATTTAAATGATTGTGATTTATCAGGCGATATTCATAGATCTATTCAACCAAAAGAAGATCAGATTTATATTGATAAATACCAAGAGTTATTTCTTTTAAACATATAGTAACATTTGAGATACAATGTATATATCATCAAATAGAACTATATATTGGATACCTATATGTTAAAATATTATATTTTGTGACTATTTACCTATTATTTCTTCAATTATTGTTTTATTTCTATATTTCTTAAAGATAATTGGTAATCTAGATCACTTTAATGTTATACATTCATGAAGATTCATTTCTACAAAGGAGAAGATCTGTTTTATGTAATTTTTTTGATTCAATTATGAGCTAAATCTATTTTCTAATCAAATAAATCCATATTGACTTTTAGGTGAATCTACTTCTCATATTCAGTCATTAGGGGAGTTTCAGCTTCTCAGACTAAACATGGGGTATTTTTGGTTCTCTATAATAGAAATATAAGGCTATGTAAAATAAATATTGTAAGGGTTTCAACTACCTATACTCAGTTGTGAATTTATGGTGATAAGAGGACTTGTCTAGTGAAAATAATTAAGCATACTAAGAGTGTTTTAATGGAATTTACTACTGGATATCTATGACACAAACCACTACACAAATTTCTATGTTCTTATTTTCTATTTTTATGTTGAAGAAATTTTTTTAAAGAATATAATGCTGTATATATTCATATTACACAAAAATGAATAAAATTTTAATATATTAAGATTTTGTAAAAGAACACAATTCATCCCTATATTGTGAATCTTCATATTATTTTGACCTAACATACGGTTGGATTGACCTTTCCTTTATCATAATCATTTTGTAATAAAAATTGAGTTAGTATTTCAAACCCAGATTTTTTAAAAAAAGATAAATCAATATTTAATTTAAAAAAATATTTGAAAAATTATTATTTTCAAATAAAAAGTTTTTTAAAATAAACATCTTTATGAACTATTCCATTTAAAAAATATTTTTTTACATCCATTTGAAATAATTTTAAATTTTAAAAATAGTCATATGATTAAAAAATTATAATATCGTCAATCCAAGAAACAAGAGAAAAATATTTTCTAATGTTAAATCCACTTCCAAAGAATAACATTGAGTGACTAGTCCTCCTTTATTTTTAAATATATTTATAGCTTCATCAATCATATTATAAAAAAATCCATTTATATAGTATCAGTGGATTATATTTTTTAAATTTAACTAAATTACACCCTTTGTTCCTATAACATGTATTTAATTCATTCTGCTTAGAATTAATTAAATTTTAATCAATTATATAATTATTAATATTAATAGAAATATAATCAACAACAAAAAAAGAGTTTTCAAAGAAATTTAAATATGAATTTATGGTTTGTATAATAATTCTACATTATCAATTATTTTATAAATTTGATGACCTCTTTGTGTTTTCCTTTCATTTGGACCAATTTGAGAAGAGATATGTACCCATCAACATATTAATTCTTATTATCTTGGAAACTATCCTCACCAAAAGTATGTCATCTAAATTAATCAACATATTTTTTAGAAATGATATTTTTTTATTGATATTATTTAATTAAAATTATTACGTATAGACACTTCAACCACAAACATTCACTTAATTAAAACTCTATATGCATTTATATTATTGGAATATTATAAAAATACGCCTTCATATATTTTAGAATCTGTAATTGCTAATTTATTTATTTCTGGTTAAGTTAATAATTTGTAACCAAATACCCTATAATATTCAAATTTAGGTTTAAACACTTCAAAATGTTTATTATAGGGATTATTTAAAAATGGTATAATATATAATCTATTAAAAACACCACAAGATATATTTATAGCTTTAACCCAAAAATATTGACACACACCAGTCATGGGGGGTGGGAAAAGATAATTATTATCCACCTAAAGGTAAATTAGTACCAGTGACCAAAGTCAGCCTCATAGAGTAGTGTTTTTAATCAATTTTCCATGACTGGAAATGTAACAAAAATAATAGAAATTAAATTACTATGTATGGAATAACTTTGATTGTGATGACTAGATTAGAGAAAATTGACTAGATTTAGGCTTGGTTTCCCTTATGTAATGCAATTAAGGTCACATAAAATTGAATCCTTATCTTTATTAATTTGTTTGATGAAATGATTGAAAATCATTTCCCCCTTTTTATACTTCATTAAGGTTGGCAGAAAAATGACAATAATCCAGAAAATTTCCTTTTTAGTCTATTCTCATTCTCATGTGTGAAATTCATTGTGGGTATCCTTTGAATCACATTGGAAACACCAAATAAGTTATTGGGGATCCCAAATTTCTAAAATAATCCACTATTTCTTCCGCATAGGTTTAGCACACTTGTCCACTTTACCCTAGATCACCCAATTATTGTGATACAAAACCAAGAGAGGGATGAAAAGTTTATTAATCAATGAAATTTAAAATATTCATATTTGACATAAAGATACAATTACATCTCATTAGAATTATGAAATCATGAATTAAAAAACCATTAACAAATAAAAATAGATACAATAATTTGAAAAAAAAACTGGGAAGAAAACATTACATAAGTAGTGAGTGTTCTTTGCTAATCCTTCATCCTTTTCCTACCGTGTAAAAATATTGTATTTATAGAGGGATGAATCTTTTTTATCTCATTAATATTTATCTTATATTATCTACTCATTCCTTGAATATATATTTTTAAAGATATTTAGTGATGAATATTCTGATTTCATTATTATTTATAATTATAAGTGATGAGATATAACTTCTTAGTGATGGTGCATATAATCTAACACTATAAAAATGGTAGATCACAACTACCCTTAGACTAATGGTAGATTAAATAATCCACTATCCCAATGGTGGATCACATTCACCATTTGTATAAACCATCAACAATCATTTTTTCATTCACCCCATCATCTTTTCCCCCCCTTAATTCATCCTGATTATTGGTGGTATCCAAAGTCTCAGGGTTGTATCCTTATAGAGAGTGGTAGTTATAAATCAATGTTTCCGAGATAGTGAAACATTTGTGAGGATGGATACTAGAGGCAGCAAGCTGGTGTCGAGAAGTGACATTGGTCATGGTAGTGGTGGATCCCATAGTTGATCATGAATGGAATCATTCATAGTGAAATATGAGGATTAAAAAGTGAACCCATGTGGTAAGGGGGGATTTTGATGTTCTTCTCACTCAATATCAAATTCATATAGACATATAGGGTAGTTATTTTGAGATAATAGGTGGTGTCCAACAATGGATGGAGGTGGAGAGTGATGATATCAGTGAAACATCAAAAATGGGCAGTGTCAAATGGTGGAGTTGTAGTGTAGTTAGTGAGTATCTGTAGTGGTGAAGGATTTATTCAAATCTACCATTGTATTAATGGAAGATCAAATCTAGCATTATATTAATGGTAGATCATATCTACCATTGGGTCACTGGTACCTTGTTCTGACATTTTCCCAATGGTCGCATTTTATATCATTGGCTTAACAATAGAATGTTTTACTATTGTCACACCTGAATCACATTATTTATAGTGGGATTTCTTGGTATATGTTGAGAAGAGCTGAAAATGATTTATTTTAGGTTTCATAGGTCATGTATGTGTATTCCTGGGGTCATACATGGATATCTTTTACATTTTAGTGGTGACCAGAGTTATTGAGGGGCATGATAAGCTGTGGAGGATAGTGAATCACATGTGTCTATTTAGGGAACATAAATAAATGGGTAGGACTACATCATTACATTAAAATATAATCAGTATCCACTAACTATTTGTCACACATCAGAATGGTAGCACATGTATCTACTAAATTAAATATCAAAACCCTGTATAATTGGGGCATTGAAGTAGGATGGGGGTTAGTGGATCCCAACCTATCTCCATGGACCCCCCCATCTTAGTGAATCCCTCCTACCTCCTCCTCAAGGGACTGACCACTAAAATATGGTGTTCACATGGGATTCAATCAAAAAGTACTATCCATGAAATCCTATCCTCGAGCTACCACATGATCCACATCCCCCATGTAGTCTGGATGGTTTGATTAGGCCCTTTTAGTGGTGGCATGGCCGGCTTTCAGCTTGTGGCCTAACAAATTTATGTGCTACTACTGGTGGATGGGATATTTTGAGACATTGATAATTATTTTTTGGGTAAACAAATTATTTTTTAAAAAAACTCTTAGTATGACTTCAATATAATGTTTAAATAAATAAAAACTGCAAATCCTTAACAAATTATTCATTTTAGATCATTTCAAATTGAAGTTTCAAATATCAAAAATTTTAGTAAAACAATGAAATCCAAGCAAATAATTTAAGAAAATACATTAACAACCTTTAAAAATGTTTAAAATTATGAATGAAAATCAAGTACCTCAAATACCCCCAAACAAAAACCAATCTTATCCTCAAGCATAAAATATCTACATTGAATATCTGAGGGAACCAATGTTACTATTATTGAAATCTGAATACAATAAAATAAAATGATTGCTAATGTAAAATTTATGTTCAAAAATCCACAGAATATACCAATTGATGGTCACATTTTCAAAGAAACATCCAACTCAATTATTTTTATTTTTCCCCATTGAAAATGACTAAACTTATTTTTTCATCCATTCACGATCCTTAAATAATAATTATTAAAAATGAAATGTATTGATTTAACTCAAATTTGAATATTTTCTATCATCACTAATGATATAAATTAATGTAAATTATTTCATATATTATGAGAAAGTTTTCCTTATCTATAATATTTCAAATGAATTACTTTAACTACTTTATAATGAAAAAATTCAGATAATATTAGGAAGACTATACAATGAAGGTTATAATGAATCTAAGGTTCATGGTATCTAGGAATTGGCATTTAAAAATTTAGGCTTAAATATGATGTTTATCTCTTAATATAAAGTACATTATATCAAAATAAAAAGTTTAATAAAACACCCCCATTCAATGTAGTTACTCCCACTTCCTCTAAAATAAAAGTATGGTTATAATCAATATAAATTCTAATGAATAACTCTATCCTTTATGTATTTTATCTATTTATTATCTCCTTTTATTTTTTTTATTTTTTTTAAATTTATTCTTAGAATGCATCTCACATCCACCACCTAACCACATATGATTAAAATCATAGGTTTAGTGATTGATATTTTTTCACTCTAATGTCACAACCAATTTTTTACCTTTTCATTTTTAAGATGGTAAAACTATAAATCACAATAAATGTATCAAAAAATATTTTTTAATTCCCTAGATAATAATTACACACCATTATCATACATTGTAGACTATCTATTTTACAAGGAATTCGTTTTCCCCAACACTTCATCCTTAAAAATAAGGAAAATAATAATATTATCGTAGGAATCGATAAATGAATATTGAAACAAGTATTATTCATTGTAGCACCCCAAGATTTCATAGTATGTTATCTCTTCAAACTAATTCTATAACTTTTTCTACATGCAACACCGAGTTTGAGCGCACCACGACTTACCAAACTCGCCATTCAAAAAAACGGATATGAATTGTATTAACTGCATTTTTAATTTTATATAGTTTATATAATTTTAACATCCATATTATGTGTTTCTTAGACATAATATAAGAACAAATTCAATTTTTCAGATAAAGGAAGTATTTTTTCGAAAATGCAATTTTACCGCCTTTTAATGGAGAACCATTTTTAAATCCAATATTTTACACTTTTATATATTCAATTTGACAAAATAAACTTCTACATTAGAATCGGGAAATAAAAATTTAGTTTTGATAAAAATTTTGTGTTTTTCTGATAACTTTTATAATTTGGTGAATAGTGAAAATACTAAATTTTAATTGAAAACAAATTTTTTAATAAAAATAATTTATATTGTGAAATTTTACATCTGAATGGTTTGGAAGTATAATTAGATTATATTTTTTTATCATTTATTACAATGTAGTTTATTATAAGTATTTTCGTATTTAAATTTGACAAAAACACATGCAATCTTTTAATATTTTTTACTTTTAAAAAACCTAATATTTGGTTTTGATAACAGGAATTAATTATAAATTAATAAATGCAACTTATATGTTTTGAATTTGGTAAAATATACTTCATTTTTGAATTCATAATATCAAAATTAGCAGAGGGTAAATTTTTGGTAATTTTCTGAAAACTTTCAATTTTTTATGAGTAGTTAAAAACACTGCATTATTATTTAAAACCGATTTTTTTTTAAATAATTATTTATTTGATTTAAATTTATTTTAAGTCAAAATAGTTTTATAATACCTATATAAGTTAAATTTAATTCATTGGATTCATTTTATAATAATATTAGATGTATAAAATTTTATTGAACTTTTTAACGTTATTTTACCCATATTTTAGAAGCATTTGAAAATTTGCATAAAACATAATTTTACGGATTTTGTGAGTTGAATTTCAAAAATCTGAGAGACATGGTTAATATCAGTAGGAAAAATTTTGTTCAATAAGATGAAAATAATATTTTTTGAATAGTAACTTTTGCCTTTTATTTACCAGAGTTAAACGTAAATAGGGTAATTAAGGGTAAAAATGATATCATAATTACCCTAAAACATGTTATAATTATATTAGATAAGTAGAATTCGAAAAAATAAAAACATAGGAATAAAATCTGATCCTTTTTGATCCGAGGGTTCGGCGTTTTTCGTTGCCCTTCGTCGGAGGCTAGCATTCTTCGCATTCATCACGAAGGAGGATGAAGATCTTCGAGTTTTAGAGTTTCTCCAAATCCTCTCAACAAGCCACCCTCACATAAAACATGTTTTGGTATTATTTTATTCTCATGCCAACAATTGAAAATCAAAGTTAATAAACGAACAATTAATATGATGAATTAATTGTAATGACATAATTGCAAAATTAATAGGGGCGTTTAGAATTTAAGAAAATGCACCGGTTGACTTTCATTTAAAAGGGGTTTTCACAGGTGCGTTACTTAGAGGGAAAGAAACGATGGGACTCGTGCGGGCCCCACCTCACAAATATCCTACCAAGTGGGTAGGATATCGTGGGTCCCACCTTATCCACATAACCTTGCTTAAGTGGATTTAAGTGAAATAAAATAAAGTTTCACACCACTTTTATTTTATTTCTTAACTTAACCCCAAAAATTAAAAACCACACCTGAGCAAACACAACTTCGGAAAAGGCGTTTCTAAGCAAATAACAGTGTTGCAGTTACATAGGTGCCCTCAGAATTCGATTCCGGGCACCGGTTCAAAAGATAGAAAAACCCCCTCGTTCGTTCACTAAACGTACCTGATCCAAACTTCGGAAAATGATTCCGGGCACATCGGGCCTCGGAATCAGGTGCCATCCGAAACTGCGTTCTTGTAAAATTCCCAAGAAAATAAAAAAAATTCCTTGAATTTTACGGGTCTTTACATCACTCCCACCTCAGGTCTTTACATCCCCGTAAAGATAAATCATAAACTAGGGAATCAAATGTGGGTACTGAGCACGAATCTGAGCCTCCCGCTTCCTAGTGCTCTCCTGGAGGTTCCCGTGCTGCCATCTGATGCGCACTAGTGGAATCGACAATCCACGTAGGACCCGCTCCTATTGATCCTCGATCTCTACTAGGACCTCCGCAAAAGTCGCCCCATCATCAACGTCCAGCTCCCCATGGTCAATGATATGCGTCGGGTCATGCACGTATCTCTTCAGCTGAGATACATGGAAGACGTCGTGCACCCGGTTCAACCGAGGTGGTAGAGCCAGGCGATAAGCCACCTCGCCAATCCTGCTGAAGACCTGGAATGGTCCGATGAAGCGTGGAGACAACTTGCCGCCTCGGCCAAATCTCCGTAATCCACGTCGAGGTGAGACACACAAGAAGATGTGGTCGCCATACTCGAACTCTAGTGGCCTCCGCCTTCTGTCAGAATAAGACTTCTGTTGGCTCTGAGCTATCCTCATCCACTCCTGGATGACCTGGACCTTCTCTGTTGTGGCCTGGACCATCTGCGGTCCCACAAATGCTGACTCCCCAGGGTCTGTCCAGCACAAAGGAGATCTGGAAGGTCGGCCGTACAACGCCTCGTATGGTGCCATCCCGATGGTGGAGTGGTACCTATTGTTGTAAGCAAACTCCACCAAGGGTAGGTGGTCCTCTCAGATGCGACCAAAGTCGAGGACACATGCGCTGAGTATGTCCTCGAGAGTCTGTATGGTCCTCTCCGTCTGACCATTTTTCTAAGGGTGAAAGGTGGTGCTCAGACGTAGCTGCGTCCTGAACGCCTCCTGCAACCCCTTCCAAAGTTGGGAAGTAAAGAGAGCATCTCGGTCGGAGACGATAGATGATGGCACACCATGAAGCCGTACAATCTCTTTAACGTAGAGACGTCCCAAACTCTCCACAGAGCCCTGCTCCCTGATGGGTAAAAAGTGAGCCGACATGGTGAGTCGGTCGACAATCACCCAAATGGAGTTGTGACCTCTAGAAGTGTGTGGATTTCTAGTCACGAAGTCCATAGATATCCCGTCCCACCTCCACTCCGGGACCTCCAAGGGATGTACCAATCCTGCTGGTACCTGCTGCTCTGCCTTCACCTGCTGGCAGGTGAGGCATCGATAAACGAACTATGCCACACCCTTCTTCATGCCTGACCACCAGTGCTTTCATCTGAGATCCTGGTACATCTTCTCCACTCCAAGATGTACCTCCAAAGGGGAAGTGTGAAACTCTCTCAGCACCACCTATACTAAAGAAACTGGTACCAAGGTACGTCCTCTGAAAAGGACGTCATGCTCTGCTCCAAAGGAGAAACCATCAGGTGCCTGTCTGGAGGATATCTGCGCAGGCCGCGTCTCACAGTCAACGTCCCCATGCTCTACCTCTCTGACCGGCTACAGTAGTGGAGGGGTGATTGTGAGAGACTGAAGGAAGGCTACTCCATCTCTATCAACGAAGGATATCTGCAAGGCGGCTAGCTGCTATGTCGCCTCCTCAAGTAGCTGAATGCCCGTCCTTCTGCTGAGAGCATCGGCTTCCACGTTCCCCTTCCCAGGAATATAGACTTTCTCAAAGTCATAGTCCTGGAGGAACTCGATCCATCACCGCTGTCTCAGGTTCAAGTCTTTCTGAGAGAAGATTTACCTGAGCCTCTGATGGTCAGAAAAGACTGTAAAGCACTCGCCCATCAGGTAGTGTCGCCATGTCTTCAGAGCAAAGACAACTTATGCTAACTCCAGGTCATGGGTAGCGTAGTTCTGCTCATGCGACCTCAACTGACGTGATCCATAGGCGATCACTACCCACTCCTGCATCAGGACACATCCGAGTCCGGTCCCTGATGCATCGCAGTAGACTACGTACCCTACTCCCTCCTCCGGAAACCTCAAGATATGTGCACTTGTCAATCTCTGTCTCAGCTCCTGGAATCTCTGCTGACATTTGTCTGACCATACAAATGGTTTCCCCTTCTCTGTCAAAGCTGAGAGTGGTTCCACAACTCTGGAGAAGTCTGGAAAAAATCTCCGGTAGTATCCAGCTAGTCCCAAGAAACTTCGCACCTCCGTCACGCTCCTAGGTGGCTCCCAAGCTAGCACTGCCTCGATCTTCGCAGGGTCAACTCCAACTCCCACCTCAGAGATGACGTGTCCCAAGAAGTGGACCTCACGTATCTAGAACTGACACTTCGAGAGCTTTCCATAAAGCTGGTGCTCTCATAGTGTGTCTAGTACAACCCGCAAGTGGTTGGCGTGCTCCTCTTAACTCGTCGAGAATATCAAAATGTCGTCGGTGAAGACCACAACAAATCGATCGTGGTATGGACGAAAGATCCTATTCATGAGGCCCATGAACACTGCCGGAGCATTGCTTATGCCGAATGGCATAACCAAGAACTCATTGTGGCCATACTGACATCTGAAGGCCGTCTTCTGCACGTCCTCGTCCCGAACTCTAAGCTTATGATATCCTGACTTGAGGTCTATCTTTGAGAACCACCATGCTCCCTTGAGCTGATCGAAGAGGTCATCAATCCTCGGTAGCGGATACTTGTTCCTCACTGTCACCTGGTTCAGGCGACGATAGTCGACACAAAGTCGCAAGCTCCTGTTCCCCTTCTTGGCGAACAATATCGGGGAAGCCCAGGGTAAAACACTTGGTCGGATGAATCCCTTGCCCTGCAAGTTCTCCAACTGTACCTGTAGCTCTTGAAGCTCAGCGGGGGCCATCCGATATGCTGGAGTGGATATTGGGGCTATCCCGGGGTACAGATCAATATAAATGTCTACCTCCCTGCGAGGAGGTAGTCCTGGAACATCGCCGGGGAAGAGTTCCGCATACTGATCCACCACTGCAGGAAAACTAGGACTCCGCACGTCAAATGCTCCAAGGATGAGGCCAGCCAACTGATGAGTGATGGTCCATCCTCTCCTCCTCGGAAGTCCATCTTGTGCTGCGGAGGCTCCCTTCTCGCCGGTGAAGGTGAACCTTTTCTCGTCGGTGCATACACATCGTACCTTGCGCCTAATACAGTTAATCTAAGCATGGACTATAGATAACCAATCCGTACCCAAGATGATGTTGTAAGGCCTCGACGCCGCTACAAGAAGATCCCAGCCGAAGATCTCGCCTCCTAGAGTAAACTCACACTGCCGACACCAGTGTGTTATCATCGAGTCTGCTCTTGTAGGAGTCTTTAGCCGTAAGGATCGATCCAACGGCTCCATCGGAATCTCCGAGCTCCGAACAAGGGCAGTAGCTATGAAAGAATGACTCACTCCTGTGTCTAAAATAACTACAGCAAGGGTGTAATAGACACAGTGAGTACCTCGAATCATCTCGGGCGTGCCGTGGTCGTAGGCCTCTTCTGCTTGGAGCTGTGCTTGTCTCTGTCCGCCAGCTCCCTGTGGCCGGGGTGGACCTCCTGGAGGTGGTGGTGGTAGAGCCTCAAAGCGTCGCCCACCACCTACTGCTCAGCCAGCTCCGCTGCCTCGTCCTCCTACTCCCAGCGGACCGCCACGGTCGACCCTCTGCCTCTGCTTGGGTGGCCCCTCAACCGTCTGCTGCTCCTCGGCACGGTGGGTCGGGCAGTCACGAGCCATGTGACCTTGCCCGCTGCATGTGTAGCACTGTCTGCCTCTCGAAAGACTGGCTCCGTGTTGTGTGCACCGCACTACTAAGCCAGTGTCCTAAGGTCGTCTGCCTGAGGGTCTGGTCTACCTGGACCCATGAGTCATCCGTCGACTACCTGCTGCAGAAGACTCTGCTACGTGCCACCTTGAGGTAGGTCTCGCTGCTGATGAAGGCTCATCATGGAAGCTCTCGATCAAAAGGGCTCGCTCCAGTACTCCTGCCTGAGTCAGAATGCTGAGGGAGATCAATGATGCCCTGATATCTTGTCTCAATCCCTGCTCAAAGGTCCAGGCCCAGAATAATGGGTCTCGTACCATGTCTGTCGAGTAGCGCGAGAGATCGGTAAATCTCGCTGAGTACTGGGTGACTGTCAAGCTGCCCTGCCGCAGCTGAAGAAGCTTCTAGATGTGCACCGCACGGACGGTGGCCGGGACGAACTATGAGCGGAAGAGGCTCTCAAAGTCTTTCCAGAGAAGAGATGCCTCATCGTGCACCTAGAGCATCAAGCTCCACCATTTTCCTGCTGCTGCGTGCAGTAGGCTCGCTGCGAGGATCACCATGAGGTCTGCTGGTGTCCTCACTAATATGAAAACTCATACCATTGCCTCCAGCCAATCCTCGGCTGCCTGGGGGTCCATCTCCCCACGGAACCTGGGTGGTCGCTGGTGCTGGAACTCGTGCAATGCACTATGGCGACGTGCATCGTCAGCGGCTGGGGCTGGAAGAATCGGTGGCTCAGCGGGTAGAGGTACCGTCGGTGCCTCAGCTGTCAAAGGGCCCTGTACCGAGGCCTCGTCGCTTGGTGGGCTGTCGTCACGCACAACTCTCGGAACCCTAGCCGGCTGCGGTCGTGGGGCCATCCTGAAAAGAAACAGGTACGCCACGGTCAAACAGTATACCTGGTGAGCTGACATAAAGTAATCACAAAGAAAACATGAAACACACATGAAATCAATGTTTTCATGCATTAAGTCGGAAATCAGAAGTCAGGGTCCTAGTGTATGGCTACGTCGGCCGCCGCACCAACACTGGACTCCCTGAACTGATAACCACAGCCAACATGCTTGACACTATTGCTTCACATAGAAAAATATCAGATTCCCAAGTTCTACAGTAGAACTGAACCCCTCTGATACCAATTTGTCACGACCCATCCTCGGGGTTCATGCCATGACACCCCAAGCCTGCCTTCCATAGGCTAGGGGGTGGCGACTAGCACCAAGGCGTAATTCCCGGTAAAAAGGGAAAACATTACCTTTGTAAAGTAAACAAAAACCACATAGCAAGCAAGCAATAGAAGTAAACACTAAGTAAAAATTGGGTACAACAGTAAGTGAGGAAAAGTAAGTGGGCCAGTATACAAACCCAAACTGAATGTAAAGTTAAACTGGAAGGGAAAACATCAACAGAAAAGTGAAGCCGCAATGTCGAGCTATCCACTGGAAATCCAACCTGACGGGTGGGTACATATATCCTCCACTGCTCCTCGGGTCCAGTCGACCGCTCCGAGTACGTCCCGCCCAGTGGTCCACCTCTAGGTACCATCCTGCTCTGCAAGCCTCAACCATGATCAGCGATGTCCGTCGTCTGCAACCAACACAACGTAGTGTGGGTATAGCCCATGCATGGGTGAGTGTAAAATACTTAGTAGGGACCCCAAGACCCCCGAAGGTCTCCCAGAATCCACAAAGGATAATCCACAATGGAAAGATACAATCACGATGTAACATTCGATACTGCTTAGGTATATGCCCATACATATACCAAAGTCATCAATTCTCATTCAGATCCAAAATCTGAGCCCAAGTACAACCTAGTCCACACAGGAACGCAAAACGTAAATCCACACAGGATAGCACAACACAATCCACATAGGAAAGCAAAAGAGGATTCAGCTCACACAAGTATACTTCTTTGTATGACAATAGAGATGATTAGATATTTCCACTAATTCATCTAATCCGTCAGACCCACAAAAGATCGATAGGTACTAACCCCCACAATGACCCACAATGGATATGACCCACAAAGGATCGATAGGTAACTAACCCCCGTAATGACCCACAAAGGATCTGACCCACAAAGGATCGATAGGTAACTAACCCCCGCAAAGACCCACACAAGATCGGACCCACACAGGATCTGTAGGCGCTGGCCCACACAGGACCGCTGAGCGCTGACCCACACAAGATCGGACCCACACATGATCTGTAGCACTGATCCACGCTAGATCACTGAGTGCTGAAGTCGTCACCGTCGAATCCAATGAGGATCTCTGTACATTCGTCATCGTCATAGTCGCAGCCAGCACTAGGGTTCCCGCACACAACAAGCTCATTCGGGAGGGTCCTCTCCACGAGCCGAGAGGCTGATACATCAACTGACAAATAATCCAGATTAGATATATCCAAAAGTTCTGTATCGCCAACAGGAACTCAACGTCACAGACGACGCGTCAATCAGACGTTCGGTCTGAGAGTTATTGGCCTTTTCGTCCCAGGGGCCCAGTTGGTTTTTAAGTCAAAACCAACCTGACCGTACTCCACCTACGGCCAAACCTCGAGCCGAGTAATCCAAAAGATTAGTCTCACATAAATGAATCTATCAAAGTCTACGGCACGTCAATCGAATGTTCGGAGCTCATGTTATAAGTGTTTCCGCTCCGAGGGCCCGGTTGGTTTCGTGCACGAACAAACCCGGCCAAACCCAAAGTATTCTGAAACCTTGAGTGTAATATGTCAAAAAGAGCGTTTCGATCCAAGGATCACATTTCCGCCGACGGTGCGTCGATCGGAGGTCCGTAGCCCAAGATATGGGTAAAAGACCAAAGAGGTCCGAAAACGGGGGGTCTCGGCCCGGACCGACCCGACCCAACCCCCCCTGGGTCGGCCCGAACCGGGTCGACTCGACCCGGGTCCGGGTTCGACCCGGCCAGCGCGGCGCGGCCCGGATTGGGTGGCCCGGCCTGGCCTGGGCGTGACCCGGCCCAGCCGGCGTGGGCGCGGCCCGGTCGCTAGGCGGCTCGGCCGTAACGGCCGAGCGGTTCGCAAGGGGGGCGCCGCCCCTTGAATGATCTGCGACCCCCCGTGGGGGGGCCTCCTCTCACCAACAGATGCGGCCGGGTTGCTGCGTCCCGCCTTCGCCGGTCCCACGCGGTCGCGGGGCTGTCGGCCCGCCGCCGCGGCTTCAGCCGCGACGGTTCTTCCTAGCGGCGCGCCGGGCGCCGCCGCCTCCCGCCGTCGGCGCCGCTGTGCCGGCGTGGCGCCTTGGCGGGTTGTTCCGCAGACCACTGGACGAGTTCCGGTGGTCAGAATTGCGCGTTGTCTTCGCCAAAGGCCCTCCCGGGGTCCGTCCTTCACTACGAGGACCTCACATCACCCGTGCGGCTTGTTTTGTTGTCGTCCTCCGTTTCACACACCAAGAATGAAAGGGATGTCGGTTCGGACTTGTTTGTTGGTCCGCACCCACCGTGTTAGCGGTTTTAAAAGTCTCACAACAATAATTTTAACAAACCGAGGATATAATCAGATGGATTAAAATGAACAAAAACCCCTACCTCAACGTTGTTGTCGAACGTGAGTTCGTCGCGGAAAAGGAGGATCATCGCATCGCGGAAGGAGCGTTGCTGTTTTCGCGCTACACGGCGTTGCGGAGTCAAACTCTGAGGATTTAAAATCACACAGATTTAATTGCACCATTAAAACCCATGCTGAGGATATAATTCACAAATAATTTAAAGAACTGCAACCCCCTACCTCAATCGGTTGTTGATCAAAGATTGTCGCGGGAAAGGAACGTCGCGGAAGAAGCGTCGCGGAAGGTGAATCGTCGGCATCGCGTCGTCGATCTCTGAGGGTTTGGCGTTCTTCATTTCCCTTCGTCGGAGGCCGGCGTTCTTCGCGTTCTTCGTGTTTTCGTGTTCTTCGCGAAGGAGGATGAAGATATTCGAGTTTTAGAGTTTCTCCAAATCCTCTCAAGAAGCCACCGTCAAGTAAAACATGTGTTGGTATTATTTTATTCTCATGCCAACAATTGAAAATTAAAGTTAAGAAACGAACAATTAATTTGATGAATTAATTGTAACGACTTAACTGCCAAATTAATAAGGGCGTTAAGAATTTAAGAAAACGCACCAGTTGACATTCATTTAAAAGAGGTTTTCGGAGGTGCGTTACTTAGAGGGAATGAAATGGTAGGGCTCATGCGGGCCCCACCTCACAAATATCTTACCAACTGGGTTGGATATCGTGGGTCCCACCTTATTCTCTTAACCTAGCATAAGTGGCTTTAAGTGAAATAAAATAATGTGTTGCACCAATTTTATTTTATTTCTTAACTTAACCCCAAAAATTAAAAACCACACCTGAGCAAACGAAACTCCCGAAAAAGGAGTTTCTAATCAAATACCAGCACTGCGGTTTTATCGGTGCCATCAGAATTCAATTCCGAGCACCGGTTCAAAAGTTATAAAAACCCGCTCGTTCGTTCACTGAACGTACCTGAGCCAAACCTCGAAAAATGATTCCGGGCACACCGGGCCTCCGAATCAGGTGCCGTCAGAAACTGCGTTCTTGTAAAATTCCCAAGAAAATTAAGAAAACAATTTCCTTGAATTTTAAGGGTCCTTACATCCCCTCCATTATCCTTCCATGTTTTTATTAGATTTGCAACACTTTGACATACCTCCCCTTGCATGAATTAAAATTAACCCCATCTATAATGACCAGATCACTAGTAAATAATTATTCCTTTGAAGCATGTTATTTTGATTTTTTTCATCCCTCTTTCTCAATTTAAGAGATTCTCCATCATTCATTCATTTATTCACCATTGTGGTGTGGTTGAAATGCCATATACATGTCCCTATGGAAACAACTCTCTTTATGATCTTCATAAATTACCCATGGATTTGTACTGCATACTTCAGAAAGCCAGAACAAAATTATTCTTGCAATTTATGTTGTTTTTTGGATTCTGCATCACTACATGGATCTATTCCTCTAGCTTAGCGACCTTAAACTCAATCACCTTTAGTATTTATTCTATATTAGCATTTATAGAATTCTTTTCAGCATGAAATTTGATTATCTTCTCTTCAGTATGGTTTCTAAGGATATCCATGGTGACTTCATATTATTTCTTAATTTTAATTCTTACCTTCAATTTTTGTTTTAGTTATTTAATTACATTATTTTGACCCATCATCTTGATCATCTTAGAGATATGTTTCCTCCAAATATTTAATGAGGACAAAATTATGTTTTTTGATTTCGCCCACTTATTCTAGGTGTTTCACACAATTTGGTTGTTTAAAATTATTACAAATAGATAATCCTAATGTATCACTTTGATTATAACACATATATATCACTTTCAAGGATTTCTCATTTAGCTTCATCGGATGGTTCTACTTCTGGTGATCAGTACATTATCATTTGGATAATAAATATCTTTTTTCTATGAATCATCTTTTCAAAATGTCTCTGTATTCTTTTTTCACATCAAAATATATTCCAAATGTGCACCTTTATTCATATATCATTTTCAAGATTCACTTTAGATTAGAGTCAACAAAAAATCTTGTAACCGTGGGTATTATGGAAATCTCAAGGTCTATGCCCATAGTTTTTATAAAAGACTGGATATAGCTCTATACTGATGACATGGTAGCCCATGGTTTATAGAAACATGGGTATAGAATATACACATCGTTTTAGGGGAAATACACACGATTCAAAACTATGGGTATATGTGATTTCTTAGTTGTGCTTCTCATTGAACTCTCTTTATTTTTTATAGGATTCATGTATTTGGTTCCTCTATCAGGAATACAAATCCCCTCTTTGTAGTGCCCTACAAAATATAAGACTTTTTCTTCATTGGGACTGAAATGAACTGATTATGATATCCTAATGAAAGTTTCATCATCAATTTAATTTTCATCTGATTTGAAATTTGTTTTAGTCCCCATTAAGACAATCGGCCAATTCTTGTTTCTTATATCAGAGACATAAAATACTTTCAGTACTTGTGATTCTATTATGAGTGGATCACCTTTCCCTCTTCCGTATTGTAATTCATCTTTACAAATACCATTTTATCAACATTAACTTTATTTGTATTTCAACCCATTTTCAATGGAAATGTATCACTAGTAATGTTGTCTAATACAACATGTTTATCAATTAAATAATTCAAAAACGTTACATATTTTCATAAATTGGATTTCAATCATTGGAACTAGATATGTTCATCGCTTCATACACAAGTGTAAGATGACAATTTTTCATCGTACTGATCTAATAATTTTTTTTAATATAACATATAACCATTTATTAGAAAACTAGTGTAAGATATAACATTTTTATTTTGTCCTCTAGATAACCATTGATGTTGTTCAAAAATTGAATTCAGATTTTCAGACAAACCATTATAAATTTTTTCTTAGAACCATCCAATAAACGATTGGTAATGTGTATTTGATATGAATTATTTGGCCTTTTATTGATTTAAATATTTATGAATTTCACTATGGTATTCAATTTATGAATCATCGTCTTCACTATTGTGAAATTTGTAAAAGTGCGCTTGTTCCCACTATATCAAAGTAATTGCAACAACATCTCTTCTCGAAATTTCTTCACCCAGGAGGCGTTCGTTGTGAATGGACTTTTGGTGATAGATGATTTCAACTTCAGATAGGTAATCAGCACATAATTCAAATGATTCTTCCACAATATATTGTTCTCTAATAAAACCTTTCAGATGACTTCTATTAATGACATACCCATTAAAAATATTCATATATCCTTCAATGTCATACATCCATATTTAATAGACAAGACCACATAGTTGAACCTCTCTTACCAAGTGAACCATCTTGTTGACCATTATATCAAAGAATAATGGTTGGAAAAACATCTCACAACATATGGATTTGAAAAATAAGTAGAGTCTGGTTAATTTATGTCACACATTTTAAGTAAGAATGCAAAAAAAAGATATAGGCATTAAATCTTGCATCAAAACATGACAGTTTTGTGATTTTAGTCCTTGTAACATTAAATTAGTTATTGAAAAGGCATTATGGATATTTCATGAATTAACTTTTTGAACTTTTCTACTAGTAAGGAAAAGGAAACATTTCAATTTTTTCTATCTAGATAGAGTGTAATCTAGTGGAGGAAGAAAAATTTTACTTTTACTATTCATTATTGCCAACTCTTCCCTTATCCACATTTCAATAAAGTCCAACCAAGACTTTATTTCATCTTTCATTTTAAAGAACATTTTATAACATGAAAATAACACTATCAAATACATTTTTTATACATGTTTGAGATCAAGAAAAGGTCTGACATAAAAACAATCCAAACATGGTAATTCAAAGAATATTGACCGCTTCTTCCATCTTTATTTCATATGGTTTTCCAAAAATGGAATCATAAAAATAATGTCAATAATTTTTACATTATTTTACAGTTGATCATCCATTACTAGAGAAGGTGTTATACCATGTTTGATATTCCCATTGAATGTTGTCATCCATGATTGATATTTATGTCATCTAATTAAAAATTTCTGATGTCATAAAACCATAGTCTTTGAGGAATGTTTAATGTGAAATGTGTATGCATTTGTTTTAAAAATGGGACACCCCAACATTCCTTTACTGATATAGATTGATAAATTTACATAAGAGGGGAATTCATTTATCATTTTGTACAACATGGACTTCAATGATAATTCTTCACTTCTATGAGGATCATACATTGTAACACCTGTATCCCACATCAATTTCAGATCTTCGATCAATGGATCCAAATAGACATCAATATCATTACTGTGTTATATTGGCCAAGATATAATTAGAGAGTATATAATGTAATTGTGCTTCATAAAAAACCGTAGAGGAAATTTATAATTTACCAACATGAGTGGCCATGTACTCAGAGTACTACTATATACACCAAAAGGATTTCTTCCATCTCTAGATAATGAAAGTCATATGTTTCTCAGCTTATTTCTATATTTTAGGAACTCATAATTAATTTTCTTCTACATAATAGAATCCACTGGATGAAAATAGTTCCTGTATTAAATTATTATATCAAAATTCCTTGTAAATTGTCTCATGGTTTCATGAAATAAATATAGCCTTCAATATAATGGAATTATAGAAAAATTCTATATAGATTTCAAAGGACTTGATTAAATTTTCTTTTATTCACCTGCCCCATTCTTTGGGATTTATATAAGTGATTCATGGTCATTACAAAACAATATGCAATCCTTTGGACAACTTGAAATTTTTAGTGATCATTCCCATTGAACATATCATTTTTTAGTGTCATATGTTCAACATGGTAATTAATTTTATTCTTGTAGAATATCATTTAGAAGACCAAGTAGGTATGTAAAGATGGTGTCACTCCATCTGCTGTCTGCTTTTAAATTATATAATATGAATTCAACTTATAATGTTTTGAATTTAGTATAAATAGTTGTATCATCCCAATAGGTGTCCAAATTAAGATTTACCCATGTTTAGTCCACCATTTATAACATTGATATATTCTGTGACAATTATAATGTTCTTATAACACTTCCACATTAATGTTTCATGAATAACTACAACTTAAACACATATAGAGGATTTTTGAAGGGTATTCTTCATGCACTCTTGAAAACATGATGAACTCTTTAACTACATCTTCATTATCATTTGTCAAAGGATTAGTGTGCATCTATTTTCAATTCATATCCATCCTTTTAGGTTCATAATATATTTATTTTTTATAATATATAAATTAATACACATAAGATAATCATTATCAATGGTGAAGGTTATAAACAATTATAAAAAGGTAAACTCAACATTTTATTATTTCAAAGAATTTTAGTATGTTGAATAAAATTGGTAATTGGATTTAAGAATATAATTACAAAACAAAATTACAATAAAACATAATTGGGAATGAAAATACATTAGTCTCTTCTTGATTGGGAAAACAAGATATATAATTTGTGAATAAATAATTATGAAATCATGGTTACATTATAATTTCTAAAAACACATATAAATAGATATAAATATATATATATATATATATATATTTACATATATATATATATATATATGATTCTAGGTTTTAGATCGATTGGTAGTGGCTCTATATGGTCTTGGGTTCGAACCTCATCGAGCTTTTCCTTATTGGTGTAGAGTAAGATTTTCATTGTAATTATCTTTCTTCCCCATACTATTGTAATTATATAAATGTATATATTTCCTTATAAAATAAAAAAAATTGACAAAAATATATGTAAACCATAAAACAACTTTTCACAACATAGTAAAGTAAAACAACACTATACTAATTTTGAAGTGAGAATATTTGTTGATTGCTGATGGTCTTAAACACGATTGTTTTATGTCAATTTCATTATGTGATGATTTCAAAGAAGTTTAATTTTGAAATTAAAAATTCTTATTAAATATGATAAAATATTGAATGATTGTTAACCAATGTGAGAGGACCAGTGGGAATCTATTTTTTAATGGAGACTCCACCCATTCCAGCTATATGAGTTCAGCTAATGAGAACAAATGTTATCATAGAATGTTGATTAATATTTATCAAATAATTTTGTGCAAAAATAAAATATTGAGATTTGTTGAGTGACTTGCCTCATCTCAGAAGATAAAGGTGATTGATTTGTGAGACAATACCAAAGGGTAAACATTAAAGGTAGTCATTAAAGGGTGGGAATTTAGTACAAAAATCATTATTAGCTGAATCATATTTATTTTTTTAGAACCATGAGATACAATCCCACCCACGGTGATTATTACGTCATCACACAACAATACCATAACGACTAATGTGATGATTATAAAAAAATAAGTCTGGTGTGGTGTAAATGTTCAATATTTGAATATGAACAATTTATAATGAATTAGGGATGTGAATAAATTATTTCATATCTAACAATGATAATAAATTTACCAGAGTATACGAGGACTAGACCACAAACAAGGATTGAACCACAACCAAATTGGTAGTCAACCAAACAATGAATCCAAAAAAATTGTTCTATCCAAAATCTAAAAGCAAAAGAGTATTCAAGGACCAAACCACAAATCAGATATCAATCAAACAATAGATAATCAAAAACAATTGTGTTCATAACTTCAAATAAAAATAGTATACAAAGAACAGACAACACATGTCATAACCGAATAATATATCAAAAATGAAATGAAAAATACAAAATGAAAATCGAAATACATAACTCTTTAGGTAAAATAAAAACCAATTCGGATACTCTAACTCCAAAAAAACACTTAATGTTTGAAAATGTTTGAGAAACTAGAGGTAGTTGAGTAGTGTGATTTTAGATTCAATTAAACAAGGAGGAGTGCCAACAGTGGGTGACTTCAACAAAATGGTTGTGACATCGTGGTGGCTTTGCAAATGGTTAGTTTTTTAAATAGATTACAAAACATTCAGCAGAACATTCTTATAATCACTGATAATGATTCCTTTTGTCATCAATTATTTTTAGCACTAATAGACTCATATTTATCAGCGCGAAGAAAGCGCTGATAAAAACCTATCTTTATCAGTTCTTATTAAATAATCAAGGATAAAAGATTTAAAATTATAATTTGAAAAAAACTTTTCTTAATATATTTATATACTCAATATATATATATATATAATAAATTTATTCCTTTTTAAATATATTAATATCACTTTTATACATATTTATTTATAATTATAGAAATATTTTTTAAGAATAATATATATATCTAATATTAAGTACACACATGTATATATGTTGAAAATGAGTGAAATTGAATAAATTAAAAATAAGTACACTTTAACCATATTGAAAAATGCATATTCTGTGTGTGTGTGCATGGTATATTAAAAAATATTAATTACATATATGTGAAATCAATATAGAAAACCTTTTATCTATGTGAAATTTAAATATCTAAGGACACATTCAATTATATTTCCATTAAAATATGAAATTAGTGAGTAATTTTTATTCATGTAAATTTTTAATTATAAACCATTATTAACCAAATATATGACTATATAATGTAAAGTTGATAAATACATTGTAATATATAAATCATATTTTTATAAATTAATATATATCTCTATTTTTAATATACAAAATTCATGAACATTAATTATCACAACTATATAATTTATAAAATGTATAAAATTTAATAATATATAATAAATTTATTCATTTATATAAATAATTAAATAATAAATTAAAATAATCATTTTTTAAAATAAACACAATTTTTTATTTTTTTTATTTTTTTTATTTTTATTCATTCGGACATTTTTCATCCCAAAAAAAAAGAACTAATAAAATTCCATTTATCAATGCTTTTTCGTAGCGCTGATAAATACCAGTGTTTTTGAACTCCAGTTTTGTAGTAGTGGCTCCATGGTGAAGGTTCCTCCATATACATTGATGAATGTATGGGTCATCATTAGGAATGATCTTCCCAAAATTATGGGCTCTTTTTTTTGTTTCATTATCTTCCTCCTTGATGAGAACAAAAAAGTATTCTAGATAAACTAGGCATTAAACACCTACTAGCAGATCCCCCAAAACACCAGCTAGAATCAATGTGAATCTGTTTTCTATTTAGATAACCAATATTTTGTGATTTAGATTACTTATTTTCAAAGATTAATATATAGAGTTTTTAAAGATATTAATGTAATCACCAATCTCACATACGCACACAAAAAATTTCAAAGAACTAATGATGCATGGAATATATAATGTCCCTAGAATTTAACATTTTTTTGGTAATAGTGGTGTGATCATGGATGAAAATATTCTCCCTAGGTTGATTCATTCAATCCCATCCAAACACAATCACTTGGTGTCAATATATTTGAGGAATGTTTTATATATTGGAATATTTTAGATGGCTTAAAAGAGGGGTATGTTAATTTAATCCTTTTGAAATGTATATTGTACTTCAATTTGAATTTGTTCTTCCACAATAATCATGTATTTTTTAATCCTAAAAGGTTATGAAAGGGGAATGAATTTACTCACTATTTTCTATCTCTGAAATGAATTTTATTGTGTTTCAATCCTAAATATTGTCTTGGGGGTTTCCTCTCTCTCTTTTTTACTTTTTGTGTTGGGTGAGTGGCTTCTTTTTCTAGAATATGTCTAGAGTTTTTTGAATCTCTAAACTCAACATCTTTTGTTTCAACATGATCTTACTTTGGTTTTAGTGATAGGATTTCATTTCCACTCCTTTTCATGATAATGCAGACACATTCCTTTAGGGTTGGGTTTGTCAAATATAGGAGTTTACAAGGGTTTTTGGAAAACATGTCCACAAGATTCTAAAATGTAATTCACATATCCCTCATTTTATTTTTTATACAATCCATATATGTTCATTTTCGTTCATTCTACAGGTTGTCCGTTATATTAGGGCTATCTATATAATTTTTTTCAATAAAGATCTAGTTGATACGATTACTGTTGGTGTTGTTTCTTATATGGTTGTTGGAAGGGGTTTATTTTGGAATTGTTTCTAGAAATTGGGTTTTGTATGACTTTTTAGACCTCCAAATAACTATTGGGATTAACTTTATCTCAATGTTTGGTTCTTTTGAAACTGTATTGACAAGAATTTAGTTGATTAACACACCATAACTTATACCTTTTCCCAATGATCAGTGATGTGATGGGGTGATGAAAATAATCCACATACCTAAGGTGGGTTGGGTTGTTCATTAACATGTTTATAAATCCATATATACTATTAGACATGTTAAGTCACCATGTTTGGTTTCAATTAAAATTGATTATTTAATGGTTTTTACCTCATAGATGCCTCTGGTGCATACACCTCTTGTTACAAACTGCTGTGAATTTTGTGAAATATTATCAATTTGGCTCCTAGCATCCAAGGATGAAAAATTGATCAAAGATCATACGGATGATGTATCCGAGAGGTTTATATTATTTTTTATTAGACCATTTTAGAAGAATATAGTATGTGATGATATTCCAAAACATGACATGTACATGTTATACACAACATTTTGAATCTTTAATTATATTCATGGAGGGTTTATCCCGTTTTTTTTCATATGGAATATATCTAATTTCTTATTATGGTGCTCTGGGAGGCTAGGAAGAATCTATGCATTAAAATTGTTTTGAGATCATCCCCTCTAGGGATCACACCTGGCTGTAGACTGTACAACCAATATTTAGAATCTACCTCAATTGAAAAGGATAATTCCCTCTAATTGACATGTTCCTTAGACACTCATCTTTCCTTGATGCTTGAAAAAACATATATGAACTCATGAATGTGTTGGTTTGGGTCATTTCCTGCAATTCTGTGAAACATGGGTAATGCAATAATTATATAATCTAAGAGTTGAAAATCATATTTTGTACATGAAATGTGAATTACTTATCATGTTTATAAAATTATGGGGCACAAATGTCTCCTAGGGTTTGTTGTGGGATAAGGGACATGTTTTTTGGATCTATGTGAATACATTATGTTTCTATTGAATCATCTAATTTTATTTATTCAAAGTGGTTATCATTATTGTGAGTCTTATTCCTTTTCATTGTTGTTTTCTCTATTTCAGGGTCAAGATAAAATAGTTTAATGTTGTAGTTCATAGTCATTAACGTTATGGGTTTTATTTAACACATACTCCTGATAATAGGCACCATGTTTTGACACACAATTAATGGGGTGTGGTAAAATATAATTTTTTTCCACGTAATGGTGTTGTAGTAGTAGTGACTAATTTTGTCTCCAGAGAGAGGAGTATTCTATCATGTTGTTATGAGTGAGAAAGTAAATAAAATAATAGTAATTTAATGACTAGGCATCGAATTAATTGGTTGATAAAAATCATATTTGAGAAAAGTAATTGGGTTTAGTCTTGGTTTCCATTCTATAATTCTATCATGGTCCCTTATAATTAAATCTCTCTATTTTTTAATAGGATTGATGAATGGATTAACAAACATTTATCCCTCTTGACCCTTGAGTATGGTTTATAGAAAAATGAGAATAATCAACACAATTTCCTTGGTTGGACTATTCACCTACCAATATGTGAAAGTCATAGTTGGTTTACTATGGATCACATATGAAATACCAAATCATATATTGAGGACCCCAAGTGTCCAATGTAGTCCAATATTTGTTCCCAACATGTTTTTAATCAGAAAACACTTCTCCACATAACCCTAGGTCACCCAATTGGTGTGATCCAAAACCAAGAGAGGTAGAACAAATTTCATAGTTAAGGAAATTTAAAATAATTAAATTTAAAATAAAAACCCAATTTTCCCACTAAAATTATTAAATCATGAGTTTAAAACACTTTAACAAGTAAAAATATATAGAATAATTTGATTCAAATTAGGAATCCAATATTTAATAAGATCACCTCACGTTCACCCAACCACAAAAAGATTCAACCCCTCTATTTAAATTGAATGAATAGAGGTAAAAGGGACATAAGAAATAATAAAAATACAAAATAAAATAAAATTAGTTGAAATTGAGTACCCAAATGTAGTAGTGGGTGTTCTATGATTTTCGTTGATCCGTATCTAGTGGAACAACATTCTTGAATTTATAGAGGGAGGTACTATATTTTTCTCACTTTTCTATATCATTCAATATATTTGTACTCATTAAATGCATATTTTTAAATATATTCATCATTGAATCTACTAAATTCCCAAGTGTTTCCAAAATTTAGAATTGATATGTAATTTATTAGTGATGGTTGGTCACATATACCATAGAAAAAATGTTATATCCTATATACTGCTCACCCAATAGTTGATCACATTTACTATTGACCCAATAGTGGATCCCTTATATAGTTGGAACAATGGTGGATCATATCTACTATTGGAAACACCCAAAACCAATAATTTATCAATTCATTATGACATGTTTTTCCTCATTCATTCAGCCTAATCAGTGGTGGTATTCAATGTATCTATGATGAGACCATGGGAAGAGAGGTAGTGACAAATCCAGGATTCAAAAATGGTATGGTAGTGGTTAGGGTGGCAGCTAGCAGGAACATGGTACTGTCAAGTATCTATAGCGGTCATGGTAGAGGTGGATCCTCAAATTGATCATGCATGGAATCATGCATTGTGAAATATGAGGATACAAAAGAAATATCATATGGTCATCGGGGATTCAGTAGTGCTTCTTGCTTGATACTAGCTTTATGTGGCCTTCTAGGGTGGTTAAATGTTGAAAACATGCAAAGTCCTATAGTGGAAGGTGGTGTAGAGTAGTAGTGAAAAAAACCATTATCAAATGGTGGAGAAATGGAGCAATTGGTGAGGAACAAAATAGGTGAATTGTTTTTCCAAATCAACCATTATCTCCATATTTGATCATATGTACCATTGGATCAATGTTAGATCATATATACCATTGTATTATCGATAGAATTTTCTTCCCTTCGCTCAACAGTAGCATGTTCTATCATTACCACAATAGAATAATGTTCTACAATTGGCACACTAGTAACAGATTATTTATAATGGTGATTCATGGATGACATAGAGACAATCTTCATATGGTTACTTTTACGGGTCATAAGTCATGTATTGAAGGTATTGGGTTCATGCTTGGATGTATCCAGCTTTTCAACGGTGGCCGAATTCATTAAGGGGTGTGACATGCAGTGGTGGATGGTAGATCAGGTCTTTTTGTGAGGAGAATGTGAAGAAAAGGGAGGGATAGTGTCATTCTATTAGAAGATTAATAATATCCAATAACTTTTTGTCCCACATAGGAAAGAAATAATAGATATATATTGTATTAAATGTCAATTCCCCGCATCATTGGAGGAGTTTTATTGGATATGTGTTTCTTCTATTCCTAATGAAATAGATATTGTAGTAGCTTGATGGAAACCTAGAGTCTTCACTTGATCCAGGATGTGTAATGTATATGCCATTCCAAAATGCTCTATGAATCTGCTAATTAGTCGTTTCAGGGTAGTTCCATCTATTTTTTTATTGTGAATGACCAAAGCGACACCCCATTCTGATATAAGCACTCCCTTCTGTGAATGAGTAGAATTTAATAATGATTTTAGTTTGTGATTGGAAAACTTCCTTTTTTTATTGTTGGTTACACTACTTGAGCTAGATGAGAGGAAACTTTCACATCCAATTCTGAAGGGGGGATCTATTATAGATTAGATAGATCAGAACCTATCCTCATTTTTATTTTTCTAGACCTATAGATAAAAAACCAACTTTCTTACAATGATGAGGTTCATTTGAATATGAAATCCAATCCTGGAAATACAACATACCAATTTTTTTACTACCCAAGGGTTCGATATATTTTGAAATCGAGAAGGAAACCCACTCATCATCATGGACTGCCTCATCTTGGTGAAGTTCTCCTCCCTCCACCTCGTGGGATTAACTATGATGTGATGATGTGTATATGGTCTTCGACCCACCCATACTATATTTGGGATCCTCTTATAGGGTTACAACATTGGTTTGATCCCCTATGTGGCTATGCTGACTTGAGTTGGCCCTCCCAGTGGTGGCCAAGCCAACTGACCCCTTATGGGCTAGAAAAGTAGTGGGATTCCACATGTAAATATCCTATCATGATGCTTGAACCATTTTTTTTATATACACATGAAAATAATTATAAATATTCTAATATAACATAAAAATATTGTTTAAATAAATAAAAACTTCTAATCATAAAAAATTATTCATTTTGGATTATTTAAAATCCACATTTGAAATTTTCCACATTTTAGGAAAACATTGAAATCCATTGGAATTAATCATAAAAATCATTCAACATCCTTTAAATAATTTTTTCAATTATTCCAGAAAATTCAGTGCAACAAATATATAGGAACATTAAATCCCATAAACATTAAACTATCCATGTATTTTATAGATTTATTATATAATTCTACCACAACATTTTTTTGCGGTGACCTTAGGGATAAAAAATAATGTTTTTATCCATTTTCTCCACAAAATTTATCTAATTATAAATTATGAAATTAAATTATTATTTCACTTATTATAGATATTATTAATAGATTCCTCATTTTTGAATAATTATATTGAAAACACCAAAATTAGTTAAAATAAAATTTTTATGTGATAAAAAATAATTCTAGATATATCTACTGTAATCATTTAAAATTACTAATACATATTTTTTATAACCAAGACTAACACATTTTATACTTATAAACAATTAAATGTTTAATAATTCCAAATATCCAGTAGTAAAAACATTATTTATGGATTTAAACCATTCTTTGTGTTGTTTACCCTCTAAGCATGAATCACACATATAATACTCACTTTTATGTAATTTGAGAAATTATAAAACTTGTTCACACATTGAATTTTTTTGTAACATATAGAATTTTTCATTAAATATAATCATATTACATATAATTTAATATTCTTATACAAAATTCATACACAAAACATTTTATTTTGGTTAAATCATAAAAATAATGACTGTAAAAATTCTTTTTTTTATTTTGAGAAAATAAAACATATTTTTTTTAGAACTATAAATTTATCATTTTCAAAAATAATATTTAATCCATCATCACACAAGTATAATATACTTATTATATTATCTATTATATCATTTATATATAATAATGTTTTAATAAAAATAGTTTTAGAAAAACCAACTTCACTAATACCTTTAATCTGACCTTTACAGTTATCTCTAAATGTGACAAGGACATCCCCACATGAATTGAGAGATATCAATTTTGAAATATCACATTTCATGTACCTAGAAAATCCATTATCTAAATACCATGATTCAATGATAGTTATAATGTGTATTTCTTCAAATTAAATATTAAAATATACAATTTTGGTACCCTTGTAACTTGGTTCCAAATGGATTTGTAGTAGAAAATTTTGTAACCAAAATAGATTTAAATCATTTATTAGTGGGGTGTTTAGGGAATAAATAACTATTAATGAATGTTTTAGTATACCAAAATGATTGTGTAAATATTAGTGAACACCCTTTGACATAATGACCTTTCATTCAACATTTAAGACTTGTCACACTGGATATACATCTTTTTGTTTTTTTGATAGTGTTAGACTTTTTTATCCAAGGAGATATAATATTGTATGAAAAAGAATTCTAATTGGTGTTCAGTTTCACCAATGAAATATTTTTATAACATTATTATTTTCCTTTAAAATATGTAGTTAAATTCAATTTTAGAGTGAAAATTTCATTATTCAAATTCATATTATCCTTTTTTAAAAATCTAAATTTTTTTAATCTTTCACATTAGATACATAAGATTTGTTTCTTAATTTTTCATTTTATTAATTGAGGTTATTATATTTTTTTTTTAGATATCCATAACTAAATTAAATCTTATTTCATGATATATATAATTCACAGTGAGAAATTTTATAACTCTTTCATTTTCTTCTTTTTATTTTAGCCACTCAAAATCAAAATTATTTTCAGAATTATCATTCTAGGAAACAAAAATTTTCAAAATTTCCCATTCAATTTTATATTTTCTCATTTTATTTAATCAACTTATTCTTTTTAATTTTTATTTATTTATAAATTTCAATTATCATGGATCTATCTTTTATTATCCATTCATTTTCTTAAAGTAGTTGTTAACTTTGTAATTCATAGAATCAAAATCAAAACAAGAATATGAATTAATTTCACTTTCATTTTTAGGAAAAGAATTATGAACAACATTTTCAAGAGTGATTAAATGAGTAAAAAATTGAATCAATTACCTCACACTATATACCCATTCGATCATGGTTCCCTATATCCTATTCAATTCTAGAATCATGTATTGAGTTATAATTGTTGTAATAGTCCCAGCCACCAAACAAATCTTAATTTTCTTTTTTTCTTTTATCTATTTATCTCTCTATGCCTAATTCTAGGGTATTATTTCCTAATTTTACCTTTCTTCCTAAACTAATAACATGTTAATTATGAAGAATAATAACTATGGTTAGAATTACATTTGTTGTAGTCCTTTTTGATTATTCTTATAAATAGTCTCCTTCCAATTTTTTTTCATGAGCATGAAAAAATTCTTTCTAAAGCGAGCCATATCTTTATCACTTTCTTATAACTCAAATTCACAAGTGTTATAGATTTCATTAACATTAGAATTAAAATTTATAACTTTTATCTTTGTATACTCCTCATCAACATTATTTTTCAACTCTAATTCATACTACAACAGACATAGTATTAGTTCATCTAATGTATAAACATTAAAATTATTACACTCATTGATGACCACCTTTTTTATATTCTATATTTTTGGAAGAGCTCTTAGTACTATTTCCATTTAAGATAAATTTCCCAAAACTTCTCAAAAATTACTTATACCATTTTTAACACATGTAAACCGATGGAAAATCTTGTTTATTAAATCTCCATATCCCATCTTGATGGCCTGGAATTCTTCATGGGGAATTCCTAGTATGGTTCTCTTGAGAATGTCAGTCCCATAGTGAGTGAAATAAAGTATTATCCACATTTTATGGTCTTTATTACTATATGGGACAAGGATAGATATACTTATATATATAGATCAATAAAAAATATTTTTAACATTATAATTCAACACATATTTTAATATATTGTTACCTACAAAAGTGTCGATATCATATTTTGGAAGCTAGTAATGGAATACCCATGAGTATCTATTTATCTAAACTCAATTGTATTGGGTATGCTTCCATTCGATCTTATGGGTACCATAGTCACTTACATCAAGGAATGCGGGTTTTTTGGAAACTACCCATCAGTAGCATTTACTCCTATTATCTTACAAAAATGTTTCTTTTATTCATTAAACTATTAAGTCAAGGATATAATGATATAAAATAGTTAAAAATAAACAAAGGAAATAATTATAGACTCTAAATATAATTTTAAGGAATCACCTCCTTTGATACCAATTATTGGATCGTAAGTGATAGAAATTAATACTAGAGTGGGAGAATTTTCATTTTAAAATTTAAATACAAAACAACTTGAGAATTGTTAAATAAATATTATAGTGTGTTTTTTGTTCATTATATGATGTTCATTAGTAAATAAAATAAATAACATAGAGATTTATAGTGGTTTGTATAACCAAGTACCTATTTTACACATTATTCTTCACTACTCTGGGAGAGGATTGTTACCCACCGAAAAATTAATCATTAAAGGTTTTAGAAAATATTACAGACACTACCATATACAAATACATGGAGGTAAAACCCTATAATTTATAGGAGCCTTGAAGCTAGTCCATGAACTAACTTTTTATTAGGAGTCGCAACCCAGACATCCATTTATGTAGTGGAATAACAAAAAGATATGACACAATTTTTATGGGGAAAAGTTTAAACCTAACCAGAATAATTAAAAATAAAATATTGAAAAATGATTTTAAGAAACCCAAAATAAATATACAACCAAAATATGATCAAAATACATAGAATATGATGGAGAATAATGATTTCTAGTCACTTCAATGAAGTATGGTGAAACATTGAGGTTCTTCTATGATTATAGAAAAGGAACATAAGTTGAATATATATCTAAATGATGATAGAGTAGCAAAAATTGTCTAAAACTATTGTTTCTTAAAAAATTATTTTGAATTCCTTTTACATATTTCTTTTATATTTCATGAACACATCCCTAAAAAATTAATCTCATATCATCATTAATTGAATGATCTTCTTGATGCTTCAAGAGATCCAATCACTACATGAAAAATTATTACGAAAAAAATAATAATAATATTACTATTAATTATAATTTCAAATTTTGGTTCTCATTAACAAAGAATTCATATATTCTATTGTTGTAGTAAGAAAAGTTTTAAAAACTTTTCTTAAATATTTTTTAAAATAAATTATTTTATTTTAAAAAATATAAATTAATAATTTTTTATGATATAATTGTAGTAAAAGAATAATTGAAATATTAAAGAAAGTAAAAAATAAACTTAATAAAATAAAAATTATATATTTTATATGGATTATAATCGTAATTTTAAATCCCCATATTATAACAATGTTGTAATATAATTTAATGATTTTAAAAAGTTATAAATTTTTTAAAATTGATTAAATAATGTTTGATGATATCAACTTATTAAAATAAAAAATAAATAGAGTGTCATAAAAAATATTTTTTATAAGATAATAAAAAATTGTTACTAAGGAAGAAGCCTCGTAGTTAGTATGATTATTGTGTGATCACAAGCGGTTAGAATATTGGTCGTGTCATCCAAATGGTTATGTATTCTATCTCCTAATAGTGAAAATATTTTTTTGAAGTGTTTAGTTGAATAAAAATATAACATGATCTTCATGGTAAGGTGTACTCCTCTTAAAAGTAATGTGTATACCACCTCCTCCCAGAATGGTGACATCCTCTTCAATGTAAGGTGGATACCAATTCTTTACAGTAAGGTGCACCATGGAGGTTCAACTACTAGAAAAGTTATCTACATACATTGGTATTGGGGTGTTGGTCGAACTGAGAGAGGAGGACACATACGATTTGGTGTCGAATGGTGTTGCAACTGATTTATAATGAATAAAGATACAAGGACCCTACATGGGAAGGTGGAGCACCAACATTTGTTGATCCTCTCACCATCAGGGGATTTGGTGTACTAAAGAAATAATTTCAGGATGAGGGGAGTATCTTGAAGTATTTGAATCAGGGAGAAACATTCTTACTCTTTTAAAGTTGCACATGCAGGGATATCAAGCATGGAGATGGGGGGTGGTGTTATTTTGTGGCGATCGATGTGAGTCGTGGCTCGTCTGTCCCACCTCCACTGTTGGTGGATCGTTGAGCGATACTATCCAACCTATGTGAGGTAAGGTGATTTTTTTAATGAATTATATTAATTATTATTATTATTTCCAATATTGAATATTTTTAATAATGATTTATGTGTAATATTTCAAAAACAATCAGAGTCTTGGATTTGTGGGTGCCTCATTTTCCAATTTGTAATTATTCCAAATGTAATTAATCAAATATATTTTTTTCATTTAATTTTTAAATTAACTACATTGAGAACTATGTTAATTAATTATTTGATATTTAAAAAATTTATATAATTATATTATAAATTATTATTTTCATTTACCTAATAATTTTATGTTTTATTGTTTTTTTATTTCAGTTGTTAATTTTCTTTAGTTATTTTTTTCTTATTGGTTTATTTTTTTTAGTGAAATTTTAACTAAAATATAAAATTAGTTGCAATATGTTGTTTTTTATTTTTGAAAAATGATTGACAAGTTTATATAGTTAATAAGTATAATATAAATTTTTTTGTTTAATTTTTTAGAAACAGTCTGAATTGTGCAATCATGGGTACTCCGTCCTTCAAATTTTTGAATCATTCAATTAATCACATATTTTTATTTCTTCCACTTTTATAATAATATTATTTATAGATCACATTTATTTTTTGATCAATCAATTTTTCATACGATAAATTTTCATTTTTATTTACCATAAATTTTAATTCTTTATTGAATATTTCAACTATTTGATGATCATATCTAAATTTTTTAGAGTTGATAAAAATTTAAATTTAAAATTTTCTAATATTTAGTGTTAAATATTGTTTATATTTAAAGTTTTATCTCTTTTTATTCAGTTAGATTTTAACTACATTTATTTAATATTAATAATAATAAATATAATAAAAACAAAATTTTAGGACAACGATATTTTTATTTCTATAAAATGATTACATTAAATATTTCATAATTATGTTATAATCTTCTGAATTATAGTTTGTAAATTTTTAGGTAATATAATAATGAGAATTCAAAATTATATTTATCCAAATTGATAAGTTAAGAAAATAATGAAATAGAAAAATCAATGAATTGGTCAATTCTAAGGCTATTTAAATCGAAAAGTGAAAAGGGGTTTTATCAATCAAATTTAACAAGAAATATAAGGATTAAAATGATTTTGTAGGGAATGAGAAATCTATATGTGAGGTAATGACTAAAAATGTGCATATGATAAAAGAAGAATTAGTAGATGAACATGAAAAAGTATAAAAAAATTAAAATTAGTATAATGATAATTATAATAATATTCCTATGATTTGGAATCCTGGAAATGAAGCTTTTCTTTATTTTTAAGAATATGTGGATGTAAATTATGATCCATGATTGGGGGTAAATATTAATGAGTACAAGCGGATTCTCTTGGTTCGACATTATCCAATTAAGAGTTTATATTTTTTGTGACAATCTTCAAGTGGAGGTTTTTGGAGATTTAAAGAATAAATAAAAAACATACACTTGATGTCAGAATTGATCCAATATTGGTGGAAAAAAGAGTTTTCCATAGGAAGAAACAATTTTAATTGCTGAAAATTACATTTTTTATTTTTAAAACACTTTTAATGTAAAATTGAGAACCCTTGAAAGTTCAGAAAACAAACTATTAAATTCCATACAAGATTGATGAAACATTAAAATATAATTTATGCCTATTAGACAAATTATCCTTAAATAATTTCATGTGGAGACTATTTACCTATATAGCCAGGTCATTGAATGAAGTTTTATAAAATTTGAGAAAATCTATAAAATATTTTGTTGTTTGATGAAAAATATTTTAAAAATATTTCCAAATAACAGTTTAAGGATAATTGTTTTAAATATTAGTGTGTGTTGAGTCACAATAAACTTGATTATATTTGTGGATATGATTTAATTCATGAGCACAATCATTTAAACAAGATATTTAAAAATAAACTAATAAAATCAATTCATATTCTTGATTTTATTAAGCCTAATTGGTATCATGGGGGTTTCCAATGAGATAGGTGACATATAATTTTTTTTTGACTATACTCAATATAGGTGAATCCTCAAAGCGAATCTTTTATAAGATGAAGTTGATCAAAAAATATATTCATACTACCATTTCATGAGAGTGATAATTTTCATTTGGTATGATTTCAATTGAAAATTGGCATTTGGATCATTTTTATTATGAAGAGTTCATTGGAGAATTTTATTCAATAAATGAACATATATGTTTTTTTCTTTGGACTAGACTGTACTAGATAGTCAGAAGATGTGATGTTTTGGTTAATGGTTGATGGGGAAAACTATTGTGCAGAATATGGTATCATTTTTATATCTTCATTGGGATAAAATTCCATTTTTTTATTTTATTTGAATAATTTTAATGGGTAGTGCGAACTTATAATAGATATTTTATTCTGGTGGATTTTGAATTATTTTGATTAATTTTTACTTACTCTAAACATTGGATAGTAATTGAAAATAGTATAGGTAACTAAAAGTATATATCTTAGGTACATGGGTGTTTTTTCATTTCATATTTGTTCCTTAAATGAATTATTTTGATATGAACTTTTATGGACCATGTGTGATGGTTGTTACTTTATGATTGATTTGTGGAGGCATTTGTTATGCCTAGATGTCATTTAGAAATATTGAAAGTTGTATTTTTAGGTCTGGATGTTCTGTATTGATTGTCATTTATGGAAGAAAATACTAGCAGTTGTTGTTGACTAGATCAATTTAGAATTAGAAACATCCATTGATCTAATGGAATGGGTTTCTTTTATGTTACAATATCTACTTTAGGTACGACTTTAGGTTGGAATGATGGATAATGTTGAATAGTGTAGTATGACATGAATACATTCTAGTTGGTGATACATTTTTTTCTACAAACTATAATTGGCTATCCAAGGCCCACCTCACAACCTTTCTTGATAATCAATTTAGATAAATGTACATAAGGTCACCATGCCCATCCCCACCATTCAAAAATCTAGATTAAATCCACACATACCAGATTGGAAACTCCCCACATGCACCTAATTTTATAGACAAAATGATCCTTGAGTGGGGTATCATTTGTTTGATTAGTTCAAGATGATGGTAACATGATTCATAGTCCTCTATTCTATATAAAACTAAATATATTATATTTAAAGTATAAATAAACCAATTTAATGTTTCTTCTATCATCTATTAATAAGAAACTAGGTCCATAGCAACCTTATCTTGAAATTCCCCAACCACTTAGATTTCCAACAATCTAGAAATTACAACACACCAGTTTCATACTCTGAAGTAGCCCTTCCATACATCTTCACAGTAGATATGGATGTTCTATATTACTCATTTTCTCACCTCCACATATTATTCCACTTGATGTATGTATTTATGGATAGAAAGATGTATCCATTTAACATCTAAGACTTTTTCTGTTTTAAAAAATCCTTATTGTATATAAGGAAAACAAGTCCAAGGCATGGCTTGGGAAATATAATTGTCAAAGTCGGCCCCTTATACACTGGTATAAGAAAGGTGATGAGTCTTTATACTATCAATCAATTGATGTGGTGTAACTAAATCATGAGAGCATGAGAATGTTTTGGTGCAGATAATGGCATAGAGGATGAAACAGGAGGTTTCACCGAAGAAGACGACAACACAGTGAAAAAAATTATATATTTACTATATTTTTTAAACCAAATAAGTAAATATATATACATATATATATATATATGTGTGTGTGTGTGTGTGTGTTTTTTTTTCTAAATATAAATGACCATATATGTATATATATATATTTGACTGAAATAAATATGTTATATAAAACATATTTTAAAAATATAACATTACAACTAATTAAAAAGAAATAAAATATGTAATCTTATGATATTGCATTATCACATGAGTTAATGAAATAAAATAGTACAATATAATATATCTTCAAATGATGACACATGTACATTTATAAACGATACAATACATTTAAAACATTTTAACATTTTTTTATTAATTTTAAAAAATGAAAATCTTTAATCATTTTGAATTTAATTAAATGGTGGAAAAATTTAATTTATCTGAAAAAACATTTTTATATTAACCTACATGATCAAGAACTAACATGTTATTTTCCTTTTCCACTAGTACATTTATTTATAAAATGGGGGTTGGTATTCATATTTGTATAATATCTCTAGATATTTTATTATAAGTATAAAGGTAGATTGATTAAGGAACCTTTGTTGACACAAGCACATACTGAGTGGTTGAGCAGTTACTGGTTCCATTCAACAAAGATTTTTCTTATTTTTTTAGTAGTTTATATTGAAATTGTTTTTATAAATACCACTTGTATAATGGAAAATGTTTTTTTTATCATTTTTTTATCAGATTCACAATATGGACTTATGGAATAATTATGAGGACCTAAAAAATTAGTGGGATGTTCTACATGGAGAACAAAGTCCGTCTATGGCAGATGAAAAGTCATATTGTTTATGATCTTATTGAGAGATTCAAATTTTTTAGATATGAATTTCTAAGAATTGATTCGATGAACACATACTATAATTTTTTAAAAATATTTCATCCACTAGAAACATCTTAACATGGAATTAAATATTTCCAAATATAATACTAGTGATTTATAGTCATTTTGGCTGAAGGAGTCAAGGTATCTATTGTTTTTAGTGATTATTCTACTATGTAGTACCGATATTGGATGTTTATTCCTAGTACATCCTAGGAGAAAACAATATCTGGGTCCAAAATATCCAACTAGTAATTATTGTTACTATAATATAAATAGTTATATGATCCATGCATCTTTATTAACCCAATTATATATTAATGTTCCACAAATTTCAAATAATTTCTTCACAAGCATATATGGAAATTCACTACTTAAGAAATGAATTTTTTCATGTTGTTTTGGAAATTTGACTGTTGTGTATTCAATTAAAAAGGTTTCACCTAAATACTAGGCCTTGTGATTCATGAGATCACGCTGAATGTTTTAGACATTTTTAGACAAAATGAGGGTTGAATCACGGAATAAATTTATATTGAATTTTTATCTAAATGAATCCCTCTAAAATCCACATCCCCTCACTTAAAATTTTACTTATCACTAGGAAAATTACAATCAAATTAATCTCTCAGAATTATGAAGTTTTTTTAGTTCACACACACACACATAGACACCCCCACACACTTTCTATGTCTCTCTCTTTTCTAGTTTTTATGTGACACAACTCACTAAAATATAATTTATAGATAAATTGGGGAGTATCATATTCAAAACCCCATGGATTATATAAAAAAATACCATATAAAAGGACACAAAAATATCATACTCTATCAAATTGCAATGAAAATTGGTCATATAAAAACTCTCCAGGCCATGGATAATGAGTCATCACTTTTGTAAGTATCCCTTAAAGTGAGAGTTACCATGAAATAACCAAAAGGATACTCATAGTTAAAAACAAAATGAATATATATTCCCATATCAAAATACATGTAATTCATTTAGAAACTATGAAATGTAACATATATAATCACAATGATATAATTTTATTCAAAGTACATCAAATGGATCACTTCGCCTCAAATAAACCTATCCATGAATAAATCTCCCCAAAACCCATAGATTAAATATATTATTGAAGAAATTAATGAAATGGGTAGGGAAATGGTATATTTAATGTGATCATTGTAAAATTGGTGTTCATATATTTATAGATTTATAAAAGGGGGAATATACAAGGGTTGATCTCTGGGTCAATAGGGATAAATATATCAAACAAATTTTTTATTCATTTTAGTAAATCATTCAAAATTCCCATGACTATGAGGAATGTACTATAAGATATAGCATGGTTGAGATTCTAGAAAAAAAATAGATAAATATGATAATATGGGAAAATGGTCCAAAATCCTATTGTGTATTTAAATATATAAATATAAAATCAGACAACATAAATGCACATGATCACAAAAAAGTGTCTACAAATTAAACAAGTTTCAAAAAAAATTCAAACTATGGTTTAAAATCAGCAATTATATAATTCCTGACATAAATGATCAATGAATCAAAATAAGAATGTGTGCTCTGACTGAACAAAAATATAAGTGGTATGTCCCTGATTGTGTTACTAAATAAATACAACATCATTCATATGGGTTCTACAATGATATTAATGTTATTCCTTTTATCATTTTATAAATTTTCAAATTTATTTTTTATTTTTTCAGTTAGATATTTTACGTGGTGTTTTTATAATTATAAAATATAACACTTCCCTGATATATTAAATGTAGATATAGAAGGGATTTACCATATCTGATAAAGATCTAGAAATTATGCACTTATAAAATCCATACGAGGATTACACATACCCACACCATATTAGAAATGTATAACTAAAGACATAATTGATGAAAATAAATATGCTAGAGAATAAAAATGTCACTAAATTTTTTGACCGGATGGAAAAAGTTTCCACACATACCATGTTCAATTCATAAACAAAACTATAATTAGAAATAATGAAAATAAAAAAATTATAGGAAACCTCCTATAAAAACTATGTTTTACATCTTCATCCACTCAAACCCCATTTTATTTTAAATTAATTTCATCTATGTTTCCTATTATATCTGAAGTGTGCTATAGTTTTATACATTGACCATTATCCTTAAATAGAGGAAAATTACCATCATATATTTCAATGACACCATGAGGATATACAAATCTAATGATATATGACTCTGACCAATTCAAGAAAATATTTTCTTCACTAACCTTAAATATGAGTTGAAGTGTATGACATTGTATCATAGTTAAAAATTCCATTGTTGGTTCATAATGTCATCCTAAACTTCGTTTTTCACTTTATTGTTTAGATAATTTTCATAATCTTCCATACATGTATTATCTAATTCATTCAGATAAAAAAATCAATTTATTATGTATTTTCGAAATATACATTCAACTTTTTGATATCCTAGTAATATATATGTTCAATATATATAGGTATATGATAGTTTATTCCAAATGCTAAGTGTTATAGGGAAAATGTAATTGGTTTTTTGAACTTCTCCTTGTAATCCCAAAGTGATTCACTATGTTCAGTGGCCCAATATTTTTCTCTAGAATTCCCTTGATCTCTTAGTTTTAAATTTAATATTTCTCTTTATGTCATAGATGATAATGGGTTATCATTTTTTACATAAATCCATTTATAGTAATTATATCATGAATAATGTTATTATTGAAGTGACTATAGTTATTACTGGAGTTGAATCTTGGAATTTAAAACCAAGTAAAAATGTGTTATTAAAAAAATTTAATTACAAGTCATGTAGTATTTTTTGTACATGCCTTTTCTTCGTCCCCCATTGATACATAGTTATAGTAAACTTGGATAATTTTTTTTATAAATGATTTAGGAAAAGTTCCCACAATGTTTATTCCATATATGTCAGAATTTTCATTCTGCATAATCAGATATTGTGGATTTTTACTCTTCAAGATTATTCCTCCACATATTTGTCACTTAACATAATTAATGATGAAATCACAAATATCCTAATTGATGGAGGGATATTAAAAACCATTTATATCACTTTTCTAATTTTATGATAAACTCTATTGTATCCTCTATCTTTCCCATAATGTCACATATTCTAAACACTATAATCTTCTTCTTCTAGGATCCATATATTAATCATTCCATCTACACAGTACTGAAAATGTAATGGATCATCCATGTAAAAATGGATTGCTTAAAAAAATATCCTTCAATAGTTATTTTATACATCAGAATTCACTACACTTGAAGTTATGTAATTTACAATTTGAACATACCATTTTGTGATTATGTCAGTGGGATAGTGTTGTTCATCAAGAAATACTTCATTGATTAATTCCATATTGACATCATTTTTTTAACATTATATGTCTAACAAATGACCAATATTGTCATTCCTAGTAATTATTCAATCCTTAATTTAAATTTTTTACTCTTTATGTATCAATATACAATGAATGAAAGTATCATTCATATATTTTTGGGTCATAAAATACCATAGGTCAAATTGATCTATATAAATAGTTACATTAAATAATAAAAAGTGATACTGAAATTTATCAAATAACAATTCAACTTCTAGAATTACTTTTTTCCATTGTTATTTAGGGAAATTTATCCTCATTAAATGTATGTATAGAATAATATATTGGTCTAAAAGTAATTTTTTTCTTTGCACTATAGTAGAACCAACTGACCAATCAATATAATTACACATTCACTAAAATGGTGTCTACTAGTATATTGAAATCATTAATGGAGCCTCTCCCAATAATCTCTTTAATAACTAAAATTATTCTTGAAATTTAGGCCCAAAATATAATGTGACATATTTTCTTAATTATGTGTTAGATGACAAGCAATATCCGAGAAATAATTAATGAATTGTGAGTAGAGACTAAAATTCCCAATAAATCTTTTGATAGAATGAGTTGAAGTTGGCTTGGTTATATCAAAGAATGTATCGATTTTGTTAGGGAAAACATAAATTCAATTATTCAAAATTATATGAACTAAATATATCCCACTTTGAACCACTAAGTTCCATTTTTTCCAATTAGGTGAAAAATATTTTTCTTCACTTCTTTTCGAAAATTTATCCAAATGTTCCAAACATTAATCAATGGAATTTACACAAACAAAGAAGTAATCCCTGAATAATTATATGAAATATTAAATAATTTCATGGAATATTACCATAATGTGTTGTTAAAATTTGGATGGAACATTGAACTTTTCAAAAGTCATTCTATGATAAGAAAATGTCCTATATGGACTGGTAGACATTATCTTCTTTTTATCTTCTTATATAACCACTATTTTGTTATAACCTAATTATATCTCTAGAAAATAATAGTAATATATTTTTTCTAGTCAATAAAAGATTTTATCAATGGAGGGAAATGTGAAGTGATCCTTTCTTATTGATTCATTCAATTTGTGGTGTTCAATGCACACTATCCATCTAGTCACTATTCTAGTGGGTACAATTCTTCATTATCATTTTTATCCATTGTATTTTGAACCTTTTTAGGTACCACATATAGTGGTATGGCCCACTTACTATCATAGATATGAAATATTAGACCATTATCGAGAATATTAATTAATTATTTCATTAAAACATATTTTCATGGGATGAATTAAGAGTCTTTGTTGTTTACTATAAGGTTTTGAATTACCATAAACATATATTCTATAAGGGAATATTAGAGGAAATATACCTTTTAAATCATCTACCATCATTTCTATTAATGGTTTACATTGAATCAAGATATTGAGACATTTACATTATCATTCACTCGAAATATTAGTATTTTTATGGACCAGGATGATGCATTAGTCTCCCAAATGTTTGTATCTTACATTTAGTGGAAGTGTTTTAAGATCAATTGTTGGAGATTTTTTATGCAACAAAGTCAATAAAGAGAAATATTTTATATCCAAAGTCTCAACTATGTTTGTCATAAATTACACTTCTTCTATTGATTTAGTTAAAGCATACATTTACATTTACAAATCCTAAAAATATACAACCTTCTTAGATAACTCATCCCATTCTTCCATTGTATCCAAGAAATTCATGTCCACTGCACATGTCTTTTTTTGAATATTATATAACATAAAATGTCATGTTTTCTTCTCCATTCCAAAAAATTAATATTCCTTCTTAGAAATTAATGATATATTTTCTTGTATATAGGAAGGGTCTCCCAATAATTGACATCTTCAAATATTGTATGATACAGTGAAACAACAATGGTTTATATGTTTAGGAACTATTGATATTGTAATGAATTACAGACATTACTCATGAATTATAATTGTTTTAACATGATAAATTTTTCTCCTTTTGGATATAATATCTTTTAAAAATTTAGTATATCATGGAATTATCATAGGGACTTCCAAAAAATAAATATTCTTGTGAATATTCTTTAACATCTTCATGAATTTAAAAAATTGAATTCCGAACTTCCTTTTCATAAGTATTTTTGTGAATGGTGGATGTGGTGTGTGTGATTTCACTATTTCATTTAATATTTCATTTTCATAATCCTTTTCATGTTTCTTAAAATTTCAAATGTTCATTTTGGTCTTCCTTCTCTATATATTCATCTTGAATCACTATGTTTCATGAATCACTAACCCTAGAAGAATATGTCAGTGTATCATCTACTGGTTGACCAGTATAAATTTGATTCTCTAGAAATTTTATACCACAATATACTGCAATAAATTTTTAATTTTTTCATGGTATTACTCTTTAGTTTGTTGGTTGAGTTCCTCATAATCAGTATTTCATTTATTTTTCTAACTGACCCAATTGATTTATAATTTTTCACATGGATTGTTGTAAGTTTCAATTTGATGCTTAAAAATTATTATTTATTATTTTATTATTTGGGGTCTTTATATCTTGTGAATCAAACTATGATTGATTGGACATCATTATTTTTTAATATGTTTCTCCACAATATGGTATACTTTGTGTTATAGTAGTATCAATGTCTATTATTTTTTTAATCCTTGTATTGTAGTTGATAGAATGGTGGTTGAAATTTTTATTAATATCCTTTCTGTTTGGATTGAATTTTTGGTATAAAGGTAGATGCATTAGAGAACCTTGGTGTGCCCATGTTTTTACTGAGCTGTTGGGGGATTGCTGGTTCCTTTCAACTAAGATAATGGTTATTGTTTTACTTGATTATATTGTAATTTTTTTTCATAATTTCATATATTATAAAAATAACTTATATTTAGATTTTTTATCAATGTTTATATATGGACACATGGAATAATTATGAGGACCTTCACAATTATAAAAATACTTAAATTGGACTGCATGGATAGGCATATAGGCAGGCATAAAGATAAGTTTCATATCCTCTTATTGAGAGCATTTAATATTGTTTATATGAAAACACGAGAATTGGCTTGATGCACTCCTACTATTCTCCTGGAAAAATCTTCCAGCCACTAGAAAATATGTTCTACCATGTTTTGAATTAATGTGTATAAGTATTTAGGATCCATATCCCAAAATGAATTTCATGTAGTGGACTTGATTGTTAACATACTATTAGGTTGATATTCACTATAAATGACATGAAAGCAGTTAAAAACCATCATTTTAGGGTGTGGAAAATTTCATAACATGGCCTTGAATTTTTTTAAGATTATCCTAGTGATTCATAGTCATTATAGATGAAGGATTTTTAGTCTCTCTTATTTTTCAATGATTCTTCTATTATGTAGTACCAATCATGAAATTTTCTTCCTAGTACTTCCCAGGATAAGATGATATTTGAGTAGAAAATTCAAAATAGTTATTGGATTTCACTTGTAAATAGAATATGAATAGTAGAAAGATCAATACATATTTTTTCACTCCATTTTATTTTAATGTTTCAAATAATTTGAGAAATATGTTCATATAAATATATGGGACTTCACTACTTAATACATGAAATTTGTCATGTAGTTTTTACAGGTTCATTATCAGTGGATTTAATTCAAAATGTGTCACCTTGATACTTGTCATTGTGATTCTTGTGCTAACGTTGACTGTATTGGATCTTAGTTTTCATCTCCTAGTAGTTCTTGGTAAGTGATCACTACGATATTTCTAGAAATTTTGGTGTACTTGTCCACTGGGGAGCATCAAAACATGAGTTCTGAAACCCTAATATGGTGGATTTCAGATGATTTTCACAACTGTTTCCAATTTGATCATTATGTTGTCTTTAATGTTATGATCCATATTCTATGTGTGGGTTGTTTTTTATAGTTCCTATTTATGAGTGTTCACTATCAAGGAAAGAAATTAGTAAAGGCCAACTTGACATTATTTAATGTTAAAATAAAACATGTGCCAAAATAATAGGGAAACAATTGGTCAGTGCTACCACAAAATGTCTAATTTGAAAATTTTAAATCCTACTGGCTATTATAGGAGTGTAAAGTTGAGTTGAACCATAATTAGTACATGGACTAGCTCACTGAACTGCTCTCTTTTGAAATTTTTCACACGGGTAGGCCTTAATGAGGATTTTTATATATTTTTATATTTTATTTAATAAAACTAAAAAATAAGAATGTAAGAAACTATTAAAACCCAATTAAAAAAATGAAACTAAACACGAATTAGTTAGTGTGACTAGTAAGTTGACATCATAAGGAAATTACTTCTAATGCCTTGGAAAATATTTTTCCTGGGATTAAATAACCATTCTTCACATTTATTACTACATAAATATTTTTAGGCCTTTCTTGAATCTTATTTTTTATCTCCTGAATTATTTAAATACACATTCACCAAAGTTATAAGTAAATGAAGATCAATGTTATAGTGTTGAACTATTGGGAGAAATAACATAACTCATTTCTGATAAAGTTATTTTACTTATTTGCACTCCAGCCAGTCAAAACCAATAACATTCTTAGTATCAGTTAATTAAATTTGAAATAATTTTTTATGTTTTAATTTTAAATCGTAATATGACATTATCACAATCTGGTATATAAATTTTTAATTGAGGTTTAATTCTACTTACACATTAACCTAAAAATATAAATACTAAATTATATGATTTCCAATTCAAATTATTTAGTCAATTGAATAAGAATAATCCTCCAACGTGATACTTGAAAAAACTATGAGTGCGAAACATCTATAAAGAATGTCCATAGATAAGTGAAATATGAAAATAAACCCTCTACCCAATCTAATTTTAATCTAATGCTCACCCCATCAAAAGGATCTATTGGTATTGATGTATATATTGGGATAATAAATGACTGACCCACTAGTCTATAAATAATCATCTAATAAAATAAAAATAAAAATGTAGAAATAAATGACACAAGATATAATTTGGACACTCCCCAAAATGAAAGGTGTAAAAAACTATAGGTAAATAAAAGGATCTCAATATTGGTAAATTTTGGTACACAATCCCTCACTATCACATATATAAAACCCTAAAAATATATATCTTGAATGAGCATGGAAATAAACCTCAAAAAATACTGCACATAAAGTTGAACTACTGAAGAATATTTATAAAGAGATGATGAGATGAAAAAAGTAGGATGATCATCCCCTTTATAGGTAGTTTCCAGCCCATCTTTCGTCCTCACCGGCAGATGGGTTGGTGGGGTTTTTCCACCTAACAAATCCTTCACACCTACCCTCACATGACAAATCAAGGGTATTGGAACCATCCCCCAAATAAAAAAGCATAAAATCTCTCACTTATAGATTTTATTGGGAACCAATCAATTCTCCACACATCATTTCAATCTACCAAACCATTCTACTCACATCTCTACATGGAATATTGGGGATCTATTCTACCAAAACCTATACGAGTCAATTTTCATTGTTATGAAATCTTCCAAATTTACTTTAATGAGAAATTTATGCCTTTTCAAACTTCATTCCTCTACAAAATCTATGAAAAAATGATATTGTAACCCAATGTGCTTCATTATGGAATGAAAATATGGATTCCTTACAATGTACAAGGTGGTTTGACTATAAAAAATAGGTATTTGCTTTTGACTATTCCCAATATCCTCCACCAGCCGTCTCATCCAAATCACATGTTTGATATATTATTTAGATTCCATTTACTCTTCCCGCATCGTTGATAAATTCCAACTGACTATAAATTGGGAATCCAGATCATATCCCCTCCTACTAGAGTAAACACATAAGTAGTAGTGGATTTCTTCTTGTCAGAATCACCTAAAAAATTTGTATTGCCATAGAATCTGATATTGAAATTTGATCCCCCATAAAATAATGCAACATTTGAGGTCTCCTTGATGTATCTCAGGATCCCCTTCACTGTTCTCAAATTCTCCAAACCTAGATTCACCATGTACCAACTAACTACTTCCAATGCTGGTGAAATGTCTGGTCTAGTAAAAACCATAGAAAACATTACACTCCCCACTACTGATGCATATGGTACTCAGTATATCTCTATTCTAACTTATTCACTTCTAGCACTCATCATAAAGTATAACATGAAATAAATAGTAATAGGGGGAAGAGACAGTCTTACAACCTTATATCTAGAATCATTTCAAGACATTACAAAAGTTATTATTCTATGTTATCCATTTCTTCCCATTTTTCTTGTCTTAGTAAATATGCATCCCAAGAATCTTATTTTCTTATCCCATCTCCTACATATCCAACTCCTAATACAACAATACGTTTTTCTATTGAATCTGGTCATTTTTGGGGCCCAAACAATCATTTCTTTTACATACAAATGAATAATGATGAAATGATTACCATATAAACTCATTAAATATGAACAAGGTTCTAAATGAAGTTTACTATATCAAATAATCCTGATAAAGTAATCAATTATCATTTACCAACACCTCAATGCTTTTTATAGATTGTACATATATTGGATCATCTAGAAAAGAATGTTCTTTTATATTTATTTAACTTTATGGTTTGATTAGATATTTATCTTTATCAAGATCACCATAGAGAAAACCTGTATTCACATATAGCTACTCTATATTTTAATTTATTATTTCACACATCACCACATCTATCCAAATATTCTTCAGTCTAACAATATGAGAAAATATTTCATTGAATTCTATAAGGACCTGGCCTTAAAACATTACATAATCATGAATTAAATGAATAATTCACATTGGGGATCTTTTCAGGATTAGAGTTTTATAGAATTAGGACATTACTATTACATCTCAAAGGATTGAAAAGTAGTCACTTTACTCAGTTTCCACTTTTTCATAAAATAAAAACTCTTAAAAAGAATGATATCTAGTTCTATCTTTTAGACAACATGTCTTTCCTTGATCCCATCCTTGACCCTATTCATCTTTAAGTCCTATGGGAAGCATTTCAAAAACTGAGGAAGAGCATAAAAAGCTCAATAAGGGTTATAAAAAAAGAAAGAAAACATTAGTTCATCAATACATGGATATCATAATCTTTTAAACATACCTCATGAAATCATAATATTTGTGAAATACACATAGAAATCATAAATCATAAAGGTAACTTGAGGCATTCATAACATTCTTACATTGGGAGTAACCCTTATGGTTATATTTGGAATACCCTGCATAGTATATTCCCTAAATCTCTTCAGAAAAACCATAACATTTAACTCCTTCGCGTTATCCAATGTATTGGAGAGATATCTCGGGCTCACCCACCAAAGGTTTATCATGAAACCACCTGTATATGTAAAAAATTCCCAAGAACCATAACATAATCATAACACATAACTTAATCATAAGGTAAAGATAAAATTTCCACATTTCAATCACAATATATCAGTTCAATATATTGACATAATCATGCTTTATAAAAACCATTTAATAATAAATATTTTGAAGATTAAATCTTTAAGACGATATTTTAGTTAAGGAGTTCATAACCAAATAGGAGATGCTTCAATACAGATAATTGAGGGATAGAATTTAATAAAAACATTATAATATCATGAGAATAAAGGTATTCATGATATAATATTCCAAAGGACAGTATATACACCCTATCAAAGTGAATTGGTGCATATCAACAATGAAGTATCAATGAAATGTAAATTGAGACGAAATACCTTATAAAGATAGTATCCTTAGATTAAGGATAAATCAATTAAATAATTATGTGTGAAAAATAAAAATAGACCCAATATAATTGGATAGTTAGAGTAGAATAATCAATGTTTATTCACACATATTCATAGCATGACATAATCAAGAAGTATATGTTTAACCCAAAGAATTGAAATTGGGTTATGAAGTTCTCTTACAAAAATTCGACAGCATAACATCATCACTTAAAATTTCAGAAAAAGATTTGATGAGAGAGAAAATTGTATCTCATAACGTGGATATAAAATTTACATTAATAAGTATATAGAAGAACATATCCCAACATAATGAGATGTAAATTAGAAGGAATAAAAAAGGAGTCTTTTAAAAATTTAAGGCTGAACAGTTCCCTTACCGATTTGGTAACATACGAAACATAAATCACATGAAATAATAACCATACAATGTTGATGTAAACAACCATAAATGAAATTATATTACACAAATATTATAGTAATTTGAATTACATACACCACTCAAAGGATATGGTCACAAATATATCATGAATCTCATGAGAATAAAAAGTGAGTTAAAACCCCTTAACTCGTTGTAATAAATCGAATTGTATGACCAAAAGATAATAAAAACCAAACAAATTACATAATACCATGAATATAAATATAATCATGATAATATATATCAAATTACCGTACAAAATACACCAAATTCAAAAAATAAGCGGCGAAAAATGGAAATATCACAGAATTAATAGTGAGATAAGAAATTCCTTACCTCAAGTCAGACTTGTCTTGTTTGTTTTTTTATATTAATGAACAATACAATTATGTCAATTAATAAATTAATAATTAATTCTTTTATAGTTTATCATTCAATTCATATCAAATATTATCATGTTATAATTATTAGTTAATTATGTGAGTTCATATCATACGTTTTGTCGATGTTCAGTACATGAGTCAAAAATGAACTTGTTTGAAAAGAATATCCCATGTAGTTATAATTACACAATCTATATAATGGTATTAATGATTAATATATCATATATATCCAGTATATATCCATTTTATAATATTCCATAACATTTGGAGATAAAAAATGAAATACTTCTTTCATGGAGACGGTAGGCCGTACGTACGCATGACATATAATTTCATTTCTTTTTCACATAAAAGGAATTAAAAATAAATGATACATATATATATTATAATTCCAGTATAATATATATGTTATATAGGTAACCTATTTTCATTAATTACATTCTTTATCAATTCCAAGTTTGGCATGAACGCGTCACATCATTTGAGGGGGCAGTAGTCCACACTTTCTCAGATGCAATTATAGCAGTTCCACAACATGAAAAGCATAATGATGTGATTTTAAAATAAAATTCAGAATCATACAGAAACAATACCATATATATCATATATAAATACAGGGACATCATAATTGACACCATTAAAGGTGTTAAATGAATATTTAACAATCATCGTTTTGTGAGGCAGTAATTCATCACCCATAGAAACAGAATGTTCTCTAACCATTTGAAAGATGTGTGTGCGAGTTTAGGTATAATTATTCTCATAACAACATCATAGTATATTTAGGATAATGGTTTTATTATGGGATCAAATAATATGAAGATAGTGGTGAGTGAAGAAGGAAAATAAAAGAAAGAAACTTGAGAGAAGACATTACCTCTAAATCGGGTAACTCTTTTTGATTTGATCCAAATGATTCCTTGGAAAGACTTATGACCAATGTGAGACTTCTAGGAGTAATATAGAGATGTGGAGAGATAATATGATAAGAGGTTTGACGATCCAAGGGCTTGAGAGGTGTGGGTAAATGGGTAGAGCTGGGGGCCTTTTATAAGAGGGAGGAGGGTCACTTTTGGAAAGTCTTGAAATGCTACATGATTATAAAATGGTTTTAGGATTTTAAAGGTCCCAAAATGATATATTTCGAGGATAAAGTGATAAGGTTTCGAAATAAACCCATCTAAAAGATTTTAGATAAGTTTATGTCTTATATTTTAGCTTAGATTTTCATTTTATTTAAATCGTTCATTAATGAGGTAATCACTCCATCATCATCGAGTCATAAATAAATTTATTTATTTAATGTCTAAAAATTATAAAAAAGTACCATGATTTTGGAAATAGTTTTATATTTCCAATTACTATTTATATTATAAGTGATCATTTATGTAAAAAAATTAAAATTGCTTTACTTAGGATATACAAACAGTTGTTAAATTTCTCTTCTTTTAAAAAAATAATGTCATAAATATTAGTATTACACCCATGTGACTCCATGGGCCCTAATTTAGGTAAAAATCTTCCCATGGTCATCCATGACTCAAAAAAGAGGATTTGGACACATTTTGGGGTCTTTTTATATTATTATGATATTATTATATTACCCTTAACTACCTGATTAGTAATAAATCACGATAATTAAAGATAATTACCGTCATTAGTATTCATAAAGTCTAAAAAAAGAATCTCAATTACATAATTTTTACCTTTGGATTCCAAATATGGAATCCATTTTACCAAATTCCAAACACAGAAATTTCAGTAATTAATTTAAAAATAATTCCTATTGTCACAACCAAAGACGGGTTTTTAAGAAGTAAAATTTATCAAAAGACTGTCTTGTATTTATATACAATTGAAAAGTGAAATTACTTCCAATGAAAAACATTTTATTAAGTTATAAAAAAATAATTCAATTACACTTTAAAACCAATAATAAGGACCATAATACTATATAATTAAATTAGATGAAAAAGCAGTTTTGAAGTAAAATGCAGTATTTTTCACTATTCATTAAAAATGAACATTTGTCAGAAAAATACCAAATATTTATCCAAAGTAAATTTGATATTCCAAATTCTAAATTGATTTCCATTTTAACAAATTCAGAACATAGAATGTTCATTAAATAATTTTATAATTAATTCCCACTGTAAAAACAAATACAATGTTTTTAAGAAACTATATCTATTAAAAGATTGACAGTTGTTTATGTCCAATTTCAAAGTGATATTAATTAAAATGAACACCATTTGATTAAATGGTAAAAATATATTTCAACTAAACATTAAACCCAATTAGAAAGATAATCTAACCATATAAATAAATTATATTAAAATGAGGTTTTGAATTAAAATACAGCATTTCCACTATTCATTTAAAAATGAACTTTATCGGAAAAATAACAAAAAATTACACAAAGTAAATTTTGACGTCCTGATTATAAAGAAGGATTTTGTTTTTTCAAATATAACATATAAAATTGAAAAAATATAGTTTTCAAAAGGGTTCTCCATCAAAATGTGGTTAAATGACCTTTTAAAGAACATTAGAATATTTCTACTTAAAATCCAAATCTTTTCTTATTTTAAGAATCTAACTTTTATTGGTAAAATGTAAAAATATTTAATAAACATATATAATCATTTTTTAGTTAGTTTTGTTAATTCCTTAAATTACAATGTGTAATCCTTAACTACCATTTAGAATAATATTATTATATTATTAGTGTGCAACGTAAGATTTCAAAGAAACTCATTGTTGCGTACTGGGTACGCCATCGAACATAGATATCCCATTAAAGTAATATTAACATTGCGTTAAAAAATATTAATAAATATAAAAATTTCATATTCTTTATTTACCCGAGATGTTACATCCTTCCCCCATTTTGGGAATTGCGTCCTCATAATTTTAAAATTGGGCTCAGAAAATTCATCGAAATCCCCACATCAGAAAAGGAGTAAATTAAACCATCACATTAAAAGAAATAAATAGAAGTACAAAGTTCACCAGAGACAACATATTATATGATTCCATGAAAACATGAATATGGAGGAGAAAAAAAACCATCATGTTCAAATGGATAGTGATAGAAAACATGTTTAGGAGAAAGTTAACCACCAGAAAATCACAAAATTGTGATGGGTTAAACAGTATTTGATTCCCCAATAGGAAAATTTAATAGAAAACGTTTGTTTATGTTACTTTTCACTGAAGAATTTATTTATGAGCTTAACTAAATCATAAGGAAACATACTTACTTGTCATGTATACTTTCATCTCGGAATATATTTCTTACAGAAACTCATATATTCTCCAAAAGATGAGTATTTAGGACGACTTTATGACATTAAGAGCGCTATAATATTCTTCTTGAGAATCACCTAATCCAAAAAAGGTGAACTACATATTTCTCATGTCTTTAGACCTTAACCAAAACAAAAATTGATAGTACAAGATCAGATAATACCCAAAAGGATAATCCTTTATTAAAATAAATACTACTCTTAATCTCCAAAATTCAACAAAAAGAACCCATGGTTCAAGAAAGACCATTAAATAAACAGCTATCAATAAAATTCATCAAAGTAATCCAAACTAAGATTGAAACCCAAATCTCTGAAGGATTTAATAACATAATATTCCAACATAAATCATATCATTTATCTCCAAATAACATCAGTTACTCTTAAAGTCTCATATTGAAAAGTAATTAACCTAATCACATATCTGCAAGGATAGGTCAATCATTCACATAGATAACCCAAAATCAACATATTCGTGATTCATAAAATCATCTAATTAAAAAGAATTTTTCATACTAATCAGGGACTTCACATAGTCCACTGGTAGGAGATGAATACCTGTCACACTTCGGTTGTGGGTTCGATTCCGGCAGCATCGTCCGACGTGATGAGTTGTCACACGGATTGGGTGTTGTCCCTTTTAAAAAACTACATAATTTTTTAACATTAAAAAAAAGAGATAAATTCATCAAAAATAACTATAAAATATTTTAACCAAAAAGGTTATCTAATAAATTTTTTTTTCATCCCAAAATGTGTTAACCGGTAATTACCTCAAATTCAAGGACAATATAAACCAAAATGGTTCTTTATAACTATATCTGTAAAATAAAAGGTAATTATTCCTTGAATAAAATTTTCATATATCAAAATTAAGGGTTACACATACTTTAAAAACTCTTCTAATGTAATCTCATCATCAAAAGAGCCTTAACACTTTTAATAATTTCACCATCCTAAAATCTACCATAACTCTTGTATACCTTATATGTTGACTTCTTACTCATTAATGATTCATCAAGATCCATTAACCATTCCTTTACAACTTATTTTGAAATAATTCTTTCCTAAAAAAATCATGAATAATATCATATGATTTCAATAATAGGAAATCATATGTTAAGAAATAATACATACCTTTCATTGGTCATTTTTAGTTTATTCATCATCAATCGGAATGGAATTATTTATTGGTAAACAAATTTTTGTATGATCATGGTGATCCCATTCTCGAAACATCATCATATGACATGTGTTTTCATAATGACCATGCACACCACATTTAAAATATTCAATTGATCCTTAAGAAATAACATCTTTCTCTTTCCTAGAGTCACCTTGATGCTTCCTTTTTTCATGGAAGGTTCTTGCTTTATGACATTAATTTCAACATCTATAGAATCTTTCTCTCCCTTTGAATAATTTTCCAAGGTGTTTATTTCGACATCTTTGACACATTGGTTTTTTAACTCACTTACCTTTATGATTATTACCTGATCTTCCATAGGTATTTGTTTCTCGAATATATAATGACTTATAAAAATCACTATGGTAGAGGCAGTCAATCATGACTCCAGATAGTTGGTCGAGAATAACCATAAGAGTTCTCCTTGAAGCTCTCATATCATTTAGTCGCTCATTCAGAAAACCATCACAATATTCTTCACATCCACTGTTACATTGGTGCCTGCTAGATCCAACCATTTACTGAAAACAAAAATATCAGTGTGAGTATATCAATAAAATCATCATATAATATCTTTTGAGGAGGGTAAATACTAATATATAATTATTTATATTATCTTAAACTCGTTTACATTATCTATATAAAAAAACTACGACTCTTTCTAAAATCCTAACCATTATGGTAATGTCACTTGTGCTTAAAGAATACCCTAACCTCTAAAGGTATCAAGACCAACCTCGGATACCAACTATAAGACCCAAACTTAAATCATTACATAATCTTGAATTAAATGAATAATTAACATTGAGGATATTTTCAGGTTTAGAGTTTTAGAGAATTAGGACATAACTATTACATCTCAGAAGATTACAAAGTAGACACTTCTACTCAGTTTCAATTTTTTTCATAAAATAAAAACTCTTAAAAAGAAAGATGTCTAGTTCCATGTTTAAGACAACATGTCTTTCCATGATCCCATACTTCACCCTATTTATCTTTAAGTCATATGGGAAAAATTTCAAAAATGTGGGATGAGCATAAAATGCTCAGTAAGGGTTATAAAACAATGAAAGAGAACATTAGTTAATCAATACATACATAACATAATATTTTTAACATACCTCATGAAATCATAAGATTTGTGAAATACACATAGAAATCATAAATCATAAAGGTAACCTGAGGCATTCATAACATTCTTACATAGGGATTAACCCTCATGGTTACATTTGTAATACTCAGAACAGTATATTCCCTAAATCTCTTCGGAGAAAGATTAACATTTAACTCCTTCACATTACACAATGTATTGGAGAGCTATCTCGGGCTCACCCACCCACGGTTTATCATGGAACCACCAGTATAAGTAAACAATTCTCAAGAAACATAACATAATCCTAACACAAAACATAATCATAAGGTAAAGATAGAATTTCCACATTTCAATCACAATTTATCAGTTCAATATATAGACGTTATCAATGCTTTATCAAAACCATTTTCAAAACCAGTTAAAAAATCTATTTTTGAATCAAAGTGTCCTATACCACTTTGATGCTTTTAAATGAAATATTATTTTAAAACAAAAATGTTTATATAAATAAATCCTTAAAACCATTTTGAATCATGGTCATTATTAAGATATATATAGAAGATTAAATCATTAATGCGATATTTTAGTTAAGGATTTCTTAACCAAATATGAGATGCTTCAATACAAATAATTGAGGGATAGAATTTAATCAAAACTTTATAATATCATGAGAATAAAGGTATTCATTATATAATTTTCCGAAGGATAGTATATACCCCATATCAATGTAAATTGGCACATATCAACAATGAAGTCTCAATGGAATGTAAATTGAGACGAAATCCCTTATAAAGACAGTATCCTTAGATTAAGGATAAATCAATTACATAATTATGTGTGAAAAATAAGAATACAACCAATTTAATTGGATATTAAGCCTAGAAAAGTCGGAGTTTATTCACACATATTCATAGCGTGACATAATCATGAAGTATATGTTTAACCCAAATAATTGAAATTGGGTTAAGAAGTTCTCTTATAGAAATTCGACAGCCTAACGACATCACTTAAAATTTCAGAAAAAGATTTGATGAGAGAGAAAAGGGTATCACATCACATGTATATAAAATTTACATCAATAAGGATGTAGAAGAACATATCCCAACATAATTAGATGTAAATTAAATTACATGACAAAAAGGAGTATTTTAAAAAGAGAAGGGTGAAAGGTTCCCTTACCGATTTGGTAACTTAAGAAACATACATCACTTGAAAGGACAATAAAATGTTGATGTAAATACCCATAAATTAAAGTATATTACACAAATAGTACATAAATTGCAGTACATACACCACTCAATGGAGATAGTGACAAATATAGCATGAATCACATAGGAATAAAATGTGAGATAAAAACCCCTTACCTCGTTGTAATAAATCGAGTCATACGACCAAAAGATAATAAACACCAAATGAATCACAGAATACCATGAATATAAATATAATCATGATAATATATATCAAATGGTAGTATAAAATACACCGCATGCAATAAATATGTGGTGAACAATGAATATTTCACAGAATTAAAAGTGAGAAAAGAAATTCATTAACTCAAGTCTAACTTTCCTTGTTCGTTTATTTATATTCATGAATAATAAACATAGGTCAATTTATAATTTATTAAGGACTTCCTTTAATTTTTATTATTAAATTAATATCACAAATTATCATGTTATAATAATTATTTAATTATGTGAGTTTATATCATACGTTTTGACGATGTTCGGTACATGAGTCAAAAATGAACTTGTTTGAAAATAATTTCCCTTGTAGATACAATTACATCATATCCAAAATGTTATTAATGTTTTAATTATAATATATATCCAGTATATATTCATTTTATACTATTCCATATCATTTGGAGATAAAATAATGAAATGCACCGTTCAAGGAGATAGTAGGCCGTACGTATGCAAGAACGCTACTTTCATTTCGTTATCATATTAAAGGAACTAAAAATAAATGAGACATATATATATATATTATAATTCCAGTAAAATATTTATTTTATATAGGAAAAATATGTTAATTAATTAAATTATTTATAAATTCCATGTTTCGTATGAACGAGTAACATCACTTGAGGGGGCGGTAGTCCACACTTCGTCAGATTAAATTATCACAGTTCCACAACATGAAATGCATAACTATGTGAATTAAAAATAATATTAAGAAGAATATAGAAAAAATAAATACCATATATATCATATATAAATACATTGACATTATAATGGCCACCATTAAAGGTGTGAAAAGAAAATTGAGCAATCATCGTTTCGTGAGGTAGTAATTCACCACCCACAGAAACAGTATGTTCTTCAACCATTAGACGGAGGTGTGGGTGAGTGTAGGTAGAATCCTTATCATAACAACATCCTAGTATATTTAGGATACTGGTTTTATTATGGGATAAAACAATAAGAAGATAGTGGTGAGTGAAGAAGGAAAATAAAAGAAGGAAACTCGAGAGAAGACATTACCTATAAATCGGGTAACTATTTTTTGATTTGATCCAAAGGCTTCCTTAGAAAGAATTCTGCCCAAAGTGAAGATTCTATGAGTAAGAGAGGTATGTGGAGAGATAATATGATCAGAGGCTGGATGATCCAAGGGCTTTAGAGGTGTGGGTAAGGGGGTAGAGGTGGGGGCCTTTTATAAGAGACGGAGGGTCACTTTTGGAAATCCATGAAATGTTACTTTATTATAAAATGGTTTTCGGATTTTAAAGGTCCCACAATGATATATTTATATGATAAGGTGATAAGGGTTCGAAATAAATCCATCAAATAGGTTTTTTAATAGTGTATGTATTATATTTTACATTATCTTTTCATTTTATTTAAATCGTTCATTAATGAGGTAATCAATGCATCATCATGGTGTCATAAATAAATTTATTTATTTAATGTCTAAAAATTATAAAAAAATACCATGATATAGGAAATATTTTTTAGATATAAAATTACTATTAATAGTGTAAGATTTAATTTATTTAAAAAATATTAAAATTGTTTTACTTAGGATATACATACCTTTGTTATATTTCTCTGCTTAAAAAAATAATGTCATAAATGTAACTATTACACCGATGTAACTCCATGGGCCCTCAAGTTTGGTAAAAATATTTCCATGGTCGGAAATGACTAAAAAAAGTTGATTTGGACACATGTTGGGGTCATTTAATATTATTATGATATTATTTTATTACCCTTAACTACTTGATTACTAATTAATCATGATAATCAAAGATAATTACCATCGTTACTATTCATAATGTCCAAAAAACAAAAGAGTCTTATTTACATAATTTGGAACTTCTGATTCCAAATATGGAATCAATTTTTACCAATTTCAAACACAGAAATTTCAGTAATTATTTTAAAAAAATTCACATTGTCACAACTAAAGACGTGTTTTTAAGAAGTAAAATTTATCAAAATTTTGACTTGTTTTTACATCCAATAGAAAAGTGAAATTACTTCCAATGAAAAAATGTATTAAGTGATATAAAAATAATTCAATTAAAATTTAAACCCAATTAAAAGGACCATCTAACTATATAATTAAATTAGATGAAAAAGCAGTTTTAAAGTAAAATGCAGTATTTTTCACTATTCATTAAAAATGAACATTTGTCAGAAAAATACAAAAAATTTATCCAAAGTAAATTTAATTTTTCAAATTTAAAAATTATGTACATTTTACCAAATTAAAAATATAGAAGTTTCATTAATTTATTTTATAATTAATTCCCGCTGTCATAACAAATACCGTGATTTTAAGAAATAATATCTATCAAAATATTGACACTTGTTTATGTCCAATTTCAAAGTGAAATTAATTCCAAAGAACAACATTGGATTAAAAAGTAAAAATATATTTCAACTAAACATTAAACCCAATTAAAAAGATAATCTATCCATATAAATAAATTATATTAAAAGGAGGTATTGAATTAAAATACCACATTTTCACTATTCATTAAAAAAGAATTTTATTGGAAAAATAAAAACAAATTTCACAAAGTAAATTTTGATAACACGTTTATAAAAAAATGATTTTATTTTGTCAATTATAACATATAAAATTGAAAAAAGTATTTTTAAATAGGGTTCACCATCAAAAGGCGGTTAATTGAACTTTTAAAGAACATTAGAATATTTACACTTAAAATCGAATTCTTTTCTTATTTTAAGGATATAAATTTTATTGGATAAATGTAAAAATATTTAACCAACATATATAATCCTTTTGTGGTTAGTTCTGTTCATTCTCGCAATTAAAACATCTTGGCGTTAACTACCATTTAAAATAATATTATTATATTATTAGTTTGCAACATATGATTTCAAAGAAACTTGTTGTTGCGTACTAGGTACGCCATCAAACATAGAATTAACTTTAAAGTAATATTAAAATTTCTTTCACAAATATTAATAAATATAAATATTTCATATTCTTTATTTACCATGGATGTTACATCCTCCCCCCCTTTTGGAAATTGCATCCTCACAATTTTAAAATTGGGCTCGAAAACTTCATTGAAATACCTACATTAGAAAAAGAGTATGTTAAACTATCACATTAAAAGAAAGAAAGAGAAGTACAATGGTCAATCGAGACAACAGATACTAGGATTTCATGAAAACATGGATATGGAGGAGAAAAAAACCATCATGTTCTGATGGAGAGTGATAGAAAACATGTTTAGGAGAAAATTTAACCACTAGAAAATCACAAACATGTGATGGGTTAAATGGTATTTTATTCCCCAGTAGGAAAAGTTAACAGACAACATTTTTGTTTCAAGTTACTTTTAATTGAGGAATTTATTTATGATCATAACTAAATCATAAGGATACATAGTTACATGTCATGTAGACTTTCATCTCTTACTATATTTCTTACACAAACTCATATTTTCTCCAAAAGATTTGTATTTAGGATATTTTTTTCACATTAAGAGTTCTATAATCAACTTCTTTAGAATCACCAAATCCACAAAAGATGAAATATATATTTCCCATGTCTTTCGACCATAACCAAAACCAAAATTGATAGTAAAATATCAGATAATCCCCAAAAGGATAATCCTTTATAAAAAGAAATACTACTCTTAATCTCCAAAATTTAACAAAAAGAACCCAAGGTTTAAGAAAGACCATTAAACAAACAGCTATCCATAAAATTATTCAAAGTAATCCAAACTAAGATTGAAACCCAAATCTATGAAGGATTTAATCACATAGACTTCCAAGATAAATCGTAACATTTATCTCCAAATAGCATTAGTTACTCTTAATGTCTCATATAGAAAAGTAATTAATCTAAACACATATCCTCCATGATAGGTCAATCATTTCCATACATAACCCAAAATCAACTTATTCTTGATTCATAAAATCACTTAACTAAAATGAATTTGTCATACTAACTGAGGACTTCACGTAGTCCAATGGTAGTGATAAATACCGGTTGCACTTTGGGTGTGGGTTCGATTCCCGCAGCTTCGTCCGATGCGACGGGTTGTCGCATGGTTTGTGTGTTGTCCCTTTTCAAAAACTATGTAATTTTATAACATTCCCAAAAAGAGATAAATTCATAAAAAAATAACAATAATATATTTTAACCAAAAATGTTTTCTAATAACTTTCATGTTGAATCCCAATATGTATTAACCAGTAATTTCCTAAAATTCAAGGATTGTATAAACCAAAATGGTTTTTTATAAATATATCCACAAAAGAAAAGATGATTTTTCCTTGAATAAAATTTTCATATATCAAACATCTGGGTTACACATACAATAAAAAGTATTCTAATGTAATCTCGTCATAAAAAGAACCTTAATACTCACCATCCTAAAATCTACCATAACTCTTGAATCCCTTATATGTTGACTTCTTACTCATTCAACATTCTTCATGATCCATTAACCATTCCGTTCCAACTTATTCTGAAATACTTCTTTCCAACAAACAAAATCGTAAATCATATCCTATTATTTCAATAATAGGAAAACATATGTTATGAAATAATCCATACCTTTAATTGGTCATTTTTAGTTTATTCATACTCAATCGGAATGGAATTAGGTATTGGTAAAAAAACTATTTGTACGATATTGGTGATCTTATTCCCTAAAAATCTTCATAGGATATGTGTTTCCATAATGACCATTCACAGCAAATTTTGAACATTAAATTGATCCTTCAGAATGAACATCTTTCCCTTTCTAAGTGTCAACTGGATGCTTCTTTTTTCCATGGAAGGTTCATGCTTTATGACCTTCATTTCCACATCTATAGCGTCTTTCTTCCCTTTTGAATCATTTTCCAAGGTGTTTCTTTCCACATATTTGACACATAGGTTTTTGAACACACTTACCTTTATTATTATTACCTGAAAATCTGTAGGTATTTATTTCTCGCATATATTATGCGTTATAAAAGTCACTAATGTTCAAGAAGTCAATCATGACTCTAGATAGTTGGTTGAGAATAACCACAAGTGTTCTCATTGCAGCTCCCATATCATTTAGTTGCTCATTCAGAAAACCATCACATTTTTTTCACATCCACTTTTACTTTGGTGCCGGCTAGATCCAGCCATTTACTAAAACCAAAAAGGTAAGTGTGAGTATATCAGAAAAATCATCAAATAATATCATATAAGGAGGGTAAATAATAAGATATAATTATTCATATTATCTTAAACTCGTTTAAATTATATATATATAAAAACTATGACTCTTTCTGAAATCCTAACCATTATGGTTATGTCACTTGTGCTTAAATAATTCCATAACCTCTAAAGTTATCTAAACCGACAACTAATACCTACTATAAAGACTAGGCCTTCAAACTTTACATAATCATGAATTAAATGAATAATTAACATTGAGGATATTTTCAGGTTTAATGTTTTAGAGAATTATGACATAACTATTTAATCTCAAAAGATTACAAATTAGACACTTCTACTCATTTTCCATTTTTTTCATAAAATAAAAACTCTTGAGAAGAAAGATGTATAGTTCCATGTTTTAGACATAATGTATTTCCTTGATCCCATATTTGACCCTATTAATCTTTAATTCATGTGGAAAACATTTAAAAAACATGGGATGAGCACAAAAATCTCAGTAAGGGTTATAAAACAAAGAAAGAGAACATTAGTTTATCAATACATACATAAAATAATATTTTTAACATACCTCATGAAATCATAAGATTTGTGAAATACACATAGAAATCATAAATCATAAAGGTAACTTGTAGAATTCATAACATTATTACATAGGTAGTAACCCTCATGGTTACATTTGGAATACCAAGGACAATATATTCCCTAAATCTTTTTGGAGAAACCTTAGCGTTTAGCTCCTTCGCGTTACCCAATGCACTGGAGAGCTATCTCAGGCTCACCCGCCAAGGTTTATCATAGAACCATATGTATACGCAAACAATTCCCAAGAACCATAACATAATTATAACACATAACGGAATTATAAGGTAAATATAACATTTCCACATTGTGATAACAATATATCAGTTCAATATATTGACGTAATCAATGCTTTATCAAAACCATCTGAAAAATATATTTTTGAATCAAAGTGTCTCATACCACATTGAAGATTTTAATTGAATTAATATTTTAAAATAGTAATGTCCATATAAATAAATTTTTACAACCATTTTGAAATATGGACATTCATAATAAATATTTAGAAGATTAAATCATTAAGACGATATTTTAGTTACGGTGTTCTTAACCAAATAGGAGATGATTCAATACAAATAATTGCGGGATATAATTTAATCCAAACATTATAATATCATGAGAATAAATGTATTCATGATATAATATCCCAAAGGACAGTATATACACCATATCAACGTGAATTGGCGCTTATCAACAATGAAGTCTCAATGGGATATAAATTGAGATGAAATCCCTTATAAAGATAGTGTCCTTATATTAAGGATAAATAAATTACATAATTATGTGTGAAAAATAAGAATACACCCAATATAATTGGATAGTATGCATAGAACAATCAGAGATTATTCACACATATTCATAGCGTGACATAATCAGGAAGTATATGATTAACCCAATGAATTGAAATTGGGTTAAGAAGTTCCCTTACATAAATTCGACATCCTAAAGACATCACATAAAATTTCCGAAAAAGATTTCATGAGAGAAAAAAGGTTATCTCATCACATGGATATAAAATTTACATCAATAAGGACATATAAGAACATATCCCAACGTAATGAGATGTCTATTAAAAGACATAACAAAAAAGGAGTCTTTTAAAAAGAGAAGGGTGAAAGGTTCCCTTACCAATTTGGTAACTTACAAAACATACATCACTTGAAAGAAGGAACATACAATGTTGATGTAAATACCAATAAATGATAGTATATTACACAAATAGTACGATAATTGTTAGTACATACACCAATCAAAGGATATAATGACCAATATAACATGAATCTCATGGGAATAAAAAGTGAGCTAAAAACCCGTTACCTCATTGTAATAAATCGATGCGTATGACCAAAAGATAATAAACACCAAATGAATCACAGAATACCATGAATATAAATAGAATCAAAATAATATATATCAAATTTCATTACACAATACACCACATGAAATAAATAAGTGGCGAACAATGGAAATCTCATGGAAGTAAAAGTGAGATAAGAAATTCCTTACCTCAAGTCAGACTTGTATTGTTCGTTTCTTTATATTCCTGAATAATAAACATAGTTCAATTTATAATTTCTTAATTAATTCCTTTAAATTTTATTATTCAAATAATATCAAATATTATCATGTTACAATAATTAGTTAATTATGTGAGTTCATATCATACGTTTTGTCGATGTTCGGTACATGAGTCAAAAATGAACTGGTTTAAAAAGAATTGCCCATGTAGTTACAAGTAAATCATCTTCAGAATGGAATTAATTATTTAAATATCATATATATCCATTATATATACATTTTATACTATTAAATACCATTTGGAGAAAATAAATGAAATGCACTGTTCATAGAGACGGTAGGACATACGTACAAATGAATGCTACTTTCATTTCTTTGTCATGTTAAAGGAACTAAAAATAAAGACCTATATATATTATAATTATTGTATAATAAATATGTTATATAGTTAACTTATTTTTATTAATTAAATTATTTATAAATTCAATGTTTTGCATGAACGAGTCACGTCACATGAGGGGGCGGTAGTCCACACTTCCTCAGATGAAATTATCGCAGTTCCACAACATGAAAAGAATAATGATGTGATTTAAAAATAAAATTTAGAAGCATATACAAAAAATTAATACCATATATATCATATAATAATAAAGTGAAATCATAATTGCCAACATGAAAGGTGTTAAAAGAATATTGAACAATCATCGTTTCATGAGGTAGTAATTCGTCACCCACAGAAACAGCATGTTCTTTAACCATTAGATGGAGGTCTGTGTGAGTGTAGGTATAATCCTTATCTTAAAAACATCTTAGTATATTTATGATACTAGTTTTATTATGGGATAAAATAATAAGAATATTTTGGTGAGTGAATAAGTAAAATAAATGAAAGAAACTCGAGAGAAGACATTACCTCTAAATCGGGTAACATGTTTTGATTTGAGCCAATGGATTCCTTGAAAAGTCTTATACACAAAGTGTGGCATCTAGGAGTAAGAGAGGGATTTGGAGAGATAATATGAGCATAGGATGGATTATACATGGGTTTTATATGTTTGAGTAAGGGGGTATATGTGGGGGGATTTTATAAGAGGGTGGAGGGTCACTATTGGAAATTCTTGAAATGTTACTTTATTATAAAATGGTTTTTAGATTTTAAAGGTCCCAAAATGATATATTTAGAGGATATGGTGATAAGGGTTCGAAATAAACCCATTCAATAGGTTTTAGAAAATTTTTTGTCTTAAATTTTACCTTATCTTTTCATTTTATTTAAATCGTTTATTAATGAGGTAATCACTGCATCATCATTGTGTCATAAATAAATTTATTGATTTAATGTCTAAAAATTATAAAAAAAATACCATGATGTAGGAAATCTTTTTATATCTCCAGTGAATATTTAGTGTTTAATATATCATTTATGTAAATAAAATTAATATTTTTTTACTTAGGATATACAAACCATTGTTATATTTCTCTTCTTAAAAAAAATAATTTCATAAATGTCACTATTACACCCATGTGACTACATGGGCCCTCAAGATCAGTAAAAAGTTCCCATGGTCGTCCATGACTCAAAAAAAGAAGATTTGGACACTTTTTGGGGACATTTTATATTATTATGATATTATTTTATTACCCTTAACTACACGATTACTAATTAATCACGATAATTAAAGATAATTACCGTCGTTACTATTCATAATGTCCAAAAGACAAAAGAGTCTTAATTATATAATTTGGACCTTATGATTCCAAATATGTAGTCAATTTTACCAAATTAGAAACACATAAATGACAGTAATTAATTTAAAAATAATTCCCGTTGTCACAAACAAAGGCGGGTTTTTAAGAAGTAAAATTTATCAAAAGATTGACTTGTTTTTACATCCAATTGAAAAGTGAAATTACTTCGAATGAACAACATTGTATTAAGTGATAAAAATATAATTCAATTAAATTTTAAAACAAATTAAAAGGACCATATAACTATATAATTAAATTAGATGAAAAAGAATTTTTGAAGTAAAATGCAGTATTTTTCACTATTCATTAAAAATGAACATTTTTCAGAAAAATACCAAAAAATTATCTAAAGTAAATTTGAAATTACAAATTATAAAATGATGTCCATTTTACCAAATTTAAAACATATAAGTTTCATTAATTAATTATATAATTAATTCCCGTTGTCAAAATAAATACAGTGTTTTTAAGAAATAATATCTATCAAAAGATTGGCACTTGTATATGTCCAATTTCAAAGTGAAATTAATTCCAATGACCACCATTGGATTAAATGGTAAAAATATATTTCAACTAAACACCAAACCCAATTAAAAAAATGTTCTAACCATATAAATAAATTATATTAAAAAGCGGTTTTCAATTAAAATACAACATTTTCACTATTCATTAAAAATTGACTTTATCAGAAAAATAAAAAAATTATAGAAAGTAAATTTTGTTGTCCCTATTCAAAAGAAGGATTTTATTTTGTCAAATATAACATAAAAAAGTGAAAAAATGTAGTTTTAAAAAGGGTTCTCCATCAAAATCCGGTTAATCAACCTTTTAAAGAACATTATAATATTTATGCTTAAAATCGAATTCTTTTCTTATTTTAATCCTCTAACTTTTATTGGATTAATGTAAAAATATTTAAAAAACATATATAATCATTTTTTAGTTAGTTCTGTTCATTCACGCCATTACAATGGCTAGGATGTAACTACCATTTAATATAATATTATTATATTATAAGTGTGCAATGTAAGATTTCAAAGAAACTCGTTGTTGAGTATTGGGTACGTCATAAAATATAACTTTCCCTTTAAATTATTATTAACATTTCATTCAAAAATATTAATAAATATGAAAATTTCATATTATTTATTTACCCGGGATGTTACAAAATCAATACCTTTATTATAATAATGTCTATTGAGCACAACTCTTTCATGATATCATTCCAATGGGTCCTTTCCATCCCACTTTATCTTAAAGACGAATTTTTTGTTGATATCCTTCAATCCAAGAGGCAATGGAAAAAGATAACAAGTCATGTTCATGTGTAATGTTTCATGTTCCTCATGCGTCACCACCATCTATGAGGATACATCTGGACTCTGGGTTTCCTCTACAAAAGAATATGGCTCTCTATCATTCAAAAAAAATTAGTACACTATACTGCACTTAGTGACAAATTCGAAGTGACATACTGGTGCTCTTTTCAATGGAGTTGACTATATAGGTTCTAACTCTACTGATACTTGATCTTCAGGCATTGGTAATGCTTTAGAGTAAAGTTTATCTTCCTTGGTTTTCCTCCTCCACCACTACTGTACTCTTTATATTCTCATTATTTATGTCCTCATCAATTCACACATGAACCTCGGATTATCAAAAAGTATTAAATCTTAGTTGATGATATGTTTTTAGGTAGAGGGGTCCTAGAGATGATACCCCTTCACACCATCTATATACAATAATAAGTGATATTTCTTGGTTCTCTAATTTAATTATGATAATTAAAGGTAAATAAATAATTCATATTCATGACATAAAAAAGTATTTATCTATGAATAGTTAGTGGGTTTACCAATCCCCAAATCTATTAGTGTCCTCAAATTAACCACCATTGAGGGAGATCACTTGATTAAAAAAATTGTGGTATTTATGGCACATGCCTAGAATGTTTTGGAAATTCCTTCAGTATTCAACATCACCCTTGTTCTATCCAACATAGTTCTGTTAATTCACTATGTCACACCATTATACTACAGAGTTTATTCCACCATAAACTATATGTTGATGTATTTACATTGAAAAAATGTATCATGCTCCTATATTTTATATTCTCCACTATTTTCAGTACCCATGCACTTGATCTTCTATCCATATTCAAGTTTTTTCCACACTTCGAATGTTTTGAAGACATCAAAATCACATTATTTTAACTTTATAGGGTACAAAAAACTTATCATAGTATAATAATTGATGAATTATACAACATCCGTTTCTCCTATAAAGGATATAACCAGTTCTTTTCAAAAATCAAAATATATCAACTCTATGATCTCCATGCTTCTTATTGTTGACATCCTGATCTTCAACTAGTGTTTCTTTATCAAAAAATAGTTCTCAAAAATTGATAAGGATTCCAACATAATCCCAATAAAAAATTATGATATTCATTAATATTTAGGCATTATTTTGAAATATGGCCAAGATTTTGATGCCACAACATTGTCAATTCATTTATCGAGGTAGTTGATGTGACAACTATCTCTGACTCCTAATATGTTTCACCCATAAGAATGAATAGGTTCTCTGATATCTTATCATCCATCATCACCATAATCATTGCCTTAAAAATTCTCATCACACCATTCTCGATGTGATTATATCATTCGATGTCCAGAAATTATCCCAAATACAATATGTTCTTCTTCCAGCCTTTCTCATGATGTACTCCTTAGAAAGATCAAACAATTTCATCATGAAACTTCATTTTGATGGTACTGACTCCAATGATCTTCAAGGTGTGATCATTCCTCATGTACAAAAGTCCTTCATGGATAGTTTTAAACTAATGAATCCAATCCCATTGAGATTCTGTGTTCCGCATTACTCTTGAGTCGATTATCCATGCATCATTGAGATGTTTCCTCATTCCAGATCTTGTCAATGCTTCACTAACAAGTATATATCAATTCCAAAAATTGATCACCACATTTTCATCCACATCATTCCATTTTTACTCTATCAAAACTACTGTTCTTTCAACAATTTTCCATACACAATTTTCCATTACAACAATTCATGCATCTTCATTATCCCTAACAAAAAATTATTCCCATAGATTTTTTTCAGTCTCAAATATTTATTCCATATGGACATTCCATATATCCAGAACCTCCATTATTTAATAATGGTTTATTTATTAATTTCAATAATTATTTCCTAATGTGAATGATCAACTAGAACTGTAATAAAAAATCATACTAATATTTAGTGTAATTATTAATACCCAAAAAAGTAAATAGAATGGGGCCGGAACCATCCTCTAGTTCCACTTGTTAGGACTACACAATACAAAAAAATCTATTTAGTGACATTTATAAAAAATTTAATTTATTTACGGAATTTTTTGAAAAAATATGCTAAATTACATGTTGAAAATTTAGATACCCCTCATTTATCGATGTTTTTTGAAAAACATTGTTAAATAAACATTTCTAAATTAGAGAAATTTATAAATGTTGTTATTTTGTGACACATTATTTACTTACATTTTTTAGAAATTTTGGTAAATAAATTTTGATAAAATAGAGAATTTTATAGAAATTACTATTTATTAACACCATATATACTGACATTTGATAGAATCATCGGTAAATGACACAACTATTACTGAAATTTCTATGAAATGTTAGTATTTTCACATCAGTAATTATTACTTGAAAGTAATAATTTCATTGTAAAATGAAAAAATCATAATTTTTAAAAGAAATATTACTTTTAAACATCCTGGCATCATAGATATCTGACCCCACCTGATCACCTAATGTACCTACCCCCTCCCCCCGTATCACCTATCCCCCTCCTGATCTCCAATAGTACCCCCACCCCAGTCCCTTGTAGGACCCGCATAGAGGTTTGATAGCAATTGGAAGTGGATGGAAATATAACCTTACTCCTCTCTAGAGTGACCCAATAATTTCCAACAAACTCACCTGATAAGCATTCAATTATTTAATTGTGTTGTGTTTTATTTATATATAAAGATAGATTTCCGTACATAAAAAGTTAATATATATATATATATATATATTTCTTTATCTATATACTAGAATATATGAATATATATATATTTGTGTGTGTGTGTGTGTTTATATATATATGTGTGTGTGTGTAGATATATATCTATACATATATAATTATATATATTAATATATACAATTAGCCACCTTTTAAAAAACTGGTAAAAATGACAATAAAATATCTACGTTTTATCAAAAAATTGCCAATCTTATAATATATATTTATATTATATATATTTTTATGTTTTATATTATATATGTATGTTCATATTTTATGTTTATATATTTTATATATGTTTATATTTTGTATTTATTTGTATGTTTTTATATATAAATATATTAATATTATATATATGTATATTTATATTAAATAAATATATATGTTTATATATATATATATGTGTGTGTGTCTGTGTGTGTATGTGTATAAACATATATGTGCATGTATATATATATATAATTATAATTATTAATACAGATAGAGAGAGATGGACATATAATTAATCACGTTTTAAAATACTGGTGAAAATGTACCTAATATAGCATGTTTTCTTTAAAACATCAACAAATTTGAAAAATATATATGTGTTTATTTATATTAATATCTGTTTCTATATATATGTTTATATATTTGTGTATGTGTGTGTGTGTCTGTGTTTGTTTATATATATGTATATATGCACATGCTTATATATTTTAATATATATATATATATCTATCTAAATATATGTGTCTAATTTTATATATGTTTATATATATGTGTTAATATTTTAAAAATTATTATATATTATATATATAATTTTATTTATTAATATACATATATTAATATATATATATATATATACATATTAGTTTATATGTGTATATATTTATATTTTTAGTTTTATGTCTATATATCTATATGTTTATATTAAATTATATATAAATGTTTATATATACGTATATGTTTATTTAAATAGTATATATATATACACCTGTTTATACTATATATATATATTTATATTTCTATTGGTTTATATTTTGTATTATATATATACATATTTATATTTTATATTATATATATATATGTTTATTCTTTCTGATTATATTATATATATATATATATGTGTGTGTGTTTATATTATATATATATGTTTATAATATATATAAATATGTTTATATTATATATATATATTTAATATGTCTGTATTTAAGTTATATCATTTGTTATATTAATATATATATGTTTACATTATATATATATGTTTTTAGTATATATATATATATGTGTGTGTTTATATTATATATATATGTTTATATATTTATATGTGTGTGTAAATATATATGTCTATGTATATATAAATAAAAATAATTACAATTATAAATATATAATTATCAATATTTTCTTGAAAATGAGAATAAATTTAAAATATGTGTATATTTTTATATATTAATATATGTATATAATTGTCGGTTGGTGTGTATTGGTGTGTGTGTGTGTATATATATATGTATGTATTTATATTATATATATATATATATAAATGTATATTTACATTGGTGTAAAAAGGGATCTATATAAATATATATATTTTTGTGACGTTTCTAGAAAAAAATTGCTAATTTAGAAACATTTTATAAGAAGAGTGGCTAATTTAGCAATGTTTTTAGGATTCTTCTATAATTTAGAGGCATTTTTTATGAATTGTTGATAAATTCAAAATGTTTTTTAAAAAAGAATCACTAAATTTGAAAAGTTTTTCAGGAACTGTTTCTAATATAGTAACGTTTTTCAAAAACGGTTTCTAAATTCGGGAGGTTTTTAAGAACCATCACTAAATGAGAAAATTTTTTCTAGGTGCATTGATAAAATATTAATATTTTCCATAAATCATCTCTAATTTAGCAAGGTTTTTCATGAAGTGTCTCTATATTAGAGATGTTTTTTAGGAAAAGTCGCTAAATTATAGAGGTTGTACAAGAAACGTCACAAAAATGAAGACATTTATTTAAAAAACATCGCTAAATTGGTGATGTTTTTCAGGAATCATTGAAAATTTAGTAATGTTTTTTCATAAGGTCTCACTAAAATAGATATGTATTCATAAAATGTCTTTAAATTACCAACTTCAATAAGAAATATCACTAAATTATAAATATTTTCAGGAACTATTCCTAAATTAGAGATTTTTTTCAAGAAGTGTCACTAATTGAGGAATGTTTTTCATGAAATGTCGCTAAATTGGGGATGTTTTCAAGAAACATAGCTAAATTTTAAATTTTTGTAGAGGAAAATTATTGTCCCTCTAGTGTAGATATAATCAAAAGATGATATAATGTGTCAAATACCTGAATAAATTACATTAGATGTATTGTGAAATACCCCCAAAATGGAAGGGTCGGAAAACCATAGAAAAATAGATATATAACACTATGTGTAAATGTGGGTACACATTTCATCACTATCCTAAAGAAAAAACCCTAAAAAATATATCTCTTGAATAAGTGGGAAAATAAGCCTCACAAATAAAGCATAGAAATTTGAACTACACAATCTGATTACCTGATAGGTGATGAGATGCTAAAACAATAGAATGCTCGTGCATTTTATAAGTAGTTATCAACACCTACCTTCTACCTTTCTCATTAATGGGTTAGTGGGTTTGGACACCCACGCCATTTTCCATTCCTACACTCCATTGAAACATCAATGGAGTCGCACCATCAAACAAATGAACTGGTGATAGTATACTGGTGGAGTGTGTTTGAGGATGCAATAGAGGCAACTTTTCTAGTATCTATGTGTATGAGAGGTTCATGGTTTCTCTCATATGAGGTGTGAAGGCATGGTTCTAATAGAAGGGGAGAGGATCAGCATATAAAGTGAGGGAGATGGAAATTGATTCATAAGGGAAGACATCAAGGATTTCAGCGTATAATGTGAGATGGTAAGTCTGTAGCGATAGAGTTTTTTTTATTTATGATTTATTTAAATGAATATTGACAATAATTTTTTTTAATTGAAATGTGTAAATAAATCATTCTATATTCTCCTTTTAGTAAAAAAACATTTTAAATTTAAATTTTTGTATATTTTAAAAAGTATATGTTTATATATAAATAAATAAATATATATTAAAATATATTATGGTTATTTCTTTATTGATTATATTCACTTATATTTGAAATTGAAAATGTTGTGTTTTTATGTAATAAATTTTGTTAAATGTAAATTATCCTTTACTTGTTATATTTATGATTTTTGTTTATTTTTAATTATGTTTCATATATTGAGTTTGGTTATGAAACATCATTTAGACTTTTTTATATTTTAAAAGTCATATGTTTTCAATGTCACACACAAGAAACATAAAATTGTCTGAAGATAGTGGAATTTACATATTATAAATAAAAATGTTAAAATACAATATAAATGAAATTTTACACACTTACTGAACATGTAAAAAAAAATTCTAAATTAGAAGCATTTCAGAAAAAAAAAATTAATGAAAATTGATTTTAGTGGCGCATTATATTTTTGTTTTAAACATTTAAAATTATATTTATAATTTTTTATTATATTCCATTAATTTCAAAATATTTATTATATTTAAAAAATAATTTTTAATTTCGAAATAATTTTAGATGTTTAGGCTTTGTTTTTTGTATTATTTTTATAGTTTTTATAGTTTATACACCTTCAAAGTCAGTTATATAAAACTAAATAATGTTTTAAGTATGTCAATTTAAAATTATATAAATAATAAATTAGAAATAAAATTTAACTAAAATTTAACACACAATGTGAACATAAGAAAGATAATTGAAAATAATATGTATTTCATAAAAATCATTATTGAAAAGTAATTTTCATGCCAAAATAAAAAGTTGTTTTCGAGCATTACATTTAGGATAAGTTTTAAATATCATTTAGAATTTTTTAAAACATTTCGTAATTTATTTATATATTATTATTTTGTAAATATCATGTTTTTATCAAAAATATCTATGTCATTAAATTAATCCGGTTACAAAATAATAATAAATTTCATTATGTTTTTAATAAAATTATAAATGTTTATGCTTTATTTTCAGTTTTAATTAGATTATTTTTTAGTTAATATTTTATAAGAATATAAATATACCTATTTGAAACCTAATTGGTTTTAATATATGTCATGCAGTTGGATTTAAAATCATTTAAAAACAAAAATATAATGTAAAATAAAATTCAATAGAATACATTTTCGTTTTGAATTTGTTATGTTAACATAAAATATATAAATGAATGAGTCCAATCACTCTCTATGGTGAGGTATCTTCCCAATTTATGTTGAGTAAATGGAATTCCCATATCGAGATTGTCGACCACTATGCCGCGATTGAGTATTATTTTCTACAGATGGTTGATCCATGGGTATTGGATCCTATTCTGTCTAATGATTTACTTTTGTGTCAATTAGAGGAGGTATCAGGTAGATGTCATCATGTGTACCCGATCCATCTCCAAATAATTTAGAATAATGACCTATCATCATCATCATCTAGGGAACTATATAACTTATGATGATTCGAGAACAAAAGATAGAGGTGTTGGAAATGTCCCATGATTAAAGCTCGAATCAGCTATACATAGTGAGTACTATGGATATCATGAAAGAAAAAATGGTCCCATGCCTCTTGATGCACATCCCCAGTATTTTGAGGATTGAATACTAGAGGGAAAACCATTACCTTTGGAACAACAGATGCCTAATGTGCAACATGACATGGTATGCATCATCATCAACTGAGCTCCTTGACATCATCATCCCTTATAGGAGGTTTCTGAGAAGGAACCTCCACTCATGGGGTAGGAATGTGCTCTCCATGGGTTGGATGATTGAAGAATATATCATATAAAACAGGAAAATCTAGAATCCAGTATGACACATATTCCCTTTAACAGCGTGCATATAGTTTTTTCACAGTACAATAAAAGCTCTGTTAATTGTATTTTAGATTAAGGGGGTCCTTTGACTGCACTAAAAAGATTATTGATAAAGGACCCCCTTTATTATATTTTTTTTTGCAATGATAAAGGCCAACCATTATCAGAGAAAAAAATAGTGCGGATAATGGTATAGTTGGATGTAATGTGCTATTAACATAACAACCCACCAAAAAACCAATAATTTCAAACAATTCTATATAAATTTAATTAACACCATGAATAAAAAAATGTCCACCCATGGTATATACAAAAAACACTATTATTTACATTTCAAACATTATTTTATATAATTACCTTTAAAAATATTCTACAAATATTTTAAAACATTAATATTTCATCTGTTAATGCCCGTGATCCCCTCTCCGAAAAGTATTCCCATGGTATCAGTTTCCATACAAGTCATCTCTACCTGAGAAAAATATTCCACATATATAGGAGAAGACATATTATGTTATTAACACTATAATGAAATAATTTAAGCATTAATATGAAATAATACATTAATAAAATGTCAATATTTAATAATAAAGAAACATTTGGAGTTATTTTGATCACACTATCCATCGTCATGAGGTGTGGTTCATTCCTACACGTCACAAATGAGCTAAAGATTGTTTTCCAAAAATATTAAAACATTCCTAATGTGTTTTCTCTGTTTTGAGTAAGTGAATTGTTATTTTAATAAAAATACTGTCATTTTTAAATACATTCAAATTTGGAGTTATACTAGACACACTGTTTTCCAAATTTAGGTACAGAAGATTTATACCTGTAAGAAATTATTTCTGGGTCATTTTCATAAAGTATCAAAATAATCAGATTGCTTTTTCTCAGTTTTCAATGTGTTAGTTCCTCTTTTTACTAAAACATCATTCCAAATTTGAAACACACATTATGAGTCATATTGGTCTCATAGTGCATCGGCTTGATGTAAGACTACATTAAACACATCATAAATGACTTATGGATCATTGTACTAAATTATAACAACAATAAAAGAGCATTTTCTTGGTTTTAATGAGTGATAAGTTATGAACTAAAATGTCAATTCTAAACTGAAAAAAACACACTTTTACTCATACCAGTCACACCATGCATCTAATTTATTGGTTATTGATTATTAAACATAAAAATGACCAATGGATCTTTTTCCTAATGTATCCAATAAGTACGGATGTGTTTTCTCAATTTTAACTATCTCACTTGTTAATTTTACTTAAATTAATGGAAATTTTAAATAAAAAAACACACTTAGAGACATAATAGTTATATTGTGTGTCTTGTTGAGGTTTTTTTGACTACTAAATGTCACAAATGAATCATGTATCATTTTACTAAAATTTAAGAACAATCTGACTGTGTTTTCATGGTATTCAGTATGACACCTGTTCTTTTTTACTTAAATAATTGTCAATTTTAAAGAAAAAGACACAAATGGAGTCATAATGGTAAAATAATACATCTTATTTATGTGTGTATAATTAAAAATAGTCAAAAATAATATATAGATCATTTCACTAATGTATCAAAAACATATGAAGGTTTTTTCTTGATTTTTAGTATGCTAGTTTGGTGGGTTTACTAAAATGTCATTTGAAACACAAAACAAGCATTTTTAGTCACACCGACGGTATTGTGCATAGATTTTATGTGAGACTACCTAATACAAAAAAAAATTATTAATAAATGTATCAAACTATCAATAAAATTTTTGTGTGTTTTATGGGTTTTTACCGAGTGACACGTTTTGAGCTAAAATATCAATTTTGAACAAATAACACACAGTTTTATTCATTACATTCACACCATGCTTTGGATTGAGGTTTTGGTTATTCTTAAACATCACAAATTTCAGATTGATAGTTTTAATTATGTATCAAAAAAATCCAAATTCGTTTTATCAATTTTCAGTACGTCACATGTTCTATTTTTTTTAAAATAATGTCAATTTTAAATAAAAATACACAATTAGTGTTATACCTATCATACTGTGAACTGTATTGATGTGGGGTTGAATCCTACATGAAAAAAATGACTATTTCATCATTATAATAAACTACCAAAATAATCCAAATGTTTTTTCATTGTTTTCAGGGTGTCACTTTTTCTTTTTACTAAAATAAATGTCAATTTTAAATAAAAAGAGACATTTTGAGTTATATTGGCCACACCGTGCATCATATTGATGTGTGTTTGATTCCTAGACATCCCAAAATACTAAAATATCAATTTTCTAATGTATAAAAACAATCCCATTGAGTTTTCTCAGTTTTTAGTATGCTAGTTGTGTTTTTTTTACAAAAAATGTCATTTCAAAATAAAAACACAAATTTTGTGTCATAATGGTCACATCGTGGGTTGGTTTGATGTGATATTACTTTATACACCTAAAATTTTTGTATTGAATCATTTTCCTAAAAAATGATAAGAATAAGAGTTCATTTTTGTGGTTTTCAACTAGTGACGTGTATTAAACTAAAATGTCAATTTAAAACTCATAAAAGATACTTTTAGATATACCAACCACACCATGCCTCAGATTGTGGTGTAGTTTATTCTTACACATCAAAAATGACTCATTGCTCAATTTTCTATAGTATCAATACAATCTAAATTCATTTTATTGGTGTTTATTATGTCACTTGTTCTTTTATCTAAATTTATGTCAATTTTATATAAAAATACACACATAAAGTCATAATAGACACATTGTGCATTATATTGATGTGTGGTTACTTCATACACATCAATAATTACTTATGTATAGTTTTCCTAAATTATAATAACAATCTGAATTCATTAGCACAATTTTTAGTATGGAACTTATTCTATTTACTAAAAGTAATTTCAATTTTATATAAAAAGAGATAATTTCAGTGATACTGGTCACACTGTGCATTATAATGAGGTTTGGTTGATTCCTAAATGTCATAAATCTCTAATAGATCATTTTTTTGAATGTATCTAAACAATATGAATGTGTTTGATCAATTTTCAGTATACCAGTAGTGTTTTTTAACTAAAATGTCATTTCAAACTGGAAACAAGCATTTTGAGTCACATCAGTCCCATTGTGCATCAGTTTGATGTGGGAATTCTTCATACAAGTCCAAAATGACTAATGAATGACTTTCCTAAATTATGATGATAATTGGAGTGCCTTTTCTTGGTTTTTTTGAGTGTCAAGTTGTTTACTGAAATTTCAATATTAACCTAATAACGGACTAATTTAATCATATCGGTCACATCGTGTGTCAGATTGAGGTGTGTTTGATTCCTACACATCCAAAATGACACATGGATCATTTTCATAAAGTATAAAGAATCCAAATCCAAATTACAAATTTTTAGTATGTTACCTTTTATTTTTATATAAATTAATTTCAATTTAATATAAAAATACATTCTGAAATTCATATCACTCACATAGTGAGTGGAATTTATCTCCCTAATTGATCCATCAAATAACCAATCATATCAATGAATTTTGGATGTAAAAATATTTCCAATTCACATATTTTGACATCAATTTTCTCTTTAGATAGTCGGAATTTTTTTGGGTATATAGCTTTATTGAATATAGATTTTAAGAGGAAACTGAGCTTGGTTATGTATGAAGGACATTCTTGGAAAAAATTCAATGTAAAGAAATATGAATTAGGTCGTTCAACAAATCATGGAATTCATTTGCTTTAAAACCCATTAACATTAATATAGTCATTGAAATGATTTTATTTTTATTTTATGAATACCCCTATGGAACATTTATGCAATTCAAGATGTTTAAAAACTGATATATATCCTACTTGGGAAGAGAGTAATTAGTTGGAGAAAAAAAGTTTATTTTTCACCCTTAAATAGAATGAACTATTATCATATTCCCATGTCAACCATGTCCAACCAAGGCTTAATTCAATCCTTTTTTTCAAGTTCATTTAGAAACATGTTGATGAAACTATCACAAACAATTTTTAGAACATGAATAACATCAATAAATTGTATGATGTGCAGAAAAATACATTATAGTAATTAAAAAAATATCTCTTTTTACAACTAGTTTTTGTATTGTTTTTTATAATGGTTTAACTAAATCAGTGTCCATGTATTTTACATTCTCAAAAAGTTGATCATGAGTTACTTGATATAGTGTTGTACATTCTTCCAAAGTTATGTAAAACGATGTCATCCATGATGGGTACTTTTTCCATCAGAGAAGAAATCTGCAATGTCCCTGAAACATTGTTTTTGATGAATGTTTCAACCTCATTGACTATGTACCTTGTTCGAAAATGGGACACTATTGAGTTCCCTTAATTCTATATCCTGAAAAATGTCCATAAGTTAGAAATTCAATTATCATCTTGTACAACATGGCTCTCAATGTGAAATATTATTTTCTATAAGTATCATACAACATATCTTCTAATTCTAAAAATAATTTCAAATCCTATATCAATGATCGAAAGAAACTTCAATATATTTACCTAGACGTTTTGGTCATGATATAACCATATAGAACATGATGTATTTTTATTTAATTTATAACTATACTGGAAAGTTATAAAGTATCAACATAACTGGACATGTACTGTAAGTGCTACTATGAAATCCAAAAGGATTCACTGCATCTATAGCAATCCGAAGAAATGGTTTCATGGCTCATTTTCAAAATCAAGCTACTCCTGACCAATTCTCTTTCACTAAGGAGATAATTTTAGGTAAAATTTTCTATCATATTTAATTCATATATCTGCATTCCTAGTAAATTACCCTATAGTCTCCTCACTTCGATATATGTTTATAAAACATTCAATGATTGGGATTTACCATACGACTATTATAGGACCAGATTCATCTTTATTGTATCAAAAGGCACCACACATTAGAAAATCTGTATGTGATTTTTGGTCATTGTGAAATAGTATACAGTCATTCAGGATGATGTGTATTCTTTTAGATATCGTTCCCATTGGGTGTAGCATTCATTTTGTATCATATTTTTGACTCAGGTTATCATTATCTACTAGGAGCACATCATTCTAGAGAGAAGTTAGTTTTGTAAAAATGGTTTCACTTCAGTAATTTCTTATTTTAAAATTATATAACTTCAGTATGAATATCAATGCTCTATATTTAGTGAAACCATCATAAAATAGAATCTTTTTAAAACTCTTTATCCTCTCAAACAATTATGGGAAATCATGACATTCATCTTAAAATTTCCTTGTCATTTAGTCAATTTGATTTTCATCATCACTCATATCTATAATCAAATTCTTGATAAGATCATCATTATTTTATAGAATTTAAATCATATCAAATGATCCATAAAACAGAATTCAATCCAAGACACTAGCTACATTCACTTTTCTCCATGTTTATTACAACATTTAAAAACATATATCAATTCCATAATAGATCATATGTTCTTATAACTCCTTTGGATTAATTAGTATTGAATAACAATAGCATAATCATGGAAAATAGATTTAAGAAGGGTCATGTGCATGATATTTGGCCATATTGTCGAACTCCTTTACTCCATATTCATACTCTTTTTTCAGATGACTCGCATCCATCCATTATTTCTTCATAACCATATGATTTTATTCAGTAATATTAATATTTAGGAAAATAAATACACAAAAAGGATCTTTCAAATAAAGGGTAGTCAACATTTGATTGATTTTTATTAATTCAGTTTTTCTTCCCGTGACTCAACCCCTTAAATACTAACACCAAACAAGAGAGAATATGTAATTGTAGAGGACTCCCCTAATTTAAACCATATAGGTGATTTTATATGTAATATAAGTTCAAGAGTTACAATGAGGATAAACATTAATTAACTTTTTTGGAGTGAGGTTATGATTAATATACTATGTGTTAGATAGAGTTATTACCATTCCTTTTCCATGTTTTTATTATCAATATTCATGTCTTTTAATATAATGCAATTTTTTCAAAATTATATATAAATATAAACTTAAATGATTGTTGTGAAACATAATTTTATATTTCCTTTGATAACTATGTATAAAATTACACAATAATGAGATAAAAACCTCTATATTTTACAAATTTTCATTTAAAACTCACACTCCCCTTGTTTAAATGTATCGAACTTAAAAAACACTTTCAGAACATTCACATACCTTTATGAAAGTCACTCGGGTGAGTTGGAAAACACTTGGCATGCGACCTAAGTCCATTCTTAGTGTGTAAATCATTTTAAAGCTATTTAAAAACTATAAATGGTATGTTGAACAAATATAATTTTTTATGAAAAATTGCAAAACACGTGAATCATTTTCAAATGGATACTTTAGAGTTTTCAAAAATACATAAATCCCAATAGAGGCACTTTATAAAAGATACACGAATAAAAAAACCAAAATTTTATAAAATATAACGATATAAATTATTTACACATGATAGTAAAGATAAAGGTAAACCAAACATAAATTTATCTGAAATAGAGGAACTTTATAGAAAATATATTAAATTAACACCAAATTTGTATTACCTCTTTCTACTCTATGGTGACCTCTACATCCTATTATAATTATATATTTAATAAGTGACTATGGGAAACCACTATAAATGTATGACACTTTACTTTTATCTATATCATTGGTAAATAATACTGTATATAAATGAATGGGTATATGTATAGTGTGAGAAAAGAGTCTTTTATGACATCTTTAATGATATTACACCATTCATTTTTTAAGATAAAAAAATTCTAGTTTTAGGGAAAAAGTAAAAGTAATTTTATTAAATATGGTTGAGTAAATAAAAGTGAAAAAACCTCTATTTTTCTTTTAAATAAAATAGAATTTACCAAGATACAACCATAAGATAAAATAATAATAAAATATCAAGAATCAACCCTTAAAGGGTACATACAATATATTTGTGAGGGAATGTATAATATCATATAAAATCTGGTAATTAAGGTCAAACAAAAATCTATATTAATTAAATGTGTTCTAAGTAGTCTAGGTAACTATATATCATTACCCTCCCATATTTTTAGATTTATTGTGAATATTTATAACTGTAAAAATAATATAACATTATAAATCATTGTAATAATAAATGATAATATATTTTCTACCTATACAGTTACATGAATTGGAATAATATTAGTGGTGTAATATAGCCAATCAATCAGGTAGAGTTAGTGTTTTTACGTTACATATTCACCTTATTGCTTAGTATATATATATTATGGAAAGAGGTTTGAAATGTTAAATACCTAAATATGTGTTAATAAATCAATATATAAATGTCATCCCCATTTTAATAGTATCTGTTTCATGGGTATTGTCATAACATAACCAATCCCTCAAGAATAGTAAAGATCATCTTGTAAATAGTTTTCCTTTTAAAAATTTTATTCGGACTAGGAATAACCTTTCCAATACCTCAAGAATAAGTTATGAAAAAGGAACCACAAATCAATTTAACTAATAACACGAAAAATGGACTCATACATTCTACCTATAATAACCATTTCCTACTATGACTTGTTAAGAATTATATTAATTTTTATACTATATATCGACATCGACTACCCCTAACACTACTCCTCACACACAATGATCATATATTAGATAATATAATGTACCATAGGTGAAAAATACATTATTTCAATAATTAACCCTAAAATAAAATCAATAACCTATCACAAATTACAACTCAACACTTAAAGTGAAGTATCACATATCATCACAAAATGTTGAGTAGTATCTCTTATTTTTTTTACCAGGGTTTTGAGGTATGATATCCCATGAACAATCATTTATAATTTATGTTTCAAAATATTATTTCTTGTAAAACCTGATATATATTTATAGTATTGTTTTTATGCATTTTTATTATTATTTTGGTGTACAAAATAGATGTTTAATCACATTTTTTGGAACGTAGTGTTGTTCTGTTATAAACGTGTACACCACTTGCTTACTTAAATTTTATGTTATCTTAAACACATGGTTTATGGTATTTTGAAATTTTTTAAGTATATTGAATAAATTTATAGCATTAAAATGGTATTTTATCCCTTTTCAAGGGCTTAAAATATGTTGTTTAATTAAAAGTGCTTGCCATGTGTTCTGAAAATTACCTGGTTGGATTTTATGTGCTTAATGTGATATAAAATGAATTGTTTGGATTTATAAATGCATTTGAAAAAAATGAAAAATGGTATTTTAGAGTCGTTTAATGACTTTAAAAATTATTTTTGGTTTTATAAACAAATTTTTTTTGGAGGTTAACATGTTTTGGCCCGAGTTGCTGGAAAATGGCGTGTATGGAATCCATATAAAAATGATCATTCTATGGATGTTTAATATGAATGTTTTAAGTGATTTATGAAATTATTTTTCAAATATAAATTGTATTTATATAAATATTTACTAATATTGAAATTTTTACATTTTAACAAAGTTATTTTTGAGAAATTATTAAAGGCTCATTTGGCATTTTTCTTGTAAAAATGGTTTCCATGTGTATTTCATGTTGTATCATTTTGGGAATTTTATTTTCCATGAAAATTTATTTATTAAACGGTTTTGGGGATTCAAAATAAGGTTTTATATGGTATTGGTGGTTTTTTGAAAAGAAAACTTGTTAATGGATTTTATGTGGAAGGCCACATTGTACATCATGGAATTGTTTTATGAAAATTTAGGTGGTTTATTGATACCTGAAAGTAATCTGAGACATGTGTGAGGGATGTTCTATGTTTTTATGATTATTAAATGGAGTCTTTATGAAAATATTCAATTTTATCTATTTATAACATTTTTGATCAAAATATTGGAACTCCGAGTATCTAGGTGGATGGACGTGTACTAGTATGCAAGTGATCTGGAGGGGTATTGTCACTATTTCACATAGAAAGTTTAATAATGACAACATTAACTAAAATATGATGATGATTATTATTTGGGAAACTAGGTTATGGATTATTCTCCTACTAGTTAATAATTTTTATGAGATGTGATATTTGATATGGTTACATATACACCGAGATAAATAGTATCTGGGGCCCACAATGAACTAGTTCCTAGGGGTGTTCCTGTGACTTTTTCTCATTGAATATTTTGTACTCACCATTGGTATATGGTTTTTTTAATTTTTATGTTTGTTATTGGGTGAAATTTTTAAAAAAATATTACATTCTTAATGGAATCCCTCTTGAAAACTATTTTCATTTTGAAGTTGTACTACTTTGACAATTTGTTACTAACATTGTTGTTTACAAAACAAGCACATTTTTGTGTGGTAATTTTCTTAGCATGGCACATTATTTGTAAAAAATATTTTTCTATATTTTAAAGGGTGTGCATTGGGAATAAAATATTGGGAAAACCTACTGAGTTTTAATACTCATGCCTATAGTTTTCATCTGTTTTTAGCCATTTTTCAGGTTTTAGCTTGAGTTCGGTCACATAGGGTGATGCGTATTATATGTGATGGAGAGTGAATAGTGGGGTAAAATGGTATTAGTCTGGTCATCATTTTCATTTAGTTGGTTGTATTGTTTATTTGTACTTTCGGTTTCTTGTATAAAAAATGTTCAGTTTAATTTTATATAAATGTATGTTGGGATGTCTATTTCTTTCCACTGCTTAGTTATCGATTATATTGGAGAGAAATAAATCCATTTTCAATATAACTAATTCCCTTGGAACTTTTCACTGTCTCAATAGGATCAAGAAAACCTCTCAGGACTTGTCACGGAGCAGCTTGGGTGACCGGTTCATGGTCCATCAAGACTGGTTCATGAAAAAATGGAATTAGAGGATTTTGTCTCCAACTTGACCATTATTTTTGGAGAACCATTTTTATTTGGGGATGTTAAGGTATATAGAGTGTTATTTTTGGGACATGTTGGGTAGGTTCGAGAAGTTCTTCATGCACACTTTCTCTTTCCGACCGTCAGGTGTCCAAGGGAAGTCTAGTTTTATTAGTGGCTTTGGATCTTATTGATTTTTTAGTACTGGTATATGATAAGGGGACTTGGAATAATAGTCTATATGAGATCACATGGCCATGAAATCCATGTGGAGCTATAGAATTATCCTAATAAGCCTCCTTGTGTTAGTGGGGTGTTTAAAATGTTTATGGAAACCATATGGTCAGCTCACCTAGCGACACAAGTTTCATTTTTTCGGTCTCTTAGTCTTTTTTGGAGTTGGGAATTTTGTTTTGAAAATAATTGTGTGAGAATTGTGAAAATGTATTTTTAAATGAATGGTTGGTTGATTAAATGTAGAAAATGTGTTTTCATAATTTAATATGAGAATGGTTTTGGAATGTTGGGTTTTGTGAAACAAATATTTGGGATAAAAAAGAAATAATTTAATGGGATTGAATTTCACTAATTTAAACTTATGGTTTCATGAAATGAATTGTTTTGAATTATCAGATTATTTTAAATTTATTCTGATCTTGGTTTTAAATGGATTGTTTTGAGCTATTGAATAGTGTTTGAATCTGATGAATTGGTTTTGAAAATTTTCTTTTGAGAGGCATCTGTTTTTTGGAAAGGGGATTTGGCCTTTGTACTTGTTGGATTATGAGAAGAGAACATACTGAATTCATGAAAATGGGAAAGTGATATTTGAAATAGAATGGTTTTTTGGAATATATATTAAATAAAATGGATTGGGTTTCTAATAAAATGGTTCTTGATGAAGTGTGGTCTGTTTTTGGAAATTTAAAAATGTTTTTTGATGTGGTGGATAATGTGCCTTTGGAAGGTGCATGATTCTTTTTGGAATGATAATTGTTTTATTTTAGCCATTGATGTATTCATGGGTTCTCACATGCATGGTTTTATGGATATATGGATGCATGGATGGTATGTCAGGGTTTTTGGGTGCCCAGGGTGGCATGAAAATGTGAAAATGAGTGAGATTTGATTAAACACCATTGGTGTATGCGAAAATATACCAAGTTGGATTGTTTTTAAAAGTGTTTTAAGCTGAAAAATTGTGGTGTGTTAAAACTGTTGGTTATGTGGCCATTTTTTCCTATGTCATATAAGTTTTTTATTCAATATACTTTCTTGAGATTTGAATGGCACACTCTTATTTTTGCTTGATACGAGAAGTTTTCGGTGTCTCATTTTTGGAGTAATCATATGAAGATTTCTACATATGTGTTGGATGTTTTGATGTGTCCATGCATGGGTCTCCATTAGAAAGATTTCCAGATGATCATGCTAAGGATTCATTCTAAATGTTAAATCCACCTCTTTGAATGATGTTCCATTCCGTATGATGGAAAATAGTGATTTTCAAGAATAATTTAATGTGCCTTTCTATTATAGTGTCCCTCTCGATTGGGGTCATTGTGCTGGAAGTGGTTTATGTGTTTCTCCATGTACCTTGTCCATTCTTCTCCTGATATGAAATGAGAGAAAATAGTTTTTTGTGTCTCCAAGATCCTATTTGGGAAAAAGTTTGTTGTTTGAGTAAGAGAGTTTCATGGTGTCCCTTGATCTATTATTTCATCTAGGGGTGTAATGTGTCTCCGTGTAGAACTAAGGGGAAGAGATTAAGTTATGGGTTATCAAAGCATGACTGCGACGTAGAAGATGCTTCATCCATATGAGCTTTGGCCATAGGTATCAGAGTCAGTGGTCATATGACTCTAGGTATTATTCCTAAGCTCATGCCTATACCCTTGTAGTGATGTAGTTACATTGTTTCTTTTCTAGTTTCAGTTTCCCAATGATTGTGTCACCTTCCCTCCCTGCCCCATGTTGTTGGTGTTCAGATTTTTGTAGGGAGTGTTATCCTAGTTCTTGCCCCTCCTGTTTGGGAGAAGGTTATTTAAATTTTGATGTTGTATTTCTTGTAATCTGGGTTGGCTGGTTTTTTGGGAGATTTTATGTGGACTTTGTGGGAGATAACCCTTCCATGTTCATTTTGAATTCTAATTTGTTCATTGATCATTGGTTCTTAATGGTGGGGTGAACCACCACAGGTCTCGTAGAGTTTACTCCTATGAATTTTTTGAGTTATAGTTGTTTCTTAATGGTGGGTAGTACATTATAGATTCCTCTAGAATATTTGGTTTTCTGGAGTTCACTTTGGTTTGGGTGATCATTGTGTTCATTGTGAGAATGCCCAAAAAAATGATTCATGGTTTGATTGGGGAGGTAGTGACTGGATCTTTCAGTTGATTCTTAGGAAGTGGTTTGGAGTTGGTGTTTTGGTTAAGGAAAGAGGCTTATTTTCTGTTCATGGTGTATAAGTTTTCATTGGATTCATAAGGAGGACCATGTTGATATGTAATCCTTAGGTTTTTTTCAGTCATCTCGAATGTGGTGTGGCTTTTCAGGGGTGGAATCTTTAATGGTATTAAGAATTGCCACATTTGGTCTTTCATGTTTTGGTTGGGATCCAGTTCATTTGAAATAACCATCCTTTTAAGGGGTTTTGGGTGAGGTGAATTTTTATTTTTTAACTTCTATATTTTTCTAATCATCCTACCATGGGTACCCCATATCTTGTTTGGGAGTTTCTGGAGAAAAGGGTGGTTACATCAAGATTTGGGAGAACCATGATCCCATTTCTAGATTCAAAAATAAATTTTGTTTCTTTTTTAAATACTTAATTTTTAGAAATATTTCATTCATTCCACTTCCCACATGGCCTCCCATGACCTATTAAAACAACTATAGTCTTCCGAAACCCCTAATAATTCATAATCATAGTGGATTTGGGTCATGTATTCAAGTATTGGGGCAACCCGTGAGCCCATTTCCACTTTAAAAAAAATATTTTTTTCTTCAATATCTCATTATTGTTTTTATATTTTATGGTTGATTACACCTCTCACCCAAGACCAATAAATCTAGGGACACCTCCATGTATCATTTTCCCACTTAAGATCCCATATGGGTCGCGGATTAGGGTGAAATTTCTCAGGGTTTCTCAAATTGTCTAGATTTGAGAATGTAATTGGTCTCTACCATATTTGAATCATTTATTACTATTTTCCTCAAAATATTCGTCACCATGTTCTTAAATACCTAGGTTTATGTTACTCAGTTATTCTATATGGGGTTCTTGTTCTTTTATTTATATTCTTTATATATCTAGAGTTTCGGGAACAATGACGGGTGTTCTCGGGTGTGTGTTTTCTTACCGCAATGGTTTTATGGTAGGATATCCCTTGAAAATGACTTTATCATTTATGTTTCATCATTTTATTTCAATTATAACTAGATATATATTTTTATAATTGTTTTATAGCCTTTTTATTATTTTCATTAGGTGAAAAATGATTGTTTAAGACTTATTTTTAAAAAATTAGTGTTGTATTGTTATAAACGAGTACACCGCTTGCTTATATAATTGTTTTATTAAATTACACACTTGGTATATGGTATTTTTAACAATTTTTAGTATCTTAAATAGATATATTACATGAAATTGGTATTTTATCCATTTTCATGTTCTTATAATAAGTTTGTTGTTAAAAAGTGAATGCCATGTGTTTGGTAAATTGCTCGGTAGGATTTTATCTTCTTAGTGTGATTTAAATATTTTTTGGATTTTTAAATACATTTCTAGCATTAAAAATTGTGTTTTGGAGTAATTTTATTACTTTCCAAATTATTTTTGGTTTTATAAACAATTGGGTTTTTGGTGGTGAACTTGTTTTGGCCATAGGTGCATGAAAATGGCCCCGTTTGGCATACTTACAAAAATGGTCATGATTTGGATGTGTAACCTGAATGTTTTAAGGGATTTATGAATTTTTTACTATAAATTATTTTTATATACCTATTTATTAAAATTTAAATTTTTACCATTGGAAATGTTAGTTTTGAGATATGGTTAAAGGATCATATGGCATTTTTCTTATAAAAAATGTATTATTGTGAATTTCAGGTTTTATCATTTGGTCATTTTATGGTCCATGAAATTGATTTATTAAATAGTTTTGGGGATTCCAAATCTGTTTTGATACTGTATTGGTGGGTTTTTTGTCCATAAAAAAGAAATTTTTATTGATTTTATGTGCAATGCCTCATTTTACAAGTTGAATTTGTTTTATAAATTTTTTTGTGGTTTATTGATCTTTGAAAAAAATGTGAGATATGTGTGTGGGATGTTGGATGTGTTTATTATTTTTAAATGTAATATTAATGACAAAATGTTATTTTATTAATGTGTTATTTTTTTGAGCACAAAAAGGAAAAACTCGGGTATCTAGGGGGTGGACGTGTACTAGTATGCTAGTCTTCTATACGGGTTTTGTCTCAATTTCACATAGAAATTTTGACAATGAAAACGTGAAATAAAATATGACGATAATGATGTTGGGGAACACTAGGTTATGGATACTTATCCTAGTAGTGTCTCATGTGAAAATGGATATTTGTTATTGTTACTTTTACACCGAGATACACGGTTCTTTGGGCCCAAAACGAACTAGTTCCTAGGGGTGTTCCCATGACTTGTGTGCATCGACTATTTTGTACTCACCATCAATATACAGTTATTTAAGTTTTTAAATTCTGTAGTGTGTGTATTTTATTAAATTTTTATATTATTTAAATAAGAACTACAGAGAATTATTTTCATTTTGACATTGAATCTATTTGTAAAATTGTTACTAGCATTATTGTTTATAAAACATTCATGTTTTTGTCTAGTACTTTTTATAGCAAGGAACCTCATTTGGAAAAAATATTTTTATATATTGTATCTAAAAATTGAAATTGATTATTTTTTTATTTTAAAGGATGTGCATTGGGAATAAAATACCGGTCTAACCTACTATGTTTTAATACTCACGTTTATTTTTAATTTTTTTAGGCCTTCTACAAGTTTCAACTTAAGTTTAGTCACATTGGGTGAAGAGTATTCACTGTGTTGTGGAATGACCAATGAGGTCACATGGTGTTAGTTTGCAAATCAGTTTTTTCTAGTTTGTTGTATTGTTAAGTTGTACATTAAGTTTCTTGTATAAATAACATTTATTTCAATTTTATATAAATAAATGTTGGGTTGTCTGTTTTTTTCACTACTTATTTATTGATTGTTTTGTTGAAAAATCATTCCCTTTTCACTATAACTGGTCCCTCAGTGCTTATTTCTATCTTTGGAGAATCAAAAATGCCTCATGGAACTTGCCACGGAGCGGCCCGGGTGACTAGTTCTGGGTCGACCCAGACTGGTTCAGGATAGATACACATAAAATCCATTACACAATCGTATCCATACACGTACATCAAATAGTATTGAAAAGAACCATAATATAAAAGATAATGATTGATTCCAAAATCCCTTTACTAAATAAATTTTTATCATTGGAAATCATAATTAGGTTTATATATGAAAATCAAATTTAATAATTAATATTAAAACATAAGTTCATAGATATAGATGAAAAACTATTAAATAGATACGTGACCTATAATAAATGAGTGTATTACATTATTCTCGATGATACAAATTAAAATCCAAAACATTAAAATGATAAAAAATTCTATGATATTTTGAAAACTAAAACCCTATAATTAATCTTTAACTATCTAATAAATAATTAAGAATCAAATAAGAACATACCATAGATTTACAGACTGATGATAGAAGTAGGTTCCGACGGTGGTGGAGTTCGTTGAGGCAGTAGCCAAGGAGGCTATGGAGGGGTTCGCTCTAGATATGGGGATCATGGTAGGTGTGGGTTCAGGATAGAGAAGGTGTTCATGGTGGAGGTGGGTTTTGAGGTGGAGGTGGATTCACAGAGGTCATAGGGTTCACGATGGATGTGTGTTCACAAGGAGGGGTTCACAGTAGAGGAGGGGTTCATAGTGGAGCAATGGTCGGTGATGGTAGAGGAGTAGATGAAGGAGGAGTCAGTGGTGGCAAGGGTCAGTTTCCATGAGTTCTTGAGGTGTGTCAGAGTAGAAGCTGACTATTAGGGTTCATTTATAAAACTAGGCCATTAGGCCATTTATTGAATAATTAATGCTTGATGGGTGGGATATCCCTTGGGGGGATATGGCCTGCCTTTCTAGCCTATTTGAGTTGTGTGCGTGCATTTTTTAATGTAAATGTTCCCCCAAACCCCAAATATATATAATTAAAATATTTATTATAATTATAATTATAATTATTTGTTTAAATTTATTAATATATTTATTTAATTATATATATTTTTAACATTATAATTATATTTTATGTAGAATATTTATTTGAGGGGTTCTTTTCTTGGAGAACCTAGTTTGAGATAATGTAGCTCACTCATGTACTGGTGTTTATGTTTTCATATTTTCAGTGACACTAAACTAATACAGTTTTACGTGTATGTCTGGTTAATGTTTCAAGTCTTCCTCATAAATTATGTAATGTATATATACATGAAGGCTAGTTTTTTATACATACCACCCAATCCTAAGAAAAATAAATCACCCGTATAAGAAATTAATTCTTATATTAGTAATACTATAATAAAATAAATAAAAATCAATGATACAATACATAAATAAAATGTCAATTTTAAACTGATACCATATACATTTTATCATATCAACCCCACCATGTATCAAATTATTGTGCTTATGATTTCTACACATGAAATATGACATATGGATCATTTTACTAAAGTTTCAATTTAACCAAAATGAATTTTCTTAGATTTGAGTACATCACTGGTCTTTTTTTACAAAAATGTCAATTTTAATATAAAATGAAACACCAGAAGTCATATAGATCACACCGTGTGATGGATTGAGGTTACACTGATTTTTAAATGTCATATATTACTTATCGATAATTTTTATAATGTATGAAAATAATTGAAATTTATTTTATAGGATTAGAGTATCTCACCTGTGTTCTTTTTACTAAAATGTAATTTTAAACTGAAAATGCACACATTGAGTCATAACAATCCCATCATGTGATTTTTTGATATGAGGATAATTCCAACACATTAAAAATTACTTAGGAATTAGTTTTCAATATTATCAACAAAATATACGCAATTTCTCTCAGTTCTCAGTGAGTTACACATGTTTTGAACTAAAATGTCACTTTTAAACTAATAATGTACTCTTTCAGTTATAACAGGAAAACTGTATACTAGATCGAGTTACAAATGATTCCTATATGTCAAAAATTAATTATAGATAATTATTCAATATTCTCAAAACAAACAAAATTTAATTTTTAGATTTGAGTATGTCACTTATCTTTTTTACTAAAATGTCAATTTTAAATAGAAAATACAGACATGGAGTCATAACGGTCACTCTGTGAATCAGTTTGAGGTGAAATTGATTCATAAAAAATAAAAATGATTTTTGGATCATTTTACTAATGTTTAAAAACAATCTAAATTTTCCTTCACAATTTTTATCAAGTTACTTATCCTTTTTACTAAAATGTCATTTCAAACTCAAAACACACACTTTGAGTCATATCAGTCACATTATATGTCAGTTTTAATGTGAGATTGATTACTACATATCACAAACTACTTATGAATTATTTTACAATAATATCAACACAATATGAGTGTTTTTTTGATGATTTATCGTGAGTGAAAAACATTTTAATCTGAAATGTAAATTTGAGAATGATTATAGAAACTTTGATTCATAACTATCACACTGTGTACCGGTTTGAGGTACATATGATTCCTACTTGTCAAAAATGTATTATAGATCATTTCATAAAGTAAGAAAACAATTGTATTTTTTTCTCTATTTTTAGTACATCTTTTTCATTTCTAACTAAAATTTTAAATTTAAATAAAATGTCACAAATGGAGTCATATCGGTCAGACTTCACATTATATTGAGTTGTGGATGGTTCTTACACATAAAAAAATAATTATGAATCATTTTCATAAAGTATAAAAACATTTTTAATAAGTATTGTAAGTTTTCAGCATGTTACTTGTCATTTTTTTGTAAAATGTTATTTTTAAACAAATAACACACACTTTTAATCATACTTCACACATTGTGTGTTAGATTATTGTGAGATTGATTCCTACACATCAAAAATGACTTATTAATTGATTTACTGAAGTATCAAGATAGTTAAAAAATTTTTTTTGGTTTTTTTGGAGTGACAAACATTTTTAACTAATATGTTAATTTTAAACTAATAACATACACTTTCAGTCATATCAGACACATCTTGTATCAGATTGTGGTGTAGATGATTCCAAAATGTAAAAAATGTCATATGGATCATTTTCTGGAAGTATTTAAATAATCCTAATGTGCTTTTTTAGGGTATGATTATGTGATGTGTATTTCAAAGTGAAAAGTCAATTTTGAAATGAAAATATAAACTTTGAGTCATATTGGGCATAAAATGTTGATAAGATAAACTAAATAATCCATATAAAGTATCCCCTTTATGGTTTATTTATAAATTCTTCCACTAAAAATGTTTCTCATTCATTTTTAAACAAATCTATTTATTCTTTTGAATTTGAGGAATTTCGACATTCATTGTAGTACTAGAAAAATGTAAATAACGGAATAATAAATATTTTATCTAAAATTTTAATTATCTTCTAAGATAACTCTATGGAGATGATAGTTTGTGGATGGTATATGATATATTACCAAAATTTTCATACATAATAACCATACTCTTTTCCATCAGTTTATTTTTCATACATAATAACCACGATTTTTATGATATTTAAACACTTCCCTATAAAAATATAATTTTCATTGAAACAAAATTTAAAATCTATAACATGATATTTTTTTATAAAATATTTCATTTAGTGTATTAAAAATTGATAAATGTTATCACATGTGCTCAGTTTTTTGGGTATTCATTCATTAAAACCTAAAAATAAATCTGTATAGTATCCAAATTGAATGTATTATGTATCAAATTTGGCCTAATAATTAAAAATGAATATGTAATGATCTTAATGAAAACATATTTTATGTAATTAAATTGTATAGTTTTACACCTTAATCATGGGTATTAAGAAGTTTATATCTTCTATAAGTTTGATTTGAAAAATTGTGGGGAGTTGGTTTCACTATTCCTTCATATTACATTGGTTCCAATGATAATAATTACATTGAAGTAATGTGAGGACTAATTGTTGGAAAATTTTGTTCATATATTTTTTACCCTCAAATAGTATTGATATATATGACTAAAAAATTTATGAATGGTATTTAGTCACAATTAACATAATAGCTTAACTATTGGATAAAAAATTATGAAAACACACCTCATGTATACATATAAAACTGATATTCCTATACATTAATACATGAGGATTTCATTTTAATTCTCAATACCAATATAGTCTATAATGGCCTCTATATACATATATTCTTCATAATAAACTACTGTCATAGAATGACTTGCTAAATTTGTATGCACAAGAACCATTAATGTTAATAAATATAGAAGTTTAATGGGAAGGGTAAATTTACTTTGTAAATATACTTTAAATTGGTTGGATGATACTTTAGATCATTTTGATTCAAACCTTCTGCTTCACCCCACACCCTATGTCCATCCAAAATAAAATTCATCGATTAATACATTTATTCATTAATTGATAATGTTTTTTCATGAAAAATAAAATGGAAATAAATTCTTCATTGTTGAAATATATTTTTACAATATCTAACAACCCAAATATAAAATAATTAATACCTTTAAAGATTATATGAATATATTAATCATCAAGTTGAATAGTTTTCTCATTGGTCGATTCTTTAGCTATGTTAATCCCATCTTGCACATAAACAAATATCTGTTTTTTTGTTTTGTATAATATCTCCTTGGATATTGTACAAGTTACCCCTCACAATTAGGTGATGGTTGGATATTTCTAGATATAAATCAAAATCAAAATAAACATATATAATATCCACACATGAAAGTTTTCAATGTCATCCTAATTCATATTTCATATAATTAATTATAAAAAAATTTATTAACTCTTCTCAGATAGCACTTTGAAGGGAATGATTTTCCCAAAAGCTGGCGGGGAGTCAGGGGATCTTCACATAGTGGGTTTTATTGTGTTATTTCTTCTCTTTGATGACATTCCATAATATTTCCTAATAACTTTTACTAAAAATAATTTTTTTATTCTATAGTATCTATTCATGCATGAATATCTTCCATTTTCTTATCTTTATCCCCAAATTCATTTCTTTTCTAAAAATATGTTTTGGTTGACACACTAAAACTCACACCCCTAACATGAAAGTACTATTCTCTCCATGTCGATTCCATTTATGATAACAGATCATTTGGTAAAGATGATAATTAATCATGTGTCTAATTTGGATAAAAATTACAAGAAAATAACCAATCATTATTATGAAATAGAAATTTAATAAAAAACAGAACTTTATTTTGTCACACTTAAAATTCATTCCAACATTTTTTATGTGCATTCATATGTTAGTATCCCGTCCTTATTTACATGTGAATATTTGTTTTATCATATGACATGTGAGGGATGTGGATTTGAAATTCCATTCATCAATATTCCTATAAACCAAGGAATATAAATATGTTGTCATTTTATGTCACATTAAATTATTATGATTGATTAAAAATATATACCAATTTTTAAGTGAATCATATCCCAACCATAATTTATGGTAGTGGTTAATTGATTTATCTACTTTTATCTTATTTTCAGCTCTCAATTTCTAATTCATAAATTAATAATTCCTAAACAAATTGATTAATACATTTATTTTCAAGAAATGTTTTACTGATCATAATGTACCTGAAAGGTTGTATCCTCATGATGTATAATAAATGTATCTCATACCTATTGGTTTTTCAGGTGTGCATACATATTTGGTGGTTGTTGGTTCATTTTCCCTTTAGCATATTTGGAAAAAAATCATAATAATTGTGTTAAATCCTCTATGATGTTTTCTAGTGAGTAATAACAAAAATTTCTTTCTAGATTCATCTATTATAAATGAACTCTGAAAGGTATAATGAAAAGTAAGTTAATGTTTAATTATTTGTTTTGTAAAATAAAGAAATAATGTCATAATTTTAACCTAATATCTTCACAAATCAATGTCTTAAGAAGGGTAACAACATTGTTCAATTAATCTTAATAATTTAGAATGCATATGGGGGTGGTGAACCCAATGTAACTTCTAAACAATACCTTGTAAGGTGTTAGTTAGAATTCTTCATACATTCCATCCAACATCATATTGGATGCATTTATTTCTCCCCTTGATATTTTTATTCGGACCACATCATGTTACAATGGTCTTCTTTTTTATATGACATCAATTACTCATCATCTACCATTTCATAGAATTCAAGATCTTGCAATATATTGTTCCTCTAGATTGGTATCATCAACATGTGATGAAGGATGTTGTTAATATTAATTGTAATCATAAACCATTCAAAATTTTTGTGATTCCTGTATATTGGTAGAACCAATATATTTGGAAAGATATTTTTCACTCGGATTTGGATCATCATAAAGTGAATACATCATTATTTTCAGAATTTTCTAAACATTAAAATTAGATTTTGTAAAAGATGTAATAAACATATAATAATATGAGGTAACATGATGTATATTATAAGAAAATATATCCTAATTATTTTATATATTTTTAATGGATTAAGGGATTTAATGCATCTATAGGGTATCCAAATACTTTTATTGTGGTATCCTCTAATATAAAAGACCCTGTCCATATTGGGAGCTCTCTGAAATTATTGAAAAATTACAATGAAAGAGTCATCCTCATTTAAATTTACATATGGACCTTAAATGGTTTTGGTCCATAACAAATAAATTTAACACTTTCATTATGTGTAATCTGGATCATAAAATAATTGTACAATCTATGATGTCATTATAAATTGATCATATTTTTACCCAGGCAGAAATCTACTTTCATGATTCCCAATTCAACAATTTGAATATCACTTCCATTATCAACCCACATTAAATGAAAAATCATATCATGGAATGTTGTATAATACTATTCCCATATTTTTTAATGATGATAAATATGAAATTTTCTGATAAATTAGAATTTTGTCATTTGTACCAGATACATTCATCTATTCAGCCATAAGTGCAACTTCACTATTTTTTTGTGATACTACATTCATCATGTTCATTTTTATAGAATTAAAAACCATTAATTTTTTTAACCATTATGAGATAATAGATGAAAAATTAATCCTCCAGCTATCCATCAAAGTAATTCAAAAATAGAATTCGTATTTTCAGCTGACTGATTAAAAATATAGTATCAATACAATCCTAAAAAAATTTATTTTTAGTATTAGAAATACTTCTGTTAACCCTAGATGGATTCAAATGCCTATGAAATATTTTATGGGTTTCAACACATGGAAAAAACTCTAAACTATTCTGCAAAATGTAATGGTGGGTCTGCCTCCAATCAATAATAGTAATTGAAACATTAACTATTCTATAAATAAATACACCCACATGTCACCCTATGTGATGAGATTTTGGTATACCAATGCTTTCCCCGGTGAATAGGTAGTTAGTACATAATTCAATAGTATTCTCAACAATATATCTCTCTATAATATTACCTTCCAGTGTAATTATATTTTTGACATACCCATTCAAAAAATTCATATACTATTCAATGGGGTACATATATCTATAATGTATAGGACCTCATAGTATATTATCTATAATAAAGAGAAAGATTAAGTGACTCATTATATCAATGAATAATAGGGGGATGAAAATTTATTATTCACATAATATGAAAATAATTTCCTTTCCACAGTTTAATATTTCTTTGTATCTATAACTTTTCTACATATATAATTGAAAATTAAACAAAGATTTGTTGATGTATGAAAAAAATTCTTGAAAAAAAATAAATTCAAACCTATGAGAATTATATCTTTCATCAATACATGAAATGTGTGTGATTTTAGACCCTTTAACTTTAAATTAGTCACTGACATGATAATTGTGATATTTTATGAATACCCATATAGATCCCTTACATTATTAAAGATGTTTTAAAGCTAATACATCTTTTTCCTGGAAAGAGTTAAATCACATTTACAAAGAAAATTCCATTTCTCACTCTTCACTAGTTCCAAATCTTCCCATATTCCCATGTCAATAATGTCTAACCTAGCCTTAATTCTATACTTTTATTTTAGGGTGCATTTAGTAACATTGCATGCACAGTAAAACATAATTTTTTTCAACATTAATTACATCACTAAAATGTATGACACACAAACAAATTTAGTATGGTTATTAAAAAAACTTATATCTTTTTCCAACGTGTTTTTATTGGTTTTTTCAAAAAATGATTACCAAAATTAGATTCCATATCATTTAATTACATAAGTTTATGATCACCTATTAGTGAAGATGTGATTGTATAGTCTTATGAACTCTCACTGAATAATGTAACCCAATATCGATACTTATGTCACCAAGGTAGAAATATGTGATGTTCTAGAAAAATAGTCATTGATGAATGTTTCAAAATAATTTACTATATACATTTTTCATGAACGAGACACCCTTGAGTTCCTTAAATTCTATATCTTGAAAATTTTACATAAGAAATAATGTCATTTATCATTCCGTAAAACATGGATCTCAATGTGGAATATTCAGTTTTGTAAGCATCATAGATCATAAAATCTAAATCCCATAATAATTTAAATGTTATACCAATGGATTCAAATAAACAACAATATCATTTTTTTGGTGATGATATAGTTAGTGATAACAAAACATATTTTTGTCTCATACATAACCATGATGGAAAGTAAAAATTTACCAATATAACCAACCATTCAAAATGAGTGATACTTTGAGAACTAAAAGTATTAAATCCATTTATATATTTCACAGGACAATGGTTTCTTAGCTTATTTCCAAATTTAGGATACTCATGATCAATTCTACACCACTATGGAGAGTCTTCCGGTTGAAGAATTTTCCAATTTTTATTTCTTATATCTATTTTCTATGTCAATTTTATTTCATTCTCCTCAATTCCATATAGGTTCCTAAACATTGGAATTATTTTCAAGTATAATTAAAATTTAGTAGGACTCGATTCATCTTTCTTGTATAGAGAATCACCATACTTTGGGCATTTGTTTTTTATTTTTTTCCTTTGAGAAATATTTTACAGTCATTTGGGAAGGTGTATTCTCTTATAGATCATAACCATTGAACATGGAATTTGTTTAGAATATTATATTTGGAATGTAATATCATTATATTATGGGATAATATCATTATCGATGTCAACTAGTTCTATAAAACCAATTTTACTCCATCCATTTCCAAATTTTAAGTTTTATAGCATCAGTTTGGATAAAAATGTAATATATCTAGTACAACCAGCATACAATGACACATTTTCACAAAAATTTATCTTCTCAAACAATTTTTAAAAATAATTAGGTTTATCTTTAACTATCATTATCATTTCCTCAATATAATCATAAAACATGATGCAGTCATTCATTACATCCTCATATTCTTTTTTCACATGATTGGAACCTATCCATTATTCATTCATATCCATCTTATTTTATTTAGTAATATTAATTTTTAACAAAATAAATAATGTGTAAAATAAATTTCATGAAAAATTCATCTTATGATTAAAATGTTCCTATAAGGTAAGATTATTAAGGGTGATGCTTTTAAAAGAAACAAATTAGTTTATTAATTGTTATTATTTTACTAATGTGGTTTATCATTAATCATTTATATATTTTATGAACCTAATATACAATCTCTTAAACTAATTTTTGTCCAATGAGTGGCCTCTCCCCTTTCATAACCCAACATAGAGGTGAACAACACATGACCTTTAATACAAATAATCAAATCATTCTATCTATATCAATTCTTCATAACTATTTTCATACAAAAATATAAACTTATCTGATTTAAAATCCACTAACTCAAAATTCGTCACAATATACTTTACATTTTTTTAATTTATAAAAATAAATAAATATTGAAATATGGTACTCTAATTTTCACTAAAAATAAAATACACATGTTGATGATATTTTTTAAAAGACATTTTGGTTTTAATCCATGGGAGTAGGAGGGATTATTGGACTAAATGGTAGGAATTATTTTATTCTAATCTATGGGATAAAGAGGGATACTTGAAACTTGGGTATAATTTCTAATAATGAACCACAAAAACAATATCTACATATAATTTTCTATCTCAACCTTACATGATATGTGGGTAATGTGTTTGTAGTGAATAGCTAGAATCTCCATGAAATTATGGTGTGAAATAATGAATAATGAATGAAAATGAACGTGAAGGCGATGGATAGGGTGAACGCATAATGGATCTAGGAATGAGAGATTTGAAGAAAATTTGTGTAGGAGGGATACATATAACTTATGTCTAGGAACAAGTTCTTCAGAAATAAACTCCTCCCACTTTTTATTTACAGTCACCACATTGCATGATTAGTGGGTGGGATTTTTGTGGTGTAAAACTAGGGGATACATTAAATTATAATGATAAGTAATGATGAATGAGTGAAAATGAACATGAATGAGAGGGAGATGGTGTTCGAACAATGGCTTGAGGAAAGAGACAATGGATGGAGAATCAATGAGGTAGATCAAGGACATATAAAATCACATACCCACATGCTATTAAAACCATTTGAGAAAAATAAAATTAAAAAAAATGTTCTAGGGGGAGATCTGGATCAAAAGCGATCACATACCTTGATTTTAATTTATCTTTAAAAATTGATGAAAAAAATTTATATAAACATTAAACTGTGAGAAACATATTAATAGCAATTTAAAAATTTAAAAAAAGATTAAAAAAAGAAATTTTTATACTTTTAGTTTCTCTTCATTTTGATTCAATGTAAAATTTAGTAAAAGAAAAAAAAATGAAAATAATTTCTCTCCATCTTGATTCCTGAAAAATATTAAATGAAAAGAATAGAAATAGTTTGGAAATATAACAAAAACCCTTATAAATGATATAGTTTTCCAAAACTCAATTATTCTAAATATAAAAATATTATAACTATAAATAGTATCATTTATTTTTAAATAAATATATATCTCATATATATACCTAATTATTTAAATCTGAGTTCATAAATGTATATATTCATTAAATAAATTTATAATTATATTAATATATATTTTTTAGTTCATTAAATATATGTTTCAAAATATATTTATAAACATTTTTTGTCATTAATAATAAATTATGTTGAAATTTTTTTATACCTATAAACAAAATTATTTATGTACACATTATTATTTATAAATAGAATTATTTATACACACATAATCAGAATTATTTATATCTTATATTAGCTCTTTGGGGGTAAAATTACATTCAAACACAAACACAAAAACACATGCCCTTGTCAGAACCCAGTCCATAGCCCCTTGGGATATATCAGACGATGCCTTGATCTATATATATATATATATATATATATATATGTGGAAACAGCAGATACCCCCTCTCATCACTGCCCTACTGTCGGGTGGGGGGTTCCTCCACACGTTGGCTCACCAGCCATCATCCACTATCTCTACAGTCCACCAACCATTCACCAAGAAACCGAGCACTCCACCAGTACAGGACATCATCATCACATCCACATTAGATGATGTTTTCGAAGCATAAAACCCCCCACCATTGGGTGAGGGCACTACCAACCAGCCAACAATACCATAATAGCCCACTACAAACACTGACCCTGAGGTAGTTGGGGTACATCATTTTAGTGCCATGAGTTGATACCCCTAATCAATCATCAATTTCATACATCATGAACCCCATGAAAAAGGTGCCTCACATCCACCATCTACCACCGTGCTAAACACACACACCGTCACCTTTTGTCAGAGACCTCATGGGCCATGTCTACAACAGACCCCACTGGCTGACAGTACCCACCTCTATCATCGAGCGGGGATCCATCATTATTTACTCCCCATGCTGATGGGTATGTTTTCCCCATCATGTTTCCATGTAAGTACATCACATATTGTTGGAATCAACATATGAAATCTAGAAAACATGATCCCCCAATTTAGTTAGGGGCCAGGAGAGCTATCGTCGGGGATTGAACACCAGCCCTGGATGAAAATGAAGGGTGTGCCGAACAATTTAGCTTTACCCCATCTTCTAAATTAATTATATACACGTAATCAAAATTATCAATTTAAGGTAGTTAAAATTATTTATAAATTCCTTTAATAATTTATTAGTTCAAGATATTTAAAAATAATAAATCAAAATTTATAAATCAAAATTTATAAATCAAAATAATTATTAATTCAAAAATTATTATTAATTCAAATGTATCAAATAAAAAAAAATTATTCATGAATATTAATTAAAAAAACATTATTATTCGAAATATATTTATAAATTATTTGTAAATTATTTGTAAAAAATATTAATCAATGATAATCCAAATTATTTATAATTAATATTATTTATAAATTATTAAATATTATTTATATTTACAGAAAAGAATTAGGAATAAGATTTCGTTATTATTATTTATAAATTATGTGGATGTGACAAAAATAATTATTTACAAATTAAATTTTAAATAATATGTATATTCACATGAAAACATATCTTATTATTATTTATAATCAATAAGGTGTTCATTTATAAAATGTTTTATTTATGGTAACATTGAATAAAATATGCACATAGGGTAATTTTGAAAAGATCCAAAAATAGAACGAGATCGCTGTGATTCCTTGATAATCACCTTGATGTTATGGTTATTGAAAAGATGCAATGGGGATATAGTGATAAGTATGAAATCACAATCAACATAAACCACCATCATACAAAAAGTACAGTAATGATATAAACCAAAAAAGTGAATTGGTGAATAAAATATAAACCAATGTTAGGTTGAGAACTCAGTGGGTATTTTGAAATTATATAGTGATACCTCTCATAGTAAAGGCATCGGGTTCAGGTAATTGAATTGTTCGTCAAAAGTGGAATCCTAGAATTTTATGAGGGACGATCAATGAAGGTTTGAATGGTTTTTTATGTGATGAGATAGAGTTGGATATGAATCAAACCGTGTGTTTAGTTTAGAATGTGATGGGTGTGTTTTGAGAGTTAAACATACAAATTTTAGGAAAATCTAGTTTGATCATGTTGCGATGGGAGTATAGTGGTGTCGTTTAGCGAGTAGTATAACTTTAGGTTCTAACAATATAAATCGACTAATACCTTAGCTTTATAGAGGATAGATTCATCAAGATGATTGATGACGAGTGGCGATAATGATTCACTTCCATGAGACCTTAAACTACATGAGGGGGGGAGACTCTGTTAGGGTTCTATTTAAAGATAATGTAAGGATTTTATAAGTTCTTTAAAAAAATCACTCATAAAGAGTGGTTTTAGTAGTTCTAAAATAGTAAGTACGGATAAAAAAGATCTTTATCTGTGGTTTTATTGCCTTGATAAAACGTATCATTATCATCACTAACAAAGCACTGATAAAAACATAATTTCAATAATAAAATAATTATAATTAAAAAATTTAAATGTATATAAATATAAATAAATATTTAAATAATTAAAAATAACTATTTATTAATGTAATTATTAAAAATTTATTTATTATAATTTTACAATTATTTTTCTTTAAATATATATTTATAACCTTAACTTCAAATAAATATATTTAAAAATATTTTCATATATTTATAATATAATTATTAATATTAAAATATATATATTTATTAATATAATAAATGTATTATTTATTTAAATATATTTATTATAATTTTATTATAAATATATATATTTTTTTATTTATAATTTTAATTATAAGTAAATATATTTAATGTTTTTTATATTATGAAAAATAATTTTATATAAATATATATATTTATATAATTATTAATATATAAATATTATAAATATATTTATAATAATTTTATAATTCATTATGTATATATATATATATATATAATTATAATTATAAATAAATATATTTAAAAATGGTTGTATATAATTATGAATATATTTGAAATTGTGAATGTTTGAGTTCATGTTGAAAAACCAACCCACACTCACAATATTTATTAGAAAAAAATGAAAATTATATTATATAAATGAAAGAATAGATCATAAAAGTTTATAGTTTCCATAAATATAGAATATAAGAGATCCATTACCGCTACTACCCATAGAACCACTTTTTTATGATATGCACACATATAATTTTTCTTTCGACATCTCTACCATGATACGATCCTTTGAGGAGGCATGCAAACGTCACTCGATAAAAAAAATTGAGTAATCCACTGGAATGATGCTGCTCTTATAATTATGTTAAATATAATTAAAATCCATCTCTGGATTAAGATGACAACCATATTCAATGATTTCATGGAAGTTTATAGACTACAATATTATCCAAGTATATAGAGACATCCGGTTCTATTTCAGTGAATGTGACATCAAGTTGTAAATGAAACTATTTTGTCAACTATTCGGAAAGGCATTTAGGGAGCATTTCATCCTTGTAGTCCTTCAGAGGAGTCGTGGGGTTTTTTGTCTTTATCGCTTCATAATATGTGACCTAGGACTTTCCAAAACATTCATACCCATTTTTCATAATATCTAAAAACATGTATGGGTAAGAATATTCCATATTTTCCATAACATTAGTGTTCATCAGTCTACTGCCACTTCCTCAAAATCCACTAGAACCATTAGGTGTCTTACTCTCTCCCACTACGTGGGAAACTAATAATTACCTTCCTGATCATCCATGATCAATATTTGATCCTCATTATCATGAGGCTCATTGTCATGACTCATTCCAATATAATCATACCCATTAACACCAGATTCTGAAGCATCCTGACAAGGTAAACCTACATTTTCTGGCTAAGCATTTGATGTGGTATGATCATCCTTCCCAATCAGGGTATCCTCATCCTTTCTAAAAACCCTATCATTAGAATATCTTACCTCAACAATTCCTTGAGGTTTTAACATCAAAAAATGATATTGATTATAAACATATTGAGGGGAATTTTGACGAGGTGAAGATAACCCTTATAGGGGAGGAGCACCATCTAAAGGGGATAACCTTTGAGTATATTACATGGGCCCCAATTTAAATCCTAGATAGTTTCTAGTAGTAGATTTTCAATGAAAACCATAATAATTAGCCCATATCATTACAATATCAATATTTGGATAGGCCGATATAGGAGTGACACTGTGATGAATCCTTAGATCCTTAACCACAACAAGTACCTGTCTTGGAGTAGAAGCCCCCACAAAACGATGATCAATATTCTTATACATAGGGACTTAAATGACCATAATTTTTTCAAGGATATTATTTCCCCACAACCACCAGACCATAAAAAATTATCTTCATACAAATCTTCCTCAACAAGCCTTTTATCACTTCTGAATGACATGGTCTTATTACCATCAGGATCAGAGCCATCATTATTCTCCTTCACAACAACATCCAAATTTATTAAATTAGGAATATATATTTCAAGTGAAACTAAATATATAAATCACCCACCACACATTAGTCTTTATTACCCACATATCCTGTCACTACTTCAATGAAGGTGGAAAGACCTATGTTTCCATACATTTCTCCTATGGAATCCCTATTACACGCATTCCTACTATTACATTCATCATTATATGAATTAGTAATGGGAATTTTATGCATGAAATTTTAAATGGAATTCCCAGATTTTTTACATATTCAGTAGTGAATAGTCCTTTTGTATTCTTGATCCAGGTTACAAATATTACAACTTGTTTTTACAGAATTCCTGTTTATTTTTAAATATCAATGGAAAATTCCAATTTTTTATTAGCATCCATAAATATTTCTTATTCAACCAAGATTGATCATAAATAAATATCCAAAACAACTATAGAAAAGTTACCAAATTAGAAATTTCTTTTTCTTATCAACATTAATTAGAGGACCAGTAGAATAAGAGATGTCCCAATGAAACTGAGAAAGAAAAAAAGAACCAGGGGAGATTATAGATTTGAATACGAACATGAGAAATTTATTTTTGCACCAAATAATTATTGATGAAGGTATCCCATGAGTAAATCTACCAAAAAACAAATTTAGGGGAGACAAATACAAAACCCTAGGCTCTAGATTTTGGAATCATTAATGGAAAAACCGTATAGAAATAGTGTTTCCCTAAAGAAATAATCCTCAATCCACCAAATCCCTAAATTTGAAAAAGCTGTTATCATAACACCCTAATATGTTTTGGAATATATAGTCCATAGAGTGTAAATTGATCCAAAATAAAGGGTTAAAATACTTGAAATCTCCTTGAGGATTTATGATGTGGGTGGTGAAAAAATCAATGATACAGTCGTGGTGCAGACCTGGTAACACATGGAGGAGGATACAATCATGGTGTATGGAGGATGATGCAAGGACGAAGCTGCATTGGGCCTTTAGTCCATATTTATGGTCTAATAGGTCTTGGGCCTATGTGATTTGTAAAGCGTATCCCTCTACTTCGATTGAAATAGGTCTTTGATTTCATTAAAATATAACAGGGGATGAGGGTCTTGATTTTACACTACAGTCATGATGATGGAGATTAGGTCTTCCTCATTTTGATGGATTTTCTTCATGACATCAAACTCAAACTCTTTGTGGGTGGTGAGATTTTAGTCACCTATTGGAATGATGAATCCTATAATAAGGAGAAAGAAATGGATTATTTGAAATAGGTTGAATTATTAGGTTTTAATTCAAGTAAATGATTTTATCTTATTCTTTTTATGAGGTTCTAAAACACCTCAATCTATTATGAATTTATTTTTTCGAATAAATATTAATTTTTTGATGGATTTAATTTCACTCCACACTATGTTAAGCTTTCATTATATGCAAAAAAAATTTAAGATAGCCCTACACACAACACATAGTTTAGTTTTCAGTACACACAACACTAATTTTGGCTTGTGATACAAACAATACCATGTTTATGTTATGTTACATGGAATGCTGATCTTAGATTGTATTACCCGCAACACTGAGTTTAAATTAAAACATCACATATTATTAAAATATTATTAATGTTATCACATAGAATTTGGAATTATGATATTGAAAAAGATTAACTAAATTATAAAAATATGGTTTAATTCTGTTTATAAAATGAATTATATGTTAACTAATTAATTATAAATAATTTTTTTGAGCTATTTTGAAATAAAAAATTCTTTTCTGGAAAACTATTTTTTCAATGTGCAAACCCATTTTATTTCAGTAAAATAAACAAACCACTTTTTAATAATGATTTAAATTAACAATATATATTATATATAGTTAATAAAACATTTAACATTCATCTTATGTTTTTTCTAGGTAAGATATATGAATAAATCCAAATTTGTTCATAAAATATGTATTTTTTCAAAAAGTTAGTTTTTCCACCATTTAATAGAGAACTCATTTTCAAACGAATTTTTCAATGTTTTCAAAATTAAATTTGAAAAAATAAACTTCATTTTTGAATGATGAATGTAAAAATTTTCTTTGGAAGAATTTTTGGGAATTTTTTGAAAAGGTTCATTTTTTTATAAATATTGAAAAATATTGACTCCTCCAATTAATAATTATTTTATTAAGAAAATATGATGAAAATATAAAAACTGATAAAAGACCCAATTAGGGTTGGTTTAAACTCGTGAAACCCAAGGTAACCCCCGTAAAAAGTTCCCTCTCAATAGGGGAAAGGAATTAAAAGATGAAAATAGAGTAAAATCTGTTGTATGAGATGCTAAAGAGGCAACGAAATCCACAACCATTTTCCTTCCCACTAGGTGAAGAGGAAAGTCATCTAACTATTAATAAACCCTGGGAAATTCATAATGATTTTAATTATTGACCAAGGGGGGATATTAGTTATTTTTAGGGACCCATGGAGTATAAGTGAATCCATTTCAAGTACTAGCAAGGTGATCTTATTTTGATATCATAGATGAAGGCTGGTGAGGATCGCCAAAGATTCCCCATGAAGGGAATGGATATAGAGAATAATGCACTAAATATAAGAATGATAGAGCCTTTTAAATCATTAACCATAACACCTTTGGTAATCATACTCGAGATACAGGAGTCATCCATATTAAGTTTTAATTAAAATTTTCCTTTTAATTTAATATTTATATAAAGTTAAATTATATTTCAAATTAGTTTTACAATTTAAATAGTTCAGTAATACATATATTGATCCAATTTAGTTCATTCAGATAAATTTTATAATGAAATTTAAAATAAAAACATTGTAATCTTTTGTAGTTTTCAATTTAAAAACCATATTTCTCGACACTTTTGCGGGATTAATTTCAAAGAATCTTTTGTCGCTTATGTTAATTGATTTTGAAAAAAATGGATTTCATATTTTTAATAATTTTAATTTATAATTTCTATGAAAACCAACATAATTTTTTACCAATGTTAGTAATGAATTAAATTAAAATTTATATCAATAATTATGGTAAAAAGAATATTATTTAAGCGTTAAAAAATGAATATGAAGTGTAAAAATGACCAAAAACATATCAAAACCACATTTTATGGACGTATATAGACCATATAATGTATAAGGTTATAATCTAATCCATTTTAATACATTTTTATATCAAAATTGTTGGTTTATTTCAATATTTTATAAATTTATAAGTCTTACACTCCCCTCCCTTATAAAAGGACATTCTATATTCCCCACTCATTACACCACTAAAGACCATTGTATCAGCCAATACATATCCAAATATCTTCCATAAATCCCTATTCTTATTCCATAATCCACTATTTTGGAATAAATATAGTCAAGTAAGGCCTTAGGTTAAAACCAATAGGAGATTCCTGAAGAAGGGGTAGTGTTCATCAATGAATGATTTTGTTTTATTTCATCCACAAAACAATTAGATTATTATTACATAATGTCAATATAATAACCCCAAATTTTAAATATTATGATATATTGTTTTGTTACAGTTAAAACCGAAAACCACAGACAAATCCAGTAAATGGGTTATGATATCATTGTTTGTGTGTATGGTAGACAACTGCCTCACGAATCGTTGTCCTATGTTATTACAGTAACACTAATAATGGTTGGGAATAATGGTAGAAAAATTGTTTATATATTATATTTATGATATTTATGATATTATTATTATATTGTAATTTTTATATCACATATAAATCCATTCATTCCATTTTATGGGAATTGGATAAAATCGTTCGTGTGTATGATGTACTACTGTCTCACGAAGTGAAGTGATTCATTCTCTCTCTACATGAATTTTATTAGGGATGATTTTAATATAAATACGTGATAAATATTAAATAAAATTATATTTTAATGATAATGTATTATATACTTTTATTTCATTCAATCTTTAAGGGAAATGGAAACAATGTCCAGGCGTACGTATGACCTACGGTTTCCATGGACGGTGTATTTCATTTCTTATTTATATCATTTACAGAGGTGATTAAATACATATATATATATATATATATAATATGATATTTATATCATAGTAATAATTTTATATATCATGAATTCATGATTATGATAAGATAACCAAAAATATAATGAGACAAAAAATTTATGAAAAAAGTGGTTATTACCCAAAATGTATCTTTAACATGGAATTATTAAAATAAGAGTAATATAAAGTCATAAGAAAATAATATATTTAATTATATATATGAATATATTTTGGTGATATATTTATAATAAACTTTTAATCATTTTACACGTTTTTTTTACTGATTATGATGAGATTCAATATGTAAGGAATGGGATTTCTGTCGAACTTATACTTATGTGAGATAAATGCTATACCCAGAAAATATTTCTTATATGTGTTCTATATAATTCCCATGAATGTATTTTATGATTCTTCCGCTAAAATTTATTGGTATTTACATATCCATTTAAATATATCTATTTCATGGGGTTTATGAATCAATAGTTGCCAAATCATTATGCGAATTGTTTCTCAAAGTTTCTTCTTTGAGACACATGTTATCTTATGAATAAATATTATTTTATGAGTTTTATATACATCCCATTTGAAATGTTATTTCATCAATGTCCTTATGGTAATTATATAGTAATCTTCTTGTAAGGTTACTATCTCTTTGTGATTTTGATTCAATGTTACCAATTAATTAAGAGTTTATTGCTACAATATTATCATTTATCGGGATAGTATATGATTATTCTTACATGATTAAATCTTTTGATCTATATCATAAGAATTATCATGAACTTTATTATCTGATGTTTTTAATGTTATATTAATGTAATGGTACCAGTCATCCACTCATTTTTACTTGAGATAATTATGAATTGTTTTTATGAAAAGCCGAATTTATTTATCTCTTCAGTTGGAAATCATTTTTCTTTAAATAAATTTTTTTTAAAAAATGTTTTCAAAAAATATTATACAGTTTTACTATTATTTTTAGAATTCATTTTACTAATGTTTTATATTTTTAAAAAATGTTTTAAAATTAATATTCTTGTTATTTTTAGATCAAAGATCTTTTGAATTATACCAATAATGTGAATGGAAACATAGTTATTACATATACGTCTTGTACAAATGTTTCTGCAATAGTGAACACTCAATTCATGGATTATTAAATTATATGTTTTAAAAAAATTAAAATAAAATAATTCCAAAGGCTTTTTATGTTTACAATATATTTTATAAAGTTTGCAAAGAATCATTTTTAAATTTTAAAATGGTATTTTCTATGAAAATGATTTAAAATGTCGTTTATATTTAAAATTTTGGTTTTTAATGGTTTTCCAACAATAATTTATAAATTTTCAAATGTTATATTCAAGGAAAAGTATTTCAATGGATTTTAAGGTTTAAAAATTATTTTAAAAATTATTTTAATAATACCGTATTAGTTATCAAAGGTTATTTTTAAAGAAAATATTTTCAAATGAGTTTTATGTTTAAAAATTATTTTAAATTGTTTTAAAATAATATTTTATAAAATATCAAGGAGATTTTAAATGTAAATAGTTTTAAAAAGGATTTATGTTTTAAAATTTAATTTTCAATGAAGAATATTTATTTTCCTCAAGGTATACTTAAATTATTCATTAAAAATTATTTTCCATATCAGATTATTTTTGTTCACGTAATGTAATACTAAGGATATTATGCAAGGATACCATTAATATTATTTATTTGAATGGTTTTTTATTTTTATGTTATTATGTTTATGATACCTGTTTCTTTTCCATGGGTTCTATTCTTATGAAACCCACCTCTGTTTTGGTTATGTTATGATCAAATGATTACAAAACCCTTCTTTTTTTATTGGTTATGATGTGATGAAATTTTTGAGATACAGATTTAATTTCCTCACTTGTGAAATGACGAATGAGTTTGATTTTATGGAACCCATATGTATTATTTCATTATGTGATTGGTGTGACCTATATATCCCACAAATTAATTAGAAAATATTTATATCTCATGTGATAAATAGGTTTGTAACATGGGGTGCACATGGTTTAGTAATATAGGGATGGAATGAGTAGTGAACTCAGTTTAGTAATACATGGATAAAATAGGGAGTGAGATCTGTTGATTAATGCAGGGATTGCATAGAATGTGAACCAAGTTTACTGATATAGTGTTATAACCGGGAAATAACCTAATTAGGAAAAGGACTATGTCTTCTAGGATTGTCTTTTAAATGATCCTCAACTAATATGGAAATTATTTCAATGCTTGTGTGTAGGCCATAAACTCCAGGTATTATTTTTTCAAGGATCATCTCCTATTATTTCTTTGAGATTCATGTCAAATAATATGCCAATATTAATTCCATTATTCATGTTTATCATCATTGATATGCAGGGTATGATCTAAAAATGTTATTCTCATGTTCTCATTCCCTTAATCTTTTGGCATGCATGTGTATCTTCCTTGTTTACCCTTAATGATAATTTGAGCTCACCCATTATTTTGTTTCATTTCCCAAATTTATGAAGAAAGGATTTAAGTAGGGTACACTTGTGATCCATACTAAAGTGGAAGAACAATATGGTATATGTTGAAGATCTCTCAAAATTTTAGAAGATTATTTTTCTAACATTCCAAAGGCAATAAACAGTGACGATCCTCTTTCATGTGTTTGTATAATGTAATGAATATTCATCTAAAAAGATTGAAAACCGATGTATGATAATCCTGGGTCTTTATAGTTGGTATCAATGGATTTTTTTTATATTTTGGAAACAATAATGAGATAAAAATAGTGATATCCATTGGGATATTTCTCAATATATTTTTAATGAGGTCTCTATTGATAAGTCTAAGTATGAGTCAAAAAATTTGAAAGTGTACTAGAATTTTTGTAAAGTATACAGTGGTTGGTTTATAATTAATTACATACCTAGCTAGATACTAAAAGTTGGTTTGGATTTATTATAGATGCACTGATGGGTAATATCCATGAAAATACCATATTGATCAAGAATCGATCGAGAACTGGTGTGTGATAGTAGGCCTTGCTTCATGCTTCATTTGACACTCCTTGGGGATATGAATATGAAATTCACAAACTTTTTAGGAACCACCATGAAGTATTTAAATAATTTATTATTATGAATTAACTAGTATAAACTTAATCTACCATAGGTTAATGACGATTTTATTATTTAGACATCATTTTAGTTACTTTTAATGATTATTTGGTTTCCCACTGTGGTTAGTATTTATTAAACAATTATTTTTAGTTTTAATCAATGGTGGGAACCTAAAGGAATTGGGTTAACATTGAATGTGACCAAAAATTTCTAATGACCAGTAAAATGGGATAATAATTGGAGTGAATGGAATTATGATCATGCCTAATAAGTTTTCACAAAATATGATTCACAATGTGTACCTTAATCGACTCTTTGAATCACCAAATAAAAGAAGGAAATATTTCACTTATAAGTTTCATAATATAGGCCATAGATGAAAGAACATTAAGTTTCCATTGTGTCAAAAAATTTGGGATGAAATAACCAACTGGATGTCTTATAGGAACATGAATATGTTTTGACTGTCGGAAATAAGGAAAAAATTAACTAACTTCAAAGGAAAAATGAAAAGTAAAATTAACAAAATAGATGAGAATAATGGAATCACAAAGTAGTCCTCAATTATTTAATGATTTAAAAGTTTAATATATGGGAATTATGTAATTCATTGTCCAAAGTGGAATTCTAATGAAGAGAATACCCAAGGTGGTGCAATTAATGGTTATACAGCTAACGAATAAGAGAATACAATAGAATTTTGAGAGAAAATCAGTATTCAAGAATTAGATGATGAGACCTAGTTAATATCATAAAAAATTTGTAGAATTATCAATTAAATAATGAATTTTAATAATATATTACATTATATAATTCATGAAATATATAATTAATATTGGTACAAGTTTTTCATTAATTTTTTTCAAGAATATGTTAAATGCTATTGGTGGAAAAGAAAAATTGATTTAATAGAAATGTATTATTTTATAAAAAAAATTTATTAAGGGAAGGTAACCCTTTATGTGTTCTAGAATCAAATAAAATGGTGTTTTGTTATGTTAAAGAGATGTTTGATTTGGATAGAGTAAATGGGATAGTATTAATGATCCCCAAACTGATAAAGGATATCTTGAAAAATAAGTTTATGATATCATTGTTGGAGTGTACAAAATTGTTGTTTCTAGGAAATAAAATCAAATGTTTATGGATTTATTCAAGGAATGAGGAATAATTATTTGTTTTCATTATGGTTCTATGATAATTTATGTTATTAATATGAGTTATGTGATTATATGATTAAGGTATTCACATTTTTGAGTATGTTATAATCAATAGAATCATTATTTTATATAGGCGATTAATGTGATGTTGATTTTGAGAAATTTAGTCCAATTATTTTCATGTTTTGGATTTTAACCTTTTGAATGGTTCATAAGGTTAACAATTTATGAAATAGTTTATATTGAACATTGAATGTGGTTTTAAATATTAATTTATTTTTTCATCATATAATGATTTATATATATTGGATAACTTATTTTAAGAAGATTTAATTGATGATAAAGAAAGATAAATGGAATTAATTATCATTATATCTATGAATATTATATGGATTTTTTCTTTAGTCATAACAAATAAACCATCATTTCTTGGGGCAAGAGATGAAGCGTAAATTGATCAAGGTAGAACCCATGGGTGAGACTGTACTCATGAAATAAAATTTAATCAAGTAAGTATATATTCTCATGAAAATTATTTAACATTATGAAAAGGATCTTGAAACAAAAATTTTATCCAAATACCTTCATTTTCTATTAATCAAATGGTTCCTTAAATCACAGAATATTTATGGTTTTTTGATCATTAACCTCCTCTCGATCAACCAATTTCTTTTTATCAATTATTTCTATCACAATCAATTATTATTTATTCTTTTTTTATAGGAACATATCTTTACATACAACATATGTTCTTCTATCTAGATTCCTAATTATGAGTTATGTTAGGTAACCATTATGTTTCCAATATTACTTTTTAAAGGAATCCTTATTATTAATTTTTTATAATGTGGGTTTATATGAATGAAACATTCATGTATTAAAAGTTTAATAATGTAGATGAATTTGAAGGGTGAAATTATTTTTAAGGGGTAGAATATAGTTCCCCAATATTTTAAAAATTATTATTTTTAATAAATTAAAATTTCTGAATGGATTGAATAACATGATACAAAAAGTTATGCTTTCTTTATACACAAAAAAGTTATGATTATTCTATATGAATCATTAATATTAGATTACGAAAAAAGAAACACTAATTTTGGATTTTATTACATTAAATACCATATTTATATTGCGTTACATGCAGCATCAAGTTTGTTTTGTGTTACATGAAACTCTTAGTTTAAATGAAAATGTGACTTTTTATTAAAATATATTTATAGTTATCACCTTGATGTTGGAATGAAAGGTAAGAAAAGAGTTAACTAAATAATTAAAACATGGGGTTTTAATGTTTATTAAATGAATTCTATAGTAACCAATTAATCATAAATGATTGTAATAACTATTTGAAATGGAGGAAACTAATTTTTTGAAAAACTATTTTTTTTGAAGAAAAAATCATTTTATCTCAATAAATTAAACAAAACATTTATTATGAATTATTTTAATGATATATAAATTTATATTTATATAACATTCAATAAACTATTTTACATTTGTATTTTTTGTTTTATAGGATGAAATAATAATAAATCCAAATTTATGCATAAAAAGATATATTTTTTAAAATGTATATCTATTATCTTTTAATTTCTTACTCATTTTAACACTAATTTTGGAAACTTTTATATACTATATTTTAAAGAATAAAATTATTTTTTGAGATAATAATGTCAAAATTTTCATAGCATAATTTTTATGTCTTTTATGAAAAGATTCATTTTTTGAGTAATAATGAAAATACTGAATATTAATTGAAAACTGTATTTTTATTAAATTTATATATAAAGATAAATTATATTTTAATTTGGTTTAAAAGTATAATTAGATAAATTAGAAATATATTAATACAATTTATTTCATTGGAATCAATTTTATATTGAAATTGAAAATAAAAACTATGTAAATTTTTGATCTTTTTTGTTTAAAAACCCTCTTTCTCGACACGTCTGCATTATTAATTTTAAATTTATTTTCTCTACATATATTAATTGAATTTGGAAAAATTGATTCCAAATTTTAAATAATATTAATTTATAATGTTTATTAATTACAACATATTTTAGGAAAAAACTTATTATTAAAATAAATTATCATTAATTACAATAATTAAGAAAAAAACAAGATTACTTAGAGGTTAAAAAAAGAATATAAGTTCTAAAAATGACCTAAAAATTGTCCAAAACCCATTTCATGAAAATATTTAGACCTTATACTTTATTTTTTTTCCAATTTTAACCACTATTTACACTTGTGAAATATGAAAATCAAGGCTGTAATTCTCTCTTTAAAAACATTACATGGTTTCCACTCACCACCCTTATAAAAGGCCTCCCACTGTTCCCCTATTTTTACACCTACATAAATTTTTATTTACGAAACTTAATGTAATATTATATTCTATAAATTTATCCACTCATAATAGAATCCTTACATTAGGATTAAATCCAACAAATGAAGGACTTTGGGGAAAACCAAAAGGAAATACCTGAAGAAGTTATATTCATGAATGAATGCTTTTTTTTATTTATTCCAAAAAACCATTAAATTATTTTATTTTTCATGATTATATAACAACCACAGAATACTAAATATACATATATGTATTTAGTACAAGGTTAATACTAACAAATATACACCCTTCCATCAAATGGGATACGAAATCATCATTTGTGTCTATGATAGTGTACCGTCTTGCGAACCAATGTCATTCATTTTTCCATTAAGACCTATAATGGTTGGGAATAATGATTGAGGTTGTGTTAATATATAATATTTATTAAATATATGAATTTATTATGATTTTTAAATTTTTATATCATTCATAACTTCATTGATTCCATTTTTTGGGATAATGATAACGTTATTCATGTGTACGACAGACTACTTCCTCACGAAGTGATGCGATTCAATCACGTATTACATAGAAGAATGAGGATTGATTTTAATAAATCTATTTGATATATATGACATAAAAAATTTATATTTAATTATAATATATCATATAATTTTATTTACTTCTATCTGAAAAGGCAATGAAATTAATGTTTATGCATACGTACGACCTAACATATCCATGAATAGTTTGTTTCATTTCTTATTTCAATATTTTATTGATTGTTATAAATATAAATATAAATATAAATATATAATATATGATATTTATATCATTTTAATTATTATTTATATTATTAAATCATGTTTTATTTAATATAACCAATAATATAACAATTCAAAACATTTATGAGAAAACAAAGAAGTTATTTCCCAAAGCATAACATTAACAAGAAATTGTTAAAATAAGATTAATATAAAGACATAATTATATCATATATTTTATTAAATAAATTAATATATGTATACGAAAAATATATAATAAACTTATATTTATTATAAAGGTTAGTTTTATGAGTACGATGAGAGTCAAGACTTATGGTAAGGCATTTATGTCTCACATTTTACTTTTGTGGGACACATTCTATATTCGCCATCATTTTATTTTATTTTGTGTATATAATCCCTATGAATGTATGTATTATTATTATCCTAAAATTTATTGGCATAAATATATATATATATATATATATATATCAATTTCATAATATCTCATTCATGGGGTTTATATATTAAAAGTTACCAAATCTGTTATGGAATTTCATCTTAATTTGCCTTCTTAGAGACACATGATATGTTATGCACCGATATTCTTTTACTATGTTAATATACTACCGATTTTAAATGTTATATCGTTAATATACTTATTTTTGTTATATTTTAATATTAATTTATGTATATTCTCTTAGGGGTATTATGATTCAAAGATACCAATGTGGTAATAGTTTATAGCTATAATCTCATTGTTTATTTGGATTGTTTATGATTATGCTTCCATTGATGAAATATCATTATCCATATATAAATAATACTATTAAAATTTTTATTCCTATGTATATTCTTGTTATATTCATGTAATGGAACCATTTTCCACTCTATGGTACTTAAGATAAATAGGAAAATATTTTTATGAAAATCCAACATTATTTCTATCATTAGAGGGAAATCAGATTTCTTTTAGAAAAATGATATCTAAAATTTCTTTGAAAAATTTTATACTATTATACTATTATTTTTTTTAAACATTCCAACCCATGTTTTACCTTATTACAAAATGGATTTTAATGAAATATTATTTTCATTTTCTAATCAAGGTTCTTTTGACTTCTACCAACAATGTGTAAAGAATATTTGTATTTACATATACGTCATGTACATAATTATACACGATCCTTACCATGCCATTAAATGATTCATTGTTTATATTTTTGAATAATATTTTCATATAAAAGGATTTTAATGGTGTTTTATATTAAAAAAATATTCTAAAATGTCTTCAAATAATCCTTTATATGTTTTCCAAGGTTATTTTTAATTAAAATGATTTCAATGGTGTTTTATTTTTTAAATTTATTTTAGAATGTTTTGAAATAATAAATTATATGTTTTCAAATTTTATTTTCAAAGAAAATTATTTCAAATGTGTTTTATATTTAAAATTGTTCCAAATGTTTTTTAAATAAACCATTATAGTATTTCAAAAGATGTTTTCAATGAAAAGGATTTCAAACGTGTTTTATGTTTAATATGTATTTTTATGTGATTTAAAAGAATACATTATATGTTTTCATGGTTATTTTCAATGAAAATGGGTTTCAAAATGTTTTTTGATTTAGAAAGTGTTTTTCTAAGTGGAAAGTATATTTTCCTCAAGAGATTTTTTAAAATATAATTTAAAAATTATTTTCTATATAAGATGAAATCTGTTAGTGCTAGTTATACCTTTCTTGGGAATTTATACAAGGATACCATTCATATTTTTTCTTTGAATGGTTTATGTTTCGATGTAATGATATTTGTGAGACTATTTTCTATCCCCTAGGTTGTATGATTATGGAACCTGAATATTTTTTTTGAGTTATTCTATGATAAAACAATTATAAAACCTCTCTATTTTCATATAATATGATAATATGAAATTAAAATGTCCACCATTTCATTTAAGGGGTTAGGATATAATGATTTTATATGATCTTGTGGCACACATATGTCTGATTTTATTATGTTATAGCTTGTATCTACATCTCTATCCAATGAATTTGTTATAGATTTATATCTCCTTAGATAAAATAGACTGGAATGGGGAGTGATCATTGTTTAGTAATACAAGGAAGGAATAGGGAGTGAACTCAGTTAAGTAATATAGGGATTCAACAAGGAGTGCGATAAGTTCATTAATACAAGGCTGGAATGGAAAGTGATCCCGGTTCAATAATATTATAATGGAATGAGGAGTGATCATGGTTTAGTAACCGAATTTTTCCCCTTTGACAGCCTTGATAATGATCCTAGACAAATATAGAAATGATTCTATATTATTATTTGTCTTCAAAAAATTACATGTAATATTGTCCCATGGATCATGTTATTTTATTTCTTTAGGATTCATATCTTATGAGTGGCTACTATTTATTACATGATTCATGTTTATGATCATTAATATGCCGGGTATGGTTTTCCATAGTTATGACCATGTTCTCGGACCATTATTCTTATATCATGATTACATATCTTACTTATTTACCGTTACTAAGCATTTGAGTGGAACCTTACACATATTTCATTTCCACAGGTTATGAAGAAATGTTTTATATAGGGTGTTCATTGGATGAGCAAATAAAGGGATGATCTTTATTGGAGAATTTGAAGATATTTCACAAAGATTGAATATTATGTTTCGTTGTTTCAAAAGGCACTAAAGTATTACTGTCCCCATGCATGTGTTTGTATAGTGTAATAAAGAATCATCTAAAAATATTTAATATCCATTTTTTAGAATTCACTGTCATAATATGTTCGGAATAGAGTTCATAAAATAGGTAATATTGTATAGCTTTCCCCAAATTAGGATTCCATTTTTGATAAATCCAAGATCTATAGGTATTCAGCCACCACGAGGCAGATTTGAGCTCATAGAGGTTTGTTCTAGAAATACCTAAGAATTAGTACATCTTATATAAAATTTTTTGGGGTTTTAGTGATTTCAAATGTATCCCTATGCGGTGTGGATATATTCACATACTCTTTCCATATGATGAGTTTAACAAATTAATTGGTATTTTTCTACACTGATTTAAAGATGGGAATGGTGTTCTTGTATAAGTTGGATCACATATTAAATCATTTTTATATGATGAACATACAGTATCATGTTTTGGTGAAAATATTTGAGCTTAGTTAGATTATATATATTTTAAAAATTCTCGATGATATTTCATGTACATTGGACCTTACAATTTTAACGGACTAGTCTATATAGGAAACCAAATTTGGATTATATGCTTGGGTCTTAGACAATGTGGACATAGGATCTACTGTCATTGAAAATGTTGTTTTCTCTACAATGGATAACAGTTTCTAATTTTTAATTGAATATCAAAACCCACCTCTTTTTTTCGATATCAAACTATTTTGAATGTTAAATATCAACACAATAAAGATTTATCATGATCGATATGTTCTAAAAAGGGGAATGGAATGAAACACTATTTAAAGAAAAAGCATGTGGTTGACTTTCAGGTTGCTAATAAATGGAATAAAAGAATTAATGCAATCATGAAACCCTCCCTATAATAATACTACATTGATTGGTGAGAGATAATGACCCCCCTCCCCGAGTCCTGCCTCTAAGGGTCCTGAGGTTGGCGACTAGAACTGAGGGTTTAAAAATCACCCAATATTAGATGTATTTACATTTATAAGAAAAAAATATTATGAGATAGGATGAATCAAATATAATAAACACATTGACATATATATAAGAATTCCAAAAAACCATCCCATAATGCATGTATAATTGAACCTGATATGATAAAAGTATCCAATGTAAATACACAAAAAGAAAACTAAAGTAGCAACATGAAAAACAATCCAAAGTATAAGCTAGTAATTCCCATCATGGTCAACTTAAACTGAATGGAAACATGATATCATATTTAAGTACATCGGGTGAGAATACAAGTATACTTATTAAGAAACCCAAAGACTCTTGTGCACTTTTGAAAAAATCATACTATTGCACCTGTGAAAAAATAGTAGAACCAAACAATACCAAGACATGCATACTAACTAAACCCAACCTCACCATGGAATGATTTTCAAAATAACAGAAGAAAAATAATAAAATTTAATAATAAGAATATCGCTAAGGGTACCCCACACCACTTCCCCTTGGTGTGATACTCTCACACCACAATTTATTAGGTATGGACACTCCCATACCATTCAATTAACACACATCCCCACAAGCACGATCTCAAAACACATCACCCGAAGACACTTGGTTTTGCCTCCTCACAAGAAAAACCACATAACCTCTCAAAAGAAGACACCTAGACCACAACAGAACTAGTTATAAAACAAGAGTAGTTGGGTATCATGAAAAAGTTGGTCATATTCCATATTCCCTCCTCATACTATGAATTAACACCACTAGAAGAAGCACCACATGGACAATCATATATTTCCTGAAAACACATGGGCCACCACACCACAAGCACAGTCAGACCTCTCTTGATGATACCCGAGATATCACAACCACTATATAATTCACTAATATACCTACTTTTATCACAACCTTTGAAATAACTACATCAACTAGAAGATAGAGATAAAAATAGTGGGTTCCCAACCATTTATCCTCCTCACCTATTGTTTGAATAAACAACCCCTACATGACTATGTGGGTGTCGACACGTAGTGATAAATTGGGGTGTGGCATGTATAAAAATTATAATATATTTATATATATATATAATTAAAAACTCAGGACCAGGTTCACCAACAAATATTCCAACTCACAACACTGTCACTTTTTCTGTCACCTCTAAATTCATCACTACATACAACTTGAAACAGTTCATTTTCACATTTCCAATAAATTTCATTTAACAATATCATTATTTTAATTATTTATCATCAACCAAATCTAACCCCACATGACACTATTTAAATATTAATTTACTATATCCAACCCGTTAACCAAGCCAACCCATGTCATTTAAATCATTATTAATAATTTATTCCATCATTACTCAGGAATATACATAAAGAAATGAGCACAACACCACCCTAAATGCCGACCAACAAACCAACTTGCAACCCCAAAAGCATGGCCAACAAACCGAATCACCACAACAAAATCATGTCCCACAAACAACCTCATTTTCCCAAAATCGCATCCCATAAAACACCTCGCCACACTATAATCACTGCCCACAAACCACCTCACCCCCCAAAAGAATGTATAAGCATCACAACACATCAAGACCATTCGACAGATTTACCAAGTGGATTTTATCATATTACCCTTTATTTTATTAGTATTATGACACAAGACAAAATCCAAGAAAAACCCTTTCATTAGCCAAATATAAGTGGTTAATCAATTTCCATTTTAGGGAGATAAGTCAATAATCACAATGGGTGAAATAGTGACATCACATATCATCCAAATTACAAAAATCCCCCAATGACAAAAAAAATTCGTTGGGACAAAAGCCCGCAAAATCCAAAAAATCCCAAATACTATCAAAGCTGTAAAAGCATGTGAATCAATCACCATTTACGCATTTCAATTCATTTAATCCATTTCGTTATCTTTGATTAATCCACCACAACCTTTATACATATATATATATATATATAAAAGAAATCCCATCCCACATGATAAAAAATAAAGAGAAACAAGTGAATACCTACCTCAAATAAGCATTTCCGATTTTTGGCACACCACATAGAGAAGAAGCAGCACCCGCATCCACAACGCTTCCACAAGGAACTGCAGATCAACCTACACCACACCCAAATTCTATCAAAATGAATCATAAAAAAATGACCCAAACCAAACTTCCCCACAATAGTGAAATACCAAATAATAACATGAGAAAACCATCAATGAAGAAAGAGGGGATTGACACAGATTTATAGAGAAAAACCACTAGGTACAAAAAATAAATGAGGGTGGAAGAGGGCATGAAGAATACCTCAAGGCAGCTATGGCTTTCCTAAAAAATTAGAGGAAGAAAAATCAATGAATGAATGAATAAATTTTTTTCCATAAAATAACATTCAAAAACTACACGATGTTATAGATTTACATGACCTACAATCCCTTTTCACAATGTGTAATCCTTGAGGATCTGTTTCATCAAAAAATGTTTCATTTACATTATTTAACCCCGTAAATATACACATCATGAACCATCCCTGGATAATCCATGAAACCAACATTCAAGTAATCTAAGCGATAATTGATGTGTATTTCCTACAATAGCTCTGTTGCACCTCCATCTTCCTCCAAAAACTCCTAGAACCTCCTTTGAACAACTCCAATGCTCAAAACTAGAATTGTAACAAACTAGAAAGGAATTAATTTTCACATCAGAATCCTCTCCAATGATTATCACCCATGAGAATCCAAAAACAAAACCATATGGAATGGTTTCCAAACAACCACCCCTTGGTATACCTCTCAAGGATCCCATTATAACTCAAATGCTACAACTATCCAAACACACCAACCCAAAATACCACAAAAAACACTATATAACCACATCACCACAACCACAAGCCACCTATTTTCACACAAATACACTACCACACTACCCCTAGACATCCATATAAACCACCATCATCCTAAAACAACAACCTCTACAATAAACGAACCAAACTTTTCCGAACATACGAATCAGGTAAATTCATCCCCCATTTACGGATATTATCCACTATAGCTAGAAATGACTCACCCACACAGGTTTAATAGCATCATAGTTAAAACCTTCCAATTAGGAATTTGTTCCTCCCTTTTTGTATGTCATAAATTTATCTCGCATCATACCCACATATCAAAAACCAAGGGATGAAACTCCTCAAATAATACAAAATTATATAAAACAACACATCACAATGAACGAAATAGAAAATAGAATCTCAAAACAAATATTGGTATTGGGCACACATCTATATCTTAGGCTCCCATATGCTCTACTCCCAACCACCAAGACTTTATAATAACAAACTAGGGGAATTTTCCTTCCTCGCAACAACATCTCTAGATAGTATTGGATCTCTATTGGTCATCCCAAATATGTTGCATCACCCTTGATATCCAACTCTCTCCATTCAATAACATGGGAATTATCTTGAAGATTCCAGTGAATCTGAGAGACATGGAATGTTTCATATATCCCTTTCAACTATGGTGATAATGGAAACTAATAAGACACCTCACCAAAATTACCCAACACCTCAAAGGGCCAAAAAAACTTGGATAAAGCTTAATCCCACTACCAAAAATTCATTTTCCATGTCAAGGGGAAACTGTAAAAAACATGTGGTCCCCAACCTCAAATTACAAGGGACTCATTTAGTGATCAACATAATATTTCTTCATGTCCTACACTGCTTTCATCCTCCCATGAACAAGATGAACTTTCTATGTTGTGCTCTACACCACATCGAGACTAAGAACTACTGCATCCCCATACTCTATCTAGCACAATGGAGGACAATACCGTCTCTCATACAAAGCCTAAAATGGATCCATATGTATGGAATATTGGTAAAATTTATTATAAGTAATATCTACAATGGAAGGTGTCATACCCATGATCTGCTGAAGTCTAAGACAGATTCCCACAACATATCCTCCAGCGTTTAGATAGTATGTTCAATCTTCCTATCTGACTGAGGGAGGAAGGATATGATGAAGCATAACTAAGGGAAAAAATTATGAAATTACATTTAGACTCATGATGTAAAATTTGTGTCCTGATTTGAGACAATGGACCGAGGTACTCCCTACAAATGCACCACATAAACCATGTACATATTTTTCAAAAAATCCACTTCACCTGAATACTTGATCACTAAGAAGTGGGGAAATTTTTTCAAGGAATCAAAAAATCAACAAGATGGAATCACCACCTCCAAGAGGTTTGGGTAACCTTGTAATGAAATCAATCGATATTTCATCACATTTTTACTCAAGAACATCCAATAGTTGTAAAAAACCACCAGTTACACAATCCTAAGCCTTTAACTGCTATAAAATGAAGAAATTTCTCACAAACTCTCATAATGAATGTTTCATCCTGATCCACTGAAAATTTATCTTCCTGCCACTATACAACATGGAAAGTCCTTGGTGTACTAAAAAAGGTGAGTAATGAAATTCACAGAGGACCCCCCACACATTGCTACCAGAACAAAAAACCTACCATAAAACAACATCCAGTTCCAACCATCCTCAAATCATCCCTATGGACCATCACTCCGGCTAACCCGATCGTATAACACCAATACCTCTGAGTCTACCCATTGAGAATCCTCCACCTTCTACATCATAGAAGACTAAAACATTCTCTAAAACAAATATCCTCTACCAAAATCCACCCTTGTATTTATGTTCAGGTCTACCAACTCCTCTATCACTCTCCAAGCATCTACAAACACTCGTACTACATTCATATGTGACTTTATGCTCAGATCATCATCTTAAAATCCTATTTCCCTAAGGTGTAGGAGATCTAAATACAATTTTAATAAAGAAAATATATAAACCTATATACTCTCATGTTCATATAACACTATTAAAAGATATACCCCAATCTATTGTGATTTGTGAAGACCAAAAAGAGTTCCCCAACAAGGTAATGCTTCCAAAACATTAGAGTAAACACATCCACTAAAATCTCATGATCAAAGGTTACATAGTTACACTCATGGGTATGTAACATCCTAGACTTATAAGTGATCATCACCCCCTACTGTATTAACACACATCTAAATACCAAATGAGAATCACCACCAAAAACCTCAAACATCACCTCATCCTCAAGAAACCGAAGCACTGGGGCACTAAAAAACATCCCCTTTAGGTAACTGAATGCTACCTAAAACTTATCACTCCACACCAAAGCATGATCCTTTGAAGAAACTGATGTAAATTTGGATGTAAAATTAGTGAAATTGGGTACAAACATCTGATAATATATCGAGAGACCATGGATACTGAGATCCTCTTCCACATTGTTCGGTGTTCTCTATGAAAACACAAAAATTACCATTATCAGGTCTATATACACACCCTAAGAGGACACCACAAGATAGTGGAAATTCACCTCTCATGTAAAAAATAAACACTTTGAAACAATCCATAGTTCTGGTGGCACTGGAAAACTGATAAGACTATTCTGAGATGCTCAACATGATTCTCCTATGACTTTAAATAGATTAATATTCCATCAATGAATACGATGAAAAACTAACCCCAAAACTCATATAACACGAAGTTTATATGCCCCATGAACATATCTGATGCATTTTTAACATGGAATGGCATGGCTAAAAGCTCAAAGTTCCCATTCATATATATAAAGGAATTCTTCAGGATATCACCCTCCTTCACTATAAATTGGTGATATCTTGACCATTGATCGATCTTAGAAAACCAAATGACCTATATCAGATGGTTCAAAATATCATCTATCTCTAGAATAGAGTAGTTGTTTTTGACCATCACCTAATTCAACCACTGGTAGTATATGCATATCTTCAAACTATCATCTCACATCTTTGAGAACAGAACTGGGGAACCCCATGAAAACACATTAGTCTAGAAAAAACATATTGCATGAAATCATAAATCTAAATCCTCAACTACCATAACATAGAAGGTTCCATTCAATAATAATCAATTGAAATTGAAGATTTAATAGTCCACAATACTTTCCTCATCTCAATTTAATGTTTATGGGTGTAGTGTAACAATATACTTAGGGAAAATATCGAATAATTCATTAAAAACATTGGGAAAATATACTATCATAATGTCAACTAATTCCACTTAAAACTCATCCAACAAGAAATGATGGGGCTCCACATGTCGAATTTCCACTTAACGACCCTTCTTTCCTAAAAAACCACTTTATGCTTATCAACATTTAAAAACACTACTATCATATGGAAGTAGTCTATAAAATAATATATGGAATACAAAAATTTGAAGATGAGGATGAAATCTTATGGATACATATATAGTAAGAAAAGATCCCCTTGGGACTGTTTCTTCCCCATCATCAATCTACATCCCTAGATCACATAATACAAGCTGGTATAGACTATAACTAGCATAGTCAACATGAGGGTCATAGGAAGCCTCTCTATCTCTAGTCCTAGATCATTGGATAGAATGAGTGAAACAAGTCATGTAAAGATCCAGAATTAGAGAAGCCACAAACAAGGGTACTAAACAAACTAATCGTAGCTCTAATGATATCTGGAAACTCTGGAACTACTGACTCCATTGTGTGAAATTAACCACATCAAAATCCTATACTTTTCTACTAATAACCAACTCCACAACCACATTTAGGTCTCAATAACTGAATGTGGGGAAGATCCTGAGGTTAGCCTCTACCTTCTCTATATCCCCTTGGTGGTGAAAATATTTTCTTCCCCTATAACTGAAATGTCCTCAGTACAAACTGATTCTGAGGCTATCATTGAACTTGCCTACATCCACCAAACTGATCATGTGGAACCACTCGACAATGGTTCTAGAAAAGGCTATGATCCCCCCAACCAGAACACACTTTCATAAAGATACCTAGAAAAGAAAAAAAACTGACCCCAGAAGGCTAGAAAGGATGTTTTTGAGGTTGGATCCTTGTAGGGTGAGACCGTAATGGTCTATATTCCTGAGGAAAATTATTGATATCTCTGATCCATAATGAACCGTGGTAGTTACCCTTCTATGAAAACCTCCCCACAAGTGCCTCAACTTGATCACCTTTTCAATATTATGAACCTATAGATATGTTGGAAATGAAAGATGAGTAACTGCATACAAGATAAAAGGTTAGAGTTCCTCTTCAAGACATATCGCATGAGGCTCATCATGTAGAAATAATCTAGTTAAAAATGAAGAAGGCACTTAAATGTAATTCTCAGATCCTGCAGTTATATTCCCCCATGATGAAGGGAAAGAAAGTCCTGTCTATTTTCTACCATAATGGTTGATGGAAAAAAGTATGCACAAAACTCTTTCTAGATGTTGAAACACAAAACAACTTCCACTTTTTTGTCTCCCAAATATTGCATGCCTGACTAACACACTACTCCTTATATCTAACTAACTGCCAAAGGGGCACAGTACTCCATCATGGATCTAATCTAACTAAAAGAGATTTTGAGTTTTTCTAGCCATATCTCTATATCCACATCTAAACCACTATACTCTTACTTCCACAAATCTTTCCACTAGAATACATGAAACTCCCTCTTCCAATCCTCATCCTACTCTTTATGATAAGCCATATGATGACTAGCGAGATCAGCATGCTGATCCGGTACTACCTAAGCTAGACACAGATGAAAAATAAAGCCATCGATTAACGATAAAAAATGGTTTCCTAAGCTCGATAGTATGAAATTTTTATTTTGATTAATAAGAATTCACATTATTAATTTTAAACATCCCAAACCTACCCTATTAAAAAAATATCATAACTAATCATGATGCATGTACCTTTCCTATGTATGTACATTTCAAGTAGTTTAATCTCAATTTGTTGTTCAAAAATCTCAAGGCACATGAACTGGATTAGGGGTGCTCTAAAATTCCATGTCCTTGATGGTCACTCTAGCCTAATTATCAGACCAATGTAAAATGGCATAGTTTCCATACCGAACCATGCATTCCTCATAGTGCCTAACATTGAACTCCACTCGATCCTTAAACCATTAGCTCTTATACGACTCAGTAATGACCGAATTTAACCAAGGATACCAAACTAATATGAGTGAGATAATAACCCCATTTTATCCCCTAGAGTGTTGTTCTGGGAACAAAGAAAGTGTGTGGATGGGTGTGAACAACATTAATTTTACCATTAACAATAATAAATTCGAGATCTTTTATAATGATATAACACTGGATCATTGGAATAGAACTAATAATGAAAAGTAATGGGGGGAAGTCCCATAAGTATAGAGAGGATCATTATATGATTGTAATAAATAAGTTAATTAAAAGAAAAGAATTACCTTTATGGAGTTATTTATCCATTGATGCTTCCAATCATGATCCAATGTGATCATTTTTTGCATCACAGAAGCCAAGTGTACGTATCCTCTAGCGGTGCTCCACATGTGCTCCATGTATCTGAAGACTTAGTCGAAGGGATATTTAGGAGATGAAATAGAAGAGACTTAACTTGTGATGTCTGAATTTGATCGCCTTTAGAACCTCTTCCAGAGAACTCTTCGTGATCCGATGGAGGAGTATCTCTCTCATAACATGATGGCGTTCTTGGAGGAAAGGAAATCTCTCTTGGATTGAGAGCTTTGTTCTGATCTTTTTTTTCACCAGAATAGAGAAAGACTAGATATAATCATAATAATGTAATTTAGATTTTTATTACTTATAATAGTTAAATGAATTAATTAACCAAAGTCATTTATTCATTTTATTTATTTATTATTAATACCCCATGTCTAATAATAAAATTTTACTATTATTATCACTTGAAATATTCCCAGTGAATTACAAATAATAATATTTAATTAAAAAAATAATATAATTTTTATAAATCCCTAGAAAAACTCCATGGAGTGTATATTAATATACATGTCCTGTACTTTTGTTTTTTTATTTTTCATTATTTCCAACACCAAATTTATTAGACCTTGAATAATGAATATTTATTTCTTAAATAAATATCACTTCATTATTCAATAATAAATATATTATTTCACCCACAATACATTCTTCTGAATAACTACTTTCGAAATAAATGTGATCAGGAATCCATGAATAATTATTAAACCAAAATTGGGAATTATATTTATTCAACATGTAAAATTAATATATAACTAAGATACATGGATACCCTTACAGTGTGAACATCTAGGCCTCTTTCTTAGTGTCATTAGGCAGAGCCTACCTAATGTCCAAGGTTAGCATCTAACAACATTCCAACGCACCCATAGAGAAATAAGTAAGCACTATAATGACATGTTACCTCATAAGAATGCTTATCATGTACTGTAATACATTTGTCTTAATATATTGAATGAAGAGGGTTGTATGTTAGTTCTATCAACCAATGAACTTGATTACTATTTGTTTGATCTCCCAGAATTGAACTTTATAATCCCTCAATATAGAAATGGATTTATTTAGGCTAGATCAATTTCTTCAAAGGGCCTGAGGTATCAACATCCATTATGGAAGAAAGGAAAATACTTACTTACATTATCTATTAATGCTGTATTACTCATGAAAAACCCAACATATCCTACCTCACAATGAATTGTGTCTCGTCATAGTTTACATCAATACATCTATTTGCATGATTTGTAATACCCATTAATAATAATCATAAATTTTATGGACAATACACAGATCCATAGATTGGAAAATCCAATGACACTATGAAATGTGGATTTCCAACTAGCAGGTCTTGTTCTCATAATATCCTCCTAGATATCAATAAGTGAGAACACCATGTTATGGTTCCTCAATGATTAATGAGTCCTCTCCCCTAATGGAATATATTATTTTTGTTCCTAAAATAACATTATATGGCCATAGAATATGTATTAAAGAATACTATTATGACACTTCTAGGTTCTCATCATAGTACGGATACTCTATGAACCTTTAGTGAAACAACTATCCCTACTTCATTGTCACATGAATTTTCACACAGAAGAATAATCAAGATGTGATAAGGTATTTATTAATAATAAAATCCATGAATACAAGTTTATCATAATGTAAAAATTAGTTAGTTTCATGCCACCAACTCCAACAGACTCCCACTTGGAATAGATCTAGCTAATATCAACCATTAAATAGCTAGATCTCACATGTTATTCATGATTTTTCTATGATAGGCCATTATTAAGGGGGTATTCTACATTCTCTAACATGGATACTCTCCTCACTTCAACATCACCTCTTTGATATAAATCCCTCAAGAGGTGATTCTTCTAAAGAATATGTTTTGTCCGTCTATGTGACCTTGGTTTTTTTCAAGAGACATCAATGTAGTATTATCACAATATAATTTGATAGGTTCTCTACTGATAGGAACGAAAAAAAGCTCTTAGAAAAATATATGAATCTATATGGATTCTTTGGCTGCATCATAAGCTGCTATATATTTGGACACTGCTGTAGAATCGAAAATAATAGCATTTTTGGAACTATTCCGTCTCACAGATCCTGCGTTGAGATATAAAACATATCCTAATTGCAACTTTAGATCATTATGATCTGTCTAAAAAATAGAATCAACATACACATTGATGAAAATATCCTCCTCTCCACCATACACCAAGAACATATCCATAGTTCTTCTTAGATTATAAAGGATAATCATAACAGCAGTCTAATGATGTTATCTTTGATATTCTTGATAAATTCCTACCATGTTCAGTTCATAGGAAACATAAATCTATGTACATAACATGACATAAATGATGGATCCTATATAGAAAGTTTATGGGATATTACATGTCATATCTTTCTACTGTTGTTTATAAAGAAACATTCTCTTACAATGATGTAGGCCATGTGACACTAAAACCAATACCCTCTTGGATTATTCCATACTAAATCTCTTGAGTATATGGTCAATGGATGTACCCTAACTTTTTCCAAGAATCTTGTTAGATATATCATGAATGATCTTGATCCCTAGAATGATATGTACTTCATCTTAGACCCCAATGGAGAAAAACATGTTCAACTAGTCATAACTGGTTGTAAGACTGATAAATCATTTTCAATAAGAAATATGTCATCAACATATACTTCTAGGATAATAACCACATTCATATTAAACCACTTATAAACACTTGTCTCATATTCATTCTTAGTGAAACAAAATTTCTTTATGGTTTCATCAAATAGAAATTTCCATTACCTGAATGCTTGTATTAACCCATAAATACATTTATACAACATACAAACCCATTTGGCTTCATCTGTTGTCACACACCCATCTAGTTGGGTCATATAGACATCTTATTTAATATTCCCATTAAGGAATGTTGTTTTAAAACCTATTTTCAAAATCTCATAGTCATGGTAAGCTTCTATGGAATGTATGATTCTTACGGATTTAAACATGGAAACTGGCGAGGTGGTTTCATCATAGTCAATTCCTTGTCTTTTTCTGAATCCTTTTTCCAGTATCCTTGATTAATAAACGTTAAATTTAACTTTCATTTCTAGCTTTCTCTTTAACAAACATTTTCATCCAATAGGATTTACATCAACTGGATCCATGACAAGAAACTAAACATGGTTCCGATACCTGGAATCCATTTTTGAATCCATTACTTCTAGTCATTTTTTTTATTCTGAGCTCTCTAATTATTCCTTATAGGAGAGAGGTACATAATTTTAAAACATGCTTCCCCATCATTGGTGACTAGGAAACCAAATCTCTCTGGTTCCCTTACCTCTCTTGAGCTTCTAGGTAGTACTTGTCTTTCATGAACCCCTCCCATGGGGACTTGTGGATCTTGTTCCTATACCAAATGATGTGTATCTTGAGCATCAAATTCATCTAATTCAATATTTCTCCAACTATCTTTTTTGAGGATGTGCTTCCTATCAAGAAAAATGGCTTATATAGTGACTATCAATTTCTTATATGAAGGGTTATATAGGTAATGTCCCTACATTTCCTTGGGATACCCTATTAAGATACACCTCGTTCTCCAAGGTGCTACTTTGTTTATAGATAAGGCCTTAACAAATTCCCCGCATCCCCATACACATATGTGTGAAAAAATGGGTTTCTTTCCATTCTATAATTCATAGATAATTCCATTTTACACCTTAGTTGGTATTTAGTTTAATGTGTATGATGCAGTTTGTAGTTCATATCCTCAAAAGTTTAATGGATGATAGGTATGACTCATCATCAACCTCACCATGTCCAAAAATGTGTGGTTCCTCCTTTAACTAACACCATTCCACTGTGGTGTATAAGGGGGAGGGAGTTGAGATAGAATCACAGACTCCCGTAAAAGGTTGATGAACTCTTGGTTTATATATTCTCCACCTCGATCTGATCGAAGCTTCTTTATCTTCTTACCAAGACAATACTCAAATTCATTCTTGAATTCCATAAATATTTCCAAGGACTTTGACTTATACCTCATTATGTAGATATAACCATATCTAATCAAATCATTAGTAAAAGTATAGAATTATGAATATCCGCCTCTAGCTTCGACTGGAAATGGTCTACACACATCCGTGTGTAGTAATCCTATAAGATATGGGGCCCTTTCACCCTGTCCACCAAAAGGATTCTTGGTCACTTAACCTTATAAAAAAGCATGACATCTATCATGTTGTTTTGGATTGGTAGAGTCTAAATAACCATCTTGGTAGAGAATTATCAAGTGAATCTCATTTACATGACCAAGATGGTGCTTCCACAACTGGGTGTTCTATGAGTCATATGAGTTGGTTTCTTTATCAATTTTCCCCACTAGGTTTTTTAATTTAATACATTAAAACTGTTATTAAAAATCTCCATACTTTAACATATGTTGTTCTTATAAAAGAAACAACCCTTATTTCCAATCTTGAAAATATATACATCTATATCCAAACATGATACATAAATTATGTTCATGGTAACACTAGGTACGTAAAAATTGTTATAGAAAACCAAAATTATCCCAGTTGGAAATGAGAGATGGTAATGACCAATAGAAAACATAGCCAACCTCATGCCCTTGTTAGATTAATGATCCACCTATCCTCTATAAATCATTCTAAATCTAATTGGTTCATGAATTTTAATAAAAATGGGATCTCAACATGAAATATCAAATAACTAATGTGTAGAAATGGAAAGATTATAATCGATAAAAAACACACATTAATGTCCTCATGCTTCTGGGTGCAGTTCCTCTTCCAATATCCTTTCATGCCACAGGCAAAACATAATACTCTAGTTCCTTGCCCTGCCTCTGGATCTTCTTCTTAATGGATGGATTGTTCTCTATGTCTTTATACCATTTATAAGTCCTTGGCCCATTTTCCATGTACTTCCTTTTCTTATTCACCATAAGGACTACAGGTTTTTCACACCGAATATCCTTATCTAGCTGGTGAATTATGGTCATAAGTTATCATAGAATCATCATATTGTGTATCATGTTTTAGTTGAAAATAAATCTAGAGATGGTCTTGGGAAGTGATGATAGGATAAGATCTATACGAAAATCATATGGTAACCTAATCCCTAAAATGTAAAGGCATATTATTTATCCAATAATCTGAACAACATGAGGCCCAGATGGCATAGAATATCCATGAATAGTTGTGAACAAAGTGTTGTAGATCTCATATCTTTCATGTCACTCCTTCTATTGATAGGGATCCTTTTGTTGAGACTTCATGCTATACACATCAATGTTTTCATGTTACAAAAATAGCTCAGTATACATGGATGATTGAATGAAATATTGGACATCTATGGAATCATCCAAATGTTTCGTATAAAGAGATATTTCCTCATCACAAGCCTCGTTTCTAGGTGAAACTATAACATGATCCTCCATCACATACAATTTTCTATCTTGGCGAAGGATTTTGTAAAAATGCCTCTACCACTCCTAGAAATTGGTGCATGTGAGCTGGTTTTCCTTCTCAAGAATGGTTCGTAATGACATAGTTGATGTAATTTTTCCCTCCATTTCTAATAATTAAGATGACCTATGATCAATACATTATCATGATAAAATAGAGAAAATTTAATAAATTAATACTTATTAGTCTCCCACTATTTTATCAAAATCTTATCATCCTCACCATTGACATTAGAATATTATATTTCATAAATATTCTTTTGGAAAGGATCCATATTTCTCTTCACATTACCATAAATAAGGTTTTTCAAACATCATGAAAGGTTTTGGATAGTCATTACAAATTCCAACTGCATTAACTTGCATCTCCTTGATCCGTTGAGTGGACTACCCAATCATGAAATCCTTTTATTTTGGATTTGATCAAACTTTTCCTCTGGGTAACACTAGTTCCTACTATAGAAGTCAACCCTTGATTTGAACCAAGTCAATTCAACCAAAATCCTCAAATTATATTTCTCAATAATTGAATGCTCCCCAACTTGGTTTGGACAAGAACACTGATCTATGGTTCAATTATATCCAAGATTATGGAAAAAATACCAACGTAATATTTCTTTTTGGGATTTGTTGGTCGGAGTGGATACTCAAGAGGGGGGTGAATTGAGTTCCAATTAAAATTTTCTGTTAAAAACAATGTTGATTAAAATCCTCCTATTTCAAAAACAAATTAAACTGTAGTGAATTTATACAGATTATAAAGGTTCACTTAGTTTCTCAAAGATTGATTAGTTCTCAGTTAACTTAATCTTATGATTAAATTAACTTTTGAAACCAACTTACTGGTCTATAATAAATATAAACACTTGCGAGTTTAACTATCAGAGTAGCTTTGAAAATAAATTATATTTCAAAGTAATAGTAGCGGAATATGAAATAAATATGTAGTATGGATATAGTATGTAGCTACAAACACAGAGAATTAACCAAGAGGTTCATTCTCAAGCCGAGACTTAGTCCTCTCAAAAGTTTATATAAAAATGATCCACACCCTGGATCGGGGTTAACAACAGTGAACACACTGTCCAGGTCAAAAGACCTCTACCACAGTTCTGTGTGGGAAAACAAACAACAGCTTAGAGCTGTCCAGGTCTCATACGACCTCTACCACTATCCACAGTGGGAAATGAAGTGTAAAAAGGTTTTCTGAGGATTTACAGATCCTCCAGTGAAAGTACAGGAGTCAGTGTGTGTGTTTAATACAGCAGATAACACACACTGCTCAAAATGTAAAACAAATGTATCACAGAGCAGAGATGTAGAGTTTATAAATGGCTCTGGTGATTTCAGTGTAGCTCTGGACTCTTTTGTATTTGGTCAGAATTTATTCTGAGTCCTCTTCTCGTTTTTGTTTGAGAAGAAGAGTGTCGTATGCTTCAGGCTCAAAGGCAGTGAGATGTAGTCGATGAAGTTCTTCAATGTTCTTTTGTATGCACATAACTCTTCTTGAGTAGGCTTGATTGTGTATGAGGTTCTGTTCTGATTGGTTCTTCCTCCTCTTTCTTTTCCTCTGTATTCTCTTGTGTTCTTCTGTCGACTCTTCTATCTTCAGTAGAGTCTTCTTGTATTTATGTCACGTGCTTCGGAAGACAGAAAAAGTTTCCTTTCCGCAGGTACGAGGTACGGTTTCCTGACATCCGACAACCTTTATTAATAATTTTACAGAGCATTAAAATATACCTAATATGACCGTTGGTTAGATTAAATAAAGATAAAGATAAAGAAATTCAAACAGTTGTTTATGACTATTGGAGAATCAAGTGATCGGTAGGTCATCAGCATTAGTGAGTAATGATCGGTGACTCAGATAGATCAGCATCGGTGAATCAGACTGATCAGCATCGACCTTTCATCTGATCGGTGAGTCAGTTTGATCGGTGAGTCATTTGATCGGTGGCTCATTTGATCGGTGGCTCATTTTCATCGGTGAGTCATTTGCATCGATGAGTCATTTGATCAGTGAGTCAGTTTGATCAGCATCGGTCTGTCATCTGATCTGTGAGTCAGTTTGATCAGCATCGGTCTGTCATCTGATCGGTGAGTCAGTTTGATCAGCATCGGTCTGTCATCTGATCGGTGAGTCAATTTGATCAGCATCGGTCTGTCATCTGATCGGTGAGTCAGTTTGATCAGCATCGGTGACTCATTTTGCATCGGATCGGTGAGTCAGTTGCATCAGTGAGTCATTTGCATCGGTGACTCATTTTGCATCGGATCGGTGAGTCATTTGCATCGGTGACTCATTTTGCATCGGATCGGTGCGACCGTTGTCCTTTGATATGCGATCAGTGCTTCCGATGTCTGTTGATATTGAATCGATGCTTCCAAAATACTTTGTACGTCAATAAGCATAGACAAAAAATGTGATAACAGATTCATTTACAGATTGTAATTAAGTTTATGGGAAATCAACCCAGATTAAGCATTAATGGTATGTGATGATTTGTGATTATTAAAACATCAATCATAGACATGAAATCAACAATCTTCTAGAGGGCTCAACAATCTCCCCCTTTTTGATAATCACAAATCTTTATCATTAAATATAAATAATATGATATATCATTAATAAAAACATAATGAGAATTAAACCATAAGAAGAATAAATATAAAGATATATATAAATCTCCCCCTTAATTTAGATTACCCATATATATTATACAGATTTCTCCCCCTGAGACATATACATCTTTTATCCCCCATATATCTCTCCCATACGTCTTTCTTCTCCCATAAAGTTCTTCTCCCCCTTTGGGATAATCAAAAAGGAGGGAAAATAGATAAGAGAAAGTGAACGTAAAAGCAGTCAGCAGAGAGTATAGATAGAAAAATATTTGATAAAGTACATACTATTACAAGTAGCACATTGTTCACCCTATCAAAAACAATACACAACTATTTGTTGGGATACAAAGGGGCTTTTCCTTTTTCTTTGGGATCAATAGTGGGTAAGTTTGAAGGCTTGGAGGCAGGCTGGTCTTGGCGAATCTGAAGTGGTGGTAGGACAACTCGGGCAGGTGTAGGAGCAGGTGCCACAGAGGGTTGTTGTTGAGAAACAGGAGCTGATTGAGAAGCTTGCTGAGGGACTGGTCTTAACTGAGAGATAGCTTGAGCAATAGATAGCTGATATGGAGCTACATTAGAGTCACTAAGAGGATCAGAAGTAGGATGTACTATTACAGTGGCCTGTGCATGTAAATAGGTCTTCAAAAGATGAATAAAGTCTTGAATGACTTCTGCTCCATACTTCATAGCTTTTTCAAAATCATCTTTATTCTCCACGAACTGTGCCAAGGAAGGGACAAAATCTTGCAACTGATGAACTTGAGTTTTGAAGGCCTGAGTGACTGGAGGTAATTTCAGATTCTCTGCCAACACCTTGAAGCTTGCAGTCATCTCATGTTTTGTATAAATCTTGGAAAAGTAATTATCAACTTTCTCTTTGATCTCTTGCAGAGCTTTCTTAGCATCTGCTGAATACACCAATGCCATCTTATGACTGTTGTCACAGAGCTCTTTCATCTTCCTCAAAGATTCTAAAACAAGATTTTGTCTAACAGCAGCTAACTCATCATGCACAACTTCTCTTAGAGCTTCTAGATCACGGGTAGTGATCTTGGTTACCTTGCCTGTACTGGCTTGGCCAACAATGTGAGTTAACTCAGCTTTCAACTTCCTCAGGTCAGACTTGTTGAGATGTTCAATCAAATTTCTAAAAACTTCCATCATACCAGAGATGGTTGATCGGAATTCGCTTGATAGAGATACCAGGCCGGTGTGAAGATCCTTCATAGTCTGATTCAAAAAGGCTATCTGCCTGCCAATAAGTTCACCAGTATTGGCCAGGTCTGGCTTCATAGCATTAGATACTCTCTGTGAGAAGGCTTCCAATGAATGTTCAGAAACTTGGAGAGACACTTGAGTAAGAGCATTAGAAATTTCTTCTCTAACTGTGGCTCTCACAGCGGTTAGCAATTCAATCTTAAACTTATCAAGATCAGCTTGAGAGATTCCTGAACCAGGTAAATTATCATTTGTAGGATCAACAGTAGGAACAGACCTTGCTTCTCGTGGGAGGTTCCTCTTCACAGCTGCAGCAGATTCTGGCATTGCTTCTTCATCTTCAAAATATTCTAAGCCCAACACAGCATAACCAGGGTAGTCATCCCAAACAGCAGCACATAGGGTGTATTTTGGTTTCTTATATCTTGCTGTTCCACTAATTTTTGGTGAATCATCCCTGCCCCTGATATGTATTTCTTGTACTGATTGAGGTGATTCTATTTGATCTTAAGTAAGACCATCCACTGGTCTGTTATCACCATCAACAACAACCTCAACATCCTCAGCACGGCCATCATCACTCTTCTCAGAAGCTTCACTGTGATATTCTTCAGTGTCAGAATCTTCTTCATCATCAAGAATAGGTTCTGATTCTGGTAGGGCTAAGGGTGGACTAGCAGGTCCAAATTCTATTCTTCTTTTGGGACTGGTAGTGTCAGGATCACTCCTATCATCAGGAGATGACATACTTCCTTCCTTAGTCGCAGCTTCTTCTTGCTCTTGGGTTTTGGTGGCCTCATCCTTTCCTTCTTCTTTCTCATCATCCTCAGAATAAACTGGTTCCTCCTTTGGTTTCAAGCCAGGGTCTCTGAAATCCTTTGGCCTCTTGCCATGATCTATGGGATTGTAGGCTTCATACAATTTATCTTCATCTGCATCCCAGCACTTCTTCCATGGATTCCAATTGATTTTCATCCTCTTTCAGATCTCATTGTTGAGACAGAAGGTATGATCTGTTTCATTAACTTCATCATCTTCATCAATACATTCTAGATTCTTGAGCATGGTAGATATCATCTTTGAATAAAACAAGGCAGTGGCTTTCTTGGACGGTTTTACCATTCCAGCTATGTGTACCATCACATATCTACACAAATTGATCTTCTCATGTGTTTTCAGAAGAAACAATAGGAAAACATCCTGGTACTTTACAACAGCAAAATCTCCACTCCAAGGGCAAAGTTGGTGCTGAATGAACTTGAAAAGAAGTCTGCATTCACCCTCTAATTCTGAAGCTGTGATTCTTCGTGACTCTCTGTTTCCTGTCAGAAGCTCCAGAGCTAATTCATAAGAGAAGTAATCAGATGTTGGAGGAATATTCCCAGCATAATCCACATACCGACCTTCATGAGGTACGTTCAAGCACTCAGCCCACTGCTTAGATGAGAAGGATATTTTCTTTCCTTTTACCACAGACGACATCCTAGCAGCCTCCACACCATCTAAAGTGATTTCCAGATTCATATAGAACTCATGTACCAGCTTCGGGTAGTCTTTTCGAGAGTTGTCAGAAAACCAGTCTATCCATCCTTGCGATTCAAGAACTTGCAGCAACAGTGACTTACTTGACAAAATCCACACAGAGCTTACTTCTTTTTCTACAGCAACAATTCGAGTTTCCAGGTTCGGATTTACTGATCGTTGAGAGGTACTAATCGACTCGCCTCGATCACGCTTTGAAGGTACAGGGCTATCCGGTCCTTTGCTCGGTCTCTTTTTCTTAGCCATTCAAGGATTTTGGGAAGGCAGGAGTTTGAAGGTTAGAAGTATAGGGGAAGAGAGGTTGAAAGTTTCGGCAGGAAATGAAAGGTCAAAGGTTTAGGGAGGATAAATAGCCGCGTATCATTTATTTTATCATTTAGGGTTCCCATAAAAAGTATAAAAGAAATTTACTAATTAATTACAATATAATAATAATAATAAAAAATTGGTATGACAGATCGGTTGCACAGATCAGTTTCACAGATCAGTTTCACAGATCGGTTTCACAGATCAATTTCACAGATCAGTTTCAGAGATCAGTTTCACAGATCAGTTTCACAGATTAGTTTCACAGATCAATTTCACAGATCAGTTTCACAGATCGGTTTCACAGATCGGTTTCACAGATCAGTTTCACAGATCGGTTTCACAGATCAGTTTCACAGATCAGTTTCACAGATCGGTTTCACAGATCAGTTTCACAGATCAGTTTCACAGATCGGTTTCACAGATCAATCATACACAACTCTTGTTTAATAAATTTCATTCTTTCAGAGCATAAAGGCTTTGTGAAGATATCTGTTAATTGATGTTCAGAACTAATAAATTTCAAAGAAATATCACCTTTTTGATAATGATCTCTTAGAAAGTGATGTCTGACATCAATGTGCTTAGTTATAGAGTGAGACACAGGGTTCTTAGATATATTTATTGCACTAGTATTGTCACAGTTAATTGAAACATGTTTAAGATCAAATCCATAATCCAATAGAGTGTGTTTCTTCCACATAATTAATGCACAACAACTACCAGCAGCTATGTATTCTGCTTCGGCAGTAGACAATGCAACTGAGTTCTGTTTCTTACTACACCATGATACTAGGGATTTTCCAAGAAAATGACATGTTCCAGATGTGCTCTTCCTATCTAACTTACATCCAGAAAATTCAGCATCTGAATAGCTAGTTAGGTTAAATGATTGTCCTTTTGGATAAAACAAACCTAAATTTATAGTATATTTAAGTTACTTAAAAACCCTTTTAACAGCCAGTAAGTGTGATTCTTTAGGATTAGCTTGAAATCTAGCACACATACATACACTGAACATAATGTCTGGTCGACTAACAGTAAGATAAAGTAAGCTCCCAATCATACCTCTGTAATTGGTTTGATCCACTGGTTTCCCAGCTTCATCTGTATCCAATTTACAGGTAGTACTCATAGGTGTATAAATTTCCTTAATACTATCCAATCCAAAACGTTTTAAAAGATCTTTTGTATATTTACTTTGTTTTAAAATAATTCCATCTTTAGTTTGAAGAATTTGAAAACCATGAAAATACTTAAGCTCTCCCATTAAGCTCATTTCAAATTCATTTTGCATAACCATTGAAAAATCAGTACATAAGTAATTTTTAGAAGATCCAAAAATAATATCATCAACATAGACTTGTACTATTGATACATCTTTTGAAATCCTTTTTATAGAAAGAGTGGGATCTGCTACTCCTTTTGTAAATCCTTTTGAGATAAGAAATTTTGAAATCCTTTCATACCAAGCTCTTGGAGCTTGTTTTAAACCATATAAAGCTTTAGAAAGTTTAAAAACATGATTTGAAAAATGAGGATTTAAAAAACCAGGTGGTTGTTCTACAAAAACATCTTCAACAATAAAACCATTTAGAAAAGCACTTTTGACATCCATTTGATATAACTTGAAATTCAGATGTGATTCATAGGAAAGTAAGATCCTAATAGCCTCTAATCTAGCTACAGGTGCAAAGGTTTCCTCATAGTCAATTCCTTCTTCTTGATTGTAACCTTGTGCAACTAGCCTAGCTTTATTTCTAATGATGTTTCCAGATTCATCAACTTTGTTTCTAAATACCCATTTTGTGCCTATGGTCAAAATGTCCTTAGATCTTTCTACTAATTTCCAGACTTTGTTTCATTCAAATTGATTTAGTTCTTCTTGCATAGCCATTACCCAAAATTCATCATTGATAGCATCATTGATATTTTTAGGTTCTAACTGTGAAAGAAAAGCTTGATGTTCAACATGATTTCTTAGAGAAGATCTAGTCTGTGTTCCTCTATCTAGATTTCCTAAAACAGCATATAAAGGATACTTCTTTAGAGTCTTAGATGGTCTTGAAAAGATAGGGCTAGAGATTTCAGATTCATCTACAGATTGAGGTTCAACAGAAGCAGGTTCTGGAGAATTTCCAGAGCTGGATGTTTTAACTATAGGTCCATTGTATTTATCATTGAGATTCAAACCAGAGAGATCATCTTCAAGAGAGATTTTAGGTTCATGTGGATCAGTTTCATCAAATTTGATGTGAACAGATTTTTCCACACATTTGGTTCTTTTATTGAAAACTCTATAGGCTTTACTAGAGATAGAGTAACCTAGGAAAATTCCTTCATCACTCTTGGATGCAAATTTGTCAAGATTGTCTCTAGTATTGAGAATGAAGACTTTGCAGCCAAAAACTTTGAAGTAGTTAACCTTAGGTTTCCTATGGTTCCACAACTCATAAGGGGTCCTCTTAAGAACTGGTCTGATCAAGACTCTGTTAATGACATAACAAGCTGTATTTACAGCTTCAGCCCAAAAGTAAATAGGCAGTTCATATTCAATGAGCATGGTTCTAGCTATTTCTTGTAGGGTTCTATTCCTTCTCTCTACTACACCATTTTGTTGGGGTGTCCTAGGGGCAGAGAAATTGTGACTATAGCCATTTTGTGAGCAGTAAGAATCAAACTCATGATTTTCAAACTCACGACCATGATCACTTCTCAGGGTCTTAATCTTGAGTCCACTAAGATTTTATACAGACTTGGATTATTTAACAAAGTAAGAACAAGCTTCACTTTTGTGAGCTAGAAAATATACCCAAGTATATCTAGAAAAGTCATCTATAAGAACATAGACATAGTGCTTCCCATTTAAACTAGAAACTCTAGAAGGTCCAAATAAATCCATGTGAACCAACTCGAGAGGTTGAGAAGTTGACACTTCTTTCTTTGATTTAAAAGAAACTTTATATTGCTTTCCTTTTTGACAGGGATTACAAACTTTGTCTGCTGGAAATTCAAGTTTGGGTAAGTCTCTAACTAAGTTCTTCCTAGAAAGTTTTCTAAGTGAGTGTACATTGCAGTGTCCTAATCTTCTGTGCCGAAGCCAAGACTCTTTATGAAAAGCATTTAAGCAAGGAATATTCTGCTTAGCTAAGGAATCTAAATCAACAGCATAAACATTTTCATTTCTTAAAGTATAAAATACTAAAACATTTTTAGAGTTAAAAAAATTGAAAGAATCATTTTTAAATTTCACATAAAAACCATCATCACACAATTGGGAAATGCTTAAGAAGTTATATTTAAGTCCATCGACAAATAAAACTTCAGAAACCAAGATTGAATCAGTGTTACCAATCTGGCCTAAGACGATGATTTTTCCTTTTGAATTATCAACAAAAGTGACAAAGCCTCCATCAAAATTTACTAAGCTCTTGAAACATGAAAAGTATCCTGACATATGTCTTGAACATCCACTATCTAAGTACCATATCTTCTTGTGACAGCTCTTCAAGCAGGTCTCCTCAGAAGTGTTTGTCATAAAACACATGTTGGCTCGATTCCTTTCAGAGTCTGAAGATTCAGCTTCACTTGTGCTGTCTTCTGAAGCACTCCAAGTAGCCTTCATGGCTTTCTTGTACTTTTTATCCTTGTATTCATACTTCTTTCTGTATTTCAGCTTTGGACAGTCTGTTTTTGTGTGTCCTTTTCTTTTGAATTCATAACAGACAACTTCATCTGATTTATCAGACTTCTTCCAATCCTTTTTCCAGTGTCCTTTGTTATCATACTTGCCTTTTTAGTTTGACTTTCTGAAAAACTTCTTCTTCCTATAGAATTTCATAAATCTTCTAGAAATGTGTGCCATCTCAGCATCACTGTCAGAATCATTCTCACTTTCCTCACTACTTAAACTTTCATTGATAGCTTGAGGCTTTTCCTTATCCTTATTCTTTGAGGTTGTAGTCTTGAAGGCAATAGACTTCCTTTTAGGTTCATCATCTTCTTCATTATTTACTTTAAGCTCTTCTTCATACATCATCAGCTTACCAATTAACTCTTTGACAGGAAGTGTTCTAATGTCACAGGATTCTCTAATGGAGAGAGAGGTTCCTCTCCATCTTTCAGGTAGACATCTCAAAATTCTCCTGATTTGCTCCTTTGCTGGAACATCCTTTCCCAGAGAAGTCATTGTGTTGACAATTTCATTGAACCTAAAATACATATCAGAAATGGGTTCATCAGGCTTCATCTTAAAATTATCATACTTAATAGAATAGGTATTCAATCTCATCTCCTTAACATTAGTTGTTCCTTCATGAGAAACAGCTAAGGTATCCCAAATTTCATATGCAGTTTTACATGAAGAAATTCTATTAAATTCTTCATCTCCTAGAGCTCAGTACAGAGCATTCATAGCTTTACAATTATTATTGTAAGCAGTCTTTGTAGGTTCATCCCAAGTAGATCTATCAGTACTAGGAATTTTATATTCAGCTTCAATGAAATTCCAAATATCAAAGCCCATACTTTCTAAGTGAATTTTCATTTTTAGCTTCCACTGAGCATAGTTGTTTCCATTAAAGAAAGGTGGCCGGTTAGTAGCAGCACCCTCAAGTCTATTATCCATGATATTACAAAAATAATTTTAAAGAGATAAAAATTTAGAAATAACAGAAATTTTAAGAACTTTAAAATACAACTAAAATCACAGTTGAAAAACAGAGTACGTTTAGAAAATATTAACACCCTCTGATACCAAGTGTTGGTCGGAGTGGATACTCAAGAGGGGGGTGAATTGAGTTCCAATTAAAATTTTCTGTTAAAGACAATGTTCATTAAAATCCCCCTATTTCAAAAAAAAATTAAACTGTAGTGAATTTATAAAGATTATAAAGGTTCACTTAGTTTCTCAAAGATTGATTAGTTCTCAGTTAACTTAATCTTATGATTAAATTAACTTTTGAAACTAACTTACTGGTCTATAATAAATATAAACACTTGCGAGTTTAACTATCAGAGTAGCTTTGAAAATAAATTATATTTCAAAGTAATTGTAGTGGAATATGAAATAAATATGTAGTATGGATATAGTATGTACCTACAAACACAGAGAATTAACCAAGAGGTTCAGTCTCAAGCCGAGACTTAGTCCTCTCAAAAGTTTATATAAAAATTATCCACACCCTGGATCGGGGTTAACAACAGTGAACACACTGTCTAGGTCACAAGACCTCTACCATAGTTCTGTGTGGGAAAACAAACAACAGCTTAGAGCTGTCCGGGTCTCATACGACCTCTACCACTATCCACAGTGGGAAATGAAGTGTAAAAAGGTTTGCTGAGGATTTACAGATCCTCTAGTGAAATTACAGGAGTAAGTGTGTGTGTTTAATACAGCATATAACACACACTGCTCAAAATGTAAAACAAATGTATCACAGAGTAGAGATGTAGAGTTTAGAAATGGCTCTGGTGATTTCAGTGTAGCTCTGGACTCTTTTGTATTTGGTCAGAATTTATTCTGAGTCCTCTTCTAGTTTTTGTTTGAGAAGAAGAGTGTCATATGCTTCAGGCTCAAAGGCAGTGAGATGTAGTCGATGAAGTTCTTCAATGTTCTTTTGTATGCACAGAACTCTTCTTGAGTAGGCTTGATTGTGTATGAGGTTCTATTCTGATTGGTTCTTCCTCCTCTTTCTTTTCCTCTGTATTCTCTTGTGTTCTTCTGTCGACTCTTCTATATTCAGCTGAGTCTTCTTGTATTTATGTCCCGTGCTTCAGAAGACAGAAAAAGTTTCCTTTCCGCAGGTACGAGGTACGGTTTCCTGACATCCGACAACCTTTATTAATAATTTGACAGAGAATTAAAATATACCTAATATGACCGTTAGTTAGATTAAATAAAGATAAAGATAAAGAAATTCAAACAGTTGTTTATGACTATTGGAGAATCAAGTGACCGGTAGGTCATCAGCATTAGTGAGTAAATATCGGTGACTCAGATAGATCAGCATCGGTGAATCAGACTGATCAGCATCGGTCTGTCATCTGATCGGTGAGTCATTTGATCGGTGGCTCATTTGATCGGTGGATCATTTGCATCGGTGAGTCATTTGCATCGGTGAGTCATTTGATCGGTGAGTCAGTTTGATCAGCATCGGTCTGTCATCTGATCAATGAGTCAGTTTGATCAGCATCGGTCTGTCATCTGATCGGTGAGTCAGTTTGATCAGCATCGGTTTGTCATCGGATCGATGAGTCAGCTTGATCAGCATCGGTCTGTCATCTGATCGGTGAGTCAGTTTGATCAGCATAGGTGACTCATTTTGCATCGGATCGGTGAGTCATTTTCAACGGTGACTCATTTTGCATCGGATCGGTGAGTCATTTGCATCAGTGACTCATTTTGCATCGGATCGGTGCGACCGTTGTCCTTTGATATGCGATCAGTGCTTCCGATGTCTGTTGATATTGAATCGGTGCTTCCAAAATACTTTGTATGTCAATAAGCATAGACAAAAAATGTGATAACAGATTCATTTACAGATTGTAATTAAGTTTATGAGAAATCAAACCAGATTGAGCATTAATGGTATGTGATGTTTTGTGATTATTGAAACATCAATAATAGACATGAAATCAACAATCTTCCAGAGGGCTCAACGGGATTTTATCCTTACACATAAATATCCATTTTATTATAATTCATACATTCTTGTTAATATTAAGTAAGATATAGTTATGTGATTAACCATGCCTATGATAATATTTATGCATAATCGAGCCTTATATTAGATATATCTTTCATGATTATTTAATTCAATAATTGTGAGATCGTGAAAGCACACCCACAATAAATAAACCATGAAATTGACAGAAATAAAATAAATGGAATGATCATTATCACGTTCTATTGTAATGTTTATCTAGAAGTTGATTATCTAACCCAACACTTAAGGGAGAAAATACCATAGACCTTTTGGGTTTATATTTATAGCTTTCCACATGTCCACCTTTGTATCTCCTTGGATTGGTTTGACCTTGGATCCCAACTGGAGCCACCTCCACTATTGAGCAATTGTTGTTTAAAAAAAACATTTTTATTACATGGTGGATATTGTTGAGAACAATACTCTATCTCTTTATAATAATTCTGATTTTCATAGACACCCTTATTTGTTATTATTATGAATTTATTTTGAGTATATTTCTTGAAATGAATATTCTTTTTATTTTTATTTTTGGAGTATTATTAATGTATTTTATTGAAGTGAATTATTTGATAAATTATCTGGAAATCACTTGAGTGTGTTTTGGAAACAATGTTCAGACCCAATGTTGTAGAGCGTAGCTTCAGGATTGAATCTATCATTTACATTACGAGATATCATAAAAGAATGGTTTAGAAACCATACGTTGTCAACAAATGTAAGAAAGAAGTATCCCTACAATTAGAAGGAACCATATGTTTTGGATATCAGAAAATTATGGAAGAAAAACCCTACGTTTGTAGGGAATATTATGTTTTTTCACAGAAGTATGGTTCATCAACCATACTTTGGTAAACAACCCTACTTTTAGAAGATGATAATTTTATGGATTATATACAGTACATTTGAGAGTTGAAGAGAAAATTATGGATGATCAACCTTACATTGTGAACATTATGTTCAGAGAATGTATGCTATGCAGTTCAACCCTACGTTTGGCATCAGATATTTAAAATATGATTTTATCAAGCAATGGTCTCTATACAGATTATTAGGTTGATTTTAAGCCAGATTAAAATCATGATTTTAAAGCATGTCTTTGACTGATTCAATTCTATTTATTTGTGATTCAAAGGATTGATTTAAGAGTATATTTTAATGCTGATTATTCAGGGGAGTTACGACTGCTTTGTTATTCAAACATTTGAATATCGCGATTCTAAAGGTGACATTTGTGTATCTAAATTAGAAAGGAAAACTTTTTCTATTCTATATATATTTGATATTTAATATTACATAGAGAGAGGTAAATCATCGAAAAGGAGATCAAAATTAAAATCTCTCAAGTTTTTCACTACTACAGTTTACAGAGACATTTGTGTCACACAGATCTGCTACTACCAAGATCTATCATACACTGTTTTTATAAAGAAGATGAAATACATTAATGATTATTATTATACATCAATGATCGATCGTGAATCCATTATTTTTTGAGTTTATAAATTTATTTATATATCTATTACATATGGATCAACTCATAACATCCCTTACCTGAAGAACATAATTTCTGAATGAGACGATCCACATACTGTCAGATACGTGCTGCTACAACTGTGAACAACAAATTGAATGTATTTTCCTACAAATACTCTCTTTATGTTAAGTAATTAGATTATAATACTAAGCTTTGTATTCAGTTCTCTGTATGAATCAGAAGGTTATGTATTAGCCTTAACTTTTAAAGGTTTCAACTACCTACACTCAATTGTGGACGATCTATTGATAAGAGGACCAATTAGTGAAAATCACCATGCTTGTGGAGTAGGGCATTGGTGGAGTGGACTAGGGGCCTTCTGTTCTCTTATCCACTATATATCCTTGCAACCATTACCTTTTTATTTTCCACTTCCTAAATAACCTGATAATGATTAAAGGACAGACTCAAACATCATCATGATTCATTAAGAATTTGTAGAAGACGCAATTCACTCCCTCTTAGGCATATTTGGTATAACCTGATCCAAAAATTGGTATCAGTGGGTGGAGATTTATTCAAAGAAATAACAGGCACAAAGTTTTATAAAATTTTACTAAAATAATAATGGATGATACACGAGAGGGTATGTCAATGTTTCGAGCTCCGTACTTCAACAATGAAAACTATGGATGCTGGAAATCAAGGATGATCATATACTTAAAGAACCTTGGATACAAAGTCTACTCAAAAATTATGACTCCCTATGTAATTCCAAAGAAACCTGAAACATTAAATTCTGATATAAGAGTAGATTACGACAAAAACTATAATGCTATAAATTCTTTCATATGTGGTCTTGGAACAGTTGAATTCAATAGAGTATTTAAGAGCCCGACTGCTTATGAAATGTGGGAGACAAGTGTAGTTTCTTATGTATGAACAGACAATGTCAGACAAATGAGGTACGAAAAAGATAAATCGAAATTCGAGACAATTAGAATGTTTGAAGAAGAAATAACCACCTAGATGAATGGAAGACTTACAGAAATTGTTATCAATATTTCTACCTTGGGAGATCCTATCGAACAATCTGATCCATCCCTGAATGTATTGACAGTACTGCCACCAAGAAGGAATGTAATTTCAACAGCTATTATGAAATCATCACAAGTCTAAGATCTTACTATGATAGAATTAATTGGAACCCTAATGATATATGAAGTTTATATGGATGATGAAGCAAATGAGCATAATGTCTTGATCAATAGAAAAAATAATCCATTGAACATAACATCCCAAAAGAAGAGTAGAAAGATGAATAATGAAATCAAAGTGAAATCAGAGAGTTCTGATTCATCTATTTTAGAGGTGGAACTGGCTCAGCTATCCAGAAAGTTCAGTAAATTCTATAGAAATAAGAAGGGATTCAAAAAATACATAAAAAATAATGAAAAAAACCAACAAAAGATAGATACTATGAATGAAAAAATATGGGTCACACAAGATGTCATGAACCAAATATGGTCACCACCAATACTGGCACCAAAACCAACCTGTGACATGGACCTAAGTTCATTCCCTTTCCCCATGGGCTGACACAAGTTCCCGGGTATCATTTATCTTTGTTTGGGAATGATTTACCTGAATATGTATACCTTAAACATCAAAAATATTTGATAAAATGAATCTGAAAAATTCATACCAACAAGGTTTATACAAAAATCCAGAACTGAATACATAAGTTCAAATGAAATTCAAAATTTCCAAATACATAATGAAACAGAAACAAAATATCCCCATGTACTCCACATTACAAGGGGTCATCACCCCTAAGCCGTCTCCACAACTCCACCCCAAGGTTGGTGACTAACACCCTGAACCACCATCACCCTTAGCCTTTCCTTTATATTATTCAAACAAAACCAAGTATACTTACCCAAAAGGGGTGTATTTAGTGTTTGAGCCTATTCCCTAATATGATGCAACCCCATTATTCCAATGAGCATGCAATATAATGTGAAAAATCCAGTAGTTTTAATATGAAAAGAAAAGCAGTGATAAAATCCAAGAAATCCAACTTTCAGTTGAAAACAGTTTTCAAGATAATGTTTTCAGAATGTTTGAACATTTAAATATACATGTAATCTACTATAAAGTATGGCCAAAAACACCCCAATACATTGGAAAATAATACAAACACAATGAGCCACAAAACCGGGAACACCCCTAGGCACTAGATAGTCTCGGGCCCCACGTACCTCATAACTCAGTGTAAAATAACCATAGTAAAATCTGTTCTGATGCACGATCCACTAGTAGGGAACATACCCATAAACTATTTGTCCCCAATAATATTCAACATATTTTATTTATAGTTTTCATTATCCAAATTATAGGTGAAACATGGACAAATCCCATCCGGTCCACTAGCCGTACTAGTACACATCCGCCCCACCTAGGTACTCGGGCTTCCCCATTTGTGCTCAAACAATTTCAGAATGATAAATATATCCATTTTCATATAAAACACCACTAATGATCACATAAAATCAGTATAGTATGTACATACATTTTATACCATTTAAAACACAGAACAAAACACTTTGAGTTTCAATAAATCAACTTCTCCAAATCATTCCTTGTTTTGCACCCAAAACTTTCTGAAAACCCCACTTTAACACTGTGTGTATACTCAAATTTACCAAAACAGAATCCAAAACACCTTAAAATTTTCTTTAAACTCATTACATGAGTTATAAAACAATCCCAATAAGCATCACATAGAATACCCATGTAAAACACCAAATTCAACACCAAATTGGTACTAAAAAATAATTTTCATAACAAACTTCACCCAAAACCAATTCCTCAGAAACAACAAAAGGATAAAATAATGGAAAAAATTATATTCAGATCTTATACAGTTCAATAAAATCATCTAAATAATTATAGGGCATCCCTTAAGGAACCAACAAAATATTTATACGAAACAAACCAAAATTCACATGAAATTTCCATTAAAAATTAATTTTCATTATAATCACCACTAAAACCAATTTTTTCCCAAAAATTCAAATGAAATAGACATTAAAATACCATAAAACATCATCTAGTATACAAATAATTCATATCAAAAGGATTCACCTACCAAATTAATGGAAACCATTGAATCAACGTGCGAAAATCAAGTCGCACCACCACCACACCAAGAGGGACTTCGAACAAACCTGAAACTACAAAATAGGACCACAAAACCCCAAGGTTAAACAATAGGTTCAAAACCCAACCCCCTGGTCATTAGGAAATTCATGGAAAAGGGATGAAACCCCGACAAATAGAATTAAACCCTAAGCAATTTGAAAGAGTAATGGAAGAGACTGACTTACTTGAGGGGTCTTAAAGAATCTCCCCAAATACACCAATAAATTAATTTTAAAATAGTAAAAACATCAATGTAGTTTGTAAGATGGATGCAGAGGTAATTTAGGAACTAGAATGGAGGAAAAATAGTAATAATTGAGAGAGTTATGATGGAAAGAACTTACCACCTCAAATCTAGCCGATTTTAGAAAACCTAATATGTTCTGCACACAATCGTGATGAAGAAGAGCTCCAAAGAGGGGGAAGAGAGCTTGGGCTTGCATCTGGGTTCAATGGTCTCGGGTGACACTTGAAATAAAAAAAATCATTAAAATTGAATAAATTATTAATTAAAAAATTTTGATTTTTAAAACTGGAATTGGGCTTCCGGGCAGGTTCAATACCTTAATTAAAAACCCATATACATGTAGTTTATTGATTTCTAATGGCTCCAAATTTCAATGGTGGAGTTAAAATTTCAGTGTATGCCATCTAGGAATTGGAATGGATGAAAATTTTTGAAAAATGAAGATGTTATATAAGAAACAATATTTATTTTTAAATCTGGAATTGGGCTCACGATTTGGCCCAATTAATGAAAACTCACTCATTAATCTATAAAAGCATGGGAAACCCTCAAAAAAAATCATGAATGAAAAATAAATGCAAAATACCTTTTAAATTTTTCATTTATATGAAAATTATCCCAAACATGAAAACTTTCTGTCATGGAAATTCAACCTGAAGGTTGATTAATAAATAGGAACGAATACTCTTCCTCAAACCTTGAAATTCACTCCCATGTCTCATGTGTTTCATTACCAAGCTGCCAACGAACCCAGACCAAAGGAATAGACTTCCCTTGAAGCACCTTCTCTTGGGAGTCCACTATTTTCACTGGCAGCTCAAAAACTGACAAGTAAGGCTCTATTTCTAGTTCTTCGCAACTCAGCACATGGGACAAATCTGAGATGTATTTCTTCAACTGGTACACATGGACGACATCATGGATGGAGGTCAACTGAGAAGGTAAGGGAAAACTGTATGAATCTTTTCCAATACTCTTGGTGATCTCAGAAGGGCTAACATATCATGGCGTCGGCTTCCCTTGCTTCCCTAATCGATGATGGCCCAAACGAGGGGCCACTTTCAAGAATACTCTGTCACACACAGAAAACTCTTGGTCTCAACGACTTTGGTCAAAATATGATTTATGGTGACTCTGAGCTGTCAATAAATGATGCCAGATCAACATGACCTTCTCAGACGTCTTCTGCACCAAACTCAACCCCAATAGTGAGGTCCCACCTACCTCAGTCCAACATGGGGGGGGGGGGGGGCGATAAGGACGACTATAGATCACCTCAAAAGGAGCCATTATAATGGAGGATTGATAATTATTATTATAATAAAACTTAACTATCCCCACATGGCTATCCCAAGAACCTCCAAATTCCATAAAACATGCATGGATCATATCCTCCAAAATATGATTTGCCAGCTCTGTCTGACCATCCGTCTGAGGATGGTATGTCGTGGTCATCTTAATCTGAGACCCCAAGGCTATCTGAAGGACTTCCCAAAATTGAGAAGTGAAACATGGGTCTCTATCTGAGACAACCATTGATGGAACACCATGGAGTCTCACCACCTCCCGAAGATACAAACATCCCAACTCATCCACTCTAGCTGTATCTCTGATTGGAATGAGGTGGGTTGATTTGATAAGACTATAAATTACCACCCAAATGGAATTATTACCTTGAGGTGTACGAGGTAAGCCAACAATGAATTCCATGGTGGCCTCATCCCAATTTCAGGTAGGAATGGGTAATGGATGGAGCAGACCAGAGGGCCTTTGATGCTCTGCTTTCACCTGTTTGCATGTGTAGCATCTCGAAACAAAGCCAGCGATGTCTCTTCTCATACTAGGCCACCATAACTACTGAAGAACATCATAATACATATTGGTGGCACCCAGATAGAAAACCCACTTAGACTGGTGGCTATCCTCCATCACCACCTTTCACAGAGATAACGACAGTACTGAACATCCCTTGAAGCACAAGATTCCCATGGTAGATGACGACCAATCAGAGGATGTCTCCCCAATATGAAGAAACTTCTCCGATGGCTGACAAATATCATAACGTGGTTTTTCCTGCTGAATCAACTCCAATAGAGAAGGATTCAACTTGATGCTCACCAAGAATGCCCCTCCACTGTGTTACCTGGTCTCCACATGCTTCGGAGAAAATATCCCCATCAAAGTCCACTCATCACTGGACATCCTCAAATACTACACTGGAAATCTTCTGCTCAAAGAATCATCCACCACATTACCCTTTACTAGGGTGTAGACAATGCCAAAGTCAAACCCCTACAAGTACTCGATCCAACAATTCTGCCTCATGTTGAGGTCCTTATGCGAGAGGATATAAGCTAGGATTTTGTGATCATAGTATAACAAAAACGTCTCCCCAAAGAAGTAGTGACACCATGTTTTCAAATCATGCATCACTGCTGCCAACTCCAAGTCATGGGTCAGGTAGTTCTTTTCATGTAGTAGGAGTTGGCATGATCCATACGCCACCATGTGATCATCTTGCTTACGCACGTGCCCAAGACCTATACCTGAAGCATCACAATAGACCATATATCCCTTTCCAGCATCTGGAAAAATTAGCACATGGGTGGTAGTCAACCACCACATCAGCTCCTTGAATGATGCCTAGCATTTTGGGCCCTATAAAATCTTCACCCCTTTCTAGGTGAGGGCGGTCATCGGTGATGCAAGCCGAGAGAAACCCCGAATGAATCACATGTAGTAACCAGCCAGGCCAAAGAAACTCCTAATCTCAAACACATTATTTGGATTATCCCATGGAATAACTACACTAATCTTCTCGGGTTCCACTGAAACCCCCTGCCCAGAGATCACATGCCCCATTAATCTTACTTCTCTGATCCAGAAAGTGAACTTTGAACACTTTTCATAGAGGCGGGGATCCCGCAATGTGCCCAAGATGATCCTCAAGTGATGTTAGTGTTCCTCCTCAGAGCTATAGTTTACTAGAATGTCATCCACAAACACTACAATGAAGGAATCAATATTCTGATGGAACACCCTATTCATTATTGCCATAATGACCGCTGGAGAATTGGTCAATCCAATGGGCATGAACAAATACTCAATGTGGTCATACCAGCTTCGGAAGGCTGTCTTTGGGAAATCAGACTCTTTCAAAATAAGATGATGATATCCTAAATGCATGTCTATTTTTGATAACCAATTTTACCCCTTCAACTGATCAAACAAATCATGAAATCTTGGAAAAGGGTATTTTTTCTTAATTGTAAACTTATTCAACTTCTTGTAGTCAATGCACAACCAAAGGGATCCGTAAACCCTTTTTATGAACGACACAGGAGAGGCCCAAGGAGAGATGCTCGAGTGAATGAATCATTCGAATTATAAGTCTTCTGGCTTTATATTTAATTCCTCCAGCTCTGTGGGGGACATGCGATAACAACAAAGAGATATCAGCTGTGTTCCTAGTGCCAGATCAATCGAAAAATCCACATCCCGCTTCGGGGGGAAACATGAGAAATACTTCTAGAATACCTCCAGAAACTCATTCACAACATGAGGTAGTGCACCTCTAAGGGAAAATCCATCATCCTCTAGCATGAGAAATGATAACTGGAGGGTAAGACTTCCCAACTCTGGGAGTGGAGGCCCTGCTCGACCCGACTGGCGATCCCATTCTCCCAGAAAAACCTGATGACTCCTATTAGGTGTCATGAATATCACTCACTGCCTATAGTAATCAATGGGTTCCTAGAAGTGTACTATCCAATCCATTACAAGTATTATGTCAAACGTTTCCATATCTGGAACTAGGAGGTCCCACTCCATCTCAACCCCTGACATGGAAAGTGCACACGAGGGACACCTGAGGCCCTACTCCTTCTTTCCCAGTGGTATCAACAACTCTATTGCGAAAGACATCAACTTAGTTGGAAAATTATGAATGTCAACAAAACAAAATAAAATAAATGAAACAGAGGAACCAGTATCAAAAAGAGATACAGTTATAGAAGATCCAATCGAAACGGTACCTCAAACTGTCGATAGTCCCGCCTCTGATCCTGCTGGTGCCCGATCCACTGCTTGGAGATGTCTAGTCTCTGCCTGAGGATGATCGCTAGTCTGTGTATGTGCCCTAAACTGGCTCTTCCTAGAAGGTGACCCAACCCTACCACCATGACTTCCAATTCGAGATCCCCATGTCCTCGATGGAATAGACGGTGCCGTCACTCATCTTGAAGCCATTGACCCCACCCCACTCGGAAGTGGACGTGCCACACCGCAGAAGCGTTGTAAATTCCACATACCTCCACACTCGTAACAAGGCGTCATAGGAATTGAACATGCTGTTCGGATGTGCTCGGGCTACCCACACTAGTGGAACATGACCGATCTAACATCAAAATCCGCAGATGAAAACTGCCTGGAAGAGTGCCTTGAACTGCAACCTCCTTTCCTCACATGATCCTCCTACTTCATTTTCAACTCTGAGGAGCTTCCACTTCCCACTACTGATACTGAACCATATAAACTATCCTTTCATTTCCTATCAATCTCCACTATGAATTCCCGATCAACGACATCATCATAGGTCCTCGGCTTAAACAAGAACACCTGGGAGTATATCTCTGGTCGCAAACCTTTCTTAAACCTCTGGGCCTTCACCTACTCATTAGAGACAATTTCTGGAGCATACCAAACCAACTCGGTGAAACTATTGGCTTAATCCATCACATATAGATTCCCCAGAACAAGTTCCATGAACTCCCTAGACCTAGCATAAGACAACACCTCAGGGCCGTACTTTTCATTGAAGACAACCTTAAAATATCCTCAGCACATCTGCTCAATCTTCCTATCCTGAAGCACTAACTCCTACCAATTATAGATGGGACCATCCAATAGAAAGGAGGCACACTTCACCCTGATCTCCTCGAGTGTTTTTAGGAACTCAAACAAACGATTGATCTTCTTAATCCATTCCTCTGCATCTTGGGGTTCTGAGCTGCCTCGAAATGTAGGAGGCATGTTTTTCAGAAACCCCTGAGCATTATCTTTTGTAGTATCCATCCCTTATGCACTAGGAGGAATAAGAGTAGGAGTTAGTCCCTACCCTAGAGCTTGGACTACCCAGACCACAACCTCAACTAGCCTCTGATCAAACGGTGTTGGAGAACTCTCTCGGGCTTCCTCCCATGGGCGGGTGGGAGCTTTCCAGGGAGGCATGTTTCTACAAAATGCAACAGTTACAAAAAAATAATCAATACCACAATTCGGAAAATTTTAATCAAATACATCAAATACAAATAATGTAAACACATTCCAGTAATAAAAGAAATAACAACTCCACCTTCGCCCGATGTCCATGTGTGGTCTGCAGCCCACACATCACACCTGGAAGTGAAGTCAATCCGTAAATTCCAAATCCCCTTGGGGACTCAAGGTCTTCCATGAGAGGTGCGGTCTAGGCACCCAAATCACATCCAAAACCCTATTCCCCAACAATCCTAGCTCCTGTCTATCCCGAATGAACCCAAAATAGCAATTTTACCCAAAAAAATACCCCATATGACACCATTTTGTCACGAACCGAATCTGGCCACCACCAATACCGACACCAAACCTAGCCCATGACAAAGCCTGAAGAGAGTTCCCTATTGTAACACCCCAAGCCTCCCTGATACACTTTTCATTGAATAATATAGTAGCGTGTGTTGTACGCAACTTCGAGTTTTAACACACACCACAACCAATCAAACTAGCCGTTACGAATAGTAATACCCACTTTTTAAAATTTTATAAAATTTATCTTTCAAATTGGACTACAATTTTGGATTCGTAATATCTAAATTAGCCTCGGGTGAAATTTTGGTATTTTTCTGAAAACATTCAATTTTTGATGAATAGTGAAAAACACTGAGTTATTGTTTAAAACTAAATTTTTATTTAAATAATAATGTATTTTATTTAAATTTAATTAAGGTAAAAATAGATACATAATACCTATATAAGTTCAATGTAATTAATTGGATTTAGTTTAGAATAATTTTAGATATATAACAATTTTATTGAACTTTTCACCGTCTTTTAGCCACCTCCAAGGAGAATTTGGAAATTCACATAAAACATAATTTTACTGCTTCGGTTAGTGGAATTTTGAAAAATCTGAGAGACACGATTAATATCAAGGTGTGAATTTTGGTTCAATGAGATGAAAATAATCTTTGGTGAATAGGAACTTTTTACTTTTATTTTCCACGGTTAAAAGTAAAAAGGGTAATTAAGGGTTAAAATGATATTACTATTACCCTAACACTTGTAATAATTCTATTGGACAAGTGTATCTCGACATTAAACAAACTTAGAAATAAAATATTATCATTTAGGTCCACTTGGATTAGATTAGGACATTAATTATTATTTAATTCAAAGAATAGTTAAAAGAAATAAAATCAAAGTTTAATTACTAAAATTTTTTTAATATAGGGTTATACGTAAGATAAATTCTCATATAAATATTCATTAGAAATATAAAAATATTTCCTACAAAATGGTATTTTATTTATAAGTTTTAGACATCAAATAATTTATTTTATTTATGACACAATGGTGATGCATTAATTACCAAATTATTGAAATATTAAAATAACTGATATTATAAATGTCCAAATAAATATAATTTGATACTTTTTATGAATTAAAATAATTTTATAGGTTAATATGACATGTCATTATTGATTTAATTATGTTTTATCTAAGTATTCGTGCTGTTATGCTTTTCACAAAAATTAAATACCAAATAGTATCAAAATTGACATAAAAGAGTTCTTAAAACAAATATTATATTATTAATTGATATTCTATTCCTAAAAATATAAGGTTCAGCCAAAGGACTTATATCATGATATTTGTATTATTAATGGACCACGTGGGGGTCGATTGGATGTATAATGTATGTTTATTAACTATATAATATAAAAATAAAAAGTGACATGGTTAATGTCAATCTAATTAACTAAGAGTTAAAACTAAAAGATAAGGTTAATATAATGACCCAAACCTGTCTAAAATATATTGGATGAAAGGATTACGACCCATAATCACCTTATCCTTTTAATAATCTACTTTGGATCCATTTTAAACCAAATATGAATTTATTATAATTTAATACTTTAAGTTTTTCCAAAAGAGCCCCTCCTCCCCCTTAGAAAAGGACACCAATTATAACCAAATCTTCACACATTCAAAGCCTTTTGGTTCAGCAAAACCCTGCCTAAATATTTTCTCAACATCCATCTCTTCGACCTAGAGGCCTTACTTTAGTCAGAAAGCCAACCTAAGGAGCCCTTTTGATCAAATCAAAAGGAAGAACCCGAAGAAGAGGTAATGTTTTTCACCACCCTCATTCATGTTCCTTTCAACTTCAACTTCTTATTGCTTTGTCATTCCAAATATAAAATAATAACTCCAGTATATTCTATATAATGTGATGTTATTATAAATATGGTACAACCATTTTCATTATTCTATCCATCCTTTGAAAGACATGTCACCATACGTGTGTACGTACGACTTACCGTCTCCACGTCATGGTGTTATTGTTATTCAAAACATTATTATTTGGATGGGTATAATAATAATGTTTAATTATTTTAAATAATAAATATAAAATGATAATTATTCTGTTTATATGTTATACCATCCAATTATATATTATTTAATATCAAAATAATGATATTGTCGCTCGTGCGTACGTACGGACTACCGTCTCCACTAACGCGATGAGATTCATTCCCCATCGTATCCATTCAAGTATAATTCTAATTTGATGATAAAAATAATGTTTAAGGACTTGATATCATTATGGATATGAATAATATTCATCCCATCCATAACAAATATGGCTCACATAACAATTAATAAAAAGAAAGACGAATCTGTTATCACCCGAAATGATGATAATACTAAGATATTATTAACAAATCAATGTTAAAAGATCATATATGATATCATATTAATGTATATGATTCTTGTATAATTTTTTAAAAATAATTTCACCATTATACAGGATTTTAATCTACCATTAACCAAGAAAATGTATAAGGTAAGGGTTTATTTCACAATCTCTTCATTATCCGAGGTTGTTTATACGTAATTATCTACTGAGACCTCTTTATCATCCAAATCAATGTTTCTTAAAAATGTATTTCAAATCATTCTTACTATTTTATAGACTATGGGATAAATTCATTTATACCATTTTTTTACTTTTTATAAGATTCTTATAAAGTAATATTTTCATCCTTTTCCAAACAAGTTCCTTTTTAACATTTTCGACAAAATTAATGTAAGAATGTCTTTTCTAACTTATACGGAGCGTGCGTCTATTCTCTACTATTATAAACTCATAGAAGCATCCCTTACAATATTGTAAGAATATTTTCAAGGTAAATGTTTTATTTTATAATTATGTGACTCTTAAATGATTTCAAAATATAAAGAGACATTTCTCTAAAAAGAGTTTTGATTTCATATATGTCAACATCTTTTCATGGATTTTAAGTTTATTTGGAGTTGATTTAATATGATACAAAACTTCCATATTGTATTGATGGTATTGTGAAATGTTTGACTATGGATTTTATATTTTTATACCATTCATGATTATGGTTAAAGTATTGACATTTCGTATGCCAGTTTTAATACGAATGTTTATGATATGTTTGAACCTTTTCATATGAGGAATGTATTGGACTTAGTATGTGATGAGTGGAGCCCGCTATAGCTCCTTGATGAATTGGTAGGTCTCATGAGACAACTAGATGTGGAATTGGATGAGGCCCTTTTCCAATTTGATTTATGGTTTTGGCTGAGGGCTTAATCATTTTTAGACGTCTTGGCGGAGGTTGTGAAAAAATATTTCAGAATGTCCTGCATTATACATTCCCTCATTATGGAAATAATATTGATGGTTCGTGTGGTCATCAGAGTAGTATAATTCCCATGATTATGTTTTATTACGACATTATTTACTCTGCTCATATTATTTCCATAAAGGTATTCATGTTTATTATTGGTAAAGGCATGTGGTTTCAATTATTTACCATGCTTAATATTTATGTCATTTTCCACTGTATTACTTACCCTTACTGAGCATTTGAGATCACCCCTTTCTTATGTTTCATTTTCCCAGGATATGAAGAAGTTAGTTATGAGTGACCTGCAGGCATAATCTAGGAGGCCTGGATGTTCCTAATGAAATATATTTGTGTTGTATTTGTCTTCAAGCTGTAATGTTGAACATATGTATGAATCTTGTTTCCAATAATACTAAACTGATATGTCTTTCGAGACATGATTTTCTTGTGATCATGACAATGTTATGTAATAATTCACCGACTCTGGGTAACTAGTGTCGGGGCGTTATAGTTGGTATCAGAGTCAGTTTAGTAAAAACCTTGGAAACTAGATTTAGATAAACTCTGATTAGAGCACCTAGACCTAAGATGGACTTTGAGGATTAGTATACAAGGACTTCCTAGAACTTTGGTATTGTAGATATTTTATGTGTTTTCTGAGAAATACATCCCTATATGGATATGAGTAGGTAGAGGTGTCTCTGGAACAGATGTAACTAGGGGTAAAATCTGAAAACACTACTTTGAGCTAGGATCGAATGGGAACTGGTGCACGACAACGGGCCTTGCTGCACTCTTGGTTATGACACTCCCGAGGGATATGCTTAGGATAATTCTCATTTTAATTACAACCCATTATAAAGGGTTTTTGTGTATATAATTCTTCAATGAATACATTTTTATGATTATGGATTATATACATATATAATTCAATTTATGTTAAGTGTTTTACAAGTATGGAGTTATGTATTTTGATTCATAAACTAATCTAGATTATGCCACAGTTTAGAAATGGAACCTAGTGGAAGAAATGGAAACCGCATCAATGCACGCACTCCATGTAGGGATTTCCATCCTACTAAAGATAATTTTAGTGGTGTTGGTGATGCAACTGGTGCTGATCAGTGAATCACCATACTAGGAAAACTCACTCAGGTTATGAATAATAACCTTACCCATATGGAGCACCCTGATCCACAACGTGGGGGACCAATGTTAGATTGCTTCATGAGGAAACAACCACAAACATTCAATGGGAGTACAAATCCATTAGTTTCTGAGAAATGGATAAACTCCTTAGGGAATATATTCCATGCTTTGGGGAGTAGCGAAAGGGCAAAATTTTTCATGGCAGTTTACCGCCTCACTGGAGACGCTGATCAATGGTGGTCATTGATTCAAAACACGAAGGAAGATGATGAAGTATCAAATATGGAATGGAGGTAGTTCAAAGATCTATTTTTAGAAAAATACATTCTTCGTGACCATCGAGCAGATATGGAAAGAAAATTTTTTAGTCTGAGACAAAAGGAGGATTAGAATGTCACAAAGTATGAGGCTAACTTTACGAGGTTAGAATGGTATGCTGTAGATTATATATGTAACCCAAGAAGTAATATTTCTCGTTTCTCTGATGGGTTAAAACTGTTTCTCTATCGAGAATTGGTCTCACAATCCTTCTTGTCATACGAAGATATTGTCTCGTGTGCTATCAAAGGAGAAAAAGAATTCTCTAAATCTTATGACTTTAAATCAAAGCAAGAGAAGAAGAGATCTGTTTAACACTCTGGGAAAGGAAATAAGGAAACAGGGAAGAAGGGAAGAATTGAATTTCCACCTTGTGATAATTGCGGAAGGAAGCACCCTGGTGCCTGTCTAAAGGGAAAAGGAGTATGCTACAAGTGTGGATAGAAAGTCTATCTAGCTGTGATTGTAAAGGAAATAAATATGCTACCAATGTTCACTGCTATAATTACAGGGTGATGGGACATTATGCAAATAAATGTCCTAAGCGTCAGGGGAACTTACCTCATAAAAGGCCAAGGGATCAAGGCCAAGCTTATGATATTACTCCTACTGAGGTAGAAGCTCCGAAAGACGTGGTTGTAGGTAATTTAATGGTTTCCTCAAGTTTAGAAAATTCATTATTTGATTCTGGATCATCACATTGTTTCATATCTTTTCAGTTTCCTAAGAAGATTAGATACTTCCAATTTGATTTTTCAAGGGATTTTTCAGTTAAAACTACTTAGGGAAGTATCATTGCAACAAATTTTTGTGAATCAGTCCCCATTATATCACATAAATGTTCTTTTTCTGCGGATGTCATCATCATACCTATGATTGAATTTTATATAATCCTCGGTATGGATTGGCTTTTAGACCATGATGCAAAAAATTTATTGTATGAAGAAGGAGGTTACTATTTTTGATTATGATGATAAGGAACACCTTATCTATAGAGCAGAATCGTCACCCCCAATTCTTACCTAGATCCACCCCCAGTTTCTCAACTAAATTCAATTATCAGGGAGGAAGAGAATGAAATAACTGTGGGTGAGGAAAGGAATGTTTAAATTGAGGATGTACCTATTGTGAGAGAATATGTTGATGTGGTTCCAGAAGATTTACCTGGACATCTATCAGAATGATAAATTGAGTTTTCCATTGATTTAATTCATGGTTCAAGGCCTATATCAAAGACCCCTTATAGAATGAACACTTTGGAATTAGTTGAACTAAAGAAACAACTAGAGGAATTGAGTAATAATGGATTTATTCTCCCTAGTGTTTATCCATGGGGATCCCCTATCCTTGTTAAGAAGAAAGATGGATCTATTGGGTTATGTATTGACTATAAGGAGATCAATGCTATAACAATAATGAACAAGTATCTCCTACCTCGCATTGATGATTTATTTGACGAACTGCATGGAGATCAATACTTTTCAAAGATTTACCTTTGATCTGGATATCATCAGTTGTTTGTGAAGAAGGAATACATTCGTAAGACTATATTTTGAACCAAGAATGTGCATTACGAGTTTACAATAATGCCTTTTGGATTTACTAATTCACCCTATTTATTCATGGATCTAATGAATAGAGTTTTTAATCTCGATGAATTAGTGGTGATATTTATTGATGATATCTTGGTATACACCAAAATCTATGAGGATCATGAAAATCACTTGCGCATTATCCTGAAGACTCTGAGAAGACATTTATTATATGGGATGTTTAGGAAGTGTGAATTTTGGCTTCAGGAGATTTCTTTTCTTGTTCGTATTGTCTCTAAATATGGAATCTATGTTGATCATTCTAAGACCAAGGAAATCCAAGAATGGCTTGCAGCGACGAGTATAACTAAGGTATGCAGTTTTACTGGTTTAGCTGGTTATTATCGATGTTTCGTCCAGAATGTTTCCCAGTTGGCTAACCCATTAACAAAGCTCACACGTAAAGGTGTTAAATTTGTTTGGACAAAAGTGTGTAAAGATAGTTTCGAAGAACTGAAGAGAAAATTATTCAATGCTCCTATATTGACACTACCATCAGGGAATGATGTGTTCGTTATATATAGCGATGCACTGAAGAAAGGACTTGGTTGTGTCCTTATGTAGAATGATAGGGTTAGTGCCTATGCATCACGACAGTTGAAAATTCATGAGCAAAACTATCGTACTCATGATCATGAGTTAGCAGCTGTTATCCATGCTTTGATGATATGGAGACACTACCTCTATGGTTAAAAATGTGAGATTTATACTGATAATAAGAGTTTCATGTATATTTTCTCACAAAAAGAACTCAACATCAGGCAAAGGAGATGGCTTGAATTAATCACGGATTATGATTGCACGATACACTACCACCCGGGGAAGGAAAATAAGGTGGAAGATGATTTGAGCAGAAAAGATCATGGAGTTTTGAACAATATGAGAATTTAAAGGGATCCAATTTTCATGGATCTAGTGAAGATGGACATGGGAATAACCATGGAAGGTGAAACATCAATACTTTTTCTACTGTTTTCTGAACAATCTTTAGTATAAAGTATAAAGAGTTCTCAGACTAGTGATGAAGAGTTTCAAAAGAAGATTAAAGCTATGAATGATGCAAGATTGAGTGACATTGTGTATGAAGATGGAATTTTAAAATTTGGGAAGAGACATTGTGTTCCCAATATACCTGATCTGAAAAGGGAATTGTTAGATGATTCTCATAGCTCCAATTTCTCTATACACCCTGAGAGCACCAAAATGTATAGAGATTTGAAGGAATAATTTTGGCGGGACAACTTGAAGAGGGATATTTCTTATTTTGTGTCAAGGTGTATTGTTTGTCAACAAGTGAAAGCTGGAAGGAAATATCCTTGAGGAGTCATGCAACTTCTTCCCATACTTGAGTGGAAATGGGATAATATCACGATGGACTTTGTCATGGGACTACCAAAGACTCCTAGAAGGAATGATGCAATATGGTTTATTATTGATCTTCTTACCAAGTCATCACATTTTCTTTCTAGAATAGAAGATCTACCACTGGAACATCTAGAAAGACTATATATTAATTAAGTTGTGAGACTTCATGTAGTACCCCTATCAATTGTTTCTGATCGTGATCCCCGTTTTAATTCAAGATTCTTGAAGAGTCATCAGAAGGCATTGGATACCGAACTTCGTTTAAGCACTACCTACCACCCTTAAACAGATGGACAATCAGAACATACTATTCAAACCTTAGAAGACATGTTGATATCATGATCACTAGACTTTTAGGGTATGTGGGATCAATATTTACCTCTAGTATAATTTTCCTATAACAATATATTCTATTCAAGTATTTAGATGGCACCATATGAAGCATTATACGGAAAGAGATTCCACACACCAACCTGTTGGGATGTCGTTGGTGAAAGAAAACTTGTAGGCCCAAAACGGGTCGAGGAAACAATGGAAAAGGTAAAGGTAATCCAAAACCACATCAAAGCAGCTCAATGTAGGTATATGACCTATGCCGATAACTGAAGGAAGGATTTTTAATTTCAGGAAGGAGATCATGTTTTCTTGAAGGTATCTCCATGGAAGGGAGTTATACGTTTCGGTATGAAGGGTAAATTGAGTCCTAGGTACATTAGACCATTCGAAATTCTAGAATGAATTGGGGTTGTAGCTTTCCGTTTAGAAATGCCCCCAAGTCTCTCCAAAGTTAACGATGTGTTCCACGTATCCCTGTTAATTAAATACTTGCCTAACCCAACGCATGTACCCACCTAAGAGGAATTAGAACTGGAACTTGATTTGTCTTATTGCAAAGATCCCATTAGGATTCTTGATACAAGGGAACAGGACGACTTGTCTAGTAAAAGTTCTATGAAAAAACAATAAGATGGAAGAGGCAACATGGGAACCCGAGGAACTTATGATGAAGAACCACCCAAGTCTCTTCATGTGGTAGTATTCTATAAATTTCTAGGACGAAATTATTTTTAGGAGGGTATAATGTAACACCCCTAGCTTCCACGGTACGCTTCTCTTTGAATAATACAGTAGCATGTTTTGTATGCAACTTCGAGTTCTAACACACACCACAACCAGTCAAACTAGGTGTTATGAATAGTAATACCCACTTTTTGAAATTTTATAAATTTTATCTTTCAAAATGGAATTCATTTTTGGATTCGGAATATCGAAATTAGCCTAGGGTGAAATTTTGGTATTTTTCTGAAAAATATAAATTTATGATGAATAGTGAAAAAGCACTCATTTATAGTTTAAAACCGAATTTTTATTTAAATAATTATTTGTTTTATTAAATTTAATTTAGGTCAGAATTGATACATAATACCTATATAAGTTCAATGTAATTAATTGGAGTTAGTTTAGTATAATTTTAGATATATAAAAAATTTATTGAACTTTTCACCGCCTTTTACCCACCTCCTAGGAGAATTTGGAAATTCACATAAAACATTATTTTACCGCTTATGTGAGTGGAATTTCAAAAATCCAAGAGACACAGTTAATATCAAGGAGTAAAATATGGTTCAATGTGATGAAAATAATTTTTTGTGAATAATAACGTTTTACTTTTATTTACCATGGTTAGAAGTAAATAGGGTAATTAAGGGTAAAAATAATATTAATATTACCCTAAAACATGTCCTAATTCTATTGGACAAGTGTATCTGGACCAAAAAAACCTTAGGAATAAAATATTATCATTTAGGTCCACTTGGATTAGATTATGACATTAATTATTATTTATATCAAAGAATAGTTAAAAGAGATAAAATCAAAGTTTAATTACTAATTTTTTTTAATATAGGGTTATACATAAGATAAATTCAATTATAAATTTTAATTATAAAGATAAAAATATTTCCTACATAATTTTATTTTATTTATAATTTTTAGACATTAAATAATTTAATATATTTATGACACAATGGTGATGCATTAATTACCTAATTAATGAAATATTATAATAATTGATAATATAAATATCCAAATAAATGTAATTTGAGACTTTTTATGAATTCCACTAATTTTATAGGTTAATATGACATGTTATGATTTATTTAATTATGTTTTTTCGAATATTCGTGCTGTTATAATTTTCACAAAAATAAAATACCAAATGTTGTCCAAATTGACATAAAAGAGTTTTTAAAACAAATATTATATTATTAATTGATATTCTACTCATAAAAATATATGGTTCTGCCAAAGGAATTATATCATGATAGATGTATCCTTAAAGGACCACTTGGGGGTCTCTTGGATGTATATAGTATGTTTATTAACTATATAATATAAAAATACAAAGTGACATGGTTAATGTCAATCTAATTAACTAAGAGTTAAAAATAAAAGATAAGGTTAATATAATGACCCAAACCTATCTAAAATCTGTTGGGTGAAAGGATTTCTACCCATAACCACCTTATACTTTTAATAATATACTTTGGATCCATTAGAAACCGAATATGAATTTATTATATATTAATACTTTAAGTTTTTCCTAAAGAGCCCATCCTCCCACTTATAAAATGACACCACTTCTAACCAATTATTCACACCTTCAAATCCTTTTGGATCAGAAAACCACTTCCCAAATAGTCTCTCAACTTCCTTCACTTCGACCTAGAGGCCTTCCTTTAGTCAGAAAACCAACCTATTGAGCCCTTTTGATCAAATCAAAAGAAAGAACCCAAAGAAGAGGTAATGTTTTTCACCACCCTCTTTCAAGTTCATTTCTTCTTCAACTTCTTCATTCACTGTTATTCCCATTATAAAATAATAACTCCAATATCTTATATATACTGTGATGTTAATATAAATATGGTACAACCATATTCATCATTCTATCCATCCTTTGAATGACATGTCACCATACGTGCGTATGTACGGCTTACCGTCGCCATGTCGTGGTGTAATTGTTATTCAAAACATTATTATTTGTATGGTTATAATAAAAATATGTAATTCATGTAAATAATAAATATAACATGATAATAATTCTTTATATATGATATACCATCCAATTATATATTATTTTAATATCAAAATAATGATATTGTCGCTCCTGCGTACGTACGGACTACCGTCTCCACGAACGCGATAAGATTCATTCCTAATCGTATCCATTCAAGTATAATTCTCATTTGATGATAACAATAAGGTTTTAGGATTTGATATCATTCTGTATATGAATAATATACATCCCATTCATAACTAATATGGCTCACATAACAATTAATACAAGGAAAGACGAATCTGTTAACACCTGAAATGATGATAATACTAAGATATTATTAACAAATCAATGTAAAAAGATCAATTATGATATCATGTTAATGTATATGATTTTTGTATAATTTAGTAACAATTACTTCACCATTATATATGAGGTTAATCTACCATCAACCAAGGAAAAGTACAAGGTAAGGGTTTATTTCACAATCTCTTCATTATACGAGGTTGTTTATACGTAATTATCTACTGGGACCTCTTTATCATCCACATCCATATTTCTTAAAAATTTATTTCAAAACATTCTTACTATTTTATAGACAATGTTTTAAATTCATTTATACCCTTGTTGATTTTTTATAAGATTTTTATAAAGGAATCTTTCTGTCGTTTTCCAAACAAGGCCCTTTTTAACCTTTTTGACAAAATTAAGGTAAGAATGTCTTTTTCTAACTTATACGGAGGGTGCGGCTATTTTCTAGGGTTATAAACACGTCGAAGCTTCCCATACAGGATTATAATAATATTTTCAATGTAAATGTTTTATTTTATAATTATGTGACTCTTAAATGATTTGAAAATAGAAGGATATTTTTCTTTAAAAAGTGTTTTGATTTAATCTATGTTAACATTCTTTGATGTATTTTATGTTTATTTGGAGTTGATTTATTATGATACAAAACTTCCATATTGTATTGAAGGTTTTGTGATATGTTTGACTGTGGATGTGCTATTTTTATACCATTCATGATTGTGGTTAAAGTATTGAAATTTTATATGACACTTTTAATACAAATGTTTATGATATGTTTAATCCTTTTCATATGAAGAATGTATTGGACTTAGTAAGTGATGGGTGGAGCCTGATATAGCTCCTAGATGCATCAGTAGGTCTAATGAGACAACTAGACGTGGAATTGGATGAGGTCCTTTCCCAATTTGATTTATGGTTTTGGCCTAGGCCTTAATCATTTTTAGACGTCTTGGCCGAGGCCTTGAAAAATTGTTTAAGAATGTCTGACATTATACATTCCCTCATTTTGGAAATAATATTGATGGTTTGTGTGGTCATTCGACTAGTAGAATACCCATGATTATGTTTTATTATGGCTTTATTTACTCATCTCATATTCTTTCCATAAAAGTATTCTTTTTTATTATTGGTAAATGTGTGTGGTTGTAATTATTTACCGTGCTTAATATTTATGCCATTTTCCACTGTATTACTTACCCTTACTGAGCGTTTGAGCTCATCCCTTTCTTATGTTTCATTTTCCCAAGATATGAAGAAGTTAGTTATGATTGAACTACAGGAATAATCATGGAGGCTTGGATTTTCCTAATGAAATATATTTGTTTTGTATTTGTCTTCTAGCTATAAAGTTGACCATATGTATGAATCTTGTTTCCAATAATACTAAACTGATCGGTCTTTCGAGACATGATTTCCTTGTGATCATGCCAATGTTATGAAATAATGTACTGACTCTGGGTAACTAGGGTCGGGGCATTACACCTATCCCCACAGTATGGTACAAGTTCTCAGGTATCATTTACCTTGGTTTGGGAACGATTTAGCTGAATATGCATACATAAAACATCAAAAATATTTGATAAAATGAATCTGAAAATTTCAAACCAACAAGGTTTATACAAAAAACCAGAACTGAATACATAAGTTCAAATGAAATAAAAAACGTCCAAATACAAAATTAAACAGTAAACAAACATCACCATGGACTCCACATGACAAGGGGTCTTCACTCCCAAGTCGTCTCCACAACTCCGCCCCAAGGATGGGGACTAACACCCTGAACTTCCATCACCCTTAGCCTTTCCTTTACCTGAGTCAAACATAACCAAGTCCAATTAAACCCAATGGTTGTAAGTAGGGTGTGGGACTAATCCCAATAGGATACCACCCAATGATTTCAAAGATCTTGCAATATAATTTGAAAAGGCTTGTAGTTTTAATACACAAAGAAAAACAGTGATAAAATCCAAGAAATGATACTTTCAATTGAAAACTGTTTTTAAGTTAAAGCTTTCAGAACGTTCACACATTTAAATAGACATGTTAGCTACTATAAAGTACTTCCAAAATCACCCCAATACATGGGAATAACCACAAACACAATGAGAAACAAAACCTAGAACACCCCAAGACACTAGATAGTCTCGGGCCCCATGTACCTCATACCTCGGTGTGAAGTAACCATATTAAAATTCCTCCTCATGCACGAGAGACTAGTAGGGAACATACACATAACATAGTGGTCCCCAATAATAATCCACATATTTTAGCTAGATTTTCCATTAACTAAATTCTAGGTGAAAAAGGGACAAATCCCATCCGGTCCACTAGCCGTACTAGAACACATCTGCCCCACCTAGGTACCATGGCTTCCCCCTTTGTTCTCAAACAGTTTAAGAATGATAAATATATCAATTTTCATATAAAACACCATTAATGGTCACATACAATCATAACAGTAAGTACACACATTTGATCTCATTTAAAACACACAACAAAACACTTTGAGTTTTAATAAAACAACTTCTCCAAATCATTCCCTATTTTTCACCCAAAACTCTTTGAAAACCCCACTTGAACACCATGTTCATAATCAAATTTACCAAAAAATAATCACCCACACCTTAAAAATTTCTTTAAACTCATTACATGAGTTATAAAACAATCCCAATAATCATCACATAGAATAATCATGCAAAACACCCAATTTCACACCCAATTGGTACTAAAAAAGTCATTTTCTTGACAAGTGTCAACAAAACAAATTCTTCAGAAACAACCAATGAATAAGAAAATTGAAAAAACTATTTTCACACCTAATATAGTTCTATAAAATAATATAAATAATTATAGGTAATCACTTAAGGAACCAACAAAAGATTTATACAAAAACCCCAAAATATCACATGAAATTGGCATTAAAAATTAATTTGCTTTATAATTGCCAGTAATTTTTTTTCCACTAATATCAAATTAAATTTACATTAAAATACCATAAAAACTATATCTAGGTCTCAAATATTTCATACCTAAAAGTATCTCCTACCAAAGTATTAAAAACCCTTGAATCAACGTGCGAAATCAAGTCGCACCACCACCACACCAAGAGGAACTTAGAACAAACCTTAAACCACAAAATTAGACCAAGAAAATCCAAGGATAAACCATAGGTTATAAAAAATACTCCTAGTAATTTTGTACTTTATGGAAATGAGAAGAAACCCCAATCATATAGAATTAAACCCAATGAAATTTGAAAGAGGAATGGAAGAGACTCACTTACTTGAGGGATCTTGAAGAAGCACCCCAAATACACCAGTATCTAAATTTTAAAACATTAGAAACATAAATTGAGGTTCTAATATGGATGAGGAGGTCATTTGGGAACTATAATTGAGTAAATAGAGTATGAATTGAGAGAGTTATGATGGAAAGAACTTACCTCCTCAAATCTGGCCGATTTAAGAAGCCTTAATATATTATGCACTCAATCGCGATGAAGAAGAGATCCAAAGATGGGGGAGAGAGGTTGGGAACGCCTCTCGGTTCAGTGGGCTTGGGTGAGACTTGGAATCACCAAAAAATCATTAAAATTCAATACTTTATTAATTAAACTAATTTGATTTTTAAAACTGGAATTGGGCTTTCGGGAAGGCCCAATCCCTTAAATAAAACCTCATATACACCATGGTTATGGATTTATAATGGATCCAAATTGAAATGGTGTTGTTAACTTGTCAGGGAAGACCATTTAAGAATTGTAATGGATGAAAAATTTAGAAAAATTAAAAAGTTACAAAAGAATCAAAATTTATTTTTAAATAGGGAATTTGGCTCATGGTTTGGCTCAATTCATGAAAACTGACCCATTCCTCTATAAAAACTTGGGAAACCCCCAACACAAATCATGAATGGAAAATTAATGAAAAATAACTATAAAATATTTCATATATGTGACACTAGACCTGAATTTACTCTATCAAAAGGAGAAAAGAAAAAAAAAATATTTTCAAAAACATTTATTATGAGCAGAAAAACAAGAGTAATGAATGATACTTTGAGGGATTCTGAAAACTCTAGAAACTCATCCAAAAATGACTCAGAAAAGGAAGAATTGAATCCAAAAGAAAATATGTGCTTTATGGCAGAAGATGATGAGCTAAAATCTTATTACTCATTTTATTCTGATTCTAGTTCTAGTTGTTCAAATTATGAACTTGTAGCCTACTGCAATTTGCTGGAAGAGAAATATGATTCTTTATTTAAGAAACATAAATTACTGAAAAATACTCACAGTACTATTTTAAGAGAAATAGAAACTTTACTAAAACAATATTAATAGTTCATTGAAAAATATAACTCATCAAACACAAACTATTCAGATAATGAAACTAAAATAAAAACAGCACAAACAGAAGTAGAATCATACAAAAGTGAAGCTCTTATTTTTACAAAAGGAGAAAATAAACTAATGAAATTATGGAATGAATGTGATTAAAAAGGAATGATATGGAATAGGAACTAAAGGTGAAAAACCAAAACTGTATAAGAACTAATTTTTTCCATGTAAAAATTGTACAATTTGCAACTACTGTGGAAGATAAGGTCACATATCTTGAAACAGTTATTTATGGAAACTGTAAATAAGTGGGATTAAGAAGTAATTTGTTGCAAAAAGTTTATATGATTCTATTGATTATATAAAAATAAAGAAAGTCTGTATTCCTAGGTATTTTCTGGCTAACACTGCTAGATCTAGGAGAATATGGGTACCAAAATAGGCATTTGTTTAAATTCCTTTGCAGGAAGCAGGTCAGAGAAGTTGAAAAGTTGTTTGGTATATGGATAGTGGCTTCTACAGACATATGAGTGGAAACTCATCAAACATTAGAACACTAACTCAAAAGTACGGTTGATTAGTCACATTTTGTGACAATTCCAAAGGTAAAATTATTATAATTGGAACTATTGGAGATCCAGAAGCTGTCTCAATCAAAAAATTACTCTATGTACAATGATTGAGACACAACATGATAAGTATCTCTCAACATTGTGATGATGGTTATTGTGTTGATTTCTCTTACTACAATTGTTCTATTTTTAAAGATAAATTTTATAAATTTAGAGCACCCATAACTGATAATGTTTATACCCTGAACTTTAATTCCTTGTGTAAAAAAAAGTAAACTTATTAACTGCTAAAATAAATGAATAGTGGATCTGAAATAAAGGATTTGGACATTTCAATATATATTCTTTACATAAGTTATCTATGAAAAAAATTAGTTTATGATTTTCCTAGTCTCAAATTTGAATGTGATAGATTCTGTGATGCATGTCAACTTGGAAAGCAGCAAAATCATCCTTCAAATCTATTAACATAATTACTACATATATACATCTAGAACTTATCCATATGGACTTTTTGGACCATCAAGAATAAAAATAAAGGCTGGTAAATTATATGTATATGTATTAGTTGATGGTTATTCTATATTTACTTGTATTCTCATTCTAATATATAAAAATGAAGCTTTTACAATATTTTAAAGTTTTTTCAAAGCTATTAAAAATTAAAAAGGTATTAAAATAATTAAATTAAGAAGTGATCAAGTTTTAGAATTTGAGAATATAGAATTCAATTCCTTTTACTCAAATATGGGTATTAAAGACACCTTCTCTACATGAAGAACACCTCAACAAAATGAAATTGGTGAAAGATGAAATATAACTATTCAGTAAATGGCTAGGACAATGCTGAATGAATACAATATTCTTACCTATTTCTGGGTAGAAGCTGTATCCACAACCTGCTAAATAATGAATATAGTTTTAATTAGATCAATTTTCAAGAAGACACCCTATGAACTCAGTAATAACATAATACAAAAAGTAAATTACTTTATTTTTTTTAGATATAAGGTTTACACCTTAACCACTAAAAACAACTTTGTAAATTCAATCAAAAATATGATGAAGGAATTTTCTTTAGATATTTTGCAACTTCAAAAGGTTATAGAATTTTAAATAAAAAGTCAGGGATTGTTCAAGAATCAGTTCAAGTGTAATTTGATTAATCTGATCCCTTTGAGAAAACGAAAGAAAAAATTGATGAATCAATCACTAATGTTAACATGAGAGATGAGAACATAATAGATGACTATGAAAAAGATATAAATGAACTTTAGTGTAGTTCAGAAGAACATGACATTGAAGAGCCTAATAGTGTACTTCCTAGACCGTATAGAACCCTAAAGAATCATCTCATATAAACTGTTATAGGAGACCTAAAAACTGGATTAAAAACTTGAAGAAATGTATAAAATCTTATAGAATTCTCTACCTTTCAGTCCCAATTAGATCCCAAGACAATAAAATAATACTATGTTTATGAATGTTGGATGATATAAATGATATAATAACTAAACCAATTCAAAAAAATAAATTTTGGAAATTAGTTGAAAGGACACAGAACTATCCGGTTAAAAGAACTAAATAGGTCATTTGAAATAAACAAGATGATAAAGGAATTAACAGTAGATATAAATAAAGACTAGAAGCTAATAGATATAATAAGGAAAAAGGTATAGATTATGATGAGTCCTTTGCACCTGTTGCTTGATTATAAGCCATTAGGATCCTTTTATCCTATGCATCTCATATGAACATTAAATTATTTCAGACGGATGTGAAGTCTTAATTTTTAAATGTTTATTTATTGGAAGAAGTTTATGATGAGAAACCTCCTATTTTTGAATGTTCACAAATAGCAGATTCTATATTTAAACTTACTAAAGCTCTATAGGGCCTTAAACAAGAACCTATATCTTGGAATGAAATATTAAGTTCTTTTATTTTAAAAAATGATTTTACTGTTGGGACGTAAGATCCATCATTTTTTCAGAAAATTGTTAACTCTAATATTTTGTTGGTTAAAATTTATGTTGATGATGTAATTTTTGGTTCCGAAAACAAAAAACATTGTAATGAAGTTTCAAATTTAATGCAAAAAATAATTTTAAATGAATATGATGGGATAATTAAATTTCTTTTTAGGACTTCAAATTTATGAACATGTTTTTGGAAATGTTTTAAATCGAAGAAAATAAAAAAATGATATACTAATGAAATTTGGGATTGAAAATAGTAAGATATAGAAAACTCCTATGTGTACTAATATAAAACATGATTTGGATGAAACATGAAAATCAGTTGACAACAAGTTATATAGAGGTATGATTGGATGTTAATTGTATCATGCTACTAGTAGGACATATATAATGTACTCAGTATGTCATTTTGCAGTATTTGAATCTAATCCAAAAGAATATCACTTAAGTGTTTCTAAAAGATTTTTTAGATATTTGAAAGGAAATATTTTATCAATCTCTTCACTATTAAAAAACATCAGATTTGAATTTAATTTCATATTCAGATGATGACTTTTGAAGTTGCAGATTAGATAGAAAAAGAACATCATGGACTTTTAAATATTTTTGAAAATATTTACTGTCATGGTCTAGTAAGAAACAACCCTCAGTTTCCCTGTCAACAATCGTGGTAGAATTTTTATCTGCAGGCAGTTGTTGTGAACAAGTTTTGTGGATAAATAATCGCATGGAAATTAGACTAAATATTAATTTCTCACCTATTTTATGTTATAATACAAGTGCTATAAATATTTCAAAAACCCTATTAAACATTCTAGAACTTATCATATTGTGATCAAACTTCATTTTCTAATAGACCATGTTCTTAAAAAAGATATATTTTTAGAATTTGTAAGTACTAAAATTCAATTAGATGATATTTATACTAAACCACTTCCCACTGCAAGGTTTGATTTTATTAAGGAGATATAGGTTTATTTATTTTTGAAAGAAATTTTAATTTTAATTTTTCTTATTTAATTATTTTAATTCATATTTTAATCTATTTTTAATAAATTTATGTACTTGTATTAAGTATAATTTATAATTTCGTCTGTAATACTTTAAATTATTTCCACATACGTTTTTTAACTTTAAATAATGTAATAATTAATATATATGTAATGGCACAAGAATCAAGGTTGTCAAAAACCATTTCAAATTCTAAACCCGTTCATTCCTTTCAAAACCATTCGAAACAGAAAAACCATAAAACTCTTTTTCACCCAATACCAAACCTTCAAAACCCTAGCTCATTGATCCATTATAAATTTGTGACAGAAATCGCCAAGACAAAAGGAATTGAGGAAGGAGAAACCAGCAATTCCAAGCGTTAGCGCATGACAGGAAGAAATATTCTATAGGGAAATATAATCTACTTGGAATGGCTATATCAAAACAATATGATACTGAGCTAACCCCTCGCATTTCATATTTTTGAGAAAAATTTCAATGGATAAAATATATAATTATTATATGAGGTAGAGCTTCATCACCTTTTCAAAAATATTCAATTTATTTTGGGGGAAGAAGAAGATACACTAATTCCCCAAATCGAAGATCAAAATTTTTCTATCTCTTCTATGGAAATCACTATGATATTAAACTGCCCTCATGAGGGTGTTTATCATTTTAAACTAATGAATATTGGTGATAATGTACATAAATATGTTCAAATTATGTAATTTCTTTTTGGTTCTAAGAATGTAAGAAAAATGTTAGTGAAGGATCTGGAACCTAATCAGAAGATTCTTGTTAAGTTTGTGGAAAGAGGGATTGCACGTAGGATGTCATATATGGAGACGATTTTGATTCCGTAAATGTACATAATTTTATTGATTATGATTAAAATAATGTTAATTTTTTTGAGATATATGGTATGATATATCAACTATTGCTATCAACCATAAGCACATATGAACTTCTATCCATTTGGAAGATTCATTTCAAAACATATCTTCAATAAGGATATGATAAAATTGGTGGATGCCAGAGTAAGATGTCATCACAAATTTTTTTTCAATGATGTAAATTTATGGAATATTGGATTCTTTTGGAGTTCTGTGAAATGAAATCTTATGCATGTTGGAGCTGAGGAAGACCAGGACTCAGCTCAGGGGGAGCAACTTGCTGAATCTAAGGAAGGAATGGTAGAAACTAGAGCAGGTGGAACTTCAAGAAGATTAAGATTTGATGTTGTTGATGTAATTACAGATGAAGGAGGACTTCAAATTTCATGTAAGAGAGATATTATAGCTGGTGGGGAATCTTCTCCAAGTCTAGATCTTACAACTAGAGATCTACTAAGTTAGAGATTTATTAGAGAATATATAGTATAAGAAATTGAACAACCAATATTTTCTCAGATTAAGGTGACTCGTCCAATGAAAAATGAAATTGTGCCTAAAACTGTTGAAAGGCCTGGAGATGTTTAGGTGGATAGACCTGAATCTGTTCAAACTGTACGACCTACTAAGATTGATCAAGTGGAATTAGCTAAAGAGGAACTTGTATTAGAGGATACAGTCTAAGATGAAATCAATGAAGAATATTATTAGGAAGAGAAATAACCTATTAATATGAATTATGTAGATAAACATTTTGAAATTCACAATAAAATTGTTAATGAGTATTTTTCTGTAGATGAGTCAGGGAAGGAATCGATGGAAAAATCAATAGTGAAGCCAGTACAGAGAGAGGATGATGAGAAATCAGATGTCAAATACCTACCTTTAGTTTTGTTAAATCCAGTGGAAGATCATTCTTGGAATCAAGCACAATTTTCCTCTAATTCTATGAATTCAGAAGATAAGGAGCCGTATTGAAAGTTAACTAGAGTTGAATCAGAAAATGCTACTTCGAGAAGAGCACTGGTAAAGGAAAATCAGAGATTTCAGAAATTGAAAGCAAATTCTATTTCAAAATAACAAGTTGATGTTTTTTTGAAGAATATGTTGGCTGAAGTTGAAAAATTGAAATCTGAGATGGTAATGAAGTCATATTTTGCATATTTTAAGATTCTAATGGAGAAATAATCCGCAAATATCAAGAACAGTAAATAATGTACCTCAGTTACTTTGGCTGATACGATAATGAGATTTTGGTCCATTACAACAGTAATGATAAATATAAATGATATATTGCACAACCTTCAATGAAACAGTGTTCCATTTTCTATCTTATTCGTCAACCAAAATCATCTTGTTGAGTATTTAAATTCAGATAAACCCAGAATAAGAACATTGTGGAATAAGTTCACATATAATTTAACTCTTTTTATGGAAAATGAGGTAGGCTTCATGAGCTCTTAAGGGTAAATTTCATTGAGGATATTCATCTGACTCAAGAGGAAAGAGATCTCATTATCCAGTTGTGAAATGGATTAATGATGAGGCTGAGGAATCAGTTAGTATAAATCAAATAAGTAATCCATAGAAGATGAGAACTATTTCAAACCTTTGTTGAGCCAATCCTTTATTCCCATTTTCATTACTATTCTTGTACTTATATTTTCAGTAAAATATATTTTCATCCCATGTTTATGTGTTATTAATTTTTTTTACAATATTTTCTATGTTATAATGTCATTAATACATCTTCAATTATTGATAAATAGTTTATTATATAATTTACTTATGTTCAATGGTAGATTAAAATGTGTTATATTCCTTAATATATCATTCTTTTTGGTATCAAAAATGGGGGAAACTTTTGGATAAACACAACACATTTTAATTTAATAAAATTTTATTTTAAGCTTTTGAATAATTTACTTAAGGGGAGAAAAGACATTTTACTTTTCTTTCCTTAAAGGGGAGTAATATAGATAAACATCAAAGGAGAAATAGAGGGAAATTTTAAAAATTCAATGTTTATTTTTATATATAAAAATTTGGATAACATATTTTATATGTCTTATTGAAATAATTTTGTTAAAAATTTAATATTTTTTATCCTTTCTAAATTATGAATTATATGTAATTAATTTTGTAGGTTAATATCATGGGTTTTGTGATCATCGGAAAAGGGGAGATTATTGAGCATGTTTTGTTTTCAACAGTCATTTTTTATTATTAGGGAATATTATTGAGAACAATACTATATCTCTTTATGATAAATTTTATGTTCTCAAAAACCCTAATTTATTGTTCAATTGATTCTACTTTGATTATATTTCAGGAAATCAATATTCTTTTTTATTTTTATTTTGGGAGTACTATTATTGCGTTTGATCAGTGTGAATTATTTGATAATGTATTCAGAAATCACTTGAGTTTATTCTAGAAATAGTGTTCATACCCTATGTTTAAGAGTGTATCATAATGATGGAATATGTCGTTTACATTACTGGATATCAGAAAAATATGGTTAAGAAGCCATACATTATCGACAAAAAATATGGATGATGGAACCCTACATTTTGAAGTTTCCTTACATTTGGGAGATAAGAAAATTATGGAAGAAGAGCTCTATGTTAGTATGTAACATTATGTTTGTTTTTCAAAAATATAGTTCATCAACCTTACTTTTGTAAAAAAAATCAAATGTTTAGAAGATGATAAAAGTATGGATTATATAATGTTCTTTTGAGAGTTGAAGAGAAAGGAATGGATGATGAACCTTACATTTGAAGAATGGATGATCAACCATATGTTTTGAACCTTACATTCAGTGAATGTATTCTATATGGTTTGACTCTATGTTTGGATTCGGAAATTTAAAATACGAATTTATTGAGCAATGGTATTTATATAGATTATTAGGCTGATTTGAAGGAAGATTAAAAGCTAGATTTTAATGTAGATTATTCACTAATTTAAAGCTATTTATTTGTGATTTAAAGGATCGATTTAAGAGGATGTTTCCATGCCGAATATTCTAGGGAGTTATGATTTTTTAGTTATTCAACCATTTGTATATTTCAATTCTAAATGGAAAATTTTGGGATCTAAATTCAAAAGGAATTTTTTTTATTCTATATATCTAGGATATTTTGTATTACATAGATCAGGGTGAATCTTCAAAAAGAATATCAGAATTACAGGCTCTAATGTTTTTCACTACTATAGTTTATAGAGACATTCGAGTCACACAAATTTTATGCTAGTAAGATCTATCAGACTCTATTTTTAAGAAGTAGAGGAAAAGATTTAAAGAATAATATTCTACATCGAAGATATATCACGAATCCATTATTTTGGGAGTTGCTGAATTAATTTCTATATTTATTACAACTGGATTGAATTAGAACTTCCCTTACCTAAAGAACATATTTTTGGAAAGAGACGATCTAGCTACTATCAGTTTTGTGCTATTACAATTGTGAAGAACAACATGAATGTATTTTTAAAAAAACACTGTGTTTATTTTGAGTAATCATATTCTTATACTATGCAATGTATTCGGTTCTGTGTATGAACTAGAAGACTCTGTTTTGTCCTTAACTTTTAAAGGTGTCAACTTCCAACACTCAGTTGTGGACATTCTATTGAAAAGAGGACTTGATAGTGAAAATCACCAAGCTCGTGGAGTAGATCATTTGTGCAGTGGACTAAGGGCCTTCGATTCCATGAACAACTATAATTTCTCACGTCCTTTAATTATTTTTTGTCCACTACATAAACAACTAGATAAAGATAAAAGGATTTACTCGGCCACCATCACAATTCGTGAATAATTGGTAAAAGACACAATTCACTGCCTCTTGTGTATATTTGGTATAACCCGATCCAAAAAACACTAACGTGGGAGCTCCATACATTACATATTATTTTATCTCACACACATGTGGGGGTAAAATAGGGTATTACATAATTGAATCTTATGGCATGTAGGCCCTATATATTAATTAAGAGAAGTCTCAAAAGATAAAAAAATTAATTTAAAAAAATTAATTAAATGAAACCATACACATATAAAGGTCATGATCTAGCTCATGATCATCTATACATGAAATGATATTTACACATAAATAAAACTAGAATTAAATTCATTAATCTTTCTTTTTTTGATAAATCATTATTAAATCAATTAATTATTATCTTTATTTAATCAATCCTTTTATCTTAATCATTTTTCTGAATTTCCTTGGGATTCACATCTATTTAAATTTTAAACTATAAAATTTATTTGAAATTATAATTGTTTGTAAATTGTACCCTAGAGGAAACCTAGTGAATTCCAATATATAACTACCAAATTCCTAGAAAAGAAAATTATACAGATTTTAAATTAAACACATATATATAAAACAACTATCACGTGTTGTGCCCCAACTTTATGCCCATACCATGGCTCATGTCTCATAGGTTTATATAATATAATAATAAATTTTTATATATATGCATAATATGGATGAGTACACGGCATGTAGTTCCTACTACATGGCGTGTACTATCGTTCACCATCCATCCGATGTACACTCCCATGGTTATGACATGTAGAAGTACTTCAGAAATCCTTGGAGAACACAATGTTTCTTGTGGGACACACTCCATGTAGTAACCACGTCACACAGTGTCTAGCAGAGGAAGCCATGTACTGGGTACACGGTCCAACCCTAACTCGAAGGGACTACATGCCATGTCTAGTGGGCCACACAATGTGTAATCTAGAAACTGTGTGCCACCTATTCCTGATTAACACATACAGTTATAAAGACTGAGATATACTCCACCACATGGCGTGGTTTGATGGACCGGTATTGGCGTATTAATCCTTGACTACATAGCATGTGAGGAATAATATATGTCCTGTGTTATAGTGTGGTATGACAAAGATCCTTTGGCACCTCTGGATGAGATATTCTTTTTTATTTAAATCTAAATTAAAATAAAATATTATTTATATAAGGGGAATGAGAAACAAAAGGGGATGAATTGATCTCAAGATATGGATTTAAATAAAAATTAACATGATTTGAAACAACTAAATTATTAAATTTGTAAACCATCAAAAAAAAACTAAAAAATTATAATCTATGACTGCTCTGATACGATTTATAGGTTTCGGCCAAAAAAGAAGTGCGTGGATGGGTGTGCCCTACATTAATTTTACTATTAACAATGATCAATCTGAGATCTATCATGATGATAAACTGTCAGATCGTTGGAATAGAACAAAGAATGAAAAGTAAAGATGGATGTTCCAAAACCATCGAGATTATCATCGTGGGATTGTTATAATTAATTTAATTAAAAGTCAATAATTAACTTGATGGAATTCTCTCTCTATTGATGCTTCTAGTAATGATCCAATGTGATCTGTCATTGTGTCGTAGAATCTGAGTGTAGGATTCCTCTAGTAGTAATCCACACGTGCTCTATGTGTCTCAAGATATCGTCAGAGGGATCTTCTGGTGCTCGCACAAATAATCTTTCACTAGATATTTTCTCCTTCAATCGCCTTAAGAGCCCCTTCCAAAGAACTCACCTTGATCTGGTGGAGGACGATATGTCTTGTACCTTGAGAGAATTGTGGTGGGAAATAAATTCTCACCTGGATTGAGATATTTCTCTAGATATGTTGTGTACAACCAAAATGAATGGATAGATCTAATGAGAATAATGTAATTGGGATTTTTATTACATAGAATAATAAAATGAATTAATCACCCAAAAGAATTTATTAATTTTATTTAATTCTTAGGAAGACCCCATTTCTAATAATAACATTTGACAAATATTATCACATGAATTTCACCCAGGAAATTACACCTAATATTATTTAATTAAATAAATAATATCATTTCTCACAAATCACAAAAAACACTTCACATTGTTTATATTAATATAAACGGTTGTACTTTTGTTTTTACATTTTCTATATTTTGTCAACCATATTTATTAGACCATGAATAATGAAAATTTATTTCTTAAATAAATATATATACATTATTCACTATTAACTATATAATTTCACCCACAATATATTCTCATGAATAACTAGTGTCAACATAAATGCGATAAAGAATTATTGAATAATTATTAATATCTAATTGAGAATAATCGTTATTCAACTTGTTAAATGAATATTTAACATAGATTCTTGAATACATTTAGTGTGTGACCCTATAGGCCTATTTCTTAGTGGTATTAGGTGGAGCCTACCTAAAGTCCAAGGTTAGCTACTAGAAACCCGCCCTATCAAGCATAGAGAAATAAGTTAACACTATAATAATGTGTCACCTCATATGAATTCTTACTATGTAATGTAATCCCTTTTTCTCGATATCCTGAATCATGTGGGTTTCATGCTAGTGTCATCAACCCATGTGCCCAATTACTCTTTCTTTGACCTCTTAGAATTGAACTTTCCCATCCCCCACCATGGATATGGATTTATTCAGGCCATATCAATTCCATCAAAGGGCCTAAGATATCATCTTTTATTATGGAACATAAGGGAAAATCCTTTCTCCCATTATCTATTAATGCAGTATTACTTGTGACACACCCAATATATCATATCTCGCTGTGAACATCATGTCGTTACAGGTTTTGTCAATACATCTAAGTACTAGAGTTGTAATACCAATTAATATTAATCTTAAAGTCTAAGGATAAATACACACATCTGCAGATAGGGACAACCAGTGACACTATGAAATCTGGATTTCATACTGGAGGGTCTCTTTCTCGTAATATCTTCATAGATATCACTAAGGGGGAACACCATGAGAAGGAGATTCAAAGATTTAAGAGTTCTCACCCGTAATGTACTGTATTATTTATGTCCCTAAAATAACAAAATCTGGACATAGAATATATATTCAAGAATATTTTTATAGAACATGTGGGTTCTCATCATAGAAGGGATCCACTATGACCCTTTAGTGAAATAGCGATCATAATGATATTATCACATGCATTGTGACGTAGAAGAATAATCAAGATATGATAATGTATTTATTTTTATTCTAATTCATGAATACAAGTTTATCATAAAGTAAAAAATATCTAGTTACAGGCCACCAAATCCAACATATAGTAGGTCACTGTTTGGAGACCATCACCAAGGGTATAAAAATCAGACAATAAGGGATGAAATTCCCATTATAATTAAACAAAATAAAGAGATAGGATGAATCAACCTCAATAAAATCCATGAAATATATATAATAACCCAAATAAACATCCCACAATGAAAGTATAAATGAATGTGTTATTGTAAAAGTATACAAATTAAACACAAAAAAGTAATTCCAATGTCGTGACACAATAACTATCCAATGGTCAGATATAGTAATGCCCAACCCAATCCATGTAAACCACATAGAATCCAAAAATGGTTTTATGCATTTAGGGTGAGCATAAATGTATAATAAATAGGAAAACCAAACTCTCTCATTAACATTATAAAGAATCATTATAATTCACCTATGATAAAATGACACAAGTAAAAAGCACATGTACAAGTACACTAACAATACCTAACCTCACCAAAACATGATCTGTAAATAACACAAGACATGTAAGATAATATAACAAGAAGAATTTCGATAAGGGTACCCTACACCACTTTACCACTGGTATTCCACTCTCACACCCCATTTTTATACATCACAGAGCTCCCATCCCATCTATATAACACATCGCCCACTACCATAGTCACCACACACCACGCTTGAAGACACCAGGGCTGGATGCCCCATATCCTCGAGCACATCACATCTTACCAGAAAAACCTACACCACAACCCAACCACTGCCAAAACCATAGTATTAGTCGAACATAAATGTTTATAACATCTACCTCATTATGTAATTTTTCCATGAACAATCCCCACAAAGAGCTTTCACATATGTAAGGTCATATCTCACAAGAAAACACCTGGTCCACCACCCCACATGCATTCTCATACCTTGGCCGAAGACACGAGGGCAATCAAACACACCATCAAATGAACTAATAGACCTCTGACCATCATATCCAATGATATACCTACATCATTGAGATAAGAAACAGGGAAAGAGCGGGTACCCTTCCGTCCATCCTCCTCAGCCAATGTTGTGAAAAATACCCTTGTGTAATTATATGAGCATCAACATGTGATGTTCGATGGGGGTGGGGTGTATATAGAAGTCACAAGACTAGATAAGTGTGTGTATATATATAATCAAACACTCAATCCCAACCTATGGGTTAAACAAAAAAACCTACTATATCACCACACCGTCAGTTTGTCTTCCACCTAAAAATGAATCACACCCCACAAAAATCATCAAGCCACATTCGCGTTTACTTGAAATTTAAATTTATTATCCAATTATTATCATTGTTTAGAATCCACCACGTTTATCCACACATCCCACCATTAGATTATTCATTAACCATTTTCATCCCAATAGTCAAACTAACCGATGTCACTTCAATCATTATTAATCATTCATTCCATCACTACTCACACATCTAGTATAAAGAAACCACCAACTTGTCACCATAAAATGATGTCCAAAAAAACCTCACCACCCTAAAATCATGATAAAAAATCTCCCTGTTACCACAAAACCCAAAACACAACCCACAAACCACCTCGTCACCCAAAAAGCATGACCTAAAAACCAACTCACTTCCCCAAAAGCACAACCCACAAACTAGCTAACTACCCCAAAACCAAAACCAAACATCATAACACATCAAGATCAATTTACAAATTTACAAAGGGGGTTTTCACATAATTTACTTGAGTTTAGTTGTGTTATCACAAAATCTATAATCTTGGGGAAAACATTTCAATAAAAAAATATAAGCGGTAAATAAATTTCCATTTTATGGTGATATCAAAACAATCTCAATAGGAGAAACATTATTAAAACCTATCATTAATCACAAACAAATATCCCAATTACCAAAATTTTAATTGGGGACACAATCCCATACAACCCACAGTATCACAAATAATATCAAATCTATAAATGAATGCTAGTCGAACCCCTTTACCCATTTAAATTAATTTTAAAAAAGTACTTATGTTTTCGTAAGATAGAAAAACCATAACTCATAGATAAAAAATCCTAATTCCTCTCTCATGTTAAAAAATAAAGATAAATGAGGGAATCTAAACTTCAAAGAGGCTTTGACAAATTACTACGCACTATAGGCAGAAGAATTAGCACCCAAAACCACAATTGTGCCACAGGGAACCATAGATCAACCTAAACTACATTGAAAGCCATCAAAAAAGATCATAAAAACACATACCAAAGCACACCGCACCCCCATTGTGATACCCTGAATAAGAATGGGAGAAAACCATCCAAGAATAAGGAAGGTCTAACCATGGATTACCAAAAAACAACCACCAGGACCATTAGATCAAAGAAAGAGGAATATGGCTTAATGAAATCCTTGGGGAACCTATGTTTTATCCAAAATTATTGGAAGAATAATCCAAGCTTAAATGAATGGAAATTAAGATGAAAAGGCCACTAAAGATTTCACTGCATTCGGGATTTACACAATGTGTAATCCCCATTCATGTCATTAAATCCATGGGGTTCGGTTTCACTGAAAAATACATCACCTTTTCATTATTTCAACACAAAAATATACACATCATGAACTGGGACTAGAAAAGTAGTGAAACCAACTTTCACACCATTTAAACTATAAAATACATGTATTTATTTTAGCATCTATAATTTACCTCTAACTTCTACCAAAAACTCCAAAAGCCTCCCCCAAATGCCCCCAACTCTCAAAATCGGTAATGTGATGGGAAGGGAAGGAAAATAACATTATACCTATAGGTTCTCATTTAAGGATGGATGAAACATCTTTTAAGAATGCTAATAATTTCTCAGGCCATAGTGGGATATTTATTTTAAAGGTCACCCTCCTAGAATAGGGGTGACTCAAGATGTGGCCTAACATTATAATCTAGTTGTTGAGGGGACATTGGGAACATTTCCAGTTCAAGATTGGAATGTTGATTGTGAAAAAAATGGGCAATGAAATCAGTATGTGTCATGACTGGACCCTACCCGGCCTCGAGCCGCAACTACCCCAAGCCCGCCTCCATAGGCCTAGGGCGGGCGACCAGCACCGAAGGCAAAAAAACTCAGGGAGGCCTTTGCCTAAGAACCTGTACACACACACACAACATACTCAATGAAAAAGTACAGAGTAAAAAAAGAAAAGCAATGTACCAACTGCTATAAATAAACCAAAAAAGTGCATCGACCTCTAAGAAGTACAAAAAATGCTGATGTAAACTGAAAAGAAATGGGGAAAAACACGTGCCGAACCAGTAAAAGTGACACAACCCGACAATAGGTAAACAAAAGAAATAGCTGGAGGGGTCCACCACCTGGATCCCGACTCCGACCACCCCACGCGGTCCAAGATCCCGAAATCCTAAGCTCATCTAACGTCACAACCACCCTGTTCATCATCTTCAAGGACACACCAAGTGCGGGAAAATCCTAAGAAGGGGTGAGTATAAAAATACTCATTATGATACCCTGAAGGCTCGAGGGAGAAAAAAAGGAGGTACCGAAGGGTGAGAAGTAGATCGAATAGGAAAAGTAAAGGAGTGAAACCGGGAGTGCAGTAAGGAGTACAGTAGTAAAGAGTCCAACTCAACACAATAAGAGGAAAGAAGGTTGACTCGTCCTGACACAAGGAGCTAGAAATGGTGAGAAGATGAAATCCCCGTCAAGTCTTTGATACCTATAGAAGGATAGTAGACTCATCCAACCATGAGAATCTAGACACGGAAAGCACGTGGCATACCCCACACGTCTTTGTCTCTCCTGGAGGGAGAGTAACCAAGCCCAAGAAGTGGGTACTGGAACAAGGAATACACATAACCATATGCTCAAACAAGAAGCCCGAATAAGATCACAAGTGGATCCCTATCCCGTAGCTCAGCCCAAGAAAGTGAGTCACCATCAGTCCCAGAAGTAAACACCATCATCGATGCCCAGCATCCCACACGTCTGCCTCAAACTACAAGTCAAGGGGCTCAAATCACCGCACCTTTACACTATCCTCTTTGGACGGCACTGACTCTCCTGCACAGTTTTAGATCGCGTCACAAGGACGCGTCTCGGTGGGGAATGTACCCCTCGCACTTGAGTGTTCTGGGGGAACGTCAAACCACACCATGTCACTGCCCCGCAGTCGAGAGGTCTCCTCAACGAAAAGTTCATTCCATCACTAACCCATACAACCAAGGGTCCCACTCTGGTAATCACGGAGTAAAGCCAGAGACTAGCCTAGTAGAAAGGACTGAGTCTGCAATATCAATGGGTGTCCCAATGCCCAGCCCTGCTGGAGGGTAATTCATAATATGATATCGGGTGACCCAATGCCCAGCCCTACTGGAGGGTAAACCGTAATACATCATCAGGAAACCCACTGCCTAGACCTACTGGAGGGTAAACCTAGAATATGTCGTCAGGTGACCCACTGCCCAGCCTTGTTGGAGGGTAGACTTGGAAGAAGTCGACGGGTGACCCACTGCCCAGCCCTACTAGAGGGTAATCCCGGAACAAGATGACGGGCGACCCACTACCCAACCCTTCTAGAGGGTAGACCCTCAAGAGTCATCGGTTGACCCACTACCAAGTCTCTGCTAGAGGTTAAACCCTGAACAAGTTGATAGGTGACCCACTGCCCAGCCCTACTGGAGGGTAGACCTGAAATAAGACGACGGGCGACCCACTGCCCAGCCCTGCTGAAGGGTAGACTCTCAAGAGTCGTCGGGTGACCCACTGCCTAATCTCTTCTAGAGGGTAAACCCATAGAAGTCGATGAGTAACCCACTGCCCAGCCTCACTGGAGGGTAAACCCAAAACATCTCTGTCCATATCTACTGGATGGTACAACACTGGCCAACCGAACATGGAGTGGGTATCGCGCAACCATCTGATTCTAGAATAAGACCACGAGAAACCACTCAACCATGCTGATCTAAACCATCGAGCACAGAGCCAGGGAAAAAACTCAACCCCGCTAGTCAACAAAAGAGAACTGAGGGACCCTCTATGTCACGAGAGGTCAAAGGTACGCAAAGTAGAACACGACACACACGTGGGGCCCACACGACGTGTGGCCCCATGTCAAACCCAACCAAGCACAAAAACGTTCTCAGGTACCAACATCCACAAGTACCTCCCAGCGTTCCTGTATACTCCTAGAGTATACCACGTTCTAGCCCAAAGGCTATCATGCACACGACACCCAACGTCAACACGAAGGCGTAACATAACAACTCCAACCTGCCACCTCAACGGTTGTGGCATAGTCAACCACATCTCTTTAAACACCAACCTCACTCTCCCAATTGTGCACGCGATCACACGCCAAAGGTCCACTACAAACACGATAGAAGAACATCCACTGGGGAACCTTTCATATTTCTACATTTAATAAGACCACTTATAAGGCTCCATACAACCAAACAGATCATACCGTTATAATCATCATGAAGAAAACATGCGAGATAGACTACGTAATCACCTCAAATGGATATCCGATGGAAAGGTCGCCAACACTGCCTCATGCCCGAATGACATCCCGTGATCCCGAGCCTCGGCCCCGAAATCACTTGGGCGCATCGCACCATTGGGACCCCCTTGGGAAAACATGTCAAAAGCAATACTCACTTGAGTGAAACGGATATCCGGAGAAAAAGTGCATTCCGGTGAATTGCACATGAGCGGTGCATCGTGGGACCCGCAACCTGGTCCCAAAACACATCAAACGGATCACACCATTGCGATCCTCTCGAAAAAGTACACAAGTTTGGCTAACCACTCTTCCGAAACGGTTGCCCAGTGACAGATATGGAAAATCACTGTCAACGCCCAAATGACCCTCGTGGGGCCCGCACCATCGTGCGAAAATAGGGAAGGCAGATTTCACCATTGCAATCCCCTTGGAAAAACACCCAGAATCGACTGCTCGCATGCCCCGAATATACGCCCGATAAGAAAGTCGCTAAATGCTGGTCGCAGCTCAAAGGACGGGCCGTGGGGCCCACACCTCAACTCTGGTTTAGGTTCCCAAAACCTCCCTGGGAAACTCTACCTTGATGCCAGAGTCACACCACCACCGACGGTGCCCAAAACAGACGTCGGACGCGTCCGCACCGTCTAAAACGAGATCCCCCAAAGAAAACGTCAATTCCCTTAAAGACGTGTCGCACCTCTGAGGACCCTCTTTTCGGGAATTAAAAATTCCCGAAACCATCTCAAAATGTCCGTCTCATAGAAACGGTTCCATTTCCGTAGACGACACTCAAAATGGACACCTGTAGCAGAAAATACGAGCGTCTAAGTCGAGGGGGCAAGCCCCTTGGGGAGGACCAGCCTGGGCCGGCCCGCGGCTTAGCCGCACGGGCCGGCCGCAGACTCGCGGTCCGCGCAGAGACCGGCCATAAGGTCCAGTCTTGGCGGCCACGTTTAGACCCGTGCGACATGGGTCTTTTTCCCTGCGCAGGGGCTCGCACGCCGCGACCTCGCGGTCGCCGCCCCCCGGCGGCTCACCGCCGCGACGAGGCCCGCCGCCCGCGCCTTACTGCGCCTGGCCGAGGCCCCCGGCTGCCTCCTCCGCTAAACACCCACCGCTCCCCCAGTTCACCAGACCGTCTGTAACTGCCAAAGCCACCGCCTCCTCCAGGACCGCATGCCACTCGCCAGACCGCCGCCCTGGCTTGTCGGACCGCCCCAAAACGCCTGAAATTCCCACAAGCTTCGCCGAACCTTTGCTAGTTCCTCGGAACTTGGAATTCAAATCTGAAAGGTGAATTGGAAATGGAATAAAATATACTACGAAATTATGGGATTTTATTGAAAATTATACAGTAATTCAATGTCATAAAACAACTTAAAAGTAGAGTTTGGATATGAAAACGCAAAAACCAAAAACTCCTACCTCGATGGGCTTTTCCCGGAGCTTCGCTGCGATCCGTTGGAGCCGCGCCTCGCCAGAGCTGTCTCACCGGAGTGGAGGATGATAGGGAGAGCTTGAGGGGCTGAATTGAGGGGGGTTTCGCCAGGGGAGAAAATTAGAGGAGAGGGGAAGAAGAAGGGTTTAAATAAAAAATAAATTTTAATTAATTTAAACCCATAATTTTCCTCGCATATGAAACCTTTGGTGAGGTCAAAGTTAAACCTCCCCTTGGGTAAAAACCTCCCCCCGAGCACAAAGATGGTCTCAGAATTTGATTCCGAGATCCCGTTAGAATGTTATAAAGCTGAACGTCAAAATCTGCCAAATTATGAAAATGCCCCTGGGACCATTTTTCATAGACGGGCTGTGCCCACAAAACTTACACCCCTTCTAGGGTAAACGGAACGTTCTGAACTCAAAGGAGCCCTCGGTTTTCCAATCCTAGCCACCATTTGAGAGATACTTGAGTTAACCCGTTAAACGAATAAATTAATTAATTTAATTATCCATCTAACGTTCCGAAAGCGGGCGAGGGGTCCAAAAATCCCGCACCGACAAGTTTTATGTCGTTCCTAGGGTAAAAACCTCAATCCGGACCCATATGTACACTCAGATCTCTGATCCGGATCATCGTTTAGGAGTTATCTCATTTATTTGGCATTCCCATTGTGAACGCACTGGAAACTTATTTTCGGCCACACCAGGGCTCAAAATTGCACACAGTCTTAAGGAACTGCTCTGGAATAACATCAAGAATATTCCAAAGTCTTCCACAACAAAAACCAGGTTCTTAATTTATTCTCTCCTTCAAGCTTTTCGTCCCCAAAAAGAAAAACCAGGGAAGAAATTAGGGTACTAATCCCACACCTGGATCTCCCGTACCCAGAAGAAATCTTGCACATTCCCGTGTCACCGCTCACAGACCAAAGGATTTTATCTGTTCACGTGAGGTCGGCCCTTGCCGATGACGTGTATAGGAGCAAGCACACATCTCCTCAGGTAAGCCACGCGGGATATGTCATGCACCCACTCCAGCCATTGGGGTTAGGGAAAGGCGATAGGTAACCTCTCCATCCCTTCGCACGGTCTCAAATGGACAGAAGGCTCTCAGGGGTAACTCATCTCCCCGACTGAGCCCCTACGTCGCACGCCGTGACTCGAATCACCGCCTACACCTGGAATAAGGCCCGATGATTCCCTCCTTTAGAATATATGTATGGTGAAACACCCAAGTATATCTGGTCACACAAGGTTCCACAACCGATGTATCTCAACCAAGACTCTCTTACACGCTTGGGGAGCGATGGAGTCGATGCCATCAACTAAAGACGATGGTTACAAACCTTCTACTCTACCAACACAGGGTTACACCCAATGCCCAGCATCACCCTGGTAACAACCCAAGCAAGGAACAGGGAGAAAATCATTTCACAGGCAGATTCTAACAATTCTACTGAAAAAAGTAGATGAGCTATAGAGCGTACCTCTTATGAACTCATGCTCTCCATGATCGTAGACATCCAATGCACGCGGATGTCAGTGGTCCCAACTGTCAGCTCCCGGAGCCTGGCGTGGACCGCATAGTGGTGATGGGAAGACCTCGTAAGGTCGTCCTCCAATTCCAGCTCCCCCAGCTCCGCTGCTAGCACCACCTCCCTAGGTACTACTCCGATCACGGCGCTGTCCCTACCATGGTGGTGCACCTGCTGCCTGCCCGAAGTTTTCAGCATCTCTGGTCGGGGAGTATCGTGCCAAGTGATCTCGCCCATCACAAGCATAACATCTCCGCTCCCTGAGCTGTCCTGGTGACTTCCGGCGCCACTATGGTGTATGAACACGGCCCAGATCCCACTCATAGAAGGGCACCCTCGGCTGATGCCCTGCACTTTTCTGCCACAGTGGTATATGACCACGTCTCCGAAACCGGTAGTGGGAAGGCCACCTTCATCGAGGTCCTCTCCTCCGGTGCTTGCTAGCTACAACAGACGTCTCAGCTCCGTCATGCCCACTGCCACTACCAACCAAAAAACGTGACAAGAAGCTCTCTGTCACCAACGCCTGCTCTAGCACCCTAGAATATGTGGAAATTCACAAGGGCACTATGACAACATGAATCTCTCGACGGAGACCCTGATCAAAATTCCACGCTCGGATGTTGTCATCATGGATCAATTCCAGGTTAAAGCATGCACGGTTTTCAAAACTAGCCGCGTACTCGGACACCCTCATCCCTCCCTGCTGAAACTGCATGAGCTCTTGAACCCGAACGGAGCGTAAGCAGGAGGGAAAAAAATCCTCATGGAACAAAAACTGAAAGTCTCCCCGCGAAAGCGAAGAATCGTCAAGAAACTGAGTCACCAGACTCCACCAACGCCAAGCTGCTCCACAAAAAAGGTTGGCTACCAAAGCCACTTTCTGATCTGTCAGCGTCTGCCAAAGCCTGAAGAGGTGAACCACTGTCTCCATCCAAACCTCTGTTGCCTGAGGGTCTGGTTCACCACTGAACATCAGTGATCTCTACTGCTGGAACTCACGGAGCGCTCTCAACCTGCTCTCATGCCCCACCTGCTCTGCTGAAGATGTCTACTGCTCAACAGGTGGGGGTGCTGCTATCGGCCCACCCGGAGAAAGGGTCTCAAATGATGGGTCCTAGACTGAGGCCTCGTAGCTCACAAGGTCATCGTCACGAACCAAAGATGGTATCTCGGATGGCTGTCTTCACGGAGACATCCGGAATATTATCGAGCAGCGCCATGGTCAAATGGGCATATATGTATATACCAATAACAATGATGGGGATCTGACTCAAGAAGGATAGTCAAAGACTCAATCCTATGTGATGCACAAACCAAATTTCCCTGCAACAAGTGTCTCAACATGTAGAGTCGACAAGCGGATTATCAAGGTCCTGGTGAATGGATAGGTCAACCTCCGCACCATCACTGGACTCCCTGGCCTGAGAGCCGCACTCAAGACACGTTGACACTGTTTCCATAAATCCCAAACAATTTCTTTTATTTTAGGGACGTCCGAACAACGTCCCAAGGAACGAACCACCTATGATACCACTTTGTCATGACCTGACCCTACCCAGGATCGAGCCGCAACTACCCCAAGCCCGCCTCCATAGGCCAGGGGTTGGCGACCAACGCCGAAGGCACAACAACTCGGGGAGGCCATTCCCTAAGTACCTGTACACACACACGCATCACACTCAATGAAAAAGAGAAGATTAAAAAGAAAATCATAATACCAACTGCTATAAATAATCCACAAAAGTGCATCAACCTCTAAATAGTACAATCAAAATGCTGAGATAACTGAAAAGAAAAGAAGCAAAACACGTGCCCAAACAGTAAAAGTGACACAACCCGGAAACAGGTAAACAAAAGAAATAGCTAGAATGCTCCACCTCCTAGATCCCGACTCCAACCACCGCACGCGGTCCAAGATCACGAACTCCTAAGCTCCTATAATATCACGACCAACCTGTCCGTCATCTTCAAGGGCACACCAAGTGCAGGAAAATACAAAGAAGGGGTGAGTATAAAAATACTCAGTAGGATACCCTGAAAGCTTGAGGAAGCAACAAAGGAGGTACTAAAGGGTGAGAAGTAGATCAAACAGGAAAAGTCAAGGAGTGCAACCGGGAGTGCAGTAAGGAGTACAACAGTAAAGAGTCCAGCTCAACCCTACAAGAGGAAATAGGGTAGACTCGTCCTGACACAAGGAGCTGAAAACGGTGAGAAGATGAACTCTCTGTCAAGTCTTCACTACCTATAGCAGGAGAGTAGAATCGTCCAACCATGAGAAGCTATACACGGAAAGCAAGTGGCATACCCTGCACGTATTCACCTCTCCTGGAGGGAGAGTAACCAAGCCCAAGAAGTGTATACTGGAACAAGGTATATACATAAGCATATGATCAAACAAAGTGACCGAACAAGATCGTAAGGGGATCTCTATCCTGTAGCTTATCCCAAGAAAGTGAGTCTTCCTCAGTCCCAGAAGTAAACACCATCACTGATGCCTAGAATCCCGCACGTCTGCCCTGAAATACAAGTCAAGGGGCTAAAATCACCGCACCTTGACACTATCCTCTTTGGGCGGCACTGACTCACCCACACGGTTTTAGGTCACGTCTCAAGGACGTGTCTCGGTGGGGAAAGTTCCCCCCGCACTTGAGAGTTCTGGGGGAACATCAAAACACACCATGTCACTGCCCCGCAGTCAAGAGATCTCCTCAAGGACAAGGTCGTTCCATCACTAACCCGTACAACCAAGGGTCCTACTCCGGTAATCACGGAGGAAAGCCATAGAATAGCCTAGTAGAAAAGACTGAGTCTGGAATATCAATGGGTGTCCCAGTTCCCAGCCCTGCTGGAGGGTAATTCATAATATGATATCGGGTGACCCACTGCCCAGCCCTACTGGAGGGTAAACCATAATACATCATCAGGCGACCCACTGCCCACCCCTACTGAAGTGTAAACCAGGAATATGTCGTCAGGATACCCACTGCCCAGCCTTATTGGAGGGTATACCTGGAAGAAGTCGACGGGTGACCCACTGCCCAGCCCTACTGGAGGGTAAACCAGGAACAAGACGACGGGCGACCCACTGCCCAGCCATGCTGGAGGGTAGACCCTCAAGAGTCATCGGGTGACCCACTGCCTAGTCTCTGCTAGAGGGTAAACCCTGAACAAGTCGACTGCTAAGCCACTGCCTAGCCCTACTGGAGGGTAGACCTGAAACAAGACGACGAGCGACCCACTTCCCAGCCCTGCTGGAGGGTAGACCCTCAAGATTCGTTGGGTGACCCACTGCATAGTCTCTACTGGAGGGTAAACCCTGAGAAGTCGATGAGTAACCCACTACCCAGCCCCGCTGGAGGGTAAACCCAGAACTGCTCAGGCCATCTCTACTGGATGGTACAACACTGGACAACCAAACACGTAGTGGGTATCGTGCAACCATTTGACTCTGAAACAAGACGAGGGGAAACCACTCAACCCTACTGATCTAAACCATCGAGCACAGATCTGGGGGGAAAACTAAACCCCGCTAGTCAAAAAATGAGAACCGAGGGACCCTCTACATCACGAGAGGTCAAAGGTACGCAAAGTAGAACACTGCACGCACATGGGGCCCACACGATGTGTGGCCCCAAGTCAACCCCAACCAAGCACACAAACGTTCTCAGGTACCAACATCTACATGTACCTCCCAACATTCCCATACACTCTCAGATTATACCACGTTCCAGCCTAAAGGCTATCATGCACACAACACCCAATGTCAACGCGAAGGTGTAACATAACAACTCCAACCTGCCACCTCAACGACTGTGGCACAGTCAACCACATCTCTTTAAACACCAACCTCACTCTCCCATGAGTTCACGCGATCACACACCAAAAGTATGCTACAAACATGGTAGAAGAACTGCCACTGGGGCACCTTTCATATTTCCACATTTAATAAGACCATGTGTGAGGCTCCGTACAACTAAACGGATCATACCGTTGTAATACTTGCGAAAAAACACACAAGATAGACTACTTACTAGCCTCAAACGGATATCCAATGGAAAGGTCTCCAACACCGCCTCACACCCGAACGACATCCCGTGATCCCGAGCCTCGACCCCGAAAACAGTCAAGCGCATCGCACCATTGCGGTCCCCTCGGGAAAACACCTCAAAAGAACTAATCACTTGAGTGCAACAGATATCCAGAGAAAAAGGTACATTCCGGCGCACTGCACACGAGCGGTGCTTTGTGGGACCCACAACCCGGTCCCAAAACACAACAAACAGATCACACTGTTGCGATTCACTCAAAACAGTACACAATTTGGCTAACCACATGTCCGAAACAGTTTCCCGGTGATAGAGATGGAAAATCAACGTCAACGCCCAAACAAACCTTGTGGGGTCCACCCCATCATGCGCAATTAGGGCAGGCAGATTTCACTATTGCTATACCCTCGAAAAAACACCCAAAATCGACTGCTCGCACGCCCTGAACGAACACCTGATGAGAATGTCGTTAAACACTGCCCATAGCTCAAAGGACGGGTCGTGGGGCCCACATATCAACTCCGGTTTCGGTGCCCAAAACCGCCCTAGAATACTCTGCCTCAACTACAGGGTCGCAAAACCACTCACAACGCCCAAAACGGACGTCAGACGCATCCGCACTGTCCAAAACAAGATCCCTCCAAAAAATCGTCAATTCCCTTAAAGACGCGTCGCACCTCCGAGGCCCCTCGTTTCGGGAATTGAAAAATCCCTAAACCATATAAAAAAAAATTTCTCGTCGAAATGGTTCCACTGCCTCAGACGACACTCAAAACAGACGCCCGTAGCGGAAAATACAGGCGTCTAAGTCGAGGGCGCAAGCCCCTTGAGCTAGACTGGCCTAGGCCGGCCCGCGGCTTAGCCGCACGGGCCGGTTGTGGACTCACGGTCCGCGTGCATACCGGCCACGAGGGCTGGTCACGGCGGGCGTGTGAAGACCAGCGTTACACAGGTCTTTGACCCCGCGTGGGGGATCGCGCGCCACGACCTCTTGGTCACCGCAACCCGGTGGCTCGTCGTCGCGCCGAGGCCCGCCGCCTGCACCTTGCTGCGCCTGGCCGAGGCCCCCGGCTGCCTCCTCCACTAAACACCCACCGATCCAACAATTCACCCGGATGCCCCTAGCTTCCGAAGCCACCACCTCTGCCAGTACCACCTGCCGCTCGCCGGACCGCCGCCCTAGCTCGCCTGAACGCCCCAAAACGCCTGAAATTCCCACAAGCTTCTCCGGACATTTGCGAGTTCCTCGGAACTCGAAATTCAAATCCGAAAGATGCGTTGGAAAGGGAATAAAATCTAATACGAAATTATGGGATTTTATTGCAAATTATATGGTAATTAAATGACATAAAACAACATAAAAGTAGAGTTCGGAAATGAAAACGCAAAAACCGAAAACTCCTACCTCGATGGGATTTGCCCGAATCTTCGCCACGATCCGTCAGAGTCGTGCCTCACCGGGGCTGTCTTACCATAGTGGAGGAGGAGAGGGACAGATTGAGGGGTGTCCTTTAGGGGGTATTCTCTAGGGGAGAACAAGGGAGCGGAGGGGAAGAAGAAGGGTTTAAATAAAAAAATAATTTTAATTAATTTAAACCCATAATTTTCCTCGCTTTCGAAACCTTTGGAGAGGTAAAAATTAAACCTCACATAGGGTAAAAACCACCTCTTGAGCACAACAGTGGTCTCGGAATTTGATTCTGAGCTCCTTTTTGAAATTTATAAACCTAAATGTCCCGAGTCACCAAATTTCGAAAACGCCCCTAAGGCCATTTTTCACAGACGGGCCGCGCCCGCAAAACTTACACCCCTCCTAGGGTAAACGAAACATTCTGAACTCAACGGTGCCCTCAGTTTTCCAATACGAGCCACCATTTAAGAGATACTTGTTTTAAGCCGTTAAAGGAATAAATTAAGTAATTTAATTATTCGTCTAACGTTCCGAAAGTGGGAGAGGGGTCCAAAAATCCCGCACAGACAAGTTTTATGTCGTTCCTAGGATAAACACACCATTCCAGATCCATCTGTATGCACAGATCTCAGATCTAGATCACAGTTTAGGAGTTATCCCATTTATTTGGTGTTCCCAGTGTGAACACACTTAAAACTTAATTTCGGCCACATCGGGGCTCAGAATCACACGTCGTCTGAATGCGCTGCTCTGGAATAACATCAAGAATATTCCAAAGTCTTTCACAGTAAAACCGGGTTATTACAGTATGATAATGATTTTTTAGTCCTAGATGCAAAAGTGAAGGACAAAAAATATGGATAAAGTAGTGGAGGAGGATCTTGATGTTGATACATATATCTCTAATGGTGAAATCCATGCCCAAGAATATATGTTTTTTCAATTTTGGAAGGATCAATTAATTTCTTCATATCTTAATGGTATGAAAAAAAGATATTAAACCTCCAGTGATAGGTAATTCTAGGATGAATAATGTTGTTGGAACTACTATTAAGGAAATTGAGGGATCAGACTCCACCACACAAGTTGTTGTAGTTGGTGACTCTAACATAATGTTTTTCATGAAGGTTATATCTCTGATAAACTCTATTAATAACTATTTTAGTCTCATTGATATTTTAAATAGATATAACATCATGGATGTGTTCTGTGAAGAATTTAGAAATGTTTAGGGGTTATCTGTGTTGAAGGGATTCATCATCCTCTACAGGATTCCACCCCACAGGATAGTGATACTCAAGTGGAAGATGATAGATAGAAACAACACCAAACAAGGAGGAGTGTCCATCTTTTTTAGTTAGGGGCATTGGGCGACTTTAGAAAGTTTTTTTTGATTATTGTGAAATGATTTTCCGCTTGTTTAACCTCCCAAAACCACCTTGTATATTGTGGTACTTTTTTTTAATAATTTTAGGAATCATGGGATATATCCCAGATTCTGCACCTTCAATGTAAATATTTATTAATATATTAATATTTATTATTATAAATATAATAAATATATTTATTAAAATTTTATTATTATTTAAATATAAATATATATTTCTAATAATAAGAAAATATATTTAAAAAGTATTTATACATAATTATAAATATATTTATATAGTTGTATATATTTATATATTTATATATATATCTATATAATATTATTATATATATATATATTCATAAATAAATATATATAATTATAAATATATTAAAAAAAATATTTATTTATTATAATTATTAGATAAAAAATTTATATGTTTATTTATAATTATAATTATAAATAACTATATTTATAAATATTTGTATATAATTTTATGTATAATAAATATATTTATTTTTTAAATATATTTATTATAATTTTATAAATATCAACTATATCTACTAAAGATCGGTGCCTCCAAGCTGATTTTTCACCTCCACAAACAACCAAATCACCCAAAACGATCTTCATATACCCAATATACCCCATCCCGTTGTTCTCTACCTCCTCCATAATTTCTCCCCGAACGACGCGTTCCACTAGCCTCGCTCTCAATACCAGGTTTTCTAACCCCAATTTGGGTTTCGAGCAAGATCCCTTGTCGAATCCGCTCATCTCCTCCCGCCTCCGCCTCCAGGTACCACCATCTCTGCCTGCTTCGCCTCCACATACCACCGTCTCCGCCTACTCTGCCTCCACATGCTCAGACTCCATTTTCACCACCTCGGAATCATCATAGGGTACCCACTCCCCTCCCAACCTCAGACACCGCACGACACCGTGCCTCCACCTATGCTTCCGGTCTCCTAACTGACATCTTCTTCAACCATGGTATCCACATTACCCTAGTATCCAGTCCACCATTTATCACAAATCTATGACTTCTTACTACTCGGTCTACCGTCAATGCATCATCCAATTATCATCCGGTTTGATTTATTTCTTTCTATTTATTTTCTTCAAAGTGATTCATTAATACAGACTAGGGTTTTGTTGAAATACTCTCTGTAATCATGAAAATTCTACATTCCATTCAGATCCAAGATCGAGTAGTCCTTCGAACGCTGGCGGCTAAGTTTCATTGAGATTGTTTTTTGTTGCTTGAATTAGATCTGGCTGAATGAAAATCATTTTTTTGGATCCAGGTTATTAGGTTTCAATTTCAATTTCTGTTTCAACTTCAATGTGGGCGGATCTTCTTCAAACTGTATGCTCACATCCAGTTTCAATTTTTTTGTGAAGTCTATTAATTTTTTTCTTAATGTGAAATCTTATTAATTTTTTAGATGTTATGTCTATATTGCTTATTTTTTTCTGTTTTCTTTATATTTATTATTTGTTGCACATTTATCGAAAGAAATTTTATTAACGACTTGTACATTGACTGTACATTCCAATATCAATTTAATGTTTCCCAATGATCTTACATTTCTTCTTCTATTCAGGTTTCTTTATCAGCAACTCCAGTTATTCAATGCAGTATTCACAATGATTCATGGTAATTTTTCTTCCGGTATTGATTCTACATTGCATTATCCTTATTACTATCCATTGTGGATAATACATATACATTTCACACATTGACTATTAAATATAATGAAAACCCTTACAAACATGCATTGCAGAACAACCTCTAAAGATAAAAGGTTTCAGATGATATTACTAATGAAGTAACTCCACAAAAATTGTGGGTTATCTATTATGTTCACTTTAAAATTATGTATTTATGATATTTATTTTAGTATATATATACATTAACACTAACACAATAACAATTTTGAAATCTATTGTGAATTATTAAATTTCATCTATTCATCTCTATTGTACTACAATTAGTGGGACACTGCCAACAAATGGAATCACACATGGAGACACATACATGACATTAATACCATTACTTATCAATGGTTAGTTCTGTATAATTTTCCTATCTAAAGCTATATACTTATAACTACATTATATAATAACACATCTTAGTTATATCAAACATATTCTATGTCGACAGTGCCTCCAGAATTGGCAGCTGAGACAACAATATCTACAGGATCAAACAATAAAAAGCAAAGACAACATGACTATGGAGAATCTCCACTTCTATTATGTAAGTATGATGTTAATTATCTTCTAAATAACTTTTAGTTTTTAAGCTCATATATGTGATTTCATTTGCACTCTCAGATCGATTGTAGATTTCAATTTTTCTTAACTATTTTGTTTATGCATTTCTAGTTTAAAAGGTATGGGCAATTGCAGATTCTAAATGCCAATGATTCCTTAGGTTTAATGAGTTTGTTATAGCGATGCAGGTTTCACCATGGTTCCTTCAATTCATTATTCTTCTTTCATTTTATTTAATGATTTAATGCATACCTAGGTTGTATATTATATGTTTCAACCAGCCGATTTCTTTGGCATAAGGAGGATATAAATTGACGTCAAATCTCTTTAGGTTTGCATGCAGGCAAAATAATTTTTCTCAAATTTTTCCTTCATTTAGAATTGTTGTCTTATCATTGATGAATTTAGGGTTATAACATTTTTCACCCAAAATTTAAGTTAGACACATAATGATTTTTCTTAATTTTATATAACATTCAATTCACTACTTCATGTTGCATAAGAATCAGTTTCTCATCACTCAATAATTAATTGGTCAAATTAGTTTATTGACTGTAACAAAATTAGTTTCCAGGAATGTACGATTGAAGCCTTTATATCTTCCAAACAATGTCTTACATCAAAATATCCAATGCGGGTAAAGTAGGAACTTGTAATTACAACTGGAAGGAATATATCGTAGTTTCATATTTTGTATGTTTATATTAGATACCATTAAACGTAGTTACATAAATAATTTATGGGTTGAAAATATTTAAAATTCGAAATCTTAAGCCACTGGAAGTTTCTTATCTTCTTAATAATTTATGATTTCTTTTATTGGTAAGCATATTGAACACATAATGAAAATCTTTCGCTCCACTTCTAAATTAAGTCATTTTCATGTGGGCTATATTTTACCATGGTTTTAAATTATATGTGGTTTCTGTTTGTACTTGTAGAAAAATAGTGATTTTGATTCAAAGCCTATGATTATGCTTCTCGGTCAGTATTCAACTGAAAAAACTACCTATATAAAACACATGTTTATGAGTGACTACATAGGTAAGAAAGCTATTTTTCATTTTTTTTTGGGTTTCATCATTTTTAAAGAAGGATTAATTATATGTGTAAATATTAATGGTTCATTCTTTCTTTTAAAATGAGCACACATTGGACCGGGGCTAACCATCGGTTGATTTGTTGTTCTCATGGTATCATGATTGTTATTAATAATAATACTCATATTTATTTTTTAATACAGATTCTTTCCTTTTTCATTGTTCTACTGGATGAATATACCGAAGTTTTCTTTGAAGGATCAATTCATTTATTTCCTGTTTTCGGAAAGCATGTGGTTTTAATCACTCCACAAAATAATTTTATATTTTGACCATAATCCAATGTAATGTAGCCTATGAACCCTATTTCATACTGTGTGATTAATAGATCATTATTTTCTTTTACCCAGTCTGAACCCGATGAAAGGATTATTCCTGGAAACACGATTTCAGTTCATGCATACATGCCGTTTACTGGCCTGAAAATGTTTGAGGGATCTTTCTTATCCAAGTTAGAGGGTTCTCAAATTCCACATTCTGCTAGCTACATACTAATTGGGGTTGAATCTAACAACCATTGAATATAAATATCATTGGACCCTTATTTAATAATCCATATATTGGATTACATCTCATTAGTGGATAACCCTGTGGTTTTATCAGGAGAGAAGAAATGATGACACTAATGCTATGACAATACATCTGTCATGAATTCCTTGGATTTAACCAAGTAGGAGTTGTGTTAATTTTTTGTGACAATACATCTGTCAGAAAGTATAAAAATCTTGTTTCTATTGAAAATGTTGGTAGTAGGATGTTGTTACTTTTACAAAGGTTTGAGGCCCAAATCATTAAATAATATATGAATGATAATGATATCATGAGATTATGAAATTAATTCTTATCATGTTCAACATACTCTGGCAGATTCCTCCCAACATTGAAAACTCCGTTCACCTTTATATTTCCACCATAACATCTTCCCGTAAAGGTATGACTCCAGTTAATTTCAACTAGAAGTTGCAACATCCAACATTCAACTGTCTTTGTTGATATTATGAAGGAATCAACCCTTGAATCATCAGCACTATAAGTACAATCCATTCCATCACATAATGTATTCGGTTTTTGTTCAATATTATTGTTTCTACATTATTCTATAGTTATTTATGTTTCCATTGTGTTTTTCATAAAATCATATCTGATTTTATTTATTAAAGTGTTTGGATATCACTTTTAACCTTTTTATATATTTATTTTTTTTTCTCATCTTTCATTTTATCCCATTATTTCATGAAGCTGGATCTTTTTTATTCTCAAGTATTTCATTAAAGGTTCATGAGATCATACGTTAATGTAACAAAGACATTAAAATAATAAATTATTTGGAGATAATGTCACTAAATGTTTACTAACCCTAGTAATATTTTTTATTCATGCCATTTTTATGAAATTATAGTTTTATAACACATAGTTTACAGTATTTCCATGGAGTACTCATTGTGATGAGAATCTTATCTAAAAACATGATTCATCATCAACTAATGAAGATAAATGGATTGAAGAAACAACTGTTTAACTCATCTTCATGTCTGTTCTTGATCAAGCTCATTTATGGCATGTTGCAGTGAACCAACGCCTTCTTATAACGTCCAACTTATTTGAACAAGAGTATGGTGTAAAATTCTGTAATATTGCATATTGTCTTCTCCCAAGATTTTAGCGTGTTTTTGACATAAATGTTTATCATTATCGAGTAAGTAGGTAATTTTTATAGAATACAGATCAATTACCCATGGATTTTTGCAATCTAAAACCTATAAATTTTATTGACAAACAAGTTTAATATTCCTGCAATATATAAGATGTACATTCTTAACATTTTTATCATTTTATGACAAGTTTGTTTTAAAATTTTCTCATAAAATATTTAAATTTTTTCGAAAACATGTTTACCATGTCTGTCATGAAATCTGTTGATTATTGTGATTTTTGAAAATCACGTGTATCATGTAATATGTAAATTTTTTGAACCAGTTTTAGTTTATTGAAGACTACAATTCATGGAAATCCATATAAAGTTTAAATTTGTATTTTATAGTTGGATGATCATATATTTTCAATACTTGTAACAAAACATTATGACATAATGCTTTAACTATTTTAGTTTGGATTCAGGGTACTCTATAGCCTAGTGGAATCGATTATGGTTGAAGCTAGTTAGGGGGAGGGGAGGGGAGGGGCTGAGAAGGGGGGAGGGGATAAGTGGGGATGAACTGGGCAGGGGGGATGGGCTAGTGGGAGATGGGGCTGGGTAGGGGGGAGGCGCTGGTGGAGGAAGGGGCTGGGTAGTGGGGGGAGGTGGGAGTAGTGACTCAATTTGGAGCTGTGTATCTTTACAAATTAGTTGCAGCACTAATGTTTGGTATGTTTTTATTATTTCATCATGTTTCAAGATGATTTTTTTATAAAATCTGTTACATTTCTACTGCACACATTTTAGTTTAAAAATTTATTTTGAACAATTTTTTTGAACATTAAACATAAAAATCATCTGGACTTTCAAAGCTCATATAGATTATTCACTTTTTAGCGGATTGATCTAGATATTCACTACATTCAAACAACCAATCCATATGAATTTATTTTACAAAATAATGAAAAAAATACACATAATTTTGTATCATACATCAACAGTTAGCAATTCATCATTAATAATATTATTATATTGTATGCCTGCACTTTTTATCCCCCTTTATTCCAACCGATCATCCATTTTTTTGTACATGTACTCATAGATTAAATAACCATGTATATCAATATTTATTCAAACTACTTGTATGTGACATGATCTGGACAATCATCACATTATGTATCAAATAAATATTAGTTTCCATGTGCCCAATGTGACATTCAAAATATGTTCTTATAAGATTTTGTTGATATGTAAAATTTTACATTATTTTACAAAATGGCACCTGTTATCTATAGTATATAATGGATTTTGATCATTCCAACCATGTTTGGGAGTTACCATTAACAAAAAGTAACAATATTTTAATATTTAAAAAATATATCTCATTTATTACCTACACTATATAATCCTTTCGTGGACATATTTTAGTTGTGTCATTGCACTTGTGTTTTAAAACCATTGTAGTTATAACTTATCAAACTATTAGTTATTATGTGTCCAAATTAATTAAATAACATTTGTAATGCTTAGTAATTGGCTTTCCCCATTCATATATCATCAAATAGTGAGTTTTACCAAAATACCTCGTGCTTCTATGTTATTGGCCATTGTGCTTCAATGCGGGGTCAGACCATTGATATTTTCCAAGACATAAGATTTATCGATTATGAATGTATTTTTTTCAGTTACTACCTCTTCAATTATCTATCTATTACATATTGACAAAGGATCGATATATTTTTCATATTTCAACTCATTATTATTCATTTTATATACCCAGATATGTTTTTGTAGATTATATCTTGCATTGTACCCCTCCATTATATACTCTATGGGACTTTAGGTAATATGCTATGACTCATCTAATGCTCTATATTTTTTTTCCTCACACCTATGGGTGCCTTCGGTTTAGTAAGTATTTTACCATGTAAACTCTATTTGATTTTACCCTTATATTTTGTTTTTTATCAGACCTATGCACTCATAAATATATATGTGTTCTCTATATATGTGTTCTGTATATATATTCATATATTACAGCAATATATAATTATAGTCCAACTGTTTGATAAATTGTATTTATATAACCCTCTATTTTTTGGATAAATTAATTATATTTTACTTTATAGATGCAGATGGATGATTGAGAGATGGTGGATTCTACATTAAAGCTTGTGGAAAATTTGAAGGTCATCAAGGGAAATGCAGACAAATGTTGAAGTATATTTGAGTATGGTGTAAATACCATTACATTTAGAAGGAAAACAGGAAAACAATTAAACTAAGAAAACATGTTGAACCTTGGGAGAATCCAAACACTTCTGCTCAAGACAAAAAGGGCGTTACAAACAGTAAAATATTCACACCCCTTCTCTTTTCCCCAGACCAAACTTATAGTCGGGCCATCTTATCGAATGACCTTTTGTTAAGAAACCCTATGTTATCTTATCTTTATTTTGGTTACTAATTATTTTATATTGACATTCATATTTTATATTCTGAAATTTTATTATGCATTGATAAGTATTCTGATTTTTAAATAAATGTTTCCTATGTATGAAAGTCTATTCGATGATTTTGAATATAAAGATTTGTAAAATGTGACATGATTATTGGGTGACATTTTAAAACTTCAATTCACATTCAATGATAGATAATGATTTAAAAATAAAAACATTAATATTTATGCTGTATAAGTTGATAAAAGTTTTATCAATATGTTTTCCATTTTCTCATTGAATATATTACCATAATTGTTGTTAAAATAATTGTCATCTATTATTGTTATCATCATTTATAATTCACTGTAAAAAAACTATTATTTTAAAAATGATACATGAAATAGTGGTTTAATTGTGGTTTTTATTTTAAATAAATTTTTTGAATTTTAATTTTTTTTGTTTCTTTTGCATCTATTTATGGTTACTTCCTTGTAATAAATATTTTTTTTCATTATATCAATTAGTATCTATTCTTAATATTTTGTGTCACTTATATGAATTATATTATTTCTATAAGATATTATGTTTTGTAATGTAATCAATTATTCTAATGGTTTGTTTTTTACATTTGAATGGCCTCGACTACAACCTTATTTATTATAATTAACATAATTTTAAATTTCCATTATACTGTTATTTTCATTCATGTAAAACTAAATTTTTGAGAAAAAAAAATTCGTGGAAGAGTGGAGAAAGTGAATATTTTGGAACAAGTAGTCATTTTATTTTGTTTTATATAATAGTTTATTTTAATTGTACTAAATATGACTTGCGATTAACTTCATAGAGCACTGGATCATGTACTCGCTTTAATCATTGGATCATGAACATAATTTTAGAATTAGATATTTTTTATATATTATAATCATTTATTTTTTTATTTATTCATTTATTCCAAGGATTGTTTACATTTTCATGGCCTTTATTACAACATTATTTATCATAACTATCAAAATTTTTAATGTCAATTTAAATTTTCTTTTAATTCATGTATTTCATATTTCCATGCTGAAAATAATTTTCCATTTCTTATAGATTCACCTATATATTTTCAAATTTATTTATCCAAAACGTTACCTACTATCATAATGCTGTCTATATTTTCACTTGTAGTATTCCAATAATAAGAATCACTATTTTGTGAATTTAATATATTGAATATTCATGTTTATTGTTAAAATTAAATTCTTGTATTGTCGTCTTAAAAATAATCATTGAACTATATCCCAATGTGAACACATAAACTAATAATTGTTTTATATGACCGTGAAAATGCACGGGAGTATACTAGTTTATTTAATGGCTAGACCTTGGCTGCCTGGAGCTGGTGTCACGACCCGTCCTCAGGGCTCGTGCCGTGACTACCCCAAGCCCGCCTTCCATAGGCCAGGGGCTGGCGACTAGCACCAAGGCGTAAATCCCGATAAAGAGGGAAGGCATTACCTTTGAAAAGTAAACAACCACCACAGAGTAAGCAAGAGGAAACAGTAAACACTAAGTAAAAACTGTAACAAGTTGTGCTGAAAGTTAAAGGGGCCGGAAATACAAGACCAACTGTAAAGTACAACTGAAAGGGGAAAACAGCAACTGAAAAGAAAAGCCACAGAGTCGGGCCGTCCACTGGAAATCCCACCTTAAGGGTGGGTACAGATAGCTCCACTACTCCTCGGGTTCCGCCGTCCGCTCCGAGTACATTCCTCCCAGGGGTCCACCTCCAGGTACCGTCCTGCTCTGCAAGCCTCAAACACGATCAATGATGTTCGTCGTCTGTAACCAAAAAAACAAAGTGCGGGCATAGCCAGTGCAGGAGTGAGTATAAACTACTCAGTAGGGACCCCGAGACCCCCGATGGTCTCCCAAAATCCACAAAGGTTAAACGACAAAGGAAAGATACAATCACGAAGTGACAATCGAAATTTCTTAGGTATATGCCCATACATATACCTAAGTCATCAATTCTAACAGGTTCCAACCACAAAGCCCATGTACATCCCAGTCCACACAGGAAAGCAAATCCTATTCCACACAGGAAAGAAAAAACAGGTTTCAGCTCACACATGTATACATCATCGAAAAGGTGAAAGAGATGATCAGATATAGTTACTGAATCATCTAATATGGGACCCACATAGGATACAAGACCAGAACAGCTAGGACCCACATAGGATACAAGACCAGCTGTCTTCATTGATTCATCTATACAGGGACCCACATAGGATACAAGAACAGTATTGAATCATCTAAGCTTGGACCCACATAGGATACAAGACCAGCATAGCTAGGACCCACATGGGATACAAGACCAGCTGTCTTCATTGATTAATCTATACTAGGACCCACATAGGATACAAGACCAGTATTGAATCATCTAAGCTGGGACCCACATAGGATACAAGACCAGCACAGCTAGGACCCACATAGGATACAAGACCAGCTGTCTTCATTGATTCATCTATACTGGGACCCACATAGGATACAAGACTAGTACTGAATCATCTATGCTGGGACCCACATAGGATACAAGAACAGCACAGCTAGGTCCCATATAGGATACAAGACCAGCTGTCTTCGTTGATTCATCTATATTGGGACCCACATAGGATACAAGACCAGTACTGAATCATCTAAGCTGTCAGAGCCACAAAGGATCGATAGGTACTAATCCCCGCAAAGGACCACATAGGATCAGACCCGCACAGGATCTGTAGCATTGAACCTTGTAGGATCGCTGTGTGCGGTAGTCGTCGCCATCGAATCCACTGAGGATCTCTGCACAGTCGTCGTCGAAGTCGTAGTCGCAACCAGCACTAGGGTTCCCGCACACAGCAAGCTCGTTCGGAAGGGTCCGCTCCACGAGCCGAGAGGCTGATACATCAAATGTCACATAGTCCGAAGTCGGTGTATCCAAAAGTTACGTATCGTCAACTGGAACTCAACGCAACAGACGGCAGGTCAATCGGACGCCCGATATGAGAGTTATTGGATTTTTCGTTCCAGGGGCCCAGTTGGTTTTTAAGGAAAAACCAACATGATCATACTCCACCTGCGTCCAAACCCCAGGAGGAGTATTTAAAAAGATCCGTCTCACTAAGAGGAACTCAACCAAGTCGACGACACGTCAATCGGACGTCCAGAGTTCAGGATATGAGCGTTTCCGCTCCGAGGGCCCGGTTGGTTTCGTGTACGAACCAACCCGGCCGAACTCAAAGTATTCCAAAACATTAAGTTCGATAAACCTAAAAGACCTTCTCGTTCCAAGGATCGTTACGCAACTGACGGTGCGTCAATCGGAGGTCTACAGCTCAAGATATGGGCATTTCACCGAAAGTTGTCCGAAAATGGGGGGTCTGGGCCCGGGCCGACCCGGCCCGACCGGCCGGCCGGGGCCTGGCGGTCGCCACTGAGCGGCGGTGGTGCGCCCCCCCCCCTTCGCCGCTGATTGACACCGGCGGCAACCGCCGCCGGAAACTTCCGGCGGCGCGACGCCGCCGCCGGTCGCCGGATGTGCTCCGATGGTCCGTTTCTCCTTCCGTCTCCGCCTATGGTCCCCCCGGGACCCCACCTTCACTGCGAAGGAATTCAAACAACAAAACAGCCTGCTTCATCATCACCTGTCAAACCACACGTCAAAATGAAAAGCGTCGTCTTGGTAGTTTTCCAGCGCGACCCGATGGCGTCGCGCCCCTTCGCCGCAGCCCGACTCCGACCGCGGTTCATTGGTTTTCTTTGACGCGGCGCGACGGCGTCACGTTCTTAAACTTCCTTCCATGTCGCGGCGCGACGACGCCACACATATCCTTCCGCATGAAACCGCGTAGTGCGACGACACCACGCCTTCCCGTACCAACCACAAAGGAACCATCACAAAATTAAGGAGGAGGGTCGGCCGTGTTTGTGCGGTCCAACCCCCTCGCGTTATTCGATAACAAAAGGTTGAAATCCACGAAGATCATCAAGTTCGTATTCACGAATCAAATAAATAAATAAAACCCCTACATCGATCCACATGTACAAACGATCCATGGATCAACCCAGAATTGGTTGGTCCGCGCTCGTCGTTCTTTTCTCAAAAGGTATGAGAATACCAAAATAAAATCCCAACCCACAACATAATCTTTGCGGATCAAATTAATGTTTATTTGATCTGCATTCTTTGATTTAGAAGGAAGTAGCATGGGGTTCATTAATAATTCATAAACAATTCCCTACCTCGGTTCTGGAACGATGCACGTCAATTGAGCCACAGAAGACGAGCGTCACGGAGGTCGGGCGTCGCAGAGAACGAACGTTGATTCTGTTGTCGTCGAGGTGAGTTTTAAGAGGAAACGTCATTGGAAGAAGATTTCACGTTCTTCGGCGGAGATGTTCTTCGTTGAAGATGGGTGTTCTTCATGTTCTTCGTCGAGGTTGAAGAAGAAGAAGACTTCACGCTTTCCAAACCTATCAAAGTGACAAAAAATCTTACAAAAATAAAATAAGACCAAGTCTTAATTTTTTTAACACATCCTCACCATTTGAATTTCAAGAGTTTATAATTCAATAACCACACAGAAATCACCTCATTAAACTTATTACATTTAAGTCATAAGTTATAACTTAATTTAACAAAATTAAAGTGGGAGTTGAGGGGGGTTAGAGGATATGAAGGGGTGGGGTTCGTGTGGGCCCCACCACCCTCATAACCTCCCAAGGGAGGTTGGGTGGTTACCCAACTTCCATCAAGAACTAACACTTAGAGTAAAAATAATAAAAATTGTAGAGTAATTATAAAATAAACTTCCACAATTTTTATCATCAACACTCGTGTAAACGCAACTCCAGATCCGGAGTTCCTAAGCCATTATTGGCATTGCAGTTCCATCGGTGCCCTCAAAATTCGATTCCAGGCACCGGTTCAAAAGTTAGAAAAACCCGCTCGTTCGTTCACTGAACGTACCCGAGCTAAACTTCGGAAATTAATTCCGGGCACACCGGGCCTCGGAATCAGGCACCGCCAGAAACTGCGTTCTTGTAAAATTCCAAAGAAAATTAATAAAAAATTTCCTTGAAATTCCTGGGTCTTTACAATACTCCCACCATAGGGATTTACGTCCCCGTAAAGCTTCAACTCAAACCAGGGTCACAAAAGCGGTACAGAGCGCGCATCTTGAGCCTTCCGCTCCTATGTGATCACCTGGAGGTTTCTGTGCTGCCTACGAAAACACACAAGGGGAATCGACCGTCCTCGTAGGACTTGCTCCCGTCGATCCTCAATCCCCACTGGAACCTCCGTGCATGATGCCCTGTCATCGACGTCCAACTCCCTGAGGTCGATGATGTGTGAAGGATCAAGCATGTATCTCCTCAGTTGAGATACGTGGAAGACGTTGTGCACCTAGTGCAACTGAGGTGGATGGGTCAAGTGGTAAACCACCTCGTCTACCCAGCTGAGGACCTAGAAAGGTCCGTTGAACCTTGGAGATAACTTGTCGCCTTGGCCACATCTCCGTAAACCTCGTCGAGGTGAGACCCGTATAAGGACATGATCGTCATCCTCGAACTCCAGAGGTTTCCAATTCCTGTTAGAACTGGAACTCAAATGACTGCTGCCACGAGGGTAAGGTTGGCCGTCTCAAGAGTGATCAGTCGCACCCTCCCATGCATGAGTTTAACTTGTGCTGCCCAGGGTTTCCTTTTCGCCAACCAAGCAAAACCCATCCCGACGTTTGCCTAATACCGTCAATTTAAGTATGAATAGTGATTGCCAAATTCATACTCAAACTAACGTCGTAAGGCCTCTACGCTGCCACCAAGAGGTCCAAACCGAGACTCTCGCCTCAAGGGTCAGATCACACCGTCGGCGTAAGTGTGACTATCGAGCCTCCTCCTGAAGGTATCTCCAGACGTGAGGGTCAAGTCAACGGCTTAACCAGAAAATCTAGGTCTGGGACTAGATTCATGGAAGGGATGATTCGTTTCGATGTCTGTGGCTACGGCAGCTAGTAGAAGACAAAGTCCGCACTTCGAATCATCCTTAGAGCCCTTTTTGGTCGTACTCCATGACCGTAAGCAGCTAATCTATTCCCCCTGCTCTCCAACTCCCTGAGTCTAGTGGGGACTACAAAGGCGGGTGATGGTAACATGTTGAAAAGTACACCACCAAAAGCTGCTCTCCTAGCTCTGCCTCCATGTCTGCTGCTCTGCAGATTCATCTGTCCTTAACATTTCCTCTACTTGAAACATTTTACACGCCCAAGTCTCCAAGACTGGCATCAGTTTTCTGCTTTCCAAACTTTTAACATTCTCTGGCTGTATTTGATCAGCAAAGAATTCTCAACCACAAAGGTTCCATCTATCACCCTAGCCTAAGTAGGAATGCATAGAAAAAAGGAGCTGGCTCAGAAGTCCTTAAAGAAACCACGCTCAAAGGTCTGAGCTCTACCGCACTGATCAAAACGCATTCATCGAGTACCCAGTATGTTCGGTACGCCTCGATGAATTCTCAGCTATAAACATGTCGTCCTGCCGAAACTGTATAGGCTCTAGGAAACTCTCGGACACCACCTCAATCCTGTCCTCAGTCGCCTATGAGTCAGGTTCGCCTCAGAACTTGAGGGTATCTGAAGTTAGAACACATGTAAGGCAGTAAGCTTACAAGTGTCACCTACCGGTACCACCGGTTGTAACTGCTGACCAACAGGTAGTGATGTATAGCTGACACACTACCCAAAGGCACTATCTTAGGCATCAGTCCACGTACCAAAGCCTCATCACTATGCAGACCATCCTCATGGTCATTCACTGGAAAACACTAGTGGCTATGTCCACCATCCACTCTACTGATGTCTCAGCTATGCGGAAAACTCTAGCAATCACCTCCAGCCACTGCTCTGCTGTCTGGGAATCTATCTCGCCTCGTAACCTCAGAGGCCTCTACTACTAGAACTTGTGCAACGCGCTCTGCCAGCGTGCACAGTTTGCTAGTATAGCTATTGGCATCTGCTGCCCAACAGGTGGTGGTGCTGCTGGTACACCACCCAAGGGTACCAACACAGTAAAAAGGGCCCTGCACCAGAGCCTCGTCGCTCGGTGAGCCGTCATCGAGTACTCTCTTGGAACTCCAACCGACTGTCTGCGTGGAGACATCCTGAACAGAGGCGACACGGTCAACATCTTGTACCTGGTGAGCTGACACAAGTAATCACAAAGAAAACTTGAAACACACATGCAGTCAATGTTTTCGTGCATTATGTCGGAAATCAGAAGTCAGGGTCCTGGTGTACGGATACGTCGGTCTCCGCACTAACACTGGACTCCCTGAACTGATAAAAACACTCAATACGCTTAACACTATTGCTTTACATAGAAGAAAGATCAGAGTATGCGGTAGAACCGAACTCCTATGATACCAATTTGTCATGACCCATCCTCAGGGCTTGTGTCGTGACTACCCCAAGCCCGCCTTCCATAGGCCAGGGGCTGGCGACTAGCACAAAGACGTAAATCCCGATAAACAGGGAAGGCATTGCCTTTGTAAAGTAAACAACCACCACAGAGTAAGCAAGCGGAAAGAGTAAACACTAAATAAAAACTGTAACAAGCTGTGCTGAAAGTAAAAGGGGCTGGAAATACAAGCCCAACTGTAAAGTACAACTGAAAGGGGAAAACAAAAACTGAAAAGAAAAGCCGCAGCATCGGGCCGTCAACTGGAAATCCCACCTGAAGGGTGGGTACAGATAGCTCCACTGCTCCTTGGGTTCTGCCGTCTGCTCCGAGTATGTTCCTCCCAGGGGTCCACCTCCAGGTACCGTCCTGCTCTGCAATCCTCAACCATGATCAATGATGTCCGTCGTCTACAACCAAAACAACGTAGTACAGGCATAGCCCATGCAGGGGTGAGTATAATCTACTCAGTAGGGACCCCGAGACCCTCGAAGGTCTCCCAAAATCCACAAAGGTTAAACCACAAAGGAAAGATACAATCATGAAGTAACAACCGACACTGCTTAGGTATATGCCCATACATATACCTAAGTCATCAATTCCAACACGTTCCAACCACAAAGCCCAAGTACATCCCAGTCCACACAGGAAAGAAAATCATATTCCACACAGGAAAGAAAAAATAGGTTTATGCTCACACAGGTATACATCATCGAAAAGGTGAATGAGATGATCAGATATAGTTACTGAATCATCTAAGCTGGGACCCACATAGGATACAAGACCAGCACAGCTAGGACCCACATAGGATACAAGACCATCTGTCTTCATTGATTCATCTATACTGGGACCCACATAGGATACAAGACCAGTATTAAATCATCTAAGCTGGGACCCACATTGGATACAAGACCAGCACAGCTAGGACCCACATAGGATACAAGACCAGTTGTCTTCATTGATTCATCTATACTGGGACCCACATAAGATACAAGACCAGTAATGAATCATCTAAGCTGGGACCCACATAGGATACAAGACCAGCACAGGTAGGACCCACATAGGATACAAGACCAGCTGTCTTCATCGATTCATCTATATTGGGACCCACATAGGATACATGACCAGTACTGAATCATCTAAGATGGGACCCACATAGGATACAAGACCAGCACAGCTAGGACCCACATAGGATACACGACCAGCTGTCTTCATTGATTCATCTATATTGGGACCCACATAGGATTCAATACCAGTACTGAATCATCTAAGCTGTCACATCCACAAAGGATCGATAGGTACTAATCCCCGAAAAGGCCCACAAAGGATTTGTAGCAATGACCCCCGTAGGATCGCTGTGTGATGTAGTCGTCGCCGTCGAATCCACTGAGGATCTTTGCACAGTCGTCGTCGAAGTCGCAATCGCAGCCAGCACTGGGGTTCCCGCACACAACAAGCTCGTTCGGAAGGGTCCGCTCCACGAGCCGAGAGACTGATACATCAACTGTCACATAGTTCGAAGTTGATGTATCCAAAAGTTCCGTATCGTCAACACGAACTCAACGCAACAGACGGTGCGTCAAGCAGACGCCCGGTCTGAGAGTTATTGGATTTTTCGTTCCATGGGCCCGGTTGGTTTTTAAGGAAAAACCAACCCGACCGTACTCCACTTGCATCCAAACCCCAGGAAGAGTATTCCAAAAGATCCGTCTCACTAATTGGAACTCAACCAAGTCGACGACATGTCAATCGGACGTCCGGAGTTCAAGATATGAGCGTTTCCGCTCCGAGGGCCCGGTTGGTTTCGTGTATGAACTAACCCGGCCGAACTCAAAGTATTCCAAAACCTTGAGTGCGATATATATAAACGACCGTCTCGTTCCAAGGATCGCTACACAACTGACGGTGCATCAATCGGAGGTCTACAGCTCACGATATGGGCATTTGACCGAAAGTAGTCCGAAAATGGGGGGTCTGGGCCCGGGCCGACCCCCCCTGGGTCGGCCTGAACCGGGTCGACCCGGGTTTGACCCGGATGGACCCGGACCGGCCCGGTCCGGCTCGGTCCGGTCCAGCCCGACCGGCCGGCTGCGGCCGGGCGGTCGCCGCGGAGCGGCGGGGGTGCACGCCCCCCCCCCCCCTCGCCGCTGATTGACACAGGCGGCAACCGCCACCGGAAACTTCCGGCGGCGCGCCGCCACCTTCCGCGGACCACCTGACACGCTCCGGTGGTCCGTTTCTCCTGCCGTCTCTGCTTATGGTCCCCCCCGGGACCCCACCTTCCCTGCGAAGGAATTCAAACGCCAAAACGACATGCTTCGTCGTCGCCCGTCAAACCGCACGTCAAAACGAAAAGCGTCGTCTTTGTAGTTTTCCAGCGCGACCCGATGGCGTCGCGACCCTTCTCCGCAGCCCGACTCCGACCGCGGTTCTTTTGTTTTCTTCGACGCGGCGCGACAACGTCGCGTTCTTAAACTTCCTTCCATGGCGCGGCACGACGGCGCCGCACATATCCTTCCACATGAAACCGCGTGGTGCGAAGACACCACACCTTCCCGTACCAACCACAAAGGAACCATCACAAAATTAAGGAGGAGGGTCGGCCGTGTTTGTGCGGTCCGACCCCCTCGCGTTATTTGATAACAAAAGGTTTAAATCCACGATGATCATCAAGTTGGTATTCATGAATCAAATAAATAAATAAAACCCCTACATCGATCCACATGTACGAACGATCCGCGGATCAACCCGAAATTGGTTGGTCCGCGCTCATCGTTCTTTTCTCAAAAGGTATGATAATACCAAAATAAAATCCCAACCCACAAAATAATCTTTGCGGATCAAATTAATGTTTATTTGATCCACGTTCTTTGATTTAGAAGGAAGTAGAATCAGGTTCATTAATATTTCATAAACAATTCCCTACCTCGGTTCAGGAATGGTGCACGTCAATTGAGCCATGGAAGACGAGCGTCACGGAGGTCGGGCGTCGCGGAAAATGAACATCGATTCTATTGTCGTCGAGGTGAATTCGAAGAGGAAACGTTGTTGGAAGAAGACGTCGCGTTATTCGGCGGAGATGTTCTTCGTTGAAGAACAATGTTCTTCGTGTTCTTCGTCGAGGTTGAAGAAGAAGAAGACTTCATGCTTTCCAAACCTCTCAAAGTGACAAAAACTATAAAAAAAATAAAATAAGACCAAATATTAATTCTATTAACACATCCTCACCATTTTAATTTCAAGAGTTTGAAATTCAATAACCACACACAACTCACCTCATTAAACTTATTACATTTAAGTCATAAGTTATAACATAAGTTAACAAAATTAATGTGGGAGTTGAGGGGGTTTAGAGGATATGAAGGGGTGGGGTTCTTGTGGGCCCCACCACCCTCATAACCTCCCAAGGGAGGTTGGGTGGTTACCCAACTTCCATCATGAACTAACACTTAGAGTAAAAATAATAAAAATTGTAGAGTAATTATAAAATAAACATCCACAATTTTTATCATCAACACTCGTGTAAACGCAACTCCAGACCAGGAGTTCCTAAGAAATTATCGGCGTTGCGGTTCCATCGGTGCCCTCAGAATTCGATTCTGGGCACCGGTTCAAAAGTTAGAAAAACCCGCTCGTTCGTTCACTGAACGTACCCGAGCTAAACTTTGGAAATTAATTCCGGGCACAACGGGCCTCAGAATCAGGCTCTGTCAGAAACTGCGTTCTTGTAAAATTCCAAAGAAAATTAAGAAAAAATTTTCCTTGAAATTTCCGGGTCTTTACAGCTGGTTCATTATTTTATTACATTGACATGAATACAAGGAATAAAATCTCGAAGGACCGATCTGTTTAGTAGCTTTGGAAAGGTAGATTCCTTACATGATACACATAATAAATTGGAGAATATGAAATAACAAGTTGATAAATAATAGAATGAAATAAATAGCATCCTCGAAACTCATTCAATGGCTTTTAATTCAAAACATGGTGAGAGAAAAAATTATAAGGGTGATCCCAAAAGCTCAATAAGGCTATGTAAAGTTGAAGAAACAATGAATCAATGGGAAAAAATCAACTTGGAATGGAAAATAACTGATAAAAAATTCTATTAAAATCTCTATACAAGGAAAAATCAATATGGAATGGTAAAAATTTAAACACATGCCATTTGATCAATAAACTATGAATAGAATGCATATATATATATATATGTCAAAGCATAAATCTCATTGATAAATGATAACTGATTCTAAATGGGTAAAATTATTAATTTTTGGATTTCATTTCTAAGGCACATGAAAAACTATACCTTCAATAAATTTCACATTATTGTTTAAAACTACAGTTAGAAACCCATTTTATTTTTCCATGTAATTCATCTCATGAGAACCTATCGATGCATCGAGGGGATATATAAAGTCTAGACCCACGCATATTTTCCAATCCAATTAATTTATTCATATCGAATAATCAATTTAATAGATAAATAATATTTCTTATAAATAAATCATATTTAATAATGAATATAGATTTTTCAATATTTCCACAATTAATTAAATAGTTGTCAAAGTGAACACTATATGTTAAAATGATATGTGGTTTATGCTATAATAATATCCATTATATGAGAATATGAATATTCAATGAAATTTAAAATGAAAAATTATTACAATAATTTTATTGTTTCAATATAACATTAATAATCACAAAAGGAATTGATATTACAACAACAATCATCGAGAATATTCTTGAGGGTGATAATCTTTAAACATTCAAAAGTGTACCATAGCACTTTGAAAAATTTGAATCACAATTCCCCATGAATTATATTAAACTAAAAATATCATAAGAATAAGGAGGTTCTTGATATAACCTTTCCAAATAATGTATATACACGATATAAAAGTGAATTAGAGCCAAATAATAAATAAGTCGTAATTTAATGTCAATTGAGACGAAATCCCTTGCTTTGTTTTTCATTTTGTTTGAAAGTAATTTAATATCCTATATAGTGGTTTTTATATTCTAAATAACTTATTATTGAAAAATATTAATGTTTAAAATATCATATATTATCTTCTTATATTATATCATTACCTGTTTGATAACAATCTATCATTATTTTCACTATTCAAGGTGTTAATTGCCTATTTTGTCAAGTATGGTTTGACTTGTTACATGTTTTTATTGTTAATTAGATCATGGAGTCATCATCTAAATAATGTATATCATTATTTTAATATCACATATATTCGGTATATTTTTATTTATTATAATTAATAAAATTTAGGAATGGTAATGAAATGCACCATTCATGGAGACGGTAGGCCATCCCTATGCATTAAAGAAACATTCAATTCATTACCATATTAAAATAATTATAAGTAATATATATATATATATTATAAATTTATTACTTTTTCCATATATGTCACATTGTTTTAATAAAAACACCCTTTATAAGTTCTAAGAATTATGCGAATGAGTCACATCGCTTTGCAGGGGCGGGAGTCCAAACTTCGATAAACGATGTAATATTATTTACAAAAAAATGGAAATAATAAGGGAATGTGTTACATAAAAATAAAATAAGTATAATGATATTATAAATATATTATATATAATGTATTAATGTATTTTACATCATAATTCTACAATGACAATTGACAATGTAAAAAAAACAATCATCATTTCATGAGGTAGTAGTTCGCCTTACACATAAAGGGTAGGATCACTATCCATTAGATCAAATTGTGCATAAGTGTATTTTGAAAACATAACATAATAACATACTAGTTTATTTTAGAAACCTTTTTTATTATATAATATTTTAATTATATGATTTTAGGGGGTGGATAATAAAATATAAATATAGAGATTGAGGAATGATGTTACCTCTTATTCGTGTAACTCCTTTCGGTTTCCACTAAAGCGATTCCTTGGATGAATTTATTACCAATATAAAGATTAAAGGTTTAAGGGATTTATTTTTGGTAGATATTTGTGTAGATATTGGTCAATATAAATGGAATGATATGTGTGAGGGAGTGGGATGGGTGACAGCCATTTCCTAGTGGAGGAGGAGTGGAATTCTTTTAAATTTCTGGAAAGGGAATTCTTGAAACATTTTTACCATTTAAAGTGGCTAAAATAATATTCCAAATTTAATCCATGTGATTATAGGGTAAATTTATGATCATCGAATGGATTTTGGACAATTTTATAGGTTATTTTGGGCCTTAATTTGATGGTTTAATCCTTTGTCATGCTAATTTTCCTCTTAATCATTGTAAATAATTTTAATTACATTTTCTATTTTTTTGTTCAAAAACATAGATCACCATAATATAAAATATAAATTATTATTATTCCAAATATTTAATCCATTTTTTTCCAAATTCCAATAACATTATTTTTTGAAATTAATTTAAAATTAATCCAACAGACAACCCGACAACGTGTGTTTTTAAAGTAAAAATTTCCAAAAGTTTGCTGGATTTTTATATCCATTTTGAAAGTTAAATTTATTCGAATTATGTAAATTGGATTAATTATTAATAATAAGATGTTATTAATCTTTAGTAAAAATATAAATTTTAATTTAACACTATAAATAAATTATATTAAAAAGCAGTTTGGAATTAAAATTCTATATACTTAACTATTCATCAAAAAATGAAAATTCATTAAAAATACCAGAAATTATTCGTAACCTAATTTTAATGTTTTTACTAAAAAATGAACATTATTTTTACATATATAATTTATCAATGTTCAATAATTTATATTTAAAATAGGATCACAATTAAATGAGAGAAAAACTACTTTAATAGAAATGTTGTTTTTTATTTTCAATATTAGGGTTGATCTCATTTTATGTCTATAAAATATATTGTATAAACAAAAAAAGTATTTTATTGAATATATAACATATAAATATACATTTTAAATTATAAAAAAGTGTTATAATTTTATTTAATGTGTAAAACGTGACTATGTATTATTTTGTTTAAATTTGGTGTTGTGTGTATTGCAAAGATATCAACAAAATTAAATTTATTTAAAAGGAGAATATTGTAAAGTCATGGGGTGATACATTATTCCATCCCAAAAAAATTTCTACATTGAAATTTCATGGGTATTAACCTTAAAAATATGTGTTTATTAATCCTTGGTAGAATTTCTTAGTTCCCATTTTTCTTCTTCCAGTATTTGATTTCTCTGGAGTTACAAGACAAGTCATTTGTTTCCTCAATACTTGTCCTCTAGTATCAAGAATTTAGATGGGTTATTCATAGTGTTAATGGTCATGCTCCAATTCCATATCATAATATATGAACACACATAATGTTTCAGGTATGTTTTTTCATAACATTGATATATGGAACACATCATGTACCTTTGAGAGATTTGGGGGGGATTTCTAAATGATATGCAACAACTCCAAACCTTTCAATAATATCAAAGGGTACAATGTACCTAGTAAATAATTTAACTTTCGTACCAAAACTTATAACACCATTATGTGGATATAATTTCAATAAAACATGGTCAACTACATGGAACCATAAATAATTCCTTATATTATCGACATATATTTTTTCCCACATTGAGATGCTTGACATTGGGCCAGAATAGACATTTTGTTTGTTTTTTATTTCAAAAAGTTACGGGACTATGAGTATACATTCACAAACATGATCCCAAAAACTTGTAGTGTGGAACCTCTTTCCATATAATGCTTCTTATGATTCCATTTTAATACTTGAAAGAAAAATATTATTATAGGAACATTCAACCAAAGGTAACTACTAATCCGAAATACCTTGAAATTCAAGTGATCAGGACCATTAATTGTATTCTATTATTTGAATTGTTTTTTTGTTGTCCACCATTTTTATGATGGATGGAACTTATTCTCTTATAGTAAGGAAATGCGTAGATTTTGTTATGAGATCAATAATAAACCATATTTCCCCATTCTTTTTAAGATTCGTTAGTATCTGAGTAAAAGATTCTATTGTAATTACATATTATTTCCACACTAGAATATGATGATGTCACACGAATCCATTAGAATGATGCCTCATGGATTTCACTTTTTGAATAACCAATCATCTGGAAACATAAGTAGAAATTTACAACTACATTTTATCCCACCAAAATGTTCATTCAAGTTCCTATACATCGTGTGCTGTTAGGGTGTTTTGAGAAATTTGATCTATGTCCGTCATCTAGAAATTCCATTTTTAGATCAGGTATATATGGAACATACATCCTCTTTCCAAATTTTAGAACACCATCTTCACCAACAATGTCAGCTAATTGTCCACCATTCACAGCATTGATTTTCTTTGGGAATTACTCCTGATGAGATTGATAGTTCTTTATCTATTATAATAAGTATGGGTTTTAAATGATTTGAAATAATATCTATTTCTCCACATCCTTATAAATTCCCATATCCAACTTTACTAGGATCATGAACATAAGATCCTTCTCAATCCTCATTTTGGATTGAACTCCATAATCCAGCATGTTCAATGCATTCACTAACTTTTTTTTCATTAGGTTGTAGTGTATTGAGAAATCGTAATCCTTAAGTAGCTCGTGCCATCACCTTATTTTCATATTGAGCAATTTCTTTGAGAAGATATATTTTATAATCTTATGATATGTGTATATCTCACATATTTAAAAATTGAGATAATGTATTCATATTTTCAATGTGAATATTATAGCCACAAATTTACGATCCTGGGTTGGATAGTTCTTTTCATGAGTCATCGATTTCGTTGATGCATATGAAATAACTTTACCATTTTGTATTAGGAAACAAACAAGTCCCCTCTTTGATGAATCACTATATATGACAATACCATCACATCTAGATGGTAGAGTCAATCTCGGTGCATTGACTAATATTTTTTTAGTTCATCAAATCATTATTAACATTACATTCTCCAAAATAACCTAAACTCCTTTAATGTAATATTGGATAATATGTTATCCAATTAGGAAACTTGATAATGAGTCACTGTTATTAACCTACTGAACCCATGTAATTTTATACCATAGTTATATTTGTTGGTGTAGGAAATTCTCTAATTGCATATATCCTTGATGGATCAACTAATTTTCTGTGGAGATAAAATGGATAAAAAACATATAGAACCCGTAAATCACAATAACTAAATTTTACATATAACTCCTCCCTTATAAGAGTCTTAAGAATAATTTGTAATTGATTCCCATGTTTTTAATTGATTTTTGAATACACTAAAATATCATCAAGTAATATAATACTAAAATCATTAATATATTCCTTGAGTACTCTTTTAATTAAGTACTCAAAAACAGAGTGTTCATTAGTTAATCCAAAAAGCATTACTGTAATGTCATAATGTCTATACCACATATGAAAAGATGTATTCAGAATGACTCCCTTATATACTCACAATTGGTGATATCCAGAATAAAGATCATTCTTTGAAAAATATATTCCTTCATTAAGATGATCAAAAAAGTCATCAATGCGAGGAAGATGATACTTTTTCATTATTGTAATATCATCAATTTCCCTATAATTAATGCACAACCTCATAGATATGTACTTAATCTATACAAATCAAATAGGGGATCCCCATGGTGAAAAAATAGGGTGTACAAATCCCATATTACCCAAATACTGTAGTTTTTTACTTCAAGTCCACAAATTAGAAAGTGGATTCATATAGAGAGTCTTTGATATTGGCCTTGCATTGGGGAATACATAAATGGAAAATTCAACTTTATATTATGGGGGATGTCCTATTAGTTCCTTTTAAAATACATAAATGTATTCCTATATTATTGGTACATCGTAAATTTGAGTACTAACTAGTCTATTACTAGATGTTGTTTTATATTCATCCTCAACAAATTCATTTTGTATAACTATTCGGGATGGATCAAGACGAGACACATGAGAGGAACCTTCTGCTATAAATATGAGAGATTAAATATATCCATAAAACATTTTAAATTCATTCATATTAAAATAAAAAATTTCAAAAAATTTCAAGAGTCAGCCTATACTAAAGATTATATCAATGTCAACCATAGAAATGTTAGCAAGGTAAACATGTAAATCACTTTTATTTTCCATAATTGGGACTTCCCAATTAATTTTTATTGAAATGATACTTCCCTTAGGAGTTGTTACTAACAAATCCCTTATTAAATCAACAGTGTAATATATAATTTTATTAGAAAAATGGGTAGATATAAAAGAGTGTAACGATATAAAATAAAAAAAATGAAATGACTAAATTTGAAGATAAGATTACTGTACCCACTACTATGTCATTTGGTACTTCTTCCTCAGGTATATTGATCTAATAATATTGGACATATCCCCTTGGACTCTTCAATGGTATATTATCTTAATTCTTGTGGTATTAATTTTCATAATGATCCATCTCTTATATATGTATCACCAGATACCATTAATCGGTTTCTTTCCCATGTATTCAAGAGTCTAGTGACAGTAATCTCTTCACTTATAACAGTTTTACATACCCTAAATACATTTTCCAAGATGTTTTCCCAGAGTTTTCAGAAGATGGAAATTGGTCAATCTTTTTCTTATTTGATGAATTACCTTTTTAATGGTCCCCTGATGGACTATTCTTGTATTTAATTCCCATTAATAAATTGATTCTAGAAAATTCCTTCACCATTTTTATGGCACATAAAATTATTTCTTCATATGATTAAAATGTGTGAGAAACAAGTTCCATTAGGATATTTGGCTTAATACCATAAAATAAGTGGTCAATCTTGCACTATGTGTTGGGCATATAATCTATAGGATACCTACATAACCATGTAATGGTAGCTTCATAATCCAAAATTGGAGATTATCTTTGGGGAATAGGTCACTCCATTCAAAAAATTAAATTTGTAATAACCTAATTAACATCGATATAATATCCATAATTTTCTCCTTTCTAATACATGTTGAATTGATTTGTTTATAAGGGAATTATATATATTTTCCATGAGTATTGATATCGTTCTTCCTTCCATGATCAATTTCTAAACAATGGAATACATTATATTATATCATAAAAAATAGTATATATATCCAAATAATATATAGAATATAAAATTTATTCATCGTAAATATTATTATAACAAACACTTGTTTCATTGGGGACAAATTTACATTAAAATCATTCAAAATGGTTTGAAATGAAAATGTGAATTATCTGAACATTATCCCCCCGATAGTGTCAAAACAGTTTCATAGTATGGATTGTTGTCAGGTATTGGTTTTCACAAAGCCAGGCCTTGAAATGTTTTTATAGTTTTAACCCCTAGATGTATCTATTCCATTACCACATCCATTTGTAGTATCCAAATTAGAATGAATTGCTAAAAATACCCATATAAAATCAACCTTAAAAAAATTATCAGATGTTCTTCTATATGTATTAAAAATATATATATTTGTGGTTTGTTCTATAATATATGTTCTCTAAATCTAGTTTCCAAGGTTTTTTCTAAACAAAAAATTGACACCAAATGTAATGCGCATACCATAGAATCCCAGAGATAGTGAATTATTTTATTTCATTTACATGATTATAAGTAGTCCAATACTGAAGGACCAATAAGTTTAGAAAAAATTTGTAAATAGAGAATACATATTTGATACCCATAATATATTTGGAAATAGGAAATTAAAAACCTGATACATTAAGAAAATGAAATAAACACCATCCTTGAAACTTATTCAAAGGATTACTCTTCTTAATTTGCAGAATAGAAATATAATAAGGGTGATCTCAAATTCTCCGTAAGGAAAACTAAAGTATAATTACTAACAAATAAATGTGAATAAATCAACATGGAATGGTATAGAACTGATAACAAATTCACTTCAAATAACTAGATAAGGAAAAATAAACATTTCAAGGTATGAAACTGAAACACATTCCATTTAATCAATTAATTGGAAATAGAATGAATCCATAGATACATCAAATTATAAATCTTAAGGATAAATAATAAATCAGTCTAAATAAGAGAAATGATTATTTATTTGACATCACGTATTAGGAAAAAGAGAACCTATATTATCAAGAACATTCGTAATATGTTTTTAATCTGTGAATAGAAACCAATTTTACATGGCTAACAAATGCATCTCATGAGAACCTCTCGATGCATCAAAGGGGTATATAATATCTAGGACACACCCATCAATTATTGTTCAAATAATTCCTGATATCTAATAAATGATTCAATAAATAAATAATATTATTAATCAAATATGCTTATTTAATAAAGAATATAGATTTATTAATTATTCCTTGGTAAATTAAATAACTATCAAATTGAAAACCATATGTTAAAATTAAATACGGTTTAAGAAGTAATAATATCTATTATATGAGAATAGGGATATTGAATGAAATATAAAATTATTAATTATTACAATAATTTTATTTATTCATGATAATGTTAAAAATTAAAAAAGGATGCGACATTTCCTTGATAATCATTGAGAACATTCTTGGTGAAGATAATCTATAAACATTCCAATGTGTCCTATACAACTTTGAAGAATTTGAATAATAATTCGCCATTAATAAATTGAAACATGAAATACAATTAGAGTAATTATTTTCAAGATAAAACATGTAAAAGGGAAGTATATTCTCCACATTGATGTTAATGGATGAAACACAATAAATAAGTCTCAGTGAAAAGTAAATTGGGAAGAAATCTGTTACTTTGAATTTTCTTCTATGTTAACAGAATATAAACTCATATATAATGGTTTTAAGAGTGTTAATAAGTTATTAATGAACTATATTCATGAATATAATATCATATATTATATTTTTATAAAATCTTATTACCTATTTATAACAATATTTTATTATTTTACATATTTTAACTATTTTTTCTATTAATTTCCTTATTTATCAAGAATGTTTCAACTTGTTAATTATGGTTATTATTAATTTGATAATGGATTGATAATATGATAAATTTAAAACATTATTTAAGTTAATATATTTTATTTATATATTAATTTATTTAAATTCATAATATTTGGAGATAGGGAATGAAATGCATCGTTCATTGATTTGGTAGGTCGTATGAACGCATGAACGCTACTTTTATTTCCTTGTTGTATTAAAATAATGAAAAGTAAATTCAGTATGTTAATATTATAATTAAAGTTTTATATTTATTTCATATATTCCACATAGATTTAACAAATCAATCCTTTATATGTTCCATGTATAGTGTGAAAAATTCACATCGCTTTGATGTGGAAATAATCAACACTTTCACAAATGAGGATATCATATTTACAAAAAATGGACAACAGAAGTGTACCTATTATATAAAAATTATTGAAGAATAAGGAAAATATAAGTATCATATATTTCAAATATAAAAAAAATTCCCATTAACATTTCCACCATGATAGGTTGTAATGAAAAAATGAACAATCATTATTTTGTGAGGTGATAGTTCGTTGTACACAAAAAACAACAGGTTACTTACCAATTTGATGGATGTGTGTGTAATTGTAGGTTGAAAAATTTACATAAAAACATAAAATTATACATATTTTACTAACAATATTATATAGTTCTATTATAAGAAGATTTTATTGGGTGGAGAATGAAATAAAACTATAGATCTTGAGGAATGATGTTACCTCTTATTCAGATAACTACTTTTCATTTTCACCAAAGGGATCTTATTGATGTATTTCTACCCATAATGAGGATAATAGGATTAGGGGAGGGATTTTGAGGAGTTATTTGGGATGATTGTTGTTGATCCGAAGGTCATGATAGGAGTTAGGGTGTGGGAAGGGTGAGTTCCTTTTTATAGTGGAGAAGTAGTGACATTCTTGTTAATTTTTGAAATTGGAATTCCAGCCACACCTTTTGCATTGAAAGTGGCACCAATAAAGGTCCAAACTAGATCAAAGAGAAGATATGGTCTAAATAAGTCCAAAAAATGTCTTTTCAAAAATTTTATAGGTCATTTTGGGGCTTAAATTTAAGGTTTAGTCTTTTGTTAAGTTAATTTTCCTTTTAATCATAGTAAATGATTTAAATTACTTTCAGTAATATATTTGGTCAAAAAATAATTAGACATTATCAAGAATTATTAATTATTCTTATTCTTAATATGGAATCCATTTTTTTAAAATTAAAATCACTAAATTGGAAGAAATTTATTTAAAATTAATCCCTTTGTTAGGACGATAATGTATGTATTTAAATTAATAAATTGCCAAAACTTTGACATGTTTTTATATAAAAATTCAAAGTGAAATTGATTTCAATGCCCTAAATTGTATTAATTATAAAAATATATTATTTATCTATAAAACCAATTTAATATATAATTTTTCCTTATAATTAATTTTTATAAAAAATAAGTTTTGAATTTAAATTTTGTATTATTCACTATTCATCAAAAAATGAAACTTCATAGAAAAATACAAAAAAATCAACATAACATAATTTTTCGGTTTATTTTTGAAATATGAATTTTATTTTTTCACATTTAATTTATCAAATTTCAGAAATTTATAATTCAAATATGTTCTCCATTGAAAGGCGGAAAAATTGTGTTTATAAAAATATTGGTTTCTATGTGTATTATTGGGAGTGTTCTCATCTTATAATAATAAAATATATTTAATGAATGTAAAATATATTTTATTAATTATATAATTTTTAAATTTAATATATAAACGCTTTAAATGCATTATAATTTTATTGATTTTAAAAAACAAGACTAAATAGTTTTTTGTTTAAATCAATAGTTGTGTTTATTGAAAAGCTATCAGGAAAATTAAATTTATCCTAAAAGGAAAATATTTGAATGTCTTGGGGTGCTGCAATTTGAATATATATATAATATAATCATAAATAAATATGTTTCTAAATATTATTATAATATATTTGTATAATTATATATATATTTTTCAAAATATAATTATATACAATTATAAATATAATAAATAAATTTTTTATTTGAATATATTCGTTATAATTTTATATTTTTTTAAAAAATATATTTATAATTTTATTATTATTTTAATATATATATAAAATTTTATAAATACTTTTTAAAATATATAAATATATATTTATATATATATTTATAATTGTATAATTAACAATTAAATTAAAAAACAATTAAAAAATTCATTTAAAAGGATTAATTATATAAATTCAACACATTATTTAATGTTAAAAATTAATAAAAAAACGAATTTATATTATTCATATAAATTGAAAACAAATTTAAAATAATAGATTTATAGTATATAAATACATGTATCAATAAATTATAGAATATGATTAAATATATTTTTAACATAATTAATGAATATATAATTATTAAAAAAGATAAAAATGTTTAAAAGTGAATTCACAACATTTACATGAATTATGGATAAAAATATGTAAACATACAAATATATACACACACATACACAAACATGCATATAGTTATAAATATACAAATATTGGAAAATTATTAATATGAATAAAAATATATATTTAAATAAATATATTCATCAATATATTATAAAATTTCTTAAATAAAATATTAAAATATTATATTTATTTAAATTAAATAAGTATCGAAACACGATATTCTGGAATCAATGTTGATTTTTGTGGTTCCCCATTCGACAATTATGATTTCTTTTTCTATGTGATGTAGGTGTGATTGTGGGAATTCCTAGCTATCGGACTGGACAATTAATATTATAAGATGTCTATTCGATAAGGGGTTTTTTGTAGTGATGCTCGACGCAAAAGATAACCGAGCAAGTGGCTAGAAAGAGGCAGATACATGCATCATCATTCAGGTGGGAAGGGGCGATGCAGACCGCTGATGGTGCCTTGATGTGTTGATAGATGAATAGTAGAGATGATGTGGTGTGTTTGTGCATGGACATAGCAGAGGATACATTTAGAGAATGCGATGTCACTTGTCTGGAGTTGTAGTTAGCAGATCATGTTTCTACAATGGTGAAGGGGCACTTGCTGCAGTTTAGAATGGCATGCTACGTCTACGGGCTAGGAAACATGGTGAGCCAACAAGTGTTGTCGATTGGATGATGGATACACGGTGTGTAGACCATATGGTATTGAAAAAATTTGTACTATGAGAAAGATATGAGTGGGAAACTATCCATATATTAATTAGTCTTCTATTGTTATTACATATAGGGTCAGTGGGCCTAAAAAGGGGGATTGATGGGCAGGTTATCCCTTGGGGGGTACGACCTACCTCACCAGCCTATGAGTGGGTGTTCTATGTGTGCCTCCCAAAATAATTGTTCCCATGAATACCTAAAACATATATGATTCATTTTTTCTAAAATTTGTATAAATTTTATTTACATATTATATATATATATATATATAATTATTGTAATATAAATATTATTTGAAAATATAGAAAAATTTATATATAAATTAAATTGTTCAGTATGATCTTTATTAGCGCTAGAAAAAGACACTAACAAATGTGTACATTTTATCCACACTAAAAAAATGTTGATAAAGTGGTGACTATTGCGAGTTTTAGAAAAAAATGATAGTAAATGGTACTTTTATATAATCTCTTTTGTTAGTACTGATAAAAGGTAACATTATTTATGATTTTTTTTGTGCCTTGATAAAATTTAACCTTTTTCTACAAATTTTTTCAAGCACTATTAATGGTCAACATTGGACATGGTCCAATCTGTTGTAATGATGTGGTCATCCCCCTCATAATAGATGATAATATAAAACATATAATTAAAATCATTTTTTAGTCACTAGGAACATCATCCTTGAAAAACTCTGAAATCCATCCTAGATGAGGGTCACACCTTCCAACAACCAATGGTGGGATCCCTATATTTGGATTTTCATATACTTCATCTCAAGTGAAATTTCTAGTAGGTTTCAGAAAAATGCATTCTAGACATTCTGAGTCAAGGGATCTACCCTATTCGACCATACAATGATACCCAATCCTTTTCAGATGTCACCTATTTTCATAGGGGTACATTTCCCATCTCATAAAAATTATTATAAATTGAGCCCACAACATTCCTTCAAAACCATTAGTCGCTAAACCACTGGTGTCATCTCAACAACCAATATTTCAATGGCCCCTTGTGTAACTATCATGTACTTTCTCAATCCCATCTAAAGCCAATATGCGTACACTCTCATACCACCGGGTCATAGAAGTGAACCCATGATCCTATACGTCTCACTTTTCCTAACATAATCTCAAATTCACAACACACAAACCATGCCCACTTTCTGGACAGTATCATCAATATAGACACTCTCGATTATCCTCTTGAAAATATTACATTTCACCTATGCCAATAAATTCTCATAGTCACCAAAAATCCTATGTCATTTTAAAAAATCTCTAGATCAATCAACTATTTATCCATCCTAAATCTGGAAATATAGGAGTAAAATCCACAGCCTCATCATGCTCTATATCTAAAACCACTAAGGTTAGGTATCCTACCCATCATAACTAAAAATAAATGAACCACAATACCAATGCTACTCATGTTATATTAATCACACACCCCATAGAATCATTATACATATACCATAGACCAAGTATTACCTTTATGTACCCTTCTCTTAACTCTATGAATCCACACATTCTACTCACCTCTAATGAATTCACAAGCCTGATCTAACCTGTAACAACCCGACTCATGTAACCTAGTGCTTGTGATTATTTTACTACATTGGCCTAAGATACATGTGAATATGTTCGAAAGGATCAAATAGTTTAATAGTTTTATGAGGATAGATACATACATGTTTTACAGATTAAATTTTAAAAAATTTAAAAAATTTAAAAAATCATGTGAGATATTTATTATTTAATATAGAAAATCATTAAAATAGTCCATTGATCACTTCCTTTTTTTCCTGGGGAAATTAAAACATAATAAATGGAGAAGTCATATGTTCAATAAGGGAAAGCGTACAACAGAAGCTATCATAGAATAAATAAATCTTGAATAATATAGAAGATATTAACAATAATGAAATATTACTATAACCAATATAATAAAACTGGAAAAAATCCATTAATGATATGGGAACATAAATAATAACATGGATAATAAAAATTAGTTTCATAATGACAAATAGATAATTTCAGACATCATAGCATTACTATCAAGGTATTATTCTAAGACATCATACACAAATAGGTAATAAATCTTCCAAACACCCAAACTAGTTTAACTAATGAGACATAATGATTCATCATGGGGATATAATGAGACCCACTTATTGCATACTAAGTTCAACTAATTCATAATATGATTGAAATGAATAAAATTTTTACACATAATCAAAATAAATATTCTTATTAAAAAACTAACATTTGAAATATTAATATTTTAACAAGATGATAAATAAAACAACATTATCTTAAGCTACCCAGAGCAATATGATAGATCGTATTAGTAGATTATATCCCTAGAAAATCATATTCTTAATCATATGATGCTGACATTAAGGAAAATACATTAAAATACCGATAGAATATTTTAGATGGAAAATATAGTTTTAATTTTTAAATTACTTATATTAAAATATAAAAATTTATAAAATATTAGGAAAAACATTTTCTTTGAAAAAAATAATGGAACCTTATAATGGGTTCATCATGTATATGAATAATCATGATGTAAGGAAAATCATTTATGAGTTAAATGTCAAAACATATATTCAGTTCACAACTTTGGTAAAAATAACCTATTTTAGAAAATGATAAAAAGATTAATTTTAATCCTTTTTATATTATTTAAATCAAGAGAAACAATTAATTTAATTAAATTATTATATAATATAAAAAATAATCATGAAAATATTTATTGAAATTATGGAAATGAAAGAAAAATATTCCCGACCAAATTGAAAAATGAAGTTAGTTTCCTTATAAAATATTTTCTCGGCCTTTTGAGTTGCAATTAACAAAAAAATGGAACTAATACATGGAAATCCCATCAATAAGCTCAAAAAAAGTAAATATACTTTTTTTGAAGAAATAATGATCAAATAATTACTCTAATTAAAATATAAACATAAACAATATAGAGTAACTATGAGATTGGGAAATAAGCCCCAACCTTTGGCCTAACATGCTTCATAAGTGATTTTAACCAAATTTAAAATAAATTTAAATTTATGTTACATATATTCTAACACCATATAGAAACATATAATACTCTATATGATCCACTTATAATATTTCAACACCCACTCATTAATAATTATTTATTGAAATCATTATTCTATGTATTCCATAATCTCCAAAATATATATAATTATATAAATATCTTATATATTAATTATACATATATTAAAATATTATATGAATGGTTTAGATGGGAAATTAATAACATCACTTAATTGTGGTGGTAGTCCACACAAACACATGAGTGGCAATATAATTTTAATTGGTTTAAGGGTAAGAGGGTAAATGATATATTATATTTAAAAATAAATATTATGTCATATACACCATATGTATTATTTATTTCAATATTAATTTTAATCAAAGTAAATTGGAGAGGAAAAATGATTTACATTACTAAATGGAGATCCAAGGTTGAGAGATGTTTTCATTTTCTATAGGACGAAAAGAGGTAGAAAATTGTTGTACATTAATCATAATAACATTCAAGTATATTGAAGATACTATATTTATTATATTATAATTGGAAAAAAATTCTTATAGTAATTATAAGAAGAATTAAACATTGAAATTACAATAACGTTGATTACCTATTCATTGAGAGACATCAGTTATATTACACCTTAAGCCTTGCTAAAATTGTATTATAATCCAAAATAGATTTCTAGGATATGGAGTGTGATGTTATAAAATTATTTTTGTAGGTATAATTAAATATGGAGTGATAAATGTTTGTGAATAAGGGATAATTATATTTTACATTTTATAAGTGAGGGGAGGGATAACCAAATAATTACTTAAAAGATTTTAATAATATAAAGTCATTATACATGTGGAAGTAGATCCAAATAAGCATATATTTTAAGATGGTAAGTTTCTATTCAAATAAATAAATAAATGAGTTTTAACAATGTTTTTGGTGTCATCATTAACCCTTATCTCTTTATTTTTAATCTTTTCAACACATTTTAACCTTCATTGAGGTGAAAAATATTTACCATGGTTACTATTCGTTGTGGAAAAAGAATATGTCGAAATTACTATATTATATTAATTATGATAATAAAAAATATGGAATCCATTTTTTATGATTTAAATTATTCAATTGGATGAAATTAAATTTAAAATAAGTTCACCAAACATGATGAAGACATTTTAAAAAATTTGCTTGTTTTAAGAATAAAATAGATTTTACAGAAATGTGAAGTATAAAGTTAATTATATTTGGATTAATTGGATTATGTTAAATTTGAGGATACTTATATTTCATTTAAAATAAACCCACACTAAAATGTACCTTTTATATTATTGACTAAAACAAAATAAGAAAAAAATAATTTCAACAAAATATTTATTTATATTTTCAAAATATTTATCATATATTTATAAGTTCAACATTATATATATATTTGAATTTTAAATTTTTTTTAATTATATATTTATTCTATAAAAACATTTTATTATCTTTAATGTTATTTTTATATCTTTATAATGTTCAAAAAGCGAATGTTTGATAAAATTGGTATACTTAACTATTTACCAAATAATCAAAAAATTTAGAAAAATCTAAACGAACACCCTAAGATAATTTTGAAATTTTGAAATCAAAGATAAAAATCACTTAATATATTTCAATTTATTAAATTAGATAATTTTTGTTTTAACCACATTCTTTATCAAATCTAAGCACATTATATAATTATTTCTTTATAATGAAAATATTACATACTTTAATTGGATATTGAATGTCATATTATCCCCCTAAAAAAAATTATTCTTGAAATTTTCCAGAATATAACACCACAAATAGTTGTGGGTAGTTATTAATCAAGATGTTTCATGCTACCACACTACCTCTTCAATAATATGATTTTCCCAAGGTACCATTGTTGGCTAAGTCATCTGTTTCTATAACACTTGGTCCATATTGTAAAGAATCAAGGTATTATCTTCCCATCATGATAAATATGGTTCTAATACTATTTCCTCAATGCTGGTCACATGTTATTGCTTTTGAATTTATATCCTTAATAAATAGATATGAAACATATCATGAATAGTATTGAGGCTAGGTGACATTTCCAAATAGTAAGCTATAACACCGATTATTTCTAGAATTTAAAAATGATTGATGTAACATGAAATTAGATTCCAATTATTTAAAAATATTATAAAAACATTCCAAGAAGATACTTTCAATAAAACATGAAAACATACTAGAAATTCCATACTATTTCTTCGATTATCCGCATAGTTATGTTTCTAGATTTGTGACACCTAGATATAATTATGAAAATTATTCACTTTCACTAGTATATTCTCCATGAGATATGGTCATACAAGATACCTTTCACATGAATTGTCCCAACAAGTTTGAGTATGATACCTCATACCATACAATTCTTCCTACGGTTCTATTTGAATTCTTTAATAAAAGATATTATTATATATGAATTTCTCCAAAGGTACATAATGATCCCACAAACCTTGAAATCCATGTAAGAATGAAATTGACATGTATTATAATGAATAAATAGTCCTTTTAGAATGACCATTAGTTTTAGGATGATAGAATATTCTCAAATTTAGATTAGTGTCAAGATCCCTTTGAAGACTCTTGTAGAATGTTTATGACAACCACTCATCATGATTAGATACAATCAAAATATATTCACTATAAAGTCTTTCAACTTCATTAATATAAATCATAACAAGGTACTAAAGAGGTATATATTCCATTATAATGATGAAATATGCATACATATCATGGTGGTCAACAATAACCCATATTGAATCATTATTTATAGGGGTTCTTATAAATCTAGTAAAAATTTATATAGTAATGTCATCCCATTTTTACCCAAGAATAGGAAGATATTGTATAACCCATTTAGGATGTTTTATCTCAAAATTTAACTATAGTTAAATTATTTATATTTATAAATAGTTAGCAATATTCAATTTCATATAATACTACCCAAATTATTCCTTCAAATCCTAATACATCTTGGAGCTATTACAGTGTATCGTGAAATTTGATCTAAGGGATTTATAGAATAATTCCCTTTTTATCCATGGAATTTATGAAACACATAGCCAATTTACAAATATTAAAATAATACCATTCAAGATGATGTCCACCATCTTTCCTTAATTCATAGATTTTATTTTCTTTTGAATATACTCATCATGAAGCTGATAAATTTTTGATATGTCCAATATGGATGATTTGGAAATCATTGGAAATAGATGTGATATTTCCCCTTCATTAATAATTCTCGAATCCAAATTTACTACTTCCATGAATTTATGATATTTTTCAATCATCATTTTAGTAAAAAATCAATGATATTGCATAAAAAACACATCATCCTCCTCATTTTACTTCATTAGGTGGTAGTGTATTGATTAATTATAATATTTGATTCATCATAACAATAAATATTTCCTACTATATTGTTGAGTCTTTGAGAAGATATATTTTAATCTTTTATAATCCTTATATATTTCACCTATTTCACTATATTGCTAATTCCCCAATATGTTCAACAAAAAAAATTTGGTTTCTAACTCATAATCATGGGTTATATTATAATATTCATAAATATTTATCTACCTTGATGCATAAGAAAATACTATATTATTATAAATAAAGATACATCCAATTCATTTCTTTGATACTTTACTATATATCACAAATTCGTCCCATCCAAATGGAATATTCAATATCATGGTATTTAAAAATCTCCTCTTTAATTATTCAAAACAACCCATAATTTAATTTTAAAATATGAACATAACACCTTTATGTTTCAACTTTATTAATAGGTAATCTAATTGATATTTATTTTTGTAAATTTTTTCAATAATATCCCACTAATCCATGAAAGCAACATACCTCAGTTATATTCATTTCTGTTTGACATTATATCACTATATTTTTCATTTAAGGATTAATTATTATTCTATCATTAGGGACAATCTGACCAATAAACAAAACATTATGAATCTATAATTAAATTTACTATGTTTTCACTATATATTATTTTATATAATAATCCTATGAAGTATTTGAAAATGACTATTTTTATGATCATATAATTTAGAGTATATCTTGATTTCATCAACTAAAAAAGTTATAGAGATAATACTTTTATACTCTGTTCATGAGATACAAAAAACAGATGGAAAACTAGTTATTCAAAATGGAGTTAAAAAAGTTTTAATTTCTACACCTCATACGAAATTTCAAATATGGAATATACCCCTTCATTATTCATATATGATGAAACCTAGAAAAAAAATCAATCGTTAAAAATTTTTATTTCCTTGAATTTGATCAGATATGTCATTAATTTTGGGAAAATGATACATTTTATTTTTAGTAATGTCATTGATTTCTTGGTAATTTCTTTGTAGACACATAGAAACATCTTTTTTCATAATATAAATAACAGGGGAATTCCTTTGAGAAAAACTAGGGATTATAAATCCCTTATCACAAAACTCCTATAGTTGTTTGTTTAGTTCCACAAATTCAATATTGGAAATCTTGTAGGGAGTCATAAATATAGTTCATTCGTTAGGGATATCATCAATAGAAGGCACAACTTCACACTCAGGTGAGTGTCTTGGTAGTTATTTTGGAAACATAGAAATTCATCCCTAAATAATAGGTATATATTCTACTTTAAGGACACCTTTTCTATTTTATGATATTTATGATTTTATTGCCCATGATTTTCATTAAGGAGAGATACATGAGGTGGATTCATACATGACTTAGATGATATAGTATCATTTTTTATGATGATAGTGTTTATATATCCAACATAAATTGTAATATGTTTCTCTTAAAAATAATTTTTTACTTTCTAATTTGATATAACACACCAAGGATTATATAAAATTCCAATATAAGTATGTTAATATAGATTTCAAATTGTGTATTCCTATTTTTTATCATGGGAATCATTTGACATACCATTTTTCAATAAAATTTACTCTAGGAGTTTTGATAAAAAATTTCCATCATATGGTTCTATGTAAACATATAAGTTTCATAGAAATTATGGAAGATATAAAAGAGTGTGATGATGAATAATAAAATAATGAATTAGCTAAATTATAGGCTATGTTAAAATTATATACTACCAAATCTTTAGTAATTTCAACATTATCTATTATGATTAATTAATATTGTTCATTCTCCCTTGTCCATTTCTGAAGTAAATTATCATGACACATGGGGAATGTATTTTCATAGCTCCCATTATACTTACAGTTGCATAATTGATCATTGGAGGTTTATTTATTTTAATTAAATCTTGATCTTGATAATATTTATCTCCACACATGAAAAAAATGCATCCCCATTAAGCAAGTCCCATAAAGTTTCATTCAAAAATTTAAATAGGTTGAACATTTTACCCTCCCTTGTTCCATTTTTTCATATTTCCATTTTAGAGTTCCATGTTACATGATTCTTTTCCAATTTTCAATTGAAAATAGAATACGTGGAGAATTATTTCTCAATCTTCATGACACATTATACTATATTTTGGTCATAGTGGAGTTATAAAGGGGGGGGGGGGTGTCTTGAAATGTTCATCCAATAAAACATCAGTTAAAAATAATTTATAAAACAATATCCCCTAATTTAGAAGACACATAGTTAACTAATACAACAGGTATATCTAATTTATTGTTTTTGAATAACGTCTCTATAGCATAATAAAAACCCAATTTCAATAACTAAAAATTAACCCAATATTTTGATATTACTCTACTCACATTAAATAATTGATATATCAAAACTAATATTTTTTATCAAACAATATTTCTTAAAAACGTTATTTGAATTATAGTTTTAAAATAGTGAAAGAAAAAAAATTAAAACATATAATTGAAACATAAAAACAGTAGGTTCAGTCTAAAGCCATGACCTTGAGCTCTCTATTTTACTGTAACCCAATATAAGAAATATTTATTTTAATAATTTGGATCATCCACATCCAGGATTATTTATAGGTTACAACATCACATAGGGTTGTACATGCGATCACACATCCCCATTCATAGTTGATCATGGAGAAAAATATAGAATAGAAATATAAAAAAAGATGTTTGGTCTCAATATGATACCTTGACATCTCCACTTAACCATAACCCACTATCAAAAATATTTATTTTAATAAGAAGGATCATCAACACATTGGATTATATTTTGGTTACAACATCACAGAAGGTTGTACATTCTATCACACAGCCTCATTCATAGTTGATATGGGAGAAAAAACAAATGAAATAGGGAAAATAGTATTTGAGTACAATTCTATGAACTATTGGATTATGTGCTTAAAAAATATACTAATAAATTCATGAAAAACTGAAATTTAAAATGTAAAAGAGAGAGATATATAGAGACAATGAGTTTATGGTTCTATACAATGTTTGATCAAAGTTCTATTTCTTTTGAACTATTTTTTTCCTTTTTGATGTATTCTATCAATTTTTAGATAGATATAGAGATTTAAAAATTTTACAAAATTTATTTTTATAGAATATAAAAAAATAGAGTGCTTAATGTGGTTAAAAATAGAGCGCTTGGTCATGTTTTTATTCCCATGTTCATTCTCTATATTTGATACTCTTTTTTGAAGAATATCCATCCAAAATGATTTATTGAAATTTGATCATTATGAATCCTTATACTCAACATGAAATTTGATAGAAATAAATGATTTTTACATCATATAAATTTACTCAAAAATGGTCAATGGAATATATATTATTAAAATATTATTGCACATAGAAATAGTTGCTTTAAGTGTGAAGCATTAAATTATATAATGTTGATTCGACACTTAGGAAAAACTCTAATTGATTATGTGACTGGTCGTGTGGTTGGAACATAGATAATTTTTGTCACATCATCTTAATATGTTTTCACTCGAAGTCCATATCATCACTTTATAACTTTTATAAAATCAGAAATCTATCATATGGTCTCTTGACATCATCATGTATTCTATTAGAAAGAAATACATTCACTTGAATACTTTGATAGTTGGTAGACATCACAGATATACCATGTAGTCACTTCACATGGTCGTATAACCACTTCTTTACTATTGAGATCAGTATAGATGTGTTTGGAAAATATACAGTGGTTATCAAAATTTCACCATGTTCAATTTATTAGGATTTTGGTCGATCGACTTGGCCATGAAGTCACTTTTACCCATAGTGAAATTTCATAATATTCAATATTTCTTTATTCACCTAGCCAAATCCATTTTATAGTAGATCAAGTAGGAATATATATTCTTGAGAACATATACATATTATTATTCTAACTTCATAGTCAAATTACTATATTTTCTATTTCTTATTTTACTTTTCATGATTTATAGTCACTCTGACACTTATGAATATTTTCAGTGATAAGCTAAGTGTACACGCTTCTCACATAATATGAAAAATTAATAAATAGTAAAATAAAAAATATTTGATATCATTAAAAAATTCATTACTGACATAATAAAACAATTTATCCCTTTTTTATGATCATAATTCATGGAATAAATTAACAAATAAAGTGCACTGATTAAACGTTTTATATAAATAATTTTACCATAACAAGACACACAATATTTACTCCCCCTCTTGGGATTATGAAAAACATTCAATGGGTGAGTTTGAGAATGATAATGTTGAAATAAAAATACAATAGATGATGTTATGAATATACATAAAAAATAGATAAAATATAATATATAAATATATTGAAATAAATAAAATATATTTCCTTAATTTAAAAAAAGTTATGAATAATTAAGATTTCCCTATTAGATGACACTAGTACAAATCAAAATTAAAATGTTTTTAATCATTTAAGGGTTAAAAATTGATTTTCCTTTTTTTGGATAGAGTAGGAGATAGTGCAGGGATAGACTGGGGAGAAGGTGAAGCTCCTAAAATCAAAACTCCATTTGCAATAGGTTTGGTACGATGGGTAACCAAAGTAATTCTATGGAAAAAGGAACTGGAAGGAGTTATAGAAGCTAGAGTTGTTTCTATTGAATCAATTGTCATAGTAAGAGCTACAGGAGCTAGGATATAGGTTTTTAATGTACACATAAGTGTCTAAATGTTGAGTGATATCACATAAAACTTGTGATCTATCCTTCATGATCTACATAATCATTTCCTTATTTGTTGTGAACTGATCCAATAAAGGATCTAGAACTATCATATTTTACAAAATTGGCATAAAGGTTTAGGTTAAAAGAGTAATCTTCAAATATCTAGAAATAGACCAAAACTGAGTCAATAAATCTAAATTTATAAATATTTAATTTAGATAACACTTAATAGAACCACTTATAATATCCTTATCATGGAATTCCTAACTGTGTCATATTTAACTATATCAATGAGCCTCTTACCTTGAGAAAAAAGGTCTATATGTATAAAATTATTTTCAACATTGAATGGCATGACCTATCCCTAGAGACCCATGTCTTGAATACCCTAATCCTGGATCCCATAGGATAGTGGATGAAGACTAGTTCAAAGTAGGCATTTCCCACAAAGGGGAGTAATTTTCCAATAAACCTACACACATTCACCCATCCCCAAGAAACGTACCGAAACCAAAAAAGTAAACATGCTAGATGTAAAGCCCAACTGAAATAGAAATGTATAACCTCCAATATCTCATCTTTAGAAAACAAAAACTATAGGATTTGTACAACCAGATTTTTGAATGTCATGGAATCATACCACATACATTGGGTAAGCCTGAAACAACCCTATCTCTGACCAACCAAGGACTCCATCAAAGCTATTGTTCATCTGTACAAGGCATGACACGTCCGGGTGATTCCAGTGGTGGGGTTACTAAAACAATACACAGTTGTGACCCCACACCACAAATCAATTTCCCAAGGTAAACCGCAAATAACATCATTAAGAAGTAAACCAAGTAGTCTACCAAATAGGTAAAATATGTTTAACCTCTAAGACATATAATCAAGAGAGTTACTAGAGTTATCTCACTCCTAGTATAGATCTATAGTACCAAAAAAGGATGGTCAAAAGAATCCACAACCACCTCAAGTTGTAACACACATAATATAGGTAACACGTGGAGATTCAGTAACACATAGAGTGTAGATGACACAATGACTCTTGGTAACACATGGAGTGTCACTGACACACAATGTGTCATAAAAAACTATAGGACCCACACCCTGGTGAGATGGGGGTACCAAATCAGTATATGTAATACACACAGTCTAGGTAAGACACATAGTCCAGATAAGAAACACACTCTTGTGGTAAGATACATGGTCTAGGTATTTACATAGCTTCTAGGTCACAGAGAGACACATCATTCTTTCCTTAGCATGCTCATTCCGGGAGAACCTACCTCTCAAGGAAATTTTATGTACAAAAACATCCATGAAAACACACTTAGATTATATCAAAAGGAAATCTTCTAACAATGGTTCCCAACATAGAAAATGTGTCATCAAATGGACACACAGTTTGGATGTTATGGTAAATATAGTGAGAAGGCTCTAGCTGGGTTCGGGCCAGGTCTAGGTCATGTCTGAACCGGTCGGACAAACTTGAACCAACATGACTCATCGGGTCCAACCCGCCTTGACTGGGCATGGCCCACTATCAGTCTGGTCTCCTGGCTACAACCTGATCCACTAAAGAAAACTAGTTCGGTTCTCCCAAATGTGGTAGCTTCCACATCTACTCCAGCTACATGTGGCCTAAATTCCTTGTGTCTCCCTGAGACAACACGATCAAACTGCATTTCATGTGGCTATTCAGTGTGAATGATTCCACATATTGTTGAGTTGAGGGTTTTTCATCTGACTTGTCTTAGAGAGCCTCATCTGTTCCCCACTGCGGCTCCCTGAAGTGGCCCATTTTTTCTACCCGTGGCTGCACCGCTTTTGTCCCCTTCAGCAATGACCATCAAACTAGAAGTCATCTGCGGTTGGGAGGCAATGATACCATGCTCCACCACCACCACCACTATTTAATACTACCACTTCCACAATGCTCCATCACCGTTGATAGCATATCACTATATGTGGGTCGTCAGTAGCACTCTGGTGCTCCATTTTTCAAAACAGAAGCACACATAGGATCCTCAGGCTGTGTTGTTCATCAACATGGACTTGAAACAATCTTTCTCTCACTTCAGGGGTCTGGTAACATTCATAACCACTAGGAAAATACTAATGTGGCCACAAGGGTCCATCGGTGAAGATCACAAGAATGAGGATATGAAGAGAACCAATAAAACCATTTAGAATAGATCCATTCCCTTGTTCGTGTTGTCCCGAAATCATTATTATTATACGGATCACACATAAATAATTAAAAACCATATAGATCTAATTTCCATATAAATCTCACAATTATTATCATCCTTCCTAAATGATCAAACTGAGGATCATCCTATTTTTGGGTTGGAATGCATTCATCGTTAGAAACAAGAATCGGGAAGGAAAATCACATAGAAATAAAACCCCTACCTGGAGTTTGGATCGATCAGTGATGAAAATTCTCTATTGTTAGAGATCTACTCACGAATGATTTTGTTCTTTCATCTCGTTGTCATTCATATCTAAATAATTAAAGGATTATCCAATGAATCTTCATCCATTTTTCTGAGAGCCTTTAGTGTTCATGAATATGATATTGTATCCCTTCCAAGATTTTAAATGAAGAAACACAATTTAGAACCACTATTTTGCTCCGTTGGAGCATTACTATGTTGTTTACTTTATGAATGCAAATAACTACACTGTCACTCCATCAAATCATTTCTGTGTTGTCAATAAATGTAAATAGAAAATATAAAATAAATTTTTATGTTTATATTTATTATTCATTAAAACTTCTAAAAAATATTTTCTATAGTCACCCCATGTCGGTCGAGGTTATGTCTTGCCTAAGTAAAACATACTGCTCTGAACATAATGATACCCTATGATTTAAAATCCGATAACGTGTTTAAATGATACTAAAACCAAGAACGATCACTAGTTTTAACAAAGTTAAAAATACATCAAACAATTATTCCAGGAATCCTAGTTCTCTGAATCAAATGCCACATCAGTTCCATGTCTCGAAAAAATCCCATATCTCCTTAAAAATAATTAAATGGTAAATCATGGTAATTATATTCTCCCCACCTTAGGGATTTATGTCCAAAAAATCCAAAACTAGGGATAAAAAATGGGGATACTAAACACAAATATGAGCCTCCCACTCCCAATTTCTCTCCTAGAAATTCCCATTATACCTCTAATCGTGAACAAGAGGAATTGACCATCTAGGAAAGATCCTCTCTTGATGATCCACGATCTCCACTTGGTACTCTGCGAATGTCACCCCATTGTCATCATCCATCTAACCTTAGTCAAGGAAGTGAGATGGGTCATGTACTTATCTTCTTATGTATGAAACATGCAATACATCATTCACTTTTTCTAACTAAGGAGGTCAAGACAAGAGGTACACCACCTTGCCTACTCTGTATAGTAATAGAAAAATTCCGATGAACCTCAGAGATAACTTGTCACCCTTACCAGATCTATGCATCTCACGTTAAGGGGAGTCCCAAAAGAACACATGGTATCCCTCCACGAACTCTTAGGGTCTCCATTACCTATCATCATAGGACTTAATAATGTTTTGTGCAGTGTTATTCTGCTCTTGGATTACCTTCACATTCATTGTAGTATCTTGCACCAACTTCGGGCCCATGAGCGTTCACTCTCTAGGTCCAGTCCAGTAATGTGGTGACCTTCAGGGTCACCCGTAAAAGGTCTCAAGCAGTTCCATACTAATGGTGAAGTTGTAGTTATTTATATTCGCAAACATTACAAGGGGTATGAGATCCTCCCAACTACGACCAAGGATCAAGGATGGAAGCATGTAGCATGTCCTATAGGACATGAATGGTTTGCTCTAACTGATCATCTATTTGTTGGTTCATAGATGTTCTGAAGGACAACTGAGTCCAAAATCCCTCCTAAAATCCCTTACATAACCATAATGTAGAGCGTGTGTCATAATCTAAGACTATAATAGATAGAACTCCATTGAGTCGAACTATCATCTGCACATAGAGGCGTCACAAGATCTCTACTAAACCCTATTCCTAAAATGCTAGGAAGTGGTCTGAATTGGTGTGTTGGTCAATGATTAACCGGATGGTATCATGATCCCTAAATGTATTTGGTAAACCTATAATTATTTCCATCGATATTCCATCACACTTCTACACCAGCACATCAAGGGGTTGAGTCAAAACCTTTGGAACCTAGTTCTTAACATTAATTTGCAGACAAGTGTGGCATCTAGAAACAAACTCTACCACTACCTTTTGTATTACTAGCCACCATAATTGATGTCGGAGGCCTCATTACATATTTTCCACACCTTGATGTACCACCAAATGGGATGTATGGAACTCCCTCAATATATCCTCTCTTAATATTGTCGGTACAATTGGGAATCATCGAAAAAAATGATGTGCTCCCCTCCTTTAAAATATTATTCAGGGGGATGCCCTAAGGAAATTTGAACATGTGTAGTATCCCAACTAATATCTTACAGATTTTCCTTCCTAACTCACTGTAATAGAGGAGGGGTAACCACCATTGAATAGAGATTAGTCGATTCATCTCCATCCACGAAGGATATATGATGTGTGGCCAACTACTCTGAGGTATCATTCAAAAGCTCTGAATTCGATATCTGTATGAGATTATCTTACACCATGTCCCCATTCCCAGGAGTATAAAATATCCTGATGTCATAGTCCTAGAGGATCTCTAGCCAATCTCATTGACTCATGTTCATATGCTTATGAGAAATGATATACCCAAGACATTTGGGGTTTGAGAATATTATAAACTACTCTCCCATAAGGTAGTGCCTCCATATCATTAATGTGAAGAATACTGCCACCAACTCCATATCTTGGGTCACATGGATCTGTTCATGTTGTATCAACATCCATAAACCATAATCAATAAATTCTTTCCTCTACATCAGGACACAATTGAGATCGGTTCTTGATGTGTCACAAAAGTCCACTTACTTGACCCCCTCCTCTGAAAATCTCAAGAGAGGATCACTCATCGAATTCTTCCTCAAGTATTGAAATATCTGCTATAACTTCTATGTCCACACAATGGGTTTCACCTTTTCTGTCATTCCTATCATGGATGATTCTTATATGGAAATTTTGGGTACAACCCTCTAATAGTACCCAACTAACCCAAAGAAAGTCCACACCTCAGTAACATTCTTGGGTGGCTCCCAATCAAGAACTTCCACTATCTTTTTTAGATCTAATGAAACTCCAGCCTTTGGAATTATGTGTCCAAGCTTGTGGAATTCTCGTATCTATAATTGACACTTCAAGTGCTTCCCATACCGCTGGTTCTATTAGATTATGTCTAGGTACATCCTCAAGTGTATCACATGCTACTCCTTGGATGCCAAGTACACAAGGATGTCATCAATAAAGACCTCTGAAAACCAGTCAAGGTAGGACTGGAAGATATTGTTCATGAGTACCAGAAACACAATTGGGGTGTTTTTTACGACAAAGGGAGTCACTGTGTACTCATAGTGGTCGTAGTGATATCTGAAATCCGCCTTTGAGATTTCCTCATCCCACACTCAAAGGTGACGATTTCCTGTAGTATGGTCTATCTTTATAAACCATCTCACTCATTTTACCTTATCAAAGAAGTTATCAATCCTCGGTAGTGGATATTTACTTTTCATAGATACATGATTCCAGCATCGAACGTCCACACCAAACCTCACGATCATATATACCTTCTTGATAAACAAAAATGGGGATACTCTAGGAGAATCACTAGGACATACAGATCCCTTCCTATGCAAGTCCTCCAGCTGTACCCTCATTTCAAAAAGCTACGTGGGAGTCATTTGACATGTAAGTGTGGATAATAGTACCATCTCAGTTCATAGTTCAATGTACAAGTATACCTCTATATGAGAAGGTAGTCCTATAACATCTTCCGAAAAGATGTCCTTGTACTCACCCACCACTGTAGGAAACTAATAACTCATCTCATCCACTACACCGAGGGTCACACTTGCCAATTGATGTGTGGTCAGCTGCACCCTCCCACTTGTGAGTTCGTCTTGAGATGCTTCAGTTTCCTTCTCAATGAAAAATGTAATAGCGAGTCCCATATCCATGCACACACTGCATTATGTGCCAAAAATTGTCGATCTGAGCATGATTTGTAGAAAACCAACCCATACCCAGAATGTCATCTTATGTCCTCGATGCTTCCACCAAGAGATCCCAACCCAAACTCTCGACCCAAAGAGTAGGGGAACACTATCTGCACTAGTGTGTGATCATCAAATATTCTCCCATTGGAGTCTTTTAGCATAGGGATCGAGTCAATGGTTCCACTGGAATCTCCATGTCTCAAACAAGGGTCATGGTGAAAATAGTGTGAATAGAACCTGTGTTTATAAAAACAACATATACAGTGGAAGAGACCCAGATCATACCTCTAATCATCCTAGGATTCTTGGGATCGCAAGCCTCCATCCCCTGGAGTGGGCCTCTCCTCTGTCCACCAGCTCCCAGTGCTCGGGGTGGGCCACATGTGGGTGGTGGTGGTAGTGCCTCGCACCTCCATACACCTCCATACACTCATCCCACTCTTTATTCACATATTCAACTAGAGGAAAACCATGTACCTACCTCCTCCACTACCCCTGTTTACCCTTGATAATCACTTAGTCAGTCATACGGCTGGTCATAAAATTTCTAGCCAGATGCACCGGACCGTCGCACGAGTAGCATAGTCTAAACATCGACTGAATCGCTCTACCCTGTGAGTCCCGTATCGTGGATCCCATGTCCTTTGGTCGTCACGTAGACTGTCTAGTCCTCTTTGAAACCTATGTTAGTTGTCAGCTACCTACTATCGAAGCCTCCACTACCAGTCACCCAGTGGTAACTTCCACAACCGGTTCCTGCTCCGTATGAAATATGTCTTCCCATAGATCTCTCTTCATCACCCAAGCATGAATAGGTATGAAAAGGGTTATCATCAATGTCCTGATATCTTGGTGTAGTCTCTGATTGAAGGTAGGAGTCCTAGAGAATGGGTCCTGCACCCAATATATAGAGTTGTAGGAAAGATTCATTAATCTCTTCAAGTACTCTCATTCTTACTGTCTATCTAGCTTTAGGTGCATTAGCTCCTGTACACAAATAGACATAACATAGAAAGAAAATAACTCTTCCCTAAATATGCACTTGATGTCTAAGATATATTGCATCGCCTCCTCATACATTTGTGTCATTAGGCACCACCATTTTCATACAGTTCCCTGAATAAATCTCACATCTAGGACAACCATATGGTTTGGATAAGTCCTCACCAGGAGGAAGACACATGTCACCAACTCCAACCAGTCCTCAACTTCCTGATGATCTATCTCACCTCAAATCCTATGAGGTTTCTACTACTAGAACTCATGAAATGTACTAATCCTATGAGAAGCCTCTACCAGTAGATATGGTAGGAAATAATACTCTCCAGGTGGTGGTATACATGGTACAACACTGGGAGGTGATATCTCTATCAACAGTCACTACACCAATTCATCATCACTCGATAAACCATCATCACGGTTGCACAACAGAATCCCGGTAGACATTTTCATGGTGGCATCCTCAAACATAAAAAGATGTACCACAGTCAATATAATATACATGGTTATATAACTATGACTCAATAAGGACATGAGAACACAATGAATACCTATATGATGTATGAACAATTAATTTCATCTGTAACTTGTTTTTTTTGTTTTCTGAGTCAGAAAACAGAATTCACGGTCTCAGTGATTGGATGCATCTGCCACCACACCAACATTGGGTTCCCTATCCTCAAATCTAAACTCATAAAATATTACATTATTTCCCCAAAACAATAATAAAACTAACCACCCTAAAATACTACTATTTCACCACCCTTCCCCTAGGGATCATTCCATGACTACCCCAAGCCTGCCTCCCATAGGATAGGGGCCGACGACTAGGAACGAGTAGGTGTTTCCAAAAAATGAAGGCATTTTCCTATAAACCTACACACATGCACCCATCCCCAATAAAAGTACTCAAACATCAATGTAAAACAGCCAAAATATAATTCTTACTAAAATAGAAAATTATAAGATCATGGATCACATCTGATGAAATGACTATAGAAAGTGTAGGTACAATCAGTTGTCTAAATGTTGCGGAAGTGTACCACATCTATCAGGTAACCTTGAATGACCAAAATAATTGGCCCTATAAGGACTCCGTCAAATCTTCATATCATCTTCATAAGACACGACACATGTGGGAAAATACCTTGTAGTGATAAGTAAAACATTACTCAATACGGACCCCATACCACAAAGGAATTACACAAGGTAAACCAGAATGAAGTTAACTAAGAAATAAAACAAGTAGACTACCAAAGAGATACACGAAGTAGTAACACATAGAGTGTGGGTATCATATCACCCTCAAGTAGTAACGCATAGAGTGTGGGTAACACAGGTTATGTCTGGAACACATGGAGTGTAGATAACACACTGAGTGTTGGTAACACATGAAGATTCAGTAACACACAGTGTGTCATCCATGACTAGAGGACCCACAACCTAGTGGGAAACTGGAGTATGACTTTGTCTGGATAAGACACATTGTCTACATAGGACACACTGTATATGTAAGACCCAAAATATAGATAAAAAAACATAGTCTAGGTAATACATAGAGTCTTGGAAACACACTCAGTCTTTCTAAGACACACACTCTAGGTAATACACATAGTCTAGGTAATCACATAACTTCCAGGTCGTAGCCAGCCACATCATTCCGTCCTTAGCACAATCGTTCTGGGAGCACCTACACCTGAAGCCAATTGGTCATAAACCAACATCCAAGGAAACTCTATTAGAGTATCTCAAAAGAATTCATTATTTTGAGGGTCTCAACTCCACAAAAAACTCATCAAATAGACACACAGATTGAATGTTAAGAGCAACATAGTGAAAAAGGAGTGGTTGTGTTCAGGTCCTGTCTGGTCCGACCTGGTCAGAGCCACCTAAATCAACCTGACCCATCAGGTCTCCCTTGGTTGGGATCACCCCCTATCAGCCTAACCCACTGGCTCTAGCCTAGTCCACCGGCTCCAGTCCAGTATGCCATCTCTGGTAGAGTCTGTTGAATCCATCACAGTCCATTGGCTTCATCCTGATCTGCTGAAGTGGACCGGTTTGGTTTTTCCCAAATTGGGCAGTTGCTATATTCTCTCCAGCTACATGAATCATACTATTCGCGTGTCTCCTAGAGTCAACGTGGCCAGAAAAAATTGCATGTGGCTGGTCTATGTGGATGACTCAACCCGCAGCTCAGTCACACGTTCTTCATCTAACTAGGTTCGAGGAGATGCATCCTCCCATTGATGGAACTCGCGATCGCATCCCATCACCACTGCATGTGGCTACGTCGCCACAGCCCCCTCAACCTATGGCCCTCAAGCTAGATTCCATTATCATCTATCTAGATGCACCGCCGTGTGACACTGCCTATGGCAGCCCAATTTTTTGGGGGTTTCCAATCACACTCCGATTCTCTATTTTTCGTAATAGAAGAACACCTATGACCCTCCGGTCATGATCTTAATCTCTATGAACTTCAAACTGTATTTCCATTTCATTGGGGGTCCTATCACATTCAAAACCTCCTATAAAATCCCGACATGACTATAGGGGTATGTCGGTGAAGAACACAAGAACTAGGATAGAAGAGTCACCAAGAACACCATTTAGAAAGGATCCAAGCCATTGTTCTTGTCAGCCAAAATTTTTTCTTGTTAGCGGGATCATGAATAAAAAATTAAAAATCCCAAAGTTCTAATTCCCACATTAATCCTACATTTTTACCCTCCCACATAAATGATCGAACCACATATAGACCTGTTCATGGGTTGGTCCGTGTTCATCACTGTAAACAAGAACATAGAAGAAAAATATCAAATAATTAAACTGCCAACCTAGAGTGTGGATCGATCGGTGAAAAACTTTCACCATTTTTGGAGATCTTCCCATGAAAGATATATATCCATCGTCTCGGCGTCATTCGTCACTCACCAATGAGAGGATTTTGCAAAACCTATTACTTATTTCATCCATAGCCTCTAGGGATCGTGAATCTAATCTCTTAAACCTGCCATGATATTAAATGTGGAAACACATTTTAGCATCACTTTTTTATTTCATTCTATAGGTTCCTTGCTATTTCTGTCATGAATGGAAATAGTTTCCTTGTTTAGAAGTCAACAAGAAACATTAAAAGAAAATATAAACGAATATTTTTTGGTTTATTTTTATTCTTATTTAAAACATCCAAAAAAATAATTTTTTGCAGTCAACCCACTCCAACCATGGTTAGGTCCTGCCTGAGTAAAAACCACTACTCTGAACAGAACAATTACATTATATTTAAAATCTGAGAAGTCATTTAAATGATACTTAAACCGATCACGCACACTATTTTTAATAAACCTAAAAAGAGTTAAAATATTTATTATGGGAACCCAAGGCCTTATAATCATTTGAATTATCATCTCCTCATCTATAAATAAACCCATATAGATTTTAAAATAATTACATTGAATATCCAAGAACATACACTGAAACAACCAAAAACAATTTGGATTTCCTTACACATAATTCTTTGAGTATGATACACATTTATAGATATAGGTATAGGTGAAGGAGTTAGAGATTTTTTTTTGGAAATAGTTGTAATGGAATTGAGGTAACTCTAGTAAAACTTATACAACATATCAATCAAATATGTATAAAAGGTTTCCAATAGTGCTTTTAATTCTCCTTACTCATGATCCATATGATATAAATTGAGAAACTACATTGGATGAATATAATAAAAATCATATACAATGGTATAATGTATATATTATTTCCTACCATATTTACAAGCACTTCCAAAACCATGAATGATATATTTTAACACTTCCATAAGATCATTTTTAAAATGAATAAAGTTACCTGAAAAATGACATAAGTTTATGTAGAATAGGCTGGTTGAGATGTGTCACAGATTGGAGTTTATTCATCAAAAATAAACTCAAAATGTCTTAACATGAATCCTTCATCATCCAAAGAGTAAAATTTATTCTTTTCAAACTCTTGAAATGAAATATCTAAATCTTCGACAAGAAAAATTCATATTCATGGTGATGAATAAAAAATAAGTCTGTCATGAATTGAGATATCAGAACTATGTTATTTTGAATAATTATTTATTTTGTTATGTAGGAGATGAACCAAATATATTTTCCAAGTAATCATCAACTAAGATGTACAACATGAAATTTTCCTCAATAGAAGATCTATAATGAGCCTATGTAACTAGTTTTGGGGATCCTTCAATAAAAGGAATTGAATGTCCACTAGGTATGGGTGGAAAATCACCATTCTGAGCTTCCCCACCATCACTTTCAGGATGTGGTCGATAAAAATTTATGAGATGAGTCACATGATACTTATCTTATCTAAGAGGTGTGTAGTAAAAAATTAGTGATCCCTATCTCTCAAACATGGGCGGACTATCTGAAACTGGAGGGGAATTTTCATCACATCTAGAATATTTATGTTTAGGTTCAAAGAGAAAATATCCAATTGTAATCCTCCCTTATGAGCCCCCACTCCATCAATGTGTCCTACCACATTTCCAACCAAAATATATCCCCTCAATATTTCTCCATACGACCTCATGGATTCTTTATAATGACATAGTTCTATATCTTCAACACTATCAATTTTAGAATATTCATCCTCAACCACATGATCAATTTCCAAACCAAGATCAATGGTATCTATTTTTCATGATGGATTCATTAATGTATTCTAATTATAAAATAAAATCTCATCATCTTCAATCCACATATTCTTCTAAGGGTTCCAAAAACCCTCATTATTTTACATGTGTTATGATTTACAAAAATTGCACCTAAGGCATTAGACATTTCCCACTTGAGGAACTAGTCCTTTAAGCTCTAGTAGAGTAGAAATTAACTTACGATATGGTAAATAATTGAATCGGGAGGAGGTAATTATCATCTCATCCATGTGTATCATAATAAATATGGGTAGACTTATCTAAAATCCATTCACCATAAGATAAAATTGTACACTTCATTATTCTATAAAATTATGATATCTACTTTGGGACTACTTGCATTCTGAATAAACCTAAAAAATCCTGAATTCCCCACTAAACTCAACATAATTCTACCTTCTAGAAATTATATTACCATCCAACTATTCTAAGTCTCATTAAAACTAAAAATATGGATTATTAATGGGTTGAAGTTTTTTAAATCTATCCTCTCTAAGGAACTATTTGATCTTAACCACGTCAGTTCTATTTCCTTTTATGGAAAGAATTAATTGGATTAAAGGTGTGGATTTATGTTCATTTGGTGTCCACTAAAGCATTCACATGAATTTTTTATAAGATTTAAAGGATTTTGGAGCTGCATCCTCAAGATAATTATTCATATTAGTTATTTTGAACCAAGACTTAATGGTTGGAAGGATAGGGTTTGGTAAAAATTATGATAGAGTCAGGTTTAAAAGGTGAGAGCTATTTAAAATTGTAGTTTCAGACCATTAACAATCATTTAGGGCTTGGCACAGTGTAAATCACCATAAATATATAAAAAATAATCTAGAAGTTAAAATAAAAATTTTATATTGAGAAGAAATATTAAAATTAAAGAACATTCAATTGAACACATGTTCAAAAGAAGTAGTAACATAATATCACCACACAAAATATCAATAATAGTCATTAGAAAACTATATAAATAAAACACCATATATTCATTAATATTAAAAATAACAAATTAAGAAGAATGAAAATCACAAAAAGTTTATCGTCCCTAATTCATGTCTAATATATTTTAATCTCTCAATATTCAAAGGGTTTTAAAATAAATTAGAATGATAATAATAATTTCTAATGAATTCAAGAGTGATATCTCCTTTTTGAAAATTATCTTCCTGAAAATGATTTCTTATATAAATATTTTTCCCTGGAGTGTTATATATGATTATTATAGATATCACTATTTTTATGTTATCATAATCTATATGGACTTGTCTAAACAGATTTCCATAATCATGAAAATTGGGTTTTATCAATATAATTTTTTCACAAAATCTTCCCATAGCTATGTATTCATCTTTAGCAGTACATAAGGTGATAATTTTTTTTTTCATTCTACATAAAGATACTAGATATATTCCAAAAATGTTTCACATTGAAGACATTATTTATCTATTTAGATTAATGCCACCAAAATTTGTATCTAAATAACTTACTAATTCAAATGAATTTCTTATAGAAAAAGTAATCCAATATTAATTGTACTCATGGTGTATTTAAAAATTATATGAACTATATTTTTATAAAATAGCATAGGATTTTATTGAAAAAAAGCACACAAAAAATCAATACACATAATATCAGTATTAATATAAATCAAATATAGTAGAATTCCAATCATACATCTATAATTTTATTGGAAAATTGGTTTTTTAGTTTTATCCTAATCCAGTTTCCAATTTTTGTACATAGGGGTGTGAATATGCTTTGTTCTATCTATGAAAATGAATTTTAAAAGATATATTTTTTAATTTCGTTGATTCAAAATAATCCCTTCTTTGTTTAGGAAAATTTTAAAACCATGAAAAAACATTGACTCACCCACTGAACTTATTTCATACTCATTTTGTATCATTTTATAAAATTAATTACATAAAGAGTTTTTGGTTTATCCAAAAATAAAACTATCAACATAGATCTAAAAAAAATAATAATTTTTTTAGAAATGTTAGGATTAAATATCCATAAATATAACATTAGAAACCAGTAAAGATTTTACCATAACATACAATGATCATGGATCCTATTTTATACCATACATTTATTTTTAATGTTTATGAAAAAAATTTAGGAAATGAGGATTCTTAAACCCTTTGGGTTGTTTTACAAATAATTCCTTTATAATATAAACATTAAGGAATGAACTCTTGATATCCTTTTGAAATATTTTCGAATTTACATATGTTGTAGAAGAAATTAGCATTATAAAGGATTCAAGTCTTTTTATGGGTAAAAATGTTTCATCATAATCAATATATTATATTGACAAAAATATTATGAAAAAATTATAGAACTATGTATAACTATAGTTCTAGATTCATCAAAATTTTTTCTATAAACCCATTAGTTCAAATAAGTAGAAAATATTTAGGTCACTCCAATTGATTACATACATTGTTTCATTCTAAGAAATATATATATTCATACTTATCCATGATGAAAAATTCATCATTAATGTATTTTTCTAATGTTTTAAGGTACAATATCTAACAAAAATTATTGTGGTTCAACCTGGTTTCTAAGAGAATCTATAATATGATTACCTTGATCATGGTCTCAAGAAAAACATCTACAGCATGGTCTCTATGAGTTCTAATTATTTTAGGATGTAAGGGACACAATTCTGTGAAGTATTACTAAAAAAATTTTAGTCGAATTAATCATCCTTGGAAGGTAAGACACGAGAATCTATATATTATTCAAGTAAATGTGAGTGTATTTTGAAATAAAAATTTGACATTTCATCCTCAATCTTTAATATAGAGGACATTGGCTCATGTGGACTTGTTTTATCAAAGGTGATGTGTATAAATTATTCCCGAACATTGGTTATTTTATTAAATACTATATAGGTTTTTCTATAGGTTATATAACTTTTTAAAACACCTTAATAACTCATTAGGGAAGACCTATATATATATTATATTTTTTCTTAATAATGAAGAATTTATATCCAAAAAACTTAAAGTAATTAAATTTAGGTTTTATAACATTCCATACTTCATAGGGAGCCATCTTTAAAGGTTTCAGATAAGACCCCAGTTGATAATATAAAACGTTTTATTGATATCATTATCCTAAAAGTAGAAAATTAATTGAAAATCATTTAATATAGTCTAGGAGATTACTTGAAGTGTTCTATTTATTATTTCATCCTATTAATTTTTTGAGGAGTTATAAGAGATGAGAAATTGTGATTATATGTTTTTTTTGAGAAAAAATACTGATCATATTGATCCTCATGCTAATGACAATGGTCATTTATAAATATCTTAATGATAAGTGAACTTATATTTTATATAAACAAATCATATTTTGGAAAAATAAATATAGGTTTAAATTTTGTGAGATAGAATATATACCCATGCGATTATTGAATAATAATCAATAATCACATAATAATAATGTTTTACATATAAAAACAAAACTCTATATGGTCTAAAAAATCCTTGTGAACCAATTTTAGGGATTGATAGTTCGAAACCTCTTCATTTGGAATGAAATAAATCTTATGCTACATTCATTTTTTAGAAGCATTCTGGAATTTATGTTTACGAAATTATACTGTGGAAAGATCCTCAAATAAATCCTTCTTATTAATACTTATAAGAGATTTTATATTGCATTAGAGTATTATCCCATGCCACAACCAAGTTTCATTGTGAATATAACATTAGAAAGAAGCTTTTTCCAAAGTCAATGAATCTAATTTCATATAATTAATGATATCATTTTTTAAATTAGTAAATAATAAATAATTCTTTGAATTGTAAATTTTACAGTAATTTTTCTGAAACACAACATGAAATCTATAATCTCATAATTGGTAAATACTATGATAATTATACTTTAAACCATCATTAGATAAAACATTAAAAAAGTATATTTAGTGTTACTGATTTGTCCAAGTACTATAATCTTGCCTTTAATATTGTCAATAAAGGTGACCTTCACCCCATTAAATATTAAAATATTTTTGAAAAATGAGATTTACCTAGTTATATTTTTCAAACATTGATTATTAATTTAAAACTGATCAGACTGGTACTCTTCAAAAAAATTTCCAACACATCTTAATTTATGAAAAGAATTTTGATACATATTTTTCTTGGGTCTTAAAATTTTATCACATAAGTCATTGGGAATCTAAAATTTCATAATATAACTATCAATAAGATAGTAAATAATTCCTGAAATAAAAAAACATTCTTTGGATTGAGTATATATAAACTATTTCTATAAATATATCATTTTGAACTGGGAAAAAAATATTATTCCTAATTTTTCATTGACTAGGATATTAATTTTTTTGTAATATATCTAATAGTATTTTTAACCGAGTATCCTAGTCATATTTTATCATTCATTGGTGAAATTTTGTAATCTATTAATGAATTTTTCATAAAAACTTACTTTCATTATTTTATTTTAATATTAAAATACGCTTTTCTTTTTCAATAAAAAGATCATATTTTAATTTAGTAGAAAAAACATATTATTTATCTTGTTTATTATATTTATATATGGACTAAATAACAGTTTCATATTTTATATTATAATATTATAGTAAATGATATGTAGACTTGTTAGATTAATCATGATTTTTATTTTTTATGGAATGTGAATATAACTGTTTTCTCAGCCGCTATTCACATGAATCATAGATTTTTTATCTCTTAAGAATGATATCTAGATGATTTTGATTCACATGAATAATCCCCATAATCACTTCATTATTTTTTTATATATTTCTTGTGTTTATTTCCTCCATCCACATATTTAATCTTTTATTACAATTTTGGACAATTAGATTCGATGCGTCCTTTTGTATGTCACCGATAAAATGTAATTTCTAGAAAATTATCATCCTTATTCTAGTTTTATTTATTAAATTATTTTCCTTTACAATTTCATTTCTCAAAGAACATATTATTTCAATAAAACATTATAATATTTCAGGCTAGATGGTACACTTCTTAATCACTATCCTACAAGCATCACAAACATTGGAAAAATAATATTTTAAAAATTAATTTGATTTAGATTGAGTTTCTTTAAATGATTTTTACTTATAATGCTCCAAATATTCATTATTCACTTTAATATCTTATACATATATCATCAGTATTGCAATCAGTTCTGTGATGGGAAATTTTCCAATGTCATGTGATAATCTAATTGAGATAACAGTAACACTCAATCAATTAGGTATAAATTTCAAGATCCTCAACACTTAAGTATTATTATCCACTTTACATCCAAGGGGAAAAAGTGTTCACAATTTCATTGATCCTTAGATATATGTTTTAAATTTTTACATTGGGTTTAATTTTGAATATATCGTATTTAATCATATATCTTATCAATCTAATTTATTTATCATTTGATGTTCCTTCATGAGATACAGAAAAACTGTCCCATATTTGAATAGAATCATCAAAATATGACATTTAATTAAACTCATCCTTTCTTAAATCATAATACAAATACATCATGGATTAAAATTTCTTCCAGAAAAATCCATATTGGAATCAATAAAATAATCTCTGGAAGACATTAGTTTTTCATATTGATCTTATAATATTGTCTAAATATAAAAAAACATCCTCTAATTATAAATTTCCCTTTGGTTTTTTCAATAAAAGTAGTCTTCGAAATTAAAATAAGGTGAACTATTTGAAAAATGATATTCATGTCTAGAGTTATCCATAAATATAGAAAACTAATAATAAATAAAACCAATATCTTTTCTATGTGAATTATCAATTTTTGAAACAAAAATGATAAAGTCAAAAAAGAAACATCATGTTGTTCTGGGTGGGTTTTTAATGGGGGGGGGGGGGTTAATTAGTCACTGAACTAAAATTTTAGCTATTAATTTTTTTTATAAAAGAAATCCTATTTTAGAGAACACATAATTAACTACTACATAAAGAATATAAAATACATTTTTTTTAGACTAAACACTCATGATATTGATGAGAAATCAGTTTTAATAACTTGAGATTATCCAATCCTTTTGAAAATTATATAGTCTCAATAAATACTAGATATATCACCAGTAAAATCTAGTTATCAAAGTGAAACTTTTTTACTGTTAATTAAAAAAAATGTTTTAAAACAAATAAATTTAAAATTAGATCACACAAAAAAGATATAAATGATTGAGTTTTAGTCTTAATCTAAGACATATCCCTCTCCATTTCACAGTAACCCACTACAGAAAATTTTTATTTGGTTAAATACAATGATCCACAACATTTATCAATTATAGTTTGGAAAAACAAGTGGGGAAATCCAGGATACCACATATCCTCTTACATAGTTTCTGTGGGAGAAAAAATGATGAAAATAATGGAAAGAGTGTCTATATACTCATATATGAAATACAATAATTTTTTATTAAAAAATATATAGATAAATTCACGCACATCCCAAAATTAATACGAATCAAAGAAAGAGATGACTGTTTAATGTAGTGATAGATCAAAATTTAGTTGTTATTCAATGGTATGTTATCTTCTCGATGTTTTCCTTTAATTTTGACAGAAAATGTAGAGATTGAAAAATGTTCTTAGATGTTGAATTATAAAACTATATTGAAAATGAGATGCAAGTTGTTGAAAATAGGGCAATTTTTTATGGATTTTCACCCATGATCAATCCAAGTACACGATCTTCCTAAAAAAGATCCATTGAAAAATTATCATTATGAATCCTCAAAAAAAACATTGTGTTCATTAGATTCTTTTGAGTTTATATTTAATTATGCATATATGGTCATATTAACATATATTATTAAAATTTAATTCAATATAATGAGGTCACTTGGAGCGTACCACATCATATTATATATGGTAGATCCAATAATTAGGCAATACTATGATCGATTTTCTAGACATGTCATGTGGAAAATAAATAATGAATATGGTTACTTAGTATACATGTAAAGTCAATATAAATACTTATAGTTTCTTTAATAGTATTGTAAATTCCACACTTTTTTGAAAAATCCTATTCACTTCATCATGTGGCCAATAAAATTCAATGTGCAGTAACTCTAATACTTTTCAATTGGTATGACACCATATATATACAATGAGGTTAGTTTACTTAGCCATGTGGTCATTCAGTTCATCTTGTAGCCGGTTGAATTGGTTATGAAAAATCAACCATAGTTATAAAAAATTTTATATGGTCGATCAATTATGCATGCAGTCGATCTACTTGTTCATGTGGTCCATTCCACCGTTAGTGAAAATTTTCAATGTTTAGGATTTATTTATATGGTCAATCAAATCCTTCTTATCATTGATTGAATACTTATATTGTTTATCTAGTAATTATATATTTTAATCTTTTGACTTCATGATCACTTATCTAGATTCTTCATTTCTTATTTTTCTTCTCTAGATTTACATTCCTCTAGAATATAGGAATAATCTTATAGATAATTGGAAAACATTTTTTTCTTAAATTAAAAATATAATTCAATAACAATAAAATAAAAACGATTTTATTTCAATAAAAATAATGAATTTATTCATTATTTCAACATTAATATATCCTCATATATGATAAATTTCTAGGAGACTAATTCCATTTGAAGGATATGTCTCAACCATTAATGAAATTATCAAGCTTAATAATAGGATTATATATAAAATCCATAATATGGTTTAATAAACAAGTAATGTAAGCTTCATATTTAAAAAATCATTCTCTATCCTATTTACTGAGTCTGAGGAACTTAATTTTCATTTAATATTGTCTCTCATGTGGAAAGTAGATTTAAACAAATATCTTATTCAAATAATTATACAAAATACAATCTATTTCCTATAGATAATTTATGTTCTAGATCAATAACCTCCATTAACTAGTTTCTCCCTTAATAAGGTAAACTTCGATGATTACGTTCTCTCCATCATTACACGCCAAAGTGAGTAATATCTTCACAAAGAGAATGATCCATTACTCAAATAATAATGTATTAGTATCACCCTTGAATAATGGTGGTATATTTTGAATGAAGAAGTCTTACATTGTTATACCATGTTGAGTATTATTAAGACACTCTATATGGGAATGGTTATTGGTCAATATAAGAGTCAGTTTATATAATATAGTTATAATTTGTTTCCCTGTAACCCTATTTGTTTTTTCCATCTCAGGTTAATTATTTTTCCCATGGGGGAAATATCTACATAGATTATATGAATTGAGAGAGTTTCCACCCCTTATTCTAGGTGAAAATTATAAATAATATCATGTAAAAACTATCTCAAAAATTTGAAAAGTATAAATCACATTATATGATTCTAAATCTAGTATAATAGTTAACACAGATAGAAAATTTATGCCTATATAATCTCAAAAATAACATGATTTTTAACTTTTAGAATATATTTAAATAATACAAATATTTTCAAAAATATCACAGAGGTTTGTAAAGGGGGTGTAAATCTGTGAGAGATTATCCCCTAGGCATTTCTATCCTAGTGTCTAGTCTTTGTCCCAACACGTCATGAAATAATAATGATTTATTTAATACCAAATAAACCCATTTTAGAGTTGTTACCCCTAAGTTAATATGTTCCACAACCACATTTTCTTAATAGTATCTAGACAATGATGTACTTTCTAGGAAAACCACAAAATCTATACATTAGGAAAGAAATATCATATTATCCAATACATATACTTATCCTTATATTTTGTCATAATATTGTATTTCTAATCTATGTTTTACTAAATCTAGTTCCCAATGTTTTTTTGAAACATACATTTTTACCAACTACATTACCCTGACATCAGTAACCCTGAGCTGATGGGTTCTTCTACAATATTTGAACATGATGAAGGGGAACACATCCCAAATGGAACAATATTTTATAATTAGTCTGAGAAGATATATATATATATATATATATATATGATTCTAGAATTACATATGAGAACATACAATAACAATTAAAAATACTATTGAGAAATTTATTATTTAATCTTTTAAATCCATTTATTAATTTATAGACACTTTCTTGGTGTTCCTGGTAAATAAAAAAATACTAATGTGTGAGATTTGTGGCTCAATAAGGAAAACCAAACAATAGAATCAATTATAGAATAAATAAATCTTGATTTATATGGTAGATATAAACAATAATAAAATATACCATAAACTAATGTTATAAAAGGAGACTAAATCTAGGAAAGGAATAAAAACATATATATAATTTCATGGATAAAAAACTAGTTTAATAATGATATAATTCATAATGTTATACATCAAAATATTATTATCCAATCATTTTTCATAGACATCAAACATAAATTGGTAAGCCGTACACCAAATTCCCAAACAATTTTGTCTCATGAGATCTACTAATGCATTGAGGGTTTATAAAGGGACATTTATATCACATACTAATTCATTTGAATTCAATATATAAAATAAATAAATAATAATTCATCACCTAATTAATATAAACATTCATATTTCAAAACATGAAAACGAAATTATTTTATTTTACCCTATCAATAAAAAAAATAATATTAATACAACCATTGTAACATGGATGATGATATTAATATACTATATAAATATTTAATTACAATATTCCCCAAATAATGTTGACATAGATTAAAATCCATTAAAACAATCACTGGAACATTTCTTGTGGAAAATGACCTCATTTTGAGATCACTTATATTAAAATATATAATTATCCAATATAATTGTAAAAAAAATTCTTTGAAAATAATAATCATAAAATTTATAGAAATATACAAGGAAATTATTTTTTATTACAGTGAAAAACTCTATTCTTGTGCATGACAATAGAACAATGATTCATTTCACAACATTTTTAAGAAGAACATCATTAAAAAAATTATAAGAATAATACATTTAATTTTTTTATAGAAATAAAATCAAGTGATAAAAATAATTTAATAAATTATTTGATAATTTTAAAAATATTATTTGAACCATATTATGGAAAATATCGACATGGTGGAAAAATAACATGAAAAATTACGAAAAATTCATTTTTCTTTTAAGACATTATTTTGGTATTTTGGAATACCAAAGATGATAGAAATGGAAATAACACCTAAAAACTTTGAAATAGAAAAAATATAATAATATATACACTTTTTAAGATATAAAGATCATATAATTCATCTGATGTAAACCTAAACAATACAGTCTCGAATTAGGATGAGATTACGAAATAAACTCTTACCTAAAGTTCGAATTACTTTGTAAGTTATTTTAATTTGAAGTATTATAATATAAAATTTGTTATAATTGTATAAATGAAAAATATAAATACTTATAAGATCATATATAATCCACTTATAACATTTTAACCCCATTCATCAATAATTGTTTGTTGAAATAATTATTTTAGAGTGCTAATTGATTCATTTTTGGTGTTTGTTTCAGTTCAGTTGTTTAAATTCTCACATATTTTTCATTTTTCTATAATATATATAATTTTAATAATTATATAAATATAATATATATTAATTATAAACATACTAATGATATTCCATTAAAAAATAAATGAAACATGAACACTATCACTAAATGAAGGGGTTGTCCACACGTACATGCAAGCGGCATTATCATTTTTAACAAATAGAAGTGTAACAAGGTAAATGATATATTATATTTAGAAAATAACAATAATTTCATAAATATTATAGATATTAATTAGTTTAATCTATATAACCATCCAATTTAAGTGGTGATGAAAGAAGAATTGCACAGATTTTTGGTGACAATAGACTGTACGCACGCATGACTGATGTTGTCATTTTCCAAAAGATAAAAAAGAGGTGGAAAGTGGTTCTCACCTAATAAAAAAATATATATAAATTAATATATTATACTTGAGTAACTAATTTTTATGGGAACACAATATTTATTTTATTAAAACAATAATGAATCTTTGAAGTAGTTGGTAATAGTGATTACCTATTCATTGATAGACCTTAGTCGGCTTACACATTAAGCCTTATTAGGATTGTATAATGACAAAAAAAATCCATATAGGATGTGAATAGGGATGTTAGAAAAATATATAGGTGGGGATTGGATGATATATAGTGTTCAATATTTTCGAACAAGGTTGGAGAAGATGCACCCTTTTATACGTGGTGGTGGGAATCATATTGAATTAACAAAAATATTTTAATAATATAAAATCATATTATAGTGAATATGGCTAAAAATATTCTTATATTTTACTTCTATAAAGTTATGGAAGAATTATAATAATCAATTGTGATTTATCCATGTGATTTTGGTTATCTTGAATACTTTTCCATTTATTTAATTCCTTATTATCCCATTTTAACCATAACATTGGTAATAGATGTTTTCCATGGATAATATTAAATATTCCAAAAAATTAATATTACCTATTATATAATATTAATTATTATTATTAAAAATATATAATAAAATTTATGTGATTAAAATCATATTATTTTTTGAAAATAATTTTAATATAGGTTCACAAAACACAAAGAAAGAGGAAAAAATGTTTATTTTGAGCATAAAATGATTTACAGAAAAATATAGCATAATATAGATTCAAATTGGATAAATTTGATTGTGTTAAAATAAAGGATAGATATTATGATTTCAAAATAAACCAAAACTAAAATTCACCTTGTAAATACTTAATTAAAATAAAATTACTACAATCAGTTTTTTATTAAAAAGTATTATTTATATTTCGAAAATGTGATGCATATATTTCTTAGGTCGACATTATATTATTTTGTGAATTTTATTACTTCTTAATAATATATTTTATCTATAAAAAATGTTTCAATATCATTATATATATTCATATATCATTATAATTCCCTAAAATTTTAGATTTTATAAATATTAATTTTTCAATATTCATAAAAAAATTGTATTTAAAAATTAAAAACAATAAATCTATCTAAATTTTGAAAAGTTAAATTAAAAAATTAAATTATTTTATTAAAATTATAATTATAAACATTTTTATTTCATATTTATCTCAAATTATTTAATAAATCATTGTAAATTATACCATTACTTCTATAGAATGAAAATCTTACTTACTATAATTGAATATAAATTATTACATAAACCCTCACATAGATCACCCTAATAAATAAAAACTCATATCCTCCATAGGACCCAACTCACATATATTTTGATTCCCATGTCAATGCGATTAGTATCTCTCACTTATCATATAGGTCAAATCTATCATAGATCAAAGATCACATGCAACACCTCTCCATTACTGTATCATCATCATAAAGTAACACATCACCAAAATATCCACTATAGGATCTCATATATCATATATATATCAAGAATCACATACGAAGTCATAAGGTTATATTGGAAAAAATTCTCACTAGGCATCCGTATATCATACAACCCCCTCAAGTACCGTGATCTCATATATATATATATATATATATAAACATACTAGCATCACATGACAATTTATTAGCTATATAAAGCCCAAATTGTCATATAGAATCCAAATACGATACAACCCCTTTTAGAATCACAATCTCAGGATGATACTCATTTATCTTTTTCTAACTATAGCCACTAACATGTGGATCAAATTTTCATCTGTCAGTATTTATGAATATAATGACATTTACATTAAATATTTGGGCCATGTAACCATAATCATATGGATTGTTAATTATAATGCTATAAATAAGCTATATGGGAAGAAACCATATAGGTTTTTTATGAGAATTTTACAACATGAAAATATTTTCCTTGAAGAAAAAGATTAATAACCACCACTAAGGGGTCCATATCTAAGGAATCATATGTCTGTACAAAGATTCTAGGGTCACTATATATCACATATATAGAGGGATTATATAATAGGAATTAGGGATAAAAACACCATAGTTTTACATGACCTATAATTATAATAAATAATCCATGATTTAGTTGAGAATAATGAAACAACCATATTTTTTGGGAAAACCCCATATAAGTTGTTATTGATATTTTAAACTGGTGAACCCTGTCATTAGTGATACCAGTCAAAAGAACCACGTGTATTTCATGTGAATCCTATGTTATAAATATAATGTATGAAATCATTCCCCCTTCCACTATGTCAAGATCAAAAAATAAAAAATCCATGAAACAAAAAACTCAATTGAGTCACACTCGGAGAAATCATCCAATCATAATATTGAAAACCAAGAACAAAAATCACATGACCTTAGTAACATGGAAATACCATAAAAAATTTGATCACAATTTTGTAGTCTGAGGTATGTAAAAAGAATTAAAAAATTCATATTCCCTATCTACAATCTGCCCAAATTTTATGTCAAAATAAAAGTATAATACATGTTTTGATATTTGTAATATAAAAGCCTTGGAATAGATTTTTAATGGCCATAACCCATAACCACTAAAATTATTCCAATATCGAAGAGCTATATGAACATCAAGAACACCTCATTATATACCAAAGGCTGTTTACTAGTAGTGGGGATCAATGGTGATTATTTTGGGAGACTATACCACCATATTATAGTGTGAAATAATAGGAAAGTAGCTTTGAAAATTCCATAACAACAAATAACGAATCAAAATTTTTTATATTAAAAAATAAAACATTCTATATCTAATGAAATGTAGAATAATATAGTCATAAAGGGTCATGGTCATTCCACCATATAACAACACTAATCTCCCATAAGGCTCATCACAAATACCAAATTAATAAAATATTAATATTCCATGAGGCCCAATTTTCACCCCCAAAATCATTTCTTTCTATATATGAATCATATCAAATCGATCCCACCTGATCATGTTATAATAGGCCATTTCACAACTTGAACTTTCAATAAATGAGTCTTGATCAGGTACCCATGTTCCATGGACACCTGAGTTGGGTGTGAGTTCTACTCAGTAGGGAACCAACAATTCAGTCACGTACATATCCAGCAAATTCTGTTTTTATCTATTTCACATTATAATATATATATATATATATATGTATCCAAAAAAGGTTTAAATAATAACCATTTTGGATCCCTTGATTCTTAATTGAAATATCGGATCAACACAAACCTACATTGATTAGTGTTAATGATTCTTTGAGAAAGTCTAAAAATAATTCAAACTAATATATAGTCTACAGCCTAATCCTAGGAGAATTTTTTCGGTGAACCAGTATTATTAATATCAATTGTTACATTATTGGACCAATTATTAGGCCTTCCAAAATAGAAACCCATCAGAATCCAATGAGTGTTTCCATGGAATCCCCCCCAAAACGTATCTGAAGCGATGGTCTATATCCATGTAATTTTAAATCTACAATAGATTCCACATACAAGGGTTATATTCAGAATCTAGATTCTAAGGAATAAGCCCATGGTAATCCATATCAATCCTGTATTTCACTGATTCCTTAGGGGAAATTCCTACGAAATATAAACTTATCCACAATCTTTGGGGAATTAACTTATATAAATTGAATTCATCTAGAAGCTCAAGGTATTTACCTAACTTAAATAAAAGTAAAATATAATAGAAATGAATGATGGATCAAAATATATCTTCTATGGAATCCCATATATCTACAATCCATCTTAGGGCATAGTCCGCCACCTTGAATCATCCACTATGTATTTTATCAATGGGGTTAGCCTTCTTCCCAACCTCACCACCAGATAAAATGGAAATCCTCTAATGTCAATGACCTTTCACCATCATTAGGATCATATCAATGTCATCATTGATTTATATTCTAAGGATACATCCACAATAATCTCAAACCATATCACAGGGGTACCAACTAGGGTATCCATCGTCTCATTATATATTAGAAACCCCATAGGTGTAACTCTATCACTATTTCACATCTCTTTTCTAGTTAGTCACTCATATATTATAGGCCCCTTATCAAAATCATAATCACATCACGACCGTAATGTCCTCATATATAATCTTAGCATAGAATCAAAAAGGGGTTACAACCACAAACTCATCCCCATCCCATGTGACTCTATCGTATTCCTTATACCAACCCTGTCAATCAATATCTTATGTGTATACCCACCTAGTACTAAAATCTCAATGGAGGGGGAACACATTTCCCATAATCTTTTCACCTATATTAAGGCTCAATGGAATCACAAGGTTCTCACATGGATAGTCTATAGGCCATGCATCTTAATTTTTCAGTCATATATAAGTCGTGGTCATTTAGTAAACTGACTAATGGGGATTCCTAATTTTATTCAGTTAATCCATTTTAATTAAACATAAATCTGGAAGTATTCATGTATCATATTGAATTCATTTATAATTATGGTATTGTACATCAGAAACTGATTCATCAATCTAGTACCCAAGGTCCGTCATGGTCCATAGCACTTTACACATTTTTATCATAATCATTCACATTTAATTAAACAAATTATTTAAATTAAATAGGATAACCACTTATGAAAATATAAACATCCAATTAAAATATCATTTTGGGGTTTTCAAGAGAATAACCACCTCAATATCCGAGTTATTCAATTTTAACACCACCTCATACCTCTCGCCCGAGATCATCCAAGTCCAGATAAACACCACCTGCCATTCCAGGGACCAAAATAAAAAAAAACATCCATTTTAATTTTTAATAACCATTTACAATTAATAAAATTATTTACACTTAATTTTTCAATTTTATAAAAATAGTAATAATTCCAAAATTCTCACTGAGCCATAACTAATCAATGAATCCTAGAGTAATGAGATAAAATCTAGTCCTGATAGACCCTCTATCATAATCCTTATAAAATAAAAAAAATAAAATTATTGATTAATGATGAAATGAATTTAATTTAAGAAAAAAATTCCTTCAACTATGGGACTTTACCAAAACACATGAGACAATGTGATGAAATCATATTAGGGCATCCTCTATACAACACAATTTGAAGCCCCATTATTATAAATCAATTCCAATATGATTTGGTCAAATCATATTGAAACCTAATATCAAAACCAAAATGAAATTAGCATGGATGATGATTTAAAAATAAAAGTGTGAAAATTGAATTCCATACCTCTTATCCCCATGAATATTCAACCAAAATCTTCTAAAATTGATGTGGATTAAATGTTGGATGAATTATAGGTGAGTCCTTTTAAATGGCCTCATACCATCCCTTATGGCTCCCAAATCCCACGAATCTGAAAACTAAAATAATAGACTTTACTATATCTAAGAAAACCACCCATCTCTATTCAGGAAATAAACAATAGTTTTCCTTCCATGAATCCCTTTCACCTGGCGTGTTAGAAGTTTGAATGAAAAAAAGGAAATGGGAATTTCCTTCAGACATACCTCATTTATGGTGTGAACCATGTATTATAAAATGAAATCATAACAGTAGAGGGATAACCCCTTTTCTACCCCAAATCATTATTTAAACCCCATGGTTTCTGACAAAAACTAATACTCATGTTGAAAATCAACTCCCTTGTCACCCGACCCTTCTTTAATTCCCACTAAAGCACCCATACCACAATCTAGGTCTAAAACTCATGACCTAAATACAAATACTTTGAATAAGAAACACTAAAAATTAAAATTAGAATCTTATAGTTAAAAACACCCCTCTCAAACACATAAAAATTCAAATTCCCCCTTGAAATTCATATCTCAAAAGGGATAAGGTTTTAGAAAAACACCTTCAAAATATCATACTCTAGACCTAAATTTTTAGAAACATCATCATTTTTAGTTTCTAAATATGCTTCCATGTCATCTATAATGACTAAAAATTTCACCCCATTATCCCTTGAATCCCATGACACTATCACATTATCTTCCCTTGAAGATATTGTTTAGGAGGGTGTAATTATCTAGGATTCCCACGATGATGATGATATTACATCAACTCCCTAAGAATATAGGTATGCTCACTTCTATTTGTGGGAAATGAAAATTTCCCCATATCATCTTATGGTTCCCAAAAACGACCCTAAAATTTTACACAGGATTTGTAATGATGAAAAATCCTCTAACATAGATAAAGTTAATGGGGAAGATAATGACCATAGGGATTCCCCTATAGTATTTGAAGAAGGTTTATATGGTATAATTAATGATAATAAAATAATGGGTATAGAGGTCGTACCGTGAAACACATTGATCGGTGCCACCATGTCTAGAGATGAACAAGTTGAATATATCTTCTTCCTCCTAAAAAAATTGTGTTATATTTTCATAGAATTATATAGAAATGATGGGACATGACCTAAATATAGATACCAACCATTTGGGATTTCCATATGAAAATCATAGTTTTATGTATTCATATACAAGAATTTATCCAACTCAAGTATCCTAGATAGAATTTTAAGTTGATAAGAATATCAATTGCAACATCAATGAGAAAGTTCAATGTCTGAATTGTATCAATAAAATCATCCTTGTTAGAAAACATAATGCATAATTTTCATTTTTTATTGATTTTAGAGATCTCAATGAACACTTACCAAAGATTGAATATCAAGCCTTATATCATGGAATTATTGTTTTATGTGATTAAGGATTTTTAAGTCCATTATTTTATATATTGTTATTTAGGATATAACGATATCTACATAACTACAAACAATTTGTGGTACACCACCATCATGGAATACCATGGGGTATATTGTAATCAAGTGATACATATTATCCTAAAAAAACTTGTTTTACATGTCAATGCCCTATGAAATTTATCCTCATGCCCATTATAGGTAAAATATAATAATTCTATGTGTATTATTTGGTGTTTATATCTCAATAGATGTATGATCATATTTTAACTCTTGAAATAGTTTTCATCATAGTGTAGAATCATAACCCTAAAAACCCCTTTAAATAAAATTTTGGGGTAACATAAATAATATTTATTGGATTCATGGTACATTATAATGGTATCAAATGTTTTCTTGATAAGGCTAGAAAAATACTTAATATACCACTACCTTAGAAACACAATGAGTTGGGGGAACTTCCTTATCATCTATATTATTTTATATGTTTCTTCACCAATCTCATCAGTTGGATGCTACCATTAAAAAAATTTATAAAGAAGGGAGTCAACTAATTGTGGGGAAAAACTATAAATAATCTTTTAATGATCTTGTGAAATATCTCTTATGCCTAATATTTTTTATTTCACCTATGTAATGGAAAACTCTCATACATTCAATGCAGACCCTTGAAAGATCCATCAATGCTCTCCTTAAATAGGAAAATAACATATGAATGGAGAAAATTATCAAAAATAATATCATATTCATGATAGAAACATGCACACAGTACTATGAAATCAATAATAATAACATAGTGATTATTTATATAATGCATATATTGATGTATTACATGAAACATCATGAGGTATATCTTTTCTCACATATGGACCCACTCAAATATATCATTGGTCTATCAATATTAACCAGGTTCCTAGTAAAATGGATGGAAATTTTAATATAGTTTTACATCTATCATAGGTATTAAATTTTGAATAAATTCTTACAATTGACTAAATTACTCAAATGAAACCATATAAAAAACATGAATTGGAAGAATATTGAGCTTCCAAATGGGTATCTTTTTCCATCCATGATAGTATTTTTATATGGACGATATAATTTGATGGATATTCAAGAATCCCAATAGGATGGAGGATAGAAAACCTAAATAATAATATCTTTTGGTTTTCAGATTGATCTCATCATCCCGACCAAATATATTCAACCCTAAAAATTCATTTTATTAGAAGGATGCCCCAATAGTGGGTTAAAATAAAAAACTGTAAAGTGCTAACATTGGAGATACTAAATGGTGACCCAAACTTATGGGTCACATGGACTCACGAATTCCTCCTCGTATGCCAGAGGCTGCTGAATAGTTGTCAGTGTCTATGGTGGTACTATGGGGAGACTATGCCCTCAAAATAAAAATCACACAATAGTGTAACAAATGAATGAATAAAGAAGATAAGCATAATAAATGATATCAATAATAGTAGAAAAATTAGAATTTCAATATCCAAATGATAATCATAAACCATCCATCAATGGAAATATCTAGTACCAAACACGTAATGATGTGATGCCATCACTCTAAAATAGAAAAATACAAGAATAAATGATAGCTATCACATATACATATAGGTATATCAAAAGAATAAAATAGACTAATGGACTATCTCCAGACAGAATCATGATCAATTGATCAGTCCTACGTTCCCCCACTTCAATTCAATAATCAATCAATCATCAACAACTAGGTGCTTTCCCCTATCCCTTTCTGCATTAACATAATCTACCTATGTACCATCGATGGCCAAGATATGGTGGGAGATAAACTCAATAGGCCCCCACCAATGGGTTTTATATGAAATACAATATGTGTAAATAAACTATATCCATGTATAGGTATAACAAGGAAGTAGTAATGTATTACTAATAAAACCAGTCCACGGCATAATCGATAATATAAATATTTGAAAAAAGATGTGCATAGATATACATATATAATATCAATAGGAGGTGGTAACCACCTCGACATAAGCTATATGGGATTAGAGTAATATACCTATATGGGAGAGGACCCATGGTTTATATCTAGTGTGACCTATATCAAGCGATGTAAATGTATTTGGATGTCACATGTTTCATACCTCAATTATTCTCACTAGGGCCACACTATAAATAATCACACAGAGGAATCATATGTGCCATACCTCTATACCCTAGAATGTTCTATACCATGATGTTATATGTTCCATACCTTTCTAAATAGTCAGTTCTATAACGAAATGTATTGGTTCCATAACTTGATAATCATATTTTCTATACCTTAATAATCATATATTCCATACCTTAATATACATAGGTTCCATAATTTAATAATCACAGCATCCATACCTTATAGTATGTCGGTGCCATTCCATGATGTAACAATATCATTAAATTAATATAAGAAAATATGATGAATATATTAGTTTCCATACACATTCACAATAATGATTTATTCAACCTTTTGAATCATCTCAATACAATTTAATAATATGATTAAAAGGAATGATCATCTCCAACCAACTCATTTAATTTATAGAGGATCCCAATATAATGCAAGAAAGACCACACACCCATGGGGCTAGTCAAACCTAATGAATATTGAATAACACGCCACATGTGTGGCTTGGGTTGAGGTTGAAAACTTCCAATCACGATTAAGTGATAGAAGATGACCCATACTAGAAGAAACATTTTATTTAAGGCTTAACATTTAATTTTAGAAGAAATGTCTCAAAGGTAATGTGTGTGGAATAATAAAGATAAGAAAATATATGACAAAACAATAGGGAAAAGTATATACCACCTACCATAATCATGTTGTAGAATACTGGTCTATTATAATCCATTGGGTTTTCCCAAATCAGAAGAAACTAGAAAAATAGACAAACACCCTAAAAATAGGGGATATTATATTTCACCAAATAATTTTAAAGATGGGGAGTTATACTATGAAAATATGGTAATGGACGAAATATCTAATCGGTGGTGATTCAATGTGATTGGTGGAATGGAAAAAAAGGCCAAACGGTTGAACGAGATCCAAGACTAAATTTTGGCATATAAGGGAGATTCATATAGAGGTATATGCTGTGTAAGAGAGACGAGGGTTATTTTATCAAAAAAGTTAGAGTCAGTAACTACTTTAAAGAAAAATTCCTAAGTAATTCACACGGAGTGTAATAATTACACACAGTTTAAATCTCAAGGTTCTCACCTCATGGGAAAAACCTGTTCATGAATGCATGGGGGGGGGGGAGCCAAACCATTTCACATGATGTATTTTAAATAAAAACCCTGAATTTATAAAATATTTTGTATATTTGGACAACAACCTACATATATCCCCTAACTACATTCTTCCTAGAATAAAAATGGAAAGCCTAAGGTCCCTGTCACAGAGGTCTTGTTCATCATTTTGAAAACAATTTGGGTTTGACTAAAAATTAAAGGATCCATACATAATATGAAAAAATGGGTTGTTAAAGTATTCTATATTTAAAAAATCTTTTCCCCATTTTTCCCTTTCAAGGGTGTTATTACATCATATATGAATAAATATGGAGACTAAACAAGTATTTTAGTGTCTTTCTCTTAGGTCTCATCTTATATGGGGATGTGATTCCATAAATCGCAAACTAGATGTATTGATTTTCATCTAAGATCTATCGTTTGTAGAACCATGATATGAATAATATACCTTTAAAAGGATTGATATACATATCACTCAACCAAATTATGATGAATGATAAGAGAAAAATCTAAATAGTACTAGTGAAGTTGTCAAACATGGAAGATGTCATCTCAAACCCGGTACCTATGAGGAAAACGCAACTGATAAGATATAAACCCAAATATATCCACAACCTCAAAAGGTCAAATAAACCAAGGTTAAATCCTCTCCTTCATTATAAATATTTAATTTCCCAGTCTAGATGAGACAAGTATGAATAAAATTCCCCTCCTCGAACTCTAATGGCTAATGATGATGATTGAAACATAATTTATACATATATTTTGTTAGAGCCATCCTCTTCAAGATCAACTGAAATTTTTATAATGTCTCCATAAATAGATGAGTTCCATGTAAGGATTCCTCACCTACTTATATCCATCATTAAGGTGAATGAAATTTCTTACCATAAAAATCATTTTAGGGATCCAACTAAGCCATCACTTGAAATACTTTATTCTAGATGAACCCAATTAGAATTATATATTTCTCCCCAGAACCATAAAAATGAAGGACACTTGCTTAGAGAATGTCCTCAAAACCATGTATCACATATTATAACTAACTGATGGCTGGACGGTGAAATTATGTGCTCAAGAGAACTTTCTTATCCAATTATTTCTATAAATCCTTATAGAATATAAATGTAAAATGAGGCTCCATAGAAAAAATGATAGTTCAAGGGACCATATGTAGTCACGAAATAACATGGGCATACATTTTCCATGTTTTTCAACTGAGATGTTATCTCTGATTAGTAAGAAATGAGGGACCTCTGTGATCATGTCAATTGTCACATATAACACATCACTAACACGAGGTGATCTTAGAAAGACAATAAAAAAATCAATCATGTCATCATCCCATTTCCACACTAAAATGGGAAATAGTTGTAAAATACCCACTGGTCAATGGTGTTGTTCAATCACCCACTGTTTTGTAGAACACCTAGTAATGAATCTAGATATCTCCCTCTTGATACATAGCCACCAATACTGGTGATATAGATCATGATGTATCTTTGTATGAATAAGGTGTACCGACCAAGTAAAAGTGTTAGAATTCCTTATCAATTACTACATGATTTTTGACGGGACCCAGTAACGTCCATTAATGTGAAAGATCTCATCCTCATCAATAATCTTTCCCAGTGGTGGATCTGAATCTAAAATAATCTCCCACCGGACAAAGCCCTCGGGAATGGATAGCTTCCTCATCTTCATTATTTCTAGAAGTGAATAGGTCATAGATAATAATGAAATTAATGACTCTCCATGGTGGTCCTAAACCAGAAAGTGCATCTCATAAATCAAAGCTATATGCTTCCACTGGCTACAAGCCTACAAAACATCCTGTTCCTAAGTCCTTCATCTCAACAAATTTACATTCCTAAGCATATAGGCTAGAAAAAAAAATCACAGTTGGACTTAAACCCACTTTTATTTCCTGATCGCTAATTCATGACATGTGGAAATATAACTAAGGGTTTTTGGTCTATAAACACCTCAAAATGATATCCCAGTATTTAATTCCTCTGACAACAAAAAGTGGAACCTTATTCACTATCTCAAGATCATGCCTATGATTTTCCCACCCATGTCGTTTCAACCGATGAGATTCATACACCACGACTCTATCTTCCTGCATCAGAACAACTCTGATACCGATACCTAATGTATAAAAATATGTTGTATATATTTTTCCAAGGACTGGATGAATTAAGATCCGAACTGAAGTCAGTCTCCCCTTATGGTCCTAAAATGGTATTTTAAGGGATTTTGACCAAACAAACATTATAACCTTCTTAGTCATTCCCATAATATGTTCTTATAGGCAGGCTTTTTTATATATCACCTATAACAACATTCTATCCCTAAGAAACAACATATCTCAAAGATGCTTTAGTTACTCAACCAGGTAACTAAATTTTCACATTCACTAGGTTAACAAATACTCATACCTGTGAGATATTAAGGCCCATGAAGTGGACATTATTTGTAACACCCTAAAATGATAAAGGGTTAAATGATTAAATGATATGACTCTTTTCAACAAGGATCACCTTCCTTTTCAGGAGCCTAACTTATTAGAACTCCACAGTCAAACATGCTTGGCCTGGAGTGGTGATCAGGATGGGTGACATTCTGGGAAATTTCATAGGGTACAAATGAGTGATGAAAAACACACTAGATTGGGCATATGTTGGATTGTGGGGATAGTCATTAGTCAGATGACCCGTTTAGGCATGTGGGAGGGCCAGCGGGTGAGGACCATGTGTTTACGGGGAAAATGGTGTTACGTGGCTAGCTAGGACAGGAAGAGCATGTTACAGGTGGGGTGTATGTGCTTTCAATGGGACCCATTCATTACCATTAGTATCAAAGGAGGAACCCGACCTTGAGTGTGGTGCATTGCCTGAGTTGAGATGTAGTGCCCACAATGAGGACATTATTCTCTGGGGAGGGAGGTAATATAACACCACATAATGACAAAGGGTTAAATAAATAAATTATATGACTCATGTCAATAAGGTGAACCTTCCTTTTCAAGAGACTACCTGATTTGAAATCTATAGTTAAGCAAGCATGTTCGGGAGTAGTTATCAGGCTGAGTGAGCAGCATGAATATTCCGAGGGTGTGTGAATGTAAGGACAACACACACTGTAATGAACATGTGTTGGCCTGTGCGGATAGTCTGTAGTCATTTGACTCATTCAGGAATGTGGGTGGGCGTGAGGTTGGGGGCCACGTGTCTGCGGGGCAACAGGTGGTACCTGGCAGCCCAGGACCTGGCGACCATGTTAAAGGCGGGGTGTCTATACATTCACTGGGACATAGTTGTAACATTATCAATCCAAAAGTATCATTTTTGATTCTTATAATATAAGGGGAGTGAATTTGACAACCCATAATGATAAAGGGTAAAATGATTAAATGATATGACTCATGTCAATAAAGTGTACCTTCATTTTCGGGAGCTTACCTGATTAGAAGTCCATAGTTAAGTGTGCTTGGTAAGGTGTAGTGATATGTCATAGTGCGTAGTAGGAAGATTCCTAGTGTCTATGTGAGTGAGGATAGAGGACACTGTAAAGTACATGTGTTGGCCTATGGATACAGTTCACAGTCAGATGACCCGTTAGGGAATGTGGGTTGGGCCCAGGTTAGGGGCCACATGTCTATGTGGAAACTGGTGGTTCCTAGAGGCCTAGGACCCTACGACCAGGTTAAATGTGGGGTGTCTGTACTTTAACGGGGATTTATTTTTCACCTTATTGATTCAAAAGTTTCATTTTGTGATCTTAGAATACAGATAGGGATCTATTAGTGTATTTTGAATTTTATCGAGATGTTTGGAATGCTTTCTTTGAGTATTATAATACACAGATATTTCACCCACAAAGACTATGACATATGATTCATGAAATGGGTGAAAAAAACTATCTATAAAATGTGTGAAAATGGATATCATATTTGTGAGACCAAAATACGTAAAATGATACTCATAAATACCTTACCTACTATAGAATGAATAATGAGGTACATTTGGATGTCTGACACGTTCTTGGTGAATTCCTAATCATAAATCAATCATATAGAAAACATGATCTCCATGGAGTTAATATAAAATGTCATATATATAATGGAATGAATACAATTTATTCATATTATGATGATTAAAAATCAAGTCATCTAGGAAAATACTAAAGTTTTAATCCTATTTTTTTGAAAAAAGGGCTGTTGAATCCCACAGAGATGTATTGATCCATATAAAACCCTTAACTTTTCAGTCCCCTAGCTATCACTTGAGATATTATAACTTATTAGTGGACATCTTGTAAAGATGATTGAAAAATATAGAAGATCCCCAAATGATCTCAATATAGAAATCTACCTCTTTATTAAGAGAAAATCCCGAAACATTGTCAACAAAGATATCCCTAAAATGATATAAAACAGGAAATAATTACTTTGACTTAATCAATGATCGTCCATATAAATTATTTAAATTATGGATATCATTATACTAAAAAACTGATTCTATGGTCTATATCTACTTTCCTAGTCATCAAACTCACCCTTTGGAATATATGTTCCTACCTCTGGTGATGTATGTGACACCCTCCAGAGACAACAATCCATGTGGGCATGATAAGGAACTGTCCATCCCATCCATAGAATATTATCCAAACCAGTCTTGTTAATGAGAAATAAGTCCCATAGTAAACAATATCCACCTATATCAATGGATAACTCCCAACATTGGTGTACACTCCCAGAACATTTACACCTAGGGGAATCGAGGTCTATAGACCTATTAAAGTATTCAATTTTGAGTGTGAGGTTATCCATAATACCTAAATAGATTAAACCATTTGGATCCCATGTTTAAAAAACCAGATAAAGAGGTAGAAGAAAATAAAATCATACCCCAAATAGTATATGGTTTTAGATTCCACTCTAATAAAACTTGATACAGTGCATAAACCTACCCCATTATACAACTCGAAGATACAACATGACTACCATGAGCAGGCTTGCTATGTTAGCCCTACACAAATGCTGTCTGGATACCCCATCAATTACCACCTCCACATCCTTAATGTTTTGATTCACACTATATAATTGTCAAACATAGATCTTATCATACTTCTCTAAGACCTAGATTCAGTGATGATACCCTCTGACTAGCCACTAGAGTTATGAATCTACAAAACTGATGTAAATGACCCATTCTTTTGTGTGATCAACACTCTACTAGGGCCCTAACTTCCTATGGTATTATGTAACCCTGATGAATACACTTATTAAAAAAAACATCAATAATGTGAACTCTAACTAATAATAACTTCATAAGTGGTCTCAAAGTGATGCTTCCTACCCCTATATATTACACTACTCGGTCGGTAAGAGGATCCACGTTGATCTAGGCCTCCTTATTCCCTTAAGTTTTATTCAGTATAAGTTCATGTTTCACTAAATTTGACATGGTATTCAACCAAAAAACATTTATATAATAATTAATAGGATATCTAATCCCATCCTCAAAATTTACCAGGTTTATTGGATCATCAACTCTATAGATAAGTGGAAACAACCGAAGCACTATAAAACTAGCTCAGTAATCAATAACATACCTCGTATACTAAAAAAGGTTCATTTGGTTTTTGGAACATTCTTACCTTAGGGTCTCATGGATTAAATATACATAGAATCAAGATAAAAAACCTTCAAATCACTTCCCATTACTGACCAACCTGGTTTAGAATGTCCCCCAATGTATGGTGGATTCTCACAACATATATGTTGAGAACATGCCTCTCCTATCAGGAGGTGTCTCAAGGATATAAAATATAGATAAAATAGTATGAATATATATCTATAGGTCAGGACCACCATCTCCTAAAAACTAGTGAATTCTACTACTAGAACTCATGAGTCAACTCTCTCATATAAAGTATAGGTTGCGGAGCTCCCGATATTGTTTGCATAAAAAGAAAAGACTCCCCTCTAAACAAACTACAATTTCCCACATTTAGTATTATAAGAGGATTTCCCACATTATGGATAATAGGAGGTTCCATATGAGGCACTATGAATTTAGTACTAGTATCTCATGGCCCTACCTACCATGGAGCATAGTCCTCACCACCATTCTGGATCTTGACATGAGGATGTTGTCATGGGATAGCAGTAAAAATTACAAAAACATGACACATATATGACTTGATAATTGTAATATTATTGATATTGGAAAATAACAGGTACAATCCTTCCCATATAAAATTCACACCCTTGTTCCTAATTAGAAAACCAGGTCTAGGCAATAGGAATGATTAAAAATAACAATAGAGACAATACCTACTTCCCGCTACTGAGGTTGGTTCTGGGTCAAGATCTCTATTCTTGTGTAAGGGTACCATTATATGGATGTTGAATTGTAATTTATAGAGGAAAACATCTATTAATTTTCAATTGGAATCCCCATTTAATGGATAAAATATTTAATTTAAATATTTTATAAGTCCTTTATTTAGATAATTTCACAGCTAACTAAAGAACCACATGAAATTTATACAAGTACATCCATTATAAAAATACATAAAAATTTCCTATAACTACACCAAAATAATTAAATTTCAAAGAAGAATTTAATAGTTAGAATAAAATCATTTGATTAATGAATCATTATTCTAAATATATTGTGGAACATTAAAACGTTAGTTTACAAATGAAATTCACATATTTAAAGTCAACATATATTTACACCCATGTAACCATGATTATATAGCTCAAAAATTTGATAAATGATTTGTTAAGGTGATATAATAAACCAATATTAGAAAAAACAACTTAGTTTTATTCATACACATTAATAAATAATTATTCAATCCCATTATTCTTCCAGAATTTTTATATGAATAATAGATATATCACTCAAGGAACATACAATAAGTATCAAGCAGTCAGGAAATGAAACCAAAATGGAATGGCATAATTCTTGACATATTAGTTTTATATGGATCCTAAAATTATTCATGAAAAATTATTTTTTATTGTACCATGCCATAGATTAAATGTAATCTAGCATCATACTAATAATAAATTTATATATCATGTGTGTCACCCAATGGTGGAAAAAAATCAACAAGAACTGAAATATACCAAAACATCATATCCCATTTTCAAAATGTTGGAATTTTTCCAATACGTGGTTAACTAATCCAAAGAGTAATATAATTACTAAATTTTGAATCATTCGGGTCTCATTTTTACCATCCCCAAAGAGTAAGGTAATTAATTGAATCCCATAATTCCCATTTGAAATATCCCGACCCAAGAGCCTCTAAATGGTGACCCAATCTGGCAGGTCCCATGGAATCAGGTGCACCTCTAGGAATTCCAATGGCTCTTGAAAAGTATTGTGGGTCCATGGTGGTATAGTGGGAGGACTATACTATCATAATCAGAGTCACACAATAGTATAATAAATTAATGAATAAACCGATAAATCATTATAAGTGGTATTTTGAATTGAGAAAAAATTACATATATAACATCTTGGTGATAGTGATAAACTGACCCTCAAATGAAATATCATGTACCATATACATAATTATGGGACAAAATGTCTCTAAACAAAAATGGAAAAATTATAAATGGTAGTAGACACCCATATACACATGTTTATAATAATAATAATAAATTATAAAGGACTATCTATAGATACCATAATGAACCGTATATTGGATGATAAAATCAATAAATCATTAGCTACTAGGAACCTATTTCTATAACCACCTACATCCACATAATCGTCCTGGGTACCATCGGTGGCCCAGATAGGGTGTGAGATATGATTAGTTGACCAACACCAATAATTTATATGATAAATCCAACAAGTGAAAATAAAATATAGGAGTGTGCATGTATGATATGTAAGAAGTAATGTAATAATAAAATAAAAAATGTGAGGAATAATATGTAATATAAATGAGCCGTAATAAACAAGACTGAATATATATATAGTATCAATAGTTTGTAGTAGCTTGCTCTGCATAAGTCACACGTGATAAGAGAAATACACCTATATGGGCCACGTACCAATGCATATTATCAGGGTGACCTATATCCAGAGATGTAAATGTACATGGATGTTTCATGATCCATATCTCAACACTCTTAAATAGATCCATATTATAAATAATCATACAAATTGTTCAATGGGAAATACCTCGATACACTAGCTAGTGCCATACCGCGATGTCATCAGTGTCATATGTTTCTAATAAGTCAGTTCCATACAAAAATTATAGGTTCATAACCTCAAAATACATATTTTCCATACCTTAATAATCATAGGTTCCATACCTATATAATCACTTTTCCATTCCATAACAATCATAGGTTCCAAAACATATAATAATTTGGTTCCATACTGAGATGTAACAACATTGAGAATGTAATATATTAAAATACGAAGGAATTGGGGTTCATGGGTAGATTATTTCCTAGACAAATACAAGTTACACAGCTTTAGTGGTGTGAGAGGAAGAGGGGGGTGATGGTGGTATTTATAATGGAGGAGATGAAGGGTTTTTCATTATTCTAATCATTATATTAATATTTTTTCTAAACACCATGAATAGTATTGATTAATGTTACCCAAATAGTAATTATTTAACTTGTGTTAAAAAAATGGACATTTACAACATCTGTGACTAAAGAATGATGCAAAAATTCATTTATTTTTCATATTTTGTTAATTACTGTATTTCATTATTCACAAAAAATTCATGTTTTTTTTAAATCCCAAAAAATTCTCCCTGGCCATTTTAAGACATGTAGAATTAAAAAAAAAATCCAGTTTTGAAATAATTTTCTAAATATGATTTATTTAATTTTTAAATTAAATAATAATTTATTCTTAAAATAGAAATTTTAAAACTACAATTGCATTTATATCACCTTGTAAAATTAATCAAGATCTTGTTTTCTTATAACCATAAGAAAAAAGGTAATAATATTTAGTATTCATAATGTTCATATTACTATTCATAAGGTTATTTTACTATTCAAAAAAAAACAATTTGGCTCTATCAGACTCTAAATGACATACTGATCACAACAACAGATGTTCGTTTTTCAAAATACAAGTAATAGAGGGGGAAAATTATGTTAAATGGGAGTTTTATAATTATCTCCATAAATTTTTTACATTATTAAGAGAATATGATTTCATTCATTTTAGTAAATATATTTGTTAAATCGTGGAGTTTTACAATAAATATAAATTTTAGGATCTCTATTTCATGGGCTGTACGATTCAAAATTTACCAAAGTGAAGTGTTTTTGTCTTTATTTTCATTAATTGAGACGTATGATGTGCTTTCAAACTATATTATTTTATAAATAATATATAAAATTCACTTTTAATTTAATATCATGAAATAATTATTATCATGTTAATTAAATCATCATTTAATTTTATTCATTCATATATCATAAACTTTAAAGTTACCAATGTGATAAGGGTTTTGTGATACAATCTCATCGTTTATCAGGATTGTTCATGAGTATGCTTCCAATTATGAAATATTGTGATATAAATATCAAAAATCTCATTTATTTTATTATCATACGGTTATTTATGAATAATTAATGTTTTACCTTTGTTGTACTCTCTTTATTCACTCAATATTTGAAAATAATATTTTAAAAAAAACTGACATTATTTATATCTTTTGTAAAAAACCTTTCCCTATGATGTCCATGTTTTCTAAAACTATTTTAATACTCATATATTTTTTCTTAAATTCATTTAAACCATTTTTTTAATTTTTTAAATAATTTTAAAATGTCTCTTTATGATGTTTTCTAAAACAAGTCCCATTTTATTTGTTTTTACCAAAAATGAGAAGGGAATATTTGTTTAAACATGTTCTTCATGTATAAAAATTTCATTCATAATTCACATTAAATGTTTTAAATCATCCTTTATAAGTTTTAAGCGTTATTATAATAGAAAAGTATTATGAAAATGATTTACGTTTTAAAAAAGTGTTTATTAGAGTGAAAAAGATATTTTTCCCAAGGTATGTTTTAAATGAATTTTAATGATTCGTTTATAAGTTTTCAAAGTTTATTTTTATGAAATGGTTTTCCAGAATATTTTATTATGTTTAGTTTTAGAATTTTATTTTCTAAGAAATGTTATTTTCTTAATGAAATGTTAAAAGTGGTATTTGAAAATAATTTTCAATCTAAGATGACATCCTATTATATTACTTATCAGTTTTTCGGGATAATGTCCAAGGATACCATTATTATTATTTATATGGATGGTTTATGTTTATGTTGAAATTTTTTTATGAAACGCATTTCCAATCTTTGGGATATACCATGATAATGTTCCTATGAAAGATGCTTCATTTTCTATGCCTTATTATTTAATAAAATAATGAAATGAATATAAATCTTATTTATTTTACACAAGTTATTTTTGGATGACATGATTATTATTCACATATATTTCTCATGGTTTTTGATATGATGAAATTTTTAGGAAATAGAGACACAATCATATATATGATTTTAATTATGTGGTTGGTGAGACCTATATCTCCCACCAATTCATTGGGTAATTATTAATATTATATGACTTCAATATTTACACACGAGGTTTTCTGTTGTGTAAAAGAAGGAGCACATGAGGATAACCCAATCCCAAAATAGGATACATGCGAGGTTATACCAAGATAAAAATATGGTACATGGAAGGCTATCCCATACCCAAATGAAGGTGCACATGAGGTTATGCTGAGTCTAAACTAGGTATACAGGTGTATATCTCAAGAATAACATGAGATGAATTCCTTGTTGGGTATCTATGACATAATTGTTTTCTATGAATATGTTAATTCAAAATATATATCACTTATTCATGAGTTATTATAATGAGCTGAACTATTATAAATAAAATAAATCCCCATTTATTAGTTAAATATATTACCGATATAGAAATACATGGACTTATTTGGTGTTATTATTTTTTCGAATGACTGTTAAAGAATTTTTATCATTGATAACATAACTATTGAATAGTCATAAGATTAGTATAAATTTTTTATTTTAACCAATCCAATTGACATAGACAAAGGATGTGTTGGAAGCAACCTGTAAGACCATACTCTATCAAGCCCATTTAATATATATTCCATGGGAGATAACATCTATATAATTTTACCTCGACAAAGCTAAGGCTATGTTCCAACAACATTAGAATAAGTAAAACCATTTATGAGGGAAGTTCCATATCATCGAGATAATGACCCAAAAAATTTACACTGAACCACCCCATTGACAGATAAATTATTTTTTCATATTTTTTGTCTAATAATGATGATTTTTTATATATTTAAATAACAAAACCTATGTATTTAAATGTTTTATTAAAATAATGGGGAATACGGAATATAGGATTGAAACAAGATAAAGTGGTAAAAGTGATTAATTCGGGATTTTTGACAGATTTTACCTCAATGTAATTTTATTAAATTATGTAATAATATAATCCCAAATTGAGTAATTATTTTTTCAAAAAAAAACTAGTTATATTTTTTTCAGCATTGTGTTTGGGACTAGGGTATAATTGGACTATGATGTGGCCATAAAATTCAATGAAGTTGAAGAAGTTTTTGGGCGGACTTCATCGATCCCACCACCATAAGGGAAGAACATCCCAGCTTACACTACTTTCATTGAGGTGATTTCAACTAGTTTGGAAGAAGGATACATAGGCTCATTTCATCATTAAATTCTATATTTTTTTAATCCATTATGTTGTCTATTGAATGAAATATTGTTGAAGGATGCTTCATGGATCCTATAAGCAGAAAATGAAACCTCCAATGAAAAATTCATAACTATATAATCTTGTTTCCAATTAAGTTACATTTTGGAGGGTGTATGGACAACACATTTTTGAAAAACTATCTTTAAGGAATCCACATGTGAAATAGCCAATTAGTTATTCAATAATTAGAGAACATTTAGAAGATGAAATCTTTCCAAAAAAGGAGGGGAGATCGTACCTCTCGGATCATTCCTTCCCATACCCACACCATTTGGGTCACAAAGTAGTGGAGGTCAAGAGACATTTATTCATTTTATTTCATTAATTAGTTTTTATTTTTAGTTTTATCTTCTCTAGTAATGCATTAATCTATTTTATATTAAATTTTTACCCTTACTTTCTCAAATCCATTTCTCTTCAAATCTCAATCTCATTCTCTCTCTTCTATCTTTCCATAATGATCTCTATGAACTTTGCAATAGAAAGTGACAAACTCGTTGATTGAACTCAGGGGATAATTTCCTGGCGTTCTTCATTATTTCACTTCAATTCAAAGGGGTTTAAATCTATTTGTGGTGGATGTGGGGGTATTTCATAGGTGTCGTAGTCATCCACCATGACTAATTTCTAAGTCCCGTTATTTTCCATGATTAATACATTTTCCCACCCCTCTCTTAGGAAAACCCTTAATACAATGGAGTTATAGCTGCAATAAGGGTTGAAACGGCAAACAGTGGAGCCGTGTCCTATTGGAATAATATTCTAGGTTTAGGTGATACCCTATTTTTCTATTGGAGGAGGTGCGATTAGGTCTCTCAGATGCATTTTAAATCACCCACTCAATAATGAATGGGATACTAATTCATTAATTAAGTTTCACTAAATGAATTTTCAATTAAAATTTATACATAAAATATAATGACGAATGAAACCTTATTATACAATACTCGTACCATGTCCTTTCTTCCCTGATTTCATTTTGTTTTCATGCGCATAAACATTTATATTTAATGTTTTCATTTTATAATTTTAATTTAAATATTTTACAAACTCCCAAAAACCATTATTTTTAGTAAATTATAAAAACAAAAAAAATAGATTATGTGAACGAGAATAAGTAATTGAACTTACTATAACGCTCCTCAAGTGAGATGGCTCTTGTAAGTCACTATGTTGCACTAGGAAAACAAATAAAGTTTCTTTTTTTTTTCTAGGCTCCTTGATAGGCATGTGTCAAATCTAGCGTTGTTACTGCTGAGATAAGTAGTTAATTCGATCACCTATTCTAAATTCATATTTTTTGTAAATATTTATCATTGTTTTCTTTAAAATAATAAAAAATAACCATTCATTTTTCATGATGTATTTAAATTCAAATATTTATGAATGGAAAGATTACTCACAAGTGAAATATCATGAACTTGCTGTGGAACATAGATAACTAAATGACCGGTTGGATATGATTAGAAATACTCTTGATGTATTGGGGAGGAAAATGAAAGGATCATTCACTATGTTTGTTTATTAATATAGAAACCTAACCCTGAACTAGAAAAACAACATGGGGTAGTGGTGGAATAAATTTAAAAACTCATCATTGAATAACCAGAGGAGATAAATGTGGTGGTACTTAAAGGCTCATTCATCCTCACTCAACCAATTCAACCCGAGATTGTTGATATGGAGGATGACTTTCCGACTGAGCCAAACGAGGGAGATCAATAGGATTGAGATTAATTTTTTAATGAATTTGAGATACTTCTTGATATCCCCATGCATTGCAAAGATGAATATTCGACACCACTAAATGAAGAAACCACCCATGTGGTGGAATTTGAATTAAAAATGGAGGAGTTAGGCTACCTACCTCTATCTAGTGATAATCAACTCCAAGAGGAAATTTTAATTGAAGAAGTGATTATACCCCAACCAAATATGGGAGATGATCCTTTGATGAACTCTACACATTCTGATTTTTATTCAATCTGATTTGAGAATCACTCCTTATAATCATGAATTTTCAGATTTGGTTAATCCTTACCTTGACATAGAAGAAGATGAAAAAGAAGATGCTTCTGTTGAGGAACACATGGAGCTCCCTGAATAAATTGAATATTTATTAGAGGGAGTACATTAATAGATACCAGTGGCTCTTCCTAAAGATCTAGATATAGATACAAGCTCACATCTGGAAAAACCACAAGAAGGAGAGGGAGATGTTGCAAAAGTTTCAATGAAGGATGATAAGTCTCCATACATCATCCTACCACTACTATGAAAGTTATACCATTTTGAGAGGGGGGGGGGGGAGGATTTTGTGTACTCTATCCAGGGAGTTATCCTCAACACGAACAAATAACTGCAAGCTAGGATGAGGAACATGTGGTTGTTCATGTCGACGAATATCCACCCACTATCAGATTGGGGATAACAACTGTATCTTCCCACTAGAGGTAGTAAAAATTTAGGGCCCAATTGGGGGATCCTACCAAGACTTATCTTTATATGACTTTTTTATTTCAATTCAATTTCTTGAAGATGTAGTTTATAATAAACCCCAAACCCCCTTATCTTTTTAAGCATTAATGACATGACCATTCTTCTTAAGTGAGTAATTCTATTTTCTGGATCATAAATGGGAAAAAGAATATTTAAATAGAGGAAGATGAATCAATTTATAATTCAAAAGGGAGTTCACTGTTAATGTTAAATCTAATAAAATCCTTAATTTTTTTCCAAAACATTTTTTGAGCTTTAAAGATAAAATTGCATGTCTACACTTGAATTATTTTGTTACTTGACTTATCTAGGAGACATGAGTTTCATAAGAATCATGTGATACTAGTTTTTATATTTCAATGTTAATGATATTGAATGAGTAAGAAGGAAAATTGAATGTTTAAAGTGATGCAAGGAAATTGAAATGATGACTCGTGATTTAAGGGGATTAAGTGAATTATGTAAATGAAATTTCAATAAAATTTTTCATACATTGAATTTTTGAAATTCTTATTAATTCATTTGTTGTTATTAATCATTCCTTGATTGATTTCCCAATATTATATGTCTCATTACTAAGAGGATTTCTAGACCACGTACTTCATTTTTTATTATTTATCATATTTCTGGAGTGATCATGGGACATGTCACTGACTAGAACTTTCATTTGAACGTGTTAAATCTATTAAAGTGAAAAAATATATTTAAAATGATTAAGGAATCTTCTAAGAACCCCCTATCCTTAAATAAAACCTTAACATAAATCATTATTTTATCCCATAGAGACCATGAAAGACCTTTATAGGTATGATCAATGCTTCAATCCATTGTTATTCATTCCTACCCTACTCTTGATATTTGTGTGATATTTTAAAGACGATGTATAGATGTGAAGGGAATCATGGTGGAAGGGATGTGATTAATTATAAGGAAAAAGTGTGGGTAGATTTTGTGGTAATTTTAAAAGGTTTTGGAATCATTCATTTTTTTCATTGTTTTCTCAGCTTTGATTTTAAAAAAAGAATGAAAAGATGAAAGAAAATTCAAAAACGAGAAAAAATGGGTTGTAATTTGGGAAAACCAAAAATTACCCATTTTCTAGAATGATGATCCTCTTATAGTATGTTTTTAGGTGATGAATATGATGTTTTATCACATCACAACATTCTAAAAAAATTAAAAAATTAAAAATTATAAAAATTAAAAAATTAAAAAAAATCTATATGGTTCACTAATCATTCATTATGATTTACTTCGATCATTACCTTATTTTGAGTTATAGAGGAAGTGATTGTTATAACATTGATGGGTATAATTTCATTTATATTTTTGATACATGCATTATACTTAATAGATAATCATAATCCTTGAGAATCAATTTTTAGAATATAAAATCCCACCGTCCTTAAGCCTCAGAGTTATTTTTGACCTTTATTGAAAAGTCCTCATGATTTTATTTTCCTTTTGAAATTATAAAATAGATAAGTTAGTTATTTAACAAGCTCATGGATAAGGGGAATGTTTTCATTATATGAGCATAACTCTATTTTAATTGTATCCTGAGATATTAGAGTTAAAAATCAATAGAGAGGTAAATCATGATGTGGCATTTTTAATAATAATGAATCGACATAATTTAATGAATGAAAGAAGAAAATTTATAATTTTTCAAAGGGAAGGGTAAAATATATAAATTCACTGTTTCTTTAAAAATTGGGAAATTAAACTTATATTTTTTGTGGAGTTTAGAAAATTTTATTTGACATTTATTTTACTATTTTTTATTACTTTGAAATTCAAAGATTGGTAACATTGGTGTTCTTTGAATTCCATGTTGATATTTTATTGTGGATGGAAAGCATGGTTTAATTGTGGGGGTATTTGATGGAGTAAATTAATGTGCATATTATTAATCCAATAATGATTAATTTTTGATATATTTAAATGATAAGACACATGTTTTTAAATGTCTGAATAAAATAACAGGCAATTTGGATTGTAGAATTAAAATGAGCAAAATTGTGAAAAGTTCTTAATTCATGATTTTTTATAGTATTTTACATCAAGGGTATTTTTTTAATTTATTGAAAAATATATTTATAAATTGGGAAATTAAGTTTTTTTAGATTTTATATCTTATTTTTTTCGATATTTATATGCTGAACCAGTAGTTGATTCGATCATCTGGGGTATCTAAAAAATAAATGAAGTTGAAGACTTTTCTGGACCAACTGCATGGACCACACTATAGAAATGGAATCACATATCATTTTACACTCCTTTACATGAGGTGATTCCACCTTTAATAAAATTAGGATACATAGGTGCATTTCTCCATTAAATTGCATTGAGTTTTGATTCCATTAACGTGGACTTTGAATGATATATTTTTGAAAGAAGCTTCATAGAACATGCATCTAGAAAATAAAAATACTAATTAAAAATTCGTAAAAATAAAATCCTATTTCCAATTAAGATGAAATTTTGAGTTTAAACATCCAAAATATTTATGATGAAATTTAATGAAGGGTTCCACACCTGAATCTTCCAATTAATGGGTAAACAATGCAATAACTTTTGGCGGATTAAATCTTCCTTTAGATGGAGAGAAGCAATTACCTCTCAAATAATTACTTCTTATCCCCAAAACATCTGAGGAACCAAATAGAGGAGGATAAATTCCATTTATGAATTTTATTTCTTTATTTTATTTTTATTTTTAGTTTTATTTTCTAATGTAATGCATTAATATTTTTTATATTAAAGTGTTCCCCTTTCTTCTTCCACACATTTTTCATCCAATCTCAATCTCATTCTCTAACTCTTCCAACATTATATCGTGATATCTATGTAGTTCTCCATGGAAAGTGACTAACTTGAGGCATGGACACATGGGAGTTTTTCATGATGTTCTTCATTATTCCTCTTCAATTTAAGTGTTTTAAAAGTATTTGTGGTGGATGTGGGGGTATTGCGTGGTTGTGGTGGTCTTCCACCATGACACTATTTCCGAATCCATTTTCCCTTGATTAATTCATTTTACCTCACCTATATTAAGAAAACTCTTTATATGGTGTTTTTCGGGTTTCCATTAGGGTTGAAATGGCATATGGTTGAGGCGGGTCCCCTAGGAATAACATTCGCGGCTGAGGCATTACCCTATTTGACTATTGTTTGAGGAGTGGTTTGGTGTTGCAGACACAAGAAAAAATAAAAAAACTCAATAAATCTAGGGAATGCAATTTACTAATGAGGGTTCACTAAATAAATTATAAAATTGAATTTAAAAAAATAACGTGATGAATAAACCCGTATTATCCAACTCAAAGACCAAGACCTTTCTTCCCGAATTTAATTTTCTCGGCCTCTACATCTACATTTAGATTTCATTTTTTCAATTAATTATTTTAATTTCACTATATTCCAAAACGCTTAAACCAAATAATTTTAGTAAATTAAAAACAAAACAAATCATTATATTAGGTGAACTAGAATTAGTGAATAAACCGACAAAAAATCTCCTCATGTGAGAAAAACCCAGAAAGACACTTTGTTTCACTTGGAAATGATAGAAATATCATTTTTTCATGCCCCGTGATATGCGTGTGACAAAACTGGAGCCATTTCCAGGGATCTATACAGTTACATCAATAACATATTATAAGTTCAAATTTTTATAAATCTTTTTCTTTTTTTTTCATTTAAAAAATTTATAAAAAGAACAATTAATTTTCTATGATGAATTCATATTCAAATTTTTATGCATGTGAAGATTACACATAGGTAAAATATCATGAATGAGAATTTTATTATAGAGATCTAAATGATTGGGTGGATGGGATGAGCAATACTCTGTACGAATTGGGGAGGAAAATGGAAGGATCACTTGACTATGTTTGTGCATTGATGGAGTAACCTAAACCTAAACCAGAAAAATAAAATGAGGTAGTGGTGGATGAGGTTGCACAGCTCATCATTGAAGAACCAGAGGAGATAAATGTGGAGGCACCTGATGGATCATTAATCCTCACTCAACCAATTCTACTCGAGATAGAAGAAAAGGTGGATGACTTGCTAGCTGAGTCACATGTTAGTGTCAGTTGAATTTTGGAATGAATGTGAGGAACTTCTTGATCTCCCCAAGCATTGAAAATAATAACATCCAACACCACTAAAATAAGAAACCACACAAGTGATGAAATTTTAAGTGAAAATAGAGGGGCCAAACTAGATACCTCCACCTAGTGATAATCAACTCCAATACGAAATTTCAACTGAAGAAATCATTTAACCAAAAAACACTCAGGGAGATGATTTTTCATGAACTCTACCTTTTTGGATTCCAATCATTATGATTTGAGTATCATTATAAATAAATTTGAATTTTCCTATTCGTTCCATCCTTACCATGCCATAGAGGAAGATTAAAACTGAAGATGAACCTATTGAGGAACACATGGATCTCCTTGAAGACATTGAATATTTATTGGAGGGAGTACAAAAAGAGGTACTAGTCGATCTTCCTAAAGAACCAGAGACACATACTACATCACATCTGGAGCAACCACTGGAAGGTGAGGGAGATATTGCACAATTTGTAATTAATGAGAAGGAGGATCCATACTACATCCACCCCTGGATGTTTTATCATATTTCGAAGGGGGAGATCTAGTGTACTCTTTCCATGGTGTTCTCCTCAACATGAACAAAGAACTGCAAGACGGAAAAAATAAAATGTTGTGGTTCATGTCAATGAATTTCCACCCACTATTAGAGTATACATAATAGCTGGTACTTCCCACCGGAGGCAGTAATTATTTAGGGCCCACATAGGGTATCATACTAAGATTTATCTTTAAATTTTTTTATATTTCAATTCCATTTTTTATAAGAAGTAGTTTAGCATGAATCCCACTCCTCTTTATTTTTTGGAGCATTAATGACATGATATTTGTTCATAATAAAGTAATTCAATTTTTTAGGTTTATAAATTGGAAAATTAATCCTTATATAGAGGAAGAGTACAAAATATTTATTTCAAAAGGTAGTTAACATTTAATTTTTAAACATTTAAAATCCATAATTTTTTTAAATTATGTTATGAGATTTAAAGATAAAATTTCATCTCCAAAAATGAAATATAACCGTACATGACTTAACTAGAAGACATGAGTTTCTTAGGAATCCTATGATTCCATATTTTAGATTTCAATTTTAATGACATTGCATGAGTAAAATCGAAAATTGAATTTTTACTGGGAATAATGGATATTGAAATGATAACTCACGATTTAAGTTAATTAGTTAATTTATGTAAATGAAATGTCTCTACCATTTTTCACAGTTTCAATTTATGAAATTCATGTGAATTGATTTCCTGTTATTAATAATTCATTTAGTGATTGTCCAATTTAATATATCTCATTCCTGAGAAGATTTATAGACTAAGAACTTCCTCTTCATTCATGAGCATATTTCTTGAGTGATCTTGGGACATCTCACTAACCAAAAATTGAATTTGAATTAGTCAAAACTATGACTGTGGAAAAATGTATTTAAAATGATTGAGGCATCTTTTGAAAATCATTTATCCTTAAAGACCACATTTACATAAATCCTTATTTGAGCCCATAGATACCACAAATTCACTTTATATGGATGTGCCATGTTTCAAGCCATTTTTATCGATTCCTACCATACTCATGGTATTTTAATGACATTTTCAAGATGATGTATGGGGTTTAAGTGAATCAATGTTGAAGGGATGTTATAAATTGTAAAGAAAAAGTGTGGCTGTGCAATTGTGGGAATCATAAATGGTTGGGGAATCTTTCATTATACTTCATTTTTTTACCATCTTGAAATAAAAAAATTGAATGCAAAATAATAGAAACAAAGAACTGAAAAAAGAGAAAGAAGGGTTGTGTTTTGGGAAAACCAGAAATAACCATTTTCCAGACTAACTATCCTCTTATCGTATGTGGTTAGGTGATGGTTGTGAGGTTTGACCTCATCATAACATTCGAAAAAAATAAAAAAATTTAAAAAAATATGGTTAATTAATCATTCATTATACTTTACTTTGATCATGATCTTAAGTTGTGTTTTATAGGAAGTTGGTGTTGCTACTTTTATGGGGGTAATTTATTAAACTTTTTGATATCATGAATTTTACGTAATAGTTAACCCTTATTCTTGACCATTGATTTTTAAAACACAAAATCCTACCAACCATAAGAATTTGTGTTATTTGATCCATTATTGAAAAGTCCTCATGGTTTTATGTGAATATTTTTACTTTACAAAGTGGAACAATTAGTTCATTTACAAGATTATAGATAAGGAGAAACATCTTATGATATGAGCATAACTCTACTTGAATTGAATCATTAGTGATTACATTAAAAATTTAATGGTGAGGTAAATCGTGATATCAAATGTTTAACAATAATTAATTTAGAAGATTGAATAAATTAAAGAAGGTGTTCTAAAAATTTTCAAGTGGGAAAAGTAAAATAATATAATTAATTGTTTATTTAAAAATTGTGAAATTAAATTTATATATTATGTGGAATTTGTTAAATTTGATTTTACAATGATAATTGTTTGATTTTATTACTTTGAAATTTTAATATTGGTAACATTGGTGTCCTCTAAATTCCATGTTGATATTTTATATTGGATGGAATTCATGGTTTATGTGTGGGGGTACTTGACAGAACAAATTTATGTGCATATTTTTAATACAATAATTATAAATTTTTTATATTTTTAAATAATGAAATCCATGTATTTAAATGATTTAATAAAATATTATGTAATTTTGATAATATAATGAAAATGAGCTAAATTGTCAAAAGTAATTAATTCTAGAATTTTTACATATTTTTATTTCATGACTATTTTATTCAATTCATGAAAAATATAATTCCAAATTGTGTAGTTTTTTATAATACTTATTTTATTTCATTCAAATATATCTTCTGGACAATGGGGAGATTCGATCATCTAGGGGACATAAAAATAAATGATGTTGAAGAATTTTTTGGGTGGACTACGTCGACCACACCCTTAAAATAGAAGAACATAAAAGTATAAACTCTTTAAATAACAGTTATTTTTAATGTAATTGAACAATGATACATAGGCTCATCTCTAAATTAAATTCCTTGGACTTTAGAATCCATTAAATTGGCCATTGAATGACATTTTTTTAAAGGATTCTTCCTAGAAGCTACATCCAGAAAATGAAACCACTAATGATTAATTTATAACTCCAACATCCATTGAAAAATTCAGATTAAATTTGGATGGTGAACGAACAACACATTTATGAAAAATCATTATGAAGGGGTCCAGGCGTTAATCTTCCAATAAATGGTTCAAACAATGAGATAACTTTTAGAGGTTGAAATATACCTATAAAAGGAGAGGCTCTCTTACCTCTCAAACATTTCCTTTCCATCCCTTCACCATCTGAGTCACCAAGGATAGGAGGACATGATCCATTTAGGAATTTTATTTCTTTATCTTCTTTTTATTTTTTGTTTTATATTCTCAGGTAATGCATTAATATTTTTTATATTAAATTTTACCCCTTTAATTTTCCACCCCTTTTCCCTTATAGTCACATTCCCATTCTCCATCTTCCATCAATCCATCTTGATCTCTATGCACTTCTCCCTGAAAATTGAAAAACTCTAGGCATGGACTCGGGGAAATTTTTCATTGTGGTCATAACTATTTTCATCAATTAAAAATGTTTTAAATCTTATTGTGGTGGTTGCAGGGGTATTGCATGGGTATGGTTGTCATCCACCACCACACTATTTCTAAATACATCTATTTTATTTTATTAATCAATTTTCCCACCAGTCACTTTAGTAAAACCTTCATATGGTGGATTTGGGGTTTCTATAATGGTTAAAACAAAATATTCTGGAGTCATGTCCAATAGTAATAACATTCTCGGTTGAGGTGTTTCTCTATTTGACTGTTGGATGAAGTGTGGTTCGGTGTTCCAGGTGCATGCTAAAATCGTACACTCAAAAGATAAAGGGAAAGTAATTAATTAATGTGGTTTTAATAAATTAATAATCAAATAAAATTTAAGAAACAAATAAAAGGATTAATGAACCCATGTTATCCAATAATAGGAAAAATATATTTCTTCCAAATTTCATTCTGTCTACATTAACATCAACATTTAGATTTCCTATTTTCATTTAATTATTTAAATTTAACTATTTTCCAAAACCCCTAAAACCATTATTTATAGAAAATTATTAAAAAAATGATGTATTTGATTAGTTGAACTAAAATATGTGATTGAACTAACTGCAACCCTCTTCATGTGAGACGACCCTGGTCAGCCATTGTATCACACTGGTAAAACATTGAAATTTGCTTTTTCTAAAGTAACAAAGTCACACACATTACTATTAGTAAATTTTCTGCTATGTTTATGTGATATGTGTCAATAATGAAATAATATGAATATATATAATTTATATTTAAATTAAAAAAGAAAATATGTTCTTCAATCATTACATTATAAATGTTTTTTTTACTATTATGCAATAAAAAACAAATTTTATTTTTAATTAGTATTCAATTTCAAATATAGCATTTTTTGACAAATAAATGTATTATTTAAATAAAATATGTTTTATTAAAATATTATTATTAAATAATTTATATTAAAAAAATTACTATATAATTTTTATGATGTCAAATATAATTTTTATAAGTGTTCAAAAACTGTTATTGTAAAAACCCGAAAATTTATCGGTAAATATCAATTATTATTTTTAAAAGTTAAAATAAACATATTTAGAAAATTATTTTAATTAAATAAATTTTATATATGGAATTAGAATGTCAAAAATTTAAAATGGTGAATTTTTTACAATCATCAATTCAAATTTTTAGGTACAAACTAAATACCATATAAAAATAGGATTTGTATTGTGACATCATAATGACGTAATAATCTTGTAATAAATAACATAAATTGTATAGAAAATTATATATAAATTCACCTTAAAAATAATATGATTTCATATTTAGTTTAAAAATTTTATAAAGCCTTTATAACTCCTCTAAAACAATTAATACATTTTATTGTTTTAAAACTATTTTTTAAGAGTCTGACTCACTTTCACACAATGAAGGGAATTATTTTCTTATGTTAGTCCCTTGGAATTATAAAAAACTAAAAACAGTCCCATTTAGATGAAACCATGGGAAGGTTTGTGGTATTTTATAATTGATTATATATATTTAAATGCCTATGTTTGGTAAATAATAATGAAATCCCCACTCATTATCTTTATAAACCCATATGAGATACCATGTCTCTACACTAAAAATACATAGAGAATGTCCTTACTCTTCCCTCACCTCTCTAGTGCCCTCTTATGGTGAAAATAATCTCTCAAGGATATCCTCCCATGGATTTCATGTCACACACTCATGTATGGGATCCTAAAATTCTCTTCCTATTTCAAGTTTCTTTATTATCATTTTCTTTATATTTCCAATTCATAGGGTTTCTATATGTATTTATATGTCCCTATTAATGCCAATTTTATTTAAAAATGATAATATAACCATTTCTATATCGTCAACCCATTTATGAATTTTTATGTGACGCCTTTATGATGCTGAAATTTCGACACAATTTTCAATGAAAAAACAATTATATTTTGAATACCATACCTGATTCTTATCAAGGTTGTTCTCTTTTATATAATTTTACTTTATTTACAAGGGACGTACATTTATTTATTACATACCCATTCACAATTGAATAAAATATTATTATGAATTAATTCATGTTATATGATCTATGTGTCACACAAAAATATGTGAATGGAATTAATGTGATAGGTACACCTAACATTATATAGCAGTCCAATGCATTGGGAAATGATTAGCCTCTTGAGATATCATGTTGGAATAGGATTATAACCTGATTACATGATTATAAATTTTCAATCATGATGTCATGGATGTTATCCTTAACCTATGTTTATATTTCTATGTTTTTAGTTCTTTCAATATTTCCCATTTTTCCATTATGATTATAATGTTATATCATTCGACATTATCAATGTTTATGATTATCACATCTTTTATTCCCAATGAAATTAGTATTGTATGAAATTTATTAATTTTCTCATGTTATTTAATTTTTATTACCTTAATGGACTTTAAAACTCTACCTCTTCTGATATATTTCCCCAGGTTATCTGATACAGTATAAAGTATAAGCATGTTAAGGATGTTTTCAATAAAGATGACGGTTTTCATGTTTTCAGTTGTAATGTAATGTATCTAATTCCCAAAGAAACTATATTTCTTGTTATTTTGGGTTGTATTACGTATAATATTATGTGATAAATAATTAATTAATATGTAATAAAGATAAGGTTTATTAAAGTTGTAATCAAAAGAAATGTTTACTTATTTTTGAGATTATGATTATAAAATTCTAGAAAATGAATTAGGGACAAGACTAAGTATAAAAAAACATCCCAAAATTTTTCTTTGTATGGAATATGTGGTATATGATGAAACAAAATACCAATCTAGATACTACTGATGGATGTGGATCTGGGAAAGATTTGCATAGGGGTAAAACTCAAAAACATCCTGTCAATATTGAGTCTACCGGGAACTATTGTATGGCAACGGGCTTTCCTTTTCACTTCTCTTGACACTCCCAGGAGATATTCTATTGTAAATTTGTAATCTCAATATGTACCATTATAATGGAGACATAAATTCTATTTAAAATATATGTTAGGAAATAGATCATGGATAACATAGAATGAATCCTATAAATTCATAAGTTAAGGAAACAAATGTAATTTATAAGTTATCTATTTAATATAATTTGATTCCATTATATAAATCAAATATATTATGTATACTCAGCAATAATTTTTCATTTATTCTATCTAATGGACACAAATAAGTGAATCAGGTAAAAAAATCAAATTATGGGAAATTCTATGAGTTCCCCAATGAGATTTTCAACCTAATGGGAGAAGGAATCAAGAATGTAGTTATAATAATATCTCATATGATTCTAGTTATGAATATAATCTTGTATTATCAGTTCTTCCTAAATTACCATAAGGAAAAAAATATTAAATTGATGTATTAATGTAATAAATTCCTCTAACATTTAGTGGATCATATGATCCCTTAATCAAAAAACAATGGGTCAACTATATTGAGAATATCTTCACATCCTTAAGTGTTCTAAGAAAGAGATGGTTCTATTGAATCTTTATCATATAGATTGGGAAGATGATCAATAGTGGAGATTAATCAAAAAATGTAAATCATGAGGAAGAGATTGATGCGATGGGGTGGAAGGAATTTTGGAAATTTTTTTTTTGATAAATATTTTTCTCGCACTCTTCGACCTAAAAGAGAAAGGGAATTACATTCCCTAAAAAAAGATAAAAAATATTTTGGGGAATATAAGGTAAAATTCAAAATAATTTCACAAGACACCTACTGATTTTTCACCTCCTTTAAAAGCATGTTCAGGTGCTTCTTTTGTGAGATAAAACCTATACTATGATTACACCTCTCATTATAAGACATTAATAGATAATAGGAAATTGTGTGAGGTTACTTCAATGTGGGAAAAAAATATCTATGATATCAAGAGTATCATATAGATAAGAATAAAAATTAGGTGTTTAATTCTGGCATTCCAATGGTGAAATATAATAGTTCTAGGTAATTTTATCATCCCACTTATCAATAGCATGGAAAGAATCACCTCAAAAATTCCCAAGGGGATGATGAAATGATTTAGGTGTTTGAAGTATGTACCAGTAACTAGCGATTTCCAACAAGAGAAACCCACTAATGAGTTAGAGTAGATTAATGATCTGGTTTACCCTGATCACATAGTTCATTTCATAAATTAATAGAAACAAGGGCACTTTTCAAACCAATGTACTAAGACAAGGGTTTTAGGGGACATCCAACGACCTATAAAGAAGCAAGGGAGAAAATGTTTCCATCAAAACCACTGTGAACGATCCCGAAATAGAAGAATTGATTGTTACAATAGTATTCATTCAACAATAGATATCCTACATTTTTATATTGGATCTATTCATTCCATCATATAATGAATATTTAGTTTAAATATTTAAACACCACCAAAAATCATAGATGTAGATATATAAGTGAAAAAACAAAACTGGGGAAATTATTTCATCCTAATTATATAACTCCCCCCAAATAATTTTTTTTGTGGTAAACATCCTAGATAACCTTGTGACACTAACATGGGAGAACTTTTATGAAATTATAGATATTTATTGTCTTTACATATATATGTCCATCATAAATTGCAATGAGAATAAAATCACTCTCTATATTGTGATTCTTCCTTTGATTCTATATAAGTGCAATGAGGAAGATGAATCTTAATTAACCCCCACATTAAAAGAATTGATATTTTTCCCCATGATAAATTCTATCTAGCTCAAATGAAATAGTCTCATGAGAGAATCATCCAAGAAGAAATTCCCATTTTTATATAATATAATGAAATTTTCCCTATGGATTGTCTGGTCTTTCTTCTTGCTGAGAGGATGAATTTTCAATCGATAATATACTAGGTAAATTACCATTATATATGAATCTATATAGAATGTACTTTGTTGAACATGGGGATTTTAATATACAATTATAGAAGAATCTAGAAAACGTTCTCACATTAACAAGGTCTTTAGTATGGGGTCTACACATCCTCTTTTTTAATAATAAATTTGGGTCAATGCACAATTACATTGACTATTTTGAGATCAAAAAGAACATGAGAAAGAAAATGTATCCAGTAACATAGATTTATAACTATTTTGATCAACTATATGGATTACCAACTTCACTAAGGTGGATATGTGGTCGGGGTATTACAAATTTAGGGTGAAGAAGGGGGTTATGTCAAATATTTTTTTCCAGACAAGGTAAAGGCATTATGAGGTCATAGTAATTCCATTCAGACTCACTAACAATACAAAAATGATCATTTACATGATTAATAGTGTCATTATATATTATCCTAAAAAAATTCTGGAAGTCTTTATATATGATATTCTAATATAATACAGAATAATGGAGTTTCTTAAGGAGAATCTGAACACTTTGATAAATAACTTATTAATGGATAATTGTTATGCAATGTAAATATAATGTGAGTCATGTTTGATGGAAGTATCATTCATGGTGAATATAATCAAAAGTAATGGTATATATATATACCCTACAAAAACATTAGTAATTGAACAATTTCCAATACCAACATCTATGATAGATATCCATAGTTTCCATGTATTACGATGATACTATCAGTGATTTTTTAGAATGTTTTGGCAATTGTAAAACCATCAAAGAAATCTATATGGATTGGTATTCGAGTTTTCTTTGAATGATTAATGTTAAGAGAGTTTCATGGAGATGAAAAGGAGGCTTAAAAAATCATTTTTACTCAACTACTCACTTGTGGAAAACATTTAATGGTATTTAGTGATGCTTCGATGAAGGGATTGAGTTGTTTGTTAATGGAGATTGAAAAATTCATAAACTATGATACTAGGATGTTGATATTTCATGAAGAAAACAACCCAATTCCCATTTTGGAGTTTACTATAGTGATCTTCACATTGAATATATGGAGGAATTAACTCTTTGGGGAGAGGTGTGAAATATTTTTAAATCACAATATTCTCAAGTCAAATATCTCATTGATGAAATTAAATATGTGATAAAAAGATGATAGAGTTGATCAAGGACTATGACATAACAATTGACTACAATCTTGGGAAATAAATAAATGTTTAAGACACACAATGTAAAAAAGATACATTAATTCTATCATTGATGATATTTTAGAGTAGTATAATATTCTATGATTTGTATAGGATAAAAATGATTTTCTTAATGGAATGAACATCGTCAATCCTTTTACAAATTATTGATCACCCATATCAAATGGATATGATAATGTATTCCCAAATAGATGATGTAATAATTCAGAATAATGTGGAGACTAAAATTAATGGGAAATAATTAGAGTTAAATTTTAATGAAGGATTTGTGATATTTGGGTGATGACTATGTTTATCATAAAATCCTGTGTTAATGATGGATATTTTGGATGATTCACATAGCTCAACCTTCTCCATAAATCTATGTAGTAAAAAAATTGAAATCTCCAAGAGAACAATTTGTGGGAATAAATTAAGAATTGGTTCATTGAATATACATCATGATGTCTTGTATGATTTCATGTGAATGGTGAAAGGAATAAAATACAAGGTGATGATACATCCATTACCCATACATAAATGGAAATGGGAAAACAACATAATGGACTTTTTCAATCATCTTATGAAGAAATTTATGGGAAATAATGGTATATGGGTTGTGATGGATCAGATTTTAAAGACTACAACCTTTATTGTGATTTGAGAGTATTTCTCACTCAACCAACATAATAGGATATACATTAGAGAAGTGGTTAACTACATGGAACACCACTATTGAGTGTATCCAGTTGAGATCCAAGATCTAACAAAACATTATTGTAGAATCTTCCACACACTATAAATACTGAGTCAAAATTCATCATGATTTATCATCCTCAAATAGATGAACAATTTGAGAAGACTATCTAGACACTTCATGGAATGTTGAGAGCATCATTACTTGAATTCAATAGAGGATATGATTATGATATTTCTATTGTTAATTTCTCAAACAATAATAGTTTCCACTAAATAATCCAAATAGATCTATTTGAATCCCTTTATGGGTAAAGGTGAAGAACACCTACATGCATGGATGATGTTGGGGAATGAAAACAACACATTTTGGAAATGGTTGAGGTAAGGGAGAAAATAGTCAGGGCTAATCAGCTTCACATTATGGATTCTACGATTTGAAAAAAGATCCAAGCTACCAATCATAGATGAGACAAAGAGTTTTGTGTTGGGAATATAGTATTCATCCACATATCTCCATGGAAGAATGTTATGATATTTTGGAAGAAAGGAAATCTTAGTATAAGATATATCGATCCCTTTAAGATCCTTGATCCCATTAGAGTGGTTTCAAATATAAGATAACTCCCACATAATCTATCACACGTACATGATGTATTTCATGTATCCTTCTTTATGATTTAAATAGGAGACACCTCACATGTACTCAATACAGAGGTGGTACCATTGGATAATGATCTATCATATGAAGAGAATCTGGTGAAGATATTTTACATTAGAGACAATGTTCTATGAAATAGTACAATTCACCTACTGAAGGTGTTGTGGGGAGACAACATGTTTGATTAAATGATGAGGGAACCAGAGGATGTGATGCAATATAATTACCATTATTTATTCTAGTATGGTAAATGAGAATCTCTTGGGTGAAATTCCAGATTGTGGGATGATTATAATGACCCAAACTATTATAAATAAAATTCAACATATGTTTTAATAAAATTTGATATTTTGTATTATAGTTATATAAATAATATTCACTAGTTATTTTTTTTGATTTTATATACTATTAAATAATCATTAACATTGATAATATCGCTGTTGAGTAATGGTCATATGATTTGTATAAATATAGGGTTGTAAAAAATTCAATGGATGTAGAAAAAGGAATTGATGACCTCCACTAGATGGATCATACCATATGAAGACCATATATAAGATATTTAAAGGAATATATAATCTCAGGGCTTTGAAATTTTCCATGACCAATCTGAGATCCAACAACTTAAGCCTGAGTGAAACCGTTTATGGGAGAAGTTCATGCTCGTCGAGATCACGACCCAAACCATGTTTGCTGAACCACCCCATGAAAGTATGATATTCACACACCTTACTCCTAAGTAATTTTATGGTGAATTAATGGGATACATATCATGACCAAAAGAATTTGAATATTTCTATTGAATTTTAAATAGAATAATGTTCAAATTTTCATTTTATCATTTCTTTAGATTTATTTTATTTTTATTCAATTACAAAAAAATAGAATTCTTAATTGATATAAAATTATAATAAAACTATTAATTTTTATGATTAAATTTATTTTTTAAATAAATAGTATTTTAATAAAATACTATAATTAAATAATTTTTATTAAATTTAAATGATCATATAAATTTTATGTAGTCAAATGTAATTTTTATGATGGTTCAAAAACTGTTATTCTAAAAAAATACTTCTCAATAAGTATTGATTTATTTCTAAAATTGAAAATAAACCTATTAAGATAATTATTTTAATAAATGAATATTATTCTTTTAATCCAAATATCAAAATTATCAAATGGTAAATTGTTTATAATTTCATATGATAATCGAATTTTCGGATAAAAATTAAATACCTTGTAAATATAAAATATATATTTTGATTTCATAGTCACAAAAAGGAGATATAATAAATAAAATGAATGATATCCATGAAAATAAGGTTTTTTACATAATTTGATTTAATGTTTATTTATTTAATTTTATTAATTCCTTATGAATCCTCCAAAACCATTAATACATTTTCCGGATTTTAAATCATTTATTTAAGAGAATTAAAAACTTACACATAATCAGGGGTATTATTTTATTAATTTATGACCCTAAAAATTGAAATAATTTTAAAAAGTCCCATTTAGAAGAACTCATGGGAAAACCATGGTAAGGATTGTTGTTTTGGTTATTTTATTATATAGAGTCCAGAACCAATATTTGAGAAATAATAATTAAATACCCATTAATTTATTATATGAACCCATCATGGCTCCCATTTATATTCACTAAAAATCCATGGATAATTTACTAACTCTAACCTCCTCTCCCATGAGTCCTCATTTGGTTCCCATGTTATCAGTAAGATCCTCCCAAGCATTAGGGGTCACAAACTCATATAATAAATCCTTACCTCATCTTATTTTTTCATTTTTATTTAATATCTTATTACATATATTTTTAAATCATAATGTTGGGATATATATTTAAATTTTATAACAATTCCCATTTTATGTCCAAATAATTAGACAACCCTTTATCTCCCAACAACCAATTTTCTGATTTTTATGTCACGTCATTATGCTACCTAAATTAGGCCTCAATTTTACATTAAAACATGTGTTTATTGAACACAATACACATTCCATATCAGGGGTGTTAAATTTTATACAATTTTACATCTTTCAAATTGAACATACATGTATATAATCCCCAATCATTGATCAAGGAATAATATATGATGATGAATGAATCCTTGTTGTATGATGTATCTGGAACAATTAAGCATGAAAATAAAATGAATGTGATTGTTTTTCTGAAAATTATATAGCACACCAATGCATTGGGTAATTTTTAGTCTTAGGAGATGTCCTGCTAGGATTGGGAGTAAACCCGATTAATATATGGAACCTTTTCTATCATGATTTCTAGGCTGTTATCCTTGACCTATGTTTATAATGTAGTGTTTTATGTTTTTTCCACATTTTCTATGTTGACATTATGATTATTAGGATATATCATGCCTCATTGTTACTATTTATGATTATCACACCATTTACTGCCCATTAATACAGCTTTTGTATAAAATTTATCATTTTATTCATGTTATTAAAATTTTATTCACTTACTATACTTTACCACTCGTCAATTTCTTATGTATTCCCCGATTTTATCCCATGTAGTTTTATGTACGAGAATATTAAATAGTTTTTCAATAAATATGACATGTTTATTGTTTTATGTTGTTATGTAATGTATTTAATTCCCAAATACAATAAAATTATTAGTCTATAGGTTTTTATTAAGCGTAATGTCATGTAAATAATCAATAATTAATATTTAATAATGAGAAGTGTTGTCAGATATATGTTTTAATAATTCATGTTTTTGGGATCCATTATGATTTATGTCTTTAAAATGCCAGGATTTATTCCACGAATGATGTTTATAATCTATGATATGAGGGGTACTATTTTCAAAAGATACTATCTTGTTCTCAATCAATTAGGCTCATGATATATTTATATCTCCATTGTTTACCCTTACTGAGCATGTGGGATCACCTTTTCATTTATTTTCCTTCCTCAGGTTATAATGATAAGTATAATGTATGATATTTTTAAGAAGATTTAGAGTTATGAATTAGATAGTGGGATATGATGTATCTCACTTAGGGATCAATTTTTATGTGTATATGGTTACAAATTTAATATAACTAAACAATCATAGATTTCACTATTATATTATGCAGTGAATATTCAACTATTAAGATGTAATATTTATGTAAGAGATGTTTTGGTCATTGTAGTAGGTTTCTGATTATGATTTAGTTAGCCTTTGGAAAGGAGGATGAGAGGACATTATGTGATCCATTCAGATACTTTTAAGGACATGACTATGGATATGTCTATTGATAATGATATGTATGAGTCAATGTATAATAAGATATCCTTTATTTTTATTAAAAGATAGTGTGATAGGTTTATAATAAACTAATTCCTTATCTGGATATGACAAGAAGATGTGGATCTTTCATATAGATACCTAGGGGTAATAACTCAATAAAAGTGTGCATTGAGTTGGACATGATCATAACATAGTGTCTGAAAATGGTCCTTTCTTCACAAATGGTTTATAAATACTAGGTCATTTTTTTAAAAATTAAAAACCACTTTATAATCCATCATTAATGATTAAAATGGATGGTGACTATGAATAACCTAGGATATACCCATGGTCTCATAGACTGAAAATGGGATGTCGTTACTTAGAAATCCTATAAGTGATTTCTCATTCTTATGAAGAATTCCATAAAAATTAGTGTTTCTTAAACTATTATTTCTAGATTTTTTAAATGGATGGTACCTAAATTAACCATACTAATGATGAATGAATTCGACATTGAAATGAACGTCCTCCTAAGAAACCAATTGTTATGGGATATGGAAAAGAAAACCTCATTTATATTCCCACACTAATTGATGAAGCTATTAATCATGCGGATGTTCCAAATGAGAAAAGTGGGGAATAAAGTTATGTTTTTCCCTTCAGGAATAAATTCCAACAATCTTTCAGTGGCTAAAATGATCTACTAGTCACTGAGTAGTGGATCAGTACCCCTGAAATTATATTTTCTATTCCACAGTATTTAAAGAATGAATAATTTATTCTATATATCTATCATTTTAAAGGTGAAGTATATAAATTTTATAATCTTATTAATAATATGATACAAGAGGATTTAATTGAATTCATGGAATGGGAAGGGATTAAGGGGATATTTTCCATTATATAAATCTCTCATATTGTACAAAGAAGGGTGGAGAATCATTGTCTCAAAATAAAATAGAAGGATGTGGAATTTATTAGCACATATGCAGATAATTTTACAATAATTTCACGATATAATTTTTGTTTAATCATCAAATCAGATGAAAAAATTTATGTTTTATTTAGAGGCTAAAGACTAATTCTTCAATGGTGTTTTCTATAAGATAATTTAGTACACAATATGAAGTAATTTTATGTCCGTTGAATTTAGAAATGAAAAATAGATATTCCAACCAGTACCATGATTTTTATAATTAAAAGAAGATTTATTCCCAAAAGAAATCAAATAAATTACATGGTGAAAGGAATTTCAGTCACCAACATGCCAAAAATATGGGAAAAAGAACTTTGGTGTATTCCTAAAAGGAACAAAAGAGGGTGTAAAATGTTTGAGAATCCTATAAATTTAGAAAAATAATATATAATTGATGGGAAGAATCTTTTCAATGAAATGAATTGCATGATATATTATAAGAAGGCACCACTATGACTCTATTGTTTCATGTCAAAGTAATTTGGGAATTTTGAGATTTAATACCCCAATTTGATGGCTAATTTTGATGTTAATACACAAAACCCCCTAAAGAAAAATGATTAAGTGAATGATTATTCAACCATAATTGATGAAGTGAATAATCATGACTAGGGAACATTATCCTCCCCTACTGAGTTGGGAATTTTAGGTTTTATTTTTTATTAATGAGCCCTATACATATATTATTGGTCATCCTTTAGTGAAATTTCTTGAAATTTTGATCATTTATTATCATCCCCTACAAGGTATTTAGTGTAGTGATATTTAATATTTTATTATATCGATATATGGATAAACCCTAGATTCTAATGAAAATGTTTTCTTATATGATTATATTTTATATAAGGTATAAAGTGTGAATAATAATTTGGAAGCGTGTTTATATCCTTGCAATATTAAAATAACATTTTTGGATACCATAGTTGGTTTATGAGTTTATGGTTGATCATAATTATAAATTCATTGATAACACTTTTTAGGTTTTATGTTATGCGAGTTTCTCAAGAATAAGGATATTTTAAGATAAATTTCTAATAAATAAACTCCTTGGTTTTGTATATGTTTTAGTGAAAAATATATTTTTAGAGGAATAAATTTATGAGTATTGTACTTATGACTGAAGGTACTAGAAACCATTATGTTTATTTATTTATTTGAGGTTAAGGTAATTATGGGTTGTAGTTGAGCACGTTATGAAGCTAGTAGAATTTTTTCACCAGGGAGGACATTTATCTTGATCCACATTCCAGAATATACATTTTGTAAGTGATAAGTTTCCATGGTAAACCACATTGAATTGAATCTAATTGGTATCCAATGATTACCTCAATGTCTTGGAACATTTTTTCAAAAGATCTTAAAATAGAGTTGAGTATTAAATATAGGTATCATCCTCAGACAGGCGGTCATTATGAGAGAGAAATTCAACCATATAGGATATGGTAAGATCTAATTCAATGTATTTCAAAAGTGGTGGTGAATAAAACCTTCTTATATTTAATAATTTATATGATAATATCTTTTATTCAAGTATTTAGCTAGCTCCTTATGAATCTATCTCTATAAAGATGTTTAGAACTCCGATGTAATGAAATGAAGTTGCATAAAGATAAATATTTTGACATAATATAGATGATAAAATGGAAATTAATGTTAGATCCATTCATAGAAATTTATAGGTAAACAATACATAAATGTTCAGATGGTAATCATCAAAACGATCTTGAATATGATGTTGTTTACAAGGGGATTTTATGAATATATAAATAGATGAAAGAATGAAAAACTAATCCCTAGGTAAATATATCTATTTGGAATTCTTGGACCTATTGGGACCATAACTTAACCATTGGGGCTACCACTGAACCACTCTCTCGTTCAAGAAGACTTCTTTGTATCTCTCCTAAGTAAGTAGATAACAGATCTATCACATGTATTGATCTCAGAGGTCGTATCAAAAAAGTATGATTATTCTTTTAAGGGAAACCCAATGGAGATTTTTTATTATATAGATAATGTTCTATGAAACAAGTCCAATAATTTGGTCATTTCTTTTGAAAAAATCACCACTTTAAGGGAGTCCTGTGGGAATTTGTTGATGTAATGAGGCATATGTATCCCCAGTTGTTGGTTCCAATGTGATGGATTTTGATGGAAATTTTTTAAGGGTTCTAGACTAAAGGAAATGACAGTATAAGAAATATTTTTTAGAATATTATTAATTTGATCAGTATTTTCTGTTTAAAGAAACATCAAAATTAATATGTGTTACATTTATCCTCGAGTATAGCATGCGTTAAATGCGTTACTAAATTTTAAACATACCATTATATAATATTATTTAAATATGATTATTATAACGTAGCCAGTATACTTAGTGATATGAATATTATTAATTTTTTTGAAATATTATGTATAATGGATTTATATAATGAAAACATATTGATAATAAATTGCTTATTTTTTTTGATAATGTCCTTATATTTTTTGAAAGTACTATTTTCCCAAAAATGTTATTTATTTATTTTTTTGAAAAATAATAAAAAATATATGTGAGAAATTTAGAGAATTAATTTGATAAAATCATATTATAGAAATCATCATGCTAAAAATTTATTACAATGTGTTTTTGGTATTTTAAAGAAAAAGCTACTTTTCTTGAAGAATAGTAAAAAATATTTGGTTGTATTGAAAACATACTTTTTTTTAATAATATTTAATGTAACTTTTTGTTTTAAAATTGGTTTATAAGTTAAATTAGCATAATTATATATCTATTAATCAAAATTAATTCATTTTACTAGTTTTAAAATTTGTTTTTATATAAAACACTTTTGATCTTTTGAACTATTTCTATTTAGAAATACACTTTCTAAAAGTAATTGTGAGATTTATTATAAATTAAATTATGTCCTTTATGTGAATAGAATTTGAGAAAATTGATTCCATATTTGTAATAATCATAATTTAAATTAAGTTATTAGTTCAAACAAGTTTTTTACCACAATAAAAATTTAAAATATTAAAAATTATTTTCCATGATTAATGAATACATTAGTTTAGTGGGGGTTAAAATAAAAAGATAATGGTTAAAAATTACTAAAAACGTCTCCAAAACCCATTTAATATACATATATAGACCTGATATATAAAATTTTAGTTAATAGCATGTTTTTTATCCTTGTGGCATGTGAAAAATTTTAAGACCCCGACCCCTGTAGTCCGAAGTCAAAGCCTTACATTCATACATTGGAATAATAAACAATGATGCCAGATCCTGAATGAGTGAACAGTTTAGTAGATTTGGAAAACTAGATACAAATATAATTGTTACATTTCAACTTGAAATAAAAAAATACTAAAACTCCACTAGAAACACCAACAAACTCCTTGATTATCCCTACAAGTCCATCATTATAAAAATCGTCGCATCCTGGGGAAAAATAAAATATAATATAGGTGTGAGCTTAGATGCTGACTAAGGGTATTAAATAATATAGAAGCTATAATAAATAAAAATAAAAAAATATTCCAAGGTGAATTACTAAAAATTAATTCCATTAAAACATAATCTTTGGCATAATATTGTAAGAACAAAATAGTTTAAATTAATCTACATAAATAATGACATGAGAATGAAACATAACCATGTATATTCTATTAGTCTAATAGTCACATTGATTATCTTTTGAAAATTTTATAATGAGGGAATTCATAATTATAGACAATATCAATATAACGTAAAAGATTCATCCTAGACACCGTACAAAAATGCGTAAAAACTCATTGTAGCTTGTATCACGAAACCTGTCAATGTATCAAAAGGATGTTGATGCCCCCGACCATCACATACTAATCCATATGTATTCCCCCTATGAAATTGGGGAATAATAATAATAATATAAATTAATTTTGAAACAAGAATATGAAATGAAAATAATTTCCCCATTAAATTAACATAATCAAAATCTATCTAGAGTAATATGGAGATTGGTATCCAAATACTATATCCCGATTCAAAATAACCAAAAACCATTAAAAAACACGGTATATGGTAAAATAGAAGATCAATTTCAATAAATGATAATATTAAACATAGTCTGTTGAAATAGAGAAAAATACTCTAATAAAATAGTTGATATATTTTTTTAGATAAATACCTCCTTTTACTATTGGAAAAAAGAGTTATTTTGGAAAATAATTTTTATTTGTCATAATATGTGACTGGTAATATAATAACCCATGTTTTTTCGAACTGTAGTTTTGAGAATAAATATGAATTTTTGGTGTTAGATGCTCCTGGGGGTAAAATTTTATTTTCCCCCAATTAAGTGACATCTGATAAATTTTTGGACCACTTTGTTAGTCCTAGAACAGGGTGTTTACCCTAGGACTTGAGTTTGGTAGAAATCTAAGCTGTTGGAATTTTAGTTGAATATTAAATATTTAATATTATTAAATTAAACATTAAATTATTCATGCTGGTTCATTCAGTGATAAATTTTAAATAGTGCATCCGATTTATATATGTTTCTCCAATATTGAGTTTGGAATTGGGAGTTTAGCCTAGGTGAGGAATAAACATTAGTTAAGCATCAGGGCCGACCTCAGCCCCTTTTTCTTCCTTTTTTTCTTCGTTTCCTTTGTTTCTTCTTCTTTCCACAAACACCCCCATTCACATGCCTCCAATTGGGATCCTCCTTCATCATAACCTATCATTGAAAATGTATATTGAGAAAGAGAGGGAGATGTAAGTCAATAGGGCTTCCATTTTCATGCTCTGGACATGCTGAGCCAGCGTGCAACATCTATGTATGGTGAAATCAACTGAAACTTCGGCAGTTTCCACCCTGAAGATAGTTCCATTAACATTTTCACTATAGATACCCTTTAAAAATGTTTTTTTTTCTGTTTTTAAATTCCATTTACGCTTATTTGTGACCTCTTAAGTCCGGATCTACTATTTCGGGGGTGAAAATAGGTGTTTCATGAGTTTTGAGGTTTTTACCATCAGAAATGTAACACCCCATGGTTTTTAAAATAAATATAGAGTGAAATTTTATAATATAACCTCTTATATGTTTTGAATTTCAAGAAATGGTTATCATGAGTCATGTTCAGTAAGTCATTTGGAGTCTGATAGAACAAAATTGACTTTTGGTGAATAGTAATACACCCTTATGAACAGTAATATGAATAGTAATATGACCATATGAATAGTAAATAAGAATATTATTATTATTTTCTTAAGGCAATAGGATAATGGGATCTTAATTAATTTTCCAACGTCACATAAAACTAATTGCACTTCAAGATTGTTATTTTTCGAATTAACTGTGACCTTATTTAAAAACTAAATTAATAATATTTGTAAAATTATTTTTGAAAAATGGATTTCACTTTTGAAATCTACACGTCGAAAAATGGTAGGGGTGAAATTTTGGGATATTTATAAAATGCTTGAATTTTTCAGGAATAGTGAAAAATACAGTTTTGAGTATTCAGTAGTTTAATGAAATCATAATGAGATAAAAATTAAAATAAAAGGCTGGTCGACTAGTGTATTGTAACTTATGACATGAGGTGTCCCAAGTGGCTTAAACCATCGGCAAGCCTATGGTTTGGAAAAAACCACTAATGAGGTGTCCCTTTGAAATTATAGAAAAAATTACCTCTCTTTTTCTATGAATACCCACTAATCCATTCGTTTTATTTCATTCCAAATCACTCATCCTAGAATATCTGGTGGTTTTACCTCTCTAATAGTCCTCCCAAGGTGTCCTTAATCCCCCACGTTTCCAACCTTCAAGATCTTGGAGTTTTTCTACAAGGTAAGGGAATCCTTCATTCTCTTCCTTAAGTCGATACTTCTTTTGTGTTATCTATTTGATATTCCTTTCTCATATATTATGTTTTGACTTTACTCATTCCTATTACTGTCCTTTAGATTTTAATATGATAAGATACCATTTTTCTCATCATTTTATTTTATGAAATTTTAAGTGAAGTCGTTAGGCTGCCGAATTTTCATAAGGGATCTTTTAACTTTTCTTTTATTTTCATGTTTGTCTCTTTTATTTTCCTCTCTTCACCTCATCTGTCCAAATTATCATGATAACTCCATTAACATTTATATCCTTTATTTATGTCATGTTAATGGAAGACACATCATAAATATTCTTACTCCCTCCCTTTTATTTTTATAAACGAAATTAGCGTCCATGAGTTTCCAATTTATATCCTTCATGGACGACGAAGATTCGTTCTTCAATTTCTTCCTCATTACTGGTCATGAAACAATTTTTATGGTTGAAAAATACTATAATATATGTTTAATAACCTAATTAATATTCATGAACTTTATTATGTACATATAATTAAGTTATATGACAAAACTAGTTCATAATAATCCAAATACTGCCGAATAATCAAAGTTTTTGTCATCTAATGATTCATCCTCATTCCATATAAAAAAAATAATAGAGATGACCATTAACAATTCTTTATGTTCATAAATAATATATAATTCCAATCCTGGATATTTATAACCATTCCACATGAATGTCATTACTTAAAAACAAGTGAACTGATTATGAAAATAAAGGAAACAAACTCTCCAGAATAATGAAATTCAATAAAATAACTTATAAATAAAGACATAAATGAAATAACCAGAATTATTTTAAACTAAATACTTGTATAATAGGTTATGAAATAAGTTATTAACAAGTATAATTTCATATTCCAGGATCTTAAGTACAAGAGAGGAACACATTTGGAGTTAAGGTAAGGGTTTTTCACCCGAACTTCCATTTTCATTCAGGTTACTTTCACTGTCTAATTACCTCAATGAGATTCTTATGTATTGTAATATACTCATTATATATTCTGTGTTAGTATCATATATATGATTACAAATGATAACCCTTCCTTATTCTATGGATAGATACACACTTTAAATGGAACATTCAAAATTGTTTCCAAAATAGAAGCCTGATTCCAAGGAATTTATCCAATTCATATCAATTTACAAAGGCACTATATATTCTGTTTTTGGAAACAATTATCTTTGTAAAAATACTCATTTTATTATGAAAATTATATATTACTTCACTTCTTTTTTTATACAAATATATTCCAAAAGAACACTTCTTTTCAAAATAAAAGAGTATTTATCTCAAAATTGCTTAATGATTTTATAAGAGTGTTTTCGTTCAATGCTCTAATTGATTTCATGGTATTATTGGGTTGAATCATTTATGAAGTCCAATACCATATTTTATTTAATGTTTTATGACTAACTTTATTTTTGATGATCTATCTTAAAACCATTCATTATATTATTCAAATTGGTTAGTGTTTATGTTCAATAATTTGTGAAGGTTAGTTACATTTCATATGATAGTTTCAATATGAATGTATATGTTGTTCATGATGATACCCTCTCATATATGGAATTCATTGGACTTATAATGTGATGGGTGGGGCTTGCTATAGCCCCTCGATGCATTGGTAGGTCTCTTGAGACAATTAGACATGGAATTCACCGAGGCATTTCCCAATGTGATATGGATTTTGATAGAGGCATTAATCTATAGATGTCTTTGCCGAGGCCATGAAAAAATGTTTCAGAATGTCTGGAATATGAACTTGCCTCTTTATGAAGCAAGTAATTGAAAGTTTATGTGGTTATTTGACTAGTATAATACCCATGATTTTGTTTTATTATGGCATTATTTACTGAGCTCTTATTGCTTCCATAACGTGTTTCAAGTTTATTATTAAATGCATGTGTTTTCAATTATTCACCATGTATAATGATTATATTATCTTCTGCTTTATTTCTTACTCATACTGAGTGTTTGAGCTCATCCGTTCTTATGTTCCGTTTTCTCAGGATATGAAGAAGTAAATTATGAATGACATGAAAGCTTAATCTAGGAGACATGATGTTGCTAGTGGAATAAATTAGTGTTTTTCCCCTTCATGTTGTAATGATCAACTTATGCATGTAAATTGTTTCCAATAAATACTAAACTACCCACTCCTTCAGGATTTGTATTCCTTGTATAAATACCAAATTAATCAAATAAGGCACCAACTCCATGCAACTGGGGTCGGGTCCTTACAGTTGGTATTAGAGGAATTTAGTAGAATAATTGGAAACAAGATTTAGAAGACGTAGAATTAGGGAAGAGTCCCTAAGCTAGTCTTTGACGATAAACAGACATGAATGTCATGGTATTTTGGTAAGGAATAGATTATGTGGATCTTTCAAGCAATGCATCCATGTCTGGATATGAGCAGGTAGAGGCAGCTCTATTACAGATGTATCTAGGGGTAACACCTGAAAACACTACTTTGAGCTAGACTCGAATGGGAACTAGTGCATGACAATGGGCCTTGTTGCACTCTTGGTTATGACACTCCTAGGGGATATACTTAGGATAGTTCACATTTTCTTTACAAGCCATTATGAAGGTGTTTAATGTAAATATTCCTCAAACAAACCATTTTTGTGAATATGGGATTATCCATACAAAAGATATCAATTTTTCTGAGTGTTTTTATGTTAAGATTGTACATTATGATTCATAACCTAATAAATTGAATTCCATTATCTAGATATGGAACCTAGTGGAAGGAATGGAATACGCACGAATGCACGTGTCCCCTATAGGAATTTTCCTCCGATGTAAGATAATGTTGTTGGCTCTGGTGCAATGGCTATTGTTGAGCAACTCATAACTATACAGGGACAACTAACTCAGGTTATTAATAATAACCTTACATGTATAGAGAATCCGGATCCACCAGATGGAGTATCCATGCAAGATCGCTTAATGTGACAACAACCTCCATCATTCAATGGGACTACAAACCCTTTTGTAGCAGAGAAGTGGATATGTTCCCTTGAGAATATATTTATCCATTTGGGATGTGATGAAAGAGAGAAGGTTGTTATGGTAGTATATCATCTATCAATAGATGCAGATTAGTGGTGGTCATTAATCCAAAACATAAAATATGGGGATGAGATGGAAGATATGGTATGGAGGGATTTTAAGGAAATATTCATAGAAAAGTATTTCCCACGGCAGCATCGAGCAGATATGGAGATACAATTATTGAATCTACGGCAGAATGATGATAAAAATGTTCCCAAGTATGAAGCCAACATCCCAAGGTTAGCAGGACATGTTGTGGACTATATACAAAATCCAAGGAGAAAAATTGATCAATTCTTTTATGGCTTAAAGGAATTACTCCGATGGGAACTGGTCTCCCAATGTTTTTCATCATATGAGGATATAGTTTTGTGTGCCATCAAAACCAAAAAAGATTTCTCTATTTATTATGACATTAAGGGAAACAAATAAAAGAACAGGGCTTCTGAAAACCATGGGAAAGGAAATAAGGAAATAGGGAAGAAGGGAAGAGTTGAATATCCCCCATGTGACAATTGTGGAAGGAAACACCCAGGTGCATGCTTAAAAGGAAATGAAGTATGCTACAAATGTGGTCAGATAGGCCATATTTCTATTGATTTCAATGGAAAGAAGGATGCTAATGATGTTCGATGATATAATTTTCAGGAGATGGGGCACTATTCAAATAATTGTTCAAAAACACTAGGGAATAAGAAAAAAAAGAGGCCAAGGGAGAAAGGACAAGAATATGCGATGACAACTATAGAGGCTGAAGTTCCACATGATATGGTGGAAGGTACTTTTCTCATTTCATCAAGATTAGACAATGCATTATTTGATTCTGGATCATCGAATTGTTTCATATCTTCCTAGTTTGCTAAGAAAATTAGATATTTCAAATTTGATTTAACAAAGTAGTCGTCAGTCAAAACTCTTAAGGGAAGTATCATTGCAGCAAAGTTCTATCAATCTGTTCCCATTAGGGCGAACAAATGTTCATTATCTGCTAATCTCATCGCCATACCCATGATTGAATTTGATATAATCCTTGGTATGTATTGGCTTTGGGATCATGATGAAATAATTTATTGAATGAAGGAGGTTACGATTTTTGATGACGATGATAAAGAACACATTATCTTTACAGAAGAATAGTCACCACCTAATTCTTATCAAGATCCACCCCTAGTAGCTCAACGGAATTCAATTATAGGGGTGTAAGAGAATGAAATAAATGTGGGTGAGAAATGGAATGTTCAAATAGAGGATGTACCTATTGTGAGAGAATATGTTGATGTGTTTCCAAAAGATTTACCAGTACATCCTCCAGAACGAGAAATTGAGTTTTCCATTGATTAAATTAATGGTTCAAGGCCCATATCTAAGACCTCATATATAATGTCCACTCTGTAACTAGTCGAACTTAAGAAACAACTAGAGGAATTGGGTAATAATGTATTTATACGCCCTAGTGTTTCTCAATGGGGATCCCCTATCCTTTTTGTTAAGAATAAAGATGGATCATTGAGGTTATGTATCGACTACAGGGATATCAATGATATAACTATAAAAAACAAGTATCCCCTACCTCGCATTGAATATTTATTTGACCAAATTCAAGGAGATCAATACTTTTCAATGATTGATCAGAGATCTGGATATCATCAGTTGCTTGTGAGGAAGGAAGATATTCCAAAAACAGCATTTCAAACCAGGTACGGGCATTACGAGTTTACAATGATGCCTTTTGGATTGACTAATTCAGCCTCTATCTTCATGGATATAATGAACAATGTTTTCAATGAATATCTTGATGATTTGGTAGAAGTATTTATTGATGATATCTTGGTATAATCCAAAAGCTATAAAGATCATAAAAATCACTTGCGCATTATCTTGAAGACTCTTAGAAGACATGAATTATATGGGATGTTTAGCAAGTGTGAATTATGGATTCATGAGATTTCTTTTTGTGGCCATATGGTTTCTATGGATGGAATCCTAGTTGATCCTGCAAATATAATGGAAATCCCAGATTGGCCCATGCCAACAAACATAACTGATTTATTGGATTAACAGGTTCTTATCAGCGTTTCGTAGAGAATTTTTCCTGACTGGCTAACCCACTAACGATGCTCACACATAAAGGGGTTAAATTTGTTTGGAAAAAAGATTGTGAAGAATGTTTTGAAGAACTAAAGAGAAGATTAGCCAATGCTTCTATATTGACTCTACCATCAGGGAATGATGGGTTTGTTATTTATAGTGATGCTTCAAAGAATGGACAAGTTTGTGTCCTTATGTAAAATGATAGGGTTATTTCTTATGCATCAGGACAAATAAAAATTCATGAGAAAAACTATCCTACTCATGATTTTGAGTTAGCTACTGTAATATTATCATTAATGATATGGATACATTATCTCTATGGGAAAAAATTTGAGATTTATACTGATCACAAGAGTTTGAAGTATATTTTCTCTCAAAAAGAACTCAACATGAGGACAAGGAGATGACTTGAACTACTCAAGGATTACGATTTCATGATACACTACCACCCGGGGAAGGAAAATAATGTGGTATATGCCTTGAGAAGAAAGGGTCTTGGAGTTTTATGAAAGATGATATGTGAAAGGGATCCTATTTTCATGGATCTAGTAAAGATGGATATGGGAATAATCATGGAAGGTGAAACACCAATGATTTTTCAAATGGTTTCCAAACCATCATTACTAGAAAGGTTAAAATATTCTTAGGTCGATGATGGGTATTTTCAAAAGAAGTTTAAAGATGTGAATGATGGGAGATTTAGCGACTTCATATATGAAGATGGAATCTTGAAATTTGGGAAGATACTTTTTGTTCCTGATATACCTGATCTAAAAAGGGAATTGTTGGATGATTCTCATAGTTCCAATTTTTCAATACACCCCGGAAGTACTATGATGTATAGAGATTTGAAAGAACATTTTTGGTGGGACAACATGAAGAGGGAGATTGCTGATTTTGTAACAAGAAGTATGGTTTGTAAACAAGTGAATGCTGGAAGGAAACAGCCTGGAGGAGTATTGCAACCTCTTCCCATGCCTAAGTGGAAATTGGATAATATCATGATGGACATTTTCATGGTACTTCCAAATACTCCTAGAAGGAAAAATGCAATATGGGTCATTGTTGATCGACTTACTAAGTCATAACATTTTCTTGCTATAACAGAAGATCTACCTCTTTAACATCTAGCAAGACTGTATGTTAATGATGTTGTGAGACTTCATGGATTACCCCTATCGATTGTTTCATATCGTGATCAATGTTTTACATCAAGATTCTGGAAAAGTCTTTAGGACCTAGATACTGATATTTGTTTGAGCACTGCCTACCACTCACAAACTGTTGGACAATCAGAACAGTCTATTCAAACAATGGAAGACATGTTGAGGTCTTGTTCACTTGATTTTCAAGGAATGTGGGACCATTATTTACCTCTTGTGGAATTTTTTTACAACAATAGTTTCCATTAAAGTATTCTAATGGCACCTTATGAAGCATTATATTGGTGGAGATTTCATAAACAGACTTGTTTGGACGATGTTGGTAAAAGAAAGCTTGTGGGCCCCAAACTTGTTGAAAAAACAACGGAGAAGGTGAAGATTATCCAGAACCATATCAAAATAGCTCAAAGCAGGCAAAAGAGCTATGCTGACAACTGATATAAGGATTTGGAATTTCAGGTAGGAGATCCTGTTTTCTTGAAGGTATCTCCATGGAAGGGAGTTATACGTTTCTATATAAAAGGTAAATTGAGTTCCAGTTACATAGGACCTTTCAAAATTATAGACTGAATTGGAGCCGTAGCTTACCGTTTGGCAATGCCACCCAGTCTCTCCAAGTTTTACAATGTGTTCCACGTGTCGATGTTAAGAAAGTACATGCCAGACCCAACACATGTACTCACTTATGAAGAAGTAGAACTTGAGCCCGATCTATCTTACTCTGAAGAACCTATCAAGATTATTGATACTAGAGAACAAGTATTGAGAAATCGGATGACTCAAACGGTAAAGGTTCTTTGGAGGAACCATAAGATGGAGGAAGAAACATGGGAGCCTGATGAGCTTATGTTAAATACATACCTGATTATTTTTAGATAATATTTTGTGAATTTTGGGGAAGAAATTTATGTAAGGATGGAAGAATGTAACACCCCAAGGTTTTGAAAATAAATATAGAATGCAGTTTTATAATCTATACTATTTTATGTTTTGTATTTCAAGAAATGGCCATCTAGAGTTGTGTTCAGTAAGTCATTTAGAGTCTGATAGAACGAACTTGATTTTTGGTGAATAGTAACAAACCATTATGAATAGTAATATGAATAGTAATAAGAATAGTAATATGAAATTATGAATTTTAAATAATAATATTATTTTATTTTCGTAAGGCAATAGGAAAATGGGATCTTAATTAATTTTCCAATGTCACATAAAACTAATTGCACTTCAGGATTGTTATTTTTCGAATTAACTGTGACATTATTTAAAAATTAAATTAATAATATTTATAAAATTATTTTTGAAAAATGGATTTCACTTTTGAATTCTACACGTCGGTAAATGGTAGGGTTGAATTTTTGTGATTTTTCTAAAATACTTGAATTTTTTTTGTGAATAGTGAAAAATAATGTTTTGAGTATTTAGTAGTCTAATGACATCATAAAGACATAATAATTAAAATAAAAGGCTGGTAGACTTTTTTATAGTATCTTATGACATGAGGTGTCCCAATTGGCTTAAACCATGGTAAAATACCACGGGAAAGCCCATGGTTTGGTAAAAACCACTAATGAGGTGTCCCTTTGAAATTATTAAAAAATTACCTCTCTTTTTCTATAAATACCCACTTATACATTCGTTATAATTCATTACAAATCACTCATGCTATATGATCTGGTGGTTTTTCCTCTATAATAGTCCTCCAAAGGTGTCCTTAAGCCCCCAAGGTTCCAACCATCATGATCTAGGAGTTATTCTACAAGGTAAGGGAATCCTTCATTCTCTTCTTTAAGTCGATAAGTATTTTATGTTATCTATTTGAAATTATTTTAAAATATATTTAGGTTTGATTTTATTCATCCATATTACTTTACATATGATTTCAGTATGATGTGATACCATTTTTTTCTCATCATTTGATTTTTTAAAATTTTAATTGACGCTGTTAGGCTACCGAATTTTCATAAGGGATCTTTTAAGTTTTCATTTATTTTCATGTTCGTCTCTTTTATTTTTCTTTCCTAGTCTCCTTTTTCCAAATTACCATGATAAATAAAGTAACATATATATACTGAATTTATGTCATGTGAATGGAAGACCTGTCCTAAATATTCTTACTCCCTCCCTTTTATTTTTATAAACGAAATCATCATCCACGAGGTTCCAATTTATAGCCTTCATGGACGACGAAGTTTCGTTCCTCAATTTCTTCTTCATTACTAGACATGAAACCATATTTATGGTTTAACCAAACTATAATATATGTTTTATAACTTAATAAATATTCATTAACTAGATTATGTACATATGATTAAGTTACATGACAAAACTAGTTCATAATAATCCAAATACCACCGAATAATTGAAGTTGTTGTCATCTAACGATTCTTCCTCATTAAATATAACCAAATCATAAAAATGACCATTAACTATTATATATGTTCATATATAATATATAATTCCAATTATGGAGATTTATAACCATTCCTCATGAACATCATTAATTAAAAACAAGTGTACCAAATATGAAAATAAAGTAAACGAACACTGCAGAATAATGAAATTAAATACAATAACTTACCAATAAAGACATTAATGAACTGAAAAGAATTATTTTAAACTAAATACATGTCTAATAGGTTCTGAAATAAATTATTAACAAATATAATTTCATATTCCATGATCTTATGTACAAGAAAGGAACACATTTGGAGTTAAGGTAAGGATTTTTCACCCAAACTTCCATTTTTATTCGGGTTACATTCATTGTCTAATTACCTCAATGAGATTATTATGTATTGTTATATACTAATAATATATTCTTTGTGAGTATCGTATATGTAACGCCCTGACCCCAGCTACCCAGAGTCGGTGCATTACTTCGTAACATTGGCATGATCACAAGAAAGATCAAATCTCGAAAGACCGATTGGTTTAGTAGCCTTGGAAACACTAGATATATTTATAAGTTTTACATTACATCATAAAATGAAAAACTACTACAACAACATAATGTTTCCACATTCCACACTATAATCCCCTCATAATATCCCTGTAGGTCATTCATAATTTACTTCTTCACTTCCTGGGAAAAATAAAACATAGAAAAGGGGTGAGCTCAAATGCCCAGTAAGGATAACAATATAGCAGAAACTATCATAAATAAGAATAAACATTTAAGGAAATGTATAACTAAAACAAAAGCCTTTTAAAATTGAACTTTTAACATAGTATGGAATAAATAAAATTAGATAATGTCATTTACTTATTCACATGGATATTCTACTAATCGAATAATCACATGCAAAATCAATAACCACTTTCATAATGTTGGAATGAATAATGCTAAACTTTAATTACTTTTCAAGGCCTCGTCCCAAGACCTTGGGGCTAACTGTAACCGGAACCCAACCCGGAGTGCCTCTAATAACCGGACACCAACCCGGAGTGCCTCTAATAACCGGACACCAACCCGGAGTGCCTCTAATAACCGGACACCAACCCGGAGGGCTTACTTTTACCAGTCCCTAACCTGGAGGGCTTACTTTTACCAGTCCCCAACCTGGAGGGCTTACTTTAACCAGTCCCCAACCTGGAACATACTTGTCCAACACATTCATATGAAGTAAAGATTGAAATATAACATAAACATTCTTATTGGAACTAGCATACGAAATGTCAATACTTTCACCATAAACTATGAATGGTATAAAAATAGCACATCCACAGTCAAACATATCACAACACCTTCAAAACAATATAGAAGTTTTGTATCATAATAAATCAACTTCAAATAATCTTAAAACCCATCAAAGGATGTTGACATAGATGAAATCAAAATTCTTTTTAAAGAAATATCTCCTTTTATTTTGAAATCATTTAAGATCCATATAAAATCAAACATTTTCTTTGAAAATAATCTTGTAAGCTTTTAAGGGAAGCTTTGACGATTTTATAATGGCGGAAAATAACCGCACCCGCCGTATAAGTTAAAAAAAACATTCTTATCTTAATTCTGTCAAAAAGGTTAAAAAGCACCTTGTTTGGAAAACGACGGAAAGATTCCCTTATAAACCTCTTATAAAAAGTCAAACAAGGGTATAAATGACTTTAACCCATATTCTTTTAAATATTAAAAATGTTTTGAAATACATTTTGAAGAAACATGGATGTGGATGATAACGAGATCCCAGTAGATTATTACGTATAAACAACCTCGGATAATGAAGAGATTGTGAAATAACCCTTACCAGTTTGGTAACTTATGAAACATACAACCCATGAAAGAGGTATCATACAATGAATATGTAAGTACACATAAATTAGAGTGTATTACACAAAGAATATAATTATGGGCAGTACATACACCACACAAAAGGTAATGGTGGCAATATGGCATGAATCTCACGGGAATAAGGAGTGAGATGAAAACCCCTTACCACGTTAATCAACTGAGTCATATGGCCAAAAGTTAATAACCACCAAATTATTTACAGAATAACATGAATATGATAATATATATCAAATTCCAGTACACAATACACCACTTTCAATAATTTAGTGGTGAATAATGGAAATCTCACGGAATTGAATGTGAGATAAGAAAAATCCCTTACCTTGTACTTTTCCTTGGTTGGGGTAGGTTAACCTCCTGTATAATGGTGAAATAATTGTTATTAAATTATACAAGAATCATATACATAAATATGATATCATATATGTTCTTTTAACATTGCTTTATTAATAATATATTAGTATTATCGTCGTTTCGGGTGATAATCGATTCGTTCTTCTTAAATGTTTGGTTACGTGAGACATGTTTGTAATGGATATATTATATCTTATTCATAATCAGAATGATATTAACATTATTTTTAACCCTAAAATGAGAATAAGACTTGAATGGATACGATGGAGGATGGATCTCACCGCGTTCGTGGAGACGGTAGTCCGTACGTACGCACGAACGCTACTTCCATTTAATTTTTATTTTAAAAGAATTGAATCCAAATGATACATAGGTATATTACTATTCCAGTATAATATAATATTTTATATATGTTACTTATGTTCATTAACACCATCCTTTATACGTTCCATGTGTGGTATGAACGAGTCATATCATTTTAAGGGGGTGGTAGTCCGCACTTCCTCAAATGAAATTATCGTATGTATATACAACATGAAATGAATAATGGTATGAAATAAAATGGAATTAAAGAAGATTATATATAAAATATATATCATTAATATCATATTTAATTATAGTTCCACCATAATGGCCACCATGAGAGGCGGTAAGATGTATTTGAACAATCATCGTTTCGTGAGGCGTTAGTTTGCCATCCACAGAAACATTATGTTCATCATCCATTAGATGGAGTTGTGTGTATGTGTAGTTTGAATCCTTCTTATAACAACATCCTAGTATATTGAGGATACTGGTGTTGTTACAAAAGAAAGGAAATAAAAAGAGTTTGGGGGTTGGAGAAGCAAAATAAATGAAAATAATTTAAGAGAAATCGTTACCTTTAATTTAGGTAACTCACTTTGGTTGGAACCAAAGGACTTCTTGAAATGCTTTCTGCCTAAGGGAAAGATTCAAGGAGGAGGAGAGGGATGTGGGGAGCTTAGTTGGGCAGATTTTGGACGAGCCAAGTGGCTTGAGAGGTGTGAGGAATGAGTAGAAGTGGTCTTCTTTTATAAGGGAGAAGAGGGTCTTTTTAGGAAAGAGTGAAAGTATTACTTTATAATATAATTATATTCGGTTTATAATGGTCCAAAAATCATTGAGGTCGAAGATAAGATGACTCATATTCTAAATAACATCAACCAATAAGAATTGGACAGGTTTTAGATAATATTTTAATCATTATAATCTTATTTATTTAAATGATTTATTAATGAGGTAAACATTGCATCATTATTTTTTCATTAATAATTTAACTTATTTGATGTCTAAAAATTATAAATAAAATATCATTATGTAGGAAATCTTTTTATCTTTCTAATGAATATTTATAATCGAAAATCCAACATGTATAACCCTATGTAAAAATTGTTCTTCTAAAAGATGTAAGTTTATGCCATTTTTATTTTTATTTTAACTTTATTAATATAAAGTGTCCCTACCACATAAAAGTGGATCCAAGGGGTCCCCAAATTGACCCAAGGATGCTCATGGTCGGGTATGTGTCCACCAATAAGGTTAGGACACGTTTTAGGTTAATTTTGTATTATTATAATATTATTTTTTAACCCTTATTTACCGGATTTACCCTTAACCATGGTAAATAAAATATTTACCACTGTAATTATTCAAAATGTCTAAAAATAAAAGTTACCTATTTACACAATTTGGAAATCCTGATTCCAAATATGGAATCCATTTTTCTAAATTCAAAACACAGAAGTGGCAGAAATTAATTTAAAATTAATTCCAGCTGTCAAAACAAAAAGCGTGTTTTTAAGAGGTAATAACTATCAAAAGATTGACACTTGTTTATGTTTGGTTTAATTGTAAAATTATGTACAATGACCAACATTATATTAAATAGTAAAAATATACTCTAAATATACTTTAAAACCACTCAAATTCATAATTTATTACTATTAATTATTTTGATTAAAAAAGTTGTTTTTAATTAAAATTTAGTAATTTTCACTATTCATCAAAATATGAATGTTATCTGAAAAGTACCAAAATTTCACCTTAGGCTAAATTTGATATTCCGAATCCAAAAATGAAGTCCATTTTAAAATATAAAATATATATAACTTCAAAAATTAGGTATTACTATTCATAACAGCTAGTTTGATTGGTTACGGTGTGTTAGAACTCGAAGTTGCGTACAACACATGCTACTGTTTTATTCAAAGGAAAGCGTACCGTGGAAGCTTGGGATGTTTCATTTTAAATTTTTTGATGTCTCCATTTAGTCAAAAAGTTTAAACTATTGTATTTAAAAAGGTTTCACTATCAAAAGTTGATAAAAGTGCAATACTGAAAATGAATCTGTTCTTGCATTATGACTAAGAAACTCATAATATGGATTCTAAAATTATAAGGATTATATAAAGTTTAAAATTTAGTTACTACTATTCATGACCTCTTTTAATGGATTTTTTTTGGTAAGTCATGGTGCAATTGAACTCAGTGTTGCGTGTAGTGCAAGTTATTGAATTATTTTGAAGAAATAACACACTATGAAATCTTGGGGTGTTACATTCTCCCCTCCTTCAATAAATTGCGTCCTCGCAATTTGAAACTATTCTTCGAAAATAAAAGGTTGAAAATAGAAAATATCTTTGTGGGAAAACCCACATCGGAAATTAGGTTACTAAAATTTAGTCTTAATATGAGGAAAAGATAAATGAAAGAGTCACCACCAAATTATGATCTCGATTAGGAGAACATTGGTGGCAATTAGAGACATATAATTGGAGGAAAAAACGTAAATATTTATTGGTAGTGATTGAGGTCATCAATCACAAACAAATGTATAATTGAGGTCCTTAAATTCATCAATCTATGATGATTTGAAATACCATCGGTTCAACAAAACATAGGGTATTAGGATAACACATTTTTGACGTTTCAAAATATCTTAGTTGAAATCCCACATCGAAAAATGAATTAATGAGGCCTCTATTTAAAATAAAGAGTGGAAAGTATGAAGATTACCGAAAATAACACATACTGGGGTTCCATGTAGGAAAATATGGATATGGAAGAGAAATCTCACCATCAATTATCTGATGGAGAGTGGTAGAGAACATGGCTATGAAAAGGCCAACAATCCCAAAGCCATAAATTAGTGATGATTTAAGGTACCATCTAGGACAACATTTTTGTTCTAAGTTTCTTTTCTTAATATTGAGGAATTTATTTATGAGATTGGCTAAGATCATAAGGAGATATACTTACTTTATAATTAGAGTTTTGTCCATTAATAAATTTCTACCATAAACTCATCTTTCACTCGTAAAAAAAATTATATTTATACTATTCGTACAGGGTTCCAAAATAAACGAATTTATAATTCATCTACCAGATCTTTTAAAAAAAACTACATTATTTAATCCAGGACATCTCTTGGGCCAGTGGTAGGTGATACACCCTTGTCGCCCTTCGGTTGCGGGTTCAAGTCTCGCAGCCTTGTCGGACGCGACGGGTTGCCGCCCGACCTCCGGGTTGTCCTTTTATGGAAATCCAAAATAATCCAAACTAGAACTATCCAAAATACTTCTGTCCAAACTCACAGTCCAACATTTATAAGGAAGGTAAACATAATATAGATCCTTTTTACCTTGTAATAGCATATGAATACCTTTATCATGTACTACCATATTCCTTATTGATTACATTCATGTTCCCTTATTCCATATAGAATGCTGGATATACTTCATTAATCCAAAAATGTTTTAAACCCCAACAATGATGGAATATACAAATCATTAATCAGCTTCAAGGTAGTCAATAATATCCAATATAATTTATCCAAAATAATCACATATTATTCCAAAATCACTACCTCAGTATTAGAACTATATTATGATTTATCATTCTCTCAACCATATATTTTCCAAAAATTTAACCTTCTATTGAGTCACTTTTCTTTGTTCCACACAATCTCAAGTCCTTAATGAAATAGTACTGCAGTACAATCCTTATATACTCCATAATTATTATAACAAGTACATTGTTGATACAGCACTCAATTGACATAATCAACATAAGAACTCTAATCATTCCTCTTCATCTGTGGTAGTATCATAACTTGATTATTATCCAATAGCATCATTTGCGACATAGTCTGATGACTGGGACATAGGTTCGCGTAGTGTCCAAACTCCTTGAAAATGAAGCATTGTACATTTGAAACCATTTTCTTACCCTTGCAGTCATGTACTTTGTGCCCTTTTCCTCCACACTTATAACAAACTCCCATTCCTTTCAGGAAAGTTCCAGGGTGTTTCTTTCCACAGTTACCACATATGGGAAAATTCTTCTTTTCCCTCTTCCCTTTATCCATCTTTCTCTCTTCTATCCTTTTCTTCTCTTGCTTCCCTTCAAAGCCATAGGACTCAGTAAACTCTTTACTTATCTTATCAACACATGATATTATTTCATCATATGATGATAATACATGGGAGACTATTTCTCTTATAAATTCCAGATTAAGACCATGAAAGATATGATCCTTCCTTCTCTTTGGATCATGTGCATTTCTGGAGTTCTCATTCCTTCTACTGGGCGCCATTTCTAAACAATGGAATACACTAGATCAGTTTATGAATCAAAATACATAATCCCATACTTATAAAACACTTAACCTAAATTTAAATATTTATGGATATAATCCATAATCATAAAAATGTCTCATTTGAGGATGTATATACTCATAAACCCATCATAATGGTTTGTAAAGAAAATGAGAATTATCCTAAGCATATCCCCCGGGAGTGTCGTAACCAAGAGTGCAGCAAGGCCCGTTGTCGTGCACCAGTTCCCGTTCGAGTCTAGCTCAAAGCGGTGTTTTCGGGGTTTACCCCTAGGTACATCTGTGCCAGAGCCGCCTCTACCTGCTCGTATCCAGACAGGGATTTATTGCTCGGAAAACTCACAAAATCTCTACAATACCAAAATTCTAGGAAGTTCTTCTATACTAATCCTCAAAGTTCATCTTAGGTCTACGTGCTCTAATCAGAGTTTATCTAAATCTAGCTTCCAAGGTTTGTATTAAACTTCCTCTGATACCAACTGTAACGCCCCGACCCCAGCTACCCAGAGTCGGTGCATTACTTCGTAACATTGGCATGATCACAAGAAAGATCAAATCTCGAAAGACCGATTGGTTTAGTAGCCTTGGAAACACTAGATATATTCATAAGTTTTACATTACATCATAAAATGAAAAACTACTACAACAACATAATGTTTCCACAGTCCACACTATAATCCCCTCATAATATCCCTGCAGGTCATTCATAATTTACTTCTTCACTTCTTGGGAAAAATAAAACATAGAAAAGGGGTGAGCTCAAATGCCCAGTAAGGATAACAATATAGCGGAAACTTTCATAAATAAGAATAAACATTTAAGGAAATGTATAACTAAAACAAAAGCCTTTTAAACCTGAACTTTTAACATAGTATGGCATAAATAAAATTAGATAATGTCATTTACTTATTCACATGGATATTCTACTAATCGAATAATCACATGCAAAATCAATAACCACTTTCATAATGTTGGAATGCATAATGCTAAACTTTAATTACTTTTCAAGGCCTCGTCCCAAGACCTTGGGGCTAACTGTAACCGGAACCCAACCCAGAGTGCCTCTAATAACCGGACACCAACCCGGAGGGCTTACTTTTACCAGTCCCTAACCTGGAGGGCTTACTTTTACCAGTCCCCAACCTGGAGGGCTTACTTTAACCAGTCCCCAACCTGGAACATACTTGTCCAACACATTCATATGAAGTAAAGATTGAAATATAACATAAACATTCTTATTGGAACTAGCATACGAAATGTCAATACTTTCACCATAAACTATGAATGGTATAAAAATAGCACATCCACAGTCAAACATATCACAACACCTTCAAAACAATATAGAAGTTTTGTATCATAATAAATCAACTTCAAATAATCTTAAAACCCATCAAAGGATGTTGACATAGATGAAATCAAAATTCTTTTTAAAGAAATATCTCCTTTTATTTTGAAATCATTTAAGATCCATATAAAATCAAACATTTTCTTTGAAAATAATCTTATAAGCTTTTAAGGGAAGCTTTGACGATTTTTTAACGGCGGAAAATAACCGCACCCGCCGTATAAGTTAAAAAAAAATTCTTATCTTAATTCTGTCAAAAAGGTTAAAAAGCACCTTGTTTGGAAAACGACGGAAAGATTCCCTTATAAACCTCTTATAAAAAGTCAAACAAGGGTATAAATGACATTAACCCATATTATTTTAAATATTAAAAATGTTTTGAAATACATTTTGATGAAACATGGATGTGGATGATAACGAGATCCCAGTAGATTATTACGTATAAACAACCTCGGATAATGAAGAGATTGTGAAATAACCCTTACCAGTTTGGTAACTTATGAAACATACAACCCATGAAAGAGGTATCATACAATGAATATGTAAGTACACATAAATTAGAGTGTATTACACAAAGAATATAATTATGGGCAGTACATACACCACACAAAAGGTAATGGTGGCAATATGGGATGAATCTCACGGGAATAAGGAGTGAGATGAAAACCCCTTACCACGTTAATCAACTGAGTCGTATGGCCAAAAGTTAATAACCACCAAATTATTTACAGAATAACATGAATATGATAATATATATCAAATGCCAGTACACAATACACCACTTTCAATAATTTAGTGGCGAATAATGGAAATCTCACGGAATTGAATGTGAGATAAGAAAAATCCCTTACCTTGTACTTTTCCTTGGTTGGGGTAGGTTAACCTCCAGTATAATGGTGAAATAATTGTTATTAAATTATACAAGAATCATATACATTAATATGATATCATATATGTTCTTTTAACATTGCTTTATTAATAATATCTTAGTATTATCGTCGTTTCGGGTGATAATCGATTCGTTCTTCTTAAATGTTTGGTTACGTAAGACATGTTTGTAATGGATAGATTATATCTTATTCATAATCAGAATGATATTAACATTATTTTTAACCCTAAAATGAGAATAAGACTTTAATGGATACGATGGAGGATGGATCTCACCGCGTTCGTGGAGACGGTAGTCCGTACGTACGCACGAACGCTACTTCCATTTAATTTTTATTTTAAAAGAATTGAATCCAAATGATACATAGGTATATTACTATTCCAGTATAATATAATATTTTATATATGTTACTTAAGTTCATTAACACCATCCTTTATACGTTCCATGTGTGGTATGAAAGAGTCATATCATTTTAAGGGGGTGGTAGTCCGCACTTCCTCAAATGAAATTATCGTATGTATATACAACATGAAATGAATAATGGTATGAAATAAAATGGAATTACAGAAGATTATATATAAAATATATATCATTAATATCATATTTAATTATAGTTCCATCATAATGGCCACCATGAGAGGCGGTAAGATGTATTTGAACAATCATCGTTTCGTGAGGCGTTAGTTTGCCATCCACAGAAACATTATGTTCATCATCCATTAGATGGAGTTGTGTGTATGTGTAGTTTTAATCCTTCTTATAACAACATCCTAGTATATTGAGGATACTGGTGTTGTTACAAAATAAAGGAAATAAAAAGAGTTTGGGGGTTGGAGAAGCAAAATAAATGAAAATAATTTAAGAGAAATCGTTACCTTTAATTTAGGTAACTCACTTTGGTTGGAACCAAAGGACTTCTTGAAATGCTTTCTGCCTAAGGGGAAGCTTCAAGGAGGAGGAGAGGGATGTGGGGAGCTTAGTTGTGAAGAGTTTGGACGAGCCAAGTGGCTTGAGAGGTGTGAGGAATGAGTAGAAGTGGTCTCCTTTTATAAGGGAGAAGAGGGTCTCTTTAGGAAAGAGTGAAAGTATTACTTTATAATATAATTATATTCGGTTTATAATGGTCCAAAAATCATTGAGGTCGAAGATAAGATGACTCATATTCTAAATAACATCAACCAATAAGAATTGAACAGGTTTTAGATAATATTTTAATCATTATAATCTTATTTATTTAAATGATTTATTAATGAGGTAAACATTGCATCATTATTGTGTCATTAATAATTTAAATTATTTGATGTCTAAAAATTATAAATAAAATATAATTATGTAGGAAATCTTATTAGCTTTCTAATTAATATTTATAATCGAAAATCCAACATGTATAACCCTATGTAAAAATTGTTCTTCTAAAAGATGTAAGCTTATGCCATTTTTATTTTTATTTTAACTTTATTAATATAAAGTGTCCCTACCACATACAAGTGGATCCAAGGGGTCCCCAAATTGACCCAAGGATGCTCATGGTCGGGTATGTGTCCACCAATAAGGTTAGGACACGTTTTAGGTTAAATTTGTATTATTATAATATTATTTTTTAACCCTTATTTACCGGATTTACCCTTAACCATGGTAAATAAAATATTTACCACTGTAATTATTCAAAATGTCTAAAAATAAAAGTTACCTATTTACACAATTTGGACATCCTGATTCCAAATATGGAATCCATTTTTCTAAATTCAAAACACAGAAGTGGCAGAAATTAATTTAAAATTAATTCCCGCTGTCAAAACAAAAAGCGTGTTTTTAAGAGGTAATAACTATCAAAAGATTGACACTTGTTTATGTTTGGTTTAATTGTAAAATTATGTACAATGACCAACATTATATTAAATAGTAAAAATATATTCTAAATATACTTTAAAACCACTCAAATTCATAATTTATTACTATTAATTATTTTGATTAAAAAAGTTGTTTTTAATTAAAATTTTGTAATTTTCACTATTCATCAAAATATGAAAGTTATCCGAAAAGTACCAAAATTTCACCTTAGGCTAAATTTGATATTCCGAATCCAAAAATGAAGTCCATTTTAAAATATAAAATATATATAACTTCAAAAAGTAGGTATTACTATTCATAACAGCTAGTTTGATTGGTTACGGTGTGTTAGAACTCGAAGTTGCGTACAACACACGCTACTGTTTTATTCAAAGAAAAGCGTACCGTGGAAGCTTGGTATGTTTCATTTTAAATTTTTTGATGTCTCCATTTAGTCAAAAAGTTTAAACTATTTTATTTAAAAAGGTTTCACTATCAAAAGTTGATAAAAGTGCAATACTGAAAATGAATCTGTTCTTGCATTATGACTAAGAAACTCATAATATGGATTCTAAAATTATAAGGATTATATAAAGTTTAAAATTTAGTTACTACTATTCATGACCTCTTTTAATGGCTTTTTTTTGGTAAGTCATGGTGCAATTGAACTCAGTGTTGCGTGTAGTGCAAGTTATTGAATTATTTTGAAGAAATAACACACTATGAAATCATGGGGTGTTACAGTATATATGTTTTCGAACCATAACCCTTTTTTATTCTATGGATAGTTACATGTTTTAAAAGCAACATTGAAAATTGATTCCAAAATAGAAACCCGATTCCTAGGAATTTTCCAATTCATATCTATTTACAAGGTAACTCTATAATCTGTTTTTGGAAACCATTATCTTTATAAAAATACTCATTTTATTATGAAAATACTATCTTACTTCACTTATGATTTTATATAAAGTTATTCCAAAAGAACTCTTCTTTTCAAAATAAAAGAGTATTTATCTCAAAATAACATGATGATTTTATAAGAGTATCTTCGTTCAATGATATTATTGATTTCGGGGTATTGTTGGGTTTAATAATTTATGATTTCATATACCATATTTTATTTAATGGTTTATGACTAATTTTTTTTGGTTGATCTATCCTAAAATGATTCATCATATTATTCTGAATGGTTTGTGTTTATGTTCAATAATTTGTGAAGGTTAGTTACATTTCACATGATAGTTTCAATAAGAATGTATATGTTGTTTATGTTGATACCCTCTTATATGAGGAATGAATTGGACTTATTATGTTACGGGTGGGGCCCGCTATATCCCCTAGATGTATCGGTAGGTCTCATGAAACAAATAGACATGGAATTGGACGAGGCCTTTCCCAATGTGATGTGGATTTTGGATGAGGCCTTAATCTCTAGATGTCTTGGATGAGGCGATGAAGAAATGTTTCAGAATCTCTGGTATATGCACTTACCACTTTATGAAGATAGTAATTGAAATTTCATGTTGTTATTCGACTTGTATAATAATCATGATTATGTTTTATTATGGCATTATTTACTCAGCTCTTATTCCTGCCATAATGTGTTTCATGTTTATTATTAAAGGCATATGTTTTCCATTATTCACCATGTATAATGTTTATATTATCTTCCACTGTATTGATTCCTCTTTCTTAGCGTTTGAGATCAACCTTTCTTATGTTTCTTTTTCTCAGGATATGAAGAAGTAAATTATGAATGACATGCAAGCTTAATCTAGGAGACATGGTGTTTCTAGTGTAATAAATTATAGTTTTTCCCATTATGTTGTAATGATAAACTTATATATGTAACTTGTTTCTAATAAATACTAAACTACTCAGAACATTAGGATTCATATTCCTTGTATGTATGCCATCTTAATCAAATAAGGCACCGACTCCCAGCAACTGGGATTGGGTCCTTACAAGAAAACCCAGGTTACATGGCGTGTGTTCTAGGGGAACACACCCTATGTACTCCCTATTAATGGAGAAGAATTTTTTCATATGATTATTCCATCTAATCTAAGTTCCCACCATGTGGTATTTGGTTGTGTGTTCGTCAGTGTGAAAAAAGTACAAGAAATTGTGGTTTTTGAACAGTACATGTCAATCATTGGGATTACATGATGTGTAGTGTCACATGGGCATGTATCCGGGTGAAAAAGGACATGGGATGTTGTTTTGTGAACATTAAATTCTATGTATAGTAACTTACATGCCATGTACATTTACATGGACAGACCCCATGTACTCCAGAGTACATGCCATTTATATTTCCATCCTACTTTCGTCTGGGGGTTCTTTAAACCCCTATATGATGCAATCCATGGGTCTGTTTCATATGACGTCCATAGCCACATAAACCTTTCATTGAGGTATACCATTGGAGGAAAGATGCATAAATTTTTGTGTTCAGTACAATTCTTGATGGTGTGAAACATCCAAAAATATAATAATAAAATCTTAAATAATATTTTTGGGCGATTATTAAATCATTCGTATCTTCTGCGTCTGATGATTTTTTGACAAACCGTCAGTGGAGTTGGAACCCTGAATTAATGTTGGACGTTTAAAGAATTATTTGAGGTTCTAAAACGAAATCAGATGTGGTCCCCACAAGGGATCGTTAGGGTGAATAATACATTTTTAACCGGTTGACCATTTTGGGCATGTGAGTAGTCCATTCTGAGTGTTTTTTGGCGTAGATCAAAATATTGGAATCCTTTTTACATTTTTATGTAATATAAATGATTTTTTGGGGGTTCTAACTAAATGGATCAGTTCTTCATCCACTTCTCATGTTCAGTTTTTACCCAGGTGTGATACATGACGTATATGATAGATTTGGTGTTCGGACAAACTCAGTTGTGACCATTTGTCTGAGATGAGAAGTGAGATATCTCCCATAACCTATGATTTTGAAGACATAATGCTTGTGAGATGTTCCCTTTTGGCCTATGAGGCTATGAAACTAGATGCATCCATGGATCCGCTGATGGATGCCTTTCCTTATGTTCTAACATAGGGAATCCATTGTAGGATCTCTCTCCTATTTTCCTTAGAGAGGATCCATGTTATAGGATTCCTTAATTGTTCTTTGTTTTATGATCCCATGTAGTATTCCTCAATTAAACTTCTCTAATTATTCCCTGTGGTATTCCTTCGCTTTTTTTTACTTGGAGGATCCCAAGTAGGATGCCTCATTAGTTCTTGACTTGATGGACCCAACAGGTGCCCATGGTTTGACCGACCCCGAGTCATATTTTGGAGTTGAATGGAGATGGTTTTAGGGTCTAAGCTAGAACCATTTACAAACATGTAATCCCAGGGGGATTTGGAAGCAGTGTTGGGTTTGGTGTTCAAGCCACCCTCACTCATTTGTTTATATCTGACTTGGGTTTGTTGATGCTGCAATGTTTACTGAAGGTACATTCTGGTTGGTGACTGTTAAGACACACATGAGGTGTCTTTCTTGTATTTCGGGATGCTAAGATGTGCTCTCTCAGTATCCATCTTCTGATCCATGTTATTTAGGATATTTTACTAGTAATATATTCATTACCTTGGACTCATATATTAATCTTTTTGGGTGGACTTTTGTGCCCTGAGTGATACATGGATTCCCATTACAACAACCCTTCTCTTTATTTCGCACTTAAACACACTTTATTACATAAAATAATCACTTGATAAAAATGAGATGATTGGGAGGTCCAATTTCTTTGGGTATTTGGAACATTAGATAAAAACATAAAATATGAAACATACATATTTATTGGAAACATCACTTATATGACCACACACATTCCTTCGTACTTATCATTGCATTGGATAACCTAAGGACATGAATACGAAAAGGGTGAAGTATAAATTCCATTATTGGATTAAAAAATGAATAATATGAAGAATATGGTACATGTTAGGAAATTTTCATATCAATGGATCATAAGAGAAATATGAACACAAAGGCATGATATAACATGATTATCATAACATGGAAATGTGGAAACAACATTTAACATGATTTTAGAATGGGATTGAAAAAATTGCATATGGAGCATGTGTAAACACTCATTCAACATGAATTAGAATGAGTATACCCTCATTTCAATTTACATATCATGATACTAATCTTTATCCAATTCATTGGAGCACTATCAAGGTGAACCATTCATAATCATTTCATTTCATGCATAAGTGTGTCACATAGATCATATAACATGGATTCATTAATCAAAATCATTTATTCCATGATAAATGAATGTGTAATTCATACATGAAACTCTAAAATAAATAAGTAAATGTGCATACAGGTTAACAACCGTGATAAAGAAATTTACATGGTATTCACCAAACAATTGCTTTGGCGTGGTAAATCGTGGTGCAATTTCGGCAGCATAACGACGTGACATAAGGATTCATAAAAATGTATTATGAGAGATAAAGGGATGTATCATCATATATAAAATAAATGGATAGTAAGGGGTCATATAGATAAATTTACCAACATATTTTATGGTATTTAGATTCATTATACAAAATAATTACCTGAATGTAAATGAGAATAGAGATATTCCTTACAGAATTTCATCATGGTAACAGCTGTACATGGGAGGCATTAATGAGAGAGAAAGAGGTATATCATAATTAAAACATAAGTATGGTAGTATGGGGGAGGTTCTTAATCATACCATAAAATTTATAATTTAATTGAAAAAGGTATAGTATCATAAAGAATCTAGGACAAAAATATTAAATAAAGAAAGCCCTTACTTAGAAATTTGATCCTGAAGTGTCGGGAGAGAACTGAGAGAGGCTTCATGGGAGCATGTGTCTCTGTGGTAGGATTATAGAGAGATAATGTTGGGGTTTGGTCCCACTGCAAATGAGTTTAGTGAAGAGGATGTGGTAGATTGGGTAGGTTTATATAGGAAAAGAAAGGTAATACTTCATTCTTTAATTTTTGGACACCACACATTAAACTAATCTAAACCACAAACCATCCCATGGTTTTGAACATTGTTTTTTCCAAGTGGGAGTGGAAAAAATTATTTTATAAGGCCAATAGACAAAATTATTATAACATTTGGCTTGCTTATGTGGAGATGAGTCACACTCTTAAGGAAATCAATTTAAAAAGTTAAAATATTTTATAAGTCTTGGAGGGTCCACTAGGGCCCCATAAATATAATAAAAAAATATAAAATCACATTATTTTAATATAAACATATATTTTCTGAACATATCATTTATAGTATTTTATTACATTCACTATTGGGTCATTATGATGTCAAAAAACACATTATATAATTAAACAATATTTAATTTTAAACCAAAAATTTTACTGTCTCTGAAAATTATGAAAAAGTCACCATTGGATAATTTTCATTTCATGATTGAAAAAATTAAATTCTATTTATATAAAAAAATTTCTAAATATGTGAATTTTTAATTTTGAAAAAAAGCGACATTTATCGAAAATTCATGGGTTTTGATAAAATCGGCTTTCAATCCTTTAAAATCACAATTGTATTCATTAAAATTATATGATAATTTTTATTAAATATAAAATAATGTATTAATAATATTGTATTAAAATATTATTTAATTAAAAAACCATTAATTCATCAAAATGGATTTTTTTAATTGAATATTAACTAAAAATACCATTTGTGCTTTAAATACTATTTACAAAGGAACAATAATAATATAAAATTATTTTTTTTATTTTATACAAAAAAAATGAAAATAATTATAGTTATAGGGTATTGTCACATAGAACATTGTAACGCCTATATAATAACTAAGGGTATGGTGTGCGATTGTGACAGACTCATGGGGTGGCTCGGATAACATCGGTAATGTGGTAATATCTATTAACTTCTACTTCTCCCATAGGTGGTTCCTTTCAAACATAATGTGTTGAAGATCATCTTGGGCATCGTCAAGAGCAAAGCCTAGGTATGCCACCTCTTTTTTGAGTTTCGAAAAATGGGCTTTGTAAGAACAACTTCCGCTGGATGACGACATCACTACCTTTGTATGCGTAAACTGGATTTGTTAAAGCCCTATATTTAAACAATTCATGTGATCATTATTCAATAGCGATATTAGAAATGATTAAAATTCTTAATGGTATTTTTGAATCCAAAACATAAAACTAGGGAAGTTGATATTTTATATAACCATTTTACATAATACGTCATTTAATTAGATCAAGTGGAATTTTCATTAATAATATTTTGGGTCGTTACAATCATCCCACCATAAGAAATTTCACCCTTGGAATTTATTTTTCCCACACTAAAACAAATGAGGGTAACTCCACCTCATCACTTCATTTGGTTCCCACGTTGCATCTTCAATCTTGTGGTTTCTCAACATCACATTCGTGAGGTTCATTGTCTTATTTCGTCGAATTTTTTCCTTACAATCTAAGATCATCATCGGATTATGTTGGGAGGAGAGGTCATTCTCCAATGGTACCATCTATAAATTCAGTACATGTGATTGGATAAGTATGTACATCCTCATGAATGATACATGGAATACATCGTGTACATGATATTGGTTCAGTGGGAGTTCTAGTCGGTCGGCCATTACTCCAATGCGATCAACGATATCAAAAGGGTTGATGTTCCTTGGACTAAGCATTCACTTCTTCCGTAATATCATAACTCTATTCCACGATGATATTTAGAGGAATACCATATCTCCCAAATAAAACTCTAGGTCTCATTGATGAATATCAACATAGTTCTTTTTTTCGACTAAATGTAGCTTTAATGTGCCACTGAATAGTCTTAACATTCTCCACCATTTCTTTGACCATTTCGGGAACTTGGATTTTTTTCTCCACAATACCATCTCATCAGGCCAGTGTTCTACACGTATTACCATAATGGGATTCATAAGGAGCCATTTTGATTCTTATATAGAAATTTTTGTTGTAAGAGAACTCAACTAGAGGAATATGTTGATCCCATCATCCATTGAACTCTATTGAGGTTGTTCTCAACATGTCCCCATGTGTTTGGATAGTACTCTTAGATTGGCCATCAGTTTGAGTATGATAATCTGTATTGAAGTTCAGCTTTATATTCAGACCATTTTGAAGACTTGTCCAGAACATAGAGGTGAATCGTGGATCTCAATCAGATTCAATCGATAGTGGCACTCCATGTAGCTGAACCACTTCTTTGATATATATCAGTTCTAGTTGATCCAATGATAAATCCTCCTAAATTGCAATGAAATGTGTAGTATTTGTACGATGATCCACAACAACCCATATAACATTGTTTCCTTTGTATTTCATCTAAAGTCCAGAGACAAAGTCCATCGTGATATTTTCCCATTTCCATGTTGGTATGGGTAACAGTTGCATTATACCCATAGAAATATGCTTCTCATCCATCTCATTCTGAAATACTAGTCACATTGACGTATACTTAGGGTTCTCCATCTCCATGTTATCCCTCAAATAATTCTCTCGTAGATACCAATACATCTTTCTATTTCCTAGGTGAATGGAGAAATTAGAACTATGCACATCATGTAAATGTTCATTCCCTAACTATGGACTTGATATAACACATAATCATGACCCAAATATCACAATTCCATCATCATTAACCTTGAAACCTGAGGATTCCCCTTTTCTAATAGTTTCCACTTTCCTCTGAATTCCCACAACATCCTTTTGAGCATTCAAAACCTTCTCAAAAGATGCATTTGAGCAATCATTTGTGAAATGACGGATGATGTTCCCTTATATATGATTATCATGTCTATATTCATAAAATCTATAAATAATGGATCCTTTTAAATTCTTATCAATGATATAATATCTAGATCCTTTATTCTAAGATCATCTGCCACCTTGTTCACTTCCCGAGGGTGATAATGCACTGAGAATTCATAGCCTTTGATTACCTCTAACAATCTTTGATGGAATATGTTCAACTCTTTTTGTGTGAATATATACTTAGGATTTTGTGATTCGTGTATATTTCTCACTTCCCCCCAAAGAGGTAATGTCAAAAAAAAAATTAAAGTCTAGATTATTGCATCCCACTCTAGATCATGTGTTGGCTAGTTTTTCTCATTGACTTTCAATTTTCGTGAAACATTGGCAATGACTTTGACATTTTCCATCAACACACAACCCATTACCTTCTTTGATGAATCACAAAATTTTAAAAAAAAAATTCCACTTGTGTGTAATGTGAGTTAGGGAGCAGTGATAAAAATCCTTTTCAATTATTTATATGTCTCTTTTCATTCATCACTCCAAGTAAACTTGACTCCCTTCCGAGTTAGCTTTATCAGAGGGTTTCACAATCCTAAGAAATTTCTCACACATCAACGATAATATCCAACTAACCCCAAGAATCTATGGATATCCATTACTGATGTTGGCCTTGGCCATCGCTCAATGATAGCTATCTTGAATGGATCTACAGGTATCCCATTGATTGTGATGATATAACCCAATAATGAGACATCCTTTCACCAGATCTCACACTTGTTGTACTTTGTATAGAACTTCTCCTATCACAAGGTCTCTAGTACAGTGCTTAGATATCAATCATTCTCCTACATGGTTTTGGAGTACATTAGAATATCATCTATAAAGACTAACACAAATTGGTTGAGGTAATATCTAAAGAATCTATTCATAAAGTACATGAGGATTTTTGGGGCATCAGTGAGTCCAAAAGACATTATTATGAATTCATAGTGCCCAAATATTGTATGAAAAGCCATCTTGGGGATATCCTTCTTCTTCACCCATACATGGTAACATCTAGACTACAAATCCACCTTGGGGAAGTATTGTGATCCATGTAGCTGATAAAAGAAGTCATCAATTCAGGGCATATGATACTTGTTCATTATCATGATTTTTTTGAGACCGTGATAATAAATGAAAAGGCACATTGACCCATAATTATTCTTGATGAAGAGGAATATCGTACCCCATGGTGAAGCACATTGCTGTATAATACCTTTTTCTAAGTTCTCCTACAGTTGTTTCTTTAGCTCCTCATGCTTCAAAACAACCATTCTACACAGAGTCTTCGATATTGGAAATGCCACAGAAATAAGTTAAATTGTGAAATGAACATATCTTCTTGGAGGAAGACCATCCAATTACATGGGAAATAGTTCATTGAATTTCCTCACAATAGGAATTTCTTCAAGGATCGATTAATCCTTACACTCAATCATCTGAGCCCAATACACATGCTTATAAGATAGAAATATCCACCCTTGAGATGATAGTGCTAAGGTATATTAATCCTCCTCTGTTCACTTGTATAGAATCAAGGGTCGATTCTCCATATAGAGATTTATTTCCCTCTCACAGAAATATATGTTTTCTCTATATAGGAAAATCCAATCTGTGCCATCAATTGCATCAAATTACACTACATGGAGTGTGATGAGGTTCTTCAGGATGTTAAATCCACAAATTGTTACATGGGACGAGTTATATTCATGGGTTTCAATGATTTCCCCATTTCCCGTTCTCACTTATATCTTCACTTTGGCAATAGTGATGTAAAAATCTCACCCTTGTGGCCTTTGAGGTTGTTGGTTGCCTTTGAAAACCCCTAGCATAGAGAATTGGTTTGCAAAGTGCCCTGGTTTTTTGATGTTGAAGCAATGAAAAATGCGTTGAGGGCTGAACATAGTATTTATCTTCTCTATCACAGTTGAAGGTTATTCTTGTTGGAAGTTAATAGCTAGGTTCCCTTTTCTTCCACTCCTAAAGCATTTCCTCATCCCCTTCAGGCAATTTCCAGGGTGCTTCTTTCTGCACCTTTGGCATGTGGGGTGCTATATTTTCATGGAAATGTAGGATTAATTTATCGGGCCACCAAAATTAAAGTCCACCTTACTCTTCATATCCCCATGATACCCTTGAGATTCTCTGATCTTCATTTCGACTTTATGGGCACATCATAGAATTTACTCATATCTCTCAAAGTCACAGATTCCGAGGTCTTTCCGTAGGCTAGGATTTATCCACCCAAATAAGCGATAAATCATTCGTTCATGGTTAATGAAAAATATGAAGGCGTATCTTGCAAGCCTTATGATTTTTGTCTCGTACAATCTAACAGATTCATCATATTTTTTGCTCGAGGGCATGGAAGTCCCTTTCATTCATAAGTCAGAGGGTGCACAGAATATATTTATCAAAGAAAATTTTCTAGAAATCCTTCTATTCCAACTCCTCAATATCTTCCTTAGGATTTTCATCTTTGATCAATGTACACCATTGATCAACTTCACTCTCGAAACGATAATCATCCAGAATAACCTTCTCTTATTCAGAACATGAAGGATATAGAAGATCATTTCAATGGAATTGATCAATTGTTCTGCAATTGATGGATAATATGATTCATTAAAAGTTGGAGGACTTTTTCACAGGAAACTATCAATTGCTACATGTTCTTTTTTAGGGCGATTGAACGTTCCCCTTGAACAATGTTTTTATTCAAATCTTCAGTTAACTACTGGAGTATCAAGACAATGTTCACGATTACCTCTCCCTTCAGATTGGGAATTTAATTTGAATAGTTTTCACATTGATATTCGCATCGGTTGTTAGGCCAAGTCATACTATTACCATCCATTGGTTGGAATAAATGGAAATTTAGGTTTATCACTTAAAGGGTAATCCAAAAGAAAAAACGGCTAATATATAAATAACTATTATTTCCAAACTTATGATTTTTTAGGATACATTCTATGTTATCCATTATATTCTTCTTAACATGTATTCATAGGGGAAATTTTTTAACTCCCTTAATAATGGTTCATAATAAGCTTGTGAATTTACCAAATCCTATCCCTCGGGATTTTCGTAACCATGAGTGCACCATGTCCCTTTGTCAGGCACCTATTCTCATTCGAGTCTAGCTTAAAGCAGTGTTTTCAGGTTATACACCTAGATAAATCTGTGCCCGAGCCACCCCTACCTACTCATATCCTGACATGGAAGTATTTTCATGATAAACCACTTACTCAATACTCATCAAAATTTAGGTATGGTTATATTATATATATTCTTATCTTCAAGACTTCACTAGGGGGTTTAAATCCTAATCCCCAAAATAACTACACACATCCTTTGATAGCACCAATAACAACCCAAATCTTTACTTCACACATAATCATAATTTATTACTTAAAATTTTCACTTGATAAAACATAAAAAACTGAGAGTTATAGTTTTTTTGTTGATTAGGAACAATACATACCAATGTAAAACCTGAAAATCACATCTATATTGAAAACTTCATTTACGTGACCTCACACATTCCTTCGAACTTAATATTGCATTGGATAACCTGTGAACATGCATAAGAAAAGGGTGAGCTATAAATCCCAGTAAAGGAGTAAACAAGGAATAAATTGAAGAATACAATACATGTTCTAAAATATGCTTATCAATGGATCATAATAGAATAATGAAAATAAAGGAAAGATATAGCATGATTATCATAACATGGAAATGTGGAAACAATATTTAACATGATTTTAGAAGGAGGTAAGGATCATTGAAAACTAAAATGATTAAACTCCCACTAAACATTAATTGTCTTGATAAACCCACATTTCATATGACTTATCATGATACTAATCATTACCCAATTCATTGGAGTGATATTAGGACACACCCTTCTTATTCATTTAATTTCATGCCAAAATGTTCCACACGGATCATATAACATAGATTCATTAATCAGAATCATTTATTCAATGATAAAGGAATGTAAAATTAATACACGAATCTCTATAATCAATATGTAAATGTTCATATTGGTTAATATCCTTGATAGAGAAATGGTCTCAGTATTCACTACACAATGAATTTGTCTTGGAAAAGCGTGGTGCAATTTCGGCGGTATAATGACATGATATAAGGATTCATAAAATTAGTTGATTAGAGATAAAATTATGTCTCAAAATAAGTACATATAATGGAAATTAAGGGGTCATAAAGATACCTATCGCAACATATGTAATAATATTTAGTTTCATAATACAATATAATTTCTGTAATGTAAATTAGAAGATATAAATTCCTTACCGAATTTCGGCATGGTGACCAGTGTACATGAGAGGAATTAATGAGATTTAAAGTGGCCTATAATCATTAAAACATAAGGAGGGGAGTATGGGGGAGGTGAGAAATAATACCCCAACATTTTATTTTGAAAAGACAAATGTATATCAACGTAACGATACATCGAAAAAAATGAGAACGGAAGAAATCCCTAAATTGGAAGTGTGAAACCAATGCTTTGAGGGAGGCTTGAAAGATGCTTCTTGGGAGATTGGGGCACCTTGGGAGGATTATAGAGTGAGGATTTATGTAGTTGGTTGATATCCATAGGCTTTGAGTGAAGAGGAAGTGGGAGATTGGGTGGGTTTATATTGGAAAAGAGAGGGAATTATTTATTATTTTAGTTTTGGACATCACAAATTAAACTAAGCAGAACCACAAAACAACCCAGGATATTTTCCATAGTTTTTTCAAAAGGGGAGTGTGAAAAATTATTTTATATGGCCAATAGACAAAATTATTAACATATTATGCTCGAATATGTGGAGGTGAGTCACACACTCAAGGAAATCAATTTAAAAAGCTAAAATGTTATACTAGTCATGGAGGGTCCACTAAGGCACCATAAAATTAATCAAAAAAATATAAAATATAATTATTTTAAATATAAAACATATATTTGTCGAAAATATCATTTATATCATTTTATTACATCACTATTGGTTCATTGTGATGTGATAAAACACATTATCTTATTAAATGAATTTAATTTTTACCCAAAAATTCAACTGTCTCAGAAAGTTATGAAAAATTCATCATTGGATAATTTTGACATCCTGATTCCTAAAATAAATTTCATTTTATGTAAATAATTTTCAAAATATGTGAATTATTATTTTTAAAATAAAAAACGACATTTATCAAAAATTATTATGTTTTGACAAAAGGGGCTTTCAATCCTCAAAAATAAAAATTATAATGATAAAAATTATATGATAATTTATATTAAAAAAATGTAATTTAGTAAAAATAATTTATTTAAAAAATATTTGTAACTCAAAAATACATTAATTAATCAAAATAAATTTCTTAATAGAATATTAACAAAAAATTCTATTGGTGATTTAAAAACTATTAACAAAGATACAATAATAAAATGAATGTTTATTATATATTCTATAAAAACAATTATAATAATCATAATGATGGGGTATTGTTATATAAACCCTTATAACACCCTCATTATACCTAAGGGTACGATTTGTGATGCTCACATACACTTGGGGTGGCTAAGATAACATCACACGGGTGGTAATCTATGCTAACATCATCTTCTCCCATAGGAGGTTCTTTTCAAGTTTAATGCATTGAAGCTCAGATTGGGATTAGTCAACAGTGAAGCCTAGTTATGCCACCTCTATTATGAGCTAACACAATTGTGTTTTTTAATGAGGAATTCTATTGGATGATGCCATTCATTCTTTTTTTATGAGTAAATAGTGTTTGACAAAGACCTAAATTTATACTTATCATGTGATAACTATTCAATGGATATAGTAGAAATGGTAACAATTTATAGCAGTATATTTAAATCCAAAAATATAAAACTAAGGAATTTCATATTTTATATAACCATTTTACATAATAATAAATTTAATTAGATCATGAGGAATTTTCATTAATAAAATTTTGGGTTGTTACACCCGTTGTAGGAATGACATGGACGTGTTCATTGGGAAATTTAATTCTGTACCCTGAGTAATACATGGATTCTTGTTTTCAGAATGTCTTGGATGGTCTCAGTGGGCTGTTGAACGTAATTAAATCATGAGTAAGGATTCTCGTTGTATTAATGTCATGAACGAGCTCATTGGTTGGATATGGTTATACATTTAGTAATACATGGATTCTCATTGTAGGAATGCTTTGAATAGGCTCATTGGTTGGATATGTTTTTACCTTGAGTGATACGTGAACCCAATTGAGGGATTCTATGAACGATCTCAATTGGTGATAGACTTATGCACCCCTTGTGATACATCGATCCAGTTTAGGGATCCGTTGAATGATCTTAGTGGGTTGATGACTCCTATACCTTGTGTGATATTTGGATTCTTATGTAGGAATGCATTGGACAAGATCATAGATAGGATGTTATAGGATCAGAATGATTTTGCTGTTCCAGATTAGTTAGGATGGATTATCAATATACGATATCCTTCTTTACAGGGATGAACATCGGTATTTGGCAATCTTGTTGTGATTGGAGGCATGTACGAGGGAGCCCAGGTGTATGATCATTTTCCCCCTGCGGTGACATAGCATGCTAAAAGATATAATTCTGACATTGGCCAAAAAAGGTACATGTCGATGGGATTTTGGAGCCAGAGATCGACTTCATAATACATGGCTTGAAAGGTTGTATGTTCAGCTCCATGCCCATGCACATGATTTCCAGGTGATCAGGCTTATGGTTCCAAGGATCGATATCTGATGTTGTTTCTTGTTATTTGATACACATACTCAGGAATATTCATATTTATATATATCTGTATAGGTATGGAACTATACATGTGTACATATATAGATATGTACATCAATGGTGACACTTGACCAGTTGATTGGGATTACAAACCCTGAATTCAATTGTGGTTTCACGTTTGGTTTACTTCCTTTTGTTCTGTTCCAACTTGGATGAGCACATTTCTAATGTATACACTTTTTTCGGCATAATTATTGGTTGCTTGTCATGGTTTAATACTAAGATTATTTCTCAACCTACACGTGCACCTCAGTATACGTGTAAACATTATGTTTTCTTTTCATGTTAAGCACATGTTTCATGGTGGAATGGGATGACGCCTAATGTTGCATTATCGAGCCGAGCTGCTCGAGTGGTTCAACTGATCAGGCTGGTGCGGTTCATTAGTGACTGGAGATCAGGTATGTGGGATGGATCAATGCTTTTAGTATATCCCTATACTTTTAAATTTAGTTTTTTTGGTACTTTTATCTATATGGTTAGCCCAATGGGTGACCATTTTTGTATTTTATAGAATATTTGTTCAAAATTTTACATCATTTTACATATAAAAATTATCCTATTTTAGTTGTTTATTTTCTATGCACTCTCTTTACTTTCTATTATTTATGATACTTGGTTATATTTTTTTGTTTTCTTACTCAAATATGGGGGCATCGTATCGCCACTATCACCTCCTAGGCCCTAACATTTAGTCAAAAAGCACTAGCATATAGGGGGATGCACTTGAGGCCTTATGGAGAACCATCTCTGACCATCTGTTTAGTGTCTTTGGAGCATGGATGTTACAAAGTGGTATCAAAGGAGTTTCTTTTCCCGATCATTACTATTTCGGACATGGTATATAAGAGTATTAGGAATGTGATTGATCATGTAATGCATATTGTATTGGTGCGTTGAGAACACTTTTTCTGATAATAAGTCCTGGTTACTAGGGTTTGTGATTGATGTTTTGATTTTTCTATGTTACAGTTGCATATTATTTTCAGCTTGAGAATCATAGATTTTGTGTGGTTATATTGATTAACTATGGATCTCTGGAACTTTACCGAGGAAAAGTGGAAAAAATGGTTTTTGACTCTTGGCAGGAAATGGCAAGGGGTGTCTCATGCATCATACTAGGCACATAGGATTTACAGCATATAGGCCTGCTAGTGTGTGTTTTTAATGACGGCTGAGACCTTTGTGTCTACTTACACAATCTACTTACATTGATTTCATGGTATGTGGATTTATATTGATGCCTTTTCTTGTGAGGATGATGACTCAGTTCTCATGCATAGGTTGTACAATGACGTTAGTATAACAACATGGGATATGATTTGATTATGTATAACCCATTTTGGGTTTTTGTTTGGGTATGTGGTTATCAATATGGATCGCAGAGTATGATGTCGATAGATACCGAGGCTTTTCATGTGAACTGGACGTCATTGGGGTATTTCTATATATGGATACCTGATAAGTTTCAGTCTACTTTCTCCCCTCATTGGTTGTGACCTCCAAGGAGTAGTTCCTTCTAAGGATGCTTAGAGGGGATCAGGGCCCTTATAGGTTGTGTTTTAAGTTTGGGCTTTCATTGGTCATTATTATCCTACCTAATATTTATAGGTTTGGATAGTTTGGGCTAGTTGGATAGACATTGTGACTTAGTTGTGAGGTTTTTTGTAGGGATAGATGAACGACCTAGAGACCCATCGTATAGACTCAAACCCTTGTAGTTCAATGTTAGTTTTTGTCTAGAGAAACCTCTGTGAAAGGGCTGACCTGTTGTTGAATCCTGTTTAGGTATTGAGAGGATGTGAGAATTTCATGAAGGGAGATGTATACACCATTTTGTAGAATCTTAGTGTAATTATGTTAGAGATGATCATGCACTACCATGATTCGTCCAGAGTATGATGAAAAAAAGTTAGCACTACACCGAGCTCCTTTTTCTTTCTGTCTGAATTCCCTTCCTTATTGTGGAAGGAACCTATTGATGTCATGATCGATGAGTGGTGTAAGGTAAACCATATGTTGGGGAGTGAATCATTGGATATTTGATGGTGGTGGACTTCGTTTATAGATCATCTTTGGTGTTTTTCATGGGTTGTTGGGATCAATGTCTTCCCGTTAGATGAAGTTAAGGGTATTCATATGTTAGGTAGTACTAGATCTGTCACTGTTAAGTATATTTTGTGTAAAAGAATGTGGTTGGTGCTATAAGGCTAGTCGCTGGACAGTCCGGATAGCTTGGTTGTTTAGATTCTCGGGTTGGCTGCATGGTTTCCAGTCCATTAACCATGCTTCTTAGGGATGAGAAGGATTATGGTGGGGAGTTTTCTATGAACCCATGATTTTCCAGACTACAATTTTTTAGAAGAAATGTGAATTTATACTATAGGAAGATCATGAGGGGAAAATGGTATATTTACCCTATAATATGACCCGAGATAATCTTTCTGAGCACTCCATTTGTCCCAGAAATGGGTATTTACCCTTGGACAATAGTTTGGTGGAAATCAGAGTTGTTCAAATTTTTGTGGAATATTTAATATTTAATAATTTTAAAAAATTATTAAATTATTTTTGAAGATTATTTCAGCAATAAATTTTAAACGGATTTTCAGATTGACATTTTTTCTTTGCTGTTTAGTCCAGAATGGGGATTTTAGCCTATGTGAGGTATAAACTTGAGTCGGACAACAGGGCTTGCCCAATCCCCTTTTTCTTTCCTTATTTTATTCATTTCCATTCTTTATTATTCTTTCCTCAACCTCCTCCTAGCACTCGCCTACTGTGTGGATCTTCCTTCATTGTTTCCTATCATAAAAATGGATATTCAATATATGAGGGAGATAGAAGGCAAGGATGGCGCCGTTTCGAAGTTCACGATGCGTTGAGTCGGCGTGCAACATCCGTGGATGCTGAAATCAATGGAAGCTTCAGCAGTTTCCGCCCAAAGGTAGGGCCATTTATGTTTTCACCATAGATACCCTTTAAACATTTTGTTTTATGTTTTTAAAGCCTTATTATTATTTCTTATGTCCTCTTAATGCTAGATTTATTGTTTTCGGGGAAAACGTGTGTTTCAGTCATTTTGAGGGTTTTATCCACAGAAAACTATGGAAACCCGGCATTCGTTCTAGGTATCATCCTGATCCTGTCTATGTTTCCATAGAAAACAGACCAAAAGAAATAAATTTCATTTGAAAACCTTCATTATATAATCAATGATAAGTATCAAATTCTACTCAAATGTTTCATCTTCTTCCATCTCAATATCTTCAAGATCAAAAAAAGTAGATAGGTTAGGATGATACTTTTGAAGCTAAGATGTGTGGAAGAATTCATGAATGGAATTCTATGTCTGATGTATCAAAAACCAATAAGATACCAAAAAAAACTCTTTCTAGTATCTAAATGGTTAAAACATACAAGGGTGATAACCAATAAAATATAATGATTCTTTTATGATCCAATATACCAGAAACATGTAGAAAGTCACAATGCCCCCCCCTCAAACTCTAGAGGTCTATAACAAAGATAAATATAATAATTCATCTTGATGTCCGATATTACAATTTGATTTTTTATCAAGTGGACATTCTTTTATATAACCTAAATTATAGGAGTACCCAATAGAGCTACCTCACATACCTCAATCCATAATAGAGGTAAACAATATGCTCTACCATATTGGGCCTCATATAAATCCATATGAATAATTTCCTAAATGCTTTTACTATAGTAAAACATAACCAGATGAATATTCTTTTCCTAGAAACCTCATAAATTAAACATAAAAAAAATAATATCCTTTAACACATGATTCATCCTATGTGACCGCCCATCATTCCGAGGGTGATATGATGTACTAAAGTGCACCTAAGAACCCAGTGCCTTCTGCAACCCATTCAAGAAACCTAATCTAAATCAGGAATCGGGGCCCAAAATTATATAATAGGGAAAAAATGAAGTCACAATATCTCATAGACATATATCCTTCCATGATCATAAACAAATAATGTTTCTCAACATTAATCAGGTTCTTGAATTTATTCATCCTATCAATGATCTCCCATACTTCCTCGCACCATTGATAAGATCATGGAAATACCAACAAAAAAATTCATTATTATGACATTTCATTTCCACAAAGGAATAGAGAGAGATTGTTGGATTCCCATAGGTTATTGATGTTTTACCTTAACCTATTGACAGTTGGATAACAGAGTAATGAAACCAACTATATTCTTCCTCTTAAGATGTGGCCACCAATAGTGATGATGTATATCTCTATACATCTTTGTAATACTATGATGAACATTCAAAATAGAGGCATATTACTCCATCATCATATCTTCCTGTATATCATAATGCACCCATATATGACCACGATAGAGTAGGTTTTCAGTACTATATTCAACCCAAAAAGAGTTGGGTTCTCTATTGTGATACTCTCCCTAAAAAAAGGCCTTCTAATTCTGGTTACTACCTCATCCGAACCTGTTCTAGAAGAGAATATGTTACTGGTAGTGCTTCTTGAAATTATTTCTCTTTCTTATCTTGAACATTAATAGGCATCATATAGATAAAAATGAAAAATCCATAGCATTTCACATACCATGGGTATAAGAAATCCCAAAATTGATGGACTGTAAGAATTCAACCAACCTATGCTCCCAAAAATTATAATACCAATGAGTGGATATATAATTTATTTTTTTGATATATGTTAATGAATAATCACTCTCCCAATATATTGTTCCTCCAAAATCATAGATCAAGAACCAAATATTTATATCAAGGTCGTGCATAGGATAGTTTCTCTCATGAGGCCTCTACTAGAAAGATAAAATCCCAATGACTCGATGAACCTACATGAGAAATACACCAACTATTATTGTGGAATCATCATAGTAGACTATATAAGTATTTCCTCAATCTGGAAAAATCATAATTGGAGCTAAATTGAGTCTCCCATTAAACATTTGAAAGGAATTATCATGAGCATCAGACAATATGAACTGCACACCCTTCTTATTAATGGTTGTAAGAGGTACATATAAGAAGGAGAGTCCTAAATGAATATTTTTAATAGAAAACTACCCCTAAGAATAAATTTATATCAAACAAATTTTTGGGTTGCTTATATGAAAACATGATCCTAAACATCTTTATGTCAAAAAATTTGTCTGCCTCATATATTATATTCCCTAATAAGTGAACCATCTGAATCCAATGTGAAATTTAATAAGATTCTCATATAGTTGGTTCTCACTCACTGTAATCAGAATGATGTCAAGATGGGTTTCATGGTCGTGTCTTGTTAAAGATTACACTAATATTTAATCTATAAAGACTACAACATTTGAATCAAGATACAGGTGGAAACCCAATTCATAAAATTAATTATGAAAACTAGCTCTTTAATTAGATAGAATGACATAAAATAATAATTATACAAGTTTTAGCTACTCGGTAATTTTGATCATGGTATATCCAATGGTCTTACAAAAACCTAATGGTAACCCAAGATTATATTGATCCTTAGGAAAATCGGTTCCTCTTTGGAGATATTCGAAGAGGGAATCTATAAAAGGATTTGGATACTTATTTTTCCCCATGGGATGGTTCATGCGACAATAATACACACACAATATGAGGTTTCCTTCCAACATTAATGAAAAAAGGACTTCTGTACCCCATGGAAATGTTCTTGGTCTTATAAACACTTACCCTCAAAATCATCATGTTTCATTTTGAGTTCACTGAGCTCTATCAGTGCCATCATATATGGTGGAATGAGTTGTGTTGTTATATCTAGATCTAACTCTATAGTGAACTCAACATCTCTCACAATAGGTATGTTATAGAAATATATTAGGAAGAAATCCCTGAAATGATCCACAATTAGAAGGAAATCTACTAACTACACCCTCTAATTACTCATAATGAAACTCTCCAAATAAAATATCACTCTTTGAAAAACATTTATCTTATATATAGTTTTATATTCCGAGATAAACAGTTTCCCTTTTGTGCATAAAAAATTGTAACACCCCAAGCATCCACAGTACGCTTCTCTTTGAATAAGAAAATAGCATGTGTTGTACGCAACTTCGAGTTCTAACACACCACAACCAATCAAACTAGCCGTTATGAATAGTAATACCCACTTTTTGAAATTTTATAAATTTTTCCATTCAAGATTGACTTCATTTTTGGATATTTAGTATTGAAATTAGCTTACAGAGATTTTTTGGTATTTTTCTAAAAACATTTATTTTCGATGTATAGTTAAAAACACTAAGTTATAGGTTAAAACTGAATTTTTATTTAAATAATTATTTATTTTATTTAAAGTTTTTTAGGTGAAAATTGATACATAATACCTATATATGTTCAATGTAATTCATGGGAGTCATTTTATAATAATTTTAGATATATTAAAATTTTATTGACCTTCTTACAGTCTTTTACCCACCTCCAAGGAGAATTTTAAAATTTATGTAAAACATAATTTTACCACTTTTGTGAGTTGAATTTCAAAAATATGAGAGACACGGTTGATATCAGTAAATAAAATGTCGTTCAATAAGATGGAAATAATTTTTGGGGAATAGTAACGTTTTACTTTTATTTACCACTGTTAAAAGTAAATAGGATAATTAAGGGTAAAAATGATCTTATTATTACCCTAACACATGTACTAATTCTATTGGATATGTGTAATTCTACCAAATATAAACATAGCAATAAAATATGATCCTTTAGGTCAACATGGATTAGATTAGGACATTTATTATTATTTAATTCAAAGAAGAGTTAAAAGTGTTAAATTAAAATTTTAATAACTAAAACGTTTTTAATATAGAGTTATGCATAAGATAAATTTGACTATAAGTATTAATTATATTCGAAGTAATAATGTTGTTCTGAATTTATCAAAAAATACCAAATAGTGTCAAAATTGACATAAAAGTGTTTTTAAAACAAATATTATATTATTAATTGATATTCTATTCCTAAAAATCAAAGGATTGTCCAAAAGACTAATATAATGATAGGTGTATCATTAATTAACCACTTGGGGTTCTCTTGGAAGTATAATGTGTTGAGCCCTCTGGAAGATTGTTGATTTCATGTCTATGTTTGATTTTTAATAATCACAAATCATCAAATACCATTAATGCTTAATCTGGTTTGATTTCTCATAAACTTAATTACAATCTGTAAATAAATCTGTTATCATGTTTTTGTCTATGCTTATTGACTTACAAAGTATGTTGGAAGTCTTCTGGATTCAACAGACATCGGAAGCACCGATCCATTCAACAGACATCGGAAGCACCGATCCATTCAACAGACATCAGAAGCGCTGATCCAATATCAAAGGACAACGGTCGCACTGATCAAACTGACTCACCGATGCTGATCAAATGAGTCACCGATGCAAATGAGTCACCGATGCAAATGACTCACCGATGCTGATCAAAATGACTCACCGATGCAAATGAGTCACCGATCAAATGAGTCACCGATCAAATGAGTCACCGATGCAAATGAGTCACCGATCAAATGAGTCACCGATGCAAATGAGTCACCGATGCAAATGACTCACCGATGCTGATCAAACTGAGTCACCGATGCAAATGAGTCAACGATGCAAATGACTCACCGATGCTGATCAAACTGACTCACCGATGCAAATGAGTTACCGATGCAAATGACTCACCGATGCTGATCAAACTGACTCACCGATGCAAATGAGTCACCGATGCAAATGAGCCACCGATCAGATGACAGACCGATGCTGATCAGTCTGATTCACCGATGATGATCTATCTGAGTCACCGATCATTACTCACTAATGCTGATGACCTACCGATCACTTGATTCTTCAATAGTCATAAACAACTATTTGAATTTCTTTATCTTTATTTAATCTAACCAACGGTCATATTAGGTATATTTTAATGCTCTGTCAAATTATTAATAAAGGTTGTCGGATGTGAGGAAACCGTACCTCGTACCTGCGGAAAGGAAACTTTTTCTGTCTTCCGAAGCACGTGACATAAATACAAGAAGCCTCTGCTGAAGAAAAAAAAGAGAGTTGATAGAAGAACACAAGAGACATAGAGGAAAAGAAAGAGAAGGAGGAACCAATCAGAACAGAACCTCATACTCAATCAAGCCTACTCAAGAAGAGTTCTGTGCATACAAAAGAACATTGAAGAACTTCATTGACTACATATCACTGCTTTTGAGCCTGAAGCATATGACACTCTTCCTCTCAAAAAAAAGGAGAAAAGGACTCAGAATAAATTCTGATCAAATACAAAAGAGTCCAGAGCTGCACTGAAATCACCAGAGCCATTTCTAAACTCTACATCTCTGCTCTATGATACATTTGTTTTACATTTTGAGCAGTGTGTGTTATCTGCTGTATTAAACACACACACTGACTCCTGTACTTTCACTAGAGGATCTGTAAATCCTCACCAAACCTTTTTACAGTTCATTTCCCACTGTGGATAGTGGTATAGGTCGTATGAGACCTGGACAGCTCTAAGCTGTTGTTTGTTTTCCCACTGTGGATAGTGGTAGAGGTCGTATGAGACCTGGACAGCTCTAAGCTGTTGTTTGTTTTCCCACACAGAACTGTGGTAGAGGTCTTGTGACCTGGACAGTGTGTTCACTGTTGTTAACCTCGATCTAGGGTGTGGATCATTTTTATATAAACCTTTGAGAGGACTAAGTCTCGGCTTGAGACTGAACCTCTTGGTTAATTCTATGTGTTTGTAGCTACATACTTTATCCATACTACATATTTATTTCATATTCCGCTGCTATTACTTTGAAATATAATTTATTTTCAAAGCTACTTTGATAGTTAAACTCGCAAGTGTTTATATTTATTATAGACCAGTAAGTTAGTTTCAAAGGTTAAGTTAATCATAAGATTAAGTTAACTGAGAACTAATCAATCTTTGAGAAGCTAATTGAACCTTTATAATCTGTATAAATTCACTACAGTTTAATCTGTTTTTGAAATAGGGGGATTTTTAATCCACATTGTTTTTAACAAAAAAATTTAATTGGAACTCAATTCACCACCCTCTTGAGTATCCACTCCAACCAACATAATGTATGTTTATTATCCATTTAATATAAAAATACAAAGAGACATTGTAAATGTCAAACTATTTAACTAAGAGTTAAATCTAAAATATAACTTTAATATAATGACTGAAACCTATCAAAAAACTATTGGTTGAGTGGTTTTAGACCCATCCCAACCTTATCCTTTAAATAATTCATTTTAGAGCAACTAGAAACTGAACAGGTTTTTCTAAGCTGCCCCTCACCCCTCTTATAAAAGGGTACTCCCCCTTCCCTCAAATTCACGTGTTCAAAGCCTTTTGGATCGGCCAAACCCTACTAAAATACCCTATAAATTATCCTCAATTCATTCTAGATTCCTTCCATTTGTCCGAAATCCATCCTATGGAGCCCTTTTGATGAAATCAAAAAGAAGAACCCGAAGAAGAGGTAAATATCTCATCACCTCTTTCAAGTACCTTTCTTCTTCGACTTACTGTTTCATTGTTGTATCCATTCTGAAATAATAACTCCATTTTATTCTATGTACTGTGATGTTATTATATATATGTTACAACCATATTCATTATTCTATCCATCCTTTTAATGACATGTCACAATACTTGCGTACGTACATCTTACCGTCTCCACATCATGGTGTAATTGTAATTCAATAAATTATTATCTGGATGGTTATAATAAAGATTTTTAATTGATGTAAATAATAAATATATCATGATAATGATTATTTATATATGATATACCATCCAATTTTTATTTATTTTAATATCAAAATAATGATATTGTCGCGCGTGCGTACGTATAGATTAACATCTCCATGAACGCGTTGAGATTGATTCACCATCGTTTCCATTAAAAAATAATTTTCATTAGATGATTAAAAATATTTTTTAAAGAAATTATATAAATATGAACATGTATAAGATAAATATTATCCATAATAAACATTACTTACATAACAAAGCATAAAAAGTAAAACGAATCAGGTAACACCAGAAACGACGATAATACAATGATATTGTTAACAAAGCAATGTTAAAAGATTATATATGATATCATATTAATGTATTTGATCCTTGTATAATTTAATAAAAATTATTTCACCATTATATTAGAGGTTAACGAACCTTCAACAAAAGAAATGTACAAGGTAAGGGTTAATTTTACAATCTCTTTATTGTTAGAGGTTGTTTATACGTAATTATCTATTGGGACATCTTTATCAACCACATCCATGTTTCTTAAAAATGTATTAATTTTTTTTTACTATTTACTAGATAATGGGGTAAAGGCATTTATACCCTTATTTTACCTTATATGTTTTGAATGGAATATTTCTGTTGTTTTCCAAACAAGGTACATAATGACCTTTTCGACAAAATTTAGGTATGAATGTTATTTAACATATACGGCGGGTGTGGCTATTTTACGCCGTTATAACATTGTCTACGATTCCCATAAATGCTTATAATAATATTTTCAAAATAAATGTTTTCTTAAATGATTTCAAAATAGAAAGAAATATTTCTCTAAAAATGGTTTTGATTTCATCTGTGTCAATGTCCTTTGATGAATTTTAAGCTTATTTGAAGTTGATTTATTATGATACAAATATTCTATATTTTATTTATGGTTTTGTGATATGTTTGACTATAGATGTGTTAATTTTACACCATTCATGGTTTATGGATTAATCATTGACATTTCGTATGCTATTTTTAATATGAATGTTTATGTTATGTTCAAATGTTTTCTTATGAAGAATGCATTGGACGTAGTATGTGATGGTTGGAGCCCGCTATAGCTCCTCGATTCGTCGGTAGGTCTCATGAGACAAACGTGTGTCTTGGAATAAGCACTTGACAAAATTTTATTTGTATTCTTATCTCAAGGCCCTGACTATGTGGTTATGGAGTCTGCCATTATGCATTCCATCATTTTGAATGTGGCTATTGATATTGCATGTGATCATTCTACTAGTATAATATCTATGTGACTAAGTAAATGGAATTATTTTGATTTATATTTTCCATATTATAATGATGTTTATGTGGAGAAGGATTTTTTTGTAGTTTTATACATTGACTTAAATGTTTATGCTTATTTGTGAAATTTTCCGTTATATTTTTACCCTTACTGAGCATCTGAGCTCACCCTTTTTGTGTTTTATTTTTTTCCAGGATGCAAAGAAGTATATTATGTATGACAACCCTGCTTTTTATTACAACTTAAACATGCTTTATTACATAAAACTTCACTTGATACAACAAAGAAGATAGATAGGTTTAGTGTCTTTGGGGCTTAGGATCATTACATAAAAACTTTAAACTTGAAATACAACATCCTTATTGAAAACTTCCTTTACATGACGACTACATTCCTTCGTACTTAGCATTGCATGGGATAACCTGAGGATATGCATAAGAAAAGGGTGAGCTATAAAGCCCAGTAAGGGAGTACACAATGAATAACATGAGGAGTACAATACATGTTAGGCAATAGGCATATCAATAGAGCATAAGAGAGACATGAACATAAAGGCATGATAAAGCATGATAATCATAACATGGAAATGTGGAAACAACACTTAACATTGAATTAGCATGAGCCAAGGCTCATTGCACATGGAGCATGAGTAAACCCTCATTGCACATGAAGCACGAGTAAACCCTCGTTGCACTTGAATTAGCATGAGTCAACACTCATTTCACATGACGTATCATGATACTATACTTTACCCAATGCATTGGAGCGCTATAAAGGGCGCACCCTTCTTAAACATTTCATTTCATGCATAAGTGTGCCACATGGATCATAAAACATGGATTCATAAAACATAATCATTTATTCCACGATAAAGGAATGTGGAATTCATACCTGAAACTTTACAATCAATAAGTAAAAGTGCATAAAGGTGAATACCCTTGATGGAGAAATGGGCATGGTATTCACTACACAATGATATTGGCTTAGAAAATCGGTGTGATTTCGGCAGCGTAACGGCGTGACATAAGAATTCATAAAAAATGCTGATGAGAGAGAAAGGGTTTCCTCATCATATTTACATGTAATGGACAGTAATAAGGTCATATAGATACATGTCCCAACAATTCAAAAGGAATTTAGATTCATGATACAAAAGTATTGCTTGAATATAAAAGAGGAGAAAAAGGTTCCTTTCGGAATTTCGGCATAGTAACGGGTGTACATGGGAGGCATTTAATGAGAGAGAAAGGGGTCTCCCATCATTCAAACAATAATAGGGCAGTATTAGAGAGGTGAGAAACCATACCCCAACATTCATAAATGAAATTAAAAGGGCAATACAACTTAAAGAAAATTGACAAAAATGAGAAAAGAAGAAAAAACCCTTACTTGGAAGTGTGCTTCCAAAGGCTAGAGAGAGGCTTGTGAGAGGCTTCTTGGGAGCTTGGGGAACCTTGAGAGGATTCTAGAGAGAGTAGGGCAGAGGTTGGACGAACTTCAATGGCTTTGAGTGAGGAGGAAGTGGAAGCTTGGGTGGGTTTATATAAGAAAGGTGAGAGAATTCTTTATTATTTAGGTTTGGGACCCCTTATATTAAAATAATCCAAACCACAAACCATCCCATGGTATTTGCCCATGGTTTCTGGAAAAAGAAAGAGGAAAAAAATATTTTACAATTCCAAGGTCCGAACTTATTGAAAAATTAGGGTTGCTTATGTGGAGGTGAGTCACACTCCCATGGAAATTAATTTAAAAAGGCAAAGTGTTGAATAAGTCTTGAGGGCTCCATTAATGCTTTGAAAAGTGAGTCAAACAAACCCAAAACCTCATTATTTTAATGATAAAACATATATTGGCCGAAAATAAGGATTATGGTATTTTATTACATCACCATTGGGTCATTATGATGTCATAAAACACATTATATATTTAAATGGTATTTAATTTTTACCCAAAAATTTGACTGTCTCAGAAAATTATGAAAAATTCACCGTTGGATAATTTCGACGTCCAGATTCCCAAAATAATATTTATTTTATCTAAATAATTTTCTAAATATGTGAATTTTCACTTTTAAAATAAAAACCGACATTTATAAAAAAATTCACGGGTTTTGACAGAAATGGCTTTCAAACCATAATAAAAATTTTAATTGCATTCATAAAATTATAAGATCATTTATATTTAAAAAAAATTAATTTAATATTAATAATAATATTTTATTAAAATATTATTTAATTCAAAAATCCTTTAATTTAATAAAATATAATTCTTAATTAAATAATAACTAAAAACATCATTTGTACTTTAAAAACTAATTACAATGCATCAAAAATGACTATAAATTATATTCATTATTATATACAAAAATAATGTACATGAAAATGGTGCTACTTATTTGTTACATAACCCCTTAAAATAGCTGCATAAGACCTAAGGGTAAGGTGTGCGATGGTGACAGACTCTTGGGGTTGCTCGGATAACATTGCTCGAGTGGTATTCTCTATCAACTTCCATTTTTCCCGTAGACGATCACGTTCGAGCTTGACTTGATGAAGCTCAGCTTGGGATTGGTCAAGGGAAAAGCCCAAAGATGCCACCTCTTTTCCGAGCTCCGACAAATGGGCTTCGTAAGGGGCAATTCTACTGGATGAGGCCATCGCTTCCTTTGTCTGAGTAGAAAATTGGTTCGTTAAAGCCTTATATTTAAACTACCCAGATGATCACTGTTCAACGGCTATAAAAGTAACGGTCACAAATCTTAACGTTAAACTAATGAAGTTGACATCATATAAAAAACATAAAGAAACATTTAACTGGATCAAGAGGGATTTTCCATTAATGAAATTTTGGGTCGTTACAACATTCCCCCCTTAAGAAATTTCGCCCTCGAAATTTTCCTTTTCCCACACTAAAACAAATGTGGGTAACTTAGCTTCATCATATCCTCCGACTCCCAAGTTGCTTCTTCAAACTTGTGGTTTCTCCACAACACCTTGACGAGGGGCATTGTCTTATTTCGTAGAACTTTTTCTCTACAATCTAAGATCTTCACTGGTTGCTCCTCATAAGAAAGATCGTCTTCTAATTGTACCACCTCGGAAGAGAGTACATGTGAAGGGTCTGGTATGTACTTCCTTAAGAGGGATACATGGAAGACATCATGCACCTTGTCCATAGTAGGTGGAAGTGCTAGTCGATAGGCCACAGCCCCAACACGATCAAGAATCTCGAAGGGGCCGATGTACCTTGGACTTAACTTCCCTTTCTTTCCAAACCTCATGACCTTCTTCCACGGAGATATGCGTAAAAACAACATGTCTCTGACTTTAAACTCAAGGTCTCGTCGACGATTATCTGCATAACTTTTCTGTCGACTTTGGGCTGCCTTGATATGCTGCTGAATGGTTTTCACCTTCTCCACCATTTCTTCGACCATTTCTGGTCCAAGCAGCTTACGTTCACCGACCTAATCCCAACATGCCGGTGTTCTACACCTTTTCCCATAGAGGGCTTCATGTGGTGCCATTTGGATGCTCGAGTGGAAACTATTATTATAAGAGAACTCAAATAGAGGAAGATGTTGATCCCATCCTGCTTTAAAGTCCATTGAGCACGCTCTCAACATATCCTCAAGTGTTTGGATAGTCCGCTCGGATTGGCCATCAGTTTGAGGATGACAGGACGTACTGAAGTTCAGTTCAGTATTCAGAGCATGTTGAAGACTCTTCCAAAACATAGAGGTAAATCTTGGATCTCGGTCTGACACAATAGATAGTGGTACTCCATGCAACCATACCACTTCCCTGATATATATCCGTGCCAGTTGATCCAAAGAGAAATCCTCTCGAATAGCAATGAAGTGTGCAGTCTTTGTAAGACGATCCACAATAACCCAGATTGCGTTGTTGCTTTTGGATGTCCTTGGAAGTCCAGTGACGAAGTCCATGGTGATGTTCTCCCATTTCCATTCTGGTATGGGCAATGGTTTCATCATCCCCTTAGACTTCTGCCTCTCTGCCTTCACTTGTTGACACACCAGGCACTTTGATGTATATTCAGCGATCTCCTTCTTCATATTATCCCACCAAATGTTTTCTCGGAGATCTCGATACATCTTTGTGCTCCCTGGGTGAATAGAGAAATTTGAACTATGTGCATCATCCAAAAGTTCCTTCTTCAGCTCCGAACTTGATGGGACACATAGTCTTTTCCCAAACCGCACAATTCCTTCTTCATTAACATTAAACTCTGAGGATTTTCCCTTTTTGATAGCTTCCACTTTTTCTTGGATTCTCGCATCATCCTTTTGATCATCCTTTAACCATTCCAAAAGAGATGGTTGGGCAATCATTTGTGAAAGGATTGATGATGTTCCCTTCTTTATGATTCCCACGTCCATCTTCATCAAGTCTAAGAAGATTGGATCCTTCTCAATTCTCATCATTGATAGAATTTCTGGATCCTTTCTACTTAGGGCATCCGCCACCTTGTTCGCCTTCCCAGGGTGGTAATGTATCGAACAGTCATAATCCTTTATGAGCTCTATCCATCTCCTCTGGCGCATATTAAGCTCTTTCTGTGTGAATATATATTTAAGACTCTTGTGGTTAGTATATATCTCACATTTCTCTCCATAGAGATAATGCCGCCAGATTTTCAAGGCAAAGATTACCGCCGCCAACTCCAGATCATGTGTTGGATAGTTTCTCTCATGGATTTTCAACTGCCTTGAGGCATAGGATATCACTTTATCATTCTGCATCAGCACACATCCTAAGCCCTTCTTCGAAGCATCACTGAATACCACAAAAAGCTCCCCACTTGTGGGTAAAGTGAGCACAAGTGCAGTGATAAGCCTCCTTTTCAACTCCTTGAAGCTTTCTTCGCATTCATCACTCCAAGAAAACTTTACTCCCTTTCGAGTTAGCTTGGTAAGAGGGTTGGACAATCGTGAGAAGTTTCTCACAAATCGTCGATAATATCCAGCTAACCCCAAGAAGCTACGGATATCAGTTACCGATGTTGGCCTCGGCCATCCCTCAATTGCATCTGTTTTGGAGGGGTCCACAGATATCCCATTGCTTGTGATGATATGGCCCAAGAATGAGACCTCCTTCAACCAGAACTCACACTTGCTGTACTTGGCATAGAGCTTCTCCTTGGGCAAAGTCTCCAGTACAGTTCTTAAATTCTCCTCATGGTCCTCCTTGGTTTTGGAGTATATTAGAATATCATCTATAAAGACTACCACAAATTTATCTAGGTAATCTCTAAAGACTCTATTCATCAAGTCCATGAATATTGCTGGAGCATTGGTGAGTCCAAAAGGCATTACTATGAATTCATAGTGCCCGTACCTTGTACGAAAAGCAGTCTTGGGGATATCTTCCTTCTTCACCCTTACTTGATAATATCCCGACCGCAAGTCGACCTTGGAGAAGTATTGTGCTCCACACAGCTGATCAAACAAGTCATCGATTCTTGGGAGAGGATACTTGCTCTTTATCGTGATTTTGTTAAGTTCACGATAATCGATGCAAAGCCGCATTGACCCATCCTTCTTCTTGACGAAGAGGACTGGTGCACCCCATGGTGATGCACTTGGGCGTATAAACCCTTTATCCAGATTCTCCTGTAGTTGTTTCTTTAGTTATTCAAGCTCAACCACATCCATTCTATATGGAGTCTTGGATATTGGTAGCGCCCCAGGTATAAGTTCAATTGAGAACTCAACATCTCTTCTTGGAGGAAGACCAGGAAGTTCCTCGGGAAATACTTCAGCGAATTCCCTCACAATAGGCATTTCTTAAAGGGTGGTTTCTTCCTTGGACTCAATCATCTGAGCCAGATATGCGTACTCATAAGGCAGTAATATCCATGCTTGAGATGATGGAGCTAAAGGAGATTCATCTTCCTCCTGACACTTGTAAAGAATCGGGGGTCGATTCTCCATATGGAGTTTGATTTCCCTCTCCCGGCAATTTATGTTGGCTCTATATAAGGAAAGCCAATCCATGCCAAGAATTGCATCAAATTCCACCAAAGGGAGTATGACGAGGTTTGCCGTGAAATTCAATCCACAGATTATAACAGGGGAGGACTTATACTCATGGGATGCAATGATTTCCCCATTTGCCGTACTCACCGACATCTTTACTTCCATGATTTGTGGTGGTGCAGGGATTGTTCTACTAAAATTTTGAGATATAAAAGAATGTGTAGAACCTGAATCAAAAAGTACGTTCGCTATTCTTGAATGAATAACTAGCGTACCTGTCACCACTTCGTTGTCGGGGTTCACTTCGGCAGAAGTGATGGAAAAAGCTCTTCCTTGCTGTCTTGGAGGTTGTTGATTGCCTCCGATAACCCTTGGATTAGGGAACTGATTCGAAAAATGACCCGGTTCTTTGCATTTGAAGCATTTAACAACGCGTTGAGGTTCGAACGGAGTGTTCCTCCCCTCCGTCGCAGCCGCGGGTCCTTCTTGCTGACAGTTAACAGCTAGGTGCCCTTCTCTTCCACACTTGAAGCATTTTCTTGTCCCCCTAAGGCAATTTCCAGGGTGCTTCTTTCCACACTTTTGGCAAGTAGGGTGCTGGAATTTCTTAGCGCCATTGGATTTATCCATCGGGCCACCAGCATTGAAGTCCACCTTCCGCTTCTTGTCCCCATGATACCCCTGTGATTCTCCGATCTCCATTTCAACCTTGAGGGAACATCAGACAATTTCCTCATAGCTGTCGAAGTCACGGATCGCTAATGCTTTCCGCAAGCTAGGCTTCATCCCACCAAAGAAGCTGTCAACCTTGCATTCGGGGGTAACGACAAAGCCGGAAGCATATCGTGCAATCCTTGTGAAGTTTGCCTCGTACGATCCCACAGATTCCTCATCTTTCTGCTTGAGGGAAAGGAAGTCCCTTTCCATCTTAAGACGGAGGGTGCGTGGAAAATATTTATCGAAAAACATCTTCCGGAATACCTTCCATTCCAAAGCCTCGATTTCCTCCTCAGGCTTCGTATTTTTGATCAACGTCCACCATTGATCAACTTCACCCTCCATACGATTAGCCGCCAGGAGAACCTTTTCTTTTTCAGAGCATTGGAGGATGGAGAATATATGTTCAATGGAGTTGATCCATTGTTCAGCAATCGTGGGATCGGATGATCCACTAAAAGTAGGAGGCCTTTGTCTCATGAATCTTTCAATAGCGACTTGTTCTTTCTTAGGGGGGGGGTTGAACGTTCCTCTTGACCAGTGTTTCTATTCAAAACTTGAGTTAGCTGAGAGAGAAGCTTGACAAATTTCGCGATTCCCGCTCCCATTGGATTGGGCATCTCATTGGTACAATCATCACACTGATCTTCACAACGGTTGTTAGCCCGAGTTCTCCTATTACCGGCCATTGGCTGGAATAAAAGGAAAGTTAGGGGTAACACATAAAGGTTAATCCAAAGACAAAAGTTGATGACTTATAAATAAACTTTAATCTCTTTAACTCATGAGTCTATAGGATTCAATCCAGGCTTTTCAGGATCTTCCTTCTAACATATATTCTTAGGGGCATTTTTGCCTTAATAAGGGTTCATACTACGATTGTGAATTTATCAAAACATATCCCCCGGGAGTGTCGTAACCAAGAGTGCAGAAAGGCCCGTTGTCGTGCACCAGTTCTCGTTCGAGTCTAGCTCAAAGCGGTGTTTTCGGGTTTTACCCCTAGGATACATCTGTGCCAGAGCCGCCTCTACCTGCTCGTATCCAGACAGGGATGTATTTGTTTGATAAACCACTTACTTAGTATTTACCAAAACTTAGGGATGTTTTTATTATGCTTATTCTTGTATCTAAGGCTTTACTAGGGTTTCCTAATCCCAAAAATAACTAAACCTATCCTCTGATACCAACTATGACAACCCTGCTTTTTATTACAACTTAAACATGCTTTATTACATAAAACTTCACTTGATACAACAAAGAAGATCGAGAGGTTTAGTGTCTTTGGGGCTTAGGATCATTACATAAAAACTTTAAACTTGAAATACAACATCCTTATTGAAAACTTCCTTTACATGACCACTACATTCCTTCGTACTTAGCATTGCATGGGATAACCTGAGGATATGCATAAGAAAAGGGTGAGCTATAAAGCCCAGTAAGGGAGTACACAATGAATAACATGAGGAGTACAATACATGTTAGGCAACAGGAATATCAATAGAGCATAAGAGAGACATGAACATAAAGGCATGATAAAGCATGATAATCATAACATGGAAATGTGGCAACAACACTTAACATTGAATTAGCATGAGCCAAGGCTCATTGCACATGGAGCATGAGTAAACCCTCATTGCACTTGAAGCACGAGTAAACCTTCGTTGCACTTGAATTAGCATGAGTCAACATTCATTGCACATGACGTATCATGATACTATACTTTACCCAATGCATTGGAGCGCTATAAAGGGCGCACCCTTCTTAAACATTTCATTTCATGCATAAGTGTGCCACATGGATCATAAAACATGGATTCATAAAACATAATCATTTATTCCACGATAAAGGAATGTGGAATTCATACATGAAACTTTACAATCAATAAGTAAATGTGCATAAAGGTGAATACCCTTGATGGAGAAATGGGCATGGTATTCACTACACAATGATATTGCCTTAGAAAATCGGTGTGATTTCGGCAGCGTAACGGCGTGACATAAGAATTCATAAAAAAGGTTGATGAGAGAGAAAGGGGTTCCTAATCATATTTACATGTAATGGACAGTAATAAGGTCATATAGATACATGTCCCAACAATTCAAAAGGATTTTAGATTCATGATACAAAAGTATTTCTTGAATATAAAAGAGGAGAAAAAGGTTCCTTTCGGAATTTCGGCATAGTAACGGGTGTACATGGGAGGCATTTAATGAGGGAGAAAGGGGTCTCCCATCATTCAAACAATAAGAGGGCAGTATGAGAGAGGTGCGAAATCATACCCCAACATTCATAAATGAAATTAAAAGGGCAATACAACTTAAAGAAAATTGAAAAAAATGAGAAAGGAAGAAAAAACCCTTACTTGGAAGTGTGCTTCCAAAGGCTAGAGAGAGGCTTGTGAGAGGCTTCTTGGGAGCTTGGGGCACCTTGAGAGGATTCTAGAGAGAGTAGGGCAGAGGTTGGACGAACTTCAAGGGCTTTGAGTGAGGAGGAAGTGGAAGCTTGGGTGGGTTTATATAGGAAAGGTGAGAGAATTCTTTATTATTTAGGTTTGGGACCCCTTATATTAAAATAATCCAAACCACAAACCATCCCATGGTATTTGCCCATGGTTTCTGGAAAAGGAAAGAGGAAAACAATATTTTACAAGTCCAAGGTCCGAACTTATTAAAAAATTAGGGTTGCTTATGTGGAGGTGAGTCACACTCCCATGGAAATTAATTTAAAAAGGCAAAGTGTTGAATAAGTCTTGAGGGCTCCATTAATGCTTTGAAAAGTGAGTCAAACAAACCCAAAACCTCATTATTTTAATGATAAAACATATATTGGCCGAACATAAGGATTATGGTATTTTATTACATCACCATTGGGTCATTATGATGTCATAAAACACATTATATATTTAAATGGTATTTAATTTTTACCCAAAAATTTGACTGTCTCAGAAAATTATGAAAAATTCACCGTTGGATAATTTCGACGTCCTGATTCCAAAAATAATATTTATTTTATCTAAATAATTTTCTAAATATGTGAATTTTCACTTTTAAAATAAAAACCGACATTTATAAAAAAATTCACGGGTTTTGACAGAAATGGCTTTCAAACCTTAATAAAAATTTTAATTGCATTCATAAAATTATAAGATCATTTATATTTAATAAAAATTAATTTAATATTAATAATAATATTTTATTAAAATATTATTTAATTCAAAAATCCTTTAATTTAATAAAATATAATTCTTAATTAAATAATAACTAAAAACATCTTTTGTACTTTAAAAACTAATTACAATGCCTCAAAAATGACTAGAAATTATATTCATTATTATATACAAAAATAATATACATGAACATGGTGCTACTTATTTGTTACATAACCCCTTAAAATAGCCGCATAAGACCTAAGGGTAAGGTGTGCGATGGTGACAGACTCTTGGGGTTGCTCGGATAACATTGCTCGAGTGGTAATCTCTATCAACTTCCATTTTTCCCGTAGACGATCACGTTCGAGCTTGACTTGATGAAGCTCAGCTTGGGATTGGTCAAGGGCAAAGCCCAAAGACGCCACCTCTTTTCCGAGCTCCGACAAATGGGCTTCGTAAGGGGCAATTCTACTGGATGAGGCCATCGCTTCCTTTGTCTGAGTAGAAAATTGGTTCGTTAAAGTCTTATATTTAAACTACCCAGATGACCACTATTCAACGGCTATAAAAGTAACGGTCACAAATCTTAACGTTAAACTAATAAAGTTGACATCATATAAAAAACATAAAGAAACATTTAACTGGATCAAGAGGGATTTTCCATTAATGAAATTTTGGGTCGTTACATTATGACTGAACTACAGGGATAGTTTATGGGATTTCTGTATTGTCTATGGAAACAATGTTTTTGTAGTTCTTCCATTTTATGATGTAATGTAAACCTTATGAATATATCTAGTATATTCAAGACTACTAAAATAATCGGTCATTCGAGACATGATATTTTGTGATCTACCAATGATATATAATAATGCACCGACTATGGGATTTTGGGGTTGGGGCATTACCGTTGGTATCAGAGGAAGTTTAGTAAAAACCTTGGAAACTAACTTTAGATAAACTGTGATTAGAGCACATAGTATTAAGATATACATTGAGGATTATAATAGAATAACTTCCTAGGATTTTGGTATTGTATAGACTTGGTGTGTTTTACACGAAATGCATTCCAGTCTAGATATGAGCTGGTAGAGGCAACTCTGGCACAGATTTATCTGGGGGTAAAACCTGAAAACACCACTTTGAGCTAGACTCAAACGGGAACTGGTGCATGACAATGAGCCTTATTGCACTCTTGGTTACGACACTCTAGGGGGACATGCTTTATATAATTATCATTTTCATTACAAACCATTATGAAAGATTTATGAGTATATACTTTCTCAAAGAATTTTTTTTTTTATGAATTTGGATTATATCCATAAACTGTTCAATTTATGTTAAGTGTTTTTCAAGTTTGGAATTATGTATTTATATTCATAAACAAATCTAGTTTATGCCATTGTTTATAAATGGTGCCTAGTGGATGGAATTGATACCATATCAATGCACGCACTCCATGTAGGTATTTTCCTCCTACTCAAGATAATTATAGTGCAGCGAGTGATGCAATTGGTTCTGATCATCTAATCACCATATTGGGAAAACTCACTCAGGTTATGAATAATAATATTACCCATATAAAGCACCCTGATCCACAGAATGGATGATCAATGTTAGATCACTTTATGAGGAAACAACCACCAAATTCATTGGGGGTACAAATATACTAGTAGCTGAGCAATGGATAAATTCAATAGAGAAAATATTCCATGCCTTTGGGAGTAGTGAATGGGAAAAATTTGTCATGGCAGTTTTCCACCTCACTGGATATGATTATCTATGGTGGTCATTAATTAAAAACACAAAGGAAGATGTTGAAGTATCAAATATCGAATGGAGGGAGTTTAATGAAATTTTCATAGAAAAATACTTTCCTCCTGATCATCAAGCGGATATGGAAAGACAATATCAGAGTCTGAGGCAAAATAATGATGAAACTGTCGCAATGTATAAAGACAACATTACAAGGTTAGTGAGGCATGCTGCAGATTATATACATAACCAAAGAAGTAAGGTTGATAATTTCTTTGATGGTTTAAAACCATTTCTCCATCAAGAATTAGTCTCACAATCCATCTCGTCATATGAATATATTGTCTCTTGTGCTATAAAGACAGAAAATGAATTCTATAAGTCTTACTGCTTTAAAGAAAAGAAAGAGAAGAAGATATCTCTTGAACACTATAGAAATGGAAATAAGGGGAAGAAGGTAAAAGTTGAATATCCATCCCATAGTAAACGTGGGAAGAAACACCCTGGTACTTAGCTTAAGGGAATGTGAGTCTATTACAAATGTGGGGGAAAAGGTCACCAAGCTCGTGATTGCAAGGGGAAGAAAGAGGCTATTGATGTTTACTACTACAATTGTAGATAAAGGGGGAATTATGCGAATGAATTTTCCTATGCATGAGGGGAACTTATCTCAGAAAAGGCCAAGGGATCAAGGCCAAGCTCATGATATTACTACTGCTAAGGTTGAAGCCCTAAGACATAGTGGAAGATAATTTAATGGTTTCCTCAACCTTAGAAAATGATTTATTTGATTCCAGATCGTCACATTATTTCATATCTTCCCAGTTTTCTAAGAAAATTAGATATTTCCAATTTGATTTAACAAGGGAGTTATCAGTCAAAACTCATAAGGGATGTGTCATTGCAACAAAGTTTTTGGAATCAGTCCCCACTAGGGAATATAAATGTTCTTTATATGCTGATCTCATCGTCATGCCCAAGATTGGATTTGATATAATCCTTGGTGTGGATTGGCTTTCAGAACATGATACAAAAATTTATTTTAAGAAGAAGGAGGATACTATTTTTGATAACTATGATAAACAACACCTTATCTTTAGAGCAGAATCATCACCACCTAATTATTATCTACATCCACCCTAGTAGCTCAACTAAATTCAATTATTTGGGAGAAATATAATTAAATAACAATGGGTGAGGAAAAGAATGCTCATATAGAGGATTTAATTATTTTTCAAGAGTATGTTGATGAATTTCATGAAGATTTACATGTACATCCTCCAGAATGAAAAATTGAGTTTTCCATTGATTAATTCCTGGTTCAAGGACCATATAAAAACACCTTATAGAATGGCCAATGTGGAATTAGTGGAACTAAATAAAAAACTAGAGGAATTGACAAATAAGGTATTTATTCACCCCAATGTTTCTCCATGGGGAGCCCTTGTCCTTTTTTAAGAAGAAATATGGATATATGAGGTTGTGAATTGACTATAGGTAGATCAATTATATAAAAATAAAAATGTAGTATCCTTTACCTCGTATTGATTATTTTTTCAACCAACTTCAAGGAGCTCAATACTTTTAAAAGATTGACCTTCGATCTAGATTTCATTAGTTGTGCATGAATAAGGGAGAAATTCTAAAAACAACATTTCGAACTAGGTATAGGCATTATGAGTTTACAGTAATGGCATTTGGATTGACTAATGCAACCAATGAATTCATGGATCTAATGAATATAGATTTCAAGGAATATCTTCATGAATTTTTAGTGGTATTTATTGATGATATCTTCCTATACTCCAAAAGCTACGAAGATCATGAAAATCACTTGCGCATTATCTTGAAAGCTCTTAGAAGAAATGAATTATATGGGAAGTTTAGAAAGTGTGAATTCTTGCATCAAGAGATATATTTTCATGGCCATATTGTCTCTAAGGTTGGAATATATATTTATCCTTCAAAGACAAGAGCAATCCAAGAATGGACAACATCGATGAGTATAACTTAGGTATGATGTTTTATTGGTTTAGCAAGTTATTATCAGCGTTTCGACCAGAATTTTGCCCTGTTGGCTAACCCATTAACAAAGGTCACATGAAAAGGGGTTAAATTTGTTCAGAGAAAAGAGTGTGAATAATGTTTTAAAGAACTGAAGAGACGATTTTCCACGGAATCTATATTGACACTACCATAGGGGAATGATGGGTTTGTTATTTATAGTGATGCATCAATGAAAGTACTTGGTTGTTTCCTTATTTAGAATGATGGGGTTATTTCCTACGCTTCCTGACATGTAAAAATTAATGAGAAAAACAATCATACTCATGATCTTGAGTTAGAAGCCATAATCTTTTCATTAAATATATGGAGAAATTATCTCTATGGTAAAAAATGTGAGATATATACCAATCACAAGTGTTTGATGTATATTTTATCATAGATAGAACTCCACATGAGGCAAAGGAGATGGATTGAACTGCTCATGGAGTATTATTGCATGATACACTACCACCAAAGGAAAGAAAATATGGTGGTAGATGCTTTGAGTATATAAGATCATGGAGTTTTGAACAAGATGAGAGTTTAAAGGGATCATATTTTTATGGATCTAGTAAAGATGTATATGGGAATAACCCTAGAAGGTGTAACATCAATGCTTTCTTAAATGGTTTCAAAACTATCTTTAATATAAAGGATAAAAAGATCTATGGTTGATGATGATGAATTTCAATATGAGATTAATGTTTTGAATGATCAAATATTGAGTGACTTTGTATATGAAGATGGAATTTTGAAATTTGGGAAAAAACATTGTGTTCCCGATATACCTGATCTAAAAAGTTAGTTATTGGATGATTATTATAGTTCCAACTTCACTATACATCTTGGTAGAAAAAATATGTATAGAGATTTGTAGGAACATTTTTCGTGGGACAAGATGAAGAGGAAGAATGTTGATTTTGTGTCTAGATGTATGGTTTATCAACAAGTGAAAGCTGGAAGGAAACAACCTAGAATAGTCCTGAAAATTATTCCCATACCAGAGTGGAAATGGGATAATATTACGATGGAATTTGTCATGGGAATACCAAAGACTTCTATAAAGACTGATGCAATATGGTTCATTTTTGATCGTCATACCAAGTCAGCACAATTTCTTTCTATAAGAGAAGATTTACCACTTGAACGTATAGTAAGAAAAAATATTAATGAATTTGTGAGAATTCATGAAGTACCCATATAGATTGTTTCTGATCATGATCCACATTTTATGTCCAGATTCTAGAAAAGAATTTAGAAATCCCTAGATACTGAACTTCATTTGAGCACTACCTACCACCCCCAAACTAATCGACAATCAGAATGGACTATTAAAACCATTGAATACATGTTGAGATCATGCTCACTTGAATTTCAAGGCATGTGGGATCAATATTTACCTGTCGTATAATTTTCCTACAACAATAGCTTCCATTCAAGTATTCTGATGCCACTATACGAAGCATTATATAGAAAGAGATGTTGCACACCAACATGTTGGGATGATGTTGGAGAAAGAAAACTCATAGGCCCAGAACTTGTGGAGGATACTATGGATAAGGTGTAGGTAATCCAAACCCACATCAAAGCATCGCAAAGTAGGAAGAAGAGCCATGATGATAACTGAAAAAAGGATTTAGAATTTCAGGAATGAGATCTTGTTTTCTTGAAGGTATCACCATGAAAGGGTGTTATAATTTTCAGTAAAAAGGGTAAATTGAGTCCCAAGTACATCAGACCTTTAGAAATTCTAGACTGAATTGGGGTTGTAGCTTACCGTTTGGAAATGCTGCCATGTCTCTCCAAAGTTCATGATGTATTCCAGGTATCACTGTTGAGAAAATACATGCCTGACCCAATGCATGTACTCACCTATGATGAATTAGATCTAAACCCCGATCTGTCTTATTGTGAAGATCCATTCAAGGTTCCTGATACAAGTGAAAAGGTGTTGAGAAACCAGACAACTCATCTGGTAAAATTTCTATGGAGAAACCATAAAATGGAAGAGAAACGTGGGAACCCAACCAACTTATGATGAAGAACCACCATAGTCTTTTTATGCCGTAATATTCTAGAAATTTCGAGTATGGAATAATTTTATGGAGGGGAGAATGTGACATGCCAATCTTCCATGGTACGCTTCTCTTTTAATTATACAATAGCGTGTGTAGTTCGCAACTTCGAGTTCTAATACACCACAACCAATCAAACTAGCTGTGATGAATAGTAATAAATACTTTTTGAATTTTATAAATTTTATCATTCAAAATGGACTTCATTATTGGATACGTAATATCGAAATTATATCAGGGTGAATTTTTGGTATTTTTCTGAAAATATTCAATTTTTGATGAATAGTGAAAAACAATGAGTTATAGTGTAAAACTGAATATTTATTTTGATATTTATTTATTTTATTTAATTTTTTTTAGGTAAAAATAGATACATAATACCTTTATAAGGTCAATGTAATTTATTGGAGTCAGTTTATAATAATTTTAGATATATAAAAATTTTGTTGAACTTTTTACCATCTTTTACCCACCTTCTAGGAGCATTTGGATATATACATGAAATATAATTTCACTGATTTTGTGAGTTGAATTTAAAGAATATAAGAGCCACAATTGAGATCAGTAAGTAAAATTTGGTTTAATAAGATGGAAATTTTTTTGGTGAATATCAACCTTTTACTTTTATTTACCACAGTTAAAATTAAATAGGGTAATTATGGATAAAAATAATAATATTATTACCCTAAAACATGTAATAATTCTATTGGAGAAGTTTAATTAGACCAAAGAACCCATAGGAATAAAATTTTATCTTTTAGGTTCACTTGGATTAGATTAGGACGTTTATTATTATTGAATTCAAAGAATAGTTAAATGTATTAAATCCAAAGTTTAATAACTAAGTATTTTTTAATATAGGGTTATACATAAGATAAAATAGACTATAAATATTTATTAGAAAGATAAAAATATTTCATACATAATTATATTTTATTTATAATTTTTAGACATAATATAATTTAATTTATTTATTATACAATGATGATGCAGTAATTATCTAAGTAATGATATATTAAAATAATTGATATTATAAATATCCAAAGAAATGTAATTTGAGTCTTTTTAGGAATTACACTAATTATATTGGATAATATGACATGTTAGGGATGTTTAGATGAATTTTTTCTACGTAATAATGTTGTTATGAATTTAGAAAAAACAAAATACCAAATAGTGTCTAAATTGACATAAAAGTGTTTTTAAAACAAATATTACATTATTAATTGATATTATATTCTTAAATAAATAAATATTATCAAAAAGACTTATATAATGATAGGTTTCTCATTAATCAATCAATTGGGGTTCTCTTTGAAGTATATAGTATGTTTTTTATCCATATAATCTAAAAATACAAAGAGACAAGGTAAATGTCAAACTATTTAACTAAGAGTTAAATCTTATGATAAAGATAATATTGTGACCCAAACCTGTCTAAAAATAATTTGTTGAGTGGTTTTCGACCCATCCCCACCTTAGCTATTAAATAATTCATTTTGGAGCCATTAGAAACCGAAAATTATTTTATTATAAAATAATATTTCCAGCTTTTCTTAAGGTGCCCCTCACCCCTCTTATAAAAGGGAACTCCCCCTTCCTTCATATTACCACATTCAAAGACATTATGATCGGCCAAAACCTACCAAAATACCCTCTAAACTGTCCTCCATTAATCCTATAGGTCTTCCTTTAGTCATAAATCTATCTTATGGAGCTCTTATTATCAAATCAAAATGAAGTACCCAAAGAAGAGGTAAATATGTCATCACCATTTTCAAGATCCTTTCTTTTTCCACAAACTCTTTGTTGTTTCCATTATAAAATAATAAATCCAGTATCATCTATATATTTTGATATTATTATAAATAAGGTACCAACATATTAATTATTCTATCCATCCTTTGAATGACATGTTACCATACGTGCGTACGTACAACTTATCATATCCATGTCGTGGTGTAATTGTTATTCAATACATTATTATTTGGATGGGTATAATAATGATGTGTAATTGATTTAAATATTAAATATAACATGATAATTATTATGTATATATAATATACCATCCAATTATATATTATTTTAATATCAAAATAATGATATTGTCGCTCGTGCGTACGTATGGATTACCGTCTCCATTAACGCGATGAGATTAATTCCCAATCGTATCCATTCAAGACTAATTTTCATTAGATGATTAAAAATAATGTTTAAAGACATAATATCATTCTGAATATGAATAATATACATCCTATCCATAACAATCATTACTTACGTTATAGATCATATAAAGGAAAAAAATCTGTTAATACCCGATACAACGATAATACTAAGATATTATTAGCATAGAAATGTTAAAAGATCATATATGATATCATTTTTTTTATATGATTCTATTATAATTTATTAAAAATTATTTCACCATTATACATCTATTTAACTTACCCTAGAACAAGGAAAAGTACAACTTAAGGGTTAATTTCACAATCTCTTTTTTATATGAGGTTGTTTATACGTAATTATCTACTGGGACAACATTATTATCCACATCTATGTTTTTTAAAAATTCATTTCAAACCATTTTTACTATTTAATAGACAATCGGGTAAATTCATTTATAAAATTATTTTACCTTACATGTTTTGAAAGGAATCTTTCCGTCATTTTCCAAATGGGGTACTTTATGGATTTTTCAACAAAATTCAGGTAAGAATGTTTTTTAACTTATATGGAGGGTGTGGCTATTTTCTACCATTATAACATCATCGAAGAATACCTTACAAGATTATAATAATATTTTCAATATAAATTTTTTCTTAAATGATTTCAATATAGAAAGAGATATTTCTCTAAAAAAGGTTTTGATTTCATCTTTGTCAACTTACATTGATGGATTTTAAGCTTATTTGATATTGATTTATTATGATACAAAACATCCATTTTTTATGGAAGGTTTTGTGATATGTTTGACTATGCAATGTTTTATTTTTACACCATTCATTTTTTATGGATAAAGTATTGACATTTCATATGCTATTTTTAATATGATTGTTTATTTTATGTTTAATGCTTTACATATGAGGAATGCATTGGACATAGTATGTGATGGTTGGAGCCCACTATAGCTCCTAGATGCATTGGCATGTTTCATGAGACAATCTACTATCTTGGCAGAAGGTTTTTAAAAAATCTTATTTGTAGTCTTGGAACAGGGCCTTGACTATATGGTTATGAAGTCTGGCATTATGAATTCCATCATTATGAAAGTGGTAATTGATATTTCATGTTATTATTTGAGAAGTAGAATATCCATGTGTGTAATTAAATTTCATTATTTTGATTTATATTTTTAATATTATGATGAATTTTATGTTGAAATGTCATTTTTTAGTTTTAGACATTACCTTAAATGGTTGTGCTTATTTATGAAAGATTATGTTATATTGTTATCCTTTCTGAGAATCTGAGCTCACCCCTTTCTATGTTTTATTTTTTCCAAGATGCGAAGAAGAATATTATGACTGACATATAAGGATAGTTTATGAGATCTCATTGTTATATATGGAAACAATGTTGTTGTAGTTTTCCATTTTATGATGTAATGTAAACCTTATTAATTTATCTAGTTATTCGAAGGCTAGTAAACTAATTTGTCTTTTGAGACCTGATCTTTTTTGATCATGCCAATGGTAATTAATAATTCACCAAATCTGGGCATCTAGGGTTCGGGAATTACAAAAATTCTCTCAAGTGAAGTGAAGGGAACTCTTTAGATAAAACAATCCTCTTGGCCGTGATAAGGCACAACCTTTCAATGACGAAAATGATGTCAAAGATGGTCATATCATGGATGAAGAAAATAAAATAGAGTTAGAACACACCTATCTAAAGTGGGATCTCCTAACAGTGGTGTGTTCCCTCCGTCTAAACCCCTAACAACATTTCAAGGAACATGATTCCGTAGATTTATTCAATTAAAAGATAGAGCTCTCCACACATGAAAAGATTACAAATGGGTGATATTCACTTGTATCGAAAGGGTTGAAACTAAAGTAGAGGTCACCAAAATTATACCTTTGAATGTAGATGGCCATGGACTCTATTATCCAAGAGCTAGCTACATTGTATATGTATGGCGTGTACACATTCCCTAAGATGCTACCTCAAAAGCTTGAGAAGAGCCACTATACTAATGTTGAAGATTTGGAACTTGGTTTCCTTAGCAATGACCACTATGGCCTCAACATGATCAGTCGGTAGAATGAAAACTCATAGACCATAATGGAGTTGTATATATTTTACCTAATACATATAATGGAATTGATCACTTACCATAAGAAACTGGAGGAAAATAACGGCATAAGTACTTTAGATGACCCATCGTACTGCTTAATTGGTACTCAATTGGTTTACTCGTGCATTATGGCTTCATATGGCCTGACCTCATAAACTTCCGACATACTATAAAATCATTAAGATCCACATGACTAGAACCACCCCTATAAGAACACTATATTCGATGATTTATACTGCCTAATGAACCATCACCATGTTTCAAAACCGAACCACACTGGCTCAAAAGACCAGCCTCTCTGGGATTTTGGTCAATAAATAAGGCCTCATTTACTATCTTTGTAACATTTTCTAGATAAAATAATGTCACCTACAAGGAGTCAGCATGCCCAAGACCATCATAAAATCAACCCAACGGTGTCAATTTTTCATAGGTTAGAGATTGAATAATAAACTGAAGCTAGACGAAACAAGAATAATACTAAATTAATATCCTAGATCCCTTCTAATGATGCAAGAACTTCTTGTATTGTTCCATATTCAGAGTCTATGTAAGATGAGGTGAAATAAATTTATATTGAAATCTACCCAAAAACATGTCTCAGTAATGCTTTTTCTGAGATATGAAATCCCACCAATGCCTGGTAGAGTCACATAACATATATGTAGTAAGATTGAACATATTCTGTAGAGTCTTCTCAAGATGATTGAATATGGATAATTGGGATTCTAAACATGACTCTTAAAAAGTGGATCCTCCTTCCCCTGAGCTGGTGGGAGGATTCTGCTACTAGAAGGCCCGAGTAAGTTATTCCATATTCAGGGTAGGCAGGAGGGCTCTCATAAAAAACTACAACAACATGAAAAAGTATCAATGAATCAATCATATATACAAAGTGGATGATCAGTAGGAGGTGCATCAATAGGAACTACAAGAGGTATAATGGGTGGGTCATGGACCTCCACCAATAGAGTATACTCTTAACTAGTCTCTTGGTTTACAACATGTGGATGTCGTGGTGGCATAACTCTAATATTTCCCAGCACTAAAGCCTCATAAAAAATTTATAACATATAGGGAAACAATATAATGAAAATTATATAGAGAAAATTTAGATAGATTCCCTCTAAGCATAGATAAACTGAAATCCTTCTCTTAGATCATGGATTTGATAATAGGGTAAAATTTTAGAATGATCGTAAGAAACACGACCTATATCCCATTTCCATGGTATAGTCAAGGTCTCAAAAAATTCCATATGTAATGATGTAACTTTGTTTTTAATGGAGTTTTTCGATTTAATTCCCTTATACATTAAATTTCCATTTTCAATTTTGGATGAATTTGGTGGGACAACATTCTTGTTTACGAGGGACCATACACATAAAAATTGAAATTGTGCATCCACATTACTCAAACCATAACATGTTCCTATAAGTTGAATTGTCCCACTTCTGTAATTATAACAAAAAAGTAACTGTAGTTCACAATAATCAAACCAAAATCAGCATGGACAAGATATAAAGGTTGTTCATGTTGAAAGTAAACATGGCATGGCATAATTCTTGTCATTTCGAGGAATATTATGGAATATATAATGCATGCCTTTAGTATTCCCTCGTCTCAATATCCTGAAGTAATATAAATCATTATTTTGACAATATCAATATGAAAAACACAATATGGTATGTTTTTATCCCAATGGTGAATTTGTAACAACCATAAATGGTATAATCAATAAAAAAAATCCCATCCTAGAAAATTTGGTCTTGTCTTACACATGGGTTAGAAATGCACAAGAACATGGTAAATTCTAAATTCCAATATCCTAGACTCTTATCTAACCCATGCAGTAAGAAAAAACAAAAAAAGATCGATGATAACACTTTATAATGTCCCATCCCGAAAACCAATCAATAGTTCCCCAAGACTGTGGCTATTGGACCAAAAATGTGTGTCCCCGAGTGCCAGGGATTTTCGACGAGCAACGGGGGACATGTGTTTGGCGATGGGGAAACTATTCCCACATTGATTAGTGTAATCAAATCAAAAAATAGGTACTAAATAGTTGATGTATAATAATAGGAAAGTAGTGGCATGAATAGTAAATTAATGCATGAAGAATAAATAACCAAGAAAAAGTTGATTGACAATAATAGGATGACAGATTATTATCATGATGAACTCACATGTCAATAAAAAATGATTGTTCTAGGAAATAGGTTATAATAATGTGCTACATGATATTAAAAAATAAAAAAAAATGTCTACCACAACATCTCAAGCCTAGACTTGGTCTAATATGATGAACTCCATCCAATGAAGCAAGAAAATTAAGCATTAGAATCCACACACTTCCCATTATCCATACCCATGATAAAAAAGTCAACTCATGTAACAAAAAGTTCCAGAGAAGGTTCTGAGATATAATTCATTGTAGCATAGTATGAATGGTGTTTGGGAAGATCCATCTCTATATATAAATAACTACAAGTGTGATGATATATAATAAAAAACATGTAGTTAATAAATAACCCACTAATACCTTGGTCTGGGTTCCCAAATGGACACCAGTCCAAAATCACCTTCTGTGTCCTATGCTGGAGTTCTGAATGAGATATCTAAGATTGTCAGAGTATATGTACAAGGGTGTTTAGAATATAAAAAAACATGTTAAAAGAATAAGATACCCAATTTTTGGTTTTTTATCTTGGATTTCACCTTGCAATATCATTATATCAATATTCAACTAAGGCAAGGATAAATATCTCATGTGCTCAATAAATATCGTCATGATTATAATGGATGAATCTCAGAGAACAAACCATAAAAAAATACATAAAAAATAGAGGATGAATCCTCATCCAATCCAAGGAGATCTAAAAAAAATCCAAAGGGGCCAAATGAGATCATCCAATATAACCCAATACTACTAAGTTTATCTAAGGAGGTCCATACAACATCCCTTGAATCAATCGGGAATGGTGATTGTGAGTCCATACCAATTATCACACGTAAGGGACCGAGTATCAACTGAGGCAGGGCATAACCATATTTCCAATAAGTCCATCCTCATTTTCTCGCATAGGGATCCAATGTCAATCCTGAGTAAAAGAAACCACCCACAAAGCTAATACATGGAAAGACAAAGTATTGCACCTTGTGTATTGAGTAATAACCACCCGAGCCTAGAGTGTCCATCCATGAAATCATTAATATGGGAACGATGTTCTCTCTAAACCCATATCAAGTGATCCATATCAGTCAAGGAATATATCACAGGGAAATAATTTATTTTTTCTTATACCATTAAATAAATAACCAATTACAGAATCTAGAAAACTATCCACGTGTCACAATTGGAATCACAAAATTGCATGAGGCACTAAGATCATAAATATGGTCAACGAAAAAAGGAATACCACATAATTAATGACACTAAAAAGAGGTAATAATAATTGTATACCATTTATATGAAATAAAATAGAATAATAGTCACAATGAATTAACATGATTCTCATCATATTTCAATAAATGACATTTACATATCTCATGATTTCATGATTTACCAAGAATTACAATCAATTCAATCAAATTAAAGGCATATGAATTAAAAAATAAATGAGGAAAGATCATATGGAACAATGAATAACACATATATAATCACATGAACAAGATCTAGGATATTAAATTTTTTTATGATACATGTATTAAGCATATTAAACATGATAAAATGTTTGAAAATGTATAAAAAATAATGAACATTTTTCATATAAAATTCACACATGGGAAATTCATTAATGTATAAACATATTCATTCCCAAAGGAAATCCCACTCATGGTTCATCACCCATATTAATTCAATTTATCAATTTAGAACAATAATCCAAAGTGTGACAGAAACACACAAGGTTAAAAAACTCATGTAATAATGGAATCATAGTCAATTTAGGATGGAAAATCCAAAGGGGAACCCACGGACATGAAGAACACCAAATTATGTGTTTCTTCATATGACAGGGCCAATATGGACAAGGAAAACCATATTAATTAATATAATATGCAAGGAAAATTCTTCGAGGAATGTTCTTGGAGATAATAATATTTACAAGACATATAAACATGACGAAATGACCAGAACGAGAATAGAATCCCGAAATCGACACCATAGTAATCAAGTATATCATTTCCAAGACTTTATTAGACCTAAAACATGATAAATAAAATGACTTAAAAAAATCCCTGAAAATAGGTAAGAAGTAGAACCACCCAAATAGTGAAAAAGGTGAAGGAGACAACTACAAATATATTGGTGAGGAAGGTAGATCATACCGAGATGAGTCTATAGATTTTGAAAATGATGGAAATAGATCAAAAAAGGATGTTCAATATTGAATCCTAGAAGGAGGAGGGAGAGTATTTGTGTACTTGGAAGAGAAGGTTCCCACTAGAGGAAATAAAGGGAGGGTGATATAAATAAAATTAAATCATTTAATAGTGGTAAATGGGTAATTTCACCCATTTTTCACACTATACATGGTTTGGTCATAAGGTTTGGACAAATGATGAAACAACCATGAACAAGGATCCACTTCACTGGGGAACATATAATAGTTTGTTGAATGGTTTGACTAACCATGTGAAAACACATCGGGACCTTACTATCTGAAAGCTGCAAAAAGTAACATTGGCATGCACCATGTGTCACCTGGTTTCTGAAAAACTGTGTGGCCTAGTCTATTTCCTCCATTTCTGTGCACCAGGCTTTAAGCGTGCCTTAGAAACCCTAAAAAACTTCTATAAACACTTAAGCATCATTACTATGTAAATTTTAAGGATTTTAACCAAAAAATAAAATATTCCATACCTTGGGATATATCTATGATGTTATAATATTCACGAATAACATAACATTTTCATTATGTTGAAACATCTTGTATATTTAAGTAAAAATTAACATTTTATGGATTTTATTGATTTGAAAATTATATAATTTATTTTCATAGAAAATATTCCATTAAAAACATTATTTCAATCATTAAGTGGGATGTGTCAGATTTACTTCATCCAAAAAAATTTAATTCTAATAGAGTAATTTTATAGTTTCTAACACCTTATTTTTATCATAAATTTCCCAATTTACCACGTTACTATGATAATGAAATTTTCTATGGTTACTATTTATATTAGCCAAAAATAAAATCTACATATTCACTAAATAAGGATCTTCCAAATATATATTTGGTATCCAATTTTCAAAATTGAAATCATCGAACTTTCAAAATTTAATTTTAGAAAAACTAAGAAAATACCACTAAAAATGGTTTTTTCAAAAATGACGTATTAAAAAATAAAATTATTTCTTAATAAATTAGTGTATAAAATCGTTTTCATTAATATTAAAAGGATTATTTTATTATAAAATAAACCAATTCAAATTTAACACTAATCCAAAAAATAAATTAATATTGTATGTACTTTTAAAGAATTTTCAATTTTAAAAAAATATGTATTTTCATTTTTCCTCAAAAATAAATGTTTTCAGTAAAATAATTTTAAGATAATTTTGAAATGATGTATTCAAAAATGAAATTATTTTTTTCAAAAACATATTCTAAAACCTCTAAAAATAAATATTCACTCTTAAAAATAAAATAAAATAATTTTTGAAGAATACATATTTTTGAAGAATAATGTTATTTTACAAAAAAATTTGTGATTATTTTATAATAACATACCAATACATTATTATTGGTTTATAAAATTATTTTTATTTCATAAATTTGATACTCATATATATTCCTACAAATTTAATGTCTAGGGTATAATGATCTTTTTATTTTAATACTCTAATTTTGTCTATTTAAAATCATGGATTAATATTGAAGAATTAAAATTATTTAATGTTAGATATGTTTTTAAAATATTCTTTTGTTACAATGTATAATTCATAGGATAATGAAGTGGGGAATATATTATGTGTCTCATAAAAATAAAAACTAAGGCGTGAATCCATTATCTAAAGTATTGACGCTTATCATACTCATTAAAACCGCCTATATAATAAATATGTGTTTATAATAAATCCATAAAATAACCATATTAATATATATTATACCATATATGATTTACTTATGAATTTATATAAGTCATATTTTCAGATTTTGATGTTAATGTTTCGTTTCAAGTAATATCATCTTAGTTTTTCTTTAATGTTATTATTGCTTTATAATTTTTTTTCTTACATTAATCATTATATTATGATCCCTATAATCATAAAATATATAAATATAATATATATTATAAATATATATGTTTTACATCAATCAATAAAGTATACAAATCTGAAAAGAAATAAATCATTAATGGAGATGATATGCCGTACATATGCATGGAATCTATTTCCATTTTCTTGTTGGATTGACTGAAAGAAAATTATATCATATATAATCCGTAAATAATAATTTTTATCTCATATATATCACATATGTTTATTAAAACCATCCATAATACATTTCATGTTAATCGTTAACAAATGACTTCGCTTCACGAGGTGGTAGTTTGTTGTACACAATAACGACATTACCATATTCCCAAAAAATGGAAATCCTAAAGGTATTCATAGTATCAGAATTAAATAATCATAATAAAATCATTAATTCATATATATCATATATAAATATTTTTTACATCATTATTAACAACTGGGATAAGTGGTAATGAAAATAAAGACACTATTTAGCGAGGCGGTAGTCTACCATAAAAACAAATAATGATTTCATAAACAATTTGATTGAAGTCTCTGTGGTTTTAGGTATGAACCTTATCCTGAAGGAATATATATATATTTCAGATAAAAGTTTTATTATATAATTATGAAATAAAAATAATTGGATGGGTTTGTGGAAGAAATGAAACAAAAACAATCTTTAATGAATGATACCTCCTCTTCAGGTCCCCTTTTGGATTTTACCAAAGGCCTTCCTTGGAAGGATATATGTCCAAATATAAGATTATAAGATTAGGTTAGGGGTTTTGGGAAACTATTTGGATAGGTATTGGCTGATCCAAATGGCTAGGTAGGTGTGATGAGTGGGTATAGTGAGTGGGCCTTTATAATGGTAGTGAGTGAAAATTTTGTAAATTTTTTAAAGAGAGAATTCCACCAGCATTTTTCAAATGGAAAAAGTGTTCAAAATTTATCAAATTAAGAACTATAGTCCATATATAGTTAATATATAGACAATTTACGAATTTTTATAACTCTAGGTTTATTTTAAACATTACTTTCATAGTTTAACCACTAAGTAATATTGTTTTTAAATTAATTTCTATAATTAATTTCTAATTTCATTTAGTAATATAATTTGATAAAAATTAATTTTAACTTATCTTAATTTATAAATTATGATCAATACAAATATGGAATCCATTTTTTCAAATTCTATGAACATAAGTGAAAAAATTGTTATAAATTTAATCCCACAGATGTATCAAGAAAGCTAGTTTCAAAAGAGAAAAAGATAAAAAAGTTTACCAATATTTTATATTCAATTTCACATTAAAATTTATTAAAATAAAATAAATTGAAAAAATAAATTTATAATTGAATTAAATTTACTTTAAAACAAATTAAAATATTATTTAACTATAAAAAAATTAAATAATAACCCATTTTTCAATTAAAATTCAGTATTCTTCACCATTCATCCTAAAATTAAACGTTTCTAAAATATCCAAAACATTATCTATAAGATAATTTTGTATTATGAATTAAAAAATTAATTTTATTTAATAATTTTATGTTGATAAATGTTTGAAAAATTAATTTTTTTTATTTTTCACAAAATACATAAAACATATTTGTGAGAATATAGTAATTTTGAAAAAATGATGTATTTACCAAAAAATTTATATTTTATTATCAATATATTTCACTTCTGTAAAACCATTATATATAATATTTTAAATTTTTTTATTGTTAAAATTTTTATGTATAATATAGATCTTACAATGGTCACATTTAAATAAATATAGAGTAATAATATATCTAGGTTTTTTTAAAATGCAGTGATGTGTATCATGTAAGAAAATTTAGTGTTGCGTGTAGTGACATTTAACTATTGACACTCTATTATTTTACATGTGATAAAAATATTTTGAAAAGTACTTCCTAAATTTTATAATGGTGAAGATACCCAAGATGAATGATAGGAAATTTCATAAGTTGTCCTGCGTGCCAAGACCAGTGCATCAGAAGGGTTTTGCCCCATACAAGACATTTAAGCATGTACACCCCTACACAGGGTTCCTGCACCACATACTAGAGCATTTCACAAAAATGAACTACCTTATCTAAATAGGGTTACATATCCATGAATAAATAGGACCACAATTCATCTTATTCTCACAACTGTAAAATAGAAAGAATCCCCATTCATTGGTCACACTACCCCTTCACCCAGGTTCTCAAAAATTACTCATACAACTCTCCAAAACTCTATATTAGTTGTAATTAAGGGGGATAGGGGGATATAAGTCCTTCCAAGGTCTAAAACACAAATATGCCTACATGGGGACCACATCCACCAAGTGAGAATGAACATGTGAGAAGGCCCCATCTCTAACCAGGGACTTACATGAGACCCTTCCAGGTACACATGAGGACACATGTGTCACATAAGATAAAGCCTCGACTAGGTGTTATTTCCCAGGTGGTCCATTTCCCAAGGCATCTCTATCCCACACGGGCTTACCCAATGCACAAAACACTTCCAACTCTTCCCAGTATATGTGAAAAGCACATTTTCTCGCCAAACTATGATAAGAGTGAGCCTCCTTTTGATCCCTATATCAATCCATCTGTAATAGGGTTGCAATTATTTTGGATCCTTCATTTGAGAGATAAAAAAATCAAATCCTCTATCAATTACTATTGAATTGAAAACCCATGTAAGGTGGTGTGCCTATTTTACAACCATTTGGATATGCATTCCATCATATATAGCTGTCCTGAAATTCTATCTTTGGATGTGTAGGGTCATCAGGGTTCATGTAGTAATGTATTCCCATTGTCATAAGGACCCCAAATCATAAGGAGGTGCATCGGAAATCCTAGTATTGGATATAAGGGACTTGTTATCTCAATTATCTAATTGTAAATGTGACCTGCGACCTCGTATTAATGGTGGGGAGGGTGAGGATATTTATGGATTATCCCAATTAATATGGAATAAGATCTTCCTCTCTTCCCCATGAACCAATTTTAGTGCCTCCATCTGGGGGTGATCCCCTATATATTATTGCAGGACCTCTCTTTCTTCATTCCATCCTCCTACATTCCCATTGACCATGGTGGATATAACAACAAACATGACTATCATTTTACCAAAATATGAAAATATATGGATACTTCAAGGAACTTATCTATCAATTTTATTCAAGGTCATGAACGGATGGAATGGGAAATAAGGACTACTCTTTTTTCCATTCACATTTTTTGTCCTCTTCAACTAGTGTAAAAAGAAGAATGTGTGGTTTCTCTAGATCTCACTCCCCATATTTTTTCTCACATAGAAAAATTATCGCATGGTATTATAGGTTAGTAGTGATCATGAAATCTACACGATCCTAGAAAAATGTTCCTCCTATTTTATGTAAAAAACTATCATAACCAATCTTCTCATTATCATTCCATGTGTAAGCCCCACCCATCCTATCGGCCTCCTATTCAGTGTAATACCCAACCTGCATTCAAAATGGAATGCTCATTAGGAGTAATTCTAAACCAAACCTCCCAAATTACTGTGGCATCCTCCTTAGTAATAATCCCCAAATCAATCTTCTTGAAGGTCTGTATTCCAATAGGATAAAAACCTTCAATGTGAATCCATAGGAATGGGTCCAAGGATCGTACTATGTGGTTTTGATTCCCATTTAAATTAGATATGTAAGAATCCTCCATGTGGTCCAAACCCAAAACCCTAAATCAACTATACTTTTCTCTGGGATAAATTCTTAGTAGGGTCTTATTTCAACCTGAGAATCTATTTCTCTTCCATTTCCCTCGGTTTCTTTAGTATAAGACCCGAACAAAACAATGACAAGGTACCTTTTTCCTAAATTTCCTATTTGCATAAGGGTAAACATTACTATAATGTCTTTGTAAAATGACTTTAAATGATAGGATCTTTACCTTTAAGTTGAACCAAACTACATGGGTTCTAATTCCATTCATGTTTATAGGAAGTAATACTATTCATGGGTTCAATCCCAACATCCAAACAACTCCCATCTCCCTAGATGAAGCTGCAATTTAGAGCACCAACTCTATGTCTCAAAAACAACCTCAAAATAATAGATGACAAAATAATCTACAATCAGTACATAAGAGGTTACCATTGGTGAAGAAATTTGGATACATATAGATATATCTATTTATGAATAAACTCAGAAACATATATATGATTCTAAAATCCATTCATGAAAACTATTTATTATTACATCATGTGTGACTAATGTTATAATGGGGTTTAATGAAGGGATCAATTTAAAATCATAAATTTATAAGAGTGTCCCGTAGTAGGTAAAAATTCTATTATAAATGTCTGATGATGCTGACCTCTCATCCTTTAAACCAATGTGAGATCTTAAATCTCATTGGACCAGTTTCCCAACGATCACGTACCTTTGTAAAGGAGGTCCATGACTTATCATGGATATAGAACTGTGGGGAATTTCTATCTCTTGAATTGAATATCATTGGATTCCATTTGAAAATGAAAAATCCTACTTGAATGTTTGAACCAAATTATACCCCTAGAAAAATATTTTCTTGCGAAATGATTTTTCCTCAAAATCAAAAAATGGTGTAGGTGACATGAATCATTTACAATGATAATAGTGCATCATAACTTCTAGTGCACATTAGTTGTCAAAATGTAAGAGGTAAAAATAAAACAATAATTCATGCATGTCCTCATTTAATGTGATGCTACTTTCATTATATTTTCTTATTTTTTGTCATACCTATAAATAGGAACATTCAATGAGTCCACCCATAAATACGAATGGAATCACACAGTCTCACATATTGGTATTCCCTGAATATCATTCATTCTAGGTCCTCATCTAATCCGAGGTTCCCATTTCCAACCCATTTTTTTCAATGTGGTGTCTCGAATGCACATGTTTGGTAATACATCTACAATAGTGTCATCTTAATCCTAGAGGTATCACAACTGACCCTCAAACTCAAAAATCCCAAACTATTATCCACTATATATTGAATTGTGATATAGAATCAGAAGACACCCATCATCATGGCCAAATATTTTTTGATCTTATCCTTATAGTTAAATAATAATTCCTTACAATATAATAGAGTTGTGGATAAAGTGTCTATATATGAATCAATCTGAATGAAACAATATTCTTTCCATAGGAATCCTTCCAGTAATTTTCCTCACCAACACCATGTGACAGTGTACCCACAACATGATGAGGGTCATGTTTGTGTCTCTCTGTCCTTCGCCATCCAGACCCAAGCATGTAATATGAACTGCTAGAGATAGGAACCATCCAAAATGGAAGAGGTCCACATCTCTATCCCTTTTTTTGAATACCACTATTCAAATTTAGTGGGAAGATATGAGTAAAAACAAACAATTTCTCGCACCAACCATGCTTACCATCAACCCCATATAGTATTTTACAAGGAGTCCCATCATTCAAATTTGGTTACTGTCCTTGAGTAGGGACAGACACCTATGCACAAAAATAAATCCTGCCAAAATCTTTGTTAGGAGGTTCTTAAATAAGATCATAGGTTTTATATGGTAGAAAATTGTGATCATATGCATACAAATACCACCAATTATCAACCCCACCATCACTCTCATCTTGCATCACCCAGAGAATTCAATCATAATGTCTTGGTGATGAATGGGGAGAAGGGTGAAATCTTTTCAATCACACCTTTGAACTTTTAGTATCCACTAACATGAACTAGCGGAAAATAGAAGGAAGATACCCATGTTCCATATATCTAATGGGGATATATCACAGTTCCAATCACTAAAGTCACAGAGAATATCATGTAAATAGAAAAGGGGTGTATGATAATCTCTAACCATATCTTATAGACCTATTAATATAACATAACAGTGTAAATGGTAGTCCTACAAGGGTTTCCACACAACTAAATCCCCATAAATGGGAGGAATATTCAACGTGTTACCCTACAGAAAACACACACCTCTACTCCCATCTAGGAGGGTCTTTGGGAAATCTCCCCCGTAGTGTATGATCAATTAGATTGAGAAAATAAACTTGTCCCAACATGTGGTAATCATCCTATTTTAACGGCCACTCCATGTAGTCCCAAAAAAATGTTGAATTTGCAGAAGCCTCTTTGAAAAATCAAATGGCCATATAATATCTAGTAAAAAATCCTGCTGTACATGAGAACCAATGTTTTTAGAAAATGTCCCCAGCTACTCAGATGAAATAATCCAAAAAAATAATCACTGGGGACAACTAAAAAATAAATAGTAGATCTATTATCCTACTATACTTAATGTAGGATGTTTTGAACCCATAAGATGCTTACCTTTATTGGAAGAAGATCATACTATCCCAATATCAAATTAAAAGAAAAATAACTGTAATTATGAAGGTCCCCCACAGAAACATCACCATGAGAGATTTCTTCATGTCCATAATTTGATCGATCTCGATATCATATATATTGAAGACAGTCAGGGAATACCTCCATGCATCTAGATGATAAAAGAGAAATATGGACTTCACCTTGCTATAATCCAACATGGTTATCCTTCTCATGATGGTTTTCACCACGAATGGTCTCTCTACAATAGTGTCTCATTTCATCAAAAGGTTCTTTTCCATAGTGATTTAATGATAATAAATCCCTCCTACTATGATGAACAATATAAAACAAGTCCATTTATGTTTGATGCACTATGTGATCCAAGTGAAATGCTTTCTCATCCATAATATATCCAAAGGTTAAATTCATTCTCCAATCCACCCTTGGATTGACTTCCTTCAATAGTTATATAGGAAGCCTCTACCAATCATTTCATTCACAATAAAGAAGCATAGTATTCTATAAGATAGTTGGAACATGGTTAGGAAACACTAGAAAATGATGAACAATAATTGATAAAAATGGGGAATTAGTTAGTCAATGATTACATACTATTCATGGTCTATCCTTTATCCACCGCCCAATACATCATTACATAGACTTTTTAGGAATATTGTTTGCACAGAATCCACCTAAACTTATGGAACATTTGTTATCACATAAAAAGGAAATGTATTTTATTATGATGAGTATCAAAGTCACATTAAGGTAATAGAAGGGATATAACTCGAAATTGACATAGATAATCTGTAATATGTGTGATATCAATTATTATGGAAAAATAAAGGATCCCATCATCTTGCATGACTTAGTGCACGTAACTAATGATGATAGTAGATCAAAGATTCCACATACATTGTTCATATCAGAATTTTGGGAGTATATGGGGAATTTCCATTTACCATACTACCAAATTAGTCATGTCTAATGATGTTTTCATCATGAAATATGAAATATTTATTCCATCTTCAATGAATATAATCTTTCCACAACCAATGATTTGATAAAAAAACACGCTTTGATCAACTATCACTAATGTCTATCCAGGAGAGAGTTTTCCATTTAATTAATTTGGCATCGGGTGTCTGAGAATATCAATCAAGCCACAAGATTAAGGGAATTTAGTCATCAAAAATTAAAAATGTTCCAAATAGTGCAATGTTCTTCAGAAGTGGATTGATCCCATATTATAAGAAAATAATCATTATCTTGAATGGGTTGATCTGACTCATCACCCACCGAACATTAGGATCCTTGAATTTCCAATTTTCAACAGCTCATGTGACCCAATGTTTAACTTTCCACATTTTATATTCCATTGTGATCCCCTAACCAAGAATCCTTTACAAGAAGTTTTAGTGAAACACATCTGCTTTGTTTTATCACTAAAGAGTCCAACATTTGAATGGTACACTAGTATTCTAGCTCAGTCAGTCACGTGGTTGGAAGATCTCAATCCCACTTTTCGCTTAGATTTCATCTTGAAACTAATGAATACAACCATATTTAACCTATCAAACCGAATATAATAGGAAAATGATAGGGTTTCAAGTTTCATTACTTGGTGTAATGGGTTGAAATACTCCCTAAAACTACATATTCCTCAAGAAGACATGATTCCCATATGTATAGTAAATCCCCGCGTTGTGTTAAGCTTGTCACTAATCCCTATGAAATACACAGGAGGGATTCGGGACCTTTCTGAAATTTATCAAAGAGTTTAATTCATCGTCATAGAAACCTTGGCTAAGGAAAAATTTGTTCAATTATATCATGAATGGAGTACATGGAATGTAAAGGCTATCATTGGTACACTTAATCTGACCCTGTCACCGGTACCCACTCTAAATCCTACACCACATCATGTGGTTCCTCCTCTTTAGTGTCAAAAACAATGATCAACTCATGAGGATGACCAAATGGAGCGTATGAAAATATATTTTTAGTTGATGAATAAATTGTTTTATTCTTTGTGAAATGATAAAGTCATTAGATAATTCATTTCAACATTGAGGAACAACATGATCTAGTTTCAAAATCCCATGAAACCAAGAAAATATGTTGATGAATAACTCCAAAACAATTTCCATTTCAAAAAAGTATTGGGAACAACATCTAGGAATGTTTCATTTTTAGATAAGTACTACAGAATCAGGTGTACCCCAGATAAATCAAGATCGGAAAGACATATACTCAATTAGTATGTGTTTCTTCCATTGGCTTGGGGGAGTAGAAATAAATAAAAAATGTAAACATAAGGGGTACAAAATTTTATTTGAATAGATGGGTTGATAAATGATCAACTAGATGCATCAATTTTTCAAGAACATCTAAAATAGAAAACTATGACAACATTAACTACCTATATAGTGTGGTCAACTGCATCACTGCAATATTCTTCAGAGAAATAGTCTTCCATGAAAATAAATAGTCAAATTATCAAGAAGAAAACATAGTGTGATGTAATAGGACTAACTATAGTCTTGGAAATAACTCTATCATACATCATGCCTTCATTCTTAGAATGACACACACTAAATTACCAAATAATATAATAATATTTGTGTCACTAAATAAAAAATCCATTAGATAAGGAGTTAATATTTGGGTACAATAATTCTATCCACTTGATGGATCCCTTTTTGGATAATGAGTTTGAATATAATACCAAATTCTTTACACCTGATTGGAAAATATTGGGAAGTGGCCACCAGAGATGAGGATATAGGAAAGGATATAGTTATTCTAGAAGTCAGTACATTAGTTACATCCCCACATGGATCTTCTATATGGTAGAAACTCATGGGAGAGATCTACAACATGCTCATTAGGAGAAAGAAGTTCCTCCACCCTTTCCAAATCATTCACTAACATGATCATCCTCAAAGATCATCTGGAGGATAATTCATTGGCTAATCAGCCTTGGTGTGCAGGCATACCTAGTTAAGAAAATCCACCAGTAGCAGAAGCACCTTCACTCCTATTCCAAGAGATGATATTTCCATATAATATACATTAGTTCCCAACTAATCTACAAAAAGGAATCCCGATGATGGGAAGCATTTTTTCTAGGAAAATAAGTATGATATTTTAAAGCCATTATCCCTAGTTCTGACCAAGTTTTCAATACTGGATTTTTTGATTCAACCCAGTGGCTAATGAGAAGAATGCATAAATGCATTGTCAATCGATTTTTAATTTGATGTTGAAGTTTTTTCTTCTAATGTATATTGTGTATAGAATGAAATTGCAGAATACCACATGATCATTTCATTCAATGACCAGGACAATGATTCCATCATATAGGGACACATCATGCCATTGTGTGTATTCAGAACGATGAATTATATTGATATTTAGTGATAATTCATAGAAAATGGGTCTATATTAAATATTTTTTTGGTATAAAAACATCATTAAATGGGTATTATTAAATCCCACTTATCCTCCTCCCCTATAATTATACTATTATGTGATATAGAATGATTAAAATGAACTTAGTGAAATCTATCATAGGTCTCAGTTCCGGTATCTCATTCCTAACATAGAATTCATTTTTATTCAGTATGATACAACCTTCAACATTCTGCTACTATGATCTTGGTTACATAATCATGAATTTATTCCCTCACCATGCCAAAAATGTCTCAAATATTAGTTAAATGGCCAAATTAGGACATTTCATGGAAAAAAATACCCATTTAAACCCTACGAATCATAATACACTAACACATGACTCTACCTGAGGGATGGTAAACAACCCATGATTGATGATGTTGCTCAATTCAATTATGTGAATGTTTTAGAGATGGTCCCAGTTATTCCTTTAAAGCACTATATTATATATTATGTGATTTCAATCAATCAGTGTGAGAATGTGGTTTTCAATTTAAGAACATATTCAGAAAATTTGTAGATATCAGTGATAATGGTTGAACACAATTACAATGGAGAAATCAGTGACCCTCTATGAAGTGAGGACATTCTGGGTGAGAATACCATAATTTAATCCACATAGATTAAATGGATCCATACCTCATCAGATTGGCTAGGCAACGATACCCTTCCACTGAGAGAAAATTAATATACTCATTATCTACTCCTCCATTCTGATTTGGAGCTTTTATTTGAGTTAAAAGTACATGAATGAGATTTAGTGTTGAAGTATGAAGAAGAGTAGAAAGTCCCTAGGGATAATCCTCAATAATTTTAGAATGGTGTCTCTACCACAATTGAAAAACTCGAAGAAATATATTTGGGTGTAAGGGAATATCCACGAAAAACATTGATTAGTGAGACCATGGATTCCCAATAATAGGAGGTATATACCTCCTCCCCAAAGAAAAACTAGAACATGTTCTCTGAGAATAACACAATGACACTATGCCTCGATCCCATGGTGTACATGCATCAAAACTAGGTTTCAAAATACACTGATTATATAAAAAATAATCCATATGTAAACACCCAACTCATGCTTAAAACATTGAGTCTGAAGTAGACAAGATTATAAAGGCATACCACACTTGATAAATTAATTATCTGAAATGGATGTCTAACACCATCCCAGTAAAGAAGAATAACTTATATTTATTGATCAATATCATATTCATATATATCAACTTGCACTATCTAAAACATGATTCCCTAGTACTTATCGCAGAACTAATTGTTGATGAAACACCATAGTATAATTAACTTTCCTTCATGGATAAATATTCATGGTACTGAAAATTTGTATGGAACTATAATATAATGATGAAACATCCATCATTTCACTTGATAGATTTTTTTAATATGGGTAATTCCCATCATCTTGAAGAATTTCGGTGATAGATAACATCAATCTATGAAAATTTATTTCAATATTATTTGGATATGTTTTTTTAATTATATATTTATGACCTGTTGGTTAAGTCACAATCTATTTTTTTACCACCTAGTTATTCTGGAGACCATCTTGAAAAAATATTGAAAACATATCCTATAGGTTAACCCATTGAAAATTTCCTTATGGTATCCTTGGAATGATTTATCATCTTCATATTATTATATCGTGACATAAAAGTTTATCCTTTCAAAACTAATTTTATACTCAGCATTTCAACTCCTCGAAACACTAGAGAGCTTTAGAGGACTTCAAGGAAACATGTCTTGAAATTATTTCATTATATCCAACTTCATAGTAAATAGTTTTCCCTTCACCAAGTTTATAAATAAGTTCATCCATTATAAATAGAACAGTGACTATAAATAAACAATTGAAAAAGTCTTTAATTATCTCTTGATCCTACCAGTGCTAATGCTACCCATAGAGGGAAATCCATTCATTCTATATGTGATGTACCTAGAGTGATACCTATACACATTCCATTTAAAAAAGGAAAATTATGGAAATTAAAACAAACATTATTATATATGTTGAACTGTGACTGACATTGATATTTTTTATTCAAATACAGATAATGGATGCAAGGGGCTAATCTTTGGAGTTTAGAAGTTGAGGCACTACTAACAGCATTATGATGTCCATTTGGTGTCTCGCAATAACCAGCTCAAATATACCGTCATTCGTCCTATGTTGATATGAATCATGAAACAATGGGTAGTAATTCTATAGTTTACTGATATACACTTTCTTCCCTAGAAAGCAGTGGAACGAAAATCAATCGAAGATTTTCATGTTGAGCACCTTAAGCAGTAACGATGTTATTTAACAATAAATTTCTTGATGAAGATATCTTATCCATTTAAGATAATCCCAAAACACGATAAATGTATTATTATGGTGTATCCCAGATCCCAATTGAGAAGATAATGTTAGATCCTATCATATAAAATGCTGGGTTAGGGATTGTGCTTGTTTCCCCAGTGAAGGTAGTTTTTCCTTACTCCTTTGTGTTGTCAAAGGCTAAAAAATGACATAGAATATCATGCCATAATTTTAGGCCTAGAATAGGTTCTTCACATAACCGTGGACCACCTAGAGTTGAAAGGTTATTCAAATATCATAATCAAACATGTCAGTGGGGATTATGGAATCAGAAATTAATAGTTAATCCCCATTATAGATTATGTACGAGGTTTAATGGAAGAGTTCCACTACTAAAAAATTTTGAATAATGTTCCATGATTTCAAAATGCTTAATAATATGCATTTTAAAACACAACTAGAACATAGGGAAATATGAATTAGAAAATAATATCCATTGACATTGCACATTGCCAAATGGTATTGGATTTTACTCACATCAACACATAAGAGACCAATGAAGTAATTAATATACATTAACCCTATGGTCCATCAATTGGGTGGATAAATCCAGTCATAGACTACCTCCATGGTGATGAACTACCATCATACATAGCTGGGAAGTATAAAATTTGATCGTGAGAAACCAAATCTACTCTTAATGTTGGGCCAAATCAATAGAAATTCATTTTTAACACAGGCTTTGATAGATTATTTCTCATATGTATCAATGGAGAAGACATATTATATCATGTGATAAGTACATGTATGAGGTGATGGTTTCCACTAATCAGGATACTTGCTTTCCAAAAACAATCGAGGGAATGGATACTTCGGGCGATCAATAAGGATTGATTACAAAGAATTCACCAAGAAGTGTCATTATTGCAATGTGTATGAAAAATATATTAATCAACCCCAAAATATGACACATAAAACAAAATATTCACGTTCATTTTCCATGTGGAGAATGGATTGTGTGGGGACATAACCTCCTGCTATATCCAAGAAGATCAAATACATTCATAATGCATCCAACCTCTATTCCAAATTGGATGAAACAATACCTATTAGAAATCAATGAGAAAATAATTTTTTACTTCACAAAAACTACCATTATTACTAGATTATTTTTCTGTTACACAATACTAACACCCAAAAATAATAATTTCCATTCCGATGTCATGAAAAATCTATATCAACTATACAACATCAGATCCAAATGCTCATCTCACTATTATATAGTGGCTAATAGATAGATAGAGTCTTTAACCAGACCACATAAAAATTATTCCGAAAGCTGTTTGATAAGGATAACATGTCATGGAATGATAAACTCTTTCATGCCTTATCAGATTACCAAACCATAACCTATAATTCTATGTGGGCTACCAAATATTCACTTGTTTATGAGATATAAGCAGTCCTATCCTTGGGGGAAAATTTTACATTTCTCCATATTGAGGTATATGATTCACTATCTGTGGATGAGAAATCCTAGAAATAGATGGGTGAATTGGAGAGACATGATTAGAAAACATTACACAGTTTACATTATTTGAATGTCCATAAAAATTGGACCACACAATTTTTTACATTAATTTTTTTCATGCATTCATTTTACATGGAGAATTGGTAATTTCCCTTATGCCTCTAGTGATACCACTCAGGAATCCTCAAAATCCTAATCCAAACTGTGGTGGTCCTTTCTCAATACATAGTTTCTATTATGATAGATCTAATTCCCTAATTTCAATAGAGGTGGAGCTTATTTAAAGCCAAAATAATGAAAGGTTCCTAATGAAATATTTCATGTAATCCCTTTACAACTATCCAATAAGCATTAAATTAAACTGCCAAGTTCCATATACTCAAATTTGTAGGACATTAATATACGTAAGATTTCATCCTCACAATATAAAGTTAAATTTCATGGTATATTCTTCAACTACACGATGTTAAACAGTGAAGTTGGTCTTTTTAACATAGAATTAATTATAATGACATATTGTTGAAGTCATAATATATTAAATTGTATGAAAAATTAATCACTGCATGTTGTAAAACTAGATGATAAAATTCCTTGATGCATGATGGAAAACTGCATATTACTATGACACATGCTCGAGTGGGTATCATTTATTGTTGTTGGTATCCCAAAAAACGTTCATTAATTAACTAATTATGAATTCATTCTAAAATAGATATGTAATAACTACAAGACCTAATCACATGGGACCAATCAACCTTCTAGAAAACATCAATTTCTTTTTTCTGTTCACAATATGGGATTTAAGTGAGGTTATATTTTAATAAAATATGTGTGGATTTAATCTTTCTATCATAGGATACACAGTGATACAAAAACCTCTTATCCTTGTCCCACCAGCCATATTATTTCTTTCCCATGTCGACTGACCAACTTCCTCTCTTCCAAATGTTAAACAACCTGATTAACCTCTTCACAGAATGAAAATTATCTTCCTGATCATTCTGAGACCAACGTGTTTCTTGATTCCCATGTAAATGAGATTAATAGTGACACCTAGATTTATGTCCATATTCTATCCAAGATAAGGAAAAAATTTCCCACACTCTGTGAATGAATCGGACCATCCTAATTAACCTATCAAGATCTTATTGTGGATGGAATCCAACCATCACATTATATATAGTGATGCCCAAATTTCTATTCATGGGATCAACTACAACATTTCATCCCTTTCATGTTGCATCATCTTCATACATAACACATGATATTAAATTTTACAGGATTTTAGAACTATATATGGATTTATTCTCATTCTAATGAGATTCACAGAGTTGTCTAGATCATACATCCAAGCCCATCCACCACAAAACATAAATGACCATATCCTTTACTTGTGTTTCCTTTGTGTCAATTAATAATATTATACCACATATTATTCCTCAAAATGGGCATAGAACACATGGTATAACATGTTTTGGTAATGAATTTACCCGCACAAGTATGTCTTATCAATTCACATTGGGTTTATCATAGTCCTCATTGCAAGGCATTAAACAAAATATTTCTACATTATTATAATTCCCATGAGAGATGTAGTGAAACTCAAATCCAACATCCCAAATTGTTCACAATATTTTAAATTCCCATACTATCTTATTTAAGGGCTATATCTATATATGATAATCTAATATGAGTTTTCAAAGTATGAGTTATCTAATATTCAAAACCCACATTTATCCTCTACACATTAATTAAATTAATTTAGATAATCCTATTTAGAACTACGTGTGTCTTCATTTTATCTCTAGAAAGATAAATAGTTACATAAGGGTCTTATACCCATGTCCATCCAAGATATTTATTTTTCATGTCAAGTAACCTTCATCTAGATTGCATGATATTTAATAGCCTGAATTATATCCTTACCACATGACTTTAAACTACATCATAGATCAATAACTGTATGGCTCTTCATTCTCATTTTAGGGAGATAGTTAGTGACTCATAGGCCTCAGGACCTTGTCTCATCCGTAGGGTAAATAAAAACTTCCTTTCTCCCATAAACATATAAAATAAAATATATTCAGTAAATCATAATGAGGATCCCTTCATTTAGGTGCACACTAAGAAAATAGTTATATATCTACATATATGTGATTATTATAACCAAAAATTACTCTACACTTGATAAAAATGTCAAAAAAGTTCTTTTCATTCTGAGCAGAAATTTATCTTCAACTTGTCATTCACCTAATATTTGAAACATTTTGATCTTCATAATCTTTCTCTATCCATCAGTGATAGATTTATTTATACCAGAGGAATCCTTTTTATTACTATATTGTTTTACTCCCAATTTGTATTTTCATATTTCTCCCATATAATGGGAATTTCATCCATTGGATTCGCCTTTTTAACAATACAGTATCACATCCTTGTTGGCCTTATATAAATTCATCCAAAAAATAAGTTTGTATACAAGTGGTAATTTCACCCTATGAATAAGAATCTTTCAATTTCATGATCATTGATGAAGTTATGTTGGAATCTGCTATTTCGATTTGGTAAAAGATCATCCCCTACATACTTGTCCCATACCATTTCTCCTAATCCTAGAACCGTGAATATCCTCGCTTGTAATTTCCTAACTCAAGACCATAGTATGCTAGAAATAACGTGGTATAGAAGGCCACATATTACCAATTATTTGGATAATGATATGGTCTATGTCATATTAAATAAAACTAAACACACCATATTTCCCTCATTTGGGTCAGAACTATAGAGGAACCCTTTTCCGCATTCTTGAGTAATTTTCAATTGGAATGCTCCTCTAATATTCTAGAACATTCCTTCAGTAAACCAAACTCTGTATATAGGGAGATCTGAATATCCATAAACATCCTTCAACCTTCATATTCGAATGTTATAATTCCTAAACCTATTTATCCTAAAAATGGTGTAACACTTCCTTGTTGGCTTTGAATAATTGACCTACATAAAGGGCCTATTATCTAGTGGATTATGCTATTTGACTATAATATAACAAACCCCATTTGTCTACAAATAATGTTTCCCAGGAGGGACTTTTAGTATTTCCATAAGACCATTTCCACATACCAATTTATGGATATATTGATCACAATTTTATAGGTGGAAAATTCCCCACTCATACCTGAAAGAGATGGAGCATTCTTAGATATATTACCATGAAAGGGGAGAATTATTGACCTTTTATTCAATGATATAGGTTGTAAATTATAGCCACCATTTTCCGTACAATACTAAATTAAAATGATTAGAATAATGTTATTTCTACATGACATTAAAACACATATAATAACATCATAGTCATAAGATGATTAACTATAAAACAACTTCCAAACCATAATACATTAAATTCATTTTTAATGTCTTGGTCGTATAACATTAAACTAAATGATGATTCAAATTTTTTCAAAATGAACTCTTCCCCCTTAACATATTTCATTTAAATAATCTTACCATCATTCACCCAATACAAATTCAAATTGGAGCAGTTTCTGGTTCATGGAAAATGCCAATACAGATACTCTATTTATTCCCTACTTGAGAAATGACCAATATCCATAGATCTATATCCAATATTTTTTATCCATGGCTATACATTATTTTATAATAATTCATTATTTAAAACTATAGTTAAATAGATATTTGAACCCATGGTGTTTTCTTGAGTCTATATTCTCCCCAACCCCAACACATGACCCCAAGCTTACCCTCATGACCTCTCATCTTGGAGGACCTCTCCTCTCAGCCGTGACCTCCTCTATCAATGGACCTCCTACATCCTCGTGACCACCTCTCTCGAAAGGCACCTATTCAATTGTCGATGAAATATATGTGGTGACCCTCCTATACCCTTGTGACCTCCTCTCTACACAACACTCCCCCATCCGTGGCCATTGTGACCCTTCCTCCCCAATAGTGGCCTTCACGTCTTCTCCTCTCCCTGATCCTCATCCCACAACAGTGCCCCTCGTGACACTGCCCCATGATATCACAAAATGCAACCCCACCATGAGCTATCTTCTTCGACCCTCTTCAACCAACTCTACGAGAAAATGTGGGTTTCCTCATCTCCCATAGCCGATGCTACTACTAGGTTTCCTCCCCACCTTTTTCTCTATCCCACTTCTGGTATGGCCACCCCCTCTCAGTGATCAATGTCCTCCTTAATTATTTCAATTTTATAAATAAATAGAATATATTTTTATGGTTTTAGTGTCTCATGTAGTAGGAATATGGTTAATATCGATCTTCATCCTAGGTGAGATGTATGAAAACTTATTGTCAGAAACAAAAAATAGGGGGATTTAGAATACACCCATGTGATGGAAAATGAATTTATACTAGAATTATGGGTGGAGGGTGCAAGTGGAGTGAAATGAGGGAGGTGGAAGGGGTATAGTCTGTAGGGTTAGGGGAGTGGTGAGGGTTTAGGGGGGTTTCAAGGGTAGTGGGGAGGGGCGAGGGTGCATGTGAGGTGAATGTGGGGTGGGTGGGGGGAGGGGGTCTTCAAGGGAATCTAGGGTAGTATTTATTTCTAGGTTACATGTTGAATCCCAGGGATCTAATTTTGTAATTTATTTATGATTCCTCTATTTATATTTTATTTTTATAACCACATAGCACATATACACTTCCTTATCATTTCATTGGGTGAACCCCATATTTTTTTTGATTGCTCTGTTGAGGAAACATCTATCCTATATTTTTATTTGTAATTTTTTGGAGTGAGATGAAAAGTAAACATATCTAGCCATTCAACCATTAAGATTGTGTTTTTGTAGGAGATTTTAATGGTTGGGATAACTATAGATTAGAACTAAACTGTATATGTTTATCCATATAATGGGGTGCTCTATAATATTGGATAAACGTTTATTGAATATAATATAGTGTTTTTGGTTAGACACGAATGTGTGAGTGATTTCTTAGTGTTTTAGTTATATTATCTAGTGATGGATTGATTTTTGATGAATAGTGTGACTCATATATGAATTTATGGAGTTTATGATTTCTTGAAGTTCTAGGATAGAACACATTGATGTTTTAATGATTTAATAACCATGTTAGGATTATTTAATTTTTTGAGGACTTTCTGTGATTCCTAGGCATGTGTAGTGTTATGTGTGAGGTGTTGGAATACCCCGTGCATTTTTTTGTTGTTCTGGATTTGTGGTGGAGTTTGAATTTTCGAGTTATTGGGAGTTCATTTTTCATAATTGACCATGGGAATTAGATTATGAGGGTTTTTATATTTGAAAAAGTGATTATAGATGTTTTTTGAGACTCTATAGATTTTATGAGGTCTTGTGTGGATATTGGGGTAGTGTCTAGATGGATGGGATGTTGAAATTTCGTAGTAGTAGTACATTCGGAACGTAAAGAGACACTTAGACCACAAATTGCCTCCATGAAGACCATTTAGTCTATTAATGTGGATGGATGTGGGTGGGTCCATTTTTTTTCATGAGATGTACCATGTTTAGATTGAGAATTGAGTTTTTCTAGAGGGGTATCCCCTTCTCATATGTATCTCATGGAATTAACCTTCTTGTCACACTGTGAATGGTGTACAATGTGTGTAGTTTTAGTTAGATACGGCCAAATTTGTTTCATTGTGATACTCAGGATTTATGGTCTTTGGGTGAATAGGAGAGGCCATTTATTATATGAATAATACCTTATTTGTCCCTCTTTTAACCCCCTTCATTTATGTATATATTTGGATGTGTTTTTAAAATGTAATTATGTACATTTGTTTATTGTTTTCTAAGTTTTACCATAAAATTATTTTCAACTAATTATAATTAAATTTGAACAAGGGTTACCTGATGATTTTCATTTTATTATGGTGAAAGTAATCAAATATTTAGGGGATTTCATATAACATTGTGAGGGGGAATCCAATGGCATTACATGTATTCCATCACGAGTCATTTTAATGAAAATATATAATTTTATATATTTTATCATATATTTTTTTAAAAGAAATTGGATAAAATTGATGGATTAATTATTGCTGTGTTTTGACACCATTGAGTGTCTTAGGATCTACTTCATTTGGAGCATCGACTAAACCTTGTTTCTCATGTTTTTGGCATGACATGGTAACCTAGTGATATTTTTTTTGAATTATTCCTATATCAATTTCGTTGTAAATGTTAATTTTAATGAATTAATTCAAAATAAATTGATTATAATTAATTAATTTATAGGTTTCGGAATGATTTATGGGATCATAGGCTTTGGAAAATGCTTTTGGAATTGAATGGACTTGGGTGATGTCTATCAGGATGAAAATTTAAAAGGAAGAAATCCTAATAGGTAGCAGGAACCTCATTCATGCCCCATTGTTATTATAAATTATATTTATATTGAATAGTATATGTGGTATATACAACATGGTAATATTATCATTTTTAACTTAATTGAATATTTTTATTGAAAATAATTAAAAAGAAATGGATGTTGTTTTGAGGCCATAAGAGATCGTAGACACTAAATTGATGCCTTAACTGATGATGGTCATGGCCTCCCCTATAATTGAATGTGTTGGGATATATGGAACCAAATGGGTGAAACTAAAATGAAAATAGTTATTGTAGTAGATATGGATTATTTCTTTATCCATTGGTTTCATCTTCTCCTATGAACCCTGTGGTATTCTAGGGTTGTATTTCAGGTTTAAGGTTGTTTAACCATAGGTTATTGGGTTTATAGGGCTTATAGAGGACACCACATTAATGAATCATTATTTATGATATACCAATGATTTATAAAATTGTATTTAATTATTATATAAAAGTTATTAATGATTATAATTTATTCAAAATCCACATGAATTATTATATAGCTGACACTTATGATTTATATTTGTTCAAGATCCCCTTCCAATGGTGTTTTTTGTATAAATTTTATCACAGATTAATTTTTTATGCTTTTATCACAACTTAGATAATGCATATTCTTATGTATAGTGCTTTCATATATATCAATTTGATATATTATCATACAATAATTGTTTTCTTATTCTACCATTTTGGTCTTCATTCTTGATTTGGATTTTAAAAATACATAATTGAATTAGACAATCATTTATCACTCTTTTAACCACATTGATTACAATTGAAATAGATGGTATTCATGTTTTCAAAATGCAAGAGGCCACACTTATCCGAACAATTGTTTTGAATATAATAATCATTAAAAAATGAATAATTCTACTTTCATTATTCATTTTTAGTATGAAAGGTATGAATTATTTTCAATCTTTTTTTCTGACATGCAACAATCAATGTGGGATGCCACAAGATAATTAAGTTTCTGCAATAAATGCAATTGGATAGAGATATCACTATTCATTGGAAATAGTTATATTGAAGTCTAGTTTCTATTTTATTTTATTTATTTCATCGTCCACTTAATTATTTTACCACTTTCTACGGTTATAGGGTAGTTATATTCTGCGAAGGGGGCCATAAGGGCACTTAAGGCATGTACATAGTTTTCATTGCAGGGGAGGGAGATTGGGGTAGTGGAGATATTAATTTATGTGTTTCACTTTTTTCATTGTTTATAACTTATTGATTCTATTTTATTTTCCATCATCGTAGAAGTCCGTCATACTGTTGAGTCATGCTGAAATACTTCTATTGAACCACCCTTTCCTTTTGGATTCATATGTTTAGTTCAATATCATGGAGCCTTTATGTGGACACTAATTGAACACAATTTGATAGAGATTCAAAGAGCATGATAGAAGTTTATATTCAATATTTAGATATATACTTCTGAATAAATGTTCTGTAGATTGATTTTCACCACTCAAAAGAATACTCCTAGTCTCAAGCCCAATGAATCCTTACATTCCAAAATAGAAATATTATAATTTCCTCCCTCTAAAAAAACTCATACATATACTCCATTTCTAATAACACCCTTACATATGAAAAATAAGACACATACACAGATATTACCATCATTATCCTCTCTTGAAAATCAACATTTCCCTCAATGTCATTTAAAATGAAAACATCTAAAAATAATTTTTTTTGAAAATTTATTCTTGGAGTTAGACATTTGTTTTTCATACTGAATCCTATATCATTGCTTCTAACTATATTAATTTATTATTTTAATGTTCAAACCCTTATCCCCACTCTTAATAGTTCTGTCAATTTAATTTCATTGGAATGAAATCAGACCTATCCTCTTCTAGATTTTGTGAGTCCCTACCATACATCATATAGTCTTTTATAGAAGTATAAGACTCATCCAATGGGGTTAAAATAATTATTTCTTGATCTCCATCACCTATTTTAATTTATAAGTTATAAAAATCAAATTTAATTTAATAAAAATATCCAATATGAGTCATAAATATTGTTCAAGGGTGAATATTGATGTTGTGAAGTATTATTTTATTAAAAAACGTCCCAATTAAGGGATTAGTAATATATTGGGATTCTAATATGAACCAAATACCAACATAATAAGGCTCAAAGTATAATTATCTAAATAAATTATCACTAAATGAAAATAAGTCTATTTGATTTTATAAAAACATCAACATATACATCAATTTAAGTATAAGTTGTATGATCATTAGAGGATAGAGTGTTAAAATTTTTCATAGAGCCACTGAGATAATTTATAAGCTCATTGGGATCCATAAAATAATTTATCAAGATTATATATAGGCTAAAATTTATTTCGCCATGAAAATTTTCAATTTTGAATTTCAGAGAGAAAATTGTTAACGTTTGAAATATCTTTGAAACTAATTTTTTGGGGTAGCATTGAAGTGGTTGTCCCAAATAATGGACAAGATCCATTGATACATTTTACAGGGGATATGAACTGATTAAAAAATATTATTACAAAAAAATGAATCATATTAACAAGATATATGATTAGGATGAAGAAAATAAGAAAAATAAAAAAGAACACCAGGATGTAATGAGCTTCGAATTGTATTGATCCTACATACATGCCCAAAAAACCACCCAGGATATATTATTATTAATGAAGCCTAAAAATTAAATATAAGAACATTTCGGAGAATTAAAATATCGAATAAGCAATCAAGAATGAAAAAAGATAATAAATATGGTGCTGATGAACTACTTCATAAGTATTTATCACCATCCACTATTGGAACAACTCACTGACACACACATAGAAAGGATACAATATCAGAATGTAATTGTAAAATTTATTATAGTAATGAACTTTATTACAAAACAAGAGTTATGGTTTTTATGGAATAATCAGTAAAAAACATTTTTTTTGAGACACATCCAGGTTCTCAATCTATGATGAATAAGATTCCATTGAATTTCAACTAGACATGAGATCCAATTTTAGGGAATGAAAACATTAGATTCTAATGAATGATTATCAGAGGTTATGACCATATTTTATTTATTTATATCAAAATAACTAAATAAAACTAGGTGTTTTACATTATATGATGTAATAAGAGCTCTCTCCAATTGATCCAAGAACCCCACTAGAAGAATAATGATTGAGATTAACACTGGGGGAAACTAAATTGTCCTAGCAGGTGAAATGATTGTTTATTCGGGAAATATTAGGTGACAAATTTAGAGAATGCTGGATGCATGCTACCTAAATGGCTATTATGAAGTCATACATTCAAACAACTCTATAGAACAGTTATAAAAGACATGTGTGGATGACTAATAGGATTCATGGAATAAGCATAGATAAATCCAAAAGAAAATTAACACAACTAAATCAATATACGTCCATTAGACCATCATAGAAAATGGCCCATGTTTATTTCTCCAAAAAGGAAAACATTCCTGAATACAAAAAAGTAAAATAAAATGGGTAATTAGAAATCCACATGAAATATATCATGACATCATGTAGAATTAATAATAAAAAATGGACTTGAATTAAAATAAAAAAACTAAGAAAAGAAAATTTACATAGTTTTAATTGGGCCTTTTTCATATTATTGAATATCCCAATTCTAATTTATTTTTTGACTATCTCACCCAAAATGACAGTAATAAATTTATATCTCCACACACTAGGTTTTTACAAGGCTCACCACATTTTGAGGAGTGTCTAGTTCACTGTGGGAGAGTGGATGATGTCCCCATTATCACAAGATTTGTTTTTTATCACTGTAAATCCTTGGATGAAGAGAATAATCAATGAATGCCAATACAAAATATGTGTGTCTCTCGACACAATGTGTGCTTGATGATCTATTTAATACATAAAATAGTGAAATAATGGGGTATCCAGGGGGATGGGTCCAATAGGGGGGCTGTCTATGCCAGTCTATCCGGGGGGTTATCTAGGGGGAGTGGAGGGGGGGGGGGGGGCTTTGTAGAGGGAAGGTGTGCTGCAGGGGGAGGGGTGGTGGTGGTGGTGGGGGTGATACTGAAAGGGAAGTTGGGGGGGGGGTGTTTTGGGTGGATGATGGGGGTGTGTTTTTTATGAAATGAGCTGCGAGGGGGGGTACATTATGGTTTTTGTAGGAACTAAGTTTATTCATGTATAGATGAAAACATTTGGAGTAATCATTTGGAGTTAAAAGAAATCAATTATTAATAAGGTTTTTTTATATAAATTTTTATATAAGGATTGCATATGGTTTTCTAAACCATGATTCTAAACATGGAGAACTAGTCAGTTTTATAGAAATTTTTTTGAAATTACAAGAGTAATCCTAATCAATATAGTCCATCTTTGAGCGTGATTTTTCCCATTATCATTTTACAAACCATCCATGAGTCTCCTCCTTTGTTTCCCAATTATCTCTTGTCTTATATATATATATCTTCTATCATTGAGGATGGTTCTTCAAGATAAGTCCCTCAAGTTCTTCCCATCATCTCTTATTCTCATGTATCATATTTTTCTTTCCCTATGATATTTTTTTTTCAAGCATATTCAAATTCATCCACTTATTTTTTGGTAAATTATATATCATGGATTCCGTGATTACGTTCATAATGTTATGTTTTCGTATTCCAAATAGGACCACAATGATTTGAAGAAGGATCTGGAAAAGGAATGTCCTACTATGGATGGTGGGAGGAATGTTTTTTTCTTATAATGGGTCATATTGATGAGATTGAATTGAATATAAGTTCCATTTATCTTAAAAATATGCATTTCAAAATCTTGATAAATGCAGGTCATCACCTAAAAAACTGGAAGGCCCTGATGGACATTGGATCCAATAGGCCACCTATAGAATCTGATGTTGGAACAATATATGACCTTCACTAGATTTTACTCTGCAACATATGTAGCTAAACAAATCTATACTAGATGAACACCAAAGGATTCACACTGAATATCATTTGTTCATTTCTAACTTCAATGGATAGGATTGATAAAAACTCTCAATTTTTAGAGAGGGAGGTTTTTTACAGACTAGGATTCATTTGATATCTTTTTTGTTTTAATATTAATTTTGTATTTTTTTTCTTATTTTAATGCTTTTCATTACTATCATTAACATTCTACAGATTGGGTTGATAGTGAATGAAATGATGATACAAATTATAGTTAACTATAATTCTATATAGTTTGGACTCTTGGTCTTGACTATGGATATTTGTTTTCTATTCTCAGTATAATATTATGAAAGTCTTATGCTTTTTTAACATCCATATGAATGAGTTTTTAATCTATAACATTTTTTATGGTATATTTAATTATTCATTTTATCCATCTACCAATGGTTTGTTTTATCGGTAACTCTCTAGTAATCTAACTAATGGTGTTCCAACCACTGATGTCTAGGAGGGTTCTAGAGGGCTCATGGAGTGGGTGTCTAGGAGGGAGGGAGATAGGTCTGTCTAAGAGGGAGGGGAGGGGGTATATCCAAGAGTGAGGGGAGGGGGTGTCTAGGAGGGAGGGATGGTGGGGGTGTCCGAGAGGTAGGGGCTATCCGGGGGTGATTTCGAGGAGGTGGGTGTCTAGGAGAGAGGGGGTGTGTCCATGAGTTAGGGGGTGTCTATAATGGAGGGCGGGAGTGTCTATAAGGGAGGGTGTGTGTGTACAAGAGGCGCGTATCCAAGAGGGAGGGGTATGTCCAGGATGGAGGTGGTTTCTACAGGGGTTCAAGTGGGGTCTTCAGGGGGGATGGGTGGGTGGGGGTATGAGGGGTGTGTAGGGGGGGGGGGGGGGGTCTGTCCAGGGGGTTGTGTCCAAGAGGGGGGTGTCTAGGATGGAGAGGGTGTGTCCAGGAAGGAGGGTGTGAGGGGGTTTATGGGTTTTCCTGGGGGTCTGCAGGGGTGCAGAGGGGGTGGGGTGTGTAGGGTGGTTTGTCTGGGGGGGGGGGGTTGCCTGGGAGGTGGGTTGTCCAGAAAGTAGTGGGAGTCTAGGAAGGAGGGGACTATTAAGAAAGGAGGGGGGGTCTGTAGGGGTGCACGGGTTGTCTGTAGGGGGATTGGGTGTGTGCAGTTCGCAAAGTGGTCTTTCCAGGGAGGGGTTGGGTGTATGTCCAGGGTGGAGGGGAGGGGGTGAAAGTGGGTCTATTGGAGGGGGGTAAGGGTGGTCTATAGGTAGGAGGGGGGTCTATCTTGGGGGTCTGTTTAAGATGGGGGTCTGTCCTAGTGGGGGGGGGGGGTCTATCTAGGAAGGAGGGGGTCTATCTACAAGGGTGTGGGGGTCTATTCAGGAAGGGGGTACATCAAGGTATGAGTGTTGTGTGGGGGTGGTATTTCCGGTGGGGGTGGGGTATGTTTGGGGGGGGGGGGGCTCTAGGGGGAGTGGAGGGGGGACTTTGCATGGGGGAAGGGGTTTTGTAGGGGGAGTGGTGGAGGAAGGGGGATTTACAAGGGGTGGGATACTACATGCGGAGTGGGGTGGTTATGAATTAAGAAGAATATATCCATGGTTGGTCCCATGTCTATTAGGATATATCAATAGTTTCGACCACGAAGATAAGAAATTCCCTATAAGTATGACAATACCATCCATGTTTAATTAAATGGTGGCTATAACCTATAGGCATGGGTATTGGCCTTATAGGCACGGTTCAAAATTGTGGATATACCGTATATTTCTAGTAGGTATTCTTAGACACCTTCCTATGTAAAACCACCATTCATGGTCTTAGGAATCCCATGTATTCAAAAACACCACAACCATGGGTAGTAGAATGTTTGAAGTCTTGATAACTCTTATGTTTGACTATAAAGGAACACTCCAGTAGAAACACAACCCCAGATTTCCCTATGTCAGTTTATGGTACTAAATACATTGAAATTTTTTCATGGAATCAAGACCTAAAGGATCATTCAGTTCAGTAGTCTTTGTAAACAAGATACAAAAATTAGTATTGCATTATAAATGAATACATGGATTACAACATAATTATTTTTTTATAAATAAATATCATCAAGATTAACTCTAGTAAAAATAGTAAAATCTATGCTTATATTTCATAGTAAACTTATTTGATTCTTCAGGAAAGAAACATAATAAGGGTGAGCTCAATTTCTTAGTGAGGGAAAAATATAGTGGAACAATATTGAATAACTGTGAATAGAAAATATGGTATGGTTAATAACTGAACACACATGAGATGTAATCAATAAAGTGAGTGTATGTACATAAGAAATATACAAAGTTAATAAATAGAAGCCCAATCCATTAAAATAACTAGATAAGGAAATATCAATATAGATTGTTCAGAAATTGTAAACCAACCCATTTATTTAATAAACTGAAAATGAAATGTATCCACAGATATGTCGACACATTATCTCATGGTTGAAATAATAATTTAATCATAAAAATAATACACATCCATAGATATGTCGACACAAAATATCATGGATGAATATTATCATAATATAAATGATTGAAATCCATAATTATTGGATGCTTTGTTTCCTTCGTATGTGGTACCATTATTTTCATGATCTTTCACAGGAAGGTTTACAAAATTTAGGGTAAAAATGAATTTAAGGAGGCTAGAAAAATGGCACGTCCCTTGACTATCGCTTCATTGAGGTGTTCTCTAAAACTGGTCCCCACCGGGGTCGTACCGGTCCAAAATATTTCTCATTTGTAAAATAATTGATTTAACAGTGTGCCTTATAAAATATACGTATAGAGTAAGGGATTCAAATTTATCAATATTAAGCCAGATATTTTGATAATTGTTAAATTAGAAACTATATGTAAAATGGTATAATGTTTAGAAAATTTTAATACCCATGATAAATGAAATAGATAATTTTGGGGGAATTTAAAGTATAATGATCATCAAAGATGGAAAATTTTAAGGGGACTAACAAATAAATTAGAAGAGTAAATATGAATACTATCATTAACCAAATTAATAAGAAACCATATACATAAATAAAAAAATAGTATCAATACAACAAATCCCATGTAGAGTAAAAATAGAGGGTTGTTGTCCTTGATGAAATAAAAGATTTGAATTAAAAAATTTTCTTTTGGAAAATATACATTTCTTTTGAAAAACAATTTAAAAATATTTTTCTTTAGAAATAATATTTTTAAACATTACAATGGGGCTTCAAGGAAATGATGGTGGATGAATCCAAACAAATCGTATGAGGTAAAATGAATATTCTATTTATATGAAAAAATTTAAAAAAGATTCCTCATTAAGAAAGTGATAAAAAGATTACATTGAAACATTGGTAAAACATGAAAAGGGTAAAATTTTCATTCCCAATTTATTTAAAAACATTTTTGAAAACCTTTTAATGAAACATGAGTTTTTTGAATAAAACAGGATATCTGACTAAAGAGTGTTATAAATTCGGGTTTTCTGAAAACATTTTCCAAAAACATCCTAGTACGAAGGTGTAGAAAAAATGGCACAAAAACATGAAAATGGTCATGAATAATGAGAGGAGAAACAAATGGTTTGTTAAAAATGGTTATGTAATTTATCTGAATGGAAATTCCATTGAGAGAACATTGGGATAGTTCTTGAGGAGGATAACATTTAAACCTTCCAAAGTGTCACATAATTCTTTGAAACATACTTAAATCACAAAACTCAAGAAAGAATAATATTTACTGAATGTATTAAATATATTTAAAGGTAAATTAATTCATGATAAAATATTAAAATCGTAGTAGACACACCACACAAAAGATGTAAGCAGTGAACATGAAATTTATCTCATGGATGTAAAAAGTGATATGCGAAGCCCTTACATTGAGTTTCATTTCTGTTGAGCTCCCTTTAATATCCCTCATAATAAATTTATTTTAATTATAAACATTCCTAATATCTTCTTCAATAATATAATTACTTTTATTTCAATTATTACCATGTTTTGAACAACTACTCAATCATTTATGTTTACATCAGTTGTTTTTGACCAAATTCAGTTCATGTGTCAAAACAAATATTGTTGGTCAACTATGGTCAAATTGTTCATTATATAAAATCTTCATAATGACAATCATTACATAATTATATTATTTTTAAATCATATATCCTTTTAAAATAAATCATTTAATATGGTTATGAATATTAGAATAGGTTTAAATCATGGAGACGGTTGGCTGTACGTACACATGAGTAACATTCCCATTTTTTAATGATCGTTGCAGAAAGAAGGTATGTAAAACAAATATTTCCAGAATGATTTGTATATAATAAATATCATATTATTTATTCATATATACTTTTATATATAATTATTTTGTGTATAAGGAATCACATCTTGTCGAGGAGGTGGTAGTCCACACATCCAAGAATGATGTTTGTCACTTTTAAAGTACGTGATGGGGTAATAAAAGAGATGATATAAATATAATTGTGTATTTTATATATATAGACTTATAATTATTTCCTGAAGAAATTATTTCTTTTTTGTATGTCAAATATGTTAAATTATTTCTAGTCATATAAACATTCCATGCATCGTGCGAACGAATCACGCTGCTTTAATGGGAGGTTGTCCACACTTCCTCAAATGAGATTATCATATTTACACCACATGGAAATAAAAATTATATGTTATAAATAAAAATTATAGATGAGTAAATAATTATAACTAAAATATATATCATATATAAATATCGTTTCCAACAAAATGGACACCATTAGAGGCGTTAATGGATAATTGAACAATCATCATCCTGTGAGGCAATAATTCCAAATTTATAGAAATAGTATGTTTATTGGGAATTAAATGGTAATTTTTGTATGTGTAGGTTATAAAATCAGCATATAAGAATCCTATTATATTGAGGATACTATTTTTTTATGCAACAATTGAATTAGAATATTTAATGGGTTGTATAATTTAAATGAATCTAGAGAAATTCAAAAAAGACATTACCGTTTAATTTGGATACTTCTTTTAGTTTGAACCAAAAGTCATTGTTGGATGGGTCTCTACCCAAAAATCTTCTTCTATGTCGAGGAGAGGAATTATTGGAGACTATTAGGGTAGGGAGTTTCCAATATTAAGAGGTTAGATAGGGATGAATAATTGGTTAAAGTGGTGGCCTTTTATAGTGAATGAAAAGGTCTCACTTGGTATTCTTGAAAATATATTAGGCGTACATGAGTTATTACAAACATAAAGACTAAAAAACTATCCAAAATCATTAATGGAAGGTTAAATATATTAATATGGCCATAAAATGGGTTTTGGACATGTTTATAGAAAATTTGGACCCTTAAACAAAGGGTTTTAGTCCATTTTGAGCCTAACTACACCTTAATAACATTACTTAATTATCATCACTTTCACTAATCATTTTTTGTAAAATTAATTTCATCATATTAGAAATAAAATATTATATTTTTTATATTTTTTAAAATTGGATTTTCAAAATTCGAATCTCATAAATATAAAATTATCAATAATGCTAATCTTGTAGATAAAGAGATTAACTCATTTTAGTGGAAAAATGTTCAAAATATTATTATATTTTTATATTCAATTTAAACAGTATAATGCTTGTAATGAACTAAATTGTAGTAATATATTTATAATTTATACAATTTGAATTTATTAAAAGGTAATAATATAATTTAACAGTAATAATTATTTAATATAAAATGTAGTTTTTTAACTTAAATGCAGTATTTTTTACAATTCAATAAAAAATGAAATTTCTCAGAAAAATATATAAAATTAATTATAAGAAAATTATGACATTATGAATTAAAAAATAATGTTTATTTTATCATATTAAATTCATAAAAATTTCAAAATTATTATTTTAAATAGGTTTTTCAAAGGCATAAAAATGCATTAATTTGGTTTTATGTGAAATATTGTGTTTTCTCTTTTCTTATTCATAACAAACCTACTAGATGAATATTAAAAATGATTGATTTAATATGTATCATATTTGTTAAATTAATAGGATTGAATAATTTTAATTAATTTGATACTTTAGTGTAGAACAACTTTGTGATCATAAAAATAGTTTATATAAAAGATATCCTTTTAATATTCAATTGGTTCTTATATTCACCAATAATTTATTTTTAACCAATGATTTAGTAGTGTAAACTATATATTTTCAGAAGATAGCTAATACAATTCATAATGGTTAGTATATATCATATTATACTAAATAAAAATGTTTTAATTATACATTTTTTCTCCTTATGTCTCAGTAATTCATATTACGGAAGCCATTAAAGAAGGTTTATTTTTCATGCATAAAAAGCAATAGAGGAAGGTTCTTGTTTTGAATGATGTAATCTAACCTAGTGCTACATGAAATTCATGATAACGTAGTGTTTCATTCATTTAAATATTTATAATATATTTTAAATATAAAATAAATTATAAAATATACGAATATTATTCCATGTATACAATTAATTTTATTTCATATATAATCATGTTGTTTAAAATTCCCAAACAATGATGTTTTCATGAGGTGTTTTTGACCAAATTTGATTTGTGTGTCAAACCACTATTGTGGGTCAAATATGGTCAAAGAGTCATTGTATAACATCTATAGAATGATAAATAAGACATAACTATAATATTTTTACTTCAATTATATTTTTAAAATCTATCATTAAATATGGTTATGAAAATTAGAATATGTTACAATCATTGAGACGGTATGCCGTTTATAGAAATGTGTAACATCCCCATTTTTAACTGATTTTCACTGAAAGAAGGTATGCAAATAAAATATAAATAGAGTGATCATTAAATAATAAATATCATATTATATATTCCTATATACGAATATATATAATTATTTGGTGTAAAATGAATCACATCATGTCAAGGAGGCGGTGGTCCACACTCCCATGTACGAAGTTATTGCTTTTAATGTGTGTGAAGGGGTAATAAAGGAGATGTTGTTTATATATATATGTTTATAGAAATATAATTATCTCATTAATATATTATTATTTTTGTTTATGTCACTTATTTTTAATTATTTCCATTCATTTATACATTCGGTGTATCGTGCAAATGAATCACATCGCTTTATGGGGCGGTAGTACACACTTTCTCAAAAGATATTATAATATTTACACAACATGGAAACCATAAATATATGCTATAAATAAAATTTATATAAGTATAAATAATTGAAAATAACATATATATAATATATCAAAATATATTCCATAATAATGGCCACTATATGAGGAAACAATATAGAATTGAACAGTCATCTTTCCGTGAGGCAGAAATCCACTGTTCATAGAAACAATATCTATTTTCTCCATTAGATTGTGGTGTTTATATGTGAAGGATAAAATATCATCATAAAAATCATATTATATTAAGGATATTGTATTTTTTATACAAGAATTGAATAAGGAGATTTTATGTGTTGGATAATGGAAATGAAACTAGAGAGATTGTGAAAATACATTGCCTTTCAATCAGGTAAATTCTTTGGTTTGAACCCAAAGTATTTTTTGGAAGGGTTTATACCAAAATGGATACTTCTAGGTCAAGGAATGAAATTATGGGAGAATATTTGGGAAGGGATTTTCCAAACCTCAGTGGTTGGAGAGTGTGAGGAATGGGTAGAGGTGGTGGCCATTTAGAGGGAAGGAAAATGACTCACTTGGTATTTTTGAAAAGAAGATAGGTGTACACATGTTCATACATAATTAAAGTGAAAAAAACCACTGAAACTAATTAATGGAAGTTTAATTGATAGAATACATCCAACCATTGGGTGATGTATAAGTGTATAATTAATTTTTCCCATAAACATATGGATTTACTCTATTTTATGCCTAATTACACATCAATCACTTAAATTAATTTATATCATTCTCAGTATTTTTTTTATAAAAAAATAATTTGATTTTATTAGACCAAAAATATTATCTTTATTAGAATGGTGTATGTTGTATTTTCAAAATTTTAATCACATAAGCTGAAAAATTATCATTAATGCTAATCACGTAGACAGACGGATTAAATAGTATTAGTAGCAATTTTTTCAAAATGTTGTTATGTTTTAATATTAAATTTAAAAAGTAAATTTCTTCTAATGAACATAATTGAATTAATATATACATAATTGATCCAATGTTATTTGAAAAAACATTATAATATAATTTTACATCTTTAATAATTAAAATGAAAAGGCATATTTAAATTATAACGTGATATTTTTCACTATGCACAAAAAATGACGTTTCCAAAATAACCAAAAAATTCATCCAAAGATAATTATGACATTATAAATTCAAAAATAGTTTTTAGGAAATTCAATTCAAATAAGTGTTAAAATTAGGATTTTAAATAGGTTTTCCATTAAATGGCGGTAAAAATTTCTTAATAGTTTTTATGTAAAATATTGGGTTAGATATTATCTTAAGTTTACCAAATCAATGTGATGAATATCAAAAATAATTTATTTATTATGTATCATATTTTATACACTAATATAACTCAATAATTGTAATTAATTTAATGTATTAGGGTAAACTAACTTTGTGAACTTAAAGAAAGTTTTATATAAAAAATAACCTTGTAATAATAAGTTGGTTCTTTTGTCCATTTAATATTTATTTGTAACCATTGATTTAGTTTTATAACCATTATATTCTCATAATATAGTTAATATTATTCATAAGAACTATTTTATATATTATTATATTTAATTATAATGTATTAAATATATATTGTTTCTTGGTAGGACATGGTATTTCATATAGCACAAGACATCGAAGAAGGCGTCTTTTGAATATAACATAAGGTTTAGAGGAAGGTAGTTGTTACATATGATGTACACCTACCCAGTTCTATGTTCATTTCAAGATAACTCATTGATTCGTTTCATATATGTAAAATATATTTTAAATATTAGATATGTTATTAAGTATATAGATATTATATTACCTTAAGACCTTGCTGTCACATGCCATACACATTATCAATGTCAAGGTTCGTACTTTAGTTTATTGGGGAATCACAACACCCCAGTTGTATTTTTTTAAATTATCCCAAAAAAGAGTGTTTTTAAGAAGTGGTATTTTCATCCTCATGAGAGACCAATTATATTACCATTATTGATGATTATATTGTTCTACAAATCATTTTTCGTATTTGGATTGTTGAAATTCCAAATATACACGTCACATGACATATTTTAGATTCTAAAATCACAGAATCCCAGCTTCAAATTCCCCTTATAGTGACTAATTAATGTAGTAATATTCATGTCCAATATTCTTTGTTTGGTTAATTATTTAAAAACATAAGATCAATGATTTTCCACTTAAGACACAAGTCTAATTATTCTGGAATGAATGATATTAAGCTTCCCCCAAAACATAACACAATACTTTGCAGTTTGAAAACCTAAAAAAGATAGAAAAGTAAAAAGATCATTATTATATTTGTAAACCTGCACTCTACCTGGTTTTTGAAATAATTAACCAGTGAGAAAATGTCATTGATATTTTTTAGGACGAAATCCTATAATGGGTGGTGAAAAAATTCCCAAACACAGCCCCTAAATCACATTCACATTTGATATAGGAAAAAAATAGTGCGATGGAATAGAAGATACACTATTTGTAGGGTTATCCATATGACCATATGAAATATTAAAGCAAAACTCTCTAGAACCCATGGATTAGTGAAAATATTAGAGCACTCCCTCACCCTTATCATTATAATTATAATAAGATGATGCATAACGAAATGTGTCATCTTCAATGATATTTTATAACTACTATATGAAATGGGATTCATGAATAAGTGATCTGAAACCCAAAAAACTTTTCATTTCTATTCCAATGTGTAGAAAAAATATCGTATGGCAGATCACCTCTACCTGTTTTTACAGGTTTTCTTGAAAATAAGTTGTGATGAGATGAACCATAGATAAATCAGTTTCAACACTTTTCTGAAACTGATCCAATAATCTTGCAGCATACTCCCTAGTGTTATGAATCCTCCCCTCCTCTATTGCAATATAATATCTTCAATGTGTTATCACCCCTTTCACGTATCAACAAATTTGGTCTATTTCTTCCAGCATGACATTAATTTCTCCTTTCAGGGATACCATTTGGTGGGATTTATCATCTAGTTGATGTTGAAACTCCTCTCATTCATTGGATTAGAGGAGATCATCCTATGTTATTTTAGAACATATTTCCTCAAATAGGCCTGCCAGATGCACCTATGATTGCTATGGTCTTCACTCCTCAACCATTATTTAGATGATAGACTTAACTGTATGATGGATCACATGGTAATAAAATCCAAAATATCCCAACATGTAAAGATTGAACAGATGATTGTGAAGTCTTGAACAGATGTCTTAAAGATGTGAACCTATGATTATATTCCAAATATCTTTTAAAAAAATATGTTGTATAGTGTGATGATCCCCCTGTCTGTCCATGTTAGAAATAGATCCACACTCCGATAGAGTTATATATTTCAGAATTACTACACTCAAAGAGCCACCTGGTTCCTCTCCTTTCAAGATAGACTATGTTTTCCCTACTAATATTGAAGGAACTAGTATAAAATATCCCAACTCCTGCTCGACCACCGAAGTTGATGGAATAGTATGATTTATGAATCCTATTGTTAATGTCATGATATTAATAGAAAATAAATTTCAAGATTTACCCAAATTGTTTTACAGAACTCACACATTTTGTGTTGATTTTTGGGATTGATACCCACCCGTCACTACTGAGAATAAATATCATAGAGAGGAACGCCTAACGAGGTGTACCCAATTTATTTTTCTAAAAAATTTGGTTCATAGGCTCTTTGTATTCTCCAACATCAAACTTTTTAACTATTAATTCCTCATAAATAGAATCATGATGGGATTTGATGCCTTATCCAAGAAGTTATTGGCAATTTTCTCTATATAAATACATGTATAGATTAATATTTGATGTTATAAATTGAATGAATAAATGAAAATTATATTTATGTAATATAATTCATGAAATAGGGAACTCACATCTATACAATAAACAATTAAATTCCCCAATTTCCTCTATAGAGGTAGGGATATTAAATATTTTAACCTCACCTCATGATATTTCAGCTCAACATTTATGTCATTATATAATACCTCATATCTCATTGCATCCTCCTCAGTAGTGGTATTTGTGATTCATTTCTTAGTAATTGACTTGGGTCTACTGATGACTCACATTGCTGAATTCTTATCAAACACATTATCATCTCGCCCTGCAGAGTTTGTGATAGCATCACCACCTTCATCATGACCATCTAATATCCCTATGACCCCTATCTAGATCATAAATAAGAAATAAATTGATTCCTTTGATGTCCAAAGTATAGGAATCAAATTTTAGATATCAAGAGGTTAAAAAAATTGAAAAGAAACATGACACCATATAGTGTGCATCAGACATTATCATGACCCTCTCCCATCACCACAATAATGGTGGAATATGTGGTTTAATCTCTTAATGCTTAATCTTCCATGAAGAACGATACATCAGCATTGTTTTGTACCTCCTCCTGTGTTTCCTCCTCAATCACCTAAGGATAATTTTAAAATCCCATATGGGTGTAAAGAGATGTGGATTCTGTAAAAGGAATGTACGGTCAAAATAGTATTCCGAGTAGTCATGAGATAAAATGAAATTATAAAGACTTACGTCATTGGATAAGTCATGCAAAAATTTCTTCCTTCTTAAGGTTATGTTCCCTAAATGGTGAGGGATTTATATCAGTGCCCTTAGTAATGTGATCTTGCTTTTATTTTGATGGAGCCCCTCATCATTTCATCTGTCATCATCTCCCATCCTAGTGACAATTCCAAGGATTTAATATATTCGTGCACCACCTCAATGGGGGATCCTATGGGCCTCTTCCTCAGTGAATCTAGAACCTCCAATTTTTCTTGTTTTTATTGTTTTTGTTCATCTCCTTATCCACAAAATCCAAAATAGATTGCTTAAAAATTATGGATGAGGAATTAAAGAGTAAAACATAAAAGAGAATAAAGAGTTACATCACTATTTTCAAGGTAGTTGTTAAATTTTTATTTAGTTTCATTAGATTCCACTAACGATATCCTCTGTAAAAAATTCGAGAAAATATATTTTGGTTGAGATCTAACCATCAGTTTCTTATATCAATGTGTACAAATCCTGAACATATTTATCCACCTCATCCAAATCACTATCAGGGTGCAGATTAAAGGGTCATCTGATTTCTCCAATCTTAGGGATGTGCATAATAGCCCGTTGAAAAAGATATAACTCTAAAATCATGGAATCATTCACTTACAAGCTATGATAGGTAGGGGTTAGAGGTATTGTGGAACTAATGTAGCCGGTTGTTTGGAAGGCAAGACAACATTTTTTTAGAATCCATTTTATGCCTCTGTACTATGTTATAATGCTAGATGACCAGACGATGAGTCTCCTCTGAGCAATGATGATTGGACCACCTCAACACAAAATATTTAGTTTTCTTAACTCTACAAAGATAAATGGTCTTTTACTATTATTTCCATGATGTTTTTTGTGTTTTAGTTTCATCACAATTGGTTTGAGCCTTTCTTTCACACAAACCATGACAAGTAGTTGTTGTGTCCATGACATATTAAACACCTTACTTTAATAACCCATGAGGTTTTGAATGATACCACACACTTGAATACCCAACCTCTAATCTGATGGATTTTTTTAATAGAGGAAGTTAAATTGAAATATTAGACACCATTTGGGCTATCCGAATCTAGATCTGTTGTGATACCATCAAGTGTTTCTCAATGAAAACATGAAGGGGGAGTAAAGGAACTATAATTTGTAGATATTTTGTCTTGAGGGTAAATTGATATGAGGAATAAACCTCCTAGATGATCTTTTTGTCAATGATGGATTTTAGTGCACTTGTTCTTTATGATATCATGCATGCCCTTAGTTCGTCATCAGCCTAGTAGTTATCAATGAATGTACCAGTCAGAGGATCACCATAAATGACTTAGTTTAATTCTCCTGACATGTTTAGAATCCTTGTCACTTCATAATCAATTATATATTAGGACAAGATTCATGATATATCTAGAAAAAATTAGTGAAATCTTCCCTCATGGGATTTAACAAATCTCATCACCACTTGAGAACTAATGTGTGATGAAATCCACACCCACAACACATGAAATGGACATGCAATTATAAATTGATCCATCCCATTGTACACATGTAGTAAATACCTACAAACTCTCACTAGGACTGGGGTATCCATCCCTATGTATAGCCCTTAAACATATTTTTTACTATAAAAAATTCCCTAGTCTCACACCGGCATTGGATTAATAGACCTGAATAAGGTTGGTTCCCATTCACATTAAGAGAAATTCGGTTAGAGGTGTCTTCACATAATTATTTGGATTGACATAAAAATCCCAACAGGTGTGTTGGGCCATCACCATTGTATGAAAGAATGTACCAATAGATACTTTATTCTATAAAGTGAGTTATCATTTAGGGTACATGCTTGTGGGAACTTATCCTTTTAGATTTTTTAATGACATAATATGTTTTATAGTATCGATTTCACCCTTTGGGAGTGGATATTTGATCTACACTTTCTGAGCAACATTAAAATGATCACGGGCCAAGGGTACTTTTATTTCAATATTATTCCAAATATTGTTTAATAGGATATAATCCTCATACATTTCCCCATGAATAGGGGATCAAGATGTTTTTATAAGTCCTCTAGGATAATTCCAACTTCACAATTCATTAGATGGATGGAATTTTTATGAGGACTCGACCAGCCCATAAGCTCAGGAATGATTTCTGGGTTCCTATACATGTAGATTTTCCCACGACAAATAGCCTCATAAATATTGAATTATGATAGTTCCTTAATGAAATATAAACAATTATGGACCACCCAGTACACCCACATCTATTCAGGTATGACTACCCCCAAGGAGTGTAAATCGTAGTCCCCCTTCCTGCATTTTTCAATGGTTTACGTGTGAATCATGTAATGATGATTCATAATAGTGATGCTTTTATTCCAAGGTGTGCACATCTAGATCTAGTGTGTAGATGATGTGATGTAAAAAACAACTGGAAGAAAACATTCCTTCATTTATGTATACACCCATGGAGGATACATTGGTGTAAGAAAAATTGACATGTTTCACAAACCAAGACATCAAGAAATTACTCTGAGCCTCTAGAATGAAAAAATCCCACAAAAGTACAAGACCATTTAGGGGATGATAGTCACCTCATGAATTCCCATAAAATTATTACACCAAGTTCTTCACCAAATCTAGAAGAGTGGTTTCAACCATGTCATAGTTATATAGACCAACAGCTTTGATCATCTTCAAAGAATATGTAGTATCTTGTTCACAATAATCTTTTGTGGGAGCCATTGTAATCCAATAATGATACATTGAAACATTTAATTTATTCAAAACATTATTTATATTTTTTTGAAATATTGTAAATAGAAAAGACTTATAGAAGCCCTTCAATCCAAATCCTCACACATCCCTCTCAGCTAGGTTTTTTACTTATGACACTTTGTTGATTCCCCATATAGGATCGTTGACGAGGTGAATTTTCATATGAGGCCCACTCAAGTGGATGTACCATGTACTTTCACATCTATGATACATTAGAACACTTGTTAAAACAACAAGTGCGACATAGTTGGGTGAAAAAGCTACATGATGAGAGAAAGATGCATGAGTGAGGAATTAGAGAAATCCAGAAGTGGTTAGTTGTATTTATTGACACCAATGGACTTCTCATGGATCCTACTCATTAGAACTATATCTTGTACATGAAAAAAATATTTTCACATTGGGTCTGTGATGCTCCCATATGTGGGAACCCTATGCGGCCAACCTTGACCACCTTCACCATATTTTCCCCATTCTACATTAGAACTATAAACTATTATTTCAATCAGATCCAATCTTGGGGGGGTGGATTTTTGAACCTCTGTTTTTTGAGGTTTGATAGAAAAATTATTAATTGTACAACATGAATTTAATAATGATCTTTATACCCCTGAAGAATCATGGGATTTTTCCCAAGCCATCTTGCATGCACATCCCTACACATCAAAAGTCACGCACAACACCATTTCATGACACTGAAATCATGGACACCCCAAAATGGTGTTTATAGGCCTCATACATGTGAATTTTATATTTTTAGATAACATCTATCCAAAATGGATCCCTATCTTTTTAGAAATATTACCCCGTTGATCCTCATTTTCGCAACTGATAAATCAAAGGAATCCCCCAAGTTCTGGACGCAAAACCCCTTCATCTATGACCTCAAGAATTTATTAAGTATCTATAAAAAAAATAGTAGAGGGAATTATGTGGTATTATGATATCAAATTTGGTAAATTTTCCTAAACCCAAATAAACCTACATGAGTACGTCATCCACCTAAGTGAACATACACTTGTGCAAAGGCACCTTCTCTAATAAATGATTGACTTGAGATCCATCTATTGACACATGAGTAGATACATGGTTCCATGATTAAATCATAACCCACATCTTTTATCCTTCTTTGTATATTTCCCAAGGAATATACATCCCGTGTAGGCCTACCCCCTAGTGATAAGAACTTATATCTATTCAAAGGCTCTACATGATAAAAATTTTTTCTCCAAGACTAGACCTACAAGAGCCTCTATTTATTCCATATTTCATGCCAACAATGGCTGGGTTCCACTTCCTTTTGATAAGTAATCTAAGGGAGAAAAAATTTAATCCTCTCGCAAATCATCTAGACATTCAAAATCTTTGAAATCGGGACACCTTTGCATCTCCAATTTGATTTTCATTCATTTTTTTAAAGGTTTATTGTAAATGTCCAATTAAAAGTGTAGGGTCCTCAATGTGCATGTAGATATGAATTTCCAAGGTTATGAGGACCCCGACCCTACTGGAGGTCCAAGGGACTTCCAGGTCATTGACTCAAGTTCTCTGGCCTTTCACATCAAACATCATCTATAAGAGTAAGGACCTTCGGTTCTTGTTGGGAAGGGTGAGGACCTTGTTTTTTTCTTCCCTTTAACAGACAATGATATCATCCATTCTTTCAAAGGAACCAATTTTAGAGAATACATAATAGATTAATCCCTTAATAATTATAACAAGAACACTCCAACTTCATTACATACTCCTCATCCATACCCATGGTACAGGGTTGGATATATTATCAAACATGACTATCCATGTTAATAAAATAAGTGGGGATATGGGAACATCAATTCCCATTCTATATATATTTATTTTGAGGGAACAAAGATGGGTGGGACAAGAATTGGAGCCTCCCCCCTTCTCATTTCCCTTTGGGTCTTGGAATCATCCCCTAATGGATAAAGCATCTTCTATGTTTTCTCTATATCTACTAAACCATTTAGTTTCTCATGCCGACCATGACTCACATGGGTATTGAGTTTAGTGGTGATCATGACATCCACAAAATCCCAAACCACTGAACCTCCAATTTAATTTCATCCCCAATCGTAACAATGAAAATGGGAATCATTACAAGTGTATGCCACAACCAACCAATGGGCCTCCTATTCGGTGAAATCTTTGACCTTTATTAAAAAATGGAACCCTACATAAGGTGTAACCCCCAACAAAAACCTCCAAAATCACTAGGGAATCGTCCATAAAATTAATCCAAAACTCAATCCAATCAAATGGGTATTTCCCCATACAAGAAAAACCTTAATTTGACCTCTACAGGCATGGGATATCACTTCCAAACTACATGGTCATTTTATTCCCATCCAATTGAGATATGCAAGAAGCCTTTGTGAGGTCTATACCCAACACCCTGAAACAATCATAATTATATATGGGAAATATTCTTAGTATATTATTGTTCAAAATAACAATATGTTTCCCATTTAGGTTCCCTATCCCACATATATATAATCCCCACATGAAACATTGAGTAAGAACTATTCACCTAGATTTACTTGTTTCATGACATTTAATTGTGTGGTCCATTGTTAATCACATGGCCTTAAAAGGTATGATGAGTCCCATTAATTGTAACCAAACTAAATGGTTTCATATTTCTATCATGAGGAAACATATTAATTTCATTAGTGGATTTGATCCCTATATCAAAGCAACTCCATTCTCTTTGGATGTTTTTACACTCCAGAGTGTCTGACAGTGAGGCTCAAAACCAACAAAATAGTAATAAAAGACAAAATAATATATGATTAGTACATTTGAGGGTACCATTGATTAGGACCTATGATAAATATAGATATTTCCATTGATGGGGAACCTCATATTAATACAGATGATTCAAAATTACACTCATGATAATAATTTATTTTCATTTCATGGGTGACACATATCGTACATGGGATTTAATGAAGGATTCAAGAACATATAATAAATTGATAATAGAGTCCTGAAGTAGGAAATAATATACCTAGAATGATTCAATTCTCAACCTCTCATCCTCTTGACCAATGTGAGTTCTTTAGTATCAATTTCCTTGTGTCCAACTGAGAACCCACATATAGAAATTAGGCTGATGAATTTTCAAGGATATAGATCCATAGAATATTTTATGCTCAAAAAATGAATCTCGTTGTATATGTTTAAAAAAATTTAAAACATGAGTTTAATGAATATACGTACTTTAACCCCTTTAATCAATCATCATGCACAATTTTATTTTAGAAACAATAACCAAAATTTAGATGTAATGAAATATTTTTTTGTGAAGTGTTTAATGAAATAAACTAATGGAATTTAATTTATTCAAAAATACATTCCTTATATATTTAGGGTCTTAAAACCATTTTTTACATACTTTATTTATCATGCATAAAATTATAATTTTCAGTCATTGTAAAACTGATTTCTCATTGCATTTCTATGTTTAATTACAAATTTTAAATTTTAAATTTTAAATTTAATTTGGAAGAATAAATTAACTATTTTGAATTAGAATATTTTATATTATCTGATAATCTGGAATAACTTTTTGTCCAAAATGAGTTTTAAAAAAGAAAATAAATTTTAAAATTGTTAGGGTTAAAATAGGTTTATTAGGAGTTAGACTAATTGATAGACAAAGGGATTTATCAAGACCAAATAAATATTATTTTGAATGCTGGTTGATAAGGATAACATTTGATGGAATGATAAACTCATTCATTCCTTATCATCTTACCAAACCACAACCCATACTTCCATGCGGGATACCCCATATTCACTTGTATATGAGATATAAGTAGGCATGTCCATGTGGGACAAACATCCATTACTCCATATTGAGGTGTTTGACTCACTATATATGGATGAGAATTCCTAGAAATAGATGGATGAATCGGAGTGACTCGATTAGAAAATATTTCACACTTTACATAACTTAGAGGTCCATTAAAATTGGACATCACAATATTTTATCAAAAAAAAATTCTTGCGTACATTCTCCATGGAGAATTGGAATTGTTCATTAAGACTCAAATGATACCTAGAAGGAATCTTCAAAACCATGAGACAAACAATGATGGAAGTTAATCCATATATATGGTCTACTATAATAGATTCCATTCCTTAATTTCCATAGAAGTGGAGATTATTTTGATGAAAACTAATGCTAGGTTCCTGATGAACTTTTTTAATCCCTTGACAACCATCATAGTAAAAATAAATTAAATCACATAAGTCTGTATACTCCATGTTGTAGGTCTTTAAAATATGTAGGATGACATCTTGACTGTATGAAGTTAAATTTCATGGTATATGTATCATCTTCACGACGTTAAACAGTGAAGTTGACCTTTTTAGAAATAACAAAATTAGAATGACATATTGTTAAAGTCATAATATATTAAATTGTATAAAACATTAATCACTGCATGACGTAAAACTACATTATTCAAGTCCTTGATACATGATAGAAAAATTCATATTATTCGGACACATAATTGAGTGGGTCGCATTTATTTTTGTCGGTATTTTAACACACCATGATTCCATAACTAATTATGGATTTATTCTAAAATAGATATATAATAACTACAAGTCCTCATCACTTGGGACCAACCATCCTTTGAGAAAACATCAAGGTCTTGTTTCTTTTCACAAAATTTGATTGATGTGAGGAGATGTTTTTTTGAAATATGGGTTGATTTATTCCTTCCATCATAGAATTCATAGTGATTCCAAAACCTATCATCTTGGTCTCACACAAAATATTATTTCCTTCCCATGTTGAGTGACATGCTTCCTTTTTGCAAGACGTTAAACTACCCGGTTAACCTCATCACTGCATGATTATAATCTGCATGATCTTTTTGAGAACAATGTGTTTCTTGATTCCCATGTTAATGATATACATTGTGACACCTAGATTTTTTCCTTGTTCTATCCGTGATAAGGACAAAATTCCCCTCACCCTATGAATGAGTCGGACCTACCCATGTAACCTTTCCAGAACTACTTGTAGATTGAATCCTACCCTCACATTAAATATTATGATTCCCATATTTCTATTCATGGGCCTAACTGCAACATTTCATCCATTTCTTATTGCATCGTTTTCATACATACTACATGATATTATACTATATGGGATTTTAGAACTACATAGGGATTGATTCCCATTCTAATGGGGTTCGAAGAGATATATGGATCATAGATCCTAACCAATCCATCAAATAACTAAAATGAAACTATCCTTCACTTGGGTTTCCTTTGTGTCATGGCATAATATTGTACCACCCTTTATTCCTCACACTAAGCATAAATCACATGGTATTATAATTTTTGGTAAGTAATTTACCAAAAAATTTAATGCTTACGAATTCACATTGGGTTTATCATAGTTGATAAAACACAATTTAGTTGAATATTTTATAGAAAATAGATGATATAATTTCCCCACATTATTCTAAATATGTTCAATTATGAAATATTTGGGATTAGATCATTCATTTGCAAATTTGATGAAAAATTCAGTTTTACCCATTTAAAATTCACTGTAGTATTTCAGACATAAATATTTTTTGGTAAAATATTTTTAGTTAAAATATTTTAACTATGTCCCTAACATAATGGACTAAATATTATATTCTGTACATGTGAGCTCGATCAGACATTTGAGTGGAGTAAATGGTCCATCAAAACAAAGATGGACTGAACAATGCAGATTGGTCATCACTTTACCATTTGGGCCGTATCTTCTTCTTCCAGCATTTGATTAGGCAAAAATTTTGAGGGAGGCTCGATAATATGATTATGCACAATTACCCTTCAAGATAGCTGGACAATTCACTCTTTTTCAAGGTCAACTCTACTATGTAAGTTGGATTAAAATATTTGGCATAATTTCCTTTTCACATTTAATAATGTTTTGTAACCCTAGACCTCCCCAAATCTATTTAAAGGATGTTTTCACTATACGGGAGGTCTATTAGATGCATTGGGAAGTTTTTCCCAAATGGGTGTCTCTTGGGAGAGCCTCCCAACTCTTGGAATAAGTAAGGCTTTGTGAAAACATCTCTTCAAAAAAGGCTATCCTCTCCCACCTCCTCTTTGTATTTTTTCTCTCATATTTGTATGTTGAGAGTTTCTTAAATTAATCATATCTTTTATTCCCTTTTTTCTTCTATTAATCTTCCTAATTGGGTTGGAATCATGAGTGGAGACAACATTTGGTTCCACCCTTTCAATCTTTTCTTATGAATAATGTCTCCACGATGACCTCACCACCCATGGAAGAGTAGATTTCTTATTGATTGATCTATCTTATACCCTTTTCATTTCATTATTTTGAATCCTTAAGCTACTATAATTAACATAACATAATCCATGAACTTTGTTTCTAAATTATAAAAAACTATGCATGCAATTTAACATTTAACACAAAATCAGGCGAGGTTGAGATTTTCTGTAAATTGTGAGAGAGCGATCATAATCGGTAATACAAGACCACACGAGACAAATTTGTAGATTTTAAATATAATACTTAATGAAAATTCATACTAATTTACAGAATAGATATGTGCTTTAACTAGACACTGACCATATGCTATCCTTAGAACAATAATCATAGCAGGGTGCTACGATTCGTGTTCCAAATCTAGCCTAGGGTTTAAGTAATTTTATCTTTGTGGTTAAGTTTACTCTCCTATGGCTCGAGGGTTAACAAATTAGAGAATCATAAATAAGTGGATATTTTTTGGAATCATAATTATTAATAAGTTAATTAATAGGTAGGGTTAGATCTATTAATAATTTTTAAATATTTTCTAAATAATCATCTTCTTGTTGCATCTTTTTAATCAGACTTCATTTCAAAATTTTAAAAAAATTAAAATCTTCTTCCAAAAAATTTCTTCATGTTTTGTAAAAAATAAAAAACCTCTATCCTTTCAAGTAGTGTTTGAATTTTATTCTATTATATTTTTGGAATACCATTAATAAGTTGTTTTAATTTACTTCCTCTATTAAGATACGACCTTGGTCAGCCACTCTACTGCACCAAAGTACCCAAAAACCACTAATCATTTGAGGGTGCCCACGACAGCGCCTTTCATACTAGCGTCATTTCCATGGAGGAAAATAATTATTTCAATCCAATTAGAGTTATTTATTTTATTTTACATTTTATTCTATTCCTCTCTTCTTTCATCATTCTTTAAAAAATCTGTATTTTTTCTTCTTCTCTGTTTATTTTATTCTACTTATTTTTGGACCATGAACCCAAAAATCTAATTTTTATTTTAATATGGTCCAAATTCCTTATAATAATTTTTATTTGATTTATGACATGAACTAATCCTGATGATCTGTTATATATTGACCCTGATATTGAATGCAACCTTAGGGTTTGAATTAGACATTCTCAGACTACGAAAAGTTTCAACATTCAAACAGTTGGAGAATTTATCAACACCAAGAACATTGAAATTGTAAAAACTTCTAATTCCAACATCAAGAAAAAACCAATGGATGAAAATAATGGAAATGAACTCAATAGAACAATTTGAGAATTGGCTGCACCTGATATTAACTATCAACGAAATTGTATTGAATGCTCGAATCTAGAATCGGGCATTGAACTAAAATCTCGGTTAATTCATCATCCTCCAATGATTCATGGACTATCTGGTGGGAATCCAACCAAGAATTTGGATGAATTTAATGTGTTTTACTCAACCCATAAACCCAAAAAAAGATTCTGATGATCAAATCATACTAAGAGAACTCCCATTCTAACTTGATGGACCTACCAAAGTCTGGATATATTATTTAGAACCTGAATATGTAACTTGTTGGAATGATTTGAAACATTGTCTCTTACAGATATTGTTTCCCACATCAAGGACCACTTTTAATCTTAATGAGATATCAGGGAATATGAAAACCCAAGGGGAGTCAATGTGTGAGTACTGGGAGCGATTCAAGAAGTTGTGTGAAAGCTGCCCACATCACCAAATGAGTGAGAAACTCCTCATCCAATACTTCTATGAAGGACTCACACCTATTGAGAGGAGCATGGTGGATGCAGTGGCAGGAAGAGTATTGGTGGAAAAGACACCAATATCTTCATGTGCGTTTATCAAAAAAACGGCCCAAAACTCCCAACAATTTGGTGATCGAGGTACACCACATGTCCCTGGAGTACATCAGGTAAGTCCTTCTTCTATTGAGAGTCAGTTGATTGATACCAAGTTTGAAGAAATGGAAAATATGGTGAGTCATATTTATTTGGAACAAAATACATCCAACCCCCCACCCATCAAGGCCTTGTGTCATTTGCACTTAGACAAGCCAACCAACTAACTGTTTCCCACAACTACAAGTGACAGAGGATTGCACAACCATATTCCTTGGGAGACCAAATCAGTAGCAACAAATAACTTACCCCTCAAAGAAGTTTGATTAATTTTCACCAACATACAACCAAGGGTGGAAGGATCAATCGAAATGAGGTATGGATCTGGACAACAACAAATGCCCCCTTGTCCACAAAACATCCAACAGCCTCCACCATACCAACAGAGCTTCCAAAAAACCGAAGGGAGAGTTGAAGCCCAAGAATAAACAAGCTACCAACATGGTAATCCCTCACCCATGGTAGATTATAACACTGATGTCCTTTTAAAGTAAATTGTTCTTAATCAACAGAATGAGCTAAAGAGTCATGGTTCGGAGTTGAGGGAGTTATAGACTCAAATGAGCCAGATTGCCACTGCCCTCCATGAACTGGTAAGTATGCATTCTAGAAATCTACAATCCCAACCTACTACAAACCCAAAGGGGAATTTCAGATCCATCACATTGATAAGTGGGAGGCAAACAACAGATACATCTACACCTATCGTTCCACCGGAATTCACCTCAAATCTGGAGAAGCCGCATTCCATTCCAACAGATGAGCAATCTAAGGAGAAAGATAAATGTCATAAAAATATTGATGATTTTCCTCCTAAAACTCTTCCATTTCCATATAGGGGTGTAGAAACCAAGAAGATTGATGAGGAGGTGATTCAAAAAAGAAGTTTTGGATACATTCAAGTGTGTGGAGATCAACTTCCCTTTACTTAAGGCCCTCAAGAAAATACCAAGGTATGAAATTTTTTTAAATGAACTTTGTACCAATAAATGAGGGCTCAATGGAAATGAAGGGAACAATCTTGGAAGGAAAGTGTCAGAACTCATTACACCAACTCTAGAAATGCCGATAAAGTGAAAGGATCCAATGAAATTCACTATCACATGAACCATACGGAAGTTTCACTTTTCAAATGCACATTGTGATTTAAGAGCTTCAATAAATGTAATGCCTCACTCTGTATTTTCTTCTTTACAGGTTGGTGTGTCGAAGCCGAAAAGAGTAGTGGTGTAGGTGTTGAATAGATATACGACATATCTAGCGGGTGTTCTTGATGATGTACTTGTCTGGGTAAGAGACATGATCTTTCCAGCAGATTTCTACGTACTTAACATGGAGTATGATCAGGTAAGTTCTCATGCACCCATTATCATAGGTAGAACCTTCCTCAAAACTGAAAAAATATCATAAATGTTAATGAGGGTACACTTTCCATGGAGTTTGGGGATGAAGTTTTGATATTTAATGTTATTGAATCCATGAAGTACCCCTCAGAGAACCATTATTCATTTGTTATATCTCATTTTGAACCACCAAATAAAAACACCATGGAATTTGATTTTCCTTTGGTTAGGGATATTATGAGTATTTTTTATATTTCAATGTCTAAGAGTACTTGCAAACCCATTTCTAATGCACAAGACACTCTTGGATTTTATTTTGAAATGGAATCATATTGTGAGTTTGATCATGTGAACTCTAATTATGACATGGATATTGAGTATACTGATGGATTTTATTCTTTATTCTCTAATTTTGATTATGTATATTCCAATATTGATGCTCTTTGTGTGCACATTTAATTTCCTTATATGTCTCCATACATACAATACCCCCCTCATTGGAGCTCAACCCAATTCCACCAAATCTCAAATACTCAAACTTGTTATGTGGTAAACAATTACCTGTTATCACTGCTAACAATCTCCATTTTAAACATGAAGTAAAACTTTTGAATATTTTTATGGAGACCATCAGGGAAATCGGGTGGACCTTGAATGATATATCAGGTATTAGTCCTTCCATTTTCAAGCATAGGATTATTTTGGAGGATGGGGCTAAACAGGTTAGGAAGCCACAAAGGAGACTCAATCCAACACTTTTTAAGGTTGTTAAAAAAGAGGTTTAAAAATTGCTCGAGGCAGGTATAATCTATCCCATATCAGATCCCCAGTGGGTGAGTCCTATTCAGGTTGTGCCTAAGAAAAATGGAGTACAGTTTTAAAAAATGATAAAGAGGAGTTAGTTTTGATAAGGGTACAAAATAGTTGGCATGTGTGTATTGATTATAGGAAACTACACCAATCAACTTACAAAGACCATTTCCCCTACCATTTATTGATCAAAAACTTGAGAGACTAGCTGGGAAGACACACTATTGTTTCTTAGATGGATTTTCTGGATACTTTAAGTATCTTATTGCTCTATAGTATCAAGATAAGACTACATTCACCTATCCCTTTGGAAAATTTTCCTACCAAAGGATTCCATTTGAACTTTGCAATGTCCCAGGTACCTTAAAGTGATGCATGATGAGTATTTTTTCGGTTTTTTTGAAACCTGCATGGAGGTATTCATATGGGTCCTCATTTTATTAATGTCTATTTAGTTTGGGAAAGGTGTTGAATCGTTGTATTGAGAAGAATGTAGTCTTGAACTTTGAGAAGTGTCATTTCATGGTAGAGCAAGGAATTGTCATAGGGCATGTAGTGTCAAAACATGGGATATTGGTTGATAGATCTAAGGTAGATATTATTTCTTCCTTACCATATCCTTCAAGTTTTCATGATGTTTGATCATTCCTAGGGAATACAATATCTTATTTCCGCTTCATCAAAAGTTTTAGAAAGATTTCTATTCCTATGTCACAAATACGTCAAAAGGATTTTGATTTTGTGTTTTATGATTCTTTCAGGACATCTATTGATGAGATAAAGAAGTGTCTTCCCACTCCAATGATCATACACCCCCCACGATGGGAGATACCTTTTGAGCTTATGTGTGACACCTCCAACATTGCGGTAGGAAATGTCTTATCTCAGAGGTTGGAGGGACATTCACATGTGATTACCTATGAATCTAAGACACTAGATTCATCCCAATAAAACTAAAAAACCATGTAAAATGAGTTTCTTGTTATTATGTTCTCTTTAGATAAATTCCGTTCATATTTATTAGGCTCTAAAGTTGTTGTTTTTTATGACCATGCATCTCTGAGGTACCATTTGAAGAAGCCATATGCAATGCCCATGATAATCCGATGGATTATCCTTATTCAATAATTTGACACTAAGATAATGGAAAAAAGGGGTCATAAAACCTAATGGAAAACCACAGGATTAGTCTTACTCACACACTAGCGGATGTCACCTTGGACCAGGCAACACTACGAGAAACTTTCCCTAATGAGAATAATTATTCCACCTCAAGTATGCATCCTTGGTATGTGGATTTAGTGAACTACATTTTTGCATCTATAATCACTTAAAATTTAATGGAACATCATGTCCAAAAGTTAAAGAGTGAGTCTAGATTTTATTTGTGGGATGATCCCAACTTATGGCGCATGTGTAGTGAAAAAGTTATGAGGAGGTCTATTACGGATCATGAATTTGAGTCTGTTCTGCAATTTAGTCATAAACAGGCTTGTGGTGAACACTTTGGACCCCAAAAGATATATAGGAATGTTTTGGACTCTAGATTATATTTGACTAGCTTATTCCATGATGCTCATGTGTCTCTCAAGTCGTTCTCTCATTGCTAACACACTGGGAACATTTCTAGGAGACATGAGATTCCCCAACAACCCATACTATTTAGGGAGATTTTTGATTTATGGGGCATCGATTTTATGGGTCCACTTTTTATTTCCTTTATTTTTTTATAATTTTTGGTTGATGTTGATTATTTGAGTAAATGGGTGGAGGCTAAGGCCACCAGGACTGATGATTCTCATGTTGTTGTGGACTTTTTAAAAGCCCAATTTTTTTTAAAGATTTGGAGTACCAAAGCCCATCATCAGTTAAAAAGGGACACAATTCTACAATTTGAATTTAGCTTCCCTCCTTCTAAAGTATGGGGTGGCACACAAAACATCAACACCTTACCACCCCCAAACAAATGGTTTGGATGAGGTTTCAAATCGTGAGTTGAATCATATTTTAGAGAAAACTGTGCAGCCAAATAAGAAGGATTGGAACAAGGGCTTGGATGATGTGCTATGGGCATATAGGACAGCATAAAAAACTCTCATAAATATGTCCCCATTTTGGATTGATTTTGGGAAAGCCTTCCATCTCCCTGTGGAAGTTCACCATTAGGCTTATTAGGCTATAAAAAATGCAACATGGATTTGGCCCATGTTGGAATCCAAAGGAAGATGCAAATTCAAAAGATTGAAGAGATTTTATTGTCTTCATATGAGAACACAAGTACCTATAAAGAATGATCCAAAGCACATCATGAAAAAATGATCCAACAAAGGGTGTTTCATGTTGGAGAGAAAGTCATTCTTTACAATTCATGACTGAAGATGGTGCCTAGTAAGTTCTATTCTAGGTGGTTAGGTCCTTATGTTGTGACTAATGTTTTTCCATATGGTTCAGTGGATATCACAGAAGAGGACACATGAAAGAGCTTAATAGTCAATGAAAAATGTTTGAAGAGAAACATTGACGGACTTCCTACTAATGTAGTGGATTTTATCACACTACATGACACAATCATCACTTGAGCATATTTGTCTGTTCATAAACCTTAATTTTTTTTATTTATCATATTGAAATTATACATTTCATGTGCGTATTTAATCTCATAATTTAAAATTTAGTACAATAAATATTTTAAGTTTGGGGGTAGGTAACCATTCAGTTTAGTAATTTCAATTATTTCCTTGTATAAAAAAATTGTGTGTTTTAAAATTTTGTGTGTTTATTTTTCAGTTTTTTGTGTGTTTTTGAAACTTTTGATCTAAAAATATTCTCATCACCATTTTTTAAATCCATTTCAATATTTAAAACAATTTCTCCTTTTAAACCGAGCTTAAATGAATGCTGAAAATGTCTTTGTTTCAAGTACAAATATTTAGTAATTTCATGAAATGTACACTGAATTTTGAATCTCATGACACATCTCACTGTATTTATATTTGAGAGCACATTTCTATGAGGATTCTGAACCATTCTGATCATATTGTACACATTCATCTCACTTCTTGAGAGAACCAAAACTTTCCTGATTTATGTAGAATTTGATTTATTCCTGTCAAAAAAATGAGTGTTTTAGGTAGTTATGTTTAAATGATAGCGGAATGTTTTTGTATTAAAGCCCCTATATCAATGTATCCTTTTTTATAATGGCCTACATTGAAAATTTAACCCTTTATGCAATTATAATCCAAGGATATCCTGTTAGTCTAGCCATATTTGAAGCCAATTTTCCCTATCCAACTAAATCTTGAAGTGAAATTGCATAATCTAGTTGAACGTAAGTATGGGGGAAGCTACCTTATGTTGTGCTATGACATTCTATGATACTTTGGGTGGAAATTAAAATTCTAAAGAGATGTGTTTGTTGCTGAAAAAATCATTACATTAAATATTGTGCCTTCTCTAGAGCTTTCATGACAAGTGAATTTTTACCTTTCTGGAGCTTCTAAAAAGAAAGAAAGTTGTGCCTATCTAAAGCTTTCAAGAAAAACTATTTTTGAGAAGATTGCCATTTTTTTCTAAAATGATGAATGCTGTAAATATTCCATGACTTTTCATGATTATGGAGCTGAATAGATGATAAGGGGATTAATGAGGAGACCATATTTAAGTGAAAATTAGATTAATGCAATTTTGATTCAAAGAGAGTCAATCTCTCGTCATTCAGCCTCATATTTTTTCACATCTAAATCCTACAAACTGAAATCCAGACAACAAACCTGATAAGTCCCCATGATAATCATATTTCCATGACTCACATCGGGTGGTGATTTAGGAATTTATCAATCCTATGGTAACCCTTGTAGTAGTTTGGATGAGAATGACATTTCTAAAAATTGACATTTTTCTAAAAGTGAAAATTCATGTGAGGTAAGTGTTTTGTGAATGAGATGATAAATGAATTTGATATATATTGAATGATAAAAATTAAGAACATGAAATAATGGGTTTTTATGTGGCATGATATCATTTGTTTCTTGGTGTGTAATGGTTGGATCTCACGGAAATTTGTTTTAAAATTTGTTCTCATTTGATATTGATGTTTACTTGATATAAGGTTTTTCCAAGGAGTACAAAAGGTTAAGTGCGGGGGAGTTGATAAAACAAACTTTTATTGAATCTGTTATTGAAAATAGATGATATAATTTATTCAAATAAAGTAAAATATGTTCAATTATGAAATATTTTAGATTCGATAATTCATTTTCAAATTTGATGAACATTACAGTTTTACCCATATAAAATTCACGGTAAAATTTAGGCCATAAATAGTTTTCTATAAATTATTTTGACATAATATTTTTTGACTATGTTTTTGAATTAATGGGACACAAATTCTATTCTGGACATGTGATCTGGATTGGGAATTTGAGTGGAGTAAATGGGCCATGAAGACAAAGATGGACTGAATTATCCAGATTTGACTCCACTTCACCATTTGGGCCGTGTCATCTTTATCCACTATTGGCTTAGGACTTCATTTTTTGGGTTTCTTGTGGATATGATATTATACAGATCATCCTTCTAGAATACCGGCCAATTCAAGCGTTTTGGATGTCACATATGCGGTGAAAGTGTGATTTAAATATTTGTTCAAATTTTCAATTCACATTTAATAAAGTTTTGTAACCATGGCCCTCTAAAACTATATTTAAATGACTTTTTTCACTCTTTGGAAGGGCTGGTATAGGCTTTGAGAAGGTTTTTAAGAAAGGGTGTCTCTTGGGAGCCCCTCGCAACACTTGGAAGAAGTATGGATTAGTATAACATCTATTCTAAAAAGGATCTCCTCTCTCACCTCCTCTTTTTTTCATTCATGTTTGTATTTTGATTTTTTCTTGAATTATTATTATTTGTTCATCCATTTTATTCTTCTCTTAATATTTATAATTGGGTTGGAATCAAGAGTGGAGATGATATTGGGTTCTACCCTTTCAATCATTGCTCATGAAAAACGTCTCCACGATGACCACACCGCCTATGGAAGAGTAGTTTTCTTGGTGATCAATCTATATTCTACCCTCTTCATTTAATTGTTTGGAATCATTGAGATAATTTAATTAACATTATATGATCCATGAATTGTGTTTTTAAATTATAAGAATCTATGCAAGCAACTGAACTATTAACACGAAATCACACGAGGTCGAGATTTTGTGTAAATTGTGAGAGCGCGATCTTAATCGCTAATACTAGACTACACAGTATAAATATATAGAGTTAAAATATAATATCTAAAGACAATTAATTATCATTTCCAGAAATGTTATGTGCTCTAATTAACTTCTGATCATATGTTATCCTTAGAACAACAATCAAAGCAGGGTTCTGTGCTTGCACGTTCCAAATCTAGCCTAGAGTTTATGTAATTTCATTTTTGTGGTTAAGTTAACTCTCGTAGGGTTTAATGGTTAAAAAATTAGGGGATTATAATTAAGTGGATATTTATTAAAATTATAATGAATAATTTTTAAATGAATAGGTAGAGTTAGAAAGATTACACCTTTTAATTTTTTTTTAAAAAATAGCTTCTAGTTGCATCTTTTTAATCAAACTTCATTTCAAAATTAAAAACAAAAAAATGAAATATTATTCCAGAAAACATCTTCATGTTTTATAAACTATAAAAAACCCCCATCCTTTATTTTTGTGTTTTAATTCTATTCTATTTTCTTTTTATAATACCTTTATGAATTTTTTTTAATTTACTTCCTCCTTTCAGAGACGACCATGGTTAGCAACTCTACTGCACCTAAGTACCCAAAAACCACTAATCATTTTAGGGCGCCCACAAAAAATCCATTCAATAGACCTCATTGAAAGGAATTAAATGGAACATGAGATTTCCTTCACAGAAGAAATTAAAAAAATGGGATCATTGAGAACTATATATGGAATGATTATAATTTAAATGAGATATGTTGTGAAACTCAAATCCAGCATCCCTAATTAGCCAAAATATTAGAAAATTTTCCACACTTCTATTTAAGGGAATGATCTATATATTATTATCCAATATGAGTTCTCAAATTATGTGTTACCCCATATTAAAAACACACACTTTTGTTCCGCACATGAATTCAATTAATATTGACATTACTATTTAGAACGTTGTGGGGCTTTTTTTCTCTAGAAAGATACATAGTTACACATTGGTCCTATACCCAAGTCTATATGAGATATTTGTTTTTCTTGTAACGTAAAATTCATCTATATTGCAAGAGATTTAATATCCTGAATAATATTCGTACCATAGGACATTAAACTAAATCATTGTTCAGTAACTGCAAGTTTCTTGATTCTCATTAAAGGGGGATACATAGTGACTGTTAGGCCACATGTAATACACACATCTATAAGGGAAATAATAATTCCACTTCTCCCACATAAAAATAAAATAAAATCTATATAGTGAATCATAACATAGTTCTCCTCTTTTAGGAGTACACTATGAAATAGATATTTCCCCAAATATATGTGATTCATATCCAACTAATGGACACTACACTTTATGAAAATATGATAAAAAATATTTTATTTCTGATAAGTAATATCACATCCACATCTTATTCTCCTAATATTGGAAACCTTATAATCTTCATAATGTTTCTCTTTCCATCGATGATATAATTATTTATACCATTGGACGCTTTTTTATGACTATATTTAGTAACTTCCCAATTGGATTTGCATATATCTACCATATAATGTGAATTCCAACCCTATGATTAAACTTTTTAACAATTCAGTAAAACATCCTAGTTGGCCTAATAGATATTCACCCAAAAATAGGTTTCTATACAAGTGGTATTTTCATCCTCATAATATGCCTCTTCTAATTTCATGATCCTTGATAAAATTATATTGGAATCCTTTATTTGGATTTGATCAAAGATCATCCCCTATACACTTGTCCCGTTCCATTTTTCCTAATCTCAGAACCCCGAAAATCATAGCTTATTATTTCCTCCCTCAAGACCAAATAATGCAAGAAAGGCCATGGTATAGAAGGCCACATATTTCCTATTATTTCCATAATTATATGGTCTTAGTCATATAAACTAAAACTAAATAAAAAATATTAATCTCATTTGGTTTAGAACGATGGAGGAAATTTTTTCCACATTCTTGAAATTTTTTGACATGGAATGCTACTCCCACATTCAGGAACATTCCTTTAACAAACCAAACTCTGTATATGGGGAGATATTAAAATCCATAATAATCCTTTATCCTTTATATTTTGATTGTTATAATTCCAAATAACTCCTTATCTTGAAAATGGTGTAGCACTCCCTTGTTGGAATTTTATAATTCTCCCACATAAAGGGCATGTTAGCCAGAGTATTCAACAATTTGAGTATATTGTAACACACCCAAGTTGATTATCAATAAACTTTCCCCAGAGATACCTTCACTATTTCCCTAAGACTATATCTACATACCAATATATGGATCCATAGATCCCAATTTTATAGGTTACAACATTCCCCACTCACAATTGAAAGTAATGGGGCATTCTAAGATAAATTACCATGAAAGGGAAGAATTTTTAACCATTCAGTCATTGATAAAGGACTTAAATTATACCCTCCATTTTCCTTATAATGCGAAGTTAAAATGATTATAATAATGTTTTTTTACATGAAATTAAACTTTATATCATAACATCACAGTCACAAGATGTTAAAATATACAACAACATCCGCACCGTATGACTTTATACATCATTTTTGATTTCCTGGTTGCCTAACATTAAACTAAATTATGATTCAAACATTTTCATAATGGATTCTAACCCCTTTACACATGTCATTAAAAATAAAAAATACCATCATTCACCCGATCCAAATTCAATTTGGAGGATTTTTTGATTCATGGAAAATGCCAATACAAATACCATCTTCTTTCACTGCTAGAAAAATGAAAAATAGCCAGTGATCCATATCAATAGTTTTTTGATCTGTAAAACCATGGTTATATGATTATTTAAAACCATGGTGTTCACATGAATCTATCATCTCATTGACCCCAACTTGCGACTGCAACATAAAACTCATGAACTTCTATCTTGGTGGCGACCTATCCTCTCGGTGGATACATCTCGGCAGCGGCCCTCCAATACCCTTACAATATCCACTATCCTAAACACTCCCCAAATGGTAGCCTTTGTTACCCTTCTTCCCCAATGGTGGCCTTTGAGACCTCTCCTCTCCATGATCCTCCTCCCCCGACAGTGCCCCTCGTGACGCTGTGCCTCGCTACCACCAAAGGTAACCCCACACCAAGATTTCATCCCCACCCATCCTCCCCAAAACTGCCAACAAAGGCGGGACACCTTATGTCCCCCAACCGATGCTTCTCCTAGGCTGCCTCTACACCTCCTCCACTAGAGTACCTCTGATGTGGCCAACCCCTCTTAGTGATCATCCTACTCAATGGTTATTAGTATATTATAAATAAATGGAATATATTTTGATGATCTTAGGGTCCCATGTAGTAGGAATATGGATAATATGGATCGTCATCCTAGGTGATATGTATGATGAATTATTGTCAAAAATCAACTTCATGGTGATTTAGAATAGACCCATGTGATGGACAAGGTAATGCTGCTGGAATTGATGGGGGATGCGGGAGGGTGATATTGGGGTGAAAGGGGGGGGCATGGTCATGGTCTATAGGGGTAGGGGGAGTGAGAGGGTTTAGGGGGGTTGTAGGGGACGAGGGGGGGGGGGGGTGAAGGTGGGGTGCAAGTGGGGAGGGTCTAGTGGGGGTCTTCAAGGGCTTCTAGGGTAGTATTTATTTCTGGGTGACACGTTTCATAACATGGATCAAATGTGGTCATTTATTTATGATTCCTCTATTTATATATTATTTATATGATTATTAAACACATACACACATCATTAACATGTTATTGTGTGAACCCCAAAATTTTTAGGATTGGTCTTCCAAGGAAACATCTATCCTATATTTTCATTGGTAATTGTTTTTTTAGTGAGATGAAAAATACAAATCTTGAGTAATTCAACCATTGAGATTGTGTTTTAGTATGATATTTGAATGGTAGGGATCATCATGTATTAGAACTAACCTATATGAGTTGATCCATATGATGGAGTGTTCTAAAATGTTGGTTGAAGATTTATTGAAGATAATTTAGTTTTTTGAGTTATACATGAATGAGTGATTGATTTGTTAGTGTTTTAGTTATAGTAGCAACTGATGGATTTATTTTTGAGGAATAGGGAGGCTCGTGTTTGGAGTTGTGGAGTGGACGATTTCATGATGTTCTATGATAGATATCATTGAATTGTTCATGAATTAATAAACTTGATAGGTTTTTTTAAATGGTTGAGGACTGTTGGCCATCCCTAGGGTTGTGTAGTGTTATAGGGGAGATGTTGGAATACCTCATGAATTTTTTTTGTTGTGTATTTGGGTTTGAATTTTAATTTTTGAATGTGTGGGAGTTAAGTTTTGATAATAGAGCATTGGAATTGGATTATGATGTGGTTTTTTGGAAAAAGTGTTTCTGGATGTTTATTGAGTATATATAGATTCCACACGGGGTTGTGTAGATGTTGGGGTGGTGGATAGATAGACGGGATGTTGAACTTCTGCAGTAGTATGACATTAACAACATAAAGGGACACTCAGACCACAAATGGTCTCCATGAGGACATTTTAGGCTATTAATGTGTATGGATGTGGTTGGGGTATTTTTATTTTTGTATATCATGACATGTACCATGTTTAAAGGTGAATTTAGTTTTTCTAGAGGGAGATGCCCTTGTCATAAGTGTTTCATGGAATGAACATTCTTGTCACACCATGAATGGTGTGAAGTGTGTGTTTTTTAGTTATGTAAGTCCCGTTTATAAGACAGGGTTACTATGTATTTAGGGTATACGGGTGCATAGGTGATTCCATTTCTTATATGAATAATAACTTATATGTCCCTATTTTTACCCCCTTCATTTATGGTTATTATTAGATGTGTTCAGAAATGATATGATGTACATTCTTTTAGTTGTTTTATCAATTTTACCATTAAATTGTTGTCAACTGATTCTAATTAAATGTCAACTTGGGTTTATTGATGTTTTTCATTGTATTATGGAGAAAATAGTCAAATATTTATCAGGTTTTCATATAACATGGTGAGGGGACATCCTGAGAAATTACTTGTAATCCATCATGAGTGATTCTGATGACAGTATATAATGGTATAAATTTTAAGAATTTTTTTTAAAAATGGATAAAATTGATGGATTAATTAATGGTGAGTTCTGATATCTTTGAGTGACTTAGGATATACTACATGTTAAGAGTAGACATAACCACTTTTCTCATGTTTTTGGCATGACATGGTTACCTAGTGAGATTTTTGAGAATATTCCAATATGAATTTCATTGTAAATATTAATTGTAATGACTTAATTCAATATTAATTTATTATAATTAAATAATTTATATGTTTTGGAATGATTTATCAGATCATATGGATTGTGAATTGCTCTTGGAATTTTATGGAATTGGGGGATGTCTATCAGGATGAAAATTAAAAAGGAATAAATATCAATAGGTAGCAGAAACCTCATTCATACCCCATTGTTATTATAAATTATATTTATATGGAATAGTATGTGTGGTATGTCCACCATGGGAATTTGATTATTTTTAAATTAGTTGAATTGTTTTTTAAAATAATTACAATAAGGTGGATACTGTTTTGAGTCCATTAGAGAACCTAGACACTGAATTGATGACTTAGCTGATAACGGTCATGGTCTCCCCTATAATTGAATGCCTTGGGATATATGGATCCAAATTGGTGAAACTTAAAAAAGAATAGTGATAGTAGTAGATATTTATTGGTTCCATATCCATTTATTTCATTCTCTCTTGTAAACCATAAAGGCTTCTAGGTTTTTATTCCATGTTTGAGGTGGTTTAACCATGGGGTATTGAGTTTATAGGGCTTATAATGTATTCCACTTTAATGCATCTTAATTTATGACATTCCAATGAATTATAAACATGTATTTAATTATTATATAAATGTTATTTATGACTAGGATTTATTCAATATCTACATGAATTATTATATAGAAGATACATGTGATTTATATTTTTTCTAGTTCCCCTTCCAACTGTGTTTTTTGTATAAATTTAATCAAAGAGGCATTTTTATACTTTTCTCACATCTTATCTAATGATTATTCTAATGTATAGTGCTTTTATATTTATAAATTTTATATCTTATCAATGTTGACTTGTTTCATTCTTCAACTGTTATGGTATTTATTCCTGATTTGGATTTTAAAAATACATAACTTAATTAGAAAATCATTTATCACTCTTCTGACCACATTGATTACAATTGAAATAGATGGTCTTCAATTTTAAAATGTAAGTTTCCAGACTTCATAGAATATTATCCTGAATATAATAATCATTGAAAAAGGTATAATTCTATAATATTTCTTCTTTTTTATTATAAAGGGTATGTATTATTGTCAATGATTTTCCTGACATGAAATAATCAATGTGGGTTGCCACAAGAGAATTTAGTTTAAACAACAAAATTAAATAGGATAGAGATATAATTATTCATTGGAAATAGAAATATTTTAGTCTAGTTTATATTTTATTTTATTTATTACATCATCCACTTAGGCATTTCACCAATTTCTACGGTTATAGGGTAGTTATATTTTGCGAAGGGGGCCAGAAGGGCACTAGAGGCCGATATGTGGTTTTCTTTGCAGGGCAGGGAGATTGGGGAAGTGAAGAGATTAATTTGTCTGTTTTATTTTCTCTATAATTATACCATGTAATTTATATTTTCCTTTAATTTATCGCGGATGTCCATAATACAGATTAGTCATGCTGAAATACTACTATTGAACCACCCAAGCCTTTTAGATTCACATGTTCAGTTCAATATCATGTAGCCTTTCTGAGGTCACTCATTAGAAACTATATTGTAGAGATTCCATGGGCATGGGAGAAGTTTATATTCAATATTTAGATATATACTTCATAAGAAAGGTTCAATAGATTTAATGTCAAAATTCAAAGGAATACTCCCAGCCCCAAGGATATCCTTACATTCCAAAATATAAATAGACAAATTCACCCCCCCTCTAAAGAAAACATATATGTAATCCATGCCTAACAACACCCTTACATATGAACAATAATAGACATAAACATATATTACCATTATCATCCCCTCTTGAAAGTCCAACTTTTCTTCAAGATTGTTTATAATGAAAACATCTAAACAACTTTTTTTATATAAAATTTATTCTTGGAGTGAGACATTTGGTTTTTAGATTGAATCCTCTCTCGCCACTTCTCCGTATATTAATTTTTTTATTTTAATGTTTAAATCCTTAGCCTCACTCTCAATAGTTATTTTCTATTTAATTTCTTTTGCAAAAAAATCAGAAATTCCCTATTAAAAATTTATAGAGTCCTTAACATACATCATAGAGTCATTTATAGTAGTAAATGACTCATCCAATGTGGTTACCATAATTATTTCATGATCCCCATCCCTTATTTTAATTTATATGTTATAAATTTCTAATATTATTTAATCAAAATAACTAATATGAGTCCTGAATATAGTTCAAGGGTTCATACTAAAGTTTTAAAGCTTCATTTTTGTAAACAACCATCCAATTAAGGGATTTATAATATCATGGGATTTATACATGAAACAAATACCAATAGAATATGACTCAAAGTATACTTCACTAATACCATTATAACATAATGAAAAAAAATTCAATAAGATTTTATAAAAATATCAACCGAGACATCAATTTAAGTATAAGTGGTATGTCCATTAGGGGATAGAGTGTTATGATTTTTATTATAACCACTAAGATCATATATAATATCATTGGGAACCATAAAAGAATTTATCAATATTATCTATAGGCTAAAATTATTCTCACCAGAGAAAAATTATTTTCTTAAAATCATTATGAAAATTGTAATCATTTCAAATAGATTTGATACTAATTTTTTTTGGTTATAATTGAAGTGGTTTTTCCCATATAATGGCCAAGATCCATTGATACATTATATATTGGATATGAACTGATTAGAAAATATTCATTACAAAAAAATCATTAATCATATTAACAATATAAATTATTAGGTTAAAAAATGGAAAAAATTAAAAATCAACACCATGATGTAACATGCTTCAAATTTTATTGATCTACATGAATGCCAAGAATGCCACCCATGATATTTTATTATTAAAAAATATATAAAAATAAAATAAAATCACATTTTTAAGAATTTAAATTATAAATAAGTAATAAAATAATGAACAAAGATAATCTAGCTGGTGGTGATGAACTATTTCGTAAGTATTTATCACCATCCACTATTGGATGGACTCAAGAACACACGCATAAAAGGATGAAATATCAGAATGTAAATGTAAAATTTAATATAATGATGAAATTTATTAAAATATAATTTTTACGGTTTGTATGGAATAATCTGTAAACATAATGTTTTATGTGAGAGACATCCATGTTCTCATTCTATAATGAATAATTTTCCCCAGATTCTCCACCAGTCAAGAGATCCAATTTCAAGGTATCAAAACATTATATTATAATGAATGATTATTATAAGTTAAGGCTAAAGTTATCATTAATTTTATTGAAATCACAACAAAAAACAAGAGGGTTTCACCTTATATGATTTAAGAAGAGCTCTCTCCATGAGCTCCAATAACCCTAATAGATGACTAATGACTGAGATTAATGCTGGGGGAATCCAAATGATCCTAGTAAGTGAAATGATAGTGTGTTCAAGAAAAATTAGGTAGAAAGGATAGAGAATGCTGGATGCATGCTACCTAGATGGCATAGATGAAGTCAAACACTCAAAAAACTGAGTAGAGTAGATAGAAAGGACATGTATGGGTGACCAATTGGATGCATGGAAGAAGTGTAATTCAATACAAAAGAAAATTAACACAACTAAATCAATCTATGTCCATTATACCATTACAAAAAATATCCTAGGTTTGTTATTCTAATAAAGAAAACATTCCAGAATACAATAAGGGTATATAAAATGGGTAATTAAAATGCCACATGAATCGGACCATGAATTCATATAGAAATAATAATAAAAATGGACTTGAATTAAAATATAAAAATAAAAAAGGGAAATTAAAAATGTTCTATGTGGGACTATATTCCATTTTGAATATCCTATTACTATTTTATTTGGTAATTATCTCACCCAAAATGAATGTAATCAATTTATGACTGCACACACCAGGTTTTTACAAGTTTAACCACATTTTGAGGAGTTTCTAGTCATGGGGGGTGTGGATGATGTCCATATTATCATAATCTTTGTTTCTTATCACTATAAATCCTTGGATGAATAAAATTATCCATGAATAATAATAAAAAATATGTCTGTCTCATGACACAATGTGTGTTCGATGAACTACACAATAAAAAAATAATGATGGTGCGGGTTGTCCAGGGGGGAGGGGGTCCAAGAGGGGGGCTGTCTAGGTTGGTCTGTTCAGGGGGGGCTATCTCGGGGGGATTAGAGGGATAAAATTTCATGGGGAAGGTGTACTACAAGGGGGTGTTGGTGCAATGGGAGTGTTGGGGGGATGTGCAGGGTGGAGGGTGGGGGTGGTTTTTATAAAATTAGTGGGGGGGGGGTCTATACATTATGTTTTTTTGTAGGAACTAGGTTTATGCATGTATAGAGTCATACATTTAAATTAATCATTTGGAACTAGAAGAAATCAAGTAATACCAGGGTTTTAGATTTAGTGTTGTCTATATGCATTGCATATGGTTTTCTAAACCTTAATACTAAACATGGAAAGATTATTAGTTTTATGAAAAATGTTTCCAAATTACAAGAGAAATCCTAGTCAATATATTCTGATTTTGACAATGATTTTCCACATTATATTTTTCTAGACCATCCATGAGTCTCCTCCTTTTTTATCCCATTATATCTTGTATTATATATGTATATGTTCAATCCTTGAGGATAATTCTTTAGGATAAGTCCCTCAAGATCTTATAAATAACTCTTATTCTCATGTGTCATATTTTTCATCCCCTAAGATGTTTTTAGTCACCATATTAAAAATTTTACACTAAATTTTTGTTAAATGATATATCATGGTTTCCTTGATTATGTTCTTAAAGCTATGGTTTTATATTCTAAGAAGTACCATAGAGAAGTGGAGAATGATTTGAAAAATCCATGTCCTTCTATACTTAGTGGAAGGTATAATGGATTCATATATAGTGGGTCATGTTGATGGGATTGAATTGAATGGAAATAACTTTTATGTTAAAAATCATCACATCTAAAGCTTGATAAATGAGATTCATCACCTAAACAATTGGAAGTCCCTGATGGATATTGGATCAAAAACGTCACCTATGGAATCTGATGTTGGAACACCATATGGACTACGCTAGCTTTTACATTATAACATCCACAACTGAACAAATCTACACCAACTGAACACCATTGTATGCACACTAAATTTCATTTATTCCATTCTAATATCATGGGATAGGATGAATGTAAACTCTCAAATTGTAGAGAGGGAGGTTGTTTTACATACAAGGATTCATTTGATATCTTTTCTATTTTAATATTGTATTTCAATTTTTTATGATTTTAAGGCATTTAATTAATATTATTAGCAGCCTGCTGATTGGGTTGATAGTGAATGTAATGATGATGCTAATGATGTCAATATAGAGGAATACAACTGACGATCAGTTTCTGCATGATATTGGTTTATGTTATTGTGTGTATATGTTGTCTGCATCTATGAATATTTTTTGGATGAAGATATATGATTCACTTCCCAAAATATTTCTTAACTTTAATTCTAAATAGGTTGGACTCAATATCATAACTACAATTTGTTTTTTTTATTCTAAATATAAAAGTATCAATTTCTTATGTATTTATACCTTCTCTGTGCATGAGTGTTTAGTCTAAATCATTTTTATGGTACATGTATTCCTTAATTTTATCCATCTACTAATGGTTTGTTTGATTGGTAACTCTCAAGTAATATGACTAATGGAGATCCAATCACTAATGTATAGGAGGGTGTCAAAGGGGGTGTCCAGGATGGGGAGTTCAAGAGGGAGGGTAGAGAGGTCTGTCTAAGATGGAGGGGAGGGGGTATATCCAGGAGGGAGGGTAGGGGTGGCATGTACAACATGGAGGGAGGTCAGGGGAGGGGGTGTTTGTCACGACCCTTCCCTTGAGGTCCATTTCGTGACAACCAAAAGCCTGCCTTATATACCTAAGTAGGGTTGATTTCTTGCTTTTTGTTTTTTCCTTCATGGAACATTAGGAGACCTACAGGGTCCCGAGGACCCTACTAAGTATCATTTACTCACCCCTACATGGGCTACACCCACACCTTATTGTGTCTTGTGGATACGAGGTAAATCATTGATCGAGGTTGAGGGATATAGGACATGACGGTTCTCGGAGGTGGACCATTTGGCATGAAGTGACACATAGACTATTGATATTGAGTTGTACATACACATTAGGCAGGATCCAGGTTGGATTGTCCAGGAGCAAATTTTGAATTTTTAGCTATTTATTACTTTTTATTTTTACTTGTACGTTTCTAGTTTGGGTCGTATTCCGACCCATTTGCTTTCACCAATATTTTACTACAACAGTTTACTTCGTGGTTGCATTTAGATGCACTATAATCAGTGTTTGTACAGGTTTGAAGGGAATGAATTCATTTTTTTGGGATAAACCATTCCTGTTCTAGTCACCACACCCTATCAGATGGAAAGAAGCCTATGTGTAGTCACAACATGGGATTCGAGGAACGGGTCGTGACATTTTCCAAGAGGGAGGGAGGGTGGGGTTGTCCAGGATGGAAGGGGTGTCTGGGTGGGTGAGGCTTCATCCCAAGGGGGGGGGGGAGGGGGTATCCAGGCTGTAGGGGGTGTGTGAAAGAGTGCGTGGTTGTGTATAATTGAGGGTGGGGGTGTCTATGATGGAGGGTGTATGTATATATGAAGGGGGTGTCTAGGATGGAGGGGGTGTTTCCAGGAAGAAGGTTGTGTCTACATGGGGTGAAAGGGGGTCTTCGGGTGGAGGGTGGTGGGGGTATGAGGGCTACGTATAGGGTTTTTTTGAGGTATGTGGCGGGGTTTGTCCATGGAATGTGTGTCCAAGAGGGGGTGTCTTGGATAGAGGGGTTGTGTCTGGGAAGGAGGGTGGGAGGGGGTCTATAGGGGTGCAGATGGAGGTCAAAGTGTGGTGGAGGTGTAATGGGGTTGGTCTGGGGGGTGTCTGTCCAGGAATGTGGGGGCGGGGGGGGGGGGGGGGGGGCTTTGTCCGGGTGGGGGGATTTCTAGGAAGGGGGGGGGGGTTTCCATGATGGAGGGGTCTGTTATGAATGAATGGGGGGCTGTAAGGGGTGATAGGGTGGTCTATAGGGTGGAGGGGGTGTGGGAGGTTTGTAGAGGGATCTTTCCAGGGAGTGATGAGGCTCTGTCTAGAAAAAAAGGGATGGGGTGAAATGGGGTCCATTGGGGGGGGGGGTGTAAGGGTGGTCAATAGTTGGGAGAGGGAGAATTAGGATCTATGGGGGTGTGAGGTGGGGGATTTTCAGGGAGGGGGGTCTATCTAGGGGGTGTCTATCTAAGAGAGGGGGTTTATCCAGGATGGAGTGGGGTCTATCCAAGAAGAAAGGGTGTATCCAGAAATGTATATCTATCTAGGAATGGGGGTCTGTCTAGGAAGGAGTGTTTGGTTGGGCGGTGGTCTGTCTGGGCGGTGGGTTCTATCTAGGGGTTGTCCAGGGGGGAGTGGAGGGGGGAATTTGTAGGGGGAAGAGGGGCTGCACGGGGAGTGGGGGGTGGAGTGGTCATTACAGGGGGTGGAATACTACAGGGGAGTGGGGTGGTGGTGGTAGTGGTGGTGGTGGTGGGGGGGGGGGGGTTATGAATTAAGAGGCATATATCCCTAGGCCAAACCATTGATATTGGTCTATAAGTATGGTTTCAACCATGGCTATAGGCCTTTCCCTATAGCTATTCCAATAACAACCACTCTTCATTAAGCTGTGACTATAACCTATAACCATGGTGTTTAGCTTTATATCCACTGTTCCAAACTATGGATATACCATAAATTTCTATTAGGGATTCATAGAGACCATAATATTGAAAACCAATATTCATGGTATTAGGAAGCCCATATCTTCACAAACTCCCTAACTACAGGTAGTTGAATGATTTCATTCATGATAACTCTTATGTTTGAATATTAAGTAACATATTGGTTGCAACACAGGCCCTGATCACCCAATTCCAGTGTCTGCAAATAAATACATTGGAATTCTTACAAAGAATCATTACTTGAAGGATCGATCAGTTTAGTAGTCTAGGTAAAAAAGATACAAAAATTAGTATTTCATTTTAAATGAATACATTTATTATAAGATTATTTTTTATTATTTATAAATAAATAACATAGTTATTGACTAAAGAAAATATAGTAAAATCTATGCATATAATTTATCATACAATTATTTGATTCTTGGGGAAATAAAATTAATACTGGTCATATTAAATGCTTAGTGTAGGAAAAATATAGTGGAAGTAATAATTAATCATTGAGAATAGTCAATATGGAATGGTTAATAACTAAATTCACACGCCATGTAATCAATAAACTGAATTGAAGTATATAAGAAATATAGAAAGGTAATAAATAAAAGCACAAGACATTCTAATAACTAGATAAGGAAATATCAATATGGAATGTTAAGAAATTGAAACACAATCCATTTATTCAATGAACTAAAAATGAAATGTATCTATAGATATGGCATCACATGATCTCATTGATGAATAATATCTGAATCATAAAAATGAAAAACATCCATAGATACGTCGATGAAAAATCACATGGATGAATAATATCATAATTTAAAATGTGGATATTTTTAATTATTGGATGCTTTGTTTACTAGGTACATGGTACCATTAATTTCATGAACTTTCACAAGATTGTTTAAAAAATGCAGTGTAAGAATCCATCCATGGAGGCTAGCCAAATGGATCATCCCATGACTATCGATTCATTGAGGTGTTATCTATTACTGGTCCTCACCCAGGTCATACCAGTAAAAAACATCTCTCATATATCAAATAATTGATTTAACAATGTGCCTTATCAAATATACGTACAGAGTAATGGATTAAAATTTATCAATATTAACCCAAATAGTCAAATGAATTTCAAATTAAAGACCATTTTTAAAATGGTATATAACTTAGACAATAGTAATACCCATGATATAGGAAATTGATAATTTTCGAAAATTGTATGTTCAATGATCACATGAGATTGAAAATTTCAAGGGGACAAACAAATAAATCCGGGATATGAATATGAATAATATATTTTTCCAAATAAATAAAAAACCATATAGATAAATTCTATGAATAGTATAAATACATCAGATCCCATGTGGAGTAATATAGAGGGTTGTTGTCCTTGATGATATAAAAGATTTTTTTTATAAATATTATTGTGGAAAATATACTTTTATATTGAAAATCCATTTTAAAATATTTTTTAGAAATAGTCCTTTTAAACATGACAACGAGGCTTTAAAGAAATTATAGTGGATGAATCCTAACATGTCTTATGAGGTAAAAGGAATATTCCATTTGTACAAAAAATGATTAAAAATGAGACATAAGAAAGAGATAAGAATATTCCATTGAAATATTGGTAAAGCATGAAAAGGGAAAAAATTATTTACCAAATCATTTAAAAACATTTTTTAAAACATTTTAAATAAACATATAATAGAATAAAATAGGTTCTTTGACTAAAGTGATTTAAAAAGTTGGGTTTTCAGAAAAACTATTACAAAAAATATCATAGTACCAAAGAGTGGAAAAATTCTTAGAAAAACATGAAAATGTTCATGAATAATGAGAGTCCAATGAAAGGTTTTATTAAAAATGGTAATTTAACTTACTTAAATGGAAATTCCATTGACATATCACTAGGATTGGTCTTGGGGAAAATAATATTTAAAAATTCGAAACTGTCCCATACAAATTTGAAACATGTTTAAATCATAAAACTCCTGAATGAATAATATTTACTGAAATTATTAAATACCATGAATGGGACATTAATTCATGATATAATATAAAAATCACAGTAGATACACCACACAATGATGTAAGCTGTGAAGAAGAAATTTATGTCATAGATGTAAAAAGTAAAATGAGAAGCCCGTACCTTGAGTTTCATTTCGGTTGATCGTCCATTAACATCCTTTATACTAAATTTATTTAAAATTTCACCTTAGTTCAGAACATTTTTTATGTATATAATTAATTTTATTTCACTTATTACCATGTTTTCTATAACTACTCAATCAATTATGTTTACATCATGAGTTTTTTACCAAATTCTGTTTATGTGTTGAAAAAAACTATTATTGGTCAACTATGGTCAATTGGGTCATTATATAATAGCTTAATAATGGTAACCATGATGTAATTATCATATTTTTATCATATATACTTTTAATATCAATCATAAAATATAGTTATGAAAATTATAATATGTTTCAATCATGGAGATTGTAGGATTTATGTAAAGAAAAGTAACATTCCCATTTTTAAATGATCATTGAAGAAAGTAGGTACGAAACAAAAATATTTTCACAATGATCGGTATATACTAAACATTATATTAATTAATCATATATAACTATATATAGAATTATATGGTGTATAAGGAATCACATCATTTCGATGAGGTGGTAGTCCACACATCCATGAACAAGGATATCACCTTTAATGTGTGTGATGGGGTAATAAAGTAGATGATAAAAATATAATTATATATATTATATATATAGAAATATAATAATTTAATGAATAAATTATTTATGTTGTGTATCTCACGTATTTTTAATTACATCCATTTATATATACATTACATGTATCCTTCCAATGAATCACATCGCTTTAAGGGTGATGTTGTCCTCACATCCTCAAACGAGATTATCGTGTTTACACAACATGGAAAACATAAATTAATATTATAAATAATATTTATAGATGATAAAAACATTATAAATAAAATATATATCATATATATATATTTTGTTTCCATTATAATGGCCACCATAAGTTGTGTTAATGGAAAATTGAACAATCATAATTCCGTGAGGGAGTAATTCACCATTCAAAGAATCAGTATGATCACTCCCATTAGATGGTGGTGAGTGTATGTGTAGGTTAAAAAATTAGAATAAACACATCCTGGTATTTTGGGGATTCTAATGTGGTTTTAAAATAATGTAATAAATATATTTTAGGGTTTGTATAATTTAAATGAAACTAGAGGGATTGAGAAAAGACATTACCTTTTAATTTGGAATGTTCATTTACATTGAAGAAATATTATTGTTGGAAGGGTTTTTTACCAAAGTGATGATTCTTAGTCGAGGAGAGGAATGATTGGAGAATATTTGGGTTGGTATTTTCCAATCATAAAAGGTTAGAGAGGGGTGAGGAATGGGTATAAGTGGAGGCCTATTATAGGGAAGGAAAAGGACTCACATGGTATTATTGAAAAGATATTTGGTGTACAAATGTTATTACCTAAAGAAAGTCATAACAAAACTTTCCAAACTCATGAATTTTAGGTTAATTGTCGATAAATGGGCATAAAATGGGTGTTGGAAAAGTTTCAAAGTAATTTGGGCAATTAAACATATGGTTTCAGTCCATTTTAAACATAACTACACCTTAATCACTATAATTAATTTTCATCACCTTCACTAAAAATTTATTGTAAAAAATAATTTGAACATATAAAAAAACAAATATTATCATTACTGAAATGGTGAATAATTTATTTTAAATATTGAAATCACAAAAGTAGAAAATCAATATTAACGCTAATGTTGTAGATAAACAGATAAACCGTTTTTTGTAAAAAATGTGCAAAAATTTGTTATGTTATTATATTAAATTTAAAATGTAAATTTAATCTAATGGGATAATTTGAATTAATAGATATATAATTTATAAAATGTGACATTAAATACAAGTAATTATATAATTTAACATTAATAATTATTTAATGAAAATTGTTTTTTTAACTAAAAGACTTTATTTTTCACAATTCAATAACAATTTTAATTTCATGGAAAAATAAGAAAAAGTTACTCTAATTTTTTTTTGACATTATGAATTTAAAAATTATTTTTATTAGATCTAATTAAATTCATAAAAATTGAAAAATTAATATTAAAATTGGTTCACCATTAAAATGCTGTAAAAATGCCTTAATAGGTATGTATTTGAAATATTGGGTTTTCTCTTGTCTTATGCTTAACAAATATATTCGATGAATATGAAAAATGATTGATTTAACATGTAAAATATTTATTAAATTAATATCACTCTCCATTTGTAATTAATTTAATATATTATGGTAAAAAAACAATGTGATAATAAAAATTATTTATATAAAAGATATCAGTTTAATATTAAATTGGTTTTTATATATATTTATAATATATTTGTAACCAATGATTCAGTTCGATAAACTATATATTTTTATAATATAGTTAATATTATTCATAAAATCTATTTTTTGACTTATTATATTAAATATAAATGTTTTAATTATATATTGTTTCTCTGTATGTCTCTGTATTGCATATTGCTGAAGCCATCAAAGAAGGTAGATTTTTGTGCAATAGAAGCTATAGATGAAGGTTCTTTTTGTGTATGATGTATTCTAACCTAGTGTCTCATGAATTTAAAGATAAATTAGTTTTTCATTAATTAAAATATATATAGTATATTTTAAATATTTAATAAGTTATAATGTGTACGAATATTATTTTACCTTATGTGCTTGTTATCACGTGTCATACATGCTATCAAACACAAGGTTATTACTTTAGTTTTTTTTGAGGCATCACAATCTCAAAATCCTATTTAATATTTTTCATCACAATTTAAATGCAATCTTGGGGATATATTATTTGATACATCCAATGTTTAAAATCACACATCATGTGATTGGTTCATAAGTAATCTTATATAAAAAGGGGAATTGGATGTTGAAAGGTCACATGGAATACCTTGTACAATGATCCCTATATAGGGTAAAATCAATGGGATGTAGATATATGTTCTTAGGGGAAATAAATGTAAATATTAATAGGGATTGAATGAATTAATCAATTAAAAACAAGTGAATTATAAATGTAATGTTTAGGGCCTCAAATCCATAAATATGTGATGATTTAAAAGACCATCGATTCAAAATAAATTAAGGTATTGGGACCATATTTAATTTCTAAATCATTTTTTAAGTTTTTATAATTCTTTTAATGACCCAGAATATAATGAAATATTGATACTTGGTAGGTTTAAATATTATATGAATTTTATTTACTTTTGGCTATGCTTTGATCAAATTGTAATTCATCCCTTTACACCAAATAAATTTATTTACCAAAAATTAAAATTTTTAATTCCTGAAGCACTAAAATAAACATTTAATGGATTGTTAGGACTACAAAAGAGTGACATGTCTTACTATTTTCATAAAATATCTCCCAAAATAGATATGGTTGATAGATAAATTTATAATCCTCAAATGTTTTACTACAGGTTCATCATCAAAATTTATTTGTTAAATTGTTTAACTGAAAAAATGAAAATTAACAAGAAATATTATTGGGTAGTGGTTGGTGTGAAACACTTATCATACTTCGGTCATGGGTTCATGTCTCATGGCCTTGATGGATTTAATTAGTTGTCATCTGTTTTATATGTTTTCCTTTTCAAAAAATAATAATATACATTTGAAAAAATGATGGACATCCTTGAAATTTGGTTAATCTATAAATATAATTTTCACAAAGTTTATCAATACAACCAAAATACATAAATAACTCATCCATTTTATTTCAACATCGTTCCTTCCTTTGTCAAGGGTTATCTATAATATCACTAGTTGTATTTCCAAATCATACAACCTTATCTTCAATCAAAATATCATTAGGTTTGACCTAGGTTACATATTCTGTATCCAACACATTCATAATGGTTTGAATAAAAACATAGATTATCCTATACGTATACACATGGAGTGTAAAACTAGGTGGGAAATAGGGCATGTTGTCATGTACCATGTTAAACCATGTCAAGCCCAAAACACCATATTAGAGATGTTACTCATAAGTATATATATTCAAGAACCACATCTACTTTAGTATTCAGATGAGGATGTACTTCCATGAAGATCGATATAATCTATATGTTACAAAAATTATAGGGGTTTCATCTATACTTATTCAAATTCTAACTTAGGATTATGTTTTATAATCTAGGATTTACAAAATCTTGTTCTCTTCGATGGTTCTAAAATTCCACTGATACAAACTATTTAGAGCCATCGCCATATAGTCAAGAGTCCATGTCTTCTACTAAATACATATTCTTGATTACAAGGAATCAGGTCCTGAAGGACCGGCTGTTTTATTAGTGTTGGTAAACCATATACAAAAATGAATATTGCATTTCTAATGAATACATCGATTAAAACATATTTTTTCCATTTTCAAAATAATGAACGATGAGGATAACTATTATCCATCTACTAAAATCCATGCATATATTTCATATTACACTTCTTGGATACATTGGGAAAAAAATAATGGTGAGATCAAATGATAAATGACAAAAAAAATGTTGCATGAGAAATAATGAATCAGTGATAATATTCAATATGCCAAGTTGAATAACTGAATTCACATGCCTTGTAATATATACTCTAAATTGAACTGACTAAGCAGTATGAGAAGATGACAACAGGAAGCACATGTAATTAAAATAACTAGATATGGAAAAATCAATATTGAAATTTTGGAAATAGATACACATGCCATTTCTTCAATGAATTAAAAATTAAATGTATCCATTGATAAGTCAAGACATTATGTAATGGGTAAATAATAACTGAATCCTAAAAAATTAATCCCATATATAAATATTTCAAAAAAAAATCTCATGGATGAATAATATTAGAATATATAAGAATGAAATTCTTAATTATTGGACACCTTTTTTCCAAGGTAGATGGTACCTTTATCGTCAGGACCATTCAATTGACAGTTTAGAAAATGTTTATTAAAAACCAATATAAGGTGGCTAGCCAAATGACTCACCCCCATGATACTACCAATGTATCGATGGTCTATCTATAACTACCCCCCCCCATGTCATACAAGTACAAAACATTCCTCATCTGTCAAATAATTGATTTAACAATGTTCCTTATCTAATATCGGTATGGAGTGAGAGATGAAGATTAATCAATATTAACCCATATATTCATATAACAATCAAAGTAGACACCATCTTTAAAATTTTATATGGTTAAGGTAGTAGGAAATCCCATGACAAATGAAATGGATAATTTTGGGGAAAATTAATGTTCAATGATCATAAGAGAGTGAATATTTTAGGAGAACTAATATATAAATCATGGAAGTGAATATGAGTACTATCCTTGGCCAAATAAATTATAAACAATACAGAGGATTATTAAGGACAATATCAATACAATAAATCCCACGTGGAGTAAAAAAGAGGGTTATATTCATTGATTAAATAAAATGATAGTATTCAAAAATATTCAAGAGAAAAATATAATTTTCTTTAGAAAACTTTTTCGTATAAAAATTATCCTTTTAATCATGAAAAGGAGGATTCAAATAAATTATGGTGGATGAATTTGTACATGTCATACGATGTAAAAATTATATTCCTTTTGTACAACTAAAGGATAGAAAATAAATCATTTGCATACAGACAAGAATATTACTTTGAAACATTGGTTAAAGATGAAAATGATAAAAATGTGTTTACCAAATCATTGCAAAACATTTTCATAATCCATTAAAAAAATATTTTTAGAATATAACAGGTTCTCTGACTAAATAGATATATAAAGTTGGGGTTTTTGATAAATATTTTGCAAAATCATTATAGTACAAATTGTTTGAAAAAATTGTACTAACACTTGAAAATTGTCATGACTAACAAGAGGGTAATGATGTTGTTTAAAGAAATTATAAAAAAATTTCCACAAATGGAAATTCTATTGAGATATCATTTGGGTCGGTCTTAATGAAGATAATATTTAAACATTCGAAAGTGTCTCATACAACTTTGAAACAATTTTAAATAATAAACCTCCTGATAGAATAATATTGAATAAAAGTATTAAATAAAATGAAGGGATAATTAATTCTTGATATAATATATAAATTTATGTAAATAAATGACACAAAATCTTCGAGTATTGGACATGAAATTATCTCATGGATATAAAAAGTGAGATGAGAATCCCTTACCCTGTATTCTATTTTAGTTGAATGCCATTTAACATACTATATAATACCTTCAGGTTAATTTAAAACACTCCTCATAACATTTTTAATATATATAATTACTTTTATTTCACATATAATCATGTTGTCTAAAAGTGCACAATCAATTATTTTTTCATTAGGTGTTTTTGACCAAATTTGGTTTGTGTGTCAAAACAACTATTGTGGGTCAAATATGGTAAAATGGGTCATTATATAACATATCCAAAATGTTAACCAATGAATTACTATAATATTTTTACATAAATTATATTTTTAATATAAATCATTAAATATGGTTTTGAAAATTAGAATATGTTACAATCATGGAGACGGTAGGCCATATGTACGCTTGTGTAACAACCCCATTTTAACAGACTGTTGCGGAAAGAAGGTAAGTAACTAAAATATTTATAGAATGATAATTATATAATAAATTTAATATTATATATATAATTATGTGGTTTAAAAGGAATCACATCATGTCGAGGAGGCGGTCGTATGCACGCCCATGAATGATGTTATCTCTTTTAAAGTGTGTGATAGGTCAATAAAGGAGATGATATATATATATATTATGTCAAGATATATAATTATTTCATGAATAAATTATTTCATTTTTTTCAATTATTATTAATTATTTCCATTGATTTATTCATTACATTTATCGTGCAATTGAATCTCATCGCTTTGAGTGGTGGTAATCAACACTTTCTCAAAGGATATTATCATATTTATACAGCTTGGAAACCATAAATTTATTTTATAAATAAAAATTACAAAAAGGTAAATAATAATAAATAAAATATATATAATATATCAAATTATGTTCCATAATAATGGCCACCATAATAGGTAGTAAAAGATAATGGAATAATCATCATCCTGTGAGGCAATAATTTACCGTTCATAGAAACAATATGTTTATTGCCCATTATTTTGTTTTTTATGTACATGTTGGTTAAAATATCATCATAAAAAATCATTGTATATTGGGGAAACTGGTTATTTATACAAGAACTGAATAAGGTGATTGTAGAGGTTGGATAATGGAAATAAAACTAGAGAGATTAACAAAATACAATACATTTTAATCATGTAAATTCTTTTAGTTTTAACAAAGAGGATTTTTTGGATGGGTTTCTGACCATAGGGATACATTTATCTAAAGGATAGGAATTATGGGAGACTATTTGGGATGTTAGTGGACAAAATTTAGAGGGTGGAGAGGTGTGAGGAATGGGTAGATTTGGTGGCCATTTATTAGGAAGGAAAATGACTCAGCTGGCATTATTGGAAAGAAGTTAGGTGTACACATGTAATTACAAAAGAAAGTAATACCAAACCACCCAAACACTTTAATTAAATGTTAATTGATGAAATATGTACATACGTTGGTTGTTGGATAATTTTATAATTCATTTTTCCCATAAACATAGGGATTCAGTCTATTTTATGTATAACTACGCCTTATTATCTTTAACTAATTTTAATCATTTTCACTATTATTTTTTGTAATAAAATATTATGAAATTATTAGACCAAGAATATTATCTTTATTACAACCGTTTATTTCAGATTTTTAAAATTAAAATCATGGATGGGGGAAAATTATGTTTATTTCTAATATCGTAGACAGATAGATTATATAGTTTTAGTAGAAACATTTTCAAAGGATTGTTGTGTTTTTATATTAAATTTAAAAAGTAAATTGATTATATTTAACTTAATTTTATTAATATATATATATAATTGATCTACTATAACTTGAAAATAAATTTATAATTTAATGTAACATTGATAATGATTAAAATTAAATTCCATATTTTAATTATAACACGAAATTTTTAACTATTCAAAAAAATTGATAATTCTAAAAAAACAAAAAAATCAATCCTAAGATAATTTTTTCATTATAAATTCAAAAATAGTTTTTTTCAAATTCATTTCAAATAGGTTTCAAAATTATGAATTGAAAAATGTTCTCCCTTAAAATGTGATAAAAATGCCTTAATATGTTTTTAAGTGAAATATTGTGTTTTCTCTTATCAAATGCTTACCAAATCAATAGTATTGATATTAAAAATAATTGATTGAAGAAGTAACATATTTTTTACATTAATATCAATCACTAATTGTAATTAATTTAATTTTATAGGGTAAAATAACTTTGTGAACATAAAAAAATTCTATAATAAATATCCTTTTAATATCAAGTTGGTTCTTTTGTTCATTTATAATTTATTTGTAACCATTTATTTAGTTTTATAAATGATATTTTCTAATAAGATGGAAAATACTATTCATAACGCCTAGTTTATATCTTATTCAATTTAATTATAATTTTTGAAATATAGATTGATTCTTGGTAAGAATTGGTATTTAATATAATGCAAGACATCGAATAAGGTCTCTTTTGTTAGAGAAAGGCAGTTGTTGCATATGATGTACACTAACTCGGTGCCATGTTTATTTCAAGAAAAATCAATGATTCATTTATTGAAATATATATAAAATATTTTACATATTAAATATATTATAAAGTATACAAATATTATATTACCTTATGACCTTACTGTTGTGTGTCATATATGCTATCAAACACAATGTTCTTACATTAGATTTTCGGGGAATCACAACATCCCATTTGTGTTTTCAGAAATTATACTTAAAAAGAGGGTTTTCAAGATGGGGTAATTAAATCCTCAAAATAGACCTATTATATTCCCATTATCCATGAATATATTGTTCTATAATTCAGTATTTGAATTTATATTGTTGAAATTCCACACATACATGTCACATGTCATGTTTTAGATTCTAAAATCACATAATCCCATTTCAAAATACCCCTTAGAGTAAATAATGAATGTAGGATCGTTCATGTCCCATTTTCTTTTATTGTTTCATTTTTTAAAAACATATTATTAATGATTTTCCACCTAAAACACTAGTCGCATTATTCTATATTGAATGATGTAAAGCATCCCCCATAAAATAAAAAAGTACTCAGTAGTTTGAAAACCTATAAAATATACACTAGTTAAAAGTTCAGTCTTATATTTCTAAAACTACACTCTATATGGTTTAGGAAATAATTGACCAATGAGAAAAAATTTATAATCCTTTTTAGGATAAATCAAGTAATGGGTGGGCAAAAAAATCCAAAACTCACCCACTAAGTCAATTTCACATAGGATATAGAAAAAAATTAGGCTGATGGAACAAAAGATACATTATTTGTATGGTTGTAAAAATGAGCATATAAAATAGTCAAACTACACTCTCTAGGCCCAATATATTAGAGAAAAAACTAGAGCACTCCCTCACCCTTATCATTGTAATTATAAAAAGATGATGCATAATGAAATGAGTCATCTTCAATTATATTTTACAACTACAATATGAAAAGGGTTTCCAGAATAAGTGATCTAAAACAGAAAAAACTTTTCATTTCTATTCTAATGAATAGAAACAATTCTATATTATGGATCCCCTCAACCTAATTTTATAGTTTTTCATTAACACATACATTGATAAGATGGACTATAGCTCAATAAGTTTCCATAGTTTTTTGAAACTCTTCCAATAATGTTGTAGTATCCTCCTCAATGTTATGCATCTTACCTTCCTCAATAACAATATAATCTCTCTAATGTGCCAAGACCCCTTTCATGTATCTATGGAGATAGAACATTTTTTACTACACGAAAATCATTTCTTCTTATAGGGATACCATTTGGTGTGATTTATCATCAAGGTGATGTCGAAACTCTTCTACCTCATTGGTATGGCTGAGCTCATATTGGGTTATTGTTGCACTTATTTCCACAAAACAGCTCACCAGAAGTACCTCAGATTGCTATGGTATCCAATCCCCATCCCTTTTTCAGATGATTGACATAACAGTATGATTGATATCATGGTAATAAAATCTCAAATATCCCAACATGGAATGATTGAAGAGCTGTCTGTGAATTCTTGAAAACATGTCAATAAGTGGTGTCACTGTGATTATCTTACATATATGGTACTAAAAAATATATTGTGTAGTGTTAAGATCCCCTTGTATCTCTAAGTTATAAATAGTTCCACCATCTGAGAGAGTGATATATTTCAGGATTACCACACTCAAAGAGACTCCTTTTTCCTCTCCTTCCAAGAAAGACACTACTTTCTCTACCAATATTAGAGGAATGGGCATAAAATCTGCCCACTCTTTCTTGGCCACCGAATTTGATTGAACTGTATGAGATATGAATCATATTTTTAATGTCATGATATTAATAGAAAATACATTTTGTGATGTTCCCAAACTGTTTAATAGAACTCACCCATTTTGGGTTGTTTTTTGGGATTGATACCCACCCATCACTCCCGAGTACAAATTTCATAGGGTTGACCACCTAACAAAAAGTATAAAACTTATTTTTGTCAATAACAAGGTTTAGAGGCTCTTAGGATTCTCCCACTTCATAATTTTCGGCTGTCAATTCCTCATGAACAAAATAAAGATGGACTTTTATGCCTTATTTATGATGTTTTTGTCCATGTTCTCTATAGAAAAATTATTATAAATTATTCTTTGATGTTATTAATTGAATGAATAAATAAAAATTATATTTATGTAAAATAATTAAAGAAATAGGGAAATCACTTCTATCCAAGACACAATTAAATTCCTAAAATTCCTCTATAGAGGTGGGGATATTAATGATTTTTAACTATACCTCATGATCTGTTATCTCACCCCTTATATCATTATATAATACCCCATATCTCAAATAATCCTAACCAATACTGGTATTTGTGATTCATTTCTCAGGAACTGAATTGGGTTGAGGATGACTAACTCTGCCAAATTCATAGAAACCACATCATCATCATGCACTGTGGAGTCTGGGATAGCATCCACACCATCATCAAACCATCTAATATCTCTATCATGCATATATAGATCATTAATGTGACTGAAATTTACTTCTCTGACGTCTGATGTGTAGGAAAAAAATTTTAAATATCAAGAGGATAGAAAATTTGGTAAAAGAACATGACACCTTATAGTGTTCATCAGACATTAACCTGACCCTCTCATATCCCCTCAATAATGGGAGAATATGTGGATTCATCTCATAATGCTTCATCTACCAAGAGGACTGATTCATCCACATGGTTTAGTACCTCCTCTTGTGTTTCCTCCTCAATCAATGAAGGAGATGTTCAAGATCTCATAAGGGAGGAATGTGATGTATATTCTGTAAAAGGAATGTATGGTCAAAAGAGTATGTTATCAGTCAAGAGATCAAATAAAATCATAAAGACTTAATACGATGCATTAATCATTCCAAATTTTCTTCCATAGCATTTTTATGCTCCCAAAATGGCGAGGTCTTGTTATTAGTCTCCTTTTTAATGGGAACTTGATTTTATTTTCAAGGATTCCCCCAATAATTTCATCCATCATCATCCTATATCTCGGTGATAGTTCCTAGGATTTAGTATATTCATAGACCACCCCAATGGGGGCTCCCATTGGACTATACCTTAATGACTCAAGCTCCTCCACTTTTGGTTGTTATTATTGTTTTTTTCTCACTTCTTATACACAAAAATCCAAAGTAGATTGCTTAAATATTAATAATGATGAATGAAAAAGTAAAACTTAAGGGATAATGAAGAGTTACATCAGCAAGGTCAAGGTAGTGGTTCCAATTCTATTTAGTTTTATCAAATTCCCCCTAATGACATCCTTAGTACAACATTCCAGAAAATAGATTTTTTGTGGAGATCAGACCATCTGTTGCTTAAATCAATGTGTACAACTCTTGATCATATTTCCCAAACTCATCGAAATAACTAATAGGTTACAGATCGAAGGCTGATTAGATATATCTCATCTTGGGGATGTGAATGATAGCCCGTAGAAAAACCCATTACTCTATAATCTTGGGAGAGATTATCTTATATGCTCTTATAGCTAGGGGTCACATGTAATGTGGCTGAAATGTTGCCGGATGTTATAAAGCCCAGACGACATTTGTCTTAGAATCCATTATTAGCCTCTCTTCTCTAGTAAATTACTAGATGACCAGAAGACGAGTCTTCTATGGGCGTTAATGATTAGACCTGATCAATATAAAATATTATTTTGTCCGAACTCTATGTCGATTAGTGGTGTTTTCCAATGATTTCCATAAAGACATTTGAGTTTTCATATCATCACATTCAGTTTAAGCCATTCTTCTACACATACCATGATAAATAGTGACTATGGCCATGAATAAGTAAACACCTTACTTTAAAACCCTATGAGTGTATGAATGAATCCAGAAACTAGAATACCCAACATCTAATCTGATTGATTTGCCTAATAGAGGCTGTTAAATTGATATTTCAGACCCCTCCATGGCTATCTGAATCTAGATCTGTTGTGCCCCCATCAGGTGATTCTAAATTTGAACATACGGGGGAGTGAAGAGACTATATTTTTGTAGATATTTTAACTAGAGGGTTAATTGATATGGTGAATCGGACTTAGAGATGATCTTATTGTCAATGTGAGATTTTAGTACACTTTCTCTTTATGATACCATGTATGGCCTTATTTAGTCATTAGACTAGTAGTTATCGGTTAATTTACCAGTCAGAGGATCACAATAAAAGATGTAGTGGATTTCTCTTGACATGTTTAAAATCCTTGTCACTTTATGATACCTTATATATTAGGGCTAGATTACAGAAATATCTAGAAAAAATGAGCGAAATATTCCCTCGTGGGATTTAAAAAAAATCAACAACAATTGAAAACTAATGTGTTAATAAATCCACCCCCACAACACCTGATATTTCCCTAAAATTCTAAACATATCCATCCAATTGAACACATGTTGTAAATAACAACAAATCCTCATGAAGACTAGGGTATCCATCCCTATATCCTGCACTTTCACTAATTTATCATCTATAAAAAATCCCCTAGTCTGTCAAATGAATTGGATTAATCAACCTGAATGTGGTAGATTATCATTCATGTTAAGAGAAATATTGTTAGAGTTGTCATTATAGAATTATTTGGACTGACATTGAAATCCCAGTGGGTGTATTGGGACATCAACAGTGTATGATAGAATGTTCCAGTAGAAACACGATTCTCTAAAGTGGGTCATCATGTAGTGTACAAACTGGTGGGAAATTATACTTTTGTATTTAGGAAAGTCTTAATCAGTGGTATAGGATGGATGTCACCCCTGGGGAGTGGATATTTTTTCTGTACTTTCTGAGTCACATTAAAAATCTCATGGTTCAAGGGAATTGTTGTTTCAACATTACCCCAAATATTGTTTATTGTGATATAATCATCATATGTATCCCTAGTAATATGGGATCTAGATGTTTTTCATAAGTCCCCTAGGATAATTCCATCTACATAATGAATTAGATGGATGGAATATTTATGAGGAATCCACCATCCCATAAGTTTAGGAATGATTTCTGGGTTTTTATTCATATTTTTTTTTCACAAAAAGATAGCCTAATAAATGTGGAAGTACTATAGTCCCTTCATTAACTCTACCCATGTATGGCTCACCCAGTACACCCACATCCATTAAGGTATGACTACCACCATATAGTGTAAATCATAGTCCCCCTTCAAACCTTGTGAGTGGTTTGTGTGTGAAGAATGGAATCTTGTGTCATAAAAGTGAAACTTTTATTTTAAGGTGTGCAGCTTTCAATATGATGAGTTATAGATGTGATGTAAGAAACAACTGGTAGAAACCATTCTTTCAATGATGTATAGACCCCTAGATGGGACACTGGTGGAAGGAAAATTGACACGTTTCAAAATCCAAGAATTCAATAAATAACTTTGAGCATCTAAAATGAGGAAATTCCAAAAAAAATACATGACCATTGGAGAAAATAGTCACTTCATAGATACCTAAGATAATATTACACAAATTTCATCACCACATCTAGTAGTGTGGTTTCCACCATGGCGTAGTTATCTAGACTAATAGTTTGATCATATTCAAAGAATATGTAGTATATTGTTCAAGATAATCTTTCACGGAAACCATTTGAATTTTATAATAATACATTGAATTTTTTTATTCAAAATATGATTTAGAACTTAATCTAGAAATATTGTAAAAGGAAATGACATATACAAGGCCTTCGGTCCAGACATCCCTTTCAGCCTAGTTTTTTTACTTAAGAAAATTGACTAGATGCACTATATACGACCATCAATGAGGTAAATCCATGTAGAAGTCCCACTCAATTGGATGTACCATGTATTGACACATCTATGATTCCATAGAATACCTGTTCAAGCAACAAGTGATACATAGCTAGGTGAACAAGAAACATGATGAGGGAAAGAGACATGAGTGAGGAATATGAGTAATCCAAAAGGGTTAGTGGTTTTTATAGACACCAATGGACTTCTAGTGGATTATAAAACTAATTACCATCTCATTGACCTTTGAAAAATATTTTCACATTTGGTCTATAATGCTCTCATATTTGGGAACCCTATGCGGCTGACCTACACCACCTTCAAAATCTTTTCCACATTCTACCTCTGCACTGGACTCTATTATTTTCATCAGATCCAATCATGATTGGGAGGGGGGGTTGAATTTTTTTTGTGAAGTGGGATGAAAATATTATTAATAGTAACTCATGAATTTAGGAATGATTTATATACACATGAAGAATCATTGGATATTTACCAAGCTCACTCGTGTGCACATCCCTAGACATCGAAATGTTGCACAACACCAATGCATGATACTAATATCATTGAAAGCCCTTCATGGGGTGCTTATGCAACATACCTATGTATTGTACATTTTCAGACAACCTCCATCATTAAAGGTTCCATATTTTCCAAAAAAAGATAACTATATGGATACTCATTTTTAAACCTATAAAATCACAGGAACCTCCCAAGTTCTAGTCGCACAAGCCCTTCACCAATGCCCTCAAATTTCCATTAGTAATTTCTCAAAAACCTAGGAAAAGTGGGTATTTAGTGGTATTATGTTCGCAAAGTCCATATATGTCCCAAAATAAAAACAAACCTATATGATTACATCACCCCCAAAGTGAACATGCACTGGGGAAAAGGTCCCTTCCCTAATGAAAGACGTACACAAGACACATCTAGGGACACATGAGTTGATACATGGTTACTAGGATAAAACCTCTCCGAAATTTTTATCCCTAGTTGTATATTTCTAAAGGAATATTTATGTTGTAGAGGCCTACCCCCATGAGAGAAGAATTTTCATCTCCTCCTATACCTATATGGAAAAACATTTCTCACCAAGACTTCACCTAGATGAGCCTCTTTTTAATCCATATTTCATGCCAAAAATGGCAGGGTTCCCCTTCCTTTGGATACCTAATCTAAGGGAGACAAAATTTAAACCTCCCCCATATCATCTAGAATTTCAAAACCATTGAATATGCAATTAAAATTATATTTCTTTGGTTAGAGGTATCCTAAAAATATCCAATTAGAGGGGTAGGGTTTTAGAGGTTCAAGTAGATATTAATTACAACGGTTATGAGGACACCAAACCTAGTGGAGTTCCAAGGTACTTCCAGGTCTTGGACACAAGTTCTAGGGACTTTCCCTTCAAAAATAATCAAAAAGACCAAGGACCTCTGATTCTAGTTGGGAAGGATTGGGACAATGCTTTCTTCTCCCCTTTAACCTACAATGTGATCATCCAATCTTCCCAAGGAACTTCTTTTAGGTAGTCCTAAATGGATTAATCCCCTAACCATTTTAATAAGAACCCTCCCACTTCATTACTTACTTCTTATCCATACACATGGTCCAAGTTTGGATATATTATAAAACTGGACTATCCCAGTTAACCATATAAGAGGGGAGACATGAACTACAAATACATATCTCTATCTATTTAGTTCTAGGGTACAATGTTGGGAGGGAATGTCATTGGAACCTCCTCTCTTACTCTTTCCCTTTGGGTCTTGGAATCTTCCCATAATGGAAAAGAAACTTTTGTGGTTTCTTTATATTTACCAATCCATTTAGTTTCTCACATCGATCATGACTCATGTGGGCATTGAGTTTAGTGTTGATAATGACAATCACGCGATCTGAGACCAGTGGTTCTTTTATTCAGTTTAGTCCCCAATCATAAAAAATAATTTGGGAATTATTCCAATGTAAGCCCCAACAAACCTATGGACCTCCTATTCGGTGTAATCTCCAACATTCGTAAAAAATGGCACCGTACATAGGTGTAACCCCCAACCATACCTCCCAAATCACTAGGTAATATTCCATAACATCATTCCCCAAAACAATCCAATCAAATGGTTATTTTCCTATACAAGACAAACAAAGATAGGACCTCTATAGGCATGGGTTATCACCTCTAAAATACATGGTCATTGATTCCCTTTCAAATGAGATAAGAAAGAAGCATTCACGTGGTCAAAAACCAACACCCTGAAACAATATTAATTGTATATTTGACATATTCCGAGTAGATATTTATTTAAAACAATAATCCATGTTCCTTGTAGGTTCACTAGCCAGCTATGATATAAGTCCCACCAGAAACAATGAGTTAGAACGATTCCCCAAGATTTAATTATTGCATAATGTTTAATTCTGTGGTCTGTTACTTATCACATGACCTTAAATGGTTTGATGAGTCCCATTTAGTGGCACCAAACAACATGGTTTCATATTTCTCTCATGAGGATACATATTAACGTCATTCATGGAATTTATCCTAATATCCAAACAACTTACATCTCATTAGACGATGTTACACACCAGTGTGCCCACTGTGTGGCTCAAAACAAACAACATTGTAATAAAAGAAAAAATAATATGTGATTAGTACACTTTAGGGTACAATTTTTTGGGGCCTATGATTCACATAGATATATCTATTGTTGAGGAACCTCAAATACATACAGACGATTCAAAATTACAATCATGCTAATAATTTATTGTCAATTCTTGAGTGATACATGTTGTACATGGGATTTAATGAAGGATTCAAGAATATATAAGAAATATTTAATAGTGTCTTGAATTAGGAAATAATTTCCTTAATGTTTCTTAATTAACTCAACCTCCCATCCTCTTGACCAATGTGAGTTATTAAGTACCATTATCCTGGTGTCCAAATGAGAACCCACCTGTGGAATGTATGGTGATCAATTTTTAAAGATATAGAACCATAGTGTATTTTATCCTAAAAAAAAAACCTATTGGATTCCCCTTTAAAAATTAAAAACATTAGGAAAATTATTGTTCAAAATTTAATCCCTTTAATTAATCATCATGCTCAATTTTTTTCATAATCAGTAACCTAAGTCTACATGTAATGTATTATTTTATGGGTAGTGTGTAATGAATTAAATGAATGAAATTTAATTTATTTGAATACATTTTCCCTAAATAATTAATTTAATACTACCCATTTATCCTTACCATATTTATCTTGAATAAAATAATAATTTTTAGTCATTGTAAAACTTATTTCTCATCACATATGTATGTTTAATTATAAATTAAAATTTTCCATATTTATATTTAATATTTGAAAATGGACTATTTATTATGGATTATAATATTTCATATAATATAATAATATGATATAATATTATTTCCAAAATGAGTCTTAAAAATGAAAGGTAAATTAATTAACATAGTTAAGGATAAAAAAAGTTTATTGGGGGTTAAACTGAAAATATAATGGGTGAAATCTCCTAAAAAAATTAAAAAAATTATTTATGACTGTATGTATACCTTATATCCTCTATGTTTTTATAATGATTCATTTTTGTGATTTATGGAATATAAAAAACAAAGTTACCCTTTATTCTTATAAATAATTCCATTTTGTACCCCCCACTTATAAAATACCATCCCTATACTCGTATATTCTTAGTTTAAAAACCATTAGGTCAAACAATTAATTTAGATATATAATTCTTACTTACCTCCCAACATTCTATAGTACTTGTTGAGATAATTAATCCAATATAAGAATTATTTTGGTTCATCATAAATTAGTCGTTTGAAGAATATGTTATTTGTTAAACTATAAATTATTTTACATTTTATTATAACTTCATTAAATAGTATTCAATTATGATGATATAAAAAGAAAATTATATAACATTAAATAATATTTTATTATGTTTAAGTGATTAATTATATCCATATTATCTTCAATAAAATGGGGAAAAGTCCTAAATAATGTGTATGGCACACTACCACATCCGAGGCAGATTTTTTTTCCATCACCACTACTGACATCTGTAAATAATGATAGATTTGATGTTTATATTATTTATATCAATAAAATTATTATTCATATATATTTTTAATACCACATATAAATTACTACCTACAAACCTTTTAGAAATATATCATGTCGCTCATGTGTACAATGGATTACTACATGATGAATCGATGTAATTTGTTTTTCATTTATTTTCTACCTTGTTTGTTATAAGAATATAATAATTGAATATATAATATATTTGAAAAATATTTATACTTATATAAATATGATATCACATATCCTTTCTTACATTTTTTTTCTAAGGTGGATATGATAATGTCGTTTGTGGGTACGATAGTATATCGCCTCATGAAGTGATGCGACTCATTTTTCTCAAATGAATTGAATGGAATGTAATTTTGGTACATGTAATGAATATAATTGATATATATGATATAATGATTATTTTTAATTTAATATATTACATAACTTTCTTTTCATTCATTGATCATTAAGATGAAATTATTGTTCTGGCATACGTATGACATACTGTCTCTGTGAACAATGTATTTCATTATCAATTTCAAATTTAGTGGATTAATATAATTACACATACAATGAATATATAGGATATTGATATCAGTTTTAATAATATTGAAATTATGTATCTGAGATCTTTATACGAGGACTAAAAAAAAAATCCCAACCTACAGGAAAAAAAAAGTTTTTCTTAAAATGTGATTTTATTATATAATTGGTAATAAATAGGTAATGAAATGTCATTAGTGAATCATATATGGTATTAAATAAATAATAGATGTTCTATAAAATATTTATAATAAAATTATATTTATTTTAAATTATGTTTTATTATTTTTAATGGATGTCAATACTTATGGTAATGGATATTTGAATAATTTCTTTTCTTTTAGACATATATAATGTTTAACCAATATCTAATTTTATGAGATATATATAGAACCAATTTGATAATTAAAATAATAAAATAATTTATTATCATGTTATGTTTAGTTAAATTTAATTTTCTTCCTTCATGGGTCTTAAGATTCAAAGTTAACCTAGTGGTAAGGGGTTTAGAAAACAATATCATCATTTATGGGATTGTTTATATTTTTTTTCAGGAATGATGAAATAATAAGAAATATTTCTCCATAAAATGAATAATTTTTAACCTATTTTTAATTACTTATAATGATGTTTCCATTCATTTTCATTTATTTATATACAAATTATTCTAATAGAATATTTTTAATGAAAACATATATTATTTATCACTTTGGAAAAAACACTATTTTCATCCATATCAATGTTTTATAAAATGTATTAAAAAATAATTTAATGATACTATTGGATTCATTAAATTAATTTCAACCTTAATTTAATTTTTTACCAATATTTTCATGTTTGAAATTCAATCCTATTTCAACACGAACTCATTTGGATTTTACCGTAAATATGAAAGAAATCATTATTTTTACATGAACAACATTTTTATCCATTATAAAAACTAAATATTTTAAATATTAATTTATATGGTTAAATATTCATTAGATTAAAAAGAACTCAAAAATTTTACAGGAAGTTTTATTTGTAAATTATATTTTCAAATAATGGTAATTTTCATCGAGTCATTTTTATGGTGTCTTTTCCAATTCATATTCCATATATGACGTAATCCTTTGATTTTAATTATATATTAATTAGGATATTATACAATTAGAAATTTCATTCAATTTATCTATATGTTTTATGATTATGAAGATTTTTTCGGCAATTTATTTCATTGCAATAGAATATTATATGATTACATGTTTTGTAACCCTATTTATTTTAACGAGGTTTAATATTATGAATGTCTTCAGATCTTGGGAAAAAAATGTATGAATTATGTATTGTGTGGGAAAAAATATCTCCCTATAATTAATTAGGTAACGATTTAGGTTATATGAGTTCATATTGTATCTGAAAGGTTATACGATGCCCAAAAATTGCATACACAATATGTTTGCCGAATCACAAAGTAATTACATTGGTGGTCATACAAATCCTAACATATCATGAATGTATTGGTGGATAGAATTGATATAATATTTCATAATCTAATGTGTCTAAAACAACACATTGTCTTTTATCAATGTTATGATCTCATATCCTATGTTTTTTATCACTTTTTTATTCATGTGATATTAATTACCATGATATATTTCATTACTCAATTTTATGACCGATGATATGTAGTGTATAGTTTTTCAAATCATATTCTCTAGTTATCAAACCCTTCTAATCATATTACATTGATATCTCTCTATTTTACCATTATTGAGTATCTAATCTCACCCTTTCTGATGTTTCCTTTCTCTAGGTTATAAAAAAATGTATTATATATATAATAAGTACATGGTGTGGGGGTGATATTTATAAAGAACTTAGTTGGAGATCATATAGTTGACTTATGAATTACTTGTTTATGTGTCCTTGTTTCCAAAGGATCCAGAACTAAATGATTTTGGAATGGATCATTATGATATATAATAAACATTAATATATTAATATGTAATATTTATGTGTAATAATGTTTGGCCTCTACACTGGTGATATGACTATTTAAACTATGGGTACGTATTAACCAAAATAATCATTTAATAAGGCTATATAAACTGTTTTCCTCATGACACTTAATGATTAATTGATGGGTTATATAATTTGTGTCCCCACCGATAACATACTTTTTCTAACTCATTAATCATATGGAAAAATAATATAACTTAGTCAACAATCCTTATTAAAAATATCTATATAATAAGTAATAACATACTGAATGAAAATACTTTACCATGTAAAACCCATCATAAACCATCCAAATAAATAATAATTATATTATTATTTTAATATATAATGATAATAAATTGGTAGTTTTCATTATTAATAAAAATACTAAACATAATACTGTTAAAAACAACCTTCTGGAAAATACCCTTTTCAATTTGAAATTCACTTTTTGAAACAAAAAATTTATAAAATATTAAGGACAAAAATTATTTTAATATAACCATGGAAAAATGTAAATTAATATATTTATAATTGAGGGGTATTGATTGTGGTAAATTCTAATCATTCCTATTATGTTAATAAAAACATTACTTATACATTTTCCTTAAAATTTCAATATGTACCAAGTTCGTATAGTAAATAACATATTATTTTATATTTTTTATTTATAATTTTTTTGGTGATTTTTATAAATAATCATATACTAATGTTAAAAATATTTTTTAATATTTTTTGAAAATATGGACATGGACAAAAAAGAGCCCAGCCAAAATAGGAAATATTTTTTTTTCTTATTTTTTTGATCTTTTGAGATCATAAAGAGGAAAATGAAAGGAAAAAATATTTTTTGAAACAATTATTTAAGTAGAATAAAATATATCGTGATTTATATAGATGGATATTATTCCTTCGATTTTGGATTCATACATTTAAACAATGACAAATAATGTTGGGATTGTTAAATAAACCCCTACCAATTTGATAAATTCTGAATGTTAATCCCCAATAAATGAATATATTAAAATTAGGGTTTAAATAACATGAATAAAATGTGAATTGTGATTAATCATATAAAATGGTCATTACATACACTTCATAAAATAGTATGGTGTTAAAAATACATATTTCCTATAGAAGAAAAAAATGCGACAAAGAACCCCTGCAATGATCGTACCGTTGATGTGAGGATTAATCAGCAAAGTGATTATATACAAAAATTTAAATCCATAAAATTATAAATAAAAAATAAATAAATGTAATTTAATTTCATAGATAATATTTTCATTATATAATAAATTGTGAAGTGACATAATTCATCAAAAAAAATTAGTTATGATACACTTTCCACTTGGTATCTCTCAATTTAAAACCCATGTGAAGGAATAATTTTAATTGAAACATAAAATACCAAGATGTATGAATTGTTAATGATATAATGAGTTAAAGGTAAAAATATATAAAATATAAAATAAATTTGGTGAAAAATATTAATTTAAGTAAAACTGAATGGAAATCGAGATGAAATCCCTTACATTAGGCCTGACTCATCACATACATTGCTTATATTCCCAAATAATAAATATTGGTAATTTTTTACTTGATGATGTACAATTTTCATTCATGTTTTTCATTTTTAATTAATTATAAAAATGTTATATTTATCAACATAATTAATTACAATCAATCAATTTTTATTTGATGATATTCGATTCATATATCCAAAATAAATTGGGTAGGATATCAATGGTAAAAAAGTTCCTTATTAAATAATATCTAAAATAATTATTAAGTGATAATTATCATTTTTATACACAAATTATAATTTCAAAACCAATCAATATATTTTTTTTAGAAATAAACTATGTTACAATCATAGAGATGGTATGCTACAAGAACTCCTGAGTAACATTCCATTTTTTAGTGATCGTAATTGAATGAAAATAAGTATTTTTTTATAAAAAATTTCATTATGTCAGAAATTATTTATTATTTCATTTAATAAACATATATATAATTCCCATGTGATGTGGTTGTGATAATATAATCACATCGCATCATGGAGATGGTAATCCACATGTATGCATGATCACCAGTATCATTTTGTACTGAATGAAATGGTATGAAAATACAAGATATATGAAGTTTATGGATAGATAAAAATTTCAGGAATATAATTTATATATATATATATTAAATACATAACTATAATCTGTTACTAGTGGTGGTGATGAAAAATTAATTACATTAGTTTGTGTTGCGGTAGTCTTCTATACAGATTAACGATTGTTTCATTTCCTATTTTATAGAAGAGGAGTTGTATATAATGGATTAAATTAATAAAAAAAACGTATAATTATATGGAATATACTTCTGTTATTAATTTATCATTGTATAAGAAAATTTTATATTTGTATAAAAATAAATAAAATGAAAACTCATGGTTAAGAACAAATCTTGTTCATTAGATAACATCATTATGTTAATACCCAATGCATTAATAGGAAGATTTAAAGATTTACCCAAGGGATCTATGTCATGGGTATGGATGTAAGAATAGAGTTTGTTTAAGTATTTTATAAAATAAAGGGTTTTTAACTATTAATAAAATATGAGAGAAGGATCCTATTCATAAAAGAGTTGAGGTGCCCTCGAGGAATTTCATAAAAGAACAGATTAATGTACATTAATTTTAGAAATAAAATTGATAGAAACTATTATAATTAAAGTATTGGATTATTTTGGATCTAAATATTAATTTTAAAAAAACTTATTTACAATATTAGATCCATTTTACCAATATCTTTGTTTTAACCCATGCCAACCATTTCGGAATGTTACAACAATATCTTAGTTTTTATTATCTAGGGGTCATGATAGTAACTATAAAAGGAAAATCCGGTCATAAATGGACCATGGATTATATTTTCATCCAATTCCAAATAAATTCAGCAAATATATTATTTTATAAATTTTAAATATTATAATAAAATATTATTTACATTAGAATGTTATTAATGTCATTTTAGAACAATTCATTTCATTAGACACTAAAAAAACATGAAGATAATTTAATTTGAATATAATACATTAAAATAACAAAAAAATTGTATTTATATAAATATTTCTTTAAATATTGTTATTAATTCAATTTACAACTACTTATTAAATATTTATATATTTTATTTTATTTTTGTATTAATATTATAAATATTGTGTCGGTGTTGCATAAGAATTTAATGAAATGATTTCATTACAAGTAAAATTAGAAATACAATATCTTGATACAAAATTTAATAAATATTTAAAATTACTATTTAGAACAGAAAATAATTTAATTTTATCCCTATTATAATATATTATAGTTATTAATAGAGAGAAATAGATATTTTTGACATTACCATTTTCGTAAATATTATTAAGGTCAAAATCAACAAAATTTGAAACTAGGTGACCATAGTTTCATGAATTTGAATGAAAGGGACAAAATAAACTCATAAAATAGGATGATTAAAAGTATCAGGGGAGTATTTACTCATTATAATATTAATTTTCAACTTAATTAAAGGATTTACCCTTTTACCATGATGACATATTTTTATAATTTTTACTATAAATTATGAGGAAAATTTATTTTGAATTTTTTAAATATTATTAATTATTATAACTTCAAATATAAAATATATTATTCCAAAATAAATATATATAATTAGTATAAATTCATATTCAAATTAACTTGTAATGCATGATGAATGTATGCTTTTCTAAAAAATGCCTTATAATTCTTAAAGTATTTTATACTAAGATCCAATATTATATATTTTTTAATGAATCAATTAGAATATTTATAGTTAAATGGAAATTATAATAATTTAGGATAATCTTTAAAATACAATTTTATTAAATGAAATGAAATGAATGTATTTGAAAAATATGTAATTTTATCCATTTAGTGAAAATCAGTGTTTTCCAAAAAATATCAAAATTTAACTACAAGAAAATATGGAAAGGTGATTTTAAAAATGATTTTCTTTTTTATTAAATTTAATTACAATATTTTATATAATTTAAATATAATATTATCTCATAAAAACCTGTAAAAATCATTTTTTAGACGATATAATTTTCAAAATGATAAATTGACTTTTCTAGAAATTTAGTTCTTATTTCCTAAGATATATGCATGCCTAAATTTTTAAATAATTATATATATATTTATATTTGGAATGGGTTTTTATAATAATAATTAGTTTTTTTAAACATATCTAGAAACTATCAGAATAAAAACAGATTATGACCTAGTATTTAAAATATACGGTTTTGCATTTCATGAAAAAATTGACCACAAAAAACCCTAAAAAAGCCTCTAAAATGAAAAGTTGGTCTATTTGATGAAAATTTTTCATGAACATTCCTATTGTTCATTAAAAATAATTGACTCTAAAATCTAGAATTTTCATTTTTTTGAAATTCCCAAAACGTAGTATTTTTTGTTAGACACTATTTTGACCATATATAATGATATAATTTAGGACAAGATATATCATATTTCTTCTTCAAAAAATATATTCATTAAAAACTACTTATTCATAGATAGTGGTTTAAAAAACATGACATCATTAAATTGAATATGTTGTTTTCAAACCTCACAGGGTTTAATTTATCCTAAACTATTAATTATTCACTCACTATTATAAAACAAAACCATTAAAATACCTAAGAACCACAATGATATCATGTTAACAATAATATTTTCTTATTATTTATTTGGAGTTATAATTCCATCATCAAAAGTATCTTCAAACCCTTCAAATCGATTCAAACATATCATTCAATAATTATATTTATCAAATATCATACAATTTCATAATTTTACAGCAATTTCCAACTAAATGATGATCATTCGAAATATTATCCATAAATAAAATTATTATGATCTATAATTAATCATTTAAATAAAATAATTTCCTACATGAAATGTTTTATAATCAAATATGGGTCTCTCTAAAAGAAATTATCATTATTTCATAATAATCAACAATGAATTTATCTTCCATGAAAATTGAAAATAATTATAGTCATGTAAAGTATTTAGGAAGTAATAAAAATCCAATATTAATTTGGAGAAACAATAATAGTTATCCCAATATTTATAGTTCACAGAACATTACACAATAAAATAAAATTCAAATTCATTTTATATGGAGTCAATAATATTCATGAGAAAAACTCCAATAAAAAACACTTTCCTCCAAAATAAGAAAACAAAAACATATTAAAATTCATATATTGAAGTTAATAAAACATAAAATTGATTTCCCATCAACCAAATTAATTCCTTTTTAAACAAATAAGTAATTATGAAATAATCAAAAGTAATATTAATATAATTCAAATGAGGACATTATAAGTAGTACGACTCAACTATAAATTCATTTCCCCAAACCATTTGGAATAATGACCAATGATCAACTACCCTATTAAAACAATTAACTTGATATTATCAAATTATAGTATGTTTTAACCCATTTTTATCATTTCAAAAGTTTTAAGAATCCAGATTAGTTTTTTTTAGATTCCATTGAGAATTAACGTTTTAAAAAATGTTAAAACACTAGAGGATGAGATAATAACATTCTTCAAATTAGATAAACACCAAAAAATAATGGATCATGTATGTAACCAACAATCATGATGAAATTTTTATTAAAACTACATCATGAAAATTTAAAATCCACATAAACAACAAATATAACCATCAAATCTATGATATGAAATATATTAGCAGAAAATGCATGATAATTTCCTATGAGTACCTGTAAAATTTACCTGAAAAATCATGTATAAAAAGTTAATAAAATATAATGAATTTTGAAAAAACCTACATAGAATATTTTGGGCCCTCTTTATTTATAAATAAAATGGAAAAAATATCAAAATAATTTATTGAACAATTTAGAGTAACAAAGAGTGTTGTAAATAATAAAAGAGTATTACAAAAATTGATAACTTAATTTAAAAATTAAATGACTCATTACATGTCCATTTAATACCAATATATAATAATAATTAATTCATACAATATTATATTAATATACTAACTCTACCTTTGGTTAAACCAATTTAAAATTCATTTTCATAGCCTATGATAATAAAAAAAATATCACAAAAAAGTAACAAATCGATTCCAAAGTATCCCAACCAAGGATAGTGGAAAAATATATTTTACCCCCAAATAACACCATTAATAAGTCATGGTTATATCACTTCTATGGATTTTATAAATATCACTTTCATGAACCAAATATTCATGGAAACCTCCTATGTTGATAATAAGATAGAGGGTGACCCCCAAAATCCTCCACCAAGTGCCCACAGAGTGGATACTAGAAAAATGTTTATAAATCATGAATCATGGTAGGAATTAAACATAGTGAACATAAATCAGTAATCCAAATGAGAATCATAACCAAATTTTTGGATATAAAATCCCATATATTCAAATAATAACTTTTAATAATATTCTCACATATAATCAATCAACAAACCTGAATCTCTTTGTCAACTATAAAGGAATTAAGCTACCACATGTCTACTCCTACCTCAATCATGATCATATCATGGTAAAACTAATGTATCTTAGCACTACCTTAAACATTGTCCTATATGTATAAAATAATATAATCAGGTGATTATAAAAGTAAATACAAATGGTTCATCCCAAAATGATACATCTATTATATTATATTTTAATTTATTAAAGTGGAGACAATAATGAGTTTATTTGTTAAGATTTTACACTATACAGAAATTAGAGATATCATTTGGGTTTTTAATTACTATAATTATTAATGATGTTTTGTTAAAGAGTTAATATTCATCTAACATAAGGAATATTTGGGGTATTAAAACATATAGATTTGAATTAATTTAATTCAGGAGACATGTGAAATTTAAATGGGTGTTTTTTATTTTTAATGGTTTTATTGAGTAATTATACCATTTTTATTAGATGAGTTTTGATAGAGTTATTAAATATGTTAATTCTAAATTCATCTGGGGGAATGTGAATTCATCGATGTCTATTAGTTTAAATATAATACTGAAAGATATTTGGAATTTGATTAATTATTGGATAATTTATTAATTCATTGGGTATAATAAATAATTTTACAACACATGATTATTATTAAGGTATTGAGAATTAATATGTAGTTGTTTGAACATGATATTATGTTGTGCGAAGAGATATATTTTATAAATGAATCTATTATGGATTATTTGGAAGACTTAATTAAAAAGAGTTACATAATGTGGATTCAGGATAAAATATAATTTTTTTTTCTATAAATAAATGCGTCGAATGGAATAAGAAATTTTTTGTACTCATTTCTATCTCTATTTTGGCATTGCAAGAATCATGGAATGAGGTCGTTTAAAAATGATGGGTTTTATAGGTTATCAACCAATTTTCTAGGAATATTCTAATGTAATATAAATATTTTATAATTATAGTTTAATGGAAATATAATTAATCTATAAACCTTAATACTCAAATTTTTATAAATCCCACCCTAATAGGATAAAATTTGGGAATAATTATGTTTAGTATAGGGAAATTATGAATATAAGAGGGGTTGTGACACTCTATAGTATTAATCATGTGATTCCTTTTTTCCAACTCCTAAATGGAAGTGAGTAACACTTATCTATACCAAATGAAATAAGATATGTGAAATCCACTATTGGATAGTAGAAAAAAACATGAGATTCCCTTCGAGGTTTTACATTTCCACAATAGTCTATGTGGAAAATGTTACAATATTTCATAAATTTTGATATTTTTTTGTTTGGGTTTAAGAGTAGTTGTTCATAATAGTGTTGGATTAAAAGGCTTTATTATTTTCTTTATTACGACCATAATATCTAGTGAATTTTATGAATTATAAGAAAAATATCATTGGTTAATGGATTCTATAAATTCTTTAATTGATTATGAATTGATTGTTTATGATTGGCTTCACTTGGTGATGGTTTTTTAATGTGATATTTTTTTAAATGATAAATATATTATTCAATTGATAAAATGTTTGGGTTTCCTGATTAATATAAAATGAAAGGGGTGGATTTCATAGTAGAATATAAGAATATTGGGTTTTCAAATCATCATGTTCGATTTTTAAAAAATATGGGTTTTATCATAAAATGGTTTTCAATTTAAGAAAATATTATTTAATGTATTTTTGATAACTGAGAGACTATTTTGGAAGGAAAATGGAGTATTTTGAAATAAACGTAAAATTTTAATGGCCATTTAGAAAATTTAATTTTGGAAATAGCTGTGCGGAATGTTTGGAAATTACTTTTGATGTGGTTGAAATAATTTTTATGAAAACAAAGATTGGTGATGTCTCATTGCAGGTGAATTATTATCATAGTTGGGATAATTAATATGTGGAATTATATATAATTACTTTTTATATTTAATTTAATTACATAATTATTGTGAATATAGTTTCTATGATAATATATAAAGTCATATTATGTGTGGAAATATGATTTATTTGGTAACAATTCCATGATGTTAATACACATTGTTTAGTTTTTTAACAGTTAGTTTATGAAATATTTTACATATCTTCCAAATATAATTTGTAACATGATTTCTAATATATCATACATTGGAATGAATTGGAATGTTTTCGAGATATAATATTGAGTAATGTGTTCTCACCCCCACTCATATATCTTAATATATATGTAGGCATTGTTTGTCATGCTATAGGAAAAATATTACCTCATTTTTATATATGATAGTTCCTATGAGATATGTTATTTTTTAAACATGTTACTTCTAGGATATGAATCATTGGTGGATCACTATATAAATTAGGTATTGTCACAAAAACATATCCTTGTTTTCTATGTCTTAATTTATTTAGTATTTTATCCATGTTATTATAATAATTAGTATTTTAAAATGTTGTTATAAGTATTGGTTCTAGTTTTGAAATAGATTAGTCTATTTACATAAATATTATTATCATTTACTTTTTATAAGAGAAAATAATTCCTTTGTAATTATGTAACATTCTACAACAATAGTTTCTTGTATATTCCCTTTAGGTAGCATGATTACTCCATGTTGAATTCTAGTTTGGGTTTTATAAATTTTTCCCTATGTCAGTTTTCTAAAAAATGTTATAAAACAATGGTTTTATGGTTTCTCACGAACATTATAGAAATTGTAGATATTTATGCAGACATAACTCAATATGTAATAATTCAAATCAAGTTATAACAACTAAATTATGAATATTGAATTACCCTGGAGGCTAATAATGAAAAATGTATTTAGTGGATCCTTTAAATTTTATTTATATGTTGGTAATTATTTTTTCATATTTATTTATTACTTATATCATTATTTGAAAAATAAACCTATTATTTTCATTTTATAAATAATTCACTTCTTATAGAATAAATGAATGATATATAGATAATATATATTTCTTTCACTATTTATTTATAGTGGTAATTTCTCATATGGTATGGCTCACCTTTCTGTTTATTGTTGGAATTTTCCCTTTCAAAATTTATTACGTAGTTAGTAAATTTATATGTGATTACATCAAATTTCATTCATCATAGAATATTTTATAGAATAAATAATGTATGAAATGATATTTTACAATGTCATAAAAATATAACTAAAAGGAAACTGTGTAGTTGGAATATCTTTTGATGTGTATTCAGAGACTTGTGAAAACAAAATGGAAATTTCATTAAATCTAAAATCATAGAAAATTTCTTGTTTGTCATTTGATATTCCTAAAAGTATAATGAAATTATTTGTGGTAATGGGAATATTATTATATATATAAAGAATTTATAAGAAATCTATGTCTTATAAATTCAAATATATCAAAAACTATAATGTGATGATTTAAATGATTTTGTAAATTCATATGAAATCAAATTTCTATCTACGCTCAAATGTGTACATGAATTTCAAGTATTTATAAATAAAAATTCCTATGAAGATAAAATAATTATGAAATAAATGAATTTATAAGGGATAACTGAATCAAAAACCCTTAATTTCATATAATTTCATAATGTAAACACAATTTCCTATGAATTGATATTTTTTTTCAAAAACTCAATAATTGATTCATTTTTTGTTATATTTTATATTTTCATTCCACTTCATATTCTTGATTATTTTTTATTATATTTATTTATTCCTTAAATAATTATTAATTATAACACTTATATTTAAATTATATTTTTAGTGTTTTATATGGAATTAAATTAAAATTTATGAGTTAATAATCATATGTAATATTTAATCATAGTTTTTATAATTTAAGCGATTTAAATTTAAATTAATTAAAATATGAAGATTCCATAATTCATAATTAATGTGATATTTCAATGTAATTTTATATTAATTATTATATTATTATGTACTGATTTATTAATCATTTAACTCAGTTTAATGTGTCTAGTGGTACAATAATTTATATTCTATAGAGTTTTAATATTTTAGATTAACATTTGATGATTTATTTTCCCTCATTTATTATCATGCACTTCCACCAATAAAATATGATCATTTCTCATTATTTGTTTTAATGGTGTTAAAATAATGTTATTGGCATAAAATGAGATTATCTATTTTATATTTTGAAATATGGTTAGTTGAGAGCATCATTTTTATACACTACCTTTTACGATTTTGAAAAGTTTTTTCATCTTAAAAAAGAAAGGTCGAACCTCTAATTATTTCAAATGTTAGTAACCTCTTCAAAAACCATTCATAGGTATTATTGTTTTTAATTTTTATTGATTTATAAATTTACCCACTGTAATTTTTTTAAATTGATTCATTTTTAGAGTGTTATACAACCCTCCAAAATTTATTGTTGAGAATGCTTACTTGATTGAAAATTATGCCATAATGGTTATGCCATGGTCTGGTAGATGAAAGGGGGTTTAGATAGTTCCTTGAGGAAAAACAATTCATGGTTGGTTTTTGGTCCACTTCAAGATGAATGTTCTTGGTTGTCCCCTAGTTTTGAAAAGGTAGTATTTGGGATGTTCCACTAGGGTGAAATGATAGGTTGTAAACGGTTGTGACTCCCATTAAATTTTTTTGTCACATTATTGTTGTTTAAATTTATTTTAGGGATATATAAGATTAAGGATTAGAAGTCATACTACTTTTATTTGAACTATTTTAAAAATATTAATGTTCATATTTTATTTTCAACTAATTTATATTTTTAACTCCCATATAATTCTTAAAATTCATTAAACTAGTCAATTTACCCCATTTTGACTATTCATACATCTCACCATCCTAGAAAAATAATTGGCACAATATCATAGAGCTTGTTTTTGTGCATGTGTGTATTTTATTATATATATATTTATAGACAAAACTATCAAGGGGAAAATATCATTTGAGATAACAGGTTCATGTTAAAATGATGGATTGTTTCACATGAGGACACCATACATTTTAAGTTATGATTATGATAATATGAATGAAAAAATGAAGGCTTTTATTAAATATTAATGTATTAGTGATTTTACTATAGTGGTAAAATAATAATATTATAGAAATTAATAATTATTATCTTATAGGTGTTTATGCTATAAAATATGCAAATAACTCTACGATTAGGAATATTGTCTATTATTCATATTTATAAAATGTTTTTATTTATATTTATAATTTTAAAATAAAAAATGGTATATGAAAAACTATGTAATTATGTCATTTTGGATCTCATAAGTTAATTATAATAAAAAATAGAATATAAAGGTATTAATATCAATATTTTAAAATAGAAGACATTGAATCTGTTAAGATATTATTCAATAGTTTAATAATATAGAAAATTCATTCTATAATCATAGAGAAGAACATGAATAATTTTAATGGATATAAGTGTTTTGACGTCAATTCACAAAATGTGGAAAGCTAATAATTTTGTAATTGATGATAAAAAACATTAAATATAATAAATTAGAAGATATTATTGGTTTAATCATTTAATTCAATATAGAGATGAGAAATATTTAGAATAATGCTAATATGAAAACAAATCATATTTATATAAAACAATTGTTATCACATATAGTTAATATAATGATACAGGTTTGTCAATCGTTATAAAGAAGATGATAAACAAAATTTTAAAAGGTGTTTACAATAAAATATAGAAGAATCAATTATGTAGTAAAATTTAAAAATATAATAAAGAAGTATCTTTTTAAAATGTAAATAATTCTAATATTAGTTGGTATGAGTGAAATAATAAAGTACACCTCTAAAATTATTGTCTATGTCTAAAAAATATATATACATTCAAGATGAATGATACGGTATTGGACTATTTTGAGTGATTTTTAATGTTCAACCTCAAAAAATAGATATGGAATTGAAAATAATACCAGTAGTATTTTTTTTATGGAAAGATATTGTATTGATAATTTTCTACCTTTTCAATCATTTACTTCAAATGAACTGGGAGTGTTATCTAGAAAATATGGAAATATTGGTATTTTGGGAAGCAAAGATAATAATTAAAATTCCTAATATACTTTAGATTATAATTATAATGATGAATATTAACATACGTAGCATATTATGAATGAATTAATGAATTTCGATATTAATATCTATAAAAAATATAATATAAAACTAACACACTCATGTCACATAATAAATATGATACTGAATAAATATAAAAATAATATATCCATTAAGATTGATTAGTTAAGGAATACCTTTTTCGAAATTTTGTAACCAAGGGATGAAAAGAAAAAATTGAAGAACACTACATCAAGTAATAATGGAATGATTTTGGATGATTTTGAGGCTATTCAATAGAAAATGGAATGATAACAGATGACTTATAAATTTATAAAAAAAATTTATTCTGTTTTTAAAGAATATAATTGAAGGTTAAAAATATATCATTGAATAAAATGAACAAAATTAAATATATTCATTTTTATGTTTCAATTTTTTCTTCATATATATAATAAAAGAACAAAAAATCATAAAAAATAATGTATTTAATTTTTTAATTATATTAAATTTGTAAATTTTAGTAATTGTGCATATTATTATTCAGTAAATGTTGTTCAATATATTTGGTTATAATAAATCCTTTGTGAAAAAATATTTTTCAAAATATAATCTGAATAATGAATTAATATCATTGGTTATAAGAAAAATAATATAATTCTTATTTGAACAAATTTGAAATGGAATCCAATGTAATTAGTTTTACAATTATTCCATCCAATATTCATGTTCTTCAACTATTTTATCATTTTCTATGTTTGTAATTAATAGGCTTGGAATACCACCTAAACCAGAACCTGGAAAAGTTTTATACTAGCCCAAGGGTATTATTGATCCCCAAAGGCTTGATACCAGTTCCTAAGAATGATGAAAAAAATATTGGAACAATTATATCCACATAATAGAGTTAACACATAATGTAACTTCAGCAAAAAAAATATAGCATGGACAATCCATACATTTTATTTCATTGAATTTTCAATTAGGAAGAACCAAAATAAAAAAACAATCAAAATGATTAATAATCCAAAAGATATTATTGAAATATTTTTATATCAACATCCAATAAATAAATCTAACAAACATCTTCCAAAAAATCATAAAACAATAATTATATAAGATATTATATATAATTGCAATGGTGGTCTCATACACCAATACAGGAGATGAAAATATAAAATATAAAGCAAAACCACAAACAGCAATCCTTGATATCCCATAGGGTTCCCTCCACAAACTAACTCCCCCTTAGTAGAGAATGTGAATAACAATAAATCTGAGGAAGAACTAGAAATTCATATATATATATATATATATATATATATTGGCATGAGATAATAAGCTTGCAGGTCACCACCCACCGAGTCTATGAATTTCTATTATAAAAAATGCCCAAAATTATATTTTTTAAAATACATGAAAATTAATGTATTCCAAAATTATAAGACATAAAAATATCAAATCCTGACACAAATTTAATAAATCCAATCATTTTCTCAAATTCAAATCCAAACCCTTCCTATTAAAATTTATTATTGGGAATTACATTTTTATTCATTTCAAAATGATTCATGGAAACTGAATCCAAATATTTATTTTATATGAATTTTTAAATAGTAATTTTGAAAAATTTCAAAATTATACCAACCCGTAGATAAAATATCACAAACCTGAAACACATTATGAATTGAAAGCAATGTAAAAAATAAAAAAACTACATAAAGGATCCCCTAGCAGTATGGAAAACAGATACAATGAATACAATAAAACAGAATACTACGTGTAAAACCAATTATAAAGGCATATGAATCTTGATCTTATAACATAAAAACTCATGATATGTGATCCTGAACAAGAAATAAGAACCATTGGATTACTGAAAAGAAACTATCTACCTCCAAAATCCTATTTAATGAGACCTCCCCTATACGATCCCAGGTGAGTGACACAACCATGAAGACTATCTGAGTACACTTAGCTACCCACTTCCACTAAAATAATACAAAATCCAAACTATATGTTTCAATCATCCATGACTATATGTAGTCCCAAAAATTACTATAGTAGAAAAATAAATCTATTGGTCAATAAAATACATAAATAAGTATATATATGTACCTAAGCAATATCATACACCAAATCCAATACCACCACCTTGAAAACCCAATTTTTGATGTCATATAACCATGAAAAATATATAATCATTCCATAAAATCGCAAATAATATAATGGGAAATCAAATAGAGACTCACAATCTATGATCACATTTTATGATTTAAAATTATCCTTTATAAAAGATCCCACAAAAGATGTTGTGTAATTTTATTTCATTCATTAAAGTTCAAATCATCTAATTAATTTTAAATGTTCTAAAACACAACACATTTTATAATCTTATAACATTCATGGAAAACGTGGATCATCCCTTTGAGAAGGTAAAAAATTCACACATATTCTATTGAAATCATTTATAGATCCCATTAGGATATATTGTGTACACATGGTATATTTAAAACAATAAATTCCAATTGATAAAAAATTTCTTATATAAGCCCTTTAATAAAAAAATTAACATCCTAGAAACAATTGGTCATCCAACCAAAAAAAACATATACATGTATTCCTTAATTTTAAAAAAAATCTCAATAGAATAATATTTCCATTAAATTCCATATAAAGGATGATAAAAGAGTAAATGGCCTCAAAAAATCAGAATGATGTCTCAACATGTCACCTCCCAAGGAGAATAATAAATCACTATTGTAATAACCATCTATAGATTATAGAAAATAATAAGTATTATATTAGTTAAAATCCAATCAGAAAAATATTCCTCATTAAATATATGGTTTTCTTGGGATGAAAATACCACTATACAAATGGATAGAGAAGGAAAGAGCATATTATAATGGGAGAAATTACCATAGAAACTCCTTAAAATATGATGATATGTTTGAATAATCAATGGAGGTATGGGAAAAACATTGTGTATGATGATGAGGATTGTCCAAAGATAAGGGGAACTATTGGGGTTATGTGAATTTATAATCTCTTTTTGGAATTATGTTAATTTAAACATTAAAGTAATCTTTGAATGCTTAACATTTTATTAAATCTTGTGCCAAAAATGAATCGTTCATTGAAGAGCCTTTACATCCAAAAAGGTTTATTAAGAATCCACACATTTTTATTAACCCTATTTTAAACATTCCAAATAACACTGATATGAATTTAAACACTATAACATGGGACTATGTAGTTTACCAAACATTGTGTGATAAGTATGTAAAACCAAAAAACCAAAAAATGTCCAATATGATGGATGAAAAATTCTTGAAAATAAAAATATGATGATAAAATTTAAATAATATAAAATAACTCTAGAGTGATATGGATAGTTTCACAATCCACCCATTGATAATTCACTTCTCCTATAAAAATACACCAATCAAGTATAAAATACAACTAAAGTAATAAATCCTTACTACAGAATTATTCCATTTGGTAGGTTAGTAGAAATTGAAAAAAAAACTAAAAATGAAAATAATAATATGATCCAAAATTAATAACATTCCAATATTATTCCTGAATTAATAGGATAAAACCCATATAAATCAACCAACCACTTTAAATACGAACCAGAATGGAACCATTCAACCCAAAGGTCCTAAGATAAGGTAGACTGAGCACAGGTCTCCCCGCTATTTAGATCTTTTCTAATGTGGGGATAAATGAATATATTATCTTCAGAAGGAAGCTAATTCCAAAATAGATATTATTATTAATAAGATATATGTTAAATGAAAAAAAATCACCAACTACAAATGGTATTCCATTATAAATGTAATGAAAATCCCAAGGAGATATAACCCCAACAAACAAAAATTTATATATGGAATCCATAATAAATCATCATCCATTCCAAATCATTTCAATCAAAAAAATTACCAACCACCACCCACCCCAAGCAAAAACAACATGGTAATCCTCCCTAGGACAAAAATATATAAGGAAAAACTACATCCTAAAACATGTCTACCCACAGTATGGAAAACCCATGAAATTAATCTAAAACCATTATTTGATTTCAAAGGAAAAATATAGGTTCTAGCTTCTTGAGAACAATGCCAAAGGACATCCATGATCAACACATCTTAATAAAACTCAATCAGATGGCCTCTAATACTACATAATATGAATGAAATAGAATTTCATTAACAGAAAACTATCATGTCAATTTATAACTCATGCCCAAAATATCACACAATACAACTAAGGTAACATAAAACCACATAGAACAATAAGAATTCATCAAATAAAAATTCCTCAAAATAATCCCACCAAAAAATTAGACCTCTCAAATGATATTACACCCGAGACTTCGTCCCAAAATATACTCACCAATCCCCAATTGGAAACCCAACATGTAATAATGAAAACATATCCCAAATACATTAAAGGTATTGAATATAACATTATTTACTATTTCTCTATATTTTCAACAATAAATAAATTACATGTAGGATACAATACAGATCACGAAGATGATCATCCTTGAACACAACCCTTCTATGTTATTTCTCAAGCATTACATGATGAACTATCCAAATAACACAAGTCATGAATATAAAAACATCATAAATAAAATATAAAGAAAATAGTCCCACTAAAATTAATTAAAATTCCTAAAATCATAAACTCTTTAATACAAGGAATACATTTCTTCAAAATTACAAATTTTCAACAAATGCCAAAAAATATATTTTAACATTTAATATGCGTGAAGATAAAGAGACTTCATTCAATAAAAATAAACCTTTGTAAAGTACAAAAAATTACATTAATTTGAAAAAAAATAATTTCCTAATTTTTTAATGATTTGAATTCATTTTACCACTTTCTTATAATTTTCAATTATTATTCCATCATATTGAAATTTCATAATGTTTATACAATGTATATAGTTTTTTAAGAAATTTTCTAGAATACCATACATAAAATATTCCAAACAAGTTATTTTCAAACACCATTCTTTATATATCTTTTTATATAAACATACCATTTGAACCTAAAAAATGTGCAAGACACATTAAAATATATGGTCATACATAAAAAAAATTGATTTCAAAAATATGATCTAATGCATTATTTAAAAAACCATTTTAATAAAAATACATATTTCACAAGAATAAAACCAAATTTAACAACACCTATAAGAAAAACATATGAAATATTCCAACCCAAAAATAATCCAACAACATCAACATCACATGAAATACCGTAATAAGTTTCTCATTCCATAATGTTTTTTATGTCAAATCCATGAATGAAGATGTCTAAATAATAAGAAAAGAGAAATGTAGATTTGATATTGATTTGGAAATGTGGACAATGTCATGGAATTAATTATGAAATAGGTACTAAATAAGTTCTAGAATTTATCATTTTTAAACTGTATGGGTTCTTAGGACATGTAAAAAATCCTCATCATTCAAATTCCCTATTTATTTCAATCAAAAAGAAAGAACAACAATCAATGAAAATTTTATATTCTATTGAGAACCAAACACTGAAATCCTATATCTTAATTCAAAATATGAATAAAAAATTCCAAATTACTAACCTCTAATGGTAACTAAAATATCTTGTCACAAAAGAGTTAATTTGACTCTCATAGGAACTACCACATGAGTCTCAAAAACTGAATTATAATTTTCTCAAACATACCAAATAATGGGGGAGGAATCCGGATCATATAAAACTATTTTAACCAAATATTTGATTTTATTTTCAATGAAATGGACATGGATTTCATTTAAACCAACACCCAAGCTAGTACGGCAATTCCCCAACAATCAATTCTCATTCCCAAACTCTTGTAAACTTGTGCATGGAAATTAAGATAGAAAATTTGGAATAATTTATCCCAAGAAATTGAGTAAACACACCACAATCTTTATAATGAAAATATGACATGAACCAACCGTACATTGGACGTCCATGATATAACAAATAGGAAGAACCAATATAGCATAAGTAATCAGTAAATTATTAATCAATGAGACATAATTGAACTCAAATTACATAAAAGGAAAATAGATATAAAATACATAAATCATTTTCATTAACAGTAAACATTTAGTAAAATTGAATTTGAATAACGGTAAAACGGTGGATATCATGGATGATACATGCGATAATAAAATATAAAAAAGTCAATCTAATCCTTGATGAACACTCTATGAAATTTACATTTTTTCCTTCATATACCAAATCACCATCACTAGTCCAAGTTAATATGAATATATATAAAGTGTATTGGGACCTGAAATACATATAAGAGTGAGATATACGTCATTCTGGGTCAGCAATCATTGTGTCTATGAATTCATTAACATAAACATTTCATGAATGATAGTTTCAAAATATATAATATTAAATTATGTTTTATATTTTTTCATCTATAACAAAATTGATCATGACCCATCCCCTAGGGCATGTTCCATGACTACCCCACACCCACCACCCATAGTCCTGGGGTATGCGACTCACACCGAGTAGGCATATTCCACAAAGGGAATACATTTTCCAATGAACCTATACAGAAACACATTTATCCATATTAGGGTGATCAAATTAAAATAAAACATGATAGAATACAAGCCCAATTGAAAAAGAAAAGGTCAAGATCATAGAAATCATTATTAGGATATCGTACTTGTACGGTTGGTACAATATGTTTTCTGAATGTCGAAGCAGCATACCACATTTTCTAGGATGTCTGGAAGCAACCCTTTCATCGAACAACTAAGGACACTATCAATGCTTTTCATTTTCTTCCTAATACATGACCTATGCGGGTGAATACCATGTTGGGGTGTGTAATAAAATACCCAATAAGATCCTAAAACCGCAAATGGGATTACACATAGTAAACCACAAGGAATCACCACTAATTAACACCATGAAGTAACAACCTGAATGAACTCCACAGAGAAACACCAAAATGGAACACCAATAAGGAACACCACAATGGAACACCATGAAGGAACACCACTAAGGAATTCCACGAATGAACACCACTAAGAAACACCACAAAGGAATACCACAAAGGAAGACAAATATGGAATGCCATGATGGGACACCACTAAATAATACCATGAATGATCAATTATATGGAACACCACATAGACTACCAAAGAGGAACATGATGTGTACCCTATAAGTGGTATAATCAAGAGAATCACTAGAGTCCACTCACACAAGTATAAATCTAAATTATGAAAATAAATACTATCATCAAAATAACAGAACACATAGTACTATTGATTCACTTATACCCACTAAGTATCAGAGACCTATTGTGTCACTTAGACCATAAATGTTAGTTAGACTCATTCAGTCACTTAGACCCATAGTCATAGTCCTCTCCTCATAGAAATCCACATGGTCATGCTCGTAGCACGCTCATTTTTGGAGAACCTACTATTTGCGCTAATGTTAAAATGTAAACTTCCATTAATACCATGTTAGAGTTATCAAGAGGACTTCCTTATTGTTAGTGTCCCAATTCCATAAATATATTGTCATTTAGATGTTCAGTTTGAGAGTTAAGGAAATTTTAGTGAAAAGGGGATGGTTTGGGACCATGTCCGGTATGACCTAGTTGGGCTGTCCTGACCTTGTACGGGGTCCGCTGACATGACCCAATAGGATGACCTGGCCCACTAGGCCCGACCTAGATCCGCATGGCCAAAAATGCAACACTGTCCTGGCCCTGTGTGTCGGTCCTGCTCGGTACCGGCATGCCTGTCCTACCCTGTCCACTGAAGCATGCATTTTTCTCCACTATAGATGTGGTGGGCACAACATCCCCACTAGAAAAATGCAGCACGCCGCCACATTCCCCACATGATGAACGCAACTATCTGTCATGATCCCCACCCACAGACAATTTCGTGGGTCCTCCACCAGGATCCTGCTAGAACATGGTTCCTAGATGTGTGACATGTCCCACCAGTTGGTGGCCCTTTCTCTCCACTCGTAGAAGTTAACATAGGATCCTCCGCCATTGATGTGCTCGACCTGCCCAGGTCCTTTAATCTCCACCAAGGCTTGCATGGCCAAGAACATCTACTACCACTGGTTCCCATGCCACTAGTGGCCCACCTTTCACCGTAGGCTGCTCTGCCGCTTTGTTCCTGCATGGAATGCAGATTTCCATCACCACCAACCGTCAATCTGGCGGCCATGATCATTCTACCATGAGAAATGGGAAGAACACAAAATTTCCCAAAATAGATGAATATGGGCCTTGTTTTTTTTGTCCCTAATCCATCCATATTAAAATTTATTTTAAGTGGGAGATTAATAATTCTATACATGGATCTCTTCAAAACCTGGATGACTAATATTCCAATCCCAACTATCAAAACCATCCCTTATACACAATCGATCGGAAGGTCAACATGTTTGTTGGATGATTCATGTTCGTTGCTCAAATCAAATAATGGGGAATGAAATAAATAACAAAAAAATAATCCCCACATTTATTTTGGATGACATGTATTCATAGATTGAAGTCGCGTCGTCACATATATCCTAATTCCACTGGAATTCATCGACTAATCGTTTCTTGATCAAATCACGACCTCCAATCCATCATCACCGACAAGATATCCTCATCCTCGTTATGGTATAAAAAATCAAGGGTTATGATGATAAACCTAGATTTTTTAAAAGGGCTATTAAAAAATTAAAATTACATTTTGTCAACAAATAACATTGGAATAAAATATTTTAATAATGCTCACAGTTAAACTATAACATTTCCCTCTACATGCACCAGTCAAGATTAGGAAATTTCAAATAAAAAAAAACCAATTTTAAACTCAAAAATTGTCTTGGATTTTCAATATGAGTCACCATTCATGATTTATAAGTATATGAAAAATGGAATATTTTTATTTAGTAATTTTATTTATTATGATGCGATTTTAGGTTTTTCTCACTAGTGAACTACAAAGACTACAGTGAAGTCACTCCTCGGGTAATCATCTCATCCCGAACGCAAAGTTGCACTCATATTTCTGATTGAGGAAATCATTTAATATTTTTTCCCCTAATTCATGAGAACCACTCTCATGTGCTATTTTTAAAAATAACATTTTTTGATGGATTATTTCGGGTACTCGGGGCCTCAAAATCACCCGCCGTCTTAGCACCTAGTATTGTAATATTCAAAACAATATTGTTTGAATATTATCAAGATAATATGAGTTATTAAAAAATCTAATCAGGATACTCTCTCTAGAATCAAAATAATTTTACAAAAACAAAATATAAAATGATTCTTTTAGAATGCAGTCTCACAAACTCATATCAAATTAATTTCAAAACAACTCTTGAAAACCAAATACTAATTATAATTCCTCAAAACTCTAATGTAAGAACATTGTATTCCATAGAATTTATGACCCACAACACTATGTGAATAAGGGAATATAATATTCATAGGCTTTAAAAGGTATTTACTATTTCAAAAAAAAATCTATGATATAGATAACAATGAATTTGACAGTTATTTAGCTTGATTATCACACAATAATGTGTTTTTTCATTGTCTTGAAATACATACATGAATGAGTTTTACCGAATAACAATATATTAATAAAATATTATTATTTAAATTTAAAATACTCAACGTAGTTATTAAATTAGAAATTATTAATAGTAATAACTAAATTATGAGAATATTTATATTATATATCCAATAATATATTATTAAATTAATCCACTATATTTCATATTTATAGGAATAGATCAAACCTAATATTATGAATAAAAAACATTATTTTTCAAAATGCCATTTTACATCATTTTATGGAAATACTATTATAAATATAATTTTTTTGACGATTTATATTCATAGTATTTAAAAAAAAACTTTTTCTTATAAATATAAATTTCAAAATCATGTAAGGATTAATTTATTGTATTTTTCAAAAATATTTTATATTTTGATAAATACTGAAAATAATAAATTTTAATTCAGAAATGATTTTTCATATAACTTTTCTATAAGAATAAATTATATTTTTTATTTTTTTAAATGTGTAATTATATATAATTTATATCAATTAATGAAATTTAGGTCATTGGGATCAATATTACCCTGAAATAGGATATTAAGCATAGAAAAAATTTGAACTTTTTTACATTAATAACCCACTTTGTCATTCTCTCAGTATGATTAATTTCAAATTAATTTCTGCTACAAATGAGATTCAATTTGGGAAAATGGGATAAATATTTTGAATTTGAATAATTTATAATTAATAATATAGTCAATATAGTTTTTGGCCAAAAATATCAGTGAAGGTAATGAAAATTAGTTACAGTGATTAAGAGAAAAATTAGCTTCACCAAGGACTATATCTTAAACTAAATGCTCGAAATAACCTAGATATTCTTCCAAAAGAAAATAGGTTTTCATATCTAGTGAATAAAATTTATTTATCTATTTTTATAACTATTTTTTCCACATGAAATTTGATAAACATGGGTGGAATTCCATTTTAAAAAAATTGAGTTATCCTACTCCTCCTCCACTACAAAAAGACACTCACCCCTCAATCTTATTCAATTCTATCAGGTTCCGTGGATTTCACAATATTATCTCACATAAGCTACAAAAAACAATACACCTCATCCTAAAATCCTTTACATAGGGTGAAATCCAATCAGAAAAGACTTTTGTTATTAACTAATAAGAGTTACCTGAATAAGAGGTGACGTTCTTCTATAATCACCATTGTTTCATTTACTTATAACTCTATTAAATTATTTATATATCATGATTATATGATAAAATAAGCATCATAAGTATTTTAATATTTTTTTTTATTTTATAATATTGACCTAAAATTTCACACACATTCATCAAATTAAGAAACACAATCATCATTCTTCTGTAATGCGGACTAGAACCTTGTGATTCAATATCACTCCTTTTTCAATATTACCCCATTCATGGTTTGAAATAATGATTTATTTATAGATTATATAAGATATATATGATATTTATAATGTATTTCTGTTTCAATAATTATTATATAACACATTCCATTAGTCTTTTCATTTTCTGGGAATACAGTAACATCGTTTGTGGAAGTGTGGACTATCGATTCCTTAATGTGATGTGATTTGTTCACACTGTACATTGATTGTATAAAATATAGTTTTGATAAACCAACGTGATTTATATAACATTAATATGTTACTGTAATTATAATACACACACACACACGCGCACAAACATGCACATATATATATATATATCATTTACTTTTCATACATTTCAATACGATAAGGAAAGGGAAATAAAGTTCATGCGATTGTATGACCTACCATATCTATGAATGATGCATTTAAATTATTATATCAAAACCACATGGATAATTATAAATAAATATATAATAAATATACAACATAAATAAATAATTTTTCTCAATTGGGAGATGATAAAATTTTGACCGACATAATAAAAACAAAAATAAAATGTCAAAACAGACTTGAAATGCTAGTAAATAATAACCTAAAATTGTTAAAACAATTAAGGATTTTTAACAAAAAAGGTAATTCCAATGTATAAAAATATAATAAATGAAATGATAAATATGAATACATTTAATTTATTATTTCTAGTCATTCTTAAAATCATTACACATGAGGTTAATTTACATTCAACCAAAAGGAATTGGAAGGTAAGGGATTCCTGTCCCACTTTTTCTTTCGCGAGGCACCCTCCTTTTACACTATTTTTTTGTGGTGTATATATTTCCTAAATGATATTTTATTTCATGAATTATATTTTATTAAATTGCTTTAATGTTTCTTTTGATGTTATCTCTTTTATGGGTGTTATGATTCAAGTGTATCTATGTAGTAAGGTATTATCATCTCAATTTTTTCATCCATGAGAAAAATATAATATTCACCACATACATATTTTTCTATAGTGAATATAATTCCATTTTTAAATATTAAATCATTATTTATTTTATCTTCATTTTAATTTTAGATTCAATTTGAATAATTGTTTCTATGGGGATTTGAATTTATATTTTGCAAGGGCTAAAGAATTTCATAACTCGATTCCTTTTCATTAGGTTATGTTACATCCTCATTGTTATTAATATTATATATTTATGTGCGTAATACATTTTTACACCCTATTTTTGTATTTCCAAATTTTTATGTGGATTTATAGTTGACACAAATAATATCTTTATTGATTTATCTTCCCATTATCATTATGTTCCTTTTATGGATTTATATAAAATTCTCATTTTATATATGATTTATTATTCCGGAATTTAATTTAAATGAAATTATATAGTGAATATTTAATAAAACACATAACATTCATTATATATGGTTATTAATAAACATTTTTATGTAACAAATATAATTTCCTAAATTTTTGGTACTCAAATGTTTTTATAATATGTTTTTAGGAAAACCTAACTTTATTTATCTCTTTAGTGAGAGACCATGTTTTATTAAAAAAATATATATTCTAAAAAGGGATTCAAAATTTTTTCAAAATGAAAATGATTTTTCCCTCAAGAATATTTTAGATTTATCTTTTATGGTATTTATATTTATCAATGAAGCCCACCATCTAGCATAAATCAACAAGGGATATATAATATTGAAATCATACTTTTCCTTCGTATAGATGGATTATGATTTCTTTGAGAAAGGGTAGTATTTAAATTCACTACCTTGATTCCTTTGTTAATACCAATAAAATATTAAATTAAATATGATTATTTTATTTTGAATTTCTAATAAATATCCAGACTCATTATCTTGGATATAATTCTTTCCTAAATCATATTCCACATAAGAATACTGAGATTACTTTGATAGACATTTTATTATTTATTGAAATATTGATAAATCTGTATTCCATATGAAAAAAATATATATGACATAGGAAATTGTTTATGAATTAAATATATTATTAGATATATTATGAATTATTTGGACATGGACTATTCGATATTAGGAACAGTTAATGCATGTTGTATGAGTTGAGGGACTCGATAATGCATGATATACAAGTTGGAGACCATTTTAATTAAACCCCGTGATTCATAAGTGCTATCATGAAATAAAATTAATTAGTGACAAACACCTAGAGTTTTTTCAATGTAAAATAGATTAGTTTATATCACATATTTAATCATTATTGTGAGAGGTATTTACAGTAGTATTCTAAACCTTATTTATGGTAATGGTATCACATTCCTAGGAAACATGACTTCTGATAATTAATAATTTCATTCATTCTGTATTCAGTTATTATTATCCATGATTTTATTACTTTGAAATTATCTATAGTCAAACCTTTATTTATTTTTAATTGATTACATGGATTGTGTGTTCAATTAAAACTATTACATATTTATTATGATAATTTATTCATTTTGGATTCCACAATACTTTACCCTTGCTGAGAATTGTAGGTCACACTTATTTTTAGTTCCATTTCCTTGGATTCTGTGAAGTATGCTAAGATAGACGTGGAATGAAATTCTGAATGGAATAAATTATCCCTGAAAAAAAATTCTGATGTAATTTTTTTATTCATTAGTAATACATGAATCATGTTTGTATCTAGTTTAACAAGACTACTAAAATGTTATGTACTTTCAGATGCAATTTAATTGAATCATATGCCAATGCAGAGCTGACATAACAACAGATCCAATATTTCTGGTGTCAAGACACTACAGTTGGTATCAGAGAAAGATTATTAAAAATCATGGAATCTGTATTTAGAAAAATCATTTTATAGAATACTAACATATGATAGTACGTGAGGATAAGTACAAAATAACATCCAAATGTTTCGGATATATAGAGATTATATGGTATTTTCTAGAAATACATCCTTAACTAGATACTACAAGTGGAAGTGGTTTAGAAAAATAATAGAACATTGGGTAATAACTCAGAAATGGTGTGTTAGGCCTAACTCGAGCATAAAATTGTATAGAGAAATTGGCCTTACTACACACCAGGTTTAACCTCCTAGGGGATATGCATAGGATAATTCACATTCTCTTTATAAATCATTATACAAGATATGAAAATATAATTTTAATAAATGACAATTGTTAAACTAGAGGAGGCATATATTGATAATAATGTATCAAGATTAAAACATCCTAAAAATGATTATTTGGTTTTTCCAAAATGATAATTTCTGGTCACACAATGGTTTTTGGTTTTATAAAATTCATTATTTTAGGATAAACTCTAGACCAATCGTGAAAGTATGTGAAATTAAATCAATGATGTATTTTGGTATTAAGGTTGTATTGAAAACATTAGTATAAAATTTATTTGAGGATTAAATTTCAAGGATGTTTGATATATTTATTTTTGAATATATATTAATATGGTTTTAGAAAATGAAAAAATATATGTTAGGTGACAACCAATAATGTTCGAAAATCCATGATATATGAATCTATGATCGATGGATTGTAAGGGTTTACTACCAACCACTGACCTATGAAATGCGAGGGTTAATATGAAAATGTGTTAATTTAAATAATATAATGAATAAATATTAATTATGAAACTATAGTATCACTTTTTAGGGTTAGATTTTAGTGTATTAACCATATTGGATTTTGAGAATTTTTATAGACAAATGGAATGACCAATCACTATTTAATATTACTTAGAATCCATTAAAAATTTATTCTAGTTCATCATGCATAAAAGTTAATTTTTGTATATCCATTTCATGAAGTAATTGATAAATTATAAATTCATAAAATAAAAAATGAATGAATTTTGTTTTTATAGAAATAAGTAATGTATATATATTTCTTTATATTCTTAGGTAGTAAACGAATTACTCAACATTATGAAGATGATCAAAGTGTTATCCTAATACCTTAATTTTTGTTGAACTAATGGTATTTTAATCATAATAGATTTCTAAATTTGAGAACCTCAACATTTTTTAACCATTAACTTGATTTTTATGGATGATGTCCGTCACTCTCTATAAAAATCAACCATTTTTCTCCATGTATATAATTTTACATTCCACTAATGTTGTCCTGCATAGAGGCCTCGTTCTTAGTTAGTCTATGTGACCTTTTTAACTCACATTCTCTCAGTTCAAGAGGATGTTTTATGAACCCTTATAATGAAATGGGATTTAAACATATGAAATATCAAAACATACTTTAAGAATATCTAGATTAATTGTATGGATGTAATTTTTTTATTGTGGGGATAATTTAGTGCCCCAAATATCTAAAGTAAAAAACATAATATTTGATAGAGTTTATGACAAGAAACATTAAGAGAATACTGGAATATAAAATCCCAATATCTTACAATATATTTAATGTTTTAAATAAAATCAACGTATCATATGGATTTCAATGCCTATGACACTAAGTTATCATATGTCACACACAATAATGAGTTTATTCCATGTCTTGCATTAAATAAAAGACCTTGTTCTACCAAACAACAATATATTATCAAAATATTATTAGTTAATATTAAAATATTCATCCTAGACATTGAATTAGTGGTAAATAATATTACTAACTAAATTACAAGAATATATATTTTATTAATAATAATATTTTTTACATTCTTCAAATATACTTTATAGCCATAATGAATGAGAAAACCCTATATTATGTGTTAAAAGTTATGTTTTTATAAAGATAATTTTAGTATTGTTTTATAGAGAATCCACATAAAATATAAATTTAAAAAAAATTATATAATTTATATTTCAAATAATTTTTTAATGTGGAATTTTAAAATTAGGTAATAGTAAATTTTATGTATTTTTCAGATGTATTTCATTTTTTGGAGGATAGTGAAAATACTAAATTTTAATTCAAAAATGTTTTTTAATATAATATATTGATAATTTTAATTTACATACTTGAATTTTTTACTGATATTTATATAAATATTTTTATCAATTAACGAAATTTGGGCTATTGGAATTGATTCCACATTGAAAATTGATATAAAAACATAGATATATTTTGAACATTTTTATATTAAGAACCCACTATCTTAATCTGTCTATGTGGTTAAATTTAAAATAATTTAGGAGAATTATGTGATTATAATTTATCAAAAAATGATATATATTTTGTAATAATAATAAATTATAATTTATAATAATTTTAACTATGTTTTTTTAAAAAAAAATTATTGAAGGTCAATGAAACTAATTACAAAATTCTATGTGAAAATTTAGCATTATAATAGACTTAATCATAAACATATTTCCAAAAATGACCTATAAACAATTTAAAAATACATTATTTATTAATATTTATAACATATTCTTTGTTTTATCCTATTTGGTTCATTATTGGATCCAATTTACATGGGAAATATGTTTGTGTAATTCCCTTTTCAAATATTTTTAATAATACCACTTGTATCCAACTATAAAAGGGACTTACATCTCTATATTATTCAGACCTCTCAATAAATTTGGGTCATCAAAAATATGATCAAATAATCCCCCAACATATCTCAACTCATCCTAGAATACTAAAAAGGGGATGAAATCCAACCAAGTAAGTATTTTGGTATAAACCATATGGAGTTACCTAGATAAGATTTAACATTCATCAATTGTCACCTTTGATTCATTTAAATCACCACAGATAAAATTATTTCTAAATAATTTTTATTTAATAACCCCATAACATAAATAGGGGTATATATTTTTATCCTATTATTTTGTACTAAAATTTCACAAACATCCATGAAAATGGGATACACAATTTTCGTTCGTGCATATGAAGGACAACCGCCACATGAAACGATATCATTTGTTTTTTCATTTACCACCATTAATGGTTGGAAATAATGTTGGATTTGTATTTTAAATATTATATATATGATATTTATAATGTATTTATTCTTCTATAAATCTAATATAACCCATACATTCATTCTTTACATTATTTTGGAATACAATTACATCGTTTGTGCGACTGTGGAGTACGACCTCCTCAAAGTGATTGATTCATTAACACTATGCAAGGAATGTATAAAAGATGGTTTTAATAATACTGTTTCATATATGAAATATATATTATATTATAATAATAATATACATATACATATATATATCATTTAATTTTAATTCATCTAAAAATGAAAAGGGAATGGAAGTAGTGTTCATGCGTACATATATCTTACCGTCTCTATGAATTGTGAATTTCATTTCCTATATCCAAAAATTAGGGATTACAATAAAATAATATATAAGGTATATATATTTTAATTAAGTCTTGTTTTACATTAGGAATAATATTAAATCATAATCTACGTATGAATAAAAAATAACAAGTCAACACATAATCGATAAACTGGGCAATTAATACTTGATATATTATAAATAACGAAGTATTTTTAACAATTGAATAATATTATATAAATAAAAGATAATATACGATATTATAAATGTGATTATTTTTCTTTGATAATTTAGTGACTTTATTAAAACCATTATATTTGAAATTTGTGGATGTTCACCTATAAGGAAACACAATGTAAGGGATTCTGGTCTCACATTTCTTCCGTGAGGCATACATCATTTCACAACATATTTATTTGGTGTGGTGTATATATTTATCCAATTGTATTTTATGTCATTAATTATTTTACATTAATGTAATTTAATGTTTCATTTTATTTCATCTTTTTCATAGGGATTATTATTCAAATTTACTATGTTGTAGGGGATTATCAACTCTTTTTTTCATATGTGATATTAAGGTCATATTCTTCACTCTATTATTTTGTGAATTGAAAATAAAGTTCGTATTAAAATATTTTATCAGGAATTTTTATAAAATCATGTTATTATATGTATTAGTTTGAATTATTTATTCTATTATTATTTGAATTAAAAGTAACCAAGTGGTAATTAATTACATTAACCCATTAATTTTTATTAGGTTATATTACTTCCTCGTTATCTATAATATTATATGACTATGCAGGTGCAATAAAATTTAACTCTATATTTTTTTATTTTAATATTTTTATGTGAATATAATTTTTACACACATAATATATTCATTTATTGATTCTAACATGAACTTTATTATCGTTTAAAGGGTTTACATAAAAATATCATATTTTTTGTGATTGTTTACACATGAATTTAAGTATAATGAAATTAACATTTAATATTTTAATAAAAAAATTATTATTCAGCTTCAATGGTTATTCATGTCCATTTTCAAGTAATAGTTTCATTTCTCCACTATTTGGAATGCAAAAAATATTATAAAATGATTTTTTGGAAAACCCATAATCATTTCTCTCTTTCAATGGAGAACCTATTTTCTTCTTAACTTCTTATCATATAAAAATTATTTGGAAATGTTATACAAATAATATTAATATTTTCCACTAGAATTTTATAAATATGTTTTTATTTTATTTCAATAAATATATTACAACTACCTTTTATCCTTACATTACTTAGGATACGTTGTTTTAATATTATCTTTATCCATCCTCTATATTGTTTATTATTTATTAAAAAAGGATTTTGTTTAAAATCACTACCATGATTCCTTTGATAGTCCTCTTGAAGTATATAACACAATATGATAAATAGAAATGATATTCACCCTAAATATCAATATTATCAATCATGGAAATAATTATTTCCATAGTTGTATTCCATTTCTGTGTACAATACATATATTGATTGTTATTTTATTATTTATGGAAATATTGAAAAATAAATAACCTTTATTCAATATAGATATTTCATAAGTCACATTGTTTGGGAATTGAATAAATTATTAGATATGTGAAGAATGATTTGGACATGCACTATAAGGGTTAGTGACCAGTTAATACAATACCTATGGGATGGGAACCAGTTAATGAATCACATATAGGTTGGGGACCATTTAAAGGAATCCCTATGATGCATCTGTAGTCTTATGAGACAAAATTAGTTGGAGATAAAACCATTCATGTTTATTTCTATATAAAATAGATAGGTTTATACCCATTGATTTGACATTGATTATGAATGGTCTTAATATTAATATGCTAAACTGTCATGATGGTAATGGTATATTGATCATTAGAAACATGATGTCAGATAACTAATAATTTCATATATTTAGTATCCATTTGTTATTATCTATGATATTACTTCTTTGAAATTATCTATGGATGAACAATCATTCTATGTTTATTGATTACCTGGGATGTGTATTTAATTATTATACATTCATATTGATTATTCTCAGTGATTTATTATGTCTTCCCTTATAAATTACCAATACTGATCATTTGAACTCACCCATAATTTTATTTTCTATTCCCAGGATTCGATGAAGGGTACTAATAAGTATATGTAATGACATAATTGATGTAATAGATTTATCCTTAAAAAACAATGTTTGAAATAGTGTATTATTCTTTTAAAAAATACATCTGTATGTATCTAGTTATCCAAGAATAATATAATGTCGTGTCCTTTGGGTTGTGATTTGATTATATCTTATGCCAATGTAATGGTTTCACGACACCAACTTCAAGATTTATGGGGTTGGTTCTCTTCATAAATATTCCACTAAAATCAAAAAAATATTTTAATTTTCTTTAATAATATCAGAATAATTCCCACCCTTATAAAAGAGATTAAAATAGGTTACACCACAATATTATGATGTAATAGAAAAATAAACAACATATATTAGTTACTATTTAGAACCGATATGTCATTTTGGTTAATAATTTGAATTATTTTAATTTTTTTGGGTTTATTATGCTCCCAATGATTTACAATCATTAAATCTACTGATTTGGGGATTTTCTAGGTGTTTCATGGTTAACATGCATTGTTAGGAATAACCAAATTACAACCACATATAGGGGTGAAATTAGAGAGAAAAGACTATTTTTCAATCTTTTAATGGATTCTAAAACTATGGTATGCTACCTAAAAAAATTTAATATTTTCATCATTTACGGGTACCCCTATATTTTCGGTGAATGGGTTCGAAATCTATAAGACCCTCCTATTGAAATCTGAAAATGATATTTTAAATTTACACCACATTTGTTTTTTTATCATTTTGCACCACTAAAATATTGTAATTCAATTTTTTTCTCTATTAAGACTATATGGGAACTCTATATTTCTCCTCCTATGATTCATGGCTCATCCTTTAGGATTTTCAAGTGATTTAATAGTAAATACCTAATTATTTTCTTATATTCTTCTTCTTTATCCTCTTAATTCTATCTGTCCTGGGTTCCCCTTTTCACTTACAACCAAAATTCACCATTCAATATAACGATTTTTTTGGGATTATTTCATTAGACTTTGGTCTCCTATGAATTTTAGAGGAGGTAACCATAATTATTCTGTTTTTCTTTTTTTATGGCGATATATTCCAACTTGATTTCAACCTCTTCGGATTTGGAATTTATGTAAAATAATTTCATTTTGGATTTGAATGTTTTATTAAATTTATCAAACTATTTTTAATGAGAATATAAATATATGTGATATCGATATAGTTTATTAAATCATTTATATGAAATATTGTCTTGGGAAAAAGGGGTTCTCTTGTGGGATTCTGGTTTTCAATTTTGAAGTGGAATGTTTTCTTGTGATAAGAATTTTTTAAATTCATATGAGGACTTCGGAAATGGTATCATTGGATTATGATAGATTTTGTTTTATCATTTATTTTATGTTATGGAATTTAATTTTATAGAGACATATATTTTAAAAAGAGGTATTCCCCAAAAATAATTTATAAATGCATTCTTTGATAAATTTAAAAAGTATCTTGAAATAATTGTTTTGATATAAACCTTTTAAAAATTATTTAAGCACTCTATAAAATTTTATTTTTGGAAATGGAAGGATTGTAGTTCGAATTTTTTATTTCAAAGAGACTATACCATTTTTATGGTATATATTTGTAATGTAAAAGGTTTTTGATTCTTTTGTGGATTTATAAATTGTATATAAAGTGGATTGTTATAGAATAGATTGGGCTGGGAGTTATATGCCTTATTTTTAAGGTAATCAAACATTTGGATAATTAAAACACATATTATTCAGTACTCAAGAGACCCTCATTATTTCTCCTTGACTATTTCTCCCTTTATGGTGGTGGTAAATCACTATATGATTCATTTTATTCTGGTTTGACGGATATACATTATTTATTCCATGGATGTATAATGTTAAAAATGTAAATTCAATGTGAGGGTAATAAAGATAAGAGAGTGTTATTTATAAGACCAAATGTATTGATCTTATCTAGTTTTTCATTCAAATTTATATTAATGTTGGTCATGGTAACCACAGTACTAATCAGAATATCAATATTTATGTTAAACTACTAGGTTCATACATTATCAGTGTCCTTCCTATCATGATAAGAATTAGGTAAAGGATGGAGTTTCATTCATATGAGGTATGTGTGGGGTTCTGGATTTCATGTGGACAGTTTAGACTCAAAATATGATGGTTTTTCGTTATCATGGATTCGATAATGATATATTAAATCTCATTTTTTGAACTAGGAAATATTCCATGACACACTTATATCTACACTGTTAGATCATGTTGGGGGTTTAAATATTTTTTTTGATTTTATTTTCCCCATAATTGAATTGTTCAAGTGAAAATAATTTATTTATATTAACTATCGATATTTTGGCATGGGTATGCTACTTTTTTTTATTTTTAAATTGTTTTGGTTGGGATTCTTTCTTTGGAATGGTTTTCATAGATTTTAAGAAAAATAGTTTTAAATTAAATATGGTTATCCTATGTTTTTAAAATGGATTTAAAAATATAAATTTGGATAATAATAGATTATGATGATGAATGTTTTAAAGTGATTATTTTTATTTCATGAAAAAATGGATGTTTTTTAAAACATGAGTATTAAATTGATTCTCGTTTTCATTTTTTTTCATTGAAAATTATATTTTCATAGTTTATTTTGAAACTACAGTGTTTGATTTTTTTAAAATGCAATTACATATATTTTAAGAGTGAAAAATTATGAGGATATTAAAATCAAACATATATATTATAGTTTCTAGGTTTCATCTAAGATTTTGTTTTTTTCTTTGGAGCTAATGATGGGTGTGTTGGGAGATGGTGAGAAACCATAGGTTTCAATTAGTGGGATTTTGGCTTAGTTGGAGTTTGTTTTTTTTGATATTCACTATATCATCCATGATGGCCACATTTTCAATTGTATTTAATATTTTTTAATAAATAGTTATGTGATGATTTGTTGAATATTTTATGTATGATTTTGTATATTTAATCAATTGGGTTTCATTAGAGTTGTTTGTTATGACACATCTGAAATGATAGATTATTTGTTGTTCTAAACCCTTAATTTTTCATGGATTTACATTATACGTATGGTTGATACAAGATCATTGGAGAATATTATAGTATTATTTAACCAAATTTTGAGGGAAAAAATTCCTATAGGTGTTCCATGTGATGTCTTGGTAGTTGTCACATGCCTGTGGCAATGAAGAAATCCCATTAGGGAGAGTGGAAGAATTTATCAAATGTTTGTTCAGTGGAATCTCAGGTCTGTTCATTAGACACTTAGAAGAATAAAAAAATGGGAATAATTAAAATAATGAAAGATAATTCCCTATTTACGAACATATAAATCCCATTAGTAGCATAAAAATATTTGATTATTCACTATTTTAATATCTGTTAATATTTAATATCTATTAATTACCTATTTAATATATAATAATTCACTATTTTAGGACATGTTAATTCCCTCTTTTAATATTTTTTAATTCCTTATTTTAATATCTGTTAATTCCCAAATTTAATATATTTCAATATTGTATAATTCTCTATTTCAGTACCTATTTGTTAATATCTCTTCCAGTTGTCACATTAAAATATTTTTTATAACCCATCAGAGAACCTATCTATTCAAGTATTCGAATTAAATTATTTGGGACATGTTCTATACTACAATTTCAAGGATTCCAAATGGACCATCTGAGTACACTTAGCTACCCAATCCATCCTTAGTGGGACAAATTATGTATAGTAGATTATACTAATCCAGAACTCTACTTAGTACCTAAAATTTTCATTAAAGAACACTAAAGTAATTATGTGAATAATAAATCAAAATAAATACTTATATGAACACAATAGATATCCAAAACCTCATCCACAACACACTCACATGGAGAAACTATTTTCATACCTCATATACCCATTAGAAACTGATAATCAGTTCCTAATAACATAACTAATAAAAGATGAAATCAAAGAGGTCCTCACAAGATATACACCCATTATTATTTTCCAAATTGTCCATTAAATGAAATAAAACTATGGATGCTGAGTCATTTTTTCTCATTTATTTAAATTCAATTATATCAATTTATTTTTAAATCTCTAAAACACATACCATTATTAAATATGTAATCATTATTCAAAAACATGCTACTTCTATTAAAAAAACCTAAACCAAGGAATAATTCCAAAACCATAAAATGAAATTTTTTAAAGGGTATTCTTTGAATATCTTGTAATATTTTGGTATATTTAAAACACATAATTCATTGTTATAAAAAATTTCCATGAGGAACACCTTTAATAGATGTATTGATTTGATTAAAACAATTTAAAATCCATAAAAAAATACCTATACTAGTAATATTTAATTCTATATGAATTCCTACCTTATAAGTATTAGATGATTTATAAAATAAATGAAGGGAGAATATACACATAAATAAAAAATCAGAATGGTACTATAACACATCACTCTCAATAGAGAATGCTCAAAAGAAAATGGATTCACCCACTACAGTTTCTTTACATCCAATCCCAAATATTAGGTCTAAGAAATAGTAAAATCATACCATTGGATTATATTGTTTATTGGGAAGGAATAAAAAATTAATATCATAAAAAAGGATTTTTTAGATAATATATGAAGAATCTACCATAGAAACACCTTAAAATATGAAGATATATTTCACGAATTGAAGAGGGGCTTAAAACCTAATATATCTGGAAGGATTATTTTAGGAGAATGAGGGAGAATATAGGATATAAGGAGAGTTATAATATTTTAGTGTAATTAAGGTAATTTTATCATAATTTAAATCTATGTAGAACTCGTTGTTTTGCCTCATAGTTTACCAAACCATGCGCAAACAATAAATATCCCACTAAACATAGTTGGGAACCCCATATGACATCATATAATAAACTATATAGTTTTCATAACTATGTTCTACCCATCCTAAGTAAAATGTTATGAACTTTAACACTATTTTATAGGATTTACACTATTAACGATGAAGAGAAAGTTAACATGGGACCCCTAAAAACCATTAATATTTTTTAAATCAAGGCATTGATTTTTTTAAAACATAAAAAAACTCAATAACATAAAAAATATAAAATAAATACAAATTTAAAAAATATTTTTCACAATGGTGTCATAATAATCTTCTATTTTCCTTTAAATTTTCTCTAGTAATTATAAATTTGGTTTTTATTCTCTAATTAAATATCATATTTAATCATTTTTTTTATTTAGATTAATTTGAAAAAGTTATTGTTTTAAAATATCTTAACTTTTTCTCATGGATCCATTAATATTTTTAGTGTTTATATAATAATCTTTCATGCTATTTCATTCAAATAGTTTTTGAAATATTCAAGCAGTAGTTTTGGATTTTACTTACAATTTTATGATAATGTTTTTATTTAATAGATAATGAAATGATGATATTAAGGTAGATAGTTTATTATTTTATCATTTATATCATTACCATAATATTTTATTTTTAATTATTCATTTTTTATATGATTTAAAAAAGTAGAGTTTTATGAGTAACTGGAAAATATGATACTATAGTTTTTTATTAATTTATTAATTTTTTATATCATTTCTAGGTATACTAATGTTTTTTTTATTTTATAAATTTAATATTAGTTTAATTTTATTTATATAAAGTGTAATTATATTTTCTATTTAAATAGAGAATAAATTGTTTTACTTGTTTAAAACAGGGTAAATTGTTTTGTTTATTCAATTTTAACAAACTACCTTTTATTTAAAAAGGGGTAGTTTTCTGTAAATTAATTTTTCCTTTTTTATTATTATAAAAACTATAAAAAATAATGTTTTTTAATTACCAAAATATGGGATATGGTTGAGTGACTCTTTTACACTTTTTTATGATTGTATAATATCAAAATGTTTCATTTTATTCATTGCCACCAATACGGGTTTTGATGAGAAAAATATAATTTTATTTGATTAATTCATGAAATTAATATACATGAAAAGAAATATATTTAATTAATGTTTGGTTTTGTAATATTTATCCATATTATAATTTATTATACTTTTTATGATAAATTTTTTGATTATATTAATAAAATTTCTATTAATATATAATCAGTTTTTTTTGGTAATGTCATACATACTGATTCATGAAATCATAAAACCAAGAAAGTGTTATGGAAGAAATATTGTATAATAAATTAATTTTTAAATTTGTGCCCATTTAACTAAAAGTATGAAATCAAGGTGTAGTGTTTTATAAAGTAGATTCAACATCTAATAAAATTATTAATAAAATTTATAGTAATTTAAATTTGATAAAATATTTATAAATTCAGATTGGCTTTCTAAAATTCATATGTTATAGTTTTAAGATAAATTAAAAGGTCTTATATGGAGTTAAATGTCATATAAAATATATGTCTTATGAAGTACAAAATTTTTCATAGTATTTAATAATATTGGATTTCTAAAAACATAAACATGATTTTATATTAATACATAATCAATGTCCACTATATGATTCAATTTAATAAGAGATTTATTGTCTTATAAAATATAAATTTTTATTATCAAAATAGAATCAAGAAAAAAATGAGTTCATACAAAATATCAAATTCATACATTGTCAATGTCATATGAATTAAATATTTATATGTAATTTTATATGACAGAAGATGTTATTTTTTAAAAAATCAACATATGCTCTATTTTTTATGATTTTTTATATTTTTGATTCACTATATTTTTAGGTATCATATTTTTATTTCTTTATTTAGTTATTAAATAATAATTAATTATATAAATTTATTTAAATTTATATTTTATTTTTCTTTTATATAATTAAACTATAAATCATGATGGAAGAAACATATTTAACATTAAAAAATAACTTTTGGAAATTAGGATAATCAAATTTTAATAATTTAAAAATTGAAGAATCAATATTTCATGAATGATGTTAGATTATGAATATTAATATTATTTGTAGGGGATTATTTTCTACTACATTATTCATTTTACACATTTTAATGATTATAGTTAAACATATTTATATTTTAAAATATAGTGATGTTTATAATTCCAACTAATATTTATTGTTAATTATTTATTATTATGAACATGACACCAATGAATTATGGTCACTATTGTTGGATTATTTTTTTTAAAAATAAGAATCATTATATTGGGACAGTGTGATTTTCAAGATTCAATTTTACAAACTTCAATAAGTTTTTATCTTAATTATGTGACACATCACTTTTTATTTTCCCGAGTTCCATCCTCTTCTACAACAGGAGATAAATATACATCTATTTCAAATCCCAACAACATATTTTTAAATATTTCAATAATTTTTTTATATTTATTTTTTCATAAAATTTTATATTTTAATTTAATTAACCTTTTCTAGTTTCATGGGGTTATAAAACCCTCCAAAATTCATTTTTTTCTTATCAAATCAAAAAGAGGGCCACAATGATTTTTCTGTGTTTCAGTAAAAGGAATGAGTTTTTTATTATGGATTGGTCAAAAAAATGTAAGGTTAGTTCATTATAACTTCTAAAGGAAGGATCTAGGATGTTACATGAAATATGATAGCGGTGGGTTTGGGGCTTTGTATCAAGTGTTAAAATCAAGTATGTAAATGGTTATCATGCTCATTTTAATGTTATGTCTATTTATAGTAGGTTATATTATTCTCAATGATAAAGGGGTTTAAAATTTATATAGATGATCACTTAAATCCAATGTATTTTACAAATAATTATTAATATTTTTTCATTTTAATATTAATTTTAACTCTAATATAATTATTAAAAAATTATTAAATATTCAACTCACACCCCTCTTGACCACTCAATAATTTCACCTTCTCAGACAGAAAATGTGATTAGAGGATTTCATGTTAGATTTCGTTCCCTGTATGATGTTGTAACTATGATGGATTTGGAAAATTGTAGTATTAATTAATCATGGTAGAAATTTTGTAGAGGTAAATTTAATAATCAATTAATGTGATGTTATTTCAGTAACTCTAGGTGGTTTTTTATAGGGTTTCATTTGATTGAAATAAATTGTATATTTTTAAAAGAGTTTTGATGATATTTTTTGGATTTACTTGACTGAATATAAATGGAATGAATAATAGTAACATGAATCTAAACACATTGATTTATATGATGATATGTTATTGGAGTGGTGAAAATCATGTTTTGATTATTGGTAGGATTTCTTCTAGGTTCATCAATTAAATATTTATTTTCTAGTTTCACAAAAAATCATCTCCATAGATAAATTTATATTGAGTGAGAGGTTTCAAACATTTCTACTCCCATTAATGAATATGTATCTTGGAATAATAAATTATATCTTGAGAATTTTATCATTTCTATCAATGAAATTTTTATTCAAAGAGGATGAATGAATCAATAATAAATGTCTGTTATCAATAAAGCATCCAAATTCCCAAAGATAATATATTCTTATCTCTAAGGGGGATAATAGAGGGTTTGAAGCTTTTGATTGGTGGGAAATAATCCGCATGATAGTTTTATTTCTTCTATCACTGGATAGGTCAATAGTTTTCTATCACACTTCTATACAATGGCGGTTGCTTGTAAGTGGTGGGATATATATATATATGTACAGTTACATATAAATTTGATATATTATATATTTAAAAAGATGTTTAATAAATTTTTTACATAGAATATTTAATTTGATTAAGTCTTTATATTTTTCAAGTATTTAAACACGGAATCATGAGTATTCTAGAATACAAAACATGCATTGATATGCAAGTATTGTTTGAAAAAAATTAATTTAAATAACAGAATTATGGATAGAATATTTGAGATGTGCCTACAACAGGACATTATATAATTTATTATATGATTATATGTACCCAACTATAATCTAATTGTATAGAAATAGGTAATTAAGAAATATTACATAATGCATACTCAGAGTGAAGGCATTATTACTTTATGAAAAAAATGAGGGAAAATATTTCATTGATGAAAACATAGGAACTAGATTTTCTAATATAAAGAAGATAGTTAATATAGAATTTTAGTATTTAATTATTCTCAATGACTGAGGTACCTAGTGTGTTATCAATGTGGTGGAATGCATCATTTGAAATTTAATTTCTTTATTGAGACTAAATATTCTTATAAGAATTGATATATTTGAAGCTTATAGTGTTTTTATAGGATCCATTGGGGCATTATTATAATTTGATGGAAGGATAGAATATTCCGATAAAAATAATAAACAAATATGTTGTATTATCTCAATTAAAACTAAGAAGTAACCCACAAAAATTATATATCACGAAAAATAATGAATTATTATTCATGGATGTTAATATTATAGAAGAACCAGAATAGAGATATGTGAAAGTCTAAATTAAATTTCTTATTACCACCACTATGATTTCTTGTATAATTGACTCAGGTATGTATCATTTGTTCATATCTAATTATGTATTTTATCAATTAAATATTCATTTGTAATTGAATCCTTATTTCATGAATATTGAAACACCTCTTGGAGTTATGATTGAGAAAGGATTCAAAAGTAAATATTTTTACATTTTAATTAGTAATGTGTAGATATCATGGGAATTATTTTCCCTAGAGATGGGTATATATGGTTTTATAATTGGACTGAATTGCATTATAAATTTTATGGACCGTAATAACAAAGATAGTTACAAAGTAACTTTTTGATTACTTTATGGGAGTGTTCACAATTTTTTGGTAGAGACAGACATTTTTTTAATGTCGGGAAAAAAATTTATAAAAAAATTTAAAGCATTATCATTTGAATTATCTAGGATGATTCCATGATCTCTGTAGAAAAACATATAGACCTTTAATTCCTAAAGTATTATATTATTTCATGAATATATTTATTAATGATTTTTTTGACAACCACTATACAAATATGTTTAGAACTCTATTGAAATTTTATCTGGATCATGTTTGATAAAATTTCATTGTTTTCCCATGGTGAATATAGAGTTGTGATAATTAAAGTACTAATTACTGTAATTAGTGGATAATTACATATATAACTAACTATGTGAAAAAGGTGGTTAAAATTATTTTATACAATAAGGATGATGAGTGATTACAAATTTACATGAATTACCAAAATCTAAACTATGTTAAGATGAATAATAATTATCATAAACCATAAATTCAAGGACTATTAGATTAAATTAAAGGAGTATAATGGTTTTTAAAAATTTACATATTGTAATTGAATAACCAATTTAGGTGGAATAATAATGTTATACCAAAGTCAAATTTCAGGTTTAGCGATAAAATTTATGAGTTTCATATAACACCCTTTTTGGTTACTAATTATATAGCCACTTTCGTGTCCCAATTTAATAACATCCTTTTAAAAAACCCTAATTCATTCAAAACATGTCTTTTCTGTCAATATTTTAAATTATTAAAGTTAGAAGGAAGATAATGGATAATAGTTGGGGCTTTTCATAGTATCATTATTATAACCCTGACTATATGCAATGATGTGTAAATTTGTATTCTATTATTTAATAGGTAATGTTTTTTAGGATATTTATCTTGAAAAGGTAATTTTTATGGATCTAGATAATGTAAAAGAATTAATTTCCCAGAAGAATATTATTAATGAATTTGAGATATAAATTATTCTCATTATATTATGATATTATAGGTTATTTGTTCAATATTTTTCAAAACTAGAATCATTTTTGAAAATAATGACATAGAAGGCTTCAAATATGAAATGTATTGAAATGTTTAAGAGATCATTTGATGAATTATTGAAAATGAATATTTTTAATCTAATATCTTTTTTATGTATATAGAAAATGAATATTCAGTGTGTTGTGAAGCATCAAGAGCTAGATGAGGATATATGCTCACACATTGAGAATGGATGGAAGTGTATAAATCACGGAAATTACGATTATATAGGTAACATTACCCACCACATGAAATATACATAGTGTTAGTTTTACATTCCATGATGTGATATAGGAATTAGATATTTGGTGGGAGGATTAAAATTTAATATAATCATTAATTTTTTATGTAATAATTTTTTATATATATTTAATCATGAGGTAAATTATACAGGTCGAGTATCATCATACTTTTTGATTTTGAGTTAGATTGTAAACCAAAAAAGGGTAACACAATAATAGATCATTGGGTAGGAATATATAAATGGTAATGTACTTATAAGATAATTTAAATATGGTAAAATTGAAAATTAACATGAATCTATAATCTTGGGAGTTGGGAATCCATAAGTTAATAAATCATATTGATGTATGTTCTATAAATTGGGATCAATAAAAGGAAGGGAAAGAAACTAGTACTGAATGTAAAAGAATATGTGTAGACCATAATGGTTGGGATATTATATAAGGGTTTAATATATCCATGGTTTTAATGCACTAATTCATATAGATAAGGGTTGTTCCCTTAAATATCATAGAATTTTCTATGAAAAATATATCAAAACTCTAATTGAGTAGTTTATATGAGGATTAAAAAAAATTAATGATATCATAAGATAGTTGTAGTGTATGGGAAATAAGAATTAGATAACATATTTTAAATATCATTGTCTAACATTTCTATTGGTTAAAGGTGATCAAAAATTAATCGCAAGACTTTTTCAAAATTTACCTAGCAATACATCGAAATGAGATATTAGTGTTATGGATTTTGTAGTTGGTTTTTATAAGTCTCTAAGGAAAAATAATAAAATATCAAGGATTATATATTGACATAAATAATCTAATCACTTTTTAACTATTCATGGTGAATACTTAGTACAAGATTTGGATTAGTTATATATATAATATATAGTAATGTTTCACCGTATTTTCATATCCATTCTATCATAAAAGGCTGCATATTTCACATAAATATTTTGATGAGAGGTACAAAGGGTGAAGATTACTCAATTGAAGATGAAAATATATCAACACTCTCAGATGTGTGGCCAATTAGGGAATAAGATATACACATTAATGTAAAATAATTGATTTTATGTGATGTTTTTTCAAAAATCATGGGTCGGTCAATTACCTCTTGTGAAGTATTTGAATATCTATATATAATTATATGTTAATAAACATATCATTGTATTACGATGGGAGAAAGGACTATTTTAGAAATAAGAATAGTAAAAGAGATGATGATTCAAATTAATTTAACATGGATGATATTTATAATAGTTTAGACTTGATAGATGTATAATAATGGTAATTTAAGATGGTCATATGATATTGTAGTTCATAACATAGACTTTTAATATGAATCTAAGTCATGAAGAAAGTAATTATTTAAGATGATTGGAATGTTAACACCTTGGTATCTGGGGACTTTTGTAATCATATAATGGATCTATAATGTATGTTTTTTAATGTAGTTTTAGAGGATGTATATTTTGGTGAATGATGAGTTCCATGGTTCACTATTGAGGAATCATCAATCAAACCCATAAAATATCCTGTATTGAGAAACTATTGATTTAAGAACCCACATAACATTATTTTGAAAGTCCATTTAAATTTATTATTAAATAAAAAAATTGAGGGTAATTTTATTAAATTTATTTAAGTGTGGTGGAAAAATGGTCGAAGGGAAATTATAGGATGTAGAAGATCACACAAGAAAAAATGTGTTGAGACATTTTTCTCAATCCTTTTGAAATAGTATTTATAAAACATATGAATGTAGTTTAATGTGTTAATATGGTCATCTCTCAAAACAAATCCTACATTAAATATCATAATTAACATAAGTAGTTTTTTATTTTCAACTATATAATGAAGGAATAACACGGGAAAAGATATTTTTTATAAAATAAGAATAATTCAAGTCATTTCTTAAGATGAATGATGGTGATCATAAGGTTTGTTAAATGGGACTCATCCCCATATTCATTATTTATTCTAAATTGACTTAGTGACCCACTCAATACCATTTATCTATTTGTTATGTGTATATATATAAATTATAGAATTATATGTTCCTTCAATAAACCCTTAACACATTAGTCCAACCTCTTATATAATGAAGGGATAATAAACCCAACTCAACTAAGGGAATTCAAATTACCAAAAACTAAATCTATTGTATATCATTCATCAATTGACTCACTTAATTTAATTTTTACAGGGTAAGAAAAATTTAGGGTGGGAGAAGTTACTAGGTTAACAATGGAATGAGGTAATGTGTGAATATCAAAAGTATAAAACTACTGAATTTCATCTCCACACCATTGATATGTTAATATTAAAGGAAATAATATATATGAAATGTTGTATATAGACTCAAGAAACTCCATTGGGTTCTCCAAATGGTAAACCCTATGTCTATTAATTTATAATTATATAAATTGAGAATAATGGAGGGAGAAAACATTGTATTAGTTTAAAAAATATAAACAAATTCTCAATATATAATGAATAACACAAGATAGAAAGCACAAAAAATTAATACTCAGACCCCCTTTTATATATATTGAATGATGTAGTTCTAGTAGCCTGAATATTTTAGGATATCTTGACCTAAAATGATTGGATTCCATGATCTGAACAAGTGATATTATCCTTAACCATTCATCTCTGAGTTGGACAAGTTTGGGTTTCAACTACCATAATATTTTATTGCTTATTAATTGAACATCTTCCTCCACATCGATTTAACGTTTATGATTTATCATATTTTTATAGAAATGGATTATTTGATTATCCAAAAAAGGGTTTGCCGTCTTTTCTAGTGCCCAAAAAATAATGTTTAATATTTTCTTGGTGAAAACCCACATACATGAATTTCTAAATTGTATTCATCCAATTGTGATTTAATTTTATGATTATGTATAATCTTTTCTAAAATAAATGAAATAGGGAATTTATATTTTAATAAAACATAAGAAGATCATAGTATTTATGTTTATGGTATAATTTAAAATCATATATAACATTAGCACTTCTATATCTATTACAATGAAATATTTTTATTTTATCATTAAATCATGCATGGCCCCCATTTTATTCTAACCCAAAAAATATAATTTCCAAATTAAAAATATTTTACTAGTGTAAAACATAGTTTTATAATACATGGTTTCCCTTAATATTTTTCTTGCACAAAAAAAACATATAATCATAAAGAGAAAATGTAGTCATAGGTTTAAAATTAAATCAACATGATTAAATCAGTTTAAATAATAAATTTAATATATTAAGAAATTAATATCCAATTTTTTCATAAATCAGAATAAATGTGCCAAATGAAAACATATGATATAATATATGTGGATTTACTAAATGAAAATTAATCTAGAATACATGAAATATAATCAATATCACTTTTACATACTTTTATTTTAGGTGTCTAGAGAAAACATAATATTCAAAACCGGATCCACAATAATGTTTTAGAAGGCCTGCATTTCCTTTCAAGTTCAATCTAATTCCAGTTGAAGGAAACATCCATAGAGATCTATGAAATCAAGATTCTATTAATAACCAACTTCTGAAGTGCCTTTCCCTCTAGTACCTCATCATTTATTTTGTTTCACAATTCCATGAAAATATTAAAAAAATCAGATAGTTCATCTTTCCCTTCATTATATATGATCAATATTCGCCATACCATCATTCAACATTAAAACTAAGGCATCGATATAATTTTAATTTTTATTAATCGATATCACATTAATTACACTTATTCAATGAGTATATATATTCATTAACTATACCATCCCAAATAGTGCTCATCCCCTATGATTTCTTGTTACTGATAGGGAATAAAAGAGATATTGGGAAGCATGTTCTCAAAAATATATTATAGTCTTATTCATGGACTTTATTATTCACTCAGATTATATATGATATTTCATCTTATAAAAAATTCAATTTTATACCAAATTATCATTATATTCAAGTTCAGAAGGCTTTTAATTTGTTTGATTACGTTGTCTCTTAATGGAGCTACATTTTCATAAAAACAATCACTGATGCCTAATATCAATAAATATTTTGTATACATATAAAAATATTATCCACCAAAACCCTATTAATTAAAATTTATCTAATGAAGCACCATATTTTGAAGATTAAATTCCATCGATGTAATTTTAATTTCATTATAAGAATGATTCTACATATATTATTTCAATTTTAGGTAAATCGTATATAAAAAACACCAAAACATCAAAATGAAATATAATAAAGAAATTTTAATTTTTAAAATAAACCACTACCAAAACATTTTTAAAAACTTAATATATTAATGTAAAAAACATGTATAAATGATATTGGTAGTAATTGAACAATTATAAGTTTATATAAAAACTAAAATTTTATTTTATAGGTGTATCCATAGTAAAAATCCTAACCACTTCCTTAAATTAACATTCAAGGAAATAAGAAACAAAATTGATTATTTATTAACACTAAAAAATGAAATTGAAAATGAAAATAGAAAATTTGGACAACTCCTTAGAAGAGATGTTCTATGACTACCTCTAGCTATGTTGTTCCAATAGTTACCCAAAATATGATGGAGGATTTGACTTGTGTTATTTAAACACTATATACTTTTACTTATATTACCCATACAAATTCATAATATATTAAGTCCATCCTAGTTAGAGTTTTGGTATGCCAACTTGCTTAATATTGAAAAATATACTGGATTCTGGGGGAAGAAAAATTTAAGGGTATTCAACTGTGGATGGTTAAGTAGCTATGTATCCCACAAACATTTATAGGTTCAATATAATTAGTGTATCCTGTTAATTTTAATTAGTAGTGGGTTATAATTTGTTTATCATTTCAATTCCCATTAATATATGTGTATCAATGGGTAGTAAAACTAATTCCTCCATAATTTCAACTTCTTCATCCACATATCCTATTGAATTATCACCTTTATCAATGAGGGACTCTAATAAATTGACCAACTTTGTATTTAAATTTCAAGAGTGATCTGAATAATGTTGTATTTGATTGAAATTTTAAAAATTAATTTATGATGGATATATATCCATAATTTATATCATCCTTTAACTCATTTTTATTATTAATGGCGGTAGAAAAACATATAATAATGGACCACATTGGACCTCTATATTCTTTATTTTTTCCTACTAGTGTTGTAGATTAAATTAAGGGTTCTATTTCAGGTTTTTATTCCTATTTCAGTATCCCCAATTATTTTTTATCCTATCATATTTTTAAAATTGGTTTTGACCAGGTCAAATTATTCTTATAACTCTTGTATAAACTAATTTGTATATTATACTCCATAATAATCTTTTTCCATTTAATGGAATATTGTTTGTAATATAATATAATTAGTTTATTTTTAAATATTTTAACTAAAAACTAATAATTTTCATTATTTTGAATAGATACTCTCTACATCTAATTTATTTATATCTTTTAATTTGGCCAATTGAATTGTATTCAAATTTTGAAAAATATTCATTATAAAACTTCGATGCAAAAACACCACACTAAATTTGATGAGAGATTTTTTTTGATCCTCTTCTATATGTATTTTAAAAATGTCTAAATTCATCTAAGTGGTTAACCATGTTAATATTTGTAAAAACCCTTCGAATAGTCATCAGACTATTTTATTTATGGATCTTTCCAGAATTTTTCATTACAAATTTTTTACAAAACGTGAATATTTATTATAGAAATAAAAAAATGAAAACAAATATTTGAATAGATGAGATAATACCAGGGCTAGTTATATGATACACATAACTACATTCTATATGTTTTATAAATCATTCCAAAAACCCACATAATACAATTTTTTCAGATCCTCCTTCACTTACATTATGGAACTATATGTTCCATGAAATCTTCCTCAACATATATAGCCTACCTCATAAATATTTATTGGTTAATGTGATATACATTTAAGGGGTATTTACCTCCCTAACACCGCGATCCACCATATTACATTTGTCCCCAAACTAAAAAAAATCCAACATATATAGGATATGAAAAATTAAAAGATGAAGAAGTTACTTGGTAGAAGAAGGAATTCTGATGAGTGTAAGGAGAAGAAGTTGTAAAAAACCAAACACATTATTTGTTGTCGTGTTATCATAGAATGAAAAAAATAGAACTAAATGAAGGCAGTGTAGTGACATTATATAATCTATCAACATCCTTCATCTATCATCCATTGTTTAATTAGTGTATATCCATAGACCAAGAGTTGATAGTGGTAGTTAATAATAAATTACATAAAAAACAAATCAAAATAAAAAAAATGTTATGAAAAATCATGAAAAGGGGAAACCAAACAATGAATACATGAGTGTCTATTAAAAAAGAAACACTTATATCTGATTTGTTTTTATATTCAAAAGTCATTTATATCGAGTTCTAATTATTATTCAATATCTTTTTTAGTTTTTATAAAGAAATATTATTTATATTTTTAATATCCAAATAGCATATCTTTTTAGAATATATATTCAAATTAATAATATAAAAATTTATTTATCATGATGGAACCCTTTTCTGAACACATAATATAGTGTAATATTTATTTACAATACTACATATTATTCTGTCAAAACCAAACATGGAAATTTAAATTATACCATATGATTTTTTTAAAAGTATATAATTAAATAATGAGGCCTCACTGATCAAAATCAGTTTGAAAAGTTATAAGAGTTGATTTATATTATATCTATGAAAACTATAATTTTTATTGAGTACATTCAATTTTTAATATTTTTCTGTGTGTGAAGAGAGTTATCATCCATGTTGTTTTTATTTTAATGTTCTTAGTATTTCATTTTTATTCATTGTTTTACCAATATTTATGGTCGATGGATTATGAGGCAAGAGGGATATAGGTTTTAATGATCTTCAATTATTTAGGAATTATATAGCTTTTAAGATCAATCCATGTATGACCAAGTTGATCTTAGGATTCCATATATAAGATGAAAGAGTGATTGTTGTTCTGATAGATATAATATCTTTGAGTTTTAGAATAGGATGTATTGGTACTGTAATAGGGGAACCATTGATCATGTTAAAGGTTACACTATCAATTTTCATGTATGTGAAAAATAAATGTTTATTGTATGTATTTGGAATTAAATATAATTTGTAATAATTTGATTATTTACTCTGTACTCTGTGATTTTTTCATAGTATTATTGTATAAATTTACATCGTTCTTATTATCTTATTAGATAATATGTATTTTTTTGATATATTTTCACTACATTTACATTATTTACTCTAAATAAATCAATTTGTATATATTTTATCTCTGATTGATCAATTTAATACTTGACATTGATGATTTTTTTGTTAAATTGTAATTATAATTCACCGCTCTTGTTTGATTTTACCCACCTTAATGTATCTGTGGTCAAAATTTGATACATAACATGTATTTTAATATAAATCTCAATAATATGAGTATTACTTAGTATTTATTTATTTCATATCAATTTTTATGAATTTAATTTAAATTCCATACAATAATTTCAATTTTTAGGAAATATTTATTTTAAATGGATGGTGTTTAGAAATTAAACATTTCAGCAATTTATGTCTAAAATTATCTCTCATATTTGATGAAAATGAATATTAATATTGGTGAGATTGAATAAACACATTGTTTATCAACCTCGGTGTTTAAAATTATGTTTTGATCACTTGAATTTATATATTTTTAGAGAATGGTGATTTTATATTAACATGATATGAAAAAGTAGAATTTCAACTCAATTTTCGTATTCCTAGTCCTAATGGCATGAAACATGTATGTTATTACTTTTATATTGGTATTGGTGTTTCAGGTAAGTCCCAATGAGTTTAGAAGGTATGGTAGGTGATGGATTTGATAAAATCAATCGAGAGAGGTTATGTTTCGTGTATCCATTAGTTGTGTCATGGTAGAGAGGCAACATCATCGTTGATATGCCATTTGTGGAACTTTTTTCAGATATGAGGGTTATGATTCTTCATTCTTTTGGGGGTAGATGGATTGTGGAGGTTGGAAATAATGTAAACCCTTCTCAATATATGGGTCTATAATATGGGGACATGAGCTATAGCATTGGGCCCCGAGGGTGAGTTTCGTGGGTACATACATTTTGGGGTGTAGTTGAATCATTGATCTAAGATATGAAATTTCCCCCTTTCTGTTGATGGATTTTCTTTAGGAATTTGGGATACACCATGGAAACTTTGTTTCCTTATTAGATCTAAATCATGGAGACAGTTGTGGGTCATAAATGTGCCTTTGAACATAATCGATGACACATGGTACCACATGATGTGTCACAGTTCTATCCATTTTTATTTATTATATGGTGTGGTGGTTAGTGATGAAATTTAGTCTTTTGTTTTAAAGGATAGTTATAAATTATAAAATCCCTTTAAACCTTGACTTTTTTATAGTTTTTCTCTCATTCAATGGGAAAACCAGTGGGTCCAACCATTTTTTAATCCCCAAATTAGTGGATTTAATCTTTGGTATTTTGGGATTGATTAGTGGTGGTTTTACATGATTTTATTTCTTTTCTACCAATTTCCCATATTTTATTTTCAATATTTCTTGCATCGGAATGTTTTTTTAGTATAAACCTTTTTGGGGAGTTTTGTATGTGAGGATTTTTTGGTTATTATGTTCCATGTTGGTGAGGGTTTTCCCTGTTTTTTAGTTTCCAAGTGGTGGTCTTCCTCTTGATCCGACTATGTGCAAATAATTTTAAATCATCTTTTGTGGTAGTGGAGTCCTTTGTTTCTAATTTATTTTTTTATGCTGGGGGGGGGGGTTGTGAATTTTTTATATTTTTGGTGGATAGTACACACCATAATAATCATGATAATGAATTTTATTAATTTAATTTTAAGGGTAACAGGAATAAAATCACATATTTTATATAATTTGGTATTTATGTGATATTGGAATTTTATAGACTTGATGATTTTCTAAAAATTGGGTTCATTAGTGGAAATTTTTGTATTGAGTTTTTTTGTGATTACATAACCCTTGTTGAGTGGTTGTTTTTAATCAACTATATTAGAATTGGGTAACCACATACATTTGGTAAATGAAATTATTTCCCCTTGAGATTTATTGACTTTATAAGAATACCCATAGAAATAAATAAGTGAGTGTGATGTGAATTCCCCTTGATAAAAAATTAAATATGTTATGTGAAAATGGGTTGTTTTGTAATGATATGTGATGATATGTATGTTATTGGTACGTAGGAATGATGTTTTGAGAATTTGTAAATAGAAATGATTTTATGGATGCTAGTTGTGTTGTATATATTTTCAACATATTCTGGGCGATTGTAAATAATTGAATTAGTGGGAATATTGATATAAGGAGTTTGGACGGTTGTGTTGAGTTATGTTGTATTATTCTCTATTCTAGTGTATTAATTGAATAAATTATAAATAACGAAATATTAAATGATAGGAATTTAAATGACATTAGTTGAAATTAAAAATGAATGCTTAAAATGATATAGGAAGTGTGACCAATATGGTTGATATATAAGTGTGGAATAAATTTGATTGATAAGAAATGTTTCTAATGAATGGATTAGATCATTTATGATAAATTTTGAAAATAGCATCATTTTTAATGAAATGTGAAAATTGTATTATGGCATGTTGAGTTTTGTAATAAATTTATTGATGGTATATAAAGTTGAGGTTGTTTTGAGCCATAGTAGTGATTTTGGGGAGTATGTTTTTAAAAGAGGTCATGAACCTTTTTTTTGGGATTTAGGGTCTATATATATATGACTTTTATATTCTTTTTGATACCTATTTTAAATCCAAACAATTTTGAACCATTTTTTGATGAAAAAAAATTTCGGGGAGTTTTTAATAACATCCTAGTTGTGATGTGAAATGTATGGATACACTTTTTTTCACCCCCGGTCATCTATGTGAGTTAGATAAGCACTGGCTATGATAAAAGAAGTCAAAATTACAATGGTTGTGGTTTTTTATGGAATTATATGACTTTAGTGGGGGTTTTCATCATATGGGGATGGAACTAATTTTAATTAATTCATGTTCACAGTACCTTATTAATCTATTTATGAGATGTGGTTTGCTGTCACAACATAGGTAATTTCTGGAGATATGAGATGTGATGTGAGGTGATAGAAAATTTGTCTACACGTGAGATTATATTTGATGTGGTATTTTGTTATGAACTGAATAGATTTGAGAAATATGTGATGTGATAGGTTGTACAAATGAGATGAGAGTTCCAAGATATATGATGTTGGGTTATGAGAGTTGAAACCAAGTGAGAAACCAATAAAAAGTACAATTTATATTCATATTATGATACAATACTAATATGTTTTATTTTTTGATCAATATTTGGTGAAGATGGGGTTGTTTAGTTCATATATATCGGTGTTATTGGTTCTATTGTTTAATCATTGGTGTATTTTTATAATTCTTGTAGATGTTTGAGGAATATATTTGGTATCCTTCTATATAAAATTTTATTAAAATCCCACGTATATACAAATATTTTCTAGGTTACCTATAGGTCCACATGGACCATTTTAGATATTTATATCTTACGGTATCAAACTATTGTTGTGCCATGGCCTCACCATTACCTTTTTTTGTCATTTATTTGGGGACTATTGTATTTTTTACACTTTTTATGCATTATTTAATGGTTATAGATTATTTCCATTATATTTTTTCATTGAGTTGATAGTTAATTTACATCGTATCTCATAATCTTATAAATTTTATATTGGGTAATGCTTCCCATACATGAAATTATTACACACTCGGTTCTTGTCTCTTACCCTAGGGCTATTGGAGGTGGGACTTGAGGGGTCATTATCCATCGTAATTTATTTTTCGCCAAGGTGGTGTGCTCTTGGGGGAGGGGGGGGGGTCATGAAAGATCAGGCTCAATACTTTTTGTTTTAGGTACAGGATAGATTTTGGAGTTAGGAATAGTGATGATGACATGAGTTGGTAGGTATATCAGGTCACTAGATCTAGTTGTGTGACATAATATTGGGAATACAAGACACAAAAAATAATTTTAGTGTCCCCTTTGATCTGGTGGGAGGAATTTTTTCATAATGGGTGACTAAGTAAGGTAGCACCTCTTGTAGCGCAGATAAATAAGAGATGTAAATTTACCATGATGGACTTGTGTATTTTTTTAAATTGGTTGGTTTTAGGATATTTAAAATCAATTAAACAAATATTAATAAAATTACACACATTAGGGCATAGAAAATTATTATTTATATTTTGAGTTATAGACATTGATCATCTCCCACATGTGGTTTGATTAGTGGAGGTTTATCAGGATGATCTGGTTGATCATTAGGGGATAGATTTTGTGGAGGGGGAGGATTAGTGGAAGATAATTTTTCAAATATTTTAGTGACAAGATATTGATAAATATGTGGGTGGAGACTATGATATATACAAAAATTACTTTTTATATTATATTGAGATCAATGTCATTTTAATTCGAGATATGATATATTACTGGTTCTTGTTGGCATTTACTCAAATGAAATGAGTTGTGCATCAGTGGTGGACATTATATTAGGGTGAGAATAAGGTGGATGAGGTTTCATTTGTCATGTTATAAAAAATTTCCTGGTTATATTTCCTTTTGATTACGTGGAAGGAAGTTAAGAGTCATGCACTAATCTCTCTTTATTAGGAGAGTATGTCTTTTCGAGAGAGGGGATCATATTTTTTATAACATGGAACATATTTTCAGGAACAGATATTTTTCCGTGTTGTTTTTTAGAAAAAAAGAATGAATTTGGAAATTTTCTATGTACACGTCATGTACTATTGAGTACACGCTGTGTACCTGGGTACCATGCGCAGTGATGTACTAGCCATGTAAAAACTGAGTACATGGATATGTTGGTGACCAAGAAGGCTTCCTAAATTGGGGTTTAGTTGTGTCTAGTACACGACATGTGCATTAAATGAACACATTGTGTACTTTTCCTTTTATGTTTTTTAATCAGCCCTGGGTCATTTCTCATCTCTTGAAAAAACTTCTTCTCCATGTGTTTCGTACAGGAGAGTGACCTAGGACAAAATAACTTTGTTCTCCTCATGTTCCCCAGTCCGATCTCTTATTGTGACGTAGCTGGGTGCATTGGATTCCCACCGGTGAGTTCTCTCTTACTCTAGAGCATCTCTTCTAAATTTCTTCTCTCAAGTAAGTTATTCAAGGGTGAAATATTTTCACCTTTTTTAGATATTCGATGTTCTAGGATGATTCAAGGGATGAAGTTCAATAGTGTTTACTATACTACATCAAGGTAGGTGGTTTGTTTCTTTCATTACTTCTGTTGGGATGAAATGTGATAAAATTTCTGAATATCCATGTTTACTGTATTGATTTTATAGAATTTTTCCTTGTTGAAGACCTGATTATGGTTTTTTTTAGTGAGAAAAGGGTTATTGATTATTCTTAATATTTATTAGCTTGATTGTGGATTTTTATCATTATTTATTGGTTATTCCCATTGAGTTTAGGAAGCATGATAGGCTGCTTTGTTTTCCATGCCTAGTGTTGCTAAGATGGAGTAATGTTTATTTGAGATTCATGTGTCATGCCTTATGAAATTATAAGCAAGTGGAAGTGACTATGAGAGCTTCCTGTGGTAGGGTCTTTTTATTTATGAATTGTTGTTATGATTGACTAGATGTATTAATTTTTGAGAGCTTCCGTGGGGGAATTGACCAGAGGGGTAAGACTGTTTTAGATATGTAGAGGGTCATTTTTAAATGAGTGTTAGACCATAGGGAATTGACTATGATATCATCAAAGGGTAATTATATTTTATTAATTCTATGCAGAAAATAGGGGTATTGTCTATGAGAGCTACACAAGTGTCCATGGTAAATGATTAGTGTCATGTGGGACCAATAGGGATTGACTGTGTGAGACTTCCTAGACGGAAATAGTTTTTATTGAATTGATGATATTTGAAACCAGAGGGGATTATACTATGAGAAATTTCCCAATGGGTTACATGTGAATAATTTAATGATTGTGATGAGTTTTCCAAGCCAAACCACAATCTTGGACTCCATCTTAGTGGTTGGATTATTTGGACTTCTTATAATTTTTTTTGATATGTTATACAAGGGGATACAAAGAATAGGCTAGACCCTAAGGATAAAATATTCACAAGATATAATAATTATTAAATGTAAATGAATGTATTTTAAAACTATATAATTGTTTACTTTTGAGTACTTTTTAGTTTATTGCTTCATTTTTTTCATATTACGTTATATAGATATATATATTCAACGATAGATATGAACATATATTTTGGTGATTACATACCAGGATTCTCCTCACAACCTTTTTGGGACATTCTATTTGAACCAAATATATTATATGGATGCAGGTATTGATAAGGGAATGCAACCTTCTTCAACAGGTACATGATTTATATTAGAGTTCGAGTGAATGGGGCCAATATGAGGTTTATGATGATATAGAGTTTAATATTTTATATACTTTTGTTTCAGTCTTGTATTTCATGCATTGGGACTTGTTCTCTACATTCCTAGATACTTGCGAAATGAATTATTATTTATTTGTATGTTATAATTGTCTATAATATCATTCTACCACTGTTTACTTCTGTTGTGTGGCATTACTACTTCTGCTACTGTTTAATATTTGATTCAATTGGGTTACTCTGTCAATGAGGTATTAGTTTCCACACTATCACACCAATGTCCCTCGATGCTATTCGGAAGCCTATGGTATTTGGGGGAATGCTCATGAGGTTATGTGAGTAACAGGGAACAACGCATCCTTGGGCGGCACCCGGAACTAGAATGTTACAATGTGGTCTCAAGGGAGGTTTTATTTTTCTTCTTTTCCTAACTCATTTGAATCTATAAACAGGTTTAGTGAGGAAGGATTAGTTGGAAATAAGTTGTTCCTGGGAGTAGCTAACCCGTGTATTGGGAATATCCGTGTTACCTATAATATTGCATTTTTTATGGTTTGGTAATTTTTACAGTTCATTTGATTGGACCGTTTGGTGATGCACTTGTTTTGAGTTATTACTATTGATATTTTGGTGGTACTATTTTGGTTTTATCGTGGTGATATGAGGGTATTCCATATCCTGCGTCACATAGGCACTTGATAGTGATCACATGTCATACAATCTTATCATGCCATTTATGGTGCAGTACTGATTGCATGTTGTGTGAAAGTTGTATTTCTAGATATAAATACCCTTTTGATAGATGCTATGATTGAATACCTAAAATTTGATTGGGTATTTGTAATATTTAATTTTTTATTTGGTTGGATTCCAAACATTGGTCACTAGGTTGTTATGGGACATCTTGGATCAGAATTTGGTGGATCATGTTGAACTTTAACTAAATTTTACCATGTTTTTTTTTGAAAAAAGATGCCAAACATTGATTTCTGGGAGAATATGCTCTCACTAGTCAGAATTTTTCCTCACTTGGACAAAATTATATGATTTCAGGGGTTCCAAAGATGTTTTCAAGGTTTACTATCTCGAAACCCATACAACACAACATGTGGAGTTATGAACTCATGCCATGTGTTATTATGTTCATGGAGAAACAACATTTCCTAAGTACACACCGTGTACTGGGAGTACACGTTGTCTAGTACTTGACCATGTGGCTAACTGTGTGAAAAGAGACATATGGTTGGGAAAATTATTATTGAACACTCAAAATATAAAATGTACACAACGTGTATAGGGAACCATGTGTCTAGCCATGTGACCAAAAACAATGGTTGATGAATATTAGGTTGTTCAAACCCTGTCTCGTTTATGAACATCGTGTAGAGTTGACCATGTCACCTACCATGTGACTAATGACATGGGTGGTTATAACAGAAGTAGTACACAACATTCCAAGGGTTAACACACTGTTTACTATTACCCATGAGAGAACTATGTAGTTCATGACGTGTTGAAGAACATGGGAATATGGGAATATTCAAGTACATGTCGTGTCTAAGGACGAAAACACTGTGTGTAGGGGTGTTACATTACCAGGTTTGGTAGTGGTAAATTACATGTTTGTAGATTAAAGGAACCAACTGTGTAGTATTTATACACTTCGTGTAACTTTGTTTTTTAAATATTGAATATTAACCTTCTCTTATTACTTTCATAAACATATTAATTTCATTCCTTGGTAATATTGAACTGAGGCGTGTGCTTGACCATGTAGAGTCATGCCACTGAGACATCCTTAGGTTGTATGCCAGGTGCATGGCGATGACCGAACACCAAAAAGTTCAGAACGAAGACTAACAAAATATCCTATTGTAATTTCCATTTTGGTACCAACTATCGTACAATCATTGGTGCTGATTCATAGTTCCATGAACGCTTTTTGTGGATGTGGCATTCTTTTCAGGGGGCACCGTATCTATCCCTATCTATGGAAGATTTGATGTAGGTGTTCAAACAAAAAACATCCTCCCACTTTTTCTGAGGATGGAGGACCACAAGCTGTAGAGTCTTTTTTGGAGGCCATGAATGCGATCTTCGAGAAAGTGTGGACACCTCTAGAGAGGAGGGTGAAGCCCATAACATACATACTACAAGATTTTTCCAATAGATTAAGGGATGTTAACTCACAGATGGGACATCATAAAGATATTACATAGGAAGATTTTTAGAGGACCATCTATGAATACTTCTATCCTGAGATGTTAAGGTCCAATCAAGCCTAAGAGTTCTTGCATTTGGAGCAGGGTGCTCTTTCAGTGATGGAATAATCATCTCAGTTTACAGAGACTTAGTGCATTTCACCTATCCTGGGAGGTGATGAGTTATCGTAATCTTGGATATTTTTGGATGTTCTCAGATATTAAATATGATCGTAGGTGAATGTCTTCAAGATAACATCAGTGATGGCTATAGTGAACTAGGCGCGGATTACCGTGCATAATCTGAGGGAGTTGGGAGTGGTGAGCCTTGGCGGTTCTGCATCCAGTGCTGGTACTCCTTTTAAATATAGCAATAATTACTACTAGGATTCCTAATGTGATGTTTCATTAGGAAGTATGATGGTATGCTTCTAGTGTGGGAAGCGTGGTCATACAAGACCAAATTTACCAAAGGTCCCAGTTGAGTTATGGTCATGCAGAATGATGGGTCGTCATTAGCGTTTTTTTGGTTGTTCTCACAAACAAAGGCTGATATGGGTTCTTCTATGACTCCAAATTCAAGAGTTGGATGATTATTTCTCATCAGTCATGGAACATGAGTTCAGTAGGTTTTTCAATCCAAGGAGTTCATCATGGTTTTGGTGGTCATGGTATATGTTTTTAGCAACATTAGTGTGGAATAGAGTAGGGTAGTGAGGCAGGGTCACATGGTCGTGGGGCAGGTCAGACTTTTGTAGTGGAGTAGACCTAGTAAGAGCAAGATCCCAGACCCTCTACTGTACGATTCTAGTTTCCTTAGTATTATCTTATACCCTTTTTGATATAGGGGATTCAATAAGTGTTGTATCTATTTCCATTTTGGAGATCTTTGGGCTCTTGTTTCTTTAGTTTTGAGGATGTTATGATGCGAGACACTATGTTTGGTATTAGAATTGCTATTGTATGTATGTGAAAGGAGTTCCCACTTGATGTTGGTAGGTGTCACTTCTTATGGGACCTCTATGTCTTAGAAATTACAAGCTTCTATTTCTTTCTCAGAATGGACTGGTTTGTCTCCATCTAGGCCATTGTTGTTAACTTCTATAACAATAGGGTGATTTTCACTTCACCAGAGGGTAGGTCTTTTATAAACTGTGGAAAATGGTATGTTCAGGAATGTAGAGCAGGAACCGAGCATCATGCGTTGGGAGGGGTTATAGGCCAGATTGATAGTTTATGTCTAGATAAATAGGGGGCTTCACAAATGTAATTTCATATAGTGGTTGATCATTTTAGGAATGACTTTATGGATGACATTCAAGGTTTACCTCTAGAGCGAAAAGTAGATTTCCCTATTGATGTTGTGCTAGGAGCGACACCTATGTCCACTCCTCCATATAGGATGAATACACCAGGGTTATAAGAGCTCAAGAATATGTTATAGGAGTTAATTTTAAAGGGTTTAATCTGACCCATTACTTCTCCTTGGGTTTCGTATGTCCTATTTTCAAAGAAGGTGGATGGTTCCTTCCAAATTTGTGTGGATTATCAGAATATGAACATGTTGACGGTCATGAAATGATGTCCCTTCAAAAAACTAATGATATATTTGATCAGTTATGAGTAATCAAGGTGTTTTTGAATATTGACTTGAGATTCGGTTATCATTAGTTTCAAATTATACCATTAAATATACATCTTAATGCCTTTCAAAGGAGGTATGGTCTATATGAGTGTTTGGTTATGTTGTTTGGTCTTGTGAATGAACCCAATGTTTTCATGGAATTAATGAACCAAGTTTTCTATCCTTACTTGGATTAATTTTTGGTTGTTTTCATGGATGATATCTTGGTGTACTCTCACACTCCACACAACCTTTCCATCTATCATGTGATCGTACTATGTACACTAATAGAGCATCAGTTATATGATAAGCTCTCAAAATGAAACTTTTGGATGGACTAGATTCACTTTTTGGGTCACATTATCTCAGAGATAAGAGTATCATTATACCAAGAGAAAGCGAGGGAACTAGTTTCCAGGAAGAAATTAAAAACGTCTTAGAGGTATACATTTTTCTAGGGTAGTCTAGTTACTACATCTGCCATATACAAGACTCTTCAATCTTATTAGTGCCACCAATGGGCCTAAATATGTAGCGTTCAATGTACATGTGGATAGAATCCTACGAATAAGTTTTTGGAAGATATTCTATGAGAATTCGTCATAGATTACAGGGGATATTGGGTGAGGCATATACCCATATTGGAGTTTTCATAAAATAAATGTTTTCTGATGATGATTTCGATGGAACCTTATGAGGATTTGTATGGTAGGTCAAGATAAACACCATATGTTGGTAGGAGGTAGGAGAGGTAACTATGATGGGACTATGTATTGTCTAGGTGACCACTGAGTAGTTGGAGTTGATTAAGAAGATGGTGGATACTGCACATTCATTGTTGAAATTTTAAACTTATCGATAGAGATTGCCTATGGAGTTTGAGGTCCGGGATTAGGTTTTCATACATGTCACACCATGGTTGAGACGTAGGAGTATTAGGGGATATGTGAATCATTCAACTTGATACGTTGGGCTGTTTGAGGGTTTGGAGTGATTTGAGACATTTTTCAATCAGTTGTATTTATCTCAGAGGTACTAAGCTATGAACGACTTCTTTTGTGTTTATTTGCAACATTGTTACTCTTCAGAACCATCCCACATTTTTTAACCCAAGGATAAAGAGTTGGAGGTCAATAAATCCTTCGACTATCACCCTTATTGGATTGTGGATCGCAACATGAAGGTTCTTTGGGGCTGGTATGTTCCTCTTGTTTGGGTGTTATGATAGCACGATAGAGTACAAGGTGAGACTTTGGATAGGGAGGCAGACATATGACAACAGTGGCCAAAGATGTTTTAATTTTCATCTTCACCGCCATAAGAATGGAATTTAGGGGATAAATTGATTTATGTTGTTATGTTTTTAAGAACTCAGATTTACATTTCAGTTATGGATCATTATTTTATGTTATTTTTTAGTAAAAAAGATTAATTTATTAATTTTCTATGTATACACCATGTACTCTTGAGTACACACTATGTACCAATATACAACGAAGTGCTACGTAGAGGTCATGTAATGGATGAGTACAAGTCCATGTGGGTGACCTGGAAGACCACCTAATTTGGGTGCCGGTTGAGGCTAGTACATGACATGCATAGTAGATTAACTCCCCATGTACTTTAATTTTAATTTTATTAAATGGATCAGGGTCGCATCTCATCTTCATAATGAACATCTTCTCTCTCTGTTTTCTAAAGGAGTGCAACGTACAACTACATAACATCAAGATACTCTTGTTCCCCTATATGAACATTGATTAAGATTTCCTCGGGTGTGTTCAATTCGGACCGGTCAGTTATCTATCTTTCTAGAGCATATCTTCCAAATTTCTCTTATCTTGTAAGTTATTCAAGGTTGAACGATTTGGATTTTTTTTAGATATGAAATGTTCGAGGCCGATTCATGGGACAATGTCCGAGTGTCTACAGTGTACCACATTCTGGTAGGTGGTTTGGGCCCTTTATTGATTTTATTTATATGATATATGCCAAAAGTCATGAATACCCATTTTTAGGGTATTGTGTGTTATGGAATTTAGCCCAGTTGTAGATCTTATTATGGATTGTTTGATTTAGAAAGGAGTTTTTGATAATACTTAAGGTTTATTACCTTGATTAGGTATATGTTTCCCTTGAGTGATTTGTTAGGGGAATTTGGTCTAGTAACCATGGTAGTCTGCTTTTTTCCATTCCTAGTGTTTTTAGGATAAAGATGTTATTTATATCATATTCAGGTGTTACTCATTATGAAAGTATGACCAAGGAGAATGGATTGTGAGAGCTTAATGAGGTAGGACCATTTATTTATGAATTTTTGTTGTTATTGACCCTAGTTATTGACTGTGAGAGATTCCATGGGCTCATTGACCATAGGGGTTAGACTATAATGGTTTCTCATAAGGTCGTTATTAATAGAATTTTGGACCATAAGGAATTGATTTTGAGAGATGTTAGGGGTTAGTATTTTTTATTATTTCTCTAAAAACCAAGGGGGTATTGATCATGAGAGCTATCAAAGAGGTCGTTGAAAATGATTAGTGTCTAGGGGGACTAATGTTGTTAGATTATGTGGGATTTCCTAACAGGTCATAGTTTTTATTAAATTGATGATATGTGAAACAAAATGGGATTAGACCATGAGATCGTTCCTAGAGGGTTTGTATTGAATAATTGAATTATTACGACTAGTTTTTCAAGGCAAAGCACAAGATTGAACTTGGTATCATTTTTTGGATTATATGGTCTACTGAGAAGTATTTTTGTCTTATTATATAGATGGATACAGAGCGTAGGCCAGATCCTGAGGTTAAATTATTCAAAATATTGAATAGTTGTTAAATGTAAATTAATGTTATTGAAAACTGTAGGATTTTTTACTTTAGAGTACTTCCTAATATGCTTCATTTTTTGAATATTACCTAATATATATATATATATATATATTCACTGATAGTTAGACACCGATATTTTGTGTTTTCCTTCTGGGATTCCTCTCACATGCTGGTTCGGGCATTCTATTCGACCCAAACAGATTATATGGTTGTAGGTATAGATAAGGAGAGGCACCCTTAGTGAAAAATTACATGATTTATATTGGAGTTGGAGTGCATATGACCAAGCCGAGGCTTTAAATTCTATGGTGTTTACTGTTTTCTGTATGTTGGATTCAGTCTTTCCATTCCAAAATTGGGACTTGTCAGTCTGCTTTCCAAGAAACTTGTGACATGCATTATTATTCATGTATATGATGCAGTTGTCTATAATATCAGTCTTATGCTGTTAACATCTGTTGGGTGGTATTATTGCTTTTTCTAATATTTATTTTTTATTTCCCTTGTGCTAATGTTCCAATGAGGCCAATGTTTCCCCACAATCACACCTAAGGCCCTTACTACATGTCAAATTCCTCTGGAATTCAGGGAAATTCTCTTGAGGTCATGTGACCAACTTTGTATGTGAAGTCCTTTGGTGGAACCTGGAACCAATATGTTACAATGTTCAAGGATGTGTTAATTTTCTTCACTAATTTTTTTCTGATGAGGTGTCTTGTGTGTGGAACCTTGAGTTGGGACTTTTTTCTTTTATCCAGCATGTAGTCACTCTCTTCACATTTCCATCATATTTAATACTTTAGAAGATGTTAGAGGTGATAGAAAAAATGAAATTGGGAGGTTCTTTAAATTGAAAGGTAACCAAAAAGGTTCCTTGATGAGTAGGGATATCAATATAAGGTTTTAGGTACTAGTAAATTGGATTTTTAACCACCAACGAGTCAAACTCTATAGCTACCCTTAAGGATGTCTACATCTAGTGGTTTATGATAATTTTTTAGAGGCATCGGTTTAGTACTCTATGATTTTGGGGGATATTATTTTCCCCAAAATTAGTACACAGTGGTTCTCGAAGCTCAGAATGGTGCGAAAGGACATGTTTAGTGTTAGTATCTATATCCACATCAAGTGAGGTCGTTTCAACAGTAGTATTAGATGGCTAATATTCTATTGTGGGAGATAGGGAAGGTATATGTTTTCCATAGGATGTAATTTCCCCCCTAGGGAACTCTAACTAAGAATTATTGTGGTGGGTGTCCATTAGTAGAGAGTAAATGAAGCATAGCATGGGCAGTTTCCTCCACTGAAGGTGGGAGTGCTAAAGGGGACAAAAATTATTCTTTGTATAATATGTTTATCTTCTACTACTGTTTGTGACATTTTTTATAAAGAATACTTGATGGATTTTTTTCACCCACTGAAGATTATTATCTTGGAACTTATATAGAAAGTATTCTCATCACCTTGTTTTTGAATATAGTAGTTTCAGGACAGACTAGCTTGTTTTATGTGTGCCAACAGTGTGATTAATGATGGGGAAACAAAAATTTAGTGGGGATATTTTCCTTCTGTAGATGTAGGAATAAAAATTCATTCTCAATATTTACTAGTTTTATTTCATGAATGCTATCAAAATATTCATTTAGATAATACTTTTGTCCTCATAAGTGGATGGGTGTCATGTTGTTTTTTTCGGTGAACGGAGTTATCAGGTGGGTAGTAAACATGAAAATACCGTTTATTATTTGAGTGATGAGAAATCTATATGATTATTTTATTCTTGAATACGGAGGATTATAGGGTTTCTATGGAGTTTATGGTCGTTTTTTCCAACGAGGTTGTACCACTACCCCCATGACATGATGTTGAGTTTTGGACAGACTTCCAGCCCAGTAATTTTCTGATTATAATTTCTTCTAGTCGAATGTATCCTTCCGAGTTATGCAAGATGAGGAATAAAATGTATAATCTGATGAAAAATTTGTTTCATCTAACCAAATGTGAATATATGGAGTGTTATAGTGTTATTTTCTAATGAGGAGGATGGCGGATTGAGGTTGTGATTAGATTAGCAATGTTTGAATCTAGTGATAATAAAAAATCACTACCACCTTATAATGATAATAAATCCCCTTAACTGATTGGTACTGGTGCAAAATTTCTCTAAAATTGTTATGTGATTAGGATATCATTCATTGTGGGTAAATGATGATAATATTTAAATGGATTCCATCATATTTATGTATGATCGTTTCTTTTTTTTGCCATGTCGTGCAAGGTTATGAATTCTCAAAATCTATTCTTGGGGAATATGATCTCTATGATTCATGAAATCCTAGAACATTGTAAAGCGGTGACCCCAGTTACCCAGAGTCGGTCCATTATTACATAAAATTTCCATGATATAAGGAAATCATGTCCCAAAAGACCGATTAGTTTAGTAGCCACGCAAATACTATATACATTTATAAGGTCAACATTACAACTTGAAAAGAAAAACAACACTAAATTATTCCATTGGAAACATCCAAGCTTCCTAGATTATGCCAAAAAGTCACTCATTACTAACATCTTCACATCCTAGGAAAAATAATACATAGAGATGGGTGAGCTCAAATGCTCAGTAAGGATAACAATATAGTGGAAATTTTCATAAATAAGCATAAACATTTAAGGAAATGAATTACTAAAAAAAATCCTTTTAAACTTGTAATTCTGTATAATATGGAAAAAATGAAATAATTACATTAAAATATTCACATGGATATTCTACTAGTCGAATAATAACATGAAAATATCAATAACCACTTTCATAATGTTGGAAAGCATAATGGCAGACTATCATAAACACAAAGTCAAAGCCTTGTGCAAAGACTAACAATAAGATTTTTTCAAGTCCTTGTTCCAAGACACTAGTTTGTCTCATGAAACCTACTGATGCATCGAGGAGCTATAGCAGGCTCCACCCGTCACTTACTATGTCCAATTAATTCCTCATATGAAATGTTTGAAACATAACATAAACATTTATATTAAAACTAGAATATGAAATGTCAATACTTTATCCACAAACGATGAATGGTATAAAAAGAGAACATCCACAGTCAAACATAACTCATTAGATACAATATGGATGATTGTATTGTATCAGATTAACCTCAATCAAGAATAATGAAGGATATTGACATAGATGAAAATAATCATCAAAACTATTATAGAGAAATATCCCCATTTTTCTTGAAATCATTTAAAAGTAACACTATTTGTCAACAATCCATTTAAAAATAGATTTTTTTAATCAAGGTATCACATACCACTTGGAAACTTTTAAACGGAATTTTATTTTTAAAAATTTAATTTTCATATAAATAAATCCTTAAAACCATTTTTAAAACATGGACATTAATGAGAAATATTTAGAATAATAAATCATTAAAACATTTAAAATTATATTTTCGTTGGTGTTCCTAACCAAAAGACAGACACTTTACTAAAAATAGTTGAGGTAATGAAAACATTGTAATATCATGAGAATAAAGGGATTCATGATATAATATGTCAAAGTAAATTATATACACCGTATAGAAGTGATTTTGTGTATAACAACAATGAAGTCTCAATAGAATGTAAATTGAGATGAAACTTCTTAGAAAGACTGTATCCTTATGTTAAGGATAAATCGACAAAATAATTATCTGTGATAAATATAAATACAGGAAATATAATTGGATATTAAGTTTAAATCAATCCGAGAACATTCACACATATTTTCGTAAAAACCACAACAATGAATTGGATATTTAACTCAACAAATGGAGATTGAGTTAAAATTACTCTTATCAAGTTCATATCGATGACTTGAGAATTTATTAGTGGAGTGATTGTATGTATCAAAAGTATATCCATAGAGAGGGGAGTAGAAATTATGACATAAGACAATTAATAGTGATTCCACACATAATCTTGGAGTAAAATAATCAATGAAGTATTGGTAAAGCCGAATGAGTGGAAATTGAAAATTCAAATTCCTTATCGATTTGGTAACTTAAGAAACATACACCCATGAAAAAAGGATCCTAAAATGATGATGTAAATATAAATAAATAAAATTCTATTAAACAATGATTATAATAATGGGCAGTACACACACCACATGCAATAAATATGTGCTGAACAATGGAGATCTCACTGAATTAAAAGTGAGATAAGAAACCCCTTACCTCATGTCATAATTATCTTGTGTATTCCTTGTTCTTCCTGAAAAATAAACCTAAGATAATTTCTACATTATTAAGAACAATTTTAAAATTTTTTATTCCTTTTATATCACTTATTAACTTTCTATAATAATTATTTAACTATATGTGTTCATATTGGGTATTTTATTGATGTTCAGAACTTGAGTAAAAAATGAACATGTTATAATTACAATTTGTCCATGTGTTTAAAAGACCATTATCTCCAGAATGATATAAATTATTTAGATATCATGTAAATATTATATATCCAGTATATATATGTATTTATAACAGTATGTAACTTTTGGAGATAAGAAAGGAAATGCACCTTTCATGGAGGTGGTAAGCCGTACGTACTCATGAATACAACATTCCTTTCAATTTTTTATTTAAATGGAATTAAAACATAATGATACATAGATATATTATATTTCTAATATAATATCATATGGTATATTTTTTACATAATTTATTTAACTTTATTCTTTATACGTTCCATGAATTTCATGAACAAATCATATCACCTTGAGGGGGTGGTAGTCCGCACTTCCTCAAATAAAATTATTCTGGTCAAACATATTGGAAGGAATATAAGTGTGTTTTTAAATGAAAATTACATAATAATAGAGAAAAAATAAACATAATAATCATAATATACAAATACAGTTCCATCATAATGGCCACCATAAGAGGCATTAAGAGATAATCGAAAAATCAACGTTTCGTGAGGCGTTAGTTTGCCATTCGTAAAAACATTATGTTCTTCACCAATTAGATGAAGGTGTGTGTAAGGGTAGCTCAAACTATTTTTATAACAACAACCTAGTATATTGAATATATTGGTGTTGTTACAAAATAAAGGAATAAAAAGAGTTCATGGGGTTGGAGAAAAAAATGAAATGAATTTAAGAGAAACAGTTACCTTTAATATGGGTAACATCCTTTGGTTTGAACCAAAATTACTTCTTGATGTTCCTTTTTCCTAAAGTAAGGCTTCTAGGTGGAGGAGAGGTATGTAGGGAGCTTAATTCGGTAGAGTGTGGATGAGAAAAAAGGCTTGAGAGGTTCGAAGAATTGGTTGTAAGTAGTCTCTTTTTATAAGGGGAGAAGGGGCTCTTTAGGAAAGTGTGAAACTATTTTTTTATTATAAACTTATCTTTGGGTTTAAAAGGTCCAAAATAGATTAAAGATGAAGATAAGATGACTAAAAATCGAAATAAAATCATCCAATCAGAATTGGACATGTTTGGATAACATTTTAATTATTATAATCTTATTTAGTTAAATCATTTATTAATGAGGTAAACATTAAATCATTATTGTGTCATAAATAATTTAATTTATTTGATGTCTAAAAATTTGAAAAAAAATTCGATGATGTAGGAAATACCTTTTGGCCTTCCAATGAATATTTTTAGTCGAAAATATAACTTATATAACTCCATTTAAAAATTAATTTAATAAAAGATATTTATTTGTGTCATTTTTGTCTTTAATTTAAATTTATTAATCTAAAGAGTCATTATCACTATCAAGTGGCGCCATGGGGTCCCAAAATCGACCCAAGGATTCCCATGGTCGTCCATGACTCATCCAATAAGATTAGGACAACTGTTAAGGTAATTTTGTATTATTATAATATACTTGTTACCTTGAATTACCCTATTTACCTTTAACCGCGGTAAATAAAAGTCAAAAGTTACTATTCACAAAATTTCTTTTAATCTTATTGAACCAAATTTTACTTCTTGATATTAACCGTGTCTCTATGATTTTCGAAATTAAACTCATAGAAGTGGTAAAATTTAATTTAAATGTAAAAGTCAATTTTTTAATTACAACTAAGTTGTTTCAATATTCATAAAAAATTGATGTTTTTCAGAAAAATACCCAAAATTCAACATAAGCATTATTTAATATTTCAAATTAAAAAATGATGTGTATTTTTCTAAATTAAAAACCTAAAAGTGGCATTAATTAATTTAAAATTAATTCCCGTTGTTTAAATAAATAGCGTGTTTTTACGAAATAATAACTATCAAAATATTGACATTTGTTTATGTTCAATTTCAATGTGAAATTAATTCCAATGACCAACATTGGATGAATTGGGAAAAATATAATCTAATTACACATTAAAACAAATTAAAAATATAACATAACCATATAAATAAATTATATTAAAACACAGTGTTGAATTAAAATACAGTATTTTTCACCATTCATAAAAAAATTAATATTATCAGAAAAATACCAAAATTTTACCCAAAGTAGATTTTAATGTCCCGATTATAAAGAAGAATTTTATTTTTTAAAATATAACATTTAAAAATGACAAAAACTATATTTAACGAGGGTTCTTCATCAAAAGGAGGTAAATCGGCCTTTATATGATTATTAGAGTATTTATGCTTAAAATTGAATTCCTTTCTTATTTTAAGCCTCTATATTTTATTGGATAAAAGTAAAAAAATTTAACAAAGATATATAATAATTTTTTACTTAGTTCTATTCATTTCCACCAATATAATGGATTGGCATTATGTACCATTTAAAATAATAATATTATATTATTAGTGTGAAACATAAGATTTCAAAGAAACCTGTTGTTGTGTATCGGGTAAGCCATCGAACATAGAATCCCCTTTATATTAAAATTAACATTTAATTCAAAAATATTAATAAATATGAAAATGTATTATTATTTATTTACTCATGATGTTACATCCTTCCCCCCTTCTGATAATTGTGTCCTCTCAATTTTAAAATTAGTCTTGGAAACTTCATTGAAATCCACACATCGGAAAAAGTGTCTATAAAACTATCAATTTAAAATAAATTAATTGAAGTAAAAAGGTTACCCGAGAAAAAAATTATATGATTCCTTGAAAACATGGATATTAAGGAGAAAACAATGTTTCATGTTCTGATGGAGATGGATATAAAAAATAATTAGGAGAAAGTTAACAACAAGAAAAACAAAAACTTGTGATTGGATAAATGGTCAATTGTATCCCAGTATGAAAAGTAAACAGATAATTTTTTTTAAGTTACATTTAATGAAGTTGAGGAATTTATTTGTGAGATTGACTAAGAACATAAAGATATATATTTACTTTTAATGTAGAGTTTCTTTCTTTAATAAGTTTCTACCACCAACTGATCTATTTTTTTCAAACAATGAGTATTCAAGATGACTTGATCACACTTGAAGAGCTAGAATCAACTCCTAGAGAATCACATGATCCACAAAAGATAAAAAATATATTTACCTCGTCTTTATAGATTAACCACCACCAAAATGGTTAGTATAAGAATAGATGACCCATACAAAGGATAATACTTTAGAGAAAGAAATACTAATCTTAATTTATAAAATTAAAACAATAATTCCCAAATTTCAATAAATACCATTCAATAACCAATTTTCTTTCAAATTCATCATTATATTATAATCTAATTTTGAAACCCAAACCATAGAAGAATTTTATTACACAGTCTTCCATGTTAAATTGTATCTCCAAATGAAATCAACTACTCTTAATGTCACATAATTAAAATTAATTATCCTAATAACATATTCTCTATTATAGGTTAATAATTTCTATAAATAACCCAAATAAATATAATCCAAAATAAAAACATAGATGAAAATCAACCATTACTCCTCAAATGAAATCCCATAGTATTTTATTTTCCTCGGGCATATAGTGTTCCCAAAAAAGAGAACGTCTTCCAAATAACATTTATCACATAATCACCAAATAATTTTCCTATACTAAGGGTATTAATTTGATAAGACCTAAGAAACCAAGTCAACTAATTATTGATCAATAAAATCATTTAATTAATATTAATTAGTCACATCAACTAGGGAGTTCATGTAGTCTAGTGGTATGTGATAAATCCAAATCGCACTCTATTTTGTGTGTTCGATTCCCATAGCTTTGTCTGATGCGATGGATTTCTACACGGTCTACCTGTTGTCCTTTTTCAAAATCTATATTTTATAAAATTACCAAAATAAGAAAAATTCCTCAAAATAACCATTAAATAATTTAACAACAAATGTTATCTTGTACAATGAATTTTCATCCCAAAATATCATAATATGTAGTTGCCTCAAACCCAATGATCATATAAAACCAAATAGCTATTTATAATGATATCCACAAGTGAAAATAAAATTCTTCCTCAAATATCATTTTCATATGAAAAACTGTAGGGTTACAAATACAATAGAAAAATATTCCAATGTAATCCCATCAATAAGGAGCACTAATACTTTTAAGAAATTTATCCAACCATTTACTTCCACATAGCTTCTTATTTGACCATGAAAATATCCTATAGAATTGGGCATTCAATCAGGTAATGGAAAGGTCCCCTAAATTTACAAAAAATGATTGTTAATATATTCTTGGGACCATTTTTATTTTCTTCTTTAGTATTCTTCATTTTTTCATGGAAATTATTCACTTTATTTCCATCTTTCCCACACATAAAGAATTTATTTATTCCATTGAGATACTTTCTTGGGCATATCCTTCCACATTTCATGCATGATGGTAATTGAGTATTCTTTTCACCATGGTCTCCACTGCTAGAGCTCTTATCATTCATCACCTTTCTCTTCTTTGTTGACTCTGAGAGTTGGTTAATAAATATGTTATTGATCATATTTTTGGGAAACTGATTTAGCATGAACACGATATCTTTTACTCCAATCAAAAATCCATTTTTTTCTCATTTCCCCCATCATTCCCACCTTTTACATCATTCACAAAGATACTATGACATCCTTGGAATCCAGCCATTGACTAAAACTAGAAAACATTGTGTGAGTATGAATAGTCATAAAATTATTTACAAAATATCATCACACCATATTTTCAACCAAAAACACGCTAGTATTAACCAATGTTATTTATTCTAATCTTATATTAAAATCCATCAAATCAGTTTGAAAAGAAAATTTTCATTATCTTAAAAATATCCCCCGGGAGTGTTGTAACCAATAGTGTAGCAAGGTCTGTTGTCATGCATCATTTCCCATTCGAGTCTATCTCAAAGATGTGTTATTAGGTTTTACCCCTAGGTACATCTGTGCCAAATCCTCCTCTACATGATCGTATCTAGATTGGGATGTATTGCTTGGGAAAGTCCCAAAATCTCTACAATACCAATATTTTAGGAATTTATTCTATACTAATTATCAATGTCTATCTTAGAGCTATGTGATCTAATCGGAGTTTATCTAAATCTAGCTTCCAAGGTTTTTACTAAACATCCTCCGATACCATATATAATGCCCTGACCCTAGTTACCCAGAGACGGTGCATTATTACATAACATTGGCATGATACATGGAAATCATGTCCCGATAGACCGATCAGTTTAGTAGCCTTGGAAATACTAGATACATTCATAAAGTCAACATTACTACTTGAAAAGGAAAAAACACCAAATTATTCTATTGGAAACATCCAAGCTTCCTAGATTATGCCTGTAAGTCACTCAAAACTAACTTCTTCACATACTGGGAAAAATAAAACATAGAAAGGGGTGAGCTCAAATGATCAATAAGGATAACAATATAGTTGAAACATTTATAACTAATCATAAACATTTAAGTCAATGCATAACTAAAACAAAAGCCTTTTAAACTTGAAATTCAGTATAAATTGGGAAAAATTGAAATAATGGAATTTATTTATTCACGTGGATATTATACTAGTCGAATAGTCACATGAAATATCAATAACCACATTCATAATGATGGAAGCAAAATGACATACTATCATAAACACATAGTCAAGGCCTTGTGCCATGACTACAAATGTGATTTTATCAAGGACTTGTTCCAAGACACTAGTTTGTCTTATGATACCTACTGATGCATCGTGGAGAAATAGCAGGCTCCACCCATCACTTACTAATTCCAATACATTCTTCTTATGAAAAGTTTGAATCGTGACATAAACATTCGTATTAAAACTAGCATACGAAATGTCGATACTTTATCCACAAACAATGAATGGTATAAAAATAACACATACACAGATAAACATAACTCATTCCATACAATATAGAATATTGTATTGTATTATATAAACCTCAATCAAGAATAATGAAGGATATTGATATAGATGAAAATAATCATCAAAACTATTTGAGAGAAATATCCCCCTTTTTCCTGAAATCATTAAAAAGTCACACTATTTGTCAAGAAGCCATTTAAACATAAATTTTTGAATCAAAGTGTCCCATACAACTTTGAAAATTTTAAAAGTAATTTTAATTTTAAAACATTAGTTTTCATATAAATAAATCCTTAAAACCATTTTTAAAACATGTACATTAATGAGAAAGATTTAGAATATTAAATCTTTAAAACATTTAAAATGATATTTTAGTTAGAGTTCCTAACCAAAAGAGAGACACATGAATACAAATATTTGAGGTAATAAAAACTTTGCAATATGATGATAATAATGGGATTCATGATATCCTATGTCAAAGTACATTATATACAACATATAAAAGTGATTTGGTGTATAATAACAAAGAAGTCTCAATGGAATGTAAATTGAGATGAATATTCTTATAAATACTGTATACTTAGGTTAAGGATAAATCAACGACATATTTATGTGTGAAAAATATAAATACACTCAATATAATTTTATATTGAGTTTAAATAAATCAGTGTACATTCAAACAAATTCTTGTAAAAACCGCACCAATGAATTGGATATTTAACTCAACAAATGCAGATTGAGTTAAAATTACTCTTATCAAGTTCATATTGATGACATGAGAATTTATCAATGGAGTGATTATGTTTATAAAAAGTACATCCACATAAAGGGGAGTGTAAATTAACACATAAGAAAATTAATAGTGATTCTATACATAATCATGGAGAAAAATAATCATTGAAGTATGCGTAAAGCTGAATGAGTGAAAATTGAAATTTCAAATTCCCTTATCAATTTAGTAACATCAGAAACATACACCCATGAAATAAGGATAATACAATGATGATGTGAATATCTATAAATTAGATTATATTACACAATTAATACATTCATGGGAAGTACACACACCACATGCAATAAATAAGTTGTGAACAATGGAAATCTCACGGAATTAAAAGTGAGATAACAAACCCCTTACCTCAAGTCTGAATTGTCTTGTGTGTTCCCTGTTCTTCCTTAATAATAAACTTTTGTTAATTTCTACTTGATTAAGAACAATATTAAACTTTAATATTCCTTTTATATCACTTATTTCCTTTCTATAATAGTTATTTAATTATTTGAGTTCATATTGGATATTTTATTGATGTTCAGAACTTGAGTAAAAAATGAACATGTTATAATTACAATTTGTCCATGTATTCAAAACTCCATTATCTCCAAAATTTATAAATGATTTAGATGTAATATAAATATTATATATATATTATATTTTTGTATTTATAATAGTACATAACATTTTTAGATAAGAAATAAAATGCACCATTCATGGAGAAGGTAAGTCGTACATATGCATGAACGCTACTTAATTTCTATTTTTATTTTTTAATGGAATAAAAACATAATGATACATAGGTATATTATAATTACATTATAATATCATATGATATATGTTTTAAATAATTCAATAAACACTATTCTTTATACGTTCCATGAAGGTCATGAACGAATCATATCACCTTGAGGGGGCGGTAGTTCGAACTTCCTCAAATGAAATTATCATGGTCACACATATTGGAAAGAATATTGGTGTGGTTTTTAAGGAAAATTACATAATAATGGAAAAAACATAAATATAATAAACATAATATATAAATATAGAGCCATCTATATGTCCACCATAATAGGCAGTAAGAGATAATCAAACAATCATCTTTTCGTGGTGCGTTAGTTTTCCATTTAGAGAAACATTATGTTCGTCACCCATTAGATGGAGGTGTGGGTAAGTGTAGCTCAAATAATTCTTATAAAAACATACTATTATATTGAATATACTGGTTTTTTGACAATATAATGTAATAAAAAGAGTTCATTGGGTCGGAGATGTAAAATAAATGAAATGAAATTACGAGAAACTGTTACCTTTAATTTGGGTAACTACCATTAGTTTTAACCAAAAGGACTTTTTGAAGTGCCTTTTGCCTAAGGTAACGATTCTAAGTGGAGGAGAGGGATTTAGGGAGCATAATTGGGTAGATTTTGGACGATCCAGAAGGCTTTATAGGTGTGATGAATTGGTTTTAAGTGGTCTTTTTTTATAAGGGGGAGGAGGGGATTTTTAAGAAAGTATGAAAATATTATTTTATTATATACTTATCTTCGGTTTCAAAATGTCCAAAACCAATTAAAGTCAAAGATAAGATGGCTAATATCCGAAATAAAATCATCCAATCTGAATTGGACATGTTTTGGATAATATTTTAATCATTATAATCTTATTTTTTTTAAATCATTTATTAATGAGGTAAAAAGTTCATCATTATTGGGTCATATATAATTTATTTGATTTTATGTCAAAAAATTATAAAAAAAATTACCATTATGTAGGAAATATTATTGGATTTCCAATTAATATTTATTTCTGAAAATATAACTCAAATAAGACTATGTAAAACTTAATTTACTAAAAGATATTTGTCTTTGTCATTTTTGTCTTTACTTTAAAATAATTAATCTAAAAAGTGATCATCACTCTCAAGTCGGTCCATGGGGTCCAAAAATTGACCCAGGGATGCCCATGTTTGGCCATGACTCATCCAATAAGGTTTTAACAAGAGTTTATGTAATTTTTTATTATTATAATATACTTTTTACCTTGAATTACCCTATTTACCTATAACTGCGGTAAATAAATGTCAAAAGTTACTATTCCCCAAAAATTATTTTCTTCTTATTGAACCACATTTTACTTCTTGATATTAACAGTGTCTCTAGGATTTTAGAAATTAAACTCATAGAAGCGGTAAAATTTCATTTAAATGAAAATTTTACTTTTTTAACTACTACTAAGTGGTTTAACTATTCATCAAAATTTGAAGATTTTTAGAAAAATACCAAAAATTCAGCCTAATATTTATTTGGTTTTACGAATTAAAAAATGATGTCTATTTTTACAAATTCAAAACATAAAATTGGAATTAATTAATTTAAAATTAGTTCACGTAGTTAAAACAAATAGAGTGTTTTTTAGAAATAATAACTATTAAAAGATTGACATTTGTTTATGTCCAATTTCAAGTTGAAATTAATTTCAATGACCAATATTGTATTAAATGGTAAAAATATATTCTAATAACACTTTAAAAAAATTAAAAAGATAAAATAACCGTATAAATATATTATATTACAACACAGTTTTGATTTAAAATACATTATTTTTAACTATTCATCAAAAAATGAATTTTATCTAAAAAATACCAAAATTTTACCATAAGTAGATTTCGATGTCCTGATTATAAAGAAGAATTTTTTATTTCAAATATAAAATATAAAAATTATCTAAACTATATTTAAAGAGGGTTCTCCATCAAAAAGGTGGAAAATCGGCCCTTTAATGAATATTAGAGTAGTAATGCTTAAAATTGAATTCCTTTCTTATTTTAAGCCTCTAACTTTTATTAAATAAATGTTAAAACATCTAAAAAACATATATAATAATACTTTAGTTTTTTATATTCATTTACAACAACAAAATGGCTCTGCTTTAAGTACTATTTAAAATAATATTATTATATTATTCGTGAGCAACGTAAGATTTCATGGAAACATATTGTTTTGTATCGGGTAAGCCATCGAACATAGAATCCCCTTTAAATTAAAATTAACATTAAATTCACAAATATTAATTAATATGAAAAAAATTATTCTTTATTTACCTATAATTTTACACCATTTTCATTTTTGTTAATTGACGATGTTTTTTCCTACATGAATTCATAATAGGAGTATGTTGATCATCTGAGATATTTCATACATGTTCTATGATTCCACCTGCTATTGGGAATGTTGTACAACTATACGTTCTAGTAATACATTATTGAGTCCCTTATTTGTTTAATAAATCACAATTGTGTCTACAGCCCACTGGTATGTAAGATATAAAATGGAAAAAGGATGTAGTTTTGGTGTCTATGGATAAAATTGTTGGTGGAGGTGTTTATATACTAGTTTCTAGTTTTCTAAAATATAGTGGATGAGAATGAGGTTCCTTGTAGTTTATTACATCCTTTCAATGTTCCTGAGTAGATGTGGGACAACACATTGATGAAGTTCATCAGAGGGTTACCCTGATCTAAGGTATTTTGTGATCTAATATTAGTAATCATGGTTTAGTTAAAAAATTAATATCCCATCATTGAGATCAATGATTCTGGTGCCATGAATGTTTTGGAAAATATATATGTGATTGAGGAGGGATTTTTTGAGGGTCTATAAGCTCTATTGTTTGAGAAATGGACTATTTTTTACCTTGTGATTTTATTGGTATTACAACATTATTTTTGTACATCATTAAAAATTAACACTACATTGTACCCTTAAAATAAAAAAAAGATGATGTGGACCATCCAGACACTGGAGGATATTGTATGGGCATTCGTCTTGGACCTAAAAACATATTGGAAAATTAAATTATATTTGGATTGGTTTTATTATAATAAAATATATCATTTATCCGTTGGACTGGCCCACTTTGATACCTTTTATAGGAAACCATGTCATTTAAAACAGTATTGCGAAAATGATGGGGGACATTAGTTTTTGGGAATGATGTAGTGCAGAACATGATAGAGAATGATTATCATTTTCAAGGGAGGATAACGGTGGTACCATATCAACCAAACTATTATTCTAACTAGAGGAGGAGGTAGTTGGATTATATGATTGGATATGGTGTGTTCTTGAAAAACACCACTTGGAATGGGATGTGGAGTTTTAGAAGTGGTATTAAGATTTCAGTAAATATTTTTGGGATTCCTTATTATCAGGGAATATTGGAATTGTGGAATACTGGTTCACACTCCCACCCTGACTCGGCCAGATTCACAAAATCATCAACATATGTCATCTTCTTCAGTAACTTAACAATTTATCTCATTCTATTGATTGGAGAGAGTAGGATATTTAAGATGAATCAACATTCCTATAGTAGTTATTAGATATATATGATCATCATGAGAAGGTGATATTTATTTTGGAGATTACTTTGGTTCATGTTTTGGGTAGGCATGGTGTCTTAGAGGAGACTACATACGAGCACATCAAATATATTTATTCTGGGCACCTCGAGTTATTTTTATTTTTTTGTTGTTTTATTACTTGTTAACATTGTTTTTCCATCTTATTTGTTAAAAAAATTTCATTCCCTTGATGAATTTTGATTTAATATTTAACCATATAAATAGAGGAAAATCTAATTCTAAATCAATATGTTTTGTACTATGGCATGATGAAAACTTTTCAGGTGAGCCAGTTCCACAAAAAGTTGAAAATATATTGACATTGACGACGAAACTTCTTAATATTTGTGCTTGTGGAAGATATGTGTGTTTATTGGAGATGTTTCTATCATGGCCACTATGGAGTCACAAAATTCTATATATTGAGGAATTAGTTTTCTACTGATTTAAATGATATGTTTGTACGGGTTTTTTTAGGGAGCATTCAGATCTTATCATGGTTGGTCTGGTTAATGGTAGTGTTTAGTTGTAATAGGGTCTTTAAGAAGAATCTGAAAGGATAGTTTTTCCGAACTTATTTCCATATATTTTCATGTTTTTTAATTATTCTATAGGGTGAGAATAGTTTGGGAGGTATCTTATGTAATGGTGGGGACCATAAAACTTGTTACATTGTGAGGATTCTATTTATAGATCATTTCATGATAGGTCTAGAAGAGTTTAGAGGATAAGAGGGGGATTTAGACATGAGAAAATACACTGAGAATATTTTTGAATAAATTATCATTGCTTATACAATGGATGACTGATATATATTTTAGGGACCATATGATAATGGAGAAGACAAATATGAGATGGTTTTTAGGGTTACTACCTTTTCAAGGGGAAACTGCTCCAGTGTGCTTGGAAGTGGAATCTCCCCTTCTCATATATTTATATTTGCAACATGGGGACTCAGGATGCAACATGGATCCCTTGGGGTGTGTTTTTTATTGTTTTTCCATTTTTTTTGTAGTCATTCTTTGAATTTGGGCTATGGTGTTACCCCATTTCCATTAATGGGTTCTATAGTGTCATTATCAAGGCTACACCATGTCCCGTTATCTTCCCTATTGAATATGCATCATGATGATAATAATAGATTCAGGATGTTGCTTCTACCTATATCATTTTAGTGTGGTGTGTTGGGGGAAAATCCCTTAAGGTAACATTGAAGTATTTTTGGGTTGATTTTGTTTGTTGACAAAGAAGGTTTCCTTGAAGAAATTGTCGAGTTCTAGAGAAGTTGTTGACAATACATGTTGACAAAGAATGATGAAAAAGGAAAGGACAATCTGGAGGCGGTACAAAAGAGTAGTACAAGGTGGCGCTGTTTCCTAGTGTTTGCAAAATTTTTGGGGTTCAAAATTTGGAATTTGGTGAGCATTGCGAAAATAGGATTTCCATGAAAATCATATTTTTATATTGCAAAGGCATGAGTTTCACGAAGATGGGATGAATGGATTGGATTTTGCGGAGACCAAAAAAATGGAGGCGGTTATGTTTCATGATTACGTCAAAGCTTCGCGAACAGTAGATTTGAAGCGCATCGTGGCAGTGAAGGGCTTTGCGAGGGAGCTTCGCGGAGAAGGCACGAAGGAATGTTGATGGTAATGCTCCGAGATTACGACGAGCTCTGCGAATGGAAAATTTCCGTGGTGCTTCGTGATTTAGACATAATTCCGGCAGAAACATCGGAGCTTCACGATTTGAGATGATGGGGCGTTGACTTTGCGTGGAATGTTCGATGGTCGGTGGAATCGCCTATAAATAGAGGTCTGCCCCCTCGAGAGAAGAAGAGAGAATTTTTAGAGAAGATCTTTTGCTCTCGGATTGCGAAGGTGGTTCGCGTAGTCAGTGTGCTTCGCGAAAGAGGAGCTTCGCGGTGGCTATTGTAGCTCCACGAATGTTGTGAGCTCCGCGTTGGCCCAGTGAGCTTCGCGAGGGACATCGCTCTGCGATAGCTTGATCATTGCGAGAGTGCTTCACAAAAGTGGTTCACGAGAGTGCTTCGCGAAATGGCAGGAGCTTCGTAAAGGCTTGTTTGAACTTTGCAAAATTGGGAGTCAAGCGAAGTATGGTTTTATGCGAAGGTGTTTCCAAAGTGAATTGCCCAGTGGTTAAGAGGAAAAGTGGTATTCATTAGTGGATGAAAGTTGGACTATAACAGAGCATCCATCAATAGTTAAGGATGCATGTGGTCATGCAAATTAAGAGACCTACAGGTCTATAAACTGTGAGTGGATTCCCTTCCAAGTGCAGTGAGCATAGGAAGATGAAGAAGGTGATCCACTCCACCGGCAGTGAGCCAGAGAGAGAGAAATAGGGAGTGACCCTTGGGAAAGAAGTGAGCTGCCCCTAAACCTTGCAAAGGCAGTGAGCCTGGGATAGAGTGACTATACCCGAACATTGTAATCCACATATAGTGAATTATAGTGGAATTTGCTACGACCGGAAACCTGTAAAGGTATGCTCTTTGGATGTAGCCCTTACCAGTGAACCAAATAAAATTGTTGTGTCCTGTGATTTCTTTAATTTCTATTTATATTGTGGAACAGAAAAGAGAGATAAGAGTGTTTTTCTTAACAGTGAAACATGATCAGAATGAGCATTAATTTTAAATTAGTCATACTCTAATTCACCCCCTCCTCTCAGGGTATTCAGCCTTGTGGACCTAACATGGTGCTATATGCTTCTCTATGGTCCTCCACAGTTTTAAAAATTCGGCGGATATAGGGTCTATCATGCATTGTGGGATTATATTTTAAATAGTGGGTATAAATTATAAAATACCTTTAAAGAATATAATTTGTCTATATTTTCTCAATATTTCATCGGTGAACCAATTGCATCCCTAGTATTTATTTTATCTCATAATAAATGGGTTTTGACAATATTTTTTGGGGATCGGTCCAGGGGGTTTTGGGCCAGTTTTATTCCTTCCCTAATAGTTTCACGTATTTTTTATCTCCACATTTTTTGTCTAGGAAGGTTACTATCAACGAAAAAACATTCTATTTTGTTGTTTTTTGAATAGGGGATATAGTGGTATTAATGGATTAGGTTTTTGATGTTGTTCTTCTTCATTTTTTGTTATAGGTGGTGTCCATCCTCTTTATACAACCATGTTCAATGAATAAAAAATCATTGTTTGAGGAAGGTTTTTTCTCTATTTGTCACTTAGTTATAGTAGGCAGGATGATTTATGATTTTTTATCAATCTGTAAGATAGTAGACACTATGTTAATGAAGATAACAAATCAAATTAATTTAAATTAAAGGTTAAGTGGAATAAAACCACCAGTTTTAATGATTCTGGTATTTATGTGATATCAAAATGTTTTGGGCATGATGAATTAATGAAAAATTATATCCATTATATTCTCTTCTTGTAATATGGTTATTATTATATAGGAAACCATATTGTTTTGTTTTTATATCACCTAATATATAATTGGATAACAACTTATATACCATAAATGAAATTATTTCCTAAAGATGTTTATGGAAAGTATGAGAATACAATTAAAATTAAATAAGGGAAAGATATGTTAATTCGATTGATTAATATGAAATATTTTATGTGAATGTGTTTTTTTTGGTTTTTTATTTTATGAATTGCGTGTTAGTGGTGTGTGTGAAAGATTTGTTGAGATGTGTTAAATGGGGTCAAGGTGATGGAAATTGGTTTTAATGTGGGTGTTGGGGTGAGAATTGGTAGTGATGTTAAATGGTGGCATGTGGGGGACCATTTCCATGAAAATGTTAGTTGAATTTGGTTGTTCTAGATGTCTTGATATTGATGGAATAAGTGAAAAATAATGAAATATGAAACTACATGAATTGAAATTGAATGGATTGAAATGGTAAATTAATGCATAAAATTATATATGATGTGTGGAAAATATTTTTTACTATTTATTGTAGAATAAATGGTCTCTATAATGAATGGACATAATGAATAGAATTGTTTGGTTATAAGAAATATTGAAATTGTATTAATTAGTAATTACAAATGTAATGTATCTTGTGTATTGTTGAAACCCCATGGTATTTCAAAAGAATACTTTTGTGTATAATAGTGTATATGATCTAAAATATAACTATTAGGTGACAATGTAACATCCTAAGGCTTCACAATATATAATTTTTCAATAAATTTCATCTCTTTGAGTTCATGGTGATCAAAATTTTATGAAATTGAATAAAAATAATATAGTTTACAGTAATAACCATGGAATTAAACTAGAGTTTATTAATTATACTACCTTATTTATGAAAATTATGGTTATACATTTACTGTAAATAAAATAAGAATTATTTAACTGAAAATAAAATGTTTTCTAAAAAACTGAATTTTCCTTAATGACGGTTCTATAATGCATTGGGAACATAATTTAAAAATAATTTCTACAAAATTGAGTAAAATTAATTTATAAATTAAATATAATTACTGAAATAAGAATGTAAAAATTTTCTATTGGTGAATTTTTTTAATTTATCAGAAACATTCATTTTTTGATAAATAGTGAAATATAATGTTTTTTATTGAATTTTATTTTTAATTTAAATAATTTACATTTTTTTAAAAAAAATTGAATTTATTTAAAGTAAATTTAGTTTTGATATATTATATTTTAACTAATATATGTAATTTTAATCAATTTAACATTTAATTTATATATTAATACATTCTACACTTATTAGAGTTTATTCCTTAGGAAACAAATTTTTTATCACATCTATGGGTAAAATATTAAATTATAATTTTCCACTTTGGTGAATTGGATATGTAAAAAATATTAATATATATTTAATTTGAATAACTTATATTATATAATAAATTTAAAATAAATTTTTCCATAATGAATAGTAAATATTTTGAGAAAATAATTACCACAGTTCAGGAAAAAATTGTTCTACATAGTTGTTAAAATAAAAAGATTTGAGTTAAAAATAAGAAAACAATTAAAAAACCAATTTTATGGAAATTTGTAGAACTATTATATTATTATTTTTATGGTAGTCCATTCTTAGCCTTTTTGAACATAAAAACATTGTTGAACCTTTTTATTATAAAATTTAGAAGTGTGCCACCTTCCATAATTTTATAAGGACACCCCACTATGCTCATTTTAACACTTCCTAATCCATTTTTATAATGTCATAAATAACCAAATATATTACTAATTTAATTAAATAAATTCAGGATTCCTTGGTTTTATTATAAATCCAACCTAGTATGGATTTTGGTTTAAACCGAAAAAAGTTTCCAGAAATCAAGGAATATCCTTAGATGAGCATTTTATTAATTCTTCTTCCTCATATTTCAATATTATTAAAGTAAGATTATAAAATAACCTCATTATCATTCATATAATAAAATGTTATTAGGTTTTGGTAATGATATATGTTCATCTTCTCTTCCATCAAATGGGAAATGAAATCATCAATCGTATTTAAGGAATACTACCGCCTCACGAAGTGATGTAATTCATTTTCCATAACCCCATTAATGAATGGATATAATGATTATTTAAAATATGTACAATATATTTATGAAATTATTATAATTATGAAATTTTAATATCACCATTAAATTCTTAATTTCCATTCTATTTAAATTACGATAATGTCCCTCATGATTGCGGTGGACTACTACCTCACAGAGCAATGTGATTCGTTTTAAAATTTCTATTTACGTGGAATGTAGTAATGATAAATTTAATAAATATATATTATATATATATATATATATGTTATTGATTATTTAATATTAATAGAACACCTAATTACTTAACCTTTCAATTTTTAAGGAAATTATAGTACCGCTCATGCATTCGCAAGACCTACCATCTCTTTGAATCAATGTAAACCATTCATTGTGTTTAATTAAAATATTGACAAAAAATAATAATATAATGAAATTTTTTTTAAAATAACCAGTCTCACTCTTTGAATTACAATTATATATAATATTATCAAGAAATATAAAATTCATGAAAAACAATCTTTAGAAAAAAAGGTAATGAACACACACAAAAAGGATAAAAATGAAATATTAATATCAATTATGTGGCTAAATTTTATACATGAATAATATATATTATTATAAATATGACTATGGTTCTCAAATAAATTAATAACAAGGTTAATATAATTATACAACATGTTAATGAATGATCTTCCAAAAAGAATTGTTAGGTAAGAGACATATTCTCAATTTCCCATCATTAAGACATATTGAAATGTTATAAACCAAAATTCATTTATATGATGTATATACTACCCATTTAATATGAAATATATTGAATAATCCATAATTCATGGGATTTAATGGTTCCATTTTAATAATTTAATAGAATGGTATTTATCTTGAAAATTATATAGAGGTAAAGGATTTTATAACTCAATTAACTATAATTGGATTATATTTTGTATTCACTAACTTTGATATTCTATGATTAAATTTGTAATGAATTTAGATTATATTATTTTTCATTTAATAATTTTTTTTCTGGATTTAAATTTGACACGCATATTCAAATTCAATTATTAATTCTTACTTCAATGTTATGATCATTGTGAGGTTTTATATCAAAAACATTTTTGATCAGAATTATTTAATCATGAATTTTCATTAAATGAAATTATTGGATAAATGGATAATAAATCACATCAATTCTTTTCATCATGGGTTACATAATAGGTTTTTAGGTAATAGTACCCTTTTTGACTCAATGGTGCTTAAAATGACTTAGAATTTGTTTAATAAAATCTGACATAATTTCTCTCTTCTCTCAATAAACATTTTTCATCCAAATCCTTTTTTTGATTTGATTTAAAAAATGATCTAAAGTGATTAAAATTAATTCTTAATTCTTAATTTACCAATCTATTAAATTTTACTATTTTTTATAGGAATCTTCATTTCATTTTCTAAACCATACCAGTTGTATTATACTTAAAAAGTTTAATGTATATTTGTCTTATTATATAAAAAATATATATCATTTTACACCATCCTAAACCCTAAATGAACTAAAAATTTATTTATATGATTCAAAGGTTATTTTAAATGAATTAGATTTTAATTTTTTTGGGAACTTTTTGTTTTACATTGCGATTTTCAAGATAAATAGGATATTTTCCTTAATTATGTTTTTAATGATATATTTATTGTATTTCTATTCATGAACAAAACACCATTTATTTTACATGTACTCTACTATGGATATGTTATATTGATATAATACTTAAATTTAATCTAGATGGTTCATGTAATATTTTTATTATGGAAATTATTAACAGTTACTTCATTAGTTCATTTCTGTATTTATTATCCATCACATTGATTTTTAACATTACTTTGATCATTGGATAATAAATTACCTATAAATATCCATATTATTTAAAATGGATAAATTTATTTAATTATCATTATAACATTTCTTCATATGTTGTTTTACATTTAATGTTATCTTATTGATTGGGGAAATTTTTTTATTCTTATTTACTAATCAATACAAATATTTAATGGTATAGAAACATTTCCATGAATTAAGTCAATTTTTAAATATTTGGGTAATTTTGCAGACATGTTGATATAGGCGGGGACTAGTTATAGGTATACTATTGATGAATTATTATTCTCATGTGATGAATCAACTAGAAAGTTTAGGATAAATTGTTTTCTAGTGTATAATCGTCCATCAATTTTAAACTGTTTTAAGAAAAGTCTGGATAATAGAGGTATCAAGATGCATAAGATCATGAAATAAAATAAATAATCATTTACTTTATTAAGAATTCAATAATTATCATCTTTAATATTTTTAAAATGATAATATCTTTGGATATATTTAATTCATAGTTTTTTTATTAAATGGAATTTTGTTACAGTCATTTACCTTTATGTATATATTACTCCTTATTTAGTTATGATAAATATATTTTTGATTAAATATGCATTTTCAGTTATTTACATTTCTATATTTATTAATCTTGTAAAATTAGAAAAATTTAATATGTGTCTAGTTATTTACCATTCAAAGACTTTTCTCATTGATTAATGATAGCTTCTGGTGTACATAATCTTTACTAAGCATTTGAGCTCATCCTTAATTTGTATTTTGATATTTAATTTGGGAATAATGTATATATCTTGTCTTGAAAATAAAATAAAAATTATTTAATTTATAATTTGATTTCTTATGTATTATTCCAATTTAGTAAATTATTATACCAAATCTTGGTTACATAAGATGAGGACATTATAGTTGTTATGGTCTGTTTTGAATTAGAAATGGTAGTGGAAGTGGTGGTTTTGGTGATGTTTAATGGTGATGAGGTGATTTGTATTGTAATTTATATTATGAACCTATATTGTAGTATGGAGTGTGTATATATATATCAACCAAGTAAATTCCTTATGATTTATATATGCACCACACCCATATAGATTACTATGAGAAAAAAACCAATTGTTTTCAGATTTTTTCCCATCATCCTGGTGATGAGGATGAATGGATGGTAACTCACTATTATATATTCTATATTCCAGGAGAGTTAGTTATAGAAGTGATGTGATGCCCGAAATTAAAATTTACACTAGTGGGGGTTATTTAAATAGATGATGATTTGACTTAAGTGGGGTTTGTACATCGTATGAGGAGGGAATTTGGTTGATTTCATTTAATTCATTCTACCATTCTAATCTGGTTATAAGATGTGTTATTACATAATTGAAGAGGTTTATATACGATATATGAGAGTTATGTGATGTGATAGGCGATGTTTATATAGGTGATATGAGATTTTATGTGGTGTGATGTGATGGAATAAGTGTATTTAGGTGAGAATTAATGTGATATTTCATATGGAAGAGATGGGATTGACAAGACATACGACATTGGGGTGTGAGGGAAAATAATTTGTGCTAAATATATTCATAAAACCATTTATCGATACTCTTATTATTATGTAACTATAAGTATATGGGCTATTGGGTGAGGAATTTATAGTTATAATTGGATTGGTTATGTCACACCCAGTTTTATTCATTTCATGGTTTTGATCTGGTTCATTTAAAATATCGAAAAAGTTATTGGATGTTGGTGGAGATTAATTTTGATTTTTGAACGACCATATATGTCTAATATCTCTAATTTGGGTTCTCTATTTCTTCTTTAAGTGTTTTTTGGAGAAAGGGTGATTACTTCAGGATTTTGGCCAACCGTGGGCCCATTTCTAGATTTAAAAAAAAATATTCTTTCTTTTATAACTCATTAGTTTTTTTATCATTTTTGACTCATTACTCTACCCACTTATCCAAATTTGACATATTAAAACTAAAATGTCCTCATTTTCCCTTAAAAATTCAAATTCATAGTGAATTGGTATTAATTATTAAGTATTGTGCAAGCCCATGAGCCCATTTCCAGTTTTTAATAAAATAATTTGTTTGTTTTCAATCTAATTAATTTTTAATAGGTTTCAGAGATTCAACCTCTAACTCAAAGAAAATACCCCTATCCTCTCCCCCAATATCAGTTTTACCTCTTTGGAGATCATATGAGTTGCAGATTAGAGAAAACATCTCAGTGTCTCTCAAATCGTCCAGAATCATAAAGGTAAATTATTTCATCCATAAATCATTCCATTCAACTCATTTTCCCACAAATAATATTTCCTTTATTATTCCAGACCTTATTATACTCTCTAATAAGTTTTAATCCATTAATGGTTCTCTAAAGGTGTAGATATAAAGGAAGACGAAGGGTTTTCTAGTTGAAAAAGTGGGATTTCTTCTCCTTTCTCTTCCCACTTCTTCCTCCATTCATTAATTATTTGTTTTATAATTCAAACTAGTCATGATCATCCAAGGGTTATACAATGATATGATTTTTATGGGGTTTTTGTTTTTTTGGGTCTGGTTGTCACATGTTTAGGGGTTGTAAACCCTCAGATGTTGATATTGGGTGTGCGTTTCCATTACGCCAAGGATTTGAGATAGGATATCCCATGCACATGCATTTATCATTTAAGATCAATAATTTTCTTATTGTTTTCATCTGATATATTTATTTATAATTATTATTTTTCATTTGGATATATAACTTGGTGTGAAAAATTGTAGTTAAATCCTTATTTTATGAAAGGTGGTTTTGTTTTTTCATAAAAGTGCACACCAAGTGTTTGTTTAAAAGTTCCTCTATCTTTCAAAACTATTTTTTGAAGTTTATAACATGGTTTATACTATTTTTAATATTTTTCAGTATCTTTTATAAAATATTGCATTCAATTGGTGTTTTATTCATTGTCAAGTACATGAAATAATTTTTTTTGTTTAAAAGGGCATGTCATGTGTTCTGTTAATTACCCGATTAGATTTTATGTGTCATGTTTGATTTAAAAATTAAATGAATGGATTTATAAATTAATTGGAAAATTGATAAATGGTATTTTGTGTCATAATAGGTCTTTCTAATTTGGATTTGGTTTTACTAACCATTGGGTTTTTGTTTACAAAATTTTTTGGACCGAGTTGTCGGAAAATGGAAAATTTCACATTATTTGGAAAATGGTTGTGCTTTGAGGATGTAAAATGAATGTTTTAAGGGATTTGTGAATGTTTTTCGATGCTGGTAATTTTGTGTAAACACATCCTTAATAAATTTACAATGTTTACCTTGGTCAAAGGATAATATTATGAATGGCTTAAAGGCCCGTTTGGCATTTGTTTTTTTAGTAAAAATGGGTTCCTTGTGTATTTCTTGTTCTGTCTTTTGGGGAAACTTTTTTGGTCCATGAGAATGATATATTAATTGGGTTTGGAACTTCATATTTTTTTTTGTGTTATTGGTGGGTTTTTGGCCTTAAAATGGAAATTTTTAATGGATTTTATGTTGTAGACATCGTTATACTCCTTGAAATTGTTTTACGAATATTTTTCGTGGTTTATTGATTCGTGAATGAAATGTGAAACATGTTTGTGGGTTGTTTTTGTGTTTATGGAATGGTAATTTAATTTTTATGTGGAATGTGTATTTGATAATATGTGTAACTTGACTGAGCACTGATGGGAATCTCGTGTATCTAGGTGGGCGGACGTGTACTAGTATGCTGCTAATTCCATGGGGATTTTTCCCCAGTTTCACGTTGCACATTTGAAAATAAAAAAACTAAATAAACTATGATGATGATGTTGATGGTGGACCACTAGGTTATGGGTAGTATTATTAATAGTGTAATGTGAGCATGAGAATGAATATTTATTACGGTTACTTTTACTACGATATGAGGTACCTACGGCTCACAACTAACTAGTTCCTAGGGGTGTTCCCGTGACTGTGCTCACTGGCTATTTTGTACTCACCATCAGCATAAAATGTGTTTGGTTGGTAAATTTAGTAGTTTATATGAATTATTTAAAGTTGCAAATTATTTAAAGCATCCCCCTTGAAAACTATAATCATTTTGAAGTTCCTCATCTTTGAAAACTGTTACCAACATTTTTTTTATAAAACATGCAATTTTTTGTCTGGTAAATATTTTTATATAGAATGGGAGCTCATTTGGAAAACATATCTTTATATCTTTTATTTCAAATATGAATTTTATCTTTCTTTTATTTTAGAGGATTTTCATTGGGAATAGAAAAACAGGCTAACCTATTGAGTTTTAAGACTCATTCATATAGTCATATTCTGTTTTTATCCATTGTTTAGGTTTCAGATTGAGTTCGATAACCATGGGAGATGTGTGATCATTATTTTATCGAGTGACCAGATGGGTCACATGGAGTTATTTGGGTTTTGGTTTTGGTCAGATGAGTTTTTGGTTTATTTATACATTCATTTTCTTGTACAAATAATGTTCAGTTCAGTTTTTAAATAATTGAATTTTGGGCTCTCCATTTCATTCTGCTGTTTGTTTGATTTTTTATATATGTGTGAAATTGTTCCCTTGTGCAATCTATTTATGCCTTTGGTTCTTTTAACCATCCTAGGAGGATCAATAATTCCTCTCAGGGCTTGTCACAAGCAGGCCCCTGTCACCAGTTTAGGGTCGACACGGGTTGGTTCGTGAAAAAATTGTATTAGAGGAGGTCAGATCTTAGAAACAATTTCTTTTTAGAGCACCCTTGTTATTTGGGTGTATGTATAGATATATGGAGTATAATTTTTGGGACATTATGGGTATGTGCTAGGAGAGATTTGTAAACTCTTTCTCGTTCTTATCCTCGAGTGTCCATAGGATGCCCAATTTTATTAGTTTCTTTTGTTATTGTTGATTTTTAATGTTGGGATATGACATGGGGAGTCTGACTAATGGCCTTCATTTGCTCGTAGGTCTTGGAAAACCATGTGGAGCTGGGGAATGGTCCATATATTTCAGTTTGTGTGGGTTTTTTGTTTAACATAGGTTCACTTACCATATAGTCATGTCACCCATCGACAGAAGTTCTCCTTTGAGGGTTTCGTGGACATTTCATTAATTCTGAATTGTTGTTTTGAAAATACTAGTATAAGTATTCTAAAAATGGGTTTTAAATGATTGATTGTATTTTTAAAATTGCATAAATAGGAATTCATGAATTAAATAAGAGAATGGTTTTGGAAGGTTTTGTTTTTGGTGAAAAAGAGGATATGGAAATGACTCAATGAGATTGGATTATCCATAATCTAAATAGGTGGTTTGTTGGAATAAAAAGTTTTTAAAGTTTGAATCATTTTAAGGTGATTATGAATCATTGTTTTAAATGGGGTGTTTTGGGATTTTGAAAAGTGTTTGAATATGATGAATTTGTTTTTGAAATTGGTTTTGAGCAGTTGGTGTATTCCTATAAAGGGTATTGGCCTCAACGATCATCATATTATGAAAAGATACCTTGCTGAATTTTAGAAAATGGAAAGGGGTTTTGGGGGATAATGATTGTTTTAAAAGTTTTTAAAAATGAAATGGGTTAGGTTCTTATGAAAATGATTCTTTACAATGTGTGGTTTGTTTTGTGAAATATGTAAAGGGTTTTTTCTGACATGGTGGTTTGTGTTCCTTTAGAAGGTACATGAATTTTGGAATGATGTTGTTTTGTTTTAGCCGTTGTTTTTTTTAATGGGTGTTCACATGCATGGTTTTATTGATATCTTAATGGATGGCCTATATGCAATGGTTTTTGTGTGCCAAGGGTGGCATGGAAATATGCATGTGGGTGAGACTTGATGAATCACCATTGGTGAATATGGAAACCCACCGAGATTGTTTTTAAAGTGTTTTGAGCTGAAAAATTATGGCCTTTGTTTATAAATCAATGGATAAGTGGCTAGTTTTTTCTATCTTAGAATAGATGTTTATTCAGTATGATTCCTTGTGATCTAGAATTCACACTCTTGTTATATCATGAGATGAGATCTTATTGGTCGCTCAGTTTTGGTGTATGGTTCATTGGGTTTCTAAAGATTCACTCGATATTGAGATGTGTCCTTGAATAGTTCTTCATTGGAAATATTTCCTATTGATCAACCTAATGATTCATTTAAAATGATAAATCCACCTCTTAGAATGATAGCTCAACCTGTTTGTTTAAATAAAGAATTTTTTGGGCTCGATTCAATGTTTCTTCCCTTTATTTTGATTCTCTCAGTCATAGTAGTTTTTCTCAGTGATTTTTAGCGGGTGATTTTGTGTGCCTTGTTAATTATTTTCCTTATTTAGAGTGAGATAAAATAGTGTTTTTTACCTCTATGTTCTAGTTTTGATAAAAATGTGTTTTTGAAGAATATTGTTTCATGGTTTCTCTTGATGTATTATTTCATCCTAGGAGTGTTATATGGTATTGTGTAGAACTAAGGGTTGGAGTTATAGTTGGGGAAAATCAAAGGCCGACTGCCTGTAAATAGATTCTTCATCTATCAGACCTCAAGCCTTAGGTTTCAAAGTGAAGCTGCTGCATAGTCAGGAGTCCATGGATTGTGGGTAGTATTGCTAATATCATACCTCTACCATTTCTAGGTTGTAGTTAATTTTTTTCTACTCTGGTATCAATGGCACAATTATTGGGTCTCCTTCCATCCCATCCCTAATTGGCAGGGGATTGGATCCGTGTAGAGAGTGTTGGTCCAGTTCTTGCACCTCCATTCGAGAGTGGGTGGCTTAAATGTTCATGTTCTGTTCCTCCCAACTTGGGTTGTAAGGTTGTTTCACACTTGTTTTGGGGGTCTTGTATGAGTGATGCCTGATTCTAGCCGATGTTGAATTCTTGTTTGTTCGTTGCAAGTTAGGTTCTAATGGTGGGGAGACCCAGCACATGGTTCGTTGATTTTTCCTCTTAAGAACATATCAAGTGCAAGTTGTTTCTTAATGGTGGTGAGTCCTTCCCATAATCCATTGGATTATTTAGTTTTTTTGTGTTATTTTTGATTTGGGTGATTATTGGGTTAATTGTAAGAAGGCCCAACAACCCAATTCTTGGTTTGGTTGTGGAGGTAGAGACTCGATCATTTAGTTGATTTTAAAGAAGTTGGTGAGAGTAGGTGTTTTGGTAGAGGTAAGATTATTTTGTCACATTAATTGATGACAATGTTTCATTGGATTAGTATGCTGGACCATATTGATAATGAATCCTTAGGTGATTTTTTATGTGCTAAAATGTGTGATGCCTTTTCGGGGGTGGAAAGATTTAATGGTGGGGAGAATTTTCACAGTTGATTTTTTTTTCAATTCATGTCATGATTTTGATCTGGTTCATTGAAAATCATGATCAATTTATTGTGTTTTGGAAGTCATTAATTTTCAGTTTTGTACTTCCATATATGTCTAATCAATATGATTTTGTTAATCCATATATTTTTTTGGAGATTTTGTTGAAAGGGTGGTTACTTCATGATTTTGGCCAACCGTGATAAAAATATCTAGATTAAAAAACATATTTTGTTTCATTTATAAATCATTCATTTTTTATCATTTTTCCCACATTCCACATTCACATGTCCTACTCTGACAAATTAAAACTACCATATCATGTTTTACCCCTTATAAATTAATATGCATGGTGAATTGGTGTTACTTATTATGGTATTAGGCTAGCCCCAGTGCCCATTTCCAGTTTAAAAAAATACATTATTTCTTTTATATCTAATTCAATTTTTAATGTTTTTTTGTGATTCCACTTCCCCCTCGAATAAAATATCCCTATTCGCACACCCATTATCGATTTTACCTCTTTGGAGATTATATGAGTCGTGGATTCTAGAAAACCGATCCTCTTCTCTCAAATCGTCCTGAATCATGAAGGTAAATTCTTTTATCCATAAATCATTACATTCAAACTTTTTTCCCACAAATCATCTCTACCATAATTTTTCAGACCTTATGAGACCCTCCAAGAATTTTCTAGACATTCAATATTTTCTATGGGTGTATATCTAATGGAAGACGAAAAGATTTCTAGTTGAAAAAGTGAGATTCCTTCTCCTTTCTCCTCCCTCTTCTTCATCTTTTCAATATTTCTTGGTTTTATAATATCCAATAGTCATGATAGTCTTACGGTTCTACTATCCAATTGTTGTTGAAGGTTTATTTGTTTATTTGGGTCTGGTCGTCATGGGTTTAGGGTTTGGTAACCCTTGGATGTTGATATCGGGTGGTTGTTCCCATTACGCCAAGGATTTGAGGTAGGATATCTCTTTCACAAGCCTTTATCTTTTAAAAGTAATCATTTTCTTATTGTTTTCATCTGATATATATTCTTATTATTATTTATAATCATTTGGGAAAAAAATTATGTGCAAAATGGTTGTTTAATCCTTGTTTTGTGAAAGGTAGTGTTGTTGTGTCATAAAAGTGCACACCAAGTGTTTGTTTAAATGTTCAACTATCTTTCAAAACTATTTTGTGAGGTTTAGAACCTGTTTTATGGTATTCATAATATGTCATAGTATCATGTTTAAAATATTTCATGCAATTGGGGCTTTATTCTATGTCATGTGCTTGAAAAAAAAATTGTTTAAAAGGGCGTGTCATGTGTTCGGTAAATTTCCTGGTTAGATTTAATGTGTTATGTTTGATTTAAAAATTATTTTATTGGAATTATAAACTAATTGCAATAATGATAAATGGTATTCTGGGTCCTCATTGTTATTTCCAATTTGGAGATGGTTTTACAAAAAAAATAGTTTTGGTTTACAACATGTTTTTTCCTGAGTTGTCGAAAAATAGCCCGTTTCACATCCTGATGAAAATGGTTGTTTTTTGAATATGTATTCTGAATGTTTTAAGGGATTTATGAATGTTTTTTATACTTTAATTGGTGTACATACTACTCCTTAATAAAATTATAATTCATACCTAGGTCAAATTATAGTTTAGAGATAGTCTTAACCATCCGTTGGCATTTTTTTTTGTAAAAATGGTTTCCAAGTGTATTTCTGGTTCAATCTTCTAGGAAAATTTTTATGGACAGTGAAAATGATTTTTTAATTTATTTCAGGGCTTCAAAATCTGGTTTGTTATGTTATTGATGGGTTTTTTCCTTAAATGAAAATTTTTAATGGATTTCAGGTTCAAGGCCTCGTTATACACCTTAATATTGTTTTAAGAATCTTTTTAGTGGTTTATAGATTCGTGAAATAAATGTGAAACATGTTTGAAATATTTTTTTTGTGTTTATGGTTTTGTAATATAATTTGGATATGGAAAGTGTATTTGATAATATGTGTAACTTGATTGAGGACTAATGGGAATCCCAAGTATCTAGGTGGGCAGACGTGTACTATTATAATGGTGATTCTGTGGTGATTTGGCCCATGTTTCATGTAGCATGTTTGACGATGAAAAAAATAACTAAACTATGATGATGATGATGTTGGGTGGACACTATGTTAAGATTTTACTCTCTACTAGTGGAAAGGTTTCACAAGAAAAGATTTTTATTATTGTTACTTTCACCGAGATACGAGGTACCTGGGGCTCACAACTAAGTATTTCCAAGGTTGTTCCCATGACTTGTGCTCATTGGATATTTTGTACTCACCATCAAAATATGGTGTTTTATGTTGTTAAATTACGTTGGGTGCATGATTTATTTGAAAGTGTAAATTCTTTAAAGTATCCATCTTGAAAAATATTTTCATTTTGATGTTTCACCTATTTGAAAATTTTTACAAGAATTATTGTTTATAAAACATGGAAGTTTCTGTCTGGTTATTTTTTGTTATATAAAATGGGAAATCATTTGGAAAACATACCTTTATATCTTGTATTTAAAACATGAAATTGATGTTTCTTTTATTTTTTTATGTGAATTGGTAATAGAATATCGGGCTAACCTACTGAGTTTTAATACTCATGCCTATAGTCTTATTCAGTTTTTAGCACATGTACATGTTTCTGGTTGAGTTCAGTTAGCTTGGGAGATGTTTGATCATTATGTTGGAGATTGAGTAGAGAGGTCACTTAGAGTAAGTTGGTTATAAGGTTTGGATAGATTATTTGCTAGTTTAGTGGTACTTTCAGTTTCCTGTACAAATAATTTTCAGTTCAGTTTTTATATAAATGTATTTTGGGCCATCCATTTATTTCTGTTGTTTGTTTGATTGTTTATATGTTGGAAAAATCACTCCCATTTGTACTCTATTAATTCCCTTGGTGCTTGGAAAAATCATTCCCATTTGTACCTAGGAGGATCGGGAATGCCACTTGGGACTTGTCGTTGGCTAGCCCTTTTGACCAGTTTAGGGTCAACTCAGGCTAGTTCGTGAAAAGTTAGTTTCCCTATTTAGATGTTGTTGTTTTTAAAATTTTCTCATTGGTGCATTAGCATTATTCTTTTAAATGTTCCTGAGAGACTCTAGGTATCATAATAAGTAAACACGAAATCCCACCTCTTATAGATAAAAGTTTTTTTTGGATTCCAGGAGGGATACATGGACCATTCATGACATTTTATGATTAGTCCTCTAAACTGTTTCAAGGTTTCTACCTTACGAGTTAATTTTTATGTATTTATTTATAGAATCTTGTATTTTTTATCACTATTAATTAATTCTGGGATGGTTTTGGTTTATTTATTTTATATTATATGATGGATGTTATTGATTTATAATGTCCTTTCTCTTGAGTCTACTTAAATTATAAAGTGTATTTCCTTACATACTTTAGATTTTTATAACCTCGATTCATGTCTCCCACCACATGCCTTTAGAAGGGGATACCTAGGGAAAATTTTCCTTCATCATTAACTGATGTCCTAGGTGGGGTACCATTGGAGGTTGGGTGTCATGATAGTAATGGTCTACTATATTTGATTCAATGAAACAACTATATTCAAGCCCCTTCATGGTGAAATTATTGTATTATTTAGATAAATATTTTAATTTCCCAATTAAAACCCTCAAATGTTTTAGTATGTAATTGATCCATGATCTGTGTGAATTTACAGTAATCTTATTTATTAATGGGAGAATCAATCTCTCATATTCATTGATTATTTAAAATAAGAGTCACTAGAATTCAGTGACTTTGTTAAAACAATATTTAGGCATTGAGATTTTTGAAAAATCAATAGATATTATAATGAATGAATGTGAATAAAAAAATGATGAAACAATTTTTTTTCATTTTTTATTATAGCATCTTTTCTGATATCTCCTAAATTATTAAAAAAGTTAAAATAGATATTATGAATAATATAGAAAGAAGAGTAATTTTCAAATATTTTTTCTTTCTACATCTTTAAAATAAAAATTCTAAGCTTATTACATTAAGGAAGTATTCGAAAGACTACACAGATGATATATTTTCTAATCAAAAAAAATTTGTTTCATCTCAAACTATTATAAAGATGTTTTAATTTATCATTTTTTTAAATTATAGAAATTGATCTAATGAATGAAAACATAAAAAGGAAAATAATGACAAGAATTATTTATCATAAAAACCGTCTAGTTTATTTTAGATTTAATAAAAAAACCTAAAAACAACGACACATTCAAAAAAGGAAAAAATAAAATCATTTAAGGATTGAAATGTTACATGACATATGGGTGTAGATCAATTACCTTGCAGTTCATCAAATAATAGTGATGATTGTAAATATATTACCACATTCATTTAAAATATTACAAAATATTCACTAATAAATAGAAATATTCTTATGGTAATAACTCTAACACCCCAATATTTATATATATCACATTAATATAACAAGATGTATTGAACATTTTTCTATACATGAAATTATTTTTTAAAGGAACTCTGATATATTATTGAAATCTGGTTATTAAGATGAGACTATAATAATAGAACTTATAAATTCATGTAAGGAATAATAATAAAAACAAAATAGAAATTATTTTAATTTTTTTATAAATCTTATTTATTTATTTTGAATTCACAAGTAATTAATTATTAGTAGTCATTTTTATTCTTTAGAAATTTATTTTCATCCAAATGGTTTTTTATTTCATTTAGTAAAATAATATCATAATTAATTTATTTCATTTATATAAATTTTATTGGAAGAAATTAATATAATATTAACAAATAATAATGTCAATATTGACTTTGGATTATTGGTTTTTTTCTTAAAGTGTTTATTTTTCAGTGAATATTAAAAACATCAACATTTTTATGTAAAATGAATCTTCATTGCATGTAATTACAAAAAAACTATTTTTTATAGTTTTAATAAAATAATTAGTTATTTTTTATTTAAAATAATCAAATAAAGTTTATTTTAATTGATATTACAATTTATTTTTGAATAAAAAAAATGATAGTTAGAAATGCAATTTTCTGGAGAACTATTTTTAAAAAAATTATTATTATTATTTTAAATATATTTCTTCCAATTATATAAATTGAATTTGGTGAAATATATTCTATATTTTGAATCATAAATTATTTTTTTAATGACAAAAAATTCATTTTTTCTTGTTATTAATTTTAACATGGAGGTAAAAGTCTATTACCATGGTAAGAGTTATAATGGATTAAATGGGTTGAAAATGAAAATTGAAAAAATAACCTTAAAACAAGTATATATCCTATTTTATGGTAATATTTATAAAATATCTCATATCTTATTACAATATATTTTATCTAGAATCATGTTTCATGAGTAAGACCATAATATATTTTAATGTTTTGACAAATTCCAAATGTTTCCTCTCACTCACATATAAAAGGACACCCCTATCCCCCCACTTCACAATTATATAGTAAAATATATTAGATAATAAATACCAAAATAATTTAATAAAATTCAGAATCACATCATACCGGTCCTGGTTTGATCTAAAAATCATCCGTTCAAGGATTAATTAACAAGCCAAATGAGTTTTCTCAACAAATATGTATAACTATTAATTAAGTACATTCAATTTAGTTTCATCTTCTAAATTTAATATAAATATATTATCTATCATGAAATGATGTATATATTATTATATATATATATATTGTGACATTTTCATGACGATGGAACAAAAATTTTCTATAATTTTACATTTAAAAGGGGAATGGAAGTATCACTCATTCATATGTGTGGACTACCGCCCCAACATATTAATATAATTCATTTTCCAAAAAAATCACTCATATTTGGATATTTTTATTGATTTAATGATTATATATGATATTTAAATAAATATTACTCTTATAAACATACAACATTTTATTTTCATTAAACCTTATCATCTATTGGAAAACATTATGATCACTCGTATGTACTTGCAGACGACCACCTCCACAAAGGCATGTGATTATTTTGTATTGATTATTTACATGGTTAGTAATAATAATATATTTAATTAATATATATATATATATATATGATATATATTATACAACAATTATTTATATATTAATTTTTATTTTCCTTTATTTTGTTCCAACCATTTAAAATTGTAAATGTCACTCGTGCATAAGTGTATTCTACTATCTTTGTGAAGTGATGAAATTAAATTTTCTTCACCACATTTATTGAATGATTAGAAATTTGTTTTAATGAATAAATATAATAAATATAATAATTATTTATATTTTATATATGATCAAATAATGACTAATTTTCATGTACTAGAACCATAAATCTGAAAAATGCTTGTAAAACATACAACATTTCACCCCGTTATCCATTTTTAGGAAGAATTATTAATAAATTGTAATTTGAAATTATAATGTAATTGTAAATAGTATTTTATTCCTGAATATATATTATAAATATACTTATAAAAATTTTATATTTATTTTATGGGATGTTTGAATCAATACGAAGTAAGAAAAAACACGAGGTAAGGGGTTTATCTTACAATCTCAATTATTTTTGGGATTTTAAAAGCTAAATAGAAATTTATGAAAAAAATATATATCATATGATTTAAATAAATATTCTTTTTCTATTTTATTATTATTTTAATTCCTATCTGATAGTATATTTTTTCATTTTTTTATTAATATGACCAGAAAATATTTATAAGAAAACCCGAATGTATTTCAACTTTAATATGGAATATTTTTTCTTATATCAAAATATTTAGTATAAAATGTTTATAATTAAATAATTAATATTATTGAATTCATTATTAAATAAATTTTACCCATATATTATTTTATATATAATGTTTTCAAAAAAAATCTTCATTCCATTTACCAAAATAGGCAGTTTTTTTAAATATTGTAAGAAAAGTTATTATTTCAATGTATACTGTGTGGTTAAATTTTCAAACCACAATTACTAAACATTTCTATTTTTATTATTTCACAATATTCCATGTTTTTTCTCAAGTAAATTTTTTTAAAATATTCAGTAAAACATTAAATTTTAAATTTTAGATTAGGAAATAAATATGGTATTTTCATTAAGAAATTTTCTTATGATATTTTAAAGGTATTTTATTCTATAGGAAAATCCTTCTATATAACATACGACCAATTGGGTACATGATCTTATGATAACATCCTTATTCTTTATATAGATTACTACTAATTATAATGATGAATTATTGATAAAACCAATTTTATGGTCCTTGCATTATGAAAATACAACATGAACAATGTTTTCATGAACATATGTAATACATGTGAATGGATTATGATCATATGAAATATGGGTCCATCATATCCCTCCAATGCAATGGGTAATCTAATATTGATATCTTATGAGATGGTGGTGATAGGTTTGGATAATATTGTTAATATATTTGTTCAAATCATTATGTATATGTACGTTGCTACATGCTACACACATTAGATTATTTTTTTAAATGATTCTAAATAGCTATGTTACCATTTTGATGAGTGAATGTGATCAATTATATCTTTTTTTGCATTATTGTTATGGAAATTAATTATTAATATCTATGATAAAAAGTTTTTTTCCTATTCTTATGATTACACAAGACTATGTTATGAATAATGAATGATGATTATGTCACAAATACCTTTATTAACCATGTGTTTAGATATGAATTATTTTGGAGTATATGAGATAGGGTTTTTTTGGTAAGAATATTTTACAATGAGAACATGCACATGATTATTTTTTTTCATACCCTTATTATTTTGTTATAAAATCAATGGACTGATATCTCTCATTTTTACCCATGATGAACTTTTCAGTTAATCATTTCATATGTTTTCCTTCCCAAGGTTTTGATTTATGTATGAAGGTGTAGTGATTCTATAGGTGTACATTATATAATTGTTTTTCTGATATGGTGATGAGTTTAATAAAATGATATGTTTAAGTATGTATTCTCGAGTTAAACTAAATATTTATAGCTTGCAGTCATGTTTATTTAGACGATATATTTAATATTAAAAAAAGAAGTAATATAATTTTATTTTATTCTTGGGTTACAGTAGTTGATATCAGAGTATGTTTTTTCTATTTTTTCAGTTTAATATTAGATAATATTATTGAAAATAATTGAAATATTTATAATTATAATACTACATTATTAATATTTTTATGAGTAGATATTGTGTGGTTTTCCTAGAAAATCAATCCCAATATAGATATTGGAAATTGGTTATAGATATAGAACCATATCACCCAATGGAAACCACAATAAATTCAGTATAATGGTTAGTAACTAAAATATCATAACGGAATGATGACTAGTTCTATGAATACATATTTGGCTAGAAACTCCCATGAGATATGCTATGGTTAATTTAAATTTTAGTAATGAAGATTTTAGATCGATTTAAAAAGACTATTATCATGAACGAACTTGGATAAAACTAATGTGTCCTAGATTGAAAATGATGTGTCTTGATCTAAGCATCATATTGAATATTTTTCTTTATAATATTATTAATAAATATTTTTTCCATATTATGTTTTTTTTGGGTTCAATAAATGGTTGTAACTATAAGTAATCATGTTAATTGTAGGTGTATTGTAAAATTTAATGTTTTTCCCAAGAGAAACCAAATAAAATTGGATATAGAATAGGGAAGAATATTATTACGACTTACCAACTCTCTTGATATATTATTATCAACCTGAACATTCTTGATTTTCTAGATGAACTAAGTAAGAATGAAAAGGATTTTCATCGAGACCATATATGAAAAAAGCTCTGTCTTCCAATGTGTTGAGAATGTAGAAATATGCATAGATAGAAATTTATAAAAGGGGTGTGAAGGTGTATTTGGTATGGACAATATGGACATTGATAATGGAATTACATGTTTAAAAATAATAGTTTGATATATGGATTAAATGTATGATAATTTACTATTTATAGTTCAAGGTCTTATATGTGTGTAACAAGGTCATTAAATGTTTTAATTGCATAATATTAACACTAACTCCAATAACATTAATGGACTTATGTTATGCTAATATTTATAGTGAAATGACTGAAGTGTTTATATATTGGTATTGGACAATTATTTAAAATTTTATTATCAATGATATCCATGATATAAGAATCATTTATCATATAAGGATTATTCATTAGTAGATTTTTATTAAGGATATATACGAATATTTTAAATGGTGCTAATGACATCAAAAATTGATTTAGTGGAAAGGTGATATTTTTTTAAAACACATTATTGAGGGATATATAACCCTTAATATATGAATGATGTTGACTTGGGATATTGAAATGGAATATACTAATAATGTAATTTTTAAAATATTGATAAAATTATAATTGATTATTGATTTTATGAAAAATGAATTTTTGTTATATTTGATGATGTTTTCTTTATTTATGGATTTGAGGAATATATTCCATAGTCTTTAATTATATATAACTAATAAGGATATAGACAGTTTTTAAGAACAATTATGATTTCATTTAGATTTTATAGTGATTTATTTTATATATTTAAATTATTAGCATGTTTTAATGGAATATATAATCATTTTATTGACATGTTTCGTGTGTGTCATTATGAGATTCATTTTCCTATTTTGGGATTAACATTATATTTATTTTTGAAATTTATTGACATTTTCTATAATTTAATGGGTTCTGAATTTTTTGATACACGTTTTGGATAATAATTAAGGTTAACTATTTATTGAAATTATTAATTTAAACAATTGGAATTATTTATCAGGTTTTATAGATTAATTTATTATTTTACCACATGAATATTTTTCTATATTTTATAACCTATAATACCAGATTTTTGGTAAGTATTTATAGAAACGAGGAATGTGTTTTTATTATTTTATATATCATATGATCAGTAAAAATTTAATATTCGTGCCTCAGACGTGAAATATTATTCTTGAATATTCATTTATTGGATGAAGTGATTAATAGAAAATATATCAAAGCTCAAATAAAAGATTATATTATGACTATCAAATTGAAATAGATTAATTAAATATTATTTTCTCATTAAAATAGTCCTTAAAATATACGAAAACAATTTGAAATAGAATACTTTCTCTTTTTTATTGTTCATTATGAATTCATGGTCCTTTTCAATCCCCACTTATATATAGTTATATGTTTTTTTACCTTCTTATGACTACGATCAGTGTCACTCCATATTAAAAAAATGAAATTGTTATTCAACACTGTGTTTATTTTTAACTTACTACTCATGTTCACAATATATCAGTACCAGATTATCTTTTATTTTAGGTATCCTTTATGTTTCCCACTTCCCCTTTCCATAGGATGTTTTTTAATCGCTTCTATAGTGTGAGATTTTTAAAATGGTATTTTCTAATATTGAATCCTTTATTACTGAGATAAAAACTGTCCAGATAAAATTTATTTTTACTGAGATAATTTTAAAAAATATTACTATATATATATATATCGGTTTAAAAAAGACTTTATGTATTCAAAATATTTTATTAAAAACTACAGCGAGTTAAAATAAACTATAATATTCTATTAAATTGTGATTATATAAAGTTGACCATCATAATTTAGATGTTAACTTCTATTTATCACTAAAGACAAATTATAAAAAATATTTTTAATGTTTTTATATAATTTATATTAATTTATTAATGTATAATTACTTAGTTTTTGGTAATTGTTTTATGCATCAAAAATGTATTTTCATCAAAAAGAATTTTTATATAATTTAATCCATTGAAAATATAATTAATATCTAAAATATTTATAAATTTTTTTGGGGTAGTTAATTTTATTTTTTAAATAATGATTTCAAAATTAAATTTGGATTATTTTTTATTTTTCTCTTATCAAGATGATTTAATGTGTGTATTGTAAAAACCAATGCTATTTTTTTGAAAACTATATTTTAATTTCATGTACATTAAATGTGAAATTATATTGTGGATTGTTTTTGAAAGTTTAGTATTTAATGTTTATTAATACTTATCCAAAAAATATCATTATAATGATCATTACAATTGATATTTGTATAAATATATTCTTATAATAAAAACAAATAATTTTATGAATTCCATTTTTCATCACATTTTTCGGGTTTATTGTTAAATAATTTTATCCACTTATAGAAATAGGATTTTTAAAAAAAATTCATTTTTATCATCTGATAAAAATTTTCTAATTACTCCAATTTTTTGTCTTTAATTATAGTAACTTCAGTAAAGAAGCTGTCTACATTTTGTGATATAAAACTATTAAAAGGGTTAATACTATAATTATATGGGGAAAAATGTCCTGAAAATAATTATAAATAAAATTTTATGGTAATATTTACACCCTTCCTCATATAATAATTAAATATAAGTCATTAAATATATATTTTTTGAATATTAAATTAATATATTTTATTTTTTTTAATCAATCGAAAAGTTTCTTCTTACTCACTTATTAAATGAAAGCATATATACTATTCTATTAAATCAAAAGAAACTATTATGAAGGATAATACCTAAAAAATTTATTTTATAACATTCCTAACCACATACTAGATGTCCTTGTGTTATTTTAATTCCATCATTTCAAGGGATATATTGATATCCAAAAAAGGTTTCTCAATAAATAAGTATATCTCTAAACCAAGTACCTCAAATTTTATATCTTCTTCCACCATATATAATAATATCATATCCATCATTACATGATGAATCATGTATAATAAATATGCAGAGCATTTTTTTCTGATGGAATAAAAATTCCACCTCTTTCCTGTTAAATAGAAAATAAAAGTATATCTCATGTGTACGTGTGGACTACCCCCTCCACATATTGTTATGATTCATTTTCATTCATTGTATTACATCGTTTGTTTTCATGGTGGAATTAATATTTATTTATTATATTTATGAAATAATTAATATTATATGAGTATAATACCATATCAACCATATTACATTTCAATTTGTTTAAAAACAATAATTCCACTCTTTCACAGGTGTTGGAAAACCCCTCAATAATGTGATGCGATTCATATTTCATTTCATATTTAAATGGATGGTAATGAGGATATATTTAATGAAATATATGATTTGAATGAAAAAATAATTATTATTTAAATGGTACTTATTATTTTTAATTCTTTCATTCCAAGCATTAATAAATCAAAATATCAGTCGCACTTACATACATACTATCATCTCCATGAAGTTATGTAAATATTTATCAATCATCAATTTATATGAATGATTATAAAATTGAATATAATGAATTAATATGATACTTATTTCATGATTAGGATTCTATTTATTATGAAACTATTACCATGGTGCAACTATTGGAACTAATGAACTAAAACATGCATTGAGAATAAGTTAGTTTTCACACGAATTTCCTTTTGGAGGAATAATTGTTAATAGAAGAATAATAGGAAATAATAGTGTTATGGTATGTGGTAAGTTATACAAGAATTATGGTCAATAATATGTACATAAAATTTTTAAATTTACTATACTCGAGGTTTGAATGCATGTAAAGCAAATGAAGATGTGAGTTAAGGGATTTATATTAAAATCTTATATCTTTTCGAGACTGTTTCTGAAAAATTTATATTGAGGAAAATTATTTGGATATTATAATTTGAAGGACATTTATTTACTTTCAATTTTTTTCTATATAATTTCCATGTAATACATCTTTTCTTTTTAGAACATAAAATTACTTGATATTTTTTTAAGTAAAACATAATTTCTCTCATTTTTTTCATGAATACATTTCTCGAATTTTTATATATTAATAGAAATTTATTAAATAATGTATTTATTTAAATTTAATAAATTATCACCTTCATTTTCCCCATTTTTTTATATATATAAATTATTTTTTTAAAATTATCATTATTTAAATGAGGTACTTTTTTCATATGTGTTAAAAGAATCATTATTTTAATGTACACTATAAGAATGAAGTTTATCACTATCATGAATACTCTTAGATTTCAAGAAAGATTTAAAATATTCTAGGAGTGAGGTATGGGTGATGATCTTTTTATATTATATTTCCTTATTGATATGAAGAAAAATAATATTGTAAACATCATTTTTTGAATTCATTGAATCCATTTTTACAAGAATTGTAAAGCTAATGATGTTTTCCTATTCCTGTATGATAAAATATTTATTTTTTAAGTAATTATAAAATGAAGGTATTTATTATTTTAGGTTTTCTAAAATAGGGAAGGATTACCATATGAATTCCATAATTATCAATTGTATAAATAATCCATATCATCCGACCAAGAATATGTTCATTGAAATGGAATTTGATAATACCCCACTAGTAGTTACCCAGATTTAAAAAGATTGGAATGAGAATATAGTTCAGGATAATGGTAAAAATGATTTAAAATAAAATTGAGAATCTTCAGATGTTATTCTATATACTTATTTATCTATTCTTAAGTTGAATAATGCACTATATGTTGTTCTATCTAAAACATTATTATAAAAAAAACTTGTATACCTTTTTTGAGGTTTAAATAATTGAATATTTTGGAAATATTCTTGAAAAATATTATACTAGTCGTGTAGAAAACGTTTATGAGACCTAAGAAATATTAATGTATCTTTACAAATTAGTAATTCACCTCTAAAAAAATTTAATGAAAAATGACTGTTGGAAATATAATTTAATTATTAACTATTCAATAAGAAAAGATATTCCTCTAATAAAATGTTTTATTTACTTATTCCTCCTCTAGTGGTTTCAAATAAATCATTTGAAGAGTCATAGAGAATATTGTTGTTCTTTGAAGATATGTAACAAATCATGATTTTATGATATGTTTCTCTTAAAAAAATGTATCTATCAGATTCCCTTACAAAAATTAAAAACTGTACACTACTAGAAATAATGGCATTTGCGACGGGGAATTTGCGTCAGGATCCCGTCGCTAATAGGCATTTGCGACGGGCCCCCGTCGCAAATAGCCCGTTGCGGAAAACGGTGTCACAACAATAATTATTTGCGATGGGTCTGTCGCTAGAGGTATTATTTGCGACGGAGATCCTTCCCGTCACAAATATTAGAATGTATATTTGTCAAAACTTTTTAAAAAAAGTATTTGCGACGGGCCCGTCGAAAATACTATTTTTTAAAAAAAATTAAAAAATATTAATAAATTATTTTAATGAATATAATAATATTACTATTTGCGACGGGTATAGTATCCAATCGCAAATACTTTTAAAAAATAAAAACCATAAATTATTAATAAATTATTTTAATTAATATAATAATAATTCAATTATAATTCAAAAATAAAAAAACATTAATAAATGATTTTAATTAATATATTAATAGAATTATAATTCACAAATAAAAATAATAAATTATTAATAAATAATTTAAATTAATATAATAATAATAAAATTATAAAATTATAAAATTTTAATATATATATATATAATTTAATATTATAAAATATAAATAAAATTATTATTCATATTAATATTGTTATTTCAAAATATAATATTATTAAAATTTTATAATGAGACAGAAACTACAAATAGAAAAAAAAATTCATATATTGATTTAACAAACTTCATAACATTAAAACAAACTCTAATATGAAGGAGGGGGAGGGGGATGGGGGGATCTGCAGATGCTGGTGGAGGAAACTCCATCCCTAAAGCATGAGTGAGTCGGCGCATGTAACCCATCTACTCCTGCTGCTGCTGCTGCCACCGACTCATCTGCTCCTCGTACAACTGCAACTGGCGTCGACGCTCCTCCTCATGTTGTTGTTGCTGCTAACGCATCTGCTCCTACTCCTGTCGGATACTCTCTATCAGTGCAGTCTGAGATCGCAACTGATCCTCATACTGTGTAGCAGAAGAATATTAACGAGCTCCTCTCGAGCTGGACGCCGACATCGCAACACTGCCATAATAATCTTCGAGAGTCAGTCGAGAGCCGATACCAACTACCCGGCCCTTCTCGAAGGTATACTGGGTGGCCTGCATCCATGCCGCCTCATTTAACTGATGGCCAGTGGACTAATCTGATGACTCGGCCTGACTCTCAGGCCGGGTCTATGATGTTGCGGCCTCATATGACTCCTATAGTTGCAATTTAAAATTAAAATTGTGAATATATTATATGAAGTTAATTTATAAACTTGAAAAAAAATACTGACCACGATGTGATGCTGACGATCACCTCTGAGCTCCCTAGTAGCAGGATCACTATACATCTTCCGATATACGTCGTACTCCGTAATATCGGGGTGCTCGACAGCCTATAAGAATAAAAAATAAACTATTAATATTTATAGTTATATAAAATATTTTTAAATAATGTACGTACCAGATGCTGTCTATGAGTACTGAAAGTACGACTCCCAACTCGATGAGTCACCTCTTGTCTCCCCCGATTCTTCCTCCCCACCGATGATATCCTCTGAAAGGCCTCGCTCAACCAGTGTGCACATAATCCATCCCATACATGGGATGAAATGCACTCTGGTCAGTGTGCTCTATATGACTCGTCAAAATTTGACACTCCTGCTTTCTTCATGGCATATTTTCTTAAATTGTGCAAAAACTGACGAAAGTGATCACGCATGGCCACCTCTCATGCCTCGTGAATGGCGTCACACATGGTATCCTCGATCAGATACCATAAACCCTACAAATAAATCAAAATATCAAGTTAGAAATGAAATAATTTTCAAAAAAAAATTATTTATTTACGTACGTACCATCCAATGGCCGAACATGGCCTGCTTCACATCAATGGAAATCTGCTCCCATGTGGTCCAGGGCTGAGAGAAATAGTTGCGCAAAATAGCGCTGCCCTGTCCGACTGCTATATGCGGAAAAATGTAAAAATAATAAACATTTATTATGTGAATAGATTAATGAAATCTTAGTCAAATCAACAGGTTATCACACAGGTTATCACACCTCCGTGTGCGTGGATCAAACCCAAGACGTGGACGTCGCTCGGGGATGGGGTCAGGAATCATCAATCGTGCAAGACCGTTCCCCATCCGCATACTCCCTGGAGCGCCTGCAGGCTGAGGGTCATCTGCCAGCAACTCATCCGCATCAAAAGGCAGGTCAGCATCCGCCAACTCACGAAATGTGTCGTCGTCCATCTGAAACAGAAAATTCTAATGATGTTAGAAAATAATTGATAATTACTATTATATATACATATATATTAGTTATGATTGTATATAACTACCATGGAATTATATTAGTGTTCATCTTCATCATTATCTTCATATATGTCAATGTCATGTTCGTATTCCTCCTCAACATCATCAATATCCATTCGAGTTCTAGTTTCTTCATCTCTTACCATTTCAAATTCATATGTGACATCATTGACATCATCGTCAGACACGACTGACGCAAAATTTTTATTGAGATAGACCTAAAAATTGACCCTTTATGAATTGAATATGTTGAGAACAAAGCAAAACCTGTTACAAATATTGATAAATATAATATTATATAAATTTTTTATTATTTTAATAATACTAATATTATTTTTTCATAAATATTAATTATATAATAATAACATTATTACATTATTTGTGTCTTTTATTATTAATATTAAAATAATATAATTTTTTATATTATATACAATTATCCTTTCATCTGTGTGTTTAACATTCTGTCTCCACATGTAATATTTGCATTCACTTTCACCTCTCTATTGGTGAGTAAGTTGATAATTTTGAAAAAGAATGCAAATATTACATGTGGAGATAGAAAACACACAGATGAAAGGAGATTTTTATATAATATAGAAAATTATATTATTTTAATAATAATAATAAAATATACAAATAATGTAATAATGTTATTATTCCTAATTATTGGTAATTATTCCTAATTATTGGTAATTATTCCTAATTATTTATAATTATTCCTAATTATTGGTAATTAGGACTAATCATTGGTAATTATTACTAATTATTACTAATTATTGGTAATTATTGGCAATTAATGGTAATTATTGGTAATTATTACTAATTATTGGTAATTATTGGAAATAATTACTAATTATTCGTAATTATTACCAATTATTACCAATTATTACTAATTATTAATAATTATTGCTAATTATTGGTAATTATTGGTAATTATTAGTAATTATTACTAGTTATTGGTAATTAATGTTAATTATTACAAATTTTTGGTAATTATTACTAGTTATTACAAATTATTACTAATTATTGGTAATTATTACTAATTATTGGTAATTGTTACTAATTATTGGTAATTATTACTAATTATTGGAAATTATTACTAATTATTGGTATTTATTACTAATTATTGGTAATTACTACTAATTATTAGTAATTATTGGTAATTATTGGTAATTATTACTAATTATTACTAATTATTGGTAATTATTACTAATTATTGGTAATTATTACTAATTATTGATAATTATTACTAATTATTACTAATTATTGGTAATTATTGGTAATTATTACTAATTATTACTAATTTTTGGTAATTATTACTAATTATTACTAATTATTGGTAATTATTATTAATTATTACTAATTATTGGTAATTAATGGTAATTATTTCTAAGTATTACAAATTATTGGTTATTATTATGTCACGACCCGTCCTCGGGGCTCGTGCCGTGACTACCCCAAGCCCGCCTTCCATAGGCCAGGGGTTGGCGACTTGCACCAAGGCGTAAATCCCGATAAATGGAAGGCATTTCCTTTGAAAAGTAAACAAGAACCACAGAGTAAGAAAGCAGAAAAAGTAAACACTAAGTAAAAACTGGTACAACAGTAAGTGCTGAAAAGTAAGTGGGCCAGTATACAAACACAAACTGAAAGTAAAGTACAACTCGAAAGTGAAAACAGCAACTGTAATGTAAAAGCCGCTATGCCGAGCTGTCCACTGGAAATCCCGCCTGAAGGGTGGGTACAGATAGCTCCACTGCACCTCGGGTCCCGCCGTCCCCTCCGAGTATGTCCCACCCAGTGGTCCACCTCCAGGTACCGTCCTTCTCTGCAAGCCTCAACCACGATCAACGTTGTCCGTCCTCTGCAACCAACACAACGTAGTGCGGGCATAGCCCTTGCAGGGGTGAGTATAAGCTACTCAGTAGGGACCCCAAGACTCCTGAAGGTCTCCCAAAATCCACAAAGGATTAACCACAATGGAAATATACAATCATGAAGTAACAACCGACACTGCTTAGGTATATGCCCATATATATACCTAAGTCATCAATTTCAGTACGCTCAACCTCCGAGCCCAAGTACAACCCAGTCCACATAGGAAAGAAAAATATAATCCACACAGGATAGCACAACACAATCCACATAGGAATGCAAACAGGATTCAGCTCACACAGGTATACTTCTTAGAAAGACGATAGATATGATCAATGATCGATCTAAGTCTTCGGACCCACAAAGGATCGATAGTTACTAACCCCCGCAATGACCCACACAGGATAGGTAGGAAACTAACCCCCGCAAAGACCCACACAGGATCAGACCCACACAAGATCTCTAGGCGCTAGCTCACACAGAACCGCTGAGCGCTGACCCACACAGGATCGGACCCACACAGGATCGGTAGCACAGATCCACAGAGGATCACTGAGTGCTATAGTAGTCGCCATCGAATCCACTGAGGATCTCCGTACAACCGTCGTCACAGTCACAGTAGCAGTCGCAGCCAGCTCTAGGGTTCCCGGACACAACAAGCTCGTTCGGGAGGGTCCACTCCACGAGCCGAGAGGCTGATACGTCAAATGATACAAAGTCCAGAGTTGATGTATCCAAAAGTTCGGTATCGTCAACAGGAATTCAACGTCGCAGACGGCGCGTCAATCAGACGCCGGGTCTGAGAGTTATTGGCTTTTTCGGCCCAGGGGCCCGGTTGGTTTTTAAGTCAAAACCAACCCTAACGTACTCCACCTGCGTCCAAACCTCAGGCGGAGTATTCCAAAAGATCCATCTCACTTAAAGAAATTCAACAAAGTCGACGGCATGTCAATCGGACGTCCGAAGCTCATGATATGAGCGTTTCCGCTCCGAGGGCCCGGTTGGTTTCATGTACGAACCAACCCGGCTGAACTCAAAGTATTCCGAAAGCTTGAGTGCGATATACCAAAACGACCATCTCGTTCTAAGGATCGTGTCACCACTGCCAGCGCGTCGATCGGAGGTCCGTAGCCCATGTTATGGGCAATTGAACCCAAATGGTCCGAAAATGGGGGTTTCGGGCCCGGACCGACCCGGGCCGAGACCCCCTGGGTCGGACCGAACCCGGTCGACCTGCCCCGGGTCCAGGTCGTGCCTGGCCCAGCGCGGCGCAGCGCGGCCCGGCCCGGTCCGGCGACCCACGTGCTGGGCGCGCTGGTCGGTGCTCGGCCAAAACGGCCGAGTAGTTTTGTCGGCTCGCACGGGGGGGGGGGGGGGGGGGGCTGCCCCTCCCGTTTCATGTAACCGAGACCCCTTAATTGGGGCTTCTTTGAAGTCCTCCTGGGGGAATTAATTCCGCCGGATCCTCCCTGTCCGTCCGGCCCTACCTGTCCGACCGGTTCCTCCTCAATGGGACCAGCGATGGTCGGTCCCCTTCCAGCTCCGACGCCGGCGGCCCGGTCCGGCCGCCGGTCACCTTGCTCCGCCGCGGCACGACGGCGCCGCGCCCCTCCTCCGTGGCCCCGGTACCGGCTGCGGTATTTTCGGGTGACTCTGACGTGGCGCGACGGCGTCGCGTCCTTGATCTTCTTTCCACGGCGCGGCGCGATGGCACCGCGCATTTCCATTCGCATGATTCTGCATGGTGCTCCGGCACCACGCCTTTCCGTACCAAACCACAAAGGAACCAACATGAAATAAGGAGGAGGGTCGGCCGTGTTTGTGTGGTCATCCCCCCTCGTGTTATTCGATAACTATTGGTTTTTAATCCATGAATATCGTCAACTTGGTATTCACGAAAAAAATAAATAAAACCCCTACCTCGGTTTCAAGAACGGTTCACGTCAACGAGCTGTAGAAAATGAGCATCGCGGAGGTTGGGCGTCGCGGAAAAAGAACGTCGACGTCGCGAAGCGAGGATTCGAAGACGTTGACAGAGATTTCATCGTGGAAAACTGTCGCGGAAGAGACGACGTGGAAGAAGAACGTCCTGGAAGAAGATGTCGCGTCGCGGGTCGATGTTGCGTAAGACGGTCTCCGAGGGCTCGGCGCTCCACGTCAGAGATCGTTCGTTCTTCGCGTTCTTCATCTAAGAACAAGATGTTCCTTATCTTTTTCTCCAAAAAACTCTCAAACAACCCAACCCAACCCCAAATAAGTTCTCAACTTATTATATTAACACAACAAGGCTTTTGAAATTCAATTGTTTGAATTTCAAAAACTTACATGTAACTCACCATATTAATTTCATAAGTTAAGTAAACTTAAGTTATCAACATTTAATGGGAGTTGAGAGGGGTTAGAGGATATGAAGGGGTGGGGTTCGTGTGGGACCCACCACCCTCATAACCTCCCAAGGGAGGTTGGGTGGTTACCCACCTTCCATCAAGAACTAAACACTTAGGAAAAGATAAAATTTGTAGAATAATTATAAATTAACTTCCACAATTTTTATCATCCACAATCGTGATAACGAAACTCCGGAACAGGAGCTCCTAAGAAATTACCGGCGCTGCGGTTCCAGTGGTGCCCTCAGAATTTAATTCCGGGTACCGGTTCAAAATTTAGAAATTCCCGCTTGTTCGTTCACTGAACGTACCCAAGCTAAACTTCAGATTAAAATTCCGGGCACTCCGGGCCTCAGAATCAACTGCCGTCTGAAACCGTGTTCTTGTAAAATTCCAAATAAAATTAAGAAAAAATTTCCCTTTAATTTTACTGGTCTTTACATTACTCCCACCTCAGGGCTTTACGTCCCTGTAATGATACATCAAAAACTATGGAAACAAATGAGGGTACTGAGCACGCATCTGAGCCTCCCACTCCCAAGTGCTCTCCTAGAGGTTCCCGTGCTGCCATCTGATGCGCACTATAGGAATCAACCATCCACGTAGGACCCGCTCCTGTCGATCCTTGATCTCCACCGGGACCTCCGCAAAAGTCGCCCCATCATCAACGTCTATCTCCCCATGGTCAATGATTTGCGTTGGGTCGTGCACGTATCTCTTTAGCTGAGATACGTGGAAGACGTTGTGCACCTGGTGCAACTGAGGTGGTAGAGCCGGGCGATAAGCCATCTCGCCAATCCTGGTGAGGACCTGGAATGGTTCGATGAAGCGTGGAGAAAACTTGCTGCCTCGACCAAATCTCCGTAATCCACGTCGAGGTGAGACACGCAAAAAGACGTGGTCTCCATCCTCGAACTCTAGTAGCCTTCGCCTCCTATCAGCATAAGACTTCTGCCGGCTCTGAGCTGTCCTCATCTGCTCCTGGATGACCTGGACCTTCTCTATCATGGCCTGGACCATCTCTGGTCCCACAAGTGCTGACTCCCCAGGGTCTGTCCAGCACAAAAGAGATCGACAAGGTCGGTCGTACAACGCCTTGCATGATGCCATCCCGATGGTGGAGTGGTAGCTGTTGTTTTACGCAAACTTCACCAAGGGTAGGTGGTCCTACCAGCTACGACCAAAGTCAAGGATGCATGCGCGGAGCATGTCTTCGAGAGTCTGAATCGTCCTCTCCGTCTGACCATCCGTATGAGGGTGAAAGGTTGTGCTCAGACGTAGCTGCGTCCCAAAAGCCTCCTACAATCCCTTCCATAGCGGGGAAGTAAAACGAGTATCTCGATTGGAAACGATAGATGATGGCACACCGTGAAGCCGAACAATATCCTGAACATAAAGACGTCCCATTCTCTCCACTGATCCATGCTCTCTGATGGGTAAGAATTGAGCCGACTTGGTGAGTCGGTCGACAATCACCCAGATGGAGTCGTCACCTCTGGAAGTGCGTGGAAGTCCAGTCACGAAGTCCATAGATATCTCGTCCCACATCCACTCCGGGACCTCCAAGGTCTGTACCAAGCCTGCTGGTACCTGATGCTCTGCCTTCACCAGCTGGCAGGTGAGGCATCGAGAAACAAACTCTGCCACTGCCTTCTTCATTCTTGGCCACCAGTGCTGTCGTCTGAGATCCTGGTACATCTTCGCCACTCCGGGATGTACCACCAAGGGAGAAGTGTGAAACTCTCTCAGAACCTCCTCCCGTAAAGACACTGGTACCAAGGTACGTCCTCTGGAAAGGATGTCGTGCTCTGCCCCAAATAAGAAACCATCAGGTGCATGTCATGAGGATATCTGTGCACGCTGCGTCTCACAGTCAGCGTCCCCACGCTGTGCCTCTCTGACCTGCTGTAGTAGTGGAGGAGTGACTGTGAGAGACTGAAGGAAGGCTGATCCATCTCTATCCACAAAGGATATCTGCAAAGAGGCTAGCTGCTCTATCGCCTCCTCAAGTAGTTGAATGCCCGTCCTCCTGCTGAGGGCATCGGCTACCACGTTCCCCTTTCCAGGAGTATAGATTATCTCAAAGTCAAAGTCCTGGAGGAACTCGAGCCATCGCCACTGTCTCAGATTCAGATCCTTCTGAGAGAAGATGTATCTGAGACGCTGATGGTCAGAAAAGACTGTAAAGCGCTCGCCCATCAAATAGTCTCACCACGTCATCAGGGAAAAGACCACTGCTGCTAACTCCAGGTGATGGGTAGCGTAGTTCTGCTCATGCGGCCTCAACGGACTTGATCCATAGGAGACCACTGCCTGCACCTGCATCAGGACACATTCGAGTCTGGTCCCTGATTCATCGCAGTAGACTACGTATCCTACTCCCTCCTCAGGAAACCTAAAGATAGGTGCGCTGGTCAATCTCTGTCTCATCTCCTGGAAGCTCTGCTAACATCTGTCTGACCACACAAAGGGTTTCCCCTTCTTCGTCAATGTTGAGAGTGGTGCTGCAACTCTAGAGAAGTCTGGCACAAATCTCCGATAGTATCCAGCTAGTCCCAAGAAACTCTTCACCTCTGTCACGCTCTTGGGTGGCTCCCAAGCTAACACTGCCTCGATCTTCGCAGGATCCATTGCAACTCCCGCCTCAGAGATGACGTGGCCCAGGAAGTGGACCTCACTATCCAGAACTGACACTTTGAGAGCTTTCCATAAAGCTGGTGCTCTCGAAGTGTGTCTAGTATAACCCGTAAGTGGTAGGCGTTCTCCTCCTCCGTTGTTGAGTAAATAAAAATGTCGTCGATGAAGACCACGACAAATCGATCGAGGTATGGCTGAAAGATCCTGTTCATGAGGGCCATGAACACTACTGGAGCCTCGGTTACACCGAAGGGCATAACTAAGAACTCATAGTGGCCATATCGACACCTGAAGGCCGTCTTCTGCACGTCCTCGTCTCGAACTCTGAGCTGGTGATAGCCTCACCTGAGTTCTATCTTCGAGAACCACCATGCTCCCTTGAGCTGATCAAAGAGGTCATCAATCCTCGGTAGCAGATACTTGTTCCTCACTGTCACCTGGTTAATGCGACGATAGTCGACACAAAGTCACAAGCTCTCGTCGGCCTTCTTGGCGAACAATATCAGGGAGGTCGAGGGTGAAACACTAGTTTGGATAAACCCCTTGCCCTGCAAGTCCTCCAACTATACTTATAGCTCTCGAAGCTCAACGGGGGCCATCCGATACACTGGAGTCGATATCGGGGATGTCCCGGAGTACAAGTCAATATAAAACTCTACCTCTCTATGAAGAGGTAACCCTGGAACTTCGTCGGGAAAAACTTCTACAAACTGATCCACTAGTGCAAGAAAACCAAGACTCTGCACGTCAACTGCTCCTAGGATGAGGCTATCCAGATGATAAGTGATGGACTGTCCTCTCCTCTACGAGAGTCCATCCTATGCTGCAAAGACTCCCTTCTCACCGGTGAAGGTGAACCTGCTCCTGTCGGTGCATACACATCGCACCTTGCGCCTAATACAGTCAATATGTGCATGGAATGTAGACAACCAATCCATGCCCAAGATGACATCACGAGGCCTCGACGCCACTACAAGAAGATCCTAGCCGAAGCTCTCACCTCCTAGAGTAAGCTTACACTGACGGCACCAATGCGTATTCGTTGAGTCTGCTCCCGTAGGATTATCTAGCCGTAAGGTTCGAGCCAACGGCTCTGTCGGAATCTCCGAGCTCCGAACAAGGGCAGAGGCCATGAAATAGTATCTCGCTCCTGTGTCTATAAGTACTGCAGCAAGGGTTGAATAGACACAGATAGTACCTCGAATCATATCGAGCGTGCCGTGGTCGTAGGCCTCTGCTGCCTGGAGTTATGCCTGTCTCTGCCCGCCATCTCCCTGTGGTCGGGGTGGACCTCCTGGTGGTGGTGGTGGTGGTAGAGCCACAAAGCGTCACCCACCACCTGCTGCTCAGCCAGCTCCCCTGCCTCGTCCACCTCCTCCCTGCGGACCGCCACAGTTGACCCTCTTCCTCTGCCTCGGTGGTCCCTCAATAATCTGCTGCTCCTCGGCATGGCGGTCCGGGCAATCACGAGCCATGTGGCCCTGCCCGCTGCCTGAGTAGCACTGTCTACCTCTCGAAAGACTGGCTCCGCGCTGTGTGCCCCGCACTGCAGAGCCAGTGTCCTGAGGTCGTCTGCCTGAGGGTCTGGTCTGGCTGGACCCCAGAGTCATTCGTCGACTGCCTGCTGCAGAAGACTCTGCAACGTGCCACCCTGCGGTGGGTCTCGGTGCTGGTGTAGACTCAGCAAGAAAACTCTCGATCAAATGGTTCTGCTCCAGTACTCCTGTCTGAGTCGGAATGCTGAGGGAGATCAGCGATGCACTGATCTCGTTTCTCAATCCCTGCTCAAAGGTCTGGGCCCGGAAGAATGGGTCTTGTACCATGTCGGTCGAGTAGCGCGAGAGATTGGTAAATCTCGCCGAGTACTGGGCGACCGTCATGCTGCCATGCCGCAGCTGAAAAAGCTATTGAATGCGAACCGCACGGAGGGTGGCAGGGATGAACTCCGAGCGGAAGAGGCTCTCAAAGTCCGTCCAAAGTAGAGATGCCTCATCGTGAACCTGCAGCATCAAGCTCCACCATCGGCCCGCTACTGCGTGTAGTAGGCTCGCAGCGAGGATCACCATGAGGTCTGCTGGTGTCCTCACTAGCCTGGAAACTCGTACGACTGCCTCCAGCTAGTCCTCGGCTACCTGGGGGTCTGTCTCCCTGTGGAACCTGGGCGGTTGCTGGCACTGGAACTCATGAAGTGCACTGAGGTGACGTGCATCGTCAGCGGCTGGTGCTGGAAGCATTGATGGCTCGACGGGTAGAGCTACCTCCGGTGCCACTGCTGACAAAGGGCCCTGCACCGAGGCCTCGTCGCTCGGTGGGCTGTCGTCACGCTCGACTCTCGGAACCCTAGCTGGCTGCCGTCGTGGGGCCATCCTGAAAAGGAAACTGGTGTTCCACGGTCAGAACAATATACCTGGTGAGCTGATACAAAGTAATCACAAAGAAAACTTGAAACACAATGCAATCAATGTTTTCGTTCATTAAGTTGGAAATCAGAAGTCAGGGTCCTGGTGTACAGATACGTCGGCCGCCACACCAACACTGGACTCCCTAGACTGATAACCACACCCAATATGCTTGACACTATTTCTTCACATAGAAGAAAGATCAGAGTTTGCGGTAGAACCGAACTCCTCTGATACCAATTTGTCACGACCCGTCCTCGGGGCCCGTGCCGTGACTACCCCAAGCCCGCATTTCATAGGCCAGGGGCTGGCGACTAGCACCAAGGCATAAATCCCGGTAAGGGGAAGGCATTTCCTTTGTAAAGTAAACAAGCACCACATAGTAAGCAAGCGGAAAAAGTAAATAGTAAGTAAAAACGTGTACAACAGTAAGTGCATAAAAGTAAGTGGGCCAGTATTCAAACCCAAACTAAAAATAAAGTACAACTCGAAAGGGAAAACAGAAACTGAAAAGTAAAACCCGCTACGCCGAGCTATCCACTAGAAATCCCACCTGAAGTGTGGGTACAGATAGCTCCACTGCACCTCGGGTCCCGCCGTCTGCTCCGAGTATGTCCCGCCCAGTGGTCCACCTCCAGGTATCGTCCTGCTCTGCAAGCCTCAACCACGATCAACGATGTCTATCCTCTGCAACCAACACAACGTAGTGCGGGCATAGCCCGTGCATGGGTGAGTATAAGATACTCAGTAGGGACCCTGAGACCCCTGAAGGTCTCCCAAAATCCAAAAAAGAAAAACCACAAAGGAAAGATAAAATCACGAAGTAACAACCGACACTGCTTAGGTATATGCCCATACATATACCTAAGTCATCAATTCTAGTACGCTCCAACCTCCGAGACCAAGTACAACCCAGTCCACACAGGAAAGAAAAACGTAATCCACACAGGATAGCACAACACAATCCACACAGGAAAGAAAACAGGATTCAGCTCACAAAGGTATACTTTTTCGAAAGATGATAGAGATGATCACTGATCCATCTAAGTCGTCGGACCCACAAAGGATTGATAGGTACTAACCCCCGCAATGACCCACACTGGATCGATAGGAAACTAACCCCCACAAAGACCCACACAGGATCAGACCCACACAGGATCTGTAGGCACTGGCTCACACAGAACCGCTGAGCGCTGACCCACACAGGATCGGACCCACACATGATCGGTAGCACTAATCCACATAGGATCGCTGAGTGCTGTAGTAATCGCCATCGAATCCACTGAGGATCTCTGTACAGTCGTTTTCGCAGTCACAGTAGCAGCCGCAGCCAGCTCTAGGGTTCCCGCACACAGCAAGCTCGTTCGGGAGGGTCCGCTCCACGAGCCGAGAGGCTGATACATCAACTGACACATAGTCCAGAGTTGATGTATCCAAAAGTTCCTAATCGTCAACAGGAACTCAACGTCGTAGACGGCGCGTCAATCGGACGCCCAGTCTGAGAGTTATTGGCTTTTTCGTCCCAGGGGCCCAGTTGGATTTTAAGGCAAATCCAACCCGACCGTACTCCACCTACGTCCAAACCTCGGGTGGAGTATTTCAAAAGATCTGTCTCACTTAGAGGAATTAAACAAAGTCGACGGCACGCCAATCGGACGTCTGAAGCTCAAGATATGAGTGTTTCCGCTCCGAGGGCCCGGTTGGTTTCGTGTACGAACCACCCCGGCCGAACTCAAAGTATTCTGAAACCTTGAGTGTGATATACCGAAACGACCGTCTCGTTCTAAGGATCGTGTCGCCGCTAACGGTGCGTCGATCGGAGGTCTGTAGCCCGAGTTATGGGAAATTGAACCCAAACGGTCCGAAAATGGGGGTTTCGGGCCCGGACCGACCCGGCCCGCGACCCCCTGGTTCGGCCCAAACCGGGTCGACCCACCCCGGGTCCAGGTCGGCCCGGCCCGGCCAGGTCCGGCGACCCGCGCACTGGGTGCGCCGGTCGGTTCTCGGCCAAAACGGCCGAGCCGTTTTGTCGGCTCGCACGGGGGGTGGGGGGGGCATGACACTCCCGTTTAATGTAACTGAGGCCCCTTAATTGGGGCCACTTTGAAGTCCAGCCGGGGGAATTAATTCCCCCGGCTACACCCTGTCCAGCCGGCCCGACCTCGCCGGCCATTTCCTCCTCAACGGGACCGGCGATGGCCAGTCCCCTTCCAGCTCTGATGCCGGCGGAGCAGTCCGGCCGTCGGTCACCTTGCTCCGCCGCGGCCCGGAACCGGCCGCGGCCCTTGTCGTCTGGTGCGTCACGTTGGCGCTGCGCCCCTCCGCCATGGCCCCAATATCGGCCGTGGGATTTTCGGGTGTCTCTGACGCGGCGCGACGGCGTCGCGTCCTTGATCTTCGTTCCACGGCCCGGTGCTACGGCGCCGCGCATTTCCATTCGCATGATTCCGCGTGGTGCGCCGGCACCACGCCTTTCCGTACCAAACCACAAAGGAACCAACATGAAATAAGGAGGAGGGTCGTCCGTGTTTGTGTGGTCTATCCCCCTCGCGTTATTCGATAACTATTGGTTTTTAATCCACGAAGATCGTCAAGTTGGTATTCACGAAAAAAATAAAGAAAACCCCTACCTTGGTTTCAAGAACGGTGCACGTCAACGAGCTGCGGAAAAAGATCGTCACGGAGGTCGGGCGTCACGGAAAAAGAACGTCGATGTCGCAAAGCGAGGAATCGAAGACGTTGATGGAGATTTCGTCACGGAAAACCCTCGTGGAAGAGACGACGTGGAAGAAGAACGTTGTGGAAGAAGACGTCGCATCGCGGGTCGGTGTCGCGGAAGACGGTCTCCGAGGGCTCGGCGCTCCATGTCGGAGATCATTCGTTCTTCGCGTTCTTCATCGAAGAACAATATGTTCCTTAGCTTTTTCTCCAAAAAACTCTCAAACAACCCAACCCAACCCCAAATAAGTTCTCAACTTATTTTATTAACACAACAAGGCTTTTGAAATTAAATTGTTTGAATTTCAAAAACTTACATGTAACTCACCATATTAATTTCACAAGTTAAGTAAACTTAAGTTATCAACATTTAATGGGAGTTGAGAGGGGTTAGAGGATATGAAGGGGTGGGGTTTTTGTGGGCCCCACCACCCTCATAACCTCCCAAGGGATGTTGGGTGTTTACCCAACTTCCATCAAGAACTAAACACTTAGAAAAAGATAAAAATTTGTAGAATAATTATAAATTAACTTCCACAATTTTTATCATCCACACTCGTGATAACACAACTCCGGAACAGGAGCTCCTAAGAAATTACTGGCGCTGCAGTTCCATTGGTGCCCTCAGAATTCGATTCCGAGCACCAGTTCAATAGTTAGAAATTTCCGCTCGTTCGTTCACTGAATGTACCCGAGGTAAACTTCGGATTGAAATTCGGGGCACTCCGGGCCTCGGAATCAAGTGCCGTCCGAAACCGCGTTCTTGTAAAATTCCAAAGAAAATTAAGAAAACATTTCCCTTGAATTTTACGGGTCTTTACATATTACTAATTTTTACTAATTATTGGTAATTAGTGATAATTATTACCAATTATTACAAATTATTGGTAATTATTGGTAATTAATACTAATTATTGGTAATTATTGGTAATTATTACTAATTATTGGTAATTATTACTAATTATTAATAATTATTGGTAATTATTATTAATTATTACTAATTATTGGTAATTATTGGAAATTATTTCTAATTATTACTAATTATTGGTAATTATTACTAATTATTACTAATTATTGGTAATTAGTGATAATTATTACCAATTATTACTAATTATTGGTAATTATTGGTAATTATTACTAATTATTGGTAATTATTACTAATTATTGCTAATTATTACTAATTATTACTAATTATTGGTTATTATTGCTAATTATTACTAATTATTGCTAATTATTGGTAATTATTACTAATTATTACTAATTATTGGTAATTATTGGTAATTATTACTTATTATTCCTAATTATTGGTAATTATTACTAATTATTACTATTTCTTTCTAATTATTGGTAATTATTATGAATTATTGGAAATTATTATGAATTATTGGAAATTATTACGAATTATTGGTAATTATTGGTAATTATTGGTAATTATTACTAATTATTGGTAATTATTGGTAATTATTGGTAATTATTGGTAATTATTGGTAATTATTGGTAATTATACCTAATTATTAGTAATTATTCCTAATTATTGGTAATTATTCCTAATTATTGGTAATTATTCCTAATTATTGGTAATTATTCCTAATTATTTGTAATTACTCCTAAATATTGGTAATTATTCTTAATTATTGGTAATTATTCTTAATTAGTGGTAATTATTCCTATTTATTGGTAAATATTGACAATTATTTTCAATTATTGGTAAATATTGGTAATTATTGGAAAAATATTGAAAAATATTGGCAATTATTGAATATTGAGAATTATTATTAATTATTACTAATTATTAGTAATTATTAGTAATTATTGGTAATTATTATAAATTATTACTAATTATTATTAATTATTTCTAATTATTATTAATTAATTCAAATTAATTTTATTTTTTCATAATTACTACTAATTAATTGTAATTACAGCTAACTATTTTAAATTAATTATGGTTTAATTGTCTCTAATTAATATTAATTATTAATACTTATTCATAATTATATCTAATTAGAAATTAAAAAAAATTCTACAAGTTTAAACTAAATAAATATAATAAATAAAATAAATATTAATTTAAAATTAAGATAAAAACCTTAAACTTGATGTCAATGTCGAGCTGCTATAGTTGTAGAACACCACCAACAGAATCCATGAAGTCGGGAAAAAAATTTTACCAATGAAAATCGTGAAAGATTCAGAGTGGAAAAATTAGAATGGTTGAGAGTTGAGAATGAGAAAATTGTAATGGTTGGTAGTATTGATAGGTTAACTTAATTGCGACGGGATTTTTTGCGACGGAAATCCCGTCACAAATAACCATGGCCGCATTTAATTATGGGCGGCATTAAAACGGTTATTTGCGATGGGGCCCGTTGCAAATAACCCCTGCCGCTGGGGTATTTGCGACGGGCCTGCAGTCCCTTATCAAATAGTCTTTAACTACCGTCGGTTATTTGTGACGGGGATAGAACTCCGTCACAAATAATCCTGACCGCATTTAATTATGTGCGGCATTAAAACGGTTATTTGCGATGGCCCCCGTCACAAATAGGCTTTAACCGCCGCCGATTATTTGCGACGGGTTTCTATCCCCGTCACAAATAAACTTCGCGCGGTTTGGCACACATTTCACGCCAAACTATATGTGACGGGAAGAGTAGCCCATCGCAAATACTCCTTTGTGAAAGGTATTTGCGATGGGAATAATTCCCATCGCAAATACCCCGTCGCTATTAAACATTTTTCCCGTAGTGGTAAATGAGCAATCATTTACAAATGAAATGTTATTATAAAATGTGGAAATTATTTCCCAGGCCATTTGATTGGTGGTTATAAACATTATTAACTAAATTAGGAAAATTATGTATATATTTTCCCAAAATGAACAATTATTGATCCATAACAACAAAATAAGTACTCAATTTAATATTTTGAAAATTATATCATTTTAGGCTAAATGATCAATTTTTCATTGTATTTATATATATATTACGTGTCATGATAACTTAGAATATAATATTTTAATTAAATATATCAATATTTAATTTAAAAAAAGCATTAAACAAGCATACATTGATTTTCAATTGGTGAGAAATAAAGATAAATGCATTTGAAGCCTAAAAAGGATATTTATTTAGAAAAATGATTTGATTGTGAGCAATGTGTTTAATCATAATTAATTGAAATAATAATGATTGATCAATGGTTTTAATAATTTTTTTAATATATCAATTCAAATATATAATCATTTAACTAGTTATATTTACTAGGCAAGAAATCAGATTGAAATAGTTTTATGATTAAAAATGTATTTTTTAAAGGTTTGTATTTCATTTTTAAAATATATTATTAAATAAATATCTTCCAATTCTATAAATAAAATATTGATAGATTCTTTTAAATATTTTTTAACATCATGTATGAAATTACTAACGTGGTCAATTTAATTTTCTATTTTTATGCAGTGAAAACGATTGTAAAAATTAGCTTATATGGTAAAGGTAATTAGTGTTAACGAGGAGTTGAAAAAAATAAATAAGTGGTAAAATGTCATAAGAAATATTCCAATTAATTTTTATTATTTGTTTCATTATAATACATCATATATTATATCCAATTACAATTTTAAATTAATTTCCCATGATTGTGTCATTAATGTATTTTTATCTTCGTAAAAATTATAACGTTTCTCATATGCCTGTTTCATAATATAATTATATATATTGATAGAAAAATCTATATAGTGATTTAATATAATATTTATGATATATCTATTATTCTATATATGAAGAAACAAGTCTAAGGTGCAAGGATCTAAACCTTCAAAACAAACCATGCATGGAAAATGCACATGTTCTCAATAGAAAAATAATTATAATGAATAATAATTTCTAAATGGATGATTATAAATAATAATTTAATGATATATAGTAATATTTATATATTTTTTTTATAGATGTTTAGTAAATATATATTTATTATAAGGTCTATATTAACACGTACGGGGATAGATAAGACCTCAGGAAAGGTTTTCTCATATTACATTTATTTTTGTAAGAAAAATTCCATATTCCCCACTAATTTATTATATTTTGTGTATACAATTCCTAGGAATTTAATTTAGGAGAATTTTAATTAAAATTATTAGTATTTATAAATTAATATTATTTCTAGCTTCCACTATGTTTGACTAGTATATTAACGAAATCAAAAGGGTTCTTACCCCTCAAATTTATATTGTTTGGACATGATTCATGATATTAAATTATTTTTATTAATATAGTATATATAATTAAAATTTTAAATAATATATCAATAATATATTAATATTTATGGTATTTAATGTCTCATTTTACTTTATTTCATTATTATGAATTATGATTCAAATGTCAATATAGTGGTAAGGTTTTATGTTACAGTCTCATTTTTTTTATTATCTGTACAGAATTTCATTTCAAGGAACTTATATAGTTATTATATTTTAGGAAACATATATTTTATCCAAGTAATTTAATTCCTATAATTATTATGTAATATTAATATGTTTCCCTCTTTGGTCAGTAAAATGATTGAGGAAATGTTTTTAGGAAAAGAATACCTTATTTAATCTTTGTTCAAAGAAACAATTCTTCCATGTACTTGTACATAAAAATATTTCATGAATGTTTTCATTGATAACTAACTGTTTTAGAAATTTTAATTTTTATTTCCATTGAATTAATTTATAAAATATTAAAATTATTGATTTCCAATGTTTTTTATTTTTCTCACATTATACTTTTTTTTAAAGTATGAAAATAATATTATCTTTTAATGTATACGACATGAAAATATTTTCCTGCCATCATTATAATTCATTGGTTTTGTTATTCCATTATATTACTACTTGTTCATGATAAAAGAAAATATATTTCTCAATAATTTAGTAATTTAGATATTTTATAATATACCAAAAGAAAAATGATATTTTTCATATTTCTAATGAAATGATTAAATGATCTTTTAATGATATATTTAATATAAAAAAAGTATTTCATAAAATTTTATAATTATATTAGGATATGATATTATGATAATAAAAACTCTATGTCTATGGATTTATTATTATGATTACTTTTTTACGGTTAACTCTCATAAAATTGTCAGATTCTAATTGTTTAGCTAGGTGATGGTAAAATATTCAGGAAATAAATTTCATTTTGACGAGTTCTGTGATGATTAAATGATGAATTTTTTAGGATATTATATCACCAATATGTATGGATTTCATTATGTGATGGGTGGACATGGTATTATATACTATTATAATTCATTGGATAAAAAATGATATCTCATGAGATAATATATTATGTAATTGTAAGTGAAACTAGTTTTTATGGAAAATTTCACACTATGATGATCTTGGTAGTGAACCATGACTAAGGAAAATATAAAATATGGGGTTAACCCAATCCACTATGGAAATTATTCCACTATGATATTATTATATGAAATAATTAAATATGTAAATAATTTTATATGATTATGTGTATTACAAAAAGATATGTCATATATTATAATGTCACATCAGTTAAAAACTTCCTTGTATAAATTCCATGTTAACAAATTCAAATCCTCACTCATGAAACATCAATATGTCAATATCAAAATCATTAATATGACTGACTAACATCACTTTAAAAAATGTTCCCATTGATAAATTCAGTGGAGTAAGGGTTTTAAAACAGAATTATTTTATATGAATTCTCATTTATCATATAATTTATACAAATTTTCATTATGTGACCCTTATTAGAATTAGTGGGTTCACCACTAATTATTATCAATAAAAATCACAAAATCCAAGTTTTTTTCCAATTAAATAACCAATAAGTTTCATTTCAATTAATATAATCATAATAGATTTGACTATAATATTTTTATACATTATTAAGTTTATAATAGTTTTTTTATCTTCTTATACAAACACACAAAATTATAAAATGTTTTTTTAATACATTCAATTTCAATGGAGATTCATATAATTCGATAAAGAAAACAATACGATCAGATCCTAAATAAAATGAAAGTATTTTTTAAATATCATGGGATTTAAAAGTCAATAGTCTCATTTTAAAATATATTAGATTGAAAAAATTATATTTTAATTACCTCTGTTGGCATGGAATCTTTTAGTATTATGATATACACATAAATACATTGATTTTATGAAAACTTTATCATAAGGGAAACATGTCAATTCATCCAATCTCCAAATTTGAATAAATATTTATAATAATAGTTGTTGTTTTGTAAATAATAATAACAAATTTGTTTTAGTTATTTTACTAATTAATATCAGTATTGTGAATACCATTGTTAATCGTGATAGCTTCTTAATTTCATTTATTCTCAAATAATGAATATATATGTGTTTTGGTGAAAATATAAATATTTAATAAAAATAATATAATTGTACAATTATATATATATATATATATATATATATCATAGAGGATATGCGATTATCTCTCATAAGAGTATGCAATGTGTATGGATATGTATGTCTTCATCTAACCATGAGCCCCAAATAAACAACATATTCTCTTCCCTCTATTTCCCTGATAAGGATGACCCCAACATTATGTAACCCTACTACAAGGATATTGACTCTATTTAAAATACATGGTTAACATTTTAAAACCAAATTCCACAAGAAATATTGAAATACACCTATTGTGTACACACACATTAACCATTAGGACACCTTATGTGCCTCATCCCCTGATGTCAATATTTTCTATAGCGTTTTGATAAAAACAACATTGACCACATTTAATTTGGTCATTGGAGAAAAATTGAAATTTAATTTTCATCCATTAATCTTGTCATGTCTATAGGGGTCCAATAGGGTGGTGACTCCCTATAGAAGGACACTACCCCTCTTCTAAAATTATCAATATGGAAATTATATATCTATAGATTACTCTTTAGTATTGGAGTTATATTTCTAAGGTGTTTCTATACTTATTAAAGAGTGATTATTTGGAGTGATTTCCCCTTGTAATATTGAGAGAGTCATTTTACCCATTTTTACCTCTATTGATTCACAACATTTAACATGGTTTTTATCTATTTTTTATTATAAGGTGTTCCATATTACATCTGGTATTAATATTTTTTTACATTTTCACATTATTTCAATCTCGCAAGTATAACTTCACCAAATGGACAATCATTTTTTATCCCATGAAGTGGTACTAAATCCATGTTTATATTGATTAGGTTATGGATAGACTGTATATTCGTATAGTGTAAAATTTTCACATTGAAATTTTGAATAGGAATATTTTTTTAAATTATGAAAATGAAGACTCAAATAACACAACAATAATATAATTTTCCACATTTGATTGGTAAAAAACTTGTGAGTGTGGAAGTGGATAATTTTAATGATATATATGAGAATTATAATAAAAAATAAATTTTTATTTGGCATTTTTGTTCCTCTCAAAATATTTTCTGAAAATATTAATAATATAATAAAGGATACTTTAACAAAGCTATACAAGGACAAGACACTAATAAATAATTTTCATAATGAGAAATTATATACTCTTTGAGTGGAAAAGTCATCATCTCCATCATACTAGATATACACAGTCTATAAGAAGATCACTAAGCTTATATTGTTTGGTTAAAAAATCGAAGAAAATGAATGTAAAAAGGTTATATTCTAGTATTTGGATGATTTATTTTATCAACTAATAATTTAAAATAATCAAAAATAGCCCTATGAATATTTTCCCCTTCAATGATGATTCAACATTGGTTCATGAAGCAGATTTTCAGTACACCAATAAGGAATATATAAAAAAATTGAACAAAGTGGCGGCTCTTTAATTAGTTGATAAAAAAAATGTATCATGGTTCCATTGGAATCAAGATTCATGGTGATTCCAAATCATGTAGAAATAAGAAAAATGTCAAATGATATAATTGTGAAAATAATGGGAATGGAAATAATGAATGTTTGGAATTGAGTATATTTGAAATAACACTCCATAAAATGATGTTTGAATATATTGAAATAGATAAATTCTAGTAAATGAAGCATAAATGACTAAAAGTGGTAGGTAGTATCTCAATGATGCATGAATAATTGACCCAAGGGAAATATATCACATGATATCACATTGTGAATGGTTTTATAAATATGATTCCATCTTTAAAGGAATTCTGTATATTGTTAATGATCAAAAATTAATTATCATTGAATTCATTTTGTTCTAAATAACTATATAAAATGTTACTTTTAAAACCATCCAAGGTGCATTCCAGGTTACGTTCCAATAAATGAAAATATTTTATATTGTATAAATCAACTTCATTGCGTGAAAAGGGTCATTGATTCCTAGTGATTAATTATAATTAAAAGTTACTTCATTGTCTAAAATATTTAGATAATATTTTTGAGCATTTTATTTTGAGAATGTAAAAGAATTTTATGTCGGAGATATCAATGATGAGTAATTAGATAATATATTTGATTGATTCCAGTTTTGGAATTTATTTTTAAACATCATTTGGATGAGTAATGTAATTTGTATCATTCAAAAAAGATTATCATTAGATATTATACATTTACCTAATCAAGAAGAAGTAATATGTTATTGATGTGTCTATAACATTTCTAGTGGGAAGGAGATTGAATCCTGAAAGAAGATGATGTTTTGAGGTATAAAATTTGTGATGATTTTTAATGAAATGAGTATGATTTTTTTTAATAAATATGTTATAAAGAAAAAATTGTTTGTTTTATATACTCCTCAATAGAATGGAGCCGAAAAGAAGATGGAAAAAACTTTTTTGAATAAAATGAAGCAACGATGTAGAATATAAGAGTTTCCAAGAAACATTTCGAGAAAAAACATGTTTTATCCAAGAGATATGTCGACTGATATAGTCCTAATGACCATTCCAATATGTTATACCCATGGGAATTAATCTTGTTTATTTCATAGGTGTGGATATTGCCCATCAGATATATCCATGGTTATTTAGGATATTTCTATAGGTGGTGAACACATATATAATGTTGTTCCATGATGAATGGACATTTCCACACCCTTTTCATAGAGGTGCTCAAGTTATTTCAACAATAAATTCCCATGGAAAATGTTCATTCAAGTGGATGGGGGATATAACCAGAAGATTGTATATATGTTTATAGTCTGCCGAAAATATTTTGATTTAAAGTTCAAAGGATTTCATCTTGCACACCCACAATTAATGGCTAATTCCTTTACCAGTCCACTAAATCATTTTTTTATATTAAATTTAGAATGATTATATATATCCTATTAATAAGTTAAATTTTCAATATGAAATTTTTTCTAAATACTATAATAATTATTTGTTAATTTCTTATTTCCACAGTCTAATAAAATTGTGGCTAAATGAATCCATTATAAGGATATAAGTCCATGGTCCTATAGAACAATGAATATTTGTATCAAAGAATTGTAAATATAAAAAAATATATATATTACATTAGATATATGTGGAAAATATAAAAATAAATTCAATACTTTTATGTATCTCCAATGTTATGACTTTTTTCTTAATAGTGAAATTCAGGGGAAATGTAGTGAAGACTAGTTATTATGTGGTAAATCAATCTATTTTATTAATAATTGATCTGAATAAACCATTGGAGATCTATATTGTTAATTTTATTGAATACATGTTGATAGATAATTTAGGAAGACCCTAATATGCATTTTTTTTGAAAAAAATGTATGAAGGTGTATCAAGGTGTAATGAAATGTATTTTCTGGGGATATGATGATTGTGTTATAGGCTATTGTTTATAGGACCCCACAACTTATAAATTTCTCATAAATAGATATATATTTTTTTCTAAAAAAATTTCTAAATTATTATTAAAGGTGATGTATAAAAAGATAACCTAGAGACTATTTTAAATTATGTGGATGAAAAATCAAAATAAGAATACATTTTTTTAAGGAACCTCTAGATCATGATTATAAAGAATAAATTGAGTACAAAAAAAATATAGTCAACTCAAGTGAAAATATCATAAATATTGATCATAGACAATGTCATTAAGATTAATATTCCATGCATGTTATTTACACAGCATAGAGAGCCATCTTGTTTTTTTTGTAGGTGAAACATAGTCTAGATGTATACTCATGGTTAAAGGTGATACATAAGGAATGTCAATCCTTGAAAATGAAAATAAATTCCAATGTTGTATTCAATAACTATATACATGGAATAATATTGGAAACAAATAGGTCTTTTTGATTATGTGTGATGTAAAAGAGCATGCTAAAACTATTTTATTCGATATTGGAAGTCAAAGGATACACTCAAAAAGAATTATTTATTTTAATGAAATATTTTCACATATTGTTAGAATGATACTGGTCATATAGTTCAAGACATAAGTGATATATAAAATTTTCATCTAGAGTATCAAGATATGAAGTTAAATTTTCACTATGGGAATATTGATGGAGTAATATATATGCCCGAATTGAATTTTTTTACATAATAAATTCTAAAAAAATGGTATGTAAGGTGAAAACATAACTCTATGTTCTCATGTAGGTATTGAGTTATTGATCAAGTTGATTTTATTCATGAATCATGAGATTTGTATTTATAATACCTGAGTCGAATAATTGAGCATATTCTTGGGGAGAATATTGAAATTACTTTATCATTCGTGTATTTTTTGCGGATTAAATGTTGGTTTTTGGTCTAAAAAATTATAATATCAAAGAGATAAAGGAAAAGTTTCCTAGGGATATTAATAATAATGATGTGGGACCTGAAAAAAGGATTCTTAGGAAATAAAACATTGAATAAAAAATAATGGGATTATTTTTTCATGACCCGTCCATCGGGGCCCATGTCGTGACTACCCCAAGCCCATCTTCCATATACTAGGGGCTGGAAAATGACTCTAAAAGGAATATTCGCTAATTACGAGAAGGCATTGCCTTTATAACATGTAACTCACACAAATAAGCACAAAGAAGGATACAAGCACAAAGTAAAACTATGTAGTAAATAGGGTTTGTACATAAAGTAAAAGGGGTTAGAATACAAGACCAACTATAATGTACAATAAAAACTTGAATGTTCATGTAAAACTTAGTAAAACTCTTGTGAACACCCGCCAAGGACTCCAACCTGATGGTAGGTACAACTCTCGAATGGTCATCTCTGCAGTACGCCTCATCTATGGTCCACCTCTGAGCTACCTCCAGTCCTAGTACCCTCTTCCTTAGTCAGCATTGTCTGTCATCTGCACCAAACACAATATTGTGTGGGCATAACTAATGAAGGGGTTAGTATGAAGATACTTAGTAGGGACCTCGAGACCCTCAAAGGTCTCACAAAATCCACAAAGGATAAACCTCAAAACAAAAAAAAAATTGAAAACCCTACATAGTTATACACCCATACATATACCTAAGTTGTCGAGTAAACCCATCTCAATCATGAGGAAACATGTGGCCCAACACAAAATCCCCAATCCCAACTGTTCCACGAAGGAAAAAATATCACAACAATTAAGACTCATCTCCCACCAAGTATAAAACTCTGAGAAAAATAATTATGAAGCTGACCCACATAGGATCACTATAGAAGATGATATCTAGCCACACGATTCTCTAGTGATAGTAATAAGTAACATTCCAAACACCTCAGCTGTTGGAGAACTCCTCTTCTATTGATTACAGTGGCCCTGCCGCACCACACAAAGGCGCTTCCCATTGACCTTGGACTGATGTGGTACTCATTCTGTCGAGTACTGTGGGTCTGCCACATTACACTGAGCCGCTCCCCACTGAGGTTTCACTGTGTCACACAAAGGCGCTCCCCATTGGGCCAGTCGAGTCAGTACGAGTCAAAATGGTTAGCAATAGTCTAGTCTCTACAAGTCACAGGGTGCCATACGTATTGCGCTTGGTAGAACCTCTCCCCAAGCCATATATTTTACTCAACCACCATGAAGTTCCACAAAAAAGAAAAAAATGGTCTTTCATGTTTAAATGGACCCAACTTTATAGACAGCGCGTCAATCTGACCCCCGATCTAAAAGTTATTACTGTTTCCACTCTGGGGGATTGGATGGATTCTGGGTTCTAACCAACCTGGCTGTACTACAACATTATCCAAAACTCATGTGGAGTATAAAAAAAAGTACTTTCTCCATCCAAGGATCCCAACACCATAGATGCATCAAAAAATAGATGGCTAGTTTTCATGTTATTTCCAAAAAGGAATAATTGCGTTCAAATGGGCCTGGGTCCGGTCGGACCCGGCCCAGACTGACCCAACATGTTCCGGGTCTTGCCCGGATGGACTAGGCCATGGTGGGATGATCTCGCTGGGCCTTGGTTGGGCCTGGCCCAGCCCGCCAAGGTCAAGACATGCTGGGGGGGGGGGCACGGTGCATCCCGTAGTGGGAAAACGGTCTTCCCTAGCCGCAACCCAAGGGGAATGCCTCCCCCAGCAATTTGATCAGGATGAAAGCTGTTTGGTCGACCTTCTAGCACATGATACTGCTCAACGGTTCCACACAGTGCACCTAGGGCAGCCGGAACAGCCAACCCATTCTCTTTCCGTGCACGCGATGACGCTGCTATCTACCTTTGGTTGGCTGGGTTCCGGCCACTCACTGGCCTCCACCGCATCCTCCTGCTCCACCAGCGGTGGTGACATGCGCTGCCGCTTCTCCTTGCTGCCAGAAAGATGCCAAAATCCACCCCTCTCCACCGCATCTGATGGTCCATTGCCTCCTTCTTAACACATGGTCCAGACGCGTGCCGCCATTCCTCTCTTGCGGCTCGCCGAGTGCAGGATGATGCCTTCTACGGCGAGCAGCTTCGGCTTTGTTCCATGGACAAAAAATTAAATGATCGAATATTCACAACACATACAGTGAGGGATTCATGTCCATATATTGCGCTCAGATAAACATCGTGTTTCCACCATCAATAAATATTAGGTGTTGAAGAATGCAAAAATAACACACAAATAATAATAAAAGAGGATAAAGGTTTATGTGCAGGATGATGGCCATGTTCCTTTGGCCATCATCCTAATGAATTTTGGATATGAAGAATCAATAAAATTCAATCATATTAAAAACAAAACCCTACCTAACCGCACAATAATTATTCCCAGTCCCACAAGAAGAAATCATCTACGGATCAACTAGTTAGTGAGTTGATCCCCATTTTTCGTTTAGAAGAGAAGAATGTGGGAAACAATAATCACACCAATATAAACCCCTATGTTTAATGTTAGAGAATATTCCATGCTTTCCAGTGGGCCGTGTTCTTATTTCCTGTGATCGGCTCCCAAATACATGACTTTCATCTCGCCCATTGGTTGTTCGATGCCATCCATCGCCTCCCACTTGTTCGGCTTCTTCATCTAAGGGTCTGGAATCAGGAAATTCCTACAGCAATTTGATCATTGGTGATGCTCTCTAATACCCCTTCTGTAGCCCCATATTTATAGGAGAGGGGGAGGGGATGTAACAACATGTGGAGTTAATAGGTATCATTAATTAAGATGCTTCCAAATTCCCCCCAACGCTGTTGTTACTCAGATTGGAGGGTCATTCCATTTATTGGCTTGACGTGTCATCAGTGTCACGAAACCACTAAACCATTGGAGGAATGAAATAAAAATAATGTAATAATGTAATTTTATTTATTCTATAAAAAAGTTCCAAAAATAACTTTTTCTTCAGACCTACTGAGTTTGAATTGAAGTCTTCAATAAAAGAATCCTAGCACTGCGGATTTAACGTTGCCCTCAGATTTTGTATCTAAGAAATGATTCAAAAGCTAGAAAACACCGATCAAGCATTTTATGAATGGACCAGAAAAAAAGACCAGAAAATTATTAACAGTCACACTCGACCCGCACAGGTCGAGGTTAGGCACTTCATAAGTGAATCACAACCCATAAAACACAACAGTACTCTCAGATTTCAAATCCAAGTTACCAATTAAAAGTTATGGATTTTACTATAAAATAATTATCAATTAATTATTTTATTTACAGCCAAAAAATAACCTTCACTTGTGACTCACACTGGCTAATGTTAGTTTCTTCTTAAATAAATAATACCCTCGAATGTTTCACGGTGGTCTCAAATTTTTAATTCAAGTTACATAGTGGGAGTTATAAGCTTTTTAAAAATAAAATAAAAATTATTTTATTATTTTATTTACGATTATTCCATTTTTGTGTTTCTCATAGGAGGCCCACACTGACTAAACTTAAGCCACACATAGGGTAAGACCACCATCATGAGCACATCGGTGCCCTCACATTTCTGATCTGAGTAACCTTTTAAGAGTTATTGCACTTTTTCAGGAAAACTGGTTATGCACACTAATTAATCATTAAAAATGTTGACCGATAATTTCAAGTACATCAGGCCTTAGATTCACGTGCCGTAAGATTTTACCATCTCAAAATAATTTTATATAATTCAAAAAATATATATGGAATTCCTAGGACATTACATTCTCCTTACCTTAAGGATTTACGTCCCCAAAACCCACAAAAAAGTTAAAACTACCAAAAAAGGGTACCAAGCCCGAATCTGAACCTTTTTCTCTCATGTTCTATCCTTGAGGTTCTTGTGCAACCAACATTCGTGCACCAGAGGTATTGACTGACCACAAAGTGACAACCATTTTAGCTTTGACGAAAAAGGGGAAGCCTTTCCTATGGATGGAGAAGTGTCAGTAGAGCTTTTAGGAGCTAAGATAGAGAATGAAAAGTAAAACTATCTAGTAAATAGGGTGTGTACATAATGAAAAAGGGTCCAGAATACATGCCCAACTTTTAAGTACAAGAAAAACTAGAAAGTACAAGTAAAATTGAGTATAACATCTATGAACACCTATCGAGGACACCTACCTAAAGGATATATACAACTCTCGAACTGTCATCTCTGTGGTATGCCTTGTCTATAGTCCACATCTAAGCTACCTCATGTCTGGGAACCATCTTCCTCAGTAGGTGAATTTCCTCATCCTCACTAATCAAAATAAGGTTCGGGTGTAGCCCTTGTAGGGGTGAGTATAATGATACTCAGTAGAGACCCCATGACCCTTGAAGGTCTCACAAAATCCACAAAGGAAAAACTCAAAACTTGAAAACAAATGACAACCCTACTTTGGTATGCTCCCATAAATATACATATTTTGTCAAGTAAACACATCTCAATCATGAGGAAACACGAGACACAACTCAAAATCCCCAATACTAATTATTCCTTGAAAGAAATAATATCACAAATATTAAGTCTCAACTCACACTAGGTATGCAACTTTGAGAAATACAATTATGAATCTAACCCACATAGTATCTCTATGGAAGATGATATCCCACAACAAGATTCTATATGGATAGTAATGAGTGACATTACGAACACCTCAAATGTTAGATAACTTCTTCTCTATCGAGTATAGTAGCCCTGCCACATCGCACAGAGGCTCTTACCACAAACCTTGTACTGCTGAGGTACTCCACCTGTCGAGTACCGTGGGTCTACTGTGTCACATTGAGTCACTCCCCACCGTGGGTCTGCTGTGTCACACAGAGGTGCTCTCCTATCTTGGCCTGATAAGGTACTCCTCCTCTCAAGTACCATGGGTTTTCTGCGTCACACAAAGGCGCTCCCCACCATGGGTCTATTGTGTAACACAAAGGCGCTCCCCACTGGGCCGGTCGAGTCACTCCGAGTCGAAACGGTCAGCAGTCATCATTTCTCACCCATTCACTGGGTTCCGTATGTATTTCTCTTGCGAGAACCACTCCCCAAGCCATAGGTTATACCAAAACTGCCCTGAAGTTCAACAAAATAGTAACCCAAATGTTCTGTCACATCAAAAGGGACCCAACACAATATATGAAACGTCAATCAGATGCCTGGTCTGTAAGTTATTAACATTTCCACTCTAAGGGTCTGGTTGGATTTGGGGTTCGAACCAACCCATCCAAACTCCAATATTTTCCAAGACTAATGTGAAATATACCAAAAGGATAGTTTCAATCCAAGGATCCTGAAGCCATAGATTTTTCATTAAATGGACACCTAGTTTTCATGTTATGTCCAAAAAGGTTAAATTGGGTCCAGATGGGCCCAGGTCTGGTCCGACCTGGTTGGACCGATCTGACCCCACCAGGTCCAGCCCGAATAGACCCAGTCCTGGTCCGGCCTAGCCCGCGGTGAGCATGCGGTATTCCCCAATTGAAACCCATGTTGGAGGCACACCCCCTGTAATCTGAACGGTCTAATGGTCGTTCAGTCACCCTGTTGTCACACATGACTTCTCGACGGTCCCGCACGACGCGCCTCGTTCAGCCGTTACATCCTGTCGATTCTTCGTCCTGTGATGAGATGGAGTTGTTGTCCACCTATAGCCTACCCAGTTTCGGATACACTCTGGAATCCATCATGACCTCCTACACCACCGGTGGTGCGGACGCATGCCGCTACACCGCCATGCAGTCGTGCAGATGCCGGCTACCACACTGCTCTGTCGCAGCCTCCTTCACAACCATCGGTGTGGACATGCTCCGCCCATCCTCCCTCATAGTCGGCCATGTGACATACACCTTCTTCTTCTTCTAGCCTTTGTAGCTTCGTTACATGCCCGAAAAATTAAACGATCGCATATTTGCAATCCTTGCGTCGTGGGCTCTGTGTCCATATATCACGCTCAGCGAAACTCTGTGTTTCCAACATCAATAAATATAAGTTGTTGAATAATTCACAAGGAATGAATGAAGAATAAAAAGAATTTGGAGCACAATTTATATGTTGGATGATGGCCATGTTCGTTTGGCCATTGTCCTCATGAATTTAGGATATGAAGAATCATTAAAATTCAACCATATTAAAAAAAATCTCTACCGCAACCATTAATAATTTCTCTCAATCCCGCAAGTAGAAATCACTTTCTGATCAACTAGTTAATGAGTTGATCTAAGTTTTTCATTTAGAAGAGAAGAAAATGGGAAATAATAATTACAGAGATTTAAACCCCTAACATGAACGTCGGAGAATCAAATGCACTTGCCGGTGGACCCTATTCTTTGTTACCGCAACCGGACCCCCAAGACGCGACTCGCACGTCGCCCATTTCTGGTTCGATGCAATCCGTCACCTCCCACTTGGTCGGCTTCTTCTTCTAAGGGTCTGTCATTACGACATTCCATCAGAAATTCTCTTCTTGGTGAAGCTCTCCGATAACCCTTCCCTAACTCCATATTTACAAGAGATGGGGAGGGTAACTAATGAACCGAGGAGTTAATGGGGCTCATTAATTAGAAAGCTTTCTAATTTCCACCAACGTTTCTGTTACTGAGATTGGAGGGTCAATCCATTTATTTGTTTGACCCATTGTTGGTCTCACCTTACCTCTCATCTGTTGGAGGAATAAAATAAAAATAAAATAATAAATTTATTCTATTTCTTCTATTAAAAAGTTCCAAAAACTATCTTTTCTCCAGACTTACTACTGTCGAAATGAATTCTCCGAAAAATGAATCATGGTGATGCATATTATATGGTGCCTTCAGATTTTTAATCCGAGCCATGGTTCAAAAATTATAAAATGACGCTAAATCATTTAATGAACGTTCCTGAAAAAAAGCTCAGAGAATTATTAACTATCACCCTAAACCCACGTTAGTCGAGGTTAGGATCCTCCAAAGTGAAAAATGCCCAAACAAACCCAACGTTACTCTCATATTTCCAATCCGAGTAACCGTTTAAACGTAATGGAATTTACAATAAAATATTTATCACTTAATTATTTTATTTACAGCCAAAAACAAGCTTTCACTGGTAGCCTGGGCCGGCCAATGTTAGTATATGCCTAATAAAGTCATACCCTCACAAGTTCAGCGGTGGTCTCATATATTTAATTTGAGTTACCATTTGTGTATTATATGGATTTGAAAAATAAAATAACTTTATATAATTATTTTATGTACAGTTATGCTATTTTGGGGTTTTCTCACAGGAGGCCCGGACAGACTAAACTACTGTCATTCCTAGGGTAAACCCGCCATCCTTAGTGCGACGGTGCCCTCAATTTTCTGATCTGAGTAACCTTTTAAGAGTTATTCCACTTTTTCAGGAAAACTACTTATGCACACTAATTAAACCTCAACAAAACTTCGACCGATCAACCCGGGCACTCCATGCCTCGGAATCGTGCACCGTTAGATTTCACGAGCTCAAAATAATTCCATATAATTAAAAAAAGTTATATGTAATTTATGAGATATTACATATTAAGATATATGAATAAAATTAATTGATGTATGTATAAAAATGATTCAACATAAAATAATGTAGTACAATCTCATACAAACTTCCTATTAATTTCAAGTCTTCATATTTAATGAGTTTTTGTAGTAATGTACAAAAAATAAGGGTTACATGAGTTTTATATGAATCAGTAGTGGTGAATTAAATGTTTTATAAGGTTTTTACAAGACCATAAATCCAACAATTAGTGGGATAAGTTATTAGGTTCATGGAAAATTTATAATAGGGTCGTTGGAACATAATAAATATGATCCTAAGATATATCAATGATACCAAAGATGATTCATTATGTTATATAGAAAAAAAAATTCACTACTCGTGGAAAGTTTGATTAATATTTTTTAGGTTATTCAAACCCTAGGGGATCCATGAATGGTTATGTTTTTATAATTGTATGAGGTGAGTTGATATGGATTGAAACCATAAATTAATTTTTGGATTTATACATGTCTAAGGAAGTGCACTTGTTTGGTACACTTGCTAATGAATAATAATTTTTTTTGGGATGGTTGTTATATATTCATGAAAGCATTGTCATGACCCATTCGTGGGACCCATGGCATGACTGCCCCAATCCTACATTCCATAGGCTAGGGGCTGGCGAATAACACCAAAGGCGTAAATCTCGATAAAAGGGAAGACATTGCATTTAATAAGTAAACAAATACAACAGAGTACGCAGATGAAAGTAAACACTATGTAACTACTGGAAACAAATGAAATTGTTGAAAGGAAAGGGGCCGGAAATACAATCCCAATAGTAAAGTACAGTACAACTAAAAAGATGGTACAACATAAGAAAAGTTAAATAGAAACTACTGAGTCATCCTCTGGGAATACCACCTGATGGGTGGTTACATATGGCCTCCTCAGCACCCCAGGTCCATCTGTATGTTCCATGTATGTCTGGCCGAGTGGTCCACCTCTGGGTACCGTCTGGTCCTGGATCGCTCTCAACCTCCATCAACGTTGTCCATCATCTGCATCCAACACAACGAGGTACAGTCATAGCCTGTGCAGGGGTGAGTATAACGATACTCTGTAGGGACCCCGAGACCTCCGAAGGTCCCCCAAAATCAATGAAGGATAAACCAAAAAAGGAAAGATACAATCACGAAGTATCAACCAACCCAAATTAGGTATATGCCCATACATATTCACATGTTATCAATATTAGTTTAGCTCCAACTCTCGAGCCCAAGCACAAACCAGTACACACAGGAATTAAAGTCAATCAAATAAATGATAATGATTGAATGTCAAGACTCATGTCACACAGGTATACATCATTCATATAGCAATAGAGATGATCAGTTGTAGTCACTGATTCATCTAAGCTATCGAACCCATGTAGCATCCAAGTAAATAAGTTGGCATTGTCGAACCCAAGTAGGATCCAAGTAGAGTATTCGTCGCTGCCAAACCCACAAAGGATCCAAGAAAAGTAGTCATCGCTGCCAAACCCACATAGGATCCATGTACAGTCATCGTCGCTACCGAACCCACGTAGGATCCAAGTACAGTAGTCGTCTAAGTCACATCCAACTCTAGGGTTCCCACACACAGCACGGTTGATTCCGAGAGGGTCTTCTCCTTGAGCAAAGGGGTCAATATATCAACTATGAAGAAGTTCAAATTTGATGTATCCTGAAGTTCCATCTCATCAAAAGGATCCCAATGTGATAGATGGCACTTAATCAGATGCCCTGTCTGAGATTTATTGGCCTTTTCATTCTAGGGGACCGATTTAATTATGCTCGTTCCAAACCTGGACGTTTTCCAATGTCCTCCAAAACTCACATAGAATATCGGAAAGGACCGTCTCTTTATGAGGATCCTAGTTCCATAGAGTGAGTGTAATTTAAACATGCGGTCTTGATTATATCCATGTTTAAGAGAAATGGGCCCGACCCATCAAGCCCAGTGGGTTGGCGTGTCGGCCCGTTCTGGCTCGACGAGTCCGACCTAGCTGGGTTCTCAGCTCAACCCATTGGGGTGCGGCCCGGCATGGCGCTGTGTCCTGGCCCGTGTGAGGGTGGCCCAACCCGCGTGAGGGTGGGCCGGTCCGCGACCGTCCACGGTATAGCCAGCTGGCCGAGCAGAGCATGTGGCACGGTCCCCCAGTTCCTTGGAATGGTGGCGCCGCCTCTCCTATCCGGCCGGTCGAAGTCGGCCAGCTATTCTGGCACGAGCGGCCGACTGTGCGGGCCATGGATCCTCCACATGCAGTGCCCTTAGGTAACGGGGTTTCTACCACCAGTCTTATTCACCCGCCGAAGCGGCCCGCCCAGTGCGGGCCGTAGTCTCTTTGCATCCCGGCACCTCATGGCACCGCCATCTTCTGCCCTGCTGGTTTGCTTCGTCGAAATGACCCACGGATGCAGGCCATGGTTCTTCCCCACGCGGCCAGTGCACGGCTGCCGCATCTTCCTTCCTCCACGGCCCACAGGGCCGCAACCCTTTCCTTCCTCTGGCGCAGTGTGACTGCACGACACCCTACCCGTTTTTCCACCATCATCAATTCAAGAGAAATAACAGAGGGTCGTCGGGTTGTGCTTGTTATACCCAGGCCCTCTGCATTAGGTGGTAATAAGAAGCCAATGTGAAACCATATAACAACATGGAACGAGGATTTAATTTAAACCTGACAAACCCCTACCTTGATTCAAGGTGCGTTGTCGTTGTCACAAAGATCAGCATTGCCGATGACAGTGTCATTCCGTCAATGACAGAGATAGAGGAAGGTAGGTAGAATTCTTTGTGGAATATCCTTCTTTCTTACTCGGTTGAAGAAGTGGAGGAAAATGATCTAATTCCTCGTGATCTTCACTAGAGTGGGTGAATTCTATCAAAGAATTTCCACCGAAAATTTTCCAAGGAAAATCAAATAATAATAATTTCCCCCAAAATATAATATATCCATGATTTTCAAAATATTCCAAATGAATTCATTACACCAAAATGAATTAATTAATTGTGGATCTCAATTAATTAATTAGTGTTGTTGGCACATTAAATGATAGAGGAAGTTGGAAGGATTAACCCCTTAAATGGGGGGTTCCAAGGGTTTCAACGGGGAGTTGAAGAGTACATGTTTGTGTGGGAACCACACACATTATCCTCCCATGGGAGGTTTTGTGGGGGTGGGCGTCACCATCAACCTCCCTTTGGATATAATAACCACCAACTAAATAAATTGTGTATCTAAACAATTTATTTAATTTATTATTAATCCCCAAAATATAACTTCCACTCCCAACCAAGCGTAACTATGGTAAAGGTCCCTTTTGGTGAATACTGGTGTTGCGAGTTCGTTTTTGTCCTCATATTTCAATTCTGAGCACCGGTTTGAATGATAGAAAAACCCTCAAATACGTTTATTAAACGTTCTCAAGCAAAACTTTAGAAAATGATTCCGGGCACATCGGGGCTCGGAATCAGGTTCCGTCAGAAACTGCGGACTCGTAAAATTCCAATGTATTTAAGAAAAAATTTCCATGAAAATTCCTTGTCCTTACATGCATACAAGAGAATGTTTCATAATTTTTTAGACAGTCATAGAATCAAGTACATTCCAAGGAATCCATATTTTCAGTATAAAAAAAGATCATTTTTGTAAAACATCATTTTTCCCATGATGTGATGGATGATGGAATTATGAATATATTAGAAATTGTTACATAATAAAATTTATTATATTTTCTGATGATGGTGGCTGATTCTGTTATGTTCAGATAGAACAAATCATCAAGTGGAATCATAAAGATGTGATTATCTTGATTTACAAGATAAAATGAATTATAGAGGTATTATTGGATTCCAATTAGATATTTAATTGATGGATATGTTAATAGACATTGAAAAAAAGGATTACCCATTATTTTGATCAATGGGAATGGATTCACCCTTAAATTTACACTATTAAATATGTCACAAATGGTTGTCGCCATGGCCAAGAGGATTCCATATAAAATGAGGTTTTGAAATATTCCTATATAATCACCATATAAATTCATAATCCCCCAATTACAATTTTTTTATTGATATTTTTGAGGTATTTATTTATTTTTTCTAGGGAGAATGGTTTTATTGCTTTTACATGTAATACATAGTTCTGTTATATAACCATTTCACCCATAGTGATCATTTTATTTCCCTATGTATTTTCCATTTTTGGGGTATTTTTCATGTTACATATAGTATTTGTAATCTTTACATTTTCATTTTATTTTATCTCACATTTATTGATTTACTATCGGGCCAAATAATTTGGCTTCCAATAACTATAACCGGTTCCAACAACCCATAGACCCTATCATCCCACCTCTCTCTACCATTCTATGTTTTTTACAATACACCACACAAGAACAATTGTTTCTCCGCACACGTAGTCTTGTTATCATTAAAACCTCAGAAATATGGTATGGTGACACTGACACTATAATCTCCTTTAAACTAGTTCATCTCCTCTACTTAACTTTATAACACTCACCATCTAGAAGATTACTCTCATATATATTCTTCATATTACTCATCTCAAATTATAACATTTTAGACTCACTAATGAATATATGTTTTTCCCGAATCTCAATTAGGGCCAACAAAAATGTTTATATCTTACCTCCCTACAAAGATATGCATTCATAATCATCCGATGAACTATCCCAAACTATAATCTTGTGCATAATGACTCATTATCTTTATTTTCCAATCTTATCGACCATATATATATAAAGAGGTAGTGTTAAAAGCATATCTATGGATAGGGATGGCTAGTAACAACTATCGTTGTCTGGGAAGTCAGTCCATATCATATAAGCAATTATTTGGTCTTTTGAAAAAATATCCTAAAACTCATAACCAAACATTCGAAAATATCCTATTAATAAATATTTAATGGATGAATATTATAATAATAATAAAATTTAAAAGTGAAATTATAATGCAACCACAGTGAATTGAAAATACATAAAAATAAATGAATGAGGTGTTCTAGATCCTACCATAGGGGAGCACTAGATCCTCTTTAGATTCCTCTAATTCCTTTCATTTGGAATAATTATAAATGGTTCAAAAGATGATCAATATAAAAAAATGTATATTTTTGAAAATTGGGCATAGGTTCTTAAAAACCCCGAAAGTAAATTTTATTGATTTTAAATAAAAAATTATACCCTCGAGTAATAACACACTAATGATTTATCAATATAGTTTATGTTTTGGTTGATATCACAAATTTTCACCAAAGATATAATAATACAAAATCCATACAAATTTATTGAATAATTAAAAAATTAACTAAATTTTAAAAAGTCAAAACTCCATTAATTTGCATTAAACATTCCCCATAATGTAAGCTTCATTTTATAATGTCAATGGTTCTATCATTAAATTTTTTTACAAGGTCACTTATTATGTTTAAATTTAAATTTTATCTTGAGAAATATATTATTAAAACACCATTAAAAATTATTGAATAACAAAACTAGAATTTTAGAATATCTATTACAAGAACAACCATTCATATATGTTCATTTTACAAAATCACTTATGACTATAAAAACATATTCCATATACAATAGTTCCTATTACCGAAATGAAAAAAATGAATCAATAGGGAAACAATTACCTTATAAAACATATTACTAGAGAGGATTTAAATTCTACATGATTCAACACTTTTTTTATATAATAAAAAATTTAATGTCAATATGATCCTGGAATCTAATTTATAGTTTATCTTTAAAATTAAATAAGGAAAACTACTTATTATGGGATATTCATCTCCTCTCTCACTATCATTTCCATAAATATTTGAAAATAATCATGTTCAATATACATCAAACTTATTTAGGAATGTGGAAATAAATCCTTATATAATCTAGAATTTATACATCTAATGTATTAATAAATAAATATTTGTTTAACATAGACATAATCCCGCCTTTGACACCCTTTAGTCTACCTATATATTTCATATAATCATTGAAAAAATTATAATAGGCGAGTTATAAATTATAAGAGGATGTCTTAAAATATTTTCATATTGTATGCCCTCATAAAATCTCACTAACACATTATTTAATTTAACAATGATATGGAAAGAAGAATAAAAAGCTGGAGAAATTAGTAAAGGTATTTTTGGGTAGAGGATCGCTCAAACCACTAAAAAATTACTATAATAACAAAATTTTATATCTTATAGGCTATTGAAATAAAGAGTTCCATTTTTTAATGAAGAATGGGACATAACATATCCATATATAGAAATTTTAACTTCAAATTACCCACCTCTACATCGATCAATCTCAGTCATATAATTAAGAGCCTCCACACATCAAATTGTCAAATGAGATGAGGAAAGATACAATTTCCAATGTATCCATGGAATAATCAACATTAAATATAATTTTTTTATTAATAAAAAACTAAATATATATATATATATATATATATTAATCTTATGTAATATCTAGATAAATTAATTGAAAATTAAAACTCATTATATACATCTTAGTTTTTGAAATGTCCATAATTATACCTCCTAAGCTCTACTCAAATCAAGAAGAATATTCATCAAACCTCCCTTACATTAGAATATATTTTTATAATTATGAAAATTTTCCATGGAAGATAATAATATAAGTAATTTATATTCTAGTAGTGAAACAATATCTTGGAGAAATATCATTTGATAATTTTAAATAAATTGAAGATAATATTTTTAACATGAATTCTATAAATAACATTGCATAAAATAACTAACATAAAATTATCAAAAGAGAACGAAATTTCATAATAAAAAATAATGAAATGACCACATTATTAAAATTAATAAATTAAAAAATGTGAATTTTAAAATTTAACACAATTCCAAACACATCATGGCCAATAATATATTAAAAATTTTAGGGGGAAAATGGCAAAAAATAAAATTTTATGTGTTTCTAAAAGTGAATGATTTTCCATACCTCTTAGAAACATATCTAATTTATGCACAAAACTGTTATACACATTTCTAAGAAACATGAGTAGTTAGAAATTTAATTACCTAGGATTTTAAGAAACATGTGTAAATTGTACTTTTTTATTTTTTTATATTATAGATATAATTATTTATATAATTTTTTAGGATTTGAGCCCCATGTTCTCTACATCCCACACAACTAGGATCCCTCATTGTCAACCCGTACTCTCACCTATCAGACTCCCTGCTCGCCAATCTTGGTGACCATTCCCACACATGGGTCGAAAAATACTAACTTCCAATTCAAATTCTAACATGGAAACCCTATTTTAGTAAAAAAATTAGGGGTTCATAGGATTAAAAATAATTATTTCATAAAATATATGTTCTATCATTTCTATTTCCTTATTTTATAGGATATTCTATTACAATGGTGGGCTGTTGAAACTTATTCATTTTTACATGTGGATGGATCAGGATGTTATGGAAACAAACGGGAATTTTCATATCATGTGGAATTGAGAGTCTGAAATGATATCTATAATTGTGTGATTATATTTTTTGTATAATATTATACAATTTGTGGAATGTGAGAATATTCGTATTCACCAAAGGCTAGTATCATTGGATTTCATTAAAGTATTTTTTTAATTGTTAAATTATTTTGCACATGATTCACTAGGTTGGGAAATGTATTAATTGTTAGAGTCATTCTAGGATAGTCTCACGAGGTTTCATATGAGGCCAGTATCAAATTTGAAAGGCATTTTCACTGGGATTTTCCATTATTGGGTGAATTATCAAACATTCTGATACATTTTGGTATTTTCTTTTTTTTATCGTCGGCATCTAATTTACATGGATAAAGGTATTATAAATTATTATATGATTTTTTACATGTTATATTTTTGGATTAACATGAAATATTTTTTACCAATGTGGTGTGTAACATTTTACTAATGTGGTTAGATTTCGGTGGAATCTTTAGAAAAAATTATTGTTTATTTTCCTTATACTAAAACATGCATTATAAATTAAATTCCAACTTCTACTAGAATAGATAATAGATTTTTATTATAATAATAATATTATTAAAAATATATTTGATTTATCTTATATGTGATGTTAATATATATATTCATATATATATATATATATCATTTAAATTTCATAATCATATACATTATAAATGTATAATAGGAAATAGTAATATTTTTTAAAAAAGTATTAAACACATTTAACAAATATTTTATATAATTCCAATTATTATAAATATATTTATATAAACATAGTTTTTATTAATATAATATGTTGTTTTATAAATATTTAATTTTTTTAATGGGAACATCCACTAGGACTTTGAATTAAACTTGTACTTGACCTTCAGCTGGAAAATCCATAGGCACTTTTTTATGACACTTAATCGATTTATAGTTGTTTTTTATTTGGGTTTTTAAAATATATTCAATATATCATATTAGTTAAATTATTTTAAATTTATGTAATATTTTACAAAAAATATATATTTTATATATTATTTAATATTTTATTTCCTAAAAATAAAAATTCATTTTATTTTATTACTCATATATTAGAAATAGATTTAATTTTATTATTTTAATAAATTTTTTATTGGAAATATAATAAAAGTATTTCGTAATTTAAATTTTATAAGTTTATTTTTTAATATATAATTTTCAATAATATAATATATACTTTTATAAATATTTTTTTATGAAACATCAACTTGAACATCCAAATGAACTTCTACAAAAAATTCCCATAATATATTATAAATATTTAAAAATAGTAAATAATATTAATTTTATAAAAATTATTTAACACATGTAATCCAAATTTTTTATAACTATATTTTTAAAATGATAACTATAGTAAATAGATTTTGTAGTATAATTTATATAATATATTGATTAATTGTGGATCTTCAACTAGAACTTTCATGCAAATTCAACTAGAATTTCTACTAGAACATTTTTTGTAACGAATACGAGATTTATAACTGTGATTTATAATGATATATTGAAAAATATATTCAATATATCGTATAAGTGAGTTTATTATAAATTTAGATTCAGTAATAATTTAATAAATAAATTATAATATTATATATATGCGATTTTTTTTCCGAAAATATAAGTTTTATTTTTATTTTAAATCATATTTTAATAACACTTTTCATGCTTAAATTATATAATTTTATAAAATAGATTTGAAAAATGTAGTACATATTTTTTATAATTTATTTTATAAGAATTTTATTTATTAAAATTTATTTTTTCGATATACTTTGTATTTTTATAAATATATACTATTTTATATTTTAGATGTTCTATAGGAACATCCACTAAAGCTTCTAGTAGACCTCCCACAAGAACATTTAATATAACATATCACAGATTTATAAATATCATTTATTCTGAATTTGTTAAAAATATATTCAATATATAATACAAGTGTATTTATTATAAATATATATATATTATTATTTAATATATATATTTATATTTTATATATTAGTAAATTGTTATTTTCCTATATTTATTATTTAATTTACATTTTTATTCATTTTTTATACATTATTAAAAGGTAAAAGATATTATTTTCAAAGAATTATGTAACAAATGTAATACATATTTTTGATGCTTTTAATTTTTATAAATATTATTATTAAAATTTATTTTTTAATAATATAATGTATAGTTTTATAAAGAAATGCCTTTTTCATTTCGTGGAACATCCACTAGGACATCCAAAAAAACATTGTTTAGATTTTTTCTCAATTATTAATTAGAAGACCAAGTGGATGTTTCAGTTGATATTCTAGTGAAATTTCTAATAAATGATTTATAAAAATGATTTAAATTTTTTTTAACAAATTTAATAAATATACATTATATATGAATTTATATACATTCCTTGAACATAATTTTCTATGTTGTACGTTATTACAATGCTATTAATATAGTACTTTCATGATCATCTTTTAAATCAGATGTAGAGATGATTTTTAAATAACATTAGCATTCAGAATGATTATATTTTATAGATGAGAGACAAAATGAGTTTTGTATACGTTGACTATACTAAAAAATGGTAGATATGAAAAATGTATAACCACATCATGCCATTATGAATATAGAAAATATTGATATATTAATATTGGAAAACTATATAAAATGGTGAAATATACTCAATCTGATACATGTATTGGTTTCCATTCATCAATGTGGGAAACTTAATTCTATTATGGGAAATATTCATGTATTGTATTTTTTGAAGGGCTTAATCATCCCATTCACAATGGAAAATAAAGTCACATTATATGGCACTAATGGTACATAGAATAATCACATATAACAATGTTATATTTGAAATATATAGTTGGAATTAAACAAAATTAATAATTATCCTTTGAAATAATTATTATAGTGGTATATAGATGTTGTTGGGTATACACATGTCAATAAATTAAATTTCTTACAGGGCTAAAATGGAATAGAATTGGTTCCTGTTGATTCATGTTTCTTATTAGAGAACCATCAATGCAAGTGTTGGAAAATCTATTTTTTTATATAATATACACATTTAATTGATTATGAAAAATACTAATATTATTTTGGATGATCCCAAAATAAATATTTACTATGATTTTTTGGGATATGATGTTTTTTATACCAATATCATCACAAATAAAGTGTTTTATCCTTTAGGTTTCTTTGTGGTATTCAATCATCATCAAGAGATTGTTATTTTTCGGAAACACTATTATATGATGAAACCATGACTTCAATTTTTTTGGATATCTAAAAATGATCTATAGTCATATCAATGAAGTGTTCTCAAACAAAATTTACTACCCATGATGTGTTAAGGAAAAACCATTTTATAAACTTTTATTTAGAAATCCATATTTTGTTTAGATGCGAAATTTGGTGAAAAATGTAATTAAAAATTTAAGTAATCGTTTGAAATATAGATATCATTTTATAACTATTTTTATTAAGGGTTTGATACCTTACCATGTTTTACATAAATTTTTGATGGAGTAGGATACCCTCAGAGCAAAATATGGGGACATAAGATCACTACTCTTATATGATGTATTCATGTTTTCAAAAAAGTTGTTTCTTTGTTTTTTTAAAAGATTATTTAAAAGTTGGTATTATTAATGCTCAAATAAATGTAGTTTTTAAGGGACTACAGAAAAATTAAATACATTTAAAGTTATATGTTATAAATTTTTGTTTTAACATTGATATCTTTTTGGGAAAAAATTTATATCAATAAACAAAATCATAATTTTAAATGTTTTATAAATTTCATCATACTAATTATTGTAACCATGAATTGATGTGGAAGGTTCCAAAAAGAAATACACATGTGATATTTTATTTTTTTAAATGTGAATATAAAATTATTTTTTTCTTATTTTATAATATAGTATGTTGAAATAAGAGTTTGATATATATATATATATTTTTCTGAAATAGTTTTTTATTAAGATCAACTTGTTGAATCAAATGACTCATCCAATGATGAATTTTTTTTATTTTCTAAAATTTGGTTATGTTGGGTTTCTTTGTTGTTATGTTTTAGAAATTCATGATCTAATTGATGTGAGATAAAAACCGATTTTTTTCTTGGTTAGTGGAACCAATCTACAATAAATATTCTATTGTTCTATGTAGATTCCATAGATGTAAATTTTGATAGAAAATCAGTTGTTTTAATATATTATATAGATCTGAATAAATTGGAATTAATTTTATTTCCATTACTTATGAGATATATTCTAGTTACAAAATTGTATTATCTAATTGTATTATTATTTAAATATTGTTGAAAACCATAAATAAATCAATATATATATATTTGGTCATGATAGGGTTTAATTTCTCTTTATAATGGATCATTTTAAATGGAAAAATAGAAATGGGGGTGATAAAATCAAAAACATTTCTGAAATGTGTAACATAAAGTATACATAATTGAATAAATATAAGGACTATTATAATGTTGTGATGACAGTATGATCACATATTATAATTAAATTCAAATAAAATAAAAGTATTATATGAGAAATGTGTTATGTTATATCAATTTCATTGAACATAGGGAATTGTAGATCAAGCATGCTCATATATGTCTATTGACACTGTAAAAACACTGTTAAATTTATTTTTTTGTTTCATCAATTTTGTCTATAATTTCTAAAATTATAATGTTTATCCATTTATAGAATACAATTTAGCTAATTCAGAACTTCATATTTTGAGGTAGATAGCCATATAATAGGAAAAGAGGCTGAGAAGTGTATACATTATACGAACGTTTTGGGGCTTGATTGGTGTTGCCTCCGCACCTAGTCTATGTTGTACTGGAATTCAATGTATCTAATGATTCTTTTTATAGTCTAGTTTGAATTAGAATGTATTAGGACTCCATTTAAAAAAAGTATGATTGTTTGAGATACTGGTTTATGATAACTGATATACATATTATAACTATTTTTGAATTGTAATGTATCCGATGAAGCATTAATGTTCCTATGATTATTAAATAATGGCAGTAGAACCAGATAAAATGTTATATTTTGAATTTTAATGTGTTCATATTATTATATAAGACCATTTCTCTTATATTGAATGTAATTGTTCATTTAAATTTAATTTCTAATAAAACTGCACATATACCCATAAATATATAATTTTAATAACATTACTACATTTTCTTCTCATCTATCATGTCACACCCATAAAACATGGTAGATTAATTATTTATCTAGTTTGTGGCTACTTGGAATTAGAAAACCCTTATCTTATTATACACATTATTTCAGGATTAATTATGTTAAATAAAAAAATGATAAACCCAAATGATCGGGGATCCAAGTTTATCTAAGATACTAGGTTCGCACAAATTGTCATTATATATGGCTATAAAAAAATATTTAACATTTACTGATCATGATTCTATAATCCCATATATTTTAAGAATTCATTGGATAAACTGGGGACATAAATAAGAAATGGGTGAGCTATAAATTTTAGTAATGGAATAATAAAATAAAATATGGTGACTTTATTTTATATTAGTTAATAGTGTTTTAAAGCGGATATAAAAGGTATTAGAATCATAATATTTAACAACTATTCATGATAAAACATTATTTTATAATGAAAACAGATGAATATGGTAAAAATATTTAATGTGAAATGAAAAACAAATGTTAAAGATAACCATCGAGACATTAAAGCTCTGTGAAAAAAGTACCACATAGTATTAGGAGTACACTACAAACCCTTACATGATATATCATGAGTCTAAAACATTAAAATATGTAATGGAGTGCTATATAATTCCAAGTACACCAATCACTTCCATAATATGTAAACACATAATCATGCCACATAGATCATTAAATATTTGATCTTATTCCATCACAATTAATTCCAAGACTAGGGTGTGATGATTATATACATGGATTATACTTATTATATATTTATTGGTATGCTGAGGTGAATACCCTTTAGTGGAAATAACAATGGAATTCTCTACACTATGGATTGAAATCTAAAAAACATATGATAATTTCGACAGCGTAACTTGGGTGTTTAATGAGTTGGGTGAGCGTTTTTTGATAGAAAAAGGGGTATATCATTACTTTTACATCATAAGGGAAGTAAAAAATTTATATAATAATATAATCCATCATGAAAAATTGGGATTTGAATGGATAAATAAAAAATGGGTGTTGAATTAATGATTGGCACATAAAAATCAGTAAATAACATTGATAGTATATAACTTGTCCATAATGAACCATAGATGGAATTAATGATAGAGAACATGGTATATGCTGACCTGTAAGTAAAAAGTTCTGTTATAGAGGATTCATAAAATCATATCCCATTAATTGTAACTAGAGTAAAAATGTTATTACTTTAATAAGGTTCTTGAATAAATAGTAGAATGAGAGGATCACATACGTTCAATGGTCGTTTTGAAAAGCATGGGATGTGTTTACTATGAGATAAGGGGAACCACGAGAGGAATTTATAGAGGAAATGTAATTTTATTGTAATTTTACAATGATTTTTAGTGATGATAAATTATATCATTGATGATTTTATAAAGGAAAAGAGTATGGAGTTCTTTATTATTCCCCAAATTTAGGTTCTGGACTCTATATAATAAAGTAACCAAAACCAAAAAGAATACAATTGTTTTGAACATGGGTTCAAACAATGTTTTTTGGAATTTATTTTTTATAATTCCATGAACTGAGAATATTAAAATAATACCCTTGGTGATTTAGAAGTGAGTCGTGTTTTCCAATAAATGATTTTCATACCATAAAAAATAATATAGGTTTTGGAGAACTTATAAAGGGTAAATAAGATTAAAAAAATAATCTAAAAACATATTAATTGAAATGGGAAATATATATTTGTTTAGAGATACCATTTTTCCCCGAGTACATCAATTTTTGGTCATTATGATGTCATAAAAAACACTGTACATTTATTTGATATTTAATTTTTACCCCAAAAATCAGATCTCTTAGAAAATTATCAAAATTTCCATGTTATATAATTTAGATTTGATAATTTCAAAAATAATAATAATGTTATAAAAATATATCTATAAATATTTTAAATTATACTTTTAAATTAAAATCCTTATTTATTGAAAATACTTGTTTTTTAAAATTATAGTTTACTTACCCTCATAAAAATAAATTTTTCACTTCAAAATTTTATTAATGTTTTATATTTATCATCTACTATTTTAGTAATAACATTTTATTAAAATTTTATTTATTTTAGGAACTCATCATTTGATTAATTAGAATATATAAATTGAAATTTCATATCACTCAAAAATATAATATGAGTTATGGTGTATTAAAATATATGTTTTGTAAAACTCACTACATAATGCTTTATTAATTTTTTATAATGACTCATAAATATAATAATTTTTTTATGAAGAAGAAAATATTAAATTTCAATAATGTTATAGTAGATATATATATATCCCTTTTTTACACCTATATATACTATATGGGTATGTTCGATGACATTTTGATTTTCTTAGGTTGGTTCGATGATCATGGTTTTGTATGTGATCTCTATGAGTTTGAAATTATCTCAAAAATTGAATCTATAAGGATTTAGTTATTGAATATAGGATTAGAAATGGTCATGGAAAAATACTAGATATTCTATCTCCCTAAGAAGCTTTAATAAGTGGTCATTATAGGGTGTGATCATACTGGTTGAGGCCATCACATATTTTATATATATCAATAGAAAATTATCATAATCCATAATATATAATAATCATATGATCACTATTAAACATCTATATTTTATAGGGTCTTGATTATTTATAATCTTTTTAATCAAAAATGATATAACTAGATAACTTAATTTGTTTATTATAACCACATTACATACTTGGTATTTTAATTCAGTCATAAAGGGAAATTCATTTATAAAAAATTAGGTAATTTTATTATTCTATAGTTTATAAATATCCCCCATGATATTTTATTTTCAAATATTAAAATATATAAGGTTATATTAGTTTCATTACCTATTTTGGTTCCAAAGTCATTCCTCAATCATGTGGTTCAACCATAGTACACTGATCGGGTGATTTGTCGTAGAACATTATCTCTATGATCTATGATCATTACCAGTTTCCCCTTATATAAAAGTTAATTCTCTAATGGTACCACCGTGAGATTCATATCTTATCAGTGGTTTAATCCACACTTAATCAAGGGGGATTCATGGAACACATCATGTAATTGGGATATGATTGGTGGGAGTGCTAGTCAATAGGCCACTACTTTGATGTGATCAAGGGTATTAAATGAAATTATGTATCTAGGACTAGGATTTCAGTTATTCATAAACCTCATGACTATGTTATATGGAAATATCTGAGGGAATATATTTCTATCTAACTCAAACTCTATAAATCAACTATGATTTTGTGAATATATTTTATAATTTTTTATATATTTCATGTGAAGATGAATGGTTTCAATATTTTCTACCATCTCTAGGAAATGATCGATTTTCAAAAGATTCTTCTCTTCAACTCCATCCCCTCATGTTGATGTAGAACACCTCTACCCATACAAAGACTAATAATAAGCAGTTTCAAATCTATAGTACAAAATATTTTTATATGATAACTCCACTACAATACGGTTTTGATCCCCATATACATAATTATCTATTGAAAATAAACTTGAGATGAACCCCAAAGTTAGAATTATCTTTTTTGGACTAACCATCCATATGAGGGTGATAATTAGGGTTGAAGCTCAATTACTTTTTCAACACATACTAAATTCTTCTCCAAAATTATTAGTTAATCCTAAGATATTGATCAGATATATTGGAGATTTTTCCTCCATGAAATCTATCATCTTACCATATAAATAAAATATTTAGTTGTTAAATAAATAAAACGTCCCTGATAAAAATTAATTATGTCAACTTTTTATGTTGATTAACTACCGCCCATTTTTATTTAATAAATTTTGGTCTCTTGGGGTGTCCTATGAGGTAACAAATGGTTATTTTTTCACATGTTCATATTGTTCATGTTATCACAACCAAACTCATTTTTCAAATGTTTATACATCATAATGATTGTTATATTAATTTTTAATGTTGTTCTATACCCATAATATAGATGTTATATTCATAGATATGATTTTTAGGGGGCACATATCAGATTTCCAAACCCTATAACCCAAAATTCAGAATTGTTGAAATATGGAATATTCACTACCATCTGCTATAGAAACTCATCATATTTCTAAGCCTCTTTGATTCAATTCCTAACAAATGTTTTAGAAGTAATTTCATAATTTTAGTATGAATATCTTTTTATTATTCCTATTTCTATCCTTTTCATGTCAAAATATATTTGATCCATTGAAATATATATCAATGATAGAGTTTGTAGATCATTTAAACTCATAGATTATGGTTGTTTCTTTGATTTTCGATGATTGTAATGGATAAAAAAATTATAATCCTTAATTAGCTCCAACCACATACATTTGGAAATATTTAGATCCTTTTTTGTTATTATATACAAATTTATATTTTCATCCATATATATATATATATGTATCACGCTACTCACTATAGAGATAATTTTTCAAAATATTTATCTTGAAGATCACTATAGCCAATTCTATGTCAAGATTTTGGGAGTTAATCTAAAATATCTTTTCTTGGTAGGAGGAATTGGCTATTAATTATTTATTTTTCATGAGTACAATATAGATGAAAATTTATGATGCACCACTGTGGATAAACAATTCATCCCCACAAGTGGTTAATATGAGTATAGGTGTAGTGATTTTCTTCGCCTTTAGGTGTTCAAAAAATTTCCTCACAGTCACCATTCAAAATAGAACATAATCCCATCCAAGTTATATTTGTTAGTGGGATCCAAAATCATGATGAGGTACTCAAAAATCAATGATAGTACCCAGCTAATCTATGGAAACTATGGATAAATTTCATAGAGGTTGGGTTTGGTTTAATCATTAATTTATTATACTTTTAATATTATATTGAAATCCCTCTATTAGTGATGAAATACCCGCAGAAATATTACGTATTACAATAATAACTCACATTTGTTCTACTTTTCTAAAAAATATTCATTCCACAAGCTCTTGAGTACAAATTAAAATGCTCAATATATGTGTCCCTAGTTGTCAAGTAGAGATGAATATCATCAATATAGACCACAACCAATCTAATGATGTAATACCTAACGTATTAATTTATAAAATCCAAGATTAAATATAGAGAATTAGTGATACTAAATGGAATACTTATGAACTCATACTTCCTAACTTATATTAAAATATGTATTAGGGATATCCTCCTAATTCCACATCACTTGATAATATCTTCACCAATGTTAAATATTATAGAAATACTAGGCTCCATGTAGATGATTGAATAATTCATCAATCCATGGAAGATTATAATTATTCATTAACATCATATTGATGAGATCATGATTACTAATTCATAGGTGCACTGAAAAATCCTTTTTCTTAACAAAGATGACCAGTTCTCCATATGTTTAAGCACTTCATCATTAAACCCTTTATAGAGATAATACTATAGATTATTCTTTATTTCCTTTAGTTTAACAATTCAAATTGAATAGAGAGTATAAATATTGACCAACACCTATGTATACGATTGATTTTTAATTCATCTTCTTGACTAGGACTATGACCAGAAAATTATTTTGGAAACACATCTGAATATTCCCTCACAATGAGCATGTCTTCATTGATGATATTTTACATAGAATGAATCATTTCAACTATATAATAATTTATGTAGGGAAATTTTATCCATGCATGATATAGAGATACCTATGAAGATTCATCCTCCTATTTGGAGGGGTATAAAAATAAAGGGTGATTTGGGACACAGATGGAAATTTAATTCTATGGGAATCTTCTTTTGGATCTACATAATTAACTCCAATCCATATCTATAATTGAATCAATTTCCTCTAGGGGTAGAATCAAAAGATATTATGGGATGTTCATCCAAAAAAATTTCATAGGGGAAGGGTTATATATTTGGGTTTCAATGGTTTTCCAATTTCCATTTTCATTAACAGGTCTAAATTCCTACTTTGTAGTGGAATTTTAATAGTGCCACTAAATATGAGAAATATGAAACAATTCATATAAATAGAATAAAAATGTGAAACACTCTTCTTTAATGATTAACTATTTTACCGATCACCACATCATTATTGGGATCCACCTCCACATTATCAATAACATGAGCTCTCCCTTTATCTCTAGGGCTTGGTGGTTTCTATTGTCTATTGTTGTCGACCACCCTTGAATGAGTTCATTTTATTGAATAGTTACCTTATTAATTTCAGTTGAATCATTTTAATATGGAATTAGGGTTTGGGGAAGCTTTCCTTTTTACATCACATTGGTGGGTTTCTCCTATCAGAAATCACAAGCTAAGATCCCTTCCTTCCTGCACCTAATATATTTTATATTCCCCTTTAGAAAATTCCTAGTGTACTATTATTAACATATTTGATAGGCAGGATGTTGATTTTTTTTCTACTAACATGTTTCTTCATCGTATATCCTGAATTAAACTCAACTTTATTCTTCTTATCCCCACATTAACATAGATATTTGATGATCACCATTTCATCATTAATGGAATATAAAACAGTTTCTTCCTAACTATCAATGTCCCAATGTGTTGAGGATTTTTCAAAATTTGATTCATTACACTAAATAATTGGTTATCCTAACATTTGGGGGCAACAAAAAAGGAGGTGTTTTGTTATTCATGTCTTGTAAATTCTTCCTCATACATTCTGATAGACTCATAATCTATTTCATTGAGATGATGTATGTCCATCTGTACATTCAGTTGATGATTTAGTGGAAACTATTAATTAAAATACATTTTTTTATTTCCATGTACTCCATCCCTATTATCAACTCATCGATATTTATATTCATGACTATCATCAACCATTGATAATCTTTTCCATCCCTATGATATAAAGGGAGCACAAAATTCTCTTAATCATATCCTCAAAGGAACTATAATTTCTTTTCAGTGGAGTTGATCTATTGTTCCTTAATCTAGGGATCATAAGATCCAATAACTGTTAGGTGATTTTTTACACAATTTCCTCCATTAAAAAATTTCCATTAAATTGGGAATTTATGAATTCCTCTTGATTTAGGATATATATATAAAATATATTCTTTTGATAATGTATTTTTATGGAGTTCATGATCCATGAACCTATCAGGTTGGGAATCTCCTTTTTTGTTGTCATCTTAATACCCCAAACATTGGTTGTTGACTTGGTTTCTAATATTTAGAGAGATAAATTAGATTAATTTGATAATTAGGGATGATAATATTTATATTATAAAACAAATAAAAGGGAAGAAACAAAAATTAAAAGGATAACTCCTGAAGAATTTATATTCTTTATCCTATGAATTTATAGGATTTAATATATGTTATCTATGATCTATTTATTATTATATAATATTATGATAAATTTTACCTTAATGTTTGTCTTTATAGAGCTTGCATATTTAAAAAACATTCCCCCTAAAGATTTTTAAACTAGGTGTGTTCTAAGGTTAGTTGTTTATAACTAGTCCCCAATCATGAATATATTTATATAATGATTTTGCGGTAGTTAACCCTACTTACACATGTTCCATATCTATATCCACATGTAGTATCCATATCAAAATTTTTATTCGGGGAAACAACTTTCACTATAGTGTACCCAAATTTTGTGATATTTTATAATATTTATTATTATCCATATGGATTTATATAGAGTTTTGTAAACCTCGTCACATTAATAAATCAACATTCCTTTGATACCAACTGTTACATGCCTTGTATTTAATATGGATTATTTCAGGATCAACTACATATAAGACCACATAGTAAATCAAAAAATAATAAGGATCCTAGTGTCTTTAGGATATTCATTATATAGAGCATAGATATGATACATGGATACAAAAAATATATTTAAAGTTACATTAACATGGTTATAAAATTCTAATGCTATTAAAACTGCATGGGATAACCTGATATTATAGGTAAGAAATATATAAGCTATAATCACTAGTTTCAGACTTCAAAAAGTATATCATGATTAATATTTCTCATGTTAGTTAATAGAAATTGAAATTGGTTATAACAGGTGTTATAATCATATTAATGAAAAAATGAGGCATGATAAAACAAGATAGTATAAAGGCATTATAGTACTGTGAAGAAAAACCTTAAGCAGGAAATCATAAATGTTGTCCAAGTCTAAATACTGTGAAATAATTACTCATTTTAAAAATATAACATAATAGATTATGATTAATACCAAATACCATAAGTTTCATCTGATGAGATTAAATGATTACACAATTTAATGATGTGGGATATATTTTTGGGCACACCTATCAGTTCCTTATCTTGTATAAGCTTAAATGTTCCACCTAGATATTTCTAAAAGGGATTAAATTTCATCCCATTTAATTACTTAATTACATATTATGGGAAACATAAATGTAATTCCCCAATAAAATAAGTATAGTTATTTCTATTTGAATAAACATAATTGGAGATTGGACTACAAATAAAAAGGTTTGGAATGAAAAAGGAGCAAGATAATTTCAACAGCATAACAGGGGTACATAATGAGTAGTTGGAGAGATTTATTAGACATACAGGGGTATCAAATCACATTAAATTCATATGGGTAGTGATAGGGATACATAAGAACATAATAAAACAAGGAAAATTCAGAATTAAAAGTAATAATACAAAAAGTGTGCATGAATATATATTTTTCATAGAAATTATTATTGGATAATTTCAGTATCATAATGGGGGTATATAATGAATCATGTTTGGGTATAATGAGAAAGAATGTGTTCTATCATTACTCTGATATAATAATAGAAGTAATAGGGAAGTTTAAATCATATCTCATCAATAGTAATTGTAATACAAAATAAGTACATTAAGAAGGTTCTTATGTAAAAAGAATGTGGGGATTCCATTCCTTGACATGGAATATCTATAATCATTGGAGGAGATTCTTGAGAGAACGGGGGAACCATGGGAGGGAAATATAGAGGAATGATCACAGTACAGTGGCGTTAAAATTATTATTAGTGAATATAAATTTAATCATGGGTGATATTATGTTTGAAAAGAGATGGGAGTTAAAATTTAATTTCCAAACCATGGTTTTTGAATATATAACATAATTTAATAAAAACCAAACCATAACATGGATTCATAAAAAATAGGTTTGGATTTCATTATTTTATATTTCCATTATATGATAATATTAAAATAATACACTTGTTGATGTGGATGTGAGCCATGTTTATAATGATTGGATTTTAAAACCATAAAATTTAATATATGTTTTAAAGAAATCATAATAGGTTTATAAAATTAATCAAATAAACTAAAAAATATATTCTAAATGGGAAACATATATTTGTTCATTGATAACTTTTATGTCACAAATTTCATCATGTTGGGCTCATTATGACGTGAAGAACACCCTATATATTTATTCCATATTTAATTTTTACCCAAAAATTAAACTATCTCACAATATTATGATGAATTTTCCATTTGATAACTTCTATGTGATGAATTAAAAACATTATATCAAAAAATTAAATATATAATTATAATAAATTACACTTTTAAATTCAAACCAAATTTTATTGGGAAATAGTGATTTTTTGACAATAATGGGTTTTTAACCTTGTAATAATTACAATTTCACTTCCATAAATTATATTATCAATTATATATTATATGAACTATTTAATAATAATATTTTCCTAATGAAATATTTATTTAGAAAACTCTGGAATTAATCAAAAGGAACATATTAAATAAAAATTATATACTATTCAAAAATACAGTTTTATTTTTTTTCATATATGAGTCAAATTTTGTCAAACTAATTACATAATAATTTATATATTTTTAAAAAATAATGAATAAATGTAATAATGATTAAATTTAAATGAATATGTTTATACTTATACTTTTGGGGTTGAGATACTAAGGGCATTATTACATTAATTAACACTATAAATGTATTGTGTTTGAAGGTGATATTTTGTTGGGGTGGTGAAAACAAAATGGTTTGAGCCATGATCTCGATAAGATTTTTCATTACCAATCCGAGAGGGTCATATATCATGACTACCCAAAAACATCCTCCAAAATGCTAGGGGCGGGTGACTAGCATTAAGAAGGAAAATACCAAAAATGGTAGGCATTAGCCTAAAGTATGTGTACACACTAACATATCTCCAATATACAAACTGCTGGAATCTAAAGCAACTACAAGGATTAATTCATACATATAAGATCTCACAATAGAGTATGATAGTGAAAGTACAGAAAATTCAACATGTCATAAAACAATACCACCAAAAGGGTTTGTATACGTGTACAATAGAAACTGCAAAGAGACCAACAAACTCTAAGAGAGATGACTACATCAAATGTATGTGACTGGAAACACCTCAGTCTTCCCAGATATAGCTATGCTCCACCCCCACCCGGTCCTCCAAAGAGTCTATAAAAGGTTCTCTCATCTACACAAGACACGAAACATGTGGGAAAAGCCAATGTATGGGTGAGTATAATAATAATCAGTAGGACACCCTAAAAACACTAAAGACAAATCACCAAGTATATTCATCTCAATAGAAGATGTAAAAAAATATAATAGTTTAGAGAGAGTATGAATTAACCTAGATATACATAAGAAAGACATCACACCATCAGGTGATAAAAACAAACTACCATCCATAGGATTTTCATCAATGAAAAAATCATTCCATGAGATCCCACCTCACGAGCCATGCTATCATCAAAGATAGTTGACAAAGAGGTCAACCTCATTTTGGTGTTGACGAAATAGAACACACTAGTATGAGAAGACTATGACACACAGATAGAAGGGTTTTCTAATGACATTTGGGGGATATCAAAAACCCCACCTGGATCAACCAATATACACAGATAGGGGGTTACACCCATTAATTTTGGGACACCACAAATCCATTTTAGATCAACCTGTTTTGAGGGGATCATAAGTCAAACATTCTTCAAACTCTACCCATGCATCCCATTTGATGGAGTATCAAATCCCTATAGAAGTAGGTTAAGAAATATCCAAAGACTCCACTAGGGATGATAGTGTATCTCACTGCAGTCTCATGGGGGGATAAAATACTCTTTCTAGGACACATCCTCTAGTGGGGATTACATTACAATGATGTGGATGTAATGTCGCACTACATCCTTGAGGAAAGGAACATGGGATCAAAAAACAAATAATTTTTAAAAATGAAAACTTATTATTGGTCACAAAAAAACTATCTCAACATTGACTCTGAAAAAAACATCTGACTCATTGATTGGATGATCTATTGAGGAGTTCTGGCCATTTGAATGAAATGACATGAATACCTTCTAATGGCCTATAGAACTACATTTGTGGTAAAAACACCAATAGTGTGGACCCATTGAGAGGTTTTTATGCCCCATAGTATCTTGAGATACCATGAAAAAAATGGTAAACTAACACGGTCGATAACCATGGTCTACCATAATTGGATTCGACATCAGTTGAACCCGATTTGACTCAGGTCTGACCTAGATCTGACCCAAGTCGACCTCCCTTGACCTGAATCGTCACCCTTACCCAACCCACATATCCTGGCCCAATATTTGACTAATGATGTCATCCCACACCAACCTCAATGTTCCATATCCGGCTCCATGTCTGTCATCACATCATCTAATCTACCTCTGTTTCCCGCCATCGTCACCCCCACTTCCGGTAGCACCGACCACTTCTGTCGGCCACTCATGCCACTATGCATCACCGTGTGCCATAGTATACACTAGTATTCAATTCCTTCAACCATTGGTCCCTTCTATAGACAATTGTGTCTCCTTTATTGCCATGAAAATTAAGCAATCATTAATCTGAGATCCTTATGTTTCAATCTGCATAGATCCATCCTTTTTTGTCAATTTTCATTGAATTTAGGGGTCTAATCAAGTTTAGAATCTTCTGGAAACATCAAGACAAGAACCATAGGGTTTAAATGGTGAATAATTCCAAGAATAAATAATGAAATTTACATGAACAATTATTTATCATCATTGATCAATCATTCTTGGTCAACAATCGTGATCATGGGATTTGGGTTATGAAACCTGATTAAATTAATCCCAACTAACAATAGGCCTGATCCATGAATAAATAAAATCATATATTGATCCATGTTCAATGTAGAAATAAATTATGTGGGATAAACCAATGAAATCTAGAGATCTACATTGATTTGGATTTATCTCCGATAAATAATGATGTTGCATCATTATCGTGGTCGAAATTCATAAATATCGGTGTTCATTAATTAGTGATTCATAACATCATCTTTGATTTCCCTAGTGGATTCTCTAGAGGATTCATCCATGAATGTCAGTTGAATTAAATGTTTATTATCCTCATCATACATCTCTGGGAAAAAAATTATTTAATGGTAAATAGGTCATTGTGTCGACAAAATAAAATAATTGTTTTCCTATTTTATTTTATTCCTTTAAAATGATAGAAATAACATTCCACAATCAACCCACACTAGGAAATGCTAGGAAATGGATAGGGTGTATCATATATTCTAACTCAACAGTTCCCTAATATTTCAATTATGTAAATCTATTTTATCATTATGTCACTTTTATTAGAAAACTGTGCACATCACCTATTAAATATTTTAATATTTTTCCCACATTTATTTCGTGAAAAATATGCCATGGAATTTCAAACCGGATTATTTCATTTTCTAAAAAATAATCCATATAATATATAAAAATAATACAATTAAAATTACATTCATTACATTCTCCCCACATTGGGGATTTTCGACCCCGAAAAGCTAAAACATGGACACCTCAAGAACATGAAGGTACTAGGTTTGAATATTAGCCTCCCACTCCCATGTTCTCTCCTAGAGATTGCAATGATACCATTAGAAATGAACCAAAGTAATTGATCTACCATGAAGGATCCTTTCCTATCGATCATTGATCCCCATCGGGTACTTAGCAAATATCTCTTCATTCTTGATGTCCATCGGGCCCATGTCAATGTCATGAGATGGGTCATGCATATACCTAATAATATAGATCTCGTTAAATATGGTGTGTAGGTATTATAAATATAGAGGTAGACCAATGTGGTACTCCCTCTCTCCAACTCTACCTAGTATCTAGAAAGGGATTATAAACCTCCAATATATCTTTCCACCCAGACCAAATCTCTATAATCTTGATTGAGGTGAAACCAGAAGGAACACATTATCTCATTAATAAAACTCCAAGGGCCTCTATAAGCTGTATTCATAAGACTTCTTAGAGATCTATAGAGTCTACATACACTATTGTATGATATGAACATTATCTATAGTTTCTTGTACTAACTCGGATCCCATGATTACTTACTCTCCTAGTTCAATCCAACAAATGTGGGGACCTCTTGAGTCTCTTATAAAAAGGCTCTAATGGTGCCACACAAATGGTGGAATGGTAGTTTTATTATAGGAACTCCACAAGTGGATTGTGATACTTCTAACTACAGAAAAATTCTTACATGAAAGCTTACAACATTTCATCTATAACTTGAATGGTCCTCTCATTTTGGCCATTCCTCTGTAGGTGAAACATAGTACTCAAACATAACTGGGTCATGAATGCCTCCTATAATCCCATTCACAACTTGGATGTAAAGTGAGAATTATGATCTAAAGATAATGTGTATGTAACTCCATAGATTATATATATCTCTTTAATATAGAGGAATCCGAAGAAATATAATAAATTGTACTCTTGGATAGCTTGGATGTGAGTAGACTTGGTGAGTCGGTTAAAGATCACCATGATGGTGTCATTTACCCTATATATATCTGGTAAACCCAAAACAATGTACATCGATATTCCATCCCACTTCCATTATGGTACCTCAAGGAGTTGAGAACCATCCGTTTGAACCTGTTTCATACCCTTGACTTTTTGACAAGTATGGCATCGAGAATCAAACATCGAAACTTATTCTTTCATCCTTGGAAACGGAAACTGACGTTGGAGTCCTTGGTACATATTCACCACACCCTGACATACCACTAAAGCGGATGTATCAAACAACCTACAGAACTCCAAAAAAATACCCTAGTATTACTATGCAACATTCTAAAAGAGTGAAAAGCTCACCACCTTTCGAATATCCATTAGGATAATTCCCTATTGATATCTGAGCATGTCAGATATCACAATCAGTATAACAATGACGGGTCTCTCTAACTCGCTATATGATTTGTGGGGTGACAACCATTTACTAGGGGAAAGACCCTCCATCTCCATCCTTAATTGATATCTTCAATGATCCCAACTACTCTGATACCTTGTTCAACCACTTATAATTGGATCTCCTACAATGAGTATCTTCCACCATTCTCCCCTGCGTAAGAGTATAGAAAATCTCAAAGACATCGATCTAGAAGAACTCAAATCATCACCTATATCACATGTTATGATCCTTATGAGGGAAGATATATATGAGACTATTGTGATCTGAGTAGATGATAAAACACTCTATATTCTTGTATTGTCACCAAATATTCAAGGATAAGTCTACCAATTTCCACTTCATCATGACACAACAATGTATGGTACCTTATTCACAGTAGTACACCAGGTTCTGGACACCTTCCTCTAGTAACTTCATGATGTGATCACTCATCAACCTCTTCCTAGGATCCTGAAAGTACTATTGGAACATCTTTATCAAAATGAATGGTTTCCCTTTTCATTTCAATGATTCCATGGGATATTACTCTATTGAGAATTTGGTTTAACCCATTGATTGTATCCATCCAATCCATCGAATATATGTACCTTAGTAACACTCTTTGGTGGCTCCTAATTTAGCATAGCCTCATCCTTTTTCAAGATACAATATAATTCCATTCTCTAAGTTAACATGTAATAGAAAATGGAGTTATAAAATCCAGAACTACAACATTGAGATATTAAAATATAAATTGAGTACTCTCAGTGTGCATCCAAGAATATCCTCAAGTTTCTATCATGCTCCTTCAAAGACATTGAGTACACTATGATGTCATCAATGAAGAGCATTATGAACTAGTATATGTAAGGCAGAAATATCCTCTTCACGAGTCCCATTATTACTTCTGGGGTGTTCTTCATTCCAAATAGCATCACAATGTACTTATATTGAACTTAAAAACATTTGAATACATTCTTCATTATATCGTCATCATATTCACATAGATGGGGATACCATGATCTACATCCAATCATTGAGAAACATCACACCCCATTTAATAGATCAAATCTTCCATCTATCATTATTAGTGTATTAATTTTATTCACAATCAACTAGTTTATGTTTCAATAATCCATAAACAACCTCAAACTCTCTTCAACCATATTGGATGGAAAATCTATAGGTTCCTAGGGTGAAACACTGGGTCTCATGATCCCTTCATCTATAATTCCTCCAACTGTATTCCATATGAAAAATCTCAATAGGTGTCATATGATATACATGTGTATATATTAGTTCCATACCACGGTGTAGATCAATGCATAATTCGATCTACCTATGGGTTTGTAAACACAAAACATCTTATGGAATGATTTCCTCATACTCAGTGACCTCTATATGAAATTGAGGACAAATAGACTCCATTGCACTTAGGGTCAGTCTAGCTAACTGATATGAAATTGGAATCACCCTATTTTTTGCGAGGTTAAACTATACTGCCAAATATTCATTTTCATAATGAATGGAAAAGTTGGTTCTATCATTACAAACACACCACACCCTTTTCCTAAAATAAACAATCATAGTGAGAACTTTAGATAACCAGTCTATTCCATGAATGTCATCATAAGACATTGGTGCTGATACTATGATATCCCAACTAAAACTCTCAAATCCTAGAGTTTGGTCTCACTATAAACACCAGTGTGTATCCTTAAAGTCACTTCCAGTAGTATTCTCAAAGCTTAAGGTATGAGTCAATGGTTCAACATGAATCTCCACATCTTGAACTAGATTTGTGGGAAGAAAAGAATTAATGGAACTAGTTTCTATTAAAACTGGATCTAAGGTAGAAAAGGAAGATATCATACCCCATATCATTCATAGAGTCCTGGGGTTATAAGACTTTATAGCCTATAAATATCCTAGTACCAACCCACTAGCTCAATGAGCATTACATGGACCACGAATGGGTGGTGGGGGTGACTTGTTAAATCATTGACCACCTCTCTCTGCTCTACCATATCCTCTGCCACATGTATATCCCTACTCAAGCCTCTATCCTTTTCTCGGTAGAACCTCAACGATATCTAGATTAGAGATATTATTGGTGAGGAAATCTCATGCTAGATATCTCCAACCACCAAATTAGTATCATCGTCCATCCCTTATCTTATTCGAGCTTCCTTAGATCCCTACACCACTTACCCTAAGTCCTAGGATCCATCCATAAAGAGAATGACCAAATTGGATCCCTATGAAATCCATCATCAACCAAATGCTTAGGGATTAACTACTATGTAACTACTTTTACCTCCATCTATCACTGTACACATTACCAGAAAACTGTCCACTATAAGGGCTTAGTCATGTACACCATAGCACAAGTAGAAATGCTAAGAGAGTCCACTATTACCATAATTTACTAGATTAATATTTTATTGATATTTTAATAATAATAAACTAGACTCATTCCATATTCATGGAGTAGAGTAAAAGATGAGTGATCTTCATTGAATACACTCCCATGGGCATACTGCCCTGCTACAGATGTAGAAAATCAGGAATGCATACCTATCACAACAGGGATTGATTGAACACCTATCTACTGAGACACTTCAACAAAGTATAGGAGAGTGTTTTTTCATCATATGCATATGTAACAATGATCCACCATTTCCCTAAAGAGTCAGGGAGAATACTCACAACAAGGAATTCCATTTGGTTGGAATACATCCTCACAAGGCATAAAACACTAGTGAAGACATCTAGAATATCCTCAACTATCATTATATCTAGATAACTGACAAGCATGGGAGTTTACTTCCTCTAAACCAAGTTCTACCTACTCAACATGTTTTCATCTTCATATTGTAATTCCTATAATATCTTCTACTCGATGGGTAGTGGTATAGCTGGTAAACAAATCGAAGGTGATGTCTCTAGTACATTCCCCTCTTCTAATGCGTTGTCTTTATTAATATCATACTCAAGATCATGTGGTGGAATTATGTATTGAATTCAAAGTTGAGGAATCTTGAAATAAAACAATATTTACCATGATCAATTTATTATATCTAGGGAGACGACTCAAGAAGGACATTTAAAACACAAAAATTCCCAAATGATGAATGTACCATTTTTTCCTTGAAACTTGTGGTTTCATTTAATGAGTCAAAAATTAAGTAATATGCGTCCTCATTTTTTGATATGTTGGACACCACACCAAAACAAGATTTCATGTCCTGAATGCCTATCTCAAAAAACCTAACACTATTTCCCCAAATGAACCATATAGAAATCCAGTCCTAAAGTAAAAATGACCACCTATAATACCACTCTATCATGACCCATCCAGGAGGGGAATATTCCATGACTACGCTACAAATGCCTCTAATAGACCATCTGTTAAAGACTATCACTGAGTAGGGTTGTCCCAAAAAAGGAGGAATTTTCCTAAAGAATAGGTAGAGACAAACAACTCCAATTCCCAAACGGTGAAATGTAACACAAATAAAAAAATACATGGATACATATAAGATCCCACAATATAGTATGAAAGATAATGTACTAAAAATTAAATAAGAAAAAGAAACCCCACAAAATAGTCTTTACACAATTCTAACTGAAAATAAAATGATCCTAACCTGGTCCAAGTGAGAGGACTACGTCAAAGTTACAATCCTGAAAAACACTGAAGTCTTCCTAGATCCAACTATTCTCTGACTACTCTTGGTCCTCATAAGACTCTATTGGATTTTCTATCGTCCTCAAAAGAAACGACACATATGGGAAAAGACCATGCAGGGGTGCCTATAACAATACACAAAAGGACACCATTAAAAATGTAATAATGATGAACACAATATAATCATCCCAATAAATGATGTGCCACTTTATAAAATATAAAAGGGATCCATAAATCACCTAGATATACTAAGGAGAGTCACAACAACATTAGGTGTTCATTACTATGTACCGAACACTTAATTATATTCAATGGAATGCTCATTCTGGGAGATCCCACTCCACGATCCATGATATAATAGATGACACTCAGTGAAGAGGTATACATCATTTAGGCCCCACCCAAAGAGAATGAATTGGTCAAAAAAGATTATTATACAATGAAATGGGGTCATGCCCTAGACTGCAAAGGGGGTTCCATGAACCCAATCTAGATCCACCTTGATACACAGATAGGGGATCACGCCCAGAATCCTAGGGGACAGCACGATACTAATAGGGAAGAACCTTCAATATAGGGGATCACATGTCTATGATTCTACAAACCCTATTGATGTGGTTCGAAAGATGGAGGATCAAATTCCGGCATAGATATGTTACACCAGTTATAAAAACTCCACTAGAGGTGGTAGAGGATCACACTGTAGTCTCTGGATGGGATACCATACTCTCTTTGGGAATATTCCTTTAGATGGGATTAAAATCCAGTGGTGTGGAGGTAATGATGGACAACATCATCAAGGAAAGGACAAAGGGAACACTCTTAACCTATACCATAGAAAACTAAAATCCCACAATTATTATCAAAATGACCATCTCATCATTAGGTTCTAAATTTTATCTATCGCTCATAGATTGGACGTTCCATTTAGGAGTAATGGTTCATTGTTTGAAGTCAAATACACACCTACTAGGGGCTTGAGGACCTACTGTCACGATTGACCACCATGGTCATTCCACCTACCATGATGACTGGATTCCCATGGACTGACCACCACTGTATGTCCACCTACCATTATTGAATTGGCACTACAGTCGACCACTGTGGTTATTGTAGCCCATGGCAGCTCGAGCTACTGCGACAACACAGTCAACCACCATGGTTTACTAGAACTGGGCTCCAGCCCAATTACCCCCAATCCGACTTGGGTCCAAACCGGGTTCTACCCAGGTCCTAAAATCTTATCCTAGATATCAATACATAGATCCAACCAAACCCTCATAGACCAAATTACTTGACATCCACTACCACAGTATTGTTTCTGTCACCATGTCCTGTATTCATTGCCACATATATAACCTCCACACCTTCTTTTGTCGATGTATCCCACCACTATTGGTCATGTTTCACATAGATCCACCTCCCATGACACTGGTCGACACAATCCCGACCAATTATACACCTTCGTGCACAACTGCATGCATCATCCACCACCGCATTATAATGGTGGTCCCATCCACAGACCATCATACTTCCTCCAATGCTTTAAAATATAAATGAAGACAGATTTGAGTCTTGTGGTCCTTGATCTATATGTATCAAACCTCATCTGTTTATTATTCTCGAATCTGGGGGTCCGATTTGGTTTAGAACCTCTTAGAAATGTCAAGCCCAAAACTGAAGGTTTTTTTGAATAGTAAACATGAACAACAGAGGGATGAATATACAAGAATGAATTTTTATCATTTTTGGCCAAGCGTTCGTGGGAAATGATCATGATTGTTGAATTTTTTTTGGATCCGAATTAAATCAATCCCTACTCTCAATACATACAATCTGTGAATTAATTTTTTTGTTGATTGAACTATGTTCATCATCGAAAAAATATAAGGGGGTAAACGAAATAAATAAAAATTCCTACCTTGATTTGGATTGATCACTGATGAAGAAGAAATCTATGTTATTGTCATTGGCGTGATCTGTAAGTATTGTTGTTTTTTAATCACCGATTTAAAGCACCACCATCTCATACTAGAGGGGATTATCCAATGTCTTATTCTTATTATCTCTACATAATATTATGGTCATGATAGTAAACTTGGATATATGAAAAATGTTTCATCTAAAAATAAACATGTTGGTGTGTCGACTGAATAAAATAATTGTTTTTCTTTATTTATTTTATCCCATTGAAACACCTAATATGAATTTCCACAATCGACCTACTTTAGACAATGGCAGGTCATTCATAGGGTGAAACCACAATTCTAAACTCAAAAGTGCACATTGATTTATGATTTGGGAAACCATTTAGTAGTTATCCTGCATTTTTAGGAAACCTGCATGTGCACTCATTTAAATATTTTTATATTTCTTCAATAATTTATTTTAGGCACTATGGACCTCGAAATTGCACATTGTCTCTGGGCTTGGTCTTGAAAAAAAAATCTATATATTATCTTAAAGTAATACATAGAAAATTGAATATGTTAAAAGCTTAAATATCCTCAATAAATTTTTTCCCTAGTCATTCAGTTGTCTAATATCATCTTGGTATTGGTCAAGGGAAAATCCAAGGGATGATATCTCCCTCTGTTGCTCTGCTTAATGGGATACATATGGTATGATCATAATGTTCAAGGAAATCACTTTTGATGTATGTTTTAGTTGGAATTCATCAGAAAAATTAATATATAATAATAATATAATCACTATTAATCACATATATTATCAATTGTAATTATTCTTAATGTTAATTTAAATTGAATAGGATATAAAAAAATATGTGAATGATATTTTTAACCACATTACATTATATGTTAATTAATTTAATCATAATGTGAACGTCATTTATAAAATTCTTGGTCATTACACGGAATCCAAGAGCAAACTTCTCATAAAATATTTGTATAAAAAATTGATAGGGGTCAAGTAGGACGTTGTGTTCCATATAAAGCTGCAAGTCATTCAATTATTCTTGGACAAACATCTAATTTAATGATTGACATGTTTCCGAATACTCTATATGACACAATCTATTATTTCACAGTAAAAGAATGTGTCTCTCGATTGAAGATTATATTCCACAATGAACATTGAAGAAGTATTTTAAAGCTAATAATGTATCTATTTATCAATGGTTACATTGTTAAATTATTTCTATATGTGTTCATAGTTATATATATTTAATTACATCAGTTGTTTGATTTTAAAATGGATTTTATATCAAAGAGGTTAAAATATACCACTACTATGGAGTAAATCTAATAAATTACATTCCTAGATCCACCCAACAAAGACTAAATCATTTTGTAGTGGATGAACCAATTTAATCTCCATATTATGGATGAAATACTTCCAATTTAAATTTATGATGTTGATGGGGATGAAAATATTTAAATTAATTTATTGTACATCTTTAACTGGTTTCTCTATCAATATCTACATAAAATTTTTATTTTTGATAAATTATTCCATGTATATATTAATATATTTTTATCATATATATAACATTAAATTGGATAATTAATGAATTTAGGAAATAATATTCTCACCAAATAAACAATATTTATTATTATCATTTTATATGGGAAAAATCTAGCTATCTTCTCTATTTGATAATTAATTTTTATTATTTGAACTTATCCATCTATTATAGGATATCATTGATAATTAAAGTAGTATGTGATTAGAATTGAAAATTATTTTACAATATTATTGGTTAAATTAAATACTCAAACATCCGCCCTTCATTGTTTGGTTTAACAGATTGAAAATATCATCCATTGCTACTAAATATAAAATGGTTCAATATTTATTGAAATATTCACCTTGATAAACTAACAATTATTTTTAATAATTAATTTAATTTAAGAGTTCTTTTATGGAATAATTTAATATATGGTAGATCATTACTATTATCCATACAACATACCTAGATGGATCCAACTCTATTAAATTTTCAAGGTGCTCATAGATTATTTTTTCAATCAAATGAATATGACTGGCCAATTTTAGTGTAAAATATATTCCAAAAAAAATTAAATTCTATATTCCATTAAAAACTATCCATGTTATTGGTATTTTTGAAGCTCAATAGGATCTTATACTTATTTTTAGTTTCATGATTTTGTTTTCTTCTTTTAGTTCTGATTTTATAAACATATGCAGAATGTAATATCATTTATTTTGTTGTTATTAATTTTACATTTTTAATCTATTATTTGGTTTGAGGACTATCTGATTTTGGAATTTTGGATTTACTTATTTCTAAGAATGGTGTGGCTTTGTCAATAGGTTCTTCTAGGTGTTTTACCTCTTCTTGGATCCTAGTATCATTGGGATTTTCTATTAATTTTTTCTCAATAATTTTACTGGTCACTTATTATCATGAATTTCTTGTTTATATTATTCAAATCTATTTATTAGGGTTGTCACATATCAAGGGATATATTTAAAAAAACATTGCCTTTCCTATATTTGAATTTTATGGTCTTCTATGTTCTTTTATATGTTACATTTCCTATTCATGACCTATTATTTAGGCCTAATAATCAGAAATATTTTACTATGCAACACCATGTTCATTAGTGGATGTTGTCTCCTAAACATCCTCTTCATGTCTCTCCATAAATAATATTTCAATTTATGTAACTGTGTGGGTTGGGAGAATAATTAAAATTGTACACTAACTGGAATACATATCCCACTAGCTACAACTGATTGAATATTTAGTTTCTTGATAGCAACCTCGAAATATTCCAAGATCCATTTCATTATTGATTAATCTCTAATATTGTAATTTCTATTGATTATTACACATTAAACATAATAATATTACTAAATAAATATATAAATATTAATTCTACATTGAGTTAAAAATTTATTTAAAATAACAACAGTAGTGAGACAATAGTCCTAGTAATCATTTTTGGATTATTTTATATTATTTAGAAGAACTCACCAATTTTTGAAGTATAGTATGAGACCAATTTATTATTTCATATATATCAAACTATGCACATAACATATAAAACACATAATCAGGAAATAATCTATATTACGGGAAAACACCATATCACTTTGTATAAATAGAGGAATTATTTTCTCAACATGATCCTCTACAGCATTTCCCATTATAGCCTTCAAAAGATAAATATTTTTAACTTTTGTGTTAGTAATATGACACAGTTTCCATATTTCTATATATATAATTGATTTGGTTGGATTGAATAAATAAATACCTTCCCTTTACATTCCATATTTAATTATCTCCTAAATCCTTTAGATACATTATTCTTCAAATTTTATTTCCACAAAACCAATAAAGAAATTATTTTTTTGAGGAATCATAGACATTATGAATAAAAAAAATAGAGAAATTGGGTTTCTTATAATTTTATTCTGATACACTTTTTGTTAAAAAGCTCTAAAAAATATTCAAAAAATCAATATCCCACTTTTAAATTGTATAAAAATATTTCAAATATTGTTGGATTTCTAGTAACCCTCATTATAAGGATGTAATATTTTGTATTAAATTCACATGTGATAATTGAATGGAGAAATTTTTTTTGAGAATAATATAACACATAAAAGGACATGAGGATACACTAGAGGTTTTAGTGGATGTTCGATTTTATGTTCTAGTGGAATATCTTATGGATGTTCTAGTGAGGAAATAACTAAAAGACTCCATCCAAAATACTATAGATATTTATCTTCAATATAGAATACATGTTTCTTTGTGGATTAAAAAAATTATATTACATTTTTATGTAAATCATTTAGAATATTTGAAATGTAATATGATATAATATGTCATGAAGTCCCATTATATGTTCTGGTTTATTTTCCTTTAGAATATCCACAATATCTTTTAATATGTAATAAAAATATCCCCTCCTAAATTCTATAATAATTGAACTCCAATATAGAAAACATGTATGTTTAGGAATTTCTCAATTTATAGTAGAGGTTCTAGTCTAAACAAAAATTATCTTTTCATTATAATTATCTTGAATGGGAATTGAAGATCCATGTGAATTTCTTATAGATATTCTTGTTGAATTTCCACTATATGATCTTGTTTAATATCCCTCAGAATCTCAAGTGGAAGATCTAGTGGGGAATAATTCCCTCTAAATCCTATAAAACATTTTATAAAAGATGGGAAAAAATATTTTTTTGGGATTCCAAAAATTATATTATAGATTTCTGTTAAAAATAATGATATAATTTTTTATTAATGACAATGAATTATAATACAAGTTTTATTGGATGTTATCATGGATGTTCAAGTGGGGAAAGAACAGAATAATTACCTCGACAATATTGTAATTTTTTTGAAATATATATACCATGTTTGTCTTGGGATTCCAAAGACAATAGTATATAATTCAGTAAAAAAATAAGGTATCATTGCATAATAATTATCTAGGAAATAACTGTATGTTGAACTGGAAGTTCAAATGGAAATTCCACTGGAATCCCATGGGCATGTTTCAGTGGACGTTCTATTCGAAGTTCCAGTGAAATCTACACTATATGTTATATTTGAATCACTACTATAAATCACGATAGTAGATTCATATTATATACTAGTGAGGATACAATATAAGAATTCCACCCTCAATCCAATAAAAATTATATTGTGATAAAAACTATGATTTTTTCTAATTCATGAAATTAAGAAAAAGTTTCAATCAAAACACAAGGTACACATCATGCAATATTAATAGATGATCCATTAGATATTCCAATATATGTTACATTGAAATATAAATTGTATGTTCTAGTGGAATTAAAAATTGATGTTTAAGATTAAATTTTATGTGAAGACATGACCAAATGAGCATCTTATGGAATTGGTAGTGGATCTTCTAATAGAAAATCCTGAAGAATTTCAAATAGATGTTTCAGTGGAACCTCTAATGGAACATCCATTACTCCAATAGAAAAATAGTATTTTGGTCCTCTGTTTTTATGAGATATAGTGGATTCTAAAACTAAATATATTATTTTTTTTAATTTAGTAAATATTTTCATAAAAATTGAAATAAAAAAACTAATAAAAAATATATTGTAAACAATTAATTGTAACAAGAGAATATTTAGTTTTATAGAAATGGAAGAGGGATTTTCTAGAAATAAGGACAATACATATTTTATGAGTAATAATAGTAAAACATTTACTTGAAATAGATAATATATGACAATTTATTCTTTTAATGGTCCTAGTATTATACCCAAATTGTCTATAAACAAGACTAAGAACCACCCGAGTCGCCACACTTCACGTGGAAGAAAAATTGCGTCTTTGTATTAGAGGGGGATTAGGGGAAATATAAAATTATATTAATTGTCTAGATGGAGATTTATAAAATAACCACCTAAAGAAATATGACCATCTTGTTGAGAAGTTGAGAAATAGTCATCAGAGTTTTTTTTGTCTCAAGAGTTTATAGAGTAGCTGCAATGAATAATCACATAATCATATATGATTTCCTCCAAAAAGGGAATAATCATCTCCAAATTGAATAATGTGAAATTCCCAAAAAAAATTATGATGGTTTGAATTAATATTTTACACATGTAAACACCCCAAGAGTATACTAGAATATCGTATTAAAAGTATAAATAGAGACAATCCCATAACATTGTTTTAGGTTAATATATCTTCTATTATATATTTATATATAAATTAATATAAATATTTTCCTTGAATTTGGTATTAATACACATATATTATATTATGATATATATAATATATTAATATATACACAAATATATATATATACATTAAATTATTAATTTTTGAAAAATATTATATATTAACAAACACTCACACTTATAATTAGTAATTTTTAATATATATATATATATATATATATTAAAATCAATATATATATATTAATATTTAAATTTACTAAAAATATTGAAATGATATATATGAATATAGATATATTATATATTAATATTTTTTTGTAAATAGGTTTTCATTTATAACCATTTTGTTAGTTTTTATTAATTTGTTATCATTGTCTTTTAACACAAATGAAATAATTATTAATTTACATTATATAAATTTATATTACAAATAACATTTATTTTTAATGTTATGTAATATTAAAATATATATACTATATATAAATTAATTATTCATATGTAAAATTTTTAATATTATATAATACTATAATATATATATATATATGATATTATACGTATATATATTCTCATATAGTTAGTAATTAGTAATATTTATTCATATGTGTTCCCTTATTTCTATATATATAAATATATAAATATATAATAAATATAAATAAGATATATGAGAATAAATATAAATATGAATTTTAATGTTTATTCATACTATTAATTTGTTATTATTTGTAACATACCAAGTAAGTAATGAATAATAGATATTTTTATCTATGTCTATTAATGATTAAGATAGTGTTATAGAGGCTTAAAATGAAAATAAATACAATCTTATGCATGGAATACACTAATATTCTTAAAAGATTGTTTTACTGCCTTTTGATGGAAAACCATTTTTGAATCTATATTTTGACAATTTTATAAACTATTTTTGTCAAAATAAACTTATCCTTTATGATTGGGACATCAAAATTTACCTTGTGTGAATTTTTGGTATTTTTCTGACAATGTTCATTTTTTAATGAATAGTGAAAAATAATGCATTTTACATCAAAACTGCTTTTTAATCTAATTTATTTATATGATTATATTATGTTTTGAATTGGTTTTGAAGTGAAATTAGAATATATTTTTACCATTTTATCCAATGGTGGTCATTGGAATCAATTTCACTTTGAAATTAGACTTAAACTGGTGTCAATCTTTTGATACTTATTGTTTTGTAAAAACACGCAATTTGCTCTGGCAACAGGAATTAATTATTAAATTAATTAATGTGACTTATATGATTTGAATTTTGTAAAATAGACTTCATTTTTGAATTCAGAATATCAAATATAGCTTAGGGTGAATTTTTGGAAATTTTTTGAAAAACTTCAATTTTTGATGAATAGTGAAACCACTTAGTGGTAATCAAGCAAATTGATTTTTCAGTTAAATGAAAGTTTACCACTAATGTGTATTGAATTTTGAAAATCCGACATACATGGTTGTCATTAAGAAGTAAAATGTGTTTCAATGAGATTAAAATTATTTTTTGGTGAATAGTAACTTATTAAGTTTTTAATCACGATTAGTGGTAATTAGTGTAGTTTAAGGTATAAATAATGCTTTAATAATATGAAATGACCTAGACACATGTCCCAACCTTATTGGTTGTGTCATGGCCGACCAAGACAAGCCATGGGTCAACTTGGGGACCCCATGGAGACATTTTGGTTGGGAAATGACATAAATAACTTTTTATTAAATGTTAAAGTAAAAATGACAGAAACAAGAGATGTTTTTCAAAAACAATTTTTACATGGGGTTATAAAGATCATATTTTTGATTATAAATAGTCATTGGAAAGATAAAAAGATTTCCTACATTATAGTATTTTTTTATGATTTTTAGACATTAAATAAGTTAAATTATTTATGACATAATAATGATGCAGCGATGACATCATTATTTGATGATTTAAATAAAATGGAAAGATAATGTAAAATATATGAAGTACACACGTCCAAAACTTATTGGATGAGTGGATTTCGAAGCCTTATCACCTTATCCACGAATTATATCAATGTGGGACCTTTTGAAACCGAAACACATTTTCAAATAAAGAAATATTTCTTTACTTTCCAAAAGTGCCCCTCCTCTCCTCTTATAAAAGGCCCCCACCTCTACCTCATTTCACACACTACTCAATCCTTTGGCTCGGCCAACCCCTGCCCATTTACTCTATCCACATCCCTCTCCTCATCCTAGAGGATTACCTTTGGGCATAATCCTTTTAAAGGAAGCCTTTAGGCTGAAATCAAAAGGAGATACACTTTTAAAGGAGATTAAAGAACGGTCGGGTCAAGTCGGATACAAGGTATGGGACTTCGTCTCAATCTCCTTTCATTGAGGCATATTTTATTTTATACACAACTTTCTTTTATACAGTGTATAAACCCCTTTTACTTTTACGTTTATTCAAAAGGAATCTTTTTTTTATACGAAGCGTTTACTAAATGACAAAAGGGAATGTTTTTGTCGTATGTATGCGGCGACAATGACTTCTCCGCCGTCGTGACCGTTATTTGAGTTTCGGCTTCCTCTAAAAGCCATACCTTCTTTTTAAAAGAAAAATAAATACCATGTTTTACTTTTCTTTTATTTTGGTATTGAAAATGGTTTTCATAATGTTTTTATATCAATGTGTTGTATTGATATCTCGTGATTGAAATGTAGAAATTTTATGTTTCCTTTATGCATGTTTTATGTGATATGATTATGTTATGGTTCTTGGGCATTATTATGAAGACGGGTGGTTCCGTGATAAACTAAGGGCGGGTGAGCCCGTTATAGCTCTCCAATGCATTGGGTAACGCGCAGGAGTGAAACGTTATGGTTTCTCTGAAGAGATTTTAGGGAATATACTGTGATGGGTATTCCAAACGTAACCAAGAGGGTTACTCCCTACGTAAGAATGTTATGAATGCCTCAAGTTACCTTTATGTCTTATGATTTCTATGATTTATTCATGATTTTATGAGGTATGTTAAAGTGCCTATGTTTTATGGGTAAAGTATGATTTCATTCTTATGTATATATAAACTCATGTTTCCTTTCCATGTTTTTTTATAACCCATACTGAGTTTTTATGCTCATCCCAAGTTTTTGAAATGTTTTTCACAGGTCAAGGGAAAGGTACATGATAAGATGATAGAGTCAAGGATGTGTCAAGAAATAATCCATGTTTTATTTTAAATGTGTTTCCATTGATGGGAATGAAGAATACTATCTTTATGTAACCACTTTGTTTATATGTGGAATGTAATGCAAGTTTTATGATCTAATTCTCTAAAACTCTAAACCTGAAAAGATCCTGAATGTGTAATCTTATAATAACTCAAGATTAAGTAAGGTTTAAGGCTGGGGCCTTATAGTTGGTATCAATAGTCGGTTTAGATAACTTTAGGAGTTAGAATTCTATTAAATGATTATCCAAAAATATTTTTTTTTGAAATGATATATCATTTAAAGATTACCATGTTGTTTCATCTAAGACATGTTTGTTCAGAATGGTTTTCCGCAGAGGAAATAGGGAAGAAGTGCTAGGAAGGCATACAGAAGGAAATAACCTTCCGAATCAGCATCCTGAGATGGTCGGAATTGGAACTGAACAGTTTGTTGTAGTAATGGCGCAGTTGACTCAAGCGATAAATGGCGGTGGTATCCATGCACGAGATCAGCCAGAACAACCGCAGAGGAACATGTCAGTGGTGGAACATTTCATGAGGAAACATCCACCATCATTCAGAGGATCATCTGACCCTGTGCTAGCTGAAGGGTGGATTAAAGCACTGGAGAAGATTTTTGATGTCATGGGGTGTTCAGACAATCAAATGGTTAGTCTTGCTATTTACCGTTTGGAGGGTGAAGCAGATCAGTGGTGGTCTATGGTTAAAAATATCAGGTACGCCGATGAGATTGATGCTCTTGACTGGGATGAATTCAAATGTATGTTTCTTGAGAAGTATTTTCTTAAGGCTGTTCGACTTAGGATGGAAAATAAATTCTTGGAATTGAGGCAATAGGAAGACTCAGTGGCTGCCTATGAAGAAAGGTTCACTCGATTGGAAAGGTATGCTCCAAATTTTATCCAGGACCTTGATAGTAAAATCAATCGTTTTTACTCAGGATTAAAGCCAAAATATCGAAGGGCATTAGCTTCTCATGAGTTTAAAAGTTATGAAAATCTTTTTCGATGTGCTGAGAAGGTGGAAATGGAGTTTTCCGATGACCAAGTTTTCTATAACAACCAGCAGAAGAAGAGACCGAGGTGGCAGGAGAAAGGTAAGAATTCTTCAAAAAATCCTGATGGTAAGAGAACTAAGTTTCCAGTTTGTGATAAATGTGGAAAAAGGCATGCTGGGGAAAGTCTTCTGAATTCTGGGAAGTGCTACCGATGTGGTAAGATGGGACATAAGGCTCGTGATTGCACTGAAAAGGATCAAGGTGAAGGTAAGAACAAATTTGATTTACAGTTAGTGAAATGTTATAAGTGCAATGAGATGGGTCACTATGCAAACGAGTGTCCGACAAGGAGCTTGAGTGATGGGAAGCAGTTAGACTACAAGCAGAAAGGGGTGGTGAAATCCTTTGCAACTACTTCAGCAGATGTCGGGCCATCAAATGATGTTGTATCAGGTACTTTGTTTGTTTTTTCATATTATGCCAGTGTGTTGTTTGATTCGGGATCTACACATTCTTTCATCTCTGAAACCTTTTATAGTAAATTGGGAATACCATCTAAAGAAATAACTCCTAAACTTTTGGTAAAAACACCTGGGGGAAGTGTCGAGGCAAAAAGAATTTATAAGAATTTTCCTATCCTTATCTGTGGAAAGAACCTACTTACAAACCTTATTGTTCTACCTCTAGTAGAGTTTGATGTTATCCCAGGTATGGATTGGCTCTCTATTTACCATGCTAAGATTGACTGTATAGATAAAGAAGTTTCTTTTCAGAAAGACTTTCAGTTTGTTTACAATAATGAACCCTTACTTTTGATAACATATCAAGAGGCCGAGAAACTTGTGAAAGATGGAAATGAATGTTACCTTGCACACGTCGTTGAAAATAAAGGAACTGTTCAGATTAATGATGTGCCAGTGGTAAATGAGTATCCTGATTTTTTCCCTGATAAGTTTCCTGGAATAATACCAGATCGGGATGTTGAGTTTACTGTTGACTTAGTTTCTGATGCTAAGCCAATTTCAAAACCCCCTTATCGAATGGCACAAATTGAACTTTTAGATTTGAAGGAGAAATTGCAAGATTTATTAGAGAAAGGTTTCATTAGACCTAGCACATCACCATGGGGTGCTCCTGTTTTATTTTTTAAAAAGAAAGATGGTTCTATGAGACTTTTCATTGATTATAGAGCCTTGAATAATATCACTGTTAAGAACAAATATCCTTTGCCTCATATCGATGATTTGTTTGTTCAGCTCCAGGGAGCTCAGTTTTTTTCAAAGATTGACATGAGATCGGGGTACCATCAGCTGAAGGTTAAGGAGGAAGATATTCCGAAGACCGCGTTCCGTACGGGATATGGCCATTATGAATTTGTAGTAATGCCTTTTGGGCTAACCAATGCACCTGCTGTATTCATGGACTTAATGAATAGAATTTTCCATGAGTTCTTGGATAAGATTGTGGTGGTTTTCATTGATGATATTTTGGTGTTTTCTAAAAGTAAAGCGGAGCATGAAAGACATTTAAGGGTTATCTTACAAACCTTAAAAGAAAAGAAACTGTATGGGAAATTCAGCAAGTGTGAGTTTTGGTTGCAAAAAATTTCTTTCCTTGGTCACATTGTTTCTAAAGATGGAATAACTGTTGATCCTGCAAAAACAAAAGTTGTGGAAGAATGGACAAGACCCACAAATGTAACTGAGATTCGTAGCTTCCTTGGTTTGGCGGGCTATTACCGAAGGTTTGTTAGAAATTTTTCATGGTTATCTAGTCCAATGACTAAGCTAACTCAGAAGGGTGTTAAGTTTATCTGGACAAAAGAATGTGATGATTGTTTTCAGGAATTGAAAAGAAGATTGGTGAATGCTCCAGTTTTGGCACTACCTTCCAGGAATGGTGAGTTTGTTATATACAGTGATGCTTCATTGAAAGGACTTGGTTGCGTCCTAATGCAGAATGATCAGGTAATTGCTTATGCTTCACGACAGCTGAAAACTCATAAGGTAAATTACCCTACACATGATTTGGAACTAGCTGCTGTTGTTTTTGCTTTAAAAATTTGGAGGCATCATTTGTATGGAGTAAAGTGTGAAATATATACCGATCACAAAAGTTTAAAGTATATATTCACTCAGAAAGAGTTAAACATGAGACAAAGGAGATGACAGGAATTAATCAAGGATTATGATTGTACAATTCATTACCATCCGGGAAAAGCAAATAAAGTGGATGATGCTATGAGTCGAAAAAGTAATGCTTCATTAACAATGTTGTGTTTGGAACGTGATCCTTTGGTTTACGATTTGATGAACTTTGGAATAAAAGTGTTTGGTATAAGAAGTCCTTCTGTTTTGTTTCAGGTATCAGTGACATCTTCTCTATCAGATAGAATCAAGCAAGCACGAAGCAAGACAATGAGTTGCAGAAAAAGGTAGAGCTGGTTCAGAAAGGTAAGTTGCCCGAATTCAACATTGATAGTGATAGTGTTTTGAGATTTGGGAAGAGATTGTGTGTGAATTGTGATTCATAGTTGAAGAAAGAGCTGTTATGTGAAGCTCATAGTTCTCCGTTTTCAGTTCATCCGGGCAGTACTAAGATGTATAGAGATCTACGGGAGTATTACTGGTGGGATGGAATGAAAAGAGACATTACTGATTTTACTGTGAATTGTTTGACATGTCATCAGGTTAAAGAAGAGCGGCAGTTACCGAAAGGGATGCTTCAGCCTTTACCAGTGCCAGAGTGGAAATGGGAGAATATATCCATGGACTTTGTTGTTGGATTACTGAAGACATCTCGAGGTAATAATGCAATCTGGGTTATTGTTGATCGCTTGACCAAATCTGCTCATTTTCTTGCTATACGAGATACTTTCTCTCTTGATCAACTTTCCCGTCTATATCTTATAGAGATAGTCAGGTTACATGGAGTTCCTCTCTCCATTGTATCGGATCGTGATCCCAGGTTTACTTCTAACTTTTGGAAAGGCCTTCAGAAGTTGTTGGGTACTGAATTAAATTTTAGTACAGCTTTTCATCCTCAATTAGATGGGCAGTCAGAATGAACAATTCAGACATTGGAGGATATTCTATGAGCTTGTTCTATGGATTATCAGGGAAGTTGGGACCAACATCTTTCTTTGGTTGAGTTTTCATATAATAATAGTTTTCATTCCAGTATACAGATGGCACCATTTCAGGCATTATATGGGAAGCGGTGTCGAACTCCAGCTTTCTGGGATGAAGTGGGTGAAAGGAAGTTGATGGGACCAGAATTGTTAGAAGAGATGGAAGAAAAAGTTCAGCTGATTCAGAAACACATGAGAACATCTCAGAGAAGGCAGAAGAGTTATGCGGATAACCGGAGGAAGGATCTATCTTTCGAGGTAGGTGATCATGTTTTTCTCAAGGTTTCTCCTTGGAAAAGTGTGATGAGATTTGGTAAGAAAGGAAAGTTGAGTCCAAGGTTTGTTGGACCATATAAAATTCTGGAGAGAGTTGGATCAGTTGCATACAGAGTGGCTTTACCTCCGAGTTTATCTCAGGTACACAATGTTTTTCACGTTTCGATGTTGAGAAAGTATATTCCAGATCCATCTCATGTTTTGAGTCCAGAGGTAGTTCAGCTGGAAGAGAACCTATCTTATGAGGAACAACCGGTCCAGATTCTGGACCACAGGGAGAAAGTGTTACGGAATAAGTTGATTAAGCAGGTAAAGGTTTTGTGGAAAAACCACATGATTGAAGAGGCAATATGGGAATCTGAAAATGCAATGAGGGATAAGTACCCCCATTTATTCGATAAGTAAATAAATTGCGGGGACGCAATTTTCTAAAGGGGGGAAGGATGTAACATCCCAAGTAAGTAATGAATAATATATATTTTTATCTATGTATATTAATGATTAAGATAGTGTTATAGAGGCTTAAAATGAAAATAAATACAATCTTATTCATGGAATACACTAATATTCTTAAAAGATTGTTTTACTGCCTTTTGATGGCAAACAATTTTTGAATCCATATTTTGACAATTTTATAAACTATTTTTGTCAAAATAAACTTATCCTTTATTATTGGGACATCAAAATTTACCTTGTGTGAATTTTTGGTATTTTTCTGACAATGTTCATTTTTTAATGAATAGTGAAAAATACTGCATTTTACATCAAAACTGCTTTTTAATCTAATTTATTTATATGATTAGATTATGTTTTGAATTGGTTTTGAAGTGAAATTAGAATATATTTCTACCATTTTATCCAATGGTGGTCTTTGGAATCAATTTCACTTTGAAATTAGACTTAAACTGCTGTCAATCTTTTGATACTTATTGTTTTGTAAAAACACGCTATTTGCTCTGGCAGCAGAAATTAATTATTAAATTAATTAATGTGACTTATATGATTTTAATTTTGTAAAATAGACTTCATTTTTGAATTCGGAATATCAAATATAGCTTAAGGTGAATTTTTGGAAATTTTCTGAAAAACTTCAATTTTTGATGAATAGTGAAACCACTAAGTGGGAATCAAGCAAACTGATTTTTCAGTTAAATGAAAGTTTACCACTAATGTGTATTGAATTTTGAAAATCTGACATACATGGTTGTCATTAAGAAGTAAAATGTGGTTCAATGAGATTAAAATAATTTTTTGGTGAATAGTAACTTATTATGTTTTTAATCACGATTAGTGGTAATTAGTGTAGTTAAGGTAAAAATAATGCTTTAATAATATGAAATGACCTAGACACATGTCCCAACCTTATTGGTTGTGTCATGGCCGTCCAAGACAATCCATGGGTCAACTTGGGGACCCCATGGAGACATTTTGGTTGGGAAATGACATAAATAACTTTTTATTAAATGTTAAAGTAAAAATGACAGAAACAAGAGATGTTTTACAAAAACAATTTTTACATGGGGTCATAAAGATCAGATTTTTGATTATAAATAGTCATTGGAAAGCTAAAAATATTTCATACATTATAGTATTTTTTTTATGATTTTTAGACATTAAATAAATTAAATTATTTATGACATAATAATGATGCAGCGATGACATCATTATTTGATGATTTAAATAAAATGGAAAGATAATGTAAAATCTATGAACTAGACATGTCCAAAACTTATTGGATGAGTGGATTTAGAAGCCTTATCACCTTATCCACGAATTATATAAATGTGGGACCTTTTGAAACCGAAACACATTTTCAAATAAAGTAATATTTCTTTACTTTCAAAAAGTGCCCCTCCTCTCCTCTTATAAAAGGCCCCCACCTCTACCTCATTTCACAAACTACTCAAGCCATTGGCTCGGCCAACCCCTGCCCATTTACTCTCTCCACATCCCTCTCCTCATCCTATAGGATTACCTTTGGGAAGAATCCTTTCAAAGGAAGCCTTTAGGCTCAAATCAAAAGGAGATACACTTTTAAAGGAGATTAACGAACGGTCGAGTCAAGTCGGATACGAGGTATGGGACTTCGTCTCAATCTCCTTTCGTTGAGGCATATTTTATTTTATACACAACATTCTTTTATACAGTGTATAAACCCCTTTTACTTTTACGTTTATTCAAAAGGAATCTTTTTTTATACGAAGCATTTACTAAATGACAAAAGGGAATGTTTTTGTCGTATGTATGCGGCGACAACGACTTCTCGGCCGTCGTGACCGTTATTTGAGTTTCGGCTTCCTCTACAAGCCATACCTTCTTTTTAAAAGAAAAATAAATACCATGTTTTACTTTTCTTTTATTTTGGTATTGAAAATGGTTTTCATAATGTTTTTATATCAATGTGTTGTATTGATATCTCGTGATTTAAATGTGGAAATTTTATGTTTCCTTTATGCATGTTTTATGTGATATGATTATGTTATGGTTCTTGGGCATTATTATGAAGACGGGTGGTTCTGTGATAAACTAAGGGCGGGTGAGCCCGTTATAGCTCTGCAATGCATTAGGTAACGCGAAGGAGTGAAACGTTAAGGTTTCTCCGAAGTGATTTTAGGGAATATACTGTGATGGGTATTCCAAACGTAACCAAGAGGGGTACTCCCTACGTAAGAATTTTATGAATGCCTCAAGTTACCTTTATGTCTTATGATTTCTATGATTTATTCATGATTTTATGAGGTATGTTAAAGTTCCTATGTTTTATGGGTAAAGTATGATTTCATTCTTATGTATATATGAACTCATGTTTCCTTTCCATGTTTTTTTTATAACCCATACTGAGTTTTTATGCTCATCCCATGTTTTTGAAATGCTTTTCACAGGTCAAGGGAAAGTTACATGATAAGATGATAGAGTCAAGGATGTGTCAAGAAATAATCCATGTTTTATTTTAAATGTGTTTCCATTGATGGGAATGAAGAATACTATCTTTATGTAACCACTTTGTTTATATGTGGAATGTAATGAAAGTTTTATGATCTAATTCTCTAAAACTCTAAACCCGAAAAGATCCTCAATGTGTAATCTTGTAATAACTCAAGATTAAGTAAGGTTTAAGGTTGGCGCCTTATATTATTGATTATCATATTGTTAAAAATAATTACATAATTACAGCTATATTATGAATTATGATTAATAGTATTTAGTTTTCATAATTAATATGGACACACATGCAGACACATACTCAAATCCATATGTATGAAAATATGTATTTATGTGCTTAGGTATTCATATATGTATGCATATATGTATATATTTGTTTCTACAAATATATATATATATATATATATAATATATAATTAATAATTATTTTCATTATTATATAATGATATTATATAAATAACAATATATATATTACCAATTCACAATACATGATATTTTATATATTATATAATACTATTTCTTTTGAGTGTGTTAACATTTAATATTTGAAAAAAATAATTTAAATCTCTATTTATTACATTCGTAAAATTATTTTTTATTTAATATACAAATATCATGAATATTCCACTTAATTAAAACATCTATGAAGAACTCTGTATTAGTTCTTTATCTAATCCTCCCCCAACCTATTCCATATTATATAAAATCTCATTAAATTCAGCAAAATGTAGCTATGGTTATCTCCAATTACTTGTAAAAACAAAAAAATTTCAAAGAATAAGTTTTATTTATAAAAATAATATAACTAAAATATTTAAGAACTCTGATCCATTTCATTTCACATATTATTGACCAATAATATAAATACATAGCTTTTAATAAGAAAGAAAATGGAAATCTATCACATTTCATAAATGAAAAATTTCCCCTCATTAATGTCTATTTCAAGGGATAAAATTCCAAAATGATAGTCAAATTAATTTATAATTCATTCAACATTATACTAATACAACATAATTTATAAAATAATGACAATTTTCTAATCTTCTTACCTCAAATCGGATACCTAAGAAACAATCCAGGGGTTTCCATCCACCTGATGGTTCCAACTAAATATTTTCCTAGCATTAATTGGGGATTCTCCATAGCACATATCAATGAATTATATAAATATGAAATTGGTAAACCGCTATCTTGAATTTTATTAACATAATTTTAAATATAGTAAAATATCCTTCCTAATAGCCATATAACATTAAAAATTCAATTTTTTATAAGATAAATATTTTATAAATTTCTCGATCCACCATCAGTACATAAAAAACATAACATATAGAATATAAATTACTTCATAACAAAATTAATCCCAATTTCTTATGATAGAAACCAAACCAATTGAACTTTACATGGTATTAGTGAAACTCTTGTTTTAATATAACCCAAAACTGCATTATGATAGCTTTTCTTATAAATTTAAAAAATCTTATCTAATATAGGTACATTCTTCATCCCAAGTCACCTATCATAACCTAATCTAATGTTTATATGTTTTCTAACACACTTCCCTATCATGATGTTTTAATATTCAAATCAATATAAATCTCATCCATTATAAATAATTGTAAAACAAATGAGGTATAAATTATCTATGATTGAAATCTTACTTACATGACTGAACAACCTAAAAATATAGTATTATCATACAAAAAAAATAAATTGAATCATGTATATTTATAATTATTGATGAACTCTAAATTTTTCACTCACCTTTACCATTAATTATGGATTCAATAAATTCTCTAATCTGAATGATAAATTTAACAGTGCTCATTCTCCAACAGTAAATTCCATCGATTGATTAGTTTATTAGGCACAACAATAACACATGTAATAATTTTTCTTTTATATTTTAATTAAATATATAAACCATCCAGTAATATCTATCATGATAAAAGTTTATACCCAATATATTACCAATATGAAGAAGTGAATTTAATTTTAAAACCAATCTATTTCATAATTTCATATATTTTAAAAAAATATTAATGGGAATTAATATATTTTTTCTATTATTTATCTATTATGTTTCTATAAAATCATTGGGGGAGTTTTTGGAAACTAAACCACATCCAGGAGTGTAAAAATCAATTCATAAATCCCAATTGTGCTTAAATATTATTTAATTCAATGATATAAACTATTATAGGAATGTGAATTATGGAAAAATATTAAAATTTAACTACTCCTATCCAAATTGAAATACCCATAATACTGCCAGTGTTTGTATCACCAGCACTTGATTCTAGATACTATGATTTTTTTAAATTATTTTAATAAATGATATATTAAGAATATAATAATATATTATCTTACCATTATAATATTTTGAAGAAGACTATGAATGACTTCCTCCTCAACATTTGGAATTAGTTGTTCATTATATTAAGTTATATACAATGTTTGGAAAAAATCCTATATCAAGTAAAGAATAAAAATAATATATTGATCTCAAAAAAAATCCAATATACTAACATTAAAATTTTAGGAAACCTAAAATATTAAATATATGATCAAAAAATGGAAAACCCTAACAATCCCATAAGGTTTTTAGAGAGAAAGTGATATATGAACCTTCACTTATATTCTTCATGAACAATTTTTTTATACAATAAATAATTAAATTAAATTATTATGAATTTTTTTATCATAGATATTTTATAGAATAATATTTATCAATATTTTATTATCAAATATATATATATATTGTCTGGATTTATATTTTCTCTTCTCATTAGATAACATTATGATAGTTTTGATTTTAGTTTTCTATTTGGTTATAAAAAAATAATAATAAATATACTATCTATTTTAAAGTGGATTATTTTTGGAACAAAGTGAAAATATTTTCCAATCACATTTTTTTTAATTCCATGTTCTAATTTATCAAGAAGGTCACATGTATTATTTAGGTTCACTTGTGAGAGAAATATTTTATTCCATTACATTCATTGGTCAACTATTCTCCAAAATATAGTATCATGGTCAAATTATTTTAGTTTAACATATCATGCATAGATATAAAAAATTGAAAATTATATTATATAACAAAATATCAAATATATTGATTAAAAATTGAATTTATATTACATGGGAAGAAAAATAACCAAGAAACGTTTGTTAATCTAAAGCTAGAAGAAAAACTTGATAGAGGATAATTTCTTATGCATGAAATGATATAAGATTTTATTTTAAAATTGGTTAAATATAAAGATAAGAATCCTATTTTTAATGTATCATGTTCCATAACATCATTGGGGAATCATGAAAAAATATATACTTAAAAAATAAAAAAGGATTAATTAATAATTGTAAAAATATATATATGATGTTTTAGTGTAAATAATATATTTATAAATATGATTATATCTGTTAGTTTCAAGAATATTTTGGTCAGTTGTGCAATTTGGGATTTGTAAACAATATTATATTATAAAGTGTTTAATATGGCCATATGTTTCTCTTAAATCTAATTTTAAGGATATTTTTTTTGGATGATGTATATTTAAGTAATTTTATTAATAGACAAAGAAATATTTCTATTTGTCATTGGTGATAGAATGTTTCTAGATTTTTTAATCATTTTATTATAATATATTTTATATATATATTGATACTGAATATGTTTTTGAGTGTAACAATTATTTTATGTAATGAAAAAATAGACTTAGTCACATTGGTGCTCTGTTACATGGTTATATTTAGAAGAGAAAAGTTCTTCAAGGTTTGAAAGATATTAGATATGACATGTGTGATAACAATAAGGATAGAAAGGATTATGGTTTTTTATAATTTTTCATACATATAATGAATCACCCAAAATTTAATTTCTAAATTTTAATGTTTTATTCTAATTAAAAGTAATAATATATTTATTCATTTTTTTATGGCATTTATTATAGTTTGTTTATGTAAAATTGGTGTTTATGAATTTCATATTAAAATTAATTTTTTTAATGTATTCATAGTTTCAAAATTCTATTATTCCATTAATAATTAATAAGAAGAATTAGGTTCTTAAAGAAATTAATTTTGAGTACTAGGTCCTTTTTGATTATTTTTCACGAAGTAAAGATAACATAAAAAACTCCTCATCAGAAACCACAACATAGTGGTTTTGTTATGATGATAAAAAACAATTTTATGGAAGGATATTGATTTATAATTTTCTTTTTGATATCCCTATGAAATGTTGGTGGTGATGAATTATTTGTTCATATAATTTTATAAATTTTTCAAACATTATTTATTTTCAGATAGAATGAAAAACATATTTTTTCAATTAATGGATATGACTCTTAACCACTTACATATTTATAGTTGATTTTCAATCATGTAGTTATGTTTGACAGGAATAAAATGAATGGAAAACATCAAAAAAAATATTTTTAATGTATATAAATAGTTTAATTTGGACAAAAATATTAAGATCCTATTATGAATTTACTTGTAAAATTCAAGATGGATTTCTTCCAGCAGATCAAATCACTAAAAAAGATAATATCATATAACAATAATAATATACAAATTAAAATTATTCAGTTAATATTAAACAAATTTATTTTTTATATTTACCACAATTTGTTTTGTTTCAAGGTGTTAAATAATTCACAATGTAAACATATTAAAATAATCTTTTTATATAGAACCTGATATAATTGATAATCAGGTTCATGGGGTTTTTTATTATGTTAATTTTCTAGTCAAGTGATATTATCAAAATTATATTGCCTTTATTCAGTATTAACTTAATGGGAATGTTCCCCTCACTATCAGAAATGAAAAAAAATATTTTGATGACCAGATAAAATGTTATAAGAGTGTTAAATGGGTTGAAAAAATGAATAGTGAGGAAAAATAATTACAAAAAACTATATTTTTAGTTTGTAATGCTTTCTAAATTGAAAAATGTCTTTGATAAATTGTCGTATTCGTTAGACAAAAAATAAATAATTTTTTTTATTCTAGTATTCATGGAAAGGGTAATTATTGATGGTTACCATAAGAAAAATCTTTTTTACATTGTACAAATATTATAATCTATTATTAAAAATATATTATTTGATTACTATGCATCTTGAATGAAAATTTATATTTTTAACATACCAAATCCCATATGAGAATGAAAAAGGATATAAAGATAATTTTACTTCTATTTGATTTTGTTAGATTTATATATCCATTTATGTACTATATATTTTTATTTAATGATCTAATTAAACACCATGATATGTTTGGAATGAAAATATTTTGAAGGGTAAATTATTATGAACAAGGGAACTTGGAGGAAAAATTTGAAATTTCTTGAAAATGAAAATTTAGATTAAAATTATATTACTGTTATATTTATTGACGTAATGTATTTCATTTAGTTTCATAGTTTGGAATTTCAAGTTTACAAATAACTATTGGAGCCATTTTATCAATAACTAAACTGACACATAACATAAAATAACAGTTTTGATAATCAATTCAATGTATAATAAGTTCATGTGGAAGGGTAGGTGAAGGTGAACCCCCGTGATGTGTGATTTGTGAGTGATTTTTTCCATTTTATTAAATATTATTTTGTCCCTAGTTTGGTTTATACTTATACATGATTTTTATATTTTATTTTTCATGGGAAGAGTTTATATTAGTATAAACTAAATGAAAAACATCAATAATGATAGTTTATCATAATTGTTGTCTTAAGAATGATTTATCATTGATGATACTAATAAGAGAGATTAAATCCTTTGATTATTATGTATTATTGTGTCATAGTGGTATATTTATGTTCCCAAATACAATGGAATAAGGAAAAAATATATAACAGAAGATCATTCCATGAATGGTTTGAATAATTATAGAAACTTTAAATAATATACCGTTACAATTGAGGAATAGAAACCTTTTGATATTTTCAATTGAATATGTCAATACATAGGAATGGATATTCATTAATATTTTTTACCCACAACCAATTCATTCCAAACTCAATGGGATTCCTTTAGTCTGGTGAAACTAAAAGAATACATATTGTATTTATTTCTCAAACTCTCATATTATGGTAAAACATGGGTGTTATGGTGATAATAAACACATGGATCTTCAAATTAAATTCTCATATATATTGAATATATTATATATTATTCTACCATAGTTTTAATCTCTATTTATAAGTATCAAGGATATCCCATAATGAATTTTCAAAATATCAATCATTTAAAATAATATTTTTTATTTATAAATTTCATTAATCTAAATTTTCCTCAAAATTTAAAACTACAGTCCACATTTTATATAATTTATATAATTTTACCAACCATTAATTAAATATTGACAAATATATTTTTATAGAGGTGTATTCGATGGTGTGAAATTGTGAAATGATTTAGGGAGAGTCATTAATTTTCATTTTCAAATTATAGAATGAAATTCATTTAAACCATGGGGAGTATAGAAATTATCAATTTTCTTATCATGGTTCAAGTAAATATGTTTTGGTCAAAATTTTGTTTTTCTTTGTTTTAAATTCATCAGAGTATTGATGTAATATAACATATTAATATTGAGACACATACTTTTCATAAAAAAAACTTAAATCATAGAAGTTTTATATTCATTATAGATTTCTATGAACATAGTTGTAACTTCAATGGTTTACTATCTTTGGAAACATTAACATATAAACAACTTTTATATATAATATCATCACTATTTGAAATAATTTCTTCACAACAAGCTTCTTTATTAGACATAAAATTAATAATCCATATTTATATATCCTAGTGGAATGAAAAAAAAGAATGTGTGGTGCTATATTTGTATTTTGGTTAAAAATACGAGATGTTAATGAATGATTTTATGTGGGCATAAGACATTCATTTTTGTACTTAAACATGAAGAAATTTAACAATAATCATAATAATCTGCCAAAGATCACTAATAATAAATAATTGCATAATTATTTTTCACATAGAATACATAAGGCATAAAAGTATTAAATCATAATTAATCAATCATTAATTATTATAATATATAAAAATCATAATCAATATGTTTTTGGATTCACCATTGGCTAAAAAAATTACTTCCTTAATCATTGTTTACTCCCAAAACTATCATTGTGGGAAAATTCTCAAAATGGAAATTCGTACAAGGTCATTTCCAAAATTATTTTGGGCATCTTCTGTCAATTTATCTCATAAGACTCGTAGTATTTCATTTATCCACTATATATTTGGTGTTTCTCTACTACATGATTTTTACACAATGAATTAGAGGGCTATAAAATACCCACTTGTCTATAGTTTATAACGTATCCTCCTATACTTGGTTTATAATTGAACCACGTATCATAAAACCATAAGCTATTTATTTTTATATTTTATGAAAATGAAAACATTTATCAGTATATAATACAATAACCAATTTAAAAGAAAATTATTTTTATTAATAATTTATCATCATATTGATAATCCATATAAATAAATAATTTATAGATTGAATTTGTATCATATCCCCAGTAATGCATAATAAAAATCAAGGGATTTTGTTCAGGTGAAAATTACATTAATATTTCCCATTTTGTTTTTGTGGAAAATAAATTTATCAACATAAAACATCTATTTAAAATCTCAAAATTTCCAAATTATCATAGAAAACATTTTTGTTGAAAATAACTATGGAAACATGTTCAATAATCTTTAATTAAAAAAGAATACATAACTATGGGATAATTTTTTCTTGATGATTACATAATAATAATTATTCCTTTATAATTTTAATTAAAAATTATAATGTAACTCATTTTGTAAAAAATACTAAGATTCCCAAATAAAGTCCATGAAAAATATTTTTCATCATTAAAGAATCTACAGAAAACCTTACGTTAATATTTAAAGGAATACTATGAATCTCTTTGTTAAATAAATTGAAATACTCCCACACAATAGTATTCTATTTGATGTGGCGTTTTTTCCAAAAAAATTTGAGATAAAGACCCTTTTTAATATGAATCCTAACCCATTAGGTTCATGTAATATCTAAATAAATTTAATATTTATCCTCACACTTATAGAAAGTCATATGTTTGATAAGAATATTATATGTGACAACCCTTAATTGGAAATTTTTATATGATTTATATTAATAAAGACAATGAATTTATAAAACAACATGAAATAAAACTAGTGGTAGAATTATAAAATTAGAAGGGAGTACATTACTACAAAGATTAATCATAGATGAATCAATTACTTGAGATGAGGAAACTGCAATATTATTACATTTTAGAATTATTTTAACATTTAATCTTTATAGTTGTAGTGTGATATCCTTAGAAATTTATTCAAATATAAAAGGGATTTTAGAACCAGAATTATATAGTTATTTTTCTATTCTATAGTGGATTATAATTTTATATTTTACCATTTTGTTATTTCACCCCATATTGAAAATTATTATCGTATGATAATGGTCTTTGATTGTGTCTTAAGAGGTTATTTACATTGATCATCTTTATTAATCCTCTAATTTAAGAACAAGTTATAACTATTCCATTAATCATTACATTTGTAATATTGGAGTGTGGGAGAGGAATTCGATTGATATTTCTCAACATATTTGGAAAAATATAGACCAGTATTCTACCCATCGGTTGGTCATATGACATCATCAATGTTTCCCCATATGCTAGAGGCTGCTAACTAGCATCAAAGGTCTAATATCTATCAGGTAGAGATTATAAACTATTCATCCGATTAATAGTCCAACAGAATAATAATAAACAACAACAAAATTTAATATGAAAAAATTTAAAATCACCTAACGGAACTAGGAAATTCAATAATGAAAACTGACCTGTAGATTTTCTGTGACAATGTTTGTGTCAGGTGTCAAAATGATATCTCAAAGATAATGACACCGAAAACCACCCATGAGGGTCTGGATATAACAATCTCGACCCCAGAATCCCAGATATGGGGCCTAAAACATGGTGTGTAAATATTTTCATAAAAACATTAATATTAAAATCACACTTTTCATTCCACTACTAATAATCATTTCTGTTTAGGTTCTAGAAATATAGATACATCTGATATATTTCATAAAAAAAATGACAAAATAAAATTCATATTTTTTTCCATAACATAGGAGTAATCAAAGCTGGTTAAATCTACTAACCATATAAAAATAAATTGAAAATGTTGGGTGTGAATTTAAAACACTCCGAAATGGGGTTTTAATGGAAATTATTGAAATTAAATTTTTAAACACCATTTTAAATAATTACCATAATTTCTTCAATAGTAAGCCACATTTCTAGAAGCACATCATCCGCAATTTCAAATGTTTCGTGATAACATTTTAAGGGAAATATTTTACTCTTCATTTTCTAAATTTATTTAAAAACTATAGATAAAGCACATAACAGTGTACACTTACATGTACTAAAAATTCACGAAACACTATATAATCCAAATATTGATCAAATAATTAAAGGTGACATTCATGGAAGTTTCTAAATAAATTAGAACATGATTAGAATTACATAAGTAACAATATAATGATTCACATAATACTTAAAATGAATTTCATGAAATGACATATGCTATATCAATTTCTGTATCAATACTATAATAATAACGACATTCCAAAAACATACATTAGTATGATATAATAATTTATTACCATTATACATGCTTCTTGAACAAGGGATATGGTACTAGTCAAATAATTCCCTAGGGTTAAATATTAGACACATATTGAGGAAATTCATAATGCAAGAAAATCATGACATTTTGTTGAAGACTCATGCCAAGACTATAATCATTTTGTGATGGCCTAGTGTCGTGACCTAGTTTGTCTCATGAGACTTGTTGATGCATTGAGAGCCAATAGCAGGACTAAACCATCACATAATTATTCTAATGAAAATCTCTTATGTCTTAATATATTAAATCAAAGTGTCCCATTCCACTTTTATTTATCATTTTATTTATTATATTTGAAGATTCGCATACCACTTCAAATAATTAATTCATTCCCTCAAATTTAAGTGTACCATGTCACTTCAAAAAATTAATTCCTTAATTCATAATTTATCATTACTATTAAAATAATAATAGTTTTTTTTTGGTTTTTTCACATAAAATAATAATTCTTAAAACCCTGGTTCTGTAAAAATTAAATTAAAATACAAGTTTTGAATTGAAGATAGATATCAATCATGTTCAAACCATGCACTAAAACAATGTTTAACAGGTTATTCCTAAACTAATAGTGTTCATTATTTTATATTCATCTTATATTAAAACATAACATATTCTAATTCATAACGTTCATATAGATGTATAAACAATTGAACATAGTATACTAATGTTAAATGTGCATGAATATGTATAAACTAAAGATACTAATCAAATTAGAAATTAGGATGTATGTAAAGTAAATTTCATTAACAAGGCGATGACCTGTTGTTAAATTTTTAGGCACAAAAAATAGTGTTTTGTTGTTATTTGACCATATAAAATTGTACAGTTAGTTTTTTATAATATCATCACAAGGTTCAAACCATCAAAACAACTTAAATATTTGAATACATGAATATATGTCATTGTGGTTCTTATACTTATTTATATGTTAGATTGAAAATTATATAAAATCGTATATACACAAAGTGTATACATGAGGTTTGTATAACCAAAACAAGGTTTAATAAATCATTATAAATATTATACAATTCGAAAATCATAATTTAATCTCTAAAATTTTATTTTTTATAAGGTTATCAAGATTATATCCAAAACTTTTATGTATATATGCGTATAACTGTATATACATTTATATAATTAAAGGATTTAATTGAACAAAACAAAAAATATACATACATCATTCACATGCATTTAGGAGTGTCATTTAAAAATAAATGATCAGCATTTAAAAATCATAAAATCGAATAGGTTTGTTTAATATATAATCATATATGCATATATAAGTATACATATAGGGTATAATTAAACACAAAAAAATTGACCACTTATATGTATTACTTGCATTATGTACATCATTTACAAATAAATATCCTTCAGTCCAAAATCATATAACTAGAATGGGATTGGATTTATAATTAAACATATAAACATATATATATATATATATATTTATACCTATATACATATTCGTATATACACAATATGAAAATAATTGTGTCACAGAAAGAAAACAATGCCAAATATTTCATTACATGTACTATATGAGTAGATAATGCCATACTAATATTCTCCATTATAAAATCTGAAAGAATAATAGGGTTATTAAATATATACATAGGAACATATATAGAAGTACATATGGATTTTATTTAACAATAATAAAACTAATGAAGAACCCTTAAAAATGTTATACACATCATATACATAATTTAAATTCATTAAAACATCATTTAGAAACAAATCGTTTTTTGTGGATTGAATGTTATATATATATATAAATGTAATACAAAAAAGTATAAATACAGGGTTTTCATAATGAAAATGAATAATAACATTCCCTTACATGTATTATGTGCATCAAAACCTTAATTAAACTCTATCAATAATCATTTGAAAAATATAAAATAAAATTCTAGGAAGTTACAAAAAATTGTATACATATATATATACCCATAAATGTATATATAATTGTTGGCCTAATGAAATCATATCAAAATTATCCATTACCCAAATTAAGAATGTGGTAGAAGCAAGTAGTGGATGGATTGAGTTTTAGAGAAAGAAAACTCAAATGTTTTATGGGTGAAATTTATGTATTTATAAAATGTGTACACATATTTTTATACACCATCCAGTTCAATCAAAAATCATAAACAACGACTCGAACAAGACCCACACATTAGAGAAAAAATACCCCAATCAAAGAAAATATTTAGTAGATATATTTTTTGATAATGTATAATTATATATATATATTATGGAAAACAAACATGCGATCCAAAGTTGTTCGATTTTAAAATAAAAACATGTGTTGAGTCTATGGAAGATGAGAATAAAGGGGGGCGTGAATGGAGAAAAGTGTCACATTATGAAGAGGAGTAGTGAGGAGAGTGAAATGTGAACTATTGTACTGGTGTGATGTGAGGAAGAAGAATATGGAAAAGGAAAAAAATGAAAATATTGGATATCTTGGATCAATGGGAGATGATTAGACGACTGTAGTTGATTCAATGGTTATAAAAAAGGATGAATGGTTGCGATTAAATCTCATATTGGTCAAAAAACATTGGAGATACCATATGTTTTTAAATAGAGGAGTGACCATGTTTAGTTGGGACATAATAAAGAATCTAATAAAAACATGTTGAAAAGGGTTGTGATATTAGATTTCAAAACTGAGACTGGATCATATTGTTGAGATATTGCATGGTGAGATCTAATGGTCAGGATTAGAGCCTCCATTAAAAAACCCATCCTACATCGGAATGTAGGTAATTTGGAGACCTTTATAAATTCCTCGGTGATCAATTACTCTAATTAAATCCCTCTCCCCTCCCATGTATCTTCCCATATCGGTTCTGCCATGTAGGTATGCTCTGTGCCCATTCTCTTCCATCGTGCCGCCCCGCACGGCGGCACCGCCTGAGTTCCTCCATGAGACCCTATGGGAATGTGTTCCCTTATGGATGACCTATGCTGGGTGGGGGTCTGAGGCTCGGCCACACAATACATAAAAAGTTGAACGATCTACCTCCCCTAGCTGTTTATATGGCTAGCCAAAGGTCAGACATTATTTTTATTTAACCCTTGAAAAAAATTAAACAAAGTAAACACAATCTCACATAAAACAATTTCATTAATTTTATTGGTCTGAAACATGATTTAAATATTTTTTTAAAATGTTAAACATAAAAATACCCCAAACAACATATTAATTAGAGTATTTTAATGCCTTATTTTAAATTCCTTTTATTCATTAAAACATTATAAGTTCCAAATACACACACATTTATTCAATTAATTTTATGATAATCACAATGGCTATAAATGTTTAAAATAATATATACCCATAATTATGGATATGTTAATATTTAACATAGGATATGGCTTTAATATATTTAAACCATATTTAAAACAAGTGAAACATATATATTTCTTCATAAAATAATTTTTTACATTTTATTTTTATCAAAAATCTAGATAAGTATACATTTTTAATACATAGAGAGGTATTCATTCAAAACATTATATTTTCATGAAATCGTATAATTATTAATTAAAATATTAATTTCAAACATTTAAAACATTTATTTTCTTAAAACAATGAAAATACTTAAATTATTTAGTAAACTAATAATACTTAAATATTTAGGATAGTTAAAATAATAAAAATACATAATATACTGACCAATAAAAAATTCTATGATAGTTATAAAAAATGATGGTCAACTAAAGACCGAAACCATCAAATTTATTTACATATCCATATAACTACATGTCTAACTATGATATAAACATCAATAATGAAAATGGTGAAGATGGTGCATTACATCCCCGTGATTCTTAGTTCGTTCACCATATCTCTAGACATTATGTTTTTTATTAGGGTATACCCGAAGGAAATTAACAATTTCCATGGTCTATTTGTGGTGTTTGGTGGTCTCCTGGTAAATTTTATTATTCTTCTTGGGCGTATTCTATATAAGTGAAGGTATTTTAACCTTTCTGAAATTTATGGTTTCAATTTTTTCTATTGTATAAAACATTTCATTATTTTTATTCTCCATGTATTTTATTTTTTATGGAACCATTATTAAACAAAAATAATAATAATAAAACCAATAATTATCAAAATATCATTAAAAATAAATAATTTTGTTCGTTATATTATACCCCATTAAAATAATTTCATCCTCACAATTCCATCTTGTTATTATGATTCCCAACACCAGCCCACAAACATCACTCTTGATATCCCATCACAAGTTCCACAGGAGTTGGTGATTTCCTATTTTCATGGTGTCCAAATTAGTTCTAAATTCTACTAGTATCTATGGTCAAAACACACCTCAAGAAGATAGAATCAAAATCATGTATGCAAGGATTGTGCATCAGGTGAAAATAACGAGAGTGATGTGCATCTCGAAGATATCAGAGAGGACATGATTCCTCTTGACAAACTATACAACCTTTTTTTCTAGGATTTTAAAATAATAAGGCCTCCCATTTGAACAGATGTTTAAGAGTTGAAAATGATAAACTATGCAAAGTTATCCCACATCGGTAGCTTCTCAAAAATTTCTCATAGATTGATAACTTTCATACATTGTGATGCATATAAAAAGATCATTGATATAATTTACCCAATGTGAATAAAAGACAAGTTGTGATGTACTATGATGATGTAAAAAAAACCTAACCCCTGGAAAAATTAGCCTTTACTAAGGGAGTTGGACACTTGATAAAGTTGTTTTCAAGAAAAACCCAGGATTATGAAATGCTCAAAAACATCAGTACACGACCTTAAAATTATCATTTCTAATATATTTTCAGAAAAGGAATAGAGATTAGTTTGTGAGAATCAACCTTCAATATAGAAATGTTATGAAATAATTATGAATATAATTGCATAATTTATTTTAGAAATGTACTAATTTTATATAGTTGTCTAAACTGATCCTCGGATACCAACTATAATCACCCCAACCCTAGAGGCCCGAAGTCAGTTCTAGAAACATGGTGTTTAATTTTGTTTCATAAAAAATGAAAATTAAAATTACACATCTCATTACCTAACATATAAATTTTTTAGTTTAGGTTCTAGAAAACCAGATACAATTGATACACTTCCTAAAAAACAAGACAAAGATAAACTTCATATTATTTCCATCACATAGGAGTACTCAATGCTTGATAAATATACTAACCCTGTAAAAAAATGAAAACATAGGGTGATAATTTAAAATGATCAGTAAGCAGGTTTTACTGCACATTAATGAAATTTATTTTTTAAAAAATCTTTTAAATAATGACCAACATTTTATTAAAAGGTAAATAACATTTCCAGAAGCAAGATGTGATCATTTTTCAAAGGTTATATGAGAACATTTTTATAGAAATATTTTATACTATTATTTAAATATGTATTTAAATTGTATATATAAAACACATATTAGTTTGTGCATACATGTACGAAAAAAACAACGAATGCTACATAATCATGATGTTGACAAAACTAATTAATGGTGACATGCTAGGGTGATGTCACATAAACTAGCACTTTCATATAATTTCATTAGTAACAATATCATGATTCAATTAACATGTAAAATTAAATCTAGTAAATTAAAGGAGTAATATCTACTTATGTATAAAATTCTAATATTAATAACTTTCTAAAAGCACAATTCATTATACCATAAACATTTATTACCATTATAAAAGATTTTTGATAATGGGATATTCTACTAGTCGAAGAATCCCATGGGGTTAAATAGTAAACATATATTGAGGAAATGAATAATGTCATACAATCATAACATTTAGTTGAGGCCTCATACCACAACCATAATCATTATGTCAAGTCCTTTTTCTACGATCGAGTTTGTCTTATGAGTCTTGTAGATGCATTGAGAGGATATGGAGGGCCTCACCGGTCACATAATCAGTCCAATGCAATCCTATTGTATAAAAATATCTTAAATCAAAGTTCCCATACTAAATTGATTTATAATTTTATGTATCGTATTTGAAGGGTCCCATACCACATCAAAAAATTAATTTGTGTCTTTTATTTATAGTGTATCATACCCCTTAAAATAATTAAATCCTTAATTCATAAATTTTTATAAATGATAAATTAATAATACTATTTTTGGGTTTGTCACATAAAATAATAATTCATAGAACCCTTATTACATAATAATTAAATTAAAATACATGTTACTACTTTAAGAAATTAATCAATCATGTTCAAACCATTCCCTGAAAAATACAAATGTTTAACACGTTAATCATAAATTAATAGTGTTCATTTTTTTAGATTCTTAAAATATTAAAACATAACACTTTATACTGTATAAAGTTCATATTGATGTATGAAAAATTAAACCCTATTTTCTAATGTTGTATGTTCACAAAAATGTATAATAAACTATATCAGTAAAATTAAAAATCATGATATATATAAAGTTTATTTATTTAACAATGTGATGACCTCTTTTAAAATTTTTAGGAACCCAATAACAAAATAGGGTTTTGTTATTGTTTTCTCATATAAAATTGAATAGTTTGTGTCGTATAAAATAATCACTATGTTAATACCATCAAAACATCTTAAATATTCCAAGTCATGTATATATGTGATTGTGGTTCTTATAAATATTTATATCTGGGTTTGAAAATTATATAAATCCGTTTATACAAAAAGTGTATACATGGGATTGGCATAACCAAAACAAGGATTAATAAATCGTTATAAATATTGTACTCTTCAAAAAACATAATTTATTATCTAAAATCAGTTTCATGATATCATAATCCAGAATAAAACTAAAACTTATATGTATATATGTGAATAATATTATATACACATATATGTTTATATGATTCGTTTAATCAAACAAAAATACTTACATGATTCACATTTATTTTGGAATACTATTTAAATATAAATATTCATCATTTGAAAATCATAAAATTTTATAGGTTTGTTTTATAAAAAATCATATATACATATATAATTATATATAAAGTGTTTAATTAAACAAAAAGAAAATTGAACCATTAAATGTATTACTTGCATTAATTACATCATTTACAAATATGTATCCTTCATTCGAAAATCAGATAAACATAATAAGATTTGTTTTCTAATTACACATATAAATATATAAATATATATGTGTTTATATATATATTCTTATCTGTGTATGAAAATTTTTAAAATAAGGATTTCTCATATAGAAAAAAAGAAAAATATTTCATTACATGTTCTATATGAGTAGAGGACACCATACTTATATTCTAAATTCAAAAATATGAAAGAAGAATAAGGTTTATATATATATATATATGAACGTATATATATGTATGTATGGATTTAATTGAATTAAAACCAAACTAATGAATAACCGTATCAAATGATATATACATCATATACATAATTTAAATTCTGTAAAACATCATTTATAAAGAAAAAGTAGTTTTATGATTGAATGTTATATAAAAAAAATATTTATGTAACCGTAATACAAAAAAGTATAAATAAGCGCTTTTTCATAATGAAAATAAAGAAATGTATTCCCATATAGGTATTATGTGAATTAAAAACTAAATTAAACACTGCCAATTATCATTTGAGAAATCTAAGATAAATTTGTTTTGGAAGTTACATAATATTTTATACATATATATATATATTCCCACAAAATTATATATAAGGGTTGGTATAATGGAATCATAGAGAAATTAATCGCATTACAGATATAAGAATGTTGTTGAACCAAGAAGAGTATAGAGAGAGTTTGAGAGAAAGAAAACTAGTTTGTTTTATGGTTGAAAAATGTTTATATAAACTATGTATGTATATTTTTGTACACCCTCCAGTTCAATCATAAAAAACATAAACAAAGACTCAAACAAGACCCATGTAGAAGAGGTAAAATACCCAAATCAATGGAAATCATAAGCATATTGATCATTTCAAATATTATAATTATATATATAAATATATATATTATGGAATAATTATATGGGATCCAAAGGGGTTCAGTTTTAAAATAAAACCATCTGTCTGGTCTGTGGAATAGGAGAAGAATGGGTGTGGGTGTGGATGAAGAATGTTTTCATGGGATGAAGAACAATAGTGAGGTGAGTGATATATGAACTGGTGAACTGGTGAGACACGACAAAGATGAAGATTTAAAGGAGAATAATGAATATATTGGAGGATTGGGATCGATCGTAGATGATCACATATTTACCGATGATTCCACATTTATAAAAAAATGTTGGATTTTTTATTATATTTCTGATTGATCAAATAGATTAGGTGATATTTGGGTTTTTAAAATAGATGTGCGAATGAGATTTGTTGGGTCCTGATTGGGCGGTTGAGGAAAACACAGAGAAAAGGGTAGTGGTTGTATGTTTTGAAATCGATACCAGATCATACGGTCCAGATCACGCGCGGCCTGATTGAACCCTTAGGATTAGATTAACCTTTATAAAACTCATCCCACATCAAAATATAGGCATGTTTGTGAATGTTTTAAAATAATTAGCGATCTAGAACTCTCCCATTAAATATCTCAGTCCTCCCCGGTATTTCCCCATACCAGTTCTCCCTTACGGGCGTGCTCTGCACCCACCCTCTGTCGTTGTGCCGCCCCACACGGTGGTTGTAAGGCTTCATCCTTAAACATTATTGAATCATTAATTATGTTAATAATTCGCATTGAAAATCTTTTTAGTTATATAGATTTAGATAATTATATCATAACCTATACATACAACTTGAGTAGTACATGTAGACACTTCTACCCAGTCTCAATGTTTTCTTAAAATAAAAACTCTTAATAAGAATTGAAACATGTTTAGTTGCATGTTTTAAATAGCATGAATTTTCCATGATCTCATCCTTGACCCTATTCCACTTTATGCCCTATGAAAATCATTTTAAAAACATTGGATGAGAATAAAAATCCCAGCAAAAGATACAAAAAGATGAAAAGATGTTAGTTTTCATAACAACATTTAAACCATGATCACTTTATCATAAAATAAAAAATTTTACATTAATGAACTATGAAAAAAAATCACTGAATATATGATTATTTCATACACTTTTTTTAACCAAAAGATTACCATAAACCCCATAGAAAGCAACATATTTCTTATAAATCTATCTTGGGACCTAAACATACAAAAATGGAACCATATGGTCATATTCCACACATATCACTAAATGGAATATCTATACGACCAACTTCCATTCCCAATTCAATGGAGGTTATAACGTAAACAACCCTCATTGGTTTATCATGGAACCACATGTCATTCAGTTTATCATGTAACCAACCATCAAAAGTCTAAGTACCATTATATAATCATTACACATAAATGATTGAAAATATCAATATTTCAATAATGAAATTCCATTTGAAAACATAAGAAATAATTTCAAGATATTGAAATATAAAATGCACATTCAAAACCATTTTCAATACCAAAATATGTAAATAGTATATATGGTATTTATTTTCCATTGAAAAACGTCATGACTTATTAATGTAGAGAAATATCAAATAATGCTTGCGGCGACAGAAAGGTCATTGTCGCCACATACATTAAAAAATACATTTTTCGTTTAGTAAAATGATACGTAGATAAAAGATTCCTTCTGAATGTAAATAAATTTCAATGGGGTTTATTATAGTATGTGTAAAAAAGGTCGTGTATATTATCAAAACATTCAACAATGAAAGGAGGTTTAGACAAAGTCCTTTACCTTGAGTTTGAGTCTTCTGGTATGTTCTTTGTTCATCATGAATAATAATGTTATGATAATTTGTACTTGAATAAAAAACGTTTTCAAGTATATAACTCCATTTATATCACTTATTACTTTTCAATAACAATCATATAATTATTCATGTTCATATAAGTTATTTTGTCGATGCACAGTATAGGAGTCAAAAATGAACTTTTTATAATTAAAATAGTCAATGTGGTAAAAAGATCATTATCTACAAAAAGATATTCATGATTTAGATATCATATATATCATATATATCCAATATATTTTTTTAATTAATTGTCTATATCACATGGATAGAAGAAATGATATGCATAGTTAATGGAGATGGTAAGTTGTACGTACACATGAACACAACTTTCATTACTTTTATATATTTAATAGAATAAAAACTAAAAGATAAATAGGTATATTATAAAAACTGTATAATATATATGTTATATATGTTACATAAGTTCATTAATTATAACTTTTATGTGTTCCATGTATAGAATGAATGAGTCATATCACTTTGTGGGGGCGGTAGTCCGCAATTCCAAAAATAAAATTATCATCTTTATAAAACATGAAAAGAATTAAGGTATGTCATAAATGAGAATTGAAGACGAATAGAGATAATAAAAATATCAAATATATCATATATAAATTCAATGGAAACATAATGGCATCCTAAGAGGTGATTGGAGAAAATTGAACAATCATCGTTTCGTGAGGTTGTAGTATGATGTCCACTGAAACAGTATGTTTTATATTCATTAGACAGAGTTGTGATTAAGTGTATTTAGAATAATTCTAATAAAAACAAGATTATATATATAAATAATTATTTTTTTAGAAAATAATTGAATATAGATAGTTTATGTGGTTGGATAATGAAAATAAATGAAAGAATCTTGGGAGAAGGGATTACATCAAATCAGGTAACTCCTTTGGATTTAATCTAAAAGGCCCTCTTTATTTGTATTATGCATAATGTATTGATTCTAGGAGTAGGAGAGGTATTTTTGGATCTTATTTGGTCATAGGTTGGATAAGCCAAGTGGGATTGAGAGGGGTGAGTGAGGGTTAGATGTGGAGTCCTTTTATAAGAGGGAGGAGGAAAACATTAAGAATGTTTTAATGAATTATTTAATAACTAATTTATTTTCGAATTCTAATAACAAAAAAGTGATATATTTCAAATATCAGATGAGGATGGGTCGAAATACTCTCATAAAATGGGTTTTAGATATGTTTAGGTCAAAAGTTTAACCTTATATATTTTCTTTAACATTTATTTAACTACTTTATCTTTTACCATGTCTTATTGTATATTCATACTATATGGTTTATATATTTACAATAAAACACCAATTGAACCACAAGTGTTCCATTATTGAAATTCTAAAAAATTTCAATGACATATGGCCAAATCGTTGATTTTTAAAACTATTATATCATTTAATAAAATAATATTTCTTTTAAAGCCCCATTTATGTCAATTTTTATAATATACATATCAAGACTTATTAAAATCCATTAAAAATGATTTATTCGAAAAAACATCATTAATTAAAATATACCAAGTAATAATATTAAAACAAATTAGTGGATGTCATAAAATGTTTAAAAATAAATTTATATTAATATTTATAATATCATTTATTTAAATTATTAATTAATAAAGGAATCACTTCATAACCATTCCGTAATAAATAAATTTATTTATTTGATGTATAAAAATTATAAATTAAATTCCATGAATTATTAAATATTTTTTTTTTCTAATGACTATTTATAGTTGAAAATAAAACCTATATAAACCCATTTAATTTTTTTGGTAAAAGATACATGATAAGGTTTTATTTTCCATAACATTAAATTAAAATTAATTAAATGTCATTTTATCAAAAAAGATGCTCCATGGGATCCTAAAATAATCGAAATTATGGTAATAATTAGAATAATATGATCCAAAAGGTTAAAAAATTGATTTAGTGTAATTTAATATTATTATATATTATTTTTACCCTTATTTACTATATTAACCCTTCGACCATAATAAATAAAATAATTACATGAGTTACTATTCATAATGTCTAAAAATAAAAGGAACCTATTTACACAATCTCAACCTCCTAATTCCAATTATGGGATACATTTTTCCATATTAAAAAAACATGTTATAGAGATGAATTTATAATTAATTTCTTTTATCAAACCCAAAAAACTTGTCTTTAAGTATTAAAAACTACCAAAACATTGACGTGCGTTTATGTCCAATTTCTAGGTGAAATCACTTTCAGTGACAAAATTTCGATAATAAGATAAAATTATAATCAAATTAAACTTCAAAATCAATTAAAAGGAAAATATATCTATATAAATAAATTATATTAAATGGCATTTTTTTAATTAAAATAATTTATTTTTCAATATTCATTAAAAATGAACTTTTAGGAAAAAAATAAAAAACATTCAACTAAATATAAATTTAATGTTACTCTTACAATGAATTTTTTTTAGTTAAAACATATAAAGGTGTCAAAAACTTTATTTATGAAGGGTTCTCCATCCAAAGGCGGTGAAACTGCATTTTTAGAAAAGTATTTCTTTTATCCGAAAAAATGAATTTATTCTTTTATGGTATCTAGAAAACATATAAGATGAATTTAAAACATTAAATTGAATTTATATCATATATTTTTCAATAAATAAAAATCCATAAACAGTGATTTGAAAACACAATTATTCTCATATATATAGGTTTTCATAAAAACACATCCACTATATTATTTGGATTTTATTTCCATTTCTAATAAATTTGTAACCAGTAAATCATCAACTAAACTTGTGTAAACCATATTTCAAAATTCAGTTGATAGTATTTATTCATTCCATTCAAATGTTTAGTCATTAGTTACCATTTAAAATAATAATAATATTATTGTTTTATTTTCCAGTGTAACTGAATGATGTGTGTTATATAAGATTTTAGAGAATCTCGTTGTTGCATGTCGAGTACGCCATAAGAAAAAGAGTACACTTTAAAATAAAATTAATACCTTATTTATAATTATTAATTTAAATTAAAAATTATTATTCTATAAATACCTATGTCATTACATCCTTCCCCTCTTTTAGAAATTTTGTTCTCACAATTTTAATATTAGGCTCATAAACTTCTTTGAAAGTCCAACATCGGAATAAGAGTTAATAAAACTATCACATTAAAAGAAATAAATAGAAGTATAAATGTCATCTGAGATAACACATACTCATGTTCCAAGAAAACATTGATATGTAAGATAAGTATAACCATCACGTTTTGATGGGGTGTGATGGAAAACATGATCAGATGAAAGTTAACCTCCAGAAAACCACAAACACGTGATAGGATAAACGATCTTTGATTCCATATTAGGAAATGAAAATAGACAACATTTTTTTTATGTTCCCTTTAATAAATATTGAGAATTTATTTATTATATTTTCTATGAATATAAATAAATGTACTTAACCTTCTAGTATAGTTTCTTCATTTAAAAAAAATTGCTCAAACTCCTATTTTCTCCAAACTATGAGTGTTCATGATGATATTGTCACCCCTGAAGCACTAGAATCAACCTATAGAGAATCAAATAATACAAAAAAGATGAAATATATATTTCCCAATTCTTTAAAAATTAAATGAAACTAAAATGGTTAGATTAAGATCAGATAATCCCTAAAAAGGAAAATCCTTTATAAAGTGAAATATTACTATTAATCTGTAAAATTCGCTAAACAATACCCAAAGTTAAACGAAGACCATTAAATACACAATTTTACTTTAAATTGTTCTATACAATCCAAAAAAAATTGGAAACCAAAACTTAGAATAATTTAATGACACAGTTTTCAATATTAAATCTTAACATTTATCTCTAAATAAAATTGAATTATCTTAATGTCTCTCACTGAATTGTAGTTAACCAAATCAAATATTCCATGTGATAGTTTATTAATTTCCAAAAATTACCCAAATTGTCTTATATCCACCGCAAAAACCTAGGTTCATCAAAATTAAAATTCCAACCATTACTCAACAAATGAAATCCCATTGTATTCTATTTTTCTTAGGCATATAGTTTTTTCCAAACGAGAGAACATATTTTAAATTAACCATTATCCTGTAATGACTAAATCATTTTTCTATACTTAGGATTTCCCATTGATAAAACATATTTTCCAGTGTCAATTTATTTTTTATCACTAAAATAATTTTACTAAAAAGAATTAATCATACTAATCCGAGACATGATGTAGTCCATTGGTAGGTGAGAAATCATCGTCTCACATTTGTTGTGGGTCCAATTCCCACATCTTTCTCTAACACGATGGGTTATCCCATCATCATCATGTATTACTTCTTCAAAACCCCTAAAATTATAATAACAATAAACAAATTAGATAAAATTCTTAAAAATATCTATAACATGTTTTAACCTCAAATGTTATTTCATACCTCACATTTTGCATCCCAAAACCCTATAACCCAATATTGACTCAAAAACGTTAACACATAAACTCCTATGTTTATCCATTGTGTCCACACAAGAATAGAAAAATACTCCTTGAATAAAATTCTAACATATAAATTTTCAAGGTTACACATAATAGAAAAAGTATTGCAATGTAATCATATCATTAATACATTTAAACATATCATCATCTGTAGATCCAACGTAACTCTTTAATTCCTAGACATCAAAGTAATAAAACATTATTCATGATCCTTTATCCTTGTTTTTACATCTTATTATTTTATTGTTATTTCCTACAAAACAATTTTGGTATAATGACATCTGATTTCTGTAATATAAAAACATGAACTAATAAATAATCTATAGATATCATAGGTCATTTTTAGTTTCCTCATCTTCAATTGGAATTAAATTATGTATTGGTAAAAATATATTTGTAGGATCCTACGAATCCCAATCCTGAACCATCTTCGTAGTACATCTATTTTATAATCACCATGCACACCACATTAAAAACATTCAATTTATCCTTTTGAAAGAACATTGTTCCCTTTCTGGGAGCCGACTGGATACTTCCTCTCTCTATGGTAGGTTATTGCCTTATGACTTTCATTAAAACATCTAAAACATCATTCTGTCCAATTAAATAATTCTCCTAAGTGTGTCATTCCACATCCTTGACACATAGTTTTTTGAATATACATACTTTTATGATTACTAACTTATCTTCCAATGGGTTTTGTTTCTCGCATATATTATGCCTTAGAAAAATCAAAAAGGTTAAACTGTTCAATCATGACTCCAGATATTTTTTTAAGAATAACCACAAGATTTCTCATCATAGCTCCAATTTCATTGTATTTCTCATTCATAAAACCACCACTCATTCATTAACATCCATTGTTACGTTAGTTCCAAATGGATCCAACTATTTACTAAAATCCAAAATGATAGTGTGAGTATATCAGTAAAATCATCATATATTATCTTATTAGGAGGGTAAACACTAAGATATACTTATTCATGTTATATTAAACTCCTTTTATTTATCTAAAACAACTATGAATATTTCTAATAATCTAACCATTATGGTTATGATACTTATGCATAAATAACACCATAACCTGTAAAGATATCTAAACCGACCTATGATACCAACTGTAATGCCCCAACCTTAAACAATACATAATCATGAATTAACATAATAATTCAAATTGAGGATCTTATCTGGGTTAGATATTTATATAATTAGGTCATAACATATACATACAACATGAATATTACATGTAGACACTTTACTCAGTTTCCATTTTTTTATAAAATAAAAACTCTTAAAAATTGAAATATGTTTAGTTCCATGTTTTAAAGAGAATTAAATTTCCTCGAACCCAATGTTTACACTATTACACTTTATTTACTCTGAAGAACATTTCATAAACTTCGGATGAGCATAAAAATCCCAGTAAAGGATACATAAAGAAGGAAAACTATTAGTTTTCAAAACAACATGTAAACCACGAATACTTTATCGTATGGTAATAATTATCACCTTAAAGAAGTAGGAAAAACACATCGCTGAAGATAATCACATTTCTTTTCCTTTTTTTGTAACAAAAAAATTACCATTAGACCCATATAAAGTAACTTATATAATATAAATGTAACATGGGACATAAACATACTTAAATAGAATGTCCATACTATCAATTTCCTCAAATATCACTAAATGGAATTACTATATGTCTGACTTCCATACCCAATGCATCAAAGGATGTCACATAACCACCCATCCTTTGTTTATCATAGAACTAACCATCATTTGGTTAATCACATAACAACCCATCAAATATCTTTGTACCATTATATAATCATCACACATAAAATATTAAAAATATCAACATATCAATCATTAAATTTCATTTTGAATCACACAAAACAATTTCAAGATATAGAAATATTAAATCCACATTCAATAAAAATTTTATTTTGAAAATATTTAAAAAGGGTATATGGTATTTATTTTCCATTTTAAAACATCACAACTTATTAAGGGAGAAAAAAAACAAATAATGCTTGTGGCGGCAGAAAGGTCATTATCAACGTATATGTTATAAAAATCCTTTTGTCATTTAGTAAAATGAAACTTATAAAAATTATTTGATTTGAATGAAAATAAAATTGAAAGGGTTTTATTATACACCGTTTAAAATAATGAGGTTTACATTATCAAAACATGCAATAATGAAAGGCGATTTAGACAACATCCCTTATCTTGATTCTGAATCGTCAATTATGTTTTGTGTTCATCCTAATTAACAAAAGTAAGATAATTTATACGTTCATAATTTTTTTTCAATATTTTTTCCTTTATATATCAAATATTAAATTCCTAAAACAATTATATATTTATTCAAGTTCATATCTATCTTTTCGTTGATTCTCGGTACTTTAGTCAAAAATGAAATTGTTATAATTACAAATTGTCCATCTTGTCGAAAGTACATTATACCTATAAAGATATTTATTATTTAGATATAATATATATCATATATATCCAGTTTATATGTATTTATAACAGTCCATTTCATATGTATATAATAAATATAATTCATTGTTCATGAAGACATTAAGCCGAACATACGGCCGAATGCTAGTTTCATCTGTTTTTAATATTTATAGGAATTAAAAAAATGATACATTGGTATATTATATCTGTAGTATATTATATATGTTATATATTTTACTTAAGTTCATTAATTTCTTTCATTATACATTCCATTTATAGCATGAATGTGTCATATCACTTTGATGGGCGGTAGTCTAAACTTCTCAAATGAAATTATCGTATTTATACAACATGAAATGAATAAAGGTATGTTCTAAATGATAATTAAAGAAGAATATAGATAATATAAATAGAATAAATATATTATATCATTTATGTTCCATAATAATGTCCATCATAAAATGTGGTAGAAGAATATTGAACAATCATCGTTTCATGAGGCAGTAGTTCGTCGTCCACAAAAATAGTATGTTCTATACAAATTAGACAGAGGTGTGTGTAAATGTATATATAATAATTATCATTAAAAAACATTGTATACTAAAGAAAATTTTATTTTAATAAATTACATGAATAAATAGAGAGTGGGTGTTAGAGAATGAAAATAAATGAATTAATGTTGAGAGAAAACATTACCTCAAATCGGGTAACTCCTTTTGATTTAAGATAAATGGATTTCTTTAATTCCATTTTTCCCAGTGTAAGGCTTCTAGGTGTAACTGAGGGATTTTGGGAGCTTATTTTGTCAATGGTTTGATGATCCATGGGGTCTTTAGAGGTGTGACTAAGGGATATAGGTGGTGTGCTTTTATATGAGGGAGGACATGCACTTTAGGAATGTTTGAAAGTAATATTTTATTATTAATTGATTTTCAAATTCTAATAAAACCAATGTTTAATATTTCTATTATATGATGGTTATGGGTCAAAATAATCTCATTAAATGTGGTTTAGATAATTTTAGGATTCATATTTATCCTTATCTTTTACTTTTAATGCTTAGTTAACTAATTTGTCTTTAACAATGTCTTCTAGTATATTCATTGTATATGGTATATATATTTACAATAATATGCCAATAAAATATCAAGCGGTCCATTAATTTCATTTTAAACACTACATATGTCATTTTTCCCATTATTAGATTTTTGGGAATATTATATCATTTAATAAAATAGTATTTGTTTTAAAAAATCATTTATGTAAATTTTTATACTAATCATATCTTGTGTTTTTAAAAATCCATAAAAATTTGATTTATTATAAAACAAAAATCATTAATTAAAATATAACAATTCATAAACATCCATAAAATTTTTGTATGGAATAAAAGTTTTAAAATAAATTTATATCAATATTTATAATCTCATTTATTTAAATCTTTCATTAATAAGGTAATCATTACATAAAAATTCCATCATAAATAAATTTATTTATCTGATGTATAAAAACTAAAAATAAAATTCGATGATGTATTAAATATTTTTAGACTTAGAATCACCATTTAATGTCAAAAATATAACTTATATAAACCCATATAAAAATTTCTTTACTATAAGATACATGTTTAGGTTATATTTTCCTTAACCTGAAATTAAAAGTAATGAAATGTCATTTTCTATCAAAGGTGACTCCATAGGATCCTAAAATAAACCCAAGGATTCGAATATTATAAGATATCTTATCCAATTGGGTTAGTACATGTGTTATGGTAATTTACTAATATTATAACATTATTTTTACCCTTATTTACTAGATTTACCCTTAAACCATGGTAAATAAATTATTTGCTGGAGTTACTACTAATAATTACTAAAAATAATAGCTACCTATATAAAAAATTTGAACATCCTGATTCAAAATATGGAATCAATTTTTCCACATAAAAAACTTATAATTTACATAAATTAATTTAAAATTATACCTTATTGTTAAAACCAAAATTTGTGCTTTTAAGATGTAAAAACTACCAAAATATTGACACGCGATTATGTCCAATTTCAAAGTGAAAATACTTCCAATTGCCAAAATTGTATTAAATGATAAAAGTAAAATATGATTACACTTTAAAACATGTTAAATGTATAATCTAACTATAAAAATAAATTATATTAAAATGCAGTATTTTTTACTATTCATTTAAAAAAATAACATTAGCATAAAAATACCTAAATTTCATCCAAAGATAATTTTGAGTTTCCACTTCTAAAAAAGAAATTTATTTTGTAAAAAAATTGATATAGGTTTCAAAATAAAAGATTTAAACCGGTTTTCAATTAAAAGTATTTAAAATTTTCATTATTAGAAAAATAATTCCTTTAACCAAAAAATGATTTTATTTTTATATCATATCAAGAAAAAATATAAATGACTTTAAAAGATTACATTAAATATATATAATATATTATTCATTAAAAAAATACATAATGATTGACATGAAAACACAATTATTCTATTTTAAAAAGGCTTTCAAAAAAACACATATATTATATTCATTTTTTAAATTTTTAATACATTTCTTAACCAATGAATCATCCTTTGGACATATGTAATCCATATTTCAAAATTCAGTTTATACTAATAATTCTTTTCATTCCAATGCCTGGGTGTTAACTATAATTCACAATAATAATAATAATAATATTGCATTATTTTTTAGAAAAACTCAATGTTGTGTGGAACGTAATATTTTGGAGAAACTCATTGTTGCGTGTCGAGTACACGATCAGAAAAATTTTCTCTATTATCTTAAAATTATTATAATATTTATAAATATTAATAGAAATAAAAAATTATTATTCTATAAATACATGGGATGTTACATCCTTACCCCATTTTGGACATTTCATCCTTGCAATTTTAAAATTAAGCTTCGATAAGACATTCAAAGTCCCACTTCAGAAAAAGAGTTAATAAAACTATCTCTTAAAAAGAAATAAAGAGAAGTATAAGGGTGACAAGAGATAAACCATACTATAATTCCATTCAACCATGAATATGGAATAGGAAGTTAACCATCATGTTCTGATGGATAGTGATAGAAAACATGATCAAGAGAAAGTTATCCACCAAAAAACCACAAACTAGTGATATGTTAAATGGAAATCGATTCCCCATTAGGAAAAGAAATCATTTTTTTAATTTCTCTTTTATAAAGTTCGATAATTTATTTATTATATTGACTAATAAAGAAGGATATATACATACCTTTCGAGTAGATTTTCATCCTTTAACATATTTCTACCAGAATATCAACTTTTCTCCAAATGATGAATATTCATGATGACATGGTAACCTCTGAGTCACAAGAATCAACTTATAGAGAATCACATAATCCAAAACAAAGAGGAACGTTATATTTTCCATGACCTTAGACAATAAAAAAACTAATACGATTAGTACTTGTTCATATAATCCCCCCAAAATTCTATCCTTTATAAAAATAAATACTACTCCTAATCTCTAAAATTCATCAGACAATACCCAAAATTAAAAAAAGTCCATTCAATAAAAATTTGTCCTTAAAATTCTTCTATATAATCCAAACAATGATTGAAACCCCAAATTTAGAATATGTTAATCACATAGTATTCTATATTAATTCTTAAAATTTATCTCTAAATAACATCGACTACTCTTAAAGTCACATACTAATGTGTAATTAACCGAATCAAATATTATTTTTGATATGTTAAAAATTTCCATAAACACCTCAAATATCCATATGTCCAAAAAAACATAGGTTCTTCCAAAATAAAATTTCATCCATTACTCCATAAATGAATTACCAAAGAATTCTATTTTCCATAGGCATATAGTGTTCCTCAAAAGAGAGTAACATCTTCCAAATAACCTTTATCACATAATAACCAAATCCTTTTCCTACATTAAGGTTATCCTTTTGATAAAACCGAAGATCCCAAATGAACTTATTCTAGATCAATAAAATTATTTAACTAAAAATAATTAGACATATTAACTAGGGACGTCATATAGTACAATGGTAGGTCAAGAATAATAGTGTCACTTTAGTTATGGGTTTGATTCCAGAATAATTGTCTGACGTTAAGAGATGTCAGATAGTCTGGATGTTGTCATTTTTTTAAAACAATATAATTCTAATAAAATTAACAAAATGAGATAAAATAATTAAAAATATCCATAATTTATTTTCACCTCAATGGTTATTCCATACCTCACATTTTCCAACCAAAAAACTAATAACCCATAATTGAATCAAAAAGAAAAGAACACATGAACCCCTAAGGGTTTCCATTATGTCCACTATAGTAAAGATATTTCGTCCTTGAATAAAATTCTCACATATCAACCATTTGGGTCACATATACTATATTTTTTTCCAATTTAATAGTATCATTAATACATTGGATCATATCATGATCTATATATCTAACATAACTCTTCAATTCCTAGACATATTAATCATCAACTATTATTCATGATCCACTACTAGAATATTGAGGTATACCAATAGATGTTTACCAACAGTTTATAAAAAATCATTGGCATAGGATCTTTTTACCATTGGTTTCACTAAACCATTTGAGGAGGTTGTCATGTGAGGAATTTTACCAAATATTTAAGTGGACTTTTGGGAAAGGTATCATATTAACAATTATTTATTTAAACCCTTGTAAAAAAGTCAATTAATTATTTTATACCTATGCTTTTTATAAACAGTTTTTACCACTCAACCCAACACTAGGGATATGGATATTTGGGTTTCTCTCTATGGCTCTGTGTATATAATTACTCCTGTGTACACCTTTAGCTCTGTTTCCTTATTCTCCTGTTATCATGATTCCTGACATCGTCCACCTCCACATCTCCCGTCATCCTCGCTTTTCCTATAAACATACATCCCCACATAATTCAACATCATGCATCATGTCTTACCCAAATATTTGATTATCTCCTCACTCCACATCTTCTCAGGTGAACCCACTTCTCTACGTCATTCACCACCATGTTTCCATTCATCGTCAATTGTCTTCTCGTCTCTTTTCGTGTTCACTTATCCCTCTTCGCTAAATCATTGGCTCGCACTTCTCAGATTCGCCACATCATATTCTGCTTTCACCTCTGCCTCTCCACTTCTCTTATTATATTTTTTTTAATGTCATGAGAGTTTCTTAATCAATTTAATCAAATTCTATTTTCTCTGTTACATTTATATTTTTTGTAAATTATTTTTTAATTATCCATCTTCAAGGATCATACCTCTCGGTACATACATCTATTTGAGATAAAATACAATAATAGACCATCCCTCATCATTAATATGTCCATGGTTTGGAATTCCATTAAAAATCAATAGATTAGTTATTTGTTTAAGGATATATGTATGTTATTTCATCCTCAACTTGGAAAATTTTTTTATTGTAATATAGAGTTCGAATATGGGTATACATGGGAAACCAACCAAACAGAAGTGCATGGATAAAATTAGGTATTATCATCATTAATATATGCTGAAATATTAAATGTGACTCATGTTGGAAAACAGAATTATTACCAATATTTTTATCTTTCTAATCACATAGAGTCTAAATTGTTAATGTCTTTGAGATTTTTATGTGCAATCGGACTCCAAAAGACCCATTACCCAAGAGGTATATGTATATTTAGAATGTTAATTGATGTTTATATATTTCATAATTATCCCTATGAAATTTTACATCAGCAATTTGAAGAATCTTGATTTTTCCATTCTATATATGATTAAAATGGGAGTTTAAATAAGCATATTAGGTTATATCATGAGGTATATCACAAAACAATGATATCCCTCTCCCATGTTTAACTCCATACCAAACCCTAAATATATCTAATACACATTTGAAATTAATGGTTTTTTTTCTTGAGGTGTGGGGGTTTGTTTTTTCTTGAATCATGAAATTTATAGGAATATGAAAGTTAATTGGAACCCATGTTAAATGGATTTGGTAACTAATAATGAATAGTTTATGAGATGTTTAATTATAATAATAATCATGCTATACAAATAGAAAAAGTATATCTTAATCTATAAAATAATGATATAGTTATGTATTATTTAGATGAAAGTGATGATTCTTTAGATGTTCTAGAATAAGACATGGACATGGATGAATTTTGTGTATAATCTAGAGGAACCCTTGATAAATTTAGATATCCATATTGGGTGGATTCTATTATATATGAAAATTCTCCAACACATCTAACATCCCAAAAAAATACAAATTAATGATTACAACTTTCAGTATAAGGAGTTACCATTAAGTGATATATTTTTAAAAATAACATGGGAGGATAGTGACTCAGGAGTGTATGAAATGAATGGGAGAAGTTTAGAAAATTATTTATATTTATCTCCTATTAATATAAGTATTCATAGACTAATTGGAATATAAGATAATACAACATAGCTTCTCATCCCACATCTTCATCAGTTTCACCTCTTATTCATATGAGAGTAGATGTTAATTAAAACTAAATCAAATGGATTGTGGAAGATTAGTTGAAAATAAATATGTGTAACACCCGAGACTTTTATGAGAAATTTTTTTTCTTATGTTATATAAATCATCAAATGAATCTTTCACTACACACAACACTAGCTTGGATTGCTTTACACGCAACCGTGTCCTTCCCTGATAGCTTGCGTCGTACGCAATATCGAGTTTCACTAAACAACGATATGCTATTAAAATATTATTAAAACTAGCCGTTATGAATAGTAATAACCACTTTTTGAAATTTTGTAAATTTTATTTTTCAAAATTGACTTCATTTTTGGATTCGGAATATCGAATTAGCCTAGTATTAAATTTTGGTATTTTTCTGAAAACTTTCAATTTTTGATAAATAGTGAAACCACTAAGTGGTAGTTAAAAAACTGAATTTTTCATAAAACATAATTTTACCGCTTCTGTGAGTGGAATTTCGAAAATCCGAGAGACACGGTTGATTTCAATAAGTAAAATGTGTTTCAATGAGATGAAAATAATTTTTTGGTGAATAGTAACTTTTTACTTTTATTTACCATGGTTAAAAGTAAATATGGTAATTGAGGGTACAAATGATATTATTATTACCCTAACACATGTCCTAATTCTATTGGATTAGTGTAATTCGACCAAAAATAATCATAGGAATAAAATATGACCATTTAGGCCCACTTGGATTAGATTAGCACATTTATTATCAATTTACTTGAAGAAGGGTTAAAATAGTTAAAATCATATTTTAATAAGTAAATTATTTTTAATATGGGGTTATACATAAGATAAATTCGACTATAAATATTCACTAGAAATCTAAAACGATTTCCAACATAATGGTATTTTATTTATAATTTTTAGACATTAAATAATTTTATTTATTTATGACACAACAATGATGCAGTAATTATCTTATTAATGAAATATTGACATAATTGATGTTATAAATACCCAAATAAATGTAATTTTAGACTTTTTATGAATTAAATTAATTTTATAGGTTAATATGACATGTTTTTAGTGATTTAATTAAATGTTTTCTAACTAATAATTCTGTTATGATTTTCACAAAAATCAACTACTAAATAGTGTCAAAATTGGCATAAAATAGTTTTTAAAACAAATATTATATTATTAATTGTTATTTTATTCCTAAAAATCTACGGTTCAGCCAAATAACTTATATAAGGTTATATATATTAATAATAAACAAATTGGGGTTCGTTTGGCTTGTTATAGTAATTTTATTAAACTTATAGTATAAGAACACAAGAAGACACGGTAAAAGTAAAATTATTTAACTTAATGTTAAATCTAAATGATAAGGTTAAAATATGAACATAAACTTGTCTAAATTCTATTGTATGAGAGGATTTCGACCCATCCCCACCTTAGCTTCTAAATAAATCAATTTGGAGCTATATAAAATCGAACGTGACTTTATAATAAAATAATATTTTTAGTTATTCCAAAGGTGCCCCTCTCCTACCTTATAAAAGGGCACCTGCTCCCTCTCTTCCTCACACCAATTTGAGCCTTCAAGCTCAGCCAAACCCTGCCCATTTCACTTCCCCACTTCCTTAAGAAACCTACTAGAGGTACTGGTCATATCAAAAGACCAACTCTAGTGCCTTAAGAGAAGGTTTAAAGGACGCACTTCGAGAAAGAGGTAATACCTTCTACCATTTTCTTCAAGTTGCATTCTTCATCTACTCACTCTTCTTTAGTTTTTTCATTATGAGGTAATAACATCAGTATCAATAATATACTGATATGTTATTATAAATATGAAACAACCCTATTTCACCTCTTATCCATCCTAAGGAAAATGAAATCACCCCGTGTGCGTACGTAAAGAATACCATCTCCACGCTGTGGTGTAATCTATTTTCCACCACCACCTTACTTGGATGGGTATAAGGGTGAAATTAATGAATATATATGATTATTGTAAAGTGGTATTGATTCTGAAATAGTATACATACACTCCAATACAATTCCACAATCATGGGAACGATATCATCGCTCGTGCGTACGTACGGAATACAGTCTCCACGATGTGATGTGATTCGTTCTACATGATCTTCATTTGCATAATGATTATATAAATGAATTTAATGAATTAATATGATATATATTACACTAATACCATTCTGGAAATGAGGTATCTGTAACCTAAAGAGAAGAATAAGTATTTATTCGACAAACACGCATAAGAACAAAAAGTAATAAACACCCGAATAACAAGTAGTAATGAAATATTACTAATAAGAAGCTATGAATATGACCATATATGATATCATAACAATAAGTATGATTCTGTAATAAGTCAATAACATTATTTAAATCATTATACAGGAGGTCCGGACACTTACGAAGCATATCGGACCTAAGGTAAGGGAAAATCTCGCAATCTCAATTTTTATACGAGATCGTTTATACTTCAGAATTTACTGGGGAATATTTATAATCCACATCCATGTTTCCCCAATATGTAATATTTATATCCTTCTACAATAGTTTATATCCAATTTTACCCTTCGATTAGTTTTTAGTAAAAGATATGAAAGGATTCTTTTGTCGTTTTTTGTACGAGGTACTTTTTGACTTTTCCGACAAAAGTAAGAGAAGAATGTTTTTAACTTATATGGCATGAATGAATTTTTAAAACATTATTTCCAAGAAGATTCCTTTTCAAGTTTTCATGTTTATTTTTAATCAACTTCTTTTAGCTTAAAATTGTATGACATGTTAAGAATGGAAAATGTTATTGAAGTAGAAAGGATATTTTCCCCAAGAATGGAGTTCAAGTGTTTTATCAAAATTATTTTACATCTAAGATAATATAGGGTTCTGTTTATATCCCTATTATTACATTGATTTGAATATGTTGTGATGGAATTATTTTTATGAATTCCTTTATCTTATATGAATTGTTTTATGTTGTCATGTTGTTTAAGAATCCCATTTTTATTACATGAATTATGCAATGATGTATGGTTTATGATTTTGTGGAACACATAATAATGATATAATTATGAGATGGGTGGGACCTATATCTCCCTCCAATGCATTGGGTAAATATTTTATATCTCATGAGATAGACATGGCTGGAACGGCAGGTTATACTGGTTCAGTGAAACAGGACTAAAACTAGGAGTGAACTCGGTTCAGAAATGGACTTTGCCCACTAAGATAGTCTTGGAAATGAGTCTTGACTAATAAGAAATTATTCTCAATTATTATGTTTGTATTACACAAAGTTTCATGATTTATGTTTTGATTATTGGGATTACATTTCACTACTATGATTTATCGCATGTTATGAAATTATGATCTCTTTTGCAGGTTAAGATTTCCAAAAGTTATGTTCTTATGTATATGATGTGATTGATATTTCTTTTGTTTACCCTTAATGAGCATTTGAGCTCATCCTTTTGTATTTTTTATTTCCCTAGGTCGGGAAGAAGGTTATTAAGTAGGAAATGCCAAAAAGGGACTCTAGATATGATGAAATAAATGGGAGGCAAAGTAGATGCTTTTTGAACCAGTTGTTTATGATTTTCAGTTTCTAAAGACACTATACCTATACGGTCCATTCATGGTTTTGTCATATGTTGTAATAAGTGTGCTTCAATTTTAATGTAATAACAATGTATGTAAAGTATGGGTCGTTATAGTTGGTATCAGAGGAAAGGTATAGTCAACCTTTGGAAACTAGGATGTGAAAGCCTTAGTAAGAACCCTAAGGAAAAGTCTAAGAATAGAACACAATCTTAGTGTTTTAGAAATGACCATGAATAACCTAGGATAAGACATTAAGTGTGAAATTTAATTCTTGATTATGTGGTTTTCCTGTTATAATTAGTGTTACTCACACTATTCTTCTTGGTTTTAGTCATTGGCTGGAACCTGAAGGAACCGTGTTAATGCAGAATGCGACGGGAAATGCAATGATTGTCCCCCTGAGCAACCAAACTTCATGGGAGATGGAATGAAAAATCTTGTATCCATGCTCACACAACTTTATGATGCTATGAATCATGCAGGACTTCCAAACGAGCAAAGGAAGGAGAAACGTTCTGTTGAATCCTTCATGAGGCAGCGCCCACCTTCTTTCAGCGGGTCTACTGATCCATTAGTTTCTGAACAATGGATTAGTACCACTAAAAAGATATTTTCAGTTCTTCAATGTTCTGAGCATGATAAAGTCATCCTAGCAGTGTATCGTTTGGAAGGAGATGCTGATCAGTGGTGGAATCTTATTAAGAATACGAGGCAAATTGATGAAATTGAGTCCATGGAATTGGACGAGTTCAAGAACTTATTTTTCAATTACTTCCCTCGTATTCTCCGAACAAATATGGAGAAAGAGTTTCTTGAACTGAAGCAAAAGGATGATGAATCTGTTGGTACCTATGAAGAAAATTTTACAAGACTTTCAAGGTACGCTTCTGGTATTATTATCCAACCTGAGAGTAAGATCGATCGATTCTTTAGTGGCTTAAAACCAAGTCTTTGAAGGGCCTTATCTATAAGGGACTTCAATAGCTACGAGGAAATCATTCGATGTGCTCTCAAAGTTGAGATGGATATTGGAGTAACCCATCAGTCATATGGGTTTGATAAGAAGAGGAAAATGGAATTCAAAGGAAAATCTAAAGAGCACACTGAAAAGAAGATGAGCTTTCACTTATGCTCAAAGTGTGGAAATAAACATGGAGGGAGTTGTCTTAAAGGGACAAGTAAATGTTTCAAATGTGGAAAGGAAGGTCATCGGGCATTTGAATGCTTCATGATGGGAAGAAGATGTCTAATGATGCAAAAAAATGAAGTGACACACCGAATGAACCTACTACACTTCAATGTTTCAAGTGCAAGGAGATGGGGCATTATGCAAATAAATTCCCTAATCCAAGGGTTGTTGATGATGATTGACATCAAAAAAATCATAAGGCTAAATACAAAGGAAAGTCACATGCAATTTCTATCAGCGATGTGGAGTACGATAATGATGTGGTGAAAGGTACACTTACCATCCACTCTAAAGTAGCAAATGTTTTATTTGATTGTAGATCCACCCACTCTTTTATTTATGAAGATATTTTAAGGGTATCAACACATTACCTCAACAATTATATGTTGAGTCAGCTGTGACAACTCCTAATGGCACAATAGTCGCATCAAAAGTTTATAATTCTTCCCCGATTGATGTTTGTGGGAAAGTGCTTCTGGCAAATGATGTGATCCTTCCTATAGTGGAATATGATGTGATTCTTGGCATGGATTGGATTTTTTTATATGGAGATCATATCAATTTACAAAGAAGGGAAGTCACATTTCATATTCCAGATCAATCTATGATTGTCTATCGATGCAAGGATGATCATAACCTTCCAGTGGAAATTTATTCCATCTTATGGGTCTTGATTCCACTTAATTAATGTTATTCATCTCAAATGGTTGGTGAGAAACTCAAAATTAAGAATATTCCCATCATACGGGAGTTTGATGATGTCTTTCCAGAGGAATTCCTGGGTCTTCCACCAAATTTTGAAGTTGAGTTTTCAATAGAACTCATACCAGGTTCTTTGACTATTTCAAAGACACCTTATAGAATGGCACCAATTGAGTTGCAGGAATTGAAGAAGAAAATCCAAGAGAATCTTGATAAGGGATTCATACGCCCTAGTGGGTCACCTTGGGGTGAACCTGTACTATTTGTTAAGATGAAAGATGGATTAATGAGACTCTGTATTGATTATTGAGAACTTAACAAGATCACTATCAAGAACAAATATCCTCTCCCACGCATTGATGACCTATTTGACCAACTACGGGGAGCTAAATACTTTTCCAAGATTGATCTTAGTTCAGGGTATCATCAATTAAGGGTCAAAAGGGAGGATATACCAAAGACGGATTTCCGTACAAGGTATGGACACTATGAATTTATAGTGATTCCATTCGGTCTTACTAATGACCCTGCTATCTTCATGGATCTGATGAATAGAGTCTTTAGAAACTATCTTGATCAATTTGTGGTGTCTTTATAGACGATATTCTTGTCTATTCAAAGAGAAAGTAAGAATATGAGGATCACTTGAGAATTATATTTAAGACCCTGAGAAGGAGAAACCTTATGCCAAATTTACCATGTGTGAATTTTGGCTTCAAAAAGTTGCATTTTTGGGTCACATAATCTCGAAAGAGGGGATATCTGTGGATCCAGCAAAAACAGAGGTTATCGAAAGATGGTCGAGACCAACAACAGTAACTGAGATCCGATGTTTTCTTGGTTTGGCTGTATATTATCGACGTTTCATGAAAGATTTTTCATGATTATCTAATCCACTCACTAGGTTGACTCGGAAAGGAGTTAAGTTTGTTTGGACGGAGGAATGTGAACAGAATTTGAAGGAGTTGAGAAGAAGTTTATCCAGTGCACCTGTGATCACACTTCCTTGTAGTGGAGAAATGCTTGTGATCTATAGTGATGCATCCAAGAAGGGGTTGGGGTGTGTTCTTATGCAAAATGATATGGTGATAGCTTATGCCTCACGACAGTTGAAAATCCATGAGCAAAATTACCCAACTCATGATTTGGAGTTAACTAAGGTAATATTTGCATTAATGATTTGGAGGAATTATTGTTATTGTGAAAGGTGTGATATTTATACTAATCATAAAAGTTTAAAGTATATTTTCACACAAAAGGAGCTGAATATGCGTCAAAGAAGATGGTTGGAGCTGATTAAGGATTACGACTGCTCAATTCATTACCACCCTGGGAAAGAAAACAAGGTGGCAGATGCATTAAGTCGACAAGACAATGCTAATGTATCAAAGATGAGGATCACAAAAGATCCAATATTTATGGATTTACAAAGGATGGATCTTGGAATAATAATGAAAGGGGGAAAATCGTATCTTTCTCAAATGAATGTTCAACCATTTATACATGTGAAGATTAAAGAGGCACAGAAAGAATATGTAGAGTTACAAAAGAAGGTGTCAAATGTTCCTGAATTCAACCTTGATTGTGATGGGATAATAAAGTTCAGGAATCAGGTTTGTGTTCCTCCCATCCCCGAATTAAAGAAGGAGCTGCTGGATGAGACTCATAGTTCTTCATTCTCTATTCATCCTGGAAGCACGAATTTGTATAGGGACCTGAAAGAGTACTTCTGGTAGGATGGCATGAAAAGATATATTGCTGAATATGCCTCTCGATGCTTGGTTTGTTAGCAAGTTAAAGCGGCGAGACAGAAGTCTAAGGGGATGTTACAACCATTACCCATACCCGAATGGAAAAGGGAAAACATCACTATGGACTTTGTCACATGACTTCCTAAAACATCCAAATGCAATAATTCTATCTGGGCCATAGTTGATCATCTTACAAAGTCTGCACACTTCATTGCTATTAGAGAGGATTTCTCTCTGGATCAGCTTGCCAGGATATATGTAAAGGAAGTGGTAAGATTGCATGGAGTACCAATTTCTATTCTATCTGATCAGGATCCGAGATTTACCTCGAAGTTCTGGTGAAGTCTTCAGCATACTCTGGATACAGAGTTGAGTTTCAGCACTGCTTATCATCCTCAGACAGACGGTCAGTCTGAGAGAACAATTCAAACTCTAGAAGATATGTTGAGAGCTTTCTCTATGTATTTCAAACGTGGTTGGGATCAACACCTACCATTGGTGGAATTTTTTTATAATAATAGCTTCTACTCCAGTATTCAGATGGCTCCTTATGAAGCTCTCTATGGAAAGAAATGTAGGACTCCAACTTGCTGGGATGAAGTTGGGGAAAGAAAGCTATTAGGACCTGATCTCGTTGATGAAATGGCAGAAAAGGTCAAATCTATTCAACAACACATAAGAGCAGCTCAGAGTCGATAGAAAAGTTGTGCCGACAATCGAAGAAAAGACCTAGAGATTGAAGTGGGTGATAAAGTGTTCTTACAAATATCTCCCTGGAATAGGGTCATGAGATTTGGAAAGAAGGGGAAGTTGATCCCTAGATATATCAGTCCTTTCGAAATACTAGATCGTGTTGGGAAGTTAGCTTACCGATTGGCGCTTCCACCGAATCTCTCTCAAGTACACGATGTGTTCCATGTATCTCTCCGGAGAAAGTACATACCTGACCCTTCACATGTACTCACCTCAGAAGTTGTACCGCTGGAGCAAGCTCTTTCTCATGAAGAACAACCGATAGAGATTCTAGATCGTAGCGAAAAATTCATACGAAACAAGACCACTCTCTTGGTGAATGTTTTATGGAGGAACCACCAATTAGAAAAAGCTACATGGGAGCTTGAGGATATGATGAGGGAGAGGTATCCCCATCTGTTTGTTACAAAGTGACGAATTTCGAGGGCGAAATTCATTTTAAGGGGGGTAGAATGTAACACCCAAGACTTTTTATGAGAAATATTTTGTTTTTATGTTATATAAATCATCAAATGAATATTTCACTACACACAACACTAGCTTGGATTGCTTTACACACTACCGTGGCCTTCCTCGATAGCATGCATCGTACGCAATACAGAGTGTCACTAAACAACGATATGTTATTAAAATATTATTAAAACTAGCCGTTACGAATAGTAATAACCACTTTTTGAAATTTTTTAAATTTTATTTTTCAAAATGGACTTCATTTTTGGATTCGGAATATCGAAATTAGACTAGGATGAAATTTTGGTATTTTTCTGAAAACTTTCAATTTTTGATGAATAGTGAAACCACAAAGTGTTAGTTAAAAAAACTGAATTTTTCATAAAAATTAATTTTACCGCTTCTGTGAGTGGAATTTCGAAAATATGAGAGACACGGTTGATGTCAGTAAGTAAAGTATGGTTCAATGAGGTGAAAATAATTTTTTTGGTGAATAGTAACTTTTTACTTTTATTTACCACGGTTAAATGTAAATAGGGTAATTAAGGGTAAAATTGATATTATTATTACACTAACACATGTCCTAATTCTATTGGATAATTTTAATTCGACCAAAAACAATCTTAGGACTAAAATAGGACCATTTAGGCCCACTTGGACTAGATGGGGACATTTATTATCAATTTACTTAAAGAAGGGTTAAAATAGTTAAAATCAATGTTTAATAAGTAAATCATTTTTAATATGGGGTTATACATAAAATAAATTTGACTATAAATATTCACTAGAAATCTAACGAGATTTACAACATAATGGTATTTTATTTATAATTTTTAGACATTAAATAATTTAATTTATTTATGACACAACAATGATGCAGTAATTATCTTATTAATGAAATATTGATATAATTGATGTTATAAATACCCAAATAAATGTAATTTCAGACTTTTTATGAATTCCAATACTTTTCTAGATTAATATGACATGTTAGTATTGATTTAATTAACTTTTTTTGAACTAATAATTCTGTTATGATTTTCACAAAAATCAATTACTAAATAGTGTCAAAATTGACATAAAATAGTTTTTAAAACAAATATTATATTATTAATTGTTATTTTATTCCTAAAAATATAAGGTTCGGCCAAATGACTTAGATAAGGTTATATATATTAATAATAAACAACTTTGGGTTCGTTTGGCCTGTTATTGTATGTTTATTAACCTTATAGTATAAGAACACAAGAAGACACGGTAAAAGTAAAATTATTTAACATAATGTTAAATCTAAATGATAAGGTTAAAATATGAACCTAAACTTGTCAAAATTCTATTGGATTAGAGGCTTTCGACCCATCCCCACCTTAGCTTCGAAATAAATCAATTTGGAGCTATTTAAAACCGAACATGACTTTATAATAAAATAATATTTTTAGTTATTCCAAAGATGCCCCTCTCCTCCCTTATAAAAGGGCACCTCCTCCCTCTCTTCCTCTCACCAATTTGAGCCTTCAAGCTCGGCCAACCCCTGCCCATTTCACTTCAACACTTCCTTAGAAACCTACTAGAGGTACTGGTCGTATCAAAATACCAATCCTAGTGCCTTAAGAGAAGGTTTAAAGGAGGCACTTCGAGAAAGAGGTAATACCTTCTACCATTTTCTTCAAGTTCCATTCATCTTATGCTCCCTCTCATTTAGTTGTTTCATTATGAGGTAATAACAACAGTATCACTCATATACTGATATGTTATTATAAATATGAAACAACCCTATTTCACCTCTTATGCATCCTAATGAAAACGAAATCACCGCGCGTGCGTACGTACGGAATACCATCTCCACGCCGTGGTGTAATCTATTTTCCACCACCACCTTACATTGATGGGTATAAGGTTGAAAGTAATGAATATATATGATTATTGTAAATTGGTATTCATTCTGAAATAGTATACATACTCTCCAATAGAATTCCATGACCATGGGAACGATATCATCGCTCGTGTGTACGTACGAAATACCGTCTCCACGATGTGATGTGATTCGTTCTACATGATCTTCATTTACATAATGATTATATAAACGAATTGAAGGAATGAATATGATATATATTACACTAATACCATTGTGTAAATGAGGTATCTATAACCTAAAGAGAAGAATAATAATTTATTCTACAAACACGCATAAGAATAAAAAGTAATAAACACCCGAATAACAAGTAGTAATGAAATATTACTAATAAGAAGCTAAGAATATTACCATATATGATATCATAACAATAAGTATGATTCTGGAATAAGTCAATAACATTATTTAAATCATTATACAGGAGGTTCAGACACTTACAAAGCATATTTGACCTATGGTAAGTGAAAATCTCGCAATCTTAATTTTTATCCGAGATTGTTTATACTTCAGAATTTACTGGGGAATATTTATCATCCACATCCATGTTTCCCCAATATGTAATATTTATATACTTATACAATAGTTTATATCCAATTTTACCCTTAGGTTAGTTTTTAGTAAAAGTTATGAAAGGAATCTTTTGTCGTTTTTCATACGAGGTACTTTTTGACTTTTCCGACAAAAGTATGAGAAGAATTTTTTTTAACTTATATGGCATGAATGGATTTTTAAAACATTATTTCCAAGAAGATTCCTTTACAAGTTTGCAAGTTTATTTTTAATCAACTTCTTTTAGCTTAAAATTGTATGACATGTTAAGAAAGGAAAATGTTTTTGAAGTAGAAAGGATATTTTCTTCAAGAATGGAGTTCAAGTGTTTTATCAAAACTATTTTCCATATAAGATAATATAGGGTTCTGTTTCTATCCCTATTATTACATTGATTTTATTATGTTGTGATGGAATTATTTTTATGAATTCCTTTATCTTATATGAATTTCTTTATGATGTCATGTTGTTTAAGAATCCCATTTTTATTACATGGATTATGCAATGATGTATTGTTTATGATTTTGTGGAACACATAAGAATGGTATCATTATGAGATGGGTGGGACCTATATCCCCCTCCAATGCATTGGGTAACGATTTTATATCTCATGAGATAGACATGGCTGGAACGGCAGGTTATACTGGTTCAGTGAAACAAGACTGAATTGAGGAGTGAACTCTGTTCAAAAATGGACTTTGTCCACTAAGATAGTCTTCGCAATGAGTCTTGACTAATAAGAAATGATTCTCAATGATTATGTGTGTATTCCACAAAGTTTAATGATTTATGTTTTGATTATTGGGATTAGATTTCACTACTATGATTTATCCCATGTTATGAAATTATGATCTCTTTTGCAGGTTAATATTTCCAAAAGTTATGTTCTTAGGTATATGATGTGATTGATATTTCTTTTGTTTACCCTTAATGAGCATTTGAGCTCGCCCTTTTGTATGTTTTATTTCCCTAGGTCAGGAAGAAGTTTATTAAGTAGGATATGCCAAAAAGGGACTCTAGATATGATGAAATAAATGGGAGGCAAAGTAGATGCTTTATGAACCAGTTGTTTATGCTTTTCAGTTTCTAAAGACACTATACCTATACGGTCCTTTCATGGTTTTGTCATATGTTGTAATAAGTGTGATTCAATTTTAAAGTAATAACAATGTATGTAATGTATGGGTCGTTATAATATGGATGCATTTTAAATGACCAGGGAAATAGAGTATAATGTATTTTAAACATAAGATTCAAATGATACTGAACTAGGTAGATGGTGTGTAATTCAATATGGGAAACATACATATATAATTTAAAGGGATATTGATTTTATCTCAGTATGATATCGAATATGTTATATATGAATACCACATTCAGATCACTAGCTAGTGATATCATTGTTCATATAATAAATAAGAAATTAAAAACTAATTTGGAGATGTTAAAGTTTGTTAGTACTTTTTTGTAATCATTTTTATAGAACATTTATGTATGTTTTCAAGCCATGGAGTGTTGTACCCATATACTTATTGTAACTCAATTTTGAGAAAGAAAATATTTTCCATCAATTCAATCCCTATGACTTCATATTTTTTGACATCGTTTGAACTTTCATGAAGTATGTAACTTTATTTATTTCATCATAGAACCAATCTGTTGCATGATACTAGAATATCTGTGTGTTGTTTGCTTATTTTAATGCTTCCCTAATGGAAGGTTGGTGCGTCATTACCTGTTATTCCTTATGCTTCCCTGCTTACTACTAGTTGGAATGAATCCTGCTATGTGAGTTTTGTGTGATGGAAGGAAGGCATATAGAAGAAAAGTAATGTAAAATTTTTAATTCCTTCAATAAAAACCAAAACAAATTTTAATTATTTCACACTATTACATACAATAATAACATAAGATGAAACCATTTTTAATTTATCACTCATAAAAATAGTTTCGTAAAATATTTCATTAGAAATAACATATTGAATAGGTAACATAGACATACATAGTGAATATAAAGCCTCCCCCAATCCTTTTATCTCATAAAAACTAGAATTGGAGAAAGTATTTCATTGGGAAGGAGGAAAATGTTTAATGAATTCAAATTAAGAGTCAATCTTTCTCTTCAGTGAATTAGTATCTTTTTTAGTAATAGAATTTCATTTCAACTCTTTTAACTAACCTATAAAAGATATTAATTACTAAAACACTTATATAGAATCTTCTATTTGAATAGGATGATGATTTCATTATAGGTCACTTTTAGTATTCATCATCTACATCAGGGTTGAAAAAAATGAAACTGGGATTTTGGTTGTCCATCATCTCCATCTTTTGAAAAATGAAAATGGGACTTTGTATAAAACACTTTTACATCATTTTAAAAAAATGATCCTATATTCTTTTCATCAGAAATATATTCCCACATTAGAAAAATTAGAAATTTATTCAACATGAGATTCGTTTGACTTATCTAACCATTATCAATATCCCTTCCTAGTTGCACTCACTGATCCTGTATATGTCACATTCCACACTTCTAGTACACAATTCTTTCCCTGTGTACATGCATCATAGTACAAAATACCTAACCTTTTTAAAACAATTCTGCACATCATTTTACATGACCAACCCAATTACAAATCACAGTTTATTACTTTGGTGGAGTCTCTAGTTCAATGATCAGAGACATAAATTCAATAGATAGAGGAATAGAGCATTTGATTACTCATCAAAAACCACATGATGTACAATAATAAGCATTCAATGTGAGTAGGAGGTGTTTATTCATAATTTAATATTAGTATCCAAACATATTCATCTAAATTTTAGTAATCAAATACATTCATATTCATTAAGGCCTCGACTTATGTGACAACCAACACAACCCACCATGTCCTGGTCATGTCATAACTGTTTTCCCGCACTTCCAAGGCCTTGATAACTACAGTTTAGTCTCATAAATTTTTTTTAACATGATCAAACATGACATAGATAAATTAGATATTATGATAGATGATATGTTTCAAACTGTTATTTATTTAAATTCATTGGGTTTAACAGTGTTCTGTGTTGTTTGGATATTGCAAGTTGCAGGTGAAAGTGTTTGTTTTCTAGTGTTCTGTGTAACAGTTCTGTGTTTTTTGGTCATTGAAAGTTGTAGTGGTATTGAAGGATACTGTAAGTGCTTTTCTATAGTAGAGTTGGTCATTGAAGAGTGTTAATGCATTGTTTTGTGTTCTGTTAAAGTTGTGAGGAGGTGTTCATCTTCTGTGTGTATGTATGACATCCAAAATCACTCAAAATTCTTGAACATCTACAACTCAACAGTAAAAATATGGGGTGGGGGATGAATATGTTGGATGCATATATAGTGAGTGGGAAATGGGGGATGAATATGTTCTATTTTGTGTGTTGGGATCATATACATTAGGGGATCCATGAATTTTGATTGATACATATTCTAAGTGTTGGATGCCATGGGGGATGGCGTATGGAATTATGTTATTCAATTTTGTAGTTGCTAGTGTAGTGTAGGGGATGCAGTGGGAAGTTGCAGGTTCAGGCAGGGGGATGCAGATTTCTGTTTAGATGGAGAAGTCTATTCAAAAATTTCTAAATCCATTGGTATCTATCAATTGCAATAGTTTTTCTTGAACAATTTGTAAAATACCACTCAACATCCTATACCAATGGTTCCATCTGAACTATTGGTAAAATAAATAAATTCCAGCATTCATTATACCAACTATTATGTTACAATTTTTATAACGTTATTCCAATCGTAAAATGGAACCTTTGGTAAAACAAATAAATTTCAGAATCCTATATACCAACATTTATATAACCTTTGATATTAACCTATTCCAACAGTTCATATTTAATTTTTGGAAAATTAATATTCTTCTCATGATATACCAACAGTTTTCCATAAACCATTGGTATAGGGTTATACCAACTGAAAACGTGCCAATGGTTGGAAAAACCATTGTGATATTTTATCCCAAAATAATCTGACAATTTCCCAATGGTTTATAACCATTAGGCTAGGTTAGGTTTCCACAAGTGATTCTTTATCCATATTTTTCCGACATAATCTTTTATACTTTTTTACTACAACCAAAGTAATATATAATGTCATAAGATATTACTAATGTCAAAATATGATTCAAAAAATAATCCCTACCATTCATTTGTCATTTTTTGTTTACTCTCCCTCAATTGGAATGTAATTATGAATAGGTAAAAATATATTTGTATGATCTAGCTGATCTTATTATTGAACCGTCATTGTAGGAAATCTATTTGTATAATGACCATGCACACCACAATTAAATAATTCAATTGATCTTTCAAAATTAACTTGCTTCCCTTTCCTAGAGTAAACTAGATGCTTCCTTTTTTCCATTGAATGTTATTTCAATATAACCATCATTACCACATCAGAATCATCTTTCCTTCCCTTAGAAGCAGTTTCCTATGTGTTTCTTACAACACCCTAGATACATAGGTTTTTTAATATACATACCTATATGATTATTACATGAACGTTTATTGGGATTTTTTTTCTCACATATATGATGCCTTAGAAAGCTGAAATAGATTATGTGGTCAATAATGATTATATATAGTTAGTAAAGAATAACTAAAAGAATTCTCCATGTAGTTCCCATTTCATTCAGTTTACCATTCATAAAACCACCACAGTTTCATTTACATCCATTGTAACTTTGTTTCCTGCTAGATCCAGACATTATCTATATAAAAAAAAGTTAGTGTGAGTATATCAGTAAATTCATCATTTACTATCATATGAGTGGGTTAAACACTAAGATATATTTATTCATGTTATCTTAAACTCATTCGATTTATGTAAAATAACTATGAATATTTATAATATTCTAACCATTATGGTTATGTCACGTATTCTTAAATAGAATCATAACCTATAAAGGTATCTAAACAGATCTATGATACCAACTTTAAGGCCCCAACATTTAACATTACATAATCATGAATTATCTTAGTAATTGAAATTGAGGTTCCTTTAGTTTTTATTAATTTAGATAATTAGGTCATAACTTATACATAAAACATGAATATTATATGTAGACACTTCTACTAAATATACATTTTTTCCTTAAATAATAAATCATAAAAAAATTTGATAATGCTATTTGCAAGTTTTAAATTGCATGAATTTTCCATGATCCCATACTTGAGAATATTACACTTTATGTCATGTGAAAAACATCTCAAAAAACATGGTATTAAAATAAAAATATCAGTAAGGGATACATAATGAAAGAAAACGAAAAGTTTTCAATACAAAAAGTTAAGCTTGAATTCTTTATCATAAAGTAATAATATTAACCTTAAAGAAGAATCAAAAACACTTCATTGAATATAAGCTTTGTTCTTACCCAATTTTTTTAAACAAATGATTACCCTAAAACCAATATAAGGCAACATATAACATATAACGGTTACTTGAGACATAAACATACTTAAACAGAATAACCATACAATCGACATCAACCAATATCACTAAATTGAATAGCCATACGAGGGAATTACAAATCCAATGAATTGGAGGTTACAATATAACCAACCTTCCATGTATTTTCAGGGAACCACCCATCATTTTTTATCACATAACCTCTACCAAATGTCTACGTACCGGAATATAATTATCACACATAAAATATTTCAAATATAATCATTTCAATCATAAAATTCTATTTGCAATCACAATAAAAAATTTCAACATATTGAAATAGTAAATCTACATTCAAAACAATTTTAAATAACAAAATTAGAAAAAATGTATAGGGTATTTATTATCCATTTACAAACATCACAACATAGTAAGGAAACTAAATATAAAATAATGCTCACGGCGGGAGAAAGGTCATTATCGCTGCATACAATAAAAACATTCCTTTTTTCATTTAGTAAAATGATACATAGAAAAAATCCTACATTTTACTTAAAATAAAATTAAAAGGGCTTTAATAAAATTATTGTAAAAGAATGAGGTGTATAGAATCAAAACATGCCACAATAGAAGGATACTGAGATAAAGTTTCTTACCTCGAGTCTGATCCGTCATACATGTTCTTTATTCATCATGAATAATAAAATTATATTAATTTATATATTATTAAGAACCTTTTTATTGTTTATTATTAATTTTATATCACTTATTTCCTTTCAATAACAATCATTTAATTATTCATCTTCATATCTTCCATTTTGTTGATGATCAGTACTTGAGTCAAAAATGAACTTTTTATAATTACAAATTGTCGATGTGGAAAAAATTACATTATCTCCAGAATAATATTCATGATTTAGATATCATATATATAATATATATCTAGTATATTTGTATTTATAGTTGTCAATAGAATTTGGATATATGATATGAATTACACTGTTCATACAAAATGTGAGCCAAACGTACACATGAACACTACTTTCATTTATTTTCCGATTTAAAGGAATGAAAAATAAATGACACTTAAGTATATTATATCTCCAGTATAATATATATGTTATATATGTCACATAATTTAATTTATTCCATAATTTATATGTTCAATTTATATCATGGATGAGTCATATCTATTTAAGGGGGCAGTAGTCCGCACTTCCTCAAATGACATTATCGTATTTATTCAACATGAAAATTATAAGGGTATATTCTAAATTAGAATTAAATAAGCATAGAGATAAAATAAATTTCATATATATCATATATAATTTCACATACATCATAATGAACATCCTAAGAGGTGGTAGGAGATAATTGAACAATCACTGTTTCATGAGGCCGTAGTTTTCCTTCCACAGAAATAGTATGTTCTATACCGATTATATTAAGGTGTGTGAAAGAGTAGTTTGAATAAATCTCATAAAAACATCCTAGTATCTTTAAGATACTATTTTTTATAAAAAAATTAAATATAGACAGTTTAGTGGGATGGAGAAGTAAAATAAATGAACGAATATTGAGCAAAGACATTACCTAAAATGGAGTAACTCTTTTTGATTTAAGCTAAATCCCCTAATTAACTTCTTTATTCCAAATTTATGGCTTCTAAAATGAATATAGGTATTTTGGGAGCTTATTTGGGAAGAGTTTGGATGATAAAAGGGGGCATGAGAGGTTTGAGTAGGGGTTAGAGGTGGTGTCCTTTTGGGTCACATATTTATCCTTATCTTTTATCTTTAACCCTTACTAAACTAATTTTACATTTACAGTGTCTTCTTTTATATTCATAATATATGGTTAATATATTTAATATAAATTTACAATAGAACATCTTGTGGTTCATTAATTAAATATTAAACATTATCTATGTTCTTTGTCTGAATCCATTATTTTTTGTAATATTATATCATTTAATAAAATGTTATTTGTTTTAAAAACTCATTTATTTCTATTTTTTTACAATTCATATCATGAATATTCAAAAATTCATAAAACATTATTAATTCGAAAAAAAATCATTAATCAAAATATAACAACTGTTACTAATCATTAAAATTAGTGGACGACATAAAATGTTTCAAAATAATTTTATTTTAATAATAATAATCTCATTTATTTAAATCTTTCAATAATAATGTAATCACTACATCACCATTCTGTCATAAATAAATAAATTTATTTGATTTTTAAAAATTATAAATAAAATATTATGATGTATTAAATCTTTTTATCTATCTAATTAGTATTCATAGTCGAATATATAACTTATAAAACCCCTATTATTTTTTTACTTAAATATACATGTTTAGGATATGATTTCCTTAACTTTAAATTAAAAGTCATTAAATGTCATTTTTACACACAAGTGCCTACAAGGGTCAAAAAATAAATCCAAGGATTCCCATGGTAGGAGATATATAATCCAATTTGGTTAGGACATGTTTTAGGATAATTTAGTTTCATTATAATATTATTTTACACTTATATACCAAATTTACCCTTTAACCATGGTAAATAAAATATTTACTTGAGTTATTGTTCATAATTTGTAAAAATAAATGTTACCAAATTACAGAATTTGGACCTCATGATTCGAAATATGTAATCAATTTTTCCATATTCAAAACAAAAATGTCTCATAAATTAATTTAAAATTATTTTCTGTTGTGAAAACCTAAAATCTTGTTTTAAAGAAGTAAAAAAGTACCAAAAGATTTACATGTGTTTATGACCAATTTCAAAATGAAATTACAATCAATGACCAAAATTGGATTAATTGATAAAAATATAATCCAATAAAATTTTAAAAACAATTAAATATAAAATATAACTATATAAATAAATTATATTAAAAATCATTTTTGAATAAAATTACTGTATTATTACTATTCATTATGAAATAAACTTCCGTAGAAAAATACAATAAATTTATCCCAAGTAAATTTCGATGTTATAATTCTAAATAGAAAGTTTATTTTGTCAAATAAAAATTATAAATGTGTCAAAAAATATATTTTAAAAACGGTTTTCAATCAAAAGGCTGTAAAACAGCATCTGTAGATAAACTTTTCTTTTATCCAAAAATATGAATTTATTCATATATATTATCTAGAAAACATTCAAGACAAATTTAAAACATTACATTTATTATTTATCATATATTATTCATTAAATAAAAATCCATAAAGAGTGATATGAAAACACAATTATTCTCATTTATATAGGATTACATAGAAACATATCCACTATATTCAAATTTTTTATTTCAATTTCTAATAAATATGGTATCCTATGAATCATCATAAAAGCATTTGTAAATAATATTTCAAAATTTAGTGGATACTATTCATTCCATCCATTCCAACAGCTAACCATTAAATACCATTTAATATAATAATAATGTCATGGTATTATTTTTTAGTATAACTCATTGTTGTGGGAAATATATGATTTCAGAGAAGCATGTCGTTGCATATCGAGTACACTATCAGAAAAAGGGTCCCAATTAATTTAAAATTAATATCTTATTCATAAGTATTAATAGGAATCCAAATTTATTATTCTATAAATTATTTGTTCGTTACATCCTACCCCCTTTTATAAATTACGTCCTCGCAATTTTTAAATTGATCTCTGAAACCTCATTGAAAGTCCCACATCAGAAAAGGAGTCAAAATAACTATCACATTAAATGAATTAAATTTAATTATAAAGGTCACCTGAGATAAAACATAATTGGATTCCATGAAAACATGGATATGGAAGAGAAAACAAACCATCATTTTCTGATGGAGATTTATAGATAACATGGTTATGAGAATGTTAATCACCAAAAAACCACAAGATTGTGACAGGTTAAACTGTATTTGATTCCATAGTAGATAAAGAAAACCGAAAACGTTTTTCTATGTTCCCCTATATAAATTTGGAGAATTTATTTATGAGATTGACTAATAACATATGGAAATATTCTTACCATTGAAGTAGAGTTTCATTATTTAATAAATATCTAACAAAAACTCATCTCTTCTCCAAATGATGAGTATTCAAAATGACACGGTCTCCCCTGGAGTGCTAAAATCAACTTCTAGAGAATCACACAATCCACAAAATATGAACACTATACTTCCCCTATATTTATATATTAGCCAAAACTAAAATGGTTATTACATGATCCAATAATTCCCAAAAATGATGATCTGTCATAAAAATAAATAGAACTCTTAATCTCCAAAATTCATTAAATAATACCAAATGTTAAAAAAAGATCATTACATACAAAAATGTCTTTAAAATTATTCAATATAATCCAAACTATTATTTAAACCCAAATCTCTGATGAATTTAATCACATAGTCTACCATAGTAAATCATAACATTTATCTCCAAATAACATCGACAACTATTAATGTTTCATAAAAATGTTTAATTAACCTAATCACATATTCTTTTTGATAGGATAATCATTTCCATAAAAAACAGAAATTGAAATATGTAGATAAAAAAAATATAAGGTCTTCCAAAATTAAATTTCAACCATTACTCCAAAAATAAAATCCCATAGCATTCTATTTTCTTTAGGCATATTGTATTCCCCAATGGAGAGAACGTCTTCCAAATAATCATTTATCAGTTATTCACAAAATCATTTTCCTATATAAAGATATCAATTTGATAAAAAAGTAGATCCCAAATAAACTTATTCATGATTAATAAAATGCTTTACGTAAAAATAATTTGTCTTACAAACCATAGACGAAACATTGTATAGTGGTAGGCGACAAATCATAATCTCACTTTGGTTGTGGGTTCGATTCCCACAACGTTGTCTAACACGATGGGTGGTCACATGGTCAGCATATTATCCCTTTTTAAAAACTGTATAATTCTAATAAAATTAACAAAATGATATAAAATCCATAAAAATATACATCACATGTTTTAACCTCAAAGGTTATTTCATACCTCACATTTTTCATCCCCAAAACTAAAAACCCATAATTTCACCGAAAATAAATGATCACATGAACCCCTAAGGTTATCTAATAATACCACTTGAGGAATGATAATTATTCTTTGAATAAAATTCTAACTTATCATGCTTCAGGGTTACACATACTAGAAAATGTATTCCAAATTAATCCCATAATTAATACATTTAAACATTTCATTATCCATAGATCCAACATAACTCTTCATTTCCTCGACATCATAATTATTGAAAAATTATTATGATCCATTATCAATGTTTTTCCAACATATTCTTTTATACTTATTTCATACAACCAAAATCATGCATAATGTTCTAATATCCCATTGAGCTACGAAATTATTAATAACTTTCATAGTTTATTTTTAGTTTCCTCATCATCAATTGGAATGGAATAAGGAATTAGTAAACATATATTAGTACAATCCTACTATTCCCATTCTAGAACCATGTTTCTAGGAAATTTATTTCAATAATAACCATCCAAAACACATTTAAAACATTCAATTGATCCATTAGAAATAACTTTGTTCCCTTTCATGGAGTCAAATAGACGCTCCCTTTTTCCATGGATGCCTACTAATTTATAACCTTTTTTACCACATATGAAATGTATTCTTGTCCCTTTGAATCATTTTCAAAGGTGTTTGTTTCCACATACTTGACACATAGGTTTTTGAATATACATACCATTATGATTTTCACCTGAACATCAATTGGAATTCATTTCATATATATATGATTCTATAGAAAATTCACTATGGTACAAGTGACCAATCAGGACTATAGATAGTTTTTTATGAATTAAAAATAGATTTATAATTGAAACTCTTATTCCATTAAGTTTCTCATTCAGACAACCACCACAGTTTCATTCACATTCATTGTTAATTTTTTGCCTACTAAATTAAGCAATTTACAAAAACCAAAAAGGATAGTGTTTATATTAGTAAAATCAACATATAATATATTATGAGGAGGGTAAACACTAAGATATACATATTCATGTAACACTAAACTCATTATATTTATCTAAAATAACTATTAATCTTTCTAATATGCTAGGAAATATTATTATTTGATTTATTCTTAATTAACACCATAACCTCTATATGTATCTAAACCGATCTCTGATATCATTTGTATGGCCCTTTCCTTAAACATTATATAATCTTGAATTATGTTATTTATTTACATTTATGATCTTTTTTTTTTGTCTATATGGTCATAGAATTAGTTCATAACTCATACATACAACATGAATATATCATGTAGACAATTCTACAGAGTATCGATTTTTTTCAAAAAATAATATCCATTAAAAATGAAACATGTTTATTTCCATGTTTTAAACAGCATGAATTTTCTTTAATCCCATCCTTGACACTATTCCAGTACTAGTCCAGTGAATAAAAATTCAAAAAACATTTTATGGGAATAAATCCTTAAATAAGGGATACATAATGATGGAAAACAGTTATTTTTCAAAAAAACATGTTAACCATGAATACATTATAATATATTAATATGATTCAACTTAAAGAAGAATGAAAATAACTTTACTAAATAAAATCTCATTGCTTAAATTTTTTTTAAGAAAAATATTACCATAAAACCCATAGTAAAAAACATATAGCATTTAACAGTAACATGGAATATAAACACACTCAAATGGAATAACCCTACAATCGACTTCCACACATATCATTAAATGGAATATCCATATGACTGACCTCCAAACCAAATCCAAGGTAGGTTATATCATAACCCCAAATACTTTGTTTATCATAGAACCAACCATCCATTGGATTGTCATGTAACCCCTGTCAGATGTCTATGTACCATTATATAATCATCACACATAATGGATTAAAAATTTAAACATTCCAATAATAAAATTCCATTTACAATCACTCGAAATAAAATCATGATATTAAAATAGTAAATCGACTTTCATAACCATTTCCAATACCAAAATATGTAAAAAGGGTATATGGTATTTAATTTAAATTTAAAAATATCACGGATTATTATGAATGCCAAATATAAATTAGTGCTTGCAGTGGTGGAAAGGTCGTTGTCATTGCATATGTTAAAAATGGTCCTTTCGTGATTTAGTGAAATTATATGCAGAAAAATGATTCCCTTTGAATGAAAATAAAATCCATATGTGTTTATTATAAAATGTGTAAAAGAAGAAGGTGTATATTATCAAACCATTCCATAATGAAAGGAGATTCAGTTAAAGTACCTTACCTTGAGTCTGAATCAACTATTATGTTCATTTTTCTTCGTAAATAATAAACAAAAGTTAATTTATACTTTCATAAAATCATTTTCATGTTTATTATTCATTTTATATCAGTTATTACATTTATATAACAATCGTATAATTATTTATGTTCATATTTGTCATTTTGTCGTTGCATGATACTTGAGTAAAAAATAAACATGTTTTAATTAAAAATTATCTGTTTGGCCAGAATAACATTATCTCCAGAATCATATAAAATATTTAGATATCATATATATCATATATATCCATATATATGTATTTAGAATAGTCCATAGCATTTTTATATAATAAATGAAAGCACTGTTCATGGAGACGATAAGCCGTACATACGAATGAACGCTACTTCCATTTATTTTTCAAATTTTACGGAATAAAAAATAAATGATAAAACGTATATTATTACTCCATTATAATTTATATGTTATATATTTTACATATGTTCATTAATTCAAGCCTTCATACATTCCAGGTATAGCATGAACGAGTCAAAAGACATTGAGCGAGTGGTAGTTCACACATCCTCAAATGAAATTCTCATATTAATAGAATATGAAAAGTACAAAGGTATATTATCAATGAGAATTTAAAAAATAATAAATATCATATAATTACCACAAATTGAATATATAAATTCAGTTCCATTATAATGTCCCCCCTCTAAGCTGGTAAAAGAATATTGAACAATCATCCTTTCAGGAGGCAGTAGTTCACCATTCTTAGAAGCAATATGTTTTATAAACATTAGACGGATGTTTGTATAAGTGTAGTCAGAATAATTCTCATATAAAAAACCTAGTATATGGAATATAGGTATTTTTTAGAAAATAATTGAATAAAGAGATTTTAGGGGGTTTGAAAATGAAAATAAATGAAAGAATCTTGAGTGTAGACATTACCTCAAATCGGGTAACTCCTTTGGATTTAAGCTAAAAGTCCTTATTTAATTACCTTATTCCCAATGTATGGATTATAAAAATAATAGAGGGATTTTGGGATCTTATTTGGATGGATTTTGGATAGGATAAGGGGGGTTAATAGGTTTGAGTAAGGGTTAGAGGTGGTGTCATTTTTTAAGAGGGATGAGGGGTACTTTAGGATAGTTGGAAAGTATTATCATATTATTAATTGATTTTCGAATTTGAATAACACCAACATGATATATTTTGAATATCAGATGATTATGGGTCTAGATAATTTCATCTTATGGGTTTTAGTGAATTTTATGTCACATATATAACCTTATCTTTTAGTTTTAACAATTAGTTAACTAATTTAACCTTTACAACGACTTATTGTATATTCATATTATATGGATAATATATTTACTATAAAATGAAAATATAACATAAAGTGGATTATTAATTGAATATTCCACATTATCTATGTCATTTTTACAAACCATATATTTCTTGGACAATTATATCATTTAATAAAATAGTATATGTTTTAAAAACTCATTTACGTCAATTTTAATACTATTAATATCATGACTTTTTAAAAACCATTAAAAACAGGATTAATTTGAAACAATTTCCTTAATTCAAATATTACATGTTCTAAGTATCCATAAAAACAGTGGAGGCATAAATTTGTTAAAAATAAATTTACTTTAATATTTGTATTCTCAATTATTTAAATATATCCTTAATAAGGTAATCACGACATCACGATTGTGTCAGATATAAATTTATTTGTTTCATATATAAAAATAATAAATAAAATACCATGATTTAGTAAATCTGTTTTTATTTCTAATGAATATTTAAAGTCCAAATTATAACTTATATAACATCAAATTAATTTTTTTAACTAAAATATTCATGTTTAGGATATATTTTATATAAAATAAAATTGAAATTAATTAAATGTCATTTTCCAACACAAGTGGCTCCACGGGGTCCTAAAATTGACCATGAATGACCATGGTCAGTTATATATCAATCAAAATGGTTATGAAATTTTTTAGGGTTATATAAAATTGTTATAATATTATTATTTTACAATAATTTACCAGATTTACCCTTTATCCAGGTAAATTAATTATTTACTCGAGTTACTATTCGTAATGATTAAAAATAAATCATACCTATTTACAAAATTCTGATCACCTAATTCTAAATATGGAATTCATTTTTCCATATTCAACACATAGATTTTATAGAAATTAATTTAATATTTATTCGCATTTTCAAAACCAAAATGTGTGTTTAAAAAAAGTAAAAAGTACCAAAAGATTGTCCCGAGTTTGTGTCTAATTTTAAAGTGAAATTACTTACAATGACCAAAATGGGATTGAATGATAAAAATAAAATCTAATTAAATTTTTTTATGAAATAAAAGTACAATCTAACTATACAAAAAAATTATATTAAAAGGCAGTTTTGAATTAAAATGTAGTATCATTGACTAATCATTAAAAATGAACTTTATAAAAAAACGAAAATTTCATAAAAAGTTAATTTTGATGTTACTATTCTAATTAAGATGTAAATTTTGTATGATAAAACATATAAAGGGGTCCTAAACTATATTCAATAAGGATTACTATCAAAAGGTAGTAAAACAACATTTTTGGAAAAAATACTTCTTTTATCCAAACAAATTAATTTTTTTATAATTCATATATAGAAAACAAATATGGTGAATTTAAAACATTGAATTGAATATATATCATATATTTGTCATTATGAAATTCCATAAAGAGTGATACTAAAACACAAATATTCTATTTTAAATAGGTTTTCATAAAAACGCATCTACTATATTCAATTGGTTTTTAGTTCCATTTCTAATAATTTTGGTACCCAATGAATCATAATATTAACATGCATAAACCATATTTAAAAATTCAGTTGATACTATTCATTCATTACTTTCCAAATGGCTACTCATTAACTACCATTTATAATAATACTAATGTTATTGTATTATTTTTAAGTATAATGCAGTGTTGTGTGCATTGTAAGATTTCAGAGAAGCCTGATATAGAGTGTTGAGTACACTATAAAAAAAGAGTCCCCTTTAACTTGAAATTAATATATTATTCATAAGTATTAATAGAAATCAAAAATTATTATTCTATAAATACATTGGTCATTAAATTAGCGCTAGCTCGGTTCATTCATGCACACCTATGGGCAGGTGTGCCCTCATAGATAACCTATGATAGCCGGGGGCCAAGGTTCACCTTCCCACTTTTTTGGTAGTTGTGATAGATTCCACCCCTAGATTTCAATATGGCTAGCCTATGGTCAATAATTTTTTTATTTATCCCTTCAAAAAAGTAAACAATATAACACACAATCCAACAAAAAACAATGTCCTTAATTTTATTAGTCAAAAACATGATTTAAACTTCGTTTTAAACATTAAATCATTGAAATACACTGACCATCATATTAATTACCCCATTTCAATGAATGTACAACTTTTAATTAATAAGATTATATAAAAACATGATTTCAAATTCATTTTACACTTTAAATCATTATATGTTCAAAATACAACATCATTGATTTGATTAATTTTAAGATAATAAACATGGCGGTAATAGTTTAAAATAAATATACTCTTAATTAAAGATATGTTATTATTTAACAAAGTTTATGACTTTAGAATATTTAAAACAATTTTAAAAAATCTGAATCATATATATTTATTCAAAAATAATTGGTTATATTTCATTTTTACAAAAAATGTAAATATCTATAAACTTTCAATACATAGAGTGGTATTCTTTAAAAAAATTACATTTACATGACAAAATATATTTATAAATTAACATATTACATTCAAATATTTATCACCCTTAATATATTAAAATAATTAAGGTACTTAAATTATTTAGTATAGTAATAATACTTATATATTTAGGATACTTAAAATAATGAAAATATTTAATATACCCAATGATTACAAAATATTATGACCGTAATAAAAGAAACAGTAAAAAAAGACACCAACAATCAAATTTAATTCCAAGGCCTTATAAATATAGGCTTAAGGGTGTTCAAAACAACAAAAGTCAAAATGGTAAAGATGGTACTTTACATTCTCTCGGTGTTTAGTATGGTCCCCATAGCTCTTGCCATAATATTTTTTCATTGGGATTAACCAAAAGGAATTTTCCTATTTTCTTGGTCTATTTCTTTTTTTTGGTTGTCTCTCTATATTTTTGATTGGTCTCATAGTGTGTGTTTTTGGTTTGTAAAGGACTTTTGACCTTTTTTCAATCTAAGTATTCAATTTATTCTACTGAAAAAAACATGTATTTATATTTATTCTGCAAGAATTTTATGTTTGATTCTACCTTTTAGAAATAAAATATAATAATAATACCAATAATTATCAACATTTCATTACAATGTAAATATTTATGCGGTGTTAAATTAGAAAAATATTTAGTTTACTTATCCACACTCTATGCAAACTTAGTCACCTAAGATATGGAATTTTCTATTAATATGTCCTATAACGATTAACTCTATTCAGATACTGATCGGGAAACCCAATTTGGGTTTGATTAAAACTCCATAGGCCCCCATGATCTTTGTATAATACAATAACCATTAATGAAAGTGCATAAAATTTTATAAATAAATAATACCCACAAAAAAGTAACCAATTTACATTTTTTCAATTACACTTTATTTTACTACACAACAAACCAGGCTCACGAGGACACATGTACCATATCCTCTATCTTAATTAAATTGTTAGCATTCATAATACATAATTGAATTCCATTTTTAATGTTTATATTTATAATACATGACTAAATTTCATTATTATAATTCATCATTTCATAATTTAATGCCATTTTAAGCATTCATATTTCATAATTCAGGACTGAATGGGACTATTACCATTATTCATTTTATAATTAATGTCCATTGTAACCTTTCATATTACATGAAACATGAATTAATTTCACTTTTATCATTTATCATTTCCCAATTGAATATATCACATTGTCACATTGATTAAATTCATATTTAATTAATCATGCTCAAAAAATCCATTTTCACACCATTCTATTACTAATTCATCAATTAGTTGATCACACATATAGCTTTCATTAATTTCCCAATTAATTAATCACATGAATCCCATTAATTATTATACTAATAAAATAATCAAAAACAAACATCCCAATACTAAATAATTAATTCAACTATAAACTATCACAACATGAGAAACACAACATTAGTATAATTAATTACAAAATTAATTATCACAATAAGAAACTCTATATCTCTATAATTTTTTTAACAATTAATACATTTTGTTAAAAAATATCAATTGCCTCATAATTAATTCTTTATTAAAGTATTCATAATATCTAATACCAATATCCCTGATTCCACAGTTTTCCTCATGTAATTTAATCACCAAATTAATTAATTCGATCTTGAACTATGTTTCAAAGAATAAAATTATAAATAATTAATTACATACACAAAAATGTAATGAATAATTTTTAATTTTAATTATATACGACCTACCTAAATTAATTGATGAATGATCACTCAATGGAAAACCCCAATTTTATCTTGTTTGATCATGAATGCAATTAAGAACATAGTACAGATTTGAAATTTAATTCCATGATCAAATGAAAAAAGATCTATTAAATATAGATCAAGCTGCAACAAGAATAGATCTTGTATTAAAAAACCATGATCTAGATCCAATAAAAATGAAGATACAAACAATCAAAAAATGGGATATAAATGGCGGAGATATGGGAAATCTTTTATAAAGAATCAAAAACACAATGAGGTGTTAACCAACTAACCTAGCTTCAAATCATAAATAATGAAGGTTAAAGGACCCTGGAATACCTTCAGAAGTATCTTGAAAGGAGTGAAATTTATTCTAGGTCAAGATATGGAATTCGTAGTTATAAGATGGTAGTTTAGGAATTTTTTTAATATAATCCAAGGGATTAGAATCGTATATGCATAACTTGTTTCTTGGGGTGCATGGTTTCCCTTAATAGTGAACCTTAACCATATGCCTCTTCAAGGGGGGGGGGTGGATTCTATTATTAGGGAACATAGTTTTATAAACCATGTTCTCGATATGATATTTATTTTGTCTATGGTCACATGGTTTGTTGGTCTAGGGATCATGATTTGGGATAACCATGCACTATCCGTGAATTTTCCATATACCTTTCAAATTAATCAGGTTTCAACCAAAAAATCCCCAAGGTAAAATTATAACTAATATGAACTCCAAAGAGACATTAGAGTAACTGAATATGAGTCTGATACATCTATAGAAAATGTAGGGATCTTACATTCTCCCCACCTTGCACGAGGTCATCCTCAAGTTTTACACCCATGAAGCTCTAATATTTTGAGTCAAAAGAATCGACAGACTAAGGCTACCTATCTACTTATCTCTACCACATTTCTTCCTCCACACATCCATGTTTCTATAGTACATCAAATATCAGCACTATATCCCCCTAAAACTCTTTCTCATTGCGATTGATCACACCTATCAGATGAACATGAGTAGATGCATCAATATCAAGATCAACATCATCCACGTCGATCACATGAGAAGGTTTGGTGTGATATAACCAAATTTATGACACATGGATGACAGCCTACATAAAGACATATCTCTGTAAAAGTGGATATTTTCATTCCACTAGCTTGATTCTCTCCACAACCTCATGTGATCCAAAAATCCCAGGAGCCAGCCTAGCTTGTGTTCATATAAAGTGTTCACCCAATCTAGGTGATATCCTTTGGAATACACAATAAGCCTCTGTAATCTATAGTAGTTATAGATTACTTTCAAAATAAAACTTAGGTATACATTGAGTCATAACCAAATGCTTCTAAATTAGTAGTACCAGCACTAATGTCACATAAAAGAGACTCATTCCAAAAAACACTAACTCACTCACCACCATCCAACATAGAGGTTATCGTCATGTCTTACCATAAAGGACCTCTTATGGTTCTATCTCTATTGTTTTCTAATAACTGTTGTTGTAGTAAAAAACATCTAATGACTGATACATTTTTCAAGATCCATAAAAGTCTTAGAATGAAGCTCGAATCGTATTATCCATCACCAATATTGTGTGATTTGAGTTCCCATATGTCAATGGGTGGAAATCCATATTAGAAAAATGTATTCCAAGATCATTATTCAGTCACTAATATATGCATGAATTTGAACATAAGTCATGGTATGAAACCATAGTCTATTGTACATGTTGCAAACAAAATATCTCCCAACAATATATTTCTTCAAACTAATCAACTTATAATGTAACTAGTATTGGTGAGAAATGTCCTACGATTTCCAAATTATATACAACAACCTAAATAGTATCATTCTTTTTAGGGGTCCTTACAAGACCCACCAAAAATTCCTCTATCACGTTGTCTAACATCCATTCATGAATGGGATTCTTTTATAGTAATACACCATGTAGTCGATACTCAAACTTCACAAGCTAACAAATGTAGCATCATGTGATGAACCCTAGTATCAACTTTTTCATTTCTGACCACCCATACTATTGATCTAGTTCATGGTATATTTTTGTCACACATGGATGTACTAACCACTTTGAGGCCTGAAACCCATACATCAACTCCTCCAAGTTATTATTATGTAAAACAAGTTCATTCTTGTCATATTTAACCTCATCCTCGTCTAGGATCAAATAAAAATGTGACTCCCCACCTTCATGTTATTCCTACAAGGTCATGCTCTTCATATCTACGCAATTCTAGCCTCTAATATGTCTCGAAAGCTCAGACTCCACTAAAACTTAAACAAGAATCAACTGATCATGGTTTTCCTAGACCACAATATTCATCTCATATTATAGAGTCATCATATTACTCTAAACACTAGACTCATAAGCAAAATTAGACTTAGTTATCCTATACAATGAAACTGTAACACTATTTCCATTTCCTAGAATATTTGCTATCTTATATTCAAATTACTATATATCATAAACCCATATCACCTACGGGAGATTCAAATTTAAATTTCCAATTATATAAATTATGATTTTGTGATCATTATAAATAGTACACTTTTCTCCCAGTAGATGATGCTTCCAACACATTATTGTATAAATTACTACTGCCACCTAGAGGTCATGTGTAGGGTTTTTCCGTTCGTGTGGACTAAAATACCAAGACACATATCATGTATCAACACTTCTCCAATCCCTATCCCCGAATATTGACAACAAAATGTCTACACATAACCTACCTATGGTAGGATCAATATTTTCACCAATTTAAATGTCGTCTATAACTTCTGTAAGGAATTATCACATGATTCCAATCATTAAAATAGTACCCCTTTCGAGGAAAATCCTGAAATTGGTGCCAAAAATCAGGAAATTTCCTTGTTTAATCCCATAAAATTTCCATATAATCAAAAAAAAAAATAGATATCTAATAGTTTTTGGGATTTTCCCAAGAAACAATAGCCAAAATCTTCTCTGGGTCCATTGAGACCCCGTACTAATAGATGATGTCACCAAATAAGTGTACATGATCAATCCGAAAACGACACATAAGAATCATGTAGTATATCATATGCACTATTTGTGCACAAAAGAAGATGTCAATATGTTGGAAATGATCACAATGAGTATTGATGTACACAAATAATTCATCCAAAAATAGTACCAAAATAAAATATATGTACAGATGGAATATTCTCTTCATCAAGGACATAAATACAGTTGGCTCATTTTTCAACACAAATGACATTATGGTGAAAACATATAGGACATACTAGATTCTAAAAGTATTCCAAGGTATATTTAAAAGATGGACTATTAGTTAATGTTACCATGATCTCATGTTGAGCTTATTAAAAACAAAATCCCCCCACAATTTTTCAAATTCTTATTTTATACATGGACAATGATTCTAATTCTTCATAGCAAACTTGTTCAAATTCTACTAATTAACTATCATGCATAATCTCCCATTAGAATTCCATTAAAACAAAAAAAAGAGGCCCAAGGTGACATAATCATATTGATAAATACCTCATCATATAAATATTCTAGATGAGTATTTGTCTCTTGATGTTCTATTAGTTTCATTCCATATAATGGAATAGAAACCGGCTCAGCCACCAAAATGATCTCAATAGTAAATTACACACCCCTGTGACATGGGATCCTTGATAAATTTTCAGGAAAAACAACTTGAAATATTTCCACCACATGTGAAAAGGCACTATGATTCAACCCACTTTTAGCTTGAAATAGAATAGAAACTTAGGCTCCGGTCTCTCATAGTTAGAAAGTAACTATCCATGCTCGGACTACCTAGATATCCAAATATCCATGGGTTATATAGTTGTCACTATTAGGATAAAAAAAATTCACTCACAATGAGTATAAAAAAAATTGGGCTTCAAATGAAACTAACCATTGTATTCCTACAATAATGTTGAAGTTATGAATGTAAGGGATGTAAATATCCCATAAAAATGATACCCCAATCCCCGAGATAACACCCCTTGCATAAACAAATTTCTATATATCATACTCCCAATGTTATATCTATCACCAATAACCCACACATGAACTCCAATTGCAGCCTGAAACCAATCATATGTTGTTCAGAAATAATGGAACGAGAGGATCCATTATCAAATAATGAATTATCTAATGTATACACAACAATAATAGAACCACTCACTATTGACAGTCAAGCCTTTATATCCATAAGTGATGGATGAATGGATTCCATCTATAGTGCCCCTATAAATAATGATTCAAAATGAGTGTATATTACCACACCACTCTTCTAATATGGGAACATATTTCAAGAAGCACCACTTCCACCTCCTTTTCCACCACAACTAGTAGAACTCTATCTTTTAGATTGATATGATGCATAAGATCCCCCTCTATCACTCTAATTATGTGATGAACCTCCATCACTACCCTCCTTTCATGAGTTACTATAGAACCTATATATATTTTTAATCATTATGAATGATTGGAAGTCCACCGATGTCTAGGTAAATGGTCTACAATAGTGGCCCAACCTACCTCACTAGTGGAAAATAATCTGAATTAGTTCTTGTGTGACAGACCCACCCCCTTTCCACTCATTCTATTATCCCCATGTATAAAATTACCAATGATAAAATTCCATAAAGTAGAGTATAAACCTTTTATTCTTCCAAAATGTCCACCTATCCTGCAGTGGAATCTTCCCTCACGTTCCCCTCAACTATGAGTTCCAAATCCACCTCCTCATAAAACATCTTTATCTATAATATATTTACAAGGTAATTTATTTAACATTATATTCTATAATGGAAATGCCTCTATATAGCCATCACATCCATTTCCTACACCATATAAATGTAATGAAATCATGTAAATAATCTATCATAGTCCATCATAGTCATACTCCACTAAGTCATCCACATGGACTCAACTTCTCTCTCTTAACTTAGTGTTTTAGGATAGTAGTGCTCTAGGATATTCTCCATGAAGTGCATCCATAATGTACCCTCATCATGTATAATCTATGAATCAATGTCCCACTCGTTATTTGTTGATAATCGTAAAATATAAGAGTCAAAGTTGACCATCTTATTAGATGAAGTCTCCAAATGATCAAGTTTACTCCGGATAGACTCGACCCACAACTTAACTCCCTCAGGTCCACCCTCTTCAATAGAATTATAATGATAAAACAATATAGACTCACTCATCGAGTAAGATATGCTCTTATCAAACCTCACGATGACTAATTAAATGAATTTCATGAAGCTAAAAAAAGTTCTCTGGTAACGTCCCCCTATATCCTCAACGAGAACTATCAGTGCAACTTTTTAAATAGTTGGTGGATGATCTCTATCCATATCCTCCTACCGTCCTCTCAAAAAGTTTCATCATATAGGAATATATCTTTAATTAAAAAAACACATCTCAATAAACATAACACCACTTTATAATATTTATTTATTATGTAAAACAAAATACTACCCCACAAGTGTTTCCCCCAAGTCCCATCACATGGTCAAAACTAAGGCACTATCACCACACTTAACCATCCAACATTTATGCCATGTTTAAAAAAGGGTAAAATCATTTTAATTTTCATTTTTTTTCATTATAAAACTATTTATTTTCATCTTTTATACTTTATAAATATCTTAATTTAATATTAATTACACATTTTACATTCAATTTTATAAACAAGGAAAAAAATTCATGTTCAACAACATACCAAAATCCAATTTTCCATGTTGGCATAAAACATTATGTGTCCCAAAATATTACAATGTTCATAGAATGATGAATTCATAATAAATTCTATTTAAATTTGAGGATATGATTAAAATATTATAGAAAATCAATGAAATAATCATATACAGAACAAGTGTTTCACCCTAGGTGAAATAACATTCAACTGTAATAGAAAACAATAATAACAACAACACCACCCTTGGTATATGGGTTATCCCCCATACATTGGATATCTACTCCAATTAATGAGCTCACAACAAAGTCCTGAATATTCATAGTTTCATGAATACCTTTACAAAATAATAATAATATATAAATTAAAAGAAAACATTGTTCTAATACCAATTTGTAACATCCCGACCCAGTTGCCAATCACAGGTTCCCCAAGCTTGTCAGTCAAATGACCTCAAGTGCACCTCTCCAAAGGTCAAGGCTACATACTAACATTCAGAGTCTAATTCCAATCATGGTGGGATGATAACATCTTTTATTAGAGTAATAAAATAGCTGAAAATCATGAACATGTAACATAATTTAATATAACCAGTCTAACACCACAAAAACTAATAACGAAATACAATACAAAAACTGAATAGTAGATATTTCATGACAAATTATGTCGCAAGAGTTAAAATGAATACTCAATGTTATGAACACCAAAACAATACCATAAAGGTCCCTCACCACATATGGGTCCCTCATCGATGCTCCATCCCCACTTAGTCATCTAACATTGGAAATTTTTCCTTAAACTATCAGGCAATGATGAAATCATGTCAGGTAATGATCAGGAAGCCTGAGTAGGGTGTGAGTACAACATAACAGGACACCACCAAAGACTAATAAAACAATATTGAGTTATAATATCTCACATATTTTTAAAAATATATAATACTAGTAATAAAATAAAGAGTTTACATTTATTAAAATATTTTTTTAACCTCATAAACAACCGATTTCTTGAGGACACCCTTACCATATCCTATATTGGAATTCAATTTTTTCCATTCACGACTCATAATTGAATTATTTTGTTACCATTCGTATTTATAATAAATCACTAAATATAAAAATTAACATTCATCATTTTATAATTGAAATCTACAGTTACCATTCATATTTCAAAATACAGGATTAAATGGAACTATCACCATTCATAATTTCATAATTGAATGTTTTTGTTACTATTAATACTTCATAATACATTACTAACTTCCACTTTTTCAATTAACCAATTAATAATTCAATATATCACATAATAAAATTTATTAATTAACCATTCAATTAATCAAGATCAATAATTCCATATTCACATCATTCCATTATTCGTTCAATAATTAATTCATCACACAAGTCAACATAATTAGTTCAACAATTAATTAACCACAATAATAACATTAATTAATACCCCAATAAATTAATCATAATCCATAATCCTTGTATACTATAATTAACTCCACTATTAACAATTACAATAACAAAATAAATATATCTATAATTTATTCAATGATTAATTATCACAAAAAAAACAACTCAATATCTATATAATTAATATAACAAATAATTATCCTAATTGAACTATTTTAATTCCCTCATAAATTATTCATTAGTTAATTATTCATAGACTACAATACCAATATCCATAATTTCAAATTTCATTATGTAATTAATTCACAAAATTAGATAATTGAATCAGTAAATCAAATTGTAATCAAAAAAATATAAATTATAAAAATAAATACTTGTAATTTCAATCCAGAATTTCAGATTTGAATTATACAAAACATACATCAATTCCTTGATGAATAACCATTCAAAAGAGAACCCCAAATTAGAGCGGATCAATCAGGACACAATGAAGAACATAGTATAGATCTAAAACCTAATTTCACGATAAATCAAATTAAGATATCACAAATATATCCCTATATCCAATAAATCTATATCAATATTTATAAAATCTAGTTTTATAACCTATAAAATGGAAGATAAAACCCACAAAATAAATAGGATAAGAAATAGAGTGATACTGGAAATCAATCTAGAAGTGTCCACGTAAACAACAAGGTGAACATAAAATAACTGGGATATGAACCACAATGAGAAGTGGTCAAAGGTACATGGAATACCTTTGGGATGATATGGAACCAAGGGCCATCAATTTTGGGTCTATTTATATTGCTTTGGGGTATAATACCACAACCCAAAAAAATTTAGATAATATTCAATGGATTAAAATACCTTATGAATTGGATGTTACTTCGGTCGCATGGTTTCCCCCAACAGTTCACCTTTTTCATGAACCTCTTCATGGGGGTGTATAGTTTCTCCTATTTGGGCACACAATTTAACAAGCCATGTGACACCTATTAAAATCATATATATCTAGGGTTGTACAATTTTCTAGGCTAGGGATCATGGTATGGGATAACTGTGTGCCAATCGTGCACTTTTCCTTTTCAGTATAAAATCCTCAATTTTCACCCTAACTCACCCCATGTAAAACCCACACAAAATTTACTCAAACCTAGAAAATATATTTTTGGAAAATGATTATGAGACATTTATAGAAATGGATGGGATCATACAATTATAAACATTATCAAAATTCTTCAATTTAACAACCCCTCTCGCTAAAGATTCTACAATCATAGAAGAGAGATAGGGAACCATGAGTCCAGCCTCTCGTAGACCCTAGGATAGAGACTAGTATGAGGGTAAAAAAATTTCATGTATGGAAGGAATGACCATATATATTATAAATAGGTTAGGTAGATAAGATGAATCTTCCACAATAAACTCCATGAAATTATATAATAAAAATGGAAAACCATCTCATAGTGCATGTATGAATAAAATATTCTACAAAGCAAATACCAAAAACAATGATAAGTTCTGGAATAAGAAATATCCAATGCCTGGATCTTAAAATGTATTACATAGTAAAAAAATTCCTCTTAGAAACATAAAAGTTGGTTTATATACATTGGGTGAGAATAATGGTATATTCAGTTTGAAAAACCAAATCTCATGTAGACATGTGAAAAAATAATAGTAATTCACCTATGAGTAAAGAAAACAACCTATAACACCTCAACATGTCAAATTTACATCCCAACCCCACAAAGTAACACTCTCCAAATAAATAAAGGCATGTAATTTAATTTAACATTATTAACAACTATAAAGGGTACCCAGTATCACTTTCACACGGGTATACCACTCTAAAAACTCAACGTTATATTTCAGGGAACTATGGTCTCTGCTATATACCTCACCACCAAAAAAGACCGGTCTCATCACATCATGTCCAATGAAACATGTGATACATCAAATCATTCACAATGACACATGTTCTATTATAACCACTATCATGCTCACTAACAGATATGCAACCATCACATCATGTGCAATGCCAACCTCACAAGGAAGAGAGTGTAAGATAGAAAGGGTACCCATCCATTAGTTCCCCTTACTATATTTTGGAAAATCCACCACCAAAACATTTGATTATAATTAGTAAGTGCTCAAAATGTGAGAGGAGTATAAAATAATAACAAATAATGTATATATAGATATATATATATATATCCACACACAATCCCAACCTATGGTCTCACAAAAAAACATTATTCAACTCACAACATCTTCACTATTTCTTCCACCTTTGTATACATAATAGTAAAAAACCACATGTAATATTACACCACCAACCAAATCCCATTATGCCACCCATTTCTTTCATTTTTTAGAAAATCCAAATTCAACCACACAACCAAAAATTTATCTATTAATTTATCATTTTCATCCTGTTAACCAAACCAAACACAAACGATTTTATTCGTTATTAAAAAATTATTTACTCCATCATTACCCGGGAAAATATCCCAAAAAAATATATCACAACCAGCTCCATCTCCATAATACCATAACTCCCCCACCCCACAAGCATACCCAATCAACAAAAACTACTTTACCCCAAAAATACATCCTAGCAAGTACCACTCCACCTCAAATGAATGGCCAAACAACAACACTGGACCACAAAATCATGACCGAACAAAATAATAGCTTACAAAAAAGCATGAACATAAATCCACCATACCCTATATGACCCAACCACAATTTAAGCCCAAATAAAGGACATTTTATTGTTTTAAGAATTATAATTTTATAACAATTACCTTGGTTCTTGGTATATTATCTAAAAATCTCATAATTCAAAGGAAACCATTACATTAACCGGATATAAGTGGTTAATCAATTTCAATTTTAGGATCGTATCAAAATAATTGCAACAAACATAGTAGTAAAAACATATATAATCCAACAAAAAGGCCCACCATTGACCATAATTTTTAGAAAGGCATCAAACCTGTCCAATAAAATTATGACAAATAATAATAATGCTATAAATACTTGTGAATCAAACCTCTTTACCCTTAAATTTTTATTTAACAAATTATTTATCTTTTATTAATCCAACAAAACCATCTCCCATAGATAAAGATGAGAAAAAATACATCATGGATGATATAAAAAATATAAAAACATGGAATCATCTACCTCAATGAAGCATTATAACTCATTGTGAACCATATTTCAAAGAATAAACCTTCAAGAACTACATCCTCACAATGCGATATCATAGATCATCCTATAATGCACCTAATGAACATCAAAGTGCAACCCAACACACACCCCAAACCAAATAATTCAACCCAAAATAATATTTATAGAAAAGGGAAAAAAATAAATCATGAAAGGGTGGCTATCATACCAGGGATTACTGATGATGATTCTCCAAAACGAAATGATCGAATAGGAAGGAAGAGTTTATGTAGAACTGCTCATGGTGACTAGGGTTCTGAAAAAATGAGATAGATGGGATGTGTCTAAATAATGATATATTTAGATAGGAAATGGAAATAAAACTTGTAATCCCAGAGGTTTCCTGTCATGTAACCATTCCACGATGTGTTATATCTGTGTTTCAAAAAAAGTATATAATTTTTAAAAAAATGCACTACATCAATGGATTTAACACCAAAATTTATTACACATCATGACTCCTACATTAATAAAATGTAAACTTTTCATGATATACCCCTTAGACACATTAAACACATTAACCGATTGCCCTCCCATTTCGTGAACCACAATTACATGTATTTTATACAATACATGATATGTTTGTACTACAAATGCTCTAATATAGCTCAACCAACCCCCCAAAACGTCTAGAACCTCCTTCAATCACCTCTATCAACCCATATTAGAAAATTAAATATCTAAGAAAGAACAGACAATTACATTGGAAATAAATTATAGTACAATTTATTGATGAAATTTCATTCGAATCATATGTCACTTACTATGCCCATTTATGATATTTCAATCATTATTCATTCCATATATTTGTTATAATATAAGGATCCTTTGGTATATTCCATGGTATTTTTTAATATTTATTTAATTTAATATTTTCTTTTTTATAAAAAGACTAATATTTATGGTTGACTCCAATATCCATTATATTGTTGATAACAAAGTAAAAAAATATCTTTGTAGTTATTGAAGTCTTTTATAGATAATACCCTTTAGAGGCCTGGTTTAAATCAACTAAAGAATCAATCAATCTTATATTATTGTGAATGATGATACTAGCTGCATACCTTAAAATCCTTGTAAAATAATTCTCATAGGTTCTATTAAACTCATCTTCCTTTACTTTTAGCTCAATGAATTCTCTCACCATTTTCATATGAAGAATACTTGGAACATACTTATTAAAAAATAATAACATAAACTCAACCCACTCCATTGAGTAAATAAATTTATATGGACACATATTCATGAAATGAGTCAACTATTCATCAGATTCAACTTCCAAATGATAAAAAGCACAAGAAACATTTTCTAGTTCCAAGAATCAACGAATATAAAATATCATTTTAGTTTTACTAATACATGTCTAATAAATTGGTGGATTAGAGGGTGGACTTAAAGAATTCGTCAGATTCCACATGAAGGTCTCAGCAGTACAATGTTCCCTCATTTTCTTATTCAGTTAATAAATTTGATTCATGGATTGATAACATTCCATAAGTATAATAAAAAAATATTCATTCAAAATATCATATAATTCAATTGGTAATAAGGGAAATAATTTAATTTTCTATCACATATAGCGTTGAAACTGTTCCATTTTTAAGAAAATATGTAAACTTGTAGATTGATTGATTATGATGATGACTTATAAGATGATAATTATGATGAAATTGATCAAATGTGTCATAATATTAATATACAAAGACATGAGAAAGAATTTAAAGTTATGAGTTTATACGGTGATGAAGAAAAACCATTGTATGTGGTTTATAAAATATTTATGGTTTTTTAAATTGTGTCACGATTGATTAAAATTAAAATATAAAATGGATGTAGTGAAAATGGATTTGTATAGCTTTTAGAGAAAATGAATGAAATACATCATAAGGACAAAAATATTCCATATGAAGATTATGATGAAAATAAAATATTATTCCCAATTGTTTGGGTACACGAAAATACATTGCATCATGAATGATTGTGTCTTATATTGGATGAATGGAGGTTGCATTTTTGAGGGTCCAAAAATTGGGATGTCACAATATACAATGAAATAGATTTCAGAGGAGAATTTATTTGTTATAGAGTCTCTTTCAAAGGTAATTTTGTATCATCCTATAATTCCACTATTGAAATGATTATTTTCAAATTCAAATGATTCAAAAATGGTGACATGGAAGGTTGGTGATTGGATATATGATTGATAATTACATCATCCAACTGATTTTCCATTGTGAATATATTTTTTCAATAATATCCTATATTTGGAAATGAATTTATTAATATTAGTCTTTGAATATTAACAGATGAAATGAATCCTTATCAGAGATTTAACTGAAAACATTGTTAATAGTCTATTTATTCGTTAATTTTAAACTTATATACAAAATTTTTTATGAAATAAAATTCTTTCATATTGATTTTAATGAAATTTGGACAAATAAATCCCCTAAATGTTATTGATGTTATCTTATCACTAATAATTTATGATTTTAATATTTTATATATGTATTTTATTAGTTTTTATGATTCTTGGAAAATTGTTTATTTTCAACTACATGAAATTTTTATGTTTATTATAAATGACTTCCCAACATATGGATGTTTGTATGGATATCACGTGAAGGGGAAAAAACATATCTACATTGGGAACAATAGACATCATATTTTAATATGGAATATAGGAGGAAAATTTTATACATGGAAAATTAGAGGATTTTATCTATGTACCACCAATATTAATAATTAAAATAATCAATAAATGGATCAAAAGAATTTTATACTTCCCCAAAACCATTATCTACTAATAATTATTTTGAGAGGGAGAAAAAAATTATTTTATTATTTAGAAAGACACAAAAATAAGGTAATGATAGATATATTCGGAGGTAATGATCTATATTTTTATGGAAACCATATTGGGGATATTATGAGGTCACAAAAAATATTGATTTAATATGTATTTATAATAATATATGTGATAATTTTATAAGATAATTTATAGATATTAAAGGAATAACGAATGTTGGGTTTAATGTCTAAATGGACTTATTATCAATTAAAATATGTTTGGATATATAACTCTTGATGGAAGCCAAACATAACATCACACTACTTTTCATGCATTATTCAAGATGTACACAAGTAGTTCTTTATGTTTTTTCTGGGTATAAAATTCCATTATGGTATTTATTCCAATGTAAAAAAAATGGTCCACTAAATTTTTGGTTGTTGGATAGACTTAAATGAAATTATTGTCATGTCATGATACAATAACTCTTAATAGTTTCATTGAAATGGATATTTAACATCAATTATAGAATGAATAACACAATGGTGTGTTATTATTTCAATTCAATTTTTAGTAAAACTATTTTTAATTTATTTAATAATTTAGAGAATGATTCGGTTTCAATATATTTTTAACTAGAATAGAATTATCATCTAACTATATTTTTTGAAATCATATTGCACCTATTTGTTTTTTTGGTGTGAGAAATAAATAATTACGAACATATATATATATATATATTGGATGAATCCTTTGGAAATATATATAATGTTGAGTGTATATGTAAAGAATACATATTTATTTGAAACCTCAACTATATAGAAATATATTTCAGAGTACATTATAAGATTTGACATAGGCTATTTGTCTATAGTGGAGCACATCAGTTGGCTTATATCTCACCATGAATGAGGAAATTATGAGGGAATGGGGATTAGTGGCATGAATTTACTATATTTTATAATTTAATAGATATAAATTGTACATTTAATCATAATAAATAAAATCGATGATGCTAAAACATTTATAAAATTTCATATTAATGTGGTAAAACAATGTAATAAAATGTTTAAAGATGTGTGGATTCTGTATAAGAATAACAATAATTACATTTCATTGTTTAAGGAAATCATGAATTATAGATCAGATGATTAAGAAATCTTGATATAGATAAGGATTCCCCAAAATTAATTTGATAAAATGATCTGGGAATGACATAAATGGTTGAACCTTTCAAATGAATGATTATGATAACTAAAGTTTGGCTCAGATAAGTAGTTTATTGGTGTTCATATAATCAATGGATTTTTAAAGAGTTAATGAAAAATACCCAATATCCATGTCAAATGCATGTTATGATTCATTGATGAAATGAAGATAGTTAATTGTATTAAATTTCAATTTTCAATTTTTAACAAAAAATGGGTTATCTATAAGAATAGGGTCAGACAAGATGAATTCGGATAGGCACTAGTTAATCTGAATAGATTGGAATACATAAGTGATTCATGTATCATGGAAAAAATGAAATTTTTTATATGTTTCGAATCCATCAAATATATATTAGTCTATGATTTTTTGACGATAAAATAGTATATTAGAGCTGAAATTTTTTATAAATTTTCTGATATTTTTGATATCCAAACATTAATGACAATATTAACAAATAATAATTTTGAACACATCATAGAAACTACTTCATCCATATGTAATGATTATGAATACTGAGTTTGGGAAACTCATTCTTATAAACTTTGGAATATTTCATGAAACATATATTTATTTGTTTCTTAATTTTTTAAATTTTCTGAAATGTTTCATATGTTTTATTTTTTTTCCATTATTATAATATATATTATAATTAATAAGTTAAATATTGTGTTTACACAAGTTCATATTTTTGTATTTTACTATCTAAACCATTACTTAACAAAGGAATTAACTTATTTAATGGTAATAAAATAATTATAATGTAATATGTTAAAAAATAAATAAAAAACTATTAAAAATACTATATTAGTTGTAAAAATTTTGGTAACAAATTATAGAATTTACTCTATTAATAATAGTTTTTTGGATTTTTTCATTAATTTTTGTAATTTAACATCTAACTAATTTTGTTACCATTTTATTTATCAAGTTTAATAATTATTAATTAACATGTGTTATGTTTAGTTTATTTATAATAGGACCATTTTTTCATTTTTAATTTTCTTTTTTATATAATAGTGTTATTTATATATTATTGGAAGGATTTTTTTTGTTCACAACCAATTATTATATATTTTTAACTATTTAAATTATTTCCATCTATCATTAATTTTGTAATTATTTTAGCTATGTATTTAAAAAAATAGAGAATAATTTTATTTATTATAGTTTACTTTTTGTTTAATGATTTTTAATTTTTTATTTATATTTTTTGGATGTTGTATTTTTCTTATATTTGTGTACTAATTTTATATTTCATTGATTTGAAAGATAATATAATATCAAAAATATGATCCACAAAATAATTTTTGGCGTGGATCATAAATATATTTCTTGAGAGGAATATTTTAATAATTTTATTGAGGAAAATCATCTTAATTTTCCATAGGATCCATTTACTTCTACAGGGGAAAATATTTTGTGGGTTGGTAAACATGGCTAAAAATGTTTACCAAAATCATACATTTCCCATAGATAAGACCATAAAAACAACATTAAGTTGAGTATAATGATATTCCCTAGGTTACAAATTAAAAAAAGGTTGTATTATTATTGATATGGATAGTCAAGGACATTTAGTACATTGATTCCAAATTGGAGAAGTGTGTAATAATTGACTATATATCATTTATGCTTAAAATTTATCAAATTATCATTCTTTATTATTTTACATATAAATTGTTTTACCAAGATATGTTTTTACACTTCCCATAAGAAGAAATATGTTATACCAAAGACTATATGAGTCTTGAAGAGATGATTATATTTTCATGATAGGATATAAATATATATATAATAAAAACACAAAATAGAATTAATTCATGTGGATATGCAACATCAAAAAACATGTGTTATATCTTGAATTTTTTATGAATATATATTGAATATGTTTTCGGAAATAATATTTTAAGAACCCTTTTTTGTGAGTGAATTGTTTTATTATAGTGTTTTTTATTACTATTTGTATTAATGATTTTTATAATTTATGTCTTTAGAAAATATATAGATTTCATCCGAAGATCCCATCCATAAATTTAAAGTCTCATACATTATCTCATTAAGTGTATAAGTTATTGGATGAAAAAATGATTCCATTGAAATTTCCAAAAATAAAAACTAAATTATTAGGATCCATAGAGGCTGATACTCCTTCCCTACCTAGACTTGAAAAATCATCAAGGTCTTGGATTATAAATAAAGGACAATATCTTATAGAATATTCAATGGGGGAAGATGAGAGAATTATAAAATGTTATTTAGTATCATTATTTTAATTAAATTAACTTAAATATTTTTTTTTTTATTCACTACTAAAATATTCATATTTTTTACACAGGATTCCTCTTAGGATTTGAAAACACATGAGACCAACATGTTTGAAGGTTATAAGGAAAATTTAACTAAGACATTGGGATAACCCAACCAACCAGATCATGTATGTGGATACCTAGTAGTTATATTTGAAAGTTTTTTGTTAATTATAAAACATAATTAATGGAATATGTTTATTAAACAAAAATACATTATTTGGAAGTTATAATTTAGGATATTGTTGAGTTTATTTTTGAAAAGATGAATGATTCATTATAATCAATGTTAAAAGATATGCTAAGATAGTTTCAGGAAGCTATCACCCCTCATCCACCTCTTCCTGTAGATCCTTATCCTCCCACTCATCTTACTTGTCCAGCTCCCACACCACCACCACTATTGCTTCCATTTATTGTGAATTACATATTGCGTATTCCATTCATTGAATTTTTCATAAGGGTGTGATGAAATTCATCATCAACAGATATTGATAATGAATATTATGGTCAGTGTACATTATAATATTGATATATCCTTTAGAATAAAAAATAATACAGATGAGGAGATTATATTTGGAAAATGTTTTATCCATTTTTTAGTTTTTTCATCTATAATTGTACCAAAAAAATGGATTGATATTTCTATGGACTATATCCTAAATTTCACATTACTGATAATTTTTTCACATTTTAATTTTTAAATATTTATCTAATCTTTCACTTGAATATATTAATGGAAAATAAAAATTACATTGAGAAAAAATAATATTGGTCATTATGAATTCATATAAAACATCTTATGGTCCTTATAGATTATCAAAATTCTAAAATTTGCTGTCAATGATTATAAAATTATAATGTGAGTATAAATTCGGTGGAGTTCAATGACTATGAATATTTAAAAAATATATATATCATTGAGCTTGTATCTGGAGATGATTTTTTCCCAAACACAAAGAATGTATTTTCCAAGTATATAAATTGTCACATATCTTTTATTGATAATAATTTATTTAAACATTAAACATATTTAATTTCATATTAGGTATCTATATATATTTTTTATATAGTATGATATGTCATGAGTATATGGATTAATGGACCATAAATTTATTTCAAATATAGTGATGATAATGACTGAAGAAAAAGTAAGAAATTATATTTCATAAAGACAATAATACAATGAAATTATTTAGTGATTGATGATTCATTTAATTTAATAAAATGAAACATGTATCTTATAAAATGTAATATCTCTTAACATAATAACCACTCAAATAATTTAATTTTCTATGTTAGTATCCATTGGATGTTGGGTATTTTTTCCAATAGAGATTTCAATTTATTGGAAATGATCTATTGATAGAAAAGTGCATGATTTTTTTATGAATGTATTGGACATGTTTGTTTTAATATCTGAATAATTATATATATTATAATGAAATTTAAATTTATTTCATACTATATATTTTCAAACAGGATATGGTATTACATTTGATAGAAAATAATAAAGAAAGGTGTAAAGATCAAATATTTAAAAGCAACCTTGACTTTATATTTACACATACAATATTTTGGTTTTATGTACATAAAATGTTATTATGAATTGAAAGATTATTTTAAAATAGAAGTATCATCAACAAGAATGAGTTATCTAATGTGGATACAATTTTATATGATTCGATATGAAATAATTTCAACTAGGAAACATACACAAATACAGAATATTATATTTTAGTATTGACCATTCCATTAATTTTTCATTCATTTATTTCCAATTACAAATTAAATTATGAATTTATAATTCTTATATTTCTTTGAACCTTGGACATTATATATGATTAGATTTACAAAACATTCATTATGAAGGGGTAAATTATTTCATAGAACTAATTAGATTTTAATATATTTTTTATATACATTGTAATATTTAAATATCGAATTGAATTTATTTATGATATTTTTTTATGTTTCTATCATGAAATTGTACTATTGAGAGGTTCAAATTTATTGATAATTATTAAAAATATTATATTTCACATTGATTATTTTTTGACCAGCATGAAAAAGTAAAAAATAAGATTTATTTCATTTATTTTTAAGAAAGGATGCGATAAATAGTTTTCTATGTTCATTTTTATATAATCTATGTTGAAAAATATCAAAAAATATTAATTTTTGGATGTTTTCAGTGATGATTTTGAAACATATAATGTAATAATATTTTTATCACGTCTTTTTTTTAATAGTTGATGCCATATGTTTTCCTCAAAATAGTTTATATATAAACAAATGTGGAAAACCCCCAGAAAAATATTAATTTTTATTCTAGTATTGAAAACATTTTTTCAAAAAATAATGTCAAAACCCTCTATACTATAATTTATTAGGCTCGTTAGGTAAATAGTGATGTGATAAATTATTTATAACATTTTATTTAAAAGACCCAATATAAATATAGATTTTCTCAAAATTTATAAAAATAATCGCAAAAAACATCTTCACTATGTTCATTTGATTAATTGGTTATTATTAACAAATTTAAAACTTATTTAAAAAATCACCTTAATAAATTTTTGGGGTAACCAATCTTAAAAATCCAAAAATGGAATCCAAATAGTTTTTTCACTAGATTTTATTATTATTGGAAGCACGTATAAAGTTAAATATTTTTTTGTGAATTTTTCCGAAATCACTAGAATATACATTCACAAAAATGTCAGTGTGTGGAACTGATACAAAAATTTCATGTAAGTAAGTGCATCTATCCCATTATTAATTAATATATCATGATTCATATGTGATAAAAATGATAAAATTATGTTTAATTAGATCTATCTATGCATGATTCAAGAGAAAAATATATCTTTCATTTTTCACTCATAATTCAAAAGAATGATTGTGTGATATTATTGATGTTAAATGTAATATTATTTCAATGAAATAAAAATTTAGTAAATTTTTGTGTAGTTCATGAATTTCAATTAGTTGATTGTTATTTTTATGTGTTAAAATTATGTACTAAAAATCTATTTTTTAAACCATATATAAAAATTCCAATATATTTCCATTGTGATGTTTTCCATTAATAAAAAATTATTTCTAGATGAACTATGTTATTTTGTTATAATCATTTTGAAGTGATCATTTTTTCTTGAATGGAATATCTAGTGATGATTCATGTTAGGGGTCATGATATGTTTTTTGTTTGAGAAATATTGTGGAAGGAGTGGGATTACTACTCGGAATATCCCTCAAATTGTCATTATATATTTTATTAATGATTTTGGGGATTTTGATATGTTTGCGTGAAGTGTTTTTCGTGTGATTATTTTTGGAAATTATTTTATATAGATAAAGATGCTTTCCTAAGAAATTTTTTTTCTCTATGATTTCAATATAATTTTTTTTGAAAATATTTATTGTATTTTGTTTTTAATATATGTAAGAAAAAAACATGAAGATATTTTCCATGTGAAGGATATGGTGTAATCATTGGACTGAGTTTTTTTGACCTTTTAGTGACAAAATATTTTGTAGTTCCATGATAGGTCATCTAGATCTGTGGGAGTGGGATTGTTGATGTGGTTAAATTTTACTTTTAGTTTTAGAATACCCTGGATCAATTATTTTTTTATAAGATACATGATTTTTCCTATACAATACTAATGTCAAAATTGAGATCTCCGAGGTATTAGATAATGATACAGGTATTATGGTAAATTTAAACTATAATAGAGAATAAAAAAATTATTGTCCCATTGATAAAACTAGTGTTTATTATCCCTTGGTGGGAATTTAGAGTATTTTTGCGGATGGGGAATTTGAAGTTCTTTATAAAATCAATCAATTATTTATTTATTTATCATATGGGAATGTATCAATTTATATATTAAACTATATCTCAAATAGAAATTATTAAACTCTAACCATGTCTGGAAAATGGGTTTACCCAATTAGTGATGTATCTTTTATCTGCATTTATATACCCTAATATGGACCTTTTATGGCACAATAGTTATTGGAAATAATTAGTATTTAATTAATTATTTTTAATTTGTGAAACCGTAAATTCCCCAATGTTTACCCTTTTCAAATTTAACTCTAGGGTTATGCATAATATTGATCAATAAAAACAATATATTTAGATATAAGGGAGGTTCTATATGTAGGTGGAAAATATTTTACATAAAAGGAATGAGACCAAATCCATGATTACATCAATGACATGATGAGAAAATGATGATGAATTGAACCAAAAAATATATAATGTATTTAATTGAAAAATATATTAAATGACATAGGGATTATAATAATATTTCATTATCTATTTTATTATATTGATCCTAGGGAATTAATTTCATGATTTTAATAGAATATAACTTTTTCCTATAAAATTTATTAATTTCTATTATTTTTTTTATTTTTTCCTAGTGTTCTTCATCAATGGAAAATTCTGTTACTAAAAAGTGTGTTTTGTTCTTGTCAATGAGAACAATTAATTTTCCATATATAATTCTTCATTAATTTTCCAATCCTTTGAATGTCCATCCCAAACCTACAATATGGTTTCCTGGTCAGCAAACATTAGCTCAAAATGTTTGATGGTTAATATCTGAGACCACAAGTGATTGATTTAGAATTTGTAGTAAATGTCAACATGTGGGTGGATATCATTGAGAAATTACATAATGAGGGATGTGTGTTAGTTTTTATATATATGTATTGGTGTTGTGAGTTTTTTATACTTATAAATTAGTTGATGGTTGTTTCTCTAGAAAGGCATGGAATGGATTGACTATAGGGATCTAGAAAGTTGTGGAAAAGGGTTTTCTATAGTGTTTTGGACAAAATCATTGGAAATAACTATAATAGTTTTGAATTATATGAATCCTAAAAAATATTGACTTGAAGGAAAGGTCATCCAATGTATTGTTTGAAACCACAAAAATCCTTGGACATAGAGGTTTTGCAGTGATGGGGTTTTTGTGGAGTGGTTAACTAGATATGATGTGGTCTTTATGTCATCACATGGACCACAAAATAAGGGGGTTAGGTTTCTAAATATCCTAATGGGAATGTACATATTGTTCCATAGTAGAGGGGATATCATAATGTTAATGTATTATGAGGGTTGTAGGTCATGAGATAGGGAAGTAGAGCCACAATGTGATGGTCTTATGTGTAATGATTTTCTAATATAAAATGTAAGAATCATCCTAGTCAATAATGTATATCATATATGGTTTTATCTTGGGGAAATATTCCATCGAGTGAATGAAGTGTAAAAAATAACTGGACACAATGTAGTGGAGGGTTTTATGATGTGATGATGTGGAAATAATGAGGTTCATGGGAGGTTGTGGAGGTAGTCACACCATGAGATCTCTTTTGGGATAGAGTATCATGACCTAAACAGTACAATCAGGTTGTGATAATGTAGTTCCCCTGGGTCTTTATTTAAAAATTATCTTCATTACAAGGGATTAAATGGTGTTCTCTTATTCAGAAAACATGCTAAGACTTGAGGAAATATATTCAATTGAACCCTTTTAGCTTTATCATGTAGATCATAGGGATCATGCATGATAAGAAAATAAAACAAGGAGTTTAGTAATTCATTGTATATTCTATGCTGCTCAAAGAGGACAGGGTAACCTATATTAGAAATAGTTTTCACTCTCCCATCATCTACTATACACTACTTGATGTATGGGTCCTATACATATGAATTTATGTCCGCCGTCATTTGTAAGATACTACTTGTGGAAAGGTCTCTTTATATATAGAGTCTTGAACTCTATTCTTTTATAGTTTTTATATTTGACAATGTGGGTTACTATATTTATTTTGTTGTGTGGTGTTTCAATTTACATATCATGGTGTTCAGGATTATAGGTGTGTTTCTCCATTAGATGAAATATAACCTCGGTATTGGATTAGGCACCTAGACATTTTTATAATGGTTTTATTGTATCTGTTGATTTTATGATATGATACTCCCATTAATGATTCATGTACACCAATTAAGTGTGGGTAACCTTCAATAGACTCTAATGGGGATGTGGAAGAGTGGTTAGGTTGATCAAATTTATCATGACTTATAACTCTTTAGGAACCCCTCGATTTGGTTGAAGATGTTCGTGTGTGGTTGGGATATCAACTATAGAAGTAATGTATTATTTTTTATTTTTGGTATCCCGCATTTCTCATGCTTTATAACAGTTATATATTTCATCTAAGAATAATGAGACATTTTTATATTATTTATGGTATTTTACTCCCTTTTTGGTTTTATTTCTTCCTATCGAGTCTATTTAATCTCACCCATGCACTGGATTTGTGTCGAAAGATGGTTTTCCTATGTAGATAAAACTCATTTTGGAGATGGGAGTAGCAAATATGATGTCTTTCTAGATTTTTTAAGATTATTCCTAGTCATTTTTTGTGACACATGAATATCTGTGATAGTGTTAATGGTTGTTACAGCTGGAGATCTGTCAATGTGTTCATGGAGTTATGAGGACCATTCCATTATCTGATATCTATCAGACCCAATGTATTTTCATATCTATAATTCCTTTGGTATTTTATTCTGATAAATTTTACATGGGTTATATGTCTTATACATGTATTTTATACATTTATGTTTTTACATATACTGATTGTGTTTTTGTAAATTCTTAACATTGGTGATATGATCATGTTTCATGTTTTTTAATAAAAGTACAATAATATTGGGTTTTATGATTAATCAATTTGAGTCATGAGACCCTATCCTTTTGGAGGTAAGATTGGAGTGTCACAAATTCCTTATATACAACCAGTGTGGGGATTAGTGGGATGGACCATGCCAATGTTGTATCATGGTAGTAAATCACTAGGGATAGATTTTAGAGTTATAAGTAATGCGACAATTGCTGTAAGAATTTATATAATTGTTTTAAAGGGGGTACTGGGAATTTTTATCATATTCAAGAGACTAGAATTTGTGTAGTGGATGATGTATACTTCTCTAGGACTTTGATATACAATTTGTAAAACTAGATCTCTATTACATCATTTCACGATACACGTATGTTGGTATATGCATCTATTATATGTTAGTTTTGATCATTGATGTATTTTCTGTGAATGATAATACAAATATACATTGATCCTTATTAGATCATCCTATAAAATATAGGTGGATACCACTTTATAGAGACTATGTGTGTATTTTTAGGGTTGTGAAGAGCATATTCCATGAGATTTGGATATCATAACTTGTTAGTGATTGATGAGGTTCTCTGTCCATGAATTAATTTATAGATATCCTGAAAACCATATAAAAAGAAGTTTATCACCCATTTTTGGTATTATCTATATCATTCTTGTAATTTTTATGGTAGTTCTATTTATTATGGTCAAGACTACACATCTTCTAGCTCTTATGTGTGTGTTTCTACAATAGAGGACTCATGGGATAAAAAATGGATCTTAAACATTTGTTAATATAAGTTTCAATATTGTAAAAGATTCATGCTTCTATGAGGTTCATATTCTCACTGACTAGATAATGTGTCTATCATTGATTGCACTACATAGAAAAATGAGTTATTAGTGAACTATATTTTTCATGAATTCATGATGTGAATACTTTGCCATTGTTATATTGGAGAAATTTTTAGAATTGAGTTTTATTTGTGGATGTTTCATGATTGATAAGAATGAATAACCATTTATAAGTATGTGATTTTGTTGAAAAACCTCATGAAGTTTTTACAAATAAGTTTTTTGGTGAATATACTGAATATTAATGGTCAAAGAACTATTCTATGGTAATAGTTATCAATATTTTATGTTTTTAATTTAACAAAACATATAATATATACACGCAGTAATGAATTAGTAATTGAGTATAATTGGAAAGAATATACCTGGTATTTTAGTGTAAGATATAACTTCACAAAAAATTGTACAAGAGTATTTCCATTGATGGACCTCTATGTGGGATATAATATTGAGTTCATATGTATCTTTGTTATATTCACAAATTTTTTAGTGAGAAGTTATTCACAGGAAGAAATAGTGGTAGGAAATTATTTGAAATTATAAAAAGCTTTAATTACTTACCACAATAACCACATATGATTAGTGTGTGTCCCAAATATGGTGAAAACAATTAGATCTTTGAATTTATTCTAGAAAGAGTTGACTATGATTAGTTATTAGTTGAAATATTTCTAAATATAATTAATGTTCTCTTTTTATGTACCCTTTAACTTGACAGTTCTATATTGGGTTATTAATTCTAAATCATGTGTTCAGGAGAAATTTTTTTCATTAAACCCCCTATGTATTCCCAAATATTCAAGATAGTTCTCAATAAGGATGGATTTATTTAAATTATCCCAATGGGTAAAGTGAGTTTATCCTTAAATTATAAATTTATATTTCATGATTTTTATTGAAATCATGTATGATATATATTAAGACCTTCCTTCAAATGGATATGGTTCAAATACTGGTAATACTCAATGATACACTATTTACTAACTGCAGTTGGGTCCACCCCCAAGAGTATGTTGTATTCCATTAGGTGTAGCAAGTGAAGCCCACTCTTAGTGTACTATAGTCAACCAACCATCAATTGGTAAACATGTATTTATGTTCCTTGTGCAAGGATGGTAATTATCTTTATGTGAATGTGGAGGAATGTATGAATTATTTTAATAGGTAAAACTGATTTTTCCCACAACTCTTGATCGATGTATGCATTGACTTGAATTGTGGGTATGTAATTAGAGTGTTTCTAAGTGGAAATATAGAAAAATATTTTCTTTTAAATATCAATGAGTATTTTTATAGGAATTGGGATAACTAATCCTAGTCGTACCATGATAGGATCAATTGTATAATAATCGGAAAAACAATGAGTTTTGGGTTCATGGAGTAGTGCCCATACATCATGATGTTCAAAACATAAGAATAATGGAGATCATAGTGGTGCAGTAGTGGAAAATTAGATAAATACCTTGGGAGGAATCTGTATTTTATGAGGATGAATGATTTTAATGACATACTAGTTAAAATATATTTTATTCTTCCATATATAGGTATATTTTTCGCACCATTAATCAATCGTGGGGATCCCATTGTGTTCAACTTTATGGGAGCCGCCTAAAATCATGATATCAACTATATTAAACTCTGAAAATATATTTTTTATAGAGATGGACATAAAGTATTTTTTTTAAGTTAGTGAACACATCCCCCACACCCCCATGTAGAGGAAATGATATCGGGTTGTTCAAATTAAATATTGGGATAAATATATCAAGTGGATGCTCCTAGAGTGGAGTGTTACACTCAATATAGATATTAAATGGATATTTGTTTGTATGAATGATAAGAGAACTATTGATATATGGTATAAGATAATGTTTTCTCAAAATCTTCTAGATTATTATTAATTGATTTTGGGTGGGGTTATTTTGAGGTCTAGTGATGATAGAGAAGGTTCATATGAATGGAAAAGATTCATCACATTAGATTATAGTGGATTGGTCCACCTTATGGGTAAAAGTGTAGTGTTTGTTAGTTTATTGAGTCTAATATTCTTATTTATGTTCTCATTAGTATATTTTATGAAATATCTTTTATAGAATAGTGAAATATAAAATGTTTATTGGGTGTGAACCTGTTAGATAACGGGATATGGATGCATAATTCCAATGGATGTTGGAAAATTGTCCTTAAAAGATGTTCTATACCACAATGCACTTTTGTACACAGAAATTATTACAATTTCTTCATAGGTAGAATATTAGAAGGAAATTAACATATATCTCAAATTGTATGAATAAAGTAAAATATTCTAGATTCTATTAATAATATTTCGAATCACTTAATGGTGGATCGAAACATCAAACAACAAACATTAAGAATCCTACAAAATTATTGGTAGTGAAGCACTCCCAGCTATGAAATCCTTGTTAGAAAACCATTTCATAATGGATTCCAATTGTTTATGAATTAAATTAATCACATGTAGTGGGACAACCATTAGGTTAAAAGGATTTCATTTAATCATACATTGGGGAATAATGTTCATTTTATTGTATTTCTTCATGATGGGATGAGACTAAGAGTATTGGTGATGGGAAGGGTCATTCTTCTCTAGGGAGGTGGTGTAATGTGGTCACTTAGAGACACTATTTAAAATATGAGGGAAGATATTGTGAAGGTTAATTTTATTGAATCGGGGTTATTTCATGATCTTCATTATTTTTTAACATAATTTATATTAGGGGATTAAAAGTGTAAAATGTGGGTAGGATAACGAAACCCACACTTTTCAAAGTAGAGAATTAACTCAACCTTGAGCTATTAGATTCTAGGGACTTGTATAGGTTTGAAATGGTAAATCGACTCTATCAGAAAACATCACGAAAATTTTATGATATTTATTTGATCCTAGGTGGTGTTGTATATCCTTGAGTTTAGTTTTGGATGATATTTAATGATGACGAAAATTAAAGGATTTGTAATCTTTATTAATTAAATATTTCTTTATATCATTATTATAGAAGGATATTTCATCTAAAATACTTCATAAATATAAATTCTGTCATTTTTTAGTTGTATGGAAGAAATAGTTTAAAAACATAGTTGTTCAGCCTTATTTAATATTTTGGGACCCGAGGATGGCCCGTCATAGTTGTTCTAGTTAAAGAAGATAATTGTTTTTTATTTAAGTAATTAAAATAGCTGAAACTGAGAATTTTTTTTAGATCCATGACTAAAATTATTCATTGGGTATAGTGATCATGGTTATAAAAAACAATTATATAGAGATTGTATACAGTGTGGTATAAGTAAAACCATGGTTAGATCTAAGAATTGAGTCTAGATCCATAATATTATCATTGACTCGATCATATAGTGCTAAATATAGGAACTGTTGTATCAATAACATATTAAAGGTATGGGTATTCCCCATCAGAGTATGGATTTTTTTTATCTTGATCTGTTATTTTTATTCAGACTCTAAGGAAGTAATTCCTATATTTTTAGGGGGAATAATACATTTCCCATCGTTTTTATCTTTTTATATTTTCTTGATTTTGGTTATTTTTTCCAACCTATTCATCAATGGTGAATCTTGTACACAAAAATTTTTGGCCATCCATCAACATCGTTAATTTTATTTATATGATACCACATTGATCCTACTTCCCCATATATTTCATGTTCCTTTATAATGTTCAGTATGGTAAATGATTGAATGAATATTTCTATAGAACAATAAGAAGTTGTTTTTGAGGGGAAAGAGAGATTGATTTTGTAATGAAATAAATAAACAAGGAGTATAAAAGGGTGATTGAGAAATTTAATATCATTGGCGGTGTGTTAGTGTAGATTCATGAGGTGAACTGTCATTTCATTCATTGTAAATGAGTGTGAATTTATTTTTTGGAAGTTTTTTCTACTGATTCATGTACAAGGATTGACTACATGTAGAAAATTAGATATAGATGGATCCATTTACATTATTTTAGAACTAATTAGAAGTGATAATGGTGAAAGATATGTATTACATTCATTTTTAGTATCCAAGATCATTGGTTGAATCATTCCTTGAAGGGGTTTTTTCGATGCATCTCACATGCTGATGTGGGGTAATAGTGAAGTGGTTAATACAATGTGTCTTCCTCATCATAGTTTGGCCTATATGTCAAAGTGTGGAGTAAAGGAAATCCGTTTTTGGTATCATATTTCCTAATGTAGAAAGAAAAAATTATGTTATGGTGGGTGTGGGAGTTGGTACGGAAGAATTATATGGTTATATAAGAACTGAAAGTTGAAATGTTATTAAGGGGATCCAAGATGTTGCGTCAGGGAGGGATAAAACATTATAAGTCCAATATCTTAGAGATGAGTTTTCATGTGGAATTATATATTATATGTATAGTCATGGAGTGGAGGAAGAATCCACATTGTGATAGAATTGTGAAGGATGAGTTTCCTTAACATGGATGAGGGTGACATTGAATAACATCCTATAAACAATGGCGACTATGGGTGGTAGTAGAAGGTGAAATTACTTAAAACAATATTCATATTAAGTCATCAAGGGGTGACCCACATAATCACACCATAATTATTTTTTACATATAGTCTTCCTAAACACCTAATATTTTATTCCTATAATGAAATAATGCACATATTTTCAATATAATAGTCTAGATATGTCGTCATATTTTAGTTTCATACTCCTTATATATATTAACCAAATAAAATGGAATTCTTCTGGAAATCATATTAATCACATTGTCAATTACTCACTCTTCTATTTCATTCCACTCAACAAGGTGTGATTTCTCTTTGTTAATGATATGTTTTAGTCATGACTCATATATTATGTAGGGATCAAGATACTGGGCCTTTACTTATGTTCATATGTCATCCAGTTTATGTTGTGTGACACTTTTCCCTTACTCAATCATATATTTTTTTTCTAATTGACATAGAGTGTGTCATCGATTTAATGTTCTATGTGGTTCATGTTTTCTATTATAAAGGTTGCTCTTATGGTAAGTTTTGGGGCTCTCGTTATTTTAATTTATCTATTGTTAAGGTCTGGGAATCCGAATAGGTTTCTGGAATGGTGAAATAATTTGATGGGACAATTTGGTGGGATACTACATTGAATAATGTGTGTACATCAAAGAGGAGTGGGTTCCCATCGATTGTATATACTGGATGTTTGGAATAAACAACAAATCTATTGGATTCACTAAAACTTGCGAATACATAAGAACACTTTGATTACATTTTACATGTGACATATAGCTCAACCATCAACTTTAGGATTTTTGGAATTTTTATCACAAATGTAATAAAGAGTTTTTAATAAGGTATGAGCTTATTGGATTATATCTATGAATAAAAGGACTAATTTTAATAATTTGAACTTAGAGTGTCTTATAATATATAGATCATTTCTTATCCTTTTCATGATTATTCTATCATACATGGGGTTTTAATCTAATTAATTTCTTTATATTTCTATCTTTTATGTGGGTGTTATACTAATATTTTTAATACATTCCCCTATTAGGTCTTTATGGCCACATTAGTTGAGTGTCGAAAAACATTCTCAATTTAGTGATGGCCTTGTTGTATATAGAGCTAGTCTGCCTTGTTCATATAAGATATCTATATATGATTGAAGATGTATAGTGTAGAATGTGGTTTTTGGATTGTATCTATGCTAGCTGAAGATTATTATTGATCTCAAAGTTCATTTAGAAAGGAGTATCCTTCTGATGTATTTTATATGTTGAATTCATAGGGTGTTATAATGTATGATTACTTTGGTGTTATCCTATGTGAAAATTTTCTATTATTGAGTATCTTATAATTTTATTGTATACATTTTAGTGACTATATAAATTTTTTGTGTTTTTTTATTTTATAAATTAGTCATATGTGAATGTTTACCATTGATATAGTCTGAGGCCATCCATATTATGTGTTATTCCTACACAGCTGAAGTAAACATCTATTTTAATACAAGAATATTTTTCAAGTTGGTACACTCAAATTTCCTCTAGACCTGGTGAGGCCATAAAGGATTGAGTCATGTTAGAGTTTCTTTGTGGTTGGATTTTTTTCATAATGTGGATCAATGGTGGAAGGTTATAATGATTTGAAAACCAAAAGGTATTTCATAATATTATACTATTGAATTGTTCCAAAATTATTTTCTCTCCAATGATAAGATGTATAGTCATTAAACAGATATATACAATGTTTTACAAAGTGTCATGATAATTCATAGCTTTGGGAATTCATTAATTCATTTTATTATTCAATTTCAACATTATTTGCATACTAAGGAGTATAAAGAACGTAATTTTGAGTCTACCATAAGTAAAAATATTCAGTTAAATATCTAATTGATTTAGTTTATGAATTGGATAATATTTATAGATTGATTATATATCATGGAGAAATTTTTTTCAATAATAGAGGACTTTAATAATAGTTCCTCCCAAGTAGTTAAGTTGGATTAAATTAATGATATGGTTTATGGATCATGAGTATCATGGTAGAGGAGGGTTATGTCATCGTATAGATCTAGATTGTAGATTCATACCCTGTGTTATTTTTTCTCTTATTGTGTCCAGATTATATAGAGAATATTTGATTATGATGTAACTATTTATGGAATATTTATTATTAATATTCCATTTTATGATATGACTCTATCTATTTGATGGATTTTAAGGTGAAGTAATATTCATGGATGGATAAAAAATAACTGTAACAATAACATATGTGGTTTATTTTTAACCTATTATATGTTATTATGTAGAATAAAAATTGAAATTTTAAATTTAATATATTTTTCTTATGAATCCTTTGGGAATTTTTTGAAAAGGTTTTAGAATTTAAAAAGTGGGGGGGGGTAAGGGAATTAATTTTGAAACATGGTTTGGATGAAAGAGGTAGTTATTGTGGATTTAGATGTGAGTTAGGGAGGATTATTCGATATGGGGTTTCTCTTGGTGTTAATGTTCTTATTAAATAGGTATATCGACTTAGAGGATGTACTCAAGTTTATATTTATCTTTGTTTAGTATTTATTATTGAGAAAAATAATCATTTTAGAGGTATCTAATTTTATTGGATTGGTTATGTATACAATTACATATTATGTTGTTGGGTTTTTGGATGTGATGAGATGGATTTAAAAGGTGGTTTCACAGGAGAGTGGTTATTTTTATCCTTTTGAGTCCAAATATCACTTTTGAGAGTGCCTATGTTATGGTGTAAAACATTAATTATATATAGGTGTTGTGGTTTACTGATTCGGGTAGTTGTATCCATTTTATAATCGGTTCACTCCATTTTGGGATTATAATTTGGGGGTTCTTGGCATTTTAGTCTAGAAATAGAGGTAAGTGTATTCAAGAAACCATTATGTATGATCCCTTTATTGAATCCCATATTTTCAAACTTTTTATAATCTTCTATATCATATCCTCTGGGAATAGTGAACTATTGTAGAAATTTTTACACAATAGTTATAATATTATTTTATTTGGGGGTGTGGAGATCATCATTCCATTTTCATGTATATTTTGGTTATTGTGGTTCATAATGGTTTCTCATATGGGAAATGAAGGAAGGATAAATGGTCATTCCTTGAATAATAGTGGTGTTTTGTTAAAGATGAGTTGGGTTTTATATGTGTGTTGGAAATATAGAGGGTATTTCATTTATATCATAGTTTTTTTAGGGATTGAGACAATGGGTACCATTCCATGGTCATTCAATGGTTTTCGATTCACCCATAAATCGTTCAAGAGGCTTCTACCTCAGTTGGTTAGTTTTTTTTCATTTGGTTTTTTGATATTTCTGTTCTCTAGATATGGGGAGTCATATCCTATAGAAAATATCATAGTTTTGCTAGTAGGTAGCTATTTTAAAGAGTGAGGTGGGGGGTAATATGCCATGGTGTCTCCTCAGGTGAGTTGTGGTTGAGGTCATTATAGATTTTTGGCACCAACATGCCATGGTGTTAGTAAAAAATATTATTACATAGCAAAAATGGGTGCCAAAAAATTGATCAATATGGTGTCTTATAGTCTTAGACTTTAGTATCTCCCTTTGAATAAGATTTATGTAGTTTTTAAAATGTGTTCACTATATAGTGGATTATGGTTTGACTTTGTCAATAAATATGGGTGTATTCTCCATTGGTTTGAGTTTAGATCCATTCCTCTAAACTAAATTTGACCACATGATTTTCATAGTGACTTACTAATGTATGTCTATAGCATATGAAACTCACTATTCAAAGATAGTTATCTTTCTCAATATAAGGAAACCAATTCCCATGTATCATCTCTTGCAATTTCCTCTTGATCTCTCCCATTGTAGTGGTTGTAATAGTGTCAATTCTTCAATCTTAGGTCAGTATTCAAGTATATTCTAATGATGGTTTGTTATGGTTAGGTCATGTGGTTGTTCCCATAGAGTTTTAAATGTTTAATAATTATTTAATACACTCTATTATTATTCCATAATGATCCATATCATGGTATAGGATTTATATACATTTTTACTATCTTTTTGAATAGTATTCTTGACTATATTGTTTGATTCCTCTAAACCATACTCTCATGTTCTATTCATAAACTCATGGTTACAAAATATTGGATGTTCTAGGAGGAAAGGAAGGGTAAATATAAAGAGAAACTATTAAAACCATGGGTTTATATGCATGATGTTTACCCAATATGTATATGGAATTATTATAATGGAGTTGAGTGAAATAGTAGAGCAATGTCATTGGATATCATGCTTAGAGGATTATTATGTATCCATTAGATGGGATGTATGGATGGATTGGTGAATTATTTGAAATATGTTGTCTTGTTTTTGGAAGAGGAAATTTTATAAAAATATGGATAAAGCCTTACGTTGGATACTCATTATATATATACACACACACAAAAGAAGTCAATTTTTCAAAGATTCTGTAAATGTAGAAAATATCGGATGACCAAGTCTTCAATTGAAAAAATTGTATAACATGGTGGATAATTAATAAAATAGGAATATAAGTAAATAACATGTGTGTACATTCATAACCATCAGTGTGAGAGGGTAATTTTTAAGAGGGGAGATACTCATCATGTGATTCATCACAAAAAATATATCATCTGTTGGCCCATAACACATTATTAATTATTAACCACATGGAATTATGGGAAAATTGTTGTTTTGTAATCTTGTTTTAGTTATGAAATCCACATATTTTGAATTCATAAATATAACATGATATGAAAATATACAATTCATCTTCAACATTCAACAGTGCAACTACATTTTCATGATCACTCATACAGTGAATGTTACCTAAACTATAATAATCATTACCATCATAGAAGTTGAGGATAAAAATTGGATTCCCCTGAAACACATTAATAAGGGTACGTTTTTATAGTGATATCATAATATGTATTAAATGAATGATATTTATTTTTTTGAAATTTTTAGTGGAGGATAAAAAATGTATCTAGGACTGAACATGCTATTTTAAAGAATTGTTTCACGCTAAAATGAGTAAGGGAATGACAAAATGTCATGGAGCTCAGTGTGTCAACATTTCAATTTACATGTGAAAAATTATAAATCCAACTATAGGAATTTTGATGATATGACTAACTAATTTTAAGATGTAATTTATATAATAGTTAGGGATGAAAAATATATATATTTTAATGTATCCAATTCATGGATTAATACATAGTTATAATCTCATTGTACATATTCAAAATTAAAAAATGTCCAATGATCATTTGTATAGATGTTTTATTGAGTATCTATCCTAGATTTATGTTATGATATGGGAATAACTGTTCCGATGTTTTCATTACAATATGTTGAGAAACGTTTCACCACAGATAATATAATATAGTTTTTGAATTTATTATTATTATATCACATCATGGTTCAATAAAAAGATCCATTTTTATGGGAGCATTAAAACTGAGGTTTAGCTAGGTGAAACATAAACCCAAAATATGGAATTAGGGGTCCCTATATTGGACTTGTATATGGAAAGATGATTCATGTGTGGTTTTGAAACTATCTTAGAAGATTATTCAGTGGTTTAATATAGTATTATTTAAGAAGAAAGTATAGTAATTTAAATTAAAATATTTTTACTACATTATATCGGTGTTTAATTCTTGTTTTAATTGAGAAATAAACTTTTTATTTTGGGTATTTAAATGTAGAATATAAAGAGAGTTATCTATAAATCCCTTGGATTGAAACTAGGATTACATTTAAAGATTCCATTAATGTAAACGAAGAGTTTGATGAAAAATACACAAATTAAAATGAGATAGAAATTATTGTATTATATAAATGTATTTCATATGTTTTATTTGAATTGAAAAAGAAGTATTCATGATATAACATGATTATTCCTAAGTTATGAGAAGAAATGGTGATATATACACCATCCTTAATAGAAGCAAGGGAAAAAATTCCACTATATAGACAAATATATGATGTTTTGAAAAAACCAATAGGATAAATGAAACATTGATATATCAGTCAGATACATGGAAATGGTTGAGTACACATTGACGTATATGACATTTTTCGGGCAATGGAATTACAATTATTACTTCTATAAGTGATTGATGGTGGGTGGATTAAGATAAGAAAACATAGATTTCAATTTATATTTTTATTTGAAGGAGATATAACATATTAAAACGAAAATTCCAATTTTTTAATTATTAAAATAAAGGATAGCGTATTTTAGTAGATGGAGTGGGTTTTATGTTGATTTTATCTAACTGAAGTAAAATCAACACAACATATTGAGGATCAAGGAGTATCTACATAAAATCCAAGATGAAAACTTTTTAGGGGACCATGATGATTTGAATAAGGCCATCATGTCTATAAACTATTGAATAATCATTTACTTTTATCGAATGGCCATTCCTCACCTGAGTAGTGTGCATATAAAAAGAAGAGGTAATACACATAAGACCAGTGTTCCTTTATATTTATATTTTGTATGTGTGTTAAGTGGGTGATATGATTTCTTATAAAAGATTATATTGATTGAATGAATGATTATACTATCATGTGAAAAATATCCTGAAAGAAGAATATAAATTGAGAGGAAATAAAAATGATAATATTTTTTGATACCATAATTCACCCCTTCTAAGGGTTTCGACATGTGGTATTAGAAAATAATGGTTCTTAATTTTCATTGGAAATTAATATTGGTTTTATGATCTCTTTGATATTACGGATCCCTGGATGAGGATTCCATTTTTCAGTTGATGTAATTAATATTAAAATAAAGAGATGTAGTTTTTCACATTGGATTGTGCATGGAAGCTCTAAAATTTATTCAACGAGTTAGGGTTCTAAATAATCATAGAAAAATATTATGGGATGAAGGTATATAGAAAATAATGGTAAAATTGTTATCCAATGATATTCATAAGAAAGACAAACATTGTTTTAATAGTTTTAAAATATTGATGAATTTGAAAATATTCTATTAGAAAAATTTATATGTGATGAACAATAAAGACTCAATATCTAAACATGATGAAGTTCACAAGATTTATAGAGGAAAAAATAAGAAAAATAATGAGGTATTAGAGCTGAAATAAATAGCCATATATGAATGATGAATTAATATCAAAATTAAATTACTTTTTAATAATAGTTTGGATGATAGGTGTACATCCATAATTTTAGTTTCGTCTTATGGGAAGGAATAAGATGAAGATTCCATAAAATTGGTCATTAAAGAATCCCTTCGACAATTTGAATGCAGTTAAGGTGGAATATAAGATATATTCAATTTCATTATTAGAACATAAACTCCATTTGATTGTCTCAAGATGAGTACCACACATTCATAGAAGATCTCCCAGTCAAAAAATGGTAGACTAATGTGTATATAAGTAGCTTTGATGTTTGAAATAAATAAGATGGTGAAAAAATGAATGTCCAAAGTGACATTCTTGAACGAATTTTACATGATAGGTGGAATAAAATAGTAAATATGGAAGAATTCATAGTATGTATTATATCTCGTGGAAATCAATCTGAATAGAAGAAATAGGATATGATAGATGTCAATTCATGATTTGAAGAATATGTTTGGTAAATTTGAGGAATATAATGAGAAAATCATCGAATTGGAGGATATATTTAAAAACTAAACTTATTAGAACAAAATATCATAATGGGATACCCTAACCCATGAAATGAATGGATAAAAATATCTAAAATCAATATATCAAAGTAAGATTCCTATCAAAATTAAAAACAAATAGTATAGTTACATCAAATACAGAAAATAATCAATACTAATATAAGTATTATTTGATTTGATAAATTTTTAGAATGTCGGACAAACATTTTGTGTGTGTATGAAATCTATTATTTTCAATAATAATGTATTACACTTGATACATATAGTTCACATGAGCCATCACTTCACATTGATCTGTTAGAAATTGTAATTTTCAAACTAGCAGTAGTTGTATATGAATAACATAAAGGTACATATATAGACATTTAATGTATATAACCCCAACATTTCTGAAAATAATGGGAATGGAGAAGCTAGATAGTATTAAGATAAAAGGTCGAAACATGTAATGGTATTTATTCTAATAATTAATATGTTTTGAACACTCGATGATAAAACAAAAAAATCACAGCTATAAGGATATCTAGAATCAAAATATAAATACAACCAACAACATTAAGTGAGTGATATGAAGATTATTTTGAAAGAAAACAGTATTAAAGAATTTCCTTGTGAGGAAATTATAATTAAATTAAAAAGGAATTATCTCATAATGAGATAAAAGAGACCTTTCATATTGAATAAATAGTGATAGAATGACTATGTAAGGGGTTTAAAAAACATAAAAAAACATAAAAAAATATTATATATGATATGATAAGTGATAATGGAACATGTTCATGTTGTTCCAATTTTAGTAATATAGAAAATGTGTGTGTATATTGAGGATCATCTAATTCATGGATGAAAATATTTCAAAATTACTATACATATTATTTTTTTGAAAGGGTAAAATTGCATTACTAGGTTGATTATCATTAATGAAGTGGTTTTGAAACCATCAAAAATGAATGGAACATATTCATATAAAAAAAATATTTTTGTTTAAATAATTCTAATCTAATAGATATATATGTTCAAATTTTAATAAAGGGGTTGGTGTTTAAATACCAACTACTCTCCTTAACAATAATAGTATCAACATACCCCACTACCGATTATACTTTATTTTTATATCTTATAAATGGAGTGATGTAGGAGAAAATATGATATAATAATTATGAGATATATGCATTATTTTTGATTTAAAAGTATCCTTGTAAATCTAAAATAATAAAACTAAAATGGGGTCCCATGTAAATTATATACTCTAAATTAGAATACTCGTGATGAATTTTGAACATAAACTATCTTGGACTTCATTGAAAAGAATTTTTTTATCTCAAATTCAGGTATAAAAAATATTAAATGGGAATGGAGGATGGAATTTCAAATTTAATATATCCAGGAATCATAGAATCAAACTATATATACATAAAGAACATAAAATGTTGTGTATAAATGATGATTTGAAGTGATACTTGTGTCAAATGAATGCACTAATATTTCTAATAATGTAGGGACTATTTTAGAATCCACTAAAGTTATATCATGTGCTTTCCAATAATGTTACACCACAAGGAATGTATTTCCATATTGATTAATAAGAATCAGTAAATATTATCTAATTTATATTTTTTACATATTAAAATAATGGTATAATAATAGTGACCTTTTTTTGATACCATAATTCATTTTAGAGAAATAATGTTATAAAAAATGTTGTATATACATGTTATTCCTTTGAAAAAAATATTTCATTAAATTATTCTTGGAATTTTATTATAGGAAGGAGGATATAATGTCAAGAACATAAAAGATTATTTTACTTACATGAGTGAAGGAAGATTCTGTATAATTTCATAGAGATTATGGGCTCATGTGGTATCACTTGTCCAGAATTGAATTGTGTAATCCACTACTATTACAAGTGTCATGATACTCATCTAGGTGTCCTAATGTTTTGGAACTAACTAATTTTTGGGATGTTATTTGATATCATATTTATAATTGTACGCTCTATCTAAAATGAATTTTATAATCTGTTTTACAAATATATAAAACATTTTAAATTTCGAATTTGACTCTTATTTCCTACATCAAGCTCTCACACTATTGGTGTAAATTTTTTTTTCAAAACTATTATCCTTGGGGTTTTTTAGTCATAAGAGTATTAAAGGAGTGAATCTATAATATAGAAATGAATCTTATGTTAAATAGATGTTTCAGAATTTAGTGAATCTCAAGGATGCTTCATACTATACGGTTTACTGAAATGTTTTTGGGACGAACAAGACACCTTTAAAAAAATGAAAAATTATTAAATATGTGACAAGATAATGAATTCTCCGGATAAAATTGGGGAATAAAGAGTTTTAAAATGGTGGGTTTATAAATAGTGTTGATACCCTCATGGGATTTATTTAAAACATGGTTTGTATTATAATGATAAAATGGAGAGAGAAGAGATATCTTCATGGAATTTATTATATATATGATAAAATAAAACGGGGCGATATTGTGAAATCAGAGTTTTATATATTTTATATGTGGAAATTATGTATATTGAATTATTAACAAGAATTTTATAGAAGTAATGATGTAAAAGAATTGGATTCCAGGCTTTGTGGATTATTATGAATAAATTATATATGATTTATAGATGGATTTTAGAGTTATTGGAAAACGGTATCCCATTTCATGAAAATTAATTTTTTTGATAAATATATAAGGGACATGGTGTTAGATACTTATTTTATATATGTTGTTAAAAAAATTATAAAACAGTTTATAAATAAAAAATATAGATATAGTATCGAATTATATAATTGAGGATTATACAACATAAGATTTATAATTAGTGAAGGAGAATCTATAAACAAGAATATCTATGGATCAAAATATGCATTATTTTATATAGATCAATCCATAATAGTATATTTCACTACTATATATTTTGATTTATTTAGAAAAACACTTAATCCATGTTAAAAACACTGATAAAAAGGGGGACTTTTATTAGCCACAAAAAATGCATTGATAAAAGTATCCCTTTATCTGGGGTTTTTTAGTGATGATAAAATAATTCCATTTATTAGAACATTTTTAACAATGATAAAAGAGATCTTTTATCATTTACTTTCTTATAACTAGTAAAATTATGTCTTTATAAATGCTAAAAACGGTTTTTAGCACTGATAAATAGTACATTTCCAAAACATAGTTTTATAAACTGAAAAACAATTTATTAATATATAAATTTAAAAATTTTAATAAAACGTGATTTATATAATAATAAATTTATAATATCACATAATATATATTTTAATTTTTAGAAAAAGGTATACAAATAAATCAAAAAAATTATTAATTAAAATTTTGATAATTATTATTGAGTAATAGTAATTTAATGACAATTTGAAGTTAGAAAAAATCAATTAAATAATAAATGATCATAAATATGTTGAAAGAATGACTTATAAATCCAATGACCATAAATTTTGATACGGGTGTCTTTTTGGGATGTACCGCATTTCCAATAAAAACAAGAAAAATATCAACTCCATGATGATTGAGGAAAACCTATTAATCATTATTTTGGGTCAAAACATTCCTCAAAAGCCTCCAAAACGTTGTTTTTACAAGGTAACCACCATTTTTTATATTTTATTAAATTTCATCTTCATTTTATAGAGTCTTATTATATTATTTGGTGGTGAATAAATTTATTCACGAGTTTTACACTCATATGGATATTATGGCATTAAAATATTCTCATTTTTTATATTTTACTACAATTTAAAATTAAATATATACTCATATATATATATTTATATATATTTACACATACAATTTAATTTCATAAATGAATATGAAATCATATTTACAAATAAGATATCTTTATAAATTAATTTATTATCATATTTACAAATAAAAACTATTTAAAGATAAAAAATAGTAATAAATATATTAACCATATCTAAATAAATAATTATTTTTATTTTATTTAAAATAATAAAATATGAATAATTATATTCCAATAAAATGTATATATATTACTTATATGCATATAAATATGTTTATGTTTTTTATTAATAACTAAAAAATATATTCTTATCTATATACTATAAAATATATATAAATATTAAAATAAAAAATATGTTTGTAAATATAAATATGTACAATTATATTTATAGACATGCACATATATATTAATATATATATAGACACATATCTGTATGTATGAATTTATTTATAACCAGACACACACACACAGAACATATGTTATAAAATTATTTAAAAATTAATAAATATATGTGTATGGATATATAAATGTAATAAAATATTTATAAATATATAAAAATATATAAATAAATAAAGTGTAAAATAATATATAGAAGTGGTAAATATACATATCCATGGGGGGGAAGTCTCAAGTTCAAAACGGATGAAAGGAATGGTTGCACGAACATGTGATCAGGGATTCCTAGAAATAATAAATGGGAAGTGGATTTCTAATCAAGTTATAATAAAAATAGGGGTGCATAGACTGATGATAAATGTGGGGTAGTCACCCCATCCGAATCTGAATCAATTAATAAAAAAAATTATTTCAATGAATTTATTAACATTTTTTCATCGATAAAGGGGTACCCCATTCAATAGAGCATAACTGAACACCTCTTTTTTCACTGATCAATCCAATTTCTAGATCTTTTTAAATATCGATCTATAGTATTGTGTTCTTGTTGGGAGATTCGATCCAAATAGTCCTATCAATTGTCTCATACCATATGAAGTAATATTTCTCAATAAGTAGTACTGAAATATATTTGAGGTGGGGTTGTGTGTTATTTTATAACTGTTAATATTTTAAACTCTTAATGTAAAATTATTCATTATAGTAATAGTAAAATACTACATTCACATGTGTGGTTCTATCTGAATGAAGATTGATATAGTGCATCTTAGAATAAATAGAAAAAACATGATCCCCAGAAACCACTGTATGAAGGGTATGTTCTTATGATCAAATAAGTTGTAACATCAAATGTTTGAGATTATGATCTCTCTATAGATAAGTGGAGGATAATAATATTCCCTCTACAATTGAACTTGTAGATCAAAATTATGTTGTCACATTGAAATATGAATGATTATGGAAGTACATCATGGAACTCAATGTTTTAACTAATTAATTTACAAATGAAAAATTGGGAATCACACTATGTCTATTTTGAAGATGTGTTTGACTGGAATAGTGTATAAAATTTACAACATATTTCATTGTGATTTTTGGAGAAGAACATCAAATTATTTATACACCACACAATGGAGGAATGTTTGGTGATCATTGGGTTGTACTAATTCTAATGTAAAAAAACATTCAAGTGAGTTTTTTATAAATTTATTTGGTTGTTTCCCCAATAATAGTGCAATGTTTTGGGTTGAAAACATCTAATCAATATTAATTTCAATTTTACTGGATAATTATAACTAAATCCCTGGATAAGGTTTTTTTTAATGGAGAGTTACACACCACCTTGTGGTGATTTATAGAGATGCATGTTGCTGAGTATGTAAAACTTTAGTTGTGTCTATGTGATATGTGTAAATCCACAATGGGAATGATTGTAGTCAAGGTGGACCTATATATGATATGAAAAATCTTTAGGTGTCTCTATTCTAACCTAGTACATTATTTATATGTTTTGTTAAAGAGTTATGTTATAGTAATTGTGGGTGTTTGAATTAAAATATTAGTACTATGTAATATACATGTTTAATGAAGGTTTTTTAGAGAAATATATCTATGATTTTTGTGTAATTAAATGGAGTGTATGGAGATATATATCGATTGATTTTTTGGACTGGTGTTTTTATTATAGTTAAATCTTTCATTCTAAGAAAATTGTAATTTAATTCCACATTAATGTAAAATTGTGGGTGTTTTAGTGACATATTCAAGATGTTTTTAAGGAACATTAATAGAATAATTTAAATTAAAACTATTCTAGTTTTGGGTAATAATAATAATTGGTGGGATCTACACTATCCATTATAGATTCATGGAATCAATAATTCAGGTATATAAAATGCACTATGTAATGTTGAGAAAAGCGGTGTGACCTATATGATTTTAATATTTTATGAAAAGGAAATGGAAGGTAAAAAATTTACTTATTTTTAGGATGAAGAAGACAATAAAATAATTATTACTAATATGGAATTATTTGTATTTGAAACAAGTTATTTATAATGATCGATTTGAATTTTCAGCTTTTATCATTCGACAGAAGGAAAATTAATACAATATATTAAATATCAATGTACATATTTTTGGGGTCAAATATTAATGTTTTTTCACTAATGAATCATTATTTAAATAGGTCCATAATGTTTCATAATTCTGTTAGGTAGATTATAGGTTTATTTACTAAAAACACATCATTTTGGCAATTTATGAGATTAGAGAAGAGGAATTATGCCTAATATTAGTAGTAATCCCTTCATGAATCAAATTTTGTATTCCATATAAGAGTATTATATCCATAAACACATAAATTGATAAAGTGGTTTCTATTTAGTTAAACCAAGTAAAATTCATTATATTTTCTTATTTATAATTTTTATGTGTTTTGGGAAGGTGATATGATTGTATGTAAATGAGAAAAAAGGATGAATAAATATTCCAAAAATAAGATACTAAAACATGAGGAGAAGTAAATATAATAGAAAAATTAAATATAAAAAATCAATTGAACCCTTTAATTGTGTATATGGTTCAATAAAATCTCAATTATAAGGAATTTATTAAATTTTGATATGAAACTGTCTAGGAAGTCATAGGAAGGGGAAGGAAAATTCCAAGTGATTAATGCATTTCATATATTTTAATGTATATTGGTTATTAATGACTTGTATTTGATTCTGTAATTATATAATTGTTGAACCTTGGTATATTTATAATTTTATAATTACATAATGTTAATAATGTAAATAGGATTATTAACATATGGAAATTAAGGAACTGTCAATGATTTTTACTATAATTCATTATTATAAATTTATTTATGTTTAAACATGTTATCAATGTGGGGAAATTGATTGGGTCTCTTCCATATGATTGTAAATGGGTGTTGATGTGTTTTCATTTTTTACGTATCCACATAAATATTGATAAATTCAGTAATGTGTTATGGATGGTAGTGATAATGGAGATAAATTTGGATTTATTAAATGGTATTAATAAATATGTAAAGTTAAAGGAATCGTACAACATGTTGATGGTTTGGTGGTATTATTTGGTGTGTTGTTTTTTTATTTTATTATCATGTTGAAATGGGTGATGTTTTTGTGGAGAGTTTTTTCTATATTATTCTCTACGTGTTTTCAGGGAATTTTTATGATTTGAGGTGTCTGGTACTTATTTTTTTAATGGAGGAGGGGAGATATTGGGGGTTTTTTAGTTGTATTGAGTTTGGGATGGTGATAATAATGAATGTGGTGGGTTAAGAAGAATGATCACAACTGATTGAATCTATTATTTAAAAAAATTTAATGGATCTGAAAACAAAAAATGAAATGAGGGAAACATGATGATATAATATGATACTTTATAAAATAAATGTGATTATTAATTTAATGAATGGTTAATTATTGAAAAAATGGCGATGATAGATAATACATGGTTTGAGATTAAATAAATGTTACCTGGATTCCACAATGAATCCTATAAATGTAGTAAATAGTAAATGGTAAATGGTGGAATTTTGAAGGATATTGAAATGTGTTTTTTTTTGTCATCTAAATTCCTCTAACAAAATTTTTTGTTATACTATTGATGATAACATTTAATTTAATGTGGGTTTATGGTTTTGAATATATATGTAGCTTTTTTATATTGTGAATGTTTTCGGGGGTATCATGTGGTCGTGGAGGATAAATTGTATAATTTTTTTGAGTTGTGGTGGATTACAATATGTAAGATCATACATGGTATAATGGAATAATTTTTAGTTTCTATTATATAGGTAAAAGGTATTATATCGTTGTGATAGTTTCAGTAATGCGGGGATGGATGAGAGTATTATTTCAAAGAACTTCATGTTCAGGATACCCAACTATAATGATAAAGAATTTGATAAGTTAATGTGAAGTGAGAATATGTGGTGTGAGATATAGGGAAGTGGAATTCTGGATATGGATATAAATTTACAGTATGTTGATGTATTGTGTGGAGGTTGTCTTTTGTGTTTAAATTATGATATTTATTTGGATTTCATGTCTTTCCCAATAGTATTTCCGATCAGAAAGAGTGGCCACCCTACCACCTCTCTTATATATTTACATGAAATGGATCCAAATAAAAGATATAGTGGTGGTATTCTCCAGTCCTTTTCTAGTGTTGAATTTGATTATTTTTATCAGGTTAATGATCCATCAAATATAATAATTATCTACATTTAATTTATTTATAATGATAATTGTTCGAGAAAAATAATTGAGAATGCAGTTGTGGTTGTTTTAGGATGTGGAGGACATTTTGGTAAAGGTGGTCGAATGTAGAGTTCAATGACCTATATTCTTATGTTTATCCAACTTTTATTTTTTATTACGTTTTTCATCATCTTTTTTTTATATTTCATAATTTTTAATTCTATTTTAATATGGATGTTAATTTTTCTATAATGATGATCATACATTGTACTTCAAAGTGATCTCCTCTCCACAACATTTTTTTTGTTTGCAAGGATAATTCATGGGTGATTGGGGTTACAATTTTCTAAGTCCACATGGAGTTTAGTGGGCGATCATTATATTGAGAGATGTTTTTGTATATTATTTCATGATATATGTTTACATTACATATCATTTTCATTTTTTGTTTGAATTTATCTATTGATTTTAAATTCTCTAGAGGTTATTTATTGTTACAGTTTCTTAATAATTCTATTGATTTTTATTTGGGTGGTGCCTTATAATTAGGAGTTTTATATCATTGGATATAGTAACCAAACTTGAGAAAATTAGATGTCATATCAGTGTCTACTATCATATTCACTTCTATAATATAAGTGACTTCATATGGTTGTGGGTTGTGAGAGTCAAATTTCCATGTTTTGGCCACCCACAATTTTATTCTAAATTAATTTACCCCTCTGTTAGAGGATAGTTTAAAATCCCATTTTCAAACTCTAGATAGGTTTGGGTCATCTCCAAATAAATTGTTGGAATTTATTATTGATCACTATACACTTAGTCTCACAATATAGATTTATATTAATTTAAGGTGGACTAATTTTTTTCATTTTATTGTTAACATATTAAACCAACTTATAGAGTATGGTGGATAATATTACTTTGTTTTGGTGGAGTTTGGGAAATGGATTAATTATAGATAAATGTTTTAAAGGTTGTTTATGCATCATTATTAGTTTTTAGGAACATGAAAATTAAATAATTTTATCATATAATTATTTTGTTTTTACTTTTCAATGTATAATCACCATTATTTTGCTTTATTTTTACAATTAGTTAAACATATACAAATTTCCATAAAAATATTAAACTAAAAAATAAAGGAAATTGGATAATATATAATTTAGTAAAATTATCATTTATATTGTTTAATTATATATTTATTTATTTTCAATGAATGTTATTTTGAATTAATATTATTGTTAATGATTTATGAAAAAAATTACATTTGATTATTAAATTAGTAGTTAATGGTATGGTAGAGGAAGCCTATATCTAGAAATTAGGACTAGATTTTTTTAATTTGAATGGATTGATGTTTTAATTAATTAAAAATAAAATTAATAATTCAAATATTATTATGGAAGAGCCATTTTATTGAATTTTTTGGTTTCGATTATTGTTTCGGAAGAATGGTTGTTGTCTCTATTTTTTTGTATGTCGTTTTGTTGGAGTTATTGTTAATTTATATTCTATATTCATGTGAAAATAGTTTGAGTCTCGTTATTGGTTGTTTTTGGATGTTTTTTATGAGGTTGTGTGGTAGATTTGATGTTTTTAGGGAGTTATAGATTCCAAAGAATATGTTAACATAATTATTTTAATTAAAAAATTGATGAATTTTGTCACATACATAACTTATTTTAAAGTTATTTTTAATTTATTTTCCATTCATTCTTTGTTTTTTGGGTTTCCAAAGGTTTAATGGAGAATAGGTGAGTTTTCATTAATTGGTCCAAACCGTGAGCTCAATTCCAGATTTTAAAAAAAAATTGTTTCTTTTATAACATTTTCATTTTTTAGTATTTATCAGTAATTCCAACTCCTAAATGTCCTCCCCTGATATTTTAACACCACATTTAAATTTGGAGCCTTTATAAATCCATAATCATGGGGTATTTTGGTTTTTATTTGATAATTGGTCCAACCTGAAAGCCCATTTTCGAGTTTTAAATTGTTTCTTTAATTGTTTAATTTCTTATTCATTATAATGAATTTTTTGGTGACTCTACCTCCCCCTAGATCCTAAGAAGCCCAGACGTGCTCTTATTCATTTTCCCCCTCTTTGGATCTCGTTTGCATCACGATTGAGTGCTGAAATTCTTAGGGTTTCTAAAATCGGGCAGATTTGAGGAGGAAAGTTATTTCCATCATAACTCTCTCAATTCTTACTCTTTTTCCCCCATTCAGTTCTTATATGATCTCATAATCATTATTCTAACATCCCTGTAATTTTTGGATGTTTTAAAATTCAGATTCTGGTGTATTTTGGGCCGTTTTATTCAAGATTGTTTTGAGTAAGTGTTTCTCTCTTCAATTTTTCATTCTCCTTAGGGTTTCCCCCCTCTTTCATTATTTTCTAAAATGTCCAGAAGTTAGGGTTCGATCCTGAGGTCTGATTTGGTATCTTTTGGGTCAATTTTTGGTGGTCTAGGTCTGTATTTATATTCCTTGTGGTGCGGCGGTGGTGCGCTTAAGGTTTCTCACCATGTTTTGAGGGTTTCGACTCAAAAGGTAGGTGATTCCATGTGTAACCATTTTATGATGAGTTAGCTTGATTGGTTTATTAATTTAGTATATTTATAATCTGCTTTTTGTGGTGTGAAAACTATTTTTTGATGAATTTGGATAAACATTTAATTTTTTGTTGTATTTTAGCTTGAAATTGGGTACTTTTCATGTGTGACTCTTGGGGTAATGTTTGGGTTTAGTTTATAACATATGAAATTGATTTATTAGTCTTGAAAGGGGATGAAAATTCTGGTTTGGTAATTCCTTATAATCATGTAGGCTTTTAAAAGAGATTTTTGATTGAGTTTAAGGTGTAAAACTGTGTTGTACTTCTTGAAGGTGATTTATGAAAACGTGTGTTTTTCATGTGTATCTTTATGGTATTATTTGATGTATTTTTATATCACATGGGGGTGCTTTAATAATTGTTTTAGGGATGAAAATTCTGTTTTGGATTGTTATTGGTATGATTTTGGTTTTGAATGAGGGGTTTGAAATCGGTTTAGTGTGCAAACAATGGTTATACCTCTTGGGTTTGTTTTATAAAAATTGGAAATGTTTTATTTGGTTAAACAAAGTTGGGAAAGGGTGTATATGTACTGTTTGGGTGAGTGTGTTCAGCTAATGTAGGTTTTTTAATGGTAAAGTGGTGATTCGAGATGTCAAACATTTTTAGAATGTTTTATAAATTGCCAAAATGTTTTACTAAATTGTGTTTTGTGTGCGAAACACGGGTGTGGGATGTTTTGTGTGAGTTTATTGATAAAATTAATTGTGAAGGTGAGAACGATATTATGTGACATGTGTGTGGGCTGTTATGTGAGTTGAATATCTTGTAATGGTTTTATAAAATCGTTTAAAGGATTTTTGGAACTGTTAATGAAATGGGAAAAGTGTTGTAGGCAATTTTGGTGTGAGTTTGATTTCAAAATGCATTTGAATGAAAAGTGGAATTTTTGACTTGTGTGATGTACATGGGGCTGTTTGGTTAATGTGTGATGTGGAAGTGATATTTTCATGTGAAAACTATACTTCTTGGATTGTTGAACTTGTTTGAGCACAAAGGGAAAACCCGGGTATCTAGGTAGGTGGACGTGTACTAGTATGCTAGTGAATCCGTGAGGTTTGGCCTCAGTTTCACATAGCATGATTGACGCTTACAACTCTAAATAAACTATGATGATGATGATTGGGGACCACTAGGTTATGGGTATGATCCCTTCTAGTGGCTTGTGCATGAGAACATATATTTTTTGTGTTTACTCTCACTGAGATACGAGGTACCTGGGACCCGCAGCTAGCTAGTGCCTAGGGGTTATTTCCTATTACTTGTGCTCATTAGATCCTTTGTACTTACCGTCGGAATACAGTATTGTTGGCTGGAAAATTCAGTAGCTTTGTTATTTATTTTAAAAATTTTGTTCCTTTAAAATTATCCCACATGAAAACTACTTTCATTTATTTTTGCATCCTTTAGAAAATTGTAACTATAATTTCTTATTTACAAAACTTGAATTGATTTTTGTCATGAAATTTTTATCACATGGAATATCTTAGAGGTGGTATCCTACTGGGCTTTTTCTCACACCCTACTTACACCTTTCAGTGTAAGTATACTTGCTTATTTTATGTCACAGGTTTGGGTACAGGATTTATGCCATTGGTTTAGGTTTTTAGCTATCCATTGGGATGCAGTGTCGTGGAGATTTCTTGAGGGCGGTGCCTATTTCCATGTGGAGGTTATTGGGATGCCCTTATTTGGTTTTGTACCATTGTAATGGTCTTTAAACATAGTTTTGACTTATGTATTTCAGTTCTGAAATTTTGTAAAAGACGGTTTTAGTTGAAAAATCCAGATTTGTTTTATTGAGTTTGTTTGTTGTTTAAGGATTATACAGTCGTGTAAATCATTCCCAATTATCATGATATGATACCCAGGAACTTGTGCCAACCCATGGGGATTGGGAACGCCCTTCGAGCCTTGGCACGGGCTAGGTTTGGTGCCGGTTTGATGGCGACCAGATTCGGTTCGTGACAAAATGGTATCAGAGGAGGTTCTGGTTAACTCTTTGGGTCACATTTTTTAGGGAACAATCGGGATAGTATAAATTTAGGATTGTTGGGACATGGAAGTTCGGTTATGGGTAGTGTTCCTGATAACCATACCTCATGACAGGATTCGAGTCGCCATGAGAAGTTGGGATTTATCTAATTCCATTGGTTTTCTTGGTTTGATGATTTTTAGGGGAAATGAAACGAGAGTTGGGTTAACGGTCTCAGTGAGCTCGCAGGGCCTGGAAAGCCATGTGAAGCTGGGGATATTACCTAGAAAACTCTTTGTGACAGTGAAGTGATTGGAAAATGGCCGCCAACTATATTTCCAAGTCACCCACTGAAACTAGTTTCCTCTTGCATTGTTTTGTGCTTTTGTTTTGAAATCTTGGCACTTTGGTTATAAGGTGTCTTGGTTTTAAGAAGCGTAAAGTTTTTATGAAATGATTTTCAAATAAAGAGGGAATGGATTGGTTTATGAAATGGCGGAACTGAATTTTCATAATTGTTTTGAAATGTAAAATGGTGTTTTTACACCTCTTTGAAAGAAAGAACAATATTGAAGTTGGTTTTGAAAAGTGTTTCCAAAAGATATTTCTAAACAATCTGAGTGTGTTTCAATGGGATGAGTTGTTTTGAAATTGAAGTGAATATCTTGAAAGTGAGTTATTTTCTAAATGTTTGTGACTTTCTGAAAATTTTTGTAAGATGTGAGTTGGGATTTTGATCTCGTGGTTAGCAGTTTTGAGAAAAAAGGATGTGTTGGTTGACAGTTTTGGTTTTGAAAAGTGGAACAAATTTTTGTTTTAACCTTTGGTATTTTTGTGAGAAACCACATGCATGGGGTTATATAAAAATATGGATGGTTGATGACATGACTAGATGAGAGTCGAGATGGATATGAGGAGGGTTCCTGGTGTGGCACAGAAACATGCATGTGTAAGGCCCATGGGATACCATTGGTGGATGTGCTAACCACTGAACCATTTGTTTTCAAAGAAAATTTTTTAATGAGAAACATGAATACATGATGAATTGTTTGGAATGGTTAATATTATGTGTTTTTTTTAATGTTGATGTTGTTGGATGTTTTGAGTCCAAGATCCCCTCCTGTTTGAACTGTGTTTTGGGTTTGGGTTTGGTCAGTAAGTTGTGTTATAGGGACAATTAGTGGTCTCTTATGAAAAATGTTTTGGGAAACCTTTATGATGGTTCCCTTCATGTGTTTGGATCGGGTTTGTGGTATGTATTGACTAATGGACTATCTTGGTTGGGTCCTTGGGTTCAACCGTTGAATAAGGTACACCCCCATTAAAGGTTAGTGCACAACTCAAGTGCAACCAGGATTGTTTCACTGTTTGAAGACCCTCCAGTTAATCAATATAATGAATATTTTTCTTGAGATTTTTAGATTGAGTTTATACCCATTCCTTTATTTTATTTTTAGATCCTCTTGTAACAGGAGAGTTCTCGTGGAAGGGTGAAAGAGACCATAGTTTCTTATGATTCCTGATTCGTCGAAGGTGGATGTGGTCTAGGGTTGTTAGTGTGGATGACTGACTCGATGGTGTCTAAGAGGGACTTTGGGGTTCTTCAAAGTTTCTTTGAAACATGAGTTCATGTTAAACCACAAGTGTCGGAAATATGGTCACGATAGGTAATTGTGGCCACTTTCTAGAATTGTGTGTTGTTTGGGGATGTTGTATAAGGTCCCTCTCCAAGCATTGTTTATATCAGTCGCAATGCCCATGTTCGGTGATGCCTTATGATGTCATGTGCTCGATTGACCATATAGGTGAAAGTCGTGAAATCCTCCAAGAGTCTCTATTGTGTTGGGTGGATGTTTCCCTTGGAAAAAATTCAAAATCGTCCATTTTAAAGGAAGGTGAGTGTATGTGTTCTTTACTTCTATTGTTTCTCACCTGAAGAAACAAGGTGTGATGTGTGTGCATCTTCTTATCCCTTGTTTCAGTGAAATATCGGGATAGGGTAAAGTGAGATTGGAATTTGTTATGTCGGGAAAACTTATCTTGGGATGCGGTGTATTTTTTGGTGGCACTGAAAGAAGAATTCTCATTCAGTGGGTTTTCGAAGACTAACTGCGAGGCCGAAGATGCTTCAATCATTTTAGCTCCAACCATAGGTCTTAGAGAGAAGCTGGAACGTAGTCAGGGGAAATCACAGGGTCATTTAAACCCTTGTACAAAGTCCTATCCTAAATATTAAATATAAGATGATTTTAAACCTCTAGTATCATTATCTTTCTTCTTCTGTTTTCACGTTTGGTGGAAATAGATAGAGGGCCTTGTACCCATGACATCTCCCAATGTCATTCCCTCCCCATTTGGTTTCCATTGAGTCTTTGGAGAATTGTTAAAAATTTGGCTAGACATGCTGAGCACATGGTTTGTGAACGATTAAGAGAGACTGTGTGCCTAGAAGCCATGCATGATGATTGATCAGCACAGTTAGTTCATGGTTTCACAAACTGTGCATACTAACCGTGCGACCTTCCCAAATCATGAAATTTTTGGGTCTTTCTGTGCCATACTATGCTGGTCGATTAAGATGGTTGGTTCTTATGGTGGGGATAACCACTCTGATTCTCATGTATGTTCCTTAGGAAATTTTGAATGGAATTCTACCCTAGGTACCAGGGAGTCCGTTCAGGCCTCCCCCTTTTAGTGTCCTGATTCTGTCTCAAAAAACAATATTTTTGTTGCTCTCTTATAGTGGGGAGCATATTAGTGTCCCCCTGTTTCAGTAACATAGATTTATCTATGGTTTTGGCTTGGTGTAGATAGTCTCGTTCGGAGATATCTAGTTACCATCATATTCCTTGAGTAATCGTTGGGACTAGAGAGCGCCCAATGGTTTAGTTAAAGTAAGGTATGTGTAACCTTGTTCAAAGTTGTTGTTCGTTTGGGTGAATTGCTTGAGTCTTGTTTGGATTGTGTTTGAAGAGTTTTATTTTGGGATAAAGTATGAATTTTATTGATCCTTTCAGGAATGTGGTGTAAGTTATGGTTGTGAGATTAATCCTTCCTTAATTGATCACTGGAGGTGTTTTTTCCTTTGGGGGTGAAACCTCGCAAGGGAGTACCTATTGGTTTCTCAGTGGGGTTTGGTTGTTGCTTTAACCTTGCTGTGACTTTCCGGGGCAGAAAGTTTTCAAGGTGGGGAGAATTGTCACATAAATAACTTATTTTGAAGTTACTTTTAATTTATTTTCCATTCATTCATTGTTTTTGGGGTTTCCAAAGGTTTTATGGAGAATAGATGAGTTTTCATGAATTGGTCCAAACCGTGAGCTCAATTCCAGATTTAAAAATAAATTTTGTTTCTTTTATAAGATTTTAATTTTTTAATATTTTTCAGTAATTCAAACTCCTAAATGTCCTCCCCTGATATATTAACACCAAATTTAAATTTGGTGCCTTTAGAGATCCATAATCATGGGGGATTTGGGTTTTTATTTGAGAATTGGGCCAACCCGAAAGCCCATTTTCGAGTAATAAATTGTTTCTTAAATTGTTTAATATCTTATTCATTATAATTAATTTTTGGTGAATCCACCTCCCCCTAGATCCTAAGAATCCCAAACGCGCTACTATTCATTTCCCCCTCTTTCTATCTCATTTGCATCACGATTGAGTGCTAAAATTCTTAGGGTTTCTAAAATCGGGCAGATTTGAGGAGGTAAGTTATTTCCATCATAAATCTCCCAATTATTACTCTTTTTCCTCCATTCCATTTCCTATATGATATCATAATCCTTATTCGAATATCCATTGAATTTTTGAATGTTTTAAAATTCATATTCTGGTGTATTTTGGGTTGTTTTATTCAAGATTGTTTTGAGTAAGTGTTTCTCTCTTCAATTTTTCATTCTCCTTAGGGTTTCCTCCCTCTTTCATTATTTTATAAAATGTCCAGAAGTTAGGCTTAGATCCTAAGGTCTGATTTGGTATCTTTTGGGTCAATTTTTTGTGGTCTAGGTCCGAAATTACATTCCTTGTGGTGCGGCGGTGGTGCGCTTAAGGCTTCGCACAAAGTTTTTAAGGTTTTGACTCAAAAGGTAGGTGATTCCATTTGTGACCTTTTTATGATAAGTTATCGTTCTTGGTTTATTAATTAAGTATATTTGAAATCATATTTTTGTGGTGTGAAAACTATTTTTTGATGAATTTGGTTAAACATTTAATTTTTAGTTGTATTTTAGCTTAAAATTGGGTACTTTTCATGTGTGACTCTTGGGGTAATGTTTGGGTTTCTTTTATAACATATGAAAGTGATTTATTAGTCTTGAAAGGGGATTAAAATTCTCTTTTGGTAATTCCTTATTATCATGTAGGCCTTGAAAAGAGATTTTTGATTGAGTTTAAGGTGTAAAAATGTGTTGTACTTCTTGAAGGCGATTTATGAAAATGTGTGTTTTTCATGTGTATCTTTATGGTATTATTTGATGTATTTTTATAACACTTGGGGGTACTTTAATAATTGTTTTAGGGATGAAAATTCTTTTTTGGATTGTTATTGGTATGATTTTGGTTTTTAATGAGGGGTTTGAAATGGGTTTAGTGTGTAAACAACGGTTATACCTCTTGGGTTTGTTTTATAAAAATTTCAAATGTTTTATTTTGTTAAAAAAGTTGGGAAAGGGTGTATATGTACTGTTTCGGTGAGTGTGTTCACCTAATGTGGGTTTTTGAATGGTAAATTGGTGAGTTGAGATGTCAAACATTTTTATAATGTTTTATAAATTTCCGAAATGTTTTACTAAATTTTGTTTTGTGTGCGAAACACGGGTGTGGGATGTTTCGTGTGAGTTTATTGATAAAATGAATTGTGAAGGTGAGAAGGAAATTATGTGACATGTGTGTTGGTTGTTATGTGAGTTTAATATCTTGTAATGGTTTTATAAAATCGTTTAAAGGATTTGTGGAAGTGTTAAAGAAATGGGAAAAGTGTTGTAGGCAATTTTGGTGTGAGTTTGATTTCAAAATGCATTTGAATGAAAAGTGGAATTTTTGACTTGTGTGATGTACATGGGGATGTTTGGTTACTGTGTGATGTGGAAGTGATATTTTCATGTGAAAACTATACTTCTTGGATAGTTGAACTTGTTTGAGCACAAAGGGAAAACCCGGGTATCTAGGTGGGTGGACGTGTACTAGTATGCTAGTGAATCCGTGAGGTTTGGCCTCTTTTTCACTTAGCAAGATTGGCGCTTAAAACTCTAACTAAACTATGATGATGATGATTGGGGACCACCAGGTTATGTGTATGATCCCTTCTAGTGGCTCGTGCATGAGAATGGATATTTTTTGTGGTTACTCTCACCGAGATACGAGGTACCTGAGACCCGCAGCTAGCTAGTGCCTAGGGGTTATTTCATATTACTTGTGCTCATTAGATCCTTTGTAGTTACTGTCGGAATATGGTATTGTTGGCTGGAAAATTCAGTAGCTTTGTTATTTATTTTAAAATTTTTGTTCCTTTAAAATTATCCCACATGAAAACTATTTTCATTTATTATTGCATCCCTTAGAAAATTGTAACTAGCATTTCTTATTTACAAAACATGCAATGATTTTTGTCATGAAATGTGTATCACATGGAATCTCTTAGAGGTGGTATCCTACTGGGCATTCACTCACACCCTACTTACACCTTTCGGTGTAAGTATACTTGCTTATTTTATGTCACAGGTTTGGGTACAGGATTTATGCCATTGGTTCAGGTTTTTAGCTGTCCATTGGGATGCAGTGTCGTGGAGATGGCTTGAGGGCGGTGCCTCTTTCCATGTAAAGGTTCTTGGGCTATTCTTATTTGGTTTTATACCATTGAAATGGTCTTTAAACATAGTTTTAACTTATGTATTTCAGTTATGAAATTTTGTAAAAGACGGTTTTAGTTGAAATATCCTGATTTGTTTTATTGAGTTTGTTTTTTGTTTAATGTTTATACAGTCAGGTAAATCGTTCCCAATTATCATGATATGATACCCGGGAACTTGTGCCAGACCGTGGCGATCGGGAATGCCCTTCGGGCCTTGGCACGTGCTGGGTTTGGTGCCGGTTTGATGGCGACCAGATCCGGTTCGTGACAAATTTCTTATTCCAATGAGATATAATGAATAATAATGTATTGAAAACACTTAATTTAAGAGGTGGATAAATTATTTTGTAAATGAATATGAACGAATTAATTTATATTAAGAGGTTACTTGATCAGGGTAAATGAAAAGTGAATGAAAATAACCTTATAAATGAATGAAATTTTATTGGTAATTGATTAATGAAGAATTTTTAACGGGATTTTAATTGTATAGTTCTTTGGTAATAGTGTTGGTTAAATATATATATATATATATATATATATATTATAATTAGTTTTTATGATTGTGTGTTTGAAATAATGTGGTAAATAAATATGATTAAAATGGTGTTTTAAAGGAGGTCGACCCTAGTTTGGTCTTTCATGTTATTATATATTCATTATAATTTTAATTATTGATTATATCCCACAAATTTATTTGAGAAATAATAATTATGCTTGTATAATGTTTTACATTCTTGGGGAACCCCCAAATACATGGACATGGGTGATACCGATGGATAAATATCACCAATTTCTCATGCTCTCTTTTATAAATTATGTTGTGTTGTGGTTATTTTGAATTGTGGTGGTTAAATGAAAATTATTAGGTATGTGGTAGGGATGTGCCAGGAAGTAGTTGATATTAGGTGGCCATAATGTGGTATGTGGATGTGGATGTGGTTATAAAGTAGTGGAATTATATATCATGTGGACATAGTTGTGTTACGGTTATGTGGTTGTAGAATGTGGATATGGAAGTGGTGATAGTGGTATGTAGTAGGTCATTGAGATATAAGGGTGATTAAATGATTGGGTATGTATTTTATTTACATCAATATAAATATTTTAATGATTAATTTGTTATTAAAATTATTTGTATATTTTGATAGTATATTTTTTTATGGGTTAATAGTTATCTATTTATAAAAAATGAGTTTGATTCGTTCTATAATCAAGGAAGATTTATTATTCTTCTTATATATATATTTGTTTTTTAGGGAGGCACCAATTGATTTTATTAGTTTTCTCACCCCTGTATCTATAGAATTCTTTGAATATTTTTAGATGGAGTTATTGATTGATTTAAACATTATTCTCTCATTATATAGAGTTTTGTTAGAGTTGGAGTTTTATTTATAAGATATATTTTACTTTGGAATTATCTTTCGAGATTTTGTCTTTCATCCCAATTTAAAATTAAATTTGTATCACTAGGATCATTGTTTTTATCTTATTTATATGTTGTATATTGATGTATTTATTCAATGATTTACGGGTTTATATAGTAAATTCACTCTAATATGTTTTATAACATATACAATACATTATTCCCTAAGACATGTCCAGTTGCATGTGGACTTTTGGTATCACTTGCTTATACTATATAAATCAAACAATGGTTATAGTAAGGGTAAGTAAAAGTTGAGTGATATCATTGATTTTTATTAGTGTTTGGGGGATGTTTGTGGTAAGGAATTTCTATGAAAATTAATTTGTTTTATAACGATACATTATCCTTAAATCATAGAAAATGATGTCGGTAAGGAAGATCAACTTGGATTTGGAATAGGGCCCAATGATTCGACTTAGGATCCTTAATCCTTCTATAAATCCTAATGTGATATTATTCAAATTATTGTTTATAATCCTAGATATTGTACATTCATCATACATGGTTATCCCTGTTCTTGAATTATATAAGGTTATTTGAAAATTAAAAAAATATTCAAAGGAATGAAAAATAGTTATCATGGGATTAAAGTTTATTTTTATAATTATAGATATGGGTGTGTTTGTTATATCAATGTTGTTTAGTAATGTTAGTATTACTAGTATTTCCTGATTGATTTATGCTGTGAATATCATGAGGAGGATTATTTTTGGGTGAAGGATTTATATTAGGTCAAATCATAATTTTTTATGATGTGTGAGGGGTTTTCGAAGGATTAATAGTTGGACTGGTGGATAAAGGAGATTGAAAATAAATTTAGTTTGATTCATGTGAGGAAGAAATAATAATTTCCTTTGGCTATCAACATTTTGTGAGATAATTCTTGATAATAATCAAATGATTAATTGTTGAATATGATGAATGAACTATTTTGTATAATAATTTTTTATCATATTTCATATCTTCAGTGATGATGGTAAAATGGTGGAAGGTGTCAAGTTCCATTCAGTAGGGGGTCTATTATTTGAGAGATTTTCAATCTTGGTTTATGAAAATTCTACATTACACATTGAATATTATTCCTAATGATTATGTAGTATAACATATTCTTTAAGAGTCATTATATACATATATTTTGTGTCTTATCTGCCCCTTCAAGAAACTCTCTTGTATTAATCCATTAATTTGTCATGGTATGATTGGGAAGACATTGGAACATACAATTTTATCCTTAGACGGAGGTCATTAAAAATTCATTATGATGGATATATGGATAAAATAAATGTCTATTCTAAAAATCATGTTTTTATTCATGGAAGAGTTGGGTTTGACTATATTTTCCAAATTTTTAAAAAGATATAATTTCTAATGCTCCCACAAGATATTTCCTGTGATTATTTCTCTTATGGGTGTGATCATTTATAAATTGTTTCTTAAAATTTTAAATAATAATTATCAATGAGATGGTAATCAGTTTTATATATAACCTCAGTGGTGTTATTTATCGAGGCCTTACTATCTATTGAAGGTTCATCAATATATTAAAAAAAAAGATGATATATTGAGTATGATGTGGAAATACCAAGGATATTCCCCATCCATAAGGACCAAGGGTTGTGTTTGAAAGAGGATGTGGGAATCATCATGTGTGAGAAATGAGGATGGATGTAAGGGACAATTTGTTTCAAGTGATGGAGTTTTGATAGTTCGGGGACACATGATCATTCAAGGTACACTATTTCAACATTTTACGATAATGTATTCATTGTTTGATTCAATATATTTTTATCCATTTTCATTCCTTCCTTATAATGGGAACTACATCATAATTTCGGAAAAAATTTAGTTCTAATGATATTATAAATGCTACTATGATTCTAGACTAGTTTCTTATAGGTATTTTGGGGATGTGAGATGATAATATATTAGAATCAACTGGGGGGAGAGTTATTCTTATTTTAAATACCAAAATAAAATATTTTCCAGAGAATGGATTTGGTGTATTATATTACTGACTTCATTAGTTTATTTCATAAGAGTGGGGATCTAATTGGTGTGGATGAAAGGAGTGTGACACTCACTAGTGAGTAAAATAATTAGTTTAATCACTAATGTTCAAAATATTTTTTTATCTATGTTATTAGTTTTCAAATTGAAATAGATAATGGTACATGTGAATGAGTTCTCAAGAGTTGTGTTTGATTTCTTGTTTTTATAGTTGTAAAGGATGTAACCCTACCCTCTAGACATGAAGTAATGTTTTGGAAGTTGTCATAACATAGTGTGTATTTGATTTCAATTTAACCTAGTTTAAAAGTACCTATGAATATGAATATGATATAGATTCATATCAATGATCTATTATCAAATTAGTTCAACTGACCAAACATGTCACCTTGGGGATCTCTAGTGTAGTTCTTTATGAAGGTGGATATTAGTTTTTGGATATAAAATTATTAATTTTAGTTTAACCCAATGATGGCGATGAAATGATATCATATTTCAATGACTAATTACATGAATGATTAGTTGAAGTGTTCTATCTAGCTATTGAAGATTTATTTTAGTTTTCGGTTTCATTAGATATAGGTGAATTAGAACTTAATTTGAATACTACATTTATTTTCATTATTAAAACATTTGGTTCATGGAGATGGGTTTCAGTGTTAGGAATGCACGGATCTTATTTCTGGACTTGAAAATCTCATTTTTTCAAGAGTTCATGAATCAATTTTTGTTTTTTTCAAAAACTGAAAAATTATTTGCTATGAAAATTATAGAAGATCCATGTAGAGAATTTTAGGGTGTTTTGAAAGAATATATGATGACATAAAATAAATAATATTATTTTAAATTTTATGTTTTGTCTATATTGATTGAATTAAAAATAATTTTATAATGTATCTAAATAGTTGAAATCCAATCCTCTAAAAATTATTTTAATTATTTAATTTCTAAGATCTATGAATATTTTTTTTGGTACACTATTTCTTTAGAATTATATTCTATTATAGGAGACCCATTCATGATTTTCATATATCACACCACTGAGGAAAACATTGACTAGTAATGATATTGTTTCTTTATATAATAATAAGTGATATATTTGTTTTAGTACCCGATGGAGAAGCTGATCAATGATCTAGTTCAATATTTATCAATAAAGAGAGTTATGTTCATGGTCAATCGTGATTCTTAAAATATAGTTCTAGGTTATATCCTAATATTGGAGTGATAGTTGATCCCATATAGGTATTAATAGTAATATTATATTTAGTATACTAATTCCACCAATTATCATGATAATAAGAATGTGATTGTTTCTCTAAATATGTTAAAAAATAGTATTATCAATATGTGATTTATGGTATTCACAGATCATATATGCTGATGGTATTTGTACTATGAATAAAATTTGATTTTTAATTAGCATAGATGAATGATTTTATTATTAGATTGTGACTATGAGATCCCTTATACATTGGAAAAGGAAATTTTAGTAGATGATACATTTATTAATAAGTTTCGTGGAAATTTTACTCGAGAGGATAGTTATAAAAAGTGTATATTAGAGAATATCATAACTATAAATATTAAAATAAAGGAAAATAGTGATGAGATTTTCCAATAAAAGGTGAAAATGAATTATTTTTTCTTCTAATATTTGTGTGGGGGGTTCACTTATAAGATCATTTTGGGGATGGTTATTGATATTTTGTAGTTAATAGTGATTATCTGATGTAAGGATCTATCATGTTTTGATAAAAATGTTATTTTGGTATAACATAATGATATTTATTTATATGTTTATTTCCAGATGTATCAATTTCTATTGGGTGAAATTTATGTATTGAGATCCATCTAGTCCACTCTATCCATTATCTATTCACATATTTAAATAAAATGACATATTAATGATTTTTAGTTCTGGGTTTCCTCATTGATTGTGTGGATTTTATGGAATTAAATCGTTTGTGTTAAAAAAAATTATGTTGAACCATTTCATACAGATCATGGATTCTAGTTTGTGGATGTATTTGTAAGGATTTATAAGAAAAATTAGGTGATGATTTTAAAGGTTTTAGCACTATAATATTTATTAATGATTATTATTTTACATTAATATTGTGGAAGAGTTTGAAACATGGTCATGAAACATTTTTTTTCACCAACATTTCTTTTCATCCTCAAATGGATGAAAAAAAAGAGGAAAACCATAACACTAGAGGAAATGATATATGAATGTATGAATTTTTTTCTAGGTTCATGGGTGAAGTATCTATATGTTTTTAGGTTTTCATATTCCTATAGATTTCTTTATTATATTGTTATATCTCTCATTAAGGCATCGTATGAACAGCATTACATGTCTGTCATCTATTAGATCTTGGTTGAAGAGTTAGTGGATCTGCATCCAAATTTAATAAAAATTTTGATAGAGTCGTTAATGGTTACTCTTGAGATGATGAAGGTCTCTACGGAATATCATAATTCATATAACGGCAGGAGAATAAATAATCTTGAAACCGAGGTTGAATATCATATGATTCTAAGGGTATCTTCTCATCATATTTTTGGAATGTCTGATTGAGAATTTCGTATTTATTCATCATTAATTTTAATTTATAAGGTACCATATTGAGTTAATGATGTGACTTATTAGTGGGAACTCTCAACGTGGATTGATTTTATTCACAATGTCTTCCATAATTCCTTGATATTGATATGTCTTTTTTATGACTGTAATTCCATTGATTTTGGAAGGTTTGATATTGAAAACGATCCAAATTTTGTGAAACAACCATTTGTGATTAAATATCATCAATAAATGGTTATACAAATATGCATTATTTATATATTCCACATTCAGTATAGGTATGGTGGATTAGAAGAATATACTTGGCAGGAACAGTCAGAAATGTAGGTTTAGTATCCATTAGATTTTGTTGATTTTATTATATTAGTTATGTTGAGTTTTATTTTATGTTGATATAGATATGTTTATTTCTTCACATTTTTTTTTCTTTTACAGTCTATAGATTCCTTTTTGATAGTTATCTATCACGGTTCTTGGATTTTGGGTTGGTTTTATTCGCCAATGTATTTTTAGTGTTAAATATGATGATTTTTTGATAGGAATCGTATATAATGGACCAAATTATCCCTAATATTTTTTTATGGGATTCAATTTTTTTAATATTGGTTTTTCCCTAAATTAATTATAAATATAAGGACTTTCAAACATTGGATGAAATGATTTTTACATAACATTACATGGTTTGTATAGGCACATCAAGGTTGTAGCGAGGGTTGTGGTGTCAATCATTTTTCAAGGTTATAGGATAATGAGTCAAATATATCCAATTTAAAATAGTATTTTATCTTGTTTTATGACCGTAACATGATTTTGGTATTTTCCCTATTTTATTTCAAGGATTTGGAATAAAATTTCATTTCAAAAAGGGGGAAGAAAAATACAAATTTTATTAATCATGCTATTGAAGAGTGTGTATTGTTGAGTGTTACATAATGGTTTTTTCAATGGTTTAATGTGGATATTTAAGTACCATGAAATGGATTGATGGGGAAATTTTATGGATTAGCTATGGAGTATTCAATGGATTGAAACGACCAGTATTATTTAAGGGTTGAATCTTATTTTAAATTGTTTTTTCTTGGATAATATATAACCAAGAAAAACCATGTCATGGTTCTGTCATTCCATACCATGGAATAGTTATCCATTGTTTAATTATAAATCAATTAATTCCACTCCTTTATTGTTTTTATTTTATTTTCTTAACCCCAAAGTGGTATTTGGTTATCTTTGTATAAATTTTTGGTTCCATTGATAGTTATTTATTAAATTGGAATTAATTTTTTATTGATTACTATTTAATGTATTAGAGAATTTTTAGTATTATTAGATGTTGTAGAAGTGGATGATATTAAGATTTAAGAGTGTATTGAAAAATTAATGAGGATTGATTTGTGTTTCCTTGGGTTTTGAAGGATTTAGCTGAGTTTTTGTGTTATAAATTATCAATTCAAATTCTCATATCAGTGCTTTTTTTTATTCAAGGATAACTCAGGGTCCCTATATCATTTTATATATTGTTTATTTTGTTAATTTTGGATCATCATGAAAATTTTATTTAATTAAGGAGCTGAAATTGAACCTCTAAAAATAATTAATTGTATAAAACAAATCGGAGTAAAATGGGTTGAAAATTGTTTACATGATTTTCAATGTTAATTTTAGGTTGTTGATTTATTTGTATGATAATAAAAATTTTTTGTGATTAAATGTATTTTTAATGATATTAGAAATCCTTTTTAATGTTGGTTGATTAAATTTAAATATGGTTATCTGAATTATAAACGGTCCATCATGGAATTATTTCTTGAATTTTCTATGTTGAGTTTGAATTTTGTTTTTAATTAAATAAGTATCCAATAAATAATTTCATTTTTATATTATCGTAATTTTATTTTATTAAATTTTTGGGGTAGAACAGATGTTGAAATAATAATTTTTTTTCTAAATTATCTTGTATTTATTTTTTTAAAATATCTAGTAGAGGAATTGTGTGGTTGCGGTTTATTTTTTTCTATGTGGATGGTGCATTTTGTAATAATTATTTGATGTGAAATTATTATAGATGATGATGTGGGACATTAGTTTATTGATATGGTTTTTAGTTGGTTTTTTATGGTTAGTCTATTATCGTTTTATAATATTATGGAATCATGATTATATTTTTTAACTAACTGGATAATGTTAGTTGAAAATATTCCATATTATAAAAATTAGTATTGAATTCTATTAAATTAAATATTCGACTAATTATATTTTATATGAATGTGAATGAAATAATGTATTGTAATATGTCATTGTTTTTTTGAAATAATAAATATTTTGTGGTTATTGTTTTGGTTATCAATGTGTCTAGATTTGAAACTAATGACTTATATTATGTAGGGGTATAATGTATTGAAGGGGTGTGGTTATAAAACTATTTTATTGGATGTGTTCCTCAAGCTTGATTTCTATGTTTAATATTTATTATACATTTTATTATTTCAAAAAAACAACCACATGAGTTGGGTAGTCATACTAATATCCATATGGGGTTTGAGATCCATTAGTACACATAAAACCTATAATGTTGGTGTAAAAAGTTATGAATACCCCCAATAGTATAAGCATATAACAATGGTGTGGGCATGTTTTAATGATGTAGTTGAGTGTAGAGAGGTGTCATGTGGTAAAACTAACATTTTGAGGTAACAAATTGTTTTATATTTTCATAAAAAATCTAATATGACTTTTTGGTTGGTTATGGAATATTTATAAGGGATTTCATAGGATGAAATCGTGTTTTGAAGAGATCATCAGTGTGGCAAGCTATATGAGATTCCTAATACACCATTCAAAAATATTTTAGGGTCATTCGGTAAGTGTATGGATAGTATATAATTAAGTTAAACAGAATTTCCATATAATTTTTCAGATTGTATAATCTAGATGGATACTACATGGTTTAATAAATAGTTCTAGATTTTTTAAATTTCAAGAAATTATATATTAATATTGTTTCCACAACAAAAAAAATCATTTATATTATTTTTTAGGTATCTAAAACCTGTATGATTATTTATGTGATTTTTGTTGTATCATGACTCTAAATCTCATCTTTATGAGTCCTGAATAGTTAGGCCTAGGTATATAAGGCAAGACTCATGTTTCTACTACATTCTCCTATAATTTCAGTATATCGAGAAACCATATATCAATGATTCAATAACAAGATCATTATGTAAGGGTTACATTGGATGATGAATTTTTTCTGAACCATGAATGGTGTGTTAAACCTTATATGATATATGGGGGTGTTTTTTTATTTATTTTGATTGACTCGTTTTGAGGTACATGGATTCTCTATTAGTCTTATTTTCTTATGAACATAATTTTTTATGGTATTTACAATTAAATAAATGTTTTAACAATTAGATAATACTATTTAAATTCTATTTGGAGTAAATATTTTTTATATGGTTTTTTTAAATAATGGTTATGAATGATACCCCCAAAGTGTTTGATAAAATTCAAAATTAGAGATTTGCATTTTGAAACAATGAATTGTGGTGTGTTTAAATTTGACAGGGGCATGGGAAGGTGTGTATTAATTATTAATATTGATGAGGCCATATTAATTCAAAATATACTATCCATTTCAAGATTATGGGATGTGGATTATACTATAATGGGATGTCTTGTTTCATAAATATAGTGATTTTGTTCAATAGTTTTTGTAGTTTTGAGGAACCATTATATGGGAGATGAATTTAGGTAAATTAAATGGATACCTTATGGGATGGGTTAGTTTATTTCAAGGGTTTGTGAGTCCATCATGTGGGCGTTTGTTAGAGTGTGAGTTGATTAAACTAGTATTCATATATTTCAACTTGTTCTTAGGATTCACACATTTCATATATAAAATGTGAGATATATTATTCTTATTTTTTTCAGTGTGTGGTAGGTATTTTAGGGACTGTCTCCTGTGATTATATAATCACCCATGTATTTTCATCCATTTGAATATATAGAAATTTTTGAATATTTTTTAGTAAATATGATTACATATTAATTATCAGTCATATCATATTGATTATTTGGTCTTTTTCAATGGAGGTGAGATTATGGAGATAACCATGGTGTGGATGATGGTGCATATCCTTATTTTGAACCTTAATTTAAATTTTTGAGTCATTTGTATTATAGTATTGTTGGAGAAAATATTTCGGATTTATGTATCTTATTACTATTATATTCTCCAAAAGTGGATATTATGGTTTTTATCATACAAAATGTATTTATTTTCCCACATGAGTCTGCATAAAAATGTTTTGTTTCCGGAATGGGTAAATAATCCTCTGAAAATATTATGAAACGATAAATTTTTTTATGAAAATGATGATGTATAGATGATTCAAAAAATTGTAGCATAATTCTGGACATTTCTAAGGCAATGGATTTGTGTAATTATGTTTCACAGTTTATACATATGGTATATTCTACTAGATATGAAAGAATTCATAGATTTAATATGATCATGGACATGAAATTTATGGTATAAAATGGAATATAAAATCTCTATAAACTAAAAAATTTATTAAAAATGCGGTTTTGGTATGTAGGGTGCTGTTAAAAACTTATAAGTGTGTTGGAACCTCAATGTTATTTGTTTAGCTTATGGTAGTAGGAAATAATGCATTAGTAAAGTGACTTCACAATAGGATTTCATCATCGGTAATATATTTAATTTTTTTATTACCAAAATTATTACATTAAAAAATTGATTTATGTAGCGTTTGATTGTTCTAGTTGATGAAATTGAGAGTTTCTATGAAATAATTTTTAGAACATGGGAAAATATTCTTTCCCTCATTGTTCCTTATAGATTTTTTCCAAAAAATTATCATTTATTATTATAAATTCGTTTATATTGGTGTGTTTTTGTTCTTAATGTGTAAAATTTTGTGTGTGCATTATTTCTTAATGGAATATTATACTAGAGATGAAGAGAAACATGTATTGGTAATGAAACTTATTTGAGGTAACTGATGCAATGATAATTAGAATAACTTTACTCAAATAGAAGATCAACACATTAAAAATTAATATGTAAATTCTTAATTACATTTTTAAATTCCGTATTTATTAATGATTATTGAAATATCGATATCTTAAAATACTTTTAAAAATTTTATTGGGAATTATTGTATCCCCATGTTTTATGAATTTTAGAACATTATATGTGTTTTCCTAAAATATTAATTTGATTATTGGGTTTATGTTGACTATTATTAAATAAATAAAATTCCATAACTTAGAGTTATTATTTTCTTGGTCAATTTGAATATATTTTAAAACAATAACATGTTGTTTTTATCCCATGAATTCTATATAACTAACTTTAATTATTTTACATAATGTATAATGTAATAAGTAAAATTATTAATTTGTTAAATCTAAAATCCTATCATAATGTTTAATGAGTTTTTTGAATGTTAAGATTGTTGTGTCCATTTTCATGAAGGAATACAAAACATATATGACAAATTAATTATTTTTGGTTAATTTTTATATATTATGAGCATTCTTGATTGGAAAGTTAATATTTTTATGTTTTGAGCATAATTTCCTAAAGTACCAAAGTAGTGTGTCTGTCATATTATGTATTTTTCCTTCCAAATTTATAAAATATTTTAACATGATTATTATTTTTAGATCATGATATAAATAAAATTTATATTAATATGGTTAATTGATCATGATTTGATTCTGATTTTGGAAAATGTTTCATTCACATGAAATAAAGTGTGCATATTGTGGATGTTTTGTATGATGGTTGAAACTATATTAGTTCGATAATTATATATTTTACTTTTGTTATGGTTCCCTAGTTAATGAATCATTGAAAAAATCTATATATAATTAAAATATATTTATGAAAATGATTTTTCCAAATCATTTCAATGGATATTTGAAAAATGTTCTATTACTATTTGGACTCTATAAATGATTTAATTATTTTTCATTAAATGGTATTTAGGGGAATGAACTGCTAAAATAATACCTTTTGGTTGTCTAAAATTAAATAATTTAACTAATTTTCAAAAAAAATGTGGGGTTATTTTAATTGATTTGTGAGAAATTTACAGTGTAATGCTTAAAAAAATGTATTGAGTTAATATTTCTGAATATAATTAATAAATATTTTCTTATTTATTTTTTCTTACTCATTCTGATTAATTTTATTATTGTTCTTATTGTTCATATAATTTGGATAAAATAATATGTGGAAGGATAAAAAAATGATTTAGGTTAGAATAATACCTCATGTGATTACCATTATAACAACTTATTGGAAATGGGATATCATGGGTGTTTAATTAATCATCCCACATAGTAATCTTTTTCAGGGTCCTATTTTAGGGGATTCCATGATGCTGGAAATATTTATATAATTTTAGGGATGTATTTGTTGGTTAAATGATAATCTAAATTTTATTTCAATATTTTTTGAGTAACTACCATATCATGTGACGTAGTTTTTCATATTTTTAAAGAGGGGTGAAAAGTGAATCTGGTTGTAGAGGGACAATTACTAAAACATGTTCTAACCATCTCTTGTCACTTGGAAACAATAATATTTTGTTTACTAATGTAACTAAAAGTATAAATATTAATCTTAATATAGATCAACACCCTGATGGTTGAACTCCTAAAATATTTTATAATGTGTGCATGAGTGAGGTCAAAGAACACTAAATGAACATGTGTTGGCTTGTGATCAAGATGTTATATGGTTATGATTTTTTATCCTTTGTAAAGTGTGATAAATTATATATGAACTGATTAATGGTATCATTCTTATATAATTTATTTCTGCTAATCCTATATTCATAGTGGGTTATTAATGGAGAAATGATCAGGATTTCTCATGTCTTTTCTCATCAATGAATACATCGGAATTCAATTAATCTTCCTGATAAGCTTATTGGAAGATAATTTAACTCGAATGTATATGGATGAAGTGGTGTCCATGATCAATAGTAATTTGTGAGTTGAATTACTAACATGTATTTAGGTTTTAATGAGTAGTAAGTTTTTAGGGTTTTAATTTTGATTAATAATTCATAACATGAAGAATATGTCATAGAAGATAAATAGATATACCCTTATTCGTTACCAATTTTCCAACCCTTAATAGTGTGGATCCATAGAATAATTGGGATTGGATTCTAATTCAATCTAATATTTTTGTGATTGAATTGTGTTTTCCCCATTGTGATAGAATAGTCCTTTTAAAACTATAATCACTCGACATAGTATTTACATCATTGTTTTGGATGATATGCAAGGCATTGAAATACCACTTTGGTGGATTTTTATATAAGATATGTGTATGGAAATTGGGATATTATCCGTTACTATAAATTGGTGATGCATAAACTCTAATGGACAATGGACATGTTTCAACTGATAGACGTAAAATAATATAGTGTAAGATAATTTTTTAGGGACGTAAAACTATCTAGACAAAGATTATTCAAAATGATGTTTTAATCTTGATAACATGTGAATGACTATATATGTCTGAAAAATTGAATCCATTTTACAAAAGGAGTTTCAAAAAATATTAGTAATTTTTTATACCAATGAACTATTAATGTTTAATTTTGTATTAATTTCCCCAATCTCTGATAGATACCATATAGTTACTACAGGGTTTTGTAGGACATTTTGACAACCCTTAAGACACCAATTAATAAGCACCATGATATACCACTTTTAAATAGATTTAATGTTAGAGAAAACAATTCAAACATTTGAGGAAAGTAATAGAGAATTTTTAATTTAATTTTTTGGTTCATTGGAGGGGAATTGGTCTTTATTCTTGTTTCCAAATTATAATAATAATAATTTAATAATTAATATGATCACATTTTGTGTATTTTGTGATCATCCATGTAAATCACCAATTTTTTGGGCCGAGGACACATACATATATATTTTATAACATGTAGAATATGAGAGACTATTGAAGGTAATTGATGATTGAAAAATCAGGAAAATTTATTTTATCTTTAGATATTTCATTTGTAATATTGTTTTTTTCATCTTCCATAATGTTGAGAAAACATAAATTATACTAAGTAAATCCATCAATAGGTAGTAGTCATGTGTGTATGGATGGATAGTTAGTAGCTTCATACATTGGGAACCTTGAGATTATTGACTGTATCAAGGAGGTTTCTTATTGGTTAGTGTTACTTGATTTAATAATGAAAATAAAATTTTTTTAATATATATCTACCAAAATTATGTGTCTATCCATGATTATGTCATCAGTTTTGATCAGATTACACTTTAGTTTTATTTTGTATTCATCTACACCATGATTTTAATTTTGGGAAATACATGAAAGGAACATTATAAAAAATATTGTCTTTGTTACAATTGTTATAACAATATGAATTGGATTATCAGGAGACTTGGGAGGGGAGAAACAACGTTATGATAGAGAAACAACATGATCTTACTAAAGAAATCAATAATAAAAAACTTTTGTTGGATGGAAATATCACTTTTGTGGTGAATGTAATTCTCTTTTTTAGGTATTTAATTATTTTATTTCATATTTTTAATCTATGAGGAGTTTTGGGTTTGTTTAGGGATGTTTTGGAGGGATTTAACAGGTTTAAGAGAGTTTTTTGAAATGTGTTTTGTTGGAAAAAAACTAAGAAATATTCCTAAGTATTTTGGTAACAATAAATTATGGTATCTTATAAGGTTAATGTTTAGCACTTGTTTTGGATATAGTTTGTTGAAAATATGTTGGTCCCTAAAAATATTTCAAAGTGGAATTTTTATAGATGGAGAAATAACTACAAAACCATGTTTCCAAGCCATGTGTTAAATTATAGAGATCTAAAAATTAAATTTTAAATGATAATCGTCCCAAGAAACACCAATTTTCCGCAATATTATTGGGATAACAAATCTCAAGGGTTCCTTAAGAAATTTTTGTTCATTCCTTAACTCTAGATCTCATCCTCTTTAAATCGTTAATAATTTTTCCCATGTAATGAATGTAACATGCCTATACCTCTTTTTATACTCATTATATTTTATAAATAATAACTAGATAATGGCTTCTATTAATTGATATTGTGTTTAGGATGTGTTTAAAAAGGATTTTGTTATGAACCATCACTGGAGGGTTGTAATCACTCAAATCCTTGATGGGGTATAATAATTTCCTCTTATAGAGAGGGTTTGAGGTTGGTGGGTTCTCTATCCCTAATTTTTCCATGAAAATGAACTCTTATAATACCTAAAATTAAATTAATATCCTTATGAAATGAAAATCCATTATAAATTATCATTTTAGTATGATCTTTTTGTTGTTATATTTTTATAATTGAAGGTTGTGGAAGACACAAGTATTCATGAATTAGATTTTATATTGTTGTATTCATTATATTAATATTATGTAATTTATCGATGATAAAGGAAATAGTATTATTCTTATTATCCATAATTTCCTATAAGGATTTATTTAAAATTTTAATATCTAATTTTTGGAAAATTTAATGAAAAAAATAACATCATTATTTATATAATTTTATCAAATCTATAATAGGGTTAAATTATATTATTTTAATGAAATGATGTAATTATTATTGAATTGATAAATATACTTCTTTTTGTAAAATTTATATTTATTAAATAAATTAGTCAAAAAGTTCAATTTTTTATTAAATTAAAAATGTCCCATTGAATTATAATGTCCTAAAATAGTTATGTAATATTCTTCATTATATTTTATTTTGGTATAGGTTGATTTTTGTGCTTAAAAGTACATTTTTTTAAAAATTGTTTTTTGGTGTTTTACATTTTAACATAAATTAAATTTCTTCAAATTCAATAAATTAAATAACGAAAAATGGATCCCATATTTCAAATTGAGTGTCATAATTTTTTTATGTAGTGTTGTTTTAATTAGATCATTATTTGGAGTAACCATAGTTCATATTTCATCCCTTTATAAAGTAAAATAAGGTAATGAACGTTAAAAATAATTGAATGAGGCCCAAATCTATCCATAAAGCTTTTATTTAGTATCTTTTATAATTTAATTTCAAACATCACACTTCATGATTAATTAATTTAGAAACTTATTACAATATTACTTTTATTATAACTTTTATATCATTTTATGTAAATATAATGTCAAAATTGACACTCTTATTTTTATAATTTAAATATTTTTAGGAAAATGAGTGAAAAAACTAAATTTGGGTATAAATATTTATTTTATGGATTAATTAATTATAATTATAAAGGTTATTTATTATGAATTTTGAGTTATAAAATTATTACCCTAAATTCTTGAAAAATGCGAACACAGTTCCTTTGTAAGGGGTTGAAAAATAATGTAATTGATATTAAATACTATAAAAGTGATATTTTTTTATTTATAGTGTACCATAAAACATAGAGAGTAAATTTATATATTTATGAATTTTTAATGGATTATATTCTATTTCAGTTAATGTTTACGTCATTAAATTCAAATTAAATGTATAGTTTCAAAATTTATATTAATGAAATAATATAATTAAAAATATTTTATTAAATGATTAAAAATTTATAAAAATAATATATATATCAATGTTAATTTTATATGGCTCAAAAATAAATCATTTTTCATATAGGGTCATGTATCATTTTAAATATAATTTCTTTATTCCAAAATAGTAAAAACAATAATCATATTTGTAAAAAAGGGTTAAATAGCGGATTAAAAAAAAGATATAAGTGTAAAATATAATATAAATTTGACCATAATTTATTTTATGAGCCTATTTATAGTCTTCCTAATCCTACATTATCATTTTATTACTTTTGATCTATTTTTTAATGAAAATAAATTTATTTATAATTATGTTTATTAGGTAATTCAAAAGTACCCCTCCCCTCACTTATAAAAGGGAACCTACTTTCCACAACCACACACACTTTATGTATAATATATTTAATAAACACTATCAAAAATATATAAAAATCTATAATAACCATTTCCAATAATCCCTTTATTAAATTTAAATCCATCATAGAAGGTATTTGGTGTAATCATATTGACGTTTTATGAAGAAGATGTATAATACTTAACTATACATTTCTGTTTTACTTTTCCTTCTATATCCATAAAATATAATTACAACATTATGAAATAATAACAAATATATAATCCTTATAAATACTTGTATATATATATATATTATTTTGTAATATAATTCCATAACATGATCGGTAAAATTGGAAACAAAACTGTTATTCCTGTGTATTACGGACCAATGCCACACGAGCAGTTGTAATTAATTTTCCTTCATCACATCTTAGTTATCATAATAATGGAAGATTTAATTTATATATATATATATATATTAAATTCAAGAATTATTTATCAATATTTAAATATATTATATATTCTAACTTCATGCCTTTCTATCCTTTAAAAAATTATAAAGTCATTCGTGTATGGCTGTAGAATAACACAAACATGATCCAATGTGATTTTTTGTCATTAACGCATTACATATATGTTATATATAAGTTTATTAGAAGAAAAAAATATTTTTTTCGGTTATAATAATCATTCAATAACGATAGAATAATTAATTCCATCACTCCGTCAAGATTATTGAAAAATGAAAATGTAAATCATGTGTAATTATGACTTACCATCTCTATGATGATAACATTGTCAGTTTTAATATCCATATATCATTAATTTTCATAAATTAATATAGATATGTAAAAATGATAATATTTTCCTGATTTTTACTATATGTATTATGTAATAATAAACTCTTTTACCATATTCACCTTACCAAACTTATTTTTTATATATGAGTTAAATATCATCAAAAAACCCAACTAAAGCACAGTTGATTAAATATTTTTTTCTATGAGGGTAATAAATAAAATATAAGTAAAAAAATAAAAAAGGTTCTTAATCTGGTACATAATTATAATTATATTATTATTCAGGTGGATAAGGAACATGCATGTAATGTCCGACTCGAGGAAAGATTCATTTTAACATAGGACCACATATTAATGATTTATTTTCTTAATAGGTTACTTCCAGTGTCATATTTATAAAATCATTTTATAGATTTATTTATACAGACATAAATATAATATAATGCAATCTATATGTATATTTTAAATTTCTTTAATGTCATTCATAGTAATATTTTTAGGGGTTTTATATGGAAGTTTTTGAAATTCATTACAAAAGGGAAAAAAGGAATATTAAATTTTAATATATACACCATCAATGTTATTTCCAACCACTACGGATATTATTTGATGTTGTGATTCCATTATTGGACTACATGATTTCATTAATGAATAAGAATATTTACCATTATTCTAGGTATATAATTTTAAAAAAATGGGGTTTTAAAATTAAAAGTTAGTTCTTTATTTGAAAATGTGATGCATATTTGTTTAATAGAGTATTTAATGGGTTTTAAGATGAAAAAATGAAAGAAATAAAATGTTTTTCTTATGTCATAGTACTTGATATTTTTTTATGAGGACAAGTAAGCCTAATAAAACTTATAAGATTGGTTATCTCAATAATTATTACACGATGGGGACGAAAAATCCAGTTTATAAGAACGGGTGATTGAAATATAGATATATTGTTAATTGGTCAATGTTTTGTGTCATCATATAGAATTAAGAGGGTATTAACTATGGAAATTTGTCAAACGAATTAAATTGGGATCCCGTTGTTTTTGAAATTTTTATGAATATATTGATCTACTTTTATGAAAATGAATTTTATTTTCATTATATGGTTTTAAAATTTATTCATTTAGAAAATTATTATTTTTTCATTTGGAATTGATATATTTTCTTTGATCAAGTATAATTATGAAAATATGAAAAAAAAAATTAGTTTTCTTTTTTTTCACTTGAATAATGGATTTATTTATTTTATGTCCCTTACTATGATTTTTTTATCAACCTACTATTTTATATGTGTTTCACAAAGTTTAAAAATGAATAAAAACATAGAATATATCAGGTTGAAAGACATGAATTTTTTTATAAAAAACATATTTTCTTTTAATCATTTTATATTTTCTAATAAATGATTACTGAGTGGAGGTGTCCTCCTTGAAATTTATGTGTTTTTCATGTATGATATTTTACCTAGTAATCTAGAAAAATAAATGTAAATGAACTTTATGAATCCAAGAAACATTCTTTCCTAAAGGCACATGATTATGTAATGTGTAGGACCCAGTACATAATATTGGTATCATAGAATATGTTTAAATAAATGTAGAGATTATGACAATGCTAATTGAATACTGTTAAAGGATCCTAATTTATAATAATAAATGATAAATAATGTGAACATTATAACATTGATTCTTCTAATATATGTATTTTTAGAATGGGTTTCAATATAGGAAATAGCGAAGAAAATTGAGTATGGTTTTAAGAGGAAAATATAATTTCATATACGCATCCTATAATTATTGGAACTAGAGTGGAATAATTAGTTTAGTGATCGATTAGTTGACACACGCTATAAATGTTCATCGAATCCATGTTAGATAAAAACAATATTTTCCATCGAGTGATATATAGACAGTTGAAATCTTCATGAATCAACAACCTCTAGTATTCAGTGGAACATTATATATAATTCTAGTTAAAAGATGGTACAATTCTCATGAATATATATTCAATGTCATGATATGTTTAGAATTCTAAAATTAATCACTTTCCATTTAATTTTTTCAAGGTGAACCGGATTGTCGATGATCATTGGTTAATAATACCATAGAGAGAGAAAATATATAAATTTTCTGTGGAATGGAATACATTTATAATATTTATTAAGCTAAATATTTTGCTTATATTTTTCAACATTCGACACAGAAACTATTCTTCTAATTGGGTAAAAAAGTTGAATATTCATTAGTAAAAATAAAATAAATTTTACAATATTATCTTAGTACACACTAAATTTTACACAATACCATTGTAGTATAATTAATAGATTTTACATAGGATCAAATCCATTTTTTCAAAAATAATTGGCGAGATGATAATTTTTAATTATTGATTTTTGTCAATTTTTTTAGAATGATAACATAGATTTCACTAGAACTATTTTCCATAATATAACATGGGTGAAAATTGATTATATGGAATCCCACAAAAAAGTAGTCGGTATGTAAATTTAGAGGAAAGGCCCCAACATCTTCCTAGTGTATTAAAAAAATTAATGGGATTCCAAATAGGAATTGAAATGTGTCTCATGTTTGGCGTGTCTATTTATAGGGATTGTGACTACAAAAAAAAGTGTTATGAAAAGTTCATAAATGGGTTAATGGATGGTGACATGTTTTAAATGAAATGGGTTAGAGAGTTATGTTAATTCAATTAATGAGTTAGTTACTCAAGGTGTTAATCATTAATATTAAATGGAAAAAGTTCTTTAAAAACTCATATACATGTATTATGGTTGATTTTGGGATATTTACTGAAATATTTCAAATAATATTACATGATTATTCAAATTACGTTGATTTTCCTTCTGATGTTTTATAATCAAATTCCTTCATTTCTATGATTTTTTTTTGGAAATTTTTATTATCACATCGATAAAAGTATATATTAATTTAAGTAAAAACTCATTGTGTAAATATTTAAAAATATATGATTCATAGATATCCTCTTATTGTTATCATTGGTTCGTTATTTCTAGAGAATTTGGTTTAAATTTACATAGTGGATTTCATAATTATACATTGAATGGATTGGTTTTCAGTTTATCTGGATAATATTTACTATAGATATAATATTGTTATAAAAAATTATTTCATACAATTGACAATATATAAATATTATTACAAGATAAATAAATATGGCAGTGAATGTTACCAAGAGCATGTTGTTGAAAAGAACCAAACTATCCAAATTCATTACATTCTTGTAGTGAATGAAAATATGGGTGTTTTATAGGATGTATTTTATAGTTCTATTCCAAATAAATAGTTTTTGTTTTTTATTTAAATAGTTTTAAATGTTAATCCAATTTCAAAACCACTTATAGAATAGATCAAGTAGAAAATTTGGAATTGAAAACACCATTTCATTATATTTTTAGATAACAGTTTCACTCATTCATGAACAACACCATGTGTTGATCGTATATTTTTTTAAAATAATTATAGGTCAATTAGAATTTTCCTTTCTTATAGATCGATTAATAACTACACTATTAAGAACAAAAAACTTTTAATCATATCAATTGTATTTTTGATTGGCTCCAGAGAGAAATATATTTTTAAAAGATTGATCTATTATCAGGGTATCGTCAGATGATGGTAATGGATGAGTATATTTTATATATGGAGTTTAAGAAAACATATGGGAATAATGAGTTTTGGGTTTCTCCATTTCGGTTATCTAATTCACTAGCTATATTCATGAATCTTGTGAATATGTTTTTTCCAAAACTATGTAGATATGTTTGTGGTTGTTTTTATTGATGATATATTTTTATATTATAAATGTTATTAATATCATGGAAGTCAATTAAGGGTCATTTTTAAAAACATAAATTAAATCAATCTATTTAGAAGTTTTAGTAAGAATGAATTTTGTTTAAACTTAACTAATTCTTCATGAATATAGTTTTAAAATATATAATAACTATTGATCTTTCTAAAATTTATTGTATTTAATAATGGAAGATACCTACAAATAATACATTGATCCATATTTTTCATTGATTATAGGGTTACCAATATCAGTTTACAAAAAAACATTCTTGGCTATATCTGTCACTGACTATCTTTACAAAAAATGGATTTATATTTATTTGGATAAAATAGTTTGATGATTTTATTGGGAATATATAAAAATATTGGTAGATGATTGATTTTTGGCCATTCCATCTTGAAATGGTTAATTTCATATCTACAATAACATTTAATTAAAGTTACTACTGTGTTTTAATATAAAATTATATTGTAAATTATTTCCCTTTATGTAAACTAAAAAACCACGAGTAAAATAATCACACAGAAGATCTAGAATTATGTAATTTAGGTTTTTCCATTAAAATTTAGGAGAAATAATTTATATAGATTAAATTGTGAAATATATACTAATATGATTTTTGTAAGTATATATCCAATTATAAATAGTTGAACATGAGGTATAGAATATAGATATTACTTTTTAACAATTATAATTTCACTATTCAATACCTTCCTCAAAAAAAATAATGTAGTCAATGGATTTAGTTGAGAAGAAAATTATACATTAATAATTCAAAATTTGGAACATGATCCCATAGTTAATGATTAGATGAATTTTACCCTAGAAATTCTGCATGCATGTACAGTATAATTTTTTCAAGATTTAATAAAATCAACTAATAAAACCATAATTATGTATGTTAAAAGTATGATATTTTTTATTATAAAATATTGAATATGTTAAAAAAGGATGTTTATAGTGATAAAACTCGATGAGGAAGGTTTGATCATATTTGGAGAAATATTATTTGTGCCCTATAAATCCCACAACAACAGAAAATTTTTGAGTGAATATCATTGTTCCATGTTTTATATTAATTATAGAAGTAAAATATTTACAAAGGACGTCAAAAATATTATTATTTTATGAGGGAATAACAAGAGATATTTTTGAATTTATCATGAAATGATTGAATTTTTAATCGGTTAATGTAGAATGAATATTATAAAAGGGGATGATTTAAAATTTTCAATTCTAGAATGCGAATGAATGAATGTATCCATTAAAATTATGATGGTATTACCAATAAAATATCAAGGTCACAATGTGATGTGGGTAATTATTGATGGATTATCTCAATCATCACAATAGTACGCTATTAAAGAAATTGTGTATTTAGATTAGATTTTAGGACTATACCTTAAGGATATAGTAATATTACATGGAGTTCCTCTCTCAATTGAATCTAACTATGATCATATAATAACATCAATTTTTTAGAATGGCCTTGAGAAAGGTTTGAGAATTAATTAAATTTCAGTTGAATTTTTTATCCTCACTATGTTGGAAATTTTGAGTGAAATATTTAGACCTCTTAAGACTTGATTTGTTCTTATTTAATGGAGTAATATAGAATTTGGGATATATGTCTTTACTTTATTTAATTTTCTCTTTACAACAGTTCTCACTCTAATATTCAGATATCTAATTTTTAGGTATTTTATAGAAATTTGTGTTAAAATACATATTGTTTGGTATAATTAGGAAAATGTATGTTGATAGGACCCATGATAGTTTAATAAATGGTTAAAAATGTGAGGATAACTCAGAAACATATGGGGATTGGATAATTTTGAGAAAAATGTGGATAACCACATGAAATTATCTTTTTTTTATGTATATAATCATGTTTTCTTAGATTATATTCATGGATAGCTAATAAGAAATATGGAAAAAAATGGAAGCTATGTCCAAATATAATTGAATATTATGAAATAAAATAAAAATTTTAATCAATTCCCCAACTCGTGGCCTTAATTATTCGTTATTTCAGGTGCACAATGTATTCTATATTCCATTATTAAGAAAATATGTATTATTTTCATCTCATGTTTTCAGACCGAAAATAGTACAATTGGAAAAAAAAACAAATCATATTAGTAACATCCAATCTGGATTATTGTTAATAGAGATAAATTGTCTTAGAATAAGTTAATTCATAATATAATAGTTTTTTGGGAAACCCATATGTTTGATAAAGAAATAGGGGAATCAGATAATGATATGAGGGAAAATATCCCAACATTAATAATTAATGAATAAGACAAAAAATGTGAAATTTCTAAACATGGAGATGAATGTAAAAAAGCTATGTAATGTAAATAATAAATTTCATTCATTAATAGTTTTTATGAATTATATTTTATATAGTTATACTCATTCTAAAAATATTATGGAATTTATCAATAAAAAATAAATAGTTTTATTATAATTAAAATATATTTATTATATTTTTTATATGAATTTTAATTTATAAATAATCTAAATTTTATTTTTAAAAAATTCAATTATTTTTTGAAATCAACATATCCATGTTATCTTTGTGTGAGAATTTGGCATTTTTATAAAAATATAGAGTATTTAGTGAATAATAAAAATACCTTTTTTAATATTTAAATTTATTAAATAATAAAATTTAAAATTATCATATTATTAGAATGTAGAATAAAAATACATTAATTATTCTTAATCTAATTATTCACATATGAATCATGATTTATTCTAATTTGGAAATATGTTTTTTGGGCTTAAAAATATTCTAATTTTTTTTGATTTGTTGAAATTTATGTTTTAATTTTAAATTAGTTTTTCCCACATATAAAAACATAATATTGATATACAGTTTATATTTTTCGAATCAGGAGGGCCAAATTTGGTAAATAGTACACATTAATATTTTTGTTAAAAGGAATAATAAATGTTGTAAATTTTTGTCGCCTCAATAAGGGTAAATCAGATCAGTGTTTTTAAAAATAATGTGATAAGGCTAAAAAATTCCTAAAAACATAAATTAAATTTTTATATAATTTTTTACCCATTCTTATTGTTGATTCGAAAATATGGAAATTTCATGGAATATTTCTTTAATTATAAAATATATATTATTCTACGTGAAAAAAAAATAAAAAAATATCACACAATTTCCTTTAATCTATAAAATATTTTGTAACAGGGAAAAAATGTTCATTTGTAAATGGTAACATTCAATATATATTAATAACTTTTATCATGTAAATTTTTAATGATTATTTGATAACCTTAAACTCATTTACAATGACGCCACATTGCATGTGTGAAAAGTATAAAATTATGCTTTATGCTTTAAAAATCAATAAAAGTATTTTTTGGGTGTTTTTTAGTTTCCCATTATTTTTTTGATAAAAATATAATATTTTTTGTGTTTTATGGTATTATATTATAATTTCATTATATTTGTGATGTCATTAATTTCAAATTAATATATTTGTTAAAAAAAATTCATGGATGATATTTTATAACAGAAAATATTTTAATAATTAATATAAATTCCATAAAAAATCTTCTCATACCAAGTTTAATTTATATGGATTCAAAAATCAACAATGTTGCATTTATGTGTAATTTAAATTTATAATTTAACTTTAATGATAAATAAAAAATAAAATTATTTATGTCTCTGTATTTCTCAAATAGGGTAACAAGGTTTTAAAACAAATAGATATGGGTAAATAAGATAATATAAACCTATAAATATGTTATATAATTTTTTCTATAAGACCTATTATCATATTTAATTATAATTAAAACAATTTGGATTCATTTTAATATGAAAAATATTTTATATTAAGTTAATATTTTATGTAATTCCAAGAGTGCCCCTCCACTTATTTATAAAAGAGATCCTCACATCCTATCTGACACCAACCCTTGGAGTACTCCTATTTAGATAATTTTTTCTCATGACTCTCCCCATATTCACCGCACATATAAAATATTCTCTATTTTGATTAGAAAACCATCCCAATAAATCAGTGGGTGTAAGCCTAATGAGGTTATCCAATGAATAGGTATAGTTTTTAACCCATAAATTTCATTTTATTTCTTCTTCAACCTCCATAAATAATTAAAATTATTATACTATAACATTAATATATTCAATATACAAATCCATTATTATGTTAATTTTGAAATATATGTACATCTCTTCTTTTATTGACTGTTAAATGAAACTAAAGTTCTTTTGTACAACGTACTACGACCCCATAAACTGATGTAATTCATTTTATCCATCTATATATCATGACTATTACTAATGATCAATTTAATATATACATATATATATATTAATGAAATATTTATAGTTATCTTATGATAAGATACCATTCACTTTCCTACCTTTTCAACCATTGAAAATTGATAAAGTCGTTTGTCTGTACATGTCAACCACAACCTCTATAAAGATATTTGAGGAATTTTTCGTCACCACATCACATGAATGATATATATGATTATTTAAAAATTAAAATTATATTTATGATATAATAACCATTATTGAATTTTAATAAATTCTGAACATCATTCTATAATGATTTTAGAAAAATGGAAACATAAATCATGCTTACGTATGACCTACCATCTCCGTGATTATAACATTTTTAATCTCTCATAGAAAATATTAATCTTTGTAATTAAATGAATATTTAATTTTTATAAATGATAATTATTTCATTATTATTATTCTGTATATTATGGAATTATTACCTCTTTGATAATAGTAAATATATAAAATTCATTTTGGAAATTTAAGATGAATATCATCGAAACATCTGACGTGAATTGATAGATTAAGTAATTGTTTATAACACAATAATAAATAATAGAAAATGAATAATAAATAATAAAAATATTCCTAATAAATTATGTAATTAAAAAAGTCTATTTTTTATTAATTTATGTCCCTCACGTGATAAGTTTGATTTGGGGTATGGGAAATGATTTCTGAAAACCTCATTTTAAGAATTGTAATGTTTTTTAAAAATATTTTTCTTCCCTAACCATATTCAAAAATTATTTTATGGACATATTTATGTGGACATAAATGATTCATAATTAACATTTTATGTCACTTTTAACTTCCATTAAAAGGTTTTCAATAGTAATCTACTTATCTATTTTATTTGGAATGCAGTTTAATTTCATCACAAAAAGAAAAATGTATATTCTATTTCAATATATATGATATCGACAATCATTCCCAATTCTTGAAACATTATTGTATTTTTTTATTCCTAAACAAGGTTTTTTATTTTCTTTTATGAAAAACATATGTCCCATCATATTGAATATTTTAGTTTCCAAATTTGTTTATAAAATAAAAGGCTCTTTTTCTCTCTGAAAAATCTTTGCTTATGGATTTAAAATATTTTTTTAGTGTTTTAAAATGAAAAGGTGAAAGGATTTTTTTTATTTTAATTTGGTAATAAATTAAATATCGATTATCACTGGTGATCTTGAAAAAATGTATACAACTGATGAACCTGATATAACTTATACATATGGGTGAGCCCAATATACCTCTCCAATGAATAAGATGATGTTCCTTTTCATCATTGGAATGAAATAGGGAGTAATTAATATAGGTTTATTATAAGAATTTGTCTAGGATCCTATTATTTTTTACATGGTTATTATTATAATTCAAAAAAATTCGTAAAATTGTATATATTTTGATAATATGTGTTAAAATGGACTATTTTAAGGTAAAATTGTGTGTATTTTTTGTGGATATGATTTGATTAATATTCATATAGAATATTGTGATAAATGTAATCATTTCTGAGTTTTCATGTTTTTCCCTAGTCAAATTAATTTCATTGTTTTATTTGAGTTAATGAGATTTTTATGCTCATCACAAGTTTTAAAATGTTTTTCACAAGTTTTAAGGATGACTATGAACAAAGAATATGTCATGTTGAACATCAGTAATATTTTTTGTGAAAGTAAAATATCTATAATATTAAATGTTTTTTATAGTGTGGAAAACCATATAGTTAAAATAATTTTATAAATTTAATTGTATGTGTTTTTATGTAATATTAATGACTTAATTTTAAATAAAAATAAACCAAAAAGACCATTGGGAATACATGAAATTGAATTATCATCAATACATGATATATTATTTAATGTTTAAGGATGAATTATTATATAAGTTGGGATTTGGTTTTACAATTAATGAATCATAGCGTTGGTAAATTTCGAATTTTTTTTTCTTTTATATGTTCTTGATTTATGTAGGAATGAGAAATTATTTATTCAATATATATGCCCTTTTTCAGATTGGGTCATGTTAATTGTACTACTCTATGATGACTTGGGTCAATGGGGATGGGTTTTCACTCATGAGATTGGTATATTTAGTGGACATGTAGGATGGGTGATACATTGAGGTTGGTGACATGAATTCGAGAGGGGAATTTTTTATTCATTAAGTTTTTGTTCATTTTCATGGCGTGGGTGTGTGTTTTTGTGTGAGTTATATAAAATAGTTTATATATCTTATTCATTGGTGCTCATTCTTCACACCTTTTTAATATAAAATTTGATACAAATGATTCTTATTATGGTGTTGTGTATGAGAACTCATTAATTGATTTCCTAATATGATTATCCGATCACCATGTTGTATTTGTGTCTTGGAGTTTTGGAGACAATTTTTTGACAAGATTTATTGAAGGGGAAGATCCCTTACTTACCTAGTGGATTATTTTTATGTTGTGGTAAAGAGATACATTTGGAACATTAGACTAATTTTATTGTAATTTGATCTTGTATACATATCAAAGATATAATTAAATTCAATTCTTTATTTTGGGTTTTGGAAGTTATATTAGTTTCTATGATGCGTCATATCTATTTTTTTCATTGGAGAATTCTTTTAAAGGTTGTATTATATTTAATGGTAAGTCATCAACCAAAAAAATTTTCAAACCCAAGGGATTTATTACCAAACATTGTTTTTTGGGGGATGTGGAAAAGGAATGTTGAATTATGTTCTTTTCTAAGGAGATGTGTTAGAGTGGAGACCTCACACACATGGTAGTGGATATGTGGTTGAAATTATGTAGTATATGGTTGGGGATATGGTTTGGGAATTCTGTACATGATACAATATGAGGTTGGATCTATTATGTTGTTATATGGTTTTGGTATGTGTCTATATAAGGTATGATATCTCTAGTAAATAAGTCGAAGGAATTCAAGGGATGTTATATCATTAGAGAAGTTTGTATGGGATTTATCTCCTCAATATATATAATTTTTTTTGTTACATTATAATTATACTTTTATATGGATTTAGTGAGTTGTCCATTTGAGATGGGTTAGTAGTTAAACTATGATTAGTAACAGGTTATTTTTTAAATTTACTCTTTAATGTTTTAGTATGAATCATATATAGTAGAATGAGAGTTTCATTAGAGTATCCTAATGAGTGTAAATATATCCCAAATCTACTTCTATTTACATTTTCATGGAAACATATATGATAAACATTGTGATCTATCTATAAATTACTACCTCCCAACGTAGAGATCAATTATATTAGGATTCACAACCATAAGAGTTATTTTATTTTAGTATTATCATACAATATGTACTATTTAGTTTCTATATGAATTTTAATCCATATTGTAGGGATTACAGTAGTTTAATATAAAGGAGTACGCATGGATTGGGAAGTATTATTTTATTCTAGTGATTATAATGTACAATGTATGCCACATAATGTATGATATACCATCAATTATAGTCTCTAACTAATGTCCTATTAAGGGGGTATTTGGGGGGTAACTCTTGTCTTCATTTCTAACCTAGATAGGGTCTTTGTGGAGATATGTAATGAAGTAAACCGTATCAATAATCCATCTAGAAATTTGGTTATCATGATAAATGAATTTGTGTACATATTATATTGGTATTGATGACATCCATTATGATATGTGTGAATAATTTATCAGAGAAAAGAAACAAATAATTTACAAATCTTGAGAGAAAAAATAATATTCCATTTACAAGTCACTTGATGAAGAGTATATATTTTAATTTTATAAAAATATAAGGTAAAATGTATTCAACTTATCCATGAGTCCTTTCATATTCTACGTAGCTCAATCATGTCAAGTTAACTGATGTAAAATGTCAGAAAACCATGATACAAATCCAATATCTTCATAATATATCTATAATATTCTATGAAAAAAAATAATATATATATATATATCAATTATGTTCACTTTCAAATAATTATGAATTAGTATGCACATGTGTTCATTAGAGGTATTAGTAATTATGTTGCACTTTAATTTTCCTATATCACCTATAATTATGCATACATTGAGATCCCACTATAATACCAATAATTTGAGGAGACACTCCATAATATATATAATGTCATTATCAAATAAGATAAGTAAATGGTAATATAAAAGTATAAAAAACATATCCCTCAAAATTACAGACAAATATTCAATGAAAAAAAGTCAAATACTCTGGGATAGAAAATGTTTTAGAAAACATAATAAGGACCATAAAAATATAGTTATAACATCATTCCAATTATGTACATATATTACAAGGTTATGGGTGCCTCTAATAATAAATCCCCCATATCTAAATTTTCCTTCAATTTGAGAATCTCATATGAATACCATCATGTTAAACCAATGACATCTCTAGTCCATTTGGTTGTGAGAATATCCACATTAACCCCCCACCCCCCCTCATATAGTTCACATGATAAACAGTTTAAACAAATTTAATATCATTAAATATCAAGGGTAGTTAGTGTTCTCTATGATATTGATGTTATAATAATTAACACACACATATTATCCCCTCAAAAATGGATTTTTTTTGGATAATTATCCAAGAACCATATGGCCTTATTTGTGACTTCTTGATGTTGGAAGACTTGAGATGGGTTTGAAGAAGGTATTTGAGGTATTGGATTTAAATATGAACCTCAAGGTGATAATTTCTTCTTAGAATCACTAGTTCAATATATGAATATAATTTTTCAGGGAGGATTTATGGAATTTTTTTGAAAAGTTATTATTTGGAATGATTCATAATGTGAAATGTTGTTCAAATTATAAAAGTATGTGTAAGGTTTTTTTGTGGTTTTCTATTCATTTACATAAAAAAATTAGAATATATAGTTATAATATGATATTCATCCATGTTTTTTAGGTCGAGTTCCCTATTTTAGATTAGGAGTGAAAACAATATGGATCACAGTGTGAACCAACCAATAATTCCATGGATATGAATATTTATAGGTTTTCTATAAATCCTAACCTTTCTATGATATCTCTTATTAACCATTAACTTATCTCATCCATCATTCAATATTCCATGAGGAGGTTTTGGTCCTTAACAACCTCTAATCATTTGGGTACTCCGATGGATTGAATAGATTCAACACCGCTGATTCTTGGGATTCATCTTCCCTTTATCTCAATTTTATTAAATGTTTCATCAAAAATTCATAGTGGATATTTTTTTATAGTTCAGGGTTTATAGGGAATTTATTTTGATAAAAATAATTATGTATTTCAATTTGATTCAATGATCCCTTGTTTTGTTGTCGTCCCATTGTTTTTTTCTTACATTCCCTACATAGTTGATCAAAAAACATATTTCAATTTTGTGGAATGTAGTTATATACAATTAATGTGATTTTGTGGGATTATCATGATTTTTTCTCTAGATTAATTGTATAAATGTTTATAATAAATATAATAAAGGGAAATAATGAAATGAAAATAAAATTATGTGATGTTCATATAGTTACCAGATTTCTTGATTTTCTGGATGTTGTGTATTACTATATTCTTGCTATGGAACTCAAACTTGCAGTGATAGATTTATTTGAGAGTAAAAATTTAATTTATAAATTATTATAGATTGTAAACGAAAATAAAAAATTTGAATATATATGTTTTTTTACTGAATAATTGTGTGTATATTGATGGCCTGATTTTTGTGTCTTAGTGGACTTCGTTGGGTGCGGCTTGGTGGTCATAGATTTTTGAAATAGTTCGCATTGGCTATTTGTGTCTTGATGTCCAGGGTTTTTATGTGAAAGATTTATTAGGTAGATTCTTCGTAGAGGTTTGATATCATTTTAAAAATATTAATATATATAATAATGTGGCATTGTATATATAATTAATTTATGAAGATTTAAATTTTCAATTAAATTTGTATTGAATCGGGACTAAATTGTCAAATTAAAAAATCATAAACAAAACCCTGGTGGTGTCCTTTTTTCCTTGTGTTTGGTTTTCCAACATTAGATTCATCACATAGTGGAATGATTTTGGTAGTATCCATATGGTGGTTGTAGTGGTGTTGTGGGTGTTAACCCTTATGTGTGGTATGTTGTGATACTTTTATATAACTATATTTTCTCATATTTTTATAATGCTTGAAAAATGATTTTGGTATTGAAACCAAAACCTTAATATAAATTTTAGGTTCTTTACCTAACATCTTAATTGGGGAGGATAATTATGGTCGACAACCACCTATCCCATACTCTCCCTTCAATATTAGGTTCTGGTGATGCTGATGGTGGATGATGAGTTGTGTGGTGGGGGAAATTTTTTGTAAGGATAAGACACAAGGTTTATAATATATATTTTCATAATACCCTAAAACCTTGTTACATGATACACAATGTATGTTTGTTTCTACAATATGTTATATGTTGGTGGTGTTGAAAGATATGATAGATGTCTAGTTTGTCACTGGTGAATTTGAAAGGAATGGGAGGTAAGGACATATTATTATTCAAAAATATAAGGAACTAAGTGGGTAAGTGTTTATGTTTTTTTAGGATTATATTATTTTATATATTATCATATAATACCCAGATTCATTATTTTGTGTGTGAGATTTGCTGATTCTTGTGGAAAAGTTGACATGTGTAGTTTTTGGGTCAGTTTTTCTGATTTTTCACCATGGTATTAGTTTTCTCTTTTAATAATTTCAAGATATATGATTTCTTCGTTCATATTTATTGTTAATTTTACCCTCGTCTCCCATATATACAAACATCATTTCTGGTTTCCTTGAGGAATTTAGTGGTCGAGTTGTAGAGTAATAGCTTAATGTTAAGAGTTATTGCAGTCACTACCACATGATTTACTCTTTTAGAATTATTTTATTTTGATATGTTTTATCTGTTTATAATTATTATAATTGGATAGTTGTTATATTTGATTTTGGTTTAATTATTTTATACTACGGTTAATTTTTTTGTGGTTTTATATTATGATAGAGGGATAATGAGGGTAATGTCTCCCATTTGAGTGCATTATATGCTCATTTCTAGTAACCAACATGGGAGATACTAATGAAGTGACATAAGGAATACTCTATTACATCAAAATAATTTAGTGAAAGATATCCTTGGATGGGGTAATGATAGAGTGGTATCAAAGGTGTTAGTGAAGATATAGGGTTGGGTTTTATGTTTGGTATTGTTGATGACTGTATGGGTTGGTAACAAAATATTTTTAACCAAAAATAGTATATTTCATTGTAAAGGGTCACCTAATTGGAAAATGGATTTTGGGTTCCCCAATGATTTTAAGGATGTATCATAATCTCTATAAATATTCAAGGTAAATCAATGGTTCATGTGGAGTATATTCCTTAGAGAGTTACATGCATCAAACATTATTGGTTTCTATTTTGAATAGGGAATTTCATGGAAATAATAAAAAATTATAAAATGAATATAGTTAAACACATTAGTAGCAAAAATAGGATTTTATCCTATATGATTTAATTTTCATACGACCATTATAGATTTTGTGGAAATTTCTATTTTGAAATTAGTGTTCAACTCATATTTGAAGTATGATTCAAAGTCAACTTCAGGGATTTTGAAATCATAAAAAATAAGATTTTGGGTGATATTTTGAGTTCACAGAGCATATAAAGGGATCAAGTGAACCTTTATATGGTTTGAATTATTTTTTCCATTTAACACATTTCCAAACTACAATCTAGTTGGTGGATATTGGATAACATGCCTTTAGTTTGATTTCACCACTAGCTAGTCGGTTTAAATGAAAAATGTTCCCTCTTGGATGTTGGGGGAACCGTCTATCTTGTGGATTCTATCAGCTAGCTGATGGAGTTAAGAGATGGGAATGTATAAATTATTAACCATTTATATTATGAGTGTGGAATCCACCCTACTCCCATTCAATGGCTCACATATTGGGAGGGTATTACATCTCTTATCCAACCTCTTATCCTAATGATGTGTTGATATTTTAGATTCATATTTTTATTAGATCTAGGCTCTTAACCATGTAAATTTGTATCTATTATATATTTATATCTATACCCATCTCATTTTAATTTTTTATTTATATATTTAGGGATTTATTTCAGATTACAAAATACCATTGTGGAATCAGGTGATTCCCTTTGAGATATAGTATTTCCTAGTGCGCAGACATCTAGATACAATGATTGGGTGGTAATTCATGTATGTTCGATGAAGGTACATCACCATATCAGAATTTAACGGGTATTTAATATGAGATTATATTGTAATTAAATCTAAATCCATATTATATGTTGTGAATTTTCTATAGGGTGTTGCTGACGGTTGAAGTAGACCTCCCATAGGCAGTTGTTTTTCATTCCTATGTAACACAATTCCCCTGGGATTAATTATGAATTTTTTCTAGTCAGTTTTATATTAATTATTTATAATTGATATAACTAATTATTTGTAAATTTTTTCATAGGGTTTGGGTCTTGAAACATTTATATGGGATTATTTGTTCGTTGGAGATATTGGATGTGCTTTGAAAGCATCCACATACCCCAAACCAAATGTTGGGAAATGATTTGATAAAATTTAGGTGGTCCCACAATATTTACTAATGCAACTCTTTACTATGATTTTCCATTTATATCACCTTCAGATTTTGAAACATGAAATCATACATTAATTGGATATGTAATTTAATTAATTGAATATTTGTAATTAAATTAATTTTATTATTGAAATGGATATGTTCTAGTTGACAAGAACAACACATGTGTTCCGACATGACACCTTATCAACTGATGGCTAATGATAGTACATTTGAGACACTGGGTGTCCACCTGAGATCATTATTGGTGAGGATAAACCAACTAATACCCTTATCCCATGTTTTGTGATGTTAGACATCTCCACGTTATAGGTGAGGCTGAACCTAGTGATTATATGTCATGTGGTCTATAGATGACTCATTCATGTAATTATTGTTGTTCAAGATCATTATGATTTGGAATGGATTAGTTACCCTCTTTCCTATGTCGTGACTAGTCAATGGTGTCTAGAACATTGGTATAATAAAGTGGGTTATGTTGAGAGAACCATCCTAGAGTATCCCTAATGACTGAGACCTAGGAAGCCATTGAGGCCATGCTATCTATTTGATGAAGGTTTTTGGGAAATTACATGAGATTGTAATAGTGACCGAGAACCCATCTGAGTGTTCCTTTATAGTTCTAATACCTTCGGCTTTGATTTGGTGCCTATTGATATCCTTAGTGGTTATTTATGGCTATAGGTAGAGATAGTAGAGGGTATTGTCATGGAACATGTACTGGATTGGTGACCTCAAGGGGTGATAGAATACTGTATTTGGGATGTCTATTTGTGCAACCCTCATATTCTCTCTTGTATGTTGGGTTATGGGATGTTACCTTGGGTTAGAATTGAAACATGTGGGATTAAATTAGGTATATATGGATCCTCCTTGTATTTAAAGATCAATATAGTATTGGAATTACCCCAATGTTGGACCTGTCTATTAGAGTGACCATTGATTTAGGTCTTAGTATACAAATAGGGGCTTCCATAGATTAAGAACTTGGATGATACGAATATCATTAGTTATATCCCCAGATTCATAAGTATACTAACATGGTATACCGGGTATTTAGAGCATGAATGATTATATTATCATTAGTTTTGTCCCCATTGTCATGTGGATACTGATATGAGATAATAATGATTCGAAGCTTAGATAATTTGAATGACATGAGATGGGCCTATGGAATCATGTGGATTTGTTTTTGATACCATGTATTTTGTGACTACATATTAAATTTGAGGAACATTCCTTGAGACATGGTCTAAGAATCCTAAAAAATATCTATAATTTGTTTTTTTCAGTTGGAAACAAAATTAAGGATTATTAAAATTGTTTTATTTATTAATTTTCAATATTATTTTTGATGTTTTACTTGAAAACAATAGATTACTTTATAACTACATATTCTAGTTAGTATTTGACTATGTTCAGGGAGACCAAATGGATTTTATATTGATAGCCTTCTTGGGATATTGTAAATTAAGGGTACTCTATAAGAAATCAACATGGTTGTAGTAATAGGTTATGATATGTTATGTGATTGATCGAGAAAGGTGTATTAGCAAATAACTAGGACTATGGGATGAGGTATGGGCCAGGAATGTCTTGGATCTATAATTTTAGTTTTTTATTTATTTTTGTTCTGTATATGGAATATATAGTGTGGAATTTATGATGTATATGTTGAATGTTTATTTCGGACCTTACTAATTTTCATTACTATCGTATTGGTTTATATTTACATCTTCTATAATGATTTCATTTTTGATATATGATACATTTTTTAGACCTTAACTGGACAATTTTATATTGCGGTATAGTATTCTGATAGTACCACCTTAAACTTTCATTTCTAGTCAGCAACATCTAATGTATGAGATGGTGTTCCCGAGGTTACACTATGAAACTGGTTCAGTTATTGTTGATTGTGAATCCATATCTAATCCTATAAGAAAGAGGATAGTGACATGGATTTACATTTCTTATATAGGGTAAATTAGTGTCACATGCATCATACAGGGAATATAGGGCTCACAAGATATATTGTCCTACTAGTGTTTGATTCCAATTAATACCGAGGTTCAATTTTTTAATGTCTCAGAAATTACTCATGAGACATTTTTTTTGTTTAAGTTCATAGTTGAATTCAACTCAAATGGATTCCTTTGAATTTTTATTTCCCTCTAATGGATGTTCTTGTGGAGATATGGAGAAACAAAAATTGATGACGATGACTATTAAAGGCCATGTGTATATAAGGTGGAGTGACCCTAGTGGACCGTAATGGTATTGTAATACTAAGTGTTTGAATCCTTGTGTCTTTTTGTTGGGGTTCAGATATGTAATGTTCTAGTAAAAAACAATATTGTGTGTTCCATAATATCATGGAATGTAATTCTAGTTACCTGAACTACTTGACACATTTTACCTTGATGTAGATCATCAATGTATTTTTTTAGTGGGAAGAGTGTATCGATGGGATTCAATCCTCCATGAATAATTGGGATGTAAATTTTATAATTGATGAAGGATATCGTATTTATGGTGTGGTGGTTTTAGAATGTGATTTCATCATGTGTGATACAATGTGAGTGGGTGTTAGGGAACGTGGGATTCCTTGGGATGATACTACAATGTGTATGATTCCTCTTGATCTATGAAATTCTATATGGATTAACAATTAGGAAAGGTTGTAAGACCCATTGACCCTAACATGGGTCTCGACTGGTCTAGTTATGTGTGTTTCCAACAAGCCATTATTTTATATGGGATATGAGAGTTCTAGTAGATTATATAGTTATATGAAACAAATGGGAGGTTTTATCCTTGTGTGGTGGTTTCTGTGAGGTGGAAACATAGGTGGGTTATTCCAGTTATGAGACCAATGTAAGGATGTGATATCAGATTTGAATGAAATACTAGGGTAATATCTAAATTTGTTCATTTGGGTGTCTTTTAAGAGTGTGGTGATAGTGCCTGTAGACACGCTTTGTTGGAATTACATTTTTTGTCACTAGACATGTGGTTGGATTTATAAATTGATATTCATTGGTTCAAGGATGAGAACCTTCATTTATTGAATGAAATAATGAGATATGAAATCATATAAGTAGGAAAAACTAAAATATGGTAACTAATTTTCATGAGGAGTCCCAAGGGAGCTCTATGCATTTCATGTTGACCTGATGTGGTCCATGGTCAAACCAGTTTATTGATATATGACTTGGGAGAGAATGATTCTGATTTTAGACCATGTGGTATGAGGTTGTATACCCACCGCATTGTATGGGTGGAAATGGTATGAACCATTTTCACGTTGTTCCGGTTTAATCAATTTATCTATAATTTATTTGTGAGTTGGTTATTGAAAAATATAATATAATTAAAAAAAGATGGAATGTAGTCCAAGTGTTTTGAGTGTCAATTTTTTATATTCTTCCACGGTTGAGGGAATGATACAACAAATCAGTAGTCATGGACTGATACAACCAAGGGTTCATCATGACTTTTATTTTTGGTAAATTATGTTCTAGGTGTTTGATGTATTTGGGAATTGAAAAATCTGAGAGGCACATATATGTGGGATTTATTAATGTTTCACTCTAGGATTCGGTTGACAATGGAAACTCTTAGCAGTGTGTCAACAAGAATGTCTCTAAAAAATATATTCCATAGGTAGAGAATGGCTAATGGAATGAGGATGTGGGTTGGATCCAATGAAAGAGATGGGGGTTTTCTAATAATATGTCTATGTATGGTGATGGATGAATTTTTTTTCATGTTGATTGAGATATGGTTTCAATAGTTCAATGAACAGTATATACCAAGCCTTAGGAGAGATTTTTCAGTTTTGGTCTCGCAACCATCACATGACATGTATTGTGGGTGTATGGGGATGGTCGTTGTTTGATCCTTTTATAATTTTTATGTTTATGAGGAGATAGATCCATTTCAACCTATATTATATATTGAATATTGAGTATATAATTGGGTGTGATTTTACCTAGAGTATGAGTGTTATCATCAATCTCCTGTTGGTTATTTTGATCCAAAGGTGTTGGGTTAGGAATGCATTGGTACTCGTTGTATAAATGATTCAAAATAATTCTACTAGTGATCATGCTATGAAGCTACATAGAGAGTCGACTACGGGATCTTGGGAGAATGTTTTCATGAAAAATGGGGGTCTCCTATAGTAGGTGAATTGGGGTATTAATTTGGGAGTTTAGTAGGAAGATAATGCTATATATATTTTTAGAATGTCATACATAGGTGGGTTGACTTATGTTATGATATGAAAAATGAAATGGTTATTAAAAAAACACATCATGAATGTTGTTGGCGGTAAGGGGAGATTATTTTTGGAATTGTATAATTTTTTTTGATAAAATGTCAGAGTGCCCATTCTCTCAGTGGGTGATGGAGGTATGTCCATTCTATGATGAAATTTATAAATGAGAGTTAGTAAAATTTCATAGATGACGTTATAATGAGTTAATGGGTGTGGTGACAGAGGTACTGTAATAGGTGAATCATAGGCTATATATATTGTTGTTTTAATAAGTTATTATTATGGAATATGTCCCATGGCCTTAAAAATGGTCTTTATAGCATGAAACCTATAGTGGGGACAAAATGGGTAGACTGATGAATCAAAAAATTACTTGATCATGTTTTGGGTCATACAGTCTAGAATAATCATAATCTAGAAGTTTTTTAAATGGATATGACCAATTTGTTGTTTCGTGATTATTTAAAAATTTAAATTTTGTGGTTGGGGATTTGAATCACGTTTAGAGACTCAAGTTATAGCATTCCCAATTGTGGTAAAATGGACAAAGAATATAGGTTATGATGTCTAGATGGTGGGTCACTATGAATTATAAGGAAGTAGATACGGTAAAATGGGGAGGTTAAAATATAAAATTTTTAAATAGATATTCATAATTCGTTAGAAATTTGGATTTTCAAATTAGTGTTCAGGTCATATGTTGAATGTAGATTTGAATTATATTTCCCAGTGAATAAACACATCCAAAATGTGTTTTTAGGTGAGTTACAGATCATAGAGCTAATTATAAGGGCTCAAAAGAGACAAGGGAGGGTACATGCGGTTTTTTTCTGATGAAATATTATTATAATCCACAAATTAGTAAATGGATAAAGGACAACAAGCCTATAGGATGTTGTCACCATTGAATCTCTAGTGGGAAAAATTGGTATAAATGGGATGTGAGACGTTTCAGCTTTTGAGAACACTGGATATCCATTGGACATAAAAAAGAGGGATATTATCATATTTTCAATTGTATTTTATGTTGGGGTAGCCCCATCCATTCCTTCATTTATGCATGTAAAAAGGGGGCCTGAATCACATTATCCCCCATATTCATTAAATGATTTTTCGGTTTCTGTAGTAAATTTTTCCAAATTATATTGGCATAAATATTACCGAATTCTCACATCTCTCTCTCTCTATCTTGATTTAAATTTCAATATCTGTGTATAGATTTATATTTTCGATTCCATCAGATCATGAAACAATAAGATGATTCTCTTTTTAATTGTGTTTATCGTAAAGTTAAGACGTCTATATATGACATCATGGATCCACTAGTTATTGATTCAACAAATTTACAACATCATATCAATTTTTATTTCCAATTTATTTATAAATTATAGTGGTTTTTTTGAAATATATGTGTAGGATGGGGATTTTTCCCTCATTGATTTTTTAGGTTTACAACAGACCTACTATGGGTACTAGGTTTTAGTTATGGTGCATCAAAATAACCCAGGGAGTTATCCATCATCATGGTGATTCAGTATTAAATTATTTAATTATTGAAAATTAGAATTATTAAATATTTATTTATATTTTTTCAGGTTAGGGGTTTGAGACATTGGGATAATCCTTATTAAATGAGTGGGATCTTGGACTAACCATGTGACATTTTATCGGCCCTTGGTGATGTATATAGAAAATCTTCAGAAAATGTAGGTAGTCTCTCAAAATTTCCCTATGGATTTTGTGTTTTTTATGTGACCTATGGATGATCAATCACATCACTAATTTTTATTACAATGGATAATTCCATTAAAAAATATTTTTCAATTAAATTAATTAATTTATTTAAATAGTTATTTTCTAGGGGTAAACAACAAACATTTTTCACCAACTAGACTCCAAAATTGTTGATGGCCTTGTCTAAAACCATTAAGATAAAATGTGACCTCCAAACCTTATAAGATGTGATACTAGAATAAATGAGACCCATTTACCTTTCAAAGGGGAATATGAAGCCTCCAAGATATAGTTAAGGGTGATCAAAAATATTATAGAATGTGTGAAACATAGAGGACCCTTTCATAGGATATGTTCCATTTAGGCTCATTAATTTGAGTTTAGGATGAGAGACCCTCTTCCATCTAATGTGAATATGCATATGCTGATTGAACATAGTGAGAATAACATTTGGTTGAGTGAGAAATCTATCCCATAGATACCTTGAGGATGGAGAGAGGTCATGGTCCATTGGTTTGATTTTCATATGTGGTGAGACTCGTGTAGTCTGAGTGGTTGTTTTACCAATTTGACGACATCGGGAGAAGAAACATCCTATTTTTTAAGGTTATGTCCTAAGGCGAGGATTTAGAAAAAGGATCCAATCCAGGAATAAATTTTACAATGAAACTAAAAAGGAACTATGCTTTCTTGTTGATAGACCGACCATGAGGAGTTATGTATGCCCCAGGATAGATATGATATTTAGTTTCATCTTGGAACCTATACCAGATTAGTGATCCCAATTTGTTGCAAAGAGTGTTGTTGGGTGTGGGAGTTAATATGACCCTAATATTTTCTATTTTAATCTTTTTTTGGGATATTATATTTGGTAATATGTGGCATTTATGGTATTCCATGAGTAGGACCTAGTCACCAAAGGAGATTCCACGGATTAGTAGCTTAGTATATGGTTCAAGATATCATAGAATTGGATATTTGTGTTGGATAAATAAGAGATTTGGGGACCTATATATTGATAGGGGACCCAATTTATTTCTACGTTGGAATATTAGACTACCATAGGGTACATCCCCATAGTCACGATGATACTGAAAGGGTATTTCATATATATGGTTCCCCAATGAATAGTACTATAATGGGTTTCATCCATAGGGTCATGAGGATATAGATATGAGATTCCATTGAGTCCTAAGAGACATGAATATCATATAGGGATTTATATACATGTATTTTAAATTTTACATGGGAGGAATGTTCATATAGATATGTTCAAAGCCACCACTACACTGGTTGAAGCTAGTAAGTTTGATTAGGGTCATGAACTGAAGGACTGGAAAAGATTATTTATTTATTTTTTGATGTGTTTTATTATTTTATTTAATAAAATCACATAAAAATATCTATAAATAATTTAGTTAGTATAATAATACATTGATTTTCACCATCTTAGTTTCATACTCAAACATTTCTTATGTCACCATAACATATGGGAAGTCGGACAAAAATTTCCATGGATGTAACCCCATGTTTTGTTGAGGCACATAATTCATCAAAATGGATGAATTATATTACTATAAATAGTATGAGATGAGGTGTTTCTTTGTTTTTTTTAGATCTATTATGGCGATTATTTTTTTAAAAATTTTATTATATACATTTCTTCCCTGATTGGTGGCCATTTTTATGTATTAAAAGGATGTTTCTCACTTACTAAATTTCATTAAATCCTATTTGGTTTATATTTATTTATTCCAAATTTATTATATTTCTGATGTGTAATATCTAGTTATTTCATTAATTTATGTGAACTCCAATACTGGGTGTATAATATCCCCATAATACCACCGTAAAATACAACTGCTTATTGGATGCCTTTGGTGTATGGTTTTCATGTCAGTTGTCATGTGGAAAACCTACTCTTGTTAATTATAATAGTGAACCTCGATGGGTGAATTACAACTGATTTATTTTTAACGATTCTATTAGGCCATTACCCATGTGGGTTTGGAGTTTGGAAAGTTTATTAGGCTTACCCTATTGACCGTTAGAGGGTAGATCTTGATAAGGAGGATGAAAATTAGTAGTGGAAATATCATTAATTTATCATCAAATCCACGAAAATTATAAAGAAAAAATATCTTATCTAGATACAGTGTTCTCAATATAGTAGTTGGATATCTCTTTTACCCATATTCGAGTCTGATCTGATAGTTCGGTTCCCCTGGATTATTATCCAGTTGAGGGGATAAACATCTCGGTGGTGTATTCTGTATATAATGTAGAGGGAGGTGACTAATATATCCTGGGATAAATTCTAATAATATTTTATAGATGTTTTTTTATAAATAATTTTGTAGGAGCTGAAGAGGTGTGATTTTATCTCCCTTCATAAAGGTATCAGTAATGTTCGGGTGATAGAGATTAAATTTAAAGTTATTTTTCCACCCCACATTATTTTAGATATGGTGCCTCGAATGTGATGTTTTGAGGAGACACTAAATCTTTTTTTATCACATAATTACCCCCAATTATATTACCTATATATTTATAGGAACATAAGAAGATCAATGTGATGGAGAGAATGCCTAAGATGGTTGGGGAGCCGCTAGTCGAGATTCAATTGGAACCATCAAGGGGATGGGAATCAAATGGATGGTCATGGATGATAGTATTATCGAGGTTCCTATTGGAAGAAAGATATCCTTAATAGTCCACATAACACTTCACAAGGGAATAAAATTATCATCCATATATTTTTAGGTCTCCAATTTTGTGATATTGATGTGGAGACCATGGAATAATCATCGATTTTTTATTTAATCCTCTTAGGGTTAGTATGTCTTGGGATGTTAGTTCAAATTGCAGAAAAAATAGTAGTTACCTCGTAGAGAGTTTCAACTTTTTGGCTTACTATAATATATTCAAAAAATTATTTGGTAGCCTTATTCCCACATTGGAGGAGCTGAAATTGGTAGAGTGTAGTCCATGGATTTTCCATTAAATCATGGACCTAGGAAAGAGCATAGAATGGACGGTATCAAAAATGATGTAGGAGATCTAAAGGAGTCAAGATAAATGTGATTTGGTATGTAGTTCATGAGGTCTTAGAGGTCATGTAAGGTATGATCAGTCTATAATTTACCCTTTTTCTTCTTTGTTGGATTCTATAGCATTATACACTATGGTTGTAACCTCCATGGTCCAAGCATTGGGACTAGACATAATGAGGTTTTTTGTTCCCCTTATGTTATATATGGGATTCAGAGAACATGTTAAATTTTTTTTATTATTTTCTATGAATTCAAAATTAGGATGAGGAAACCCAAATCATTAGGTTATTTATTTGTTCTATGGAAACAATTACACGATGTAATTCGTGGTATGGAATGGATGTATACCATTTATAGAGCGTTTGATTAATTCAAAATCATTTTTGGGTTTTCCGATGGGGAAGAAAGTTGTATTGTGTTTTATGGGGAGAGATAATTCCTAAAGGGAGATAGGTCATCATATCACATTCCTTTCTGGATGTTTGAGTCATTGAAATATATAGTGAGTGCATGGGTGGTTGGGAACCCTTGTGTTTTTTCATATTTTTAGAAATTTTCCCTAAGGATGATGGGACAATACCCCCTAAACACATCATCAACATTAGGATAGTGTTTTAGTCATATTATACATTGATTCCAATTTCTTCATATCATATCTGACCAAAATTATTGAAAAAAAGATGACCCAGATTGATGGCCAAATGTAAAAAAAGATTTATTAGGCCCTACGTTATAAAATGTAGAGCAACATTTTTGTTCTCCTTGATGGTGGATGGTAGTATATGGTTTTCAATAGAATAATAGGGGTTAAATCTAGTGACTATCAATTATCTGTACCATATTCCAACGATTTTCATTTTCTTTAACCTATTTAGGGGAGCTATAATGTTTTTCATGATTTTTTTGTAGTATATATATAATAATTTATGTGTCAAGGAGGAATATATTCATAATAATTCTTTTTAGGACTTTTATATGAACTTAATGTTCATATTCACATTTTAATTTATCTCTAATGTACCCATTATATTCATGGGGCTCTTGAAATTGATATTTTGTGACTTCCTAGACTAGTGTTTCATCGTGTTCATTGATGACATTATCATATAATCATGTTCAAAAGAGGATCATTATGATAACTTATGGATTATTTCGATAACTCTATTACACCACCAGTTTTATGGAAAATTTTAAACAATAATATTTAAATTAGAGGTGAATCCAAATGGGAATTTGGTGTCTGATGAGGGAATAATGTTGGATCGAGTTATGGTTGATGATGTTTTTTATTTGGAAGCATCAAGGTGAATGGAAGAGGTCTACATATTTTTTTGGTATTAAGGGTTATTATTAGAGTTTTTTTCCTTAATTATCTCATATTATTGCCCCGTTGACCTCCTTTACCATGATGGATTGGAAATTCATTTAGACTTATTAGTGATAAGAATTATTTGATAACTAGAAGGAGAAATTGGTGACTACCTCGTTATATTTGGCTTCTTGTGTAATTCATGATGTTTGTGATGTTTTTTCCACGATACTCTTGGGTTTTGTTTGTATTTTTATACATATATGGGAGGTGATATCATATGGTCCTAAATTTTTATGTCCACATGATCATAACTATGAATAAGATGACCTAGAGATAGATGTGTTGTTGTTTTGCCTAAATCTATATTAATATTGCCTTGTTGGTTAATTTTTTGGTCTTCATAGAAGATAAATCCATAGGTATTTATTTTCAATGTGTGATATGTATCTATTATAGGAAATATTGATGGATTTTCACCAAGAAAATGATTTTATGATCTCATAAACACAACGAAAGGGTAACATAATGGAAGATGAACTAATTAAAATTCCATAAGTAGTCATTTAAGAATATAAATCCACCTTGAGGGCATTGGATGATTTTGAGACATTCCATCTCATATCATATGAGGTTTATTGTATAGTATTGATTTTTCAAATAATGATAGACCAATATTTATTTTAGTAGCTATAGAAATATCATTCGGGAGAAACCTAGGTGGTGGTCATATATATCCAAATTATTCATGGGGATAACCTTATGAGGTTGTGAAGTGATTGTCATCATGGGGATATGTTACATGGAAAGATGTTCAACCCATTGGTGATGAGTGGGGTAGTCCATCTAGATTTTCTTAAGTCACCTATACTGGTAAACCTTGGTACATATAACCTATACTATTTCATCATGAGGTATTTTTTTGGCCTAGAATGATGTGATCAATGGTGTAGTTCAAGGTGTCATGTCCATTCTTCATCTAGTAAATGGTAGAAAATTATGTCCCTAGTGGTTTGTTGCATCTTTTGGATGTCCTCAATTAGAAGTGGGGGGGTGGGACAACTCGATGGATTTCATCACCATAATGACCTAATATCAATATGGATATGGTGATATTTGGTTTATTATGGTTTGAATTGTGTTTTCATCTCACTATTTAGTGATCCAGGAGTCAGGTACCATGGATTCTCAAGTGAAAAGGGGCATGGATGGTATAGTAAGGCTTCATGGAGCCCTGAGGACCATCAAATCCAAATGATATTCTCAGTTTAATTGACACTTTTGGGGAGTATTATAGATCACCATTTTATATAAATTACATCATAAATATACTTTTTAACCTATATATGCATGAATATAATGGGGACCTTACAGACACTAGATGATTTGATTCATGCATTCGTCTAGGATTTCAATGGATCATGGGTGTGACACATACTAGTGGTTATGTTTAAATAAAATAACATCTTCAAATTATCGGCTTCTATAACCCCCATTGTGGCATTATATTGGAGCTCATGTTGTTCCCCATAGAGAAAGAATGTGATTGGAATGGAGTTTTTCTTGGTCCATATGTTGTGTAGAGTATAAGAAAAATGATTCCAAAAATTCATATAAAGACACAAGTGGTGCATGAAAATGATAAGGATTATTTGTATCATTATATGAGTCTGGTGGAGTTTGAGGTTAAAGACCATGACTTTTGAATGTTTCTCCATCCAGTTTCTATTGGATTTTTGATCAGCGATGAAATATCTCTCAATATTTGTTTGACTGTTCATGGTGTCCGAGTGTGTTGGAAAGATGGCTTATTTATTTCTTCAACCATCACATATGGACACATTCCATGATTTCCTCCTTGTTTCGTAGCATTATAATATATTCACAATTATTCCGAATTCATTTACTAGTGGGAGTTTGAAAGAAATTATGATATGTGTTTGTGGGATAAGAAATCATGATTTAGGACTATCAAGAGAAGGTATGGTGTTGGTGTTTTATCCCCTTGAATTTAATTATATGAAGGAATAATATTCTATAAAAGTGTAAATTTTATTATGAGTCACATATTTACTCCCATTATCTATAGTTATTTTCATAGTTATGTTTTGGATATTTTGATATTAGTCTTTTTTTATGGTTGTTAGACTTATTTTTTGTTATGTTTTGAGATATAGTATCATATTTGTTTGATGGGTATCTCTAGAGTAATATTTGGTTGCTTTGGTATTAGGTGCTACCATTTTCTGGTTTGTTATGAAAATTGTTTGAAAGGTGTATTATGTAATTTCCAAGAAACACTAAAATTATTAGTTGTGAGATTTGTTGTTTGGATCATTTATATGAGTTATGAGGATGGTGTGGATTTGGTATATTTAAATCTACAATAACATGTGGGGATCTATGCCACAAATCCCTAGTTCATGATGTGGATAATATTTCCTAGCATTGATTCGTAAATTATTTCTATAATTTCATATTGTGTCTTATTAACTATGTGAAATGTTGTTTCAATGATGAATATTCAATGATGAGTTTTATTATGATTCTATTATAATATTTTTCACATTTTGAATGGATATAATCATATTGTTAAATTTCTCTAGATTTTTGGATCGAGTGCCTAATGTTTCATCATTTTTTATCATTATATACTTCCTGGTGTGAACCAGACATTCTATGTCATAAAAGGGTTGATTTTAGAATGTCTATAAATCTTATAAACCCTCCAACATCCCTCATTATCCCATAATTTCATAATACTTATTATGATATGTAGGATATTTCCTAATCCCTAAGAACTAATGTTCTTTATAGTGTACCCTTATCTTCCAAATATTCAGTATTGGTTATTTGTGGTGAATTATTATTGCATGTATATTTTATTTTCTCCTTGTTTATTTATAGGTTTCATAGAGGTGGTGTTTTGATCATTTTATTTTGGATTCAATATCGAAGAATATAATTTCATTTCCTTCCTTTATGGATACTTTGTATGGTTGTGTCCCTAGGGTTTACCCTATCTGGATCTATTACATGAATCAAAAAATTATTAATTTGATGTTGGGGTTTCATGTTCTCTAAATATAAAATTTGTTAGTCAGATTTTAATTTTTCTTCTATCATTTTAGTGATTGGATTAATTTGTCATAATAAGATAATAAATTGGAATAAATTAAAGGAATGAAAATGGTGTGATACATGGACGGCTGATGGTTTTCTTGATGTCACTGATATTGTTTCATGCTATAGGTTTTTTATGTCATTATTACATAAACTGTTGGATTGATTTATGATTACACATCAAATGGATAAATTCATAATTATTGTAAATGAAATAATATAGTGAATATTTCTTTTCTATACATGGCCAACTGTGTGAGGGCAAGTCTCTATTAAGTGTATAGTTTGGTGGTATTGGTTGTGTGCATATTGGTGGCCTTGGATGTGTGCATTTTAATATCCTTGGTTGTTTATAGTTTGGTTTCATAGAATGTGATGCAGGGGAGTACTGTTTTGGTTTCATGGTATTGGTTCAATAGAAATATACTAATACTGATAAATTTAATAATGAAGTAATGTCTATGGAATTCATTAGTGTCAATTTTAATTGAAAATTTCATAAGTAATGGTTGGTGGATCAATTATTAAATTAAATAATTTTAAATTGAACCTAATATGATGCCCTTTGTGTGATTATTGTGGCTGGTTAATCTTAATTTTATGTTGTTCTTGGTGTTGAGATATCTATAGTGTAATTATGATGTATGTCACGATAATTATTTTGTAAAAATGTAATTTTGGGTTGTGTAATTCTATTTAATTCCTATGTTTTTTTACATTCACCACACTATTTGGGTAACTCAATTGAATCCTAGATACCCTATGGGAATATTTTCTAAAATCTAGATTGAGTGGGATATATTTTGTTGACATCCCCATATACCCGAATCTACAATTAGTAGTTTCTTCTGGGGGTAATGGGGAAAGATGAGTAGATTTGTGGTGCGGAGTATTCATGGTAAGATGGGGACAAGATGATTATTTACTATGTTTTTTTATGCTAAAATACCGTGGATAAGTGATATGAGATGAGTAGATGGTGTCATAATATGGGATATGTGGTTTGTACCAAGAGATATGGTATATGGTCACTGTCATCATTGGTGGATATATAATTGAAGATAACAAAGGATGAATTAATATTGGGTAAGAGTATACTTTTTTTTGGGAGGGGATTGTGGGGTGCATGTGATTATATAGTTCTGATTGTTGTTATTTTATAATCTGGTGTCCTATTTGTTTAGTGACCTCTAGTGAGGTTGGGGGACTAGTTAATCAATGTAATTTTTTTGTTATGTTTCTTATTCACATGTAAATTAATATTGTATATTAACTTTTTAATGAGATTACTTTGGTATAATCATACTATGTATACATTTTTTCTGACCCACTATAATTATAATCATTTTTTCCTGAGTATCTAGGAGGAGTTTTGTAATCGAAAAAGGTAGTACTAGCTTAGAGACTTGAGTTATTACATTCCCTCCAAATTTTTTTCATTTTTTATTATATATTGGATGTATATATATATATATATAATTTATATTTCATCATATGGGATAGTTATTATATATTATATTGGTTTACTTATTTTAGTATAGTGGAATGTTTGGTTGTTTTATCAAACGATCTAGAGATAATGAATGTAATTATTCCCATTTTAGGAAATTTTACCCTAGGTGCTAGTTTCCCTACCATGGCCCACAAGTGGTGGTACATGGGGACTACTAATTATATTAACATCCTAATTATGATAGGATGCATGGGTGGGGTATGGATTATATAAGCTACCTTAAAATTGTGAAACCCAATATTTTAGAAAATATTTTTCATTAAAAAAAATAAGTGTTTGGAGGATTTCATTATTCTCAACATTGAGTATATATAAATTTTGATATGTTAAATAGTTATAATATAACCTTCAAATTGGAATTTATGAATAGTATCAAAAAAATATGAAACTATTTATAAATTTTTTAATAAATTCAATTGTATTTGTTAATGTATAATAAATCAGAATGTGGTTCTGGATAAAATAATTTTATGAAAAAAATGTGGTTTCATTAAAAATAGTTTAGATTTATTTTTTCATAAAAATATATTATATATAATTTCTACCGCATTAAAAATAATTATTTTTTAAATTTAATACTTTTGTGAAATAATAATATTAGTATTATTTTTGGGTGATTTTTAGGATTTTTTATAACCAATCAATTTTTATGAGAAAATTTACAAATTCTTATATGATAAAAACTAATATTTATTTTCAGACACATTTTTTTGTAAAAAAATTAAATTTATATTATATAATATAATTGAAATTTAATTATAATAAATCTATTTAATCACATAATAATAATCACTATACTTTATTTTATTATAATATTATTATTAGAATTAAAAATACATTGGTATAAAACTATTTGAATGAAAATAATGTATTTTTAAATAAATAAATTTATTTATTTATTATTTATTAATCATTTTAATTAAAATTAATTATTATATGTTATTTAATTTTTTTAACATTTATTTGACTGTTTTTACGTCGAATAGAATGGATATAAATTACTTTTTATCCATAAAATGTTTTTTTATAAAATGTGTTATCATTGAAAGTTGAAAACTTTTTTAGAATTAACATCCACCACATATAGAAATTTAATCTAGTTAAATTGATTCCATATGATTTATCATCATAATTAATATATATAATATTTTCATGTTATTTTTCCACTATGAATCATTAAGGAAATTAGATTTGGTTACCTCATTTAATGTCAAAACATATTTACTTGTTGGGGAGAGTAAAAACAATTGATGAGGCATGGAATAACCCCCACACATATTTTATTAGTATTTTATGAATATATAGAATGAATATTGTATGAACATTGATCTTCTTTTCAAGTATGATTCCTCTCTCTGGTGTTTTTGAGGAAAAAGATGAGTTTCGGGAAATTTATTAAGTACACGCTGTGTACTCGGTTACCGCGGGTAGCTGGGTGATGGTTGTGTAGCGGTCATGTAGACAGTCATGGGTGGTGACCTGGAGAACACTTAACGTAGCAGCCGGTGAAGGCAAGTACACATCGTTTACTTAGAAAGTATGTTCCATATACTTTATTTTTTTCATTACACACACCAGGGTCGCATCTGACAGACAGAACCACCTTCTTCTAGGTTTGGATCATCCGAGTGCGGGAGAATGATGTTGATATTCCTCCGACCTCCCAATCGAGTGTCTGTTATCTGAATCGACCGCCGTTTATTGCATTGGAATCGCCTCGGTAAGCTATTATTTTAGCTTGAGCTTCATTTTCTAATTCTTCCTCCTTCTCAAGTTATCCTCTATTGAAGGTTTTATATATTTTTGTAGAGTTATGGTGTTCTAGGGTGATTCAAGGCTTGAGGTTCACGTATACTGATTTCCCAATACCGAGATAGGTGTTCTGTGCCTTTCCATTGAATGTACTTGAAGTATTTGTGCCAATTTTCCCAATACCCATGATTGGGCAATTGCGTGTTTACCGTTTTAGCCCTGATATTTTCCGGCTATTTTTGTATGCTTGAATAGAGATTAATTGAATTTGAATAGGGTTATTCGATATGATTTGGAGGTGTTTTCCCATGCATGTTTTAGTGATGACCTTTTGGTAATACGTAGCCTGTTAGGATACCATCTTTTCCCCATGCCTAGTATTTTAGGATGGTATGACTGTTGCTTTGACATAATGTTATGTTGTAGACTGTTTATCCAAGTTTTTCTTGAGTTTTAATTTGGCTGATACACATTTCTTTGCTTTCTTTACATTTACAGGGCCGTGAGAACCGGGTGTAGTAGACCATTGGGAGAATGGATGTAAGGGATTCTCCAGAGTGTCTGTTTACTTTTACGATGTGAGACCACAGGGGTAATAGACGTTAGTGCTTCCTTAGATTGTCTATGGTTACTCGACGCTGGACAGAGTGGGAATGTGACCTAAGTGATTCCACATAGCTCCTTTAGTTACCGATACGATACTATAGGAGGAATTGATGGAAATTTCTTCCTTAGAGAGTCTATTCTTAAGATGAACCAGAGGGGTAGATTGAGTGTGCTTCCCATAGGGTTTCTTGTATTTGTTTTGATAGTACCAGAGGGGATAGGCCATGAGTACTTTCCAGTGGATTACCATTTGTGTTTAGATATTTGCATGTGTTTCTAGGTAGGACTAGAGGGGATAGTCCATGAGTACTTCTTAGAGGGTTACCAGTTTTTGTTTACCTACTTTGATTAGTTGTGGCATGATATATGAAACTGAATGCATTAAAACAATAGACTTCTTACTAAAGAATACTTCCTTGCTTACTACTTCCTTTAATCATTACCTGCGATATTTTCACTGACTGGTATGTACAAATCATGTGGTGGTTTCTTATTTGGATGTAATCTCACACCCTGTTTGGGCCATGATTTTGTGCCCAAACAGTTTATATTTCTGCAGGTAGAGATAAGGGAAAGCACCCTTCTACATTAGGTTCTTGATTGTTGTAGATCTAGAGAGCATTATACCAGGAAATGGACTGTGATTCTGAGGATTTGATTAATTTCTTTTCATTTTTACTTGAATTATTTTTATATTCAGAATTGTGACTTGTTTGGATGTTTTATTAGACATATGTATCATGCATCATTTTATATATTTTCTTTAGTGGTTTTCCTCATCAGTTTTTTGTTGTTTACTATTTGTTTAGTATGTTTACCACTTCTTCTATTGCATATCTGTTTTACTTAAACTCTGTTACTCTGCCAATGTGGGAATAGTTTCCCCACTATCATATCCAGGGCCCTTGATACTAGTCGGCAACCTTTGGCATTCTGAGAAATGTGCTTATGACCATGTGAACAACCGGGTACGAGGCATCTCTGGGTGGCTTTCGGAACTAGGACGTTACAAAGTGGTATCAGAGGGATTCATTTCCCTGGACATACTGTTTGGAGCCTATAGTCAAGGATAGGATGGGAGTATGTACGTGGTAATAAGCAGTTCCCGAGAGTAGCTAACCAGTGTACCAGGAAAAGCCAATCTACCTTGTTTATTGAAATTTTTCTGGTTTTGTAATTATAATAGTTGATTTGATTTCACCTTGAGTGATGCACATGTTTTGTGTTTTTATTTTTGATGTTATTGAGGTTCTATTTCTATTGAAACCCGATGAGATGAGGGTATTCCAACTCATGCATCATATTTTCACTTGATATGGATCACATTTCAAGCATTCTTATCATTGCAAATAGGGTAAATTAGAGATTGCATGTTGTTGTGATAGGTGTTGTACTATATATGCATGATTTTTTGATAGATTCCTTGATAAAAATACCTTCTTTTATAGGGTATTGATGTAGTAAGGTTTTGTTTGGATTAATGCAATATTTTGGCCTTTGAGGTGTTATGGGCCCTCATGGACTAGAATTTGGGGGATCATTTCCTTGTTATTCTTTCTTATGACATATGTAAGATGAAAATATTTGATTCGTGGGGAGTATGGGCCCTCGAAAATCAGAATTTGACACTTAAAGGTTCATTTCAATGTTTTTATATGTTCCGAAGTGGTTTCTAATGATTATTGTATGGAAAAACCCTGAATACACAGTGTGTAATGTTGAATACATATCATGTGTTCTTCTGTTCAAGAAGAAACTGTTCATCCTATGTACACGTCGTGTACTTTATATACACATTTCATAGACTCTATCCATGTCACCGGCTATGTGGGCAGAGACACGGTGATGGAAAATCCTTGGGGGAAACACATCACGTACTTGTTGTACACCCCATGTTGCGTAGACCATGGGTCCACCAGTGTTACTAATGACACGGATGGGAAGAAACATATTAAATACATGAAATATCAGTCTTGATCACACCGTGTAGTGCAAACCATGGAATCCAACCATGTAATTTACAACACAGGTCAGTGGAAATCCTAGTACATGTACTTTCAATCTAGAAAATGCTGTGTAGTGTGAGCCAAGTATCCGGCCATGTCACTATCAACACAGGTCGGTGAAGCTCATCTAGTACATGCCATGTCTGACGCTAACATGCCGTATAGTCTTATTCTAAGAGAGACATGTGGCTTAGACATATAAGAGAACTAGGGCAGGGAAAGCATATTCATGTACACGTCATGTGTAAGTACGACACACCATGTATGGGGTATTTCTCTTCCAAGTTTGGTAGAATTGCATGCCCATGTGAAAGGCATAATGGAACACACCGTGAAATCAAATATAAAAATAGTGTATACTTTTTTTGTTAACATTGAATGATTTATTTCTCATGTTCCCTCTTTCCTCTTCTAGTTTTCGGTCCTTGATAATTTGATCCAAGGTGTGTGCTTGACCTTGCAGTGTCATTCCACTGAGACGTCCTCTGGTTGTATTCCATTTATAGGGAAATGATCAAACGTCGGACAAGGATGATCAAGTACTTCTAGCAGATCCTCTTTTAGTGCTAGTCTAGGCAACATACGTCATTTGGGACACAAGTTCTGATGCACAGTTTTGAGAGGGCTTCATGAGGTTCATGCAGACTCTCCACAGAGTACCGAATTCGGCCCCATCTATGGCAGAGTTGACGTGGGTTTTAAAGCATCATCATCCTCCTACTTTCACCATGGAAGTAGGAACTTAGGCTATAGAGTCATGATTAGAAGCCATTTTTTCTATCTTCAATCATAGAGAGACTCCTTCAGAGAGGAGTTTGAAGCTCGCTACATACATGTTTCAGGATTCTGACAATAGATAGTGGGATGTGATCTCACAAGCAGGATGCCAGTAGGTTGGGGCTTGGGATGAGTTCTAGCATGCCTTCTACCACTACTTCTATCTGGAGACGTTGAGTGGTGATCGAGCCCGAGTGTTAATGAGTCTGGAGCAGGGTACACTTTTAGTTATTAAGTATTTCTGTCGTTTCACTGATTAGCAGTGCATCACGTCTATTCCAGGAGATTATTATATATTCTAGGCAGGGAAGTTTGATGATGGTCTGAGCCACGACATACGATCTCTTGTGAACATCTTCAGGTTGACTTCCATCACTTCTATATTCAACCATGCGCTAATCACAGAGCTCAATCTTAGGGATTCAGGAGTTCTGACCCAGGACGGCCTGACATCAGGAGATAGTATCTCTATTTATGACTAGAAAATTCACCATATGGATTCTACGCATGGAGATTTGAAGAGCCTATAGATATCTTCTGGTAGACAGGTGGTGTGCTACCAGTGCGGGAAGAGCGGGAATACGAGGCCACATTGCTTGAGAGACCTAGTGAAGTGCCGATCTTATGGAAAGATGGGACATCTTCAGCACTTCTATTAGATCTTGTCACCAGCCGCTGGTGACAGTGGTTCTTCTTTGACTCCGCATATAGGAACAGTGCCCCCAATTTCTCATCAGTCTAGGAACTGGAGTTCTTCTGGCTGTTCAGTCCGAGGTGGAGGTTGCAGTCATGGTAGTTAGTCGCCAGTATTTCAACGACATAATGTTGGACCATCTCAGAGTGTTCAGGAAGGGTCACTGGGTCGCGGTATAGGCCAAACATTGTATTGGAGTAGACCTAGTAAGAGCAGGATCTCGGACCCTCTACAGTTCGAGGTACGATCTTAGTTGCCTCCGTCTTAACTTATCATATTTTCGCTACAGGGTCTTTTCAAAGCATTATATCTATTACTATTATGGAGATCCTTGGGCTCCGTAATATTTATTCTATTTATGTCTTGATGTTGGACACAACATTGTGGACAAGAACGACTAGTGTACGTTAGTGCAAAGAGTGCCCTCTTGAGGTTGGGGGATGTCACTTCCCATGGGACCTCTATGTCTTTGAGATAACAAGCAATGATATCATTCTCATAATGGACTGGTTTGTTCCCTTCCAGGCTGTTGCCGATTTCTATAATCTTAGGGTGAGTTTAACATCACCAGAGGGAAGATAGTTTCTTCATAAGGGCGAATGGGATGTTCATGGGAGTAGAGAGTGGATCCCGAGCATCATGGGTTGAGAGGAGTTACATCCCAGATTTCTAGTCTTTTTCTAGATGACCAGGGAACTTCACAGGTGAAAATTCCTCTAGTGGTGGATCATTTTAGTGATGTATATCCAGAGGAATTTTTAGGTTTTCCCCCAGATCAAGAGGTATAATTCTCTATTGATCTCGTGCCAGGACCAACACTAGTGTCCATTCCTCCTTATAATATGGCTTCACTCAAGTTGCAGGAGCTTAAGAAATATTTGGAGGAGTTGAAAACAAAGGGTTTCATCTGACCCTGTACTTCTCCTTGGGGTTTTCCAGTTTTGTTTGCGATGAAGGTATTTGGTACCTTCCAACTTTGTGTAGATTATCGGAATCTGAACTAGTTAACAGTTAGTAATCGATATCCCTTGCCAATGATTGATGACCTCTTTGATCAGCTTCTAGGAGTCCGAGTGTTCATGACTAATGACTTTATATTAGGTTATCAATAGTTGCGCATTATACCATCTGATATACCTCTAACAGCTTTCTAGAGTAGTTATGGTCTATACGAGTATGTGGTTATTCCGTTTGGTCTCACGAACGCGCCTACAGTCATTATGTCACTGATGAACTGAGTGTTCTATCCATACATGGATTATTTCATGGTGGTTTTTATGGAAGATATCTTGGTGTACTCTCACACTCGACATGAACATGCTACCCTTATTTAGATCATTTTGAGTACACTGATAGAGCATCAGTTATATGCTAATCTCCAAAATGACACTATTGGATGGACCAGATTCACTTATTTGGCCATGTTATCTCAGAGAAAGGATTATTAGTAGACGGAGATAAAATTAGAGTAGTAGTTTCATAGGAGTAATCAAAGAATGTCTTTGAGGTGTGGAGTTATCTAGGTATTTCTGGAAACTATAGACGTTTCCTACATGACATTTCACGCTTAGAAATTCCACTGATGGGTCTGACTAAGAAGGGTTCAAAGTTCTTATGGTTAGATTATTGTGAGTCATCGTTTCATTAGCTGAAAGGCTGGTTGAATTCAGCACCAATACTAGTACTACCCAAGCTAAGAAAAAGCTATACTATTTACTGTTATGCATTAGGTATTAGGCATGGAGCAGAGCTTATGTAGGGGGAAGGAGTCATTGTGTACGAATCTCAGCAGTTGAGGCCACATGAGAGGAAATAACCGACGTACGATCTCGAGTTGGCTGCAGTTCTTCATGACTTACGTTGTTGGAGGAATTATTTTCTAGGAGAGCATTTTGTGGTTTTCAACAACTATGAAAGTCTGAAGAATATCTTCATTAGTGTGAAATGAATTTGATACTGTTAATGTGTGATGAGTACTTTCATTATTTTCACTTTTAGATTTCCTACAGGCCTAGGAAAGGCAACCCAGTGGAAGATGCGCTGAGCAGGAGGACTCAGATACAGGTAGTTCAGGAGGCCAGTAGTGAGTGGCAGCTTATGGCTCTATTCTCTTTGATGAATTTGGATGTTCATGATAGGTAGGAGGAAATGTTTCTTTCTTCTGTAGTTGTTTCCTGTACTCTTCTAGATCGAGTGAGAATGAGTAATCATTCATATTCTGAAAGCCTAGTCCTATGAGAAAGTGTGTCAAGAGAGGACCCTATTCCTGGATGGACCAAATGAAAGGATGATATCATGCATTTTCATGGGCGCATATGTGTGGCAATATACATACGCAAGGAGTTGATACGAGACAATCATTCCTTAGTTTGGCTTGTTCATCCCGGTGTCACCAAGATGTATCGTGATCTACACCATTAGTATTGGTGTCCAGGTATGAAGAGAGATGTTTCTAGGTTCTTCATGAGGTGTTCCACCTATCATTTGGTGAAGGCGGATCATTAGTGACCTGCGGGGCTTTTTTAGAGGTTACCTATTCCCGAGGGAAAGTGGGATGATGTCGCAATGGATTTCGTGACAGGTGTGCTGAGGTCGCATCCAGGGAATGATGATGTTTGGGTTATCATTGAAAACTCTCGATAGTTTCTCACTTCTTTCCGATAAAAAGAAACCATCAGTGTTCATGAGATTGGAATGTTGTATATTTGAGAGATTGTACGTTTAAATGGATTTCCACACTCCGTTGTTTAATATTGTGATGCACTCTTTACTCCACGGGTCTGACAGGGGTTACCGAAGGCTTTTGATACAAATGTACTATTGAGTACTTCTTACCATCCCTAGATAGATGGCGAATCAAAGTATACGATTCAGGTCCTTGAGGACATGCTACATGAATGCACCCATGATTTTGGGGGTTCTTGGGAGAAGTAGATAACTATTGTGGGGTTTCCCTCCAACAACAATAGTTTCCAAGAAACTATTCAGATGGCATGTTACGAGGCTTTGTACGGTAGGCCACACCGATCACCCTCATGCTAACTGGAGGCAGGAGAGGCAACTATTCTAGGACCTCATCTTTTCTAGGATACCACAGAGCAGATATAGTTGATTCGGAAGAGGATGTCTGCTGCCCAGTATCGACAGAAGTCTTATGTTGATCATTGGAGGGGACCTCTGGATCATGAGGTCAGAGATTAGGTTTTCCTGCTTGTCACACCGACGAGGGGGCACAAGAGGATTAGAAGACATGATAAGAATTCACTGAGGTATTTCGGGCTGTTTGAGGTGTTGGAGAGAGTAGGGACAATTTCCTATTGTATTCAGTAACCTCAGAGTTGCCAGGATATGCACGACGTCTTCCACATTTCTCTTCTTCGACGTTCGTTCTTAGAAACGCCTTGTGTCTTACAACCCGTGAAGGTTGAGTTGGAAGTGGTTGCATCATTCGAGTTTCGTCTTATATGAAATGTCGATCGATGTACAAAGGTTCTCCGTGGTCGGTCTGTTCTTATGGGATGAGTTCTATGACAGCACGGGCGAGTACATGATGAGACATGGGAGAGGGAGATCGATTTACAATTGCAGTGGACATAGTTTTTGGGGATTCTTCTTCAATGAAAGATTTCCAGGGAAATTTGAGGACTAATTTTTTTAAAGGGGGAAGATTGTAAGAACCCGAATCTTCATTTAAGGTATTCATCCTTTTCCTAGTGTTTTTGAGGAAAAGAAGAAGTTTTTGAAAATTTCTTAAGTACAAGTTGTGTACATTATGAGTACTTGCTGTGTACTCGGTTACTGTTGGTAGTCGGGTCCTATCCATGTAGCGAACATGCACACTACTATGTGTGATGACATAGAGACTGCATAATACAGCAGTCGGTGAAGGCTAGTACACTCTATGTACTTATAAGGAACACATCGTGTACATCTTTTTCATTAAACGCTTCAGGGTTGGGTCTAATGGATAGAACCACATATTTCTAGGTTTAGTACATCTGAGAGCAATATAATGACACTGATATTCCTCCGATCTCCTGATCAAGTGTCCGTTATCTGAATCAACCTCAATTGATTTCTTTGGAATCACCTCGGTACGGTCTTACTTCTACTTGAGTTTTGTTTCCTGATTCCTCCTCCTTCTCAAGTTATCCTTCATTAAATGTTTTAGTTGTTTTTATAGATCAATTGTTTTATTGGGATATTCAAGAATTGAGGTTCATGTATACCAATCTCCCAACACCGAAGATGGTTGTTTGGGCCTTTCTGTCCAATGTTTTTGAGATATATGTGAAAAAGTTCCCAATTCCCATGAACGGGGTATTACATGTTTACCGTTTTAGCCCTGATATTTTCCTTCTATGATTGAATGATTTAATAGAGTTTAATTGAATGTGAATAGGGTTATTTTATTTTATTTAGAGGTGTTTTCCCATTCTGGTTTTAGTTCTGTCCTTTTGGTATGCCTTAGCCTGTTAAGCTGCCTAGGTTTTCTCATGCCTAGAATTGTAGGATGGTGTGACTGTTTCTTTGAAGTACTGTTTTGATATAGACTAATTATCCAAGTAGTTCATGAGGATTACATTGTCCAATACATTCTTCTATGCTTTATTGACATACATAGGGCCATGAAAACCTGGTGGAGAATACCATAGATAGAATGGATATAAGAACTTCTCCATAGTGTATTTTTACTTTTACTATGTGAGACCACATGTGGAATTGATGTAAGTGCTTCCTCAGAGTCTATGTAGTTCCTTGAAGCGGGCCACTTGTGGAATATGATTTAATCCTTCCCCACTAAGTGCCATTAGTCTCTGATATGTGACTATATGACGAATTGACGGTGATTTATTCTTCATATAATCTATGATTAAGATTTTTCAGAGGGGTAGAATGAGTGTTCTTCCAAGCGGGTTGCTTGTACATGTTTGGTAGTACGAGAGTGGATAGGTCGTGAGTACTTCATAGAGGTTTTCATTATGTGATTAGATTTTTGCTTTTGTTTCTAAGTAGGACCAGATGGGATAGGCCATGGGTACTTCTTAGTGGGTTAATTGTTTTTGTTTACCTGCATTGATTAGCTCTGGCATGATATATGAAACTGAATTCATTGAAACTGTGGATTAGTTGCTGTTGAGTACTTCCTTGTTTATTGCTTACATTACTCATTACCAACCATATTTTCACTAACAGTTAGGCACAAATCTTGTGGTGGTTACCTTCTAGGATTTAGTCTCACACATTGTTTGGGCCATTCTTTTGGGACCAAACAGATTATATTTCTCTAGGTACAGATAAGGGAAATCTCCCTTCTACTTCAGATACATGATTTCTATAGAGTTAGAGAGCATGAGACCAAGCTATGTCTTTCAATGTAGTGGAGTTGTTTAATTTTTTTTCTTTGGTACTTAGATTAGTTTTGTATTCGGCATTGTGACTCATTTGTATTCTTTCCTAGACATATGTATCATGCATCATTTTATATATGTTCTCTAGTTGTTTTGTTCTTCAGCCTTATGCTATTTACTATTGTTTAGTATGTTTACCGCTTCTACTATTGCATATCTGTTTTACTTCTTCTATGTTACTCTTCCAAATGAGGTCATAGTTTCCCCACAATTACACCTAAGGCCCTCGCTGCTAGTCAGCAGCCTCTAGCATTCGGGGAAATGTGCTTGAGGCCATGTGACCAACCAGGTACAGGGTGTCTCTAGGCAGATTCTGGAATGGGGATATTAAAAATATAATTTCCTACCTTTATGTACATATCCATTGGGATTTACTTCCCAATGAATTTTACCTTATATAATAAAATCCTTCTTAGAAATTCTATATGTCTCCCTCCCCACACATTTGAATGGAAACCTATCATCCACCATTATTCACACAATTTTATAATTATATCTCATTCAATACCTATTAAAAATAATTTTTATAATATATCCCTTAACCATATATCTTCACGCATTCCCCTAAGATCAATATGTCAAGGCATATGGTTTATGAAAATGTTAGTCTCTCAAAGAAGAGGTTTAAATATTAACTATACCCTTTCAAAAATATTTCATCTTAAATGTTTTATAAACATATTTTTTGAATTAAAATTGAATATAAAATATAAAAAATATAATAATAATTTGTTATTATGATTTTAAAAAATTCTACCCCTTATACATGACATGGGGAATTCATTTTTCTTTCGTGTGAATATGTGTACTACCACATCCATGACACAATATGATTCATTTGATATCATCATATTTCAGTATTGGTTATAGTGACGAATTTAATAATTATATATGTTATTTACTACATAATTATTATTATAGGGTAATTATATTTTTAATATATTCTTACCTTATGATCAATCAGTAATCGATAACGCTGCTTATGCATACACAGGAACTACCACTGCAACAAAGTGATGTAATTTTTTTTCATTTCTACTTCATTTGGATGTTTATAAGGATATATTTAATTAAAATATATGAAACTTATTATATAAAAAATATTTTTGAGTATGTATTTTTCATATAATTTTATTTCATTCCATCAATCAAAAAGTGAAACCATCACTCGTCTATACATAACGATTTACATCTACACGAAGTGATGTAATTCACCTTACATCATAACATAACATGAAAGGTTATAAATATGTTTTTAATGAATATGTTTTATTTTTATATCATGACTAAAATATTGGATATTAATTATCCTTGATCAATGCTCCTTGGCCACAATTACTATTCTAAAAAAAACATGAAAAATGATTTAGTGAACTCATGAAATTATGAAATTAATAAATAATTTTTAATAAATAGGTTTTAAATCGAAATAAGTGGAAAATATATGATATTATATTTACTAAATTATTTTTTAATATTGTTATATCATATTTACAATTTTATATAGTAATATAGTGTTATTATGATTAATGAATGACTTTAGGTGATCGATTTATTTACTCATTTTCAAATTCATGATACCTGATTGATATTAAGCACAATAATTTTTTATGTGGTGTTATTACAATATTTACCAAAATGTGATATCCCAAAGATAATTGATCACTTTAATATATTATAATTTATACATGATTTGAATTCCAAATGACTGATGAGTTTTGCAGTCTTGGTAAACCAAATACATACCGGAGTCTTGTATTACAAATGAATGCACTAATTACAACATATTTTTTCTGAATAAATATTTTAATAATAGTTTATACATTAATATATTTCCTTTTAAATATCATCGATTTTAAGGGAAGGATAAAAAAATATGGATGATATAAAATTCTCAGTTAGGATATGTATTGAGGATGAAAAAAATAATCAATTAGATTATATCTATATGGGATTGAAAATAACTCAAAAAACATTCCAATAAAATAAATGGATAAATTATAATTAATTTGGAATGCTGAATAACTATGTAACATTCCATTTAAACCTATTTTGACCATAATATGGACAAAAAATAATACCACAGAAATAATCACATGTTTTTGTAAACATAACCATGGAAATTCTACTAGTTTAATAAATCAATGGAATATCAATACCTAAAATCAAAATGTGGTATTTCACAATACCATACATCATAACTATATTACCAAGTCTTCATCCAAGATATTATACATAAACAGAAAATGAATCATCCAATAACCAAACTATTTTTGCTCCGAGACCTACTAATGCATCAAGAGGCTATAGGATAGCCCACCCATCAATGATAATTCAAGTGCATTCCTCATATGATATATTTATATCATAAACCAGTTAAAAATTTATTGAAAAACCCGAATATAGAATATGAATACATCAACCAAAAACTATGAATGGAAATAAAATAACTCATCCATAGTCAAAATTATCACAAAACATTAAATAAAATTTTTTATATGGTATAATAAGTGATCAACCACATTTATGAATAATATGTCAATATATTATTTTTTCATAGATGAAAATAATATGATAAATTTATTTAAAATATTTATATTGAATGACCCCATTTTACGTTGAAATCATTTAGATAAAACGCTATACAATTTCAAAATAATTTTTTTATTTGAAATAAAATGTAAACTTCTAAACGAAGATTTAAAATATTATAGAGTCATGAAAGAAGAAAATTACATCAAATAAGTATATGTTACTACCAAATATTCCATTCACTTTTGTAAGAACATCATAAAGTACCATCTTTTGGAAAAAGATGGGATAATTCTGTGAAAATTACTTTTAAAAATATAAAAATGGGATAAAAATAAAATTGTACTATCATTGGATAATAATTAAAACATTTTTGATAAAAATGAATTGAAAAAATTAACATGTAATTGTAAATTTCACAAGTTTATACTTATAAAAAATCACGAAGATTAATGAGATTGCTAAATAATCCCTTACCATGTTATACGAAGTAAAATAATTTTTCCCATAATATAATGAAAATTATAAGAAAAAGAAAATACCATAATCATATAGATAATAATAATAAATGATATTTATGGAAATTATATACACCACTTATATGAAACAGTTTTTGTATAAGTCATGTGTCCCCTAAAAATAAAAGTTTGACAAATCCCCTTACCGATTTGGTAAAATTTTAACCGCAAAACACAAGAAAGAGAGATCATAAAATGGGAATGTTAAAACCCATAAATTTAATTATAAGTATCTAATATTTCATTTAGGGTTGGTATATACACCCCAAAAAATAATTGAGTGGTGAATAGGGCACAATTCTTTGAGAAATAAAAGTGAGATAATAAATTACTTTACCATGCATTTATTTTTTTGGGAAAATTACATTATCCTTCTGTATAACAGTTTCTAAAATGATATTAACTTATAAAAAAATATTATTTAGTATATCTTATATTATCTTTTTAAAATATTTTATTACCTGTTTGTTAGTAATATTTCATTATATTCATTAATTTGAGTGTGATTTTCCTAGTTTTTCGAGTATGTTTTGACATGTCACATGTTGTTTAAATTAATTAAATATTTATTTTAAAATATATATAATTTAAAACATAATTTATATATCATATTTATTTAATATATATTTTTCCATAATAATTCATAACATTTGGATGTAGACAAGTAAATGAAATGTACATGGAGAAAGTCGGCCTAACGTGCGCATAAAGGCTACATCCATTACTTTGTTGTATTAAAACTATGAAATGTAAATCATATATATGTATATTTAATTTATAGTGTTATATATATTTCATATATGTAATATATTTCTATTTAAATAACCCATAATACATTCCATGTATTGTGCAAAATAATCACATCGCATTGGGGATGCTGTAGTATACACATTGACAAATGATGTCATCTTATTAACAAAAAATGGATAGAATAAAAATATGTGTCATAAAATAACAAAATAATCATAAAAGGGTAATACAAATAATATATATAATATATAAATATAGTGTAATTCACATCCATGAGAGGTGGTAGTTAGAAAATGGACTGCTTAATTTAATCCGTAAGTAGTTCACCGTACAGAAGAATGGTAAGTTAGTTACCCATTAGATAGACGTGTGTTAGTGTAGGTAGAAATCTAAAAATTAAAATATCAGAGTATATTAAGGATACTAAGTTTTTTATTTCATCATGGAATAAGAATAATTGAGATTGGGTTCAAAGAATAAATAAAACGAAAACATTCTTTGATGAACATTAACTCTTCTTTTGGTATATCCTTTTTCTTTCCCTAAAAGGACATCATTGGATAGAATTATTCTTGAATTAAATCTACAATACTAGTGGTGGGATTTTGGGAAGATATTTTTACCTGGTTTGGTCGATAATTTTCTTTCTAATCTATGAATAAAGGGGAATAAGATGTTCCTTTTTTATGATATGGGTTAGACACACATGCAAATATTCAAAATATTAAATTAATATAAATTAATTTTATAATATAAATGGATCCAAAGTGTGTTATTTATAATATAAAATGATTATGTTTGAAATAATATAAATCAATAATATCTTTATAAATTTTTGTCCCATTATTATCCTTATCTTTTGGTTGTAACACATACCATGAAAAAATGGTTTTTTACTATTTATGTGTAAATATAGTTACTATAATTTTCCAAAAAACCTCAAATGAGTCATGGAATTTTTTTTAACAAAATAAAAAAATGTATTTTAAGTTTCATACATTTTAAAAAAAAATTATCATTTCATAAAATAATATTTATTTTAAAATACCATTAATGTTAATTTTGACTCAATTCAATAAATGAATTTTTAAAAATATTATAAAGAGAATATAAAATATAAAAAATACTTGTAAATAATTGATAAAATTTAATTTTCATCTATGAGATTCGTGCATGACATTAATTATATGAAATTATATTTATTTTAATATTTTTAAAATCACTTATAAGATATTTACTATAATTAACGAATTACTACATCATTATTTTGTCACGATTTTAGGTAATTATAATATCATTAAAATTATAAATAAATCACAATTATTTAGATAATCATTTTATCATTAGAAATAGTATTTATCATTGAAAATATCCCTTATATAACCCACATTAAAAGTATATTTGTTCCTAAAAAAATAGGTGTGGCACAATTGACATTCATTTGGATATTATATTATATAGGTTACATTCTAATACAAAGGGACATAAATGATTTCATTACAGATCATTTAATTCAATGGGATGAAATATAATCATACTATAAAATTAGGAAAATTATTTTAGTAATTTTATAATATTATTTTTACCCATAAATACCTGACGTACCCTTAACCACGGTAATAAAAATACTACTACAGTTACTATATATAATTTCAGAATATAAAATAATCCTATTTTATAAAATTAAGTATTATATTTAAAAATATAAAATTCAACTTTAAAAATTCAAAATACATATGTTTCATAACATAATATTAAATCAATCTCATTGACAGAATGTTAAAATAAGTTATTAATGTGAAAAAGTTCAAAATATTGAATGATTTTTATATCCAATTTCAGTGTAAGACATATTAAAATGGCCTAAATAGGTTATAATTTTAAAAAAATATTTTAAGTATACATCAAAGCTAATCAAAATTATAATTTAATATACAAAATTTTTTATAAAACAAAATTCAATTAAATTTTCTTATTTTTGACTATTCATCAAAATAAGAAACATATCTTGCATATTCCAAAAATTCAACCAAATTACATTTTTATTTCACAATTTAAATAAATATTTTTTTAAAAAAATAAATTATATAAATTTTTCAATTTTTTAAAATAGGATCCCCATTAAAAAATGATAAACTTATTTTATACAAAAATTGATTTTTATCAATAATATTGAGTTGGATCTTATCATATGCCTATAAAATATATTCCATGAATATCAACAATATTTTATAGAATATATAACATGTCTATTTCATTAATATCATTCACTATTAGTAATTAATTCAATTTATTTGGATAAAATGACATTAAGAGCATAAAAATAGTTTAGTATTAATTTTTCTCTATATATTCAGTTTCCTCCTATATTCATTTCCAATTAATTTGTAGCTAATTAATTCAGAAATATACATTCATAATAATTAAAATACTATTCATAATTTCCAACTTGACGACTATGTTATATATTATTATATTAAAAAAATAAAATAATACATTATTTTTCGGTAAAACATGGCCTTGCCTGTAACCCAATCCAACTGATTATTGTATATGATAATTAATAACATAGTTTTGTTTATAATTAAAGATAGAAAAAATAAAAATTATTTAAAAATGAAAATATTTTAAAGACATGGTGTGTCTCTTTATCCACCCATCAATAAATTTTATCCTTGTAATTTGAAATTTCTCTTTAAAAATCAATGGTTGATATATGAATTTTTTTGTTTGAAACCCTCATCCAAAATAAGATTAATAAATCATTACATTAATAAGTGTTAAAGTTAAATGTTATTGTTACCATGAAATTGATATTTTGAATAATATAACATTATTGTGATGTGAAAACCTGAAAAATGGAGACAAATAAAATTATAATGTTGTGCTGGAGTGCGATAGAAAATATAGTCATCAAAAAGTCTACCATCACAAAACTATTAATCTATTATGATCCAAGGGACATTTGATTCATAAAAAAAGAAGGTATAATGATATTAGTTGGGGATTCAATATAATTTCTCTATAGTTTTATAATTCATTTACATCATAAACTAATAACATAAGGGAACATAATTAATTGACAATCAGTGGTTCATCCATAAAATAAATTTCCACTAAAAACTCATATTTTATCCAAATTATGTGTTTTTAAGATGATGAATTCATTCTTCAATATTTTGAATCATCATTTATAGATCAAAAAATACACCAAATTATAACTATATATATCTTCTATCATTATACATTAAAAAAAATATTTTTTTATAGAATGTTATGATAATTCCCCAAAAATAATTTCCATAATTCAATAGTAAAACCCTATGTCCAACATAGATCATACAAAAAACTATTCTTCAATGAAAATATTTTAGCATAATATTGAATCCCAAAAATGAAAATCTTTTCATGATAGTATTCCAAAAAAATCAATTAATCATAAGGTCTCACACCAAAAAATAATTTCTTAAATCACAGAATCACCATGATATGGTAACTATTTTCAGAAATATCCCAAATCACCATAATTTCACAATAAAATATTATTTGAATTAATAATATAATTTAAACTTTATTCATCAAAATATTATGGTTAACTTTATTGTGTAGGATTTTCGAAATAGAAAACTTTTTCTAAAATAACATTTGTTACATAATCACCAAATAATTTTCCAATACCTATGTTATCTATTGGAAAAAAAATGTCCCTAAAAAATATATAACATTAATATACAGTATATATTTTATTTCAACAAATTCATGATGAACATGACTTCATATAGGATAGTGGTTGGAGCTAGATTCTTATAACCCTTCTGTTGTGGGTTCAAACATCATGGCCTTGCCCGATGCGACTAGTTCTCACCTAACTTGTGGGTTTTCATTTTTCTAAAGCAGTACATCCGAATTAAATATGAAGAACAGACATGAAATAAGGTTAATCTCTAAATATAAAATCTACTATGGTTTTTAATACAACCTGAAGAGAAAATTACTTCATACATTTATATCAATATAGATATTTTCGTGATCTATATTTTATCCAATGGACTAGGGAGTTGACTCGGGTAATGCCCAGGTTCCCCACAATTAAGGAAATGAACTAATTTTTTTCATATGATCAGTTTCTTTTCCTTACATTGTACTAGTCATTTTACATCAGTAATTAATTTCATTATTTCTATCATTCCCACATATAATTAATTTCTACATTCTATTGAGACACTTTTTCTAGTTTATCATCCCATATTTCTTGCATGATGAAAATCAATCCTTATTTTCTCCATGGTCTCCAAAATTGTGGATCGTATAAAATTGTATATTTCACTTCATTGGTGAGATTTTGATTATCTTAATTTATATGTTGTTAATAATATTTTGTAAAAAACTGATTTGGAATGAACATGATGTATTTCATTCCCATCATCATATGATTTGGTTTCTCATCACCACCCCTTGTCCAACATGTTTAATATTAATAATAATTCTTTCAGTTTAATCCATTTACTAGAACCGGAATTCCTAGAATGAGTAAAAATAGTTTTAGTGAGAAACATTTATAATCATTTGTAGAATATCATGAGAAAATATTTTCAATTTGAAACACCTTTGGTTTAACCTATATTATTTTCTTTCATCATATATTGAAATCCATCAAAACCTCTTTTAAACAAAATGTGAATCATCTTAATCATATCCCACATGAGTGTTAATCAAGGTTCATAATAATGTCCATTTTTTTGTGAAATGTTAGACTGAGTCAGTCTTAAAGCACCTTCTTTGAGTTATTACCTCTAGGTTCATCTATTCCATAACCATGTAAACTTTTAGTATAGAGAGAAGGAAATATTTCACCAAAGACTCACATAATCTCTACCATAACAAAATTTTAGTATCTTCATTTATTTTTATCCACAAATTATATATTTTTGTTATGATACAAAATCTAGGTTTTTAAATTCTAGTTTCCAAGGATTCTAGACAACATTATATGATACCAAATACTACTCCCCTACACCAGTATCCTAGAGATCGTGCATCACATTATTAAATTTGAAAAGATACTTGATTGTAATCCCAAAGGAGTGGTCAGTTTAGAAGCCTTGATAAAATATAAAACATATGATAATTTTATTACAAATGAATAAAATAATAACAAAATAAAATTTGTTGGATAATATTATTACTTATAGTATTTCCCTGCATATCATTCATAATACACTTCTTGGAATCTTGGGTAAAAAAAATATGGAGGATCCACAATTCATAGTAAGGGTATGTACATCAGATGTAAGAATGGTCCAGTGAAAATAGATCTATATGACAATGTAAAAAACTAAAATCATAATTCATTAAAATAATGTCAATATACATAATTAATACGACATGGTGAATATATTAAGAAAATTCCAAGTAAACATAATCAGGGAATAATATGGGTATAATAAATAATATTATATAAATAATACCATGATCTATAAATCCTAACCATGGATATTCTACTATTCTAATAAACACAAGGAATATCAATAACTATTCTCAATATGAGGTAATTAATAATTCCAAACATCATAATAATACACTAAAGGCTACATCCAACACACCATTTAAAAATTGGCAAGACATCAGCCAATACAAAAACTAGTTTATATCATGAGACCAATAGATTCCTTGAGAGGATATATTGGGCCACACACACCATATCTAAATCCAATTCATTCGTCATATGATAAGTGTGAAACATAATCCAAATAAATATTCATATTGAAAAGATAATGTAATGTCTCGGATCCAGGTACAACTCCACTAGTTCCACGAACCCACATGGTCACATGACCTCAAGTGCATTTCCCCAAATGCCAGAGGCTACCGACTTGCAGCGAGGGACGAGGATTGATAGTGGGGAAACTATGCACTCAATTGTAAAAGTGTAGCGTAGCAGAGTACAAGAACAAACATACAACATCGGCGTAAGAAGTAATAAATACAAAACTGAAATGAACAACTGCAGTAAAAGAACTAGCAGTCATATATATATATATATATATATCAAGATACAGCATGTCACTATTATATGAAAACATCTAGAACATGTTACATAGTAATACAGTTCTATACAATGGAATGTACAGGTACAGTAGAACAAAACAGAACAGCTGGCAGCATCAAGAGCCTAATCTCGGTCTGAAGCTCCCCTACACCTCAGCAACACTCAATTACATGAATGGGGACCCTTTCCCTTATCCACACCTGCAGAAATGTAATCTGGTTGGGGCCGAAGACATGACCCCAAAAAGGGTGTGAGAAATAAATCACAGTAGGCACCCACCAAAGGCATGTGCCAAACTGTCAATGAAAATGTGCAACAATGGTGTGTAGTAATAAATGAAATAACCCAAAAAATACTCAAAAGTAACTAATTGTACTAGTTATATATGCCATTTTTAATATTCATTTAATCATTAAAAATCCGGAAAACACCATAGTGTTTTTCTAAGTAAACAGTCAGTGTCTTCATGCACGTAAACCCTTACCCTCATGTAAAGAGAATCCAAGACCATAGGAATATTCCCACATGAATATCTAATAATTCCAATAGGCATACAAAGTGTCTCCCATAGGCATAGAATCTACTTCCCACAGGCACGAAAGAAGTTGCCCTCAGGATGAACATAGCACTACCCACAAGCTAATCACAATACTTACCTCTATCTAAAAAAGTGACTGGGCCATGCCTAACATATAAACAAGCAATTTTTATACAATTCCTCTCAATGTAATTTATGACATGCTAGAATCACGGTATACCCTCTAGTAACCTGGCCAAATGGATAAACATAGAAACTCACCCCAGGGGTGGTCCTAGATCCAGGTAGCGATCCCAAACATCATTTATACATGTTCATTAAGCTACCTGTTAAATTCTAGGTTTATAATTATGTATGGACTCATCCCTACGATACCCCATTCATGGGCGCGTATCACATTAGTACACAAATATTCACAACAGTTGGATATAAACACTAGAACACCTACCTGGATCACTCCTGATCGGTATGCATGGAAGACACTCCTCAAAATGCTCGAGGACGACGTAGATATGAGGTAAATGAATTCCCATTCAAACATAAATAAATCTCGTTAGAGGAATAATTGTCAATATCTATGAAAGGAGAAGGAAGAACTCACCCGTGTGGTTCCAACGAGATCGACGGAGGCGGAATCAGATTTCCGGTGCTCGATCGGGTGATCTCCAAAGCTCTACCCATCCCTCCCGAGGTCTCCTCTGGTTCTAAGCCTTCCCTGTGAACAGGGGAGGCTACTGCCCATTTTATGAGAAAAAAACAGACTACACAGCATGTACTATTGGGTACATGGCATGTAGTTTTCATTTTTTAACAGTTCCTTCGGCGGCTTCTCGCCAGCGTGGAACTGTTCATCTATCGACATGAGCACACGGCATGTATTACCTGAGTACACATCGTGCACTATCTCTCACCTCCCATTGCCTTATTCTTTTCCTGCTAACTGACTACATAGTGTGTACATACCTCCTACACGTTGTGTAGTCAGTTTTTACACCAATCGTCGTCAACCAGCCTACATGCCCTGTGTACTTCTTCCACAAGGAAAAAATACACGCTGTGTGGAAAAGTACACGGCAGGTAGTCACAAAATTTAGTATTTTCCCCCATTTTCGTTATTTTCTCTAAAAAACACTTAAGTAAAAGTGAAAAGAATAAACTCATACCTCAAGAATAAGAACCGGGTTCTTACAACTTCCCCCGTAAAGCAATTCGTCCCCGAATTACCCTTCCTAGTGTGGTGAAGATAACAGTCAGAATAACTCTGGACACTGAGCATGTGTGTCGGTCTCCTGCTCATGGTTTTCGTCCTTCACTCGGCCATTCTGCCATAGCACCCGTACAATAGGAACTGACCATCATCAGAGAACCTTCGTGCTCCAATCAAGAATAAAAATCAGATGCTCCTCAAAGGATGCATCAATCAAAGCTCAACCTCCTCTGGCTGGAAGATGTGAGATGATTCTGAATGATAGTGGTGAAACTGAGATACATGGAAGATGCCCTGCATGGCCCAATACCTCTGTGGTAACTGCAACCGATAGGCAATCGGCCCGACTCTCTCCAGAATCACAAATGTCCCCACATACCTTGGTGAATATTTACCATGTCTCCTAATCCTCTTGTGTCCAAACCTCGGTGAAACATGCAAGAAAACCAGATCCCTGATCACGAACTATAAGGGTCATCTGTTGCGATTAGCATAAAATTTCTAACGAGACTATGTAGTAGCCATCTGCTTATGAATCAACTGGACCTTCTTAGATGTCTTCTGCAAGAGGCGTGGTCCCAGGAAAGCTGCCTCACATGCCTCCATCCATCACAAAGGTGATCGGCATGGCCTACCATAAAAATCCTTGTAAGGTGCCATCTCAATAGTTGCATGAAAATTGTTATTATAGGAAGACTAATCTAGGGTTATATGCTTCTCTCAGAATCCCCCCCAAGTCTAGGATGAATGAATGCAGCATGTCCTCTAGAACCTGTATCATATGCTCTGACTGACCATCGGTTTGAGGGTGGTAAGATGTGCTCAGAAGCACCTGTGTGTACCCAGTGCCCTCTGAAAACTCTTCCAGAAACGAGACGTTAAATGGGAATCCCTTTCTGAAACTATAGAATGATGAACCCCATGAAGACATATAACCTCTCAGATATAAAACTTTATGAACTTGCCATAACCGAATGCCTGCTTGATCAGAAAAAACCGAGCTACCTTCCGGAGTCTGTCCACAACAACCCACAAGGCATCATTGCCTAAAGGTGACCTCATCAACCCATTCATGTTGTTCATCATGACATCATCCCATTTCCACTCTGGAATGGGCGACTGTTTTAATAGTTCGGTTGGCCTTTGATGCTCCGCCTTCACCTTCTGGTAGGGGGAACATCTTGTAACAAAACCAGCTACTTCTATCTTCATACCCGGCCACCAGTACTGATATCTCAAGTCACGGTACATCTTCGTAACTCTGGGATGAACTTCCCAAGCTGAAGTATGAAACTCCCGCATCAACTCCTTGCATATACCCCCAGGAACCCACACTCATCCATGGAAATGAAGTACCTCATCATCGCCTATCATCCACCCAGGAGGAGTCTCATCACTTTCCACCAACTCCTGTATAACTAGGACTTCTAAATCAGATAGATGTCTCATCCTGAATCTATCCAGTTGGGTAAAAGTCATAGTAAATGATGAAATATAGGTTTTCCCCTGACTGTCATGCAACTCCAAATGCATCTCAGAGAACACGGCCATATGTTTCGAATCACCACTGGCCTCATGAACCGCCTGTGTCTGAGTCTCCCTGCTCAGTGCATCAGCAACTGCATTACCCTTACCAGGTGTATAAGAAAGATCAAAAGTGATGGACTGAAGGTATTCCACCAACCTTCGCTGCCTCAAATTCAAGTCATGTAGAGTAAAGCTATACTTGAGACTTTTATGGTTGGTGAAAATCACACAATGCTCTCCCAATAGATAATGTCTACAACAGTGTAACGCATGAACAACTGCATCCAACTCGAGGTCATGGGTCGGGTAATTCCTCTTAGGTGGCCTCAACTACTGAGACCCGTACGTAACAACTCGATAGCCATGCATCAACACAGCTCCCAGCCCAATACCTGATGCATCATAGTAAACTGTATAGCTCTTCCCTGCTCTGGGAGTATCCGGATTGGTTCTGATATCAACTATCCCTTCAGCTCATGGAAGGCTATCTCGCAAACTTCAGACCAAACGAACTTCACACCCTTCTTAGTCGAACTCTTCAATAGCGCTATTAAGTTGGAGAAGTCCTGTATAAAATTCCTATAGTAACCAGTAAGCCCCACGAAACTAAGTATCTCAAACAAGTTCTTAGGCTTATCCCAGGAAACTACTACTCTCACCTTCTTTGGGTCTACTACAACTCCTTCCTCTGAGATGATATGACCCAGGAAGTGAATCTGCTCCATCCAGAAGTGGATCTTTTAGAGCGTAACATATAGCTGATGCTCTCTCGGTGTACTCAATACGATCTCAATATGGGTGGAATGGTCATGTAGAGTGTGAGAGTACACCAAGATATCGTCCACAAATACTTCCACAAAAGAATCCAGATAAGGATGGAATACAAGATTCATTAGAGCCATGAAAAGTGATGGCGTGTTTTTGAGTCCAAACATCATAACCAAGTAATAATATAGACCTTACCTACTCCGGATGGTTGTGATAGGCATATCAGATTGTCTAACAAGCAACTGATGATATCCGGATCTCAATTCAATCTTCGAGAACACTCATGAACCTTGAAGTTGATCAAAAAGATCATCAATCCTTGGTAAGGGATATCAGTTCTTGACTGTAAACTGGATCATCTTCCGGTAATCCACACGGAGTCTGAGGGTACCGTCCACCTTCTTTGAAAAAAGGACAAGTGAACCCCAAGGAGAAGTACTGGGTCGGATAAAACCCTTTGACTGTAACTCCTCTAAATGTCTTTTGAGCTCCTGTAACTATGGTGTAGCCATCCTATAAGGAGGAATGGATACCGGCGCCGCTCCTGGCCTAAGATCAATATTGAAATCCACCTCACGCTCTAGAGGTAAACCTGAAAAGTCATCTTGGAAAACATCCGTGAAACGATCAAACACTGGTGGGAAGTCCTTCTGACAAGTCCACAGATCATCCAAATATAAACTCGGAATCTGGGATGTGACTCTACCTCTCCCACGATGCTCTAGTCTAGCTCAGATTGCCTGAACATCCCACTCACCTTTGTATAGAAACTCTCCGCCCTATAGTGATGTGAAACGTACCCTACGACGATAGCAGTCTACAAATGCTCTAAAGGGAACCAAAAAACCCATCCCTAGAATGACCTCATATCTCATCATCTCCAAGACATAGATGTCTCAAAGTTAGTGACACCCATCAACCTCTAGGGGCACTCCCTACACTGACGCACACCAGCTGTTCTAGTCCCCAACAGAGTTTCTAGTGTCATAACATCAGAAGAAAAAGAAACACAGAGCCCAAGGCTCTCCACAACAGGCACAGATACAAATCTATTTGTAGTACCCATATCGAAAAGTAATGAATATAAGACAAAAGCTACTAGAAATGTACATGTGACAGTAGAAGGTCTGGGATCCTTCTCATGTTGGGTCTTTTGCACTGCATATGCCTGCCCATTTATGCGGCCCTGTGACAAAGCCTAGCTACCATGAGCTGTCCCGCCCGACTACCTCTGAGATCCTGGTGTCTAGCTACCACGGCCACAACCACCATCCCTTCCTGCACGCCCTAATGTATTCCAGTTTCCCGACTGGTAAGAAGTTTTCGGTCCTTCACCTGCACACAAATTCTGCACAGAACCCCTCTTACTATCCACTGGTTGAAACGCCCTGCAAAAGCGCTGTAGATTCCCCATCCTGCTGCAATCTCGACATTCTACTGGGTCACGTGGACAATACGGTCTATTATGACCTTCCATACCACAGTAGTAGCACATGTCCTGGACACTTGGGACATTCTACTGATTGGTACTGCCACCGTGAGAGAAGTACATTTGTCTCATCCTCTTTCTAGTAGAAATTGTAGCAGAAACTGGTGCTAAACCACCCTAGCCCACACCACTAGATTTCTGAAGATTCCACTAAGTAATCAGTGCCTGGTTCATAATAGCATGTACAGTAGGAAACCTGAAAACATTTTCCAGGGTGCAGATGTCATATAGAAGACCATCCTCAAAGCGTCTAACTCTCAACATCTCGTCACCCACCAGAATAGGTGCATAATGCTGAAGCTCGGTGAAAAGAGTAGAATAATCCATCACCGACATAGCGCCCTGCTGCATATTCATGAACTCTCGACCTCTATCTTCCCTCACCGTCTCTGGGAAGATGAAGTCATAGAAGGCTATCTGAAAATATTCCACGCCATGTCTCTATGATGCTCTGAATGGGTGGTAACATCCCACCACATCTTGGCAGAATCACGCTGCATATAAGTCGCGATCTTGACCATACTCCTTGGAGGCATCTCAAGATGATCGAAAATAGTCTGAAACGAATCCATCCATGACTCTACAGCCTGTGGTCCACCATACCTTGAAAACATAGGTAGATTCCGCTACTGGAAGATACGAGTCAGCTCAGCCATAGATGTGGCAGTCGGTGGTGCTCCCAGAAAGGTCTGCATAAACCGCATGAAGACGTCATGGAACTGCGCATCTGTGTCTGTGTCTGGTACAACGGCAGGTGCCCCATCTAACTCTACTAGAGGATATACTGGTAGCCCATAGCCTACCATTTCGGGAGTAAAATCATTGCCACTCTCCTGGAAAACAACGCGTGGTCATCTCGGCGGCATGACTCTACAAGGTCAAACACACACCTTAGATCAAAATTATCAAAACCAAAAACAAGGAGATGGAGATGGAAAGTTTTCAAAAAATACAAAACATGACTACATGGTGTGAATAAAACTACACGGCGTGTTCATGCAAGCCATTCCCATCGGCGTGTACCCCATCTTAAATTGGACATGTAACACCCCAAACACATGGCATGCCTTCTAAATACACAGCGTGTACTTAAATCCTCTTTCCATGCCCGAGTCCTTTTACATGGCTAATCCACATGACTCACTTGATCAAGAATAAACAGTATTTATGGAATCTACATGGCGTGTATTGTTTAATTTGCAACAACCCATGTCATTTGTGACACCACTGACTACTCGGCTGACACCACACGGCGTGTTACACCTGCACACGGTGTGTACAACACCCTGTTTCCCCAGCCACACGGTTGTGTCCACATGGTCTACCAAAAGTAAGGACTACATGGCGTGTCCCTAAGCTACATAGTGTGTTCAAGAAGGGGTAACAACGACCTGTGTTTGTTAGCTACATGTTCAAGTCCCCACGTCAGACTACACGACGTGTTCCGTGGTGGACACGGCGTGCATGTATCAGGGTCTCGTCTATTCGTGTTATTAGTTACACGGGTAGACTCTTGGTCAAAACTACCTGGAGTCTACATCCAGTACATGGCATGTTGTTCCCAAAACATTCCCTACCCCATGTCCCCACCCACATAGTCTATGACATGGGAAGATACTACACAGCGTCTACTGAGGGTACACGGCATGTACTTAAAAAGATCAGAATTCTTCCCAAAAAGAATAACACACAGCGTGTGTCCAAGGAACTACATGACGTGTATCGTGGGTTTTCCAGATAGTAAGCCTCAAATACTACTCTAGGACCTAGAAAATACTGAAAAAAACACCTAAGTGCCATATTCTGATCTATGAGGGCCAATACTCCCCACGAATCAAATTTTGGCATCTTATTGATGTTGTACACAAGTAGAAAAGCCAATGATCCAACAAATTCCATTCATTGAGGTCCCATACTCCCCAAAAACCAATGTTTTGTGTCCATCCTATCAACATGCTCACACAAAAATACCCTATCACATAACAGGTATTTATCAAAGAATCTATCACAACAGCATGCTTTTGTAGCACAACAATTATCACAACGACATGCAATTTCTAATGTGTCTACATGTCATGGAACTATGCATGGCATGTGATTTCTAGCCTGTTACTAAATGATTCATGAGATGGAATAACCTCATATCATCGGGTTCCAACTAAAAAGAACCCATGGATAACATATAAATGGAACAATCACATGTGTGTCACCCAACAGTGAAAATATGATCAACTCTAAAATTTGTAAATTCAATAAAATTGAAATACGAAGTAAATTGGCTTTTCCCTATACACAGGTTAGCTACTCCTAGGCACAACTTATTAACAACTACCATTTCCATCATATCCATGAATAAGGCTCCAAATAGTAAGTCATATAAAATAACGCCTCTGATACCACTTTGTAACGTCCAGGATCCAGGTACCACTCCATGGGTGCCAAAAACCCAGTTGGTTACATGACCTCAACCGCATTTCCCTAAATTCCAGAGGCTGCCAACTAGTAGCGAGGGAATAGGTCTGATAGTGTGGAAACTATGACCTCATTTTTCAAAGTGTAGTGCAGTAGAATACATGAACAAACATACATCAACAACCAAAGAAGTAAAATATACATAACTAAAATGAACAACTGCAGTAAAAGAACCAGAAGTCATATATATATATTCAGATGCAGCATGTCACTATTCTATGAAAACAGCCAGAACATGTTACAAAAAAGTACAATGCGATACAATAGAATGTACATGTACATAAGAACAAAATAGAACAGCCGGAAGCATCGCGAGCCTGAGCTTGGTCCCATGCTCCCCTACACCTCAACAACACTCAAGTACCTGTATAGGGACCCTTTCCCTAATCCATACCTATAGAAATGTAATATGTTGGGGGTTGAAGACATGAACCCAAACAGGGTGTGAGAAATAAATCCTAGTAGGCACCCACCAACGGCTCGTGCCCAATTGTCAGTGAAAATGTGCAACAACAGTGTGCAGTAATAAATGCAACAACCCAAGAAGTACTCAAAATTAACGAACTATACCAGTTATAATGGACATTTTTAATATTCATTTAATCATTGAATATCAGGAAAACACCACAGTGTATTTCTAAGTAAACATTCAGTGTCATCAAGCACGTAAACCCTTACCCTCAGGTAAAGAGATTCCAAACCCACAAGAATCTTCCCACAGGCATATCGAATAATGCCCACAGGCATATGAAGTGTCTCCCACAGGTACAATATCTACTACCCACAGGCACGAAAGAAGTTTCCCTCAGGCTGAACATAACACTTCCCACAGGCTAATCACAATACTTCCGTCAGGCTAAATAAGTAATCAGGCCATACCCAACATATAAACAAGTAATTTATATACAAATCCTCTCAAGGTAATTTATGACATTCTAAAATCATGGTATACCGTCGGGTAACCTGGCCAAATGGCTAAATAGAGGAACGCACCCCAGGGGTGGTCCTGGATCCAAGCAGCGATCCCAAACATCAGTTATACATGTTCATTAAACTACCTATGTAATTAAAGGTATTTAATTATGAAATTAATCATCCATATGATACCCCATTCATGGGCGCGTATCAGAATGGTACACAAAAAATCACAGTAGTTGGAAATAAACTCTAGACCACCTACCTCGATCACCCCTAATCAGTATACGTGAACGGTTCTCCTCGAAATGCCCGAGAACGAAATAGATCTAAGGTAAAATAATTCCCCTTAAAATGTAAATAACTCCCTTTAGAGTAATAATTGGAAAGAGCTACGTAAGGAGAAGGAAGAAATCACTCGTGCGGTTCCAACGAGATTGACAGAGGGGGAATCTGATTCTCGGTGCTCGATCATGTGATCTCCAAAGCTCTAGTCATCCCTCCTGAGTTCTACTCCAGTTCTAGTCCTTCCTTGTGAACATGGGAGGCTACTGCCCATTTTAAGAAAAAAAATAAACTAGATGGCGTGTACTATTGGGTACACAGTGTGTAGTTTTAATTTTTTAACTATTACTTCAGCAGTTTCTTGTCAGCGTGGCATTGTTCATCTGTCGAAATGAGCACACATCATGTATTATCGAGTACCTGGCATACACTATCGCTCAGATCCCAACGCCTTACTGTTTTCCCATCGACTGACTACACGACGTGTACATACCCCCTACATGGCGTGTAGTCAGTTTTTACACCCGTCCTCATCGCCTGGCCTACACACCCTATGTACTCCTTCTACATAGCCAAAATACACAACGTGTGGAAAATTACATGGCGTGTAGCCACAAAATTTAGGATTTTACCCCATTTTCTTTATTTTCTAAAAAACACATAAGGAAAAGAGAAAAGAAGGAACTCATACCTCAATAATAAGAATCGGGTTCTTACAGATAACATATGAAATGTGAATAATTCAACCATAAATCATGAATGTTATCAAAATAGCACATCCACAGTCAAAATGATGATAAACCCTTCAATCAAATAAATTATATTTTATCATAAGAGATCTAACTCAATCAATTATAAGACAAAAAATGGATATTTAAATAGATAAAAATAATATAATAAAATCATTATAAATTTCATGAGATAAATACACCATTTTACATTAAATTAAAATGGCCAAAAATTTAAAAGAAATCATTTTTATTGAATACAACATTGTATACTTATAAATGAATCTATGAAACATTAGAAAATCATGACACCAAAAAATTCGATTCATTCCTTATAAGATACAAAAAAATAATCATTTTAATTTTATAAGAATGTCATAAAGTACCATGTTTTGGAAAATGATAGAATGATTCCTTTTAAATCATTTGTTAAAATGTAAAAAGGGGTAAACATGTCAATAAAAAATCACTGTATAATTTTAAACTCAACTTCATTAAGCACTAACATGGAATAGAAAAATTACACAGTGGATAAAATCAATCCCAAATAATGATGAGATTGAAAATTAACACCAAAATACTCTTTAATCAGCAGAATAATATTTTAAAATAAATAAATAAAATTATATAGATATAAATAAAACATAATATTATCGATAAGACTCATAAAATAAATTCATGCAAAATTGATTCATCATGTTTTTAAGTTGTGGAATGGATTTCTCTCAATAAGGAACCATTTCCATTTTTCTTAGAAACTCCCAATGCTCCTTCATAATTAGCTGGGTATAGACCTTCTTTCAAAAGGCTGGAGGCCATATGGATTTTCATGCCCTTTCTTATTGAGGACTAACCGTGGTTGAGAGGATGGGAGGTCAGGCTCATCGCACCCTTTTAGGGGGAACACTTTCCTACTCATGGTCCCTCTTATTGATTTAATATATGTTCGTGTATCTCTTCCTAATACCAATACAGGACTGGTTACCCATAAAAATTGGTTTATATTCTTTTTCTCACATTATAAAAATAAACATAGTCTAAATGTTCATATGAAGGGAGTGATATCTCACTAGTGAATCCATCTCTATGCATCTGAGGTTCGACATTCATCCCCTTAACTATGAATAACCACTTTATGTGTTAAATCTGTAAGAACAAATGATTCAAAATGGGATTCCACATGAGGAGGTGGTTAATAATCCACAGAGTTGATTGACACATTATGAGGGATCCTATATATCCTCATTATATGTTGATTCAAAACTCACAAAGATTTTTAATCCTTCATTGTATTGTATCATGTGTAGAGGACGTATTTGTGGGTACTTACACACCAAACGTTTGAGCATTGGTATCCCAGAGGTGTCCAACATATCTTGAAAATGACCTGAATTAGTGTCATCATAGTTAAATTGGAACCGTTGTACCAGACCCAATGTATATACCATTATATGAATGGTGTTCATACCATACCACTCATTGGGTCTTACATACATGGATTTCCAAGGTGATTGGAGATTCCTGATGTCTAATGAGATGTTCATTGAATCTTATAAGGACCACATGACCAATACTCAATGAGAGAAACAAGGGGGAATATGTGACGTGTCTCGTGGAATATATATATGGGACCGGTATGTTAGGACCATCCTTGGAATGTTTGGTATAGATCTTGGGGCTATGAATGGTGTCCTATATATCTCGGTTATGGTATGAATCATAGTTATAATAGGTCATTTATTCCTTATTATACATATAGGCTAAGGCGGATGATCACAGTCAATGACATTTTAACAGTCCTGTAGGTTTCAATACCTCTAGCTATTCAAACTAAGACATATTCCCTATTGACCAGGGACATACCACATGATGTTGGTAGTTGAGGATTATTTCATGAGGTTTCCCTTGTAACCTTGGGGTGTATAGTGAAGATTCCATGATTAGTGTGAATACCAAAGCTCACATGTTTTATGCTCATTGTGACAATCAAGGCTGAGGAAGTGATAAATGTAATTTTTTTGGATAAGGTCTTGGATACATGGATCACCATATATAATCAATATAGATCTCTAACCTTGAATAGGTGGCCTATGTGTCCTGAATATCATAGGAATCAGAGTCATCATAATTCAATTTATGTTGTGTCTTACACAATAAGTCTTCACTTGTATATAGGGCTTACACACCAAGGATGGATTGGGCTATAAAATCCTGGGATGTCCTTTTTTATTGGCCAGCATTTCTGGAGGGTGTCTCATGACCCTGTCGACATGTACAGGGGACATCACATGACATGGTATATTTATCCAAAAATCCATCATATGACCTGTATAGACGCATATGGAATGTGTCTCAAGAGTTAGTGTGACATGGGTATAAGTATGTCTTGTCTCTTATACAACATTCCTTGAGTTCATTGTGAGAACCATATGGCATGTATAAAGGGAATTGTGAATCTTAGTTGATTTTACTAGTGTGTGTCTTGTGATATGGGTTGTCATTCCCAAATGCAATAGCCAGACCTGACTAATATGAATGGACACTTTTTTATGATTCATGAAATTTATCGGAAGGGTGTCGCAAGGCTAGGATGATACACTCGGAGGGATTCACAAGGCCATTTCTATGCTCCTAGGGAGACAATGTGACTTTCTTTGGCATGTTCATAGAAATTCGTGTGTCCCAAATAGCATGCAGATGGAATGTTGTAAGACCTAGGGGATGTATCATGGTCATGTCACATATCCTTGTATGAATCATGTAAATCAAATGTGGGACAGTGAGCATGACTTTCATTTATTAATAATTATTTTAACATTAGATTTTTTCCATTAATTGTTACTGCGTTATTTTTGTTTAGTAACATTTTACCTTGACTCTCTCATGATATAGAAGATATTTGGTATGTTATTCTCATTCCTTGTTATCTTCCCTTAACATGATCACTAATCAGTCACATGAAGTACCTTATGTATGATTAATTATTTCCCTGTATGTTCGTTATCAAATTATCAGATAGAAAGTGTTCTGGACGTGTGATTGGTTTCTCCATGAATTTTAATCTGATGCTTGGTGCGTTTTCTCTCAAGAGTTTTCATCGCATAGTATCCAAAAAAATTTATATTTTGTAGTGGATAATATTTAGGTATCATCACCCCCAATTTTTGGAAATTTTTGTGGCATATCTAATATGGATCTAGGCTTGAGTCGGCAATGTGGGATGACACAACAATGTTTTGCGAGTCTCTTTCATTGGTCATTCTGGGTGTGTCATCTGATTTTTATCTATCGCAATTCCCTTCAGTCCACGCATCTTTTATCATATTACTTCAAATAAATGAATACTTTTTTCCTCAAGTGGGCTTGTAAAATAAATATTTAACCTGTCTGATGCAAATTCCCAAGGGACTTTGTGGGGTCCATGGTTCCTTTTGAATGGTGTCTACGAGATACATGATGAATATTCTTGGTATTTCCCGGAGAGAAGTATATTTTGATCGAGGGTCTCATAGGACCACGGGGCTCATATCCTTTGAACATCACATGTCATTCAGTGACTGATCGTAACTTACACCTCTTCCATCTTTTATTTAATCTGATTTATGAGACTATTTTTGGGATTCATTCTATATTTCAGAAGCAATTCATGTCAAATTACTCTATTTTTTTCTTGATCTGTCGCATTACTGATATGGGTCTTGTGGGGGTTCATGAGTACATCATGTACCAATCTATATTTTCCTTTGAAGATCCAATGTGAAGTGAAATGTTTCCAGGACATACCCGATGCATTCTATGTGATGATGGTAACAAGTCAAAGGGGCATCACAAGATGAGGCTGACATATCGATAGGGACTCATAGTTCCATGTGGATCATCGTGTCAAGTGTTATTTCCTTTAGTGATCACATGTACCATTCACATTTTCCATTTTTTCTCCTTTTTTATATTCTACAAAGTTTCAAGGGACTATCAATTCATAATAAGTAAGGTCTAAGATATTTTCTTGATTATTTTGATGAAAAATCATGTGACCCAAATGCCTTTTATGGGGGTGTGTGAGCATATTTTTTAAAAAATATATATATTTTTTCTTTATAGAGACAAAAGGGAATTGTGGAGTTTCATGGAAATACCATAGGAATTCAATGTGATAAGGGTGACAAGTCAAAGTCACTTAATGAGATGAGGAAAACACATCTATAGGGACTCGCAGTGACTTACAGATCATCTAGGGAACATCATATGTCCTTCAATAACCATGAGTACCTCTCACCCATTATTTTTATGTATTTTTTTATTTTAAAATTTCTTATGGTGCTTGTGATTTTATGGGATACCATTAAGAAATTATATCATTTAAAATAATGACATTGCATGTGATATTTATGACCACTAGGGGTTTCCCCCATTGGATATTTTTACTCTTATTTAATGAGGAAATTTGAATGGTATGTCATGCACATGAAAATGAAAAACCATGTGTCTTTGGGAGCTCATTTGGTTTCCATCATGTGGAAATCAGTTATCTGGAGACCATTCATAAGATCTGGAATGTTCGATGAACTGAATCTATGGGATTCATTGATGTTTTTTCAGTGTGCATGGACTCATTAAGTGATCTTGAAATGGAAACGCAGTGACAAGTACCTTGGAGGTTCATGATACCTGCAAGTCTATGTTCATTTTCTCTAGTGGGGAAGGTAATACCCATATTCATGTATTTCTTCCTTTGAGAATTTTTTGATGCTTGTTTAAAGGGAATCAATAATTCCCCACCCTGGAGCGATGTTCTTGGGGAAAAGGAATCGGTTCAGTGGAAGACTATTCCCTCCATGTTTTTTTTTGTAAATACCATGAACTAGTTACTTAGGTGAAATTTGATCTACAATGAAATGTTTGGTAGTTTGTGAAATTTACAATATATTGGGGGTGGATGAAAATTTTTTCTACTGGTCACACCTTCTCCAGAATGCTCTCATTATCAACTCCTCTAGGATATTCATTACAAGTTCGTTCCATGGTCCCTGAATGAGAACTCCATTCTTAAGCATTTTTATAGGACTATTTATTCATAACCCTCCGAGAAGATTTTTTTCTTTATTGTATGTATTCTTGATCAAATATTGAATCATACTTCTATAACATCTCAAAATTCTTTTATGAGGGATTTCGTTATCTTGAGAATATCACGAGAGCCATTGGCTTTGTCATTGGAACATTAATGAATTGTGTTTCAATTTTTAGATCATAGAATTGTTTGTCTCAATGTCGTGTGGTTCGCATGAAGCCCTATGAGGGTTATGTGACCCGTCAGTCCCCTATATATCAGGTAATCTATGACCTCCTTAAGTGTTCTGTGAATCACATGCTGAGTCAGATGATGTTCCTGATGCCACTGGTCCATATAATTATTTTAAAACATTTATTTTATTAATATAACACGATCCAAATACTTATTTTCATATGGATTCTAGTCCTCCCCATGTTACGTAGATTGTGGAAAATCAAAGGGCCATGATTTCAATAAATCATATTATTGATCAATTCTATCATGTTTATACTACTAATGAGACTCTAAAGGGATTATTATCACTCAGTATTTGGAACGATCCCTTTCCATAATGATTTTTTCTATAAGACTGTTGATTTCTAGATGATGACATTATACCTCCAACAAAATTTAATGATTCATCTTATTGTGTGTTTGAATCCCTGTAATCTGTTCAAACAAAAATTACTAACTGTGGTCTACTTGTTATAGCTCAATACTAGGGATTATATTATCAATTGGGCAAAACCCCCTAATTTCAGATGGTGATTAATTATCTCACAACACAATTTATCATTTTTTTCGAGTATAGGGTCCAATACTCAAGAATCATATGTTTTTGGGTGGTATTAAAAATGGTATCTTTGTACTAGTGGGATGTTTTCTAATGAATGGGCATAGCCATTTTGGGTGTGGAAAAGAAATTTGGTGTTTGTAAATGATCTATATAGATTTTATCATTACAAAGCCATGTGAATCTCTCTATTCTTCATTTACATCAATCCCTACAGTTTGTAGGAAGTTATTTGTCGTTGGTGTCCAAAGACAAACACATTCCAACTTCCTCATGATGAGGTGGGTATTAGGTTATGTGATATTCATCAACTAGGTGGTATTCCTCATCAAGGTAATTGTAAAATGAATTCATACATATAGTGGATTTCCAGGACAATCCATTATAGACCCTTGTATTGGAAAGATATGTTCTTTTTATCAAAAATTAGAAATTGAATAATGGGTTGATGGTGCACTTGATTATTTCTTTCACAAACTAGATTAATATTTTTCTATGTGGATGTGGGGATTGACCAACTATCATTTTTCCCTATAGATGGCCTATTTCACAATTCCCTGACAATTATAGCTTGTGTTGGGCCATTCTGGAATCTGGGGTCTTTTACTCATGGGGATGTAAAATTTTTATGGAGTAAATATGGTTGAGGGTCAAATATTAGGGAGGATAGTCTTCCTACATTGTTGGAGAGTGGGTAATTTAAATTATAACTCATATGATAGAGTTCATTAATATGTAATGGTGTAAACTTTTCATGTATGTCCCATTAAATTTTGGGATTCTAGGTTCATCCATGATATTTTAAAGTCTCCCAAGGATTGAATATACTTTTTAGAAAGGATAAAATTCATTTAGTTTTTGGTTTACGAACCTTATTCATCAGTATCATACCATTAGAATGATGACCCCAATTCCTCTCAATGGGATTTGAAATGATGGTGAAGAGTTTAACAACTATATGATGAAGTTGATTATGGAAATAAGGCAATCCATGAGGGGTTCTACCACCTTATGGAAATTATCTCCCAGATCATGATGCTCGTATCCTATTTCCTATGGTCTTGAATCACAACTTGTGGGATATAAAAGGTTTGAGAATGAGTATCAACATCCATAATTTAGAAAGGGTATCAAACACAGTGATGTAACTGCCTGGATATCAAATCATCTTTCATAGTTCATTGTGAGGATTGAAAATCATAAAGAAGAGTGCTCAAGTCTAGGGAATTATATGGGATAGTAATATACGGTGCTCTTCAGACACACTGAGGTGTTGAGTGCTTCTACTATGAAGTCTAGTCTCATGAGGATCAGAATTTACTTTTTCATAGTAACTCATTCAGATTATTAATAAAATCATATATGAAGGATCCATTAAGGTCCATGTAAGGTTTTAATGATCAGAGACACTCCAACTCATGAATAGTGATATATGTAAATTTAATAATTTAGGGAGGATATGAGTACACTATATGTTATTCCACAACCTAATGAAAATATTATAATGGAGAGGAGATGTTACAAACAATTACTCTAGGATTTTCTTAGATCAAGGGGGTGTAGAAAGCATAGCATGGATTATACTAGGGATATTAGGTAGACCCTATGAGTTTTATTCCTTATCTATTTATTCCATAATTTTTTCTAATCTTTTATAATGATAATTTTATCGAGCGAATACTCAATGTTTTCTCATCTCTCTTTTTTGGTTTTTTGTCCTGATATGTTTTATGTTTTTTTCGTTACTAGTATAATCCCTTGCAATTTGGACCATTATATGCTAGGGATTTATGGTCCTATAATTCCAAAAAATTCACATAAACTTTAGGGTCATGAGTCCCATGTACCTAATATGAGTGATTTTACAAAATATCTTTATTTGGATACCCAATGTCAAGAGAATACCATCATGCTTTTTGTGGTATATCTAAATGTTTTAAATCTAGGTTCACGGTTATTGGGTCCAGAGAAATGTTATGGTACTATCATACAGTTTTAATTTCTAATATGCTAAGGTGTTGAGTATAGATGTAATGATGTCCATGATTATGATGATTAGAATTTCCTTTTTTTGAGTGGCACATTTTGTTGACGTCTGATGATGCATATGTAAGAGCCATGGGCATGTATACATAGTCTATAAAAGGATCTATGAAGCAGGATATCCATTCCTAGATCCATGGAAGGTCGTAGTGATCCAAGACACTTGCGGCATGGAGTGTGGATTATAGATTGAGGTTCTAAAAAATTAGGTGTAATCACCATATTATAAGGACATCCTGGGAAAGTATATTGGGGACCTTGAAAAAGGGATGAAAATGGGTGATGGTGTTCCCATTTTTATGACATGTAGTGGGGAAACACTTACCATAATTTAGTTTTAACATCATATGGTAAGTAAATACTCCCATTTAGTTTAACTTCATGAGGTAAAGACATACTTCCATAAAATTTAATAATATGAGATAATGGAATAATTCCATATAGTTTAATGCCATGCGGTAAGGACATTGCATCCATCATGAAGGCATGAAATTGTTATAGCTGGGCTAAATGATGGATACCTAAGAGTCACTACATACCTTGTAAAGATGAGAATAACTCCACATGTACTTGTTAATGATGTGTCATAGGCTGCTTTGACCCATATTCGAGGAGGGAGATTTTTTATATTTTTTTGTTGTGACATGGTTTAGAGTTGAACATTCGTACACCACTAAATATCATGTGGTACTGGAGTGAAGTAACATGTATTACCTAAATGTTAAATAATCAATGTTTTTCTGACCCATATGTGAAGGTGGGAATTATTTACCTTAAATGTTGTATTCGGGCCTGAGATTGGTGATCATGGCGTCACTACATATCTTGTGATAATAGGAATCCAACAACACATTATTTCTTAAGTTCAATGTAGTTTAACATAATGCGGTGAAAAAGAATGTGGAACGAAATTAATAAATTGAAATATTGTAGTTAGGTTCAGAAATGTTTTTCTGTTCATCACTACATATATCATAAAATTTGAGAATCAAGCCATACATTGTTCAATAAATTCCATTCAGTTTAACAGAAATCGATGAGGGTCGAGGTGATATGACATGTATTTATGGGAACGTTGTGGTTGGGTGAAAAAATGGATGTCCGAGCATCAATACATATCTCCTGATAATAAGAATAAAACCACATATTGTTCTGGGAAAAAAATTATTTTAACATCGTGTAGAAGAGACATGGACCATGCATTTTTACATCAAGCAGCGAGGACTCATAAGAGGCTTGTTTTGTACCATTATGAATATATTGTAAGGGTATGTCCCTTCCATAATTCTTATGATCACATGATCCATGAGTGTTGTAAGAAACAAAGAATCACATTAGATTCCCTACAGTGTATAGATAGCAGGGGGTAAGTTAATGGCATCTTGTATCATGTAGTGGATGGACCAATATATAGGATCGAGACATCTCTATATATCTACTCCTTAATGGGAATAAATCTATACATATATCAATAAGATCAATTCATTTTAACGTCATATGGAAAGGATGTATGTGTCATTTCATGTATGGATTTGGATATCATGGATCCTTGCAATTTTAGATCAGGTGGTATTGACGTTGGGTAACACATAATGAAGGGGGATGTTCTCATTAAGTGTTGTTAAATGTCATGTGGTGCTAAAATTGGGTCACCCAACATGAAAGGAAAATAATCATATTTATAGGACCCTGAATAGTGGTTTTAGAATCACTATGAATTTGATGATAATAGGAATCAAGCCATGCATTTTTCATAAGAAACAGTGTAGTTTAACATCATACTATAAGGAAGAAATCCTTAAAATTTAAGGTAATGTGGTTAGGATTAATGATGGGACTTAATCTGATGTGGATGACCAAGATAATAGCTTATTCAATTTATTACCTAGTAAAACTCACCTTAGTGGATGGTGTGACATGCTACACATCCATGGTGGCATGAGAATATGATCTATTATGATAAACCTCATATATTAAATAATATCCTTCCCACATGGGATCCAATTGAAATTCCATATTTCTTAGAAACATTATGTTTGTTAAGGACAAAACATGTTCTCTATGAAATAATGAACAGAGGTGATCGTTTTTATTAATGGATAATTCTATCCAGTCTAATTAATATCCAGATTGTGTAGCGTGTTCAACCTCTTCTTTTATAGTTATACTTACTCATCCACCTTCTTTTGTGATTTATCTTCATATGAGTGTATTATGAAAATGTATATTTAGAGTGATGCAATCTAGTCATATATGAGAAACACGTCCTTGGTCCCAAACAATAGTGAGTTTGATGATTCTTCTGTAGCAGTATGTGTGGGGGTAAAGTAGACCCATAAAGCATAGAGGAGTTTATCTGAGAATGACATGTTTTCCTTTTTCACCCTCATCTAGAGTATATTTTATATAGTCTTATTGAAGTCATGTATCTATCCATTTTCTATTATATTATAGAGAGATTTCTAATTGGACCTCTTCTTCAACTTTGTGGAACTGATGTTTTTTTCGTTGTCTGTAAATATTGTGTGACGGTTTTTAATCATGGTGGTGATTTGGGACATCAAGAATTTGATGATATTATACATCCAAACCTCCTCGAGGGGAATGTACTCAGTCCTTTTGGAAAAGAGGTCAGTATCATTAATGGTGTACTTGAACTACTTTGTTGTGGCTAGGGGATATGGCCCCACAACAACCATCCCCCAATGAACAAACAACCACAAATAGTTACCAGTATGAAGAAATTATGGAGGTTAGTGGGTGAAATTTTCATGGATTTGGAATTCATGATATATCTTATGGAATTCCAAAAATTATTATTTCATGTTTTTCTAGTAATATTCTGACCTCATAATATAATGGGAGACCCTGGTCTTGGATTTATGGGTGTCATAAAATCCCAGAAGGACTTCATCCATGATGATAGAAATCCCTAAATCATCTATGCATCTATGTAGGATCCCATTAATTCCACACTAGTATAAGGTTTTCGTTTTTTTTATGCATATTCTATTGGTTATAGTTCAATGTATGGTGCTGAATCTATTCCCTTATAGATCAATCCATTTAGAGAGTCTCATCTTGTAGCTAGATGATTTGGTTATCCATCCATCTCAGGGAGACTATTTGTTCATCATGCTCTGGGGGTGGTGTTGACTGATTGTTCAATTCTATATCATATAATATAAATATAGAGACCAATCTATGATATTTAATTTTGTTAATTGTTTCTTCCTAATTTGGATCAGCCAAGATGATGGCCTCATTGGCCTATGCATTCATGCATGCATTCTGTGATCATGTAACATGTTGCAATGTGGTTTAGAAAGGGATCTATTCCATTAGTCCCCTGACATACCTAGTGAGATGTGATAGTTCTTCATTCATGCTGGCATATTCCCCATTGACAAGATTTATCACTAAATCTGAATCTCCTTTGATGATTTTTCAGGCTATTTATAGCTATATGGGTAATTCAAATAAAGTGATGTGGGATTTTATTCTACCTTATTATTTGCTCAGCCTTCGTATATTGAGAAGGAGAAAAGATAAATTCTTTTTCAGGAGGGACAGATACAATCCATAGGCCAACTCAGTTGAAAAATAGGTTTTCCATTACTGTCTTAATAATCCTTCATGAGTCTCCAAAAAATTACATCTCACATGCCTGGGGAGTGTAATGGGAAAAGAAGAACTCTTCATCTAGAAGCTCAATGAAATCCAATATGTTATCCAGGGTGGGATGTGTTGTTAGGAAATCTACCAGGGCTTGTCCTCTATGTGACTTCTGTGACACAAACTGAATGTCATATCCCTAATGAATTACTTCCCCATGGTCCAAGAACCCACTCATCATCGGACGACAAAGAATGTACTTGAGCAAATCGATGTAATAGAAAATTGGACTCCATGGTGAAATATGTAATTCCTTATATTTTGTACTACATAGATTACTGACTGTTAGTTCTTCTTGACATCATTGTACCAAGTATCATTACCTTGCATGGTTTGGACGAGTTAATAGAAACAATTTTTGCTTCACATATCATTTTTTTGTGTGAGGAGGGCACCCAATGATTGTTCTATAGAGTCCATAAACAGGATGAGTGTCCTACCATCCACCAGAGGCATCATAATGGGTGGGTGTAGTAGGTACTCATTGATTATTTTAAAGGATTATTTTAAATCATCTTCCCATTAATAGGTTCTTCCCTTATTCATTATCTGAGTGAAGGGGAGTGTTTTTCAGCCAGGTTGGAAATGAACCGTTGAATGTAGTCAAGGATCACTTAGAGTACCATCAATTCATTGAGATTGGTGGGTGTAATTTCTAATATTTAATTAGAATACTTCGTTCCAACCTCAATGACATGGTGGTGTATGAAAAAACCATGTAATTTCCTTGACATTACACAAAAATTTCATTTCGGCAGATTCATCTTTAGTCTATTTTTCCACAGCTTCTCAAAAATTTCATGATGGTTTATGAAGTGATCACTTCGCCATCGAGATATATCCAACATGTCATTGAAATATGATTCAGTGGTCATTCCTTGAAATGACATAAATATATTATTAATGGATCAATGATATGTGGACCCAAAATTCTAATAACAAATGGGAATGACCTGATTGCAAAAGATCCCCAGGAACACTGAAGGTAGAAAAATATAATTCATTATGGGCCATTATTATATTCTTGTACCTCGAGTTTCCATCCAGTAAAGAAAGGGATTGGATGCTAGAAGTCTTATCATTCGTGATATATTTGATCTAAAAAGGTAATCATCATTTGGGAAATAATGATTATGGTATCTGAAATCAATGCTTCCACTAAATTTACCATTTTTCGTGATCGGGATGATATTGGAAATCCATCTCTTGTATTTCACTTATCAGGATAAGTTGGATTTGATAAACATAATGACCTCTGCCTCTATGTTGGTGACATGAGAGGTGTGTGTCCTCCTAGATTTCTTCTTGAAGCGTTGATGCTCATATGGTCACCTGATATAGGACTTAGCCACATGGGGGATCAGTTCGAGAATTTCTATATAGTTCCTAGAAAACACATATTGGTGATCCTTTAAAAATGTGATGTACATATCTTTCTCTTTTAGGAGAATGGTGGCACAGATTAATATAGGATGATGGTCTTCCTCTATTACTATATTTATCTTCTTATGATCATCAATGGTGGTGGACACAGCTTCCTCGAATACTGTAGGTACATCGTCAATGTCATCCTCATCTTCTTCCATATCTGAGTATGTGGATTTTTTTCTGAAAGAGATAGAAATATAGGGGCCTTACTACCATTATTAGGGTGAAAGAGGCCACAAGAAGAGACATTATCATCCCTTACTGACTGAGTCATTGTTGAGAGATTTCTAAGATGTTATACCTCAATGTTTTCACTAGGGAAATGAGGGTCTTCAACCTCTATGATTAAATATTTTACCTTGAATATGGTTATGGGGAGAACATATTCACCATCGAGTATACTACATGGATTAACAATGAGAATGACCCAAGCGATTGTGAGTGAAATCCTATATATCATCATCCACTATTGGCTATTTTCCTCCCTTTTATAGAAGTATGCTTTAGCATATATTTCCCCAAAAGATATGAAGGGAGAACTATCACAATATTGTATTATGACTTTTCCTTTAATGAGTTACTTCAGACATTGGTGGAATGTTGTTGGTTTATCTAGGTGGCTATGGAGTTAGGGCCTTTAGAGTAGGGCATTATACGTGGTGTATTTCTAGATTACCATAACCTCATTATCTGATGAAAGATACACAAAAGGTATGTAATCATGATTTTACCTAGATACCTTCTCTCATGAATATCATACCCTTTTTGGTTAGCATAGTTTGAGACAAATATGTATCGCTATATCATAGTCATCATAGTGTTCATATTGGGATATGATTAATCAAATAACCACTAAAAATCAGATCATGTTGTAAATTTATATTATTGATTTTTCCCCAAACATATTGTGGTTTGGTGTGTCTTTAAATGGGTTTTTCAATATTTTCATTAGTGAATGAAATGGTGACATGAAATATGGATCTGATGATCTCCAGTCGATAGAACTTGGTGGTAGAAACATCTATCTCTAACTGTTGTGGGATCTAGAGGGGTTCAAAAAGTGACTCCCAAAGTTAATTTCAACAATTTATCACATTAAGGAGTAATATTTTTTATAGGAATACCTTTTGATATTTTGAAACATCATATTTTTGTTCCATAGGTTGGTGCTTCTTGATATGGGGTTTCTCTTGGATGTGAAGATGATGAGTTGAAGAATTCTGGATGGTTAAACCAGTTCTTGTGTTGAGTATGAAGGAGTATCAACTTCCTGTGGTGTAGGTTTCATCAGAATTACCCATTGGTTGGGATAATTATATTGGACCCTTGCTAAGAAATCATGAAATACAACCGCTTTCCGACATCTTCCAAAGGATTTAGAGATTCAAAGTCGGGTTTTTTGGGATTTCTAGAACATTATACCTTGAGTCTCATATGCATATGAATTTTATATGGTAATGAGAATAGAATAATTGGTTTATCCACACTCGTGTTTTCCAATGTATCCTCATTACCAGTGTATAAAACTCATATTCCTCAGCTATGTGTGGGAAACTCATGCTTTGGGGAACCCTTATCATTAAAGAATGGTTTTGAAAAGTGTATCATGCTGACAGAACCACATATGATCTCTTCATCTGATGAGGATTTAGTTTTGTGGGGAATTACCTATTCCTCATATGTTATCGGGGTGAAATCAGTGAGAGTTAAGGTTCACGTTAGAGTAGAATATGACTCTTCGTCATCTTTTTCTTCGTGCTTCTAGTTTTCATGCCCACCTTTGGTAGTTTAATGTTATGTTCCCCCTTATGAGACAATGCTATCATGTTTTTGTACAACTATACTTTCAAAGTGTAATGGGATTGATCAACTACCTTTTGAGTCATCCTATTGATGATTTTTTGGACACTTCTAGTCAATTGTTTCTTATATGCATCCAATTTTTTGACCGAATTCCAGTTATCAAATTCACCTAATCTAGGGGTTTTTTCCATTACATATCTAGATTTGACCATTCATGGAAGGAATTCCTAAGAGATGAAGTAGTTTTTGATATTTTAACCTATCCTTCTTTGGAATGATATATAATGAGGACATTCGGTGAGGTTGACATCCTCAGGCCTCTAGGGTTCCGGTAGTGTGCATAGGATATTATCCTTGATTTAAAATAAATATCTGGGTACTTTTTCATTTTAGAATGATAATTCTATGTTCGTAATCTCCTAAAATCCCAGGTGACCATGATATCCCAAAGATTCCGACCGTTTGAGATTTTGTGTTGTTCGTCACTCAACAGGTTGTGTTGGGTAGTTTGTTGCCTACCAAGGTATTAGGATAGGCACTACTACTTTCATAATAGTGAAAAATTTATATCTAGCACTAGTTTGCCCTTTTCACTATGTTTTGGGAATATATAAAGATTTTGATTTAGTCTGTTGGATGGAATCATATAAATGATAGGTCATTTTGACAATCTCAGGGAATCGACCTCGATATTTTATTAGAATCAGAGGTGTTTGTAACTCATCCATATTATTTTTAGTATATAGTTCCAATAGATTCTATGGATATATAGGTATGATGATTGAGTATTCAATCCCATCTACATTTATATGAAGTCATTCACCCACTCAGACTCAATTTGTTTGCATATTTTTAGGTCTTCAGTCATTATCTTCATCATTGTTGAACTGAATTGATAAAGAAATGGACAATGAATGCCTTCCCATCCAAACACAAATTTTGTTGGAAAACTTCTATACCAAAAACTCTTTGGCCCTTAAAGACTCTATAAAAAACACCTCAACATTTTTTCATCCTATTGATCTTGTGGGACCATCATTTGACCATAATGTGATGTGAAGTGTGTGATTTTTGGTTCCACATTTCTTGCACCATCAAATGTATAGATGATATTGTTTTTGAAAATGGATAAAGTAAATGTTCCATCCTCCCAATCAAGATATGTCTTCCTCTTAGGCTACCCAAATGAATTTCCCCCTTAAATGGCTTCCATTCAAGTTCTGAATGACTAAATGACATTATGGAGGTCCAAGGGAACCATTTCCTAATCCATCTCCCACATATAGGGAGTTGGCGATGTTTGATGAGGTGGAACCACTTTTTTATTATGATATTTTTGTGATTGTCCAATGATTAAACTATTGTCTTATAGAGGGATAAGTTTTTATAACAACAGAATATAGTCACTTTCATTTTGGAAATCCTCATTTATGTGAACTGGCTATCTAGACCCAGATCCAAATTGATTCGATGATACTACTCTTGCTAGAGAATCAGAAATGGGAGGTAGAACATTACTACCCACCTAAAGATGATACTTATTGAAGATATTTACTCTTAGTAACTCCTCATTGGTTTGTCATAGTTTTTTTATTTCAATATCATATTGTTACAATCCTTACTCTATGAAAGGTAATAAGTCTCTTTTGGGAGGTGATTAGGATGTGGATAAACCCTTACCATTCGTGATATCATTTTATAGAGATGGCATGTTGATATTCTACGGTGCCGTGTTTTGGATACATCGTTGGTTCATGGTTCCTGAAGGATCATTTGATGCATCCAAATCACCCTTATCTCATGTTATTTATTTTCATGTTATGGTATTATACACTTGCTTCTTAACCAATATCTTCCTTGTTGATGATGATAAAATTTACAGAGGTATATCAAGAAATGGTGGTAATTCCATTACTTTATAAACACTATATTGATTATACACCAAAACCACTAAGGACATTCATCAATACCTTTTCCATGTAAATCCCTTTTGGATTACGAAACTGGTGAGGTAAGATTGCCTTTATCATACGATCCTCTCACCTTGGACTATGAATAGTGAATTTTAGGGAGTTTTCATTCAAGATTTCTGAACATTCCCCAACCCTTTTCCATGTTGATCCATTTTGGCTTCTGAAACTAGTGAGGTTTGATTTCCTTTTTCATACGCTCCTCTCACCATGGAGTATGAATAGTAAATTTAAGGGACAATCCATGCACGATTGCTGACCATTCCATCATCCATTATTGGTTTGTCTTATGGAATGTTTTGATAGTGGAGTTTGGATTATTGACTGATTGCTACCACTCTAGGGAATATGGATTCCATCTATGGTAGTGATAATGATGATAATTCACCCCCACCTATGTGGTGGGGGTAAGTTGGGTCCATAATTAGCATAGACTGGTCATGTTGTTTAGGGTCCAATCACTCCACTTTGGGACTTTATGATTCTTGGGACAAACATTATTGTATATATTCCCCCATACCAGTGGGTTTGGGCAACATGGAATCACTGTCAATGTATCTAGGGTCCTATTAGGGGGAAATGAACATGGAGACGGAGATTGAGACTTAAATTCTCCTAGTCAAGTTGAATGGGGATCTCCAATGGCTTCTAAGGGTATATCGTAAATCCTATTGGGAATTTTTTGATCAGTGTGGTGGAGGTTAAGGTAGATATTTACCTTGACCAGAGGCCATTTTCACTCATGGATAGCTTCCAAGGATGATTCTATTTCAATTTTTGTGATGCAGTGTAGATGTACTCATGTGGGATATGGGTGTGATGGTAGCCCATGGTGAGAACCATTCCTTATGAGAATATTTACCGTTGATCTAAACATCGGTCTCTATGTTTTTGAATGTCCTCCTCCTATATTTAGGGCCCCAATTTGAAATCCTTCTGGCTATCCTCTCTCTTGGTCCATGGTTCCTATGCACTGTTAAAGTGGGGTCATTCTATTGTAGTGATCAACATCCTCGACCATTGCCCATTCCCCTGATTTCGCTATAGGTTTTATCATTATATGATTCCATATCTTAGTGGTTATGATATTATAGTGGAGCGGAAAAGTATAACACTCTTAACAGTCCCCATCCACTAATATGGATGCTTGACATGGATTTGGAGATCAGCTTCTGAAGAGTTTGGAACAGTTAGAAGCAAGCATGTTTTTGATTTACACTGTATGATTTTGGTTTTGGTTCCTAGGACATTTTGATAGTATCATGGCCAAGATTATTGTTGTTTATATTGATTATATAAAGGTGAAACTATTATCCTAAATAGGGGATATGTTTAATCTTCAATCGATTATGAGTATACCACTTATTTTGGAGTAGATAATGCATTCACTCTTTTTCGAGCCCATTTGGGATCTCAAAGTTAACAGTATGAAGGTACTTAAACGCGATGGGGAGTTTGTTTATAGCTAACTCTCTACATATGTTGATGTCGAACTCTTCATCAGACATAAATTACTCCATCCATTCAGAGAGTAGAAGATGGATCTGATGGCCACCTGGTGATGGAAGTGGGGTGCTTCTGGTTGTTGATGGGGAACCATATATAGTTATACCTGATGATTCCTGAAACACTATATACTAATGTTTCAGGGTTTGGTTCAACTCTATATATAGAGATTTTTAGACAAAGGGAGTGTTTCCTTGTCTATGATGGATATAATCATTTGGAAGTTGACCATAGGGGATGTCAGGAGTAGTGTCCCTAAATTCCATCTCCACACTATCAAGTGAAAGAATATCATGGTAATGATGATCGTATAATTCTTCTTTAGTATAAGGTTTGATAAAAAAATTTGGTGTTGATAATATATACCAAATATCCTCTAGGACACTGGCATTGAGAAGATTATGAGTATGTGGAATGTTCAGAATCATGTTCATAATATGTCATCCTTCAAATTGGGATTGGGCAGGGGTATGAGTTTATTTTATATTGGATTCTGTAACATGTGTGTAACCATTTTTTGTTGTAGGAATTTGAAAATGCTATTGAAAAGTTACCGAAATATACAAATGATACATCTCATTATTTTTAGTTATTTGAGCACGTACCAATTGATAAAAAATTATCAGTTTTTGATCCTCAGTCTAGAATGGAATATGTGCCTGATCCTATGACATTGGAAAATTCCACTGGTCTTTCTTGGAAGAAATTAGAGCCTGCCTTGAGGCATGTGTTTCTCACACATGGTGGGCCCCAGATTGATCAGAAAAATGATCCTAGTATGAATATGAATTCCTCATCATAACGGGATGAAAGAACCCTAAATCGGATAAGGAATATAACCCATCCACTAATATTTCTTGGAATTATATTTTCACAATAATTAATTGGTGGAAGTAGAAATATGCTCTTGGTTTTCGCGATCCACTAGAATTTTCTAGGAAGATTCACGGATAGTGATGTGGGCGTATCCTGAGGCATGTGTTATTCTAAATTTAATATCCCTAACATGAATTTTAATATGTTTTTGATCAAGGGAACTTGGAGTATTCCACTAGACATCTTCAATAGGAATACGAGCATGTTCCAAGGCATGTTACCCTCTCACATGGTGTGACCTAGCCTTAATGGGGATACGAGCATGATCATCGGACATTGAAATATTCCATCCATATTCATGGAAAGGCATGTACCCCATTCTCGAGGCATTTTCTGCTCTAACCTAGTGAGCCTCGATAGGATTAAGAATATATGCTAGGTCCAATGCCTCTCCCATTATTAGAATATTCTAATAATCCTCAGGGGAGGAGGAAAAATGTGTACTTTCTCTAGTCTAGGCACTTGTTCCCAATGATCCGTGTGTTGAGCTATCCTGGGTGAAGGGATAGGATTTTGTGGTTGTCTATTTATCTCAAATAGTTCTAAAATATACCATCTGAATTCTTCTATTATTGATAAATATACCATCATTTTATTTAAAATGGTGTAGGAATATAAGTGTGTACATTTTCTATATTCATGATAAACTAGAACATTTCATCAGTTGAAGTGGGTATTAATTCCCTCTTCTTTCCTCCATATTCCACTATAACATTCTGAAAGTCTTAATGCAGGGGGTATGAGTATAATCCTCCCCCTTCCTCATGTAAGGATATATGTGCATACTTTTTCTGAACAAGTAGGGATATGATCCTTTTTGTTGGTTCCTTCTTGAATATTCTTGATGTCACCATCAACAATAGTGGGAATATAACCCCTCTCTTAGATATTAAAGGGCTTCCCCGTCTAATGAGTCTCCATAATATCATATTCATTGGAATTATAGGTGGCTTTGTGTTAGATGGTACCCTCAACCAGCTACTTATAGGTACCTACGGGATTATGTTGTTGATGAAGGTCGACATGTATCGTCGTCGGTGTAACATAAACTAAAAGGGTTCCATATTTGGAATATTTTCCAACCTTCATAAGATATGGAAGATTGTGGTTTTCATGCTCTTGGCATATTTTCACATTGTTCTTGGACATAGTGAAGAGAACCATTGGCTTTGTAGTAGCCTTTCCCAGGTGATGTGGACTCATCGATCATCGTGCCTATAGAACATCATGAGAATATTCCAGGGTCGTGAATGTACCATTAATGTTGTAATACTATACCACCATATTTTACAACTATGATTGGTGTTTTAGAGAAGGTGATATTATCTAGTGACCTGAAAATGTTGTAGTAAAAGATGATTTTCTAGAGAAAATGATGGATGATGAAGACATTATCTTGAATTAGTATATTGACAATATCTATAGTGATTTAGACAAGAAAAAACAATGATACAATTTAGTTTAATATCATATTCTTAATTAACTTATTCATATATGCATGGTTAATAAAATTGTACTCATATTCCTTGATTCTACAATTTTTTTGTTGGGACTTGTCAAAATGAGGATGGACATGTTTCATGAGGACCCTGGTTAAAGAGGATCATTTATAACAACATTATGATATTTCTTCCTTGTTTTTATATGGTTTCCAAAATAATGGGGTATAGTACATTATAACCCAATCATAATGTTATTATTGACATTCCCAGTTATTTTATCATTTTTTTTTCATAGGGGAAAATGACATGGCCAGACAGACAATAACCTGTCATTTTTTCATTGAAGAGATTCATGGTGACTTCATCATTTTTGAATCATCCTGTTTTTATGAATGAAAGGGGTTTAACTCTTTGGGATACCATTAATAATTTTTCCTAAAACTCGTAATGGTTCTCCCATTTGTGTCTTTGTAAAGACTTTCTTTCCAATAGCTAGTGGTCATATGGGTTTTCTGGACCATCATAAATATTTATACACATTGGTCAAGAGGATTCTCATTTAACTCTTTTGGAGGGATGTATATATGACTCCATAACTCTATTGTAAATTTAATATTTTTTCACTTATCACATCCTAATCCCAACATGAGTCTAGATACCAAGAAAAAAATATTCATTTGATAGTTCAATAATTTTTTAATGAAATGGATTCTTGTTGATGAACTTATGGGAGTGTGGTATCATTAGTGAATCCATCTATACATATTTGAAGTTATTCAACCATCTGATTTCTATGAAAAACTAATTTATGTTCTGAATATGTATGACCAAATTCATTGGAATGTGCTGCCACATGCGGAGGCGATTAATATCCTGAGTTGGTGATCGTGACATTATTAGTCTTCCTATATATCCCATTTATTGCATTAATCGAAACCCACATTGTTCATTAATCTATTGTTGTTTAGTGTCTTGCGGATAGGAAATATGTGTGTGTTCTAAGACACCAAATGTTTGATATTAGTTTTCACAGAGACTTCCTACGTATCCTTTCTATGATAGGAATGTGAGTCATCATCGTTCCATTATTCCCTTGGGACTGGACCCATGGTATATACCCTTATATTGGGAAATTTCATACTATACCACTCATTTGGTCTTATATACTTGGATTGCCTAGTCAGTGGAAGTTCATGATGTCCAATGAGATTTTCATTGAATCTTACTACTACAATGTGTGCTATTCTTGATGTGAGAAACAAGGTTGAATAGCTAACTAGTCTTGTTGAATATATATATATATATGGGCATTTTATGCAATGAAAGTCCTTGGGATGTTTGGTATAGAGGTTGGGCCTTGGAAATGAATCCTACATATTCCAGTAATGGAGGAAATCATAGTTACAATTGTTCATTTATCCCTAAACATTCTATTTGGCTATGGTTGATGATCACACTCTGAGACATTATGACCATCCTTGATGTTTTCAGAATGATATGGTTTTATACCACGATGGATCCAATTTCGACCCGGAATATACCATATGATGTCAGTAGTTGGGGGTTATGCACTAAGTTTTCCCTTGTTACCCACTGTTGTATAGTGCATATCCCATGATTAGTGAAACCCCCTAATATAACATGAACTATTTTAGTTCTTATAAAAAGGGATACTAAGTGATCAATGTCATTACTTTTGATAAACCCTTGCATAATGGTATCACCCTTGATAATCAATATAGATCTTGAACATTGAAGAGGGGGTCTACATATCCTGAATATGGAAGGAATCAGATTCATCACATTTCTCCTTATATTGGGGCATACACATTGATGATTCCCTTATATTTGGATGCACGACGTGGATGTATAATGCTATCAAATAAAAGGACACCCTTGTGGCCTAACATACTTCTCTAGAGGGGGACCCATGACCCTAGTCACTTATGTTGGGGATATCCCATGTCCTGGTTGGATTTTTCGGGAATCCAACTCGTGAATTATCTAGAAACATATGGGGGTGTTACTCGCCTATGTGTTATATAGTTAAAAGGATTATTCATTTATTAGAAAACATTAATGGAGGTCATCAAAAGACATAGATGGCATGCCTGAAGGGTGTCGTGAATCTCGAGTGACTTGCCCCGAGGGTGTCGCGAGAGCTTCTTTGCCATTCCTAGACGAAACAGTGAGACATGGATGGTATGAAAAAATGTATTTATATGGTATGGGTGATGTATCTGATGGTCATCACAAGGATCATGTGATACAACTAGTGGGATTCATGAGAACAAGGTAGTGCACCCATGGGGACCGTGTGAATTTCATTCAGAAAATCAATCAGGTGCCTGCCCTCTGGATGACTGAGCACGTCATGTATCGCAATCAACGTCCCCACGCTGCGCCTCACTGACTCACTGAAGAAGTGGGGGAGTGAATGTAAGAGATTGGAGAAATGAGGCTCCATCTCTATCCACAAAGGATATCTGTAAACCATCCAGCTGCTCTGTCACCTCGCCTAGCAGTTTTATAACACTTCTCATGTTGAGTGCATCTGCAACAATGTTCCACCTCCCAGGAGTATAGATTATCTCTAAATTATAGTCCTGGAGGAACTCAAGCAAAATCAATTGTCTCATGTTCAGGTCCCTCTGAGAGAAGATATACCAGAGACTCTTGTGATTAGAGTACATGCTAAAACGCTCTCCCATCAGATAGTGTCTCCACAACTTCAAGGCGAAGACCACGACTGCTAACTCTTGGTCATGCATAGCGTAGTTCTACTCATGTTGTCTCAGCTGTCGTGAACCATAAGTAATCATTTCTCTCTCTTAAATCAAGATGTATCAGAGTCCGGTACCTGATGCATCATAGTAGACTACGTACCCAACACCTTCCTCTAGAAGCCTCAAGATGGGGGCACTAGTCAGCCTCTACCTCAGCTACTGAAAGATCTAATGGAATCTCTCATTCCACACAATGGTTTTCCCCTTCTTCATCAAGGTTGAAATTGGTGATACAACTATAGAGAAATCTTGCACAAACCTCCGGTAATAACCTACCAAACCCAAGAAACTGTGTACCACTATCACACTCGTGGGTGGATCCCATGCAAGTACCACCTCAATATTCACAGGATCTACTGCAACTCCATCATCCGAGATGACATGTCCCAAAAACTAAAACTATCAGACCCAAAAATGGAACTTCGAGAGCATACCATAAAGCTGGTGCTCTCAGAGTGTGTCCCATACTTCCTACAAATGGTAGGCATGCTCCTCCTTAGTAGTAGAGTAAATCAGAATGTCGTCGACGAAGACTATTAGAAAGAGATCGAGTTATGGATAGAAAATCCTATTCATAAGTCCCATGAACACTCATGGAGTGTTGGTTATGACGAATGGAATAACCAAGAACATGTAGTGGTCATACTAACATTTTAATGGTGTATTCTGCACATCCTCGTCTCGAACTCTGAGCTGGTGATAGCCTGATCCGAGTTCAATCTTTGAAAACCATCATGCTCCCTTCAGATGATCAAGGAGGCCGTCAATCCTTGGTAGTGGGTACTTATTCTTCACGCTCACATGGTTTAGGTGAAGATAGAAGACACAAATCCTCAAGCTCCCATTCACCTTCTTTGCAAACAGAATCGGGGTTGTCCATAGAGAAACACTAGGCCAGATAAATCCCTTCCCCTACATGTCCACTAGATATACTTGTAGCTCGTGAAGCTCTGTGGAAGCCATCCGCTATATTGGTGTAGATATCGGTGTCATCCCGGGGTATAGGTCAATTTAGAAGTCCACCTCTCTGTGAGGAGGTAGACCTAGGACATCATCAGGGAAAACATCATCATACTATTCCACCACTATAGGATAGCTAGGACTCTCCCCATCAACTACTATGGTAGTAAGGCATGCCAAATGTTAGGTGGTTGGCTGGTCTCTCCTCCGGGTAAGTTCGTACTATGATGAAAAGGCTCCCTTCTCGCTAGTAAATGTAAAACTAGACCCATCCGTGCCGAAACACGACACTTTTTTCCTAATACAGTCAATCTAAACAAATACTGTAGATAATAAGTCCAAACCCAAGATGAAGTTGTAAGGCCTTAACGCCACTACTAGAAGATCCCAGCCGAAGATCTTGCCTCCTAGAGTAATCTACTACCAACACCAGTGTATAATCATCAAATATTCTCCTATAAGAGTCTCTAGCCATAAGGATCGAGCCAACAGCTCCGTCAAAATCTTTGAGCTCCAAATAAGGGTGGTGGAAATGAAAGAGTGAGTGACACATGTGTCTATAAGAACTGAAACGAAGGGGGAGGAGACAAAAATGGTACCTCAAAACATCTCCAGAGCACCATGATCATAAGCCTCAAATTCTTGGATATGAGCTCTCGCATGTCCACATACTCCATATGGTTGGGGTGGGCCTTCTGATGGTGGTGGTGGTGGTAACACCTCATAACTTCATCCACCGACAACTGCATGACCAGCCCCTCTACCACCTCCACCTGTGCCCTTCATATTTCCTGGATCGAACCTCTTCCTCTTCATAGGATGTCTCTCAACACTCTGCTTGTCATATGCACGGAGGGTCAGACAGTCTCGAGCCATGTAACCATGTCTGTCACATGCGTAGCACTTTCTGTTCCTTGAATGAATGGCTCTATATCAGGTGACTCACACAACCTATCACTTGTCCTGAGTCCATCCACAAGATGTTCTGGTCCGGTTGTATCTCTTTGAAATCTGTCTGGTACCTACTATAGAAGACTCCGCAACGTGACTCCCGGGGGTGGGACTCGCTGTTGGTGACTGCTCAGGAAGGAAAATCTCTACTAAGAGGTCTCACTCTAGCACCCCCTCCTGGGTTGGAATTCTTTGTGAGATCATCGAAGCTCTGATCTCTCACCTAGTCCCCTGCTCAAAGGTCCAACCCCTATAGAATGTTTCTCACACCATATCAGTGGAGTAGTGTGAGAGGTCGTTGAACCTCGCCAGGTACTGTGCCACCGTCATGCTGCCCTTCTGCATATGAAGTAGGTCTTGTATCCTCACAACATGAGGGGTGGATGGGAAAACTCTACTTGAAATAGGCTCTCAAGGTCTTCCCAGATAAGTGTCTCCTCGTCATCCACCTAGATAATTAGTCTCCACTATCTTCCTAAATGCTTCTTGAAGGAGACTCGCGGAAAGGATCACCATAAGGTCGAATGGTGTCCCTACCAGTCTGAAGACTCACAACACAACCTCCAGGAAATCCTCAACTACTTGCGGGTCCATCTCACCCCTGAACCTGGGTGGCCTCAGGTCATGGAACTCGTGCAGTGCACTTAGGCGGCGTGCACTCTTTACTGATGGGGCTGGAGGTATCAGTGGCCTAACGAGTAGTGGTACCGCCAGTGCCTCTACTATGATAGGTTCCTGCACTGAGGCCTCGTCGCTCGTTGGGATACCATATTATACAATGCCTGGAACCCTTGATGGGAGTCTATGTGGGGCCATCCTAAAAAGAAACAGGTGCACCACAGTCAAAATGTTATTCCTGGTGATCTGACACAAAGAATTTACAAAGAAGACTTTTGCAAACATGCATGTAATTAGTGTTTTTGCTCACTGAGTCAGAAATCAGAATTCATGGTCCTGGTGTATGGATACATCGGCCACAGCACCAACACTTGACTCCCTGAACTGAAAACCACACTCACTATACTTAACACTATTTATTCACAAAAAAGACCAGAGTCCTATGTTCTGTGGAAGAACCGACTCTTTTGATACCAATTTGTCATGACCCGTCCTCGGGGGCCCGTATCGTGACTACCCCAAGCCCGCCATCCATAGGCCATGGGGTGGCGACTAGAACCGAAGGGGTAATTCTGTAAAACCAGGAAGGAATTTCCTTTATAACCTATAATGCACAAAACTGAGCACACAGCTTGATACTAACACTATGTAAACTGTATAACAAAAGTGTGCTAAAAAGTAAAAGGGTCCAGAAATACAAGCCCAACTATAATGTACAATGAACTGTAAGTACAAATAAAATTGATGAAAGAAAAAACATATGTTGGGTCATCCTTAGGAATTCCTACCAGAATGGTAGGTACATATAGCCTCCTCATTAATCCACATCCTTCGGTCTCCTCTATTTACCGACTCGTTATAAGTTCCACCTCTAGGTACCATCCTGTCCTGGTACTCTTAGCCTCAGTCAGCGCTGTCAATTGTCTATATCCAACATAATGAGGTACATGTATAGCCTATGTAGAAGTTAGAATAACAATACTTAGTAGGGACCCCAAGACCCTCATCGTCTCACAAAATCCAACAAGGATAAATCACAAAGTATGAAATCATCAGATAACCCCACATAGGTATATTCCCATACATATACCTAAGTTATCAAGTAATCCATCTCAATCATGAGGTAAACACAAAAGTTACTGACTCAGCTCACACAGTTATAAAACATTTTTAGAGTGTTATAGATGATTAGATGTAACCACTAAATCATTTATTCTGTCAAACCCACGTAGGATCTTGGTACAGAAATCGGAGCTATCGAAACCACGTAGGATCCTAGAACAGTAGTCAGAGCTAACGAACCCACATAGGATCCTGGAATAGTAGTAAGAGCTGTCAAACCCACGTAGGATCCTGGAATAGTAGTCAAGGATTTCAAACCCATGTAGGATCCTGTAATTGTAGTCAAAGTTGTCGAACCCATAGGGTTCCACACAAAGCATGCTTGATTTTGGGAGGCTCCACTCCTCAAGACAAGTGTCTATACATCAACTTCCACAAACTCCAAAGTTGATTTAACCAAAATATCTATCCTACCATAAGATACCCAACGCGATAGATGACGCCTCAATCGGACGCCCGGTCTGAGAGTTTTTGGCATTTTTGTTCCAAATGCCCGATTGGGTTTACCTTCGATCCAACCCGGCAATACCCAAAATAGGTCCAAACCTTGAGTGGTGTATTCCCAAATAACTTCCTCCCTCCAAGGTTTCCATTTCTGGAGACGGTTCATTAATAAAACACTCATAGATCATGTTACGGGCAAAAGAGTTGGAATAGGTCAAAGCGGGTCCGGGTCCAGTCCGGCCCAGTCAGACCGACCCGGCCCGAACCACCCTGATCCAGGTCCGGACTGGGGTCTTACCCGGCCCTTTGGGGCGGCCCATGCTGTGCTCGATGTAGCCCGTGCTTGGTCTGGCCTACGCTAGGCTCGGCCCGCCCGAGGCCCGCTGCAGGAAGCCCATGGGGTCCATCGTAGCCACGTCCAGGGTGAGGTCGCGCCCCCTGGAATCCCGAATGACATAGTCATTCAGGAGGGGTTCAAACTCGATGCCACATGGCGCCAGTACATGTCACATTGGGCCCACATGGCGGGGTCCCGCTATTCCTGGCAGGTTGAGCAGCCACCTGGCTCCCAGGCGGTGTTGTTGTCTCGCACCTCCTCTAGAGTTTGGTAGAGCCAGCGACCCTTCCCACAACGCCACGACCAAGGGCCTGGCCTGCTCCTCCACTGTGCGGCTCGCGCTGCGCCATGCCTTCCATGGCAACCCGGCAGCCCGTGCCGTTAGTTCTTCTCACGGCGAGCCTTCCGTTGGTCTTCACTGCTCCACCATGCCCCGTCAGCAGCAGTCTGCTCATTTGGCAGTGAAATTGCATTGTTGTTGTCCACACGGCTGGCCAGAGTGCCGACCACCCCTCTTGTCGTCCCACAGGTGATGTTTGTTGGTTCCGGCCGGCAATGAATCGTTCGTAGGTCACCCAATAAGATTCAGAGGCCCGATTCTTATTCTGGAAGTAGTCGTGCACTCCTCAAGAAGTTGTCTTTGATCCAAAACCATTTTGGATGATTATAACTCAACCCTGTTCCGTTCCGCATTTTGAATTAAATTCAACAAAGTAAGGAGGAGGGGTCGGTCCGTGTTCATTCTTCCCACACTCTCCGTGTTAGAGTGATAGCATGCATCATTGAAGAATAATCCCTGATGGAAGACGAATAATGTGAAACAAAAACAATGTTCAAACCCCTACCTTTGCTCGTTGTTCATTGAAGGAGTCGCGGGGAAGAAGAGGGTGTTGTAGTCATTCATCGATTCTACTACACACTTCCAATCTCATTCTCTTGCGTCGGTTCATTGATGACGATTAGGAGGGAACGTCAGTCGAACACATACCACGTTGGTAGGAGTCGATGGATGAAGGTCTAAGGAGACTGTTCTTCATTGTCGAAGGCATTCTTCGTTGGGAGCGTCCTTCATTGGGGAGATCTTTTCATTATAAGCTTTCTCTTCTTCAAAGATTCAACCAAAAACAAATGCCCATGAAAAATTATAATATCCTATTAAATCGTTGGAATAATATTCAAAATGGTTGAATTAAATTAGTCTGGATCCACTTAATTAATGTTGTGGATTTGGAAAAAATTATTTGTTCGGTAGTTGAAGAGGCTCTTCTACACTTAATGGAAGGTGGAGGGTTTTTCCCCGTTAAAGGAGAGTGTCAAGGTGGTTTAACCAAAGGTGGTCCCCACCACAATAAACAAGAATTGGAGGTTTAGACCATGGGTGGGCCCCACCACCATACCCTCTCATGGGAGGTTAAGGTGTGGTGGTTCCCACCTCCATCTTCCACATGGATGATTTTAACCAACAAATAAGAATAAAGCTTCCCATATTTATTTTTATTTTATCGATTCACTAAAAACCAAAATACTATCTTTCACTCTCGACCAACTACCGTCAAGGTGAAATTCTTCTTAAGAAAATACTAGCGATGCGAGTTCAATGGGGCCCCCAGATTTCAATTCTGAGCACCAGTTCAAATGTTATAAAAACCTGCTCATACGTTTACTAAACGTACCCAAAAAAAACTTTAGAAATTGATTCTAGGCACACAGGGAATCAGAATCACGTGCCGTAAATTTTCATGGACTCGTAAAATTACCATTTATTTATTAAAAAAATCATGGAAATTCCAGGTTTTTACAACCATTTCCTTTGGTTTTCATTAATTTGGGATTTCATTTAGAGATGTTTATATGTAATACATTTTATTTATACATGGTTTGTGGGATTAATTTGATTTATATTATATTATTTCATGGATTTGTTTGTATTTTATTCATCCTATCACCCAGTCTTGTTTTATTATAAATGTTAATACCTCCCAAATTTTTAGATCACAATACCCATGGTTCTAGTCTTCAACCAATGACAAACTGGCGGCAGGACTCAGGGGGTCATTTTCTCCCTTTCGACATTTCCATTAGAGGAGGGGTGTCTTTGGTGGGAGGGGGTCCTGGCATAGTGGTATTAGTGGTGATGGTTGAGAGATACGGTGGAGTTCAGAGATATGAATAGTGAATAATGCATGGGTTGGTATGAATGAAATTTCAGTTGACCATTGAGCATGACATGGGTCAGGGAGACCAGTTAGAACATGGGATTTTAGGACCCCCATGACCCAGTGCACGGACTCCAAGCCTATCAAACAACCAAGTGTGGAAACATTTATTGTAATGTAATGATCTAAGAGAGATACATGCATCATTATGACTTGTGGTATTATTTGAGAATAGGAATGTTAGTAAGCTAAAATTAATTCAATAAATCATTACATTTTATGTGTTTTTCTCTATCTTTCCCCATCGTAGATGTCCTAAAAAATAATTTTTTTTCTAAATTTATTAATTTTAATGAAGGAAATATTAAAATGATTGTTAACTATATTATATTTTTTGTTTAAATCAATATTTAGTTTTGAATGTGTAGTTTCATTTCATGTTATTTTATGATTATTAATGAATTGTAATTTTTTCCTTTAATAGAAATGTATAACATTCCATATTCTTTTCCTAATATTTTAAATTTTTAGGGAATTATATATATTGTTTTTTTTTTGTGATCAACTATTTAATTTTGAAAACCCTTATGAATCATGCTACTTTGATGTAGATTCCACGTTGAAATAATAAAATAGATTATTTTTAAATCATTTATATAAGTATTATAGTTTCCATGTTACTTAATATGTGTTTCGTTTCTTTCCATTTGTAAGTTATCATGATCATGTGTTATAAAATTTATGAAAAACAATTTTTTGGACATTTATTTTATAATTTTTATGAAAATGACCATATAATTTAATAGATAATCACATTGAATTAGAAACTATGACAAGAATATTTTTCTCTTTATTTTCCATTATTGATGTTCTGATGTATTGATATTAGTATATGATATAAAAATATGTTTGGGTATAAATTCCATTAGAATTTTTTTGAAATTTTAGAAAGTGATAATCATTCAATGATGTAACTCATTGAGACATAAAATTGTATAAATAATTAAACATATTATTATATAAATACTTATTTATTTAATAAAATTAACTTACGCAACATGTAAATCCATGAGTAGTTTTATTGGGAAGCATGACTAATGTATAAATCATTGGCTTGACGACTAGAGAAATTTTAGTTTGGGATACCTAAACATAAAGCATGTTCAGTACGTTACATTTAAATATATAAATTGAATCATGTTATCCAAATTTTAGTATATAAGTATGTTTTCATGATCTTTGAAATTATTAAATAATGTTTTTCTTGATAATGATGATGAATGAAATATAAAAATGAAACTCATGGAGTTTTTATTTAATGCTAAGAAATCATGTATTATATTGATGATTCTATAAGAATTTTGGGCCTGTAATGGAGTATTTGAGTGTGATAAATCACGAAATATAGTAATAATACATGTGTAGTTTTAATTTTTTTTATAATAAATGTTTTACTTTTTGGATTATGATGACATGTTGTTGATGATATATTTTTTTTAATTAAAAACAAGAACATATCATGTGGTATTTTTCAAATTAATTTTTATGTGTATTTACTTCATAATAATATGAACCCAGAATTTCTTAATTAACTATATTAAACATGGTTCGTGGTATAAAACTCTTATTCTTTTGTCATTAAAATGGATTTATGTTAAATATATTTAAATTAATAAAATGATGGTTCACTAGAAATAACCAATAAATGTTGATTTTTTTGTAGTTTCATCATTATCATTTAATTGATGTGTTGAATGGACTTGTTGGAAATAAGATATGTTGGAAACCATGTTTCTTCTATGATTATTATAGATTATAAGACCCTTAATATGACTATGTGATTAAAATCACCATGTATTAAAGTGATAATTAATTATATATAGATAATAAACTGATTCCCCATGGATAATCTAAAATTGTGTGAAATTTACCTTCTGAAATAATCTAATGAAATAATGTAATCCCCTAAGTAGTTTTGAAAGATGCTATATGTTTCTATTAAAAATGTTTTTTCTTATTTTTATTTATTATGTGACATCTGATTTATAACTTCTAGAATATTAATATAGTGAAGAATTATATTTAATTATGATGAATTATACATTAATGTTAATGAAACCATGTAGCTGAGTCAGTTCTACCTATAGCGAATAATGTCTCATCAAGGGTAATTGAATTCCATGAATTGTGTGTTTGGTAATTTTTTCCAGATTATAATTTTGATGGTTTGGGAAGTGTGGAAGATTATATTGATTAGGTGGTTATGAGATACATGTAATTTATTACATATGTTAATGTGAAGTAGTGATGTGGTTTCATGAATTTTCTAGTGGATGTATTTTATGGTTGGTGAGTTGGGGTAGTTGTTTTTTTGTGCAATGGTGGCGATGTGCAGTGTTTGAGATGTCTGGATTTTATGATAACATGGACTGTGTTGTGTTTTGTTTCTATATGTTAATGGAAGAACTCAACACCCATAAAAGGAATAATCATTCAATGTTGGTAATAAACTAAGATTGTCATATTGAATATTAAGGATGGTTGATTTTCCCCCATAAATAAGTCTTTTTATAATGAAAGAGTTGATATGGATTGACTACTATGTTGTTGGATGGGATTATTGTGATTTATTTTTTACGACATGTGTTATGACATCAAATATACAAAGAGATGTAAAATCATTGTCGCATCAAGACACATTATATTATGAGTCATTTTAAACCCATATGGGTGAGTGAGTGCCGCCCAAAGTGGAAAATTTTGTGGTGTATTGGATGAGTTATATTGATTCATATTCTTTGGTAGCTCTTTCAATATTATTATAAGTACTTATTCTTGATCGAAAATGTTATAAAAATTGGTTTCATTGGTTTCCTCCTAGTGAATAATGTTTCATTTGAAAATAGAGTAATATTTTTCAACTATATAAATTTATTATTCCAACCTTGTGTTTTATTTTTTTTACATTACCTGAAAATGTCAAATTTGAGGAATATATGAAAATATTTGAAAAGAAATTTCATGTTTGAGGAAAACCCATTACTGTAACGTAATTTAAAAATATGACAAATTTTATTTTTTTCATTCAAAAAAGTATTCAATAGATGAAATAATTATTTGAATCAGATTATAGATAAAATGAAAATAGTGTGAAATGTTTTATGATTTTATTTGGGGTGATTTGAGATAAGGGGAATCAGTTTCCAGGAAAATAATTATATATATTTTTCTTGAATTAAATGGCACAGAATTGTGACATAAAATTTTTTATGGGATCTGAAAATATCGTGTTAAAGAAGAATTTATTAAAATAAAATGTGCTTTGATTTTAAATGAATGATTATTATGAAAGTAATGTACTTCGTTATAACTAAAAATTATGATTTTATTTAAAAACAAATTTTTTTATAATTTTATGTTTTGTATTACCTGATGTGTTTTTTATCACCACATATTTTCCTTATTCTTGTTTGAGAGTTATCTCCATTGGGAGATTGTTTTTTAATGGAGTTTGTGTATTATATCATTTTTATCCTTGTGGTTATTGTGTTCCTAACATATCAATAAATGTTAGAGGTGTGTCATCATTTGGTTGTTTAGACCACCATTTTCTATCCTTCTATTTTCACTTCATTGTTTTCCTTACTAAGTGTTGTTCAGGCTGTGCAGTTTTTTGAAAAATGTGGTTTTTTTATTGACATTATGAGTGCTATCAAATGTGATATTGTGTTCCGACATGTGAAAAAGGGAAGACCTGATTCAAAATCAAGATGCATTTTACAATTATGTGATTAAACCCGCGCGAGTGACTATGTGCCTCACATAATAGATAATATATTGACATGGAGGATAGGATTCCCTAATTCTTATTTTTATGGAACTGTGTTTTTGATCAATTATTATGAGAATTTGGGATAGAAGGTTTGGATGATGGTGGTGTTTCAAGTGTAATGAGGTCCTTGAGTTGTATCTTAAGGAATGGTTTTTCAGACCATTCCTCTATTTTCTTCCAGGATGGTCTTGAATTATCGATGGTGATTGTTGTTTGATAGGATTCAAATTTAATGTCCCAGACAATTATGCCTATTACCTTCCTAGAAATATGATTCTTGAGGTAATTAAGGGGTTTTTTTGGTGTTATTGGAATATTTGATCCATTCCAATTGTGCAACATTGCAACAGTTTTCTAAATTTCATGTTTTTCAATGATATCTCATTCTCATTGAGTCTCATTCTGGTGGTGTATACTTTTGGTGATGTCTCATTTCAGTATTTTCCTATTCTAGGGGAATCTTCTTCCAGTTACATCTCATTCGTGATTCATCTTGTTTTGGTGACATCTCATTCTGGTGGCGTCATGTTCTGGTGGCGTCTCATTTTATTGGAATCTCATTTTGGTGGTGTGTCATTTTGACCGTTTATTATCCTGGTGGTGTATCATTATTCTAGTCTATTATCTTGGTGGTTTATCATCATAGTAGTTTTTCATACCCATGGTGTGCTATAATGGTGGTTTATTGTTCTTGGTGGTGTCTCATTCATGAAATTGTTTTATCCTGGTGGCCTCTCATTTCCAACAGTTTTATATTTTTCAAAAAGTCTCTAGTATTTATATTTTTCTTCTTTTATGCTTGTTTAGATGATAAATGTATTCGATAACATAATTAATGAATCTTAACTCCATTCCAAATTCAACCAATCATATCCATTATTTTATAAAAGTATGAGAGACTTATTAATGGTTAAACAACATGGTTTTGTTGTGGTCTACCATTAATAGTGATTCAAAACTCTAACAAACCACAAACGCTTAGACTCTAAACTTCCAAAATCAAATATCCTTCTTTCCACATTTAGTTCTTGCTTCCCCTTAATACATGACATATAATATCCAATATCTCATTAGAGTCATGTAAGTTGGTTGCAGAGATTTTTTTCACGATTCCCTTGAGTGTTTCAAGCTATACACATTACCCTCATTTAGTTCCACAAAAGAGTGTCAACCATCTTTCTATAATGTAGTTTTTTTCCTTCATTTCACTTTATGTGTATCATGTAGATAAGTTTATTATTATGAACTACAGAGAACGTTGTCACAACTCGACTATGAAATATGATGAATTAATTTATATTGATTTTTAATTGGGATAGGGAATGTCAATTATGATGTTATAGAATTTTCTGATTCGATTTGATATAATTTGATATTATAATAATATCAGTGTAATGACCTGATAAAAACCAAGCCTGTTTATGGAGCGCTTAAGCCACATTTACATCAATATTTAATTATGAGTTTTCATGACTGAATGGTTTCAACATAAACAAGTAATTGACTAACAATTTATATTTGGTCAATTAAATTGATTCACCTAGATCTTAGGGCTTATGGGATAAAACTGTTAATTAAATATGTTAAATTTAATAAGATCCCCCTTGTAAAACATGAATATGTGGTTTTGTGATATATGAAATTATGTGTTGGATCAATGTGATTTGTGTGTGTGGCAGTATTGTAGTGTGAAAAAACCATATATTTTATTTTTTCGGGATATGTGGAAGAAATGTGGTTGTACCATTGGGTATTTATTTGTATGGAAAGGTTATGCAGTGGGGATGTCAAACTAGATGTGGTTTTAATGAGATGGGGATGTGGAATTATGGTGTTGGTGTTGTGAGTATGATGTGTTGTTAGTTCTGTTATATCACATAATTATTAATTTAATTCATACTCCATGTTAGTAATTTTTAATGGGAATGTCTAATGAGTAAAATGATAATAGGATGGTTCAATTAACTATTAATGTTCACATAAAAACTAACATAATGGAAAAAACAAGTTGTCTTTCTATATGAAATTGATTTTCTAATGAATAATGTTGAAAAAATCATATTTTCTGAAAAAATGGAATTTATTGATAATACAGAGATTCTTATAAATTTCATAAAAAATAAAATATGAATTGTGGTCTATGATTTGTATGTGTGTTTTTTATTCATCTATAGTTGACAGTGGTTGTGTGGATTCCTTAAGATAGATAATTATTGTTGTAAACCAATAGTATATATTTTTCTACTTTGAATTTATATTTTTAAACATTTTATTTTATATGATTTCTATATTCCCCACACACACGTTGAGAACTATGTGTTGAAGAACCACATCATCTTGCATGAGATGACATTACCAAATATCATGGTGGGATTATTCATGGTTGGGAACCCACTATTCCATGATCCCTAATCTAGGATATGTATGTATTTAATGATGTCCCCATGTCTATTAGTGCATTAGATGGTGGATGTGATGCGGTATCCAAGGTGCCTTTTGGATTAGATAGGCATTGTTGTGAATCCCTTGTTTGTTCAGGTGGGATATGTTGTGAGTCCCCGGTGTGTGCTTGAAGGATGTGTTTGAGGCCCATGTGCATGGGGGGGTATGTGTTGTGGGGCCCTAGTGTGTGCGAGCGGTATATGTTGTGAGGCCTAAGTGTGTATGGGTGGCATGGAATATGGTATGAATGGAAGAGGTGGGGTCGCCTCAATATTTATTGTTGGGAGATAGAAGATAATCAGTGGCAAAGTGGTGCGGTGTACCCTATCATCAATTTTCTTCTTATTATATATTATTATATGTGGATTTTCTTTGGAGTGTGAGAATTGGTATGGTTGGGGTGTTGGTTACTATATCCATTTTGGTGCTTTTTGGTTATATTAAATTCACACAGGTTTATTAGTATGATATTTTCACTTGTGCATGAGAGAATTTGGTTTCTATTATGGAGTATTTGTGTATACTCACCCTATATAGATATAAAAATAGACTTCAGGCTTCTATATGGTTATTTTTGAAAGTACAATACATTTATAGTTTGGACATTCATAGATTTTTCTATGTCACAATCTCGACTTCTGTATATTTTGGGCTATCATTTAGAGACTTTTATATGTACCATGTATGATTTATACATAAATTTGTGGGATTTTTTGGATTTATAATATATTATATCATGGTCCTTTTTCGGTTCAGTCATCTTATCTCCCTATATTGTTTTATTATAAATGTTAATTATTACCACATAGTCAGATCTTTATACCATCACTGATTGTCTCAAAATCAGGGCCTAATGGAGGCTGGATTCATTGTACATTATCTCCCTTTCTTCATTTCTACCCAAATAGGGTTATCTTTGGGGGGAGGGGTCGTGACATATGTCCCCAAAAAATGATCAACCACTACATGAGAGATCTCATTTTTAGAATTATAAATTTGACCATTTATAATGATTTTTTAGTTCCCTACTTTGGAACGCTTCTCCTTATGCAATATATGGAGGAATGTTATATTACTATCTCCATATCATAGACATTTAACATTCAATTTTTTTTCCTAACCATTAATTGGACATTAAGAGGAAATCCAACCTGTGAAAACCACATATCTATTCTCTAGATGGGGTGCTATAATGTTGATACCTGATCTGGATGCAATAAAGGTGTTCTTCTGCAAGTAAAAATTTCAATGTTAGGCTTTGAAATCTATTTTATGATCTAATTTTTATTTTATTATTTGGTTTTTTCAATTTCCCAGCCATCTTTGGGAAAGTTCTACCAATGGGTCAAATGTTCCAAGACTCCAACAGAGTTAAACTTCCCCCATGAGTTACAAGACATCAATTGGTAAAACCTAATGGGATGGGGTATAAACGTTTCACTTTTATGATGGCCTCCATAATAATTGGATTGTGGTCATGGTGTTTCATATGAAGTTTGAATCCAATAATACCACGTGAAACACTTTGATCATTCATTTGAATAATGTATCTATAATGTTTTATACAACAACCCATACCATATATACATAGATATTAAATAAAAATTAAATAATATTCATTAAAAACGTAACAAATTCCTGTCATAAACTTATATTTTTAGTGTCATTATGTTTTGGGAAACACCAAAAAATTGTCCATAAAACATATACATCATCAACAACTTATTTTATCCTCAGTATAACCTTTTATCACATATCATAATCAATACACTTCTTCATGACCCAGGGAGAGGAAAAATAAGAATAGATGAGATCAAATGCTTAATAAGGGAAAATAAGGGAGATATTAATCAAATCATAATCACATGACATGGAAATAGAACATTTTATAATCTTATCCTGTATTTGAAAGATCGTGATATCCAATCCTAGGATAAATAATAAATGTTCATCAAGAATCAATTATTATATTTCCAGAATTCATAACCTTAGACATCTAATATTTTATCATGCATATAATCATAGAAAATACTTTTATATTATTAAATTATAAATTCAAATACAATCATAGTGGACATAGTCCATTACTGAACTGAGTTCACTCCATCATCCGGCCCTGTATTACTGAACCAAAATCATTCCCAATTCTATCTACATCAATTTCGTGAGATGTAAAACTTTACCCAATGAATTGGAGGGTGATATAGATCCTATTGATCTCATAATTCAATCATTAATACACGTTCACCAAAAACATATATCATTCATCTTATCCCATGGAATAAAATATGTTTTGAGAAGCCTCATTTCACCATAACCAAATCCATGTATAAAAATTGTTTTTATAAATATAATTCCACCTTAAACTCAAAAAATGCAAAGGAATAATAGTTATATTATACATGAAACATATACTTATTAATTAATGTCATATTAGATGGAAATTAATTTCTATAAAATCCATAAAATTAATTCTTGGGGAGAATATCATTTCTTATTTAAAATTAATTTTTTTTTTCAAAATACCACACAATTTTAAAGGGAAAATATTTATTCAAAATTAATATTTAAATATCATAAAGGAAGATTCATTTATATAAGTTATTATGAAAATGTAAAAATTTGTTCATTCTGTATAATTTTAAAAAACAATTCTCATACTTTTCCCAAAAAAGTGAAAAAGTACCTCATATGGAAAATGACAAAATATTCCTTTCAATCCACTGAAAAAAAATTGACATATGGGTGAAATTGAAATGAACAAATTGTATAAAAAAATAAATAACGTTTTAAAAAATATTTAGGAAACATGGATAAGGATGATATATATAACCATGTAAATACATATGTATAAACAATATCATATGTCATGACCCATCCCTCGTGGCCCGTGTCCTAACTACCCCAAGACCTCTACTAATCCTTATTATCAGATAGGTAGAAAGTGGGATGACTTGGTGAGTCAGTCAACAATCACCCAAACAGAATCAAGCCCCCTAGATATACATGGAAGCCCTGTCTTAAATTCCATGGAGATTCCATCCCACTTCCACTCTGACACCTCTGGTGGTTGCACTTAGCCTGCTGGAACCTGATGCTCAGCCGTCACATGCTAACAAGTGAGGCATCGTGAAACAAAATCTATCATTTCTTTCATCATCCCTGGCCACCAGTTCTGAGGTCAAAGGTCATAGTACATTTTCGCCAAACTAGGCTGTAACACAAGAGGGGACGTATGGAACTCCCTCAACACCTCCTCCCATATCCCCATTGGTACTGTGGTACATCCTTGGAAGATGATGACATGCTCCCCACCATCATAAAATCCTTCAAGTTCCTTTCTTGATTATATATGAGCACGTCAAGCCTCACAGTCAATGTCCCCAAGCTGCACCTCCCTGACTCGCTGAAGGTGTGGGGGAGAGACTATCATTGACTGGTGGTAAGCTGCTCTATCTCTATCTACAAAGGATATTTTCAATGCGGCTAGCTACTCTTCTACCTCACTTGGCTATTGTAGACTATACATATTTCATATTGCATCTTCAATGAAATTCCCCTTCCCACAATTACATACTATCTCAAAGTCATAGTTCTTTAGGAACTCTAGACATCACCACTGTCTCAGGTTTAGGTTCTTATAATAGAAGATATACCTGTGACACTTCTTGATGAGAGTAGACTGTAAAACATTCACCCATGATGTAATGTCTCCACATCATCAAGTAGAAGACCAATACTGGTAACTCTAGGTCATGGGTAGTGTATTTTTTCTCAAGTTTTATCACCTATCAAAAACCATAAGTGATCAATACTCGCTCTTTCATCAGGACACATCCATATATGGTTCTTAATGTGTCACAATAGAATGCATACCAATCTCCCTCTTCAGGTCGCCTCAAGATGGGGGGGCACTCATCAGTCTCTACCTCCTCTCTTGAAAACTCTACTACAAACTCTCCGTCCATGTGAAGGTTTGTCCTTTATTCATCAACATAGTCAATGGTACAACAACTCTGGAAATGTCGACCAGGAATCTCTGGTAGTAACCAGCCAACCCTAGGAATCTCTGCACCACAGTCACACACATGGGTGTCTCCCAAGAAAGCACAGGCTCTATCATCATTGGGTCCACTGCAACTCCAGCCTCTGAGATAACGTGACCCAAAAAAATGGTCCTCTAGTAACAAGAACTGCCACATTGAGAGCTTACCATAAAGCATGTTCTCTCAGAGTGTATCCAGAACTACCTACATATGATTGGTACACTCCTCCTTCATCGTTAAATATATCAAGATGTCGTCAATGATCACCAACACAAAGTGATCATGGTATGGTTGGAAGATAATGTCCATGAGTCACATGAACACTATTGGGACATTGGTCACGCCATATGGCATAACCAAAAACTCATAGTGTCCATAACAACATCTGAAGCCCATCTTATGAACATCCACATCTCTCACCCAGTGCTGATGATAGCCTGATCTAATGTCTATCTTTGAAAACCAATGATATCCCTTCAGCTGATCGAAAAGATCATCAATCATTGGAAGTGGATACTTGTTCTTCACAGTCACCTAGTTCGGGTGTTGGTAGTTCACATAGAGTCTCAAACTCTCATTTTCATTCTTGGAAAACAAAATTGGGGCTACCCATGGAGAAACACTACGCCTTATGAACCCCTTCCTATAGAAATCCTCCAACTATACCCGTAACTCATGAAGCTCTGCAGGAGCCATTTGATATGTTGGTGTAGATATCAGTGTCGTCACATGGTAAAGGTTGATGTAAATTTCTACCTATTTGTGTGGATGTATTACCATAACATCATCTGGAATGACATAGGCATATTGTTCCACCACTATAGGATAGCTCAGACTCTCAACATCTAATGCTCCTAGGGTATGGTTGGCCAACTGATGTGTGATCTTCTCACCCCCCATCAGGTAACTCCATCAGGTGCTGCAAAGGATCCCTTATCACTGGTGAAGGAAAAACTAGTCTCATCCTTGTGGACACACCGAACTTTGCGCCTAATATAGTCAATATGATAATGGAATTTGGATAAATAGTCCATACCAAAGATGACGTCATAAGGCCTCAACTCTACTACTAGAAGATCATAGCCAAAACTCTTTCCTCCATGAGTATTTTGGCACTGCCGGAACCAGTGTGTAATTAACAAATCCTCTTCCAAATGAGTCTCTAGTCGTAAGGACCGAGCCAACGAATCCACTAGAATCTCGAATCTCCAAATGAGGTTTGTGTCAATAAAAGAGTGACTAGAACATTTATCTATAAGTACTGCAGCTAAGGTGGTGTATACATAGATCATACCTCTAATCACATTTGGAGAAACGGGGTCATAGGCCACTGCTCTCAAGAGCAGAGTTCGTCCCTGTCAAAATTCTCCCTATGGTCGTGGTGGACCACATGGAGGTGGTGGTTGTAAAACCTCTAATTTCCACCCACCTTCTGCTGCATGGCCAACTCCTCTGCCATAGTGGTCCCTCGATCGTCTATTGGTCGTCATTACGGTGGGTAGGGATGTTTTGAGCCATGGGATCCTATCTGCCACACATGTACCACTTCCTACTCCATATCTATCCTCCTATGTCCCATGAGAACTTCACCACTAACCTTGTATCCCGAGGTCATTCTCCAAAAGGTCTATCCCGCTTGGGCCCCTACATTGTCCATGTACTACCTACTGTAGATGACTCTGCAACCTGATGATCGGTGATGTCTCTCACTGTGGGTACCTACTCAGCATGGAATCTCTCCACCAAAAGTGATTTCTCTATCACCCCAGACTATGTTAGAATGCTAATAGATAACATTGTTGCCCTGATATTTTGTAGGAGACCCTCATAAATGGTATGGGCCCTAAATAAAGGGTCTTGTACCGTGTAGGTTGAGTAGCAGGAGAGAACAGTGAACGTCGTCGAGTACAAGGCGACATTCATGTCACCCACCTGTAATTGCAGCAACTCTTGTATATGCACTGAGCATAGATTCTCAATGATGAACTCCTCCCTGAAATGGATCTTGATGTCTGCCCAGATGAAGGTCAACTTGTCGCATATCTGGAGCATCAAGATCCATCATCACCCTACTGCTTGTAGAAAAAGAATGCTTTCTAGGATCACCATAAGGTCAACTGATGTCCCAACCAAGCAGAAAACATTGACTACAGCCTCCAGCCAGTCCTCAGCCGCATGCGGGTCTGTCTCACCTCAGAACCATGGAGGCTTCTACTGTTGAAACTGGTGCAACATGCTCAGTCGGTGTGCATCCTTTGCTGGTGGGGCTGGTGTCAACAACTGTCCAAGGGGTAGTGGGGTTTCCTATACAACACCCAAAAGTGCTAACGTTGTAATAGGGACCTGCACTGAGGCCTCATTGCACGGTGGGTAGGATCATGTACTCCGTCGTGAATCCCATATGGATGTCCGCATGGCAGCATTCTGAAATAATATAGGTGTTCCATGGTCAATAATATCTACTTGGTGAGCTGACTCCAAGAGATTACAAGAAAGACTATTCAAAACACACACAATCAGTGATTTCATGCACTACGTCTGAAATCAGAATTCAGGGTCCTGGTGGATCGATATGTCAGCCACTACACCAGTAATGGATTCTACAAATTGAAAACCACAACCATAAAAATTAACACTATTTCCACATAGATAATTTTATATTTCTATTTCTTTGGTAAAACTGACTCCTTCGATACCACTTTTCATGACCCATCCCTCGGGGCCCATGTGATGACTATCTCAAGCCCACCACCCATAGGTCAGGGGTTAGTGACTAGCACCGGAAAGGCATATCCCTATAAAGGGAAGTCATTTCCATTACACTTGTAGAAACACACAAACTATAACACAACAAGATAAAACCACGAAGTAATAGTTGAAGTAAAAAGAGTGTGAAAATTAATGGTTCTAGAATACATGCCCAACTAAAAAAGTACAAGTATAATAGAAAAGAAAAAAATACAACTTAAAAGTGGAAAACAGATCGAAGATCATCCACTGAGGATCCTACCTGAAGGTTTGTTATAGCTCATTATCAGTTGTCCCTACATCACGTCATGCCAAATGGTCCACCTTCAACTACTACTAAACCCTATCTCCCTCATCCTTGATAAATGTTGTCCATTGTTTGCTCAAGTTGCAACAAGGTGCGGGTGTAGCCCGCGTAGGGGTGAGTATGAAGATACTTAGAAGGGAACCCGATACCCACATAGGTCTCCCAGTGTTCCACAATGGAAATACCACAAATCAAGACCTCAATCTTATAGCCCGAAGTAATAGATATCAACTCTACTTAGGTATAATCCCATGCATATACCTATGTTATCAAGAAATACATATCTCATACATGAGGGAAGAATAAAACAAAGGTAACTCCATGAATATAGAAGTACCGCACATGTAACAACACGAAGACAAAACCACAAATGTAGAAGTACCACACAGGTAACACCATGAAGATAAAAGTACAAAAAATGTAACACCACGAAGTCAACTCCATGATGTTAAGAGTTCCACAAAGGTAACACCTTGAAGATAACACCACGAAGGTAAATAACTCAACTCACTATCAGGTATAACTTATGTACAGAGGTACATATGATTAGTCATGAGAAATATCATCTTATTCTATTAGGTATCATAGCTGATGACCCACATAGGATCATTAGGTAATAACCCCCACTGACCCACACATGATTGTATGTGATGACCCTCATAGCATCGCATAATGCTATCCCACATAGGATTTGATAGAAGATGACCCACAGAAGATCGATAAAATCTGACTCGAACATGACTAATAGATGTTGAGACACAGAAGATCAATGTTCGTTCTTCATGTTACAACATGCCATAGGATTCCTCACACCTGGTGCGCTCAAGTTATATAGAATCTACTCCTCAAGATATTTTTCATACCTTGACTACCACTAATCTTCACAAAGTAATAACCACAATGACTTGTAGGTTTTAAGAATTCCAACATGATAGATGGTGTTTCAATCAGATACCTGGTCTATGAGTTATAAGTATTTTAGTTCCATGTGCCTGGTTGGATTTTGGTTCAATCCAAATCGACAATAAACTATCAATCTCCAACACACAAGTGGAGTATATCAAGAGGACCATATCGATCCAAGGATTTAAACACTGTAGAAGGTTCATCAAATGGACGTCTGGTTCTCACGATATGGCCCATTAAGTGTTTCTAGGTCCGATTGGGCCTGGGTCCAGTCCGACTCAGTCAGACCGATCGGGCCCGACACGGTTCTGGTCGACCAGACATTATCCAGGTCAGACCTGCTTGGGCAAGGCCGCGACGATCATGGACCCCTGGGTTGATGTCTGACCTAGCCTACAAGTGGTCGGTCGGGCCCATATGGGGGTGACATGGCCCGCAAGGGGTGGAACAAAATAGGGCGGCTGGGAAGGGGGCGCAGCCTAGCCTGGGTGCGTGGCCCATTGGGCAGGCAGCCCAACCACATGAGGCATGGCCCATTGTCCGCCCGAGTTAGCACGGGGTGTCTCACATTTAGAACTGATGATGTAGTGCCTAAGGGCACTGCCATGTCACCCTGGGACCCAATGCAGGTCCCATCACTATGACTTCAGAGATGTAGCATTACAGTAAGTGCACTAGTAACACCACTCTCTGCTTCTGTGGCTGGATGGTCTGTCAGCCGCCTCTACCAACAGAGGTGGCTAACGGGTCGTGATAGGTTACTCTGGCGGTGCGGGTGTGCTACCTCCTTCCTCATGGTCGTCCAGTGTGCCGATTTCCGCCTACATGAATTGTGACTTCAGCCATAGGCTCTGGCTCACTATCACCCCGTGATAGCACACTGCACCACCTCCGTGTTCGACCAATGCTGGCTACTGCCTTCATTTGTCGCCCCAGGGCTAATCCAACCCGAATGCAATGACAGCGAATAATGCACCAACATAAATAATATTTTTAATAAAAAATATCTCAAATTACCAGTTCTTACACTACCACATGCATCCCCAAATTTCACTTCATAGTTCTCACTGAAAAACATTCCAATCCTAGTTATTTCATGTCCCAAACCACATGCAACTAACACCCATCACCTGTTGGCTGCTACGCCCAATTTCAATGCAACCACCCTAACGAACCTCTGTCTCATTCTCCCCCATTTTTAACTAAAACAATTCCATCCCATTATCTCTTGAACACAATATTAGTTAAAAAAATCCTAGTGCATGCCTTACTCACTTGGGATTGAAACTAGTATATTTTGATGTCATCTTGTTTTAAATATACATATATTTGAAAATTTAGTATATAATAATATAACTTATAGAAATAATTTTACATACATAGATATATGTACATATATTTATTAATATTTTTTTATAAAAATATATAAATATATATAATATCATAATAGGAAATATATTTATTAATTTCAGGAAACATTTAATACAACATTTCAAATATGAAAATAAAATTTGAATTATAATATAATTAATTAATTTATAAATATATACGTTTATGTGGGTGTTTGTGTGTATAATAATAATATTATAAATATATTTACATATCAATCTATGGGTTCAAGCAAGTATACCCTATAGTGACCAAAAATAATCAAACATATATAATAAATTGATTTTATGGATTAATTAATATATTTCACTAAGAATCATTGAAACCAAGGCATGAAAGGCTTAGAATCTTAGAGACCACCTATATAAATATCGTATTTTACAAAACTTATTAACATTTCAAAATAACAACTCTCTACTAGATCCACTTACAGATATCATAGAAGAAAATAAATATTTTTAACATAGAGAATAGAAACCTGAGATGAGGTGAGCTTGAATGCATAGTATGGAAAAAATAAAAATTACACTAAATATAAGATCACTAATTCCAAAAACGTTTTTTAGGTCGGTAATTTTTTTAAAATTGGTTATTAGAAAATGTTAATAAATGAGATGTTTTAAATATTGATTTTTTACATCTGTCATTTTAAAACAGATGTAAAAAGCATAAATCAGAATAGTTTTTCACATTGGTTCTCAAAAAACTGATGTGAAACCCCATATAGAGGCTCTATTTATAACATCAATTATTTAATAATTGATGTGTTATATAGTTTATTACGTTGGTTTTTAAATAAATAAATAAATAAATTGAGCCTCCAAAGGGGGTTTCACATCGGTTCTTAAATAAACGACTTGAAAACCCCATTGGAGGATCGATTTAGGACATCAGTTATTTAATGAAAACATAATAAAATATATACCACGAAAATTATTAAATAACCAACATGATTAATAGATTCTCCAAAGGGTTTTTCAAATTGGTTATTAAATAACAAATGTGGAAAAGGAAATATGAAATTGGTTATGTAATAACTGACCTAAAAAATTTTTCCCATGAATTTATTTTGTCCGTTAAAAAATAATCAACATACTTTTTTTTACCAAAACTACAATATCATTACTATGCTCTTCTATGGTAGACTTGAATCAAGAAGAAAACAGACATAAAGCATACCAAAACCACACCAAAATTCATACCAGAAAAACATCATAACTAGACCAAAACAAGAAGAACCCAAACTAAATTAAACATTCACATATTTAATATTATAAACATACAACCTATACAAAAAAACCTAAATTCAACCAAAACAACTACCATGTATAAAATTACAATTACAATATTCAAAATTACATTTTACATGACAATAAAACTTAAATCTAATCAAACATATAGAATAATTTCACCCTTCAACTTGTTAGTGTTTGACCACTTTAGAACTGCAGGATTGAGGGTCATAAAATAGCTACAAATTAAAAGGAAAGTAGTTAACATTTATAATTAATAAATCAAATGAAATATTAAAGAAATTTTTATAAGGAAATATTATATGGTAAATGTTCATTATTGTTACAGCTATAAATATTTCATACATAAATCAAATTATAGAATATTAACATTCCATGAAAACTTGTTGTTCATGAAAATTATTTTTAAATGAATGTCAATTCCAAATATCATTTGTTTGTAATATACCTAAAATTAAAAATTATTAATTGATATTTTCCTATACTTTTACATTTTTTATCATGGGACTTTATTCATTGTGTTATTTCGAAAGTAATCCCAAACTTTGTTAGAAAATAATATGAATGGGATAAATTTAAAATTCATTATAATATAAACAACTAGTATGAAATTGAAACTAATTCATCCAACATATTCTTTAAACATATGTGCACTTATTAATAGATAGATAATATCCAATAAAGTATTTTCTCCCTCATACAAAAAATATCTAACATTCAATGATCACTATTATAAAAGAAAATTTAAGGTTAGTGGTTTTTTATGTTAAAAGATAAAGAACACTTTTCCCAGTATATGTTTCATTCCTCTCACAAAAAGGCATCATCCAACCCTACATGATTATATTTTGTTCAAATATTTCAGAAATATAAATTGTTCTTTGATTCCCATAATATACATGTATTTTAGGGGAAATCATATGTGGGTCCATGAATCCATACACATTTATCTTCTCAATCATCTCACACATGTCATAAAGATACCGAATACCAAACAATTATATTTACACATTTCTAATAAATATAACATAGGGAAAGGTGTTATGACTCACATGGAGAAAATTTTCATCACGTTGATGCCCAAAATATCTCATGTAACTTTCTCCATGATATATTTTTGACATTCCCACCATTTATTGCACGTCCACAAACATGAGACTCCATTGGAAATTCATAAATATCATCTAAAAATTTTGAATGTCTTGACAATATATCAAGGTAACTAGAATTTGTATCTGATGTCATAAACATTTTTCTTTGTTGTATTCTATACAGTATTTATTTACCTCTGATGTATTCCTGTAAAGATGTATAAAAATATATTAGTTTTCATATGATAAAACATCATTAATAAAAAATAAAATATAATATATAACATACATAGCTATATGGTAATGAGTTGAAAAAGACTAGATGGCCAAACAAAAAAGTCACTGATTCTATGTCCAATTCTTGTCACCTCATCTCTAGGTTATGGTACTCGATCTGATCTATCTATTATACACTCTATAGGGACCCTATTATGTTGAAAATATAATTGTTAATGATGAACTTTAATTGTTATATAATAAACCATCCCATATGCCACTATATTATGGTGATGATCATCAATATATAACTCATAATAAGTATGATGATTTGACAGAGGAGTAGTATAAGAAATAGAGATTGTAGGCTGAGGTGGTGGAGTGTGATAAACTGGAAGAGGTGGAGGAATAATAATGGGGCTTGCATGTGGGAGGTGTAGGAGAGGGAGCTACAATCTGAAATTTTCTTTGCATGTTTGGAAAAATAGACTGTACCAACTCTATAATCATTTCATCAATCATCACATTAATTTTTTGAATGTCAGCCTCTACGAATTCTATTTTTTTATAATCCCCCTCAATGAATGAATTTGAAGAATGTGGAAACACTTCTCTTACCGATACACCTATCGGATATCCTCATACACCAACGGGGTTTTCAGGCTATTCCAATGCGACATATAAAATATCTTGCCTCCCAGCATTTGTAAATACCCCATGTGATCTCTTATCCTCAAGAAAATCCTTTGTTAATTAATAAAACATTAATATAATGATTCAAATTATAGAAATCATATAATTAACTTAAATAATTAAATTAAATATCATAAAATCATGTCATCTACGATTCTCGATTCTTCTAAAAGATATTTTTCCCTTTTTGACCATCTGATCTCTCTTCCATTTTTTATATCTAGTTGGAGGGGATGGAGGGGAATCCTCTCTATATATTGAAGACTCAACTCATAGTTTCTGTCATTTTTCTACCATCATTGGTTCCTCCAATAATGTATACCCCCCCCAAAGATAGACTATAATGGTACATATTTAAGAATGGATCTCCTAAAGATATGTCCTTGTTTTTTATAAATTAAGAATAAAAAATCATTAACAAAACATTAATAAGATCATATATATAAGAAATAATATAAACGTTTATATTTCTCGTACAAAAAAATAATCATTTCTTCAACATTCAACAATTTTTTTTTGAAGTGTCTTCATCTATGAAAGGATATATATGACATGGATTGTCATGATTCATATGACCAAAAATTAAATTAGATGTGAGGTTTGATTTGAAATCCCAGAATATCCTAAAATCCATCGATAAACATTTTATTCTTACCACTCTAGTGTCTAGAATATCAAATTTCATATGATAATGAATATATAAAACAAATTATACTACAAACATTTAAAGATTAGTCAATCAATAGCACGAGATCTTACCTTAATCGTCTCCCACAACTGAGATATTATCGCTTTATCCACACTTCTCCAATCATCATTAAAAATAATTACTTTTATTTTACATGGAGATGATACAATACTCATAAAATATTTTACATTTGGACCTCTAGGAATATTATTCTCATCAATCTCAATTATTATCCTCTATTCGGGACTACAAGAAAGTGATAATTTTGGTAAATGTGTGGATCCTTGTTTACCAACTATTTAACTCTTCATTGTCATTATGGGAGCACATGAGGATGATTGGGGAACATCAATAGGAGCATGAAAATGTTCCTCCCTTAAGGTATGATCCTGATTCTCATCTCCCAAATTATATGGTTGTTTGACTGATTGATCTATCATTATCCTTCAAATAAAAAAAATAAACAGTAGTTCACAAACATACAAATTTAAATATTATAATACTAATGTAAAAAATGGAAAACTGAAATAAGTTACATAATAGTAAACATGGAAAATATGCTAAGAATTATAAACAATGGAAAAGATGGTAAACATGGACAACATGTAAGTGCAATTTTCATTCAAAAAATTCAATAAATATATAAGTTACGCAAACATAAACTATGGTAAACTATGGGAATCATGGTACACATGGTAAACATGGTAAGCATGATAAACCTATTAATCATGGTAAATATGGTATATTAAATGTTATTCAACAATATCAATAGATGTATAAGTTACGTAAAGGTAAAAATTATAAAATAAACTAAAATAAATTACAATAAACCAAAATTTATACTTATTTTTTAAATACATGTATTAATAAATAAAAAAATTTACAGTAAAATTTTATGAAAATAAAAAATGTAAAAAATAAAAAAATATGTCACCTATAATATTAGGAATATAAAAATGTATAGTTTTCACAAATTATGTCATCATGATCATTCCTTATGGAACAGACCATATCATTAACATTCTCATCATTATTTTATGTTAATCCTTCCATGGAAGTAGGGATCTCACATAAATCAACATCTTCATCATGTTAATAATCACCAAAATATTATTTTTACTTTATAAAACAACAGACCAATGCATATATGATAGATCAACTACATAGAAAATTTTATTTTCATGTGTTTCCATTATAAATGAATTTGTTGGGTCTTCCAATCTATCCAGATTAAAAAATGTCATTCCAAATTCTTCATTTATGACATTGTTTTTACCGAAAAACCATTTATTGTTAAAAATAGGAAATTTAATTTTAAAGTAATAAACCTCTTATATTTTTTCAACGACTCCATAATATGCACATGATGAATAAATTGGGGTTTTGTCTTTAGAACCCGAAAATGCATTGCTTCTGCAAGCACTAATACACCACTATTCAGAACTACACTTCTGTTGTCATGAGCTTTCATATGAAATATATAGCTATTAATTTCATACAAGGATCATGTTATCACATTTAAATATTGACCACCCACTAACCATATCAATGTCTCTGAAACATCTGATCTACTAAGAAATGTCTTTTTAAAACATGGAAAAATGTTTTGTTGTGCTCATTCAAAATCCACATTTCTTTCTTCTCCAGATGACATTGTTTCAACTAATTAATATATAATGTGATATATTATTGAGAATAATTTATGTTATTAAAGTTGTATAATTATACCTTTTTAATTTATTTATCTAACAATTATTTGAATTTCAATCCACGAATACCTTTTCCTTCATTATTAACTAGTTCATGGTGTGATGGAGGAAAACATATGTGCTCTTCCACAACAATGTAGCTCATACAAAACACTTCAACCTCCTAATAAATATACTTTTCAAAAATGGAGGCTTTAAGTCGATTTGGATTATTGACATACCCCTTCAATATTTTCATATACCTTTCAAAATAATATATCCAATGAAGATATACAAGTCCACAAGTCTTTATTTCTCAATCCAGATGAACCATTAGATGTACCATTATATCAATAAAAGAAAAAGGAAAATAAATTTCCAATTGAATATATATATATATTTCATCATTTTCCAAAATTTTCAAATCATTCACATCAATCCCCATATTACCAATTGAATTGAAAAAATAACACTACTTCATTACAGTATTTATAACACAGATGTGAAATATTCCACACAATGAAACTGGTAGAATTTGTTGCAGAATGATGTAACAATCATTAGATTTCATACCTATCTACTTCAAGTCCTTCAAAGAGACAAAATTTTTTACATTTGAAGAATAACCATGAGGAACATTGATATCATGAAGACACTAATAAAAGATAATTTTCTCTCTCTTGGATAATGTATGACTAGCTAGGGGAGGATGTTTTCGTCTTCCATTTGTAGTGGGAGCTAACTCCAAATGTATGTCCGTTGATATTAAGTCTAATCATTCATTCAACCCATCATTATTCATACCTTTAATATTTAAAAATTCTCCAATCAAACCATTTTATATATTCTTTCCCACATGCTTTACATCAATATTATGTTTCACTTCATGATAACTCCAATATGGTAGGTCAAAAAATGATGAAATTTTCTTCCTAATATGTTTAAAATTACAATATTTTTGTGTCTTTCCCAATGTCACATAAAGGTTTTTCACCCTTTAATATTTCACATTAGGGGATTATGGTTTTGGAGAAACATCCAATTCTTTTGATCCATTGAATGAATTTTTTAGTCTTCCTTAAGAGTTGTCCATAGGAAAAAACATTCGATGTCCCATGTATAATGTTTTCCTCCCATGATGTAGTTGACTTTATGATGTCTCTTGTTTGCAAATTGGATATTCTTTATGGCCTTTAACACTATATCAAGAGAAAATTCCATATGTTGTGCAGTAATTTATAGTGAACATAAGAAATGAATGTTATTGAATATATTCCATTTTATAAGAATTATTCACACTAATACCATGCTCCCATAAAAGTTTCAAATCATCAATCTATACTGACAAGAAAACATCAATGTCATTTTCGGGTTGCTTTGGACCAGAGATCATCAGTCTTGACATGAAATATTTAAACATCATACAAATATCATGACAGATGTTGTAAATTACCAAAAAAATAGTCCATGAACTATGTGTGCTACTGAGGGTTCTTTATGGATTCATTCTATTTGTGCACAACCCATGTATGAGATTTCTAATTTTATTTCCAAATATAGGATATTGCTCATCAATTTTCTTCAATTGTTGAAAATCAGAGAGATGAAGAATTTTTTCCTCAAATATCGACTCATCAGCATGCCATCATAACCTTTTTTCATCATGTGAATTATCAAATTAACATCTCAAATAAATAATTATAGGAAGATAACAAAATACCTTGGTAGGGATCTATGCAATCTCTACATTAGCCTGTGATTTTTTTTAACATGTACCGTGATGTCCCACATTTAGAACACTCTGATAGAAATTCATATTCCTTCTTATATAGCATACATTCATTAAAACCAACATGTATTTTTTTGTTTCCAAATCTTATCAGGTATAATATCTTCTTGGCATATAATGTGTACCTGAAAGATTGTTGGCATTTAGAATAATGTCTTTGAGCAATTATAGAATCACTATAAAACTTTTGTCACTCCAGCCATGTTTTTCCTTAAAGATAATCCATCAAAAAACCACTGAAAAAACCGTAAATCTATAAAACTGGGATACAATTTAAATTCAACATCACTATGAAGACATGAAATTTTCAGTTCTATCATAATTTGTTTTTCTGCAATATCATGAATCATTTCTTCAATTACATCATATTTACCATTTTTCAAATCATAATCATTAGTAGATATAAAATTCTGTCCAGTTTCTCCATGAAAAATACAAGCGATATAACTCATATTAAAACCTTGACAAATCATATGATCATTGATCTATTTACTTTTCAACATCTGTATATTCATACATTTCAGGCATGGACAAAAAAAATTTCACCACTTGGAACATTTCATTTAAAAAATTCCAAAAAGGCATCAGCACCTTCCGGATAATAATTACGCATTAAAGGATCCTTAATCCATCTAAGACTGATTATTACCTATAAAAATATCAAAATTATACATCTTGTTATGATAATACAATTTTATATTTATAATTAAAAAATAATAAATTAAATTTAAAACATTTTTTAATTATTAAAAATATATATGGGTATTTGATTAAGATATGCATAAAAATGAATTTAAAAAGAAAATATAGTTAAATATGAAGGATTTATATTTATATGAAAATCATTTTAGGACTATATCTTTCTCATATGGATCATGATATAATTGTATAAATTCATCTTGGATCAATTCTTATTAAGGTACATGATGAAAACATCATGGTGCAACTGAATACCAAATTCAGCCTTTCGTAAGCTAGAAATATGAATTTTAAATATTAAAATAGGTATACATTCACTTATGAAAATTACACGTATCCCAACAATTTGAAACCATTGGGATAGCCCCTGAAACCATTGGGATAAAATATCCCAACACTTTCACATACCATTGGGATAAAATATCCAAACCCATTCACTCACCATTAGCATGATTGTTGTTGTAATAGAACTTTACCAATGGTTCTACAGGAACTGTTGGTATAGACTAATAAAAGATAATATTTGTCAACGGTTTCAATGAAACCATTAGGATATATATACCAATGGTTCAAGAACTGTTTGTATACATGTTTTCCATCATATAATCTATTCCAGTATTTTCATGGAAATCATTGGCATTTACTCTGTAGTATATAATCTATTACTATAGGGGGCTGTACAAGGGGGTGGGGGCTATCTATGGGGGTTGTCCATGAGGGTGGGGGGTGTCCAGTGGGGGAGTCAAGGGGGTGGGTGGGAAATCCAGAAGGTGGGGGTGTCCATGTGGGTGGAGTGTCTAAGGGTTGGGGTTTACAAGGGGGGGGTGTCCAAGGTAGTGGGGGTGGTTTTCAGGGGGTCATGGGGTTGTCAAGGGGAGTTTGGGGACAGTCCAAGGTGGTAAGGGGTGTTAGGGGAGTGTCAAGGGGGGTTTCTAGGGGTTTGTCTATGGGAGTGGGGGTGTCAAGGGTGTGGGGGTGTCCAGGGTGTGGGGTGTCTATGGGGATGGGGGCTATACATGGATTGTGGGGGGGTGTCCATGTGGTGGGAGGTGTCCATGGGGGTGGGGGTGTCCGTGGGGGTGGGGGTGTCTATGTGGGTGGGGGTGTCCAAGGGGGTTGTCTATATGGGTGGGGGCTCTCTAAGGGGTGGTGGGTCTCCAAGGGGGTGGGGGTGTCCAGGGTGTGACCAATAGGGAGTGTCCAGGGGTGAGGGGGAAGTCCATGGGTGTTGGGGTGTCCAGGGGGTGGGGGTGTCTAGGGGGTGATGAGGTTGTCCAACCCCTACCCCCTTAGACACTCCACCACCCCCTTGACACCCCCACCCCCATGGAGAGCCACCACACCCCATGGATAGCCCTCCCCCATCCCACCACCTAGATTTCCCTCCCTTACCCTCCACCCCCAGACGCCCCCACCCCTAGAAACCCACTACACACTTGGACAACCCCTTCAACCCCCCTAGACACCAACCCCATCCCCTGGACACCCTTACCCCCTTGGACAACCCCCTCACCTCCTGGACACCACTCCTACCCCCTTGGACTCCCATGGAGACCCCACCCCCATGGAAACCCCCACCCCCCCCACACACCCCACCCCTGGACATCCCCACAACACCCTAGTCACCCCCACCACCTAAACCCCCCCACCCACCCATTGACACCCCCTACCACCTAGACTACCCCGACCCCGCTGAACACCCCCACCCCAAGGAAACACCTACCCCTTGGGACAACGCCTTCACCTCTAGACTCCACACCCAACACCCATGGACACCCTGACCCCCTGGACATCCTCCTTACCCCCTGGACACCACCTACCACCCCGTGGACACCTCATAACGACATGGACAACCCCTCACCCCTAGATACCACCCCCATACACAATGGTAACCCCTAGACACCCCCACCCCCGGGATAGCCCCCACCCCATGGACAGACCCCCCCCCCCCTCAAACAACCCCCCCCCCCCACCCCCTTGGACCCCTCCCCTTAACAACCCCACCCCCATGGACAACCCCCCAACGTGGATAGCCCCTTCCCCCTTGGACTGTCCCCAACCCCCTGGACATCCCACTCCAATGGAAAACCACACAATCCCTTGGACATCCCCCCTCCCTCCCCTGGGTAGTCCCATACCCCCTTGGACACCCTCAGGATACCCCCTCCCCTAGACACCGACACCCCCCAGGATAGCCCCCAACCCACCGGACAACCCCCCCCCCCCCCCCACAGACACCCCCACACCCTGGACTCCCCAACCCCCTTTTACAACCCTCATACCCACTGGACACCACCCACCACCCCATGTACACCCTAACCCATTAGACATCCGCTGAACACCACCTTCACCCCCTTGGACACCCCTGGACACCCCACCCCCTTGGATATCCCCCTCACACACTACACTACCCTCCCCCTAGAAAACCCCCACCACCACCACCCATGGACACAACTACCCCCATAGATATCACCAAACCCCTAGACACCACCAAACCCCTGGATACCGCCACCCCCTTGACACCCCTACCCCCATGGATGTCCCCATCACCCCCTGGACACGACCCCCAACCCCCTGGACACCCCTACCCCCTCGGACACCCCCTCACCCCTAGACACCACCCCCACCCCTGGACTCCCCCTAACCCCTTGGATAGACCCCTCTCCCCATGGACACCCTCCCCCATGGACACCCCTAGGACACCCCCACCCCCTTAGACAACCCAAAACCCCTTGGACAATCCCCACCCCCAGGACACCTCCCACCCCCTTGGAAATCCCCCTCACCCCCTGGACACACCCACCCCCTTGGACAACCCTAGACACCACCAACCCTTTGGACAACCACCACACCCTAGACTGCCCCCACCCCCAAGAAACCCCGACCCCACACACATAAAAGTTCACACACACACACACATGATAGAACACACATGGTAGAAACAAAAATCATAGAACTTGAATGATAGCACTCCCATGGTTTATTTTACCAGAAAATAATTTAGCATGGTATAAAAGAACAATATGACACATAACATGATAGTATGAAAAATGATAGAAAAATAACATCTCAAAATATATTATTAGGGCATTTTGAAAAATAAAAATTGAAACTGATGCGTGTAAGGATTACATGAGTGTTGTGAGTCGACCTGAGAGATCTAGTGATAATAAATATGATAAATGATATTGGAAAAATTTGGTTGGAGGGAATAAATGTGAAGAATCCTTTCTAGGTTTTTTACACGAGAGAGAGGAGTCGCAGGTCGCCCGATCAAAGAAAATAGAATAAATTTATACAGGGTTTGATAAATCATTTAAAATCATTATTTAATATAAAAAACATATCAACCAACATGATTTCCTTTTCATAGTGACAATTTACCAAACATCCATAACAATTCATTAACTACATATCCATATGTTTCTGTTTAACTAATATTGTGTTGAGATATATTTAAATATTTTTTTATCATTTAATATACAAAAAATATCAACTTAAATTCAATGGAACCAAATTTTCAATGTAGTGACCACATCACATAATATAAAATCTAGTGTTAGTTAATTTTTCTAATGAAAATTTCATTATATCGTGGAATTAGAAATTAAATTTTCAGGTTTAATGAGGATGCATCAAATTAGTTTAATTATGAATCACTAGAATTTAAAAATCCTATACCTTTAGAGAGAAAAATAAGCACATGTACAATGATCAATCACTTCATAATATCCATGAATCATTCATTAAATTCTATTCTCAAGAAGAACAATTCTCCTTATTGTGAAATTTTTTAGTGGATTGGGTAATACTGATAAGATTCATACAAAATTTTGATCTTATTAATCTAATTCCTAAAATCTTATGATCTTCAACACTTAGTTTGGTTTTATTCAAATTTTAATTACATTAGTATTTGATGTTTCCAAAAACATACCTTAACTGTTGATAAGATGAACTAATTAATAAGCTACTTTCCACAAAAGTTTTTAGTTTATGTAATTTGAATGTAATTTTACATGTTGTAATGTCATTCTCAAAAATTCCAAATTCTCTTTATGTTTATCCTTTCTCTTAGGCCAGGAATGATATCGTGGGTGTATCTTCTCTCTTTACTATAAATTGATGATATTTGACTCAAAAGAGAACCCTTGAGAAATATTGAACTTCTTGTAGTTTATTGAAAATATCATTAATATTTAGTAGAGGTTATTTTTTGTTGATCAAAGTCTAGTTATGTTCATAATAGTCAATATAGAATCACATTGATCTATCCTTACTCTTATAAAAAATAACTAGTAAATCGTAAGGTGAATAACAATGGTGTTTTGAACCATTTTTAATTTTCTGTAGTAATTTATTATTAATTTAGTATAATTCCTTTAAATATATTCTACATGGAGTCTTTGAGAAAGGAAATGATCCAAGGAAGAGTTTGATTAAGAATTTACCCTCACATTCTAGGAAAATATTATGACCAAAAAAGAAAATACTCCAAAATTGTTATAATATTCATTCTTGAAAACATATTATATTTCAATATAGGTTATCCATGATTATTTCCCTTCAATAATTATCATAACCCAAAAATTTTATAATATAACAAAATAATTTATAATATTTTATAATGAAATTTGAATTATCAATAGAATATCCCTCGAGAGTGGTATCCAAGTGTGTTGTCTTGGGCCTACTCAATATCCATTAGGGTGGTGACTAATTCAATACTCAACCACCATTTTTGTAGTGATTAAATATATGTGTATTGGTTATATAGTTGTATCCACATACCTATATCTCAACATGGATGTATTTATAGGAAAGAACAATTGTCTTTAATTTAATAAGAAATCAGATTGTTATACAATAAAATTAATCATTATTGGAGTCTCACTAACGTTATCTAAAATATGAAAAGAAATAATGGCTCCACCCATTTAATACCATCTATGGGGACCCAAGATAATCATATATAAATAAAAAATTTATTTTTGGGTTTAATTACCACATTACACGAACACATTCACAATACATGGATTAAAGTATTTTTGTCTTAGAGACTAGATACATGAATATTTTATTTTACAGCATATACGAACATTTATCCCAAAACACTCTCCCCCAAACCCTCTTCTAGATATCTCACATGAAAAAAAATTAAATATATTAATTGAATCATATGAATGGTTGAGATCTAATGCTAACATAGGGAAGCATATTTAGTAGTAATAACAGTGATTTATTATATATAAAATAAAACATTATTATATGAGAAATATTAGATAAAAATATCGCATGATCATAAGTAAAAAAAAATTATTGCTCATTAAGTATTAAAATATTGGAACATAAGACCCAAAAATTCTCATTAATAATTTTTTTTCGAAAAAATATAACAAATAGTTATTTAATACATAAGAATAAAGAAAATATTAGAAACATAAATAACCATAAAAATATTTAATATTAAGAAAATATGGAAAATTTTATATAATAAGTGACACAAACATAATCACATGAAAAAATTGGGGACTAATTCAAATATATTCACCATTTATTATTTTGAACAAATCCATGTATGATGGTGAATTAGTTTTGTGGAAATATAAAATTAAGTCCCTGAATAACTATATAATGATAAATAGAACCATAACTATTGAATTTGAAGAATTTACTTGGACTTTATCATCATTATAAAAACATACAAGTTCCACTAAAAATCATAACATTCCTCGAATCGTTAATAATGTATTTTTAGACAATCGTTTTTCATAAAATTTTTAAATGGTATAACAAAATAAAAACATGATAATTTGATAAAAAAACATGATCACCCTAAAAGATAATATATTGGTTTATTTAATAACCAATAATTTATTTTAGAATAACCATTTGTAAATGAAATAAAAATCCTCAAAAGGATTTTTCTATAAAAATTATTCTTCATATCACTATAAAAAGACCATATTTTTTAGTCATATCCCAAAAAATAAATCTTAATTGAAGAGGAAACATAATAAAACATTTCTCTAAAAAAGTAAAAAATAAATTCCTTGAAAATATATAATTCATTTGTTATAATATAATGTATAAATTGAGAATATAAGGTCATAGAAATTAAAAGCCGTTAAAATATTAATGTACGAAGTTATGACAAATAAACAACATTATAGAGATATATAAACATAGATTTATACAATATATAGTAGAATAAATTATTTTGGGGATAAAATAATTTAGTTTCTAGTAGGGAAACAATATTTTCAGGAATTAAAAACATATATATTGAGAAGAGACCTATTAAAATAGATGAGAATAATTCGGAAAAATTTTTTATTTCTAAAAAACATTTTATTAATAGAGGAAGAATTCATTAATTAATTCTATAATAAAGGTGGAAATTAAATATAACTATATATTTGGTTAAATATGATCATAAATAAAAATTATAATATAAATACAAGTGATTATGACTCAAGTGATTTATTTGTGTGACCAAAACCCGATATGACCTAGGTGAAAATAAATGAAATACCACCTTAAAGATAGATAATAAAATTATAATTAAAATGATAAACTAAAACAAAATTCATGGAATTTAATTTTAAATAGGTTTTATTCATACCCCTAAAATGTAAATTGGTGCATAAATATGAATAGTGACTCAATGAAGTGAAGTTGAGAAGAAATTCCTTACCCTTAGCCCAGATTTGTCAAATGTTCTCAAACATCATGTATCACAAAATAACTATCTTAATATCCTATTTTTGTTATTTAAAATTTATATAATATTTTATAAAATTCCATTATAAATATTCCATACATGTTTGTTAGTAAGTTATCGTATAATTTCAAAATTGGGTGTCAAAAAACATTACCATTGTGAAGTAGTTTTTTAATGTTGTGGTTGTTATTCATTATTATCCATGTTGATTCATTACTAGAACATAATTATAACTTGAAATGTTTATTTTAAATTAATAATTAATTTATAATTTCATTTTATATGTATTATCGTAAAAAGTTTAGGATGAAATCGATGAAGAGCACATTTTGGTGAGTTGAATGAGTAAAAGATGATATATTAATAACATAGTTATGTTATAATATTATGAATCTAGAAAAATTTGTACGTAATTAATAAAATTTGGTCACCTTTTCTTACTATACTACATTACTAATACATCTATGAAATAGAAATTAAAACATCACACATATATGTGGAAGAATGAACTAATCATGAGTGTGTTATATTGAATTAAGAAGAAAGAGATCGTTATTATAAAATGTTAATATAAATTTTATCAAAAATAGATAATGTTATAAGTATTATATATATTTATTAAACAGAATATTAAAACCATATAGGATTTTTGTTTATGAAAAATAATATTTTATGTTCATAGAGGTTGCATTTTTCGTATACATGCAATTGATGATCCCATTTCTCAATGAATGAGAATAATGACAGTATATGGAAAAATCTATATTTAATAATTTTATTTATTAAATTTAAATAATATTTATTTAAAAATTTATTCCTAATTAACATCATTGAGGTGTGAAAATGGAAAAGAAACAACATGATGGCATAGAGGTGGTTGTACGTACATTCACACGATCAATGTTATTTTATTTTATTAGTAGAAGAAAATGATAGAATATTTTTTTCAATTCGATATAATTAAATTTAAGTATAATAGTTACAATTGATTCATTAAATTAAAAAGGATTAAAATTATTTAAGGGGTATTATAATAAAACTGAGGACTAAGAAAAGGTAATAATCATGATTGAAGGTTGATATTTCTCTTGGAAAACTCCTTGGAAGTGATGTCCTTAAGAAAAAATAAGGTGAAACAAATTTTATTTAGGGGTTTAGGGTTATATTGGTATAAATATATTAGAGATTAAATGAATTATTAAAGGTGAAATATAACAAGTAAGGGTGAAATTGGTATCCTTTTATTCGAGAAGAAAGGGGTATTATGAAACACACGTCACTTTTTCAATAATTTCATGACACTACTCAAGGTTCAAAGACTCAGTAGTGGACCATGAGGGTTTGTGAGATTATATAATTTCCCAAAGCCTCTCATCAATTAATTTGATGAAAATTAAATAGTTATTTAATGGTATTTTACTTTTAAAATTCTACCAAAAATACATCTTACATTGGTAATTAATTATTTACCTTGGTAAATAAAATTAATTGAAAAAAATAGATGGATCCATTTACTTATTTAGGTCATAATAATTAAAAAATTTGATATCATGTTAATGCTTAAAATATATAATTTTAGGAGAATTTATTTTTAATATAAACGCTCTTGATCATATAAAAATTATTTCTAGAATAAAAATATTTGAACGCTTAAATGTTATGTACATGTAAAAATTATCATGGAAAATAATTTTAATGATATATATATATATATATTATAAGAAAATATAATTTCTGAGTATTTAAATGAATTTAATATCTGAACATCCATGTCAACCCAATTAAATATATGGAAAGACTAATTTTATTATTAATTTAACATATTAATTTAGTTTGAAATTTTTAACATAGGAAAAAAGGTTCATGAAATACGAAAAAAAATATTTTATCACTTAAATAAATATTTTTTTTACTTAAATTTCTTTTTAATTTTCTATAGTAATCTAACATAATGATAAAATCTTAAAAATTATAATCTTCCTAAAAACATAATGTTTGACTTAAAATCATCCTTTGTAGAAAAATCTCAAATAAAATTACTAAGTTAATTTTTATGTGACAAATTTTTAAATGATTTTATGTTTATAAAATGAAAAATATAAATGAAAATTTATCTTCTAAAATAATATTCATATTTCAGATTAAATTGAATTTTTTAAAGTGGTAGATACTTTAACAGTACTATAACAGCGGCGGGAGACACTATAGCTGCGGTGGGTACTGTTGCATTGGATGTACAATAGAAGGTACTGTAGTATATATGATAATATCTGAAAAATGGTCCATGGTCCAAAAATGAAAAAGGTTTCAAGACCACCAGGCTTTAAGTCCAAAATATTATGTAATAAAGCAGTTTGTCGGGTGTGTTATCCCTTAGGGCATTTATAACCAACCGAAAAGCTTGTGTGTGTGTGGTGTGTGTGGGATTAATGTAATTTTACCCCCTAAGAACCTTATATATATATACAAAACATTTTTATAAAATAATTATTTTGTATATTATCTTAGAATAAAAAATTAGTATATAATATTTAGTGGTCTATTATTATAGTGTTAATTGTGGATATGTTATTAATTTCATCTTATTAGTTTTTTGATTTTTCATAAGTTGTACCATGTAACAGAAGTTATTAAAAATGAGATAAGTTTTAAAAAGTTTTAAATTTGAGGTTGATACATACCTGACCGATATGCTAATTTCATTTATAATTATTTATATATAAATATTCATATATTTTTTTAATATTGTTATATTTATGGAATTTAATTTTAAAATATATTTTTATATAGATAAATAAATAAATTATATATAGCAATTAATTTATTAAAATTTATATTATGTTTTTTTATTCTTATAAATTCTCATTATATTAAATACATTTAAATTTATATATTTATATATAATATATATTTATCAATTAAATTTATATTATTTATATATTAATCTATATTATATGTTTAATATTTATATAAAAAATATAAAAAAAGTATATATTTATAAAATATAGAATAAAATACATATATATAATATATAATACACATTTTTATTACACACAAACATTTAATGTTACACCCCCCAGGTTTCAGAAATTTCACCTGTATTTTACGTATCTTTTAGAAAAAATAATTTGTGGATCGAGATTCAGGCCATTCCAGAATGTTTTGTTATGTGTGGGAGGGTTTTAAAAAGTTAACATGATCTAACATAGTTAGTAAAAGCTTTTCACCATCTCCAAGAAACCAAAAAATGGGGGATGTGAGTCACTAGGCATGAGAACATGAATAACACAGTTTTTAATAATGACATGAGTACCCATGGTAAACTGTGTGACATTGGGAAGAGGAAGAAGAATGATGGGTGAAAAGATAATATAACAATTTGAGGCACACATATAGTGTAGTGTGATTGAGACAAGAATACCACATAATTATAGAACAATTTACCAAACATTGTAGGTATACTTTAGGGATTTAAGGATCTTGTCTATTAGAATTTTTATAGTTTGTGCATGGTTGGAAGGATTATGCTACATAACCTTGTGATGTATTGTGGGAAGGACAATTTCAATTATTTTTATATGAATTAAAAAATTATCCTAATTATTCTCAAAAATCTATAGTATCTCAAAGTCTTCTCACCCCTTTTCTAGACACTCAATTATTTCGACTTGAATGAAACTTTTCATAAAATAAATCTACATTAGTGATCATAAATAATTTTTAGGTCAATTTTCTGCTCATTATTCATTTTCTTCTTCGATCCACCCTTCTTCAATATCATTGAACTATAGATCAATTATTTAGTGTAAAGATCTCTGTGTTTTGGTATAAATAACAATGATATATTGTTAGATGTTGTAGATGTAAAATGTAATGATCTATTATATAAATTTTTTAGTGATGTTATTTGATTTTAATATCTATAGAGAGGTAGGTAGATTCACTCTCATGATCATAATTATAGAACATGAGGTCTTAGATTTGTTTTTTTAATTTTATTTGTTTCATCATTGTTTGATTCGGGATGGAAACCCATTATTTTTTTATTCTTTCTAAATTGGGAAAACATATTATTATTTGGAAAATTATTTTGTGTAAGTATTAAAATTGTGGTTTTAAAATTATAGTTTTGTTTTGAAAAAAGAAAAGTGTTTTATTAAATGTATTAAGGAAATAATTGTAAAATTTGACTACTTTTTTCATGTTATAGGGAATATGTAGTTAACAAGTTTAATCTTCTTAGATTTTACTCTGGATGATGTTTATGTTCCATTGTGGTACCTTGACATTGGTAACCCTGTAAAGACTTATAGATTTATAAGATACCTCTCATTAGTGTGGAACTATAAATGGAATTCATGTGTTAGTGTTTTTGAATCATAGTAATGGGTATACAAAATGATAAAAAATGAATTAAATAATTTATTTTTTGATTTCCATATAAGATTTTATGGTTTTGATTCAATATATCTTAAATACTTCTATAATATTTTATATGAAATGTGATAACCTGTTCTTATCTAAGTGGTCTATGTATGGGAGATTTTGGGGAATGCCAACAATGTTTATACCCACCCCCTGATTGGGATATTCCGTGAGATTATAGTTTCTATCTATTAATACATAGAAAAGGGAAAGGTACCATACATATCTAGTGATGTACCATGACACTCTAGATATAATAGGTGGAGTTGGATCTTGGATCTAGTTTAGAATATACATGTAGGGATACCATATGTGTTTCTTTGTGTCTTTTCATTATTCACTACTTTTTAGTAATTGTATATGTATCCATTATCAATATGACATTTTCAATACTTGGGGATGTATTATTTACTCTCATGGATTATATATATATGTATTGAATATTTATTATTAAGGTTAGACATATTATTTTACTTTTAAATTGGAAAATATTTTCCCATCAATTTTAGAAGAACAATTCATTTACTTCCATACATTAATGTCTTAGGGATATCACATAATGTCTATGAAACCCCATTTCAACTCATGATAATGGGTATAGTGGGGATAATTCAACAGGAATTACTCCTGGTCAATCCTTCTATATTTTTTTGGTCCGTAACAAAGATTTAAGAATATTATAACATTAAATTTATTATATAAAACAACATAGATAAAAATTTTGTAATTAAAATCAACTTATTTTGGCAGTATGGGGAAAGAGTGTTTTAATATCCTTATAGGTGAGTTTTTATTGAATCATCAAGGGTTTAGATGAAGATGATTTCATATCATTCATCTGTAGAGAGAATTCCCATGAGGAATACATTGATCTCATTTATTTTTCTAATTTATGAAAAATATTCAACATGATTTTAATTTTTGTATTATAAAAATAATGGTTTTATAATTTTATAAAATAATACCTTAGAATATCTTTTGGTAAATAATATTTAGTTTTAATATTACTTCTTTTTATATGTTATGATGACTAAAAATATATATACATTTATTCTATCATTTTTATACAATTTGATTTAGATTATGTTTATCTTATTTAGTGAATCCAGTTGTTTATTTTATGATATAGAAGAATTTTATCTTATGAAAATTCATGAACATTTTTTGTTTCTCAAAATTAAAATGTGATGATGTATTTTCTATTATGTTAGACTTTATCTTACGATGTTTTTTTGAGTTTTCCAAAAAAGACTTTACTCTGAATGAAAATACAAAAGGGATGTATCTTTTGAATAGAATATTCTTATTTTGAATTTATTTTATAAGCTTTATATTATATCAAAATAACATTATATGTTATTCTAGTCAATTATGATACACGTTATTAACGTTATCTCATATTATGAGGAAGAACTACATTATCTTATGAATGTTTTCTTAGGATGAAAATTACATTCAATTGTTATCTTATGATAATCTATTAATGTATAATGTCATGATTACTTTTCAAAAAATTTAATAAGTCGCTTCATGCATTTATAGAACATAAAAATAGTATTATCCATTTATGTAATGAACATTTTTCATAAGACATTATAATAATAAGATAATATGAAGAATTAGAATATTTATGTGATCACTAACATGAAATTAGTTACAATATATGGAATGTATAGATTCATAGACATAAAATCATGTCATATCATGATCATTATAAAATCATGCACCAAAATTTGAATTATATCATTCTCATGTTAGAAAATCCTATAAAAATCATAGTTATCTACTTCAAAAGGAGGGGTGAAAAAAAACAGTCACTCAATATTTTTAACAACGTGAAATGAAAAATTCAACATACATGTGAATATATGAAAAGAAAAATATTTCATTCATTTATTATATATTCTAATAGTATCACTGATGATCAAACTGAGCATTACCTTAGGGTCTATGTTTTTCATAGGACAAATATTTATATACTATGAGTTTCTTCTTGAAACTATATGGGGAATATGTTTTTCTAAAAGTTTTTATTCATTTAATCATGCTTACACTTACTGTAAAAGTGTTATTACTTCTATGGATATGTCTTTTACCTGTTGATCCTGGTTGAAATATATTTGAACATTATTTTAAGATACAATTGCTTGTAAATGGTAGGGAGACCTATGAAAAGGGATGTTATAGTGGAAATCACCAAACTCGCTGATTATAGTGTTGGTTAAGTGGACTATGGGTTTTCTTGTCACGACCCCACCTCGGGGTCCGTGCCGTGACTACCCCAAGCCCGCCTTCGATAGGCCAGGGGCTGGCGACTAGCACCAAAGGCGTAAATCCCGATAACTAGGAAGACATTGCCTTTATAAAAGTAAATAAGCACCACAGAGTAAGCAAGCAGAAAAGTAAACACTAAGTACAAGATAAGATGAAAAGAAAATGGGCCAGAATACAAACCCAACTGAAAGTGCAGCTACAACTGAACGAAAGTACAACAGAAAAAGGCAAACAACTGGAAGAAGGAAGCAGCTCATGGGTCTTCCTCCTCGGATCCTACCTGAAGGGTAGGTACAGATAGCGCAGCTCCTGGATCGTCCGCCACGGATCCTATCTGAATGGTAGGTACAAGTAGTCTCCTTAATGCTCTCGCCTGTCAACCTCCTCCGTGTGTCATCTTTACGTGAAGTCCTCCTCCAGATACTGACTCGTCGTGTAGTCCACCTCCGGGAACCGTCCAGTCCTCGAACACTTGACCTCTGTCAGCACTGCCCGTCGTTTGCCACCAACACAATGAGGTGCAGGCATAGCCCGTGCAGTGGTGAGTATAACGATACTCAGTAGGGACCCCGAGACCCTCAAGATCTCACTAAAACCAGTAAGGATAACCACAAAGAAGATCTCAACAGATAACCTCTACTTAGGTATATGCCCATACATATACCGAAGTTATCAAGTAACCCATCTCAATCATGAGGAAACACAAGGATCATGAAATCAACGGATAACCACTACCCAGGTACATGCCCATACATATACCTATGTTATCAAGTGACCCATCTCAATCATGAGGTAAACACAAGGGTCAAAAGTCTCATCTCAAACCAGGATTTTCATTATCGAAACCGTAACTACCGAAGAACCTCATCTCTAGAGTGTACAGTGGTCCTGTCACGACTCAGAGGTACTGCTCACTAACCTAAGACTGCTGAGGTACTCCTCCTGTCGAGTACCACGGGCCTGCCACCTCACATAGTAGTGCTTCCTGCCATGGGTCTGCCACCTCACACAGTAGTGCACCCCCTCATAGCCTACAGAGGTACTCCTCTTGTCGAGTATCGTGGGTCATCCACCTCACAGAGTAGTGCTCCTCCGCCGTGGGTCTTCCACCTCACAAAGTAATGCTCCCCACTGGGCTATGCAAGTCACTCCGAGTTGAATCGGACAAGCAGTCATCAGGTCTCAGCCGGCTACACGGTCTTCGTACTCCGCACGCTCATCTCTGGGAGGGTCCACTCCACGAGCTACTGGTAGATACTCCAAAACATCACAAGTCCCATGAAGAAGTATCTCAAAGGACCTCCTCGTCACAGGGGTCTCAACACAACTGATGGCGCGTCAATCGGACGCCCGGTCTGTGAGTTATTAGCCTTTTCGTCCCAGGGGCCTGATTGGTTTCGTAAGCGAACCAACCTGGTTGTATGTCAACTGTACCCCGAACTCTCATAGGGTATACTCAAAGGGACCGTTTCTCAACGAGATCACCAACGCCACTGACAGTTCATCAAACGGACGTCCGGTCTGAAAGATATCGTCTTTTTCCGTTCTAGGGGCCCGGTTGGATTTTGGTCACAATCCAACCCAGCTATAACCCAACTGCATCCAAAACTTGGGCGGAGGATGCCAAAAGTTCTGTATCGTCCACAGGAATGCAACGCAACAGACGACGCATCAATCGGACGCCCGGTCTGGAAGTTATTGGCTTTTTCATCCCGGGGGCCCGGTTGGTTTTTAAGTTAAAACCAACCCAACTATACTCCAACTGCGTCCAACCCTTGAGCGGAGTAAGCCAAAAGATCTTTCTCCCTTAGATGAATCCATCAAAGTCGACAACACGTCAATCGGACGTCCGTAGCTCAAGATTTGAGTGTTTCCTCTCCGAGGGCCCGGTTGGTTTCGTTGATGAACCAACCCGGCCGAACCCAAAGTATTCCGAAACCTTGAGTGCGATATACCGAAACGACCGTCTCGATCCAGGGATCACATTTCCGCTAACGGCGTGTCGTTCGGAGGCCCGTAGCCCACGTTACGAGAAAAACACCAAAAACTGTCCGAAGACGGGGAGTCTGGGCCCGGGCCGACCCGGCCCCACCCCCCCTGGGTCGGCTGAACCGGGTGCACCCGAACCGGGTCGACCCGACCCGGTCCGACCCGGCGGGACCCGGTCCGGTCCGGCCAGGGCGCGGCCCGGCGCGGCCGGCCCGGCTCGGCTCAGCCGAGCGGCCGAGCGTGGCAGCCGCGGGGCGCCGCCCCTGCGGGATGAGGGTGCCACGGCCCTCGAGGGGCCGCACTGGACATCAGCGGATGTGGCTTTTGCCGCGTCCCGCGTGTGTGAGCCGGACCCATGCGGCTGCGGGTCCGCTGGCCGCTGCCACCGCCACTTCAGCCGCGGCGGCCCTGTCCGACGGCGCGCCGGGGCGCCGCCACCTCCGGCCGCCGGCCCCGCCGGAGACTTCCGTGGGCCACCGGAGTTTCTCAAGTGGTCTGTTTTCCTTCCCGTCTACGCCTTTGCTCCTCCCGGGTCTTGTTCTTCACTGCGGAAACATCAAATCGCCCTTGCGCTACGTTTTGTCGTCGCCTGCTAAATCCGCAGAACAACGAAGAACTGTGGAGGGTTGTCGGGCCATGTTCGTTTGGCCCGCACCCTCCGCGTTAGGCGGTAACAATTGGGAGGACTTATCAACACATAGAAATACATAACCAAAACAATTTTAATGAATTAAAATTGTTCTTATGAATCATGTTCTTCATGTTAAAATAAACGATCACGGGAATATAAATTGTTTCACAAGAAACCCCTACCTCGTCAAGTCGTCGCACACGCGTTCTTCGCGGATTTGATCGCCACGAAAGGAGGTGATTGTCGCGTCGCGGAAAGGCGTCGCGTCATCGCGGAAGGGCATCGCGTCATCGCGGAAGGGCGTCGTGTCGTCGTGGAAAGGCGTCGTGTCGTCGCGGAATATGGTGATGCGTCGACGAACTCCGAGGTTCAAGAACATGATGATTTAATTATATCGATTAAATCCATGTGTTGTTATAAACCACAAAGAAGATTTAAAAGAAACCCGAAATATCCTACCTCAAGCAGTTGGTGACCGGAGATCGTTGCGGGGAAGAAAGTCTCGGAAGAAGCGTCTTCAATATCCAAGGGTGACGGCGTTCTTCGCGTTCTTCGTGTTCTTCGCGTTCTTCGCGAAGGAGGATGAAGGCATAAAGTTGTAAAAACCTCTCAACGAGCATTTTTTCAGAAGTCGCGCGTTGGTCTTATTTTATTATTACGCCAACGGATTGAAAACAGGTTAAGAAACGATTAAATTAATTCATCGAATTAATTCAACGCAATAAACCGCCCAATTAATTCAACGAATAAAACCGCCCAATTAATTCAACGAATAAAACCGCCCAATTAATTGGTGCGTTAAGAAATTAAGAAAACGTGTCAGTTGACTTTCATAATGACGGGTTTTCGCGGGTGTGTTACTTTGAGGAAAGAAACGGTGGGGCTCGTGTGGGCCCCCCCCAAAAAATATCCTATCAAGTGGATATGATATTTTGGGTTGCACCCTATCTGTTTCAACAGAGCTTAAGCAGCTTAAAGTGGTCTTCAAGCGGCTTTAAGTGAAATAAAAATAAAATTGTCATACAACTTTATTTTATTTCATAACTTAAAACCCAAAAATTAAAAACCACAATCGAGCAAACGCAACTCTGAAAGAGGCATTTCTAAGAAAGTAGCGGTGCTGCGATTCCATCAGTGCCCTCAGAATTCGATTCCAGGCACCGGTTCAAAATTTAGAAATACTCACTCGTCCGTTCACGGAACGTACCCAAGCCAAACTTTGGAAAATGATTCCGGGCACACCGGGCCTCGGAATCAGGTGGCGTTAGAAACTGCGTTCTTGTAAAATTCCAAAGAAAATATAGAAAAAAAATTTACATTGAAATTTCCGGGTCTTTAAGTTACTCCCACCATAGGGCTTTACGTCCCCGTAAAGCTTCAACACAAACCAGGGATACAAAGGTGGTAGAGCTAGGAGGTAAGCTACCTCGCCAACCCTGCTGAGGACCTGGAAGGGTCCGATGAAGCGTGGAGACAACTTGCCGCCTCACCCAAATCTCCGTAACTCACGTCGGGGTGAGACCCGTAAGAAGACGTGGTCACCATCCGCGAACTCCAGTGGCCTCCGCCTCCTGTCAGAATTAGACTTCTGTCGGCTCCGAGCTGTCCTCATCCGCTCCTGGATGACCTGGACCTTCTCTGTCGTGGCCTGGACCACCTCTGGTCCCACAAGAGCTGCTATGATTTCTTCTTTTCTGATAAGAGAAATCGTGTCTCATCCCATGGATGAACCACGTTCATTGCCTAATACAGTCAATCCCGACATGGATGATACTAATCCATACTAAGGACAACTTCGTAAGGACTTGACGCTACTACCAAGAGATCCAACCATTACTCTTGCCTCCAAGGGTTGAGTCACACTGTCGGCATCAGTGTGTGGTAACTGGGTCTCCTCCAGTAGAAAACTCGAAAGTGAGGGTCAAGTCAACAGTTTTAATCGGGACCTCTCAGTATGAACCCAAAAAAAGGACTTGGAAGAAAACGTCATAAAGATAAGAGTCTTTTAATTATTGTATCTCATAATACAAAGACATGAGGAATCTAAAACAAAAATCAACAAATCTAGAAGCAGCATAAACAAAAGTCTCTAGGTCTTGAGCTAGTCCCGCTCCCGTTCATCTGCTTCCGGAGCTCCATGATCGTAGGCCTCAAGTGCCTGAAGCTGAGCTCTCCCATGTCCACCAGTTCCCTGTGGTCGGGGTGGACCTCCTGGTGGTGGTGGTGGAAACACCCCGAAGCGTCATCCTCCTCCAGCTGCATGGCCAGATCCTCTTCCATGGTCACCTACTCCTAGTGGTCTGTCTTGATCGAACCTCTGCCTCTTCCTGGGAGGTTCTTCATTTAACTGATGGTCATCTATATGGCGGGTCGGATAGTCACGTGCCATGTGACCAATCCCGCCGCAGGAGTAACACTTCATGGCAGGTCTGGCTCTATCACTTCCCCTGGTGCCTCGCACTACCGACCCTGAGTCACGCAGTCGACCACCTGTAGGTCTGGTGCTCTTATACTTCTGCATCATCTGTCTACTGCCTACCATAGAAGACTCTGGCACATGCTGGCTAGTGGGGGGACCTGCTGCTGGAGACTGCTCAGCAAGGAAACTCTCCACTAAGAGGGCTCTCTCCAACACCCCTGTCTGCGTCGGAATGTTGTGTGATACAACCGATGCTCTGATCTCCCACCTGAGCCCATGCTCGAAGGTTCGGGCCATGAAGAATGGGTCCCGTACCATGTCTGTAGAGTAGCGCGAGAGGTTTGTGAACCTCGCTGAATACTGTGCCACTCTCATGCTGCCCTTCCGCAGCTGAAGTAGCTCTTGAATACGCACCGCTCGAAGGGTGGATGGTAGAAACTCTGCCTGGAATAGGCCCTCAAAGTCTGCCCATATAAGTGTCACCTCATCATGCATCTGAAGAATCAGGCTCCACCATTTGCCTACTGCTGCCTAAAGAAGGCTGGCAGCAAGGATCACCATGAAATCTGTCGGCACCCCCACTAGCCGGAAGACTCTCACCACAGCCTCCGGCCAATCCTTAGCCGCCTGCGGGTCTGTCCCTCCCGGGAACCTGGGTGGCCACTGGCGCTGGAACTCATGCAGTGTGCTCAAGCGACGTGCATCCTCTGCTGCTGGGGCTGGTGGCATCGGTGGCCCAACGGGTAATAGTATCACTGGTGCCTCCGCTGGTGCCTCAACTGGGATAGGGCCCTGTACTGAGGCCTCGTCGCTCGGCGGGCTGTCAGTACGTACCACTCTCGGGGCTCTATCTGGTCGTCCACAGGGAGGCATCCTGAAAGAAACAACGTGACATGTTCAAAAGATTATTCCTGGTGAGCTAACCTGGTTTGAGTTGACATTTAAAAACTTCTGGAAACCCACACGCAATCGGTGTTTTTGTGCACAAAGTCGAAAACCAGTTGTCAAGGTCCCGGTGTATGGATACGTCGGTCGCCCGCAACAACACTGGACTCCTTGAACTGAAAACCACACTCGGTACTCTTAACACTATTGCTTCATAGAAAGAAAATATCAGAGTTATAATTTCTGCGGTAGAACCGAACTCCTCTGATACCAATTTTTCACGACCCGACCTCGGGGCCCGTGTCGTGACTACCCCAAGCCCGCCTTCCATAGGCCAGGGGCTGGCGACTAGCACCAAAGACGTAAATCCCGATAACTGGGAAGGCATTGCCTTTATAAAAGTAGACAAGCACCACAGAGTAAGCAAGCGGAAAAGTAAACACTAAGTACAAGAGAAGCTAAAAAGAAAATAGGCCAGAATACAAACCCAACTGAAAGTGCAGCTACAAATGAACGAAAGTACAACAGAAAAAGGCAAACAGCTGGAAGAAGGAAGCAGCTCCTGGGTCGTCCTCCTCGGATCCTACCTGAAGGGTAGGTACAGATAGCGCAGCTCCGGGATCGTCTACCACGGATCCTACCTGAAGGGTAGGTACAGATAGTCTCATCAATGCTCTCGCCCGTCAACCTCCTCCGTGTGTCGTCTCGCCGTGAAGACCTCCTCCAGATACTGACTCGTCGTGTAGTCCACCTCCGGGAACCATCCAGTCCTCGAACACTCGACCTCTGTCAGCACTGCCCGTCGTCTGCAACCAACAAAATGAGGTGCGGGCATAGCCCGTGCAGGGGTGAGTATAACGATACTCAGTAGGGACCCCGAAACCCTCAAGGTCTCACTAAAACCAGCAAGGATAACCACAAAGAATATCTCAACAGATAACCTCTGCTAGGTATATGCCCATACATATACCTAAGTTATCAAGTAACCCATCTCAATCATGAGGAAACACAAGGATCATGAAATCAATGGATAACCACTACCCAGGTACATGCCCATACATATACCTAAGTTATCAAGTGACCCATCTCAATCATGAGGTAAACACAAGGGTCAAAAGTCTCAGCTCAAACCAGGATTTTCATTATCGAAACCGTAACTGCCGAAGAACCTCGTCTCTAGAGTGTACAGTGGTCCTATCACGACTCCAAGGTACTGCTCACTAACCTAAGACTACTGAGGTACTCCTCCTGTCGAGTACCGCGGGCCTGCCACCCCACACAGTAGTGCTTCCCGCCATGGGTCTGCCACCTCACACAGTAGTGCTCCCCCTCACAGCCTAGATAGGTACTCCTCTTGTCGAGTACCGCGGGTCTGCCACCTCACCCAGTAGTGCTCCTCCATTGTGGGTCTGCCACCTCACAAAGTAGTTCTCCCCACTGGGCTATGCAAGTCACTCCGAGTCGAATCAGACAAGCAGTCATCAGGTCTCAGCCGGCTACCCGGTCTCCGTACTCCGCACGCTCATCACCGGGAGGGTCCGCTCCACGAGCTACTGGTCGATAATCCAAAACATCACAAGTCCCATGAAGAAGTATATCAAAGGACCTCCTCGTCACAGGGGTCTCAACACAACAGACGGCGCGTCAATCGGACGCCCGGTATGTGAGTTATTAGCCTTTTCATCGTAGGGGCTCGGTTGGTTTCGTAAGATAACCAACCCGGCCTTATCTCAACTGTACCCCAAACTCTCATAGGGTATACTCAAAGGGACTGTTTCTCGACGAGATCACCAACGCCACTGACGGTTCATCAAACGGGCATCCGGTCTGAAAGATATCATCTTTATCCGTTCCAGGGGCCCGGTTGGATTTTGGGAACAATCCAACCCGGCTATAACCCAACTGCATCCAAAACTCGGGCGGAGGATGCCAAAAGTTCTGTATCGTCCACAAGAACGCAACGCAACAGACGGTGTTTCAATCGGACGCTAGGTCTGGAGGTTATTGACTTTTTCGTCCCGGGGGCCCGGTTGGTTTTTATGTTAAAACCGACCCGACCGTACTCCAGCTTCGTCCAATCCTCGAGCGGAGTAAGTCAAGAGATCTGTCTCCCTTAGAGGAATCCATCAAAGTTGACGGCACGTCAATCGGACATCCGGAGCTCAAGATGTGAGTGTTTCCGCTCCGAGGGCCCGATTGGTTTCGTGGATGAACCAACCCGGCCGAACCCAAAGTATTCTGAAACCTTGAATGCGATATACCGAAACGACCGTCTCGATCCAAGGATCACATTTCCGATGAAGGCGTGTCGTTCGAAGGCCCGTAGCCCATGTTACGGGAAAAAGACCGAAAACGGTCCGAAGACGGGGGGTCTGGGCCTGGCCTGACCCCACCCGACCACCCCTGGGTCGGCCGAACCGGGTCGACCCGACCCGGTCCGGTCCGGCCAGGGCGCGGCCCGGCTCGGCCGAGTGGCCGAGCGTGGCAGCCGCGGGGCACCGCCCCCATGGGATGAGGATGTCGCGACCCTCGAGGGGCCATACTGGACATCAGCAGACGCAACTTTTTCCGCGTCTTGCATGTGTGAGCCAGACCCGCGCGACCGCGGCTTCAGCCGCGGCGGCGCGCCGGGGTGCCGCCGCCTCTGGAGACTTCTGCGGGCCACCAGAGTTGCTCCGATGGTCCGTTTTCCTTCCCGTCCTTGCCGCTGCTCCTCCCAAGTCCCGTTCTTCACTGCGGAAACATCAAATCGCCCTTGCGCTATGTTTTGTCGTCGCCTGCTAAATCTGCACAACAAAGAAGAACTGCGGAGGGTTGTCGGGCCGTGTTCGATTGGCCCGCAACCTCCACGTTAGGCGATAACAATTGGGAGGATTTATCAACACATAGAAAAACATAACCAAAACAATTTTAATGAATTAAAAATGTTCTTATGAACCGGGTACTACATTTTAAAAGAAAAGATCACGGGAATATAAATTGTTTCACAACAAACCCCTACCTCGTCAAGTCGTCGCACACGCGTTATTCACGGATTTGATCGCCGCGGAAGGAGGCGATCGTCGCGTCGCGGAAAGGCGTCGCATCGTCGCGGAAGGGCGTCGCGTCGTCGCAGAAGGGCGTCGCGTCGTCGCGGAAGGGTGTCGCATCGTCGCGGAAAGGCGTCGTGTCGTCGCGGAATACTATGACGCATCGAAGAACTCCGAGGTTCAAGAACATGAAGATTTAATTATATCGATTAAATCCATGTGTTGTTATAAACCACAAAGAAGATTTAAAAGAAACCTGAAATCTCCTACCTCAAGCTGTTGGTGATCGGAGATCGTTGAGGGGAAGAACGTCTCGGAAGAGGCGTTGTCAGTCTCTGAGGGTGACGGCGTTTTTCGCGTTCTTCGCGTTCTTCGCGAAGGTGGATGAAGGCACAAAGTTGTCAAAACCTCTCAACGAGCTTTTTTCCAAAAGTCGCACGTTGGTCTTATTTTATTATTACGCCAATGGATTGAAATCAGGTTAAGAAACGATTAAATTAATTCAACGAAATAAACCACCCAATTAATTCAACGAATAAAACCGCCCAATTAATTCAATGAATAAAACCGCCCAATTAATTGGTGCGTTAAGAAATTAAGAAAACGCATCAGTTGACTTTCATAATGATGGGTTTTCGCGGGTGCGTTACTTAGCAGAAAGAAACTGTGGGGCTCGTGTGGGCCCCACCCCACAAATATCATATCAAGTTGATAGGATATTTTGGGTTGCACCCTATCTGTTTCAACTGAGCTTAAGTAGCTTAAAGTGGTCTTCAAGCGGCTTTAAGTGAAATAAAAATAAAATTATCGTACAACTTTATTTTATTTCATAACTTAAAACCCAAAAATTAAAAACCACAATCGAACAAACGCAACTCCGGAAGAGGCGTTTCTAAGCAAGTAGCGGTGCTGTGATTCCATCGGTGCCCTCAGAATTCGATTCCGGGCACCAGTTCAAAATTTAGAAATACCCACTCGTTCGTTCACTGAACGTAGCCAAGCCAAACTTCGGAAAATTATTCTAGGCACACCGGGCCTCAGAATCAGGTGCCGTTAGAAACTGCGTTCTTGTAAAATTCCAAAGAAAATTTAGAAAAAAAAATTTCCCTTGAAATTTACGTGTCTTTACATTTCTGCACACTGAAACACAAAAAAATCCATATTTCAATTTTATTTCCTCATGTTTCCATATTTATTCTACATATACTCATATGGAAGGAATTTAACTCACATATATAGAAGAGGGTGGTCTAATACTTATGAAAATTTATAGGAACTCAATTCTACCACCTCCTTAGTTAAAAAACTAGTCATAATTTGCTACATTAATTGGTATTATAGATTGTGACTATCATGTAAACATATATCCAATTATGAAGTGTAATGATCCATCACCAAATAAAAGATATGGGTGATAACTGAATGGCATGCCAATGTAAAGAGCTATGTTCTTCAATGGTGAAAACTATGGTTGCTGGAAAGCTCTTGTGATAATTTATCTGAAAAATAATGGCATGAAATTATATTTCAAAGATGTTGATCCTTATGATATTCCTATGATATAACCTAAATCATAGGATGATACAATAAAATAAAATTAAGACATTAACACCAAATCTTGGAACGCTATCTGAAGCAGTTTATGACCAAATGATATTAACTAGATCACGAAATGTATAATTGAACATGAAATGTGGATGAATATAGATGTTCCATATGAAGGCACTGAAAATATGAAATATCCTCGATATAAAGAATCCAATATTATGATTTTTATATTCAAAATGGGTGAAGGAGACAACAATAATCAACAAAATGGAAGACTCAATTGTATTATGAACATCATTGTTACACTAGGAATGTCTATCACTAATCCAGAATAGTAATTGAATGTTCATAGAATATTACCAGCATTATTGAGTCAAATATCAGTTTGTATTAGACAATATATATTTATATATGTTTAAATAATCTAAAAATAAAATAACTCATCGGCACTCCCGTGATGTATAGAACTGATATGGAAGATGTAATTGAATATTGTAATAAGATCAAGGAGGATATTTATTCCTTGATGGTTTGTACATGTAAGGATGACTAAATGAGAAAATTCATTCAAATCATTGATGAATCCGAAGAAAATTAATGAATAATATATCTTAAGGTAATTTGATTCAAATTAATATCATTCTAAATTTTCTCAAATGTTCACAATGGTCTATAATCGGTTGAAATGTTTTAGAATATCCTTCAATAATCATATGATCACGGTGCTAACTCTAATGTGTTGATAATCTATGAGTGAAATAATTTGGGACATATCAAGCTGGATTGTCTGATAATTTAATATATTAAGCAAACAAAAAAATATTCTTCAATATTACTAGATATAAAAAATATAAGAAAGATCTGATGGCCCCCTAAATTTATAATAATGGATTTTATTAATAAAAATCACCCAAATCAATAAATGAATCTATTGAATATAATTCCAACACTTATTATATTGAATATTAAGATGATTTACACTCTTATTATTCTTCACTGGATAAATAAAAATCCAAAATAATAGATTTTAAATAAAAATAATTAAATGTGTACTACACTGTGAATTAATGAAAATTTAAAATAATCAGTATAATAATTGTTATAATTAAATTTTATATGAAGATTAAAGTCTTACCAATGAGATTTTTTATTTCAATAGTTAGCAGGAAAAATATACTATTTTGGATACTGAAAAAGGTAGACCAATTGAGACCCTAAACATGGATGTCAAAATTTTCAAAGATACATACATTTCCTTCACCAAAGTGGAATATTATTTATGTAATATTCATTGAATAAATAAAATAAATATTAAAAAAAATTAAATGGGAAGCCATAGTGAACGGCCTAAAATATATAGAAAAAATTTTCTACAATTATCTAATAAATAAATCGCTTATATCATACTCGAATTCATTGGGATGAATAAAGAATTTTTTTAGTATTTTCTTTTTTAAAATGTCATGTTTTTGGATATAAATTCTCTTTTATAGAAAATACATGCTAAATAGCTAGAATATTTTCTAGAAAAAAAATCAACTAGAGATAAGTATATATCTTATAACTAGCACTCAATAACCCAAAACAATTAGGGTACCCAAGAACACTCTTTGTTTATTTTTCATTATGGGTAACTTGTTAGGTGAACAACAAAAGAAAATGGGTTATAAATAGTGTGTTCATAGGAAATAACGGTAGAGATTAAAACAAAATTCATTCTCTATCAAAAATAGATGGGGGATATGTTACATTCAATGATAATGAAAAATGAAATATAGTTGTAATTGAATTAGATAAAAATCCTTAGTATATTAGCAATAAAATGTATATTATATTGATTTCTTAGAGCCCATATTGATAATTTTTTATGAACATTTAGATTACGGATATTATATTGATTTTTTTGAATAACGCATGCTTAGTTTTTAATGAAAACTATCTCATATTTAATTAAACAAGAATATAAAATTATTTTACACTAGATATTTATTATTCGTGATAAATTAATTTAAACTATTTTAATGATGAAATTGATGAATTGTAGATTTGGAAGTGAAGGCTTAGACATCACAATGTTCATTATTTGGGAAAATTCTTTAAAATATATTTTTATTTATATCATTCCCGATATCAAATTTGTATGTGTGATTCTATGTGACTCATTCCAAATGAGAATAAGAGAAAAGTCATCTTTTATACCAATTAATGATTTTTATGCTTTTATTCCTCTTGAGATATTCTATTTGGATCTATTCACAAATAATAGAATAAAATTTCTTGTTGCTAAATCATCTTTATGTGTTAGTTAATGATTTTACATGATTTATGTGGGTTTATTTTTATAACTCAAAAGTGAAGAATTTATTAATTTAATTGATTTCTGTAATCTCCTAGAAAATGAAAATGTTTTCAATGTCATGTCTTTTAAAATACATCATGGAGGTGAATTTTAGAGTAATGAATTTATTTCACATTTCTCTGAGAAATGAATTAACCAAACAATCTTTATCCCTAGGACACCTCAAAAAAATGGTGTTCCTGAAAGAAGGAAAAAATGTACAATATTTCTAGGACAATTTTATGAGAATATAACAAGCCAACTATATTCTAGTTTTATGTTATTAACACACCATGTTGTATAATTAACAAAGTACTAATAAGGCCGATTTTATGGAAAATACCATAAGAGTTGTCAGATAATAGAAAACCTGATATAGGATACTACAAAGTATTTGGATATAAGGTTAATATCTTGAAGACTAATGATAATATTGAAAACTTTGAAAAAATGGATGGGGAATCTGTCTTCCTAGTTTATTTAACTAATTAAAAATATTATATATTGTCAAATAAATGGTTTTGTATTGTTGAATAATTATCTCAGGAGAAGTTATATGGATTTTATCCATTTGGTCACAAAAAGAGTCAAATTAATGATCAAAATGATTCAGTAAATAGTATGAAACCTGAACAACAATTTATTGAAATCAAAGTTGATGATTTGGAAATTAATTACGTTAAACCGAATCTAATAAGGGTGGACTATTTTGAAATATAAAATTAATTACCTAGAATAACTATAAACATTTGATAACATCCATTAAGAATTAGTTATTGGATATCAAGATAATGGAGTGTGAACTATAAGAAACCCAGGAAATATACAATAATTTTTTTCAAATTTAACTATAACCTAATTCTAATGAATAATACTTTTTATATGAATGATGGTTCTTAGTTATATATGATGATATAAGTCAATTAAAACAAAAAATGTGTTGGAATTAGTATAATGTCTCTATAACTATACTGTAATTAGAACCAAATGGGTATTTAGAAAAAAAAATTATTATCACCAAGAAATAACTATAAATAATGATTGATTTGTTTCCAAAGGAAATAATTAAAAATAAGGAATATGATTTGAAGAATCATTTTCCCTTGTATAAATATTTAATGTTTTTAAAATTATTATTTCATATTCATCGTATACGAATTTAAAATTATATAAAATGTTTTTAAAATCATCCTTTATAAATTTTTTTTGAATGGAAAATGTTTTCCTAGAAAAAACTCATGTTTTTGTATAACCTCATATTAAAATTCTTATTAGTAATCTTAATAATTAAATATGTGTACATAATCAAGATACCGAGTCATATAATGAAATATTAAGATCTTTTCTTACATCAATTGGTTTTATGTTAAGAACTAAAAATGAGTATAATTAGGGAACTAAACTATTTCTTGGGACATCAAGTCTATAAAATAATTATAGAAAGAATATATATATAATAAAAGGAATTATTGATTTACTTAAAATGTTTGGATGTGATAAAATTAAGACCTACTCTAATTCTATGAGTTACAATATCAAACTTGAGTGAGATTAAATTGAAAGAAGAGTTGACAACTAGTTTTATGGAGGATAAATTTTTGGTTTTTTCAACAATACTTCTATTATATAAGACATTATGTTTTTTGTATTCAATTGTATGTAATTTCAATATAATCTAATAGAATACTTTTTAAATTGCAGAAAATAAATTTGATATATGAAAATGGGGTTTTGTATTTTTCACTTCGTTTTCTAAAAACCTAGGATTTTAATTTCATTTAACACTCGAGTGCTACTTTTATTAGATGTACACAATATTTAAAAATAACATTAAGAACATTAAATTTTCATAGTAAATTAGTCATGTCTTGGTCAATTACAAAGAAGTACTATGTAGAATTGTCAAATTTTGTAGAGGAATATATATTTGTAGGAAGTTGTTGTGAACAATTGTTGAGGAAGAAAAACAACTTAATTGAATTTGGATGTAATTTTATTTTTTATCTAATATGATGTGATTCCATGAGCACTATCGATATATATATAAGCATACTATAAAATATTTAATAATTAACCACATTTATTTAATAATTCATTTCTAATTATATCATTCATAGAATATGGATATCTATTTTTAATTTGAAGGAAAAAAATTAATTACATGATATTTTAACAAAAAATTTTCCTACTAGAAAATTTTATTTCATTAAATCATAATTTGGTATGCTTAATTATATTAATTAAATTATTATAAAATATCTAACATATTCTACTTGAATATTATATTTTCATTATGTATGTTTATTTTTTGTTCATCCTTTTCGGTACTAGTCATGCCCAATAGTCCATATAATCTAATTTCACTAATAATTAAACTTATAATCACTATGTGTCCCATCAATTTTCATGATAAACGTATTTTGTATCGAATATATGTGAAAAATGTATTTCAATCCACAAAAATATATTTATATTTTCTCAAACCATCAATACCATATCATTCTGACCCTCCAATCCTTCAGAACATCCAATAATGGAGAAAACAAAAAACAAATGATGCCGCCTTGTCTAGTAAAATGAAATGAAAATGGATATCTAAAAAAGTGATATGTGGTTGAGCTATTAATTTTCAATGTATGGACATGATTTATATGTTATTTATGAAATTAATTAATAATAATAGATGAGGTTATCTCTATGATGTAATAGAAAACTTGTTTGGCTTCAAGAAAGATGTCTATGTGATCTCCAATTCAAAAGTCGTTCATGTTGTGTATGATAATGAAATGGTTACTTTGATGATCAACCAATGATATCTCCAAATAATCTCATTTCTACTAGAATCAACTATGAAAATTTCTAACAAATCATGTCCATGTTTTAACACATCCCTATCTACATTAGATGAGTTACCCTAATAGAAATCTTGCAGTCTCTCATTGGAACAATTCTCTTTGGGAATACAATATTAAATAATTTTTTAACCCAAATTAAAAGTTATGAAGAAGTTCATAGTTTCATGAATAACATACTGAAATGGAAAGTTTAAATTTTTTTCATGACATCAAACTTCTATATTTATTTATGATATAAAATTCTACGAATCTGGCACATTATATTGTGTGATATATGTGACTTGTTATAAAATGTATTAGAATTTCTATGATTTTTGGATGAATTTTAACCGTTTTTTAGAAATAGTAGAGTTTTTGGGATGATAGAAAGACAAATCATTTTCATTAGATGATGTATTTAACTTAATTTGTGTTATGTAATAGTGGATTTTTTTCAGACATTTCATTAATCATGTTTATAGCATTAAACCCAATTGTTGTAGAATAACCTATATCCACCCTAGGGGATTTGTCTGGTTTATTGGAGATATCATTAATGGTATAAGGATCCTCTCATACCACCAATATTATATAAATTTATAATTATGATTAAACTCGCATAGTAAGGTGAAGAATTGTTTGAATTAGTATTCAATAATACTAACAAACTAGTTTTCAGAAGACAACCCCACTTGATCCTGTTTCAATACTATAACATGTTCAGAAAGGAATGATATTCTTTCCTGTCATAGATATATATTCTTGTTTGTTAAGACAATACAAACTCTATAAGACCTATAATTTCTATTTCATAATCTATTTTCATTATCATGAAATGAAAAACTAGCATAAAGAATAATTGGTAGGATAAAATAAAATGATTCATATCATCCAGAAGAAGTACATGATGTTACAGAAAAATAATCAAGAGGATATGAAACCAGAGAAGTCATCATGGAATAGAATTATAATATTATTCAAGAAGAAGTAAATATAGAAGTATAATAAATTGATAAATAAATTTATGAAAGAGTTCAACTGTGATACTTTATGATATTATCAAAAATAGAATCAATAATATCTATAGTCTTAGAATGAAGACAATAAGTAAGAACTATTCATAATAAGATGTCATAAAATCCTGAGATTTAGACTGTAATTTTAATGGTTCATTATATATTACAATGTTTATTGATGGAATATATTGCATGAATGTAAAATGTTTCTGATCAATAGTCAGATATGATAGAATTATCTGTAGCCATTAATATCATAACTATAGTTATTTAGGATATACTGTAAAAAATAATCCCAATGGAAATTTTTAAATATTTTATAAAAAATTTGGTAGATAATATTTGAATATATTTTAATTTATTCCACTGAAATTTGTTGAATCCGTTGATTAATAAAAAAATGATATTGTTTCCAGGATGATATATTTGTTTCTAGATGTGAAAAAAAATTCAATTCTAGTGATGATTGATGTTATCTTCACCATATCAGGACTATAAAGATGACATGATGATTAGGAAACACCAATGATTTTCATGAAATTTTTTTTTAGAATGATTTGAATTAGTTGTCAATAGTATCAAGCCATATTTATCAGTAGATTATGAGGTATAAGTACATGCATTTGTAGATTCTTGTCAATGAAAATTGTGTATAGTATAAGAAATAAGTTATTCTATGATTTTCATGATAGATTACATGTTTGATTTTTTGAGAAAATTGGTATCAAATTCCACAATGAAGGGATACATATATAAATCTTTTGGATTTCATATTAATATGTGTTGAATGGTTTTACAACCCTTGTTGATTATTACAAAAACGAGATGGTGAAAATATTCGAGGCATGTGAAAATTCCTTTCTCAAATTTGTGGGAGATGGTTTCTTAGACAAAAAAATGTTGATCAAAACATATCCACATATTAGACCCTAAAGGAAATATTTGATCCATATGAGGTTTATCAAATGGAAAATCCTCTATTTGATATCAAAGATTAATTATCCTTACCTTAATTGTCTTTTAAATAAGACATTATCCTTAATGACAACATTGAATTGGTCATGGTCTAAAAATATTCTCTAAATATCAAATCGACAATAGTACATCTTTCTCACGGTGATCGAGCCAATGATTGATCATCCCTATTAATTTTGGGTGATGTTTTTTGCATGACAACCGATGCTTATATACCTTCAACTTTTTTACCTTATGATGATCCCCTATATTTCAATAATTCACCTCCAAAATGTTTTCGGATGACATAAAAAAGATATATTCACCCTCTTCAGATCATGGAACAATTTTTCTTTTAGATGATAAATCCTACAAACATTTTATTCATGCCAACAATATATAATTCTCAAATAAAATTTGAATTTATTTATTTGAAATTTTCTTGTAATTTAAATAATTATTTAATGTTTAAAATACTCTTTCAATGTTTTTACCATTTCTAGGAACCTATTATTTTCATACATATTTACAATTATTTTTTAATGATTTCCCTTCAATGTATTTCTTTAATATCCTTCAATTTTATATTGTTTCTGATGGTTCCTTATGTCCCCTATTTAATTCAATGTTATCTTTATCATAGGTATAGACCCGACCCCTCATAGGTCAAAGCTATTTTCTATTATCGATAACATTGGAATGATTACAAGGAATCAAATTTCTATGGAACTAGATTTTTGTTGTATTGGAAAACAAGATAAATATTTGGAAAAAATACAATATTCCAATATTTATTTTTTCTTCCTCTTTATAAATAAATAAATATGATTGTAACTATATTTTTTCTGGTAAACACCTGTATATAATTTATAGTTTGTTTTTTTTGCAATATTATTGAATGAATCATAAGAAGGGTAAGATAAAATTATCCTTAAGGGAAAAAAAAGAGATGATGAAAAAAATAATCATTTAGAATAGTCAATATGTAAAGTTTAGTGATTGAACACACCTACAACATAATGAATACATTTAGTGGATTTTTACAAAAAAAAATATGGAGAGTTATTAACTGGAAACACATGAACTTCAAATAAATGGACAAGGAAAAATAAATATGGAATAGTATGAAACTGAAATACATACCTTCCAAATGACTAAAAATGAAAAATATCCATAGATATGTCGACAAAAAATCATACGGATGAATAATAAAGGAAACTAAATGTGAGAAATTCATGATTATTAAAATAAATGTTTCTTTGTTAATTGATACCTTTACTATCAAGACCATTCAAAACATTTTTTCTGAGTATTAGGGAAAAATAAATCTAATTTCTCTCACCAAATGACTCATATCATGATAATACTAATGAATAAAGGGTTAATCTATAGTCGGACCCACATTTGTTCTAACATTACAAAACATTCCACATATTGAATAATCAAAATAAATAATATTCCATATCAAATAACCATATTAATTAATGAATACAGAATTATAAATATTTTCACTAATTAAAAAAAACTATCAACATAGACACCACTTGTATATTTCTAAAATATTTAGGTAATAGTTATATACATGATAAATTATAGTGATAATTAGGGAAAAAATTAATGATCATAGGGGTTTAAATATTTTAATGGGTGAAACAAATAAAAGAAGTGCATGTAAATACCACCCATAGGCAAATCAATCATAAACCATCCATAGGATGATTAAGTATACTATCAATTAATTATAACACTCATGAAATAAAATATAGGGACATTTTCATTGATGAATATAAATATTACAAATAGATATTTTGAAAATGTTCTTGAGGAAAACATATTTTTCTTTTTTAAAAAGTATTCAAACACACATTATTTGAAAAAATATTTCAAAAAAACATCCTTAAAAATATCATTTTAAAGATGAAAAGGACTCTTTGAAGGAATGATAATGGGTTAATATTTAACATCTAGACAAGGTAAATATAATGTTACATTTCATGATAAAAATGTTGTATTGATTTATTTTTTAGAAAGTGAAAAGAAGATTCCTTTCAAAAAATAGGTAAATAAAAAAAAGTGGACAAATTTCTTCACCAAATAATATTGAAAAAAAATTTATTAAATATTAATAAAACATGGGTTTTTATGTAAAATAATATCTCTAACATAGAGAGGAATAATATCGGTTTTTCTAAAACGCAATTTCAAATTGAATTTGTGTACAAAAGAGTGTAAAAATGTTAATAATACGTGATAAATTACATTAATTAATAGAGGTATGGAAAATAAAAGGGTTCATTGATCAATGATAACATAATTTCCTCAAATGGAAATACTATTGAAATATTATTAAATTTATTATTGAGGAAAATAATAATTAAATTTTCCAAAGTGGCCCATACCACATTGATACATTTTAAATCATAAAACTCAAGAAAGAATAATATTAAAATAAACCTGTAAATACAATTAATTTAAATTAATTCATGATAAAATATATAAAAATTAGTAGTTGATACACCAAATAAAGATGTTTTCGGTGAAATAAGAAATTTATCTCACAAATATGAGATGTGAGATGAGGATTCCATAACTTGTTTCTCCATTTGGGTGAACATCATTTAAACTCATGTATAAGGGGTTTAAAGAAGTTATTAACTTATTAATGAATAATATTAATATTTATGATATCATATATTATCCTCTTATAATATCTTATTAACCATTTGTTAATATCCATTAATCATTTTAACCTTTTGGGGTGTAAATTTCCAAGTTTATTAGGTACGTTTTACCTTATTGTATTTTGTTCTTACTAAATATATCTTGAATTAATAATATTTATAAAGGGAAAAATGATTTTAATATCATATATTTTAATATATATATATATTTATATGTCCTTTGTATATTTATTTATAATAATCTATTATATTTGGAGATAAGAAATGAAATCTTCCATTCACAGAGACAGTAAGTCATACGTACACATAAAAAGTACATTCTTTTCTTTTTATCATTAAATAAATGATATGTAAATGATTTCATATACATATATATTATAATTATTATACCATATTTATGTAATATGCTACATATATGTTCAATATAATTAAATTTAACGCTTTCCATGTCTTGTGTAAACAAATCATATCGCTTTAAGGGGGTGGTAGTACACACTTTCTCAAATGATGTCATCAGATTAATGAAAAATAGAGAGTTTTAATTATATTTATAAAAGTAATTTATAATTATAATTATGTAATTAATATCTTTTATAATATATATATATATATATATTTCCAATCATATTTTCCACTATTAGAAGTGCTAAAAGGAAAATGAATAGTATCATTTCATGAGCTAATTGTTCGTTGTACATTGAAAATGTATGTTTGTTACCCATTATATTGAGGTTTGTATAGGTGAAGGTAAAACCCAAAAAAACAACATTTTATAATTTACATACTAATCTTTTTGTAAAATAATTGAATAATAATATATTAGGGGTTGGAGAACAAAAGTATAAACTATTAAGAATGAGAGAAAATGTTACCTCTTAATTTGGTAACATATTTTTGTTTGTTCAAAAAAGATTACTTTGAATACTTTCTTCCCAAATGGTGGCTTCATTATCATCGCGAGTTTTGTTGTAAAGCTATTTGGGTAGATCTTTCCTTATCCCATTAGGTTTTATAAGTGTGAATAATGTGGTGTAGTGGGGGCCTTTTTTAGAAAAGGAAAAAGAGACTCTTGGATTTTTTTTAAACAAAATATAGGTGTAAAACTATTAATACATAAAAAAATTCATAATTACCAACCAAAAAATAATAATTTATCTTTAAAAGTGTAATTTTTTCCATATAATCGGTTTTGGAAAATTTTATATGTCATTTGGGCCCCTAAGATAAAGGCTTAGTCCTTTATTAAAACTAATTCTTACTTAATAATTATAATTAATTTAATTTCTGGTCACTAATTGTTTTCCTAAAAAAATGTTTGTATTATTAAAAATTTTAAATTATTATTATTAATAATACTAAATTCATTTTTAAAAATTACTATCATTGAAGTAGTAAAAATTAATTTTATATTAATTCTATGGGTGGGGCGACAACACGGGTTTAAAAAGAAAAAATGTCCAAAAGTTTTCTATGTGTTTATAATATTGATCAAAAAGAAATTTAATTGAATTTCATAAATTATATTAATTTTGAAAAATATTAACTAATTGAACTTTTAAAAACAAATAAATGTATAATTGAAAATTATAAATAAATTATATGAAAAAGTAATTTAGAACTAAAATTCAGTATTGGTAAATATTCATTCAAAATGAAATGTTATTGAAAAATATAAAAACATATCTATGAAAAAATTATTCTGTTTATCCTACAAATATGAAGATTATGTTGACATATTAAATCAAGGAATTTGTTAATAGTCCGATCTAAAATGGGGTCTCCATTTAAAGGTGTTAGTATTTCCTTTACAAATAATGATAGGTTTTTATGTGTAAAGTGGAATTTGATCAAATCTTATAAATATTAAATCTGAAGAATTAATATAAGAAATATTTTTCTGAATCTAATGTATATATATAAATATTATATTAAAATAACTTTTTATTAATTAAGAGAAAACTCATTGGGATGAATAAATATTATAATAATTCTTCTTATATCCAACTGTTTATGAATCACATTTTTATTTAATTGGAAACCAATAAATTATTTTTATATTTACAAAAACCATATCTATTAATAAAATAGTTAATACTACTCATAACCTCTCAAATAATGGATTCATTATATAATATTATATTAAATAATAATATTTTAATTATATATCATTTTTTTGGAAAAACTCAGAGTTTTGTATAACACAAGTTATTAAGGAAGTTCTCTCTTATGTATTACTGAAGATATCAAGGATTGTCACTCGTGGATGTATCATAAGACATCAGGGAAGGTCGCTCTAGCGCGTAATACATTCTAACTCGGTGTGTTGTTCATTACATGTTTTATCATGTATTTAATTTATATACAATAGTAAATATATTATAGAGCCTCAGGTTATTATATTCCCTTATGTTCTTGGTTATAAATGTCATTTACAATATTAGATAAAATGTTTTACTTCATAACTTCCTGGTGTTACATTCTCCCCACCTAAATTAAATTACACCCTCATAAATTAATCTACATATTGTTTATAGATTGTTTGATTTTTCATTTGATGAAATCCATATTACAAAAAATGGTTCATCATACATCCTCTAGAAAGGATAGAATGGGATGTACAATGGTCACATGGACCACCATGTAACAAGGTTTCTATGTAGGTTAATATAAGTGGAATTTGAAAATACATATATTGAGGAAAAGCATAAATATTTGGAGGGATTGAGTGACATCATCAATTAAAAACAAGTCAATTATTAGTAGAAAGTAGAGGGGCTCAAATCCATAAATCTTCTATGATTAATGTTATCATCTAATCAACCAAAATTAAAGTGTGAGAACAACATTATATTTCAACATCATTTTCCTAATGTTGGTATATACCTTGATTGAACGATGATATTTATACAAGAGAGGTTCAAATTTCATGTGAACAAAAAATAAATTTTACTTTTTCTTATATCAAATTATAAATCATTCCTTTACTATCAAAAATAAATTACCAAGAGTGATATTTTTCTTCAATCACTAATAGAAGATTTTATTGGATCGTAATTCCTATAAAATTGTGACAAGTCAAACTATTTTCCTTTATCAATCTTCTAAAACAAATGTGGTTAATTGATTATTCTATACTGTTCAAAAGGGATACTACAAATTTATTATTAATTTATATTCATCATATTTTTTAGCTAAAAATAAAAAAATTAACCAGCATAGTTTCTTGGTCAGTGGTTAGTGCAAAACATTTATCATCTTTAGTTCATGGGTTTATGTCTCCTGGCCTTTACGAATTTTATTGGTTCTCACCTAGCATATAGGTTTTCCTTTTTTAATTCAAAATCGATATAATTTACAAAATAAATATGATGGACATACATGGAAAATATTTAATCAATAAATATCATTTAAATTATGATTTTTAATACACCCCTAATACAAAATTACATCATCAATGTGTTTCCACACAATTAATTCCATGGGCTAGGGATAATCAAGAATATCATTTCAATGATTTCAAATTCAGGACACTTTATCTTCAATTTCAAACACCACTGTTTTTACCATGTTTATTCATTTTAAAAATCCATTTTAATTGTTTACAAAGAAAACAGGGACTATCTTATGAATATCACCTAGGAGGGTCAAACCTGGTGAATAGTAAGGCCTGTTTTCATGTACATTCTTTCCTCGAGTCAGGTTAGGAACACATTGTTATAGTTATTACTCCTATGTACAACAGTTATATAACCACATCCAAATTTTGTATCTAGATAGGGATGCACTTCTAGAAATACTCATATAATCTATACTGTAACAAAATTTCTAGGATGTTTTTTTGTAAAAATCCTCAAATTATACATCAGGGTTATTTTTAGTAAATATTGTTTTCCAAAATATAATTCCCTAGATTTCTACTAAACTATAATTTGATTAAAATGAAAGAATCCTGACCCCAGATTGGCTGGAGAAGATGTTTTCTATCAATAACATTGGGATGATGACAATTATTTAAATCATGAGGGAATGAGAGTTTAGTATTCATTGAAATTCAGATACATACATGAGAAATAAATTTACTAATTAAAACATATATATTTTCTACTACATTCTAAATAAATAAATTCTTGGATAAATGTATTCCATAAAGTGAATACAGGGATACATTTTTTAGAAATCTTCTTGGATTTCTAGGGAATGAGACATAGTAAGGGTGAGATCAAAACTTCAGTAAGGGAAGAATATATCCGACATAAAAAATAATCATTTATAATATTAAATATTTCATGAAAAATAATTGAACATGCCTTTAATGTAATCAATTAATGAAATAGAAGTGAATAAAAAATTATGAAATGTAACAACACGAAAGACGTGAAATTAAAATAAATATGTAAGGAAAAATATATATGTCATGTTTTGAAACTGAATCACATGAAATATAAATTACTTAAATTTAAATGTATCCATAGATATGTGCACGCAAAATATCATGGATGAATATTTTCTAAAACAAAGTGTGGGAAATTCATTATTTTTAAATTCCATGTTTCCGAAATACATGGTACCTTTACCATCCTGACCTATACCAAGATGATATAAATAATATTATGTAAAACCCCATATAAAGAGGAATGTTAAATGACTCTTCCAATTATACTAATGATGGATTAAGGGGATATCTATAACTAGGACCCAATAGTGTCATACTAGTCGAAAACATTCCTTATATTGAATAAACAAAATAAATAACATGCCCTATCAATAAAATTGTTTTAAATAAAGATTATAGAATTATCAATTTTTTTCCCAAATAATAAAATTACTATAAAATTAGACACCATATGTAAAAAGGTATATGGAATTGGGAATAGTGATATTCATGATAAATGATATAGATAGTAAGTGAAAATTCATTTATCATAGGAGATTGAAAATTTGAAGCGGAAAAGGGGATGTGAATGTGAATACTAAACATGAAAAAATCAATCATAATACATCTATATGAAGACTATGTATGGTGTAAATACATTATAATCCATGTCAGCTGAAATAAAGGGTTATAGTCAATGATGAAATGAAATTTGATAAACAGATCTTATGAAAAAATTCATAAAGAAAATATCCTATTGTTTTCAAAAATGCATTTGAATAACATTTTCTTTGAAAATGAATTTTCAATACTTTTTCCCTAAAAAATATCCTATCAAAAATTAAATTGAATGTTCTATGGAATAATAGCTTGTAAATATTTATATGTCGTACATGGTAAAAAGAAGATTACTTTTTTCACAGTTAGAAGGTATGAAAAATGTCTTGTTCAGAAAGTGATAAGAATATTCCATCGAAAAAATTTATAAAATAGGAAATGGGTATTTTATAAAAAAAATTATTCATATTTTTAAATTATTTAATTAATCAACGTTTTCATAAGAAAAGGTCTTCTCCCACTAAGATAGAAATAAATTTTGGTTTTCTAGAAAACATATCCTAGATGATTTTGAGTACCAAAGAGTGGGTAAAAGGTAATAATACTTGAATATGGTCATGAATTACCACATGGGAGGAAATTTAATGGTATTATTTAAAAATTATAATATAACATCATTTAATGGAAATACCAATAAATTATCATTAATTTTATTATTGAGGAAGATAATCTCAAAACATTCCAAAGTGTCCCATTCCACTTTCAAAAATTTTAAATCATAAATCTCATGAATGAATAATATTAAATTAAATTGATAAATATAATGAAGATAACAGAATTCATAATATAATTTATAAAAATGGGTAGTAGATACACACCAAAAATATTTTTGTAGTGAACATGAAATGTGTCTCATAGAGGTAAAAAGTGAGATGAGAATCATTTACCTTGAGTTCCATTTTGTGTGAACACCCTTTATACTAATGTATACGGGGATTAAACATGTTACTAAATTATTAAATAACTATATTAATATTGTTGATATCAAATATGATTTTCTGTTAATTTATTATTACCCATTTCTTAATATCCTTTCATTATTTTAACTATTTTGGTTGATAATTTCCTTGTTTTTCAATAATGTTTTATATTTTTATTTTTTGTTCATATTTATAATATATCAGTTTATAAATATTATGAATGAAAAACATTATGTTGATATTGTATATATCCACTATATATTTATTTAAAATGACTTATAATTCTTTGAGATAAGAAATGAAATGTATCATTCATGTAGAAGGTAGGTTGTATGTGCGCTTGAATTCTACATTCATTTTCTTGTCATATTAGGAGAATGGAATTTACCATTCATGGATATCGTAGTCTATATGTACACAGGAACACTACATTCATTTCCTTGTCATATTAAAATAATTAAATGTAAATTAAATGCATATAAATTTATATTATAATTATATTTCCATATTTATGTAAAACATGTCACATATGTTCAATATAATTACCCATAAAATGTTCTATGTTTTTTGGGAACAAATCAGATCACTTTGGGTGGGGGGGTATTCTATACTTCCTAAAACCATGTTATTTTATTAAAAAAATCGACAGTATTAAATTTATTTGTTATAAAAGGATTTAATAAGTAAATAAATTAAATAATTATCATATATTACATACATGAATAGATTTTTGATAACAGTAGCCCCCATGAGAGGACGTAATAAAAAAATGTACAGTCATCATTCCATGAGGAAATAGTTCACTGTTGAAAGAAATAGTATGTTTTTTACCCATTTAATGAAAGTTTGTTCATGTAAAAGTAGAAGAAAAACAAAAATAAAAGTATATTTAGGAAAATAGTATTTTAATAAAATTACATAATAATAATAGATGAGGTGGTCAAAATCAAAATAAAACTAAAATTCTTAATAGAAGATGTTACCTCTTTCATGTACCTTCTTTTTGTGTGTTACAAAAGTATTCCATTGATGTCTATCATCAAAAAGAGAGGATTGAAGGTATAGAGTAGGTATAATGGGAATCTATTTGTGTAGATCTAGGGAGAACCTATGAGGTTTGATAGGTGTGAATGATGGGATTGTGATGGATTTTTATTAGGAAGTAAAAGGACACACATAGAATTTTTGGAAACAAGTTAGGTGTACACATGTTAATACATAACAGAAGTTATTCTAAAAAAATACTAATATAATTTCAGTTTATTATTTATGGATGTCTAATTGGTATTTTTTAGAAGTTTAGGTCATTTGGTCCCATATATTAATGGTTTAGTTTTTTATTATGAATAATTTTGATTTAAAAAATGTACATTACTTTAATTACATTCACTAATATTTTTGATAAAAAAATAAATTTGGAATTATTATAAATTATAAGTTATTTTGATTCCAACTATAGAATCCATTTTTCCAAATTCTAATCATATAAAATGAATAAATTTATTCAAAATTCCTCCTGTATGTGGGACAACAATGAATTGTTTTTTTGTAGAAATGTCGGAATGTTACTATGTTTTTTATAATAAATATCAAATCTAAATTGTCTCCAATGAAATATATTTTATTAAATTTTTAATATATTATCTAATTAATAATTTAAATAAATTTAATTTATATTTTTTCTTAAAAATAAATTAGATGATTATGAAGTTATGAACTAAAATTCGGTATTTTTTAATATACATTAACAAAATAAAATGTTTCATAAAAGTACCAAAAATTAACCCTAACCTAATTATTAGGGTTTTCATTAAAATTTAAATTTATTTTAACGTGTTAAATCTATTAATGTGTAAATATTCAGATTAAAAAATGTTTGTCTTTTAAATGACGATAAATTTTCCATGATAAAAATATTCATTTTTATATGTAAGGTAGGGTTTATTGTTATCTTATGCTTATCATATCCAATGGGTTAATTTTTATAATTTTTTTTGATTGTGTAATAAATATTTTACATTTAAATCAGCCAATAATTATAATTAATTGTTTTTACTATGGAATAAATCCTTTGGAATAAAAAATATAGTAATTTTCTTTATATCCATGTGCTTCTTATTTTCACATGTACTTAATCAGAAACAAATAATTTTTTATATTTATAGTGACCATAAATTTTCATAATTTGATTGATACGATTCATAACTTGTCACGTAACTGCTAGGTCATATCATATCATATTTTATAATAATATTTAAAAAATATTTCGTTGTTTGGGGAAACTTGTTCTTACATATAATTCAAGAAATCAAGGCATGAATCTATTGAATATAACATAAGATATCGAGTATCATATATCTTGTGTGTAAGAGAAGTTACCGAGGAAGGTCAAATTTCGATCTATTGGAAGAAAACATAGTTTTTCTTCAATTGCATCCTATATCATATGTTGAATTTACGTATAATTGAAATTATATATTAGAGTATCGGGATATTATATTCTCTTATGTGTTTGGTGATTCTTTTCATAAAAGTATTTGAATAAAAATTTATACTATATACCTTATGGGTGTCACATTATTAGTAGAATTAAATGTTTATTATTTTTTTCATATTAAGTGTATTGCTTTTTCTACTACTTTTTGATATTAGAAAATTCATATAAGCAAAAGAAAATAAATAAATTATAAATATTTTCTTATTTCATAATGGTGTATGAGTAATGGGGATTAAATTTTTTTTAATTTTTTCAGAAAAAATATATGAGGAAAAGAAAAAATCTTTTTTGATAAGAAAATTATATTTATTAAATGATTTATTTTCTCTATCTCATGGGTATTGTGATCATAAAAAATGCGAGATTCTTAGAAAGAATTTGTTTTTGAAAAATTCTTATCATTTATTTGTTTAGGTGACTAACAAATTCCATAATCTTATTCTAAAACGATCATCCTATGTGATTTAGATAATATTTATATTACTTTGACTTTCCAATTGTATATTTGATGATATGGAATCATTTTATCATACAATAATTGATAATAATGTTCAGTTTTTCATAATGGTAATGATCCAAATATCTTTTCAACTATAAAAGAAATTATCTTATAATGATTAGATTATTTTCTAATGGTGTATGTTGTAGATAGAATGAAAATATAAAATGAATTTATATTCTGAAAATTATATTTATCGCTAGATGAACAAGAAGATTTTGGCTATCATTTCTAGAAACGGAATTAAAATACTTAGAATGCATGGATTCATATACTTCATATCCTATGATATCAATATCATTATTGAAGAACACTATACAATTATAATTATCTTGTTTTAATGTTTAAACAAGATACAAAATATCAGTTATCTTTCTTAAATGTAAATGATGGAAAATAATAAATCATAACACTCAATAATAAAAAAGAAGAGAATAGAAGAATTGTACATATGTGAATCCAAATATTTTTCCTCTGATTCCTTTTAATTTGATCTGTTTCACTGAAGATCATCCCAATATATAACATAGAATAATTATTTTTCTCAGGATGTATCTTCATCTATAACATGTTTTTATCACAATCAATTAATGAATACGTTCCTCCAAAAGTATCATTTAATTTATCATGAATACATTATATGTATGAGTGTGCATACAATCTTGGATATGTTGTACAAATAGATAGTATGGTTAAAATAGTATTTATATTTTAATTTAGTGACAGCTTCTTGTACACAGCCTTGATCCCCCAAAAAATAGTTGTTATTCTGAAAATCACAAAACTCATGGTGTAGAGTTTTGGTGGAGTGGACTAGGTGATTTAATATTCTCAAACTATTATAAATCACTGCATTAAATTTACTTTATTTATTCTTTCATATTAATACTTCATATATTATAAATGATGTAATTGAACTCACATACGTTGAAAAGTGTTATCTAATACTCAATAAATTTTATTGAAACATAATTCACCCTCAACATGATTTATATAGTTAGTCATTATATGGGAAAACAACTGGTTTTAGAAATTTTTAATCTCGAGTTCACAACATTCAAAGGTTCATGTCAAAGTATTGAACTCGAAATTGCTACTATGGATGACAAATAACAGGGTATGTTAATGGGTAGATATCTATACTTTTTATAAGAAAAATATAGTTCTTCGAAATCTTGAATGATCATTTATCTATTAAATCTTGACCTGAAAGTATATCCCAAAGATATAAAACACTATGAAATTCCTAAAATAGATCATGAAACAAGAAATTTTATAGTATAAGAAAATTATGACCTAAAATCCAAAGCTATTATTGCTACCATATTTTGTTTAGGACCAGAAGAGTTTATCAAGATCAGTTGATGTCAAACCACATATAAAATGTAGTCTACTATTGTAGTTGCATATGAAGGCAATGAAAATGTGAACGATCTATTATATGATACAACCACGATTCATTTCGATACATTCGAAATGGATAATGTTTAAATAACTAATCAAATAAATGGAATACTCCAATGGATTGTGACCAATTATTATTGTAACAACCCGATATTTTGTGAATTTGTTTCAAATTAATTTTATGAATTTGATATTTTTTAATTCTGTAACACAAAATAAATTTTTTTATATTAAACAACTATGTTTGGAATGAATTATATACAACACCATGTTATCATTCAGTACATTCAATATAATGTTTATCATTATTATCATGGAACATTATTGTTAGCATACATTATATGCATGATTGACATTCCTCAATGCCTTGCATAACATGCAACATTGAGAGTTACCAAACTATAATATTTGATAAAAAATAGTATTATTTAATAAAATAAGAAATCACTTAGTCATTGTTATTATGGTTAGAAATAGAAATAACTAACATATGAAAAAAAATGATTGAAATTATTCATAACAAATTAATTAAAAATGAATATTATAACCAATTAAATATAATGAGAATATTTTTTTAAAACAATTTTTTATTCTCTCAAAGAAATTTTATCTTATTAAATTAAATTAATTAAAATAAGTGATTGATAATAATTTTATATATTATATCTCCAATAAAATATTTTTTATTTTCATCAACTTTATTTGATTAATTTAATATAGGAACAAATATAATTTCCCACCTAAAAACATAAATTTTTATTAAGGATATTTTACGACCTTTTAATGGAGAACCTATTTAAAAAAATTGTAGAAATTAAATTAAACATAATTTATAAAAAATATAAATATTTTAATGTTTATCATAATAATTAGGTAGGGGATAATGTTTTTTGTTTTTCTATGAAATTTTTAGTATTATTACGAATAGTGAAAACACTGAATTTTAATTCAAAACATTTGTTATCTAATGTATTTATATTGTTAAGTTATATTTTTAGTTATTTTTTAAGTCTAATTAGGTTGATTATTTTTCAAATAATAAAATTTATTTTTCTAAAAAAATTAGATTTACAATGAATAGAAAAACATAGAAAACATTTGAATATTTTTATCTTAAAATCCCGGATTGTCATCCTATGGGTGGGATTAAATTTAAAATAATATCTACGACTTCTCACATGGTAATTTTTAAAATATTATTCCATATTTTAAATAATCATAATTTATATTTTATGGTACATTAAACTTTTTTTTGGGAAAAAAAATATTAGGGAAGGTAATTTAAAATAATTTGAATGATTAAGGTAAAATTTGGAATAATAAGGGAATAAACCATAAAAATAAGATCCCAAATAACCTATACACATGTCAAAATAATATTTTATGACCATTAATTTTACATTAAAATTATATGAATTTGTTTTTATTGTTTTAATTACTTATTTTATTTAAAAACCTAGGTACACAAAACTTGGTTTCCAAAATATACCAGTGTCATTTCCCTTCCCAAGAAAAGGCCACCGCCTCTACCACTTACTCACACCTCTCAAACCACAAAGGATATACCATGAAATTCCCAATAATATTCCGAAAATCCCTAAATCCCCCATCTATTTTTACCTTTTCACTGAATATATTCTATGAAACCCCTTTGGTGAAAATAACAAAGAAGTTTCTTAATGTAGAGGTGACATGCTCTGTCATCCTCCATTATTTTAATTTAATTATCCACACCCTACTTTATATTTATTCCATTAATATAAAAATAATATTTTCCTTTATATAATAATATTATTATGCTAATTGTTTTACTTAAACTTACTCAATGTTTCCTTTAATGGGTAATGGAAAAAATAATTATGTTTATAGTGAACTACCGCCTCATGAAATGATGATTACTCAATCTTCCATTAATAAATATCATAGTAGGAATTAAGTTGTAAAGTATAATAATGTATAATATATTTTTAAATTATTATTTAATTAATATTATATTTTTTTCTAACACATAACTTTGTAATTCACCTTTTGTGTAAATACAATAATTTAATTTGAGGATGTCTAGACTACCTCTACCTCAAAGAAATGTGATACATTCAAAAACTAAATAGAATGTGTTAAGGATATATTTAGTAAAATTATAATATATATATATATATATATTATATAATTATTATAATATAATAATGATAAATATATATATATCACTTACTCTCTTTCTTTCAATACAACCATAAAACATAAACAATATTCATTAGTACGCACGACCTACTATCTCAATGAACGATGTATTCCATTCCATTTGTCAATATTATATAGATTATTGTAAAAATAATATTGAGTATAAATGATATTTTTTTAATTATTTACATTATTTAAATAATTATGTAATTATAAGTACCAATGATAAAACAAATTATGATACATGTGAAAAAAGCATATATTAACTGAAGTGAAACCTTAAAATTGAATTGTAAAAAAGAGTGAATAATAAATTAATTATCAAACAATATATTGTATTTTATATAAGAATTTGGTAAAATTATATATTAATAACAATCTTTTATTTATTATACTGGAGGTTTGAGTGAGTCCAACAATAGTCAACACACAATGTAATGTAATTTCATCTCATTTTTTATTTTCGTGAGATTCATGCTTTATTCCCCGCCTATTAATTTTTTGTGGTCTTTATAATTTCCATTGATGTGTTATATTATTATTATACATATATGTATGGGTATTTAAATATCCATTTTATGTCATTTCATTCATGGGGTGTAAGCTTCAAAACATACCAAATTGGTAAAGTAATTTTGTCTCATTTTTCCTTCTTTGAGACACATGCTATGTTATGAACCTATGTACATTCATGAGGTGTCTAAAATGACATTGAATTTTTATGATGTGAATATTATTATATTCATGATATTTAAACCTTATATAAATTTAATTTATTTAAATTTGGATTATGGTTCAAATTTACAAACTGGTAAGGTTTTATTGAAATAATATCATCACTTTTTAATATTTTTTTATTATGATTCAATGAATGAAATATTATTATCCATCACTCAATAAAAGTAAATAATATTGACACTTTATGTTTATTAATTATATACTCATGCATTGGTACCATTTTATCCACTCTTTGGTATATAATAATATCAAAAATGCAGTTTTAAGAATGTTCAACTTTACCTAGCATATTAGTTTAAAATATACATTCCTTCAAATCCATGTTCTCTAAAAGGAATCAAAAAATATTCAATAATTATCTTACGATGTTTAAAATAAATTTTCCCAGTATTATAGTATAAAAATTTTTTAATAAAATATTCTTCTTTTAATTTTCCATTCGAGCCACATTTCTATACTTTTTATTGTGTAAATAGAACATTTGGTGTCAACAGATTTCCACGACATCAGATCGACATTACCTTGATGCTTTCGATACCTGATAAAAAAATTTATTTTACAAATTTATTTTTTTCTAATATAATGGATATTCAATATTTCTAAAGTGGTTTTAATTGAAAAATTGGTTCTAATTTCATTAAGGCTTATCAATTATTCCTTTAAAATTTTCTAGAGCTAATATTAATGAAATAGACTTTCAATATTGATTTATGATTAAAATATTTTTTTAAATGTTTTTATTATTTATTTATTTGTTTTCAAATTATTATCAATGAAATTTTTTTAAATTTATTTCATTATATCATTATAATTTTTCAGTTTGTTTTAAGAAAAAATGGTTTTTAAAAATTATTAATTTTATTATACAGTTTTTCAAGGAAAAACGTTTCCAAAATGTTTTCTTGATTCATTTAAATATTTTCTAATTTTTTTAAAAAATATACATTTATATTATTCTAAAATATATAATGGAATAATTTTTTAAAATCTATTTCAAGAATTATCCTTATGTTTTCAAGGTTTTTTATATGAACATTTTTTTCAAATTGTTTTATGTTTTAAAAAACCATTTTAAAAATGAAAGGATATTTTCCTCATGAATTATTTTTTAATGATATTAAAAAATATTTTCCAAATAATATGAAATCCAATGATGTTACACATGCTTCTTCTATAAATTTATTCCAAGGATCTATTCACATTATTTCTCAAAATGGTATATATTTTTATGGAATAATGTTTATGAACCCCATTATGCGGTCACTGATTATATGTTTATGTAACCCATTACTCATCCATGGGTTTCATACTTGTAAAAACCACTTTTTTAGTAGGTTATGAATTGATTATATGATTATAAAACCGATCACTTTTCCATAGGTTATGATGTGATGAAAATTTAATTATAGCAATTTTATTTCAGGGGTTATGATTTATAGATTATAAAATTGATCTCCTTGTATGTGTCATCAAGTGATGAATGTTTTATTATATTTTTTTACTTATATGTTGGATTTTATCATGTGAAGGGTGGGACCTATATCTACCACCAATTCATTGGGTAAATATTTATATCTCATGAGATAATTATGGAGAATCAAGTTGATGAGATTTATCAACTATTCAAGGATGATGAAACTCGATCCCACACAAGGAAAGGAGTATGAATTAGGATTATTGTGTGTATCCAAGTAGGTATAAGAACCATTAAGATGCACTGTGGGTAAAGTATATCCACTATTAGAATATGGGGAAACTGGATCCCCTATGGGATGATTGGGAAACCCAATCCCTTCTAAAGAATGGAAAACAACTATGGATGGAGGAAATCCTTCTTTGTAGGTGTACTTCATAGGAAGTGACTTTATAAGTTCTAGAAATGTTTCTTGACATATAGGTAATTATATCACATGTTTATATATTCCACAATTTCATGTCATATTCCTATGATACTATTTCCTTTATTATGTTCATCAATTCATTATGTTTCATGTATTATGTACTGAAAATATTTATTCCTTGATTCATGTTTATGATATTATGGAATGAAGGGTATGATCATATAATTTTATGATGATGTTATCATACCCAAATGAACATGTTTATGTGGACATGTATCCCTTGATTTTCCTTATTAATCATCTGACCCCAAAACATATTATGTTTTTTACATAGGTTATAAATATGTGTATTATGTTTAATGTGTCTATGAAGGTTGTTAGTCTAGAAGAACCCATTAGGAGATAATATAGATCATTTATGTAACATTTTTTATATTTCAATGTTTTTAATGGAACTAATTTATTGTATTTGGGTGTTGTTTTGTGGAATGGTTTAAGTATTCCGCAATTCTATTGTACAGTTTTTGTATATTAATAAAGGTTTTTTATATTTTTTATCAGATAAAGGTTATACTAAACCATTGGAAACTAGTATGAGAAAAAATTACTAACATCTCTGTGTAAATATCTAAAGATATGTCCAGGAATGCCTCTATAGATAAGTATTATGATGAATTTATATTTAGTAAAATATCATGAAATGTTGGTAAAGAATAATGTGAGTGGGTTCCTAGAAACGAATCCATGTTTGGATTATACAAGTGGATTTCATTTTAGCCCAGATGAACCTATGAGTTACATATATGATAATTTGTGTCAGGCCTGACTCAATGTTACCTGGTACACAACATTGTACCTTACTAAACAACTGTTTTGACACTCATGTGGGGATATTCTTTAGAAATTAAAAATATCAGCATGATCTATCATGAAGAATGTAAAAAGAAGGTAGTTATGAATAACGTAGGGTAAATGTCAGATAACATAGTTTTATAATGGTGTCATAATTTTTATTTCATATAAGTGGGTTTCATGATTATGTGATTCCTATCAATGATAAATTTTTACTCAATTATTCATAGTTTTAGATAGCGGAGTAAACATAATAGAACATGGTTGACATTTAATGTTTTATATTAGGCATGTATGTGGATAATGAATAATATTTTACCAAGTGGAATTATCATAAATAGAATCAGGAAGGTGGTACGATTATTAGTTATAATTTTGAAGATAAAGAGATCAAAAATGATAGGTGAAAGTAATGTGATATTCTTCTAGTATTGTTTGCAATTCACAAAATAAGAAACATTATATTTATTTTAAGTAACAATAATACATGATTCATATTTTATATAATAGGTAATAGGTATTAATAAAATGTTGATTAAGCCTTAGTAATAGTTTATGAATAAATTTGGATGAATTCAGTATTTATGCTTCAGAATTCAAATATTATGTTATATGAATCATGAGATATATTAGTATTTTTATTATATGTTTTTATTAATTATTGAAAGGGATATTTTGAATAGTGATAAAGATGTAGAAAAGTTATATTTATATAAAGGTAAGGTAACCCTTATAGTGAACATGATGTTTAGAAAAAAATACCTATCTTGGATAAAGAGATGATTGATTTGGATAATGTAAACTATAGGGTACTGAATACACGGGATCTGAATAGTGATTTTTTTACAAAGAGGTCTTTGTCATCCTGTATGAATTCCACCAATTCATGTAATTATGGAATATATATATTAGACATTTGAATAAGGAAAATGCATTTTTTTTAAATGTATTTATGGTATTTTATGTTATTACCCTAATTTAAGATAATATTGGATAAGGTTGTTCATGTGTTCATACTGTTTCAAATGAGATCTACATTGTGATATATGGGAAATCAATGATAATATTATTTATTGAAATTATTTCTAATATTTTTTATTTTCATAATTTAGATGGGTTATAAGGTAAACTGTTTATGTTATTTTTTAGTTAAACATTGGATGATGTTTGTGAGATTAATGTATTATCTCACCACATGAGGATTTAAGAATATTGGATAACCTTCTCAAACAGTTTTTGTGTTAATTATAACTAAAGATAGATGAGATGACTTATAATGGGTCTCTTGATCTATTAGTGCTCCATGAATGAAAACATCACCTTTATTTTATCCGAAATAGGGGATGTTGAAATAATACATCAGATGACCAAAGAGTGACATTTTATATATGAAAGGGATTGAAATCACGTATATATAACTTCTCATATAAATTCTTCTTCCATACGGAAAGGATATTTAAACTGAAAAGGTTATCCTAGTACCTTCTTTTCCGACGAAATCCAGTATGTTTGTACTCACAGGTATATATTTATAACTAAATTAACTCGATATATTTTAATATTTAAATATAGATATATAAATGTTTATTTATTTAATATATATATATATATTAATTTATTTAATTTATTTAAAAAAATATATTATATATATATCAATATAATAATCTTATTATATAATGTTGTAGTATATATTTATATAATGTGTCTATGATATATTTATTTATTTATTTATTTATTATAGAATTTTTTGTCAAAAAAATTAACGATAGGTGGATAATGACCCACTATAATTTTTCAATAAATTTCATATATATTAGTAACAGTTCTTCAATAACCACTGATAAATTAGTATATAGTGATGGTTGTGGAAGAACTTCCACTAAAATATAAATGATTTATCAAAATATGTTTTTAAAATTTGTGGATATTAACCTGTAATAATCACATGGATTAGCATAAATTAATAAATACCTCTATTTTTTTAATAAATAATGTGTATTTTTGCTTTGGATCTCCCCTAACAGCTACTAAATACTACTATAGTGGCGGTTACTAGAGAAGCACCACTGGTTTATGTAGAATTCTAATTTAGAAGGTGTTGTGCATAATCCCTAAAAATAACCTCCATTAGTATACACTTTTTAAGTGTAAAACAATTGTATCACTCTTTCTAAATCACAATAATTGATCCCCACCTCCCTCATCCATATGAGATCTTATAATATTTTATTTATCCATATCAACTCCATCGCAAATTTTATTAAACACCTTACTCCATATTTTTTAATGTAAAACCATAGATTGAATTATGGACATCTATCTCATTACTATGAATCCTAAAGTCAAACAGATTGTACATGGTTCTCCTCTTATTAGCTACATCTACAACAAAGTCAAAATCCACAATCCCTTTTGATAATTCATCCTTTCTTTAGCATGGAGACCAACTTTCAGAAACATTGAGATACCAAGGAATCCTATTTATTGTATGCATGTTCTGTCTTCATGGATTCAATATGAATATTACAACTAATCCTACATTTTTGAAAGGAATTAACATGTATAATGTAAAGAATACATTATAAATATGAGTTTTAATATATAACAAACAATTTCTATAACACAAGACAATAAATTATATTTATGGTTATTTCACATATCTAAACAGAAAATATCTGAATAGGGGTGGTCAATTACTTTACCTCACACATTTTGAAAACTTCCACCTTTGTCAAGATATAATCTGATTAATTTATGAAAAATGTTTGGGGATACAATTCTCTTACAATTTTCATCCCAATATTATAATTAGTTTGACTAAGAACATTCATATTGGAAAATATAATCATCTTACCCTTCTTCTAATAGATTCTATACATTACATAACATTGACCGACATGATTAAACCTCTATTGGATCCAGTGTAGATATTAGAGAAAACCTGTAATCACAACTCCTATGGGACGCATTTAAGTGACTAGTACCATTTGAAACACATGAATGAATTGAAGAAATTATACTCATAATTCCAATGAAAATTATACCAATCCAACAATAAAACCCAAATATATAAATGGAGAAATTAATATAAAACAATACAAATGACAACTATTAAAATCACAAAAATAAAAATAGGGAGAATAAAAAATTGGTCTCATAATTCCCAAATATGGATATATGAATAGATGCATCCTAATTATCCTTTAATCTATCCTAAAAAAAACTCATGAAACACTATAGTGTGGTGAGAACATTGGTGAAATTTTTATTATCATATTTTAATGATAATTAGCATTCAAGCCATTTCAATGTGCAAGAATAGACATATGTGATAATAAATAAGGAAAGTTAAAACAAGAGTATGTTTACACCATAAATCATCAAAAAATTGGATGTATCATATCTCAATAAAATCCAAAATAATGGGTGATTCCCTGTATGTATGTAACATCTAAATATTGGAAGATGTCCCACATCTGGAATTATGATAATGTTTTAATTAATTGATTTCCCTATAACCATTTAATTTCCAACATAAAACATATCATGAGTATTTAGGGAAATATAAATCATATATATATATTATAAAAAGGGCCCAAAAAAATTACCACCACATTTCTTATCAATTAAAAAGCCCTTATAACTCAAAAAACATTGACCAGGTAAGAGTAGACTTTACCAACAGATTGAGAAGTGGATAACAAAAAAATTATAATATAATATGAATTTCATAAAAACATTACATAAATATTATTAATTCCTTATTATATATAACATGTTATCCATCTTTCTATCAATATCAACCTCCATTGTTTTGGAATTGGTTATATCATCATCTCTCATAATCCATTATTCCATAACATAATACATGACTACACAAAACTCTTTCGAACATGTCACCAAATTTGATGGACAAAAAATATAATTATATTAATATTCTAAACAAGTTGTAAATATAAAAACGATAGATAAACAACATTGTATAACAAAGATTAATGGTAACAAAACTGAAACATAAATCACCCTTTCTAAATCAAATAGATATAACATACAAGTAAATATTCATACCAATATGAATTCTATAATTTTATTAATTTTCTAATGAATATTTATAACAATATTTATTTATTCAATTTAATCCACCCCATAAAAATTTAATTGCCTAGTTAAGAATATCTCATTACTAAATAATGGATTCAATTATCTTTTCTTGATCATAATACTATAAATTCATATCTGATTCCAATAAACACATGAATAATTATTTTCATTGAAAATGAGATTAAATAGAAAATTCATTCAGTGTTTCCACTTTTATATATATTTAGTGAAAATTTAACTTCATACCACTTCTTTATATGAATAACACATATTTTCACCTAAACTTATATCTTTTATGACATTATATAAACTATAACTACACCAAAATTCATTCATAAAATCAAAAAATTAGTCATTTACACTATGTTTAACCGCAATCCCAAATTACACACCTAACATACCAAATCCCTTCACTTAATCTCACACAATATAACAAAAAAACCATCCATGTACTTGATAATACCACTGAACTCATCTTCTATCCATTATTTATAACACAAACATAAAAAACAGCATACCACCTTCTCAAAATTAACCCCAAATTCCCAATAAACAACCATTTTTTTAAGAAATCATCTTATGGAAATGGAATCCATTTAAGCTAGAAACCCCCTATGTGATAATTAATATAACTCCCCTATCACCACTAGAGGTTATTATTAACCCATGATAACATATTATTTAACAATCTAATATATTAATGAAATATACATCGATTACTAGATAATTTTATAGATTGATTACACTATAAAAAACACTTAATATTTACATACCCTAATATAATTTATAAAAATATTTACCATTGTACGGTTGTAGTAATAAAAGATGGTACAAATATTTTTAACCGAATTATGATTTGCACCCCTTGTTTTAATTATGTTATCCTTCTTTTATGATTTTCAGGTATGTAAATGATTAGGGTGATTTTTGGGAGGGTTTTGAAAAAATATTTTTATTTTTTATATATTTTATAAAGGTGAGATGATTGTGAACCTTTAGTGGAAGACATTAAAATTCCCTCGAAAACTGTGCACAATGAGACATAGTCTAGGTGGAAGGTTCATATATAGGTACAATGTTTTTCCAAACTGTGTTGCTACCATAGAGAAACAAGGAAATTTGGGAAAATGGGATTTTATATGATTGGATCATGGTTTGGGAACTGGGAAATCCAATCGTGCAAGTATTCTACATGATATATAAGATGTTATATAGTTATCCCATGGTTTTATTAATCAGGCAACTAATCATGCATTGTTTAAAAACTGTATTTACAAAAAAACTAGATCTAGGTAAGGAATACGATTTAACACATCATTTGTTCCCAAACCAACCATATCATGAGAATTGTTCCCCTCAAAGGCTATGGATGCTTCTACCCTCGATTCAGAGTCAATCTAAAGGATTCAATTATGGTTTTGAAACCAGATAATCATGGTAAGTTATCATTCTTTGTTGTTTTTCATGGTTTCTTTAGATATACTTCTTAAAATCGCTTCAATTATTTGATATATTTTCTTGTGGATATATATATAAGGTATTTTATTCCAAATATGATGATATTTGGCATTTATTATGAAAATAGAGTTTATTTAAGGCATGTTTTGGAGTTTCAAACCAATTTTATTTGACGTTTAAGTTCCATTCTTCATTTTCTCCAAAAAATTAGAGGTATGTTGCATGAAGAATGAATCCTTAATTTATAATACATATACAATATAAAATATTAATTTTTTCATGAAATTAGATGTGAATCACTTTGGAATTCTTGTTGATAACACTTCTGAGTGATGGTTTTTGAAATTGGTGAATTTGGATATGTTAAAGAAAAGTTATTTAGGTTAAAATGTTTTCAAAATGATGATTTTAAAATATTTTTTTAATCTCGATACATGGAAATGTTTTTTAAATAAATTATAGATTTTATAGAAATGGGGTGTTTGAAAGGTTTTTTATAAAATAATAGTGTCACTAAAATGGGTGAAATAGTTTTTTTGGCATTGGTGTTTAGAATAGTAGATGAGTGTTGTCATGGGAATTAAGAATAAATATGGTTCAGGAGTATCCCCCATAAATATTGGGATGGATAAGGTATATGGATCTCCCCTTCAACATGGTTCACTAGTTGTGGGTGTTCATGTGCTTTTAGAAGGATAAAGATAATTATTATCCCCATAATAGTGAGACATATAAGGGTTAGGGCTCTCCCCCATAAATGGTTCATAAATTGAAGACATAGTGAAAGGAAGAGTCGCCACTCATGAGTATAGAGAGGTCTATGAAACATGCATGGTTTTATCTATGGATATTTGAAATGGAATAAATTCTACCGAAATAGAAATAGTGAAATTGGTTTAAACTATAGTCTAGTTTCATTCATTTAATAATGATATTGTATTGTAAAAAAGCTTGGATATGGTACTTGTTTATATTTTTGTATAAACATATTAGAAATTGGTTTATATAAACTATTATATATATATATATATATAATGTGTTTAATCCTAGTTGCGTGAATAGGGATGTCATTTAAGGAAAACCTACTATGTTTCATTACTCACTCCTGGTTGGGATCTTTGGAAAGTTTGCTAATATGATTTAATAGGTTATGGGAATGATAAAGTATAACATTTCTCTTATAATGTGATGTGATCCATGTTATGTTGGTGGATTTGGATCATGTATGGATCTATAGAGTTGGGTCATGGGGTCGTCATCTTGTGAAGGGTTTTCCTTCCTGTTTTACTTGATGTTTTTTAGTCTTCCTCCTTGGTAATCTTTTAGAGTTTTAATTTGATATAATTTTAGTTATTACAGTTTAACTTCATTTTATGACATGCGTCATTTAATAGTTTATTTTTTTATTTCATGTTTGGTTGGTTTTATTATTTTTAATGAGTAAATCATCCTTCAATTACAAATTAATCCCTTTTAATATATTTCCATACATTACAATCATGGTGATATTACTTGTGGAAAATTATTGTTCTTACACCTTATCAATACAATAAAAAAAGAGGGATGTTAAAAGTTGTATCATCAAGGGCCTTTGTAAAAAATTCTGAAACAAGTGGTCATCTATTCTATTATACAAATAGATGAAATTTATATTGGTCTATTCATTGTGTAAGATTGATAAAAAGGGGTTCAATTTTTCAAACATCAAATGTAGAGCGTAAAAATACATACATATTCTTTTTATTCTGAACATAAATTTATTATATGTTGAGTACATATGTGTTTTGGAGACACTTATAGGTTTTATAATCTCATTGGAACGAGTTTAGACAACGAAAAGAGCATCACATTAATGCAAGAAACGACTTCCCTTTAGGTGGTCATATCTCATTTTGAGTAATGATTTTAAGGAAAGTTGTTTATTTTTTTAAAAATTTAGTGTTTTTTTCAACTGAATGATTTTGAAAAAGGGAATAATTTTTTTTAAAATGGATTGATTTTATAAATTAAGTATGGATTTGAAAAAAAAATTCTAGAAAGAAAATAGATTATTTTTGAAAGAACTATTGTGATAGTTTGATGTGGTATAACTTGAATATATAATCCTTCAGTTAAGAGAGAGTGAGAATATTGGTGTGTGTTGGGTCTACATAAAATGGAACATGGTAGGTGTTATAAGAATTGGTTAGAGGACATTGAGAATGTGGTTGCACCTAAAATATAGGTGAACCAATATGTGGTCCTAATAATGACTCCGTATTTCAAACCCATTGATCTAGGACTAGAACCATGAACATTATTATGGTATATGACACTACAGAAATTCCAAGTGGATGATATATTTTTTTCATTCATGGGATGATCTGAGAAATCAATCATGAAGGGAAAGAGGAAGAGGGGCAGTTTTTCTCACTGAGGTGGTATAAAAAAATTGCATCACAAGAACAATTAACCTTTCAATATGTCTCAAGACTAAGCTTGGATGTTTTTTATGAAGAAAGAAGGATTATATTAAAGGTTAATATCACCAGTCGTACATAAGCAGAGCCAAGAGGGGAAATTGTCTAGCCAATGTTGGATGATATCGAAGGGGCCTGAGGCCGCCAGCTGATGGGTTGCATTGTTTCCTTCCCTTTTGGTAAAGGAGAAGGTGCTGTAAGAGAAGTCGTTGCACAGCTAGCGGATTCTTCTGACGATAACGCCAAAGGCCTGGAGTCTGGCATCACCATAGTTAATAGAATTGATAACCGAAATGTAGTCAGACTCGATGATGATATCGGCCCATCTGTGGTCCACAGCGAGCATCATCCCTGCAAGTATAGCAAAGGCCTCACCAACAGCCTGTTCCCAGAAGGCATAATGTGGTTCATATTTTGCTGCAATGATCTGCCCGAGATGATTTTGAGCCAGGAGGCTGAGAGAAGCAGTCCCATCCTTGGGGAGAGAGGCATCCACGTTAATATTAATACTCCCATCCTTTGGGGGGGGGACCATGAGGGGGCAGCGCCTTGCAGCAGGTGTCCTTCACGGTCCTTCCATCCCTCAATCCAATAAGTGGCTCATTCAATCCAGAACTCGGGAGGTTGGTGAACATGTTGGAAAACTGAATCATTACGCCGGATCCAAATTATCCAGGCCAGGGTGCAATGGGAGCTTGCATCAGACGATGAAAGAGAAGAACACCAACACATCAGAAGATTGGGGAGATCAGCGGCAATGTCTAGTGAGGCATCCGGAGTCGAGCCCCATAAATTCCAAATTTCCCTGGCCCCCAGGAAGAGAAAGATGGCGTGCCAGGGGGTTTCAGGAATATTCGGGCAGAAAGGACATGAGTCAGCACTGGCCATATGGCGGTAAACCTGGAGGCTCATGGTAAGGAGGGTGCCCGTGCATACCTGCCACCAAAATTGGCAAATTTTTTGGGGGACATTGAGCTTCCAGAGCGCATTCCATGGTCCCTCATAGCGGTCGAGAGCGTGAAAACCAAGAGCCAGTCTGTATCCGGATCTCACAGTGTAGTCGCCTAAAACATCATTGTTTCAAAAAAGATGGTCGGGACCTGCATCAGGGACACAGGAGATGCTCAGGATAATTCTTTGGTCTCTTTCATTAAACCATTCCCGGATCTTTTCCACGCACCATCCCGGACCCTTGTCATAGAATAGGCAGTTGACAGTGGAGGCCTATAGACTTGGTTGGGCGGGGGATGTGTCCCGCATACCATCTCTATCGACAAGCCAGGGATCGGTCCAGACGTTGATAGATGATCCATTACCAATCCTCCAACCCACCCCTTTCTCAAGAAGATTTTGGGCCCCCAAAATACTTCTCTAGAGGAAACTTGGACGGGGCCAAGAAAGGATCCAAGGAAGTCCGTGTGGGGATAATACGTGGCCTGGAGAACTCGTGCACAAAGAGATGAAGGACGGTTCAAAAGGCGCCATCCTTGCTTGGCCAGCAGTGCTTCATTGAATAGGAGAATATTCCGGAATCCCATCCCTCCCTCCAACTTGGGTTGGCAGAGTTTCTCCCAGGCCAACCAGTGTGGTCTATTTCTTCAATCGTTTTCCCCAACCAGAAGTTGGCAGTATGAGAATGGATCAGCTTGACGATGGCTGTCAGGAGCTTAAACATAGACATAAAGTTGCTGGGGATAGACTGGATGACAGCTTTAATTAGGGTTCCTTTTCCAGCTTTAGAGATGTTTTTTGGGGTCCAGCCTTGAATGTTTTTCTCGATTCTGTCCACCAGAGCTGCAAAAATTTCTTTCTTGGACCGGCCAATCACCGTAGGGAGTCCGAGATACTTTTGGTGTTTATCGACCATATGGATGCCTGAAGAAGCACAAAGCTTAGCTCTCTTGGCAGGAGGCACCCGTACGCTGAAGGAGATCTCCGATTTTTCATGATTGATGGACTGTCCAGAAGCCCGCTCATATTGCTGGATCGCATGGCTGATCACCCGACATTCATTAATATTGGCTCTAGAGAAAAGGAGGAAGTCGTCTGCGAAGAAGAGATGTGACACTTGTGGGCTCTCACGGCAGACCTTTACTTAGTGAAAATAAGGGAAATTTTACCATATTACCAAGATCATTCCACAATTAAAACATTATGGGGTCATCTTCTAGGATATTCTAGTAGTGCCCCTTGGTTGAGTGTTCAGGGAACACATTATGTGTCCCAGAAATCATATTTTTAATGGAAATAGGGAAGCATAATAATCATCTTTTGGAAAAAATGGTTAGAATTTTTGATTATATGAATACCATATCTCCCTATTAAGGGAAATCTCAATAGATCAATATTGACTAATGTGCAGTAAGACAGAAATTATAAGGATATAATAATTTTATTGAGGATTATAAGTATGTACCAATGATAGTGACAGGTATGATTATTCTGAATTCTCCCCATTTGCATTCTCTGTTTGATACTAGTTCATCACTTTCATTTATTGCATATCATGTTGTTGAATTGTTACATTTAAAAGATGAGGTGATGCCTTTAGAAAATAAAATTTCAAATGCCTCTTAGTCTAAGAGAATGTATAAATTTTTGATATAGATAAATTTCTATAAATATCAATGGATATGAGTTAATATGGGATTTATCTTTGGTGGAGATGGAATCTTAGGATATAATTTTTAGTACGGACTTGCTTGAAATGTTATGGGATAACATTGAATATTATAGAATAACATTTTGTTTCACAAATAAGGATGGAGTCGTGCTTATCATTAGATAAGAATGGACTAAAAAGGATTGTACAATTGTGTTTCTAGCATAAGTAGTTGGAATGATCTCATATCAGTTTGGAGTGATAAATTTTTTATCTATGGATGGGATTGAGAATATACATTTTATTGTAGTGGTCTTTAAGTTTTAATTTGTTTTCCTCACAAATTTATTAGGGATCTACTTATTTGAGAAGTGGATTTTATTATTAATCTACATATGAGGACTAGATCTATTTACATTCCATGTAATTGGATATAACCAAATGAATTAAGGGTGCTAAAAGTTTAATTAGAAAATCTAGATATCAAAGGTTTCATTCATCCAAGAACATATACCTGGCCTGCAATTGTTTTTTTCTAGAAGTAATTTAGAAATATAAGGATTTAAATGGATTATCATAATCATAGCCATGTTATGATAAAGAATAAATATTTACTTCCTTGAATAGATGATCTGTTAGGATAATTTAGGGGAGCTTAATGGTTGTACAAAATTTACATGTGATCATGATACCACCAAATGTAGATTAAAATGGAGGATATTCCAAAGAAATATATAAGGAGTAGATATGGGAATTAAAAATATAAGAAATTTACTTTAGGAATTAATAATGAACCAGTTTCATTTATGGTGTGAATGAATCATACATTTTTTGGAATCTAGAGTTTTTATGTGTGGGTGTTTTCAGATGACATATTGGTGTATTCATGAACAAGGGATGAACATGATAATAACTTACTGACATTGTTGGGAATCTTTATGGATTATTTTATGTATACAAAACTATGAAGTGTGATTTTAGGAAGGAATAATTATTTTTCCATGCATTGGTAATCTTTAAAAAAGTAGTTACTATGGATCCAATGAATATAGAGAACATTATCTCTAGGAATCCTATGTGGAATTTATTCATGATTTGGATTTCCCATGATCTATATGGTTATTACTGATTATTTGTTGGTACTACTCATGAATAGAATCTCCAATGACAACATTGAAAAAGAAAATTTTTCCATTCCACTGGATGTGGAATGCTAGATTTATTTTCAAGACAAAAAGGTCCACCTTACATTAAGGCCAGTATTTATTATTCTATAATTAGGACAAGTACACGTGGTTAATTTTGATTTTTAGGGATATGTTATGGGATTTTTTTTCAAGTGGAGGGAGATCATGATGTTACTTATGGATCAATGTAGTTGTAGGTTAATTATAAGAACATACCAAAACATGATTTGGAGTCAGATTGAATCATTCATGGCTTGAATACATCACTTTATTATATCATTGGTGATATATTTGTCTGTTCACAAATCATAAGAGCTTCATGCATATTTTGTCACAATAATATTTAAAATGGAGAAAAATATATACATAGAGTATCTCAAAATTTCTTCCTTTGAATTGATGTATACACATGGAAAAGGAAATTTTGTGGTGGATGCATTGAGTTGAAACTCAAATTCTCAGTTATAAAAAAACATTAGATGAGTGGTAGTTGATGTTGGTCCTAGACAACAGGAATTTATAATGTGAATAAAATGATGATGTAGTGGTTTTCATTAACTTATATTTTGTTCATTATTTAGTGAAGATAGTTATGTATGAATAAACATCCGATCTAGAATACATTTTTATGAGGTCAAAACATAAGGGTGGGGAGACCATTATAGGATTGAACTTGGATGTGAAACTAGTGTTGGGGTTGAGAAATCATATGTTAGTACCTAAGGATTTTTAAGAACAACATCTTCATTCTCACCACCATTCAATAATGTTTTTCATCATGGAACACAACATTTTTCAATTTCATTTAATGCATAATTTTGGTTATCATTATAAAAAGTATGGTGGTTGAGCTTGTTTTGAGATGCTTAACATATCAACATATTAAGAAAGATCATTAATGTTCAGAAGCATTGTTGCAACCATTACATAAACCACTTCAGAAAAGTGAGTATATAGCTGTAGATTTTTTATCATGTGTCCCATTAACATTTTTGAAACATGATTCCATAAGTCTGATTATGGATCAGCTCAAAAAGGCAGATAATTTAATTAAACAATCAGAAATCGAATACGGTGGAAGAATTTTCAAAATTCTATATACAAGAAGGGGTAAATATGAATGGTATACCAGTTTCAATAGTGTTAGATAGAGATTTGAGGTTAACATATTGTTTCTACAAATACATACAAAAATCAATTTGGACATAGTTGACTACGAGTATGGTGTATAATCCTTAGATATATGTGAGAAAGTAAAGATTTATACAAACATTGGAAGGCATGTTTCATGCTTTTGTATTAGATTTTTGTGGATTATAGGTAGATCATATACCATTGTTGGAGTTCCCTTATAATATCAGTTATTAAGCATCAATGCAGATGGATCATTTTGAAGTATTATTTGGCATTCCATGTAATTTGATACTTTCTTTTGTCGGAAACAGGTGAATATTAACTAGTTTTTCCAATATTTCTTAATGAAACAATGGATAAGACTCAATTTATTAGAAAATTATTTGAGAAAAATTATGGTCTTCCTAAATTTTATGTGGATCATCATCGATGGTCATTTTCATTTGAAGAGAGTTATAAAATGTTCTTGAAAATCACTCCAAGGATTGGGAATCATCATTTTGGGAAGTAGGTATTGTTATATACTTGATATATAGGATGTTTTGAGATAATTTAAATTGTTAGAGAGGTGAAATATTAATGTGAATTTCAACTATGTTTTAGTGTGTTTTAAAATGTGTTTTGTATATCTTAGTTAAATATTTTTCATCCTGATCTTTTCCATGTGATTCGATGGGATCATGTTGACCAAGATCCATATGATTCATTAGTGCACATGATAGTGTGGGTTGTGGAAAGACAAGATAACTTATTTCATGGAATAATCAATGATCTACTATGGTTTTTTGTGGAATCATGGTTAGATTTAGGAATATACTTGTGAAAAAGACAAGGAAATGAAATTGAAATTTATTGAACTCATTTGGGATAGTGAAGGGGGTATACCATCTATGTACATGATGTCCAATGTTGTGGAGAATGTATCACTATTGATTTCAAGTAGGTGACCATTCTTTTATGATTTATATATATACAATTTTATGGTGATGTTTGGGAGGGTTTGGATGAATTTTGGAATTATTTAGGGGATTTTAGGAAGGTCAACATCTGGTTCATAGTTAGTTGAAAACATGTAAATTCACTAGGAAACCCTGGAAAATGAGATAGTGGCTAAGGGGGTGGTGCATATGGAAGTACTCTACTGGTCCATACTAAGTGGCAGCCTAGGATAAATCATGAAACTTATGATAATGTGATTTGGCATTGTTGGTGCATAGTCTAGAAACTATGTGACCCAACTTTGTGTGGTTTATTCTTGAGAAATAATTTGGTGCACATTTAGCACACCATTTTCCTAACTGTGAGTCTAATTGTGCATGTTTTAAAATCTATATCCTTAAAAAGTGGATCTAAGTAGAGAATATTCTATACCCCATCATTTCTACCAAAAATCTTCCCTAACTCAATAATTATAATTCCAAATGCCTATGGAGGCTTCTCCTATTGATATAGAGGCAATATTATGGATTTTTATGTTGTATTGATGCCCAAATCACATGGAAAGTCATCGTTCTAGGAAATTTTTCTTGTTTTTTCCAATGATATTCTTCTCCATCACCCATATTTCCATGGATATACATTCTATGTTGATATATATGTGGTAATTGGTGCCATATATGTTGATATTATCCTTTTCAATGATTGGGGAGGAGATCTAAGGCAGGTTATTTTTTGAGTTTCAACCCGATTTTGCGTGTGTTTGAGTATCGTTCTTCGTTTTCACCAAAAAACCCAAGGTAGGTGGATTCAGCCATAACTATTATAATTTTAATAAAAAGTATTTATTTCAAATTTATTATTTTAATATAAATTGGTTGGGAATGTTTTCTTCACATCTAATTGAAATCAATCGTTACTAACTATTTTTGAAATTGTGGAATTTAGGTGTATTATTGGAAACATATTTTGGAAAAAATGAATATTAAAATATGATTTAAATTTATTATTTTGTTTTGATACTTGGGAAAAATTTTCCAATAACAGTTAGGAATTATTGAAATAGATTGTTGGAAGGTTCTTTGATAAAATATTGGTTTATTGAAATGGAAAAAATAGTTGTTTTGGAATTAATTTTTGGAATATTGGATGTGTGGGATCATGTGCATTCAAGACAAAGAAGTTTATGGAGTATCCCCCTTAATTTTATGGTTTTATAAGATTCAGGGCTCTCCCAAATCAATAGGGTTCACTAGTTGTGGGTGTTCATGTCTATTTTGGATTAATAAGGTTATCGAGTCTACCCAATCATTAGTGGAATAGATATGGGTCAGGACTCTCCACAGTCAAATTGTGTATTAAGTGTGGTCTTATTTAATGGATGACCCATGACTCGCAAGTATATAGAGGTCCATGATTCTTTCATGGATTTATGTGTGTATATTTGGAATGTAATGGATTATTTCCAAAGGGATATTGTAGAATGTCATTAACATATAATGTGGTTGATATTTGTAGAACTTGTTACTGTTTTGTGAAAACTGCTTGGTTATAGAACTTGTTTATATTTTGATATAAAATATTTAAAAAATTATTTATGTAAATATTTTATATAATTGTACTAACATGTTCTATCATAGTGGTGTGAGTATAGAATTGATTTGTGGAAATCCTTCTCAGTTTCATTACTCACTTCTACAATAGAAATTTTGTGCTTTTATAGATATAAATTACCAGGACACTAGAAAAGGTAATATATAACTTTTCAATATTGGTTCCTAGTGATATATGGGTTGTTGTTGGAGTTATAGAATGTTGGGATATGTCTATTGACTTTTTGAGTCATGAGATTTTATTTGGTTTGTCTTCCACTATTTAAATGTTGTTCTTTTCAATCCACTATGGCAATATTTTGACATTTAAATTTTATATAGTAGTAATTCATCAATTTTTTTCATTTATATAATGTATAATGTTGTAGATTAATTGGTTATTTTTTTAGTAGGTTATTTTATTTTCAAAGGTTAAATCATCCCAAAATTTAAACGGATCACTTTCCAGTTATTTCCAGCCTTTTTTGGGTTACATATGTCACTTAAGGACAAGTAATTCCCATTCTCATTCACTTGAAAATTATAATAAGGAGGGATGTTACATTATGAAATAATATTTATTTTAATGCTATTTCAATTATTTCAGATTCATATCCAATTAAATATTTACATACATAAAATTTATTTTCTAAAATAGATATTGTTCTTGTGGGTGATAATTTTTATTAGTAAAAAGTATTAGATAATACTTAATGTACACGATAGATGAGTTCCTATAAAAATAGTATTTTAACACTCCTTAAAAATTTATTTATGAATAATATTATTAGATTTTATAAAAAATACATTTATTTTTTTACATATCATGATAATATTATCTTATTTTAAATAGTTTGGATTATTCTAATGAAATTTACTTTTAGGTAAGTAGTACAAAATTTAATTTTATCAAAAGAATAAATATTAGATTATTATTAAAATATAATATGGCATGGATATTTATGAAATAATATTATTAACCAAATATGTATTTAAAAATATTATTTCTAATTTAAAAATATTGATTTTTTATTTTAATCCTTATATTTATCTTTTTTTAACTAAAATTATATTTTTCAAGAAATGTTTTTACATAATGTATTGTTATTATATTAAAATTTCTTTACATATATTTGTTGAATATTTATATTATGAAATGAATTTTTGATATGGAAATATATGATCAAAATATATTTTTAGAGCATTTTTTATTTTAGTCTATAGTGAAAAAGTTACAATAAAAAACTAGTTATCAAAGTAGAAATGAAAAATTGATGAAAAAAAAGGAAACCAAAAAAGTAAAAGGAATAACCTATTAAAAATGATTTAAATTGATTTTTCAAGGTTTTTATTGAAAAAATATTATTTATATTCAATAATTGTAAATGTTAATAGCCACATGAATTTTTTAACTTGTTCCCCATTTTTATTAAATGGTTATAATTATAAAAAATATATACTCACCATGTATAAACGGGTCCTCTCACTTCCACTTAATGACCCCTAAAAGAAAACATTTTCCACAAAAAACTATACCCATTTTCCTTCATTTATAATATTAATCATTTTCCATGAGCAATATCATGAAATATATTTACTTAATTATTTAATTTAAATAGGTTATTCTAACAAAAATCATATGTCTTCAATGTGAGACCATTTTCCCAAACATATTTTCATTTAATTATTTCATTCCCTAATAAAATTTTATAATTATAATATAATGATATATGTATTTTAAATATAATTTTTTTATTATTCTATTGAAATATATATAAAACACATTTTATTCTTTATATTATGAATACTTAAACAACCATTCACACATTGTGTGGAATACTTCCTCAATTATGAAACATATTTTTTCCACAACTACCACTTTTCATATATTATATGGGTGAAATTGAAGAATTAAATTAAAATAAATAATATTATTATCATTAGAAAGATACAAATTATAGTGTATATTTTTCCCCTATATTCTTTATGAAATTAAAATATTAATTGTGAGTTGTGTGGCCTATCTCCTCCTTGAAGCAACACAAATCAATTTTCATATAGTGTATTTCTTATTTATTATATTATCTTAATATATAATTTAACATTGTAATATTATCTAAATAATTCCATTTATTTAATTAAAAAATTATTATTCAAATATAAACCACTTGTATATTCATAATAAATAATTACGTATGGTATTTTCATGTTTGGGTGGGTGTAACCAACGACTAGAATAATGTAATATAATTATAACATGATTTCATAAGAGAAATTTATTATAGATAATTAATGATATATATAACAATATGATGATTTTATTTTGTTATAAATCATAAAAAAACTTCCACCAACAATTTCATATTTAAATATCATAAATGTACATTAATTTAATAAAATTATAATACTAAAAATAAATTTAAATCATCAATTCCATTAACATTTATGATATATTAATGATTCAAAATATTTGGGTAATGGAGTAATACATTGAATTGGGATTCATGTACCAAATAAACTTGATATCTAATAATGAATACATAAATAGATAAGAACTAAATAGTATCCATGTATTGAATAATTATAATTTATGTATAAAAAATGTTATAGAAATTAATAAATTTCTAATATAGGTGATTATGGTTTTTATATTTTTATAGGAGATGTTAATGAACTACTATTGAAGTAGAGCATACTATTATGAGTTTATTCTATCAAATTTTCAAACAGTCTTTAATATTCCTTATTATAAATCATTTTTTCATTAGTATGTTGTATCTATTTCCATGTAAAAATTTATTTTATCATGATCATACCATTATTGATTGTATTTATTTTTTTATTTTATATTATATCCCACAATACTTTTTTATTAAAAAAAGTATATTAAAGTCATGGAGTTTTTAACAAAATATTCTTCCTTTGTGTTACATGATTTATTCATGAATTTAGATCCTATATTTTAAAAAAAATCATTTTTATGGTATTTTTTTCTTTTATATATGTGGGGAAATTTTTTCAATTTAAATCAGTTTGATGAATCATTTTTATATAGAAATTAATTGATAGTAAAATAAGGAATATTGGAAAAGAGAACCGTAAATAAGAATTTTATATCATTCATTAAAAATAATTTTCCCTGAACTTTTTTTAATTTGGTTATCATTTTAATATTTATTCAGAAAAATATCTATCTATAATGATGTTAGGTTTCACATTTTTTAAACTATTCTCTTTAAATGTTAATTTATTTAATTCATGGATTAATTTATTTCATTTATAAATGGTGCGATAATTATTTTTACTTCCATGGTTAATTTATATTACCATATTTTAATTATTTTCATTCGATGTTATCGAAAGTCCAATATTATCTTGATGAGTTCTCTATAAAAAGTGAATGATAATCCTTAAAACATTTTATGTAACCCATTTTATTAACATGCATCTTTTTAATGTGATAAGTGAATTATTTTTTAAGTAGAACTCATAACTGTAGATGATCATGGGTGAGGTACTCTATCACGTTATAATAAATTAATTAGAAATTAAAATCTCATTAGAAATTTATTCCTAAGTATGTTTTAGTTTATCACAAGTGTGGTCACTAATAAAGAATCTCAATAGTGTAATCTGTAACACCATATGATTTTATTAGAGTTATGTCTTTTGAAATATATTATATGAAACAAAAAAAATAAAGAATATAAAATAATTTATCATGCTTATAATTTAATATTAAATTATGTTTAAATAAATTTAGTATGTTTCATAGCTTGAGATGTATGCAATAATGGGTTTAAAAAAATATGATAATTCATTAAAATATTATTATTTAAATATAAAAATTATAACATAGAAATAAATTTTGGGCATTTAATTATGTATAAATAAATTTTGTGGATTTTATTTTGTACACTTGTGGTATAAAAATTCAAGGGTTATCTACTGATTAGAATTAAAATTAGAACCAATTGTTGTGAGAATAATTTTTTTTAAAAAATTGAATTTTTTTATGAATTTTTGTTTAGTCTCTATTTGGAAAAATAATTTAAAATTAATTTTTATACATCTTAGGAAATAAATTTGAAAAAAATAATTTTTGAACCAATCATATTGATTTTAAAATATGGAGATATTTTTGGATTTTTTTGTAAAATAAAACATTTTTATGATTAATGTAAATAAATTTTTGAATAAAAATGTAATTTTAATGTAATAAATTGAATACATTTGTTATTTATATTTTTTAAAAAATTGACATTATTATTACATAACTATATTAATTAAAACAAATTACAATTGCATATTCTTTATATTAGTGTTTAGAATATGTTTATTTTATGCCTTTAAACACCATATGTCTTAAAACTAATTTAAATTCTATCATGATTACCCATTTCAAATAATTAAATTAATCCCTATTATGGAATTTTATCAAAGAAATGCATAATATATTTATATATTTATATATTATTTTAAATTCTTATAATTTTTATTACATTTCATATAGTTATTATGATACCATATTTCTAAAAAGTTGTACTTACATTGAAATCATTTTTTCAATATTGCTAGAGGATTAATTTAAAATTAAATTCTTCCACATTTACGAGCTGAATATTTCATAATTGATTCAATATTGGTAACCATCATAATTTATACTATGTAATAAGTTGAACTAAATTTCTTACCATAATGAATAATGCTTGAAGTAAAAATTATTTTTCATGGGTAAGTTAAAAATAGGTTTATTGGTGGGCGGGGTAAAACTCCAATGATAGTGGTTATAAATTACTAAAAACTTGTGTAATTATTATAGGATGGTCATATTCTGACCTTGAATATTCTATTTTTCAAAAAAAATCTATCTAACATACTTTTTGTATTAGAAAATTATTTCATAAAACATTAATTCCATAAATTTCAATGGCTTCCACTACCCAAATTATAACAAGACACCTCATATCATATCCATTCCAAACATCCAAAATCCATTGGTTCAGATGAAAAAATTCTATTTAACTTCCCCAATTCCTCACCCTCATCTTACTAGACATTTCATGGTGTAAATACATCATTGGATAGATTTTAGTTAAAAAAAAATTTTATCCGAATAAGAGGTAGTGTCTTTAACTGATAAATTTATTTTATTTCTTTATCACCCTTATTCAAGTAATATTAAAATATGATGATGAGATTTTAATATTATATTTTATTTTCTTTAAACCATGTCCCCCAATATCATGGTGATAAAAAACTATTTATCTTGTTTACGAAGGACTACCACAACTCGAACCAACATAATTCATTTTCCATCACCACATATCACAACTAGATATAATGTTGTGTATAATGTTTATATATAATTTTATGACATAAATATATTTACTTAATTATTATATAGTATAAAATTTCTTACATTCCAGACTTTAGAGAACATGATAAGTCGCTTCTGTGTACTGAGTACTACTACATCACAAAGCAATGTGATTCATTCTTAACTAAAAATATGAATGGAATTTAAAAAATAATAAATTTAATGAATATATTTGATATATATGACATGATATTGGATCGTTAAAATTAAATTAAAAAATTCATCACCATTTCACAACATATGGAAATGAATACATTTCACATGCGTACATACAACGTACGATCTCCATGAAGCGACGTGAATCATTTTCCATGTTCAAAAAATTTACAACTATTCTAAATATGTATCTCATAAAAACAAGAAATATATTTATAAAAATTATTTTATAATAACAATGACAAAAAATTAACATATGTTCACAATATATAACATTTTGGATGAAATTTTGAATAGAAAATAAGAAAATTATCTACATAAAATGTATTTACAATATAATATTATTAACGAAAGAGTAATAAAATTTTATAATAGGATCATATATAATATTATATAAAATAATCCAATTATTATATAAATTAATAAAAATTTCAAAACCCCTATACATGATGAAAAATAGTGCTTAACTAATGGGGTGCTTGAGGTAAGGGGCTTCTTGACTCAATATTCATTAATTGGATTATATGTGAACATTGATTTTTATATTATGAAAATATCATCTGTTAAATTACATTTTATTAGTTAATGATTTTATTTTAACATTATTTATTATTTATTTAAATTTCTTACACATAATGAATTTATTTAATAACTCTCTCTTCTGTAATATGGACTTTGTAAAGGTTTCATCTGACAACATCCCTCTTTGAGACACATGTATTTTATACACACTATATATTCGAAATGTTATATATAAATTCCAATAAAATATTATATAATAAAGAGTTCCAAATCCAAGAAGTTTTTTTGTAAAAAACTTATATTCTTATTGGATGGTATGTTATGCTCCACAATTTTTTGAACTGATATGGAATTAGGTTTCAACAACTTTTTAATCATCTTTTTAGGATTGAATCTTAATTTATAGAAATTAAATGAACATTTCCTAATAAAAGACTTCCATTTTATTTTCCTATGGTTATTTATGATGTTTTAAAGTAATATAAAAATTCTACTCTCTTTGGTATATAATAATATTGACAAATTATTTATAAAGAAAAAATGACTTCATTTATATCTTTGATTGAAATTTTCTTCCTCGAAATCTATGATTTCTTAATATTATTTGAAAAGTATTTTACTGCGATTATTTAACTTCATTTTTATCCAAAATTCAATTTTTGGAAAGAATTTAACTGTAATATTACCCAGGATTTTCAAAAATGTTACTTATTAAATTTTTATACAAATATGTGATCAGAATTAATATTTTAACATATTCTATATGATAAAGAACTATTCCACCATCATAGACACTCAATCATTTTTTGCTTCATTTTATAGCCTCAAAAGACATTTTTAAAAAATTTATTCAAATTCTCAGAATTTGTTAGTATATAAAGAAGTGTTTTCAAAATTAAAAGCATATTTTTTTGAAGAAATATTTTACGAGATATTTTAAAATAATTTTCTATCTATAATGAAATCTTATTACGTTACTCAAAGGGAAAAGTTTAATTTCATTTATAATTTTTTTAATATTTATACATATATATTCAAAAATAGATAAAACATTCTATGTTATGTTTTATTTTAATATTATTTATATATGACTCTCATATAAAAACATATTTTATTCTCCCTTCCATTGATAGGATAATACATTTTTTATAGAAATATAATAAATTCATTCATTATGAAATTTAATTTGAATATGATATGATGAAAAATTGTGTAACCTAATTTCTACCCATGGGTAAATATACATTATGAATTATTATCTATTTATTTTTTGTTAAACACGTAGATCATGAATAACTTATGATGGGTGCATCCATATTTCTCTCCAATACATTGGTTGTGTTTTAGTCCCATGGGATGTCATGTATGAAATTAAAGAGTAAACCAAAGACATTATGGGAGATTTTATGTCGTGTTATTTTTTCAATGTAGTTTATCCTAAATCATCTTTATGCCCTATTTTATCTCCATGACTAATTTCCTCTTCAATAATGTTTTATTGATACTATTTTCATTAGGTTATTCTTCATTGAGATTATGTATTATCCTTATATTTATGATTTAATTGAATACTTTTTATTCTCACAACATATTTTCTTATCTTTTTTACTCCCTTACTTGTCTTTTTAGAACTCCCTTCTATCTATGAATTAATATGGCTCTTCCATTCAATTTTGGAACATGATAGGATTTAGGAGAATAATATAATTAAAAAAATAAAAGTTATATTTTTTTAGTATCTATTATGTGTTTTATGAAGCTATTCTTCAAAATATAGTAGTAGTTTATGGTATTTTAGTTGTATTATTGGATGTTTATTTTTCAGAATATTATAATATTACATATAAAAGGTTTGGTTCCTTATATTTGGTATTAAAATTAATTATTTCTTAGCCTTTTGAAACATGTAAAATAAAACATTATTGACGACCCTATATTTAATTAATAAGATAAAACTTTGAATATATAATGATTTACAATATTAAGGAAGTATATATTCTATGGTTCTTGAAAAATCACATCCCAATATATATATTATTAGTGGATGTGGTTATAAAATAATTCACATCAGGGTAATAAATATTACAAAGTAACATTGTTCTTGACTCGATAATTATCTGGTGCATGAAATATTTCCTAAATAAACATATTGTTTGACACTTATCTGGGATATTTTTATGAATTTAATGAACTCAATAAACTATAATGATGCATTTAAATTGATGATGATGATGTATTAAATAGGATAAATTAATGGGGTATTATATTTAAATAATAATGAAATGAATTTAATATATTATAAATCATTATTCTAGATTATGTTGTTTCCCACTATGGATATTATTTCTCCCACTATTATTTATGGTTTTATAAAATATTGGTATCCAAAAAAGAATTATGATAACATTGAATGTGATATATTATGTATTGATCAGAAATGGAATGAGATGATGGATAGAGTAAAGAATATTTTGATTCTTCTTAATCAGTTGCCTCAATGTTTTATAATCATTATTCATATTAAACAACTCTCTAATTAACTTAATAAGGAAGGGATAGAGTTTGGAAATAGTTTATGTAATTGAGACTATATTAAAAATAAGACTCTGTTTCCAATATATTGTCAATGTGGGAAGAAGTCTTCAAGGGAAGGTCTAAAAGTAACATGACTATATGTTACATGTGCGGATGAATGGGACATATTATTTTATTCCCAAGGAAAATTTAAATTTAATGTTAATTCAATATATGAGGATAGTGTAATCCCTATGGAATAATCAATTGTTGATTTTTTTAAATGTGGAAAGAATGATAATTTTGGAAATCATTTTTCTATGTGGAATGTTCAAGAAAATGATCTAAAAAGTTACATAAGAATTTTTTTTCTGTTGATGATAACAAGAATTCAAGTGACATATGAAATTAATGAAGTATTAAGGATTAAGATAATTAATCCTAGAGAATTGAAAAAAAAATTAGTTAAATTATTGAAATGTATATATACTTGAATTCATGAATTAGGTGAACCATAAAATATATAAATATATGGATTGTCTTGGAGATGTTTTTAATTACGGATAGATAATAAAATATTGACTGTTACTAAGGAACTAGAAATGATATGGAATGGTAAGGGGACACTCAGTATAAAAAATTCATAATAGAGGAGAAGATAATCATGGATATGTGTTTGATGTTTAGTCTATAAGTTGATTTTTTTTAAAATAAATGATTTTTATTGATAAACATACTATATAAAAAAAGTGATTTATAGAGAATGTTATTTTTAAGATAATAATTACATTCTTGATTATATTATTAGATAATGGAGAGTTATTAATATGATAATAATATATGTTTTTCAATAATTTTTAAAAAGGAATACCTACATTTTGTAAGAAATACCATATCTTCTAGAATGATAGTATGCCTTGAAATCCCAATAGAATATCGATAATGGTGTAATGCCTACCCCTACAAAATCTTATCTATTAGTTAGTATAACATTATTTTTACATATATTATTTTAAGGATAAATATTAAGTTGTTTGTGTGGAAAAAATTATATGATGTGGATATTTATTTTGGGTAACTAATAACATTTTTAAATAAGTTTTATTAGGATCATGTATATAATATTTTTTTTTATGTATTGAATTATTTAGGAAGATTTATATTTTTTGAGGTTTTAGTTGAAAGGGAAAGATAAAATATTCTGGGATAAAATCGTTATTCTTGTTAAGGTTGTTGACATTATTTGGGATATCGTGTCATATACTTAAGATGTGATCTTGGCTAAGAATTTGTTTTCATGATTAAATACTGAATAATAACATATTTATATTAAATTTATATATATTATTATTATTTTCTAACATTATTCATTTAACTAAAGATAAAATTAATATATTATTCTTATTTTATTGATCTTATGATATTTTTAATGTTAATTTTAGTTCCTCATGAAAAAAAAAATTTAGATATTCATTTTTTAGGATATGTGATAGATTGGTAACTGTTTAAATAATAAAAAAAGAATGAAATTGTGATTATCATGGATAATTATACCATGTATATTCTCTTATATTCTTAGATAGTAAAATAACCTCTCAGTATTTTGAAAATGATCTTGAATAAAAAATGTTATTGTACAAAATTTACATATGAGGTATAAAATGATATTATAATTCATCATATATTTATGGTTATGTGGTCTGTAAAATTCCATTGATCTTTCTAGTTCATGTGATAAGTAATCTATATCACTCTCCATAATAATTTTTTTTCTTCCATGTTTATCACTTTACAATCATGAAATGTTCTCCTATATAAAAAACATATATTATGCTATTTTTTTATAATTCACACATCCATTTATATCTTATTAAATTAAAGTAATATATAAATTTTTTAAAATACATGTTTCCATAAATATTATTTCAAATGTCAATCCCTTGATTATTGAGATTAAGATTAAATTGTGAGGGCACAATTCATTTATGGGGGGAGAATATAACACCACGAGATTTTAAAATAATAACATCATGTTTAATATAATATTTTACTTAAACCACTAGTATTATAATATAAGGTTACTACCTAAGACATTAGGATATATTTATTTTTAGATAAATTTAATCTCTTTGATAAATTATGATGCGTGCAATACAAGGATTAACTGAAATGGGAAACTCTATTAAAATATTATTATTTAAACGTGACTTCTATAACCCATCCATTATGTTTGTGGTTATGGATACGACTAATGAAATTTGAAAATTATGTTGTTTTCACATTTATAAAATAAATTCAATGGTTATATATTTATTATAAATAGTATAAGAACCAATTTTTTTTCAGAAAACTATGCTTCTCTAAAAAGTCATTTAGTCACACTTTACAGAAATTATTTTAATTTAATTTTTAACAAATTAAAAAAATTTATTTTTAAAAACCTAATTTTTTTAGTCATCAAAAATATATTAACATATTCTGAAATTTTAGGATTTTTTTAAAATTTGACTTTTTCATTTAATTTTGAAAATACAAATTTTTATAAACCTTTTATAAATATTTAATGGATTATTTACTATTATTATTTTAATTTTATTTAAAATTTACATAGATTTTACATAAATTTATTTAATATAAATAATTAAATTTAATTAACATTTAAATTATTTTTTTCTATATGAATATTTTCATTCCTTTAAACACATTTTTCAGAAAAATTTTGTAATGTGTATAATGGTAATCTATTATATACAATTAAAAAACCTATAATCAAGAATTATTTTTAAAAAAAATTATATTATATATCTATATTGATGAATTTAAATTCATATGACTATTTGTAATTTTCATATAGATAATATGACAACATCTTTTCCTTAAAAAACATTTCTTGTAAACCCGTTCTTTTGACAAGTATGTTGTTATAAAATTAAATTAATGTCCTCAAATATTTTGAGTTGAATTTGGAAAAATGGATTCCATATTTGATGTCAAAATAATTCATAATATATAATTAGATAAATATAATTTTAACTATAATTAATAGTGATAATAGTATATTTTATTTATGATAGTTAAGGTAAAAACATGATTACCATTCGTTTAAAGGTAAAAATGTGTTAACTGGGGGTTTAAACTCAAAATAGTTAGTGGAATTATTTCTATTAAAAAATTAAAATTGTCCCATATCTCCAACATATAATATTCAATATCATCTCCTTTCATTTCCACACTTCAAAAACATATTTGAACAAAAAATACCTACATCTAAAATCTCTTTAATTCCTTCAAAAAATCTGATACGCTGTTTTTTGTCAGAAATCTATCATAGGAGTGATTTTTTTGAAAACCAAAAGAATTTTCTCAAATAAGAGGCAACATCCTAGACCGAGAATTGTATTAAATTATTCCTTCATCTCATTAATGTAGTATTAAACCATAGTGTTATAAATCAAATCAGTTTCATCCATATAATTATACATCTTATGATAATGGAATTACCTATAACCATGTACTCTTTTCTCTAATGGGAAATGAAACCATTGATCATGTGTACGGTGAAATATCATATAGTAAACCGAAATAATTTTTTTATTCACTGATTATCACAGTTGGAGATAATGATTTATACGAAATTATATGTCATATTTTGGAAATAATAATATATTTCTTACAATCATATGAAATATAACTTCAGACATTCCATTCCGTACAAAATATGATAATCTCGTTCATGTATGTGGAGAACTACAACCACATGATGTGATATTATTCATTTTTCAATATTCCATTAAATGTAAGATAAAAATGATATATTTAATGAATATATATGATATATATGAAAAATATTTTTTCTATTAAATTATCATACAATCCACTTCATTACCATTTCACACATTAAGTAAAGGATAATGCTTCCTGAGGCTACATATGACATATCCTCTCCACAAAGAGATGTGATTCAATATACATGATTAAAAATAAATAAGGATTTTAAAGATGTAGCAAATAAATATAAAAACATATATATATAATTAATATAACATAGGATGTTATGGAGCGATTATTTATTTTCATGATTTAGATCCTTCACAATGAAACATGTCGTAGAAACAAGACAATCCACTACGTAAAAAATATTGATATTGTAATATTATTAACAAATGGGAGATAATATTTTATAAAAAGATAATATATGACATTATAAATAATACTATTATTCATTAATAAGTTTATAAATATTTTTAAACCGGTATGCATGAGGTTAAAGGGTGCACAACAAAAGGGATGCATGGTGTAAGGGTTTTCATGAAATAATTTCCTTTCATTAGTTTAGATGTAAAATTTATTGACTATCTTAGGAAAATATTATGTTTTAAACGACCTTCTATTTATTTATGATTGTATAGTAAATTTTATTTATGTCTATTAACATTTTTTCATATAATCACTAAATTTATTAACTATAACTTTAATCATATAAAAATTGCAATGGTTACTTCTCCAAACATCCTTCTTTTAAAAACATGTTTTTACACACATATTCTATTTATAATGGTGTATATACTTCCAAATTACATAATATATAACCAGTTTCTGATAATTAAGGATATTTTAGTTAAAATCGATCTAATTCATTCATGGAATGTTATGAATCAAAAGATATAAATGTGGTACAGGTTTATGTTATTATATAATTTGAATCATGAATTTTTATTCTTGATTTTAGATTTCTCAAAATAATATGATCATTTACATATAAAACCAATAACATTATTATCAAGTTTCAATTCCTGTTTTTTTCATGTAATAGTACCATGTTAATCACATTGGAAGTAAAAAAAGAGTCATAATATTGATTAAGAAAATCCATTTTCCTTTATCTCTATCATAGAAATTTTTTTATCATTATGATCCTAGTTTTAAAATTTTGTTTTAAAAAATATTTAACTTTGATTGTTTAATATTATTGTAAATATTAATTGGATTTGAACAAAATATTTGGAATATAGAGTAATTTTTAAATTTTCATACTAAAATTTGAATTGAATATTTATTTTTAACGTATTTTGAATTAATAAATTTCTTTATCCATGAATAAATGTTTGCAATATTAAATTGTTATGTTTAATAGGGGATTTAAAAAAAACTCTTTAACTTTGGTGAGTTTTTTATATTTCAGATACATGCATTCAAATGAAAATTACATTTTCCTCAACAAATTTATAGAGTAATTATTAAAAAACAATTTCCAGCTTTGATGATATCCTTTGTTATTAATAAAAGTAATAATGTAACACCATAGAATAATATAGGAATAAATTTATATGTTAAATTAAACATGTCAATTAGGTATACCTTTCATTTGGGATCCAACCTGATTATAATTTCATATTTAAGAATGCACAACATGGAGTAGTGACCAGGATGGGTGACATCATGGGATGTTTCTAAGGGTGTTTGTGAGTGAGGAAAATTAACACATGGTTGAATAAGTATTGGAATGTGGGGACATTCATTAGTTTTATGACCCTTTTAGAAATTTGGTCACCAGGAATGGGACCATGTGTTTCTATTGAAACTGATGGTGCTTAGGGAGCTAGGACATCACAACCATTTTAAGGTGGAGTTTCTGTGTTATCTATGTATCCCAATTATTACATTGGTATATGAGGAGGAACCTTGCCAAATGTGAGGTAAAATAACCCAGTAATTTATAGAGATTTTACAATGGGTATTTAATTCTTTTCGGGGGGGTTAATGTAACACCCCAAATTGAGAAATGGTTAAATTAAAAAATTATATGAATCATGTAAAAATGTTTCACCTTTAATTTAATGATATAATCTCATTATAATGTCATAGTTAATGGTTTTTATCTATGATTAAAGATCAATATGGATTGATTCTTGGTATTTTTCACATGGTGTGTGTGAGTAAAAACAATGCACACAGGAAATAAAAAATACTAGAATATGATGAATTTTATTAGTCTAGTGACCCATTCGAGCATGTGGGTGGGAACATGAATATTACAATGCTTATGCGGGGAAAATGGTGGTGACTTGTGGGCTAGGACATGAAAACCATGTTAAAGTTAGGTCTATTTGATGTCAGTGGGGAACAGTTGATTCACTGGTAAAGAACCCGCCTAGAAGTCTGGTATCCCATCCTGGGTTCCGATACATGGTCCCAAAATAGGGACTTGTGCTCAAGGGGTGGCAGTGTTGAATGTAAAACACAATAATTATAATGGGTAAAATTTATAAATGATATGAATTTTTTTAATAAGGTTCACCTTTATTTTCAAGATACTACCAGATTTTAACTCTATAGGTATGTGTGTATGGCATGGAGTAGTGACCAGGTAGATTGATCTACTAGGATGTTTCCCAAGGTTTGTGTTAGTAATCATGATGAACACTGCAAAAAAAGTGATTTAATGAGGAAAATTCAATTGTATGATGAAATGTTCAGGCTCATAGGTTGGAATAATAGTTTGGACCATGTACCAATGGGAAAAACAGTTGTTCCTATATATCCAGGATCGAACAACCATGTAATGCTAGGCTATTTGTGCATTCCGCAAGGCCCAATTAATACATATGTATCCAAGGAGGAACCTATCTAGATGTGAGATGGAACTTCATGGGTTGAGATATAGGGTCCACAAACAAAATTTCTATGGGGGGGGTAATGTAATTCCCCAAAATGAGAAATGGTTAAATTAATAAATGATATGAATCATGTCAAAAAAATTGACCTTTTTTGGGAGGATACCTAATTAGAAATATATATTTCAGACTGCTTGGCATGCAGTGTGGATCAGGATGGGTGAACTCCTGGGATGTTTACCAGGTAGTTTGTGAATGATCACAATGGACACTGAAAAGAAAATGTGTTTCCCATGGGGGGCTGTTATTAGATTGATGACATGTTTTGGCATGTGAGTGGGCCCCATGTAAGGGACAGTGAGTATGTTGGGTGACTGGAGGTTCCAGGAAGGACAATCCCTAAAAAACATGTTAATATGGTCTGTATATGTTTTACACATGTCCCAACTATTGTATAAAAATTTATTTTTCTCATTTTTTTATAAAATTTTCAATAATATTTTGGTAAACAAAAAACAAGTTGATATTATGGATTTCTTCAAAATTATGTTTACACGTATCTCCCATATATACCTAGTTAATTGTCTATTATATTAATGGGTTAATATATACCTTACGAATGTTTCTCAAATTCCATCATTATGAAAGTTACTATTAATATGACATGATGCTATATTATGAAACCCATTTCTTTTCCATGGGTAATTTTTATATTTATTATTATGATTGATTCTCTTTACATGGAATACAAATATCATGAATATATTATTATGGGTCCAACCATATTCCACTCCAATACATTGTGTAATATTATATCCTCACGATACATCATGTATAGGAAGGAGGAGTAAATTTAATCCATTATGGAACATTTTTCACTAAATTATTTTGTCTTGGAAGTTATCCATGACTCAAGATTATGTCATGTTATATATTTTTTCCATATTTCCTATACGACTATTATATTTTTTTTCAATTCTCTTTGGGCTATGATTCCCTTAAATTACTCATGAATATTCTATTTATCATTCCATGTTATAGTTTTGATTCACATGTTATGTTTCATTATCATGTTATTCCATTTTTGGTCTTTTAGCTCACCAATTTTATCTACATAATCCCTAGGATTTCCCATATTGTCTTGGAGCTTAAAAGGATTTAGTAACAAGTTATAGATAATAAAATAGAATGATTTATTTTTCTATCTCACATTGAAGATTTAAAATCCAAGGATTCAAATAAATCTTGTACTTTATTATCCTTGTGATGTATTAATAGATTTAGTTGTTAAACAATAATGTAATAATATTAAAAAATGGCTTGGGGCCTTATATAACAACTCTTAATGGTAATTTCCTTACCAAATATGAATGTTTTTATTCATTTTTAAATTATTATATCATGAATAAAGGTTTTTGGTAATTGTCTATAGCATGTGTTATTGGCAATATATTTTTATTTGGTTAATTTTAGGATTAATTATCTTATTTTGTGTCTATTAAAGATGAATTATTTTCTATTGTTATCAACAATTATGATATTTTATTTTTCATATTCTCATGTTATTCTCTAATTCTTATGAACTCATCCTTGATGACGTTTTTATTCATCAATCACGAAGAATTTTAGATCACACCTATCTTATATTTTCATTCCTCATATTATAATAATGACTATTATTAATCAATAAATTTAGGAGATTATATATAATGGATCACTTATAATGAAATAATGATGATAATTATAAAACAAGTTGTTTATGTATATAATTTTCCAATAAAATAAACCTCCAATATTCAAATTTAGGTTACCATTTTGGAGTGGAATGATTATTCATATAGAGTAATGATATTAATGGGTTTATTTATATCAGTTAAATATATGTGGCATCAGTGGAGGGATTATACATTTTAGTGAATAATATAGAGAAATTTGGATAACACCTTTGGATAATTCTATTTATATATATATGATAATATCCATATGAATTGAAAGACAAAAGATTATGAGTTTCCCCTAGAAATTAAATCCTCATATGAATAGTACATGCGTATGTTTGTTCGGACACAGATGTCCCTAGGAGACATACCCTTTGAAATAGTTCTTTTGGGTATTAAATAAATTATCACATGGTTCACAATAAAGATAACTAACTAAACACAAATCTTGAACATCCTAAAGAATATTATTTAGTTATTTCACATTACCTTTATGAACCATTATGAGATATTTGAGTGTGATTTTATTAAGGAAACTAATAAAAATTACAATAAATATATTTTCTCGAAGCATAAAAATGTAAAAGGAATGTTACCAATTTCATTAACAAGTCATCTCATATATGTTAATTGTATTATTATTTACATTAATAAATCTTAACCATTAAAATTTCATTAATTAAAAAAATGGTTATAGAATGAAGAAACCATGTTAAAATGGTGTTATGGGAAATAAAATGAATTCCCCAATGAGGTACCAAATGATAGGGGAGCTAGTGTAAAAAATCCCCTTGTAGTACTAATCCAAATATAATAGTATATGAATAATCGAAGAAACAATTTCAAGATCCCAAACTCCCCATGTAATTAAGTGTCTTGTAATCAATTCTATTAGGTGAAAAAAAATCCACCCTCAATCAACATATCATCCAATCCACATATTATTTTTCAATGGATCAATTTGATGGAAAATAAAATTTTCATTATAAACTGTAGAGAGTATAGGATGGTTGTGATAGTTTTTTATCATTTATAAAGTGTGGATAACTAATATTAGACTCTCATGAAGAAAAAAATTGAGAATGATAAAATAGAATCATTAGAATGGTATGAGATTAAAAAATTATTCTTAATCAAGAGCTGTCCTCAAACCCATCACATGAAGATTTCATGATAATTCTTTGAGATAAAATAAGAGGATGATTCGATTAGAACGTATAAAGAAAATATCATAAGGTATTTGTAGTATTCCCTAGGTAATATATTCCATTTTTAAGACAACATCAACTATTTCGTTGGTGAATTTATATCAATTATTTAATTTTCATTATATATAATATAATATTGCCACTACAAGTAGAATATTTAATTTTGAAAAAGTTTATGAATGAAATTAAAGTTTTCATTATTTTGCGGATAAGAAATGTAAGGGGTAATATTAATAAAATGTTAATGGTAACTTTTTGTTCATGGTGGGACAATAATTTACGGTCATGTTATGGAGGTTTTTCAATGCTGTCAGTAGTGCATAATTGTTACCAAAAATTTAATTTTCGACTAAAATGATTATAATCATTTTAATATTATTTGCATTAATGAAAATAAACATTGAAGTAATGTATTTATTATAAATAATGTATATATGTCTCTCACATATTTTACATGTGTATTCTCCCTTCCGTTGATGGGTTACAACATGAATTATGAATATTTCTGAAATTCCATCATTTTAAAATTTCCTTTGAATGTGATTTGAAGAAATATTATGAAAGATATTTTATATCAATAATTAATTTTTATATTATTAGTTGGGATTAATTACCTTTTTATGGATCATAGATAACATGAATATGTTATGATGGGTGCAACTAGATATCACCCCAATGCATTGGGTAATGTTATTGCCTAATGAGATGACATCTATTGGATTGGGGAGTAAACTTAATCCATTATAGATCTTTTTATACCATGTGATTTTTTCTGGGAAGTTAGATGTGACTCATGTTTATGCCATGTTTGGTATTGATGGCACATTTACCCTGCTAATATGTTCTATTGTTACAATGTTATTTATGTTATGCTTTCATTTAATAATTCACAAGACATTTATTTAATAAATGAGTTTATACTTTTGACACAAACATTATGTTTCCTTATCCTGTTTTTCCTAAATTATTGTATTCTAGATGTCCCATTTTTAATATTAATACCCTTGGCCACCAATGCTGTTTAGAAGCTCAAAATTATTTAGTATCTTATTATTGAGAATAAGAAATATTTTTTATTTTTTAGTAACACATTTATGTGTTATCAACCTAATATTATAAATTTTCTAGGATCTTACATTACCAGTATTTCATTATCTTATGTTTTTGTTTATGAATCATGTACTATTAGGTGTAGAAGACATGGGTCTTCATATAATATTTCTCTATTATAATGTATCTACCATAGTAGAATGTTGTTATACTATCTGATCATATACTCTAATGATTCCCGGATGATGGTAAATATTTATAATCCATGTTATGGATATTATGTTTCCATGTTGATCTTTTTTGGATTGAATTTTTTATTCCATGTACTTTTAGCTCAACTTTTATTTCTAATTATCAACAATGATGACATGATATTTCACTTGTTCTCATATTTTATTCTTGTACATATGAACTCATTCTTGATGAAATTATTATTCATATCTTAGATAGCATTTGACCTCACCCCTTTCTTATATTTTTATTCCCTTGGTTATATGGATGATTTTATCTAATGATACATTTATAATAATGTATAGTATTGTGAATATATGAATAAATTATGTTACCTATTATATATATATTTTATGTAGAAAACACTCTAAGAGACTAATCCTAACATTCTATGATTTATTTGGTTGTAATGGCCCGGTCCTCTCTGGGCCATTCCTTTGCAATGATTAGGTGTTTGTGGTGCTTTGGGAGGTCAAGGTGACTAATCTCTAACAGTTTTCCAAATTTATATTTTTGTGAATAGTTCCATTGGTGAACAATTCCAATGGTTTACCGTTGTGAATAGTGCATCAATAACCTTATGTGAACAGTTTAATCGGTGACCATATGTGAACATCGTCATTAAAAACCCTATGTGAACAGTTTCATCAGTAACCCCATATGAATAGTGTGACTGTGACCTTATGTGAATAGTGACATTGGTGACCATATTTGAAAAGTGTAATTGGTGATCTTCTCTGAAAAATGTCATTAGTAACCTTCTGTGAACAGTGCTACGGTGACCTTTTGTGAACAGTTACATCAGTGACCTTATGTGAACAGTGTTTTCGGTGACCTTCTGTGAATAGTGTCATCGGTAAACTCATGTGAATAATGCAACGGTGATTTTTCCAATAGTGAGGATCCAATGTTGACCTTTTTCATTTTCCAAATTTTGAGTTCGTGAACAATGTTTCCAGAACGGTGAGTTTTTAATAGTGAGGTTCCAATGGTGAGGATCACGAATAGTGTTTTTAGAACGGTGTGGTTTAAATGGTGACCTCTTTCCTTTTCCAGATTTTGAGTTTATAAACACTTTTTACAAAATGGTGAGGTTCCAATGGTGAGATACATGAATAGTGTTTCCAAAACGGTGAGGTTCCAACGATAACCTTTTTCCTTCACCAGATTTTGTGTTCTTGAATAGTGTTTCCAGAATGGTGTGGTTCTAATGGGCAGGTTCCAATAAAGAGGTTCATGAATAGTGTTTCTAGAACGGTGAGGATCCAACGGCGAGGTTCATGAATAGTGTTTTTTTCTTTTCCAAATTTTTAGTTTGTGAATAGTGTTCCTGCTTCCTAAAGTTTCACCCCTTTAATGCTTCCTTTGACGTAAAATGTATTTAACGCTTTGTTTTAAGGACTACAAGGCTGATTTAAAGGTTGTAAATCCTATATTAATTTCTCCTAAGGCTCTATAATTATTTACATGGTCAAACTGTGTGGTTTAATGTGATCCAAATTTAATGGGAAACCTAGAATATGTTAAACCACTGCTCCATTAAATCATCTAAAAGGACAAGATATCTTCCTCCATATTTATTCCTCATTGTTCACAGGTGCGAGACGCTCGAACTTCCCATTCCTTACTATAGGAGTTTTACAATAATCATTCCTCGTAGAATTTCTTCCACTCTATTTTGATGCAAACTAGAAATATCGATCAGTCTTCAATATAAGTTATGACATATCTTCATTATTTTGGGTTCATCTCCTTCATTCTCCTTGGTGTTTTAATGTAATTTAACCACCATGTACGTAATGGGGTTTTCGTGTGTGTTGGTCGATGTGGTGGTGTCTCTGCATCCAAATGTGGATACAGTTATCATAGGGGAGGAGATAGTAACACATCATGTAGCTCATTCTCAAAAAAATAACGTCAATAATTGTTTGAGGCAGGGGATTTGTTTCTATCTTTTCTCATACGTGTAACTATATAGTGAGTAAGATTTATCCCACTAGGTCACAATGTAATGTACATAATAAATATTTGAACTGGAAAAATAAATTAATATCAATCATAATTTTTTGCCACTTGTTTTTCAAGATAGTATGTTATCTTTTCATGTTTTTTGTAACTTTTTGTTCTTGATGGAAATTGGTAAAGAACGTAAAAATAAAATTAATCATAATTGTTTGGCTAAATATAAAGTGTCATGTAAATGAATCTGGTTCTTTTTCGTGTAATTTGATGATAATCAAATTTATCAAGTGATAATGTTTAATTATTTGTGATAGCATACTGGTTAGGTTTCCGGAATTTGGAACCTACGAATTATAAATCTGTTAATCCACGATGGATTAAAGAACTGTTTGTTTGATAAAATTTAATTCATTGTATGGTTCTAAGTTACCATCTTTTTTGTTTATGTGCCAGGGCCAATTAAATATGTTTGTTTCTTTCCTACTGACTGTGTTGTGATGTGATCCTGGAAGGCTGTTGTGATACGTGGGGGCTAGGAGGTCATTTGGTTGTGGAAGTAGATGATGCCTAGAGTGGCGAGAAGCATCGGTTTATGCATGTGGGTGTCGGAGAGGACACTGGTAATGATGGAATGGTTAGGATGTGAATGTTTGGATTCTTGGTGTTTATTTGATTGGATATCTGATGTACATTCACCACTACTCAAAGAAACAGGTCTTGATTACCCTTCATCTAAAATGGGTGAAGACGCATGGGGTATGCCAGGTGCTTTCCATGTCAACCATCTCAAAGGAGGATGAGTCTATGCTATTTATATAGGTGGAAAAGACTCAATGGGTAGTTCATCTACTCACCCTGTTGATCCACCTTGTGTTTCGTAGCATATAATGTTTTCTTGAATGCCTTCGAACATGGGGATGTAATGATGTAAATAAATAATTTCATAAATGATGTTAACCCATGTTGTTGGAACTTGATGGAAACAATGCTGAGGACAACAGACTTCGGGTGTGATGCTAATGAAATATATAGTGTAAATTTTTAATGGTTAATTCATGTTCAAGTAATTAATTTACATAAATTGGAACTGACAAAAAGTAAATTAAGTAAAGTAATAAAGCTCTTTAAATGGTTTTGGGATTATAGGATACCTTGTCTTAGAAGTGGAAGATGTGAGTCCAAAAGACGTTAGCTACAGTTGAGTCTAAGACTAGTTTATTCCCATAGTGTGGTTGTGAGAAATTCTATATTCAGTACTTTTTGTGTTTCTATATGGTACTCCACCCTATTAGTTAGGGAAATTAACTACCTGTGGATTTTGATCCCAGGGGGGTGTGTGTTTTCCCCATCATTTCGGTGGGAGGATGGATGGATGACTACCTCCTTTGGCCCCACTCTCTTCTCTTGGTAGTTACCTATGCTGGTAGGAATATTGGTTTGTTTTCCCGATATATGTGTTTAGCATGCTGTAACGGCTTGTGGGTATTCACACACATATATTCTGGATATAGTATCCTATGGAATACTATAGGTGTAATGTGTATATGTTATGATGGCTTGAGTATTCTTACTCGGTGTGTGGGTTGTAATGGCTTGACGTATAATACCCCATGTATGATACATGTTATGAAAGTTTTTTTGGATCCGAGAAACTACCTGGTTACATTGATTACATGGAAGTGGTGGTTTTGTTGCACGTGGTGCATGTTGTGGTGCCTCGCTTAAGTGTCTATGGGCATGCCTTTTGGAGTGGATTATTAGGACATGTGATGTTGGGTAAAAGTGGGAAGCCAGTGTGTAAGTTGTACTAGGTTACCATATATATTATTTATTATATCACATACTATGGTATGTATTAATTGGTGAGAGTATCTATGGTAATGCAGGGAATGTAGTATAAATATTTAGGTAATGAGTTAGTTTCACTAGTTGCTCATTGTACCTTAACATGCTTTCATTAAATTTTCATAAGAGGATTCAGGAAGGATCCTACTGAGTATATTTTTATATTCACCCTATGTTTATATAAATGGATTTTTAGGTCACTTTGATCAGGTCTGAGATCAAGCTGGTTTCAACTAGCTTGGGGTTGAAGGAGTTGTTCGGGCTTGTGGTTGTTGTTGTTTTTACTTTCTTTTGGGTACTTGCAGTTTTCCCCTTTCAGTTGTAGTATCATTCCATGACATTACATATGATCTCTTGGGTTTTAATTTATATTTCAGTCAATAAATGCATTGTATGTTGTCGATCTTATCTCTCTCTTTTGCATGTGTTCTTTTAGTGGGTAATGCCTCCCATCGGTGTGTTTATTGTACCCTCGGTGCTAGTTGCTATCCCGGGGCCTACTGAATGCGGGAATCAGGGGGTCATTATCTCCATTCACACATTTCCTGCCCAGGATGGGTACACATTGTGCATATGGGGTCATTATAGAGTGTTATTAGTGGTATGGTTGAGGGATAGGATGGAGTTTGGTGTTATGAACAAGAGAGGATTCATGGGTTACTATAGCAACACTGTTTGTCATGCTTAGAAAGTGATGTAAACACTGGAGGCAGCTAAGGCATAGGCATTAGGGGCCTCCTATGATATGATGTATGGATAATTAAGTATATAATGGCTACTAAAAGAGGTGATTCTAGTTTCAGGGTAAAGACCTAGGAAAGGATCATGCATCATTCATCTTTGAGCCTGTGTTTGAATGGGTATACCTTGGTATAGGTTAACCTAAAAAGAAAAAAAGAACTAATTAATTAATTCCTAGTCATCCAAATTCTAGGATTATGATATCTAACTTTTTTTTATTTTATTGGTATGGCTCTAGGTCGATGTTCTCATCATTATCGCATAGAAGATGTCTATCCGATCGTGCCAACAGATCATCACATGTTAGAGGTTGACGACGATTAAACTTCGTGGAGGACACTCCGAGAGTTTTAGTTACATAGTATATAGAAGTACGATAGATCTATTTTAGATGCAGTCATGGATGATTGTTTAGGGGAGGTCGAGATAGATATCAGTTCGATTTATGCTCAGAAATAGGATTGGGTGTCCATGGCTGTGAAGTTGTTGCGTGGAGCAGCAAGGCTGTGGTGGTTCTTATTCCTTGGGGTTCGTGTGGAGTCAGCGGACTCATGGGAGGAATTATAATATAATTTTAAATTCAATTATTAATTAATTGACCTCAAAGGCTTCTAGTAACCATTAGCTATTACCCTTCAACAAGGGATCTCTCGTGTGCTAGTGTTTGGAATCCATTTTAGGAACCTTTTATGATATGATACGGACATCTTGCTCGATGATGATTCTAGGGAGACGCATTTCAAAGAGTATTTGCATCCATAGATCCAAAACCAGGTCACCCCATTTATGCTGGGTGCTGGAAGGGGATGAGTGCATCGAGAGGACATTAGAAAGAACCAGATCATCACGAGAGGGGAGTCTTCATGATTCCTCACAAATCCAGGTTGTGGTCAGGGGTTCCTGGTTTTTAGTGCAGAATATTATATTATTGAATGGGGGTAGGTTCCAGCCCTTAGCATCTCGTTTCTCCGGGGAAGCAGCTCTCATCCCTATGCCAAGGGATCAGGAGGTTTTTTTTCTTTTTATGGTCGAGGTCACCAACAGTCAGAGTGATTGACCTTTAATAGAAATCATCATGAACAAAGTCTTCCACTCAAGGATACTCCGTTGAGGTAGTTACAGCAGAGGATATAGTATCCAGTTTCACCACCTATCAATTAGTATAGGATAGATGGGGCAGGCAGAGGATGGCCTCGTGATGCTCCCCATCCACCGAGAGAAGAGCACGACCAAGGTGGTGGTCATTATCAGGGTTAGATAGGTCATGACCAGCTTCATGATTTTGCATTACTAGCGCGTGGTGAGGAAGACGTTGTTCAAGGTACCCATTGCGTGTTTTCTACCTTGGTGTATATCTTGTTTGATTCAAGAGAAACACACTCCTTCATATCATAAAACCATGTGCATGCTTTGGGACTTGAGTAGAGAGGCTTCCAGTGCCCTTGGCATTGACTACGCCAGTTGGAGGTCGAGCTGACTTGATTGAAGTTTTTAGAGACTATGAGCTAGTGTTGGGGCAGCACCACTCTTGGTTAGATTTCCTATGTTTAATAATTCAACCATATTATGTCATCCTCAGCATGGATTGATGGTATTCGGTGCTGGATCTCATGGATTTCATTAGGAATAAGGTCGTTTTCTTCGATGCGGATGGGGATCCGGGGGGTGTTTGTTGGCAATCGAGATCTTTGGATGGGTTATAGGCATGTTTCATCCTTATCATCCTTGATGGATGAGTTGATGTTGATTTCCTCATAGGTTTAGAAGTTGGCATTTCCTAGGGTCGTAGAAGAGTACCATGATGTCCTTCCAGTATAGGTTGTAGCATTACCCCATCAATGAGAGATCAATTATGGGATCGAGCTACCACCATGAGCGTCTCCTATCTCTATGTATCCACATATGATGACACCTTTTGAGTTATGAGAGCTACTTGTACAACTTGATGGTCTTTTACAATGTGGTTTTGTTCGGCCGAGTGTGTCACCATGGGGTGCACCAGTTTATTTCATAAACAAGGCTGGTAGTATTTTGTGGTTATTTGTCGATTATCACTACTTGAAAAAAGTGGAAATAAAGACTCATTATCATCCTCCATAGATATATGATTTATTGGATCAACTGAATAGTGGAAGTTTGTTCTCAAAGATAGACTTGCGGTAAGGATACCATCAGATGCGTGTGAAGAAAGAGGATATCCCAAAAACTTCTTTTTTTGTCTTCATAGGCATTATGAGTTCATTGTAATGTCATTCAGCATGAAAAAAGCTCCAGATTTGTTCATGGGATTGATGAATGCTGTGTTCCATGAGTTCCTTGTCAATATCATGATGGTTTTCATCGATGACATCCTGGTGTACTCAATGTATGAGGAGGAGCATGAAGAGCACCTACATGCTGTTTTGGAAGTTCTTCGTCAACATCATTTATTTGGGAAGTTGTCTAAGTGTGAGTTTTGGGCTCGAGATGTCTGTTTCTGGGTGAATGTTGTGTCCCAGCAGGGACTAGCTGTGGATCCATCAAATATAGAAGCAGTTGTGTCTTTGGTATCCCCCAAGATAGTGTCAGATGAGTGATGTATCCTAGGTCTCGTAGGCTACTAAATGAGGCTCGTAGCTGATTCCTCATGAGTTTCTACTCCTTAGACAACTTTGAACATGATGGATCAGTCATTCATAAGGACTGATCTGTGCCTAGAAGCATTCGTGTATCTAAAGGGTAAGTTAGTACGTGCTCCAGTTCGTTGAATTCCAGCTGAGGGAGTTCAATTGGACATTTTCTATGATTCTTTGCATCTGGGGTTGGGTTGTGTTTTGATGCAGCAAATATCAGTTGTTTCTTATGTGTCTCAGCAGTTGTGTCCTCATGAATGTATCTATGAAACCCATTCTCATGAGTTGTAATATATGGTTTTTTATATGATGTTATGGATACATTACCTCACTGGTTTGTGCTTTGTGGTTTCCAATGATCATAAGAGCCTAAGGTATGATATCACCAAGTGTGACTTGAACTTAAGACAGTGTCAGTAGATGGATTTCATAGAGGAATATGACTTCAAAAATATCATATACACCTAGAATGGGGAATGTTGAAGCTAATACACTGAGCAGGACATCACATTGTTATGCAGTGCGTTAATTTGGTGATTCTTGGAGAGTAATGGAAGAACAATCAGCATTACATCTTGATATGAGAGAAATTTGGGGTAGTGGCGTTCTTTTTCAGATGACAGATCAGTCATCTCTAGTGTATAAGGTGAAGTTCTCCAGTTGGGGGATCTGGAGGTGGAGGTCTCGAGAGATCGAGTTTTTTATGGAGAGTCCCCTGATGGTTTGTCTGAGGATGTACAAAACAGAGTGATGTATCATGGAAGGCATTTTGTTCATTTGGAGATGTGTGAAATAGTTCTCATAGAGTTCCATATTTCACCATTTGTGGTGCATCCAATTGTGACAATGATGTCCCAATCCTTGAGGATCCAGTTTTGGCGGCATGGGCTAAAGCATGCAGTTACAGAGTTTTTGTCTCATTGTTTGGTCTTAAAATGGTAAAGGTTGAACACTATGTTCCTAGTGGTCTGCTCTAGCCATTATATGTTCCTCAGTGGAAGTGGGAGGACATCCCAATGGACTTTGATACTAGTTTACCTCGAGCTCCAGGAGGACATGAAGCTATTTGGGTGGTATTGGATCGTTTAACAAAATCTTCCCACTTTGTAGAATTCAGGGAGTCAAGATCAATGGATGTTTTGTCGAGGAAGTATCTAGAGGACTTGGTGAGACTTCATGGAGTCCCATGTATGATCATTTCTGATCGAGATCCTCATTTTACTTCTTTGGTGTGTAGAGGTCTCTAGCATGATTTTGGTTCTCAACTATGCCTTATAACTAATTTTCATCCTCAAATGGATGGTTAGACAGAGCCAACCATTCAGACTGTGGAAGACATCGTGCGCTCTTGTTTTATTGATTTTGAAGGTTCTTGGATTAGGAACATACCCTAGGTGGAGTTCTCTTACAATACTATTTTTCACTCCACCATCGGTATGCATCCATTTAAAGCCTTGTATGGCCAACCTTTCCGTTTTCCATTTTGATGGACTGTGGTCGCAGAGTTAGCAATTCATGGACCAGAACTAGTGCAGAAAACAATAGAGATGGTTTAGGTGATTTGTGAGAGGATGAAGACTACTCCAGATCATCAGAAATCACATGCTGATCAAAAGAGTAGACCCTTTGAGTTTGATGTTGGGGATAATGTGTTTATAACAGTGACTCCCCATCGTGGGAAGCTAAGTTTGTTCATGGGATTAATCTTACTCTTAGGTTTGTTGGGCCTTTTGAGGTGTTAGCTCATATTAGAGATGTGGCATATTGAGTAGCACATCCCCCGCAGATGAGTCAGATACATGATGTATTCCCTATATCACAACCCTTTCGTTATCTTCATAATGACTCTCACATAATCGATTGGGGAGAGATCGATGTGGATGATGATGATGTGACCTTTTATGATCGTCCTGTGGAGAACCAACACCGCAAAGATATGGTGTTGCATGAGCATTAAATTCCTTTGGTTCGTGTCTTCTAGTGACACGGTGGCATGGATGAGAGTACATAGGAACGTGAGTCACATATACATGCTCAGTACCTAGAGTTCTTTGATGTTTAACTCTTTTATTGTATCAAAGTATCCTTTTTTGTTATAGACCATTCATGTTTATAATATGGACTTCTTATGTTGTTTCTTGTGGCTTTCTCTCTTTTGAGAGGTATCTCGATCGGTATTTGTTTGGACCCCATTTCTTTTTCCCTTTAGGTGGGTTTTGAATACTTGAGGATGAGAATATTTTGAGAGGTATTAGATGTAATGGAATGGAACTCTCTGGTCCATTACATTGCGAAAATTAAGTGTATGAGGTGTTTTGGGAAGTCAAGGTGACATATCCCCAACACTTTGTGAAATTTCCATTTCTTTGAATAGTTCCATTGTTGAACAGTTCCAATGATATACCGTTGTGAACAGCGCATCTGTAAACTTTTGTGAATAGTGTCATTGGTAATATTTTGTGAATGGTGTCATCAAAAATCGTATGTGAACAGTGAAATGGTGACCTTATGTTAATAGTGACATCTATGACCTTATGAGAACAGTGTCATCGGTGACCTTCTGTGAATAGTTTCATCAGTAACCTTGTGTGAAAAGTGAAATGGTGACCTTATGTGAACAGTGACATAAGTGGCCTTATGTGAACAGTTTCATTGGTGAACTTCATTGAATAGTGTCATCGGTAACCTTCTATGAAGAGGGAAACAATGACCTTACGTGAATAGTGACATCTGTGACTTTATGTGAACAGTGTCATCAGTGACCTTCTATGAACAGTGTCATCAGTGACCTCATGTGATCAGTGAAATGGTGAGGCTCCAACGGTGAGGTTCCAATGGTGATCTTTTTCCTTTGCCAAATTTTGAGTTCATGAATGGTGTTTCCAAAATGATGAGGTTCCAATTGTGAGTTTCAAGAACAGAGTTTCCATAACAATGATGTTCCAACATTGACTTCATTCCATTGCCAAAATTTGAGTTCTTGTACAGTGTTTCTTGAACAGTGAGGTTCCAAGAGTGAGGGTCATGAACAATGTTTCTAGAATGGTGAGGTTCCAACGGTGACCATTTTCCTTTTCAAAATTTTGAGTTTATGAATAGTTTATTCATAATGGTGAGGTTCTAATAGTGAGGTACCAATGGTGATGTTCATGAGAAATATTTTTTTTCCCTTTTCAAATTTTGAGTTCTTGAACAGTGTTTCGATCTTCATACAAATTCGCCCCTTTAATGTTTCCTTTGACGTAAAATGCATTTAAAGCTATTTTTAAGGACTGTAGTGCATATTCAATGTCTATAACTCTATATTAATTTCTCCTAAAGTTTGGGTGGTTTTTACATGGTCAAAACGCGTGGATTATTGTGATCATCATTAAATGGAAACCCCATCGTATCTTAAACCACTACTCTGATAAATTTTCTAATAGGACGATATATATTCCTCCCTAGTTCTTCCTCCTTGTTCTTAGGTTTGAGGCTCTCGAACATCCCATTCCTTCCTGTAGGAGTTATGCAATCAAACTTTCCTCTTAGGATTTTTTCTGCTCTGTTTTGATACAACCAAGCAATATCGACTACTCTTCGATATAAGGTATGATCTACCTTCATTATTTTGGGTTCATCTACTTTTGTCTCCTTGACTTTTTAAGAATTTTACCCCCATGTTCCAAATAGACTTTTCTTAGGTGTTGGCCAATGTTTCGGTGTCTCTGCATCCTCGGGTGGATATAGTTGTCACATGGGAGGAGATCGTAACCCTTTGTGTGGCTCGTTCTCATATAAAGTATGTCAAGAACTGTTTAAGGTAGGGAATTCATTGATTTTCTTTTCTCTTATGTTCAACTGTATAGTTAGCATGTTTTATCCCACGGGATCACAATTGAATCGAAATAATAAATATTTGAACTGGATATAAAAATTGATATCTATCGTATGTTATTGCCTTTTTTTCTTGAAAATTTGATATATATTCTTGCTTTGTTTAGATTTTCGTTCTTGATGGAAATTGTTAAATAACATAAAGATGGAATTAATCAGAAATTATTTGGATAAAGATAAAGTGGCATGTAAATGAATCTATTTCTTATTATTTTAACTTGATGTTAATCAAATTTTTTCAAAATTCATGTTTAATTATTTATGATAGCATACTGGTTAGGATTCCTGAATTTGGTTCATATGAATAATAGATTGGTTAATCCATGATGGATAAAAGAACCAGTAATTTGATATAAGATAATGCCTTGTAAGATTTTGAATTTTCATCTTTTTTATCTAAGGGCCAAGAGCCTGATTGAAATGATGGTCGTTTTCCTACAGCATGTGTTGTGATGTGATCCTGGAAGGATGTTTTGATATGTGGGGGTAGGGAGGATGATTGGTTGTGGCAGAAGATGATTCCTAGAGTGGAGAGATGCATTGGTTAATGGATGTCGGTGTTGGAGAGGAAACCATGGATGGTGGAACATGTTTTTCTGTGATTTTTTGGATGCTTGATGTTTCTTTGATTGGTTATCTACTTTAATTTTCCCACATATCATGGCATCTGGTCTTGCTTACCCTTCTTCTAAAAGGGGTGAAGAAATGTGGGGTATGCCACATGCTTTCTGTGTCATTCTTCTCAAGGGAGGATTGGTCTACACTCTTGCTATAGGCGGAAAACACTCGATGGGTAGTTCATCTACGCTCACTGTTGAGCCCCCATGTGTTTAGTTGCATATATGTTTTTTCAAGCATTCCTGGGAATATTGGAACGCAATGATGTAAAAAATAGTTGAATAAAGATGTTAACCCATGGGGATGGAGCTTTCTAGGACACAATGATGAGGGCATGGTACTTTGGGTGTGATGCAAATGAAATATAATGTGGAAATATTTAACGGTTAATTTATGATTAAATAATTAATTAATGTAAAGGGGAATTGGCCAAAAGGGAATGAAGTAATGTAATAAATCTCTTTAAATGGTTGTGTGCTTATAGGATACTTAGTATTAGAAGTGGCAGTCGGGATTATGAGAGAAGTTAGCTGCAGTTTAGTCTAAGACATTGTTATTCCCATAATATGGTTGTGATATATAGTATACTCATTACTTTTTGTGTGTCTATATGCTACTCCACCATGTCAGTTGGGGAAATAGACACCTTGGGGATTATGAACCATCAGGGTATTTTCCCTAACATTCTAGTGGGAGGATGGACGGATGACTACCACCTTTGGCCATGTTTTCTTCTCTGGTAGTTACCTGTGTTGTTAGGCACAGTGGTTATTTTTCCCTATATATGTGTATAGAGGGTTGTAATGGCTTCTGGTTATTCACACACATATATTCTGGATTTAATATCTTACGGACAACTATAGGTTCAATGTGTATATGTTGTGATGGCTTGAGGGTTCTTACTCGATGTGTGGGATGTAATGGATTGATGTATAATACCCAATGTATGATACACGTTATGCGAGTTGCGGTGGCTCCCAGAAACTACCTCGTTACATTGCTTACATGGATGTGGTGGTTTTGTTGGATGAGGTGCATGTTATGGTGCATCATACAGGTGTCTATGGGCAAGCCTTTTGGAGAGAGATTATTAAGACATAGGATGTTGGGGAAAACCGGAAAACCAGTGGAGATGTAGTAGTGAGGTACCCTTGATATTCTTTATTCTTTTATATACTCTTGTAAAAAATTACATGGAGGGATTATCCATGGTGAGGCTGGGAACATAGTATACTTGTTTAGGTGATGATTTAGTTTCACTTGTTGTTCATTGTGCATTAGAATTATTTCCTTAATTTTTCACGAGAGGCATCAGGGAGGATCCTATAGAGTATAGTGTTATACTCACCCTATGTTTATACAAACTGATTTTCAGGTCACATAGAGCAGGTTGGAGATCAAGCTAGTTTCTACTAGAATGGTGTTGTATGAGATCTTTGGGGTTGTGGTTTCTGTTGTTTCTACTTTCTTTTGAGAACTTATAGTTTTCCATTTTCATTTGTAGTTTCATTTCATGAGAATTCATATGTGCACTTGGGTTTTCTTTTATATTTCATTCTGAGATAAAAAATTTTGGTGTCTATATTATCTCTCTATTTCGCATTTGTTCTCTTAGAGGATAATTCCTCCAATATGTGTGTTTACTATAACATAGGTGATTTTAAAGACCCTAAAATTCCGTCTAATTTTTCATAATTATATATAATATTAAGAGCACGTGATAATTGACGGCGCGTGATTCCGAGACCCGGTGTGCCTGGAATGAATTTCTGATATTTTTTTAGGTACATTTAGTAAATGTGCGAGTGCGTTTTTGTAACTTTAGAAACAGTGGTCATAATAGAGATATGAGGGAACCATTGAACCCCCTGGGATGATAATCACTTAAGGAGAATTTCACCTCGACATCGGTAGGTCAAGGGTAGAATATAGTTTTTTAGTTTTTAGTCGAAGAAGAAAAAAAATATATTTAGAATTGTATTTTTCTTTTGAAACCCCTCCTTTTGATTATAGGATAGGGGACCACCTGAACTAAAAAACACCCCTTTTTAATTCTAGTGGTGGGGATCACCTGGACCCCTCTTTAATGTGTAGATTTCCCTGGGAATCGCCCTATTTAATTGGGTCAATTCAATACAATTAATTGTCCCATCTAATTTTTCCAACATAATACAAATAATTATTCCATTTAGTTGTGCCAACATAAATTAAATTGTTAAACCAATTTTAATTTTTTGGCTCATCATTTCTTTGGGGAAATCATTGGACAAAGCGGGGATTGGGGAGAACTATGGAAAAACTCTTTCTCCAATGAATAACGCCCTCTCGAACAAAAAAGATACATCCGAATCATGAATGAGGATAACACACCAGCCCGACTTCAGAAGAGTTTTGCAGAACCGATGATTAGTGGAACCCTCATCGCCTTCACCGACCTCTTTCATGACACCTCCATCGAGGAATTGAGGTTGGGATTGTTTTTTGGTTACACCTTTCCTTGTTCTTGACATTCATCATGATTCAAGAACATTTATATTCTTCATGGTTCAAGAACAAATAACCCTCTTTCTAGTGTTCAAACTTCGAGGGTGCGGGCTGAACGAACACAGGTCGACCTCTCCAGAATCATTATGGGATTTTGATGGTCTTCATTCGACGACGACATCCCAAGGCGAGTGAGGGAGTCTACGGAATGAAGAACGGGCCACCGAGGTTAGCCCGGTGACTGGAGGAACGTCGCCGGAATGGCTCGGGAGAGGTGGCCAGCTCCCTGGATATCCACGATGATGGCGGCGGCACATCCATGCCGCCGGAGAAGGGCCCCAGCCCGTCGGCTGTGGGGAAGCAAGGGCGGAGGCCGGGACACATCCGGCCATCAAAAGGGGAAGCGTTGGAGCACGCCCGCACTGTCAGGTAAGCAAGAGCCATGACCTTATGCCGCAACGACGAAGGGAGGGCGGCCAGCTCGCTGGCAGCTTCCAATGAAGGTGAGGCGCAGGACCACACCGTGCGGAGGAAGACAGACCATTTGGGCATCCATTTGATGAACTATCTATGGCACCATAAACCTATGATCGAGACGATCTATTGGGTATACCCCACTTGATTTTTGGATAATGTTGGGGTGTGGCAGGGTTGGATTGAACATGAATCCTATCAGGCCCTTAGGACTAAAAATCCAATAACATACAGACTGGGCATCCGATTGATGCACTATTTGTTGTGTTGTTACCCCTTTTATGTGGCGGTCCTTTGAGATACTTCTTCATGTGAATTCGTGGTAGTTGGAGTATCGAACTATGTCTTGGGAAGTGGATTCTCCCTGAATCAAGCGAGTTTAGTGCGAAAACCCTGTAGGTTGCTATAACATGAGAAAGCGATCCAATGTGTCTCTGTGCATTTGGATCCAATGTGGGTCTGTGCTTTGGGATACTATGTGGGTATGTGCTTTTAGATCCTTTGTGGGTCTGTGATTTGGGATCTTATGTGGGTCTATGTTCATGTGTCCTACTACAATCATTCTACGAAATCCATATAGGAAAACTCTACGATCCTACATGGTTCTGATGATTTAGGATCTATGTCAGAGTAAGATGATTTATTAGTTACATCTAATTATCTATAATACCATACCTAATTTATACCTGGTGAAATTTGAGTCATTGCCTTTGTGGTAATCTTCTGTGCTTAATTTCTTTGTGGTACTTATCTTCATGGTGATACCTTTGGGGTAATCCTCTGTGTGGCGTAATTTTGTAGTACTTACCTTCGTGGTGATACCATTTTGGTAATCCTCTGTGTGGTGTACCTTTGTTGTACTTACCTTCATGGGGATACCTTTTTCGTATTCTTCTGTGTGGCGTTACCTTTTTGGTATATACCTTTGTGGTGTTAACTTTTTTGTATTCCTTTTTTTTGGAATAGTTGAGCTTTGAACTTTTGAGTTGGACCTTGTGTTTCCTCGTGAATGAGATGGGTATACTTTATAACATAGGTATATGTATGAGCATATGACTTTGTAGTGTTTTCAGTTGTTTCCATGAAATGTGGTTAATCCTTTGTTGATTTTGAGATTCCTTTAAAGTTCTCGGGGTACCTACTAAGTATCGTTATACACACCCCTGCACGGGCTATGCCCATACCTTGTTGTGTTATGAGCAGACAATAGACAGCGAAAACTGAGGACGAGGGTACTAAGACTATAGGTAGCTCAATGGAGGACAATAGAAGAGATGTACCATAGAGACGACCATTTGAGAGCTGTACATACCATTCAGGTAGGTCCCTTTGCCGGAGTTCACAAGATCTGTTTCAGTTTACTAGTACTTTTCAATTTTCTTGTACTATCCAGTTCGGCTTGTATTCTAAACCCTTTTTCTTACTGTACACACTCTTTTTACTATAAATTTTACTTGTTCTCATATCTTTCTATGTGATTTGTTGTGTGTGTTATAGGATATAAAGGCAACACCATCCTAGTTATAGGGAATATGCCTTTCTATGCTAGTTGTGATCCCATGGCCTGTAGATGGCGGGCTTGGGTTAGTCATGGCACGGGCCCCATGGGATGGGTGGAGTTAAATTGGTATCAGAGGAGTCTGTTCTACCATTGAACATTGGACTATGTTCTTTTTAACAACAATAATTTTAAGTTTAGTGAGTGTGGTTATCAATTTACAGAATCCTGTGTTGGTGCGGTGGTCAACGTATCCATAAACTAAGACCATGACTTCTGATTTCATTCTCTGTGCACAAAAACACTGATTGCGTGGGTGTTTCGAAAATTTTTCTTTGTGATCTATTTGAGTCAGGTCACATGGTATAACTTATTGACCATGGAACACCTGTTTCCTTTTAGGATTCCTTCATGAAGAAATCCAGCTAGGGTTCTGGGTATAATATGCGATGATATCCCACCAAGTGAATAGGCTTTGGTGTAGGGCCCTTTATCAGTTGAGGCACTAGAAGAGGAACCAGTGGTATAATTACCCATGGGACCACCAATTCCTCTAGCCCCAACAACGGAGGGTGCACGCCACTTGAGAAGGTTGCATGAGTTCCAGTGCCAGAGGGAACCCAGATTCAGGTGTGGGATGGACCCACATGCGGTTGAGGATTGGTTATAGGTCATCGTGAGAGTATTCCGACAAGTAGGGACACTAGCTAATCTCATGATATTCTATGTCAGAAGACTTCTACAGGAAGCAGCAAGAATATTGTGGAGCATGATTCTCTAGGCTCAGGACGAGGTGACACTTCTCTGGGAAGACTTTGAAAGCCTGTTTTGGTTAGTGTTCGTCCCAGTCACCCATCATGCAGTATGCATACATGAGCATCTTCATCTGCAGCAGGGCTACATGACTGTGGCTCAGAACTTAGAAATTTTCACCGACCTATCATGCTACTCCAATGATATGGTGAAGAACACATTCTTCAGGACCTAGAAATTTGATTAGGGACTTAGGATGGAGATTAGGGATTCGATGATTTCTCTTAGAATCCCGATGCAGTGAGAGGTGTTCGATCTATCCCTTTTAGTGGAGAGTTTTCTTGATGAGAAGTCACCAGCAGTGAGACCCACCACTGGGCATCACATAGCGGAGTCTTCTGCAGCTGGAAGCAGACCGATTTCACAGAGTCCCAAAAGGACCAGACCTACAGGTGGACGATCACAAGATTTAGGGTAGGTTGTTGGTGTCACCGGAGATAGAGCTCGTCATGGGAGGAGCAGGGAGTGTTACACATGCGGCAGGCATTGTCACATGGCTTGTGACTGCTCGATCTGTCATATGGATGATCAGCAGAAGGTCGAACGACCACCCAAGCAGAGATAGAGGTTCAACCAAGGAGGTCCCCAGGGAGCAAGAAGATGTGGCAGAGGAGCTGGTCGTGCAACTTTAGAGCCCATCTCCAGGTAGCTGAGGCCTACGATCACAAAGCATTGGAGATGATATGAGGTACGATCTATGTCTACTCCACCTAAGTTTAAGTACTTAAAGATTCATGTTCCATTCATTATCTTATTTTCACTACCCTCATTTTGAGATCGGTGATTCCGGTGGAGCCGTTGGCTCGATCCTTATATATTGAAACTCATACGGGAGTGGATTTGACGATTTCACACTAGTTCCAGTAGTGTGATCTTACTCTATGAGGCAATAAATTTGGATGGGATCTCTTAGTAGAAGCATCGAGGCCTTATGACGTCATCATGGGTATGGACTGGTTACCTACTATCCATGCTCATATGGACTATATTTGGTGCGAAGTGTGGTGTGTCCGCACAGATGGGACTAGGTTTACCTTCACTGGAGAGGAGAGATCCTTTACTACACAGGATTTACTAACCTGGTGGGGATTGCAACGGATCACTCATCAGTTGGCTAGCCTTACCCATGGAGTGGTTGATGTGGATAGTCTATGTTATCCTATAGTAGTGGACCCGTACACAAATGTCTTCCCTGCTGATGTTATGGGTCAACATTCTCCCATAGAGGTATATTTTTACATTGACTTGTACACCAGGACGACACCTATATCTACAATAGCCTGTCAGATGGCTCCTGCGGGGTTTTGTTAGCTGCGAGTACAACTAGAGGACTTGTAGAGAAAGGGATTAATTAGTCCCATTGTTTCTCCATTGGCTGCCCATATTTTGTTCTCCAATGAGGTGGATGGGAGATTGAGACTTTATGTTGACTATCAGCACCTGAACCAGGTGACCGTGAAGAACAAGTACCCAATTTTGAGGATTGACGACCACTTCGATTAGTTGAAGGGACCACAATGGTTCTCGACGATAGACATTAGATCAGGATATCAACAACTCAGAGTACGAAATGAGTATTACTAGAATATGGCTTTCTGATGTTGGTATGACCACTACAAGTTCTTTGTTATGCCATTAAGTGTGACCAATGATCCAGCAGTGTTCATGGGAATCATAAACAGGATCTCCAATCCATACCTTGATCTCTATGTAGTAGTCTTCATCAATGACATTCTAATATACTCAACAATTTTCAGATAGTGTTGGACACACTCCAAGAGCACCATAATTATGGAAAGCTCTCGAAGTTCTAGTTCTGGAAACAAGAGTTTCACTTTCTGGGACATATCTTCTCGGAGGCTAGAGTTTTGGTTGATCCAGCAAAGATTGAGGCGTTACCAGCTTGGGAGACACCTAGGAGTGTGACTGAGGTACGATGTTTCCTGGGTTTGGCCAAATACTACCAAGGGATTGTGCCAGATTTCTAAAGATTTGCAGCACCTATATCTGCATTGAAAAAGATGGGGAAACCCTTTGTGTGTTCATAGAAATTCCAGTGGAGTTTTCAAGAGCTGAGGTAGAGGCTGACTAGTTACCCTCTCATGAGGCTTCCGAATGTGGGTGTTTGGTACATAGTCTATTGCAACACATCAGGGACTGGGGCTGGATATGTCCTGATGATGGAGTGAGAAGTTATAACATATTGTTCTCAATAGCTGAGACAACATGAGAAGAACTATTCTACCCCTGACATGGATTTACTATCCGGGGTCTTCGCCTTTAAGATGTGGCAACATTATATGATGGGAGAATGTTTTATATTCTACTCTGATCACAAGTGTCTCAGGTATATCTTCTCTTAGATAGACTTAATCCTGAGACAATGGTGTTGGCTTGAGTTATTCCAGGACTATGACATTAAAATAGTCTATACTCTTGGGAATGGGAAATTTTTAGCAGATGCACTCAGAAGGAGATCTGATATACAGCGTCTAATTGAGGTGACGGAGTAGCTGGCCGCTTTGTAGATATCCTTTGTGGAACAAGATGGATAATCTTTTCTTAAGTATCTTACAGTCACTCCCACACTTCTTCAGCAAGTCAGGGAGGTGCAGTGTGGGGACATATATTGCGAGGCTCGACGTGTTCAGATGTCCGCAGGACACGGAACTGATGGATTTTTTGAAGGTGGGGAGAAAATCATCATCTTTAGGGGACATACCATGGTACCAGTGTCTCTTAGAGAGTATTTTTTGTTGGAGTTACGCACATCCTCTCAAGAGGAACATCCAGGAGTGGCGAAGATGTACGAGGACCACCGACGATAGCACTGGTGGCCGATAATGAGGAAAGAAGTTGTAGATTTTGTCTCTTGGTGCCTCACTTGTCAGCTAGTGAAGACAAAGAATTAGGTACCAGCAGGCTTATTTTGGCCTTTAGAGGTCCCAGAGTGGAAGGGGGATGGGGTTTCCATGGACTTCGTGATAGGAAATATAGGTACATCCATGGGTCATGATTCTATCAGCGTGATCATTGACCGACTCACCATGTCGTCCCACATCCTACCGATCAAATAGCATAGTTCATTAAAGATCATGGGACCCCTCAACATGCTGGTGATTGTGAATCTACATGGAGTTCCCTCGATGAATTTCTTTTATCGTGATACACCTTTAGCTTCCCGGTTATGGAAGGGGTTACAAGAGGCTTTCGGGATGTAGCTTCATTTGAGCACTACCATCCATACTCAAATGGATGGCCAGACTGAGTGGACTATTCACACCCTCATTGACAAGATGTCTGCTTACGTCCTCGACTTCGGTCAGAGCTAGGAGGATCACATTCCCTTTGTGGAGTTTTCTTACAACAACAACTATCACTCTACCATTGGGATGGCACCGTTTGAGGCTATGTACGGTTGACCTTGCAGATCACCTTTGTGCTGGACTAACCTAGGGGAGTCAGCACTCATGGGACCAGATATGTTACGGGCTACCACAGAGAAGGTGAAGACCATCCAAGAGTGTATGAGGACTGCATAGAGTAGTCAAAATTCTTATGCCGTCAGGAGACGGAGACATCTAGAGTTCGAGGATGGTGACCACATCTTCCTATGGGTCTCATGCCGATGAGGTTTGCGGAGATTCGGTCGGGGCGGCGAATTATGTCCAAGGTTCATCGGACCCTTTCAGTTTGTCAGTAGAGTTGGTGAGGCGGCTTACCGCATATCTCTTCCACCTCAGTTGCACCGTGTGCACAACATTTTCCATGTATCCCACCTGAGGAGATACATGCACGACCATTCTCACTTAATCAACCACATCGAGCTAGAAATCGACGATGGAGAAACATTTATGATGTTTCAAGTGGAGACTGAGGATCGATAGGAGTGGGTCCTTAATGGTCAGTTGATATCTTTGGTACGTGTATGTCGGAAGCACTGGAACCTCAAGGAGAGAACATTGGATTAGGAGGTTCCGATACATTCTCAATACCCCCACCTATTCCCTTAGTTTGAGTTGTGGCTAACAGAGACGCAAATCCCTGAGTTGGGGTGAATTTAGAGACCCAGAAATTCCATGTATTTTTTTAATTATATGGAATATTACGAGTCCGCAAAAATTTATGGCATGTGATTCTGAGGCCTGGTGTGGCCAAAATGAGTTTCTAAACTTTTGTTTAGGTATGTTCAGTAAATGTCAAAGCATTTTTTTGTATCATTTGATCCTGATCTTGAAATTGAAATCTAAGGGCACCATTTAACTCACAGTGCTGATATTCGCTTAAGGAGGTGTTCACCTCGACTGCAATAGGTCAAGGTTAGAAGACAGTTTTTAATTTATTCATAGAAAAATAAAAATAAAATATTTAACATTTTATTTTTCTTTTGAAACCCCTCCTTTTGAGTTATGGGGGTGGGGACCACCAGAACTAGAAACCCCCAAATTTGAATTCTAGTGGTGTGGTCCACAAGAACCCCTGTTTAATGTGGTGATGTCCCTTGGAATTATCCCATTTAATTGTGTTAATGGAATACAATTAATTGTGCCAACGAAATACAATTAATTATGCCATTTAATTGTGGAAACTCCATACAATTAATTGTGCCAATGAAATTAAATTGATAAACCTATTTTAATTTGATGTCTTCACATTTCCATTGGGAAGTCATTGGAGAAATAGAGGCTTGAAGAAAATATTGGAGTAACTCTATCTCCAATGAAGAATTCCCTCTCTAACAAAGAACATACTTCAGAATCAAGAACGAGGCGACACACGAGCCCGATTTCCGAAGCGTGTTGCGGATGTGACGAACATTGGAACACTCATCGCCTTCACCGACTTCTACTTGTGAATCCTCTGATGAGAAATTGATGTTGAGATTGTTTTTTATTTACCCATTTCCCCATTCTTGACGGTCAACTTGATTTACAAACATTTTTAATATTCTTGATTTGAGAACAAATAAGCTGCTTGCTACCATTATAATGTAGAGGGTGCATCCAAACAAACACAACCTGACCTCTCAGAATCCTTTGTGGGATTTTCATGGTCTTGAATTGATAGCGACATATCGAGGCTAGTGTGGGAGTCTACAGAATGAAGAACGGGCCACCGGGGTGCACCTGGTGACCCAAGAAATGTCACTAGAAGGGCTCAAGAGCGGTGGATGGCATCCTGAATGGACGTGAAGACGATGGCAGCATGACCGAAATGCCAATGAAGGTTCGTGGCATGTTGGCCATGGAGGAGCAAGGGAGGCGGCCCGTGCACAGCCTGCGGCGGGAAGGGGAGGTGGGGGTGAGCATCCGTGCCGCCGAACCTACAGGATCCGTGACCTGGGGCCGCGGTGGTAATGGGAGGGAGGATAGCCCACAGCTGGCCACCGGTGAGGCCACAGCTCGTCACCGCTTCGCGCAGAGGAAGGATGACCATTCATCTAGCTGCAAGCCCAGCGGGCCACCCATCGCAGGCTACACGGCGGGTCGCACCAAGGGCCACACTGTCGGCCTAGCCGGGCTAAACCCTGTGGCACATATCGGATCCCTTGAGTCGGGTCGGCCTAGTCCTGGTTGGGCTAGGTCGATCCAGCCAGGTAGGACCGGACCCAGACTAGCTTCCACCCTTTTTCGTTCATTCGGCCATATCTTGAGCTGTGGGAATCCATTTAATGAACCGTCTATGGAGCTAGAAACCATGGATAGAGACTGTAATTTTGGTATACCCCACTTTTGTTTTGGATAATATTTGGTTATGGGTAGGTCGGATTAAACATGAATCCAACCCGGCCCTCATGACTAAAATACCAAAAACATAAAGATCAAGCATCTGATTGACACACCTTATATTGCGTTGAGACCCCTTTTATGTGGTGGTCCTTTGATATACTTCTTTGTGGGACTTTGTGGAATTTGGAGTATTGTATAGTGACTTTTAGTGCAGATTCTCTCGGAATAAAGCAAACTTAGTGTGGGAACCATGTAGCTGGCTGTAACAAGATAATGTGATCCTATGTGGGTCTCTTGTTTGGGTTCCTCTGTGGGTCCGTGCTTTGGGATCCTATGTGTGTTTGAGCTTTGGGATCCTACGTGGGTCCTTGATCGAGAGTCCCACTTGGATCTGCTCTAATAAATCCATGTGGGACTACACTAGGATCCTACGCGGGTCTGATGATTTATGATCCTACTAGGGTTTTCCTATTAACAGAGTAAGATGATACAGTAGACACATCCAATCATCTTTACTAAGGTACCTAAGTTATACTTGGTGTGAGATGAGTCTTTACCTTTGTGTGGCGTATCTTTGTGGTACTTATCTTTGTGGTGATACTTTTGTTGTAATCCTTTGTGTTGTGTACCTTTGTGGTACATACCTTTATGGTGATACCTATGTGGTATTCTTCTGTGTGGTGTAACCTTTGTGGTACCTACCATTGTGGTGTTACCATATTGGTATTCCATTGTAGAATAGTTGAGATTTGTCCTTTTGAGTTGGACCTTGTGTTTCCTTCTGAATGAGATAGGTATACATGATAACATATTTATATATATGGGTCGATACATATGTAGGTTTATTAGTAGTTTCTAGGATTTTTGGTTTATACTTTTTTAATTTTGTGAGAACGTTTGGGGTCTTGGGGTCACTACTGAGTATCGTTATACTCACCCCAGCACGGGATATGCCCGTACCTTTTTGTGTTTGGTGTAGGTGACAGACAAAACTGACTGAGGATAATGGTTTCACGAATGGAGGATGATAGAAGGTGAAAATTAGATGAGGCGTACCGCTGAGATGACCATTCAAGAGTTGTACCCACCCTTCAGGTAGGGTCCATGGTGGTAGTTCACAGGAGATGTTTCAGTTTAATTGTAATTTTCAGTTATCTTGTACTTTCCAGTTGGGCTTGTATGTTGGCCCCTTTTACTTACTCTACACACTCTTTTTACTATACAATGTATTTGTGCTCGTATCTTATTGTGTGCTTGGTAATGTTCTTGGTTGTGGGTGATACAGTATATAAAGGCAATGCCTTCCAAATTTTAGGGAATACGCCTTTCAGTGCTAGTCACCAGCCCCTGGCCAATAGAAGGTGGGCTTGGGGTAGCCACGACATGGGCCCTGGGGTATGGGTCATGATATTTCTATTCGCCAACCTCGGGCCTACTAGGGGTGGGACACAGGGTTCATTATCTCCTTTCTCACATTTCCGGCCCATGAGGGGTACACTTTGTGGGGAGGGGTCCTGATAGTGGTAATTTGTGATATAAAATTCTTATTCATGTAATATAATGATAGAAATTAGTTTTTTATGGGTTCAACATAGTTGTTATTATAGGTGTGTTTGCTTATTTGAGTTATTTTTTTAGAGAACATTACTGAATGACTTAGGGGTAAGTCTATTTCTTAATTTATGATAGTATCTTGTTGTTTTATAAATAATTAAATTATGAGGATCCCCTAGAAATAACAACACTAATTGGATTCTAACTATGGATGTTAGTTCTAACATAGATGTACTTAGGGGATGTAACCTTTAAAATGGTTGTGAAGGTGATTAGCTCAATCCTTACCTGGTTCACAATGAATATTCCTAACTAGAAACCTAGTTTGAAAATCATAGGGGATATTAATAATTAATTAAAATTATATTTATGAATCAGTTTGATGGATTTGACTATGTTTATGTTAGTGATCCTAATATAAAATTGCAATAAATAACCATGGTTAACTGTTAAAATTAATAAGTTAAAGTAAAATTTCAATTATGATTCATGAAATATATATTAATATTAATATTTTTAAATTAATTATTCTTAACCATAAATTAAATTGATTCAATGAAAATGATATCGAATAGAGAAATTGGGTTAACAGTGGGTGAGATGTGAAAATGCAATAGTTTTCTCAATGTGCTACCAAATGTGATGGGTTATAGTGTAAAATAAATTCATTTTCATTCTCAAACAACTTTCATTTTCTATGAATAATAAAAAAACCTCATTTAATTCACAAACTCAATATGAAAATAATAATGTTTTTACCGATTCATTCAAGATAAAAAATCCCAAATACCCTGTTGTTTTATGAATTATTATTTTTTAAAAAAAATTATATTCCCTTGATGGATTTCATGTTATGATAAACCATGTTACGAATTCTTTATACGCATCGCCTAGTTAATATTGCACTATAAAGAACACATATGTTATATTTTGGTATATCCAATAATATGTTAATTTATTTTACGCACATTGAAGTGTTACTTTGACAAAATACATTACATACAATATGGAGTTTTACAAAAATAAAATATACTACTAATAATATTAATAATTTATTATTATAGTTATCATATTACCATTGAAATTATTGATACTAATATATTCACCAAATTATGAAACTAGGGTTTACACATGTTTATATAATGAATTATTTGGTTATAAATTAATTTGAAATGAAAATAAAAACCAATTGAATATAAAGGATTTGATTTAATGAGGAAAAACAATTATTCCCCTAATGATGTTTTCTATTAACAGTTTAAATCATTCATTATTAGTGAGAGATATTAAATAAAATTATATATTAAAAATTCAACCATCTTCATTAAAATTCTGTTTATATGTCGAATAGGTATAAAATAAGAAAAAAATTCAATTTTTTGCAGAAAAGATATATTTATCTAAAAGGTATTTTTCCCACTTTTTAATGGGAGATATTTTTTAAAACTAATTTTTATAATTTAATAATATTTATTTTGAAAAATAAACAACAATTTTGAAAGAGTAATGTAAATATTTACATTTAGTGAATGTTAATGATTTTTTAGGGAGCTTGATTTGTTTATAAAAAGTAAAAAACAGAATTTAAATAAAAAAATTACATTAATTATAATTCATTTATAGATAACTTATGTTATTATTTTGTTTTAATTTATATTTATATCAATAATAAATCTATAAATAAAATTTAGTTCATTGAAAAAAATCATATTTATGTTGTATATAAAAAATATTTCCAAATATTTTACTTTTTCACTTTTTGAAAACATATTATCTCATCCCATTAATGAGATTAATTTAAAATAATTAATTTAACATATTTGTTATTAATTTTGAAAAATGGATTTCTTATTTTATATTATAAAAAATTATATTATCTTATAATATCCTCATTGTTTTTTATAGAAAATTAGGTAATGTAATTTATATTCTATATAGTGATTCAAGTTAAAAAGAGATTAATTAGTGGATAACCTATAACTTAAGAGGCCAAATAACCTAAAAACATGCCCAATTTAAATTATCTATCTGTATATCAAAAATTAACACCCTTTTATAAAACATGTAAAATTATTTGAGGAACATTATCTAAGGAGACCTATCAATAGTGTTTTTCTTTATGAATTTATAAGAATGTCACACCTCAACTATCAATGACTACTAACCCCTCACTTATTAACATCTATAATAAGATTTTTCTGATCTATAACCTAAAAAATTTATCAAATCTACCCTAATTCAATTCTATAATATTTCCATTTGGAATAAATCTAACCATGGAATCCCAATTGTGCAAACAAAGAGGAGTTACCCAAAAAAACATGTAATGTCCTTGAATAAGAACTTTTATTATGTAATTATTCATTATCTAAATAATTCATATTACAATATTAAATAATAACCTAAGTATAATAAATATAATAAGAAATATCTATGTTACTTTTACGTAATACACTCACACACACTTCAGTCAAAATAGATATAAAATCATTGTTCATGTGTTTGACAAACTAATGCCTTGCTAACCAATGTCATTCGTTCTACCATTACCCATTTTCAAGGTTTGGAATAATGAATTATGTAATAATTTTATATGATATATATTTATTAATTATTTACATTATTATTGACATGTTATATAACACATACCTTCATTCTTTCAATTTTTGAGAATACGAGAACATTTTTGGTGGACTTGTGGACTATTTCCTCCTCAATGGGATGTGATTCATTCACAATTTAATTGAAACATGCTAATGTTGTGATTAATAAAAATATTTTATATATATTACATAATTATGATTCAATATAATATATATATATATATATATAATTTATATTTCGGCCTTCCAAAATATGACATGAAAAAGGAAACATCGTCCAAGCGTACAAAAGACAAATTGTCTCCATTAATGGTGTATTTAATTTCATATATATTTCTTTTATATACAATTAAAAATAATTATATGATGAATATAAATTATATTTATATCATTTTTTATTTCTATAAATATTTATATCATGGTCTAATTAAGAGTATTATGAATAAAAATTGGTAACATATATAAAAAGGATATTACCCAAAATGTTACTTTAACATGGAATTGATAACAAAAGTGTAATATAAAGTAATAATAAAATAATATATGGAATGATATATAAAAATATAGTTATGTGTTAAATTTATAATAGATATTTATTTATTATATAGGATGTTTGAATGTGTATGATGAATTTCAAGACATAATGTAAGGTTTTTGTCGTCTCACTTTTATTTCTGAGAGATATATGCTATAAAAAATTTATTATTTTTGTGCGGTGTATATAGTGACGTATGAAATGGTATGAATTTAATTTACATTATTTAATAATATTAGATGTTTTAATTTTTTAATTTCATTGGGGTCATGATTCCATAGTTTCTAATATAGAAAAAGAATTTTATTTAACATTATAATATCAAAGAGATTTAAGAAATATTTACCAGTAAATTATTTTGTATGGTGAATATGAAACAATTAAATTTATTATATGATTATTAACCATTAATTTGTTTTTATTTATATATTAATCTGATTTTATCTCTTTTATGGGGTTCAAAGATCAAAATTTATTGAATCTGTGATGTGATTTTGTCTCATTTTTATTTCATTGAGACCCATATTATGCTATGCACCTACATTCTATTAATAGATGATTATACTGACAATTTGAAATTATATATCATGAATAATATTATTTTAATGATATTTATTCTTCATTTAATCTTATTATTTACTAGGGAAGTTGATTCAATTTTAACATTATTATATAACATTATTTCTAAAATCCCATTTTTTTATTATTAATAGTTAAACTTCCATTGATGAAATATTATGATACATCACTCATTTATTATCATTAATTTTTATATCCTAAGTTTATTCATGTTATTTTATCATAATGTCTCCATTTTTCACTCATTCTTACTTAAGATAATTAATAATGTTTTTAGGAAAATATAACCCTATTTCTATATACATTTGGAAATATTGTTTTTAAAGAAATATGTTTTAACAAAATGTTTTATATAATGATTTTATATGATATTATAAGATCATATTAAACGAAAAATATTTTGAAAATATTTTATTTTCATAAAAGTGTTTAAATTTTTTTAAACATTTCATTCCAATTTTTCAGATGATATTTTAAAATAAAGTGATTCATGTATTAAATATTATTTTTTAAAAGAATTATTACATTCCACAACAAGTGTTCCTGGTTATATTTCAAAATAATTTTTAATTTATTATTAAATCCATTGATATAATTGATTTTTTACTGGATATATGATATTATCTCACCGTTCTTATTTTTTTGTTTATTTATATGATTACATATTGTTTATAAAATATGATATTATTCCTTGGGTTATATTCTTGTGATAAATTATTAATTTAATTACTTATTATTTGATTATTAAACCATTATATTTTACATAACATATTTCCTCATAATGTTTTTTTCGTATCAATTTCATTTCATGGGCTATGTTATAATCTTTATGGAAATCATCACTTTTTTATAAATCATGATATGAGGAATGTTTTATTATATTATGGAACACATATGTGGGATTCCATTAAGTGATAGCTGTGACCTATATCTCCTTCTATTGAATGGGGTACATATTTATATCATATGAGATTAAAATGATATATATGTTGACATTATTAATCCATAATGGGAAACTGGTGCACCCTGATGCATAATGGGAAATAAGATTATCATGATACACAATGGGATATAGGTTTTTCTAAATCCAATATGGGAAGAAGATTTATCCCCATCCACTTTAATGAATGGAATATGACAAGGGATGGTTGTATGTCATACCCTGTATGTGCATCCCTAGTGATGTTATGAGATAGGTTATTACAATGCTAATTGACAAATCTGGAATGATTTTACATTTCAACGTGTTTACCAAAAATTCTACATCCTATTCCAATATTATGATCCTCTGACTCATGTTTCTTTATTTCCTTATAATTAATGTCAAATTATCACCCAATATTTATTCCATAACTCATGATATTGGTCTATTATTCATAGGGTGTTATCTTAAAGTCTTCTATAATGTTTTAATACCAGTATGTAAATTTTATAGTTACATATTTTCATTATTTTAACCCTTATGAAGTATCTAAGAACACACATTCATGTTTTTTGCTCCCCATGATAAAAAAACATGTTTTAAGTAGGAGTACTAAAGGGGAATATCATTATAGGATATTATGAAGATCATTCACCAAATAATAATAATTTGTTACTTGTTCCCATGAAACTATATTATTTCTGTCGCCAGGCATGTTCTTTTGTAATGTGCTGAATATTCAAATAAAATTATGTCATATCCATGAATTTTGATCTCCATTTACTATATTTTATATCAAAGTAAAGTTTTATTCATTAAATGGATACTAGGATGATAATAGTTTAGTCTTATACATACGTATATTTCAAATTAAATGTCTATAGATTTCACTAATGATAATTCTAAGGATGACTGAATGTTTAAAAAATATCCTAGAATATTGGAAAATGATATATAGAATGGAATCCATGAAATTACATCCATTTCTAAATACTAAAAGTTTAATTATTAGGGGAACATTATGTTTTTGAAATAGAATTAACAAATAAAGTAACTGAAAAAAGAAAATATTAATTTTAATTAATGTAGTTGTTGAGAATTATGGCCTCCATAAGGTATCATCGACTTTAAAATTCATTAAATGTTGAATGTATGGGTATTATGAAAAATATTTCTTAAGGGAAATATCATGAAGTAGATATGCATGGTTGTAAAAGAAATGGTATTTTCATTGTAGATGAATTGGCCATGAAAGACATATGAATGTTTTTTTTAATATTATTGAATAAAATAATGGTTAAAATGTGTAGTCATGATTCATATTTCATATTTTATGAATATTTTATAAGGGAATAAGATAACTAACCGTAGATAATGTCTTAAGGATGATGCGGAAATATCAAAGTATTTATTTATTTTAATTAATGAATTATTTTATATGAATCATAAATTATTTAAGGATTTTTTGTAGCAGTTTTTAATTGAGGATTATCAAGAATATATTAATGATACTGATAAACCAGAGAATTGATTTAATTGAATGGTTACATTACTTTATGGTAACCATTAACATGTTCCTAAGGATGATTAAAGGATATTCTATATAGATGAAGAGATTCAGATATAGATATAATATATTTAATTGTATTTCCCACCTCATAACATATAATGTATTCTCTGATAATGTTATTTATGTTTTCATTGATGAATTTTAAAATAAAATTGGATTTATGGAATTTATCAAATAATATTTAGAATAAAAAAGTATATATATTTTCAATATTGATTTATAGTAATTCAGCATATTAACATGCTTTAAGAGAATACATTATGATGTCATTCACAAGTTTTTCAATTGATAACCATGTGATACTTTCTGATATATATGGTACCAATGATAATACGATTTTGACTAATTTTGTGACCTTATTTCTAAATATTTATATTATCATTTTTTTGAATGTTTGCAAGATTAACAATTAATATAATGGTTTAAGATAAACATTGGATGGTGATTTAGAGGTTAATGTATTATCTCAACATATATATATATATATCTGTGTGTGTGTGTGTGTGTGGATATTGGATAAACTCTACTAACCACTTTTCTACGATGTTAAAAAAGATAGACGGCATGACTTATCATTATAACTCATGAATTGTTTGTACCTCAAGGATAAAAAATTTACCATTATTTTATGGATTAATTGATGTATTGGATATCGATTAAGGAATAACCCAATGGTATGATTATTCATATGAAATAGACCAAGATCAAGTAAGTATATCTCATTGGGGAAATTTATTCAACTATAGGATAATGATCATAAATAAATGTTATCATCGCACCTTTATTTATGATGAATAAAAACATCCCCTAGATCATCAAATATTTTTGTTTTTGTTTTCATTAACATTCAAATGATCTGTCACATTATTGTGATTATTGAGTTTTTTTATTATTTATAAATATTTATAGTTTTTTATCCATTTCAAAAATTCCCTTCCCTCTTATGTTCTCCAATGTGGAAACCGAGTCATTAGTTACTTTAGGTAAAATGCATGTTCCAAATTTCACATTTTAATGGTTTTTTTGTATTAAATTTTATGAAACGAGTATCTATGAATGAATATTTAAAGATTCAATACATTGATATCCCAGATGAATTTTGAGGGAGAAATTCATTTATAATAGGTGTATAAGGTAACACCCTTGAGTTTTTTATAAATTAATCTTTTTCAAATGAATTAAATTTCATTGATGGATTGCATTTCCAGATACATCAGGTTAGGGTTTAATTATATGAAACACCAAGATATGTTTTAAATATGTAAAAAAATATATTATCTTTTTAAACACACAAAACTATTTTTTTATTGCATTTCACAAAATGGCATGTTCATTTGATATCATGCATTACATGACTGACAATGTTTTATGGAACCATAATATAGTAAAAAATGTATCATTAAAATATTAACATAGTTTTAAACTTTCCATCGAAATAGTATATAGAGGTAAGATTAAATAAATTAAGAAAATATGGTTACCTAATGATTATAAAATTAATTCTTTATTATTAATTAATTAGAAATGAAAATAAAAAGCAATTGAATATAATGGATGTGATTTTATGAAAAACGTATTTTATTTCCACAAGAGAATTGTATTAGAATAAATTAAAGTCATCAATACTAGTTATATATATTAGTGAAATATATAAATATATATATATATTATAAATTGAAATGATTGCCATAATCCAATATGATTTATAGGAATAAAATAATAAAAAATAAAAAATTTAGGCATAAAAAATTAGATTTTTCTAAAAGGAAATTTTCCAACCTTTTAATGGATTAATTGTTTAATACTAATTTTTGAAACATTTAGAATTTTTATCTGTCAAAATAAACATCATTTATGAGTCCATAATATCTAAAGTTAACTTTGTATGAATTTTTTTTTTATTTTTTAAACATGTTTTATTTTATATGAATAATTAAAATACTGAATTTTATTTGTAATATGACATTTCTTCTTATTATTTAAAAAATAATTAAATTATCTAAAAAATATTAAGATAAATTATAAATATATTTATCTAAATTACTTATTTGGGGGTAATTTCACATTTATATTGTGTATAGAATCATTTCAAACCATAGAGAATTTTCACTTTATAAAACATATTTTGTTGTCCCATCTGTCAGAATAATTTTAAATTAATTGCTACAACCTGTCTATTTTGAATTTGGAAAATTTATTCCATATTAAAAATTATTATAATTTATAAATTCATGATTTTTCAAACTAGTTATTCAATGATATAATTAGTGGAATAATTTACAAATTAATTACAATGATTAATGTAAAAAAAAGTTAACTTTGTAATGCCATTTTCTCAGAAGACACTAAACCAGTGCTCCGAGCAGGGCCATCACATGACCTCATTAATGCCTCCCCATATGCCAGAGGATTATGGCTAGCATAGGGGTCTAATGAGTCACATGGGGAGTCTAAACCGACTTTTCCAGAGTACGCCACAATAGATATTAATCTAATCAACGAAAACGATAGTCAACAATCAACACCATGAATAAATGACTCATTCCCAAATACAATGTACAATCATATACCATAGTAAACATGTCATGCCATGATATAGTGCATGTGACAGATACCATAATTAAAATAATGAACAAAAACTCCAAACAGGTCCCCACTCTATGTCTAGATCCTTCTACATGAACATCCTGATCCCAACTCAACATCTTAGTGTTGTGACCTTTTACTTGTCCAGACCTATAGCCACGAAGATTTCTCAAGTACACCATAGCGGCCTGAGATGGGTGTGAGTACACAACTTAGTTGGCCACCAACATGAGTGTCTACAAAATATCCAGTCTAATAGATAGTTTATGCAGGTGATAATGAAAGGTAAGTAAACCAGGGACTTTTCGAGAGCCATTGGTTAACAAGGTTCATTTATTTATGGAGTAGAGTTTATCCCAATTTCAATTCATACACCATTTTCACACAAAATCCATTTCAACATATTCTCTAGGTGTTATGAATATATATAATCCATACATGGGTCTATGAAAATCAATCACAACACATATGGGAAATCAATCAAGTCCCTATATCACTAGGGACACACATATCACATCAAAACATTATCCTCACCTCAATACCTAATTCTGGGTGGAATGCAACCATTAGGGGAATAGTGCCTTTGTCCCCTTCCCTCACATGTTCATTTTATGGTGGAAATTAGAGCCTTAGTCTATTACTAAACCCGTGGGTGTAGAACCTCAAGTCAATATCCCACACTACCATGCCATGTGCACAAGATTATTTTTCAAATCATCATAATTATACCACAACACAACACAATTTAACCAATTCCATTGGAAATCTTCATTCACAATGGATGAAAAATTACATTTGAATTAATACAATTCCATAATCTTTTAATATATTTTCCAATTTCAATTCATATTCATTTAGCCAGGTTCCCATTTTCATACCTTATCCCCTTATGTATAGTCAACAACCCCTATGGCTTATCCAAATTCATCAAAGACCATTCATTTATACATTTAACCCATTTATAATTTCACAATCCATCATCTACTTATGCATTTCATATACATTTCTCATATTCCATAACCCAACCACTTATGACATTCCAGCATTAGCTGTGACAAAATTCTGATTTATTAACCCAACCAATATATTCATCCATTTTATAGTTTCCATGTCATGTCAAACAAACCTTTATGCCTTGTCACCCAATTCATCTCTATTATAATTTTATTTACAACATAATCAACCATTAAAACAAGTTCTACATGGGCTTCACACATTACTCAGCAATCCCACACTTGACCCTACCACCCTCTAGGTTCAGGATTTCAGGCACACCCCATGGATGATCGTAAAATGGGCCCATCATACTCAACGCATCCCATGGGGATCGTGAGGGATTAAATTGGTCACTTATACACCCCATTTTTATCCACAACTCCAATAGAACTAGGTACAAAATTAGGAAAATGAATAACACAAACATTCATGCATAAATATAAAATAAATCTATGGAATAATACATGTAGACCACCTACCTCGATTCCAATAACGAACAAACCCTCAATTTCATCATGGGAATTGGATTCAAACATCCTTAAAATCCTCAACCTAACCCTCACCATAAAATTAGGGGTTTAGATCTTTGGAAGAATATGATAGAACGATACAAACCCTAATCTAAAAGAGGATGTAATAAGAGGATTAGCCTTACTTGGAGCTTCGATCTACAACCAAAAATGTCCAAAATGGACAAAAAATGAGTGAGATAGATCCATGCGAGCTCTTGAGGTTCTTAGGTCGTCACTAGGGCTAGAGAGGGTGGAATGTTGGAGAAATCCGAGTTTGGGTTTAAAACCCCGTAATGACAATTTTGTAAATTTTCTAACTTTTCTTGGCCGCATGGGTTACCCGCAAGGATTGATAAAAATTTCGCATGGTTTTCTGGAAATAACACGTGGTTTCATAACCATGCACCAATCTTTCATAAGCCTATATCCAAAGCTGCACAGTCACCGAAGATTCTCCGCACGGTTTTCCCTAACTATGGGGAAACCGTGCAACTTGACCACAAGTTTGTTTCTCTTCCTATTTCATGTTCCGAACCCCCAAAACACCCTCAGGTCTTCATATGATCATGGGGAAACACTTATCTATCCAAAAAGACGATAATCAAACCAAAAAAAACAAAAACATGCCTTAAGAAAATCTGGGACCTTACAATATCCCCACATTATAACACCTCTCCCTCAAGCAGCTTATCCAAGCATCATGAAGCATCCTTCACTAGAGATCATTCCATAAGGCCTACCTATCCATTCGCATCCTACATGTTTCTGGTTGTACATCTCAATTTCCATTGAACACAAATCAAGGGCATGGACTGGCCCCACAATCCTTCCTCACTACAACCACAACACGAGATGAATACACTTAAAGGATTCATAAACTTCAACCATTTTCATCATGAGGACTTCATTGGGGAAACATAGGTGACAACACCAAACTTGAAACACATAAAAACATAACAAGCAACATCACATTGTCATATAGTAACCAATCAGCACTACATTGGCCCAATCCTCAATACAACTCATGACCCAAATCACTTGGCGCCATTATCCTCTATTATTCGAACACAAATAGTGACCCAACCCGATATCACCAGAAGGGAATCCCATGATCATTACAAGAATGTTTCCTGAATATTTAATTCAAAAAATGTACAACCAAACACTGACCAACACTCCCAGGTACTCGACCAACTAAACCCATTCCACGGCTCTCTACCAGGGCTAACTCACCTGGATGGTGACCACACAAGTCCTTCCCACAAGAAACTCTTGTCACTTCATAAACCAAACATTAATCTGGTATGGTTATCTCCACCATTTTCAGTAACATGGAACCATACCCATCGACAAAATACCACCTAAACTCAACTCAAAATTCCCATCATCTAACATGTTTCCATCTCACCATGCCCAAACATCCATAGGGGAATGACCCTGTATTAGAATCTAGCTACACTGTCAAAACTAATTGGAAGGACCTTCCTACACCATCCCTTCATGGACTAAGATCAACTCAACCTCACTCAGGTACAACTTCATTTCCAAAAGTCACATGACACTACCACATTAACCAAGACGCGGGTCACTAACACCACACCCAATTAAGTTTAAAATCTCTGTTCGAACCACAATTCATTGGCTATCCCCAGAACACCCACCTTCCACTGATGGTATTCTACTCCTTTGTCTCAGATTCCTATGTGTTTACTAATTTTAAGCCTATCATTATCATCCCATATACCCTCTGAGGCTGTTCCCTAAAATCATGCGGAATTTCATCATCATGTCATTACTTCCCTCCAAATCGTCATCAGGCTACACCCTTCGGTTGAAACCACATCACATATCCAATTTTCACTCAACTTGACGATGTTCCAAAACCACTAAAGAGAAATTAACCCGAGTCTAACCTCAGCCATCATTGGATTTATATAACCCAATAATGATTACCACAAATTGTTGTGACTTCCAAAAACGCCTTTTTTCGAATCCACTACAACCAAAGTATGCTTCACATAGAACCACCATGAGATCAATGAAACCACTTGGATCAACAGTCAACAAATCCAAGTCTGACATTCCCTCCCTAGGAAACCACACATACAGCTTAAAAGTTCCTCATTGAAATACCTTTTCCCCTACATCAGAATGATGTTCTCTTATCCACATCCCAGATTGACTTATCACCCCCACCATAGGTTTGTTGTTACCACTACTCTCAAGAGGGATTCCAACCACCACAACATATATCTAAACACAAACCAAACCCCAAACATAGACATGGCCAACCAACCTTTTCCCAAAAAAATAAAACAAACCTCACACAGTGCCTATTCCAGACATCCTTGAATGGTACCCATGACGTTTGTCGTCATTAGGTCCATCCAGAGGTTGAAAACCCAATCCATTGAGGGTTCAAATCCCACCATCAAGATCCAAATATACTATTTACTTAAGAATAAACTACATAATATCCCTTATCTCACAAAACAATGTCATGTATCTTGGCATGAGCCAAAGATTCTCAATGTACCTGGGACGATGTCATGATATTGGGCATTCTCGTCACCAGCTTAGGTATTCTAAGAAGATGTCAAATAACACCACAACTAACATATCCATTTTTGGTGTCGAACTATGGGACACCCTGACCAGCCAATACTTTAGGACATCATGCCGAACACATCTCATCAACACATAACTACTGCCACTCTGTTGTGATTTCCAACGAAGCCTAACCATCACTCCATGACCAAATCACCATGAAGCTTTGAACAAGTGATTCATGTGGCACTACTCTCACCACACATCTTGATTTTTTCCAATGTGTCCCTGACATCTAACAACAGAAACACAAATGTCTACTACTCCATTCAATCCATCTGTCTCTCACAATGAAATATCATCTTGTGTATAGAATATCACTTTCATACTTACTTAACCATATATCTTGGTTATTCAACCTCATCAACCCTGAGGTGACCTCTACATCTCACCCAAAAACCAAAACTAGTCATACAACCACGTTCACCCATGTGTCCACTATCACCCCGAGTGTCACTAACAATCAAAATCATATAACCACACCTTAGTCACCCTAGTCTCTTTAACTAGAAGACGGCTTCGATTCCTCTATTAATGATCATCCAGACATGTGATTCAGGCATCCATATGACAAAACCCTTCTAAACAAACCTTAAAAATTATCACAACACTAGTGTTCCCTTATGAAATAACCAGTCACCACTATTCCACTTATTAAAACTTGGTGGTACATAGTATGCATTAACACCACATCTAAGGAATCTCCATGCTCCATATTCAAGGGTACTTGCACCGGTGCCCAAACCTCTCATGAGGTCACCCTTGATTTTCTGAAACTATCATCGCATAACCACAACTTGAGTAGCACCACCAACCATAAACCTTACCACTTATCCATTTTGGCCAAAAAAACACCATACAACACCTGTAGTTCCCTATCAATGTCCATGACATCTACATGTGTAAGACACAACCAAAAGCAATAGGAACTCTGCCCAAGCCCTCTAATAGGTCACTTTGAAGGATGAATGATACAAAATCCTGAGATTGGAGTAACAACTAGGTGAATCCATTGGTCCTCTCCCCAATCCATAATTATCATGATACGAACAATTAAATGCTCATGAATGATACTATCACTCCCATTATGATGAAAACTATTCCTAACACACTGAACAACCATCTACTCTTTGTTCCACACCAAAGGTGTGGACATCCGTCAACAATATGAGTGAAACATCATCTCCATGATCCAAAACACAACTCGGGAGGTCACTACTCACTGGGTCACTAGGATCTAGGTTCCGTCTTTAAGGTCCAACATGTACTTTGTACAGTCACAAACCTTGAGAGTTCCCTCACTCACACTACCGAACAATGTCTCGAATCCCAGAGGTCGTAACCCTACCAGGGGTTACCTAAGCACACCACTAAGGCCACATCAGTACCATCCAGGCCTCACTATCCAAATCCAAGGTCTCAGACTAGAGTGATATCGCTACCCCAACCCACTCATAAAAGGGTAAAACCATCAACCCAAGGGGTACCCACCTTTGAACTCCACATTCCCATTTTAAACATATCGTTCATCTGACGCTTCGCAGAATGACAGACATAAATTAACCACCAATGGAAAAAGGACTCAAGCTAGTAATCTTAAACAACCCATTCTTCATGATCTATCCCAATAGTCATCATCACGCTTAAAAAACAATAGTCTACAATACCTACTATGGGTCATGGTCAATATGGGGTAACGAATTTAGTAAATAATGGGTCATTTATCAACACCTCTTCAAACCCATTCTTCTTTTAAAACATGATTCCTTAATCTTATTCACATTTCACATTTGACAACTTGTTACAATAATCATTTTAATTCTCATAGAATATTCTTTAGAAATATTCATTAAATATTTTACCATCATTATGCAATCCTTTTTTTCTTTTAGACACCAGAGAAACCTTTACAATTTCTCAAAATCCAAATCATTAACCCTGACAAAACAGTTCCTTATACATGATATTTCCTAAAAATTTATTTTTATTCTTTTCATTCACCCATTTTCATTATAATTAATAGGAATTTTTTTTCTATATCTATTATTGAAGTAAAATTCATTCGACTCTCTATGCCCTGTACACCCATACAGTGTGGGTGCCAATAACAATGCGTGTCACCTATGTCCATAGGATCTTAAAAGGATGTATGAATGAAATTTTTCATGTAATCATGGCCATGAGAAAAATATAATAAATTAGTCAAATCATAGATCATGTGCATCACCCCATGAGGAAATTTCAATCAACTTTAACAACACTCATCATGAAGATCAATTCCCACCTAGTGTGACTTGGGTTTTCCCTCATACATGGGGTAGATACTCACAATTACGAGGTTATTACAAAGGCCCAACACATCATAATATCATGTGTACCATCCCGAAATAGTATGTAAGAGAAAAGAACTCATTTGATACCACTATGTAATGTCCTAACCCAGAATCCACTAAACCGGTGCTCTGAGCCGGGTCGTCACATGAACTCAAGAACGCCTCCCCATACTCTAGAGGTTGCCAACTAACAGCGAGGGTCTAATGAGTCACATGGGGAGACTATATTATCTTTACCAGAGTAATCCACAATAGTTAATATTTTTAAAAACAGAAACAATTGACAAAAATCAACAACCTGCATAAATAACACATTCCCAAAAACTATGTTGAATCATATACAAAAGAAAATATGACATTCCATGCAACAGTGCATCTGAAAGAATCCCAAAAAAATATGGCCAAAAACTATCTACGGCTCCCAACATTGTGTCTGGATACTTCTCCATGAACATCCTAATAACAACTCAACATATTAGTATAGGGCCCTTGACCTTGTCCTGACAAACAACCATGAAGTCCTCTCGTGTACGCAATGGCGGCCAAATCAGTGTGTGAGTACAAAACTCAGTAGGCCACCAACAAAGGTGTCTTAAAAGATCCAGTCTAACATATAGTGCCTGCAAGTGCAAAATGAAAGTTATGTAAAGAAGGGACAGTTCATGTGACATTAGTTAACAAGGTTCATTTTTTTCGTTATTAGAGTTCATCCCAATTTCATTTCTTATACCATTATCACACATAAAATATTTCAACATATTCTCTTTTGGTTAGGAATATATATCATCCATACATGGGTATAAGGAAATCAATCACAATAAATAAGAGAAATCAATCAAGTCCATATATTACTAGGGACACACATATCATGTCAAACCATTATCCTTACCTCGTACCCTCAGTCCAAGTGGAATGAAACTATTAGGGGAATAGAGCATTTGACCCCTTCCCTAACCCTTGAATTTTAGGGTGGAGTTTGGATCCTTAGTATATAACTTGACCCATAGGTTTAGAACCTCAACTCGATGCCCCTCACTACTAATCCAAGTGTACATGCTAATTTATCAAATATCCATAATCAAACCACAACACAACCCAACATAACCAATGCCATTGTAAATCATCATTAATAATTCATAATAATAACATTGTAATTAAAACAAAAACGTATCCCATTAACACATTTTCCAATTTCAATTCATCATCCTTTAGCCAATTTCACATTCTCGTGCCTTAACCCCTAATGTGTAATCAGCAACCCCTATGCTTTATCCAAATTAATCAATAACCATTAATTTACCCATTTAACCCATTTAACATTTCACAGGCCTTCATCAACTTATTCCTTTCATTTACATTTATTATATTCTAAAACCCAACCACTTCGGTCATTCCACCATTACATGTGACACAATTCCCATGCATTAAAACAATCAACATATTCATCCATTTTCTCATTTACAAGTCATATCAAAAACCCCCTTTTTCCTTTTCACCCTTTGAATATCTATTATCATTCAATTTACAACATAATTAGCCATTAAAACATGTTCAACACAGGCCTCACACTTTACTCGGTAATCCCTCACTAGACCCTACCACTCTCTTGGTTTGAGATTTCCAGCACACTGCATGGGTGACCCAAAAATGTCCACGTCATTCTCAACGCATCACAGAAGGATTGTGAGGGTTTCAATGAATCACTTAGACATCCCATTTTTATCAAAAAGACCAACATAACCAAGAACACAATTAGGGAAACTAAGAACACAAGATTCCATGCATAAATCTAAAATATATGTATGGGATAATGATAGTAGACCACCAAACTTGAATCCGTTGATGAATGAACTCTCAATCATAGCCTTGGTTCCAAATACAAACATCTCTTGACTCCCTAACCAATCCCCACCCAAAAAATGGGTTGTTAGACCTTCAGAAAAAGATGATATAAGGGTACAAACACTAGTCGAAGAAAGGAATCAGTGAGAGGATTAGCTTTACCTTGAGCATTAATCTGCAAAAAAATCATCCTAAACGACCAACAAATGAGCGAGATAGATTTCTGGGTTATATTTAGGTTCTTGGGGATTTAATAGGGAATGATATGGTGGAATGGAGGAGAAACCCAAGATGGAGTTTAAAATCCCATAATTGCAATTTTGAATATTTTCTTATATTTATGGGTTGCGCAGATCACCAGAACTGTTTCCAAACCATCTGAAATTGGGAAAAAGTTACTCCTTGAAAATCTCTACAATCTCTTGGTTTCCATGAAAGTACACACAGGATTCTTAACCATGTTCCAACCAGGCTTAAGGCTCTTTCCAAGGCTGCACAGTCACCCAGGATGCTCCGCACAGTTCTGCCTAACAGTGCGCAAACTGTGCCACAACCCCATAATTTTCTTTTTTTCCTATTTTGTGTTCGGAACCTTGGAAAAAACCCCAGGTCTTCACATGAACCTAGGTAAACTCTAATTTATCTAAAAATAATATACCCAAACCAATACATTAAAAAAATACCTTAATAGAATCCAGGACCCTACATACTTAGTGCCCAAAATATAATTTAAGAGGGGGAATAACATAGAAACCTGTCAAAATGAAATTTTATAGCCATATATTTACCATATAGACAATTTACAAGAATATTTACCATTACGGGATGTAAATTATGTAATTCATTCCTCTCAATAGTGTTTACCATTTTATATTTACAAGAATGCCACTCCTCTACCACTATAAATGGGCACTCAACCCTCACTAATTCACACATATCTATCCATTTAGATCTTCGTGAACCAACCAATTTTTTCTCTATTATTCCCTACCTAAATTATAAATGAACCCATTTTTTTAATAAAGTGGACTATGGAAACCCTTTGGGGATGATGTGTTGGGTAGACTACCACCTCGAAGACCAAGGTCATCCATTCTTCCTTCTCTACATTTCGTTGTTGGAAATAAAGATAAAATTAAAAAATTTATATGATATGTTTTATATTTATGATTCATTTGTTCTTCTTGAATTTTTATATATTAAATTTCTTAATTCTTTCCATTTTGTGGGATTATGATTTCTTCGTTTTTGGACCTGTGGACTATCGCATCCTCAATGTGATGTGACTCATTCATGCTTTTAATGGAATTTATTTCGTATGAGTTTAATGTACACATGATATATATATGACATAATTATTATTATTTACTAATATTATATATATACATATAAAAATATCATTTACTTTTCCTTCTACGAAAATATGTTATGAAAAGGGAAACAACATCCATGCATATGAACGACCTCCTCTCTCTACAAACAATGTATTTTATTTAATATTTATATCACATATTGAATATTATTAATACTTATATAATAAATATATATTATATTTATATCATCTTATACATTATGGAAATACATAAATCATGATATAAGTAATTGGATCATGATTAGAAATTATAAAACACATTAAAAAAAAGTAGATACTACCAGAAATGTAACATTAACATCGAATTGTTTTTAAATGTGTAATATAAAGTCATAATAAAATTTTATATGATAAAATATATGATAATATGGTTCTATGGTAGATGTGTAATATGATTATATTTGTTACAAAGGATTATTGAATATTCATGAAAAAGTCATGACATAACGAAATGGTTTTCTCATCTAACATTTGTTTCTATGAGATATATGATATACGTTCGACTTATACTTGTTTTGGGGAGCGTATAATACCATAAAACATGTTACATTATTTGTTTAATTTATTTAATTATATTAATAGTTGTATTTTATTTTTATATTTCATGGGGATCATGATTCAAATGTTAATCATGTAGTATAGAAGTTTCATATCATCTTTTTATTGCCGTAAGATACATGCCAAATAAACCACCCCATTTTTTCTTGGGGGTATTTCCCCCCATGAATGTATTATATAAATAAAATAATTAAATATATGTATATTTAAATATTCATTTTATTATATCTCTATTTTTTGTGCTTCAAATTTAAAATTTTACCAAACCAGTGATGTAATTATTCAAAATTTTCCACTTTGAGAAATATATTATGCTATTCACCTAAATGATCTTATGATGTCAATATACAAGCCCATTGAAATTTTATATAATGAATATAATTATTTGATTGATATTTATGATTAATTTAATTTTATTCTTCCACAATTTTTTTAATAAATGTAACTAAAGTGGTAAGAGTTTATTGTTACAGTCTCATTGCTTATCAGGATTATTTTTTATTATGATTACATTGATGAAATGTTATGATACATCACTCAAGAATTATCAAAAATTTAATTTTCATATAGGTATTCATAAAATCATCATTCAATGGATCCATTTTTACACTATTTATTTCCTATGATAATTATAAATGTGCTTTTACGTAAATATTACCTTATTTCAAACTTTGATAATAAGTTTGTTTTATCCAAAACAATCTTTTTTTAAAAAGTGAATAACAAAATATCATTAAATAGTATTCTTTATCATATAAAAAGAAACTGAATTTAAATTATTTAAAATTGCTATGATTTGTTCCAACTGGTTTTCAAAGAATCCTTTATTTGTTTTTATAGGTTATTTTCATTGAAAATGATTTCTAAATGGTTTCATGTTTTAAAAAACTGGTTTTCAAAAAATGAATGTTTTACTAAAGAAATTTTATATTTTATAAAAATTATTCATATAATATTTATTCCATTTATATGTTTTATGTTTTACTAGGGAAATTATCCATGGTCACTATTGTTATTATTTATTTCTATGGTTAATGTTTATAAGGAAGTGTTGTTTATGAAATCTGTTTAACCTCCCTGAAGAATAAGATTATGAAACCCTAAAACATTCATGGTTTATTATGTAATTTGAAAACTATATCCTTTAAAATGGTAATGATGTGATAAATTTTTTTTATACCCATTTCATTTCATAGGTTAAGATTATATTTTTATGAAACCCATTTATTTTTATGAGCCATGATTTGATGAATGTTTTTTTATCATATGGGAAAAAATGTATACTTTAATTATGCGATTTTTTGACCTATATATCCATAAAATGTATTCTAAAATTATTATATGTAATAGAATAAAAATGAGATACTAGTCGATGGCATTGATTCATAATCAGAAATGTGTGCATCCTGATCCACAATGGGAAACATCTTCTTCTTGATCAATAGTGGGGAATGGGTGCCTCTTAATCCACTATGAGAATAAGGTGAATCCTGGTAAATAATAATGAAAGGACTTCAAGCGGGGATATTGGTGTTTCCCACCCTATAGGTGTATCCCCCATGAACATCCCAGATACGTTTTTGCAGTGATCCTTGAATTTTTTGCAATTATTTTACATGTTTATATGTCTCTCACATATTATTTGTCTTATTCCAATATTATGCTCTAATGACTCATGTTCTATTATTTCATTATGATTTGTGTCTTGTGAATTGAAAATATTTATTCCATGACTCAAGATTATGGTCATTGATATGAATGATATGGTCCTCAATTTTTTCCAATATTTCTATATTCTTATGTCCATGTTATGCTTATGTTTATATTTTATGTTTACCCTTACTATGAAAATGAGCTCACCACTATTTATGTTAACATTACATTTGTTACAAATAAAGGATTGAATAAGTATTACAAAAGGTTGAGATCTTTACATGATGTGTTGAGTCTTATTTATAAAATTAGAATAATATGTTCCATGTTTCCAAAGAAAATAAACTATTATGGTTATTATGGTTTTATTTTTTCCAATATGGGGAATATTAATCTAAAATGATGTAACATAATTATATTTTAACAATGGTTTCTATAAATTTAACAATCCTTCAATGGATCATCTAGTATTACTATATTTGATAAATTGATCAATGTGATGTAAATTATATTTTATATTATCTAGTTTGTATGGAATAAAGGGGTTATAAATGTTTTATATCATTAGAAAGTAGATTTCGACTAATGGTGGACTATCATGAAGAACAAAATGAATATAGATGAAATAAAAAATACCGAGTGGGATGAGTTTATGAATCTGTTAATCCTTATGATCGTTCCACAAACACTTCACATGAGGATAGAGTGAGAATTTATTTCAATAAAACGGATATTGAGTCTATTGAACCTTATAATGAAAACATCTTCAGGATCATTAGTTATTTCCTGGGTTATATCATCCATCTGGAAAAAATTATTGGCATTTTTATTGGTTTTTTTAACTAAATTATTCAACATGAAATTTATTCCCCCAAGTAAAATACCATTGGAAATGAGAGGTTCCATTATTTTGGGGATAATAAAATAAGATTGGAAGATCAAGATAACTCTAATGGTATTTCACCGGGGGGAAGAAATTTTATCACCCATCTTATCAATACTATTGGAATAAGAACTCCAATAATTTAATAAGAGGATCAATGATATGTTTTATGTGTGGAAATATAGGCCACTAATCCAAATACTAATAAAATATGGATAATAGTACAATTAAAGAAATAATGGAGTAAAATTTCTCAAATAATGATCCACCCACATTGAAATACTTTATGTGAAAGGATTTTTGAAATTATGTGAATCAATTCCCCATCCATCGGGTTAATAAAGAAAATATACCAATAAAACTTCCCAAAAATGAGGGAATAATGAAGGAGATTCCTGATCACTATAGATAATATATATGATAATTATGAACTAATGTGAGACACACTAGATCTATTTTCAATATATACTAATACATCATTTGATTCTGGTTTATCAAATTCTTTTATTCCACACTCGATTTCCAAGATATGTAGAATCAATACATTAATAATATGATATTGATATCTATATGGGAACACCTGGTGTGGAAATGATAATGTATAAGACATTTTAATCTTTTCTATTTTATATTTTATGATGGATAACTCTTTAATATCTCATTCTCCTTCCTTTGATTGAATTTGAAATAATATTTTGAATGGGATAATAATATCTATATAAATAACATATAGATTTTTTTGGTATATGAGATATATTTTCGTATCATGTGACAACATATTAATAATTATGTACTCCACTAGGAATAAAATTATTTAATATGGTTATGAATAATCCGAAACAATGGATTTATAGATCAATTATCAAGGAAGATGTGAAAAATGATGACATGCTTATTGTATGGGGAATATATTGGCTTATTTAGGGATTAACTACTTGGTATCTCCCAAAATCATGTGCTTTTTTATTCGATCAAACTCATAAATGGATCCATTCCTATCTAATAGATTCTATATATAATTATTCCCATTAAATTAGAAGAACCCAATAAGAAACATAAAAAATCTAGATAATGGATTTACATTTTTGGGTGCTTTACCATGGGATAGACTAGTAAAATCTTCCAAAAAAAGGATATATCAATGTGTTTTTCATTAATTATCATGGGCACAATAAAATTAAAATCTTGAACAAGTACCTTCCACCCCATAAGTATGATATGATCGATCAACCACAAGGATCTAAATATTTTAAAATATTGACAATCCATAAGGATATCTTTTTTTAAGGTTAAAAAGAAGAGATATTTCTAAACGGATATCTTTACAAGATAAAATAATTAAATATGAAATGATTCCATTTGGAATTATGAATTATCCTACTATCTATTTGAATATGATGATCATAGTCTCCATTGATTACTTTGAAAAATTATTAATAGTCGTTATAGGCAATGTTCTAATGTATTCCAAGTGAATGGAATTAAATAATTATTAATTGTGGACTGGGTTCAAAAAATTTGTGAATATAAATTATATGAAATTTTTTTATTGTAAAAATTATGTTAATATAAATATCATTCGTAGGTAACATAATAACCCCAAAAGTGAATATCTATTTATTCGTAAAACATGGATACTATTGAGAGATATATAAGACCCCCTACAGTAACCAGTATCTATTGTTTTCATAGATTCATTAGGTACTATAGATTATTATATAGTAATTATTGATGTAAATAAAATCTACTAATTAGGATAACACTAGATGGCGAAGTTACTTTGGAAAGATTAATGTGAATAATCTATTAGGGGAATAAAAAATAAGTTCGACACTAAAATTCTACTTACATTACCCAATAGTGGTAAATTATTGGTAATATATAGTGATACCTAGAATATTTTATTGGGATATATCCTCCCTTATAATCATAAGACAGTTTATTTTTTTTTCTTTAATTAATGAATGAAGAAAAAAATTCATTGACAAATTATTTGGAGTTGGAATTTTTGATCGTTGCATTATATATATAGTTGCATTATGTATATGGTTAAATGTGTGATATATACACTGAACATATGTATTTGTAATACAAATAAATATAGAAGGAGTTAAAAAATAAATATAGGATTTATTTTTAGTTTATTAATGATTACAACTACTGAATACATTACCTCCCATGGATGAAAAAACATCATTCCTAATTCTCTTAATAGGAATGATCAGGATACTCTATCTAGGATTGGGTTTAAAAAAATACACGTTACTAATGGGTGTACAAATGATAAATCATAAAGTATTAATTAAACGATAAAAGTTATATCTTTACCAAATGACAATATTATTTTCCATTCATTTTAGGATCATATAAGGAAATTCAAATGATGTTCAACTATATATAGTGAGTATTCTTGATTTTAGATTTATTAAATATAGAGTTACGAGATTTGGAATGTGAATATATATTCTATAAAAAAACTATATAGGGAACATATGGATGATTTTTAATGATCACCCCATTCTATTAATATTAGAATCAGGTGTACGCATATTATGTAGATATTCTGGTGAGAGAAATGGTTATGGAGATCAATGAAAATATATCTTGATTCTTTTCATGCATATATGTTAAGGTAGAATGAATATAAGGGTATGTTTCAACCCAATCCCAGAGAAATATGAAATCTGAAAAATTTACCAATGATTCCATTAGAGGTCTCCCCAATATTTTTGTGGTCCTTAACAGTATTGGGTTATATGTGACTAACATACCATGTCAGATAATTTCGGTATCATTTGAGAAGATTTATATCTGAAACAACCAACATTGATATACAAAGTGAAACTATAATACTACCTGGAGTAATACAACCCATTAAATCTAAACATATTATGAGGGTAACCTTGAGATTTTGGAATATTATTTTGAAATACATAAAGAGAATACTGAGTTACAAAAAATTATTATTATTGATTAAAATGTTTTATATTCTACAAATTCTATTCATAGTTTTGAAAATCGGAACCACTATATTAAAAAACTTGTTTTACTAACATTATATCTCTCATGAATTTAAGAATTTTTTATTAAAACTTCTAATTTAGAAGATGTAGAAATATTTATAAATTGATGAATAAAAAAATTACAATAATTATAAGCAATCAAATTTCCTATGTCTGGTCCATTAGAGTAAATATTTCTCATCTATATGAATGTCTAATTCATGTATATGTGTCATACTATATCTAGTCCATTTAACTGAATAACAGTAATCCATCTAATTGAAAATGTATTGTCTATCATATTGATGTTTTTTATTTCATCTGATTAAAAAAATCCAATTAATATGATTGAATACAAATAATTTCTTATATTTACAATCTATATTCTATCATATTGACGTATTCTTTACAATTGGATTGACAATGTACCATCCATCAAATTAATGAGGTCATATCAATTGGATTAATTAATTCTATTACATCATATTGTTGAGTTCCTATATGTATGACTAATATACACTTCATCTATTAGATAATTGTTTCGATCTATTTGAATAAAAATAATTTTTTCATTTGGAATAATTTTTTTTACAATTGGATTATTGAAATAATATCTACCCGATGGAAATATTGTACCACATTGAGATGATAAGACGGAGCTTGTAATAATTCATTAAAACCACCTATATGAATCATGGAATATGATCATCGGAGGTGTGACTATAAATAGAGGTATAGTTTATATGTAAGGTGATGATTATTTTATGATTGAGACCACATAAATATTACTCTACTATAACATATCATTACTTAATCATTGAAAGTATTCGTAGATTTTTTATTCCAAGGAATTTGAGTGAGGATTCTATATTCCTTAGATAATTTTTTTATCTATTTATATTGAATGCCCCAGAATATTGAGGTATTCTGGTTCCAAGAATATAGGGATTCCAATCATCGTGATCATGGACATTATTAAAATATAAATATAGTCATTATGGTTAGGTTGAGAAAAATGGATACCCGAATTCTATGTTTTTAACATCATGAACTCATACGGGTAAAAAGTATAAATATTTAATACATATTTTTGTAACTCATTCGTACATTAGATTTAATATTTTCATTGAATATTTTTTAATGTTTATTATTTATTCTGTGATTTTTTAATAATTTTTTAGTTCATATAACATTAATAAATTTTTAGATCTCACACAATACATGTGTATGATATAGATTATATGAATATGATATGTTATCCTTTGATCCTACAAATTGCATCAGAGGAACATATAATTAATTACATGATATTCTTCAATTTTTTTATTTTAATAATGTTTATAATTATTTATTTATATTTTTGTAAACAATAGTTTATTGTTTTTTTATAAATTATTTTACACTAATTTGTATTTGTTTCGATGATTATTTCCCTAGTTCACAAAGACGACATGTATAAATGTCTGAAATCATTAGAATCATAATCCTAGAAAACCACCAATTTTTTACATGGGTTATTATGTGTACTGGGGAGATCTCTTGAAAAAAAAAGAACACTGGAGTAGATATTATTTTTATTCATAATATAAATTATCAAATCCTTGATAAATAAGTTTCAAAATTAATGAATATATAGAATATTGAATATCAAAGAAATTTTCATTTTATTAATACTTCATTTTGTTATTTGATATGGAATGTCTATAGTGAAATTTCAAATTATGAAATTTTGAATAGTATTTTCAAGAAATTAGTGATTACTCGTTCTAATAAATATAATTATAAGGAGACAAGAAGTGTAATTGATTGATATTATTATCATCTATTTCATCTCTTATTTTGATAATCAATTGCTAAGATCTATTAAATATACAAAAATCTTTTATTAATTTACTTTAAATGGGTGATAAATATCCCAAAATGATATTTTAGTTGAAAATAACATTGTTGTTTTTCTAACAGAGTGGAAATATAATAGAAAATATATTGATGATAAAATCACTATGAGTAAGCTCAGAAAAATTCTTGTTTGTTTCCCTTATGCATTAGAATTGAATATATAATAGAGATACTAAATAAGAAAAAAAATAAAATAATGATATTATTTTTCTTCTACATTGGTTATTTATAAGAAAATTATATATTAATATAATGTTTCTAAGAGTTAAATGGAAAAATAGATCATCATGAAATTGGTATGTGTTCTTGTGTGTAATCTAATAATGAGTTATCTAATATTGTTATATAATGAACATGTTTTTAATGATTAATTAATTTATAATAATGATAAGAATAATTATAACAATAGAAGTGGGAAGAATTATTTTTCTAAAATGGTATGTTAGTAGTGTAAGAAACATAGTCATATAAGACCATATTGTCCCATGTACAAGAAAAAAGGATTAAATGAATATAAATTTTGACATGAACACTAAAAATAACGATCCAAATAAGGGGAGTAATAGACTAAAAGATTCTGATATATAGAGTTTTACTATAGATGATAGTTATATGGATAATCCATCAAAATTTTAATGTAAATTTATGAGGAATACTAGTTTTTTACAAAACTAAAATAATAATAATAATTGATTTATTGATATGGTATCTTTTGAAACCCTATCTAATTTTTTTGAATATAAATTATCTTGAGAGTGAAATTGATAATAATTTTATATAACTAATTAAGGAATCAAAATTATCCAAATATAATAACACATTATATATATTTTAGAAAGTATAAATAATATTCTAATCTTTCAGAAAACCAAAATTTAAATGATTTTATAAAACATTATGTTGTCATGTCCAAAAATGATAAATATAAATTAAAAATATAAACACTTACTACTATAAGTTATAATATTTAAAATAATTAAGAGATATATAATATTATTAATTTTTTAAAAGAGTATTTAAATCATAATTATAGTAAAAATATTGTTCGAAATGAAAATTTATTTATGAAACTACATTATAAAATTTAATTTCATAAAAATTTATAATAAAATTTACCACTTGTAGAGGATATTTTGATAAAAATGTAAAGGAAAATAAAACCCCATTGTGATGTGCCAGAAATTATTTTTACTAATAAAATAAATCAAAATATATATTTATTTATTCCAAATATCACCCCAATTTTTAATGAATTTCAAGGTGGAGGACATTGGAAATGTTGATGTTATTTAGATAAATGAAAATCATTATTCTTTGAAATAGATTATTTTTATAATGAATTAGAAACTACTTAACATGGTAATTTCTTACGTATGTGTATTATGAAAATCTTATTTTCTAATAATGATGTACCCAAATAGGTTTGGGATCCAAAATAAAAATATTATTTATTTAAGAAAAATAACAACTGTAACAACAAAAAATAACATTTTGTAAATGCATAGTGAATATTTCCTAAATATGACTATGAAAATTTTTTTAATCCATAATATAATTAAACTAATATGTGGAAATATTACATTAAAAATAATTATCAAAGGGAAATTATTGGAATAATTAATTTTGTTCTTATTTGTATATATTTTATTCAAAATGATTTATATCTTGTATGACATAAGTATACCCTTATAAGCATAATCCAAATAGGTGATGTGGGATATCGTGAGGATTTATATATTTAAAAATATATTTTTATTAGTTTTGAAGGAATATTTATTCTTTCTACCAATATGAATGAGAATTTATACATAGTTAACATAGAATACCGTAGAAACAAAATTCAACCATTTATTATTACAATTGAAGATAAATCATGTTTGTAGAATAGAAAATTATGAACCAATAATGTTATAATGTTATCAAAACTATCTATGAAAGGATTAGTTAATGATCTACCGGATTTTAATATTGATTCTTAAAAATATTGTGATCCTTGTCAACATGTAAGGATATATATTTAATGTTTTAAATCTATCAGTGAACTCTAAACATGATAATCAATATAGTTAGGGAACACAGTTTATTTGTACATACAAAAACAAGATGTATTTTTGTAAATTACTACAATATGTTTTAGATGATGATGTTTCAAGATATAAAATTTTCTATTTTATAAAATAATTCAAAATCATTTTTATATTTTAAAATACTGACTCCACATGTTAAATATGAGAAAAATATACACTAGATGTTTATTCATAGTGATCATAGTGGAGATATTGGTAGTTATTATTTGGGAACATTGTGTGTAAAAAAGGAAATAAAACATAAGTTTTCCTCATGTAAAACACAATAGAAAAATATTGTAGTTAAAATTATAAAAATAATTACATAGTTGATTACAAAAACCATGCTGATTGAATTCTATATTGAAAATTATTTTTTGGTGTAGTAGTTAGTACATATTTCTAAACAATAAATATTGTTTTTATAATTAATTTTACTAATTAATATTATGATTATTTTTGGACTAGCAGAAATTCAAAACATTCATACTTTATGGATTTTGGATGGAAAGTGTTTTTCATAATATTAATTGTAATTTACATAGATTATCTCTAAAAAAGATGAATTAATATTCGAAGGATGTTAATAATCAACTAAGTCCCATAGAATCTTTAAATAAAAATACTGATATTGAATAAACTAAACATGTTAAATTTTATAAAACTAATCCTTATGTCTTCAAACAACAGAAACTCCCATCATCAAATATTAATTAAAAAACATTGTTTATAACCATGTTGGATTTTTCTTATTATTAGAGAACAACTAAAGATTATTTTTTTGTGTGTTCATCCTCAATATTTATTTAAATATGTTTCTTAGGATAATTGTTTCATAATCCAAAGGAATTATTAGTTTCTATGTAATCAACCAACTGAAAATTTCATTTGTGAAGGAGATCAAATTAGTATTACTAGAAGTTCCATAAGAATTAAAATTGGAATTAATGCATTTAAATCATAATTTTATCATTATTAGGATTTAGGTGATAATGATTGGATAAAATATATGAATTACGAAACTAGTGAATTTTAACAGAATCATGTTTCGACATTATGTGAATGATCTAATTATTTTCCTGTAATTAGTGACATTTAGTTTTTTGATATAAAATCAATGATATTAGAAATGGAGATAAAAATAAATTTATACTTATAAAATAATGTTATTATCACAAAGGGAAAAGATACTACGAAGAAAAATATTCTCCTCTATCTAGACATGAAGATATCCATATTTTTCTAGTATAGTCTTCATTTCATAATTTCAACATTATTCAGTCTGATGCGATGTGTGATTTTTTTAATGGCCATGTACAGGAGGAAGTTTATGTAGAAAATTCACATTTTTTTTGAATATATATATATATATATCATGTATTTATATATAAAAAGGAACTATTTGGAAATTAAAATTCATTTGATCATGGTATGATTGATTAAGGAAAAAAATTGTTACAAAATTTCTTTTATTAGTGGTGGTGGGGATCAAACAATATTTATATTTTTTTAAGAACACCATTCTCATTTCAAATTTACATTGATGAAATTATATTTTGTAATATAAAAAATATCATAAACTTTCAATTGATGATATTATGAAAATTTATTTTTGGAAAAGAATAATCTGTAAACTTACAAACTTCATTTAATTTAAAATATCACAAAAACCAGAAGAAACTTTTATAGATCAACATAATTGTACAAAATATCTTATTTATAATTTTTTATATGGAAAAAGAAGAAGTATATTTACTCTTATTCAAACCTAAAATACATTAGATATTTATTAATCTTGGAATCTTATTTTTAAAAATATATTTAAAGGAATTATTGTGAGTTTATTATACATAATAACTAGTCACCCATATATAATGTTTTCTGTATGAATTTTTGATTGATATTAAGATAATCTGACGGAGTCCCATCTGATGTATATAAAACAATTTCATTATCTTAAGTGAAATATTGATCTATGATTATTTTACTAATCTAGATATTATTTTGAACATAAAAGTATTTTTGGATGACGAATTTGGTGAATGTTAAGTGGAAAAAAAGCACATTTGGATAATTTCATTTATTAATAGAAACATTTGATTATTAGTATTATACGAAAGAAAAATTATTTATTAATTTCCACTTCTAAATTAAAATATTTGAAACATAAAATATTTTATACTCATGTTTTGTGGATAATAGAAATAGCCATTGACTATGGATTGAATTTTAGTAGAAATAAAAAATTGTGTGATAGAACAAGTTTCATAACATTGATTAGAAACTGAGAACATAAATCATGATCTATGAAAATAAATAAAAGACATCACATCCTTCCAGAACATATAAAATGTGATATTATTTTATAATTAATTGTAATATAAGATCATCATGCTGATATATTTTAAAAACCTCTTAATTCAGATATATTTTAATATATTAAACAAAATTAATGTATGGTTTATATAAAATGATCACTAATATCTTATTATTTTTCACTAATATCATTACATTAATAAATACATTTTAAAATTCATTTTTTATATTTCATTTCAGTTCTAAATTTTTTTTTCCTAGAAACATTGATTTTTTCTATTTTTTATACAATCATTAAATTTAAAAAAAATTGGGTTTTTATGATTTTTAATTAATTAAAAAATTGGTTTTTTTATCAAAATTTCTACCTTTTATAAAATCGTGGTACATTCTAAAATTAATAGTTTTTTCAAAGAAATATAGTTTTTATATTTTTTAGTTTTTCCAAAAAAAAATTACATCACAATTATTATTTTAGGAAAATAACAATACTAATTACTAGAAAATTATATCAAGAAAATGTTTTAATTATATTATGAGAGGTAATTTATAAGTTAAATATTATTTATATTTTTTTATTTTCTATCTGTTCTATTTAGAGTTTATTTAATTTTATATTAATTAAAATTTCTGAAATATTGAAGTTTTTATTTTTTCAATAATCATTTAATCCGATGATATATTTTTTAAAACCATTATGTATTAAAATATTATATTTAATCATTGATGATAGTTTTCACCATCAAATCCTAAATGGCTTTTATTTCAAGATGTCATATTGGTTGAATTTGATGGGTAAATATGATCCCATAAATACAAGTATAGTTAACCACATCTCACATCAATTTACCTAACTAATCTCCACTATCTACCCTCAAATATCCCATACATCTTATTCTTTATCATCCATCTGGTTAATCTTTCATTTTCTGATCAGTAATTTTCATTAGTCTTCGAAAATACGCTTATAGTAATGTAATTGAGAACTCCGAATTAAGGAGTAAATGGTTGAATGAATATTCATGGTTTTATAATTCCATTTCATTACTAATTATCTTTAAATTTAAATAATTAGAAATGTTATTAATCAAAGAAGAATAATATGATCATTACTACACTACATTTTTTGAAATAATTTATTTGTATGTGGTGTTTAGTTCTGATGATTACATTGAGGTTATTCCATTCATTTTTTTGATGTGTGTTATACTTTTAATATTTAAGTATTTGTATACTTGGTAGGGTGTCATTTTGAAGGATAGAGTTATATATGTAGTTAAACGATAAAATTCAGGAAAATATTTGTAGTTTTAAGAAGTATAAGGATGACCCGTCTTTATATTCTTCTTATGTGAAGATAATGTAAGTTTTTAATTGTTAATCAGATTTCTTATTTTTAACCCTTTAGATACATGGGTGTTTTATCCAAAATAAATGGGATAGAGGTAAATTAAAATTTTATATATTTTTCATTTAACATCTTGGTGAAAATGGGTAACATGCAAGGAAAATAAATTAATTTAATATTTTCATATTTATTAATATTTTAGAATTAAATATTAACTTTACCTTAAAAGGGATGATTTTTTTGATGGCATACCCAATATGCAACAAAATTTTTCATTGAAATCATATGTTGTAGACAACGTTGAGTTATACTGAAAAATAATAATATAATATTCTTAATTTAAATTTTAATTAATGCCTAGTCGTTGTAATGGTAAGAGTAAAAATAACTAACTAAAATATGATTATACTTGTTTTAAATGTTCTAACATTTATCCAATAAATTTTAGATCCTTAAAATAAGAAATAAATCAATTTTAAGCATAAATACTCTAATATTCATTAAAGAGCCAATTTACCGCCTTTTGAAGATAAACCATTTTTAAATCTATTTTTGGTAACTATAATATATTCTGTTTGAAATAATAATATTCTTCGTTTGGAATCGGGACATAAAAATTTACATTGGATGAAATTTTGGTATTTTTCTCATAATGTTCATTTATTAATCTGTAGAGAAAAATATTTTATTTTCATTCAAAACTGCCTTTAAATCAAATTTATTTAAATGGTCAGATTATCTTCTTAATTCGTTTAAATTTTTAATTACAATTTTTTTACCATTTAATCCAATGTTGTTCATTGGACGTAATTTCACTTTGAAATTTGATATAATCATGTGTCAATCATTAGAAATTTGTTATTTCTGTAAAACACGCATTTTGTTTGGACAATACGAATTGATTTTAAATTATTTTCTTCTACTTTCTTATTTTGAATTTGGAAAACGGATTCCATATTTATAATCATGAGGTAATGATCTTTTAAATATGTAGCCTTTATTTTTAGGCATATTGAATATTTACTTCGGTAAAAATTTTATTTACCATGGTTAAAGGTTGAATCTGGTAAATAAGGGTAATCAAATATTATTATAATGATATTAAATTACTATAACATGTGTCCTAATACTATTTGTTGAATAATTTAAGATAATGGACATCAATTGTACTATTTTGGTTCCTCATTGAGCCACATGGGAGTGATAATGACATTAAATATTAATTAAATTAATGTACACACAAAAATTATATAAACTTATATCTTTTGGAAATAAAATTTTTAACTGGGGTTATATAAGTTATAATTTCGTATATATATATTAATTTTAAAGATACTAATATTTCCTATATCATGGTATTTTATTTTTAATTTTTACACATTAAATAAAATAAATTCTTTATGACACAATGATGATGCATGAATTACCTAATTAATGAATGATTAAAATAAATGATATTAGAAGGAATAAAAAATTTCCATGCCAGTCCAATAGTTATTAAAATATTTTATTTAGACTTATATTCACCTTATCGTTGTATAAAATATGTTCTGGACGTTTTGAAACTGAAACTAATTTTTTAATAAAATAATACATTCAAACATTCCTAAAGAGCCCCTCCTTGCCTGATAATAATCCAACACCTCTAACCCTTACTCACACCTCTCAAGCCCACTTAGGTCCTACAAACCTAGACAAAATAAGCTCCCAACATCCATCTATACCACTATGAAGACTTAACTTCTATATAAGGCACTTCAAGAAAGCCTTTTGGTTCAAACCAAAGGGAGTTACCTGATTTAAAGGTAACGTCTTCCCTAAAGTTCCCTTCTTTCTTCTAATTCTTCACTCACAATGCACTATTTATTATTTTTTTACATAAAAAAATATCCTCAAAATACTAGGTTTTTATGATAAATATTCGAACTACATTTACACACAAGTCCGTCTAAGGGGTAAGGAACATAATGTTTCTGTGGACGATGAACTACTGCCTCACGTAATGATGATTGTTCAATTTTTCCTACTACCTCTTATGGTTTCAATTAAGATGGAACTGTATTTATATGTGATATATAATATATTTATATTTTTTCTATAATTTTTTATTTTTCATTTATAGCATACCTTTATGGTTTCAGTAATAGGTAAATATGATAATTTCATTTGAGGAAGTACGGACTACTGCCCCCTCAAAGTGATATTACTCTTTCATTCTATATGTAGGATGTATAAAGTATATAGTTAATGAAATTATATATGATATTATACTATAATTATAATATACCTATGTATCATTTTGTTTTAATTCTATTAATATATGAAATATAAATGAATGTAATGTTCATGCGTACGTACATTTTACTGTCTCCATGAACGGTGCATTTAATTTCTTATCTCCAAATGTTATGTGATGTTATAAATACATTTATATAATGGATATATATGGTATTTATGATATCTAAATCATGAAAATCATTCTGTAGATAATGGAATTTTGACCACATGAACAACATGTAATTATAAAAAGTTCTTTTTTGACACAATTACCAACTATCGACAAAACGACCATTATTAAAATAAATGAATATATAATTATTATAAAATAGTAATAAGTGATATAAAATAAATAATACACAATAAAAAATTTCTTAAGAAATCATTAATTATCTTTAGTTTATTTTTAAAGAGATTAAAGAATTAACGGGTCAAGTCGGACACAAGGTAAGGGACTTCATCTCAATATCATTTCATTGAGGCATATTTTGATTTATACATGAAATTATTTTATATAGTGTAAAAACCCATTTGAATTTTACTTTTATTCAAAGGGAACCTTTTCCTATGAAGCCTTTTACAAAACCAAAAAATTAATTTTTGTTTTTAACATATGTGGTGATAAATTCATTCCCGTCGCCACGAGAATTATTTGATATTTGGCTTCCTCTACAAGCCGAGGTGTTTTTAAAAGGCAAATAAATACCATATACATTTTTAAATATTTTGGTATTAAAATGGTTTCAAAAACATATTTGTTATGTAAATAAATTTAAATGATATATGGTGATTGCAATTTTGAATTGTTATCTTTACTTTATTCTTTTTTATGTGTTATGAATATGTTATGGTTCATGATCATTGTTTACATATAAGGGTGGTTCTATGATAAACCTAGGACAGGTGAGCCCAAGATATCTCTCCAATGAATTGTGTTATGTGACAGAGGTTAATTTTAATGTTTCTCTTATGATATTTAGGGGATACACTGTGATGGGTATTCCTAATCTTACTCCCTACATAGTTGTGAAAGCTTCCAAGTGAGTATATTATGGATGCCACAAGTTACCATTATGATTTTTAATTACTATATGTTTTTCATAAATCGTATGTTTTCATGAGGAATGCTAAAGAGCTTATGTTTTATATGTAATGATATATTATGTTATCATTTTTTTTATTACCCATACTGAGATTTTTATGCTCATCCCTTGGTTTTTAAATGTTTTTAACAGGACTTATTGATAAATGGGGTAAAGGATAGGATAATGGAAAATTCATGTTGAATAAAACATGGAACAAGATGTGAAACTTTTTTTCAAGAGTTTTTATCTACTAAAAACTATGTATACTTAGTATAATTTCTGACTTTGTAATGTTTGTGATGTAATGATTTAGTTATGGCCTAATTCTCTAAAACTCTAAACTTGAAATGATCATCAATGTGAATTATTGACGTAATTAAAGATTATGTATTGTCTAGGGATGGGTCTTTATAGATGGTATCAATGATCAGTTAAGAAAATATAAGGAGTTGGGATATTTATAAATTAATATCCATAAATAAATTTATGTCAATATTGAAATGATATTGAATTTGCAGATTACCATGTTGCTTCGCCTATGATATTTCTAGGTTCAGAATGGTTTTACTATGAGGAAACATGGTAGCTATGATGGGATGATATCAAGAGGAATACAACCTTCCAATTCATCAACCAGATATGGCCAGAATCAGAACTGAATATTTTTTTTGTAGGGATGGAATAGTTGACTCAGGCTATAAATGCTAGTGGTATCCATGCACGAGATCAGCTAGATCAATCACAAATGAACATGTCAGTAGTGGATCATTTCATGAGGCAACATCCCCCATCATTCAGAGGATCATTTGACCTTGTGCTAGAGGAATGGTTGATTAAAGCACTGGAGAATATTTTTGATGTCGTGTGGTGTTTAGAACATCAAAAGGTTAGTATCAATATGTACTGTTTTGAAGGTGAAGCCGATAAGTGGTGGTCAATAGTGAAAAATGTTATGGATAGTTTGGATATTGATGATCTTGATTGGGATGAATTCAAATGTCTTTTTCTTGAAAATTACTTTCCTATGGTGGTTCATCTTAGGATAGAAAAAAAATTCTTCGAATTGAGGTAGGAGGATGGCTCATTGGTTGCTTATGAATCCAAATTCACTCTACTTGAAAGGTATGATCTAAATTTCATACAAGATCATGATAGTAAAATCAATATGTTTTACTCAGGATTAAATCCAAGATATCAATGGGATTATAAACTTATGATTTTAGAAGTAATGAAAAACTTATTCAATGTTCGGAGAAGGTGGGAATAGTGTTTACTGATGATCAAGTGTTCTTCGAAAAACAACAGAATTAGAGGTCGAGGTGGTAGAAGAAAGGTAAGAACTCTTCCAAAAAGTCTTACAGTAAGAAATTAAAGTTTACAATTTTGGAAAATTGTGGTAAAAATCACACTGTGGAATGTCTTTTTAATTCTAGAAAGTGCTACCAATGTAGTATAATGGGACATAAGGCTTGTAATTTCACTAAAAAGATCAGGGTAATGTTAAGGAAAAATCTTATTTATAGTCAATAAAATGTTTTAAGTGCAATATAATTTTTTATTATGCAAATGAGTGTCCAATGATAAACTCAATTGATGGAATAATGATTGACTGCATGTAGAAAGGGGTGGTAAAATACTTTGAAAATACTTAAGAAGATGTTATGCCATCAAATGAGGTAGTATCAGGTAAACTGTTTGTTGGTTCATATTATGCCAATGTGTTGTTTGATTCAGGGTCTACACAATCTTTCAATTTTGAGAAATATTCTGGTAAATTGTAAATTCCATCACAAGATATGAATCTTGACATTATAGTAAAAACACCTAGGGGAAATGTAGAGATAAAAAGAAATTATATTAACCTTCATGTCCTTAGGTGCAAAATGAATATTCCTGCAAACCTTATTGTTTTGCCTCTAGTAGAGTTTAGTGTTATTTTGGGTATGGAATGGACTTTAGTTTATCATATTAAGATTAACTGTAGAGGTAAAGAGGATTCTTTTCAGGAAGAATTTTAGTTTTTGTATAAGCTTTAACCCTTACTTTTTATAACATAATAGTAATTTGAGAAACATGTAAATAATGGGAATGAATTTTACATTTCACATTTTGATGAAAACAAAGGAACTATTTAGATTAATGATGTGCCAATTGTAAATGGGTACCTTGATGTTTTTTCTGATGATTTTCCTTGTATTATACCTGATCAAGAAGTTGAATTTACTGTTGACATAGTTCCTATGATAAGACAATTTCAAAACCCTCTTATCCAATCGCTCAATGCAAACATATATAGTCAAAGAAGAAATTGCTGGAGTTATTAGATAAAGGATTAATTAGACCTATCACATCACCATGTGGTTCTCCTATCTTGTTTGTTAAAAAGGTATATGGTTCAATTAAACTTAGCATTGATAATAGAGCATTAAATAACAAAACTATTAAGAACAAGTATCATTTTCTTTATATCAATAATTTTTTTGGATCAGCTCTAGGGAGATCAGTATATTTTGAAGATTAATTTGTGATCGGGGTACTATAAGTTGAATGTAAAGGAAGTAGACATTCTGAATACCATGTTTCGCACTAGATATGGCCATTATGAATTTGTAGTTATGCATTTTTGGTTATCTAATGCACCTACTGTATTCATGTATCTTATGAATAGATTTTTCCTTTAGTACTTGGATAAGTTTGTGTAAGTTTTCATTGATTCTATTTTTGTTTGTAATAAAAGTAAAGTGGATCATTAAATTATTTTAAGGGTTTTCTTGCAAACCATAAAATAAAAGATACTGTATGGGAAATTCAACATGTGTGAGTTCTAGTTACAACAAAAATCCATTCCTTGGTCACACTGTTTTAAAAAAATTAATTATTGTTGATCCTGCTAAAAAAAGTGTTTGAAGAATGTACAAGACCCACAAATATAATTGATATCCATTGTTTTCACGGTTTATCACATTATTACTAGAGGTTTGTGGAAACTTTTTCACATTTATCAATCCCACTGAGGAATTTAACTCAAAAATGTGTCATGTTCATATGAGAAAATAAATGTGATGATTGTTTTCTTGAATTGAAAAGATGATTGGTGAGTTCTCTAGTTTTGGTAATTCCTTATAGTAATGGTTATTTTGTTATCTACTATGATTCATAGTTAAAAAGAATTGGTTTGGTTCTTATGTAGAATGATTAGTTAATTGGTTATGCTTCACCTCAGTTGAAACCTCTTGAGTTAAATTACCGTACACATGATTTGGAATTAGCTGTTGTTGTTTTTTCATAAAAAAATTGGATACATCATCTATATAGGGTAAAATGTGAATTATATACTGACCAAAAAGTTTAAAGTATATATTCACTAAGGAGTAATTGAACATGAAATAGAGAATATTTGTTGAATTAATCCAGGATTATGATTTCATTGTTCATTACCATCCTGGAAAGGCCAATAAAGAGGATGATTCTTTGAGTCTTAAAAGTAATGCTACATTAACCATGTTACTTTGGGAATAGGATTATTTGATTAAATATTTGATAAACATTATAATAGAAGTTGTTGGTTCAGGATATTACCATGTTTTGTTTCATGTGTCAGTGAAATCATCTCTATCTGATAGAATTAGAAAAGCACATAAGGAATATAGTGAGTTTCAGAAAAAGATAGAGTTGGTTCAAAAGGGTATGTTTCCAGATGTTAACATTAATAATTCTTGTATTTTGAGATTTTAAAAAAGATTATGCATGCATTGTGATTCACAGTTGAAGAATGAGTTGTTATATAAAACTCATAGTTCTCCATTTTTAGTTCATCCTTATATCATTAAGATGTAAATGTATCTTCGAGTGTATTACTAGTGGGATAGAATGAAATGAGATATTTTTTACATTACTATGAAGTGTTTTACTTTTCAACAGGTTAAAGCAGAGAGAAAGTTACCAAAAGGGATGCTTCAGTATTTACTGGTGCCCGAGTTGAAATGGGAAAATATATCCATGGTCTTTTTTGTTGGATTAACAATGATGGCACAAGGTAACAATGCAATCTGGGTTATTGATGAATGATAAACTTAATCTGCTCATTTCCTTCCGATTCAATATAATTTGACACTCGATCAACTTTATCGGTTATATGTTAATGAGATTCTCAAATTTCATGGTGTTCCCCTCTCCATTGTATTTGATCATGGCTTGAGGTTCACTTATAACTTTTTGAAGGCCCTTTAAAATACATTGGGAACTAAATCAGATTTTAGTACGGCATTTTATCCTCAATAAGATGGGTAGTTAGAACAAACAATTCAGACTGTAGAGGATATGGTACATGCTAGTTCAATGGATTACCATCAATATTGGGACCATCATCTTTCTTTGGTTAAGTTTACTTATAATAACATTTTTCATTCCAGTATATAGATTTCTCTATTTAAGGCATTAAATGGAAATAAGTGTCGAACTCTAGTTTTTTAGGATGAAGTAGGAGAAAGGAATTTGATTGGAGAATAATTGGTAGAAGAGTTGGCAGAAAAAGTTTAATTTATTTAGAAGAACCTGAGAACAGCTCATAGAAATTTTAAATGTTATGTTGATAACTAGAGGAAGGATATTTCTTTTGAGTTAGGTGATCATGTATTTCTAAAAGTTTCACCATGGAAAAGTGTGATGTGTTTTGGTAAGAAGGAAATGTTGTGTCTGTGGTTCATTGGACACTATTAAATACAAGAGAAAGATGGATTTCTTGCCAAAAGACTGGATTTATCTCTATGTTTATCCTAGGTATATAATGTTTTCCTTATTTAAATTTTGATAATGTATATACCAGATCCATATCATGTTTTGAGTCTTGAGGTAGGTCAGTTGGAAGAGAATCTTTCTTATGAGGAACATATAGTCCATATTCTTAACAAAAGAGTAAAAGTGTTCTGGAATACCATAATCCTTTTGGTAAAATTTGTGTGGAAAACCGATATAGTTGAAGTGGCAACGTCAGAATATGAAAATTCTATTAGGGATAAATACCCCCATTTAATTGAGAAGTGAATAAAATTGTGAGGATGTGATTTAAAAAATGGGGGAAGGATGCAACATCCTATGTAAATAAATAAATATGATATTTTTATACTTATTGATATTTATGAATTAAATATTAACATTACATTAAATTTGATGCTATGTTTGATAGCGTACCTGATATACAACAAAGGGTTTCTTTGAAATCATATGTTGCACACCAAGTTTACTTATACTGAAAAATAATAATATAATAATATTATTTTAAATGGTAGTGAACACCTGGCCATTATAATGGTAGGAATGAATAGAACTAACAGAAATATTATTATAGTTATTTGTTAAATGTTTTTAAATTTATCCAATAAATTTTAGAGTCTTAATATAAGAATGAATCCAAATTTAAGCATATATACTCTAATATTCATCAAAAGGTCAATTTATCGCCTTTCGATAGGGAATCATATTTAAATATAGTTTTAATCACTTTTATATGTTCTATTTTACAAAATAATATTTTTCTTTAGAATAGGGTGATTAAAATTTTACTTTGGATTACATTTTTTGTATTTTTCTGATAATGTTCATTTTTTAATGAATAGTGAAAAATACTGTATATTAATTCAAAACAACATTTCAATATAATTTATTTATATGGTTAGATTATCTTTTTAGTTTGTTTTAATGGTTAATTAGATTATATTTTTACCATTTTATCAAATGTTGTTCATTGGAAGTAATTTCACATTGGAATTGGACATAAACCAGTATCAATCTTTTGATTTTTATTATTTCATAAAAACTTGTTTTTTGTTTTGACAACATGAATTAATTTTAAATTAATTTTTCCCATATATATGATTTAAATTTATGAAAATAAATTCTATATTTGGAATTCGGCAATCAAAATAGTGTAAATAAGTTAATTTTATTTTTAGACATTATGAATATTTATTTTGGTATATATTTTATTTACCGTAGATAAAAGGTAATTTAGGTAAATATGGCTAAAACAATATTATTATAAAAACATTATGTTACCCTAAAATGTGTTTTAATACAATTTTTTTATTAATGTCAAACCATGGGCATCCTTGGGTCGATTTTGGGACCCCATGGAGCCACTTGGGAGTGATAATTACACTTTATATTTATTAATTTGAAGTAAACATAAAAATGACATAAACATATATGTTTTAGTAAAACAATTTTTACATAAGGATATATATTTAATCTCTTAGAAAATAAATAATAATTTTAAATAAAAATGATTTCCTACAACATGATATTTTATTTTTAATTTTTAGACATTAAATAAATCAAGTAATTTGTGACATAATGATGATGCAATGATTGCACAATTAATTGATGATTTAAATAAATATGATTATAATGATTAAAAAATATCCAAAACTAGTCCAGTTTTTATTGGATGATTTTATTTCAAATTATTTGCATGTTATATTCAGATTAAATATGTTTAGGACTTTGTTAAAACGAAATTAATTTTATAATAAATGTATTTTTCAAACATTCCTAAAGAGCCCGCCCTTCCCCTTAGGAAAAGCCATCACCTCTAAGCCTTACTCACACCATTCATGCCCCCTTATATCATCAAAACCCAAACCAAATAAGCTCTAATCATCCCTCTCTTCCACCTATAATCCTTACCTTAGGCTGAAGGTACTTCAAAAAAACCTTTTGGCTCAATCCAAAGGTAGTTACTCGATTTAAAGGTAACGTCTTCCCTCAAGTTATCTTTTATTATTTTACATCTTCACTCCATATGATCTTCATATTATTTGTTTACATAAAAACACAAGTATAATCAATATACTAGGTTGTTGTTATGATATGGATTTGAACTACACTTACACACCTTTGTCTAGTGGGTAAATAATATATTGATTCTGTAGATGGTGAACTACTACCTCAAGAAATAATGATTATTCAATCTTCTCCTACCACCTCTTTTGGAGTCCATTAAGATGGAACTATATTTATATGTGACATTTTTTATTTATATTGTCTCTATACTTCTTTATTTTTCATTTATGGAATACCTTTAGGGGTTCCATTGTTGGTAAATACGATGATTTCATTTGAGGAAGTGCAGACTACCACCCTTTCAATGTTTTATGACTCTTTCATGCCATACATGGGACATATAAAAGACGGAGTTTATGAAATTATATATGATATTATACTGGAACTATAATATACATATGTATCATTATGTGTTCATTCAACTAAAAGTGAAATAAGACTTAAAGTAGCATTCATGCATACGTACGACATACTATCTCCATTAATGGTGCATATCATTTCATATATTCAAATGTTATGTAATATTATTAATACATATATATACAAGATATATATGATATATATGATATCAAAATTATGAATATTTTTCAAGAGATAAGAGAATTTTCACAACATGAACCACTTGTAATTATAAGAAATTCATTATTGACACAAGTTCCAAATATCGACAAAATGACCGTTATTAACGTATGAGATTATATAATGTTTATAACATGGTAATAAGTGATATAAAAGAAATAATAAAACATAAAAAGGCTCTGATGAAAGTAGAAATTAACATTAGTTTATTATTTAGAAGATTAAAGAACAAACATGTCAATTCAAACACGAGGTAAGGGTCATCATCTCAATCTCCATTCATTAAGACAAATTTTGATTCATACAGAACATTATTTTATATTGTCTATAAACCCCTTTTAATTTTACTTTTATTCAAAGGGAATATTTTTCTATGAAGAATTTTACTAAAAAATTAAAACAAATTTAACGTACGTGGTGACAATGACCTTTTCACCGCCATGAGCATTATTTGATATTTGGATTTCTCTACAAGCTAAGGTGTTTTAAAAACAAAAATAAATACCATATACTCTTTTACATATTTTGGTATGGAAAATGGTTTGGACATTGTATTAGTTATGTTAATATATTTAAACGATATATTGTTATTACAATGTGTAAATGTTATATTTCCTTTATTCTTGTTTTATGTGTTATGAATATGTTATGGTTCTTGGGAAATGATTATTTATACGGGGGGTTCCATGATAAACCAAGGGAAGGTGAGCCACAGATATCTCTCTAATTCATTGGGTAATGTGATAGAGATAATCATTAATGTTTCCCCAAAGAGATTTAGGGAAAATATTGTGATGGGTATTCCAAATGTAACTCCATATGTAGTTGTGAAAGCTACAACATAAGTATGTTATGGATGCCACAAGTTACCATTATGATTTGTGATTACTATGTCTTATTCATAAATAATATAATTTCATGAGGTATGTTAATGATCTTATTTTTTATCTAATGATATAATAATTATTTCATTCTTTATTTTATAAACCTTACGGATCTTTTTATGCTCATCCCATGTTTTTGAGTTTTTTTTACAGGAAAAAATTAACAATATTTTCAAGGATGGGATCATGGAAAACTCAGGCTTTCTAAAACATAGAACTAGTCATGACTCTTTTTTTAAATAGATTTTATTTTATGGAAAAATGGATACTGATTATAAGTGTCTACTTTTTAATATTTGAGATGTAATGTTATTATTATGACCTAATTCTCTACAAATGTAAACCTAAAATGATCCTCAACGTGAATTATTAACTTAATTCATGATTATGAAATGTTTAAGGTTGGGTCCTTATAAAATGAGGATTTTTAACATAGTAAAATCTTTCTTCTATTGATTAATGTTGTTAATAAAATTTCTATGAGTATATTTTTTTAATTTTCATATTTCATTTGAAAAAATATTAGTCATTTAAAATATTGTAATGTAGATAAAGATTCAAGATGTTTTTATTATAGAGAATTCTACTTTGATAAGTGAAGAAAATATTTCTACAATAATATTGGTTTTTTTTATAGTAAAGAAATTGTTAGTAGTTAAATCTAGTAATGATGTGAACAATGACAAATTCATTTAGTTAAAATATAAATTTCATGAAAAAATTTGAATGATGGATCTATTTCATCATGTATTATATGAAATTAAATGGAATGTTTGTTGAATTGTATAGAGAGTTATCAATGAAAAAAGTCTAAAAGAACCCTGGTGATCAATAATTATTCAATGATAATGAATCGTGTATTGCATTTATGAGGATGAATCATGATTTTTTAATGGATAAAGAGAAAAAGGGGAAGAATAAAAATATATTTAACAAAGCTAAAGTTGTTTATGTCCTTATTAATGGAGTGGGGTTAATCATGGATTATTCTTTGTTTATTTGTGTTAAAGAGATATTCAAATTTATAAATTTTATGTTTATTTAACAAATAATTCCTTTTAAATATTATTCTTAATGCACACTATAAGAGTGAAGTGATTTTTAACATAAAATTATCCGATTTTTACTAAGAAAGTCAGATATAATGTTACAGAAATTGGAAAATATATTCCATAATGAGTTAATGAACAAGTTCAATAATGTATGATAAAATCATGGGAAGAATATATTATAATTTACGACTTGTTGGAATGTGATTTCAAAAAAATATTTAGAATAATATTCAAATGAATATTCTGAAGAGGAAAAATCAGAAGAAGAAAAATAAGAATATTGTTCTTTAAAGACCTGTTATTTCTATACTCAGTCGGAGAATAATTTGAATTTAATGTTTCTGAGAAAGAAAATTTTTATAAAAAGGAACAATACAATCAACTATCCCATATAATAAAATTGAAAAATGGTGAGTCTAATAGTAATATTTATTTCATTGTAGTATCAAATGCAATGAAAGCGAATTTGAAAGAGAAAGTATATTCAAATTCTTCTCATCGACATGTTTCAGATGTATCATTAGAAAAACCATATTATCTAGATGGTTTTCCTGAATAAGTTGATGATAGTATTTTAATTGTTTTTTCTATTTTCAAATATATTTTTATTAAATTATATATTTTTATAGTATTTATTCCCATTGAAATAACATTAAAAAGATGTTGGATGTTTTTGAAAATTTTTATGTATTGCAATAGCTAGAAGAAACTATAGGGAAAAAATAATATGATTTCAAATCCTATAATGATTATTTTAAGGTAAAGAGAAGAATGATAAAGAATGTTTTTATATTGTTGAAACAAAAAATTATGGAGACAAAATAAATAATGACATCTAAATCATAGGACTTAAGAAATTATCTTTCGAAATTGAAAATTCATTTAAAAAGTGTTGTTATGATCTTTATGATAAGTTCATGCTTATGGATTGGTTTAATTTTTTATGAATGTCAATATCATGGAATATTAGATCTGGAGAAATATAAATCTTCTCTCTTTGGGGGAACCCATGGAAAGCCTCAGATAGTTTTCTCTAGAATGGGAATCCGTACCTATGAATTTGTGGATATTTATTTCGGCAGAAACCCTTTCATTTCATTTTTTAGACTCCCATAATCATCTATATTTTTCACTCATTCATTAATTTTTCAATTCTTCTTGGGTAATGTTTTCATTATGCGAATATAATATATAGTGTTATTTTTTAGAAACTATATTCAAAAGGTACATGATATGGAAGAAGAAATTTCTTTTAGGGAATAATCAACAGTAGATTCCAAGTTGAATCAAGATGAATTTATAATGATAAAGGTTATTTTAGAAAAACATCATAATAAGGAAAACATATTTTCTACGAACTCATATTGATGTAAAAATAAAATTCTTTGTTTATTTTTTAAATGAATCATTCTTTTTTTCGTGAATTTTTTCCAATCATTGATTTCCAAATATCGGTATTATATTCATCAATAAATGTTTATTAAAATGAAATTGTTTCATTATTTTTTTCTACCATTAAATATATTCATTCAACTTCATTATTCATTATAATAATGAAAAATGGTGAAAAATTATTAGTAGAGATGTTATTGGGAAAATTTTATATTTATTAATTCATTATTTACATGTATTATAAATTTTTTTGTACAGATTTATTTGAAAAATAGGATTTAGAATGACCGGGGTGGTAATAATTAATGGGGTAGAAGTGTCTTCATGTAGAAGAATAAAATTACGTTCTTAATCAAATAAAGGGATTTAATGTTCTCAAAAAATTTTATCCCATTATGTGTTTACAATTGTTCATTGCAAAGGGGGGGGATTTTGAATCAAAATAACTACTTTATAGACATTTTATCCCTAGTTTAGAAAATAAGAAAAACATTCTGAAAAACATTATTTTAATAATTATTTTATTGTTATTTATTTTTTAATGTTTGAAAATAAATATTTTTATTCTACTAGAAAAATAAATATTTTTAAAATAATGAATATAAACTTTATCAACTAAGTGCAGTGTATCAAAAGATTTATCTCTGGTCTATCAGATTGACAAAGTATGGTCCATCAGACTATCTATATATTTTTCCATTATACTAACTATGCTCAATTGATCATACTTGCAAGATATTATCCATCAGTATGGTGAACTACAATTCACCCCAATGACAATGTCCATTCCATCAGAATGAAAATAATTAGTTTATATGATTAAAAAATTTATGTTTATCCGATTGATGATGTCCAGTCCATCAGATTAATTTATTATAGTCTATTTGAATGAAAAAACCCATTCCATCAGACTAAAAAAGTCTTATAAAATGTATTGATGTATTCCATTTCATTGTTCTAACAAAATCTGTTCCATAATAATAATGAATCCTAATAAATTAGATTTAGATAGATCTAATGGAATGATAAATTTATTTATAATAACAATTTTTATAATCAGATGGTAAAAATAATTTCTTATAGACCAGATGATTTTACAACATTGTGATGATTTGATAAAAATATAATTAGTAGAAGACGCACAAAAAATGCTATAATTCCAATATGGAACTCATCCGAATCTATTGAAAACAAATTAGTGAATAACTTAATATGAAAAAAGAGGTTTTTCTATAAATTGATATTTATTTGAGGTTCTATTAGATGATACTTTTACATCACAAACCCAGGTAAGTATTACAATGCTATAATATCTCAGTATATATGTTTTTTAATATATTGAGAGTTTATTCAAATTGAATACTAGTGAGGATTTAAATTAGTTATAAACGTTTTTATTTGTAGTTGTTGTGTTTATCTTAATGATCGAGGCCCTTTGGATATAAGAAGATATATATTCCAAATATTGAGATTGAGGGATTTAATAATGTAGAATGAATGATCTTTTGGTTTGGTTAATAGCTTGGGATAAAAATAATTTATTATTTGTGACTTCCTTGACTCTTAATATTAATGAGTAGAAATATTTTATTAATATTTTTAAAAATTGTCCTGATTTTTTTATATATTTTCCTTTTCACATTTCAATAAGATAATTTCATTTTACTGTGCATTTTTTTATAATGTTTTACTTCTTATAAAATTACAATTAATATTATCTTGGATAATATTTCTATCTGATATAGTATGTCTGAACATCATGTGATATATGAGTCTAATAAATTATAATTAATGGTGATGGGTACTAATTTAGATTATGAATTTTTAACAGTAAATCATGCACTCAAATTTCCATTGATATATACTCATTGATCATTCATATATCATCCTTACATAGATAATCAGTTTGGTAGTGTTATTAAAATAGTAGAGGTTGTGTTTTGATCATGTTTGATGGTTTTCCAATGATTATGGGGACAACCCATACCCTTACTAGAGTTCTCCTATAACAATAACTTCTAATATAAATTAAAATGGAACCTTATGGGGCTTTTTATTGGAGTATATGTTGGAATACAACATGATTGGATGATAGTGAATAGTGGAAGAAGACATGTCATGTTCTTGTACATGAAATGTATAATATGTTGTCAACTATTTTGAGGTATATGAAAGTAGGAAAATGTTAAGAAAATAGTCATATATAAAATCAATGATGAGAATAAGAGTTTATCGTTGGTGATAATATGTTTCACTAGATATCTTTACGGAAGTGGGTTATGTTATTTCAGATGTAGGGAATGTTGACCCTATGGTATATTGGTCCCTTCAATATCCTTGATCATGTGGAGGAGGAATATTTTTACACATAATTCCCTCAATATATTTTCAATTTAATGATGGGTTCCACATATATCATTTGATTAATTAAATACTACACCCACAACTTTTACTAAATTTGATAATTGCACAAAAAGAATTTTATATGTGATATAATGGGAAAAATGGAAATTATAGTTCAAATATATAATTTATACAGAACAAGGCTACTCATATAGTCAATGTTCTATGGAGGAATCACAAGTTAAAGGAAAAAACATGGTAACCTAAGAATGTAATGATACAAAATATTTTCTCTTGTTTTCTACTGAGTAATAAAATTACTGAGGATCAAATTCCATTATGGGGGTAGAAAGTAACAAAGCATGATTTTATTTAAATATTCCTTCTATAAAATATATTATTTTCCATATCTTAATTCAAACACAAAAATAAACATTAATGGACTGTGTCATATTTTAAAAAAATATATTAATAATTGTATGTTAGCATGTTAATATGTTTTTACAAATAGTTCTTAACAAAAAATGAAATAATTTAGCATTTTAATTTTATTTTAGAAAGTATATATATTTATTAAAAAATTTAATTTTAAATTAAAATTTATTTTTTAAAATTTATATTTATCTATTATGATATATTTATGATTTTTACTAATTTTTATGACTAGTTATTGTAACTAACAATTTATTTTTTATAAAAAATATATTTTTCGAAAACATTATGTCATTATTTAAGAAACATATACTGATAATTTGAAAATATTAATTTTATTTTTTCAGTTATCAATGAAATACTATATAAGGATTAATTTCATCCATTTTGTAATGAAATTATAATTTAGGTGAATTGTGAAAAAACCATTTCCGTGAATGTATCTTTAAAATCATTTTTATTATATATGTATGAATTTTAGGATTATATGAAACATTTATTTACCAAATATATATTTAAAAATATTAATTTTTAATTAAGAAATTTTTTTTTAATATATAAACTTATATTTTATGTTTTTAAACTTTTGTTAAATATTTTTAAAAAAGATTCAATACATTATACATTTATTATATTGAATTTTTATTTGAACACATTTATAAATATTAATACAATAAATTAGATTTGATATATATAATTATAATATCAATATTATTTAACAATGGAATATTTCTTTTATGGTACAATGGATATGTTACCTATGTTAAAAAACTAGTTTCTTTATTAGATAACTGAAACGGTTAAATTGTGAAACATAAGATGTAAAAGTAATAACATGTTAAAAAAATGTTTCTATTTCAGTGGTTGAGGTTTAACTCACCCAAAAAATATCTATTCTCAATTATTAAAAATTATTTCATCCACATTACGATTTTATCTTGTGTTCCCTTTTTTAGGTGGCTATAATTAATAATCAACCATTATGACAACTTTTAAAAGGGGCCTCTTACCTCCCATAAAAGGCCACTCAATGAATTCAGTTTTTAACTATGATTATTTTTATTTTATTTCCATTATAACACTCTTACCTTTACTTTATCCTCTAGTCATAAGGTACTCAATTATGACTCTTGTTTCTGAGGAATATTCAATAGGAAAGTTGAGGTCTACATTGTGTGTACATTTCATTACAACATATTTTATATTGACTATATAAGTAAATAAATATTTTTTCTCTATTGAATATTATATTTTTTAGGATAATAACCATATTTGAACTTTTTTATCTTTCAAAAATGAAATCTATATTTGCGCCTTGTGAGGATTATCACATCCATGAACAGATGCCATCAATTTTTTACCAGACATTACGTAATTGATTATAATAGTGAAGAGATAGAGTAAATTTAACATATATATTATAATAACTATTATTAATATAAAAATTTAAATCCAACTTTTTTCCCTCCCATTGTTAATTAAATTAAAATGTTAACTGTGTTGTGTAGTATACCACATCCATGAAGTAACGTATCTTTTGTTTCATCAAATTTCATTATTATTTATTAAAATATATTTAAATGTGATTCAACACAATATAATTATCCCAATAATATATTTATTCATATTTAATAATACAATTATTAGAATATTAAGAAGTTCTATAATCTTAATCATCTATTAATTATGGTTTTTTCATGTTTTTGTTAGTCTGAATATACACTGTAACAATGAGATAAAATAATTTCATGAATGACTGTAATATATAAATTATTCTTAATATTTAATATTAAAAAGTACATAATAATTTGATTTTATTTATATAGTGTTGAATGTAATAACCAACAAATTAATATTGATACTTGTTTTCACTCATAGAAATCAATGAAACTTTCCCATCATCATTTCATCATTAAATAACAAAAACAAAATGACCATTATATGAAATTATATCAATATAAAAAATATAAAAACCATAACTTTCATTGTTATTTATGATGTGCCAATGATTAACTTCATGATAGGAATTGATGACAACACCATAATTATGAATATAGTTCCAAATGAACAAGATTCCTCCCCACTAATACAGAAAATGTATATAAACTATCCAATACACATATAAGAAATTATTATAAATTGTTTTTATAATACTTTATATATATTAATAAGGATCTAAAATAGATGATTAAAATATTATTTATTTCAAAAGAAGCTAAAACAATTAGATGGATGTCATTAATAATTTATTATGTTACATGTGTAAAATGTTCACCTCATGGGACATATATATTAATGCACACCTTGTTTTATTTGTTATGGTGCATCAAAGTACCTTTTAATATTTTTTTATCATGATCATATAATTATTGATGTAATTTAATGTCTCATTTTATATCAAATACATCTATGGTTTTTTATTCAAAATTTTCAAATGACACAAAAAATATGGCAAATACAACATCTTCCTTCAAGTAATAGGTTTTATTCCAGAATTTCATTCAGTTATGTTCACTATATCTTCAATTTTAATTAATTATATATCTTGTATATATATATATATATCGAAAAGTGGTTTTAGTTGAAATCCCATCCATGAAAATGTACTATTCTCACTTTTTAATGATTATAAATATAAATTTCATAGAAAATACTAATAAAGATGACTTTTACATCAATGATTACAATATTTTTCAGGAATGATATCTTATGATTTTTTTTCATGTTTTTCTCTATATTTAAAAAAATATTTCTAAAATAAATTAATGAATTATATTTAACTCTCCAATTTTATTTTATTTTGTTATTATTTTGTATGGTAATGTTTTAGATGGTTGGTGATTATATTCATCGTGTTATTTTAATGAATTTAGTAATGTTGTGAATCCCATATTTATTTACATTTTTTATTATGGTAAGATAGCTAATTGAATTTCAATTTTAATTTTTAGGAATAAAATTTTCATTTATATGAATTTTACATAATAGTTGACTGATCTATATTTAAATATTTTATGAAACAAATTTTATTTCATTGGGTTTTATTATGATGTGATAATAGAATAATTTTAATGTGGCACTCGTAAGAATGGATGATGACGGGTGGGGTCCAATTGAAACATTAATGATATTGGTTAAAATTGATATCCCATGAAAAATTTATTTACGGGGGAATTTTAGTTATTCATAATGGTGGGCATTGATAGTGTGGCTCATGACTGTAATTATTCCATTAAATAATTGTTATGGAATGGTTGAAGGATGTCATGAATTAGGATCTTACACCCTCATGAACATTGGTTTTTGTTAAATGATTAAAATAAATATCATATGTCATATGTTTACATGTTTATATTTTGTGTTATTATATTATTATTCCATTTACTTTGAATCACATTTATGTTTTATGATTATTAGTCAAGATGAGATGATATTTCTATTATAATTATGTTTCTTATTATTCATATGAACTCATCCTTGATGAAATGTATACTTATCCCTTACTCAACATTTATGATAACCCCATTATTCATTCTCCTTCTTATAAGGATGTGTTTTACTAATGATTTATTTAGAATAGATGAAATTTTGATGGGTATTGAATAACATATAGTTTACATAGATATTCATCCATGACACTAAAAATATGATCATCTAATTTAAAAGAAAAAAGGTTTATTCATGTAAAATTACAATATTACTATTTTTATTTATATTTGGTCTCTATATATTGGGATATTAATTATGGAACCATTCAACCTAATCACAATCCATCCCTAAATTCTACAATAAGACATTTGATTATAAGGGGACTTATATTTCTTCAACCTATGAGACAACATATCATCAGAAGTTCAAAATAAAAATCAAATAAAAATCAATTTTTATTTAATCCATTATACTAAAAAATTATATAATTACATTTATAGGGATTTACATAACATATAATTTTTATTTCAATAAATATATTTTCTTTCTCAAGTCCAATTTTTACTTAAATTTTATCCTAAGATATTAATATCAATTAAAAAATATTTAAAAATACAAAATAATGATATCAAAAAATACATAAAAGGGTAAAAACATAATTACATTCCAATATTAAATTAATTTCTAGGATACATTCAAGATAAAAAAGGTGTCACAAATGAATAACCTATTATACAGGGAATAATGTATAATAATAATGAAAATATTGGAATATTTTCATGAATGTAATTATTTCAAATGATGAATAACAATGTAATGAAAAGTATAAATAAGAAACACATAATATCTAATTAACCTAGAATAAATTAACATGTTTGAGCTCAATAAATTTTAGTATTATATTTTAGTAGAGAAATCATTCAATAACACCTCCACTTTAAAAGAACCAACTTCCATGATCCTTTGTCCAAAATAATATAGTTAAAATTATAATTAAAATGTAACCCTTCCCTTGGAACTAAAAACTAACCATAGGGGGTGAGTGGAGTGTGATAACATGTCATATCAAAAGGATTCATAAGTATGATTTTTTTTATTAATAGTTGATGTGATAAAAGAATTCATGAATTATAAGGTCCGAGGAAGTGTGTTACAATCATAAATAATGATATATGTACTGTTCATTCATTCAATAGAGATAAATATTGAAGGAGAATGATGAAAACCCAAATCATTATGATTGAGAAGAAAATAATTGAAGTTTTTAACATTCTATAAGGGTTTATAAGATGGTCCAACAATATATAGAGAAATATGTAATTTAATAATATATAATTATGATTTGAAATATCCAACCACATAAATTTTGATTAATACAATGTTGTGATAATTCATGTCAAGCACCAATGAATAAGAAAAAGCATCATTTATCCTCTAAAAATACATTCACTTCTAGTCCACCAACCATAGTACATCAATTCCAAGAATGAATATTTCTGCCTCTAGTCTATGATAAATAAAAAAAGAATTAATGAAATTATATGGTAAGGAAACCTCTATTTGACGGATGAAAAATACAATGTACTAAGAAGGATAATGTCACGACCCGTCGTCGGGGCCCATGCTGTGACTACCCCAAGCTCGACTTCCATAGTCCAGGGGCTGGCGACTAGCACCAATGCGTAAATCCCGGTAAAAGGGAAGGCATTGTCTTTGTAAAGTAAACCACAAACACCACAGAGAAAGCAGGCAGAAGTAAACACTAAGTAAAAACTGTTACAATAGTAAGTGCGGAAAAGTAAGTGGGCTAGTATACAAACCCAAACTGAAAGTAAAGTACAACTGGAAAGGGAAAACAGCAACTGAAAAGTAAAGCCGCAACGACGATCTGTCCACTGTAAATCCCACTTGAAGGGTGGGTACAGATAGCCTCCACTGCTCCTCGGGTCCAGCCGACCGCTCCGTGTACGTCCCGCCCAGTGGTCCACCTCCAGGTACTGTCCTGCTCCGCAAGCCTCCAGTACGATCATCTCTGTCCGTCGTCTGCAACCAACACAATGTAGTGCGGGCATAGCCCGTGCAGGGGTGAGTATAAGATACTCAGTAGGGACCCCGAGACCCACGAAGGTCTCCCAGAATCCACAAAGGAAAGATACAATCACGAAGTAACATTCGACACTGCTTAGGTATATGCCCATACATATACCTAAGTCATCAATTCTCGATCGGCTCCAACATCCGAGCCCAGGTACAACCCAATCCACACAGGAAAGCAAAACGCAAATCCACACAGGATAGCTCAACCCAATCCACATAGGAAAGAAAAACAGGATTCAGCTCACTCAGGTATACTTCTTCGTATAATGATAAAGATGATCAGATATTGCCACTGATTCATCTAAGCTGTCGGAACCATAATGGATCGATAGGTACTAACCCCCACAATGACCCAAAAAGGATCTGACCCACATAGGATCGATAGGTAACTAACCCCCGCAATGACCCACAAAGGATCTGACCCACAAAGGATCAATAGGTGACTAACCCCCGCAAAGACCCACACAGGATCGGACCCACATAGGACATGTAGGTGCTGGCCCACACAGGACCGCTGAGCGTTGACCCACATAGGATCGGACCCACACAGGATCTGTAGCATTGACCCACGTAGGATCGCTGAGTGTTGTAGTCGTCATCGTCGAGTCCACTGAGGATCTCTGCACAATCGTCGTCGTCGTCGTCGCAGCCAGCTCTAGGGTTCCCGCACACAAAAAGCTCATTTAGAAGAGTCCGCTACACGATCCAAGAGACTGATACATCAACTGACACATAGTCCAGATTTGATGTATCCAAAAGTTCTGTATCGTTAACAGGAACTCAACGTCACAGACGGCGCGTCAATCGGACGCCCGGTCTGAGAGTTATTGGCTTTTTCGTTCCAGGGGCCTGGTTGGTTATTAAGGAAAAACCAACCCGACCGTACTCCATCTGCGTCCAAACCTTGAGCGGAGTAAGCCAAAAGATCAGTCTCACTTAGAGGAATCCAAAAAAGTCGACGGCACATCAATCGGATGTCCGGAGCTCAAGATATGGGTGTTTCTACTCCGAGGGCCAGGTTGGTTTTGTGTACGAACCAACCTGGAAGAACCCAAAGTATTCCGAAACCTTGAGTGTGATATACCGAAACGACCATCTCGATCCAAGGATCGCATCTCCACTGACGGCGTGTAGATCGGAGGATCGTAGCTCAAGATACGAGCAAAAGCTCGAAAAGGTCCGAAAACGGGGGGTCTGGGCCCGGCCCACCCCCTTGGGTCGGCCCGACCCGGGTCCGGGTCCGACCCGGCTAGGCACGACGCGGCCCGGCCGGCGCGGCCCGGCGCTGGCCGAGTGGCCGCGCCAAAGGAGCCGCAGCCCCCCGCGCGGGGGCTGCTCCGTGTCCGCGGATGCGGCGCAAGGTCGCATCCCTTCCCCACGGTCCCGCGCGGCCACTGGACCGGCGCTCGCCACCGTGGCTGAAGCCGCGGTGGGTCTTTCCGGTGGCGCACCGGGTACCGCTGCTTCCTGTAGGCCGGTCGCTGCCGGCCGCCGCCTCTGGCCGCCGGCACCGTCGTGCCGGCAGGGCGCGCTGGTAGGAACTTCCGCGGACCACCGGACGCGCTCCGGTGGTCCTTGCCTGCGGTTTGCGCCTACAGCTCTCCCGGGATCCGAACTTTGATGTGAAGGCCTCGAATCGCCATTCTGATCCCATTTCATAAACGTTGTTAATCCACGCATCAATGAAAAACTGCGGAGGGTTGTCAGACCGTGTTTGTTTGGCCCACACCCTCCGCGTTAGGTGATATTAATTGGGAAATAATAATCAATACATGAAAACATATCAAGGCACAATTTTAATAAATTAAAATTGAACCTAGTTCCGAAAAAAAACTCTCGTAAATAAAAATTCATGTCCCGCATATAAAAACAAACGCAGAACAACTTGGTGATGTGTTGATCCGGGTTCTTTGTTTTAGAAGGAAACAACCATGGGAATAAATATTATTCTCAAACAAAACCCCTACCTCGTCGTAGTCATCGAACGAGAGTTCTTCGCAGAATTGATCGTCACGGAAGAAGGGATTGTTGCGTCACGTAAGGGGCATCACGTCGTCGCGGTACACGGTGCCACGTCGACGATCTCCGACGGTTAAAGAAAACACACAGATTTAATTTCATGAATTAAATCCATGTTAAGGATAAAATCCAGAAAGGAAAATTAAAAGATCTGTAATCCCCTACCTCAATCAGTGTTGATCAAAGATTGTCGCGGGGAAGGATTTTCGCAGAAGAACGTCACGATAGAAAAATAATTGGCGTCGCGGTACACGGCGTCGCGTTGTCGATCTCCGAGGGTTCGGCGTTCTTCGTCGCCTTTCGTCGAAGGTCGGCGTTCTTCGCGTTCTTCGCATTCTTCACGTTCTTCGCGTTCTTTTCATTCTTCGCAAAGGAGGATGATGAACATAGAGTTTCTCTAAATCCTCTCAACAAGCAACCCGTCAACAAAAAGGTTGTTGGTCTTATTTTATTCACATGCCAACGATTGGAAAAACAAAGTTAAGAAACGAACCATTAATTCAGTGAATTAATGGTAAAATCTTAACTATCCAATTGATAGGAGCGTTAAGAGTTTTAGAAAACGCACCAGTTGACCTTCATTAAAGGGGAGTTTTCGCAGGTGTGTTACTTAGAGAAAAAGAAACGGTGGGGCTCGTGCGGGCCCCACCTCACAAATATCCTACCAAAAGGGTAGGATATTTTGGATTACACTCTATCTGCTTCAAATTAGCTTAAGTGCCTTTAAGTGGCTTTAAGTGAAATAAAATAAATTTGTCGCACCACTTTATTTTATTTTCTTCACTTAACCCCCCAAAATTAAAAACCACACCCGAGCAAACGCAACTCCGGAAAAGGCATTTCTAAGAAAATAACAGTGCTACAATTCCATCGGTGCCCTCAAAATTTGATTCCAAGAACCGGTTCAAAAGTTAGAAAAACCCTCTCGTTCGTTCACTGAACGTACTCGAGCCAAACTTCAGAAAATGATTTCGGGCACACCGGGCCTCAGAATCAGGTGCTGTCAGAAACTGCGTTCTTGTAAAACTCCAAAGAAAATTAAGAAAAAAATTCCCTTGAAATTTACGAGTCTTTACATCACTCCCACCTCAGGGATTTACGCCCCCGTAAAGGTACATCATAAACTAGGGAAACAAATGTGGGTACTGAGCACGCATCTAAGCCTCCCACTCCCAAGTGCTCTTCTGGAGGTTCACATGCTGCCATCTGATGCGCAAAAGAGGAATCGATCTTCCACGTAGGACCCGCTCTTGTCGATCCTCAATCTCCACCGGGACCTTCACAAACGTCTCCCCATCATTAAAGTCTAGCTCACCAAGGTCAATTATATGCGACGGATCGTGAACGTATCTCCTCAGCTAGGATAAGTGGAAGACGTCGTGCACCCGGTGAAACTGAGGTGGTAGAGCCAGGCGATAATCCACCTCGCCAATCCTGCTGAGGACCTAGAATGGTCCGATGAGGTGTGGAGACAACTTGCTGCCTTGGCCAAATCTCCGTAATCCACATCGAGGTGAGACACGCAAGAAGACGCGGTCGCCATCCTCGAACTCCAGTGGCCTCCGCCTCCTGTCAGCATAAGAATTATGCCGTCTCTGAGCTGTCCTCATCTGCTCCTGGATGATCTGGACCTTCTCTGTCATGGCTCGGACCATCTCTGGTCCCACAAGTGCTGACTCCCGAGGGTCTGTCCAGCACAAAGGAGATCTGCAAGGTCTGTCATACAACGCCTCATATGGTGCCATCCCGATGGTGGAGTGGTAGCTGTTGTTGTACGCAGACTCCACCAAGGGTAGGTGGTCCTCCCAGCTGCGACCAAAGTCGAGGACACATGCGCGGAGCATGTCCTCGAGAGTCTGAATGGTCCTCTCCGTCTGACCATCCGTCTGAGGGTGAAAGGCAGTGCTTAGACGTAGCTGCGTCCCGAACGCCTCCTACAACCCCTCCCAAATCCGGGAAGTAAAGCGAGCATCTCAATTGGATATGATAGATGATGGCACACCGTGAAGACGTACAATCTTCTGAACGTAGAGACGTCCCAAGCTCTCTACCGATCCCTGCTCTCTGATGGGTAAGAAGTCAGCCGGCATGGTGATTCGGTCGACAATCACCCAGATAGAGTCGTGACCTCTGGAGGTGCGTGGAAGCCCAGTCACAAAGTCCATAGATATCCCGTCCCACTTCCACTCCGGGACCTCCAAGGGCTGTACCAAGCCTGCTGGCACCTGGTGCTCTGCCTTCACCTCCTGCCAGGTGAGGCATCGAGAAACAAACTCCGCCACAACCTTCTTCATGCCCGACCACCAGTCCTATCGTCTGAGATCCTGGTACATATTCTCCACTCCAGAATGTACCGCCAAAGGAGAAGTGTGAAACTCTCTCAGCACCACCTCCCGCAATGCAACTGGTACCAAGGTACATCCTTTGAAAAGGACGTTGTGCTCTACTCCAAAGGAGAAACCATCAGGTTCATGTCCTGAGGATATCTGCGCACGCCGCGTCTCACAGTCAGCGTCCCCACGTTGTGCCTCTCTAACCCACTATAGTAGTGGAGGAGAGATTGTGAGTGACTGAAGGAAATATGCTCCATCACTATCCACAAAGGATATCCGCAAAGCTTCTAGTTACTCTGTCACCTCCTCAAGTATCTAAATGCCTGTAATCCTGCTGAGAGCATCAGCTACCACATTCCCCTTCCTAGGAGTATAGATTATCTCAAACTCATAGTCCTGGAGAAACTCAAGCCATCGCCGATGTCTCAGGTTCATTTCCTTCTGAGAGAAGATGTACCTGAGACTATGATGGTCAAAAAAGACTGTAAAGAGCTCGCCCATCAGATAGTGTCTCCATGTCTTCAGAGCGAAGACCACTACTGCTAACTCCAGGTCATGGGTAGTGTAGTTCTGCTCATGCGGACTCAATTGAAGTGGTCCATAGGTGATCACTGCCCGCTCTTGCATCAGGACACATCCGAGTCTAGTCCCTGATGCATCGTAGTAGGCTGCGTACCCAACTCCCTCCTCTAAAAGCCTCAAGATAGGGGCGCTGGTCAATCTCTGTCTCAGCTCCTGGAAGCTCTGCTGACATCTGTCTGACCAAAAAAAGGGTTTCCCCTTCTTCATAAGAGCTGAGAGTGGTGCCGCATCTCTGGAGAAGTTTGGAACAAGTCTCTGATAGTATCCAGCTAGTCCCAAGAAACTTCGCACCTCCGTCACGCTCTTGGGTGGCTCCCATGCTAGCACTGCCTCAATCTTCGCAGGATCCACCACAAATCCCACCTCAGAGATGACGTGTCCCAAGAAGTGGACATCATGTATCCAGAACTAACACTTCGAGAGCTTTCCATAAAGCTTGTGATCTAGGACTGTGTCCAGTACAACTCGTAAATGGGAGGCGTGCTCCTCCTCAGTCGTCGAGTAAATAAAAATGTCATTGATTAATACCACGACAAATCGATCGAGGTATGGCTGAAATATCATGTTCATGAGTCCCATGAACACTTCTGGAGCATTGGTTACGCCAAATGGAATAACCAAGAACTCATAGTGTCCATACCGACATCTGAAGGTCGTCTTCTGCACGTCCTCATCCCGAACTCTGAGCTGATGATAGCCTGACCTGAGGTCTATCTTTGAGAACCATCGTCCTCCCTTGAGCTGATCGAAGATGTCATCAATCCTCGGTAGCGGATACTTGTTCCTCACTGTCACCTGGTTCAGGCGACGATAGATGACACAAAGTCGTAAGCTCCCGTCCGCCTTCTTGGCGAACAATATCGGGGAAGCCCAGGGTGAAACACTGGGTCGGATGAATCCCTTGCCCTGCAAGTCCTCCAACTGTACGTGTAGCTCTCAAAGCTCATCAGGGGCCATCCGATACGCTGGAGTCGATATCGGGGTTGTCCCGGGGTACAGGTCAATATAAAATTTTACCTCTCTGCGAGGAGGTAGTCTTGGAAAGTTGTTGAGAAATACGTCCGAATACTGATCCACCACTGCAGGAAAACTAGGACTCTGCACGTCAACTGCTCCTAGGATGAGGCTAGCCAACTGATGAGTGATGGGTTGTCCTCTCCTCTGCGAGAGTCTATCCTGGGCTGCAAACGCTCCCTTCTCGCCGGTGAAGGTGAACCTGCTCCCTTCGGTGCGTACACTTCGCACCTTGCGCCTAAAACAGTCAATCTATGCATGTACTGTAGATAACCAATCCATGCATAAGATGACGTCGTAAGGCCTCGACGCCGCTACAAGAAGAACCCAACCGAATCTATCACCTCCTATAGTAATCTCACACTGCTGGCACTAGTGCGTAATCGTCGAGTCTCCTCTCGTAAGAGTATCTAGCCGTAAGGATCGAGCCAACGGCTCTATCAGAATCTCCGAGCTCCCAACAAGGGCAGCGGCTATGAAAGAATGAATCGCTCCTGTGTCTATAAGTACTGCAGCAAGGGTGGAATAGACACAGATAGTACCTCTAATCATATCGGGCGCGCTGTGGTCATAGGCCTCTGCTGCCTGGAGCTGTGCCTATCTATGCCCGCAAGCTCCCTGTGGTCGGGGTGGACCTCCTCGTGGTGGTGGTGGTGGTAGAGCCTCAAAGATTCGCCCACCACCTGCTGCTCGGCCAGCTCCTCTTCCTCGTCCGCCTACTCCCTGCGGACCGCCACGGTCGACCCTCTGCCTTTTCCTGGGTGGCCCCTCAACCGTCTGCTGCTCCTCAGCACGGTGGGTCGGGTAGTCAGGAGCCATGTGACCTTGCCCACCGCATGTGTAGAACTGCCTGCCTCTCGAAATACTGGCTCCACGCTGCGTGCCCCGCAGTACTGAGCCAGTGTCCTGAGGTCGTCTGCGTGAGGGTATGGTCTGCCTGGACCCATGATTCATCCATCGACTGCCTACCGTAGAAGACTCCGCTACGTGTCACCCCGCGGTAGGTCTCGCCGCTGAATAAGGCTCAGCAAGAAATCTCTCGATCAAAAGGGCTCTCTCCAGTACTCCTACCTGAGTCGGAATACTGAGGGAGATCATTGATTCCCTGATCTCATGTCTCAATCCATGCTCAAAGGTCCGGGACTGGATGAATGGGTCCTGTACCATGTCTGTCGAGTAGCGCGAGAGATCGGTAAATCTCGCCGAGTACTGGGCGATCGTCAAGCTGCCATGCCGCAGTTGAAGAAGCTCCTGGATGCGCACCACACGGAGGTTGGTTGGGATGAACTCTGAGCGGAAGAGGCTCTCAAAGTCCATCCAGAGAAGAGATTCCTCATCGTGCACCTGGAGCATCAAGCTCCACCATCGGCCCGCTGCCGCATGCAGTAGGATCGCTGGGAGGATCACCATGAGGTCTGTTGGTGTCCTCACTAACCGGAAAACTCGCACCACTGCCTCCAGCCAGTCCTCGGCTGCATGGGGTTCTGTCTCCCCGTGGAACATGGGCGGTAGCTGGAGCTGGAACACATGCAGTGCACTAAGGTGACGTGCATCGTCAGCGGCTGGGGCTGGAAGCATCGGTTGCTCGGTGGGTAGAGGTACCACCGGTGCCTTAGCTGTTAAAGGGCCATGCACCGAGGCCTCATCGCTCGGTGGGCTGTCGTCACGCTCAACTCTCGGAACCCTAGCTAGCTGCCGTCGTGTGGCCATCCTGAAAAAGGAAACAGATGCGCCACGGTTAGAACAGTATACCTGGTGAGCTGACACAAAGTAATCACAAGAAAACTTGAAACACACACGCAATCAATTTTTTCGTGCATTAAGTCAGAAATCAGAAGTCAGGGTCCTGGTGTATGGATATGTCGGCCGCTGCACCAACACTGGACTCCCTGGACTGATAACCACACCCAATACGCTAAACACTATTGATTCACATAGAAAAATATCAGAGTCATGAGTTTTGCGGTAGAACTAAACTCCTCTGATACCAATTTGTCACGACCCGTCCTCGGGGCCCGTGTCGTGACTACCCCAAGCCCGCCTTCCATAGGCCAGGGGCTGGCGACTAGCAAGAAGGCATAAATCCTGGTAAAAGGGAAGGCATTGCCTTTGTAAATTAAACCACAAACACCATAGAGAAAGCATGAAGAAGTAAACACTAAGTAAAAATTGGTACAACAGTAAGTGTGGAAAAGTAAGTGGGCCAGTATACAAACCCAAACTGAATGTAAAGTACAACTGGTAAGGGAAAACAGCAACTAAAAAGTAAAGTCGCAACGTCGAGCTGTCCACTGGAAATCCCACCTGAAGGGTGGGTACAGATAGCCTCCACGGCTCGTCGGGTCTAGCCGACCTCTCCGAGTACGTCCCGCCCATTGGTCCACCTCCAGGTACCGTCCTGCTCCGCAAGCCTCCACTACGATCAGCGTTGTCCATCGTCTGCAACCAACACAATGTAGTGCGGGCATAGCCCGTGCATGGGTGAGTATAAGCTACTCAGTAGGGACCCCGAGACCCCCGAAGGTCTCCCAGAATCTACAAAGGAAAGATACAATCACGAAGTAACATTCAACACTGCTTAGGTATATGCCCCTACATATACCTAAGTCATCAATTCTCGATCGGATCCAACATCCGAGCCCAAGTACAACCCAGTCCACAAAGGAAATAAAAACGTAAATCCACACAGGATAGCTCAACACAATCCACATAGGAAAGCAAAACAGGATTCAGCTCACTCAGGTATACTTCTTCGTATGACGATAAAGATGATTAGATATTTCCATTGATTCATCTAAGCCATCGGACCCACAAAGGATCGATAGGTACTAACCCCCGCAATGACCCACAAAGGAACTGATCCACATGGGGTCGATAGGTAAGTAACCCCCGCAATGACCGACAAAGGATCTGACCCACAAAGGATCGATAGGTAACTAACCCCCGCAAAGACCCACACAGGATCGGACCCACACAGGATATGTAGGTGCTGGCCCACACAGGACCGCTGAGCACTGACCCACACAGGATCAGACGCACATAGGATCTGTAGCACTGACCCACGTAGGATCGCTGAGTGTTGTAGTCGTCGCCGTCGAATCCACTGACGATCTCAGCACAGTCGTCGTCGTCGTCGTCGCAGCCAGCTCTAGGGTTCTCACACACAGCAAGCTCGTTCGGGAGGGTCTGCTACACGAGCCGAGAGACTGATACATCAACTGAAACATAGTCTAGAGTTGATGTATCCAAAAGTTCCGTATCGTTAACAGGAACTCAACGTCGCAGACGGCGCGTCAATCGGACGCCCGGTCTGAGAGTTATTGGCCTTTTTGTTCTAGGGGCCCGGTTGGTTTTTAAGGCAAAACCAACCCGACCGTACTCCACCTATGTCCAAACCTCGGGAAGAGTAAGCCAAAAGATCCGTCTCACTTAGAGGATTCCAACAAAGTAGACGGCACGTCAATCGGACGTCCGGAGCTCATGATATCGGTGTTTCTGCTCCGAGGGCCCGGTTGGTTTCGTGTACAAACCAACCCGGCCAAACACAAAGTATTCTGAAACCTTGAGTGTGATATTCCGAAACGACCGTCCCGGTCCAAGGATCGCATCGCCCCTGACGGCGCATCGATCGGAGGCTCGTAGCTCAAGATACCGGCAAAAGTCCAAAAAGGTCTGAAAACGGCGGGTCTAGGCCCGGAACGACCCGGCTCAACCCCCCCTGGGTCGGCCCAAACCGGGTCGACCAGCCCGGGTCTGGGTCCGACCCGTCTGGGCCCGACCCGGCCCGGCCGGCGCAGCCCGGCCCAGCCTGGGCGGCCCGGCACTGGCCGAGCTGCTGCACCAAAGGAGTTGCGGCCCCCTGCGCGGGGGCTGCTTCATGTCACCAGATGCGGCGCTAGGTCGTGTCCCTTCGCCGTGGTCCAGCGCGGCCGCGGGACCGGCGCTCGCCGCCACGACTTCAGCCGTGGTGGGTCTTTCTGGCGGCGCGTCGGGCGCCACCGCTTCCTGGCAGCCGGCCGCCGCCTCCCGCCGCCGGGGCGCGCCGGCGGAAACTTCCGCGTAACACCGTACGCGTTCCGATGGTCCGTTTTGTCTGTGGCTTACGCCTACGGCTCTCCCGGGATCCGAACATTGCTGCGAAGGCCTCAAATCTCAATTTCGATCCCATTTAGTAAATTTCGTTAATCCACGAATCAAAGAAAAACTGCAGAGGGTTGTTGGGTCGTGTTTGTTTAGCTCGCACCCTCCGCGTTAGGTGATATCAACTGGGAAATAATAATCAACCCGTGAAAACATAGCAAGGCACAATTTTAATAAATTAAAATTGAACCTAGTTCCCAAAAAAAACTCCTGTAAATAAAAATTCCCATCCCGCATATAAAAACAAACGTGGATCAACTTGATGATGAGTTGATCTGGGTTCTTTGTTTTAGAAGGAAACAACCATGGGAATAAATATTATTCCCAAATAAAAACCCTACCACGTCATAGTCGTCGAATGAGAGTTCTTCGCGGAATTGATCGTCGCGGAAGAAGGGATCGTCGCGTCGCGGAAGGGGCATCGCGTCGTCGCGGTACACGGCGTCGCGTCGATGATCTCCGAGGGTTAAAGAAAACACATAGATTTAATTTCACAAATTAAATCCATGTTAAGGATAAAATCCACAAAGGAAAATTAAAAGATCTGTATTCCCCTACCTCAATCGGTGTTGATCGAAGATTGTCGTGGGGAAGGATTGTCGCAGAAGAACGTCGCGAGAGAAGAATCATCAGAGTCGCAGTACACGGCGTCACGTCGTCGATCTCCGAGGGTTTGGCATTCTTCTTCGCCTTTCGTCGAAGGCCGGTGTTATTCACGTTCTTCGCATTCTTCGCGTTCTTCGCGAAGGAGGATGAAGAACATAGAGTTTCTCCAAATCCTCTCAACAAGGAACCCGTCAACAAAAAGGGTGTTGGTCTTATTTTATTCACATTCCAACGATTGGAAAAACAAAGTTAAGAAACGAACCATTAATTCGGTGAATTAATGGTAACATCTTAACTGTCCAATTAATAAGAGCATTAAGAGTTTTAGAAAACTCACTAGTTGACTTTCATTAAAGAGGAGTTTTCTCGAGTGCGTTACTTAGAGAAAAAGAAATGGTGGGGATCGTGCGGGCCCTGCCTCACAAATATCCTACCAAGAAGGTAAGATATTTTGGATTGAACCCTATCCACTTCAACATAGCTTAATTGGCTTTAAGTGGATTTAAGTGAAATAAAATAAAGTTGTCGCACCACTTTATTTTATTTTCTTGACTTAACCCCCAAAAATTAAAAACCACACCAGAGCAAACGCAACTCCAGAAAAGGCGTTTCTAAGCAAATATTGGCGTTGTGATTCCATCGGTGCCCTCAGAATTTGATTCCGAGCACCAGTTCAAAAGGTATAAAAACCCGCTCATTCGTTCACTGAACGTACCTGGGCGAAATTTCGGAAAATGATTTCGGGCACACCGGGCCTCGTAATCAGGTGCGGTCAGAAACTACGTTCTTGTAAAATTCCAAAGAAAATTAAGAAAAAAATTTCCTTTAAATTTATGGGTCCTTATAGATAAAATCATTAAATCAATGATTTTTTTAAATAGGATTTAAAACCAACTAGGATTTGAGATAAAAGATAATGGTTAAACTGACAATAATGGAGTATATATATTTATAACTAAACATAAATGACCCCTTATAAGGCCACGGCTTTAAACCTTACTCAATATTGAATTAAATGAATAATTCACAATGAGGATCATTTCAGGTTTAGAGTTTTAGAGAATTAGGACATAACTATTACATCTCAAAAGATTACAAAGTAGACACTTCTGCTAAGTTTCCATATAATAAAAACTCTTAAAAAGAATCATGTCTAGTTCCATGTTTTATATAGCATGACTTTCCTTTGATCCCATATTTGACCCTATTTCACATTACGTCCTGTGAAAACCATTTCAAAAAAACTTGGGGTGAGCATAAAAATCTCAGTAAGGGATAGACAAAGAATGAAAACTATTAGTTTATCAAAACAACAAGTAAACCATGTATACTTTATCAAAGTAATAATTTTCACATTTATGAAGTAGTAAAAACTCTTCACTGAATAAAAGACATTAAATACCCTTTTTTAACCAAAAGATTTCCATAAAACCCATATAAAGATCACATAACATATAAAGGTAACTTGGGACATAAACATACTTAAATGGAATAACCATACGATCGACTTCCACACATATCACTTAATGGAATAGTCATACGGTCGACTTCCATACCCAATGCATTGGAGGTTATAACGTAAACACCCATCCTGGTATTCACGGCAACACCCATCATATGGTTTATCACATAACCACCCGTCAAATGTCCAAGTACCATTATAAAATCAGAAGACATAAAACAAATATAATGGAAAGAAAACATTTCCACACTTTGATCACAATATATCACATAAATATATTGACATAAGAAATCCATTATAAAAACCATTTTCAATACAAAAATACATAAAAGAGTAAATGGTATTTATTTCATTTTAAAAACATTATGGATTGTTCAGGAAGCCAAAGACCAAATAATACTCGCGGCGGCGGAAAAGGTCGTTGTCACCGCGTACGTTAAAAGAAACATTCCTTTTTGTTGTTTAGTAAAACGCTTCGTAGAAAAAGATTCCTTTTGTATTAAAGTAAAAGTCAATGGGTTTTATACACTGTATAAAGGAAGGTTTTTTATAAAACAAAATATGCCTCAATGAAAGGAGATTGAGATGAAGTCCCTTACCTCGGGTCCGACTTGACTCGATCATTCTTTAATGTCCTTAAAATCGGGTAACTCTCTTAGATTTGAGATCAAAGGCTAACTTGGGAAGACTTGTGCCCAAAGTGAGGCTTCTAGGAGTAAGAAAGGGATGTGGAGAGACAAAATGGACAGGGGTTGGCTGATCCAAAGGCTTTGGAAGTGTCTGTATGGTGGTAGAGGTGGGGGCCTTTTATAAGAGGAGAGGAGGGGAACTCTTGGAAAGTTTAGAAAAGTTACTTTATTATAAAATTATTTTAGGATAAAAAGGTTCCCACAATTATATAACTCTAGGATAAGGTGATAATGGTTCGAAATATACTCATCCAATAGGTCTTTGACAAGTGTAAGTCTTAGATTTTACATTATCTTTTCATTTTATTTAAATCGTTCATTAATGAGGTAATCACTTCATCATCATGATGTCATAAATAATTTAATTTATTTAATGTATAAAAATTACAAAAACAATATCATGATGTAGGAAATCTTTTTAGATTTCTAATTAATATTTATAGTCAAAAATATGACTTGTATAACCCCATTTAATTTTTTTTTAGTAAAACAACTCGGGTTTGTGACATTTTAATTTTAACATTAAATAAAGAGTTTTTAATGTCATTTTCCTACCAATGTGGCTCCATGGGGTCCCCAAGTTGACCCATGGATTGTATTGGTCGGCCATGACACATCCAATATGGTTCGGACATTTGTCAAGTAAATTTCATATTATTAAAACATTATTTTTACCTTAAACTACACTAATTACATCTAATCGTGATTAATAAACATAAAAGTTACTATTCAACAAAAATTATTTTAATACCATTGAACCACATTTTACTTCTTAATGACAATCATGTATGTTGGATTTTTGAAATTCAAAACACAGAGGTGGTAAAATTTCATTTAAACGAAAAATCTGTTTTTTAAATACCACTTAGTGGTTTCACTATTCATGAAAAATTGAATTTTTTCATAAAAATACCAAAAATTCACCCTAAGCTATATTTGATATTCCGAATTCAAAAATGAAGTCTATTTTACAAAATTCCAAACATATAAGTTTTATTAATTAATTTAATACTTAATTCTTGCTGTCAGAGTAAATAGCTTGTTTTTATGAAACAATTAGTATCAAAAGATTGACACTAGTTTAAGTCCGATTTCAAAGTGAAATTAATTCCAATGACCACTATTGGATTAAATGGTAAAAATATATTCTTATTTCACTTTAAAACCAATTCAAACGATAATATAATCAAATAAATAAATTAGATTAAAAAGTGGTTTTGAATTAAAATACAACATTTTTCACTATTCATTAAAAAATGAACTTTATCGGAAAAATACCAAAAATTTACACAAAGTAAATTTTGATGTCCCGATTATAAAAAAGAGTTTTATTTGGTCCAATAGAATGTATAAAAGTGTCCAAAACTATATTTAATGACGGTTCGCCATCAAAAGGCGATAAGTGAACCCTTAGTGAAAATTAGGGTATAAATGCCTAAAATTGAATTCTTTTCATATTTTAAGTCTTTATCCATTATTGGTTAAATGTAAAAACATTTAACAAAAATATATAATCATATTTTAGCTATTTATATTCATTCCTTCCAATACATCGGCTACATGTTAACTACCATTTAAAATAATATTATTTTATTACTAGTGTGCAACGTAAGATTTCAAAGAAACTCATTATTGCGTATCGGGTATGCTATCGAACATTGAAACCCCTTTAAAGTAAAATTAATATTCAATTCTGATATATTAATGAATATGAAAATGCTTTATTCATTATTTACCTGGGATGTAACATCCTTCCCCCCTTTTTTGGAATTGTGTCCTCACAATTTTATTCACTTATCAAAATAAGTGGGGGTATTTATCCCTCATTGCATTTTTAGATTCCCATGTTGCCTCTTCAACCATATGATTTTTTCACAAAACCTTTACCTGGTAAATTACCTTATTTCGCAACACTTGCTCTCTTCGGTCAACAATCTGGACTAGTTGTTCTTCATAAGAGATATTCTCTTCCAACTGAACTACATCTGGGCTCAAAATTGGAGATGAATCTGGCATATACTTTCTCAACATCGAAATATGAAAAACATTGTGTACCTCAGATAAACTCGGAGGTAAATCAACTTTGTAAGCAACTGATCCAACATTCTCCATAATTTCATATGTTCCAATGAACCTTGGACTCAGCTTTCCTTTCTTACCAAATCACATCACACATTTCCATGGAGAAACCTTGAGAAAAAAATGATCACCTACCTCGAAAGATAGATCCTTCCTCCGGTTATCCGCATAACTTTTCTGCCTGCTCTGAGCTGTTCTCATGTGTTTCTGTATCATCTGAACTTTTTCTGCCAACTCTTCTACCAATTCTGGTCCCATCAACATCCTTTCACCCACTTCATCCGAGAAAGATGGATTTCGACACCGTTTACCATATAATGCCTCAAATGGTGCCATCTGTATACTGGAATGAAAACTTCTATTATATGAAAACTCAACCAAAGAAAGATGTTGGTCCCAACTTCCTTGATAATCTATAGAACAAGCACGTAGCATATCCTCCATATTCTGAATTGTTTGTTCTGACTACCCATGTGATTGAAGATGAAAAGTTGTACTAAAATTTATTTCAGTACCCAATGACTTCTGAAGGCCTATCCAAAAGTTAGAAGTAAACCTGGGATCACAATCAGATACAATGGAGAGGGGAACTCCATGCAACCTGACTATCTCTTTAAGATACAATCGAGCAGGTTGATCTAGAGACAAAGTATCTCGAATAGGAAGGAAATGAGCATATTTAGTCAATCGATCAAAAATAACCCAGATTGAATTATTACCTCGAGATGTCCTTGGTAATCCCACAACAAAGCCCATGGATATATTTTCCCATTTCCACTCTTGCACTGGTAAAGGCTGAAGCATCTATTTCGGTAACTGCCGCTCTACTTTAAACTGCTGACAAGTCAAACACTTTATAGTAAAATCAGCAATATCTCTTTTCATTCCATCCCACCAGTAATACTCCCACAGATCTCTGTACATCTTAGTACTACCAGGATGAACTGAAAACGGGGAACTATAAGCCTCACATAACAACTCATTCTTCAATTGTGATTCATCAGGCACACAGAATCTCTTACCAATCCTCAAAACACAGTCATTATCAATTTTAAATTCAGGCAACTTACCCTTCTGAACCAGCTCTACCCTTTTCTGCAACTCACAGTCTTGCTTTTGTGCTTGCTTTATTCTGTCTGATAGAGAAGATTTCACGGATACCTGAAACAAAACAGAAGGACTTCATACCCAAACAACTTCCATTCCAACGTTCATAAAATCAAAAACCAAAGGATCTCATTATAAACGTACAATGGTTAATGAAGCATTACTTTTTTGACTCAAAGCATCATCCACTTTATTTGATTTTACCGGATGGCAATGAATTGTAGAATCTTAATCCTTGATTAATTCCAGCCATCTCCTCTGTCTCATGTTCAATTCTTTTGGAGTTAATATATACTTTAAACTTTTGTGATCAGTATATATTTCACACTTTACTCCATACAAATGATGCCTCCAAATTTTTAGAGCAAAAACAACAGCAGTTAATTCCAAATCATGTGTAGGGTAATTTACCTCATGAGTTTTCAACTGACATAAAGCATAAGAAATTACCTGATCATTCTGCATTAGGACGCAACCAATTCCTTTCAATGAAGAATCACTATAGATAACAAACCCACCATTCCTGGAAGGTAGTTCCAATACTAGAGCATTCACCAATCTTCTTTTCAGTTCCTGAAAACAATCATCGCATTCTTTTGTCCAGATAAACTTAACAACCTTCCGAGTTAGCTTAGTAGTTAGACTAGATAACCATTAAAATTTTCTAACAAACCTTCGATAATAGCCTTCCAAACCAAGGAAGCTACGAATCACAGTTACATTTGTGGGTCTTGGCCATTCTTCCACAACCTTTGTTTTTGCAGGATCAACAGTTATCCCATCTTTAGGAACAATATGACCAAGGAAAGAAATTTCTTGCAACCAAAACTCACACTTGCTGAATTTCCCATAAAATTTATTTTCTTCTAAGGTTTTCAAAATAACCCTTAAATGTCTTTCATGCTCCTCTTTAATTTTATAAAACACCAAAATATCATCAATAAAAACAACCAACATTTTTCACCTGAGTCAACTGAGCCATCACTGCAACAAACTATTTAGTTCTAATTCAGACCATCTCAGGATACTAATTTGAAAGGTCATTTCCCTCTGTATGCCATACTAGAAAATATGTTCTGTTTACTCTATGAAAAACCATTCTTAACACAGAAATATCTTAGGAGAAGAAACACGGTAATCTTTAAATACTATATCATTTCAATTTGACCATAAAAAAATATTTTTGGATAATCATTTAATAGAATTCTAACTCCTAAAGTTATCTAAACCGACCTCTGATACCAACTATAAGGAACCGGCCTTAAACCTTACTTAATATTGAATTAAATAAGTAATTCACATTGAGGATCCTTTCAGGTTTAGAGTTTTAGAGAATTAGGACATAACTATTACATCTCAAAAGATTACAAAGTAGACACTTCTACTCAGTTTCCATATAATAAAAACTCTTAAAAAGAAACATGTCTAGTTCTATGTTTTATATAGCATTAATTTCCCTTGATCCCATCCTTGACCCTATTCCACATTAAGCATTGTGAAAAAAATTTCAAAAAAACATGGGGTGAGCATAAAAAGCTCAGTAAGGGATACACAAAGAATGAAAACTATTAGTTTATCAAAAAAACAAGTAAACCATGTATACTTTATCAAAGTAATACTTTTCACCTTTATGAATTAGTAAAAACTCTTCACTGAATAAAAGATCATTACTTACCCTTTTGTAACCAAAGGATTACCATAAAACCCATATAAAGATCACATAACATATAAAGGTAACTTGGGACATAAACATACTTAAATGGAATAACCATACGGTCGACTTCCACACATATCACTTAATGGAATAGCCATATGGCCGACTTCCATACCCAATGCATTGGAGGTTATAACGTAACCACCCTTCCTAGTATTCACGGCACCACCCATCATATGGTTTATCACGTAGCCACCCATCAAATGTCCAAGTACCATTATAAAATCATAAGACATAAATCAAATATAATGGAAAGAAAACATTTCCACACATTGATTACAATATATCACAAAAATATATTGACATAACAAATCCATTATAAAAAAAATTTCAATACCAAAATACATAAAATATTATATGGTATTTATTTCATTTTAAAAACATTACGGCTTGTTGAGGAAGCCAATGACCAAATAATACTCACGGTGGCAGAAAAGGTCGTTGTCACCGCGTACGTTAAAAGAAACATTCCTTTTTGTCGTTTAGTAAAATGCTTCGTAGAAAAAGATTCGTTTTGTATAAAAGTAAAAGTCAAAGGGGTTTATACACCATATAAAGTAATGTTTTGTATAAAACAAAATATGCCAAAATGAAAGGAGATTGAGACGAAGTCCCTTACCTTGGGTCCGACTTGACTCGATTGTTCTTTAATGTCCTTAAAACCGAGTAACTCTCTCAGATTTGAGCTCAAAGGCTTCCTTGGGAAGACTTCTGCCCAAAGTGGGGCTTCTAGGAGTAAGAGAGGGATGTGGAGAGACAAAATGGACAGAGTTTGGCCGAGCCAAAGTCTTTGGAAGTGTCGGTAAAGTGGTAGAGGTGGGAGTCTTTTATAAGAGGAGAGGAGGGGCACTCTTGGAATGTTAAGAAAAGATACTTTATTATAAAATGATTTCGGATAAAAAGGGTCCCACAATTATATAATTCGAGGATAAGGTGATAAGGGTTCGAAATATACTCATCCAATAGGTCTTTGACAGGTGTAAGTCTTAGAATTTACATTATCTTTTCATTTTATTTAAATCGTTCATTAATGAGGTAATCGCTGCATCATCATGATGTCATAAATAATTTAATTTATTTAATGTCTAAAAATTATAAAAAAAATATCATGATGTAGGAAATCTTTTTATATTTCTAATTAATATTTATAGTCAAAAATATGACTTGTATAACCTCATTTAAAAATTGTTTTAGTAAAACAATTCATGTTTGTGACATTTTAATTTTAACATTAAATAAAAAGTTTTTAATGTCATTTTCCTACCAAAGTGGCTACATGGGGTCCCCAATTTGACCCATGGATTTTCTTGGTCGGCCATGAAACATCCAATAAGGTTAGGACATGTGTAATGTTCATTTCATATTATTAAAAACATTATGTTTACCTTAAACTACACTAATTACCTCTAATCGTGATTAATAAACTTAAAAGTTACTATTCACCAAAAAAATATTTTAATCCCATTGAACCACATTTTATTTCTTAATGAAAACCATGTATGTCAGATTTTTGAAATTAAAAACACAGAGGTTGTAAAATTTCATTTAAACCAAAAATCAGTTTTTTAAGTACCACTTAGCGGTTTCACTATTCATCAAAAATTGATGTTTTTCAGAAAAATACCAAAAATTCACCCTAAGCTATATTTGATATTCCGAATTCAAAATTGAAGTCTATTTTACAAAATTCAAAACATATAAGTTGAATTAATTAATTTAGTAATTACTTCCCATGGTCAGAGAAAATAGCGTGTTTTTATGAAATAATAAGTATCAAAAGATTGACACTAGTTTAAGTCCGATTTCAAAGTGAAATTAATTCCAACGACCAATATTGGATTAAATGGTAAAAATATATTCTAATTTCACTTTAAACTCAATTAAAATGATAATCTAATCATATAAATAAATTAGATTAAAAAGAGTTTTTGAATTAAAATACAACATTTTTCACTATTCATTAAAAAATGAACTTTATCGGAAAAATACCAAAAATTTACACAAAGTAAATTTTGATGTTCCGATTCTAAAAAAGAGTTTTATTTGGTCCAATATAATGTATAAGAGTGACCAAAAATATATTTAATGACGGTTCACCATCAAATAGCGATATGTGAACCCTTAGTGAAAATTAGGGTATAAATGCCTAAAATTGAATTCTTTTCATATTTTAAGCCTTTATCCTTTATTGGATAAATGTAAAAACATTTAACAAACATATATAATCATATTTTAGTTATTTATATTAATTCCTTCCAATACAACGGCTGCGTGTTAACTATCATTTAAAATAATATTATTTTATTACTAGTGTGCAACGTAAGATTTCAAAGAAACTCTTTGTTGCGTATCGGGTATGCTATCGAACATGGAAACCCCTTTAAAGTAAAATTAATATTCAATTCTCAAATATTAATAAATATGAAATTGTTTTATTGTTTATTTACCTCGGATGTTACACCCCCACTATGGTGTGGAGACATTAAAAGTATCCATTATATCCTCAGTCAAAGGAAGATAAAAAATAAATCCATTTGAAATGGTCATATCCCACTTACCCAGTGGTTGTTTCACTTGGTATTAAATCAGGATGGTCCACCGCAATGGGATGTTGGTACCAAACACATCCCTAGTGCCTCCTATCCATGGATCCATTCAAACATGAACTATGTAATGTTATAATTTCAAAATCTATTTCCAAATAACCATATATCGTGGAGAACTTCCTAATATTTTTCTAAAAAACAAAAATATAATGAACATGAATTGACACAACACCCAATTCATAATTACCTGAGTTCATTGTGCATATGTGTATTCCTCGGGGATATCATTTAGTCAATATGCCTAAATCAGGAACATCCATGATGTGGAACTAATCATATTATTTGACATAAGGAATTATTCAATGAACCACATCCTTAAATTGGTCCTTTCACACCCCAGGTCTAACAAAAAAAAATGCTGATCACCTAATACAATATCTCAAAAGCTGGTGGGACCACAAAACCGTCCACAGGAATCATGGACTATATAAGTCCAATACTGAATTGTAGGCCTTTGAGGAACTTTTATACTACCATTATAAATTTAGAAACATTGAATGTCATAATGAACGTATTCTTAATAAACTACCCCTTATATTATAGACCTCTCTAATAATTGTATTGAACATAAATTTTAATAAAAAGTATAAGAAAAATAGAAATAAATATAGAGATAATTATTGGGAAACCATGCCATTACATTACGATCAAATGAAACAATCTGAGGCCTAAAAATCCAAAAAAAATTGATATTTGGAAATCTAAAAATATCACAACCATGTGGTATTACATATAAAATAATATATATTTTATACCCAAATGGGATTAGAACATATTTTACATGTCAAATCATATGTAACTACCAATGAATATTTTGATGCATGTTGACATTTAGTGAAATAATACTAACAATGCCCCAACATCATTACAATTGAAACAGATTATGTTTCTTGACATGGTACACCATGAGATGGTCAACCCTAAATCTCTAAGCCATTATCAAACACTAGAATATTTCCATACTCTCAAGTTCTATGTATCTTTATACCTATCACTAATAATATTTATTTCATCATCTTCAAAAACCCAATAAGCCTCTTTATCAAAACTATTTCTTTTTGAAATCCCTATTTACATGTTACATGATCGATCCCTCACCTATTCCAAGGATAATATTTTGAAAGGTTATATGTTATTTTTGAATTTTCATATAAAAAATGATTCAAAATACATTAATAATTTATTATGGATTGGTAAGAATCATAGAAACAAAAAATATTTCTTTATAAAATGATTCATGAAGTTATGCACACTATCATCCCCTAACATGACATTATTAGTCTCTTTAATTAATATATCCATATGAATAAAGGAAATAAAATCCTTATAAATCATGTCATGAAACACCACATGAGGAATCATATCTAGTATTCCACACATCACCATCCACCATTAGTGAGCCACTACTTGATGAAAGACAAAATATTAGCAAAACTCATAATTGATATAGAGTCCACACCAACTCAATGGCAAGATCAATGTCATATAACCATTTCCATACCTCCTATATAGATGATCTAAAAATTAAAATTGGTTTATTATATCACAAAAGTATCAGTAAATCATCATAACAGGACTCCTCCCTTCTCCCTTATTTAATGTCATGATGATGAATTAGTGGAATTTCATTGTGTCGTCATTAAAAAAATGAAAACACACATAAAATTATTCTTATCTATGCCATATGAGAAAAATATAGAACATTTATGATGGATGAAAATCCACATTACAAACATAAAGATCATAATGATATCATCAACAATCATATCTACAATCGAGATGCTATCACAACACAACAAAACTATATATCCCAGTAAGGCTCCCAACTATAGAAAACCATTTGAGACCGCTCCCCACAAAATTCCACACCATCGATTTTATACCGCCTTCATCGCATAAACCATATATGTTTTTATTTAATAACATTAGGAATACCATTAGTGATATCCCAAAAATCATTATAAAAAATTATGATGGAATAATAAATCAGATACAATGTTATTTGAACATGTGTCCTCTATTGAAACCATACTATCAACAAATATTAATCGGGACATTTACCAATAATCTGAAATGTGATACTCAACGATAATAGAAGCAATATTTCATTGGTGTAACACATTTAATATTAATATTCATAGTTATTAAACATTAGGGATATAAGAAACATTCATTATATTGATTTTCTGTTAACATTACAAAATTAATTATTAAATTGTTAAAGGTTTGGAAATTCATTAATATGAAGTTATAAACGTTATATATTTATACAATTATTATTATCATTAATAAATAATTCCAATTCAATTTTGAGAGTTCTATATGATAATTATATAATGTATATTGTCCACTAGAATCTATAAATTTCTAAAGGCAATATCTTGATGGTACCTTGTAAATTTCAATGTACTAGAAAATATAAAAAAATGACCTATATAAAAATAAAAATATTTAATATTTTTCTAAATAATTTTTTACTATAAATCTAAAAAATTGTCTTCCATAATTAGTAAAAGAAATATAACATTTAAAAGGAGACAAAAAATGTTTATGTGGTTTATACATTCATCGAATGTCAATAGGGAAGAAAAAAATTCATTATATTAGATTTCAAGAGGTTATAATATATCATTAATAAGTATCCACATATATTTCTAATATATGTAGATGAGTGATGTGTTAATAAAGTTTACCCATAAAAATTTATAGAGGATCCTCCAAGGTTATTTATTAACACCATCTTCCTATATTCATGAGAATCCATGTATTTTAGTGTAAATCTGTAGACCCCCTATATCACTCTTATGTTTGACAAAATATCATTAATATGAAAATAATATTCCCAATTACATAGTATTTTAGAAAAATATACATAATTTTGGTGATATAATATCTCATTTTATCCTTATAGGAATTGGAAACCTCTTTAAATTTTTGAAATACCTTCACCATTGACACATCCCTCAAAATATCATAGTCTTTCAATGATCACATCACCACATCATTGAATTTTTTAACCATTCATCCTATATGGTCGATGGGTACCCAAGATTCAATCATTATTGGGAACTCACTTAGTTTATTGATGATTATTTACAGTCCAAACAGTCTAATAGTGGAAGACTCTTTTTCTTATCCCCCAAAATCCTACAAAATTTTTAAAATAACCAACCAATGCACATATGCTACATGTAACACTTCGATATATATAATTATAGAAACCAAATTAAAACTGAGGAATGGAATTGCCTAAAAATTTCTATGACTAATTCTATTTAGAAAACAAATTTTTTTTTCTTATATAAATAAATACTTTGCAACCCCAAAACACCATTTCTAGAAACACCTAGATCAAATAAATCTTTAGGATGATGTACTTCCTCCTTGAATGGAACACTAGTTTTTTGGATAATTCTATCAAATATAAAAATTTAATTTATATAAATACGCATTAACAAATCATTATGAGATAGTTAATTAGAAATTTTAAGCTCACAATCTCATCAAATTTTTTGTAATACAATATACCTTGCCTCTATCATGGAGCGAGTAATCACTAGTTGCAGCCATGAAGTCCAGTTAAATATATTTTTGAATATAGAAAATAAAAAAATTCAATATTTCCATGAAATCAGGACAACAAAAAAGTATATATAAAAAACCAAACCAATGGAAACTTAAATATAAATAAATGGTAAATATCTTCCATGCCTTTTAGATATATCAAAATATACATCACAATATCCCAATGTTCTTTCTTGAGATGAGTTATTGACCAACTGACCACCACCACTGCATGAGACATATTTTTATAATAGAACACCATGGATTACATGGTGCTTCCTACTACTGATTCCAATGATATTCTCACCATGAGTTTAGCCTCTTCCTATATTCATGGGGATTGTTCCGTAGAATGTTAGAAGTGTTTGGAAATATGTGTTAAAATATTTTTTTGTTCCATCCACTAAAACAATTCAACAATATTATAATCAAACATTTTTAAAGATTAATCCAAAATTGAAATATTATTATCTTTTTAAAAACCCATGAATAATTTCATCTTTCTTACACCAAGAATGTTCCTTTATAAAATGATTAATAAGTCATTATTCATCTCTTAAATCAATTGTATTGATGGACCCTTAAGAATAATTATATCCATATACAATAGTTGGATAATGAATTTCACATCACCAAAATCTTTTCTCTATAAACAGTGATATGAATTTCTCAACAATATTCCTTTCTTCTCTTCAAATAATTCAAAAATCTGTTTCCAATAATATTTCTCTAGTTCCAAAATATAAATTTTTTCTTTAGTTTTCACACAGATAATAGATTCTGATGCTCCATAAAACTAGTTGGGTTCATCTTATATAATCCATCCACTATATTTACATGAATAAAATTCATATTTATATTCATATATTATAGATTTTATCCTTTGGAAAAATCCATGATAAGAACAATTCAAATATTAATATAATAATATATCATAGATAAAATATTAAAATATTAATTATATCATTTTTATTCAAGACAATGACCACCACACATGAGTTATACCTTACACATTAATAAAATTTATATTTTAGTTGGAAAATCTAATTGTTTTGAAGTTCAATTTTTCCATGTGGTAGTTCTACAATATCCAATGTGATTATCATATGTAGTGAACACAAAACATGATTCATAAAAAACTCTGGATTATTTTAATCTCAATGTGTTGAAACTTATTTTTGGAATTCAGGTTCTTGACTATCTATATGTATACTATTTATATATTGACTATACCCCAATACAAACCACATGACACTTTTAGATCTCGATAATTAATCATATATATATATATATTATTTTTGAATATTAAACCACTATAATTTCATCCTTTGAAACTCTAGAGTTATCATCCATTGATCATGTTCTCTCATATGTATCAATAGCTGGTTTCATCATTGAACATTTTTTTATTCTCTCAAAAAAATTATAGAATTTTTTTTATTTTTGCTACACTTAGGGAAATATACAAACCATATATTTTAAAATAAAATTAATATGATTAGATCATTTATAAATAAATAGGTTTATACCATCAATATTATTACTACATATTATATTATCCTTATAATGAAATTGATATCTGAAGAGAATATTCCTACTTTTGATGAGTTGTTTGATCTCATCTTTCAAAATTTATAATCCAGGATTTAAATCACAACATCCGTTAGAGAAATAGAACATAGATTTTTATTCTAGTATATATTTATTTTTAACATGAGTATGTGTGTAGGATAAAATGTTGATGACTATGTTTCGATAATACAAGATCCTTTCCTTTACAAAAATTTTATAGTAACATCTATCAAATTCTCAGTAAGGGTCTTTGAATGATTCAATACATTTACCATGAATCTAATTCCACATAAAATAAAAAATCCATTCTTGGATGATGCATAATACTCATCACTCATTCCATTAATGTCTGATTCTTAAATTTTTATATTTTATATTGCTATGATGCTCTAGGTACATTCTGATGATTCATAATGCCTCTATTTCTACATAAGTTCAGAAAAATTGGTATGGTGAAATCACATATACCCTCTGATATTAATAATTTCTAATTATATAAAATAACATTCAAAAAGTTATAATTACATTACCTAGACACCAAATATTTATTATTAATTCTTTATTAAGTGTAAAAATACATTCCCATTGAATCCCTCAATGATGGTCACAATGTGTCTTGAACATGAATTTTATATAACTAGGGTAGGTCCCAATAAATATATATATATACAAGCTCAATATTTTTGGATTTAATATTTTCTCACATGGAATTTATATATCAAAATTACATCCTTATCGATTAAGAAAATCCTGCATTGTACGAAGTGTGAATAATCAAAATTTAGCATACCCTACTCTTCTATAACATTAGTACCATTCCAGCTAAGGTGAACAGTTTTTAAGTGCTAAAAATATTTCAAGGGATTGTAACTCCCACTTCCATTATATTCATGTAAAAATTACCATCCTTTGCAACTTTTGTTTTAAACTGGGAACCTTGAGTGATTTTCAATAAAATATCAAAAGTGTTTTTTCCATATCCAACATCATCCAGCTAACCTGAAGAATTTAAATGCTTCCAAATTAATATAATATATAAAAATACTTTCATATCAATTATAATAACATCAATAATTAATATTTTAAATTTCCTATTACATGTACACCAAAAAATATTTATCCATGACATACACTCGTCCTAAATTATAAGAAACAAATATCATTTTTTATAAATTTTCAATAGTGGAGTTGAAATATGAACAAGAATACCTAATAAAATTATTTAATGGATTTTTAAAAATTAAAATTATATTTACAATACTCGTCCCATTTGATTAAATGAAACATATACCTCTTGAATTTCAGTTTTCTGAATTTTATATTCACTCATATCCATATTTCATGAGATGAAATCACTTACAACAGTGCCACCAGGTTGGTACAAGTCTATTATATTTTACTCTAATAATATATCTTAAATTTCCTTATGATAAACTTTTACTTCTTCATTTATTTGAGAGCAATCATCCATAATCACTGAATACATCACCTATTGATAAAAATGTCTCCTTCTTATGGATCCCATTATTTAGAAAAATTTCATAGAATTCATCGATGATAAAGTTTGTTTTTCATCCATAGTTACTTGATTTATAACTATGGAATACTATGATTATAGTAATTAATATAAAAATAGTTTACCCTTGGATCATCTTATCATGAAACCATCACATTTTAGAGATTTCTTCTAATCATATTGAAATCATTCACATGATCATCAGTAGGCCCCCCTTTCGATGACATCAAGATGAACATTCATTGTATTGATAAAACAATATTATATAATATATGATTCTCATACATTTACTAAAATACATTAACCAATTCACTCAATGTATTGGTATATTACATGTTTAAAATCATGCTATGTTCTAATGAAATCTATACAAAACTTAACGCATATCCATCATGTTTTTTACCTTATCCATATTATATAATCAAGAGATTAATGTTATTAAAAATAAACTACAAATCCCCCTAAATTAAAAATCCATCTATCTACATGATCAATAATATAAAATTAGATCCGTATAAATTATCAATATTAACATTTTATCATTCAAAGAAATCACCTTTCAACACAATGAATCCCAGAAAAATTGATAGACATATGAGAATGTTAAAATGTAACCATATATGTTTCTTATAAATTTACCAATCCTCTATGAACATCTTAAATATTTGATAACAAATATTAATAATACCATATATTATATTAGTATGTTATCTATGACAATATAAAAATGGACGAAAACATATCTTTATAAGAAATATTAATAATTTTAGTGCAATAGATTATAGAAAAAACATTCACCTATTCCTCTATATGAAATTATCTTCTCAACCCAAATTTATAAAAATTCTTAAAAACATTCAATTTCAATTTATAATCAAATGGAAAATTATAAATGATCATAATAAGGATTTATAATTTTTGGAAAATCATCAAACACCCATAATGGAATTGACCGATTTTAAATAAATCTTATGTAAAAAAGTTATAGTCTATTATTATTAAGTAACCATGTAGTTCATGAATATATATAGATCCATTTAACCTTAGTAAAGTGGTACCCCCAACATTTATAGAGATTACCAATAGTTTATACAGTAGCACAAACATTCTATTCTCCCAAAAATACAACCATTTCACTATGAATCATCAAATTTCCGAAAGATATTCATAATTTGACTCTCATTCACTAGTAACACAACTGCATTTGTAATGAAAAACTCTTTTCCCAAAAAAGTAATTGAAATTGGATATCTAATATCGCTCGGTCATGATATTTTAATTTAAATATATAAAAAATTTCTAACAAGATCACCACTAGCTGACCATCCATCAGCCGATCATCATCACCTAGAAAACACATCACCATGTCACCGAAGCACATTGGCATTGAACTGAAAATAACAAAGGGTTCTATGGAACATATCCTTCATGTGAACATACTCTAGTTTTAGAATATTCTTAAATATCAAAAACAAAATCTTGAATAAATAATTATTAGAATAGAATAATCAAAAATCAACATTTTAAACAAATTTATTAACTATAATTGTGAATCAAATCCATTCATTGAATTCATATTTTGAGAATGATTTCATGAATCCTTTCAAATTTTTACCAATCGTACAATTATTTTTTTTAAATAATTTTTAATGGAATATTGTGGCCTTTATATTATATCATAGGAGTAAAAATACACATTTAGTTTCCAATGTCATCATTTAAGATAACATGATTGGTTTAGATGACATTATACCACTACTGTAACTATGAAATCATCATGTGTTTATAACTTTAATATACATCCAATCTCTTTAACCATATATTTGACAACACTTTTTATTGATCACCACACTAAAACCAAAAATGTGTCAAAAATATAGATTACAGTACCAACCAAAGCTCCCCTCTAATAAGGTGGAGGTTGGAGAATTTCTCCAATTGAATCTACCACAATTACAGAAAGAATTACCCACATTGAATAGATGAATTTATAACAATTCCACCAATAAAATAGATTATTTATAAATAAAAATTTTAATAGTTACCACTATTGACTATGTCAACATGAATACTAACAGTACAACCAGATATGAAATAATGTGATCCTAAATCACCACTATAATAACTTGAAAATAAGTATTCTCATTTTACCATGATTGATCCTTTAAAATAATTTAAAAAGTATTCCATATTGGTAATCCCTTATGAGTAATCTATGGGATAATATTTTAATTGAAATCACAATAAAATTTAAATCTAGGTTCCATGATAGATATGTGTGAGAAGAACTATGTAAGATAGGATGAAAATAAGTGATTCTTTTGAAAACCAATAACATTAAAATAATATTTATCACATCTCAACCAAAAACATAATCAAGGGATAAGTAACACATATCATGAAAAAAACCAGTGATATATCGGACATAACATTTTATAATAATATATTACAATAGCTACATACCACATATCAAATTTGAATATCTAGGATAGAATAACCATCAATTATTTAGAAAAAGATCAATGGTATGATTACAAATATATATTATTAATATGGCATTAAAATTACCACTAGAGTCATTGTAAATTCATTGGCCATTCCATGTCAAACTATTTTTCATCTAGTAAGGGAACAATTGAAAACTTATTTATACCCTTAACTACATCAGTCTCATCATAACATCTGTCATTTCATAAAATAATCATTGATCTAAATTATCCCCATTCCATATATAAAAAAATTACATGAACTAGTCAGCTCAAAATAATAATACCATTCGAGGCATGATGAAAAATTCCCAAAAATATATAAAAAAATTAATAACCAAATTTCATTATAATAAATTCTAAAAATGAAATCAACATCACTATATAAAACAGAAATCACAATCAAGGATGTATTTATAATACCATTAATATTTTCATATTACCATTTCCCCCTTCTTTTAATCAAATTACCTACATATTCAATGTAATCTATCATGCTTTTATTTATGTGTATCATTAATAATATCTCATTATTAAAAAAAACCATTATGTTATTTAATCCATAATAATATTATCATTAATTTTCCCTCCATTCTAATTATCAGTTATTTAAATTACTTATGTGTGAAATGAAATTATATAGAAAATTCATCGAGTTGTTCTAATTATATATCAATTAATTTAATATTAATTATCAAACCAATACGACATATGACTTTTAAAAACACCAAAAAAACATAACATTCATAATACAATCATTAAAATATAACAACATCAATAAATATATCCTAAATCACTTTACAAGCTATTCACCTATAGAGTTTTCCCACTCCAAACATACACCCCAGACCTACCATCTCCCAACAAAAAATCTCAAAAAAATACACCTAAAAATCCTTTTAAACTAGATGCTCAATCAACTCATATTCTATCCACAATTAGAAACCAAATAATAAAATATAATACTATAAATCATTATATTAAGGTAATTTTTATTTTCAATAAACTACCATGGGTTCTGGGAGTTATCATAAGGAAAGGAAATATGTAATTGTAGAAACCCCCTAAAATATTACTAATAGAACTCCAACGTCACCTAGAAGGATTAATCAATACCTACATAAACTATCAAGGAAACCATAAAGATACAATAAACCTCATCATAATCTATACCAATACTCTAAAAAAAATAATTTCTTATAAGTTTATATGAACATAATCATACAAATAGAGAACCGATGTCTATGGAAAGGAATAACATAAAATTATATATCATAAATATTATGTATAGTTTACCACCTTATTTGATGAGGTCATTTAGAGGGCTCTCCCCATAATATAGAAATTAATAATATATTAAAAAACTCATTATTATATACATTTTATATATATATATAATCCCATGAAAATAATGGCTTGGAAAAACCATTTAAATATAACCTTAAAAATAATATCAAAAATAGAATGAAGAGGGATCCTACAAACCTATCAGCATACAAAATTAAATACATTTCATGGTTCATGTTTTATCTCATGACTTATAAATAGGGTTATAAAAGTATAACTCATTATATTGTTACAAAAATGGATAAAAAAGTAAATATACTAAGAATTGGAAAAAATAAATTATATCAAATTAAGGATAATCATTCCAAAAAAATTGAAATAATAAAAACATAACATTTCCATCACATAAATCAATATAATAACATCAATCCTAATAGATTGTATTATTATATGGAATAAAGGAATAATTCAATAAACCATTTCCCAAAACCTAACAAAATTCAATAATATTGATGAATGTGTTTGATAGTGAAATGAATAAGTTGAAAGAAACTCTACACCATGGGCTAAGACTTCTCTAATGATCCAAAAATGAGAGATATATATTACCATATCTAAATTAATTTAGAGTATTGGATGAAATTAAATTGTTTACATGTTTGAATTTTCATAAACTATAAGGTTCAATGGGATGGTTTACTATCAATGAGAATGGTGGATATACAAACAATTCATGTGATGGGATAATAATTGATAGATAATAGTGAAAAAATTTATCATTTCATTTATGAAGTTAAAAATAGAAGTGTTTTAGATTCCAAATGGGTGAATATTAAGGTTTAGAAGTGTTTCATGTATTTTTTTTATGATAGAATAAATCTCTGAAATATTACACCTAAATGTTGTTGATTAGTTCCATATAAATTAACTAAATCTTTTCAGTAAGGAATATTAAATAATATTACGATTAAAATGACATTTATTATCGTGCCATCAATAATAAGTCATTAACTACAAGCACCAATGTTAATTCTCCAATCCTAAAAAATAATTATAATAATAATAAATGAACAAAAATGGGAAGGACATCTAATATAGATAGATGATCAATTATAAATAATTATAAGTCTAGGATAATGATATGTATGACTAAAATGTTTAAAATAGGATTTGGGAATCAAGATATGGTATGTTATAAAATTAAAAGTATTAATATATAGTAAAAGTCAATGCGTAGTTATAGTTAAACCTGATTGGACACTATAATATCTCTATGACATTAAATATAACCATATTGTACTAGTTATATGATATATTCAAAATCCCATCCATTTAAAATGGATATCTCCCCCTTCCTCAATGGTCACTTCACCATTTTAAAAACTAGATCGACCTCCACAATTGAATGTTGGAATCCAAACCATTTATGGTCCTTCAAAAATATGGGTCCCTTTAAAGACCCACAAAAAAATATTGGACTTAACATGTACATTTCTAACACATGACAGCAAAGACCATGACATTGGGAAACCCTCCCACCAACATAATCATAGCCTCATCTTGATGTAGCACCCCCACACAATCTAACATAAGTGTTTTATTCAAAAGGATTTCTAATGTGTAAATCAATGATATACCATGCCCTAGGTGGACACCAATATGATGTAGAATATATATTCATTTTTACATTGAAAAATAATCAATGAACCATACCCCAAAAATAAGAGTTTCACTCCATAAGTGTTCCATGGACCAAAATTTAAAGATCCCACTACCACATTACCAACGCATGAAGGACTAAAAAATCATCCATAGCAATCAACATGGAATTTTTTAACCACATAGATATAAAAAACAACCCAAATCCTATTAAATATTTATGAAATACCTCTATATATAATAAATCCGACAAAAAATAAAAGAATGATTTAAAAAACCAGATCCATAAATTAATGGAATGTTGATATAAATGACATTAATATAGAGAAGTAATATTTCTATAGATAGAACTAATATTTTAAACTTTTTTGTATGAATTTAATTTTTTTTAACCTTAAAAAATTATCAATTTTATCTTATATAGATAAATTTTGGATTTATGATCGGTTTTGAGAAAAATGTTGAAAAGTGATTAATTTTGGGTTTGACAGATTTTTACGTTACGGTTATTTTAGTCATTTCCTGAAATATTTAATTAAAAATTGATAGATTACTTTTATGTGTTAGTCCTTATTGTATTTACTTCAAATTTTTATCTTGTAAAAGTTGCTGATTATAGCATCTAGAAGCCATAAAAATCAATGAATTTGAAGAATTTCCAGGGTGGACATTGTGGACCCAACAACCATGATGAAACCAAAAATAGGTCTATACTCATCCAATTTAGGAGATTTTACATGGAATGTAATAATTATATATATTATCATTTCAATAATTAATTTTATAGAGTTTATAAGTCAATAAGGTTTATATTTGTTGTTATATATTTGTAGTAAGCTTCTTAAAACCATCATCTAAAAATGTAATATTTAAATTAAAACTAAAAACTCATATGTCCAGTGACTATCTAAGATAAAATATAGAGAGGAGACAATAAATACAATGGGGAACTACATTAATGAAGGTATTCATGCATTAATTTTCCATTTAGTTGGACCAAAACACATAAAAGTTTGTAGGACATAAATATTTCTATAAATAGAGAGGACCCCTACCTAAATATTCATTCCTTCCATCCCCACTCCATTCATAGTATAATGGGAAGGATTCCTTGAGGATATTATAATTTTTATTTTATTTTATATTATTTAATTTTATTTTCCCACGTAACAAATTCATAATTTTTATATAAGAGTTTCCCATTTCTTATTATATCATTCATTATCTTAAAACACTAATTATATCATTCTATCTCTTACCTACGGGTGGTTTCATGGAGCTTTTTAATATTGGGAATCACATAAAAATTATTTAAATATATTTTTATTGAATGCAGGGGTATTGCTTTGGTCCGATGATCGTCCACCACAAAACAATTTCCAAATGAATTCAATTTTCTTGGTTAATAATTTTTCCTCTATACATATAGGAAAACCCCTCATACATTTCAGTTGACATGTAAATTGTGGTTGAAATGGAATATGGGGTTTCTGGGTCTTGTAGGAATTACTTTCTCAGTTGAGGTGTTACCCTATTTGACTATTGGAGAAGTTGTGGTTTTATGTTCTAGACACATGATAAAATCAAACACTCTTTAAATCAAGGGAATTTAATTCATTAATGTGGTTTCATTAAATGAATTATAAAATCAAATTTTAATAGAAAATAAAATGATGAATAAACACGTATTATCTGACCCTAGTACTAATACTTTTCTTCTATAATTTCATTTTTTATACATCTACAATGTAATGCCCATAACCTAGAATCCAAGAGCCAGTGCATTATTTTAATACATTGGAATGATTAATATGAATCACGTCCTAATGGAACGATCAGTTTAATAGTCTTAGAAACATGATACATACATAAGTTCATCACTACAACTTGAAAAGGAAAAAAACACTAATTTATTCCATTAGAAATATCCAAGCTTCCTAGAGTATTCCTGCAAGTCAATCAAAACTAACTTCTTCATATCCTGGGAAAATGAATCATGAGAAAGGGGTGAGCTCAAATGCTCTATAAGAGTAAGAAATATAGTGGGAGATAACATAATCATTAGGCATGGTGAATAATTGAAAACACATGACTTTACAAATAATAAAAATTAACACTTTATGGAGGGAATATGAGTTGAGTAAATAATTACATAATAAAATGTAGTCATGTGTATTCAACAAGTAGAATAACCACATGGAATATCAATATATATTCACATAATTATGGAATGCATTATTCCGGACATCATAACCTCATACGCAAGTCTTTGTTCAAACGAATATAAATATGATTTTGTCAAGGCTTGTGTCAAGACAATAGTTTGTCTCATGAGACCAATTGATGCATCGATGAGCTATAGCGGGCTCCACCCATCACTAAATTATACCAATACATTCCTCATATTAAAATGTTTAAAGATAATACAAACATTCATATTAAAACTATCATAACAAATGTCAATATTTTATCCATAAACCATGAATTTTATAAAAATAACATATCCACAGTCAAACATATCACAAAACCATAAATTCAATATAAAATATTTGAATCATAATAAATCCACCACAATCTTGAATAATAAAGTATATTGTAATAGATCAAAATATTCATCAAAACTTTTTGAGAGAAATATCCTCCATTTTTTAAAACATTTAAAAGTCTAAATTTTTATCCAGAAGCCATTTAAAAATAGATTTTTTGAATAAATGTGTCTCATACCACATTGAATATTTTAAAAGGATAATTTAATTTTAAAAAAATAATTTCTATATAAATAAAACCTTAAAACCTTTTTTAAAATATTGACATTAATGAGAATTATTTAGAAGAATCTATTTTTAAAACATTTAAAATGCAATTTTATTCAGAGTTCCTAACCAAATGATAGATGCTTGAATAAAAATAATTTAAGTAATAAAAACATTATAATATCATGAGAATAAAGGTATTCATGATATACTATGTCAATGTATAGTATATACACCAAATAAAAGTGAATTTGAGCATAACAACAAATAAGTCTTAATGGAATATAAGATGCGATGAATTCCATTATAAAGACTGTATCCTTAGGTTAAGAATAAATCAATGACATAATTATGTGTGAAAAATATAAATACACTCAATATTATAGGATATTAAATGTAAATCAATCAGATAACATTAACACATATTCTTGTAAAAACAACACCAATGACTTGGATGTTTAACTCAATCAATAGAAATTGAGTAAAAATAACTCTTATCAAGTTTATATCGATGACTTGAGAATTTATAAATGGAATGATTATGTGTATAAAAATTATATCCACCAAAATGGTAGTGGAAATTACTATACAAATAATTAATAGCTATTCGACATATAATCATGGATTCAATAATCAATGAAGAATGCATAAAGCTCAATGAGTGGAAATTGAAATTTGAAATTCCCTTACTGATTTGGTAACTTACGAAACATAAACCCCATGAAATAAATATCAAACTATGAAGATGTAAATGACCATAAATTAAATTATATTACATAAATAATACAATCATGGGCATTACATACACCAAAAAAAAGTAATTAGTGGAAATATTGTATGAATCTCACGGGAATAAGAAGTGAGATGAAAACCCCTTACCATGTTGTAGTCAATCAGGTTGTATAAAAAAAGTTAATAACCACAAAATGAATCATAGAATACAATTAATGTAAATATAATCATGATAATATATATCAAATGGAAGTATAAAATACTCCACATGCAATAAATAACTGGCTAACAATGGAAATCTCACAGAATTAATAGTGAGATAAGAAAACCCTTACCTCAAGTCTGACTTGTCTTGTATGTTCCTTATTCTTCCTAAATAATAAAAATAAGTTAATTTATACTTTATTAAGAACATTTTTCATGTTTATTATTTCTTTTATATCTCTTATTACATTTCTAAAATAATTAGTTAATTATTCGAGTTCATTTTTGATAATTAATCGATGTTCGGAACTTCAGTCAAAAATGAACTTGTTATAATTACAATTTTTCCATGTGGTAAAAATTCTATTATCTACAGAATGATATAAATGATTTATATATCATATATATATATATATTATAAATATAGTATATATATATATATATATATATATTTATAACAGAATATAACATTTGGAGATACAAAATGAAATGTATCATTAATGGAGACGGTAAGATGTAAGTACGCATGAACGCTACTTTCATTTTTATTTTTTATTTTAGTGGAATTAAAAAATAATGATACATAATTATATAATAATTCCAATATAATATATAATATAACTACATCCATCATTTATACGTCCCACATAATGTATTAATGAGTCATATAATTTTGAGGGGGCAGTAGTCCGTACTTCCCCAAAGGAAATTATCACATGTTACAAATAATGGAAATCATAAAACAATGATATAAATGGAAATTGCATAATCATAAAGAAAAAATAAACATAATATATATATCATATATAAATACAGTTCCATCTTAATTTCCACCCTGATATACGGTATGAGATAATCGAACAATCATCGTTTCATGAGGTGTTAGTTTGACATCCACTGAAACAAAATGTTCTTCACCCATTAGACGAAGGTGTGTGTAAGAGTAGTTTTAATACTTCTCAAAACAACATCTTAATATATTTAGGATACATTTTTTGTTATAATATAATGTAATACAATGTTTTTAGGGTGTTGGATAAGTAAAATAAAACAAAATAAAACGAAGAAATTTAAGACAAAGTGTTACCTTTAATTTGGGTAACTTCTGTTGGTTTGAACCAAAAGGACTTCTTGAAGTGACTTCTTCTTAAGGTAAGACTTATAAGAGGAAGAGGGGTAACATTAGATATTATTTTTAAAGGGTTTTGAAGAAAAAAGGTGCTTTATAGGTGTGTGGAATGGGTTACAAGTGATGTCCTTTTATAAGGGGGAGGAGGGGCTCTTTTGGAATGTGTGAAAATATTATTTTATTATATAGTGATAATCGGTTTATAATGGTCCAAAACTAATTAAATTAGATTCTAAGATGACTAATGGTCTAAATAAAATCATCCAATAAGAATCAGAGAGGTTTTGGATATTATTTTAATATTAATAATCATATTTATTTTAATCATTTATTAATAAGATAAATACTACATCATTATTGTGTCATAAATAATTTAATTTATTTGATGCCTAAATATTATGAAAAATTTACCATAATGTAGGAATTTATTATAGCTTTCCAATGATTATTTATAGTCGAAATGATGATTTATATAACCCCATGTAAAATTGATATACTAAAAGATATTTGTTAATGTCATTTTTGTCTTATTTTATGGTAATTAAAATAAGGTATCATTATCATCCTTAAGTGGCTCCATGTGGTCCCAAATTCAACCCAAGGATGACCATGGTCGGTCATGACTCATCCAATAAGTTTAGGAAAATATGTTAAGTTAATTTTTTATTATTTCAATATTTGTTTTACCTTGAATTACCCTATTTACATTTAACCGCGGTAAATAAAAGTCAAAAGTTACTATTCACAAAAAATTATTTTAATATTATTTAAACACATTTTACATACTAATAAAAACCATGTATCTCGGATTTTCAAAAATAAATTCACAGAAGTGGTAAAATTTTATTTAAATGAAAAATATGTATTTTTAACTACTACTTAGCGGTTTCACTATTCCTAAAAAATTGATTTTTTTTAGAAAAATACCAAAAATTCAGCCTAAGATATATTTGATATTCTGAATTCAAAAATGATGTCTATTTTACCAAATTAAAAACATATAAGTTAGATTAATTAATTAAAAAATTAATTCCCATTTTCAAAACAAATATTGTGTTTTTAAGAAACAATAACTATCAAAATATTGACACTTGTTTATGTATAATTTCAAAGTGAAATTAATTATAATAACCAAAATTGGATTAATGGGTAAATGTATAATCTAAGTACAATTCAAAACCAATTTAAAATATAATATAACTATATAAATAAATTAGATTAAAAGGCAGCTTTGAATTAAAATACATTATTTCTCATTATTCATAAAAAAATGAATATTATTAGAAAAATACTACAATTTAATCGAAAGTAAATTTTTATGACCTTCTTCTAAATAAAAATTTTATTTTGTCAAAATTAATATTTAAAAGGGTCAAATAATGGATTTAAAAAGGGTTCACCGTTAAAAGGTGGTAAAATTGAATTTTTTTAAAAGCCATTTTTTACCTGAAAATTTGAATTTGTTCTTATAATATGTCTAAGAAACACATCATACATAAGTTAAAATTATATAGACTATATAAAATTCAAAATACAGTTAGTATTATTCATATCCGCTTTTGAACGGCTGGTTTGGTAAGCCGTGGTGTTCTTTAACTAGGTGTTGCATGTAGGACAAGCTATTAAATTTTAAAAAAATTACTATGAAATCATAGGTTGATACATTCTCCCCTCCTTCAATAAAATGTGTCCTCAAAATTTTAAGTTGTTCTTCATAAATAAAAAGTTAAAAATAGAAAAAATACATTTTTGGAAAAACCACATCGGAAATACGATTAACAAAATTTAGTCTTAATAAGAAGGAAAAGTAGATAAAAAAAGTCACCACTAAATTATGATCTCGATTAGAAGAACATTGGTGGAAATTAGAGACACATAATTGGAGGGCAAATGTAAATATATATAGGGAGTTATTGAGGTCATCAATCCTAAACAAGTGTAAAATTGAGGGCCTCAAAGCCATTAATCTATGACGATTTAAAATATAATCAGTTCAACAAAACATAAATCATTAGGATAACACATTTTTGGTTTTAATATCCCTTCCCTAATATTTAATAATTAATTTATTCATATAGTAAGAAAAAAATATACTTTATAAGTAGAGTTTCATCCTTTATCTAATTCTTACCAAAAACTCATCTTTCACTCCAAAAGATGAGTATTAAAGATCACTTGGTCACACCTGAAGCACTAGAATCAACTTATAGATAATCACATAAACCAAAATGTATGAACTATATATATTCCCTTTACTTTATAGATTAACCAAAAACAAAATGGTTATTAAAAGATCAGATGATCCACAAAAAGGATAATTCTTTTGAGAAAGAAATACTAATCTTAATTTCAAAAATTGAACCAACAATACAAAAAGTTCAATAAATACAATTCAATAATAAATTTTCCATAAAATATTTTAAAATAATCCAAACTAATATTGAAATCCAAAACATAGAAGAATTTTATTACGTCGTTTTCCACATTAATCTGTATCTCAAAAAAAATCGACTACTCATAAAGTCACCTAACTAAAATTAATTAACCAAATCACATATTCTCTATGATAGGTTAATTATTTATATAAATAACCAAAATATCTATAAATCCACAATAAAAACATAGGTAAAAAACATCTTTAATATTCAAATTAAATCCCATGGTAGTCTATTTTCCTTAGGTATATAGTATTCCAAATAGAGTGAACATCTTCCAAAATTACATTTATCACTTAATCACCAAATCATTTTCCTATATTAAAGTTTCTATTTGATAATACATAAGATACCATATCAACTTATTCTTGATCAATAATATCATTTAACTAAAAATAATTAGTCACACTAACTAGGGACTTCATGTAGTCCAGTGGTAGGAGATAAATCTCAATCGCACTATGGTTGTGGGTTCGATTCCCGTAGATTTGTCCGATGTGATGGGTTTTCACACGGTCTACGTGTTGTCCTTTTTCCCAAACTATATAATTTTATAATATTCCAAAAAATGAAATATATTACTCAAAATATCTATAACATAATTTCATCACAAATTTTATCTCATACCTCTCATTTTCATTCAAAAATTTAATAACATGTAATTTCCTTAGACTCAATGATCCTATAAAACAAAATGGTTATTTATAACTATATTCACAAGAGAAAAGATAGCTCTTCCTAAAATATCATTTTCACATGAAAAACTGCAGGGTTACAAATTTAAGAGAAAATTATTCCAAAGTAATCCCATCAAAAAAGAGCACTAAAACTTATAAAACATTTCTTCATCCTTTTATTTCAACATTGATTCTTCCTTGACCAAGAGGATATCATATAGAATAGGGAATTCACTCGGGTAATGGATAGGTTCCCTATATTTACAGTACTTGACTGTAAATGTATTCTTAATACAATTTTTATTTTCTTCCATAGTACTCTTAATTTTTCCTCAGAAATTATTTACTTTATGTCCTTATTTCCTATACATAATGCATTTCTTTGTTCCATTAAGACACCATCCTAGGTGTATCCTTCCATATTTTCTGGATGTTGGAAAATTAGCTTTCTTTTCCCCATGGTCTTCACTACTGGAGCTCTTATCATTCAACACTTTTCTCTTCCTTGATGAGTTTGTGATTTGGTCAATATATATGTTATTGATCATATTTTTTGAAAACTGATTCTGCATGAACATGATATCTTTTATGCCTGTCAAAATTCAATTTTTTTGCTCATTTCCACCACCTATCAAACCTTGTACATCATGCTCAAACTTACTATGACTTACTTGGAATAAAGCCATTGACTAAAAATAGAAAGCATTGTGTGAGTAATAATAGTAATAAAATCATTTAGAGAATATCACCACACCTTATTTTCAATTTAAATCACATTAGGATTAACCAAGATCATTTATTCTCATCTTATATTAAAATCCTTCAAATTGGATTGTAAAGTGAATGTAATTTATTCTAAGAATATCCCTTGGGAGTGTCACAAAAAAGAGTGCAGCAAGGCCCACTGTCTTGTACCAGGATACCTCGGGTCACGTACAAAACTCCTTGTCATAGTTTTCACTTTTAGGTACATCTATGTCAGAGCTGCCTCTACTTGCTTTTATCCAGATAGGGATGTACATCATGGAAAATATAAAAAATATCTATATTACCAAGATTGTAGGATGTTCTTCTATACTAATCCTCAAATTATATCTTAGGGTAATGTGATCTTATCAGATTTTATCTAAATCTAGTTTCCAAGGATTGCACATACCTTCCACTGATACCAACTGTAATGCCCCGACCATAGAATCCAGGAGCTGGTGCATTATTTTAATACATTGGACTGATTACAATGAATCATGACATGAATGAACGATCATTTTAGTAGTCTTGGAAACAAGATACATACATAAGTTCAACACTACAACTTGAAAAGAAAAACAACACAAATTTATTCCATTATAAACATCCAGGCTTCCAAGATTATTCCTCCAAGTCACTCATAACTAATTTCTTCAAATCCTTGTAAAATGAAAAATCAAAAAAGGTTGAGCTCAAACGCTCAGTAAGAGTAAGCAATATAGTGGAAGATAATATAAATATTATGCATGTTGAATAATTTAATACACATGACTTTACAAATAATAAACATGAACACATTATGGCCAGAATATGAGATGGGTAAATAGTGTCATAATAAAACATAGTCATGGGTATTCTAGTAGGTGAATATCCATGTCAAATATCAATATCTAATCTCATAATGATGGAATGAAAAATTTCAGACATGATAACCACATAGTCAAGGACTTGTACCAAGACTACAAATAAGATTTTATCAAGGACTTCTGCCAGAACAGTAGTTTGTCTCTGGAGACCTACATATGCATCGAGGAGCTACAGCAGGCTCCACCCGTCACTTACTTAGTCCAACGCGCTCCATATATGAAACGTTTTAAATATAAGATAAACATTAATATTAAAACTAGCATACAAAATTCCAATATTTTATCCATAAACCATGAATTGTATAAAAATAACACATCCACAATCAAACATATCACAAAAAATCAATACAATATGGAAGATTTGTATCATAATAAATCAACCACAATCGAGAATAATTAAGGATATTGAAATAGAATAAAATATTAATCAAAACTATTTAATAAAAATATCCACCTTTTTCTTTAAAACATTTAAAAATTTCAATATTTATCAAGAAGTCGTTCAAAATAGATTTTTTGAATCAAAGTGTCCCATACCACATTGAATCATTTAAAAAGAAATTTTCATTTTAATACATTTATTTCTATATAAATAAAACCTTAAAACCATTTTTAAAACATTGAAATTAATTAGAATGATTTATAAGAATAAATATTTAAAACATTTAAAACGACATTTTAGTCAGAGTTACTAACCAAATGAGAGACGCTTGAATAAAAATAATTGAGGAGATAAAAAATTTATAATATCATGAGAATAAATGGATTAATGATATACTATTTCAATTTATAGTATATACACAAAATAAAATTGAATTGGTTCATAACAACAAAAAAGTCTCAATGGAATGTAACATGAGGTGAATTTCATTATAAAGAAAATATCCTTAGTTTAAGGATAAATCAAGGAGATAATTTTTTTTGAAAAATATGAATACATTAAATATGATTGGATATTAATTGTAAATCAATCTGATGACATTCACATATATTCCTGAAAAAACAACGCCAATGACTTTGATGTTTAACTCAATGAAAAGAAATTGAGTTAAAATTAATCTTATCAAGTTTATATCGATGACGTGAGAATTTATAAATGGAGTGACTATGTGTATCAAAATTATATCCACAGAAAGGGTAGTGAATATTAATACAAAAATAATAAATAGTGACTCCATAAATAATCATGGAGTGAAATAATTAATGAATTATGCGTAAAGCCCAAGGAGTGGAAATTGAAATTTGAAATTCCCTTACCAATTTTGTAACTTACGAAACATTCACCCCTTGAAATAAGTATCATAAAATGAAGGTGTAGATACCCATATATTAATTTTTATTACACAAATAATACAATCATGGGTAGTACATACAAAACACAAAAGTAAATAGTGGCAATATAGAATGAATCTCACGAGAATAAGAATTGACATGAAACCCCCTTACCATGTTGTAATCAATCGAGTTGTTTGAACAAAAGTTAATATCAAACAAATGAATCACGAAATAACACAAATTTAAAGATATTCATGATAATATTTATCAAATGGAAGTATATAATACTCTATATAAAATAAATAAGTGGCGAACAATAGAAATCTCACGGAATTAAAAGTGAGATTAGAAACCCCTTACCTCATGTCTGACTTGACTTGTATGTTCCTCGTTATTCCTGAATAATAAACATAAGTTAATTTCTAATTTATTAAGAACATTTTTCAAGTTTATTATTTTTTTCTATATAACTTATTACCTTGAAATAATAATTAGTTAATTATATAATTTCATATTGGATAATTTATCGATGTTCGGAACTTGAGTCAAAAATGAACTTGTTATAATTACAAATTTCCCATGTTGTCAAAAGTCTATTATCTCAAGAATGATATACATGATTTATAGGTCATATATATGATATATATATAGTATATATATATCTATTTATAACTATACATAACATTTATAGATATGAAATGAAATGTACCGTTCATGGAGATGGTAAGCCGTACATACGCATGAACACTACTTTAATTTATATATATTATTTTAATGGAATGAAAAAATAATAAAACATAGGTATATTATAATTAAAATATAATATATAATATCATTAATTCCATCCTTTATATGTCCCACATAATCCATTAACGAGTCATATTATTTTGAGGTGGCGGTATTCCGCACTTCCTCAAATGAATGTATCACATTTTACCCATAATGGAAACCATAAAATAATGATATAAATTGAAAATACAGAGGCATAAAAAAACATAAACCTAATATATATATATATATATATATATATAACATATAAAAATATAGTTCTATATTAATGGCCACTATGAGTGGTGGTAGGAGATAATCAAAGAATCATCATTTTGTGAGGCGTTAGTTTTTTATCCACAGAAACAGTATGTTCTTCACCCATTAGATGGAGGTGTGTGTAAGTGTAGTTTGAAAAAATATCTTAAAAAAATCTTATAATATTTAGGATATCAGATTTGTTATCAAATAATGTAATAAAATGTGTTTAGGGGGATGGTGAACTAAAATAAAACAAAATAAAACAAAAGAATTTAAGAGAAATCGTTACCTTTAATTTGGGTGACATCCTTTGGTTTGAACCAAAAAGACTTCTTGAAGTGCCTTATGCCTAAGTTAAGGCTTTTAAGAGGAATAGGGGGATCTTGAGAGATTATTTTTTCCAGGGTTGGATAAGCCAAGGGGCTTTAGAGGTGTGTGGAATGGGTTAGAAGTGGTGTCTTTTTATAAGGAGGGGAGGGGCTCTTTAAGAAAGTGTGAAAATATTATTTTATTATACGGTGATATTTTGGTTTATAAAATTCCAAAAATAATTAAAGTAAGATATAAAATGACTCAGGGTTGAAATAAAATCATACAATACTAATCAGATAGTTTTTGGATATTATTTTAATAATAATAATCATATTTATTTAAATAATTTATTAATGAGGTAAATAATACATCATTATTGTGTCATAAATAATTTAATTTATTTGATGTCTAAAAATTATAAAAAATTGACATAATATAGGAAATATTTTTATATTTCAAATGATTATTTATAGTTTATATGATGACTTTTATAACCCCACATAAAATGGATATACTACAAGATATTTGTTGATGTCATTTTTTCCTTACATTAAATTTATTAAAATAAATTGTCATTATCTTTCTTAAGTGGTTCCATGGGATCCCAAAATCGACCCAAGGATGGCCATGGTCGGCCATTACTCATCAAATAAGGTTAAGACTAATTTTATTTTAATTTTTTATTATTATAACATTCTTTTTACATTGAATTACCCTATTGACCTTTAACTGCGGTAAATAAAAGTCAAAAGTTACTATTCATAAAAATTATTTTCATCAAATTGAACAAAAATTTTACTTACTAATAACAACAATGTACCTCAGATTTTCGAAATTCAATTCACAAAATCGGTAAAATTTAATTTAAATGAAAAAGTCATATTTTTAACTACTACTTTGTGGTTTCACTATTCCTCAAAAATTGACGTTTTTCAGAAAAATACCAAAAATTCAGCCTAACCTAGATTTAATATTCCAAAATAAAAAATGATGTCTATTTTTAAAAATTCAAAACATAGAAGTTGGATTAATTAATTTAAAATTAATTCCCGTTGTCAAAACAAATATCGTGTTTTTAAAAAACAATAATAATCAAATGATTGACACTTGTTTATGTATAATTTCAAAGTGAAATTATTTCCAGTCACCAAAATTGGATTAATGTTTAAAAATATATTCTAATTATACTTCAAAACCAATTAAAAATATAATCTACCCATATAAATTAATTAGATTAAAAAAATTGAATTAAAATACATTATTTCTCACTATTCATAAAAAATGCATATTATTAAAAAAATACCAAAATTTCATCCGAAGTAAATTTTTATATCACCATTCTAAAGAAGAATATTATTTTTTCAAAATTAATATTTAAAAGATTCAAATATTGGATTTAAAAAGGGTTCTTCATTAAAAGGTTGTAGAATTGTTTTTTTTTTGAAAAATACATTTTTTATCTGAAAAATTGAATTTGTTCTTATATTATGTCTATGAAACACATAAAACATATGTTAAAATTATATGGTTTATATAAAATTCTAAATATTGTTAATATAATTCATAACCGCTTTTGAACGGCTAGTTTGGTAAGTTGTGGTGAGCTCAAACTCGGTGTTGCGTGCAGCATGTGCTATTGAATTTAAAGAAAACAACTTACTATGAAATTTTGGGGTGTTACATAGATCTTCATTTATATTTAATTTTTTTATTTCATTATTTTTATTGAACTATTTTTGAAAACCCTTAAAACCATAATATTTAGTAAATTATAAAAACAAACAATATTAATTTGAATAGGTGAAGTGGAAATAGTGATTGAACTAATTGTGATGCTCAACTTGTGAGACAGCCCTGGTCAGCCACTATGCACCATTATGAAAATAAAATTTCTTCTTCCATTCCCTACGACATTAGTGCATCATGGATATTCCCATCATAAAAAACCTTTTCATCACATAAATGATTAATATTATTCTTAAAATACATAAACATCATTAATATGGAATTTATCATTAGGTTTTATTACATTAGTTCTTACATAAATTAGTAAAGACACTTATTAAACGTTTACATAATATTTGTACAAAATTTCACTATAGAACTTTATTTTTTTCTCCAAATAAATTTCCACATCAATGTCTCAATTTTTAAAAGTGGACATCACATCTATATTCATTATATGAAAACATTCTATGTAAACAATGTTAAGAACCATATGAATAGATGAAAGTTCAATAACGAGAAAAAATATCAAAGAAAATTGTTATCCTTCCATTTATTGAAACCCCATCATGAAAAGGATATGTATTTAAATTTATCTACTACTTACATACATTATCTGTAGATAAACCCATTTATTACAAAATACATTCTTCTTAGAAGGACTTTTTTATCCAATTACTTAATTATATGTAAGGAACTTATCTCATCCATTATTTCTAATTCCCATTAATTCATGTTTTCAAAATCTATATCCACTTTTGGGATCATGGGTTATCTATCTTCCTTGAGATGTAAATAGTTCAAGTTTCATATGTATTTATTCACATATATCAAAATCCTTCTATATCGTTGTAAATAAACCCCTGGATATGCATGCATTGGAAGTCATACATTGAGGCATTAACCCTAAAAATAAATTATCTATGCTTATAAAAACCTTAGTATCCCTAGTACGTCTAGAATTGGAAACCTCATCCTAACATGGATTACATTTGGATCTTCCACATGATATTGTAGTTCTTCAAAAACTGACATTATTATTAAATCACTTAGGGAATTTGTACCTCTTATATTTCCTTTCAATGAACCCTTTCATTTTTATGATTCATTTATGTCATAAAAAATAAAACCATTTTCATATATTTACATTGAACAGTTCATTGAATATTATATTCTTCAATATCAAAACCAAAATTTAATTGTTAACCAAATTTATTAATCCTATGTAATCCCCTTTATAACATATGATGTAACAACCTAAGGAGTTATCATATTCTTTTTCCTTTTCATTTGAATCATTGTGGACATTGGAATGTTAAACAAAGTCTATGATATGGGGGAATGATAACTGTTTTATCCAAATGTATTACAAATTTTCTTACCCCGTCAAATATAAAATACTCTTTCTTACTTGGTAGGTATCACAATTAAATTCTTCTCCACATAATATTATGGATAATTTCTCATGAATAATTATGTTTACCCAATTTTATACTAATTTATAAGTCATCCTCTAAATGTCTCGTTTTTTATTATACAGGACCTTGTATTTTCTTATAAAACTATATGCACTTCAACATATAGGTCCTATAAAACTCTCAAGTTATATTCTACCCATTATTTTCAGACATCAAAGACTCCAATTTGAATATAGTATTTTTTTTCCACAGTGAACCTATATTGAATGAAATTTTTTAATATCTTATGCATATTCTGGATAGAGAAAACATATCCCTTATATGTTGTGTCATCTGTGATATTATCATTTGATAGTAAAACTCTATGAAAAAAATATAAGAAGACCCCATAATTCAATGTAAGTCAACTCTATCATTTTTTATTTAGTGTCTTACTATTAATTTAGAATTAAGCCTACCACTAATTAAAAAAATTAGTTCATTACATGTTCCACTATACCAGATTATTGTATCTAGAAATCCATTTCTACTTAAGAATTTAAAACCTTTCTAGCCTAACTAACAATGGTGTTCAACCCATCACAATGAAAAATTTATATATCAGGAATGGATTGAAACTTCCAATAATATGATTATATACGAATTCACACCCCTCTGTCACGACTCGTCCTTGGGGCCCGGGACGTGACAACACCAAGCCCGCCATACATAGGCCAGGGGCTGGCGACTAGAACCAAAGGCAAAAATCCTGATAAAAGGGAAGGCATTGTCGTTATATAAGTAAAGGAACATAATAGAGTACGCAAGCTGAAGTAAACACTTTGTAAACTGAGTACAAAAGTAGATGCTGGAAAGTAAATGGGCCAGAATACAAACCCAACTGAAATTATAGTAAAACAGTAATGAAAGAACACTTGCAGTAATGTAAAATAGCAACCATTGAGTCGTCCTCTGGATATCCCACCTGAAGGGTGGGTGCAGATGGTCTCTTCGTTTCCTCGGGTCCAGCCATCCACTCCGTGTACGTCCCACGAAGTGGTCCACCTACAGGTACCATCCCATTCCACTAGACTCCACCTCGATCAGTGATGTCTGTCGTCTACATCCAATACAACGTAGTGCGGGCATATCCCACACAGGGGTGAGTATACGTTACTCAGTTGGGACCCCGAGACCCATGATGGTCTCCCAGAATTCACAAAGGATAAACCAAAAAGGAAAGATATAAGCATGAAGTATTAACCAAATATACTTAGGTATATTCCCATACACATACCAAAGTTATCGATTCCAGTTCAGCTCCAACTCACGAGCCCAAGTACAACCCAGTCCACACAAGAAAGCACAACCCATTCCACACAAGAAAGAAAGTCAATCACATCGAAGATAATGATTGAAATTCAAGACCCAGCTCACACAGGTATACTACTCATGAAGAGGGGTGGTGATGATAGATGTAGCCTCTAAATTATCTCCCCTACCGAACCCATATAGAATCCAAGTATAGAATTTGTCGCTGTCGAACCCACGTAGGATCCTAGTATAGTAACCATCGCTGTTGAACCCACGTAGGATCCATGTACAGCTATCATCGCTGCCGAACCCATGGAGGATCCAAGTACAGTCGTCCTCACTGCCAACCCATGTAAAATCCAAGTGTAGTCATCCTCACTGCCGACCCCATGTAGGATCCATGTACAGTCATCATCACTGTCGTAGTTGCAGCCAGCTCTAGGGTTCTTTCACACAACATGGTCGATTCCGGGAGGGTCTACTCCATGAGCCAAGGGGGGTTGATACATAAACTGTCACGAAATCTAGAGTTGATTTATCTCAAAGTTCCATCTTGTAAAAAGGAACTCAACGCAATAGACGACGCATCAATCAGATGCCCGGTCTGAGAGATATTTGCTTTTCTGTCCCACAGGCCCAGATAGAAATTCGCTCATTTCTAACCCGAATAAAATCCAAATTCATCCAAAACTCACTTAGAGTATCGAAAAAGGACCGTCTCATCGAAACAGTCCCAATGCCATAGAGGGCCGGTCGATCGGACGTGCAGTCCTTAAGTTATTCACATTTAAGTGAATAACGGGCCCGAACCATTTAGCCCAGTAGGTCGACGGGTCGGGTTGACCCAGTTTGATGGGTCCGACCCAGTATGGGTGTTGGACCGGTCCGAATAAAAACATAACTCAGCCCGAAGTGGCGCGACCCGGCCCAGCGTGCCCCCCCCCCCCCCCCCCCGTGGTTTTCCGCACCGGCGGCGCCAGGCAGAGCTGCCCTTCCCCAAATCGGCCGGCTAGAATGGTCGGTCTTCTGCACACGCGGCCCGCATGGGTGAGACGCTGGTCTTCTAGTGTGGCGCCCTCCTGACACTGCGGTCTAGCTCCGCCCGGACAGTCCCCTAGTGCAGCGCCCTCCTGGCGCCGCGACTCCTCTTCGCTCGGCCAGCCGATGGGCCGGCTGGTTATTCCGCCGAAGTGGCCCATGTAGCGGGCCGTGGTTCTTTCCGCACAATCAGTGCGACGGTGTGAGCCTAATTTGTCATGTTCCTGACACAGTGTGATGGTGTCTTTCCTCCTTTATCTCCTTCACAGCACGGTTCGACGGTGTCGTGCCTCCTCCGCCTTCAATTGCCGATTCTAGAATAATTAAATGAGTACAACGGAGGGTTTTCAGACCATGATTGTTTGGCCCGCACCCTCTGTGTAAAATGATAAAAATCAGAAAAATTTAAACAATGTTTTCCAAATAGTACGGGGTACATAAACCTCCATTTTCAAGATAAAACCCCTACCACGAAAAGAAGTTTGCAGTTGACAAGTGTTGTGAATGACGGTGTCATTTCTGTCGTCGTCGGTGTGCACCTGAGAAAGTGGTGTCTCCTCTTTTGTCACGGAGAGAAGAATAGAAGGTGCCACATCGTTAGCGAGTTCCCACGTCAGTGTGTCCTCCCTTGTCGTGGTGGAAGAAGAGTATGGTGAATCTGTGGTCGCCGAGTCGATGTTCTTCATCAGAGAGTTGGTGTTTTTCAACAAAGGATATGAAGCATTCTTCAAAACTCTAGAGCTCTCTCCCCAAAATCTCAACACAACAAGCCAACCAAAAATAAAATAAGGCTTCTCCTTATGTTATTAATTCATTCCATGCATTAAAATTTACAAAATTCAAATTCCAATTCAATTAATTAATTAAACCGTGTGTTTTCTAATTAATTAGGTGATAGGTTGGAAGGTTTTAATGAGGGAGAGAGGGGAGAGGAAGAGTTACCCAAATAAAATCAAGGGAGGTGTCAACATTAAACAATGGAGTTTAATGGATGGTTTAAGGGTTTTTTGGAATGTGAAGGTTTGGGGCTCGTGTGGCCCCACCTCACAAATATCCTCACATGGGTATTTAGGGGCCCACGCCAACTCCCCCATGTACAATATAACCACTTAGATATAGAATAAAAATTGTTCCACATTTTTATTCACTTCTTATTTAATCCAAAAATTTCACCTTCTCCTCCCACACAAATGAAACTATGGTAAAGGTCCCCTTAAGCAATTATCAGCATTGTGAATTCATTGATACCCTCAGATTTCAATTCCAGACACCGGTTCAAATAATAGAAAAACTCAGTCGTTCGTTTACTGAACGTACCTTAGTTAAACTTCAAAAATTGATTCCGAGCACACCGGGCCTTAGAATCAAGTTTCGTCTGAAGCCACAGGCTCGTAAAATTCCAAAGTATTTAAAAAAATTCCTTGACATTTTTGGGTCTTTACATTACTACCACCTCAGGGTTTTACGTACCCATAAAGCTATATCATAAACTAGGGAAACAAATGAGGGTACTACGCATGAAACTAGGCCTCCCGCTCCCATGTTCTCTCCTGGAGATTCTCGTGTTGCCACCAAATGCGCACCAGAGGAATAGAACATCCACGTAGGACCCACTCCGGTAAATCTTCGATCTCCACTAGGACAACCGCAAAGGTCTACCCGTCATCGATGTCTAGCTCCCTGTGATCAATGATATGCATCGATTCATGCACGTATCTCCTCAGCTGAGATATGTGGAAGACGTTATGCACCTGGTGCAACTGAGGTGGAAGGGCCAGGCGATAAGCTACCTTGCCTACCCTTCTGAGAACCATGAATGGTTCGATGAAGCGCGGAGATAACTTGTCTCCCTGGCCAAATCTCTGTAATCCACATCAAGGTGAGACCCGTATGAAAACGTGGTCACCATCCTCAAACTCCGGTGGTCTCTACCTCCTATCATCACAGGACTTTTGTCTGCTCTGTGCAGTCCTCATTCCCTCCTAGATGATATTCACCTTCTCTTTCATAGCCTAAACAATCTATGGTCCTACAAGTGCTGACTCCCTAGGGTCGGTCCAACACAGAGGTGATATGCAAGGTCGGTCGTACAATGCCTCGTATGGTTCCATTTGAATGGTGGAGTGGTAGTTGTTGTTGTATGAAAACTCCACCAAGGGTAGATGATCCTCCCAGCTGTGACCAAATTTGAGGACACATGCACGGAAAATATCCTCGAGAGTCTGAATGGTCCTCTCTGTCTAGCCATCCGTCTGAGGATAAAAGGCAGTGCTCAGGAATAGCTTCATCCCAAATGCCTCCAGTAACCCCTTCCAAAGCCAGGAAGTAAAGCGAGCATCTCGATCGGAGACGATAGATGATGGAACACCATGAAGATGTATGATATTTTGAACATAGAGGTGTCCCAATCTCTCCATTGAGCCCTGCTCTCTGATAGGTAGGAAGTGGGCTGACATGGTGAGTTGGTCAACAATCACCAGATGGAGTCGTGTCCTCTGAAATTACAAGGGATCCCCATCACGAAATCCATAGATATCTAATCCCACATCCACTCCCGGACCTCTAAGGGATGCACCAAGCCTGCTGGAACCTAGTGCTCCGCCTTCACCTGCTGGCAGGTGAGGCATCGTGAAGCGAAATCTGCCAAAACTTTCATCATACTTGTCCACCAATGTTGTCGTCTGAGATCCTGGTACATCTTCACTACTCCTAGATGTACCACCAAAGGGGAAGTGTGAAAATCCCTCATCACCTCCTCCTGTAATGTAACTAGTACCATGGTACATCCCCTAAAGAGGATGACATGCTCTCCAATTACTATAAATCCCTCAGCTGCATGTCCTGTGGATATCTGTGCATGTCGCGTCTCACAGTCAACGTCCCCACGTTGTACCTCTCTGACCCACTGAAGTAGTGGAGGAGTGACTGTGAGTGACTGTCAAAAGGCTACACCATCTCTATCCATGAAGGATATCTGAAATGTGGCTAGTTACACCATCGCCTCTCCAAGTAGATGAATAACTGATCTCCTAATAAGATCATCGGCTACCATGTTTCCCTTCCCAGGAGTATAGACTATCTCAATGTCATAGTCCTGGAGGAACTCAAGCCATCGTCGTTGTCTCAGGTTCAGGTCCTTCTACGAGAATATGTACCTCAGACTCTGGTGGTTAGATTACACTGTAAAGCGCTCTCCCTTCAGATAGTGCTGCCACGTCTTCAAGGCGAAGACCACTACTGCTAACTCCAGGTCATGGGTACTGTAGTTCTGCTCGTGATGCCTCAAATGTTGTGAACCAAAATCGATCACTACCTACTCCTACATCAGGAAACACCTTATTCTGGTCCCTGATGCATCACAGTATACTACATACCCTACACCCTCCTCTGGTATCCTCAAGAAGGGTGCATTGTTCAATCTTTGTCTCAGCTCCTGGAAGCTCTGCTGACATCTATATGACCACACGAAGTTTTTTCCATTCTTTGTCAAAGTTGAAAGTGGTGTTGCAACACTGGAGAAGTCTGGCACAAATCTCCGGTAGTACCCAGTGAGACCTAGGAAACACTGCACCTCTGTCACACTCTCGAGTGGCTCCCAAGAAAGTATTGTGTCGATCTTCGCAGGATCCACCGCGACACCCACATCAGAGATGCTGTTCCCCAAGAAGTGTAACTCTCGAATCCAGAACTAACACTTCGAGAGATTACCATAAAGTGGGTTCTCTCAGAGTGTGTCCACTTAAAATCGTAATTGGTAGGCGTTCTCCTCCTCAGTAGTCGAGTAAATCAGTATGTCGTTGATGAAGACTATGACAAATCGATCAAGGTAAGGCTGGAAGATCATATTCATGAGACTCATGAACACTGCTGGAGCATTGGTTACACCGAAAGGCATAACCAAGAACTCATAGTGTCTATACCGACACCTGAAGGCCGTCTTCTGCACATCCTCACCTCGAAATCTAAGATGATGATAGCATGACCTAAAGTTTATCTTCGAGAACCATCATTCTCCCTTGATCTGATCAAAGAATTCATCTATACTCGAGAGTGGATACTTGTTCATTACAGTCACCTGATTCCGGCGACGGTAGTCAACACATAGTCTTAATATCCCATCCGCCTTCTTGACGAATAAAATTGGAGAAGCCCTGGGTGAAACACTGGGTCGGATGAATCCCTTGACCTACAAGTCCTCCAGCTATACTCGTAGCTCCCGATGCTCATCGGGAGCCATCCGATATGCTGGAGTAGATATCGGGGCTTCCCTATGGTACAGTTCAATGTAGAAATCTACCTCTCTACGAGGAGGTAGTCTTGGAATGTCGTCCGGAAAAATGCCCGCATACTGATCCCCCACAATAGGAAACCTTGGACTCCGCACATCAACCACTCCAAGGATGAGACTAGTCAACTGATGTGTGATCAGATGCCCTCTCCTATTCGTATGCCTGGCTCTACTGCGTGTGCCCCACACATCCATACCAGAATCCTGGGGTTGCCCACCTAAAGTACTGGTCCTCTTGGACCACAATGAAATATGTCTACTACCGGCTGTAGACGACTCTGATACGTGTCTCCTTGCAGTAGGCCTTACATTTGGTGCATGTTCTGCAAGAAATATCTCCACAAGAAGGACTCACTCTAGAACTCCTGACTATGTCATAATGCTGAGGGAGATCATTGAAGCCCTGATCTCATGCCACAGTCCCCGCTCAAAGGTCTGGGCCTGGAATAATTGGTCTCGTACCATGTCTGTGGAGTAGTGCGAGAGGTCGGTAAATCTCGCTGAGTACTGGGCTACTGTCATGATGCCCTGCTGCAGCTGTAGTAACTCTTGAATGTTCACTGCACGAAGTGTGGCTGGAATGAACTCTGAGTGGAAGAGGCTCTCGAAGTCAGTCCATAGTAGAGATGCCTCGTCGTGCACCTGCAGCATCAGGCTCCACCATCTACCTACTTCTACATGCAAGAGACTCGCGGAAAGTATCACCATAAAATATTTTGGTGTCCCTCCCAATCTGAAGACTAGGACAATAGCCACCAGCCAATCCTATTTTTCCTGAGGGTCCGTCTCTCCGCAGAACTTGTGTGGCCTCTATCGCCGAAACTCGTGCAGCGCACTTAGGCGGTGTGCACTCTCCACTGCTAGGGCTGGTGGTATCGGTGGCCCAATGGGTAGAAGTACTATTGGTGCCTCTGTTGTAATGGGGCCCTGCACCGAGGCCTTTTCGCTCGGTGGGCTGCCATCTTGCACGTAACTAGGAAATCTAGCTTCTTGCCTTTGTGGGGCCATCCTAAAAAGAAACAGGTGTGCCATGGTCAAATAGTATACCTGGTGAGCTAACACAATGTAATCACAATGAAATCTTTTGAAACACACGTGCAATCAATGTTTTTAAGCACTAAGTTGGAAATCAGAAGTCAGGGTCCTAGTGTATGGATACGTTGGCCTCCACACCAACACTAGACTCCCTGGACTAAAAACCACACTCCATACTCTTGACATTATTGCTTTATAGAGATGAAACTATCAGAGTCCTCAGTTCTGTGGTAGAACTGACTCCTCTGATACAAAGTTGTCACGAACCATCCTTGGGGCATGTAACATCACTACCCCAAGCCCGCCTTCCATAGGCCAGGGGCTGGCAATTTGCACCAAAGGCGTAAATACTGATAAAAGGGAAGGAATTTCCTTTATATAAGTAATGGAACAAAAAAAATTACGCATGCTGAAGTAAACACTAAGTAAACTGAGTACAAAAGTAGGTGCTGGAAAGTAAATGGGCCAGAATACAAACCTAACTAGAAGTAAAGTACAACAGTAATGAAAGAACAACTGTAGTAAATTAAACCATCAACCATTGAGTCATCCTCTGGATATCCCACCTGAAGGGTGGGTACTGATGGTCTACTCAGCTCCTTGGGTCTTTACGTCTGCTCCGTGTTTGTCCCACCAAGTGGTCAAACCCTAGGTACCATCCCACTCCACTAGACTCCACCTCGATCAGTCTTGTCTGTTGTCTGCATCCAACACAACGTAGTGCGGGCATAACCCGTGTAGGGGTGAGTATACGTTACTCAGTAGGGACCCCGAGACTCCCAAAGGTCTCCCATAATCAACAAAGGATAAACCACAATGGAAAGATACAATCACAAAGTATTAACCAACTCTACCTATTTATATGCCCATACATATGCCAAAGTCATCAATTCCAGTTCATCTCCAACTCACGTTCCCATGTACAACCTAGTCCACACTAGAAAGCACAACCCATTCCACACAGGAAATAAAGTCATTCACATCGATGATAATGATTGAATGTCAAGACTAAACTCACATAGGTATACTACTCAAGAAGAGGGGTGTAGATGATAGATGTAGCCTCTGAATCATCTCCCCTATCGAACCCACGTAGGATCCAAGTACATAATTCGTCGCTGTCGAACCCACATAGGATCCTAGTACAGTAACCATCGCTGTCGAACCCACATTGGATTCAAGTACAGTCGTCATCACTGCCGAACCCACATAGGATCCAAGTATAGTCATCCTCTCTGCTGAACCCATATAGGATCCAATTACAGTCTTCCTCACTGCCGAACCAACGTAGGATCCAAGTACAGTCGTTATCGTCGTTGCAGTCGCTGCCAGCTCTAGGGTTCTCGCACACAGCACGCTCGATTCCGAGAGGGTCCGATCCACGAGCCAAGGGGGTTCGATACATCAACTTTCACAAATTATAGAGTTGATGTATCCTGAAGTTCCATCTCGTTAAAAGGAACTCAACGCAACATACGGTGCATCAATTGGACGCTAGGTCTAAGAGATATTGGCTTTTTCGTCCCAGGGGCCCAGTTAGAAATACGCTCGTTTCTAACCAGGATGATATCCAAATTCATCCGAAATTCACTTTGAGTATCCCAAAAGGACTGAGTCATCAAAAGAGTCCCAGTGTCGTAGACTGCGCGTCGATCAGACGTCCAGTCCTTATGTTATTCACATTTAAGTGAATAACGGGCCCGGCCTGTTTAACCAAGTGGGCCGATGGGTCGGGTTGACCCAGTTTGAAGGGTCCGACCCAGTAGGGGTGTCATACCGGTCTGAAGAAAAACATAACTCGGCCCGAAGGGACTTGGCTTGGCCCAAAGTGGTGCGGCCCAACCAAGCGGGGCGCAGCCCGGCCCGGCGGGGGTCAGCCCGGCTCGGCCCGTCCTAGCATGGCACGGCTGGGCGCGCGGCCCAGCTTTCTCGGCCTGCTAGCCGAGCGGGTTCTAGGTGGGGGGGTGGCGTGTGGCCCCCCGGGGTTTTCCGCACTGGTGGCACAAGGCGGCGCTGCCCTTCCCCAAACCGGCCGGCCAGATCGGCCGGTCTTTTATGCACGCGGCCCGTATGGGCAGGCTGCCGGTCTTCCAGTGCGGCGCCATCCTGGCACCATGGTCTAGCTCCATCCAACCACACAATGGGCTGGACGGTCCTCTAGTGCGGCTCCCTCTTGGCGTCATGACTTCTCTTCGCCTGGCCGGCCGACAGGCCGGCCAGTTCATCCACCGAAGCGGCCCCTGTAGCGGGTTGCGGTTCTTTCCGCACAACCGGTGCAACGGTGTCGACATCCTTTATCACTTTCCCGTCATGACACGCCAATGTAATTCCTCCTTTGTCGCATTCCCAGCACGGTGTGATGACATCGTGCCTCCTCCGCCTTCGATTTCCGATTCTAGAATAATTAAACGAGTACAACAGAGGGTTATTGGGCCGTGTTTGTTCGGCCCGCACCCTCCGCGTAAAATGATTACAACTGGTCATATTTAAACATCATTTTCCAATGAGTACGGGGTATGTAAACATTAATTTTCATGATTAAACCCCTACCTCGAAAATATGTTCGTGGTTGACAGGCATCGTGAATGACGATGTCGTTTCTGTCATCGTCGGTGTGCACCCGAGGAAGTGGCATCTCCTCTTTTATCACGAAGAGAAGAATAGAAGGTGCCTCGTCATTAGCGAGTTCCTGTGTCGGTGTCTCCTCCCTTGTCATGGTGGAAGAAGAGGATGGTGAATCCGGGGTCACCGTGTCAAAGTTCTTCGTCAGAGAGTTAGTGTTCTTCAACAAAGGATATGAAGCGTTCTTCAAAACTTTAGAGCTCTCTCCTCAAAATCACAACACAACATGCCAACCAAAAATAAAATAACGCTTCTCCTTATTTTATTAATTAATTCCATGCATTCGTATTTACAAAATTCATATTACAATTCACTTAATTAATTAAACCATGAGTTGTCTAATTAATTATGTGATAGGTTGGCAAGTTTTAATGAAGGAGAGAGGGGAGTGGAAGAGTAACTCAAATAAATTCAAGGGAGGTGTCAACATTAAACAAAGGAGTTAAATGGGTGGTTTAAGGGGTTTTAGGGATTGTGAAGGGTTGGGGCTCGTGTGGCCCCACCTCACAAATATCCTCACATGGGTTGTTAGGGTCCCACCCCAACTCCCACATGTACGATATAACCACTTAGATATAGAATAAAACTTTTTCCACATTTTTATTCACTTCTTATTTAATCAACAAATTTTAAATTCTCCTCAAGCACAAACGCAACTATCCTAATGGAACCCTTATGTAATTACCTGCATTGCAAATTTATTGGTTCCATCAGATTTCAATTCTGAGAACTAGTTCAAAAGATAGAAAAACCCGCTCGTTCATTTACTAAACGTACCCGAGCTAAACTTAGAAAATTGATTCCAAGCACACCAGGCCTCAGAATCATGTGCCTTTAGAAGCCACAGACTCGTAAAATTCCAATGTATTTAAGAAAAAAAAATTCCTTGAAATTTCCGGGTCATTACACCCTCACTCTTCAGGACTCCATCATAGAACAACATATAATTATCTATATTGCATCATTGTATTTTGTATATAAACCGACATAATATTGATAGGTTATTAAAATTATGTTCTTATAAAGTCTTAGTATATGTTTCAGTCGATAAAACTCATGAAACATTTATTATTTTTGTAGATAGAAACATCAACTGTATACACTATTAAGAGATTCCTCATTTGAATATGCATTATATTGAATCTTATATATGTATAGTTCCTCATACATGAAATCTCGGATATGGGGTGAAAAATAACCTCCATTGTTTATAATTGTAGACTCAAGTAATCTATTTAAACTCGATGGTAGAGCACTCATATCTGTAGATATAATATTTATAGATTCACTTATGGAAATATATCATCCAAAATTGACTCTTCACCCAATATAATTTTTTATTTGATTGCCTTTCATGACATAATTTTAACACATTGGAGCACCTTCCACCGAAAAATTCATGATGGTAATCCACTTTCCTTTTTACTTTTAATTGATTACTATAGGATACAAAACATCCCCTAACATGTACACTGTAATTATTTTTGGTAAATTATTAGACTACCCTCTAATAAATGTACATATTTAAAATAACATGTCAACGTTCTTAGAAGTACAAGTATATCTTTTTACATGAGTTAGTAATCATGGTAGTCATGTCATCAAAAAATTACCAGATTGATGATTGTATAAATACTTAAAACTTATTATCACTAAAATTCCCCATCATTAAATCCAAAACACTTGGAAACATGTTGAAGTCATTGATTTGATAATATACAGGGGTTCCATTAGACGGACATATTCCAATTGACAACAAAAATGGAACACCTTATTCATAGTAGTTGAATTATAAAACAAATTGTTTAGAGTCTTCATAAGTTAAGTATAATTATTCACCTCTAAGATATTACAACTCACGTTTGAGGATATTTACATAAATTAAACCCCCAATTATTTCTTATCCATATTTTCCCATTATAAATTTTTCATCAATTCTATCATCGTAACTATCAATAGAAGATATTTATTCTAATGCTATATAAAATCATATATAATAAAAATCAATTATTGAAATCTTATAAAATAAGATATTTACCTCATATAATTTCACTACAGAAGCAAATTATTGATCATTAACTATATCTTGTGGTATCCAAGTGGGATCAAGATCTGTTTACATTAATTATACAATTAGAATGGGGATTTAATGATACATTTGAATAAATCTATGAAAAATGTTATCTGACATCTATTCATTAAAAAAATTTACCATTGCTCCAATACAACTTATTTATTCACAAAACATCCCAATGACAAGTTAAACACATGGAATATTAATAGTGGAAAAAATAATTTGAAAAATACAATTAGAGTGAACCCCCTAAAATAATGCACTAGAATATAAGTAAAACCCAAACCTTTTTTGTAGTGACATAAAATTCTAAGGCATTTATATGATAGAATTTTAAATTTTAATCAATATTTAAAAAAACATGACTAAAGAATGTAATGGTATATTTCCTTTTAAAAAATGTTAATAGATGCAAATGGATAATTAGATTTCTATAAAATAATACATGCAGTTCATCATATTTTTCTCCATTCTCATAAATGTCACACATAATTCTTATCATCATAACATGTGGAGAAGATACAGAAGAATGGGTATTATCAGGTGATAAATAAGGGTAATCTTGGGAAATACCTAATAATAAATTGAGAATAATGGTATGATAACATGATCATTATATATGGAAATAGTACCATGCATATTCAAAATCAAAACCATGAATTATGGAATGAATCATGGAAGTCCATAAGACATGAATCATACAAAAATCCAATAAAATGTTCCCTAAGAGAAACAATTACCATAAGAAATAGAATTTTGGAATACAAATATACATAAAATAATCATGTCCATATTATTCAAGGATCACTTGAAGAATTATCATATTGAGATCGGTTCACTCCCCGAACCAATGTAGTATTCAAGGGTGACTTCTAAGACTATCAGAAGAGACAATGTCCCTTACTAAACTGGGTTCACTCCCTATTCATGTTCTATAAATCTCATGAGAAATAAATTTATACCTAATTAATTTGAATGAGATAACGGTTTTAACCATTCACTAATTAAAGTAAAAAACATGTGTTCCACAAGTTAATAAAAACATCAAACATTTTAGAACCTAAGAAAATATAGGAATTTCATAATGATCTGGTGATAGTATAACCTATAGAAGATAATAATAGGTCATAATAATTTCATTATTTAAATAATGCATAAGTAATGTAAAATTATGTGACATTAATAAGCATCATGTCATCCTAATAATAAAAAATTTAGAGAAATAATAAGAATGGTATTTATGGATCATATCGCAAGTAAATAATAAGTGATATCAAAGGATTTGGTCTTAATGGATAATTAATTTTGATGATAACATAGATCATTTTGTGAGGTAGATTAAATTTCTATTAAAATAATATTTTTTATAATAAGAAAATCAAAAAATATTGAAGAAATTATATTCAATGAAAATAACATTTAAAACTTATAAATGAAACTTTTAAATTTATATAAAACATTTATTGATGAAAATATTATCTTCACATTGAAATTTGTTTTTCATAAAATGAAAATATTTTTTAGAATAAAATTTTTTGAAACTTATTTTTGAACTGTAAAAAAAGGAATTTAAAATAATTTGACAATTTTCTTGTGGAAAATATAATTTATTCAGCAAAAAATAACTTGTTAATGATAAATGATTTAGAAATAACATTATTTTAAAACCTCGTTGTACAAATATAAAATATATTTTAAAACTTTACTGTTTACGATAGAATAAAAATTTGTAATTAATAGAAAGAATGTTCATTAACCATTTTCATGTAAATAAAACATGAATTTTTTTGAAAAAAGGCACGAATAATCATTATAAATTTTTTTATATAAAGCTCAAAAATTTTAATAATTACATTAACCAATCATTTGACTGATGTAAAATCTTTATTTAAAATATTTTTAATAAACATGGACATGGAAGAGAAGGGTTTTTTGACTGGAGATAGAAATTAATTCCATTATCATTAAATAAAACTTCTAGAAAGATGATTATATAAACATTGTATAATATTGTAATGTCTCAGACCTCTCCAGCCCATTCCATTGTCAAAAAGTAGGTCATGAAGTGTTTTGGAGGTTAAAATGGAATTTTCCCACACTTTTCAGAATTTTGTATCTACAAGCAGTGTAGTGTGAGTACACGCCGTGTACCACCTTGCCAGGTGTACCCCATGTTAAAGATGTGTCCTTGCCGTTTGAAACAAATGAGTACACACAGTGTATCCCATACTACACACTGTGTAGTCCCTCCCCGCGTATGCGTTACCCTCAAACCGTGTATTGACCAGTCAATGGCCATGTGTCGTGTTGAAGTCGTGTCCTTGTCATGTGAAATAAATGAGTACACGCCGTGTATCCCATACTACATGCCCTGTAGTCCCTCCCCACGTACGCATTACACTCAAACCGTGAGTTGACCAGTCAACGACTGTGTTCCACATTGAAGGCCGTGTTGGAAGCCGCATGGCAACCATGTGAAATGGTTGAGTACACGCCATGTACTAGAAATTACACGCTGTGTACTTTAGTTTTTCTCGACTATAAAAGGAGGGGGCCTATCCTCCTTTTCAAATCACTCCTCTCCTCCCCATTCCCTCAATCAGAGCTCTCCCGAGAGAGAATTCAAATCTTCTTTCTTCAATAACTTCTTTGTTCGAGCTCTGATTTATGATTTGTCAGCAGCCACGAGACCGTGATGATGAGTCAGAACTTCTGAGCTTGAATCTATTGTGTTCCCTTCGTCCTTTCCTTCCCAGCTTCCATCTGAGGAGGGTTTTCTGGGATTTGACAGAAGCGACGGATCCTGACGAACGTCTTCTAAAGTTGATCTAGGGGAGCGTTGTGATCAGAACCTTTTGAGGTAGGGATCTTACCTTCATCTCTCTAAATTGTGTATCATGTGGGATGGGTGTACTCTTGCTTTCACAAGACAAAGATAAACCAGTTTAATGAAGATAATAATTGGAAAAAATAATGGGGATGGGGATGTTTTTATGTTTATCTTTGTTTATCCTATTGCTATATTGTGAATTGAATAGGCGTATGCCTACTTAAAATCACGGTCATTGGGGGCCTTTGCTTGTGAAATTAAATGTTTCCCTCTCTTTCTAGATCATTTACGGATGGAAACTTTGTGGAATGTGGGAATTGGTTAATCACATAAAGTTGGATGATTAAATAAATAACTGGAACACTTGTGTGATCAACCCGATTGAACAAAATTGAAATAATAAACATCTGGGTGCTGGTTAGGGTTTATTTATGTGAAGGATGGTGTTTTGTGGGTTTTTCTGCATCGGGTGAGCAGTGGGGCTGTGGCTGGCTTGGTTTTGGGTTGGTGTGAATGCTATGTTAAGTGATGGGCAGCGGGGTTGCGATAAATGGTATCAAGGGATGATTATGTATGGGTTTCGGTGTGTTTGTGGTTATGGTGGTTGGAAGCGGGGCTTCAAGGATGGGTTTGAATGTGAACAAACTATGGGTTGTGAATAATGAATAAAAGTGGAAGAGTTAATAATTGGTGGGTAATGGTAATGGAATGAGAATAATAATCAATGGGGTTGGTTGGTTAATAAGAAGTGACTTGTTTGTGTTACTTGTGTTTTCCTAACTTGATTTTTGGATGGCAGGGATATTTTTTACGAACGATTGATATGGTTGGTTGTGGATAATTTCCCAGTAGTTAAGGAACTAATAAACTAATTCTGTTGAAACATGAAAACCTAAATGGGTTTGGGGTTGTATGTTGTATGCATGCTTCGATATAGTAGTGCTGAGGAACATGCTCAGTTTCTTTGTTTAGAAGCCATAGGTTGGGTTGTGTGTTTGGTATACATATATATATCTATATATTTGTGTTTTGTTCCACCCCAACCATGATTATCACTTAGTGTCGAACACTCCCATTTCATGGGATAGGGTGTTTTCCACATAGTTACTAGCTCTTTCCTGCTCCTTCTTCCATAGACTGTGATGGCTTGAGGCGACCTTACACCCAAGACTCTTCAGGTAGGTTTCGATTGGTGTGGTACTAGCCCAAGACTCTTCGGGCAGGTTTACTTTTTCCCAAGAATATTTAGGATGTGGCCTAGGTGTGTACGGGAGGGATATGTGGTTGTGAGGCCCAGGTGTGTTCGGGCGGGATATGTGGTTGTGCGGCTTAGGTGTGTGCAGTCAGGATATGTGGTTGTGAGGGCCAGGTGTGTGCGGGTGGGATATGTGGTTGAGAGGCCCAGGTGTGTTCGGGCGGGATATGTGGTTGTGAGGCCCAGGTGTGTGCGGGCGGGATATGTGGTTCAGAGGCCAAGGTGTTTACAGGCGGGATATGTGGTTGTGAGGCCCATGTGTGTATGGGAGGGAAGAGTGTGGTAGCGTTAGGACATTCACCATTAGGAAGAGCAGGTAACTAGTGGGAAATGGTTTAGGGTACCCAATACTCTTGTTCTCATAAACTACTACCTGTTGTTTTGTGTTTTGGTGAGCGTGGCTGGTGAGGTTGGGTGGATAGAATTCATTGATTTGTTTTGGTTTCTTTTTTTGTTCTCACGGGACATTAGGATGTCTCCTCACTTGGGCACGAGAGCTTTAGGTTTCCCTACTGAGTATACTTGTATGCTCACCTTACGTTTACTTTCAGGTTTCCAGGAGGATGACCAAGGTCGTGCGAGACCCTACTAGTCATGACAGTTGGAGTTGTTGCATTTTTTTGTACTCTTGTTTCTTTTGGTATTTTACTTTTGAGCTTTCTTGAACTTGTACCTTGTTTCAGAACTGTTTATACATGCATATGGGATTGGTTTGGGATTATTTACTTGTTCCTATTACTTTTTGTGTTTGACTCGTCCTATTTCCCAATATTAAAAAATAAACAGGGTAATTCCTCCCATATTTGTGAAAAACTCATACCCTTGGTGCTAGTCACCACTCCGGGGCCTACTGGAGGCAAGACTCAGGGGTCATTATCTCCCTTCCACCATTTCCAGCTCAAGAGGGGCATCATTGGTGGGAGGGGGTCGTGACAAATATGGAAAACAATTATCATTAAAATGTAAAACTATGATAATAAATATATTTTTTATTATGATATATATTATAATATATCATCATTGAAATAATAATCATAAACAATATTAAAAAAATGATATTTTAGAATCATGACATTTACCACTTTTGTTTCTTTGGAATATTATTCCCCATGAATGAATGAGTGCAATTAAAAATTTAAATATCTATAGAATAAATAAATGAATTATATAACATGTCAAATGGTTTTTATATAATCCTTAAAATGGATATGGTGGTGTTTCATTATATATGTCCCAAAGATGACAATTTGAGATGAAATTCCCTTACCTGTTTGGTAACTATTGAAATGTAATCCCCATGAAAGAGTGATACTAAAATGTATATGTATATATCCATATTTTTAATAATATTAATTATAAAAAATATATTGGATGTATATAAACCACAAAAATTAAACATGTGTTTAATATGATATGAGTCTCATTGAAAATAAATGTTTTGATGAAATCATATTACTTTAAGTCTTAAATTCCTTCATACATTTTATGAAAACATGTATAATAAATATTGTTTTATTATAAATACATTAAAGAACATTAAATATATATATATAACTGTATTTTACTTAATTATAAACATGTATTGCATGTTTATTAAAAATTTCTTGTTCAAAACACAATTCATATAATTAATTAGTTATTTTTCTTGTATGTTTTGGTTTGTAATTTTTGGTCATCTAAAATTGATTGTGGTCACACCATATGTCGAATTTTAACTATTATATAAATATATTATATATTTATTTAGATTAATCCATAAATTTTATATAGAATATGAAATACAATATTTATGGAGATGGTAGGTTTTTTTTACACATGAACACTTCTTCAATTTTCTTAATGAATGGAAATAAATGAAGTAAAACAATAATTAAACATTAAAAATTTGTTATACATTTATATATTTCAAATATATTCATTTAATTTATCCCCACTATCATCCATTAAATGTGTTATTGGATAATGAATCACATTTTATAGTGATGCCACAGTCCATTGTGCACAGTAATGACATTGTCATATCCCCCACAAAATGGATTGTAAGATGGTATTTGTGAAATAATAATATATAATTATAATAATTTTATAAATAGAAAATATATTAATTTAATATATCCTTAATAAAATTCATTTAATAGTGAAATGAAAAATACATTACATTAGTTTTTGATGTAGTAGTTTGTTGTACAATAGAAATACATTATTATTTTCCAACCGATCATTTGTTAGGAATCAACATATGAAATAAAAATTATAGAGGTATAATAGTATCATAAAAATAATATATACATTAAATTAATCATTATATCAATATTTGATTGTTTGTGACTGAAAAGGAATAACATTGGTTCTTGTGGAAGTATTCTTCCAAACACACGAGTGGGGAATTCGTATCCAAATTTATGGTCTACGAGATGGATTTAGGTTTTTCCATTAACATAATAAGAAATAATTATATCTAATATAATATTAAAAATATACAATAATATTTATAAATTATATTTATGTAGTTTTAGAAGAATTATAACATAGATAAATAGTTGAAAACATTACCTGTTTTTGGACAACATCTTCATGTTTGACCTAATTCCATCATAGAATGGATTTATGATATCCAAAATGAATCAATTATGTGAAGAGGGATGTATGTAATATATTTATTAAGAAATTTTATGATCTATTTTTGTTTCGATATGTGAAATTGAGGGGATAGTGGTTGACCATTGATAATTTTGGAAGAGGAGAAACATGTAATTTTTTAAAAGATTAAAGAGTTTCATTGTATTACATATTTATAAATAAAAAATGGGTAATTATTGATAATTTTATGTGATATTTTTCAATATTTCAATAAAAAAATAATTTTAAAACATTTTTGGACGTTTTATATATTATATCTCTAGTTTAATCCCATTTTAAATGAATCCGTGGAGAATAAGTTTTAATATTTTCAATATTAATAATGGTAAAAACATTCTTTCAACATATTAATTAATATTAATTATTATTATTAAAAATATTTAATCTATTTTTCTTTATTGAATTCATATTAGTGAAAAATGATAATTTTTAATTAACCTACATACCTTGAAAAATGTGTTTTTAAGAAGAAGTCATTTATAAGATTAAAATGATTTTATGTAAAAATTCAATATTAAATTTTTCAAAATAACATAAATTGGATTAACAGTAATATATGTGAAATAATTATAATTTTAATAACATATATAAATAAAATTTATCATGTAAATTATTTAAATGGAGTATTAGTTTTTAATGTGAATGAATTTTTTACTTTTGAAAAAAAAAAATCCATTCAAATATTTTTTTTAAATTCACTCCTTGATAAAGTTGAATTTATTTTTTTTAATGAATTTTATTTTCATGATTGTATATAAATTTTTAAAATTTTGTTTTTAAAATATGAGAAACAAATATGGGAAAACATCATTTTCAAAAAAATATAGTTTCTACGTGAAAAATATGAATAATTATTATATCATATTAAAAAACAATAAGGTAACTATTAAAGAATATATTGAATAAATAATATATAAATTTCAATAAAATAATTCTGAATTTTTTTTATTCTTTTATGGTAAAATATGTTTTTTTGTAGAAATAATTGTTTTTTTTAAATCATATCTATTATATTTAAATGGTTCTTATTTTCATTTATAATTAATTTTAATCCAAATAATTCATTTTATATACATCATTAAACCATATATTTTCATAAATTATTTATTCTTATTAATAACCCTTATTCCAACAAGTGAAAAAATAATATTAAATGATAACTTGTAAATATTTTTTCATGATTCATTAAAAATCATATTTCATGTAGTAGAAGCTACTAATGAAATTAAAATTACATGGAATAGATATTTTATGAAATATTGGGGTGGTAAATTCTACACCTATTAAAAAACATAAGTCTTCATAATTTAAACATGATTCCATAAGTTTAATAAATTACAATTGAAAATTAAATTATATAAAATCATATTATTAATGAGTTGATAGGAAATTATCTTAAAATTAAAAGGGAAGAAAAATAAAAGGGATTACTGGATTGAAACAAGACTAATATTCATACAAAAGATCATTAGAGGGGACTGAAAATATTGGCATGGAAGAGAAAACTATTTACTTAATACAAATAATGAGTGGTAGAGAGAACTGACAGGGTAAATTTAATGACAAAAAATGCATAAATGTGTGATAGGTGAAGTGACCCTAATTCATTAAAAATAACGTTAAATATATAAACAAAATTAAAGATATGATTCTAATATATGAGAAAATTAATGAGATGATATACTAAATTGATTTCATTCAATTTAATAGTAACAATATCATCATTTAGTTGTTCATAAATCCATTTCCACTTCCTTTCTACGATAAGTGAATATTTTTTTATTTCTAATGAACTAACGATTAATAAGAGAAATGAACGAATTATAATTCATTCATTCAATATCTAGTTATTATAAAAAATGATTAGAATATTTTTTTCAAATATGCATAAATCATTATATTAAGAGATAATAAATTAATCACTAAAACATCATCAATTGTTCCATATAAACGATTAATTAAATTTTTAACTTTATGAATCTTCCAAAAATTCAAAATTTTAAATATAATCAATTAATTTTTAAAAATAAACAAATGTTTGACCTTCTAAATGTCATATGTATCTCATAATTTTTATATAGCAATGTTGTGAATTCCTCCATTATGTATTCTCTTGATTCTTGGTAATAACATAAATTACCATATTGTTTTTGAAAATATACATGATTTATTATTTCATAAATAATTCCTATATTATTTGATATGTTCTACAAATATAAAAAATATTATAGACATTATTAATCATAGAATAAAGAAATCCTAAAATAGTTAATGAGTTCCATAGTGACTAATATAGTCCAATATTTATCATATTTATCAATCATTAATTTTAGAAAAAGTATTTTTCTTAACATAAAGAACATATTAATAGTTTTATTTCATCTTATTATGAAAATTATTGTAAAAATCACATTTCTTTTAAACCACTTTTCAAGTCAAACAGTTCTATTAATCATATAAATGAATATAATTAACAACAAACATATACAAACAAAATTATATATTTAATAAATCTTATAATATTATTCTTTGATTGCAATATATATACACATAAATTATTAAAGTTCATTCATAAATAATTAATTAGACAACAAAGTCTTATTATTAAATAAATAATTACTTTAATATTTCACTTGTAGTCTCTTAATCACCCAGAATGCCATTACTTATTCCACCTTTCTAATACTCTTATTAATATTTTCCCATAGGAAATAATTTTTCTTATTTCCCATACTATTCACTATTAAAACATTCATCCATTGACAATAAAATTAGTAGAAAAATATTACTATCCATTATCATAAATGAAATTTGAATTTTTTACTATTAAAGTAATTTATTTATGGACTTATTTTAAACCCAAAAACACCTTCTTTTCCCTTTGAGTCAACCCCTTGAGTGGTTTTTCCCACATTCTCGATATATATGAAGTCAAATCATTTTTCCTCCATTATTTCCACCATATAAGATCTTAGTGAACTCCATCCATCAATTATTTAGTGAGTGTTGGATTTATTAAAAGTGGAAGTTATTAATCATATATTATAATTACTAATTTTTCATAATTGATATACACATCCCTCAAATAATACCCTGTTTATTATATCAGGAACACATTTCATATCAAATTTATCCTTAACCTAGTTAGTTCTATATCACACCACTTACTAAAAGAAATATAAAATTTTTTAAAAAAAAATAATCTCTATGGACAACTATATAATCATGAAGATTAAATTTTATTATGACTAAGTAATTACATTGTAACATATATCTATGTCATAATAGGTTTGTATTAGTTCATTAATTATCATTATTATAATCCATAATGAATGTTCGCCAAGAGTTTGTGAATTTTCAAATCATATCACTTTGGATTGTCAAACCAGTTTCATAAAAGGACCCAATATCATCCACTAGGTGGTGGTCAATTTTGACTAAGTGTTCCCTTTTCAAATTTAATACCATTAGTTGCCACTTCTCTAAATTCCCATGAACGTATAGTATCTAGAAAATGATGTATTTATTGGATAAACACACTCCATTATTTACCACAAATTCGGTAACTTTCCAATACATTGGATTGTCCTCTTGGATGTAACTATTGGTTTCTAATAATAGTTTGGAATGGATAAATATGCATATAATATGATACAAACTATAAAGATGCAAACAAAAAATAAATAAATATTACACATTTTTAGATTAAAATACCAAATATTACACAACCAAAAACTTGAGGACTTTGATAGGATAATGCCATTATAAACATGAAAAAATAAACAATTTGTTCATAAGAGTTATACATCTCACCCATCATAGTTATTCATAAATAGAAAAATTCATAAACATATCTCACATAATATTTTACAATCAAACATTGGTAAAATTAAAATAATAAATGGTACCCTCAGATGGGTTGTAAGCATAAAATATTGAAATTCATTGAAAAAACTAGATAATCATGGTATGATAAAAGTTTCATATTTAATGAAAACCATAATCTTCTTTAAAATATCAAAATATTATGTAATGGAATTAATATTGTCTATTCAATCGTAATGTATAATATAAAAATAAAATAACATGATCTACAAGTGGATAATATTGATATAAGTCATTCAATAGTGTCAAACACAAAACAATAAAAATAATTTCCTTAGAATTTATGGATTATTTCCAAAAAAATCATTGTGGAATGCATTCAATCCCCAAAAAAATATAAATAGTCTTGGTTCACTTATAAGACTATCATAGTGGGAAAATCACCTTACCAAATATGGTTTAATCCCCATTCAGATCATTTTTATATCATGTGATATCAATTATTACCCCATGCTTTATTGGAGGATATTTCTCCCACCATTCAAATAAAAAAATCAGAAATATTTTTTCCACAAGATAAAAAATCATTAGTCATGTCAAAACCAATAAAATTATTATTTTTTCAAAAATAATAATAATTATAGAACAACTTATTTAAAGGAAAAACGTTTTAAAATAATTTCATCATTTTATCATAGCACCATCCCTAGATAAATAAGGAAATTTAATAATAATCATGTAATTTAAAACATAAAATATTCATAGAATTAATAAGAATGTTATATTTGGATCTTATCCCCAGTATAGAATAATTAACCTCAAAGAAGATCTTCTATGATGGAAAATTATTTTGAATGATCACATATAACATATATTGTAGAAAATAACATTTATCTGAAAACCAACAATTAAAAACTAGAAATGTATAAAATATTTTTGAAATATTTTTATTTGAAAATATCATTTAATGTATATAATTGAATCCTTAAAAATAATTTCAAATAAATATTTATAATAATATCAAATCTACTTTGATTTACTAAACAATAATCCAACTTTAAAAACATTTTCTTTTAAAATAACCTATGAAACTTCTAAAAGAATCTATCTAAATATTTTAAAACAATTATTGATGTAAATATTATTTCATCATTGAAAATTTATTTGAAAAACATAATATATTTGAAAACTATATTTCTATGAATGTTATATTTCAATCTTATAAAGGAATATTTTATAAACTAAGTGGTCATGTGTGTGGGAATTTTCAAACGTATTAAAAATATATTCCTTTCACATTTATTATAAAATTTAAATGTGATCATCTGTAAAACAATATAGATATTCAATTTAAAACATTTTTCAAATAATATATAATAGGAAATAATTTATTAAAAAAATTGGTCAAATATAAAATATTTCCTTAAAACATTTTACAAAAACATAGACATGAATGAAATGGTGTTTTTGATTAAAGAGATAAATAATTTTAATTTCATAAAAAAACATTTATGAATATTGTGTATTTAAAGAGAGTGAAATTAATGAAAAAAATTAATTACATTACTAGAGGAGAACAAGGATTATTTTTCTTTATATATATATCCAAAAATTTCATCATCAAAAGTATAATCATAGACAATCTTGAAAAAATGTCATTGCAATAAGGAACCATTTAACTCATTGGTATCGATTGATTCATATTAACATGATATATTGATATTAAATTACACTTTTTAAATCATTTTAATGAATAAATTAATTATATAACATTTAAAAGGGTATTCATATACACTTCATAAAATAATTTATGTGTATAACATAATTTTTGTCCCAAACAAGCCAATCTGAGATGATATTCCCTTACCACTTGGGTAAATTTAAACTATAAACCATATGAAAAATAGATCCCCAAATTTATATTTGAATAGAAATAATTTTTAAGATAATAAAACAAATCATGGGTATTATATAAACCACATAAAAGAAACACATAGTGAATATGAAATTTGTCTCATTGAAAATAAAAGTGATACATAATTACATTATATAATGTTCCAATTTTTATAATACACAATTGAAAATCTAATATAATTAATATATGATTATTATTAATATTAATAAAAATAATTAATATATATATACATATAATAACTTATATTATTGAATTATTACCTTTTAATTCTTGTTGGTTAACAATTCTATGTTAAAATAATATTTTGGTTAATAACTACATTCTTTTTATGTAAATTTTGATTTTTTATTTTCATACCACTTACATTGATCATGGGACCATAAAATAAAAATCTAATCTCATCGTATAAATATCATATATATTTTTTATATATGTATTTAGTGTAATCCATTATCAATAGAGAGAGAAAATGAAATTAACTATTCCTAATGACGGTATATCGTACGTACACATGAACGTAGTTATAATTTATTATTTTAATGGAAAACAATTGAGGTAATTTATAATTAAACATTATATAGTAATATTTATTTTATATATAACATATATATTCCTTTAATTTATCATTATTAACCCGCATTAAATGAATTTTTTAAAAATAAAACACATCTCTTCACAAGGTAGTTGTTTGTTTTACAAACGTATCACATTATTCTTTTCCTGATGGAATGGAATGTTAGAAGTTTTATGTGATATAATAATTATAGATTTATATTTATGTATAATATCTCATATATATTAATTTAATCAATCCTTAATATGATCCTTGTTAAAAGGAAATGAAAAAACACCTCGTTTCACAATGTGATAATCCTCCATAAACAAACGAGACATCTTAATTTTATAAAAGATTGGGATTTGAGAATGTAGATATGGTATTATTGTTATAGGGTTATAATAGTATCATTAATATGATATATAAATAATGAATACACTATTATATGTTGCTTTGAGAAGTGGTTATGGAAGATGAATAACATCAGTTCCTAGGGCGGAAGTCCTTCTTACACATGAATATTGATTTCATCTCCCATTTTATGAAATAGGAGATGCATATTGGTTGTGAAATTAATATATTAAAATATATGTTTATAAGTTATCCTTTTCTGTTATGTAATAATATTTGGAATATATTTTAAGTGGTTTTTAGAATAATTAATTAAAAGATGTACTGTTATAAACATTACAACTACTTTATACAACCTTGTTAGGATGAAACTAAAGAATTATTAGATTCACAATATGATATAAAAAATTCATATATTATTGGGTTATGTATTTAATTAATAAATTCTATATGGTCTCAGTTGAACAAAATTGTTTTGGATGTTTCAGGAGGAGAGGGGAGAGGATGGCCTTTTATATATAGGGGAGATGAAACACCCATAATATTGGAAATGAATAATGTTAGCCCACATTTTAACTAGAAAAAAATATCTAGAATGTGTAATTAAAACATATTTTAGTTTATAATTTCTATATATGGAAATAAAATTGGTTTTATACATGTTTCGGTGGGATTTTACACCACATCTTTTTTGTTTAACCAATTGTAAATTTGTTTTAAACCCAATAGAAGAAATTAATTATTACTATTGTCACTACATATTATGGTAAAAAAATAATTTAAACATATTGGAGAATAATAATTATTCATATTTAAAATATGGAATCCAATTTATCATATTCAATTCAAATAAGTGTAAATTATTATTTTAAAACTAATCCTCTAGACACAATTAGAAAGTGGTGTACCAAATAGATAATCATCAAAAGATTAAAAAGTAATTATATCAGAATTGAAAATTTTAATGACTCCGATGAAATAAATTTGATTCATATATACATAATTTATAAAATTATACTTTTATAAAAATATTAAAATTAATGTTATCATATAAATTCTAGGAATACCAAAACTTTTTTTAATAAAAACTGGTATTTTTAACACTTCACTGAAAAATTTATCATTTCATAAAATTATTAATGACTCACTACCATATAATTTTGAAATTATTATTTCAAAAATTAATTTTATTAATACAAATATGTTTTATACATTTATTAGTACATTATTTTAAAATATAATAATAAAATATGAGAATTCTTTTTTGAAATATATATTGTTTAACTAAAAAATTAGTTTTGTTAAATTTTTATTTATAGAAAACTCATAAGATGAAAGTTAAAAATTGGAATGAATATGTAATAAATATATAAAATATAAATAATTTAGGAAATGATTTTTTAATTAATTTACATAAAATGTGTTTTTTTGTAGAAAAAATAGTTTTTTACAAACAAAATATTTCCATTATTTTAAAATGGTTATAATTTTCATTTATAATTAATTGGTGAAAAAATAATTCAGTTTATGTAATTGTGTAACACATATATTTTGATAAATTAGATAATCTGATTCATACCAGCCATTCCAACTGTGATTGGATAAATATCACATTAAAAATTATCATTTTAAGATTTTTCATGTCTTGTAAAAACATGGTTTTGTGTATAGTGAAATATATCAAATAAATTAAAATTATTCAAAAAATATACATTTCTCAAAATATTAGGGCGTTATTTTAGACAAAAAGAACATGAATATTCCAAAAGATAACATATATAACACAATGTATAATATAATCACATGTAAAATGAAAAAAAAATGTATTTAAGTATTTTGTACTTCGTTATACTTAATGGGGGAATTATTTCATTATTTTATTGAATGATAAAAATAAGATTACAATAAAAGGATTCATTAAACATTATTTCCACCCTACCACATAAATAAAGTATAACTGAAGAAACTACTTCCACCTTTATCCAATCTAAATGGAGTAACTTCCAATATGGATTATTGTTTCTATAGAAATCATTTCACCTTGAAAAAACATTCAATTCCTTAATTTATCCTTCATGTTAACACTTCATGATTTCATACACTCAAGGAGTTTATATTTAAGTAATCTCTAGAAGAATATTTCAATTATTATATTGTATTATCTTATGTATTTATAGATAATGTTTTATTAATGTTCCCTATAACTCTAAAATTTTCCTTTTGAGAGTTTTATACACAGCATATAATTACCTAATTCATACTGGAATCTTTTGGTTAGCTAACCTTAAAAAATTCATATGTTAAATATCGCAACTACATCATCACAGTTGTATATTAATATATTAGATATATATAATCTCTCCAAATAATGGTCATAATGAAATAGATGAAAGTGTTTTTTCATAATTATGAACACACCTATACCAATATATTAAATCAAAATAATCACATTTTCAAACAAAATCAGAATTTGAGTGAAAACATGAAACATTGACATACCAATTGTGCATTAAAAAATTTTATTTACTTTTTGTTTCATATAACCTATTGATATTAAGAGACAATGGAAACAAACTTCAATAATGTTTTGTTAAGATTTCATTTAATTGTGTTTTTCAAATTAACCATATAATAATATTTTAAAAAGGATGAGGATTCTAACTCAGGGTATTATTTTCAACATGATAAGGATTACAACTTAGGAATTTCTTTATCAAATTTGTTATTTAATATTCATAATTTTTTAAGACTCATTTGAGGATTAAGAATAATATAATATATAGAAACAACAATAAGGATCGTGACTCAATAATTCTTGGGGAACAATAGGAGGGTCTAAAATAAAGTAATTTTATAGAAAAATAAGAGGATCTATAATCATTTCACCTTTTAGAAATGTTGATGAGAATCTTGACTAAGTGAATTTTAGAACTATGGGGAGTACATCTACATAAGGAATATTGGGAAACATGAAAATCATAATGAAAATTGTTTTTTGGGATCATAGAAGATAATCATGAGTAAAGTATTATGTAGAAAAAATAGAAGGATATAAACTTAAGGAATTTTTGTCAATTGGTTGAAAATATTGACTTTGGGTTTATTTGGGAACCAAAAGAGGGATCTAAACTCAAGGAATATTTTGAACTAAGAGGAGTGTCTTAAATCAAAAAAATTGAAGTCGGTAAGAAGCAGCTAAACTTATAATTTTTTTCTAGGATAAGGATCTCAACTAGAGGATATATTTAGAACTAAGAATAAATTTTCAATTCAATTTGTTTTGGTGAAAGAACATTCATTAATATGAATGTTTTCTTGAAATAATAGGAGGGTATTGAAATAAGAATTTTAAAACTATGTGATGAATCACTACTTAGATATCTTTTAGTATGAATATTAGAATCTAAACTCAATGAATTTTCATAAATAGAAATGGAATTGAACTCTAATCAATTTTAGTAGAAAAATGTTAATATTAACATAATTATTTTTTTAACCAATATGAGGATCTTAAAAGATAGAGTATTTGTATCTATGATGTAAATCAGAATATAAGATTTTATTTGAACATCAAGGTGGATCTCGATAGAACGATTCATTTGATTATGGATGTTAAACTCAACTAAAGTAATTATTTGAACTAACATGTAGATCACAAATTGATATTTTTTTGAATAAATAGGAGAATTTAAACTCAATGAATTGATGGAGCTAATATAAGAATCTTTAATGATGAATTTTTAGACAAAATAACATAATTAGGAATCATGTTATTTTTGGAGATATAAGGAGGATTTCAACTCAATAAATTATTGGGACCAAGGTGTGGATATTTACCTAAGGATTATGTGGAAACAAACATATGAAAATAAATATTGTAATTGTTTTTACCAGTAATAGAATAGTGACTCCATAAAATTTATGCATCATTGTGAATAATTTTAATAAAGGTATTTTTAAACCATTTAATTGATAAAAACTATATTTATTTTTCAAACCATTATTAAAATTCAAACTCAAATATTAATCACAACAATGAAGAAAATTTCAACAAAAGGTTTATTAGAATAATGGGATAATCTAAACTCAATGAATTTTTAAAATAGAAAGAGTAATAGTGACATATGTAAATTATAGAACAAGTAAGTTAATATCAATAAAATGAATTTTTGAAGGAATGAAGAGGTTATCGACTCAGGGAATGTTTATAACTAAGAGGAGAATCTTGGATAAACAAATATTAGAACAAATAAGAGAATATAAGATAAAAGTATTTTTAGAACCAAAATAATAATCATACCATATGTCATTTTTGGAAGCTAGAGAATAATAACAATTAAAGGGATTCTTTGAAGATAATATATACACATATAAGACATGATGCATGAAAAAATTTGATGTGATTACTTTTTTTTGGGAATAGCGAATAAATGAGAAGGATAAATATTATTTTAACTTAATTAATTATTATGATCTTGTAAAATTATAAATCATATCAAAGGAATGTTTAATCTAAAATGGGTATATCATAATAATACTATAATATATCAACTACTATTAATGGACATACAACCATTCCACCATCAAAACAATTATGGAATTAAGGGAATCCTCTTAGAGGGAATGAAAATACAATGGGTGGTTATACATTATTCAAAGGAAATTATTTTATTTACCAATAAAATGGGGTTTATTAAATATATTATATGAAGATATTAACTTTTTTCAATTATGGGGTACTAATTCTGAAAAAATATATCACATGGAATTCTGCGGTATTTTCATTAGGAAAATGAAAATTCATTCATTGGTTACCTGGTAGATAAATGGAAATTATTTTGTGAACCATTCTAAGGAATTCCATTTATAATTTGTAATAAACATGTTAGAAATTATAATGAATGGTATTTATTGACGATGTAACAAATATCAGTGATCTGATTTCTATTTATGATGAAACAAATACCCATGGAGTGTTTAATAACCGTAAATATTTATTTATCATAAATTGAAAAAATATTCATATACAAAAAAACATTTCATATTTATCTTGGTATATGATCATTTAACAAGAATGGTGTTAATATGGTAACACTTACTAAGGGGTATCCATGAACAATGAACGTGGTGGAGTTTAGGTTAAAAAAATAATTATATAAGAGGGTTATTTTCTTAATATATATAAGGGACTCCAAATTAATGTTTTTAATATTGAATATGATCCAATAGAATAGTTCACACTAATTTGTGTGGATCAAGGAGGTTATTCATGATCCTGTTCATAGAATAGTATACATAGTGAGCATATCTTGACTTTTTCTACGGAAGAATACTAGTCTATAGAATGCTTAATTTTTTTACTCTTTAACCTTTTTAATAATCTATGAATGTGGTTATTCTTTAGAGTAAAATATTTAAATTTTATTATAGTCTTTCATTGGATGTTCTTATATAAAACAAATTCATTAAGCCTCATTCATTATAGTATAACACTTAAGAGTTAGACTAAAATAAAATATATAAATTTTAATTTCATATTTATTTTTCAACTAATTTTTTCTATTTAAGAATAGAAATCATTTACCAAGGATGTTTGTATTTTATACTACCCAAACATTCACTAAAAGTGTTGGTTATAGTGTTTGAAAAAATACTGAGATTATATGTCTAATGATAATGGAAAAATAGACCTCTAGTTCCTAATGAACAAAACATTAGAACATGTAACATAGAAAGTGGAAGCTATGTATAATTTAATGCCACAGTTCTTATTCAATATTTAGATGATATAAGAAAAGTTTATATAACTTTAACAAAGTTATAACCAAAAAATAAAGGCCTAAGGGCATGGACTAAATAATTTGTGATAGTTTATTCTACATAAGAAATACTAAACCAGAAATGAATACCAATGAGATTAAAATTCCTCATTTGTATTGTGAATAAAATGAAAAGTGAAGATTATGGGTAAACAAGCAATAAATTATACATTTAGTAGTGTGTTTGATTTTTTTATTAGAATTAATAAATAAATAATGTTGGGAAGAAAAATTATATACTCGGTGTTAATGAGTAATATTAATGATAAAATTAAGAGAATATATAACATCAATGAACTTGGTTAGTTTCAAAATAGACATGACTTAAATATTATAATAATTTAATTATTTAAATATTACATCTCACAAATAATTATAGAACTCAATGACCAAATGGTTTAGTATCTAAGAGATTAGATATAAAATACATTAAACAATTGTATCAATCTTCTATAAATATTCTCCACTAATTTTTTTGCCTACATATAACCATATATAATGATATTCAAAACCTGTTGAATTGAAACATAAGAAATGTATAAGATTAGACTCTCAGTAAGGGAAAACATGTCATATTTTAATAAATCATAAACAAGAAGGAGGAAATTAGGATATGATAAATTTAATAATAAATAATCTTGAAATCATATATAATATTCATATTACATTGAAAAGATACATATGATCATAAAAATATTCTAAAATAAAAATAATAGTTATGATATGGAAAAAATAAATCTCAATAATCATAAAACATATGGGCATGAAATAATAGTGAATAATATTTAAAAAAATCTATATAGTGAAAATATTTCATATCATAAAAATTAAAATAATCGTGGAAATGTAGAATAGATTGATAAAAATAATAGAAATTTATTATATAATTAATTATATTAATTTTTTTAAATATCATTATGTGCACATCTCTACGAAGAAACTCATTATCACCAAATTGGAGAATGTAAGAAAACTCAATATTCATGAACCTATGTGGAAAAATCATTATATCGACACTATGTTATATCAAAATATATAAACATATTCTAATATATTGGATGAAAATATAGGACCACACCTATCAACATCCAGACATCTTTATTCTACATAAAATAAATCCATATCATATTTTAAATAAACCATGAAATTAATGGGCTTCTTAAACATTTCAAAATCATCGCTTAACATGAACTTATGAAATGATATGATATAAAAAACATCACTTTTAAAATTAATCATTTCATATTAAAATATATATTGTGAGTAAAACATCAGTTAATGAGAAATAAATCTAAGAGAAAAAAATATATTTGAAAATAAAAAAATTCTATATAAAAATTGTAAGCATTGTAATAAATATGAAGTGAAAATTACTTTAAAAACATTTATGTGATGGGAAGGAGAATAATTTTGACAAAAATATTTTAATAAATCAAAAATAATTAATATTATATTGTAATAAATCATTCTAATAAGTCTAGAGAGTGAAAAAAATGGAAATATAATACATTAAACATTATAGGGTTCTTTAAATTAGAAACGACTTCACATAAATGTTTAACGATGTTAATTTCCTAAAATAAAAAAAATGAAGAATATAACAGAAGATTCAATTTTGGTTTTGAATAATAAAAATACTTTAGATAAGAAAAATAAGGACATCAATGAAAAAATTATATTGGTAAGAATGAGGGTTAGCATTATAAACATTTTCTAGATATCAATTTATAAAAAAAATTTGATAACGATAACTATTATAACATCATTTGAGTACTTGAAAACATATGAAATTTGGTAAGGATAGTGTAAAAAAATATTTTCATATATATTAAATTAATAAATACTTTGACCAATTAATCATTAACTATTCCAATGAAACAATTTCATGAAATTCGTGATTAGTTGATCATAATCTATCCACTTCTTGAAAACAAATATACCATAATTAGATAGTAAATAACATTATTAATATAAATTTTATTTTATATATTTAACTTGTAGTAATTAAGGAGAAATATATTATTTTACTATGGTCTATCCTTACCGTTGAGTGTAAATAAATTTTATTTATCGAAAATTTATTTATAATGTTAACATTGACCCGCACTCATTAATATTAATCATACATTTACAGAATCATTTAGGTTACTATAATATTTATTTTTTATGGATTTATAATGTTCTTATCTTATTTAATATGTATTATATTATGTTTCAAGGAAATATAATGTTGTTAGATTATTCCATTAATTTTTGTGATTGAAAACAATAATTAAAAAATAATATAACTAAATAATGAAAAAATTTAAAACCCATACCAGTTTTCATTTTATTTTTTAATTTAAATTATACTAGTAGTTAAGTTCATATTTTCATCCATGTCATGGTTTTATAGGATTGAAAATTTATGTAGTTATACTGACACAAACATGAACAATAAATAATTCCCAAGGATAGTATGGTTACAAAATTATTTGTTTTGACATAAAATCATCAAAAAATATAAATAGTGATTTTATTTTGTCATTTTTAATGTTTTGAATAATATTTTAAGTGATTTTAAAACATTATTGATGTCTAGATTATAAATAAAATAATATTATTTCAGAGTGGAGGTTGTCTAAATGCTGGCATGATCAAAATTATTTTGTTTTTATAAGTGGATACATATGAATAATATATGGGTCCTCCCAAAATATAATAAATTTCATAATATTAATAGTAATAAATTCATTATATTCGTGTGAAATATTCTTAGGACTAGTTTCACTGGGATATATGTGACATTATGTAATGGAATTGTGTACCTTTTATAAGTAATGAAAATGGAAATGTTAAAAATAACAATTATTTTTGAATAATTTAATGATGATATTAATGTTTAATTATAGAATATCAAAGCCCACATTCTGGTAAATATATCACATTATTTTGATCATCAATTGTTTGGATCTTTTTATGTGTTTTCTTTTGTGATTTTAGTAGTTTTTCAATGATTTATGCCTCTACATGATTGGATCATAGTTATTTCAAACTGTGTAACATCATAAATGATACAAATTAATATATGTTTGAGTTTTAGATAATGTTTAAGTGTTATTGAAATTCATGAAACCTACCCCTGTAACAATGAGATATAGGATTGTTTGGCCATTCTTGTATTAACAAATCATGCATCAAAACCATGCATTAATTCTTGGAGTAAATAATGTGGCACATAGTATTCACATAGTGTTGAAAATATTTCATCCAAATCCATTAAGGAGAATTTAATTCTTTTGTTTTTTTAATTTGAATTTATATTCCCTGAATATATAATCTAATGTCCTCCCATTTTAATTTAATTGATTGTATTGGTCCTTAGAAACTATTTAGATGTGTATTTGGGTATTCCAACTATATTTGTTCACAAATAGAGTTAAATATTGAGGTATTGGATATCTTTTAGAAATTTTGATCATATAACCCTTATTTATGGTCAGTGCTTCCATTTTATTTGTATTTTAGGTAGGTTATATTACATTAAAACATATATATCGATCTCTTAGTGATTCCAAATCCTTTTCCAATAGTTATATATTTTTCATCTTTTTTGGAGGATGAATTTATTTTTGGTAATGTGAAACATATTTGATTCCTCAGGTAAATGTTGATCTATCGTCCTTGGAAAACATTTTTTCCTTATAGAAACATGATTATATGTTATGGTAATAATTTTTCAGTGCCTTATCTATATAATTAATGGAGAACATTAATATTTTGGTGATTGGATCCCATTATTGGTGGTGTACGACATGAGTTTGATGTTGGAGGTCCTTCCTCTGACATATATTTGACAAATAACTGATAGTTTTTGTTTTATAAATGATAATTGGAATTATTTATGTATTTTCTGGGTTTATATAAAATTTAATTGTATTAAAAATCATTTTACCCTACTATTGGTAACTGATTTTTAGTTTATAGAGGATTTGGAAATGATTTGTGAAATTGATTTCAAAAAAGTATTTTGATGGAAAAGGGTTTTTTATAATTTTATCTTAAATTATGTTTGTAGCATTGAAAGGATTTGATAATTGAAACATATGGGATCCTGAGGTACAATGTTTGAGGGTTTAGTTTTAGGACATATCATTTTAAACTAATCAGGTTTCAATTTCTAGGGTGTTCTCTATTCCTCGATAAAGGATCCATTGTATATAAGAATGTGAAGTTAACATTATAGGGTGTTCACATAGGGTGTGTTTCCCCATTTTAAAGTCCTCATTGTTATGGGGAATGTGTATAGTGCACACTAATCCAAATTGTTTTTTGGGTATGAGTGACTTAGAGATCCAAACACATTTTATCCTTGGGGAGATCTCTACTGACAACATATTGTATTAAATTAGCATTAATTTTATATGACCAATGTTTTGATATATTTAAATATAACATATGTAATATTGTTCGAAATTGAGTTTATGTACTTTAAGAACTCTAAAATGATGATCAATTTAACCATTATTTTATATAACTATATAATATTTTTATCATTCCATGTTTTATTTTAAATTGAACATATTGAGATTATCTAATAGGGACTTTTTATGGGACACCATCATGGGACCCTTTAAATTCTAATTTTTCAGACCCTTTACACTCCCTGAGGGGTGTGTAGGCCTTGATTTTTCTGATGATGTAATATTTGAGGAATCATAGTTATATGGAGAGGATTATGTTTTCTAGGTATGAGTATTTGTTGGTGATATGATGATATGTTACCCATGTTTCACATTAATTAGTAGTTGTAATCTTTGTATTATCTTTTTTGGATGTTTTGGGAAGAAATCATTGTGTTTTTTCGTTGTATGTTTTGATGAATCACTACCCATTTACTCTTTTGATTATGGAATATTTATTATTTTTTATATTTATTTTTTTTAGTCATATTTCTTGTTTATATTTCATAAAATTGTTCCATCTATTATTATTGGTCTCCTAGATTATACTCTCCCACTTATGAAGATTGGGAATGCCCATCATATCTTTTTAAAGATCTATTTAATTCGTAGAATAAAGGGTTATTCATTGTAAGTATTGAAAACATGATATCATGGTAGGCTATGATATGTCATTGGAATTTGACTGATAGAATAATAGACTTTTAGGATAAGAGTGTCATGATATTCATAGTTATTGGTCAACAAATTATGTGAAGGGACTCAATTCACCAAAAGAAAATTGTTTTTTGCGACACATTATCTTGGTTTTATACTAAATCATAGTTTCGGATTTTTTTCACATGATTTTAAAAAAGTATTGGTTTTTATTATTACAATTACATTGTTTTTTTTATTTAGAAACATACCCTTGAGACGTTTTATAGGTATTCTATAGGAGGTTTCAGCAGATAAATCTCTTTAATAGAATTCTCTAGTTGATTAGAATCACTTATATGCTATGTTGAGAGATTTTCAACCCATGGAGTAGAATGTAATCTATTTATAGAACCATTCTATTGAGATAAATCTCATATATATGTGGTACAAGGATAAATCATTTGACTACATACATGATAGAGCCCATTTTTAGGTGTACAATAAACCCTAAGGTGGAAGACAACAAGTATAACATGATGGATCCGGTATTTGATTTCCTGGAAACAAAATAATCTATCAAGGTGAATTGTATATTGATTAATCTAACGTGTCATAGAAAATGTTGGTGGGATTCTATGGTTCAATAAAATTGAAATGTGATATGTATGTGAAATGGATTCATGACCCCCTTATATCATTATTTTTCCTAAAAATCATTTATGATGAAAATGTTCATATGTTCCTATATTTGAGTCAATGAGATGGTTCTATGTCAAAATACACCTATCGTTTTACAGATCTAGTTTACCATTCCTTAAAGGTATCGATGAAACATCAATTGAAATCATGTAAATAACAGAATTTATTATGATCTAATATCTGATCAAATATATATATAATTAAGCTCAACAACTATGATGACATTGTGGATAAGGCTATAATTGAGTATATTGATATTCTAGGTATGATAGGATTTCCAGAGATTTACCTTCCAACCATTGATAGTTTTTTGTTCAAATTGAAATAATAGGAAGTGTAAATACAATAATATGAGTGATAGGGGTAGTTCTCAATAGTACACATTTTTTACTCCACTAGTGGTGTCTTATTGTGTAACATTTACTTGATAAAAGTGTGTCATAGTGGGTAATACATGATGATAATTTCTGGATCCTTCAACGAAGAATAGTGCATTTGGTCAATATGGTAATCTATATTGATTCATATTGTTTATTTTTTAGACTCTATTAGGTCCATAGATCTTCTACTCCAAACCCATTATGGCACATACAGAATATTCAATGTCAACAAGGCACTCATGACATGTCTTGGGAGTGATTCACCTTTATGTAGTGGATGAATTTCTAGTGGTGGTTTATTTAGGAACAGTTTTACTGGGAGACTACATTTTTATCTTCATTTATATAGTCATCTCTACTTAACAATAGAACCACACAATCATTTATATCTATCCATTTTTGGATGTGTTGAAACTTCCAACGAAGAAAATATACATTGTTACGAAGTAGGAAATTCCTATTGGTAAAATAAAAGGGAAGGGGATATATATTCCATAAATATCACTTTCTTTATATGATGCAGAGTCTATATAATAATTGTCACACATTTATATTTATCTTCTTTAAATCATCATCAGGTCAGACTTGTTGGTTAGTCATTAATGTGAAAAAAAATGTTACCATTGAAATTTTTTACTCTCTATTGTCGATGGAATTTCGTGGGTGCTCTTGGGAATGTGGGACCCAAGGTTCCGTGGTAAATAACCTTCCCAACTAGTGTTGAGGAGTCTTCTTTCTATCATTGTGTTTGATTGAAGAGATGTTTCCTCCCTAGTGGATCTTCTCTGGGCTCTTTGTGATTTACGCAATGTCTTCAATGATGAAATATTAGATATTACCTTAGATAGGAAGGTATAGTTATTAAATAAATTGGTGATGAGTATCGATATAATCTTAATACCTAGTTATTTTATTGTTCCTAAAGGTAAAAAATTTATTCTGGTTCAATTGGATAACAAGTTAGATAATTGAATTTTCATCTATGTGATTCTTCATGGGTGACCCGATCTTCATTATCAAACATAAATAGGGTTATTTACATCCATGCTAAGATTATCAGGATGTATATAATGGAATAGTTCTTTAAAATAATATTTTTAATCGTATGGATTAATTTATTGATTAGTTAATGGTGGAGGGGGGTTTTCAAATATTGATCATTGGTCTAGTTATCCTCAGTTTATATCTGTAGATTCATATATTTAAAATACCAATTTTAGGTGTGTGTATATAACCACTATCAATATTTTTTGATTCCTTTTTTCATTATTAATTATCCAAAAAAAATTATTTATTTGAAACCCATATATTCCTCCTATAAATAGACACCCTTATTGTTGTGTTCACGAAAGATATACTTGTTTTTTCAAACTTTGATCATAAATATAAAAACCATATAAATGTGGTTTTCAAAATGTAGAGGATTAATCACACTTATAATAAATCTAACAGAATTAAATATTAGGATCAGGGGGAAGATTCTCTGATTGAATAAGATTTCAATACATGGACCCTCAATTAATCCAGAAATGGTGAAGGATCTCTTTTCCTAATAATAAACACAAATTGTCTTTAAGGTATGTATATTCATATGTCTGGTAACATATTATCATCAATTTTACAATTATGTATTCATTATTATTTATACATTGATTATTTTTAAAAATAATGGTGTGAAATTATCTTCGGATGATATTTCATTGGCATATTTTAGTGATTTAAAATGTCCTCTAACATCATCCCCTATATTCATCTTGCCTGAACCCAATAATGATTTTGTGGTATATTTTGATTCTTCTAGTGATGGTCAGGGGTGTATGCATTTATAGGATAACTAGATTATGATGTGCAGTTCTTAAAATATTTATCAATATGTGAAGTACTATCTGACACAAGACATAGATAATTCCATTGTCAGACAAGAGATTGAGTGTTTGTAAACTATCTTTTTATAGAGAGGTTTGTTGTCTTTTCTAATCGTAAGAGGCTAAGTTATTTTTTATCCTAGAAGGAAAAAAAATCTTCTAGAAGTAATGTGTGAAGAAACATATAGATATTTTATTTTGATGTCTATTATACCCTAGGGATGGTTTATTTCATTGCATACTTTATCAGACCTTAATTCCCTACTCTAGATGTCTCGGAATTAAAATATTATCAGATCCTTTAGGTTATTTATTCATAGGTTCTTCAAAGAAGATCGTGATCATGATTTATTAATGGTTCTATATATTGTTGAGTTATCATAATCTCTACTTAAGTCTATCCTACAAGAACAACAAAAGGATTAAGTGTTCAGAGATATTAGAATATCCTTAAAATATTGGGAGACTGTTTATGGAAGGTATCCCCCTCTGATGGAGTTTATCACTATGATAGCCAATTTATCATCTCTTAAACCTCCCAAAATATTTTTTTTCCTACTTTTGATTTATCTGCCCAAATTATTCAAACTTTTACTATAAATATGTATTATAAATATAGATGGTGTTTTTGATGACCATATATGATGTGTGACATTGATTGTTGTGTATATCGTGTGTACACCTTTAGACAGATTAATATAGGGCACCTAAATCCTTCTGGTATGAAGCAACCTCATCTACTTCCAATATAGAAATGGGAACATGTGTCCATTGAAATAATTGTTTGATTAGATTATACTACCTAATTAATTAATTGTATCTAAGTGTTGGATGAATTATTAATAGAATCTTTTAAACTCATTAAAATTAGTAATAGCACATTGTTTTATGATCTGGGGAATCCGTACGAGCATGATATTGTAATGTTTGTAGGGGTCCACTCTGACATTGTATGTCTCTGTGACACAAGGATTTATATTAATTCTGAAAATGTATCTATGTTGTGATTGGGACTCAAGTCATATTGAGTATGTAATATTATCCATTGATGGATGGTTAGATGGGGTGTGTTATTATATTCAAGAAGGATAATATCAATTTATGTATCTTGGATTATAGTGGATCATGGTAAAACCACATGGGAATCCTTGATTTTTCTTAAAAAATGATTCCATTAATTGGTTAAAATAGAATATTTTTTGGATTTTTACGAATTCCCATGATCATAACCATTTTTTTAGTCTTCTGAGAGGCCTCTATTGTAGGACCAAGGATCATTAAAAAGTCGTTGATGGGGATTTTTGACAAACATTTATTCTTGGTTACGACTCAGCGTCATTCTAAATTTGGCACATATTGTTAAAAATATATCGTGTGGTTTTCCATTCGTGACTCGGTCTTGATTAATGGCTCTCAAATTTTATTTCATTGTTGGATTAAGAAAATTGTGAAACTAGCATCAATTTATATTAAAATGTTTGAGATCACAGAGAATATTGGATATAATTTTTTATTGGTTAGTGTTATTATATTATTTGATATGTATTCATGTTGTTTTTTATGTATATCATCTCACCATGTTCCATCATGATCCTTACCATGTTATTTTTGTGGTGGAGATTGAGTTGGTTCCAGATGATTTTTATTATGATGTAATGGATATAATTGATTCTTATGTGATTATATTTATTGTGAGGTATATTTAATTAGTCGAAATTCCAATGAATCATGGATTATATTCTCAAAGAATACAGAAACATATATATTTAGTAAGAGATCAGTGTTCAATACCTCATATCATATTGTATATGATAGTTTGGTTGTGCATGGTCAATCCATAGTATGACAGACTAGGCTTTCAAACAATGTATCTATTTTAATAGATCAAGATGATGCACATAGTTTGATAATGGATGGAGACAACATAAAACTGAACCATGTAGAGTAAATTAAAATCTCAATTTCGTTTAAATTTAATCCCCATGAACCATTATTTTAAATCTAAACTCCTCTTATTTAGATCTAATTCAATACAGTAGTCATTATAGATTATCCAAAGAGATATTTGTATATCAAATACATTTTCCTTCATAGAATGAGGTCCCAATTGGTACATGGGTTCTATTTCATTATGTTTGAAAATATATATACATTCTTTAAATTTTTATTTCATGGTCATTGGAATTGGTAGTTGTTCTCTGAATTTTTCATTATTTATATTTCATCCATACTATTTCCATCTCTTATTATTATAGATCTATCCTTTTTATGTCTCATAGAGGATTAATCTCAAGTTATGTGGGTTTTTTAAATGTGATTTGTGTGTTATATGTTGATATATATTCTCCTCCCCAAATTTTTTTTAATAAATCTATAATGTAGAGTCGACACTTTTTGCGACTGTTAATGGTGTATAAGTGACCATGATAGCCCGAACTATGTTATCCATGGGGTGATATATTTTTTATTTAATTTTATTACCTTTTATCTAATATGATATGAATAAAGGATTGATATATATAAATGGAATATTTAAATTATACATCATAACTATAAAAATGGAATTTTATTTAGAACTATGAAAAGGAGATCTTTTTTACGCTGTTTTAGATATAATTGGGAATGATTTCTTTCACTCTATGTTTTAATTCAAATTGGTCAAATTTGGAATTTTGGGGAGACTTGTTAAGGAACGCCTATGTCGGATCATATGGAACTTATTTACCTAACACTTGTATACTCCCTTGGGAATTTGTATACATTATGTTCTCTAATGTAGGAATGTGAAGGGAACTATAGTGAATATGTTAGGTTTATGATAGCTTGGTATAAGTAGTTAGTGTTGAGATTGTAGCCGATTACAAATGTATCACATTGAATTCAAATTCATTATTTTTTCATTGTTTTTGTTTGGTTTTTTATAGCGATTTTATTTTTGTATTTATCTTTCTACATTTGGTTATATCACTATTGTTGTCACTATTTTAATTATTAATTGATTATTTTTTGTTATATATCTTTATATTATACAATGTTTCTTGTTTTATTTTTAGAAAATTAGTTACTATTGTTTTTTTATGGTTTTTTGGGTGCTAGTCTCTAGCCCATGGGGAAAAGGAATGCCTTCCCAGTATCATTGAATTCATATGTATAGCCTAGATGGATTGGATTTTGAGGACTAGTTCATAAAATTTATTGTTAAAAATGTCTGAAATAAGAATTTTTGCGGTATTCTAAGGATATCGAGACCCTACCATTCATTTTTTTCACATGTGATGATCATGTTTCATGTGTTTTAAAACATGGTTTTCACATTTAATAATTTTTCTCACTGTTAAATAGTTTTTAACTATGAAATTTATGTTTTATTACAAAAATGATAACATATACTACGATATTCAATTGACATTAATCATAATAGAATCCCTATTTAATTTAATTAAAATTTTCAATTATGTAAATTTAAATATAGAATAAAAATTATTAATTTATATACGATGGTTTTGATAAACAAAATTTGTTTCAAAATTATGTGTGATTAATCGTATTTAGTACTGATTACTAATTTAATGAGTGTTATTATAGTTACATATAAGGTTAAATATTATAATAAAAAGAAATTTTAGGAAATTTTTAGAAACTTTTGTTGTCAAAAATATTACATAATTTTAATGAAATAGTTATTTTAAAATAAAAAATATACTATTATTATGGAAAATAAATTTAATCAAATTAACCATTTTTTTTTTAAAAATAAGTTACTTTTTAAATAATTTAGATATACAGCTTAAAAATATGAAATCTATTATTCAAACAATTAATTGTATGGGTGAGAATATTTGTATTCATATCATCACACTTATGGTGTAGACATTTTGTATGAAATGTTTATTCTAAAATAATATAATATCCTCTAATTTATTAATCCTTTTTAAATAGTTATCAAAATTTTCTTACTTATATTCATACCATAAAACATTACAACTATAATATATCATTCATATTTAATAATTTCCATTAATATTCCTTTGTTGTTGTTTTATATTAGTGTTGTCTATAATACAAGATAATCAACTTGATATTTTGAAAAGTATTTAGTAAAATCATGGGTTGTTACATTCAACACCCCAAAAAATAATATATTTATTGAGATTTTTTCAAATGGGGGAAAAATTGGGGTACATTTCTCTCATCACAATCATAGGATTCAATATATCCTCTTAAAACATATGATTACTTCATATAAATTTGACAAGATGAGTGATCTTGTTCCTCAAATCATTTTCACTTCAATATAGGGTCTCCATATATTCTTTTTCATATGAATGTTCTTGTTACAATTATATATCATTCAATATCTATAAATTTTATGGATTAGGTATGTACATCCATAAAAGTGATATGTGTAACCCATCATTCACTTGATGGAGATATAGAGGGAGTCCATAATGATATGCTACAAACCCATCATGATCAAGGATCTCAAAGGGACCAATGTAACTAGGGAATATGTTACCTTCCCCCAAAATAACATAACATGATTCCAAGGAAATATTTGATGGTACACCTTATGTCCATTTTCAAAATATACTTCTCATCGATGATTAGCTATATAACTCTTCTGTAAACATGGTTCGATTTTCACGTGCTGCTAAATGGTTTGAACATTATCGATCACTTATTGGAAATTTCAGGACCTATTATCATCCTCACTCAATAATCATCCCATCATGTATGACTCTTACTTCACTAAACATAATGGTCCTGATATGATTTCATCTAAAAATTATAATGTAATTATCCATAATATGAGAACTCTACTATGGGGAGGTGTTATTTATAACATACATTGAAAACCCACAAACATGATCTCAATATATCCTATAGAGTTTTAATGGTCTTCATTGATTGGAAATATATACAGGGATGATAATAGGTGATGAATGTTATCTTTGTCTCCACTTCCTCCTGATGACTTCACTACAACCTTATTGTAAACCATAGATTATAATATAATAAAATATATATTGATACTCTATTCATCATTAAAAATTCCCATATTTATATCATAAATAGTTTTTCAAGAATGAAATATTATTTAATGAAAATAAAATTACCTAACAACCTAATGAAATATATTTCAAACAATATACCATAATGGAATTTAGATATTTTGGGGAGTTTAAGGGGTAATTTGAAGTGATTTTATTTAATGTTTAGACTAGTATTAGTAATGGATAAAATATAACCATTAAATATTTATTATTATCTATAAATTGTTGTGAAACTAGGAATCGAGATATATATTCTATAAATTTTATCCTCATTCAATACCACTAGAATTTTTTCTCTAGGTTTCCATAAATATCCATACATCTTATATTAGTATAGAAGGATTATTTATGTGAGTCGTCAAAAAATTACGCTATAAATTAGTGTTATTTTTGGTAAAACATCCTAGTTCCAATCCTCATAAATTTTTATTTATATAATTTTGACACCCAAAATTATGATAAATGTTTCTATAGATTTTCATCATCTTTTTGTCATCTAGGATCTTAATAATAATGGATGGATCAGTAATAATTTAGGTAATATAATATTTAACCCCAAACATTAGGAATTAAACAATTATTCTTTACCAATTAAAGAGTATTGGGACTTTTATAATCATTATTTAGGATAGAGTGACATTATATTTTATTCTTAGTTCAAACGACATTATATTTTACTTTCTCTGGTAGTAATGTATCATTCAAAAACAATATTTTTTCAAATCTATCTATCTCAATTGGGGAATATTTATCACCATCTCGATGAATATATATATTGAAGCTACTGCAATAATTATATATAAAAAAATTTCTCTATAGAAATAACTTCTCCAAATCATAATGTAAATTTGACTTTTTCCAGATTCAAAACATGTGGTGGGTTATTTTAATTATGATTAAAAAATTATTATGTGATAGGAGAAATTATTTTATCATTACATATAAGATGAATCGAAAGAATGTTTTTAAGGAATCAAAACATATTACTGACCCTTCTAAATTAGAGGGTAATGTAAGTACAAGAGTAGTGAGAACCAATTTTTTATTTCTATAAAGATTTATTCACATTACTCTCTCTGGAGAAATATAAATTCATTATATAATATCTTCAGTTATAAATTTAATAGATATAATTAATTTCTTCCAAATAATTTGTGATATCCCGATAACCCAAGAAAAACATGAATCAAATTTATAGTGTTCGATCAACGATATTTCATGATAATATCCACATTTAATGGAAACAATAATAAGTCCTCATGTGTTGTAACAATACCCCAGAATAATTAATTTATTTATATTGAATTCACACTCGCTAAACTTGGTATATAGTTTCTCCTTTTTGATGGTGTTTAAAAAAATATAAAAATGATCAATATGATCATACATGTTGATTTAACATACAATAATATAATATGTTAAGACATCAACAAATTGATTAATGTAGTATATAATGTCTATATTAATAAAATAAATAATGAAAGTAGTATCTTTCATAATTCTGTAAGGAATCCCTATAAATTCATATTGTATACACCGAGTATATATTGTATCCATTTAAATATCATCAATTTTGAACCATAATTGATAGTATCCAAATCTACAGTTAATCATTGATATGCCTTTAGCTCCACATAGTTAAAACAATAGATCATCAATACTTTTAGAGGATACTTCATCTTGATTGAAATTATATTTTTATAATGATTATTAATTAAAAGATGGATCGGTCCCTCACACTTTTTGACAAAGGGGACTAGGGAACCCACTAGTGAAGAGGCGGGGTTTATAAAACCCTTGGAACTATTTTCTTATAGTTGGTTATTTAATAACATAAATTCAATTGGAAAACTCTACATACAAATTATAATGTCATCATATATAAAGGTATGAGTTCAATTAAAAACTAAACCTCAATTTCATTATGCAAATAAGATATCTCATTAGGAAATCAATTAGTATACACCAGTAAAATAGAAATGTCATCAATGATGAAATCCAACAAAATAATTGGACTCAATTATCCATTATTTTTTCATGTCATTATACATATAATATATGTTTATTCTGTGTCTATTTCATAATGGTAATTTAATTGATACATGATAACTAGACAATCTGGTTTATGAAATGATACTTCCTTATCCAGATTGTTGATATGTGATCTATGAAGGGAGAAACAATATATGCCTAAAATTAATTCAAAATCTATCATGGGATATATAACTATATTTACATGGAGTAGATTAACATATATATATAAATCAAATCATAGTTATATGATAATGTATAAATCATTATTCCATATGGATTTAATCATTCAGTGTTTGAGGTGGGACAGTAATACATAAAAAACATGTACGAAATAAAAAATGGTATGAACATATGTTAAAACATTTCATCAAAGATCCAAATTAAATTAAAATTTTATTTTTTTATAAATCATTATTATGATCCCCCTTATTATTGGTGACTACATATTCTCTCCCTTATTCCCTTGATATTGGAGTTTTTTATGTTTATTCTCTTTATTTTTTTAGGGGTTAGAGATATGATTAATGTAATGTACAAAGAATATTAATTATAACCATTACAGTTTTGGTTTCACATTATTATGGGACTTCCTATCTACTGATATATTAATCACCCTACTATCCCCACTTTAGTAGTTGTGATCTTGGTGTCATACATTAAAAAAATTAAAACTCATAGGAAATGGAAGGTGATATGGGTGTTTAGTGGCCTAATATTTTTTTCTCAAACTCTGTTGTGTGCTATGTAGAGCTGCCTGATAATGATATTTTATAAGGTGGGGAGATTGTAAGATCTCGAATTTTTATTTACTTTTATCATAGATTTTTTCAAGTCCTCTTTTTCCTCAAATTGAGAAATTTTGAATTTGGGTTACCATGTAGTGTCTTTTGATGAATTCCATGAAAAATTAAGTAATGTGGATTGTGCGTGGTTGGTGTATGGTTAGTGAAAATCATACACCCTAGGAAATCTAATCGCGAAACCCTCTACAGGGGATGTTTCACATCTAGTGCACTATTGGTCACACAATTCACCCTAAGATGAGAATATATGAACCCCTAAAAGAATAGGCAGGTGATTAGGGAAAAATGTTCACCCCTTCACAGGAAACCATGCACGACTTTTTAATGGACCAAAATTAGTTTTAATTCCCCGAATCCACCAAAACTCAATAATTTCAACACTAAATCAGAACCATAGATTTTATTGACTATTTTTTAGAATTTTGATGTGATTAAAAAGATTTGTAACCACCATTCATTAGGAATTAAAGCCCATATCAATGATCTTCACCTATACCGATAAGAGGATCTGATACCACATGATTTATCATTCATATCTTATAATTATCCCCTTATTTAAGGGATGTTTTTATCTATTATTGTTTAGATATATACATAATATTATAGTACTAGATCTAGTCTTGTGGATCTAAATTTTGATTAAATTTTGATTTTTGTAATCTTAAATTAGTTTTTAGATCAAGAACCCATTCAACGTCATTGTGCAGCTCAGTTATTAAGGATTTCAATTGGGTGATTGTTTATCCAAAAATCATGGTAAGTGGTTTATTATTAATTTCCAAAATTCATGATATTAATAATGTTTTTAATATTGTATTAATTTTTAGTGTTTATTTAGAAATTGTATTTCCTAAATTAAATTAGTTAATATGGTCAATTAAATAATTGGGGAAATTGTGGTAGTAATTTCATAAAGGAATTTATTGAACCAATATAGTAAATTTACGAATTAATTATCAGAGTATTTAATTTTTAAATTGAGGACAATAAATTTTGGAGTTAATTATCGAAATGTTGAATATTGATTTGAGGCCAATTAATTGACAAATTGTAAATTGAGAATAATTAATTGGATAATTAATTATCTGATATTTAGTTTTTGAAATGGTTAATTAATTATTCAACTAATAAATAGAATATGTTCCTTTTATTAATTATTTAATTAATTAATTGAAAATATGTTGTAAATTAATTGTTGAAATAATTAAAGGAAAATCATATTATTAATTAATTATCAAAATAATAAATGAAAATGGATTAATTAATTTATGAATTTATTAATGGTTGTTGTGGTGGTTAATTGTGATATGAGGATTAATTTTCTTTAATCTCTATTTATGTGACAATTAGAAAACATTTGATAATGATATACATGTTTTATTTTTATTTTTTATGATAAATATATGAATGGTTGATAAATAAATTGATAAAAATGATGATATATGATGATGATAAATATATATGTATATGTATATATATTCATAGTTGATAAACGGGGTGATAAACATGATGATATGGGCTTATGATATGTATTCATGGTTGATAAATTGGGATCTAGACATAACAGTCTACATATATGATATATATATATATATATATATAACTGCATAGTTGATAAATAGGGTTCAAGACATGATGAACTATGCCAATGATTTGTATTCATGGTTGATAAATTGGGGTCTAAACATGAAGATATATTCTAATGACATATATGATTGGTTGAGAATTTGTGTTCCTTGAATAACATTCTATGCCCATGATATAAAGGAATTATTGATAAAAAGTTTACTATAAAGGGTATTCTATATCCAAAATGTTGTAATTATACTATGGTTCAACTTTCCATTATAATGGAATTGAACTGTAACAACCCAAGCTTCCACGGTACGTTTCCCTTTGAAAAATGCAATAGCTTGCATTGTACGCAACTTCTTGATTCTAACACACTATGACCAATCAAACTAGCTGTTATGAATAGTAATAACCACTTTTTGAAATTTTATAAATATTATCTTTGAAAATGGAATTCATTTTTGGATTCGGAATATCAAAATTATCTTCGGGTGAATTTTTGGTATTTTTCTGAAAACTTTCAATTTTTGATAAATAGTGAAAAACACTAAGTTATAGTTTAAACCGAATTTTTATTTAAATAAATATTTATTTAATTTAAATTAATTTTAGGTCAAAATAGATACATAATACCTATATATGTTCAATGTAATTCATTATTTTCAGTTTATAAAAATTTTAGAAATTTAAAAATTTTATTGAACTTTTCACCGTCTTTTATCCATCTCCTAGGAGAATTTGCAAATTTACATAAAACATAATTTTACCACTTTTATGAGTGTAATTTTGAAAATCCTAGAGACATGGATAATATCAAGGAGTAAAATTTGGTTCAATAAGATAAAAATAATTTTTGGTGAATAGTAACTTTTAACTTTTATTTACCACGGTTAAATGTAAATAGGGTAATTATGGGTTTTTTTTAATGGTCGGTGACGAAACCTCATTTTTATTATTAAAGAAAATAAAAGACCACTTTAACTGGGTAGAGGGAGACTCATTACATATCCCATAGTTCTAACGTGAATTTATCCCATTACATAGCCCGTAGGCCCAAATTTTAGGCCCAGGACCCATTCTGTGAATAGTACTGCTACAGTACCCGCACTGCTAGAGTACCACACAGTACCCACCGCCGCTACAGTTCCCCTGCCGCCACTACAGTGCTGCCATTGCAACAGTATCTCAGCTGCTACAGTAGCGCTACAGTGCTGCTACAGTCCCCTGCACCCCATGGGTTTTGAACCCCCATTTTTCATGTAGATTTATGGGGTGCTTACCACTAAGCCAAACCCCAACTACAATAGGGTAATTATGTGTAAAAATGATATTATTATTACCCTAACACATATCCTAATTCTATTGGCTAAGTATAATTTGACCAAAAACAGCCTTTGGAATAAAATAAGATCCTCTTTGGTCCACATGGATTTGATTAGGACATTTAGTATTATTTAATTCAAAGAAGATTTAAAAGAGTTAAAATCAATGTTTAATAACTAAATCATTTTTAATATAGAATTATAAATAAGATAAATATGATTATAAATATTACTTATAAAGATAAAATGATTTCCTACATAATGGTATTTTATTTTTAATTTTTTGACATTAAATAATTTAATTTATTTATGAAACAATGATGATGTAGTAATTACCTTATTAATGAAATATAAAAATAATTGATATTATAAATACCCAAATAAATATACTTTTATAATTTTAATGAATTCAACAAATTTTATTCGTTAATATGACATGTTAGGTTTGATTAAATTAAATAGTTTTGAAGTAATAATTCTGTTATGAATTTAGGAAAAACAAAATACCAAATAGTGTCAAAATTGACATAAATTAGTTTTTTTTAAAATATTATATTATTAATTGATATTCAATTAATAAAAATATAAGGTTATGACAATAGACTTAAATAATGATATTTGTATCATTAATGAACCACTTGGGGTTTGATTATAAGTTTATAGTATGTTTATTAACCATATAATATAAAAATACAAAGGGACATGGTAAATGTGAAACTAATTAACTAAGAGTTAAAACTAAAAGATAAGGTTAATATAGTTACCAAAACCTATCTAAAACCTATTTTATGTGTGGTTTTATACCCATCCCTACCTTAGCCTCAAAATAAGTAACTTTGGATCCATTGGAAACTGAATATGAATTTATTATAAATTAATATTTCTAGCTTTTCCTATGGTAACCCTCACCCCTCTAATAAAAGGGAACTCCCCCTTCCCTATAATTCACACCTTCAAATCCTTTTGGATCGGCCATACCTTGCCCAAATACCCTCTAAACTTCTATCACTACAACAAAGAGGCCTTAGTTTGATCATAAATCAATGATAAGGTGCCCTTTTGATCAAATCAAATGGGAGAACCCGAAGAAGAGGTAATGTTCTCACCACCCTCTTCCAAGTTCCTTTCCTCTTCCACTTATTATTTATTATTTGTTTCCATTATAAAATAATAAATCCATTATATTTTATATTCTGTGAAGTTATTATAAATATGGTACAACCATATTCAGTATTTTATCCATCCATAGGATGACATGTCACCATACGTGCATACGTACGGCTTGCCGTCTCCACGTCGTAGTGTTATTGTTATTCAATACATTATTATTTAGATGGATATAATAATGATGTGTAATTCAAGTAAATAATAAATATATCATGATAATTATTCTATATATATGATACACCATCCAATTATATATTATTTTAATATCAAAATAATGATATTGTCGCTCGTGTATACATACGGACTACCGTCTCCACAAACGCGATGAGATTCATTCCCCATCGTATCCATTGAAGTCTAATTTCATTTGATGATTGAAAATAATGTTTAATTACTTGATATCATTCTGGATATGAATGGCATACAAATTATTGTTAAAAAATGTGGCTTATGTAACAAAACATATAAAAGAAAATGAGTAAGTGAACACCCAAAACAACGATAATACTAAAATATTATTAACAAAGCAATATTAAAAGATCATATATGATATCATATTTATGAATTTGATTCTTGTATAATTTAATAACAATTATTTTTCTATTATATAGGAGGATAACCTACCCTAGACCAAGGAAATGTATAAGGTAAGGGTTTAGTTCATGATCTCTACATTATCCGAGGTTGTTTATACGTAATTATCTACTGGGACCTCTTTATCATCCAGATCCATGTTTCTTAAAAATGTATTTCAAAACATTCTTAATATTTAATAGATGATGGGTTAAAGTCATTTATACCATTTTTTTACTTTTTATAATATATTTATAAAGGAATCTTTCCATCATTTTCCAAATAAGGTCCTTTTTAACCTTTTCGACAAAGTTAAGGTAAGAATGTCCTTTTTAACTTATACGGCGGGTGCAGCTATTTTCCACCATTATAAAATAGCCAAATATTCCCTTACAAGCTTAAAAGAATATTTTCAATGTAAATGTTTCCTTTTATTATTATTTGACTATTAAATTACTTAAAAAAGAGATATTTCTCTCAAATAGTTTTGATTTCATCTATGTCAACATCCTTTGATGGATATTAAGACTACTTGAAGTTGATATATTATGATACAAAACTTCCATATTGTATTGATTTTTTGTGATATGTTTGACTGTGGATGTGTTATTTTTATACCATTCATGGTTTATGGATAAATTGTTCACATTTCGTATGCTATATTCAATACAAATGTTTATGTTATGTTTAAACCTTTTCATATGAGGAAGGCATTGGACATAGTATGTGATGGGTGGAGACCAATATAGCTCCTCGATGCATCGGTAGGTCTCATGAGACAAACTAGTGTCATGGAATAGGGCCTTGACAAAAACTTTTTTGTAGTCTTGGAACAAGGCCTTGACTATGGGGTTATGATAGTTTGGCATTATGCATTCCATTATTGTGAAAGTGTTTATTGATATTGAATGTGATTATTCGACTAGTAGAATATCCATGTGAATAATTAAATTCCATTATTTCAATTTATATTTTACTTATTATGTGAAAGTTCAAGTTTAAAATGATTTTTTTATTTTTAAATTTCCTTAAATGTTTATGTTTATTTATGAAAGTTTCTGGTATATTGTTATTTTTACTGAGCATCTGAGATCACCCCTTTCAATGTTTTCGTTTTCCCAGGATGTGAAGAAGTATTTTATGAATGTCCTGAAGGTGTAGTATGATGGGATATGAATACAATATGTTGTTGTTGTTTTTTTCACTATATGATGTAATGTAAGGCTTATGAATATATCTAGTGTTTCCAATGATACTAAACTAATCCGTCTTTCGAGACATGATATTTTCTGATCATGCCAATATTTTGTAATAATGCACCGACTCTAGGTAACTGGGGTCAGAGCGTTATATTTAGTATCATAGAAAGTTTATTACAAACCATGGAAGCTAGATTTAGATAAAATCTGATTAAAGCACATGTCCCTAAGATAGACTTTGAGGATTAGTATATAAGAACTTCCTAGAATTTTGGTATTGTAAGTACTTTGTGAGTTTTTTGAGAAATACATCCCTGTCTAGATACAAGTAGGTAGAGGAAGCTCTGGCAGAGTTGTACCTTATGGTAAAACCTGAAAACACCACTTTGATGAAGACTCGAACGGGAACCGGTGCACGACAACGGGCCTTGCTGCACACTTGGTTACGACACTACCGGTGTATATGCTTAGGATAATTTTCATTTTCATAAAAATCATTATGAAGGGTTGATGAGTATATAAATCCTCAATGAAAACATTTTTATTATTATGGATTATATCCTTAAACTGTACAATTTATGTTAGGTGTTTTACAAGTTTGGATTTATGTATTGCGATTCATAAACTAATCTAGTGTATGTCATTGTTTAGAAATGGGGTCTGGTGGAAGGAATGGAAACTATATAAATGCACACACTCCCTATAGGTATTTCCCTCCTACTCAAGATAATTATAGTGGAGATGGTGATGCAACTGGTGTTGATCAGCTAATCACCAGACTGGGACAACTCACTTAGGTTATGAATAATATGCTTACCTGTATGGAGACCCCTAATCCACAGCTTGGAGGATCAATGTTAGATCGCTTCAGGAGGTAGAAACCACCAACATTCGATGGGAGAAAAAATATATTAGTATCTGAGAAATGGATAAATTCTTTATAGAAAATATTCCACACTTTGGGGAGTATCGAAAATGAAAAAGTATTCATGGAAGTTTACCACTTCACTGGTTATGCTGATCAATGGTGGTCATTGATTCAAATCACAAAGGATGAAGAGGAAGTATCCAATATGGAATGGATAGAGTTTAAAGATATTTTCATAGAAAAATACTTTCCTCATGACCATCGAGTGGATATGGAAAGCCAATTTCCGAGTCTGAGGCAAAAAGAGGACGAGAATGTTGCAAAGTATGAGTCTTACTTTACAAGGTTAGCAAGGCATGCAGCAGATTATATAAGTAACTCAAGAAGTAAGATTTTTCGTTTCTTTTATGGGTTAAAATAGTTTCTCCATCAAGCATTAGTCTCAAAATCCCTCTCTTTGTACGAAGATATTGTCTCATGTGATATCAAGATAAAAAAATAATTCTCTATGTCTTATGGATTTAAAGTATAGAAAGAGAGGAATAGATCTGCTGATCACTCTGGAAATAGAAATAAGGGGATTAAGGGGAAATTTGAATATCCATCCTGTAATAAATGTCGGATGAAACACCTCGGTACTTTCATAAAAGGAATGGGAGTATGTTACAAGTGTGGTGAAAAATCCCACCATGATCCTAATTGCAAGCAGAAGAAAGAAGCTACTGATATTCAATGCTATAATTGCAGGGAGATCGGACATTATGAAAATGAATGTCATAAACGTCATGGGAACTTACCTCAGAAAAGGGTGAGGGATCATGTCCAAGCTTATGTTATCACTACTGGTGAGGTTAAATCTCCAAAATACGTGGTGGTAGGTAATTTAATGGTTTACTAAAGTTTAGTCAATGCTTTATTTGATTCTGGATCATCACATTGTTTCATATATTCCAAGTATGCTAAAAAAGTTGGATGTTTCCAATTTGATTTATCAAAATAGTTGTCAGTTAAAACTCCTAAGGGAAGTATCATCAATTAAATGTTTTTTCAATATGTTCCCATTAGAGCTTATAAATGTTCTTTATCTGTTGATCTCATCGTCATACCTATGATTGAGTTTGATATAATCCTCAGTATGTATTGAATTTTAGACCATGATGAGAATATTTATTATAAGAAGAATGAGGCAATGATTTTTGATGATGATGATAAGGAACACATTATCTTTAGTGAAGAATCGTTACCACTTAATTATTATCTAGATACACCCCCCGTGGCTATGATAAATTCAATTATTAGGGAGGAAGAGAATGTAATGACTGTGGGTGAGGAAAAGAATGTTCATATAGACGATGTACCTATTTTGAGAGAATATGTTGATGTGTTTTTAGAAGATTTACATGGACATCCTACAGAATGAGAAATTGAGTTTTCCATTGATTTAATTCCTGGATCAAGGCCCATATCGAAGAACCCTTATAGAATGGCCACTATGGAATTAGTGGATCTAAAGAAAAAACTAGAGGAATTGAGTAATAACTGATTTATTATCCCCAGTCTTTCTATATGGGGAGCCCCTGTCCTTTTTGTTAAGAAAAAGATGTATCTATGAGGTTATGTATTGACTACAAGGAGATCAATGCTATAACAATAATGAAAAAGTATCTCTTATCTCGCATTGATGATTTATTTGACCAACTGCATGGAGCTCAATACTTTTCAAAGATTGACCTTTGATTTGGATATCATCAGTTGTGTGTGAAGAGGGAATACATTCCAAAGATAGCATTTCGAACCAGGTATGGGAATTATGAGTTTCCAGTAATGCCTTTTGGTATGACTAATGCACCCTCTGTTTTCATGGATCTAATTAACTGAGTTTTCAAGGATTATCTTGATGACTTTTTAGTGGTATTTATTGACGATATCATAGTTTCATCAAAAATCTATTAAGATCATTAAAATCACATACGCATTATATTGAAGACTCTGAAAAGACATGAATTATATGGGATGTTTAGCAATTTTGAATTCTGGCTTTAGGAGAATTCTTTTCTTGGCCATATTGTCTCTAAGGATGGGATCTCTATTGATCCTTCTATGAAAAGAGCAATACAAGAATGGCCAGCACCGACGAGTATAACAGAGGTAAGCAGTTTTATTATTTTAGCAGGTTATTAACGACGTTTCTTCCAGAATTTTTCTTGGTTGTCTAAACCATTATCAAAGCTCACATGTAAAGGGGTTAAATTTTTTTGGAAAAAAGAGTGAATAATGTTTCGATGAACTGAAGAAAAGATTATTTAATTCTCTTATATTGACTCTACTATTAGGGAATGATGGGTTTGTTATTTATAATGATGCATCAAAGATAGGACTTGGTTGTGTTCTTTTGAAGAATGATAGGTTTATTGCCTATGCATCACAACAACTAAAAACTCATGAGAAAAACTATCCTACTCTTGATCTTGAGTTAGAAGCTATGATATTTGCTTTGATGATTTGGAGACACTATCTCTTTGTGAGAAATTAGAGATTTATACTGATCACAAGTGTTTGAAGTATATTTTCTCATAGAAAGAACTCAACATGAGGAAAAGGAGACGGATTGAACTACTCAAGGAATATAATTGCATGATACACTACAACCCGAGGAAGGAAAATAAGGTTCCAGATGCTTTGAGTAGAAAAGATCATGGAGTTTTGAACAAGATGAGAGTTGAGAGGGATCCTATTTTCATGGATCTAGAAAAGATGGATATGGTAATCACCATGGAAGGATAAACTGCAATAATTTTTTCAAATGGATGTGCAACCATCTTTACTAGAAAGGATAAAGAGTTCCCAGACCGATGATGAAGAGTTTCAAAATAATATTAAAGCTGTGAACGATGGGCGATTGAGTGACTTTGTATATGAAGATGGAATTTTGAAATTTGGGAAGAGAATTTGTGTTCCCGATATACCTAATCTAAAAAGCGAATTGTTGGAAGATGCTCATAGTTCCCATTTCTCTATACACCCTGGGAGCACCATGTTGTATAGAGATTTGAAGAAACATTTTTGGTGGGAAAACATGAAGAGGGAGATTACTGATGTTGTGTCAATATGTATGGTTTTTCAACACGTGAAAGCTGGAAGGAAACAGCCTAGAGGAGTCATTCAACCTCTTCCCATACCTGAGTGGAAATGGGATAATATTATGATGGACATTGTCATGGGACTACCAAAGACTCCTAGAATGAACGATGAAATATGTTTCATTATTGATCATCTTACCAAATCACCACATTTTCTTGCAATAAGAGTTGATCTACCACTTGAACGTCTAGTAAGTCTATATATTAATGAAGTTGTGAGACTTAATGGAGTACCCATATCAATTGTTTCTGATTGTGATCCACATTTTACTTCATGATTTTTGGAAAATTCTTCAGAAGGGCTTGGGTACTGAACTTCATTTGAACACTGCACATCACCCCCAAACTGATGGACAATCAGAATGGACTATTCAAACCTTAGAAGACATGTTCATATCTTTCTCACATGACTTTCAGGGTATGTGGGATCAATATTTACCTTTGGTGGAATTTTCCTATTAAAATTCCTTCCATTCAAGTATTCATAGGGCACCATATGAAGAGTTATACTGAAAGAGATGTCACACACCAACCTGTTGGGATGACGTTGGTGAAAGAAAATTGTTGGCCTAGAACTGGTTGTGGAAATGATGGAAAAGGTGACAGTAATCAAAAACCACATCAAAGCATCACAAAGTAGGAAGAATATCTATGGTGATAACCAAAGAAGGATTTGGAATTTAAGGTATAAGATCATGTTTTCTTGAAGGTATCTCCATGGAAGGGAATTATAAATTTCGGTATGAATGGTAAATTAAACCCCAGGTACATCAGACCTTTATAAATTATAAAACAAATTTGGGTTGTAGATTACCATTTGGAAATGCCGCCATGTCTCTCCATAGTTCACGATGTGTTCCATGTTTCACTGTTGGGAAAATACATGCCTGAACCAATGCATGTACTCACCTATGAGGATGTATAAATGGAACCCGATCTATCATATTGTGAAGAGCCTATCAGGATTCTTGATACTAGAGAACAAGTGCTGAGAAACCGGACAACTCGTCTGGTAAAAGTTCTATGGAGAAACCATAAGATGGAAGAGGCAACGTGGGAACCTGAGGAACTTATAATGAAGAACCACCTGAGTCTTTTCATGAGGTAGTATTCTAGAAATTGTGAGGACAAAATTATTTGAAGGAGGGGAGAATGTAACACCTCAATCTTCCACAGTATGTTTCCCTTTGAATAATGCAATAACTTTCATTGTACGCAACTTCGAGATTCTAACACATTGTGACCAACCAAACTAGCCATTATGAATAGTAATACCCACTTTTTGAAATTTTTTAAATATTATCATTGAAGGTGGACATCATTTTTGGATTTGGATTATCGAAATTAGCTTAGGGAGAATTTTTTTTATTTTTCTAAAGACTTTCAATTTTTGATGAATGGTGAAAAACACAGAGTTATAGTTTAAAACTGAATTTTTATTTAAATAATTATTTATTTTATTTAAATTTATTTTAGCTCAAAATAGATACATAATACCTATATAAGTTCAATGTAGTTCATTAGAGTCGGTTTATAATAATTTAAGATATATACAAATTTTATTGAACTTTTCACCTTCTTTTACCCATCTCCTAGGAGAATTTTCAAATTCACCTATAACTTAATTTTACCACTTTTGTGAGTGGAATTTAGAAAATACAAGAGACACGGTTAATATCAAGGATTAAAATGAGGTTTAATTAGATAAAAATATTTTTTTGTGAATAGTAACTTTTTACTTTAATTTACCACGGTTAAATGTAAATTGGTTAATTAAGGGTAAAAATGATATTATTATTACCCTAACACATGTCATAATTCTATTGCCTAAGTATAATTAGAACAAAAAACAACCTTATAATTAAAATATGAACCTTTTTGGTCCACTTATATTAGATTAGTACATTTATTATTTTTTAATACAATGAAGAGTTAAAACAGTTAAAATCAATGTTTAATAACTAAAACATTTTTAATATAGTGTTATACATAATATAAATTCCATTATAAATATTAATTAAAAATATATAAGTATTTCCTAAATAATGGTATTTTATTTATAATTTTTAGACATTAAATAATATAATTTATTGATGACACAATGATGATGAAGTAATTACCTTATTAGTGAAATATTTAAATAATTGATTTTATAAATACCCAAATAAATATAATTTGACACTTTTGATGAATCCTAAGAATTTAATAGGCTATTATGACATGATAGGGTTGATTAACTGAATTAGGTGCTAAGTAATAATTCTAATTTGAATTTATGAAAAACAAAATACAAAATAGTGACAAAATTGACATAAAAGATTTTTTAAAACAAATATTATATTATTAATTGATATTCAATTCCTAAAAATTTAAGGATCACCCAAGAGACTTATATAATGATAGTTGTATTATTAATTAATCACTTGGGTTTCACTTGGAAGTTTATTGTATTTTTATTAACCCTATAATATAAAAATAAAAAGAGACATGGAAAATGTGAAACTAATTAACTAAGAGTTAAAACTAAAAGATAAGGTTAATATAGTGTCCCAAACCTGTCAAAAACCTATTGGTTTAGTGGTTTTTGACCCATCCCCACCATAGTCTTTAAATAAGTAACTTTGGATCTATTTTAAACTTAATATGAATTTATTATAAATTAATATTTCTAGCTTTTCTTAAGGTGCCCCTCACCCCTCTTATAAAAGGGTACACCCCCTTATATCTAATTCACAACTTTAGTGTCTTTTGTCTCACCAATATCCTGACCAAATATCCTATAAAATTCCCTCAATTCAACCTAGAGGCCTTAGTTTGATCGGAAATCCAACTTATGGAGCCCATTTGATCAAGTGAAAAGGGAGAACCCAAAGAAGAGGTATTGTTTTCACCACCCTCTTTCAAGTTCATTTCTTCTTCCACTTCTTCTTTCATTGATATTTCCATTATTAAATAATAACACCAGTATATTCTATATATTGTGATGTTATTATAAATATTTTCTAACCATATTCAATATTCTATCCTTAACATGGATGACATGTCACCATATGTGTGTGCGTACGGCTTACCATCTCCACGTCGTGGTGTTATTTTTATTCAATACATTTTTATTTAGATTGGTATAATAATGATGTGTAATTAATGTAAATAATAAATATAACATTATAATTATTATTTATATATGACAGAACATCAAATTATATATTATTTTAATAACAAAATAATGATATTATCACTCGTGCGTACGTACGGACTACTGTCTCCTCAAACATGATGAGATTCATTCCCCATCGTATCTATTAAATACTAATTTCATTTGATGATTAAAAATAAGGTTTAAGGGCTTAATATCATTCTGGATATGAATAATATAAAACTTATGGAAAATAAACACGGCTTCTGTAACAAAACATATAAAATAAAATGAGTAAGTGAACACCTGAAACAACAATAATACTAAAATATTATTAACAAAGCAATATTGAAATATCATATATGATATCATATTTATGTATATGATTATTGTATAGTTTAATAACAATGATTTATCTATTATACATGAGGTTAACCTACCCTCGACAAAGGACAAGTACAAGGTAAGGGTTTATTTCACAATCTCTACATTATCTGAGGTTGTTTATACATAATTATCTACTGCGACCTCTTTATCATCCACATCCATGTTTCTTAAAAATTTATTTCAAAACATTCTTACTATTTTATATACAATGGATTAAATTCATTTATAACCTTTTTTGAATTTTTATAATATGTTTATAAAGGAAACTTTCCGTCATTTTCCAAATAAGGTCCTTTTTAACCTTTTCAACAAAATTAAGGTAAGAATGTCCTTTTTAACTCATACAGTGAGTGCGGATATATTCCGCCATTATAAAATCGTATAAGCTTCCCTTACAAGATTTTAAAAATATTTTCAAAGTAAATTTTTTCTTTTATAATTATGTGACTTTTAAATGACTTCAAAAAAAGATATATTTCTCTCAATTAGTTTTGATTTAATGTATGTAAACATCTTTTGATGTATTTTAAGTCTATTTGATGTTGATTTATTATGATACAAAACATCCATATTGTATATATGTTTTGTGATATGTTTTACTATGGATGTGTTATTTTTATACAATTTATGGTTTATGGATAAATTGTTGACATTTTGTATTCTAGTTTCAATATGAATGCTTATGTTATGTTTAAACCTTTTCATATAAGGAATGCATTGGACTTAGTAAGTGATGGGTGGAACCCCTTATAGCTCCACGATGCATCGGTAGGTCTCATAAGACAAACTAGTGTCTTGGATCAAATCCTTGAAAAAAACATATTTGTAATCTTGGCACAAGGCCTTGACTATGTGGTTATGATAGTCTGGCATTATGCATTTTATTATTATGAAAGTGGTTATAGATATTTCATGTGATTATTCAACTAGTTTAATATCCATGTGAATAAGTAAATGGAATTATTTTATTTTATCTTTTCCATATTAAGCTTAAGTTCAAGTTTAAAAAGCTTTTGTTTTTTTATACAATGCGTTTAATGTTTATGTTTATTTATGAGAGTTTCTAATATATTGTTAACCTTACTGAGAATCTGAGCTCACCCCTTTCAATGTTTTTTTTCCGAGGATGTGAAGAAGTATTTTATTAATTACCTGCAAGGGTAGTATTAGGGGATATGAAGAAAATATGTTTTTTTGGTTTTTTTACTATATGATGTTATGTAAGACTTATGAATATATCTAGTGTTTCTAAGGCTACAAAACTAATCGGTTTTTCGAGACTTGATCAGTTGTGATCATTCCAATATTATGTAATAATGCCCTGAATATGGGTAATTGGGGTCAGGGCATTACATGTACTGACATAGATAATTTTATCATATGTGCCGCAATTAAATGTTAGTTGAATATGTTACATAGGTCAAACCTAATGTGGGATAAAGTAGGTATTGAGTTATGAGTTCCCTTGGGAACCTAGTGGTCTATGTGGTTTAATAAATATTAATTGAGAATTTGATAACTCTTCACTAATGAATTGAAATTATTTCAATACATAACAGCATACTCTTTTTATTGAATTTGTTTGCTTTAAACACTATTTATTGTGGCCCACAGATTTTCACTCGCACCCTACTTGAGCTTCTGGATCGGTTCCAAAATTTACATCATCTTTGGTGGACATGTTAAGTCTTAAGTCCATGTGTTAGATGTAAAATTTGGGGATGAAGCATTTTTAGGGAACCAAAAGTGGTTCAGGACCTGATGGGAGTCATCAAAATGTTTCTTTGGGGGCTTAATTTAATACTCTAGACACGTACATTAACATAGAATGTTTTTTGCTTCAGATTGTATATTGTATCTCCTTGTTTGATTGTCTTGAGATATTTGTATTGTTTTGGGATATCTACATGCTTCATTAAATATTTATTATTCATTCATGTATATTAATACTATAAAAGAGGGTTCTTTCTCCCCAAGATTGACTTATATGATCTTCTCTCTATGTCGGTATCCTTTAGAATATGTGGAGGCACGCAAGAGTTTATGTGAACAATCGTCCCAAGGCACCGATGTGTGACACCAGGATCAAGACATTGCAATAAACGAACAGTGGAATAATATTTGTGTTACAACCTATCTATAAAATATGTTGGAATTAACAATATTAACAACATTATGATACTTAAATATTTTTATATTTTTCCTAATGTTTTTAAAATAATATGTTTGGAATGAATATAATTTTATGAATCAAAACACCATATATTTTCTAAAGATATTTTTAATTTTTTAATGTACCAATTTTTGTTAAAAATAATATTTGAAAATTTGATAAATTTTGGTTAAAAAATAAAATTTATCTTTATATTATTAATGAAAAATTACTTAATGGTTTTTTTTTGTATTTTTCTGGTAATATTTTTTCCAGTGAATAATAAAATAATTATGATTTTATAAAAATGAAAATTGATTGATATTAATATTTTATTTATGATTTTAATTTTATCTCATTGGAAAATATTTACTATTTAGATGAAAATAATAAAATATATTTATTTGTAATATTACTTATATATTAATTAGGAATAATAAACTTTTTGTGATTAAAAATACATTTTATCAAAAAAAATATTTCTCGGTATTTTTTACATTATTAATTTAAAATTAAATTCAACGTAGATATATGCTATAAATATTGTAAAAATAATTCCATGTTTTGACTTTTAAAGTATAAATTTAATAAATATTTACATTTAATTCTAGTACAATAGTAAAATTAACATTGGTTATTTTGGTTACCATGGTAAAAGGTACATCGGATAATTTATGGTAATAATAATTTGATTTGGATTAAAAAATTACACTAATCTTAAAAACAATATTATTAGATGATATTTATTTTACCCATAACATAGAATGTTTTAATTTTTGTTACATAATAGAAACATGTACATGAAATTGAATTTAATATTATATAAATTAACGAAAATCATAAACTGTCACATTCTTTCTCTTAAACCTATATTATGTCTCCACATAGGGGAAAAGGAATGTTATGAATTGATATGATTGTCAATTTTAAAATTTATAAATTTATTTGAATGTTTGAATATACTTTATTAATTTTTTGGACCATTTGCATGATTTTATGATATTAATAATATTTTATTTAAAGGAAAGACAAAGATATAAAAAACATACATTAAAAAATATACTGTTTTTAATGTACTGTTATTCAGTGGATATCTTCTACTATAAATATAAATTTAACAGGTAAAATATTTAATCATATCATGGTATTGTTTTTGAAGAAATAATTACCAAAATTAATTTCACAACAAAGATGTTTTTATTTATTTAATAATGAAACAGACAAATAAATTCTACTAACAATATAAAAATAAATAAATATTTAATTAATTAACATTATCCAGTTTTTTAATTGATTACTATAAAATATAAAGGCTATTTTAATTATTTATCAAATTTATATAGTAGTCTTGTTATTTCATTAGACCGAAGTAATGAATATTGAAAATTGACACTAATAAAATTTGATCGAAATATTATTTTATTAAATTAATTAAAAAAAATTTAAATCAACAATAATACAAAGTGATAATTATTTCCTCTAAAATTTTATAAATTATTAATTTATGGTTCGATTATCATTATATATATAAAAACTACAACAATTTAATTTTAAAAAATTTGTCAGCATAATTAAAATTAAAATTGGCTAACTGTAGTCAATAAGAATTTTATGGTTTAAAATAAAACCCATACATGTACAAATTTTAGGGGATGATGATATTAGAACATTATATTATCTTTTATTCAAATCAATTTCCACGTTTTAGTTTTTGGATAAAAAAATAATTTATAATAATTTAATATTTTGATGATTTCCAAGGGTGCCACTCACATCTGTTATAAAAGGGAACTCCATTCCTCATTTCATTTTAACATCGTGAGACTTTGTGCCTGAAAATCATAAAAAGACTCATCTTCTAAATTTCATTATAACAATTATGGATGTCTTTGTATTCCAAAATTACCAAACTTAGTGTAAATATGATGATATCAAAATGGCATCTTCAAAAGAAGATGTAATCATTTTTACCAACTCATTTATATTAATTCCTGTTATTATATAACCTTAATGTGTTGTTTCCATAAAAAATTAATAACTCCAGTATCATCTGTATTATATAATTTAATTATGGTTATGGTATGACCACATTCCACCTTTTATACATCCTTCAATGAAACAAAAGCATTATTCATGTGTTTGTACGACTTACCGTCTCCATGCCATGGTGTATATTTTTTCATAAAAAATTAACTAAATGGGTATAATGCTAGAAATAATAGAAATATATGATAATTATTAATTGATATTTATTATGGAAAAATTAATATTCTATTCATTTTGTTTTCCTTTAACCATTATAGAAATGATATTGTCACTTGTTCCTACATATATCCTAATGTCTCCATGATGCAATGTGAATCATTTTTCATATTCGAAAATAAAAATTAATTATAACATATATATAATGAATAAATATTTTATATAGAACATAACATCATTCATGAAATGATGAATCTATGTCTTATTCATAAGAACCTAATGTTACACGACCAAACATGCATATGAAAATGAATTATCTAACATCCCAAATAAGGGTAATAACAAAATATTATTAACAAATTGGTGATAATATGATATAAGATAATCATATCTGATTAAATTAATATTTATGTTGTTTTTTAAAAAGTTAATAACCTTAATTATATCATTATAATAGATTTTAAAGAATGTTGTATTGAAGAGAAGTATAAGTTAAGGGTTTATCTCATGTCACTTTTATCTTTTGGAGATATATGACTTATTCACCACTTATTCATTTGTATGTTGTATATTTCCATTTTGATATATCATATCATGAATGTAATTACATTCATGGTATTAAAATTTCATTTTATAATTATTAATTTTATGGGGAATATGATTCATCTTATCATAATTTGTGAGGGACTACACATCAATTTTATCATAATATGTACATACATGGTATTGTGCACCAAATAATTTTATTTCTATTACATCATAGATATAGTTATTCATTTTAAATTATCTATCTCTTAAATGTCCACATCGTGAATATTACCATTTTCTAAACCATATATCATTTTACATACTGTGTTTACATTTCATGATATTTGATTAACATGGGAAGTATTTATAAATAAATATACCACACTCAATAAGGAAATATTGAAAAATAATAATTATTATAAATTAAATATATTTTTGGAGAATTATTTTGAATTACAGTTACGGGTGGAACCTAAAATTATATATCCCCAAGATTGATCGACCAGTCTCACAAGACAAAACTGCTTTCCAAATTAAAGTTTTTTCTACCTATAGTTTTAATCCATCTTTTAAAAGGCATTGAAGGTACTGGTATCATGTTCTAGATACATGAAATTCGATAATTAAGAAATCCATTCGTTCAGAATTCTATTATTACTATTCATGATATCATACTAATAATAAAAATATATTGATTCATTTTCATTCTCAGTTTATTGATTAAATAATGTTTCTTTTGATGTTATTTACCTTGTAGTATTTATTATGACTTACTATATATATTTAAATTATTATTGATTCGGGATTTCTATTTCTATAACTAATAATGAGCATTCAAGCTCACAATTTACATCTTTCCCTCTGATTATTATGATGATGAAATCATTTAATAAGTTTTAAGAAGGAATTTTATTTTCCATTTTATATTCATTGTTTTATTACCAATGTAATAGAGGGACCATGTACATTTCTAGGTCTTCAAGACTAGTAAGATTATTAATCCTTTGTGATGTGATCTCTTGAATCAATATCAATAAAATAAAATAAAAAATGACATAGGTATACATGGGTTGGGGTTATTACAATACCAAATTAATTTTTGAGTGTTATGAGAATTTTTAATTGAATTACAAGAAAGATATGGGTTTATGTGCATCATTTATTAGGGATAGTGAACCTTCAATCAATATAATGTAAGAAATGGTCTAACCCAACCATGAATGATGTAATTATGATTCAAACATTAATTAATATTTATGATTATAAATTTGTCTGATATTTTAATATATATTATTATATTTGGGGCATTATTTTTGTTTTCTTATAGAGTTAGATGAACATGATGGGGTTATGGTAGATGTTATATGAAAACGTTAAGGTGTATAGCTAGGTCACATTGATTTCATTTTTTAGTTTTTTTTTAAAATATTATCAATCCATCATGAATTCTTTTAAAGCTATATGATTATATGATCTATATGGTTATAAATTGTTATTTCTTGTTGGATTTCTATTTATATAAAATTACTTCGATTGTAAATTCTGTATGAATCATAAACATTGAATTGTTTTGGGGATATTTAATTATTATCATGATATTTATTCTGATGTTAATAATAATATAATCATTTCACAAGGACTAATTTGACCCCATCAGTATTTAGAATAATATATTTTATATGGAGATTCCATAAAGTTCATTTAGAGAATCATAATTGGATAGAGATTACTAAACAGCTAGTGTATGTTATCCATTCGATCCAAGATAGACATTACGTGTACAAAGACTAAATTATAAAAATATTTTTCTCTAATGATAAAACACCCTTGATATTGGATATAATAATCAATGGGGTATCTCATATAATAATAGAGAAGATTATGGAGACCCTTAGTTCAAAAGTGTTGTCGATTGAGTCATAATCTTTTCTCCTCAATAGTTATTCATTCCATATTTACTCTTTATCATGGATGGATGCACCAATAATGAGGTAGAATGAATATCTATCATCAAATGTATTGATTAATGAAATCACGCCTATATTAACTAGAAAAATAATAAACTGTGACTCAAAGTTGTTGACTAAAATAAACTATTGTGTGTTGGGAAAAAATCCCTCAAGGTAACATTGCAGTGTTTTTGGTTGATTGTGTTTGTTGACAAAGTAGTATTTCATGGATATTTGTCGAGTTCCCAAGATGTTGTTGACAATCATTGTTTACAAAGAACGATGACAAAGGAAAAGGACGATCTGGAGGCGGTACAAAAGAGCAGTACAAGGTGGCGCCGTTTCCGAGCGTTTGCCAAATTTTTGGGGTCCAAAATTTGGAGTTTGGTGAGCATCGCGAAAAGTGGATTTCCATGAAGAGCATAATTTCATATGGCAAAGGCATGAATTTCGTGAAGATAGGGTGCATGTTTTGGAAATCGCGAAGACCAGAAGAATGGAGGCGGTGATGCTTCGCGATTACGTCAAGCTTCGCGAACGGCAGATGCTGAAGCGCATCGCGGCGGAGAAGGGCTTTGTGAGGGAGCATCGCGGAGAAGGCGCGAGACGCGAAGGTAAGTTGACGGTGATTCATCGCGACTACGTCAAGCTCCGTGAATGGAAGATTGCCATGGAGCTTCGCGATTTGGACAGAATTCCGGCAGAAACTTTGGAGCTTCGCGATTTGGACAGAATTCCGGCAGAAACTTTGGAGCTTCGCGATTTGAGATGACGTGGCGTTGAATTCTCGCGTAAAGTACGAGGGTCGGTGGAATAGCCTATAAATAGAGGCCGACCCCTTCGATCGAAGTAGAGAGAATTTTCAGAGAAAATACTTTTCTCTCGATTTGCGAAGGTGGTTCGCGGAGCCAGTGTGCTTCGCGAAAGAGGTGCTTCGCGGCGGCTATTGTAGCTCCGCGAAACCTACGAGCTCCGCGTTGGCTTACTTAGCTTCGCGAGGGTCGTTGCTTTGCGATGTCTTGAGCATCGCGAGAGTTCTTCACGAGGGAGATTCGCGAGTGAGCTTCGCGAAAAGGCAGGAGCTTCGCGAAGGCTTGTTTGAGCTTCGCGAAATTGGGAGCCTCGCATTGTAGGGTGCTTTGCGAAGGTCTTTCCAAAGGTTGTTTGCCCAGTGGATAGTGGCAAAAGGGTATTCATCTACGGGTGAAAGTTGAACTTCAACAGAGAATCTACATACAGAGAAAGATGCATTCCTTAATGGAAATGAGGAGAACTACAGGTCTATAAACTATGAGTGGATTCCCTTCTGGAGCAGTGAGCTTAGAAGAGGAAGAAGGTGATCCTCTCCACCGGCAGTGAGCCAGAGAGAGAGAAACAGGGAGTGACCCTTGGGAAAGCAGTGAGCTGACCCTAAACTTTGTATAGGCAGTGAGCCTGGGCATAGAAGTGATCTAGTTCGAACATTGTAATCCACAGCTAGTAAAGTCTAGTGGAATTTGGTACGAACCGGCAACTTGTCGGCGTATGCTCCTTGGACGTAGCCCTTAGCGGTGAACCAAGTAAAAATCTCTGTGTCTGCCTGCTTACTTTCCTGCATTGCATTCAAAGCATCATCATCATGTAAAAGAGACAAGTGATCACAGTAACCACACAAGTGCAAACAAAGTGACCCTTGTAACAAAGAGGTCAAGATCTAGTGGGGCAGGAAGAACTTTGAAAAAGAATATCCATACCCTGATTCACCCCCCCTCTCAGGGTATATAGGCCCCTATTGGCCCTAAAAATTGGTATCAGAGGGATAGGTTGCTTTTATCCGATTTGTTTGCTTCAACTTAGTGTAGTCGATCTGTGTGGTTGAAGATACATTTTTCTATTATCTCTCAATCTGCCATGGGAAAAGGAAAAGCATCAAAGAAGAATCAGAAGTCAGGTAAATTCCCTCAGTGTGGAAGTGTTTTCGGAAAAAGTGTGATTCAACTAAAAGAATCAAACAGCTTACTGAAGGAAGGTCTGGATGAATCTGATAGGGAAAATATTGATTCACTCAATCATGATGTTGGAATGAGTGAAGTACATGAGCATCAGAGTGATGCCGAAACAGAAGAAGAAATTGAAGGAAGAATAGATATGCGAGCTGAGTTGGAGGCTTCTCTTGAGGAGATAGATGTTTGGAGAGAAAAAACAATGAAATCCAACAAATTTGTTCATGATGCCAAACTCTATATGCAGCAGTAGGAAGAAGAGAAGTCCGAGTTTATGAGAGAAATTGAGAAACTCAAGTTATCCACACGAGAGAACTCAGAATCAGTTAGTGAGTATATGATTAAGATTGAAGAACAGAAAAGGGAGATCGATGGATTGAATAGAAAAGTGAAAGATCAATTCAAAAGCATCGAAGAACCGAATATTCCAAGTGATGTTGGAAACACTGAAGAAGCCAAATCTAAAGATATCCAGATCAAGGGATTGGAGATTGAGGTCAACAAGCTAAAAGGATTAAATCAAAGGCTTATTGATATAGTTACTGACCTAACAGAGAAGAATGATTCACATGCTGAAGAGCTGCAGAAGATGGCTAGAATGAAAGGAAAACAAAAGGCTGGTGATTATGAAGAGAGTCAAAAGTCAGATGAAGAACAGAATCTTAAAGCCATAAATAATGATCTAGCAGCACAGTTGTCTGCAGAAGTTCAGAAAAATCAAAGGCTACAACAAGAGAATGAATGTTGCTCTGACTCTGTCGCTCAAGAAAAATTGAAGGTAAAGGAGAAAAATGACATGGTTGATAAGCTGAAGCATGAACTGGAAGATGAGGTAAGTAGAGGGAAGCTTCTCAAGGAAAAACATGATGTCCAACTTGAATCAAGGGATATGAAGATTCAAAAGTTGGTAGAAGAGCTAGAATGAGTCAAGAAGGAAATAGAGAAGTCTAAATCCAAAGATAAGCCCAAGTTGAAGGATGCACTACACTTGCTATTTGATCACCCTTCGACAAGTGATGATAAAATGAAGAACAGATATGCTATTTCTGAAGAGAAACAACATAATATTTTCTCAGCTCAAAGACCAGCAAGTTTTGGAAAAGCTGGTATTGGATATGATAATCCCACTCCTATGGATGATAAGAAAAATGCAGTGAAAAATTACAAAGGTAAGAAAAATCCTGTAGGTGCTGGAGATAGGTCTATGAGGATAATTTCAAGGAGTGATGATATGTGCTATTTCTGCGGAGTTCATGGCCACACATCAAGCTTCTGTACAGAGGCTCTGGAGTACATTTCAGGCTGTAAAAAGGGAAACATTAATAAATACGAGAACAGGAAGAAGCATCATGAGAAATTAGAAAGAAGAGATTCTCAGAGGAAAGCATATATTAGATGCTATTACTGTGGAAGAATGGGACACACCATGATCATGTGTCAGGAAGCTCAGGAGAACAATATCAGAGGAAGAACTCAAGGTGAATCAACATCTCAGCAGAGAGATGATAAAATGAGGAATGCCTTTGAGGGAAAATGTTTTATATGTTATCAGTATGGGCACATGGCGAGACATTGTAGTAAGAAGAAAGTAGGAAAGGGAAAGGAACAAGAAAAGAGATCTCCACTACAGGAAGTGTACAAGAAAGAAGCATGTACTGGGAGACAAAGTGGTTAGGAGAAGAATAGGCTTCAAGCCTCGGGGAAATCACATGGAGCTAAACGAAAGGTGTATCAGTCACCTCCTCTGTCATACCCACAACAGCTCTTAAGGAGAGAATGTGAGCAAACCTGGAAGATTAAGGGGAGATCTACTCCAGCAGTGATAAATAAGAATGGACTTTCAATGGAGGACCCACCACCAATGGAAAATAGGTTGGTGACCCCTAAATCTGATAAAAGGCAGATAAGAAAAGAATGCATCGAAAAATCCACATGTCGTGTTTCTCAGCGAGAAGTGAAGGAAAGAGGAAGACCCCTAAGATGGGAGAAGAAGAAATGGAAGATTCCAAATAGAGAGGTTTCTACTCAGAGAAATAATCAAGGAAAATAGAATTTTGGAAGAACATCAAAGATAGAGCTATGTACTAGTGTTTTTAAACCCCAAATGGCGAGAAAGGCCAATCCTACCAAATATACCTTTCAGAAAAAGGCTCAGAATGTAGGCAATGAATGCCTAGTCATATGGCCAGAATAGTTGAAGTTGGCTAGGCAGTTGGAGGAAGCAAGAAAGGGGTGTGATGCCCTCCAAGAAAAAATCATAGGGTTGACCCATCAGGATCAACCATCATCCTCATCTTGAGGATTTCGAAAGAAACCCTCTCTCCCTATGTATATAAATTCTATTAACTGATGATCCGTGTGTTTCAGGTTTTAGGGAGATACAATCCAAGGGGAAGTGGCATCTAAGGATGCGAAGTGGAGAAGTGATATGATCTAGAGTTTAAATTGATTCAAATCAGGTACTAGAGTTGAAAAATAAAGGGATCAACAGAGAACAATTGAAAGTGATTGTGTTATTAACTCTATCTCTTGTTTCCTACACCGAGTTCCAACTCAGTAGGCTTAGAGATTTGGTTAATGGATCGATGTTGAGTGCTAGATTAGTATAAATGGTGCACGTGGAGAAGAATGATTATGGGTCTCTGTCGTTGGGCCTAACAGATAGAAGTGTTGTGTAACACAGGGGGAGCATTTGATAACAAAATCAGATGCCAGATCCGTCAAGGAAATAATTGGATGACCCAGCTCAGGTGTTGTCTATTGAGATAAGACGTACTGTGGGAGAAGCATCAATGATCAAGAATTTCATGATTATTTATTTTGATCTAACATTGTGGTATCAGCTGACTGTTTTCAGGATACCAAGAAGCTGCGAGAAGTAGTGGAAAGAAATGAAGCCACTGAAGAATGAGTCAGTGCACAATTTCCTGACGAATGTGTTGAGAAGGAAAGCAAAAAAGGGGGAGCATAAATAACTAATGCTGATTTAGAAAATAAGAATCCTCATATGCACAATAGTCAAAGAATCGAGCTGAGATTGACATGCAGAATATCATTGGTGAATAGTCATCTCTAGCTCAGACAAAGAGAATGGTGATAGGACATTTGCAACAGTTGCAAGGCAGGAGACAATCAGATTATTCCTAGCCATTACAGTGCAAAGAAAGTTCAAAGTGGTTAAGATGAATGTCAAATCTGCATTTCTCAATGGGGTTACGGAATAAGAAGTGCATATTGAGAAGCCAAATGGTTTTCTCATTCATGAATATGTGAATAAGGTTTGTCGACTGTAGAAGGAATTGTGTGGGCTGAAACAAGCACCAAGAGTATAGAACTGAAGGCTACATCAGTATTTGAAGAAACTTGGTTTCCAGCGTGGTGGAGCTTCTTACGATATCTATCTCAACCACAATAGTAATCAAAGGATGATGAGGCTGGTCTATGAAGAAGACATAATATTTGGCGGATCAGATGATGCACAGTGCAAAACATTTTTCTGCATCCATGAAACATGAGTTCCAAATGTCTATGATTGGTCAGTTGATGTCTTTCCTTGGTCTAAAGGTGACACAGGGAAGGAATGGAACATTAATTTCTCAATCCGAATATGTCAATGGGGTTTAGGAAAGATTTGGAATGGAGAATTCCAAAGAAATGAATACTCGGGTTGCTACCCGGATGAGATTATCAAAAGATGAGGATGGAAAGGCAGTTAATATCACAGAATACAGGCAAATCATTGGAATATTGTTGTACTTAACCGCAACAAGGCCTGATATTGTTTTCGCCACATGCCAAGCAACGAGATATCAAAGTAATCCCAAGGAAAGTCACATGCTTGCAGTGAAAAGAATACTTCGGTATATCAAGGGCACGGTGGACTTCGGCTTGACATACAACGACAAATCTCAGACAGAGTTATTGGGATATACTGATGCAAACTGGGCCGGTTCAGCAGATGATAGAAAATCAACGTCAGGTGGTGCATTCTATCTTGGCGGACTATATATTGCTTGGTTAAGCAAGAAGCAGGATTGCATTTCATTAAGCACCGCAGAAGCAGAGTATATTGCGGCCACTCAAGCATGCACACAGTTATTGTGGATGAAGCAGCAGCTTGAAGATATGGGAGTTGAAGTGAAGTCTCCGATCGGAATCCAGTGCGATAACTCAAGTGCTATAAATCTCAGCAAAAATCTCGTCCATCACTCTCGGACAAAGCACATTGAGATAAAGTATCATTTTATCAAGGAGAAAGTTGAGCAGGGGATCGTGAAGTTGGAGTATGTGCCTACAGAGCTACAGGTTGCAGACATTCTGACAAAGGCCTTACCCAAGGAAGCTTTTGAAAGGCATCGACTGGCTCTGGGAGTTCATCCAATTCCCCACACTTGAAATAGAGTGGATGTGGTTCCCCCCCCCCCCCTCTCCCCGAGGTATGATGTGTTTTTCCCTAATGCGCTGATATGTGTTCTCTCCTACGTTACAGACTACACAGGAGTGACCTTTGGGTTCATTGACAAAGGGGGAGAAAAGTGTTTGTTAATTGGGGAGAAAATCGTGCGGATATTTGATAAATCATAATTGATACGGGGAGAAGCTGACAGGTGGAGCAGCCAGAAAGGGGGAGCAATGAGAAAGGGGGAGAGTATTTTAAATCTGACGATGCTAGAAGTGATCGATCAAAGAATTGAAATCACGACAGCTGAGGATCGTGATAAAAGCAGAACAGTGGTGTTGGAATGGTGTGAGATGGTGTCCAGCTATCAACAATTGGTATCAAATTAGGAATTCACCAATTGGTATCAGTGTGGTTCAACAAATGGTTTTATTTTAACAATTGGTATCAGGGTGGAATCGACAATTGGGGTCTAACATGAAGTGATTCATTGATGAAATTTTCATACTACTCTTGTTTCTCACGCCGAGCTTTTCTCATGTTGGCTTAGAGTACGTGTTAAGTGAATCCTTGAACGCTATCAGAATCGCAGGGGGTGAATGGTGGTAGCGGCTGGAAGAAGACTCAGTGAGGTATCAAAGTGAAGAAAATCATCTTGAGCAGAATTGTGAAGAGTTGTCAACAAACCCAAAGGGGGAGATTGTTGGGAAGAAATCCCTCAAGGTAACATTGCAGTGTTTTTGGTTGATTGTGTTTGTTTACAAAGCAGTCTTTCATGGATATTTGTCGAGTTCCCAAGATGTTGTTGACAATCATTGTTGACAAAGAACGATGACAAAGGAAAAGGACGATCTGGAGGCGGTACAAAAGAGCAGTACAAGGTGGCGCCATTTCCCAGTGTTTGCCAAATTTTTGGGGTCCAAAATTTGGAGTTTGGTGAGCATCGCGAAAAGTGGATTTCCATGAAGAGCATAATTTCATATGGCATAGGCATGAATTTCGCGAAGATAGGATGCATGTTTTGGAAATCGCGAAGACCAGAAGAATGGAGGCGGTGATGCTTCGCGATTACGTCAAGCTTCACGAACGGCAGATGCTAAAGCGCATCGCGGTGGAAAAGGGCTTTGAGAGGGAGCTTCGCGGCGAAGGCGCGAGCCACGAAGGTAAGTTGACGGTGATTCATCGCGACTACGTCAAGCTTTGTGAATGGAAGATTGCCGTGGAGCTTCGCGATTTGGACAGAATTCCGACAGAAACTTTGGAGCTTCGCGATTTGAGATGACGTGGCGTTGAATTCGCGCGTAAAGTACGAGGGTCGGTGGAATCGCCTATAAATAGAGGCCGACCCCTTCGACCGAAGCAGAGAGAATTTTCAGAGAAAATACTTTGCTCTCGATTTGCGAAGGTGGTTCGCGGATCCAGTGTGCTTCGCGAAAGAGGTGCTTCACGGCGGCTATTGTAGCTCTGCGAAACCTGCGAGCTCCGCGTTGGCTTACTTAGCTTCGCGAGGGTCGTTGCTTTGCGATGGCTTGAGCATCGCGAGAGTGCTTCACGAGGGAGATTCGCGAGTGAGCTTCGCGAAAAGGCAGGAGCTTCGCGAAGGCTTGTTTGAGCTTCGCGAAATTGGGAGCCTCGCATTGTAGGGTGCTTTGCGAAGGTCTTTCCAAAGGTTGTTTGCCCAGTGGATAGTGGCAAAAGGGTATTCATCTACGAGTGAAAGTTGAACTTCAACAGAGCATCTACATACAGAGAAAGATGCATTCCTTAATGGAAATGAGGAGAACTACAGGTCTATAAACTGTGAGTGGATTCCCTTCTGGAGCAGTGAGCTTAGAATAGGAAGAAGGTGATCCTCTCCACCGGCAGTGATCCAGAGAGAGAGAAACAGGGAGTGACCCTTGGAAAAGCAGTGAGCTGACCCTAAACTTTGTATAGGCAGTGATCCTGGGCATAGAAGTGATCTAGCCCGAACATTGTAATCCACAGCTAGTAAAGTCTAGTGGAATTTGGTACGAACCGGCAACTTGTCGGCGTATGCTCCTTGGACGTAGCCCTTAGCGGTGAACCAAGTAAAATTCTCTGTGTCTGCCTGCTTACTTTCCTGCATTGCATTCAAAGCATCATCATCAGGTAAAGGAGACAAGTGATCACAGTAACCACACAAGTGCAAACAAAGTGACCCTTGTAACAAAGAGGTCAAGATCCAGTGGGGCAGGAAGAACTTTGAAAAAGAATATCCATACCCTGATTCACCCCCCCCCCCCTCTCAGGGTATATAGGCCCCTATTGGCCCTAACATTGTGATTGTTCAATAATATTTGGGGAATTGACAATCTATCTTGATGAGTCATAATAATTGATCACATAATTCTCCTTAAATACAACTTATTCCAACTTCCAATAGTTACATAATTCGCATGTGGATTCAAACTTTAATCTATTTTCTTCCATCTCCAATCTAATAAATGATGAAATAATGATCTAAATAGTGAAATATTAAATGGTATTACATTAAATTTATATGATTTAAGAGTATATAAATGATATTGATAATACCACACCCCAAAGGATATATACTATATATCTTAAGGATAACTTTTATAAAAAGAAACAAATATTAGAATTCATTCAAATTTTGATTATACAAAAATACTGAAATGAAATGTAAAAAATTAATAGATGTATAAAAAAATTACCTTAGCAATGGTATAATTAATAAAAATATCTTTTATACTCATGAATTTATTCGGGTCATTCATATATTCATCAATGGTTCAAGGATCCTCAAAGTGATTAAATCAAATAATACTGTCACATTTGGTGTATATTGTTTAAAACATAAAATATCCTACTAAATTATGATTATTAAAATTCCATGGTTTAGTATATCATTAATTGATTTTTAATTCATTATAATTGTATTAAATTTCATTTAAAAATCCTTAGGGAATTCTGTACTATAATGGACTAATTTTTTCCCTTCATGGTTTATATTTTTCATGGGGTCATACCATCCACATAAAATTCTATATTTAAAATTAATCTGTACTTCCATATAATATTCCTAGAATTATATTAAAGAAGACACCTTAATGAAGTATAGATTATAGTCTAGAATAATATTTTTAAATCCAATTCCATTTAAAAATATAAATCTACAAATTCTATCCCCATGGATAATGTATATATATATTTATATATGATTTTATGATAATGTTTTTTAGAATTTTATAAATAGAGTAATCATTAAAAGTGAAATAATGAAACTAAAAAAGAATAATTGAAAGTATTCAACATGAATAACCCATGTGGCTTATAGAATGAGTCATATCGCTACAAGAATAGTTATTATGAAAACATATCAATTCCTTATGGGGTTATCATACTATTATATAAAAATTCTTATAAGAGGATTTATGTTTAACAATGTATAATATTGTGGTGAAATTTCACATTGAGGTTAAAATACACTAACTAATATCAATCATTTAAAACATGTTTAACAATGGTGAATAGTTAGATATTTTTATTGTGAAGCTTGAATCTCCAAATAAAATTATATTATGATAATTATACAACCTTATAGTTCAAAAAAACTATATAAAATAAGAATATAAGAAGATGTATCACCTTTGGACATTTTACAAAGGTGAAATGAAATTATATTTTAATCCATCCATTATATGAGGGATAACTCTTCTAAAAATATAAAGTATAATATTAACTCTAATAGTGCATATTCTATAATTACACTAGATGGATAAAGAATAAAAATAACTAAAAATATCATATTCTTTAGAAAATATCAATTATAATCATTATTAGTATGGTTATATTGTAATATGGGGTGATATAAAACTACATGAATCTTGGTTCTTAATGTATCACAAAAAAATACATGGTTTAACAAATATGAATAATTTTTTTAAACAATAGATGTTTTTCACATGCTACAATACTAAAAATAAATAAATTGTGGTTCTTATTATATGATTTAAAATTTTATAGTTCATTCATATTACTATTATTCATCATTATATTTATTTAATGATATTACTATTTTAGATAATGGTAAATTGTAACATTGAAGTTAAATACAAGGGATTATTATCCATGTGAAAAATAATGATATATGAAAAGATAAAATTTCTAAAAACCTATCTAAAAATTGGTATTTCATCATCATAACACAGAATCCCACAATTCAAGTGGACATTATCCTACTTTGCCTTCACATAATGTTTAGATATATTTAGATCTATGTGTTGTAATCATTTTGTTTTTACTAGATAATAAGTGTCACCTACAAATCCTTGTCCTAAAAAAATTCATTTTTGCACAATCTTCCTATTTAACCTAGGTGCTTGATTCCAACCTCAATTTCATTAGGTAAACCTTATTCATTTTTCACATTGGTTTTCATTTCATTTTTTCATTCTATTATTTCTTTTTAATACACAAGTTTTATTTTTCTTCAGAATTCATTATTTAATGTACATATATATATATATATAACATATGGATTTATTCCAATCATTGTAGGATTTTTAGATATTCCTAGACCATTAATCTCAATCAAATTTCTAATCATATTGTACACATTCATGTTGAGATTACCCCTTTATATATAAGTGTTTTGTAATTTTAAAAAATGTTTTGAATGAATTCTATATCAATAAGATATGTAGATATTTACCATATATACTTACTGGGACCTGACCATAATTATAGTATTCAAAATTGAATAAACTTATAGCGATTGAACTGATTTCCAACATCTAATTTTTCATCTATACAATTTCATAATATTTAAAAAAAATATTCAGCATTAATTATATGGAGAAAATTAATTTTCATACATTATCATTACATAACATTTTTTGAATACATAAAACATTAAAAAAATATATTCCAAAAGACCACGTTAGTTTAGCGACTTTTGAAATATTGAAACATATAAACTTCTACATAAGTAGACTACATTATCTCTGAATAGTTTCTTCATTACAATAATCCTTCATAGACACATCATACATAATAAATATCTTCATAACATGGGAAAGGAAAGATAAAAATGGGTGAGCTCAGACGGTCTATAAGGGTAAAAAAATGGAGAAAGGAAATCATAAACATGAGAATAAGGGAATGAGAATGTGATCATAACATTTGATGATCATACCCTACGTATAATAATATTATAAACATGAATCCTTACAAAATCATTATAGTTTATAAGGTAGGAATAATAATTAAAAAAAGTCATAATAATTCAAATAAAAACATAGGAACACAACATGTAATTGTGTTTGACAAATAAGCATTTAAGATTATTTCTATAGTCTCCAAGGCCTCCCTACTAAGACCATCATGGTAGTATTGGTTCAATACCCATAAAATATTGTTAGTTATAGTAAAATAAAATTTCTATACAAGTAGCATGAGTTCACTCCTAATTTCATCTTGGTTTCCATGGTCCACTCCCATGGACATCATATCATTCATGGGTCATTATCAAGACCATCTTAGTCTATCTCATGGGATATAATTCTTCACAAAATTTATTATAGGGATATATAGGTCCCTCACATCTCATATTGAAATAATACATTCAGGTTTAACAAGATTATATATAATAATTTAATAAAACATGATATTAAAGGGGCATTATAAATAGATAATTACATCATACCATATGAAAAATGTTAGGTTATATAATCATTTTATCATAAACATATCTGGTGAAAAGTGGGAGGTTTCCAATGAATATAACATGTAAAATAGAAATGATTCTTTTAAAAATCATGCCATAAATTGATAATTAATTTAGTGAAATACTATTAATGAAATAATTGAATAATTTCACCATAATTTCATGAGTAATAGAAACAGATGTTATCATAGATGGGGAATAATTTTTAAAGAACTTTTAAAAACTATCCTTGATGAAAAAATCCATTCTGGATTGAAAAACACTTTTAAAATCATAAAACATTTTTAATTCGTATTTCATAGAAATTAGATTATAAATATTTTAAAAAATTCTTTGAAAAACTTAAAAAATTTAAAAATCATTTTTTATTTTAAAATTATCATCAAAATTCAGTTTAAAAATATTTTTCAATACATAGATTTTCATTAAAAATGATTTCGGATTGAAGTGGAAAATATGATCATATTTTTATTAAAAATGATTTCATAATTATTTTATGTTCTAAAATAGGAAAAATTGTACATATAAATGAATATATTTCTAATATCCATATTATAATAAAATTCACAAGTTTTCATGAGATATGGGTAATAAGAAATCAATAATGTAATCCTCATTATAAATAATTTCGTCAAAGGATGAGAATGATTAAATAAACACTTACAACATGGTAACATGGGATCATAAAATCCATGTATGAAAATGAAAATAAATTAGGATAAAAATATACATAAATGAATAATATTCATTATATAACATGTCAAATATAATTATATACACTTAGAAAAAAAATATATATAGCTAATAAAACATGTGTCTCAAAAATGGAAAATTGAGACAAAACTATCGTTATGTTATGGTAGCATTTGAAAAATTGGCACCAAGAAATAATTATATTATAATTTATATTTATATACACATATATTTATGTATAAGAATAATTTATTACATTCATGGACTACATAAACTCCACATAAAATGAATTGGTGGTTAAAGAAACATATAACTCACTAAAATAAAATGTTAGATGAAACCGCCTAACTTGTGTCTCAAATCTCTTCAATATTCTACAATATTCTAGAATATTAAATGTAATTTTATTATAAAGAATTATCATAAGAATATTATTATATCTAATTCCATATATGGTTTTATAATGACCATATTTTACCATATTTTTAACAATGTTGTGTTAAGGTTTCACTTCAGGAAAAATTCTCTTTGTTCTTCGCATGTATCATAATTTATTATATATTTGGACCAAAAACATATATAATGATTTCAATAATGTAGACAATGATATAAATATCATTTATATTCTGTGTTTTTTAATTATAATAATCTATATTATATAGATGTATGAAATGGATGACCCTATTCATGGAGATGGAAAGTCATTTGTACTTATGAATGATGTTTCTGTTTTTATTGTCATATTGAAACAAAGAATGAATGTTAAATATTATATTTATAATATAATTATTATTTCAAATATATCATATACTTTCATTGAACACATCCTTATTACATTTTGTTCAGTGTGTGCACAAATAAGATCTCTTTAAGGGGGAGATAGTCCACACTTTCTAAAAAAATTATAATATTTACTCCAAATTGAATGTGTAATGACATTTATTGTAATTTTATTAAATAATATTAAAGATATAATATATATAATATATAACATAGATAAATATTTTTTCTAACAAAATTTCTCCCTCATAGGTTGTAAATTAAAAATTATCAATAATCATTTCATTAGGTGGTAGATCATCGTACATTTAAACATTATGTTCTTTAACCATTAGATGGAGGTGTGTATAAGTGTACTTAAAAATATTATCATAAAAAATACTAGAATAATTATAATATGTTTTTTATATGCATGGAATAAAATTACTTTAATGGTGGAAAATTAAAATTAATTAAAATGTTTTTGAGAGGAGACGTTATCTCTTAATTAGGTAACTCCTTTTGGTTTGTTCTAAAAGGATTCCTTTGATTTCATTATTCACAATGAGAGGGTTATATGAGAAAGTTAGATATTATGGGGAGTTTATTGTGTAGATATTGGAAAATATATATATGTATATTAGGTGTGACGAATAGGGATATGTGTTGGCTTTATATAGGGAAGGGAAAGCAAATCCAAGTCAATTTTTTAAAAAAAATAGGATTAACCACTTTTTCACAAACAAAACTCATAAAAAACATAATATTTAATTTTAAATGGATTAATTATGGCATGAAAAAAGTGTTCCAGACAAGTTTCATGGTCGTTTTGGGTCATAAATTTATGGTTTAGTACATTTTTAACATAATTTTATCTCCTAATCAGCGTAAATAATTTATATAACTTTCTCTAATATTATTGTTCAAATATTATGATGATATTATTAGATTTTATAAATTGTTATGATTCCTAATATGGAGTAAATTTTTAAAAATACTAACCATATTAGTGGCATAAATTAATTTTAAAAAAATCACATTGGCGGGATGACATTGTATGTTTTATTTAAATTAAAAAAATCCAAACCTTTGCTATGTTTTTATACAAAATATCAACGAAAATTTTATTCCAATGAATTTAATTGGATAAACTGATAACAATATGATCTAATTAAATATTTATATAAAATTAAAATACTATTAACCATTACAAATAAATTTGATGATAAGGCAGTGTTGAATTAAAATCTTGTATTTTTTACTATTCAACGAAAAATGATGTCTTTCATAAAAATCCCAAACATTTCCCGTATGTTAATTTTGAAATTATAAATTCCAAAAATTAAATTATTTTATCAAATTAAATTTATAAATGTTTCTAAAATTAATTTTATTATTTTTCATAGAACGACATGAAAATCATTTCATATGAGAAAATAGTATATTTAATTATATAAGGACATATAAAAAATTATTTCATTCATTATCAGTATATTGTAATTATATAAAATAATTATATAAGGACATATAAAATTATTTCATTCATTATCACTTTATATGAGAAAATAGTATATTTAATCATATCATGGTATTTTTTTGAAGAAATAATTACCAAAATTAATTTTACAACAAACATGTTTTTATTTATTTAATAATGAAACAAACAAATAAATTCTACTAAAAATATAAAAATAAATAAAAATTTAATTAATTAACATTATCCAGTTTTTTAATTTATTACTATGAAATATAATGGCTCTATTAATTTTTTATCGAATTTATATAGTATTCTTGTTATTTCATTAGACCGAAGTAATGAATATTGAAAATTGACACTAATAAAATTGGTTCGAAATATTATTTTATTAAATTAATTAAAAAAATTAAAAATCAACAATAACACAAAGTGATAATTATTTCATCTAAAATTTTATAAATTATTAATTTATGGTTCAATTTGCATTATATATATAAAAACTACAACAATTAAATTTTAAAAAAAATCAGCATAATTAAAATTAAAATTGGCTAACGTAGTCAATAAAAATTTTATGGTTTAAAATAAAACTCATACATGTACAAATTTTATGGGATGATGATATTAGAACCTTATATTATCTTTTATTCAAATCAATTTCCACGTTTTAGTTTTTTGATAAAAAATAATTTATAATAATTTAATATTTTGATGATTTCCAAGGGTGCCACTCACATCTGTTATAAAAAGGGAACTTCATGCCTCATTTCATTTTAACATCGTGAGCCTTTGTGCCTGAAAATAATAAGAAGATTCATCTTATAAATTTCTTTATAACAATTATGGATGTCTTGGTATTCCAAAATGACCAAACTTAGTGTAAATATGATGATATGAAAATGGCGTCTTCAAAAGAAGATGTAATCATTTTTACCAACTCATTTATATTAATTTATATTATTATATTACCTTAATGTGTTGTTTCCATAAAAAATTAATAACTCCAATATCATCTATATTATATAATTTAATTATGACTATGGTATGACCACATTCCACCTTTTATACATCATTCAATGAACCAAAAGCACTATTCATGTGTTTGTAGGACTTACCGTCTCTATTCCATGGTGTATATTTTTTCATAAAAAAATTAACTAAATGGGAATAATTATAGAAATACTAGAAATATATGATAATTATTAATTGATATTTATTATGGAAAAATTAAAATTCTATTCATTTTTTTCCTTAAACCATTATGGAAATGATATTGTCACTCGTTCCTACATATATCCTAATTTCTCCATGATGCAATGTGAATCATTTTCCATATTCAAAAATAATAATTAATTATAAAATATATATAATGAATAAATATTTTATATATAACCATAACATCATTCATTAAGTGATGAATCTATATCTTATACACAAGAACCTAATGTTACATGACCAAACATGCATATGAAAATGAATTATCTAACATCCCAAATAAGGGTAATAACAAGATATTATTAACAAATTGGTGATAATATGATATAAGATAATCATATCTGATTAAATTAATATTTATGTTGTTTTTAAAAAATCTAATAACTTTAATTATATCATTATAATATATTTTAAAGATTGTTTTACTAAAGAGAAGTATATGTTAAGGGTTTATCTCATGTAACTTTTAACTTTTGGGAATATATGACTTATTCACCACTTATTCGTTTCTATGTTGTATAATTCCATTTTGATATATCATATCATGAATTTAATAACATTCATGGTATTAAAATTTCATTTTATGATTATTAATTTTATGGGGAATATGATTCAACTGATCATAATTGGTGAGGGACTACACATCAATTTTAACATAATATGGACATACATGGTATTGTGAACCAAATAATTTTCTTTATATTACATCATAGATATAGTTATTCATTTTAAATTATCTATCTCTTAAATCCCCACATCGTGAATATTACAATTTTCTAAACCATATATCATTTTATGTACTGTGTTTACAATACATGATATTTGATTAACTTGGGAAATATTTATAAATAAATATACCACACTCAATAAGAAAATATTGAAAAATAATATTTTTTATAAATTAAATATATTTTTGGAGAATTATTTTGAATTACAGTTACGGGTGGAGCCTAAAATTATATATCCCCAAAATTGATCGACCAGTCTCACAAGACAAAAATGTTTTTCAAAATTAATGTTTTATCTACCTATAGTTTTAATCCATATTTTGAAAGGCATTGAAGGTACTGGTATCATGTTCCAGATACATGAAATTCGATAATTAAGAAATTCATTCACTCATAATTCTATTATTACTATTCATGATATCATACTAATAATAAAAATATATTGATTCATTTTCATTCTCAGTTTATTGATTAAATAATGTTTCTTTTGATGTTATTTACCTTGTAGTATTTATTATGCCTTACTGTATATATTTAAATTATTATTTATTCATGATTTCTATGTCTATAACTAATAATGAGAATTCAAGCTCACAATTTACATTTTTCCTCTGATGATTATGATGATGAAATAATTGAATAAGTGTCAAGAAGGAATTTCATTTTCCTTTTATATTAATTGTTTTATTACCAATGTAATAAAGGGACCATGTACATATCTAGGTCTTCAAGACTAGTAATATTATTTATCCTTTGTGATGTGATCTCATGAATCAATATCAATAAAATAAAATAAAAATTGACATAGGGATACATGGGTTGGGGTTATTACAATACCAAACTAATTTTTGAGTTTTATGAGAATTTTTAATTAAATTGCAAGAAATATATGGGTTTATGTGCATGATTTATTATGGATATTGAACCTTAAATCAATATAATGTAGAAAATTATTTATCCCAACCATGAATGATGTATTTATGATTCAAAAAATAATTAATATTTATGATTATAAATTTTTTTGCTATTTTAATATATATTATTATATTTGGGGAATTATTTTTATTTTCCTATAGAGTTAGATGAACATGATGGGGCTATGGTGTATTTTCTATGAAAACTTTAAGGTGTATAGATAGCTCACATTCCTTTCATTTTTTAGTTTTTTTTTAAATATTATCAATCCATCATGAATTCTTTCAAAGATATATGATTATAGGATCTATATGGTTATAAATTTTTATCTCTTGTTTGATTTCTATTTATATAAAATTAATTCGATTGTAAATACTGTATGAATCATAAACATTGAATTGTTTTGGAGATATTTAATTATTATCTTGATATTTCTTCTGATTTTAATAATAATATAGTCATTTCACAAGGACTAATTTGACCCCATCAGTATTTAGAATAATATATTTTATATGGATATTCCATAAAGTTCATTTAGAGAATCATAATTGGATAGATATTACTAAACAGTTACTGTATGTTATACATTCGATCCAAGATAGACATTACGTGGACAAATAGTAAATTAAAAAAAATACTTTTCTCTAATGATAAAACACCCTTTATATTGGACATAATAATCAATGGGGTATCTCATATAATAATAGAGAAGATTATGGAGACCCTTAGTTCAAAAGTGTTGTCGATTGAGTCGTAATCTTTTCTCCTCAATAGTTATTCATTCCATATTTACTCTTTATCATGGACGGATGCACCAATAATGAGGTAGAATGAATATATGTCATCAAATGTATTGATTAATGAAATCACACCTATATTAACTAGTAAAATAAAAAATTGTGACTCAAAGTTGTTGAGTAAAATAAACTATTGTGATTGTTCAATAATATTTGGGGAATTGATAATCTATCTTGATGAGTCGTAATAATTTATTACATAATTCTCCCTAAATAAAATTTATTCCAACTTCTAATAGTTTCATAATTCGCTTGTGGATTCAAACTTTAATCTATTTTATTCCATCTACAATATAATAAATGGTGAAATAATTACCGAAATAGTGAAATATTCAGTGGTATTACATTTTATTTATATGATTTAAGAGTATATAAATAATATTGATAATACCACACCCCAAAGGATATATACTATATATCTTAAGGATAACTTTTATAGAAAGAAACAAATATTAGAATTCATTCAAATTTTTATTATACAAAAATACTGAAATGAAATGTAACAAATTAATTGATGTTTAAAAAAATTACCTTATCAAATGGTATAATTAAAAAGAATATCTTTTATACCCATGAATTTATTTTGGTCTTTCTTATATTCATTAATGGCTCAAGTATCCTCAAAATGATTAAATTAGATAATACTGTCACATTTGGTGTATATTGTTCAAAACATAAAATATCCTACTAAATTATGATTATTAAAATTCTATGGTTTAGTATATCATTAATTTATTTTTAATTCATTATAATTGTATTAAATTTAATTTAAAAATATTTAGGTCTATTTTGTACTATAATGGACTGATTTTTTCCCTTCATGGGTTATATTTTTCAAGGGGTCATACCATCCAAATAAAATTTTATAGTTAAAATTAATTACTAATTCCATATAATATTCCTAGAATTATATTAAATAAAACACCTTAATGAAGTATAGATTATAGTCTAGAATAATCTTCTTAAATACAATTCCATATAAAAATATTAATATACAAGTTCTATCCCCATGGATAATGTACATATATATTTATATATGATTTTATGATAATGTTTTTAGAATTTTAGAAATAGGGTAATCATTAAAAGTGAAATCATGATACTAAAAAAGAATAATTGAAGGTATTCAACATGAATAGCCCATGTGGCATATAGAATGAGTCATATCACTACAAGAACAGTTATTATGAAAACATATCAATTCCTTATGGGGTTATCACACTATTATATAAAAATTCTTATAAGAGGATTCATGTTTAACAATTTATAAGATTGTGGTGAAATTTCACATTGAGGTTAAATTACACTAACTAATATCCATCATTTACAACATGTTTAACAATGGTGAATAGTTAAATATTTTTATTGTGAAGCTTGAATCTCAAAATAAAATTATATTATGATAATTATACAACCTTATAGTTTAAAAAACTATCTAAAATAATAAGTTAATAAGATGTATCACCTTTGGTCATTTTACAAATGTGAAATGAAATTATATTTTAATCCACCCATTATATGAGGGATAACTCTTCTAAAAATATAATGTATAATATTAACTCTAATAGTGCATATTCTATAATTACAATAGATGGATAAAGAATAGAAATAACTAAAAATATCATATTCTTTAGAAAATATCAATCATAATCATTATTAGTATGGTTATATTGTAATATGGGATGATATAAAACTACATGAATCTTGGTTCTTAATGTATCACAAAAAAATACATGGTTTAACAAATATGAGTCATTTTTTTAAAAAATATGATGTTTTTCACATGCTACAATACTAAAAATTAAGAAACTATGGTTCTTATTATATGATTTAAAATTTTATAGTTCATTTATATTACTATTATTCATCATGATATTTATTTAATGATATTACTATTTTAGATAATGGTAAACTATAATATTGAAGTTAAATACCTGGGATTATTATCCATGTGAAAAATACTGATATATGAAAAGATAATATTTCTAAAGTCCTATCTAAAAATTGATATTTCATAATCATAACACAGAATCCCACAATTCAAGTGGACATTATCCTACTTTGCCTTCACATCATGTTTAGATATATTTAGATCTATGTGTTGTAATAATTTGGTTTTTACTAGATAATAAGTGTCAACTACAAATCCTTGTCCTATAAAAATTCATTTTTGCACAATCTTCCTATTTAACCTTAGTGCTTGATTCCAACCTCAATTACATTTGGTAAACCTTATTCATTTTTTACAATGTTTTTCATTTTATTTTTTCATTATATTATTTCTTTTTAATACACAGGTTTTATTTTTATTCAGAATTCATTATTGAATGCACATATATATATATAACAACATATGGATTTATTCCAATCATTATAGGATTTTTAGATATTCCTAGGCCATTAATCCTAATCAAATTTATAATCATTTTGTACACATTCATGTTGAGATTACACCTTTATATATAAGTGGTTTGTAATTTCAAACAAAAATTAGAATGAATTATATATCAATAAGATATGTAGATATTTACCAAATACACTAACTGGGACCTAACCATAATTAAAGTATTCAAAATTGAATAACCTTATAGTGATTGAACTGATTACTAACATCTAATTTTTCATCTATAAAATTTCATAATATTTTAAAAAAGTATTCAGCATTAATTATATGGAGAAAATTAATTTCCATACATTATCATTACATAACATTTTTTGAATACATAAAACATCAAAAAAAATATTCTAAAAGACCATGATAGTTTAGAGACTTTTGAAATATTGAAACATATAAACTTCTAAATAAGTAGAATACATTATCTCCGAATAGTTTCTTCATTCCAATAATCCGTAATAGACACATCATACATAATAAATATCTTCATAACATGGGAAATGAAACATAAAAATGGGTGAGCTCAGATGGTCCATAAGGGTAAAAAAATAGAGACGTGAAATCATAACCATGAGAATAAGGGAATGAGAATGTGATCATAACATTATATGATCATACCCTATGTATAATAATATTATAAACATGAGTCCTTACAAAATCGTTATAGTTTATAAGGTATGAATAATAATTAAATAAAGGCATAACACTTCAAATAAAAACATATGAACAAAACATGTAATGGTGTTTCACAAATAAGAATTTAAGATTATTTCTACAGTATCCATGGCCTCCCTACCAAGACCATCATGGTATTATTGGTGCAATCCCCAAAAAATACTGTTAGATATAGTTGAATAACATTTCTATACAAGTAGCATGAGTTCACTACTAATTTCATATAGGTTTCCATGGTCCCTCCCATAGACATCATATCATTCATGGGTCATTATCAAGACCATCTTAGTCTATCTCATGGGATATAATTCTTCACAAAATTTATTGGAGGGAGATATAGGTCCATTACATCTCATATTGAAATAATACATTCATGTTCAACAAGATTATATATAATAATTTAATAAACCGTGATATTAAAGGGGAATTATAAATAGATAATTACATCATACCATATGAAAAATGTTAGGTTTTATAATAATTTTATCTTAAACATATCTGGTGAAAAGTGGGAGGTTTCTAATGAATATAACATGTCAAATGGAAATTATTCTTTTAAAAATCATGCCATAAATTGATAATTTATTTAGTGAAATGATATTAATGAAATAATTGAATAATTTCCCCATAATTGCATGACTAATAGAAACAGATGTTATCATAGATGGGGAATAATTTTTAAAGAACATTTAAAAACATTTCTTGATGAAAAAATCCATTCTGGATTGAAAAACACTTTTAAAATCATAAAACATTTTTAATGCATATTTCATAGAAATTAGATTATAAATATTTTAAAAAATTCTTTTAAAAACATAAAAAATTTAAAAAACATTTTTTCTTTTAAAATTATCATCAATATTCAGTTTAAAAATATTTTTCCATACATGGGTTTTCATTAAAAATGATTTCGGATTGAAGTGGAAAATATGATCATATTTTTATTAAAAATGATTTCATAATTATTTTATGTTCTAAAAGAGGAAAAATTGTACATATACATGAATATATTGCTAATATCCATATTATAATAAAATTCACATGTTTTCATGAGATATGGGTAATAAGAAGTCAATAATGTAAGCCTCATTATAAATAATTTCGTCAAAGGATGAGAATGATTAAATAAACTCTTACAACATGGTAAAATGGGATCATAAAATTCATGTATGAAAATGAAAATAAATTAGGATTAAAATATATATAAATGTATAATATTCAGTATATAACATGTCAACTGGAATTATATACACCTAGAAAAAATATAAATGACAAATAAAATATGTGTCTCAAAAATAGAAAAATTGAGACAAAACTATCATTATGTTATGGTAGCATTTGAAAAATTAGCACCAAGAAATAATTATGTTATAATTTATATTTATATACCCATATATTTATGTATAAGAATAATTTATTACATTCATGGCCTACATAAACTCCACATAAAATGAATTGGTGGTTAAAGAAACTTGTAACTCACTAAAATAAAATGTTAGATGAAACCGCCTAACTTGTGTCTCAAATCTCTTCAATATTATACAATATTCTAGAATATTAAATGTAATTTTATTATAAATAATTATCATAAGAATATTATTATATATAATTCCATATATGGTGTTATAATGACCATATATTACCATATTTTTTACAATGTTGTGTTAAGGTTTCACTTCGGGCAATATTCTCTTTGTTCTTCGCATGTATCATAATTTATTATATATTTGGACCTAAAACATATATAATGATTTAAATATTGTACACAATGATATAAATATCAATTCTATTCTATATTTTTTAATTATAATAATCTATATTATATAGATGTATGAAATGGATGACACTATTCATGGAGATGGAAATTCATTTGTACGCATGAATGATGTTTCTGTTTTTATTGTCATATTGAAACAAATATGGAATGTTAAATATTATATTTTTTGTACAATTATTATTTCAAATATATCATATACTTTCATTGAACACATCCTTCTTACATTTTGTTGAGTGCGTGCACAAATAAGATCTCTTTGAGGGGGAGATAGTCCACACTTTCTAAAAAAAATTATAATATTTACTCCAAATTGAATGTATAATGAAATGTGTTGTAATATTATAAAATAATTTTAAAGATATAATATATAACATAGATAAATATTTTTTCTAACAAAATTTCCGCCTCATAGGTTGTAAATTAAAAATTATCAATCGTCATTTCATTAGGTAGTAGATCATCGTACATTTAAACATTATGTTATTTAACCATTAGATGGAGGTGTGTATAAGTGTACTTCAAAATATTAGCATAAAAAGATACTAGAGTAATTAAGATATGTTTTTTATATGCATGGAATAAAATTACATTAATGGTGGAAAATTAAAATTAATTAAAATGTTTTCGAGAGGAGACGTTATCTCTTAATTAGGTAACTCCTTTTAATTTGTTCTAAAAGGATTCCTTTGATTTCATTATTCACAATGAGAGGGTTATATGAGGAAGTTAGAAATTCTAGGGAGTGTACTGTGTAGATACTAAAAAATATATATATATTTTAGGTGTGACGAATAGGGATATGTGTTGGCTTTATATAGGGAAGGGAAAGGAAATCCAAGACAATTTTTAAAAAAAATAGGATTAACCACTTTTTCACAAACAAAAATCATAAAAAACGTAATATTTAATTTTTAATTGTTGAATTATGGCATGAAAAAGTGTTCCAGACAAGTTTCATGGTCGTTTTGGGTCATAAATTTATGGTTTATTACATTGTTAACATAATTTTATCTCCTAATCAGCATAAATAATTTATATAACTTTCTATAATGTTACTGTTCAAATATTATGATGATATTATTAGAAGTTATAAATTGTTATGATTCCTAATATGGAGTATATTTTTAAAAATACTAACCATATTAGTGGCATGAATTATTTTTTAAAAAAAATCCCATTGGCGGGATCACATTGTTTTTTTTAATTAAAAAAATCCAAACCTTTGCTATGTTTTTATACAAAATTTCAATGAAAATTTTATTCCAATGAATTTAATTGGATAAACTGATAACAATATGATCAAATTATATATTTAAATAAAATTAAAATACTATTAATCATTACAAATAAATTTGATGATAAGGCAGTGTTGAATTAAAATCATGTACTTTTTACTATTCATCGAAAAATGATGCCTTTCATAAAAACCTAAACATTTCCCGTATGTTAATTTTGAAATTATAAATTCCAAAAATAAAATTATTTTATCAAATTAAATTTATAAATTTTTCTAAAATTAATTTTATTATTTTTCATAGAACGACATGAAAATAATTTCATATGAGAAAATAGTATATTTAATTATATAAGGACATATAAAAAATTATTTCATTCATTATCAGTATATTGTAATTATATAAAATAATTTTTAAAAATATTTGAAAAGTATTTATTAATGAGATTAATAGATTGGTTATAAATATCTCACTTAAATAATTATATTAATAAAGTAATGTTTCATAGAAACATCAGTGTTGGGTGTAACATACACCAAGTCGATGTTGTGTGTGACATATACCTAGTTGATGATCTATATAACATACTCCATGTAAATTTAAAGTGAAACATATGTCAATTTACTGCATCATGAAAGGATTCTTTGTCATCGTGCATTGAAATACATAAATAAAAATATAATTTACTGAAAAAAGGACCATAAAAACGTATGGTGTGACATTCTACCACCATTAAAATAAATTTTCATCCTCTAAGTTCATTACTCGAGTAAAAAAAATGCAGATAATTAAAATTCAAAATATCTTCATGTTACAACATATATTCCTCTGACTACTTATTTCTCTAAAAAAATTTACCATGTCAATGGCCTTTTTTCATTAAAAATTCTCTAATTGGTCAATAATTTCAATTGTTTATTATACGTAAGAATGATACTTCTATAGCCGTATGACCTCTGAGTTCAGTACATGTGAAGGGTTATGTATGTACAAACTCAAAAGAGATACATGGAACACATTATGGAATTTAGATAGATTCAGAAAATGTTTCAAGTGATAAGCTACCATCCTGATACAATCAGAAATCTAAAAGATACTATTATTCACAGTTCATAGTTTCTATTTATTTCCAAGCCTCATAACATTCATCTAGTTGGATATTTTTAAAATCACCTTGTCACGGCCCACCTTCACCAAGATAACGGTAATGAACAACACGTTTCAAAACCCTTCCTTCCTCAAGGTGAAGGAGAGATAATGAACCCCGAGACCCACCTTTAATTGGCCCCGAAGTGGGGACTGGCACCAATGGTATAGAATCACACATAAAATGGAAGAAATAACCCTTTTTATTTAGTAGTATCATAATAATAGATAGTAATTTGTAGACAACACCAAATATTTAAATAAAAGTAAAGCCGAAACAATCCTTTCCCATATGCATGTTTCAAATAATTTGTACTACAATACAAGAAAACTCCAATAGTAAATACCAAATAAAGGAAAACAAAAACAAAAATTATCCCAACGTCCAAACTAGTACGGTCCTTCATGGACTTCAAAGTCCTCCTAGAAATCAGAATGTAGTAATATATATGTAGGGTGAGTATACAGGTATACATTGTAGGGAATACCAAAATCTCGCACGCATAAGTGGGGAGTCATTCTAATGCCTCTTTGAAAAAAAGATAACTGAAGAACCTAGTAGGAAAACTATCCACCCAAACCTCACCATGGCACACTCGCTAAATAGCACAATTCAAGTAAGGTAATATGAATAACACATCAATATTTGGGTACCCCACACCACTTTACCACTTGTTATTGAAGACATCCTATGCTTCATACCTTCCCCACCATTTTCACCGCAGTCCCACTACCATACCCCACCTGCACACACCTGGTATACCCCAACCACACATCCCTCCCACAAACACTTGGGCCACAACCACACATGGCCATGCCCGCAGACACCTGGTCCAGAACAACTACCGCAAAGCACGAAGAGACCAGGGCCTGAACAACAACTTCAACACCCAAAGACACCTAGGCCTCGTCCCAAAGACACTTGGGAAACTACCCACCCACACAAACATGATCCAACCATCACAACTACCCTACCTGAAGAATAATGGGTTATAATGGTCCTCTGGATGTCACAAAATTCTAGAAGAGTATTTTCCTACTTGGTAAAGGGATCAAAAAATAGCTAATAACCAGCAACTCAAAGGAGTGATGGGAAAAACAACCTCCCCTGTGAAATGGGGGTGTTCGAGAAGAAGTGATCAACCTTTGTGGGGTGAAAATAAGAAACATAAAAAGTAAATTTTACATATAGGTAACAAACACTCATCCCATCCTATGAATTCCAAAACCATCCCATTTATAAACACCCTCATTACGATTCATTCATAAGAAGCACAATAGCCAAAATCATGTCACAAATCATTCCCGGAAAACAGTTCCCCATTGATCCCATTCTTGTATTCATATTCATGTCACTCCATTTTGATAATTATTCACTACTGGGAAACTAACATGAATATCCACAAGCTAAGGAAGGAAAAACAGCCAACCATCAATTTATGCATTCACACCCAGTTTCCCTATAAAGTCACAACAATAAATGAAATCTATGAGATCCATCAAAGTACTGGAACCAAGCCAAACCCCAACATACGACCCCACACGGCCCCAAATACACATGCTAACAATTGTACCACAGGGGATCCCATTCCTATCCATGTCACCTCACAAGCATCAAACATAACAACTATACACATCATGAGAACAAAGAAAGAGAGTTTTTTATGTTTAATCACACCATTCCTTTAGTTTTATCTTTCCCTGTGGTTAACTGGGGTGACCACATAAGGATTCTTGTTTTTTGGGCATCAATATAATCATCCATGTTTACATGATTAACCAGTTTCCATGTTACAGCCATTCAATCACATAATTATCTAGAAAACCAAGATTCATTATTTCACTAGGAAGTACCACCTATGACCACGATTTTTCATGAACATAAGCCAATATAATTCACAATATATAAGAAAATTTAGTAGTGTACAACAACAACATCAAACAAACCCCATAATTCATTAAAAAAAATTTATTATCTTCATTATGGTTTGGTTGCATGCATCCCTATATAAACATTATAATACCCACCCCGCATGATACACAGTAAAGAGAGAATAAATAATAACCCTACTTGGATGATCAACGATCAAAGTTTCTCTCTACATTCCAAGAACTGGGGATGCACGACATGAAAAAGAGTAACTTTGGGGACTCCAAGAGTGGGTAGAAAAGATCCAACACAAGCAGACCACTTGCTCAGGAAGGGGGGAATCCAAATTCACCATGGATAAGAAGGAAAACAACCAAGAGGAAGAAGGAAATAATTCATGTGCGATAAAAGGGAGAGATCCTGGACATATGGGATATGAAAAATCATGAATGGATTTAAAGTCGGATCATGGATTCACTGTGTGGTTCGTCAGTTACACACAATGGAATTAAATGTTATTTAATAATTTTCATCGAAGAGGTTTCCAAAATAGTTGTGCTTTAAATTATTTCCATTAATAAATGGAAAATGTGTAATGGGGTGGTATGAGAATATATAGGAAAGGGTGTGACACCAAGGAAAATCCAAAAATGTTGGTAATCCAAGGGTTCCCCAGCTCTTGGGGTATTTTAGAGATCATATATGGGGTTTAAAAGGGCTTAACAAGAAGTATTAAACACATTTACATCATAATATACATTGTGGGGGAAGAATTGTTGAAACTTAGAAACTAGAAAAGGGTGAGACATGGTTTTTTTGAGACACCATAATTGTGTATCCACCACTATGCCACAATTACGGTGCCACCGGTTCAGTGGGAGACTGTAAGAGATGTAACTATATAAACCCAGAGATAATATAGGTGTTTGTAAAACCACCCCATAAAATACCTCTCATAGACAAACCACCATAGAGTTGTTCGAAATCCAAAAAAACCCTGATATTTAGAAACACATCTTACTCATCTATATCCTGAACAAACACAGATACACTATCAATTTTATACCCCAAGTAACCGCAAAAACATATAAAGGTACTGTTGTCCAGACATAGGGATCAGAAAGACCTTTCTCCTAGGTCAAGATACTATCCACGTTGGGCGGAACTGACTCGCCCACATGAGTTTAATCACATAAACTCTAATGTTTCTTGATTAAGGATCTGGCCCTCCCTTTCCCACCATCAAAACCCTTTACACACAATTAGAATAACAAGGGAAAAACACATTTCATTGTTCACCAGATCAAGCATTACATAATAATCAAGTATGAACAAAACTGAGAAAACTCAAAAAAAATCTGGGAACTGGGAATTAATATTATCCAACTATTCCCAGGTACTCTCCTCGAGGTCACCATGCCTCCAGAATACCCAAACCAAGGGAAGGGTTTGTCAATGAAGCACCTTCTCCTCATGAACATAGATCCTCACTGTTCACTCTACAAACATTGTTTCATCCACGATATTCATATTTACCTATTCGAGGACATTTAAATCATCGTGTAGATACTGACAGAGCCGAGACACATAAAATATTTCATGCACTCTTAGTAGCAGTGGTGTTAGCGCTAGCTGATAAGCCACATCACCGACCCACCGCAACACCTCTAAGTGTCCGACGATCCTGGGAGAAAGGTTACTCCCCCTGCTGAACCTCTGTTTTCCACACTAAGGAGAGACGTTCAAGAAAACGTGGTCCCTGACCACAAACTCCAAGGGTCTTTCCTACTATCAGCATACGGCTTCTACCGATCCTAGGCCGCCTTCATCCTCTCTTGTTTAAGCTGAATCTTCTATGTCGTGCTCTTCACAAATTCTGATCCAAGAACACCTACTTCCCCGACTACAGTAAAGATCATGGTTGAGCGGTGCGACCTTCCATATAAAGCCTCGAACGGTGCCAAGACATTGGTAGAGTGATATCTAGTGTTGTTGGAAAACTCTACGAGAGTCATGTGTCGCTCCCACGATACCCCAATGTCTAAAACGCATGCCCATAGAATATCCTCTAACGTCTAGAAGATGCGCTCTATCTTCCCATCTGTCGGGGAGTGAAAACCAGTGTTGAGGCATAGTTGGGAGCCAAAATCATGTTGCAATCCTTTCCAGAAAAGTGGTGTAAATGATTATCCTGATCAAAGACTATGGACCTCGGAACTCCATGCAACTGAACCACCACATCCACATATCGTTGTGCTAGTGCATCCACTGCACTAGACTCCTTGATTTCTAAGAAGTGAGCCGATTATGTCAGTGAGTCCACCACAACCCAAATGGCATCACAACCCCCATTAACTCTGGGTTTTCTGGTGATGAAATCTATATACATGTAGTCTTGCTTCCACTCGGGGACATCTAAATCATGTAACAGACCTTCTAGGAAGCGGTGTTCATCCCTAACCTATTGATATATGAGTCACTTCTCTATAAACCATGCCACTACCCGCATCACCCAGGGCCATGAAAACAGACCCCTCAAGCCCTAGTACATCACGAAAACTCCATGGTGAACCACCCAGGGTGTTTTTTGGAACTCACCAAGAACACTCTTGTGCATTTCTACCGGGCTAACAACTTACCATGACACATTATTCTATTCTTCCCATCTTATAACCATCCTTCTGAATGATTTCCATGGATTACACGATCTTGCATCACTTCATCCTCTGAGTCTCCCCACTGAGACTCTTCCACCTACCACCACAGAGAGGATTGCACTGTCATCTGAAATAGACAACCTCTACAACCATCCACACTTCCATCTTGGACTAGGGCATCCAACTCCTCCTTTGCCTTCCAAGAATCTGCCAACTCTCGAACCACATCCTTCTTCGACTTCCTGATCAAGGAATAAAACACCACATTCATTTTCCCAGAGGTGTAGGAAATTTTTTTGTCATGGTCCTGAAGAAACACCATCAACCTCCACTACTTCAAGTTCATGTCCCACTATGAGAAGATATACCTCAAAAACATTGATCTGTGAAGACCACAAAGCACTCCCCAATGTGGTAGTTCCACCAAATAATTAGTGTGATCACAACCATTGTGAGCTCCAAATCCTAGGAGGTGTAGTTAAGCTCACGGGTACATAATTTCCTAGACCCATAAGAGATCACCTCTATGGTTGCATCATCACACACCCCATGCCTTCCCAAGAAGCATCACAAAATACATCAAATGTCACCACTTTTTCTAGAAACATCAACACAGGGGAGCTAACTAATTTCCCCAAATGATAAATAAAGGCTACCTAGAACTGCTCACTCCATACAAAATCCTGGTATTTCTTGGTCAAAGATGTGAAAGGTGTTATAGATCAGGAGAAGTTGGGCACAAATCTCTAGAATTAACTCTCTATACCCAAGAAACTATGAACCTAAACCATGTTCTTGGGAGCTTCCCATGATATAACCTCTTAAAATATTTATGTATCAACCTCTATTCCCTAATAAGATACCACGTGTCCAAGTAAGTGCACTTCTAGTGTCCATAACATGCACTTGGACAATTTCTCATTGAGTTAGAGCTATCAGAGGACCTCTAAAACCATCCTCAGATTCTCAGTGTGATCCTCCTATGATCATGAGTAGATAAAGATGTCATCAATAAATCTGAAGAAAAACATGTCCAGATATTCCCAGATGAGGGCATTCATGAGACCTATGGACATGGATGGTGAGTTCGTAACATCGAATGACATGACCATGAAGTCAATGTGCCCAAATCTACACCTAAATCCAGTATTCAAGATGTCACCCACATTCACCCTCAACTAGTGATATCCTGACTGCAGGTCTATCATAGAGAACCATACTCCCCTATTAAATTGGTTAAAGAGGTCAACTATCCTTGAGAGAGGGTAATGATTCTTGAGAATTTCCTGATTTAGTATCTGGTAGTCTATTCATTGCCCGAGACCACTGTCATCCTTCTTCACGAACAAGCCCGGAGCTCCCCATGGTGACATGATAGGTCGAAAAAAACCATTCTACATCAGATCATCAATCTAAATCTATAACTCCTACATCTCATAAGGTGCCATTCGATATGGAGCCATCGAAATCACAAGGGCACCAGGTTGCAATTTTATCCCGAACTTAACATCACTTCAAGGGGGTATTGTCACCACCTTCTTAGGGAAGACATCCATGGACTCATTGAAAATCCCTGAAACATCCACCATCTCTGTATCTGCTAACTCTACTAACAGCTTGGAAAAAAATGAATAAGTTTCTTCACTTTCCATCTTACCTCCTGGCAACCCCGCTCACCGACGAAGATCACACGTTGTCCGCCCACATATGAAAGAAAAATCCTTATTTTGAAGAAATAAATAACAGAACATATATAGAATAAACATTTGATGCCTATAATGACATAACATGGAGGAATTTAGAGAAAAAGTGGTTCCCCACTGGATTAATGTGGTCCCAACATCTGTATACAATCTTATCATAAATGAAAAAAGCTGGTCTGACCACGACTGGCGTACTCAAATATAGGGATATGAGAAGACTCTCTATTTCTAGACCCAAATAATGGGCAATACTAGGTGAAATAAAGGATTTTGAAGCTCTTGAATAAAACAATGATGATATAAGAGTGGTGAACAGATACATTGTAACTCGAATAACTTTAGGCCCTTCTAGAACTACTGCCTCTACAGCATGTAAATGCCCTCGCCCTACTCCACTAACCCTCAACTGTCAACCTCCTCCTCAACCACACCCTAGTCGAGGTCCCTAAGTAGCACCCTGAGGTCTGTCTACTCTCGCAACATCTTCTCTCGGAGGAGAAAGAGCTTGTTGTCCCTACTGCTACTATTGAAAGGGCCTGGCTGGGATTTGTTGTTGCTGAGGTGGGTGTTGGACCGACCCACACACACTGTATTTTACTATGTCTAGGCACTGATTTTCAAGGTTCCCATGGATTCCATGTATGAATAATATTGGTCTTGGGCCCGAAATTAAGGGAAAATGATTGGGAGATCAAAACTGGAACGGATGGGCCCTGCTCCCAACTGGACGAAACATAGAAGGCCTTGACACTGTTGGTCTTCTGGTGATAACCTCTCCCTCTGACGAACCCAAATAGCTTATCTCTCAATGCACACCTCACAGAGTGTGCATCCTCTCCACCACTTATTACTTCTTATGGACTTCCATGTGTGCCGGTCGGGTGAAGAGAGTAACAACATACTGAAGAGAAGGTAAGAGTGCCTCCTCTAAATTTCTTGCCCAAGACTCCTCATCTGGAAAGAAGTCTATAGAAAAGTGAAGTAGATCCTTCAACTTGATCCCCAAGTCCCTCAATGACATACTCCCCTACTAAAGGGAGAGTAGCTGCTAACACTTCTCAGCCTTCATCATGGAAGAGAGGAATTTCACTCGGAACTCCCTCTTGAATTCAGCCCATGTATCCTCAACCTCTCTCTTCTCACCAAGATAGATCGTCCACCACTGACGCGCTACTACCCTCATATGGCTCATATCCAGAAGAACCCAGTACTCCGTCTGAGCCCGAATCAAGCTGAAATCTATTTCCAGCTCCTAAAGACCGCTCTTTGTCTCCGTGTCTTAGATGCTGCCCTTGAACATCCAGAGGGTTTCCTCCATAATGGAATGAAGCATCCTTTTCCATTTATCGTCCTCCTCCTCTCGGTCATCCCTCTAACAATCATCCAAATCGTCCTCATGGGAATCGATTGACCTCACAACTCATGGATGTCATCCTGGTTCCATAACTGCAAGGTATATACGGAATGCCTAAGGCCGAGTAGTGTAGAAGATTGATTTTAATTTATCATCGACATTTTATTCACTTTAAACCCCCAAAATACCCAATACACACAAGATAGAAAGTCATTATGTGGCATGTACCTTTCCTAGGGTCTCTACCCTACAATCAATGTAGCCTCACTTTGTAATTCGGTAGGCCCAAATAACTTGTATCTGATCACAGGGGGCCTAAAATCTTGTTCCCTATCGGGTCTTCCCTGGCCAATTACATACACTAGTATTTCCTAACAATGTTGCACCCATATACCATGAAATCATCATTGTGCATATCTCTAGACTTCATCCTCTCTCTCTCAACCTCCGCCTCTAATACCATTCTCATATGACCCACCTTCACCAAGATGTAGGAAAAATTCATCAGATTGCTAAACCCTTCATTCCTCATGTTGATAGAGATAATGACCCTCGAGACCCACCTTCAATAATCCCCAGAGAGGGGACTACCACCAAGGGTATAGAATCACAAGTAAAATAGAATTCATTACTGTTTTTATTTAGTAGGATCGAGAGATAAGATACTAAATCCCAAACAACACAAAATCTGAATGTAAAAGTATATCCCAAAAAATCCTTTCCCCTATGCACGTTTCAAATAATAAGCATTAAAATACAAGAAAACTGCAAATGTAAATGCTGTAGAAAAGAAATCAACAATAGAAACTATCCCAATGTCTGATATAGTATAGTCAAACACAGTCCTCGATGTCCGCCAGGAAACTTGAGCGCGGTTTTATATATGTGGTGTCAGTAAGCAGGTTTTCTCAGTAGGGAAAACCAAAATATCTTGTGCCCAAGTGGACAAAAATTCTAATGACCCATGAGAAAAGTAGATAACCAAAGCACCTAGAAAAGAAACTATCCACCCAAACCACACTAAGGAACACTCACCAAATAATGCAAGTCATGTATGGTAATAGTAATTACACATCGATGATTGCATACCCTGCACCCCTTTCCCACTGGTTATTGAAAACATCCTATGCCTCAAACCATCCCTTCCATTTTCACCACAATCCCACTGCCATACCCCTCCCACACACACCTGTGATACCCCAACCACACATCCCTTCCGCAAACACCTGGGCCAAAACCACATGTAACCACACTGATATACACCTGGGCCATAACAACTACTACCACACCCAAAGAAATTTGGGCCCAAACAACAACTGCCACACCCAAAAACACATGGGCCTCATCCCGAAGACAATTGGAAAAAAACCCGCCCACACACAAATGGGTTGACCACCACAACTACCCTATCCAAAAATCTTAGGCTCTAATGGAACTTAGGCCATCACAGCCTACCTGGAGAGTCTTGGGCTACTTGAGAAAGGGAGATGAAAAGGAGCTAATAACTAGCCACTCATAGGAGTATTGGGAAAATCACCCTCCCCCATGAAACGGGGGTGTTCGGAATGAAGTGCTCAAATTGGGTGGGGAATGAATAATAAACATAAAATCTAAATTATACATGTAGGTAATAAGAACTCTTCCAAACCCGGGGGTTCCAAAACCATCCCATATACAAACATCCGCGTTACTATTCATTCATAACAAGCACCACAGCCACAACCATGTCACAAATAATTCTCAAAAAACAGTTCTTTATTGGACTCCTTCATGTTTTCATATTAATGTGATTCTATATAGATAATTCTTCACTACTAGTAAACTAATAGGCATTGTCACAAGCCAAGGAAGGAAAAATAGCCAAATGAAAATTTAATCATTCACACCCGGTTCTCTTATAAAGTCACAACATCAAAAGGGATATGTGAGATCTTTCAAAGTACTAGATCCAAGACAATCCCCATCATACGACCCCACATGGCCCCAAATCCAAAATCTAAAAACATCAAAAAGTTTATCCCATCCCCATCCATGTCACCTCACAAGAATCATGTATAAAAACTATACACATTACCAGAATAGAGTAAGAGAGTTTCCAGATATAGACACACCTTTCCTTTAGTTCCGACTTTCCGTTTGGTTAACCGGGGTGACCTCACAAGGATTCTTGTTTATTGGGAATCTATTTAATCATCCACGTTTAGGTGATTACCCAATTTACATGTTACATCCATTCAATCAGAGAATTATCCAGAAAAAAAAAGGTTCATTAGTGCACATGAAATGACCACCAACAGCCGTGATTTTCATTGTAAATAATCCCATTTATTTCAAAACATATAAGAAAATGTAGAAGAGTACATCAATATCATCAAACAAACCCCATAATTTTTTAATAGTCCATTTGTTATCATCATTTAGGTTTGGTTTCATCCATCCCCCTAGAAACATTAGCATGACTACCCCAGATGAAACACAATAAAGAGAGATGAAGGAAGAATCCAACTTGGATGATCAACGATCAATGTTTCTCTCTATGTTCCTTGAACAGGGGATGCGTGACTTGAAAAGGAGGAACTCCGTGCACTGAAAGAGTGAGTAGGAAAGATCCAACATAGGCGAACCACTTTCCTTGGGAAGGTGGGACTCCAAACACACCAAGGAGAAGAAGGAGACCGGCCAAGATGAAAAATGAATGAATTCATGTGCGATAAAAAGTTTAGATCATTGAGTTATGGGATATGAAAAATCAGGAATGGATTTAAAGGAAGATTGTGGTTTCACCATGCGGTAGGATGGTTACACATGATGGAATTAATTGTTATTCAGTAATTCCCATCAGAGAGGGGCCATAACAGTTGTTCGTTAAACGATTTCCTTTAATTAGAGGAATCCATGTAACAGGGGTGGAACCAAAAAGTACAGGAAAATGTGTGACACTGAGGAAAAGCCACACATTATGGTAAGTCAAGGGTCACCTAGATTTTGTGGGATTTTAGATATCAATTATGTGTTTTAAAAGGGATTTCAAAGGTTTATTAAACACTTTTACATCAAATGATACGTTGTTGGGGATGAACTGAAAAAACTCAGAAACTGGAAAATGGTGAGACGCTATTTTGGTTTGACACCATAACAATGTCTCTGTCGTGGTTCCACCTATACAGTTCCACTTGTTCATTGAGTCACTGTAAGTGTTGCAACTATTTCGATGTGCCACCATCATGGTGCAACCATCACAGTAACACCATCACGGTGGTACCATGATTGGTTCCATTGTTTCAATGGGACCAAGTTTTTATTGGCAAAATAATGGACTAGGATGGTCTGGGCCCTTACACAGCTTTTCACCTACATCAATATCATGATCAAACTATTGGTTATCAGTATAAATTTTCTGCCAACATTTTTCTACCTTGATATGTTGCTGAATGGTTCTTACCTTCAGGACCTTTTCTTCAGTGATATCAGGCCCCAATATCTTTCTTTATCTAAACTCATCCAAATACATTTGAGATTAACATTTCCTCCAATAGTGGACTTTATAAGGTTCCATATGAATTATTGTGTGAATGATATTGTTTTAAGAAAATTGAACTAGGGAAAAGTGTTGATCCCAACCACCTTCAAAATCTATAGAACAAGATATCAAAAATCCTATAGGGTTGGAATTGTTCTTTCTAACAGGACATCTATCTGAGGATGATATGCAGTGGTGGAACTCATTTTTGTATCATCTTCTTGCTAAATATATCAATACAAATTTTAGGAGAACCACATATCCTGATATGATACAATAATATGTGGAACTCCAGGCATCCTTACCACTTCCTTATTGTATATCATGGAAAGCTGATCCCAAGAGAAGAATTCTCAAACATCCATAAAGTGTTATTTCTTTTAAAAGTGATTAAAAACCACCCATAAAGCAATAAACCCTTAAAATTATTTGGTGATTCAAAAAAAATATTACATAGTGATGTTATAACAATACCATTATGGTAATTTTAATAGATTCAATATCAAATTTTACTTTTCTCTCGCATAAATAAATTTTTTCGCATCCCAAACATTGTGATACAAACACTATGATATATCTCTTCATGTCATAACACGAGAATTATTCATTAAATTCTGTATATATCTTCATTATTCTAGGATTAATAGAGAATCGAAAACAATGAGATTCCTGTAACAAAAACTTCTAAAAAACTTATATGGAAAGAACACATACATAGTTCATAAACATTATCATTTCATCCTGATTATTTTTAAACTCTAGAACATTTATATCATTCTTTTACATATCAACTTCTTCCTTCTAATCCTCCTTAATCTTCACATGGATAGTGGGTTGGATATTAATTTAATAAATTTAAGATTTTCCCCATTCATTTAGGATTTCTAGATCCATACATTGAAAATACATAAATATTTGATGTTATTTTTATTATCATCATGGGTACAAAAAGCTTGATCCTTTCGACTCAATGCATCAGCCACATTTATTTCTTTCCTAATGTGTAATTTTAATGAGGAGTCATAATCCTTTATCAACTCTAACCATATTCTCTTTCACATGTCAAGCTCCATCTATGTGAAAATATATTTCATTATTTTATTATATATATATATAACACTCTTCTCCATAAAGATAATACCTCAATATCTTTAATGCATAAATTACCGTAGCTAATTCCATCTCATGAGTAGGGAAATTTTTCACATAAATAATCAAATTCCATAACAAATAATTGATAATGATTTAATATACACAATAACGGATCCCAAACCATTCATTGATACATCACTATATATATCAAACCATTATTTACTAAATGGTAATGTAAGAACATGTGGACTAATTATCCTTCTCTTCGGTTCATTGATATTTTTTTCAAATTCATTTTTAATGATGAAGGTAAGACCCTTCTAAGTTAACATAGTTAGTGGAATAGATGGTCATTATAATTTATCCCCAATTCATCGATAATATACAACAAATCCAGGAACGATATGGATCTCAATCAATATGGTTGGTCTAGAACAGAATTCAACAGACTCTGTTGTTGATGGATCTTATACTATACCATCTATTTATATTTTTTGACACTAAAATGAAACCTTTTGTAGCACAAATTTAAAAAAAATTAAAATTTTTATATAGTTTCTCCTTCTTTATGGACTATAGTAAAATTATCAAATTATTTGCATGCTCTTCTTTGTGAATTAAAATAGAAACTAATATTCTATATGATGACTACCACAAAAAGATCGGGGCAATTTATAAAGACTCTATTTATTTAAATCGTTAATCATACTTGGTGTATAAGAAATAGAAAATGTCATAGTTATATATTCATCCGGGATATTCCATTTACTGAATGTTTTCGTGGGTATATCCTCCTTCTAGACCCTCAAATGGTGATATCTTGAATGAAGGTCAATCTTGAAAAAGTGTTGAGATCTGTACAGTTGATCAAACATGTCATAAATATGGGGAAGATGGTTCTTGTTTATGTTGGTTATTTTATTAAACTCCAGATTAGAAATTTATAGTTTCATTAATCCATCATTATTTTTCACAAAAAAAACTAGTGCATCCCATGTTGACACACATGGGAGAATGAATCACAAATCAACGATTTATAGGGATTTATTCCTCAATTCCTACAAAACAATTGGGGAAATTCAATAAGGAGTCATTGTAATTAGTGTGAAACAAGGTATGAATTCTATTGAGAACTCAACTTCATATATTGGTAGATGTATAGGCAACTCCTTCCGAAAGACATCAAAAAATTCTCGAACATTTGGGATATCATCGATGACAATTTTCTACCCAACCATTAGAGATAAAAAAACCTTATGAATTATAATTAAGACTCATACATAGAATATAATCACCAAAAAACCTCATAAATATCATCACTTGCATATATGATCATAGGAGAGCTTGAAATAAATAGCATAAATTTCCTTCCAGGATAATTTTGTGGGATTTAGGAATAGAAATAGAATCCAATCCAAAGATAACATAAAATTCCACCAAGGGAAGAATGAAATGTTTTTTAGGATGCACATTATCACAATCTTCAACCAGAGAGGAATCATAGATTAGGGGTGAAATCAGCACACCATTTGGGGTTTTCATTACTATTTCTACATCTAATAATTTTTTTGAAATCCTAACACAATTAGAAAACTCATTAGATTTGAAATATTGGGTTGATCCCTAATCCAATAAGACATTTGAATTTTCATAGTTGATAGTAGGTGTACCTTTCACCACATTGTTATCACACCCTCATAATAAATATTTATTTCATGAGGTTTCTGATTTTCTATTATCTTTATAGGTTACTGACATCAATTATCATCACCGAACCCTTGTTTTGGGCACTAGTAAACATAATTATCATTATCATTAAACTTATATAAATAAATTGTGGTATTTTAATTATATGTTTTTTTTTCAAAATTCACAATGTTAGCTTACATATTACCATCACTATGAAAATTAAATTCCAAATGGCCTTCCCTTCCACACTTCAAACATTTATTATACCCATTAACACAATTCCATGCATTCTTAATCCCATATTTAGAGCATAATGTAAATTTTAACTTATTCTCTTAATGGTGTTTTATATTTACATTTAAACTCCACCCACATTTCCATATCAAAAACATGTGATTGAAATGTGACCCCAACCCCCATTTCCATCTTGGTTCAACAACATGTAAAATCATCATATATACTAAATTTTCTTATAGAAATTTATTTTATGAGACTAGAAATTCAGACACTAATGTACCAATAAAATTTAATTTTGGGATAGATGATAACTCCTAAATCATAACTCCCATGTATCATGAAATTAGCCTCATAGGTTCCCACAAATTCCTCATTCATTTGATTTAATATATGGAACTCTTTTTCTACAATTTAATTCTAAATCCAAGTATTGTACTTGTTGAAAAATATGTTCATTAACTATTCCAAATACATGGATTCATATTCATCATGATTCCTTGTATTCGTGATTAGTTTCCACCATTGTTCTAGATCACATTCTTAATGAAAAAAATGGCAGAATGACATTCTCCTACTCTGAACACTAGAGAATAAAAAATATATTTTCTATAATATTGATAATTTATTCATTTACTATTTGTTAAGAAAACCATATGAATTAAGGGTGGTTTTTCATCCTTAAAAACCCAACATAAAGATGTTCTCTCCTTTTCTCATTTGAATGTCCACAATGATTCATTGTTTGTGAAATATTTTTATGATTAGAAATGAAGTTTTTCGGTCTACAACTCATATAATTATATTTATAATGGTGGAAATCATTAAATTTTCCATCTAAATAATAATCAACATTGTTCTTTTGGGTTCTATCCATTTACTAAAACATTTATCATAGAGTAAGAAATAATTATCATATTCAGGAACAACATAATCATAAAAAGTCACTCGTATGATGTCTCAATTGTGACACCTTACTTAAAATATGAGAAATCAGTTTTATCCGAGAATTTTCCCTAGACATAATCTTTTTAAATAATTAATAATGATTTATGAAGTTTTATTCAATTTTGAAATCATATTACCATGAAGTGTCAAAGTACATGTGCAGTGAGGGAATTTTTTTTTACCAGATTACACCACGTTAGGCCCGAAACATCTTGTCAGAGTTATTACCCCTAGATATATTGGTACCAGATCCCAATAAACCTGTGTTATATATATAATTATATGTTAGTAAGAAATAAACCACTATATCATTTAAAAAAAATATCAAGTCATTTTTATATACTTTTCCATTTCTTTATACTTATCCCTATACATGTCCTTAGGGATCTTATTATAGTTTCCTCAACCTAGCTTCCATAGGTTAAGTAAACCATTTCTCCACAAAAAATATACATAACCTATATTTTATAAAATTATCATTAAATATAATTTTCAGAATACTTAAAATATTAAAAAAGTAAATGCCAAAATATTTTATCAGTTCAGTGAATTTGGAATCAAGGAAAAATAAGCACTACTGCATAAGTAAAGTATATTATCCTCCACTTGGTTATTCATGACTAAATAAAATTCATAGAAAAATAATAATGAATACATATCTTTATATATAGGGAATTAAAACATAAAAACGAGTGATATTATATTCTCATTAAGTGTGAAAAAGGGTTATACGTACGAATTAAAATAAGAATAGTGGCATGGGAACTTGATCATAACATTATACAATCACACCCAATATATCATTAGATTATAAACATGAAACATGGAATAAATCATGACAGTCCATAACAAATGACTCATAAGTAAATTATGAACATAATCCATTAATGTATAACAAAGGAATAAAACATTGAATTCTTGAGGATTAATAAGTATATTATATGACTTCCTTAGTATCCAAATCATCGTCGCCAAGATAAGTTTTATAGCATGGGTTAACTTATATCATTTTGGTAGTCATGGTTCACTCTAATTTCCATCATATTATTCAAGTTTCATTAACAAGACCATATTAGTCTATATCAAGATATATAATCCATTTCCCAATTCATTGGTGGGAGATATATGTTCAACCTATCTAATACTAAAATCAAGTATACATGTTCCACAAGATCAAAAATAATTTTATCATAGAAAATGAAATGAAATGTGTATTATAAACATGAAATCATATGATAAACTATAGAAAAATAAATTATTCATAATCATTTCTCCATAAACATAACCCATGAATTTAAGTTGGCTTCAAAAGCATATGTCCCTTGAAAGAGAAACATGTTTCAGAAACAAAATTCCATAATAACGCAATCCTTTCCAATAATGAAATTTAATATAAAAATTAATAATTTTTTTATAATAAAATCATTAACTCCAATATAATTAATCATACAGATTAAATATTATTTTAATATCATTTAGTGAAATTTCTTGAGTAAAAATTTATTGTACATTAAAAAACAATTTTTAAAACATAAATTTTTTTCAAAAACTATTTCTTTGAAAACAAAAATGAAATATTATAATGAAATCATTGAAAACCTTAAAACAATTTTTAATGTTACTTTTTCCATTAAAATTAACTAAAAATATATTTGGAAAACATTTTTTAACACATTTTTATGACATGGTTTTAGAGTAAAATTGATTTCTGGTAGTGGAGGAAATATTATCATGTTTTTATTAAAATCATTTTCATAATTAATTTATATAAAAATTAGAGTAAATGGGGATAAAACAAAGATATATCATTAATATCCATAATAGATTAAAATTCATGAGTTTTCATGTGATATGGGTGTTAATATTTTTATAAAGGATGCTTAATATAAAATAATCTCGATAAATGATATGATTGTTTGAATAAACTCATATAACCCGGTAACATATGATCATACTCTAAATTATTGAAAATGAAATTATATTAGGTAATAAATATCATTAAATTAATTATATTCAACATATAATATGTCAATTTATGTATATATGCAGTGAAAAAAAATACATGTGTAATAAAACATGTGTATTAAAGAAGGAAAATTAAGAGAAGAATGTATTACTGATTTGGTATGTTTTGAGGCATTAAACCAGTAAAATAAAATTGATATGTTGGAATTTTAAATAACAATACTTTTAATTATAATATTAATTGAATACATCCCTAGGAATTATACACACCACACAGAATGAATGGTCATTGAATAAACCATTTATCTCACAGAAATAAAACGTTTGAGGAAATCCATTTACCTTATGTCTTGATTCTCCTCATACATGCACAAGATTCCTATATAATACATTTAATTATATTATAAATATATTATAAAATAATATTTTTATATAAAATACCATATATATTTTTATTATGATATTATATTACCCACTTGTTAACAATCTTGTGTGATGGTTTCACATCAAGTAATATTCGCTTTCTCATTCACATGTGACTTAATTTGTTATATATTTGGTCCTTATAAATATATAATAATTTATACCATTATAAAATAGTAATTTATATTCATTGTATTAGTAATATAATAATAAATAAATTATAAAATTATTAAAAGGTATACAATGTTTATGGAGATCGTAGGCCATACATACAGATGAACAATGATTTCGTTTGTACTTTCATATTGATAGAAAGACGTAAAATAACTTATATATTGAAATTAAATTAGAATTATAATATTATATATATCAAATAATTACACTAAACCCATCCATAATACATTTCATGTCATGTGTGAATGAATCACCTCGCATTGATGGGGCGGTAGTCCCTACTTCTTCATAAAAAAATATCATATTTACACCAAATGAAAAGAATAAATATTTGTTTTTAAATCTATTATAAAGGATTAAATAAATAATAATTAAAACATAAATCATATATTAATATTGTTTCAATCATAATTTCTAACTAGATAGGTGGTGATGGAAAAATGAAAAAATCGACATTTTGTTAGGTTGTAGTTCGTCGAACATGTAAACTGTTGGTTCGTGACCAATTTCTAGAAGTTGTGTGTTTGTGTAGTTAGAAAACATTGAATAAAAACATCCTAATATATTTAAGATAGTAGTTTTTTATTACAATAATATAATAAATATTTTTGAGTAGTGTGGAGAATTTAAATAAACGAAATGAGTGGGAGAGAAGATGTTACATCTTAATGAGGAACCTCTTATTAGTTTGTGCCAAAATGGTTCCATGGTATAACTATTTAATAGGAGTGATATTATTAGAGGAAGTTAGGGATGTTGTGATATGTATTGGTTAGATCATGTTTGATCAATAGTGGATTTATAGGTCTGATGAAGATGTAAATTCAGTGGCCTTTTTAAGAAAGGAATGGACACATAATGAATTTTTTATCAGAAGTTCGGTGTACACATATTTTTACCTAAATACTATAATAATAATAATAATTACTCAATAATAGAAGTTTTATGGACTATTATTTTCTAAAAAATGGATTCTTACATGTTTATAGGTTAATTTTGGTCATAAATTCATGGTTTGTACAATGCCAATGTTATTTTTCACTTAATCGTTATAATTAATTTGAATAAACTTGACAATTATTTTTGTTAAAAACTGATTTGAACTTATTATAAAATAAATATTATTATTATTCTTGATATTGAATATATATTTACAAATACTATTCACAAAAGTGGTAGAAATTAATTTAATAACAATCGTGTTGATGGGACAACTCAACGGTGTTTTTTAAAATAAACTACCCAAAGATTGATGTGTTTTAATACCCATTTAAATGTTAAATATATTCCAATCAACTAAAATAAAATAATTGATAAATATTATATGTAATTAAAATTGGAATCCAAAAAATATATATTACTAACCATTATAAATAAATTAAATGAAAAGGCAGTGTCGAATTAAAATCTAGTATTTTCACATTTAATAAAAAATTAAGTATCTTTGAAAAATAAAAATAAAATTAACCAAAAAATATTTAGAAATTATACATTAAAATATTAATATTATTTATCAAATTAAAATTTTAAATTTATATTATATTTTTTTTGTATATGAACATTAAAAGCAATTAACTTGAGAAAATTATATTATTAGACATATAGGACCTTTAAAAAATATATTTCATTATCATCTTATTATTTATATAAAAAATAATAAAAATACTACAAAAGTATTTATTATAGTATAAATTTTTAGGGTTATAATTTTCTCATTTAAACAATAATAACAATATAACTATGTTTCATAGAAACGTCATTGTTGTGTATAATGTACTGTAAGTTAGTGTTCTGTGTATCATATTCCAAGTCAATGTTCTATGTAATGAATGATGTGTCAATTTTCCATTCAATTATTTTGGATTAATTTTCATGTGAAAAAAATATTTTACTTAGTTCATTTGATGACATAAATAAAAAATAATATTTTGTTAAAAAAAGTCCCATAAAAAGCATGGTTGTTACAAAATAGTTAAAATTTTAATGTTATTTGTAATATATTTTTCATTTTATATGATCATAAGACCATAGTTTATGGTGATGTAATATATACTCCAAAAAAATTTCTATAATCATCCATGGAATATTTCATTTAGAAAATATCCCCAGTTTTTATAAACCATTGGTAAACTATTATTAAATACATGATTAAAATAAAGCTATAAATCATCTGTAACTTATCTATCATCATTCAGTATGGTATTTAATCCCATGATTAGAACATGGTCAATGGTTTTACTATTACAATCCATCATATTCTCATCATTCTCAATTAAAAAATTATATAGAATGATTTTTATCATCCACATTTGTATGTTCATTTATATTTAAAAAAATGGGGTTATTTCCCATGGGATGCATATTTTGTTTAGAAAATTCATCATCTAATTCATATCCAAGATTACCACATTATTAAACTGTGTTTAATTTTATTCATGTCATCAATATATGTGGAGTGATTCCCAAAAAAATTATATTTTTGAAATATGAATTATTATTTCACACATTTACATATATTATATTTTCATTCCTCATTTTAGATCATGTATCATTCCTTAAAATTCATGTATTTTTAAAAATATCATCTAATGAAGATTTTTATTATTTCTATACCATGATATATGTTTAAAATTTGTAAAATAATCACCACATAAGTTAATTATGTATGTATTTAACCAATAATATTTATATTATATCAATTCTACTAATATTATAAATGAAATAGCAATAAAAATTTCATTATGAAAACTCATAGAGGATTTTTTGATAATAACCAAAGTCATTGCATTTTAATCCCCACTTACATATATTTTTGAGATAAATAGCTAATTAATGTTTTATAGGACCTCTATTTCTCTTAAGTCACTATATAGAACTATATAATATATACAGAGAACCACTGAAAGGATATCCACATCAATGAGGGTGATCACCCGTATTTAATTTCACGGTTCATCACATTCACCATATGAGGTTAAAATATAATTGATCAAGATCCATTTTTCATGAGTATAATGTAAAAAATAAAAAATAATTATTAAGAAAAAAAATATAACTAACCCTTTAATCCATTATATATGAACAGAAACTACGATTATCCATGTGGTGAGGGTATCAAAACCATAAACTATATAAAAAGATATGCTAAACTTTTAATCATAATACCCAATAAAATATGAGTATCAGACAAAACAAGTTGTGATCTCTATTAAACCCCAATAATGAATTGGATAACATAGAAATAAAATAAAATAAATATTGATAATAGTATACAGAATAATAGAATAACATACCAAAAAAATTTTATTCTTCTATAACCAATGATTCCAGAAAAATGTTATTTTATTGATCTATATAATTTATGTGAACATGGATGGGTTAAAAAATATTACTTTTCTTGGTCTCCACATTATTCATTTGTGTCACATCCTTATGTTAGTGTAAATCACACCGGATATAAGTGCATAACGTTCACATTTTTTCTTGGTTTTTTTCCAATGAACTCTATATTGAGAGGAATGTCATAGGATATAATTATACCATTGATTACCATACATAGAAATAAAAACAAATAAGTGTTAAAAAATAGTTTTGATAGTTATCTTCCAGGATAAATCTCAAATTTCCCATATTTTCTTAGAAGAAAAATTGCAACCCACACTCAACAACCAACATGCAATTTTATATAATACTCAAAATAACTTCTTGAATTTGTTTAATGGATTAAAACATGTAACAATAATTCACATATTTTTTTAAATGAAAACTGGTACTTTCTTATGAACCATTGAGGAATCACCCTTTGATATATTAGTCTCCTATAACATCATTTTATATCTGGGAATATGTATTAGTTTTTTGAGACAATAATAAATAAAAAATTTATTTTGATTATCTATAAATAGTTGTTATTATTCATTTAATGGATTTTCTTCATTTACATTTACATATAATATATTTAATGGGAGATAATGTCTATAATAAGTAGAAAAATATCAATAGGGAATATATTATTGATTACAGTAGACCAATCATTATTTGGTATGAATTTTCTATAACCAAAAAATAAGTTATGAAACATGTATTTTTTTGTTTTAGGAATGACTTAAGTCATAATTTATTAATATGATATCCTCTTTTATATTCCTATAACACATATTTCTATCCACTTTATCATCCCCCATTTCCTCAACATCATCGATTTTTTCTATCAGTTGATCTATTTTAGTTTTCTAATAAAAATTAAGGCCATGGTTTTAATCATTCTCCTTGATTATAAAATAATTATCTAGGAGTGTATACTCAAATTATTTAGTGAATTCATCTTTATAAGTATCCATTATATGTTTCTCAAATATTACCTCAATATATTATTTCATGAAATGTAAATATATGAATATAGAATCAATATTGTGATAGTCGAAAACTCTGGATCCTTGGTATCGAAAATATTAATGTAATTGATTAATTATACAATATAATATAACCAAATGATTTTGGGTGATCAAATATAAAATGTTACAACATGACTACTAATATATGACATAGTATGTTAGAGATTCCACTGAGTCTATGTCTTGTTACTCTTATATATTTAAATTATATTCATTTGTATGCTCACATAGAATACTATGTCCCATGACTAAATGTTTCAATGCAAGTGATATATAGAAAAAACTATACTAATTCATTATTTATTCTTACAACCTTCTTTTTTTTACTATTCATCCCATAATTGAATGATAGATATTTTTCAAATTGAAAAACATGAAATTATTAATATATTAATGTTTCAAAAACCATTACCAATACATATTATATTAATATATATTACCTTTATCTCTCGACCAGTACGACAATACTAATAACCAAAATTATTTCATTAGCTGGTTTCCCTTATTTTATCTTCATAGCTAGATAAATTCTTTATGATGTAATTAATATCATTATCTCTTGCCCTGGTGTACTTTTTTATGGTTAGTGGGAGTAATAACCACCATTACCAAAAATAAAATAAAATTTTATTTATTCCAAATTGATAATAATGAGGAATGAATTGATGAATAATATAAAGATAAAACAGAATAAAACTCCTATAGGTAGGTGTTATATTATAAAACATGTTTCAACAATAATAATCATGAGTCCTATAGAACCACCCAAATTTCATCCATAATTTGAATCTCTTTATAAACCTAGTGATCTTTATATTAAATGATTAAAAATGTATTATTTAAAACATCATTAAGTACAAAAGTAACATATTTAAAAGTCATACATTCCATAACCATCTTCTACCAAATATTACCTCTGAATTTAGTATCATTTTATTCTTCTTATGAAATAGAATGATCTTCCATTAGTAATTTATAAATTCTAATTGTAATGATCGAATGAGTTGACATAATCATTGATTATAGACAAAACGAAGGTAAAAATATCTACTTGAATAAATCAATGAGGCAAGTTAATTGATTACAATATATCCCTCTTGAGAACTTCTATTAGTATAATTTCGTAAATAATAATCCAATAATAATATTTAACATTAATGGGATGAGAAGGATCTCAAGTAGTGAACCACTCATATATCTAGTTATACTATATGATCTGGTGAGGGTTCAACTCCATTCTATCACCATTTCATGTCATTTTTATAAACTAATTGACTCCCAAATCACATGTCTTATAGAGAAAATGTGATAGGTGTTTCATATATTGGTCATGAGGAAGTGAAAAAATAAAAAATAAATCATCGTTAGGATTTAGTTTAATTGATTTAGATACACAACATCACATATAGTGAGGAACCATTCTCACGTGACAGTATGGAAATGTTTTCTTATCTACATATTTTAAATTATTTGGTTTCACCCCAGTATTGGTAGTAAATAATCGATTAATTATGAATGATCAATTCAGACATTATTCAAGACTTCCAATTTTTGAATATTTGTCTTGGCCTCATCAGGGATGACATTTTTCTATACGTCATCAGGAGGCCTAATATCATTAATATTTATCATGAAACCCCTTCTTAAAGGGTGTTTCAAATGTTTTCAAGGTTCAATAAATCCTCCATGCATCTCAGTAATGAAACAAATTTGAGAACTATGTATTTAGAGGAATAATAATCTGAGGATTCAGAGTTCCATCTAAAAGAGTGGAGTTATAAAACATTTGACATTAATTGGGATTTTCATCCTTGACTACAACATTATATCATTGATTATTCATCTTGAGTTCATCTTTTTACTCAAATAATATTTTCTCCCCAAGGCATCAATTCACATGTATGAATAATATGGAAATTTTTTATAACCAAATATGACCCTCGATATTTTTATGTTTGTTCCAAACTAGGGTGTTATCTATAAAAAAAATCTACATGCTCGAAACATCATATTTTATCATGTTAAAAGTATTCCCCTTCAACGTGATGGAAAAATCATTTCAATCATTTTATAAAATATTAATACACAGTATTTATTTTTAGTGAAGTTAGAGATAAAATGAATATGACATGAATGTCTATCAAATAATATCCAATTTATCATATTAAAAAATAATTTATCATATAGATTAATTTTGTATGACTGGTCATTATAAATTATAGATTCATTATCCTGGATCAATGTTTTATTGTCATCATATAGATAATAAATAGTGTTTTATTTAGGGATCAAAAAAAATATAATTTATTTAAATCCGTTTTTATCATTCAAACCTCAATATTATTTGATGATGTGATCTATATTGTGATTATGGGATGGGTGTTTATTATTTCAACTCACATTGGATAAAATTTTCTATATCATATCACATGGAAATATATAAGAGAATAGTGTTGTGGTTTAAGTCCTTTATATGGTGAATAATTCAATTTAAACATATAATTACAAGATTAATTTTCAAAAATATCAATTAATATAACACAAGGATCGTAATGTCATAGTGTCATTGGATACCTGGGTTCATAAAACATAGAAGAAAAATTAAACTTGAAATATTTATTTTATTATGCACAGTGGGAACTCTACATAGATTTTATTTTGAAAAAATACATGGGATAAACTATGGAATACATAAATAAATCGGTGAGATAAAAGGACTTGTAATGGAATAAACATGATAAGTAAGTATAACATGACATTAAAATATATAACATGATATCAAAAGAGATGTGGAATATTAGTAAACATGTTGAAGCATAATATAATTTGATTTTTTTCTAATATAATGAAAACATAGTGAATGTGGAAATATTATACAACATTACATAAACATGATTCATGGCGAACTTCCTTGAAAATATTAAATCATAGAAAAATTGACATAATTGATTGGGATTATTCCATAATCCCAATAATGAATATTCTGGAGGATAATGTTTATAAAATGCATTAGAGATCTATCTATGTTCACATATCATAACATGTTCAGTATCTATGTGTGAAATATAATTGAAATCAATCATAAGGAAGAACAAAAAAAATTACCCATTAAAATAAAATGGGTTTCATAACCTTTCTTCATATCAAATCAAAATAAATTTAATATTAAATTCATTCAATAAATTATCATATAAATTATATTACCCACTCACAGGGAGGGATAATAAACTAGGTATATATTTGAGAGACATATAAACATAAAAAATATCAATCTATAACATCAAGGGTTATTATATTCGATGAAAATATAAAAGAAAATAATTCTTTCAGAAAATAGCCACTTCACATTGACTACCATCAATTGATGTGATCTTAGATGGAAAATGAATTTGAAAGATCACATTGAATATTCCATGAAGAAAATATCTTTTTAAATTTCTGAACACTTACATAAAATCTAGAAAATTCTAATTTTTTAAATAGACTAATATATTTAAAAATTATTATTTAAATTATTGAGAGTTCATTAGGTGGAACTATCGCATTTAGGTCGAATACATTTAAAAAAAGATTCCCTGTAATTTTTGGTAAGAATACTCACTGATACCTTATTCAAAAAATGATAATAATATTCTCTTTAATTTTTTTAAATCCAACTAACAGGAAAAACTATATTAAAATATCATATAGATTCATTTTTAAAAGCATTTTTATATGACCTAGATTTTATAGAAAAAGGCATTTCGATCGAAGAGTGATATGAAGTCACATTTTATTAAAAACATTTTCTAAAAAATATTACATACAAAATACAGGAGAATAGTAATATTTATTGAAAGGTCCAGAAAGAACTAGAGGATTAGAATATAATTTATTTCCGTAATATTTGGATATTAAATTTTTATAATCCTAAGTACAAAAATAAATTATCACAGTAAACATTGGGATTGTATCATAAAACTATTACCACTTTAGTAACATAGAAGCATGATCTCGGTTAAATAATAACATTAAATGAAGATAAAAATATCATGATAATTAATAAATCAATGATATTAGATGTTAAAGGGGTGGAATGAACACCACAAAAATTAATATAGTTGAATAACATGACATATGTATAAAATAAGAAAAATTAAGTGAAAATTTCGTTCTATTTTCATATCATTGAGATGAGATTTTATAATTGGGTTGAATATGTTTAAAAATTTATATCCTAAAAAATATACTATATGTAAAAAATACATCAATATTAAGTCATTTATAACTTATTCTTGGAATAATATAATCAATGAATTACATATATAATTGAGGGAATTAAAATTGAGTTAAGAAATCCTCTTACCTATTACATCCCTTTAGTTGATCAAATAGTAACCTACTGTATAATTTTTTTAAACATATTATAAAATTATGCAATGATGGAATTATTATTTATAATATCATATATAATCCTTTTATAACAACTTATTACTTATTCATTAATAATATTATTTATCAATATTGTTTCAGGTGATAATTTCTTTGTTTGTTTTTCAGAACGTTTCATGATAAATATTAGGAATTATAAACATAGGTTATAGATAAGTAATATCTATAAATATAATATTAATATAAATATCATTTTTACCATTATTTACATTTTTACAATCATTATTCGATTTTTATTTTTCAAAATGAACCACATCACTTCATTGAGACAATAGACATTACATAGACTTGAGTGTCATTATAATTTCCTTAAAAAGTGAAATGTTATAGAAGAGGATTATGTGTTATTTTTAAAAAATAACTGTCATTTCATATATAAAAAATATATTAATAAATTTTATTCATTTTTTCCTTCCATATAATGTTCTAGTAAAAACAATCACATAGTTTTCATGAGGCGGTAGTCTATCGTACACATGATAGACTATATCATTTATTTAATGGATAGTATGGTATGAAATTATATCACATATTTTTTACCCATTATTAATGTTTCCATAATATCATATATCATTATAAAATTAGTACTTTTTATATTTATTGTAATCTATAACTGATGATTAAATCACATCGCTTTACGAGGTGGCAGTCCACCGTATATACATGTGACATTATTGTATTCTCTAAAATCAAGAAATTACGAAGGTATATATGATATTAGAATTACATAACTATAGTTATATAATAAATACCATATTTTATCATTATATAAATTATTATATCATGACAAGAGAAGTGATGATGGAAACAAAATGACCTCGGTTTGTGATGATTTAGTTAATTACAAACACATTCAATCATTTAATTTCCCATTTGATGGTGGAGGAAATAGTTTTAGGTCATGTAGTTAACATTAAAAATATCACTATATAGAATAAAATAAGGATATTATATAACAATGATTTACTAATATTTTAAAAATGTTGATAAAGAAATAAAATGATCAGTTGTGTAAATTAACTATTCTTTAGAAAAAAATATTTTTGTTTGAACCAAAATCTTTATTATTTTGGATTTTTGTAAAAAAAATAATCCTATGATGACGGTAGGTAATTAAAAAAGTAATTTGGTAATATATGGACCAATCCAATTGTTATTTGATTTATGAAAAGAAGATAATCGGGGTTTTCCTCTTATAAGTGGGGGAGATAACACATGAAATGTTTGTAAATAAAGATTTCCCGTGATATTTCTCACATAAGATGAGGAAATAATAGGTCCATTTTTGAACCTTAAAATATATAAGGTCCAAATAAGAAGAAATACTTATTAAAAATATATTTGGTCATTTTTAACCCTTATAAGTTTATTTTAACCCCCAATAAACCTATTTTTACCTTATCCATTGTAAATAATTTTTATAATTTTCAATTTTCATTTTGGTAAAAATTAAATTGAAAATAATATATTATATAAAATATTATGATTAAAAATATTTAAATTTGTTTTCAAATTTTAACTCATATAATTCGTATAGATTCATTTAATATTGAACCTATAGACGTGTTTAAAAAATACTTTTCTAAAAGAAATCCTTTCAAAAGATGGAAATTAATTTTTAATTATACTAAATATAAAATTGATTAAAATTAAATGATTTATATTAATTACTGTATTATTGAGACAATATTACTCTTAAAACTAACTGAAAATGAAATGGGTAGTGTAAATTTTTTAAATGTAAATATAGTTTCAAATAAATATCATTATTTTTTTCTAATCATCGAAAAATGAAAATGTTCTGAAAAATATGTGTTTTCACGTATTACTTAATTTTTATATAATTATTAAAAAAATTATGTTATTTTCTGAAAATAAATTTTTTATATGTGGTAAAAATGAATTTTAATGCATGTGTACGAAGTATTACAAACAACTTTATAAAAAGCATTATTTTTCCAAAAACATTTCATTCACATTCTAATGGTTCATGTATTATTTTAAATATTGTATAACCATTGAATTTATTTTATATATGTATAAAATATATGTTTATTTATTAATTCATTTTAATACCTGAAAATTGAACAGTTGGGTAATAATTTTAACTTTTAAAGAATAATATTTTAATAGAGTCTTGTGTTTCATTTAAACCTAGTGTGTCATTGATCAAATTCTATTAAAGGGACTAAATTCTCTTTAAAATAAATACATCTTAATGTATTTTGGTTATGTATCCACTTTGAAGTTTGTTTTTTATTTCAAATAAGATATTTGATATTATTTTACTCTTTTAAAATATAAGGGTGTCACATTCGACCCCCATAAATAAATTTTTTGTCATGATATAATCATTATTTAGGTAATGACGGGATTTATTTTCGAAAATAACTTTTTTGGAGACCCACATATTACAAAGGTTTTAATTATCATCCACATAATAATAGGGAAATGGGTGTACAAAGTTAGTCCAAAATAATAGATTACTAGGTATCCATGTAGGATAACATTTATGGGATGTGAAGATATGGATATTAAAAAGTGTAAATAATTATAATGAGTGGTAGTGATTATTGATCACATGAATGTTAATGATCAATGTACAGTTTTTTATATCAAAACCATAGATATAGTATTATTTAAAATACCATTTCATTAATCAAACATAAATGTAATATGATAATTTTTTTTCATAATATTTTTCTTGATGTTGAGAAGTAATTTTACTATATAATAATATAAGGAAAAACACCTACAAGATTTTTTATTTTAAAGGAAAAATCATACCCATTGATTGTGATTTTGTCAATTTCCAATTCTCCCCTTACTTCCAAAAATTAATATCTAAAAAATGATTTTATTATGACAGAATATATATAATTAAGTTTTAATGAATTGTATGATCTGTGAATTTATAACAATATATTTTTCATATGTTTATTAAAAAGTAAATTTAAATAAAAAGTAATGATAACATCCAAAATGAATATGAATATATTAATATCCAAAATTCTCCCTTGAATCCAAAGGTTTATTATAGACCATTCTTCCAATAAATGAACCCATATACCAAATAACCTCAATAACCTCAACATTAAATAATGTTTGAACCTCATTTTTTATATCATTCCCATTTAACATATAAATTAATACCACAATATAATTAATCCAAAATAATCCATTTATATAACCTGAAAGGTTATATATCCTTCAAAATAATGAAACGTCTCTTGAAATATCCTTAGTCACCACAAGAACTAATTACCTGATCATATAATATATTTATAAAAATAAAAATAATGTTTATCCTTCAAATCAAATAACTGAAAAAATGTGATAAAAACTAGTACATCATATAGTAATGTGGAATTAAATACACCCTTATTAACCTTTGGTTATGCATTCAAGCTTCACAACCTTGTTGGATGTGATAGGATATAACCCATCTTATGGGTATTCATCCTTTGAAAATTATTTTAAAAACATTATGCTGAACAAATTCATAATATTCTATGATACTATAACATTCTCAACAAAAGAATGATCATATTTAAAAATTACATTATTCATCGAATCACTTTTTATAACCATTATGGATTTCGATACAGCTCATTCTTTTCAAAAAAATAAATTAATTACCTTAACATCAAAAACGACTCTAATAACTTATTCTCCTAAACTATATACTTTTTCCATAGATTATTATTTTCATATTTAATATATATTTTTTTAATTAGTACAATCCAATATATTATGTAAAATACATAACAAAAATGTCTTACTGAACAGTGATTATATATATTTCATGATTCCTATAATTCTTGAATTATAATATACAAACATTTAAATAAATAAACATCATTCTTATACCATTATCTAGGATTATTGATCTTATTCCTTAATACCTTCATATATAAATATTCCATTTATTGTATCTTTATCATGAACACAAAATCTAATACTCATGTATCCTTATTGATAATATACATGACATTTCCAAAATGGACATTGATATTCTTATTAACAATTTCCCATATTTAAAACAATAGAACATTGATAATTTATTTGGAAAACTATTAATATATTCCATTTTATTTAAAAATATATTTATACTAAAATATTAGTGACTTTTACCCTATCTCCCTACATATAAAACATCCTTTTATTTCTTTTTGAAAATATTATGGGTTATTCTTCATTGGTTTTTGACATATAGGATCCTAAATCTTCTTCCATACATGGTCGTAACCACTCGAACACTCAGTAAAACTCTATAATTATCATCATTATTGAGATTACAAGTTGTTTAATCTATGATTTGTGAATCATATATTATGATAACATGTTAGGTATATTCAGAATACTCATTACTCACGTCATCATAACCTTTGGTTCCTAATCAAAAAAAATTATATCACATTAAATGTCATCTTATTTACTTGATATTCATTCCATTAACTTAAACCATAACTCGTATTGGGATAAATGATATTCGTAGTGGGATATAAAATAATTATGAGGAATAATTTATAATATTTCTAAACCATTACAAATTCATTGAGATCGATGACAACATAGGTCTAAACCATGTAATTGTTGCTCATACTATATTCCAATCATATATAATGGTTCATAATGAATCTATTATTTTCAAAAGCATATCCCATAGTATTTTCATACTATATTCTTTGTGGGGACAATTTTTTTGTACTAAGAAATGATTATGACATGCCCTATATGCCTTTTTCATAGTTATTCTCCCTAGGTACATCTATTCATCAAACACCTCAACTTGTTGTATGTTTAAATTAATTTTATTCCTATAAATTCAATTTCTATATAATTCATCAAGATTCAAGGATATTATTATATAATTAGTTGTATCTCTAGACTTATCCCTTGGGTTTTCTGTAAATGCTTCCCATCTTAATTTCTAAAGATGAACTAAACCTTATATGTTATAATAACCATGGAGACACATTCCATTAAGAAATATTATTGCATGATTTTTAAATATTAATTTCCATTAATTAAATAAAAGGATCATAATGGAATTGAGTTTTTGGAAAGGAGGATAAAATATCATAAAACGAAACTTAAAAATCATAATTTTTCATACTCTCAATAACGAGATCCTTAAATAAATTGGTGATACTAATACTAATTGTCATAGTTTGGGGAATTCATAATGAAATGAGGGTGCTAAAAATCCATTTTAAGGGAACAAACATGAAATGAATAATAACATATTATTCAATAGTATAAAATTATATCATAAAAGAGACTGAACATGATTATTCAAGAGACATAATAACATAAAGTAAATGTTATCATAATTTTAGGGAAATATAGTATATGTGGAAGAATCATATAACATGATATTAATGTGAGTCAAGGATACCATCATATACAATATCAAATGATGTTATAGGTCCCAAAATTATTTAGGTTTACCTAGTAATCCCATATATTTAGCCTCATTTTCTCATTATTTACCAAAAGAATTGGGTAGCTATCTAGGCGTACCAACCATAAAATTTTCATGATCATTATTTTCAATAAAAAATAAATCAACCATAAGGCAGAAAAAAAGAAATAACTATGGAAAGAAAATGGGTTTAATGATATATATTCTTATCATAATAAAATGAAAAAATATAATGAATTAATTTGATAAATTATCATAAGGAATTTATTTCCTCATCCATATAAAGAAGAATAAACTAGAAATATATCTGGGATACATTACACATATGATATAATAAATTACTAGGATAATGTGTTTTTTACACATTGAAAATAAATTTAAAAATCAATATGAGGAAAAAACCTTTTTCCCTTATGTAACATAAAATTATTTCATATTAGATGTAAATTTATTTTGAAAGATCACAATGATTATTTTTCAAGGAAAAAATCCATTCCATTTGAAATCACTTATTTAATATCTATAACTATTTGAGAAAATACAGAAAACAATATCATTTGAGTCTTAAATTTAAGTCATAAAAAGGATTCCTAAACATATTGAGGGGTCATAAAAATAGAGGGCTTTCATTAAGGCATAATATGTTTTAAAAAATATATATTCATTTCAAATTTTTTTAGTAATGGAAAAATTCACATTGTTATAAAACAATAGGAATATTACAATTTAAAATATATTTTTTAAAATTAAATTAAGGGTATAAAATTATTTAAATTATCATTTTAAAAAACTATTGATAATATTTTTATAAACCATGGATTGGAATAAAAATTATTTTCAACAAAATAGAGAAATGAAGTAAGATTATCTTAAGAACATTTCACCAATCATATTAAGATAAAAAGGGAGTAAAAAAGAGAAAAATTACCATGTATTTCCTGAATACAAATAGAATAATAAAATCCATGAGAATCATTTGATATGGATCATAATATTTCAATATCGAAAGAATAATCATAATTAATCCTGAAAAACGGTGGTATTATACCACAAAACCCTTACCACATTAGTAAAATTGAATAATAAAAGCCATGTAAAAAACAAAAAATAAAACATAAATTATCTAGAGAATATATATATTCATAATATTACATATTAATGGGGTATTATAGTCCCCATAAAATATAATATAGGTTCATAACATGATTGATGTCACAATGACTGAAAATTGAGGCAAATATATCGATCAATGTTCGTATCATTGATGTGATAGTTAATAAATTGGTCGATTATGTGATAAAAATTATATAAAAACAAATACCTTTTTAATAAAATATATATCTTTAAAAAATCATTTCACACACAATATTTTTAACACCCCAAGCTTCCACGATACACTTCTCTTTCAATAATGTAATAGCTTGCATTGTACCCAAGTTCGAGATTCTAACACACCGCGACCAATCAAAGTAGTTGTTATGAATATTAATACCCACTTTTTGAAATTATATAAATTTTATATTTCAAAATGGACTTAATTTTTGTATTCTTAATATTGAAATTATCCTAAGTTGAATTTTTTGTAATTTTCTGAGAAATTCCAATTTTCTATGAATAGAAAAAAAACTTAAAAACAAATTTTTTAATCAAAATTATTTAAAGTGATAAATTATACTATTTAGTGGTTTTGAAGTATAATTAGAATATATTTTTACCATTTTATCCAATGGTGGTCATTAGAATTAATTTCACTTTGAAAATAGACATAAACAATTGTCAATCTTTTGATATGTATTGTTTCTTAAAAACACACTATTTGTTGTGACAGCGGGAATTAATTATTAAAATAATAAATTAAACTTATTTATTTTTAATTTTGTAAAATAGACATCATTTTTGAATTAGGAATATCAAAAATAGCTTAGGGTTATTTTTTGGTATTTTTCTGAAAAACGTCAATTTTTTATGAATAGTGGAACCACTAAGTGGTAGTTAAAAAACTAATTTTTCATTTAAATGAAACTATACCACCTCTCTGAATTTAATTTCAAAAAACCGACATACATGGTTGTCATTAGTAAGTAAAATGTGGTTCGATGGGATGAAAATAATTTTGGTGAATAGTAACTTTTAAGTTTTATTAATCGCGATTAAAGGTAATTAGTGAAATTTAAGGTAAAAATGATATTATAAAAATATGAAAATATCTTGAAACTTGTCCTAACCTTATTTTATGAGTCATTTCCGACCAAGAAAATCCATGGGTCAACTTGGGGGACCCCATGGAGCCACTTGGGTAAAAAAATGACATTAATAACTTTTTATTTAAAGTAAAACTAAAATTGTCACAAACATATGTTTTTTTACTAAAACAATTATTACATGGGGTTATATAAGTTAACTTTTAGAATATAAATATTCATTGGAAATATAAAATTATTTAATACATCATGGTAAATTTATTATAATTTTTATACATTAAATAAATAAATTTATTTATCACACCATGATGATGCAGCGATTACCTCATTAATTAACGATTTAAATAAAGTGAAAAGATAATGTAAAATATAAGACTTAAACTTGTCAAAAACCAATTAGATGAGTATATTTCGATCCCTTATCACCTTATATTCGAAATATATAATTGTGGGACCTTTGAAATCCGAAAATCATTTCATAATAATGTAACATTTCATGACTTTCCAAGAGTTCCCCTACACTCCTCTTATAAAAGGCCCCACCTCCACCACCTTATTCACACCTTCAAGCCATTTGGCTTAGCCAAACTCTTCCCAAATACTCTCTAAAAATTCTTCCCTTCATCCTAGAAGCCTTACCTTAGGCATAAATCTCTTCAAGAAACCATTTTGGTTCAAACCGAGGGGAGTTACCCGATTTAAAGGTAATGTCTTATCTTATGTTTTTTTGTTTTACATTGCTTCTCCAACCCCTTAAACTATTTTATTCCTTTATTTTGTAACTAAAATAGTATATTCAATATACTAGGATTTTTTATGAGAATTATTTGATTTACACCTACACACACCTTCGTCTAATGGTTAATGAACAAACTGTTTCTGTGGGTGGTGAATTACTGCCTCACAAAATGATGATTGTTCAATCTTCTTTTAACACCTCTCATGGTGGCCATTATGATGAAACTATTTTTATATATGATATATATTATTTTTATGTTTTCCTTATGCTTCTGTATTTTTCATTTATGGCATACCTTTATGATTTCCATTATGGGTAAACGCGATAATTTCTTTTTAGGAAGTGCGGACTACCGCCCCCTCAAAGTGATTTGAATCGTTAATGCCATATGTGGGATGTATAAAGAATGGAGTAAATTATATTATACTAGAATTCTCATACACCTTTATATCATTATTATTTCATTCCATTTAATATTAAATCGAAATGAAATTAGTGTTCATACGTATGTACGGCTTACCGTCTCCATGAACGGTGCATTTCATTTCTTACCTCTAGATGTTACGTAATATTATAAATTCATGTATATACTGGATATATATGATATATATGATATCTACATCATGAATATAATTCTGAATATAATAGATATTTTACCACATGAACAACTTGTAATTATAAGAAGTTTATTTTTGACACAAGTACCAAAGATCAACCAAACGACCATTATTAACATAAATGAATACATAATGTTAATAACATGGTAATAAGTGATATAAAAGGAATAATGAACTTGAAAAAGGTTCTTAAGAAAGTTTAAATTAACTCTAGTTTATTATTCAGGAGATTAAAGAATGATCGAGTCAAGTCGGACACGAGGTAAGGGAACTTCATAACCCAATTTCCATTCTTTGGGTTAATCTCCTACTTTTAAATTATGTCATGATATTATTATATATTATCTTCTATTTATACTTTATTTATGTGTAAATATAGTTAATACAAATAATAGATCTATTTTATTTAAAAAATGATCTTTTTAAGGGAATGTCTTAACCCAATTTCTGTTCTTTGGGTTAGTCTCCTACTTTAAAATTATGTCATGGTATTATTATGTTCTATCTTGTATTTGTACTTCGTTTTTGTGTACATATAGTGAATACACATACTAGGTCTATTTTATTTAAAAAATGATATTTTTAAGGGACTTCGTCTCAATCTCCTTTCATTGATGCATATTTTGTTTTATACACAACATTCTTTTATACAGTGTATAAACCCCGTTGACTTTTACTTTTAATCAAAAGGAATATTTTTATACGAAGTGTTTTTACTAAAAGACAAAAGGAATTTTTTGTCTTACATATGCGGCGACAACAACTTCTCCACCGACGTGACCATTATTTGATTTTCATCTTCCTCTACAAGCCATAAATTTTTTTAAATGAAAAATAAATACCAAGTTTTAATTTTATTTTATTTTGGTATTGAAAATGGTTTTGATAATGTTTTTATTATATCAATGTGTTGTATTGATATCTTTTGATTGAAATTTGTTAATGTTATGTTTCCTTTAAGCATGTTTTATGTGATATGATTATGTTATGGTTTATGATATGTTTAAACCTGTTCATATGAGGAATTAATTGGACTAAATATGTGACGGGTGGAGCCTGTTATAGCTCCTCGATGCATCGGTAGGTCTCATGAGACAAACTAGTGTCTTGGCATGAGGCCTTGACAAACTCTTGTTTGTAGTCTTGGAACAAGGCCTTGGCTATATGGTTATGATAGTCTGGAATTATGCATTCCATCATTATGAAAGTGGTTATTGATATTTCATGTGATTATTCAACTAGTAGAATATCCATGTAAATAAGTAAATGGAATTATTTCATTTTATTTTTTCCATATTATGCTGAATTTAAAGTTTAAAAGGCTTTTGATTTAGTTATACATTGCCTTAAATGTTTATGTTTATTTATAAAAGTTTCCACTATATTGTTTTCCTTACTGAGCATCTGAGCTCACCCCTTTCAATGTTTTAATTTTTCCAGGATGTGATGAAGTATATTATTAATGACCTGCAGGGATAGTATGAGGGGATATGAAGATGGGATTTTTTTTAGTTTTTTTTATTTTATGATGTAATGTAAGACTTATGAATGTATCTAGTGTTTCTAAGGCTACTAAACTAATCGGTCTTTCGAGGCTTGATCTTTTGTGATCGTGCCAATGTTACGCAATAATGCACAGACTCTGGGTAACTGGGGTCGAGGTGTTACAGTTGGTATCATAGGAAGTTTAGTACTAACCTTGGAATCTATATTTAGATAAACTCTGATTAGAGAACATAGTCCAAAGATAGACTTTGAGGATTAGTATAGATTAACTTCCTAGAATTTTTCTATTACAGAGATTTTTTGAGTTTTCTGAGAAATACATCACTATATAGGTACGAGAAAGTAGAGGCGGATCTAGCACAGATGTACATAGGGGTAAAACCTGAAAACACCGCTTTGAGATAGACTCGAACGGGAACGGGTGCACGACAACGGGCCTTGCTGCACTCTTGGTTACGACACTCCCAGGGGATATGCTTAGGATAATTTTCATTTTCTTTACAGACCATTATGAAGGGTTTATGAGTATATACTTCCTCAAAGAAAATTTTTTTATGATTATAGTTTAATTTATGTTAGGTGTTTTACAAGTATGGAATTATGTATTTTCATTCATAAACTAATCTAGTTTATTCCATTGTTTAGAAATGGAACTTAGTGGGAGGAATGGAAACTATATCAATGCACGCACTCCATGTAGGGATTTCCCTCCTGCTCAAGATAATTATAGTGGAGCTAGAGATAAAACTTGTGTTGATCAACTTATCACCATACTGGGACAACTCACTCTGGTTATGAATAATAACCTTACTCGTATGGAGCACCCTGATCCGCAAAATGGAGGATCAATGCTAGACCGCTTCATGAGGAAACAACCGCCAACATTTAATGGGGGTACAAATCCATTAGTAGCTGATCAATGGATAAAATCCTTAGAGAAAATATTCCACACCCTGGGGAGTAGAGAAAGTGAGAAGGTTGTCATGGAAGTTTACCACCTCACTGGAGATGCCGATCAATGGTGGTCGCTGATTCAAAACACAAAGGAAGATGAAGAATTATCAAGTATGGAATGGAGGGAGTTTAAGGAAATTTTCATAGAAAAATAATTTCCACATGACCATCTAGTAGATATGGAAAGGAAATTTCTGAGTCTGAGGCAGAAGGAGGATGAGAATGGCTCTATGTATGAGGCTAACATTACAGGGTTAGTGAGGCATGATACAGATTATATACATAACCCAAGAAGTAAGATTGATCGTTTCTTTGATGGGTTAAAACCATTTCTCCCCCGAGCTTTAGTATGAAAATCCTTCTCATCGTACAAAGATATTGTCTCTTGTGCTATCAAGACAGAAAATGAATTCTCAAAATATTATGACAATAAAGTAAAGCAAGAGAAGAAGAGAACGGTGGAACAAGAGAAAGATTAAGGGAAAAGGGGAAATAAGGATTTTCCATTATGCGTTAATTGTGGGAAGAATCACCCCGGTACTTTCTTAAAAGGAATGGGAGTTTGTTATAAATGTGGAGAAAAAGGTCACCAGGATCGTGATTGAAAGGGAAAGAAAGAGGTTATCAATGTTGAATGCTAAAATTGTAGGGAAATGGGGCATTATGCAAATGAATGTCCTAAGCATCGGGGAAACATACCTCAGAAAAGGCCAAGGTATCAAGACCAATCTTATGATGTTACTATAGTTAAAGTGGAATAATTAATGTATTAGTGCTTTTGGACTCAAGGATTACATTCTGGTTATAAGAATAATGTGATATATATAAGGATTGTACTACAGTACTTGTTTTTTTCATTAAGTTTTTAATATGATTAAGGTAATCATATTTTTTTATGTGACAATAAGAGAAACATTACTTTGTTTTAAGAATCTGATGATACAATTGATTTTGGAATTTAGAGACCTTTTAGAGAAAGTCTGGATAGAAGAATTTTGGATAACTACAAAGGTTGGAATGGATTAAGTTGAACTTTGGATATTATTGTTTAAGGTTAAAACATTTATGAAGAGTATTTTTGGAATATTATAATATTATAGTTTTAGTAAAAGGACAACCTGTAGGTTGAGGGATAACCCATCGCGTCGGAAAAAGCTGTAGGAATTGAACCCATAACCATAGTGTGGTATTCTTTTATTACCTACGACTAGCCTATAAGAAGTCCCTGGTTATTAAAAATAGTTTTCCTAATCTAAATGGTATGTGTTAATATTTGTAACCCTGTACCATTAGGATAAATATAATATTTTTGAGTTCTATTATCTTTTTGATTGAAAGATGGGTTTGTGGTAAAAAATTTATTAAAGAATGAAAGTCTATATGACAAGTATGTATATATCCTTACATTATTAGTAAATCTCCTAAATATATTCCTCAACTTTATGAAAGGTAACATAAAACAAAAACGTTATCAGTTAACTTTTCCTACTGGGGAATCAATGATCGTGTAACCAATCACACGTTTGTGATTTTATTGTAGTTAAACTTTCTCCTAATCCTATTTTCTACAACTCTCTATCAGACCTTGATGGTTTTTTTCTCCTCCATATCCATATTTTAATATAATCCTAGTTTGGGTTATCTCTGGTGACCTTTGTACTTCTCTTTCTTTCTTTTAAAATTATATTTTTATTATCCCTATTTCCGATGTGGGTTTTCCACAAAAATATTTTCTATTTTCAACCTTTTATTTTCAAAGAAAAATTTCAAATTGCAAGGATGCAATTTATTGAAGTAGGGTAGAATGTAACACCCCAAGCTTCCACGATACGCTTCTCTTTCAATAATGCAATAGCTTGCATTGTACGCAAGTTCGAGATTCTAACACACTATGACCAATCTAAGTAGCCGTTATGAATAGTAATACCCACTTTTTGAAATTATATAAATTTTGTATTTCAAAATGGACTTCATTTTTGTTTTCGGAATATCAAAATTATCCTAAGTTGATTTTTTTTATTTTCTGAGAACTTCCAATTTTCTATGAATAGAAAAAATACTTAAAAACAAATTTTTTAATCAAAATAATCTAAAGTTATAAATTATACAATTGAGTGGTTTTAAAGTATAATTAGAATATATTTTTACCATTTTATCCAATGGTTTTATTTAGAATTAATTTCACTTTGAAATTAGACATAAACAATTATCAATCTTTTGATATATATTGTTTCTAAAAAACACGCTATTTATTATAACAGCTGGAATTAATTATTAAATTAATTAATTCAACTTATATATTGTTAATTTTGTAAAATATACATCATTTTTTAATTAGGAATATCAAATATATCTTAGTGTTAATTTTTGGTATTTTTTTGAAAAACATCAATTTTTGATGAATAGTAAAACCACTAAGTGGTAGTTAAAAAACTAATTTTTCGTTTAAATGAAAATTTACCACTTCTGTGAATTGAATTTCAAAAATCTGACATACATGGTTGTCATTACTAAGTAAAATGTGGTTTGATGGGATGAAAATATTTTTTTCTGAATAGTAACTTTTAAGTTTTATTAATCGTGATTAAAGGTAATTAGTGAAATTTAAGGTAAAAATGATATTATAAAAATATGAAAATATCTTGACACTTGTCCTACCCTTATTGGATGAGTCATGGCCGTCAAATTAAATCCATGGATCAACTTGGGGGACCCCATGGATCCACATGGGTAAGAAAATGACATTAATAACTTTTTATTTAAAGTAAAAATAAAATTGTCACAAACATGTGTTGTTTTTCTAAAACAATTATTACATTGGGTTATATAAGTTACCTTTTAGACTATAAATATTCATTGGAAAGATAAAAAGATTTAATACATCATGGTAATTGTTTTATAATTTTAAGACATTAAATAAATAAATTTATTTATCACACCATGATGTTGCAGCGATTACCTCATTATTTAATGATTTAAATAAAATGAAAAGGTAATATAAAATCTAAGACTTAAACTTGTCAAAAACCTATTGGATGAGTATATTTAGAACCCTCATCACCTTATCTTAGAAATATATAATTTTGGGACCTTTAAAATCTGAAAAGCATTTCATAATAATGTAACATTTCATGACTTTCCAAGAGTGCCCCTCTAATCCTCTTATAAAAGGCCCCCACCTCCACCACCTTATTCACACCTTCAAGACAATTGGATCAGCCAAAATCTTCCTAAATACTCTCTCAGCATTCCTCCCTTCATCCTAGAATCCTTACCTTAGGCATAAATCTCTTCAAGAAACCATATTGGTTCAAACTGAGGGGAGTTACCCAATATAAAGGTAATGTCTTCTCTTATGTTGTTTTGTTTTATTTTGCTTCTCCAACCCATTAAACTCTTTTATTCATTTATTTTGTAACAAAACTAGTATATTCAATATACTAGGATGTTTTTATGAGAAGTATTTGATTTACACTTACACACACTTTCATCTAATGGTTAAAGAACATACTGTTTCAGTGGGTGGCGAATTACTGCCTCACGAAACGATGATTGTTCAATCTTCTTTTAACACCTCTCATGGTGGCCATTATGATGACACTATTTTTATATATGATATATATTATGTTTATTTTTTCCATATTCTTCTGTATTTTTCATTTATGGCATACCTTTATGATTTCCATTATGGGTAGACGCGATAATTTCATTTTAGGAAGTACGGACTACCGCCCCCTCAAAGTGATATGAATCATTAATGCCATATGTTGGACGTATAAAGTATGGAGTAAATGATATTATACTGGAATTATTATACACCCTTATATAATTATGATTTCATTCCATTAAATACAAAATAGAAATGAAAGTAGCGTTCATCTGTACGTACAGATTACCGTCTCCATGAACGGTGCATTTCATTTCCTACCTCTAAATGTTACCTAATATTATAAATTCATGTATATACTGGACATATATGATATATATGATATCTAAATCATGAATATAATTCTAGATATAATAGATATTTTACCACATGAACAACTTGTAATTATAAGAAGTTTATTTTTGACTCAAGTACCAAAGATCGACCAAACGACCGTTATTAACTTAAATGAATACAAAATGTTCATAACATGGTAATAAGTGATATAAAAGGAATAATTAACTTTAAAAAGGTTCTTAAGAAAGTAAAAATTGACTCTAGTTTATTATTCAGGAGATAAAATAACAATCGAGTCATGTCGGGCATGAGGTAAGGGAACTTATTAACCCAATTTCCATTCTTTGGGTTAATCTCCTACTTTCAAATTATGTCCTGATATTATTATATCATATCTTGTATTTATACATTCTTTATTTGTAAATAAACTGAATACACATAATAGATCTATTTTATTTAAAAAATGATCTTTGTAAGGGAACTTCTTAACCCAATTTCCGTTCTTTGGGTTAATCTCCTACTTTCAAATTATGTCATGATATTATTATGTTCTATATTGTATTTGTACTTCCTTTTTGTGTACTTATAGTGAATTAACATGATAGGTCTATTTTTTTAAAAAAATGATATTTGTAAGGGAATTCGTCTCAATCTCTTTTCATTGAGGCGTATTTTGTTTTATACACAACATTCTTTTATACGGTGTATAAACCCCTTTGACTTTTACTTTTAATCAAAAGGAATATTTTTATACGAAGTGTTTTTACTAAACAACAAAATGAATGTTTTTTCTTACATGTGTGGTGACAATGACTTCTTCGCCGCCGTGACCATTATTTGAGTTTCGGCTTCCTCTACAAGCCATAAATTTTTTTAAATGAAAGATAAATACCAAGTTTAAATTTTATTTTATTCTGGTATTGAAAATGGTTTTGATAATGTTTTTATTATATAAATGTGTTGTATTGATATCTTGTTATTGAAAATTGGCAATGTTATGTTTCTTTTATACATATTTTATGTGATATGATTATGTTATGGTTTATTATATGTTTAAACCTGTTCATATGAGCAATGCATTGGACATAATAAGTGAAGGGTGGAGCCTATTATAGCTCCTCGATGCATCGGTAGGTCTCATGAGACAAACTAGTGTCTTGGCACGAGGCCTTGACAAAATCATATTTGTAGTCTTGGAACGAGGCCTTGGATACATGGTTATGATAGTCTGGAATTATGCATTTCATCATTATGAAAGTGGTTATTGATATTGCATGTGATTATTCGACTAGTAGAATATCCATGTGAATAAGTAAATGACATTATTTCATTTTATTTTTTCCATATTATACTGAAGTTCAAGTTTAAAAGGATTTTGTTTTAGTTATAAATTGCCTTAAATTTTTATGTTTATTTATGAAAGATTCCTCTCTATTGTTATCCTTACTGAGCATCTGAGCTCACCCCTTTAAATGTTTTAATTTTTCCAAGATTTGAGGATGTATATTATGAATGACCTGAAGGGATAGTATGAAGGGATATGAAGACAGGATTTTTTTAGTTTTGTTTTACTTTATGATGTAATGTAAGACTTATGAATGTATCTAGTGTTTCCAAGGGTACTAAACTAATCAGTCTTTCGAGACATGATATTTTGTGATCATGTCAATGTTACACAATAATGCACTGACTCTGGGTAACTGGGGTCGGAGAATTACAATATTGTCATAATATTTTAAACGAAGTAGACATATAACCCAATGACTGAAAATGGAGTTATTAAAACCCCTTCACTCATGCATCCCGTAATTTGATCTCTCATTAACCACATATACATTGGTTTTAAAAACGTTATTAACATCCAAAATAATCATATTATTTTTTAATTTTTCATATATTATCCATTTATAATATCTCATCACCCATTCATTTGTATTCATCACTATCCTTGTTGTTACATATGTTAATTGTCTTGTTTTATACAACAATTTTAATAGAGAATATTATGGATATTGAATATATGATATATTTTTATTATATGAAAAATTATTTCAATGTTATAAATTTAAATTTATTCATTATATAATTATATGGAATAATTAATTAATTTTTAACATGAAGAATGAATCACATCCATTCAAGGAGATAGTGGTTCATACATACTTGCATATACATGAGGGGAGTTATCATTAAAATAATGTGTAGAAGGTCAAGGATGTGGAATTTGTATTAATTTTACCAAATAAATTTAATTTCATATATATCTTATACACTCAATGAATTTATCTTTTTTCTCATTCCATATAAATAATTAGCGAGTGATGAAAAACTTCACACCGCGAGGCAGTAGTCCATTGTACACACAAAAATATTATAATTTATTCAAAGGATAGAAAGGAAAAACATATGATATATTTAATATCCATAATGATTAATATATCATTAAAATTATATATCATTGTCAAATTAATCATAATTTCTTTCTATATAATGTGTCATTTATGAACAAATCATATCACTTTGTGAGAAGGATGTTCATCATACACAAGAGTGACATTATCATATTCTATACCGAATATGAAGTCAGAATGTATATATTATATTTTAATTAATGATCAATATTTATTTCATAAATATCATATATAAACATTATATACATAATTATAAATGCTTATGAGAACAACTCATGGAAAAATAATTATATCAGTTTGTGAGGCGGTAGTACTCCATATAGACGATCAATGGATTCATTTCATATATAAGGAAGTATGATATGTTTTAGTCCCATAATATAATATAAAAAATATGTATAAATAAAATATACAATGGTTTATATATCATAGAGTTTTAATGTTACTTGAATAAAGTGGAAGATGAAATAAAATTCTCTAATAAGGATGTTAGATATTCTTTGAAAAAACTTATTTTTGTAAAAACCAAAAGCCCTCCTATGTAGGATTACAGAACCAGAAAATAATATCTAATGAGGGGAGAAAGTTAGAAAAATTATTTTTATTTATTTTATTTACTAATGAATTCGTGATGTGTGTAAAAGAGAGGAATGCCTGTCTTTTTATAAATGGGGGAGTGGACACAAATTGAATTTTGGAAAAGAAAGAATCACACCTATGTTTTTATCAGTCCAAAAGGATTAATGATAAACCATTTTTCTAACATTAGATGATATAATGTCCAAATGTGACCATAAAAAATTAATTTTAAATGTTTTAATCATTTATAATCATTATAATTTCAATTTAACACCCATAAATTTTTTTTACAATAACTATATAATCAATTTTTACTACTTATAACAATCATTATAGTAAAAATATAAGTTTACCAATTTTGATAATTAAAATTATGATAAATAAAAATATTTAATACATTTTTTATATTCTTCTAATATAATTTTCATGTTTTAATTTAATAATAATGTTGTATACATTGTTAAAAAATATTTTTCCTAAAGAAAGTCTTTCAAAAGTTAAAAACTGTTTTTATAAAAACAATTCACAATGAAATTGATTCAAATGAACTAATTTAGATAACATAATGTATAATTTAAAGAAATTTAATTTTTAGAAAATGTAAAATAATATATTCTTATCAGTGATATTAATGAAAATATTGGTTTTAATACATATCATAAATTAACATTATTCATTGTGGAATGAAACATTTTAAAAATTCCTAAAATTTTTCCATAAGTTAATTATGATTTTCTGATTTTAAATTAGATGTTATTTATTAAAAATATATCATACAACAGTGGTAAAATTTAATTTTAAATTATTTTCAAAAAGAGATTCTAAATCTCACTTTATAAAAAATTAGTCTTCATAAAACTGTAGTTTTTCTTTAATATGGTTTTTATATTATTTCAAATAAATAGATAAACATTGAATGTCTTTTATAATTTTGTAAAAGTAATGGCCTATAAATTATTTGTTTATATACATATATAATAATTTAACGAAAAATTATCATGTTCATGTTTAAATAATAATATTTTAAAAGTGTATTGTGTTCCTTTTTAAACCAGTGATTCATGCTTCATGAGATATTTCTTATATTTAATTTATTTAAAAATTAAAAAATCCAAAATACATTAGGTTTTAAATTATATTATGAAATTTGTGTCGGGTGTCATATATTCAGTTAGACATGAGTTTTCTCTTTTAAAATTCTGGGGTGTTAAAATTTTCATGATATATATATATAGATATTGGTAGATCAATAGAAATAACTACCCTCCAATATGGATAGATTTATGTTTTATAAGATACACTTACATAATGTGTTTTCTCAATCAAATATTATGTTATGTCATGTAGAGGTAATATATCCACTGATAGGGGATTGAATGAATTTTTTCATAGGAATAATAAACACATTATTATCACAAAATAATTAACTAGAATTGATAAACACCATGATGTAGTTAGGGTTTGGCTTATTGGAAAGCACCCGATAATCCTACAAAAAAATAGTGCGTTAAAAGCCCATTTGGACCAAGCTAATGTAGCAGTACTACAGCAGTACAAGAGCAACGACAGTACTGTAGATCATCGGTACTGTAGCGGCAGCAGGGCACTGTAGCAGCAACAATACTATGTTGGTACTGTAGCAAGCGGGTTTCTATTCATATAATGGGAATTATGCCAAAAATATGGGCCTACGGGCTATGTAATGGGCTTCAAGCCCACTGGGACAATGGGCTATATAATGGGTCTCTCTCTACCCAGTTAAAAGAGGCCTTTTATTTGCTTTAAATATAAAATGAGACTTTCGTCCCAACCTATAAAAAATTCCATAAACACCATGATATAACATGATATAAATTTAAATAATGAATCTATAACATGAAGAACATTATATTTTTGATGAACCATTTTTTACAAAAAAAATCACTTTGATCTACAAGAAATAGAAAGATCACAATGTGGTATTTACTAAAATCTGTATTCTATTTTGTATACACACACTGATATGAATCATTTGGTGTCCAGGATAGATTAACCTCACAACTTGGATATACTAGTATATCACAATGGTAAATAGTGGTGAAAAAATATACCATTATGGGATTGCTAAAATGATCACCCAAGGAACACACCCGTACACCAACTCATTAACAAACTCTATATAATCCCTTTAGTGAACTACTTATGTTATATAAATTTAGACATTAATTAAAAAAACATGAGTAAATTGATTCAATAATGTATGCATTCATTAAAGGAAATAATCCTTCCCCCATTGCTTTAAATCCCAAAAAACATTATTTTTTAATGATATCCAAACTGGGATTTAAATTAAAGGTTAATGCTTATTTTATCATAATATTTTTTTAAATGTATTAATGGATATCATAATACTTTATGATATTCTCCTTTGATCCAATATGACATGGAAGTTACAGAGGTCTAATATCACTAAATTAGAGCGTATAATATTTAAAAACATAGGAATTTGATATTTCTCATGATTTTAGATTTCATTATAAAAAAAATTCATATATCATTCACTTTGATTAATGATATTTAAGGAATATATAATATAATCTACCAAATTCAACAACTCCTCAAATACTTAATTCCATTTCTTCTTCTATGGAATCATATACATTAACCCATTACACTATATCCAAAAACCCTATAGTATATATTCAAATAATTCCTGTGGATATCTTCAAATATTTATGGAAGTATATCATTAAATAAATCTTATATCACATCAATTTCAATACCTTATGAATACCTATATGAAAATATTTTTTGGTAACATTATTTCTTTTACAAAAACGCTATTATAAAAAATAAACTACCATTCAGCCCACTTGAATGTGTAACCCCATGGACCATTATATAATTGACGAAAAATATGAATCATGAAATCTATAAATGTAATAATAGATTAGAATATAGTAATTAATTAATTTCACAAAATATACAAAGGGATCTGAGGTGATATCCATCAAACACATGTATCTCTATACCTTTATCCACCTGCTAAATCCTATACTATCACGCATATTAATATGATCTATTTTTTCAGGACAATTATGGACAATGGGACAAAAAATATATAATCCAATATATCTATCTGATACATTCTGAATTAAAAAGGTATTTACTAAACATGACAATGAATTCATCACATGTTATTAAATTTAAACATGAGAACATTAAATGCCCCTTACCCAATAAAAAAGAACATTGTATGTGATATATTGGAACATTAATGAAATTCTATACCTTATATTAATTGAGGAAAAAATATATCACTCTATAGACAAGATGAAAAATACAATCTTGGATCTATTCCTACTAATGAATTGATCAGTAATATACAAAACCACCCCCAAATTAGAGTAGTTAGAATATTTTGGAATGAAAAATATCATTATATTATGGATTTAATGGTATTTATATCACCAATATCATGTATATCTAATGTAATGATCCGGCTCAAGTACCCTCGTAATCTGACAACCATTTAGTTAATAACATGAACCAGAGGGCATTCTTGATCCCCATAGGTTGGAGACAAGCACCTATAATCATACAAAAAATGAAAGTGTGAATGAATTTTCCTCTATAATTTCAAAATTAGATAAATAAGTTACTATTCATTGAATAAGAACTACATAGGTAGTAGTGAACCTATATAAAATCATATAAACAACATAAATTACATACAAACTACAAAAAAAATAGGATAAAAACCAACTCTCAACACACACAACTCTACATGCCCAAGGATCAACAACTATTACCAAAAAACGGTTCCCTTTCATTTATTACGCCTAGAATAAGATAATATAAAAACACCCAAAGGCACATGTATGGTTTGATCTGAAAGAACATTTGGTTCTCACCAAGGATTCCATAATAGCTACCCACATTTTCTTAGGAAAAATAAATTTCAATTTTAACAATCATGAATGGATGATGAAAATAATAATTCAAGAAATTCATTATTTGAAATTAAAATTATGAAAATAATTTAGATAAATTGATAAATAATAATTTTATATAAAATATTTTATATAAATTTATAAGTCATGTGTAACATTATTTATAAACAATGTAATATATTTCCACTACAATATTGTAAAAATTGGTAATTTGGAAAAATTTATGACAGTTTCAGACAATGGGATCATCAAAAACTTGAATGTGATCATTGAAATATGAGTATACATGTGTCCCTCTAACACTATCCAAATGAGACTCATCAAAATACCATCAGGAATGTGGCCTACTACAATATGTTTCATTTTAGTTTTACTACCTCAAAAATTGTGTTATACAAATAAATCAGTAACAAATTATGCTTTTATGTGATAAGAAAACAACCATTGATAGGAAAATTATTTTTAAACTATTTAAAATACAATTCATCACATCAATATTTCAAATATCACACCTTTAATTGAAATAAAAACACATATAAATTTAATAAATATAGATATTTTCCCAGATAAAACTACTATATTTCTATCAAAACCATGTTATAAATTTTTATAAAATAAATAATTTAATTAAATTTAAAAAATTAGTTTTTTAATTTATATTCCAAATTTTTCAATCCATTTAAATTACACACCCCAATTCATTTGAATTTTGTATTTCCTAATTTCATGGAAAATCAAATCCAAATCCACCAATTAATTGGAAGTGGGTTTTAATAAAACTATTGAAATAAATTTCAATAAATTTAATATAAATCTAAGAGTTGTATTTAAATCATGAAATCAAAATGGGACAACATAACATTCTCATGGAAACACAATGCCAACAATAGGACCCACCATCAAGAATGAAGTACTAGAATATCTAGGATCTTAACAAAGAATTAATATTAAAAAAATAATTTATATCCATAAAACCCAAGTAGATCTATCAAACTCTGAGGAGATAAAGATAAAATATGAAGATAAATTAATAACTCTTACCCCAAAAGTTACAAAGAATTCACGTTAACATTCAATTGGGGAAAAATGACCTGAAAGGAATTTTCATCTACAAAATCCCATGGGCACAACTCCTGTGTGGGGAGAATGGATTTCTAAAATGTAAGAAAGAGAATATTCATTAACCATTCCAATTTAAAAACAATTGTAAAGACATTGCAAGATGTGTAACACAAATACACATTGTGTAATTGAAAAGTCCCATTAACACATACATACACTTAATATTTTGTTAATAATGGATTTATTATTATATTAGAATTTACTCATTGTGTAACCATATTAAATGATATGTAAATCCCCATTACGTTGTAGAACATGGAGGATTTATACTAAAAATCCAATAAATCACACACTTAACCATTATTTGTATCCTCTTAATTCCTTCTCATCTATACATAGATAACAAAAATGGAAAACCATGATAAGGTATAAAACATACCTAACATAAAGGTAATGAGATGTTTCATCCTCCACACTATGAAAACATCCTATCCCCAGAAGGCCTATTAAGATGCTTCCATATCAAAACATAAGGCCACTACTCTCTTATTAGTACATCGTGCACCCATGTATCTAGAGAATCTATAGCATGAAACCATATCACACTAACAAAAGTTATTGTCCTCCACTGTAGTAACTTGGTTTAGAAATATACTGTCCTAATTGTCCTTTTAGCCACGGAAAAATCCCTTTCAACATTAAGATCACTTTAGAACTAAACATGAGATGGATAACATATATACATTTTTAAATAAGACATTTGGAACACATTATGTATCATCATCAACTATAGTCGATGTGTTAAATGTTAAAAATATGTTCCCACCTTATCAACAACATCAAAAGTTACAAAAAATGATGACAAACCTTTGCTAGGCCCCCAAACAATCATTGAACCAATCAAGGTTAAAAAATCAAGAAAATGAATTCGGAAAATAAAAATTCCAATGTTCAATGATGAAGATCAAAATTATACTTATACAGGATCTTGTTCGATCAAAAAAAATTATAAATCAACTGAATCATTTCTATTTTCTATTGATCCTATCTTATACCAAAAAATGAATTATCAATAATCCTTGACCAATATAACAGAGATCTAAATGTATAGTCATACAAGGCTTCTAAAGGAGCCATTATAACCATATAATTGTGTCAATTGTTATAAGAAAACTCAACCTACCCTATATGATCATTCCAAGATCCTCCAATGTTGAGAACACAACTGTGGATCATATCCTAAAGAATCTATATAGATATTGATGATTTTCCATCTGACTTCTAATGAAATGATGTGTTCAAAGAGAGATGAGTTCCTAATGACACATAAAGGAATCCCCAAAACTGATAAGGGAATAGAGGAACCCTATTAGTGACTATAGTATATGATACTACATGAAAATTAACAATACCACTCATTTAGGGGTTTCACAACTCCACAAAATTGGTTGTATCATGAATGGATAAAAATGAGCTAATTTTATTAATCGGTCGATCATAAAACATATAATATTATTTTTTTCATTGGGTACATAAAATTCCAACTACAATGTACAATAAGATATTATCCCACATCCATGTAGGCACTAGAAGTGGTCTCAACCAAGACCTTTTCGAACTTATAATAATAGGAGGTAAATTCAATTATTCCCCACCTCATACAAGGTGAACAAAATCTATAATGAATGACATATAACAAATTTGTGCTTCTCGGGTGCACTTCCAGCTAGGATTTATTTTAATCATGCACCATAGCTTCATAAAAATAATAGGAAAAATAATTCTATTATGATACCATAGATTTTCCCTAGTGGATAATTACATGTCCATCATGTTCTCCCCACCATTAGTAGATTATCTATTTCTATGGAACTTGTAATCAAGCATCTGTTCCTAGGGAATCATTTAGATATGTGTTAGTGTTAGTTGGAAACATTCCAAAGAAACCTTAAACCCTGATTCTTGGACTCCAATATTCATGTGTCTTGCGACATCCAACTTGTTCAACTCTTCTTAATATTTTTTGAGGGTCTGGGTCAGAAGCTTCCTACTAATAACTTCAATGATTTTATTCCCCTTCATAAGGGTATAGGTGATGTCAATGTTGATAGATTGAAGGTATTCTACCCAATTACTATAACTGAGGTTCACATATTTTGGAGAGACATTATATCTAAATTTTTGTTTTTTAGAAAACATGTTAATTATTTCCATGAAAAATTAGTTCCCTAACTCCTATGTGCGAGCATCACAATATCATGTTCAAGGTTATGGGTCGAATAATTATTATAATGTGTCCTAAGATGATGAGAGACATAATAATCAACCTGATCACCCTACATATGAAATCTACCAAAACCTAAGACCGATGCATCATAGATTACCCCATAACCCTACCTAGAATCATAGAGATTTGTCATTAGTTTAGTACTGAAAATGGTGTTTCTTCTCAACAAAATAATTCTAAAATTTCTCAACCATAGAATACATTCCTCTATTTCGAGTTAGAGAATTCATCGGAGAAGCCATCATTGAGATGTCCTTATCCAACCAAATATAATACAATTCTATAATGAAGAATTTTTAGATATTGAAAACATTTCATGGTTTTTCCCATGTAATAATCTCCTTTACCATTTCAGGATCAACTAAAATACCACATTCTGAAACTATCGTTCCGAATAATTCCACTTCTTGAATCTTGAAATCACATTTCAAAAGCTTGGAATAATGACATTGATTTTTCAAAAATTCAAGTACTAATCTCACATAAAGCATGTGAAACTACTTAGACATACAATAAATAAGTATTTATACCACAAATAATACCACAAAGGTATCAATATACACATGGAAAACCTATTCCTTCAATCCATATAGACTACAACAGCATTGGTTAAACCAAAAGTAACAACAATGAATTCATAATAGATGTACCAGATATGAAAGGAAGTATTTGGAATGTCATATTCTTTAAATATCATCAATTTGTAATAGGAAATATAATAAATCTACATGAATCACTTAACCCATTTAAACTTATCAAAAAGATCGTCATTCCCTAGAAACAGATACTTTTTCATTTATCATAACATTGTTGGGTTTTTTCTAATCAGTTTAATGACAAATGGAACTAGAACCCTTCATAAAAATGAGAACCCGCCCCATACAAGGTGACACACCATGTTGTATAATGATATTTACTAAAATATCATCCTACTAAATATTTAATACATTAATTTTAGTTAGTTCCATATGGTGTGAAGGAATTTAACATGGTTTAGTACCAGGTACCAAATCTGTAGAAAACATTGCCACCCTTATTAGTGGAATCCTACAGAAGTTGGGAGGAAACACATTGGGAAACTCGATGAAAACTGGAGGGATATAAATGCTAAAATATCATCTCTTCCAAACCAAAAATAAACATAAATATCAATTTCCCCAACATTGGATAATGTCAGAATTTACATGATCTTGGGTCTCATTCTCCTTGGAAGATGCTTCATATTCTATCAGGTGTAGTCAAAGGGACCAATAAATGATAAAAATCAACATAGTCTATATTGGAAATTAGAAAATCCACCCTGAATATGTTGTCATGTGATTTCATGTTAGGAACTATTAAACACCATAAATGGTCAACATCTGATACACAGAGAACACATGTGGGAGTATGGAGAATCTACTCTCTATTATTTCTAAGGGGTTTAGTAATACCCATTACATAATGAGAAATATTTTTTTGAATATTTATTATATTACCATCAGGTTTTGAAATAAATGAATGAGAGGAACTAGTATCAAATAATGAAGTCACTAATTTCAAAGCTATAGTGATGGTAGCTCACATAGTCTCTAGACCTCTATCAACATCCACTGGACACTCTTCCAGTGCATGGAAAATATTATTTCTATATTCCTGTGGATGTATCCCATTTTCCTATGATGCATCTAATTTCAATACAATTTAAATAGATGGTGATGATATTGTTCTACAACATTGACTAGACAATACAAGAAAAACAACTTTGAGTGATCTGAGAATCCACTTGAACCACAAATCATGGGTGACTCAATGAAATCCCACATATAATTTCCTATATTTTCGAACTGAAAGAAAATTAAGGGGCTTATTATTAGCACTACAGGAGGTTTCAAAAAATACTACTTTCGACAACCTCCATGAGAACCTTTACATTTCCATTTTTTCTATTAGAGGAATTCACACTACCACTAGGACAAAAAAGAACTCACATTAACCCTGAATTTATAACCATGTCTATTTAGACCATAAAATCTATAACAAACACCTCAACATAAGAATTAATATTTGGTAAAAAGAAATGAGAATAAATATCAGCTCGAAGTCCCAACATTAACGGTCGAGTCCTCATATTCACATTTAGTATAACCTTGGGTGAAAAATAGTAGATCATTAAAACTATTCATATACAATTTCTCGATTATTTCAGCCTAGTCTAGTTTGATGAACTATATATAATTTTCCAACATCTTCATATGTTGATATAACTGGTCAGTAAAATGATCCATTATGCCTTTCCACCCTATTCCTTCTTGGTTATTCACTATCACCAACAAATCCCACCATCTATTGCTCGGTCCCTCTAATAAAAATGTGATATACATATCATTGAATTTATCAGGTGTTTACATGAACTCTAAAAAATGTTCAATTCTACTCAAACATTCCATAGTGTTGTTATGATCAATTGATCCTTTGAACAGTGGTGTATTCTAGTGAAGGAACTCATAATAACAATTCTTGGAAACATCATTCTAAATTACCATAACTAGAAGGTGAATGAGAATGATTGGTGTTTTCTATCCTATATCTAATATTGTATACCTGATCACTTAAAATACAATGAGATACACACAAGTATTCACTCACTGAGGTTCATCATCAGTGACATCATATATCTAATTTTAAAAACTTCTCTATGGAATAATATTATATGAAATTAGAAACAAATGTTGAAAAAATCATATTAACACTCAAACAGAGAAATAGTTGAAATTAATCCCAATAGATAGAAAACATTATTTTTATTTACATTAATCCAAATCAAAATTTAGGGGAAAGAATATAACTAACCATGAAGGAGACATTTTCTAAACACCCCTTGTGACTGAAGGTTCACTACAGTGATGGCTAGATAAGACCTATATTAGAACTACGTCTTTTTCCCATCAAGAATACCCAACAACATTCTTTCCAAAATGGAAGAAGCTCAACCTATAGCTCAAATACCTTTTTTCATGAACAAATTTGTGTACCCTTGTAACACATAACTGAGATGGAACTGACATGGCCCGAAGGGTATTCCAGATCCTCGCTGGATGGCTATAAACACCTGACATTATAAAAAATGAATGTGGGAAATAATTTCCAATTGCATTGTAGATGACGATAAACAAGTAAGTATGAATGCTATAAATACTTCACATTGTAGAGTATATTATAATTAAAACATTTAAACAACCCAATGTACTACTACAATGTACCAAAAAATGATATAATCCCACATCCCAACATACACCACTCTCCAATCCAAAGGATCGACATCTACCACCACCAAGTGGTACTATACCACTATTTTAATTTGGAAGATGTTAATATACAAATACCTGAAGGCATAGTTAGGTAGTGGTATAAAATCACAATACGATCTCACCATGGATTCCCTAACAGAAACCATCATTTAATTAACCCAAAAATTCTTCCAATATTAATAAATAGGTATGGAAGTTAAAAATAACAATTATAACAATTCATGATTTATATTTCAAATGATGGAAATATTTTAAACAAATTTCCTTCGAAATATTTTATATAAATTATTTTATATAAATTCACAAGCCATGTGTATCATAGTTTTCAAACAATGGCATATATTTCAATTACAATAATTAGAAACATAGTCATCTACCAAAGTAATTATTATTTTAGGATATATGATCCTCACAGACTCAAAGTGTATTACAGTAAATTGTGTATACACACATCCGTATAAAACTGAAAAAAAGTATAATAATCACTATCTCATTAGGGATGTGACTTACTGTACTAGGATTCATTTTAGTTGTAAAGATTCAAAAATAGTGATATCAAAATAAATAAATAACTGACTAAGAATTCATAATCTTTAGTAATAACCAATGATAGGAAATTTATTTTAAACCATTTTACAAAAAAATTCATCCCATTCTACATTTCAAATATACCAATTTCCCATAAAAATTCATCCAGTGGGTTTTTAATCAAAAAATTACTTTTTTCCAAGATAATACCACCAAGTTTTCATTAAAACCATTTGAATCCATTTTTCTCAAATTAATTTTTGATATAAATTTCAATAAATCAACTTCAAAATTTTAATTCCAAAATTTTAAACCTACAATTTTAAAATAATTTCACAAATACACCCTAATTAAATGTAATTGGGGGGTTTTTTCAATTTTTTCAAATCAATTCCAAATCCCCCAATTCATTAAAATTTGTTTTTCAATATACCAATTTCAATAAATTTAAATAAATTCAATTCAATACATACAATTGAATTTATATAAATCAATTCAAGGCTAACAAAAAAGGTCTCGTCAAAATAGATCTACATTATTTTCCCATAGAAACTCAATGCCTATAATAGAAGTCTCCAACAAGAAAGAAGGATAACCAGATATAAGAAATCAATATATAAATATGATTCAATAACCCTGCCTTTATATACATCAATCCAAATATTATCTATCAAACAAAAGGTGGTAAAGATAATGATACAAATAGTTGTGTAGAGATCTTACACTGAATGTCACACCACAGTCGCAAAAATGCTCAATTGTTGAACGAAATTACCTATAAGGGTTCGAAAGATCCATAATTTCTTGGGTTTATATCATTGGTTGATAAAAAAAATTATAAAGAGGTTGAAATTGAATTTTTATGCATGATTTATCTTTGAAAAAGAAAACTTCGGAGATTATATGATAGCAACCAAATTACGCATAATTTAATTGAAAAATCCCATGATGACTACCACCCCCACCCCCTCCATATTCATTTCTTAAAAATGGATTTGTTGTGATTTTATAATTTAAATGTCCAGTAAACATATTACAGAACATTTGAATCCCCAAAATTTTATAGATCTATTAGTTTTTATGATTAAAATCCATTAAATCTATATCTTCACCATAATTGAAATCATCCTAAATCCTTATGACCCATACCCATATTATGAAAACGAAATAAAACAAAAAGGACAAAAACATGTCTAGAAGAAAGCTAATGGGATGTAATAGGTAATTAAAAATATGATATATGCTCCCATAGTATTCTAATTACATTGTATAGGATACATAATATTTCATGCTTTTTGGGCCATTTATGAAAAAAAATTCCATTTAATCCTTAGAGACATATTCAATATATCAATTCAAGATTCATATTCATGCTAAAATTAATATTTATTCATAATCTATAATATTCCAGAAAAAATAAATTAGTTATACCTCAATTTATATCTTTTAGTGGTCAGGAATCATTTCACATCAGGATTTATATTTTCAAAAAACCCGATTAAATGATATAGTAAAAATTTAGTTTTTTACAATAAAACTAATTTTATAATATTAAACTATAATAATAAAATTGTGAAATAAAAAATTAGAGAATTTCATATCATTTATTATGGAATAGAAATCTATATTAGACATATATTTTCTGCAATTTTATTTTTCTTCTATCCCTACTACATCTCTCTAAAATTGCCATGACATCTCTATATACATATTGGATAGAACCCAAAAACTAAAAATTTATGTGGGAAATATCATTGAAGTAAACTAGTTTTAATATTGATGATACATTGAACTACATTAAATTTTGAAATTCTTAAATAGATTAAACCATCTAATGAAAAACTCCACAGTCTTTCACATTCTAAATTCCAATCAGAATTTCAATATTATTTTTTATGAGGGGATTCTTTTGATAATTCAGGTTTTTATTTCTATTATGAATAATTTGAAATCATAACAGGTGTGTACATGATTTTATTCATTACTCGGATGATGGTACAGGTACCAGTGTGAGAATCGGGGAGGTGGACAATGATAATGTGGGATGGAATTAGCATTCATAGAAATTATCACCATGAACTAGAAGGATCATGACTATAATGAATTTTTGATGAAGAAGAATCCACATCCCCATTTTATTCATCAGGTGTATTGATGGTACAAACAATTAATGTGCCGTGGGTTGGACCATTACTCTGTGACCCCATGAAACATTTCTTGAATGGGTGATGGTTACGTTTTTTACGAAATGGGTGTTATGTATTTTTTACATTTGTCCCTCTATATATTTGGGGACCATGGGATTGGGATGAGGGTATTTTTTCTATATGTTCCTCCACCCTCCCGGTCAAATTTCATTCTTGATCTTAGTGTTTTTATTAGTGATTATTTGTCTATAAGTGTTATGTTTATTTTCTATTCCACCTATATTTTTTCCCTTAATCATAACGGATGTAATTATTGTTTTAGATTAGGGTTTAGCATCGAAACTATGGGACTATGGTTCAATAGGGTGAATTTGATAAGGATTTCATATAAACTAGCTAGAGGAAGTCCGGATACAAATTCAGTATTCGATAACACAACTTTTGGATTGAGGTACATTTCCAAACAAATTATTTATGCATTTGGATAAAATTAAATTAAAATGGTCATTCATTGGGGATTGTTCTTGTTTGATTTTATACAACTTTTTATTGGGGTTGTGTTAGGAGTGGTTCACACCAGATTTCTCAATGTTTTATAAAGGAAATTTCTCTCATAGAGTTTTTTGAATTTATTTCTATTTAAATTAAATTGAATTAAATTTCTTTATTAATTAAAAATATTTATAATTAATTTCCTTGTAATTATTAGAATGAGTTTAGGAACCCTAATGACGGGATAGGTATTGTTAAACATTCCTACAACAAAAAATGATTCTCATGATATGAATTAAATGAAATAATTCTATATTCTGTGGTAGGTTTTCCCTCAATAATTACCACATATAAAATAAATTTAATTTATCTGCAAAAGGTATGTGGTATCACCAAAAATGGTGATCTAAATTTTACTTAAAATGATTTGTATTAATAAAATTTAATTCCTATGAATGAATTAAATAATGTGAAATGGGATCTAAAGGAAACTTATGTAATAAGAGATCTTATCAACCAATGATGGATGGAGACAATATTATAAATTTATTCTATATGATTTTGGGTCCCTAAGGTTTATACATTAAATTATATGAGGATAATGATAAAAAACAGTCCTGCTAATAGATTCCCTCAATGACCTCTGAGTAGAGGTGTGATAAACGTGAAATGCATGGACAAGTTAATAATAATTTGGAAATCATGGGTCAAATTAATAACATAAGGATTTTTCAAATTAGAATCGGGTGAGTGTTCCTACACCATTAAGATATTATTACACCAGAGTGAAATCCCAACATAGATTATAAATTGTTGAGTGAGACGAACTACTTGACATGATATGGAAAGAGTGATATATTTCTTAAAATATTTCAAGACCAATTCCAAAGAGGATTTTCCTATAATCCCCATTAGGATAAAATGATTTTTGGATAGTCCAGAGGGACTTGATTACCTCCGAGTGATGGGTGATGAATTGATGACTATATTTAATCCTTGGAACCTGTGTTCAGTGTCCATGTTATGATGAGAAATTGTAGACCCTGATTGTTTCCCCTATATTATGTTGACCCCAAGGATGTTGTATAATAAATTTAGTATTTATGATTTAATATTTTAATAATTTACATGCATCGGTGATATTATCTTGATAAGGATATACTTCATAAATAATAAGATGATTTGGGTTCGATGAACTACCCACCTAGCTGTACTAAATTACATGGGATTCCATGGACGTTAATGTCATGAATCATTCCAATGGGGCTCATTCCCCAACTCCCCAATCCTATGTAAAATTGTCCTAGGGCTATAGACTACTGCCGAGTAGGCATATCATTAATATAGGAATCCTTAAACTATGTTCTTAAATATAAACAGACACATCTCAAAGCCCATATCGTGATGAAATGTAAAAAAGTACTGAAAAACAATTCATGAATGCATATAAGTCCCCAAAATGTATTATTAAATTATGTAATGGAATTTAAATAGGAAAAAACTAGACCATCAAAAAAATTCAAAAAATAAGTCCAACGTGATTATAAACTAGGGACTGCTTTCACGATTCCATAGAAAATCTACTCAATCGATCCAGTCTCACTATGCACTATCTGGTCTTGGACTGTATAGGAATTTGTCAAAAGGTTTATCATCTGCACAATCCAAGAAACATGCAGGAGGATATCATCTAGGGGTGATTATAAAAAAATCTAGTATAACACTAAAAAACTAGAAAATCATATAAAAAAGACATTAAACATTACAATGATATATGTCTAGAGTACATATAAAAATAATACCCATATATATTAAAAAATTAAACAATATCTAAAGGTATCCCACATCCATAATCCCATCATTGTATTTTATCCCAATGGATCCACCTAGAACTCATCTGTAAAACATATTCCATGAGTCTTATAGCACTAGTGATGTCTCTCTGGGTGGTAATGAACATCGGGTCTCGCCATAGGAAGTATACACTAGATGTATGTAGTTGTATGATACACTAATTATGATCACTCCAAATGACATTATGTATATAAAACACATAACATATATTAACATGAAATGTAGAGGATCAATGCCTGCATAGTGTCAGTAATGTTGATTCCTTGAACTCCACATATGGACTAAAGTTGAATCGATGATCTCATTATGGGCTTCAAGGAAGGATTCCAACAAAAATATCTAATTATTTCTGATGAATTGACCACTCTACTATGTGTAAGAGAAGATTATATACCAACCCTCATAGAAATGATAGGGGAAACATAGCCTAATGAAACATTTCCATGATGTATAGGAAGTGGGATCCAAGATAAAATTTTAGGAGTACAAAATTTTTATTAGGGTTACATGGAATATCGCATTGACCCTTGGTCCTTTCCATGTAAATTTAATATTTCCATGACCTTATCGATGTTATTCTACATGACGTGTATCTACTAGTGTACTCTTCTCATGTACCGGTACATGGGAATTCCCATGTACACTTGGCCATGCTCTATCTATGTGGGAGTGAATGATGTGATGGTTCTCATGTACATCATCCAATGTTCTTGTACCCTACATGGTACATTCCGGGACATTAGGGAGAGGTCACACACCACGTGATAGGGTTTGACACTATGTGATCCTTACCATTGTCTAGATTTCCTAGTTGACTTTATTTAATAGTATCACACCATGTAATCCCAGATTACATGTAGTCTGTATTGAGTTTTGTTAGAATTCCATTTTCTTTCATCCTTTGGTGAGGTCCCATGCCACCCCCTATTATAGATTTATCCATATTATTTCTTGAAATAAATTATTTGTTCTGACCGAACATCACCATGTTAATTTTTTTGGATTACGTCACTTTAATGCATTTATAAATCACCCTCATACTTTGTTAATTGATACTCACTGAAGAAAAAATATAATGTATTTAATAATTTTTCATCCTCAGTCATTTCGATTATCGCACCACCTCCATGTTGTGTCGTTCCTTGATCATCAATATCGGAATGTTTCACCCCCAAAAAAATTGCACATATTTCGATTCCTCAGGGTATTTCAAACTAGAATGAAAATGTAGAATTATTATAACGAACGAAGAATTGGGGGAGAGAAATAAAGAACAATCATGAGTAATAGAAATAGTTTTATGATCATGTTGACCTCAATTCATTTCGTTTAGAACATAATATAAAGAGATAAAAATTTAAATCACACTAAGATTCTCCCAATAAAACTCATGAAAAGTCTCTTCCCATGAAATGATAGATATGATAATCAATCCATTATTCTACTAATCAATGTTTTTCAAAGAAATTATTAAAGGTGATAGAATCCAAAAAAATTATCCTATCTTTATTTGTAACTATCACTAATGAATAAAAATGATGTTTTGTGGTTGTTGGGAAGATCCCATGATTCCTTTACATGTTGATCATTGACCTACTATATATTTTTTGTTATTAGAAGAATGATCGTCCAAATATCTCTACAAAGACACTCCAATGTACCTAGGGTTATGATTCTAACCCTAGAAAATTTTCCTAAATTTATATTTTTAGAAACACTATATATTGTGTTAATTAATTAAAAATAAAATATTTTATTTAAATATATTATTCATTTTTCACCTGGGATGAATTTTTACAAATTCCTAATGCTGAAAAAATGTTAGGTCGAACCTATAGTAAAACCCACATTCTGAAATCAATTCATCCATTGAAATTATTATTTGGGTATCTATTTAGATGTTATTCCACTTTTTATGGAAAATTATTATGCAACTATTTAATATGATAAATATAGTTCAAAATTCAATTTCCGGAAGACATGGCCTCAGAAACACATTACTTCTCATGTCATGGTCTCGAAAATATTCCATATAGTATTAAAAAATAATACATGGAAAATATGATTAATTAAATTCTCATGCCTCAGATATTTATTTTCAAAAAATACAACACAAGGACTACATAGTGGGATATGGGTATGGAGAGATATTCTAAGCCTCACGATCACATGGTATCTCCTAAATATTCATGTGCTTCAAATGAAAATGTTGTAAATTATTCCATCACCCATGAAGGATCCCCTCTTTATGATCATAAATCTCTATCAGGTACTCAACAAAGTTATATCCATACTCAATGTGTAGCTCTCACTATTCAATAATGTTAAATGGTTTATACATTTACATACTCAAATGTGAAACATGGAATACATCATGTACTGGTCTAACTATGGATGTAGAGCTAGGATGCATGTCCCATAACTTAATATACATAGTATCTGGTATGTTCTAATTATTCTCAAGGATAGTATTCCACCTCATCCAAATATTTTACTCCACATTGAGGTGAAACTTGTATAAACACTTGGTTTACATACATTAACTCCAAATTCCTCTACCATATGTCAGAATAAGACTTATAATGGATTTTTTTACTCATCATCCTCTCTTGGATGATCTTCCTCTTCTCAGTACTTCCCCAAGCCAACTCTGGGACTATGTTTAGCGACTCTCCTATGTATGTTTAGGAACCTTGTGTCATATAGGGTATCCTATGAAAGACTAAAATTGTGTCATACCGATGGTGGAATCTATCTATTATTATAGAAAATATCATGTAGTTGTAAGAGATATTAAAAACTATATATAGTGTCTAACAATTAAAACCACAATATATCCTCCATAACCTAAATGGTCAGCTCTATCTGACCATCAGTTTGGGGGTGAAATGAAGTGCGGACGCCTAACTAATTTAAAAATTCCTCCTATAATCCAATCCATAACAGAGATGTGAAGTAGGAATTATAGTCCATGAAAATAATTTATGGGACTCCATAGAGTAATAGTTTCCCCTTCATGTAGTGACTTCTCAATACCTCTATTAATATCTCCATAGGAATATATTTTAATTTGGACAACAAGGTGAGTCAATGTTTGATCGCTTAGATTAAATCATGTTCCCAAAACGTATGTGGAAATGAACTCATGAATAACATATATATCACATCCCAACTCAAATATTGAACCTAATGGGGTTCATATAATCCCATTTGAACATGGTTTATATCCCTCACTTGTTGATATGTAAGGCATAGAGATACAAACATTACAACTCCTTTCATCATCAATAGCTAACAGACCAAGCATCAGTGGTCATGGTAAATTTTATCCAGATATGGAGGTAACACCAAATGAGATGTATCAAATTATATCATATCATGTTCCCACTATGTCTCTGGTACCATCATTCATAATTTGAAATGAACTATGTGCTCCCCACATTCATAAAAACCTTCAGGAGAATGTCATGTATATTACTATGTATATCAGGCCTCATAGTCAGTATCCCACTATTACGCCTCTCTAACACACTACAAGAGAGGAGGGGTGACAACCCTAGAATGGAGGTGAGAGGGTCCATCTACATCCAGAACATATAAATAAAATGAAGATAACTTATATAATGCGTCGTTCAGTAATTGTGAACAAGATCTCATAATGAGAAAATTTTCTTCCACTTTCCCCTTCCAAAGAATATAAATTATCTATATATCATAATCCAAGAGGAAATATATCCATCACATTTTTCTCATGTATTTTCCCTTCAAATAAAAGATATACTTGGGACACATTTCATCAGAATAGATGATAAAATTAAATACCATCTGATTGTGTGGTAACATATATTGTGCGAATTCAACCACTATTATCTCAAGATCATGGGTAATATAGTTATCTTCATGTGGTCTTAACTGAAGTAAACCATTGGTAATCACTTCAAGACTCTCCATCAAACCACAACCATTCATAATTACTGATTCATAATAGAAAACTGAATACTATCCAAAATAATCTCGAAGACATAATTTATGATTCATAATCAATCTAGGCCTCAACATTTGGAATTCATGATAGAACCTATCAGTCCACATGAAAGGATTCCACTTTCTGGTAAAAGTTTTCATTAGTGCTGATATGTTGGTGTAATCAGGTATGAATCCTGAGAATTATCCTTCTAATATATAGAAGCTCCACCCCCTTGTTACACTCATTGGTATCTCAAATGCTTAAAATTTCTCAAACTTGGTCAGGTCCACTGCCTCTCCATCTGCTGTTATAATGTTTATCAAGTTGTGGACTGCCTAAATCCATAACTCACACATTGTGAGATTAGATAAATATGATTCTCTCTAATTTTGTTTGAGACCATCTTCTTGAATCTCACATGATCTTCCTTAGATTCTATGTACACAAGGATGCCATCTATGATTACTACCATGAACCATTCTATGAAATGTTGAATTATTTTTTCATGAGTCCTAGGAACACTTATTGGTTGTTCGTAATTATAAAGGTAATCAACAAGTACTCATAGAAACTTTGGGAACATCTAAATGTTGTATTTTGTATATCCTCACTCTGTAATAACAACAGGTGTTATCCTGACAAGAGAACAGCCATCAAGAAACATTGAGCACCTCATTACATATCAAAGAGGTCTTTAATCATCATTAGTGAATACTTCTTTTTCGTGATGAACTAGTCTAAGAAATTGTTTTTAACCCATCACATCATGACCCTATTCGCCTTCCTGAAGAAAAAAATTAGGGATGCCTATGGAGAAACATTGGGTCTAACAAATCATATTCTCTACAAGTCCCCCATCTATACCCTTCTATTAAGAATCTTTTCAAGATCCACATTATATTTTGGTTTGGATACTAGTTTTGGTTCAAGGTGTATATCAATGTAGAAGTCTACCAAAATGTGGTGATGTTATCCTAGAACATCCTCAGCAAAGACATCCCCATTCTTCTCCACCACTATAGGAAACAAGGAAATCATAACATTCATATAACTGGTGGTCATAAATCCAACTAGTGTGTAATTGGATACACCCTCCTATGAATCAGTTCATAGTATTCTTCTTTGGTTTTTCTTTCACCAACAATGTTGAACCATGTCCCATCACTATGGAAACACCCAATATTCCACCAGAAATAGTCAATCTGGGAATGAAATATTTGTAACCATTATATACCTAATATTACATTGTACGACCTCATTTTTTCTATATCGATGTCTTAATAGACACTCTAACCTTCAATAATCTATTCATGCTACCTACAAAAGTGTGACATAACTGAGAAATATCCAATATGAGCCTTTATATGTAATGGTTTAGCCAATGGATCCACCAGAATATCAATGTCTTTATAAAAATATGTGGATAAAATGTAATGAAAATAACATTTATCAATTATTACTATAAGAATGGTTAAAATAAAGATATCATAACTATACTAATTACCTATTCCACATGATTGTATGCGTAAACCCCCAACAACTACCCCTTCCCATAACCTCCGACTCTGTACGCCTAGAGTGGAAACATAGTTGTAGTAGTGGTACCATCTAAAAGAGTCTAAAACCTATTTATTCTCCCCTACCTTATTCACTTGTTCATCATGCTACTAAAATTCCTAGTTGTACCATGGTTTCTTCCTCGACCAACCATACATGGTATTTCTTTCATTCATATGGTGAGTTGGAAAATATCATGTATGATGTAAGCTTCTATCATAAGTGTATCACCGCCTCTCTTTGGGATGACTAGACCCACAATGTGATCCATTAATTATAGATGTTATGTCTTTCGAAATCCTCCTGAAATGTCTCACAGTTCCAAGTGTTGGAGACTGATGTCAATTCCCTCCTTATAAGGTCTACGCTCCTACTTGGGCACTATGAAAAACTACTTATTATGTCTTCCCATCCATAAAACTCTCATCCATCAAAAATCACTCTAGAACCCAAGAATTTAAGGGAAAATATTTATGGATTATACTAGCTTGGATATCTCTAAACATCCCTTTCTCGAATGTTTGAGCATTGAAGAACTGGTCATGAACCAAATCCATCGTGTTCCTAGAGAGGTTGGTAATCCATAATGAATACTCCTATGTTATTGTGTTTAACTATGGGACCTTTAATACATCATACATATATTAATTACTAAGAATATATGGAGTGAACTCCACTAAGAAAAGGCATTCAAACTCTTACCATTCTTGAGTCACATAATCATAAGACGGGTTTACTAAGCCTCGCGTTCAACGTTTTTACCAGTGTTGTAGTCTCACATATGGTGCCACCATCTGATCTTCTGGTGTCCGTACTAGATAATGAACTTGGGTTACTACCTCATGGAAGTGTTTAGCGGCCTATTGGTCTAGCATTCCCGGGATACTAAGGGATATTTTTCCATGAAACATGTGAAGCGTGCTCAGTCTGCACACCCCTTCTATTGGTATTGTGAGTACCATGTTCTACAATATAGTTGGTGGTATAGCTGGTGCAACACCTAGTGGTAACAAATCTTTTATTTGGCCCTATATTCATGCCATATCAATACAGGGGTCATTCTTATGATCTTGATGGGGATGTCCAAATGGGATATGGTGTAGAGTCTTACTAATAGTAAATAATATATGGTATATTTAATTATTATATTTTAGGATTTGACATAATAAATGCACAGAAACCACAACTCATTCCTATAGGATGAATATACCATCATCATTATATGAAACTATTTTTATCATGTAAAAATTATATATGTAGGTGATATGAGTAATTATGAACATATGTATCATAAGCCACGCCAACACTAGAGTCCCTATCATGAAAGTGGGAATCAAAACACATAACACTATTTCCCTAAACAAAACTCACAGAATCTAATCCTAAAGTAGAGTTGAATTCCACTAATACCACTCTTTCAAGACTCGTCCCAATGGGGATCATTTCGTGGATCCCCAACCCTTCCTCCAATATTCTAGAAGATGAAAACTAGTAATGAGTAATAATAAAATAGACATTGTAGGTCTTAACCTACGTATATTTACACATACATACATATTGAATTCGATGCTATGTATAATTGAAAGGGAAAGCTGAACAACTGTTCAAGGTTTCATAGAAATCCAACATTAGAAGTATGGTAGGATGTAAAATAATGTAATCAATGAAAAATATTAATTGAGGGAGAAAATATTATTTCACTATGAAAATGGTTTTCAACGATCAAATCCTAAGTGTGATTCAAACCATAGGAAAAAATGGAACTCCCACAATGAAATATGAATTAAGGGAGAAAATAACAAGAACAATCCTAAGGAATGGACATTATTATATTTTCATGTCGATCCCTATTCATATCCATCAATATATCGAATTAATAAATAATAATTTAAATCACCAATAAAATTCTCCAAATAAAACCATAAAATAATCCCATCCCAAAAAATGAGTGATTCATGAATGAATTATTTAGTCTATTGATACATGTTTTTCATACAAATTATGAATGCGGAATGAATACAATAAAAACCAATAGAGTATCATAATTTGGATTGATAATTGATAAAGAAAATAATAATTTCATTATCATTAGAGAGATCCTTTGATTCAATTTCACATCGATCACTCATCCAAAATATATTTGTCATCTGTCTGAGAGAAATCATTTATCTTTAACTTTAACAAATATAAATTGTTCTAGGGTTATGTGGACATCTATATAATTTCCTCATTATGGTATATTAGGATATATTTTATTCATTTTAAAAAAATATAAAATAAAATAATTTAATAATTTTTTATATTCAATTTAAGCTACTAATGACTTTTCTACAAACACCAGATGAAAAAATGTATGTCATGACTATGGTAGAACCCATATTCTATACTCAAAATCTCCCCCCATATTTCTAATATTGGACCCTATTTATAAGTTATTCCACATTTTTTAAAAAAAATAAAATGTGCACTATTTGATATATTTAATATATTTCAAACATTTATTCCTAGAAATATTGTGCTTAGAATTGCATGTTGTCTTAAAAAATGATCTCTAAAATATTTTATATAACTAAAAAAACAATACTTGGGAAATTTAAGTCATTGAATTTCTCCTTTATTGATCATTAATTCCAACTAATATATAAAATTATTTCCAAATTGTGTATTCACCTATGTTTTTATAGATAAAGTTATCCGGAATTGGTATTCCATTAACTTTATCGATTACTGATTTGGGTTTCCTTATTCTAGAACGTTGGAATTGGGTTAGGGGATTCTACCCTCCCAGGTGGAAAATAGAAATTAGTTTAGGATTCCATTGACATGTTCCTTGGATTCAAATGTTTTATTGTATTTGAATTCCTAGGATATTCTCCAAGGGTTTTAGTAATATATAGTCTATAATTATATATATACATCGTTGATTAGAATGTGATATGGTTGGATTGCCTTTATTAGATTTGTGAAATCAGTGGTTGGGATAATACCCAATTTGGATTCCACTGGGCATGATTTATATTTTATAGTACATGATCACAGTGATCGTATATTGAGCATGATACCTTAGTATTTCTAATTTCATTCCCCAAGGAATCATCTAGGTTCATAATTTGAGTTGGTAAAGTGATGTGATTTTATTTGATCCACCCTATCACTAGATATAAATGGATTTTATTGATTCAAGGAATCATAATAAAACTCCATGACTAAAAGATTTTTAAATTATAATTGATTAGTTCTTTCATTTTTCATGTGATAATATCACATCTATAAAAGGAATTTACTTGGTTTGTAGAAGACCAAATTTGTAGTTCCATACTATGTTGTACTGACAGCTTTTTGGGTTGCCATGGAATGTAGATAGCTATGTAGAGTTAACAGATCACAAGTTTAGGTTGGATTGAGGAATGAATTTTCCAGATTTATTGGGAAAATATAGACAATCTCTAGGTACTATAATAATGTGGGCTCAGGGATAAAAGTAGTTCATTTGTGACTTTTAATACATTATTTTTTTTTGTATATGAGATTCTTATAGCGAGAGTCTAGTATTATATACTTCCATTACTATGAGCCTATATGATTATATACTTATATATGTTAATACATATTTATGATTCATATTCATTTTATTTTTGTAATATTATTTTCCATAGTTAATGGAGTTTAGTTATTTTTAAAAAATTATACACTTTAATACAACTGTATAACCTCCCAATGGTTTCACCCTAGACCCCTAGTACTAGTTTGTAGCCTTTGATATATATGAAGTTGTACCATAGTTACCATCCACTCATCTATTTGGATAGTGATGATTGGTATTAGGATAAGGATGTAAAAATGTGGTATCAAAGATTATATGACTCATACTAAAGATTGTATCACATTTTTTGTTTTTATAATTACGTTCGGAGATGGTATGTGGGTGTAAAAGGAATGTTTCAGTTATTAGAATGGATATCAACCAAGTGCATCATAAAAACCATTCATGGTATGAAATACAGGTTAATGGGGGCATTGGTTGATGTTATTAGTTTTAGATATTTTTTTCATCTTCTTGTACACACTTCAAAATTGGGTATTTTATACTTTAATTTGGATTTTTTCTCATGTATAATTGAATAGATGAAAATGTTAAGGGATAATAAATGGAATATTTGATTCAAATGAAATATTTGTTCCAACATGGGATAATTATCACTAATGAAACCTGGTTTGGTTTTTTGAAGTTTCTGTAAAAATGTTATATAATATTTTCCAATATAAAATGTTTGTGGAATTTTATTAATCTAAAACACAATATAAGGATATTCTGATAACCCATAATGTGAATCAATGAAGAGATAATACTTGAGGGTGAATATAAAATGCAACACCCTATATTTCTTATATTTTAATTAATTATTCAATTTATTATTTTTTCATTTCATTTTGTTTTTCATAACATTGTTACATCGTAAGGATTATTATAAATTGTTAATTTTTTTTGAGGATGATAGTATTATAGTTTGTTTGTAAACCATGTTGATCCCCTGAAATTATATATATCTATGGATAGTTACATTTTGGGGCGTTTGGTTTATTTTTTATCAAAGCATTAATATTTCTAGGAGCAACCACGTGTAGTGTGTTGATTCCCTAGTATAAGTGGAATAGTTTATTAATGGCTTATCAAACTGTATAGTTAAACCAAAGGCTGAACATATTTATTTATTGAATAATATTATTTTTATTTTTTATTACCTAATTTATTATTCTTTAAGGGTCCCCTTTTCTTATCCTAGACATTAGTCATCATCCCTCTATTGGATGAATACATAGATGTGGCCTTCCCACCATTGTCCTCCCCTCTTCTTTCTTTTATCATACACAATACCATTGTCAACCCCCTCATAATTGTAATACTATTCATATAGTATCCTCTCCCATACTCACATGTGAAACCCCCCAAACCAAACCATATAGAAGATGAACCCCTCATCTTTTGGGTCACCTCTCATGTGGGGATTCCAATCGGTTTTCCTCATGATTCTCTATCATCCCTCTGTAATCTTGTACTTTCATCCCCACTATTCCATATTATTGTGATTTTCCATTTCCCCACTATGATTTTGTTTTACTAAAACCCTAGATCTATGTTTTTTCATGATTTTGAGGATTCCTTCAGTGATTATGATCTATTGTGGTTTCTTCTACATCATATTTTTTTCCAGAATTAAATGTGAAATGTCCTTATATCTCTCCATGACATGGTTCCTCTTTATATGAGGTTGGCTACCACATGCATAAGATTTAAATTCCCAATAACAATATTACATGATGTTTCTAATATTTTATTTATTTAATTAAGACTATGTATTATTGGAAATTGGTATTTTATGATGTCATTTACGTACTCTTCATTATACATAATTCCATACCTTGGAATTTAAAGATAAATGTGAAATGGAATTTATTTAAAAATAGTTGAAACAGTTTTTTTGATTATATTTAGATATTTAAAAATTAATTAACCCTATTTCAGTATAAATGTAATTGAAAATATTTTCATGCTACTTTTTAGTCCATTTTCTAAAACTGAATTGAATTTTTTAGAAGTGGTTTCCAAATGATCATTTTATAATATTTTTTCCATGATAATTTGAAATTTATATTTCAATAGAATTTGGAAATTTGGTATTCTAGAATGGAACTAAAAAAATGGTGAAAATGAGAGTTTTATGAAATGTTTCTTGATATATATAAATAGAGTTTATATATATATATATGCGTGTGTGTACAAATTCAAATTAGAATATGTGAAATTGTATAATTGGAATAATAGATATTTCTATTTTTTTGGGTATATGAGTACAAATATAAAACTGGGTTACTCTCTTTTAGATGCGAAAATATTTTTGGAAGGCATTTTTGTAACCATTAAGAGATTTTCTAAAAGATTATTTGTGTGTGTGTGTGAAAACTCCTCCCAAAATCATAATTGGTTTTTATTGGCATGTTATATGGACATTATAGAATCATTGTATTTAATATTGTGTAACTCAAATACAATCAAGGATATTCAATAAAATATATCTAGAAGAATTTCTGGTTTATTTTACATCCACTATGAAGCTTGTAGTTCTCAATATGTAATATGTGTGCCACCCATCAGTTGTAACCATTAATTTTTTACTCACCCTTGATTTTCATTAGTCATGGGAACCTGGGTACACATTTGGGAGTCTAGAAATATACTAGACTTGATATCCTCACACTATTAGCTTCCACTATAGTTATTGATAGGTTTATATGGGGTGTTCCATTCTAATGATGTTGGGTTTAGTATAGTTAGGTGTAATTTGATTGGATGCAATGTAGGCAATTATGGACTTCTATTGATGATGTTCTAGGACTGTATCAATTTTTTTCATAGTTTTGATGTGATTACATATATTCCTTTTGTTTTATGATTAATATAGGGGGACTCCCTTGGAATATTTGATACCCAAAATCTGATTGAAATGTTTGGAAACATATATTTCCATCCTCTACATTTGTTGTTGTATCTAAAATATTATGAATTTTTATATTTCTATTTCTATTCAAGAGTCCTATTATAGTTCTTTCTGAAAACATAAAAAATAATTTAAATGGATATTTTGATATTATAAGTAAAAGGGTGCTTATACTCGCTAAATATTTTGAATGTTATTTTCATCATTTGTAGAACAAAAAAAAGGAAATTAAACAAGACTGTATTAGAAGCATCCAATATTATATATTTTAATCAAAAACAAAATATAACAAAAATAGTTCAAACGTCATTTAAAAGGATCGTTAATTTCAATTATATGCATTGGGTGTGGTTTACATTAGTATACCAATTGATATTTAGCATATATATCTATAACATTATATTTGATGCCTCTTATTTTTCCCTTAGATTCTCATGAGAGTGATCATTTATTTAAGGTGAGTTATTAATTTTATTTCACTCAAATTGAGGTGAATATTAATTTATTTTAATGAAATAAATTTTAATTTTATATCGTGTCCCTTTGTATGATTTACCTTTGAAATTATGTTTTTAGTTTCCTTCCACTGAAAGAGGATAGATATATTTATAGTCAGTTAGTAGGGAAATGGTGTCATCTTTAGTATTATTTTCTATGGATATATATTGGCTGTGTATGGAGGGTTTTATACTCATATTAATATTATTTATCATTTATTTATGAAAATCTATTTTTCATAGATGTTGGATGTATGGGTGTGTCATGATGGGTTTTCAATGGTTCTTATGCTGTAATTTTAAGTTTAAAAATGATTTAAATCATTCTCAATTGGGTCTATATTCATTATTAGTATCTTTTCCCAACCCATGGGGATTGGGAATGCCTTTCAATAATTATGATAGCCTATATCGTGTGTTCAATGGATGGAGGGATTCGGCTAGATTGTGAAAAATGATATCAAGATGGTATATTTTTTTCTTAATAGGAACCTTGGATATTCCATGAGTAACCCTGTTGTTTATTGGGATTTCCTAGTTAACTTTTGTTATAATAATAATTTGAGACTCAATAGGATCTTCATGAATATGTGTTCAGTCATCCCCTATTACGGTGACACTTGAGTCACCATGTGCAGTTGGGATATGATTTTTGATTTATAAATTTTTCATGATTTTTATTTATTTTTTTATCAGCATTGTGTTTATTGAGTTAGCATGGTGTTAGACAAAATTTTAAGATGAAAATTGCGGTAAAATTCTGGAGTGAGGTTCTCTAGAGTGTCATGATGAACCATGATGTAATCAATCACCCTATTCTTGAGCGACAATCAATGAACCATTGAATGATTATCAAATTCCCCATAAGCATTCTGGATAAGTGAAAATGATAATACTTCCTATTTTTTCTATGATTACAGAATCTTTAATATATTTCCTTGAGTTGTTTTGGAAAACTTAATTGGACCAATGTTGTGATAGTGTTATAATACTTAGTATATTTGGGATTTTTATAGTTAATTCTATAAATATTGTTATTTTTATATGAAAATTGGGATTTTGTAAAATTATTGTAATATATTTTTGGATAAACATTTTAAAGGGATACTTGAGATAATTTATATATAACGGAAAATTCTGGTAGCGAATTTGGGTAATTTTTTTGAATGATTTCATTTAATATTAAAACATGATAATTATTTTTTATTATGAATTAAAATTTAAATATTTTTTCAATAAATATATGTCTTTTGAAAAATATTTTTTTGATTCTTTTTGTGTATTTTAAAATTAGTTCTCTTCATAGAGGGAACATGAATGAAGATTTGAATGTGGATGTTAAGTATCTATTTTAAAAATTATTTGTTTGTTATTTTTGAAAAATAATGTTCTAAAAAATATATTTTTTAAAATTTTGTTCTGTGAATTTAATGAAAATATATCCATGTGATTTTTGGTGTCATGTTGGTTTTAATAACTTTAAATATACCATTTTTTAGTAGGAATATTGGGTTAATCATTTGGGATATGAACTAGATGCATTCATATTCTGTATTATTTTAATTCATCCTTCCAAAAAGGTTGTATAAATTATTGATATTATATTTCTATATAAGACCTTTAATGTGATTTAATTCCATATTATTTAATGTTTCCCTATTCGATGGCCCAATAGAAATTCAATGACCAGTGCTAAGGTCCAATTATTTTAAATTCCTAGCATTTACTCTAAATTTATAGAATCATATCCCCTCACCTTTATGTCAAATTTTAGGTTCATTGTGAGTATATTAGAAGAATCAATTTTAATGTTAAAGTTGTTAGTAATTCGTATGTTATTAGGATGAATATCAGTTTTGGTGGCATCCATTTTGCAGGAACTATAATTATTGAGACATTGTGAGGTATCATTCATTAAATTTTTATTTGGGTGATTTCATTATTGTTTTTATGGTATTTGTTCTGTTATTATTATATGTATGAAATGATGGTATTTATGTAATTGTGTTTCTACATTTTAAGATGATTCCTTATTGTTGGTATTTTTTTATGGTGTATTAGGGGATCTGGTTTTGATGAATTTTTTATGGGTGATTTCAAGTTATTTATTTTATAACTCGGATTTATGGTCATAGGGAAACTGAGAACTAGGGATTTTTTATTATTTCGGGGTCTATCCTTAGGTGATGTTCAATGTTTGAGTTCCTCAATTTCCTATTTGATATTTTTTTTACCCCAGAATAATTTCTATGTTTTTTATCAATCATTATTATATTTTCACTACCTTTGTATTGGTATGTTTGATACTGTATTTTTGGTTTCATTGGTTTTTTTGTAAATGTGTTTGTTTCAAGATGTTGTATCTATTATAGTGGGGGTGTTATTGACCAACCAGTTTAGATAATGTTTTAATGGGTGGGAGACCACCATATGTGTCTGTGTTTGTTGAAATATTTTTTCCACCATTACAGTATGATTTTTCTGGAGATTTTAGATTTTTCATGTTGATGTGCTTCTCAATATTGAGGAATCATTCTAGATGGTTCCTTCTATCCATTGGAAATAAGATAATGGGGTAATAAATCATATATTTGGGATAAATTTCCGAACATATATTTTAGATATTTGAATAAGATAATTAATTTTATTTAATTTTATTTTTTTAGTTATTGGGATATTTTGGGTGTATCGTTAGGAAATGATAAAAAAAATTAATAGTTTTACTTGTGCACATGGTTATCCAATACGATTAGTAACCCTTAAGTAATCCATTATATTTCACTAATAATAGGATAGATTAATTTGGAATTGTTTTTTACTGGATTTTCAAACCATTTATATTCCTAGGATTAACTATGTTTGGTGTATTGAGTTCCCAATATAGGTGGCACAGTTCATGCATTATTTTTTAAACCATGCTAGATAAGGATTCATTGATCCCTATTTTTTATTAAAAAATTCACCTATTTCGTTAATATCATTTATTTGTTTTTAGTTCATTTTCCATCCACATTACTACCAAAATCCATCATGCATCACCCCTCCCCCATCTAAATCCTCTCTTGTATCCTCCCTCAAAGTCTGCCTCCCCCTACCCTATCTAATGTTGTGTACCACAAAATAGTGAAATCCTCCATTATTGTGGCCAATTCCATGGAATAGATATCCCTTACTCACATTTCACACTCCCCATACCAATCCCATGGGGAATAAACCCATCATCCATCAGGTATCATCTTCCATGATGATTCCTTCAATGTTTCCTAACAATTCCCACTAGACCTCCTAGGTATGCTCTTTTTGTCCCCCATATTACTTACTCATTCAAAATATCATTCCCATGATGAAATTTTCATTTTCCCAAATTCATGGAATAGCGATTGACCAAAATTATTATAGTTTATTTTGTGGATGGTTTTCATGGAGAACTGATCCACACCGTTTGAGAGTCTGTTATCTAAGGAAACACATTTAAAAACTTCAAAACATTGTTATTTTTGATTATTGGAAGGTTCCCTCCTATTTAGGATTTAAATTTTTGAACCACTTATTTATTGGTGTTCTTATTAATTTAATTAATTAATTAACTTTATGTATGATTGATTAAATGGATTTTTAATGAAATTGAGGTTTTAATCATTAGGAATATTTCATTATCATGGAATTGTAAGTGAAACATGAAATTCCATGTACAAAAAAGTGATAAATAATTGAATTCCATAAAATGAGATATTTAAAAATTGGATGACCCTATATTAGTGTTAAAATAAATGAAAATTTTAGTTTGGACATTTTTAGGCCTTATGTGGAAACTAAATTGAATTTTTCAAAAGTTTTTTTCAAATGATCAACTTATTATTTTGTTTTGGAAATTAATATGAAATTTTTTTTTGAATTGACTATAGAGAATTCATGTATTGAAAATGTATTTAAAATTTATACTTAAAATAATAACATGAGTTCAATGAAACATATCTTGATATATATATGTATATATTTATATGTTATATTTCAACCAGAAATTATCTTTATACATATATGTATATGTGTATATATAAATTCACAATAATGTTTTTAAAATTATGAAAAAGAATTTATGTGTGTGTGTGTGTTTGTGTGTATGTAATTTTATATGTATATAAATAGAAATAAGATATTAACTCATTTTTATAAAATATATTTTAAGGGAATGTATAATATAATTTTTAGATTTTACAGATGTGTGTGTGTGTGTGTGTGTGTCCATGCCCCTCTAAAAACCCAATTTTATTTTTATTGACATGGAATTTGGCCCTTCGGGTGTTCTTGTATTTCTTATTATGTGATGGTTAGGTAATATGGTTTTTCTTCTTGAGTGGGAGGTGGATGTGAGGGGGGTTATTTGATATCCACTATGAAAATTATATTGATCATTGTGTCCTATCTGATATGACCATTAATTATAATCAATTTTTATTTACTATCCATTTTAATAAATCATTCAGAAATTCCCAGTTAACTCAGTGGGTTTTAGACTTATGATACATTGGATAGATAAACAACTAGTTTCTCAACTAGTTAGTGATAATTCTATGTGGTTTGTTTCATTTCGAAGGTAGTGGGTGAATGTTATTCATGTGGTTTGTGATTTGGTGAAATGTTCATCGAATGGTTGGTCCTTGGAGTAAGGTCTAGGTATAAAAAAATTTATGACCATGGGTAGAGACCTTTAAAAAATTCCATTGGATGATGGATTCAATTTGTAGGAATACCATGAATTCTTTAATAATAACAGAATGTTTGATATTTGTGGTACTTGTAATTGGAATATAGATTTCTTGTTGTATCTCTGACATATTGTGTATTTTTACTTATTTTTATATCCATGTTGCGTGTTTTATTTATTTATAAAACCGTGTTAATGTGACATAAAATCATATTTTTAAATTAGAACTAAAAATCATCATAGTCATATGAAACACATTAAAAGTGGTTATATTCATATAATAAATAAAAAAAATATTATAAAATGGTTTTGGAAATGTCCTCTTTTATATATAATAAACAAAAACCCTATATTTATATAATTTATATCATTCTACACTAAATAGATATTTAATTTTTTATTCTGGGGGTATGGTTTCTCTTTTGCATGCATACTAATATTTTGAATTGTATAATAAATGATTTTTCTTGCAGGAGATTATCCATTTTTGTTCTCTCTTTTAGTCATTTACATATTTGAGGTGAGTTGTTTTTTAATTTCCATCAGACTATAGTTCATTTTATTTTGTTAACAAGAAGTTATATATTTTATATATTGTCTAGTGTGTTCCCATTTACATGATTACCATGTCCAATTGAGAATATTATTTCCAACTATAAATGGAGGGTAGATATATCTATGTGAGGGTGGGAGGTCACTGGATATAACTTCAACTTTCTTTATAAAGAGGGATACTAAGGAGTGAATAGGGATTATTTTTTCATAGGGATTATTGTTTATTTTATTTTACATTAATTCATGGAAAACTCATTCCCTTGTAGTCCTTCCTTGATTCCTACGTACTTTTTACAGCCCATGGCGACTGCTAATTCCCTTCAGGCCTTATCACGGGCCCAATTAGGGTCACAAGAGATATATATATTTTTATGGTTCATAAAATATAGTCCTTTCTGTAAGGGATGTATACCATCATGGAATGTTGTTATAAGAATTGTATTCCTTTTGACTAAGCCCTTGGGTGGGATTGAGGAAATGTGTTCAGTTATCTAGGGTGTCAACAATAACCTATGTGGTGTCTTTAAAATATATTATTAATGTTATTAAATATAACCCAACCACCAGAATTTTTCGGTAAAAAACATCATGTTGTATTGTGATGTTGTCACATGTATATTTGTGTACCTCTATGAGAATGTGATCCTCTAGGGTGACTCCCTTATTCATAGGTTTGTTGGGGATCATTATGAGATAGATATTATAGAGGGGTATATTTATTTATATAAATGCTCATGAGAATGTACACTAGTAATCCAATTACATTGTCTATGATAGATAAGATTAATTTATATACATTAGACCATACAGTGGACATTTTTTGTATGTAATTTAGAATGGTACATTTGAAATGGTAATATAGTAATTTTCTGAGTGTACATTTAATATCCATCATAGTGAGATATCCACCCATTATGAAAAGATTTGATCCATTCCCAAGATTTACTTTTATTCATCATGATGTGTATAAATTAGGAAGATATTTATTAAATCAAATAAAAATGAATAGAGACACACTATGAGTATTTTGATTGTTATTAATGATTAAAAAAATAAAACCACACAAAAAGTATCATGAAAATAAATTATAGATATTAATTTACCAAGGATTGACGGATATTTACCGGAATAGTTTTGATCCTCCCATGGTAGGGGAACTGGTAAAAAATTCACCTTATTATTATTAAGAGAGGATTGAAAGGATCTCCCATAATTCCCAAAAAATAGTTCAAGAACTACAATAAAGTGGATTACATGTGGTGAATGGTTTTAACTATCACTTTTTTGAAAAAATATAAGACCTAACCAAAATGTATGAATAATAATATTTTTGAAAAAAAAACTAATTATACATCACGTACCATTCACCCTCAGATTTGAGCACATTTTTTCTTAGTATGACCTCTCAAATCATTGTCATCATGTTTTTGAAAACTATAAAGTCATGTACCAAAGATTGTACCAGAACCATCGAAACAAATCAAAGAACCATACATTATTGAATCACTCATAATGGAGGTTAAAACCAACACCATAAAAAGTCACAATGTTATAAAAAAATTCAATAAAAAAAATTCCATCAGTATTTTAAATAATGAAATATGAGCCTTCTATAATCTAAAAACTATTAAAATCTCAAGAAACCTTACTAGAATACTTGATTACTGAAATTGAGGAGAGAAATATATATATATACAAACTAAAATCATAGAATTTAAAAAAAATATTATCTTTACTTCCAGTCCAATATATATGTAACCCCATATGAAATGTTAGTACCTTTGAAATTTGGAGAGGTAAGTATTTTTAGTAAAGAATAACTTTCTAGAGATGAATATGGATGTGGAAAACCTAGTAAAACAACAAAATTCACATTGGGAAAAAATGAAAATGTGGAACGACAAAAAAACTCTGCACATGAAGAAGTATAAAGTCAAATCCAATATATTTGACTCACGTAAACCCTTAAATCCCTCCCCACAAAAATAAACAATCCTTGAAATACATGTGATGTATGATTGGAAAAATTTATCCTAGAAGTGAAAAAAATGTAAAAAATCAATATACATCTATCAAATTCCATCCTCTAGATACCAATATCTGAATTTGTATTAAATTCATTTGTTCTAGAAGATTTATTTTGTGATGTAATAAATTGTTATTTTTATGTAACACTAATTCCACACTATTAAACCCAAAATTACCATGTTAATGGAAATATCTAGGTTTCATTTATATATTTGAACCCATATGGGATATTTATTATTTTAATGAATTGTGTGATTTAGGAGTTTCAATTAATGTTATGTCTCATCTAGATTGTTCTTCCCTGTATAAATGATAATTCAAAACCATCAGGTTGGTTATGTGGCTTTCTAATATAACCATTACCAACCGAGTATATGTGTTAGAATATGTTCATGTAAATGTACACGGTTATTGATTACACTGCATTTTTTATATCCAAATAATGTATGTAGAAATAGATAATTGTTATTAACCCATCATTTTAGGTAGGTAATATATAAAAACATATAAGACAATAATAAATTTCATTAAAATAACACATTACCGGAAATTCTATTGGGAATAATTAGACTCGAGAAAAAAATGAATCAATTTGTATTATGCTATACCAAACCCTCTCTTCTCTCATTTCACTATCTTTATATATATAGGTTACATTCAATATATGTTATATTATAATATATTTATATATAAATATCGTCTCTAATGAAAATATAGATAGTTCTATACCATCGCTTTAAAAAAATTCATTTCTATTCCATCATATAATGATAGAAGAGTTCATGTGTGACCTGAAAAGTTTTTATCTCAAACAATAGAATAGATGATATTTTTAGCATGAACATTCATATTATTATTTTTTGTAATAATAGATCCATGTTGTGGGTTATTTTAGTTATTAATAAAATTATTGGAATTGGTTCATTTTCCATGTTGAGATGATTGGGTCTTGGTATAAGACATAACACATTGATTAAATCTCAAGTTTGTGTGTTCTAGTTTTATATCCTATATTTTAAATAAATATAAATTATTTTTTAAAAAACTAATAACACAAAATTTAATTTATACATGGAGTTTATAAGTGTATTATATACTATGTTTGAAACTATTAAATTAGTTCCAAATTCTGTAATGGTATATTAAAAAATGTTTTTAACTGATTTCTAGTCACAATTTTAAGAATCCTCTTGATTGATCATAATATACCATTCTATACTTTCTTTTTCAGTGAATATGTTTTGAATTATGATATTTAGGTTTCAATTAATTTTAAAAGGATTCATTATTAAAAAATAAATTCACCACCTCTTGAGTTTTCCATTGGGACTAATAAAGATGAACACACCAACGCACTTCCTAAACTTGATGATGATGGTTTACATATATGGAAGACCCAAATTATAGAAGTAAAATTATACTTTATATTGATTTAGAGATGATGAGACTTCTAATTTGTGTAACTGATGAAATTGAAAGAGTAAAGTGATCTCAAATAATCAACCTAGACCAATGAAAGAGATGACTAAATCAACCTCACCGGGGAATACCTAACATGAAATAGTAAAATCACGCACATTCAAGGTTTATGTCAACCAAAATAAAATAATAGAAAAAATATATAAATAAAAATAATAACAATAAACATTGTGATTCATTTTGTGACACCCATAGCTTGATGATGATGTTATAAAGATGGGTTTTAATGAATTGAAATAAGTTAACTTATGTTTCCCTAGATGAATGATATTCATAATTGATGTCACTTCAGATGAATAAAATTTCAAACATAATTCTTCCTCCACCCTATATAATTTATAGACTATGTAAGAAAATAAGTTAAAAGTTTTGACTACATATTTTTTACCAGAATTTGAAAACCAATGTTACCTAAGAAAACCCCAATTATCCATAAACGAAATTAGAAAAACATGCACCTGAAATGTTTGTTGAAATTAAAAAAATTAATTTTATACTATATCCTAAACATTGATTTTATATTTCAAGGTAAATTAATTTTTTTTAGAGAACATGTTTGATTTTTTATTCTTATTAAAACATTTTCATTCCTTATAAGAACACCAATTTTAATTTAAATAAATCTTCTTAATTAATGTTTCCTTCATTATTTTTGTTTAAAGGTACAAATAACAAAGTAATATGACCAATTGTCATGTAAAAAATGTAGTGGAACCCATTATGAATCTATGGAAACACTCTCACAAATGACTAGAATCTAGATATGATGTCTAAGTTCGTATTAATTTCGCTTCAAATGTATGGAAACAACATTTGTATTAAAAATTTATAAATTGCATCGCCTATAAAATATATTGAGCATGAACAGGGGAGCATTGAAATTTTTTTGGATTAATTTTTTATTCCATGAGAAAACCATCAATTACCTCAGGTTGGATTCATGTTTAGGAGTCAAAATTCCATGAGTCTAGGTACCAAAATAAGAAAATTCTAGATAATTATGTCGAAAAATGTGTTACTCATGCATAGATTTTTTATATTCACTAAACATACAACATTGTTCATTAGTAAATAAATAACTATTTACATGGACTAGAGTTTAATATTTCTATTTATTGAATACAAATTTAAATAATCTCACAGTACTACTTGTTTTTTTATTAATTCACATTTTTTGTAAACAATTACCCTCATTTGAAACTAATCCATTAACAATATAACTAAAGAGATTCCAATATCCCCTGTTGATGAATCCAAAATTTCAAAATATCAAAATAACCTGTTATCCATTTTATCTATAAAATAATATAAAAGAAAATATTATATTTCTTAATATATTTATTTTGAATTTTTATTTTCTTCTTCATTGAATTATATATAGAGCCTGGTTAGGTCATCCCCATTTCCTATGAACATGAGGGCTGGTTTGAACTATGGGTTTTGGATATCAATAATTTATATGCTCCGGGATATTAGAGGACTTATGGATTGAATTACCTATTTGATTAAACCAAAAAATCTTGGATAGGGTAATCTTGTGATATTTATATCTATTAGAGAGTGAAACTTATAATAATCATTGAAAAATGTGTTTACATAGTAGGTAATGGGATATCCAAGGATAGAAAAAATTTCCAAAAATGGAATTTGAATCAAATATTGTTCAATTTAAAATACTATTTTCAAATAATTAACCCCCAAAACCATTGTAGAACACCACTATAACGTTTTCCACTCTAGATAAAAACCCAACTCCCACAACTATTAAATTTTATGATTTTAAATAATAGTTTGGACAAGAACTCTGTATCAAGATAATCCTTAATAAAGAAAAAAAATTTATTTTAAATATTATATTCTTTTGGATTTATACCTTTATAACCAAAGATTCTAAATTTGATATGTTTATTTTTATATGCCTTTGATTATAACCATTATATTATATTATGTTATGAAAAATAAAAAAATTTCATTATCCTTCATTTAATATATCTATTATTTTGTAATATTCTAAAAATTATGATAAAAATGATTGTAAATGGTTAACTTAATGATGATTTTTTTTATGATTGTAATATTTTCCATATTAGGAGATTTTATAATTTCTATAAATTCTTACACAATGATAATGTTGTGCTTTTAAAATTAGTAAAAAATGAATGAAATTATTCTAAAAACATTAAATGTAATATATTATTGATTAATTATTTTGTTAAAATAACTTTTCAAATATTTATTATGCATAAGTGATTATAAAATAGTTTATATTAAAATTGAATTGTCATCAAGATTCCTCTATTGTCAAAATATGTGAATTATCATGAAAATAACATCAAATGGTATTTAATATTTCAAAAAACATTTCAAAAAATTTACTTGATAAAATTATTTATAGAATCAATGGGGAATTGTTTTCAATATTTTCATGAATAGTTCTTGAATGTGCCACATGGATATTACAAAATTGCATTCCTAACAATTAATTCTTGAAAATTTTGTTATAGGGTTATGGTTAAACATGATTAAAAATGGGTTCAAAAAAAATATAATAATTAAAATATGACAAAAATGGTTATAAACAAAATTGGATGAAGGTATTTAATCCCTATATCATTCTTCCATTTAAATGGAATAATTTACAAAAAAAATCCATGAATGTAACCTTATATTATTTTTATGATTATAGTAATTATAAGTGGTCCATACACATCACTTGTATAAGGGAATAACCAATACATTCTTAATCACACTTCCCAATCCATTTTTTATCTAATATACCTGTATTGATTTTGTATACTCCTCTTGTATATTATTTTCTTCCCCTAACAACATCCAAATAAGGATTATGTTATATAGTAAAATAATATTTCTATTCAAGAGGTAAAATTAATAACAATGTTTTTTTGTTCAATTCTGCTTCTAGATATTTCAACTCTCTCATATCCAGGATGATATAAATGCATTAATATATAAAATAATCTTAAATGTAAATATTTGGATGAAAAAATTCATTATCGGTACCATTTCCATCATATGGTAAAAGAAAACATTTCATGTTTGTATGTGTGCACTACTGTATCCATGAGATAATGTGCTTCATTTTGCACCACAAAATCCTAAGTGTATTTATTATGATATATTTAACTAATACATATGATATTAATGAAATAATAATGATTCTATAAATATAGTATAATACATATATTATTACATTTTATTTCATTGTAAATATGAAATTTCACACTTCTGTACATATAGACTACCACATCCACAAAGCGATATGATTCATTTTCAAGTAAACCTTTCATTATTGGTTGAAGAATTGAATTTTACATATAATTATAAAAAAAATTGTTGATTATTATTCTAGATATTTTGAAATGGTAACCCCTTTTACCAAAGTCATCTAACCGACATTGTTTTGGGATTATAAACTGGAAGTCCTCAAAACATCAAACTTGAACGTAATTTATTTAGTAACAATATAATAAATTGTAATAAATGAAATAAATTGTATTCAAATATTATAATAAACTTGAAAATTATAATTATTAATGTTAATATTTTATTTAATAATATTATATTGGATTTTAAAAATGAATTTGTAGAGTCAGACTCCATGTAAGGGATATCTCATCTAAATTCTCTATCATTGAGTCTCACATAATGTCCAAAAGATATATTCCATTGTGTCATAATTTATTTTATATGTATGTTTTTTATCAAAAAATTAATAAGATTCATGTTCTTTTCAAAATCATTTTCATACTCTCTACATCAATAATAATTTTATTAAAATGTTACCAATGTGGTGGGGTATTTTTCTTTAAAACGTTTTTCTAAATGTTTTAAATTATTTCCCCATATTCTTTTAAATATATCATTTATGTTATTTTTATAGCTTAATATTTGTTATTTTTTATTTTAAACTACATTAATATACATTAGCTTCTTTCTAAAAACAAAATATTTTCCTTTTCGTTATGGTTAACTATTTATTCTTTTTACCAAGTAATGAAAATAAATTTCCAATCATATAAGACATGAGTATAATTTCCTCATTTCATAAATGTTACTCATTATGAGAATTTAGATACATGTTTTTATTATTTTTATATTAATATCATATTTTTGTTTATTTTAGGAATTTATTTTTAATTATGTTTTAATGTCAATGGTTTTATCTTAATTGTTATTTGAGTCCCAAAAATTACATTTTCATATTTTAAAATGTATCAATTTAATAGATCTTATTGATTAAATTATATATATTTGTGTTTTCTTTAATATGTGTTGGTTTAAAATTTTCATGATGAAATATGTTCTTGATATATATCTCTAATGAATTAAATAAGGATTTATTTTCTTGGGGGAATATATATTTTAATTAAACTATTAAGGTAGTCAATTTTAAGAGTATTTTTTATATAATTGTGAGAGTGATATAATGTTGAAGTTTCCAAGGTACAAACATGAATATTCTATCTTTCAAAATGATTTTTCATTGACATGTTTTTCATTTTGATGTTAATCTATTAATATTAACAATCAATGATTTTTTTCCACTTTTAACGGTGTAAAATATATTTTTTTTGATAATTTTTTAGGATTACATATTTTTTAAAAATCTCGAGATGATTATGAATTTTCCTTTGAGATTTCCCATTATATGTTTTATAATAATCTTTTGGATGTGATTATTTTTTTTATTAGTAAGAAAGAAATTATCCTAAGGATTATTATGTAAAAATAGAAAAATTTATTATGTGATATCATTATTATTATAATGGGCTACCATGTTTATATATTTGTATATACATACTGAGATTTTTGTGTTCATTCCTTAATTTCAATGGAATTTCACATGGACTAATGATAAGTAATTAATATATACATGTTTAAAGTTCTACTATAGTAATTCATTATTAACAAAATATTTTTCAATGTAATGTGTGTTTAAATATTTAATTCATATTTTTAATGAAAATATGATAACGGGTCGAAGTGACCAATTTTTATTGTAAGAGTTTTGAATTGTCTGATTTTTTTATAAAATCATAAAACCTTAGAAAAAAATTATCCTCAAATTATTTGAGTTTGAAATCCTTATTTTAAATAATGTCATTATTAGTTCTTTATGATACGTTGTGTTAAAGATATGGTTTCGATTTTCAGGGTATTATCCTCATAATCAAATTTTGGTGGTGCTGTTAAATTTGAAAAAAAATGTACATGCATGATATGCATGTTTACATGAAAATAATGAATATAGTGGGAATATATGTATATATAACATGTTATTATATACATGATAAATATTTAATATATGCAAATGATGCATTTATTTTTCATGTATACGATGAAAGTGTTGATATATAAAACATACATGTATATATATATATATATATGTATTTTACTAAACATGAATGAGATTCATATTAAAACTATTTCACTTGATGAAATATTTCTCGTTGTCCCTTCTAAAGGGTTCCATTATTTTTTATCCAAATGTTGGTTTATCTGTGACATGTATAATATTCATTTAATAGTTCAATGAATGAAAATTCCAATGACTATAAGTCTATGGTTCAACTTTATAAAACATGTACCATTTCTATATGGATTTATATCTTCATTAATTGAAGATCATTTATGAAGGATATAAAATGTGACATGATCCCTTATCGTTTTCTCAATAGTTTCATATAGTCATACTATTGATATGTTCTTTATTATTCCTTGGTTTATCATCATAGAAGAAAGTACTTGAACCCCTTTTCATAACTAGGTTTTTCATGATATGATGAAGGATCCATTGGTTAGTGTATAACCTCAGATATAATATGATTTTTCCCATTTCTCATCGATATCATCATCATTGAAACTCCATCGAGATCAAATAATGCTGATATAATATTCTAAAATGGATAATTAATATGTAAATATATTTAATATATTTTAAACATTTGATTGATTTGTGATATATGTCATTATTTTTTGAAGTATTTATGCTACTTTTAATTATTATATGATGAATAAAAACCCATAATTTATATAAAATCCTTCTTCTTTAATATTTCATCATGATTGAATCTCCAGATTTTCAGAAAATAATGATTTGTAATAGAAAAATACAGAATCATCAATATATTACATTTTATAGACCTATACATTAGTTGTGTAATGGTAAATATTATTTATACTTATGAAATGATGATATGTAAATGTTATAAAATAAATAATGACCTTCATAAATTCATCCTATTATTACCATTATAAAAATGGGATTCATAAATGTAATACTAGAACATAGATGGTTTTTATAATGGTATCATGTGACTTACATTCTTATAGACACGATATGTAAATTTACTAACTATATTACCACTGCATAGTGCATGTCTAGAAAAGGTAATAATCTTACATAGAGTCTCTCAGGTTGGGTTAAGTCTACAAATTCTTATTTGTACTAATTGTGTAATTGTAAATGGTGGATACCCTGATATATAATTTTAATTCCATATAAGGTTAAATAATATGTTACTAAAAATAGTTTTTAAAATATTAAATTATTTTAATGGTTTATAATATTTTTATAAATCATTAAAAAAATTAATGGGTAATAGTTATTTCATAATATGAATTAACTCATTAAATAATGTTTATAATTTATTAAATAGATTTAAAGTGAATTTATTTTAAATTATAAATGTTAATATTAAAATAACTTTTACCAAAATGATATGGAAATCATTTTGATCCAGAAATAAAAGAGATTATACATATATCATAAAGGATAATTTAAAATATTTACATGAATTACAATATATTTTATTTTTAGATTATATAAATTGCTTATATTTATTTATAATTCCAAAATGTTTAAAATTCCTGAAATGTCAAATAAATTCAATATAATATAAAATTTAAATGCACTCAATTTTATATGAATATAAATAATTTTATAATCAAGCTAAATTAAAAATATTTATAATTATATTTTACTTATGAAATGATCATTAATGTTTATATATTATTTTAAAATGAAAATTAAATGTGTATTAATGTGTGAAATTCCATTTAAATTCATTTATATTCAATTACTTATGAAATAATAATGATTTATATGTTTTAAAATTAACTGTTATAGTACATATTTGAGTTATCACACTATAATACATGTTAATCAATAATATATAAAAATTACTTTCCATAAAAATAATCAGAGTTTATAATCTATATAATTATCTCTAGAATATTTTCTTAATACAGTAACATCACATTATGTATTAGTATAATTATGAATTTAATTCTCACTCGAGGATTTTTTCCTAGGGTAAAAGGACTTGGGGTCAGACAACCAACCATCTTGGAGGATATACCATTTATAGAAGGGTGGATAGGGTTGCTTATTTTTCCTTTAAATATTACTCATCTGTACATTTCAGTCTCAGACAAGTATATGCATTTTTATATTGATTTAATGTATTTTATATTGTTTATTCATTCATATAAGTATAAATATACATTTCTTTTTTGTTGAGTAAAAAAATAAAGTGGGTTTTGTAACGATTTATACATTAATATGCAATGCAAAATTAATTTTTTTGTTGGGATAGAGATTCCAAAACTAAAACTATAATGTCATTCATTCTAAAAAGGAATAAAAAAATAGAATAAATTTATTGAAAATGATAAAATAGTTATGAATTAAATATGAATATGATGTATAGAAAATTAAGGAGACAGGGAAACCCCCAATGTACGATGTCGGATTTTCTATCTAATGTAGATTTATTCATGATCAAGATCAGACATCAGACTAGTTTATTCTAATGTTGTGTTTACCTATATTATCTTTTCTGAAGTAAGAATGTAATGAGTGTCTATATATTGTTTTATTAGGTAAGTTATTCAAAAAATTTCTACCCCTTGATTTTCCATTTTTATATTATTTTTTATGTTTTATTTGGGTTGCAATAGAAAATACAACCTTGTTAAATTTTTTTATCAGGGGAATGGAATTTAGTGAGTCCAGAAGGTGGATTTGGATAATGAGTTAACATCTCATTTATCCATGAATTATAACTTTTATTATTCTGATGTTTACATACAAAATTAAATATAAAATGGGATAAAAATTAATGTGGCATGAAACATATTGGAATATTAATCCTGGATTACTAAATTGATATGATATTTGGGGTCATCAGTTTTTGTGTGTTTACATTCATTTTAGGTCCTTAATAAAAAGGTATCAAAAATGAAACTCAATCACTAATATGTAATTTTTAAATTATAGAATACATAATAACAAATATATTGTGATAACTAATTTTTATGACTTTTCAAATATATAACGATTAGTAATTATCATTAATAATTTCCCTCAAGGTGATTAATTTTGAAAAAATAAATGTGAATGTTGTAGGAATCAATTACACCATCAGGTAATAATAGATACTAGATACTATGTGTATTGTACACTGTTGTGATAAGAAAATCTGAATCATGTATTATACAGAATTGAGAGAGGGTGAAATATATTTTTTTTATTGGCAATGGAAATATGTTTCTGCGTCTTAATTCATAACATATAATAAAATTATACCTAGAGGATTGTGCATATAATTAATATAAATGATATTATATATCCACTATTAAGATAAATGTTATTTAAATATATTTTTTTGGAAATTATCTTATGTTAATTCAATACTATGATTATTTTTAATTATAAAAATCTAGTTTTTTGGAAGGATAATAATTTTTCATAATTTATATATTAATAATCAGGTTTATAACATTCAAATTAAGAAGGTCATGTTAGATTCTAACCACTCTTACATTTGGAATTTTTTCCTTCTACGTAAAAATGAGAAATATGTTAAAATAATTTATTGATATAGATGATTAGACTCATTAAAATATGAATAATTTGACACACGTGAATATTTTTTATTGTAAAAATTATTATAGGATCTTTTAAGATAAAATTTGAGATGGATTACAAGATATTGGATCTAATACAAAGTGTTCTATACATATCGTTGAGTACACAAGTAAGTTGTGGTTTTAGGTACTTTGTTAACATTAATGAGGGATATTTTCATTATGGTTAATTATATTAGATAATACAAATTTATGATGCTTTTGAAATGGTAAAAAGTATCAAAAAATGAATAGAATGTGAAGGGAGAAACTATTGAGATACTCTAATAAAATTGGAGTTCTAAATAATATACCTAGTAATTCACTAATCATATGATAAATTATGGAATTGTTTCTATAACTAACTCCACCAAGAGAATCACAATGTAATGGTGTGTCTAAAAGAATTAATCATAACCTTTTAGACATTGTTTGGTCACTAACTTGTTAATGTGACCTACATATTATAATATGGTGTTATTCTATTGAGACATTATTTGTTTTACTAATTTATTATCCATATTGAGAATTCATCATAGAACTATATGAAATACAAAAAATAAAATATCCCAAAATTATTTCTGTTAGGATTTAGTGTATTTATCATCTTTTACGATTATTTTATTCAGATAATATTATGCCCAAATTGCATAATTTTTTTATTTATTATCAGCACCAAAGAAACTTTGCGATATTTTATCTACCTGCTTACTATTAAAAAAGTATTCATGAAATGTAAGGGTGTATTAATTGATAATGAATATATATGTATTGGATTCTATTTGAGGAAAATTAATTATTGAGAATCTCACAGAAGAAAAAAAGGAATTTTTCTTGATATAGAATTTAAGATGGTCTAGAAAATATTTGAAGAATAATAATGGACTCAAGATAGATTTGTTCCTCTAATTTATATTAGGATTCATTAAGAACCCAATAGACATGGATTTATCATAGTAAATCCGATGAAGTGACATTAATGAGATACGGAACTACTTATTTTGTAGAGACTATTGAGGTTTTTGGTTTTATTAGATGGTTAAATTACATGGAATATAGGATAGGATCCATATAGTATAACAATTTTTGGATCCTAGAGGATTTACTTGATGTGATGAGACCCATAGTGTGAAAGTGTGTTTCTTATATGATTACTATCTATAATTTTAGAGTTTATGACAATAATTCATTTATATTTGTAAAATGGGTACCAAAAAATTCATTATATTTATTATGAAGTGACATTTTCACATATTTTGATGATTAAGTCATTTGGGAATTTCATTTCAGAACAACTAATTAAAAATATGATATATACAAAATTTATTAATGGTAATTTATTCCTGGATATAAATATCATATTGCGTAATGGTATTAATGTTTCCAATGAGTCTTTTATTGTGTGTATGTTGCAGTAATCCATTTATGGTCTGATGAAAGATCATTGTAGTTAGAAAACACAATTTTATGGTATAAATTGTTTTTTGATTCATCAATGAAACAAATTATTATAGTATATATAAATTTGTAAATGGAGGTGTCTAACTGTTTCATATTTTTTATGTAGATGAAATATTATTTATATGAAATGATATACCTTCTCAACACAATAATGGAGATGTATATTGGAAAATTTTTCTCATGGAATTTCAAGGGAGAAGCTACTATATACTAGGTAATAATAACTCACAATACATATATTTTTAAACTAATAGGGTGGTGTATTAGGGAAAAATCAAAACGATTCATTAACATGTTGTTCTTGGAAAATCCTTTAAGAGAAATAAATAGCCTTATAATGTGATCGATATGTTATATTGTATTCTCAATGTTCCATCCACAAGATCTATTATGTATTCCAAGTGATGTACCTATCCAAATGATTCATATGAATTGATAATGGCTAGTATACACAAACCAAACCCTGATGAGAGTTATTATATTCATATAAACTATATTTCTATGTACATGAGAAGTAATAAATATGTGTTCTTTTCCTTTGATGAGAAGATTATAATTTTGTAGAAAAAATACACTTAGGAAAGTTTTCAATATAAAAAAATGATATGTGATATAAATATAGATTATTTATCTGAATAGTTGGGATATCAAAAAAAATCTTTATAAGAAAGACACATTATCATACATTGAAAAGAAAGAGAAATATATCATTATATCTTATTCTATGAAGAAATTAGTTTAGATCATGATGTTCATCATTATTCTTGGAGTGGTTTCAAAAATCATTAGATAAAATTACTTCCATTGTGATAATAAATGGTTGTTTCTTTGGCTAAAGAACCCCAAAACCACTATATTAAAAAAATTCTCAAATATTATCTAATATAGTTGATTTTTGATATGGGTGATGTCTATATTATTTTGTTCCTTACATAGTATAATATATAATATACCTTAAGTAATCCATTACCCCTGTAACAATATGAGGGTCACATAGAATCATTGGGTATAATAAATATGTGATATTGGTTTTAAATGACTAAAAAATATATCATCTTACTGTAATAAATGAAACATGGAATTAACATTGAATCATATGTGCAAAAATTTATTTTATGTGAACACTTGAAATATAATCTCCCCTCAAATTACAAAATTGAGATATCACTAACTGGTGATCATTGTGAAGTATCATTGGGTGAAATAATATATGTGATCTTGAAAATATTCACACTCATAAAAATCACATGTATATGAGATATGATGGACTGATCCACAAGTTAATATCTAGATACACAATTTATCTAAGAAACTATTGTATATCTTATGGAATATCAACAAATAATCGATATAAAAATTTTTGTACTATTATTATCAATATTTACTTACTCATGCCTATAAATATACAAAGTATGAGAGACTTAAATCTTCGATATTATAATTTTGAATGTTTTACAGTAACTTGTCTCAAAATTTTGTAGTTGGGTATGTTTCTGATCATGTGCTTTGTTAGAGAGAAAACATTATGGGAATTTACCACTTATATGAGAAAAAATATATTTATAGACAATTTTTTAATTAGGTGGATAAAATGCATGTCCACTTTTAGTGGAGTCACATATCATGTGTTTAACTAATCAAATGAATGACAGGAAATTCACTAATTTGGTAGATTAATGACTTGTGATGTGTTCATCCACTAGGTATGGGTTTTTTTGAGACTAAAGAAAAGATTATTTTGAAAAACAATATTGATGTGTTCCATGTGTAGGGGTAACTATAGATCATTTAAAAATAGAATATATAAATATACATATTATTTATAAGATACCTCATGTGTTGAACATTTTCATATATATATATATATATATATGAGTTTGTTTGATTTGTATAACACCAAACCATACATCATGAGTATAAATGACACTTTTCTTGAAGATGAAATTTTCTTAAATCTATAAAATATTGATTTCATAGTTTTTTCAATGAGTATATTTCTTGAAGGATCTCATAGTTAATCCATTCGATAAAGATACAACTATAAACACATTATTTGTTCAATATGAAGTGGTTTTTATTTTAAATTTAATCTTAAAGAGTTTATATGGATTCATAAATATTTATGATGTTTTTGGTCAATTATTTATTGGATTTTAGTGTATGTGGGAGATTTTTAAAAGAAGGCCAAAATTTATGTGCTTGATAATATTGTACAAATTCATATAAAAATAAATTATATTTAAATTATTTGATTTTACATTTATATAGTGTATGTTTAATAAATTAATTAAATTAATGTGTCAGCAATATATAATAATATCTATATTATTGAATTTTTCTGATATTTGTAGTTCCCTAGGATGGTCAAAATCACTAATAATGGGTGGGGAGGGTTTTATAATGTGTGAAAATTTTAAAATATCAAACTCTCTTAATGTATTCTATGAATCATGTTAGATTATTTAACAATATCCATTTTTTATAAAAATTATCAAAAGAATTTTCTGATAATAAATTAATGCATGGAATAAAATATTTAAATGGTATTTTCACAATGTGAGAACCCTGATCATTTCAATTTAGACTCCCAATTTTTGTTAATATTCACAATTTATATGAACTCAATAAAACTAGAGCTATAACCTATTAGGCTCCATCTATTTTATAATAAAAATTATTATACTAAATACTATAAGTTATATTGTTTTTCCAATAAAACCAACACTCAAAAAATATATTAAATTTTTTGAAAAAAAATATTATCCAAAAATGATCGGTCATATATCTCTATCTAGTATGAGACTTTTGGGTGAATCTACATTCATTTGGAATTCTACATCAAATAAACCTAAAAAAAACTGATCCTATATTTTTAACCACTATTTAATAATATAAACAAGATAGAAATACCTCGTAATACACTTGGAAACTCATTCTAGTGATATATCAAATGCCACAACCTCATAAGTATCTATCCAATCACTTTTATCTAAAACATAGTTTGGTACCTCAAATTTGAAACCCTTTCTAATTACTCTAATAGGTTCTTCACTTCTTTAACTAAATAGTTACGAAACTCTATATGATAAATATCATTTTGTTTTATTTTCATTCAGTATCATTTTACTCAAATTTGTAACAAAATATTATATCTTTGACTCACATGAACCATACACTTTTTCATACTAGACATTAAAAATATTTATATGTTGAATCAATATAGAATTAATTGTAACTGAATTTCGTTGTCTCATTCATATTAATCACCATAGATGAATAACTAGAATTATAAATTATTCTGTAATCATCATGATGATACATGTACTTTCAAAAAGACTCAACATTTCAAGAATCCATCAAAAATCCATAAACATCGTGTTAAGATACATCATTATTCATCCATATCTCTGTCAGATAACTAAACATTGGTAGATCATCATAGAATAATCAATTTAATTTGATTAACAATGTTTTTAATGAATATAAATTACATCACTTGAGGATTATTTGTAGTCTGTCTTCTGTAAAAAGTCCTCCATCTGATGAAAAATCTCTACTACTCCACATTGGTTCATCTGACATGCACTATACACTCATTATACATTAGATCAAACATCATTCATTAATTTGATTTAAAAATTTCTATATGGTTAATCTTCTCTGAATAATCCATCTAATGTTATTGATATTGTTCTTCAAATGTTCATGCATCTAATGGAGCCTTGTTCATCCATTTTACTTCCTTGAATTTTTTAGGATTTTCTTCATCAATTTGATTTTTTTCGTCCAAGGATTAATCCAACTGTGTCAATTTGATTCCTTTACAACTCAAAAATTTCATAATTCTATCTGAATACAGAATTTAAACTTCTATTTTATATTGAGGTCTATAAAAACTATATATTTGGTAAACCATATTTTCTAATATAGAAAATACATCTGCATCTTTTCATGGTACTAGATCCATTACTATTCCTTTTCATTTTTGAAACATCAAATGTAATCTATATTTGAATGCATTACCCATATATTTACAAATTCCGTTCTCTATATATTTTTTTCAGGTCATATAGTTGTACTTCAATCCCCAAGGACATTATATTTTTAAATCACATCTTAATTTCATGTATCAGATTGATTATGTTTACTATTTCAAAACATTGAATTCATTACAAAGATAATATACAACATCCTACCAGTTTATTGTGTCTATTACACTAACTACAACTTTTTATGATTTTCATGGATTATGGATTATCCTCTATTAAGAAAATCCTAGTTTTATCACTATCTGTCCATGAATTTTAATATATTATTAAATAATTACATGTATCCCTTGGAGGAAAAGGAATAGAAAGTTTGATTTTTCATGAAGATAAAAACTATTTGAATATAATTGATTTGTTTAACATTAGGTATGTTTTATAACATATATTTAACCTCCCAAAATAGGTTCCACACAATAGTGCCCTGTTTCGGTCAGTCACATGACCTCAAGAGTGTCTCCCTGTATGTTGATGGCTATTAACTAGTAGTAGGGGTTTGATATGTCAATAATGGGGAAACTACTACCTATCTTATCAGAGTAATGCACTAAAAAAATAAACAATATCATAAAACTATATAAATAGAAACAATACCAATATGACATGATTATAAATGTAAGAATATAAAATATTCTACTAATGTGGAAAACATGCCATACTAATGTATGTGTCGAGTGTGTATAATGATAACTAAAAATAAAGACACCAATGAATCAAAATTGGCACCCACATCACATAAATTTCCATCATCCATGATCCATCCCAACCAAACCATTTAAAAAACCAATTTTCCCTTAACCATTCTTTCACCGTAAACTCTATTTGGATAGTGATCATGCAGTCTAACTATGGGTTGAGTATAACTCAGTAGACCACCACCAATGGTGTTTAATACAATTTTAGTCAATAAGAGTGTATACAGTTGTATAATGAAATTATTACAATGTACATATAAATATTTATAACATAATCATTTTTTATTTACTTGACCATAGTAACTCCCATGTTCCTGAGGTCTCCCAGACCACAATTATTTCATAGCTTAGGTGGGAGCCCAAAGTGTTACAAAGAAATATCATATTCTAATTCTTGCTTCAACTCACAATAGAGACTTGATATATTCTAAGGTGATATCAAATCTCAATACCTACATGTACCATATCTCGATGTATTCCCATGTGAATTTATATCTCAGAGTTCCATTGTTACCGTTCTTTAGTTCATACTTGAATGCCCACATTACCATTTTCTCTATGCACATTAGAATGACCATGTTACAATTTTTTAATTCATACATGATTTACTAGGTTTCCACACATACATCACACATTAGAACAAACATGTTCCAATTCTATAATTAATACTTGAATGACCATGTTCCCATTCACACATAACAAATTTGAGTGACTGTGCTCCAATTATATATTTCATAATTCAATTACAATGATACCATTAACAAACACATAATTAATTCATCAATTAATTATCCATATAGATTACATTAATAATTCAATAATTAGATAAATATAAAAATTCAATTAGTAAATAGAAAAATAACTAATAAAATTAATGACATTAATTAATTCAAAAATTAATTAATAACACCTATTTCATTTCTAATTCAGTATTTAGTTTATTTCCTAGATTTCATTAATTAATTAACTCATTAATTAATTCATTAAACCTATTAAAAATTTTATGAACTAATTTATCTAAATTCACACTCAAATTTACATAATTTATTTTTAGATTTAATTTTTTATTTCACAACTTCAATTAATTATAATTAGTTTCAAAATTAATTATCTCAATCTATGATATCAAAATCATATCATTAATTCCATAATTATTTTTATCAACTCAAATAATTTGACATCTCATAATTAACTCTAAAATTAATTATTTAAATTATATTACCAAAATCTCATAAATAATCCCCCAAAAATTGTCTAATTCCACAGCCCCTAAATCTCATTACTAGATACCAAATTAATTATATATTTCAACAATACAACAATTATACAATTGGAAAAATTAATTAACAGATTTTAAGAATAAAAATTTCTAAATAATTATAAAAAGATTACAATTTTCATACACGTATCAAAATCATGACTATGGGAATTGAATATTATACCACCTATCTCAAATAGTCAATGAAAAATTAACCAAATGAAATCCCAAAAAATTCAATACAACGGAAGAGTTCTAGATCGAAATCCTAAAACCTTAAATGAAGATTAAAGAAAATAAGGTTAGTTTTTTTCTAAATATAGAAATGGAATCCTATATCATGAATAACCAAATGTAAATCAACATATAATGAAATAAGAGATTAATTCCTACAAAAAAATAATTATACAATGAAGGAGGATAGAGAGGAATTCAATGTTATTGAATCCATATACTAGGAGAGGATAAGATATTTGATCTAGGATTCGAATCCTTATGAATGGAAGTCATAATTCCCTATAATCCCTCTAGAAATATTTGAAATCCTAAAAATGTTAAGTGATTTTGTTTGGGTTAATATGGATGAGTTGTGGAGGTTTTGGGGAATAAAAAACAAATTTTTGGGCCACATTAAAATTCAGACACAATTTCTAGCACAGGGGGGGAAATTATACCAAACTATGAAGATAATTTTTTTGGTTCATGTTAATTCTATTTAGGGAACACTTATTGACAAACCACGCACCAGCCGTGCAAACCACCACTATCTAGGGTTACCGGGTTGGCTGTGTTGGGGTGCACTTTTTGCTCTAACCCAACTCCAATGGTGCACAATCCAATTTCCATAAAATGTTTCACATAATTCCACCCAAACACAGAAGAATTCACAATCCAAAAAATTCATATAAGGAATAAATTGTACATGATAACAAGACTGTGTTATCTCTTAAAAACCTTGAGATCTTACAAACTCCCAAACTTATTATAGTTCATCCTTGAGCTACACTTCCATGATTCCCTAAGATGCTATTCCAAAAAAAGTGGACCATTGATCCCCCAAATTTGATTCCCTTTCACATGTATCATCTTATGAATAACCATGACTCCACGGCACTTGATGTATCACCATTATCATTACCTACAACACGTTGTCACTATGATTCTACACACATATTTTATGCTCATCAAAGGGCACATATACATCATGTTTAAAGTCCTCCACATCGATCTTATGAGTAGGTTTAATGTGATATGTATGAAGTTATGATATATGGAAGACATCATTCATAGTGATTCATTTTTATGGAAGAGGAAATTATTAAGACACTAACGGGATTCTCTCTATAACCCCAAACAATACAACGAACCTAGGTTCCAACATTCCAAATTTCCATATTCTTCAATGTCCTAGTCTAGGAGACACCCAATGGAATTAAATATTAACCTATATAAACTCTAGGGGAAATAAACATTTATCATCATAGGATTGTCTCTTCTTGATCCATATCCATATGTTTCTAAATTAGCTACACTTATTCTAACTTCTCCGGCTTGAGACTAAATCCCAACAACTCTAACTGACCAACCTCCATCTAGGATAATGGTTATCTACATGGTGTACCATAAAGAGCCTCTTTGGATTCCATTTTTATTGTATAATGATTAATATTGAAACTGAAAACTCTATAAATCAATGTATTTCTCCCAGGACCCCCAATGTCTTGAACACACACCCACAAAAAACCTAGAAGCACATGTATAGTATTCACAGACTACCCATCTGTTTGATGGTGAAAATTTGTTCATAATAATACCTATGTACTAAGAACCTTAGGAAATTACTTATAGATTTGTGAAGTGAAACATGACTCTTGATCTGAAACAATATTATGTGGCACCCAATGCAGAAGTAATATCTCACGAACAAGAAAATATCCTCTCTACACCATTGATAATGTATCCCATATTGGTAGAAAATGAGATAATTTTAGTAGTTGATCCACAATATCATATATTCCATCATCCATCCTTCGAAACATTAGTCAACCCACAAAAAATATAATGTCACGTCATCCCAATTCCATTTTGGAATGGGAAACAGATGCAGAAAACCTATAAGTCATTAATTGTGTACATTGACATGTTAACAGGTTTAGAATCCAGTCACAAACCCTATTATCTCCTCTTTCATGCATTTCCAACAATACTATCATTGTATGTGACAATATATTTTTGTTACACAATGGTGTAATACACATTTTGTGGTATGGAATTTCCATAGGAGCTCCCCGCGCTTGATCATAGGCACAATAACCTGATTCATGGTAAAGATGATATCATCCCCATCTATGCTCAAAATGGAAGGTCTATCCCCACCTTCAACGCATTCCATTATGTTAATGAACTCTAGATCTTCATACTACCTATCTAGGATCCATATTGAAATAATAGGCCCCACTAAAACTAATACTAGTGTCATCTTCTCCTGAATCTATTGAACTACATGCATCTCATCTAGCAAAGACAGCAACTTCCACTCATGACTAGACACTTGAACTATTTGATCCTATGTTTCCCTACACAAACTATTATCCACACTATTTCCATTCACAGTCATATACACAATCTCCAAATCAAATTATTTCATATAGTCAACCCTTCCCTATTTTCATAGATTCAAATCATATTGGAATAATATATACATCACACACTTTTGATCGTAATCACCGTAAACATCTTGTTTATAGATAATGCCACCAATGCTTCAAAGAATAAATCATATCTAGTAGATTGAGTCCATGAATAGTGTAGTTATATTTATGTGGCCTCACTTACAAATAAATATACACCACAAATCAATCTTTTTGCATCAACACAACTTTGAGTCTGATCCTAGAAGCATCATAAATGCACAATGGATCGGGTAGGGTCAATATTAGTATCAATGTGAAGTGCGTCATCAACTCCTTGATGTCTTTTTCACATATTATGAACAACAAAATTTTATCCCCATTTTGTTCAATCCTGGACTAGGCACACCATTATTGGATATCACTAGATGAATTATTGATAATATCCACTTAAACCCCCAAGCTACAGATAACGAATACTTTCTCAGGATACAGCTAAGAATCCAATGCTAGTACTTTTTCTAGGTCCAATATCACACCTTCCTCTATTATGATTTATCCCAGGAAGTGTACTAGATCAATAAAAAAATAACACTTATATAACATGGCATATAGATGATGATCTTTGACTGTACTCATGAAGATATCAAGATTTTGATCTGGATTTTAATGAGTCTTTGAGTACACCAATATTGCATCCACAAACACTAAAATAATAATAAAAATACCGGTGGATGAGTTTTTTACCAAGGGAATAAAAATTCATGGTGAATTTGTCACACAAAATGACAATATGAAAAAATAATAAATTCTATACATACATCTCAATGAAGGGATAAATTTATTAGTTTTATGAACTCTTAGCCGATGATAAACCAATCTCTAGTTGATCTTTGAGAACCCACGAGATCCATTAAACTGGAAAAAAATAATCATTGATAAGTGGAATAGGATATAGATATTGTATAGTCACCATGTTCAAAAATCAATAATCAAAACACGTGTGATAACTACATTAATCCTTCTATGTAAATAACATAGTTGATCCCCAATGAGATGTACTGGGATAGATAAATCCATTATCCTACAACTTCTCTAACCGATTCTTGAACACTTGAAGTGCCATTTGATTCATTCTATATAGTATAATAGATGTTGGATCATCCCCTGAGTGAACTCAATAGTGAACTCCACATCTCCCTAATATGGAATTCCAATGGAATCTAGAGGAAACAAATCCTGAAACTATTACACTACATGGGGGAAAACATCGGTCTTCATACATCCAACATCCTACAAATGACTAGAAACCAGAGCTATCTTTTCTCCCAAATTCTAGGTGATTATCCCTGCATAGTCATCCTCGATATCCCAATCCCCACGGTGAATATATTTGTCACCCTTTGTAGATGTAATGTTCAGTATCCTATGGTAGCAATTAATCTGGGCTCAAAATGGGACTATCCAGTCAATACCTATAATTAGATCAATCACTATGTCAAGGATATAAATATCCCACATAATATGATACTCACCAATGTCAAGCGAACATCCTCTCAAAAAACATGTCTCTAAACCGTACGCCCAACGTTGTATTTGTAGGCAATACTCCCATCACAAAAGCTAACTCTAGTCTTAAACCATCAACATGATATGTTGATATAATGGAAATATATATATTAGTATAAAATAAGGGAGAAGATAATGTGGAAGATATATGAATTCTACTTTTCAGTGTTGAAGGTCCAACCTCGCTATCCACATGTGTAGGGAGCACAGGTCTAACTCCCCTGAGTTTCACTATATTAATGAAATTTTTGAACATTCCCTGAATCACCATTTCCACTACCCCTACCTTCTCAGCTAGTAGATCTCTATATTCTTGTCAAATAAATTTTAGAACATCCCCTTCCTGCACAATAGTTCATTCTACCTCCTCCATCACAGATCATTTATCACCATGCTCTATAGAACTTCTGCATATGCCCCATATTTCCAAATGGTATTCACTCCATTGGTGTATAGGGATAGTGTCGACCATAGTAGCCTTTCATCCCCCACAAAAAAATGATCAATGCAGTATGCTACTGTAAAACCACTCCTTCGACATTTACACCCCTCTTGAAACTACCGCAGATAATGTTCTCATAATTGTGCATCAAGATATCGAAATTACCTCCTCATGAACATCTTTTAGAGACTATATATCAATCAATGGATGAATTTTTCAGTTTTTCCTATGTTATGGGGGCCTGATTAACCACCTCAGCAAACAACATTAACCTTAAGAGGTTAATAAGGTACTTAATTTCTCAATTCATTCCATTATAATATTTTCTCTTTGTAGTTATCTCCTCTCTTTCCAAAGCAGGAGAAAAGTGTTGTATATGTAAAATGTTTTCAGCGTAACCCCTCATGAACACTCTCCCCTAATTAAGCCGCATTGAAAATCACTTCCTACTCCTACCTCAATGTCTATGTATTGAAAGTTTCCACAAACCTCTACAAAAAGTCATTCCATGACTTACCGTCAGTGTGTCTAGTTTTCTCCGAAATGACCCACTACTTCTTCACCGATTCTCGTATCCTATATGAATCCAAAATGACCCTCATATATGAAAAAATATCCAAATGGTCAATACATATCTCAATTGACTCAGAAAAGAACTCAACTCCCACATTTACACCCTCTCCTATAATATTTAGAGGGATCTGTAAATGAAACTAACTCATTAGGTCAGACATTCTCTTCTCAACTTTTCATGGGTCTCTTCTAATGAATTTCATGTTTCAGGATATGTTATATTAGAACTTCTCACTTTATTCCCCAGTCATCATATTTCATGACACATATCTCAACACTAGAGGATTATTTCTGGCCATTCCCTCTTGTAGTCCTCCCATCAAGAATCATCATGTAGGTATACTGTCTACATTTCCAAATATTCACCATAAGACACATTTCATAAAATCATCATGTTTAGATAGGAAGAAACATAAAAAGTCACAAAAATTATTTTCCCAAACAATCACCACGTCGTCTAAACTATGGTACTATTACTACCATCAATAACCCAACACCTAGGTCATAGTTATCATGGGTATCCTCATTCTCAATATTTATATTTTCTTAAGAATGGAAAATATTTCATGTTCAACAACCTACCCATAACCTATTTTCATAGGTATGCCTAAAATTATGCATGTCAAAAAATAATCCAAGGTTCCTAGAATGATGAATGAAGACCCAACTATCATTTTATTCCATGCCTCAAGTTAGTTTTAAAAAATCTAAAAAAAATCACATCACACAATATGTGGGTCACCCAAAGTGAAATAATATAAAACTGTAATAATAACAACAATTACAACAATCCCAGCTATGGTAATTAGGTTTTCCTTCATACATGGGTTGAATATCCCTTTCATGTGCTTATGTCCAAGACCCTACACTTCTTGATCTCTTATCTATAATAATAAAAATAGTAATAAACAAAGAAAAAGAAAATAAAACCCCTCTCATACCACATTATGAAATCACAGCCAGGTAACACGCACTGGTGGTCTGAGTTGGTCATTGACATGACCTCATGAACACCTCCTTATATGTTGGAGGCTATTTATTAGTTGTGAGGGTCTAATATGTCAATAATGGAGGGACTATACCCTATTTTATTAGATTAATACACAAAAAGAAATAATTAACATTAGTGGTATCATATATAACCATAAAAACTAATATCTCATGATAATAATTGCAGTAAAATACAATATCAAACCAAAGTAAAAAACATACATGATAATGTACATGTCAAGTGTATTAAATGAAAATAGAAAATAAGGACACCATATACTCCCAATCAGGTCCAAAAACACATCAAGTTCCCTCATCCAATATCCATACAAATTGAGCAATATAACCCATATCTATTACCCTTAACATATCTTGCACAATAACATTTATCTGTGTACCTATCAGGTTTCCCAAGTTGGGTGTGAGAACAACTCAGTAGTCCACCACCAATGATTTCTAATAAAAATCCATTCAATAACATTTTATGCAATTGATTATAAACAAATTACTATGAAAATTTAAATAGGTGTCACATTATCATTTATTCGATACTTAATCACATTATCTCCAAAGTTCCCAAGGGGCCCCATACCATAATTCCTTATTCAGATCTTATTGGATCTGGATGTGTTCAATGGTAATATCATATCAAAATACCTTGTTCATATTATGATGGAGCCTGAAGTATTCTATGGTGACATCATATTCTAATAAATGCATCAGCTCATAACATAGCCTAATGTATTCCTTAGTATGGTCATATCTAGGAGTTTTTTTACAATTCAGTAGTTCATTCTTGAATGCCCATGATAACATTCATACAACACATTATAAAATTAAGGTGTTCCAATTATTTAATTCATTCATGAATGACCACATCACCATCCATACATCAAACATTATATTGACCATGTTCTAATTATATAATTTAAACGTCGATGACCTCTTTCCCATTAACCAATCACATATTGTAATGGCCATGTTCCCGTTCATTAATTCTCATTATAATGACCATGTTCCCATTTATCAACACATATATAATTCAGAAATTAATTATCAATATTTATTCTATTATTTATTCAAAATTTATTTTACCCCAACTATCCCATTATTTAAATAAATAATTAACTAATCATTTTTTTAATATTTCTATCAATAATTAATTAAGAACACATATTTCATTACAAATTAATAAAAAAATTTATCATATAATTACCTTTAATTAATTCCCCAATTAATTAATTCATCAAAAACATTAATTAATTTAACTTATAATTAATCAATATTCACATTGAAAATTCTGTAGTTAATTTTTAGAATTAAATATTTCAATACCAATATCAATACATCATAATTAATTGAACAATTATTTATCTTAATAAATGATATAAAAATCAGATAATAACTTAAAATATTAATTATATCATCTAACAAAATTCAACATCTCATAATTAATTCACCAATAAATTATCTAAATCACAATCCCTAAATCTTCTAATTAATCTATAAATTAATTACTGAATTCTAAAACCCCTGAATCTCATAATTAATTTCCAAATTAGTTATCTATATCAATAATACATGAGTTAGAAAATCTGAATCATTAATTAACACAATATTGAAATTCCAATTACTAAAGAATATTGTAATTCAATAATTTTTGTACACATAACAAGTTCATTTCTAATGGAATTGAATTTTATAACACCTTCGTAAAACCATCAATGAAAAATTTCCCAATAGAAATCCCTAAATATATAGTGGCACAAAAACATAGATCTGGATCCGAATATCAAAAACCTAAATCATAATTAATGAAAACATGATCCCTTAATTCTAAATCTTAACCCACAATCCTAGATTTACATTCTCCAAATCTAGATCTAGATCTATGAAAAAAAATATTTCCTCCCATGAAGTGAATGAGAGTAGGAAGGAGGATGAATTAGAAGTAAATGAGATAGAATCCACATACCATGAGAGGATAAGATATATGATCCAAGCTTTGAATCATGGTGAATGAAGTTCAATCCACTATAGAATCCATCTAGAAAGCTATTAAATTTCCAAAACCGGTAAGGTGCTAATTTTATGTCTAAGTGGGTGATTTTAGAGTTTTCGAGAGATAAACAAATAATTTTTATGAAAATTTAGAAATCCTCATGGTTTCCTGGGTATGGGTAAACATTTTTATTTATCTATGTTTCTTCATAATGAACCAATTAATTTTAGAGGGCATGGTTTCTCATTTTATGGTTAACCATTTGATAAACTATTCACTAGTTGTGTGATCCCCAATGACTAGGTTCCTTAATTTACTAGTTTGGGGCACACCAATTTCACTAACCATTATCAAACTATACAAATTCATATTTCCGTCAAATTTTTCACTAAATTCCGCCTAAACAAACATCATTTTATAGCCCCAAAAAAATATCTCAGATAAGGATGAAATAGCTCCTAAAAAAAGAAAAATCTACCTATTGAAAGGGAAATGCTCATATAATGGTTATGAATGATTCATTATCCTCCTTAAGTAACTTTATATGAAAAATTTTCTTCTCAACATTCTAAAACATCATTCCCGCATGTTTAATAAAAACGTCCTTAACAAAATTTGATTTCAAAAAATAAAAAACCTACTATAAAAATTGCCCAATGTATGTTCAATATCCCCTTTTGGATTTTTTCGAAATACTATTTATTAATTTATAACATGTGAAAACAATCTACAATTAATTAACAACTCTATCATTCCCAATTTTTACTAAATCCTAACCTTTAAAAAAAATAATTTACTATAACTACATTCTCAAATGAAGAAATTTATTCGAAGGAATTCTATCATGTAGTGAGAAGTGATTTTTTGTTTATGTATTGATAATCTCCCACTCAATTTCCTCTTATCTATTTCAATTTTTTTCTCTCCCCACTTTATGTGGTAACCAAGGATTAAAATTTATAATATAAATAGTTTTAAAACAATATACAATGTTATTAAAAAATCAACTCTTTTGATAACATAATCCAAATAAAAGTGTGGGTTTCATCCTTATGAAATTTAAGATTTATGTGGTGGAGGCTGAAAATTTAGTGACAAATTTAAAATATCGAAAATACCAATGGGAATATATTTAGAGAAAACAACAAAAATATGAAACTTTCTTTATAAATACTCAATTATAACATTTCCACAATCAAATTTATCCATAATAATGTGATACATGATATTAATGTTCATTGATCATGAATATTGTATTGGGTTTCTATAAATACAATGTAGTATTCCTTATTATAATAGGTATTTAATGGTTTTTCAACAATCATTATAAAATCATCTAGATAAAATTTCATCTATAAAATTTTATTGGATTCTTTTATGAACAATAGGGACCTATATTCCCTGAGAGGGTGGGTGAATCAGGGTATGGATATTGTTTTTCAAAATTCTTCCAACCCCACTGGATCTTGAATTATTTATTAGAAGGGTCACTTTTATTTCAATTGTGTGTTTATTATGACCACTTCATTTCTTCTTTAACTGATGATGATGCTTTAAATGCAATGCAGGGAACCAAGAAGGTAGACAAATAGATTTTTACATGGTTCACCCTCACTAGGCTACGTCCAAGGATCATACAACAGTGTTGTGCCCTTATACCAAATCCACTAAATCTCACTGCCAATAATGTTCGGGATAGATCACTTATATTCCCAGGCTCACATCCTTTACAATGTTTAGGGTTAGCTCAATGTTTTCCCAATGATCACTTCTTGTTTCTCTCTCACTGGCTCACTGCCGATAGAAAGGATTACACTTTCCTCTTCTTTGGCTCACCGCACATGGAAGGGATCCACTCACAGTTTATAGACCTGTAGGATTCTTCATTTGCATAAAGGAATGCATCCTCAACTATTGATAGATGCTCTATTGTAGTTAAAAGTTCATCCATTGATGAATACCACTTTACCATAGATGTTCTAGGCAATTTCCAACTTTCACGCAACCCTAGGGTGACTTGTGTGCCTCTTTAACTAGTGTACAGCCTCTTCCTTCATTGCAGAAAAGCCAAATTGCACACCACAATTGTGTGCCACACTAGCATGACAAACTTGCATTCCACACAGCTTGCATGAAACACTTGCATGGTTGTGAGGGTACCCTTGTGTGACAAACTTGCATGGTACACTTGTGCACCCCACTTGCACAGCACACTTGCGAGGTAAAATTGCATGTCACACTTTCACGGTACACTTGTGCGGCACACTTGTTCACCCCACATGTGTGCACACTAAACTTGCACATCACTTCCACTTTCATGCTCAGAGCTCAGATTTTCTCTAAGTGTTGAGATCATTATGAAATTAGGAGAGTAGCCATCTATTTTTAAGGATCTTGTGGACTAGCACACCACACTTGCGTGCCACACTTGCGCGTCAAACTTGCGTTCCACTTTAGGACTTGCACGCCGCATTCCTTACTTTGTCATATTTTGATATGATGATCTTGAAATATGACTTGCGTGCCACACTTTCATGCCATACTTTTACGTCATAAATGCACGCCACTTTAGGACATGCATGCCACACATGCACGCCACTTTTTCAATTGCACGCCCATTTTACTTTGCCAAATATTTGATGTTTTGAATTTGAAAAAGTCATAGTGTACAACATTAGAAACATCCTTAACATAAGATCCCAACTCCCATTTCCAATAACACTTTTCCCCATTCTCCAGAAAAACCCCCTTTTTCAACAGTTTGAATCATTGAGACTTGGTTTCTCAACAAACACAATAAGGAGTCCTGCATTGTCAACAAGCACAATCATCTCAAAAATTCTTTAGTGATACCATGAGGGATTTTTTCCCAAAAATATCCCCATTTGGGATTGTTGACAACTTTTCTAAAAACAATTCTTTATTATTTGATACCTCATTAAGTCTTAATTCATCTTCAGCCACCATTCACCTCTTTTGATACTGATAGCGATCAAAGATTTGCTCAAAACATACTCAAAGCCCACAAGAGCAATGCTCAGCATGAGAAACAAGAGTATCATGAATAGTTAATCTATAAATCACTTTATTTCTGACACCACTGTTTATACCAACCTGATACCAATTGAAATTTTCATACCAACATGATACCAACCACACTTCTTCTTTTATCATGATCATCAGCTGTCGTGATATCTATTCATTGATCGATCACATCTAGCATCGTATGATTTAATTTTCTCCACTTATCTCATTGATCCCACTCTCTCGATGCCTCCACCTATTATCTTCTCCCCATATAAATCATGATATATCAAATTTCCACACTGTATCCCCCTTGAACAATCACTATTTTCTTCCCATTTTTTAATGAACCCAAAGGGCACTCCGTTGTGGTCTGTAACAGGGTAAAAACACATATTAGTACATGAGGGAAAAGCACACCATACCTCAGGGAGGGGGGTTATTTAGCATCCACACTCTTTTAATTGGGGGGAGTCAACTAAACTCCTAGAGCCAGTTGATGCCTCTCAAAAGCATATTTGGGTATGCTCTTTGTTAGAAAATCTGAAACCTATAGCTCAATAGGTACATACTCTAACTTCACAAGCTCTTTCTCTACCTTCTCCTTTATTAAATGATATTTGATCTCAATTTTCATTATCCTTCCGTGATGAGATGGATTTTTTCTAAGATTGATAGCACTTGAGTTATCACACTAGATTCCGATCGGAGACTTCACTTCAGCTCCCATGTCTTCAAGCTACTGCTTCATCCACAATAAATATGTGCATACTTGAGTGGATTCAATATACTCAGCCTTTGTGGTGATCATAGGAATGCAATCTTTTTTCTTGCTTATCCAAGAAATACACAATCTACCAACATAGAATGTACCTCATGAATTTGATTTTCTGTCAACTATGGATCCAGCCCAATCTACATCTGTATATCCCAATAATTATGGCTAAGTTTTGTCATTATACAGCAGAACTAAATCCAAGTTTTTTATATACCAAAGTATTATTTTTATTGCGAGCATGTGGATTTCCTTTGGATTTCATTGGTAACGTGCTGCTTAGCATGTGGAGAAAACAATATCAGGTCTTGTTGTTGTAAGGTACTATAAACTGCTGATAATATGCCTGTATTCAGTGATATTAACTGCCCTGCCACTATCATCTATTGATGATTTCATCCGGGTAGCAACCAGAGACATCATCTCCTTGGAATTATTCATTCCAAACCTTCTCAGAACCATTTTGACATATTTGGATTGAGAAATAAAAGTGTCATTACTTCCTTGTGTCACCTATAAACAAAGGAAAAATTTCCGCTCACCAGTCATTGACATTTCGAACTCACTTATCATTAATTAAGAAAACTATTTGCACTGGGCTTCATCTGATCCACCAAATATTATGTCATCGACATAAACCAGCACCATCATCCATTGATTACTATTGTTTCTAAAGTAGAGATTGTAATCAAATCCACCATGTTGAATGCCATGCTTCTTCAAATACCGATCCAGCCTTGAGTACCATGCTATTGGTGCTTGTTTCAACCCATATAGTGCTTTCTTCAACCGAAAAAACTTTATTCTCATCTTCATGAATGAGAAAACCATCTGGATTCTCAATGTACACCTCTTCTTCCAGAAACCCATTCAGAAATTTAGATTTGACGTCCATCTAGAACACTTTGAACATTCTTTACACTGCTATGGATAAAAATAATCTGATTGTCTCCAACCTTGCAACCGATAAAAATGTCTCATCAACATCAATACCCTCTATTTGGGAGTATCCTTTTTACACCAGTCATTCTTTGTTTCGAATCACTATGCCATCTTCCATAATCTTGTTGCGAAAGAACCATTTAGTCCCAATGACATTCTTATCTACTGGCCTCGAAACAATCTCCCACATCTAATTCTTTTCTGAATCGGCATCAGTCACTTCTACTCCCATGTGTTACTTTTTTCCTCAACCCTTAAATCAGTAAATTTCCAATTATTTCAATATTTAGTAGCATCAATTCATTCAACTACATTTCTGAGATTCATGTTGAAACATAGTTGATACTCTCTTGCAGCTTATTGGTATCCTAAAATCTGTAAGCTAATAACACTTGTCAGAACGAAATAGATAAGCATGAGATTCATGATTATTTCTGCTTCTCCCTGTGTTTCTTTCTTCCCTCTATAGGCATCACCTGATCTATGTCATACAATTATTGCTTTGATGACTCTTGCATCTGATTTTATTTTTGAATGATCCCCCTATGTTATGCAACATTTCATGGGGTTAGGCCCACTGTTTAGACCCATAAACATTCTTATTCTCCTACATAATTTATTTTAATATTCCACTCTGCATTGATCCATTAACAAAATATCTAATCCTACTGAGTTGGAATCTCCATGTAGGAAATAAGAGATGAATTTAATAACAAAATCATTTCATATTGTTTTCTGTTCCTCCCTTTATTCTTCAACTTTGTTTCCTGATTTGAGTCAATTGAAACTCTGAAGCATATCACTTCTCCACTTTGCATCTTTTTATGCAACTTCCCTTTGGATCATATCTCCTTAAGACCTGAAACATTTGATTCATTAGTTAACAACATGTACACCCATAGGGAAAGGGTGTATTTCTAGAATCCTCAATGTGAGGATTGTGGTTGATCCTGATGGGTCAACCCATTGATTCTTTCTTATAGAGCATCACAGTCATTCCTTTCTTATTCTAGCTGCCTAGCCAACTTCAACTACTCTAGGCATATGACTAAGCATTCATTACCCACATGTTTAGCCTTTCACTGATATGTATACCTTTCAGGCCTAACCTTTCTCAACATTTGGGGTTTAAACACACTAGTACACATTTCCTTATCTAAGGTTCCACCAAAATTCCATTTTCCATGATTCCTTCTGTGAGCAGGATACTTTCCACTTGTCACCCGCTCTGGCTTCTTCATCCATTGGAATGATCTTCTTCTTTCCTCCACTTCTTGTTGTGGCACACATCTTGAAAATTTCTCAATGCATTCTTTGTTTATTTTTCTATTATCATATTTCTGAGTCACCAAACTATTTTGTGTTGGTTGTAGGCCCTCCACTTAATGAACATTCTTCTTACTCATACCTATAATGTTTCCTCTATTTTTCTTCCAGATATGTTCAGGTTTTTTCTTAAGGGGCAGCTATGAGTGTGATAGAGGTGGTGAAATATACACCTTTTGTTCATCTTCAAGTGATTTCCCTAAGTCTCTAAGCCAATTATTCAACTTACAAATTTCTCTTCTAATGAAATATTTCTCAATATACATCACTGGAGTGAAGAATCTAATTTTTTACTCATTTTCCTTTCTCACTCTCTTCTTTCTGAAAATTCAAACCAAATTACCATGATCAGAACATATAAAACATCTTATATTAAAGTAATACATCATTTCATCATTTCTCAACTGAGATGTTGATGCATCTTGAGCTCCTCTTTTGATATTGAGCTCCTGATCTTCATGACACATACTCATTGTGTGTCCACTTATTCCACGGTAATAGAATATGATGAATGTTTTCCTCTAGGAGACTCTTCCCTTTGATTTCTCATGACACTTCATCTTATTCTCATATTTAGTACAGATTCTATTTTCACAACCTGAGATATATTCTAGAGCCTCTAAACAAAAGCTCAATGTGTGTCCATGAATCCCATAGAAATAAAACATTTCGTCACTACTTCATTTAACTGTCCTCTTAGGAATATCTTCAGCAACAACATGATTTTCTCCATATCTGGAACTATTCATGGCTCTCATTCTATCATGAACAGGAGGGGATTCATCAAATCCAATCCCAGTTTTTTCCAAAATATATTGACTTTGAGCTGAGAAAGTATTTTTTTTTCTCTTCATAAATAGCTTATTTTTTCTTCATTTTTTCATCACTTGTTGAAGGACAGTCTAATAGTTAGTGCAGTGCATCCTTAAAATTAGGTTTTCCTTTATCTTTTGATATCTCTATTTCTTTCATGGATGATTCTATCTCTTCCTCGAATTTTTGAATCTTCTTATCTCTTGATTCATGTTGAGCATTTAGTTTTTTATGAGATTATTCCCGCTACTCATCTCATATTCTAGCTCTCTTGTGATTTTTTCTACCATGTCACTTTTCTCCTTCACTTTCAATTTTTCTTCTTCAATAGAATCAGAACAACATGCTTTCTCTTGTTGTAGCCATTTATACTTCTGAACTAGTTCAAATAGCTTTGTAGAAAGATCAACGTATATAAATTTCAAATTTTGAATCTCATCTGAGTTCAGATTCTTTCCCTTGGCATCAACTTTTTATTTTTCTACCTTTGTAGATCTCTTTCATAGTTATTCATCTTGAGAATCATTATTCTCCCTTAGATCAGTAGCGACATCAATAATCCTTTGATTCAAACCCCTTGTCTTGTTGATCTCATTTTCCAGTGCTTGGATCCAAATATCGTTAGATTTAATTTACTCAGTGAATTTCTGATCTATTTCTTTATTTTTGTGGAAAACATCCACGTTTCGACTTCTTGGTGTTACTTCATCATATTTAGCTCCAATATAACTTGGAATGTCAGGTTCTTCACTCATTCCTCTTTCATAATTTAATGAGTAAGTGTTTTCACTATATTCTTTATCCAATTCATTATTCTCTTCACTACTTGATTCCTTCAACTGATTAACACTCTTTCCGTTGACACTTCCACACTGTGGAATTTCACTAGACTTATACTTCTTCTTTGAAGTTCTTATCTTTTCCATGACACACCAAGATAAGGGAAGACTGGAATGTTAACATAAGCAATCAAATCAACCAAGTTAGAGAAAAAAAATCTGATAAAATAAACCTCGCTCTGATACCAATTGTAAGGACCAATAGGGGCCTATATACCCTGAGAGGGGGTGTGAATCCTAGTATGGATATTATTTTTCAAAATTCATCCTTCTCCACTAGATCATGAACACTTTATTACAAGGGTCACTATGTTTCCACTTGTGTGTTTATTATGACCAATTCTCTTATTCTTTATCTAATTATGATGCTTTAAATGAAATGTAGGGAAGAAAGAAGGTAGACACAATGATTTTTACTTGGTTCACCTTCACTGGGCTACATCCAAGGAGCATACAACGACTAAGTGCAGTTGTACCAAATTCACTAAATCTCACTGCCAATAATGTTTGGGATAGATCACTTCTATGCCCAGGCCCACATACATTACAATGTTTGGGGTCAACGCACTACTTTCCCAAGGGTCACTCCCTGTTTCTCTCTCACTAGATCACTGCCAGAATAATGGATTACCTTCTTCCTATTCCTTGGCCCACTGCACTTGGAATGGATCCCCTCACAGTTTATAAACCTGTAGGTCTCTTCATTTTCCTGAAAGAATACCTCTTCAACTATTGATAAATGCTCTATTGAAGTTCAAAGTTCATCCACTAACGAATACAGCTTTACCACATATGTTTTGGGAAATTTATAAAGTTCATGCAACCCTATGGTGACTTGTGTGCCCCTTTAACTAGTGTAGAGCCTCTGCCTTCATTGTAGAAAAACCAACTTGTGCACCACACTTGCGTGCCACATGAGCACGCCATACTTGCATTCCACACAACTTCCACAGCACAATTGCGCAGTTGTGTGGGTGCACTTGCGCGGTACACTTGCATGCCACACATGTGTGGTACAAATATTTCAAAATGGATTTTTTGAATTTATTTATAAGGATGCAAATGTTTTAAAATTTAAATGTTTTTCAAAATATTTCATGTTTTATGGGATGCATTGATTAAAGATATTTTTATTAAATGTTTTAATTGGTTTGAAATGGATTGAACATTTCAATACCATGAAATGATTTCATGTTTTTGGAAATGAAATTTTATAACTGAAAAGTTGATAATTAAAATATTTTATGTGTTGTGATTATATAATGTTACTTAGAAATTTGATGGGTGGTTGTATGATAAACCAATGATGGGTGGTTACGTGGTAAATAAAAGAAGGGTGGTTCCATGATAAATCGAGGACATGTGGTTACATTATAACTTCCAATGCATTGGTTATGTATGTTAGCCGTATATCAATTCCATTTAGTGATGTGTGTGGAATTCAACCATATGGTTATTCTGTTTTGGTATTCATATGTATCATTTTACCATCATATGTTATATGATTCTTTTAACGGTTTTATGGTAATATTTTGGTAACAAAAAGGGTAAGTAATGAGCTTATATTCAGTGAAGTATATTTACTACATCTTAATGGTGAAATATATTAATTTATGATAAAGTACAAATGCTATTATTGTTTTCCCAAAACTAATCGTTTTACTTCTTTGTGTGTCCCTTACTGATATTTTTATGATTATCCCTTGTTTGGAAATGTTTTTCATATGACATAAAGAAAAATAAAGCCAAGGAGGGGATTAAAGAGATGTTATGTTATTAAAACATGAAATGATACCCTGTATTTTTTTAAAGGGTTATTATTTTATGAAAAAATTGTATATTAAGAAGAAGCATCTAATTATAATATTTAATTTTTTATGTTTCAGTTCTGACCTAATTCTGTTAAGCTCTATGTCAAATATATATTCTCTAAGGTAATTAACATCAAATTATTGAAATTCTTCCTGATTATGTAATGTTTATCATCGGGGTATTATAATATACTATCATTTCCACATTAAAATAGGTAATGACTACAACATGCCCCTTTGTATATGATTTTCTACAATAACTTGTTGACAAGTTAATCGATTTGAAATGATCTTAGACACATTTTTTTATGTCGCTCCACCAAAACTGTACCTTCAATTCCTCTTGCATGTTTTTCATTCCTGGATGTTGAATCCCTCTCTAATGGATGTAACCATGAAGAAGTTGATCTTAACGAGCCTTAGGTATAATCATATGATCTCTGAATCACAAAACCAAACTTCCATCATGTTTCATGCCCTCAATGGTCTCTCTATCACTATGTTTCAAACTCATGACCAAGATTTTTTCATTGGATGTTTGTGCCTCTTTGATCAAAATTACTAAATCAAGAATAACATAAACATAAAAGAAAATTGAAACACCACCTTAGTCATCCCATTCCACATGAATATTGGTTGGGACCCACATTATCTACAACTCATCAAAATCCTCCTTCACCAGCTTCCCATAAGACATTATAATTATCACATATTCCCCCAAATTACCTTTTCCTAGTGTATATATCAATTCAAATTCAAACATCTAAAGATACTCCCTACATATTCATCACCTTATATTTAAATCTCATTGTGAGAAAATGTGTTTCAAGCACTTATGATTGTAAAAATAGTAAATTTCTCACCAAAGAGATAACGAAACCATATCAAATTGGCATGGTCAACCACAACTATCTCCAGATCAGGTGTTGTGTTATTATTCCCACGCACTAAAAACTTCCATTAACAATAAGCAACCACATGGTCTCCTTTCATGAGGACACATTCCAACCCATATCACCAATCATCACAGTACACGACATACCCCTATACTGATTCTAGAAAAATGAAGATATGTGATGATTTAAGACAAAGCATCAACTTACTGAATTAGTTATGGAATTACTCAATAAATCAAAATGGAACATTCTTTTTTAAAATCAATCATTAGAGATTCTAGTTGTGAGAATTAAGACATAGTGCATCAGCAATAACCATATATACCAAGAAAACATAATATCTTAATGACATTATTTTGGGGTTTCGAAGATATAACCACTTATATCTTCCCTATATCATGAGAAACAAAATTATTAGAAATTAAATGGCCATAAAAGGGTACCTTTTGTATCCAAAAACTGAACTTAGATATATTGGAATACAAACAATGGTATCTCATGGTTCTAAAATTTTTCCCCAATGCGTTTCTCATGCTCAGTCTTTATCCTTGAATAATCAATTATTTCATCCAAAAATACCACAACAAATGAATCCAGATAATGTTAAAAGAAATGATCCGTCAATTCAACAAAGATGGCTTATGCATTCGTGAGACTAAAAATAATTTATACATATTTATAGTGTCCATATATATTTCTGAAAGGATTCTTCAAAATATCTACCTTTAGAACCCACAATTGATGATATCCAAGTCACATATAAATTTTCATGTACCAATGGTCTCCACTCAATTGATCAAACTGATCATCAATGCATGGAAGTCGATATTTGTTCTTTATCATAACTTGTCAAAGCATATGATAATCTATGCACAAACGAATAGTTACATCTACATTGATTATAAAAATCACTATTGTTTCCCATGGGGATGTACTTGGTTGAATGAAACCTTTTCTTTCTATCACTTTTAACATCAATATCAGTTCTCGTAACTCTATTGGTTCCATCCTATAACATGGAATGGAAATAGGACTTCTCAACATAAAGAGATGAAACGTAAAATCCACCCCACTTATAAGTGGTAACAATGATATTTTCTTGGTAAATACATGTAGATATTAATACATGAATGCATAAAAGTGTTATCCATTATCTATTCCATTGATTACAAATACAACATCGCAAACTAGTAAGATATCGTTCCTAATAATGGTTCCAACATGCCTGTTTCATCCTTATTGTCATCCATTTCCCCATTAAATAGATCTCTATGTTGTCCCCTATAAAAATGTTAATTTACCTTCTTTAATATTCAATGTGATCCTAGAACAATTTTAACCAATCCATACCCAGGGTTACATCAAATACATCTTCTCCATGACCAAAAAGTCACGTTTAATCTCAGCTCTAAAAAAACATAGAGAACATCCACTAGAGACAAAGGTTCAATATTCCCTCTCTCCAAGAGGATATAGTCATTAAATCATGGAATGTATCATATTATGTTTTAAACATATAAAATAAATAGAATGAGAATCAACGAAGGAATGGGATGCACCAGTATCAAATAATACTTGCATAAGGGTGGAATTCACTAAAATAATACCTCTCACCATAGATTTTCTATCCTAGCCATCTACAATCATATGTTCATATCCATACATATTTCTTCACCGCTACTCTCCTCATTGTTTCACTAGTGTGATAAACCTTATAGAGGTGGCATGGTGTTCCCAGAATCATCACGGCTAGCTCTGCTCTAGTGATGATGCTGATTTTATTGTCCGCGTATGGAAGAAGCATGTGATTCTTTGGATACCAAAGATGTTTGTCGAGAACAAGTCCTCAGAGAATTGTGACAATAATTCGGATGATTACCCATATTCTTGTAGTTTTGGAATGATCTAGGTTGTGACGTAAAATATCACTTTATGCAGTCAAGAAAAACCCATTCGAAATCACTTACATTTCACTCGAGCTGTGTAAGAAGGTTTTATGATCCAGCTGTCGGATTTGGATTCTTGCTTCCGCCATGGTAATAGTTGTCCCTCTTCTATTTTATCCTTGTGTTTAAGTTCCACCCATTTACCATAGTTATCATCATAATTCCTCCACTCATAATACCTAATATATCACATTCATCCATTGTAGATTTTTTCACTATCTCTATATCATCCATAATACAGACATTCACAATCATTGATCAAATCACATGCCTTCCACCTGATTCTAAGATGCACCCCCTCAAGGACACACTAGCGAGAACCTCTATGGAAAAACCCACTAAATATAGGCATTTAGCTGCATATTTTGCGACATATATATTTTACTAATTCAGGATAAATAATTATATCATTCCCATGATCTTGAACATTTGATGATAGAATAGTTTGTTAAACAAATCCTTAAAATCAGACCAACTAAACCATTGTCAAATTTAGCCTGCACCACAAAATCACATGTGTAGCATGTGAGATCATCGAGCATATAATTAACCAGGATAAATTATTGATCTGGGGGTATGCTGATGAAATCAATGATTAGATTCATCATATTTGGCCAAACCTATACCTTTTATGGTTCATAAACACCCCAGAAGATGGGTTTATCCTACTTCATGATCTATATATAATGATCCACATGCCTTGGTTCATACCTATAGTTCTTTGTGTCCACAGCTTACAATAACTGAAAGGTACTCTAAACTAGTACTTGTTTCACATGTGACCAAGACACTACCATATTCTCTTCAGCATTATTTAGATGGTTTCTATCAATCCTATTGGGTTCCATTTCATAATCATACAATATGATCTATAAGTATCACTCTCTACCAACTTATGGAAAAACATTTCATATTCAATCACATCAATTATCATAAAATTTCTTTCCAAAATAGCCACTTCAAGGATTAACCTTATTTGATAAAATTCTAATACTACTTTTGAAAATTAAACTACTATCAAAATGAATCAACCATTCTCTTTTGATAATAATTCATTTGAAAAAAATTGAATTTTTTTGAAAAATTTACACCATTAAACAAAATCAAAAATCATTACTCCAATATAAATATGTAATCCTATTGTAATGTCTTTCCTCTAATTCATGTAATGGTATTCTCATTGGCTTAATCCATGGTAATGATATTTTTAGATCTTATAAGTGTTTCCAAAACACTTATATACCCAACACCATGGTAACATGAAGATCTGAATAAATAATTTTCCTACGCCTTTTCCTGCTATATTTGTCAAGTTCAAAAAATCCTAATCCTTTCTAACATAACAACCCGTGGAATAGAAAAAAATTAATTTCAACTCCAAATCCCAGGAAACCAATTATTACTTTTTAGCGATTGTCTAAACAAGTTGATACCATTTGTAATAACCCACTAATTCTCATTTACATGAGAATAAAATGAGTCATTATTAGTACTTAAGTGACATCCTTAATATTCTAAAATATTTTAATAAATTACAATGGGTTTAACACAAAAAAGGGGGATGATCTACCCTTTAAGAAACAATACACTAACCAAACAACCACTATATGATGGATGATAAAAAAGGACAACTCAACCAAATCTATCTAATGAAACCACACTATGGTGTACTATAGTGGATGACAGAGAAACAATCAATGTAAATAGAGGATAATAACTATAAGAAAATACAAGAAACTAATAACACTCCATGATCCAGAAGATCTATGCTCCAATATCACTAAAAATCCCCTATATAATGAGGTGGTTCTTAATACATGTGATACATTACTATTTCCCTTGTCCCGAAAGATATTGTATCTAAATGAACCATTATTCCAAAGCAGGGGTGAGTATCAAACTGAATAGGATTTCTCCCAATGACTTCCTTACTAATACCAATCTGATTGATAAGTTAGAAAAATTTATATAAAATAGTTTATATAAAACAATTCCCCAAAATTGTTCATAAATAAATATAAACAACTTATAAAACAATTTGAAACCAAAAGTACTCATCTACTATATCAAACAATTTTCCTACAAATCGTATTTCCATAAAAACAACAAAATAAGTATTTAAAATCATATAAAAATATCTATTTTTCATAAACATTTTATTTCACTTCTTTACACAGCCAACCAAGAATGCAACATAAAACTCCCCATAATAATTAGCATTGAGTTATACATCCAATAAACATTCACTTATTGGGCCAATTTGATAGGGTTACTTCTCTCACATATCTATCTGATCCTTTGGATGGTGGTTCCGCATGCCCTTATGGATTTTAATTCATATGAACTCACATAACAAATTCTATAAACCCAATCCAAAAACATGTGTGTTCAACCAATTCACCCCATTTCAATAAAACCAGTTTTTTTTAATACCATTACCCAAAACAATTTCAAACATCCATTAAATTTCAATAAAATCGTCCATTTTATTGAAAATCCATTATAGAAATCCATTTTTGAGTATTCTACAACAAATCACATTTTAAAATCATCATTTCAAAATCATTAATAAAGCACTTTGTAAAATAAAATCAATTTTCTAGATATCCAGAAACATACATTCTACATGTATTATAAGAATCAATAATAGACCATTCATAGTCATCTATTCACAATTCAATCAATTTGAAATCATTCTAATCATTTATACTCTTAGGGGTTGATAGTAAACCAACTACCCCAACTATTTTGAAAAAAATAAAAATCCATTGCTGAACTCTGAATAAAACTATGTTGATTCTCCATGAAACCATCGTAGATCTCTTCTAATGCCAACAAAAAGTCCAAAAATAATCATATTTTGAATCTAAAATATTATATCTACACATAACAATTGTATCTCTGAGATTATGAGAAGATATGAAATGTATATATATGTATATCTAAGGAAACGTGACCAAAACAATGAAGAATGACACATACCACAAGAATCAGTCTTGAACATGCCATAGAAGGGCTCCAGATTGATTCCAAATAACATAATAAAGATTTTTCTACCTTCAATGGAGAATAATCTCATGTTATGGCCACATGGAGGAAAAAATAATGGATTCATAGGAAAAAATGAGTGATATCCTATTTTTTAGGATTTAACTTTAACTCTATGCACGAATAGATTAAATGGTTAGAAAATCCATGTGTGGACTGTGTTTTAGCTACTACCTTGAAGATCCCCCACATAGCCTCCAAGCATGGTTTCCCTAACCATGCACACAATGTGCTGATGCTACTATCTCTAATCTACATCTTCTTATGGTTTCTACTAGGCTTTCCGCAAGGTGTGGAAAAACCATGACAGACTGTGCATATCTTCTTTATCCACAAAAACTAATATAATTTATGGAAAACTATCCCATACATCACCCTTAAACATAATAAACATATCATGACAACATTAAGAGTTACATAGTTGAAACTAGGGGTACTACAATTTTCATACTCCCATTTGTGGAATTTGATGCAATTATCATTATGGACTTGATTTCCCTATATAGAACCATCAATAATAACCATGAGAGGGGAATAAATATCCTTAATGTGATGGATCCCTTGATTATATAATAGTATGGAGGATGAAAATTCTTATTTGGAAACAACATCTCCTGAATGGATATTATTACCTTATGAGCAAGATTTTCTTTCTCATATGGTTATTTTTTAAAAAAATATCATCCTTGATGATAAACCCGTTATGAAGGAATAAACTGATCTATTTCCTGTGGATTTTCCTAGTCTTCCTCATGTCAGATAGGTTGAATTTTAAATTGAGCTCATACCTGGGATGTTTCCAATATCTAAGAATTTGTATAGGGCAGTTTTTGTGTAACAAGAAGACTTTAAGAAATAACTATAGGATAATATGGATTGATGGATCATACACACACATGATTCATCATGGGTTCTATAGTTCTCTTCATCAAGAAGGCTGATGAGTCAATGAACATTTTTATTGATTTTATTGAACTCATCAAGGTCGTAGTTTATAATATGTATCCTAATTTATGGATTGATGACTTGTTTAATCAGCTACGTGGATCATAATACTTCTCCATTGTGGATCTACGGTTGGAATTTTACCAACTTTGGGTTAAGAAGGAGCATATCCATGAGGTTTTTTAGTACATCATATGAGCCCTATTAAGCCAATGTAATGCATATAGGACATACTAATTCTCTAACAACCCTCTTGGACATGATGAATTGATTTTTCAGATATTATCTCAACAAATCTGTGTCAATATTTATAGATGATATTCTATTAATATCCAAATCTAATGAGAAGAATGAGTATAATTTGTTCATAAAACAAAAGTAATTTCTAAAGTAGAATCATTATTACATGTATAGAAAATGAGATTTATTCTTGTAAGTAGTCACATTATTGATGAATATCATCTCATTAATTGGGAAATCTATAGACCCTTAAATGATATAAGTAATTAAATGATGTATGAGTCCAATATCATTGAAAGATTTCCATAGTATCCATCAATAAGCTAGGTATTATCATCAATTTATGTAAAAAAATTCTTCTAATTTTTAGACCCTATAACCAACCAAAAATCTATGGGTATAATGCTTTCAAGGAAAGATGAATATAGAGATACTATAAAAGACTTGAAAATGAGCCTTATGACTGTAATTATAGAGACACCAACTATAAGTGGAGAACGTTTCATAGTATTCATCTATTATTGAAAGTTTTTATTGGGATATGTTTTAATGAACAATGAAAAATTCATAGCTTATTTTTTTAGAAAATTTGTATGTTCAAGAGTAGAAACAAAAAAGGCAATATCATGTGTTGGTTTTAGTAACCTTCACATTGAACATATAGAGGAAGTTTCCCTTTGGGAGAAGTGTAAAATATTTACGGATCACAAAATCCTGATGTATTTATTTAAAAAGAATGCCTTAAATATTATTCATTGATAATGGATAGAGAATATCAAGTAATATGAATAAATAATTTAATAAAATCTAGGAAAAGTGAATAAATAGGTATATTCTATAAGAACATGGATCTTCGTTTTATGTATGTTTATCCTTTTCTGGTCATTTTTGAGAAAAAGAGGAAAATATAAAAAATTTCAAAGTACACGTCGTGTACTTTATATGTACACGCTGTGTACATCGATGTCGTGTCAGGCTGTGTGTTGGTCGTGTTCGGGCCACCCACACGTTTTATAGAGGTGATGTGGAGGTTTCCTTAAGTGGAGTACGGAAAGGCTAAGTACACATCATGTACCCCATAAGTACACACTGTGTAGTTTCTTTTTTTCATTAATAGGACCGGGGTCGCGCCTAATCAATGAAAACACCTTCTTCTCTAGTTTCTTTGACCGAGAGCGCCTCATACGGCCGCGAATGTCCTCCGAGTCCCCAAGCCTCTGTCTTTTTGCTGAATCAAATGTTGTCGATTGTGTTGGAACCGCAGTGGTGAGCTCTTCCTTCTTCTTGAGTTTCATTCCTTTATTTTCCCTCTTTCTCATGTTATTGTGGGTTAAACATTTTGTTCGTTTTCATTGATCTACGATGTTCTAGGGAGAATCAAACCTCATGGTCAAAGTATAGCGATATCCTAGCATCAAGGTAGGTGGTTTTTTCCTTACCTTTAGAAGTCTTTGAGCCTTATGTTCAAATTCCACCAATACCCGTGAATGGGGTATTTAGTGTTTACCTTAATGACTTGTTGTTTTCCTGCCAAGCATGTATGCTTGTGTAGAGGTAATTTAATCATGCCTGGATGTTTTTCCCAAGCCTTGTTCTTATTAAGACCTTGGGGTCTTGTTATCATTTGTCCATTTTACCTGTTTTCCATGACTTGTGACTGTAGAATGGAAATATATTCTTGACATGCTGATGTTCTATAGAATTTTTAGTCAAGTAGATCTTTAGGTGTACTTTGTCCTTATAGCATTATTATGCACTGACTTTCATGGGACCGTGAGAACCTGGTGCTATAGACTATAAGGGATAGACTGAGTGAGCTTCCCAGAGATTCTTGAATATTATAGACTACATGAGTGTAGACCGAGTGAGCTTCCTTAGAATGTCTTGGTTATTATAAACTATAAGGGATAGACTGAGTGGGATTCCTAGAGAGTCTTTAATATTATAGACTACATGAGGGTAGACTAAATGAGCTTCCATAGAGAGTATTTACTATTTTTAATTTCCTTAAAACCCTTCCAGGCAAGAGAAGGAATTGACTGAGTGAGTTTCTTTAGAGAGTATGTGGTGGACCTGAGACTATAGGAGGAATTGATAGAGTGAGCTTTATCAAGGTGTTTACAGACCTTGGGTCTATAAGAGGGTTAGATCGTATGATCTTCCTCAGATATTCCATAACTACCCCAGACTATAAGGGGAATTGACTGAGCGAGCTTCCCTAGAGAGTCTTATAATTTCGTCCGACCAAACCAGAGGGGTTAGGCCAAGTGCACTTCCCGGAGGGTTGTTGGTATTTCTTGGATAGGACAAGAGGAGTTAGTTGTGAGTATGTAATATTCCAAGTAAGTAAATAATTATATATTTTCATATCTATGTCTATTTATGAATTATATAGTGTTTTAAAAACATAAAATGAGAATAAATCCAATCCTAAGCATTGAATTCTATAATATTTTTAAAAGATTGTTTTACCGCCTTTTAATGGAGAACCATTTTTAAATATATATTTTGGAAATTTAATAAGATCTATTTTTTAAAATAAATTTATTCTTTAGGATTGGGACATTGAAATTTACTTTGGATAAAATTTTGGTATTTTTCTGACAATGTTCATTTTTTAATGAATGGTGAAAAATACTGCATTTTACTTCAAAACTGCTTTTTCATCTATTTTAATTATATAGATAGATTATATTTTTAATTGGTTTTAAAGTTTAATTATAATATATTTTTACCATTTAATTTAATGGTGGTCATTGGAATTAATTTCACTTTGAAATTGGACATAAACAATTGTCAATCTTTTGATAGATATTGTTTCTAAAAAACCAGCTATTTGTTTTGACAACGGTAATTATTTTTAAATTAATTACTACAATTTATGTGTTCGTAATTTGGTAAAAATGGATTCCATATTCGTAATCATACGTTCCAAATTAGGTTATTAAGACGCTTTTGTTTTTTGACATTATGAATAGTAACAACGGTAATTAACTTTAATTGTCGCGATTAATTAGTAATCAGGTAGTTAAGGGTAATTAAATGATAACATAATAATATAAAATGACCCCAACATGTGTCCTAATGATACTTTTTGTGTCATGGATGACCATGGGATTTCTTTTGCCAAACCTTTGGACCCCATGTAATCACTTTTTGGTGATAGTGACACTTTATCATTTTATGTTTTTTAAACAGAAAGTATAACTAAAGTATGTATCACCTAAGTAAAACAATTTTATTTTTGCCTATGTAAAAGATATCTTAGACTATAAATATTAATCTAAAATATAAAAATATTTCCTACATCATGTTATTTTTTTATAATTTTTAGACATTAAATAAATTAATTTATTTAAGACACCATGATGATGCAGCAATTACCTCATTAATGGACGATTTAAATAAAATGAAAATATAATGTAAAATCTAAGACTTAAACTTGTCAAATACCTATTGGATGGATGGATTTAGAACCCTTATCACCTTAGCCTCTAAATATATCATTGTGGGACCTTAAAAATCTGAAACTCATTATATAATAAAGTAACATTTCTTGACATTCCAAGAGTGCCCCTCCCCCATCTTATAAAAGGCCCCCACATATACCACCTTACCCACACCTCTCAAGCCATGGGCTCAGACAATATCTACTCATTTTATCTCTCCACATCCATTTATTCATCCTAGAAGCTGTACCTTAGGCAGAAATCTCTTCAATAAACCCTTTTGGTTCAAACCAAGAGGAGTTACCCGATTTAAAGGTAATGTCTTCACTTGTGATCTTTTGTTTTATTTTTCTTCTCCAACCCCCTAAACTCTTTTTATTATTTTATTTTGTAACAAAACCAGTATCTAAAATATACTAGGATGTTTTTATGAGACATATTTGATTTACACTTACACGCACCTTCGCCAAATGGTCAAAGAACATACTATTTCTGTGAGTGGCAAATTACTGCCTCACGAAACGATGATTGTTCAATATTATTTTAACACATTTCATGGTGGTAATTAAGATATCACTATATTTATATATGATATATATTATGTTTATGTTTTCCTTATGATTCTTTATTTTTCATTTATGGCATACCTATATGGTTTCCATTATGGGTAAACGTAATATCTTCATTTTGGGAAGTGCGGACTACCGTCCCCTCAAAGTGATTTGATTCGTTAATGCCATATGTGGGATGTATAAAGGATGGATTTAATGTTATTATATATGATATAATACTGGAATTATTATATACCTTTATATCATTATGATTTCACTCCATTAAATATGAAATAGAAATGAAAGTAGCGTTCATGCGTACGTACGGCTTACTGTCTCCATGAACGGTGTATTTAATTTATTACCTCTAAATGTTATGAAATATTATAAATTCATATATATAATGGATATATATGATATATGCGATATATACATCATGAATATAATTCTATATATAATGGATATTTTACCACATGAACAACTTCTAATTATAAGAAGTTTATTTTTGGCTCAAGTACCAAAGATCAACAAAACGACCGTTATTCACATAAATAATTACATAATGTTCATAACATGGTAATAAGTGATATAAAAAGAATAATGAACTTGAAAAAGGTTCTTAATAAAGTATAAATTAACTCAATTTTATTATTCAGGAGATTAAAGAACGATCGAGTAAAGTCGGACACGAGTTATGGGACTTCATCTCAATCTCTCTTCATTGAGGCATATTTTTTTATACAAAACATTCATTTATATGGTGTATAAACCCCTTTTGACGTTTACTTTTATTCAAAAAGACACTTTTTATACGAATCGTTTTACTAAATGAAAAAAGGGAATTTTTTTGTCTTACGTATGCAGCGACAACGACTTCTCCGCCGCCGTGACCATTATTTGAGTTTCGGCTTCCTCTAAAAGCCATAACATTTTTTTAAATGAATAATAAATACCAAGTTTTACTTTTCTTTTATTTTGGTATTGAAAATGGTTTTGATAATGTGTTGATTATATCAATGTTTTTTTGATATCTTGTGATTGAAATGTGGAAATGTTATGTTTCCTTTATGAATGTTTTATTTGATAAAATTATGTTATGGTTCTTGGGAATTTTTTATGAAGATGAGTGGTTCCATGATAATCTATGTGCGGGTGATCCTGTGATAGCTCTCCAATGAATTGGGTAATGCGAAGAAGTTAAACGCTAAGGTTTCTCTGAAGATATTTAGGGAATATACTATGATGGGTATCCCAAACGTAACCATGAGGGTTACTCCCTATGTAAGAATGTTATGAATGAATCGAGTTACCTTTATGTCTTATGTTTTCTATGATTTATTCATAAATATTATGATTTCATGAGGTATGAAAAAGTGATTATGTTTTATGAGTAAAGTATGATTTCATTAATTCTTATGTATACATGGACTAATGTTTTCATTTCGTACGTTTATATCCCTTACTGATCTTTTTATTCTCATCCCAAGTTTTTGAAATGTTTTTTAGAGGTCACGGGAAAGGTACATGATGTGATGACTGTGTTGAGAAGTGTCAAGAATGAATCCATGTTTTATTTTAAATATGTCTCCTTTGATGGGAAAAATTGAATATTTTCTTTTATGTACCCACCTTGTTCAAATGTTGAATGTAATGCATGTTTTTTTATCTAATTATCTAAAACTCTAAACCTGAAAAGATCCTCAATGTGTATTCTTGAAATAACTCAAGATTAAGTAATGTTTAAGTTCGGGGCCTTATAGTTGGTATCAGAGGTCTGTTTAGATAACTTTAGGAGTTATAATTCTATTAAATGATTATCCAAAAATAATTTTTTTTATTGTCAAATTAAAATGATATAGAATTTTAAGATTACCATGTTGCTTCATCTAAGACATGTTTGTTCAGAATGGTTTTCCATAGAGGAAAAAGGGAAGCAGTGATAGGAAGGCATACAAAAGGAAATGACCTTCTAAATCAGCATCTTGAGATGGTCAGAATTGGAGCTGAATAGTTTGTTGTTGTAATGGAGCAGTTGACTCAAGTGATAAATGGTGGTGGTATCCATGGATGAGATCAGCCAGATCAACTGTAGAGGAACATGTCAGTGGTGGAAAATTTAATGAGGAAACATCCACCTTCATTCAGAGGATCATCTGACCCTATTCTAGCTGAAGGGTGGATTAAAGCACTGGAGAAGATTTTCGATGTCATGGGGTGTTTAGAAAATCAAAAGGTTAGTCTTGTTGTTTACAGTTTGGAGGTTGAAGCAGATCAGTGGTGGTCGATGGTTAAAAATATCAGGGATGATGATGAGATTTATGCTTTTGACTAGGATGAAATCAAAGGTATGTTTCTTGAGAAATATTTTCCTAAGGATATTCAACTTATGATGGAAAAACTATTCTTGGAATTGAGGCAAGAGGATGACTCTGTGGATGCTTATGAAGAAAGGTTCACTTGATTGGCAAGGTATGTTCCAAATTTTATCCGAGACCTTGATAGTAAAATCAATCGGTTTTACTCAATATTAAATCCAAAATATCACAGGGATTTAGCTTCTTTCGAGTTCAAAAGATAATAAAATTCTGTTCAGTGTGCTGAGAAGGTAGAAATGGAGTTTTCTGATGATAAAGTGTTCTATAACAACCAACCGAAAAAGAGACCAAGGTGGCAGGAGAAAGGGAAGAATCCTTCAAAGAAGTCTGATGGTAAGAAAACTAAGTTTGCAGTTTGTGATAAATGTGGTAAAAGGCATGCTAGGGAATGTCTTCTGAATTCTGGAAAGTGCTACCGATGTGGTAAGATGAGATATAAGGCTCATTATTTCACTGAAAAGGATCAGGGTGATGGTAAGACCAAATTTGATTTACAGTTAGTGAAATGTTTCAAGTGTAATGAGATGGGTCACTATGTAAACGAGTGTTCGACAAAGAGCTCAAATGGTGGGAAGCAGTCAGACTACAAGAAGGAAGGCATGATGAAATCCTTTGCAACTACTTCATCATATGTTGGGCCATCAAATGAAGTGGTATCAGGTATTTTGTTTGTTTTCTCAGATTATGCCAATGTGTTGTTTGATTCGGGGTCTAGACATTCTTTCATCTCTGAAAAATTTTCTAGTAAATTGGGAATTCCATCTCAAGAAATGACTCCTGAACTTGTGTTCAAAACACATGGGGGAAATGTTGAGGCAAAAAGAATTTATAAGAATCCTCTTATCCTTATCTGTGGAAAGAACGTACTTGAAAACCTTAATGTTTTACCTCTAATAGAGTTTGATGTTATCCTGGGTATGGATTGGCTCTCTGTTTACCATGCTAAGATTGATTGTAGAGCTAAAGAAGTTTCTTTTCAGAAATACTTTTAGTTTGTGTAAAATAATGAACCCTTACTATTGATTACATATCAAGATTCTGAGAAACTTGTAAAAGATGGAAATGAATGTCACCTTGTACATATTGTTGAAAACAAAGGAACTGTTCAGATTAATGATGTGCCAGTGGTAAATGAGTATCCTGATGTTTTTCTTGAAGAGTTTCTGAGAATAATACCAGATCGTGAAGTTGAATTTACTGTTGACTTAGTTCCGGATTCTAAGCCAATTTCAAAACCCCCTTATCGAATGGATCAAATTAAACTTTTAGAGTTGAAGGAGAAATTGCAAGATTTATTAGAGAAAGGTTTCATTAGCAAATCACCATGGGGTGCTTCTGTCTTATTTTTTAAAAAGAAAGATGGTTCTATGAGACTTTTCATTGATTATAGAGCATTGAATAACATCACTATTAAGAACAAATATCCTTTGCCTCATATCAATGATTTGTTTGATCAGATCTAGGGAGCTCAGCATTTTTCAAAGATTGACCTGAGATTAGGGTTCCATCAGTTGAAGGTAAAGGAAGAAGATGTTCTGAAAACCGTGTTTCATACAAGATATGGCCATTATGAATTTTTAGTAATGTCTTTGGGGTTTACCAATGAAACTGCTATATTCATGGACCTTATTAATATAATTTTCCATGCGTTCATGGATAAGTTTATGGTTGTTTTCATTGATGATATGTTGGTGTTTTATAAAAGTAAATAGGATCATGGAAGTCATTTAAGGGTTATATTTAAAACCTTAAAATAAAAGAAATTGTATGGGAAATTCAGCAAGTGTGAGTTTTGGTTGAAACAAATTTCTTTCCCTGGACACATTGTTTCTAAATATGGAATAACTCTTGATCCTACAAAAACAAAGGTTGTTAAAGAATGGCCAAGACCCAAAAATGTAACTGAGATTCATAGTTTTCTTGGTTTGGCAGGATATTACCGAAGGTTTGTTACAAATTTTTCACAGTTATCTAGTACAATGACTAAGCTGGCTCGGAAGGGTGTTAAGTTTATCTGGACAAAGGAATGTGATGATTGTTTTCAAGAGTTGAAAAGAAGATTGGTGAATTCTCTAGTTTTGGAACTACCTTCCAGGAATGGTGAGTTTGTTATCTATAGTGATGCTTCATTGAGAGGACTTGGTTGCGTCCTAATGCAGAATGGTAAGGTAATTGCTTATGCTTTACGTCAGTTGAAAACTCATGAGGTAAATTACCCTACACATGATTTAGAATTAGCTGCTGTTGTTTTCGCTTTAAAAATTTGGAGGCATCATTTGTATGGTGTAAAGTGTGAAATATATACTAATCACAAATGTTTAAAGTATATATTCACTCAGAAATAATTGAACATGAGATAGAGGAGATGGCTAGAATTAATCAAGGATTATGATTGTACAATTCATTACCATCTGGGAAAACAAAATAAAGTGGGTGATGCTTTGAGTCAAAAAATTAATGCTTCATTAACCTTGTTATGTTTGGAACGTCATCATTTGGTAATGGTTTTGATAAACCTTGGCATAGAAGTTGTTGTTGCAGGATGTTCTTCTGTTTTGTTTCAAGTGTCAGTGAGATCATCTCTATCAAATAGAATTAAGAAAGCTAAGAATCAAGACAGTGAGTTGCAGAAAAAGGTAGATCTTGTTCAGAAGGGTATGTTACCTGAATTCAACATTGATAATGATTGTTTTTTGAGATTTGGGAAGAGATTTTGTGTGTCATTTGTTTCACATTTGAAGAGAGAGTTTTTATGTGAAGCTCATAGTTCTCCGTTTTCAGTTAATCCAGGCAGTACTAAGATGTATAGAGATCATCAGGAGTATTACTGGTGGGATGGAATGAGAAGAGATTTTTCTGATTTTACTGTGAAGTGTTTGACTTGTCAATAGGTTAAAGCAGAGCGGTAGTTACTGAAAGGGATGCTTCAGCCTTTACCTGTTCCATAGTGGAAATGGGAGAATATATCCATGGAATTCATTGTGGGGTTGTTGAAGACACCTCGAGGTAATAATGCAATCTGGGTCATTGTTGATCGCTTGACTAAATCTTCTCATTTCCTTACTATACGAGATACTTTTTTCCTAGATCAACTTTATCATTAGTATCTTAAAGAGATAGTTAGGTTACATGGATTTCTCCTCTCCATTGTATCTGATCATGATCCTAGGTTTACCTCTAACTTTTGGAAAGGCCTTTAGAAGTCATTGGGTACTGAATTAAATTTTAGTACATCTTTTCATCCTCAATCAGATGGGTAGTCAGAACGAAAAATTCATACTTTGTAGGATATACTATCTTCTTGTTCTATGGATTAGCGGGGAAGTTTGGACCAACATCTTTCTTTGGTTTATTTTTCTTATAATAACAGTTTTCATTCCAGTATACATATGGCACCATTTGAGGCATTATATGGGAAGCGGTGTCGAACTCCAGATTTTTTGGATGAAGTGGATGAAAGGATGTTGATGGGACTAGAATTGGTAGAAGAGTTGGCAGAAAAAGTTCAGCTGATATAGAAACACATGAGAACAGCTCAGAGCTGGCAGAAAAGTTATGCGGACGACAGGATGAAGGACCTCTCTTTTGAGGTAGGTGATCATGTCTTCCTCAAAGTTTCACCATGAAAAAGTGTGATGTGATTTGGTAAGAAAGGAAAGCTGAGTCCAAGGTTCATTAGACCATATGAAATTATGGATAGAGTTGGATCAGTTGCTTACCAAGTGGATTTACCTACTATTTTATCTCAGGTACTAAATGTTTTTCATGTTTCAATGTTAAGGAAGTACATGCCAGATCCATGTCATGTTTTGAGTCCAGAGGTAGTTCAGATGGAAGAGAACCTATCTGATGAGGAAAAATCGGTCCATATTCTTGACCATAGGGAGAAAGTATTGCGGAATAAGGTGATTCATAATGTAAAGTTTTTGTGTAAAAACCACATGATTGAAGAGGCAACATGGGAATCTGAAAATGCAATGAGGGATAAATACACCCACTTATTTGATAAGTAAATAAATTGCGGGGACACAATTTTCTAAAGGGGGGAAGGATGTAACATTCCAAGTAAGTAAAAAATTATGTATTTTCAAATCTATGTCTATTTATGAATTATATAGTTTTTTAAAATCTTAAAATGAGAATAAATCCAATCTTAAGCATTGAATTCTATAATATTTTTAAAATATTGGTTTACATCCTTTTAATGGAGAACCATTTTTAAATATATATTTTGACAATATTATAATCACTATTTATCAAAATAAACCTATTCTTTAGGATTGGTACATTGAAATTTACTTTGGATAAATTTTTGGTATTTTTCTGTTAATGTTCATTTTTTAATGAATAGTGAAAAATACTACATTTTACATCAAAACTGCTTTTTCATATAATTTAATTATATGGATAGATTATCTTTGTAATTGGTTTTAAATTGTAAATATAATATATTTTTAACATTTAATCCAATGGTGGTCATTGGAATAAATTTCACATTGAAATTGGACATAAACAATTGTCAAACTTTTGATAGAATTGTTTCTAAAAAACCCACTATTTGTTTTGACAATGGGAATTTTTTTTAAATTAATTACTACAATTTATATGTTTGGAATTATAAAAAATGGATTCCATATTTGGAATCATAAGTTCTAAATTATGTAATTAATACACTTTTGTTTTTGGACATTATGAATAGTAACGACTGTAATTATCTTTAATTATCACGATTAATTAGTAATCGGGTAGTTAAGGGTAATAAAATAATAACATAATAATATAAAATGACACCAATATGTGTCCTAATGATACTTTTTGTGTCATGGACGACCATGGTACGCATTGTTCCAATCTTTGGGACCCCATGGAATCACTTTTGGGTGATATTGACACATTATCATTTTATGTTTTTTAAAAGAAAAGTATAACTAAAGTATGTATCACCCAAGTAAAACAATTATAGTTTTGCCTATGTAAACTATCTCTTAGACTATAAATATTCATTGGAAAGATATGAATATTTCCAACATCATGGTATTTTTTTTATAATTTTTAGACATTAAATAAATTAATTTATTAACGACACCATGATGATGCAGTGATTACCTCATTAATGGACGATTTAAATAAAATGAAAAGGTAATGTAAAATCTAAGTCTTAAACTTGTCAAAGACCTATTTGATGGGTTGATTTGGAACCCTTATCACCTTATCCTATAAATATATCATTTTGGGACCTTAAAAATCTGAAACTCGTTATATAATAAAGTAAACTTTCTTAACATTCCGAGAGTGGCCCTCCTCCCTCTTATAAAAGGCCCCCACCTATACCACCTTACCCACACCTCTCAAGCCATTGGATCAGACAAGATCTTCTCTTTTTATCTCTCCACATCCCTCTCTACATCCTATAATCCTTACCTTAGGCAGAAATATCTTCAAGAAACCCTTTTGGTTCAAACCAAGAGGAGTTACCTGATTTAATGGTAATGTCTTCACTTGTGTTCTTTTGTTTTATTTTTCTTCTCCGACCCCATAAACTCATTTTATTATTTAATTTTGTAAAAAACCAGTATCTCCAATATACTAGTATTTTTTATGAGAATAATTTGATTTACACTTACACACACCTTCTTTTAATGGTTAAAGAACATACTGTTTCTGTGAGTGGTGAATTACTGCCTCACGAAACGATGATTGTTCAATATTCTTTTGAAACCTTTAATGGTGGCCATTAAGATGTCACTATATTTATATATGATATATATTATGTTTATTTTTTCCTTATTCTTCTTTATTTTTCATTTATGTCATACCTTTATGGTTTCAATTTTGGGTAAACGCGATATCTTCATTTTAGGAAGTGCGGACTACCGCCCCTCAAAGTGATTTGATATGTTAATTCCATATATGGGATGTATAAAGGATGGAGTTAATGATATTATATATGATATTATACTGTAATTATAATATACCTTTATATCATTGTGGTTTCACTCCATTAAATATGAAATAGAAATGAAAGTAGCGTTCATGCGTACGTACGGTTTACCATCTCCATGAACGGTGCATTTCATTTCTTACCTCTAAATGTTATGTAATATTATAAATTCATGTATATACTAGATATATATGATAAATATGATATATACATCAGGAATATAATTCTGGATAAAATGGATATTTTACCACATGAACAACTTGTAATTATAAGAAGTTTATTTTTGGCTCTCAAGTACCAAAGATCGACAAAACGACCGTTATTAACATAAATAATTACATAATGTTCATAACATGGTAATAAGTGATATAAAAGGAATAATGAACTTGAAAATGTTTTTTAAGCTAGTTGAAATTAACTTGAGTTTATTATTCAGGATATTAAAAAATGATCGAGTCAAGTCGGACACGAGGTATGGGACTTCGTCTCAATCTCCTTTCATTGAGGTATATTTTGTTTTATACACAACTTTTTTTTATACGGTGTATAAACCCCTTTGACTTTTACTTTTATTCAAAAGGAATCTTTTTATACGAAGTGTTTTACTAAATGAAAAGAGGGATTGTTTTTGTCTTACGTATGCGGCGACAATGACTTCTCTGCCACCGTGACCATTATTTGAGTTTTGGCTTCCTCTACAAGCCATAACATTTTTTTAATGAATAATAAATACCAGGTTTTACTTTTCTTTTATTTTGGTATTGAAAATGGTTTTGATAATGTGTTGATTATATCAATGTGTTTTTGATATCTTGTGATTGAAATGTGGAAATGTTATGTTTCCTTTATGCATGTTTTATGTGACATGATTATGTTATGGTTCTTGGGCATGGTTTATGAAGACGGGTGGTTCCATGATAAACTAAGGGTGGGTGAGCCCGTGATAGCTCTCCAATGCATTGGGTAACGCGAAGGAGTTAAATGCTAAGGTTTCTCCAAATAGATTTAGGGAATATATTGTGATGGGTATTCCAAACGTAACCATGAGGGTTACTCCCTACGTAAGAATTTTATGAATGCCTTAAGTTACCTTTATGTCTTATGTTTTCTATGAGTTATTCATAAATATTATGATTTCAGGAGGTATGAAAATTTTCTTATGTTTTTTGAGTAAAGTATGATTTAATTAATTCTTATGTATACATGGACTAATGTTTTCATCCGTACTTTTGTATCCCTTACTTAGCTTTTTATGCTCATCCTAAGTTTTTGAAAAGTTTTTCACAGCTCTAGGGAATGGTACATGATATGATGATAGTGTCAAAGAAGTGTCAAGAAAGAATCCATGTTTTATTTTAAATATGTCTCCTTTGGAGGGAAAAATGAATATTGTCTTTTATGTAAACACCTTGTTCAAATGTGGAATTTAATGCATGTTTTTTGATCTAATTCTCTAAAACTCTAAACCTGAAATGATACTCAATGCTTATTATTGAAATAACCCACAATTAAGTAATGTTTAAGGCTAGGGCCTTATAGAGTACTTCCCATAGGGGTTTCTGTTGTGGTTAGATTTTTGATTCTCTGCAACGTGTTGTTCTGTGGATTGATTACTATTGTATATCATTTTGTTACTACTTACTGCTGACTGTCTGCAGTTTACTATTACTCTTTACTGCTTACTGTACTAGTACCTACCATATACTCACTGACTGTAAGGCACAGATCTTCATGTGGTTGCCTAATGGGATTAGTCTCACACCCTATTTGGGTCATTCTTTTGGTCCCAAATAGACTATATTGTAGAAGGTATAGACAAGGGAAATCACCCTTCGACTTTTTTTACTTGATTGCTTTGGAGAAAGAGAGCATGGGACCAAGCTGAGGCTTGCGATGCTGAGGAGTTTCTTATCTATTTATATTTATGTGTACTTTGGTTTAGTATTGTATTAAACATTGTGACTTCTTTGGATGCTTTCCTAGACATATGTATCGTGCATTATTTTCTATATACATGTGTGATCCAGCTATTTATTGATTTAGTCTTGTGATGTTTATTGTTCTTGGATATTCATTGCTTCCGCTATTTGGTTTCTTTGTTTACTTTCGCTGTGTACTCTGCCAATGAGGTCATAGTTTCCCCACCATCACACCGAAGGCCATCGCTCCTAGTCGGAAGCCTCTGGAATTTGGGGAAATGTGTTTGAGGCCTTGTGACCAACCGGGTACGGGGCACCTCTGGGTGGCTTCTGGAACCGTGATGTTACAAAGTGGTATCAGAGGAATTCATTTATCATGATTTACTTCTTGGAGCCTTTATCCAGGGATAGGATGGATTCAGTACTTGGTAATAAGACTTTCCTAGGAGTAGCTAACCCATGTACAGGGAAAATCCAATCTACCTCGGTTATTGCAATTTTCTGGTTTTGAGAGTTTACGGTTGATATGATTTCACCTGGAGTGATTCACATGCCTTATGTTGTTATTCTTGTTTCTATTGATATTATATTTCTATTGAAACCCGATGAGATGAGGGTATTCCATCTCATGCATCATATAGGCACTTGTTAGAAATCACATGCCATGCATTCTTTCCATTCCATCTAGGGTGCACTAGCGATTTCATATTGTTTTGACAGACGTTTTGTAGATTATGCATGCTGTTGTGATATATGCTTTGATAGAATCCCTATAGTTCGATAGAGATACTTTTTGTATTGTACCTTCACTTAAATGAATGCCAAATTTTTATTCTTGAGGTTTTATGGGCCCTAATGAATCGGAGTTGGTGGATCATTGACTTGTTTTCCTTGTATATGATATGTGGGAGATGTCATGCTTTGATTCGCCGGGAGTATGGGCCATCATGGACCGGAATTTTGCACCTCCATGTTTGTTTTTTTTCAGTTTTTTCTAGGCATCGGTGCAGTTTCTGAGCTTCTACCCAGAAAAACCAAGAATACACAGAAAGTACTTGACTACACACCATGTAGTTTTAAACCGTGTCACTAGCTATGTTAGCAGAAACACGGGGTGGTGAAAAAGTTTTCAGGAACACACCGTGTACGGTCGTTACACACCGTGTAGTAGTGAGTCGTGTACCCAGCCGTGTCACTAACAACACGGGTCAAGGAAGCTCGTGCAGTACACGCTGTGTTGGGTATGAACACTCCGTGTAACCTCACTCTAGATACCCGTCCATGTCATGAACAACATGGTATAGTGATATCTCTCCTATACATGCTGTGTTTGTTCACAACACGTCGTGTAAGGGTTAGCCATTTAGTCGGCCATGTAACAAATAACATGGGCCACCTAAGCCTTGTCTGGTACCCACCGTGTCATTAGTTAATACACCGTGTAGTCTAGGGTTATGAGGACCGTGTGGGCTAGCCGTGTAAGGAGACTTGGGCAAGGGAATGGAGATCTAGTTCACACTGTGTGTGGGGACAACACGCCTTGTAGTCTGGGGTGTTACATAACCAGCAGTGGAAGAAGTGCACGCCCATGTGTCGAGCTTAGGAGGGCACGCCATGTAGTTTTATACATGCAATGTAATTGTGTTTTGTAGAACTTGTTTTTTTATTTCTCTTATTCCCGTTTTGTGATCTTGTGTTCTCTGTCTTTGTTGATCCTGATCTAAGGTGTGTTTTTGATCTTTCAGAGCTATGCCTCCGAGATGGCCTCTGGTTATTCGTCAGCCGCCAGACGGTGATCAGACACCGGATATGGCCAATCAGTGATCTCCTTCCGATCCTCCTATATATCCTCCTGATGTGCCAGCCTTGGCACTAGTAGTTATACCCGTTGCTGGTGCCGATGCGCAGTTCAAAAAGGGTTTCCTAAGGATGATGCATACCTTTCAGGGAGCGTTTCCTCCTACCCCGTCAATGGCTGAGTTGAAGCGGGTTTTCTAGCAGCAGCATCCTCCTACATTCTAAGGGGACATTGGACCCCAGGCTGCAGAGTCATGGCTAGAGGCCACGCTGATGATCTTGGAGCACCTGGAGATACCTCCAAAGAAAAGGGTAATTCATTCTACTTATATGCTCCGAGACACTGCCAAGAGGTGGTGGGAGGTGATCTCATAGTCAGGGCGCCAGCAGAGTATGACTTGAGATGAGTTTCAGCACATCTTCTATGATTACTTTTACCTAGATACCTTAAGGGTCGATCGATCCCAGGAGTTTATGAGTATCGGGTAGGGTACTCTTTCTATTATGGAGTACTCATCTTGGTTTACTAAGTTGCAGTGCTTCATGCTGATTCTAGCAGGTGATGAGTTGTTCCTTTCTAGGTAGTTTGAGGACAGTATCAGGCAGGAGATATATTCCCAGGTTAATATCTTCAGGTTGACTTCGATATCATCTATCGTCAACCAAGATCTGATTACTGAGCGCAATATGATAGATTCCAGAGTAGTGAGCCAGGGTGGGTCAACCTCCAGAGTCAGCGCTCCTCCTACTGATAGCAGGAAGCGCCAGAGGGAGTCTACTCAAGGAGATCAGGGTAGGAGTAATTCTTCTTTAGGCAGCCAGGTAGTATGCTACCAGTGTGGTAGGAGTGTGCATACTCGGCCTAAGTGCTAGAGAGACCTGATGAAGTGCTGATCTTGTGGCAAGATGGTCCATCTATAGCATTTCTTTCAGATATTATCACCTACAACTGGTGGTAGGGGTTATTCTATGACCCCGTGTTCAGAAGATGTATCACCAGTTTGGGAACTGGAGTTCTTCCAGCTATTCGGGCCGAGGTGGAGGTCACAGCCGTGGTGGTAAGTCACTAGGTTACTAGTGACAGCAGAGTGGATCAGCTCAGAGTGGTCAGCCAGGGGTGCAGGTCCACGGTATAGGCCAGACTTTCACAGTGGAGCATACCTTTCAGGAGCAGGATCTCGTCCCTTCTACAGTTCGAGGTACGATCTTAGTAGCCTCTGTTATATCTTCAACCCTTTTTTATACTGGTGCTTCACATAGTTTTATCTCTTTTGCTATTGTGGAGAGCCTTGTGCTCTGTATCTTTTCATCTACCGACATGTTGACTCTTGATACACCATTGGGAATGAGGACGTCTAGCGTATGTCAGTGCAGAGAGTTCCCTCTTGAGTTTTCAGGGTATCATTTCTTATGGGAACTTTATATCCTAGATATGACAGGTTGTGATGTCATTCTCGGTATGGACTATTTAGTTCCCTTCCAAGAATGCGTCGATTTCTATCATCGTAGGGTGATTTTCTTATTACCATAGGGCGGATCATTCCTTCATAGAGGTGAGTGGGATGTCCAGGCGGGTAGAGCTGGACCAGAGCATCATGGGCTAGGGGGAGTGACAGCCCAGATTTCCAGTCATTATTTGGATGAACAGGGGACTACACAGTAATACTTTCCTCGAGTGGTGGATAGTTTTAGGGATGTCTTTCTAGAGGACTTTTCATGTTTTCCTTCAGAGCGTGAGGTAGACTTCTCAATTGATCTCATTCAAGGACCAGCACCGGTGTCCATTCCTCCTTATAGGATGGATACACCTGAGTTGTAGGAGCTCAAGAAGCAGTTGGAGGAGTTGTAGGCAAAGTGTTTAATCTTACCCAGTACTTATCCTTGGGGTTCACATGTCCTATTTGCGAAAAAGTTTTATGGCACCCTTAGGCATTTCGTGGATTATCGGAAGCTGAACCAGTTGACGGTCAAGAACTGATATCCATTGCCGATGATCGATGACCTTTTTGATCAGCTTTGAGGAGCCCGGGTGTTCTTGAAGATCGATTTGAGGTCCGGTTATCATCAATTGTGTGTTAGACCATCAGATATACCTCTTACATCATTCATATGTAGGTATGGTATATACGAGTATGCGTTCATGTCGTTCAGTCTCATGAATTTTCCAGTAGTTTTCATGGCGCTGATGAACTGAGTGTTCCATACGTACTTGGATTCCTTCATAGTGGTTTTCATGGACGACATCTTGATGTACTCTCACACTTGACACGACCATGCTACCCATCTTGAGATCATTATGAGTATACTAAGAGAGCATCATTTATATTCTATGCTCTCAAAATGCCACTTTTGGATGTATCAGATTCACTTATTGGGTCACATTATCTCAGAGACAGGAGTATTTGTGGACCGAGAGAAAGTGAGAGTTGTAGTTTCCTAGGAGCAGCCGAAGAATGTCTTTGAGGTGCGGAGTTTTCTAGGGCTGGCTGGATACTAAAAGCATTTCATACAAGACAATTCATTCCTTCCAGCACCGCTGACAGGTCTGACCAAGAAATGTGCGAATTTATTATGGTCAGATTCGTGTGAGTCAGCCTTTTAGGAGATGAAAGGGAGATTAAATTCAGCATCGATACGAGTCTTTCCAGATCCATAAAAGAGCTATACAGTCTACTGTGATGCTTCAGGTGTCGGTTTGGGAGCTGTGCTTATGCAGGGAGATGGATTCATTGCATAAGGGTCTCGGCTATTGAGGTCACACGAGAGGAATTACCCGATGCATGATTTGGAGCTGGCAGCTATTGTTCATGCCTTACACTGTTGGAGACATTACCTTTTGGGAGAGAACTTTGTGGTTTTCACCAACCACAAGAGTCTCAAGTATATCTTCACTCAACGTGATCTGAATCTGAGACAGCGAATGTGGTTCGAGTATCTTCAGTCCTTCGACTTTGAGCTTGCCTATACGACGGGAAAGGGAAACGCAGTGGCTGATGCGTTGAGTAGCATAACTTAGATTCAGGTAGTTCAGGAGGCCAGCAGTGAGTGGTAGTTTATGGCTCTATTCTCTGATATGCATTTGGAGGTGCATGACAAACAGGGGAAGACTTTTCTTTCATTTGTAGTTGTTACCTCTACTCTTCTCGATTGAGTACGGATGAGGCAGCTATTAGACTCAGAAGGCCTATTCCTGTGGGAGAATGTGCAAGGAGAGGATCCTCTTCTTCGATGGACAATGGGCGGGGATGAGATATTCCGTTTCCCGGGATGTGTGTGGGTGCCAGTAGACATACGCGAGGAGCTAATGTGGGACTTTCATTCTTCGGTTTGGGCAGTTCGTCCTGGCGTCACCAAGATGTATCCTGATCTACACCGCTAGTACTGGTGGCCAGTTATGAATAGGGATGTTTCTGGGTTCATCATGAGATGTTTTACTTGTCAGCAGGTGAAAGCGGAGCACCAGCGACTAGTAGGGCTTTTACAGGACTTACCCATCCCTGAGTGGAGGTGTAATGATGTCGTGATGGACTTCGTGACCGAGTTACCAAGGTCACCTCGAGGGAGTGATGATGTTTGGGTTGTCATCGATAGTCCTATGAAGGTTTCACACTTCTTTCCAATCAAGGAGACCTTCAATGTTGATGAGTTGGGATGGATGTACATCCAAGAGATTGTATTTCTGCATGGAGTTCCACAATCCATTTTTTAAAATAGGGATACATTCTTTACTTCTCGGTTATGGAAGGGGATTCAGAAGGCTTTGGGTACACAGGTACTTTTGAGTACAGCATTCCATCCCCAAACAGATGGCCAGTCCGAGTGTGCAATTCGGGTGCTTGAGGATATGCTCCGAAATTACATTCTGTACTTTGGCTGCTCATGGGAGAAACATATTCTGCTTGTGGAGTTTTCCTATAACAATAGATTTTAGACGACTATTCAGATGGCACCTTACAAGGATTTTTACGGTAGTCCATGCCGATCACCTTTATGCTGGATAGAGGTAGGAGAGGTAGCTATGTTGGGACCTCATCTTCTTCATGAGACCATAGAGCATAAAGAGTTTATTTGGAAGAGGATGTCTATAGCACAGTCTCAACAGAAGTCTTATGCTTATTAGTGGAGACGAACTATGGAGTTTAAGGTCTAGGATCAGGTTTTCCTACGTGTCACACCGAGGATGGGATACAAGAGGATTCGGAGGCAGGGTAAGCTTTCACTGTGGTACGTCGGGCTGTTTGAGGTGTTGGATAGAGTTGAACCGATTCCCTATTAGTTGCAGTTACCTCAGAGGTATTGGGTTATGCACGACGTCTTCCATGTCTCTGAGCTCTGAAGATACTTATCAGACCAGTCTCATGTCTTTCAACCCGAGGAGGTTGAGTTCTAAGCGGATGTGTCATTTGAGGAGCATCCTATCCGGATTGTCGATCATAGTATGGAGGTTTTCTGTGTCTGGTATGTTCCACTGGTATGGGTTCTATGTTAGCACAGGCGAGTATAGGACGAGACCTGGGAGAGGGAGGCCGATGTACAATCATAGTTGACGGAACTATTCGGGGTTTCTTCTTCTACGCCTCGCTAGAGAAATTTAGGGACGAATTTCTTTAACGGTGGATGTTTGTAAGAACATAGATCTTCATTTCAGGTATGTTTTTCCTTTTCTGATCATTTTTGAGAAAAATACTAAAATTTAGAAATTTTCAAAGTACGCGTCGTGTACTTCGATGTCGCGTCAGGCCTTGTGTTGGCTGTGTCTAGTCCATCCACATGGTGTGTAGGGGCAATGTGGGGGTCACTTGAAGCAGAGTACAGAAAGGCTAAGTACACGCTGTGTACCCCATAAGTACATGCCGTGTAGTTTCTTTTTTTTCATTAATCAGACTGGGGTCGCGCCTAATAGACGAAAAACCTTCTTCTCTAGGTTCTTCGACTGAGAGTGCCCCATAGAACCGCGAAAATCCTCTGATCCCCTGAACCTTTGTCTTTTTTCCGAATCGACCGCCATCGATTGTGTTGGAACCAAAGAGGTGATCTCTTCCTTCTTCTTGAGTTTCATTCCTTGATTTTCCCTCTTTATCAACATATCATGGGTCGAAAGTTTTGTGTGTTTTTGTATATCTATTCCATTATATGGAGAATCATCCTCGTGGTCAAATTATATTGATCTCCTTGCATTAAGTTAGGTGGTTTTTGCATTACCTTTAAAAGTATTTGAGATTTATGTGCAAATTCCACCAATACTAGTGAACTGTGTATTGTGTGTTTTCCTTTTTTCCCTGTTGTTTTCTTTCCATGCTTGTATGCTTGTGTAGAGGTAATTTGATCTTGCTTTGATGTTTTTCCCATGCCTTGTTCTTGTTATGACCTTGGGTTCATGTTAACCTTTGGTCGTTATACCTATTTTCCATGCCTTGTGACCATATGATGGAAAGATATTCTTGACGTGATGATTCTCTGTAGAATGGTTAGAAAAGTATCTCTTTAGGTGTAAATTGTCCTTATAGCATTATTATTCCCTGACTTGCACGGGATCATGAGAATATGGTGCTATATACTATAAGGGATAGACCGATTGAGCTTCCCAGAGAGTCTAGAATATTATAGACTACAGGAGGGTAGACCGAGTGAGCTTCCTCAGAAAGTCATGGTTATTATATACTATAGGGGATAGACCGAGTGAGATTCCAAGAGAGTCTTGAATATTATAGACTACAGGAGGGTAGAATGAGTGATCTTCCTTTGGGTGTCTTTACTTGATTGAATTTCCTTAAAACCCTTCCAGGCTAGAGAAGGAATTGACTGAGTGAGCTTCCTTAGAGAGTTTGTGGTAGACCTAAGACTATTGGAGGAATTGACCGAGTGAGCTTCCTCATAGAGTTTCTAGCCCTTGGGGCTATAAGACGGTTAGACCGCATGATCTTCCTCAGAGAGTCCCTAACTACCCTAGACTATAAGGGGAATTGACCGATCGAGCTTCCGCAGAGAGTCTTATAATTTTGTATTATCAAACCAGAGGGGTTAGGCTGAGTGCACTTCCCAAAGGGTTGTTGGTATTTCATGGATAGGACTAGAGGAGTTGGCTGCAAGTACTTCCCAGAGGGGTTCCTGTTGTGGTTAGTTGTTTGCTTCTTTTCTACTTGTTGTTCCATGGATTGATTAATGTTGTGTATCATTCTGTTACTACTTACTACTGACTGCCTGCTGTTTAATGTTATTGTTTAGTGCTTATTGTATTAGTACCTGCCATATACTCACAGACTGTAAGGCACAGATCTTCGGGTGGTTGCCTACTAGGATTATTCTCACACCCTATTTGGGTCATGCATTTGGGCCCAAACAGACTATATTGTTTCAGGTATAGACAAGGGAAAGCACCCTTCAACTTCTAGTACTTGATTGCTTTGGAGTAGGAGAGCATGGGACCAAGACAAGGCTTGCGATGTTGAGGAGTTTCTTATCTGTTTACTTTTCTTTGTACTTTGGTTTAGTATTTTATTCAGCATTGTGACTTGTTTGGCTTATTTTCTAGATATATTTATCGTGCATCATTTCCTATATACATGTGTGCTCCAGCTATTTATTGTTTTAGTCTTCTTCTGTTTATTTTTCTTGGATATTTACTACTTCCTCTATTTGTCTTCTTTGTTTACTTCTGTTGTGTACTCTTCCAATGAGGGCATAGTACGGCCACCATCACACCCAAGGCCCTTACTGCTAGTCGGAAGCCTCTGGCATTTGGGGATATGTGCTTGAGACCATGTGACCAACCTAGTACAGGGCACCTTTGGGTGGCTTCTGGAACCGGTATGTTACTGATTCTGTAAAGTGTAAGGATCCAACAAACTTATCCTTGATGAGAATTGAGAATGATCAAATCTTCTATCATTTGAAAAGGATGGACCTGAGAATTATTAAGGATGGAACACCACCAATCATTTCAACAATTATTGAAAAACATTTTCTTTTATAGAGGATAATGGTTTCTCAAAAATATTAAGTCGTAATTAATAAAGATGTGGAATTTATATTAAAATGTAAATCCTGAGAGTTTAATGTTAATAATTAAAGGGTTGTATGATATCGGTCTCGACTGTGTGTACCAAGAAATCCTTAGATAGAGAAGGATTTGTATGATGATGCACATAGTTCATCTTTCTCTATCAATCCTAAAATTAAAAAAAAAAATATTGAGATCTTTGAGAGAAATATTAGAGGTACAATATGATGAAGTAGATCAAAGAATATAAATTAATTTCTATTTTATGTCATAAAGTTAAGGAATTGAAGAAAAAATACATGGGGATTAGGCAAACATTACTCATACCTCTCTAGAAATGGAAAGACATAATCTAGAAATTTTTCAAAGGACATATGAAGACATGGAAAAAAATAATTCTATATGGGTTTTTTTGGATCGTCTTATAAAGACTTATCAATTCACTAAAATTTGAGAGGATTTCTCACTCGATAAAAATTTCTATCATAAGGATTAGATATGGTGTGATTCTATATGGAACAACCCTATCCATTTCATCTAATATAGATTCAATATTCACCTCTATATTCTCTAAGAGTCTCCAATAAGATTGAAATATAGAGCTGAACATTTGAAATACTTTTCAACCTCAAACTGATTTTCAATCTAAGATGACTATCTAGTCACACTAAAAATGTTTTAGAGGATAATCAATTGAATTTAAAGAATTTTTGGATCAACATATTGTTGTGGTAGAATTATCATTAAACTAAATTTTCAAATCAATCATATAAATGGCTCCATAATAAGTTCATTATGTGAATCCAGGAAGAAGATATGAATTATGTTATGAGAATGGGAACAAAAACTGATAGGTCCTCAGATGGTTGAATAAATGGTGGGCAAGGACAAGATGATTCAAGAGTGCATTGAGGATCTTCCGATTTGATAAAATATTTATGCCCACAATTTTCATTGAGACCTATAATTTGATTTTTGAAATAGGTTATTCCACTGCATATCTCTTAGGATAAAATTCATGGGATTCGAGAAGAAGGGAAAGCTTAGTCTAAGATACATCAGTATCTCAAAGATCCTTGGCCTATCGACTGGCATTAAAACATTACATCTTTCATGTACATGATGTATTCCGTGCATTTATCTTGACGAATTACATACAAGACCCATCACATGTACTCAATAAATAGTTGGTACCCTTAGATAATGTTATCTATTTTGAGTAGTAGCCATTGAAGTTATTTGATCACAATGAAAAAGATCTATGAATTAAGAAAATGCACCTAGTCGAATTGATGTAGAGAAAGATAATTATTATATATGTGACATAGTATCCATATGAAGTGATGAAATATAATTACCCATGATTATTTTTTGAATGGAAATTATTATATGGAGGTTAAAATTTCTAAAGGGGAAGATTTTAATGAAAAGAATATTTATAAATAAAATTACATTTTTGAGTTAAATTAAATATATTATTATGTATTATGGTTATCGAGAACACATGCACTAATTTTGTTTTATTATATATTTTTGGTTTTAAAAAACTTTTATAGAATCATTACCAATGAAAATAAATTCGTTGAAGATTAATCAGATGATTAAAAAATATATGTTTTAACAAATCCAATTGACACAAAAAAAAAGAATATGATGGAAAAAAATAGTAGGATCCTACAATATGAATTCCATTTTCAGAGCATTTAAGGAAGATATCATCTTTGGGATTTTACCTTGTCAAGGACCATGTTTAGAACCATCAACTTATACATGATTGAAATTGTTTATAAGAAGAGTTCAAGCTTATCGAGATCCCTATCCAATCAATTTGCACCAAACCACCCAATGAATGTATCACAGTCTTGCACCTTAATGTTGGGGTGTATGGTTGTGTATTAAGGGTATATGTATTAGGACCCTAGAAAAATTATAATGTACATTATAATTTATTTAAATGTGAACATAATTTTATGCTATTATTATTACATTATAAATGTTTTTTATTTTGATAAAAAAAACACATATAGAATTTTTTTTGTAATATTAAAATTCAATGAAGGAATATATTTTTATGATTTAATTGATTTTTGAAATAAATAATATTTTTAAAAATATTATTATTAAATATTATTTATGAAATTAAACGATTAGATATTTTTTAATAAGTCAAATATTGTTTTTATAGGTTTTCAAACAATGTTATTTTCAAGAAAACCCCATAACATCTCAATAAATGATAAATTATTATTTCAAAAGTGAAAATTAAAATATTTATAAAATTATTTAGATATAAGGAATAATTTTTTTTATAAGAGTGTCTAAATTTTTCACCTATGATATAATTTTATAACATAGGTTAATATTTGGGTAAAAACAGAATATAGTATAAGTATTTGGTGTATATTATGACATTATTATAGCTAAAAAGTGATATAATAAATTATATAAGGTGTATTCATGAACAAATATACGTTTTCAATAAAAAAAATTGTAAATTTTTATTCTTTTTTAAAATTTTATAAATCCGTTATGAATCCTAAAAAACCATTATTATATTTTTAAGGTCTTAATATCATTTCCTAAATCGTATGACTCATTTCCCCATCCCATCCAAAAGGGTATTAGTTTTTTATGATCTGTCCTTATATATATATAATACTTATAAACAATAAAATTATGTAGAATCTATTGATAAAAGAAATGGATAGTTTTTTGGTTTTGGTTATTTTATTAAAAAAAGTCCTAAACCAATTTTTGAAAAATAAAAAAGAAATATCCACTCATTTACTATAAAACCCATCCAATCTCCCATTTCTATAAAAACCTGGTAATTTGTTTTATAATTTTAAATATAATAATTTTGAAATTTAATTTTTTAAAATTATGTTTTTTTAAAATTACATTTAAACAATTATAATTTATATTATTCATAATAATTAATTATGATTCTAAATAAATACTATTTTATAGTATTATTTTGTGTAAAAGAATATTTTAATTTGAATGTATGTTTTTGATTTGATATTATCAATAGATTATTTAATTAAATATTTAAATAATTGTATATATATATTGATATAATAATTATTTAGATAAATAATAAATTATGTTATGAATATATTAATTAATAATATAACACCCCATGATTTCATCATATATTTCTTCATAAATAATTTTAATAAATTAAAGAACTTATACGAAAAGAACATCAAGTCTCTGGGAAACAACACTTTTTAATAGTAATTACCTATCTATTAAACATAATTTTTTCCACTTTTGTGATTTGAATTTTAGAAAACGGACACACACTGTTGTGATCAGCATGTTTTTTAGAGTGTAATTGGAAGATTTGATTTTTTTAGTGAATAGTAATTGGAGCCTTATGAATAATAATGATCCCTTATGAATTGTAAGTTTACTATTATAAATAGTAAAAATGACCCTTATGAATAGTATACTAACCCTTGAAAGAATAAATATAATTTAGAAACATTATAAATGAGAGTGAATTTTTTAAAAATTAATAACTAAGTGTTGGTATTTTTGTGACCAATAAATATTTTATAACAATTTTATAATTAAAAATTTATATAAAAGATAATTTATTTTCAAAAATTATATTCATAAATCAATTATCTTTTTAACTATGATTTTAGGATAATTTAAATAGTCCTAGTTAATTTTTCATGGTATTATAAAATGAGTAATAATTTTAAAAATTGTTTTTTCGAGTATATGGTGATTTTAATTAAAAATTTAAATTTTCATATATATAATATTATTTCAATAATATGGATTGAATTTTTGGATTTGAAACAACTAATAATATATTGGGTGAATTTTTGGAATTTTTCTAAAATACTTTAATTTTCAATGGATGGTGAAATTTGATAATTTAGGAAATATGCTAAATAAATGAATTTCTACAATATACTTGGGACTAGGATGTTGTAAATGTCCATTAGTTCAAACTCACATGCACTAATTACTATTTTATGTCGCAATAATAAAGACACTAGTTGTATTCTTGATCCAATATAATAAAATAATGTTTAGAATAATAGAAATGCCCTCATATCCTCCACTATAAAAACCACCAATCACCCATCTTTCCTTAACCCCTCTAAGCCTTGAATGTTCTGAATTTAATTCCCAGATACAATTTTCCTAGTACCTTTCCACATCAAAAATATCTTTTTCTTTCCAAAATACACATTCCCCTTCCCTTAAGGAGATTCTCTAGGAGGTGTATTCAAGAGGTAAAATTCACTTCTTCATTCTTCCTTTTAATTTCAAATCAGGTTCATTTCATTTATTATCCTCTTCTCGACTCCATTATCTAAAAGATAATTATGACTAAAATATCATATATATTTTTTAATTACATCATTTTAATGGAAAAAACTATAATCCATATCATTACTCTCTATATATATTATTTTCAAAACCAAATCATTGTCTGGGAGGTGCTGATTTACAACCTTCATAGATAATAAACATTCATTCTTCAATTCCTTCTTCACAGGTGGTCATGAAACCATTTTTATGTATTAACCATATTATAAAATTTTTATTATATATTTTATAATTATTTTGGATCCATAATTTTAACAGGATAGAAAATAATAGTAAAAACTAGTTTATTGTAACTAAATAACCGCCATAAAAACATAAACAATTATCCCTAGATGACTTATCTAATGACTCATCTTCAAAACATGTAACCAAAGGATAAAAATAAACATTTACAAATCTGGATATTAATTAATAATATATAAATTCAATTATTTATAGTTGAATACATTCAATATTAACATCCATAATCATTTACAATTATATCGATCATGATAACCATCAAATCCAATGCTCCCGAGTGATAAATTTGAATCTTATAACTCCTCCAACAGTCCATAAATGAACATAATAAAATTATAATAAGTATAATACATATATTAAATGTTAAAAATTAATTAATTAATGGATTTAATTTGATTATTTGGGATGTGATGGTCAAGGGAAGAATAGGTGCATACATATGGTAAGGGTTTTCTCATCTCACATAAATTTTTATAATATAATACTTATTAACCACTATTTCATGTGTATGGTTAATGCAAACTTCTCATTGATTTATAATATCATGAATCTGTTAATTTTCATTTTATTCAATGTGTCATATTATGATTATTAATTTTTGGGCATATGATTCGATTGATTACAAAGTGGTAAGGGATTTCTACCCAAACCTCTATTTTCTTTCAAGTTACTATTATTCTCTACATACCATTATGAAATTATTAATTATTCTTATATTCTCATCATAAAGTATTTTTTTAATTTTATATCTATGATTTCCAATCATAAACCTACATTCATTTATAGGTAGTTACATGTTTGAAAATGATCTTTCAAAATTTATTCTAGATAAACAAGCCTGAATGGAGGGAACAACTCATGTTCTTATACATTTTCAAGTGAAATATATATTTTGATTTATTCCATAATTATTTTGTAAAATAGAATATTCTATCATGAAAAACATTCTTGGTTCATATCTAGTTTTATTTAAACAAAAACGCTCTTCCTCTTTAAAATATCAATACTATATTCTATAAACAACACTAAAATGATTTATTTCTAAATATTTATGAAAAAATATTTTTACATTATTTCAAATAAATGGAAAAAATTTAAGCATAAAATATTTTTTAAATTCCCTTACCTTTTCATTTATAGGATATACAATTTTTCAAACTGATTTCATGAAAAAAGAAAAATATATTCCAAAATAACTCTTATTACCAAAGTAAATAGAATTTTTCATGTCTCACAATACCATTTATGAGATTTATGCCATAATTTCCACTTATTCATAGAATATCATGTATTTTAGACACATTTATTTAATAGATAAAGTGTCTCTTTATCCTCATGATATTCTAATGGATTATGATATGTATGTTTTGATGAGGTATGAGACACTTCTGAATAATTATGTATTATATCCTCATGAATTTTTCAATGGTTTCATTTAAATCTTTCTACAACTATGAAAACAACCTTTGTTGAATCTTATAATTAATTTAGGTTTATAACATATGATACCATCTATAATATTTTACTAAAGGGAATCTAATTAGATTGATTTTGGATGTGAAATCTTGATTACATTGACCATATTATTTTGAATGGTTAATAATTATGTTTACATATTTCAGAAATGTTTTTTACATTGCATAAGTATATAATGTTTATATATAACCCCATTTATATGAGGAAAGAATTCGACATATAAAGTGATGGTTAGTGCTTTCTATATCCCCTATATGTATCGGTAGGTATCATGAGTCAAAAAAGAAATGGGCATGGTTGAGGCCTTACCCATTTTCAGATATGGATTTGGTCGAGCCCTTAATCATTTTCAGATGTATTTGACGAGGCCATGATGGTATGTTTCAGAATTTAAGTAAATTAATTCCCTCATTATAAAACTAGTAATTGATATTACATGGGTTTATTAGACTAGTAGAATACTCATGGTTATGTTTTATAATGTAATTATTCATTCAGATTTTATTCCTGCCTTATTATGATCTAGTATATGTTTAAAGACTTTTGATTTTATCATCTCAAAATGCCTAGTTTTTATGTTTAGGATGAATTATATTGTATTATATACCCTTTTTGATCATCTGAGCTCACCATTTGTATATATTTTATTTTCCCCAGGTTGCGAAGATGACTATTAAGAAATACTTGCGGGAATAATCTAAGAGTTATGAATGATTCCAATAGAAATTATATATTGTATTTCCTTTAAAGTTGGAATGATAAACTTATTTATTTATCTGTTTTTAAAAAACTGCTAAACTATTCATTCATTTGAGATTTTATTTCTTGTAATCATTCCAATATAATAAAATAAGGAATCGTCTCTGTGCTCCTATAGTTGGGGTGTTAAAGTTGGTATCAATCATACCTTAGTATAAACATTAGAATCTAAACATAGAAAACATGGATTAATAGGCAAACCCATAAGATATACTTTGAGTATATGAATACAAGATCATTCATGAATTTTGGTAAGGTATAGATAATGTGAATCTTAATAGTAAACATATTTATTCGGGATAATACAAGTGGATTTCATTCTAGCATAGATGTACCTAGGGGTGATAACTCTGAAAAGGTTTTACAAGCTTGACTTGGTGTAACCTGGTACAAGGAAATGGCCCTTACTACACACCTGGTTGGACACCCTTGGGGGATATGTTTAGGAAAATATACATTTTTCATACTTAATATTATGAAGTATTTATTCTTCCAATCTATCAAATGTATATGATTCTTGGATTTATTATTCAAAAATCATTGTTATGTGTTATACAATGTTTATATTTTTAGTATTTTAATAATTTTATAATATTATCTCAGGTATTAATTTTTTTATAAATGAATCATACCAAAAGGAATGGGAACCACATCAATGCACATAATTAAAATAGGATAAATTATCATTTCATCGATGGTTTTATGCATGTCTTTCAAAGAGAAATTGTATCTCAAAAATTCTCATCATATGGAAAGAAAATATCATGTCTTAAAAGTAATAGAAATATATTTATATGTATTCTTGCCTTAGAATTAAGCTAAGGAAGAAGAAAAAAACTAGAAATATTATGGATAAAGGGGTGAAGGGGAATACTTATTTTCCCAAATGATATAATTGTTGAAGGAAACACTTTGGTATATGCTTAATAGGAAATGGATTTGATTCATGTGTGGAGAAAAAGGACACCATTCTCATAATTTCAATATAAGAATGTAATTTCACTAAATTTAATTCTTCATCTATAAGGATATAGGGCACTACTCAAATTAATCTCCCAAACATCAGGGAAACATATCTCTAAAAATTTAAAGGGATCTAGTTTATGATTATGTTGTTACTATATTTGAATTAGAATAAAAATGTATTTGTGTTTTTTAATTCATGAAATATATTAAGATATTATTGTTTGATGAATTATAGAATAAATGAGGATTGTACTATAATACTATTTCATTATGGATTTGAGGTCGTATGAAGAATGGTAAAAAAGAAAAATGATTTAGTAGATTGATATTTTTTGAAAACAACTGAATATGGGGAAGACCACCCTTCATATATTTCTAATTTTGAGATAATTAATATTAAATGATTGATTTTGATAAGTACTAACTACATTGGAATTGATTATTGAATCATCGATAAGTGGACTATACTATCATCAATGGAGTTTATAAAAAATTTGAATTTATGGAATATATTGAACAACATGTATTATACATAAGTATTATGGATAGAATGCATATTTCCAATAATATATTAGAGTGATTCATGTTATTTACAAATTTTATGAATATACATGATTAAATTATTCACAAATTAGGAATGTGATAATTTAGATGTAAATAATATTATTTAAGGGATAATGATAATTACATATTGGAAATTCAGAGACCTTATTTCTATGTTTTGATTCATTATATAATGGGAATTATTAAATTTATTAATGGTATATGTTGGTTATTTTATGATATTTTATAGGTAAATATAATAAATCCACACATAGAGAATACTATGTTATGGGATTAAGTATTGATAGTTTAAGGTGAAATAAAATGATAAGATTGTGTTTAAGAAATTGAAATGTATACTTACACTCTTATAGAGTGGAAAAATTCAACATCTCCTGGAAAAGGGTCATACAAAAATGAATTCTTGTTATAAAATTTTTTAATGATATCAATGAACTTTTTATTAACCGTTGTTTATGGTTTTTCAAAAAAAAAAATTAATCTGATCATGTTATCCATCACTTTTCTTCTGAACATGATTGTTAGATTATTCTTCCATGCCCATAATTTCACTTCTAACTAATGTTATCCTATTAGAATTTGTAGAATTATGGTAACCTATAAGTTTCAATTTATGACTTATTAAGCGAAACTTTTTACCCTATTTTTGAGGTGGGTTCCCCATAAGAGATTTTTCATGTATCAACCTTTAACATTCATAGGGAAATTTCAAATTGTGGGGGCACAATTCTATTGAGGTGGGAATATGGTTCCACCTTATTAATTTGTTTTATAATTTAAAATACAATAAGTTACAAAAACGAATAATTTAAAATTTTGGGTTTTAATCATACTTATATTTAATTATATTTATAGATTTCAATTTAATTAATTCAGGTTCTAATCATACATATTCTATTTTAAATTATTATTTTATATAAAAGAATATTTTAATATGAATATATGTACTTGATTCATTTATATTATTAGATTATTTTAATAATATTTTTATAATTATATATATATATATATATTAACTATTAAAATTATGAATATAAATACTAAATTATGTTACTAATATATTCACTATTAATATGACACCCCATGATTTTTTGGTATATTTCATCATAAATAAATTCAACTTATTAAATATATTATATGAACATGACATAGAGTCTATGGGAAACAACACTTTGGTGTAGTTAAAACCTATCTTATAAACATAATTTTTCTTCTTTTGTGATTTCAATTTTCAAAAATGGACATATATTGTTGCACTTTGAAAGTTTTTTAGTTTTTGATAGTAGCAACATAATTTTTTGTGAAGAGTAACATGACCCTAAAGATTAGTAATGTTACAATTTTGAATAGTATTATTACCCATAGGAATAGTTTCCTCACCCATGATAATATAAACATAATTTTTGAACCTTACAATTGAGAGTGAATGTTTTAAAAATTAATAACTATGTTTTTTTCTTTATGAGTTCAATAAATTATTAATTACAATTTAATAAATTATAAATTAATTTAAAAGATAATTTATTTCAATAAAATTTATACCTAAATCAATATTTTGTTTTCCAATGATTTTAGGATAATTTAATGAGACCTTAATTAATTATTAATTTTATTACAAAATCAGTTATGAGTTTTAAAACAGTATTTTTTGAGTAAATTATAATTATAATTAAGAATTAAATTTCTCATATTTATAAAATTATTTTCATAAAATGGATTTAAATCTATTATTCTAGAAATCTAATAATGGCTTGTGTGAATTTTTGGGATTTTTAAGAAATACATGATTTTTTAGTGAAGAGTGAAATTTGATAATTTACGAAATATGATAAATAAAAGAATCTATGTATCATAATTGAGTAATGGATGTGGTAAATTGAAATTGGTTAAAACTCACATTCACACATTACTATTTTAGGTCACAATAATCTTGACTATTCAATGTTTTGATCCAAATTAATAAAATAATGATTAAAATAATAAAACACCCCCATATCCTCTACTATAAATACCACCCCTTACTCCCTCTTCTTTTAAAACCTATATGGCATGAATATTAACAATATTATACCAAAATACCCTTTACATAGTCCCTCCCTACATCTAGTATCTCTTGGTTTTACTAATGTTAAAAAAACCCTTCCCTTAAGGAGATTTTCAAGGAGGTGTATTCAAGAGGTTAAATTCTCTTCTTTTTTTCTTTTAGTTTCATTTAAACTTGAATTAATTCATTTTCCTCTCCCAAAATCCTATTTTAAAATGATCATGATAAATCCATATCATCTATATACTACAATTAAATAGTTTTAATTAAATAACTATATTTAATATCTATACTCTCTCTTTCATTTATTTTAAAAATGAAATCATTGTCATGGAGGTAACGATTTAAAACCTTCATGGATGATGAACTTTCATTATTCTATTACTTCCTAAAGGTAAGTCATTTAAAAAAAATTACAATTGAAACATATTCTAAAATTTTTGTTGTATCTTTCTAAATTCTTGGGAATTATCATTCGTACATGATACTAAATAATAGAACCAAACTAGTTCGTTGTGATTGAAAAACCGCTGTAAAAATCTAAAAGATTATCGCTAAATGACAAATCCAATGATTCATTATCATACCACATAGCAGAATAATATATATAACTATTTAAAATTCTTAATGTTCATTAATAATATATAAAATAAAATTTTGAGAAATATATCCATTCCATATGAACTCCCATACTCATTTACGGGTATATCGATAGTGATAACCAATGAAACAAATGCACCCGTGTGATAAATTTCATATCTTATAACTCATCCAAAAGGCAATAAAAGAACATAATAAAATTATAATAAATAAAATACATGTATATATGGTTATCAATTAGTTAATTAATTTATTTAATTTCATTATCCAAGAAGTGAACATCAAGTGTAGAATACGTTTAGACATTTGGTGAGGGTTTTCTCATCTAACTTGTATTATTGAATGATATTCTTTATTCACCATTGTCTCTTGTGTGTGGGGTATGTACACTACACATTGATTTATCATATTTTTAATCTCTTTATTTTAATCCTATTCAATGTATCATTTTATGATTATTATTTTGGGGGCATATGATATGATTGATTACAAAGTGGGAAGGGATTTCTACCTGAACCTCCATTTTCATTCTGGTTACTATTATTCTCTACATACCAAATTTAAGTTCTTAATTATTATTATATAATCCTAATAAATTATGTGAGAATGTTTTATATATTTTTACCAATCATAATCCTTCTTTCCTTTTTGTGGACTTACATGTTTGAAAAAGATCATTAAAATTTTCTTCTCGATAAACTTGCCCGATTCATGGGAACCACTCAAATTCAAACCCATTTTCAAGTGTACTATATATTATATTTTAAGCCATTATTATTATAAGAATATAAAAACATTTATAATGAAAAACTACATTGGTTCATTTATGGTTTTATGAAATCAAACATGATCTTCCAGTGTAATATCTCTTTACTAGTTTCGTTAAACCACACTAAAATGTTTCATTTCTTATGATTCATTAAAAATTATTTTTATATGATTTCATTTGAGTGGTAAAAAATTTATGACACAAATATAATTTCAATATCCTTATGTTTTATACTATTGGATATATAATTTTATAATTTTATTTCCAGATAAATACAAATGATTTTTCAAAAGAACTCTTCTTTCAAAAGTAAAAATAATTTTTCTCATCTCACATAAACTTTTATGAAATATATGCCATGTCCACCATGTATTCATTGAATGTGATATATGTAATATCATTTAATTTATCATATAGAGATTATCCTTATACTAATTATATTCTAATTGATTTTTATTTGGATGTTTCACTTTGGTATGTGAATATTTGGAATGTTTAAGGATTACTTCCTCAATAATTTTTCAATGATATCATTTAAATGTATAATTATTTATGCCAAAATCCTATTTTAATATTTTACATAATTGAGGATTATCTCTTATGATATCTTATAAAATATGTTTTTGAAGGGTTTTTTATTAGTTTGATAATGGATTTTTTATCTTAATTCTATTCCCCCATATTACTATGAATTGTTAGTAATTATGTTTACAGATTAGAGAGAAGTTATTTACATTGAATAGGTATATGATGTTTATGTATTACCCCATTTATATGATGAATAAATTAGACTTATAAATTAATGGGTGGGGACCTTTATGGCCCCTTAATAAATCTGTAGGACTCATGAGAGAAAACCAATATGGACTTGGCTGAGGCCTATCCAATTTAAGATATGGTTTTGGCTGAGGCCTTAATCATTTTCAGATGTCTTGGTTGAGGCCTTGATGATATGATTAAGACTATCCAAAATATGCATTCCATTATTATAAAACTATTAATTGATAATATATATGGTTATTCAACTAGTATAATACTCATTGATAAGTTTTATTATGGTATTATTATTTCCTCTTTTATTCCTTCCATGTTATGCTCATGTATATATTTAAAGACATGTGTTTTTATCTTCTCAACAAGCATAGAGTTTATGTTTATGATTACTTTTTCTATATTATGTACCCTTACTGATCTTCTGATATCACCCCTTTATTATGTTTTACTTCCCCCATGTTGCTAAGTTGAATAATATGAATGACTTATATGGATAATTGTGGTGTAATGGATGTATTAAATGGAGGTGATATATTTTTTTCTTTTAAAATTGTAATGTTGAACTTATATGTGTATCTGGTTTTCCAAAACTACTAAATTGTCATGAATATCCTCCCATGAATTTTCAATTACATACTCAAGTTGGAAATCTTATATTTCTCCTATTTATTAAAGTTTCCTTATATAATAGGGCTTCTATTTCCAATTAATAATGTTGGGATATGTCATTCAAGTTCAATATTACTTATAATTTTAATTAAAAAGGATTTGATACACCTTTATCTCTCATCAATCCATTCTATCAATTTTTATGTGATTTCATTATGCTGCCCAAATTTTACCACTATTTTCTTTACCAAACCAAATTTGTAGTGAACATCATTCCCATAATCTTTCATTTGTGATCGCATTTATAAAAAATAGTCTTAATATGGACATACATGTATTAATTACATACTCCATGATAGTGGAATTAAATATTTTGATGAAAGAATCCATGTTTTATGATCTATATGGAAGACTTGCATATGAGAATGAAATGAAGGGGATGAGAGCACCCAAAATTATATAGTGATTTTATATATTGGGTATTGACTATTCTCATGAGACATCATATTGGTACATGGATTGAAAATTATTACTTTAGGGGATTTTTGATCATTATTTCATGAAAATTATACTTAACCTATATTTATGATGCATTGTTTTAATTTGATTCAACAATTCTATAGTTTTTGTTGTGATTAACAAGATATATAATGTATAATTGTTCATGTTTATTAATACTACTCCTTTTATGACCAATTTGTATAATTATTGTCGTACATGGGTTACTCTATTTAGGTTATTCATTGTTTATTCATTTACTAGGATTTATAGCTAACTGCATTCTTTTTTATGTCCCCATGTTATCACGTGCATTTTTAATTACGAAATAATAAAATGAACATGTTAATTTGGTTTTCAATAAAGGAAAAGTATTCATGGTTTTAAGATATTATTTAATTTATCTACATTCCAAAGACACTATACATATCAATATTCTGTTTTTTTATGAAGGGAAATCTTATTTAATAAATATTAAATTAATGTGAAATAAAAACATGGTTATTAGAGTGGGTATGAATATTAAGGTTTGTTTAACCTGTAGAAACTCGAATTAAAAAATCATTAACTAGATCCTTAGGGATATTTATTAGTATATTAATTGGGATGTATCTGAGGATATATCTAAGGATGAGTTATTGATTATTATAATGTATTGGATTTTTTTGTAAAAGATTGACATAATGGTTTTCAATCAATCACATACTTTTCTGGATAGTACATATGGATGTTTCTCAAGAATATATGTTCAATGGGGTAACAACCATGAAAATACTATATTGAGATAGAATCGGTCTGGAACATGTTAATGACAATAGTCATACTTCACACCTATTTTGACTCTCCTAGGGGATACACATTGTAAATTTAAAAAAACGTTATAGACAATCTTTAAGAATTAAAATATAATATTATTATCAATGTACTAGGATAAACATAATGTGTCATATAATAAAGAATTTTTCTTTATTTGGACATCATATATGCGATTTTCACTATTATATTATTCCCCACTATGATTATTTTTCCATACAATATTATTTTTGGTTTTATTCAGTGGTCAGAATTCAATGGAACTACATTAATGTTGAGTACGACGTATAATGAAATGATTTCTCTCATAATAATGTAAAGGGTTTGAGAGATGTCAGGAAAAACCTCATTTATATTCTCATACAATTTTTACTAGCTATAAATAATGCTAAACATCCAATGAAAAATGTAGAGAGAAAAGTTATGTTGTGTACTTCATTAGAAAGTATCCACATTCCATTAGTGGGACTTCTAATTCACTAGTTTATGAAAAATGGACTCGTACCACTAAAAGTATATTATCCATTCATCAGTTTTTAGAACATGAAAAATTTATTATTTTTTTCTATCATTTAGTAGGTAAAATAGGATAATTGGTGAACTATTATTAATAATATGAGGAAACAAGATGAAATTAAATTCAATGAGTGGAATGAGTACATGAAGTTATTTTTTCAATATATACTTTCCTAATGTTCCTTGATCAAATATAGATTATATGTTCCCTTAGTTATATAAAATGGATAATGAATCTATTAGTCAATACATGGATATTTTTAAATGGCGTTGAGGTACATTTATGGTATTATCATCCAACCTGAATGTAAGGTTAATCGATTCAACATTGTCTTAAGAACATGTTTTCAATTAGAGTAGCTATAAAGAACATATTTTTCTAAGAAGATATTGTTCGATGTGAAATAAATGTTGAAAACGGTTTTGTAGTTACATATTGACATTATGGTTTTTACATTAAAAGGAATACATAGTTCCCATGAAAAACTATAAACCATGGATAAATAAAAATGATCTTTCCTATATGGACAAAGGGTGAAAAGAAACATGGGGGAAATTGTCTGAAAGGTAAAACTAAATAATTTATCTGTGGAATGAAAGGTCATTGAGAAGCATAGTGCCTATGTTATTGGACAAAGAATGAAAACAATGAACATAATTTAATATCATAATATAATTAACCTCCCAAATGTTGATGTTTATATTTCAAGAATTTTTGGTGTTTTTCTAACAAGTTCCCCAATCCATGGACGAATGTAGATTATAATCCTAAGAAACCTAAAAATATTAAGAAAAAATAGAGAATATATTCTATCAAAATCAAAGAATATAACCAAGATGATTAGGGAATATTTTCCTCATAACCGTATTTGGGAATTTCATGTTTGATTTTTTATGAATGAGCCCTATGAAAACATTATTTTCATACTTTACTAAAATTTAATCTGATTATTTACTTGTATTCTAGAATAATGAAAAAAATATATTTTATAAATACAATAATGAACCAATGATTCTGATAAAAAATATTTTGTGTAAGATATGTGTTTATATAAGAAATAAATAAACTTATATTTGATCAATATGGTTTAATATTAATTCAGTTTATTACCATATTTTCAGAGAATTAATGTATATGGTATTAAAATGTTTGGGATAAGATAATATGGAGAAAAATTTCAATATATATATATATAAGATCAATGTTAAACGGATTTTGAAAATTTTAGAGAACCTCTTTCTAATTTTATTTATTTACATCTTTCAGAAGGGTCCTATGACTATTCGTTTATGAACTAGATTTTTTAGATATTTTAATTTTGTTTTAGAGATTAATATTATTTCAAAAGAATATTTAATAATATTGGATAATCCATGATAACCATTATTTTTTTATTGTTAATGTTAAATAAAATGACATATCACCATTTATTTGGTTCTTATGATCTGTTAGAGCATATTGCATAACAATTTCTCATTATTTTTATTGAGTAATAAAAGAAAATAAAATTGTTGAAGGAACAACCAAATTATGAGATTGTATATATGAATTGGATGGAAATCAGGTACATTTATCTTTTTGGGACTATTCTTCACCTTTAGTCTACAAGTCATAGAATAAAAATTTCCTATTATCATTAATTTTTATGATATCAATGACCTTTTTCATGCCAGTTTTGCATATGATGTTACGATCAATACAATTTAATGGATCACATATTTTCTTGTGATTATTGATAATTTTTAGTTAATATAATTATTTTATGATTATCAAAAATGTCTATGTATTCACTTCTAACCAATGTTCTCTTTTGTGGAAACCCAAATATGAGTATTATAAGGTAACCATAAAGTTTCCAACATTCCCATTTTAAAAGATGTTTTAGTATTAATTTATATGATGAGGAATTCTATAAAAGTAAAATTCATGTAATAAAACCTCCATGAACCATAATAATTTTTACGGTGAACTTCATTTTAATATGGGAAGAATGTAACACCACCAATTTTTATGAATTATATTTTTCAATCAAATTAGAATTCATTGAATGCCCATGTTACATGCTAGACTAGGTTATGATTACATTATAACAAATATACAGTTATTGTTGAGCTATTTGAAACACTAATTTTATTTTTCAGAACAAACTACACCATGTTTGTTTTTTTACATTATATCGAGTTTCATTGATTCCATATTTACCAGAAAGTATGAGTTTTATTATACTATAATATACTATTTACAAAGTATTTAAAATTATGGTAATCAATAATATATTGAAATTGAGGGTATTAATAGAATTAAATAAAATATGAAAATATATTTCACCCATGTATAAATAATTATTTCGAGCAAAATTAATTGGAAATTAAAATAAAATCATTTTTAAGGTAAAAAAAATCATTTTATAAAAAACATTATATATGATCACAAATGGGTCATATATATATAAATCAACCAAATAATTTGTGTTTAATTATTTATAATAAAGATATGTAAAATATATTCAATTACCTTTTTAGTATTCATCTATTGTATTTTAAAAATAGATATGAATAAATAAGATTAACTGTTAAAAAATTATTTTTTTAGAAATATTTTTTTCTATTTTTTATGGAAATAAAATTTTAATAATTAATTATGAAAAATTAATAAATATTTTCTCAAAAATTAAAATTAATTTCTGAAATAGGAGTATCAAAATTATTTTAGGTCAAATTTATGGTTTTTTTTGTAATGTTTATTTTTTCGGTGAAAAGATAAAAAAATAAATTGTAATTGAAAATTTCCTTTTATTTCACATTATTTATATATTTATATTCATTTTTTATATATTTAAAATCATAACCAATGAAATTATACTATTATTAAAAAACTATATATCATTGGAATCAATTTTATATTGAAATCCGATATAAAAACATTGTAAACATTTGAACATTTTCACTTTAAAAACTAGATTAATTGACATGTCTATTGGTTAAATTTTAAAATAAAATTTTCTAGTTACGGGAATGGAATTTTGAAAAATGGATTCCATATTTTAAATTAGAATAATTTCCTATACATAATGATGTAAAATTAATTTTTACTGATGTTATTAATAAATGAAATAAAAATTAAATACAATGATTGTGGTAAGAACAAAATTACTTATAGGTTAAACATAGAACATATGTTGTGAAAATGACCCAAATTTTCCTAAAACACATATTATTGATATATAAAAAACTAATTATGTCTATGTATTTAATATGAGTATATTTTAATAGTTGTTATAAATAAAACATGTGGGTATAATTCTCTATTTCAAAATTTTACATTTTTTCCACTCACCTCCCTTATAAAAGGCCACCCACTCTTATCATATCTTTACAAAAACAAATCCCATTGATTCTAACAATACCAATCCACATATATTCACATAATATGTAATATACTCATAGGATTATTTCTTTGTATTTAATTCCATACAATTTAGAAATTTTTTTCAAACCAAGAGGAGTACATAAAGAAAAGTTAATGTTCATCAACAAACGTTTTTATTATTCTTTACAAAAAACATTAAATTATTTTTATGTCTTGATTATATACTTACTTAATTATATTAAACATACAGATATATTTTTATGTTGTTTTTATGGCCAAAAATCACACACACTTCCATCTAATGGGTTATGAAATCTTCATTCGAGTGTACGGCGGACCACCACATCATGAACCGATGTTGTTAGTTTTTTCCATTACCACCATTTTTAGTTTAGAATAATGATGGTATTATTTATAATATATGATATTTATTATATTTATGTTTCCATTATGATTAAATATATATATATATATTACACATAAATTCATGGTTTCCATTTTGTGGGAATACGATTACGTCGTTCGTGTTTACATTGGACATCGCCTCATAATGAAATGTGATTCATCTACACATTACATAGCACACATTGAAGATTATTTTAATAGGGATATATGATATATATGAAATAAAAATTCTACATAAATGGTAACATATATATATTTATCATGTTCTTTTCTATTAATTTCAAAACGACAAGAAAATGGAAATATCGATCAAGCGTACGTATGACCTACCATCTTGAGGAATGGTTTAATTCATTTCCCATGACCAAATATTTTGGATTACTATAAATGAATAAAAACTAAATATATAAGATATTTTTATCATAATTTTAATTATTTATATGATTAAATCATTATCTACTTGGTATATCCAAGAATAAAATTTCAAAACATGTTTGAAAATCGAAGTGGTTATTATGCAAAACACAACATTAACATGGAATTTTTGATAAACAGGTAAAAAAATATTAAGTAATTAATATACTGTATTATATATTAGAATATTCTTCAATGATATATGTTAAATAAACTAATGATTATTTTTAATGAGGTTAGATTGTGTATGATGAGAGTCAAGACTTATGGAAAGGGATTCAATCCCACTATTGTTTTTCTTTAAACACATGTTGTGTTCCCCAATTATATCTTTAATATGGTGTATATGATTCCCATAAATGTATATTTTTATTCTCCTAAATATAACTTTTTGTATTTTAATATTACTTTTAGTATATCTCTTTCATGGGGTTTATGGTTTAATATTTATCAAATCACAAATGTATTTTAGTCCTAATTTATAGTATTTGAGATGTATGGTATGTTATATACATATATTAATTAACAAGGTATACATACAGTAACATGTAAATATAAAATCATGAATGTATTCATCATAGTGATATTTTAAGATTCATATTATGTTATTTTTTCATGGTTCTTAATATTTAACATTATCAGGGTCATAAAGATTTTATATCACATTCTCATCATTTATCGAGATTGTATATAATTAAGTACCGAATATTAAAATATCCTGATCAACATAACAATAATTAATATGAAGTTTAATTTCATTTTTTTTATATTTATATCATCAGGTAATGGTACCATTTCATCACTATTTTGTACCAAATAAAATTAAGAAAAAAATTTAATGAAAATATGACTACATGTAACTCTTCTATTGGAAATCAGTTATCTCTAAAAACCATGTTTTCTAAAAATGTTTACAAAAAGTTATAATATTTTATTATGAATTATATAATAAAATATTTCCCATCATTTACCATTGTAATTAATTTTTTAAATAGAAAATTCTATCAATTTTAAAATTCTTTCTCTATTAAATTCTAACAACAACATTAAATGGAATATTTTTTACGTATTTATCTTGTTTGGAATTCTCAATAGTAATGACCACTCCATTCATTGAGAATATAATTATATGTTATAAATATTATCCTCAAAAATAATATTTTTTAATAAATATTTTGGTGTATTTTTAATATAAATGTATTTTCAATAAAAAAATTAAAATGTTTTATGTTCTAAATTTTTTTTAAAATATTTTCAAAATTTCTTTTATAAGATTTCAATGTTATTTTCCAAGGAAAACGTTTATTAAAATATTATGAGATTTAAAAGGTATTTTTATAGTGGAAAAGATATTTTCCTCTTAAAATTTTTTAAATTAACATTCAAAATTATTTTTCATCTATGGTGACATCTGTTGGTGTTACCTATTTTTTAATGTGTTGTTGATCCAAGAATTACATTTATATTCATTCTTGTAATAGTTTATATTTTTATGTCATGAGGTTTGTGAAACTTGTTTCTCTTCCATGGGTTGAAACATGATAAAATTGTTATGAAATCCATTTTTTAAGGGCCATTATATTGTGAAATGTAAATCAAACCAACATATTTGGACATGTTATGATTTGATGAAATGTTTATGATAAATATTTAATTTCTTGGGATATGGTATGATGAAGGTCTATGATATTATGGAGCCAATAATTACGAGTGTCATTATACGATCGGTGGGACCTATATCTTTATCCAATTAATTGGGTAATGGTATATGTTATGAGAGCTTAGAGTGTACTCGAGTGGTCATCCCAAGAATGAAACAATAAAATCATTGGGTAGCCCTAGCCTATAATATTTTGAATGTCTTATTGGGTAGACACAACATAAGATTTTCTATTAGTACGTGTACACTAAAAATATATAAGTTATGAAAATTTTCTAGCCTCATGACTCTTTTTATTTGATTAACAAATGATTAATGACATATGGACAATGAATCTTAATGAAATGATTCATTTTTAGGATATTGGATTTGAATGGTTCAGTTTTATAATGTTGTTAACATGTTCTCATACCTTTAAACTTATTTAATTCTTGTGTATCATCCATGTTTACCCTTACTGAAAATTTTTCTCAACAATTCTTATGTTTTATTTCCCTAGGATTGTGAGGAAAGTATTTCATTAGGGTATAACTATTAAGAGTACTAAATGGGAGGATATTTTTGGGAAAAAAATGAGATCATTCACCAGATTAAAAAATTATGTTGCATGATTCCCATGAAACTAAACTATAAGTGATTTTAATAAATTTTGTGGGTATTGTAATTAATATTTATAATTTACTATGTAATATCCATGTATGAGAATCATGGTTCTTTATACATTGTATAATTTAGTTCCCAAATCTCCTCATTATATTTATGGTTCCTCTATAGTACATTCCCAAGGTATGTTTTCTTATTTCTGTAGAATGTCATCTCTATGAACTAAGATCTTCATATAATTATCCCTATATGAGAGGTTATTTTTCACTTGTGTCACCATCAGATTCAATAAATTTTAGGGGTCATTTCTGTAATTACTCAAGAGGGATAAGGGGACCACACTATTTAATAAATCCATATTTGGTTGAAGTAGAAATATATAGGAAACTTCTCTTATGCGATCAGCGTTCTAAAAGGGATAATTTCCAAGGAATATTATTTCATTTCATTCCTAAATGCATGAAACTCTTCCACAGTGATATTCCACTTAAATATTTTTCTCCCAATTCAAACATTGAGTCCCATTGATGTTTGTAAAAAAAACGTATTTGAAGAATCTACAAATGTTTTATATATTATGGGATGTCTTTAGTATTCTTAGTAATCTCTTCCACACAATCTAGTCCATGTAGCTATTGTTCACCGGCTTCTTCCCATTATGCAGTTGTTCTGCATAACTAACCATAAAATGATTTATATAGAACCATTAAAATACTCAAGTTGATGTTTTTTTGTATTAAAACTCAACTAATTTGATATTTTTGATCCCCTATTACTTTAAAATCCATTGACAAGGCACTGATTATTTCATCAAGTGTATGTATTTTCCTATCAAACTATCCATGCATCTGGGGGTTATAGGCCTTATTAAAACTCAATTCATTTCTCAATGAATGTTGATGATTTCATCAAAACTATAATTTGATCCATTGATACAGATTATATTTGACAGAATATTGTATTCCATGTAGCCTCACATCATCCTTTACATATATCATGGAATGTTTTTAAAGTGAGAAATCTCCCTGAATAGCAATGAAGTGGGCAGTATTGGTTAGTCGAACCCCAAAAACAAATATGAAATTGTTTTCTTTCGATGTATTTAGGATTCCAGTGACAAAATTTTTGGTGATATTATCCCATTTCCTTGTGGTATGGGAAATGGTTTCATTATCAACATGGACATCGGTCACTCTACATTAACATTCAGACATACACATCATCTTGAGATGTACTCAACATTATCAAATCTTCTTGATGTCCCAACAATATTTTTCTCAAAGATCGTAATACATAGTTTTAATTATAATATGGAAACAGAATAAGGATCTACACACATTATCTAATAGTTCATTATTTAATTTAGGTGATGAATTCAAACAATTCCATACACCGAAGAAATTATACCATCATCATCCCTATGGAACTCATGAAGCTTTCATTCCTTTTATGATTTCACCCATTTTTCATGCTTCATATCCGTCTTATTTTATATCATTTTCTTCTCTTTGTTAGATGGTTAGGATTACATTTTGGAAATATAGGTTTTATTCCATTATGTTTTGGTTTCTAGATCCATCCTTTACATATCCATGAGAATATGGCCTTTCTCAATCCACATCAATGATAAAGTAGAATGTTATTTAATGAGAAGAGTATATGCTACCTTATTCATATTTCTGGGATGGTCATGAATAGGGAAATCAAAGTCATTGAATATATCTAGAAGTATTATTTGATGAAAATTTAGCCTCTTTTGTGTATTTATACTATAAAATCTTGTGATCTGTATATATGTCACACTTCTCCCCATATGGATAGTGTTGATAGATCTTCAAGGAAATGATCAAAACTGCATACTCAAAGATCATGCACTGTAAATTTATTTAATTGATCATTACATGTTGGGAGTTTTATTCTATCTCTTTGTCACTCTCCTTGAGTACACAGCCCAATACATTGTTTAATAAATCTCTATATATCACAAAACCATTTCCACTTCTTGGTAGTGTGAGTACATTTGTGTTCATTATCTTATTCTTCATCACCTTAATCATGTCCCCACATTCTTCAATCCTGAAAAATTTAACACCATTCCTTGTTAAATATATATTGGGTTAGAGAATCATGATTAATCTCTCACAAAACATCAATATTACTCAACAAGGATAATAAGACTATGGGATTCCTTGATAAATAACGGTATGATCCACACACTAATTTCCTTTTTCATTAAAATGTCCACAAAAATTGTATCACATAAGATCTTGTGCTCCATGAATATGCCTTGGTGTTTCCAAAAGTAACACATTCTAGAAAAATAGAACATTTTCTTCATCCAAAATGTCTCCAGCACTACACTTAGATTCCCCATATTTCCACCATGATCTTCTATTAGATGGTAATATAATCAATAACAACTACCACAAATTTTAGAGTAAATCTCTAAACACAATGGGAGAATTGAATATTTGTGACAGACTATATGTGACAAGACGTAATTCCAACCACAAATAAGTACTTATTCACGATACAAAAATGGTTTCTCCTCACAAAAGATCAGGAGAAGGTTTCCTGCCAAACTATGGAATGATATTTGCAATGCATTTTTATACCCATCGCATATACCCGACCATGTGTTTTAGTATTTATGATTAGGTTTATCTTTCTTGAAAAATAGTATGTCGATATGTGGGTATTTGCGACGGGGCCCGTAGAAAATTCTTTTTTAACCACCACCATTAATTAATAGAGGGGTTGGTATTTTCAATGGTATCTGTTGCAAATACTCTTACCTATATATACATCCATCTGATTTATTCTCATTCCCCTCATTTCTCTACTCATATGTCCCTCTCTATATACATTTTCCCTCCCAAAATTTTTCAATGTTAAAAATTATACACCTGATCAATATTCATGTCTTACATCCTATAAAATATTTTGTTTTAAGGTATTTACCTTTATCTTTAATTTTTTTAGTTGATTCATTTTATTTTATATTATATAAAATTATTTTTATATAGCTATAATTAAATTACATTAGAATTAGATTATTTTATTTTTTGTTATTTATTATTACAAATAATTACATGTGATTAGTATTAATTATTATTAATTAATAGTTATTATTTTAATTGATATTAATTACTAGTCGTTTTTATTAATTATAAAAAAATTATTAATTAGTAATAATTAGTAATAAATAGAGATAATGAGTAATAATTAGCGATAATTAGTAATAATTAGTGATAATTAGTTATAATAAAAAATAATTAGCAATAATTAGCGTTAACTATTATAAATTATTAATAATTATTAATAATTTGGGGGGAAAATTAATAATTGGTAGTTATAAGAAATTTTTAATAACTGGTAATGATTAGAAAGAATAGTTAATAATAAGTGGTAATTAGTAATAAATTGTAATAATTAATAATAATTAGTAATTAATGGTAATAATTAATCATAATTAGTAATGAATATGATTAATATGTAATAATTAATAATTAATATGAATAAATTGTAATAAATTGTAATAATAATTAATAATTTGTAATAATTTGTAATAATTTGCAATAATTTGCAATAATTTTTAATAATTAGTTAATATTTAGTAATAATTTGTAATAATTAAAATATGTAATAGTAATAATTAGTATTAATTGGTATTAATTAGTAATAATTACTATAAATTTTTTAAAAATAGTAATAATCAGGAATAATTAAGAATAATTAGGAATAAATAGTAATAATTATGAATAATTAGAAATAATAACTAATAAATTATAATAATTAGTAACAATCAGTAATAATTATGAATAATTTGGAATAATTATGAATAAATTGGAATAATTATGAATAATTGTGAATAAATATGAATACTTATAAATAATTTTGAATAAATATCAATAATTATGAATAATTAGTAATAAACAGTAATAATTACTAACAAATTGTAATAAATAGTAATAAAGAGTAGTAAATAGTAATAAATAGTAATAATTTGAAATAAATAGTAATAAATAGTAATAAATCATAATAAATATTGATAATTAGTAATAATTAGAAATAATTTGTAATAATTTGTAATAATTTTTCAAAATAAGTAATTATTAGTAATAAATTGTAATAAATAGTTATAAATGGCAATAAACATTAATAATTAATAATAATTAGTAATAATTAGTAATATTGGGTAATAATTAGTAATAATTAGAAATTAATATTAATAAATACCAAAAATTAGTAATAAATACTAATAAATAATAATAAATAGAAATAAATTGATATTAATAGTAATAATTAGTATTAATTAGTATTAATTAGTATTAATAAATAGTACTTAGTAATAATTAGTAATAATTATTAGTAATTAGTAACAATTAGAAACAATTATGAATAAATATGAATAAATACGAATATTTAGTAATAATTTGTAATAATTGGTAATAATTAGTAATAATAACTAATAATTTGTATTAATTTGTAATAATTATTACTAATGACTAATGACTAGTCATTATTAGTAATAATTATTATTAATTAGTATTAATTAGTAAAAAATAGTAATAATTAGAAATAATTAATAACAAATAGTAATACATAGTAACAAAAATACATAATTCTTCATAATAGGTAATAAATATTAATATATAGTAATAATTAGAAATAAATAGTAAAAAATTTCAATAATTATTAATGAACAGTAATTTATATAATAAATAGTAAAAATTAGTAATAAATATTAAAAATAGTAAAAATAGTAAAAAATTGAATAAATACAAATAAATAAGGATAAACATTAATAAATGGTAATAAATATTAAAAATTATTAAAAAAATATCAATACATTATAATAAATAGGAAAATATACTAAAACATTGGAATAAACAAGAATAAATTGAAATAATTAGTTATAATTAGTAATAATGAGTAAAATATTGATAATTAGTAATAATTAGTAATAGTGAATAATAAATAGTAAGAATAGTCATAATTTATAATATTCAGTAATATTGAGTAATAATTAGCAATATTAAGTGAATAAATAGTAATAATTTGTAATAAATTGCAATTACTATCAATAAATAGAAACAAAGAGTAATAAATAATAATAAATTCTAATAAATAGTAATAAATAAGAATAGATATTAATAAATTTGGAAAAATAGTAATAATTTGATATAACTAGTTATAATTAATAATAATTAGTAATTATTAGTAATTATTAGTAATAATTAGTAATAATTATATATAATTTCAAACAGATTAATAATTATTAATAAACTAGCATAATTTTCACTAGATTGGTGGAAGAACTTTTTCCTGATGACCAATCTCCTTACAACTTTCTCCAACTAAAATCCATATGAGAAATCTGCTCCCATGAACCTATGTACATTTTCTTTTTCATGATAAAGGATATAATTGCAGTGAGTCCTCCCTATTAACCATTCTTGTGCATAAAAAATGGATTTGGGTACGTCGAAGCATATTTTTCAAATTAATTTCAGTTGGAGAAAGTGGAAATGAGATGAGCCATTACAAGAAAATGATTAGTTTCTAGATCACTCATTTCCTTAATACATTCTATCATTGAAATAATTTTGAATAAAATGCACTAATGTGTGGATATCCATTTTCATTTGTATAATAATGGATTTAAGAATAATGACGAGTCCCTTCTCTCCAATAGCATGAATACAAAAAATTGTAATTCATGCATTGGAGAAGAATTTTCATTGATATTTCTGTTGGAGAATGTTGCAAGGAGATGAGTCCTCCGAAAAAAGAGCTTCCAACAATATATTGGAAATTATACCCCTTATAATTAAAATAAATAATCTTTAATTATTTTTAATTTGTGTAAATTAGTCTAACATATTACAAATTAGTGTATATTTCTATAAATTTTTAAAAAATAATATAAATAACTATGAAATATTATATATTAATTTAAATTTACTGAAATATCATTTTAATTTTTATTCTCTTTTTTGGATAGTGTTTTCGTTTTATCAAATTATTAAAAAATAATTATATTATATTATTCATAGAAATATGGAACATGTATGTTGATAATAGTCATTTTTGGATGACTGCACATGGATAAATTTGGGTTGAAATCAAAACCATTATTTTATAAATACTATATATTTTGATGGTATTGAATATTTATTAACATTTTGCATCATTAAAAGAAGAATTTTTTTCAGAATTAAAAATTAACTACCACTGTAAAAATTATTCTCTAAGGACATTTGACACATTTGAAAATGTTGGGGTTGTCTATTGAGTTTGTGTATACAACATGATTATGATTTTTGGTATCAACATGGTGAATGCAGTTCTAGAGAAGATACAAATAATTTGGTTCTAGAGCCATCACAACATCAAAAGTTAGTACAAGACGTGGGAGTATCATACTTTCAAACAATGGAAAATCAAGAATTTTTTTATTTAACTCATGAGTTGAAAACTTCTCAATGTTATGAGTTATTGATGTCCAATAATGAAATAATACATTCTAGTTGGAAGATAAGTAAATTTGATGTTTTGTCATTATTTATGTATATTAAATCTGATAATTGAATGTCACAAAGCTATTTTGATCAGATATTCCAATTTTTAAAAAGATATTTACCTGAAAGAAATGTGTTTCCTAAAAAATTTCTCTTATAGAAAGTGAAATATTTGTAATATGTGTCATTATTATAAAATGATTCGTGAATGTTAAAATGATTTCATCTTATATTATGGTTAAATTGAGTCATTGTATTGTTCTCCCACATGTGGGAAATTGTAGAAGAAATCCACTCAATTGGGGTTGTTTAGATTGATTTCATAAAAAATGTTTGAGATATTTCCTGCCTACACCCAGATTGTGGCATTTGATTATGTCTCAGAACACGAGGACATTTATTTCAGGGTATAAAACCAACATTTAAACTAGTATAAGCCTTAATCATCCCTATGATGTTGATTCATGGAATCATTTTGGACAAATACATCCTTCTATTTTTTTAGAATCCCAAAACATTTTATTGGGAATTTTTACTAATAGTTTCAATCTATTTGGGTATTATGAGAGTCATTATTCAAGTTGTATTGTCTTTATATGTCTTTATGATTTACCTTAGATGTTGATTAAGGAGCCTTGTATCTTTTTGATCTTATTAATTCCAAGAAATCCAAAAGATAATAATTATTTTTATTTAAAATAATTGATTGAAGAGTTAAATTCATTGTGGATTAATGGTTTTAGTACATATTTTGTTTATCCAAAATAAAATATCAAACTAAAAGTTTCATTGATGTGTAAAATTAATGACTTCCAAGCATATGGATTGTTATCTAGTTGATTTAAACATATTCCAAAACCAATTCAATTATGTATGAGAGAAACTAATTTTTTTTATCATCATTGAAAAAACATTGTATTTCAATTTTCATCACATAATCCTTCCAACCGATCATCCTTTTCAGAGGAACAAATATGTTTTCAAAAAAGGAAAAATTGAATGAGACAGACCATTAACAATGATCTCATGTAAAGAGTTAAAATCCATTTCATCTTCATTACCTCCCATTCAATTTGGACCAAAAATAAACTATAAGAAAATTTATGGATTTGGGAATAAACACAATAAGATAAATAGGGTATTTTTTGGATCTTTCATATTAGTCTGATTTGTCAGTCTCATACATGTTTGATTCCAACCCTATTGAAAATAACTATTTTGATAATTTATTTCATACAATTTTAGATACACTAGTTATAACCAATGATAATGTAAAGGAACAATTAGATATTCCCAAAATTTATAGGGGACCAAAATGTGAAATCTTTGAAAATTTCATATCACAAAAGTTAATGAATCCAAATGCAGCTGATACACTGTACAATGAAAATAAATTCTTATTTTGTTATTAAATTTTAGATTTGAGTCTCCCAGATGGAAATGCTTCCAATTTGGAGAGATTTTTCATAAATATAGATATTACTGGATTAAAAATTGATAACATTAATGTAATAGTGGAAAGTTTTCTATTGATTTTATTTAGAGGTTTTTTAATTCTATTATTTGGGATGAAGTAACAGACATATTTCGACATCCCTGGTCTTTTATTACACAATTTAACATAATTTATTACATAAACTTCACTTGATACAATATATAAGATCAAGAGTTCTAGTGTATTTGGGGAATAGGATCATTAAATAACAACTTAAAACAAAAAATACAAAATTTTTATTGAAAACTTCCTTTAAATGACCACTACATTCCTTCATAATTAGCATTGCATGGGATAACCCGAGGAGATGTATAAGAAATGGGTGATCTATGAAGCCCAGTAAGGGAATAATCATGGAATAACATGAGGAATACAATACATGTTATACAGTAGGAATATCAATGGATCATAAGAGAAGCCTAAACATAAAGTCATGATAAATCAAGATAATCATAACATAGAAATGTGGCAACAACACTTAACATGGAATTTTCATGAGCCAAGGCTCATTGCACAAGGAGAATGAGTAAATACTCATTTCACATGAACCATGAGTAATACCTCGTTTCACTTGAATTAGCATGAGTAAACACCCATTTCACATGACGTATCATGATACTATTCTTTACATAATTCATTAGAGCGCTATAAGGGCACACCTTTCTTAAACGTTTTATTTCATGCATAAGTGTGTCACATGGATCATATAACATGGATTCATAAAACATAATCATTTATTCAATGATAAAGGAATGTGTAATTCATACATGAAACTTTATAATCAATAAGTAAATTTTCATAAAGGTGAATACCCTTTATAGAGAAATCGACATCGTATTTACTACACAATGACATTGGCTTGGAAAATCTGTGCAAATTCAACAGCGTAACAGCTTGACGTAAGAGTTCATAAAAATAGTTGATGAGAGATAAAGGGGTCTCTCATTATATTTACATGAAATGGACAGTAAGGGTGTCATATAGATACATGTTCCAATAATTTTAATGGAATTTAGAGTCATGATATAAAATAATTGCTTGAATGTAAAAGAGGAGAGAGAAATTCCTTTCGGAATTTTGACATAGTAATGGGGGTACATGGGAGACATTTAATGAGAGATAAAGGGGTCTCCCATAATTAAAACATAAATAGGTAAGTATAGGGGAGGTTAGAAACTATACCCCAACATTTTTAATTGAAATTAAAATGTAATTACAATTTAAAGAATATTGGACAAAAATGAGAAAGAAGAAAAACCCTTACTTGGAAGTGTGCATCCAAAGGCTTGATAGAGGCTTGAGAGAGGATTAATGGTAGATTGGGGAAAATTAGGAGGATTATAGATAGATTAAGGTAGAAGTTGGATGAACTCCAAAGGATTTTACTAAGGAGAAAGTGGGATCTTGGGTGGGTTTATATAGGAAAGGTGAAGGAATTCTTCATTATTTAGGTTTGGGACACCTCAAATTATACTAATCCAAAACACAAACTAGCCCATGGCTATTGCCCATGGTTTTTGGAAAAGGGAAGTGGAAAAAAATATTTTATAAGTCCAAAGTCCTAACTTCTTAATATAATGGGGTGGCTTATGTGGAGGTGAGTCACACTCCAAAGGAAAAAATTTAAAAAGTCAATATGTTTAATAAGTCTTGAAGGGTCCATTAATACTTTTTAAATTATGTCAAACAAACGAAAATCACATTATTTTAATTGTAAAGAATAAATTGGCATAAAAAAAGGATTATAGTATTTTTTACATCACTATTGGGTCATTATGATTTCATAAAACACATTATATATTTAAACGGTATTTAATTTTTAACCAAAAATTTGACTATCTAAGAAAATTATGAAAAATTCACCATTGGATAATTTTGATGTCCTCATTCTAGAAATAATATTTATTTTATCTAAATGTTTTTATTAATATTTTACTTTTTACTTTTAAAAAAACTCTCATTTATCAAAAATTCACGGGTTTTGAAAAAAATGGATTTCAATCCTTAATAAAAATTACGATTGCATTCATAAAATTATATGATCATTTATATTTAATAAAAATTAATTTAATAATAATAATATTTTATTAAAATATTATTTAATTTAAAAATCCATTAATTCATAAAAATAGATTTCTTTGTTGAACATTAACTACAAATACTATTTGTGCTTCAAAAACTATTTACAAGGTAACAATAATAAAATGAAGGTATATTCATTAATATATACAAAAATAATGTACATGACCATAGTGCTAATGTCTTTTCAGATGACCCCTTATAACAGCCTCATAAGACCAAAGAGTAAGGTATGTGATGGTGACAGACTCTTGGGGTGGCTTAGATAACATTGCTCGGGTGGTAATCTCTATCAACATCTATTTCTCTCATAAGAGGTCCCACTCGAGCATAACATATTCAAGATCATCTTGGGCTTGGTCAAGAGAGAATCCCAATGATGCCATCACCATTCTAAGCTCTGACAAATGGGCTTCGTATGCGTTACATCTACAAGATGAGTTCATCGCTTCCTTGGTCTGAGTAAATTGGATTTGTTAAATCCCTATATTTATACTAATCTTGTGATCACTATTCAACAGCTATATTAGTAATGGTCACAATACTAAACATAAAACCAAAGAAGTTGACATTTAATAAAAACATTTTATATATTGATACATTTAATTAGATCAAGAGGGATTTATATTAATGATTGTTTGGGTCGTTACAATCTTCCCCCCTTAAAAAAAATTTCCCTCAAAATTTCAATTTCCCACACTAAAACTAATTCGTGTAACTCTGCTTCATCACTTCCTCTGATTCCCACTTTGCTTCTTCAAACGTTTTTTTCTCCACAACACCTTGATTAGGGGAATTATCTTATTTCTTAGAACCTTTTCTCTATGATCAAAGATCATCACTGATTGCTTCTCATAAGAAATATCGTCCTCTAATTGTACCACCTCTAAAGAGAGTAAATGTGAAGAATCCATTATGTACTTCTTTAAGAGGGATACATGAAAGACATCATGTACATTGTCCATGGTAGGTGGAAGTTCTAGTCGATAGGCCACAGCCCCGACACGATCAAGAATATTGAAGGGGTCGATGTACCTTGTACTTAACATCGCTTTACTTCCAATGCTAATAACCTTCTTCCATAGAGATTTGTATAGTAATACCATGTCTCCAAATTTAATCTCAAGGTCTTATTGACGGTTATCTACATAACTCTTCTATCGACTCTAGGATTCCTTGAAATGCTGCTAAATGGTTTTTACCTTCTCCACCATTTCTTCGACCATGTTTGGTCCAAGAAGCTTAATCTCACTGACCTCATCCAAACACGCCACTGTTATGCACCTTTTCCCATAAAGGGAAAAAGATGGTTACATTTGGATGCTTGAGTGGAAACTGTTATTATAAGATAACTCAACCAGAGGAAGATGTTGATCACATATTCCTTTGAAGTCCATTGATCACTCTCTCAACTTGTACTCAATTTTTTGGATAGTCTGCTCAGATTAGACATCAGTTTGAGGATGATAGTCCATACTGAAGTTCAGTTCAATATTCAGAGCATGTTGAAGACTCTTCCAAACATAGAGGTGAATCTAGGATCTCGATCAGACACAATAGATAGTGGTACTCCGTGCAGCCTTACCACTTCCCTGATATATATCAGTGCTAGTTGATCCAATGAGAAACACTATCGAATAAAAATGAAGTTTGTAGCCTTTGTAAAACAATCCACAAAAACCCAGATTTCATTGTTGACTTGGGATGTCTTAGGTTGTTCGATGACAAAGTCCATGGTGATGTTCCCCCATTTCCATTCTGGTATGGCCAATGGTTACCTCATTACCTTAGACTTCTGCCTCTCTTCCTTCACTTGCTGACACATGGGGCACTTTGATATATATTCAGCCATCTCCTTCTTCATATTATCCCACCAATAATGTTCTCAAAGATCTCGATATATATTTGTGTTTCCTAGGTGAAAAGATAAACTTGAACTATGTGCATCATCAAAAATTTCCTTCTTCAACTCTAGACTTTATATATCACATAGTCTTTTCCAAAATCTCATAATTCCTTCATCATTAACATTAACCTCTGAGGATTTCCCTTTTCTGATAGCTTCTACTTTTTCCTATATTCCCATTTCATCCATTTGAGAATCCTTTAACCTTTCCAAATGTGACGGTTGAGCAGTCATTTGTGAAATGATTGATGATGTATGCTTCATTATGATTTCCATGTCTATATTCATCAAATTATAGATGATTGGATCCTTTTTAATTCTCATAAATGATAGAATTTCTTGGTCCTTTCTACATAGGGCATCTCCCAACTTGTTCGTTTTCTCAGGGTGGTAATTGATTGAGCAGTCATAGTATTTGATCTGATATAACCATATTCGTTGTCTCATGTTCAACTCTTGTTGTGTGAATATATACTTGAGGCTTTTGTGGTCTATATATATTTCACACTTCTCCCCACAGAGATAATGTCGCCAAATTTTCAAAGTGAAGATCACTGCATCCAACTTGAGGTCATCTGTTGGATAGTTTTGTTCATGAACATTCAATTTCCTTGAAGCATAGGAAATCTCTTTGTCATTTTTCATCAACATACGTCCCAGTAACTTCTTCGAAGCATCACTGAATACAAAAAAAAGTTCTCCACTTGTGTTTAAAGTGAGCACGATCACAATGATAAGCCTCATTTTCAACTCCTTGATGCATTCTTCACATTCATCACTCCAAGCAAACTTTACCCCATTCCAAGGAAGCTTGGTAAGAGGGTTGGACAATTGTAATAAATTTATCACAAATCATCGATAATATCCAGCTGACCCCAAGAAGCTACAGATATCTGTTACCGATGTTGGCCTCGTACATCCCTCAATTGCATATTTTATGGAGGGATCCACAGATATCCCATTGCTTGTGATGATATTCCAAAAGAATGAGACATCCTTCAACCTAAACTCACACTTGTTGTAATTTTCATATAGCTTCTCCTACCGCAAGTCCTCTAGTACAGTTTGCAAATGCTCTTTGCAATCCTCCTTGTTTTTGGAGTATATCAGAATATCATCTATAAATACTACCAAAAATGTGTTGAGGTAATCTCTAAAGACCCTATTCATAATTTCCATGAATATTTCTGGATAATTAGTGATTTTTAAAGGAATTACTATGAATTCATAATGGATGTGTCTTGTACAAAAAAAAGCAGTCTTGGGGATATCTTCTTTTTTCACACTTATTTGATAATATCCTGACCGCAAATCCACCTTGGTGAAGTATTTTTCTCCACGCAGCTGATCAAACATGTCATCTCTTTATGGGAGAGGATACTTGTTCTTTATCCTGATTTTTTTATGCTCATGATAATCTATGCAAAGGCTCATTGACCCATCCTTCTTCTTGATAAAGAGGACTGGTGCACCCCAGGATGAAGCACATGGGCATATAAACCCTTTACCTAGATTCTCATCTAGTTTTTTCTTCAGCTCCTCAAGCTCCACGACATCTATTCTATATAGAGTCTTCGATATTTGAAATTCCCCAAGTATAAGATCAATTTATAATTTAACATATCTTCTAGGAGGAAGACCAGGAAATTCCTCGGGAAACACATCAGTGAATTCCTTCACAATATGCATGTCCTCTAGGATGATTTCCTCCTTAGACTCAATCAGCTGAGCCATATAAGAGTTCTCATTGGGTAGTAATATCCATGCTTGAGATGATGGAGCTAAAGAAGATTCATCTTCCTCCTTGAACTTGTAATGAATTAGTGGTCGATTATCCACATGGAGAGTTATTTCCTTCTCACGGAAATTTATTTTGGCTTTATATAAGGAAAGCTAGTCCAAGATGAGAATTGCATCAAATTATAGTTTACAGAGTATGAAGAGGTTCTCTGGGAAGTTTAATCCATAGATTATGATAGGGGAGGATTTATATTCATGGGATGTAATGATTTGTTCATTTGTTGTACTCACCAACATCTTCACTTCCATGATTTTTGGGGGTGCTAGGATTGTTCTACTAAACGTTCAAGATATAAAAGAATGCATTGAACCTGAAATGAAATGAAAGTTCACTATTGATTAATGAATAACTAGCGTACCTATCACCACTTCATTTTCAGGGTTCACTTCGGCAGTTGTGATGGAAAAATCTCGTCCTTGGTTACTTGGAGGTTATTGGTTGCCTCCGACAACCCATGGCATAGGGAACTAATTTGCAAGATTCCTTGGTTCCTTGAAGTTGTAGTAATGAACAATGCATTGGGGTTTAAACAAAGCATTCCTATCCTCTACTACAGCCGCGGGTTTTTCTTGTTGGTGGTTTACAGCTATGTTCCCTTCTCTTTCACACCTAAATCATTTCCTTGTCCCCTTTAGGAAATTTTAGGGGTGCTTCATTCCACACCATTGGCAAGTGGGGTGATGAATCTTCTTAGCACCGTTGGATTTATCCATCGGACCGCCAGTATTGAAGTCCACCGTATGCTTCTTATCCCCATGATACCCCTAAGATTCGATGATCTCCATTTCGACCTTGAGGGCACATCAGACAATTTCCTCATAGCTATCGAAGTTGCAGATCGCCAGCGCTTTCCACAGGCTATGTTTCAACCCACCAAAGAAGCGGTCAACCTTTCATTCAGTGGTAACGAAAATGCCAGAAGCATATCTTGAAAACCTTGTGAATTTTGCTTCATACGCTCCAATAGATTAGTCATCATTTTTCTAGAGGGCAAAGAAGTCCATTTTCATAAAAAAACCTTAGGGTACATGGAATATATTTATCAAAAAACATCTTCTGAAAATCCTTCCATTCCAACGCCTTGATATCCTCTCCAAGATTTGATTTTTTGATCAATGCCCACCATTGATCAGCTTTACCCTACATATGATAAGCAGCCAAAAGAACCTTCTCTTGTTCAGAACATTGAAGGATGGATAAGATCATTTCAATGGAGTTGATCCATTGTTCAGAGATTGAGGGATTAGATGATCTATTAAAAGTATAAGGCCTTTTTATCATGAAGATCTCGATAGAGACTTATTCATTCTTGGGGGGGGGGATTTATCGTTCCTCTTAACCCATGTTTCCAATCAAATATTGAGTTAGATGAGAAAGAAGCATGACAAAGATTGTGATTCTTGCACCCATTGGATTGGGCATCTCATTAGTACAGTCATCCCATTGATCTTAACATCAGTTGTTAGCATGATTCCTCCTATTACCAACAATTGGATGGAATAAAATGAAAGTGTTGGGTAACACATAAAGGGTAATAAAAGGACAAAACTGATGATTTATAAATAACTTTTATTTCCTTAACATATGAATCTATTGGCTACAGTCTATGTTATCCATGATCTACTTTCTAACATATATTAAAAGGGAATTTTTTGTTCCTTAATAATGGTTCAAACTAAGTTTGTGAATTTACCAAATCATATCCCCCAGGAGTGTCATAACTAAGAGTGAATGAAGGCCCATTTTTGTGCAATAGTTCTCTTTCAGTCTAGCTCAAAGAGGTGTTTTCCAGTTTTACCCCTAAGATACATTTGTGCCAGAGCCGCCTTTACTTGCTCGTATCCTGACAGGGATGTATTTGCTTGATAAACTAATTACTCAATAATCACAAAAACTTAGAGATGTTTTTATTATATTTAGTCTTGTCATTAAGGCATTACTAGGATTTTCTAATCCTAATCCCAAAAATAACTAAACCTATCCTCTAATTCCAACTATGACAACCCTGATCTTTTATTGCACAATTGAACATAATTTCATACATAAATATCACTTGATTAAAAATAGACGATCTATAGGTCTAGTGTCTTTGGGGATTAGGATCATTTCATAACAACTTAAAACACAAAATACACCATCTTTATTGAAAACTTCTTTTACATTACCACTATATTCTTTTGTACTTAGCATTGCATGGGATAACCCGAGGACATGCATAAGATAAGGGTGATCTATAAATCCCAGTATGGAAATAATCATGGAATAACATGAGGAATACAATACATTTTAGACAATAGGAATATCAATAGAGCACAAGAGAATCATAAACATAAATTCATGATAAATCATGATAATTATAACATGGAAATGTGGAAACAACACTTAACATGGAATTAGCACGAGCCAAGGCTCACTGCACATGGAGCATGAGTAAATCCTCATTGAATATGAAGCATGAGTAAAACCTCATTGCACTTGAATTAACATGAGTAAACTCCCATTTCACATGAAGTATCATGACACTATTTTTAACCCAATGCATCTGAGCTCTATAAGGGCACACCCTTCTTAAACATTTAATTTCATGCATAAGTGTGCCACATGGATCATATAACATAGATTCATAAAACATAATCATTTATTCCGTGATAAAGGAATGTGGAATTAATACATGAAACATTATAATCAACATTTCAATGGTCATAAAGGTGAATACCCATGATAGGGAAATGAGCATGGTATTCTCTATACAATAACATTGTCTTGAAAAATTGGTGTAATTTCGGCAGTGTAACTGCGTGACGTAAGAAATCATAAAAAAAAATTATGAGAGAAAAAAGGGTGTATCATCATATGTACATGAAATGGACAGTAAGGTGGTCATATAGATACATTTACCAACAATTATAATGGAATTTAGAGTCATGATACAAAATAATAGCTTGAATGTAAAAGAGGAGAGAGAAATTTCTTTCGGAATTTCAGCATAGTAACAGGTGTACAAGGGAGGAATTTAATGAGAGAGAAAGGGGTATCCCATAATTAAAACATAAATAGGTTAGTATGGGGGAGGTGTGAAACCATAACCCAATATTTATAATTGATATTCAAAGTGCATAAAAATTTAATGAATATTGGACAAAAATGAGAAAGGAAGAAAAAACCCTTACTTGGAAGTGTGCTTTCAATGATTTGAGAGAGGCTTGAGAGAGGCTTATTGGGAGCTTGGGAAACCTTGGGAGGATTCTAGAGAGTGTTGGTCAGAGGTTGGGTGAACTCCAAAGGCTTTTATTTAGGAGAAAGTGGGAGCTTGGCTGGGTATATATAGGAATGGTGAGAGAATTCTTTACTATTTTGGTTTGGGACACCACACATTAAACTAATCCAAACCACAAACCACCACATGGTTTTTGCCCATTTATTTTGGTAACGGGAAGTGGAAATAAATATTTTATAAGTCCAAAGTCAGAACTTCTTAAAATAATGGGGTTTCTTATGTGGAGGTGAGTCACACTCCCATGGAAAACAATATAAAAATACAAGATGTTTAATAAGTATTGAAGGGTCCATTAAATCTTTGTAAAATAAGTCAATCAAACCCAAAATCACATTATTTTAATGGTAAAACATATATTGGCCGAAAATAAGGCTTATAGTATTTTATTTCATCACTATTGGGTCATTATGATGTCATAAAACAGATTATATATTTAAACAGTATTTAATTTTTAACCAAAAAATTGACTGTCTCACAAGATTAAGAAAAATTTACCATTGGATAATTTAGACATCCTCATTCCTGAAATAATATATATTTTATCTAAATATTTTTTTAAATATTTTAATATTCACTTTTAAAATAAAAAACCGTCATTTATCGAAAATTCACGGGTTTTGACAAAAATGGATTTTGAACCTTAATTAAAATTATGATTGCATTCATAAAATTATATGATCATTTATATTTAATAAAAATTAATTTAATATTAATATTAATATTTTATTAAAATATTATTTAATTCAAAAATCCATTAACTCATCAAAATATATTTCATAGTTGAACTTTAACAAAAATACTATTTGAGCATTAAAAACTATTTATAAGGTTACAATAATAAAATGAATGTATATTCATTATTATATACAAAAATAATGTACATGATCATAGTGCTAATGTCTTGTTACATAACCCCTTATAACACCCGCATAAGACCGAAGAGTAAGGTGTGGGATGGTGACAGACTCTTGGGGTGGCTCAGATAACATTGCTCGGGTGGTAATCTCTATCAACCTCCATTTATCTCATTGGCAATCCTGCTAGAGTTTAACATATTCAATCTCAGCTTGGGCTTGGTCAAGAGAAAAGCACAATGATGCAACCTCATTTCTGAGCTCCGAAAAATGGGCTTCGAATGGGACATGACTACTCGATGAGTCCATTGCTTCCTTTGTCTGAGTAAATTGGATTTGTTAAAGCCCTATATTTATTATAATCATGTATTCACTGTTCAATGGATATATTAGAAATGGTCACAATTATTAACATAAAACCAAATAATTTTACAACTAATATATACATTTTACATAAATAGTCATTTATGGTATTTCCATTAATGAATGTTTGGGTCGTTACACATATCATTTCTTTTGAGGTGTTTCTATGGTGACAATAGACTATGATGCACTAATAGGACCGTAATAAGATGTTGTTTTAATTTTATGTAAACAAAAAAACTCCCACTGACCTTATTTGACTTTAAAGAACATTTGATATTACATTTTTCTCATGAATAAAGATGTGGAAGTTCATTATTGTTCTGATGGATGTACCCATTTAAGAGGTGAATGAAATAATTGAAGAAAAAAGTATGCAATAAATCATCGGTTTAATGATTTATTGTAGATCTATGTTTGTAGGTGAAAATTACTTTTTTTCTACTCATATTATTTTTATTATGTTTATCCCTCAAAATCTAACTCATGGTCTGTAAAAAGGGAGAGTTTGATGATGAAATTAGAAATCAATTATCAATTTTTTATAATCACAAACATGGATTCTATAGAGTTCATGAATGATGGGCTTAAGTGGATGAACATCAACGATCTCATATATATGTACTTCTCAACTATTTAAAAATGAAACCATTTTTATGGTGATTTCTCCTATAAGTTATTTTATAATTTTTGTTATAGTAAATTTAAATTTTTTTTATGATATGTGATAATCATATAAAAATTGCATGTACAAAATACATTAGCTACTTTTGATAAACTTCAGGAAAAAAATTCCTACTATTTTCAAAAATAAGTCAAATAAATTATTTTTTGTTTAACATATAAAATAACTTTATTAATTATCAAATTGATATTTTTTTTACAAATTTTCATTTATCTCATCATAATGATAAAATTGATAATAAAATGTGTGTATTGACTATCCCACCATCCAAAATATTTAAATATTTAAATGCATATGTGGTGAATGGTTTTTGATTTCATACATGTTCATATGTGGAATCAAAAAAACAATGAATAATGTTGTTTTATTGAGAGGGTATCATCATAGAGAAATTGAAGATGAATTTCACAGCATGCTAGATGAATTTATTGAACTGTGTTATCTATGATAGAATTACTTAAAGATGATTAAATATTAGTGGTTGCATTGTGAGAGAGGTTTTCATGATCATCCAAGGTATTAAATCAATGATATTAAATATAAAAACCTTTTAGTAATAAATGCTCAATTTTTATTGGATCATATGAAACACAAAATTTATTATGCAAATTACTATTCTACTTCAAGAGAGTTGGAAAATTACTGGAGCATATTAAAAATTAAATCTCAGGAAAATCAGTTTACTCGATGTGATTATGGTTCTACTATATTTAATGAAATTGAAATTTGTACAAGAGACGACTCCAAATCCATATTTTTCTTAAAGAGACAAGAATATCAATGATTACACCCCACAGTTAATGTTTGATGGTGAGGATGTGTTAAAGATGTTATAATTTTATTTGAAATGAAAAGAGATGATGAAACTGAAACTCGTATGGAAATTGATGATGCTGAAGAGAAACATGAAGACATTGACATCGTTAGATAAGAATATGAGGATGAACATTAATATTGAATTGGTTAAATTCAGGTTATAATCATATATAATATATATCTATATATAATAGTTGTTTTCAATAGTTTTCTAACAATAGTAAATTTTGGATTCATATTGATGAGGATCTATTTCATCAGTTACATGAGGTTGATATACCTTTTAAAAAGTAGGATATTGGATCATGTGTCCCCTAGATGACTAGTGGTTTAAGTAGGACTCATAGTTGGCATGGTAATACCTGATTGATGATTCATGATCATATCCAGTAGAAACGTCCACGTATTGGCTTCGACACAAGAATGCAATGGTATGTGCACATGTATATTTTAATTGGTATTCATTAATTTATTTATATACTATTTTTTTTTATTTTTTCTTTTTAACCTCTTTTTAAGTAGAGATATTTGATGGGGGGATACACATTACACAATTATTTTTTAGAATCAGGGGTCAAATGGGATCAATTTCCCATTGATGTTCAGCACTGTGTGTTCGGTGATTTTCTGGTACGTAATTAAATAATATTCATTTTGAACTTTCATTCATTAATAAATTGATATTGTAATATATTTTTAGAGTGTATGGTATCCCATTTAAGAGATCATTTGTGACTCTATCTAGAAGGCAAGGGAGATGTTTATAATGTGAGCATTCCTAGAAAGTTTTTCACAATTTGAGAAGGAATGAAATAAAGACAGTAGGATTGATAGAGTTTGATTAATCAGGATATGCCCACTGGTTGGATTAGATTTCATCTCAGTTTTGGGATGGATTATGTTCACTAGGTATGGGTGGTTGTTTTAAAAGTATATCATCGATAGGTCAAGAAAATAGGGTGAGATAGGAGGTGACACATGGATTTGGTAGTCCTACATTAACTATTCATAGGGAGCATTTGGTATGTATTTTTTTAAAAAATAACTTATATATGTTTAAATGTAAAATGATTGTTTTTTATACTTATAGGCAGTCGAACAACTCGATATTATGAAATTTGGCATTTATAGGATGATGTACAATGATCTAGTTACTAGAGTGATTAGAGGTCATCGCTAGTGTAAGATTGTGGTTAGTGTAATCTCTTTTTGAGTTTTTAAATTAACTGAAATTAATATTTTAAATATTTTTATTTGAAATTTCAACTGAAGGATTCATATGGGGGTGTGATATCTAATACAGAATTCGAGAGTCAGGACAAGACAAAGGGTCAGACAAGTACCCACCAATTTAATGAGGGAGCATGGTTACAGGTGACCTATTATGGTTTAAAAAAAGTCGAGTTGTTGGAATCGACTCTTGATTGAAACATGGGAGTTATTATGGAACCACTACGATGTCAACATGTACCTCGAGTGGATCTAATGGAGTTCCATTATCATCTACTACACATCAATAGTATAAACATTGTGCTCAACGTGAGTTCATCTAGATTATGCGTATGGAGAAGGAAGAGCTCTGTTGATACGCGCAGCCGCAGAGGAGTCATGTCGAAGATTGCAATAGAAACATGAGTAGACAATGGAGTATTTGTGTCATATGACTGTTGGTTTAGGTATTGAGTTCCCTCTACCATCTCCTACATCTCTAAATGCTTCTCTAGAAAACCCCTTTACGATGGCAGCACCTTAGGAAGACTACTTGTGTTGTCATCCCCTTGAGAAAACCCCCTAGTGATATATTGACATTTTATAATAAAACATTTCAATTTATTTATTATTATTATTTATTTACATTTCTACCTAGTTCATTTTTTTATATTGTTTCAAATATTTTGATTTATTATTATTAATATTATTAATATTTTATTTTTTTTAATTTTAATTATCTTAATATTTTACTTATTTTAATTTTTGTTTATTATTTTATTAAAATTACTATTCAAAATTATTTTATTATATTATTATAATTACTTTTAAAATGATTATTATTTATTTTATTAGTATTATTCATATTTATTATAATAATAATGTTATTATTATCTATAATAATATTATTTAATAATTATTTTATATTATTTTATTTATATTATTTTATAAAATTTTATTAACATTAGTTTTTTATTTTATTAACAATTTTTGTGATGATCCCATCACAAATAATCATTTTCTAATTATGAAAATTTATCTATTTCAGAAAAGAAATGTTTTCTTTGAAAATATTCATTTTTCGATGAAATGTCACAAAAACACATATTTGTGAGGTGATTTTCTATAGCAAGTCACTTGTGATGTTATCCCGTCGTAGAATAGCTATCATAAAAAACAAAAAAAATCAGTAATCAATGTCCTTATTCATAAAATCCATGAGTATTTATGGGGGCATAATTTTGTCTATAGGGAATAAAAATGAACTCAGAGTTTTAATAACCTATATACAAGACTGTTTTGGGATTATATTATTTTTTCATCTTTAGCTGATGATATCAAGATTGAATATCGATCTTTGATAAGTATTGATATCCTCCTAGTTGATCAATGAAGTCTTCAATCATAGTAAGGGGAAACTTGATCTCTTAGGTCGATCTTATTGTACTTGTATTAATCCATACACAACAACATAGAACTAACATTTTTCTAAAAAAAAGAGAATATTTTATTAAAAAGGGAGATACACTAGTGTGTATAAAACATTTTCAAAAATGATATTGGAGTGACTTATTTAATAGTGGGAATTTTACCATGTTTTATTATTTCCTTTGGATCAATCATTTTGGAATTATATTCTTTATCATTGGGTTTCAACACCCTCACATTAGAGGTATTTTCTGAAGGAGAATCATGATTTTCATGACCATTTAATCGGATCAAGGTATGGATCAGAAAATTAAAATAGATTTCATTTCCCAAATGGTGGATGTCTGATATAAATAATGAGAGAAAATCCATGACTAGTATAAGTGTGAATTCATCCAAAATAAATATTATATTATTCTATTTAAGAATCATCTATCATATTCTAAAATGAGATGATTCAAAAACATAAATTATAATTATCACACCACTATGTATTTTAGTGGATATATCTAATTTTAATGTTTCATGGGTTCCAATCAACACTTATTAAAAACATGATGGATGTAAAGGAATGCATTGAATATACATCAAATAAAAAATCTTTCAAGTCTAAATTAATATAATTTATATGTTGATTAAATTCATTTTCACACTCTTCTTTAATAGTACAAATGGCATAATCTTTCCATATATCCTTTTTCATTAGTGGGTTCAGGTGAATGTTACCCTCAAGGATCAATTGCTTAATACGATTGATTTCATAGGTCCCTTCCTCCCTGCAATTGATGTATTGTACCATGGTTGGTGTATTGGCTAGTTCTATAGTGACACAAGCTTAACATAAATGGATATTAGATCATTTTATATGAATATTCAGAGTATTAAAAAATACCATGAAAGTGGAAGATACTAGTTTAGGGTCTTTGGAAGAAAATAAATAAATCTTTTTGTATGGTTAATGACTAGTAATTCTTTTGAAAAAGACATTCCATTTTATTATTCATACATAAAAATAATCTACATAACCTGAGGAATGGAAATATAAAAATGGATGATCTCAAATTCTCAGTAAGGGTAAAAATTAGGTTGATGAGGAACCATAACATGGAAATTAGTGTATGATAAAATGAGAATAATATTTGAATAAAATACCCATAATGTTGAATACCATAATCACAAGTCTTGGTATAATGATTGGATGTTCATGAGACGTGAATCTTAAGATGATCAATGATCATGAGTTATGTGATCATATAATTATAATAAGACATAATATTGTGGCATAAAAATAATCTTATAAAATAATTCTATATAAATCAAGTATCATAATAAAAACAAATCAAGGAACATCATGGGGGATGTACCTACTGGGAAAGACACTTCACCGTACCTAGTATAATCCCTTTCTATATAGTGGAGCAGGTTACACCTTATACCCAAATGGGGTAAATCCGGTCACTTTTTTCCCATATTAGTAGTTTGGGTTCCCTACTAAGACTATATAAGTAGTAAAGGTTCAATTCAAATACCATATTAATATTCAAGGTTCACTACCAAGACCATCATAGAGGTTACTGTTCACTCCCATGAAAATAATTCCTTTCAAATCTTTTGGTAATCCAAGTTAACTATCCATTTCAGCCGTGTCTATATCATGTGATATAAATCATAACCCAATTAATTGGAGGGAGATATTGGTAAAACCCCTATCATAACGAAATATTACATATGTTTTTAATATGATAATAAATCATCCATTATAACATGACTCATAACAAGAGGTGAGTATCAGAAATATTGTTATATAAACCACGAAATGAAATGGGTATCAATGAAATTTATGAATTTCATAACATGATTAAAAGGGGAATGTTGAAAAATAATTTAATCATTTAATAACCAAGGAATGGAAACATATTTCCTATATTTTTTATATTGTTATAACTCGTAGAAGAGATGTGGGTTTCATGAATAACACTTCATCTTAATCATAAACAATTTAAAGAAAGAATAATAATGGTGACCTTGAATCATATCCCCAGTAAAGAATAAACTATAACAAAGGATTTCTTATTATATAGAAAAGGATTTTTAAAAATACCTTGGAGAGTTACTTAATGAAAAGAACCATTAATATAAAATCAATTTTTAATCATAATAATTTTCAAAATCCATTTCATTGAAAATTACCTTGAAAACCTAATAGGTAATATTTAAATATTATTTAATAAATTTGTTGAAGAAAATATCCTTTCATTATCCATTTTTATAAACATAAATCATTTTGGATTTTTTTGAATATAACTCTGAAAATTTATAAGGTAATATCAAAACCTCATGAAGATAATTTCTTTGAAAATATAAATGAAATGTTATAAAGGAAGATTGAAATCATTTTAAAAAAAATATTATTTGAATGATTTTTTGAAAAATTAGGATGAATGTTTTAAAAAAATAAATCATTTCCTATTAAGACGTCATTCAAATAATATTAAGGATTCATGAGATCGTTTTTAATGAATTTTCCTTAAAAATGTCATTAAAAATTTATAAAGGATGTTTGCAAACATTTATATCACATTTTCATTAAATGTGTCATTTATAACATTTAATTTAACCATTAAATCATTTTAATGTCATTTTATTTAATAATATCATTGCTAATATATAATGTTATATTTGAAAAATTTTATTTTAAAATATTATTGATAACATATAATGGAATCCGGCAAACATTTTTGAAAACTTTTCATTGAAAATATATTTTAAATCATTAATATAATCCTTAATATACTTTTAAAACATTTTAAACTCATAATAAATATTTTATATACGTTTCCTTGATAATGGTATTAAAATAAAATTTTAAAAAAAACTTAATTTTTTTAGGAAACATGGTTTTTAAAATAAAATAGATTTTTGAAAGAAGAGGGAAATAATGTTTGATTTGGATAAACATGTTTTATTAATTATATTATATACCATAGAGTGGTAGAATTTTAAAATTATTTATGATATCATGAATAACCATAGGAGAAGAAAAAAACTGATTGTTTCTTAGATATTGATCATAATATTTCATCAATGGAAGTATAATCATAAATAATCACTATAATAATGAGAGAGTATAAATAAAATCATACAACTACAGTAACACTGAATCATAATATCATTGAAAAAATTAAATTAAAATGACCCTGAAATATCAATAAAATGTGGATAATGATGATAAAATTTTTAAAATGAGGGTATATACAACATTATATATTATATAGGTTTATAAAATAACATGTGTCTCAAAGAATGAAAATTAAGACAATAATTCCTTGAAAATTTGGTATCTTTTGAATCTTACACCCCATGTAATAGAGTTCATAAACTGGATATGTAAATTCACATAAATTTAAAGATAATGGTCACAAAATACGTCAATGGGTATCATATATACCATACGTATGGATGAATGTCGTTTCAATTTTCATATACAATTTAAAGAAAACGTAAATGAAATATATATATATATAATAATTCTAGTATAATTATTATTTCATATATATCATATCATTTTAATAATCCCAATATTAATAAATTTCATGTAATGTGTGAATGAATCACATCACATTGAGGTGGCGGTTGTCGAGACGTCCACAAACAAAGTTATTATATTCTCATAAAAGATAATTCATGAATTTTTGTGTCATATAATTATTCCATAAGAATAATGAAATAAAATATCTTATATATCTTATAAAACCATGTGTCCATTATTATTCACACCAACAAAGGTTGTAACATAAGAAAGAGCAACATCGGTCTGTGATGCGACAATCCACCATAAATATGAAAGATGATTGTTTATCCCCTTGATGTAAGTGTTTTTGAGTTTAGGTCATAAAATTAATGTAATAAAATCATCATATATTTATGATACATTTTTTATTATACTACTATGGAATAATAAATATTTAGTGTGTGTAGAATGAAATTTTAAAAAGTCCTTGTAAATGGATGTTACATTTTCTTTGTGTAACTCCTTTGGGTTCTCATAAATGGGCTTCCATGGTTGGCATTATTTTCAAGGTGAGTAATCTAGGATGAAGGGATGGAATTTGGTAGGATTTCTAGGTATTTTTTGCCAATAAAAAGGGCTTGAGATGTGTGATGAAGAGAATGGGGGGAGCGAAGAAGGGGTGAAATTCCTGTAAATATTAAAAGGAAACCCATATTTGGAGGTATCCTGTATATCTTGTGCATAAAAAAATAGTAAATATGAGATAAAATTGATTAATTGGTCTAGATAAGGTCATCCAATATAATTTAAACCTGTTTATAGGTTATATATCAATTTAATATTAAATTTTAACAACAAAGAAAACTAGTTTTTCCTTATTCAATGTTTTTAATTTTAATTATATTCACAAATAATTTTTTTACAATAAAAATAATAATTCAAAAATAATAGAAATAATAATTTTTTTATTCCAAATATAGATTCATTTTTTCAAATTATAAAAAAATGACTGGCAGAAATTAAATTGAATGTAATCCTTCAGAAGGGATGAGACGACAAGCTTTAAATTGAAAAGTTCTAAAGATTGAAATGTTTTATCTCTAATTTTAATGATGAATTTTTTCCAATTACCTAAATTGTATTAATTTATATATTTTTTAACTAATTATAATTTAACATTAAATTAAAATATAATCAAATGATATGATAAAATTTAATTAAAATTCAATTTTGAAAAAAAAAATTAGTATTTTGTCAATATTCATCCCAAAATCAAAAAACACTGAAAATACTAGAAAATAACCCTAAGATAATTTTGACATTCCATATAATAAATTAAAGATATTTTATCCAATATTATTTATAAAAGTGTGAAAATTTTATATTTAAAATTGATGTATAATCAAAAGGCAGAAAAATTACCTTATAGAAATATATTTATCATTATGCGTAAAATTCAAATTATTATAATCAATTTTTTTAGAAAACACATAAGATAAATATTAATTCGTTTAAAGAATATAATTTATTTATATATTTCATTAATATCATTTATCAAACGTTGTTTTTTTAATTTATACAAGTAAAATGTGTCGGATTTGAAAATAATAGTTTATCATCAAAAGATTTTCTATAATTTCAAAAGGATTTTATTTTCATTTTAGTTAATTTATCATGATATAATGCATCTTATATTGATCTGTCAACCATATTTTCATAATTTAAATAATTGTACTCATAACCTACATTCAAATGGCTATATGAGAATTATAATATAATTTTAACAATATTATTTATATTACATTTTAACTTTTTAAAAATAGAACATGTATGTCACCCATGATTTTGACGTAACTCAATATTATGGGTAAAAATAAAAACACAGTGTTTTAGGTTACACTATCATGTATCAAATTTTTAGTGTATTATATTTGAATATTATATGGAATATTTTTGTAAGGCCTGAGCCTTTAACATTACTTAATCTTGAATTAAGTTAATAATTTACATTGAGGATTTTTTGGGTTTATAGTTTTAGAAAAATAGGTAATAAATTATACATATAATGTGTATATTACATGTATACACTTCTACACGGTATCATTTTTCTTCATAAAATAAAAACTCTTTAAAAATTAAAATGAAACATGTTTAGTTCCATGTTTTATACCTTGTGTCTTTTCATTGATCACATCCTTGACCATATTAAACATTAACATCTATGAAATACATTTCCAAAACTTGTGATGAGAATAAAAATCTCATTATGGTATATATATGGAAGTAAAACTCTTAGTTTTCAATACAACATGTAAACCAAAAACTCACTATCATAAAGTAATACCTTTCACCTTAAATAAGTATAAAAAACACATTACTAAATATCATCTCATTGTTTACCCTTTTTGTAACCAAAATATTACCATAAATCCCTTATAAGGAAACATATATTATATAATGGTAACTTGAGATATAAACATATTTAAATGAAAAAACCAGACGGTCGACTTCCCCGCGTATCACTAAATGGAATAGCCATAAGTCTGACTTTCATACCCAATGCATTAGATGTTATAATGTAACCACCCATCCATGATTTATCACATAACCACACATAACAAGGTTTATCATGTAACTAATATTAAAATTTCAATGTACCATTATATAATCATCACACATAAATGATTTCAAATGTCAACAATTTAATCATAAAATTCCATTTGCAATCACAAGAAATAATTTCAAGATATTGATGTAGTAAATCCTTTATCAAAACCATTTTCAAGACAAATAAATGTAAAAAAATTAATATGGTATTTATATTTCATCAAAAAACTTCACAAATTATTAGGGATTCCAAATATTAAATAATTCTCATTGCGGCAGTAAGGTCATTGTTGTCGTATATGTTAAAAATATTCCATTTCTTGTTTAGTAAAACAATACATAGAATAAATACTACCTTTGAATGAAAATAAAATTATAAGGGGTTAATTATAAATTTTTTAAAAGAATGATGTGTATATTATCATAACATTCAACAATGAAATAATATTGAGATAGTGTCCCTTACATTGAGTCTGAATCATCACTTATGTTCCTTGCTCTTCCTCAAATTGGGTAACCCCATTCACTACTAGAAAATGGACCTATCCCCACGGTTTTCTCCAAAACTGTGGGGATAGACCCCCTATACCCACGGTTTTGGAAAACCGTGGGTATAAGTGACTTTTCAAGACCTATCCCCATGGTTTTCCAAAACCGTGAGAATAGGGGGGGGGTCTATCCCCACGGTTTTCCAACACCGTGGGGATAGGTCCTGAAAAGTGACCTATACCCACGGTTGCCCAAAACCGTGGGTATAGGGGTACCTATCCCCACGGTTTTGGGGAAAACTGTGGGGATAGGTCTGGGCTAAAATACCTATACCCACGGTTATGAAAAACCGTGGGTATAGGTCACTTTTGTCTGCGCGGGAAAAAAAATTTCCGGAAGGAAATTTTTTTGGCGGGAACCCTATACCCACGGTTCTTCCCTCTATACCCACGATTTTTATAGCTATATTTAACTATATATATATATATATATATATATATCTGTGTGTGTGATGTTAGGGTTGTGGTTAGATGTGGTGTTTGCATCCAAGACGTTGCTGGATCGAAACTCGGCGCCTGCATTATTTTAGGACCTATACCCACGGTTTTGAAACCGTGGGTATAGGCTGCGGACACTGTGGAAATTGACTATATTTTGGTGACACGGTGGCATGAAACCAATACCCACGGTTTTAGAAAACCGTGGGTATAGGCTAGGGACCTATATCGATTCCATTCCATCCCAAGGTTCCCAAAACCGTGGGTATAGCCTATACCCATGGTTTTGGGGGTTATACCCACGGTTTTGAACCGTGGGTATAGGCCATTTTTTCAATAGTGTTTCACTTTAAGCTATTAGGAACTATTTAATTGACTTATTATTAATCAATGTATTTTACGTGTAATATAGGTGTGTTCAGAACTTATTTGGTTAGATGATGGATGATCCAAGGGGGCTTGAGATGTGTGAGTAAGGTTTATAGATGGTGTCCTTTTATAAGAGGGAGTAGGGGAACTTTTGGAATGTTTGAATATATTATTTTATAACTAATTTTTATTTGAATTATAATAACATAAAAGTGTTATATATCTAATATAAGATAATTATGGGTAGAAATACTCTCATACTATGGGTTTTATACGTGCATAGATCACAAATTTTACCTTATCTTTTAGCTTTAACCATTAACTAACTAATTTTACTTTTGTAATGTCTTGTTATATATTCATAATATGGTTAATATATTAACTATAAAAATCCAATAGAACCTCATGAGGTTAATTAATTACATTTTCAACATTATCTATATAGTTTGTAAGAATATTTTATTTTAAAGATTATTTTATCATTTAATAAATTAGTATTTTTTTAAACTCATTTATAACAATTTTTATACCATTCATATCATGACTTTTTTAAAATCCATAAAAAATTATTATTTAAAAAAACATAATTAATTTAAATATAACAAGTCATAAAAATACCTAAAATTATTTTATGTCATTAAATTTTTCAAAATATATTTATTTTAATATTTATAATCTCATTTATTTAAATAATTCATTAATAAGGTAATCACTACATCACCATTGTGTCTTAAATAAATTTATTTATTTGATGTATAAAAATTAATAATAAAATTAAATGATGTAGTATATCTTTGAATCTTTTTAATGACTTTTTATAGTCGAAATGATAACTTATATAACCCCATAAAAAATTGTTTTACTAAAATATACTTGTTTAGTTTATATTATATTAATCTATAAATTAAAATTAATTAACAATAATTTTCACACACAAGTGGCTCCATGGGGTCCTAAAATCAACCCATGGATTCCCATTGTCAGACATATCTCATGAAATAGGGTTATTACATGTTTTAGGGTAATTTAATATTATTTTTTACTATCATTTTCAGATTTACCATTTAACCATGATAAATAAAATATCTACTGGAGTTACTATTCATAATGTCTAAAAATAAAAGGTACCAATTTAAAAAAAATTGTAACACTTGATTACAAGTTTGGATTACATTTTTACAAATTCAAAACATACAAGTTTCATAAATTAATATAAAATTAATTCTCATTGTCAAAACCAAAAAACTTTTTTTAAGTAAAAACTACCAAAATATTGACATGTGTTTATGTACAATTTCAAAGTCAAATTACGTATAATAACCAAAATTGTATTAAATGATAAAAAAATTAATCCAATTATATTTTAAAACCAATTATATGTACAATATAACTATATTAATAAATTGGATTAAAAGGCATTTTTGAATTCAAATGAAGTATTTTTCACTATTCATTATAAAATGAACTTTAGTAGAAAATAACCAAAATTACATCCAAAGTAAATTGGGATGTTCCGATTCTAAAGAAGATGATTATTTTGTCATATAAAACATATAATGGGGTAAAAACATAGATTTAAATAAGGTTCTCCATCTAGAGGCCGTAAAACTACAATTTTAGATAAATAATTCTTTTATTTGAAAAAAATTAATTCATTCTTATATCGTATCTATAAAACATATAACATTAATTTAAAACATTAAATTAAATTTATATCATATATTTTTCATTAAATAAAAACCAATAATGTGTGATATGAAAACACATTTATTTTGTTTTAAATTTGTTTTCCTAAAAACACATATATTTTATTCAAATGGTTTTTATTTCCATATCTAATAAATTTGGTAACTAATGAATCATCATATAATTACCTGTAAACCATATTTCCACATTTAGTTGATACTATTAATTCCCCCAATATAATGGAATGGCATTAACTACCATTTAAAATAATAATAATAATTTTGTATTATTTTTCAGTATAACTCAATGTTCTGTATAATGTAAGATTTCAGAGAAGCCTGTTGTTCCGTGTCAAGTATGCTATCAGAAAAAGAGTAAAATTTTTATTAAAATTAATTTCATATTCATAAGTATTAATAGAAATCAAATATTAATATTCTATAAATATGTTGGTCATTACATCCTTCCAACCTTTTGGAAATTGAGTGCTTGAAATTTTAAAATGGGGTTCGGAATCATCATTGAAAGTCTCAAATCATAAAAAGTGTCAATAAAACAATCACTTTAAATGATATAAAGAGACGTATAATGGTCACATGAGATAAATTATACTACTATTCCATGAAAAATGGATATTTAAGAGAAAAATTACCTTCATATTCTGATGGAGAGTGATAAAAAATGATCAGGATAATTTTAACCACTAGAAAAAAACAAAGTTTTGATAGGTTAAATGGTCTTTCATTCCCTAGTAGGAGATGAAAACAGACGATGTTTTTTTGTTTTAGGTTCCCTTTTATAATTTTAGAGAATTTATTTATTTTATTCACTCTGAAAATAAGGAAATATACTTACCTTTCAAGTATAATTTCATTCATTAATAAAATTCTACCTTAAACTCATATTTTCTCCAAATGATGACTATTCATGAAGACATGGTTACCACTGAAGTGCTAAAATAAACATAAATAGAATCAGATAATCAACAAAAAAATAACAATATAATTCCCCTATCTTTAGAAATTATCCAAAAATAAAATTTTTAGTAACATACTATATAATCCCTAAAAAGGATAATCCGTTATAAATTGAAATACTAATCTTAATCTTCAAAACTCAACAACTAATACCCAAAGTTAAACAAAGACCATTCAGTATACAATTATACTTAAAATTCATCAATATAATATAAACTACGATTGAAACCCAAAACATATAACAATTTAATCACATAGTATTCCATAGTAAATATTTAATTTTATCTCCCAATGAAATTGACTACTCTTAGCATCTCATAATGTAGTGTAATTAACCTATCACATATTCTCAATGAGAGGTTAATAATTTCCATAAATAAATCATATCGACATATGTTTTCTATAAAAACATATGTTATTCCAAAATAAATGTTCACTCATTAATCCAAGAATTAAATCCCCTATTATTCTATTTTCCTTAGGCACATAGTGTTCCCCAGAAGATAGAAAGTCCTCCAAAATAACCTTTATCACTTAATCAAAAAGATCATTTTCCTATACAAAGGATAACTTTTAAAAAAACAAAACATCCCAAATTACCTATTATTAATCAATAAAATAATTTAACTAAAATAAATTAGGCATACTAACAAGGGACTTCACGTAGTTTTGTGGTAGGTGATAAATCCTAGTCGCCCTTCAGTTGTGTGTTTGATTCCCGCATCTTTGTCCAACGCGAAGGGTTGTCACACGGTCAGCGTGTTTTCCTCTTTCAAAAATCATATACTTATAATAACATCAACTAAATGAGATAAAATCCTTAAAAATATCCATAACATTTTTTAACCTCAAAGGTGATTTCATACTCCAAATTTTGCATCCAAAAAATAAATAGCCTATAATTGCATAAAAAAGAAAATATCACATGAACCCCTAAGGTTAACCATTATGTACACACAAGAAAAGATAATTCTTCCTTGAATAACATTATCACATATCAAACATCTGGGTTACACATACTAGAAATATAATTCCAAAGTAATCCTATCATTAATACATTTATACATATCCTTAAACATGAATCCATCATAACTCTTCAATTCCAAGACATCTTAATCATCGAACATTCTTTATGATCCTTTATCCATGTTCTTTCATCTTATTATTTTATACATATTTTCTAGAAAAAAAATCATGCATAATGTCCTAATATTTCATTAATGTAAAAACATTTGGTAAGAAATAATCCATACCTTTCTTAGGTCATTTTTATTATCCTCATTTTCAATTGGAATGACATTATCAATTGGTAAACATATATTTTTATGATCCTATTTATCCCATTACCAATCCTTCTTTGTAGGAAAACTATTTTTATAATTACTAGGCACACCACAGTTAAAACATTCAATTGATCTTTCATAAATAACATCTTTCCCTTTCCTATAGTCAACTGGAAGATTCCTTTTCCGATGGTAGGTTGTTGCTTTATATACTTTATTACCACATCTGAAATGTCTTCCGATCTCTTTGAAGAATTTTCCTATGTGTATATTTCCACATACTTTACACAATGGTTTTTTAATGTACATAAATTTATGATTATTACCTAAACATCCATTGGGATTCATTTCTCTCATATATTATTCCTTATAAAAATCACCAAAGTTCAAGTGGTAAATCATAAGTCAAGAAAGTTGGTTATGAATAACCACAAGTGTTCTCAATGCATCAACCATTTCATTCTGTTTATAATTCAAAAAAACAATACAATTACCATCACATCCATTGATACTTTGGTTCCTTTTAGATCTATCCTATTACTAAAACCAAAAAAGGATAGTGTGTGTATATCAATAAAGTCATCATATACTATCTTATGAGGAGGGTAAACACTAAGATATACTTATTAATTTTCTCTCAAACTCATTATATTTATCAAAAATAACTATGAATATTTTTTATATGATAACCATTATAGTTATTTCACTTTTGATTAAATAACAACTTGTCCTCTAAAGTAATCTAAACCGACATCTAATATAAACTGTAGGGCCTCAGCATTAAACATTACAAAATCAATAATTATGATAATAATTTACATTGAGGATATTTTCTGGTTTAGAGTTTTAGATAAATAGGTCATTAATTATACATAAAACGTGAATATTATAGGTATACAAGTCTACTCAATATCCATTTATTCATAAAATAAGAACTCTTTTATAAAATGAAACATGTTTAGTTCAATGTTTTAAACAGAATGACTTTTCCTTGACACTCTTCCAATTTAAGACCAATGAAAAGGATTTTAAAAGCCTGGGTAGAGCATAAAAATTTCAGTACATGATATATAAAAAAAGAAATATGTTATATTTCATAACAACATGTAAACCAATAACAGTATATCATAAAGTAATTGTTTCACCTTAAACATTTTGAAGAAAACTTCACTGAATATAACCTCGTAGATTACCCTTTTTGTAACCAAATTATTACCATAAATCCCATATAAAGAAACATATAGAATATAAAGGAATCTTTGGACATAACCATACATAAATGGAATAACTATATAGTCGAATACCACACTTATCACTGAATTAAATAGACATACCGCCAACTTCTATACCCAATGCATTATAGGTTATAAAGTGACCACCCTTCCTTGGTTTATCACGAAACCACCCATGATTTGGTTTATTATGTAACCACTAGTCAAATGTATATGTATCATTATAAAATCATCACACATAAAATATTTAAAATATTAATATTTCAATCATAAACTTTTATTTTCAATCACAAGAAATAATTTCAATATATTGAAATAGTACACACACATTAAAGACCATTTTCAATAACAAAATATGTAAAAAGTTTATATGGTATTTTTTTCTAATTAAAAATATATTGTCATATTAAGGAATCCAAATATAAAATAATACTCGTGGCAGGGGAAAGGTCATTATAGCCGCATATGATAAAAAAATTCTTTTTTCATTTAGTAAAACACTACGTAAAAAAAGATTCCATTATAATGAAAATAAATGCAAAAGGGTTTTATTATATACCATGTGAAGTAAGAGGATTTATAGTATCGAAACATGCCACAATGAATAGAGATTGAGTCAAACTCCCATAACTTCAGTTTGAATCGTCATATATTTTCCTTATTCTTCCTCAAATCAGGTAACTCCTTTTGATTTAAGATAAAGGGCCTTCATTAATCACCTTATATGTAATTTAAGGATTTTAGGAGTAAGATAGGAATGTTGTGAGATTATTTGGGAAGATTTTGGACATGTGAAGGGGGATTGAGAGGTGTGAGTACGGGTAAGAGGTGGATCCCTTTTATAAGGGGAATGAGTGTCACTTTTGGAATGTTTGAAAGTATAATATTATTATTAATTGATTTTTAAATTATAATAACACCAATGTAGAGACCCAAAGCTTGACTTAAATAGAAATTACATTACTTTTGCGGAATACTTAATACATAACGAAAACAGACACACAAGGACCATAATAGTTTAGTGTCTTTGGAAACTCGGAAAATAATCTTCTAATCATGGTGAAAGATCTTCAACATCTCCCATAAAGATCTTCACCTCTTAGTTTTCTTACCTAAAACCTTTATTTAAATCCTGGGGAAAAGAAAACATATAAATGGTGATCTCAAATGCTCAGTAAGGGTAAGTATATAGAATATAAAACAATCTAGAAACATTCGAATGCAAAAACTTGAACATAAAATCTAAACATCAAAGTCATGAGAAATGACATAAATCTTGGAAGTACACAAATCATAGATCATAAAGGAACATTAGTCATGATAAAATAGCATGTTAATAAAACATGTAATTATGTCATTCATTAAGCACATGTTATGATTTCCATGGTACCCAAGGCATTGCTTCCAAGGCCATCTTAGTGGACAAAGTCCCATTCTGAATCGAGTTCACTTCTTGTTCCAGTCCTGTAACACTAAATCGGATTAACTTAACATTCCAGCCATGTATATCTCATGAGATATAAATATTGACCCAATTCATTGGAGGGATATATAGGTCCCACCCATCTCATAATTAAGTCATTCTTACTTGTGCCACAAAATAAACTTGAAACATTCATCATAACCCAATGAATAAAAGGGGTTTTATAAACATCATCCCATCATCACATAATCCATATAAAAAAATGGAATTTCATAATAATAAAATTGAAACCATGTAAATCATAGATACATTATACTTGAAACATACACATATGAAATAATGTCATCTTAGATGGAAAATGGTTTTGATAAAACATTTGAAATGAATTCTTGAGGAAAATATCCTTTCTTCTTCAAAATCAAATTCTTTTCACAAAACTTCATGCAATTTTTAAAAGAAAGAGACTTTTTTGAAAATAGTCATGAAATATTTTTGAGTAAACTTCATGAAAATAAGGCTTTATAAAACCGTATAAATCCTTTCATGCCGTATAAGTTTAAAAAAAATTCTTCTTGTACTTTTGCCGGAAAAGTCAAAAAGTACCTCGTAACATAAAAAAAAGAAAGATTCCTTACATACCATGTAGTAAAAGGCAAAAATAGGTAAAAAGGAATTTAAAAATACATGAAACCATTTTTAGAAAACAGGAACATGGATGATAAATATAACCCCAGTTAATACGTATGAATAAACAATCTCAGATAAAAACGATATGGGAAAAGTTATCCCTTACCTTATGTCTGATATGCTTCGTATGTATCCTAACCTCTTGTATAATGATTTAAATAATGTCATTTACTTATTACATAATCATATTCATTGATATTATATCATATATGGTTCACTAAGTATTTATATTACCCGTTCATTTGTCAATTCCATGTTAAAGTAGCGTTTTGGGTAAAATTGTTTCATTTATCGTATGTGTTTGGACTTGTTGTTCTTGATATTATTAGTACTTATATCATGATTTACTTACTTCCAGAATTTATAAAATGATTTATATATCATATATATTCAGTATATATATATATATATAATAGATAGATAAATGAAATGAAACACACCGTTCATAGAGACGGTAGGCCATACGTACGCATGAACGATGTTTTCCTTTCCTAATTGACTTGAATGGAAGTAAGTAGATGACATATATATATATATAGACACACATAAATCCAGTAGATTAATTATGTCATATATTTCATTATTATTTATTATATATACTTTATAATCATTCTTGAATGGTTAACATGGAAAATGAATCTCATCACATCGTGGAGGCGGTAGCCCATACATACGCACGTGCGATGATATCATTCCCATGATCGTGGAATTATATTGAAGGGTATGTATAATATTTCAGAATCAATATCACTTTAAAATAATCATATATAGTTATTTATTTACACCATTATACCCATCCAATTAAGGTGGTGGTCGAAAACAGATTACACCACGGCGTGGAGACGGTATTCCGTACGTACACACGCGCGGTGATTTTGTTTTTAGTAGGATGATAGAAGGTGAAATATGGTTGTTTCATATTTATAATAACATATCAGTATATAATTAATACTGATTTTATTACTTTATAATGAGACAACTAAATAAAAAGAAGTAGAAGAAGAAAGAAACTTGAGAAAATCGGAAGAAGATATTACCTCTTCTTTAACGCACCTCCTTTAACCTTCCTCTTATGGAAGTAGAGTTGGTCTTCTGAGAAGACCAGAACTTCCAGAATGTTTCTAGGGAAGTGAAGAAAAATGGACAGGGTTTGGCCGAGCTTAAAGTCTCAAAAGTGTGTGAATAGAAGAGGGAAGGGGTTCCCTTTTTATATGGGAGGAGAGGGGCACCTTTGGAAAAACGTAAAATATTATTTTATAATAAAGTCATATTCAGTATATAATAGCTCCAATTTGATTTATTTAGAAGCTAAGGTGGGTATGGGTCGAAATAATCTCATCAAATAGAATTTACAAAAGTTTAAGTTTCTATTTTAACCTTATCAGTTATATTTAACTTTAAGTTAAATAATTTTACTTTTACCGTGTCTTCTTGTTTTCTTACTCTATAAGGTTAATAAACTTACTATAACAAGACAAACGAACCCAAATTTGTTTATTATTAATATATATAACCTTATCAAAGTCATTTGACCGAAAAGTAGATTTTTAGGAAAAAAATAACAATTAATAATATAATATTTGTTTTCAAAACTATTTTATCTCAATTTTGACACTATTTGGTAATTGATTTTTGTGAAAATTATAAAAGAATGATTAGTTCGAAAAAAGTTAATTAAATCAATATTAACATGTCATATTAACCTATAAAATTATTTTAATTCAAAAAAAGTCTCAAATTACATTTATTTGGGTATTTATAACATCAATTATGTCAATATTTCATTAATAAGATAATTACTGCATCATCATTGTGTCATAAATAAATTAAATTATTTAATGTATAAAAATTATAAATAAAATAACATTATGTAGGAAATTTTTTTATATTTCTAATGAATATTTATATTCTAATTTATCTTATGTATGACCCTATATTAAAAATATTTTAGTTATTAAACTTTGATTTTAACTATTTTAACTATTCTTTAAATAAAATAATATTAAATGTCCTAATCTAATCCAAGTGGACCTAAATGGTCATATTTTCTTCCTAAGGTTGTTTTTTATCTAATTACACTTATCCAATATAATTAGGACATGTGTTAGGGTAATAATAATATCATTTTTACCCTTAATTACCCTATTTACTTTTAACTGTGGTAAATAAATGTTAAAAGTTACTATTCACCAAAAATTATTTTCATCTCATTAAACCATATTTTATTCCTTGATATTAACAGTTTCTCTTGGATTTTCTAAATTCCACTCACAGAAGCAGTAAAATTATGTTTTATGTGAATTTATAAATTCTCCTAGGAGGTGGGTAAAAGACAGAGAAAAGTTCAATAAAATTTTTATATATCTAAAATTATTATAAAATGACTCCAATTAATTACATTGAACTTATATAGGTATTTTGTATCAATTTTGACCTAAAATAAATTTAAAAAAAATAAAAAAAAAATTAAATAAAAAGTCGGTTTTTAAATAGTAACCCAGTGTTTTCACTATTCATCAAAAATTGATAGTTTTCATAAAAATACCAAAATTTCACCCTATTCTAATTTAGATATTCAGAATCCAAAAATGAAGTCTATTTTGAAAGATAAAATTTATAAAATTCCAAAAAGTGGGTATTACTATTCCTAACGGCTACTTCATAATAATATTATAATAATATCTCGTTTAGTGAAACTTGGTATTGTGTACTACACATGCTATCGATGAAGGTCTTGATTGAATGTAATGCAAGACAAGTCAGGGCTGCGTGTAGTGAAATCTCTATTTTGTGTTGCGTATAACATAATCAAAACTTATTTCATTTATACATTAAACAAAATCTATACATAGTGTTGCGTAGAATAATTTCCACAAAACGAACTTCAAATAGTGTTTGACACTAGCCAAGAATAGTGTTGTGTATACTGCAAGCTAATACGGTGTTGCGTATAGTACATGATAATCTTGGTGTAGCGTACAACACAAAAAATCAAAGTAATAAAAAAAAATACTTCTCACAAAATCTCGGGCTGTTACATTCAACCCCCCTTAAAATGAATTTCTCCCTCAAAATTTGTCAGGGTTGTAAATGGTTTACTACTTGAAATTCTCTTTCATAGAAACCCACATCGTAAAAAGGAATACTAAAACATTATTTTAAAAAGGAAATTTAGAAATGTAATGGTTACCTAGATTAACTCATCACTGGGTTTCCACATAGGAGAACATTGCTGAAAATATGGATATGGAAGAGAAATCTAACCATCATGTTATGATGGAGAGTGGTAGAGAACATGGCTATGAAAAATCCAACAATCACAAAGCCATAGATTTGTGATGATCTAAGGTACCATCCAATTCATCAGATATAAGAGTTTTGGGACAACATTTTTGGCTTTCAAGATAATTTCCCTAATGTTGAAGAATTTTTGAATTAAAAGAAATTCTTACTTGATTTTGGTACAATATCATTGTTGTTCATGTCTTGAACAATTTCCACTTCATCACTTAAAAAAATGAAGTTGAATTTGTTTTCCATGAAGTGTTAGCGAATCATGCGATAGAATGATACGTCATTTCATCTGTCACAAACATAAGGTTAGAAAAGGTTATATACATAAGTCCATCTATGGTGATATTATTTGTATATGGTTCCAAAAATGGACTTATACTTCATCTATCATACCGCTTAATGAAATAAAACTAGTTTATACTAACCAGGGAATTCCTGTTGGCCAGTAGCAGGCGATAAAGGCATATCGCACATCAGTTGTGGCTTCGATTCCCACAGCCTTGTCCGAAGTGATGGGTTGTCGCCCATCCTATCGGGGGTCCTTTTTCTAAAACTACACTATTATATCATTCCTGCAATAATATCAAAAAAAATTCTAGCCTTAAACAATACTATCTTATGTCTAACTTAATTCATTCCAATATTTAGGCTTATCCAAAATACTGTTGTCCAATCTCATATTATAGTGAAAATGATTACCAGATAGTTCATATAACAAGCTTGTTAATACCATCATTGATCCCCATATATCATAATATATGTCTTTTTGGTCACATTACAAACATTCGAAGGCCTTAATCATGTATTATCTTGAAAAATGAATACCCATTGAACCATAGTGAAAACATGAGTGCTATCAAAAGTTAACTCTTTCCACATACCAAAATCACAAAATTCTGTATACTCAAACCATGATATCACGTAGTCCTTATAACAATCATGATCTCATGAATAATATCAGACATATTATTTCCTCCTTATCCATTATTTATGTGCATATCATCTTATTTCCAAAAATATATGAATAACATTTCATGGTTACCAGTAACATTATACATATACTTTCAAATACTTTTGGAAAAACAACAGTGTAACAATCCTTATATGTTTATTTATTCCATAGTACCATTAAATTACCTATACAACATAACTCTTGATAAAAATACAATCATTCCACTACCTTCTTAAACCATTGACCAAGCATCAACACTTCTTTCATCTCATATATCATTTGTAGTCTCCTCATCATCATCCACATAAATACTACCCATATGACCATGCTGATTCTCTTCATGAGATTTTCCCTTAGGGCATTGGTTTGTATAATTCCCATACATTCCACATTTAAAACATCTAATCATTTTTGATGTCATAGCAATACCATTATCCTTATCCATGGTGTTAACTAAACCTTTTCCTTTTCACTTACTGGATTTTTTTCCTTTTTTCCGTACCCAAAGCATCTTCCAGTTCCTTTGAAACATTCTCCTTAATGCCTCTTCCCACATGATTTACATGATAGAAATTGAACTTTCCTTCCCCTATGATCATCATGAAACTCCATCTTTCTCTTATTATTTGAGTTGGAAAACTTACCAAAGTTGAGATTATTGATCATATTATGAGATTACTGATTAGGCATAATAACGATATGTGGACATCCAGATCCAATTTCATTCGGTTGCTCCTGAACAATATCATTCCATTGTCCATCATATCCTCCATTATCGTGAATCTTCTTGTTCCCAGTCATTTTTAAAAACCCAAAAAGAATAGTGTGAGAGGCCAAAATCATAATCAAGGGGGATCACCTTCAATATCTAACATCTTAGGTTAAATTCTAAGATCGTTACCATAATTCTTGGACTATAACCTATACTTGTACTTAACCTTAGGTACATCCCTAGACATACCTTAGAAATATCTCTAGGGATCTCACTAAAGTTCTCACATCCTAGTCTCCAAAGGTTAACTAAACCTTTCCTTTGATACCAACTGTAGAGACCTGAAGCTTGACGTACATGAAAATTAAATTACTTTTGCAGAATACTTAATAAAAAACAAAAACAGACACACAAGGGCCATAATAGTTTAGTGTCTTTGGAAACTCGGAAAATAATCTTCTAATCGTGGTGAAAGATCTTCAACATCTCCCACAAAGATCTTACCCTCTTTGTTTTCTTACCTAAAACATTTCTTTAAATCCTGGGGAAAACAAAACATATAATGGGTGAGCTCAAATTCTCAGTAAGGGTAAGTATAGAGAACATAAAACAATCCATAAACATTCGAATACAAAAACATGAACATAAAATCTAAACATCAAAATCATGATCAACGACATAAATCTTGGAAGTACAAAAAGCATAGATCATAAAGGAACATTAGTCATGATAAAATACCATGGTAATAAAACATGTAATTGTGGCATCCATTAATCACATTTAATGATTTCCATAGTATCCAAGGCATTGCTGCCATGGCCATATTAGTGGACAAAGTCTCATTCTGAATCGAGTTCATTCCTCGTTTCAGCCCTGTAACACTAAATCGGATTAACTTACCATTCCAGCCATGTCTGTCTCCTGAGATATAAATCTTTACCCAATGCATTGGAGGGTGATATAGGTCACAAAAATCTCATAATGAAATCATTCTTAATTGTGCCACAAAATAAACTTGAAACATTCATCATAACCCAAAGAATAAAATGGGTTTCCTAAACAGCATCCCATCATCACATAATCCACATAAAACAAATGTTAATTTCATCATAAGAAAATTGAAACCATGTAAATCATAGAGACATTATACTTGAAACATACACATATGAAATAATTTCATCTTATATGGAAATTTTTTTTGATAAAACATTTGAAATGGATTCTTGAGGAAAATGTCCTTTCTTCTTCAAAATGAATTTCTTTTCACAAAAAGTCATGAAATTTTTAAAAGAAAGATATTTTGTTGAAAATAGTAATGAAATATTTTGGAGTAAGCTTCATGAAAATAAGGCTTTATAAAACCGTATAAATCCTTTCATGTCGTATAAGTTAAAAAAACATTCTTCTCGTACTTTTTCCAGAAAAGTCAAAAAGTACCTCATAACGTAAATAAAAGAAAGATTCCTTACATACCATGTAGTAAAAGACAAAAATGGGTAAAAATTACTTTAAACATACATGAAACCATTTTTAGAAAACAGGAACATGGATGATAAATATAACCCCTGTGAATACATATGAATAAACAATCTCGGATAAAAACGAGATGGGAAAAGTTATCCCTTACCTTATGTCCGGTAGGCTTCATATGTATCTGAACCTCATATATAATGGTTTAAATAATTTCATTGACTTATTACAGAATCATATTCATTGTTATTATATCATATATGGTTCACTTAGGTATTTATATTACCTGTTCATTTGTCAATTCAATGTTAAAGTAGCATTTTGGGTCAAATTGTTTCATTTATCGTACGTGTTTGGACTTTTTGTTCTTGATATTATTATTACATATATCATGATTTACTTACTTCAAGAATGTAAAACATGATTTATATATCATATATATTCAGTATATATATATATATAATAGATAGATAAATGAAATGAAACACATCGTTCATGGAGACGGTAGGCCGTACGTACGCATGAACGTTGTTTTCCTTTCCTTATTGACTTCAATGGAAGTAAGTAGATGAAATATATGTATATTTATATACATAAATCCAGTAGCTTCATTATGTCATATATTTCATTATTATTTATTATATATAATTTATAATCATTCTTGAATGGTTAACTTGGAGAATGAATCTCATTGTGTCGTGGAGACGGTAGTCCGTACGTACGCAGGGGCGATGATATCATTCCCATGATCGTGGAATTATATTGAAGAGTATGTATAATATTTCAGAATAAATATCACATTACAATAATCATATATAGTTATTTATTTAAACCATTATACCCATCCAAGTAAGGCGGTGGTCGAAAACAGATTACACCACGACGTGGAGACGGTATTCTGTACGTACGCACATGCGGTGATTTCGTTTTCTGTAGGATGGATAGAAGGTGAAATAGGGTTGTTTCATGTTTATAATAACATATCTGTATATATTTAATACTTATGTTATTACTTTATAATGATACATCTAAAGAAGAAGAAGTAGAAGAAGAAATAAACTTGAGAAAATCGAAAGAAGAGATTACCTCTTCTTCGACGCACCTCCTTTAAGATTCCTCTTGTGGAGGTATAGTTGGTCTTTTGAGAAGACCAGAACTTCCAGAATGTTTATAGGGAAGTGGATAAGATAAATGGTCAGGGTTTGGCCGAGCTTCAAGGCTCAAAAGGGTGTGAACAGAAGAGGGAAGGGGTGCCCTTTTTATAAGGGAGGAGAGGGGCACCTTTGGAAAAACATAAAATATTATTTTATAATAAAGTCATACTCAGTTTATAATAGCTCCAAATTGATTTATTTTTAATCTAAGGTGGGTATGGATAGAAATAATCTCATAAAATAGAATTTATAAAAGTTTAGGTTTCTATTTTAACCTTATCATTTAGATTTAACTTTAAGTTAAATAATTTTACTTTTACCATGTCTTCTTGTTTTCTTACACTATAAGGTTAATAAACATACTATAACAAGACAAACGAACCCCAAGTTGTTTAATATTAATATATATAACCTTATCTAAGTCATTTGGAAAAAAAATATATTTTTATGAATAAAATAACAATTAATAATATAATATTGGTTTTAAAAACTATTTTATGTCAATTTTGAAACTATTTGGTAATTGATTTTTGGGAAAATAATAACAGAATGATTAGTTCAAAAAAAGTTAACTAAATCAATACTAACATGTCATATTAACCTATAAAATTTGTTTAATTCATAAAAAGTCTCAAATTACATTTATTTGGGTATTTATAACATCAACTATGTAAATATTTCATTAATAAGATAATTATTGCATCATCATTGTGTCATAAATAAATTAAATTATTTAATGTCTAAAAATTATAAATAAAATACCATTATGTAGTAAATCATTTTATATTTCTAATTAGTATTTATAGTCGAAGTTATCTTATGTATGACCCTATATTAAAAATGATTTAGTTTTTAAACATTGATTTTAACTATTTTAACTGTTCTTTATATAAAATAATATTAAATGTCCTAATCCAATCCAAGTGGACCTAAATGGTCATATTTTATTCATAAGGTTGTTTTTTGTCGAATTACACTTATCCAATAGAATTAGGACATGTGTTAGGGCAATAATAATATCATTTTTACCCTTAATTACCCTATTTACTTTAAACCGTGGTAAATAAAAGTAAAAAATTACTATTCACCAAAAATTATTTTCATCTCATTGAACCATATTTTAGTCCTTGATATTAACCATGTCTCTCGGATTTTCGAAATTCCACTCACATAAGCGGTAAAATTATGTATTATGTGAATTTCCAAATTCTCCTAGGAGGTGGGTAAAAGACGGTGAAAAGTTCAATAAAATTTGTATATATCTAAAATTATTATAAAATGACTCCAATGAATTACATTGAAGTTATAGAGTTATTATATATCAATTTTTACATAAAATAAATTTAAATAAAATAAATAATTTTTTAAATAAAAAGTCGGTTTTTAAATAGTAACCCAGTGTTTTCACTATTCATCAAAAATTGAATATTTTTAGAAAAATACCAAAATTTCACCCTAAGCTAATTTTGATATTTCGAATCCAAAAATGAATTCCGTTTTGGAAGATAAAATTTATAAAATTCCAAAAAGTGGGTATTACTATTCATAACGGCTAGTTCGTAATAATATTATAATAATATCTCTTTTAGTAAAACATGGTAGTGTACTTCACACGCTATCGATGAAGGTATTGATTGCATGTAATGCAAGCCAAGTCAGGGTTGCGTCTAAGGAAATCTATGTTTGGTGTTGCGTATAACATAATCAAAGATTATTTCATTTATACATTAAACAAAATATATACATAATGTTGTGTAGAATAATTTCCACAAAACAAACTTGAAATAGTGTGTAACACTAGCCAAGAATAGTGTTGCGTATACTACAAGCTTATACGGTGTTGTGTATAGTACAAGATAATCTTGGTGTCATGTACAACACAAGACATCAAAGTAATTAAAAAATAATATTTCTCATAAAATCTCGGGTTGTTACATTATACCCCCCTTAAAATGAATTTCTCCCTCGAAATTAATCGGGTTTGTAAATGGTTTACTACTTGAAAGTTTCTTTCATAGAAACCCACATCGTAAAAAGGAATAATAAAACTTCATTTTAAAAAGGAAAGTTAGAAATGTAACGGTTACCCAGATTAACTCATCACTGGGTTTCCACATAGGAGAACATAGGTGAAAATATGGATATGGAAGAGAAATCTACCATCATGTTCTGATGGAGAGTCGTAGAGAACATGGCTATGAAAAATCCAACAATCACAAAGCCATAGATTTGTGATGATCTAAGGTACCATCTGATTCATCAGATATAAGAGTACTTGGAAAAAATTTTGGCTTTCAAGATAATTTCCCTAATCTTGAAGAATTTTTTAATTAAAAGAAATTATTACTTGATTTTGGTACAATCTCATTGTTGTTCTTGTCTTGAACAATTTCTACTTCATATCTTAAAAAAATGAAGTTGAATTTGTTTTCCATGAAGTGTTAGCAGATCATACGATAGAATGATAGGTCATTTCATTTGTCTCAAACATAAGGTTAGCAAAAGTTATATACATAAGTCCATCTATGGTGATATTATTCGTATATGGTTCAAAAAATGGACGTATACTTCATCTATCATACCGCTTAATAAAATAAAACTAGTTTCTACTAACCAGGGACTTCCTATAGGCCAGTGGCAGGCAATAAAGGCCTGTCGCACATTGGTTATGGGTTCAATTCCCACAGCCTTATCTGATGTTATGGGTTGTCTCCCATCCTATGGGTGGTCCTTTTTCTAAAACTACATGATTATAACATTCCTCTAATAATATCCAAAAAATTTCCAGCCTTAAACAATACAATCTTATGTCTAACTTAATTCATTCCAATCTTTAGGCTTATCCAAAATACTATTGTCCAATCTCATATTATAGTGAAAATGATTACCAGAGAGTTCATATAACAAGCATGTTAATACCATCATTGATCCCCATATATCATAAGATATGTCTTGTTGGTCACATTCCAAACATTTGAATGCCTTAATCATGTATTCTCTTGAAAAATGAATACCCATTGAACCATAGTGAAAACATGAGTGCTGTAAAAAGTTAACTCTTTTCACATACCAAAATCCCAAAATTCTGTATACTCAAACCATGATATCACTTAGTCCTTATAACAATCATGAGCTCATGAATACTATCAAACATATTATTTCCTCCTTATCCATTCATTATGTTCATATCATCATCTTTCCAAAAATATCTGAATAACCTTTCATGGTTACCAGTACCATTCAACATATACTTTCAAATACTTTATGAAAAACAATAGTGTAACAATCCTTAGATGTTTCTTTATTCAATAGTACCATTAAATTACCTATACAACATAACTCTTGATAAACATACAATCGTTCCACTACCTTCTTAAACCATTGACCAAGAATCAACACTTCTTTCATCTCATATATCATTTGTAGTCTCCTCATCATCATCCACATAAATACTACCCATATGACCATGTTGATTCTCTTCATGAGATTTTCCCTTAGGGAATTGATTTGTATAATGCCCATACATTCCACATTTAAAACATCTAATCATTTTTGATGTCATAGAAACACCATTATCCTTATCCATGGTGTTAATTGAACCTTTTCTTTTGCACTTACTACATTTTTGTCCTTATTTTCCACACCCAAAGTATCTTCCAGTTCCTTTGAAACATTCTCCTTGATGCCTCTTCCCACGTGATTTACATGACAGAAATTGAACTTTCCTTCCCCTATGATTATCATGAAACTCGATCTTTCTCTTATTAGCTGAGTCGGGAAACTTACCAAAGTTGAGATTATTGATCATATTATGAGATTTTTGATTAGGCATAATAATGATATGTGGACATCTAGATCCAATTTCATTCGGTTTCTCCTGAAGAATATCATTCCATTGTCCATCATATCCTCCATTATCGTGAATATTCCCGTTCCCAGCCATTTTTTAAAAACCCAAAACGAATAGTTTGAGAGGCCAAAATCATAATCAAGGGGGATTACCTTCAATATATAACATCTTAGGTTTATTTTTAAGATCATTACCATAATTCTAGGACTATAACCTATACTTGTACTTAACCATAGGGACATCCTAATACATACTTTAGAAATATCTCTAGGGATATCACTAAAGTTCTTGCATCCTAGTTTCCAAAGGTTAACTAAACCTTTCCTCTGATACCAACTGTAGAGACCCAAATCTTGACGTACATGGACATTACATTAATTTTTCAGAATACATAATACATAACGAAAACAGACACACAAGGACCATAATAGTTTAGTGTCTTTGGAAACTCAGAAAATAATCTTCTAATCGTGGTGAAAGATCTTCAAAATCTCCCATAAAGATATTCCCCTCTTTGTTTTCTTACCTAAAACCTTTCTTTAAATCCTGGGGAAAAGAAAACATATAAATGGTGAGATAAAATGCTCAGTAAGGTTAAGTATATAGAATATAAAACAATCCATAAACATTCGAATGCAAAAACTTCAACATAAAATCTAAACATCAAAATCATGATCAACGACATAAATCTTGGAAGTACACAAATCATAGATCATGAAGTAACATTAGTCATGATAAAATAGCATGGTAATAAAACATGTAATTTTGGAATCCATTAAGCACATGTTATGATTTCCATAGTAGCCAAGGCATTGCTGCCAAGGCCATCTTAGTGGACAAAGTCCCATTCTGAATCGAGTTCACTCCTCGTTCCAGTCCTATAACACTGAATCAAATTAACTTATTGTTCCATCCATGTCTATCCCATGAGATATAAATATTTACACAATTAATTGGAGGGATATATAGGTCCCAAACATCTCATAATGAAATCATTCTTACTTGTGCCACAAAATAAACTTGAAACATTCATCATAACCCAAAGAATAAAATGGGTTTCATAAACATCATCCCATCATCACATAATCCATATAAAACAAATGGATATTTCATCATATGAAAAGTGAATCCATGTAAATCATACAGACATTATACTTGAAAAATAAACATATGAAATAATGTCATCTTAGATGGAAAATGGTTTTGATAAAACATTTGAAATGAATTCTTGAGGAAAATATCCTTTCTTCTTCAAAATCAATTTCTTTTCGCAAAATTTCATCCAAATTTTAAAAGAAATATATTTTGTTGAAAATAGTCATGAAATATTTTGGAGGAAGATTCATGAAAATAAGGCTTTATAAAACCGTATAAATTCTTTCATGCCGTATAAGTTAAAAAACCATTCTTCTCGTACTTTTTCCGGAAAAGTCAAAAAGTACCTCATAACGAAAACAAAAGAAAGATTCCTTACATACCATGTAGTAAAAGTAAAAATGGATAAAAAGGAATTTAAACATTCATGAAACCATTTTTAGAAAATAGGAACATGGATGATAAATATAACCCCAGTGAATACATACAAATAAAAAATCTTGGATAAAAACGAGATTGGAAAAGTTATCCCTTACCTTATGTCTGATATGCTTCGTATGTATCTGAACCTCCTGTATTGTGATTTAAATAATGTCATTGACATATTATAGAATCATATTCATTGTTATTATATCATATATGGTTCACTTAGGTATTTATATTACCCGTTCATTTGTCAATTCCATGTTAAAGTAGCGTTTTGGGTAAAATTGTTTCATTTATCGTATGTGTTTGGACTTATTGTTCTTGATATTATTATTAATTATATAATTATTTACTTACTTCCAGAATGTAAAAAATGATTTATATATCATATATATTCAGTATATATATATATATAATAGATATATAAATGAAATGAAACACACCGTTCATGGAGACGGTAGGTCGTACGTACGCATGAACGCTGTTTTCCTTTCCTTATTGACTTGAATGGAAGTAAGTAGATGACATATATATATATATACATAAATCTAGTAGCTTAATTATGTCATATATTTCATTATTATTTATTATATATACTTTATAATCATTCTTGAATGGTTAGCATGAAAAATGAATCTCATCGCGTCGTGGAGATGGTAGTCCGTACGTACGCACGGGCGATGATATCATTCCCATGATCGTGGAATTATATTGAAGAGTATTTATAATTTTTCAGAATAAATATCACATTATAATAATTATATATAGTTATTTATTTACACCATTATACCCATCCAAGTAAGGTGGTGGTCGAAAACATATTACACCACGGCGTGGAGAGGGTATTTCGTACGTACACAAGCGGTGATTTCGATTTCCGTAGGATGGATAGAAGGTGAAATAGTTTTGTTTAATATTTATAATAACATATCACTATATAAGTAATACTGACTTTATTTCTTTATAATTATACAACTAAATAAGAATAAGTAGAAGATGAATGAAACTTTAGAAAATCAGAAGAAGAGATTACCTCTTCTTCAAAGCACCTCCTTTAAGCTTCCTCTTATGGAAGGAGATTTGGTCTTTTGAGAAGAACAAAACTTCTATAATGTTGCTAAGGAAGTGGAGAAGAGAAATGGTCAGGTTGGATGAGCTTATAGGCTCAAAAGGGTGTGAAGAGAAGAGGGAAGGGGTGCCCTTTTTATAAGGGAGGAGAGGGTCACCTTTGGAAAAACTTAAAATATTATTTTATAATAAAGTCATATTCGGTTTATAATAGCTCTAAATTTATTTATTTAGAATATAAGTTTGGGATGGGTTGAAATCCTCTCATCCAATAGAATTTATAAAATTTTAGGTCTCTATTTTAACCTTATCATTTAGATTTAACTTTAAGTTAAATAATTTTACTTTTATGGTGTCTTTATGTTTTCTTACACTATAAGGTTAATAAATGTACTATAACAAGCCAAAAGAACCCCAAGTTGTTTATTGTTAATATATATAACCTTATATAAGTAATTTTGCTGAAAATTAGATTTTTAGGAATAAAATAACGATTAATAATATAATATTTGTTTTAAAAACTATTTTATGTCAATTTTGACACTATTTGGTAATTGATTTTTGTGAAAATCATAACAGAATGATTAGTTCGAAAAAAGTTAATTAAATCAATACTAACATGTTATATTAACCTATAAAATTTGTTTAATTCATAAAAAGTCTCAAATTACATTTATTTGGGTATTTATAACATCAATTATGTCAATATTTCTTTAATAAGATAATTACTGTAACATCATTGTTTCATAAATAAATTAAATTATTTAATATCTAAAAATTATAAATAAAATACCATTATGTAGGAAATATTTTTATCTTTTTAATTAATATTTATTGTCGAATTTATCTTATGTATGACCCTATATTAAAAAAATTTAGTTATTAAACATTGATTTTAACTATTTAAACTATTCTTTAAATAAAAAAATATTAAATGTCCTAATCTAATCCAAGTGGACCTAAATGGTCATATTTTATTCCTAAGGTTGTTTTTTGTCGAATTAAACTTATCCAATATAATTAGGACGTGTGTTATGGTAATAATAATATCATTTTTACCCTTAATTACCCTATTTACTTTTAACCGTGGTAAATAAAAGTAAAAAGTTACTATTCACCAAAAATTAGTTTCAACTCATTGAACCATATTTTAGTCCTTGATATTAACCGTGTCTCTCAGATTTTCAAAATTCCACTCACAGAAGTGGTAAAATTACGTTTTATGTAAATTTCCAAATTCTCCTAGGAGGTGGGTAAAAGACGGTGAAAAGTTCAATAAAATTTTTATATATCTAAAATTATTATAAAATGACTCCAATGAATTACATTGAACTTATATAGGTATTATGTATCAATTTTAACCTAAAATAAATTTAATTAAAATAAATAATTTTTTAAATAAAAAGTCTGTTTTTAAATAGTAACCTAGTGTTTTCACTATTTATCAAAAATTGAATGTTTTCAGAAAAATACCAAAATTTCACCCTAAGCTAATATCGATATTCCGAATCCAAAAATGAAGTCCATTTTGAAAGATAAAATTTATAAAATTCCAAAACGTGGGTATTACTATTCATAACGGCTAGTTCATAATAATATTATAATAATATCTCGTTTAGTGGAACTTGGTATTGCGTACTACACACGCTATCGATGAAGGTCTTAATTGCGTGTAATGCAAGCCAAGTCAGGTCTGCGTGTAGTGAAATCTCTGTTTGGTGTTGCGTATAACATAATCAAAACTTATTTCATTTATACATTAAACAAAATCTATACACAATGTTAAGTAGAATACTTTCCACAAAATGAACTTGAAATAGTGTGTAACACTATCCAAGAATAGTGTTGTGTATACTGCAAGCTAATACGGTGTTGCGTATAGTACAAGCTAATATTGGTGTAGCGTATAACACAAGACATCAAAGTAATTAAAAAATAATATTTCTAATAAAATCTCATTTTGTTACAACCAAAGTGATAAATTTATAAGTTCAGAAGAGTATGGGTCTAAATACTATTAGAAAATGGGTTTTAGACAAGTTTATGTCCCAAATTTAAACATATCTTTTAGCTTTAACCCTTAGATATCTAATTCAACATTTACCATGTATTCTTTTATATTCATATTATATATTTTTTATATATTTACTATAAAATTCAAATCGATCATCAAGCGGTTCATTCATTATATTTTCAAAATTTTCTAATTCATTTTGTTGAATCATAGATTTTTAGAACAATTATATCATTTATTCAAATAGTATTTGCTTTAAAAACTCATTTATTTAAATTTTTATACTTTTTAGATCATAACATTTTAAAATCCATATTACTAGATGAATTCGATAAAACACCATCAATTAAATTATAAAAATTTATTATCATCCATAAAAATCGGGGATGACATAAAATGTTTCAAAATAAATTTATTTTAATATTTAGAATCTCTTTTATTAAAATCTTTAATTAATAAGGTAATCTCTATATAATCATTGTGTCATAAAGAAATTTATTTATATGATGTGTAAAATTATTAATAAGATATCATGATGTATTAAATATTATTAGATTTCTAACGAAGATTTAATATTTAAAATGTATCTTATAAAACACTTTATAAATTTTTTCTACTAAAAGATACATGTTGAGTTAATATTTTTCATAACTTTAAATTTAAAGTAATTAAATGTCATTTTCACACTCATGTTACTCCATGGGGTCCTAAAATTGACCCAAGGATTCCCATGGTCAAAAATATCTCATCTAATAGGGTTAGGACATGTGTTAGGGAATTTTAATATTATTATAATATTATTTATTACCCTTATTTACCAAATTTACCTTTTAACCATAGTAAATATAATATTAAGTAGAGTTATTATTCATAATGTGTAAAAATAAATGCTACCTATTTACACAATTTGTACCAAATTATTCAAAATATGGAATCCATTTTTCAAAATTCAAAACACATTAGTTGCATAAATTAATTTAAAATTAATTCCTATTGTCAAAACTATAAAGTGTGTTTTTTAAAAGTAAAAACTACCAAAAGATTGACATGTGTTTAAGTCAAATTTCAAAAAAAATTACTTAAAATGAACAAAATTGGATTATATGATAAAGATATAATCAAATTACACTTTAAAAAAATTTAAATGTATAATTTATCTATATAAATAAATTTGATTAAGAGGCAGATTTTATTTAAAATGCAGTATTTTTAACTATTCATTTAAAAAGGTTCTCTAGATGAAAAATAACAAAATTTTATCCAATGTAAATTTTGATGTTATAATTATAAAGAAATAGTTTATTTTGCCTAATAAACTTATAAATTTGTTAAAAATTATATTTAAAAAGGGTTCTCCATCAAAAGGTGGTATAACTATATTTTTAGAAAAATACTTATTTTATCCGAAAAAAGGATTTTATACTTATATCATATACAGAAAACATATTAAATAAATTTAAATAACTACATTTATTATATTACATCTATTATTAATTAAAAACATCCATAAAGAGTGATATGGAAAAAAATTATTCGCTTTTAAATAGGTTCTTATAAAATCACATCCATTGTATTCAATTGGTTTTTATTTTCATTTCCAATAAATTTAGAAACCAATGAATCATCATTTAAAAATGTGTAAACCATATTTAAAAATTAATTTGATACTATTCATTCCCTCCATTACAACGTATAGGCATTAACATCCATTGGAAATAATAATAATATTTTTGTATTATTTTTCTCTATAAATCAATGTTGTGTACATTGTAAAATTTCTGAGAAACGCTTTGTTGTGTGTCAAGTCCGCTGTTAGAAAAAGAGTCCCTTATAACATAAAATTAATATAGTATTGATAAGTATTAATAAAAATAAAAAAGTATTATTCTATATATACATGTGTTTTTACAATTTTTGAGACCAGCCCGCTGAGACGACGTGGGATTCTGAGGCCCGATTTTCCCGGAATAAATGATTGTAATATGTTAAATGTATTAAATTGAATGTGTCAAAAAATTTCCTAAAAAAATTGTATAATATCAAAATTGTTTCATATATAATAAATCTAAAGGCATCATTGAGTTATGAATATGTGGTTTACCCAAGGAACGATATAACATTAGTCAGCAAAGGTCGTCTGTAGAAAATTCATTACATGAACAAAAATGAATAAAATAATTGAATAAATTATTTTAGTTCATTTTCTTTAATGTAATGATTAATAATAATAAAATATATTTTTATTCAATAAATCTAGGGTTACCCACATATCCCTAGATAAATTATATAACCATATGAGAGACCATAGGATAATTCTCTAGGGAGAACGATGAAAGGATATTATATTGATGATCAATACACATCTGATTCAATGGATCTTTCCAAAGAACAAGGTGATGTTTAATTATTTATCAGTGTTCAATCCAATCCAATTTAGGGAAATCATTTTAATTTTATTCTTCCCCATACTTTATTTATAAAATCATCACAAATAAATCAATGGATTGATTGATCTTCGGTTCGATTAATATACAGGATGGGTTTATTTTTCTGGTGGTTGAAGGGAGAATATCACTGATTTGTATATTATTCAATTTTCATTATAATGGGGAATAATTGAGATCAACATGATCATATATCGAAGTTCATTCCACTTTTTTGTTCTAGTTATTTTTTCCCCCTATTCGTCATTCATAATGAGCATTCCCTATTTGGTCTGTAGCTCAACAAAATCCAAATCTATCTGTCCTTTAACACCCATTTCAGGGTGAAACAATATGAAATCATCAATCTAGGATCATAACTTCATGATGGTGATGTGACAAAAGAGACATAGAGATTCAAATGATGGTGGATACCTGATTTTTCATTCTTCATCATTCTTTGGAATAGATAAAAGAACAACATATTGATCTCTTTTCTGAATATATTTGACCATGAAATATATAATTCGATTAATGATGAGGGTCATACATGATGATCCATGGTTACTGGTGGGATTGGATCCATGATCTGAGGTGGATGCATTGTGGGAGAATCGAAAAGGAAGAGCAGGGGTTTCTGGGAAAACCAGATCAATGTGGCACATAATTTGGGATTACCCAGTGTGTGGCCCAACTAAGTTGTAGCTACAGGTTTTGGAAAATGTTGAGTATCACATGACATGTGGTTCCTCCTAAGTAAACTCTTCATATGATCTCAAAATTACACAGACACAGGGGTGGAGTACCTAGAATTCCAACACAACTTGTGCTCCCCCACATGGACACGACTTGATGACATGGTCTGTTTACACAAGCAGGACTAGGGGTCAAGGGAAACATCATGTGACCCGTACTAAAATTTCTTCACTATTTTATTCATGGCTTGGATCCAATTTTCTTGATGTCTGGGAGATGTTTCTTGGGGGTACATTCATATTATCCTTTCCCTAAATGATGGTATGGAATCATCTTATAGTTTAAGGACTATGATCACACCATAAGTACCTCTTGTATAGATCCATTATAATCCCTCATCGGGGCCTGGTGTGATATCCTCTATTAATATTTTTGTGCTAGGTTTGAGTTATGGATAACATCATTACCAACATAATGCATGCATCCATCCTCTACTTTACATGTTAATCTAGATTGAGTTTTTGGTATGAAACCATATCCTTGGAAGTGATCCTCATATGTCTTTCATATAATCTTTGAACTATCAGCATTTTCTTATCATGATGATACTCGGTGAGCATTACCTCTCAGACGGTTATCATTAGTGTTGTCGGACTCAAGAGTGTGTTCTTGCAAATGAGTTCTTTTTAGAATCATTAAGCTCGAATCCACAGCCAGTATACTATTGTTGTGACATACCTTTGGATTTTATGATTTGTTCAGTATATCTGGATATTCTGGATATTTTTTTATAGATATATAGCAATATAGAGTAGACTATTTTTTACATTGTTGTATGGTTTGTGGGTTTGAGATTCCCTACTGAGTATTGTTATACTCACTCGTACATGGGATTTTCCCGCATGTGTCGCATCATGTGTAGATGACCAAACATTGGAGATCTTTATATGTTGACAAGGACTATTTGGTGCTCTGTGTGACCAGACAAAATGGGGTGTGTTCTTACAGATTTCCAGCACTAGTCATAGTAGATACATTGATATCAGACTTCTTTTTTTAGACTCTTTGTTGAGGGATTGTCTGTTTTTAAATGTTGGGGCCGAAGCCTGATTTATTTATTAAATCAAAGGAAAGTCCTCTTTTGGGGGGGTATAAAGAGACCCATTACATATCCCGAAGACCCAGTAGAATTAATGCCCATTTTTTGGCCAATAGGGCCCTCAAAAAATAGTACTACTATAGTACCCAAGTTGCTACAATACCTGGCACAGCACTGACACTGCTATAGTTTCAGTTGTAGTATAACCGCCTCTACAGTGTCACTACTGTTATAGTTCACCCATTTCAATAGTACTACTCTAGTGCCCTGATATAGCTCTTTTATAGTAATCTGAAATTTCTTCCTTTCCCAAAATTGATCTCGGATCTTTTGGATGCCATAAAATAGCCTTTAACACTTGGTTACAAGATTTTTTTCATGTTGTAGTGAGCTTGAATTAGTCCTTTATTACTTTATTTTACCACCTGTCATACCCTGGTCATGGGATTTAATATATTAAAAAATGGTTGTTCAGTTGTTTTTATATTTCATCAATGCATAGTCATTGTAATGTGTCTGTGTGTGCATGTATTTAGGTTATGTCCTACCATGTCAGTGAAAAACATTCTCGATGCAAGTTGACAGGCCCAGCCTATTAGAGGTTTGTTTGAGGAGTCACGACATGGGCCCCTTTGGAAGGGGTCATAATAGAGTTGTTTCAAAGAGGGATAGTTCTTAATAAGGACCAAGAGATAGTGTGATTGGTTTGGGTAAATAGTTTTATGAGTTTTGTGTTTGGATATCAGGCCATGGACCTCATTGTTGGTGTGGCAGCTGCCCTATCCACACACCAGGTGTTTGATCACATCCTTTATGACTCAGTATATGAGGACACTAGTTGTAGGGAAAAGAATCATTCATATTTCATATAATAATGGGTTGTTGATACCTTTTCATTCTTATTACATGAATTTTGGATATTTGTAATGGGATATTTGCAATGAGGGTATAACCTGTTGCAAATAGTCCTTCGAAATAGACTATTTGTGATTAGATTCATATCCTATCTCAAATAGTCCCAACAAACTACATTTTCAATGATCATCACTCCCTGTCGCAATTAACTTGGTTTCACTATTCACGCCAATTCGTAGTAAGAGTATTTGCTACATGAATCAACCCATGATGCCAATAATCATCCCGGTTCTCTGTTATTTTTTATAGGGGTTCACACCCATCACAAATACCTTTTTTACCACCACCACAATTAATAAACACCTAACTATTTTCAACGGGACCCATCAACATAATAGTAGTTGTTGCGGTGGTTTACTAATATCGCAAATGATGTGCTGAAAATACAGTATTTGCAATGAGACTTGTCGAAAATCCAATTTTATACTGCTGGTACAATTAATAACAATATAACTATTTTTGTTGGGCCACATCGCATATAATAGTTTTTACAATGGAAATCCTATCATAAATAGTGGAGTTGTATCTAATCCAACTTATATATACCCCCTTGATTTTTTTCCATTCCCACCTTCTCTAAATTCATCTTAACATATCTTCTCTTATAATTTTTAGTTTAATCCTCTCTTAGTTTTAAACATCACATGGGATCAACTTTAAACAAGTGGAACCAGTGAGAGATTCACTTTCAAGGTATGTTTTTTTATACTTAAAATAATTATTTTCAATTTTTAGTAATAAGACTTAATTAGAATTAATTATTTTTATTTTTTATTAGTTATTTTAGTAAATATTATTTTGTTACAAGTTATATATTTAATGAAAATTAAATAATTTTAATTTGCAATATTTTGTTTTAATTATCAGTAATTTGTAATAATTAGTTGTAATTATTAAAAATTAGTGGTCATTAGTAAAAATTTGTGGTAATTAGTAAAAATTAGTTTTAATTTAAAATAATGAGAAAATATTAGTGGTAATGAATAATATTTATTAATAATTAGTAAAAATTAGTAATAATAAGTAATAATTAATATTAATTAATGGAGGTTTGTGATAAATATTTCTTATTTTTTATAATTTTTGAAAATTACTAATTTTTTAAAATTAATAATAATTAGTAAAAATTAGTTAATATTAGTAATAATTAGTGGCAATTACTAATAATTAGTGGTAATAAGTAATAATTATAAATAATTAGTAATATTTAGTATTTATTAGTAACAATTGATAATAATTAGTGGTAGACTATAATAACTAGTGATAATTTGCAATAATTAGTAATAATTAGCAATCCTTAATTATAATTAGTGATAATTTGTAATTATTAGTGATAATTTGTAAAAATTCACAAAAATTAGTAAAAAACGGTCTATATTTTTAAAAACTAGTGGTAATTAGTTATAATTTTTGGTAGTTGGTAAAAAATTTAACAATTAGTAAAAATTATTAATAATAACTAATATTTTTACTAATTATTAATAATTATTAATAATTATTAATAATTATTAATAATTAGTGATAATTAGTGATAATTATAAATAATTCGTGACAATTAGAAATAAATAATAATAATTTGTTGTTATTTGTAATAAATACAGATAATTTGTCATCGTTAGTTATAATATGTCATAATTATAAATAATTAGTATGGAATAGTAATAATTAGTAATAATTAGTAATAATTAGTAACAATTAGTAATTTTAGGAAATAATTACTAAATTTTAGTGGTTTTTTAGTAATATTTTCAGATAATTAGGTGTACTGAGAGGTAATTAGTCATTATTTTTAATAATTAGTAAAAATTAGTAAAAATAAATAAAATTTTTTAATAAAAAATTAAAATCATTAATAATTAGTAATAATTAGTGGAAAATAGTAATAATTAGTAATAATTACTAAAACATAGTGGTAATTAGTAAAATTTTGTGGTAATTACTATGAATTATTGGTAATAAGTATTAATTAGTCGTAATTAGTAATAATTATTTAATTAGTTGTTATTAGTATTAATAATCATTATGGATTAGAGAAAGGCCATGTTGTTGGCATCTTCTCTCGATAGACACCCAGGAGTTATTATGGTGTCGCTCGGATATCGGCATCCATCTTGATAGGATCTCATGGAAAGTCATAATCATCTATTTCGTAGTATCAAGAGTAATTATGAGCTCAGTGTGAGCTCATAGAAACCATTCATAGGGAACATGAGGAGTTCCATCAACAATATAAACAATAGTACGAGGAGTTGCATTGATGTCATTAATAATAGCTGGATCAGATGATGGAGTATATGTGATGTCAAAATCATGTGTCGGGGATGGTGTTCCATCCACCATCTCCTCCAGCTCATCCATACCATTCCCCATCGTGATTTCTGTACATTTTCTTATAAACATTTGAATGTATATATTTTTATGTAATATTTTTTAATCCATATTTTTAATTTTTTAAAGAGTGTTGTTTATATTATTGAAAATATTTCGTATTTTATTGTTTTATTATATTTTTATTTTTTATTTTAGCATTAATTTTAAATTTTTTTTATTGTTTCAAATATTGTGACTTTTATTAGTAAATTAATTTTATATTATTCATTAGTTTTATTATTAATTTTTTATTTTCCCTTTTTTTGTTTTTATTATTATTATTTTGTTAAAAAAAATTGTAGTATTTATTAAATTATTTTATTTTTTTATTTTTTATTAATAATATTTTTTAAATTTTAGTCATATTATTAGTTTTTATGTTTTATTTTTGTGAAATGGGTTTATCAACCGGTTGAAAATACTTATTCGTGATGTGTATATATACCCATGATAAAATAGTTTTTAAAAACCACGAATATACTATTTTACGATGGTCCATCAAAAAAATATTTTCACTGGGACCTCTTCGAAAATGATGTTTTACAATAGGACCCATCACAAATAAACCATTTAAAATAAATCAATATTTGGTTGTGTTTGTATTCAACTCTCCATATATATTGATGAACAGTGATACACCATGTTTGACATAGATTTCTTCTGTGACATATAATTTCTAGGATCTAACAGGATAATCATGTGGATGATCTCCTTAGTGATGAGGCATTGATAAATGGACCATATCATAAGTTGTTACCTTCAATGGGTACACCCGTCATACACGCACCTCTAGAGATGTTTGTGGTACCCATGTTAGTTGTAAATGAGGTGCGATGACTGACATGCAACATTATATTTATTTATAGAGGCCCCTTGGGTTCTAAGGTGTATCCAACCCATAAGCAGTTGGATACTAGAATTAAGAGGTGACCTGAATTTTCCTCCTAAATTGTACAATAATAGATCAGATGGTGGTGCTTCCAGTAAGTCTTATTCAAGGCCCAATAGAGTGATGTTGGGGTTAGTGACCCAATTATTTTATGAGGAAACTTTTTCATGGAATGAGTTCAAGAACCTTTTTATGTAGGATTTATCACTGTCTATGTTATGGACTATACATATCTAGAATCTTCTATCACTCCAAAAGGGTGATCATCATGATAGTTGTGAAGTAATGAATATGGTTTACCAACCTCTCCATGTCCTAAAAGGATATGATTTAATATTACTTATTTAGTTCTCAAACCTTGAAGCAAGGTTTGTATAGAGACATATTCGCTAGTTTTATACCTTTATGAATGTAACTATATATTGGGGTTCTAGAGAGAACTTGGGTGGTTTTGAGTTTCTTGGCTGAGCAGAAACAACTCGTGGTTGTCATAAGTTTGAAAGCATAAGTAGAGACCTTGACAGTAGGGAGGCAATGCCAGTCATAGGGATCTAGACATGTGAGACATTCTAGGAGGAGATCTCAGGATAGATAATATATGGTGTATGGTTGAAAGGGTTAGTCCAGTAATCCCAAGGATAGTTGGTTCTACTCATATGATGATTGGGGGAATCACACTCGATATTGTCCATCCCACCATATATATTACAGATATATTGTGGATATTCCACCAAGGGGGGAGACATTAGTAGGAGCATATAGTATTGTATGATAGATGACATGGTTGAGGAGAATGGATAGAAATAGGAGGTGGTTCATTTTTTAACATTTTACCTCCCCCACCCCCATGGGGCCTACACCCATTCCATTGATCTGGATGATTAGGGGGTGATAATTGCAGGCGGTCAATGAAATCAAACATGATGTTTCAGGAATGATACGAGGTACGATCTATGATATAACTACATAGTTTTTAGTACTAGTATGCATAGGTGAAAGTCATTCTATTATTTTCACATACATTTTATAGTATGTAGAGATTCTAATTCAACTTTGGATGGAACATTACTCTTGGGGACTCCTACATGATAATACTCAGTGATCACACACTTGTGTCTAATGAGTGACCTGACTCTTAGAAGTGAGTGTTTCTATTAGAATATATTAGTAGTATAATAGATGAATTATGATTTCATTCTTGGAATGTAATTGATGTCTACAGTTCATACCCAAATTGGATGATTTATATGAAGGGTTTTGTGATTATATAGTTACGGAACCAGGTACTCCTTTTTTAGGTAAAAGGAAAAGAAGTAATAACAAGATGGACACAATAAGAGGATGTTGATGTTAATTACTCATCAGTTGGACAACCTAAACCTTGTTGTAGTGGATTTTTTATGTCCTTAGTTACATGTAGCAGTGGCGGAGTAAGAGGATGTCATTCTTGAGGATATTCCAGGTTTACCTCCCCCTAATAGATAGACATCTGTATTTATCTCCACCCTAGGATGATAATTATATCAATGCCATTATATTAGATGGATCCCATAGAGTGTCATGAGATGAGGGTCTTGTTGGATGACTTATAGAGGAAGTTATCTGATAGACCTAGTGTCTCACACTTGGTAGCCCTAATTTTGATTTCCCAGAATAAATGAAGGAGCTTGAGGTTTTTTGTGGAATACCAAATCATGAACCAAGTGAATGAGAAGATGTAGTATCCACTAATGAGGATTTTTGATTACTTTGAATAGCTGAGATGGGAACAATGGTTTTTGACGTTTGACCTTAGATTTTTCTATCACCACTTGATAGTACGAGATGAATATATACAGAAGACAAACTGTTGACGTTCATATGGTCACATTGAGTACTGGTGATGCCCTTTTTTCATGACAAACACACCATAAGTGTTCATAGGACACATGAAATATATCATTCAACCTTACCTAGATTGGATCGTGGTATTCCTCATCAATGATATCATTTTTTACTCTGTGTCATAGGAGCATCATGCTTGACAGTTTAAGATGGTTATTAATATACTATGAGAGAACTAACATTATAAAAATATCTTGAAGTGTGGGTTCTGGATTCAGGAGGTCCACATTCTGGGACACGTTATCTCAATAGTTATAGTGGCGGTGGAACTGAAAATGATAAAGACAATGTTATCTTGGTAACTAGCTAAGAGTGTGGCATTGGTTCATTTATTCTGTGGATTGGTAGTAAATTACCTGATATTTATACCATATTTCTCCAAAATATTTTCACCCATGAAATAATTGAATTGGTATTGGTATCTATTTTTATCTACATAGTTGTTTCATCCATCTTTTCAATAGTTGAGGCCCAATTTGACAAGTGCTCCCATCATGATATTGTCTAAGGAGGGTGTCGAGTATGTAGTGTTCTGTGATGCATCGGGAACTAGTATTGGTTGTGTTTTGATGAAGAGGCAATAAATGATTGCCTATAGTTCATTCTAGTTGATACCACATGAGAATAACTACACGACCCTCGATCTAGAACTTGCAGCGGTAGTATTCGCTTTGAAGATGTGGTGAAACTACCCCATGAGATAGAGGTTTATTATCTAATTTGATCACAAGATCCACACCTATACCTTATATCAAATGGATATCAACATGATATATTTTAAATGGCTATAATTCTTCAATGGTTAATGATAATCAATTGTATGTGCTCATATAATGGTGAATGTGGGTGTAGATTATCTTAGAAGGATACCTTATTCATAGTTACTGAACAAGACATTAGAGTAGTTAGCCTTGTTTTAGTTATCTATTATGGATGGAGATGGAGTATCATATCTTGAATATATGGTTTTTATTTCTCCACTCATGTAGAGAGTCAGGGAGGAATATATTTGGGATATAGACTATGAGTCTCAATATAGTCAGATATCTGTAGAGAATGATACTGATAGATTTTTTAGAGGCGGGGATTACATAATTCATTTCATAGGAGAAAATATGATACCAATAACCTTGTTGTAGGATGTTCTGAGAGGGATTCATACATATCCTTTGGTGGTACATCCAGTTTTTAAAAATATCTACCATAACCTATGACGTTTGTTTTCGTGGCTAAGGATGAAGAATGGAGTTGTAGAGTTTGTCTCTTGATGTCATAGGATTCATAATGTTAATGATGAGAACCATGTCCCAGTGGGTATAGTTTTTCCTCTTGAGGTTATTGTGTGGAAGTGGGATGGGAAATCTATGGAATTAATTATGGTATTATCGCATTCATAAAAGAGACACAATTCAATCTGGGTAATTGTAGACATAGTCACCATTTCAGCCCACTTCCTAGATACATGAGAGAAGAGTTCACTAGAGATCTTGGGATGCCTCTACTTTAATGATATATTATGACTCTCTGGAGTTACATTGATGATTGGTTACAATAATGATGATCACATCACTTCCTTGTCATCACAGGGATTGTAACATGAATTTGGGACACAGTTTCACATGAGCTTAACATTATACCCCCAAACTGAAGTCCATATTGAGCATACCATTAATGTTCTAGAAGGCATGATGTGAGATTTAATTTTATAGTTCTTCCATAGTAGGTATGATAAAAAAACATTTGTGGTTATATAATAAAACAACAAAAACCGTCCCATTATCAACATGGAACCATTTTAGGGTTTTCAATGGTGACCCTATAGGACAACACATTACTACAATCCTCAAAGAGTAAGCACTCATGGGGCTAGAGTTGGATAAAGATACAATAAAGAAGGTTCATATCATCAAATAGTGGATGAATACTACACATAAATCCATGTAAAATCTTATGTTGATAGGCGATAATGGAATTTTATGTTCGAGGATGGAGTTCACTTATTCCTATGAGTTTAAACTTGTTGTGGATTACAAAGATATGGCTATGTCCGAAAGCTATCTCCAGGTTCCATTGGCCCTTTTCAAAAACATTTTAGATTTTGAGATGAAAATCTTATTATTTATGAAATTGTATCTATATAGGGTATATTACATATTTTACATGTCTATGCTGATGTGGAATGTTCATGACCCATCGCACGTTGTCCACTAGGGTGAGATGGACTACGGGGATTGAGGAACCTTTTCCGAGTACCTGTTAGAGAACATGGAATGGACAAAGTGGATCCTTCTTTGGTGATTGATTTTTAGTTCATATATATGGGAAGTACTAGAATCTATAGGAGAGAATATGTGAGAAATATTCTCATATTCATCCTCAGTACCCACATATGTTTGAGTAGCCCTTGTTTTGGCTATTTAAGGACATAAATCCCCAAGGTGGGGAGAATGTAATGCCCCTAATTTTTTATGTATTATTTCTTGATATATTATGGATAATTTTCAATACCATGAAGTGATATACCATGTGATTCCAATTCCTGATGATGTGAAATAAAAGTTTAAAATATAATAAATATATAAAATAGCATGTGAACACCGGATTCTTAAATATGTTTAAAAACATATAAATGTTTTCTCAAATCAGAAATTCGAGGGAACCATTAACATCAAAACAAATGTCTTACCCTTGGTGTGACTTAAAATTATTCATCACCGGTTTTTTTTTAAAATAGTCATCATTACAATATAAAGGAATAAAATAAAGGAATAATTTATTTTAGGTTATTTTTTTGATGAAAAATTTGACAATATTTTAATACATTGTTATGTTAGAAATGCAGGGTTATACGAATAACCCTGGATATGTTGGAGAAACCTTGTTCATACTATTGGATAATTCTCTTAAGTCAAAGATGAGGGAATCTTCAATCAATTATCAATACAGATATGATTTGAAGGATCTCTCCAACTAATGCAACATATCTTTTTTATTCATTAATGATCGATCAAAAACAAGTTAGGTAATGTGTTTTTATTTTATTCATCCTCATTCGGGATTTCTATGATGTTTTTAAATTAATAAACAATCATAAAGATCTTCGATGAAATCATTATGCAGGATGGGATTATTAGGTATGGTTTTGATGGGAGAATATATTTGAATTGTCGATTATTCTATTATCTTTATAATAAAAATTAATCAATATCAACATTAACATTGATCAAGGTTCTTTTCTCTTATCTATTATTGTTTGCATCTCACATAATTTATCATTATTGGTAAGTGTTATTTTTTTGGTGTGTGACTTGAAAAATCCTAATCAATTGATCACTGTGAACCCTTTTTTGGGAATAATGAAACTAAATTCTAGAGTGGGTATTGGAAGGACATGACATATATGTGTCGGTAGAGGTGGATTCCATTTGACAATGATGGATACCCAATTTCATTTTCTTTAGCATTCTTCAGTCCATAATAATGAATGACCTATGGATAAATTTTCTGAATGTTTTTGATGTTGTAATCTATTGTTCAAGTGATGGTGTGTCTCATGAAAGAATATCAATGATTATCATCATGATTGGAGTTGGGATATGAGGAAGAATATGTCTGAGCACACACAAATTGAATAATTAGGGTTTCTAGAGAATCCCAATAATCAAATCATGTAATGTGGGATTACATAGTGTGTGGACCCCTAATTGGTGGGTAGGGTGTTCAGAGGAATATATGTATCAAACAACATGTGAAGCTATTTACACAATATGTGGTCCCTCTAGGGTGAACTCAACATGTACTACTAAAATTACATGTACACGGGGTGGTGTACATGGAATGACTACATAGAATGTAACCCCCCACATCAACACGAATAGATTAAATGGGACATTTACATGGGTAGAACATTATTTAATGGGATATGGAGTGATACCCCTACTACATGTCATTAACTCCATTATATATGGCATTGATACCATGTACTCTTTATGATGGACATGTTTAGAATTGCTACATACCACTAATCCTTTACCTAATGGTTGGTATGGAATTGTATACTCTCCTAAGACTATGGTCCCTTTAGAAGGAGATCATTGATAATGTTGTTGGAATCCCTATGGGGTCCTAGAGTTATATAAACTATTCATCTTCCTTCCCTAATTGGTTTTCATTGTATCATCATGACCAACAATATGTGGGCATTAATACTATACATAGAGGGTTAATTCATATTGATTTTTTTGTATCACCCCATGGTCTTGGTAGTGACCCTCATTAGTGTATTGTATTTTCTATATACAATAAACATGTTCTTCTCACAAAAAGACCCACTGAGCATTACATCTTAGTAGAAAATCAAATGTTGTATCACACTCAGGAGTGTGTCCTCCCAAATGAGTGATTTATGTAATTTTAGATCTAGAATCCTTGGATGGTATACTATGGTTTTGACATACCAATAGATTGTGTGGAATGTTGAGTATATCTGGATATTCTTATTATATGCTCTCTAGACATATACCTATGTAGATCTTACCAATTTCAACTTTTTTTTTATGATTTGTGGTGTTAGAGAGTCCTATTCTGTATTTTCCTACTCACCCATGCATGGAATTTTCCCGCACGTGTCTCGTCTTCTTTATACAATTGACCTTCTGATAGAGTCTTAGGAGGATAATGAGAAAATAGTCCAAAGTGAGATTAGGCAGACCAAATTGCATTCCTATGGAATTATTATAGTAGTCTCATACTTAAATTTAGGGTATACTTATATTTTGTGAATCTTTATGGTGTTTGTTTCTTTTACCATTATTACATTCTTTTAATTCATGTTGTTCTATGGCCACAAGATTATATGTATGAATGAATGGTTGTTTGGTTTTTTTTTATATTTCAACATTTTATAGGAGTAGAGTTTTGTGTGTGCGTATATGTACATATGATAAGGTATCCCATGTGAGTGATATTCCTTCTCGATAGTAGTTTCTAGCCTCTAGCCTATTTGAGGTAGTCTTTAGGATTTGTGGCATGAGCCCCATTGGGATGGGTTGTGAAAACCACAACCTATTATATGTGTTTAATTTAGTGCATTATCAAATTGTTTTTTCATAAAAATAATAAATATCATGGTGTATTCATATTACACAAGATATATTCACTTTTATGTGAAATGGAAAATATCAAAAAGATTAAATTAAATTAAAAAAAATCCCAAAAAACTTTGGGTGCATCAAGTTCATTTCATTCAATAATTAGTTAGGATAAATTCATTATGTCTCTACAATAATCATGTTTTTGGTTTCCTACTATCCCGCAGTTAAAAAATATCCCCTTCCCAATGATTTTTTTTCCATTATGCTTCTTGACAGATTTATTACTTGTGGATGGTTTCAACCTCTTTCCTCATTTGTAATTTTACCCCCATAATTTTACTATATTTTTCGCTTTATATCTATATAACCATGGTAAAACTTCCCAAATCACTATCTCCACTTATAGTAAATGTCAAACTACTTGTTAAATACCAATGTATCAGAGAGTTAAAGACTTTAAAAGTATTGATTGTAAACCACAATAATGTCTTTCAATTTTTTAATGTTTTTTATTACAAAATCCCATGATTATATTCTAAACCTTGTGTTGTTTTCCTCATAATCCATGACAAATTTAACTTAATGTTTCATAAAATTTATTAATTGACACTCCATATTCTTTTATATGTTTTGAGTTAAATGATTATTATGAAATATTTTAATAATAAATTCCAACTACATCTCATCAATTTCATTAATGGTATTGGTGTAATATATCAACACCCAAAATTTATATGAATATACTTTTTAATTGATATATTCATAGATTCCCCTTATCCTTATTGGAATAGTGGAGTATATAAAAGATATTCTCTATTAGGATAGACAATTGTTCTGCAACAAGTGGATATGGAGATCCTCTAATCATCGATGGTGGATTCCCCATAAAGGACTGAATAAAAAGTTCATCCTTCATAGGTAATGGTGGATATTACATGTTTGTTATGTTTTTATTAATATCCATAGACATGTGGTAACCATATATATAGTGTATTAAACTGAACCTCTTTTGACTTTGAGAATTTCATTAGGATTGTCATTGCATTGTCTCTGACATCTGTTTTTAGCCATGATTCTCAAGGATCAAATCATTTTTTAAAATAGAAATGGTTTAAAAATAATTTATTTCAAAGAATCAAGACATATTAATTTGTTTTAACGCAGAAATTAACTTTAAAATCATTTTTTTGGGATCCATGTATTTTTCATTTTTCTAAAACAATTATTCTAGGTTGTTTACCTATATACATACTTATACTAATGGTTTTCACTAATATTTTTTAATCTGAAATCCCAATTTATGTAAACCAGTGTATTATACCAACTATAAAAAAACAAGTTTTCCTTAATTTTATATGACATCATTTTTATGTAAAACAACAATATATTAATACAAATCAAGGATCCAATGGTTAAGTCTTTGGGAAAAAATTGAATAACAAATCAATTATACATACTTAAAAATAACAATTTATTAAAATCATTCATATTTAAAATTTTAAAAATTTTCATCTTGCATGGTATCTATAATCAGATGATGATATAAACCTATAAAAGGGGTGAGCTAAAAGACCAATAAGATGAGAAATAAGGGACATGAATCAATAAGACATGCGTGAGAATAATCATCATAATCATACCATAAGTACATCATCATAATCATCATAATAATGATGGAAGCATTTGAAAATGTATTAAATTATTTAATATATATAAAAATAAAATTTCATGTCATAGTGGTTAAATACCTTACAGAGTTGTGAAAAAAAAATAGAATCTTTCTCAGGTATAACATATGTGCATAAATTATAGCATCATCATTGTGAACAAATGTGTCACTATTATCTTCTATAATGATCATAATATTATGAAATACAAAAAATTACCCAATTCAATAGGGGATATATTTATGGTCCCACGTTTCACATCATAGCATATCATAATCATGCATTCCAAATAGAATATATAACAACTATATCCCTGAAATAACCAATGTAAAGGAATATGTTTCTTAAGGACCTCATAATAAATAATTTCATGATTAAAAATTGGGGATCCCAAATGAATAATTAGAAAAAAATATTGGGAAATAGTATAAACATTATTGATTGTCGAATGAATAAATCAAGATGAGTCAAATATGTGTTTTGGATGGAATATCCCCTCTAAAAATATATGTATTTGGATAAAAATTATTTTGGAAAGGTGAAAACAATAATATTATAAAAAATAAAAGTTTATAATAGTGAAATAACATTTAAGGATTATTTGGGGAGTATCTATATAGAAAATGATGAGAAACAAGGATAACCCAAAGAATAGTGGTTAGGATTGATAATCCACTTACCTTAAATCACACTTTATTTCTTCATATTCTACCTCCAAAATTATAAGCGTAGGCTCATTTAAAAATCAATCCAGAGGTTCATCACTGACATTTTTTACTATTTATCACATAAATAAATTGGATTATATATTATTGGTACCATTCATAACAATTAATCATTTTTATATCATGTTTTACTTAAAAAATATATTTTACTTTGATTTCGATATTTGTATCCAATGCATTTTATACAATAGTACAACTAATTAAATAATGATATGATGAATATATTTATATATTTATATATTTAAAATAAATTATTATTAAAATAAATTTTTTTGGTGATAAAAAAAAAATTGGAAACATCCTCATTGGCGGTAAACAGAATGTTAAAGAGAACATTTTCGAATGAAGATGAAAGAGAGGGGTAAAATATAAATACATGAAATATAAAACCATCTATAGCAGTTAAATATTATTAATATAATTTTATCATAAATATTACAAGGGCTTATACTATTTTGTATAGAATGATATTGATAAAAATATAAGTGATGAGGAAAATGAGTGAAGAGTCGATAAAGTGTTATTATTTTCTCTGTGGTTCTTCCCTTGCATGACATTGGTTACAATTAATGATTTTATTTTGAATACTTTAGAACAACACGATGGATTATAAGTCTCATAATATATATTATTTGGTATTTTTTTATGTTCTGTTAGGTATGGTTTTCCAAGGGGAGGTAGAATTGTTATTTACACTCGAGGAGAGAGGTATTTTAGAGTAAAAATATTGAATAAAATACTATATATAATGTAAATGTTGTAATAATTATTTTTTTGACACAATGAATCCTATATAAATATTATATAATTGTTTTAGGACATTAAACTCATTTTCAATTTGAATTATATAATTTATTAAAAAGTACAATGTAATAAATGAAAAAAGGTAAAGGAATAATTTTGACTTCAGATTTTTGAAAAAAAAAATAGTTTTGGAGAATATATTTATTGAATTTTAATAATTAATTAATGAAATTAAATATTTTTTGGTCGAGACTAGTGTTGTAGAAATTATTTGGCCATTATTATTTCATGAAAGATATTATTCAATATATAAAAATGATAGAAATATACTCTTTTTTATAGTAGTAGGAAAATTGTAGTATTTTAGAAAATTAAAAAAACAACCATTGGAATATTTTGATGAATATATGTCAAAATTGTAATTTATTTCTGAAACATAACATACTAATATATTTTATTTTAATTTTTCATATAGATATTATGATTTCCATAAAATAATTTTAGATTTAGTTTATTATAAAAGTTTTTATTTTTATTTTTTTGAGTATTTTATTAATGATATTTATTTTAAAGTATTGTAATATTTATAATTACATAGATAAATCATGATAAATATTATTAATATTACCTAAAATTATTTTCAAGCAATAAAAATGTTCTATCAGCGTTGTTATTATTCCCAACAGTCAGGTTATTATACCTAATGGTCTGGTTACACTTCCATGATCACATCACTATTATAATGGTCACATTACCTCCAATATATTTCTCACCATTCCTTTATTCATTATTGACCTCAATTTCACTCAATTTTATATAATTCAATTTTGAAAAATTAAAAAAAAATTATAATTTTTTTCATATATTAGTTCTTGGTTTTGATGATCCTAGCTTATCTAGGAGATCAAAATTTTCACATTTTAGTTTTTCAATTTCTTTATTTTTTTACTCCATGTCAGATTTCGATTTTTAATTGGTCCAATTACTGAATAATATAATTCTATTCATTAATGAAATAATATTTTTTGGTTTCTATTCATATTACATTTTTTTAATACTATATAGGCTAATATATGATACATTTATTATAAGAAAGAAATATCGTTTTTAAAAAATGGTTTGTTACACTAGAATGTATATTCTACATATTGAAAATGAAGATATATCATTGGAACCGTATTAAAAAAATTAGTGATGAACAATTACAAAAAAAATTAAATACTATATCAAGAAATAGTTATATGTAATGAATAATTTAACAAGATCCATCCATCATCCACCATTGAACACATACATTATAACATCATTTTATTTCATTAAAACTTGTATTTAGAGACTCATGATATTCATAAATAATCTTCAAATGATTCATGTTTGTAAATAAGTCATAATAGAACAAAATAAATTATAGAAAAAAAATGGAGAATCATGGATTATTATAATTCTTAATACCCATAACTATTCTCACAATATGGGATTCTGATTAATGATACAAGGGTTTAGATTGTATAATAAATTTCATGCAAAAATTTACATTAGGAAAACATCACTATATGAACATATAATATTGTGTATGTTGGATTATTGATGGAGTGGACACTGAATTATTTGAATTCATTTGGTCATTATGTTTTTTGGAGATTTGTATCTAATGATGTTTATTAAATAGTGTAGTTTGAAGATCTATACTAGGATCTTTTATCCTTGTGAACTATTCATAGGATAATCACATTAAATGTACGTAACTCTATATTATTTTATTCCAATTAATTATTTCATATTAAAATAATAATATAGTAAAAAAAACAAGGATATATATTTATTCACTTTAACATAAAATTTTTATATAATCATCAACAAGGATAATTGGTGTACAATAAGATGTTTCAATTTTTACATGATTATATAACACAAGTAATATATCGTATAACACAAAATTGTTAAAGTAAATTGAATATATAAATATATATCCATGATCAGGTTCATTAAATTCTGAGAAAACATCCTAGTGATATAGATACTAACAAATGTAATGCATAAAATAAAACAAAATAGCTACCAAAATATAAAATAAAAACATAAACATAATAAAACAAAAAATAATTTATAAATTAATAATTGAAGATTACATGGAATGTTATTGAAATATAACAAAACCAATATGTAAAACAAAACTTTATAGATGAAAAAATAACAAAGTTTAATCATTACAATTGTCCAGATCTTTGGCCATGCCTCAAAGTTATAATTTTTTACACTCTAGGGTCTTACTTGTATGATTAATTAATAGGATCTCCCTTCCTTATGAAAGGTAATCATACTATTGTAAATACTCCCTAGACCTATATTATCTTCTTGGGAGTCCCCTTTGTCCTATGTGGGTCTCAAGATGTGTGGGACTATAATAATGACTTATTTAATATTTGGTACTACACCAAACACATAACATGAATCTTTTGAACATGATTGAGATTTAGTGGATTGTGCCACACAACATGGAATAATAATTTCCCATTTGTTGTTAATTAAGGGTGTACATTGTTATCCATGAACCAACAAACTACATCAAGTTCTTTTCCCAGTCCATATAGAAATGTAATTGACCTCCCAAGAGAACAACTAGATTTGATTTAGTTTTACTTGTTCTAAAATCCATCAAAATGTCACATATTAGAGGCATAAATTCAAAATAATTATATTCCAGGCGAGGGACTCTCCCACTAACTATTTGAGACTCATGATCTATTTTACCTAAATAATAATTCACTAAGGATGTAGTGATTATTTGAGAACACAACATCCCGATTAAGTCTTGTTCACAAATACAATAGAGATAATCAAAATAATGGGTATAAAAACTCAATGGATTTAATTTCTTATATGCTCTATAATACCTAATATAGAAATGAAATGAACATAAAATTATTTTTATTAGATATTTATAAACCAATAATGATAGTTTTTAGTATTATTTCCTAATGGGTAACCTCACCACACCCAAAGAAAATAGTTAAAAAATTAATATATATCGTTGTTGATTGAAATATAAATTATAAATGGTTTTTTAATTATATCGTTTAAAAAAATATATCATTTAAAACACAGTCTTAAAATGAGGACATTATTTTTTGACATTAAAATCATTGTTAACAACATTTTGGAAAGAAACAATATATGATAAAGGATATCTTTTTTTAAAACTACTTTTTTTCTAAACTAATGTACATGAAAATAAAACATGAGACATGATATAATATCATTATAAATAGGTATATATATAATGAATTATTTGACATAATAATTGGTTCCTTGTACACATAGTAATAATATAAAATAATGAAAACAAAATAATGATAAGAAAATATTGGTAATAGATACAAAATAACCTTCCTTAATGCTCATTTGTAACCATCCAAGAATAGCCATGGGAAAAATAGTATAAGAATATAAAAATACAATGTTAGGGAAAATAGTTAAAATGTGATCGTACCCTAGTGTAACAAGTTTCCCAATATTGTTCTCCTAACACCCAAGGATTATCGTGAACTATAAATGGGGGAATCCCATTAATTATACAATAATAATAATTATAATAATGTAAACATCTAAATCAACAAAAAAACTCACCCTCAACCATTAACCCCATTTTTAGAATCAGTAAAATTTCCCTTATGAAATTAGAACAATACACAATTCCCCCATCGAAGAAAAAAACATTATAAAAAAATATTACACCTTCTTCAGATAACAAAAATAGTAATTTTCAAAATTATTATCATATTCAAAACAAGTTTTTATAGAATATGAAATGAGTCCTTTCAGCACGATTTTTCAAAAATAAAATTACATTCGTATTCAAATGTAAAATATATAATCATTGAAAAATAGATCAATTAAATATGGAGAGTTATGAAATATTATTAAAATTGAAGAGGCACAAATTTTATGAATCATACCATTTGGAATACTTTTGAAATGGTAAAATAACTACTATAGTCACATAATTGACATAGAGAGAAAAAACATGCATTTTTATGAATAGTTTTGGTGCTTTTGATCTGAAAATATATTTATACATTGTATACAATTATTAATAAAATTAATTTAAATAAAATTTCACTACACAAATATATTTCATTGGATAAACCTACAAATAAACTCTTCTCTTTCATAAATACAGTTTCTATTACTTAATAACATTGAACAAGGTACCCTTAGAATAAAATATAATCCCCAAAATGGATAAATACTAAAACGTATTTAATTCCTTGACAAACCCTATAACTCTAAGAAATTTTTAGAAAATAAAGATATGATAATATGTTGAGGAGAGTTCAAAAAATCAACTATGAATGTGTCAACATGAAGGATAATACTAAAACATAGAGAAAAATTACAGAATAACCAAGTATAGGGATTGTGAAAAATGTTTTATGGATTGGATTTTGAGAAAATTGAATGAGAGGAGGAGTAGAATCAGTATTGTGTTAAATCATGATAAGGGTAAATTTGAAATTTCCAAAAAGAACATAAACATATAATTTATTCTAAGTGTTGTAGGATCAAGAACTATTCCATGGTATCAATCCCCCATACCTGAGTAGAAAAACCCCACGTATTCATTCATAGTTCAACATAAATATGCAGAACACATCCCCCAAGATCTCAGCCTCCATAATGTCATACATTTCCCCCCTGGTGAATGATTTCGACCAAATATAACTCAATGGAAAAACTTTACCAGTCTATCATTGTACCCTAAAAACTATAATGACTATGTTCTTCCATTCAATTTTTATCCACAAAATATCCCATGTTCAATGATATGACCCGACCATAATGCATAATCCTATGGTTTATTAAAAAAAATTGGATTGATCCTTAGAATATTTTGGTTGAATACATTATTATTCCCCCACAACACCCAATATATCCATAAGACCATAAAATAGGAAATGAAATTATTAAATTAAATTAAAAAATATTCAATGTTAGTACCAGGTATGTTAATTGAGATGTATTTTTTCTTCATATGTTCAAAGAATAATATGATAGTAATCATGAAATTTCAAAAAATACTAATGTAGATCATCTAAAACCCAAACAGCATGGCCTCTTGAATCATATAAATTAAATGGAACAAAAATACCATGTTGATAAATTATGGAAAACACAATTTTAGATTAATAAAATGTGAACTGACCATTCTGTAACATTAGTATGCTTTCATATGAACATAAAATTTTATACAATAAAGAATCCATCTATCTTATATCATTTCATACTCCCATAGTGGAGACATATTATTCTTCTCTCATTGATAGTAGAACAACCAATTGTAATCATGACCTATGAATTAGAGTTCCACCATCATTGGTAAATATAAATCCGCTAATGGTCTTCCATTCCTATATATCCATATGAAAATATGCATTAAAATAACATTTTAACATATCATCACATTCAATAAAATCAAATTTATCTCCCTATAATTTTTCATATATGAGAATTCACCATATTTCATCCATTGTAACCTTATATAGATTATCTATAAACTAACGTACAACTGTTACTACATGTTTATTTGGTAAAATAATGTATCTATATAGTGGGTTTGACATAGGTTCACATCATTTCATTACATTGACATTAGTTTCCTCTTAAAAATATTATCATTATTGGAAAAAATGTATTAGTTAACAAATATATTTCAATCCACATACCAAAAATTATCAAGCCTCCCCTGAGATCCTTTATCTCAAAATTTCTAAAATATTATCTGTCACTTAATTAATCTAATTTGTGTCCAAAAAATTAAATTCATAAGATTTATCTATAAGAGAATGGTGATTCAACCACCATCCTTTATCACCTTTCATTAGATATAATGGTCTTAGTTTCCTAGAGGAACTCTTTGTCATTTATAATTGCATCAAAATACTTGATTAATTTTAAAATAAATTTCATAAATCCATGAAAGATTCATTTATTGTTATTGACTATGACCTCATAATATTTTTCCACAAAATCCATGGATTTATTAATATATATTTACTTCTATAATAATCATAATCAAACATTTTATTCACATCCATATTTTGAATATCCAATCCTTAAAAAAGTATCATGAAATAACAAAATCTTCAAGGATATTTATTTCAATGGGATAACATATTTTTATAATTCTATAACATGATCCTGTGGAATATAATTTATAACCAACCAATTATTATACCTTTTTATATCATCTATTATATATTTAATTTTCAAACCAATATCTTTTACACTATGTAGCATCCCGACCCGGCTCACCACAAAACTGGTTACCAGAGAGGTCACCACATGACCTAAAATGCATCTCCCCATATGCCCAAGGCTACCAACTAGCAGCAAGGGTCTATGGATAGTAAGTGGGTAGACTATACCTTCATATTAGAGTTCAATAATAGACGATGAAAATAAATAAAGGATGCATTAAAATAAATGATAAACTTGAAGAAAGCTGGTTTTATAAATTATCTACAAAACAAATGAACAACGTCAATTATACAGAAGATGCATGCATAACATACTTAATATAAGAGAATATATAACAGAGAACAAAATAACATGAATTACATTCCAATACAAGAATAAATAAATAATGGATCAAATGCATGTGGGCAGTCTCCTATAGGATCGCAAACATATGCTCAGTCCTCTACTCATATCATCCAAGTATATGCAAACAACACAATCCTAACACCAAATAGAATCTACTTAGGTACTCTAGTGCAATGGTATCCTAACTAGGATGTGAGGTATAATTCTCAGTAGGTTGGGACCACTGGGGTATACCCCTTTATCCAGACATTTAATAAATAATTTAAACCTTGTGAAAGCATTAATAAATAAAGTAGTACAAAGTAACTATATACCCACATACCTGCTTCAGCCCTCAGCTGGTCTCTGAACCTACATTATACATTTTTCATGCATACTCAGCAATAATTACACTTTCATTTTCAATTATCAATTACTAAAACATCATTAAATTATGAAAGTCTCGAGATTTACCCTAAGCCCGACATCCCCCATTTAAGTCACTCACCACATATGCCTCTAAATATCAATAATGTAATCAATGTAAAGACTTAATCCAATCTTGTTCTATGGCTTGGATAACATCTCATAAGATATTAAATTTAATCGTTCATATACTATAATAGTTCCCATCCACTAAAAAAAGTGATTATCTCCTGGGTCATTCCACTTACAGTGATTCTCCAAGTTCATTAATAAGTATGAACCCTTTCTCATTTTCAATTCACAAATCATTCACTACGGGAAAAATGGGTATTTGCAATGGTTTATTTGCGACGGGATCCCGTCGCAAATGGCCTTTTGCGACGGGGGTCCGTCGCAAATCGCCCGTTGTGGAAAACGCCGTCGCAACAACAATTATTTGTGACGGGCTCGTCGCTGAAGCTATTATTTGCAACAGGGATCCTTCCCGTCGCAAATATTACTCTGTATATTTGTAAAAGCTTTTAAAAAAAGTAATTGAGATGGGCCCCGTCACAACAGTTATTTGCGACGGGCCCGTCGCAAATAGGAATTGCGACGGGCCCCGTCGCAATTGCTTTTTAAAAATAAAAAATAAAAACTATTATTAAATTATTTTAATGGATATAATAATAATAATATTTGCAACGGGCATAGTATCCTGCCGCAAATACTATAAAAAAAATAAAAAAAATTATTAAAAAATTATTTTGATTAATATAATAATAATCCAATTATAATTCAAAAATAAAAAATAATAAATTATTAATAAATTATTTTAATTAATATAATAATAGAATTATAATTCACAAATAAAAATAAAAAATTATTAATAAATTATTTTAATTTATATAATAATAATAGAATTATAATTCAAAAATAATAAATAATAGAATATTAATAAATGATTTAATTAATATAATAATATTAGAATTATAATTCATAAATAAAAAAATATTAATAAGTTATTTTAATTAATATAAAAATAACAGAATTATTTTACATTCAAATAATAAAATAATTCAAATATTACAAAAAAATATAATTAAATTATAATATTATAAAATTTTAATATATATATAAAATTTAATATTATAAAATATAAATAATATTATAATTCATATTAATATTGTTATTTCAAAATATAATATTATTAATATTTTATAATGAGACAGAAACTACGAATAGAAAAAAATTCATATTTTGATTTAACAAACTTTATAACATAAAAACAAACTCTAATCTGAAGGGGGGGGAGGGGGGAGGGGGGGATCTGCAGATGCTGGTGGAGGAAACTCCATCCCTAAAGCATGAGTGAGTTGGCGCATGTACTACATCTGCTCCTGGTGCTGCTGCTACCACCGAATCATCTGCTCCTCGTACAACTACTGCTGGCGTCGACGCTCCTCCTCATGTTGCTGCTGCTGCTGACGCATCTGCTCGTGCTCCTGTCGGAGACTCTCTATCAATGCAGTCTGAGATCACAACTGATCCTCATACTGTGTAGTAGAAGAAGATGCACGAGCTCCTCTCGAGCTGGACGCCGACATCGCAGCACTGCCATAATAATCTCCGGGAGTCAGTTGAGAGCTAATACCAACTACTCGGCCCTTCTCGAAGGCATACTGGGTGGCCTGCATCCATGCTGCCTCATCAAACTGATGGCCAATGGTATGATCTGATGACTCGGCCTGACTCTCAGGCCGGGTCTGGGACGCTGCGGCCTCATATGACTCCTTACTTGCAATTTAAAATTAAAATTGTGAATATATTATATGCAGTTAATTTTTAAACATGAAAAAAAATAATACTGACCACGATGTGATGCTGACGATCACCTCTGAGCTCCCCAGTAGCAGGATCACTATACATCCTCTGATATACGTCGTACTCCGTAATGTCGGGGTGCTCGACATCCTATAAGAATAAAAAATAAACTGTTAATATTTATAGCTATATAAAATATTTATAAATAATGTATGTACCAGATGCTGTCTATGAGTACTGAAAGAACGACTCCTAGCTCGATGAGTCACCTCATGTCTCCCCCGATTCTACCTCCCCACCGATGATCTCCTATGAAAGGCACCACTCAACCTGTGCGCACATAATCCATCCCATACATGGGATGAAATGTACTCTGGTCGGTGTGCTCTACATGACTCGTCAAAATCTGACACTCCTGCTTTCTTCATGGAAGCTTTTCTTAAATTGTGCAAAAATTGATGCAAGCGATCACGCATGGCCACCTCCCATGCCTTGTGAATGGCGTCACGCATGGTATCCTTGATCGGATACCACAAACCCTACAAATAAATCAAAATATCAAGTTAGAAATGAAATAATTTTCAAAATAAAAATTATTTATTTACGTACGTACCAACCAATGGCCAAACATGGCCTGCTGCACATCAATGGGAGTCTGCTCCCATGTGGTCCATGGCTTAGAGAAATAGTTGCGCAAAATAGCGTTGCCATGTCCGACTACTATATGCTAAAAACTGTAAAAATAATAAACATTTATTATGTGAATAGATTAATGAAATCTTAGTCAAATCCACAGATTATCACACAGGTTATCACACCTCTGTGTGCGTGGATCAAACCCAAGACATGGACGTCGCTCGGGGACGGGGTCAGGAATCATCAATCGTGCAAGACTGCGCCCCCTCCGTGTACTCCCTGGAGCGCCTGCAGGCTGAGGGTCATCTGCCAACAACTCATCCGCATCGAAATGCAGGTCAGCATCCGCCAACTCACGAAATGTCTTATCGTCCATCTGAAACAGAAAATGTTAATGTTGTTAGAAAATAATTGATAATTACTAATATATAAATATATATATATATATATATATATTATGATTATATATAACTACCATGGAATTCTATCAGTGTTCATCTTCATCCTCATCTTCATATATGTCAATGTCATCTTCATATTCCTCCTCAACATCATCGATATTCATTCGAGTTCCAGTTGCTTCATCTCTTACCATTTCAAATTCATATTTGACATCATTAAAATCATCGTCATCACCAACTCTTAAATGTGGGGTGTCGCCATCGATACTCATGTATCTTTGTAAAAAAGATTGATTTTGATGACTCTCTTGAAAAACTTCAATTCTTTGCACATCAGTGAAAGCACATTCACTTTGACTAAACTGATTGTCTCGAATTTTGATTTTTATTACACTCCACCAATCAGTCAAGTCTCTTGATGTAGTACAGTACTTTGCGTAATAAACTTGATGTGCCTGTTGAGCCAATAAGAATGGTTCATTTACTGCGAGAACACTTTTACATTTAATATCGATGATTCCATGAGTCGGATGAACACGAACGGCTCTCTCTGTATCCAACCACCGACATTTGAACATGGTTATGTAATGTTGTCCAAGATAACAGAGTTCAATGATTTCATCAAGTATGCCATAAAAGTCAACTTCATTTTCTCGATGATGAGATCCTCTCAAGATAACTCCATTGTTCATTGTTTTTTCGATTCCCCATATGCATGTGTGTGAAATCGAAATCCATTCACCACATATGCATTATAAGTTTTAACAAATTTGGAAGGTAGGTTACTCAATATACACAGCTGTTTGTCAATTTTATCAGCATGTCGAGACACCTGAAAAGTTGTGAAATAACAATCAATATAGTAAAATATACATTGAATGAGTTGCTAAAAGATAAAGAATTTATGTTACTAGTTTTTGAAACCACTGAGAGAAATTTTTCAGTCGGCGTTCTTCGAGAGCAGCTGCTGTAATTTGTGGAATTTGTTTCTTGATATTATTATCATACAACCTACAAAAACCAAAGTTATTTACTGTAACATAAATGATAGAATAAGTGATATAAACACTTACAGTACAACTGATGTCATCTCTTCACAGTTGAGAAGAACATACGTATGAGCTTTATGATGTCCATCATCCGAAAGCCAGCGTTCATAAACTCCACCAAAACCAATCTCTGGCTGGTTGAAAATAGATAATTGATTGTCGATTTCATCAATATTCCTCTTGTTCCGTCCCATTCGGTTGTGTTTTGAAGGATACTCAGATTCAAAATAATGGGAGCAGAAAAAAGATATTTCCTCTTGCAAATAAGCTTCTGTAATAGATCCTTCAACAGATGCTTTGTTACGTACTTTTCTTTTTAATTTTTGCATGCCTCTTTCAAATGGGTACATCCATCGAAATTATACTGGACCACCACAATTGGCTTCATATGGAAAATGTAACATCAAATGTTCCATTGAGTCGAAGAAAGACAGCAGAAATATTTTTTCCAGTTTACATATAATTACAACAACATCTTCTTCAAGATTGCATAGAGCATCATAATCTGCTGTAGCCGCAAAAATTTCCTGAAAAAAATGAGACATGTCTATTATGGAATCCCAAATCACAGAATTCAACAGACCTCTTAATCCAATGGATAGAAGTCTTTCCATTATAACATGACAATTATGACTTTTTAATCCAGTAATATGACCATTCTTTACACATCTACCCAAATTGGAAGCACAGCCATCTGGAAGTCTAAAATCTACAATCCACTGACAAAATAATAAACGGTTTTCTTTAGACAGTGTATAAGCTGCTTTTGCTTTCAGTAACCTTTCTGTTTTGACATTCTCAAACAGTTCCAGTTCTGGACGCCTGCAAATTTGGGCAAGATCTAAACGTGCATTTACATTGTCTTTGCTCTTTCATGGCGTATCCAAAACTGTATGAAACAAATTATCAAAACAGTTCTTCTCAATGTGCATGACATCTAACATGTGTCGGACCAACAAATCAGACCAATATGGGAAATCCCAAAATATGCTACGTTTAATCCAATTGTGTTCTTTCCCAAAACCAGAAATTTTTTGTTGGTTTATTGTGGGACCAAAAGTGATGGGATATAATGAAAATACAACTAATTTTAACTCCGAACCTGATAGCATTTTTGGAGGTCCATCCCTTTCAACTGTTCCTTTTCTGAAATGAGATCTGTTTCTGTGAAAAGGATGATCAGCTGGAAGAAATCTGCGATGACAGTCAAAATAACAAGGTTTCTTTCCATGAATGAGCATAAATGCTTTGTTCTCTCCCATACAGTAAGGACATGATTTATGACCATGTGTACTCCAGCCAGATAACATCCCATAAGCCGGGAAGTCACTAATTGACCACATCAATGCTGCTCTCAGTATGAAATTTTGTTTCGTTGCAACATCATATGTACTGACACCAGTACTCTACAATAAACTTAATTCATCAATCAATGGTTTCAAATAAACATCAATATTTTTCTTCGGATGTCCTAGAATTAGTAAAGTCAAAAATATATATGGCTCCTTCATCAACATCCATGGAGGTAAATTGTACGGAGTTAAAAAAATAGGCCAACATGAATATTTACTACCATAAGATCCGAATGGACAGAAACCATCAGTGGAAAGGCCCAGTCGAACATTTCTAGCTTCTAAAGCAAAGGATGGATGCACTCTATCAAAATGTTTCCATGAATCACCATCGGTTAGATGATTCAAGCTTTTGTCGGTTGAAATATTCTCTTTATGCCATGACATCATTGTCGTTGTATTCTTAGACATGAATAAACGCTGAAGTCTGGATGTAAGCAGAAAATATCTCAACTGTTTTACAAGAATCAAACCAGACTTCCCACGTTGTCCTTCTTTATATCTCATTTTCCCACATGTGGGACAACTATCCAACGACTCATTTTCTCCAGAATACAAAATGCAGTCATTTAAACATGCATGAATCTTCTGACAAGTAAGTCCCAAATTTCGAACCTGCCTCTTACTCTCAAATTAATTTGTAGGCAAAACATTTCCTTCGGGTAACAGTGTTTTAAGCAAAGAAAATATCTGGTCAAAACAGGTGTTTGACATTTCGTTATCTGATTTGATAGCCATAAATTTTGCAACTACTTCTAATTTTCTCATCTTGCAGCCAGGATATAATGCATCCTCAGCAGACCTCAACAACTCATAAAATTCAGACGGTGCCAACTCAGGATTTGAAGCTATATCAGCCGGAGTTTCTGTATGTTGAACAGATGAACCTGCAACATCATGTACTAAATCTTGAAACTGAGATGGATCCGGAATCAAGTTGGTATCACCTGCTCTGGAACTGCGTTCACCGTGTTGATACCAAAAAACATAATCTGGTTGAAAACCAAAACGCAAGATATGTCCCCCCACTTTGTCAAACGTGTCAAACGTTCTCAATGCACATTTTCTACAAGGGCATTTTATTTTTCCTTCTGAAACAAATTATGGATTTGATGCCGCAAATGATAAAAAAAGTCTCCACACCCTCTACATATACTGGATTTAAACCAGAACTGTTTGGATTTCTACGTTGATTTATCCATATGCGGTCACATAATAATGATTGTTGACGAACTCGTTGTTCCATATTTTTCTATAAAATATAAAAGCATTACTGGTTTTGAATAATTTTTTAGAAAAAACACTCAAGCAAGGATAATTATAGAGTTTACATCATACACGACTGACGCAAACTTTTTATTGAGATAGACCTAAAAATTGTCCTTTTAAGAATTGAATATGTTGAGAATAAAGCAAAACCTGTTACAAATATTGATAATTTTAATATTATATAAATTTTTTATTATTTTCATAGTACTAATATTATTTTTTCATAAATATTAATTATATAATAATAACATTATTACATTATTAGTATATTTTATTATTGGTAATTATTACTAATTATTTGTAATTATTACTAATTATTGGTAATTATTACTAATTATTGGTAATTATTACTAATTATTGGTAATTATTACTAATTATTGGTAATTATTATTAATTATTACTAATTATTGGTAATTATTGGTAATTATTGGTAATTATTACTAATTATTACTATTTAGTACTAATTATTTGTAATTATTTCTAATTATTGATAATTATTCCTAATTACTGGTAATTATTCCTAATTATTACTATTATAATGTAATAATGTTATTATTCCTAATTATTGGTAATTATTCCTAATTATTGGTAATTATTCATATAATTACCAATAATTAGGAATAATTACCAATAATTAGGAATAATAACATTATTAGTATATTGTATTATTAATATTAAAATATTATAATTTTCTATATTATATACAATTCTCCTTTCATCTGTGTGTTTTCTGTCTCCACATACAAATATTAAATGTGGAGACAGAAAACACACAGATCAAAAGAGAATTGTATATAATATAAAAAATTATATTATTTTAATAGTAATAATAAAATATACTAATAATGTAATAATGTTATTGTTCCTAATTATTGGTAATTATTCATAATTATTGATAATTATTACTAATTATTGGTAATCATTACGAATCATTACTAATTATTGGTAATTATTCCTAATTATTGATAATTATTCCTAATTACTGGTAATTATTCCTAATTACTGGTAATTATTCCTAATTATTACTAATTAGTGGTAATTATTGGTAATTATTACTAATTATTACTAATTATTGCTAATTATTGGTAATTATTGGTAATTATTACTAATTATTGGTAATTATGGATAATTATTGGTAATGTTGTATAATTATTACTAATTATGGATAATTATCGGTAATTATTACTAATTATGGATAATTATTGGTAATTATTTCTACCTAATGGTAATTATTGGTAAGTATTTCTAACTAATGGTAATTATTGGTAATTATTTGTAATTATTGGTAATTATTGGTAATTATTACTAATTATTGGTAATTATTACTAATTATTACTAATTATTGGTAATTATTACTAATTATTACTAATTATTGGTAATTATTATTAATTATTACTAATTATTGGTAATTATTATTAATTTTTACTAATTATTGGTAATTATTGGTAATTATTACTAATTATTGGTAATTATTACTAATTATTGGTAATTATTACTAATTATTGGTAATTATTATTAATTATTACTAATTATTGGTAATTATTGGTAATTATTGGTAATTATTACTAATTATTTCTATTTAGTACTAATTATTGGTAATTATTTCTAATTATTGATAATTATTCCTAATTACTGGTAATTATTCCTAATTATTACTATAATAATGTAATAATGTTATTATTCCTAATTATTGGTAATTATTCCTAATTATTGGTAATTATTCATATAATTACCAATAATTATGAATAATTACCAATAATTAGGAATAATAACATTATTAGTATATTTTATTATTAATATTAAAATAATATAATTTTCTATATTATATACAATTCTCCTTTCATCTCTGTGTTTTCTGTCTCCACATACAAATATTAAATGTGGAGACAGAAAACACACAGATGAAAAGAGAATTGTATATAATATAAAAAATTATATTATTTTAATAGTAATAATAAAATATATTAATAATGTAATAATGTTATTATTCCTAATTATTGGTAATTATTCATAATTATTGAAATTATTACTAATTATTGGTAATCATTACGAATCATTACTAATTATTGGTAATTATTCCTAATTATTGGTAATTATTTCTAATTATTGATAATTATTCCTAATTACTGGTAATTATTCCAAATTACTGGTAATTATTCCTAATTACTGGTAATTATTCCTAATTATTACTAATTAGTGGTAATTATTGGTAATTATTACTAATTATTACCAATTATTGCTAATTATTGGTAATTATTGGTAATTATTGGTAATTATTACTAATTATTGGTAATTATGGATAATTATTGGTAATTATGGATAATTTTAACTAATTATGGATAATTATCGGTAATTATTACTAATTATGGGTAATTATTGGTAATTATTTCTACCTAATGGTAATTATTGGTAATTATTTCTAACTAATGGTAATTATTGGTAATTATTGGTAATTATTGGTAATTATTACTAATTATTGGTAATTATTACTAATTATTACTAATTATTGGTAATTATTAATAATTATTACTAATTATTGGTAATTATTATTAATTATTACTAATTATTAGTAATTATTATTACTTTTTACTAATTATTTGTAATTATTATTAATTATTACAAATTAGTGATAATTATTACTAATTATTAACAATTATTACTAATTATTGGTAATTATTGGTAATTATTGGTAATTATTACTAATTATTGGTAATTATTACTAATTATTACTAATTATTGGTAATTATTACTAATTATTACTAATTATTACTAATTATTACTAATTATTGGTAATTATTATTAATTATTACTAATTATTGGTAATTATTATTAATTATTACTAATTATTGGTAATTATTATTAGTTATTACTAATTAGTGACAATTATTACTAATTAGTGACAATTATTACTAATTATTGGTAATTATTACTCATTATTCATATAATTACCAATAATTAGGAATAATTACCAATAATTAGGAATAATAACATTATTAGTAAATTTTATTTTTAATATTAAAATAATATAATTTTCTATATTATATACAATTCTCCTTTCATCTGTGTGTTTTCTATCTCCACATACAAATATTAAATGTGGAGACAGAAAACACACAGATGAAAAGAGAATTGTATATAATATAAAAAATTATATTATTTTAATATTAATAATAAAATATACTAATAATGTAATAATGTAATTATTCCTACTAATTGGTAATTATTCATAATTATTGATAATTATTACTAATTATTGGTAATCATTACGAATCATTACTAATTATTGGTAATTATTCCTAATTATTGGTAATTATTTCTAATTATTGATAATTATTCCTAATTACTGGTAATTATTCCTAATTTCTGGTAATTATTCCTAATTATTACTAATTAGTGGTAATTATTGGTAATTATTACTAATTATTACCAATTATTGCTAATTATTGGTAATTATTGGTAATTATTGTTAATTATTGGTAATTATTACTAATTATTGGTAATTATGGATAATTATTACTAATTATGGATAATTATCAGTAATTATTACTAATGATGGATAATTATTGGTAATTATTTCTACCTAATGGTAATTATTGGTAATTATTTCTAACTAATGGTAATTATTGGTAATTATTGGTAATTATTGGTAATTATTACTAATTATTGGTAATTATTACTAATTATTACTAATTATTGGTAATTATTACTAATTATTACTAATTATTGGTAATTATTACTAATTATTACTAATTATTGGTAATTATTATTAATTATTACTAATTAGCGATAATTATTACTAATTATTAACAATTATTACTAATTATTGGTAATTATTGGTAATTATTGGTAATTATTACTAATTATTGGTAATTATTACTAATTATTACTAATTATTGGTAACTATTACTAATTATTACTAATTATTACTAATTATTACTAATTATTAGTAATTATTATTAATTTTTACAAATTATTGGTAATTATTATTAAAATATTACTAATTATTGGTAATTATTATTAATTATTACTAATTAGTGATAATTATTACTAATTAGTGACAATTATTACTAATTATTGGTAATTATTACTCATTATTGGTAATTATTGGTAATTATTACTAATTATTGGTAATTATTGGTAATTATTACTAACTATTACTAATTATTGGTAATTATTACTAATTATTACTAATTATTGGTAATTATTACTAATTATGGATAATTATCGGTAATTATTACTAATTATGGATAATTATTGGTAATTATTACTAATTATTGATAATTATTTGTAATTATTACTAATTATTGGTAATTATTACCAATTATTGGTAATTATTATTAATTATTACTAATTATTGGTAATTATTGGTAATAATTACCAATTATTGGTAATTATTGGTAATTATTACTAATTATTACTAATTTTTGGTATTTAGTACTAAATATTACTATTTAGTACTAAATATTGGTAATTCTAATTATTAGTAATTATTACCAATTATTGTTAATTATTAGTAATTATTACCAATTATTGTTAATTATTAGTAATTATTACCAATTATTTTTAATTATTAGTAATTATTACTAATTATTGTTAATTATTACTAATTATTAGTAATTATTACTAATTATTGGTAATTATTGGAAATTATTACTAATTATTGGTAATTATTGGAAATTATTACTAATTATTGGCAATTATTACTAATTATTGGCAATTATTACTAATTATTGGCAATTATTACTAATTGTTGGCAATTATTACTAATTATTGGCAATTATTACTAATTATTGACAATTATTGGTAATTATTGGTAATTATTACTAATTATTCCTAATTATTGGTAATTATTGGTAATTATTACTAATTATTCCTAATTATTGGTATTTATTACTAATTATTAGCATTTATTCTTAAGTATTGAAAATTATTACTAATTATTCCTAATTACCATTAACTATGAACAATGAATACTAATAATTTAAATTTATTAAGTAACAAAACAATGTAAACATAATTACAACTAATTAAAAATAATTGAAACTAATAAAAAATTTAAAATAAATATTAAATTAAAATGAACATAAATACCTTCAAAATTGATCTGAGGTTGATCTCTGAGCGTTGTTGAAAACTTCAATATCAACTCTGGAAAAAAAAGTAAACTTCAGAAACGCTGAACTCTAAAAATAGAGTTTTGAGAGAAGAAAAAGATGGAGTTTGAGAATGAATGAAAAAAAACGGATGGGGGGTATTTATAGGTTAGATTATTTGCGACGGGTCTATTTGCGACGGGTATCCCATCGCAAATAGTATTATTTGCGACGGTACCCATCGCAAATACCTTAGCCCTCATTTAATACGTTCAACGGTTAAATAGTTATTTGCGACGGGTCCCGTCACAAATAATAACCTGCCGACATACTATTTGCGACGGGGGTATATTCCCGTCGCAAATAGCTTTTACCGTCGCTGGTTATTTGCGACGGGAATATACCCCCGTCGCAAATAACATTCTCGCGATTTGGCGCGCAAACCGCGCCAGTCCTTTTGCGACGGGGTAAGCTAACCCGTCGCAAATAAGTAGTTATTTGCGACGGGGGAATTTGCCCGTCGCAAATAAGTTTCTAACGGGACTATTTGCGACGGGATTTATTCCCGTCGCAAATACCCATTTTTCCCGTAGTGATTATGTCGCATAATTTTTCATTAACCGTTAATTCATTTCATGTATGACCAATTGGACCCACAATACAATGTAAATTAATGGGTGTGGAACATCATGTCTAGCACCCTCATGAGTATTTAGAGCATCATTCATTTTCTTAAAAACCATGAGTATTGGGGGCATCAGTTCGTGTTCCAATCATTAATATTTTCATACAAGATGGGTGTAGAACGCCATGTCTCGAACCCCTTGTGTATTTGGAGGTTCAGTCCTTGTCTCACAACAAATTTATCAATGATACATATATATTTATCATTGGTGTAGAACACCATATATAGCACCCCATGAGTATATGGAGCTTCAGTACTTTTCTTAAAACCCATTTATCAATCATACATACATATTAATCATTGGTGTAGAAGAACATGTCTAACACCCCAAAACCATCCATTAATTATTTCATAAATTAATCAATCTAATAAATTAATTAATCTAATAAATTAATAAATTCACCAAAAAATTAGAAACATAAATCACCTGTCAAATAATTCATCAATTAAATAACCCATAAAAATATCAATAGTAAATAAATAATTTACAATTTATTATTACTATCAAGACAAAAAATTAAATAACTAAACATGTAATTACCCAAATTATTTAACATGTCTGAACCCTTCCAGTCAAAAAACGATTCATCCCAGATATTACTAATTTACATGGACATTATAATCATCTCAAAACAAGTTGAACAAAGCCTAGATATTTAGAAATCATCTCACACAGCATATTATAGTTTTAAACAACTCCATCAAAGACAACACAATGCATAGAAAAAATAACACGCTTCAATAGGTACCCTTGGCCAAAATTCGTAACAAACAATCTATTCACAATATTTATATTATGAATGAAAATTAATTAATTCAACTATTAATTTATTAAATATTTATCTTTAACGAATCATAAATTAATTAACCATTTACCATTTAACATGTAATATTTAATCCATCCATTAATTTTTACCAGTTTCCAATTTACACTTTAAACATGTCAAATATTCTATATTCTCAATAATCAGTAAAATCCACAATTTTATTCCAACTAATGACTTGATAATTAATTTTACAATTAATTACCCACTTGCCCATTCTTCCCATTTAATTAATTTAACGATTAAATAAAATCACATTAACCAAATTAAGAAAACATGCTTAAAATCAACAAATGTTCAAGTCCTCATTTATCTCATGTGGGTGGAATCATTTAATAACATCAAAAGTGTCATGGATCGACATATCATATATCATATCTAGCAAGAAGACATATAAAATTCTATACCACATCAAGCATGATATGGCATTACCACTAACCAGCAGTTTATATTTAATTAGCATTTATAGAAAAAATAATAGTTCTATAATCAATGAAACTCATGCTCTAAATTTATTTAAAGAATCAATAAATCTTAAATAAAGTGATATGGATTTCCAACCCCACCTCATGGTGGCACCATTTGTATTCCACAACGCTTTAATGTACTTGGAAGCTACTTTTCCGCAACTGGTCCTCGGTCTAATGCCTGCACACCTTCTTATATATATATATATGTATTTGTGTGTGTGTGTGTGTGTATGTTTCATGCATTGATTAAAAAATTCAATATATTAAACTGGTACCCATAATAAAATTAGTAATGAACAACACACCCCTAACGTGGTACTGTGGACTCATAAAAAATTATGAGGCCTTAATGTTATCGGTGAAAAACTAAATAGCGGGTTTGGAAGCTTACCCAAACTAATAATGAAAAAAAATTCGAGACCATCTTCATTGACCATGGTGGTGGATACGGGATTATGAGCTAATGGGTCCCGAGTAAACATTCACATATCCTAAAAAATTTGAGGAACAAAACAATCGGATTAAACCCGACCTTAGGGCTTCATCTGAGGAAATAAGGCATGATAGAGGAGTCAAAAGGCTAATGTGAATCATGAGTTATATGCAAACAGACTCACCATGGTGCGGTAGACAAGATTTGTGAAGAGTCCAAGAGGAATAGTCACGCACAATGTGGAGTCCGGGATATGGGGTGGTGTGCCTCTGGGTACTTCCCGAAGGGGAGTCGCGCCGCAGGGGACGTGCCATGGGTGTCGGGTGTTGTAGGAGTTTTCCCAGGGGTTGAGCATGGCTGGAGGTCCCAAGGAGGAGGGTTGTGCAGAGGAGGAGCCCAGATATGCTTCTACTTCGCGCATGGAGGAGGAGAAACATGGGGGGTCACTCCACCTATAGGTCACTCCACTGCTTTTAATTATATTATCCCCCTAAAATAAATATATTTAATTGAATGTAATAATTAAAATAATAAAACTCAATATATTATTAATATTATAAACATTACACACTAGTCTAATAAGTGAAAAACTCTACATTTAATTAAAAATATTATTCATTTATTATTCACTTAATAAACGTTTCATAATTTTATATGAAACTCCCTATTGATAATTAAATTCATTTAACATTTATTTAACTAAATATCCACCAAAAAAATTGTAACATCATTATTTTTTTCAACTATCATTTATTTAAAACTCAAACCACCTAATTTAATTTCCGTAATAATAAAAATTATTACATTTATAAAACTATATTAATAATAATGTCTTTATTATTATTTTTGAAACCTTTTATAAATTCACCACAACTATTTAATAACAACACTTCATTAAATCTGAAACTCCTCATTTTATTAAATGTATCATTGAGAACCTCAAAAGCCACATTATATTCTCATAAATGATACACTCCATTAACATTCAACTAAAATCTCAAAGCACCAAAATAATTTATGACCTCATAATAATAATAATAATAATAATAACATTATATTTATTAGCATATTCCTTCATTGAATAATAAATGGTCCTTTAATAATTTTGATACTCTTTATTTAATTAAAATAGCTCTCTAATAAACCCCAAATCTATATTAATTTCTTCACCTGTCATTTAATTAATTATTTATCATTAATTTAATTAAACAACCACAATAATAATAATAATAACTTTATTATTTTTATTATTATAAATTTATTTTAATTAAACACACACTCTTATATAATCTTATTTAGTTAAATTAAATAAATTATTAGGTACTTTAAACAATACGGTTTGGACCACAACCGTGCAATTATCGTGCATATCCATTAAAGATAAATTTTCTAGATCCCGTGCTCTCAAGACTCATCGAAACACTCATTAAATTTATTGGATAAATATGCAAGTCCAAAAGCAACACCTTTATGTGTTCCAACACTCATTATAAAATAATGGAGCTCGTTTAAAAAAATAACCAGTTGATAAAAAGAAAAAAAATCTAAATGATTTGTATTTTAACCCGGTTAAAAAACATGGGACATTACAATCTACCAACATTGAAAACATCTCGTCCCCGATAATCCATTGGAAACCAAAACTCAAACAACCAACCCACCTTGGTCATTTAATCTCGTTATAACATGTGTGTTGCATTCCCAATACCAAACACGTATTTAACCTTCACAAGCCTAATGACTAAGACATTAAACCCAGTTCCAAAGCTCACATTATAGCTAAAACATCGAAACAGGGCCTATATCTGAGGCCATTAGAGGGACCTCTTCAACAAAAATGGTTTAATCTCGATAAAATAATAGAATAGGTTCTGTATGCTTCCCTCGAAAGACATCGCAGAACCAAATCCCACATTTTCCATTTATCTGACGATGTACCATTAAAACTATTCCATGACCATCTTCATGTATAAAGAATCCCTTACTCGACCTCTGTTGAAATTTCCTTGTTAATCCATTAAAAAACAACAGTTCCCCATCACAAATAAAGGATTATCCCAATGAACCAATGCATCCCACGTACTACCCAGATAACAACAACTCCTCAAGCCCGAAAACATTTAAACTATTGAACGACCAAAGACCAATGCTATATTAGTGTCTCCATAAAAAGTTCAATATATGGGACATGATTGTCATACTCGGAGGAGTGCACTGAGAGAAAACCAAGGTCATTAACAAGATGAGATGAACTACTACCAGATGACTATGTTCGAATTGCTCGGTGTCACCAGCCGACACATTTACTTAAATAGATTTGATACTATGAACCATAAGATTGTCCATGACATTGAAATATAATATCATCCACCGACCAACCCATATCATTGTTCCATAACACCTGAGTACCATGATGTCCTCTCGAGGATTGTGAAGAACTTACTTTAACATCCTAGAACTTCTTTATGGAACTACCTACCTCAGGTTAACCCCCTACGAAACATAAATGTCGACTCTCTCACATGGTCACACAAAAAAATCACAAGATTCAAAAGCCCTTTTTTTGTTTTAGCCGTTTTAATTAATTCATTTCAAACCTTTATCATGTGAATGAATTTCAACAAAAAAAATTGACTTTCTTCATAAAAAGTCACTTGGTTTTCAAAACAATTCTCTATGGAAAAAATAGGTATGTATCAAAAAATCATCTTTAATCATTTGAAATTCTGTTTATTTCATATTTAAATAGGTAATTTAGCATATAAATTCTTTTTAGCAAGAACACTACCTCCACGGGTACTATTTATTCAATCTGGGTTCTTCAAAAATAAACCAAACAATAGTTAATTTCAATCAAAACTGAGAAGTTTTACATTTATAACCATTTTCAACCATACTACAGTTATATAAGGTTTAAACCCATGGGTTTCCATTAACCAATCGCTAAGGCCCTTATAAACCTTATCACTGGAATTTGGCTCCTATTTATCACAACATCATTCATTTTACAATTTAAATTTTTCATCCCTTTCACACGTTAAAACACTTCAATCATGTCATCATAAGCAGTAACACAATAACATGATATAACACATATGTATGGAACAAAAATAAAACATGAAAATAATTATGGAATATATTAACTCGAGAATGTTATATCTATCACCGAATCATTCTATCTATAGAGGCATGATAATGAAGATCAAGACATGGAATTTCACCAAAGGAACATAGTCTAAATTAGCAAGCATCCTACTAATGCAGCTTCATGGCATGTTATATGCATGAAATGTGAATCTATAAGTGCCTTAGATGATGAATGTATGAAACTTTCTTTCCAAATCAAGACAAGACATTTATTTTTTCAAAAATAATCAGTATCATTAAGCAGTAGAAAATACACCAGTCACTTAAGGTGAAATCATATTTACTATAATATCGAAAAGCATTAACATCAATTCCCTACCCTTTCCATTTGGTCATTTCCCATACATTAGGGGATTAGTCCCAAGCATGACTATTAACCCAAATAAAAACACATTCTCAGTCTCCTATCTACCAACCCCAAAACTGTAAGACAAAGGAAAAGAAGCCATCTGATACCACTTTGTAACATCCCCACCCATCTCACCACTAAACTGATGGCCGGACCTATCTCCACATGACCTCAATCGATTATCCCCATACACCAAAGGATTCCAACTAGCGGTGTGGGTCTATGGATAGAGAGTGGGGAGAATATACCCACATGGCATAGTTCAATAATAGATAATGTCAATAAACAAGGGATACATTTGAATAAATGTTTAAGTAATGGAAGTAAAATTTTATAAATCTTGTACAAAACAAATGGATATAGCCTATTATATAGTAGATGCATGCATGACATACTAAAGATAAGAAAATAGATAAAAATAATAAAAACATCTTTCTTTACATTCCAATACAGAAATAAATAAACATTTACTCAAATCCCCTAGAGTGGTCTCTTATAGAATCCCAACCTTCTGCTCGGTCCTCTTCTCATATCATCCAATTAAATGAAAACCGCACAATCCTGCAACCAATTATAATATACTCGGGTACCCCAATGCAATGCTCGCCAGAGTAGGGTGTGAGATATAAATCTCAGTATGACAGGACCCCCAATGTCTACCCAAAATACAGACATTTAATAAATAATTTAAATCGTGTGAATGATTGAATAAAAAAAGTAAATAGTACAATGTAACTATATACCCATGTACCTCTTTCATCCCTCAGCTGGTGTCTGAACCTGTATTATACATTTGACATGCATAGTCCACAATCAATACATAATAATTTTTTTTTATCATTTATTCAAACCTCATTAAATAATAAAAGTCTCAAGATTTGGCCTAAGCCCGACATCCCTCTTATATGTCAGTCACCAAATATGTCTCTAAAGACCATCTATGTAACAAAAATAATGACTGAATCTAAGCTTGTTCTTTGTCATGGATAACATTTCACATGATATTCAATTTAATCATTCATACACTATAAATGTGCATGCCTGCTAAGAATAGTGATTCGCTCTTGGTTCCTTCCCCTAATAGTGATTCACCCAATTCATTAATAAGTATGAACTTTTTCTCATATTCAATTCACAAATCATTATGTCACAACAGTTTTCATTAACCATTAAATCATTTCATGTACGACCAGTTATACCCACAATTCAATGTCTATTAATGGGTGTAGGACCTCATGTCTAGCAGCCTCATGAGTATTTGGGGCATCAGTCTTGGTCTCACAACCCATGGGTATTGGGATAATCAGTCTTTATCCCATAAATGAATATTTTAATGCAAGATGGGGGTATAACACCATGTCTATAACCCCGTGAGTATTTGGTGCTTCAGTACCTGTCTCACAACATGTTTGTCAATCATAAATTTTTATTTATCATTGGTGTAGAACACCATGTCTAGCACCTCGTGAGTATTTAGAGCATTAATCCTTGTCTCAAAACCCATTTATCAATCATAAATATATTTTTATCATTGGTGTTGATCACAGAGTCTAACATCCCAAAAACATCGATTAATTAATTCAATAATTAATAAATCATATCTGTTAATTAATTCAACAACTAATTAACAACATAAATCACCCATCAAATAACCTAAAAAGTAATCACACATTCAATATCTCAATAGTTAATAATTAATTATCAATTAGTTATTCTTCGTAAGACAAGTAAATAATTAACTCAAAGTTTAATTATCCAAATTATTTAACATGTTTGAACCCTTCCACTCAAACAATTATTCTTCCAGTATTTTAACAATTTACATGAACATTATAATCCCCTAAAAACATGCGGAACAATACCTAGATACTTCGAAATCTTCTCACACAGCATATCATATTTTTAAAAAACTCTATCCAATACAACTTAATGCATGGAAAAAATAAGACGCATCAAAATGTACTATATTCCAACAGTCTTAACAAACATTCAATTCACAATATTAATTTAATTCATGAAAATTAATTAATTAAACAATTAATTATTAATATATTATATCTTTAACTAGTAATAAATTAATTAACAATTTACCAATTATCATGTAATAATTAATAAATCCATTAATTATTACTAGTTTCTTATTTATATTCCAAACATGTAAAATATTCAATAAAGGCCACATTTTTTTCCCAAATCAGGTCTTCATAATTAATTCAACATTTAATTACCCAACTACCCATTCATCACAATAAAATCATTTAAGTATTTAATGATATCACATTTACCATATTAGAAAAAAAGTTCTTCAAATCAACACATGTTCAAGTCCTCATTTATCTCACATAGATGGCATCATTTAATAACATCAAAAGTTTCACACATCGATATATCATATATCATATCTAGAAAGAAGACATATGAAAAGAAAAACCATATCACTCATGATATTACATTACCACTAACCAATAGTATATCTTTAATAATCATTTTAGAAATACATAACATTTCCATAATCAAGAAAACTCACATTCTCAATTTATTTAAAGATGCTTTAATTCTTAAATAAAGTGATATGGATTGGTGATCCTACCTTGAGGTGGAATGATTTTTATTCAATAATGCTTTATTGTACATAGCTGTAAACAGTTCACAACTGGCCTGTAGTCGCATGCACTCACACCTTCATACATACATATATATATACATATGTGTGTGTGTGTGTGTTTGTGTGTTTTCTTCATTGATAAAAAAATCAATATAATAAACTAGTACCCATAATCGATGTAGTAATGTACAACACTCCTCTAACATGGTACAATGGAATCATAAAAAATGATCAAGCCTTAATATAATTGGTGTACAACTAAATAGTGGGTTTATAAGCTTACCCAAACAAACATCGGAAAAACAATCTGAGACCATCTACATCACCCTTGGAAACAGATTCTGGATTATAGAAAAATGGGCCTCGAATTAAGATCCGCATATCCTAAATAATAGAGGAACACAACGATCTTATTAAACCCAAACTGTATGTTTTCAGCTGAGCAAACAATGAAAAAGAGAGTTGTCAAATGGATGATGTCAATCATGAGTTATATGTAGACAGATTCACCTTGACGAAGCGTACACGATTTGTGAAGAGTCTGAGAGGAATCGTCATTCCCAATGTGGAGTCTAGGAGTGTGGGTGGTGTGCATGTGGGTACTGCTGGGAGGGGGTCACACCCTGGGGGTCACGTGCTATGGGAGCTCTGCGTGGGGGTTGTGCATTAATGGAGGTCCCGAGGAGTAGGGATGTGTGGAGGAGGAGGATGGCGATGCTTTTTTATTGCGCGTGGAGGACGAAACACATATGGGGTCACACCACCTGTAGGTCGCGCCTACCCTTTTTATTTCCTCCCCCCGTAAATTAATCCATTTAACTGAATGTAATAATTAAAATAATAATACTTATTTAATTATAATTAATATTTTTATACCCTGTGAACACTTATCTAATAAGTGAAAAACTCTCCCATTTAATTAAAAATGATTATTCATTTATTATTCTCTTAATAAACGTTTCTTAATTAAATATGAAACTCCCTATTGATAAATAAATTCTTTTATAATTTATTTAACTAAATAACCATAAAAATAATTATAGCATAATCATTTTTATTATTCCAACATTAATTTATTTAAAACCCAAAACCCATAATTTCATTTCCATAATAATAAAAATTATTACACTCACAAAACTAAAATAATAATAATCTCATTATTATTATTTTTGAAACCATTGATAAACCCAACACCACTATTTAATAACAACACTTTATTAAATCTAAAACACAATATTTTATAAAACGTTTCTTGGAGAAGCTCAAAATCCATATTAAATTCTCATAAATTATAAAATTCTATAAAATGCAATTAAAATATCAAAGAATAAAAATATTTTATGAAACCATAATAATAATAATAAATTTATTATTATTATCACATTCCTAAATTTAATAATAAATGGTCTTTTAATAATTTTGAAACTCTTTATTTAATTAAAACAGTTCTTGGATAGACAAAAAATACACAATAATTTTTTTAACCATCATTTAATTAATTCTTTATCATTCATTTAATTAAACAACCACAATAATAAAAATAATAACATTATTATTGTTTCTATTAAAATATTACTTTAATTAAACACACTCTATCATATAATATTATATAATTAATTTAAATAAATTATTAATCAGTTTACACTGCACGGTTTGGACCGCAACTGTGTCCTGCCTGTGCAGATCTATTAAAGTGAACTTTTCCCAATCTGGTGTTCCTGAGAGTCATTGGAACCCCTGCTAAAATTGTCAAATAAATATTCCAGTCCAAAAACAACACCTTTAGGTGTTCCATTAGTTGGAATGAAAATCTAGATCTTGGTTTTTTAAAAAATGGCCCATTGAAAACCCAAAAAAAAATCAAAAACATTCGCATTTTAACCTAGTTCAAAAACACGGGAATTTACACATTACTATCTTCTCCAATGGAATTCTTGTGTTCTCTATTTTTCTATTTCCATGTAAGGAATGCATTTTATATTTCATAGATAACTTCAATTTTCATTAATCACTAAAAATGGACGATTCTTATAGTATCTTGAGCTCCCCCGCATCAAAAAATAATTTGTTACCCATATAATTTTGGATAAATAAAACATGTCATGTGGCCCAGAAAGGCCTATAAAAACAAAAATATATAGTTTTTCTAAATCCAATCCTCATGGAATTTAACATTCCTGATATTTTTCTAGAACAAATGTAGTATCTAATATTTTTGGGGCATCATTTAGACCAAATGTTTTTTTTAATTCTATGAAAATTTTAATTTTCAAAATAATCTAAATCTTTTATAATTACATTCCTATATAATTTATTATTTTTATTATATTTATTGTTCTCAATTGCATCTACCAACATGATAAAATATTTCCCCAATATACTCTCATTGAATAATTCATTTTGGACTCAAAATACATTATAATTATAAATATCCCATTATTGAATGAAATAATTTTCATTACCCTAATCAAAATTGAATCACCCATGGTATGTTACACCATGTTTCTCATAGTAATATAATATTAATGTGCATAGCAGATAATTTAGAAATTATTCATCATTAAAAATTACATTGTATTTTAATACCATTACTGTATAAAAATATCATGATCCAATATTGTAAAAGGACTTATATTTAGTAGATAAGATTAAAAAATGGCTTTTTCTTCCCAAATGTTATTGGTAATTTTGAAATATATTATCGTGATGCATTAATTATTAATTAATTTCCATTTAATCTACACTACTAAACTGTTGTATTCTTTTCTTCATATAACAATATTCTAAAATAATATTAGTTTTCTCATGAAAAAATAGTAATAGTTTATTATTACCAGAATCTCCATCATTATTATACATTAAACATATAATCTTATTTTCTGTCTTTCTATACACTAATGAAATCTATTTAATAAACACCCTAAATGAAATTGATTTGTTCCTTTAGAGTCAAAGCCATTCATATCATAGTATTTCATAAGTGAATATAATGATACACAATAACCCACTATGAAAACAAGTTATAATATATCCCAAACATCAAAAAAATAATCTTTAACTTATAATACATTTTTGGCCACTAACTTTTGAAAAAAAAATCTCATCAATTATTTGAATAATAATTTCAAAAATTATGAAATCAATCTGACTCAGATTTAGTGAACACATAGGTTCCATAATATGATCATCCTTCTCAAATAGATTACTAGTATTCCACCATCATAACATTGGATATCACAATTTGTTATTCGAGTAATTTTGTATCCATATGATCTTATCATCAGACACAACATTCCATCTTTAACTCATATGGGAATCACTAAGGAATGAATAAATATCATGGATAATTAATCAATAGACCAGGTATAGAATCCAATATCATTGAGAAAACAAACATGAATATTACACTTCCATAAACCTAACATGCATTGACCACCCTATATATAAATGAATATTTTTCACGTTTATAAATTCTAATCTCCCATCCTTAATGATCTATAGTGATTCAAAATCAAATATAAATAACTACTAGATATTTATAAACACTTTATTCTATATAAAAATCATCGAAACCATGTCATAGGAAAATAGATTGAATGAATGATACATGCTAATAATTTAATGAGAACACTTATTAGTGAATTTTTGTCACCTTATACTATGGGGTATAAGGAAAATGATATTCTATAACTTTAACTTATAGATTTAAACCTAATATACCTTTATTAATTATTCATGTTCCCCTTATACTTATTATTAATTTAAAAGTGTTTTGGAATAGCTGATTATCTCATATTCACTCCCTTGATCTATAATTGGTTTTTTATTACTATTATATTGAATATAAAATCCTATAGCTTTTAAATTAAGTGAACATGTATATGTTCCACGATTTACTTCCCCTTGGTATCATCAGTCAAAATGAGATCATGACCATTAAAAAACCATGGTGTATCTATATACAAGTGTATTTTATCACAACAACCCCTATATGGATTTTTTAAAATAAGTTATAAATGTATCATCAAAGCCCTCAAATATTTAAAAATGTTCATGTAAACTAATTCTAGTTGACTCAAAATCACATTGAAATCATTGAAATCATTTTTTTGTATTATTTTTAAAATTGTAATATTTAATATCCTTTTTGTCATGAATATATTATTCATTTTAGTTGGATTGACATGGATATTTTATTGGTAATTCAACAGCTCCACTGTTTTTTTCACTTATTGTATGTTATTAATATTATTTAATGCTAGTTATATAAATATCATTATATGTGTATTTTTATATATCAGTTTCCATTCAATTTTTTAATAGATTTTTAGAATATCATTTATAATACCTAATGATTCCTGTAAAACATTAAATCCTCCATCAACTTCTTCTAAACACAGAATATTACCTCATAAAACATTACTATACAGATCCTACCTTCTAAATTAGATGAATCCCACTAAATGGGAAATATTTGTACAACATAGTGATACCCCAATAGGTTTCTTCTATATTTGGAGGTCCCTATTTAACTGAAATCACAGATACCGCCTATTGGGATCCATGAAACCAATGATCAACAAAATAAATCAATTTAAACTATCCAATTAAGAAAAAATATCATAAATGTCATATAATTGATGAATAAAATGAACCTAATATACTTAAATTGAACTGAAAAACTAAACGCCAATCAATGTACTGAATTGACACCGTAAAAATGGCTAGAAAAAAACTCCTTGAATCATATATCCCATGTAGAACAAACACTAAAAATTTATGAATGAAAATAAGGATTTTTCATTATTCATAAAATTTTTCATACATTTATAATAGAACACTAATACATAATTTATTCATAGACGATTGAAATTTTATATTCATAAATGGTAATATAATACTATATTATATCCAATAATTCAAATATAACAGTTTTCCCACCCCTCATTCTTATATTGGGGCCAAGTCAGTAAATTGCATCCATCCCTTTATGACATCTTCATATAACCCACCTTAGTTCATTTCCCTAATAAATTTTACATAATTCACTCATTCTCGCTTCTTTCATCGACTGAAAAAATGTTTTCCATTTTGAAGTATCCTTTTTAATTACTCTATGATTGTGATAAAATCGTAGAGACCACCATTCACTGAATTTTATTCCATTAATACAACATCCAAATATGACCACAATTAAAACATGTTTTGTAACATCAAATTATTTACTAGTATGAATCATACTAGCCTCCATCATTCACAATATTCATCAACATACATCTCATATTTGGTTATTAAACTATATTAATGAATGAAAAAATTAATTTATACATAAGCATTTATTGACATAATTAATAATGACTCTTTTTGTATAGGAATATATTGTTGTTTTAATCCTCTATGTGGATTGTTGTATTTCTCAATTTTTTAAACTACAAGACCCCCTCTATCAAGTATGTAACCCTTTATTTATGATTTTAATGTATGTAATTTATATGGGTGATATTGGAAAGATATTTGAGACCATTTGTATTGTTTTTTGGATTTTATAAAGGTGTAAAATTGGTGAACATTTTGGGAAAACCTTGGAACACCTACATAGAACTATGCACAATGTGACAAAGGCTAGGGGGGAGGAGTACATGCTGTCGATAGTCTATCCAATTCCTGTGCAATCCTATGAAAACTGTGTAACATGGGATATTGGAAATTGGAATGACGGGTAAAAGTTTTGGAAACCATGAGATCCAACCATGAATGTTTCATTCTTATGGTAGTTTCCAGCTCATGGTTATAACACATCTTGCCTATCATTGCAACTAATCATGAATAGTTTTAAAGAGAGATCCCTGAATTTGGGATCCCAAATGTTTTGACCAATAAGGCCATCATGATTACTTTTATGTGGCCCTAACTCAATATTATGTCTTCCAAAAGGCTATGGAAGATTCTCTAATCAATCTAGAGGTGAAACGATAATTTATTTTAATGATTTGTAGCCAGATTCTCATAGTAAGTGATCGTTCTTATTTGTTAGTGATTTTTTTCATATATATACTTCTATATCTCTCTAAATTATTATATATACATTAAAAATGGGTTGATCAATGAGTTTTGATACAAAATGTGATTAGATTTGGATTTTAGATTATAGGGTAATAGATTTAAGGAATGTTTCTAGAGATTCAACCTAGTTTCATGAGTGTATTCATGTTGTTCGTTATTGTGATTTTATAACCCAAGGTGGGTGGATTAAATATTTACTCTTCAATATATAACATGAGGGCATATTCTAAAAAAATTATATTCATTGAATTCGATTGTGAAATTTTCATAAAAAGAATGGTTGAATCCTTTTTAGTGATGTTTTGTGCATTTGTGGGAGTTATGGATTTTTTGACCTAAATTCTTTGATAAATGATTTTAAGATATTTATATTAAACTTTTTTCACTATTTTATTCTTTATAAAAAATTATTTTAATAAAACCTTATTATATTGAAATGATTTTTTCATTGAAATGGTTTTGAAATTGAATTGGTTTGGGAATTTCAATGGATTTGGCATGGTTTTGGTAATACATGGTGTTGTGTGTTCATATTTCATTTATGTGTCCAGGGTTAAATATGAATGGGTGATTGGTTACAATGGTGAATTGGAACATCTGATTTAATTACCTTGTGATAACATGGTAGATCTATGAGAAACCACTCATGTGTATTGTAACACCCCGATATTTTTATGGGGTCTATTTATTTTAATTTACTTGGGGTTTTCTATTGTATGATACACCAATAAAAAATTTCTCTACATGAAAAACCAACATAGCTTTTAGTTTACGTAACACTGTGTTTGGCTTGTGTTACAACCAATTTCATGTTTTTTTGATTGAATTCATTTCACGTGAGATCGAGTTTAATAGAACAACTAAATATTATATTGTTACCTTATAAACTCTCCATTTTAATACTAAGAATGAAAAATATTATCAAAAAAATTATGTTGGGCTATTAATATTTATATATAATTAATTCATTGGTGAGTAAATAATTATAAAATAAAATAGAACCCTTTTTTAAATAAAATGAAATTGTTTTCTTAAATACTATTTTAAATGTAAATATTTTATTTTATAAAATAATAAAATAAAAATTTATGGATATTATTAATAAAATATATATGTAATATATTCAATATAGTTCTTAAAATTCATCTTATATTATTTCTGTACATGATATAAAGAATTACTTTTTTAAAAATGCAATTTTTTCTGCCTTTTGATTTAGTACCCATTTTAAATATACTTATTAATGAAATTTAATATACTATTTTTATACAAAACTTTATCATTTTAATCTATATAAAAAAATTACTTTGGATTGATTTTTTATAATTGCATGATAAGCTTCACGTTTTGAAGAATAGTAAAAATATACAAAACATTAATTGAAAATAGTTTTTTCATTTTTTTTATTTTTATGTTATATTATATAACAGTTTTAAGATAAAAATATATAATATTTTTCTCATTTAATATAATATAGGTTGTTGGAATTAATTTTAATTGAATTTTGATGTAAAATCGTTTCAATCTTTTTCAAATTTTTAACATTTAAAACGTGTATCTCATTCGGAAAATGAGATTAATTTTAAATTAATTACCAAAGATTCGATGTTTTGAATTTTGAAAAATTGATTCCATTTTTTTAGTCAGTGGTTGAAAAATATATATATATATATTTATTTTATTTTTAGGAATTATGAGTAGTAAAAGGTAAATCAGTTAATTAAATGTGAAAATAATATTTTTAAAATTACCCACACGGTTTTTTTAATATCATTTGATAATTTTTTTCGACCTAAATCATCTTTTTGTTTAATATTATCCATTGAACGCAACTTTTATGCAATTAGGATATTTAATAAAATTTATTTATACTAATGATAAATATTTCCTTCTAAAATTTTAATAATTATATCATTTTTAATATAAGGATATAATAATGATAATTTCAAATATAAATATTCATTTGAAAGATAAAATTATTTTCATCATCATGGTAATTTATTTTTTATTTTGAGTAAATAAATAATTACCTTAATTTCATAAACAATGTTGATGTGGAAATTACTTAATTATGGAAAAATCAATAAAAAAATTAAATTAAAATAATAATAATAATTAAAAGACAAGAAAACATCATCAAATATTATTGATTGAGTATATATTTACCATATTAATCCAAGGGATGAGTTATTAACCATTTGGATCCTCATGGAAATTATTATAGCACATATAATATTTTATCTAAAGTAATGTTAAAGTTTTCACAATCATTATTTAATAAATATAATAATTCTAATGGAGTATTTTAAAGATGATATTTTAAAATATAATTATTTTTATTAAATATACCTGGTTTTTATTATTTATTGTATGTTATTTTTTATTTTTAATCAAAAAATATGTATATTAAATAATCACACCAAACTGATGTAGTAATTATTTTATTAATGAAAATATTACATAGATGTTATTAAAAAAATAAAATTAATTATAATTTGGGATAATTAATATATATCAATTATTTTTTAGATTACATTTACCTATTATGAATATAATAATATAATTATTTCGATGTTAACTTGTTCTATTAATATATTTAATGTCATGGAATTGAATAGTATTAGTGTTTTATCTATTGATAGTTTATCAAAATAATGATTTATTAAATTATTTAAAAATAATAATACTTTAAAACAATATATAAAACCATTATTATGTGGTAAAATGTTTTCTAAGGTATTCATTTATGGTCTAACTAATATCAAATAAGTAAATATTACACTATATTAGTATTGAATAATTTTATACATTAATTAAAACTAAAATTGATTAACAAGGGGTTATTTAAAATGATAATATTTAAAATGATTATAAAACTTGAATAAAAATTAAGTTTATGTAATTACAACATTATATCATATCATATTATAAAAATGACATTTTTATGTTTTTTATGGTGTTTAATTATAATAAATAATAATATTTTTGGAGACTCCAAAAGTGATCCTCACCTCAATTATAAAAGGGATCTTACTACATCACATCATCACATTACATTGAGCCATCAAGGTCAACCTCACCCTACCCATTTCCTTTATAAAAATCCCAATTCACAATCTAGAGGTACTGTTCTTCTCAAAATACTAACAATATTTCCTTCAAGAGAAGATCTATAGGGAGCTCATGAAAGAATACTGATTCATTAAAAATTATTTCTTATTATACATCATCTTAATATAGTCGATAAATTATAACATAATAATTTAGTTATCAAATATAAGATGGTATTTTTTTATGAATACGGAACAACCATATTCTACTTTCTATCTATCCTCGGAATAATATAATCACAACGTGTTCCTAGGTACAACATATTGTCTACACGTTGTAGTGTAATCTTCTTTTTATCACCACATTACATGGATTTGTATAATGAGATAAATAACAACTATATATGATAATTATAAGAATATATTAAATCTTTTACATTATATATATATATATATATCATCTTATTTCATACAATTCAACAATTTAGGGAATCATATTGTCGCACGTGCATAGGTGCAACATACAATCTCTACAATGTGATGTGATTCGTTTAACGTGATTTTCAATATATAATGATTATAAAAATGTATAGAATCAATAAATATTATATATATTATGTTAGTATCATTTTTGAAATTATATATCTATAAAATATGTGGAGGAACATGAACTTATCGACAAAATATGCATAAGAAAAAAAAGTAGTTAATACACCAAAGTCAAGTAATAATGTAATTAACAAATAAGTAATAATATGATCACATAGTATATCATAAAATGATTATTATTTTGGAATAAGTTAATGAAAATATTTAAACCCACATATAGGGGTACTTACTTGTATAAAGAAACATATACCTAATGTAAGGGAATTTTTTCTCAGCCTTATTTTATAATACACATGCCACGTACAGTACATGTTTCTACTACATGGTGTATATACATCCCATGAATAAATTATATGAGACTTAAAAATTATATTATGGCATTTTAATTTCAATATTATTTCATTTATTTCATAGGTAATAATATTCTACTGATTATAATGTTCTAAGGTATCCCTTATCTTAATTAATATATCACAAATATCCTTATTTTTGTGATATTCTATGCTTTACAAAATGTTATAATTTCTTGGGGATTATGAATCCAAAGTTTCAAATAGGATTGGGACACTTTGAAATGTTTAATGATCATTTTTCACATGAAATTATTTGAAAATATATATTATAAAAATTTTCATGGGAACGTATTTTAATGAAACGTTTTATGACTTAATGTTTTTTTAAGGATCCATTTCTGGGATTTCAAAGATATTTTCAACGAAAAGTGATTTATTTTTTAAATATTACTTCATATCATTTCATGAAAAAAATTTAAAAATATTTTTAATAATCCTTTATACGACATCATGTACACTTTTAGTGAATATTGTTTTGGAAATGGTATATATAATAGAATGTGATTTTTATGGACAAGCCAAGTTCCATGTTATGTCTCAAAATCCTTTTGCATAATAGATAAAATAATTTTTTTATAGTTCAATAATACATTAATATTAATTCTCTTAACATTTTTATGCTTTTACAGAATGATGTTTAAGAAATTATCTCCTTATCATGGGTTATGCCTTTGAGATTATGTAACCTTTATCTTTTCTGTGGGTTGTGATACGAATATATGTTTATGACCCTAATTACATTTCATTTGATATGATATGATTGTTTTTTATCATGTGGAACCTGTATGTATGATTTCATTATGAGATGGGTGAGACCTGTATCTTCGACCAATACATTGGGAATAATTTATATATCATTATATGTATAGGGCTGGAACTGGAAATGATATTAGTTCCATAATACAGGGCTAGAATCATAAAAAACCCAGTTTAGTAATACATTTTTAGATAGGTATATAAAGCTAGTTCATTTATACAAGGATGGAATGAGGAGTGAAATAAATTTAGTAATGGGCTTTGTTTAATATGTTGAAAATGATTTAATATTCATATGTTTTTGACAAAATTCCATGTTTTTTTGAATTTATCCATTTATGATTTATGTATTAAAAAATTTATGACTCAAGAATATGATTTTTGATATGTAGTGTATAATTTTTATATTCTTATACCCTAATCAATATTTTATGTTTCGTAACACTTTTTTCTACTCTTATTGAGAATGTTATCTAACAATTTATTATTTTTTTCCTAGTTTATTACTAAACGTTTCAAGTAAGATTACGAAAGGGGAATGCCTAGGTTGGAAACAATGAAGATTATTCACTTGAAAATTTGTTTATCTTTCATTTTTTCAAAGTCCCCTAACTAATATGATTATTGAGAATCTCTTTTTGAAATGTATTGTATATTCCTAAAAAGTAATGTAATTCCCATGTACATCAAGCATGGGTCGTTAGAGTTGGAATCAGAGTAATGGTTATTCATCATTTGGAAACAAGGATTTGAAAACATTATTGAAATCCCTAGATATTTTTCTAATTATATTTCAAGGGATGTCCCTATGGATAAGTCTAGCTATAGTTTAAAATCCACGAATTTTTGTAACAGTCATGAATAACCTAAGATTATAGCTAAAAACTCATGGATTATAATATAATATGTAATTTACTTAGGTTATGAGATTTTCATCTACGATAATGTTTTCTTACACAATTTTTTCTTATCTTAGTAAATAGACAGAAATAGATAGTACATGGTTAACATGGAATTTTTTAGATTTGGATTGAATGGGAATTATTAAAATCGATTTACTATATAGAAATATCGTTAAAATAAAAATGAAGGGGGTACAAGAATTAGTTATATTGTTTTGAAAAAAGTATGTTGTAAAAAACATGTTAATGGAATGGGATATTCTATCATTTTTGTTTACGTTAAACCTAAGAATAATGTTTACATTTATGTTTAGGGACCTTAATTCATGATTCATATTTTATGAAAGACTAAGATTATGGATCTCACATAATGGATTAAGAATAAATTTGAATGATTAAGGTGTGTATGATTCAGAATTCAATTATTGTGTTATAAGAATCGTGAATTATATATATATATATATATTCATTATACATTTTTTTATTAAAGATTGGAATTGATATATTAAATAGTTCAAAATATATAGAAAATTTATTTAATGGTAAGGTGATATATTTTTAGAAAACATGATTAAGGGAATGATAACCATAAAAATGTCCCTTATATTAGGATAAGGTTTTTTGGATAATGAAATGTTGGATATGAATAAGTAAATTGGATGATACTAGTTTCTTGGGAATTGATTATAATTTTGTTATCAAGGGGATTATTCTATCATGGTGATGTATAATAATTTTTATGAAAAAATGAATATATCTAATAATGTTTAAAATAAGAAAACATTCTTGGTTTAAATAAGGATATATGTTAATTCATATTATTACCATAACTTAAGAGACTAAATGTGGGAGGTATTCACATGTTTTGAATGTAACCAACAAGATATGCCTTATGATGTACGAGGGATAAATATAAACCCTAGTTAGTTCACCTATTTTTATAGTTATGTATTTTTATATTTTAGAAGGATTATATGGTTAAAAATTTATTGAATTTTTAATTTAAAATTAAAATGATGTTTTTTAGAATAATGTATTATCTCACCATAGGTGGACTTATGTATATTTCATATTTTTTTATAAAATTTTTATTATGAAAATGATTGATTGAATGTCCTATAATTATATTTATTAATTTAATTATCTTCTAAAATTTCAAGAATGTAAAATTCATCTTCATTTATAGGAATAATAAATAATGTTTTAATTTTCCAAGGCACAAAATTTGTGACATTATAACGAAATAAATTATGAATATCTTCCCATGAAAATACTTCAACATTTAAAAAAGGGGTCCTAACATAAAAGGTTGTCTTATTAACATAATTTTTGATGATATCAATGACCACTCTCAGGCTTCATTATTTAATGGTATTCTAATTGTTGACATTCAATATATCACCCACTTTCTTTCAATCAAGGCTATTTATCAATATATATGATTATTTAATCTTTTCCTCCATTACAAAGTCAACACCTATGTACTCTTTCATAGATACCTAGTTATGATTTACTTTGGGTACTAATTAATTTCAAATTAATCTTTTTGAAAAGTTATTTTTAGAATTTTTTTTTATGATTTTGGTTTCTATGAAATACACATTCAACTATTAACTCTTTGATAACATAGATGAATTTCGAGGAAGAAATACATTTTATGGGGGGGTATAATGTATCACCGTGAGATTTTTATGAGATATGTTTATTTTTATTTTCTTTTATTTCTTCTATTGTAAACTTCACTGTGTAAATATAAAACTACAAGAAACACCATATTATCTTGAGGTATACACATCACTATTCTTGGATTGTGTTACACAAAATTTCTTATTGTTTTATTGAATTCATTTCCCATAAGATCGAGTTTATGTAAACAATTATATATTTTTAGGATATTTTATAACCATTAAATTATAATGGAGGGTATGTACAATATTAAATAAATTATGAAAAAATATATTTAAACATGTATATATAAATAATTTTATGGTGGAAAATTAATTAAAATTTAAAATGAAACACATCATGAATAAAATAAAATGTTTTTAAGAAAAAATTCATTATTGAAAATTATTGAATATATAAAATTATAATGTAAATCATGATTTATTTTATTAATGAAATATATATTTAATATATTCAATATAATTATAAAAATTCATCTTATATTTTTTTTAAACATCATATAAGAACAAATTCATTTTCCATGTAAAAGAAGTATTTAATAAAAAAATGCAGTTATTCATACTTTTGATGGTGAACCACTTTTAAAAATTATTTTAAAACATTTTTATATTATATTTTATAAATTAAAATTACCCATTGGAAGCTGGGCATAATAATTTAATTTGGTTAAAATTATGATATTTTTTTATGTATCATGTTTTGAAGAATAATAAAAACGTACAAAATTTTAATTGATAAAAAAATATTTCATTTATATTTTTTAAATAGTTATGCATTATTATTTAATGTAATTATAAAAAATAGTTTTTATTTTTACTATATAATATTTTTTAGGTAATTGACATAAATTTTAAATTGAATTTTGACATAAAAACATTTTAATTTGTTGCAATGTTTTTACTTATAAAACTCATTTTCCCATTAGAAAAAAATATTAATTTTAAATTAAAGAATGACACTAATATGCTTTGAATTTTGATAAATTTATTCCATATTTAGAATCATTAAGTTTAAATTATATAAATATAGTTCTTTTATTTTTGGGCAATATGAATAGTATTTACAGTAATTGTTTTTATTAATATAGTCGAAAGGTCAATCGTGAAAATAATATTGAAAATTATTTTATAAAATTACTCTAAAACATATCCTAATATAATTGAATGATTTGTTTCATGAAAAATAATCCTTCGCTCAAAATGGTATCCTTTTGAAACCACTTGGATGAGTTTTGTACATTTAATAAATTTTATTTACAGGAATATTAATTATAAATTTCAAAAAATCTTATTAAATATATAATTTTAAAAGAAACATATAAATAATATATGTTAAAATATAAATAAAATTTTAAATATTTATTTTATTTATCATGGTATTTTCATTGTAATTTTTATGATATAAATAATTACCTCGAAGTCTTATAAAATAGTGATGGATAAATTCTTTAACTCATTAAAATCAATAAACTAATTTTAATAAAAATACTAAAAACCATTAAGACACACAAAAATAAGAAAAATTTCTATTGGAGGAGTATATCGCATCCATAATCATCCAACTATCATGTTATTGAGGATTTTGGGCCACTTATAAAAGATTACAACACATATAATATGGTATCTAATGTAATGTTAATGCTATTACATTAATGTTTTAATCAATATGACATTCTTAATGTTGGATTTTAAATAATAAATACTAAAATATAATGTTTTTTAAGAAATATGGAGTATTTATCTTGATCAATTTAATTATTTTTAATTTTTATTCAACAAATTAGTATGTTAAATAATTACACTAAAAAATTTAATAATTATTTTAGTAATGGAAATATCAAATAAATGTTATTAAAAATATTAAAATAAATAAAATTTATCATAATTAATATATCCAATGAATTTTTAGATTAAATTTACAACACAAAAATATAATAATTTTTTTGTAGTTTACTTGTTATCTTAATATTTATTAAAATCATAGAATCGAATAGTGTCAAAATTGACACTATTGACTGTTTATCATAATAAACATTTATTAACTTATTTAAAAAAATAATACAATTATAAAATATAAAATAAATAATATATGGTTAAAAATGTTTTAAATTATTCATTCATGGTATAATTGACATCAAATAATTAAAAATCACACTATTTTATTATTTAATAATATGTTATATTAATTTAAATTAAAATACATTAACTAAAGGTAAATTAAATTTATAAGGATTTAATTGAAAGAAAACATTGTCTAAAACTTATTTGTTGATTATATTGTAACTTTATAACATCTCATATTAGAATATAATAATTTTTTTAATGTCTTGGGTGCAGTTTTATTTTATTATAAAACAATATTTTTTGAGATTCCAAAAGTACCACTCTCCCCAATTATAAAAGGGAACCTAATCCCTTATTTCTTCACTTCATATTGAACCTTCATATTAAAAATACCCTTCTATTGTCCCTTATAAACTTCCTTAGTCAAATTATTTAGGTATTTATCTTCTTAAAATAACAAATGTAGTATTATTATGAAGATATCTAAAGGGATCTCATCAAAGAAGATGTAATCTCCTCTACCGATTCATTCAAACTTATTTCTTCATCTACTTTCACTTAATGCATTTATTACATTATAAAGTAAGAAGTAAATTATAAACTACATTATAAGATTTTATTATAAAGATGTATCAACCATTTTCTAAACTCAATCCATCCTATAAAAAAAATAACCACGCAAGCATATGTACGACTTACACTTTACACGATATGGTGTAATATGTATTTCATAACCACATTACATGTATGGGTATAATTATGGAAATAAAATATATATCATTATTATGACAAGATACTAATTCTAGAATAATATATATTCCATTCAGTTTAATATATTCCTTCAATTAAGGGAATGATATCATTGCTTGTGTGTACGTACTACTTACCTTATCCACGCTGCGATGCAATTGATTCAACATGACAGTCATTAAAGAATCATTATATAAATGTATAGATTGAATAGATGATATTAATATTATATTAATATCATTATATAAATGATATTACTATATCCTAAAGATAGTAACATGATGTTTTATAAAAAAACATGCATATGATATTAAAGAAGTTAATACTTGAAAGGTGAGTAACATAATTATTAGCAAACTTGTAATAAAATGATAAATTATGATATCATAAAATTTAATATTATTTTTAAATTAGTTTTTGAAATATTTTAAATGCTTATATAGGAGGTTCATTAATGTACGATGGAACCCAAACCTTAGGTAATGAACTTTTCTCTCAACTTCACTTTAGTGATACACATGCCTCATAAACAGATTATTTCTTTTTTGTGGTGTATATACTCCCCATTTGTGTATTTTATGTTTATTAACAATAAAATTATGGTCTTTTCATATCCATATATATTTATTTATTTCATGGGGCATACGATTCTACTGATTTTAAATTTGTAATGTTCTTTTTAACTCCCTTTTTTATTTCATAGATATCATTATTTTCAGGATAACTTCAACATCGTGTATTGTTAATATTTCATTTGGATTTTAATTCAAATGTTACAATTTTGTACAAGATATTTTCTAATTTTTAATAATAATTTTACTCAATAATTCTTTTAAATATATGTTAAAATCATGTTTAAGGAAATTGATTTTAACCAAACAAAAGTGGGTTATCAGATATTTTTTTATGATTCATTTTTATGTTTTCAAATATATTTTCAATGAATAATGACTAAATTTTTTTCCACATTCCTTCATATTATTTCATGGAATAATTTTTCAAAATATTTTTGAAGATTCCATTATATGATTCAATGTAACATTTCAATGAAAATGGTTTTGAAAATGTTTTTGGTTTTAAAGATGATTTTTAAGAAAAAATCATGTTCCAAGTGATCTTTAAAAAGTATTCCACATATAGATAACAAACATTATTATTGTCCAAAAAACCATTAATATTTATCCTCTAAATGGTTTATTTTTTGATGCGTGATGATTAATAAACCACTTTATTTCAAGAGTTATGCATTTTATATTGAGAAACCTATAACTTTTATATGGGTTGTGATATGATTACTTGATTATGATACCCATTCAATTTCATTGTTTATGGTATGATTATTTAGGATCATTTGGTACATGTATGCATGATTTAATTATGTGATGGTTGTGACCCATATCTCTATCTAACACATTAGGTTAATATTTATATTTATTAGATATATATGATCAGAATGTGAAAAGATATTAGTTTAGTAATATAAGGATAGAATGAAATGTAAACCAGGTTGAGTAAAAAAAAGCTGGAATGAGGAGTAAATTTTGTTATTTAAAGGATTTTTTCCACTATTATGAAAATTATTTCCTATTTTTATGTGTTTTCAAAATTAAAATGTTTTATATAAATGTTTCTATTTTATGATTTAGGTCTTTATAATATTTAAGACTCAATATTATAATATTAGATAAGTCGGATATTATTATCATATACTTATACAATTATGTTTATGTTATTATTTTTAACTCATGTTTTTAACATTACTATTCATTTTATGTCATACTTTTTTATGTTTTGATTTCCCCAGAATATAAAGAATGTATTTGTGTATGATTACTAAAGTGTAAGATCAATGTGGAAACATTAATGATCTTTCCCTAGTCAATATGTTTTTGTTCCCATTTTCCAAAAGAACTAAAATAGTACAATCCTTGGGTTTCATTTTCTGTAATGTATTATTTTTTCCACAAAAAATAATGAAAATTTCCATGTATATCATGAATGTGTCATTATAGGTATGAAACTATCATAACAATGCACAAATGGTTGAATGTGTGGGATGTGGATTGGAATGGGATATGCCAAAAATTAATTCCTAAAAAAAATTAGAAATTTTTTGTATTTCCTTTCATAGAAGATGTTATTGTTTTTAGAAATTTGTTTCAATATGGAAGTATTTTATATTTATATATAAATGATTTTAGAAATTGTTTTATAGAAACAGTTCTTTATAAATTTCTAATGTGTTATATCATAAAGGCGTGATTAGGGAAGTCATTGGGGAAAATACTACTAAATTTCAGTACTCCCCCCATCATAGGAACATTGGTTATTTTATGGATTTCATTTATTAGGACATGGGAAAATGTATTTTAACCCAATTCATAAACATTACATAATGATTATTGGGCTATTATGGGGAGTTGGAGCATAGAGAATGTTTTGATATTTGCAGCTCTTCATTGGAGACATTGAGTTTCATCTACTACTGTATACTTTGATATTATATTATTCTTCATTGGTACTTATTTTAGTTTTATTTTAGTTGAAATGTTTTTCTTGAGTTGTCATTAATTTATATCAAGCATCATGTATTGGTTTGTTTAGTTATGGTGTATTTGTTGTAGTTTATTTTTTATCAAATGGGTAATCATTACCCACATATATTGATTAATTTATACATTTATTTAAATCCTTTAGAATATTTGGGGTGTCTCTTATAGGATGGTAATATCTTACCTCCTACCCATACCAATGAGGTGGGGCAGGATTCTACAAGTGGTATCTCTTTTGTTTGGTCCAAAATTATATTTTAGACTAGTGGGATGCATTTTTTTATCAATATATTTGTTTAAGACAAGTTGTATCAACATGGTCCTTGCTTTTTTTTTGTAACTAGTGGTCTACGTTATGGTTAGTCATTGAATTGGTTTTACATGTAAATATTGGAGTACAATTTATTCTATTTTATTCTTTATGTCATGATCATAGAAAGGATTATTATTTTTGTAACATCAAATATTATGTATAAAATATATAGTTAAATTTTTTAGGTTTAACTTCAAGTTACTAGGTATTTGGGTACATAAGTGTTTTTTAGGAACTTATAAGATTAAAGAATATAATTATTAGGGGTTTATTGAATTAGTCATGCATGACATGCATTATTGAAATGACTTCCCATTAGGAGTGAATATGTAATTCTGAGTAATTTTCAGATGCAACTTGTTGATTTTTGAAATATATTTAAATTGTTTTCAAATATGATATTTTTAGAAGAGATGATTACGATATTTTGAAAATGTTTTGATATTCAAATGTTAGCAGAAATTTTTTGAAAATAGTTTATTTTGGAAATAACTTTTGTGATAGTGTGATGTCATAGAATTTAAAATTTATACGTCTATAGTTAATATATTATGATACTTATAAAAATTCATTGTGTTTCTAGAAAAACTCACATAGTTGGTGTCATAGAAACCAACCAGTTGATGTTTCTAGCTCATGTGGTTTCACATGAGCCACTAGTGAACCATTATGTATTTCAGAGTATGGTTCATGATTTTCATTTTATAGACCCGAGGAATAATATGCATGCGACATGGAATGTGGACCATTCCATACGATTAAATAAATAGACTACACCCATCATTTGGGGTGATTTTGAACCTGAAAAGGAAGTGGTGTGTATCAATAGGATCAAACGTATCTTTAATTTCATAGGAACACCAGAAAAGATGAAATTATTTTTTGATACTTACAAAATAGCATATATTTCAATCTAGTGGTGTGATTTAGCTATTCAAGAAAAATTAGACCACAACCAGGCATAGGAGGATTTTTAAGATGTTTTAAACATATAATTTCATCATCTCATGATTAGTATTCAAAGAATGACATATTTCATGAGCTTGAAGAAGAAAAATACTCCTATACCTGAGTATGAAGAAAAATTAATGAATTTATATTGCATTCCACCTGAGGTTACTACTATTGCATCCATGAAGGTACACATCGTTGAATTAGAGTTGAGATAGGAGATTCCCTCGAAGATTGTTTTTCTCTGTATTTTGGATTATACAGTGATATTAAAAAGTGTGGAAGTACCTAAAAGGGAAATTTCAGGAGCTACAGATGGAGGGAGTATGTAGATACCTATAAGAACCAGTTGGAACTCTAATTATGGGAGCAAGAAGAATTTGGACATCTATTTCCATCATGGGAGAACGAATCAGAATCCAATGGTTGGATCATTAAATCATCATCCAAGACCAAAAATCCATGTTTGATGTTTCCAATGTGGTTTATTCAACAACATGAATAATTTTTGTATGAATAATCTGTGATCAATCCACAATCTCAACAAATTGGGGGCATCTCCAGAATGTTTTTCACATTTCTCTGAGGTTGGGTGTCTGGGACACTTCGCATGTGTCGCAGGTGTCTTATGCTTCTGCAGGGCAAGGAAAGAAGAATAAATATCATTTGTTGAATAGAGATATCAATGGTGATTCTAAGAATACCATGACTCCAAATTAAGATAAATCTCAACTATGAAATAAGGAACAAACTATAGTGATGAAAAATTTATATGAAGCTCAATAGGTTATTTTGGATGATCAGTATAGACCATCGACCATGAGAGGTATAATTATCTTGAATTCTACCATTATAAAAGTGATGTTTGATACGTTTTCATATCATTCCTTTTTTCTTATCTTGTTTTTTATTTAGTGAATTTAAAACTGGAAATGATTCCTTATGTGATCAACATCAAACTCTTTTGGGCCAAAGAGAAAATTTTTATTTTGTGTCTAGAGAATCTTTTATAACTTTTTATGGATCTAAGTTGAAATTTTAATGTTCTATGCTTAAGATGGATGTCAATGATATAATACATGGTATGGATTGGTTGACTATATTCATGGATCATTTCAACTTTAATACACAAAGTATCAATTTTAAAACTGAATATGGAGTTGAGCATCCCTCTTGAGGGGACTGGAATTTAATAGATGGTTAAATGATCTTGTTCGCACTAGAAGTTGAAATGATCTCATACCATTTGGTGGAATTTTATATGACATCGATGGATGATATTGAGAAGAAAAAATTTATAGTAGTGGTTTATTAATTTATAGATGAGTTTCCAAAAAAATTGCCAGGGTTTCCACATATTAGATAATTGGTTTTTATGATTGATCTCCTACTAGGGAACAATCCTAGTTACCTTCCATCTTATCGAATAAAAAATAAAGTGAACTGAAATTATAGTGAGTAGAGCTAGAAACAAAATGGTTCATTGGGCCAATAATGTCTTCAAGGGAGTCAGTTCTCTTGTTTTTTCAAAAGTAAAATACAACATTTCATCTATGATTAGATTATCATAATCTTATCAATGATTTGATAAGTAACATGTATCCACTTCAATACAATGATGATCTATTCTATCAATTAAGAGGAGGTAAGTGGTTCTCCAAAAAATGACATGTTATCTAGATATCACTAGTTATAGATTATAATAAAGGATATTGAAAATATATGTTTTTGAAGAAGGTAAGACCATTATGAATATTTAGTGATTCCTTTCGGGCTGATGAATGAACCAAATATATTCATGGAATTGATGAATCCGATATATCATAGGTATTTTAAATATTTTATAGTTTTATTTTTGGATGACATGGTAGTGCATTCAGGGAAAATGTATAAGCATGAGAACCACTTGGTGTTAGGTTTTGTAATCTTAGGAGATTATTAGTTGTATTCAAAATTTTCAAAGTTTTATTTTTTGATATCTAAGTTATATTTCATTGGAAATATAATTTTTAAAGGATGTGTTTCTGTGGATCAAGATAAGTTATAGGATGTTATCTCTTAGAAACATCCAAAGTAAATATTTGAGATACACCATTTTCATAGATTTTTTTGTTATTATCAATTATTTTTAATGATTTTTCATGATTAGCATCACCTATGACTAATATGAAAAAATAATGATCCATTACAGTTAAAAAAGTAATTTAGGTTGCCTTTTCAGGAGCTAAAATATCACCTTAAATTAGCAACGATCATGAATTTTATGAAATCTGGGAATGGGTATGTTGTTTATTGTAATGCTTCTGGATATGGGTTGAGAGGTTTTCTCAATAATGGAGGTCATGTTGTTTCTTAGAAAACATTGTATTTAATGTTTCATGAAAATTAATACAAAAAACATGATTTGGATGTTAGCTGTCGTAGTCCATGGTTTGAAATAGTGGCATCATTTTCTCATTGGTGTAAAATTTAATATTTTCCTTCATAATAAGGTCTTGAAGAATATTTTATAACAGTAGGATTTAAACAATAAAAAACAATATGGATGGAGTGTCTATAAATATTTTACTTTAAAACTATTTTTACATTGGGAAATTTTAATTCTATGGTTGATTCATTAAATAGAAATTCATATGATTAGTTTTAAAAATAAGTATTAGATTAGTAGAAATTGAGTCCAATACTATTAGACATGAATATGGAATGTGTTGAATAAGATGATGTTGTGGTTTTATTTCCATTTTCATTGGTTCCTGATATGATAATGTTAGATAAATAGGCACAAAGGTTAAATTTGGAATTTGTTGCAATGTGATCCCAACTCATTGGTGGGAAGACTATTCGGGGAAGGATATTGGATGATAGTTCATTATTATTCTTTTGAAACCAGATGTATCTACCTATGGACTGTTCGGAATAACTCCTTCTCCATACCAGCATTCTAGATCAGTTGTTCTTCCTAGAAAATAAATGATATATAAAGATTTGAATGCATAGGTATGGTGGCATGGTAAAGAAAGGAATATGTCTCAGTCTATTTAGAGATTCATGTCATGTCAAAATATTAAGGAATAGAATCATTGACTAAGAGGTATGTTTTTCTATTATCATATTTTTATTGTTTGTGGGAGCATATGGATATGGATTTTGTAACAGGTCTCCCATGAATTGTTCTGAAATATGATTCCATACGAGTAAAAGTGGATCGGCTGACAAATTCATCTCGTTTAACACCTATTAAGGAATCTCAAATGTTATAGTACTTATAAAAATTATATATATGATATTAGTTAAAGAGGTATGTCATACAAGTTTCGATCCTATTAGAAATAGAAATAGGGAATACATCTCACTTCTAGAAATCACTATAGATAGCCCTTGGGACTCAGTTGACAATGAGTATAGAGTATCACTTGCAAGTGGATGGGAAATCCAAATGGATGATACATATGTTAGAAGAAATGGTGAAGGATTGTGTAATGAATTTTGGTTCCTCATGGGAAGATAATGTACCATATGTGGAGTTCCTATATAACAATATCTATCTAACCTCAATATAAATTGCTTTATTTGAATCATTTTATAGGTGTCGTTTTCATTCCTAACTTTATTGGGAGGAAATTGATGAGACTTCACTAATTTGGTCATTACTTATCCAATAAACTACAGAGAATATTTATTTGATCAAAAAACAGAAGGATATGGATCAAAGTCATAGAAATTGTATGTGAATCATCATCGATGATTGTTGTCATTAGAGGTGAATAATCATGTATTCTATATAATCTCCCCAAGATGTGGGAATCAATGTATTTGGAATCAGGTCATGTTATCACCATGATACATTGACCCTTTTAATATTCTTGAATGAGTAGGTGGGGTTTCATATCGATTAAAATTCCCCCAGGATTTAAACCTATTCACAATGGGTTCCATGTATCTCTGTTGAAAAAGTATCATAATTATCATGTCTATGTGATTCAATGGGATCATGTTTGACTATATTTATATGAATCATTGTATTATATCTCACTAATTATTAAATATTGGAATGGTATAACTTGTCTGGAAAAGAAATTAATATAATATTTGTTTTGTGTAAACATGACCAGATTCTAGATGATTCATAGTAATGGAATAATGAAATGAAAGATATATGTTTAGAAACCATTCGAGAAAATAATAGTTTTCTATTTTGCATGGATAGAAAAATCAATTACGGGGAGCATTTAAACCATTGATTTCATGTAAGTAACCTTTTAGTTATGATATTTTGATGTTAATGTATATGGTAGTTGTTTGGGAGTGTTTGGAGGAATTTTTTAGTGTTTTTTGTGATTTTTTTATGGTGCACGGTCAGTGTAGTGTTTTGAAAACCCGTGAACTGCCTATAGGAAACTATTCACATTATCAAATAGTCTAAGGGGAAGGTGAACTGGATGTGCATTGTTTTTTCAAACAATAAAAAAACCTAGGATAACCATGCAAATTGAGACAGTGTACATTGGCACGGCTGACACATGATTTGGAAATCTTTCAAGCCAATAGTGTGAGGTTCATCCCTAAGGTTGTGGATGTTGAACAATTAGCATGCGGTTTTCATAACAATGGAAATGATCATGCACGACATAAATGTGAGATCCTAAAATATTGGATCTCACATATCTTAACCTCTAATTCCATCATTTTTTGTCGAATACATCCATAAATCTATATTATCTCTTATGAATGGCTATGGATGCTTCTCCAATCGATCCAGAGAAAATATTAAGGCATATATAGGTTATTTGAAGCTAGATTCTCATGTTAAGTGATCTTTCATGGTTGTTCATCCTAGTTATTCTATGATCTACTTCTCTATAACTATCAATTCATATAACTACATCTTCTTTAAATATATCTAATATATTTTATACCAAATATAATTTTATTTCACATTTTTTTATAGGGGTATAGATCTATAGTGTGTCTCTATATATTTGATTGGTTTTGTGTAAATTTTTGTATTTTTTTTTGTTTTTGTAATAAAACAAGAAGTACGTGGCTTCACTCTCGACTCCTCTATTTAGAACATGAAGGATTAGTTTTACATTTTATAAATTGACTGAAACTTATTGTGAAAAAGTTTCCATAAATAATGGTAGAAACATTAATTAGTGATTTTTCTTGGATTTGGTGAATTTATGGAATTTCTATCATTAATAATTTTATAAATTATTCAAAATAAATTTTAGTTAGAATTATAGAAATAAGGTTTTATATAAAAAGGTTGTTTTATTGAAATGGTTTTCACGTTTAAATAGTTTTGGCATTAAAATGTTTTAGGCATGGTTTTTGGCTTACATGGTGGAATATGTTCATATTTTATTTACAAGGATATGGTGAAATATGACCTGGTTCTAGGTTCCAATAGTGTAATGAAACATTGTATTTTATTAACTTATGATGACTTGGTAGATTGATTAGAAACCACTCAAGATTATGGGACTATAATAATGAATAATACATGGTTTGATGTGTAGGTTATGGATTGGAATAAGTTACTCTAAAAATGAATTCATGAAATAGTTTTACAACATTTTTTTGTTTCATTCATGGGAACTTGTAATTTTTTTTATATAAAACTATTTCACTATTGAACTTGTTATTATATAATTATAAATTGATTTTAGTATTTTTTATATATAAAAATTTATTTATATTTGTTCAAACATGTTCTATTATAGTGGAACGAGTTGGGATTTCATATGGGAAAATGTACTATGTTTTACTACTCATCCATGATTTTGTAACACCCTAAGCATCCATGATATGCTTCTTTTTAAATGTTTCAAATAGGTTTTAATAAACGGAACACAGAGTTTGAGCACACCATGACTAGCTATTTAAAGAGAGGTTATGAATAATATTAACCACAATTTTAATTTTATATATTCCATATAAATTTAATATTCAATTCAATTTTTTCTTAGACATGTTATAATTAAAAATTCAATTTTTTGAATAAAAGATGTATTTTAAAAATAATTCTAGTTTAACACAACTTAATTGAGAACAATTTTTAAATAAAATATTTGACACTTTTATATATTAAATTTCACAAAATAAACTTTTTCATTAGAATAGGGACATTAAATTTTTTTTTTAATAAATTTTTAATTTTTATCGGATAACATCCATCTTTTAATGAATAGTGAAAAATTCTACATCTTTATTCAAAACTAGTTTTTCATCTAATTTATTTATATTGATATATTTTACATTTAATTAGTTTTAAAGTTTAACTAAGTTATTTTTTATCATTTTATACAATTCTGAATATTGGAATTATTTTCCTAGTAAAATTGGATATTAACATATTTCAATATATTGATGATTTTAAAATAAAAAAAACATTTTACAATTTTGTCAATAAGGATTATATTAAATAAATTAATAAAATATATATATTTTAATTCATTAAAAATAGATTACATATTTTTAATCTGTGGGTCTCAATTTGGTTAATTGGCTTCTTTTATTTATTGTTCCTTATGAATGGTATCTTTAGTAATTATTTTTATTATGATGGTTAAAGGTAAATATTGTAGTTAAAGGTAAAAATTAAACTATAAAATTACCTTAACACCTATATAAATAATATTAGATGAAAAAATTAAACCCTAATCATCTATGGTTCTATATATAATCACATGATGGCAATATGACCATGAATATGAGATTAATAAATTAAAATTAATGAATTTGACAAATTTTCACAATTTATTTTTTTATATGTATATTAATTTTAATTTATGGAAAACCCAAAGATAACATCTAAAATATGTAATCATTGATAATATGAAAAAATTACCTATATCATAGAAATATATTTATAAATTAATGGGATTAAATAATTACAATTAATGATGGCACAATAATGATGCAAAAATAATTTTATTAATAGAAATCTGAAATATTGTTTTTAAAAATATTAAAAGAAATATAATATGAATTAATTAAGATGATCCAAGAATTTTTTAGGTGAAAGTTACATGTTTTTATTATATTAAATTTTTTGGTTCGAAGTTATCTTCTTTTTAGTTTTTATTAATAGTCAAAAAAACCAAATAGTGTTAAAATTTTCACAACTAATATTTTATAAAATTAAAATTTTAATATATTATATAAAAAAATAAAAAATTTGAAACTTAAAAATTAAAATATTTTAATGTCTAGAATGACATAAAGTGTCCAATTATATAATATTAACACCACATAAAAAATATTTATAACCATTTAGTATTTATAGTATTCTTACCATAATTATTATTAGATAAATTAATTAAGGATAAATCAAAATGATATGGTTAAAAATAAAATCAAAACGTGTCTGAATTTTATTGGATGAAATTATTTAGTCCCATAATCATCTTATATTTTAAATAGTCTACTTTTGGGGAATTTTTATTTAGAAATTATATTATATTAATTTATTAGTTTTAGTATTTCCAAGGGTGCCCCTCCCCTATCTTATAAAAGGAACTTGTCCTTTATTTAATTCACACCTCTAAAGACTTTTTTTGGGAAACACCTACCCATTTCCTCTCCAAAAATCCACAACCTCATCCAAGAGGCCACACATTGGTCATAAATCTATCCCTTTGTGTCCTTTTGTGAAAACCAAAAGGAGATACCTGAATAGGTGGTAATTGTTTTATCACCTCTTTAAAATTTATTTACTTATTCTACTTCCTATTTATATTTTTTCATAATAGAGTAATTATTCCAGTTTGATACATATATAGGGACATTATTTTAATCATGGTACACCCATATTTCTCATTTTGTCAATCATACCAATAACAACATCAACATGCATACATATGTACGACTTACCATCTCCACGTCGTGCTGTAATTTCTTATTCAATAATATATTAATTGAATGGATATAATGATGAGTATAATTTATATAAATAAATAATATAACATGATAATTTTTTTCTATCTAACATACCATCCAATTCAATACCATTTAACCATAAAGGGCATGATATTTTCACTCATGCGTACGTACGACCTAAAATCTCAACGACGCTGTGAAATTAATTCTTCACATTAAAAACTAAAGAAGGAATATAAAATTTATATGATGAGTCAAAATAATAATTAAGAACTAAATTCCATTCTGTACATGAATAAAATACATCCTATACATAACAAACATGACATACATGGAAAAATTTGAATGGTAAAATGAAACAATTAATACCCGAAATAATGGTAATATTGAAACACTATTAACAAAATGATATAATAGGATCATATATTATATCATAAATTAATATATGGGTTTTTTATAATTTAATAACATACTTTATCCATTACAAATGCGGTTTACACACCCTTGTCTAATGGAAAGTACAAGGTAAGTGTTAATTCCACAATCTCATTTTTATATGAGATTGTTTTTTACAAATATGTCTACTTGGATATCCTTATCATCCATGTACTTGATTCTTAAAATGTAATTACAAATATTTGTGAAAATTGTTTAATTTCAATTTTAACCATGTTTTACTTTTTAAATCGGTTTTAAAGGAAGGCTTCAATTTTTTTCAAACATGGTACGTTATCTCCTTTTTAACCAATTAATGAAGGAATTATTTTTTAACATATACATCTCAAGATACAATTTTTTGTTGTTATGATGCCATAACATTTTGATGATTTATCTAAAATATTATAAGTTTATTTTCAAAAAAATGTTTTCTTTTATAATTGTATGACTTCAAAATGATTCAGAGTAGGAAAGATATATTTCCATCAAACCTTTTTAATGAATTTATTAAATTATTTTCATTTATGTAAACATAAATTTTTTGGATTTTATGATTATTTGAGGTTGAATTATTATGACACAATCTTCTATATTTTAATTAAGGGTTTATGATATATTTTACTATAGATGTTCTATTTTTATAACATACATGGTTTAAGGTTAAATTATTAATATTTTGTATAGTAGTTTTAATAAGAATGTTTAATATATGTTTCACCCTTTTAATAAGAGGAACGAATTAAAAAAATTATGTGACAGGTGGGGCTGGTTATTGCCCCTCGAAGCATCGATTGGTCTCAATATATGAATTTTTTTTGTGGAAAACCCTTCGTTTTATTTTTCCTAGTAGTTTTATATTTTAAATAGGATAGATGTTGACACAAATCAGATATATTTCAACCCACATACATAATCATTCATGGGGATATATCTGGATAGTATCAGGATTGATGATATATCATGAGAGCATAGATATCGGGGATTATCCACTTCCTCAATGTGATATTAGTTATGAATATTCAACGTGATTATTTAACTAGTATAATATCCATGATTATGCTTATTTGATATCGTATTATTTATTCTTACCATATTATAGTCAAGATCATGTTTAGCGGTATAATGTTTGATTTATACATCATGCCTTAAGTATTATGATTATTTATTCAGGATCCTCCCCCCTCTAAGTATTATTATTTTTTATTCTTAATATCTTCGGTTTTATTATTACCCTTACTGAGCATCTAGTCCCACCCATGTCTTATGTATTATTTTCCTAGGATTCCATGAATTTTATTATGACTGATATGCAGGGTTATTCTAGAAGTGTTATGGAATTCTCAAAATATCATCTCTGTTGTATTTTATGTTTTTTGATTTTAATGTATGATTAATTTAATAAACTTTTCAAGAAGTCTAAACTAATAGGTCCCACGTGAATTAATTCATTATTATCATACCCATTTATTAAAATGATGCACCAGCACCATGCTCTTGGGGTCAAGAAATTATAGTTGGAATCATTGGATGTTTCTAAATAACCTCAAAAATAGATATAGAAAACATATATTCGGTAACATTACCCTAACATAATCTTTGAGGACAAGCATATAGAAACAACGTAAAATTTTACTAATATAGATATTATGTCGGTATTCCTTGTAAATAAATCCATGTCTGGATACTACTTTTTGACGCGGTTTGGGTACAGATGTACCTAGGATTAATAACTCTAATATGGTGTTCCGATCATGACCCACGGTAACCCGGTACATGATAACATGCATTGTTATGCCGCTAGATTGACACTCCTATGGGATATACTTAAAATAATCCACATTTTATTTTGCAATCCATAATGAAGGATTTAAAAGTAAATATGTCCCAAAAGAAACTAATTTTATAATTATGATATTAGATATTCATAACTATTTCAACTTATGTTATGTATTTTACTATTTTTTAATAATGAATTATGATTCATAACCTGAACTAGTGTATGCCATTATTCCAAAATATTGCCTATTGGAGGAAATGGAAAATGTATCAGCAAACTTAATACATTTAGGTTTTTCTCTCTTATCTATGATAATTATTTTGGATTAAGAGCTAAAACTGGTTCTGAACAACTTATTGACATATTGGGAAAACTAACTGAGGTTATGAATAATAACCTTACCCATATGAAGAATCCTAATCCACAACATGGAGGATAAATGTTAGACCACTTCATGATACAACAACCTCCAACATTCAATGGGACTTCAAATCCATTTGTATATAAGAAATGGATAAATTCCTCAGAGAAAATATTTCTGGCTCTAGGAATTAATGAAATGTGGAAAGTTGTTATGGATGTTTATCGTCACTTAGGAGATGGGGATCAATGTTTGAAATTGATTTAGAACACCATGGAGGAAGAATAAGTAAGAAATATAGAATATAGATAGTTAAAAACATTTATTAGAAAAATAATTTCCCTGTGATCGGTGAGTGGATATGTAGAGGAAATTTTTGATTCTGAGGTCTAAGGAGGATGATAACATTGCAATATAACAATAAAACATCACATGTTTAGAATAGAATTCTATAGACTATATATGTAACCCAATATGTAAGATTGATTGAGTATTTTAAGGGTTAAAACCATTCCTCTTTTGGGAACTGGTCTCACAATTTTTCTCATCATATAAAGATATAGTATTAGTCTGCGGGGGCTAGGTGAGTTGGTTCAATGCGGTGGAGACCCGTCGCTGAGGTTCCGGGTTCGAGTCCTCACAAAGGCAATGCGCACCATTTTTCAGCGAACCTCTTGTCCCCTCAACTCCGCGAGAACTGGCCCAAGCCCAAGGGTTGGCCACCTTGGGCCTAGCTGGGGACGTGCGGCGCGCATGTGGGAAAGGCTAAGCCCTATACCTCGTTACCCAACAACATGTTTTCCCGTAGGGGCTGGGTGAGTTGGTTCAAGGCGGTGGTGACCCGTCAATGAGGTTCCGGGTTCGAGTCCTCACAAAGGCAATGCGCACCATTTTTCAACGAACCTCTCGTCCCCTCGACTCCGCGGGAACTTGACCAAGCCTAAGGGTTGGCCACCTTGGGCCTAGTTGGGGATGTGTGGCGTGCAGGTGGGTAAGTCTAAGCCCTATACTACGTTACCCAACAACACGTTTTTTGCCCGCGGGGGCTGGGTGAGTTGGTTCAAGGCGGTGGTGACCTGTCACTGAGGTTCCGGGTTCAAGTCCTCACAAAGGCAACGCGCACCATTTTTCAGCGAACCTCTCGTCCCCTCAACTCTGTGGGAACTGGCCCAAGCCCAAGGGTTGGCCACCTTGGGCCTAGCTGGGGACGTGCGGCGCGTAGGTGGGAAAGGCTAAGCCCTATACCTCGTTACCCAACAACACGTTTTATGCCGCTTCGGTGGTGGCGTAGTGGTGTAGGGTCGAGGGCCAAAGACACGGTGTTCGGTGAGGTCAGGGTTTCGATCCACGCTTTAGGGGGAATTTCCGCCTCCCATGTACCACTCATCTTTCCAGGTCACCCGGGGTCTCACCGAGTGGGCAGAATGGGCGCACTTCACCTGGATGACGGCTTGCTGTGATGAACCATCACTGATCGAGGTGTTACCCCGCGGGACACAATGTCATCTTGGCTGACAACGGCTCCACCCCAGCTGGGGCATCTCCGGATGACCTCTTCGTGGGGAGGGGGATTCTTGAGTGTGGAGGGTTCGAAAGGGCCACTCTCAGGAATTCCCTTTTCTATTTGTTATAAAGATATAGTATCATGTTCTATCTAGACCTAAATGGAAGTCTCTATGTCTTATGACATTAAGGGAATGAATGATAATAAGATGATGATTGATTAAGAGTCAGTTAATGGAAATAAGAGATAGATGGATTTTTTTCACTTGGGATAATTGTGGAAAGAATTACTCTGGGAAGCGCTTGAAAGGATTGGGTGTTTGTTATAGGGGTGGAGAAAAGGATCACTAGGAAAAAGAATGCAATGGTAAGAACGAAAAGACTAATATTTAGTGTTTCATCTATAGAAAAATGGGGCAATATGAAAATAAATATCATAAGAATCAGGGAAATGTAGCTTTGATAAACCGAAGGGATCAAGGCCATGATTTTTCAGTTACTACAGTCGAAACTGAATAATTAATGGATATGTGATTTTAGGATTCAAGAGTAATGTAATTTGAATATTTTATCTAAAATGTACTGGTTATAAGAATTATAGAGCACATATAGATTGTATTTTTGTATTATTTCATTAAGGATTTGAAATTATATGGTACCAAGTAAAGTGATGACTGAACGTTATCATTTTCCTTGATTTTGTCAAATAAGAAGTATAAGATATAAATCATAGGGGTCTAAAATAATGTAGGTCCAAAGCGTCATTAACCAAAAAATTGACTCCATCCATGGGAAAGATGTAACACCCGAGACTTTTATGAGAAATATTTTGTTTTTAAATCATCAAAGGAATATTTCACTACACACAACACTAGATTGGCTTGCTTTACACGCAATCACGGCCTTCCTCGATAGCTTGCGTTGTACGCAATACCGCGTTTCACTAAACAACAATATGCTATTAAAATATTATTACAACTAGCCGTTGAAAATAGTAATAACCGCTTTTTGAAATTTTATAAATTTTATTTTTCAAAATGGACATCATTTTTGGATTTGGAATATCGAAATTAGCCTAGGGTGAAATTTTGGAATTTTTCTGAAAACTTTCACTTTTTGATGAATAGTGAAACCACTAAGTGGTAGTTAAAAAAACTGAATTTTTCATAAAACTTAATTTTACCGCTTTTGTGAGTGTAATTTCGAAAATCCAAGAGACACGGTTGATGTCAGTAAGTAAAATTTGGTTCAATAAGATGAAAATATTTTTTTGGTGAATAGTAACTTTTTGCTTTTATTTACCACGATTAAAAGTAAATAGGGTAATTAAGGGTAAAAATGATATTATTGTTACCCTAACGCATGTCCTAATTCTATTGGATAAATTTGATTCGACCAAAAACAACCTTAGGAATAAAATATGACCATTTAGGCCCACTTGGATTAGATTAGGACATTTATTATCAATTTACTTAAAGAAGGTTTAAAATAGTTAAAATCAAAGTTTAATAAGTAAAAAAAATTTAATATGGTGTTATACATAAGATAAATTCGACTATAAATATTCATTAGAAATATAAAAATATTTCCAACATAATGGTATTTTAGTTATAATTTTTAGACATTATATAATTTAATTTATTTATGACACAACGATGATGCAGTAATTATCTTATAAATGAAATATAGACATAATTGATGTTATAAATACCCAAATAAATGTAATTTGAGACTTTTTATGAATTCCACTAATTTTATAGGTTAATATGACATGTTATTATTGATTTAATTAACTTTTTTCGAACTAATAATTCTGTTATAATTTTAACAAAAATCAATTACTAAATAGTGTCAAAATTGACAAAAAATAGTTTTTAAAACAAATATTATATTATTAATTGTTATTTTATTCCTAAATATCTAAGTTTCGGTAAAATGACTTAGATAAGGTTATATATATTAATAATAAACAACTTGGGGTTCTTTTGTCTTGTTACAATAAGTTTATTAACCTTATAGTGTAAGAACACAAGAAGACACGGTAAAAGTAAAATTATTTAACTTAATGTTAAATATAAATGATAAGGTTAAAATAGGAACCTAAACTTGTCTAAATTCTATTGGATGAGATTATTTCTATCCATCCCCACCTTATCTTCGAAATAAATCAATTTGGAGCTATTTAAAACCTAATTTGGCTTTATAATAAAATAATATTTTTAGTTATTCCAAAGGTGTCCCTCTCCTCCCTTATAAAAGGGAACCTCATCCCTCTCTTCCTCGCACCACTTTGAGCCTTCATGCTCGTCCAAACCCTGCCAATTTCTCCTCACCACTTCCCTAGAGACATTCTAGAGGTCCTTCTCTTCTTCAAAGACCAATTTTAGTGCCTTAAAAGGAGGTCTCAAAGAAGCGCTTCAAAGAAGAGGTAATGCCCGTTACCGATTCTTTCATATTTATTTCTTCTTCAACTTCTTCTTATTTAGTTGTCTCATCATGAAGTAATAACATCAGTATCACTCATATACTAATATGTCATTATAAGTATGAAACAACCCTATTTCACCATCTATCCATCCTATGGAAAATGAAATCACCGCACGTGCGTACGTACGGAATACCATCTCCACGCCGTGGTGTAATCTATTTTCCAAAACCACCTTACTTGGATGGGTATAATGGTGTAAATAATGAATATATATGATTATTTTAAATTGATATTGATTCTGAAATAGTATACATACACTTTAATACAATTCCACGATCATGGGAACGATATCATCGCTCGTGCGTACGTACGGAATACCGTCTCCACGATGTGATGCGACTCGTTCTACATGATCTTTATTGCATAATTATTATATAAATGAATTTAATGAATTAATATGATATATATTACACTAATACCATTCTGTAAATGAGGTATCTATAACCTACAAAGAAGAATAAGAATTTATTCGACAAAACACACATAAGAACAAAAACTAATAAACACCCGAATAACAAGTAGCAATGAAATATTACTAATAATAAGCTAAGAATATGACCATATATGATATCATAACAATGAGTATGATTCTGTAATAAGTCAATGACATTATTTAAATCATTATACAGGAGGTTCGGACACTTACGAAGCAAATCGGACCTAAGGTAAGGGAAATATCACAATCTCATTTTTATCCGAGATTGTTTATACTTTGGAATTTACTGGGGAGTATTTTATCATCCACATCCATGTTTCCTCAATATGTAATATTATTTCCATCCACCTACAATTGTTTAAATCCAATTTTACCCTTTAGTGAGTTTTTAGTAAAAGATATGAAAGAAATCTTTTGTCGTTTTCGTACGAGGTACTTTTTGACTTTACCGACAAAAGTACGAGAAGAATGTTTTTTTAACTTATACAGCATGAATGGATTTTTAAAACATTATTTCCAAGAAGATTCCTTTACATGTTTCAATTTTGTTTTTAATCAACTTCTTTTAGTTTAAAATTGTATGACATGTTAAGAAAGGAAAAATGATTTAGAAAGGATATTTTCCTCAAGAATGGAGTTCAAGTGTTTTATCAAAATTATTTTCCATCTAAGATAATATAGGGTTCTATTTCTATCCCTATTATTACATTGATTTGACTATGTTGTGATGGAAATATTTTTATGAATTCCTTTATCTTATATGAATTGTTTTATGATGTCACGATGTTTAGGATTCCCATTTTTTATTACGTGGGTTATGCTATGATGTATGGTTTATGATTTTGTGGCACACATAAGAATGGTATCATTATGAGATGGGTGGGACCTATATCTCCCTCCAATTCATTGGGTAAAGATTTTATATCTCATGAGATAGACATGGATGGAACGGCAGGTTAAACCGGTTCAGTGAAACAGGACTGGAACGAGGAGTGAACTCGGTTTAGAAATGGACTTTGTCCGCTAAGATAGTCTTGTCAATGAGTCTTGACTACTAAGAAATGATTCTCTATGATTATATGTGTCTGACACAAAGTTTCATGTTTTAAGTTATGAGTATTGGTATTACATTTCACTACTATGATTTATCCCATGTTATGAAATTATGATCTCTTTTGCAGGTTAAGATTTCCAAAAGGTATGTTCTTATGAATATGATGTGATTGATATTTCTTTTGTTTACCCTTACTAAGCATTTGATCTCACCCTTTTGTATGTTTTCTTTCCCCAGGTCAGGAAGAAGGTTATTAAGTAAGATATTCCAAAAGGGACTATAGATATGATGAAATAAATGGGAGACAATGTAGACGCTTTATGAACCAGTTGTTTATGTTTCCCAGTTTCTAAATACACTATACCTATACAGTCCTTTCCTGGTTTTGTTATATGTTGTAATAAGTGTGCTTAAATTTTGAAGTAATAACAATGTATGTAAATTATGGGTCGTTATAGTTGGTATCAGAGTAAAGGTATAGTAAACCTTTGGAAACTTGGATGTGAAAGCCTTAGTAAGAACCCTAAGGATAATTCTAAGCATAGAACACAATCTTAGTGTTTTAGAAATGACCATGAATAACCTAGGATAAGACCTTAAGTGTGAAATTTTATTCTTGATTATGTGTTTTCCCTATTATAATTAGTGTTTCTCACACTATTCTTCTTGGTTTTATTCAATGGCTGGAACCCGAAGGAACCGTGTTAATGAGGAATGCGACGGGAAATGAAATGATTGTCCCCCGGAGCAACCAAACGTTATGGGAGCTGGAATGAAAAATCTTGTAGCCATGCTCACACAACTTTCTCAAGCTATGAATCATACAGGACTTCCAAATGAGAAAAGGAAGGAGAAAAATTATGTTGAATCCTTCATGAGGCAGCATCCACCTTCATTCAGCGGGTCTACTGATCCATTAATTGTTGAAAAATGGATTAGTACTACTGAAAAGATATTTTCAGTTCTTCAATGTTCTGAACATGATCAAGTCATCCTAGCAGTGTATCGTTTGGAAGGAGATGCTGATAAATGGTGGAATATTATCAAGAATATGAGGCAAAGAGATGAAATTGAGTCCATGGAATGGGACGAGTTCAAGAACTTATTTTTCAATAAGTACTTCCCTCGTATTCTCTTAACAAAGATGGAGAAATAGTTTCTTGAACTGAAGAAAAAGGATGATGAATCTTTTGGTACCTATGAAGCAAATTTTACAAGACATTCAAGGTACTCTTCTGGTATTATTATCTAACCTAAGAGTAAGATTGATCGATTCTTTAGTGGCTTAAAACCAAGTCTTCGAAGGGCGTTAGCCATAAGGGACTTCAATAGCTACAAGGAAATCGTTCAATGTGCTCTCAAAGTCGAGATGGAGATTGGAGTAACCCATCAGTCATATGGGTTTGATAAGAAGAGGAAAATGGAATTCAAAGGAAAATCTAAAGGGCACACTGAAAAGAAGATGAGCTTTCCCTAATGCTCAAAGTTTGGAAAGAAACATGGAGGGAGTTGTCTTAAAGGGACAAGTAAATGTTTCAAATGTGGAAAGGAAGTTCATCGGGCATTTGAATGCCGCAATGATGGGAAGAAGGTGTCTAATGATGAATACAAATGAAGGGATACACATAATGAACCTACTACACTTCAATGTTTCAAGTGCAAGGAGATGGGGTATTATGCCAATAAATGCCCTAATCCAAGGGTTGTTGATGACGATCGACATCAACAAAATCTTAAGGCTAAAGACAAAGGAAAGTCACATTCAATTTCTATCAGTGATGTGGAGTACGATAACGATGTGGTCAAAGGTACACTTACCATCCACTCTAAAGTAGAAAATGTTTTATTTGATTCTGGATCCACCCACTCTTTTATTTCTGACGATTTTTCTAAGGGTATCACCATATTACCTCAACAATTAGATGTTGAGTTAGCTGTGACAACACCTAATGGCACAACAGTCACATCAAAAGTTTATAATTCTTCTCCAATTGAAGTTTTTGGGAAAGTGATTCCTGCAAATCTTGTGATCCTTCCTATAGTGGAATTTGATGTGATTATTTGCATGGATTGGCTTTCATTATATGGAGCTCATATCAATTTCCAAAGAAGGGAAGTCACATTTCATATTCCAGATCAATCTATGATCGTATATCGATGCAAGTATGAACATAACCTTCCAGTGGAAATTTCTTCCATCTTATGGGTCGTGATTCCACTAAATGAAGGTTATTTATCTCAAATGGTTGGTGAGAAACTCATGATTAAGAATATTCCCATTGTATTGGAGTTTGATGATGTCTTTCCGGAGGAATTTCCGGGTCTTCCACCATATTGTGAAGTTGAGTTTTCAATAGAACTCGTACCGTGTTCTTTTCCTATTTCAAAGACACCATATAGAATGACCCCAATTGAGTTGCAGGAACATCACCTTGGGGAGAACCTGTTCTATTTGTTAAGAAGAAATATGGATCAATGAGACTCTGCATTGATTATCGAGAACTTAACAAGATCACTATCAAGAACAAATATCCTCTCCCACGCATTGATGACTTATTTGACCAACTACGTGGAGATCAATACTTTTCCAAGATTGATCTTCGTTTAGGGTATCATCAATTAAGGGTCAAAAGGGGGGATATACCAAATACGGCTTTCCGTACAAGGTATGGACACTATGAATTTATAGTGATGCCATTTGGTCTTACTAATGCCCCTACTATCTTCATGGATCTGATGAATAGAGTCTTTAGAGACTATCTTTATTAGTTTGTGGTAGTCTTTATAGATGATATTCTTGTATATTCAAAGAGCAAGGAAGAACATGAAGATCACTTGAGAATTATATTGAAGACCCTGGGAAAGGAGAAAATTTATGCCAAATTTACCAAGTGTGAATTTTGGCTTCAAAAAGTTGCATTTTTGGATCACATAATCTCAAAAGAGGGGATATTTGTGGATCCAGCAAAAACAGAGGTTATCGAAAGATGGTCGAGACCAACAACAGTAACTGAGATCCGAAATTTTCTTGGTTTGGATGGATATTATCGACGTTTTGTGACAGATTTTTCACGATTATCTAATCCACTCACCAAGTTGACTCGGAAAGGGGTTAAGTTTGTTTGGACGGAAGAATGTGAAGCGAATTTCAAGGAGTTGAAAAGAAGATTATCTAGTGCACCTATGCTCACACTGCCTTGTAGTGGAGAAAGTTTTGTGATCTATAGTGATGCATCCAAGAAGGGATTGGGGTGTGTTATTATGAAAAATGATATGGTGATAGCTTATGCCTCACGACAGTTTTAAATCCATGAGCAAAATTACCCAACTCATGATTTGGAGTTAGCTGCGGTAATATTTGCATTAAAGATTTGGAGGCATTATCTTTATGGTGAAAGGTGTGATATTTATGCTGATCATAAAAGTTTAAAGTATATTTTCACACAAAAGGAGCTGAATATGCGCCAAAGAAGATGGTTGGAGCTAATTAAGGATTACGACTGCTCAATTCATTACCACCATGGGAAACAAAACAAGGTGGTAGATGCATTAAGTCGACAAGACCATGCTAGCTTATCCATGATAAGGATCACAAAATATCCAATATTTATGGATTTACAAAGGATGGATCTTGGAATTTTAATGGAAGGGGGAAAATCGTATCTTTATCAAATGAATGTTCAACCATCTATACATGTGAAGATTAAAGAGGCACAGAAAGAATATGTCGATTTACAAAAGAAGGTGAGAAATATTCCTGAATTCAACCTTGATTGTGATGGGATAATAAAATTCAGGAATTGGGTTTGTGTTCCTCCCATCATAGAATTAAAGAAGGAGATGCTGGATGAGGCTCATAGTTCTTCATTCTCTATTCATCCTGGAAGCACGAAGATGTATAGGGACCTAAAAGTTTACTTCTGGTGGGATGGCATGAAAAGAGATGTTGCTGAATATGTCTCTCGATGCTTGGTCTATCAGCAAGTTAAAGCTGAGAGACATAAGGCTAAGGGGATGTTACAACCATTACCCATACCTGAATGGAAATGGGAAAACATCACTATGGACTTTGTCACAGGACTTCCTAAAACATCCAAAGGCAATAATGCTATCTGGGTCATAGTTGATCGTCTTACAAAGTCTGCACACTTCATTGCTATTAGAGAGGATTTCTCTATGGATCAGCTTGCCAGGATATATGTAAAGGAAGTGGTAAGATTTCATGGAGTACCACTTTCTATTATATCTGATCGGGATCCGAGATTTACCTCGATGTTCTGGCGAAGTCTTCATAATACTCTAGATACAGAGTTGAGTTTCAGCCCTGCTTATCATCCTCAGACAGACGGTCATTCTAAGATAACAATTCAAACTCTAGAAGATATGTTGAGAGCTTGCTCTATGGATTTCAAAGGTGGTTGGGATCAACACCTACCTTTGGTGGAATTTTCTTATAATAATATCTTTCACTCCAGTATTTAGATGGCTCCTTATGAAGCTCTCTATGGAAAGAAATGCAGGACTCCAACTTGTTGGGTTGAAGTTGGGGAAATAAAGATATTAGGACCTGATCTTGTTGATGAGATGGAAGAAAAGGTCCGATCTATTCAACAACACATAAGAGCAGCTCAAAGTCGATAGAAAAGTTATGCCTACAACCAAAGAAAAGACCAAGAGTTTGAAGTGGGTGATAAAGTGTTCTTATGAATATCTGCTTGGAAGAGGGTCATGATATTTGGAAAGAAGGGGAAGTTGAGCCCTAGATATATCGGTCCTTTCAAAATACTGGATCGTGTTGGAAAGTTAGCTTACCGATTGGCTCTTCCACCGAATCTCTCTCAAGTTCACGATGTGTTCCATATATCTCTCCTGAGAAAGTACATTCCTGATCCTTCACATGTACTCAGCTCAGAAGTTGTACCGCTGGATCAAGATCTTTCTTATGAAGAACAACCGATAGAGATTCTGGATCGTAGCGAAAAAGTCCTACGGAACAAGACCACTCGCTTGGTGAAAGTTTTATGGAGGAACAACCAATTAGAAGAAGCTACATGGGAGCTTGAGGATATGATGAGGGAGAGGTATCCTCATCTATTAGTTACAAAGTGACAAATTTCGAGGGCGAAATTCATTTTAAGGGGGGTAGAATGTAACACCCGAGACTTTTATGAGAAATATTTTGGTTTTAAATCATCAAAGGAATCTTTCACTACACACAACACTATATTGGCTTTCTTTACACGCAATCGCGGCCTTCCTCGATAGCTTGCGTCGTACGCAATACCGAGTTTCACTAAACAAAGATATGCTATTAAAATATTATAAAAACTAGTCGTTATGATTAGTAATAACCACTTTTTAAAATTTTATAAATTTTATTTTTCAAAATGGACTTCATTATTGGATTTGGAATATCGAAATTAGCCTAGGGTGAAATTTTGGTATTTTTCTGAAAACTTTCAATTTTTGATGAATAGTGAAACCACTAAGTGGTAGTTAAAAAAACTGAATTTTTCATAAAACTTAATTTTACCGCTTTTGTGAGTGGAATTTGGAATATCCGAGAGACACGGTTGATGTCAGTATGTAAAATGTGGTTCAATGAGATGAAAATAATTTTTGGTGAATAGTAACTTTTTACTTTTATTTACTACGGTTAAAAGTAAATAGGGTAATTAAGGGTAAAAATGATATTATTATTACCCTAACACATGTCCTAATTCTATTGGATAAGTCTAATTCGACCAAAAACAACCTTAGGAATAAAAAATGACCATTTAGTCCCACTTGGATTAGATTAGGACATTTATTATCAATTTACTTAAAGAAGGGTTAAAATAGTTAAAGTCAAAGTTTAATAAGTAAATAATTTTTAATATGGGGTTATACATAAGATAAAATAGAATATAAATATTCATTAGAAATATAAGAAGATTTCAAAAATAATGGTATTTTATTTATAATTTTTATACATTAAATAATTTAATTTATTTATGACACAACGATGATGTAGTAATTATCTTATTAATGAAATATTGACATAATTGATGTTATAAATACCCAAATAAATGTAATTTGAGACTTTTTATGAATTACACTAATTTTATAGGTTAATATGATATGTTAGTATTGATTTAATTAACTTTTTTCGAACTAATAATTCAGTTATAATTTTAACAAAAATAAATTACTAAATAGTGTCAAAATTGACATAAAATAGTTTTTTAAAAAATATTATATTATTAATTGTTATTTTATTCCTAAAAATCTAAGTTTCGACCAAATTACTTAGATAAGGTCATATATGTTAATAATAAACAACTTGGGGTTCTTTTGGCTTTTTATAGTAAGTTTATTAACCTTATAGTGTAAGAACACAAGAAGATGCGGTAAAAGTAAAATTATTTAACTTAATGTTAAATCTAAATGATAAGGTTAAAATAGGAACCTAAACTTGTCTAAATTTTATTGGATGAGAGTATTTCGACCCATCCCCACCTTATCTTCGAAATAAATCAATTTGGAACTATTTAAAACCGAATTTGGCTTTATAATAAAATAATATTTTTAGTTATTCCAAAGGTGCCCCTCTCCTCCCTTATAAAAGGGCACCTCCTCCCTCTCTTCCTCACACCACTTTGAGCCTTCAATCTTGGCCAACCCCTGCCAATTTCTTCTCTCCACTTCCGTAGAAACATTCTAGAGGTCCTGGTCTTCTTCAAAGACCATTTTTAGTGCCCTAAAAGGAGGTCTCAAAGAAGCGCTTCAAAGAAGAGGTAATGCCCGTTACCGGTTCTTTCATCTTTATTTCTTCTTCCACTTCTTCTTCTTTAGTTTTTTCATCATGAAGTAATAACATAAGTATCACTCATATACTGATATGTTATTATAAGTATGAAAAACCCTATTTAACCATCTATCCATCCTACGGAAAATGAAATCACCGCGTGTGCATACGTACGGAATACCGTCTCCACGCTGTGGTGTAATCTATTTTCCACCACCACCTTAATTGGATGGGTATAATGGTGTAAAGAATGAATATATATGATTATTTAAAATTTATATTGATTCTGAAATAGTATACATTCACTCCAATACAATTCCACGATCATGGGAACGATATCATCGCTCGTGCGTACGTTCGGAATACCGTCTCCACGATGTGATGTGACTCGTTCTACATGATCTTTATTGCATAATGATTATATAAATGAATTGAATGAATGAATATGATATATATTACACTAATAACATTCTTTAAATGAGGTATCTATAACCTAAAAAGAATAATAAGAATTTATTCGACAAAACACACATAAGAACAAAAAGTAATAAACACCCGAATAACAAGTAGCAATGAAATATTACTAATAATAAGCTAAGAATATGACCATATATGATATCATAACAATGATTATGATTCTGTAATAAGTCAATGACATTATTTAAATCATTATACAGGAGGTTTGGACACTTACGAAGCAAATCGGACCTAAGGTAAGGGAAATATCACAATCTCATTTTTATCCGAGATTGTTTATACTTTGGAATTTACTGGGGAGTATTTTATCATCCACATTCATGTTTCCTCAATATGTAATATTATTTCCATCCACCTACAATTTTTTAAATCCAATTTTACACTTTGGTGAGTTTTTAGTAAAAGATATGAAAGGAATCTTTTGCCGTTTTTCGTACGAGGTACTTTTTGACTTTACCGACAAAAGTATGAGAAGAATGTTTTTTTAACTTATACGGCATGAATGGATTTTTAAAACATTATTTCCAAGAATCTTCCTTTACATGTTTCAAGTTTATTTTTAATCAACTTCTTTTAGTTTAAAATTGTATGACATGTTAAGAAAGGAAAAATGTTTTAGAAAGGATATTTTCCTCAAGAATGGAGTTCAAGTGTTTTATCAAAATTATTTTCCATATAAGATAATATAGGGTTCTCTTTCTATCCCTATTATTACATTTATTTGACTATGTTGTGATGGAAATATTTTTATGAATTCCTTTATCTTATATGAATTGTTTTATGATGTCACGATGTTTAAGATTCCCATTTTTTATTACGTGGGTTATGCTATGATGTATGGTTTATGATTTTTTGGCACACATAATAATGGTATCATTATGAGATGGGTGGGACCTATATCTCCCTCCAATGAATTGGGTAAATATTTTATATCTCATGAGATAGACATGGCTAGAATGACAGGTTAAACAGGTTCAGTGAAACAGGACTGGAACGAGGAGTGAACTCGGTTCAGAAATGGACTTTGTCCACTAAGATAGTCTTGGAAATGAGTCTTGACTACTAAGAAATGATTCTCTATGATTATGTGTGTATGCCACAAAGTTTCATGTTTTAAGTTATGAGTATTTAGATTACATTTCACTACTATGATTTATCCCATGTTGTGAAATTATGATCTCTTTTGCAGGTTAAGATTTCCAAAAGTTATGTTCTTATGAATATGATGTGATTGATATTTCTTTTGTTTACCCTTATTGAGCATTTGAGCTCACCCTTTTGTATGTTTTCTTTCCCCAGGTCAGGAACAAGGTTATTAAGTAAGATATGAAAAAAGGGACTATAGATATGATGAAATAAATGGGAGACAATATAGACGCTTTATGAACCAGTTGTTTATGTTTCCCAGTTTCTAAAGACACTATACCTATACGGTCCTTTCCTGGTTTTGTTATATGTTTTAATAAGTGTGCTTCAATTTTGAAGTAATAACAATGTATGTAAAGTATGGGTCATTATAAAGGAACCCAAGTTGAAGAAGTTGGAAATACATTGAATTGAGGTCGCCCGGGATTCCAGAAAGTCTTCTACCATGTCCCCCCCCCACCCCCCGCCAAGTGTGAGCTATCTTAGTGTGGGTACCCATGAGCTTTTTACAATTTATGATAATATACTCAATGTTCTAGGGATAATTAGCCACTTCAGAGAGAGCATTGAAGAGAGTCAAAGAGTCAGTTTCTACTACCTTTAGGATAATGTGTCTTTGATCGCATAACTCCAGCCCAATGGCCATATCCACGGCCTTCGCCTGTAATACATCGCCGCTTCTATAAAAAGCATAGAAAGCAGTGAAGACCCACCCCACCATGTCTCGAATGACACCACCACCACGACCTCACCCCGCTGAGAAGATACCCATCCGAGTTCAGTTTGAGCATGATTGATGGGTTCTGCCAATAGACCCAATGCCCTGACCCCATCCTACTATCCTAGTTAGATGAAACACGATTCGGGAGAAATGACCTGATCGATGGAGCATCATCGAATTCGGTGCACAAGCTGACCATGTCCAGTAAAATATTTATCACGTTGAAGGTGATGCTGGTTTTGGAGCCTTTAATTGTGCTATGGCCAGAATCGCTCTGGGCCTTTCAGATGACCCTAAATCCCGCCAAGAGAAGGAGAACACAAACTTTCATCTCAGACCTCCATTTCCCAGACCCCTGATGCCACACGTTGATAAAGCATTCAACCGATCCACTGTGATAATCCCGACCTGAGAAGACCCCGACCTCCTGCCAAACCCATCTCGCCCAATCACTATCCACGAAATGGTGACCCACAGTTTCTTGGTTATGATCTCTGCAGCAATAACATCATGAATCCAAATTCACTCCCTTGTGTTGAATTCTATCATCTGTGGGTAAAGCATTGTGTCTCACCCTCCACAACAAGATATTGAACTTGGTGGGAACCTCTTTGTACCACAACATGTACCCCCATGTATCGTCATATCCTGAGTTTTTCCTCACTTGAGAAAAGGTTTTGGATGATAATTCTCCTGACACAGAACCCATAAATATGATCATTTTTGGATCATCACTCAAAACAATATTATAGAAGAAATCTTTTTTGGTTATCATCGAATACAACATGGATAAAACTGGGCAGGTCGCATGTCTCTCTAAAGTACATGAACAGTGTCTGACATCCTAGAAACCACAACCTTCCACCCCCCAATCATGCTTCCAGAAGCTGATTTAACCTCTCCCCACTATCCATCGCATGAGCGGCTTCAAAGACTCCAGATACTGATGAATTATTTTCCACATATTCGAAGGTCGTGACCTCTGGACACTCAAATCCTGACCATATCTTTCCTTCATAGGGTTTCCCAAAATTTCATGACCTTCCATGGCCTCCCATGCGATTTTTGTGTGTAGCGCTTACATGGATGAGGCGACGCTTATCTGGTTGAAGCCCCCTTCCAATAAAGGTCTAGAAATACACTCTCTTGAAGCCTACTGATGCCACTATTCCATCTATCCATCCCCTATAAACGACACCAAAATCCTCTCCATGTTAACAATAACACCTTTGGGGACTCTCAGGGTGGAGTGAATATAACGACCTATACTTTACATACATTGTTCTTACTTTAAAATTGAAGCACACTTATTACAAAATATGACAAAACCATGAAAGGACCGTATAGGTATAGTGTCTTTAGAAACTGAAAATCATAAACAACTGGTTCATAAATCATCTACTTTGCCTCCCATTTATTTCATCATATCTAGAGTCCCTTTTTGGCATATCCTACTTAATAACCTTCTTCCTGGACTGGGGAAATAAAACATACAAAAGGGTGAGCTCAAATGCTCAGTAAGGGTAAACAAAAGAAATATCAATCACATCATATACATAAGAACATAAATTTTGGAAATCTTAACCTGCAAAAGAGATCATAATTTCATAACATAGGATAAATCATAGTAGTGAAATGTAATCCCAATAATCAAAAATTAAATCATGAAACTTTGTGGCATACACACATAATCATTGATAATCATTTCTTATAAGTCAAGACTCATTGTCAAGACTATCTTAGTGGACAAAGTCCATTTCTGAACCGATTTCACTCCTCGTTTCAGTCCTGTTTCACTGAACCGGTATAACCTGTCGTTCCAGCCATGTCTATCTCCTGATATATAAAATCTTTACCCAATGCATTAGAGGGAGATATAGGTCCCACCCATCTCATAATGATACCATTCTTATGTGTGCCACAAAATCATAAACCATACATCATTTCATAATCCATGTAATAAAAATGGGATTCTTAAACAACATGACCTCATAAAACAATTCATATAAGAAAAAGGAATTCATAAAAATAATTCCATCACAACATAATCAAATCAATTTAATAATATGGATAGAAACAGAACCCTATATTATCTTAGATGGAAAATAATTTTGATAAAACACTTGAACTCCATTCTTGAGGAAAATATCCTTTCAACTTCAAAAAAAATTTCTTTCTTAACATGTCATTAAATTTTAAGCTAAAAGAAGTTGATTAAAAATAAACATGAAAACTTGTAAAGGAATCTTCTTGCAAATAATGTTTTAAAAATCCATTCATGCCGTATAAGTTAAAAAACATTCTTCTCGTACTTTTGTAGGAAAAGTCAAAAAGTACCTCGTACGAAAAATGACAAAAGATTCCATTCATATCTTTTACTAAAAACTAACCGAAGGGTAAAATTGGATATAAACTATTGTAGAAGGATATAAATATTACATATTGGGGAAACATGGATGTGGATGGTAAATATTCCACAGTAAATTCTGAAGTATAAACAATCTCGGATAAAAATTGAGATTGCAAGATTTTCCCTTACCTTAGGTCTGATATGCTCCGTAAGTGTCCGAACCTCCTGTATAATGATTTAAATAATGTTATTTACTTATTCCATAATCATACTTATTGTTATGATATCATATATGGTCATATTCTTAGCTTCTTATTAGTAATATTTCATTACTACTTGTTATTCGGGTGTTTATTACTTTTTGTTCTTATGCGTGTTTGTCGAATAAATTCTTATTCTTCTCTTTAGGATATAGATACCTCATTTACAGAATGGTATTAGTGTAATATATATCATATTCATTCATTAAATTAATTTATATAATCATTATGCAAATGAAGATCTTGTAGAACGAATCGCATCACATCGTGGAGACAGTATTCCGTATGTACGCACGAGCGATGATATCGTTCCCATGATCGTGGAATTGTATTGGAGTGTATGTATACTATTTCAGAATCAATACCACTTTACAATAATCATATATATTCATTACTTTCACCCTTATATCCATCCAAGTAAGGTGGTGGTGGAAAATAGATTACACCACGGCGTGGATACGGTATTTCGTACGTACGCACACGCGGTGATTTCGTTTTCCTTAGGAAGGATAATAGGTGAAATAGGGTTGTTCTATATTTATAATAACATATCAATATATGAGTGATACTGATGTTATTACCTCATAATGAAACAACTAAGGAAGAGGGAGTAGAAGAAGAATGGAACTTGAAGAAAACGGTAGATTGTATTACCTCTTTCTCGAAGTGCCTCCTTTAAACCTTCTCTTAAGGCACTAGAGTTGGTCTTTTGATATGACCAGTACCTATAGTATGTCTCTAAGGAAGTGGGGAAGTGAAATGGGCAGGGGTTTGCCGAGCTTGAAGTCTCAAATTGGTGTAAGGAAGAGAGGGAGGAGGTGCCCTTTTATAAGGGAGGAGAGGGGCACCTTTGGAATAACTAAAAATATTATTTTATTATAAAGTCAAGTTCGGTTTTAAATAGCTCCAAATTAATTTATTTAAAAGATAAGGTGGGTATGGGTCTAAATCCTCTCATCCAATAGAATTTAGACAAGTTTAGGTTCCTATTTTAACCTTATCATTTAGATTTAACATTAAGTTAAATAATTTTACTTTTACCGTGTCTTCTTGTGTTCTTACACTATAAGGTTAATAAACTTACTATAACAAGCCAAACTAACCCCAAGTTGTTTATTTTTAATATATATAACCTTATCTAAGTCATTTGGCCGATCCTTAGATTTTTACGAATAAAATAACAATTGATAATATAATATTTGTTTTAAAAACTATTTTATGTCAATTTTGACACTATTTAGTAATTGATTTTTTTGAAAAACATAACAGAATGATTAGTTCAAAAAACGTTAATTAAAACAACACTAACATGTAATATTATCATATAAAATTATTGTAATTCATAAAAATTCTCAAATTACATTTCTTTGGGTATTTATAACATTAATTATGTCAATATTTCATTAATAAGATAATTACTGCATCATCATTGTGTCATAAATAAATTAAATTATTTAAAGTCTAAAAATTACAAATAAAATGTCATTATATAGGAAATATTATTATATTTCTAATGAATATTTATAGTTGAATTTATCTTATGTATAACCCTATATTAAAAATCATTTTCTTATTAAACATTGATTTTAACTATTTTAACCCTTCTTTAAATAAATTAATAATAAATGTCCTAATCTAATACAAGTGGGCCTAAATGGTCATATTTTATTCCTAAGGTTGTTTTTGGTCGAATTAAACATATCCAATAGAATTAGGACATGTGTTAGGGTAATAATAATAACATTTTTACCCTTAATTACCCTTTTTACTTTTAACTGTGGTAAAAAATGTAAAAAGTTACTATTCACCAAAAATTATTTTCATCTCATTGAACCACATTTTACTTAATGACATCAACCGTGTCTCTCGGATTTTTGAAATTCCACCCACAGAAGTGGTAAAATTAACTTTTATGAAAAATTCAGTTTTTTTAACTACCACTTAGTGGTTTCACTATTCATCAAAAAATGTAAGTTTCCATAAAAATACCAAAAATTAGGCCTAAGCTATATTTGATATTATGAATTAAAAAATGATGTTTATTTTAACAAATTCAATAAATATCAGTTAAATTAACTAATTTTAAAATTAATTCCCGTCGTCAAAACAAATAGCGTGTTTTTAAAAGATAATAACTATCAAAAGATTGACACTTGTTTATGTCTGGTTTAAATGTGAAATTACATCCAATGAAAAACATTGTATTAAATTGTAAAAATATATTATAAATATAATTTAAAACCACTCAAATTAATAATTTATCACTATTAATTATTTTGATTAAAAAAGTTGTTTTTAATTAAAATTTAATAATTTTCACTATTCATCAGAATATGAAAGTTATCCAAAAAGTACCAAAATTTCATCGTAAGCTAATTTCAATATTCCGAATCCAAAAATGAAGTCCATTTTGAAAAATAAAATTTTCAAAATTTCAAAAAGTGGTTATTACTATTCATAACGGCTTTTTTTAATAATATTTTAATAGCATATCGTTGTTTAGTGAAACTCGGTATTGCGTACTACACACGCTATCGAGGAAGGTCACGACTGCGTGTAATGCAAGGAAATTCAAGGATGAGTGTTGTGCAAGCTCCTTTTGGTGTAGCGTATAACACAAGACATTAATGAAATTAAAAAGAATATTTTTCATAAAATCTCGGGGTGTTACATTCTACCCCCCTTAAAATGAATTTCGCCCTCGAAATTCGTCGAGGTTATAAATGGTTTACTATTCAAAAGTTTCTTTGATAGAAACCCACATCGTAAAAAGGAATACCAAAACCAATCTTTAAAAACAAAAGTATGAAACGTAACGGTTACCCAAATAAACTAATCACTGGGTTTCCACATAGGTGAAAATATAGATATGGAAAAGAAATCTAACCGTCATGTTCTGATGGAGAGTGGTAGAGAACATGGCTATGGGAAAGCCAGAAATCACAAAACCATAAATTTGTGACGATCTAAGGTACCATATGATTCATCAGATATAAGACCACTAGGAACATTTTTGGTTTTCAAGATCGTTTCACTAAAGTTGATGAAATTGGAATTAGAAGAAATACTTTTGTGATTTCGGTATAGTCTCACCGTTGGTCGTTCTTTGGACAATTTCCACTTCATCTCTTAAAGAAATGAAGTTTAATTTGTCATTCGTGACGTGTTAGCAGATCATGTGATAGAATGATGGGTCATTCCATCTGTCTCAAACAAAAGGTTTGAAAAGTTATCAAAAAATACATAAGTCCATCTATAGTGAGATTAATCATATATGGTTCCTAAAATGGACTTATACTTCATATATCATACTGCTTAATATAATAAAACTAGTTTCTACTAAACAGGGAATTCTTGTAGGTCAGTGGTAGGTGATAAAGGCCAGTCGCACTTCGGTTGTGGGTTCGATTCCCACAGCCTTGTCCGACGCGATGGGCTGTCGCCCGTCCTGCAGGTTGTCCTTTTTCTAAAGCTATATTACTATAACATCCCATCAATAATATCGAAAAAAAGTTCTATTCTTAAACAATACTAACTTATGTCCAACATAATCCCTTCCCATATTTAGGCTTATCTAAAATACTTCGGTCCAAGCTCATAGTATAAAGAAAACGATTACTTGAAATGTCATCGACCAAGTATGTGAATACCATCATTTATCCCCCATATATCTTTTTGGTCACATTCCAATCCTGTGAATACCTTAATCATGTTTTCTCTTGAAAAATGAATACCCATTGAACCTTATTGAAAACATGAATGCTATTAAAAGTTAACTCTTTCCACATACCAAAATCCTCAAAATTCTATATACTCAAACCATGATATCACTTAGTCCTTATATCAATCATGAGCTCATGAATACTGTCAAACATTTCATTTTCTCGTTTTCCCTTCATTATGCGCATATCATCTTTTTTTCCAAAAATATATCAATCACTTTCCATGGTTACCGGTACCATAAAATTATTGAAAACCACAATAAACCAAAACATAAATATTCCAATATTCCATGATACTATATACAACATTATTTTTGAATCCCATTACTTAAACACTTAATCATTCCACCACATCATTGTCATATTCAACATCGCCAATAGTGATTGCATGTAACTTCCCTTTGTCCTTTTCCTTAAGTGGTTGCTCATGTTGATCATCACTAACCCTTGCATTAGGGCATTTATTAGCATAAAGCCCCATTTCCTTGCACTTGAAGCATTGAAGTGTAGTAGGTTCATTCTGTGTATCGCTTCCTTTGTTTGCATCATTAGACATCTTCTTCCCATCATTGCGGCATTCAAATGCCCGATGACCTTCCTTTCCACAGTTGAAACATTTACTTGTCCCTTTAAGACAATCTCCACCATGCCTCTTTCCACACTTTGAGCATAAGGAAACATTCATCTTCTTTACACCATTATTCTAAGATTTCTCCTTGAACTCCATCTTTCGTTTCTTGTCAAAACTATGAGATGGATAAGTAACACCAACTTCCATTTCTACCTTGATAGCACAATGCAAAATTTCTTCATAGCTACTAAAGTCTTTTATAGCTAATTCCCTTAGAAGATTTGGTTTTAATCCACTGAAGAATCGATCAACTTTACTTTCAGGTTGGATGATAAATCCAGAAACATACCTTGCAAGCCTTGTAAAATTCTCTTCGTATATACCAACAGATTCATCATCCTTTTTCTGTAGTTCAAGAAACTCCTTCTCCATCTTTGTTCGAAGAATACGAGGGAAGTACTTATTGAAAAATAAGTTCTTGAACTCGTCCCATTCCATGGACTCAATTTCATCTCTTGGCCTCGTATTCTTGATAATATTCCACCATTGATCAGCATCACCTTACAAACGATACACTGCTAAGATGACTTTATCATGTTCAGAACATTGAAGAACTGAAAATATCTTTTCAGTAGTACTGATCCATTGTTCGGCAACAAGTGGATCAGTAGACCCACTGAAAGAAGGTGGACGTTGCCTCATGAAGGACTCAATAAAATATTGTTCCCTTCTCTTCTCATTTGGAAGTCCAGAATGATTCATAGCTTGTGTAAGTATAGCAATATGATTTTTCACTCCATATCCCATAACATTTGTTTGTTCAGGAGGACAATCATTGCATTGTCCATTACATTGATCAACATGGTTCCTTCGGGTTCCATCTATCGTCTAAAACCCAAAAAGAATAGTGTGGGAGGCAAAAATCATGCTAGGAAAAACAACACAATAAAGGAGGAGTACCTTCAATATCTAACATCTTGGGTTACCGTAATTCTAGTACTATAACCTATACTTATACTTAACCTTATGGAAATCCCTATACATATCTTATAAATATCTCTAAGGATCTCACTAAAGTTCTCGCATCCTAGTTTCCAAAGGTTGACTAAACCTTTCCTCTGATACCAACTATAACGACTCATACTTTACATACATTGTTATTACTTTAAAATTGAAGCACACTTATTACAACATATGACAAAACCATGAAAGGACCGTATAGGTATAGTGTCTTTAGAAACTAAAAAGAAAAAACAACTGGTTCATAAAGCATCTACTTTGCCTCCCATTTATTTCATCATATCTAGAGTCCCTTTTTGGCATATCCTACTTAATAACCTTCTTCCTGACCTGGGGAAATAAAACATACAAAAGGGTGAGCTAAAATGCTCACTAAGGGTAAACAAAATAAATATCAATCACATCATATACATAAGAACATAACTTTTGGAAATCTTAACCTGCAAAAGAGATCATAATTTCATAACATGGGATAAATCATAGTAGTGAAATGTAATCCCAATAATCAAAACTTAAATCATGAAACTTTGTCAAATACACACATAATCATTGAGAATAATTTCTTATTAGTCAAGACTCATTTCCAAGACTATCTTAGTGGACAAAGTCCATTTCTGAACCGAGTTCACTCCTCATTTCAGTCCTGTTTCACTGAACCGGTATAACCTTCCGTTCCAGCCACGTCTACCTCATGAGATATAAAATCTTTACCCAATGCATTGGAGGGAGATATAGGTCCCACCCATCTCATAATGATACAATTCTTATGTGTGCCACAAAATCATAAACCATACATCATTGCATAATCCATGTAATAAAAATGGGATTCTTAAACAACATGACATCATAAATAAATTCATATAAGATAAAGGAATTCATAAAAATAATTCCATCACAACATAATCAAATCAATTTAATAATAGGGATAGAAATAGAACCTTATATTATCTTAGATGGAAAATAATTTTGATAAAACACTTGAACTCCATTCTTGAGGAAAATATCCTTTCTACTTCAAAAACATTTTCCTTTCTTAACATGTTATACAATTTTAAGCTAAAAGAAGTTGATTAAAAATAAACTTGAAACTTGTAAATGAAGCTTCTTGGAAATAAGGTTTTAAAAATCCATTCATGCCGTATAAGTTAAAAAAGCATTTTTCTCGTACTTTTGTCAGAAAAGTCAAAAAGTAACTCGTACGAAAAACGACAAAAGATTCCTTTCATATCTTTTACTAAAAACTAACCGAAGGGTAAAATTGGATATAAAATATTGTATAAGGATATAAATATTACATATTGGGGAAACATGGATGTGGATGATAAATATTCCCCAGTAAATTCTGAAGTATAAACAATCTCGGATAAAAATTGAGATTGCGATATTTTCCCTTACCTTAGGTCCGATATGCTTCGTAAGTGTCCGAACCTCCTGTATAATGATTTAAATAATGTTATTTACTTATTCCAAAATCATACATATTGTTATTATGTCATATATGGTCATATTCTTAGCTTCTTATTAATAATATTTCATTACTACTTGTTATTCGGGTGTTTATTACTTTTTGTTCTTATGCGTGTTTGTAGAATAAATTCTTATTCTTATCTTTAGGTTATAGATACCTCATTTCCAGAATGGTATTAGTGTAATATATATCATATTAAAATCATTCAATTCATTTATATAATCATTATGCAAATGAAGATCATGTAGAACGAATCACATCACATCGTGGAGACGGTATTCCGTACGTACGCACGAGCGATGATATCGTTCCCATGATCGTGGAATTGTATTGGAGTGTATGTATACTATTTCAGAATCAATACCACTTTACAATAATCATATATATTGATTACTTTCACCCTTATACCCATCCAAGTAAGGTGGTGGTGGAAAATAGATTACAGCACGGCGTGGAGACGGTATTCCGTACGTACGCACACGCGGTGATTTCGTTTTCCTTAGGATGGATAAGAGGTTAAATAGGGTTGTTTTATATTTATAATAACATAACATTATATGAGTGATACTGATGTTATTACCTCATAATGAAACAACTAAGGAAGAGGGAGTAGAAGAAGAATGGAACTTGAAGAAAACGGGAGAAGGTATTACCTCTTTCTCGAAGTGCCTCCTTTAAACCTTCTCTTAAGGAACTAGAGTTGGTCTTTTGATACAACCAGTACCTCTAGTAGGTTTCTAAGGAAGTTGGGAAGTGAAATGGGCAGGGTTTGGCCGAGCTTGAAGGCTCAAATTGGTGTGAGGAAGAGAGGGAGGAGGTACCCTTTTATAAGGGAGGAGAGGGGCACCTTTGGAATAACTAAAAATATTATTTTATTATAAAGTCAAGTTCGGTTTTAAATAGCTCCAAATTGATTTATTTCGAAGCTAAGGTGGGGATGGGTCTAAATCCTCTCATCCAATAGAATTTAGACAATTTTAGGTTCCTATTTTAACCTTATCATTTAGATTTAACATTAAGTTAAATAATTTTACTTTTACTGTGTCTTCTTGTGTTCTTACACTATAAGGTTAATAAACTTACTATAACAAGCCAAACGAACCCCAAGTTGTTTATTTTTAATATATATAACATTATATAAGTCATTTGGCCGAACCTTAGATTTTTAAGAATAAAATAACAATTAATAATATAATATTTTTTTAAAAAACAATTTTATGTCAATTTTGACACTATTTAGTAATTGATTTTTGTGAAAATCATAACAGAATGATTAGTTCGTTACAAGTTAATTAAATCAACACTAACATGTCATATTATCATATAAAATTATTATAATTCATAAAAAGTCTCAAATTACATTTCTTTGGGTATTTATAACATTAATTATGTCAATATTTCATTAATAAGATAATTATCGCATCATCATTGTGTCATAAATAAATTAAATTATTTAAAGTCTAAAAATTAAAAATAAAATATCATTATATATGAAATCTTATTATATTTCTAATTAATATTTATAGTCGAATTTATCTTATGTATAACTCTATATTAAAAATCATTTTCTTATTAAACTTTGATTTTAACTATTTTAACCCTTCTTTAAATAAATTAATAATAAATGTCCTAATCTAATACAAGTGGGCCTAAATGGTCATATTTTATTCCTAAGGTTGTTTTTGGTCGAATTAAACTTATCCAATAGAATTAGGACATGTGTTAGGGTAATAATAATAACATTTTTACCCTTAATTACCCTATTTACTTTTAACCGTGGTAGAAAAAGTAAAAAGTTACTATTCACCAAAAATTATTTTCATCTCATTGAACCACATTTTACTTACTGGCATCAACCGTGTCTCTTGGATTTTTAAAATTCCACCCACAGAAGCGGTAAAATTAAGTTTTATGAAAAATTCAGTTTTTTTAACTACCACTTAGTGGTTTCACTATTTATCAAAAAATGAAAGTTTCCTGAAAAATACCAACAATTAGGCCTAAGCTATATTTGATATTATGAATTCAAAAATGATGTTTATTTTACCAAATTCAATACATATCAGTTACATTAACTAATTTAAAAATTAATTTCCGTCGTCAAAACAAATAGTGTGTTTTTAAAAGATAATAACTATTAAAAGATTGACACTTGTTTATGTCTGGTTTAAATGTGAAATTACATCCAATGATAAACATTGTATTAAATTGTAAAAATATATTCTAAATATAATTTAAAACCACTCAAATTAATAATTTATCACTATTAATTACTTTGATTAAAAAAGTTGTTTTTAATTAAAATATAATAATTTTCACTATTCATCAGAATATGAAAGTTATCCGAAAAGTACCAAAATTTCATCCTAAGCTAATTTCGATATTCCGTATCCAAAAATGAAGTCCATTTTGAAAAATAAAATTTCCAAAATTTCAAAAAGTGGTTATTACTATTCATAACGGCTAGTTTTAATAATATTTTAATAGCATATCGTTGTTTAGTAAAACTCGGTATTACGTACTACACACGCTATCGAGGAAGGTCGCGATTGCGTGTAATGCAAGGCAAGTCAAGGATGTGTGTTGTGCAAGCTCATTTTGGAGTAGCGTACAACACAAGACATTAATGAAATTAAAAAGAATATTTTTCATAAAATCTCAGGGTGTTACATTCTACCCCTCTTAAAATGAATTTCGCCCTCGAAATTCGTCGAGGTTATAAATGGTTTACTATTCGAAAGCTTCTTTGATAGAAACCCACATCGTAAAACAGAATACCAAAACCAATCTTTAAAAACAAAAGTATGAAACGTAACGGTTACCCAAATAAACTAATCACTGGGTTTCCACATAGGTGAAAATATGGATATGGAAGAGAAATCTAACCGTTATGTTCTGATAGAGAGTGGTAGAGAACATGGCTATGGAAAAACCAGCAATCACAAAGCCATAAATTTGTGACGATCTAAGGTACCATATGATTCATCAGATATAAGATCACTAGGAAAACATTTTTGGTTTTCAAGATCATTTCACTAAAGTTGATGAAATTTGAATTAGAAGAAATACTTTCGTGATTTCGTTATAGTCTCACCATTGGTCGTTCTTTGGACAATTTCCACTTCATATCTTAAAGAAATGAAGTTGAATTTGTCATTTGTGACGTGTTAGTAGATCATGTGATAGAATGATGGGTCATTCCATCTGTCTCAAACAAAAGGTTAGAAAAGTTATCAAAAAATACATAAGTCCATCTATAGTGAGATTAATCATATATGGTTCCTAAAATGGACTTATACTTCATATATCATACTGCTTAATATAATAAAACTAGTTTCTACTATACAGGGACTTCCTGTAGGCCAGTGGTAGGCAATAAAGGCCAGTCGCACTTCGGTTGTGGGTTCGATTCCCACAGCCTTGTCCGACGCGATGGGATGTCGCCCGTCCTGCAGGTTGTCCTTTTTCTAAAGTTATATTACTATAACATCCCATCAATAATATCGAAAAAAAGTTCTATTCTTAAACAATACTAACTTATTTCCAACATAATCCCTTACAATATTTAGGCTTATCTAAAATACTTTGGTCCAAGCTCGTAGTATAAAGATAATGATTACTTGAAATGTCATTGACCAAGTATGTGAATACCATCATTTATCCCCCATATATCTTGTTGGTCACATTACAATCCTGTGAATACCTTAATCATGTATTCTCTTGAAAAATTAATACCCATTGAACCTTATTGAAAACATGAATGCTGTTAAAAGTTAACTCTTTCCACATACCAAAATCCTCAAAATTCTATATACTCAAACCATGATATCACTTAGTCCTTATATCAATCATGAGCTCATGAATACTGTCAAACATTTCATTTTCTCATTTTCCCTTCATTATGTGCATATCATCTTTTTTTCCAAAAATATCTCAATCACTTTCCATGGTTACCGGTACCATAAAATTATTGAAAACCATAATAAACCAATACATAAATATTCCAATATTCCACGATACTATATACAACATTATTTTTGAATCCTATTACATAAACACTTAATCATTCCACCACATCATTATCATATTCAACATCTCCAATAGTGATCGCATGTGACTTCCCTTTGTCCTTTGCCTTAAGTGGTTGCTCATGTCGATCATCACTAACCCTTGGATTAGGGAATTTATTATCATAATGCCCCATTTCCTTGCACTTGAAGCATTGAAGTGTAGTAGGGTCATTCTGTGTATCCCTTTCTTTGTTTGCATCATTAGACATCTTCTTCCCATCATTGCGACATTCATATGCCAGAGGACCTTCCTTTCCACATTTGAAACATTTACTTGTCCCTTTAAGACAATCTCCACCATGCTTCTTTCCACACTTTGAGCATAAGGAAACATTCATCTTCTTTTCACCATTATTCTGAGATTTATCCTTGAACTCCATCTTTCGTTTCTTGTCAAAACTATGAGATGGATAAGTAACACCAACTTCCATTTCTACCTTAATAGCACAACGCACAATTTCTTCATAGCTACTGAAGTCTCTTATAGCTAATTCCCTTCGAAGATTTGGTTTTAAGCCACTGAAGAACCGATCAACTTTACTTTCAAGTTGGATGATAAATCCAAATGCATACCTTGCAAGCCTTGTAAAATTCGCTTCGTATATACCAACAGATTCATCATCCTTTTGATTTAGTTCAAGAAACTCCTTCTCCATCTTTGTTTGAAGAATACGAGGGAAGTACTAATTGAAAAATAAGTTTTTGAACTCGTCTCATTCCATGGACTCAATTTCATCTCTTAGCCTCGTATTCTTGATAAGATTCCACCATTGATCAGCATCACCTTCCAAACAATACACTGCTAAGACGACTTTATCATGTTCAGAACATTGAAGAACTGAAAATATCTTTTCAGTAGTACTGATCCATTATTCGGCAACAAGTGGATCAGAAGACCCACTGAAAGAAGGTGGACGTTGCCTCATGAAGGACTCAATAGAATATTGTTCCCTTCTCTGCTCATTTGGAAGTCCAGAATGATTCATAGCTTGTGTAAGTATAGCAATAAGATTTTTCACTCCATCTCGCATAACATTTGTTTGTTCAGGAGGACAATCATTGCATTGTCCATTACATTGATCAACACGGTTCCTTTGGGTTCCATCCATCATCTAAAACCCAAAAAGAATAGTGTGAGAGGAAAAAATCATGCTAGGGAAAACAACACCATAAAGGAGGAGTACCTTCAATATCTAAAATCTTGGGTTACCGTAATTCTAGTATTATAACCTATACTTATACTTAACCTTAGGGACATCCCTATACATACCTTAGAAATATCTCTATGGATCTCACTAAAGTTCTCACATCCTAGTTTCAAATGGTTGACTAAAACTTTCCTCTGATACCAACTATAACAACTCATACTTTACATACATTGTTATTACTTTAAAATTGAAGCACACTTATTACAACATATGACAAAACCATGAAAGGACCGTATAGGTATAGTGTCTTTAGAAACTGAAAAGCATAAACAACTGGTTCATAAAGCATCTACTTTGCCTCCCATTTATTTCATCATATCTAGAGTCCCTTTTTGGCATATCCTACTTAATAACCGTCTTCCTGACCTGGGAAAATAAAACATACAAAAGGGTGAGCTCAAATGCTCAGTAAGGGTAAACAAAAGAAATATCAATCACATCATATACATAAGAACATAACTTTTGGAAATCTTAACCTGCAAAAGAGATCATAATTTCATAACATGGGATAAATCATAGTAGTGAAATGTAATCCCAATAATCAAAACTTATATCATGAAACTGTGTGGCATACACACATAATCATTTAGAATCATTTCTTATTAGTCAAGACTCATTTCCAAGACTATCTTAGTGGACGAAGTCCATTTCTGAACCGAGTTCACTCCTCGTTTCAGTCCTGTTTCACTGAACCGGTATAACCTGCCGTTCCAGCCATGTCTATCTCATGAGATATAAAATCTTTACCCAATTCATTGGAGGGAGATATAGGTCCCACCCATCTCATAGTGATACCATTCTTATGTGTGCCACAAAATCATAAACCATACATCATTGCATAATCCATGTAATAAAAATGAGATTCTTAAACAACATGACATCATAAAACAATTCATATAAGATATAGGAATTCATAAAAATAATTCCATCACAACATAATCAAATCAATGTAATAATAGGGATAGAAACAGAACCCTATATTATCTTATATGGAAAATAATTTTGATAAAACACTTGAACTCCATTCTTGAGGAAAACATCCTTTCTACTTCAAAAACATTTTCCTTTCTTAACATGTCATACAATTTTAAGCTAAAAGAAGTTGATTAAAAATAAAATTGAGAACTTGTAAAGGGAGCTTCTTGGAAATAATGTTTTAAAAATCCATTCATGCCGTATAAGTTAAAAAAACATTCTTCTCGTACTTTTGTCAGAAAAGTCAAAAAGTACCTCGTACGAAAAACGACAAAAGATTCCTTTCATATCTTTTACTAAAAACTAACCGAAGGGTAAAATTGGATATAAAATATTGTAGAAGGATATAAATATTACATATTGGGGAAACATGGATGTGGATGATAAATATTCCCCAGTAAATTCTGAAGTATAAACAATCTCGGATAAAAATTGAGATTGCGAGATTTTCCCTTACCTTAGGTCCGATATGATTTGTAAGTATCCGAAAATCCTGTATAATGATTTAAATAATGTTATTGACTTATTCCAGAATCATACTTATTGTTATGATATCATATATGGTCATATTCTTAGCTTCTTATTAGTAATATTTCATTACTACTTGTTATTCGGGTGTTTATTACTTTTTATTCTTATGCGTGTTTGTCGAATAAATTCTTATTCTTCTCTTTAGGTTATAGATACCTCATTTCTAGAATGGTATTAGTGTAATATATATCATATTAATTCATTCAATTCATTTATATAATCATTATGCAAATGAAGATCATGTAGAACGAATCACATCACATCGTGGAGACGGTATTCCGTACGTACGCACGAGCGATGATATCGTTCCCATGATCGTGGAATTGTATTGGAGTGTATGTATACTATTTCCTAATCAATACCACTTTACAATAATCATATATATTCATTACTTTCACCCTTATACCCATCCAAGTAAGGTGGTGGTGGAAAATAGATTACACCACGGCGTGGAGACGGTATTCCGTACGTACGCACGCGCGGTGATTTCGTTTTCCTTAGGATGGATAAGAGGTGAAATAGGGTTGTTTCATATTTATAATAACATATCAGTATATGAGTGATACTGATGTTATTACCTCATAATGAAACAACTAAAGAAGAGGGAGTATAAGAAGAATGGAACTTGAAGAAAACGGTAGAAGGTATTACCTCTTTCTCGAAGTGCCTCCTTTAAACCTTCTCTTAAGGCACTAGAGTTGGTCTTTTGATACGACCAGTACCTCTAGTAGGTTTCTAAGGAAGTGGGGAAGTGAAATGGCCAGGGTTTGGCCGAGCTTGAAGGCTCAAATTGGTGTGAGGAAGAGAGGAAGGATGTGCCCTTTTATAAGGGAGGAGAGGGGCACCTTTGGAATAACTAAAAATATTATTTTATTATAAAGTCAAGTTCGGTTTTAAATAGCTCCAAATTGATTTATTTCGAAGCTAAGGTGGGGATGGGTCGAAATCCTCTAATCCAATAGAATTTAGACAAGTTTAGGTTCCTATTTTAACCTTATCATTTAGATTTAACATTAAGTTAAATAATTTTACTTTTACCGTGTCTTCTTGTGTTCTTACACTATAAGGTTAATAAACTTAGTATAACAAGTCAAACGAACCCCAAGTTGTTTATTTTTAATATATATAACCTTATCTAAGTCATTTGGCCGAACCTTAGATTTTCAAGAATAAAATAACAATTAATAATATAATATTTGTTTTATAAACTATTTTATGTCAATTTTGACACTATTTAGTAATTGATTTTTGTGAAAATCATAACAGAATGATTAGTTCTAACAAAGTTAATTAAATCAACACTAACATGTCATATTATCCTATAAAATTATTTGAATTCATAAAAAGTTTCAAATTAAATTTCTTTGGGTACTTATAACATTAATTATGTCAATATTTCATTAATAAGATAATTACTGCATCATCATTGTGTCATAAATAAATTAAATTATTTAAAGTCTAAAAATTACAAATAAAATATCATTATATAGGAAATATTATTAGCTTTCTAATGAATATTTATAGTCGAATTTATCTTATGTATAACCCTATATTAAAAATCATTTTCTTATTAAACATTGATTTTAACTATTTTAACCCTTCTTTAAATAAATTAATAATAAATGTCATAATCTAATACAAGTGGGCCTAAATGGTCATATTTTATTCCTAAGGTTGTTTTTGGTCGAATTAAACTTATCCAATAGAATTAGAACATGTGTTAGGGTAATAATAATAACATTTTTACCCTTAATTACCCTATTTACTTTTAACCGTGGTAGAAAAAATAAAAAGTTACTATTCACCAAAAATTATTTTCATCTCATTGAACCAAATTTTACTTACTGACATCAACCGTGTCTCTCGGATTTTTAAAATTCCACCCACAGAAGCGGTAAAATTAAGTTTTATGAAAAATTCAGTTTTTTTAACTACCACTTACTGGTTTCACTATTCATCAAAAAATGAAAGTTTCCAGAAAAATACCAAAAATTAGGCCTAAGCTATATTTGATATTATGAATTCAAAAATGATGTTTACTTTACCAAATTCAATACATATCAGTTACATTAACTAATTTAAAAATTAATTTCCGTCGTCAAAACAAATAGCGTGTTTTTAAAAGATAATAACTATCAAAAGATTGACACGTGTTTATGTCTGGTTTAAATGTGAAATTACATCCAATGAAAAACATTGTATTAAATTGTAAAAATATATTCTTAATATAATTTAAAACCACTTAAATTAATAATTTATCACTATTAATTATTTTGATTAAAAAAGTTTTTTTTAATTAAAATTTAATAATTTTCACTATTCATCAGAATATGAAAGTTATCCGAAAAGTATCAAAATTTCATCCTAAGCTAATTTCGATATTCCGAATCCAAAAATAAAGTCCATTTTGAAAAATAAAATTTACAAAATTTCAAAAAGTGGTTATTACTATTCATAACGGCCAGTTTTAATAATATTTTAATAGCATATCGTTGTTTAGTGAAACTCGGTATTGCGTACTACACACGCTATCGAGGAAGGTCGTGATTGCGTGTAATGCAAGGCAAGTCAAGGATGTTTGTTGTGCAAGCTCCTTTTGGTGCAGCGTACAACACAAGACATTAATGAAATTAAAAAGAATATTTTTCATGAAATCTCAGGGTGTTACAGTGAATATAAGTGATGCATAAGTAGAGAGGAAGGACTAACCGGTGCTCTGATGTACTCCATAGAGAAGGCCCCTCTTCTCATACTCAGAATGACATCCAGGTCCTTTTCCCTTTAGCCTGAGATCTTCTTAGCAGTGAAATTGAGACTTTTCTCCCTATTGACCTGCTGCCCACTCCATTTACAGTACTCATCAATTACCTCATTCATCCCCAACACTGATATCTGGCTTCCATTTATAAAAAAAATCATATCGTCCGTAAACATCAAGTGTGAGATGCCCCCTGAGGCATGTCGGTTCCTGTACGGAAGGATTTGTCTTGTGTGTAGGCCCCGGTTGATGGTACTAAGAGCATTTTGGGAAAGGATAAAAATGGTGGGGGAGAGGGGATACCCTTGCCTGAGACCTCGGCCCGCCTTAAAGAAACCAAATTGCTTACCCATAAAAGATGTTAAGATCCACGCTGAGCCGAAACACCAAAACAGAAGATCCCTAGACCAAGAAGAGAACCCCAAACACGCCAAGACACCTAAAATAAAACCCCATTCAATCCTTTTGTATGCCTTTCTCAGGTATAATTTTATCAAGATATTTCTCCCATAGAGTTTGTTATTGATGTCACTAAACATTTCTTGCACACCTACAATTCCCCCAGAATATACCGCCCTTTGATAAAACCATGCTGTTACGATGCCATCCAGTGATTCAAGTGAAGAGCCATCCTTCTGCTGATAATACTCACTAGGACCTTGTATGGGAAGTTTCACAAACTTATAGGGTGATATAGATCAGTGGTTTTGGGGTTGCGCACCTTTGGATGCATGAGTAATTTAGTTGCACATGCAATATGTGGCAAGTTTCCACCTTGGACGTAATCCTTCACTGCTATAACAAGGTCGCCTTTGTCAATGTCCCATGTTTCCCCGTAAAAAGATCCTATAATTCCATCTGGCCCTGGTGCACTATCCGGGTTTAATGTCCAGATTGCCTCACGCATTTCGTCTTCCTCTATAATCCTTCTTAACCTATCATCAATATCAACTAACCCACAACAGGGAATGTCATCAAACACATCAGTATCCCTACTCGGATACCCTTAAATCAAGTGTGGATTGGGGCCTGCCATAAGATCCTGAATGCTAACGTTGGCCAACTCCCCCACATCCTCACAGTCATTAGTCTAGGTTCCATCCCCCCAGAGAATGTTGGTCTTGTGACAACGGTGCATTTCTTTAATGCATGCATGGAGAAAACCCTGTATTTATGTCCCCCTCACGAAGCCATATGACTCTGGCTCCCTCCCCTGCCATCCATTCCTACCTCATAAGGATTTCTCTGAGGTGATCCTTCATTATTCGTAACTTGTTAAACATTCTTTTGTTTCATTCATGTTCCAGGCCAGCCTTGAGGAACTCATCCTCCCTACTGACATCAACAAAATCCTAATCTCGTCCTGGGAGGGACTTCCTCCATCTACGTAATACATATTTAAGATGCCTAAACTTCCTATGTACCGTAATCCATGGATTCCCCGTATGCGCGAGAGACCAGGCTTCCCTTACCTGATCAATGAAATCAGGTTCCTCTACCCATGTGCTCAAAAACTGTAGATGCTCCTCCCTCGAAAAACATAATCCTAGGGAGAGGCGCAATGGAGAATGGTTAGACAAGCACCAGAACAGGTGGGAAACCATGGAGTTGGGGAATATAGAGATAACCGCCTCGTTCATCAATCATCGATCAAGACGACACTATATGCATCTTCCGCCTCATTGTTTATTGCACCAGGTAAAAAGAGCTCCCTCGAACCTCACATCCATAAGCCCATTCCTCGCCATGAACGAAACTAAATCCTGGGTGACGCTCTAAGGGAAGATACCTCCCCTTTGTTTCTCCTCTGGATGAGCGAAAATGTTGAAGTCACCCCATAGAATCCAGGGGTGCCATCTGAGATGATGCTGTCAAGGTCATGCCAAAGGTCCTACCAATCCCACGCATTACACATGGCATAAATGAAAGAAATGTGGAATTGTTGGGTCCCTATAGGAACCTTGGTAGCTAGATACTGATCAAACACACTACAGAAATCGACCTTATTGTGGTCCTTCCCGAATAACCTTATATGAGAATTATGAGGATCCCCGTGCATTCAACCACATACTCTAAGCCACTGTGAATACTTCTTTACTTTTCTATAAACCTGTTTGTGTTCCATGATTGCAACCATCTCAAAAGAATTGTTAAAAGGATTGTTAACAATGAAGTCAGACTTAGCTCGGGCCCCCAAACCACAAGCGTTCCAAATATGAAATTTAAACATTTGAACATGAACGTCTGGCCTTGGCCACAGACTCCTAGCCCTTGGTGTGAGAAGGGAGCAGAGGGCACTCTTGAATCTGTTTCTGCATCATTTGTAATATGTTGCACATCCCCGAACTTTGATCTGACGAATCGAGATTAGCCTGATGCGGAAAGGAAGAAGGTTTGAAGGATTTCCCCTTTACCTCCTTATTCGAAGTTGGAGCCAAAGGCCCTGTCTACCTGCCGACTCTAACCATAGAGGATCCTGACGAAACATCCAGGGAGAAGTAGCCCCCCTACTTGTCCCGAGCCTTTTGCACAACCAGGGGAGGAGATAACACATGAGCGCATTCGGCCAGTGTCCATGAACCCGCCCAAGGATCGGAGGAAAGATCAGGAAATGGGAAATACATAGGGAAGGACCCCGATGAGGAAGTAGACGATCTTAAAACACTCTGAAGGAGGGCGCCTAGAGACAATAATTGAGAGGACCTAATAGAAATGGATGGAAATCCAGGGAGCAAGGGGATATTAGAAAGAAGCGCTAAGCTGGAAGATGGGTCCAGGATGCTGGTGGTTAAATCTGGAGAACTGGAGGGGGTTGAAGGTCCCCTTAAAAACAAACCATCTAAGCCACTACCTTTTAAAACCAAGGATTTTGATCCAGGGACCGCTAAGGCAAGTCCTGAACCCGACCCCCCGAGCGTAGGCGGGTCACCTCCTGAGGGACCGCTTGAGACATGATGGTGAGAGAAATGTTGGCATTTCCTGCCCATATTCAATGCATTACCCTGAATAAGACAGGCGGAGCATTACCAGGGAAGCACGGGGTAGATGACATCCTGGTTCCAAAAGAAAGAATCTTGCACTCTCAGTGACAACTTCCCCGGGATGGGAAGCGATAAATCCAGCTCAACACAAATCTTGGCCGCCGAGGCCTCCTCTCCCCTGCTATTGCGATCATCCGCACAGAAAAAGCCCCCAAGTGAATCGCTGATAACCTTAAGGAAGGCTCTGTTCTGGAAAGGCATCGGGAGCCCCGAAAAACAGATCCAAACTGCGAAAATCGGGCTTCCCTTTCCCTTGTGCACCTTCGTGGACCACCGAGCCAGACTGAAACGCCATCGGCCCCAACAACGGGGCGCTTTACACCAGGCCTAGATGAAATCGGCATCCGATGCAAGAACGAGATAGATCGAGTTCTTGTAGAGAGTGGAGATGAAGGTCGGTGATTGGAGCCCCCAAGATTCCACAAAACATTCGAAAGCTGAAAGGGGACGGAGCGTAGAGCCGAATCTTGCCACGAGGGTCCACTTAAGGCCCACCTTCCAATCCTTTAAAACCGCAGCACAAACGTCCAGCGAATGCCTCGAGCCATCTCCTGAAACCAAGGAGGAGATAGGCCGAATCACTGGGAAACAAGCCCGAGGAAGACTGCCCGGGACTCCGCCGAGAGCTTCTTTGAAAGAAAGGGCTGGACCTCGGAGTTTGCAAGGGAGATCTAGGAGTTCCCGCAGAGACGACAGACCGACGGCCGGAGAAGCCAACCCTGGGACGAAGGGCACGGGAGCCGGAGGCACCACCGGAGATCGTGGCGCCGAAGGAGAGATCGAGAAAACTCGGGCGCGTAGGACGTGTTATCTTCCATTTTAAAAAAGGACCAAGTAAAGTGATGCAGTTGAAAAGTTAATTTTTTTGGAAAATATATGATTGAGGTAAATATATCTCTTAATATGTTACTGAAATTATAATAATGATATGAGAATAAAGAGATGATTGATTTGGATAAATTATATTGGATATTATTGACTACATTTGAACTGATTAATGATCTATTTATTCCATCATTGTTGGAGATTAATTCATTTTACTAATTTAAAAACTATATCAAATATTTAATTATTTATGTGAAAAATATTTAAGAATGAAAATATTAAATAAGGTTTTATAGTAATTTAGGATATTACCATATTTTAAGAGAATACATGACGAAGATATTGGCATGTTTGGAATGTGAAAAAAAGGATATGGATTATGTTATGTTTATTTGATAAATTTAATGACATTCCTTATAAATTTTAGAACATTGAGTTTGGAAAAGAGTATGTTGGATAAGTCTAAAGATTATAATGGATTATGGTGAACATTAAATAGTATTTTTTGAGGTTAAAATATTTCACAAGGATATTTTTGGACTGAAAGAATAATATTGTTTTATGAAAAGGACAACTCAGTAGATGGGAGACAACCTATCAAGTCCGGTAAGGCCTTGTGACGTGAACAATCAACTGAAGGGTGACAATGGTGGATTACCTACCACATAATATGTGATGTCTTTGTTTTTATAACATAATTTTTTTATTTAAATGTTTAGATATATGAAGTATAAGTTGATTTTTGGAACCCAATATTATTAAGATAAAGAGAATATTTTTTATTATCTTTTGCAGAAAAGGATGAGTTTTATGTAGAAATTAGTTAAGGTATGAAACTATACATTTAAATTAAGTATGCCTCCATGTGTTATTTTTGTTCGAAGTAAATTAATTCTTCAACACTGGAAAGGACCAGAAAAACAAAAAATGTTTTCCTCGTACTTTCTTTGGTGATGAATCAAGTGGTCTCTTGAATCATTATAGATTTACAGCTTTGTTATTGTTAACATTCTCCAAATAATGTTCACTATCTCCATTTATTAGAACTTGATGGTTACATTTTCTTTCATTTTCATTTATCATACATGGAATCCTAGTATGTGTTGTCTCTCACGACCTTCGTACTACACAATATTTGTTTCAAAATGGAAGTCTCATTAATCATTATTTCGATGTGGTACTTCAAAAAAGATATTTTGATATGTCAAATGCCTAGTTTTCAATATGTAGTTTTGAATGTGAGGATGAAATTTATTGAAGGAGGGGACAATGTAACTCCTTAATCTTCCACGATATGCTTGTTATTAAATAATTCAAATAGTTTGCACTGCATGCAACACGAAGTTCAAGCGCACCATGACTAGATGTTTAAAGATTGGATTTGAATAGTATTAACCAAATTTTGAATTTTATATATTCCAAATTATTTCTATATTTATTTCATTTGTTTCTTATATATTTTATAATAAAAAATTCATTTTTTTGAATAAAATAATTATTTTTAAAAAAATGTAGTTTTACAACCTTTTAATCTATAACAATTTTAAATACAATATTTTCCACTATTATACATTAAATGTGTAAAAATAAACATCTTATTTACAATTGGAAAAAAAATTATTTTGGATAATTTTTTGTGCTTTTCTGTTAATTTTCATATTTTAATGAATAGTGAAAATTTCTACATTTTAATTCAAAAATATTATTTCATCTAATTTATTTATTTTTTTAGATTACCCTTTTAATTGGTTTTAAAGTATGAATTTATTAATTTTTTATAATTTAATACAATTCAGATCATTGAAAGATTTTCACCTTAATATTGGTTATAAACATCTGTTAATATTTTGATGATTTTTTTATTTTTAAAAAATTGATTTTCTCGTTTTGTCAATGGGAATTATATTTAAATTAATTATTAAAAATTATATTTTTTAAATATTAAAAAATGGATTTCATATTTGGAATTAGTGGGTCCAAATTATGTCAACTGGACACTTTAATTTTTGGGTATGATGAATAGTAATTTTAATGATTTTTTTATTATCATGGTTAAAAGTATATTGGGTAATTAGTGGTAAAAATAATATTATAAAATTAATATAATTCCTCTAAAAATTGTACAAGAAGACTAAATGTGACCATCATGATCTATTATTCTAAACAGAATCACTTAATTGCCATTTTCCAATGAATATGACATGAATATAATAAAAATTAATGAATGTGACAAAATGTCACAATCATATTTAATATAAGTATATTAAATTTTATATTCGTATAAACAAGAGATAACATCGACAATAAGAATAATTTTTAATTCTTAAATAATTTACAATATAATAGTAATTTATTTATAATTTTTAGAGATCAAATAATTATTATAAATGAAGACACAATAGTGAGGAAGAAATTATTTTGTTAATAGAAATATCAAATACATGGTTTTAAAAATATTAAAATAAATATAATTTGAATTAATTAAGGTGCTTCACGAATTTTCTAGGTTACTATGACATGTTAGTATTATATTCAATGTTTTCTTCAATGTTTTCTTATGTTTGGTTTTTATTTAAATTCAAATGAGTGAAGAGTGTCAAAAATTACACTATTTATATTTTATAAAAATAACATTTTATTAAATTATTTAAAAATTAAAAAAATCATTATAAATTACAATGTTAGAATTAAAAGTCAAAAATATAAAAAATTGTCCAATTATGAAAAATTTACATGACATAAGTAAATATGTAAACCATTTAATATTTAGAATATTATTACAATAATTAAAATTGAATAGATAAAATTAGTATAAATCAAAATGATATGGTTTAAAATAATAAAACATGTAAAAATTTAATCGATTGATAATATTTCGACTTATATTCATTATATATTTGATACAATCTACTTTAGATTAATTTTTATGTATAAATTAATTGATATTAATTTAATAGGTTTAGTGTTTCAATGGGTTCCCCTCCCATCTCTTATAAAAGATCATTTCTCTATCTCTTTAATTCACAACTCTAAAGCCTTTTGGATCATCCAATCCCTACCCATTTTCTCAAAAAATTCTATAAATTCATTCTAGGGGCCACACATTTGGCATAAATCCATTCTATGGAGTTTTTTTTTTCAAAACCCAAAGAAGATACCAAAAAAAGAGGTAACCATTTTATCACCTCTTTCAAACTTCATTTTTTCTTATAATTCATCATTCTCTATGGTTTCCATATCAATGTGATAAATACAATTTCATCCATATGAGGTTAGGTTATTATAATCATAGTAAAACCATATTCCTCAATTTATCCTTCATATGAATAACAATATCACCATGTGTGCTTATGTATGACTAACTATCTCCACACCATGGTGTAATTTGTTATTCAACACAACAATAATTGGATGGATATAATGAGGATTATAATTGATATATATAATGAATATAAAATGATAATTATTATTTATAACTAATATACCATCTAATTCAATACCATTTAACAATCAAGGAAATGATACAACTGCTTCTGTGTACGTACGACCAACCATCTCCACGACACCGTGAGATTCTTTCTCTAAATAAACAATTCAGGAATGATTATAAAATTTATAAGAAGAGTAAAAATAATAATTATTAACTAAATTTTATTTTGGATAATAATAAAATACATCATATTCATAAGAAACATCACTTACACAGAAAAAATGAAATGGAAAATGAAGAAGTTAACACCCAAAATAATGATAATATTGAGACACTATTAACAAAATGTTATAATAAGATCATATATGATATCATAAATATGTATATTGTTTTTTTATAATTTAATAACATACATTAACCATTATACATGTGGTTAAAACACCCTTAGCTAACAGAATGTAAATGTTAAGGGTTAATTCTGCAATCTCATTTTTATCTGAGGCTATTTATACGTAAGTATATTCTGGGATATCCTCATAATCCATGTCCATGTTTTATAAAATGTAATCCTAAATATTATAGAAAATTTATTAAAATAATTTTTTATTTTATGTTCGTCTTTTTTAAAAATGATTTGAATTAAATCATTATGTCATCTTCAAAACAAGGTAATTTGTATCCTTTTCGAAAAATTAAAGAAGGAATGTTTTTTTAACATATACAATGCAAGAAAATACTTTCTAATTTTATGATTAAATAACATTTTGATGTTTTACATACAATATAATATGGTTATTTTCAAAATAAATGTTGTATTTTATAATTATGTGGCATCTAAATGATTTCAAAGTAGAAAAGGGATATTTCCCTCCAAGATTTTTAATGAATTTACTAAAATATTGTCATTCATGTAATCATCCTTCTTTAGATTTTTTTCTTATTTGAGGATTACTTATTATGATAAAATATTATTTATTTTATTGACGGGTTTATGATATATTTTACTATGTATTTTAAATGTTTATACCATTCATGGTTTATGGTTAAAGTATTAACATTTATTACGCTAGTTTTAAAACAAATGTTTATGTTATGTTCCACCCTTGGTATAAGTGGGATGAATTGGACTATGTATGTAAATGAAGGGTCCCTCTATATCCCCTATATGAATCACTAGGTCTCATGAGATGTAATTATTGGGCGGAAAACCCTTAATGTTAGTTTTACATGATGTTTTAGATTAACACTAGGAAAGATCATGACCTAAATCAGAAGTGTTTCTACCCACATAAATAAACTATCATGAGGATAGATCATGACAATAGTTATCTAGATGATATATATTGATGGTGCATATGTCTTGAATTAAGAAATTAATCATTATGATATTAGTTTGGAATATTTTTTGTGATTATTTGGCAGGATGAATATTCATTGTTTTGCATATTTGATATTGTATTATTTATTCTTACCATATTTTGATCAAGATTGTTTTTAAAGGGACTGTGTTTCAGATATTCATCATTCCATAAGGATTACTATTATTTATTTATCATAGCTTCTGTTGTATTCTTACACTTACAGAACATCTGAGCTCACCTATTTCTTATGTTTTATTTTCCAAGGATTTTATGAGGTGTATTATTTCTATTATAATGGTTTAATCTATGAGAATAATGGAATTCTAAAATGATTATCTATTTTGTATTTTTTTTGTTATAATGTATGATGAATATGACATATTTTCCATGACTTGTTAACTGATCTGTCCTTTGGGATTTAATTTCTTGTAATCCTGCCAATGTATATAATAATGCACCAACTTCGGAATCCTAGGGTTGGGGTGTTACAACATTTGAATATGAGAACCTTTATAGATGTATTTTATTGGGACATGGGAAAAGGTAATGTATCACAAATCAGAAGTAGTGAATTTTGAAACATGGTCTATTTGTGGATATAGATCATGAGAAAAGGTAATGTGTCACAAATCATTAACGGTATGCGAAAGTATTATTGTATATGGGATTGGTTTTCATTTTCGGAAACAAGGCAATTATTTGAGAAGCCATAAAGGGAATCATTCATGAAAACATGACGGTGATTTGGGCTTCCATAAAGAGGAATATATGTACATATATCAGATAGGGAAGAATAGTTCACATGAGAAGCGGTATGCGGTGAATTCGGTAACACATTGACTATATGGGTAATATTTGATTAGAAGATTTTGTGGATCTATTTTCCTTTATAATAAGTGTTATCCACATCATTATAATTACTGTTTTACATAGTAAAACATTATTGCCTGAGTAATTCAGTGAAGTCAAAGATGTCCGTGGGGGAGAATTCTGCGAAGAGTGAAGTGGTTTGTGTGGAAGTAATTTTGTCAAAAGTATTAGTGTGAAATTATATCCCTCAAAGAATGTGTTATGCAGAAGAGGATAATGTAGTTCATAGAAGAGGAACACAAGGTATGTGGAGTGGGGTCGATCAGTAGAAGAAGAGGTAGTCCACTAACAAGAGATGGTTCACATAAGTAGAGACAGTCTTTCACTTAATAGCGGTACATGGAAGCAAAAGAGATGCAGTACAAAATTAAAGGTGGCATTTAAAAGTGGAGTTAGTGCATATGAAAGTATTTCCTCATTGAATACCCACTACACATTATGTGGTGGATGCATGGTGGTACAAAAATGAAGGTAGATGTTCTGTAGAAGACTCAAGGAAGCTTCAAAAACTCTATAATAGATCACAAATGTAATTTCTTCTAACCTAATTATACGTGGAAAAGTAGATTTCATCATGGGTGAAAAAAGAACATCAACAGAGCATATAATTATAGTTGGGGATGTAATATTTCATGTAAATGGAGGGACCTAGATGTCCATAACTTGTTACTAGATCCCTTCGAAGATAAATGAGCTAAGGAAGTGGAAGACGATGATCCGTCCCCTCGATAGTGAGCCTATGGAAGAGACATCGAGAGTGAACCTTGGGAATGTAGTAAGGAGACCCAAAAAATTGTCAAGGTAGTAAGTCTAGGCATATAATATCTAGCCCAAACATTGTAATTGGTATTGAGCATTAGTGTATTTTTTAACATTAGCACATGGTTGTTGTCTACTCCTTGGATTTATCCTAGTGAGGGTGAACCAAGTAAAAATTACTATGTTCTATGCATTATTTCATTTATGTTAATTTATTGTTATGCGAGAAAGAGAGACGTGTATTTATTTAACAATGAAAGAAAATAATATGTGGTAGTTGTTTTTACCAATCATACCTTATTCCACCCTCCCCTCCTCAAGGTATTTGTCCTAGTGGGACTAATAATTGGTATTAGAGGGAAATGATAAAATTAGTAAATATATCTTAGTAGAAGGAATAGATATGTACAATCACAAAGGGGTTCCAATATTAGATTGAAATAATTTTCAGTTGTGGATGAATCAGATGCAACACTACTTTTGATCAGTGGGAATGGATGTGTTCTCAACAGAGATAATAGGTATATTAGCCAACACTGATAGTGGTTCTTTATCAGAAGTGGAGAGAAGATAATTGGATACCGATGATAAAATAGACAATGACTTTAGAGGATCCCTATCAAATGAAATATATAAAAAGTTGATGCCAATAAAATTGTCTCCTTATATGTGGGAAAAGCAACTAAACATTTATGAGGGTGACTCCAAATTCAGATAAGATAAGATTCAGGTTCTATGGAACAAATATGAGATTGTCATAATACACTCTAATGAGTATGTTGAATCATTCTTTGATCGGGAGAACGTTTTCATAGAATAAATTCATGAACATGGGAGAATTATTGAAGATAAAAATATTATCAAGTTCATATTGGGAAAAAATCTAACTCGGTTTAATCTGATGGTTTATGTATTGGAAGAAAAATATCGGAAGGAGATAACAATGGATAACATGTATAGTTCTCTCATTGCTTAGGAAATGATAAATGATGATAACGATATACTGGAAAATGGGATGTCCAATGAAATGGAATTGAAGTATATGAATAATCTATATGTTGTAGATATTTATGAGGAAGACAATTTGGATGATTTCATGTTATTTCTCTCCTCAGATCAACAAAGAAAAATGGTAATGTTCAAAAGTAAACTAACATTTTAATGATTTTGATGTGAAAAAATGGAGCATTTGGTATTAAATTTTCCTAATAAATTTTATGATGATGATGATGATGACAATGATGAAATATCCCAAAAGAACTATTCACATAATTTGAAAGGTAAGACTAGTGATAATTGAAATTTCATAAAAAAGAATATTCTTTCAAAAGAAGACGAATGCTTGAAGAAATATGAGGTAGAGGTGTCAAAAGACTGCAAGGATCTTGATGTAGGATCTTTGGTGGTGGTTGTTCTAAATTATATAAAAAATATGAATGTTCCAATAAAAAGGGAGAATTGGAAGGAAGAGTTGACCTTCATGCTGAATTAGAAGTTTCTCATGATGTGATAGATGTTTGAGATACAAAATAATGAAATCTAATAAAGTGGGTTGTGATGATGAACTCTATATGGAGCAGTAGGAGGATGAAATGTTTGATCTGAATGAAGAAATTGAAAAAAGTATTTGTTCAACACTAGAAATCTCAGAAAATATAGTTGATTACAAACTAAAAATTGATGTGAAGGGAAGATAGATTGATAGTTTGACTGGAAATGGATATGATCACACCAAATGTATTAAATAACTTGATTAGGAAGTTGTTGGTCTAAGAATTAGTATAAAGAATCAAGAAAATATTATGACTCGTAGGACATTATCAGAAAAACAAAAAAAAATAGTAAACTGAAAAGGTGAAAGTTGAGATTGGATGTCCATCAGAACAGAAGAAACAGAAAAATTCAAATGATCAGGCTATTATAGGGCTTGATTGAATACAAAAAGAAGTAATAGTTTAAGTCTGACATAATGCACGCACTCCGAGATTCATGATTTATTTGGGTACAAAATAGAATAAAAATATTTAGAAAACCAAAGGTATAACCAGTGGTGCAGTATTTTCAGGAAGGCATGTCTCAGTCATAGGAATCTATTGATGAGACTAGACAGGACACGCACAAAATGATTATTCCGTATCATTGTGATACAAAAGGGAATAACACTAATAGAGGCAATCATGTATAGATCAATTTTCCAGGTCATCATTTTATGCTCACCAATTCAGGTGTGGAGGATTTAAACTCATGGAATGATATTTCTCATCAACAATAGAGAAGGAATGTGAAGAAACCTACCGACGATGGTTATAAGTAGAGGAAAAAATTTATCATCAAACAATCTTAAGATGAAAAATTTATTTGAAGCTCTACAATATGAATCTTCTCAATTATATTCCAAGGAACATCAAGACTATCAATCCATACCATGTAATAAGGTAGAATCATTTATAAAAAAGAAAACATTTGAGTATGATGTTGTTGTAGAAATGGAATTCAAGGGATCAGATCACACTAGGATATGTATCATTGGTAGTGGATAAACCTCCCATATGATAGAAAATAAGGATCTAGTGACGGGATTTAGTTACAATAAAGAAGGTATCGTGATATTTGGAAATGATCAAGGGTTGAAAATCACTTGCTCTGAGAAAGATAAGTTTGGGGAAAATACATGAGACATGTACATGTCTTTTTTATTATTGGTCTTAGCCACAACATACTAATAGTAATACAATTGTGTGACCTAGGTCATTGCATAATCTTTTCAAATAAATTTATTATCATTATGAAATGATATGGTGATATTGTATTACATGGAAATCATTCAAAAGGGAATCTATACCTCATGAGGGGAGAAGAAGATATGTTCTTCTAATCAATTAAGTAAGGAAATATGTTACAGGATGAACATCCTGGGATAACAATCCAATCATCATTGGATTATCTGGTAATATATGATGCTGCTCGAGATCTACTACGATAATCACTACATCATACACTTAAATGTGATTCATACCAACAAGGGAAGATAAGTCAAAATACATTAATGAAAAAATAGAAAAGGTCAACAAGATTACTTGATTTGGTTCATATTGATGTGTGTAGAAAAATTTAACCAAGGTCTCTAGATGGAAGGATATATAATTAAATCTTCATTGATTATTATAGTTGAGTGGAATGGGTATCAATCTTTACCCACAATATTGAGGTGTTAGGTTGCTTTCAAGATATCTCTGGGATGTTGAAAATATTTTAGATCATATTATCTTCTGGATTCAGATAGATAATGTAATGAGTTCCAAAAATAGACAAGTGCAGGATTATTTATAGAATCATATGAAAGGAATCATGTTTCAGTAGAGAGAAATTCACAATAGAATTGAGTTGTTGATAGAGGATATCAGATTATAAATATCATGGCATGAAAAATACTCATTGAGAAAAATCATCCAATAAAATTTTTGAAAAATGAAATGATGAAAATAGTCTACACATCAAATCGAGCATTACTATGTATGAAACATGTGAAGATTCTATATGATTGATTGAATAGAAAGAAACCATAATTAATGTACATTGAAATATTTAGAGGTAAGTGATTTGTTATTAATATGGATAAGAATAAAAATATTGCATGTTGGGAAGATAAATGAATATTTCCTGAATAATCAAAGAAAAAAATATAAATGATTAAACTAGAGGCTTGGAAATATTGTAGACATGCATGATCTAATCAAAGTGGGGAATGACGAGAATATTTTTCAAATACATGATCTGTGTCAGGAGGATAATTATGAGAAAATAAGTAGATATTGTGATTATCTAATTATAGTGGTTTATTTATAAGAAGAATCATATGATGAAAATTATGAGAACATATAATTATTTAAACAATGATATAAGATAAGAGCATAAATTGATAGATGGAAAATAATTACTGATCTGACAACTCAAGTGTAAACAAAGAGTATGATGAGTATACAACAAGTATCATACCAATCACAGGTAGAACATAAATGTTTCGAAGAAGTATATGATGGTGAGAATTGGTTTCAGTTTATGAAATATGTTCTTCAACAAATAAAGAAATGTTAGAAATGGGAAATTTTTTCAAGACCAAAAAACAAGAATGTCATCAGGGTGAAATGGATCTTTCATAATAAGATGAATGAATATGGTATGGTCATTAGAAACAAAGAACAACATGTGTGAAAAGGGTACCCCTAGAAATAATGAATAGTTGTTGATGAAATGTTTTCACCTATATAATGGCTAGAGGTTATCAAATTATTATTGATCATAGTAGTGCAATGAATGTTCAAACTATTCTAGATAAATGTGAAGTTAACATTTCTAAATGGATACTTGGAAGATGATGTTTATATTGAGAAAATAGATGGGTTTATCATTCAAGAATAATATAACAATTATTTTCGACCGAAGTGTTATTTATATAGTCTAATGAAAGCACCAATAACATGGTATTAAAGGATAGATTAGTCATTAAAAAATATTAGTTTTCTGTGTGGTGGAGTTGATTAAAATCTATATGTCAACATTGATTGTAATCATTGGATGATGGTTCTAGTATATGTCAATGACATAATATTTGGATGATTAGATGATGTTTAATGCATAAAACATTCTGAATTCATGAAGAGTTAGTTTGAAATGTTAATGATTTATGAACTGATGTTTTTCATTAGTTAACAGGTAACACAAGAAAATAATGGAACATTCCTTTCTCAATCTAAATATTCCAATTAAATTTTGAGAGTGGTTGGAATAAATAATTCCAAGGAGATGAATTATTCGGTGGAAACTCAGATAAAACTATCTCAGGATGATGAAGACAAAGCATCAATCCCAAATAATATAGGTAGATCATTCGAAGATTGTTGGACATAATATTTAAATGACCATAAATTGTTTTTTCCAAGAGTTAGGAAGAAAATTATAAATGTAATCCCTAGTATGGTCACATTCTTACAATAAGAAGAACACATTAGTATATTAAGAGAACTATGGATTTTGGTTTGATGTATAATGACAAATATCAGCAAGAACAAATGGAATATACTAAAGTAGATCGAGTAGGTTTAGTATGTGAATGTAAATAAACATTAATAGGTTCATATTACCATAAAAGATTGTGTATTTATTAGATAAAAAATAAACTAGATTGTATTTCAATGAGCACCATATAAGTTCAATATATTACAACTACTCAATCATGCACACAATTATTGTGGATTAAGAAGCATCTTGATGATATCAGAATTAATATGAATTATTCGACCAGAATTTATTATGATTCATCATGTGGTATAAATCATGTAAAATATTGATTACATCAATCACGGAAAAATAACATTGAAATAAAATATAATTTTATCATGGATAAATTTCCAAGAGGTCTTGTGCAGTTTGAGTATGTGCCTACAGAACTACATGTTTCATATATACTGATAAATGACATACCCAAAAAAGTAATTTAATTGAATCTACAGGCTCTAAGAGTCTCATCAAATCCCCCTACTTGAAAAAGTATGGATGTGGAACACCCTCTCTCTGATTTATGGTGTGTATTCCCCTAATGTACTGATATGTGTTATTTACCCTATTGTAGACAACTATTATGTTCCGTTTAGGTTCTTTGAAAAATGGGAGGGAAATTTTTGATATTTAATGGGAGAAAAATTTTGAATCAAGACAGTGGGAGATTCTTTTAGGTAGTGAAATGAGATTGGGGGAGTTGAAACAGAGCTGAGATGAAGTGACATAGGGGGAGTATTAAAACATATGATTCTATAATGGATCTATCAAAAGATATATATCACCATAGATATGTTTTTTTATGAAATCCTTAGAATGGTGTTGGAATGAATAAAGTAATTCATTGATGGAATTCTCATTATAGTATTGTTTCTCATGTCATGAATGGATCACGTGGGTGTAGAGTATGTGGGATTAATTTATTTACTTAATTATCCGTTATTGTATAATTAGTATTCTTGATAACGTAAAAACTAATAAGATTATAATTTTATAAAAAATAGAATCCACCACCCTTATTTTAGTACCATTGAGATAAATTCATGATAAATAGAATATCCTAAACGGTTATAAAATTTATGATTTGAAAAAGTACATGAAATTATTACCAAACCAAGAGAGGAATCTTTATGTTGTAGAGTCCTCACATCATGTTTATCCTCCACATATAGTAATAATGGTAGATAATGAAAAATAAATAATGTAAGTAGATGATTCAAAAGATTTACAATGTATTATGATGTAATTGATGACTAGAAAATTGCATAAAATGAAACTTGAAAGATTATTTTTAAAAGATATTGTCTCATATCAAATAATTATTTTAGGTGAGAGGAATATATTAAATATATGAGATATAGGGATCACTCTGTAGGTTCACAATAGAAGAACGCAATCCAAAAACACATCATGTACTCATGTTTGTCAATTACATGTAGAAAATTGATCCCTCTGGTACAAACCAAACCATTAAAGTGTGACTGGTCCCTTTCATTACTATTTCCTTCCACAATTAAAAAAATTTATTTTTAACTAATACATGTATTATAAGATAATTTGTATCGTATACATAATATTTTTCTCACTAAGATGAAGTTGATATTATGAATAAAAATTATTCAATACTTATGGGAAATAAGAGATAGATGGGAATGTCAGAGGGGTGTAAGGACAAACCCAAGATAAACACAATAATGCACTATCCTTGCATGATTCCAAAGACACTATAGTAGGGAAATGAGATGGAGGATTCATACTCTTCAAGTGGAATGAAAGGACCCCTGATGATGAGTAGCATTATAAGGAAAAGGGAACAATTTGATAATTTTATATTAGTTATTTTTTTAAATGAATACAATATATATTTACTTATATGTTTAGTGGTGTATTAAGAAGGTGTATCAAATATTAATATTCAAATAGAGGATCTATGTATATTCCATAACATTTCCATGGGAGAGGTGTATGACCCGTCCAAAAATGGTTATAGACTAGTAGCCTTAGCTATGGGAGACTATCATTTTAATATACCTAATAATTTTGTTCCTATATTAAAAATTGTTATTATATACCATAAGTTACAAGAAACATAATATCTATTTAATTTTTGAACACATTGTATTTTTAATTTTTTTTGAAATAAATATAGTTTATTATAGATGGAAAAATTTTGTTATGGTATGGGGCATGTTAATAATGGCTTGTATATAATAGGAATCAATTACATAGAAATGAAAGTCAATGAGAAGATAGGGAAAATGATTCATTCAACAACCACAAAGAAAAATTTAGGCATGGTCATGTAACTAAGAATCATTTTAATAAATTACATCAAGAAAGTGTTTTAGACTCCTCTTATTTAAAAAAATTTGATGAACTTCATGCTTAATTTTAACAGAAGATAACCACATAACCATTTATTGTGAACAGAGTTGGGGGTTCGGAATTTATCTAATTCATTTATAATAACATTTGTTATCAATTTCATGTATAATAAATAGTTAGTATTTTATAATTAATTAGTTTAATTAATTGATATAGTTTTTATGAATATATCTATATATGGAGGTATAAATAAAATTCAACTAATATGTTAACGCAAAAAAAAACATGAAGTAGAAAACTATCATGGTATGAAGATAAAGGATATCTAAAGATATTATATAAACAAATCTTTCATTATCCAGTAAACAGATTCTAGGATTATTAAACTACTCAATCCACTTTATACCCACTTTGGAATGGAGTTAGTGAATGGATAAATCATACATCTCTAAATATGGTTGGATAATTGATAAGTCCTAAAACTCTTCAATTAAACTTTTAGATATACACATTTTAGATAGAGACATATATTGTTAACTGAGTACCAACTTATGTAACAAATGAGATTCCATAAATGTTATTCTGTGGAATGAATCACATTCTTTCACACATACATGTGTGGGTATGTGAGGATATTTTCAATATTATACCTAGTTAAAAATTAGCATCCTGAATCATGAATTAAATCATTATTGGTAATATTAAATAAACTACTAGATATTATATATAAAGTTCTTCATATTTTCGTTTTATTGATTAAATAAAATATATATTTTTAAGAGGGAACACATTTCCAAAGAAAACAATTTGAAGAAATATTTATTGGATAATGTTGATTATCCAAATTCATAAGAGTTGGAATTGGAAAAATATATACAAGAAATTGAGTGAGGTAAAGATGATATTGAGACACAAATACTATGTAGTTTTACCTAAGAGGATATAGAAAAAATAGATATGGATATTTTTTAATGGGTAAGGTGAGGCATTACTCTTAACGAAAGTTGAACATCTAACTGAAAATGATGTTGTAGAACGAATATATGATTCTAATTTGGAACATTTGGAGAATTATAAGTTATATTCTATTTACCAAATTCAAGTTTTGATTATGGTAGACCTTCCTATTGATGTAAAACCCATTGTGTTTAAATGGGAATTCAAGAAAAAGAAATCCATATATGGTACTGGAAATACCTAAATGGAATGATAGGTAGACAAGGGTTTCAAGAAACATCAATATATATTCATTTAAAATTACATTTCACACATCGTTATGTGGAAAAAAATTAGAATATTTCATGAAATACCATTATTTTATTATAGTGAAATTTAAAAATTTGATGTCAACGCTTATTTTAAAAATGGGATATTGGTTATGGAGGACTATATTTCTCATAATAATATGTTCATAAATTCAAATAGTTCCAATAATGTTTAAATGATTTAAGGATCCATTTTTGGGCTGAAGTATGAATAACACTCATTGAGTATTCATTTTTATATGGCCATATTAGAATTTGGATTCATCAAGAATAAATGAGTGATTTTTTGGGAATATTAGTTGTAATTCCATCATTTTATATGTATTTAATTTTTATGAAATAAGTATTATGGGAAATGAAGTGAAATTATTATAGTCAATTAATACATGGATAAATGAATGATTTTATATGAAATAGAGAGGTTAAAAAGCATAGATCGAAGGATTAAAAATCAATTGAGATATATAAGCGAGGCTTCTCGAAATAATTTAGTATTCATGTATTGGAAATGTACTCAAAATGTATAATATGAAACAATCCAGGAGAGTTTCATTCAATGTAACATTGTTTGAATGTATCCAAAAAAATATTTCCACTAACACATGAAAAGATGGAATGAATGAGTATAATCCCTTATTCATTAGAATATTCATATATCATGTATTACATGCCATGTACTAGATATTTTGTTGTCTTTACCTTAAGAATGGTGGGAAGATGTCAATTTAATATCAAAAGATGTATTCAGAATCAATAAAACAATCATGAAGTACTTGAGACATGTGAAGGATATGATCTTATTTTATGAATAAGAATAAGAACATATAGTGTGGGGATATGCTAATTCTATATTCAAGATAGATCATGATTATATAAAATCATATTTATGCTAGGTTATTTTACTTAATGGTGGTGTTGTGAGTGAGAGATTCTAGATGAAACCTATGTTTATTATCCCTACAATATAATTATGTTATATGGTGGTATGAAATTGAGCTAAATAGGTAGTATGGATAGAGAACACTATATCATATATTGTTTTTATTTATAGTAATAAAGACCATGTTCTAATTTTTTGATAATATTACCTCAGTGGTTCTTTCCACAAAGGATAGGTCACACAATAGTACCAATAATTTACTTTATATGGTTTTTCTCAAAAAGGATTTTATTTATAGAGATGAATTAACCATTAAAAGAGATTTCATAGAGAAAAATGTTAAGCAAACCTAATCTAAATACATATTTTACAAAAATAATGATTATCATTTTAGAAGTAGCTGGTTGACACTAGTTAATAGTTTGCTCTGGTGCATTGGGAGTATTCTAAGTGGGTGCCAGAGACCAAACTCATGAACATAATTTTACAACTAATACATGTATATATATATATCAGTGTGTGTGGGTATTTATCATAACATAATTGTTTTAGTAAATTTGGATACACAATATTTTTATGTCAATGTACGTATATTACATTTCATATCAAAATAGTTAAAATAGTTCCAAAACTATAATGATAACCTATAGATATATTGATAGTAATTTTAAACACAATTCATATGGTAAATAGACACCCTGATTATTGGACACAAATAGTGTTTGACTATCAGGTGTCGTGTGCTCCTAGTAATTGGGACTTATTTTCATGATATTCACCCGTGCTGATCTTGAGTAGGTCATATCATGAGGAATAACCCACTAATAGAAACAAAACATTTATTATGAGTCATTGTTTTTTCATATATGATATCTTGTGTGATTTTTTCATACATTGGTTTATTATAAATGTATAATATTTTATTACATACCATGATGAAAGATTAACACCATGTAATTTATCATTTGGGGAGGTATCTTAGGTTATACATACCGTTGGTCTTAGGGTATTGATAGAATAATCGTTATATAATTTCTTTAATTTAAAATAAAGTGATATCTTAGGCCCTGTTAATCAAGATGGTAGTAATAATATAATTCCATGGCCATTATAGTAGAAGGTAGGTCAGGACTATAAGGTCAGGGAATAATTAACATAGAAATAATGATGACATGAATTATAGGTCCTATATTTTGTGACATCATGAGACAAGATGACTATATTTCCCAATATGGGTACATATGAAATTTTACAATCCCAAATATTTTTCCATTTATCATTTGGTGACATGATGAATTTATAGACTATACTACTAGTCTCTAAAAAATATTTAATTCAATCAATATGGGGGACATCAATGTTAGATAAATATTGATTTCAAAATTCTATCGTATTCTTGTGAATAAGAGTTCAAGACATGTTGTTCCATCCTTGGGGTATATTTTATGTATGAATTTAAAAAATCACAAAAAAACAAATAAATTCTTATTATACGAGTTTATAATATTTTCAATTTAATATAAATATTCAAATAATTCAAAATATATTAAGTGAATACCCAAGAAAATAAATTATTGAACATATCTTATTTAAATATTAAATGTTCATGTAATATTTATGGGAAATTTGATTCAATTTAATGCATCAATTTTATCTCATAACATTTTAATTATTTTAAATTATAAGTTTTACTAATATAAATGATATCTATGAATCATAAAATTACTCATGTCTTTTCATTAGTACCATATTAAGTAGGTAATACATTATCCAGAGATGGAGTGTCTATTACATGTATTATGTAATTTAATTTATACAAAATCAGAGTTCCACATTTGAGTCACTATTCACTTGATGAATTTTAGAGACCCACTCTTATATCACATTTATCATGGATAGTATTGTTATTCCCCTGGGAAACCTAGTGTAGTTTTCCTTTAAAATTAAGATGATTGACATTAAAGTGACCATCGAGGAAACAAAGGATTCAGGGTATCTCCAGATGAGAACCTGAATACCAATTATCTATTTCCATTCATATTTTTAATGGGATGATGATGATCTATAGGAATCATACATGGGTTCCATCGATCACTGATCATAATTGTCAAGAAGTTATATAATGCACCTTTAAATCAGAGGAGGTATATTTTGTATTAAAATTTCATGGAAAAATTACAGTATGTTGCATCCTTGGGTATTAATAGAGTTTTCATTATTCTTGTGATGATTTCATAAGGATGAGTGAAGAAAGAAAATTAATTTCTAGATTTTGGAAGCTTATGATGACTTCCTAGTATCAATATATTTATAATTTTATATGTTATTCTATGAGGTTTTTCTGTCTAATCAATTGATTATAGAGATGTTAGAAGAAAAAAATATCGACTATACAAATATACCCACCATATTATTAATTTTTAATTTGTATGATTGTATTTTTGAGTGGAGGGATGTTTTTATATTCATGAGTTTAGATGCATGGTGTTATTTCTTGGATAAGATGTGTTATTTTATTTGTGATTTAATTGAAGATATTAAATGATATTTTGGTTGGGTATTTTATTTAATATTTTTTTCTGTTATTATTATGTGAATGATTTTATCACATTACGTAAACTAGTTATACAAAAAAATTATAAATTCTCCAAAAAAAATTTGTTTATAAAATTTATGTTGTCTCCACCCTAATGGCATATTAGAGGAATTATTTAGACTAATATCACTTTTAGCATAGGAGGAGTCATGGGGGATTAGTTCATAATATAATATAATTTGAAAGAGAGTATATTATGATGATTTTTTGAGTAATAACTAGTATAAAATTCTTGGGATAGTAAAAATATCATACTATAAAATATTTATAGAGAACATAGAACTAGTAAATCACATAGGGAAATAAAGATGCCCTATGATTACCTGAAAAAAATATAGTTAGATTTAATATAATAAAAAATGTTCTAAGATTATAGTTATACCAATTTTGTTCATTAATTATATATTTCCTTTTTATTATGAAAATTATATGTTGTGAAATTAACCAATAGATCATCAATAAATGGTGTCCATAATTTTAGTAGACTGGTACTGAGTTACATTATGAGATTTCTAGTGATATAACATACTGATGTACAAATAATATATTTCTAAAAAAGAAACATTGTTTTAAGGAATTAGAACTAGTATTTCATTTTACTAAAAAACCCACAGAGCACCATATAAAACTATTTAGGAGTTCATCCCAAGTGATGTGTTGTAGTTGGGGAATTTTTAACATTGTAATAGTGAATTATTTTTAGTTATGAGTGTTCATAATTATGATTAATTTTAGAATGAATTTATAACAACATCCCTCTATTTGAAGTGGTAGTTTGAAATATTATCTTTTAAATAGTAATTTTCTTGTGTTGGAGTGTATTGCGTGATGTTTTGGTAGAAAAATTATTGGGACTAAAACAATACATTGGGAACAGAATAAATTCTCCAATTTCTACAAAATTTGAAAGGAAAAGTAATATGCAAACTTGAATTTATAAAACTACGAAATAAATCACTACCTTATTCACTACATCATATAAGAAAATTGGAAACACATTAAAAATACATATCCGTGAAATTAATACTTCATGGGGAACTCTCACACAAATTAGTAATGAAAATAAAGGTTTTAACTAGTTTGGAATTTATTCCACCATCCATGGGAGAAAACTGATACTTTATTTTTACTCATGAAATAAAATGATTAAAAAATGTTTATAACAATATTTATATTTTAAAATTTCATCCACATTCCTATGTATTAGTGGTCCCTCCCAGCCAATTTATTGTGGGGATAATCCAATCAATAGGTTCAACCACTTTTTGATATTCGTAGAGGATATATTATGGTTTATGGACACCATTGATTCAACATTGGATACTATTTATAAAGTGATTTATTCTTTTGAATAACATTTTTTATAAATAAATTCATACATAGAATTTTGAATCCATCCACAACAATAACGTGACATAGAATTTTAATAGTGTTTGTCATATTCTGTACACCATCATTTAGACTTGCCCACTTGTACATCTTGTTCATTAAAATAAAAAATTGTACTACCTACCCCTTCTGAAATTAAGCTATTTCCAACCTCCCCCATATTCCTAGTCCAAATTTTTTAATACTCATATTCATGAAAAAAATATCCTAACATAAATAAATTCATTAAAAATCCAAACAATTACCCTCTCGAATAACGGTTTCAAATGTTTAAGGAAACCACCACCTCTTATAGAAATTATCATTTATCCCAAATCCTTCTGTAATTGATAGTGATTTATTTAGAAATTTTATCATCCTAGTTCTACTAGCAAGAAAAACAAGGCCATTAATTCTTATACCCTGAACATGGGCAACATGTAAGTTGGATTTTTACTTCTTCTGATTTTTAACAGTTCCTATATTACATAATATAATATATTTTCTATAAACTAATAAATAAACACAAAATAATATATCCATGAGGGAAAAAAATTAATTTAATAATAATTAATTCATCCATGAATATCCTGAAAAACAATCACACATCCTAAAATTCTTTTAATTTCCATCAAAAAACACTTTAAATTATATAATTCCTACCATAAATCAAAAAAAGAAAAAAACTAGTATATTTTATATTTTCAAACTACTGTATATAACAATATATATAAATTATATTTTCCCTCCATAGATAAATACTACACCATGAGTTCTCATATATGAATCCATATTATCTACAATGTTTTAATGAATATGTTAATGTAATGAATTATCCATTTTGAAACACACATCTACATATCTAGAAATAGTGGTATATCATTGATTTAACTTCACAACCTAACAAACTTATATTCCTAGATTGTAACCATTCAAAAAAATATAATCATTATAGGAGAATATTTTTAAATTTCACAAAATGTGGAATAAATAATGACTTTTTATAACCAACCCAAATGAAACTCCTACCATATTGTCAGGATAATCATATATTTTTGGTGATTTCTCTTTTGAATCATTGAAGAGTATAACCAATGGGGTTGTCATAGGTTTACATTCATGAATTCAAAATATTTTGACAAACATCCTATTTTATTCCATTTTTTTATTTGAACAGCCATTTTTTATAAATTTAAATTTTTATTTGAATACCGAAATTCATATTGGATTCCTAAAGATCCTTTTTATCAAACCATTCCTTAACAAATCATATTTTACATACTAAATCCATTTAATATCTTTTCCAATCAATAGAACTCCTCCCACTTACATTAATATTACATTTAATCCCCAAACATTGAATAAAATTAGGTATCAACATTGGATTTATTTTCTTTTGACTAACCCATTTTAATCTATAATGGCATCAATTTATTGAGTCTATTTCCCTAATGAGTACCTAAAAAAAATGTATCCACATGAAATAAAATAGTATGACCCCATTTCCGTCATACATAGAACCCAATAGATACTTCATAAATGTTTCCTCTTGCAAATAACTGTAATGTAATTCCATACTGACATCTATATATTCAAGATGTAATATTTTCTAGGGAACCAATACAACCCAATCCATATGGTTGTAAGTTATAAATTATTAGAAAATTATTTTGTGAAATTTGTGTCTTACAAATATTAAAACCCTTTAATCCCTATAAAAATATTGTAATTTTTAATTTCTTATGATTTAACATTTAATTATAAATTTTTTATGGATTCTCTCATTCTATTTGGAAGATAATTCCTCTCTATGGAATGTATTTCATTCTATGAAAATATTTCATCAATCATAGATAAGTCTAATATTTTTTAATCACAAAAACTAAATATTTCATTCATGTTGTTGGGATCTCCTCAATTTTTATGATGTATTTAGGGGAAATAATTTTGGAAACACTAAAATTCTCAAATAATCATAATACACCTCTTTAAATCAGCTTATAGATCTCTTATTTATTAACCAATTATTATTTTTTATTCACATTCCAAAGATCATCCTTATATATTGAATAAATCAAGTCCTTATAGTTTATCATCAACAATACTTGATCTTCTATACAATACATGGTATGTGAAAATTTTAAATATTCCAATCTTCTAGAAAATACATTCAGAGTATCTTGAATATTGTTTGTTTATTTATTTATCTAAACACTATTTTCCACTCTATTATGATCATTCCATAAGATATTATCATTAAGTATAGAACTTTATAATATTAATTTATTCCAATTTATATTTTATAATATCATGAATATATGTTTTTTACCACTATATATAGCTAAAAATAATTCATATTAAAATAAATATTGGTTTCAGTAACCTTTTCATCATCATAATTTTTTTGTAAGACAACAAAAAATCATTTACATGGTATTTTTTTTGGATTTTTGGACAATCCCTATTTAATTATATCCAACTATGATGATGCGAACAAAGTTTGATACATGACATAAATAAATATATTTAAATTTACATCTTTGTATCCTATGGATTTCCTATATACTACTACCTCAAGCTATTATCCTTATCTGATTGAATTTTATTCATCCACTCCATTAAAAAATTTATAGTGTCTCGAGAAAACAATTTTTAAACATAATAAAATTATCTAGAGAATACTCCTGAATAATCTGAAACTGTATGTTATTTCATTGTTAGAAATTAATAACTTAATACTATTTTGATAATATTTCAATACTATGTCTCTCTATTAAATAAACTAAAAACCTAGGTTATTTATATAATGAATAAAACTCATATAATCCTTGTTTAATCATTGGAGATTGTAACAATGTGAAATTATTAACTGTAAAAAAAGTTACATGGGTCCCAAAACATTAGTATAAACAGGATAAAAATTGTATGCTATATTATTTTATCCATTATTTGAAAAATGTAACCTTTCTCTGGACACCCAAAATATACCTCTAATGAGACACTAAATCAATGTGACTGGGATTTAGTAACTCATTAACTACTGAGACAGAGATTTCATTCACATTCATATTCATATAATTGAAATACCATAACTATAGACTTTTTATTGTTGTTATTCTATAAATTTATACACCATATAAACATCCCCTCTGATAGTATAAAAAATATTTAACACCTATAACTAGTACTATTTAACCTCAAGTATTCTGACATACTATATTTTAAAATAATATACTAAATCCAACTTCATAAAAAAATAGTAAAAATTAGATTTATTAATAATTATGGTATGTAATTAACACAGTGAAACTCTTAAAAGATTATATTAGAAAATTTAACCTTTTTTTCTCTATTTAATATGATCAATATTTATTATTCATTAGCTATATAGAATCAATAAATGATTATATTAAAATAACTCACTATCTGACAATACTCATCCATAGGATGGAAATATTCATTAGAGAAAACTATTCATGAATATAATGGAATAACTATAAAAAGAATCAAACTATACTCTCGTATATTGATTGTATAGATATAATGTCAACATTTAAAATATTTTTTATTGAAATTACACCGTGATCCAAAGCAACCATTTTTTTGGTATTCCTTCATATAACAATTTCAACATACATGTTTGGGCCTTGTCGATTTAAAATGTCATACTTATGATAATATATCATATTAATTCCTGAATTAATATAATTGAATAAAATTTCCAAATCCTTCCCCATGTTTTGACATTTTAAATGTATATTAACTTCACTATGTGTTATCACATATTTCAAATGGGATAAAGAATGTTATAAAACTCATGTTGAATCGATCGATAAGAATTTCTTCTGTATGTCACCTTCCCATCACAAGATTATAGAAATTATGAAAAAACAATGATTCCCATACATATTCCATGAATTTAAACTTAAATAATATTATTTGAATTGAAATAAATATTATTCTATTAATATGATTAAACCTATAAAATCCTTTTAAAATTGTAATACTGAAAGCCTTTATATCATGACCACTTAGGTCATCAATTTTGGCTTCCAATACATTTCTATTTCAACGATTATGAGTTGTTTTATGTTCATAAAGAAAATATATATTTGAAAAACTTATTGTTTGTGATATCCATGTCATTAAAATTTTATTCCTATAAATTTCACCATATTAAGAATTTCTATGTCGACGGGATTTTGTTCTGTTCAATGGATCTTCATGGTCATTTATAATTATTTATTTATTCATATATTCCTCCAAATATTTTATATTCCACATATAATATTTATTACAATACCATGAATTTTTTTGATACCATTAATTAATAACAGTTGACTCCTAAGAAAATAAATCATGGAAAGAGATAATAGAATTAGCTAGAGTAAGATGATTATTTGGATGAAACATGATAAATTATTATCATGAATACCATTTTTTGGAATCAAATGAAAATTTAATTGAATAAAACATTTAGAAAAACAAATTAGAGACAAAAAATAAATGATCTACACATAAAAGAAAACTATAAACTAATTTTACTAAAATAGAGAATAAAATAATCCACATTAAACAAACAAAATCACCACTCTTACACAGTCATTAAAAAAACTCACAAAAAACAACCATAGAATAACTCACACACACATTATTAATTACAACAAAAATATCACTTGGTTTTAACGGTATTCCCACATAAATAATTGAACACTTATTCTTTCTTTTTACTAATAAAAGTATAATATTTAAACTATGTGTTTCATTGTATTCACAGTTACTCTATTTGATCAAATTCAACTGTATAACGAGTCCCAACCATTTATTAATATTGGAGATATGTGGTATAGTGGTTCAATATTATTTTAAAATTCTCATAGGACTTATTATTATTCTTAGACATTGTTTATTATCCATTGTTCACTCTTACACTACCATAATCGTTTTATTAAATAATTTATATTCCAAAATCTATTAAACATATCCATTGGAAACCTAATGGTACTAGGAATTGAGATAAAATTCACACATCAAAATTCTAAATCCATAAAAATATCAATCAAATACATTTAATTTAATTTTTTTTATTGAATAACATTTCATACAGGACTTCCTACATCATTATAACTCCTAACCATTATTGATTATAATATTTTCTTTTAAAAGAAGAAATAAGACATTAAAAATAGTTTTATTCCAATATATGATAAAAATATAAGATATTGTATTTTATATATTTTTATTATTAGATTCATTTTTGATATCATTATTTTAAAACTAATATGGTGTGAATTTTTTTTATTTTTTTAATTGATACAATTTTTATTGGGTAGTAAATAATAGAGATTATTAAAATACTTCCATATATATTAAATTAATAATTAAATTAAAATTTACAATTATATTTTTAATTTAGTAATAATTTATCATATGATACATTTTTTTGGAGTAATCAGATATAAAAAAAAATTTCATAATTTTAGTACATGTTTATCATTATGCATAAAATCACATTTTTCTAAAACCTGTTTTTCGTTGCCCTTAAATTTTTTAATGAAATTATTCTAACTGATATTGTAATTGAGTCATGAAAAAATATACCATATTTTAGAATTATATTTCCAAAATTTGAAAATAAGAACAGTTTATTTTAGGAATTATAAATATTTTCCTTGATAAAATTAGCACATTTGTAAAGGGATTCAGGTAATTAAGTTCAAATTTTTTTTAAGGCATTAGAAAATCATGAATCATTCATTTATTTCAATAAATTGTATGAATTCTTCTCAAATTACCATAAACAATAATGTGTGGAATTTTAGATCCATTTGACCATTGTTGTGGAATTTGTACTTTATAAATTAATTATAATTCGAAAATTTCCTTCTTGTTCTTTTACTTTTTTAATAAATATTCACATAAGGATAATGATTTTTTATTAAATAATACAAAATATTATATTGGAAATAATTATAATATTTTTATCATGCTAATTTATTTCCAAATTTTATCATAGAAATAATTTCAAAATATTTTTATGCAACAATGGTAAAATATTTATTTAAAAAATATAAAAAAATATCTTATTTTGAAAAATACATGTGTAATATTTTATTAGTTATTATATACAACAATGCAATTTTTTATATAGTTATTAAAAATATTATAAATTTTAATATTCTATAATTGAATTGCATATTATCCTTGTTATCATTATATTCAAATTAAATGAATAATTTAAACAATTTCATAGCTAATATTTTTTGAAAAACATTATTATATTAAATTATTTAAAAATAATAAAAGTATTTAAATAGGTATTTTTGGATCATATATAGTCTATAATATCACCAAATTTCAATTTATGTGAAAATTATTGATTTATATGTAAAATTATATCCATTTAATAATGAAAAGATTGATATGAAAGTTAAGGTTAAAATTGTTTAATGATTTGGTTAAACTAAAATATTAGTTTTAAAATAAATCAGAAACAAGTCCATATTTTATTTGGTAAAGGTATTATTACCATATAAAATTTTGTATCCCCAATTATTTATATATTATTCCACTGATACATGTAAATGTATATATTATATTTAAATATTTTTATTAATAATAGGTTTGTCATTTCATTCACTATAACATGGAACCACATATCCATTATTATATACAAAATATAAATAAATTTAGTTTGAAGTAACCTTACCCATTAATCATCTATATTTAATTATACTAGTTCTGGAGTTTTTATTATTCCAAAAAGTTCAAGGTCACTATTCCTATAAAGTTGTTTATAAGTGGTTTTTGTAAGTGAAGGTAACGGTCTTAAATATGTTATTTCTTTTTTCTTCTTCTATCACTATATTAAATTCTTCCATAATGAATAAAACATAATAACACTTGAATATTATGTATACAGAAATATTATTATGTCAATGATATAATATTTAACTTTCCCCACCTTATTCAAAAGGAGGAAAATTTGTGCTTCTGTGTATGATGAACTATTGCCTCGCAAAAATATATAATAATTATTATTTCAATTTTAACTAATATTTTTTTCTCAATACTTCCATCCATTGATATATAAAAATAGAGTTCACCTATACGTACGTTCTACCATTTCAATGAATAGTGTAATCAATTTTATTATATCAATATTTCTAGAGGACGCTAAATATATATATATATTTTATATATAATAAGTATATAATTAATAATATTATATGTATCTCATAACAATAATCAATGTAGAATGACTAGAAATATAGAATAAAAACATACATGAAAAAAACCAACTCCCACACAAAATATTGATAATTTTAAAAATATTTTAAAAAATAGGCGTTAAAATGTTATAAATAGATAATATATGATATTGTATATCTATTTATAATGATATGGAATTTATTTATTACAAATATAAAAGTATTTTAATGGTTTTAAAATAACATATGAGTAATATCAAACTTGAGTTAAGGGATATCATCTTGTTTTCTACTCCATTGATACATAATTGTTTTTATAATCTAGATTATATTTTTAGGTGTATATGCTTCACATTTGTGGTATTTAAATTGAATATATATTTATTCATGATGAATTATGACTTAATTCATTATATTTTTAAATAGGTTTGTCTAAATGTAAATATGATCTTATTTTTGGTTTTGATTGAATATATTTGTCTTCTTTGTCTGTTTTACAAATTTATTAGAAAAGTTAATTTTTTTATTCCAAAATTGAGTAAATAAAGATATTTTAATTTAAAATTTAGTTTCTACATTATTTAATTATTATTTTTTAATTTTTTTACAAAATGATTAATTTTCCTCTTTCATTACAAAAATTCATAAGGAATGTTTTCTTTTTATATATATTGTGTTAATAGAAATTCTAACCCGCATAACAATTTTTTACCCATTTGATTATTCTATAGGTTTTTATTTTTTTTATAAATAATTTGTAATGAAAATTAATTTTAATTTATTCATTTACATTAAATTATATTCATTAAAATAATCCACATAACTAAAAAATATATTTTAATTCTTATCTGTTTACTCTTGATTAATCATGATAAAAATAAATTTCTCACGAAACATTCACTTTCTTAATATCATTAAAAAAATAAATTTCCATTCAATATCCATATTCTATATATCATGCATAATAATATTTCCTAAACCATATTATATTTCTAAATATGTTATTTTAACTTGAATTTTATTTAACATATAGAGGAATTCTTAAAAATATTCACAATTTGTTTGATATAGAAATTTTTTATTATGGGGATATTGTTTATGAATTTAAGTTGATCATTAAATTAATTTGTAATTTATTGAACATAAAGTGACATGATAACATTGAAATCATATAGCCCCTTGATTCACTGACATGTATAAAGATATATATTAGTTTCCAAAATTTTATATTTCTTTACCAATAGATTTATACTTTATCTATGAAATGTATTGATAGTAGAGATATCATGATGTAAGAAATTATGACATCCAATTGTATGTATATAAATTATTCAGAATTTAGTTATTATTATAACTAAAATTTATACAATGATATTATCAATAAACTCATATTTTTCTATTGTTTTTTATTGAACGAAATGTGTTTCTGTTTATTTATCTAGACATTTTTCTCATCCATTATTTACTCTTAATATCTTCCATTATTATAAAAACATACTAATAATTTTAGATAACCATTATTATTTTTTATCAATAGGATATTCAGAGTATTTCATTGATTAAATTTCATGGATTTGAAATTTTTTATTTTTTATGTTTAAAATTTTATTCACATTATTAATGGTGTTTCCTCTTTGTATCTGCTTCCATAAGTGTATTAAATTGATCTATATTTCATGATTAGACCACTTGTATCTATGAACATTTAGTATTTTAGACAAGAGAAATGTGTTACTATAGTAGGGGTTGTTAGAGTTTGTATTAGAGAAGGCTCAATAGAAACCATGGAACTATATTTTAAATACACATAAGTAAAATGAAAATTAGGATAATCCCTTACAATATTTGAAAAAATATAAATTTAGGGGGATTATTATTTTTTGGATCAATATTCATGATGGTAATAATATAACTTTGTGTGGTCTATTATTTAGTAGTGAATCCTACGAGATCAATGATAATTAATACCCATGGTTAATTTATGAATTTTCTTGCTGATAAATCCAATTTAGTTAGTGATTGAGCTAATCATATCATGAATATATTAGGGTTTCTGACCTTGTTTATGTCAAATAAAAATTCACGTATAGATTAACATTGTGATCCATTGTATGACACACTGGTATTTGATTATTACATGGGATGAAATTGTCTATATTTTATTATAACTATTAATCTAGTGATATATAAGTGATGGATCATATCTCTTTGAAATGGTATTTCTCACCATGGGATAAATTTAACATGATGAGGGTATGATAGAAGGGTATTTTCCTAGTGATGATACTGATGAATGGTGGGTTTTAATCTAGAATACATTGGTGGAAGAAGAAATAGAACAGACGATGTTGATTTATATTAAGATAAATTTATTTAAAAAATAATCCCCTAATGAGAAACAAATAGATATGAAGAGAATATTCCTTAGTATAACGGAGAAGGATTTATAATGTTATGATGAATCTGGTTCCACCTTTCTAAGGCTATTCAAGTATATTATGGATTAAATAATAAATCCATAGAGAAATAATGATCATTTATCTAAAATACTTCAGTTACACATAAGAATGACCCTAGTTTCTCAAGAAAATTATTATATGATGAAATAAGCGTATATTCAATGAAAATAGTTAAACAATTTTATATATCTTGTATCATAAATTTAAATGAAGATAATAAGAGGTCGTCTAGGAACCATGAAAATATTAAAGATTTGATAAAGATGTATGGAACAAATAAATTCCCTTAATTAGATAACTATCAAATTAATAATTTTCTAAAATGATAAAATTAAAGGATAGTTAGTTATAATTGTGGGTAAAAGGGTTTTTTGGATAACGAGTGTAATAATAATAAAGAAAACAAGGATTAATAATTAATTAACTATAAATTAATGAGGAATATTTCTTGACAAAACCCCAAGAATCATATGTGGATACAATAGAAGATGTTGATGGGAGAATTAAAATTTTCTATGTTCTTAACCATATATTTTCACGTTGATAATGATGTGGAAGAAGGAAATTTAATACTAATAAAATAAAATAAATGTTTTATTGTATAAAATTTCAATCATTTTTAACATCTACATTTTCAATGAAATTTTTTTATTTACCTATAATAGTTAGAAGTGATTTATTAGTAAAAATTCATAATATGAATATAACTATAAAAATGATGCATTAGTTAGTTACCGTTAACAAAAAAATTCCATGTTTACATACATGATTATTATACCTATGTTTTATTTTTATAGAGTCCTTATTTTTTATTAGAATTTTGATTATAATGGAAAAATCTATTAGAAAATGATATAAAATGGGATTCATGATGTGGTTGAAGAATTAATTGTTTTTATAGGGGATACATATCCCTTATACCATTTATAGATCCATATATTGTAGCTCTTCAGAATTATAGTCATGGGAAATATGAATATGTTTAATGTAAAGATTGAATGTGTAATCATCAAATTTAGTATTTACCTATTGGATAAGTTTATATTTACGTATTTCATTGTGAATTATATATACATCAAACCAAGAATGAAGTTCAGTTTTACATTGACTTAATCCCTAATGAATGACTTTTATAAAAGTCTCCCTATTGAATTAACACCACTAATTTTTTTTATAGAATCAACTACATGGGTTTTATTATAAGGTATTTATACACCCTAGTTATTCACCATTTGGAAAAAATGTTAATTTTGTACAAAATTATAATGTATCTTGGAATATATGTGTTTATTTCATGTAAATTAATTATTTTAATATAATTAAAATTTATACTCTACATCATATTGATTATTTTTCAATAAATTATAATAATATAATTTTTTTTATGAATGAATTTTTTTCAAGGTGTTGTAAATTTTTAATAAAGTGTGAAGATATTCTAATGAAAATATTTTTTTTGAAGTATGATGATTAAAATTTTATAATAATTCAATTTTTATTGAACAATGTATCCTATATTTTTATGGATATAAGGAATAATGTATTCATGTAATATCATGGTATTTTTGTGTGTATTTATTAATGAGATCTGGGTATAGTCTAAAATTTGTACGGAAAATGAAAATTGCTTAAAAATCATTTATAAGGAAATTAGATAAATGGAGTTATAATGTATGTTTAGAATGTGTTAAATCAATCATCATAAATCCTAATTTATTTTCCATATTTTCTAAAATTATGGAATATCAGTTGATCCATAAGAGGCATAATCATTCATAGAATGGACCACAAAAAAAACCTAATTGAGGAATGTTTTAGGGTATGGGTATATTACTATAGTAAATTGTTCAATGTTTTTCCTATATGGATAAACAATTAAATAAGCATTCCTATAATGGGGATACATTCGCATGTATAATAGAATATAAATAATGTTTTGATGAATTGATGAAGTGATTATTGAATGTTCAGATTTTGTCTCTACCATTTGGATATGATGGATTTTTCCTGAATAGTGATTGAATGAAAAAGGGACATGGGTGCTTCCTTTTAAAAAGCTGTAAAGTCAATTCATATGATTATTGGAAGATAGAAACTCATGAACATATATGTTAAACTTATGATCATTATTTAACAAAAGTAATATAATATTTGAATAAGTATAGATATTATAACAATTCCCAATGATATTAGTTATACATATATAAAATTAGAATAAAAAAATGTTTTTATAAAAATAGATCAACAAGAATAAAATAATATGGCTCAAGGTACTCATGTATTATTATTTCTCAACAAAAAACCACCCATTGAATGAAAATAAGGTAGCAGATTCATTAATTATGGAATACCACAATGTCTTGACTAGAATTATGATTTGAGAGATAATATGTTTATTTGCATAGTAAACATGAATATGGGATTTATTATTTATGGGGAAGCATCATTTAATTTCTAAATTATTTCTAATCATTCTTTATTGGAAAATATTAAATTTTATCATCCTTATAATGAAAATTATCAAATGAAAGTTAAATCCACGAATGATGGGATGTCGTCAAACTTAATATATGATGATGAAAAACTAAAATTTGAAAAGTTTATATTTATTTCATATATAAATATAATGAAAATAGAATTATTAGATTATTTCCATGACAAGAATTTTGTTATACGCACTAGTAACACTAATATGTATAGTGGTTTTAGGGATCATTTTGGATGTGATAATATAAAGAAGTAAATTGATAATAATCTCGATGTTTTATTTGACCATATGAGAAGGATGAGATATAATAATAAGAAGAACTTATGAAAACTATATATATTCCAATATTAAAATAAGATGGAATTTTAATGGAATTTTTCTTATATTAATAGCTAATACTAAAAAGATTGATGAAATATTTTTTATTTTAGATCATCAATCAATATGTATAAATTTACCAACTATAAGAGAAGATTTAACTATTGATCACCTTATAAAAATATATATTAGTGATTAGGTAACAGTTCATGTTGATCATATTTCAATTGTATATAATTGTGATCCATGATTGTAATCTAAATCATTGAAATGTCTTCATAACACTCCAAATAAAGATATTTATTTGAGAAATGTCTATCTCCCTCAAATGGATGGAATTTAAGAAAGGACTATTAAAAAATTAGATAAATTTACGTTATTATCACATAAAATTCAATATACTAGGGATCTGTATTCACCATTGGTTTTTTTCATATTATAATAGCTTCCACTAATGTAATCAAATAAAATAATATGAAAAATTATATGGAAAGAAACTTTAATATCTATATTGATAGGAAGATGTCTGGGAAATAATGTACGTTAGTATTGAACTTTTTGTTAAGATAATGGTGGAGAAAAATTATATTCATGGTCTCATTTATGTAGGTCAATGTTTGTAAAATAGATATGTTGATAACCAAGAGAAATATACAGAATTTCATGTGGGAGATCACATTTTCATGTAATTATATATATGGCAGGAGTTTTTAAAAAATAAATAATATGGTAAAACATATACCTAGGAACATCATATGTTTTAAAATTATAGAAGGAATTGGAGATGTGTCTTTCCATTGGGAAATTCCACCTAGCATCTTTAATGTACATAATGATTTCTATATACGATTATTGTAGAAGTAAATTCCCAATACAATGCATGTTCTCACCTATAAATATATATAATTGTAAACATATTAATGTTGTTATAAATAGGATATATAGTATCGTGATACTAGCCAACAAGTGTTGATGAATCCGATGAATCAATTTGTAAAGGTACATTGGATAATTGTTAGATAAAAGATGAATCATGGTAACCTAAATAGAATATGATGAATAAGTACAAAAATTTGTATATGATATTATATTATAGATATTTTAAGGATAAATTTTTTTCTTTATGGTGTAATAAAACACCCAATGTTTTATTATTGGATTCCTTTCTCTTGAAAGAAGAAATAAGACAACACACATGGTCTTATTCAAACAATATGATTAAAAAATAAATTCTAAAATTATTAATATTTCAATTTAAAAAATTTAATATATATTTTAAATTATAATTTCAATATTAACCTATGTGGAAATATTGTGTCTTTTCTAAAATTATTAATATTTTAGTGAAGAGTAAGAAATACTTGTTTTTCAGACACTATTATTTGTTTTAATTAAATAACGTAATTTAAAAGCCACATTATATTTCATATTTATTCATAATGAAATATATTATCCATATTTTTGGATTAATCTAATATTAATCCAAAATTATTATTATTTTGATATATGATATTTTTTGGGCTTATAATCACAATGGATGAAAAGATTCATTTCATTGGGTTCTATACATTTATATTAAAATTAATTACTAACTCTTATAGAAATTAATTCATAAAAAATTGATAAAATATTCAGAATCATAATTTCCATATTTTTTAATATTAAGATGTCATTTTTAAGAAATATGGATTTTAAACATGGTTATATTTTTCGCATAGGTAAATGGTTAATAAAAAAATTAAAGTTAAATATAATTTGTTAAGCCATTATAAATCAACCATATAGTGGACATAATTTCATTATATGATATTAATGTTTCTATATCCATCCAACATTATAATATATGGAATTTTGGATCCATTTGACCATTGTAGTGAAACTTATAATATTTTAATAATAAAAATGCTAAAATATCCCTCTATTACTTATAAGTTATTTTATATATTCACATAAGGATTATATGATGTTATTAACTAATTTAAAATCATCTATTGACCAAAATAAATTTATATTTATGATGGATATTTTTTATTAATTTTTACTAATGAAATAATAAACTAAAATTCTTATGTAATGTCATTATAGTATTTATTTAAATGATAGAAAAATATAAAAAATTATTTCAAAAACAATATAAATTATATTTCATTATTGATTTAGAGTGACCCAATATTTTAATAGACTATAATCGAGTTAAATATTTTTATTGATGTCATTAAAATCAAATTAAATTAATAGTGTAAAAAACGACCTTATTGGTATTTTTTTAAAAAATTAAAATTTATTAAATTATTTATAACTCATAATAATCATAAAATAGGACATTTATGATCATAAATGTTTTAAAAGTTCACCCCATAACAATTTAGGAGGGAAATATTACCATAATGTAATATTAGAACAATTTAAAAATGAAAAACTCATTACAACATTTGAGGATAAAATTTGATAATGAAAAGGCTAACATAATATAATGGTTAAAAAATAAAACATTAACCTATCCAAAAAATTTTGGTTTTAGGGGTTTAAAACATATTCTATTTTACAATCAAAATTATTTCTACATTGTACCAAATTCATAAGAAAATTATTTTATTAAATTTAAATCATTTAATAAATTCAATATGTATGCTATCATTCTTCATTAAAAGACACCACATATCAGGTAATATTTACAAGACTCAAATCATATTAAATATAAAAAAATAGTCCAACAATATTATAATCATAAATATCAATTTGATTGTGTTTTTTCTTCCCCAAATAACATTAAGATTATCTATAAAAAGTTATCTAAAAGGTGTTTTTATATGAGAATCTAATCGTCTAAACCATGTGGTTTATATTATCAAATAAATGTATCACAAAATATTTTTATCTCCCAAAATTAAAAATAAAATTACACTAATATGTAAGATATAAATAAGGATTTTTTTATGAAATAATTTTTATCCTTCTCTATAACCATCAAATGGGAAGAAAACCTGTCACTCATGTGTACATAAGACTAATGCCTTGTGAATTGATTTATTTTTTCCCATCATCAGGTATTATGGATTTTAATAATGACCAAAATAATAAATATATATGAGATTTTAGAAAATATTATGAATTTTATTTTTTTAATATCATATATTGCATCTTACCTCCCACTCCACTGGAAAATGATAATATTTCTCGGCAATATATGTGAACTACCACCTATACTGAGAGATGTGATCCCTTTTTCATTTAAAGCCTACATAGATGTTAATAAGGATATATTTAATGAATATATATGATATTTATGATATAATAGTGAATCATGAATGGTTTATTATTAATATCCTTTCATTTTTTCCATCCCTCGAGAAGTGAAAATAATATTCATGCGTACGAATGACCTACCATAACCATGAATGATGTAATTCATTTATATATATATATAAAATATAGGGGACCCTAAATATATTTTACATGAATATTTATAGTAATTATATAATTAAAAACATTATAGAGATCATAGAACCATAATTAATGTTAAGGGAGCAGAACTATTAAATCAAAATATACAATAAAAATGAATAAGTTAATCGTAGAAATAATGATAGTAGTAAAATGATTGTTTAAAAATGGATGAAAAAAAGGATATAATATATGAAAATTTTTATTTTTATATGGTACTATATTGTATTTATAATAATTATAAATTTTTTTACATTGGGTTAAAAGTATTTAAGAGGCTTGGTAAACTTGAGGTAGGAGATTTCATCTCAATTTCAACCCCACTGACACATATTTAGAATTAAACCCCTCCACATTTGTAATATGTTTATATATATACCATTTTTGGTATTTGACATTAATATACATTTAATTATGAAGATTATTTATTTATTTTGTGTCACTATTTCCTGATTTTGTTAAAAATGAAATATAATATTATTACTCTTTTTGATTAGGTATATTTTTCCACACATTCCGTATTTGTCAAAATTATTTTAGAAAAGTCCACTCTTATTAGTAAAATTATTAATTATAGACATTTTATATCATCTTTTTGATTTTTCATGTTTATAATGGGATATTTTTAATTCTTTTCTTTTAGTGAAATTATAAAATTTCTTTACAGAAAGTCAAAATGAAAGTTTTCAATTAAAATTTAATTTGTTAAAGGATTTTACCACAACTATAACCTTTTCATACCATTTAAATCCCATTAGATGATTTTATATGTTTTCATTTCTTTCAGAATAACTCTATTTAATGAATTTTTTTAAAAATTTTCATTTTCATTTATATCTATTTTTAAAATGATTTATTTAATAAAAAATCATATTTTTTATGACCATACCCCATCATTTTATTAAAAAAATAGACATTAAATTTAATTGGAAACATTATCATTCATGAGATCAGTAGAAATAACATTTCCCTTAAATACATATATTCATTATATTATAGATACTCTTATTTACTAAACATTATTGCATTTCTACAAATTTTATTTCTCCTCGAATGTTGTTTTATTTACTATGGAATTATTCACAAACCACATTCATTACACAATATGAAAATTTATTAATTTGGTATATTTTGTATGATTATTAAATTATTATTCCACCTATAATGAATGTATTGGACCTGCAGTTACATTTGTTCCCATAAATATGTGTTAACCAAATTAATTAAAATGATTAATGAGTCAAATGAATTGGCCAAATGAAATGGGACATAAACCATAATTTTATGATGTATATAGACACTGCAAGGAATATAGATATATTATGATATTTGAAATTATAACATCCATTATATTTTATTTAATTCATTTATATTTAGGCATTATTTTTCATGTGATTACTGTATTAATATTATTGAAGGAATCATTTTTTTTCTCATGTTATTTATTTAATGATGCATGATCCTATATATTTACCTTTACATATTTATTTTTTAATACTTTCTCTTAATATATTCAGTTATAGTGAACCCTTTATGAGTATTTGAGAAAAACATTTTTCAATTTATGTTCAAAAGTATATGAATTTTTTTAATGAGTTTCATGGATAGTGATGTTTTTTATTTTATATGTTTAATATTTTATTCAAAATGTAAAATGGTTGTCATGAATGTATTTGGAAGTCAATTATTTATAAAATAATCATAATTTTAGGATTATAGGAATTAAATATATTTAATTATAATAAATTAGACACTAAATTTTGGTTAGAATAGTTTGGGTTGTTACGATGTGTATCCGAGATCATTTAGTTGAATCCTTGTGAACAAGATTTTAAATAAATGTATCTATCATGAGAATATTGATAATCCCATATATTATTTAAAAATGACTAATATTAAGGGGATTTTTATTTTATGTATTTTTATTCATGATAATTATGAGATAACTTAGTGTGTGATATTATTTCATTAGGGAACATAACTAAAAAAAGTGAATCAACACTTGTGGTCAATAAAGAGATTATACTATTGAGAAATCCAACATCGTTGGTGTTGTAGCTGAGAATATCATAACCAAATTAGAAATACTGGATGAGGTTATGTCTAATAACCGTGAAAAAATTAATGAATATGATGTTATTTGAGACGATAATCACATATTGGATCATTTAATGGGAAATAATCCTATATCATTTATGTGAGCTAAAAATCCATTAGCATGTGGAAAATTGATCAATTTATATGAAAAGAGATTTCTCACAGTGGTTTGTAATGAAATGTAAAATCATATGCTAACATTGCATTGTGCAAGAGTTGATACCAATCAATGGTGACCATTTTTATATATGAAAAGGGATGAATGATAAATAAAAAATATTAATTGGAGAGATTTTAAAGTATTATTATTCGACAACAATTTCCTTCATAAGAAATGAACTGAAATGAAGACAATTCCACTCCAATTATAGAAAAATGAAGCATAATCTATAGTAAAATATGTTATTACCATGAGAACACTATAAGGTATGATAAGTATTACATATGAAAACCAGAGAAAATTATTAACCATTTATTTTATTCCATTATTTTAAACCTCCTCATGGATCTGTTTTGATGAGATTTTTCATCATATGGTTAAATTATATAACATGCCCAAAAAATTGAGATTGAATTTTCTTGATCATATTTATAAAAATTAATTTAATAGAATATGGGTATGGATGGAAACTATGAAAATTTTAAGGCATAATGAAGCCTAAAAGAACACATAAATTTATATAATATGAAAATTATTGAAAGAAACAACATAGAAATTTTTTGAAGGTAATTTTGGTTTGTTATATGTTCAAAAAAAAAGGTCACCAAGAAAATTATCCTTTTAGGAGGAAATAGATGAATGATGTGTTTTTATAAAAATTTAGGGATTCAATATGGTGGATATTTTTCCACCCCAAAACGCTCCTTTGGAAAATTAAACTATCGGTGGATGATTTGATCCCACTCGTATATGTGTATATACTCTCATTTAATCTATCCTTATTTAATCCTTATATATTTAGGTATCATGAAACATTGGATGGATCTAAAATTTATTTGATGGGATCATGATTACATGATTGATTTTATGATGTATTAGTCCTTCTTATTTTATTGGTGTTCCCTTTATGCATGATGATCGCGTGATATTCTTGATTTAAATTTGGGGGTTCAGTTTTAAATTTTTTATATAATTGAAACCCTAGTTTTATTAATTTATTAGAAATATATTTCCATTGAATTATACAAAACAATTTTTATGATTTTGTATTTAAATTTTTAGTGGAATGGAATCTTTAAAGATCCACCAATTCTAATATAATTAGAATTTTTGCTATATTTTAAAAATGATTGAATTGATGAAGTAGAATGAGAATTAATTTTGTAAATTTACTTAAAATAAAATGATGAAAAAATATTATCGGTTTTGAATTGAAAATGTAGAAATGATGAAAACTGTTTTAAAAAAAATTTAATTTCAATATCAAAATTGAAAATTTCTGCAATTGAGTTTGTGAATGATGATGGATTTTAACGGAGATATTTCTACATTTTATGTTGATTGAATTATGAGATTATATCTTGGGTAGAGAGTGTGTAATTTGGGACAATAATTCTATGATGTTAATTTCCTAGTAATGGATTGATTATGGAATGTAAAAAAAATCCAATTTCAAAAGGTCTTATCCTCAATGAAATGTTGATGATTCATAGTCATTAGGATCATAAGGGACGTGTGTACACATATTTTTCCATGATAGCATATATGAGGAGTTTGGGGATCCTATATATAGAATATAACATACAATAGGGTAAATGGGCAAGGTTAATGTTGTGATTATTTTGATTATATATTTTACTGATTATAGAAGTATGTTATTTATTCCAATTGATTTATGTATTTTTTATATATAAAATGATTATTTAATCCATGTGTATATTATATTTCCGTAAATTCTAAAATTATTAAGTATCTTTTTAGATATTAAAATATTATATCATGCTATGCCCTATTTTATTTAAATTGAAATAATTATCTATTTTATTATTGTATATCCTGTTACGGAACACTATGGGATAACCTACTGGGATTTTATTTCTATCACCCTAACAATGAATTAAGGAATTTATGTATTTTATTATGTTAGGACTATGTAAAAATAATGTACAAAATTAAGTTGTTGGATGTTCTTGATCCTTTCTAGGATCAGTTGTTACTATTTTGTTGAGATTTTTTTCTTTTTACAGAGTACTCTGATGATGTACTCCTTTGGGTTTTTACCTATTTTGTTTCTAGTAATTTCTCTAATTTGTGTGATTATAATACTAACAAGTAATATTTAATATTCTAATATTATATCCCAATTTTGTTACCTCCTTTTCTTGTATTATTAAATGTTCTAGTCACTAACCCATTGGGATATAATTTTCTAATGTTTTCAATATTGTTTATGAATGTTGTGTATTGACATGAATCCATGAAGGCATATAAATAGGGCCAAATAGGAATCTCCTATATAACCCTGGTGAGAGATTCCTCCCATTGACAAGAATATTATTGAGATTTTTGTAAAGGCTACTGATATTTTAGAACAAGCACCTAAACCCATTCTTATTCAGCCACCAGGTACAGATCTTTGGACAAATGAATCTAGGAATCATTCCCAAGGGATTCATCTATGAAATCCACCAATGTTCCAAGTTACTTATAATAAAAATAAGGATTTTTATTGTATGCGACTTATATATATTCCATTTGACTTATTGTAAATGCCTAATTTTATTAATGTGAAATATTCCACATTAATACATGATGGACCGAGCTAGAGATAGTGGGACTCAGTGTTGATAGTGAAAAAAATTGTAGTTAAATGTATAATGGAATCGGTTTTATTTTCACCGATCATTTTATATATAGTTTATGGTGTTAGATATCGATATATATTATTCAATCTCATATAGGATGACATGACTATATATGAGTACGATAACTACTTTGTGGAGCTTGTACTATTTTCACCAAAGACAATATTGAATGAGAAAAAGAAGAATCAATGGGTTGAGATAGATTTTTGACATGATATTCTTTCACAAATTATCTTTATAAATATTACCTCTGATGCATATTTTCAAGGTAGGTATATAATAGTTGGGCATGATCTGGAATGCAATTTAGGGTTGATAGGAGTTCCTTATTTTCCCAATGGTTATTTTAGCCATTTCATTAATGATAAGATAAGGTGTGACGAGTCTTATTATGGGTCTCAATATTAGTATTCATATATACCTATTGTAGTTACTGGTAGAGGCCATTTTACATGATTCACATTGTTCAAGCCTTGTTATTAGAAATTGATTTTTATGGAGGCACCAATGATATTTAGTTACAACAAACACATGGGACACATGCAGTTATTTTGTTATAAATTTTCATCCCCTCATATTTGTATGGGACCATAATAAACAAAAATTACCATTGTGAAATTATATATGACCCAGAAATGGGGTTCCAACCACAATAATCCATAATGAAGCTTCTACGTGTAGTGGAAGATTATGTTTAGGAATCTAATACAGGTTGGGTAATAATGAGAGGTACCATCACTATAAAATTATCTTTAGTGAATGATTTCATCAATAAATGTGTATCACACTTGTTTATGTCATCCAATATTTTGAACATTCTAAATGTTACAATAGTGATGTTGTTTTATGTGTCGGATATTAGTACACACCTCAGAGAAAAAGTTAAAAATTGTCTCCATTTCCCGTATTGTGTATTCTCTTTATCAACAAACAATCATACCTAGGTCATTTTGGTAACGAACATAAATCCTATATATTTTAGTTTTAGAAAAAATTGGATCACCGCTAGTAAGTCCATAATTGAATTTTAACTTGGATGGGTCTCCATTATTGAACCTAATTGGGTTTGATTTATCTTTTTGGGAGACTGGGGCCTATGGTCAAGTGAATCCAATCATTCTTATCCAATGATATGGAAATTAATATTCATTTTTTATATTTATCTAGAGATTTAATATTTGTGAGATGATCTAATTATAGTTTTCATGGAGTTTTCCAATGTTTTTTTATAGGTGTTTCATTTTCCATTAGTAAAAGATGTCGAGTTTTTTATTATTTCAACACCTCAAACTCAACTAGTTTCTATTCCTAATTAACACAAGGAACCAAGTAAATGAATATAATTTAAACTTATTAAGATAATATATTAGAGAAATGAATTATATTACTGAGTGTGTCACCTTGGGGGGAACCTATTCTCTTTTTTATTATATGTGATGAAACAAATTGCGACTGTGTTGATTACAAGAAACCCAACTGAGTTACGGTAATAAAAAGGTAATCATTCCAAATAAATGATTGTCTATTTTACAAGTTAAAAGGGGTTAAGTGGTTATCATTGATTAATCATTGATATCATTTCCACTAGATGAGATTAATAGAATATTATATTCGAAAATCTACCATCTGAATAAGGTATGGACATTATGAGTAACATTTCATTCCATTTGGTCTAATAAATGATACTATAGTCTATATAGATATAATAAACATGATATTACATGATATTCAAGACTTTTTGTGGTGTTAGTTGTCGTTGATATCATGTTTTACTCTATGTATGATGATAATCAAATTCATAATGTGATAGTAGTTGTAGAATTATAGAGAAAACCCGAACAATATTCCAATGTATCAAAATTTGATATATAGATTATAAAAGTAATGTTGTTGGAAAATTTGTACATTGATCATGGAATATCCATTGATCATGACTAGGTAAATGATTTTATGAAATTTTAACAACCATGAAATGTTTTTGGGTCTCAATGATTCTTATGTATAGCAGGGTATTATCGTCGGAATGTCATGGATTTATCGATGATGGATTTTTTGATGACTTACCGTACTCATATCGAAGTGATTTTTTCTTGGGATGTTATGGGTCATAATTATTTTTTAAATATGATAATTCCATTTAAATATGAAACAATTTTGATACTTCTAGATGCCATATATTTATATGTGGTCTTTTATTAAACATACAGTTTGGGTTTTTGTTTTGTTCTTATGTAGGGTGATCATGTGGTGGCATATGGTTCTCAAAATCATCAGACCTAAAAAAATAATTATCTGAACCATGCCCTTGATCATGTGGCCCTGATGCGTTCACTTAAGTGTTTTAAAATTACCATATTCAAATTAATGTTTACCATGTTTTCTAATAAAAATTTATTGATTAGTAACTTCTACCAAAAATATGATAACCTTAATCACTTGCATCAGATCATGTATATGTAATATTTTGATTACTAAATTACCTATAATCTTTGAAAATGTATTATTGTATCCAATTATTTGAGTTGGAAACATCTATCCTAGGATATTAATGAATAATAAGAATAGTGGGGCTTGATGGAACTTGTTTTATAGTTTTATTAAGGAGTTTGAGAGGAAGAGTCCAAGGATTCCAGGGAAACTACTCAACTCAAATCCTATATTGTTAAGATGATTCTATGGAAACAAAATCTTTATGATGAGTTCTATTACATTAGGATATCTCTTTATAGAGGGGATGCCAATACTGAGTGGACATTATCCACATAGGGTATCCAATGTTTATAGAAAAGGTACATTGTAATTTTTATAGTGAGAAAATATGTGATACAAGATTTCCATAATTCATAGTATTTAAGGAATCCTAAAACTAATAAGGTATTCAATAAAATTTAACATCAATTATGGTGGCCAAGAAATAATATGGGAAATTGATGATTTTTTCTCTCATAGGTATATATTCCAATTGTAAATGACCGTGAACCAAAGACCATTAGGTTTTCTTCATCCACTTTTAGTACTGATGTGGAAGTGGTTTGAGATATATACTGAATTTTTGGTTGGGCTGCTAAAAACCCCAAAAATGAATAATATGAAATGGGTTAGTATTGATCAATAAATCGAATTGGATAACATTATTCCCATTCATGATACATCTGATGTTGATGGGTTGGAAAATCATTATGTTAGTGATATTTTTCATTTTCATGGTGTTCAAGTTTCCATAGTATTTGATAGAGATCCCAATTATACCTATCTTTTATGGTGGGGCCTTCAAGAGGTGATGAGATCTCTGGTTTTTATTAGTATGACATACCATCCATAGAAATATGGATAGAAATATATGGCCATACAAATTAATGAGGATAAGTTATGTTCTAGTATTATTGACTTCGTTGGAGCATGGGATGATAATTTGGAAAATGTTGAGTACTATTAAACAATAATTACTTATATTCAATCAGAATGGACCATGTTTAGTCGTTATGTGGAAGGGTGTGAAAATAATTATTGTGTTATTTGAATATTGGTGGAACATATTTTGTTTGATTAAGTCTGGTCCAAGAGATGATGGTGAATATTTAAGACATTAATATAATAATAATGTGGACATAAATTCAATATAATATAATATTCTTATTTTTATCAAATATTATTATATTTCTCTATTAGTGACCAGGTGTTTATGAGTGTCTCAAATCAGATTGGTCAACGATGTCCTTCTTGATAATTGAATATTTACACTCATTTTATAGTAAATTTTGATGTTCCTGAGAAAGTGGGGAAATTGGTGTACAATTATGAACGTACACCATTATTAATTATGATACATTATGTGTTCCATGTATCATAGCATTGGAAGTATCCTTCTGATTCATCACACATTTGTAGATCTACTAATCTTGATGTTAAGAATAATTTATCTTTTACTAATCATTCAGATTGGATATATGATTCTATGATGCTGGTATATCACGTGAGAATGTTATATTTGGTATTTTTTCCTATGATAACATGTTTCAGATTCATATGGTACATTGGAGAGGTGGGAACTACTAAGATATTATTGGCCTAATACATTGGATATAGAAGCATATTGGTATGTTTTAGGGGGATGGAATGATTTTATGGTAGGGAGGATGTACCATCATGTTACATGTTTTAGGTACCACTGAACCCTTCTTCTTATCATGTTTTGGTAGTGCTTTGTCTTAGGTTGCTTTGGGTGATGTTTTGTAAAATTTTCGAGGATTTTTGGGTTATTCATGATTGATGTATAGTATGTCAAAATTTTGTGAAACCCATATTAGAATTTAGGAAACCATGGGATGTGAAGGTTTTATGGTTTAAAAATCATATAAACAACAAGTTGAAACATTTCACCCCAGTTTAGTGGTTATGGTTAGTTTTAATCATTTTTATAATAGTGAGATCCTCTCTGGGAAACTATGAGTGTGAGATTATTTTGTTCTGAATTTTTATTTTCAATTCCCAAAGCCACCGATTTAAACCTCGTTCAACCCCCAATCACATAACTTGACTTCATGGTCATGGAATGAATTATTGTGGTGATTTTGAATCACCCAAACCCCACCTTTGGTGACTAAAATTTGTGGTGTAAGATACGACACCTTCGTGGTTAGTGGATCTCCATCCATTTATACTCTATATCCATATTATATTATGTTTTAACAATCATCATGTATTTGATGAGTCTAAAATATATTTAATGGGATGTTGATTAAATGAATGATTTTTGGATCTCTGATACCTTTGTTCCATGTTTTCATTCCGATTGCAGGTTTTGATTGCTTGATTTTCGTGATTTAAGGGAGCTGATTTCATTTTATATTTGGAATATAAATGAAACCTTGAGATTCATGATTTGTGAAAAATAACATTCAATTGATTTTGGAAAATATATATTCATATGATTTTGAATATGAATTAGAAATGGAATAGATTTTGGTAGATACCCACAATCCAATCAAATTGAAATTAAGAGTGTATTTTGAGATTTATGGAATTGATGAAATGGATATGGAATTTATTTATGGAAAAAGGATTAAATCATAATGATGAAAAAAATTATTGGTTTTGTATTTAAAATGGATGAATAGATGAGAAATCCATGTTTTGGATTTGAAATTGAATTGTAACATTGAAATAGAAAATTGTAGAAATTCACTTTTGAAAGTGGATTGATTGAAACGATATGATTTTCACTTTTTCTACTAATTGATTGTTCACACAAAATACTCAGTAGTCATTTGTTTTTTAGGAAAATATATCTAGGATTTCTATTCCCTAGAAATGGATTGATGTTTAAAACACTAATAAAACATAATTTATGAGGTCTTGTTCATGATTGGAAGGTGATGAGTTTTATTATGCCTCAATAGTAAGGATTTTTTTAGACATAATTATTCATGGTCACTGATATGAAGAGTATGGTAATCCAATTGGTATAAACTAACGTACTACAAAGAAGATGAACATTTTTGTTGTTGGGGTTATTTATATTATATATTCTAAATATTATATATTTTTTTCATCATTGTATATTTTTTATATAAACAGTCTTATATAAAATGTTGATTAAAACAATTTTTGAAATTAATTTAATCCCTTAAAAACCATTATTCTTTTAAAATACAAAAATTATATATCATTCCATGATTTTTTTAAATTTAATGAATTATACATTTTATTATTATAGACAATATTCCCAAACACTTGGTGAGAACGTATAAGTATTTTATCTCACAACCTACATCTTCCTTCATGTTTGTTTTTGATTTTCCTATTCTGGGTTCGAGGAAGGTGAAAATACTCCAAATAGGTGGTGGATATTCATTTTCTTTTGGACCATCAGTTGTTCTAGTTTTTATTTTTTATTTTTCTACTAAGAACATTGATGATGTAATAATTTTTTTACTTATTTGTATTTCGATACATTCTCCCTTTAGTGTTACGAGAATACTAACTTGTTATCATTTATTATCCCATATTTTGGTGAATGATTTTTCCCACTTGTTCTGGTTTGAATCGAGGTGCCAGTTACCAACCCATGGGGATCATGAAATCACTTCAGTCAATGTCTATGTAGTGTCTTATATTGGGGTTCCATATTATCATGGTCATTTAGTGAATGTTATGCGGTGTTATTGTCCCTACATTCACATGTATCAATTGAACATGCTATATAGAGGTTGAAGAAATAATTCCAATACCAAGTGATCACTATAGGTGATGTTGAAGATAATAATGATGTGGATGAACATAATTTAATCATATTCTCAAATTTATCCAATGAATTATTTTATTTTTTATTTTTATAATCAATAAAATATTTAATATTTTCCTTGAATATTATATATTTCCCTAAAACCATATGATCGGGGTTTCATGTTAAAACCCCTAGTGTAAAGCTTGCATATATTAGGATGTCTCATCTAGTTACAATTATGAAAAAAATACATATTTTATTTATATATTGGATTATTATACCTATGGTTTATTTTTATATAATACTTTCTTTAGGATCAATTTTAAAATATTATTCAATATTTATTCTAAGGGAAGGAAATTGTGATTCATTATGAGGTTGAATAATTATTTATCTCTCTAGGGGAGACATCATCCCCTTATCCATATAGAGATACAACATTAGTATCTATAATGATTGATATTATTAGGGAAGAGGAACATACAAATTCAATAGATGATATGTGTAATATTAAAGTTAAGGTTGTACATATTTTACAATATTGAATTGAAGTATTATCGGAATAATTACCTAGAATCCCTGAGATCGTGAAGTTGATTTTTTCATTGATTTAATCCCTTAAGAAAGACCTATATCAAATTTTTTATATATAATGTATACTTTTCAACTGGTGGATAAAATTAAATAAGTACATGCATTTTATTTTAAGAGGTTTATATGTCCAAGTATTTAACCTTAGGGAGCCCCTATAATTTTTAAAAAGATGTAATATGGATCTATGAGGATGTGTATTGGTTATAGGGAATTTAATGATATTACAAGATATAAAAAGTATCATCCCAATCGTATTGATGACTTGTTCAATAAAATATACAAATATCAATTTTTTTCAATGTATGACCTTGATTTTATGTATCATCAATTGCATTTAAATAAGGAATAAATTATAATGATAACATTTTAAATGAGGAATACAAATTACTTTTTTTTGTAATTTCATATATATTTGATAATGAACCATTATTTATCATTTATCTAATGAAAATAGTAATGAGAGAATATATTTTAAATATTATAGTGTTATTTGATGATGATTTGTTGGAGTGCTTGAAAATAATTGAGGACCATGAGAATCATTGTAAAATCATTCTCAAGACTCATAAGTAGAAGGAATTATGTGGTAATTTTATAATGTGTGAATTATGGATTTAGAATTTTTCATTTCATATACATATTTTCTCTAATGAAGGAATCTCATTTGATCTGGTAAATGAAAAAACAATCAAATGAATAGAATACACCAACAAACATAACTGAGTTATTCTATTTCATTTTATTGTAAAATTACATTCATAGATTTGGTTAATCAAAAACCATGATTGGATAACCAATTAAAAAATATTCCTAATAATGGGGATAATTTCACAGGTATAAGGAAATGTAAATTATTGTTTTTATAATTGATGAAGATATTGAGGAATTTTTTGATTTTTACTATACCATAAAAAAATGATTTATTTATGATATCTCGTGGTTCATTAATGAATGAAAAATGGATGTTCATGTATATAGAAGGATATATTTATTTTTCATTCATGTAGAAAGTAAAATACTCATGAAAAATAGATTTACAACACATGATATTATGTATCAAATTGTAATATTTTCATTAATGATATGAATACATTATCTCTTATGGGAATGATATGAGATATGCACATCACATAAGTGTCTGAAAAACTAATTTTGATAAATATTTATTAACATAAGGTAATTAATATGGATTGAGATACTCATTGATTATGATTTTATAACACACATACATACTAAAAAGTAAAATATAATAACATATTTTTTAGGAAGGAAATATTATTTATTATTGGCTAAAAAGTGGATTTAAGGGGCCACTATATTTATAGTTGTGGTAAATATAGATATGGGGAGTTTTAGGGAAGGGTATCCATTATTCCTTTCAAAAAACAGGTTACAATTCATAATTATTAGAAATTATTAAAATTTATTATTTTCATGATGTGGAATTTAAAAATAAAAGTAATGTCATGAGTGATAGAAACTTTGTATACTTTATATATGAATAGATAATTTTTATATTTTGAATGAATATGTTTTTAATATATACATGGGCTTAAAAGGAAATTATTTTATGATTCTTATAGATTAAATATATCTATAAGCCATGGTAAAACCACGAAATTGGAGGATTTTAAGGATAATCTTTGTTAGGATAATATGTATTATGTAAATTGTGATTGTGTATTAAGATATTTTATTTTTCAATAGGTTAATGCTATGATAGACCATCATTGGGGAGTTATAAAACCACTACAAATTATTATGGGGAAATGCGATGATATCATTATAGCCTTTGCCTCATGAAATCTAAATAATCCTAAAATGAATGATGAAATCTGGGTTATTGTTCATTTCCATACCAAATGTGCCCATTTCATCACTATGAGAGAAGATTTACCTCATGAGGTCATTGTAGAAATATATATTAACAAATATTTAATACATTATTATGAACTTCTATCTATTGTTTCTAATCATGATACCTGATTTACATCATGATTTTAGAAAATTATTTTTATGGATCTAGAAATAGAGCATCATTTGAGCACTTCCTATCACTCTCAATCTGATAGATAGTCAAAATTTACAATTGAATATTTAATAGACATGTTGAGTTCATTCTTAGTTAAACATAATGTTATAAGGCATCAATACTAACAAGTAGTAGAGTTTTTCTATAAATATATCTTCCATTAATGTTTTCCAATGCCACCATATATTGAATTATATGGATTGAAATTTCATACTCCATCTTGTTATGATGATAATGGTGATAGAAATATTATAGACCCAGAACATATCTAAGAGATAATAGTTATTGTGATGAATATTCATGTCCACATTAAATCATCTTAATGAATGGAAAATATATATGTGTATAACTAATGTGAAGATATGAAATTTTATTGGGAGATCACATTTTCATTTACTTCTTCCCATAGAAGGGTATACTAAGGATCAGTAAGAAAGGAAAACATATCCCTGGGTACATTTTACATTTTTATATTCTAGACAGAAATAGATATGTGGCATAGAATTTGGAAATTCTACCCTACATCTATAACGTATATGATATGTTCCATTTATCATTATTGAGGATGTACATTCCATATCCAACACATTATCCCACCAATTATGAAATATAATTTTAACTATATTTATCTTATTGTGATGATTCTATATGGATTTTGGACCCTAGAGAACATGTGTTGATAAATAAGATGACTAAACTAGTAAATTTATTTTGTAGAAATCATATGATAGAAAATGTGATATGGGAACCACCTGAAATTTTGATGAAAAACTACTAAATTTATTTTTTTATGTGATACAATAGAATATTCAAGGTTCAAATTTTTTATGGATGGATGAATGTAACACTCGATCATAAATTAAAATTTTCTATTATTTTCAAATAAGAAATAATATAATATAAATAGTCATATTTTACAATAGTATTGACACAATTTTTTTTTAAATTTAATTGATTTTATTAAATGTAATTTTATTTTTAAAAATAAACATTTTAAAATTAATATAGCCTAATGTTTTGGTATTATTATGTAATGATGGATTTATCATTGAATATAGAAAAATATTAATTTTTTCTATAATATCATTTCATTTTAAGTATTCAGATAATTTAAATGTCCTTTTATATTTTAAATATAATATAGGGTCAATTTGGTTTGGAATAATATTCTATTAATAAAAAATTTTCATGATTTTGATATAAGTTTAATTTTATGATTAGGCCCACATTTCAAAAAAATATCAATTGTTTTTTACACATTTATATTAATATTAATTTCCAATGCTTCACGAAATTGAGATCTGAATAATGGACACCATATTTGGAATCATAATGTCCAAAAAAATTTAATATTACCCTTTTATTTTTAGAAATTATGAATTTTTCCATGGAAAAATTTATATCATTTTTGAATGGTAAATAAGGTAATAAAGGTTAGATATAATGTGATAAGAAATTAAAAATCAATCCAAAACATGAATTGTATAAATATTAGCTTATTAATTCTTCTATATACATCACAATTTCTAATAAATAACAACTCATATATATTTAACCATAGTAGATGAATTTACATTATTTTAGTAAATGAAAATTATAAAATGTATGTTCATTTCTTTTAATTTCATTGATATATTTACATAAGGATTTAGTTTTTTATTATGGAATATAAAAAATATTTTGGACATCATTAATTTATTTATATCATTGAAATTTATTACCAATTTTAAGTGATAAATTAATTAGTATAAATTCTAATTCACCTCCAATAATTTATATATTCTAAAAAATAAATATATAAATAAATTATATTAAAAAATATAAAAGTAAATTTTTTAATTGAGTAGAAATAAATAAGTAAATAAAAATATATATATAAACTATTGTATTATTTTTTAATTGTAAACATTGAAATTGAATATTTTCATTTATTTCATAAAAGTCAAAAAAAATGAATTTTGAATTTTTTTTAGTATTAATAGTTTAGGAAACAAAACGTTTTTAAATATTTAAAAATCATAAAAATATTGAACAAGTTAATGTATTATTACAGATAGTTTTATAATTTCCCTCTTGAATATTTATGACAAGCATATTACATTATTTTTAAAATTGAAACCATTTTAGAATGAATAATTTCTTATTGTGGTTAAGGATATAATTTTTTAATGAACGTGTTAATCTAAATGATAATGTATAAAAAATAACCGAAACCTATCCAAATTATTTTGGATTGTGGTATTAAAAAACAATACTATCTTATCTTCTAAATTATGGCCATATTATACCACTTTCACATATAAATGAATTTATTATAGTTAAATTTGTTTTTAATTCCTTGTATGTCCTTTCGTTCCCTCTAGAAATTCACCACATATATTCCTTTGTTTACTCTATATAGAGTATCATATATTGACAAAAACCTACATAGTAATCTTTTAAACCTCATTATAAATGTTTTTGATTTTTTTCACCCCAAAATATTAACCCTAGTGTCCCTAAGAAAAGATCCAAAGGCGGTTTCTCTGAGAGAAAATAATTATCAAAAACACCATATGTCTTTTTTACATCATCATTTACTAAAATTAGTTATTAAATAAAAATTCCAATATAGAAACCCCAGAATATTATATACAATGAATTGTTATTATTTTGATGAAGATATATTTATCCATATTCTTCTGCATCGAATGAGAAAAAAACATTTGCTCATGTCTATGAGGGAATATCATTTTGGAAACTAATTTAATTTTGTTTACTTCACTGCATCATATGGATATTCATAATGATGTTACTAAAAAATATGGAAGATTGAAATTAAATAATTTTTATTCTGAAATAATAATATCATATCTACCAGCATAACTTCCAAACAATTTGAAAATGATACTGTCTTTTTTGTGTATGTATGGACAACCACTGCCATAAAGTTATGTGATCCATTTTACTTTTACGATTTATGTATCCGATAATAAAAATTGACAGAATGAATATATATGATATATATATGATATAAAAAATATTATATGAAGGTTATTTATTATTTACCTCTGTCTCATTCCAACCATAAAATTGTAAAAACTATGTTTATGCATACATAAGACTGACTGTCTCTATGAATGGCGTATTTCATTTTTATGTCTGTATATTTTAAGGAGGAATCTAAATTTATATATAATAAATATATATAATAATTATAACAAGAATAATTTTTTTAATATGTAAAAATAGTCAATTTTAATGGACTATAACTACATATTCGAATCATACATGAAAAAACCAGGTAACATCCGAAATAATGTTAATAGAAAAAATATTGTTAAAAATGAGGGATTAATTGTAATAAATAGATCATATACATTGATATATATACATTTTTGGTTATATTATGTATGTACAATAAATTTCAAATGTATATAATTGGGTAAAATGACTTATAGGGAATGTATAGGATAAGGTAATGGATTTCATCTTCGTTACCACTCCACTGATACATATTTGGTTTTATGAACATATTTAATTATAAGATGTATATATATTACCCAATTTAGTGAATTTACCTGAACATCAGTTTATAAAATATAAATTATTATTTAATTTACGTTACTCTTTAATGGGGTATTTGTAAATGAAAAAATGATATTATTTATCTTTTTTAATGTGAATAATTTTCCTCCAATTACATATTTAAAAAATATATTTTACCTATGTAAATTTTTATTAATAAAATGATTATTAAATGAAATTTTATATCATCCTTTCCTTTATTCATGGTTTTAAATGAATCATTATAATGTTTCACAAAATGTATCATTATCAAATTTAATTAGAAGTAGTCAAATGGAACTATTTCAGTTAATGTATATAGTGACAATATACATTCTTAATTCCATTACAATTTTGTTCCCATTAAATTATTATACAAGTATTAAATAGATATAATAATAAATCCATTTAATTATATTACATTATGATAATTTAATTTTATGTTTATTTTATTCATTACAAGAACTGAATTTACTATACAATATACTTTTGGTTGGTAATCTCTCATTTTATTATTAATCTAAAGGGCTTATGAACATTTAGTTCTATATTTGAATAGGGAAAATGCTAAAATATATTATTATTGTTTTCCAATATGAATTTTTATATTAAAAATTCATTTTAATGTTATTAATCCATATTATTAATTCATTGGACATAGAAAGTTAAAGGGTGGGGCCCTCTATTAGATAACCATTCGATTCAGAGCTAGTTTCATTAAGTCGTATTAGCTTGGGTATTTTTTTTATTCCTTACATATTTACATGTCATGTATTTGAACATGGTCATGATGGAAGGATAGAAATGTATGAAATTATTAATTATATTATTATAAATTAATTTATTATTATCCTTGTTATTATTTAGGATCTTATTTTATCCATGTTTTTATTGAAATTTCACGATAAATTTTTTATTTATAATTTTATTATTGTTTATCTCTACTATATAATTCTGGTTTTTTATTCCATAGAATATTCCACTATATTCTTCCATTACAAATCATATGAGTTCAATTTCAATATTTTTTTTCATATAATAAGGATATAAAGAAAAAACAGTTTAACGATTTTAATGGATAAATGATTGATTTTCACATTGTTTGATTACCATCCAGTGTAATATGGATGTCATATGCCTATCAAATATTTTATGATAATTAATTTAATATATTTCATCAAGTTATGATACCTTGTATCATTTCCCAATGTAATAATGTAATCAATAGCTATATGGTACTTTTATCCTCATTATTTAGTATGTATCACATGTTTTTTAGTGTTGATCATGGGAACCTTTATTTGTAAATCAATTATCAGAGGAAACAACCTATTGCTAGACACTAATGGTAAGTATAATCATAATATAACATCATAATGTCTTCATAATATTGATAATGTGTATTTTCCTATAAATTAAATCCATATATAGATAATATAAAATTAAAGTGGTTGTAGAATTAATTCTCCAAAGGTAAACACTATGAAAGTGGGGGTTTAGAATTTACCTCATATTCAATTTTTTTAATATTAGTGGGCATAATAATAAACCACTAAATAATTTTTTTTGGGATATTATATGAATCAAATTCACTTTAAAAAATATTAATAAATACATGAAACTATTTTTTTTTGTTTTGATGATATTTCTAATCAAACTATGAATTTAATTCTAATATATTATATGAATTATTTTTCAATTTATGTTAAGAGTTACATAAAATTTAGAATTATACATCATTATTTGAAATTCATAGTCATATGTGATAATATATCATTTTCCATTATTTAATGATTTTTCCAAGTGGGAGGAATGGAATGTGTATCAAGACCCATAGTATAAATAATTATTTCTTATATAATGAAATTTATAATATTGAGACTGAATATATAATTTTTTTGAAATTCCAGAGTCATGTTTTGTCATGTATTATTTTATATATAGAGAGACATTTTTCTCCAAAGAATGATACTATGATGTTGGAAAACTTATTTCATCTTAAAATTACATCCTCTAAGAAGATTACTTATCTTTTAGTAGTGTAACACTATATTAATTATTTCCAAAATATATTTTGTGCTTTTTGGTGTTATTAATGGAAAATTTATATTCTATATATTTTTTATTTAAAAAATATTATAATAAATGTTCTGTTTTGATTAAATATGTCATCTATTTTGGGGAAATAAATGATATTTAATAGGAAAATGTTTAGGACATATTCACTAAAAAATACATTCCTTGAGAGAAGCATGATGATTGGAATGGATATTTTAAAATTTTCAAAATGGATGATGAATATTTTTATAAGTATTCACCATAATATACATGATTAACAAGTCATGTTACTGAATATGTATAAAACCCTTTGTGTTATAATTTTCGTTTCTTGTAAGACATATCCATTCCATCAAACTGTGTTACTCAATAAATATTTTTCAACATATGAGGATATAGTATCATATAACTTTAAGTAAAATATGCAATACACTGGGTATTTTATTTTCCTAAAATTTAATGATAAAAAGTTTATTATTGATCACTATGTAACTTAAAATAATAGAAAAAGAAAAAAAATATAAGATTGGAATTTCTAACTCCTCATAATTTTTTTAAAAAAATTCCCTTTGGTATTTCCATAAAATAATTGTAAAGACCCGTAAATTTCAAGGAATTTTTTTCCTTAAATACCTTGGAGTTTTACCAGTATGCAGTTTCTGACGACACTCAATTCCGAGGCTCGGAGTGCCCTAAATCAATTTACGAAATTTAGCTCAGGTATGTTCAGTAAATGAACAAGCGGGTTTTTTTATCTTTTGAACCGATGCTCGGAATTGAAATCCGAGGGCACTGATGGACTCGCAGTGCCGGTAATTTCATAAGGGGACCTTTGATATAGTTGCGTTTTGAGTAGGTTGAGATTTAATAATTGGGGATTTAGTATAAAAATAAATAAAATTTGTTGTGTACAAATTTTATTGTGGAAGGTGGTTAATAACCTACAAAGGGGGAGTTAGAGGTGGGGGGCCACACCCACCTAACCTCTCATGGGAGGGTTTAGTGTGGTGGGTCCCACATGAGACCCTAACTTCTCACCTCTCCCACAACTCCCTAAACACCCTTATTTATGAAATATCTTCACTTTTCCCTCTTAATTAATTATGCCAACACTCTAATTAATAAATGGAGTCATCTTCAATTAATTAAAGAGGTGATTTGATTTTTGAAATGCTTGGAAAATTTATTAGAATAAGGGAGAGCCTTATTTTTAATTTTGGGTTGGCAAAACTTATGCTGGAAAATCCTTGAAGAGTTAGTAAGAGAGGTTTCCTCTTTCGACAATGAACGTTCTCTCTCAACGAAGAACAATCCTTCAACAGAGGTCAGATTCCGATGAATCCCCGATGCTCAAGCTCGAATCTGAAGTGTGAGGCGGACGCAAAGATCGACTTCAACTTCATCCCCTTTCTGTGACGTCGTCAAAAAACTTGATAATCAAGGTAGGGCTTGTTTTTTTATAACTATAATTATGTGAATTATACCCTCTAGGTTGGACATTCTTAATTGTTGAACAATGGTATGAGCCTCTGACGCGGAGGGCACGAGCTAACGAACAAGCCTGGAACCTCCACAAATTATTCGCTATGCACAGATTGACGGGCGACAACAAACGGGGCCAAAATGGTGATTTGAAGCCTCCGCAGTGAATTTCAGGCCCCGAGGTGACTTTAGGCGCCGACGGCGGGTGAAATGGACCACCGAATCGTGTTCGGTGGTCCGCAGAAAGCGGCGGTGGCGTGCCGCCAGAGCAGAACCACTGCGGCTGAGCCACGACGGCGGATCAAAACCGGAATGGTTAAGCTATTCCGGATGAAGAGAGGTGTGGCTTAATGCCATGGAAGCTGGGGCCCAACGCCCAACCGGCCGGCCGGGGTGGGCCACGCAGACTGGACAGCCAGCGCCGGGCCGGGCCGCCAGCGCCTAGTCGGGCCGCCAGTGCCAGGCCGGGCCGCCAGCGCCGGGCTGGGCCGTGCCGACTGGGCTGGGCCACGCCATCCAGGCCAGGCCGTGCCCAACCTGGCCGAACTCGGGCCCGGGTTGGGTCGCCCAGTTCGGGCCGACCCAGGGGGTGTTGGGCCGGGTCGAACCGGGCCCAGACCCCCTATTTCAGACTATTTTTGGTTAAAAAGAAATATATTGAGCCACGGTACTACGATCGATGCACCTTCAGTTGCGTAGGATTACTTGCATCGAGACGGTCGTTTTGGTATAGTACACTCAAGGTTTTGGCAAAGTTTTGGTATGCCCGAGTTGGTTTGAACCTGAAACCAACCGGGCCCTCAGAGCGGAAACACTTATAACTTGAGCTCCAGATGTCTGATTGACGAGCCGTCGACTTTGTTGAATTCCTATTTGTGAGAAGGTTATTTTGGTATACGTCACCTAAGATTTGGAAGCAGTTGGAGTATGTTCGTGTTGGATTGTACCTGAAATACAACTGGGCCCCTGGAACAGAAAAACTAATAACTCTCAGACTGGAAGTCCGTTTGATGAACCGTCTGCGGTGTTGCTAATCTCGTTGAGTAATGGTCCCTCTGAGTATACCCCATAAGAGATCGGGGTAAATTTGAGATACAGTCAAGTTGGTTCGTACATGAAACCAACCGGGCCCCAGAGACTAAAAGGTTAATAACTCACAGACCGAGCGTTCGATTGATGCGTCGTCTATTGCGTTGAGACCCCTTTGACGAGACGGTTATTTTGAGATACTCTAAGTGAGTTCTAGAAGACTATGGATATCGTATGAGTTAGAAACGAGCATATTTCTAACCGGGCCCCTGGAATAGAAAAGCCTTTAACTCTCAGACCGGGTGTCCGATTGACGCGCCGTCTATCACGTTGAGTTCCTATTGACGCAACAGAAATTTGGGATACATAATCTCAGGACTTTATGACAGTTGATGTATCGACCCCTTGGATCGTGGAGTGGACCCTCCCAGAATCGAGTGTGCTGTGTGTGGGAACCCTAGAGATGGCTGCAACTGCGACGACAATGACGACTGTACTTGGATCCTACATGGGTTCGACAGCGAGGATGACTGTACTTGGATCCTACATGAGTTCGGAAGAGAGGACAACTGTACTTGGATACTATGTGGGTTCAGCAGTGAGGAAGACTGTACTTTGATCCTCCGTGGGTTCTGCAGCGAGGATGACTGTACTTGGATCCTCTGTGGGTTCGGCTGCGATGAAGACTGTACTTGGATCCTACGTGGGTTCGACAGTGATGGTTACTGTACATGGATCCTACGTGGGTTCGGTAGTGATGACTTCTGTACTAGGATCCTACGTGGGTTCGACAGAGGAGATGATTCAGAGGCTACATGTAATCATCTCCACCCCTCTTTGTGAGTAGTATACCTGTGTGAGCTAAGTCTTAACTTTCAATCATTATCATCGATGTGATTGACTTGTGATTTCCTATGTGGACTAGTTGTGATTTCCTGTGTGTAATGGGTTGTGATTTCCTATGTGGACTGGGTTATTATTACCTATGTGGACTGAGTTATGATTTCCTGTGTGGACTTGTTGTGATTTCCTGTGTGGATTGGGTTGTGATTTCCTTTGTGGACTTGGTTGTGATTTCCTATGTGGACTGGGTTATGATTTCCTGTGTGTACTTATTGTGATTCCCTGTGAGGACTGGGTTGTGATTTTCTGTGTGGACAGGGTTGTGATTTCCTATGTGGACAGGGTTGTGATTTCCTGTGTGGACGAGTTGTGATTTCCTGTGTGGACGAGTTGTGATTTCCTGTGTGGACTGGGTTGTACTTTGGCTCGTGAGTTGGAACCAAACTGGAATTGATGACCTAGGTATATGTATGGGCATATACCTAAGTAGAGTTGGATTATACTTCGTGTTTGTATATTTTCTTTGTGGTTATCCTTGTTGGGTTTAGAGAGACATTGAGGGTCTCAGGGTCCCTACTGAGTAACGTTATACTCACCCCTGCACGGGCTATTCCCGCTCCTCGTTGTGTTGGATGCAGAAGACAGACAGCGCTAACAGAGACCGAGTGTACGAGGACAAGATGGTACCCAGAGGTGAGTACCAAGACGAGTCAGTACCCGGAGGTGGACTTCACAATGAGACAGTACTTGGAGGAGGTTGGAGGGCGAGAGCGTTGAGGAGGCTATCTGTACCTACCCTTTAGGTAGGATCTGAGGTGGACGACCCATGAGCTACTTCTGTATTCCAGTTATTTGTCTTTTCTGTTATAATTTCGTTCAGTTGTAGCTGTACTTTATAGTTGGGTTTGTATTCTGGCCCATTTACATTTCAACACTTTCTTTTTTTACTTAGTGTATTACTTCCACTTGTTCTCTGGGTGGATGTGTTTATGTTTTGTAAAGGCAATGCCTTCCTAGTTATTGGGATTTACTCCTTTAGTGCTAGTCGCTAGCCCCTGGCCTATGGAAGGTGGGCTTGGGGTAGTCACGACCTGGGCCCTAAGGACGGGTCGTGACAAATTGGTATCAGAGGAGTCGGTTCTACCATAGAACTCATGACTATGATCATTATTTTCTGTGAAGAAATAGTGTTATGAGTATTGAGTGTGGTTTTCAGTCCAAGGAGTCCAGTGTTGGTGTAGTGGCCGAAGTATCCATACACCAGGAACTTGACCTCTGAATTCGAACTCAGTGCACAAAAACACTGATTGCATGTGTGTTTCAGGAGTTCCCTTTGTGGTCTCTTTTTTTCAACTCAACAGGTATACTGTACTAACCGTGGTGCACCTATTTCTTCTCAGGATGGCCACACGTAGGCATCCAACTAGGGTTCCGAGTTACGTGCGATATGGAAGCCCACCGAGCAACGAGGCCTTAGTGTAAGGCCCCATTATAGAAGAGGCCTATGATGTTACAAGGTGAGGCAGATTACCAGGAAGTAGTGGATTAGATGGAGGTGATTTCTAGAGTTTTACACCTAGTTTAGACACTAGTAGAGAAGATGGTGATCTTGGATACTGGTGTTTACCCAGTGAACGACCATGAGGTTGGTCTATATAATAATGAGACTTTGGTATGTGGACCAATTCATGAGATAGTACCTTCATGTAGTGTGCCAGCTATAACACAACTAGTTGGTCAGCAGTTTCAACTGGTGGTACTGTTAGATGATGCATGTAGGCTTAGTATCTTAAATGTATTTCAGCATCAGATACCCCTCAGGTTTTGAGGCAAGCCTAATTCATAGGTGGCTGAAGACTGTCTTGAGGTGGTGGATGAGAGTTTTTAGAGCTTATACTGCTTCGTCAGGATGACATGTCGGTAGATGAGTATTCATCAGGGCATACCAAACCATTTCTTGTACTCGATGAATACGATGAGATAATTGCATCAGAGATCGGACTTCTGAGAGAGGTGTGTCTAAAGGACATTTGAGCCAGCACTTTTTTTATATGCATTCCTACTTATGCTAGGGTGCTAGAGAGAACCTTTGTGGTTGATAATTCTTTAGATGAGTGGATACAACCAGTGAAGGTTAGTAGTGGGAAAGTAGGAAACTGGTGCCGGTCTCGGAGACTTGGGTGTGTAAAATGTTTCAAGAAGAGGAAGTGTTTAGGACAAATGAATCTTCAGAGTAGAAGACGTGGAAGCAGAGCTGGGAGAACAGCATGTGGTGGTGTACATTTTGACATGTTACAACCACCCACCTTTGTAGTCCCCGCCAGGCTCATGGAGTAGGAGGGAAGGGGAAAAGAGTAGCTTTATGCGGTCAAGGAGTGTGACACAGGGGCTCTAGGAATGATTCGAGGTATGGTGTGTGTCTACTATGAGCTTCCTTATCAATAGACATAGATACCAATCATTCCTTTGTTCCACGAATATTGTCCCAGACCTAGAGTTTCCGGTTAAGCCTTTGACTTGATCCTCACGTCTGGAGATACCTTTGGGAGGATACTTGATAATCATGCTTATGCTGATGGTGTGATCTTACCCTTGAGGTGAGAGTTTCGGTTGGAACATCTTGGTGGAAGTGTCGAGGCCTTATGACATTAGTTTGGGTATGGACTGCGCAACCACAGTTCATACACAGATTGACTGTATTAGGAAAAAATGTTTTGGTTTACCTACAACGTTGGGATGGGTTTTCCTTGGTCGGCGAAAATGAAACCACATGCAGCACATGATTGAATCATGCATAAGTGGGTGCAATTGATCACTCATGAGTCAGCCATACTTAGATTTGAGCCAGACTTCTCCAGAGTTGTTGCACCGCTTTTAGCATTGGCGAAGAAGTGGAAAACCCTTCGTGCAGTCAGGGATATGCCAACAGAGCTTTTCAGGAGCTGAGGTAGAGGTTGACTAGTGTGCTCATTTTGTGGCTACTGGAGAAGGTGAAAATCATCCATGAGTAGATGAAGACTGCACAGAGCAGGCATAAATCCTATGTTGATAAGATATAGAGACCACTGGAGTTTGAGGATGGAGACCATGTTTTCCTATGGGTCTCACCTCCACGAGGTCTATGGAGATGTGGCCGAGGAGACAAGTTATCTCTAAGGTTCAACAGACCTTTATAGGTCGACAATAGGGTAGGCGAGGTGGTTTACCGCTTTAACTTTCCACCTCAGTTGCACTGGGTGCACAATGTCATCCACATATCTCAGCCGAGGAGATACGTGCATGACCCTTCACACACCATCGACCACAGGGAGATGAACATCGATAACTGGGCGACATTCACGGAGGTTACAGTAGAGGTTGAGGATAGACCGGAGTGGGTCCTACAAGAACGGTTGATTCCTCTTGTGCGCTTTCATTGGAAGCACATGAACCTCTAGGAGAGCACATGGGAGCGGGAGGCTTAGATGCGTGCTTGGTACCTCCATTTGTTTCCCTAGTTTGTGTTATAACTTTACTGGGATGTAAATCTCTGTGGTGGGAGTAATGTAAAGACCCGGAAATTTCAAGGAATTTTTTTTCTTAAATACCTTGGAGTTTTATGAGTACGCAGTTTCTAACGGCACCCAATTCTGAGTCCCAGTGTGCCCAGAATCGATTTCAGATATTTAGCTCACGTACGTTTAGTAAATGAATGAGTGGGTTTTTCTATCTTTTGAACAGGTGCTCGGAATTTAAATTCGAGGGCACCGATGGACTCGCAACGCCGATAATTGCTTAAGGGGACCTTTTCCATAGTTGCGTTTTGAGCATGTTGAGATTTAATAATTGGGGATTTAGTATAAAATAAATAAAATTTGTTGTGTACAAATTTTATTGTGGAAGGTGGTTAATAACCTAAAAAGGGGGAGTTAGAGGTGGGGGCCCACACCCAACTAACCTCACATGGGAGGGTTTAGTTTGGTGGGGCCCACACGAGACCCTAACTCCTCACCTCTCCCACAACTCCCTAAACCCCCTTATTTATGAAATCTCTTCACTTTTTCCATCTTCATTAATTATTCCAATACTCTAATTAATAAATGGAGTCATCTTCAATTAATTAAAGAGTTTATTTGATTTCTGAAATGCTTGGAAAATTTATTAGAATAAGGGAGAGCCTTATTTTTAATTTTGGGTTGGCAAACCTTGTACTGGAAAATCCTTGAAGAGTTTGTAAGAGAGGTTTCCTCTTTCGACGAAGAACGTTCTCTCTCGACAAAGAACAATCCTTCAACGGAGGTCGGATTCCGACGAATCTCTGACACTCAATCTCGGATATGAAGTGTGAGGAGGACGCAAAGATCGACGTCAACTTCATCCTCCTTCCGCGACATCGTCAAAAAACTTCATAATCAAGGTAGGGTTTGTTTTTGTATAATTATAATTATGTGAATTATACCCTCTAGGTTGGAAGTTCTTAATTGTTGAACAATGGTATGAGCCTCTCACGCGGAGGGCACAGGATAACGAACAATCCAGGACCCTCTGCAAAATTTTCATTGTGCGCGGATTGACGGGCGACAAAAACAGGGCTGCAATGGAGATTTGAAGCCTCCGCATTGAAGTTTAGGTTCTGAGGCGACTTTAGGCGTAGGCGGTGGGAGAAATTGACCACCAGAGCACGTCCGGTGGTCCATGGAAAGCTGCGGCAGCGCGGTGGCGGTGGCGACCGGCGGCGACAGCGCGCCGCTGGAGTAGAACCGCCGCGGCTGAGCCGCGATGACATATCAAAACCGGAATGGCTAAGCCGTTCTGGATGCGTAGGGGCGCGGCTTAATACCGCGCCAGCTTGCCACCAACGCCACCCCGGCCAGCCGGGGCGGGCCACGCGGACCGGACCGCCAGCGCCGGGCCGGGCCGCCAGCATCGGGACGGGCCGCCAGCGCCAGGCCGGGCCACCAGCACCGGGTCGGGCTGCCAACGCCGTGCCAGGGCAGGCCATGCCAGACCAGGCCGGACCTGGGCCCGGGTCGGTTCAACCCGGTTTGGGCCGACCCAGGGGGTGTTGGACCGGGTCGAACCGGGCCCATACTCCCTATTTCGGACCGTTTTTGAAAAAATGGAAATATCTTGAGATATGGACCTCCGATCGATGCACCGTCAGTTGTGTAGGATTTCTTGGATCGAGATGGTCGTTTTCATATATTACACTAAGGGTTTTGGTGAAGTTTGGGTATGACCGGGTTGGTTCCAACCCGAAACCAACCGGGCCCTCAGAGCGGAAACACTTATAACTTAAGCTCCGGACGTCCGATTGAAGAGCCGTTGACTTTGTTGGATTTCTCATGGTGAGACGGTTCTTTTGGTATAATTCAACTAAGATTTGGATGTAGTTGAAGTATGGACGGGTTGGATTGTAAATGAAATCCAACCGGGCCTCTGGAACGGAAAAAATAATAACTCTCAGACCGGACGTCCGTTTGACAAACTATCAGCGGCGTTGGTAATATCATTGAGTAACAGTCACTTTTAGTATACCCCATGAGTGTTTGGGGGTACATTTGAGATACGGTCGGGTTGGTTCATACACGAAACCAACTGGGCCCGTGGGACTAAAAGGACAATAACTCACCGACCGGGCGTCCGATTGATGCGCCGTCTGTTGCGTTGAGACCCCTTTGATGAGATTGTTCTTTTGCGATACTATAAGTGAGTTCTGGATGACTATGGATATAATCCGGGTTAGAAATGAGCGTATTTCTAACCGGCCCCCTTGAATGGAAAAGCCTTTAACTCTCAGCCCAGGCGTCCGATTGACGCGCCGTCTATCGCGTTGAGTTCCTATTCACATAATAGTACTTTTGGGATAAATAAACTCGGGAATTTGTGACGGTTGATGTATCGACCCCTTGGCTCGTGGAGTAGACCCTCCCAGAATCAAGCGTGCTGTGTGCGGGAACCATAGAGCTAGGTGCGACTACGACCACGACGATGATTGTACTTGGATCCTACGTGGGTTCGGCAGCAAGAACGACTGTAATTGGATCCTAGGTGGGGTAGGAAGCGAGGAAGACTGTACTTGGATCCTACGTGGGTTCAGTAGTGAGGATGACTGTACTTGGATCCTCCGTGGGTTCAGCTGCGAGAACGACTGTACTTGGATCCTCTGTGGGTTCGGCAGTGATGACGACTGTACTTGGATCCTATGTGGGTTCGACAGTGATGGTTACTGTACTTGGATACTATGTGGGTTTGGCAGCGATAAATTCTATACTAGGATCCTACATGGGTTCGGTAGATGAGATGATTCAGAGGCTACATCTAATCATCTCCACCCCTCTTCATGAGTAGTATAACTGTGTGAGCTAAGTCTTGACTTTAAATAATTATAATCGATGTGATTGAGTTGTGATTTACTCTGTGGACTAGTTGTGATTTCTTGGGTGGACTGGGTTGTGATTTCCTATGTGGACTGGGTTATTATTTCCTATGTGGATTGGGTTGTGATTTCCTGTGTGGACTTATTGTGATTTCCTGTGTGGAATGGGTTGTGATTTCCTATGTGGACTGGGTTGTGATTTCCTATGTGGAATGGGTTGTGATTTCTTGTGTGGACTTGCTGTGATTCCCTGTGAGGACTGGGTTGTGATTTCCTGTGTGGATAGGGTTGTGATTTCCTATGTGGACTGGGTTGTGATTTCCTATGTGGACTAGTTGTGATTTCCTTTGTGGACTGGGTTGTACTTTGGCTCATGAGTTGGAGCTGAACCAGAATTGATGAGTTAGGTATATGTATGGGCATATACCTAAGTAGAGTTGGTTGATACGTCAAGTTTTTATCTTTTCTTTGTGATTATCCTTATTGGGTTTAGAGAGACCTTGAGGGTCTTGGGGTCCCTACTGAGTAACATTACACTCACCCCTGCCTGGGCTATGCCCGCACCTCATTTTGTTAGATGCAGACGACGGAAAACACTGACAGAGACCGAGTGTACGAGGACTAGATGGTACCCGAAGTTGGGCCTCAAGACGAGTCAGTACCCGGAGGTGGACATCATGATGAGAAGGTACTCGGAGGAGGTTGGTGGGCAAGAGCGTTGAGGAGGCTATATGTACCTACCCTTCAGGTAGGATCCGAGGTGGACGACCCAGGAGCTACTTCTGTATTCCAGTTGTTTGTATTTTCTATTTTACTTTTGTTCTGTTGTAGCTGTACTTTACAGTTGGGTTTGTATTCTGGCCCATTTACCTTTTAACACTTTCTTTTGTAATTATTGTATTACTTCTTCTTGTACTCTGGTTGGATGTGTTTATATTTTATAAAGGAAATTCCTTCCTAGTTATCGGGATTTACGTCTTTGGTGCTAGTCGCCAGCCCCTGGCCTATGGAAGGAGGGCTTGGGGTAGTCACGACACAGGCCCCAAGGACGGGTCATGACATAATTGAGTGCCTTTGATAATTATTTTGATAAAGGCCATTCTAATCATTAATTCCAAGGAACGTTTCATTGGTAAGACTATAAGGAGATGTGGATGTACTCGTGTGGATGACCCTGGTGAGAAGTTAATTTACTATAGGAATGGATAATGGAGAAAGTCTATGATTATGAAATCACCACACCTTAGCTTGATGTACAAAATATTTTGAAAACATGTAATTTGGCCATAAACACAATGTTATCTATTTATTATTTTTTCTTTCAGAAGTATATGGAAATTATCATCTACTAAAAAATTGAATTTTCCCCTAATACATTGTGAAATGATATTTTGATCAAAACTCACAAATGGAATTTTCTTACAATGAACACATATTTGGATGTATGTAATAAGGCGAAAAAGTATTTTGAAGTTGAGTTTGTGGTTTTTATTCCAATTTAGGTCCTTTTTTTAATTAGTTTTATACAATAAGTAATTACTAGATGAATCATAAAATAAGTTATATTAAACTAATAGTATTGTCTATATTGAAATAAAAATTTACTATATTTTTTATTTTATTTGGTAGATATTATTGATGTTTAATGAATTAATATATTAATTCATGAAATAATATTTTGTTTAAATTTAGTATTATCTTATCAATACAACCCTTTTATTAATTATTGAATAACTTTTATTTCTTCTGTGAATAAAATAATTAATTAAGGGTTAATTTGTGCGCTTCTAGAATTAAAATCCCTTATAGTAATTCTTTATTATAGTGAAACTAAAAAATTGATTAAATCAATCAATCAAAGGGGGGAAATTTCACTTAGATAGTAGAAAGGAATAAATTATGTATTTTTTCAAATTATATAAATTCTTGAAGAAGATAAAAAATTATGTGTCAAACATTACAAAATTATACACATTTTGAATCCCATTAACAATTATAGTTCATTTAAATAGATATATATATGGTTTAATAAATATATATGATATATTTATTAGTCGTAATCAAGATATTGATATTGAAAAAACTATAAATTATATCATGATCCATATCTTCATATGAATTAATAATTGAAATTTTAGGATAGTATTATTCTAAGGGTGTATAATTTAAGTTCCATGGATTTTATTAATTGATTTCCTTTACATAATTCAATTTTGTATAGTGTGTACCATAAATAACACTGAGCCTCAATGAACTATGATGTACTATAAAAATATGATTATTCATATATGACAAGTATAAAAAAGAAAGTAATTTTTTTTTCTATAGATAGGAATAACAATACTATGAAATATATGTTACTAAATTTATCATAATAAATTAATAATATTTAATATTATGATTTTATAGGTTTTTTAATTCATTTTTCATTCCTTTGTTGGACATAGGAGAAAAAACATGGTTATATGGAATATTCCATATATATTAAAAAATTATTTTCTAACACATGACTTTAATGGAATTATTATGATGTCCAATATTATGAATTATATAATTATTAAACCAGTTATTATTGTTCATTCCACTATTTATGTTCTTATGTCACCCATGATTATATTCCACTTTCATGATAAAAATTATATAGAATATTAAATTATTTATATCTCTTATATATTATATTATATTTATTTACTCTATGATATATTCCACTATATTTTTCCCATACGAAGTATCCTTTTTCACTATTTATTATCTTTTCCTCTACATAGGATATGAAGAAGGAATCTTTTAATTTGTTTCATCATTGAAAGAAATTTTTTCATGAATTTTTTTACAATCCAATGTAATACAGATGTAAAACATGAATATAATAATTCCATCCTAAAGTACAGAAATGTTACTTTATTTTGAGGTACCATTCTTTTCCACCATTTTAATAAAGTAAAAACCATTTTGGGGTTAGTGGAGTTACAATACAATAGTATGGTGTTATAGTAGAATGTAAATTGGTGTGAGATTTATATATATTTGATTATTAAAAATAGTTTTTTAGCATCATTCTTTTAATTTATTTAAAATTTAATAATTAATTGAGGTATTTTATTTTTTTATTTTTTTCTCTATGTTTATTTATTATATTATATAGTTATTTTTGAGATTTACACAATAAGATATATTTATTTATCAAATTTTTTTCATAGATTCATTTTTATTCTAATTGATGAGATTCATTTGTACAATGTATTTTTTGGAGACTCTATTTTTAATTATCCTATTTAATTTTCCTCTTAAGTGTTTTATATGGTTGGATGTGGTATGGATGTGAACTTCTAGCGAAAAAAGTTTTATTTGTATTTAGTGGACAACATTTCATGGCGTTTTCCCCAAAATGATGTGGCTGATATAAATTCATCACAGACTTTTCTATAGTCATGATGGTGTGTCTATTTTTACTGAAATATAGAGTTTAAATTATGTTTGTCTCTTACTAGTGTATTCTAAATTTTTGATTGGAAACCATGACCCTATTTGAGAAGATCTCATGTTTTTCATGTATTGTTTTAAAGACTTATTTTTCCTTAATCCTTCATAAATTTTAGTGTTGGGAAATATCTATTTTTGGTTCATTAATGATAAAAAGGTTTGTTTTTTATTATAATGTTAGGGAATTATAAATTTTTATAAAATATGATTATAGGTGTATTGAAATGTTTTCTTTGGTCAAGCCCAAAATTGGTAAAATTTTATGTATTTATTAAGGGAAATGACTGGTGATTTAAATGGCTATATTGGTGAAAAATAATTATAGTTTTTGGGAAAATATTCATTGGCTCAAAGAACTCCATGGATTGGGAAAAAATGTAATGATTTTGTGTAATATTGAAATTTTTTAAATTTATAAACTCCTAAATTCTCAATCTAAATTTTAACCTTCATGAAAACCCTAAGAATATTAAATGCTCATCTTAAGTGTTCTATACACCCTTGGAAAGTCATTGAGCCCCCAAATTATTTATATTCAGCTAATATGGTCTATGGAACTAATAATTATATTCACTGATTAATTATATTGGTAATTATGTTTAAGATACTATGATTTTAGTTTGTTCAATGATATGATATAGTAATGAACTATAAATTACGTGATATAGGTTCTTGAGGGATTCATTTGAACATTTTTGTTATAAAATTTCGTTTCATTCAATAACATCAAGTTATTTTGGACATCTTATTGTGGTATTAGATTATAAAATTTCTATTGTAATAGTTAATTTTTCATGACTCATCCCAATGGGGCCCATGCCATGACTCCCCAAGCCCACCTCCAAAAGGACATGGGCTGGTGACTAGCACCGAGTAGGAATAATACTTATAAGAGAGGCACTGCCTAAGTACATGTACAGACACACACACTTCTCGTATCCCACATTGAAAAAATTTGAAAAAAACACTAGGCATCAAAAATTAATGCATACAACTAAACCCAACCAACAGATTATGATGGAATGTAATGTACTGAAAGTAAAATGGGACAGAATACAAGCCCCCCCCCCCAGAAAAAACTAGAGTATGAAAAATACAAAGTACAACCTGTAAAAACAAATAAGTTATGGGACTGCTGTTCATAGCTATAGGAACACCTCAGCATGTAGGAAAATCAGAAAGCTCAGTCCTGTCCTGGTCTAACCTGAACTCTATCAAATGGCTGCTTGTTTGCACAAGACATGACACGTGTGGGAAAATCCTTGTAGGGGTGAGTATAACAATACTCATCAGAGGACCTCAAAAACCCCAAGGAAATATGTAAAGGAATGTCACAGTCATCTCTACACAGTATATGTCTACTAAAAATATAATAGGAGAAAACAATACAGATATACTCAAATAACAAAATCATAGTCTAGGGACAATTCATGAAACGACATACCCCCACTAGGGATTCGGTATGAAGATTCCACAAAAAACTCACTTGGGAGAACTCACTCCGTCAGTCTGATAGCTTTGATGTTATCCGTATGAGAATTACTGTCTGCCAGGAAGGTCACGAGAGATAGATGCACTCATTCTGGGAGAACACACTCATGGGTGAGAATGATCTCTATTCATAGATGAGGATCACAACCAGTGCCTTGGAGGATACCCTGAATTATCTGGATTTACCTACAAGGTAGAGGATCGACACCATGTGGAAATAGTCACGTCAATACCTGACTCTACCTAGAGTCATGAATGGATAGAGGATCTCGCTCCGGGCATCTCAGAGGGATACCTAACTCTATTACAGAATGTCTTGCTGAAGGGATCATACTCCTATATATAGAAATGATAACTTACCATAAATGGAATGATAAAACGGGGTACTAAACCAATTGAATCATGCAAAATATATGGTGGACAAAAAGATCAAGAATTGTACTAAAAAGTACACTACATATAGAAGTGCCACACGCCATGTCTTATAGCCCCGGGTACTGCCCGTGTTCTATGACCCATATTGCAAGGAAATTCATGTAGTAAAGTCAGTACAAGGCGTGTAGTATAGATCAAATGACGTGTATGAGTAGCAGGGGTCGACTCCATGTACATTTCTGTGTGCATGTACACGGATTTATCCCGTGTGCACCATCCAGTGGAACCCTTACCCCGGGTAACCCATGTTGACGGCATGGTCTGGCCGTGTGGTGGTGTGCACGGCTGTGTAATCCATTCAGTCTCTGTGTACTTCCCAGAATACAAGATGAGCTTCGGGGATGGTCCAACATGCTGTGTGACCGGGGTCACATGCCATGTGATACATGTCTGACCTTGATATCCAACCTGTCGCCGCTGTTACCACATGTTGTGTTAATCGGTATACACACTGTGTATTGTGAAAATTTATAGAATCGTGATCCTCCAAAGTCATGCCTTCCGTGCTTCCCTATTATTTTATCTGGCCATCTAATTGTCATGAAACTCAATGGGATAGGTCTCCCAGATATGATGAAGTTTATTCCGTCAGTTTTGGGCCTCTGATTGGCCCTGAAAATGCATTTTGATCATCCACATGAAGAAAGGTCAAAGAACGATAATTCCCGAACCATTTCAATTCATCTACCACTATCATCGTCGCACCTCCACTTGGTTGCCACGATGTTGGATCTCCAATTTTGGATAATTGCATCACGAAATGGATATGCAATGATCCATTGTTCGTCACCCCATGAAGAACACAAAAAAAGAAGTAGAGAATCAAAAAACCAAAATGAGTAACAATCCTCCACCATCGTTCGTCACTATGTTGATCCACTACCATTAGAAGGATTGAAAAAGGCGATTCAAAATGATAATCCAACAAATATCACAATTTAAAATTCTCAAATCAAACCCCGAATGAAACGAAAAAATAACAACCTACCACATAAACACACGATCCACAGATCAACATGTTCATGGTTAAACTGCGTTCTTCATTTAAATCCAAAAACAGGGAATGTGGAATTGAAATAAAGCCCATTCCTTGATCCTGTTAAAGAATGATCATCGTGTCGCATTTTTTGGCGAGGTTCATCAAGTCTGAGATGTGCCGTCGTCATCCGCCAACAGGTTATCCTCCAAAGCACCAGGTTACTCTCTCTCAATTTTCAGGGTTATGAGGATATCCCTGCAAACATTCCATAAGCAGGTATTTAAAAATGAGGAATTATTTCACTGCTCAAAAAATTAAATGAGTTGAAATAAAATAAAATATTATTTTATTTCAATTAAAAATGACCCATAACCAACTCTTACTGCTGACCCGTGATAGTCGATGTTAGGCCCCACCTAACATAAATTCACTGCTCTGAACGTAATAGTGACATCATATTTCTGTTCCAGACACCTTTCTAATAGATATTCCACTTTTATAGTAAAACTGTTCACGCATGCTATTTAAAAAATTATTTTATTTCAAACATTTATTCCTTTCAATCCAGGCCTCCGAATCACATGTAATCGAAAAGACGTGTCTCAAAATAATTCCATATAATATTTAAAAATAATGCAAGGAAAATCCAAGACATTTCATTCTCCACACCTTGGGTCATTGAGTCCCCAAAAATCCAAAACAAAGGATACTATAAAAGATGTGGGTACTAGGCCCAGATCTAAGCCTACCGCTCCCACGTCCTCTCTTGAAGATTCCCGTGCAGCCAAAAAATGTGAACCAAGGTAATTGATCACCCAAGAAGGATCCTCTACTACCGATCCTCAATCTCCACTGAGCACTCAGCAATGTTTACTCCATACTCGATGTCCATCTCGTCTCATTAGATGATGTGTGGTGGGTCATGCACGTACCTCCTCAGTTGTGCCACGTGGAAGACATCATGTACCTTGTGTAACTGTAGAGGTAGAGCAATGCGGCACACCACCTCTTCAAATCTGCACAGTGTCTAGAAAGGTCCATTGAACCTTGGTGAAGTTTTCCACCCTAGCCAAATCTCTGCAACCCTTATTTAGGTGAGACCTGAAGAAATATATGGTCTCCATCCTCTAACTCCAGAGGTCTCCATCATCTATCAGTATAAGACTTCTACCGACTATTTTAAGTCTTCATCCACTCCCGGATGATCAACACCTTCTCGGTGGTAGCTCGTACAGACTCTGGACCCATGAGTTCTGATGCTCTGTGGTCGGTCTAGCAAAGTGGTGACCAAAAGGGTCTCCCATACAAGGACTCGAACGGAGCCCTAACAATGGTGGAGTGGATGTTTTTGTTGTTCTCAAACTCCAGTAGTTGTTGGTGGTCCTCCCAACTATGACCAAAGTTCATGATACATGCCCACAACATATCTTCTAGAACTTGAATGGTCCTCTCCATCTGACCATCGGTCTGGGGATGGAACACATTGCTCAAGCGTTGCTGAGTCCCAAAATCCTCTATCAATAACTTACACAAATAGGATGTGACGTGGGAATCTCAAACTGATACTATTGTCAAATGGAATCCATGATGTCGAACTATCTCCTACATGTAGAGGTTTCCCAAGCACTCTATGGATCTCTGCTCCCTGATAGCTAGGATATGGGATGACTTGGTGATTTGGTCAATAATCACCAGGTTGAATCATTCCCCTTGGATGTCTGTGGTAAGATTTTCCTGAAGTCCATAGATATTCCGTCCCACTTCTACTCAGGAACATCCAGGGGTGAGCTAATCATGTTATAACCTGGTGCTCATCCTTCACCTGATGGCATTTATGGCATCGAGAAATGAACTCTACTACTACCTTCTTCATGCCTTTCCACCAAAACTGTCATTGGAGATCCCGGTACATCATCACCACTAATGTATGTACCATTAAAGGGGATGTATGAAACTACGTCAGGACCTCTTCCCACAACTCCACTGGTACAATCGTGCATCCCATAAAAAAAGTATGTGCTACCCACCTTGTGAATATCCATCAAGAACATGTCCTGTGGATAACTGGGCACGTAAAGCCTCATAATAGACATCCCCAAGATGTGCCTCCCTAACCTGCTGTATGAGTGGAGGGGTGAAAATCATTGACTATAGGTAAGATGCATCCTCAATATCTATGAAGGATAACTACAACATGGCTATTTATTCTATCACATCGCTCAACTACTGTGAGCTCGACCTTCTTCTAAGAGCATCTGTATCCCTGATCCCCTTCCCAGGATTATAGATGATCTTTGAAATTATAGTCCTAGATGAACTCTGGCCAACACCACTACCTCAAATTCATATCCTTCTGGGAGGATATGTATTTTAAGATCATGTGGTTAGAGTAGATGATAAACTTCACACCCATATAGTAGTGTCTCCACATCTTCAATGCGAAGACTTCCACTACCAACTCAACATCATGGGTCGCATATTTATGCTCATGTGGCCTAAGCTGGAATGAACCATAAGCAATCACTACCTATCTCTATATCTGGACACAGCCCATCCCGGTCACTAATGCGTCGCAGAAAACTATGTACTCAACACCCTCCTCCTGTAATCTCACGATTGGGGAACTTTCCATACTCTATCTCAACAGATCGAAATCCTACTAGCACTTCTCCATCTATATAAAGAATTTCCCCTACCTGGTCAAGGATGTCATCAGTGCTGATATTCAGGAGAAATCAAGAATTAATCTTCGTTCATATCATTCCAACCCACTGAAGCATCACACCTCCATCAGGCTCCGAGGTGGCTCCCATTATAACACTGCCTCCACCTTGGATGGGTCCACAGCTATACCATCTGCTGTGATGTCATGTCCTAGAATGTGTAACACTTGAATCCAGAAAAGGAACTTTGAGAGCTTCCCATAAATCCAGTTCTCTCGGTGTACAACTAAATTCATTTTTAGGTGTCTTGTGTGCTCTACCTTTGACATCTAGTACACATGGATGTCATTGATGAAGAACACTAAGAACCAGTCTATGTACGATGGGATGATCTAGTTCATTAGTCCCATGAACAATGGGGGGTGTTTGTCCCACCAAAAGGAATCACCAAGTACTCATAGTGACCGTAGCATCATCTAAAAGTTGTCTTTGGTATATCTTTGTCCTGTACTCGTAACTGGGGATAACCTGATCGTATGTCAACCATCGAGAACCATTTTTCCCCTCTTAGCTGATTGAAAAGTTCATCCATTCTCATCAATTCATACTTGTTCTTCACTGTTACCTAATTCAAGCAGCACTAATCCATGAAAAACCTCAAACTCCCATCTGCCTTCTTGGGAAAAAAGATTGGTGCTACCTAGAATGAAATTTTGGGTCTCACGAATCCCTTGATTTGAAAATCCTCCAGCTACACCTTCATCTCACGAATCTCTACAGGATCCATCAGATTTTTTGGTGAGGAAATAGGTGTTTTATCGGCATGTAAGTCAATGCAGAAGTCGATTTCCTAGTGGGGAGGTAGTCTTGGAACATCTTAAGGAAAGACATCCTAAAACTCCACCACTACTGCTGGGATTAGGGAGATAATAAAATCTACAAATCTGAGGGAAATTCTAGCCAACTCTTGAGTGATCGGCTACACCCTATGATGAATTATCTAGTTCTTTCTTCTTGGGTCTCCTTTTCTCCAATAAAAGAAAAAATCTTCCAATCACTGTGGACACACCACACTCTTTTCCTAAAACAGTCAATCTGGGCATGGACCGAAGATAACCAATTCTTACTGAGAATGATGATGTAAGGCCTCGATGCTACCACCAAGAGGTTCAAACTGAAACTGACGTCTCCAAGGGTAAGATCACACTACCTCCAATGGTGCATGATCATCGAGTCTCATCCCATATGTGTCTCCAAGCATAAGGACTAAGTCAACAGCTCAACCCGAATCTCAAGGATTTGCAAAAGACATATGGGGAGTATGGAATGATAGGAACCTGTGTATATATGTATGTAAGATAAGGTAGAGAAGACACATACTATACCTCAGATCATCCATGGAGTCCCTGGGTCGTACGCCTTGACTGCATGCAGCTGTCCCCGCCCTTGTCCCCCAGCTCTATGTGCAGGGTGCGGACCTCCATGGGGTGGTGGTGTATGTAAATTGAAGTGTATTCCACCACCTGCATCTCTCCTAGCTTCTTTTCCATGTCTGATGCCTTGTGGGTCTATCTGCTCCATTCTCGGCCTTTTTCTTGGTGGTCAATCCACCGCCTCCCTCTCAGCAGCTCGACGGGTCGGAAAATCTCTAGCAAGATTCCCCTATAATCACACGAGTAACACTACCTCTCCCTAGGCTGATAGGACCCAACTGAAGAGCCTTGGACTATCGATCCCCTATCTTGGGTCCTCCAATGACGTCTCCCATGTCCTGATCCATGTTCCTGACGTCTTCTCCCTACTGCTGAGGTATCCATGCCTATCAGCCTACTGCTGACTATTGTCGGCTGTCTCAGCTCCTCCAAGAAAATATCAATCACGAAGGCCCGCTCGAGCACTCTATCATAAGTTATAATGAAAAGAGGCACGATACTAGTTTGTATGTACATACATAGACCTTGCTCTAATGTATAAGCTTTGAAATATTGATCCCTAACTATCTCCATCGAGTATAAGGAAAGGTTGGTGACCCTCGATGAATAGTCTGATACCGTCAAACTTCCCTACTCGTGATGAATAAGATTTTTGATGAACACTTATCTTAGAATAACTGGAGAGAACTCATCCCTAAAGAGTCTCTCGAACTCCATCCATGAAAATGTCTCCTCATCATGAGTCTGTGTGGTTAGACTCCACCATTTTCCTTTCAAACTCTGAATAAGGCCCACTCATAGAATCACCATCTGGCCCGCTGGTGTCCCCAAAAGACGGAAGACTCAGGTCACCACCTCAAGCCAGCCCTCACCTTCCTGAAGGTCGGGCTCACCTCAGAACCTAAGGGGTCTCTATCTCTGGAACCCACGAAGCTCTCTCAGCCTGTGCTCCTTGTCAGTTGGTACTGTAGGTACCACGGGCTACTCCACTAGTGGTAGTGTAACAGGTGCACCGCTTAGTGGAAATGCCTAGGAAACTGGTCCCTGAATTGAAGCCCCGTCACTGAGGGGTTCATCCTCAAGATCGTGCTACTAAATCCTCATGGGTATGCATCGCAGAGGCATCCTGTAAGGGAATAAGATGTACCATGGTTAACAAGTATATTTGGATAGCTGACACAAAGTACATGGAAAACACAACCCATTCCAATATGTTTCATGTACCATTGTTTTATTCCCCCACAACTCGTGTTTTCATGTACTGTACCGAAATAAAGGTTATCAGAGTCCTAGTGTATAGATATGTCGAATTCCTGAACCAAAACTAGAGTATCTATCCTAAAATCCAAGCTTGAAACACTTAACATTGTTTCCCCAATCCAATCTCACAGACTCATGGTCCTATGGTAGAACCGACCACCTCTTGTACGACTCTATCACGACTTGTCCCAATGGTACCCACGCCGTGACTCCCCATGCTGGCCTACAATAGGAAAGGGGCTAGTGATTAGCACCGAGTAGGCATAATATGAACATGGCAGGCGTTTCCTAAGTACCTGTACACACTCACACATATCCAAGACCACAATTCTGAAATGTAAAAAAACGCTATGGATCAAAAATGCATGCATTCATTTCATGAACCGAATCTGGTCGCCACCAATACTAGCATCAAACACGGCCCATGAAAAGTCCCGAAGGGCCTTCACTATCCCCAATAGCTAGAAGAAGTGCTGGGGTATCATTTATCTTGGTTTGGTAACAATTTACCTGAATATTTATACATAAAACATAAAAAATATTTGATAAAATGAATATGAAATGTTCATACCATCAAGGTTTATAAAAAAATACATAACTGAATACATAAGATCAAATCAAATACAAAAGTTACAAATTCACAATGAAACAACAACAAAATATCCCCATGGACTCCCCATGTCAAGGGGTCATCACCCCCAAGCCGTCTCCACAACTCCGCCCCAAGGATGGGGACTGACACCCTGAACTACCATCACCCTTATCATTTACTTTACCTGAGTCAAACATAACCAATTATACATACACCCATGGGATGTAAGTAGGGTTTTATCCTAATCCCAATAGTATACCACCCATTAATTCCAAATAGAATTCAATACAATGTGAAAAAGCATGCAGTTTAAATATGCAAAGAAAAGTAGTGATAAAATCCAAGAAATGAAACTTTCAATTGAAAAAAGCTTTCAAGATAATGTTTTCAGAAAGTTAACACAGTTAAATAGAAATTTTAGATACATTATAGTACTTCAAAAAAACCCCAATACATGGGAAAATACCACAAACACAATGAGCAACAAAATCAGGAAAACCCCTAGGCACTAGATAGTCTCAGGCCCCATGTACCTCATACTTTGGTGAAAAGTAACAATAGTAAAATCCGTTCTCATGCACGAGCCACTAGTAGGGAATATACCTATAACCTAGTGGTCCCTAATATTAATCCACATAGTTTAGTTAGTGTTGTTGTTATCATAATGCTAGGTGAAACAAGGAAAAACACATCTGGTCCACTAGTAGTACTAGTACACATCCACCCAACCTAGGTACCCAGGCTTCCCCCTTTGTGCTCAGACAATTTCAGAATTATAAATATATCCATTTTCATATAAAAAAACACTAATGTTCACATAAAATTATTACATTAGCTACACACATTTTATACCATTTAAAACACACAACAAAACACTATGAGTTTCAAAAAACAACTTCTCCAAATCTTTCATTGTTTTACACCCAAAACTCTTTGAAAACCCCACTTGAACACCATATTCATGCCCATATTTATCAAAAACAAATAAAACACACTCTAAACACTTCTTTAAACTCATTACATGAGTTATAAAACAATCCCAATAAGCATCACATAGAATACCCATATAAAACACCCAATTCAACATCAAATTGGTACTTAAAAACCATTTTATTAACAAACGTCACCCAAAACAAATTTTGTAGCATAAAACAAAGGATAATAATATTTAAAAAATTATTTTAACCCCTAATATAGTTCAATAAGGTCAAAAAAATAATTAAAATGCAGCCCTTAATCAACCAATAAAATATTTATATGAAAAAAACACAAATTTCAAATGAAATTGGCACTTAAAATTCACTTTCATTAAAAAACCACTAAAACCCATTATTGCAGCACAGAATCAATGGGTTAAACATGGAAATATATTAAACATAGTATCTATTTCACATGTATTTCATAAAAAGTGGAATCACCTACCAAATTAGTAAAAACCATGAATCCTTTGTGTGAAAATCAAATCGCACCACCGCCGCACCAAGAGGCACCGAGATTAATCCTAAAACCACAATAAATGACGCAAACTACCCAAGGTTATTCCCTAGGATCGAAAACCTAACCCCTAAACATTTTTTACTTCAAGAAAATGAGAATAAAATTCATGTAATGGGGAGAAAAGGAGTAAGAATTGATAGAGTTATGATAGAAGGAACTTACCTCCCCAAATCCGGAAGATTTGAAAAACCCTATGAAGTTTGTCCCTACATCTCGATGCCTAAAATCTCAAAATAGGGGGGAAAGAGGCTGGGTGCACGACTAGGTGCAATGGGCTCGTGGGAGACTTGAAATCACCAAAACATATTTAATATTGAATACGTTATTAAAAAAATAAAATTCATTTTTAAAACTAGATATGTGCTTCTGGGAAGGCCCAATCCCTTAAATAAAAACCAAAATACACCATGATTAGGGATTTCTAAAGGTTCCAAATTATAATTGTGGTGTACATATGTCATGGGAAGACATTTTTTGAATTGGAATGAATAAAAAAAATTGAAAAATGAAAAATTTATAAAAGAAACAAAATTAATTTTTAAATTTGGATTTGGGCTCACGGTTTGTCCCAATTCATTAAAATTCACCTATTCCTCCATAAAACCTTGGGAAACCCCCAAAACAAAGCATGAATGGAAATTAAATAAAAAATAACCTTAAAATATTTCATTTATGTGACAATTCTCTTCACCATGAAAACTTTTCGTCCCGGAAAGTCAACCTGAAGCTTTATCAAAAAACATGAATGGATACTCTTCCTCAACCCATGAATTCTTCTCCCATGTCTCATGTGTATCATTACCATGATTCCAACGAACCCAGACAAACTAAATGGACTTATTTGGAAGCACCTTCTCTTGGGAGTCTGCTATTTTCACCGACAGCTCAATAACAGACAATTCAGGCTCTAGCTCTAGTTATTCCCAACTGAGAACATGGGATGGATCTGGGTTGTATTTCTTTAACTGGGAGACATGGAAGACATCATGGATGGATGTAAACTGAAAAGTTAAATCCAATGTGTATTCCACATTTCCAATATTCTCAGTGATCTCAAAAGGCCTGACATACCGTGACATCAACTTACCTTGCTTTCCCAATCGACGATGGCCCAGACGAGGGGCCACTTTCAAGAATACCGTATCACCCATAGAAAACTCTAGGTCTTGACTCCTCCCATCAGAATAATATTTATGATGAATCTGAGATGTCGAAATGTGTTACATGATCAACTTGATCTACTCAGAAGTCTCATGCAGAAGGCTTAGCCCCAATAGTGAAGTCTCTCCTACCTCAACCCAACATAAGGGGGACCAACATGGACGACCGTAGAGTTCCTCAAAAGGGGCCATTAAAATTGAGGTTTGGTAACTATTATTATAATAAAACTCAACCAATTCCAAATGGTTATCCGAAGAATCTCTAAAGTCCAAGACACATGCACGGAGCATGTCATTAAAAATCTAATTCGCCCGCTATGTCTGACCATCCGTCTGAGGATGGTATGTCATGCTCATCTTAATCTGAGACCCCAAGTCCATCTAAAGGACTTACCAAAATCGATAAGTGAAGCGGGGGTCTCTATTTGACACAACTGGTGATGGTACACCATGGAGTCTCACCACTTCTTAAAGATAAAAATGGACCAACTCATCCACTTTAGTTGTATCTTTTATCGGAATGAAGTGGAATGCTTTGGTCAAATGATCAATCATCACCAAAATGGAATTATTTCCCAAAGGTGTATGAGTTAATCCAACAATGAAGTACATGGTGACCTCGTACCACTTCCAGGTAGGAATGGGTAATGGATGGAGCAGACCAAAGGGCCTTTGATGCCCCTCTTTCACCTGCTGGCATGTGTAGAATCTCGAAACAAAGTCTGATATGTCTCATCTCATACCAGGCCACCAAAACTACTGACAGACATTATAATAAATCTTGGTGGAACCCAGATGGGAGCCCAATGATACTGGTGGTTGTCCTCCAACACCAACTTTCACAGAGATAACAACACTACTGAATGGTCCTTGAAGCACAATATTCCTTTGAGAAAAGATGACCAATCAGAGGATGTATCCCAACCTAGAATAAACTGCTTCGAATACTGACAATTATCATCACTAGGCTATTCTCTATGAATCAAATCCAACATAGAAGGAGTCAACTGGACGCTCTCCAAGAATTCCCCTCTATTGTGTTCCCTGGTCTCCACATGCATCTGAGAAAAGAGCCCCATCTAAGTCCACTCATCACTGTACTTCCTCACAGCCTGCACTGGAACTATTTTGCTCAAAGCGTCGGCCACCACATTACTCTAGCCAGGGGTATAGACAATGTCAAAGTCGAACCTCTGCAAGTACTCAATCCAGTAAAGCTTCCTCACGTAGAGGTCCTTTTTTGACAAGATATAGGCTATGATTTTGTGATCAAAGTAGACCACAAACATATAAACAAAGAGGTAGTGATTCCATGTCTTAAAATCATTCATCACCTCTTCCAAATCCAAGTAATGGGTTAGTTAATTCATTTCATGTGGTCGGAGTTGGCGAGAGACATACGCCACCACACGATCATCCTGCATAAGCACACACCCAAGAACCATATCTGAAGCATCACAATATACCAAATACCCCTTCACGACCTCAGGGAAAATCAGAACAGGGGAGGTATTCAACCACCTCTTTAGCTCCTCGAACGATGCCTGACATTCTGGACCCCATTCAAACTTCACCCCTTTACAGGTGAGCGTATTCATCGATGAAGAAAGCTGAGAGAAATCTCAAATGAATCGCCTATAATAACAATCCAGGACCAGGATACTCCTGATCTCAAACACATTCTTCAGCTTCTCCCATTACATAATAGCACTAATCTTCTCGGGGTCCACTGAAACCCCCTACTCAGAGATCAAATGCCCTATAAATCTCACTTCCCTGATCCAAAAAGAGAATTTTGGCAACTTTTCATAGAGGAGGTGATCCTATAATGTACCCAAAATGATTCTCAAGTGATGTTTGTGTTCCTTATCATAGCCAGAGTATACCAGAATATCATCCATGAACACCACAATGAAGGAATCAAGATACTGATGAAATATCCTATTTATGAGTTCCATAAAGACCGCAAGAACATTAGTCAATTCAAAGTTCATGACCAAATATTCAAAGTTGTCGTACCTGCTTTGTAAGGTTGTCTTTGGGATATATGACTCTTTTAGTCGGAGTTGATGATACCCTGAACGCAAGTCTATTTTTGAGAACCAATTCGACCCCTTCAACTGATCGAACAAATCATGTATTCTGGGAAAAGGGTATTTGTTCTTAATTGTTACCTTATTTAGCTTCTGGTAGTCAATGCACAACCGGAGGGATCCGTCAGCCTTTTTCTCAAACAACACAAGAGTGGCCCAAGGAGAGACTCTCAAGAGAATGAATCCTTTGGATTCTAAGTCATACAAATGTATCATTAATTCCCTTATCTCGGTGGGGGACATGTGATAAAAGGGAAGAGATATCGTTTGTGTTCCCGGCGCCAGATCAATTGAAAACTCTACATCCCACTCCGGGGGAAAACCTGATAAATCATCCGGGAATACCTTCGGAAAATCATTCAATACATGAGGTAGTGCACCTTTAGTGGAAATAAAATCATCCTCTAGCATGAATGACGATAACTAGAAGTTATGACTTCCCAACTCTGGGAGTGGAGGTCCTGCACGACCTGACTGGGGATCCCATTCTCCCCAAAAAACCTGACGACTCCCATCAGGTGCTGTGAAACACACATGCCGCCCGTAGCAATAGATATGTGCCTAGAAGTGTAATAGCCAATTAATCCCAATAATAACATCAAAAGGGTCCATATCTAAGACCAAGAGGTCCCACTCCCTCTCTACCCCTGTCACAGAAAGCGCACAAGACTAGCACCTGAGACTATGCTCCTTATTATTTCCTAGTGGTGTCACTAACTCCATCGCGAAAGAAATCTAATCAGTTGGAAAATTCACCAGGTACAAAAAATAGTAAGAAAGAAATGAAACAGAGGCTCAAGTATCAAAAAGAGTAGTATCTATAGAAGATGCAATCAGAACGGTACCTCAAACTGTTGATGGTCCGGCCGCTAATCCTGCTGGTGCTTGATCTAATGCATTGAGATGTCCCGTATCTGCCCGAGGATGATCGAAAGTATATGGTTGTGCCTTCAAATGACTCATCCCAGAAGATGTACCATACCTACCACCATGACTTCCAAATTGATATCCCCCAGTTCTCGACGACTCAGACTGCGCTGGAACTCCTTTTGATCCCAATGACCCTGCCCCACTCGAAAGTTGACGTGCCACACTGCAGAAATGCTGAAAATTCCCCATACCACTACAATGGTAACATGGATTCATAGGAAGTGGACATGCTGGTCGGATGTGTCTGGGCTTCCAACACTAGTGGCACACGACCAATCTCACATCAGAAGCCATAGACAAAAACTGCCTAGAAGAGTGCCCTGAACTGTCCCCTCCATTCTTAATATGATCCTCTCACTTATTTTTCTTCTATGAGGAGCTGCCACTTACCACTGCTGATACTGAACCAGAGAAAACATCCCTACCTTTCCTATCAATATCCACCATTCATGCCCAATCAACGACCTCATCATAGGTCCTCATCTTAAATAAGAACACCTGGGAGAATATATATGGTCGCAAGCCTTTCTCAAACCTCTAAGACTTAGCCTGCTCATTGGAGATGATTTCTAGAGCAAACTAAACCAAATCAGTGAAATTTTTGGCATACTCAATCACAGATAGATTCCCCTGAACAAGGTCCATGAACTCTTGGGACCTATCATAAGCCAACACCTCAGGGCGGTACTGTGCATTAAAGAAAACCCTGTAATCTCCCTAGCGCATCTTCTCTTTCTTCCCAGTCTGAAGCACTGACTCCCACCACTTGCGGCTGGGACCCTCCAAAAGAAAGGAGGCACACTTCACCCTGAGCTCCTCATTTGTTTCCAAGAACTCAAACATACACTCTATCTTCTTGATCCAATCCTCTACTTCCTGGGGCTATGAATTACCTTGGAAGGTTGGAGGCTTGTTTTTTAGAAACTCCTATGCTTTATCTTTTCTTTGACTTGTATCTTCCACCCTAGCAGGAATAGAAGTAGGATTTGGTCCTTGTACTAGAGCTTGGATAGCCCAGACCACAGCCTCGACTAGCCTCTGATCAATCAGTGTGGGAGAACTCTATCCAGCTTCCTCCCGTGGGCGTGTGAGAGATTTCCGGGGAGGCATATTGCTACAAAAATGCAACAGTCACAAAAAAATAATCAATACAAAAAATATAAACATTTTAATCAAATACATCAAGTATAAATAATCTAATCACATTCCAGTAATAAAAGAAACAACTACTCCACCTCTGCCCGATGTCCACGTGTGGTCTACAGCCCACATGTCTCACCTAGAAGTGAATTCAATCCGTAAATTACAACTTCCCAGGGTGACTCAAGGTATACCACGAGAGGTGTGGGCTAGGAACCCTACTCACAACCAATACTCCGAGCCCTGAATTTCCTAGCTCATGTCTATCCCAACTCATCCCAAAATAGAAATATAACGCAAAAAAATTAACCTCACTCTGATTCCATTTTGCCATGAACCGAATCTGGTCTCCACCAATACCGGCACCAAACCCAGCCAGTGACAAACCCTGAAGGGTGTTCCATATCCCATGGTATGAAACAAGTGCCCAGGTATTATTTATCTTGTTTTTGGAATGATTTTCCCAGATATGTCTACATAAAACATCCGAAATATTTGATAAAATGAATCTGAAAAGGTCATTCCAACAAGGTTTAAACAAAAATCCAAAACTGAATACATAAGATCAAATTCAATACAATATGTCCAAAGACACAATAAAATAGCATCAAAACCCCCCATGGACTCCACATTCCAAGGGGTCATCACCCCCAAGCCATCTCCACAACTCCGCCCCAAGGATGGGGACTAAAACCCTGAACCGCCAACACCGTTAGCCTTTCCTTTACCTGAGTCAAACACAACCAAGTATACTTACACAAAAGTGGTGTAAGTAGAGTGTGAGACTAATCCCAATATGATACCACCCAATCATTCCAAAGAGCATGCAATACAATGTGAAAAATCAAGCAGTTTTAATAAGTAGTGAAAAGCAGTGATAAAATCAATGAAATACAACTTTCAATTGAAAACAATTTTCAAGCTAAAGATTTCAGAATGTTCACACATTTAAATATAAATTTTAGATAAATTAAATTAATTCCAAAAACACCCCAATACATCGGAAAAAACCACAAACACAATGAGAAACAAAATCAAGAACACCCCTAGGAACTAGATAGTCTCGGGCCCCATGTACCTCATACCTCGGTGATAAGTAACAATAGTAAAATCTATTATCATGCACGAGCCACTAGTAGGTAACATACAAATAACCTAGTGGTCCCCAATAATCATCAAAATTATTTAGTTAGAGTTGTAACTATCCAAATTCTATGTGAAACAGGGACAAAACCCATCCGGTCCAATAGTCGTACTAGTACACATCTGGCCCACGTAGGTACCCAGGCTTCCCCCATTGCGCTCAAACAATTATAGAATGATACATATATCCATTTTAATATAAAACAACACTAATGGTCACATAGAATCATTATAATATCTACACACATTTTATACCATTTAAAAATCACAACAAAACACTTTTAGTTTCAATAAAACAACTTCTCCAAATATTTCCTTGTTGTGCACCCAAAAAACATCAAAAACCCCACATGAACACCACATTCATACTCATATTTATCAAAAAAGAATCCAAAACACCATAAAAATTTCATTAAACTCATTACATGAGTTATAAAACAATCCCAATTAGCATCGTAGAGAATACCCATGTAAAACACCCAATCAACAACAAATTAGTACTCAAAAACCATTTTCTTATCAGAGGTCACCCAAAACAATTTTCACAAAAACATCCAAAGAATAATAAAATATAAAACATTATTTTAATCCCTAATACAGTTCAACATGGTCATCCAAATAATTAAAAGGCTTCCCTTAATCAACCAATAAAATATTTATATGAAAAAAACACAAATTTCACATGAAATTGGCACTTAAAATTCACTTGCATTACAAACACCATTAAAACCAATTTTTTGCAGCACCAAATCAATGGGTTAAACATGAATATTTAATTAACATAGTATCTATGTCACAAGTATTTCATACAAAGTGTAATCACCTACCAAATTAGTAAAAACCATGAATCCTTTGTGCGAAAATCAAATCGCACCACCGCCGAACAAAGAGGGACCGAGATCAATCCTAAAACTATAAAAAATGACCCAAGAAACCCAAGGATAAACACTAGGTTCGAAAAAATACCCTCTGGACATTTGGTACTTCAAGAAAATGAGAATAAAATTCATCGAAAGGGTTGAAAAGAAGTAATAATTGAAAGAGTTATGATTGAAAGAACTTACCTCCTCAAATCTGGCCGATTTGAGAAACCTTAAGAGTTTCGTCCATATATCGCACTTTCTAAGAGATCCAAAGAGGAGGGAAAGAGGCTGGACGCACGGAGGGGTGGAATGGTCTCGTGTGAGACTTGGAATCACCGAAAAATACATAATATTGAATATGTTATTTAATAAATAAAATTCATTTTTAAAACTGGATATGGGATTTTGGGAAGGCCCAATCTCTTAAATAAAAACCAAAATACACCATGATTGTGGATTTATAAAGGTTTAAAATTTCCATTTTGGTGTTAATATGTCAGGTCAGGACATTTATGAATTGGAATGAGTGAAAAATATTAAAAAATGAAAATGTTATAAATGAAACAAAATTTATTTTTAAATCTGGAATTGGGCTCACAGTTTGGCATAATTCATGAAAACTCACCTATTCCTCCATAGAACATTGGGAAACCCACAAAACAAAGCATGAATGGGAATTAAATTAAAAATACCTTTATAATATTTCATTTATGTGACAATTATCCCCACAATAAAAACTTTCCATCTCAGAAAGTCAACCTGAAGCATGATCAGAAAATAGGAATGGATACTCTTCCTCAACCCATTACTTCTGCTCCCATGTCTCAGGTGTATCATTACCATGCTTCCAACAAACCCAGACCAACCGAATGGATTTCCCTTGAAGAAACTTCTCTTGGGGGTCCACTATTTGCACCAAATGCTCAATAAAAGGCAAGTTAGTGTCTATCTCCAATTCCTCCCAACTGAGCATGTGGGATGGATCCAAGTTGTATTTCTTTGACTGGGAGACATGTAAGACATCATGGATAGATGTCAACTGAGAAGGTAAATCCAACCTGTATGCCACCTTTCCAATATGCTAGGTGATCTCAAAGGGACCCACATACTGTGGCATTATCTTACCTTGCTTCCCCAATCGACGATGACACAGACGAGGGGCCACATTCAAGAATACCCTTTCACCCACAGATAATTCTAGGTCTCGACGCCTCCAGTTAGCATAAGATTTATAACAACTCCAAGCTGTTAAAAAGTGCAGCCAGATCAACTTGACCTTCTTAGAAGTCTTTTTCACAGGGCTCAGCCCCAACGGTGAATTCTCTCCTACCTCAGCCCAACATAGGGGGACCGACATGGCTGACCATAGAGTGCCTCAAAAGGGGCCATTCGAATCGAGGATTGGTAACTATTATTATAAGAAAACTCAACCAATATCAAATGGATATCCCAATAACCTACAAAGTCTAGGACACATGAACGAAGCATGTCCTCCAAAATTTTAGTCGCTTTCTCTATTTGACCATCCGTCTGAGGGTGGTATGTCATGCTCATATTAAACTGAGACCCCAAGGCCTTCTAAAGGACTTACTAAAATCGAGAAGTGAAGTGGGGGTCTCTACCTGAGACAACTACTGATTGTACACCATGGAGTCTCACCACTTCCTGTAGATACAAATGGCCCAACTCATCCACTTTAGTTGTGTCTTTTATCGGAATGAAGTGGGATGATTTGGTCAGAAGATCAATAACCACATAAATGAAATTATTACCCCGAGGTGTACGAGGTAATCCAACAATGATGTCCATGGCGACCTCATCCCACTTCCTGGTAAGAATGGGTAATGTCTAGAGTAGACCAGAGGGCCTTTGATGCTCCGCATTCACCTGATGGCATGTATAACATCTCGAAACAAAGTCCTCTATGTCTCATCTCATACCAGGCCACCAGAAATACCAACGGACATCATAATACATCTTGGTGGCACCCAGATGGATATCCCACTAAGACAGGTGGTTGTCCTCCATCAACACCTTTTGTAGAGATAACGACACTATTGAACTGTCCTTAAAATACAAGATTACCTCAGGAGAATACAACCAATCAGAGGATGTATCCCCACCTAGAAGAAATAGCTTCGACCACTGAAAAATCTCATCACTAGGCACCACTCATTGAATTAACTCCAATAGAGGAGTAAACTGGACACTCGCCATGAGTGCCCCTCCATTGTGTTCCTAGGTTTCCACATGCATCTAAGAAAAGAGCCCCATCAAATTCCACTCATCACTAGACTTCCTCAAAGCCTGCACTGGATCTCTTCTGCTCAAAGCATCAGCCACCACATTACCCTTGCCTGGGGTATAGACAATGTCAAAGTTGAACCCCTGCAAGTACTTGATCCAGCGACGCTGCCTCAAGATGAGGTCCTTCTATGAGAAGATATAGGCTAAGATTTTGTGATTAGAGTAGACCAAAAACTTCTCCCCAAAGAGGTAGTGATGCCAAGTATTCAAAGTATGCATCACCGCTGCCAACTCCAATTCGTGGGTTGGGTAATTAATTTCATGTGGTCGGAGTTAGAAAGAGCCATATGCCAGCACGTGATCATCCTACATAATCACACACCCAAGAACCATACCTGAAGAATCACAATAAACCACATACCCCTTCTCGGACTCAAAGAAAATCATCCCAGGGGCGGTATTCAACTGCCTCTTTAGCTCCTCAAACGATGCCTGGCATTACGGACCACATACAAACATCACCCCTTTCTGGGTGAGTGAAGTCATCGGTGAAGCAAGCCGAGAGATATCCTGAACGAATCGCCTGTAATAACCAGCCAGGCCAAGGAAACTCCTGATCTCGAACACATTCTTTGGCTGCTCCCTTGACATAATCACACTCATCTTCTCGAGGTCCACTGAAACCCCCTTCTAAGAGATAACATGCCCCAGAAATATCACTTCCCTGATCCAAAAAGTGCACTTTGACAACTTTTCATAGAGGCGGTGATATCGTAATGTACCCAAAACGATCCCCAAGTGATGTTCATCTTCCTCCTCAGAGCCAGAGTATACCAGAATGTCATCCAAAAACACCACAACGAAGGAATCTAGATACTGATGAAACACCCTATTCATGAGTGACATAAAGACCACCAGAGCATTGGTCAATCCAAAGGGCATGACCAAATACTCAAAGTTGTAGTACCTGCTTTAGAAGGATGTCTTTGGGATATATGAAACCTTCACCTGGAGTTGATGATACCCAGAACTCAGGTCTATTTTTGAGAACCACTTCACCCCCTTCAACTAATCAAACAAATAATATTTTCTGGGAAAAGGGTATTTGTTCTTAATTGTTACCTTATTCAGATTCCTGTAGTCAATGAACACCCAGAGGGATACGTCAACCTTTTTTGTGAACAACACAGGAGAGACCCAAGGAGAGATGCTCAGGCGAATGAATCTTTTCGATTCTAAGTCGTCCAGCTGTATCATTAATTCCCTCAACTCGGTGGGTGCCAGGCGATAAGAGGGAAGAGATATTGACTATGTTCCTGGCACTAGATAAATCGAAAACTCCCCATCCTGCTCTAGGGTAAAACTTGAGAAATCATCTAGGAATACCTTAGGAAAATCATTCACTACATGAGGTAGTGCACCTTTAGGGGAAATTCCATCATCCTCTAGCATGAGTTACAATAACTGGAAGTTAATACATCCCAACTCTGGGAGTGGTGGTCCTGCACGACCTGATTAAGGATCCCATTCTCCCTAAAAAACCTGACAACACCCATCAGGTGTTGTAAAACTCACTCGCCTCCTGTAGCAATTGATATGTTCTTGGAAGTGTACTATCCAATCCATCCCAAGAATGACGTCAAAAGGGTCCATATCTAAGACCAAGAGGTCCCACTCCATCTCAACCCCTAACATAGAAAGCGCTCACGACGAGCACATGATACCCTTCTCCTTCTTCTTTCCCAGCTGTGTCACCAACTCCATTGTGAAAGACATCAAATCAGTTGGAAAGTTCTCCATGTCCACAAAAAGGGTAGAAATAAATGAAATAGAGGTGAAAATATCAAAAAGAATAGTAGCTGTAGAAGATGCGATCAGAACGGCACCTCGATCTATCGATTTTCCGGCTTCTGATCCTGCTGGTGCCTGATCCAATGCATGGAGATGTCCTGTATCTTCCTGAGGACAACAGCTAGTCTGTGACTATGCCCAGAACTAGCTCTGTTCAAAAGATAACCCAGCCCTACCACCACAAGTTCCAAATCATGATCCCTCATTCCTCGATGGCTCAGACTGTGCTATAACTCCACTTGAAGCCACTGAATCAGCCCCACTCGGAAGTGGACTTTCCACAACTCAAAAACGCTACGAATTCACCATACCTCCACACCGGTAACAAGGATTTAGAGGAATTTCACATGCTGTTTGGATGTTCCTGGGCTTCCCACACTGGTGGCGCATGCCCGATCTCACATCAGAAGCCGTAGACGAAAACTATCTGGAAGAGTGGCATGAACTTCCACATCCTTTCATCACATGATCCTCCCACTTCCTTTTCTTCTCAGAGGAGTTTACACTACCCACTGATGATACTAAACCATAGAAACCAGCCCAACATTTCTTATCAATCTCCACCATGCACGCCTGATCAATGACCTCAACATAGGTCCTCAGTTTAAATAAGAACACCTGGGAGTATATCTATGGTCGCAAGCCTTTCATAAACCTCTAGGCCTTATCTTGATCACTATAGAAGATTTATGAAGCATACCGAACCAACACAACTAAATGGTTGGTGTAATCCATCACAGATAGATTCCCATGAACAAGGTCCATGAACTCTCAGGACCTAGCATAATCCAACATCTCAGGGAAGTATTGTTCATTGTACACAGCCTTGAAATCTAACCAAAGCATCTGCTCATTCTTCCCAGTCTGAAGCACTTTTTCCCACCACTTGTAGTTGGGACCCTCCAACATAAAGGAGGCACACTTCACCCTGATCTCCTTAGGTGTTTCCAAGAACTCAAACATACTCTCGATCTTCTCGATCCATTCCTCTGCCTCCTGGGGTTCTGAGCTGCCTCAGAAAGTAGGAGGCTTGTTTTTTAGAAACTCCTAAGATTTAATTTTTCTAAGACCTGTCTCTTATACCCTAGTAGGAATATGAGAAGGATTTGGTAATTATCCTAGAGCATGAACAACCGATACTATAACCTCGGCAAGCCTCTGATCAATCGGTGAGGGAGAACTCTCTACAGCTTCCTCCCATGGGCGGGTGGGAGCTTTTTGGGGAGTCAAGTTTCTACAAAATGAAATAGTCACAAAAAAATAATCCCTACCACATTTCTGAAAATTTTAATCAAATACATAATGTATAAATAATCTAAACACATTCCAGTAATAAAATAAACAGCTACTCCACCTCCGCCTGATGTCCATATGTGGTCTGCAACCCACACGTCTCACCTAAAAGTGAAGTCAATCCGTGAATTCCAACATCCCCTAGTGACTCAGGGTCTGCCATGAGAGGTGTGGGCCAGACACCCAACTCACAACCAAAATCCCGAGCCTTGAAAATCCTATCTCCTATCTATCCATACTCATCCCCAAATAGAAATATAACCTAAAAACATTAACCATGGTCTGATACCATTTTGTCACGAACCAAATCTGGTCACCACCAATACTGGCACCAAACCCATCCTGTGACAAGGAATGAAGGGAATTATCTATCCCCACGGGCTGGAACAAGTGACTGAGTATCTTTTATCATGGTTTGAGAATGATTTACCTGAATATGTATATATAAAACATCAAAAATATTTTATAAAATGAATCTGAAATGTTCATACCAATAAGGTTTATACAAAAATACATAACTGAATACATAAGCTCAAATGAAATACAAAAGGACCAAAAACATAATGAAATAGAAAAAAAACAACCCCATGGACTCTACCTGGCAAGGGGTCATCACCCCCAATCCATCTCCACAAATTCTCCCCAAGGATGGGGACTAACACCCTGAACCACCATCACCCTTAGCCTTTCCTTTACCTGTGTAAAACATAACCATGTATACTTACACCCAAGGGGTGTAAGTAGAGTGTGAGCCTAAGACCAATAGGATACCACCCAATGATTCCAAAGAGCATGCAATACCATGTGAACAAACAAGCAGTTTTAATACACAATGAAAAGCGGTGATAAAATCCAAGAAATGCAACTTTCAATTGAAAACAGTTTTCAAGATAATTTTTTCAGAATGTTCACACATTTAAATAGATATGATAGATACTGTAATGTACTGCCAAAAACACCCCAATACGTGGGAAAATACCACAAACACAATGATAAAAAAATCGGGAACACCCCTAGGCACTAGATAGTCTCGGGCCCCATGTACCACATACCTCGGTGTAAAGTAACCATAGTAAAATCCATTATCATGCATGAGCCACTAGTAGGGAACATAACCATAACATTGTGGTCCTTGATCATCATCTACATAGTTTATTTAGAGTTTTATTTATCCAAATGCTTAGTGAAATAGGGACAAAACTCATTTGGTCTACTAGTCGTACTAGTACACATCCACCCCACATAGGTACCCGAGCTTCCCCCTTTGTGATCAAAATATTATAGAATGATACATATATCAATTTTAATATAAAACAAAACTATTGGTAACATAAAATCAGTACAGTTTCTACACATATTTTATACCATTTAAAACACACAACAAAACACTTTGAGTTTCAATAAAACAACTTCTCCAAATCTTTCCTTGTTTTACACCCAAAACTCTTTGAAAGCCCCACTTGAACACCATATTCATACACATATTTATCAAAACAGAATCCAACACACCATAAAAATTTCCTTAAACTCATTACATGAGTTATAAAACAATCCCAATAATCCTTTCATATAATACCCATGTAAAACACCCAATTCAACACCACATTGGTACTCAAAAACCATTTTCTTAACAAACGTCACCCAAAACCAATTTTGAAGAAACAATCAAAGAATAATAACATTTAAAAAATTATTTTCATCCCTAATATAGTTGAATAAGTTCAACTAAATAAGTAAAAGTTTTCCCTTAGTCAACCAATAAAATATTTATTTAAAAAAAACACAAATTTCACATGAAATTGGCACTTAAAATTCCCTAGCATTACAAACAACATTAAAACCAATTTCTACAGCACCAATTCAGTGGGTTAAACATGAAAATATTATAAAAACAGTAGCTATGTCACAAGTATTTATTACAATGTGGAATCACCTACCAAATTAGTAAAAACCTTGAATCCTTTGTGTAAAAATCAAATCGCACCACTGTAGCACCAAGATAAACCGAGATCAATCCTAAAACCACAAGAAATGTCCCTGAAAACCCAAGGTTAAACCCTAGGTTTGAAACCCTACCCTCTGGACATTTGGTACTTCAACAAAATTAGAATAAACCTCATGGAAAGTGGAGAAAAAGAGTAAGAATTGAAAGAGTTGTGATGGAAAAAACTTACCTCCTCAAATCTGGCCGATTTGAGAAACCCTAGGAAGTTTGTCCCAATATCGCGATGCCTAAGTGCTCCAAAGAGGGGGGAAAGAGGATCATTGCACGTCTGGATTCAATGGGCTCGTGTGAGACTTGGAATCTCCAAAAAACACTAAATATTGAATAAGTTAATAAAATAAATAACATTTATTTTAAAAACCTGATATGGGCTTCCGGGAAGGACCAATCCCTTAAATAAACACCAAAATACACCATGTTTATGGATTTATAATGGTTCCAAATTTCAATTTTGGTGTTAATATGTCAAGGGAGGAAATTTAGGAATTGGATTGTCTAAAAATTATTAAAAAATTAAAATTTTATAAAAGAAACACAATTTATTTTTAAATCTAGAATTGGGCTCACGGTTTGGCCCAATTCATGAAAAATCACCTATTCCTCCATAAAAACTTAGGAAACCCCCAAAACAAAGAATTAATGGAAATTAAATGAAAAATACCTTTAAAATATTTCATGTATGTGACAATTCAACTAAACCCATCCAATAGAGTATGAAGGAATGTAAATTACTGAATGTAAACAAGGCTAGAATACAAGTCCACCAAAAAAATAAGAGTCTGAAAACAACAAAGTCCAACCTGTAAACACAAAGATGTATTGGGACTATTGCTCATAGTCATAGGAACACCATAGCCTATAGGGAACTTAGAAAGCTTGGTCTTGTCCTGGTCTACCCTGGACTCTGTCAAAAGGTAGCTCGTCCGTACTAGACACGACACGTGTGGGTGATGCCCATGCAGTGGTGAGTATAACAACACTCAGTAGAGGACCCTAAAAACCCCAAGGAAAGAAACAAATGAAATGAAAAGTCATCTCTACACCATATATGTCTACTGACCATATAATAGGAGAAAAAAATCTAGATATACTCAAATATCAAACTTGTACTCTAGGGAAAAGTCAAGAAACCACATACCCCCACTAGGGATTCAGTTCGAAGATTAGACGAAGCACTCACTTGGGAGAACTCACTCCATGAGTATGATAGCTCTGATGATTCTCATCTGTGATGTACTATCCATTAAGAAAGGTCACAAGAGATAGTTTCACTCATTCTGGGAGAACACTCTCCTGGGTGGGAAAGATCTTGATACAAAAATGAGGATCACTACCATGACATTGGAGGATACCATGACTCATCCAGATTAACCAGCTAGGTAGGGGATCATCACCCTGTGGAAATAGTCACATCGATACTAGAATCTACCTAGGGTAAATAATGGATAGAGGATCTCGCTCTGGGCCTCTCGGAAGGATACCTGACTCTATCTTTGAAATTCATGCAGAAGAAATCAAACTCTTGTAAAAGGAAACGACACCTGTCCTTTAGAGGAATGAGAAAAAGGGTCACTAACCCAAATGAAACATGTCCAAGATATGGTGGATAAGAATATAAAGCCATGTATTGAAAATTACACGATGTGTTGAAGTTCCACATGCAATGTCTTCTGACCCCGGGTACTGCTCGTGTACTACAGCCCGTGTCCCAAGGCTGGTCATGTATGAAAGTCAGTACATGATGTGTAGTATAGAACACTTTTCGTGTATGATTTGATGGGGTCGGATCAATGCAAGCGGCCGTGTGCCTGTACATGGATTTCTCTCTTCTGCACCATCCCATGTAACCGGTACATAGGGTAACCCACACTACTGGCTTGGTCTGGCTGTGTGGTTGAGTGCACGAACCTATACTACATCCCGTGTCTGTATAATTCCCAAAATACACGTCGAGCTTCGGGGAAGGTCCATCACACCGTGGAACTAGGGTCACACGGCATGTGATACCTATTTGACCCTGAAACACTATGTACTACCACCGTTACCACACTGCGTGTTAATCAAAATACATGCCGTGTATTGCTGAAATTTCCAGAATCGTGAACCTTCGGCGTCGCGCCTCCCATGCTGCCCCGTTATTTTATTCGGTCATCTGATATTCATGAAAATAAAGGGTTTAGGTTTCCACGACATCAAGAAGTCAATTTCATTAGTTTCAGGCCTCCGATCGGTCTTGAAAAGGTATTTTGATCATCCGTGCGAAGAATGGTTGAAGAAAGATAATTCTCGAACTGTGTTGATTCATTTGCCTCCATCATCATATCACCTTTACAAGGTCTCCATGATGTTTAATCTCATATTTGTGATTATTGCGTCATGAAAAAGATGTGCAATTATCCGTTGTTCATCGCCCTATAAAGAACAAAAATAAAGAGGAAGAAAATTTAACACAACAAAACTTGGAATGAACCACCATCATTGTTCATCCTGACATTGATCTTTTCCTATTAGAAGGATTAAACATGGAGATTCAAAATGACCATTCAACAATTATCACAATACAAATTTCCAATTCAAACACCAAAAGAAATGGAAAAATAACACCCTCCTATAGGAACGAACGATCCACAGATCAATATGTTCATGGATGATCCGTGTTCGTCATTTAAATCCAAAAATGGGGAAAGTGGAATTGAAATAACAACCCCTACCTCGATCCAGTTGAAGAATGATCGCTGCATCACATTATTTGGTGAGGTTCGTCGGATCTGAGATGCAATGTCTTCGTCCTCCAATGGGTTCTACTCTAATGCCCCAAGAGCCTCTCTCTCAATTTTCAGGGTTATGAGGCTAACTCTGTGAACATTCCATAAGCTGGTATTTAAAAGGGAGTAATAGGGTTGTTGCGAAAAAAGGAAATGAAATAAAACAAATTATTATTTTATTTAATTTCCATAAAAAACGTCTTGAAACAAACTCTAGCAGTTGACCTAGGTCGGTCGATTATAGTCCTCGCCTAAGGTAATGTTGCCACTCTAAACGCATCAGTGCCCTCTGTTTTATGATCTGAACACCAATTTAAATGATATTCCAATTTTACAGGAAATGCGCTCATGCACACTCTTTAAAATTTTATTTTATTTCAAACATTTATTCCGGGCACTCTAGGCAGTGGAATCGCATGCTGCCGAAAGGTATGGTCTTGAAAAAAATCCATATATTATTTAAAAATAATTCATGGAAAATCTGAGACATTACATAATTGAATATGTATAATTATTTTAATGTGATGATTAGTAACTATTTCTTACCTATGTAGGAAGATGATAAAAAATCATGATTTTTGAAATGGGGAATAATTAGAATATTATTTCTAATTGATTTATGAAAAATATTGAATGATTATAATATCTATAATTTAATATAATGATAATTGAAATAAATAAGAATTGTTATATCAAGATATGATTAGGTGATATATATGGGAATAAAATTTGACCATTTTTCATTATTTATATTCATAAATAGATTTTATTAATAATAAAAAATATATTTCTTTTTTCAGATAACTCTAGGAGATTTTTTAGTCAGCGATAATTTTTTTGAAATTGAGAAACAATAGTTTTTATGATATAATTAAGTTTCATCTTATATTTAATAAGTAATATGTATCCTAGGTTTGATAAAATGTATATTCCATAGAATTATAAATTTTAAGTGGTTTTAGTGTTGATAATTAAGAGTGATATGGAATTACTCTAATAATTAAATTGATGAGTTATGATTATAGTAACGATTTTATATGCATTAGTGGGTACATGTGTGGATTAATATTTATAAAATTTCATAAATGATGTTGATTATGTTTTATGGAATACACTAATAGTTTTTGGAGTTTTTTTGTTAGTATCTAAAGGATGTTTTATTCTATTACATTGCTGTGATATGTTAGATTTTATTTTCAAAAAAGAATACATAGTGAAGGAATTTTGTATTTCCACATTAGATGTAGTTATTGATCTATTAATTTTAGTTGTATCACTATGTAGTAATTATTTTAATTTTTTTACCATTTCCATCCCAAGAACCATCATTATTTATAAATTTATTAACTATATATAAATAAATATCATATTACATAATGAATTTTCTTTTTCATAAATTAATTTTTTGATAACATCAGAATGTTCATATCATCGATATACAATAGTCACGCAAAACTATAATAACAACCTAGAACATATAGGAGAAATACATGATTTTTGACTATTATGAGAAGTAGTATAACAATATATTGAGGATTCTCCCACTGAACTAAGCACTTCTTGGTCCCTATGGAGAGTGTTTGAGATGATAGTCCAAATAAAGGAAATTACATTAGTTTTATTTATCATTTGATATATCTATTTATGAATGTGTTTATTGGTCTGTAAAAAATATATATTTATTAATATATATATTGAATAAAATATTTTTCGGTTTTTATGAAAACACTAATGAGATATACTCATGGTGATGTAATATACTTATTGTTTTTATAAATTATTATGGAATAAATTCTAGTGTCAAGAAAAGATGTTTCCATTATTTATTATTAGATTAATTAATATATAGCATAATAAATGAAATTGAAAAATCAAGCCAAATAAATTTCATTGGTAGTTTATAATATTATACATATTTTAATGCCAGTGTACTATAAATGAATCATATTTTGTGATAACACTTGAATGAATCCATTAAAATTATATGTCAATAGATGAAGGGGTTATATTACCCAATAGTAGTATGATCAAAGATATTTTGGGCCTTATCCTAATATATATGTACACAAACATAGGAATGTATCTTTATAGACACCCAAGCTTTTAAGAATATAATGAAATGATATAATAAAATCATGATTGTATTTTGATATCATACTATAGAGAATTATTGGACAAAATAATGATAATTGTTCATAATTTTATCCCAAAAATATGATAGTTAGTCAAATTTATAAATCAGATGATAAACTATTCTCTCATCCTAACCATTAGTTTGGAAAAAGTCATGTTCCCACAAACACAATGTATAACTAGAAATAGACAGAAAAATATTCCCATGATCAACAATGAGTATCCAATGGTATATATAAGACATGATATGTATATGTATGTCCCATTTAAGTTTGTGTTTATATAACCTATAATACAACATAATATCACCAGGAATAAATTATCTAAAGAATGAACTACCTCAAAACCATAACTAGGAGGTAAAAGGAAATGGGAAAACATTACATTTTTATAGAAGGATTCATATCCTATAGTACAGGGTCATACTCACAACTAAAAAACCTGAATACACATTCATAGAATGGAATATAGAATTATGATGAGGCCTACACTATTATTCCCTTAGATGATGTAGGAGTATCACAACCAAATTTTGATTTGTGAAAAATAACCTCTAGTTCCTGATCTCTTTCCCATTTAATATTAATATATGGAGAATGTAGTGACATAAAATGTGGAGTATCTATAACAAAAGATGTTGGTGAAATATCAATTCAAACTATATTACATAGGTTGTGAATCCAATCCCTTTTCTCACACTGGATAAATAAAAAATTCCAAAGGGAATCTCAACCCCAATAGTTGAGATAACAACTACACTTCTGAATAAATAGGTCAAAATCCATTTATTAAATAACTCCCAAAGAAAAAGAGATGTATACTATGTTTAATTGGATTATATAAAATATAATCTAATGGCTGCCACATGGTCATGGTTTGTTATCCCATATATTGTTTCCATACAAAAATAAATTGTTTTTATATATTTTACATTATGTTACTTGTAAAAATATGTACTTATCACATCCTATGTCTGTTGGAGTCATGTAATTCTAAGTTACATGGGGGTGGCCCACCCCACAGGACATTTGGGGACCTCATAGAGTCTAGGAATGTATTCCAATTAACTTTTGATATAGTAATTTCGTTGTCAAATTATTTGATACATATTCCCATTACATTGTAAAATTTAACACCAATAGAAACCATATCTTCCATATAATAAATACACAAGGAGTTTTTATGAACTATATTTTCTGTAGTATTCCATTTTTATAAATGGAAAATAGATGATTTTTTTACCAATATTTTTTCATCCTTCATCAATTCCTTCATTATTATTTCCAAAAATTCTGGTAATATACATTTACCATGTTAAGGTCTCATGTGGGGGTCAAAATCAAACCACTATTAGTAAAGAAATTACCTCTTTGATTCCACTAATGTTACATATGCACATCACTATGAAAAAAATATCTATTACATGATCCATAATTGAATTTAAATCAATGTTATTGAACCTATTTCAATCCATAAACCATGATACTAAACATGATTCTTCAATCAAAGGATTTTGTGGTCAGTCTCATAACAAAATATAACTTTAGAAATGGTCAAATCATCCACCAATCTAATATCGGGGATGAATTAATGTAGGCCGGTTGGAAAAATAATCAAAATACAAAATTGATTAATTAGAAATTTCTATTTCTATTTTTCAATGTATATTTGATTAAATTCATGGATATTGGGTGAAATTAGATGAAATTTATTATTATAATAATGATTAATATCAAACTCATAAATAATTACAAAAATTTAACATAATGGGCATAGAAAATGTGGATATTGGTTTATATTATTTGAATGTAATCTTTAATAAAAAATACAATGTAGATACCAATTAAAAAATTAATACTTTTCTAAAAATAGATCAACCATTAGAGAATAAAGCATTGAATAATGATTTCATTTAGGAATCTATAAATTTTTTCATTAATTGTTATTTTTTGGACCATACATCCAAAAATTTACCAATAATGTTTTCCTCTATATCTATATAAATAAATTTCGGATGTGTATCTAACTATATAATATATATATATAGTACTATATATAAAAATAAATATTATATTGGAAAATAAAAAAAATCCAAATTAATATAGGAATTGGTTTATTTATTCCACAAGCAATGAAATATAAACAGGACACTTGATGAGAATGAAACATAGGTTGTTCTTAAGAAAAAACATATATATTGGATTCAATTATAGATTTGGTTTATCTATTAGGGGATATATTATACTATAAATCCATAATCATTGGAACCATGAATATTCAAGAATTAATATATTTATTAATTTTAAGATATCAATATTGGGGACATACACTACCTATAATTCAATACCAACAATGGTTTTAACTCTGAAAATATTATTAAAAATTGTAAATAGTTTAAATGGTATATAAAAGATATCTATTACACAATACATATCACTACGTATTTTTTCCTTGAAAATAATTAACTACACTAACAGGTGATGGTACATTCCTCGAATCTGGTTCCCCTAATCCCATGAGATATCATTAAGATTCATGTTTTACAAAAGAATATGCAGAAGGGGAATTTTCATCTAATGAAGGATTTTTTCTATCGATCCTCCATATTTTTTAAGGTAGCCTAAAAGGGTGGTTTTTCTATGATTTCTAGAAATAATTGATCAATAAAATGTGAAAAATCATATATATATTTTCATACCTATGAAATGTGAGAGAAATCATGATGTCGGTTTAACTGATGATATTAATCTAGGAGATACAAAACATCATTGATCATACATAGAATCTGAAATGGACCAATGAAACGAAAAGATTATTTTCATCCCCTATAAAATCTTTATATTCTTCAATCGAGGGATACCTTTTATAAAACATTTTCTATGTCAGTAGACTCCAAAAGTATTCATCATCATTCCACATAAAAACAATGACAGGTCTTCAATGGTCTAATACTCCCCTTGATAATATGCACCGTCTCAGTCAATGAATATTTTTTCTCAGGGCTTGTAAGTACCAATTCTCCCAAAATGAAATAATAGATTATTGAACAACATAGTCTCCAATAATGTTCCATGAAAATAGCCATACCAACAATAGAGTTATATCGATTGTTGGATGAAAAAAATTTAAGTGGGGGTGTTCATCCCAATATTATCTAATGTCCAGCATGAATGCTTATTATTTCTACTATTGGACCAGAATGATCCACTCAGTGTAGTCATCTATTTTGGGATGGAAAGTCATTATCATACCACAATGATTCCAAAAATATTACTATAATCTTATATACAACCATTACGTGAACAAAACTTCACAATCTAACACAATCATCAGTGGGACACCATGTACATGGATGATATCCCACGTGAAAAAAAGTACCCAATTATTTCCACCATTTTCAGTTATCTAATAGAAATATTGTGGCTTGAATTTGGTATTAATTATATGATCATAAGATAATATATTAACTTATCACAATCTATTTGAATCCAATTTCTAAATCCATGTATATACCATCCCAATTCAATTACATAACCTCAAATGGATTGGAAGAAAATACTATTACCCAATTTATAGACATCATTGGATGAAATGTGAGGCATGGAGATATGAATTATACAACACACTTATTTATCCCTATCTAGTAAAATGGATGATGAGGTTATTTGTAAATATTTTTTTACTTATTATGTACAAGTGATTATGAAGTATAAAATGATACCATTACCTCCTATCAATGATAGAGTAGTATCATTATCCTCCCTTAGAAGAGAATGATAAGAATCCTACATTTTTTAAATCCATCTTTAAAATTTATAATAAATATTTTCCTATGAAATATTTCAAAATAATCATCACCATGATATTGTTACCTCATATTATCTAGATGCGAGGGATTCACAACCTTTGATTAGTGATATGTATCTGGTTTCTCATCCACCAAGGATAATTGAAATCTGGTCAACTATTTTAATTCATCTCCTTGAAACTAGAATCAATTATTATTATAGAAAGAATATTCTAAAAAAAATTATTCCTTGATGTACAATCTATTATGATGACAACGTATTATAGGAAATATAGTCATTTCCTCTATAATATGTTGATGTATCTATGAATGAAGATATGCATGAGATTGTTATTATAGGATAAAACAACCAACTTATAGGAACTGATATTTTTAATCAGTAAAGGATTCTTTAAATTAGAGTTTAATTATTTATTATAGAACAAATATGGATTCCAAATGATTTATTGAAGGTATCCAGGGTGTATGGGGCCTGTTCGGAGCCCGGAGCCCATCTTTTGGTAGAAAGAGGCTTGTCACGATTTTTTTTAAACTATGCATGGAAAACTATAGATATTTTTAATATCATTTGAGGTGGTAGAGTGGTCTGGAATACAGAACATAGTTTGATCTAAAAATGGGATTTGGGTAGCATTACTATGAATAATTTTGCGGAAAAAATAAATTGTTATTTCGAATGGTTGGTTGAATGATACCTCAACCATGTGGCCTAACCCTGAGAATTATCTTTCATATAGATTATCGTGAATTATTGTTGAATGGTATGGCCAAACTATGTGGAGAAACCATGTGAAGAGTATATTTTGGGTGAAATGATGGTTTCTTCCTGAAGTCATGTTTAGATTCCACCCTTGAACTATTTTGGTTTTCCAATGGACGACCCCATCCCATTAATATCTATTTATGATTGAGGAATTCTAAAATTGTCTTTCCGATATATCACTAACCATATGTATGAATTTATCTTCGTACATATCATTTGACCAACATTAATGCATTTTTGATCCACTTTTAATCTTATGTGGTTCTTCTTATCATATACAACACAATATCAATACATGCTCATTTTCCCCAATCATAGTGCATTTTGTTTGGTCAATAGATATAATACAGTATAGGAAAAATTAACGTCTGATACTATATGATGGGAGTCTTATGAGCCTAAGGATTTGGGTCTATAACTCTTTTCTCTCTTTCAGTCATTTTATAAGTTTTCATGTTGTCAAAATGATTCCATTGGGAATCATCTATTGAATCTATATGTCATAGTGGAATTCATTATAACCATCTACTAAGAACCATGCCACAAATTCTATTCAATATTGGTTGTTACATTCACAACTTCAACCACCTATTGTATGGACATGTTTATATGTGTGTTGTTATTGACATTTTATGCCAAAATGACTTGTTATGACTTGTATCTTCCACCATTCGGGTGTGGTTTGGCATGTCCATTCTAATGGTAATCCATTCCACAGTAAATGAATATCTAATTTTTAATTGATCTAGGAAGATACAAGGTTTTTTTACAATTTACTAGCACAAGGTATGTGCTTCACCTATTAAATGATAAGTAAATTGAAATGGGAATTATATAGTATATATATTATAACAAAAATATAATATTAATAGAATTCTAGTGGATGGTCATCCTTAAAAAAACCTTGAAATATAATGAATGTTTATGAAGAGTACCATATATTTTATATATGAAATTTCTTAAAAGGTTGCATGTTCTTTGGCCTTCCCACAGTAATAAAAGGCATGTATTGAACCTCTTCACTTTATTAAATGGAAATACCATCACCTGAATAAATTAATTAAATTAATTTTATGAATTTTTCTTAGTAATATAATGAACTCGAAATCATTATAGGTGGGGTTTAACTCTAGTATCTTTTGAATTCTTTATGGAATGACAAGAACACTAAAGGATGGAAATATTTTTCCAGGATGGTAGTTGCCTTGGTGGAGACCCACCATGGATCCCGATATAATTCTATTAGTGGATGATTGGTATGACCCCATAGGATCCCTCCATTAAAATTATAGGAATCTTTTGGTACCCTCCTTAGATCCATATTGGATTCTATGGACACCAAAGAGACATGGTTTTATAGTTGGTCCTTGCTAAAGCCTATCATAGTTTACCTTAGATGCTTCCTTAGACATGGATAGATCATATTTTTTGTGGAATTATATGGAAAATACTCCCTCGATTACTCTTAAACCCCTATATCTAGTATGTTGTTATTACTGAGTTCGCATACGATGAGGTCTTGGTTTTCTTGGTTATTAACATGGAACCCTTTAATTATGAATTTCATTACAGGTTTCGTTGTTATATCTTCTAACATTTACTACTACAATCATGAGGTGATTTCATAACTGGATATGCCTCACATGACGTATATATATGTAATGGAAATTAATTAATTCATTAACTGGTTACATGTTCAGACACTTGTTGAGGTTTAAAAGAGATACAGGGGTATTTATGTTATTTTACAACATTAATTTTATATATACATGCTTGAAAACCAACAATTTATATTACATGGAAAAGATATTATAGAAATTGTTGGTGGTAGAATAATAACATTTCCCTCACACAATATATGCATCATCATCTGGTATCTAGGAAGACTACATGAATGCAGGTTTTAAAAAAAGGAAGTGAGTTACTTTAGACACTTTAATGCTTATCATTTTATATTGGAGCCGGTAGTAGATAACCAATGTCACAACCCCCTCCCCACAAGGGGTACCCCTCTTAGGCTAGAAATCTGAGAAGGTAGATAATGACCGCCAAGTCCTGCCTCCAATAGGCCCTGGGTTGGTGACTAGCACCGAGGGTATAATAAAAATACAAAGGAGAGGCATTAACTTCTAAAAGAACACATGCGAAAGAGAGAGATAAGACATGCACCAACCCACTCTATCTCAGAGAACAATATAAATAAAATCACAAGTACACATATGTAATGTTAGAAAAAACTACTACAAATGAAAGGGAAAAACATCAAATACATAATAGAAAGTAAAAAACATTAGCAACCAGGAATCCCAAACAGATCATGCAACCCCATGCTCGTAGAAACCAGCTTGATCTCCAACCTGCTCCAAGTAACCAAAAAAATAGTTTATATATTTCTAGGGTGAGTATAACAGTATACTCAGTAGGATCCTCCCAGGAGCCTCTTGTGAAAAAGTAATGGAATCATGATAATGAACAATGAACAACAAGTGAAACTAACTCGTCACCAAAACATGTATACTATATTCAAAGCCTCATCATGGCTACTCTCACCAATAACACATACCAGAGTATATAATATAAAAAAAGAATATCAAGGGTACCCTTCTACTACTTCCCCATTGGTTTTCTACATTCCCAAACATCCCACGTCATAAGCATCTATATTTAAAAGGAAATCCCACAGACACCTGGGCGAAGCACAACAACATGCTCCTCGTGAAACAAAACCACCACGTCCATGCAAGAAAAGTAACCAGGTAGTTTATAGGAGACACCACAGCTCGCATAATGTGTCTCATACATCAGGCATTATACATCAATCCATTACAGCCCACGCACTGAATATGAATCCTCATGATGTCACACTCTATACACATTACGCCTATAGTATTCCATAGAAAACAATATCCCAAATATATGTGTGTGAATAAGCACAATCCATTACATCCATCTACACACATATATGGGGAAAACCAACCAATGTTCCAACCAGCACAAGTAACTACCATGATAAGAGAGAGGATCCAAATGGGGTAGTTAGACATCCATCCTCCCACCTAAATGTTTGGGAAGATACCCCCATTGTAAAGAATACCCAGGGTGTTAGTTACCCTGACTAATGGGGTGGATTATCATATAGAAACATTGAAGGTTCAGAATATACTATAGCTCCAAACCACAATATGGGCATAAACTAGTCTTAGATTCAACTGCAGCTAACTTCACTCGGACTCCGGGCTTCCCCTTCTAAGACTAGGTATCCTATAAGCAGAAAAACATTTAAAGATCTTTAATACATTAATTCATTTCTATTTTACCAGTTTCACTTTAAGTTAATTTATTCTTTAATCATTAATTAACCATCAGTAATTTCTGCACTATATTTCATTAGTATCACACCCAATGTTCAATGTTCCTTTAAATTACAACCTCAGCATTACGCCCCAAAAAGTGCGAACAAAATGTGTTTATATAATATATTCAATTATATATTTTCATCATTACTTTCAAATATTCCCAAGAATTCATGAAAAATATTTTATTCTACTAAACACAAGGGGGATCAATAAAGTGAGTAGATGAACTATCAGTCAAGTCATGGCCCCCTATAACAAGATCATAGACCCATCCTCCCTCAGGAAGATATACACGGAAGGCATGTGGCATAACTTGGGCATCTTTTCCCCTTTTTGAAGGAGGGAAAGAAAAACCAGTTGTCTTGATATGTGGGGAATGTAAAGAAGATAAACAACCAACATGAATCAATATGCATCCAATCATTCAAATCCATCTCGTTTCATCATCCTATATGTCATTCTCTATACCCATATGCATAAACCAATTCATCTCACCACTCTAGGCATAAAATGTTTCCACAACCAATAAGCCTCCCTACCGGACATATCACGACAACCATCCTGGATCACATCACAACATAACCAGCATGAAAAAAAAATCATATCAATTGGCCTCTTGGACCATAAAAAATAAAGAGGTTAACTCAAAACCCTATAAGGAATTATCTTTTATCCAACTACCAGTTCTTTAATTCATCTTGAATTATAGGATTTATTATACGGAGGTTCCAAATTCAGGAAACCTAAAATGTAAGGTACCAAAAATTGATTAATCATGCTTACTGCATTAATTTTATTCACATCAAATTACAAAAACAACCATCAGATTCATTCACATGTCTCTTTATCTTTAGTAAAACAATTATCAATTAATTCTATCCTTACGTTCTTTACCAATTTCCATCAAGAACAGAAATCTAAAAAAAGAAAGCATAGATATCACACTCTCTAGAAAAACAAGAGGCAATAACATATGATCAATATTAATTTATTTATGCGGCTCAAATATTTATTATGTTAATTTCAATGTTATCCAGTGGGATAAAACATTCTAACACTATAGATGCACATAAAAGAAAAGAGAATGAATAAATCCCCTACCTCAAATGGTTCTAGACGTTTTTATACGAGAACAAGCCACAGAACGGGTTATGATCTCCTCCCACCGTGACAACTGTATCCACCCATGGATGCACAGACACCACCACACCAGTCAGAACCCATGAAAATTCCATTAGGAACATGGAGATAATTACATGAAATTCAAAGAGAAATATGGGGAGTTGAACCCAAAAATGGCGATAGATGATACCTTATATTGAAGATTGATAATTTTTTTTTGTTTACATAAAAACATAGGGGATCCAATCCATGGAGGAAAGTTTGATCCCTAAACTCCTTAGGGATGGAATGGATGGATCGAGCATCTCAAACCCAAGAACAAGGATGAAGAACTAGGTGGAAGATATCTCATACCTTTAGAAGATTTAATGGAGTAGCAGTTTAAGATACATTGGATTTTCCATTAAAAGAGAATCACATTAAACAACGCGGTTTGAAAAAGGAAAAGCATCTCCAGCTTTAGAAAAATTAATATAGGAGTTATAGATTTTGGATCAACCATAGAGTCCTTAAAATGAGGCCTTAAATGCATTTTATGTGAATGCAAACATTAAAGGGGAGAAACTACAGGAAGGTTGAAACAATGTTCCTGATCTCCAAATTTGTCAAAGAAAATAGAGGCTACCGTTGAACCTCACCATTCTGGAAACAGTATTCACATAAGGCTATCATTGCACTATTAACATAAGGCTACTGGTGGCACTATTCACTTAAGGCTACCATAGCACTGTTCACATAAGCCTACTAATGGAACTATTCACCTAAGGCTACCGTTGCACTGTTCACATAAGCCTACCGATGACACTATTCACATAAGGCTACCATTGCACTATTCTCATAAGCCTACCATTGCACATTTCACATAATCCCACCATTTCACTATTCACATAAGGCTACCGTTTCACTATTCACATAAGCCTACCGATGACACTATTCACATAAGGCTATCATTGCATTGTTCACATAAGCCTACTGATGACACTGTTCACCTGAGGCTACTATTTCACAGTTCACATAAGGCTACCATTGCACTGTTCACATAAACCTACCGATGAAACTATTCACATAAGGATACTGATGAAACTATTTACATAAGGCTACAATTACACTATTAACCTAAGCCTATCGATGACACTATTCACATAAGGCTACCATTTCACTGTTCACATAAGCATTTGTAATGACACTGTTCGCATAATTTGAAATTTTGAAAAGTGTTGGGGATAAGTCTCTTTGACCACCCAAACACCATAAAGACTATATTTCAAAAATTTAGTGGACCAGAGAGGTTTGGGCCATTACATTAGATACCTCTCAAAAACATTCTCCTCGTCAAGAATTCAAACCCATCTTAAAAGAATATAGAATATAAGGAGGACCAATCATCCACCTATCAATATAACTATCAAAAGAGAGAATTCTACAAGAAGTAACCAAAAGAAATCCATCTCTTAAACATAAAAGGTCTACAACCACAAAGTGAACATCGTTACAAGAAAAGAGTAAAATATCAAACTACTCTGTGTACATACATGTATCTATGATTCACATTCCCAGGTACTCTCCTCCATGCCACTGTGTTGTCACAAGACATGAACCAAGGGGATAGAACTCATGTGAAACACCTTCTCGTTATGGTTTTGGGTCTCTAAAGATATCTCATTGAAGGTCGCATCACCATCAACATCGATCTATCCTTAACTGATGATGTGTGAGTCATCAAGAAGATAAAGACAGAGCTATGATACATGGAAAACATCATATATCCAGATCATCTGTGGGAGAAGAGCTACTCGATATTCCACGACTCCAAAACAAGCCAAAACCTTGAAAGGCCCATCAAACTAGGGAGAAAGCTTACTCCCATGACCAAACCCTTGTTTCCCATGACGAGGAGTCACCATAAAAAACACGTGATCCCCAACATAAAACTAAAAAGGTTTACTCCATCAATCAGAATAAGATTTCTGATGATCCTGCACTATATTCATCTTCTCAAAAATCACATGAACCATCTCAATTGTATTCTGCACTAGTTCTGGTCAGAGAATTGCTGACTCTCCGACACTAGTCCAGCACAACGATGAATGACATGGTCAGCCATACAATGATTAAAATGTTCCACACCAATGGTGGAGTGAAAAATATTTTTTTAAGAGAACTCCACAAAGGGTATGTGCCTCATCCATGATCCTCCAAAATCCACCACACATGAACATAACATTTCTTCAACAGTCTCGATGGTTTGCTCTGTCTGACCGTCTGTTTGAGGATGAAAAGCAGTTCTTAATAATATATGAGAACTAAAATCATGATGGAGACCTCTCCACAATCTAGAGGTGAAATGGGGATATCGATCAGAAATGATAGTCCTTGGGACTCCATGAAGTCTCACCACCTCCACCAGATACTACCTTGACAAAACATCCACTGAGCTCGACTCCTTGATTTCTATGAAGTGGTTGATTTTGTTAAAAAATCCACTACCACCCAAATAACATCATTTCCTCCCTGATCTCGAGGTAATAAAGTAACAATGTCCAATGATATGTCCTCCCACTTCCTCTTAGGAAAATCTAATGGATGGAGTATACCACCAGGAGTAAAAGAAGGTAAACAATCCTAAAAAACTCCATTTACATTTTTTTGTTAATTTAATTAAATCATTTAATTATCAGCCAAGGAATCTAGAAAATATCTATATATTCCCAAGGTATAGCAAGTAACACAATAGATATCTCAACAGACTACCTAAACAACAAGCAGTAAAAACCCAAGATTGTTCTTTGGCTTGGTGGAGTCATCACAACCAACCATAAAAAATTCACACTGACACTTTGGGTGGCTCATACTGGCAGACCCCTCTAGTCAATTAATACTACAAAGTCACAGACACTCTGGGAAGCACTCACCGTCGTTTCCCCTGCAGTCTTGGAATGATAGCTATAGACTCTCTGAGGAAGAACATTCATCTAATTCCCCTTGTAGTCTCGATACGTAACTAAGGACACTCTGAGGATGCATAAAGTCCCATTCCCATAGGTCCTATGAATGATAAAAATTTATAACAGACTCTCTAGGGAAGCCCTTAATCGTCAATTCCCTCTTTAGTCTACCACACCATGTTCACATAGCCCTGAGCAGTCTAGTCGTGCATAATCGACTGTGAGAAGACCTAATTAAGTTCAAAAACTACTTGGATAATAACTAAAATGCATCAAAAGCATATAAATAGCAGGAAATACATCAAAACAATTATCTCATGGCAAGAGATCAGTGCACAAGGTATGCCTCATAGGAAATATAAGCTAAACAACAGTAAACATCCAAAACAAGGGAAACACCCTGGGGGTAATCCTTAAACATGATAACAAGCAATTATTAATCATCTAATAACCTTTATAATAAAAGAAATATAAGGAAGATAATAATACAGGATCAAAACCCTAATCCGGGATACCCAGTACATGAGAATCTGGCACTTTTTCACAAAAACTCAAAGACATTCAACGTAAGGCAACAAACAACAAACCTTGATCCTAGGAGATCGATATACTTGAACCTTGGACCGTGAATTATCCTATAATGGAGATGACCTAAAAAAATGTCTAAAACGTTCAACCTTAGATAACTCTCATAGGAGAACGAATCAGGAAATGTGGCCAAAGAGGAACCAAGAACTCACCACTGTGATTCTATTGCAATCAATGGAATTTGATTCGGATCAACAGTGAAAGATCAGCAGCTCGGAGAAGATTCGACCTCCTCGGACACTCTGGACATAATTAGGAAAAGCAGAAGATAGAAATAGGGATTAGATGCCACCCCAGTCCATTTAATGAAATAAAAACAAAAGTAAATGGCTTGTACTTCTTGTGTACATGGCGTGTACTCACCTTTTCCGTACTCCGCATTAGGCAGCCTCCATATCGCCCCTACACACGGTATGTGTGTGTCCCAGACATTTCCAATACACAGCCTCGCACGGGACCAAAGTACATGGCGTGTACTTATAAACTACACGGCGTGTACTTTGAAAAGTTTCAGATTCTCATCTTTTCCCAAAAATGACTCGAAAAGGAAAAAAATACCTGAAAAAAAGTCTGAGTTCTTAAAAAATTCCCCCCTCAAAGAAATTCGTCACCGAATTTCCCTAACAAGGTGGAGATGAAGAAACCTTGAACAACTCTGGCCACTGTGATCGCATGTCAGCCTCCCTCTCCCAAGTCTCTTCCTGTAAACGGTCGTGCTGCCATAGCACCTGTACCAGAAGAACAGATCGACCATGGAGTACCTTTTCACTACGTTCAACAATCCTGATAGGATGCTTCTTGAGTGATGCATCCTGCTCCAGATCAACTTCCTCGGGTAGAAAAACATGAGACAGGTCTGAGAAATAGCGTCGGAGATGAGATACTTGGAAGACGTCGTGCATAGCCTGATACCTCTGAGGTAATTGCAAACTATAAGAAACCAGAACGACTCTCTCCAGAACCTCAAATGACGCGACATATCTCAGTGAAAGCTTACCCTATCTCTTTATCCTCTTATGTCCCAACCTCGGGGTAACACATAGGAAAACCTGATCTCTGACCATGAACCCCAATGGTCATCTCCGCTGATCAGTATAAGTTTTATGCCAAGACTATGCAATATCCATCTTTTTTCGAATCAAATCCACCTGTTCTATGGTCTCCTGAACAAGATGAGGTCCCAGCATAGCTGCCTCTCCTACCTCCAACAAACACAAGGGTGATCAGCACGACCAACAGTACAATGCCTCATAAAGTGCCATCTAAATTGTTTCTTGATAACTATTATTGTAGGAAAATTCTACTAGAGGTATATGTTTCTCCCAAGAACCTCTAAAATCAAGGATGCATACTCATAGCATGTCCTCTAGCACCTGAATCGTTCACTCTGACTGGAGATTTTCTTGGGGATGGTAAGATGTACTCAGAAGTACCTGTGTAACCAAAGCCCTTTGTAGCCTTTTCTAGAAATGTGATGTGAAGCGGGTGTCCCTACCTGAAATGATAGTACTCGGAACCCCATGCAAGCGTACAATATCACGGATGTACAACCATCCAAGCTCATCAACACCTAAGGTCTCCTTAATCATCAAGAAGTGAGAAACCTTCATGAGCCTATCAATGACAACCAATACCACTTCATTCCCTCGAGGATATCTCAGTAACCTTATCACGAAGTCCATCGTGACATCATTCCACTTCCACTTGGGAATGGAGAGCTATTGTAAAAGCCCTGCTGGTCACTGGTGCTCTGCCTTCACCTGCTAATAGGTGGAACATCTCATGAAAAACCTAGCATCATCTATCTTCATACTTGGCCACCAATACTGGTGGTGTAGATCAGGATACATCTTGGTGATGCCAGGATGAACTGCCCAAGCTGAGAAATGAAAGTCTCGCATCATCTCGTCCCGTATATCTACTGGCACCCATATACATCCATGGAAACGCAAGATCTCATCCTCGCCTACGGTCCATCCAAGAAGAGGGTCCTCTCTTGACATGCTTTCTCGCAGGACTATGCCTTCAGAATATGATAGCTGCCTCATTCGAAATCAGTCAAGAATGGTAGGGGTAACAGCTACAGAAGAAAGAAATGTGTGGACTTGTCTATCAGGCACCTCCAAATGAATTTCAGGGAAGAAATCCATATGCTACCACTCACTGCTGGCTTCTTGCACTGCCTGTATCTGTGTCCTCCTGCTCAGTGCGTCTGCCAGAGTGTTGCCTTTCCCAGGCGTATAAGCAAGCTCGAAATCGAAAGACTATAGGTAATCAACCCACCTCTGTTGTCTCAGATTCAAGTCACACTGCATGAAGATATACTTGCGGCTCTTGTGGTCAGTATATACCACAAAATTCTCTCCCAGAAGATAATGTCTCCAACAACGAAAAGCATGAACAACTGCAGCCAACTCCAGGTCGTGCGTAGAATTGTTCCTCTCATGTGGCCTCAATTGCTGAGATCTATACACAAAAACTTAATCCTCCTACATAATTACTTATCTATGCGCATGCTAGATGCATCACATAAAACTATATAACTCTTGCCCAGCTCTGGAAGAACTAGAATCGGTGCTGAAGTCAATCTCATCTTAAGCTCCTTAAAGGCTGAATTGTAGGCTTCTGACCAAACATACATCACCCCAATCTTAGTCAAGACCTTAAACGGTGCTGATAAACATGAGAATTCCTGTATAAACTTCCTGTAGTAACCGGACAAACCTAAGAAACTTCTTACCTCGAAGACATTCTTCAGCTGCTCACAGGTAACTACTGCTCTCTCCTTCTATGGGTCTACCGATACTCCTGTATCTGAGATGATATGACCCAGCAAGTGAATCTCATCCATCCAAAAGTGGCACTTTGAGAGCTTAGAATACAATTGATGCTCCCTCAGTGTACTCAAAATGATCTCAAGATGGGTAGCATGGTCGTGTCGAGTGTGAGAGTACACCAAGATGTCCTCCATGAAAACCACAATGAAAGAATCCATATAAGGATGGAAAAATCTATTCATCAGCACCATGAAAACTGCTGGCGCATTCATGATAACAAACGGAATAAACAAATACTCATACAGACCGTACCTGCTCTGGAAGGCTGTAAGAGGTATATCAGATGGTCTGACATGCAACTGATGGTAGCCGAATATCATGTCGATCTTTGAGAAAACTCTGGCTCCTCGAAGCTGATCAAAGAGATCATCTATCCATGGAAATGGATATCAATTCAGGAACATCAACTGGTTTAGCTTCTGATAATGCACACAAATTCATAAAGTACCATTCTCCTTCTTTGCAAACAGAACGGTCGATCCCCAAGGAGAAGTACTGGGTCGGATAAAACCATTTTCCTGCAACTCCTCCAACTGCTTCTTGAGCTCCTGTAACTCTTGTTTATCCATCCTATAGGGAGGTATGGATACCAGTGCTGCTCCTAGAACAATCTCAATAGATAACTCGACCTCTATCTCCAGAGGAAAACATGAAAAGTCTTCTGGAAATACATCTGGAAAGCGATCAACCACTGGAAGAAAATCTATTGGAGAAGTCCCCTGGCCATCCAGATATAAGCTAGCAATCTGGGTCGTAACACTTCCCAACCCATGATGCTCTCATCCAGCTCTTCTCTCTTGGACATGCCATTCGCCCTTGTGAAGAAAAGATCCACCCTCCGGTGAGATGAAACTCACCCTACAACAATAGAAATCGACAAAGGCCTTGAAGAGAACTAACCAGTCCATCCCGAGAATGACATCATAGCCTATCATCTCCAAAACATAGGGATTCCATGAAAAATGACACCCACCAACCTCAAGGGGGTCGTCTAAGCACTGACACAGACTAGCAGTTCTAATTCCCAAGGGTGTTTCCAGTGTCATCATATCCTCCGAAGCATAAATAGTAAGTCTTAGGCTTTCCACAGTATGCACATAAATAAAGCTATGTGAAGGTCCTGTATCGAAAAGTACAGAGGATAAAACTGAGGCTACTAAAATCGTACCTCAAACTATAGATGGTCTAGGATCCTGCTCCTGTTGAATCTGCTCTACCGCAAAAGTCTGGCCTGCATCGCGACCCTGTGTATCAGCCTGAGATCCCTAAGCTGACCCTCACTGAGCCTGACCACTGTGTCCACAGCCTCTACCTTGGCCTGGATGACCTGAAGAACTCCAGACCCCAGTTTTCTGCGGAAATGGAAATCCTTCTCCTGTGTGTGGAGTCGAAACCGATCCTCCTTCACTAGATGCTAGAAGAATAACCTTGTAGAAACACTGCAGATGGCCCATCTTGCCGCATGATCAGCACACCACTGGGTCTCTCGGGCACTGAGGATTCTTATTCCCATTTTTCCCACACTGATATAACACCACATGGTTTCCATAAGGAAGATATCATCTAACAGAAGGAATACATCTCTTTCTTGGGTCACCTCATGTAGATTCTTGGTGGATCTTCCTGCTATCTTCCTGAATAGAATTAGCCTTGGAAGCTGAACCACCCTGGTTCAAAACTCTAATCTCCCTCAGGTTTCTCTATGTGATAAGAACCTAGTTGACTATCTGAGTAATAGAAATTAACTGAAAGACGTTCACCTGGGATATGATGTCCGTTCTGAGGCCTTCCTCAAACTTCCTTGCTAAAAATAGCTCATCATTCCCCAGAACAGGAGTGAAACTCCATAACTCTGTGAAGTGGGAGGAATACTCTATAACTGTGAGAGTACCCTATTGTAGGTTCATGAACTCTCTGGCTCTGCCAACCCTCAGCATCACCAGGTAGAATTAGTCGTAGAACATATGTTGGATCTCTTCCTAATCCATAGCCTGTTGGCGCCCTACCTGGGAATCCACATCCCACCATCTCTTGGCGGAATCTCACAGCATATAAGTTGCGAGCTTCACTCTCCACTCTGGAGGCTTCTCCAGGTGCTCGAAGATATAAAGCATGGCTTCTATCCATGACTCCGCAGCCTGTGGTCCTCTATGCCTTGTGAACGTGGGATGATGTTGCTATTGAAAAACCCACGTCAGCTCTACCATAGATGGGGCAGGATTGTAACACCCGAGACTTTTATAAGAAATATTTTGTTTTTATGTTATATAAATCATCAAAAGAATATTTCACTACACACAACACTTGCTTCTCTTTCATTACACACAATCGCGACCTTCCTCGATAGCTTGCGTCATACAAAATACCGAGTTTCACTAAACAATGATATGCTATTAAAATATTATTAAAACTAGCCGTTATGAATAGTAATAACCACCTTTTGAAATTTTATGAATTTTATTTTTCAAAATAGACTTCATTTTTGGATTCGGAATATCGAAATTAGCTTAGGGTGAAATTTTGGAACTTTTCGGATAACTTTAATATTATGATGAATAGTGAAAATTACTAAATTTCAATTAAAAACAACTTTTTTAATCGAAATAATTAATAGTGATAAATTATTAATTTGAGTGGTTTAAAAGTATATTTAGAATATATTTTTACAATTTAATACAATGTTGGTCATTGGATGTAATTTCACATTTAAACCAAACATAAACAAGTGTCATTCTTTTGATAATTATTATCTCTTAAAAACATGCTATTTGTTTTGACGACGAGAATTAATTTTTAAATAAATTAATGAAACTGATGTGTGTTGAATTTGGTAAAATAGACATAATTTTTGAATTCATAATATCAAATATTGCTTAGTCCTAATTTTTGGTATTTTTCTGAAAACTTTCATTTTTTGAAGAATGGTGAAACCACTAAGTGGTAGTTAAAAAAACTGAATTTTTCATAAAACTTAATTTTACCGCTTCTATGAGTGGAATTTCGAAAATCCGAGAGACATGGTTAATATCAAGGACTAAAATGTGGTTCAATGAGATGAAAATAATTTTTGGCGAATAGTAACTTTTTACTTTTTTTACCACGGTTAAAAGTAAATAGGGTAATTAAGGGTAAAAATGATATTATTATTACCCAAACACATGTCCTAATTCTATTGGATAAGTGTAATTAGACCAAAAACAACCTTAGGAATAAAATATGACCATTTAGGCCCACATGAATTAGATTAGGACATTTATTATCAATTTATTTAAAGAAGGGTTAAAATAGTTAAAATCAAAGTTTAATAACTAAAGCATTTTTAATATAGGGTTATACATAAGATAAATTCGACTATAAATATTAATTAGAAAGATAAAACTATTTCCTACATAATGGTATTTTATTTGTAATTTTTTAACATTAAATAATTTAATTTATTTATGACACAAAGATGATGCAGTAATTATCTTATTAATGAAATATTGAAATAATTGATATTATAAATACCCAAATAAATGTAATTTGAGACTTTTTATAAATTACAATAATTTTCTAGGTTACTATGACATGTTAGTATTGATTTAATTAACTCTGTTAGAACTAATAATTCTATTATGATTTTCACAAAAATCAATTACTAAATAGTGTCAAAATTGACATAAAATTGTTTTTAAAAAAAATATTATATTATTAATTGTTAGTTTATTCCTAAAAATCCAAGGTTCGGCCAAATGACTTAGATAAGGTTATATATATTTATAATAAACAACTTGGGTTTAGTTTGGCTTGTTATAGTAAGTTTATTAACCTTATAGTGTAAGAACACAAAAAGACACGGTAAAAGTAAAATTATCTAACATAAAGTTAAATATAAATGATAAGGTTAAAATAGGAACCTACACTTGTCTAAATTCTATTGGATGAGATTATTTCGACCCATCCCAAACTTAGATTCTAAATAAATCAATTTGGAGCTATTTGAAACTAAATTTGGCTTTATAATAAAATAATATTTTTAGTTTTTCCAAAGGAGCCCCTCTCCTCCCTTATAAAGGGCACCTCCTCCCCCTCTTCCTCACACCACTTTGAGCCTTCAAGCTCGGAAAAACCCTGCCAATTTCTACTCTACACTTCCCTAGAGACATCCTAGAGGTCCTGGTCTTCTTCAAAGACCAATTTTAGTGCCCTAAAAGGAGGTCTCAAAGAAGTGCTTCAAAGAAGAGGTAATGTCCGTTACCGATTCTTTCATCTTTATTTATTCTTCCACTTATTATTCTTTAGTTTTTTCATTATGAAGTAATAACATCAGTATCACTAATATACTAATATGTTATTATAAGTATGAAACAACCCTATTTCACCATCTATCCATTCTACGGAAAACTAAATCACCGCACGTGCGTACGTACGGAATACCGTCTCCACGCCGTGGTGTAAACTATTTTCCACCACCACCTTACTTGGATGAGTATAATGGTGTAAATAATTACTATATATGATTATTTTAAAGTGATATTGATTCTGAAATAGTATACATACACTCCAATACAATTCCACGATCATGTGAACGATATCATCGCTCGTGCGTACGTACGGAATACCGTCTCCACGATGTGATGCGACTCGTTCTACATGATCTTCATTGCATAATGATTATATAAATGAATTGAATGAATGAATATGATATATATATATATTAAAATAATATCATTCTATAAATGAGGTATCTATAACCTAAAAAGAAAAATAATAATTTATTCGACAAAACACGCATCCGAACAAAAAGTAATAAACACCCGAATAACAAGTAGTAATGAAATATTACTAATAAGAAGCTAAGAATATGACCATATATGATATCATAAAAATATGTATGATTCTGGAATAAGTCAATAACATTATTTAAATCATTATACATGAGTCTTAGAAACTTACGAAGCAAATCGGACCTAAGGTAAGGGAAATATCACAATCTCATTTTTATCTGAGATTGTTTATACTTTGGAATTTACTGGGGTGTATTTTAACATCCACATCCATGCTTCCTAAATGTGTAATATTATTTCCATCCACCTAAAATTTTTTAAATCCAATTTTACCCTTCGGTGAGTTTTTAGTAAAAGATATGAAAGAAATCTTTTGTCATTTTTCGTACGAGGTACTTTTTGACTTTTCCGACAAAAGTACGAGAAAAATGTTTTTTTAACTTATACGACATGAATGGATTTTTAAAAAAATATTTCCAAGTATCTTACTTTACAAGTTTTCAAGTCTATTTTTAATCAACTTCTTTTAGTTTAAAATTGTATGACATGTTAAGAAAGGAAAAAAATGTTTTTGAAGTAGAAAGGATATTTTCCTCAAGAATGGAGTTCACGTGTTTTATCAAAATTATTTTCCATCTAAGATAATATAAGGTTCTATTTATATCCCTATTATTACATGGATTTGATTATGTTGCGATGGAAATATTTTTATGAATTCCTTTATCTTATATGAATTGTTTTATGATGTCACAATGTTTAAGATTCCCATTTTTATTACATGGGTTATGCTATGATGTATGGTTTATGATTTTGTGGCACACATAAGAATTGTATCATTATGAGATGGGTGGGACCTATATCTCCATCCAATTCATTGGGTAAGGATTTTATATCTCATGAGATATACATGGCTGGAACGGAAGGTTAGACCAGTTCAGTGAAACAGGACTGAAACAAAGAGTGAACTCGGTTCAGAAATGGACTTTGTCCACTAAGATAGTCTTGGAAATGAGTCTTGAATAATAAGAAATGATTCTCTATGATTATGTGTTTATGCCACAAAGTTTCATGTTTTAAGTTATGATTATTGGGACTACATTTCACTACTATGATTTATCCCATGTTATGAAATTATGATCTCTTTTGCAGGTTAAGATTTCGAAAAGTTATGTTCTTATGTATATGATGTGATTGATATTTCTTTTGTTTACCCTTACTGAGAATTTGAGCTTATCCTTTTGTATGTTTTATTTCCCCAGGTTAGGAATAAGGTTATTAATTAGGATATACCAAAAAGAGACTCTAGATATGATGAAATAAATGGGAGGAAAAGTAGATGCTTTATGAACCAGTTGTTTATGTTTCCCAGTTTCTAAAGACTCTATACCTATACGGTCCTTTCCTGGTTTTGTTATATGTTGTAATAAGTGTGCTTCAATTATTAAGTAATAACAATGTATGTAAAGTATGGGTCGTTATAGTTGGTATCAGAGGAAATGTATAGTCAACCTTTGGAAACTAGGATGTGAAAGCCTTAGTAAAAACCCTAAGGATAAGTCTAAGCATAGAACACAATCTTAGTGTTTTAGAAATGGCCATGAATAACCTAGGACAAGACCTTAAGTGTGAAATTTTATTCTTGATTATGTGGTTTTCCTATTATAAGTAGTGTTTCTCACACTATTCTTCTTGGTTTTAGTCAATGGCTGGAACCCGAAGGAACCATGTTAATGCAGAATGCGACGGGAAATGCAATGATTGTCCCCCTGAGCAACCAAACGTTATGGGAGATGGAATGAAAAATCTTGTAGCCATGCTTATACAACTTTCTCAAGCTATAAATCATGACGGACTTCCAAACGATCAAAGGAAGGATCAACATTCTGTTGAATCCTTCATGAGGCAGTGCCCACCCTCATTCAGCGGGTCTACTGATCCATTAGTTGCTGAACAATGGATCAGTACTACTGAAAAGATATTTTCGGTTCTTCAATGTTCTGAACATGATAAAGTCATCTTAGCAGTGTATCGTTTGGAAGGTGATGCTGATCAATGGTGGAATCTTATCAAGAATACGAGGCCAAGAGATGAAATTGAGTCCATGTAATGGGATGAGTTCAAGAACTTATTTTTCAATAAGTCCATACCTCGTATTCTCCGAAAAAAGATGGAAAAGGAGTTTCTTGAACTAAAGAAAAAGGTTGATTAATCTGTTGGGACCTATGAAGCAAATTTTACAAGACTTGCAAGGTACGCTTCTGGTATTATTATCCAACCTGAGAGTAAGATCGATCGATTCTTTAGTGGCTTAAAACCAAGTCTTCGAAGGGGGTTAGCCATAAAGAACTTTAATAGCCACAAGGAAATCGTTTGATGTGCTATCAAAGTCGAGATGGAGATTAGAGTAACACATCAGTCATATGGGTTTGATAAGAAGAGGAAAATGGAATTCAAAGGAAAATCTAAAGAGAACACTTAAAAGAAGATGAGTTTTCCCTTATGCTCAAAGTGTGGAAAGAAACATGAAGGGAGTTGTCTTAAAGGGACAAGTAAATGTTTCAAATGTGGAAAGGAATGTCATCAGGCATTTGAATGCCGCAATGATGGGAAGAAGATGTCTAGTGATGAGAACAATGAAAAGGCTACACAGAGTGCACCTCCTACACTTCAATGTTACAAATGCAAGGATATGGGGAATTATGCCAATCAATTCACAAATCCAAGGGTTGATGATGATGGTCGATGTCAAAAAACTATTAAGGCTAAAGACAAAGGAAAGTCACATGCAATTTCTATCAGCGATGTGGAGTACGATAACGATGTGGTGAAAGGTACACTTACCATCCACTCTAAAGTATAAAATGTTTTATTTGATTCTAGATCCACCCACTCTTTTATTTCTGAAGAATTTTCTAAGAGTATCACCGTATTACCTCAACAATTAGATGTAGAGTTAGATGTGACAACCCCTAATGGCATAAAAGTCGCATCAAAAGTTTATAATTCTTCCCCGAATAAAGTTTGTGGGAAAGTGCTTCCTGCAAATCTTGTGATCCTTCCAATAGTGGAATTTGATGTGATTCGTGGCATGGATTGGATTTCTTTATATGAATCTCATATCAATTTACAAATAAGGGAAGTAACATTTCATAATACAGATCAATCTATGATCGTCTATCGATGCAAGGATGAACATAACCTTCCAGTGGAAATTTCTTCTATCTTATGGGTCTTGATTCCACTAAATGAGGGTTATTTATCTCAAATGGCTAGATAGAAACTCACGATTAAGAATATTCCCATTGTACGAGAGTTTGATGATGTCTTTCCAGAGGAATTTCCGGGTCTTCCACCAAATCGTGAAGTTGAGTTTTCAATAGAACTCGTACCGGGTGCTTTGCCTATTTCAAAGACACCTTATAGAATGGCCCCAATTGAGTTGCAGAAATTGAATAAGCAACTCCAAGAGAATCTTGATAAGGGATTCATATGCCCTAGTGCGTCACCTTGGGGAACACCTATTCTGTTTGTTAAGAAGAACGATGGATCAATGAGACTCTGCATTGATTATTGATAACTTAACAAGATCACTATCAAGAATAAATATCCTCTCTCGTGCATTGATGACTTATTTGAACAACTACGCGGAGCTCAATACTTTTCCAAGATTGATCTTCGTTCAGGGTATCATCAATTAAGGGTCAAAAGGGAGGATATACCCAAGACAGCTTTCCGTACAAGGTATGGACACTATGAATTTATAGTGATGCCATTTGGTCTTACTAATGCCCATGCTATCTTCATGGATATGATGAATGGAGTCTTTAGAGACTATCTTGATCAGTTTGTGGTAGTATTTATAGAAGATATTCTTGTATATTCAAAGATCAAGGAAGAACATGAATATCACTTGAGAATTATATTGAAGACCCTGAGAAATGAGAAGCTTTATGCCAAATTTACAAAGTGTGAATTTTGGCTTCAAAGAGTTTCATTTTTGGGTCACATAATCTCAAAAGAGGGGATATCTGTGGATCTAGCAAAAACAGAGGTTATCGAAAGATGGTCGAGACCAACAACAGTAACTGAGATCCGATGTTTTCTTGGTTTGGCTGGATATTACCGACGTTTTGTGAAATATTTTTCACGATTATCTAATCCACTCACCAAGTTGAATCGGAAAGGAGTTATGTTTGTCTGGATGGAGGAATGTGAAGAGAATTTCAAGGAGTTGAAAAGAAGGTTATCCAGTGCACCTGTGCTCACACTGCCTTGTAGTGGAGAAAGGTTTGTGATCTACAGTGATGCATCCAAGAAGAGATTGGGGTGTGTTCTTATGCAAAATGATATGGTGATAGCTTATGCCTCACGACAGTTGAAAATCCATGAGCAAAATTACCCAACTCATGATTTGGAGTTAGCTGCAGTAATATTTGAATTAAAGATTTGGAGGCATTATCTTTATGGAGAAAGGTGTGACATTTATACTAATCATAAAAGTTTAATGTATATTTTCACACAAAAGGATCTGAATATGCGCCAAAGAAGATGGTTGGAGATGATTATGGATTACGACTGCTCAATCCATTACCACCCTAGGAAAGCAAACAAGGTGGAAGATGCATTAATTCGACAAGACCATGCCAGTTTATCCATGATGAGGATCACAAAAGATCCAATATTTATGGATTTACAAAGGATGGATCTTGGAATTATAATGGAAGGGGAAAAATCTTATCTTTCTCAAATGAATGTTCAACCATCTATACATGTGAATATTAAAGAGGCACAAAAATTAGATGTCGAGTTACAAAAGAAGGTGAGAAATGTACCTGAATTCAACCTTGATTGTGATGGGATAATAATGTTCAGGAATCAGGTTTGTGTTCCTCCCATCCCAGAATTAAAGAAGGAGATGCTGGATGAGGCTCATAATTCTTCATTCTCTATTCATCCTAGAAGCACGAAGATGTATAGGGATCTAAAAGAGTACTTCTGGTGGGATGGCATGAAAAGATATGTTGTTGAATATGTCTCTCGATGCTTGGTTTGTCAGCAAGTTAAATCTGAGAGACATAAGTCTAAGGGGATGTTACAACCATTACCCATACCAGAATGGAAATGGGAAAACATCACTATGGACTTTGTCACAGGACTTCCTAAAACATCCAAAGGCAATAATGCTATCTGGGTCATAGTTGATCGTCTTACAATGTCTGCACACTTCATTGCTATTAGAGAGGATTTCTATCTGGATCAGCTTGCCAGGATATATGTAAAGGAAGTGGTAATATTTCATGGAGTACCACTTTATATTATATCTGGTCAGGATCTGAGGTTTACCACAATGTTTTGGCGAAGTCTTCAGCATACTCTGGATACAGAGTTGACTTTCAGCACTGCTTATCATCCTCAGACAGACGGTCATTCTGAGAGAACAATTCAAACTCTAGAAGATATGTTGAGAGCTTTCTCTATGGATTTCAAAGGTGGTTCGGATCAACACATAGCTTTGGTGGAATTTTCTTATAATAATAGCTTTCACTCCAGTATTTAGATGGCTCCTTATGAAGATCTCTATGGAAAGAAATGCAGGACTCCAACTTGCTGGGATGAAGTTAGGGAAAGAAAGCTATTAGGACCTGATATTGTTGATGAGATGACAGAAAAGGTCCGATCTATTCAACAACATATAAGAGCAGCTCAGAGTCGACAGAAAAGTTATGCAGACAACCGAAGAAAAGACCTAGAGTTTGATGTGGGTGATAAAGTGTTCTTACGAATATCTCCTTGGAAGAGAGTAATGAGATTTGGAAAGAAGGGAAAGATGAGACCTAGGTATATCGGTCCTTTCGAAATACTGGATTGTGTTGGGAAGGTAGCTTACCGATTGGCGCTTCCACCGAATCTCTCTCAAGTTCACGATGTGTTCCATGTATCTCTCCTGAGAATGTACATACCTGATCCTTCACATGTACTCAGCTCAGAAGTTGTACCTCTGGAACAAGATCTTTCTTATGAAGAACAGCCGATAGAGATTCTGGATCGTAGAGAAAAATTCCTACAGAACAAGACCACTCGCTTGTTGAAAGTTTTATGGAGGAACCACCAATTAGAAGAAGCTACATGGGAGCTTGAGGATATGATGAGGGAGAGGCATCCTCATCTATTTGTTACAAGTGACGAATTTTGAGGGCGAAATTCATTTAAAGGGGGGTAGAATGTAACACCAGATACTTTTATGAGAAATATTTTGTTTTTTATGTAATATAAATCATCCAAAGAATAATTCAATACACACAACACTTTCTTGGATTACTTTACATGCAATCACGACCTTCCTCGATAGCTTTCATCGTACGCAATGTCGAGTTTCACTAAACAACGATATGCTATTAAAATATTATTAAAACTACATGTTATGAATAGTAATAACCACTTTTTGAAATTTTATGAATTTTATTTTTCAAAATTGACTTCATTTTTGGATTCGGAATATCGAAATTAGCTTAGGGTGAAGTTTTGGTACTTTTCGGATAACTTTCATATTCTGATGAAGAGTGAAAATTACTAAATTTAAATTAAAAACAACTTTTTTAATATAAATAATTAATAGTGATAAATTATTAATTTTAGTGGTTTTAAAGTTTATTTAGAATATATTTTTACAATTTAATACAATGTTGGTCATTGGATGTAATTTCACATTTAAACCAAACATAAACAAGTGTCAATCTTTTGATAGTTATTATCTCTTAAAAACATGCTATTTGTTTTGACGACGAGAATTAATTTTTAAATAAATTAATGAAACTGATGTGTTTTGAATTTGTTAAAATAGACATCATTTTTTAATTCATAATATCAAATATATCTTAGGCCTAATTTTTGGTATTTTTCTGGAAACTTTCATTTTTTGATGAATAGTGAAACCACTAAGTGGTAGTTAAAAAAAACTGAATTTTTCATAAAACTTAATTTTACCACTTCTGTGAGTGGAATTTAGAAACTCCGAGAGACACGGTTAATATCAAGGACTAAAATGTGGTTCAATGAGATGAAAATAATTTTTGGTGAATAGTAACTTTTTACTTTTTTTACCACGGTTAAAAGTAAATATGGTAATTAAGGGTAAAAATAATATTATTATTACCCTAACACATGTACTAATTCTATTAGATAAGTTTAATTCGACCAAAAACAACCTTAGGAATAAAATATGACCATTTAGGCCCACATGGATTAGATTAGGACATTTATTATCAATTTATTTAAAGAAGGGTTAAAATAGTTAAAATCGAAGTTTAATAACTAAAGAATTTTTAATATAGGGTTATACATAAGATAATTTCGACTATAAATATTCATTAGAAATCTAAAACGATTTCCTACATAATTGTATTTTATTTGTAATTTTTAAACATTAAATAAATTAATTTATTTATGACACAAAGATGATGCAGTGATTATCTTATTAATGAAATATTGACATAATTGATGTTATAAATACCCAAATAAATGTAATTTGAGACTTTTTATGAATTCCACTAATTTTTTAGGTTAATATGACATGTTAGTATTGATTTAATTAACTTTTTTAGAACTAATCATTCTGTTGTGATTTTTCACAAAAATTAATTACTAAATAGTGTCAAAATTGACATAAAATAGTTTTTAAAATAAATATTATATTATTATTTGTTAGTTTATTCCTAAAAATCTAAGGTTCGGCAAAATGACTTAGATAAGGTTATATATATTAATAATAAACAACTTGGGGTTTGTTTGGCTTGTTATAGTAAGTTTATTAACCTTATAGTGTAAGAACACAAAAAGACACGGTAAAAGTAAAATTATCTAACTAAAAGTTAAATATAAATGAAAAGGTTAAAATAGGAACCTGAACTTGTCTAAATTCTATTGGATGAGAGTATTACGATCCATCCCCACCTTAGCTTCTAAATAAATCAATTTGGAGCTATTTAAAACCGAATTTTGATTTATAATAAAATTATATTTTTAGTTTTTCCAAAGGAGCCCCTCTCCTCCCTTATAAAAGGGAACCTCCTCCCCCTATTCCTCACACCACTTTGAGCCTTCAAGCTCATCCAAACCCTGAAACTTTCTCCTCTCCACTTCCCTAGATACATCCTAGAGGTCCTGGTCTTCTTCAAAGACCAATTTTAGTGCCCTAAAAGGAGGTCTCAAAGAAGCGCTTCAAAGAAGAGGTAATGTCCGTTACCGATTCTTTCATCATTATTTCTTCTTCCACTTCTTCTTCTTTAGATGTTTCATTATGAAGTTATAAAATTAGTATCACTAATATACTGATATGTTATTATAAGTATGAAACAACCATATTTCACCATCAATCCATCCTACGGAAAACAAAATCACCGCGCGTGCGTACGTACGGAATACCGTCTCCACGCCGTGGTGTAAACTATTTGCCACCACCACCTTACTTGGATGGGTATAATGGTGTAAATAATGACTATATATGATTATTCTAGATTGATATTGATTCTGAAATAGTATACATACACTCCAAAACAATTCCATGATCATGGGAACAATATCATCGCTCGTGCATAAGTACGGAATACCGTCTCCACGATGTGATGCGACTCGTTCTACATGATCTTCATTGCAGAATGATTATATAAATGAATTGAATGAATGAATATGATATATATATTACAATAATACCATTCTGGAAATGAGGTATCTGTAACCTAAAAAGAAAAATAAGAATTTATTCGACAAAACACGCATAAGAACAAAAAGTAATAAACACCCGAATAAAAAGTAGTAATGAAATATTACTAATAAGAAGCTAAGAATATGACCATATATGATATCATAAAAATACGTATGATTCTGGAATAAGTCAATAACATTATTTAAATCATTATACAAGAGGTTCAGACACTTACGAAGCAAATCATACCTAAGGTAAGGGAAATATCACAATCTCATTTTTATCCGAGACTGTTTATACTTTGGAATTTACTGGGGTGTATTATACCATCCATATCCATGTTTCCTCAATGTGTAATATTATTTCCATCCACCTAAAATTGTTTAAATCCAATTTTACCCTTCGGTGAGTTTTTAGTAAAAGATATGAAAGGAATCTTTTGTCGTTTTTCGTACGAGGTACTTTTTGACTTTTCCGACAAAAGTACGAGAAGGATTTTTTTAACTTATAAGACATGAATGGATTTTTAAAACAACATTTCCAAGAATCCTCCTTTAAAAGTTTTCAAGTTTATTTTTAATCAACTTCTTTTAGTTTAAAATTGTATGACATGTTAAGAAAGGAAATAATGTTTTTGAAGTAGAAAGGATATTTTCCTCAAGAATGGAGTTCAAGTATTTTATCAAAATTATTTTACATCTAAGATAATATAGGGTTCTGTTTCAATCCCTATTATTACACAGATTTTATTATTTTGTGATGGAAATATTTTTATGAATTCCTTTATCTTAAATGAATTGTTTTGTGATGTCATGATGTTTAAGATTCCCATTTTTATTACATGGGTTATGATATGATGTATGGTTTATGATTTTGTGGCACACATAAGAATGGTGTCATTATGAGATGGGTGGGACCTATATCTCCCTCCAATGCATTGGGTAAATATTTTATATCTCATGAGATAGACATGGCTGGAATGGAAGTTTAAACCTGTTCAGTGAAACAGGACTGAAACGAGGAGTGAACTCGGTTCAGAAATGGACTTTGTACACTAAGATAGTCTTGGTAATGAGTCTTGACTAATAATAAATGATTCTCTATGATTATGTGTGTATTCCATAATGTTTCATGTTTTAAGTTATGATTATTGGGATTACATTTCACTACTATGATTTATCCCATGTTATGTAATTATGATCTCTTTTGTAGGTTAAGATTTCCAAAAGTTACGTTCTTATGTATATGATGTGATCGATATTTCTTTTGTTTACCCTTACTAAGAATTTGAGCTCACCCTTTTGTATGTTTTATTTTCCCAGGTCAGGAAGAAGGTTATTAAGTAGGATATGCCAAAATGGGACTCTAGATATGATGAAATAAATGGGAGGCAAAGTAGATTCTTTATGAACCAGTTGTTTATGTTTCCCAATTTCTAAAGACTCTATACCTATACGGTCCTTTCCTGGTTTTGTTATATGTTGTAATAAGTGTGCTTCAATTCTGAAGTAATAACAATGTATGTAAAGTATGGGTCGTTATAAGGATGGTGAGCTCCCTAGAAGGTCTAAATTAATCTCATGAAACCCTCTCTGAAATTAGTGTCAGAACCTGTGTCTGTAATCACTACAGGTGCCATATCCGGAATGATAGGTGAAACTAATGGTAGTCCCTGATCTTCCTTATCAGGCATACAGTCATTGGATGGGTCCTAATGTGCAACAGGAGGAAATCTTGGTTCCATAGCTCTGAAAGTTCAAAATTACACATCAGATTCAGGATTAACAAGACAGAAAAACTAAAGGCACCAGAAGGAACACAATTGCAGCTTAAGAGAGTAAAACATAATAGGAGGGAAAAGAAATCTAAAATTTGGAAAAACATGAGTACATGGCATGTAGCACTGATACACGACATGTTTCCTGATATTTTACACTGGGCATGTACCTTGGACATGCATGGATGTGTAAACCACCCAACTACAAGGTGTGTTCTCAAACTACACAGCATGTACGAACCATTTTTCTTCCTTCCCGATAACTTCTACACAGCTAGGAACATTGATTGTCCCAGCAGGAACCAACACGGCATGTTTGTCCACAACACGACGTGTCTTTAAAATTTTTCTCCATGTCCGTGTCGTTAGTCACACGGACTGGTACATAGACCACTACTACATGGAGGGTCACACGGCTCCCCTAAGAAAAAACTACACAGCGTGTTCAAAGGAGACGCAACATGTACTAGACATGCCTTTCCTAGCCCGTGTTTCTAGCGACACGGCCTCACACATGACCGATCCTACATAGAGTGTTCAAGGCAGACACGACATGTCCTTGAAGGAAACCCACGGCCCGTGTTGTTCATGACACGGTCGGATACCGAAGTCATACTACAGGGTGTGTAAAATAGTACAAGACCTGTGCCTACAAGAACTTTCACAACCCCGTGTCCCTATCCACACAGTCAGTGACAAAGCTAAAAACTACATGGCATGTATTCATAAAGTACATGCCATGTATTCTAGTTTTTTCCGAACAGTATCCTAGGAACTACATCGGAGCCCAGAAAACACATAAAAACGAGTGTTAAGGTGCCAAATTCTAATCTAAGGGGGCCCGTACTCCCCGCGAATCAATGCATGGAATCATAACAATTCATATGACAAGAAAATAGTATAACAACTCACGACCCACCAAATTCAGATCCTTGAGGGCCCATAATACCTCTAAGACCAAGGTTGGGCGTCCATGATAAAGAATCTATTAAAAAATGATACCCTATCAACATGGAATGTATTCTATCATAGTAGTAATCATAACAGCATGCATCGTCTATCACAAGTTCTATCACAACAACATGCAAATTTCGAATGAAATCTAGATGGAATGGAAAAATTCATGACATTTGATTTTCAAACAAGTGCCTATATAATGCATGAGATGGCATACCCTCATCTCATTGGGTTGTAACAAAATAGAACCACAATCTTATAAACAGTAACAACACAAAACAAGTGCACCACCCAATGGTGAAATCAAGTAAACTGTAACATCTGCAACACTCGAAAATTGCAACATTCGAGGAAATATGGATTTTTCCCTGTACACGGGTTCTAGAACTCCCAGGCACACCTATTTACTATTTACCTATTCCATCCTATCCTTATAAAATGTTGCTAAATAGTATGTCAATAGAAAAGGAAATAACTCATCTGATACCACTTTGTAACGACTCGAATTCTGGAGCCACTCAACTGGTGCCCCATACCCGGTTCCTCAAATGACCTCAAGAACATTTTCCCAAACACCAGAGGCAGCCGACTAGCAGCGAGGGCCTTGGTGAGTCATTAGGGAAACTATGCCCTCATTTGGTAAAGTATACACGGGAAGAGAAAAAATAGTCAATAACGGAAGTAGTAAAGAGAATACAACAACTAAAACTAAACAGCGGAAACAATGAATATATAGTAATGATGATAGTGATGCAGCAGGTACATGTATCAAAGGAAATCAGCAACAAAAAAACGTGCTGAAATACAACTAAGAAAAAAGGCCTAAAAGTAAACACCAACTCCAACAACATCGCAAGCCTAAGCTCGGTCTCATGCTCTCTAGATTCAACCAACAATCATGTACCTGAAGTATAAGGGACACAATCCCTTTCCACACCTGCAATAATATAACCTATTTGGGCTGAAAAGAAGGACCCAAATAGGTTGTGAGACTAATCCCAGTAGGCAACCACCACAAGATCTATGCCCTACTTTCAGTGAGCAATATATCAAAATTAAAGGAAATAAATGCAGCAGAGAAACAAGAGTACACTAAAGTAAAAAATCATACAAAACTCCATTTACATTTAATTATTAATTTAATTCAATCATTTATTTATCAACCAAGGAATCTAGAAAACAACTATATATTCCCAAGGCATAGAAAGTAACACAACAGGTATCTCAACAGACTACCTAAACAACGAGCAGTATAAACCCAAGATTGTTCTTTGGCTTGGTGGACTCACCACAACCAACAATACAAAATTCACACTGACTCTCTGGGTGTCTCATACTGGCAGACTCCTCGGGTCAAGTAATACTACAAAGGTAGAGACACTATGGGATGCACTCACTGTCGATTCCCCTGCGGTCTTACAACAATAGCTATGGGATCTCTGAGGAATCACATACGTCTAATTCCCCCTGTAGTCTCAATAAGTAACTAAGGAAACTATAAGGAAGCACAAATTCCCATTCCCATAGGTCCTATAAACAATAAAAATTTATAACAGACTCTCTAGGGAATCCCTTAATCATCAATTCCCTCTTTAGTCTATTGCACCAAGTTCACATAGCCTTGAACAGTCTAGTCATGCGTAATTGACTGTCAGCAGCCCAAAGTATGTTCAATAACTACATGGATAACAGATACAATGTATGAAAAGCATATAAACAGCACGCAATACATGCAAACAATTATCTTAGGGCAGGAGATCAGTGCACAAGGTACGCCTCATAGGAAACCTAAGCCAGACGGTGGTAAACAACCAAAACAAGGGAAACACCCATGGGGTGATCCTTAAACATACTAAAAAGAAATTATTAATCATCTAATAACCTTAAGAATACATTAAATCTATGGAAGATAATAATACAGGATCAAAACCATAACCCGAGATACCCGTTACATGGGAATCCGATACTTTTTCACAAAAACTCAAATACATTTAGCATAAGAAAAAAAAACCAACTACAACGATCCTAGGAGATCGATATACTTGAACCTAGGCCCGTGAATTGTCCTAGAAGGGTGAATATCAACAAAAACATCTAAAATGTTCAACCTAGGATAACTCTTATAGGAGAAAGAATCAGGAAACATGGACAAAGGTGAAACAATAACTCACCGCTGCGATTCTATTGCAACATACATCATTCGATTCAGATCACCGATGAAGGATCAGCGGATCAGAGAAGATTATGACTCCATGGACACTATGGACATAATTAGTCGATGAAAAAGATGGAAATAGGGATTAGACACGACCCTAGTCCATTTAATGAAAAATAAGTACACCGTGTGTACTTGCCTTTTCCATACTCTACATTAGGCGGCATCCACATCGCCCCTACACACCGTGTGTGTGTGGCCCGGACACGGCTAGCACACGGCCCCGCGCGGGATCAAAGTACACGACGTGTACTTATAAAGTGCACGGTGTGTACTTAGAAAATTTCCAGATTCTCCGCTTTTTCCAAAAAATGACCAGAAAAGGAAAATCATACCTTAAAAGAATGTCCGGGTTCTTACAAAAACTGACTCCTCAAGGCTTGGTACATCTTTGTGATGCCAGGATTCACTGCTAAAGGTGAACTATAGATCTCTCAAAGAACTATCTCGTGCATGGAAAAAAAAAATTCTTCCGTGATGCAACACTTAGTGTTGTTCATTCTTAGACCAACCATCATGGGCCTCACCACAAACAACTCAGTCTCTCCAGACCTCCACATCTAGATCCCCCAACTGGGAATTTTCCACCTGCTACACTAGAGATAACTGATCCATCATCTGGAAAAGACAACATCTTCCCCCTAATTCTCCCATATCGAGATGTAATGCTGAATGTTCTTCCATAACCCTCTATGAATCACCATATTCACACACTCCATCACTACGTGACTTTCTTCTCATCACATTAGATACAACATTACCCTTTCCAGGTGTATACGATATTTCTAATTCAAAATCCTTTAAGAACTTCATCCACCAATGCTGTCAAATGTTTAAGTCACGCTGGGAAAAAACATATCTCAGGATCTTATGATCGGTGAAAAATAAAAAGTCGTCACTAATGAGGTATTGTATCCAAAACATCATAGAAAACACTACAACTGCCATCTCATGATCATGGGTGGAATAGTTACCTTCAGGGGAACAGAACTTTCAAAACCCATAAGAAACAACTGATATTTGCTACATTAGAACACAATGTAACCCCTGATGTGAATCATCGTAGAGAACATCAAACTGAACTCCCTCAACTGGAAGTCAATGAACCAAAGCACTTACTAACTTGTCCTTTAGATACTCAAATTCTTCCCGACACTGATCAGTCCATATGAACACCCAATCCTTCCTGGTCAAAACTTCTAGAGGGGTTGCAACTCGAGATAAATCGGCTGCGAACCTCTTTTAGTATCCTGCAAGTCCAAGGAAACTTTTCACCACGGACGCTGCCTTGGGGGCTTCCCAAGACACAACTGCTTCTATCAATGGTGGATCCATAGATACTCCCTGTTAGGACACAAAATTCCTTATGAAATGGACATATCGATCACCAAAATCACACTTTAACAACATCCCAAACAATGGATGTTGATGGTGAACTCCCAAAACGGAGTGTAGATGCTCTGCATTATTCCCCTCAGACATGGGGTACACAAGGATGTCATCGATGAACACCACCACGAACATGTCCAGGAACTCACGGAACACAACATTCCTAAATACCATGAATACAACTTGATCATTTATCACACCGAATGAAATTACATAAAACTCATCATACCCATGACGACAACAGAAAGCAGTCTCTGGAATATCCTCATCCTTTACACGCATCTGATGAAAGACTCACTGCAATTCGATCTTTGAGAACAAACATGCACCCTTCAGTTGAACAAATAAATCATCAATCTATGGAAGAGGACAACGATTCTTCATTGTCACTTTATTTAATCGATGATAATCGATACACAACCGAAATCTTCTGTCAGCATTCTTCACAAACCAAACTGGTGCACCTGACGATGACACACTCTCCCAAACAAAACTTCACTATAAATAACCATCAAGCTATATATGTAGATCTCGTAACTCTAAAGGGCCCATATTATATGGAGACATAGTGATTAGAGATGATCTTGGTTGTAGCTTGATCCCAAACTCGATCACTCGTCAAGGGGGTAATGTTACAACCTCTTATGGAAAGACATCAGGGTACTCTTCTATGAACCTAGGAAATTACAACTGTGGAACCTCTGAAGAACTCATAATCCGCTCATCCATCATGGATGATAAGGACCAAACATGCCTCTGACCCATCTGTGGGTCTCACTCACCAACAAACACCACTGGTTATCCGTCTTCATCAATGAACACAACCTACTTTTTGATACAATCCATGATATCATGCACCGAATACAACCAATTCATGCTGAGTATGAAATCATATGTCTGTATCTGTAAACATAAAAAATCTCCCCATGATCGGTGCTTCCATATCACTAGCTCACATAGAATGGACATGGGTTGGTGATATGAAGGAGTGTGTCTCTCTTGAATTAATCAAGGAATAAACCATGGTAGAAAAAAATAAAAGGGTACCTCAAACTGGTGGTTTCTCCAAAAAAACTATTATTAGGTGAGTTTCCTTGTCCTATAAAAATTTCTATTTATGATCGAGAATATCCACTAGTTTTTCCTAATTAGAATGATATTTCTCTAATTTTATAACCTCTGATTTTAGTACATGTTATGGGACATGTATATTCTTCCTTAGGTGGGATACATAGAAAAAATCATGGAATTGAGATATGATTAGTGGAACTACCAAAAAAGAGACCACCATACTGATATGATCAATAATTTCCAAGGGACCAATATAACTATGGCTTAATTTCCATTTCTTCTTTAATATCATAACATTATTCTAAGAGTAAAATATTAGAAAATCGTTGTCCAAAATTTCAAATTATAGATAATGATTGTTATTATCAGCATAAAATTACTATCGAATTTCTGTTATCCTTATGTATTGTTGAATTTATCAAACCTGATCTACTACCACATCATATTTCATAGCTACCAATATATTTCTTCCTACCACTTCATTCCAGTTCATTAACGGTCTATAATTCTCTCCATAAATGGATTCATAAGGATCTATCTCAATGCTCATGTGATATATATTTTATAAAGGAAACCCGATTTGAGGAATGGATAGATCCCAAACACCCTTAACATCCATAAAAAAGATCTTAGAATATTTTATAAGGATTTAATTATTCTCTATTTTTTTCATTTATAGGACGATATAAATTGGTGAGTCTCATATCTTTATCATGATATTTTGAAATACTTCCCCAAAACATCAATGTAAACCTTGGATACTGATAATATACCATAGAATTTGGTACTCCATGATGTTCTTATCAGTTCATTAATGTAATCATGGACTGTCCCAGCAGGAAGCTACACAGTGTGTTTTTCCGCAAAACGGCCTGTCTTTAAAAATTTTCCCCATGTTTGCGTCATTAGTCATAAGGACTGGTACACAGACCACTACTACATGGTGGGTCACACAGCTCCCCTAATAAAAAACTACATGGTGTGTTCAAAGGAGACACGATGTGTACTAGACATGCATTTCCTGGTCCATGTTTCTAGCGACACGACCTGACACATGACCCACCCTACATAGAGTGTTCGAGACAGACACAACGTGTAATTGAAGGAAACCCCCGGCCTATGTTGTTCATGACACGACCGGATACCAAATTCATACTACATGGTGTGTAAACTAGTACACGACATGTGCCTACAAGAACATTCACAACCCTGTGTCCCTATCCACATAGTCAGTGACACAACTAAAAACTACACGACATGTATTCATAAAGTACACGCCGTGTATTCTTGGTTTTTCCAGACAGTATCCTAGGAACTGCAAAAAAGCCCAGAAAACACAAAAAAATGAGCATTAAGGTGAAAAATTCCGATCCGTGTGGGCCTGTACTCCCCGCAAATCAATGAATGAAATCATAACAATGCATATGACAAGTTAATAGTATAATAACTCACGACCCACCAAATTCAGATCCTCGAGGGCCCATAACACCTATAAGACCAAGGCTGGGTGTCCATGATAATGAAGCTCTTAACAAATGATACCATATCAACATGGAAGGTATTCGATCACAGTAGTTATCATAACATCATGCATCGTCTATCACAAGTTCTATCACAACAACATGCAAATTTGGAATGAAATATAGATGGCATGAAAAAATGCATGACATTTGATTTTCGAACAAGTGCCTATATGATGCATGAGATGGCATACCCTCATCTCATCGGGTTGCAAAAAAATAGAACCACAATCATATAAATAGTAACAGCACAAAACAAGTGCACCACCCAATGGTGAAATCAAGTAAACTGTAACATCTGCAAAACTCGAAAATTGAAACATTCAAGGAAATATGGCCTTTTCCCTGTACACGGGTTCTAGAACTCCCAAGAACACCTATTTACCATTTACCTATTCCATCCAATCCCTGTAAAATTTCTCTAAATATTAAGTCAATAGAAAAGGAAAGAACTCCTCTGATACCACTTTGTAACGACTCGAATTCCGGAGCCACTCAACTGGTGACCCATACCCAGTTCCTCAGATGACCTCAAGCGCATTTTCCCAAACACTAGAGGCTGCCGACTAGCAACGAGGGCCTTGGTGAATCATTGGGGAAACTATTCCCTCATTTGGTAAAGTATACAAGGGAAGAGAAAACCAGTCAATAACAGAAGTAGTAAATAGCATACAACAAAAAAAACTAAACAGCAGAAACAATTAATATATAGTAATGTTGATAATGATACAACAGGTACAAGTATCAAAGGAAAACATCAACACAACAATGTGCTAAAATACAACTGAGAAAATGGCCTAAAAGTAAACACCAACTCCAGCAGCATCGCAAGTCTAAGCTCATTCCCATGCTCTCCATCTCCAACCAACAATCATGTAACTGAAGTAGAAGGGCCATAATCCCTACCCACACCTGCAACCATATAACCAATTTAGGATGAAAAATAGGACCCAAACAGGGTGTGAGAGTAATCCCAGTAGGCTACCACCACAAGATCTATGCCCTATTGTCAGTGAGCAATATAGAAAAATTAAAGGAAATAAATGTAGTGGAGAAACAAGATTACACTAAAGTAAAAAATCCTAAAAACTCCATTTACATTTATTTATTAATTTAATTCAATCATTTAATTATCAACCAAGGAATCTAGAAAACAACTATATATTCTCAAGGCATAGAAAGTAACACAACAGGTATCTCAGCAGACTACCTAAACAACAAGCAGTACAAACCCAAGCTTGTTCTTTGGCTTGGTGGACTCATCACAACCGACCATACAAAATTCACACTGACTCTTTGGGTGGATCATACTGGAAGGCCCCTCTTGTCAATTAATACTACAATGGCAGAGACACTCTGGGAAGCACTCCGATTCCCCTGCAGTCTTGAAATGATATATATGGACTCTATGAGGAAGAACATAAGTCTAATTCCCCCCTATAGTCTCAATAGGTAACTATGGACACTCTAAGGAAGCACAAAGTCCCATTACCATAGGACCTACAAATGATACAAATTTATAATAGACTCTCTAGAGAATCCCTTAATTGTCAATTCCCTCTTTAGTCTACTGCACCAGGTCCACACAGCCCTGAGCAGTCTAGTCGTGCATAATTGAATGTCAGCATCCCTAAGTATGTTCAAAAACTACATGGATAATAGCTAAAATGCATCAAAAGAATATAAACAGTAGGCAATACATGCAAAAAATTATCTCAGTGCCGGAGATCAGTGCACAAGGTATGCCTCACAGGAATCCTAATCCAGACAGAGTTAAACATCCAAAACAAGGGAAACACCCATGGGGTGATCCTTAAACATTTTTGTTTTTAAAAGGTAATTATTTGGTCAAAGACCAAAGCAGAATTTATTGAAAAACAAGAAAGTTACAAGAGTCTGAAATAGGGGATTTTTTTTACAATCTTTATCAAAAAGATCAAATAAATCAGCAGGCAGGGAGATCATCCAAGTCATGCGCTGGTGAACTCCTTTGTTGGCAAGAGCATCCGAAATGGAAGTCGCTTCACGGTAAGTATGGGTAGCTATAAAATCAATCCCATGAAGCAAGTTAAGGTAGTTCATCCAACGAGTAGTATGCTTCCAGGTCAGATGAATACTGCCATTCCAGATGGCATGAATGATAGTGGTTGAATCACTCTCAATCCATAACTTTCTCCAACCTCTTTGAAGAGAAAAGTCAACAACATGGATGACACCCAATAGTTCCACCTCCAGCGATGATGAGTGACAACATCCGACATAGAAACAACCCTGACACTAACTTGCAGAATCTCTGAAGATAGCTCCGCAACTGGCAGGGCCTGGATTTCCTTTGGAAGCACCATCAACATTGAATTTGATACATCCTGGCATTGGTGCCTTCCAGAAAACATCGAAGGTGCGTTTAGGATTTGGGTAAATTCCAGGAACTCGGAGGCGGTGAAGGATCTCAAAGTACCCAACCGAGTTGTTGCGGTAGTCTTTTTGAATGAAATCAGCTTTCTGGATCGCGACAAGAATTTGAGATTTTCCTGCATTGAGACTAAAAGTGTGATTATTATGAATAAGGTAATTTCTAACATACCAAATCTCATGGATGAGTTTTTCCACTACCGCCAGTAAGATGTTCCTGATCTGCAAAGAAAGTTCAGATTTAGTGCAGTTTTTAAGAAACACAGAAATATAATCAGTAAAAGACCATCTGCAGTTGAATAAATCAAAAACAAAATTCCAAAAGGCAAAGGCTGTCGCACAAGGCAGGAAAAGATGATCCACATCCTCGCTGTGTTGGTTACACAGGCGACATTTAGAACAAAGTTGGATTCCAAAAACATGAAGAACAGTATCCGTAGGCAATCTATTATGGGAAATACGCCAAATGAGAGTTATCATAGAGGGTTTAATCCAGGGTTTATTAAACTGTCTCACCCAAAGGTAATTTGATTCAATATGAGAGAAATTATGCTTATAAAAGTTTTTAGAGTCAAGAATTCCATTTGGGGTAGGTTCCCAGACAAGGAAGTCTCCATCAGGGGAAAAAGAATTATTATCAATTATTTGCATAATATTATTAGGGAGATAATGACGATGAAATTGAAGAACATATTTTATAGATTGATTAGTGTCCTCAGGAATGTAACTAGTAGGTAACAGTGTTATCAAGGGGTTATCATACCATTTGCCACACCAAAAGTTAATTGAAGAATCAGAACCTACCATCCATCTAGATTTCTCCATGATCTTATGATATGAGTCCCTGATAGATGGCCAGATGGAAGAGTTAATGAAAGTAAAATTACCTTTTAAAAGCCTAGAAATAAATCTATGATACCATTTGCCACACCAAAAGTTAATTGAAGAATCAGAACCTACCATCCATCTAGATTTCTCCATGATCATATGATATGAGTCCCTGATAGATGGCCAGATGGAAGAGTTAATGAAAGTAAAATTCCCTTTTAAAAGCCTAGAAATAAATCTATGATAAAAAAATTTATTAGCTTTAGAAGAGGGGTTAATAATATGCCATGTGAGGCGGGCCTCGAGAGTTTCATTGAAAAGATTTAATTTTTTTATGCCATTCCCACCTTTATCAAGAGGTCTACAAAAAGAATTCCAAGGTATAGTGAAAAGCTTCCTTTCAAGAATACTTCCAGTCCAAATGAAAATTTTAATATAAGTATTAATTTTCTTGAAAATACCAACAGGCCATTTATAAATCATGAGGGAGTATACCATTTTAGAGACAATGGTTGATTTGACCAAGAAAATTCTCCCAACCATGGAGAGAGATTTCCCTTTCCAATTGGAAAGTTGGTTTATAATCTGATCAATAATATTAGAAAAATAGCTGGCTTTGGGTCTCCCCCAAAAAATTGGAACTCACAAATAAGTGAAAGGAAAGAGACCCTCTTTAATACCCAAATAAGAGGTGATGCTAGTTTTCCTTCCAACAGGAAAATTCTTACCAAAGAAAATGAAAGATTTATTCCAAGAGATCACTTGACCAGAAACCTCCTCATAATGAGCAATAGCTTTCTTAAGAATATGAATATTCTTTTGATCCCCTTTAAGAAACAGGATAATGTCATTAGCATATAAAATATGAGTAGGGGAATTAAGCTTTCTAGCAACTTTTATAGGTTTAAGCTTACTTTGATCAACCATATTACTAAGGAGTATACTAAGATAATCCTTATCAATAACAAAAAGAATAGAAGAAAGAGGCTCACCCTGTCTCACACCTTTAGAAAAATTAAAAAAAACCTCTAGGAGATCCATTAATAAGTATAAAGATATAAGCTGAATGAAATAAAGTCCTAATCCTTTCAATGAAAAGTTCTTGAAAACCAAAGCTTTTTAGAACCTTAAAGATGAAATTCCAATCAATGGTGTCAAAAGATTTTTTGATATCCAGTTTAATCGCCACACATCCCCCTCTATTTTTTTATTTAAACTGTTAAAGCATTCAGAGGTAAGACAAATAAAATATTGAATGGATATTCCTTCAATAAATCCAAACTGATTCCAAGAAACAATTCTATTGCAAATAGGAGCAAGTCTATTTGAAATGATTTTGGTTATGATTTTAAAAATCGTGTTAATAAGAGAAATCGGTCTGAATTGATGGATCTCAGATGCATTCTCAACCTTAGGTATTAGGGTTAAGAATTGAGCATTGATTCCATGAGGGAGGAATCCATGACTGAAAATTCTCTTGACAAGGTTACAAACATCCTTGTGGATTATGTCCCAATGATTTTGGAAAAAACCATTATTGAACCCATCCGGACCAGGAGCACTGTCTGGATTAAGACCGAAGACAGTGTCTTTAATTTCATGACCAAGAGGGGTGCTCAGAAGCAATTCATTGTCCCTTTCATCCACCATTAAAGGAATAATATCCGGTTTAAGATCATTGTTTAAACCTGGACCATTAAAAATGTTATAATAGTACGAGATAACATGATCCATGATGGCCTCTTCAGAGTCAATGATCACTCCATTATTAGATAGTTTTGAAAGAGGACGATTGGTCTTTCTAATTCTTTGAAGGCAATTGTAGAATTTGGTATTATGATCTCCATTAGTAAGCCATTTAGTCCTGAACATATGTTTGAGAATATTATCTTTTAAAGTAAGCAAGGAATTATGTTTTATGGAGATATTAACTTCCAATTGAGGATCCATGTTGAAATCAGAGTTGGTGTTTTGAGTTTGGAAATGACTAAGTTCCTTCTCAAGTCAAGAGATATCCAGATCCATTTGAGAATTTGAAGATTTGCACCAACCATTGAGGGTCTGTTTGAGAGTTTTCAATTTGTGCATAAAGGCAAAAGAGTCTTGTTGATGTTTCATAGAATTCCAGATGTTATAAATGAAAGCAACATAGTCAGGATTCGAAGACCAAGAATTGTTAAATTTAAAAGGAAGGACATATTTTTTATCATTTATAAGAAGGCTAACAAGGATGGGATGATGGTCAGAGTTGAGCCTAGGGAGAGTAACACTAGAAATATTATCCCAGTTATCAAGAGCCTTCATGTTGACAAAGGCCCTATCAAGTTTACTAGCAACCTTTTTATTATGGTGTTTTCTGTACCAAGTAAATTTAGAACCAGAAAGAGTGATTTCAAAAAGATTGCAGTCTTCAATAGTAGTTCTGAACTCCCTAGAGGATATAGAAAGGTGAGAGGGTCCAATATTTTTATAGGGGCTGAGGATGGCATTGAAGTCTCCCATGACCACCCATGGAATTCGAAACTTTTGCACAAAAACTCAAAGAAATTCAGTATAAGGAAACAAACCACCTACATCGATCCTAAAAGATCGATATACTTGAACCTAGGCCCATGAATTAGCATAGAAGGTAGAAGATCTACAGAAACCTCTAAAACGTTGAACCTAGGATAAATCTCATTGGAGAAAGAATCAGGAAACGTGGCCAAAGGGGAACCAAGAACTCACCGCTACGATTCTATTGCAACCGATGTCGTTCGATTCGAATCACCGGTGAAGGATCATCGTCTTGGAGAAGATTAGGCCTCCTCGGACACTCTGGACATAATTAGTTGAAGAAAGAGATGGAAATAAGGATTAGACGCAACCCTGGTCTGTTTAATGAAAAAAAAGTACACAGCGTGTACTCGCTTTTTCCGTACTCCACATTAGGCGGACTCTACATCACCCCTACACACTGTGTGTGTGTGGCCCAGACACAGCTAGCACATGGCCTCGTGTGGGATCATAGTACACGGCGTGTACTTATAAAGTACACGTTGTGTACTTAGAAAATTTCCAGATTCTCCTATTTTTCCCAAAAATGACAAGAAAAGGAAAAACATACCTTAAAAGAATGTCCGGGTTCTTACAAAAACTGACTCCTTAAGGCATAGTACATCTTTGTCACTCCAGGATGCACCACTAAAGGTGAACTATAGATCTCTCGGATAACTATCTCGTGCATGGAAAAAACAACTAAAATCCTTCTGTGATACAAAACTTAGTGTTGTTCATTCTTAGACCAACCATCATGGGCCTCACCACAAAAAACTCAGTCTCTCCAGACTTCCACATCTAGATTCCCCTATTGGGAATCTTCCACCTTCTACACTAGAGATAACTGCTCCATCATCTGGAAAAGTCAACATCTTCCCCCTAATTCTACCATATCGAGATGTAATGATCAATGTTCTTCCATAACCCTCCATGAATCACCATATTCACACACTCGATCACTGCATGAATTTCTTCTCAGTGCATCAGATACAAAATTTACCTTTCCAGGTGAATACAACATTTCTATGTCATATTCCTGTAAGAACTTCATCCACCAATGCCATCAAATGTTTAAGTCACTCTAGGAAAAAACATATCTCAAGATCTTATGATCGGTGAATACTAAAAAGTGGTCACCAATGAGGTATTGTCTCCAAAACATCATAAAAAACACCACAACTTCCATCTCATGATCATGGGTGGAATAATTACCTTCAGGGGAACACAAATTTCAAGACCCATAAGAAACAACTGATCTATGCTACATTAGAACACAACGTAACCCCTTATGTGAATCATCGTAGAAAACATCAAACTAGACTCCCTCAACTGGAAGACAACGAACCAAAGAAATTAATAACTTGTCCTTTAGATACTCAAATTCTTCCTGAAAATGATCAGTCCATATGAACACCTAATCCTTCCTGTTCAAAACTTCTAGAGGGGTTGCGACTCGAGAGAAATCGGTTGCGAACCTCTTGTAGTATCCTGCGAGTCCAAGGAAACTTTGCACCACTGACGCTACCTTGGGGGCTTCGCAAGACAAAATTGCTTCTATCAATGATGGATCCATAGATAATCCCTATTAGGACACAAAATTACTTATTAAATGGACATATCAAGCCCCAAACTCACACTTTGAAAACTTTACAAACAACAGATGTCGATGGTGAACTCCCAAAACAGAGTGTAGATGCTCTGAATTCTTCCCCTCAGACATGGAGTACATAAGGATGTCATCGATGAACACCACCACGAACATTTCCAAGAAATCACGGAACACAACATTCCTCAATACCAAGAATACAAATTGATCATTTATCACACCGAATGACATTACATAAAACTCATCATGCCCACGACGACACCAGAAAGCAGTCTTCGGGATATCCTCATCCTTTACACACATCTAATGAAAGACTCACCGCAATTCGATCATTGAGAACAAACATGCACCATTCAGTTGAAAAAATAAATCATAAATCTGTGGAAGAGGATAACAATTCTTCACTTTCACTTTTTTTAACTGATGATAATCGATACACAACCGCAATCTTTTGTCAGCCTTCTTCACAAACAAAACTGGTGCACCTGACGATGACACAATCGGCCAAACAAAACTTCACTAAAAATAACCATCAAGATATATATGTAGCTCTCGTAACTCTAAAGGGCCCATCTTATATGGAGACATAGTGATTTGAGATGATATTGGTTGTAGCGTGATCCCAAACTTGATCACTCGTTGAGGGGGTAATGTTACAACCTATTATAGAAAGACATCAGGGTACTCTTCTATGACCCTAGGAAATTACAACTGTTGAACCTCTAAAGAACTTAGAATCGTATCATCCATCAAGGATGATAAGGACATAACATTCCTCTGACCCATCCGAGGGTCTCGCTCGCCAAAAAACACCACCATCTATCCTTCTGCATCAATGAACAAAAACTGATTCCTGATACAATCCATGATAGCATGCACCGAATACAACCAATTCATGCAGAGTATGAAATCATATGTTTGTATCCGTAAACATCAAGAATCTCCCCATGAGTGGTGCTTCCATATCGCTAGCTCACATATAATGGACATGGGTTGGTGATATGAAGGAGTGTGTCTCTCTTGAATTAATCAAGGAATAAACCATTGTAGAAAAGAAGAAAAGGGTACCTCTATGACACTGATAAATAACACCACCATGGCTGCACTCTACTCTTTGAGGATGTGGGGAAGCACAAGGTTGTCCTCTGTCTTCCAATTATCCCTCTACTGATCTAATGCTAGTGCAACCTACTACTGCTGCCTCGGTCGGAACGACCTCCACTGAGTAACCTGAAGTAGAACACATGGTAGAAGATAACTGATCTAAAAGGTCGGGCAATCTCACTGCTGATGACCTCGACCCCCACAAGAAAAACAAGTGCTTGATCCCTTGGTAAAGGCCTGAGATCTTCTGCCCCCAGAGAAACGAGATGCTGAGGGATGGGACCTACCTCTGGCCAAACAAAAACTCTTCTACCCTAAAAACTGGGAACCCTAGACCACAACTTTGCTTTGTGAGGAGTCATGATGACTCCCCTCTCATGAAGATCTGGTTCTAGCCAATATTCTCTAGACGACCTCTACCCTTTCCTGCAAATCATGATTTGTCTTTAAAATAAATGAGGTGACTTGGAACTAGATATATGGACACAGATCCTCCTCTAAATGCCTCACCTTAGCCTCCTCATCTGGAAATTGGTCTGAAGAATATCGTAAAATGTTCATGAAATAGATTCCAAACCCTCGCACAGTAGAGCTCCCCTATAGAAGGGTAAGATGATTCTCGCGACTGGATGCCTTCGTGATTAAAAAAAGAAACTTGAATCTAAACTTGTCTTGAAACTCCTCTTATGATATCGTTGACTCCTATTGATACCAAAGGAATAACAACCACCACTTCCTTATTGCTCCCCATAGCATCGTCATAACCAAGGACACTCAGTGTTGCTTCTGAGCACAGATCAAACTGAAGCCTATCTCGACCTCCTCCAACTAGTCTTTAGTGACTGCGTCTGAAGCAGAGCCCTAATACATTTTTGAATTCTAGCACTAGAACTCTCAGATTGTCCTCCCCCATGTTTCGTATTCATCAACATCTACCCAACTACGATCTGCTGGCACAGCCTACTAGACATCTTTTATGTGATCCAGATGAGGACGTCGACCTGGTTCCATACCTGCAAAATAACAGATAGTTAGGGATTCTAAACCTGGTATATAGACGACACAACATTAATTAAATAATTGTTATATTTTATTAATTTTTTAACCAATCCCATGGTCATCCCATTCAAACACAGTCACAAAAAAGAATGGTGCATTATCATTTCATAGATCCTTACCATGCAACTAGTATCAACTTGATTAGTAGTCATTGTAAACTTAAATGTTTATGCATCAGACCATAGGGGGACCTAAAAAACTATGTTTCAGCCAGTCTCCAATTTTTACATCACATTAAAAACATGAATGACAGTATTTCCCTACCAACCCATGAAACCTCACTTGTGCCTGACACCGAACTCAATCCTATCCCTCAACCAGAGCTCTGAATACACTCATTCATGACCCCCACCCCACAAGGTGTACCTCTACTAGGAAGAAAATTTGAGAAGGGAGATAATGACCCCAGAGTCCACCTCCAGTAGGCCCTAGGTTAGTGACCAGCACTGAGAGTATAGTAAACACACAATTTGTAGGCATTACCCTCTAAGAGAACACATAGCGAAATAGAAAGATAAGACAGACTCCAAAAGACTCCAACTCAGACATCAATATAAATGATGTCACAAGTACAAATATGTAATTTCATGAAAAAATACTACAACTAAAAGGGGAAAATCTGAAAATACCCAAAAGAATATAAAAACAACAACACACACAATTTCCATACAGCTCTAACAACACCAAGCTAGTAGAAACCCACCTGATCTCCAACCAGATCCAAGTTACCTGAAAAATAGTTTATATATTTATAGGGTGAGTATAACATTATACTCAGTAGGATCCTCCCTAGGGCCTCTCATGCAAATGTTAAGGAAGCATTTTAATGCACATTGAACACCAAGTGAAACTAACTCATCACCTAAACATGTATACTAAGTTCCCAAAAAAACCATGGTTACTATCACTATGTAATTCATACAAGACTATATAGTATATAAAAAATATTATCAGGTATACCATGCTACTAATTCCCTACTTTTTTTCCTATTTTTCCCAACATCACACATCCTAAGCATCTCCCTCTAAAAAGGCTATCCCATAAACACCTAGGTCAAGCACCACAATATGCACCTCATGAAAACAAACCACCACATCCAAGTAAGAAAAGTAACTAGGTAGTTTATAGAAGCCACCACAGCTCGCATAACATGTATCATATGTCAGGCATTAAACCTGATGCCATTACAGCCCACACACCGAGTATGAATCCACTAGCCATCAAAGCCTATACAAGTGACACCTAAATTAGTCCATAAAAAACTATCTCCATAAAATATTTGTGTCAATAACCACAAGACATTATAGCTATCCATATATATATATGGAGAGAATTAACCATTGTGCATACAAGTACATGTAACTTCCAATAGAAGAGAGTGTGGATTGAAGGGGTAGTCAGCCATCTATCCTCCCACCAGAATGTTGGGGAAAACACCCCCCTCAGGGATCAGAATCCCTGAGGTGTCAGTTACCCTAACTAAAGGGGTGGAGTAGCATATATAAACACAAAAAGTACAGATTATACTATATCTCACAACCAAACTATGGGAATAACCTAGTATTAGACTCAACTACAACTAGCATCTCTTGGACTCCTGGCTGCCACTTCTATGACTATGTATCCTATAAGCACAAAACAATTTAAAGTGATTTAGTCAATTACATCGTTCAATTTTTATCAGTTTCACTTTACGTTAATTAATTAATTAAAAATTAATTAACCATCAATAATTTACACTATATATTTCATTATAACCACACCAAAAGTTCATTGTTCCTTCAAATTACAACCTTAGCATTGCGCCCCTATAAGCTCCAGCCCCATGGTTTTACATTATTTATTCAATTATTTATTTACAGCATTATATTCCAATATTCCCATGAATGATAGAAAAAAATTATATGCTACTAAACACAAGGGGGCTCAACACAGTGAGTAGATGAACTACCCATCAAGTATTTACCCCCTATAGAAAGAGCGTAGAACCATACTCCCTTAGGAAGCTAAACATAGAATGCACGGGGCATACCTAGCGCGACATCACCCCATTTGGATAGAGGGTAAGAAAAACCTGCTGCCTTGAGAATTGGGTAGTGTAAAGAAAATAAACAACCAACAAGAATCAACAAGAATCCAAACATTCACATCCAACATGTTTCATCATCCCCGGTTCCTTTTCTGACACCCACATGCATAAACCGATTAATCTCTCCACTCTAGGCCTGATCTGCTGCCACAACCAAGAGGCCTCCCTACCCCCACTTATCATGATAGTCGTACAAGCTCAAATTACAACCCAATAAGTAGGAAAACAAACATCAAATCAATTGGGATTTTGGCCCTCAAACAATAAAGACAATAACATATAACCCTACAATGAATTATAATTTATCAAACAACCAATTCTTTAATCAATCTTGAATTAACTAATTTTTTATTTGTAGGTTCAAATATTAGAAATATTAAAAAGTAAGCTATCAAAAATTGATTAAACATGCTTACACCATCAATATAATTAACATCAAATTTCAACAACAACCATCAAATTCATTCACATGACTCTTTATCCTTAGTCAAAAAATAATCAATTAATTCTGACTTTATTTTCATAACAAATTTACAACAAGAATGAAAATATAAGCAAAGAAAGCATAGATATCACACTATCTAGTAAAAAAAGAGCCAATAACATACGATCAATATCAATTTATTTATCTGGTTTAAATAATTATTATGTCAATTCCATTGTGATCTAGTGGGATAACATATGTTAACTCAACAGTTGCATGTAAAATAATGGGGAAGAAACGAGTCACCTACCTCAAATATTTCTTGATGATATTTATATGAAAATGATCCACACAATGGGTTACGATCTCTTCCCCTAGTAGAAACTGTATCCACTCGAGGATGCAGAGACACCACCACACTAGTCAAAACTAAAGAAAAGTCCACTCGAAACATGGAGATAACAATCCATAAATGGAAAAGGAGAAACACGAGTAGATGAAACCCAAAATAATGGTGATAGATCATACCTTATATAGAAGATTGATCGACACTACTTGGTTGCATCCAAATAGAGGGGAACCGATCCATGGATGAATGTTTTGTCACACAACTCCTATGGGAAGGAATGGAAGGTTCGAGCATCTCACACCCAAGAACAAGGAGGAAGAACTAGGGATGTAGATATCTCATTCCTTTAGAATATTTAATAGAGTAGTGGCTTAAGATACACTGGATTTTCCATTAAAAGAATACCGCATTAAACCACATGGTTGGACCATGTAAAATCATCCAAAGCCTTTGGAAAATTAATATAGGAGTTATGGATTTTGAATTGGCCTTGGAGACCATAAAATTAGGCTTTAAATGCATTTTATGTCAAAGGAATAATCAATGAGGAGAAACAATAGGAACATGGAAACATTATTCATGAAAAAAAAATTTGTAAAAGGAAATAGATGCTACTGTTGAACCACACCTTACTAGAATCACAGTTCACATACAGCTACCATAGAACTGTTCACATAAGGCTACTGATGACACTATTCACATAAGGCTACTGTTGCACTATTCATTTAATGCTACCATTGAAACTATCCACACAAGGCTACCATTGCACTGTTCACATAAGGATTCCGATGACACTATTCTCCTAAGGCTACTAATTACACTATTCTCATAAGCTTACCGATGACACTGTTCACAAAAGGCAACTGTTGAACTGTTCACATAATCCTACTGATGACATTGTTCACCTAAGGCAACCATTTCACTGTCACATAAGGCTACCGTAGCAATGTTCACCTAAGCCTACCGATGACACTGTTCACATAAGTCTACCGTTTCACTGTTCACATAAGCTTACTAATGAAGATAACATTTTCACATATTTTATATAGTAATTTAATGTTTATAAACCCACCATAGTGTTATTTAATGGGGAATTGTTACATATTTAGGTTTTTGTGTTATTTTGAACCTAAATGCAAAAACGGCCTAATTCTGGATTTTTAGCAGATTTTTATCAAATGGGTATTTTTGTCATTTCTTATAAAATATATTTCCAAATTTTGGGATTAGAAATTTATTTGAACCCTTATTTTATTTCTTTAAACTTTTTCTTCAGGACCAGGGGTTGAATCGATATTTTAGAGGCCGTAAAAAATCAATGAAGTGAACGATTTTGTCGGGCGGACTGCATGTACCACACTTTAGTAATTGAACCATAATTAGGCCTAAACACATTGAAATGATTCGATTCTACTTGGGTTTGACAGAGGACGCCTAGACGCGTCCCCACAATGAATTTCAAGACGTTTGAAAGCCTTTAGGATGTCCATTAAATGATATATTTTTGAAGGAAGCTTCCAGGAAGCTTCATCCAGAGAAAGCGATTGACAATAAAAAAATCGCAACTCCTTCAAGACGCGTCCAATGACTCTGAAATTTTGATGATGGACGTGCAACATAGTTATGAAAAATATTTATGAATATGTACACGTGTGAATCGGCCAATTAATGGGCCGAAAACACAAAAACGTTTTGATGATGAAATCTACCTATAAAAGGAGAGGAGCTCCTACCTCTAAAGGTCATTCCATTCATCACCACACCATTCATCACAAAGGGGTAGGGATTGAGAGGGAAAGAATATATGAGTACTCCATGATGTAATCTAGCCATGAAGGGATAACTCCAAGTGGTGGTGGGCTGCGACGATCCGAAGACCTTTCCCCTTTTGAGTTTGTGATTTCATTGTAAAATATTTTCTTTTAAACTATTTTGGAACTTGTTTGCATGAATGAAGGAGGTATTTTTATCTCTTGTTTTCAATTTCTTATAAATTATTCTGGATTTATTATATTCTAATGAATTTAAAGTGGTTTTTCTCACGGTTTAAATTTCTTTGGCGAGGTCTCGCCTTTGAGCACGATGAGTTCAACCTATTTTCGTTACTCATAGGTCTTTCGGTAATTAGAACACTTTCATTAGAAGATAGACACCCATGTATGAGGTTTCAATATAATATCTTGATAGTTTATGTGTATAAATTTAGGTATTATGGTATACATTGGCTAATTTAATTAAAATATATTCGTAAACAATGATAAAGGGAGTGTCCAATGATCAACATTTGTCCACCGCCGCTACCTTTAGCTTGTTCTTTCTAGCTCAATTTTCTTTGGTATTTTAATTGGTAATTTATATTTAATATTTCATTTTTATTTCATTTTCATAATAATAATCCCCCATATATATTATATAAACTAGTATTATATTATTTAAATTAAAAAGTGACAATTGAACATACAGTGCGTATAAGCGGCCTCCTTGTGATCGACCCTAGGTTGTGCCACTATGGTGCAGTATTAGGTTAATAAGAATTTAATTGAATAGGGTAAAGCAACTGAAATTCCTACCATCAATTTGGCTCCATTTCTAGGGAGGCCAAGTGCTTACACACACTGTTTTTCAAAAAAAAAACAAAAAAAAAACAAAAAAAGAGCCTTGTTGCATATCATTCATTTCATCAACCAATATGGATTTTTATGGAAATTATTATAATTATTGGTATGTTGATAAATTTTATGATGATACAAGCAGGGAAGATACATTGAATATTAAAATGCTTAAAAATTCCCAAAAATTGGAAGAAAATTCCCAGAAATTGAATGAAAATGCCTTGATAATTCAAGAAAATTGCAGAAAGATGGAAAAATCAAGCAAGATGATAACATCATTGGAAACCCAAGTTGAATATTTTAAAGTCTTATGGATTGATCGACAAAAAAGAAAATATGAGGAGAATGAAAATCTTGTTCCACCCACATTTAATGAATATGTTAATGATGTTGAGGAAAAACATGAGGACCCACTTCCCTCGCCAACAAATGAGTTCCCAGCTTCCTTGCTTGAGGAAAAGGGTTATAAAGATGAAATTTATGAGGGAGTTTCAAATTATGAGCATTCATTTCATTCAAATTTCGTTAATTCTTAAATTAAATATAATACCCCTTATTCTGATTTTGTAGATTCGTCACTACTACTGCAGGCTCTGGATGAAGAAGGAGAAGAAGGTTCTCTTAATGAGGAGAGAATGGAGGATCCATTAGAGATGTGCATTGGTGCATTTGAGGATGATGGCACAAAAGAATAAATCTTCAAAGTACCAATTTACGAACTCGAACTATAAAAGAATACACTTCCTATTCTTCTATTTTCAACACCGGTGGACACCACTCCTCCAAATGAAAAAAACAGGGAGCCCCCCTTCATTATTTTCCCTCCCCCTCTACAACTCAAATTATTTCTTTCATCTCTTTTGGGGGTTGGGGGTATTTTTCTTTTTTATGGGGGTTATCACTTCCGGAATCCACAGATGGATGTCGGGAGATATAATTTTTTGTGGTTTCTAAGTAAGAAACACCATCCACCTTTGGATTGGGGTTCACCTGCTGCAACTGCATGACTAGGGGCAGTAAAAACCTAGCACCCGCTTGGGTGTCAAACCAAGCATTATCCCTTCCCTTTACCCTTTATATTTATTTTTATTTATTTCTCTAATGCATTTATTTATTTATTGCTTTATAGGAAGAAGTGGTGCCAACTAGGAGCTTAACTCAATGGTTTTGCTAAAAAAATAAAGTCAGGTTGTGTCTTTCCTTCTATTTAGTTTTTCTTCCCTTATTTATATTTTTTCAAACTAAAATGAAGGTTAGTGAAATTTATGTGTGGGGGGAGTGTCAAACGGCATAGTTGTTTTTGTGTGCTTTCATTTTTTTCATTTTTTAGGATCCTTGAGCTTTAATGATAATTCTGATCACATTTCACACAATAATTAATTTTGAGAAAATTTAAATGATTTTTGAAAAAAAAAAGATTTTATATGATTGTTGATATGAATTTTTTTCCCTTAAATTGGATTTTGAATCATTTTTATGAGTTTAACTGATTTTTGAAATCCATGGCCCTGAAACAATGACTCAAAATATGTTTCCCATCCTGTGAGGTATTCTAAAACACTTTGACCTATTCTTTCTAATACCCACACTTTCTTGAGGGAAACTTGTATTTTGTGTGAGAACCAGAATTTGTGATTTTCTCTTTTGAAGCTTTGGATTTCATTGAATGTTTTTAATATGATTGAGGCACTACTTTGTCTATCCACATATTATCCTAAGACCTACCTTTACATCTATCCTTCATTATCCCTTATATGCCATGAATTTACTTATTGGTTTAAGCCACATTACAAGCTAAATTATCCTTACCTACCCATTCTCTTGGTATTATTGGATGGATATTTCAAATTTAAGTTTGGGGGAAGGGCCTTTCGTGTGCATTCTTTGGGATTTGATTCATTGATGGGTATTGTGAGGTATGAGTCAAAATTTTGGGCAATAAATAATTTGGCCTGAGTCATAATCTCATTATTTTTCATTTTTTTAATTTAGTTCTCCTTCAAAAAAAAGAAAATAAAAGCTATGCCTTTCTGGAGCTTAAAAAAATATTAAAAAAAGAAAATAAAGTTGTGCCTTTCTAGAGCTTTACAAAAACAATTAGGAGAACCTGGAAGATATAGTACCTTGAAATAATTTATTCGATCATGAACCATGTAAATGAAATGGGGGTGGTGTTTTGTTTCACATTATCAAGGTGGATTGAGTGAGGAATTTTCTATGTTTTCATTTGATTATTCATGCATTGTACCTAAGATTCAAACCTTCTCTTTCTAGCCATGAACTTTTAAATCATTTACCAACCAACCCAAAGCCACAGATTCATTTGAACCTTTGATAAAAAACCTCATGATTGAATTCATTTTTATGTTTCACACTGTGGAGAAATGATAATAGTCACAAGCCTATGGTGATACATGTAACTTTCAAGTATGAGCATAACTCCTGAATTTATTTCTCTTGAGTGAAGAGTGACATAAAATTCAATGTGAAGAAGGTTCTGATTGAGCCATGGATGGATTTATGAGGTTGAAAAAAATTTAAATTTTTGGAATGAAATTGAAAGGAAATTGTTTTTTCATATAAGACACATGATGAAATTATATTTTGATAAGATCATGGATGTTTTCTCATTTTTGATTGTTGTGTGATTTTTTGATTTGAATTTAATATAATTGATCAGGAGTGCAATGTTTAAGTGTGGGGGATTGATGAAGCTAACCTTTTCACATATTTTATACTGTAATTTAATGTTTATAAACCCACCATAGTGTTATTTAATGGGCAATTGTTACATATTTAGGTTTTTGTGTTATTTTGAACCTAAATGCAAAAACGACCTAATTCTAGATTTTTAGCATATTTTTATCACATGGGTATTTTGGTCAGTTATTATAAAATATATTTCCAAATTTTGTGATTCGAATTTTTTTGAACCCTTATTTTATTTTCTTCAACTTTTTCTTCAGGACCAGGGGATGAATCGATATTCTAGAGGCCGTAAAAAATCAATGAAGTGAAAGGTTTTGTCGGGCGGACTGCGTGGACCCCACTTTAGTAATGGAACCATAATTTGGCCTAAACACTTTCCAATTATTCTATTCTACTTGGGTTTGATATAGGACTCCTAGACGCATCCCCAAAATAAATTTCAAGCCGTTTTTAATTCGTTAGGATGTCCATTCAAGGATAGCGTTTTGAAGGAAGCTTCCAGGAAGCTTCATCTAGAGAAAGTTATCATCAATACAAAAATCATAACTACTTCAATACGCGTTCCATGAATATGAAATTTTTAGGGTAGATGGAAAAGAAATTTAGGAATAATATTTATGAAGAGGTCCACACGTGAATCGGCCAATTAATGGGTCTAAAACGCGACCACTCTCTGATGATGAAATCTGCCTATAAAAGGAGAGGAGCTCCTACCTCTCAAGATATTCCATTCATCACCATACCATTCATCACAAAGGGGGCATGCTTGAGATAGAAAGAATATAGGAGTCATCCATGATGTAATCTATCCATGAAGGGCTAACTCCAAGCGGTGGTGGGCTGCGACGATCTGAAGACATTTCCCCTTTTGAGTTTGTGATTTCATTGTAAAATATTTTCTTTTAAACTATTCTGGAACTTGTTTGCATGAATGAAGGAGGTCTTTTTCTCTCATGTTTTAAATTTCTTATAAATTATTCTAGATTTCTTATATTCTAATGAATTTAATGTGATTTTTATCATGGTTTAAATTTCTTTGTCGAGGTCTCTCCTTTGAGCATGATGAGTTCAACCTGTTTTGGTTAGTCGGAGGTCTTCGGGTAATCAGAACACTTTCATTAGAAAATTGACACCCATGTATGAGGTTTAAATATAATATCTAGATAATTTAGGTATATAACTTGAGGTATTAAGGTATAAATTGGATAATTTAATTAAAATATATTCGTAAACAATGATAAAGGGGGTGTCCAACGATCAACATTTGTCCACCACTACTACCTTTAGCTTGTTCTTTCCAGCTTGTATTTCTTTGGTATTTTAATTGATAATGTAGATTTAATATTTAATTTTGATTTATTTTTCATAATAAACATCCCCCCATATATATTATATAAACTAGTTTTATATTAGTTAAATAAAAAGTGACAATTGAAAATACAGTGTGTATTAGCGGCCTCCTTGTGATCTACCCTAGGTTGTGCCACTACGGTAGAGTCTTAGGTTAATAATAATTTAATTGAATAGGGTAAAGCGACTAAAATTCCTACCATCACTTACTAATGACACTGTTCACCTAAGGCTATCGTTTCACAGTTCACATAAGCGTACTGATGACACTATTCACATAAGGCTACCATTGTTGTGTTCCAATAAGCCTACTGATGATACTGTTCACCTAAGGCTACCGTTGCACTGTTCACATAAAGATACCATTTTACTATTAACATATCCCTTTTGATGACACTATTTGAATGAGGCTACTGTTTCACTATTCAGTTATGCATACTGATGACACTGTTCACAAAAAGCTACCATTGTACTGCTCATATAAGCCTACCGATGACACTATTCACCTAAGGATACCTTTTCACTGTTCAAATAAGGCTACCATTCCACTGTTCAAAAAATCCTACCAATGACACTATTCACATATTACTACGATTGCACAGTTTACATAAGGCTACAGATGACACTATTCACATAAGCCTACCGATGACACTGTTCACATAAGGCTACCGTTGCACTTTTCACATAAGCCTACGGATGACACTAATCAGAAAAGACTACTATTGAATTGTTGACATATGGATAATGATGAAACTATTCACATTATTGGAAATTTAGATATGTGTTGGGGATAAGTCACCTTGACCACCTGAAAACCATAAGCATTATATTTCATCAAATTAAAGGACTAGAGAGGTCCGAGCCATTACAACCAATCTGGTGCCCAGGATTCTAGGGATAGATTTTTATTCCCTTTTTCTACAATTGTATAGAATTGTTTTACAATGATATGTGTCCATGTTTTCTTCCCTTATAATTACATGTCATATACTCATAATTTTGTCATACTATAATATTTTATTCCAGTTGATTCATTTATTATTGATATTATCTTTTTCCACTATGCAATCTGTTTATTTATACTTCCTCCAATATTTACCTTTTTTCATCATATTGTTTTTTTGTTCTACACTCTGGTAATGAAGGAATAGTCTCCCCATTTACACACTCATGGAACTCATAGCTAGTATGATTCCTCTAGCATTTAGTGATATGCACTTGAGAATATGTGTCCTATTATGATCAGGGATCCTCTAAATGGAATCTAGGACTGGGATGTGAGAATGTGGTATCAGAGTAGTTCCATTCATTATTTACAATTTGGAGAAAATATTTTGGGGATTAGGAATGATTGTAACATATTTAAAATCTATGATTTGGTGTCGCGAACCCATGTTCAGGGTAAAGTCTGAGTTTTCTGATTTGATGTTTTTGTTTTGTTTTTCATATTATAGATGATATCATTTTAGTGTCGGGTGACATACACGATGTGTGTTACTATTAAATATTATTTTGATATATATTTCATTACATCCATTTCTCTGTGACAAAAGGGAAATGATAATTCTTAAATGAATCATCATATACACCAAGAATTATCATGTCTTGAAATTTTTAATTCCATATAAGTGAATTTCAAAAATATTCATTTCTCTTTATGCATGTTATTGAAAAGTGAACCTTGATTTTTTTATATCAATATTATTCTTTTCAGTCTATGATTTAGTGGCTTTGTGTTTCAATTCATTAATATATATGGTCCTTTAGTGGTTGGAATTAGTTATTTAACAAATCATTTGTTTAATTATAAATACCAATAAGTGTTAATATCAGTTATAATAAGTATGGGACCAAATTCAATTGGATGGGAAAAGATCATTTTTATTTAATCTTGGTATATGAACTTGATAAAATGATATTTTTTATATGAAAAATTTAATTTAAAATGAAATGATTATGTGTCCTTATCCAACTATGTAATGTTTATGAAATTTAAATGAAATAACCAGATAATTAAATATGAAATGATTGAAATGGTTTCATATACTTAATAGGGAAAGATATATTTAATCCTTTATCCACAAGATACCTTGTATCTTATACATGATAAATTACCAATACATGGACTTCTATGTAGGTATATGGGGATGTATACCATTGGAAGTAGGACATTTTTTCCATTCATATTCCTATAGTACTTCTATATTTAATCTTCTAATATTTTTCTAAGGCATATTCTTGGAATTTTTAAAACAATACCACCATGAAGTCCACATGTTGAATGAATGGACGATGGTGATGACCATGCTCTAAATGTGGTGGTCCCTAAGATACATTCCTTAAATCCATGAGTTCCACATGGGGCAATGTGTTTCAAAATTTATTTGGGCCCTGAAGATCATTTTCATTAATATTTCAAATGTCTGATGTAGTCCATGCATGGTGCTCCACGACCTATACCTATGATAGATGATCAAATATGAAAATACCTGCATCAGTATCCTCTTACATTCTTCAGGAATGGTGCTCCACATTATGATGATTCATGGCTTTAGGAAACCATTTTTTATATTTGAGCATATAGAGACACCTAAAATGCGGAGGTTCAATTTTGGTACATACATGCTACATGATTTTTCCAAGCGTTGGTGGGATCTTGTAATATTGGAAAGTCACCATCATTGCACGGTATGAGATGATTTTATGGATTGTTTCTATGATTAGGTATTTCATCATATTCTAAGAGACGATAGATACAAATATTTTATGAATCTCAAGTAGTGTTAATTGTTATTTATGGAGTGTTTTCTGTGTTTCACTGAGTAATAGTGATTTTCAATGCTTCTATATAGAGATGATATTTTGTGTGAGTGATGCTTATAAGATTTTTTTTATTCCATCTGTACTCAGGTGATTATATTTATCCTACCTATCTTTTCATAATTATTAAATTGGGATCGTTTCACTGAGCACAACCCGAGGGATGTAGACAGTACCTTGTATGGAGGACCTCCATTGTGGTAGGCTAGCAGTTTATTCAGTAACAGGAAGTGATCCTTTTATTTTTCTCATATGGGAAGTGGTATCCAATTTACATGTTCTTGTATCTATATGTAGTTTCAATAGTGTGGCATTTTTGGTAATATGATTCCAAAATTTGATAGATACCCTCAGATATCCCAAGATAGTAGTTGTATTAGGAACTTTTTGATATTTTGCCAGACCATTCCATTAGATTCTATAGAAGAGGTTCCACACCTGGTACACAATGAGGAGATGCTTCACATACTCCATGTTAGGTGGGTAGTTGGAGTATTATTGGAAGGACTAGACGAGGAGGAGCTCATGGACATGGAATCTAGACTCAAGATCACCAGTAGTTTTAGTAGAGTTCTATAAATTGTGGTAGTCTAAATATTGCTCAGAGCTATGAATAACATCAGTTTCATGATTTATAAATAATACCTATGGTGATTATTCATGACAATATATAGTAAGAGGTACTATAATAGTATCCTCCACTATAATACAATCTTTATTTTATACATGTTCTTCAAAATCATTTATATTCTTATCTACCATGGAATATATTGGACTAGAAATACATAATTATTGTACTATAATGAAAATGGATACATAATTGGGAGTATGTTCGGAGGGAATATGAAAATATAGGGATATTCCCCTTGAGTCTAGTAGCCAACCTTTCTAGTGTGACCCCTTTGTTCTCGAGGTGGAAGGATTCAATTTCATTATCCGTCTGTATTAATTAGTTATGTATCAATCCATTTTGGACTTCTATCTACAGAGTGTGGTGTTTATATTACATGAGGGAAAAATTATATATATCTAGGAATGTTCAATTATTAGGCTTGTAGAGATATATGAGAGCATCTGGGTCATAGTGGAGTGACTACAATGATTTTCAATCTCTTCATAGATGATCATGGTTTAAATACGACTAAATTCCCCCTAGTAGTTGATCATTTTAGGCATATCGTTCACGATTATTTTTATGGATTACCTAATAATAGATAGGTTGATTTTATTATTTATCTCATTCTAGGAGAATATCTAGTGTTCATTTCACTGATACATGATGTAACCTATTGATATCTAGGAGATCAATCTACTGTTAGAGGACATTGAGGCCAAAGGCTTCCTATTGCCTAAGAATTCCACATGGAGATTTCTGAGGTTATTTTCCAAGAAGGAAGATTCTACGATTTACCTTTAAATATATTAAGAATATGTGAACCAACTTATGGTCATGAAATAGTATCCACTGTATCAAATAGATAAAATCATTGAACAAATCTAAGGGGTTATGCTCTATTAAAATATTGAACTGAAATCCAGGATTCATTGGATTTGATTTAAGTCATTAGACATACCTGGTAAAACTTACTGTAATAGGTGTGGTTTGTATGAGTAATGTGTTGTTTCATTCAGTATTACAAATGTTCACTCCATTTTCCTTGATCTGATGAAAAGGTTGTTACACCACTATCTGGATTCCACTGTAATTTTATTTGGGGATTAATTCTTTGTGTAACCTCACACTCATAGAGACCATGAAAAGAACCTTGAGATCATTCTGATTACACTATGTGAGTATTATCATTATAAAAAACTTGTTATGTTCCACTAATAGATCGAAATGGATCACTTCATAGGAAATATTATCATGGAATCATGATTATTTATATACCTAGAGAATGTGGGTGCTATAGATAACTAGGAAAAACCTGAGAACGTGTTTTATATATGGAGTTTCATGGGAATTGTTGGATATTATATTAATTTTATATAGGACATATCATGCCGTAAATAACCAAATAATAGTATTATAAAGAAGGGTTTCATGTTCTTAGGATAAAAAATAGTGATAAATAATTTATGGAGATGAAATAGGGGATTTTCTAGGAACATATTATGCTTCTTCTAGAGTGGATTTGAGGTTATATAGTGTGTTGTGATGCATTAGGTATCAATATAGAAGATGTTATGATGTTGAAGGATACAATTATCCTGTAAAAATCTATTCAGTCGAGGCCTCATAATAGAAATTATTTGACACATGACATTTAGATATATGTAGGTTCGAGGACATACGTTTTGAGAGAGGTCATCTATTGTGTGAGAACTTTGGGGTTTATATGGTCCACACGAACCTATGATATATCATTAAAATGTGTGACCAAGTTCTCAGATAGTGAAGATGGATCGAATATCATCGGTCCTTCAATATTGATCTTGATTATACACATGTAATAGGTAATTTTTTAGCTAATGTGTTGAGTTGAAAAACTCTGGATCATTCTGTATATGAATCCAATGTTGAATGTAAATTTTTGGAAATCATTACTATGATTTATCTGGAGATTCATAATTTCCATGAGAAATCCTATCTCTAATACCTGATAGTTTCCTCTTCCCTCCTTTTGAGGGTGAAGAGAAGGAAAATTCAATATCTTGATGGATTGCATCTCTTTGAGGATATTTCATAAGATGAACTGCCTCTAGATTGGTCTTTCGACAAAGATGAAATGTTTCATATTTATTGACATTTTTTGGTTCATATGGATAGAAAGAGGAGTTGATGCACGAGTCTCTTGATTCTCATTGGGTTGTTTATACAACAATATCAAAAACGTATTTATACATGTGACACCATTATTGGTGGAATGTGATGAAACACCATATAGATGTATTTATCATTATGTGTTCCCTATATTAGAAGTTGATGGGGGTGAACCAGTGACATTCCATCTTCTTATAGTGTATTCCACTCCTGAATAATAAATGAGATGATGTTGCCCAAGATTTTATTTCATTGGTTTACCAAGGTCAACTAGAGGTAGCATCACTGTATGGGTTTTCATTGGCCAATTGAAGAACATATCCTTATTTTTTAATATCTAGGAGACTATCTTAGTTGATGTGTTTGGAAGAATGTATTTCTATAAGATTATATGACCATAATGGGTACATCGTGCTATTGTTTAATATTGGGATGCTTGATTCACATCACGATTCTTGAAGGGGTGTAGAAACATATGGGTAGACATGGGTTTCTAATAATATATTTTAACCCAGAAACTGATGGACATTCAGAACATATGATATCAGTTCTAGAGGATATTCATCAAGTATTTTTCCTTGATTTTGGTAATTGAAGGGAGAAGAATACCCATATCATCAATCTATCTGATAATAATAGCATAATGGTGAAAATTAAGATGGAACGTTTTGAGTCCTTATAATGTATGTCATGTCATACATCCATATTATAGCTAGAGGTAGTATATACATCCCAAAGTGGTCCTCATATTGTGGTGGAGACATAAGAGTTAGTTCAGCTGATCAGGATGCAGATGGTTATTATTTAGTCTAGATAGAAATATTCTGCTGATCGAGGCCAATAACCAAGGGATATTAATGTCTGTGATCATTTTTTCTTTTGGGTATTACACTGGAGAGGGATTCTATGGATATAGAGGAAAGGGAAATCATCTCTATGAATTTTTATTCCATTTAAGATTCCTAAGAGAGATCATCTGATATCCTAACAATATTTACTATCTCTTAGGATTGTTTTTAGGCATGGAATTGACCACATTTCACATATTCACCATTAAAATTAAAACCCATCTCATACACTTCATCTTGATGAATTTTACCTAGATGTAAATGCTTAGTTTCAAAAGTATCATATACACATCATTGACCAGAGCACGAATTCCTTCTAAGGCCAGTCTATCCCTCTAGTATGGGTGCTATGAGAGCACATCTATGTACATAATGAAATGTGGGAGGAGGATGTTTATGTACATACACAATTTCCAGAATTGTTCGCAGACAGTGTTTCAACATTCATTGAAGGTGAACTCAAGTGTGAGTTCATTTAAAGTGGTAAAACTCTAGGATCCCAATTTTTCACTTAGGAATTCATCCTTTAAAATAATCTCTAATTTTTTTTATTCTGGACCTAATATAGATTCCTGATTTGTTTGTGATAGTATCAGGGGTGTCAAAGGATTGATCAGAGTCCAAAATCTAGCTTTTTCATAGAAAAAGGCTAATTGCTTAGTTATTTTAATCCATGCAAGGAATTTCATATGGATTGATTGAACATAGTGAGGATGGACAGTGGGGTGGAATAGGGTGCATTATATTATCTAATCATACAAAATTTTCCACATTACCATGTTATATGTTTCATACAAATTATAGAGTAAGTTCAAATAGTTGGAACAAGGTTTTCTTAACTCGGCTGCCTAACAATGGATATGGTACTTTTTACAATTTCTCGTGAATTATTTCCATATGAATTGGCCAAATCGTGCGACCAAACCATGCGAAGGGTAAATTATGTGTGAAATGACTATTTCACCCTAAATTCATTTTTATTTAAATCCCTCATCTGATTTGGATTCCTATATATAACCCCTCTCATTTATCTCTTTTTGAGAATTTGTATATCCATTCTTGGATATCATATCACTCATCTACCCTAAGTCTGAATCGATTGTAGTTCATCTCGTTGGACCTGCATTGGTGTGTTATAGATTATATTTTAATATTATATTTTTATTCTTCCAATATATGAAACTATTTAGATATAGTCTTATTATCTCCTATTTTATGGCATTGATTTATTTTTCTTATATATTCCAATCCATGATGAATTATGGGACAAAACAAGATTTAGATAGTTTTTCGAGAAAATGTTAGGTGTTTTATAACTATTTCCTCATTTTATTTATTTTTATAAATACCTATTTAATAACAGTAATTCCCTCAGGTATAGTTAGTTTAATATATAATCATTCATGTAGTAATATGAACATTGTTATAAGACCACTTCTATAAAATCAATTCAATTTTCGAGGTTACATCAACAACATCAACCACATCAAGTAGATTGGTGTCCTTATTTATACCCTTATAGGATTTTTACACATAAATCATTTGTTATGACTCATATGCAGCAACATTCGAGTGTGCTTGAGTTTGAACATTATAAATGTAACATTTTCCATATTAAATTGCAATTGAATTTTGAATTTATCATAGAATGTAACTTTTGTTCTACACACTTGACTCACTAAAGGTAAGTGTTTCACCTGTTAAATGCAACATAAATTAAAATGGAAATTGATTGTGTAAATATAACATGGACATGTTTACATTAATGTACTTATAATTGATTTTTCCTTAGAACACCCCATTAATTTAATTAATGCTTATAGATAGAACCACGTAATATAAAGGTGAAATGAATTAAAAGGATTATTTTCCATTTTCATTATCACACTAATGAAAGGAAATGCATGAACCAATTATCTTTATTAAATGGGAATACTGTAACTTGGAATAATTAATTAAATTATCTTCATTTAATGAGCCTAGTTTCATATTAATATTGAAATATATTGTTCGGAGTATGATACTCAAGAGGGGGGGGGTGAATTGATTACCTATAATAATTTCTATTAAAATCATTTTTTTTGAAAATCCCCCAATTTAAAGACAAAATTTGCAAGTTAATCAAAGTAGTAAATTTATAATATTTTGATTATTGAATTAATTTCTCAAGAGATTGATTATTTCATAGATAAATCAACTTGAAGGATTGAAATAATGTTTGAATCCAATTTACCTATCCAAAATAGTTATAAATACTATCTAAGATTAAAATTTCGACGTTAAATATAGTTCACTATAATATCACTGAAAAGGAGTAAAATAATTTGAAAACATAGCAGATTAAAATAGGAGGATTAGTCTTAAGCTGATACATATTCCACTCTACTTGGTGATCACTTTAACCCAATATATATATATATATATATATATATATACATATACATATATTTGATCCACATCCATGATCTAGGATTACACAAAAGTATACAAACTATCTAGTTTACAAGACCTCTACCATAGTTTTGTGCGGGAACAAAAATAGTTAGGTCACACATGTCATCTGACATAGTTCTATGTGGGACAGAACAAATGTTAAAAGTTGTTTTAGTGAGGTTATATTTTATCCTTTAGTTCAGTGTAGGATACAGTGTGTGTTTAATAGACATATGCACACAATACTCGTAATGTAGTATAAATTCACCCAACAGAGAAAGAAATAAAGGGATAGAGTTAAAATTAATATGAGTGTTTTGAGATGAAGATCTATAATATATAGATGTATGAGATTTGAATTTTGAGTCTTCTTTTGGAAACAAACACTTAAATAGAGTTTCACGTGAGCTATGGGTTCTAGTTTCTAGGAAGATGGGATTATCCTCCTTAGTGTTTGTTTTATACAAAGATGATTGACTATTTGAGGAAAAAACATCCTCCTACAGTTCAAATCTAGTAGGAGTGAGATTTGATATTGTGTTATGCTGCTTGGTCTAGTATCTCTACACTTATGTTCTTTTCTATGGTTATCTTATTTAGTATAGCTCAGCTATGAAGCTTTAATTTTATTTCACGTGTTTTTTGTTGTCTAAAAAAGAGAATTTGGATGTACCTGTGCCTCATACTATTCATTGAAAAAGTCATTAATGTGGTCTTTAAGAAGAATTAGTTTAATAATTATCCATAAAACACTAAAATATAACTGTTATAGATAATTTTGAATAAATGAATATTTAAATGTTTGTCGGTGACTTCTTGGTCGGTGAGTCATTCTATCGGTGACTTCTTCTATTGGTGAGTCCTTCTGTTAGTGTTGTTTCCTCATTCAACTGGTGATTCTTTCTACGAGTATCCTCATGCATCTGTGAGTCAATGTACTAGTGACTCACATAGTTCTATATGTGATTCATTCCTTATGTTAGTGTCTAATTTGAACTATTGGTGAGAGGTCTATCAGTTAGTTAGTTTGTACTTTCATCAATACATAAATTCCATTGGTATCTCATTTGTACTATCGGTGAGACATCTATAATTGATTATGTATGATCTTTTGGTGAGACATTCCTCTGGTCGGTGATATATTCCTTATATTAATTTCACACTTGTTCTATCGGTGTTAGTGAATCATAGATAGCTAATTTTCATGTTTTAACCATCATATAAAATTAATATACACAAAATTTGATAAAAACACAGTTCATCATAGATAATCATAATTAAATATACTTAAACATAAATAAACATGATTTAAATGATTGGAAATGATTTTACATGATTTGTTTTATTATTAATACTATTAAAACTCTAGAGGGGGCAACAAAATCATTACATGTGTTATTTGACTGAGGATGGATTTGGGATTCCTGAGTGAATTCCATGAGCACTTGTGGATTCCATTCTAAAACAAGGATGCCAGTTTCCTTAGTTGAGATCCACCTTAGATCCCGATCTTCATCTATTAGTGGATTCCTGGTATGAGACTGTATGTTACATACAATACTATTATAGGATTCCATGGATATACTCATTGTATACATCATGGATTTGACAGATATATTGTTATATCGTTATATCATTTGACCTATCCATATCACATCCCATTTTACCTTGGTTACATCCTTGGTCTTGGTTAGATAATATTATTATGGAATTCCTTGTACATTGCTCCATGTATTACATTCTTCCCCCTATAACCAGTTTATAATAATTACTTATTTGGGAGACCATTGGGTCTTGGTTTCCTTGGATATTAACATAGTTACCTATTATTATTAATTTCATTATAGATATCCTTATTATACCTTAAAACCATTACAACTAATATCACAGGGTTATGTTAGGGATTTCTATGCCTTACATGACTTATATATTCAAATTAATATTTAATTAATTAATGAAATGGTTTAATGTTTAGACACCAGCCAATAAATGAAGTAGGTACATGGGTATTTACATTACTATACCGATTCAAATTTATATATTTATGCATTCATAACTTCTTTTTACATTATAAGGACATGATTTTGTAGATACTGTTGGTTGTGGCCTACTAAGATTTATCTCAGACTCTATCTAGGCCATTGTTTGGTACCCATGAAGGCCACATGTTTTCTAGTGTTGGAAAAGGGACGTGAGTTGGTTCAAACACATTATTACATTCCATTATAGGATGGAGTTGGTAAAAAATGATAGATCTACGGCTTGTGATGCATGGGATATATTTTTTATTCATTTTTTCTACTTTTTTATAGAATGAAAGTATGCTTATTTGTATCCATTTTTTCCAAATTTATAATGAAATTTTATACCATCATCTGTTTTATAGATGTTTATTGTTTAATCCAGTTGATTCAGTTCTTATTAATATTTAACATTTAAACTATGAAATATTTTACCTTATACTACTTCTGATGTTAACTTTTTATTGACATATTGATCATATATACTCCACTCTATTAATGAAGGAATAATCTCCCAACAGACACACCCTAGGCCATCACTTCTTGTTTCATCTTTTGGTTTTCAAGGAGATATACTTTTTTCCATGTTCCCCAACAGACTTAGGGAACTTATAAGTGGAGTACAGGTTAAGGACTTCACTAATACGCCACCCAAAAATATATTTTTAAAAGTTATTCAGAGAGAGGATCATAATATCCCAATATAATTAATAAAAAACGATGTTTTTAACATGTGTTCATAGGTTTCTAAATATGTAGTCTGTCTTCACCAATCACTACATCAACACATAACAAATCCAGAATCTTGAGTCACAACAAAACTGTACATAATAAACCCATTATTCTGGAAAATCAGTATTGGGGAACTAATTAAACTCCAAAAAACCCCTCAAATGTCATTTAAAAATCATCAATATGAAAAAAGGAATTTCATTCAATATTAATGTAGTAAATGGAGTCACAATCATAGATAATTTCATATCTAATATTTTTTAATTACAAATATATCAATGAAATCACCCCACCTTGGTCATTATCATAAATGATTTTGGAGTTGGAACTTTTATGATCACCCCTTGGCCCATAACTACTCAATAATAAAATATGTCTTTCCATAGAATGTGTAAAACCAAAATTTATTTCTAAAAAATCATGAGTATTTAATATAGTTCATGTTCTCAAAGTATATCAATGTCTATCCTCAAATAATCTACATCTTAAAATTTTGTACCATCTCAGAATTTGATGAAAAATAAAAAATAATTTCATCATTAAAGACCACCCCAAACCGAAAATTGAATGGATAGAAATTATAGTTCATGATTTTTATAAACACCCCTAGGATTCTCTAGAAGATAAAGGGAATAACAATGATCTCATAGTGTCAGTAGAAACAACATATTTCTATGTTGGGATATCATCTTCATTTGTTCTCTTCTAGTGATATCTTGAATTTGAGTCAGTAATTGGGAACCTATATTCACCTTTTAAATAATTCATAATACTGTCAATTAATGATAATGAAAATATGTTAATAATGACAAAATTTTTAATGCTTTGGTAATAAAGAAACCTCAAGTTCTCCTCTTCATTCTCAATGAATTGTATATGTGATTCCAAGGGGGAAGCACGACATCAACTAATTTTTTTCATCAAAAGATAATACAACTACAACATGCACTATAAAATCTGAATAGTTAGAATCTACTTTGATCCCAATGATATCATTTATTTCCTTAGATATACGCCAATAAAGTAATTTTTTTCTCGATTGGGAGTTAAAAAATCTATCTTCCCTTAAAAGGAATCTAAGTATTCATCTACCATTATGGGGAAAAACATCAATTGAGTTTACCACAACAAGTTTTAATCAATCAATGTGTTGTGAGATTGGATATAATAACATAAAAATGAGCTCACCATGATCATCATGGAGTTCATTAACTCTAGGTATTGAAAATACCGATCTATATTCCTAGGTTTATAGCATCTTGTAAAAAAATATTCAATATAGGAACAATTTTCATGTGTCTTACACACCTTGAATAACATTATATGGTTTGACTATATTCATGAAAATACCCTATGAGGAAATATCTCTAAATATTTTCATGTCACACTACTGATTTAAATGTGTGATGTTATATTCCTCTCTAGTATGGGTCATTATTCATAATGGTCAGTCTAGAGGATCCACCGAAAACCCCAATTATATTACAAGGGACAAGAATAAAATGGAATTTCATTGTTCAATTTTGATTAAAACCATATATTGGAAAGATATGTCATAGATCATACATCAAATAATGATATGAGGTCCGGAGTGATAATCCATAACAATATACAACTGATTTTGTCTCAACCAAGAAGCTCCATAAACAAAATGGGGACCACATAGAGGTTCTTACTAGGGTTTTGGATTGCTACTTTGGAATCTTCATAAATCCCCTAATTAATTTATAACAGCATCTTCCTTATAGATCCTCTATCATGAGCTACATCCTCTACATCAAAGACCCATATACAACCAACCAATTTATTTTTATAGGTTTTGAAATGATTTATTTTTTATATAACCACTCTCAAAAGAATATAATAATAAATTCTACCTTAGATTAAATGGATGTCCTAGAATGATCCTTGGTATATGGACATCATCACATGATGTTAGACAAGAAAACAAATTTATTTTCACAATACAATGCCTTGACGATGTACACTTACTATTAATGTGTATTTTCCTTGGTGGTCATAATTAGGATTATCTTCTTATGATTACAATTCCAAGCAATATCTCTCTTAGCAATGAATTATCTACCATATTCGAATATTTGATGCTAAAAATAGGAATATCCCCAGCCTATATTCCAATAAGTAGGCCCTAATCAACTTTCAACACTCATAGAAATTTTAATAATCCATATGTAGATATTATTGCTTGAGTTCCATAATCTTGAACACATTCTAAACCACTAATATTATTCCTTATTGAATTTGGAGACATTCCTGGATACACATTGATAATTGATTTATCAATAAATACTCCTCCTAGAAGAGGCACACAAGATCTAAATAGGTAAGAGTAAAGTCATCATATTCGATGTCATCAAATCAAAAGGTTGGATGGATGAGACTTGATACATATGCCTCAAAATCTAACTAATACTCATCCTCATATGGTTTATGATCACCATAAAACCAAGGTGGTATCCAAATCAGAAGCTCATTAAGAAAAATAATCATGGACATGTAATCATAATCGATCAATAGAATGGTATACTACCTTATAGGTGGTAAAATATAGAATTATGATATTAGAGGAATGTATTCCCATTACTAAATGTGTGGGAATATCACTAGTTATCCATACACAGGGAACACTTCTGGGACATCCCCTAATTATAAGACTCATCAATGAAATAACCATCATTATGATCCGAAAAAATAATCCAAAATTTATATTTATGTGTAGGAAAATGGAAATTTTAATGATGTAATAAGATCAATAGAGAGTATATTGGGAACTTACTACAGAAGGAAATTGAAACCCAAACACATATTTATATAATTCTTGTAAAATTGATTTTATTCCAACTTATTCCATTCTGTATGATGTAGTCATGTATATTATAAGAGAACCATTGAATGTATATGTCAATTCCCACACCATTAATCAGGACCCAACCCCAAGAACTAATCTAGATGCACTAAAATATTATTTATCATATGCCGAAATCAATCATCCCAACTACTCTTTATCCAAAATCTATCTTCTTTTAATATATTCTTTGATACAGCTTGGCCATAACCCATATCACAGAGCCCCAGATGGCCATTGTAAAAATTATTGAACAACCCCAATCTTACCTCTAATAGGATAGGGGACAGTAACTATATCCGAGTCTTAATAACAAACATATGGGAGCCCGAAGACGAATTTACATACATACATGAACATGATTGTCTATACACACCTTATTAATTAAGAGAATAAAGTACCATTCTAGTAAATGAATACGCGAACTAAAATATTTCCAAAATATCCATGATAATATATTATCAAACAATGAATTCAAATATAGGACAATCAATTAGATGGGATTTTCAATATATCAAATAGAGGGTAATGTTTTCCTAGAATAAAACCATCGATTTCATAAAATTCACACTACCATAATAACTTATAGAATCCATGATCATACCACACCAAATAGATCTCGATATACATCAATTAATCTTTCAATTTCACATGACAAGTAACATGAATTTGTTTCCCATATAGGGATGATCATACAAATAACAGGTATGGCCACCCAAAATCCCCACGATGTAATGTATTAAAAGAATGGTTCAGATCGAAACTACTACCAAGATGTAAAAGTAAATAAGTAACATAGATATTATCTTAGATGGATTCACAACCCAATTTACATCTCCAATCTCACATCCATCCAAAATGACTCTATATTCTAAACATATAATCTCTAATTATCAATAATGAGATTCAATTATTCCCTAAAATGAAGTTATATAATCTATACCATAAAAAATGATACATAAAAAATTTCAGTGGAATATCTCTATCCCATATTAGCTCTATAATGGAGTTAAATATAGACTATGAAGATAAGGGATCTTTGATCTATACTATTAATAAATTATCACCACTCTCTAAATTACACATGCAGGAGATCCTATGCTAATTGTTTATGGGGTTAAATAACACATCCATATGGGAATATTAGTCACAACATGTGAGAACCAAATCTATTGGGGAATAAACATGGGGTGTCCACATCTAAAATAACTATTACGTATCTATTGGAAGTACATACTGTGAAAAATATGTATATGGTGTGTTATCAAATTTATTTCCACAAAATCATGATCTTCCATCCCATAGGGAATTTCCCTTCCCAACAACATGGCATGAAGAGGTTTAAAACAAACTAATAACTAAAAATTTTGCACTAAATTCCTTGTAGCTTAATTCTAAGGAACATAGAGTGTGACCTGCCAAACACGATGTGCGGGGTAACATGGAATCTATGAATATAAATATAATATACAGTGATCTAGGTGTATAGAGCTTAAATGAAATGGAAAACAGATACATGTATGTTATATGTTTTAGTCCCTTGGAATATATATCTGCTATAGAAACCACACACATGAAATTCATTCATCTGAACTATACAAAATGTGGTAATACATTTTCATGAAATTATCATAAATGATGTTTCTTTTGATATCAATTATCTGTTTCACAGACCATCCCGAATACCCTAGTAGCTTATTACCCAAGATGTCACTAACATAGCATGAAATGTGATCATTATCCCCATAGGTTGGACACTAGCACCCAGATTCATAAACTATAAGAGAGGAAATCAATTTCTCATAAAAGAGTGGAAGATAATTGTTTTCAAGTCAAAATATTAAACACTCAAAAAGGGATATAGTACTACCAAAATAATTAAAACAATAAAAAATAGAAATAAAAATATCACAATGGAATCATCATTCCAAGATGAAAACAAAAACTAAAAAAATGTCAAATAAACTCATGTGTAATAAGTGGAGAACAACTCTAGTAGTCTCTATCATCAGTCCACAATATAAAGGGTCAAGGCCGACCAACATCTCCAAGTGGAACATTATTTTTTCCCATACCTAGAATAAGAAAATATATAAATGAATAAATATAAAAGTAGGTTGTGATCTTTAAATCCGAGTCGGATCTCTATAAGTTTTACCTAATCAAAACAATTACACTTTATCATCAATTTTATCAGTATAGAGAAAACATGAAAGGGAATTAAATTTTCATATTTTAATCCACAACAACCTATCATTTAAATGTATTTTACATATATTAACAAAATTCAAATAGGCTTAAATGAACATATTTTATAAACCAGTTTATATTGATCTATTTCCCTGAGTAAAATAGTTCAACAAAGAAATGGAATGCATATCAAATCAAATAACTCATAAAACCATGGTAAAACACCATGTAATACATTATATCTTACATATATCATTGAATCACATATCTTTAGTAATCACTCCATATAATTAGTGTGAATAAATAATCACCACCCTAATAGGGGAAGCCATCATTATAAATAAAAATTCACTAGAATAGGGGAAGTCTTGACGAGCATCCTGAGTCCATAAGGATTAGTTAATAATTTCATCAGAAATATAAATATCAAAATACTATCCCACATACTTCATTAAATCAATCTATTAATTAATAAAATATTTAATAATTCATTTTATAAAATTTTAAAATACAGTTTCCTCAATTATGTTTTTAAAAAACCATCTCACTTCAAAACCAATTAATAGGATTTCAAAATATCAATAAACTTCAAAGGAATTTTTATTTTTACCCATTTTATCAAGATCAATATAAATTAATTTCATTAAAAATATTTTTAAATCAATCCATCATTTTTACAAAAACTATCACATAATTTCTATTCCATTGAAATTTTGGGTTTTTCTCAGTTTCTATTCCCATGCTAAATAAAACCCCAAATATTCAAAAATCATTTTGGTTATATGATTTAAGAATTTTTTTTTAATTTAATAAATTTGTTAAAGGTTTCAATCATAGGTAAAATAATTATGGATGAACATGTATTTAATCAATGATCCATAAATCAACAAGCACAAACAACATGATATTCTAATGAGGAATGTTAGTCTCAAAAAACAAGAAATAAAAAAGGGAAACAATAAAAAGAAGAATTTAGATCCATCAATTAGATGATAATAAATCTATATCTAGGTATTAGATAATGGTATATCGGGAGAAATCACATGATATAAGATCCACTAAACATGATGATATCAAACAAGATTAATGATACTTTAATCATCTTTAAAATGAGTTTGGAGGAGTCAATGTCTTCTATTGAGAACCTCTAAGAGGAAAAAAATCATGTTAGGGAAAAAAGGAAGGATTAATCATCTTAAATGGGGGTCTATTTTTTTTTTCAAATTATGTTTCAAATTAATTAAAAACCATATAAACCATTTTCTTCGAAGGATGCAAAGTTAAATTTTTTCCCCACAAACTATAATTCCCTGATGGTCTTCCATTTGAGGTTAATTGTATGGAAACATAGTTAAAAAACAATGATACAAACATGCATTCCAAAACCTTCAAGGGGATTCATGTTTTGGAGTGGTGTTGTGAAGGTTTGGAAAAACTGGGAACCCTTCTAGTGGATATAATCTGGGTCCATATTTTTTTTGTAAAAACCACATAGTTTTCCCTAACAATGTTCATACATTGAACATACCAATGGTGTTCCATAATTATTTAGATATCTCTCCAAACTACTAGAAATTAGTCCCAACCAAAAGGATATCAACACTAGGGTCAAATAATACCTGAAATAGGTAATCAGATAATTCAACCTGCAACCAATAAAAACATTCACTCCTTATAAATCCATTAATAAAGTTTCGAAATCAATGTTTTTAGTCCACATATCTCTCATCATTATTAAATTATCCCAGGAATCATGATAATTTAAATCATTCTTCTTTGGAACAATGAAAAAGGAATCATCACCCCATGAAGTACCATTGTCTCATAATAATAAATCCTTACTAGACGCTCAGTCATATATAAATCAGGATCTACCTCAAGATCCTCCTAGATCATGACTTGGGATGGGTAAAATTGGTAATTACAAATAGGATAAACATGGAACACATTATGTATCTATGTCAACTGTAGTGGAAGTAATAAATGTTAATACACTTTTCTCACATATTTGAAAATCTCAAAAGGTCCCACAAACTGAGGAGTTAGATTCCCTCTTCACCCAAGAAAATAATGACCCAACAGAGGTGAAACACCCAAATGAAAAAGGTAACCAACTAAAAACTAAAAATATCACCTTAAATGGTATAAATTAGATTTTTAATATATTAGTACCTTTATCATTGTCTAATGAATAAACTGAATATTTATCTTCATATCTTTGACCAAACATGGTCCAACCAATGAAAATTCACCAATCTAAACCAACACAATGGAGAATTTTAATGCTGTAAGAACCCAATTCTTATTCTTGAGGTAAAAGTTTCTTCTTTTCCTATTTCCTTAAGTGTTTTAGAGAAAATATGGAAAATGGGGAAAAATCCCAAATTGTAGGGGTACACACCATGTACTTTTACACACGCTATGTACTTTGGCCATGTGGGATTAGTACACATGGAATGTAGGACTGTCCGTGATTAAGGGTTTAAAAACCAACTACACATCGTGTACTAGGTTATTAAACACTGTGTAATCAGTCGGTAAGTGAATAGTAAGGTGGTAGAGGCAGCTGTCTGCAGAGTGATAGTACACGCTGTGTAGTCATGTCGACAGATGAACAATGTCACGGTGGAATGTATACATGAGAGGAATAGTTAAAAAAATGAAAATTAAATGCCTTTTACTTGAGTGTACATGCTGTGAAGTAATTATTTTTTGCTTAAAACATGCAGTTTCCTCCTTATTTGAGAGAGGAGGCAGAACCACCATTTGGAGATCGGGAGGACGATCGAACCATGGAGGATCACCCGATCGTGCAACAGGAATCCGATTCCACCTCCATCGATCACATTGGGACCGTATGGGTAATCCCTCCTCTCTCCTTGTGTTGTTATTACCAATTATTTCTATAAGGTATGTTATTTATGTTTGAACGAGAATTATTTTATCCCAGATTTAGGCCGTTCTTGGTCGTTTTGAGAGGCGTCGTTCGCGTATATTGATCAGAGGAGATCAGGGTAGGTTTTCTGGTGTTTTTTTCTCAACTGCTGAGTGTATTTGTGTACCATTGGGCTATACGCCGATGTCAGGGTGTCTTATGGATGTGGATTTTGCTAAAAGTCATCTAGAATTTCATAGATAAACTTTTGATAAGTTCAAACTACTGTTTGGGATCACTTCTTGGATCCCGGACCATCCTAGGGGTGGGTTCCTCTGTTTAGTCATTTTTCCAGAATACCTGTTGGTATACCGTGAATTTTAGCATGGTTTGATATTTACTTGATAGGAATTTTATATAATTGATTTATTATGTGTTGGGCTCAGCCTGGTCACTTGTATAGCATGAGGGATGTTTTTGTTTAGCCTGCGAGCAACCTTTCTCATGCCTATGGGCAGTAATTTTTGTTCTTATGAGAGACACCTCATATGTCGGTGGGAAATATTCATTATGCCTATAGGCAGACACCTGTGGGTTTCAATTCTATTTATATGAGGGTAAGGATTTGTATGTATGAAGGAAGTGTTATCATGAATATTCACAGTGGTGATTTTCATTTGTATACCTTCCATGTTAAATCAGAGGCTTGGAATGCTTAAATAAATATTAAAATGGCAATATAACTTGTAGAGTTAGTTACTTTTGAGTACTGCTTAGTTTATTTCATTTACTTTTTCACAATGTTGTTGCACATTTTCACTGACAGGTGGGCACATGCCTTTGGTGGGAGCCTACTGGGATTTATTTCTCACACCCTGTTTGGGTCATGTCTTCGGCCCAAATAGACTATATTTATGCAGGTGTCAATAGGGGAAAAGGTCCCTATATAGATACTTGATTGTAGAATAGGATTAGGAGAGAATGGGAATGAGATTAGGCTTGCGATGTTGGTGGGTTCTGTTTACTCTACATTGTTTTGTTTGGCTGTACCTTTTACTTTGTATTGTATTGTATTATATTGCAGTGTATCCTGTTCTGGCGGCTTTCCTAGAATTAGTGACATGCTACATCTTCATATGTATAACTATTAATTATCATTCACATCAGTTTTTATTTTCACTTGTCTATTTATCTATTTCTGCTACACTACACTTTTTCAAATGAGGGCATAGTTTCCCCACTATCAGACCTAGGGTCTCACTGCTAGTCAGCAGCCTCTGACATTTGGGGAAATGCGGTTGAGGTCATGTGACCAACCAATTTCAGGGCACCCATTGAGTGGAACCTAGATCTGGGATGTTACAAAGTGGTATCAAAGTGGTTCTTTTCATTGACTTACTTTTTGGAGCCTTAGTCAGGGATAGGATAGAAATGGTGGTTGGTAATAAGCTGTGCCTGGGAGTAGCTAATCCGTGTACAGGGAAAATCCAATTTACCTCGTGTTGCAATTTTTACTAATTTTTCACTTTACAGTTGATCTTGTTTCCACCGTTGGTTGACCCACTTGTGGTGTGATGTTTATATTTTTATACTTGGGTTCTATTTAGTTGCAACCCGATGAGATGAGGGTATTCCATCTCATGTATCATTTATGCACATGTTATAATCACATGCCACACATAGTTTGCATACCGTACTGGGGTATTAGAAATTGCATGTTGTGTTGAAAGATGTTGTGCTAGAAAAATGCATTCTATTGTGATAGATGCTTTGATAAAATACCTGCTATTGATAGGGTATTGTTTTGTAATGTTCTGTGAATGAACACCAAACATTGGTTTTTGAGGACTATGGACCCTCATCAACCAGAATTTGGCGGTTCATTGACTTGTTTACCTTGTTATAACTTTCATAAGATGCCATGCTTTGATTTTCGGGGAGTACGGGCCCTCACGGATCGGAATTTGGCACTTCAGTGTTGGTTTTAGTGTATTCTGGGATCTGGAGTAGTTTTTTAGGATTACTGTTCGGAAAACCTAGAATAAACACCGTGTAGTTCTTATTACATGTATTTTAATCATCTGTTCAGGAAAAATTGAAAATTTTTAAGTACACGCCGTGTAATATATGTAAAATCCATGTAGTTTCTACCCAGATCATAAGACGTGTAGGCTGTAACATGGGATAGTGAAACATGAGGGCACACGCCGTGTAGTAATTATACACACCATGTTGTGTTGACCCATTGTTTACTGTGTAACTAACAACACATGTGGAAAAATATGAGCTTATACATTCCGTGTCAATGATGAACACATCCTGGAGTTTGACCAGGGGTCCCAATCATGTAACTAACAAACACGAGCCGATGTTACCTCCTCATAAACACTCCGTATACCTGAGGGATAGGCCGTGTAGTCTTTACCGTTAAAAGTATGTGTGGACTTGGCCGTGTGGCTAGGGAAACATGGTAGTGTACATTCCATGTGTGGGTGTAACAAGTCGTGTGTGGATGTAACACACCTTGTAGAGTTAGCCGAGTAGCCGGCCGTGTCACTGAAAACACGGGCAGTGGGAATTTAAGTAGTACACACTGGGTCTATCTGGAACACGCTGTGTTGTCTGAACTGTGTACTCGGCCGTGTAATGAATGACCCGGGTCGGTGAATCTCATCTAGTACATGCCATGTAGCTATTATACACATCGTGTAGTCTTTTTCAAAAGGGAGCTGTACAGTTAAGCCATGTAGAAGGACTCAGGAAGGGGAAGAAAATTCAAGTATATGCCATGTGTATAGACAACATGCCATGTATTTGGGGTGTTACACGACCAGTTCTAGCAGAAATAAACTCCCATTTAAAAGAATTAAAGTAACATGCAGTGTGGTTATTATACATGTCGTGTAGTCTTAATTTGTAAAACTTGAATGTTTTCATTCTCCTATTCCCTTCTTAAACTCCTTGTTTTTAGTCCTTGAGGATCTTAATACCAGGCGTGTGGTTGACCTTGTAGAGTCATGCTGCCAAGAAGACCTCGATTTGTTCACCAGGAGAGTGGAAATGATTATACTCCAGAGATGGTAGGCCACGAGCTACTGATGGATCCTCCAGCAGAGCCAGATGTGGCGCCAACCATTATACCAGACACAGGCGCGGAGGCTTAGTTCCATGAAGGCTTCATGAAGACTATGCATACCTTCTAGGGAGCACTGCTGACTGCCACATCTATGGTAGAGCTGACCCGTATATTCCTGTAGTAGCATCCTCTTAAGTTTTCAGGGGATGGAGGACCATAGTATGCGGAGTATTGGATGGGTTTTATGCAGACAATTTTTGAGCATCTTGAGACGGCTCTAGGGTGGGGGGTCAAGCTCACTACATACATGCTGCATTATTCCGCCCATAGATGGTGGGATGTTACCACCCAGATTGAGCATCACCGAGACATGGCGTGAAAATATTTTATGGTGGTATTTTATGATTTTTTCTTTCCATAGACTCTGAGGGAAGATAGATCTTGAGAGTTAATGAATTTGCAGCAGGACCCCATGTCATTAATGGACTATTCTTCCCGTTTCACCAAGCTACAGCGCTTCGCACCTATTCTGGTGGGAGATGAGTCATTGAGGGCTTGACGCTTTGAGGATGGTCTTCAATATGACATATGAGCACTGGTGAATTCTTTTAGGTTGCCGAAAGTGTATGCTATTTTGAACCAGACATTGATTACTGAGACGAAACTGAAGGAAGCTAGTGGTGAAGGATAGGGCGGTTCAGCACTAGTTTCTGGTACTATTTCTACCACTAAGAGGAAGAGACAGATGGATTCCTCTCACAGTGGTAGTATTATCTAGAATATTTCTTCAGGTGGACAGGTTATGTGCTACCAGTGTGGTAGAGAGGGGCACAAGAGACCTCAATGTCAATATGAAAAAGTTGAGTGCCAAACTTACGACATGATTGGTCATCTCCAGTGTATTTTCAGGGCGTTTCCACCAGTGGCTAGTGAGGGGGGTTCTATACAGACTCTGCACATGGGGGAAGGCCTTCCAGCTTCTTACTAGTTAGGGAATTTGGATATGTCGGGACATACATGCTGAGGTGGTGGTCGTGGATATGGTAGCCAGACACCTGGATCTCAGAGACAACAGGGCGGGTCAGCTCCAGGTATCCAGGCTATGTCAAAAGGCCACGTCACTGGGAAAGCGTATGCAGTGCAACAGACCCAATAAGACCAGGATCCCAGACCTTCCACTGTTAGAGGTACATTTCTAGTTACTTCTGTTTTATATTTAGTACTTTTTGACACGGGTGCCACACAATGATTTATATCTGTGCCCATTGTGGAGAGCCTTGGGCACTATTTTCTTCTTCTTCTGATATTATGGCTCTAGACACTCTTTTGGGGACTACAATGGCTAGTGTACATTAGTGTAGGGAGTTCCCCCTAGAGGTTGGTGGGTGTCACTTTCTGTGGGACCTGTATATCTTAGAGATGATAGGATATGATTTCATTCTTGGAATGGACTGGTTGGTACCTTTTTTAGCCTTTTTAGATTGCTACCATCACAGGATGAGTCTCACATCAACAGAGGGCGGAGAGTTTCTATACAAGGCCGATAGGGATGTCCAGGAGAGCCGAGCTAGACCCGAGCATCATGGGCGAGGTGGACTGACAGACCAACTAGTGAGTTTATATTTTTATGACTAGGTAACTTGTGAGAAGGATTTCCCTCCAGTGGTTGATCATTTTAGGGATGTCTTCCCAGACGACTTTTCAGTTCTACCTCCAGAGCAAGAGGTGGATTTCTCTATTGATCTAGTTCTAGGAGCAGCACCAGTGTCCATTATTCCTTATAAGATGGCTACACCAGAGTTACAGGAGATCAAGAGGTAGTTGGAGGAGTTTCAGGCAAAGGGTTTCATCTAACCCAATACTTCTCCTTAGGGTTTTCCTGTCTTGTTTTCAATGAAGGTAGACTGTACCCTAAGACTTTGTGTGGATTATCTGAAGCTGAACCAGTTGACGGTCAAGAACCGATATCCCCTGCCAAGGATTGGATATCTTTTTGATCAACTTTGAGGAGAACGAGTGTTCTAGAATATGGACTTGAGATCTGGATATCACCAGTTACTCGTTAGGCCATCAGACATAACGCTTAAAACATTTCAGAGCAGATATGGTCTATACGAGTACCTGGTTATGCCATCTCGACTCACGAATGCTCTATCAATTTTCATGGCTCTGATTAATCGTGTGTTCTACCCTTATCTGGATTCATTTGTGGTAGTCTTAATGGACGATATTTTGGTGTATTCTTACACTCAACACGACCATGATACCCATCTTGAGATCGTACTAAGTACACTGAGAGAGCATCAGTTATATTCTAAGCTTTCAAAGTGACACTTTTGGATAGACCATATACACTTCTTAGGTCATATTATCTCAGAGGCAGGAGTTCCTGTAGACCCAGATAAGGTGAGAGCATTATTTTCCTAGAAGCATCCTAAGAACATGTTTGAGATACAGAGTTTCTTAGGGATCTCTGGTTACTACAGACGCTTTATACAGAACTTCTCTAGCTTATCAGTGCCGTTGAAGGGTTTGACTAAGAAGGGTGTGAAGTTCGTTTGGTCAGAATCTTGCGAGACAACCTTTCAGGAGCTGAAGGGAAGGTTGACATCAGCACCAGTCCTGATACTTCTTGAACAAGGGAATAGATATACAGTTTACTATGATGCATTAGGTATTGGGCTGGGAGCAGGGTTGATGTACAACGATTGAGTTGTTGCATACAGATCTCGACAGTTGATGCCACATGAGAGGAATTACCCGACGCATGTTCTCGAGTTGGCTATAGTTTTTCATGCATTACGTTGTTGGAGACATTATCTCTTGGGAGAACATTTTTTGGTGTTTACAGGACACAAAAGTCTCAAGTACATCTTTACCCAGCGAGACATGAATTTGAGATAGCAAAGGTGGGATGAATACCTTCAGTCCATCGACTTTGAGCTTGCCTATACACCTGGTAAGGGTAATGCAGTTGTTGATGCACTGAGTAGGAAGACTCAGACACATGTAGTGAAGGAGGCCAGTGGTGAGTGGCAGCTTATGGCTTTGTTCTATGAGATGAATTTAGAGGTGCACAATAGCCAGCGGAAAACCTATCCATCTTCCTTAAAGGTCACTTCTACCCTCCTGGATAGAGTAAGGATGATACAACTATCAGATTCAGAAGGACTAGTTCTATGGGAGTCAGTGGAAAGTGAGGGCCCTCTTTCTGGATGGAAGATAGGCAATGATGAGGTACTGTGTTTCCATGGATGAGGGTGGATTCAGGAGATATACATGAGGAGCTGATGTGAGAGTTTCATGCTTTAGCTTGGGCAGTTCATCCTGGGGTTACCGAAATGTACCATTACTTGAGACGTCAGTATTGGTGTCCAGGTATGAAAATAGAGGTAGCTAGTTTTGTAATAAGATGTTCCACCTATCAGCAGGTGAAGGTGGAGCCTCAGAGGCTAACCAGACTGTTATAGCAATTACCCCTTCTGGTGTGTAAATAGGATGTTGTCGCGATGGACATCATGACTGGGTTGCTGAGGTCGCCTCGAGGCAGTGATTCCGTGTGGGTTGTTGTGTACAGACTTACGAAGGTAGCTCACTTTTTTCCGATCAAGGAGACCTTCGGTGTGGACGAGATCAGAATGTTATATATCCGAGAGGTACTACATATTCATGGGGTCCCTTGTTTTATCTTTTTAGATAGGGACTCCCATTTTACATCTCATTTTTGGAAGAGTTTTCAAAGGTCACTGGGTACACATGTGCTTTTGAGCACATCTTACCATCCTCAGACTGATGTCCAGTCAGAGCGTACGATACATGTGCTTGAGGACATGCTACGTGTATGCATCCTAGAATTTTTGGGATCTTGGGAGTAGCGCATACCCCTGATTGAGTTTTCCTAAAATAACATTTTTTAGGAAACTATTGATATGGAACCTTTCCAGGATTTATATGGTAGGCCATGAAGATCACCTTTGTGCTGGATAGAGGCAAGTGAGACAGATTTACTGGGACCACGTCTCGGGAAAGAGACTTCAGAGCAGGTCTAGTTGATTTAGAAGCGGATGGATACTGCAAAGTCTCGTCAAAAATCTTATGCTGATTGTCGTAGAAGACCCTTGGAGTTTATGGTCGAGGATTAGGTTTTCTTGCGTGTTTCACCGAGGTTGGGACACAGGCAGATCGTGAGACAGGGTAAACATTCACCGAGGTATGTGGGTTCATTTTAGATTCTAGAGAGAGTTGGGACGGTTGCCTACCAGTTGCATTTAACATAGCTGTAACGGGCCATGCACAACGTCTTCTATGTATATCAACTGAGCCACTATCATTCAGACCTGTCTCACATTTTTCAGCCCAAGGAGGTTGAGTTTTAGGTCGATACATCCTTTGAGGAACATCTGATTCTTATTGTATATAGGAGCATGAAGGTTCTCTGAGAACGGCCAGTTCCTCACGTTCGGCTGCTATGGCAGCATGGCCGAGTGCAGGATGAAACCTGGGATTAGGACACCGATGTATGTGCTCAGTGGCTGGAGTTTTTCACAGCTTTATCTTTTCCACCCTTGGAAGGGAAATTTGGGGACGAATTGCTTTAAGGGGGAAAGTCTGTAAGAACCCAGTTCGTATTCTTGAGGTATGAGTTTCTTCTTTTCTATTTTTCCTTATGTGTTTTTGAGAAAATATGGAAAATGGGGAAAATCCAAAATTTTATGGGTACACACCATGTACCTTTCCACACGCCATGTACTTTGGCCTTGTGGGATGAGTACACAGGGCATGTAGGCCTGTCGGTGATGAAGGGTGTAAAAAATAACTACACTCCGTGTACTAGGTAATTACACGCTGTGTAATCAGTCGGCAAGTGAATAGTAATGCAGCGGAGGCAGCTGCCAGCTGAACGACAGTACACACCATGTATTTAGGAATATACGCATAGTACTCTTATCGAAAGATGAACAGTGTCGTGGTGGAAAGTAGCATCCATAGGATTAGTTAAAAAAATGAAAATTAAACGCCGTGTACTTGAGAGTACATGATGTGTAGTCATTATTTTTTGCTTAAAATATCTAGTAGCCTCTTCATTCGAGAGAGGAGGCAGAACCACTGTTTGGAGCTCAGGAGGACGACCGAACCTTAGAGGATCACTCGATTGAGCACTGGGAATCCGATTCCGCCTCCGTCCATCATGTTGGGACCGTATGGGTAATCCCTCCGCACTCCTTGCACTATTCTTACCAATTGTTTCTCTAAAGGATGTTATTTATGTTTGAAAGAGAATTATTTTATCCCATATTTAGGCCATTTTTGGTTGTTTTGAGAGGTTTCGTTCTCATATATTGATCATAGGAGATCAAGGTAGGTGGTTTGGTGTTTTTTTCTCAACTTTTGAGTGTTTTTGTGTACCATTATTCTACGCACCCATTTTTGGGGTGTTGTATAGCTATAGTCTTTGATGAAAGTAATCTAGAATTTCATAGATATACGTTTGATAAGTTAAAATTGCTGTTTGGGATCACTTCTTGGATCCAGGACCACCCCGAGGGTGCGTTCCTCTGTTTAGTCTTTTGGACAGAATACCTGTGGGTATACCATGAATTTTAGCATGCTTAAAAATATACTTGATAATAATTGTATATAATTCATTTCTTATGTATTGGGCTCGGCCCGGTTACTTGTATATCCTGATGGCAGTGTTCGTTTAGCCTGGGGGAAACCTTTCTCATGCCTGTGGGATGTAGTTTCTATGCTTGTGGGCGTCACCTTGTATGCCTATGGGAAATGTTCGTTATGCATGCGGGAAAACACCTGTGTGTTTCAATTCTATTTATCTGAGGGTAAAGATTTGTATGTATGAGGATAGTGCTATCATGAATATTCACCGTGGTGATTTTCATATGTATACCTTCCATGTTAATGCACAGGCTTGACATGGATAAATGAATATTAAAATGGCAATATAACTGGTAGAGATAGTTACTTTTGATTACTTCTTAGTTTATTGCATTTACTTTCTCACACTTCTGTTGCACATTTTCACTGATAGTTGGCCACAGGCCTTTGGTGGGTGAATTCTGGGATTTATTTCTCACACCCTATTTAGGTTATGTCTTCAGCCCAAACAGACTATATTTCTGTAGGTGTCAACATGGGAAATGATCCCTATATAGGTACTTGATTGTAGAATAGGAGTAGAAGATCATGGGACTGAGATTATACTTTCTATGCTACTACGTTCTATTTACGCTTCTATGTTTTGTTTGGCTGTAACTTTTACTTTGAGTTGTATTATATCGTATTGCAGTGTATCCTGTTCTGGATGCTTTCATATAATTAGTGACATGATGCATCTTTATATTTATAACTATTAATTATCTTTCACTTCAGTTGTTCATTTCATTTGACTATTTATCTATTTCTACTGCGCTACACTTTGACAAATGGGGGTATAGTTTCCCCACCATCAGACCTAGGCCCTCGCTGCTTTTCAGTAGCCTCTGGAGTTTGGGGAAATGCGCTTGAGGTCATTTGACCTATAGGGTTTGGGGCACCCATAGAGTGGCACCTGGATCTGGGATGTTACAAATGTTTTCCATTCAGTGACTCAAATGTGTCCAACCATATTGCTAACTAGTAAAAATTTATGGAGGATAATCCAATGAGTCCCGGTGAGAAATCATAATCACCGCTACAATCATGGTGGAATAAAAAATAATAGTTCTTAATAATATTAATAACTCTCTATTATAGGACATCATTCTTCATAAGGTATTCCAAACTAAATGAAAGTTATGATCCCATAGACTCTGGAAGGAATGTACTAAACCCTTAGATTTTGGTGATTTTTTTTTCAAATTAATATAATGTTTGGATTTTTTTTCACTTCACACAACTTTGAAAATAAATTTCCACATATTCAATGACTCCTTTCATTCTAAAACAACTTGTCATCCATTACACTCAACTCTAAGTTAGCGTATGATGCACACAACACTAAGTTGGCATACAATTAACACAATATTGAGTTTCTATGAAACATATCTTTTTATTGTTTTAATTATTTAAATAAAATAATTATAACCTAGATGTTATAATTATTTATGTAAATATTAATAAATACTTATCATATATTTTTTATAATAGTTTTATATGAATAAAACCTATTTATAATTAATGAAATGATTCTTAGTAAAATTCTACTATATATATAAATATTATTTCATTGAATTAACCACATTTAGTATACTTTTAATAAAGATAATTTTATACCCTCCTGGAAATTGATTTTGGTAAAATAAACATAATTTTTTAATTCATAATATTGGAATTTTCTTACGGGGTTTTTTTTTGTAATTTTTGGAAAACAATCAATTTTTGATGAATAGTGTCAAATACTTTATTATTATTAAAAAACTAAAATTTTCATATAAAAAATAATAAAAAAATTATTTTAAAGTCAAAGTAGATAATTAAAAAATATATGAATCTAATGTAATTCATTGGAATCTTTTTACAATAGAATTATAAATAAAAAAATTATTGATCTTATTAGTGTCTCTTTTACCCGTAAGTTAGCCACATTTTTGGATTCTACTTAAACGTAATTTTACCACTTCTGTGTACTGAATTTCAAAATACATACATACATGGATACAATATATATCATTTTTTTTCAACAGGATCAGAATCTTTTTTTTGTGAGTTGTCATTTTTTTTATTTTATTTACCACGGTTAAAGGTAAATAGGGTAATTAAAGATAATAGTAGTATTATTATAATAAAAAATTACCCTAACACTTTTATTAATTAATTTTAATATGTGTTTTTAGACACAAATAAACCTTAGATAAAAAATATTATCCTATATTAAGAACCACTATTTGAATATAACATTTATTATATATTATTTAAAAAAATATAAGAGTAATATTGAAAAATTAAAAAGTAAATATTTTTTATATATGGTTATAAATAATATAAATTATACAAATTTTTTTCAATATAATGATTATAAATTTATATTAATTACATATATATTTTTTTATTTTTAGATAGAAATAAATTAATTACTGTCTTGTACAATAATTATGCAGTAATTGTTTAATTAATAGAAATATCAAATAAATGATATCAATAATATAATAATAAATATAATTTTAATTCACTAATGACATAGATAAATTTTATAGATAATTTAGACATGTTAGTGACATATTTAAAGTAGTTTTTCATAGTTATCTTCATGGTATGATATTTTAAAAAAATAAAATGTTGATTAGTATCAAAATTGACATAAATGATACTTTGAAGTAAATAATATTTTATTAAATGATATAAAAGACCTAAAAATATAATATTCATTTAAATAACAGTTATAATGTCATAAATGTCATAAATTACTTAATTTTTTTTCGTTTTTGATTTTATATGTTACTATATTTACATTATAGTGTAAAAATTCAAGTTGTCTTGATAAGAGTTAAATTGTTTGACTAAGGGTTAATTCCAAAATATATTGATAATTATATGACATAAGCATGCACAAAATTAATTTTATTAGTTTTTTTAGTCCAATACTCAAAAAAATAACAAATAACTCACTTAAGAGATATTTGAAATCGAATGTCTATTTATAATTAAATTTTTTTGGGGTTTCTTAAAGTGCCCCTCCTCCCCCTATGAAATGGGTACTTATCCTTCTCATTAATTCAAACCTCCAAATACCTTTTTCTCAAAAAACCCATACCAATTTCCTCTCTAATATTCCATAAATACATATTAGAGTCCATAATTTGGTTGAAAATCCTTCCTATGAAGTTCTTTTGGGAAAATAAAAAAGAGATACCCAAAAAAGATGAATTTGTTTCATCACCTCTTTCAATGTTATTTTCTTCTTATACATCATCTTTCTATGTTATTTCAATATCAATGTAATAACATGAGAATAAAATATATAAGGATAATTTTTGGATTATGTTTCAACCATATTCCCAGTTTTATTTGTTATATGAAAAACAATATCACCATGTGTGGGTACGTACGACTCACCGCCTCATTGATGCAATGAGATTCATCTTCCTCATTCACCATTCAAGGATGATAATAAAAATATATATTATTAATAAGTGTTAAATTCATCATATAAAAAATCTACTATAATAATGATATATATATATATATACGTATTTCATTTAAATATTATCTTTCAACATGACAATTAAAAACAGAAATAACATTCATTCATACATACAACATATTCTCTCCATGAATGGTGTATTCTATTTCGTACAAATTAATGATATGGATTATTTAATATAAATGTATTTAATATATATTATATTTATATCATGATTTATATTATCTAATCAAGATATATTTATATGAACAAATGATATTGAAAATTAAGACACACACGAAATACAAATTGAATATTAGTCAATGTGTGACCCTAAAAGAAGATTGTTAACTAGAGATAAATATAATGCCATGATAAAAAAATATTTTGTATTAGATATAATAATATTATTCAGTAAAATATTTATAATAATATAATATTTATTATGAAAGAATATTGTTCTAGTACGAAGAGATTCATGACACAAGGTAAGGGATTTTTATCTCAGCTTTATTTTTGTTAGACACATGCCTCACTGCCTACATGATCCTTCTACGTGGTTTATGTACTACCTATGAATTAATTTTATGTGTAATATCTAATTTATTGGGATATTTTCATATTCTTATGATTTCATTTCTATCATGGGGGATATGATTCTATTTATTTAATGTGATGAGTATTGATTTCACAATCTATCCCATATCTGAGGTTATTTCTATATGAGCCCCCATTGGAAAATATTAGTGTCCCATTTCCATGATTTATAAAAATGTTTTCATAAATATATTATAATAATCCATTATTAATTTCAAAATTAAATTTTACCGTTTATTACTTTTTTACTTCACAGTTTTTAAGAAATCTTTTTGTATTATTCAAATGATGTTCTTTATAACATTTCTGACCAATGTATGAGAAGAATATTTTTATAAATTATATGGAATGAATGGATTTTTATTATTTTATATGTCCTTAGTACATTGAAGCATCCCCTACAATCATACATGTTTATTTTAATATAAAATGTTTTCTTTTAAAATTCCTCAACATTTTAATAAAAGAAAACTATTTCGCTGAATAAAAGATATATTACTTAAGAACTATTTTAAATGTTTTTAATGATTCCATAATATGTTTTCAAAGTGGTTTTATATAAATGGGGTTTTGGAAATGTTTTATTTATGAAAGATATATTTTATTTAAAATTCATTTTTGAAGATATCTTTCAAAATCATTCCCCACCTATGATGACATACTTTGTTATCGTTCAAGAATACCATTCATATTCACTGTATAAATGTTTTATGTTTTGATTGAATGATGTTTAGGAGAAAAAAAATTATTTTCATGGGGTAATATTTTGATAAAATGAATATAAATCCTTTGTGGTTCCACATGTTGTGAGATGATTACATGTTTATGATTCTCATTTTATGCCTTGGGTTATGTATATGATAAATGTTTTATGTTTTTTTGGAACATGTGTGTATGATTTCATTAAGATATGGGTTGGACATATATCTCCCTAAATGCATTGGTTAATGATTTATATATCATCAGATAAACTATGATGTCTTTGGGAGAGAACATTGACTACTAAAATGGCCATTGGAGAGAACAATTACTACAAATATTGTATGAGGAGTGAACTCATAAAACTAATATGTTAGTGGGAGTGCACCCTGACAACTAAGATGGTATGGTGAGTGAACCCATACTACATATATGGTTTTTTATGTGATGCCTTGGATACTATGGAAATATGTATATTCTTATGTGTTCTCCACAATTACACATTTTATTCCTTTTTTTATTCTTTCATAGCTTATGTTAATTATATCATTATGATTCATGTCTTATAAACTACCCCTATTTATTAAAGGGTATGATATTCTATTTTCAAGATCATGTTATCAAACCCATGATCTCAAGATTATGAATACATATCTCCCGATATTACCCTTACTAAGAATTTGATCTCACCACTTTCTTGTGTTTCTATTACCCAGGTTATGAAGAATGATTTTAGCTATATTTACTAACGGTTGAGATCTTCATGAGATATTTTGATGTTCTTTCACCATGATAAGATATTTTGTTTCCTTTTTTCCAAATACACTATACAATTAATTTCCCCATTCATGTTTTTTAATATACTGAATATACATCAAAAATGAGGTAATATCTATTTATGTGAAGCCTAAGTCACTATATTTGTTATCATAGCAATGGTTTAGTTAGAAATTAGAAACTAGGATGAGAAAAATGTAGTTATATCCAAAGTTTTATTTCTATGGATATGTCTAGGGGGTTGTCTAATGATAATTATAAGGATGAGTTAAAGTTTATAAAAAAAGTACTACTATTTTGGTAAAGGATAGAGCGAGTGGTTTCCATATAACATATACCAATATGGATAATAAAAGTGGATGTGGATCTGGCATAGTTATTTCTTAGGTTAACAACTCCAACAAGATGTTGTGTGATTGACTTGGAGTAACCTGGTACATGATAATGAGCATTGCTGTACACCAAGATTGATACCCCCAAGGTATATGCATTGAGTATTTACAAACTATTCACAAAACATCAAGAAGGATTTAGATATAACATAGCTTTGAATTGTTTAGTTTTAACCCATGGTTTCATATATTGGGGATGGTTTCAGGAATAAAAAATCAAATATGAAATTCTTTTCATGACTAGGAGGTTTTCTACTATGACACGTAATGCTCAATATATGCTTTTGCTTTTAATAAATCGAAGGATGCAAAAAGAACAAGATTAATGTTGAATGTAATATATGATTTGCAGATGAGATGTCGAGAGGTATGATCACTAGAGTGAAAAACGATTTTATTATGCCTAATTAGTTTTCACAACAAATGATTAACAATGTTTACCATTAACCTACTCTCTGAATCACTAAGGAAGAGAAAGTAGGAGTTTGTTGAGTGTTCTGGTAATAGAGACCATGAAGGAAATAAGATTCTTTTCACATTGTATCATGTATGGAAAAATAATCACCTATGAGTGTATCTTAGTGGAACATGAAGTGGTTTTTACTATTGAAAATATAAGAACAATATAAGTGACTATAAGGGATAAATGAAGAGTTTATTTAATGAAATGAATATGAATTTCTTCCTCCCTAATTCATCACCAATGTATATGTGTTTTAAGTGGGGGAGAAAGTGGTCATTATGCAACGCAATGTCGCAAAAGGAACGTTCTTGAAGGGAATCAGGAAGGTGGATTGGAGATGTGATTTAAGTGGGGAGAAATATGTATTACTGTTAATGGGTTAAGGATTAAGTAATCAATGTATGTTTTTTGGGTACAAAAGTTATAAATGAAGAAATATAAAAGGATTTTTTGTAACAACTCGGCCCTGAACCGCCACCCGAATACTGCAAAAAGGGTCATGTATTACTACCTTAGGAGCACCTCCCCAAACGACAAAGGCTGCCAACTATTATTGGGGTTATCTGGGGTATAGTGAAAAGGATATACCCACCTGGAGGATAATAAGGGTACTAGTCCAATAAATAATATATAACATGCACTGGAAATAAACGACTCAGCAGACTCGAACCAGACCTGTAGATAGGATGCACATCCAATATCAATAAACAGCAAAGGGAATAAATATAAACCACAATAGCAGAAATAAACACAACATCATTATGATAACTTGTAACTACTACTAAACAAAAAAAACATGAATCCAATGTAGTTCACACATATATAAATATAAAGGCACCAATTTCTAACCAACTATATCTACAAAACAAGTTAGTATGCTGATACAGGAAATTAAGAAAAACAAGTGACTATAGCTAGGCAAGAACACAAGGTACATACCATCTCCATGCACAGCTAATGTCTCCCAACTCTAGAAGCTAGCCTATTTCATGCATGAAAACCCATAAAGTCTGCATGCATTTAGAAGGTCCCATGCAGGGTGTGAGATGAATCTCAGAAGGATACCACCAAATGGTGCTTAACTAATACAAGTGTTTAAGAATGAAAGAATTTATAAGGAAAGTAGTAAACAGAATGATGCAAAAATAAACACAAACTCCGTTAGTGCTCAGAAGCCACCATGGAGTGTCAACTGCTTCAGCCAATTCCAGAATATCTTTCATATAACCCGACACCATGTGCCCCCTGACAACGCATGTCTCATGTACCGACATCCTGAAGGAACGCATGAGAAATAGTAATCCGGAAGAATAGCAATTCCTATCCTCAATAACTAATTGGAGGGACATAGATTTCATACCTCAAATAACATATCTGGAGGGACATCGTTGTTTTCCCCCAAAATAAATTATTCGGAGGGACAACGATATCTTCCCTCAAACAATGTATTCGGAAGGACAACGATATCTGCCCTCAAATAATGGAGAGCCTCTTCCCCCAACCTGATAGACTCAATTCTATCCCAGGAAGGTTCCTCACCTTCCAGATGGATTTCTACGGCAATAAACCCCAAATCGATAGTTCATAAACCGCAACTAATGGGGGCCTCTACCTACATGAGTGGTCAAAACCACCTCATAATAGAGTCTCTCTGTGTGCACACTACTCAATGTTTTCAGGTGAGCAGTAATCGCCAAAATAGTACCCAAGCCACAACACCTCTGACACCTCGTGTCCCTGGGACCATGCCGCTGATGTCTGATGGTTGCACCATCCCAGTAACTCAGGCCATGCCCAACCTAACAGTCATCCTACCTCAAATCGACGCCCATGATGCCCAATCCCGTATCCAGAACCACCCAACGTAACCAATTCCAAGCCCAATATGTGATCATCATAACCCAACAATAACCAAGACATGCCTAGCACAACCCAAAGATTCCAGCATATGCAATATCACACATCACATATATAATCACAATAGAAAACTCCAAATAAAAAAGGTAATGAAACAGTTTAATTACACTAGCCAGGTGTTGTCCCATACCATCAATGAGTTCTTTATAGCCTCTAACAATTCATATCGAGGTTTAGTAAACTAAATTCAATAGTTTATAACAATACAAATCAATTAATACCATTTTGGAGCCCCCATCCAAAATGACCCAATGGGCACCAGCCACCCACCTAGCCCGACTCATGAAAAAACAGTAATAGGGAATACCCAAAGGCATCCCATAGGATAATTATCAGTTAAATAGGTAATAACAGATAAAACAGGGTCACACTCAAAAAACTAAAAAATGTGCCATAGGGAGCGCCACACAAAAGTCTACAAAAACACAAAAGAAGGTATGCACCTCCTACCTGTGACTCATATGATTATACTACTCCAATAATATCCTCCTATTAGGTATAAAATGTAGTAGATCTACAAAATAATCAAAACTGATCAAAACCCAATAACTCGTTCAAGAACAGAAATCAATAAAAACAGCTCAAGAGGAATCAAGGACCTACTGAGGTGGTTCCAATGGATTCAACGGTGTTCAAATCGGGTCTTGGGTGAATGAACGAGATAAAATTAAATTTCTGATGTCTTGGTTTATGAAACTCGATGAAGGTATTGAGGTTCTGCCTCAATAAGAGGCTACTATCCATTTTAGCAAAAAAAGAAAATACACGCCGTGTATTATAAGTACACAGTGTGTATCATTTTACGGTTCATATGATGGCTGAAATTTCACTGAAATTTTTTCCAAAACCTGCTGACATGAGTACACAACATGTGCTAGGTAGCACACGATGTGTAATTAGTTTTTTTCATCTCTTCCTTGAATTATTACCCATACTCCATGTATATCCCTCATACATGTCTAGAATACACGAAATGTCCAAGGATGACACGACATGTACATGTTTAAACGATTCTTCCCGATCAACAGGCCTACACGCCGTGTACGACCTTCACATAGTTACGGGTACATGGCGTGTCAATAACTACATGTCATGTAGTAATAAATTCCTACACAGTCATCACACAACATGTACTCGGCAACACACGTCCGGTGCTCACCCAAACCATACATGACATGTACTCTATTGTACATGGCGTATAGTCTAGAAAATTCTAGAATATCTCAGATTTTCCTATATTTCTTAGAAACAAGTCAATAATTCAAACAGGGTTGGGATTTTTACATGTTCTAAAAACCAAGGTTCTTACATTCTCCCCACCTTAATATATCTCATCCCTGAGCAATCAAACAAAACATGGAGATGCAACCAGACATACCACCCCGATCAAAGTAACCTGGACTTCCCTGGCTTCCATGGTCTGGCTAAAATCCCCAAGGGCTACCTACCTTAAGAGTCACCTAACTCAGTCTCAATAGGACAAAAAATAAAACAAAAAAAGTTTCACTAACCTATTTTTGTATGCATAGTGTTTCCGTGATGTATCGTTACCCCTTAGCCTTATTGGTTCTCCTATGTCCTTCCCGACACCCAACATATCCCACACCACATCGGTGTCCGCCTAAATGGGGTCCTGCATCCCATTGATGCTCAAAAACGAACCTGGTGCCTCGCACATCAAGTAAACCACATCATTGATGCCTCGATTCCCAAGGAACCTCATGTAACCTGTATCCTCGATGCCCCGATGCCCATGACACATCAAGTAACCCACATCCTCGATGCCCCGAATGCTACGCATTCCATACATATATATATAAGTATATCACACACCCAATATGGTTCCAATCCCACTGACTAGCATCTAGTCAGTCCACATAGATCATGTGCATCACCTGCACTGAAAATAGACATGCTTATATAGGTCATGCCAAAAAGGGAACACAGAAAATCACAGTCACACCCGTGGTGTACCTCTATCCATCATCAGCTCACCAGCCTGTTCAGCCTTTGGAAGCTCCATGACATACACCTTTCTTGATGTCCGGATGCCTAATGACTGACCACCAAGTGGTGCTGCTCTAGCCACTGGCCTCAGACCTCTCAGATGGGTCCCGTTTTCTCTGTCACATCCTCTGCATGTAGCTGATCCTTGGATACTGTCACCTTCTACCAAACCTGAACCAACTCTAGATGCCACAGTCTATTCTGGTCCCTACCTACCGGCTATCTGAGAAGGTTTCATATAGAACCTCTCAAGATGACTGACCTATCCACATGCCCAGAACTCCATTGGAGGCCTATCGCACTGAGTCCGAACATGTCCTATCTGTCCACACTAAAAGAAAACCACTAAAGAACTGCTACGAGGTGGTCTAGTTGAGTCCTTAGTCTGACTACCCTTCTGGAACTCATCATGTACTCACTTCCTGCTATCCGAACCGTCATCTGAAATAGTTTCCCATCCAACCTGGGGATTATGCATATGGTTTACCACTATTATGAGAAACTAATTAATCACCTCTAAGAAAGAACCCAGCCTGAAGATATTCACTTGCATACTAATGGTGTTTCACAATCCATCCTCGTAGCGAATCACCCTTTCCGCATCATCACTAACCATACCAGGTGCAGAGAGAGGCAAATCAGTAAATGTAGCTGCATAGTCAATGATATAAATGTCTCCCTACTGAAGGCTCAAGAACTCTCGAGCTCTCTTGGCCATCAGTGTCTCTTGGTAAAAGTGATCAAGGAACATGTCCTCGAAGTCCTTTCCATGCTAGTCCCTCATGAATGCGAGCCCGAACCTTCACATCCCACCAATGATTTTCCGGTCCTCTCATCATGTACGTCACCAGCTTGACCCTCCACCCTGAAGGAATCTCGAGTTGATCGAAGATCATCTTCATGCTCTCTATCCACTTCTCAGCTACCTGTGGACCACCCTCACCCTAAAAAGGAGGAGGGTGCTGCGACTGGAACTCTATCATCATATATTCCATAGATTTCTCTATACCCTGTGCTCCTCTTTTGATTCCCTGCAAGACCCAAACCATGCTAGCTTGAACCTGCTCATCGAGCCATAGTCTGAACGCTACCAAACCCAGCTGTTGTCCTGCCCGCACAGGATCCTGAACCTGATCCTGTCACGGAGCCTATACATGCAGATCGTGCTATGCCTATACCGGATCTTGAACCTGATCATGCGATAATATATCATCTCCCACCTGACGCTCCATTGAGACATATAAGTGGAACCCGATGAATACCATAAATGGCCAGAAAACCCATATATATATATAACAATATATATTCAACTCAAATAAGGAAAGAAATAAAAGGAAGAGCATAACTACTACCCTTACTCTCCCCCACCGCAGCCCATGCCCCTGGCATCCTGCACCCATGGCCTCCTTACCCGCCCTTAACCAAGCCATGTATCAAAAGTACCTTGGGCCAAGCCCGTCCTAACAACCAACATTACCTCAAACTGATGAATGAGTTTCACAATCCTTGTGATCAAAATCACGTCAACCAATAGTACATGCCTGCTCGTACAAGAGCCAGATCCAAATGCCATGTCGCATGCAATTCTACAATATATACAACATGGAATACATATTACAACAAACAAGAAATTCTATCAAGAATTTCACCTTTTAACATTTCAAGAATATAAATCATGGAAATTGATATCATTAACATAGAATTATCAATTCACAAAGAATACATGCTGTTATGAGATTGAAATACCCTACAATGTGCCAATCAAAATCCAACCAAACAAGCCTTACTATACTAGACAAGGTCCAATTCTCCCTTAACCCACCGAGTCAAGGGTTAAATATCTCAATCAATAACATCACTGGCTAAGTGAGCCACCGAGGTGGAAATCATATAATCTGTAATCTCAGCAAAAAGGAAACAGCAATTCCCACCCCTGGAAACTTGGTCCATCCCTTGTACCTGGGGCTGTAGGCACCCAAGAAGAATCTAGAAACACAATTCCACTAACAACCTATCTCTAGTCTACAATATCTAAAATAGTAAAACCATCTCAAATAAAAGAGATTCCTAAGTCCTATTAGTAGCCAGGAAAACACTGCTACTAAATCCCTATCAAGAACTGTTTTGATACCACTTTGTAAAGACCCGGACCCAAACAGCCACCCGAAAAGTGCTAAACGGGTCGGGTATTACTACCTTAGGTTCACCTCCCCAAATGCCAAAGGCTGCCAAATATAAGAGAGGGTCTTTTAGGTATAGTGGGGAGGATATTCCCACTTTGTAAGGACCCTGACTTGAACAGCCACTCGAACAGTGCTAAACAGGTCTCGTATTACTACCTTATGTGCACCTCCCTGAACGCCAAAGGTTACAGACTATCAATGAGGGACTTTTAGGTATTGTGGGGAGGATTTACCCTCTCGGTGGATAATATGGGTTATATTTTGAGGAATAATATATAACATGTAGTAGAAATAAAAGACTCAGCAGACTCGAACCAAACCTGCAGAGCGGAAGCACATCCAATATCGATAAACAGTGGAAACAATAAATATAAACAACAAAAGTAGAAATAAACACAACCGCCTGATGATCACTTGTAACTACTACTGAACAACAAAACATGCATCTAAAGTAGGTCATATATATATATAAATATAAAGGTGCCAATGGATAACCAACTATAGCTACAAAACAAGTAAGTATGCTGATACATGAAAGTAATCAAAAACGCATCTCTAACTTGGAAAGACCTCAAGGTTCATTCCATCTCCATGCATAGATAATGATGCCCTTCTATTGAAGTCGGCCAGTTTCCAGCATGTAAATCCATAATGTTTTCATGTGTCCCAAAGGGCCCATGAAGGGTGTGAGACGAATCTTAGTAGGATACCACCCAATGCTGTGTACCTAATATAAGTGTTTAAGTAGGCATGCATTTATAAGGAAATATGTCAACAGAAGGATGCACATAAAAACACAAACTCCTCTAGTGCTCAGCAGCCACCATGGAGTGTCTCCTACTTCGGCCAATGCCAGAATCTCTATCATATAACGCGACACCATGTGCCCCCTGACACCGCATGTCTCAAGTACCGATGTTCTAAAGGTATGTCTTAGAAACAGTAACTTGGAGGAACAACGACGCCTGTCCTCAATAAGTAACCAGAGGAACAGTGATGTCTGCCCTCAAATAACGTAACTGGAGGGACAAGGATGCCTACCCTCAAAATAAATAATTTGTAGGGACAGTGATATCTAGCCGCAAACAAAGTATCTGAAGGGACTACGATATCTACCCTCAAAATAACGACGAGCCTCTGCCCCAAACCCGATAGCCTCAATGCTATCCCATGAAGGCTCATCACCTTCAACGTGGATTTCTATGGAAATCACCCCCAAACTGATAGAACCTAAACTGCTACTAAATGGGGCCTCTACCCACATGAGTGGTCAAAACCACCTCATCACAGAGTCTCTCTATGTGCACACTAATCAATGATTCCTGGTGAGAGGTAATCACCAAAATAGTACCCAAGCCACAAAATCTCTGACACCTCACATCCCTACGACCCTGCTGCTCAATTCTGATGGTCTCACTATCCAAATAACCCAGGCCAAGTCCAACATGACAGTCATACTGCCTCAAACCGACACCCATGACGCCTAATCCAATGGTCAGAACCACCTGACATAAGCAGGGCCAAGCCCAACTTGTGATCAACATCACTCAACAATACCCAGGCCATGACAAGAACAACCTGAAGGCTTCAGGATATGAAATATCACACATCACATATATAATCACAATTGAAAACTCTAAACAGGCATGAAAATTAAACAGTTTAATTACACTATTAAGGTGATGTCCTATACCAGCACTGAGGTCTTGAGAGTCAATAATAATTCGTATCAAGGATCAGTAAACTAAACTCAATAGTTTATAACAATACAATTCCATTAATACCATTTTGGTGCCCCCATCCAATATTACCCAATGAGCACCAGTCACTCACTCGGCCACTGTCATGAAAAGTAGATAATCAGGCATTCCCAAAGGAATCCCATAGGTCAATTATTAGTTAAACATTTAATAATAGATAAAAGAGGGTCACACTCAAAATACCCAAAAACGCGCCATAGGCCGCACCACCCGAAAGTCTGCAAAAACTCACAAGAAGGATGAAACCACCTACCTGAGGCTCGTATGATGACACTCCTCCGATAACAGCCTCCAATTAGTTCTAAAACATGGTAGATCTACAAAAAAATCAAAACAGCTCAAACCCCAATAACTTGTTCTAGAACAGAAACCAGGAATAACAGCTCAAGAGGAATCAAGACCTTTACAAGGTGGTTCAAATGGATTAAATGGTGTTCCAATCAGGACTCAGATGAAGGAACGAGATCAAATTGAAGACTTGGTAGCTTGGTTCATGAAAATAGACAATGGTATTGAGGTTCTACCTCAATACGAGGCTACTTACCATTTTAGCGAAAAAACGAAAATACACGGAATGTATCATTTTACTATTTATATGAAGGCTGAAATTTCACATACTTACATTCAATAACTTATCGACATGAGTAAATTTCTTGTTCTAGGATGCACACAACGTGTAATTAGTTTTTTCTATTCTAATCCTTTCCTACTTACACACATGCCATGTATATCCCTCATATACGGCTAGAGTACACGGTGTGTCAAAGGAGGACACGAAATCAACATTGTTAAATGATTCTACCTAACCAACAGGTCTGCATGCCATGTATATCCTCCACCTGGTCACGGGTACATGACGTGTCAATAACTACATGCCGTGTAGTAAGAAATTCATACACGGTCATCACACAACATGTACTCAGCGACACACAGCCGATGCTCGCCCAAAACATACATGGAATGTACTCTATAGTAGATGAAGTATAGTCTGGAAAATTTTAGAATATCATTTATTTTCCCATATTTCATGGAAACATGTCAAAAATTCAAACTGGGATGGTATTTTGACATGTTCTAAAAACCCGTGTTCTTACATTTTTCTAAATGAAGTCTTTCTACCCAGTATTTCCATGTTTTTTATGGATTGTCAATGTGATTTATTGAGAAGGTGATATTATTAATATATGGAAGTGACCCTTGATATGTTCATTATGTTATATATTGTTGTATGGAAAAAGATATTTGGGATATAAAAAATTAAATTGGATAGTATTTATAACCTTATAACTTTGTAAGGAATTAGTGATTAGTGTTTTATTATATCATTTATGATGTTTACATCATATTTGGATTTAAAGAATTCATCAAAAATATATTGGTATTTGGATGCATTAATGTTTTACATAAAGAATCATGGTAATTCTGGTTGTTACCATGTTTCATGAGAATATAAAATAAGGGATACTTAGATGTTTGGAATGTTACAACTATGATATAAACTTTGATATATATGGTATTCAATGTTAAGCTGATTTCATGACTACCAACCTAATGTTTTGTATTGTCACCTTTGAGTAGGTTAATAAGGTTAATAGTTCAGGAAATGTTCTGGTTTAACATTAGAGGAAGTATCATTGCACTGTGTTTGTGATGAGAACCATTTTCAAAAGGATAACCAGTGATGAAATTATTTCAAGGATGTCAATCATATATATTATATTTAAGTGGTTTTACAAAGGATATAATATATGTTGGGTGACAGCTGATAATGTCCAGCAAGGCTGTAGGTCTTGAACCCATGACCGAATGATGATAAGGTTTTCACGCCTACCACTAGCCTAGGCGGTTTCACTGTTAATGTATAATTATTCTTGTTGAATAAAAAATTATTATGAATTAGTAGTTTACCTTTTTAATATTATATATTAATTCATGTTTATTTTCACATGAGAGAAATAGTTGTACATTAAATTGATTACGGGCCTTAATATCTTTTAAAAGTACATTTTAGTGCTTCATTTATAAAAGATAATTTCAAGACATTCATTTTATTACGTAATGGATGTGTTATAAATTGTTCAAAGAACATCCCAAGGATGAAACATTATTAATATATATTTAAAAACAGTTACTTGACCTGGAAATCCTTTTTTTTTATTTTAAAAATCCATTTTAGCGGGTAACGGTACCTAAACAAACATCACAAAACCAAAAAATATGCAGACAAAAACAACTTACAGACATAGATTACATGTCATCAAAGCCGGAATCCTCTCCACATCTCCAACCAGACTCATATTCACTAGTTGCCGAGGCCGTCTCCCTATCTGGTGGCCTCCAGTAGTAAGCACTTTGAACCCGGTTCCTGAGCTGCTCAAAACTGGGTCCGGTGATGCCCTCTCGGTCACTATATTCTTCGTAAAGGACACATTCACCTTATATTTTCTCTTAGAGGCGGAACGAGTCCTCATCGGCTACGGGAGACATGAGTAGTATTTCCTTGGCCGACGTATTGGAGTTGAAGGAATATGCCATTCAACAGTAACAAGAGTCTGCTTCCCACTCTGTACCACATCGCTGAAAGAATGACCAGCTGGTCCACTCACATTCTCTTTCCCTCCCCCGGGGGTCTCTCTACCTTTTCTAGCATGGTACCCCAAACCCAAATCAGGAACCGAGTTCTCCAAAAAAGGAAGAAACACCCCCATGGAGACAACATTATCCCCAGTCACTGCAGGAAACTCCTTCCAGCCACCATCAGCCTGCTCCTTCTGACTCCAATCATCTTCGACCGGAGTGGGGCTCCTGGCCTCAGGGCAATTATCAGCCAAGGGGAAGCCAGTGGAACCTTGAACTTTGTCTCCCTCATGGAGAGCCTCCACAGCTTCGATCTCCAAACAACCAACCGACTGATCCTCTGAGAATTTCTTACTATTCACCTCTACTGAAATACCCCCCTCTTCCAGGCACTCAGTCATTATAGCATCCAAAATGCAGTCGAATATATTACTCAAAGACAGAAAAGGCTGAGCCCTAGTATCCAAACCCTTGGACTCCTTAGAACTATCCATCTTCGATCTAGCCTCATGTTTCTTCTCAACTGAAGCTTCAGAACCAATAGTACTCCCAAAAGTCATCTTACAAACCTTAGCTGCATTACCATCCAAAGTTGAGCTAGCCACCTCAGAGCACCTTCCTCTGACAGGAGACTTCATCTGCCTCAGTTCAGAATCCAACTTTACCTCTAAACAAGAGTCCACATCCATGCGCAAATGGATAGAATTCCCTTTACAGTTGACCTCCCTCGACCGCGGAGGAAGTCCCCTTCGACAAACCTCATCTGAATTCCCCAACCTCCTGCAAGAACCGAAAAAATCTATCCAATCCTCATAAACAACTCGCTGTCTACAATGATATTATTCACCAATAGTGACAAAAATAGAATCAAAAGGGGTGCGAGATGCATCCATCTCAACACACACTCTGGGGTTCACTGGATGACACAGTACCTGAGTTCGACTATCAGAGCAATGATATCAGCCTACCAAATTGCCAAGCATCCAGATAATTGAAGGGTTTTGAAATGACAAGGGGAGTTTAGGGAAACTTACCCAAACCACGATTGAAGGGGAATCACATTTCATGTGAAGGTCGAAGGACCATCGAAGGAGATGAAAACAAGATCCTTTCAAGAAGCGAGGGGCCCTCGACCACGCTTGAATCAGACCCGCCTCCGTCTCAAATCGAATCATAATCTTCTTATTATCGAGTAAACCAACCACCGTGCATTCTTGCAGATCCCACGATCCGAAAACAAATCGGTCGAACTCATCCACAGAAGGCCTCTTGTCCTTGAAGCGAGCTACAAGACTGAGGTTCAACTGGCTAGAAGATTCTGAAAACTCAGATGAAGATAAGGAGAGATTCAGCACCCCGTCAACCAGATCTGTAACTTTAGGGTTTAAAGAAACCTTCAGGAAAGGGGGGAGGAAATCAGGGTTGGAAAAATGACGGAAGATCCTAGCCCTCCAAAGTGATGATGATTCTCCCTCCCCTATAAAAGGGGAAGGGGACTGCGTGACGTCTGCCTTCGTCACCTACAGTGGGGGGGGGGGGGTGATGAAGGAACGGGCAACCATTAGTTTCCTAAAAACAGTTACTCAATCTTCTGAATGTGATCAAAATAATTTTCATTATACCATAATATTTATTGAGATGTGGGCCTTTTAAATTATCACAAAGTAATGAATTTATGAACCTCATCTTTCCTTTAATAATTAACTTTTTTTTTGATTTATGACCACTATAAATCCCTATAAATATTTACGCTTTTCTTCTGTATCAAAAATTCACTCCCAAACTCTGTTCTCCAATTTGTAAACCATGTTATATATTACTTTTGATAATCCTTATGGTTCCAAATTTCCATTTTATGGGTTGTTTTTGTATCCATTTATTCCATTTGGGTTTACATGATATAAAAATTAATGTATTTAACCTTTTATACCCCAGATGAATATAGAGGGAATAAATCGTTTGAATGGGGTATAATGTTACACACTGAGATTTTGGTGAAATGTATTTTCAAATTAATTTAGTATTTTGTTAATATTCATATCACACAACAGTAAAAATATATGTTCACTATGTAAAAGATTAAATTAACACTAAACAGTCTTTTTGAACTATACACGACAAACTGTGTTGTCCTATGATGTATACTACACTAAGTTAGAGTAAGATAAATGCAACATTGAGTTTCTAAGAAGAAACTATTTTTATTATTTTTGTTATTTAAATAAGATAATTATAACCTATCCATAAAAAATTGTTATATTAATTGTAATAAATACATCACAACTATTTATTATTAGTATTTTATATAAATGAATCATATTGATAATAAAATATAAGATTCTTAGTAAAAACCTTCTATATTTGAAAATATAGTTTTATCAACTGAAAAAATTATAATTTCCTTTTTATAAATATAATTTTATACACTCATGAATATTTATTTTGTTAAAATTAATATCATTTTTGAATTAAGAATATATAAATTGGTTTAGAGATAATTTTTTATATCTTTTTGAAAACATTGAATTTTTTATGAGTAGTAAAAAATACTTCATTATTGTTAAGACACTGAAGATTCCATTTAAATAATTATTCATACATAAAATTTAATTTTAATGTAATAATAGACAAATAATACATATAATAATGAAAATTAGTTTATTGGAATTTTTTACAATGGATTTAGATATAATAAATTGTTGAAATTATGAATGTCTATTTTACCCAAATTATAGCCACAATTGCATATTAGAATTAAATGTAATTTTAACACAACTAATAATTGAATTGAAAAAAACTGATATATATGGCTATAATCAGTGTGCAAAATATTGTTCAACGGGATCAAAATAATTTTTGTTGAATAGAACCTTTTGAACATTGTATACCAGGATTAAAGTTAAATAGGGTAAATAAAGTTACAAATAATATTATTATAATACAAAAATACCATAAAACATTAAATAATTTAATTTTATATTTACTTTTCAACCCAAATAAAAATTATTTAAAAAAATATGACCATTTTAAGGCACATGGGTTAGATTAGAACATTTATTATATTTTATTTAAAGAAAAGTTGAGAGTCAAATTCAAAATATAATAACTAAATAATTTATTATATATGGAAATACATAATATAAATTATAATATAACTATCAATTGTAAATATATTAAATTTATCTTTATTTTTATAATTTATTTCTAATTTTTATGGGTGAAATAACCTAATTAATGTATTTTAAAGTAATGATGCAATAATTGTTTAATTAATTTGAGATATCAAATAAAGGATATTAAAACATTAAAATAAATATAATTATACATAAATAATGAAATCCAAAAATTTCATATATATCTTAGACATCTTTTTGACATATAGGAAGTATTGGTGCTTAATTATCGTGTAGTTTTGATATTTTTAATAAAATAAATATAGATTAGTATCAAAATTACCATAAATGATACATTAAAATAAATAATATTTTATTAAATGATATAAAATACAAGAAAGAATAAGGATTAGACAATTAACTTGTATAATGTCAAATTTTTCATAAATTATCTAATTGTGTTTTGTTTGGAATTTTATTTTAACTATATTAACACTATTGTGTGAAATGACTAGTTGCCACGGTAAGAGTTAAATTTTTTATATAATTGTTAATGCCAAAAGTTATGGATTTTTCTGTGACCTAAACCTATCTAAATTTCATTTTATTAGAATATTTATTCTCATAGCCATCTCGATTTCTTAGTAACAATATTTGGAGATTGTTTAAATAGAATGTAGATTTATAATAAATTTATAGTTTTGGAGTTTCCTAAAGTTTCCCACGTACTCCTTATAAAATGTCCCTTATCATTTTCTTTAATTCACACCTCCAAATCCTTTTGGCCTGGATAAATCCTATCCATTTACTCACCCAAAATTACACATTGTATCCTAGAGGCTATACATTGGGAATAAAGCTATCCTGGGGAGTCTGTTTGTGAAAATCAAGTGAAGATACCTGAAATAGAGGTAATTGTTTTGTCAACTCATTCAATGTTCATTTCTTATTCTACATTCTCTTTCTATGTTGTTTCAATAACAAAGTAGTAACTAATGAATTTACAATATTATAAGATGTTTTCATGATTATTGGAAATTGTTAATCATCTTTTTACTCATCTTATGGAAAAAATGTCACCATGTGTTTGTACGTATGACTTTCGATCTCCATGACGCGATGAGATTTGTCTTCCATATTCACCATTCAAGGGTTATTATAAAAATATATATATTATTATTAAGTGTGATATTTATGATATAATCACTAAACTAGAAAAAATATTTATTTATAAACATAAATATAAATAAATATAAATTTTAGTTACATACTTTCATTCAATGAGTCAACAAAAAACAGAAACAATGTTCATTCATAAGTACGTCTTACGGTCTCCATGAACTGTGTAATTCAATTATTACATTGTTATTCTATATATTATTAAAATATACATATAATGGATATATATGATAATTATATCATGATTTAAATTCTAGAATCATGATATAAATTTATGATCCATTGATATAAAAAATTAAGACAATGTGAAGAACAAATGAAATATTACCCGTAGAAAAACCTTAACATATGATCGTCAAATAGTAGGTAATATAATGTAATAATACAAAAATATGTTGTATCAGATATAATAATACTATACATTACAATGTGTATAATAATCTTGAATTTATTATACCGAAATATTGTTTCAGTGTGAAGATATTCAAGACACAATGTAAGATATGTTTTTCACACCTTCATTTCAGTGAGTCACATGACTCATACACTACTTGTTTTTTTACAAGGTGAATATAATTACTAAGATTATATTTTATTAGTATTATATAGAAGAATATGATATTTTAATATTCTTATTATTTTTTTCATTCATTGGGTATACGATTCAATTGATTAAAATGTGATGAGTATTAACTTCCCAATCTTTCAAATATTTTGTGTTATTTCCATTTATGCACATATTGGGGAACATTTATTATCCTGGTCCATTTATACAAAACATAATTTCATAAAATATTTTAATATTCTCAAATTAATTTATAAATTATTTTTTACCTGTTTATTACTTTTTACTGGATGGTTTTAATGGAATCTTTCTTTTATTTTTCAAATGATTCACTTTTTGACATTTCAAGTAGAAGTATGAGAAAATTGATTGTGTAACTTATACGACCTGAATATTTTTTTACACTGTCATTACATCATATTACCATTTTTTTCCTCAAAATTATTATATTGATATTTTCAAATTAAATTTTTTATTTTGTAATTGTGAGGAATTTTATGAAAAGAAAACTTTTTCAGTGAAGATATGATGTTTTTCATAAGAAATATTTTAAATAATTTTAATGATTCCCTTATATGTTTTAATGTTATTTTAAAGGAAAGGGTTTTTTAAATTTTTAATGGATTTTTAAGGAAAATTAATGTACCATGGGATCATTAAAAATCCTAACCAACCAATGATGGAATACTTTGTTATTGTTCTAGAATACCAATACTATTCTTTATGAATGGTTTATGTTTTTATGGAATGATGTTTATGATAACTCAATTCATTCCCTGGGATATAATTTTGATGAATTGGGTAGGAAATTTATATCATTTATGGAGGTTCTGATATGATTATATTTTACTGATTCCCATTTTATTCCATGAAATATTTTTATGATAAATGTTATCCATTTTCATAATACAAGTGTGTATGATTTCATTATGAGATATATGGGACATGTATCTCCCTCAAATGAATGGGTTAAAGCTTAATATCTCATGAGAAAAATTATGATGGTCTTTGTAGTGAACCGTGACTACTAAGATGGACATGGGAGTGAACCATGACTATTATGATTGGTTGAGTTTTGAAATCATACTTTTAAGATGACCATGGGAGTAAACAATGTCTACTAAGATTGTATGGAGAGTGAAACCATTATACTAATATGGTTCTGGAAGTGATTCCATGACTACTATTGAAATCATTATATACATAAGTGTTTCCCAAAATTCAACATTTTATTCCTATGTTATGCTTTTATGTCTTATGTTCTTTATTTCCATATGATTAATTTATTATAAACTACCATTATTTAGGCCATTATTAATGTATAATACCATTGATATGTGATGTATGATCTTCTATTTTCATGGTAATGTTCTCAAAACCTTATTATAATGATTATGATTACATATCTCACTTTTCCCCCATAGAGTGTTAGATCTCACCCCATTCTTATGTTTCCATTCCCTAGGTTATAAAGAATGGTTTTATCTAGAAGTACTAACGAAAGATATCTTTTGGGGATATGTTTAAGATCTTTCACTAGGATACATGGTTTTTATCCTTGTTTCCAAAGAAAATAAACAATTATCATCATCAAGAATATTTTTTTTAATGTTATGAAGATCCATCTAAAATGATGTTATATCAATGTATGTCAAGAAAAAGTCTCTATAGAATATCATAAAATCAGTGGTAAAATTTTGATATCTATCAATGAACAAAGTAGTTGTAACTCCATGAAAATAAAAACCCTTTTCCACAATGATATTTCTGAACTCTTAAATATTGGTTTTATTATGAATTGGAATATAGTGATACAATTTGTTCAATCGGTAAATAAAAATTCATATAAAAAAGTTTGTATGATGGGTATATGGGAAAAAATGAAAAACTAAATACAAATATCATTCAAAATCAATGTCATAATTGGAATTCTCTTAATCAATCCCAAAGATCTCTGGTTCTTGAAAAATATCTACTAGAATGTATAATTAAGGGAAAAAAATTAGTAATATATCATGTCATACCCGACCACCAGAATCATCACCACATGTCATATAAAATCGTCATAGTACCTGGGTGAAACACCAAATATTAATTTGGGATTGGTATCATAGAAAATTATATTGGAAAAGGCACAAAATACTAATTTTACAACCACAAGATACCCTTAGGGGACAATAACCACTCCAAAAGAGTCTCCCAAGAGTAAAGAGAATACATAATTCTATATAATTCATCATTATGTTTCTTCTCTTAAATAATCAAGTTGATATGATAGGAGGTAAAGAAATATCATTCCAAGACAAACACAACCACCTGTTCTAAATATCCCAAATGAAACCGTGAAAAAATAAGCATGAAGTCCCAGTCTACAAAAAATACTTTCATAGACTAGGATAAAGGTTCCTTTATTTTATCATAAACAATAACATTCCCCTTACTTGAGGAAAATAAAATTTAGAAATAAAAATACTACAATTACTCTACACAAGTACACTAACATAATGTAATATATTATTAAGGGAAGATATAAAGTATGATTTTGTGATTAGAAACCATCAATTGTTTTATAAAATGGTATCTCTTCTATATCTTAAGAACATGCATCACAACTATGAGTTAATAGTATTTCAAAAGATAATTTTTCTTATATAGTCTATGATGTAAAGAACCATGGACTACCATGTAATCACCTTGAAAAATTATGCAACCCAAACTAGAAAGATATGCTTCACAAAAGACCACATATCCATGATCATCCACTATAGTAGTCAACAATAGTGAAAAAGTCAAAAAAATTACCTCAACAAAATTTACGTTGAATTTATCATCTCAAATCATATTCACACCCTCCCACGTGAGAGATGTCATATGAGAATAAAACATTGAAATATATTTTACAATGTAGTGATAATTCATCACTAAACCCAAGAATCACTGAATCTATAAAAAATGACATGGTTGACCCCATTTCATTATAACTTTTAATTTCCTTGGATTAGATGAGATACCATGTTTAGGAACCACATGGTACATTAAAATAACATCCAAAATCTTAAAAATAACATCTTGATAGCTATTAATAAAATTTATGATGTATCAACATTTCTAGAACTACCTTTTGTGGAAAAATAATATCATAACTACTACAAAATCAGCCTTTACCAGTGCTAGTAATGACATTTATCATTACTAAACATTGACTACATGAACGAGGATAAAATCCATTGTCTTTTATCAGTGTTGAAAATGCTTTGATAAATGGGGCCGTTATCAGCACTATAAAATGGGATGAATACTTTGAACTTCATCAAGAATTTAAAAAGGGATGATAAAAGAACCATTTATCACCACATTAATTTATACATGCTAAATGATCAATTTATCAATGATTTTAGAGAGATAATTAAATAAACATTTATCAGTGTGTTTAAAAGCACTGATAAAGGGCTACACTGCAGCACGACTAATGTGTGTTGTCATAGCACACCATAGCACTAGAAAAAAAATATGTTTCGACAAAAAAAATCCAAATATAGGATTTATATGAGATAAAATTTAAATAAAAAGAATAAGAACAAACCACTTTATTATAGATATTTCGAACACTGGTTCAAAGAATTACATAATTAGAAATTAGTAATTATATTAAAAAATCATTGTTCCATTATCTTTTAATCTAGACCCAACACATGCTCATTCTAATAACACCACACCTAATAAAGACAAACAAAAATCTTATATAATAATAAAACTCTTATGTTTGTATAATATAAAGAAATAAATTAACAGAAATTGACAATTTATCATAAATTGAAGTCAATTTAAAATGAAAAGATGCACATAGAGTCGTATAGATCACACCATGTATGATATTGATGTGAGGATGATTCTAACATGGCTCAAATTAATTTTGGATCATTTTACTAAAGTATAAAAACAATATAAATGTGTTTTATTGATTTTCTGCACATGAGTTGTTTTTTTTAAAAAGATGTCATTTTCAATTAGAAACATGTAATTTTGAATCATTTCTATCACATCTTCTATCTCTATGAAGTAAAATAGACTCTATATGACACAAATTACCTATCAATTGTTATCCTCAATTCTCAATAATATCCGCGCATGTTTAATCGGTTTTAATTGAGTGGTAATTTTTGAACTATAATTTCAATTTTAAACTAATAATGGACACTTTTTTTCTCATATTGAGGTTCTGATTATTCATACGCCTCAAAAATAAGTTTTGGAACGTTTTCAAAAACTATCAAAACAATCAGAATTTGTTTTTTGACATTGAGTAGGTGAGTTTTTTTTACTAAAATTATTGTCAATTTTAAATAATGGTGCACTTAGAGTCAAATAGGTTACATTGTGTATCAGATTGAGCTATACATTATTACTAAAAGTTCCAAATCACCTATGAATTTTTTTCACAATGTATCAAAAAAATATGAATTTTTTTCATGGTTTTGAGAATGTTAGTGGTCTTTTTTACTAAAACGTAATTTTAAATATGAAACACACACTTTTTCTCATTCCGATCATAACATGTATCAGTTTGACCTGAAAAATATTTCTACATGTCATAAATATCTTATGAATGACTCTGATAAATTATCTAGAAAATATGAGAATGTTTGATCTATTTTCAGTGAGTGACAATTTTTGAAAAAAATGTTGTTGTTTAGCAGATAATAGACAATTTGTGTCACACCAGGAACACAGTGTGTCATATTGAGGTGCAGCTGATTCCTACATGTCACAAATTACTTTTGGATCAATTTATTAATGTATTAAAACTATCATAATGTGTTTTTTAGTTTTGAGTTGGACAATTGTCAAATTTTCATAAAATTTATGACTATTTTATTAAAAAAACATACATCGTTTCATTCCAGTCACACCATATGTCAGATTCAGGTGCATCTGATTCCTACACATCAAAAATCACATATGGATCATTTTCCTAATATATAAAAACAAAAAGAATGTGTTTTCTCTATTTTGAGTATGTGACTTGTCTTTGATTACAAAAATTTCATTTTAAAATTGAAAATAAACTTTGAGACAAACCAATGACATTTCATATCAGATTGAGGTGCGTCTAATTCCAAAAAATCAAAAAAAAACTAATGGATTATTTTCCAATGAATTTAAACAATTTGAATGGGATTTTCTTGGTATTATGTAGTTAAGTTGTACTTTTACCTGAAATTGATGAAAAGTTTAAATTAAAATACACACATTGAGTCATATCAGTCAAACTGTGCATTGGATTGAGGTTTAGGTGATTAATTCAAATCTCAAATCACTTATGGATCATTTTCTGATTGTACCAAAACAATCAAAATGTATTATTTCAGTTTTGAGTTGGTGAGTTTGTTTTTTTACTAAAATTGATGTAATGTTATAATAAATATTCACATAGAATCATACCAATCACATCATGCATCGTATTGATGTTATCCTAATACTTAAGTAGTTGGTATTACATATGAATTGTTGTATTAAATTATTAAATAATGTGAATGTGTTTGCTTTTTTTAGCATGAAAATTTCTTCCATTACTAAAATAACATTTTAAACTAGAAACACAAACTTTTGAGTCATTCTCATCACATCATGTATTAGTTATATGTGAATCATATTCCTAAAGATGAAAAATTAATTATGAATCATTCTCCAAAATTATCAAGTATATCAGAGTGTGTTTGATTGGATTTCATTGAGTGGCACTACTTGAAATAAAATTTCAATTTAAAACTTATAAAGAACACCTTGTGAATCATATTGAGGTGTGGATTATTCATGGACCTCTCAAATCACATATTTATTATTTTCCAATTGTATCAAAACTATCTGAATGTGTTTTATTAATTTTGAGTGGGTTAGTTTTTTTACTAAACTAGTTTTAATTTTACATAATGATGCACTTAGAGTCATAATGGTCACACCGTTCATCATATTGAGGTGAACTTGTTTCTTACATGTTCCAAATCACATATATCTTTGCAAAAAAATGTATGAATACAATATGAATGTGTTAGCTTGGTTTTAAGAAAATTTGTTGTCTTTTAAAAAAAATTAATTTTAAACCAGAAAAATGTAAATTTGAATCATTTTGATCATATAGTGTATCAGTTTTTTTGTGAAATAGATTTATGCCTTTTGAAAATATCTTATTAGTCATTTTTCTAAATTATTAAAAAAACTGAATGAGTTTTATCAGTTTTCTATTTGTGAAACTTTTTGAACCAAAATGTCAATATTTAGCTGATAATGGACACTTTACATCATAACAGGCACATTGGGTTTCATATTGTGGTTAAAGGGATTAAGAAATGTCACAAATGACCTATGGTTAATATTTATAAAATATAAACACTATAACAATGTAGTTTCTTGATTTTTAGTAGGATAGTTTCCCATCTTACTAAAATTGATGAAAATTTTAAATAATAAAACATACTTTGACTCATACCAGTCACATTGTGTGTTATATTGAGGTGAGGATTATTCATAAATATCTTAAATTAAATATGAATCATTGTCCTGTTATATCAAAATAATATGAATTTTTTTCTCGGTTTTGAGTACATCACATGCCTTTTTTTTAATTAAAAAGTATTTTCCAAATTGAAAATGAACATTGACTCATACTGGGCATATTCTATATCAAATTCATGTGTAGATAATTATTACAAATAAATAATCACTTATAGATCATTTTACTAAATTATTTACATAATTTGAATTGGTTTTCTTGGTTTTGTGTAGGTTAGTTGTCCTTTTAACTGAAACTAAAGTAAATTTTAAATAAACATAGACACTTGGAATCATATCAGTCACACCGTGTGTCTAATTGAGGGGAGGTCGATTCAATCATGTCTCTAATCAGTTATGTATTGTTTTCCTTAATTATCAAAACAATATTAATGTGTTTTTCGGATTTGAGTAAGTTAGTTGGGGTTTTTACTAAAATTGATGAAATTTTTTAACAAAGACACACATGGAGTCATACCAAACACACCATGAATTATAATGAGATTTTTCCAATACCCTGTAATTCCAAATAAATTATGGATTTTTTTTGTAATGTGTTAAAATAATCTGAATGTGTTGGCTCAGTTTTGAGTACATCAATGGTCTTTTTTACTCTGATTTCATTTTAAATGAGAAACACACACATTTGAATCATTATAATCACATCGTGTATTTGATTAACAAGAATCAGAATCCTAAATGTCACAAATTTTTTATTTATTATTCTCCCAAATTATCATGAAATCATACGTGCATTTTATTGGTTTTCAGCGAGTGACACTTTTTCAACTAAAATGTCAAATTTAAACTGATAACATGCAATTTTCATCATAATAGGAACATCATGTATCATATTGAGGATTGAATGATTTATACACATAAAAAATGACTTATGGATCATTGTTTCTATGTATCAAAATAATCAGAATGTGTTTTTTTTGTTTTGAGTTGGTAAGTTGTCCATTTTATTAAAATTGATGATAATTTTATTAAAAAATATGCACTTTGAGACATACTTGCCACATCGTGAATCAGATAGAGGTGGAGATGTTTCCTAAACATCCCTAATTAATTATGGATCGTTATTATAAAGTATCAAATCAATATTACTCTTTTTTCTAGTTATTGAGTATGTCCCTTTTTATTTATCAAAATGAAATTTTAAAATTGAATCATTCACTTTGACTCAAACTAGCCTCATTGTGTTTCAGATTGAATTGAGGCTAATTAATACAAATCAAAAATGACATATGGTTTTTTTCATCATTTATATAATCCATTTGAATGGGTTTCATTTGTTTTTAGTAGGTTATTTTGTTTTTTTACAAAATATTGATGTACATTTTAAATAAAATCACTCATTTGGAGTCATATCAGTCACACTATGCATCCAATTGAGGGTTTTCCAATTAACACATGTCTCAAATCACATACGAATCACTTTAAAAATGTATCTAAACTATATGAACGTGGGTTTTACATTTTTATTTTTCCAATTTAAATTATTTAAAAAATGGAGGTCAATTTTAGATACAGATTCATTTTGATTTATACCGGTCACACCATGCATCACATTGCGGTGATCTAGGTTCCAAAACATTTCCAAATCACTTAGGTATTTTTTCCAAAAGTATGAAAATAATAATAATATTTTTTCTTAGTTTTTAGTACATCACATTTCTTTTTTTAATAAAATTCCATTTAAAACATGAGGCATGCACTTTGACTCATATTGATCACATCATGTCTCTGTTTTACATGAGACTGATTCCCACACCTCAAGAATTATTTACAAATTTTTGCCCTAAATTATCAATAAAATATCAGTGTATTTTCTCAGGTAATAAGGGGTAAATATTTATAATTTCACATATTTATTTTAAACTGATAATAGATACATTGATTCATTAGTCTTTTTTATTAAAATAATGGTCAAATTGAAATAAAAAGATATACATGGAGTCATACCAATCACATCTTGTGCCAGATTAACCTATGGATTATTTCTACATATCCTAAATTCTCATAATAATCATAACTATCAATGATACAATGATCTCAATTGAAATTCATTGTCGATCTACCAACACTACATAATAACCATTGCACAAACCACATCAACTCGAAAGGAAGAATCCACCTATAAAATAAATCAATTATTATGAGTAATTCTAAAATGAAATAAATTTATTATAAATATGAAATAGTAGATCAATTTTATAGAAAATGGTTTTATTGTGAAAATAACAAGATAAACATTTTGATTGAGCAGTGGAGGTAAATTTAAGGAAATTGATAAATTTCAATAGTAAAGGGGTGAATGGTATGAGGGATAGGATTTCTATAAATGTTTTGGTCTAGAAAGGGATGAAAGATTGCAAGTGCACCCAAACTCAAACAATATAATACACCTGTATAATTGTTTTTAATTATATGAGTAATACTAAAAATAATTAAATTAATCATATATATGTAACAACTCTTTAATTCTATGGAAAATTATTTTTTCTCTAAAAAAATCAAGATTTCCTCCGTAATTGAGCAGATACTACATCATTTCACTTTCTACAAAGGAAGTGGAAGGAATTTGAATGAAATTTATTAATGAAACACTATTGGTGGGAAATGATTTTGAGGGATAAGAAGCAATAATGTTAGATAAAGCACCCTAACTTGAAAAAAATATTTCATATATAAAGAAGAAAAATTATTATATGAGAAATATTAAAAAAAATAAAACATAATTATGAAACAACACCTAATATCTATGAAAAATGATTTTACTATGAGAAAATCACGATTGCCTCTATAATTTAGTATAAGAAACTTTATTTATATTCTAGCCAAATAAGTGGGGATAAATTGAAATAAAGTGATAAATGAAACACTATGGAGGTGAAATGGATTTTAGGGAGAAGAAGTCGTTGAATGTCTTACTGCAGAAAGGCATGACCGATGGATATAGTAGCCCAAATTGACAAAAGACTCAATATGTATAATTTTTGTTATTATGTGTGTAATAACAATATGAAATTAATTAATAATAAATATTATTCACTACATTAATTCAGTGGAAAATGATTTTACGATGAAATTAACAAAATTAATAAGGTGATTTTGTAGTGAAAAAGTAATTTCTCTACATGAAAAGGCATGAAACATTCATAGAAATAATCTCAAAAAATTTAACTCTATAATTAATTATGAAAAATAAATCACTTATTATTTATATAAGTTTCATTAAAAATAGAGAATGTTTATCATAACATTACGTTTAAATACTTCCAATGGTTTTCTTTTGTCCAAATATAAGGTAATAAAAAAATATATGGATTCTATGTGCACTTAATTACTGTTTCAAAAAATATATGGATGTTAAGAAATTTATAGATAATTAATTATATTTAGGTCATTTTTTCTCCATTTATAATTGGTTCCACAACTAGTATGAGTGGTGTATCAAAAAAAATTTAGTAACAAAAACAAGTATTCATTGTGCACTTCAGTAATGTTGGTTAACTAAAACATAACATAGAATCTAACTTGAATATCATGCACAGTATCCCCATGATACTGTCATCCCACACACACTATCCACTATCTCTATCATATCACCATTCAGCATTCACTTTTACTTATCTTCCTTAGAATATTATTCATTTTTTAAACAAGTGGGCATATTTTTACATCATTGAATTTTTGGATTCTTAACTCGATTCTTCAATCATTTGAGTTTTCTAAAAAAACAGACATGGTGAATTAGCTTATTCAATTAAATTTAAATTATCTGTTCAATAATATATTTAGTGTGTTTCTCACTAGGTGTTGGGTGAGGGCTTTACAAGGATGTCGACAAGGAAGTTCATGTCAGATTCATCACTATTTGGCAGTTACCTAATATATGGAAGTGCAATAATAATCCATAGTTTTTTATTAGGATTATGAGTGATGCACAACCAATAATGTTTTTTGGATCCATTCATTAATGAATCAAAATATACATTAATAACCTTTCAACTCTTATGGACCAATTTCTGTTGAATAAAAAATGTAAACATTGATATAGGGTTTTAGAAGGTTCGCCCGCATAGTCCCTTGGAAACATGATGAAATTTTTGACTCCATATTTATATTCTTTTATCAGTTGATTAACACACATCCATTTTTAGTTCATATAAATCTTATTTTATTCATAAAATATTAATTTTATAAAACATGAAAATATATTCACATAAGATATTCATTATCATAAGTGATAGTTATAGACAATTCTAATATGGGATTGTCGACTATTTATTGTTTCCATACATTTCACTATCTTAACTAAAATGGGTAATTGAATTTATGAAAAGAGTTAATTAACATAAAATCATTCCTAAATCCCCTAAACCATGAAAAACATGATATATGAAATTAATGATTTATATGAAACTAAAATATAATAAAAAATAATAATAAACACTCGTTCAATCAATCCGATTAGTGGTTCCATGGATTGAGAAATAACACTAATGTGAAAAGGGAGAGAACAATCATTCTGTCGGTATTATTCTAGTGAATTTAGGAAGAAAATAAAAAATCTTGGTTTCAGTGGATTTATACTTTGATAAAATAAAATATGGATTATATATACTACAATATATAAGTTCCTAGATATTCTAAATACAACAATAAGGGCTATTGGGATTTGAAAAAATAGTGGGCGATATAATATATTCATTATTAAAAATACAACCAGCTATCAATAAAATTTAATAAATATTATTTTATTTTTGAAGATATTGAAATGTTACATGACAAAATCACATTTTTTGATATCTTAATTTGATAAAGAGAATCTATTATACCATGAAAGCTTATAGAAGGGTTATAAACAATTACCCATTATATTATTTCAAGAATAGAAGTTATGTTTGTTGCAATCTGTTATACCTGATTATCAACCATGTAGAGAAAGTGAGGGTGATAAATATTCCTATAGATGGAACACAGGGGACAGATCATATTTTTGACGAATTATTTCATTTATTATGTCTCTAATATGATAATATAGGATAAGGACATTGATGGATACACTATGATGAATCATATAAAAGAATATGATAACTAAAGGGAGATAAAGGAAGATAATAAATGGTACAATCACTAATGTATATAGGTGTAAACAAATAAATGGACAATGTAATACCCCAATCCTTAATTTCTAATAAACACTAGGTTAGTTCATCGTATGACTTCAATGACACCTGAATGTCACTAAAGGATGGTTTAAACATTGGCAGTACAAAATTATAAACAGGAGGATCCACTATAAATAAAAAAAATATTACTAGAGGTCGAATGAAATTCTAGAATTTCTCTTGGGGGCAATGGACATGATGACCCAAAACACTGTTACTCAATATAAGCTTTCCATTTAGACAAAAAAATATGGAAATAAAGGATTCAATATCTGTATGGACACACATATATGTCACAACAGTATAAAAACACACTTAGAGTTTATAATAAATATCAATTAGATTATGAATTGATATTCAAACATAAAATTAACTAAAGGCCCCATAATGATTCAAAAAGAGGAGGCCTGATGTGATAAAACCTCATGTTCTTAACTGGGGATGGCCCCTTTTAATCTTATCTATAAGTAAGCTAAGGATCGTAGTGAATTGAAAGAGGAAATAGTTCCTACAATATGTATATCCTATATAGGAACATACTTAACTACAAGAACATGGTTCATGAAAATTAGAATCTGAACCTGCATGTCTACTGTGGTGTCCATTAATAGTTTTTGCATATATATAATCATTAGGGAAGTAAACATGTTATTAAATCAGAATTCAATAATCCAGTATATGTATAAAAGTTTCTGCACAATTATATAAATATAATAATTTATTTACTAAGATGATATAAAACATATTAGTAAAACAATACTGAAAGAATCCATGGTCCGGTGTCATATGTAACCAATAAATCTATATATTGATAGGGTCCATACATGAGTAGTCAACCAATAACAGGATCATAAAAAAATATTTCTATTAATAATATAAAATCAAAATAGCATACAATCGCTGAACCAAAAATGAAAACATCGTCGAGGTGAAAATAAAAAAATAAAACCAAAAATAAAAAATGAAAATCAGAAGACCTGCCTCTCTTGGTTGATGAAAATATAAGACCCTCTTCAGAAACCCTATCTGAAATCAAGCACCAGATGATGGTCGAGATATTGAAGCAACTGGAGGAAGTCATGTTTTGTGATTCGATCTTTGATTCAACTAGGAGGAGTAGTGACATGGGGTGGATTTCGTGAAAAGATTCTGATATCATGGTGATATTGAAAATAGATAGGGATTTTCAAATTTATCGGGTCACTTTTATCAATGCATAAAATTAATCGTTGATAATGTTAGGTCATTATTAGTGCTAAAAACATGTTGATTAAAACAATAATTATTATCAATAATGTTATAGTCGAAAAAATATTAATTTCATCAGCATTTCATTAAGCGCTCATAAAGCCGTATCTTTATCAGTGTGAAAAATGAATAGATAAAAAAGCTTTTACAAGTGATTATTACAGAAGCACTGATAAAAGATTTGTATTTATAATTGGAAAAAAATTATATATATATATAATAAATAAATATAAATATAAATATATAAAAAATATTCCTTTTTAAATATAAATATTATAATTTTATAAATATTTACCTATAACTATAAAAATATGTTTAAAAAAATACTATTTATATCCTTGTATATATTTATATAATTATATGTATATATTTATATTTGATAAAAATAAAAAAATATAGTAAATATATTCATTAATTATGTCAATTTATTATAAATTTAATAATTATTTAAATATAAATAATTATTTATTTTTAATTATATAAATAGATTAAAAAAAAAATTTATTTTTAATTATAAATATATAATCATTTAAATATTCAAAATATACATTTATAAATATATTTTTTATATGATTTTTCCTATTATATTTTTAAAATTATTAATGATTGTCTAATTTTATGTGCATACATATTTGTTAAAAATGAGTGAAATTGAAAAAAGTAAGAATAATTACACTTTAAGAGTATTGAAAAAGTTGAAGTGTTTTGGGTGTCTTTATTTATATAAAAATAAATTAATTATGTATATGTGAAATTAATATAAAATAGATTTAATATATGTAAAATTGAAAAATCAAATAACATTCAATTATATGTCGAATGCTATGTAATTTTTAAATATTATTAATTCATATTAATTTTTAATTAAAAAACTTTATTCAATTGAAATATGATTATTTAATGTAAAATTCATTAATATTTTTTAATATATATATATATATATGATATTTTTATAAATTATTATATATCTATATATTTAATATATACAATTTAATTATAATAGTCATCATTATTAACCAATTAATAAAATGTTTAATAATTAATAATGTCTAATCTATTCATTCTTTTTTTCAATATTTATTTAATTAAAAACATTTGTAATATTTTTTTAATAAACTCAATTTTCAATATTAATTAATTAATTTATTTTATATTATTTATTCGGACATTTATTAGCACTAATGGAATAAATATTTGATAGTGCTGAAAATAAATTGCACATAAATGTTACCCATTATTTGTGACAAAAAATAATGCAATGATAAAGGAAAACCTTTATAAGCACTAAAAAAAGACACTGAAAAAAGGTTAATTTTATCAGTTATTTCCTCAGAGATGATAACTATTCCATTTTTCTGTGTTTTCTTCTATATTGATATCTACCAGTAATGTTAAACGTGGTTTTTAAAGTAGTGGATCCTCAGACTGAGAGTAATCTATTATTTCATCCACAAAGTCCTCACAAAAATTCAAGATAATGATGGATGATTCTCTTCATCAATTCCATAAATCCTGTAGGAGCACTGGTTAGAATTAATCATATAAAATGACACTCATAATGTATCTACCAACATCGAATGGATGTCGTGTGAATTTATAATTTGTTTATTCTCAAATAGTGTTATCTAGATCAAAGAAATATATAAGAACCATATCCCCCCTTTCAACTTGTTGAACAGATCACCAATCTGTGGTAATTGAACCTAGTTCTTCAATGTAAATTTATTTTATTTTTGGTAATCAACGCATACAAAATGTGATTAGTTATCATTCATTGAAATGAGAATTGGTATCGACCATGGGGAAAACATGTGCATATAAATCCATTCTCAATAATATCATCCTATGGAGACTTCAACTATTTATATTTATCTAGTTACATATGGTATAATGGAATATATAATAGTTCAATTCAATGAACTAAATCAACACAAAACATTAGATATATTGCCAGTGAAAAACCTGATAAATCAGAAGGACACATGTTGGGAAAACAATGATTTCTTTAGGGATATAATGAATTAAATATTATAACTATAGATCAAAAGAAAACACTATTGAATAATAAGGTTTGATTCTACTCAACCCTAGTTCCCACTCTCCTTGAAACACAAATCACACCAAATCAGGTGTTGTATAAGAGAACAATCAATGTAATAGTAAATAACATCCTTATTATAAATCAACCCATCAATCCCAAGGAATAATTAAGGATTTCTCATGTCCATATTAAGAAAATTATAGGTAACCCTTTTTTCTAAAAGAGAAAAAAACAAGGAGGAAAATAGAAACCCAACCATCTATTCAATACAAAGTGAGTACTAATAGAAATTATTTATAATAAAATATCCACATGAATATTTAGCAGGTTCATAATTAGTTTAAATAGATATTATTGAGATGAACCATTATTATATAAATGAGTCAATAATGATGTAGCTATAGTGATAGTACAAATCTCTATTACATGACACACATTTTCTTCCTCTAGAATCTCAACCTATACATAATGAATCATAGTTCAATATTCATGTGTCTAGAATCCATTTTTTGTGGTGCATATAATTTCACCAAAACAAATTTTGGAACATATATTCCTGATCAACTATGTGGAGTTGAATAAAGATGGAAAACATTTAGAAGGTGTCCTGAATGAAATCAATAACAACAATTATTTGGCACCATGGTAAAAAATGTATGGATTGCCCATCCATATAAAATTAGATGTATGTAAAAGGGACTATACCAGGAACTGATAAACGTATATTGAATCATTGATTCCTATAAATACCACAATTGTAAAAAAAATGCTACTTTCTATTAATGGTACTCATATAACTGCCACTGAGAAAATAATTAACTCCCATCAACCCTAACTCACTAGTTAGGTCTGTATAATTCATCAAAACCATATCTTGTATGATATCATAAAAATTAATCATTAGTAAGAGAAAATGTGCATATCTTTCTATATAATCTTAGGTAAAAACCACTTTAGCTGAGTAAAATTGTTTGCATACTGGATCACAGTACATTATTCCTGTTGGAGTTTAAAAGACTCCATAGGCTTAGAGAGTACCAATGATTCTATATATAACTAATCATTGAGTATATATCTAATGTATTTCCACTGAATTACCTTATACATATATTCCATTACCTTTTAATCCCAACATATCCTTCAAGTCCCTTCCACCTATAGGGTAGTATATTTATCTAAATAGATTCATGAATATCCATGAAATAAAAATGGTTCTCTATATTGTTTAACTAATAAACATCCTCTTAGTAATCATTAGTTACATGGAAACCATGTGGTTTATGGTGAAGAAAATATTGAACCCGATTCCATGTTATATCCACTTGAGGTTCTACAACATTGTAACATCTCATGTAAATATATAAATAATACATTTTCTTTGTTAATTAATATTTTGTAAATTAAATATTAATTTTACCATAATGGGTTTCTATGATTGATGGCGTACCTGATACACATCAACGAGTTTCTTTGAAATATTACGTTGCCCAATAATATTATAATATTATTATTTTAAATGGTAGTTAAAGACTAGCCATTTAATTGGTGGGAATGAATAGAACTAACTAAAATTTTATTATACATGTTTTTTAAATGTTTTTACATTTATCCAATAAAAGATAGTGGCCTAAAATGTGAATGAATCAAATTTTAAGCATAATTTCACTTAAAAGGTCTATTAACCACTATTTATGGTGAACCCATTTTAAATATAGTTTTTTTCACTTTTATATGTTCTATTTGAAAAACAATATTTAATATAATTGGTAAATAAAAGTATAATTTGTATGAAATTTTTGTTTTTTTCTGAAAAAGTTCATTTTTTAATGCATAGTGAAAATACCGTATTTTAAATCAAAACTGTCTTGTAATATAATTTATTTATATGGATAGATTATATTTTAAAATAGTTTTAAAGTGTAATTAGATCATATTTTTACCATTTAATAGAATTTTAGTCATTGTAATTAATTACACTTTGAAATTGGACATAAACAAGTGTCAATATTTTGATAGATATTATTTATAAAAAACATGTCTTTTGTTTTGACAACGGGAATTAATTTTTAATTAATTTCTGACACTTATTTGTTTTGAATTAGGAAAAATGGATTCCTTATTTGGAATCATGAGGTCCAACTTTTGTAAATATGTAAAATTTATTTTTGGAAATTATGAATATTTATTTCAACAAATATTTTATTTACCACGGTCAAAGGGTAAATCAGTTAAATAATGGTAAAAAATATTACTATAATAGTATAAAATTACCATAACATGTATTCTAATACTATTTATTGATACAATTATGATCATGAGAATCCTTGTGTCGATTTTGGGAACCCATGTGGCCCCATGGGAGTTGTAATTACAGTTTATGTTAATTAACATTAAGTAAAGACAAAAATGACACAAAGAAATATCTTTTAGTAAATTAATTATTAAATAGGGTTATATAAGATATATTTTAGAATATAAATATTATTTGGAAAGAAAAAAATATTTCCTATATCTTGGTATTTTGTTTATAATTTTTAGTCATCACGTAAATTAAATTATTTTTGACACAATATTGATGGAGTGTTTACATCATTAATAAAATATTTAAATAAATAAGATTATAAAGATTAAAATAATATCCCAAACCTGTCCAATTATAATTGGAGGATTTTATTTCGACCATTATCCATCTTATCTTCTACATTAATAAGTTTCGGACATTTAGAAACCGAAAATATATGTAATAAAATAACATTTTCATTCTTACCTAAAGAGACACCCCCATTATAAAAAACATCACCTTTAACCCATTCATCACAACTCTCAAGCCCCTAGGAACATCCAAACTCTACCCAATTAATCTCCCTACATCTTTATCCTCCTCTTAAAATCCATAACTTAGCCAGAAGGTACTTTATGAAGTTATTTTGGTTCTAACTAAAGGGAGTTACCTGATTTAAAAGTAACATCTTCTCTTAAGTTCTTTTGTTCTATTTTACATCTCCAACCCCTAATATATTTTTATTATTTTCTTTTATAACAGAAGAAGTATCCTAAATATACTATGATGTTGTTATGAGGAGTATTCTAACTACATTTTCACACAACTCCATCTAATGGGTATAGAACATACTGTTTCTGTGGATGGTAAACTAATGCCTGACAAAACGATGATAGTTAAATTATCTTATACCGCCTCTCATTGTGGAAATTAAGATGGAATTGTATTTATATATGATATATATTATGTTTATGTTTTCTTTATGATTCTTTATTTTCCATTTATAGCATACCATTATGGTTAAACATGATAATTTCATTTGAGGAAGTGCGGACTACATCCCTTCAAGTGATATGATTCATTAATGCCATATGTGGGATGTATAAAGGTTGGAGTTAATGGTATTATATATGATATTATACTAGAATAATAATATACTAGTGTACTAATATGTTTTAATTCCATTAAAAAATAATAAGAAATGAAAGTTGCGTTCATGCGTACGTATGACTTACCGTCTCTATGAACGGTGCATTTTATTTCATATCTCTAAAAGTTATGTACAATTATAAATACATACATATACTGGATATATATGATATATATGATATATACATTATGAATATCATTTTTTAGGAAATGAATATTTTACCACCTAAACAACTTGTAATTATAAGAAGTTCATTTTTGACTCACGTACCATATATCGAAAAAACAAACAGTATTAACTTAAATGATTACATAATAACATGGTAATAAGTGATATTAAAGGAATAATTAACATGATAAAGGATATTTATGATGTTAAAATTAAAATTAGTTTATTATTTAGGAGATTAAATATTGAACAGGTCAAATCAGACACGGGGTAAGGGAATTCGTATCAATCTACTTTTATTGAAGCATATTTTGTTTTAATACATGACTTTATTTTATACGCTGTATAAAAAGCATTAAATTTTCATTTCATTCAAAGTTAATATTTTTCTATGAGTCTTTTTACTAAATGGAAAAATGAATGTTTTTTAACGTACATGGTGACAATGACCTTTCTTCCACCGTGAGTATTATTTGATCTTTTTCATCCTTAACAAGCCGTAATGTTTTTAAAAGGAAAATAAATACCATATATTCTTTTAAATATATGGGTATTGAAAATGGTTTTTGAATTTATTATTTCCATATCTTTTTCAATATATAGAAAAGATATATCATGATTGCAATTTGGTAATTTTATCATTCATTCATTCTTATGTTACGTGTTATGATTATATTATGGTCTTTGGGCATTGTTGACATATAAGGGTGGTTCTGTGATAAACCTAGGGCAGGTGAGCCCATGATAGCTCTCCAATGCATTGAATAAGGTGACAGAGGTAAATGAGAATGTTTCTCCTAAGAGATTTATGGAATATACTATGATGGGTTTTCCAAATGTAACTCCATACGTTGCTGAGATAACTAAAATGTAAGTATGACATTGATTCCACAAGTTACAATTATGATTTATGATTTCTATGTGTTATTTATAAATCTTATGTTTTCATAAGGTATGTTAAAGATCTTATGTTATGTATGTAATGAAGAACTAATGTTTTCTTTCTTTTTTTTATAACCCTTACTGACCTTTTTCTACCCATCCTATGTTTTGAAATTTTTTCAAAGGATGTAAAGATGAATAGGGTCAAGGATGTGATCAAGTAAAAGTCATACTGTCTAAAACATGGAACTAGACATGACATTTTTTTCAAGAGTTTTAATTTTAGTAAAAAAAATTTAAATTGAGTAAAAGTGTCTACTTTGTAATACTTTAGATGTAATGTAATAGTTATGGACTTATTCTCTAAAACTATATACCTGAAAAGACCTTTAATGTGAATTATTTATTTAATTCATGATTATGTATTGTTTTAAGGACGGGTCCTTATAAACATTATCCAGAATGGGAACCTGTGCAATTTTTTAACCAAAAGCTTGAGAACTTGTAGAAAAATATCAAATTAATTCTAGCCAATGGGATGATCAACTAACTAATTTTATATAATATCTTCCTTTCAGGGCCTATTAAAATGTATTTTCATATGCATGGTTCTACACATATAAACATTAAAAACTGATAATGTCAAAATATTACATAGATCAACATATCAAATAATAGTAACCTGAATATCAATTCCATATGAAAATAATTTATTATTTGGACTCCAACATACACAAATACAATAAAGGTAAAGGACTAAAATTAGATGTTATTTTTTCCATGGAACCGTTCCCCATATACCCATTGAAAAAATCACATTACAATGATTGATACCTAAAAAATCGATCAAAACGTCCTCTAATTCCATATCAAGATATCCCAAACCACATAATGACATCAATGAAATATTTTAAACAAATAAATTCAATGCCTATTTTTAGATAACATCCTATATTACCTAGTACCTTGATACCCAATATGACACTAACATAGATCGATGGTAGTTCCCAATCCCCACATGTTGAGGACTACCAGACATCATCACACACCAATAATGAGAGAATTTTTTTTCCAAAAAATAGTGGAAGGAAAGAATATTTAAATTCATTATAATAAATACTCTCATATGTAGATAGTAACAGAAACAATAGGTTAAATAGTACACAAATATAAAAAATGACCCAAATGATACACCATCCATAGTTGAAAACATAATGAAAAGAGAAGTCAAATAAAAACCTATGTAACTAGTGGAAGAAACTCAACTGAAAACCGTTATCACTCACCGGTCCAAAGGATACGAAACATACACCACCTCCATGTGGTATATTCAATTTTCATAGAACATGAATAAGAAAGTATAAATACACCAAAGGGAAATGGAAGTGTATGATCTACAAATAATTTTTGGGATTCATGAAGTGGTCCATAAACAATATGATAAAACATTTCAATTTATGTAATCAGTTTATATAAAATAAGGCATTTCATTACATTTTCAATTTTTGGTCCAAAATATTATTTCTTCTAAAAAGATGAAAGATACATCAAATAAATTAAAATAGGATTATATAAATTAGTTTTGTTGAGTTAAAATGTTCATAAAATAAATGACATCAATATAAAAAACAATTTCATTTCACCATGTTTAATAACCCTACAACATGTTAGTTACTGGCTATAGTATCCTCACACTTGTAATATAAAATCATTGTTCATAATAATTGGGTAGACATAGTCATCACCCTAATAGGGGATAACATCACTGATAATAAATATACATCCCAATAGGGGAACATGTCGCGAGCTTCCTGAGGTGACTTGATTTAGTCACTATTGTCATCATAAATCATGTTCCTCGGTATCAAGATCCATACATGAATTTACCAACCACCATATAACTTCCATATCACACATTTGCTTCAATCAATCCATCCATCGATCGAATTAGAAATTATCAATTTTAGGACATTTAAAATTTCATTTTCCTAGTTTTAGGTTTCAACATTACTTCCAATCTAAAAAACAAATAATTGGTTTTCATAAAATCATTCCATTTCTAATCATAATTCAATTTAAAAATTTTACTATTGATGAACATAAATTCATTTCCATAATATGATTCCCAAATAATTCCATATATTTTTATAAATCTACCCCACAATTTCAATTCCAATGAAAATGTGGAATTTTCAAAATTTCCATACCCATTTCAAATAAATAATTAATTCACCTTAAATACTTATTTTAATTAATTTAAAATTCATTTAAATTAATCCGTGAAGATCACAGTTTCAATCGTATGTAATACAAATAATGAACCATGAACCTTTAATCAATGATCAATATATCAACAACCACAATGGGATATTCCCATAACGAATGAAGGAACTAGAGATGAATAAATAAAACACAAAATCATGATCCAAAAAATAGACTATAGATCAATTAATTAAATAATTATTTATCCAACAATTAGTAACAGAAAATGAGAGACCATATTAAACAACATTACATGATATAAACATACAAGGAAGATATTTATTGAGATAAAAACCACATTAATCTCCCATTAAAATGGTTTAGATGAGTCAAATTCAACTCTTGAGAGCCTCTATGAGCCAAAAAATAATGTTAAGGCTTAGATGGGGGATTTGAGATTTTGAAATTACTTTTCAGAGGAATTAAAAAGAACCTGTATGGTTTTATATGGAATGCAACACTGTTTAAAAAACAGTGCATCCTAACAATTCACTACTAGTGGTATTCTCTTTAGAGTGTATGGATTGGCCAAATGGTTATTTTATCCTTGAACCAACCCTGAAATTAAAAATTTCTACGAGTTTCATTGATTAGGTGGGTGACCACATAGTTTTTAAAAACTGTTATCCTTTTTCCAGTGGATCTCATCATGGTTTAAAATTTTCATGGACAAACTACCTGACATTCTCTAACCATGTAACAATTGTTGATATCCCAAAGAGCTTCCATGATTTTGAAAATTTCACCGAAATCACCATAAAAACAACCCAACCAAAATGAATTAAAAAATAGGGTAAAATATTAACTGAAATCATGTAATGTGATGTTACACTCCATCATCTTTTCCATGATTAATATTGCTAAAAATTCTTCTTTACATATATATTAATCTATACTAACCACTGTAGTCTATTTTCTTTCCTCCCTTTTTAATAAATTGCATCCATTAAACCTATAGTATGTCTCATTATTAAATCCCCATAGTACATCCATTACATGATCAACATTAACATTTTCATCATTTTCATCAATCAACTGTCCTTCCATAAACCATGATAATAATTCATTAAATAAATCTACGGACCCCACAGTTTTTTATGAAATGAAACAGGTCTGTAAATTTTTTTTGAGCTATCATCCTATAGAAAACTTATTAAGAACACATTTTGTGTTAATGGATATATACATAAAATACTGATGTGAGAAATATAAAATTTCCATGTTTGTTTGAAACACCATTTACTGATGAATTTTTTGGTAATGGGGTGAAATGAGATTAAAACGATCGAAAAAATGGATCATATATGTAAATAATGATAAATATATATGTTAATATGATAATAAATGGTAGAGTGATGATCAAATTGATAATATATTATCTTTAATTGTAATGAAATCAAATTTGGAATTCAAGTCACAAAAGAATCCATAAAACAAGAATAAAATTATCATTGGAGAAGAAAGTATTCAAATATAACACATTGGTTGAATCAGTTACATGTTTCACCAATTCATTAATCGTGGATAATTTTTTATAATATTTGAATGTATGATTCCCATATAGGAAAGTAAAAATTATCAAATGTTATACAACTAACCCAATAAAATATCCCCAAAGAGGTTTCTTGTGAAAAAATGACCTACAAATTTAATCAATGGAATTTAATATCTTATATAAATATGTAATATTTATTTATGACATATTATATATTGTATATGAATGAAATTATAGAATAAAAAATTAATATATTAATTTGAAATTTACATTTAGTTAATCATTATCTCCATAATAATGTGAAATTTTACAATGGCATAAAAGATAGAAAATAAACAACAAAATATGAAAATTTTTATTTCCATGTTTCACCAAAATAATCACACACATCAATAATATTGTTGAAATAATAAAATATAATTAATGAAATATAAATATTGGAAATTAAAATTTATATTACCTTTTGAAAAAATAGATGCAAATAAGGAATGAATGAAATATTAAGTCTTTATAGACTATAGGGAACCCATATTACTGTTATGAATATAATTGTAATATAAATACCATGACACATGGAAGAGTAAAAATAAAATTTAAAATAGTAACCTTACTAATGGAATTTTAAATTAATATTTATCTATCTTATAAAATAAAAATATGACATATTTATATCATTATAAAACTAAATTAATGTTTAAAAAAAATAAAAAATCAGTGTTTGTATTATTTTCAATATTATAAGATTATTTGTTTTAGTAATGTAATATCTATGATTATTTTCAATACATTAAATCAATAGAAGTTAAATCAAATAGTGAATGGTTTAATTATTACACATTAATTAGAATAAAATTTTATATATGAATATCATTATAAATATTCATCACTATCACGCATGACTAATAAAACAATTCATTAACCACCAAAAACTATGGTGGTTGGTCTATATGAGAGAAAAAATGGGGAAAATGATGCATCCTATGTTTATAAAGCCTTATTGATCACTCTTTAATGATTTAACCACGAATAAAATCATTTAAATCATCTTTATGTTTATTTTACACCAATATTGTTCATGTATGAGTTAAATTATATAAATTAGATATCAAATTTTGATAGAGGGATATCACTCTTCACATACGGAGTCATCCATAAATTCTCTACAAGTGTGAAAATGAAGATGAATCTCATTTGGAATCTTATTCTTAGACAGGGATATTATTTCCATATGAGTGATAATATCACAAATAAATTATGAGACATGTGAGAGAATAATACTTGGTGACATGTAAAATTTGAGGGACTATATGGATTTATATCTTAATCAGTTTCCTAGTCTTCCCCATGAATATGTGGTTCTGTTATCAATATAACTTATACATAGATCTATACACATAACCATGAATTAATAATTAATATACACAATTGATTTCAATTAAATGAAGAAGTATTTTTAAGAGAATTTAATAATGTTTTTACATATATGATTTCATTACTATGGGGTGAACCAGTCCTCATCATCAAAAATAAGGATGGGTAAATGTGACAATATAGTTATTATTTTTAACTCAAAAAATTAACAATAAAGAACACAAATTACTTATAATAGATAGATGAAATATTCATTCAAATATTTAGGAAAAAATTTTATATTGATGAAATATTCGATCAACTATATGGGAAATTTTTTTTCTACTATGGTGATGTGGCCACTATATCTCCAATTAATGATGAATTGGATGGAAATTCACAAAATTACATTTCAAACAATGTATAGACAATTCAATTTCATTGAGATTAACTTAAGACACACTAATTATCAAAAAATATTCACATACATAAGGAATAATTTCACTATATTTAACATCAATATTTTATTGGAGGTACATATTTAAATGATATTCTAATATACACAAAATGCATGGTGTAGCTTGGGAGAATTATAATTTAGTGAAAAAATCATTAAATATGTAGATGATATATACAACGTAAAGTATATATGAGTTGTAAATGGTGAAAGGATGATTCAAGGGGACGATTTTGAAAAAAAGGGACATATTTTTCCCTTATATGAAAAAAGTGATTGAAGAATGGTCTATAACATAATATGTAATGGATATATATAGTTTTTATTGACTATATGGGTATTAAAGTCAAATTGTGAGAACATTTTCCCAATATTAAATCCTTCTAACTAACATAACTATGAATGGAGTAATGTTTTTATCATATAATGTAGGTGATGGATTCATTATGGGTTTGAAAAGTAGTCTTATTAATGTACCATTACATACTCTACCCTAATATATGAGTTATTTTGTAATATTAAATGTTTCTTCGAAGAATGTTTTTAGCTATTTAATGATTAAAAATTTTAATCTAATAGACTATTCATTAAGGAAGTTGAATATTCATGATATTAACTATGAAATTCCTGATCTATAGTTTTTTATAGTGATATTTACATTGATGATTTGGTGGTTTCATCACAATAGGAAGAATTGTGGAATATATATAAATGAGAAGATTGTAACGTATATACTCACTGTGAATTAGATTTATATGTTCCAAACAAATATGGTTAGCTATAGTAAAAAATCATTACAAAAAAATCCTACACTATCCTCAACTATAATAAAATGTAAAATATGATCTTTGTTGAAAGGATAAAACAACTTTATCAATTGAGAATAAATAGGAAGGTTTTAAACATCATAGATTTTTAAATTGGGACATTAGAATCATAAAGGTAGGAACACCATTATATCATTCTCAAATGGTTTCATAACAATAATTTATGAGGATAATTGAAGATTATCAATTATAGAATGTGTAAATAGAAACCAATGTTGATGATATAAGAAAATATAAAGAGAATAAGTTCAAAATAGATGAATAAGTGGTTGTAAAATTTGTTGATGATTATATGTATTATGAAATCCAAATGTAATGATGTTACAATTAATTTATTTAAATAGAACGACCTTATCCATAAAATGAGTGGGGAAAAATATGTAACCTGATCTTGGAGGGTACTATTATTAGTAATATATGAATAAGGATATTGCATAATATACAAAAACGTGTCTGGTATGTCAGAAAGATATAATATGGAAGAAAACATCTATGGAAATGATGAGATCATTACCCATAACTACATATAATTGAAAATTTTTCCCCATGAATTTTGTCACATATTTTTCTATTTCATCAAGAGGAAATAATTATATATGTGATTTAATGGAACTTCTGATAATGGATGGAAAAATTATTTGAAAATAAAGACTACATCTAAATCAATCAACATGAAAATATTAGAATTAGAGAAGTGGCAAGGCTAAATGTAACTCCATTATATATTATATCCAAATGATATTGAAGATATACATCCATGTTTTTGAAGAGTGTTCAACAGGATTTAATAACATTGGGGAACTTATATATGGCTTGTCACTCAAAAATGATGGTCATTCAAGTGGACTATCAAGATATTGGAGGATATGTAGAGATCATGATCGATAGACATCAGAGGAAGAAGGGATGATTATATTCCTATGAATAATATATCATAGCATAATATATTCCACTAAACATACAAATAACTCTATAAGAAGACCATTTTATTATAAGGTGTTTAAAAACTATCTAATGTGATTAACATGATGAACAGATGATATTGGGTCATAAAATAGTCAATGATATGGTGTAAAATCCAAAGACCAATCAATATCAGATAATATTTTATTAAATACAAAAGAAATGATATTTTGGAAATCATCGATGAATCATATGTCTTAATGAGATATATGATTAATTCCTCAAGATATTTATATGGAAGAGATTCATAAGATTTTGAATGAAGGAAGAGGTATGTCCTAGGTACATCAGCCCCTTTGATACTATTGATTGCATTAGAGTCATTCCATATTGACTAGAACTACATGTTACAACCTATAATGGTAAATGTTTACATGAATAAATTATATGAGACATGTTAATAAGGAGGACCTTTCCTTTCTAGAGTCTACCTGATTAAAACTCCATAGTTTTGCATGATTTTCGCAGAGTAATGGTCATGATGGGTGGCATGATGGGTTGTTTCCTAGTATTTTTGAGTGTGGAAATACACAATGAAAGAACAATTTTTGTATTTTGGATAGATTCAGTAGTATGATATCTTGTTCGGTCACATGGGTGCTCCATAGATAGTGTAGAATGTATTTTTGTGGAAATTGGTGGTTCTTGAGGTGCTAAGACCCAATAACCTAAATAAGGGATGTTTTTTTATTTGAGGGGACAAAATATTAATTACCATTGGAGGAGTAACTTAGTTGAATGGGTGGTGGGAAATACTGGGTGGAGATATAGGGTCCCAAACACATATGTTGTTCCCTAGTGAATCTGACCCTATACAATGAAAAAAGGTTAAATGAAAAAGTTATTTGACAATTTTCTGTAGGGGAACCTTTATTTTTTAGGATCCATCATGCATAAAACTCTGCAGTTAATCATTATTTTCATGGATTAGGGGTCAGTATAGGTGACCTCTGGTGATGTGATGTTTCCCATGGTGTGGGAGTGGGGATAAAATAAAATGAAAGATAATGTGTTGTCATGTGGGGGAAATCATTAAACTGATGGCTGATTCGGGTAGGTGGTTAGGACACAGTTAAGGGACCACATATATTCTACACAACTTGTGGTGCATAGTGGGATAAGACTTAATGACCATGTTATAACAATGTGTTTATGCTCTCAATGAGGCATAGTAGTTACATTTGTATCAGATGACGTATAAAGTCGAATGTTTGGTTTCACTACATGGGTTGATATATATGGTTCCCAATGAGGAAATTGTTCTATAATGTTTGGGGGTTAATGTAACACCCTATTATGATAAAAATAATTAAATTAATGAATGGTAGTTCAAATTTTGACATGTTAAACCTTTATTTTTTTGACCATACATAATTAGAACTCCACAATTAACTGTGCATGGACATGTTTAGTTCTCAGGATGAGTAACAACAGAGTAATATTCCAAGGTTTTTTGTGAGGGATGGAAACGTACTCTAAAGTTCATGTGTTGGAAAGTTTATATAATCATTAGTCTGATGATCCATTTAGGAATGTGGGTGGGCCCTAATAAGTTGACCATGTGTCTGTGGGTTAACTGGTCATTCCTGGTTGGCCAAAACCTGGTGCCCATTTTAATGTGGGGTGTTTGTTTAGTATGTGGAGCCTAACTATTACTCTCACATATACCATCTCCTTCATACATAACATTTTTTTGTGTATTTATCTCCTGTAAATAGTCACCTGTCCCCTCAAATGCAAAAAATTCAAATGATGTAAAACCGGAAAATGAACTTCCTTAGTAGGAGCATCATGCAATGATATTTGTTTTTAGAGACCAACTTCCACGAAACCGAACCACTCCCCTTGTCTATGTACTATGAAAATACCATTAATATCATTAGGAAAAATGGGAATATGATGATTAAATTAAATCTATGTATCATCACATGCATCTACTTTAGTATAGAAAATGAAATTTTGAGGATGAATTTTATAAGGGGAGTAGAATGTAATTACAAATTTTTTTATCATTTGTATTGTTATTATCATATTAATAATTAGTATATATTAATGTACTATTATATATTTCACATGAACCTCATAAATTAAATAACAACAATCTATTTACATAATTTAAACATTATATTTATACAGTAAATGTGTCTATGAGAATTGAAAATATTAAATAAGGATAAACATAGTGAAAAATATAACTAAAATATGAAAATTTAGATATTCCCAATCCACTAGAATAACTATTGTTATGGAAAACTCTATATAAATAAAAATAAATATTAGTAATAAAATTTTAATCTTGAAATTGAAATTTTATATAACCTTTACAGAAAGTAAAATAAAATGTAGAATGAATTAAATTTAATGATTTTTTAGAAATTAGGGATCCTATATAGCCGTTATTTTTTTTCATTTGAAGATAAATCTAACCATTGGAATGGAAATATAACCATTGGGAATATCAACCTGACCATTATTATAGTAATCGTAATGGAGGAGTTATAAAATCCTATTTTTAGGTGACAAAATGAATAAATAAAATATTTATATCATTAAAAACCTAAATAAATGTAAAAAAAAAATAGAAAAATATGTTAGTTTCATTTCTATATATATTATTATGATTTAAAATGTTTTTACTATTAAAAATTAGGATTAAAATATAACATTTGAGTTTTTGTTGTGATAATATAACATTATGAAGAAAAATGTAATTTTTTAAAGGTTCATAAAATTGATCATAATATACTAATTTTTATTATAAAACTAAATATTGAATTAATTTAAAATATAAATCTCTCAAATTTCTCAAATAAATTTAGTTATTTTAATTTTATGTTTTTAAGTTATATATCTGAATTTTTTTTGGGAGTATTTTCGTATTGTTAAAAAATAGTTTATTTTTTGAATAATAAATAAAGTTTAACTTTATAAGATAAATAAAAGATTAATTTCACATTCCATGATTTATGTACATATTATTTAGAACTAACATGAACCAATTACATTAAATTGTCCCATGATTAATCACTACTGGTTTAATTTATCCAAAATATTAAACAAATGAATATAATGTAAAAAAACCACACTTTCCCATATTTATACTAACCCCCACATCCAATTATACTAATGTATTTTATCAATTTTATATTTCCAAATGTATAAATAGATATGTTCCCAGTCCTCTAACCCATATACTAGATCTAATTCAATAACTTTATATTATTTCAAGGATCCTTATGGGGTATCCTTAGAGTAAAAAAAGGAAGAGATTAAATTTTCAAACTACATATTTTAATTTCAATCTTCTTCTACCAGCCAACAATGATAATAATATAACAAAAAAAAAACAATTATTATCCAAATTATATTTATATTTAACTATTATGGTAGAATATCCATCTTCTATTATTATCTCAATTTACTACTATAAAAAAATTATTCACATATATGGTTCTTTCACCACCCAACGTACAAAAATTTTCATTTTTCTTCTCCATATAAAAACAGGGTCCTAAAAATATTATTTTCAATAAAAATATGATGGTACGCATATTATAAAATAATTATTATTATACAATGAATAAATACTCACTGAACTAAATAAAACAAATGTAGTTCGTAACAGTTGGTATAATAACATATATGTTCTTACCATATGAAAATAATTTTTTTACTAATAGAATCATCCTTATATCATTAAAAAAATGGATACCTGAGAAATAATTTATTTATTTGAGTTTATTAATATCATTACTCTGAATTTCTATTTTTAGACCCTTTTGACATGAATATCCTTTATTATCCACATGTTACTTGTATTTTGAACCCAAAAACCAATGCCCTACAAATAATGAAAATAAACTCTATATGCATCTAAAGTGGTTTTAAATGAACATAATAATATTATAATAGATAATATATATCTAAATGTTTTTTAAATATTTAATTGATGAATCAAATTAAATTATTAATGATATTAATTTTAAGGGATGAATGAATCAGATACCTGGTGTGGGGATCTCTCCACATCACACTATTTTCATTTGGTTATGTAAATCAATAGATAAAAACATTTAAAAAATATTTTATTTTATAGAATAGAAAAAATAATTATATATTTATCTAACATATATACATAGATTATTCTTTAATCCATTTATGGGGTTATATATTTCTTAAATTTCTATTATTGCAATCAATACTGACTAAATGGAACTTTTTAAGGATTTAATCCTTAAATGTATCAATTTTTTAAAGTCATTATTCCCATTCAGGGTTTTATTAATTAATGGAATAACTACATTATCAATTTTTTTGAAAACATTTATATATATATATATTCATTCATTAAATTTATTTTTAGTTGATTTATTAAAATTTATTTTTATAAAATTATTTAGATATCCAATTATCTACAATTTTTCATGACCTTTACCAAATGAAAACCATATTTTGAGATGAATCCTTATTTATTATAATATCATTTTTCTTGTAAAACATTTATTTTATCTATGTGGACTCCTTATGAAATCACCTTGGATTATGATATTGGATTGTGATATTTGAAATGATTATGCATCACGTTTTATCCATTGGGAATCCTATTTTTATTAACTACATTTGATTTTAATTTGTAGAAAATATAAGCAATTACATGTCATGATGGTTGTGCCGAGATAGTTAGATATAGAAATGGGGAATGTTTATGCCCCATGAGATGAAAAGTGTGGGATTATGGAGATAAACTAATCCATGTTGAGACTATGTCTACCACGTGATGTTGTATTGGTATGAAGCCTTAACATATGATTTTGTAATATTTCTATTGGTTTACATATTCATATATTTAGAGGATATTATCATTCATGATTATTTATATTTTTATCTAACATTATTATTCACAATAATGTTATTTCATGACATCGTATTATCCCTTTTATCTCATATGTGATTATTTATTTATAATGTTCATTATCTTTATTTGATTTAAACCTGAAAAATTTTTATGCATTCACAATGTTATCCAATATTGCTTCAGGAAGTCCATGGGATTTTGGATCAAAATATCTATTGTAAAATAAATAAATAATATTTTATTTTCATATAGATGTTCAAAATACCTTGTCTCCCATAGACACTTGGCCCCTCGATATTTCGGTTTTATTTGTTTGATATTTATATTTAAAAAGACATGTAATAAAATATGTAAAAGGTTTGGGTGTCCTTGCAAAATCCCAATATTTTATTTTTTTTAATAAAATTAAATTAAGTAAAATATTTATTTATTTTGATTCTACCCATGACTACACAAAAGACAAGAAATAATTGATAATGAAACTGATGTCTCACCCTGTGAAAAATCCCAAATTTGTTGTTCAATGGATTTCTTCGTGATCCCTTCAGGAGTAAAATTCAATGGGATAACCATAATCACTATAATAATGCATTCATGAGAGTTAATATATACAGTATTTTTAGTATATTGATATCAATATGAAAGGAAACCAAATTTTTTTTCGAATTAGTGAGTTTCTCGAAGAATATTATTGAAAATAATCATTGAACATCTTATATTGATTAGAATCCAGGTATATGTATTGGAATGTTATACATAGAATGTATTTGTAATACACCTTCCGTGTAACCCTTGATGATACACTTGATATTTAATTTTAAGAATGTCATTTGGGTTGGTAGATGTAATAATTATATACCACATATTGACTTACAAATGAGAAATGTCATAAAATATACATTACATTGCATATAATAAATATTTTTCACCTAGTTACACATTATACATCCGAACAAGTATATTACAAGTTATCTTTAGTGTGTCATTATGGTCAAAATGTTGAATACTTAAAGGGTTTCCTTGACTATATAATGTGTTACAGGTAGATCACATTGTGTGGTGGATGATTATATGTACCGACCCCATTATGAGTGGGTTGTAGTGTGTTGTGTGGGTAAAAATTTATAATTACTAAAAATGATAAATATTGAATAAAAATTATGGTTACAATACAATACATTTTTTGTTTTTCAAGATCATTCAAGTGATACATTCTGCATAACATTATGGCATGTTATGTGGTCATGCATAGAGCCAATCCATTACATTTTGACCATACAAAACAACACATCATATCAGTAATGATATTACTTATGGAGTTTTAGGTCATTACTATATAGTTAATCAAATATATGATGTGCGGTATATTGAATTATTATATGAAAATAAATGTAAAAATGGAATTTCACATCATGTGACCCCTAATTACATGTAATTTATATAAATATTTTAAATTTAACAATAAATTTATTTACTTTTAAAATTTTATATAACCTATGCCTTAAAATAATGAAAGGATTGGTAATTAGAGAAATTAATTGATTAAAATTTATTTTTTTATTTTTTTTAAATTTAAGTTATTTTTAACTATAGAAAATTAAATATTATAATAATAAATATAATTTAATTTTTATATTGTGAATGGTCATGGGATTTGACTAACCAATTTTCTTGTTAGACATATTTATTTAATTAAATCACTAATTCAATATTTTTATTTGATTTTTTAAACTATATTAATTATTAATATTTATTAATCATACCTCACCCTATTTTTAGGGTATTTTGTGACCCATGGATATTTTTTGAATCATTAAACTCCTAGTGCCCCTCATTTTTGTTTGAGTAATCAATTATAAAGAGGGGTTTTTTCGCAAGAGGTGATAGTTCATGATCCAAACCACGATTAACCCTATAAAAATGATACACTAGAGATTTTTGAAATATTAAAACCAATCTAATATATGAATCTGGAATATGTTCACTATACGATAAATGTTCGATTAACACCAATATATAAACAAACTAGAAAATAAAATAACAAGATCACATAATGTATTTAAATTTTTTCCTATATTACTATTTATATTTTTATTATTGTGATGAATAGTTTAAATAGCCAATATATATGATCACTTGATTTAAAAAAATGCACATGAATTATTTAATAAAATAAAAAAATCCCAAAATATATATTTAAAGTTTTATAGTTATATACTTATTTAATTTCATGATATAGAATGTAACAAAAATATAAAGTATTAAAAAACTTCTTATACAAATATATATAGAAATTTATAAATGATTTTATAAGAATTATTTTGTACATCTTATATAATATTTATATGAATAAAAAAACGTTAACAGAAATTTATAATAAGAAAAAAATTTCAACTGAATAATTAATTCACCAATATGCATAGAATCACTTCAGTTATAATAAAAATTATTTCAACCTTAATTTTAAGAACATGTTTGGATACATTAAATTATTAGGTAGTCCTAATGAATTTAATGGGAATATACTAAAATGTTTACATTATAAGTCGATATCTCTATCAAGACATGATGTAACCTAGTTGAAACTTTTTTCTCAATCCAATCATGGGATTTTAGGAAACTAGACGCCAATTAATATATCAAGGATCATTATTTTAATGTATATAGATGATCAATCCAACCAAAAAAATAATTAAATATGTAATCCTTGTGTCTAGTTGAAGGGGAATATGGATTCATGCCTCTATGATATTTGAGTTATTAGATATTACATACCTAATAAAGGTATATATGGGTTTAATTAAATAACATCGGATAAATTTAATTATTAATTATTTCCAAATAACATTTCATTATATTTTTTTTGTAAATATAATTTTATTCTTCATAATCAATGTAATATAACTAGACATCATCACATTCACTATGGTCAATATCAAAGAATGATATTATGATTACAAACACTATCTTTAAGGTATAGTCCATGTTTTTATGTAATTTAATTATCTATGACATAAGGGATTATTAACAGAAGTATCATATTCATGATGAGCCTTTATGGATTCATGTAATAATGAGATAAATATCTTTTAGAATGACATGTAGGATACCCTTTATGTTCATTGCCTCATGTTATAATATATGACCCATGGGCTTTATTATTTTAATGAAGACATAGATTCTTACAAAATGATGTATAGTATCTATTTTGATTATTAAAACAAATAAAGAAAAGAGATGTATGGGAATTAAAAGAAACTGTATACATGTAATTGTTGACTAAGATTTTAAGATTGGCCTCATGTAAAAACGATAATTGGATATATTGTGAATTATGATATTTTAGGATTCAAAAATACCATATAAATGAGAATGAACTTTTTCAAATTCTCACTTACATTATGTTACACATGTTTTATTATCAATTTTATCAAAAAAATATTTAAATGTCACTTGAAAAAACAATTGAATTTGATTCTCAGTGATGATGAAAAATTTTGTGATGTATATCATTCTCTCCATATTGTTTAAAAAAATGAAATTTGATCATTTAATTAAGTAATATTTATTTTAATATATAACAGGGTATAAAAATATAAATTTATATTATAATAATAAAAATATTCTTTTTATAGAGTATATAGTAGTCATGGTGTCAAAAAAAACTTATTTTGTGATTACTATTGAATAATTAAATATTTTATGTGTAACATCCCAAGTAAATTAAGAATAAGATATTTTCATACATATTAATATTTTTTAATTAAATATTAATTTTACTTTAAAAGGGTTGCTATGTTCGATAGCGTACCCGATACACAACAACGAGTTTCTTGGGAATCTTACGTTGCACAATAATAATATAATATTATTATTTTAAATTGTAGTTAAATCCTAGCCGTTTTATTGGAGTGAATGAACGAAACTAACTATAATATGATTATACATGATTGTTAAATATATTTACTTTTATCCAATAAAAGTTTGAGGCTTAAAATGTGAATGAATCTAATTTTAAGCATAATTTACATTAAAAGGCCGATTTACCGCCTTTTAATGGCGAACCCTCATTAAATATATTTTTTTCACTTTAATAAATTATAAATGACCAAATATAATCCTTATTTATAATGGGGACATCAAATTTTACTTTGGTTATTTTTTTGGTATTTTGCCGATAAAGATAATTTTTTTAATGAATAGTGAAAAGCAATGTATTTTAATTCTAAAGTGTCTTTTAATCTAATTTATTTATATGGTTAGATTATCTTTTTAGTTTTTTTTAAGGTGAAATTGAAATATATTTTTACCATTTAATCCAATTTTTGTCATTGGAATTAATTTCACTTTGAAATTGGACATAAACAAGTTTCAATCTTTTGATAGTTATTGTTTCTTAAAAACACGCTATTTGTTTTAACAACGGGAATTAATTTTTAAATTAATTAATTCCACTTATATGTTTGGAATTTTGAAAAATATACATCAATTTTTAATTTTTAATATCAAATTATGCTTAGGCTGATTTTTTGGTATTTTTTTGAAAAACATCATTTTTTGATGAATACTGACACCACTTAGTGGTAGTTAAAAAACTGACTTTTTCATTTAAATGAAAACTTACCACTTCTATGAATTGAATTTCAAAAATGCAACATACATGGTTTTTATCAAGAAGTAAAATGTGGTCCATTAAGATGAAAATAATTTTTGGTGAATAGTAACTTTTGACTTTTATTTACCGCGGTTAAAGGTAAATAAGGCAATTCAAGGTTAAAAGAATATTATAATAATTAAAAATTACCTTAACACTTGTACTAACCTTATTGGATGAGTAGTGGACGACCATGGGCATACCTGGGTCGATTTTGGGACCCCTTTGAGCCACTTGGGAGTGATAATGACAATTTAGACTAATTAATTTAATATAAAGGCAAAATAGACATAAAAAAAATCTTTCAGTAATTAATTTTTATATGGTGTTATATAAGAAATATTTTTGACTATAAATATTCACTGAAAAGATAAAAATATTTCCTATATCATGGTATTTTTCAAAAAAAAAATTTAGACAACAAATAAATTAAATTTTTTATGACATAATAATGATGTAGTGTTTACCTCATTAATAATTGATTTAAATAAATAAGATTATAATGAATAAAATATTATCCAAAAATTGTTCAATTATGATTTGATGATTTTATTTCTACCATGACTCATATTATCTTTGACTATAATGATTTTTGGACTATTAGAATCCGAATATCATTATATTATAAAATAATAGTTTCACACTTTCCTAAAGAGACCCTCCTCCCCCTTATAAAAGGAGACCACTTATAACCAATTCCTCACACCTCTCAATCCATTTGGATCATCCAAACTCGGACCAATTAAGCTCCCAACATCCCTCTCATCCACCTAGAAGCCTTACTTCAGGCAGAAGGCACTTCAAGAAGTCCTTTTGGTTTAAACCAAAGGAAGTTACCCACATTAAAGGTAACGGTTTCTCTTAAATTGGTTTCTTTTATTTTACTTCTCCGAACCCTACACACTTTTTATTACTTTATTTTATAACAACACCAGTATCCTCAATATACTATTATGTTTTTATGAGGAGGATTCGAACTACACATACACACACCTCCATCTAATGGGTGAAGAACATAATGTTTCAGTGGATAGAAAACTAATGCCCCATGAAACTATGATTGTTCGATTATCTCCTAACTCCTCTCATGATGGACATTATGATGGAACTGTATTTATATATGATATATATATATTATGTTTATGTTTTCTTTATGCTTCTGTATTTTCCATTTATAGAATGCCTTTATGGTTTCCATAGTGGGTAAATATGATAATCTCATTTGAGGAAGTGCTGACTACCGCCCCCTCAAAGTGTTGTGATTCGTTAATGCCTTATGTGGGATGTATATAGGATGGAGTTAATGACATTATATATGATATTATACTGGAATTATAATATACCTTTGTATCATTATGTTTTACTTTCATTAAAATAAGAAATATAAATGGAAGTAGCGTTCATGTGTACGTACGGCTTACCGTCTCCATGAACGGTGCATTTCATTTCTTACCTCCAAATGTTAAGTACTATTATAAACACATGTATATTCTGGATATATATAATATATATGATATCCAAATCATGAATATCATTATGTATATAATGAAACTTTCACCACATGAAAAACATGTAATTATAAGAAGTCTATTTTTGACTCAAGTGACAAATATCAACAAAACGAATGTTAATAACATAAATGGTTACATAATGTTTATAACATAGTAATAAGTGATATAAAAGGAATAATAAACATGAAAAAGGTTCTTAATCAAGTCTAAATTAACTTTAGTTTATTATTTAGGAGATTAAAGAACGATCGAGTCAAGTCCGACACGAGGTAAGGGACTTCGTCTCAATCTCCTTTCATTGAGGAATATTTTGTTTCAATACATGAATTTCTTTTATACACTGTATAAACACCCTTGAATTTTCAAATGGAATATTTTTCTATGAAGTGTTTTACTAAAAGACAAAAAGGAATGTTTCTTATAACGTAAGCGGTGACAATGACCTTTCCGCCACCGCGAGTATTATTTGATCTTTGGCATCCTCAACAAGCTGTACGATTTTTAAAAGATAATAAATACCTTATAATCTTTTATGTATTTTTGGTATTGAAAATGGTTTTGAAAATGGATTTGTTATATCAATATATTTAATTGACATAATGTGATTGAAATGTGGAAATATTTTCTTTCCTTTATATTTGTTGTATGTGTTATGATTGTATATTGGTACTTGGACATTTGGCGGGTGGTTATGTGATAAACCAAATGACAGGGGTGATGTGAATACCAGGATGGGTGGTTACATTATAACCTCCAATGCATTGGGTATGGAAGTCGGCCATATGACTATTCCATTTAGGGATATGTGTGGAAGTCGGCCGTATGGTTATTCCATTTATGTATATTTATGTCCCAAGTTACCTTTATATGTTATGTGTTTTTATATGGATTTTATGGTAATATTTTGGTTACAAAAGGGTAAGTAATGATCCTTTTTTCAGTGATGAGTATTTACTACTTCATAAAGGTGAAAAGTATTATTTATGTTAAAGTATTCATGGTTTACTTGTTGTTTTGAAAAACTAACAGTTTTACTTCTTTGTGTATCCCTTACTGAGCTTTTTGTGCTCATCCCAAGTTTTCAAAATGTTTTTCACAGGACATAATATAGAATAGGGTAAAGGATGGGATCAAGGAGAAGTCATACTATCTTAAACATGGAACTATACATGAATATCTCTTTTTTCAAGAGTTCGGGTTTTGTAAGAAAAAAAATGAAAACTGTGTAAAAGTGTCTACTCTGTAATATTTTGAGATGTAATATTTATGGACTAACTCTCTAAAACTCTAAACCTAAAAGTATACTCAATGTGAATTATTAATTTAATTCAAGATTATGTATGGTTTTAAGGTCCGGTCCTTATAGTTGGTATCAGAGGTCAGTTTAGATAACTTTATAAGTTAGGGTATTGTTAAATTAATGTCCCTAAATTAATTTATGGTGATATTGAAATGATATAGCATTTTAAGATTACCATGTTTCTTCGCCTAAGATATTTCTATGTTCAGAATGGTTTTCCATAGAGGAAACATGGTGGCTATATTGGGATGACATCAGGAGGAAGATAACTTTCCAAATCAGCAACCTGAGATGGTTAGAATCAGAAATGAACAGTTTGTTGCAGTGATGGCACAATTGACTCAGGCTATAAATGGTGGTGGTATTCATGCACGAGATCAGCCAGATCAACCGCAGAGGCACACGTCAGTAGTGGAGAATTTCATGAGGCAACATCCCCCATATTTCAGAAGATCATCTGACCCTGTTCTAGCTGATGGGTGGATTGAAGAACTGGATAATATTTTTGATGTCATGGGTTGTTCAGAACATCAAAAGGTTAGTCTTGCTATTTACCGTTTTGAAGGTGAAGCTGATCAGTGGTGGTCGATGGTGAAAAATATCAAGGATAGTGAAGAGATTTATGCTCTCTATTGGAATGAATTCAAAGGTATGTTTCTTGAGAAATATTTTCCTAAGGTGGTTCGTCCTAGGATGGAAAAACAATTCCTGGAATTGAGGCAGGAGGATGACTCAGTGGCTACTTATGAAGCAAATTTCACTCGAATGGCAATGTATGCACTAAATTTCATCCGAGATCTTGATAGTAAGATAAATCGATTTTACTCAGGACTGAAGCCATGATATCAAATATCATTACCCTCTCGCGAGTTTAAAAGTTATGAAAAACTTGTTTGATGTGCGGAGAAGGTGGAAATTGAGTTATCGATGATCAGGTGTTCTTTGACAAACAACAGAATAAGATGACCAGTTGGCAGGAAAAGGGGAAGAATTCATCAAAGAAGCCAGGAGGTAAGAAAACTAAATATCCAACTTGTGAGAAATGTGGTAAAAAGAATCCTGGAGAATGTTTATTGAAGTCTGGAAAGTGCTTCCGTTGTGGTAAGTCTGGTCATATTACTCGTAACTATAAGGTAGATAATCAAGCAGGGAATGAAAATACATCGGTAAGATATTTTAAGTGTTATGAAATGGGTCATTATGAAAATGAGTGTCCAGAGAAGAACTAAACTGTGGGGAAGTAGCCAGACTACAACAGAAAGGGGTGGTGAAATCCTTTGCAACTACTTCAGTAAAAGTTGGGCCATAAAACAAAGTAGTATCAGGTACACTGTTTGTGTTTTCAGATAATGCCAATGTGTTGTTTTATTCATGGTCTACACACTATTTGATTTCTGAGAAGTTTTCTATTAAATTGGGAATTCCATCTCAAGATATGAATACAGAACTTATGGTAAAAACAATAGAGGGAATTTTGAGACAAAAATAAAACATAAGAGCATTCTTGTCCTTGTGTGCGGAAATAATCTACATGAAAACATTATTGTTTTACCTCTAGTAGAGTTCGATGTTATTTTGGGCATGGATTGGATTTTTGTTTATCATGCTAAGATTGAATGCAGAGCTAAAGAGGTTTCATTTCAAAAAGATTTACAGTTTGTGTACAAGAATGAACCCATGATTTGGATAACATATCAGGAATTTGAGAAACTAGTAAAAGAAGTAAATGAATGTTACATTTCTCATATTGTTGAAAATAAAGAAAGGGCTGAGATTACTTATGTGCCCGTGGTAAATGAGTACCTTGATGTTTTTCCTGAAGAGTTTCCTGGTATTATACCTGATCGAGAAGTTGAATTTACCGTTGACTTAGTTCTTGAGGCTAATCCAATTTCAAACCCCCCTTATCGAATGCCTCAAATTGAACTTTTAGAGTTAAAGAATCAATTGTAGGAGTTATTAGATAAACGTTTCATTCGACCTAGAACATAACCATGGGGTGCTCCTGTCTTGTTTGTTAAAAATAAAGATGGTCCAATGAGACTTTTCATTGATTATAGAGAATTGAATAACATCACTGTTAAGAATAAGTATCCATTGGCTCATATCGATGATTTTTTTGATCAGATCCTAGGAGCCCAGTATTTTTTGAAGATTGACTTGAGATCAGTGTACCATAAGTTGAAAGTAAAAGAAGAAGATGTTACAAAGACCATGTTTCGTACTAGATATGGACATTATGAATTTGTATTTATGCCATTTGGGTTAACCAATGCACCTACTATATTCATGGATCTTATGAATAGAATTATCCTTGAGTTATTTGATAAGTTTGTGGTTGTGTTCATAGATGATATTTTGGTATATTCCAAAAGTAAGGAAGAACATGAAATTAATTTAAGGGTTGTCTTGAAAAACTTAAAAGAAAAGAAACTATTTGGGAAATTAAGCAAGTGTGAGTCTTGGATACAACAAATTTCTTTCCTTGGTCACATTGTTTCAAAAAATGGCATAACTATTGATCCTGCTAAAACAAAAGTTGTTGAAGAATGGCCACGACCGAAAAATATAACATAGATTCGTAGTTTTCTTGGTTTGGAAGGTTATTACTAGAGGTTAGTTGAAAATTTTTCATGGTTATCTAGTCCAATGACTAAGTTAACTCGAAATGGTGCTAAGTTTATCTGGACAAAATAATGTGATGATTGTTTTCAGGAATTGAAACGAAGATTGGTGAATGCTCCAGTTTTGGCACTACCTTCTAGAAATGGTGAGTTTGTTATTTACAGTGATGCTTCATTGAAAGGACTGGGATGTTCCCTAATGCGGAATGATTAGGTAATTGCTTTTTCTTCACGTCAATTGAAACCTCATGAGGTAAATTACCCTACACATGATTTGGAATTAGATGCTATTGTTTTTTCTTTAAAAATTTGGAGGCATCATTTGTATGGAGTGAAGTGTGAAATATATACTGATCACAAACGTTTAAAGTATATATTCACTCAAAAATAATTGAACATGAGACAGAGGAGATGGTTGGAATTAATCAAGGATTATGATTCCATGATCCATTACCATCTAGGAAAATAAAATAAAGTGGTCGATGATTTAAGTAAAAAAAATTAATGTCTTATTAGCCATGATACATTTGGAACGAGATCCATTGGTTTTTGATTTGATGAACTCTTTCATAGAAGTTGTTGGTGCAGGAAATTATTCTGTTTTGTTTCAGGTGTCAGTGAGATCATCTCTATCAGACAGAATAAAGAAAGCACAGAAAGAAGACAGTGAGTTGCAGAAAAAGGTAGAATTGGTTCAGAAGGGTAAGTTATCTGAGTTTAACATTGATAAGGATTGTGTTTTGAGATTTGTAAAGAGATTATGTGTGCCTCGTGATTCATAGTTGAATAATGAGTTGTTATGTGAAGCTCATAGCTCTCAGTTTTCAGTTCATCCTTGCAGTACTAAGATTTACACAGATCTTCAGGAGTATTACTGGTGGGATGGAATGAAAAGAGATATTACTGATTTTACTTTGAAGTGTTTGACTTGTCAATAGGTTAAAGAAGAGCGGCAGTTACCGAAAGGAATGCTTCATCCTTTACCGGTGCCGGAGTGGAAATGGGAAATTATATCCATGTACTTTGTTATGGGATTACCAATTACATCTCGATTCAATAATACAATCTAGGTTATAGTTGACAGATTGACTAAATCTGCTCATTTTCTTCCTATTCGAGATACATTGTCTCTAGATCTACTTCTTGGTTGTATGTTAAAGATATAGTCAGGTTTCCTGGAGTTCCCCTCTCCATTGTATATTATCGTGATCCTATGTTTACTTCTAATTTTTAGAAAGGCCTTCAAAAGGCATTGGGTACTGAATTAAATTTTAGTACAGCTTTTCATCCTCAATCAGACGGGCAGTTAGAATGAAAAGTTTAGACATTGGAAGATATATTATGAGCTTTCTCAATGGATTATCAGGTAAGATGGGACCAACATCTTTCTTTGGTTGAATTTTCATATAATTACAGTTTTCATTCTAGTATACAGATGGCTCCATTTGTGGCATTATATGGAAAGAGTTGTTGAACTCTAGCTTTTTGGGATGAAGTAGGTGAAAGGTAGCTGATGGGACCAGAATTGGTAGAAGAGATGGTAGAGAAAGTTTAGTTGATTCAGAAGCACATGAGAACAACTCAGAGTAGACAGAAAAGTTATGACGATAACTGGAGGAAGGATATTTCCTTTAAGGTAGGTGATCATGTCTTTCTCAATGTTTCTCCATCGAAAAGTGTGATTCATTTTGGTAAGAAGGGAAAGTTGAGTCTGAGGTTCATTGGACCTTATGAAATTCTGCAGAAAGTTGGATCAGAATTTTATCCTAGGTACACAATTTTTTTCATGTTTTGATGTTGAGAAAGTATATGCTAGATCCATCTCATGTTTTGAGCCCAGAGGTAGTTCAGTTGGAATAGAATCTCTCTTATGAAGAACAACTAGTTCAGATTCTTGACTATAGAGAGAAGGTGTTGGGGAATAACGCAATTTACCAGGTAATAGTTTGGTGGAAAAACCATATGGTTGAAGAGGCAACATGAGAATCTGAAAATGCTATGAGGGATAAATACCCCCACTTATTTTGATAAGTGAATAAAAATTGCGAGGACGCTATTTAAAAAAGGGGGGAAGGATGTAACATCCCATGTAAATAAAGAATAAGATATTTTCATACTTATTAATATTTTTGAATTAAATATTAATTTTACTTTAAAAGGGTTTCTATGTTTGAAGTGTACCCGATACACAACAACATGTTTCTTTGGAATCTTACGTTGCACACTAATAATATAATATTATTATTTTAAATTGTAGTTAATTACTAGCCGTTGTATTGGGGGGAATGAATGAAACTAACTAAAATATTATTATACATGATTGTTAAATGTATTTACTTTTATCCAATAAAATTTAGAGGCTTAAAATGTGAATGAATCTAATTTTAAGCATAATTTACATTAAAAGGCCGATTTACTGACTTTTAATGGAGAACCCTCGTTAAATATAGTTTTGTTCAAATTAATACATTCTAATTGACCAAATATAATCCTTCTTTAGAATGGGGATATCAAATTTTACTTTGGGTAATTTTTTGGTATTTTTCTGATAAAGTTCATTTTTAATGAATAGTGAAAACTGCTGTATTTTAATTCCAAAGTGCATTTTAATATAATTAATTTATATGGATAGATTATATTTTTATTTGGATTTAAATTTAAATTGAAATATATTTTTAAAATTTAATCCAATGTTGGTCATTGGAATTAATTTCACTTTGAAATTGGGCATAATCAAGTATCAATCTTTTGATAGTTATTATTTCTTAAAAACACGCTATTTTTTTAACAATGGGAATTCATTTTCAAATTAATTAATGCCACTTCTATGTTTTGAATTTGAAAAAATAGACATCAATTTTAAATTTGGAATATAAAATAATTCTTAGGCTGAATTTTTGGTATTTTTCGGAAAAACATCATTTTTTGATGAACAGTGACTCCACTTAGTGGTAGTTAAAAAACTGACTTTTTCATTTAAATGAAATTTTACCACTTCTGTGAATTTAATTTCAAAAATACTACATACATGGTTGTTATCAAGAATTAAAATGTGGTTCATTAATATAGAAATAATTTTTGGTGAATTGTAACTTTTGACTTTTATTTACTGCGGTTAAAGGTAAATAAGGTAATTCAAGGTTAAAAGAATATTATAATAATTCAAAATTAGCTTAAAACTTGTCCTAACCTTATTAGATGAGTAGTGGATGACCATGGGAATCCCTGGGTCTATTGTGGGACACCTTGGAGCCACTTGGGAGTGATAATGACAATTTATACTAATTAATTTAATGTAAAGGCAAAATAGACATAAACAAAAATCATTTAGTAATTCATTTTTATATGGTGTTATATAAGAAATAGTTTTTACTATAAATATTCATTGTGAAGCTAAAATTATTTAATACATAATGGTATTTGTTTTAAATTTTTTATACAAAAAATAAAGTAAATTATTTATGACATAATAATGATGCAGTGTTTACCTCAATAATAAATGATTTAAATAAATAAGATTATAATGATTAAATTATTATCTAAAACAAGTCAAATTATGATTGGGTGATTTTATTTAGACCATGAATCATCTTATGTACGACTAAAATGATCTTTGGACCATTATAAACCTAATATCATTATATTATAAAATAATACTTTCACACTTTCCTAAAGAGCCCCTCCTTCCCCTTATAAAAGGAGACCATTGTAACCAATTCATCACACCTCTCAAGCCATTTGGCTCATCAAAACTCTAAACAATTAATCTCCCAACATCCCTCTATTTCCCCTAGAATCCTTACTTTAGGCAGAAGGCACTTTAAGTAGTCCTTTTGGTTTAAACCAAAGGAAGTTATCCAAATTAAAGGTAACAGTTTCTCTTAAATTGTTTTCTTTTATTTTACTTCTCCAACCCCTAAACTATTTTGATTCCTTTATTTTGTAACAAAAACACTATCCTCAATATACTAGGATGTTTTTATGAGAAATATTATAACTACACACACACACACCTCCATCTAATGGGTGAAGAACATAATGTTTCTGTGGATGAAAAACTAACGCCTCACGAAATGAAGATTGTTCGATTATATCCTACCGCCTCTCATGGTGGCCATTTTTATGGAAATGTATTTATATATGATATATATTATGTTTATGTTTTCTTTATTCTTTGGTATTTTCCATTTATATCATGCCTTTATGGTTTCCATGGTGGGTAAATATGATAATCTCATTTGAGGAAGTGCGGACTACCGCCCCCTCAAAGTGATGTGATTCGTTAATGCCTTATGTGGGATGTATAATGGATGGAGTTAATGATATTATTTATGATATTATACTTGAATTATAATATAACTATGTATAATTATTTTTTATTTTCATTAAAATAATAAATAGATTTTAAAGTAGCATTCATGCATACGTACGGCTTACCGTCTCCATGAATGGTGAATTTAATTTCTTACCTCCAAATGTTAAGTACTATTATAAATACATGTATATTCTGGATATATATGATATATATGATATCTAAATCATGAATTCAATTCTATATATAATTAAAATTTTACCACATGAACAACATGTAATTATAAGAAGTCTATTTTTGACTCAAGTGACAAATATCGACAAAACACACGTTATTAACTTAAATGGTTACATAATGTTTATAACATGGAAATAAGTGATATAAAAGGAATAATAAACTTGAAAAAGGTTATTAAGAAAGTATAAATTATCTTTAGTTTATTATTCAGGAGATTAATGAATGATCGAGTCAATTCGGACACGAGGTAAGGGACTTCGTCTCAATCTCCTTTAATTGAGGAATATTTTGTTTTAATACACAACTTTATTTTATATGCTGTATAAACACCATTGAGTTTTCAAAGGGAATAGTTTTCTATGAAGCATTTTACTAAACGACAAAAAGGAATTTTTCTTATAACGTAAGTGGTGACAATGACCTTTCTGCCGCCTCGAGTATTATTTGATCTTTGGCTTCCTCAACAAGCCATACTGTTTTTAAAATAAAATAAATACCTTATAATCATTTACGTAGTTTTGTTATTGAAAATGGTATTGAAAATGGATTTTTTATATCAATATATTTAATTTATATATTGTGATTGAAATGTGGAAATGTTTTCTTTCCTTTATATTTTTTGTATGTGTTATGATTGTATATTGGTACTTGGACATTTGACGGGTGGTTACGTGATAAACCAAATGACGGGTGGTTCCGTGAATACTAGGATGAGTGTTTACATTATAAACTTCAATTCATTGGGTATGGAAGTCGGCCGTAAGGCTATTCCATTTACTGATATGTGTGGAATTCGACCGTACGGTTATTCCATTTATGTATGTTTATGTCCCAAGTTACCATTATATGTTATGTGTTATTTATATGGGTTTTATGGTAATATTTTGGTTAAAAAAGGGTAAGTAATGATCCTTTATTTAGTGAAGAGTATTTAATACTTCATAAAGGTGAAAAGTAGTACTTATGTTAATGTATTCATGGTTTACTTTTTGTTTTGAAAAACTAACAGTTTTACTTCTTTGTGTATCCCTTACTGAACTTTTTGTGCTCATCCCAAGTTTTTGAAATGTTTTTATCAGGACATAATGTGGAATAGGGTAATGGATGGGATGAAGGAGAAGTTATGATATCTTAAACATGGAACTAGACATGACTCTTTTTTTTCAAGAGTTCATGTTTTGTAAGAAAAAAAGGGAACTATGTAGAAGTGTCTACTCTGTAATATTTTGAGAAGTAATATTTATGGCCTAACTCTCTAAAACTATAAACCTAAAAAGATCCTCAATGTGAATTTTTCATTTAATTCAAGATTATGTCTGGTTTTATGGTCGGGTCCTTATATTATGACTTATTGTTGATGAGTAATCATTAGAATGTGTATTTTATAACTATCCAGATAAAGGTAGAATCATTATGTATGATAACAACGATGATTAATATCATCTCATAAGAAATTTTACATCATGAATAAGAATTACCTCGTATAATAGAGTTGTTATATTCTGAATATCGTGTTCAACCACAAAATATAAAACATTAACTAGATGTTTACACTGATCATGTATGATTAAAAATTTATTAACAAATGATTAATTGAAAAAACTCACAACCCTAGAAAATTTAAATAGTAATATTATGATTTATGAAATATTAGACTCCTTTTATATTAAGGACATGTAGTAAATATGTTAAAATAACATTGGTGCATAAATCTATAGGTAAGGTTTTATATTTATCCAACACTCAGTTCATTGAATATATAGAGTTGTTACACTATCATTATAAATACATATTTAGTACAATAATCTATGTTAATTCCCATATGGAATGATTCTAAAGAGGGTATATTTTACCATATTTTATGTAAAAATAATAAGATAACTAAATAGAGTTTCTTGGAAAGAATTATCTAATTGAAATGAAATACAATAAGTATATGGGTAATAAATGGATGAGTAAAATAATATATAATCATTAAAAATTTAATAATAATTCATTCAGAAAATACATTGTGGATAAAATATATTAACATGAAGACATTAGAGATGATTCATCACATAATTTAAAATGATACCCTCACCCGTATTGTAAATGGTTTACACTCTTAACCATTATATCAATGTGAAAATGTATAATAATTTTACTAAATAACTTTTTCATATAAATTTCTATATATAATTTTAATATAAAATGTTAATTATTTATTTATTTTATATTATTTACCAATCATCGACCCCATTTATTCACAATTTTCAAAAATAATGGCATCTAAAAACCCCATGATGGTGGAGAAATAACATAGGTATCAATACATTATTTTTAATTCATAGTGGACCCATGTCACTAATCATTTATCATTATGATTTGATTTTATTAAGTTTTTGAAATTTAATTTCAAATAGTAAGTGTAGTAATTTTCACATTTTAACTTATTTCACACTACATCATTACATATATAACAAAAAATTATTCTATTTTTCATGTCACATAAATTCATAGTTTATGTAATGATTTGGGTCATGACATCAATGATACATGATTATACCGTGTAGAGAATGGGGATGGGTGAATGTCTATATATCAAAACTAATTACCATGTATGGGGGTGATGCTTTTGTTTCATAATATATTTTTAAAAATGTATCAGAATCCACTATTTTATATTACTATGTTGATATAAGAATTATATGAATTATATTGTCTACAAACATTTTCAATCATAGAAAATCATTGATTCTACCAAGTGGGTAAACAATTGATTGACTTTTTTTCTTAATATCAATTTTCTAGTATTTTACTTATTTATATTTTGTTTCATTCATTTTACTCAATAAAAAATTACATCATTTAATATGCTTTCAAAAAATATTAATATAAAATCAAAAAAAATTAATTAAATTATGAGTGGTGGTATATTCTCCCTAATAAAATACAAGTGGTCATCTGAGTAGGAAGTGTGTATTAGTATATAATGTAATATCATTAAAAAAATACATTATAAAGTTTTGGTGCCTCTCAATATTCATGAAATTCTAGTAGATATTGGCACATCATCCATTTTTTTTTGTTTTATTAATATTTTCAATTAAATCAATTAGTTTATTTTTTAAAAGAATATGTTTATTTATCTCCATCAAAATTTTGATAAATTGATTTCTTATTTCATATAACTTTGAGGGGAGTTCATAGGTAAAATTGAATATAATACATATATATAGAGATCATCAAGGATATCAAGGATTAACTCAACCATCCATGTCTCGAATTTTGGGAAATGGTGGGCATATAATTCTTGGATTTCTTACTAGAGTTTTATAAATTTTCATAGGTGGAATCATGAGGAAATATATTCCCTACCACATTTCTAGAGGACATAGAAATAATGGAAAATACATTTTAGAATCACTAAACATATTTATTTTATGACTAAAATAAAATGAAAAATATTATTAAAAAATCATGGTATATTTTTAATGGGAGATGATAGAATCATATATTCTACTAGTCATAAATTTTCTGAACTCCATTTTATGAATCATTATTTCTACTATAAGTATTTTGATACAACATTATTTGAGTTATTATTATATGTTTATTGGTACTAATAAGAATAATAATTGTAAGAACCCTGTATCTGGAATCCCAGATACGATACTGCAATTTCATACATTTCCATGATTTCATGGATTCCAATTCTAAAGTAACAATCTATTTATCATTATTAGAAAACTAGAAGAATTAATTGAACACATTTTACATTGTGAATAAAAAATAAACCACAATAAATTAAAAAAGAATATAAACCAAATCCTTGATAACACATTCAAATATATCGAATTTATAGCCTGTGGAAACGGAAGAAAAAAGATTGAGCTCAAATTCACAATAAGGGTAAGTGTTGATCATGTTTATTCCTGAATCAATACACATAATTAGTATGTAAAGTTAAATAACTGAAAATACAATATATATAATAAACAAACTGATAATGAAATGAATCCATATATTTTATAGTGAAAATCCTCTAGATATTAATTTCAATATTTGAATAAATGAAAGTGCTTAATTTATCTATTTCCATGTTTCTATGGTATATGATACCTTTACCATCAAGATATATCTTGATGATATTTGAAAACATACTGGTAAAAAAACAATGTAATGTTGCCTACTCACTCATCTCATGGGAGAACCAATGAATTAATGGAATTACATTAACTGGTCCCCAACCCATGTATTTCATGTCCATAGAATTCCTCATATATAAGTTAATAAATTTAATTTATTAATAATTTGCCTTATAAAATATCTATAATGAATAAAAGAATCAAATTTATAAATAGTTCACTAATTAATAAAATAACCATAAAATAATACACTATTTTTAAACAAATAGTATATAGGATATGAAATAATCAAATTCCACATAAATGATATTTATATTTAGAAAAAATGTAATTTATAATGAATAATGATTACAATTAAGTGATTGTTTCAGGATAATGTTAAATTTTAAAATAGAAAGTGGGAATGTAAAATAATTGAAATATAATATTAATATACCATGAAGGATAAAGTATTTATTTTATTTCATGACAATGGGGAATTATATAAAACACATAAAATTTTCTTTTTCATAATAAAAAATATATATATCGATGGAATGTAAATTTGTGAAAAATCACATATCTTGAGTCTAACATGTCACATGTGTCTTTATGTTCTAGAATAATTTATATATAATAATTACTTATAAGTCTGATACACTGTTTGATTTTTTTTATTTTTATTTATCTTATTTTTTAGTTATATTCTATTATTTAGTAAATTAAATATTTGTTTTAGTTATTGACCATATTTGGACTAAGTGTAAAAAACGACATTGGTTGTTCATATATGGTCAAAATGGTCATTATTTTAAAAAAATCCAAAATATAATCATCAAATAATAATAATATTTATACATTATTTATAATTTTATAACCTATCATGGAATATAGTTATGAAAAATGAACTAAATTTACGATCCTGGAGACGGTAGGTCGTGCATACACATGAGTAATGTTTCAATTCATTCTATGATCATTATGGAAATAAGGAAATTAAACATTTTATCTATTGAATGATAATTATATCTTAAATAATACAATATTTAATATCATAATAATTATATATAGTTAATTTGGTACAAAATTAGTCACTTTTCATTAGGGAGGAGATATTCCAGATATCAATGAATGATGTTATCAGTGAATCAGTATGCGAAATTTGAATAATTGATGTATTATATTAATATAAATGAAATAATTCCATAAATATAATAATAAGTTTATTTATATTGTATATTTTATATAAAACTAACCTCAGTAAATAACATTTAAACCTTGAATGAATCACATCAATTTGAGGAGACTCTTATCCACATATCTTCAAACAATTTCATCATATTGCCAGAAAAGGGAAATCATAACGGAATGAGTTATAAAAAAATTACATAATAATAATTAAATCATTAATAATATTTATATAATTTTAAATAGTATTTACTTCATTATTCAAAACCATGAATTGTGGTAATTAATGATGGAACAACATTAGTTCATACAGTCATAGTCCGCCATACACACAGAAAATGTGTGTGTATATTCTTTGATAGATGAATGTGAAGTCTTAGGGAATAACATTTAAACAAAAAAGTCTATGTATATTTATTTAACTTTGGTTATTATATAAGCAACAAATCAGGATGAGTTAATGGATGGAGAAAGATTTAAAACAAAAGAGCTTATTGCAGAGTGTTACCTATTATTTAGGAAAATCTTTTTAATTTTCATCAAAATTCATATTTGGAAGTCTTTATTCCCAATGTGAGGATTCTATTAATAGAGGAGTGATTCTGTGAATTTGTTATGGTAGTGTTTTTCAGTAAAACATTTATTGGGTGGTGTTGAGTCATGGGGGAGTGAGTGCATTTTTATAGTGGGGGAGGAGTGGAATTATTATAAATTTAAAATGTTAAACACTATTGGGGGTTCACCCTTAAAACATGTTCGTAAAAAACAATAAAATTATACAATTATGGAAGTTATTTTATCTTGAATACCTAACCACAAAAATTTCAATTTTTTAATTTTCTTCCATTACTTCTATGTTTCCCAACTTTTTCTACTTTGGTTGTTTATAAAGGAAAGTAATTTTATAACATATGTATTCTATCCATTAGAGTTAAAATCAAATGATCATAGAAATATAAATTTTAACCATTAATTATACATAATAAATAAATTTTAAAAAATAAAAATATTTGGTTTTTTAGAAATTAGTTTTAACACATACTCAAGTAATGTGGGAAAACACTCATTAAACCGTAACTGCAGTGATAAATGTTTCTTACTATTTTACTATAAATAAAGTAATTATAAAAGGATTATTGGTCAAATAATGGAACATATTAATTATTTATTAACATTTATAAATAAAGTTAAAAAAATTTCTTATTAGAAATTTTAAATCAATTAATTAAATATCTTTTATTTCAATGTAACATTTATGTCAACATTGAAATTATTAATTTCATTTGAATTTTTGAATAATAATATAATTAAATAATTCTAATTTTTAAATTTAAATTATTTATATAATGATATATTATTCTAAAAAATTAATATATTATAATAATGCACTCATTTTTTTCACAATTAATATATTTAAATAGTTTATCATACTCAATTATTTTCTAAATAGTTACTATGTAGGAATTTATAATGAATTGAAAATATTTATATCAAATATAAATATTAAAAATAAAATATTATTGAAAAAATAACTCATTTATATTTCTAATTGATATGAATAATGAAATATGTGATGGTTTTTCCTTATATCAAGGCTTTATAAATGTAATTGGTATGAAATGATCATTTTTTGTATTTTTCATTACACAACTTATTATATAGCTCAAATTCAAGGTATAGTACTCTAATAACTAATAAAATAATAGAAAAAATGTATATACTCCATATATGGATATAAAATGGGAGTTGTAAAATATTATTGGTCATTTGGGACCACATGTTCAATGTTTAGTCTCTTGATAAGAAAAATTAAACCTTAATTGTTATAATTAATATTAATTTCTTTCACTAATATTTTAGGTCTTGAACAATGATGATATGAATATAAATTATAGATTATAATTATTAAAAATATTTAATCCGTTATTACAAATTAAAATCATTGAATTGGGAGATATTAATTTCAAATTAATCCCACACTCATTAGGAGAAACCATGTTTTTAATGTAAAAATGATTAAAAGTTCACTATGTTTTTTTTATCTAAATTCAATATGAAAATGATTATAATTAATTAAACTGGATTAATAGATGTATTATTATTATAATTTATTTTTAAATATAATAAAAAATATAATTTAAGATGATAAATTTTTTATATGTAATTTTTAAATTTCAATAAATATTTTGCAATCATTATTATTCAAAAAAAATTGAAACATCTCATAAAAAAAATAACCGCAAGAAAAATTTTATATTCTCCTAAAAAATTCATTATATTTTCAATTAATATTTATAAAATATTAAAATTCATATTTAAAACATGTACGCCATTAAATTTTGGGGAATCACCTTTTGAAAAATATAACTTTTTAAATAAAAAATTAAAATTTTTATCATATCCTATAAAATCAATTGGATAAATGTAAAAAATATTTTATTTAGTATAAATTATATATATATATATATATTAAATTTGTATCATTATCTATAAATGATTATTTTCGTAAATATATTTTAAATTCTTAAGAAGTTACCAAAAGGATCAGACAGAATATATAATTTGGAGCAAAAGTTTGAAGTGAAGACCATCATAAATATGCTAGAGGAAGAATAATATGAGACATATGGGAATGTGGTGATTTTAATTACTCATGAAGAACCAAATATGTAGTACATGAAGGGTTGGGGACACTCATAATAATAGGTTGTCACCCTAAATTCTCCCACCAAATTTATATTCTACATTTGCATATCATTTTCTAGTGATGATATCATTTTTATTATCTCCTCAAATTTTCCACTCTTGGTGTTATCTCATGGGAACCATGAAAATAAATGTATGATGATTTATATTAAACTGACCAATATATATTTTTTGTTATATATCAAAAACTAGAAATTTTGAAATAAATTAAATAAGAAATAACGAACGATTGTTTAGTAAAACCATGAAATCAATATTTTCCCATTCATTTAACATTTAAACATATTTTTGAATAGATTATGTCCTGATTATTTTTGGGGTTATTTTATTGACTATTGAGTTTCCCTCATGGGGACCCAACTCATGTTACCCATGAAATATACATGGTTATATCTACTGATCCCACTAGTAGCTCATTTCATACAACTAGAGTTTTTCACATTAAGGAGGGAATTTAAAATTTTTTGCGGGGGAATATAAATCCTATTATAGTTTTCTATGTATTTTTATATTATATATTTCTTTCATTTCATAAATGGTTTCAAATTATTTTCTATACATTAAATAATACAGTTTTTGATATATATAGTAAATATTGTACGTTTTTGAAAATATTTATTTCAAGGATTGGAAATTAAATAAATAATTTAAATGAAAAATATTAAAGTGGATTAATGATTAAATAAAACATACTAGATTAATGAATATATATATATTTTTTCTCTCATAATACCCAAATTTTAAATTCAATGATCCATAACTATGTCATACATTATATAAATTTCATCAAATTATAATTTTTTGCGGAGTTCAGATCCATATAGAGATTATAATAATTTCCAAAATCATAGATTATGCTTCTTTGAAAAATAAACTGCGAAAATATAGAGTTATATTGATTTTAGATAATTCTATAATGATATTTTTCCTTGAATTAATGGCCAAAAGTTACCTCAATGGATTCTTTCTTATTGTAATAATATGTTTAGTATTATCCATGATATGTTAATAAATGCAATTTACCTAGTATTTCCTCATTAGAATTTTGATTTAGTGTCTTATTATAGAGTGATATATATTTTATTATAAATAATATTCTTGAATGACCAATTTGAAAAAGAATTTTTCTAATAAATATCATAGTGATGAATCAATGCTTGTGAATATAGGATGAATTTTTATATTTTTGATTATGATGAAGGTTCTAGGAATAGTGGAAGCGTGTGGCTAGATGTGCCCACTTGGATTTTTGTCATTAGAAATGATCAATCTGGGATCAATATGACGATAAATTCTAGTCTCCAAGGATCGAATAACAGAAATAGACAAAATAAAAGTGAGGTTCCGAAACCACAAAGTAGGATCCTTACAGGTTGATTATAATTAATTTAATTAATTGAAAAGAAATACCTTTTGGGTGTTCTTTCTTCGTTGATATTCTTGATCACGTTCCGATGTGATTCATCATTGCGTCGCAGAAGCCAAGTGTAGACTTCCTCTAGCGGTGATCCACACATGTACTTCGTATCTCGGGACGTCGCCAAAAGATTATCTGGGTGCTAGCGTAGAGAAACCTTTTCTTGGGTTGTCCGCCTAAGATCGTCTTGATCCGATGGAAGAGGATATCTCTCGGTCTTAAGAGAATTCTTGGAAGAAGAGGTTCTCTCGGCCTTGAAATAATTCTCCAGAGATGTTGTGTGTAGGAAGAGAGTTGGGGTTGCGAGAATATTTATAATCGGGTGTGTGGGGTTATAGATTTATGATAATAAATAAACGCGTTACACATTTTATTTATTTCATTAACTCTTATTGAAAACCCCATGTTGAATAATTATTTCTTTGACATGCGCCCACTCTGATTATAACAAATATGATTTAAAACAATATTATATCCTCAAAATCCCGACTGGAGAAACTACATGGCGTGTATTAATAAATACACGGCGTGTACTTGTTTTTCATTGAAAACTACACGGCGTGTACATTCAATGTACACAACGTGTATATCTTGTTTTCATTTATTCATTTCCTTTCCATAAAGAAAACTACTCGGTGTGTAATTATTAATACAGGGCGTGTATTTGTTTTCCATGAAAAACTACACGGCGCGTAATCTTTAATACACGGCGTGTATATCTTGTTTTTCATTTCCTTTTTCCTCCATCATTAAAACGATTTAGGATTCCTTGAATAATTATTAAACCATGTACGGGAATAATCTTTATTCTACTTGAGATACTTGAATACACTTAGTGTGTGTCCCTCTAGGCCTATTTCTCGTTGGCATTAGGCGGGCTTGCCTAAAGTCCAAGATTACTGTCTAGAAACGGGTCAAGGCACCCAAGAGAAAGAAGTTGACGCCGCATTGATGTATCACCACATACGAATTCTTACTGTGTTATTTAATCCCTTTGTCTTGATATCTCATCAAGCAGGTTTCATGGTAGTGTCATAAACCTATATTCTTGATCCTTCATTCTTTGACTACTTGAAATAAACTCTTCGCTCAAACCATGGTCATGGAATTTAATGTGACGGTTCTATTTCAATCAAAGGGCCAAGATATCAACTTCCATAAATGGAAGGGAAAAATCCTTCCTCAACTTATCCATTAACAACATGTCACTTGTGACGCACCCAACATACCCTACTTCCTGCCAACTGTCCGCGTGATGGTTTTCGTCAGTAAATCTAAGTGTGTGAGTCATGACACTAGTTAATGATAATCTTCCAGTCTAAGGACCATTACACACGCTCGTAGATAGCAATGTACGATGAAACCAAGACATGAGGAATTGCTACTAGCGGGTCTGTTCTCATAATCCCCCATCTTAGAGATTACCAAGTTTGAACTCCATGAGAGAGAGTCTCTTTTTCTTATGAGTACTCGCACATGACGGTCTATATACTATGTGTCCTATCATAGTATTTCATCCAACCATAGAAAATTATTTAATAATATTGTTATAGAATTTCAAGGTTCTCATCATAGTGGGGATCTTCCAGGACCTTATCAATGAAATAAATATTCCAGGAAATTATTATATTATAGTCATGCAGAACAATGAACAATATATAATAAGTGAACATTCATGTAATCAAAGTAAAAAATAGTTGGTTCTCAGAACACCAACCCTTAAAAACTCCCACTTGTACTAGAGCCAACTTCCTACAACTTCTAGTCCGGTAGACCTCACATGATGATCATGTTTCTGCTAAGTCAAGGCTTTAGTCAAGGGGTCCACCACGTTGTCTTCTGTGGAAATACTGCTCACTGCAACTTCACCTCTTTGAGAAAAATCCCTCAAGAGATGATACTTCAGATGTATGTGCTTTGTCCGTTGATGTGACCCTAGATCTTTAGCAAGTGCCACCACTACAGTATTATCACAATAGAGTGTGATAGTATCTTTACTGCTCGGTACTACATCTAGCTCATGGATGAAGCTTCGAATCCATACTGCTTATTTAGTTACCTTAGAAGCTACGATATACTCAGACTCCACTGTAGAATCTTCCACCACACTTTTCTTTGAGCTCTTCCAGCTGAATGCACCTCCATTCAAACTGAAGATGTATCCAGTCTGCGACTTCATGTCATCATGATCATTCTGGAAACTAGCATCTACATGTCCTCTGATTACTAGTTCCTCATCTCCTCCATAAACTAGGAACATATCCTTAGTATGCCTCAGATACTTAAGGATATTCTTGATTTCCATCCAATGGAGGTCTCCTAGATCATCTTGATATTTTTCTACCACACTTAATGCGTAAGCAACATCTAGCCTCGTACATAGCATATCATACATGAATGACCCAATCGCGGATGCGTAAGGTATCCTTGCCATTCTATTTCTTTCCTCATGTGTCTGAGGACACATTTTCTTGGAAAGATGAATGCCATGTGACACTAGCAACAATCCCCTCTTGGACTGTTCCATACTGAATCTCTTCAGTATCTTGTCAATGTATGTACTTTGACGTAGGCCTAGTATTCTCTTGGTTCTATCACGATGGATCTTGATCCCAAGAATATATGCTACCTCACCCCAGTATTTCCTGGAGAAGAATTTATTCAACCATTCCTTAACTGACTATAAGATAGGTACTTCATTTTCAATTAGTAATATATCATCAACATATACTATTAGGAAAATGACTGCACTTCCACTAAACCTTTTGTAGACACAAGGCTCACATTTGCTCTTAACAAAGCCAAATTCCATTAAATCTTCATGAAAATGAATGTTCGATGACCTTAATGCTTTCTTTAATCCATAAATGGATTTCTGCAACTTACATACCTTTTTGGAATCATTTGGAGTCACAAACCCTTCAGGTTGTGTCATGTAGACATCTTCCTGGAGGTTCCCATTAAGGAATGCTGTTTTGACATCCATTTTCCAAATTTCAAAGTCATGGTAAGTGGAAATGGCCAACAGGATTCTGATGGATTTAGGCATTGAAACCGGTGAAAAAGTTTCATCATAGTCAACTCCTTGACACTATCTAAAACCTTTTGCAACTAGTCATGCCTTGTAGGTGCTGACTTGCCCCTCTATGTCCAGTTTCTTCTTGAATACCCATTTATTACCAATAGTCTTTACATCAACTGGAGGATCTACCAAAATCCAGACATGGATTTGGTACATGGAATCTATTTCAGAATTCATGGCTTCTTCCCCCTTGGCAACGTCTGTGCCTTCAACTACTTCCTTGTAGGTAAGAGGATCATCATGTCCAACAATAATGAGTCACCATCCTCGATGACAAGAAAACCATATCATTCTGGTTCCCTCACCTCTCTCATGCTTCTACGTAGTTCTTGTGTCTATTGAATAGATTGTTCTTCCATGGGGATTTGTGAAATATATTCTTGTACTAACTCTTGTGTATCATGAGCCTCGAATTCATCGAAGTCTATCTTGCTCCCACTATCTTTTTTGGAGATTTTCTCCTTCTAAATGAATATGGCGTGTCTTTCCACTGTAACATTTTTGTCTAAGGGATTGTATAGGTAATATCCCCTTGTTTCTTTGGGATATCATATAAAGATACACTTTGTACCTCAGGGTAAAATTTTGTTACCTGAAGAGGCCTTAACAAATTCTTCACTACCCCACACATGTAAATATGATAACATGGCATTGCGTCCATTGCATAACTCATATGGAATACCATTTATCGATTTAGTTGGTACTTGGTTTAGTATGTGCGTTTTTGTTTGTAATGAATATCCCCAAAAGGATAATGGAAGAATCACATGACTCATCATTGATCTCACCATGTCCAATAGGGTGTGGTTCCCCCTTTCACTTACACCATTCCACTACGGTGTGTAAGGAGGAGTGAGTTGAGATAGAATCCCAAACTCCCGTCAGAAATCAATGAAGTCCTGAATAAGATATTATCTTCCTCTGTATGAGTGGATTTTCTTAATCTTCTTACCAATATGGTTCTCAACCTCAATCTTGTATTCTTTGAACCGATCAAAAGAATCTGACTTATACCTCATTAAGTAGATATATCCATATCAACTAAAATCATCAGTAAAAGTTATGAAGTATGAGAACCCACCCCTTGCCTCAACTGGAAATGGCCCACACACATCTGTGTGAACTTATTTTAGAAGCTCTTTAGGTCTTTCACCTTTCCCACTAAATGGGGCTTTGGTCATTTTTCCTTGTATAAACGCATGACATACACCAAGTGGTTTTAGTTCGAAAGAATCTAAATACCCATCTTGATGTAGTTTTGTCAAATGTTTCTCATTGACATGACCTAGCCGATGATGCCAAAGTTGGGTGTGGTATGAGTCATGTGAATTGACTTTGTCATTGATTTCCATTACTTGGTTTGTGTAGTCTATCACATAAAGGCCGTCATATAAATGTTCCCTACCAAAACAAATTCTATCTTTATAAAAGTTGCAACATTCATTTCCAAACTTGAACATGAATCCATTAGTATCTAATATGGAAACTGAAATAATGTGTTTAGTAACATAAGGCACATAATAAAAACCCTTTAACACCAAGATCATTCCTGTTGGAAACGTGAGGTGGTAGTCTCCGAGAGCTACAACAGCAAGTCTGGCTCTGTTGGCTGCTCGTAGATCTACCTCCCCTCGATCAATCTTCTTGAATATACTTGGTTCCTGTATTTGGATATAGATGTGAGAACCAAAAGTAGTATCTAATACCAAATTAGAAGAAACAGATAGATTTTATTCGATAACAAATGCACCTGAAGCTTCCCCTTGCTTCCTTGGATGGGTGTAGTTTTTCTTCCAGTGGCCCTTCTTGCCACATGCGAAACAAACAACATCTTATTCCTTTGTTTCCCCTTTGATCTTCCTTTTCTTGGAAGGCCTTGAAGAAGCTTTGGGATTAATGATCTTCACCTTCCATTTCCATTTATTCACCATAAGGACAGAAGGCTTTTCATGCTTCATTTCATTGTCCACTTGGAGAATAAGGATAAGAAGATTAGATAGAGACTTCACAATGTTGTTCATGTTGAAATTAACAAAAAAGTTTGAGAAGCTCTGGGGGAGTGATGCAAGAATGAGATTGGTACCCAGTTCTTCGAGGAGTTTAAACCCTAGAACCTCCAAGTTCTCAATGTATCCAATGAGCTTGACTACATGAGGCCCGGCTGGGGAACCCTCTCCAAGCCTGCTATGAAATAGAGCCTTAGAGATCTCAAACCTTTCATGTCTTTCTCTCTCCTGGTATAGACCATAGAGGTGCTGGAGCATTCTATAGGCATCCATGTCTTCATGAGACTTCTTGAGCTCACTAGACATTGATGATAACATCAAACATTGAACGTTGAGAGCATCATTCAAATGTTGATCATAGACCTGGAAATATTCATCACTCACCCCTGGGGCTGGAGAATCTGGAAGTGAGGACTCTAGCACGTAAAACTTTCATTCATGGTGTAGGATAACCCGAAGGTGCCTAAACCATTCCTGAAAGTTACTGCCAGTGAGGATATTGTCTTTATCTAGTATTGATCGCAGAGAAAATGGGGTTGATGAGTTTTTCATCTTGATTTTACAATTTAAAAGAGCAGATTTATTAGTACTTTCTTGATTACAATTTATGTGAAATAATGAATAAAAGAATTAATATTCCCACTATTTTATCAAGTCCCAATATCCCTCACCATTGAACTCAGAATGTCCAGTTTCTTTGACATTCTAGTGTAAAGGATCCATATTCCCCTTCGCATAACCCCAATAAGGGTTGGTCAAGCTATTTGAAGGTATTTAGGTAGGCAGGTCTTTTCCAACTGTGAGCTTACAGTTCCTTGATCTGTTGAGTGAATTATATGATCCTGAAATCCTGACTTGGATTTCCTCAACTCTTTCCTCCAATATTACACCATGTCTAGCAAGGGATACTTCTCTTGATTTAATATGGTTAAGTCAACCCGAAACCTTTCATAAGAGCTTCCTTTATAAAAGTAAGTGTCCCAACAAGGGTTGGTAAAACACATAGTTTTATTGAGTGTTTCCCTTAATCAGGTAATGGAAGGCTTGGGCTAACATAATATGGTATTGGGGAATTTTAGTCCTTTATGCGTTGTTTTTGCATTATCACATGCTTTTTAATATTAAGTGATGCTTTCTTAAGTGATTAACCATGTTCTGATAATGTTTTTGCATTGTTTGGATTTTATTTTCTTCCATATTTGCATGCTTATTCATTTTATTAATTATGTGATCGTGGCAACACATACATAATAAATAAACCATGCAACTAGACAGAAATAAAATAAGATGGAATGATCATGAGCTTATATTTAGTTAGCTTATCTAACAGTTATGATAAGCTAACCCCGACCTAGGGAAAACACCTTGAACCTGATGGTTCGTGTTTTGAAGCTCCCACCTGTCCACCTTTGTATCTTCATGCATCGGTTTTGCCTCGGCTTCGGGATTTGAATCGTCTCCTCTATATTGGGAGATCCTCCATTACATGGGTTTACATTAAAGAAACCATGGGCACGCATGCCCTAAATTTTATTGGAAGAAGGCTCGCAGACCAAAAAATTTAAATTGAATATGTTTAAATGAAACCATACACACATAAAAAGGGTCTTTGGTATAGCTCATGATCATCCATAGCATGCAACGACATTTACGCATATTTAGAATTCAAATTCTTTTAATCGTTCTATTATTTAAGACAAATCACGCTTGAATTAAATTAATTATGATCTTATAATTAATAAATTCTTTATCTTAATTTACCTTCTGAATTTCCTTGAGATTCTTATCATCCATATTCCTTGTACAGGTCTTTGTACTTTTGGAGGAAACTTGGTGAAATTTCTTGAAAGTACACGATGTGTAGTTTATATTTACACAACATGTATTTCTGTTCACCTTTTATCCAAAGTACACGCCAGGGATTTGGCGTGTTCTCTATACCTTGTAAATTTTGGAGTACATGGCATGTAGATTAATCATACATGGTGTGTACTTCCTTGTTACGCGGTAACTGGCCTGGCGATCTCGTGTATGCGGAACACAGCTTCTCCTCGTACATAGTTTCACTTTGGACAGATCGGAATACACAACATGTTTCTCCAACAGACAAGCCGTGTATTCTGGTTTCCACATTCCGTTCAATTACAGTCAACACAGCGTGATTAAAACTTAAGCATAATCAATTCACATGGTGTGGTTTGGTGGACCAGTGCCGGTTCATTGAACCTTAGTAAACGACGTGTAGTTTTAATTACCCGTTGTGTAATCCCGTGTTGTACAGACAGAAAGGGAGGCTCCCTCGGATGAGTTCCTCATTTTTATTTTTATCAAAATTAAAAATAAAAAGGAAATTTATCTGATATGAATCATGAAATGAAGGAGGAAGAACATATCACATTTATTCAGATTTATAGAACAATTTATTTCGAATTGAATCAGATATAAATGCATAAATTATCAACGAAAATTAAATAACTATAATAAACGTTGTAACCTCGCTCTGATACCATTTGACGCTTCTGGGTGTAGCGGAAGCGCATTGGTGGATGTGAAAACTTGGAGTTTTGTCATTAGAAATGATCAATCCAGGATCAATACGACGATAAATGCCAATCTCCGCAGATCAAATCACAGAAATAGAAAAAATAAAAGGGAATTCAAGAAAACAAAAAGTAGGATCATTACAGGTTGATTATAATTAATTTAATTAATTGAAATGAAATACCTTTTGGGTGTTCTTTCTTTGTTGACGTTCTTGATCACATTCTGATGTGATTCGTCGTTGCGTTGCAGAAGCCAAGTGTAGACTTCCTCTAGCGGTGATCCACACGTGTACCTCATATCTCGGGACGTCGCCAAAGGATTGTCCGGGTGCTAGTGTGGAGAAACTTTTTCTTGAATTGTCCTCCTTAGATCGTCTTGATCCGATGGAAGAGGATCTCTCTCAGTCTTGAGAGCGTTCTTGGAGGAAGAGGTTCTTTCATCCTTGAAAGAATTATCCAGAGATGCTATGTGTAGGAAAATAGTTGGGGTTGTGAGGATATTTATAATTTGGTGTGTGGGGTTATAGAGTTATGACAATAAATAAACGCATTATACATTTTATTTATTTCATTAACTCTTATTGAAATCCCCATGTTGAATAATTAATTCCTTGATATGCACCCATGCTGATTATAATAAATATCATTTCAAACAATATTATATCCTCAAAATACTGACTGCAAAAACTAAACGACATGTATTAATAAATACACGGTGTGTACTTGTTTTTCATTGAAAACTACACGGCGTGTACATTCAATGTACACAGCATGTATATATTGTTTTCATTTATTCATTTCCTTTCAATAAATAAAACTTCACGGCGTGTAATTATTAATACACGGCGTGTACTTGTTTTCCATGAAAAACTACATGGCGTGTAATCTTTAATACACGGCGTGTATATCTTGTTTTTCATTTAATTTTTCCTCCATCATTAAAATGATTTAGGATTACTTGAATAATTATTAAACCATGTATGAGAATAATCTTTATTCTACTTGAGATACTTGAATACACTTAGTGTGTGATCCTCTAGGCCTCTTTCTCGTTGGCATTAGGTAGGCTTGCCTAAAGTCCAAGATTACTATCTAGCAACGGGTCAAGGAACCCAAGAGAAAGAATTTGACGCCACATTGACGTATCACCACATACGAACACTTACTATGTAATTTAATCCCTTTGTCTTGATATCTCATCTAGGAGGTTTCATGGCAGTGTCTTAAACCTATATGCTTGATCCATCGTTCTTTGACTACCTAAAATAAACTCGTCCTTCACACCATGGCCATGGAATTTAATGCGGCAGTTCTATTTCAATCAAAGGGCCGAGATATAAACTTCCATAAATGGAGGGGAAAAATCCTTCCTCGACTTATCCTTTAACAACATGTCACTCATGATGCACCCAACGTACCCTACTTCCCTCCAACTGTCTGCGTGACGATTTTCGTCAGTAAATCTAAGTGCGCGAGTCATGACACTAGTTAATGATAATATTCCTGTCTAAGGACCATTACACACACTCGTATATAGCAATGTATGATGACACAATGACATGAAAAATTGCTACTAGTGGGTCTGTTCTCAAAATACCCCATCTTGGAGATTACCAAGTGTGAACTCCATGAGAGAGAGTCTCGTCTTCTTACGATTACTTGCACATAACGGTCTGTATACTATGTTTCTTATCATAGTATGTCATCCAACCGTAGAACATTATTTAAGAATATTGTTATATAATTTCAAGGTTCTCATCATAGCTAGGATCTACCATGACCTTATCAATGCAACAAATATTCCAGGGCATTATTATATTATAGTCATGCAGAACAATGAACAATATATAATAAGTGAACATTCATGTAATCAAAGTACAAAATAGTTGGTTCTCAGGACACCAACCCTTACATATGAGGGAGATAAAAGGGTTAATATATTATAATAATTAAACTAAATTATATATTATTTAATTTATAATTCCATGTATGAGTCATTAATAATGGATGAAATTGACTCAATGTGATTAGAATTATAGATATCAATTCCTTGAAAAAAAAGTCAAATTTCATGTTTATGAAAATTAATCAATAAACATTTTTATATAATTTTATAATAAATTTTGGTATTATTAATATATATTTTTATAAGAATATTTTAAATAAATATTGTTTCATTATATAGAATAATTATTCATATTAAAAAAGTAAAAATGTTTCTGTGTTATTTTCTCAATAAATTTTTCAATGCATAATTGTTGATGTTATAGCAATAAAATGAGTTTCGTATTATATTACATCTAAATGGATTAATATATCATATGAGAAGAATTATAAAAAAAATTATATAAGTATATATTTTTCAATATATTCAATATTTACCTTACATGAAATTATTGACATATAAGGATAATTGGTACCAAACACAAAATATAAAAAATCATCCCTAGGAATTCTAATCTCTACTAAAATTAACCTCAGACCTATGGAAGATCATCTTATATAATTTAATTTTAAAAAATTATTAAATAAATAAAATGTTTTTATACATATAGATGACTTCTTTTTCTATTGACGAGACATGAATCATACATAAGAATAAATCAATTTTTGAACATTATACATACAGTTTTGTAATTATTCAAAATTTAGTTTATACATGAATATAAAAGTCATTCTATATTCATAGCTACATATCTAGGATGAAAATAACATTTGGCCCCCATGTGTATATAATCATGTTTTATTTTATGAGGTGAATATTTTCTATTCACATTTACGAGCTAAACTATGTAATAATAAAATAGAGATTCTACGATAAAATAAATCAAAGGAAAATGAATATATTAGAATTTTAGGGAATGTATTATCATGGAGAATAATTAAGATTCATGTTAAATTTTATAATATACAAATTAGATAATGAAATGTTTAATTAGTAAAAGCAATATAAATATTTATATAATTTTCACCATTAACTTTATAAATAAATCCTCTCACCCAATGTAAAGGGTTCACACACCTATCATGTTGGCTGATTTTATGATGTAACAAAGTTTTACAAATTAGTAATTTTAATATATTTATTTACCATATTTTAGTACATAGAATTAAATATATTTGTATTGTAACTTATATTTCTCTCTCTCATCTTTACCCTTTTAGTACCATACAATCCAATGTTAGCATCTCAAACTCTTTGATGGTTGAGTTTTATCCAACCAATTGATCTAATAGGTGGAAATCGTGTTGAGCATGGTTCCATGATGGCCATTTAAATATTTCTAAATTAATTTGATATGTGATGGTGTTTTTCCCAATTGTTAATGTGATGATTTAAAAACATCTGACCATATTTTTTACTACAACAATTGATCATTAATGAAACATTTTCTCCCTCTTATGTATTAAAAAAACTCATGAAATATGAAATGGGTTGGGTTGATACTTGAATGATGTATGAAGGGATCATGTAGAGGGAGGTTGAATATTCATGTCTGGTGAATATTCATCACATAAAACCTTGTTGGTGGAGTGTTTTTACGTGTCAAATAGGTTTCTGAAATTGAAAAAATCTAAAAATATTAGTTCATGATGGTGATCTATGAAATATATTTAATCAATAATCAACATATTCAAATAAACTTGAAACAATTTTGAAGGACACATGTGGTGAAACATAGTATTGATATTCATTATCTATATATATTGTCTTTCATTCTACTTTCCTTCACATTACTTTTTACATTTTGATCACATAATATCACCCCCATAATTACATTTTTTTAATCAAACCAAATTTAACAATATGATAGTCAAATGATGATTGGATTACATATTTCCTGAATAGGAAACATGTTTAGTTTTATCTACTAAGAATTAAATAAAACTAAAATTAAAAAAACATCTATAAGGATTCATGATGATCAATATTATTGGAGAAAAGGATTATGTTTGTTTAATATCCAATGAAAAAATTTCAATTCCTGTAGATTATGTGAATTATTCAATTAATGGATAATGAAGATGATGATGTATGTTCTAATTTTGTAATGAAAGACCATTATGAGAATAAATATTCCTTAGTGATAAATATATAACATGATTAATTTATGTTCATTATAAAATGTAATCCATTCATATCTATAGATTAGGTAGTCGAAATCACATCTTTTTACATATATTTTATCAAAATAAAACAAATAAGTACATTCTAGAATATTAATATTAGTGAAGAGGTTCATCAAGAAATAAATATAAAAATACATTCTACTATTCTAGTATGACATTGACATCTCACATTCCCCAATAAAGGTGTTTTTTGTGATGAAGTGTTATAATAAGCCCAATGTCACTTGTAACGACAATTGTATTTCTTATTTAGACACAAATGGTTTTATTTTAAAATTCAAAAAATATAGTTATACTTTAATAATGATTTTATAAATTATTTTATAAATCATTTAAATAATTATTTTAATATACATGAACATCATAATAATGTATTAGTAATCAATAAAAAATTATCTTAACAAGATTCATATGACACTCGGTTTTAGATTCATTTAAATTTTCTGGTTAACAAAGAAAATTTTAAAAACAATTTCCAAGAAAAGTACATTCATTATTTTGACAAGAAACCCATAGATATATGTTATATATCTTTATGAGGACCATTTTCAATTGAGGAATTATGTTTAATAGGATATATAGTGAAATGAATTTTATAATTTGTTTACATTGGTGTTTTTGAACTATTATAGTCAATGATAGTATTGGATAGTAAGATTTTATAATATTTATTGATATTTTAGTGAATATGTGTATTCCCATTTAGTTCAAAATATTTTTTCACTATGAAATCCCAAATGAGTTATTCCATTATATTAAATTAGCTTTGTCACACATAAGTTTATTGGATTGTGAAGTGTAAATGAAAAATAGTTCATTAAAAAATGAATCTCATAAATGGAGTATCTATAATGTGTATCCTTAACAAAAAAAATTATTTTATCTTTTAAATGTATCATATTGAAAATTTATCCTGGAAATAAAATCCATATCTCTAGAATAGGAACACATCCCCCAAGAATAGGGTAGTTTTATTATAAGGCCCCAGCCTTAAACCTTACTTAATCTTGAGTTATTACAAGATTACACATTGAGGATCTTTTCAGGTTTAGAGTTTTAGAGAATTAGATCATGAAACTTGCATTACATTCCACATTTAAACAAAGTGGTTACATAAAAGACAGTATTCATTCTTCCCATCAACGGAAACATATTTAAAATATAACATGGATTCTTTCTTGACACATCCTTGACACTATCATCACATCATGTACCCTTCCCTTGACCTGTGAAAAACATTTCAAAAAAAACTTGGGATGAGCATAAAAAGCTCAGAAAGGGATATAAAAATATGGAAAGGAAACATGAGTACATGTATACATAAGAATGAAATCATACTTTACCCATAAAAAATAAGCACTTTAACATACCTCATAAAATCATAGAAATAATATGACATAAAGGTAACTTGAGGCGTTCATAACATCTTTACATAGGGAGTAACCCTCTTGGTTACGTTTGGAATACCCATCACAGTATATTCCCTAAATCTCTTCGGAGAAACCTTAACGTTTCACTCCTTCGCGTTACCCAATGCATTGGAGAGCTATATCGGGCTCACCCGCCCTTAGTTTATCACAGAACCACCCGTTCTTCATAACAATGCCCAAGAACCATAATATAATCGTATCACATAAAACATGAATAAAAGAAACATAACATTTCCACAGTTCAATCACAATAACTTTTTTGGATATTGAAATAATGAATCCATTAAAAAACCATTTTCAAAACCATTTAAAACATTTAATAAAGAGATTTTTGAATCAAAGTGTCCCATACCGCCTTGATGCTTTTATCATTTTAAACCATTAATATCCATATAAATAAATCCTTAAAACCATTTTGAAAACATGGATATTAATAAGAAAAAACAATTAAAACATTTAAAGTGATATTTTGGTTAAAGGGGTTTTACCAAAATTAGAGACACTTGAATAAAATAATTTAGGAATAACATTTAATCAGAACTTTATAATATCATGAGAATAAATGGATTCATGATATAATATTACAAAGGACAGTATATACACCATATATGAGTGAATTGGTGCATAACAACAATGAAGTCTCAATAGAGATGTAAAATGTGATGAAATCCCTTATAAAGAAGGTATCCTTAAATTAAGGATAAATCAATCTCAATATTATGTGTGAAAATATAAGTACACCCAATATAATTGGATATTAAGTGTAAAACAATAATAGGTCATTCACACATATTCAAAGGATGACATATTCAACAACTACATGTTGAACCCAAAGAAATCGAAATTGGGTTAAGAAGTTCCCTTGACAGCCTAACGACGTCACATCAAAATGAGTTGATGAGAGATAAAAAAAGGGTATCTCATCACTTGGACATAAAATTTACATCAATAAGGATATATGAGAACATATCCCAACATAACAATATGTAAATTAAAAGACCCAACAAAATAATCCTTTTAAAAAGAGGAGGGTGAAAGGTTCCCTTACCGACATGGGTATCTTTCGAAACATACACATCGTGAAAGAAAGACAATAAAACATTGATGTAAATACTCATAAAAGAAAGTATATTACACAATGAGTAAAATAATTGGCATTACATACACCACTCAAAGGAAATTGTGGAAAATGTAGCATAAATCTCACGGGAATAAAAGTGAGATGAAAAATCCCTTACGAAAACTCGGCAGCCTAACGGCGCCACATAAAACTTACAAAAATGGATTGATGAGATAAAATAGGGTATATCATCATATTAACTTAAACTTTATAGAAATAGGAATATAAAATAACATCCCACAACATAACAAAGAGGATCTTAAAAGAAGTGACATAAAAGAGAGTACTTAAAAAGAAAGAGAGAGGTTGGATCTCTTACGAAAATTCGGCAGCCTAACGGTGCCACTCAAAACTTCCAAAATGGATTGATGAGAGAGAATAGGGTATCTCATCACATGAACATAAAAATTACTGTAAGATTAATATAAAATAACATCCCAATAACAAGAAAGATGAGCTTTAAAAGGAATGACATAAAAGAGTGTACTTAAAAAGAAAGAGTGGAGTAGGATCCCTTACCTCGGGTCCGACTTGACTCGATCGTTCTTTAATCTCGTGAATAATAAACTTGAGTTAATTTATACTTGATTAAGAACCTTTTTCAAGCTTATTATTCCTTTTATATCACTTATTTCCATGTTATAAACATTATGTAATCATTAAGTTAATAATGATTATTTTGTCGATATTTGGTTCTTAAGTCGAAAGTGGACTTCTTACAATTACATGTTGTTCGTGGGGTCAAAGGTTATTTATATCCAGAATGAAATTCCTGATTTGGATATCATATATATCATATATATCATATATATCCAGCATATACATGTATTTATAATATCACATAATCATTTAGAGGAAAGAAATGAAATGCACCGTTCATGGAGACGGTAAGCCGTACATACGCATGAATGCTACTTTCATTTCTATGTCGTATTAATGGAATTAAAACTATATGAGAGGTATGTATATTTTAATTCCAGAATTATATTAATCATTTAGATGTATCATACATCATATATATCCATTATATATATGTACGTATAATAGTACATAATATTTTGAGATAAGAAATGAAATGTACCGTTCATGGAGACGGTAAGCCGTACGTACACATGAACGCTACTTCCATTTCTATTTCATATTTTATGGAATGGAATCATAATTATATAAGAGTATATTATAATTCCAGTATAATAACATATATAATATCATTAACTTTATCCTTTACACATCCCACATATAGTATTAACGAATCAAATCACTTTCAGGGGGTGGTAGTCGGCACTTCCTAAAATAAAGATATCGTGTTTACCCATAATGGAAACAATAATGGTATACCATAAATGAAAAATACATAATCTCAAGGAAATATTAAAAATATTATATATCATATATAAAAATAGTGACATCATAATGGCCACATTTGAAGGTGTTAAATGAGTATTGAACAATCATCGTTTCTGGAGGCAGAATTTCGCCATCCACGGAAACCGTATGTTCTTTAACCATTTGATGTAGTTGTGTGAGAGTGTAGCTCGAATAAATCTTATAACAACATCCTAGTATATTTAATATACTTGTGTTGTTACAAAAGAAGTAAATTAAAAGAGTTTAGGGGGTTGGAGAAGCAAAATAAAACAAATGAACATGAGAGAATGAATTACCTTTAAAAGTGTAACTCCTTTTGATTTGAGCCTAAAGGCTTCCTTTGAAAGGATTCTGCCCAAAGGGAATCCTCTAGGATGAGTAGAGGGATGTGGAGAGAGTAAATGGGAAGGGGATGTCCGAGCCAAAGGCTTGAGGAGTGTGTGAAATGAGGTAGAGGTGGGGGCCTTTTATAAGAGGAGAGGAGGGGCACTTTTGGAAATCATGAAACTATTATTTTATTTTCAAAAGTGTTTAGAATTTATAAGGTCCCAAATTGATATATTTAGAAGATAAGATGATTAGGCTTCGAAATATTCGCATCCAATAGTTTCTGGACATGTGTAGGTCTTATATTTTATATTATCTTTTCATTTTATTTAAACTGTTCATTAATGAGGTCATCGTTGCATCATCATGATGTCATAATGAAATTAATTTATTTAATGTCTAAAAATTATAACAAAAATATCCTGATGTATGAAATCTTCTTATCTTTCCAAATAGTATTTATAAACAAAGATATGATTAGTATAACCCCTTCTAAAAATTGTTTTAGTAAAACAATTTATGTTAGTGTCATTTTCACCTTTATTTAAAAAAAGGCATTAAAGTCATTATCTCACCCAAGAGGCTCCATAGGGTCCCCTAAATCGACCCATGGGTTGTCTTGGCCGGACATGACTCATCCAATAGGGGTAGGACAAGTTTCATGGTGTTTTCATATTTTTATAATGTCATTTTTACCTTAAATTACCCTAATTACCTCTAATCGCGATTAATGAAAAAAAGTTACTATTCACCAAAAAAATTATTTTCATCCCATTGGACCACATTTTACATACTAATGAAAACCATGTATGTAGGATTTTAAAAATTCAATACACATTAGTGGTAAACTTTCATTTAACTGAAAAATTAGTTTGCTTGATTACCACTTAGTGGTTTCACTATTCATCAAAAATTGGAGTTTTTCAGAAAATTACCAAAAATTCACCCTAAGCTATATTTGATATTATGAATTCAAAAATGAAGTCTGTTTTACAAAATTCAAAACATATAAGTCACATTAATTAATTTAATAATTAATTCCCGCTGTCAGAGAAAATAGCGTGTTTTTATGAAACAATAAGTATCAAAAGATTGACACTAGTTTAAGTCTGATTTCAAAGTGAAATTAATTCCAACGACCAATATTGGATTTAATGGTAAAAATATATTCTAATTTCACTTTAAAACCAATTCAAAAGATAATATAATCATATAAATTAATTATATTAAAAAGAGGTTTTGAATTAAAATACAACATTTTACACTATTCATTAAAAAATGAACTTTATCGGAAAGATACCCAAAATTTACACAAAGTAAATTTTGATGTCCCAATTCTTAAGAAGAGTTTTATTTGGTCAAATAGAATGTATAATAGTGAAAAAAACTATATTTAATGACGGTTCGCCATCAAAAGGCGATAAGTGAACCTTTAGTGAAAACTAGGGCATATACGCCAAAAATTGAATTCTTTACGTATTTTAAGCCTTTATCTTTTATTGGATAAATGTAAAAACATTTAAAAACATATATAATCATATTTTAGTTATTTATATCCATTACCGCCAATACAACGGCTACATGTTAACTACCATTTAAAATAATATTATTTTATTATTAGAGTGCAGCGTAAGATTCCCAAGAAACTCGTTGTTGCGTGTTGGGTACGCAATCGAGCATAGCGTCCCCTTTAAAGTCATATTAATATTTTATTCAAAAATATGGATAAATAAGAAAATGTCTTATTCTTTATTTACCTGGGGTGTTACATCTTTCCCCCCTTTTGGGAATTGCGTCCTCGCAATTTTAAAATTGCGCTTGGAAACATCTTTGAAAGTCCCACATCGGAATAAGAGTCGGTAAAACAATCACTTTAAAATAAAGAAAGATAAGTACAAAGGTCACCCGAGTTAACCCATACTAGGATTCCAAGTATGAAAATATGGACATGGAGGAAAAAACAAAGGGTCATGTTCGGATGGAGAGTGATAGAAAACATGTTTTGGAGAGAGTTAACCACGAGAAAATCACAAACTTGTGATTGGTTAAACGGTATTCAATTCCCCAGTAGGAAAAGTTAATAGACAAAATTTTTTTTAAGTTAATTTTTATTGAGGAATTTATTCATAAGGAAACATAAACACTTATCATGTTGACTTTCAACTTTTACTAGATTCCTTAATCAAACTCATATTTTTTTCCAAAAGACGAGTATTTAGGGAGACTTGTTCGCATTAAGAGTACTATAATCAACTTCTAGAGAATCACCTAATCCACCAAAGATAACTATATACATCACATGTCTTTAGGATTTAACCAAATCCAAAATCAAAAAGGTTAGTACAAGGTCAGATAATCCAGAAAAGGATAACCCTTTATAAAAAGAAAATCTATTCTTAACCTCCGAATTTTTTCCAACAAAACCCAAAGTTCAACGAGGACCATTAGATAAACAATTTGTCCTTAAAATTCTTAAAAGTAAACCAAAATAAGGTTGAAACCCAAATATTTGAAGGATTTAGTCACATAGTCTTCCAAGTTAAATCGTAACATTTATCTCCAAACAACATCAGTTGCTCCTAAAGTCTCGTATTGAAAAGTAATTAACTAATCACATATCCTCCATGATAGGTTAATCATTTTCATAAATAACCCAAAATCAACTTACTCTTAATTCATAAAATCATATAACTATAATGAATCAGTCAAACTAACCAGGGAATTCACGTAGTCCAGTGGTAGGCGATAAATACCAGTCGCACTTTGGTTGTGGGTTCGATTCCCGCAGCTTTGTCCGACGCGACGGGTTTTCACACGGTCTACGTGTTGTCCTTTTTCCAAAACTATATAATTCTTAAAACATCCACCAAAATGAGATAAAATCATCAAAAATGATCATAACATATTTTAACCTCAAGTTTATCTCATTCCTTTCATTTTCCATCATATCATAGAGAAACCCATAATTACCTAAAAAGTAAGGATCATATAAACCCAAATGGTTACCTTAATAATTATTACCTGAATTTCCACATCGAGTTGGCCATCTCGTACATGATGCATTAGAGAACTCACCAAGGTTGAAGTGGTTGATCATGACTCATTTATAGTTGGTTTAGAACAACCATGAGATTCCTCATTGAATCCCCCAATCTCATCCAGTCTCTTAATCAGAGAACCACCACAGTTTACTTCAAACCCATTGTCACTTTGGTGCCTGCTAGATCCAGCCATTTACTAAAACCAAAAGGGTCAGTGTGAGTATATCAACATAACCATCATGTTCGAATGAGGAAGATAAACACTAAGATATACTTACTCATTCACTTTATCTAAAACTAGGACTCTTTCTGAAATCCTAACCATTATGGTAATGTCACTTGTGCTTAGAGAATACCCTAACCTCTAATGTTATCTAAACCGACCTTTGATACCAACTATAAGGCCCCAGCCTTAAACCTTACTTAATCTTGAGTTATTACAAGATTACACATTGAGGATATTTTCAGGTTGAGAGTTTTAGAGAATTAGATCATGAAACTTGCATTACATTCCACATTTAAAGAAAGTGGTTTCATAAAAGACAGTATTCATTCTTCCCATCAATGGAAACATATTTAAAATATAACATGGATTCTTTCTTGACACATCCTTGACACTATAATCACATCATGTACCCTTCCCTTGACCTGTGAAAAACATTTCAAAAAAAACATGGGATGAGCATAAAAAGCTCAGTAAGGGATATAAAAATATGGAAAGGAAACATGAGTACATGTATACATAAGAATGAAATCATAATTTACCCATAAAACATAAGAACTTTAACATACCTCATAAAATCATAGAAATCATATGACATAAAGGTAACTTGAGGCATTCATAAAATCCTTACGTAGGGAGTAACCCTCTTGGTTACGTTTGGAATACCCATCACAGTATATTACCTAAATCTCTTCAGAGAAACCTTAACGTTTCACTCCTTCGCGTTACCCAATGCATTGGAGATCTATATCGGGCTCACCCGCCCTTAGTTTATCACGGAACCACCCGTTCTTCATAACAATTCCCAAGAACCATAACAAAATCGTATCACATAAAACATGAATAAAATAAACATAACATTTCCACATTTCAATCACAATAACATTTTAGGATATTGAAATAATGAATCCATTAAAAAACAATTTTCAAAACCATTTAAAACATTTAATAAAGAGATTTTTGAATCAAATTGTCCCATACCACCTTGAAGCTTTTAACATTTTAAACCATTAATATCCATATAGATAAATCCTTAAAACCCTTTTTGAAAACATGGATATTAATAAGAACAAACAATTAAAACATTTAAAGTGATATTTTGGTTAAAGGGGTTTTACCAAAATTAAAGACACTTGAATACAATAATTGAGGAATAACATTTAATCAGAACATTATAATATCATGAGAATAAATGTATTCAAGATATAATATTCCAAAGGACAGTATATACACCATATATGAGTGAATTGGTGCATAACAACAATGAAGTCTCAATAGAGATGTAAAATGTGATGAAATCCCTTATAAGGAAGGTATCCTTAAATTAAGGATAAATCAATCTCAAAATTATGTGTGACAAATATAAATACACCCAATATAATTGGATATTAAGTGTAAAAAAATAATAGGTCATTCACACATATTCAAAGGATGACATATTCAATAACTACATGTTGAACCCAAAGAAATCGAAATTGGGTTAAGAAGTTCCCTTGACAGCCTAACGACGTCACATCAAAATGAGTAGATGAGAGATAAAAAAAGCATATCTCATCACTTGGACATATAATTTACATCAATAAGGATATATGATAACATATCCCAACAGAACAATATGTAAATTAAAAGACCGAACAAAAGAAGCCTTTTAAAAAGAGGAGGGTGAAAGGTTCCCTTACCGACATGGGTATCTTTCGAAACATACACCTCGTGAAAGAAAGACAATACAACATTGATGTAAATACTCATAAAAGAAAGTATATTACACAATGAGTAAAATAATGGGAAGTACATACACCACTCAAAGGAAATTGTGGTAAATGTAGCATAAATCTCACGGGAATAAAAGTGAGATGAAAAATCCCTTACAAAAACTCGGTAGCCTAACGGTGCCACATAAAACTTAAAAAAATGGATTGATGAGATCAAATAGGGTATCTCATCATATTAACATAAACTTTATAGAAAGATGAATATAAAATAAAATCCCCAAACATAACAAATAGGAGCTTAAAAGAAGTGACATAAAAGAGAGTACTTAAAAAGAAAGAGAGAGGTTGGATATCTTACGAAAATTCGGCAGCCTAACGGTGCCACTCAAAACTTACAAAATGGATTGATGAGAGAGAATAGGGTCTCTCATCACATGAAAATAAAAATTATAGTAATATTAATATAAAATAACATCCCAATAACAATAAATATGAGCTTTAAAAGGAATGACATAAAAGAGTGTACTTAAAAAGAAAGAGTGGAGTAGGATCCCTTACCTCGGGTCCGACTTGACTCGATCGTTCTTTAATATCCTGAATAATAAACTTGAGTTAATTTCTACTTGATTAAGAACCTTTCTCAAGCTTATTATTCCTTTTATATCACTTATTTCCATGTTATAAACATTATGTAATCATTAAGTTAATAATGATTGTTTTGTCGATATTTGGTTCTTAAGTCGAAAGTGGACTTCTTAGAATTAAATGTTGTTCGTGTGGTCAAAGGTTCTTTATATCCAGAATGACATTCTTGATTTGGATATCATATATATCATATATATCTAGCATATACATGTATTTATAATATCACATAATCATTTAGAGGAATGAAATGAAATGCACCGTTCATGGAGACGGTAAGCCGTACGTACGCATGAACGCTACTTTCATTTCTATGTCGTATTAATGGAATTAAAACTATATGAGAGGTATGTATATTTTAATTCCATAATTATATTAATCATTTAGATGTATCATACATCATATATATCCATTATATATATGTACTTATAATAGTACATAATATTTTGAAATAAGAAATGAAATGTACCGTTTATGGAGACGGTAAGCCGTACGTACGCATGAACGCTACTTCCATTTCTATTTCGTATTTTCTGGAATGGAATCATAATGATATAAGAGTATATTATAATTCCAGTATAATAACATATATAATATCATTAACTTTCTCCTTTACACATCCCACATATGGTATTAACGAATCAAATCACTTTCAGGGGGTGGTAGTCCGCACTTCCTAAAATGAAGATATCGTGTTTACCCATAATGGAAACAATAATGGTATACCATAAATGAAAAATACAGAAGCTTAAGGAAAGAGTAAAAATATTATATATCATATATAAAAATAGTGACATCATAATGGCCTCCTTTGAAGGTGTTAAATGAGTATTGAACAATCATCGTTTCGGGAGGCAGAATTTCGCCATCCACGGAAACCGTATGTTCTTTAACCATTTGATGTAGTTGTGTGAGAGTGTAGATCGAATAAATCTTATAAAAACATTCTAGTATATTGAATATACTGGTGTTGTTACAAAAGAAGTAAATAAAAAGAGTTTATGGGGTTGGAGAAGCAAAATAAAACAAATGAACATGAGAGAATGAATTACCTTTAAAAGTGTAACTCCTTTTGATTTGAGCCTAAAGGCTTCATTTGAAAGGATTATTCCCAAAGGCAATCCTCTAGGATTAGGAGAGGGATGTGGAGAGAGTAAATGGGCAGGGTATGCCCGAGCCAAAGGGTTTAGGAGTGTGTGAAATGAGGTAGAGGTGGGGGCCTTTTATAAGAGGAGAGGAGGGGCACTTTTGGAAATCATGAAACTATTATTTTATTTTCAAAAGTGTTTCGAATTTCTAATGTCCCAAATTGATATATTTAGAAGATAAGATGGTAAGGCTTCGAAATATTCCCATAAAATAGTTTTTGGACATGTGTAGGTCTTAGATTTTATATTATCGTTTCATTTTATTTAAACTGTTCATTAATGAGGTCATCGTTACATCATCATGATGTAATAATTAAATTAATTTATTTAATGTCTAAAAATTATAACAAAAATATCCTGATGTAGGAAATATTTTTATATTTCCAAAGAGTATTTATAGACAAAGATATGATTAGTATAACCCCTTCTAAATTTTTTTTAGTAAAACAATTTATGTTAGTGTCATTTTCACCTTTATTTAAAAAAAGGCATTAAAGTCATTATCTCACCCAAGAGGCACCATAGGGTCCCCTAAATCGACCCATGGGTTGTCTGGGTCGGCCATGACTCATACAATAGTGGTAGGACAAGTGTCATGGTGTTTTCATATTTTTATAATGTCATTTTTACCTTAAATTACACTAATTACCTCTAATCACGATTAATGAAAAAAAGTTACTATTCACCAAAAAAAATATTTTCATCCCATTGAACCACATTTTACATTCTAATGACAAACATGTATGTCGGATTTTCAAAATTCAATACACATTAGTGGTAAACATTCATTTAACTGAAAAACCAGTTTGCTTGATTACCACTTAGTGGTTTCACTATTCATCAAAAATTGGAGTTTTTCAGAAAATTACCAAAAATTCACCCTAAGCTATATTTGATATTATGAATTCAAAAATGAAGTCTGTTTTACAAAATTCAAAACATATAAGTCACATTAATTAATTTAATAATTAATTCCCGCTGTCAGAGAAAATAGCGTGTTTTTATGAAACAATAAGTATCAAAAGATTGACACTAGTTTAAGTCTGATTTCAAAGTGAAATTAATTCCAACGACCACTATTGGATTTAATGGTAAAAATATATTCTAATTTCACTTTAAAACCAATTCAAAAGATAATCTAATCATATAAATTAATTAGATTAAAAAGAGGTTTTGAATTAAAATACAATATTTTACACTATTCATTAAAAAATGAACTTTATCGGAAAGATACCAAAAATTTACACAAAGTAAATTTTGATGTCCCAATTCTTAAGAAGAGTTTTATTCGGTCCAATAGAATGTATAAGAGTGAAAAAAAATATATTTAATGACGGTTCGCCATCAAAAGGTGATAAGTGAACCTTTAGTGAAAACTAGGGCATATACGCCTAAAATTGAATTCTTTCCGTATTTTAAGCCTTTATCTTTTATTGGATAAATGTAAAAACATTTAAAAACATATATAATAATATTTTAGTTATTTCTATCCATTCCTGCCAATACAACGGATACATGTTAACTACCATTTAAAATAATACTATTTTATTATTATAGTGCAACGTAAGATTCCCAAGAAACTCGTTGTTGCGTGTTGGGTACGCCATCGAGCATAGCGTCCCATTTAAAGTCATATTAATATTTTATTCACAAATATGGATAAATAAGAAAATGTCATATTCTTTATTTACCTGTGGTGTTACATTTATTATAAAATTAAATGATGTTAATGCTCAATATGACTGGACATTATAATAAGAATCATATCCACAAGGTCTAGGATACTATGTAAATCACGAGACACATATATTAAAAATGAGTTATTGGGGAGATATAGCATAGAAGATATATTATTTTCATGTCACTAATGTAAGTGAAAAAACATTTTACATGAATAATAAAAATCTATACTATAATAATTAAATAAAATAAATAAATTTGATAAATGTAATGAATATATTAATTATGAAAAGGAATCAATATATAAAATCATTAATGTTATTTTATAAATCCAATTATTTAATAATTCTCTATTAGAAAAAAAAATTTATTTCTGAAGAAAATTGACCTAGATTTTTATCATTAATACCATTAAATAAAAATTAAATACAAAATTATTCTTGAAGTGTTATAGAATATATTAGGAGATAAAATATTTAGTAGTCACAATGTTGAAATCCGTTATAATTATACTATTTGTAAAAAATTATAATGATTATAAACTTTTGAAAATTGATGTAATGAAAACTTTTAGAAATGAAAATATTTTGGATGATGTTTGTTGAAGTGAAATATGAAGATTTTATGTCACCAAATTATGCTAATAAGGAATAATATTTTTAAGATATATTTGTGGGAGAAATAAATTATAAATCTCATGGAATATCAATATTGATGAAATAGTAACTGAGAATGGTTTATAAAACAGTTTTTATAATACTTGTGTTTACATTATGTACAGTGGGATTAATATTATTCAATATTTAATATATTTTGATTATATATTATTAATGGGGAAATAGATATAAGTATTATAGTCTATTAATAAATTAATGAATGAATAATTCAATATAGAATATTTTAATAAATAAGCCTATATTCATGGTATCAAGATATGCAATGATAAATCTAAGAGGATACTTAGAATAACTATGGTATAAATATTGGAAAATTATTTTAGTGATATAAAATGGATTAATCCAAAATTTTACTAGTGTCTTTATTAAAGTGAAAAAAATCTTCTAAGAAAATGATTCATCATATAATAGGATTAAAAATAGTGAATCAATTGAATCCCACATGCTATTTCATCTGGATTTATCATGTATTCCATGGGATTTACCAGGATTTATGTTTCTTATATAATAATATTATAGGAAGATATCAAGAAAACCTTTGAAATATAGAATATTCATATATAAATACTACATTTAAGTATATTTTAGAACCAAAAGTCAGTTACAAATATTTTTTTGGATAATTCTACGATAAATTTATTTCTAGGACCACACGTTAAATGTGTGGCAGGAAAAGGGCACTTCTTGTCAAGTAAGATAACAATGGAATCTCCTTGATCCACATAAATTCTAAAAAATTGTGTATTGTATAACAATAGAAATATATTTCACAAGTTTTGTGGAATAATAGTGAGAAACTCCCCAATGAAATATTCCATGTATTTAAATCAATAATAATAAAAAGAAATGATAAAAACCTAAAAACTATTTTATTGGATATTCCAAAAAAATATTGGGCTATAAATATAATTAAAATATTATAAACCAATATTCATTTATATATCTTCTACTTGGTTAATCTTGGTTCCCAAACAGTATCACATGTCAAATGTTATGGATATTACATGTTGAGCTCACATTGGGAAAATGATATATTGTTACACAACTTGAGGTTTTAGAATTCCTAATATTTCATTACATCCATGTCAAAAATTTCTCAGGATCACATGTATTCTACAATACGTACACATCATAGTGTTTTTACAACTAGGAATTATGTAATCCTATTGTTCTATGCATGTTATCCTCATCCATGAGCATGAATCTATAGTATGGGGAAAAGTGAAACATCTAGAAGCATGCTATATATTTCAGGTTACGAGCATTTTCATGTGACATGGGCCAAAAAATACCCCACATGTCATCAGTTTCATAATTAAAATGGGTTTCCATATTTTTATGCATTATTTTACATCTTATTAAAAATAATTCAACACTTTTCACAACCCAAATTAATCTCTATTGATCCATTTATGAGTTAATACTATAATAATTGTCACATGAATTTATATTTATGTGTCACATTATGCTTCATATATTACCTTCATACTGAATACAATTAATAACACAAATCACACCATGGGTAAATCATTTCATAATTTGAATTTTAATTCAACATACATCTTTTTGGAAAATGAATCTAGGGATACCCACTCAATTCCCACCATTGAGAAAACATTATTTTGAAGTAGATGAGGAAACATGAAACTGATATCAGTAAAATATGTTTTTATTAAATAATATTTCATAACTAGAACTATTATTATGTACTTTGATCCCTGTATACATATCACCACATGTATAATGGGTAGTATCCATGAATTTTACTCCCCGTTAAAAGGACAAGAAACACAACCACATGTGTAAGGCCCAAATATATCTTCCCAACTACGTTGTAGTATTTGAGTAAAATAATGTTCAATCCCACCCCTTACCCTGATACCTTACCATTAGAAATAAAGCCATCCTTACAACATATAATTATACATTATGGATGAGACTTTTCTGAAATCTTGAAATAGTGAAAAAAATATGGTATTTTTTTATACTCCAACAGGACACATAATATGCCACATTTAGGTTCAATACTAACACTTAAATATCTTATTAATTCAACCAACCTTTGTGAGAGATGGTGAATCCAATTCATTCCTATAAAATCAGAATCTATTTAATCTCTCTCCTATCTATAGAAACATACATTACATAATATAATAATTATATGTGGAATTTTTCCCACTGATCAATAGACTATGTGTGTCCTCTAATAGACTCTAAAAATGTGTTTATTCCATATTACTCTAAAGAATAATTTTTATCCACTAAAATAAAAATCACTAGTTCCCTATATAATGTTATGAACTATGAGTGTGCTCTACCAGAATAAAAAATTTGAGTATCCCCAATGGACAAATAAAATATTCTTTCCATGGCATGCTGATGATGTATAGATTCATCCCACTAGATTTTGAATAATTCCATCACAAAAACGCTGAAAAAAAGAAACAAAAAATATTATGTGAAATGAATTAATGAACAACTATTATACTTATGAGATCATCACAGTATTCCCAATTTCATGAGCTTTTGAATGACCAAAACCTAATGAAGTGGAAAACCAAATATTCATAAATAAAAAACTAATACTTACCATGTGATAAAAATTGAATTCTACATGTGATGAGCATCATATGAAATTTGTAATTAGAAAATTTTCTCATGTGTGACTGTCATAGTAATCCACGTTACATTAATGTGATGAATTATGTGATCAACTGATGTTCAATAACAAAAACTATAATATTAATTTTTTGAAAAGTGATAGATTCAATTATAGTCAATAATTGGAATGATAAAATTGATTACCATGAATCCTAACATGCCTATGAGAATCATTCTCACTGAACAATGGTGTTAACCATATAATTGAATCTTGTGATGCAATTAGTCAAATTTCACATGTATATGTATCCTAGAATGGAATTTTAGAGATTATCTTAATTCAATGAGGTATAATATGTATATGAGAAAAGATTTATAATGAGATGTAGTTATAAAAATATAATACTATGACAATGTTCTATACAATATCACCATTGTGTTAATTTTTTTCCATTATATGGGAATTATGGAACACATGACCCCGATCATGATCCTCTATAGTGAATTCCAAAAAATCATTCTAGGGAGGAAGGATTTTAATAATATAACTTAGCTATAAAAATGACATTTTACCAGTTTTTGTTGGAGGAAAGTTACTATTTTGAGTGGATATACATAATTCATTTTCTAAACACATTATATTAATATGAAATCATTTTCATTATTCATTTTTTAGCAGTAATAGGGAATTTTTTTATCTATAATAGTTTTAATTTTCACATTTCCATAAATTCAATAGCGGATTAAGTATATATTCTAAAATATAATTAATCTAATGATTTTATGTGAATATTAAATTTTATCCCAACTAAATTTTTTATAGAATAAATTATCATATTACGTTGTATTATGGAAAGAAAATAAGTTTTGATTTTTCCAATTATCGTAGGTCACATGAAGTTTTTAATCATATTCTTCAGAAACATCTCCTCTTTCATAAAATTTGTTACATCGAGTACATATTTTTTCATTCATCACATAAAAACCCGTTTTTATCTTATTTAGATCACATCATTGAGTTCCTTTGATTAATTATGTTACACACAAACCTGAGTGTTACTGGAAAATAATATAATATCAATATTATTATGACAGTTTTCAAATAGCTATTGGAATGGTTGGAAGAGATGATAATAACTAAATTATGAAAATATAAATTATAATTTTTTTCTAAAATTAATTAACTTATTATTAATTTATTAGAAAAAATAATGATGAAAAATTGAATGTAAAGGATTTGTTTTCATAAAATAATATTTTTATAAACAAAATGATATTTTATCTTAATAAATTAATGTAATAACTACTAGTGAATGATATTAATGAAATTTACATTTTATATATTTAATCTAATGTTTTTTAAATTCATCCATTATGCTTGACATTCTTATGATAAAATAAATTCAGGTTTAATCATAAAAATTTGTATGTTATTAAAAGGAGATTTTTTCAGTTTTCAATGGTGAACTTATTTTGAAACAAAAATTTGACACATTTATAACTTTTATTAGAAATAAAAAACCAATTTTTAAAATCATGAAATTAAACTTTTCTTTGGGTAACTTTATTTTATTTTTCTAAGAAGTATCATGTTTTAATGAATAGTGAAGAATACTGGTTGTTTAATTTATTACAGCGTTTCTCCTTAAATAATTTATAGTTTTAAATTATATTTAAAATTTGTTTAAAGTATAATTATATATATTTTATGTAATTTAATAAAATATATTTAATTATAATCAATTTAACATTTATATTTTCTACAAAAACATTTCAATCGTTAGAAAATTTTAAAATAAAATTCCGCTTCATCATCATGTAATCAGGAATAGTGATAAAATAATTTTTAACACTTCGTTGATTGGAATATATAAAAATGGATTCACTACTTAGAATAGTCATTATTTATAATTATAAATGAGGGAAAATAAATTTTTTACAGAAAATATCAGTGAAAAAAATAAAAATTAATTATTGCGATTAAGGTAAATTGGTGTTTACTTATTGGTTAAACGTTAATATTAAGTGGAAAATTAATAATAAAAATGTAAAAACCCAATATTATGAATTCTAATAGACCATATACAATATTTTATGTAATTATTTTCTTAATTCTAGGAACATTTTGTAATATATACCACCAAATGGTGTTTAACATTTTGTATTTATAAGAATGACACTTCCCCTCTGTAACATCCCAAATAAATAAGGAATAAGACACTTCATATTTATTAATATTTGTAAATTAAATATTAATTTTAAATTAAAGGGGATGCTATGTTCGATAGTGTACCAGATACACAACGTCATATTTCTTTGAAATCTTACAATGCACACTAATAATATAATATTATTATTTTAAATGGTCGTTAACTCTTAGTCGTTATATTGGAGGGAATGAACATAACTAAATACAATATGATTATACAAGTTTGTTAAATGTAATTACATTTATCCAATAAATGCTAGAGGCTTAAAATGTGAATGAATATAATTTTAAGCATAATTTACATTAAAAGGTATATTTACCACCTTTTAATGGAGAACCCTCTCTAAATATAGTTTTGGTCACTTTAATACATTATATATGACTAAATAAAATACTTTTCAGAATAGGGACATCAAAATTTACTTTTTGTAAATTTTTGGAATTTTTCCGAAAAAGTTCATTTTTTAAGAATAGTGTAAATATTGTATTTTAATTCAAAACTATGTTTTAATATAATTTATTAATATGGTTAGATTATCTTTTCAATTGGTTTTAAAGTGTAATTAGAATATATTTTTATTTTTTAATCTTGGACATTTGAATTAATTTCTCTCTGAATTTGGTCATAAACAAGTATCAATCTTTTGATTGTTATTGTTTCTTAAAAACATGCTATTTGTTTTAACAATGGGAATTAAATTTAAAATTAATTAATGAAACTTTAATCTTATGAATTTTGTAAAATATACATCATTTATGAATTTGTAATATCAAATATATCTTATGCTGAATTTTGGGTATTTTTCTGAAAAACATCAATTTTTGATGAATAGTGAAACAACTTAGTGGTAGTTAAAAAACTGATTTTTTCATTTAAATGAAAATTTACCACTTATAGGAATTGAATTTCAAATATAAAATATACATGGTTGTCATCAAGAAGTATATTGTGGTTCAATAAGATGAAAATAATTTTTGGTGAATAGTAAATTTTGACTTTTATTTACCGCGGTTAAATGTAAATAGGGTAATTCAAGGTAAAAATAATATTATAATAATTAAAAATTACGTTAAAACTTGTCCAAAACCTATTGGTTGTGTCATTTATGACCATGGGAATCTTTGGGTAGATTTTTTGACCCCATTGAGCCACTTTGGGGTGATAATGAAAATTTAGATTAATTAACTTAAAGTAAAGGCAAAAATGACAAAAACCAATATCTTTTAGTAAATTAATTTTTATATGGTGTTATATAAGTAATATTTTGGACTATAAATATTCATTGTAAAGATAAAAATATTTCCTAAATCATGATAATTTTTTTATAATTTTTAGACATCAAATAAGTTAAATTATATATGACACAATAATGATGGAATGTTTACCTTATTAATAAATGATTTAAATAAGTAAGATTATAATGATATAAATATTATCCAAAACCAGTAAAATTATTATTGGATGATTTTATTTCGAAGATGAGTTATCTTATTTTAGACGTTAATTATTTTTGGATCTTTATAAACCGAATATCATTTTATAATAAAATAATATTTTCACACCTTCCTAAAGAGCTCCTCCTCTCCCTTATAAAAGGAGACCACTTCGAACCAACTCCTAACACCTCTAAAGCCATTTGGATCATCTAAAATCTGCCCAATTAAGATCCATACTTCCCTATCCTCCACCTATAATCCTTACCTTATGCATAAGGAACTTTAAAAATTCATTTGGTTCAAACCAAAGGGAGTTACCCAAATTAAAGGTAACCATTTCTCTTAAACTGTTTTATTTTATTTTACTTGTCCAACCCATAAAATCTTTTTATTGCATTATTTTGTAACAAAAATAGTATCCTAAATATACTAGGATGTTGTTATGAGAGGTATTATAACTACAATTACACACACCTCCATCTAATGGGTGAAGAATATAGTGTTTCTGTGGATGGAAAACTAACGCCTCACGAAACGATGATTGTTCAAATACCTCTTACCACCTCTCATGGTGGCCATTATGATGGAAAATTATTTATATATGATATATATTATGTTTTTTATTTCTTTATTCTTCTTTAAATCCCATTTATATCACTCCTTTATGGTTTTCCTAGTGGATAATTACGATAATCTCGTTAGAGGATGTGCGGACTACCGCCCCCTCAAAGTGATATGACTCGTTAATGCCTTATGTGGGACATATAAGGATGGAGTTAACAATATTGTATATGATGTTATATTGGATTTATAATATAAATATGTATCATTATGTTTTTACTTCCATTAAATTAAGAAATATAAATGGATGTAGCATTCATGCGTACATACGACTTACCGTCTCCATGAGCGGTGTATTTCATTTCTTACCTCCAAATGTTATGTACTACTATAAATACATGAATATACTGGATAGATATGATAGATATGATATCTAAATAATTAATTTAATTCTGGATATAATGAACTATTGACCTCCTAGACAACTTGTAAATATATGGTGTTCATTTTTGACACAAGTACCAAATATCGTCAAAATGAATGTTATTAACATAAATGATAACATAATATTTATAACATGGTAATAAGTGATATAAAAGGAATAATAAACTTGAATAATGTTCTGAAGAAAGTATAAATTAACTTTAGTTTATTATTCATGAGATTAATGAATAATCGAGTAAATTCGGAAACAAGGTAAGGGATTTTCATATCTTAGTTTTAATTCTGTGAAATTTCCATTGTTCGCCACTTATTCATTTAATGTGGTGTATTTTGTACTGAATTTTTATATATATTATCATGATTATCATTATATTAATGGTATTATGTGATTCATTTGGTTTTTATTATCTTTTGGTCATACGGCTTGATTGATTACAACGAAGTAAGGGTTCTTCATCTCACTTTTTTCCCGTGGGATTCATGCTATATTGGCCACTATTTACTTTTTTGTGGTGTATTTAATGCCCATGATTGTAATATTTGTGTAATATAATTTAATTTATGAGTATTTACATCTACATTGTATGATCCTTTTTTCATGTGGTGTATGTTTTGTAAGTTACCAAATTGGTAAGGGAACCTTTCACCCTTCTCTTTTTAAAAGACTTCTGTTTTGTTATGTCATTTAATTTACATATTATAATTTTTGGATATGTTATTTTATATCCTTATTGATTTAAACTTTAAGTCAATGTTATGAGATACCCATTTTATCTCATCAATTCATTTTATGAATTTTAAAGTGACGTCGTTAGGTTGTCGAATTTTTACAAGGGAACTTATTAACCCAATATCAATTCTTTGGGTTCAACTTGTACTTCTTGAATATGTCTTCCTATGAATATGTGTGAATGAACTTTGATTGGTTTACACTTAATATCCAATAATATTTATTTTATTTTTATTTTTCACACATAAATATGTCGTTGATTTATCCTTAACCTAAGGATACCGTCTTTATAAGAGATTTCATCTCAATTTACATTCCATTGAGAATTCTTTGTTGTTATACACCAAATCACTTTAATATGGTGTATATAATGTACTTTGACATAGTGTATCATGAATCCATTTATTATCATGATATTAAAATGTTTTTATTACCTCAATTATTTGTATTCTAGTGTCTCTCTTTTGGTTAGGAACTCTAACTAAAATATCATTTTAAAATGTTTTAAAGATTTATTATTCTAAATATAAATCATTAATGTCTATGTTTTAAAAATGGTTTTAGGACTTATTTATATGGAAATTAATGTATTAAAATGATAATTCATTTAAAATATTCAAATCGGTATGGGACACTTTGATTCAAAAATCTATTTTTAAATGATTTTGAAAATGAATTGATAAAACATTGTTTATTTCAATATCTTGATTTGATACATTGGAATGTGGAAATGTTATCTTTCCTTTATACATGAATTATATGTTATGATTATGTTATGGTTATTGGGTATTGTTTACGTATATGGATGGTTCTGTGATAAACCTAGGGTGGGTGAGCCCAAGATAGCTTTCAAATGCATTGGGTAACGTGAAGGAGGTGAACGTGATGTTTCTCCTAAGAGATTTTGGGAATATACCATGATGGGTATTCCAATTTTAACTCTCTATACAGTTGTGATAGCTACAATGTACGTTTTATATGGATTCCATAAGTAACCTTTTTGATTTATGAATTTTTTTTGTGTTATTTATTTATCTTATGATTTTTTAAGGTATGTTAATATTGAAAAGTATGGTTTCATTGATTTGTATTTATTGATGGGATAATGTTTTCCTTTCTTATTTTATCACCCTTACTGAGCTTTTTATGATCATCCCATGTTTTTGAAATGTTTTCCACAGGTCTTAAAGATGAATAGGGTTAAGGATGGGATCATGGAAAAGTCACGCTGTCTAAAATATGGAACTAGACATGTTTCTTTTTAAGAGTTTTTATTTTATGAAATAAATGGATACTGAGTAGTGGTGTCTACTTGTAATATTAAAGTTGTTATGTAATAATTTTGGACTAATTCTCTAAAACTCTAAACCTAAAAATATCGTCAATGTGAATTATTCATTTAATTCAATATTATGTAATGTTATAAGGTTGGGTTCTTATAGTTGGTATCAGAGGTCGGTTTAGACAACTTTAGGGATTAAGAATTTTCATTACACATATGGTTAGTCCATATCTAATATTTCAGTTAAATCATTGTTTTATAAATTTTTCAGATCAAGTAAAGTCAGTTACAAATGGAATTTGGGGGATCTTAAATGATATTCCTATCTCTTCTTGATGACATGCTTGTAATAATTATTACAATGTCATGTTCAGATGATTGTGAAAATATTTCTATCATACAACTCACTTTCAAGAAGTTGTTTGAGATAAAAAACACCTCCACTATACCTCTTTATCATTTTGGATCATGGGTTGTATTTAGAAAAATCCTATTTTCATAATATTCTCATATTTTCAAGAAAGTTAAATATTATCAAGGCATTTTCAACTATTTTACCTTATCACAAGATTATTATGATTATTATGATTTTAAAAAAGGTGCTGGAGAAGGAGACCCTTGTGCAACCTATTTATATTTGATTTTAAAATATAGTCTCTCATCACATACTTATGGTATTTTAAAAGGACCGTTAGTTGAAAGTTTCAACTAAAATTCGGTTCGACTGTTTTATAGAAATCATGCTTTATCAGATGTTTTTAAATTATATGTCATACAAGATTATTTTCCAAAACTATTTTTTTGTGAACCCCCATATGACCCATGTTGTACAAGGTGTAATTGGATAGAGGAAGAAAATATTTTGGAAGGATCTATAAATCATTGTTTCAATGCATGGACCTTCTACCTATGTGAACAAGATGATGATGAAGCCAAATAAACACCATGATCAATGTATAATTTTCTTCATTTTGGGAATTGTTTTATTTTAGCATATGGTGGTGAAATAAGACATAAAGAATTAAGATGTTGAGATCATAATGAATTTGGATGAAAATGAGAGGTATAAGGAAACCATAGATGTTAAAACATTTTAGGGTTATTTTTGAGTTTTATAAAAAGGACAACCCATAGGATGGGTGACAACCTATCACATCCGGCAAGGCTGCAGGAATCGAACCCACAACCGAAGGGTGATAAGGGCTAATCGCCTAACACTTTCCTACTTGAAATCCCTGGTTTGTATGACTTATTATTTTAGTAAAATGATTTTATGGAACAATAATAAGTTTATTTTTGGAACTTATGTTGTATAAAATGGATATAATTATTATTGAAAAATGATTTAGTGATTAAGTGATAAAAGGTTGTTGTGGAAGACGTTCTCTATTTTGAGGAAACACTATATCCCTAAGGAAGATAGAATACTATGGGATTTCAATTGTGGAATAATGGTTGAAATTTTAGTTTGGATGAATTTATGTTTTTATTATGGGCACATAATGATTTGATTTATTTATTAAAATGATTAACCTATCATGGAGAATATGTTATTAGGTTAATTAGATTTCACTATGAGACTTCATGAGTAACTGGTGGTACTTGGAGATAAACATTAAGATGTATCTTGGAAGTATATTTAATTAAATCCTTATGAGATTTGGGTTAAAATCAAAGTTTGGATTAGTTTTTAAGAATTTTAGGGTCCAATGTTTATTGAATGGTCTTTGATGATCTTTGGGTTTTGTTAAGACAAATTTGGGATATTAAGAGTAGTTTCTCTTTATAAAAAAGTTTATCCTTTTTGGGTATTATCTGATATTGTACTAAAATTTTTGGTTATAGTTAATATCTAAAGACAAGTGAAATATATAGTTCATCTTTTTTGGATTATTTGATTATCTCGAAGTTTAATATAGCACTTTTAATTTAAACAAGTCATCCTGAATACTCATCGTATGGAGGAAATATGAGTTTGTGTTAGAAATCTAGTGAAGGATAAAAGTATACATTAAAAGTAATTATGTTTCCTTATGTTTCTAGTTTATCTAATAAATAAATTCCTCAATGAAAATTAACTTAAAAAAAACCGTGTCTGTTAACATTTTCTACTGGGAAATCAAAGACTATTTAACCCATCACAAGTCTGTGATTTTCTGGTTGTTAACTTTCTCCTAAACATGTTTTCTATCACTCTCCATCATAATTTGATTGTTTGTTTTCACCTCCATATCCATGTTCTCATGGAATCCTAGTATCTGTTATCTCAAGTAACCTTTTTACTTATCTTTCTTTATTTTAAAGTGATAGTTTTATTGAATCTTTTTCCAATGTGAGGCTTTAATTGAAGTTTCCAAGCCCAGTTTTAAAATTGCGAGGACACAATTCCCAAAAGGGGGGAAGGATGTAACATACCATATAAATAAGGAATAAGACACTTTTCATATTTATTAATATTTGTTAATTAAATATTAATTTTACATTAAAGGGGATGCTATGTTCGATAGAGTACCCGATACACAACAACATGTCTCTTTGAAATCTTATGTTTCACACTAACAACATAATATTATTATTTTAAATGGTCGTTAACTCCTAGTAATTGTATTGGAGGTAATGAAAAAAACTAAATACAATATGATTATACGTGTTTTTTAAATGTAATTAAATTTATCCAATAAATGTTAGTGGCTTAAAATTTGAATGAATATAGTTTTAATCATAATTTACCTTAAAAGGTCTATTTACCACCTTTTAATGGAGAACCCTCTTTAAATATAATTTTGGTAACTTTAATACATTCAATATGACTAAATAAAATCGTTCTTTAGAATGGGGACATCAAAATTTACTATGTGTGAATTTTTGGAATTTTTCTGAAAAAGTTGTTTTTTTATGAATAAAGTAAATATTGTATTTTAATTCAAAACTATGTTTTAATATAATTTATTTATATGGTTAGATTATCTTTTAAATTGGTTTTAAAGTGTAATTATAATCTTTTTTTATTTTTTAATGTTGGTCATTTGAATTAATTTCACTTTGAAATTGGAAATAAAAAAGTGTCAATCTTTTGATAGTTATGGTTTCTTAAAAACACGTTATTTGTTTTAACAATGGGAATTAATTTTAAAATTAATTAATGACACTTTTATGATTTGAATTTGGTAAATAGTCATAATTTTTGAATTTGGAATGTCAAATATAGCTTAGTCTGAATTTTTTGTATTTTTCTGAAAAACATCAATTTCTGATGAATAGTGAAACCACTTAGTGATAGTTTAAAAAATGAATTTTCCATTAAAATGAAATTTTACCACTTCTAGGAATTGAATATCAAAATTCCGACATACATGGTTGTTATAAAGAATTAAAATTTGGTTTATTAAGAAGAAAATAAATTTTGGTGAATAGAAACTTTTGACTTTTATTTACCATGGTTAAAGGTATATAGGGTAATTTAATGTAAAAATAATATTATAATAATTCTAAATTACATTGAAACTTGTAAAAACCTTATTTATTGAGTCATTTACGACCACATTAATCTTTGGGTCGATTTTGGGACCCCATTGAGCCACTTGGGATTGATAATGACAATTTACATTAATTAACTTAAAGTAAAGGCAAAAATGACAAAAATAATTATCTTTTAGTAAATTAATTTTTAAATAGTTTTATATAAGTAACATTTTTGACTATAAATATTAATTGGAAATTTAAAAATATTTCCTAAATCATGATATTTTTTTTATATTTTTTAGACATCAAGTAAGTTAAATTATATATGAAATAATAATGATGCAGTGTTTACCTCATTAATAAATGATTTAAATAAATAAGATTATAATGAATAAAATATTATCCAAAACATGTAAAATTCTGATAGGATGATTTTATTTCGAATATGAGTCCTCTTATCTTCAACTTCAATTATTTTTGGACCTTTAGAAACCGAATATCATTATATAATAAAATAACATTTTCACACTTTCCTAAAGACCCCCTCCTCTCCCTTATAAAAGGAGACCACTTCTAACAAATTCCTCACACCTATCAAGCCACTTATCTCGTCCAAACTCTACAGAATTAATATCCCTACATCCCTATCCTCCACCTAGAAGCATTAACGTATGAATAAGGCACTTAAAGAAGTCTTTTGGTTCAAACCAAAGGGAGTTACCCAAATTAAAGGTAACGTTTTCTCTTAAACTGTTTTCTTTTATTTTACTTCTTCGACCCCTAAACTATTTTTATTCCATTATTTTGTAAAAAAAGTATCATCAATAAACTAGTATTTTATTATGAGAATTATTCAAACTACACTTACACACACCTCCATCTAATGGTTGAAGAACATTGTGTTTCTGTGGATGGAAAACTAACGCCTCAAGAAACAATGATTGTTCAATTACCACTTACCGGTACTCATGGTTGCAATTATGATGGAACATTATTTATATATGATATATATTATGTTTATTATTTCATTATGGTTCTTTAGTTCCCATTTATATCACTCTTTTATGGTTTCCATAGTTGATAAAAACGATAATCTCATTAGAGGAACTGCAGAATACCACCCCCTCAATGTACTATGACTCGCTAATGCCTAATGTGGGACGTATAAAAGATGGAGTTAATAATTTTTTATGTGTTGTTATACTGGAATTATAATATAAATATGTATAATTATGTTTTTAATTCCATTAAAATATGAAATAGAAATGGAAGCAGCGTTTATGCGTACGTACAACTTACCATCTCCATGAACGGTGCATTTCATTCCGTACCTCCAAATGTTATGTACTATTATAAACACAAGTATATACAGGATATATATGATATATATTATATCTAAATAATGAATTTAATTCTTGTTATAATGAACTATTTACCTCATGGAAAACTTTTAAATATAAGGTGTTCATTTTTGACTCAAGTACCAAATATTGACAAAATGGACTTTATTAACATAAATGATAACATAATATTTATAACATGGAAATAAGTGATATAAAAGGAATAATAAACTTTAAAAAGGTTTTTAATAAATTATAAATTAAATTTAGTTTATTATTTATGAGATTAAATAATGATCAAGTCAAGTCAGACACAAGGTAAGGGATTTTTTTATCTCACTTTTAATTCCATGAAATTTCCATTATTCACCACTTATTCATTTCATGTGGTGTATTGTGTACTGTATTTTGATATATATTATCATGATTATAATTATATTCAAGGAATTATCTGATTCATTTGGTTTTTATTATCTTTTGGTCGTACGACTCGATTGATTACAATGAAATAAGTGTTTTTAATCGCGCTTTTATTCCTGTGAGATTCATGCTATATTGGCCACTATTTACTTTTGTGTGGTGCATGTACTGCCCATGAATGTACAATTTGAGTAATATAATTTCATTTATGAGTATTTAATTCTACATTGTATGATCCTTCTCATGTGGCATATGTTTTGTAAGTTACCAAATTGGTAAGGGAACTTTTCACCCTCCTCTTTTTAAGAGACTTCTTTTTGTTATGTCTTTTAATTTACATATTATAATTTTGGGATATGTTATTTTATATACTTATTGATTTAAAAATTATGTACAAGTGATTAGATACCCTTTTTATCTCATCCATTCATTTTCTGAATTTTAAAGTGACGTCGTTATGCTGTCGAATTTTTACAAGGGAACTTCTTAACCTAATTTCAATTCTTTGTGTTCAACTTGTACTTCTGGAATATGTCGTCCTATGAATATGTGCGAATGACCGTTTATTGACTTACACTGAATATACAATAATATTTAGTGTATTTATATTTGTCACACATAATTATGTCGTTGATTTATCCTTAACCTAAGGATACAGTGTTTATAAGAGATTTCATCTCAATTTAGATTCCATTGAGACTTCTTTGTTGTTCTACACCAAATCACTTTAATATGGTGTATATAATGTACATTGACAGAGTATATCACGAATCCCTTTATTCTCATGATATTACAATGTTTTGATACCTGAATTATTTGTATTCATGTGTCTCTCTTTTGGTTAATAACTCAAACTAAAATATCATTTTAAAATGTTTTAAAGATTTATTATTCTAAATCTAAATCATTAATGTCCATGTTTTAAATTTTTTTTAGGATTTATTTATATGTAAATTAATGTATTCAAATAATAATTCATTTAAAAGCTTAAAAGTGGTATTGTGCACTTTGATTAAAAAATATCTTTTTAAATGGTTTTGAAAATGAATTGATAAAACATTGTTTATTTCAAAATCTTGATTTGATATATTGGAATGTGGAAATGTTATATTTAATTTATACATTTATTATATTTTATGATTATTTTATGGTTATTGGTAATTTTTTACCTATACGGGTGGTTTTGTGATAAACCTTGGGTGGGGGAGCCCGAGATAACTCTCCAATGCTTTGGGTAATGTGGCGGAGGTGAATATGATGTTTCTCCTAAGAGATTTATGGAATATACCTTGATGGGTATTCCAAGTGTAACTCCCTATTTAGTTGTGATAGCTAAAATTTAAGTTTGAAATAGATGCTATAAGTAACCTTTATGATTTATGATTTTTGTGTGTTATTCATAAATATTATGATTTTGCAAGGTATGTTATGATTGAAAAGTATGGTTTCATTGATTTGTATTTATTGATGGGATAATGTTTTCCTTTCTTATTTGATAACCCTTACTAAAATTTTTATTCTCATTCCATGTTTTTGGAATGTTTTCCACTAGACTTAAGGATGAATAAGGTCAAGGATGAGATCATGGAAAAGTAATGATGTCTAAAATATGGAACTAGACATGTTTCTTTTTAAGAGTTTTTATTTTATAAAAAATGGATATTGAGTAGTAGTGTCTATGTGTAATATTCAAGTTGTTATGTAATAGTGATGGACTAATTCTCTAAAACTATAAACCTGAAATGATCCTCAATGTGAATTATTCATTTAATTCAATATTACGTAATGTTATAAGGTCGGGTCCTTATACCCTATACTACAAAAATGCACTGACTATCACCATTTATTCACACCTATAAATCAAATTAAATAGGAAAAAACAATCAATAATAGGATCCAAAAATCAAATATATAATCCTTATAGGATCAATATTTCAATAAATAAATACAATGAATTCTTTTTGTGAAATCCAAATGGAGTTACCCGAATAAGAGGCAAAATTCTTCAGCATGAATTTTATATTTATTTCTTTATCCACCCAATAAATTATTCTTATTACATAATTATATAATATACTTCATATAATAAAAATAATATGATTTTTTAATGGTTTCATATAAAATTACTCACACCTATGTTAAATGGTTATTGAAATCATCATTCCTGTGTACGTATGACTACTACCTCATAAAATGATATAAATTGTTTTTCCATTAACAACTCTAATGGATGTTAATTATCAAGAAAATGAATTATATATATATATATAATACTTATAATTTATCCTAATTATTTAATTACTATATACCACAATACTTCATGATTTATATTTTATAGGGACATGATAACACTATTAGTGGTCGCATGGCCTACCACATTTTCAAGGTGATAGGACACACACACACACAACATGGGATGTAATAATTATTGGTCTAATAAAAATATTTGATATATGTAAAATATTTTTTATATTAATGAAATAATTTTGTTTCATTTATTATTGTAAATAACTTTATATTTTAATTGTTCACTCACTAAAAAAGTGATATTTTCATTCTTTTATTAGTGGAATATTATCTTCTTAAAGTGATGAAATATATTTTTTACATCACAATAATTACATATATAAGTATAAATGATATACTAATATAATATTTATGATATAATTATAATTATTTAATGATAAAAATCTCTCTAATTATTTCCAAAATGATCATGGAATAATGGGAATATTACCCATGCTTACATATGACATACTATCAACATGATTGTAATATTGGTTAATATTTCATTACCAGAATTCATGATTGGTTTTAAAAGAATAATTGATTTATAAAACTGATAATTATTTAATGAGCACAATCCTATATATTATTTAAATAGTTACTCCATTTTCTATATTTGAGAAACTAATGTTGTTTTTGACACATAATCCGAATATATCCAAAAGACCCAATGTAAACATACTTTTTTAAGTATTTGTATAAAAAAATAATAATAAGTGAAATAAAATAATTATAAAATATTGAAAATTATTTCATTAATCTAAATATTTAACATAATTTAATTATTCAGGATGATAAAGACATTTGTGTAAGGTTATACTCAAGGTAATGGAATTTGTCGCAATTTCTTTTCATTAAAGAATATCTCCATGTCATTAACCATTATTAGTTTATGAGGTGTATATAAAGAAAATTTTATTTATATTATTAGAACATTATTCATTCTCACATTATATAATTTTTTCTTAAATTTTATTCTTTCATGGGGTTTTTTATTCAAATATTTCAAAGTGTTATGAGTCACTTTGATTTAAAAATCACTATTTATATGTTTAAAATTTTTAATTTCAAAATTTTTTCATCTGTCAATATTGAGGATATTATTTTTTATGTTAATTTATATAAATTTTTTATAAATTATATTTAATGGATATTTGGAATTACATTCAAATGTTTTAAAAATGAATCATTCATAACTCTTTTTTACAAAATGGTTTTTCAAACAACAAAATGAATTTTTTATTGTTAACATACATAGATATAATTTTTCATCCTCCACTATGAAAATTATTTTATTGTGTTTATTCCATTTCATGATTTAATGAATTATTATATCAATACAATACTTTATAATTTTGGTTACTTTGGTGATAAAAATGATTATTTAATGAATAAGTGTATTTTCCTTTGAAAATCTATTTTTAATAGTAAATTGGTATTTTTATCTAAAATAGTTTGAATATGAGTTTAAAAGGTGTTTTTAAATGTTTTTTTGGGAAAGTGATTTATTAATTAATAATTTGGTGAATGTTTTATGATTTTTTGGATTAGATAGTGTTGGGAACGCTTGTTAAAACTAAACAAGGTTTGGGCCATATTTCACTGGGAATTCCCTTTACAACTTAATGTGGGGTGGGATAGATAGAATTGGGAAATCCTTGTAAAAATAAATATGGTGTGGCCAAGATAGTTATATGAAATTATGTTATAGTACAAAATTCAGTGTCATAGATAGTTCATAGAAATCCATTTACATCATAATAAGGGGTGGCATAGATAGCCCATGGCAAGCCCGTTATGGCTCTCCAATGCATTGGGTAATGATAATGATGGAATTCATCTATATGACTATATCAATTGATGTGGTATTGAATGAGGCTTAAAAAATTTTATATGGTGTTCTAAAAATATTTTATTAGTATGATTGTATATTTAAACTAATGTATTTTTAATTTCTTACTTGGGTTTTAATGATTTTCATTGACAAAATGGAGTTCTTGTTTTCCATGAGAATGTGTTTTTCTTAATGTTATTAGAATTATAGATATAAATTCCTTGAAAAAAAACTAAAATTCAATGTTTATAAAAATCAATCAATAAATATTTTAATATATCATTATAATAAATTTTGGTATTGTTAATATATATTTTAATAAGATTATTTTAAATAAATATTGTTTCATTATATAGAATAATTTTTCATATTAAAAAAGTAAAATTATTTCTGTTTTATGTTTGATTAAATTATTCAATTCTTAAATGTTTATGTTATGAAAAAAAAATTAATTTCTGATTATATTACATCTAAATTGATAAATATAACATTTGAGAAGAATTATAAAATATATTTTCTAAGTGGATATTTTTTAATATATTCAATATTTACCTTACATGAAATTGTCGATATATAAGGAAAATTGGTACCAAACACACAATACACAAAATCATCCCTAGGAATTCAAATCTCTTATAAAATTAACCTAAGACCTATATATGATCATATTATATAATTTGATTTCCAAAAATTATTAAATAAATAATATGTTTTTATACATATAGATAAATTCTTTTCCTATTTATGAGACATGAATCATACATAATAATAAATAAATTGTTTAACATTATACAAATGGTTTTGTAATTATTAATAATTTAGTTTATAAATTAATAAAAAGGGTCATGTTATATTCGTATCTACACATCTAGGATATAAATATCATTTATCCCCCATGTGTATATAATCATGTGTGATTTTATGATGTGAATATTTTCCATTCACATTTTCCAGATAAACCATTTAATAATAAAATGGAGCTTCTACGATAAAATAAAACAAAGTAAAAGGATTATATTTGAATTTTAGGGAATGTATTAACATGGAGAATAATTTAGAATCATGTTAAATTTGATAATATAAACATTAGATAATCAAATGTGTAAATATTAAATTTCATTTACATATTTATATAATTTTAATCATTAACCTTATAAACAAATCCTCTCACCCAATAAATGGTTCACACATCTATCATGTTGGATGATGTTATGATGTAACAATGTTTTACAAATTAGTTAATTTTATAAATTTATTTACCATATTTTAATAAATTGTATTAAATATATTTTTATTGTAACTTATATATCTCTCTTTTATCTATACCCTTTCAGTACTATACTCTCCAATGTTAGCATCTCAAACTCTATGATGGTTGAGTTTTATCCAACCGATTGATCTCGTAGGCAGAAATATTGTTTTACATGGTTCCGTGATCACCATTTAAATATTTTTGAATTAATTTAGTATGTGATGGTGTTTTTTACAAATGATAATGTAATGATTTGAAAACATATTAACATATTTTTTACTAAATAAATTGGTCATTAATGAAACATTTTATCCCTCCCATGTATTAAAAAAACACATGAAATATGAAATTATTAGGGTCGATACATGAATGATGTATGAAGGGATCATGTAGAGGGTGGTTTAATATCAATATCTAGTGAATATTCATCACGTAACACCTTTTTGGTGGAGTGTTTTGACGTGTCTAAGAGGTTTCTGAAATTGAAAAAATTTAAAAATATTAGTTCATGATGGTGATCTATGAAATATAATTAATTGATCATCAACATATTCAAATCAACATGAAATTTTTTTAAGGACACATGAGGTGAAACATAGTATTGATATTCATTATCAATATATATTGTCTTGAATTATAATTTCTTTCACATTAATTTTTACATTTTGATCACATAATATAACCCCCATAATTCCATTTTTTTAATCAAACCAAATTTAACAATGTGATAGTTAAATGATGATTGGATTACATCTCTCCTTAATAAGAAACATATTGTCAGGCCATTTGATTTTATCTACTAAGAATTAAAATACAACGAAAATTAAAAAACATCTATAAGGATTAATGATGATCAATAGTCTTGGAGAAAAGGATTATCTTTGGTTAATATCCAATGAAAAAATTTCAATTCATGTAGATTAAGTGAATTATCCAATTAGTGGATAATGAAAATGATGATGTATGTTCTGATTTTGTAATGAAAGACCATTATGTGAAGAAATATGCCTTAGTGAAAAATATATCACATGATTAGTGTATGTTCATTATAAAATGTAATCCATTCATCTCTATGGATTAGGTTGTTGAAATCACATCTTTTTACGATATTTTTTTATCAAAATAAAACAAAAAATTACATTCTAGAATATTAATATTATTGGGGAGGTTCTTCAAGATATAAATATAAAAATACATTTTATTATTCTTATATGACACTGCCATCTCACATTCCCCAATAAAGGGGTTTTTTGTGATGAAGTGTTATTATAATCCCATTGTCACTTGTAACGGAGATTGTATTTATCATTTAGTCTCAAATGGTTTTATTTTAATATTCAAAAAATATAGTTATACTTTTATAATTATTTTATAAATTATTTTATAAAACATTTAAATACTGATTTTAATATACATGAACATGATAATAATGTCTTAGTAATCGATAAAAAATTATCTTAACAAGATTCATATGACACTCGGTTTTAGAATCATTTACATTTCCTGGTTATAAAGGAAAATTTTATAAATTTATTCCAATAAAAGTACATTCAATATTTTGACAATAAAAAAATAGATATATGTTATATCTCTTTATGATGGCCATTTTTAATTGAGGAATGAAGTTTAATAGTTGAGATAGTGAAATGGAATTTATAATTTGTTTATATTTGTGTTTTTTGATCATTTCTAGTAAATTATAGTGTTGGATAGTATCATTTTTTCATATTTATTGACCTTTTAGTGAATATGTGAATTCCCATTTAGTTCAAAATATTTTTTACCATGAAATCCCAAATGAGTTATTCAATTATATTATATTAGCTTTGTCACACATAAGTGTATTGGATTGTGAAGTGTAAATGAATACTAGTTCATTTTAAAAAAAGAATATCACAAATTGAGTATCTATAATGTGTATCCTAAAAAAATATTTTATCTTCAAAATGTCTCATAATGAAAATTTATTATCGAAATAAAGAACATGTCTCTAGAATAGGTACACATCCCCCAAGAATTGGGCAGTTTTATTATATAATTAAATGAAGTTAATGCTCAATATGATTGAACATTATAATAAGAATAATCTCCACAATTTCTAGGATACTAAGTAAATCCCGAGATGCATATATTACATATGAGTTATTGGGGAGATATAGCATAGAAAAGATATGATTTTCATGTCACTGATAAAGGTGAAAAAATATTTTACTTTAATAATAAAACTATATATTATATGAATTAATTAAAATAGATAAATTTCATAAATGTTAAGAATATATGAATTTTGAAAAGGAATCTACATATAAAATCATGAATGTTATTTGATAAATCTAATAATTTATTAAATCTATATCAGAAAAAAATTTATTTAAGAAGAAAATTAACCTAGATTTTTTTTATTAATACCATCACGTAAAAATTAAATACTAAAAGATTCATGAAGTGTAATAGAATATGTTAGGAATTTTTTTTAGTAGTCACAATGTTGAAATCCCTTATAATAAATCTATTTGTAAAAAATTAGAATGATTATGAATTTTTGAAAATGGATGTAATGAAAATTTTTAGAAATGAAAATATTTTGGTTGATTTTGGTTGAAGAGAAATATAATGATTTTATGATACAAAAAGATGATAATAAGGAATGATTTTTTTAAGATATATTTGTGGGAGAATTTTTTTTAAATCTCATGGAATATCAAAATTGATGAAATAGTAATTTATAATGGTTTATATAATAGTTTCTATAATACTTGTGTTTAAATTATGTTTAGTGGGATTAATATTAATCAACATGTAATATATTTTGATTATATATTATTAATGGGGAACTAGATATAAGTATCATAGTCTATTAATAAATTACTTAATGAATACTTATCTACAGAATATTTTATAGAATAAGCCTATATTCAAGGTATCACAATTTGACATGATAAATCTAAGAGGATTCATAGAATAACCATGGTATAAATATTGGAAAATTATTTTAGTGATATTAAATGGATTAATCCAATATTTTATTAGTGTATTTATTAAATTAAAAAAAATCCTCTAAGAAAATGATTTATCATATAATAAGAATAGAAATAGTGTATCCGGTGAATCCCACATGTTATTTCATCTGGATTTATCATGTTTTCCATGAAATTTACCAGGATTTATGTTTCTTATATAATAATATTGTAGGAAGATATCAAGAAAACCAATGAAATATATATTTTTCTTATATAAATACTAAATTGAAGTATATTTTAGAACCAAAAATGAGTTACAAATTGTTTTTGGATAATTCTATGATATCTTCATTTCTAGGAGCACACATGAATTGTGTGGCAGGAAAAGGGCACTTCTTATCATGTAAGATAATAATGGGATCTCCTTGATCCACATAAATTATAAAAATGGTGTTCTGTATAACAATAGAAATATATTTCACAAGTTCTTTGGCATAATAGTTAGAAACCACCCAACGAAATAATCCATGTATTTAAGGTATCTATAATAAAAAGAAATGATAAAAACCTAATATCTTTTTTATTAGATATTTCAAAAAAAATATTGGGCTATAAATATAATTAATATATTATAAACCAATATTAATTTTTATGTCTTCTACTTGGTTAATCATGGTTCTCTTATTGTAATCCATGTACAATGTTATGGATATTACATGTTGAACTTACATTGGGAAAATGAAAGATTATCACACAACTTGATGTTTTAGAATTTTTAATATTTCATGGCATGCTTGTCAAAAATTTCTCATGATCACATGACTTCTAAAAAATGTACACGTCATAGTGTTCGTACAACTTGTTATTATGTAATCCTATTTTTCTATATAGGTTCTCCTCATCCATGATCATGCATCTATCGTGCTGAGAAAAGTACAACATCTTGAAGAATGCTATATATTTCAGGTTCCTACCATTTTCATGTGACATGGGCCAAAAAATACCCCACATGTCATCTTTTTAATAATTAAAATGGGTTTCCATATATTTTAATCGTTATTATACATCATATTAAAAATAATTCAACACTTCTCACAACCCAAATCAATCTTTATGGATCTATTTATGAGTTAATAATATAATAATTGTCACATACATTTATATTTATGTGTCACATTATTCTTCATATTTTACCTCCATATTGAATACTATTAATAACACACATCACACCATGGGTAAATCATTTCACAATTCGAATTTTAAAGTAACATATATATTTTTGGAAAATGAAACCCAAGATACCCACTCAATTCCATCCATTGAGAAAACATTATTTTGAAGTAGATGAGGAATCATGAAACAAATATTGGTAAAATATGTTCTTATTCAGTAATATTTCAAAACTATAACTATTATTATGTACTTTAATCCCTGTATACTTATCACCACATGTATGATGGGTAGTATCCATGAATTTTACTCCCCCTGAAACGGACAAGAAACACAACCACATGTGTAAGGCCCAAATATATCTTCACAGCTTCCATGTAATATTTGAGTAAAATAATGTTCAATCCCGACCCTTCCCATGATACCCTAACATTAGAAATAATGCCATCCTAACAACATAGAATTATACATTTTGGAGGAGAGTTTTCTGAAATCTTGAAATAGTGAAAAAATTATCGGATTTTTTTATACTCCAATAGGACACATAATATGCCAAATTTAGGTTCAATACTAACACTGAAATATTTTAGTTATTCAACCACCCTTTGCGAGGGATGGTGAACCCAATTCATTCCTATAAAATCAGAATCCATTTATTCTCTATTCTATCCACAAAAATGTACATTACATAATATGATAATGATATGAGGATTCTTTCCCACCGAAAAATAAACAATGTGTGTCCTATAATAGACTCAAAAAATTGTGTTTATTCCATATTACTCTGAAAAATAATTTTTATCCACTAAAATCTAAATCACTAGTTCCCTATATAATGTTATGAAATGTCAGTGTGCTCTATCCAAATAAAAAATTTGAGTATCTCCAATGGACACAAAAATTATTCTTGCACTGGCATGATGATGATGTACAGATTTATCCCACTAGATGTTAAATAATTCCATCCCAAAACCAATGAAAAAATCGCACCAAACAATATTATGTGAAATTAATTAATGAACAACCATTATATTTATGTGATGATCATAGTATTCCTAATTTCATGAGCTATAGATGGCCCAAAACCTAATGAAGCAGAAAACCTAATATTCATATGTATTGAACCAATGCTTACCATGTGATGAGAATTGAATTCTACATGTGATGAGCATCATATGACATACGTATTCAGAAAATTTTCTCATGTTTGACTATCAGAGTTATCCACATTACATTAATGGGATGAATTATGTGATGAGACAATGTTATATAAAAAAATGTATAATATTAATTTTTTGAAAAGTGAATGATTCCATTATAGTAAATATTTGGAATGATAAAATAGATTACCATGAATCCTAACATGCCTATGAGACTCATCCTCACCGAACTGTAGTGTTAACCATATAATTGAATCTCGTGATGTAATTATTCAACTTTCACAAGTATATGTATCCTGGAATGGAATTCTTGAGATGATATTATTTCAATGAGGTATAATTAGTATATGAGAAAAGATTTATAATGATATGTTGATATGAAAATATAATACCATGATAACATTATAAACAATATCACCATTGTGTTAATTTTTTCCATTATATGGGAAATATGGAACACATGACCCTGATCATGATCTTTTATAGTGAATTCCAAAAAATCATTCCTGGGAGGAAGGATTGTAATAATATATCTTAGCTAGAAAAATGATATATTACCAGTTTTTGTTGTAGGAAAGTTACTATTTTGAGTGAATATACATAATCTAGTTTCTAAACACATTATATTTATATGAAATCATTTACATTATTCATTTTTTATTAGTAATAGGGAATGTGTTATCTATAAGATTTTAAATTTTCAAATTCTCATAAATTCAATAGAAGATTCAATGTATATTCTAAAATATAATTAATCAAATGATTCTCTATGAATTTTAATTTTTTTCCCAACTAATTGTTTTTTATAAAAGAAATTATCATATCACATTGTATTATGAAAATAAAATAATTTTAGATTTTTGCAATTATCATAGGTCACATGATGTTTTTAATAATATTCATAAAAAACATCACCTATTTGATAAAATTTGTTACATAGAGTACATATTTTTTTTGTTTATCACATAAATGACTGTGTTTATCTTACATATCTCACATCATTGAGTTCCTTTGATTACTTATGTTACACACCAGCAAGAGTGTTACTGGACAATAATATAATATCAATATTATTATGATAGTTTTCAAATAGCTATTGGAATGGTCGTAAGAGATGATAATAACTAAATTATAAAAATATAAATTATAAATTTTTCTAAAATTAATTAATTTATTACCAACTTATTAGAAAAAGCAATATTTATCAATTTAATATAAAGTATTTTTTTATAAAATAATATTTTAATGAACAAAATGAAATTTTATCATAATAAATTAATTTAATAACAACTAGTGAATGAATTAATGGAATTTATATTTTATATATTTAAACTAATGTTTTGTAAATTCATCCATTATGTTTGATAGGCTTAAGATATAATAGAATCAGTTTCAATCATAAAAAGCTGTATGTTTTTAAAAAGAGATTTTGTCAGCTTTTAATGGTAAACATGTTTTGAAAAAAAAAATTAACACATTTATAACTTTCATTAGAAATTAAAAAAAACTTTTTGAAATAAATAAATTAAAAATTTTTTTGGTAAGTTTTTTATTTTTCTTAGAAGTTTCATGTTTTAATGAATAGTGAAGAATACTAGTTGTTTAATTTAATGCAGCTTTTTTCCTTTAAATAATTTATAGTGTTAAATTATATTTTAAATTTGTTTAAAGTATAGTTGTATATATTTTACATAATTTAATAAAATATATTTTATTATAATAAATTTACCTTTTTTATTTTCACCAAAAACAATTCAATCATTAGAGAATTTTAAATTAAAATTCCGCTTCGTCATCATGTAATCAGGAATAATGATAAATTATTTTTTAACACTTCATTAATTGGAAAATAGAAAAATGTATTCAATAATTGGAATAATAATAATTTATAATGATAAATCAGGGAAAATTATTTTTAATTTTTTTCACTAATATTTGTTTTAAAATTAATTTTATTGATTAGTGAAGAATACTAGTTGTTTAATAACACTTCATTAATTTTAAATTAATTTTATTCAAGGTGATGTGATATTCTTACACATAAAATGCTATGTAATAAGTATTGGTTAAATAAAAATATTTTATATATGTTAAATATTTATTATAATAATGAAATAATTTTTGTTCTTTGATTATTGTAAATAATGTTATATTTTAATTTTTCACTCACTGAAAAAGTTATAATGACATTCATAGATGAGTAGAATATTATCTTATTGAAGTAATGAAATTTATTTTTTACATCACTAGAATTACATATAAATGCATCGATGATATACTAATATCATATTTATGATATAATTATAATTATGTAATGTTAAATATCTCTCTAATTATTTCCAAAAAGATCATAGAAAAATGGGAACATTACCCATGCGTACGTACGACATACTATCAACATGATTGTAATATTGTTTAATATTTCATTACCATAATTCATGATTGGTTTTAGAAGAATAATTGATTTATAAATATGATACTTATTTAATGAGTACAATCCTAGATATTATTTAAATAGTTACTCCTTTTTCTATAGTTGAGAAACCAATGATGTTTTTAACACATAAAACGAATATATCCAAAAGACCCAATGTAAACTAAATTTTTTAAGTAGTTGTATAAAAAATAATAATAAGTGAAATAAAATAATAATAAAATATTAAAAATTACTTCAATAATGTAAATATTCAACATAATGTAATTATCATGGATGATAAAGACACTTGTTTCATGTTATACTCAAGGTAATGGAATTGGTATCAATCTCTTTTCATTGAGGAATATCTCCATGTCATTAACCATTATTCATTTATGAGTTGTATATAAAGAAGATTTTATTTATATTATTAAAACATTATTTATTATCTCATTATATCATTTTTTCTTAAATTTTCTTCCTTCATGGGGTTTTTAATTCAAATATTTCAAAGTGTTATGAGTAACTTTGATTGAAAAATAACTATTTATATGTTTAATGTTATAATTTCAAAATGTTTTCTTCTATGTCAATATTCAGGATATTATTTTATTTGTTAATTTATATAAAATTATTATAAATGAAATTTTATGGCTATTTCGAATTTCATTGAAATATTTTCAAAATGAATTATCCATATGTGTTTTATAAAAATCAGTTTTTCAAATAACAAAACAGATGATTTATTGTTAACATACATAAAGATAATTTTTTATCCTCCTCTATGAAAATTATTTTATTGTGTTTATTCCATTTCATGATTTAATGAATCATTATATCAATACAATAATTTATTATTTTGGTTATTTTGGTGATAAAAATGATTCTTTAATGAACAAGTGTATTTTCCTTTGAAAATGGGGTTTTAATAGTAAATTGGAATTTCTATCTAAAACAGTATGAATATTAGTTTAAAAGGAGTTTTTAATTGTTTTATGGGGAAAGTGATTTATTAATTAATAGTTTGCTGAGTGTTTTATTATTGGTTGGATCAGATAGTTTTGGGAACTCCTGTTAAAACTAAACAAGGTTTAGGCCTGATAGCGCTGAGAAGGCCCTTCACAACTTAATGGGGGGGGGGTGGGATAGATAGAATTGGGAAATCCTTGTAAAAATCAACATGGTGTGAAAAAGATAGTGATAACAAATTATGTTATAGTATTAAATTCGATGTCATAGTTAGTTTATAGAAATCCCTTAACATCATAACAAGGGGTGGAATAGATAGCACATGGCAATCCTATTATGGCTCTCCAATGCATTGGGTAATGATAATGTTGGAATTCATCAATATGAATATATCAATTGATGTGGTATTGAATGAGGCTTAAAAAATATTTTATGGTGTTCTAAAAGGGTTTTATTAGTATGATTCTATATGTAAACTAATGTAATTTAAATTTCTTACTTGGGTTTTAATAATTTTCGTTAACAAAATGGAGTGCTTGTTTTCTGTGAGAATGTGTTTTTCTTAATGGCATTAGAATTATAGATATAAATTCCTTGAAAAAAACTCTAATTTCATGTTTACAACAATTAATCAATACACATTTTTATATATTTTTATAATAAATTTTGGTATTGTTAATATATATTTTAATAATAATATTTTAAATAAATAATATTTCATTATATAGAATAATTATTCATGTTAAAAAAGTTAAAAATATCTATGTTTTTTTCTCAATAAATATTCAATGCTTAAATGTTGATCTTATAATAATAAAATGAGTTTCATATTATATTACATCTAAAGAATAAATATACCATATGAGAAGTATTATAAAAAATATGATCTAAGTGGATATTTTCAATATATTCAATATTTAACTTACATTAAATTGTCGAAATATAAGGAATTTTGGTACCAGACACACAATATAAAAAATCATCCATAGGAATTAAAATCTCTTCTAAAATTAACCTAGGAAATATATACGATCATCTTATATAATTTAATTTTCAAAAATTATTAAACAAATAAGATGTTTTTATACATATAGATAAATTCATTTTCTATTGATAAGACATGAATCAGACATAAGAATAAATAAATTGATGAAAATTATTCATATGGTTTTGTAATTATTAATAATTTAGTTTATACATGAATAAAAAAAGTCATGTTATATTATTAGCTACAGATATAGGATATAAATATCATTTATCCCCCATGTTTATATAATCATGTGTTATTTTATGATGTGAATATTTTCCATTCAAATTTACTAGCTAAACCATGTAATAATAAAATAGAGATTCTACGATAAAATAAAACAAATGAAAAAGAATATATTAATATTTTAGGGAATTTATCAACATGGAGAATAATTTAGAATCATGTAAAATTTGATAATATACACATTAGATAATTAAATGTGTAAATAGTAAATGTCATTTACATATTTATATAATTTTCACCATTAACCATATAAAAAAATCCTCTCACCCAATGTATAGGGTTCACACACCTATCATGTTGGCTGATGTTATGATGTAACAATGTTTTACAAATTAGATATTTTTATTTATTTATTTACCATATTTTAAGACATAGTATTAAATATATTTGTATTGTAACTTATATCTCTCTCTCTCATCTTTAACCTTTCAGTACCATAATCTCCAATGTTAGCATCTCGAACTCTTTGATGTTTGAGTTTTATCTAACCGATTGATCTCATAGGGGGAAATCTTGTTGAACATGGTTCCATGATCACGATTTAAATATTTTTAAATACATTTGATATGTGATGGTGTTTTTCCCAATTGTTAATGTGATGATTTAAAAACATCTTAACATATTTTTTATTAGAATAATTGATCATTAATAAAACATTTTTCCCTCCCATGTATTAAAAAAACTCATGAAATATGAAATGAGTTAGGTCGATACATGAATGATGTATGCAGGGATCATGTAGAGGGAGGTTGAATATCCATATCTATTGAATATTCATCACGTAACACCTTGTTGGTGGAGTGTTTTGACATGTCTATGAGGTTTCTAAAATTGAAAAAATTTAAAAATATTAGATCATGATGGTGATCTATGAAATATATTTAATTGATCATAAACATATTCAAATAAACTTGAAAAAATTTTGAAGTACACATATGGTGAAACATACTATTGATATTCATTCTAAATATATATTGTCTTGCATTCTACTTTCTTTCACATTACTTTGTACCCTTTGATCACATAATATCACCCCCATAATTCCATTTTTTCAATCCAACCAAATTTAACAATATGATAGTTAAATGATGATTGGATTATATCTCTCCTAAATAGGAAACATTTTTTCATAACATTTGGTTTTATCTACTATGAATTAAAATACAAATAAAATTCAAAAACATATATAATGATAAATGATGATCAATAGTTTTTGAGAAAAGGATTATTTATGGATAATATCCATTGACAATATTTCAATTCCTATAGATTATGTGAATTATCCAATTATTAGATAATGAAAATGATGATGTATGTTTTGATTGTGTAATAAAAGACCATTATGAGGTGAAATATGCCTTAGTGAAAAATATATCACATTCTTAATGTATGTTCATTATAAAATGTAATCTATTCATCTCTACAGATTAGGTATTCGAAATCACATATTTTTATCATATTTTTTATCAAAATAAAAAAATATGTACATTATAGAATATTAATATTAGTGAGGAGGTTCTTTAAGAAATAAATATAAAAATACATTCTATTATTCTGGTATGACAGTGTCATCTCAGATTCCCCAATAAAGGGTTTTTTTTGTGATGAAGTGTTATTATAAGCCTAATTTCACTTGTAACAGAAATTGTATTTCTTATTTAGACACAAATGGTTTTATTTTCGTATTCAAAAGATTTAGCTATACTTTTATAATGATTTTATAAATTATTTTATAAAAAATTTAAATAATGATTTTCATATACATGAACATAATAATAATGTCTTAGTAATCGATAAAAAATTATCTTAACAAGATTCATATGAAACTTAGTTTTAGAATCATTTACATTTCCTGGTTAACAAGGAAGATTTTATAAAATTATTCCAAGAAAAGTACATTAATTATTTTGAATATAAACCCATATATTTATGTTATATATCTTTTTAAGGAGTATTTTTAATTGAGGAATTAAGTTTAATAGGAGAGATAGTGAAATGGAATTTATAATTTGTTTACATTTGTGTTTTTTGAACTTTTCTAGTAGATTATAGTTTTGGATAGTAACATTTTATCATATTTATTGATTTTTTTATTGAATATATGTATTCCCATTTAGTTTAAAATATTTTTTACTGTGAAATACCAAATGAGTTATACCATTATATTAAATTATATTTGTCACACAAAAATGTATTAGATTGTGAAGTGTAAATTAATACTAGTTCTTTAAAAAAAATATCATAAATAGATTTTCTATAATGTGTATCCTTAACAAAAAAATTATTTTATCTTTTAAATGTCTCGTATTGAAAATTATCATGGAAATAAAATCCATGTCTCTAAAATTGGATCACATCCCACAAGAATAGAGTAGTTTTATTATAGAATTAAATGAATTTAATGCTCAATAAAACTGAACATTATATTAAGAATAATCTCCACAATGTCTAGGATACTAAGTAAATCCCAAGACACATATATTAGATATGAGTTATTGTAGAGATATAGCACATAAGAGGTATGATATTCAAGTCACTGATGAAGGTTAAAAAATATTTTACATGAATAATAAAACAATATACTACAAGAATATATTAAAATAAATAAATTCGATTAATGTTTAGAATATATGAATTATTAAAAGTAATCTATATATAAAATCATGAATTTTATTTGACAAATCCAATAATATAATAAATCTCTATAAGGAAAAAAAATTATTTAAGAATAAAATTGACCTAGATTTTTTTTCATTTATACTATTAAGAAAAAATTAAATACTGAAACATTCATGAAGTGTTATAGAATATATCAGGAGATAAAATTTTTAGTATTCACAATGTTGAAATCCCTTATAATTATTCTATTTCTAAAAAATTATAATGATTATGAATTTTTGAAATTGGATGTAATGAAAACTTTTAGAAATGAAAATATTTTGGTTGATGTTTGTCGAAGAGAAATATGAAGATTTTATGACACCAAAAGATGCTAATAAGGAATGATTTTTTAAGATATATTTGTGGGAGAAATAAATTTTATATCTCATGGAATATCAATATTGATTAAATAGTAACTGAGAATGGTAAATATAACTATTTTTTTATTCTTGTGTTTACATTATGTTTAGTGGGATTAATATTTTTCAACATGTAGTATATTTTGATTGTATATATATATATATATATATATATATATATATATATATATATATATATTTTTTAAAACTATCCCGCACAGCAACAAATTCAAGCCAACCAGGAAGAAATCCAAAACAATCCAAAAATTTCATCAAACCCTCGCAAAGAAACCGCAAGGAGTGAAGGAAAGAACATCCGACAAGCCTCCGTCGAAGCGCCATCACCAAATCAAACGAGCCGGCGTAGAAAACGCCATCCTCGTCGAAGCACCATCGCCAAAAAAAACTCACCGGCACAGCAAACGCCATCCTAGAAACCATTCAAAATGAAATATTACAAAACGAACATTAAATAACATCACCAGATCTCCAGTCGAAAACATTCCGGACGAAGGATAAGAGCAAATCCCGTCGCCACCCTTAGATCTGCACCCAAAGGCCAGATCTACCCGAATCTCGCACAGACAACAGTGAAATCGATGGAACCCCCAAAACATAGAACCTGAAACCCGAACCCTAGACCAGCATCTTGCCACCTAATAAAACCCTAGCCGAATCCGAAGCTAGAGCGGAGAGAAGGACGCACAGAGATGCAAATTTCCGAGGATGTTGATGAGCCTGTGCAGTGTTGAAACTGGGAGAGAGCACATCGCGAGCGTGCCAATGAGAGAGGCGGAGGAGAACAGTCGGTGGGAGAGCGGAAGGTGACGACGGGTGGGATACCTAGACTCAGAGCCCTATACGGGCCCATCCCACACATTATCGACTTTTTGATTATATATTATTAATGGGGAACTAGATATATGTATTATAGTCTATTAATAAATTACTGAATGAATACTTCTCTATGAAATATTTTAATGAATAAGACTATATTAAAGGTATCAAGATAAGTCATGATAAATCTAAGAGGATGTCTAGAATAACCATGGTATAAATATTAGAAAAATATTTTAGTGATATTAAATGGATTACTCCAAAATTTTATTAGTGCCTTTATTAAATTGAAACAAATCCTCTATGAAAATGATTCATCATATAATAGGATTAGAAATAGTGAATTAGTTTAATCCCACATGATATTTCATCTTGATTTATCATGTATTCCATGCAATTTATCAGGAATAACGTTCTTATATAATAATATTGTAGGAAGATATCAAGAAAACCTATGAAATATAGAATTTTCATATATAAATACTATATTGAAGTATATTTTAGAACCAAAAATGAGTTACAATTTTTTTTGGATAATTCTACGATAACAAAATTTCTAGGACCACACATGAAATATGTGGCAGGAAAAGTGAAATTCTTGTCAAGTAAGATAACAATGGGATCTCCATGATCCACAAAAAGTCTAAAAAATAGTGTACAGTATAACAATAGAATTATATTTCACAAGTTTTGTGGCATAATAGTGAGAAACTAACCAATGAAATATTACATGTATTTAAAGCATCTATAATAAAAAGAAATGATAAAAACCTAAAAACTATTTTATTTGATATTCCAAAAAAATATTGGGCTATAAAAATATTCAAAATATTATAATCCAATATTCATTTATATATATTCTACTTGGTTAATATTGGTTCCCAAATAGTATTACATGTCAAATGTTATAGATATTACATGTTGAACTCACATTTGGAAAATTAAATATTATCACACAACATGAGGTTTTAGAATTCCTAATATTTCTTGGCATGCATGTCAAAAATTTATCATGATCACATGTCTTCTAAAATATGTACACATCATATTGTTTGTACAACTAGGTATTATGAAATCCTATTGTTCTATACAGGTTCTCCTCATCCATGAGCATGCATCTATAGTATAGAGAAAAGTACAACATCTAGAAGCAAGCTATATATTTGAGGTTCCATCCATTTTCATGTGACATGGACCAAAAAATACCCTACATGTCATCATTTTCATAATTAAAATGGGTTTACATATTTTTTAAGAATAATTTTACATCTTATTCAAAATAATTCAACACTTTTCAATACCCAAATAAATATCTATTGATCCATTTATGAGTTAATACTATAATAATTGTCGAATGAATTTTTATTTATGTGTCACATTATGCTTCATATTTTACCTTCACACATAATACAATTAATAAAACACATCACACCATGGGTAAAGTATTTCATAATTCTAATTTTAATGCAACATATATATTTTTGGAAAATTAAACCAAGGAAACCCACTAAATTTCCTCCATTGAGAAAACATTATTTTGACGTAGATGAAGAAACATGAAACAGATATGGGTAAAATATGTTCTTATTGAATAATATTTAATAAATATAACTATTATTATGTAATTATATCCCTATATACTTCTCACCACTTGTATGATGGGTAATATTATTGAATTTTACTCCCCCAAAAAAGGACAAGAAACACAACCACATGTGTAAGGCCCAAATATATATTCCCAACTACCTTGTAGTATTTGTGTAAAATAATGTTCAATCCCACCCCTTACCATGATACCTTACCATTAGAAATAGAGCCATCCTTACAACATAGAATTATACATTGTGGAAGATACTTTTTTGAAATATTGAAATAGTGAAATAAATATGGGATTTTTTATACTGTAACAGGACACATAATATGCCACAATTTGGTTTAATACTAACAGAAAAATATCTTATTAATTCAACCTCCCTTTGAGAGGGATGGTGAATCCAATTTATTCTTATAAAATCAAAATCCATCGAATCTCTCTCCTATCCATAGAAACATACATTACATAATAGAACAATGATAAGCAGATTCTTTCCCACCGAACAATAGACTATGTGTGACCTCTAATAGACTCTAAAAATTGTATTTATTCCATATTACTCAGAACAATAATTTTTATCCACTAAAATATAAATCACTAGTTCCCTCTATAATGTTATGAACTGTGACTGTGCTCTACCATAATAAAAAATTTGAGTATCCCCAATGGACACAAAAAATATTCTTTACCAGGAATGCTGATGATATATAGATTCATCCCACTAGATGTTAATAATTCCATCCCAAAAGAGATTAAAAAAGAGCAACAAAATATCTTGCGTGAAATGAATTAATGAAAAACCATTATACTTATGTAATAATCATAGTATTCCCAATTTCATGAGCTTTTGATGGCCCAAAACCTAATGAAGCAGAAAACCAAATATTCATAAGTAAATAACCAATACTTACCATGTGATGAGAATTGAATTCTACATGTGATGAGCATCATATGACATGTGTAATTAGAAATTTTTTTCATGTGTGACTATCATAGTTATCCACATTACATTAATGGGATGAATTATGAGATGAGATTATGTTCTATAACAAAATGTATAATAATAATTTTTTGAAAAGTGAATGATTCCATTATTGTCAATATTTGGAAAGTTAAAATAGATTACCATGAATCCTAACATACCTATGAGACTCATCCTTACCGAACAATGGTATTAACCATATAAATGAATCTCGTGATGTAATTAGTCAACTTTCACATGTATATATATACTGGAATAGAATTCTCAAGATGATCATAATTCAATGAGGTATAATTAGTATACGAGAAAATATTTATAATGAGAAGTTGATATCAAAATGTAATACTATGATAATGTTCTGAAAAATATCCCCTTGTGTTAATTTTTTCCCCATTATATGGGAAATATGAAACACAAGACCACAATCATGATCTTCTATAGTGAATTCTATAAAATCATTCTAGGGAGGAAGGATTGTAATAATATAACATACCTATAAAAATGATATTTTTCCAGTTTTTGTTGGAGGAACGTAACTATTTTGAGTGGATATACATAATATAGTTTCTAAACATATTATATTTATATGAAATCATTTACATTATTCATTTTTGTGCATAAATATGAAATTTTTTATCTATAAGAGTTTTAATTTTTACATTTTCTTAAATTCAATAGCATATTCAGTGTATATTATAATATATAAATGATCTAATGATTATATGTGAATAATAAATTTTATCCCAAATAATTGTTTTTTTATAGTAAAATTATCATATAAATTGTATTATGAAAAGAAAATAATTTTGGATTTTTCCAATTATCATAGGTCACATGATGTTTTTAATCATATTATTCAGAAACATCACCTCTTTGATAAAATTTGATACATCGAGTACATATTTTTTTGTTCATTACATAAAAATCCATTTTTATCTTATTTATCTCACATCATTGAGTTCATGTGATTACTTATGTTACACACCAGCCTGAGTGTTACTCGACAATAATATAATATCAATATTTTTATGATAGTTTTCAAATAGCTATTGGAATGGTTGGAAGAGATGATAATAACTAAATTATAAAAATATAAATTATAAATTTTTCTAAAATTAATTAATTTATTACCAACTTATTAGAAAAAAATACTGATCAATTGAATATAAAGGATTTGTTTTTATAAAATAATATTTTAATGAATAAAATGAAATTTTTTCATAATAAATTAATGTAATAACAACTAGTGAATGATATTAATGAAATTTATATTTTATATATTTAATCTAATGTTTTGTAAATTCATTTATTATGTTTTACAGGATTAAGATATAATATAATCATTTTAATCATAAAAAGCTATATATTTTTAAAAAGTGATTTGTTATCTTTTAATGGTAAACTTGTTTTGAAACAAATATTTTACACATTTATAACTTTCATTATAAATTTAAATTTTTTTTTTAAATCATGAAATTAATGTTTTCATTCGTGAATTTTCATGTATTTTTCTGAGAAGTTTCATGTTTTAATGAATAGTGAAGAATACTAGTTCATTAATTTAATGAAACTTTTCTCCTTCAAATTATTTATAGTGTTAAATTATATTTTAATTTTTTTTAAATTATAATTTTATCTATTTAATATAATTTAATAAAATATATTTTATTATAATTAATTTAACATTTATATTTGATAAAAAACATTTCAATCGGTAGAGCATTTTAAATTAAAAGTCCACTTCGTCATCATGTAATCAAGAATACTGATAAAATAATTTTTAACACTTAATTGATTATAATATATAAAAATGGATTCAATACTTAGAATAATAATAATTTATAATGATGAACGAGATAAAATTAATTTTTGACAAAACATATTAGTGAAAAAAATTAAAATTAAGTATTGTGATTTAGGTAAATTTGTGTTTACTTATTGGTTAAACATTAATATTAAGTGGAAAATGAACAATAAAAATGTCAAAACAAAATTTTATGAATATTAATAGACCATATAAAATCTTTTATATAATTATTTTCCTAATTCTAGGAATATTTTGTATTATATACCACCTAATGGTGATTAACAATTTGTATTTATAAGAATGACACTCCCCCTCTACTATAAAAATGCACTGACTATCATCATTTATTCACACCTATAAATCAAATTAAATAGACCATAATCATCAATAATATGATCAAAAAATCAAATTTATAATCCTTATAGGATAAATATTTGAATAAATTAATATAATGAATTATTTTTGTGCAATCCAAATTGAGTTACACAAATAAGAGGCAACATTCTTCAACATGAATTTTATATTTATTTCTTTATCCTCCCAATAAATTATTCTTTTTAAATGATTATATAATATACTTGATATCATAAAAATAATATGATTTTTAATGGTTTCATATAAACCAACACACACCTATGTCAAATTGGTAATGAAATCGTCATTTGTGTGTACGTCGAACTACTACCTCATAAAATGATATCAGTTTTTGGCCATTAACATCTCTAATGGATGTTAATTATAAAGAAAATAAGTATTTTATTATATATATATATTTATATAACACTTATAATTTATCTTAATTATTTAATTACTATATAACACAATCCTTCATGATTTATATTTTCTAAGGACATGATAACACTATTTGTGGTCGCATGACCTACCACATTTTCAAGGCGATGTGATATACATACACAAAACATTGGATGTATTATGTATTGGTTTAATAAAAATATTTGATATATATTAAATAATTATTATATTAATGAAATAATTTTGTTTCATTGATTATTGTAAATAATTTTATATTTTATTTTTTCACTCACTGAAAAAGTGATAATGTCATTCGTAGATGAGTGGAATGTTATATTCTTGAGGTGATGACATTTATTTTTCACATCAAAATAATTTCATATATAAGTATAAATGATATAATAATATCATATTTATGATATAATTATATTTATGTAATGTTGAATATCTCCCTAATTATTTACAAAATGATCATGAAAAAATGGGAACATTACCCATGCGTACGTACGACATACTATCAACAAGATTGAAATATTGGTTAATATTACATTACCATATTTCATGATTGGTTTTAAAAGAATAATTTATTTATAAATTTGATAATTATTTAATGATTACAATACTAGATATTATTTAAATAGTTAACCCTTTTTCAATAGGTGAGCAACCAATGTTGTTTTTGACACATAAACCGAATATACCCAAAAGACCCAATGTAAACATAATTTTTTAAGTAGTTGTATAAAAAATAATAATAAGTGATATAAAATAATTATAAAATATTAAAAATTATTTCAATAATGTAAATATTTAACATAAGGTAATTATTCAGGATGATAAAGACACTTGTGTCATGTTAGACTCAATGTAATGGAATTTGTCTCAATCTCTTTTCATTGAGACATTTCTCCATGTCATTAACCATTATTCATTTATAAGGTGTATATAAAGAAAATTTTATTTATATTATTAGAAAATTATTTATTCTCATAATATATAATTTTTTCATAAATTTTATTCTTTCATGGGGTTTTTAATTCAAATATTTCAATGTGTTATGAGTCACATTGAATTAAAAATCACTTTTTATATAGTTAAAAGTTTAATTTCAAAATGATTTCCTCTATGTCAATATTCAGGGATATTCTTTTATATGTTAATTTATATAAAATTATTATAAATGAAATATTATAGCTAGTTGGAATTTCATTCAAATGTTTTAACAATGAATCATTCATAAGTGTTTTTTACAAAATAATTTTTCAAACAACAAAATGAATGTTTTATTATTAACATACATAGAGATAATTTTTTATCATCTTCTATGAAAATTATTATATTATGTTTATTCCATTTCATGATTTAATGAATCATTATATCAATATAATAATTTATCATTTAGGATATTTTGGTGATAAAAATGATTCTTTAATGAACAAGTGTATTTTCCTTTGAAAATGGGTTTTTAATAGTAAATTGGTATTTTTAACTGAAACATTATGAATACGAGTTTAAAAGGGGAGTTTAAAAGGTTTTATGGGGAAAGTGATTTATTAATGCATAGTTTGGTGACTGTTTAAGGATTACTTGGATCAAATAGTGTTGGGAACGCTTGTTAAAACTAAACAAGGTTTGGGCCAGATAGCGCATGGAAGGCCCTTTACAACTTAATGTTGGTGGGATAGATAAAATTGGGAAATACTTGTAAAAGTCAACATGGTGTGTCCAAGATAGTGATAAGAAATTATGTTATAGTATAAAATTCGTTGTCATAGACAGTTCATAGAAATCCATTTACATCATAACAAGGGGTGGCATAGATAGCCCCTGGCAAGCCCGTTATGGCTCTCCGATTCATTGGGTAATGATAATTATGGAATTCATCCTTATGACTATATCAATTGAAGTGGTATTGAATAAGGCTTAAAAAATATTTTATGGTGTTCTAAAAGGGTTTTATTAGTATGATTCTTTGTGTAAACTAATGTATTTTTTATTTCTTACTTGGGTTTTAATGATTTTCATTGACAAAACGGAGTGCTTGTTTTCTGTGAGAATGTGTTTTTATTAATATTATCTACTATTATTAATTAATATGTTAAATTATAAATGAGATATCTAGTTTTTATTAAACTATAAGGTTCATTGATTTTTATATCTCTTACTAAACATTTGTTCTCATGCCAAAATTTTAAATTATTTTTATAGGGTTTAAGAATTGGTAAAGGAAATTAATATGTTTTGTGGTATGCCAGGTATGTTTTCGGAGAAAATAATTTGAGAATTATTTTAAGAGTTTCATAATTTGGTAAGAATTAATACTGAAAAAATGTTTCAAAATTATATATATTTTTTATGTATCATTTATTGAATATTTTAATAGTCCATTATATTTTGGTATGTTTATTTTAAAATTTAACATCTTCTCCAGTTCATTCTTCACAAAAAAATGAGTTTCAAACTGTAATATACAATTAAATATGAGCATTGGAATCTTTATTTTACCATTAGAAATTGTATTATTAAAAATATTATAGAAACAACATCTATTGAAGTATACATATTATTTTTAAATCATAAAAATAAAAATATAATATATTTGTATCATGTAATATTTAAAAAAATTTATAAAATGAAAAGCTGATTAGAAAACATAAAATATTTATTTATAGTTTTATAATTAATGTACTGATTTAAATAAAATTTCATTTTCATTAATTAGTTTTGTAAATTAATATTCTATTTTTTCTTATTATAATATAATTTTATGAGATCATAATTAATTTTTGAAAGTGTCATAAAATCCATTTTAATATTAAAATTTGTACACTTTGAAGAAAAGATTATTTTTCAAAAAAAAATCATAAACTATGAAAATTGTTTTCATAAAATGGTTTCCATTTTTATTTTTTGATGTATATAAATGAATAGTGTAATGTTTTTGGATATTTATAAGATAGTTGATTATATTGAACATGGAAATACACTAATTTACCATAGTTAACAAATTCATGAATAATTGAGTCATAAATGATGTATGATCGATGCAATCCCACTATATCAAAATATCCATAAGTATTATAATATATTTAGTTATAATTCTCAAACCATCAATAAAAATTATAAAAAATAATTAAAAAAATAAAAAAATATTTAATAAATACCCCTTTTCTCAATTATAAATACCACCCCTCACCACATATTCTACTTTAACCTCTAAATACATAAATCCTGTACAATTTCTACCTAATACATTTCCCAAATTACTACCCTATATTTTGGTCATTGAGTTCTCACCCATAATCCCATTTAATTATTCCTTAATGAGGTTTTCATGGAGAGTAATTGAATAGGTAAAATTATTTTTTGTTCTATTTTTTTCAATTTCATTCTTTTTTATCTTTTCCGTACCTCCTATATAAAAACATAAAAGTTATATACACTATATTATATAAACTAGAAATTTATTATGGTAATGGTATATCCACTATAATTTCATTTCACTTCCTATTATTTGTCTAAAAATGAAAACATTTTCTTTGTGGTACTGATTTACTGCCATCTGGGATGATGAGTTTCAGTTTTTCAATTCCACCATCTAGGATGGCCATAAATACATTTTATTGTTAACGAAAAATTTAATATAAGTGATATAGATTTTTAATGTTTTGTAACCTCTATATATAAATCATATTATTTTATAATACATATCTATTGTCTAACGATCGAAAAAACAACCAAATAATCTAAATAGTTATCATTAATTGTTTTTGTAATTAATCATCCTCACATAGGGAAAAAATTATATATTATACCATTAAATAACCTATATGTTAATTAATAACATATAATTTCATCTCAGGATAACTATTCCTATTTCAAATGATAATTCTTACCTCTAAAGAAATGAACCAATAATGAAAACCAATGAAATGATTATTATCGAACGTCGAAAATTGAATATTATAAAAATTTAAAAAGACAATAAATAAACCTGATAAAGTGTTCATAAATAAAATAAAAATTTAATAGGTTCTAAATTAATTATTTAATTAATCCAATTTCATTATCCCGGACACTATGAAAATTTTCATAACACTTTTAGACCGATGGTAATGGTTTTTCCCAAACCACCATTTTTTATTTTGGATACACTTTCTCTATTTTATCCTAGTGTAATTATTCATTATGTTTATATAAATCTTCTAAATAATTTTTACATTTTCATAATTAATTTTTATAGATCAGTTAATCATTCTATCATGGGATAATAAATGTTTTATAAAGTTCCACTTTTCAATTCCTCCATTTATACATTCCTGATTAATGGGAACATCCCAATTTCTCAACCATTTTCATGTACAATCCACAATATGTTTTAAGACACCGATATTTTACTAAAATTACTATTTATATCATTATTAACTATATTATCCCATTATTGGTTTTATGTAACCAATAATGACTTGTCCAGTTTTAAGAAACTATTAATTTTTTCATAAACCACACTAATGTGGCATATTTTAGAATGACATAAAATGTATTTTTACATGTTTTTTTAATTAAACTGGACTGCATTTATTTGACAAAAATAATCACATTTCTGTTCCATGTTTTTGGGATATAAATATTTACAATATAATTTTATTAAAAATACAATTTCTTTTTCCACATTAAATCTTCATCGAAAAGTAAAAAAGATGTATTTATTTCCATAATTACTAATTAATTTCATTATGGTGTTTTCATCTATTTCAACACCCTATATTGAATATTAATATCAATTGTGATTGATATTTTATGATATCATCTACCATATTTTATTCAATTTTCTATGATTATTTTGAATATGGATGTTATATATTGATAATATTCCCAATATCACTTACAATGATTTTATATATGTTTTGTATTTTAGGGAATTTTATTTACATTTCCTATTTATATTTTTTTTATATTTTACCCAAATTCATATCAGTGATGAATTGGATATTTTATGTGAGTGGTGGGGCCTACTATAACCCATTCACGCATCAGTTTATCTCGTGAAAAATAGATATAGACATGCCAAAGGCCTTTCCCAAGGACTTTATCAGAATAGTTTGGTTATTGATTAGGGAGAGGCCTTAACCATTTATTTTCAGATGTCTTGGGAGATCCCTCGATGATATGTTTCAAATGTATATAATTTTGAATTCCATCATTATGATATTTTTAATTGATAATTCTTGTGATCTCTCTACTAGTTTAATACCCATAGTTATGTTTTATTCTCATGTGATTATTTATATAGATAAATTTTTATTTATTTTTATTCCTCCTATAATATTATCATGATTATTTTTAAGGGGATGTGATATTATTTATTCCCCTCTATTTATTTTTTATTTTTTATAAGATTTCATTGTATTGTCTACATTTATTCATCATATAATCTAACCCCTTTCTTAGATTTTATTTTTCTTTAGGGTGAGAAGGTGTTTATTACGAATGACATGTATAGATAATAAATGTATTTTTGGTTGTTTCCAAAGGATTTTATTTATTTTTGTTCATTTCAAGTTCTAATGTAAATCTCATGTTTTTATCTTATTTTACAAAGATACAATACTATTTTTTTCACTTGGATGAATATTCATTATGTATTATACCAATGGAATGAATTAATTCACTATCTTTTTTTCTATTAGTGTCTGGGTATTTAAACTAATTATATAATACTATAATCCTGAAAATATTCTCATTGTGAAAAAATATAATTTTTTAATATAACTCAATATTATGTAATGTCTAAGGATGTTGTGCTACAGTTGGAATCAAGCGAATGTTTCATACAAATTTAGAGTTATGGACAGTGTATTTATAATTTCATTATAATTATTATATTACATAAATATCAAAATTATATTAAATTTTATGATTTACATTTTTCTTCATCTAGTATATTTTTTCTATGTGGTTTTACATGGTGGAAACAAATAAGTTGTTGTGGGGTGGAGCCTATTAGAAAATATCATTTGAAATTAACATCCTAAAAGGGTTGGATTTGGAATAGACTAGCTTTTAAATGTTGTGGAGAAATTGAAAAAAAACAAATAAATAGTGACTGAGTTCTTGCTAGAGGTAAATAAGATCTACCCTGATAGAACATGTATATATTATTGCATTTCATGTGGAAGAATCTCCCAACATTCAAGGGATCTAGTGAACCAATGGTAGCTGAATGTTTACCAATGTCTGGGATTAGATAATTGATGCCATGTTATGTTTAAAACTTCAAATGGAAACTATTTCCATCTATGGTTTTGAAGGAGAATGTGACCAACAATGGTATTAAGTTATGAAATAAAGAGTGAAATATTATATTCATACCATGGAATGGGATAAATTCAAGGATATTTCCATTAATATATATTTCTTAAATGTTGTTTGGAATATGAGAGGTAAATAATTTAGGGAATTAATGAAATGTGATGAAAATTCTATGGTTGCATATGATAAATACATCACCTGAATGGATAGGAATATTCTGTATTTTATTTGAGATATTGATTGTATAATTAAATGATTTTACTCTGGATTGAAATAAATTTAGAAAATACACATGGAACCTAAAGAAAAAAAATTTTATGATAAAGTAGATTGTTGGGTTGAGAGATATGATATTGAGTTTTCAAACACTATTTTGACTTGTGATGAAAAGAATATAAAATGATAATTGTGTTCTGAAATAAATAAAAAACTAATTTGGATGTTTGTATGTAAGATCCAAAAATGGAAAAATAGTGGAAAACAACATTTCAATAAATGTTTTGAAGGACCAAGATATGCTTTAATTTTGGTTTTTCTAGTCCCATGATTCATGATTGTGAAGGAAATTTAAATAAATAACCAAAGCATACAGTAACCAATATCCATCCAATAATGATTTGTTTTAGCTGCAATGAGTTGGTTAAATATGCAAAATTTTTCTCGAATATTCAAAATCATAATGGAATTCATCAAGATCAAAAATTTGTAACTTAAATTTTTTTCTTCAACTATTGTTGATGTTGAGACATCCGGTTATACAATGTAATCTCCAAGAGCTAGTTATTTTTCAATGGTTAACCCTAAGTTCATAGTTTTATACCCTACTTCTATGATACTAATTGATGTGATTATAATGTTATTGAGAATTTTTTGAGATATTTTTAGTTTGGTTTGACTTTACATAACAATATAGTTTAATAAGAAATATGTCGTTACTAATTAATATTATAGATTATGGAATTATCTTATCACCTGAATGTTAGAATATTTTTCTCTACTAATCATTATTGTTTTGGCTAATATTTAAATATATGTATAATATCTAGTTATCCTATTAGTGATTATGTTTTGTATTATATTTTTATTGTAGTGCACCTAGAATTAAAATCCATCTTAGATACATATTATTTAGTGAAAATGTTTAGATTGTGATGAAAATTGATGAAAATTTTAATTATTCTCATCCAATAAGTATAATATTTTTTCCCTTAATATATATTGTAGAGGAATCCATCAACTATATGAGAGGATTTTGAAATAATATGTAATCTAATTTCCATATTTGCTGTAGTAAGTATTGTCCTACAACTAAAATATTTGGCTTGTGGTTTTTTAATCATTGAATTTTCTTAACCATGAATTCTACCACTCTTTACTAGTCTATGGGAATTAATTTTACCATAAAACCCCATTTTTTAATTTTTCCTAATAGTTTTCTCTACTTGGAATTCAAATTTTCTTATCATCGACTGAAAATTATTTTCGCCACATTAATTTTCATTAATAAGTTATATTTACACATTGATTGATGGGGGTATGGAAAATGGAATTTTAGAAATTTTTATCATTTGATAACCATGATTAGTTTTGAGGGAGAAATTAATTTTGTTTGGATAGGATATAAAATCAAATGATTTTATAAAATATTTTCTTTAAAATTAATTAAATTAAATTTTGATCGAGCATTAATAAATACATAGTTTTTATCACATTTGACCTATTAGTTTTCTTACATTTCACACAACATTGAGTTCCATTGAGGACTTATTATACCCACAAGAATGAGTCTTACCACACAACATTACATTGTTTTTATTATATGATTGTTTTCATCTAGATTTTGTATTGTAAGGAAGTAATGATATAAAATTAATTATAAAAATTAATTTTACACATGTTTATAATATTAATTAATTGGTGATAAATTAATTATAAATGAAAATAAAGACTAATTTAATATAAAGGATGTGTTTTAATGAAAAAAAGTATGAAGAAAATGATATTCTTTCTTAGTAAATTAAATTTATAATTATTATTGAATGATATTAATTAAATTTATATATTATATATTTAATAAAATGATATTAAAATCATTAATTTTTTTAGGATTAAGATATTAATAAATTCAATTATAAGCATAAAAATATTTATATTTTCAAAAGTTATTTTTATGACCTCTTAATGGGAGAAATTTCTAATAATAAATTTTAATGTTTTTATAATTATTATTTTTAGAAATAAATTTTAATTTTTTAATAAAAATATGAAAATTTAATTATTGTTAATTTTTATTGTTTTTTTTGAAAATTTTCATGTTTTGATCAATATTGGAAACTTTTGGTTTTTTAATTAAAATATATTTTTCATGAAAATAATTTTTTCTGATAATAAAATTTTATAATTAGTTTTAAATTATAATTATATCATATATATGTCATTTAATACAATATAATTCTTTTTAATAAATTTATAATTTAAATGGGATATAAATAATTTCAAAATTTTGACCATTTTTACTTTAAAATCACGCTTTGGTGTCCTTTCAGTGGGATTAATAATAAATTAATTTTATCCAATTATAGGAATTGAATTTGGAAGAATTTATTCCCTATTATGAATAAAAAACATAAAATTTATAATAACAGAACAATATTATTTTACTAAAATTGTAGGTGAAATTAAATAAAATTAATAAAAATGATTAAGGTAAAAATCTTTACTTAGTGGTTAAACATTAATCAGAAGTGGAAAATTACATAGAAACATGTGAAACCCCCATTAAAAGGACATGATAGGACCATATACCCCTCATTATCTAATTTTATCATCAATGGTTCCACATTATTTTAGAGAGGCCTCCCAATATTGTATACCTTTATGTATTTACAATAATGACACTCCCCTCCACTATAAAAGGGAACTCACTCTTTAAACTTATTCACACATATCATTTCCTTAATCTCTTACAAAAATATCCCAAATAAGATTCAAAATTACCTCCTATAATCCTAAAACCCTCACTTTAGTAATCATGAGAACTATTTATATCCTTTTATTCACACTACAAAGAGTTTCCCGACGAAGAGGTAAAATTATTTATAGAGAAATATTGTTTTTTTGGATTCTAAAAACAATTAATTTAATCATATTAAATTATTGTATAAACAAATAATTATCCAAAATATAATGATTTTAATTTATGTTATGGCTATGGCCTACACATTCAAAAACCTCCATCAAATGGGTAATGAAATCACCATCCCTGTATAAGGTGGACTACCGCCACACGTAACGATGTTGTTTGATTCCAATTACCACATATCAAGGTTGTGAATTATGGGTAAATTATTTTTTTTATAAAATATAAAATTACTTATAATGTTATCATCCTTATATACTTTTTATATATCTCATGAATTCATGTATTCTATTTTTTGGGAATACGACATATCGTTTTTGGACATGTGGACTACCGCCTCCCCAAGGGGATGTAATATGTTCAAAAATTTCATGGAATGTATGAATTATGGGTTAAATAAAAGTATGTTTTCTAAATAAAAAATATAGTATATTATGGATAGAAATAAATTTTATTATATATAGTATATCATTTTATTACCACATTTTTCCGCACTAAAAATGTGATAACACAATTCGTGGACATGTGGAATACTTCCTACTCAAAGAGATTTGATTAATTTATTATATCCCCTATATTACATATAGAATTATATAAAATTTTATTTATTATGTTATTATTATAATATAAATATAAATTTTATATTCCTTCCTTATGTTATGATCATTGTGAAATGGGAACATTACATATGTGTATGTGCTTTCTCATATCTTTATGATTGTAACATTTGTTAATTTTTCTTAACCAAAAATCATGAAAATATTTAAAAGTATTATTTATTTATAAATATGATAAATATTTAACTAATATTAGTTATTATATGTTTTAATTATTCACCCCATTGACTATAGTTTCCCTATAAATGTTATTTTTTACCGAGAAACTGAATATGGTCTAAACACCTAACATTAACTAAAATAATTAATTATTTGCATGAAAAAATTTTAATAAGTGAAATAAAATTAATTATAAAAATTAAAATGGTTCTAAATGATTAAATAGTTAAAATAATTTTATTATCATAGATGATAATTACTCTCTTGAAAAATCAGACTCATGGGAAAATACACTGTCTTAACCTCCTTTTATTGAGGCACATTGTGAAGTTATACACCTTTATTATTTAGGGAGGTGTATATAAAGTCCCTTTAACATATAAAATTATGAATTTATTTGTTCTGGTGATATTTAACAATATTTTTACAATTTTATTTTTTTATAGGGATCTTGATTCAAACATTTCATTTTGGTAGGGGATATAATGATTTAAAAATACATTTTTATATCCTTACTGATATAATTTCAATATATTTTCCATAAAATAAACATTATTGATATTATTTTATATTATTATTTATATAAATGGATAATTAATGGTTTTTTCTATTTCAAATTTCATTTATTTTTTTTGAAAAAAATATTTTCAGATATTTTTTAATGATTTTTTTTGAGAAAATACAAAAGGAATTTTCTATTATTCAGGGTCAAAGAGACAATGACCATTTCACAATCATTAGTTTTTTTTCTTACTTTTCAAGAAATAATGGTTTCTTAATTACAAACCCACATATTTTTTTTGGTATTTTGGTATTTAAAATGCTGTTCAAATTAAAAAATAAATTTTTCTTCTAATTTTTTTAAAATATAAATTTAATTTCTATCAAAAACTATTTTCATATCAGTTTAAAATAAATTTTCAATGGTTTTTATGAAGAATATATATAATTAATGAAGTGATACATTATAATTACACAATTAGGTGCCCTATATAGTTCCATAAAATCCTATTATTTCTTAACATGTGGTGTCATAGATAGCATCAGGAAGGCCTATTATTTCATATTAAGGGATTAACTAGATAACAATAGAAAATATCATTAAATCATAATATGGGTTAACCCATATAGCATCTATAAATTCCTTTATATCATACCATGGGATGCCCTACATATCTTTGGGTGATCCTGTTATAGCACACCAATGCAATGGGTAATGATAGTACTTGATTTCATATGTATGTTTATTGAAAATGAATGTTTTAGAAGAGGTTAGAAAGAATTCTAAATGGGGTTTGAAAGGATTAAATGAATATGTTGTCCTATATTATCTAATTGATTTTTAATTTCTTTAGATTTTTAATTAATTTCCTAGAGAAATAGCTTTTTTTACATGTGAAAATGTTTTATTTCACAGTGTCAATGAAAATTAGAGATAAATTTAAAATCAATATGGGATTTCATGTTTTTATTGATCTAACAGTTTATTTTATTATATCACATAAATTGAATTTGTGGAAATCACCAACTTTTAAAATGTTTTCATAGGGTTTATGAATGAGTAAGTCAAAGGAAGAATTCATGATTAAATGAATGCATATTTTATATGAAAATAATTCAGGCTTCATTATATGAATTTTATAAGATGGAAAAATGGATACTGGTAGAATGTTCCCACATTGAATATTTTTTTAATGTATGGTTTATAACATAATTATATAATGTTATAAACCAGAAAAGATATTTGTATTGAAATAATGTAAATGTTTGACTAAATTTCATGAATATTCAATTATTAAGGATAATTATTAAAAAATTTCTAGATATATAACAATGAAGAATCATGAAAATCATATGACAGCTAATAGGTTACTAATAGTCAGTACTTCAGTTTAGTCAATGTGAGATATTTTCATATTTACAAACCTATAACCTATATAGTTTCAAAAAATTGATTAATAGAATATAAATAGTAAAATTTTTATATAATATTCATGATTTTATATATATTTAATTTGATTATATATTTTTAAAATTATTCACATTATAGTGTTAGAACAATTTCATACTATTATGAGACCCTTGAAATTATATGATGATAACTTCAAATACTTTATATATTCATTATATATAAATGTGGTGAGACATTGCTGATATTAGACTTTTATGTGTTGGAGGATCAAAGAAATATTAGACTTCATGACATGATGTCAGCACATGGTGATATTAATTAATGAATTACATAATTACAAAGCTACAAATGAGGATTTATAATGTTTTATGTTTTAATGTATATCTCAATCTATAAATGTTATTATTAATAATTATACATAAAATTATTAATAATCATAATAATAAATAAGTTTTTTTGTATACAGAAAAAAACCAACGAGATATATAATTAAAAAGAGGTATCATACATTGAGTGTTTCAAAATATGATATTAAATGAATATAGTATGTCATTAATGGGTTTTGAAATTACAAATTATTGTATTTTGATATATCTATGTCCCTTTTTTGAAATGTTAATATCTAATGAATTCTCTGGCCATGGTTCTTTCTAGTCATGTTCATTCATGAAATCCAATTAATCATAAATTAGTTATATATAGTTATAACACTAGTATAAATCCTAGTTGACGAGATATCATGAAAAGATAGATCATAGTACAAATTTTCCTTAATTGGGATGTTGTTGAAGTTCTAATTTAAAAAAATCACTCTATGTGCCTTGTTTTTTTCCAGATATTGATCATTTACATATTGTATGTTAACCTATTCCCAATAGAAAAGTGCCCAGATGTTCACACTTTGAGTATATCTAGTTTGTTCTTAATTTATTTTGAATTTGATATTATGAATAAATTTAATCAATTATAAAGAATGATATTTATTAATGTATTATTTATTTTTTAAATTAATCTTGTTATATTTCAATTGGACATATGTGATTTTAATTTTGAATGAAAAATATTTATTAATAGGGTATTAAATAAATATTTATTAATTCACTAGTTTACTGAATTTATTTATATAAATTTATTTAATCCAGAAAATATTAAAAAACATTATTCACATTTTTAGGGAATATAATATATATTATTTGAAGTTATGGACCATGATTTAGAATCTTGGAAAACAATATAGTGTATTTAATACATATAAATATATGTTATAATAGTTTTTATTAAATCACATTGTAAATGTTTCATGTATTTTGATATTAAAATAATAATATAACAATAATAATTATTTTATATGGAAAATAACTTGGATTAATGATAAAATAAGGTTCATTCTTAAATTATACTTAACTAACCATATTTATATAATTTTCAAAATATCATTTCTTTCATTGGGTGTATGTTTTACCTAATGAATATGCAACTTAAATTCTCTAAAGTCATAAATGGAAATATCTTCCCTTCCATAATCTAATGAACGTATAGAGAACAATAAATTTTTTGGGGAGCCGTGATGAAGGATGTTATGTTATTTACTCATCTATTATATCATTTAGAATTTCAAAAAGTTTTTAAATTTATTATGGAGCTTTTATAGTTATGTCTACGATAATCCACATTTGATTTCTCCAGTATAATTAACAACACCAGAAAATATATGATGGAATTTTTTTGAAAATATCCTCATATATGACATATTCCTTATGGAAATTATTTTTCAATTAATTTTAAAATATACTGAATAGATATTCATTGCTGTATATTTAATGTTACATGAATATTATCAATTATTTTTTATGAAACATAATAATTTTGCATCCAAAAAACACAATTTCATATCCAATTAACATTTAAGTCCTCTGGTGGTGGATGTTAATAGTTTTGGATGGTGATAATAACCCTTGAGGTATAAATAAAGATGGTTTTTTTTATGATTTTTTAGATTAAAATGATATTAATGTAATTTTTCAAGAAAGGTGGGATGAATGTTTTAATTTTTTTCTAAAATTAATAATAATTGTGTAAAAAATTTTATATTATAATTGTATATATGTTATTCATAGATTATTATTTTTCACTATTCACATGCAATAATGTAAGATTTTAGAGTCAAAAAGTTAAAATACATTAATGGAAAATGTATTTTTATTTTATTTTATTTAAAATTATTATATTGACTGTAAGGTGGATTAGAAGTCATTAATTTGGGAATATGGATATACAACATGAAGTTATTTGTTCTGTTGATTTGTATTTCCCATATAGTTATCATACGATATTTTCCCATTTTGTTTAGTTTCCCACACTCAATGATATTATAATAATTATGTTGATTTAATTTTACATAATGGATATCTACTTATACATGAAAATGAAATACCTTACATATTCAATATTGTTACTCTTTTTCTAATATCTACTACCTATATTATTGTATTTGGGCATTGGTGATCACTCTTTATATTAATAAAATATCATGAATAGTACTGGTGAGATGAGGACATGAAAAAAATTATATTTAATTTTATAGAATTTTAGATCGATCATAAAACTTTTTTTAAAATTAAATTTGATAAATTATTTTCTATATAACTAATCTCAATCATACATTTCATGTTTAATTTAAGAATTATGAATGATAAAATTGATTATAAATATTTAAATTTAGAAAATTAATTCATATCTAGGTAGACTCTTCGAATCAATTATAAATATTATAAAGAAAAAATAGAGATTCATCCATTATTGTATCCCACACAAATAACCACAATGATATATGCATGATTTGGAATTTATGTGCCACTTGTAAATATATTTATACATTGGGTAATCTAATAATTCATTATAACATATTATAAATTGGGTAAAATATGAGATAATTATAATCAATTATTGGATATAATGAGAATAACTATTATTAAATTCATATCATCGTAGTCAAATTTTTAGAAATTATAGCCAAATACATGAATAGACCTCAATACGAATACAATAAGAACCCTCACATACCATCAAATTTTGTTATCTATATTTTACCGAACCCTGTAATGGGTTGACATGAGATACTAGTCTCATTGACCTAGGTTTGTATCTTATAATTTTGTATTAATGGGGATTCCTAGAATGTTTTTTTATCACTACCTAATTTAGTAATTTTTTTTGAAAACATATATAGGATTGTGATAATTTAGATAGTTTGTGAAGAAAAGAGGCATCGGTAGCTCACTCCCATAACTAAATCTATTTATTTGTGGGTGGTTATAAAATCATTACTATATTCAAGACCTTTTATTTAGGTTTTTTTGAATAAATTTTATACTAAATATATTTAAATTAAACTATCTAAAACTAGTACTCACCCGTGATTTCTCACGTTATATTTGATTACTGGTGTTTTTTATTTATAGATTAGTACTTATAAAAATTTAGAATAAACAAAAATATTGAATAAATGTTAAATAGAAATTAATGGCATAGTGTTATGGAATATGTGTTCATAGAATTTGGAGACACCATTTCAAGTGGTGACCAAAGGAAGGATATTTTAAAAGTGTATGAATTCCTTAAATTTGAGGATGGAAAGCAGAATTCATATTATGGCTCAATTAAAAAACCATTAAAGCAGCCACTGAAATAAAAAATGATAGATCAATGAAAGAGAATATAGTTTTTGTACTCATAAATATGAGAAATATGGTAATGATGGATTTAAGGACACTGACAAATAATAATAGTTGCATAATATTGAAAGTAAAAATTTGTAGATACTTTTCAGAAAAATGAACTGAAATAGTCATCCAATCTGAATGTATTTTTACAAGAAGATATAAGGTTGAAAATACTCAACTTCAAAATCTATTACCTTCCACAATCTATACATACAAAAATTAAAAAAATGAATTATTATTAATGAATATGTAAAAATCATAAGCAAAGAAATGTAATATAGAACCTACAAAAATACTAAAAAAATTAGAAAAAACAAAAGAAAAAAACACAGAAAGAAATTCTATAATTAGTACATGACGAAAAAATACATAAAAAAGTGCATAAAAAAGAAGAATAAAATTCATGAATATGATGATAAAAAAATCATGAATAAGATGATATAATGATAAAAAGAATATAATTTCTAAAAATACAGAATAAAAAATATGATGTTTTATCACAACTATTCTAATATGATAAAAAAGAATGAATAAGATTATTAAAAAAATCATGAATAAGATAATAAAAATATGATGTTTAGTAAAAATAATAATAGTTCTAAAAATGGAAAGATGATAAAAAAGCATGAATAAGATGATAAAAAGCATAATAGTTCTAAAAAGCCTGAATAAGATGAATAACATGAAGTAGTATAAGATAAACTGAAGATTCCAACCCTATATTGAAAACATTAAGCAACCAAATATGAAAGAGTTAAACATATTTGGTCCATAAAATATATTTCAATTCACTATTGTTATAATCTATATTTTATAACCTGAAAATAATTTGAAAATATGTACCCTTTGATAAGAAACAGTCTATAAGAATCTTGATTATCAATGACATGTCATAATTTTTATTATACTCTATATAGAAATCTCAAATCTCTATATGTGTAATGATATTATTTTTCTTTAAACTCAGTATATAATCTATGTAAAAATCCATTTTTCCAGTATATGTGAATAATCCTTGTGTGCAATCAACCTCTGTAAACTCAATGTGAAATCTGTTTCTGAGTGTGTAATTTGTATCTATAAACACTGTGTGTAAGCTCAGTGTGTAATCTTAATGTGTAATATGTGTTACAAATTTGGGTATGTGTGTGAAAATTGTGTGTTCACTTCAGTTTAAACTCAGTGTGTATGTTCATTGTTTAACCTTAGTGTGCAGTCTGTGTGTGCAATCTGTTTCTATGTGTGTAAACTCGGTGTAAAATATTTGTGTAATCTTAGTGTGTTTTTTGTGTGCAGTCTAACTCTAGTATAAATATGTGTTAAAACGCAGTGTGTAATTTGTGTCTCTAAACTCATGTGTGTGATTTTTTTCTATAAACTACATGAGTAAACTCAGTATATAATATAATTTTTTAATCTATGTTTACAATATATCGTTGTGTGAAAACCGTGTGTGAGAAAACCCAAGTATCTCAGACCAAACACTATCCACTCTAAATTGGATTTTCCAATTTTTTTTAACACATCCAAAATCAATCCGTTTGAGTGGTTAAAAAAAGAAATAAATCTGGTGACTATTAAACTTTGGGAAAATTTACATTTCCAAATTTTGTATGGAGACTTAATTTCAATATCAACTGCATTTTAGAAAAAAATACTACATACAATGAAAGAAAAAGTCAAATAGGAATTACATAAATAGTGGTTATAATAATAAATATGAGATATGTGGTGAGGATTAATTGATAGGAATAACTAATCACTCTCATTTATGTTTGTTTCATGCATTCCAAACTCAACTCAAAGAAGTATGTAATTTTCTGAATACCAGAGTAAACAAACTCATACCGGAGTAAAGATCTCCAGATGGTAGAGAGTTATAAGATCTCCAGGTGGGGGATAGTTTATCTGCTGTAGAGTACTGTTCTCCTAATAAGAGATTAATATTCATAAAAGTAAAGAAAAAAAATAATGTTGAATAAAAAATGAATGTTAAGTCAAACAGAACACAATGATTGAAATAATAAAACTGAGAAATGTAAAAATAATTGAATTACCCATGGAAACAAGAAAAAACATCTAGAATCATGAAAAACCTTCACGAAAGACCGTCCAGTATCATGAAAAATTATACTAATCAATAACCGTCCAACAACATGAGATAACTTGGTAATCAAAAACTGATGAAAACTGTCCAACATCTTGAAAAATGTAAAATACTACAAAATGAACTGATTGAATTAACATCCAGCATGAAATACCCAAGATAATAAATCTGTAAGAAAATGTCCAGTAGAAAAAACCTACAACATAAATTTCCAGTAGAAAAAACATCCAGTATAATATTAAACATCCAGTATTCTTCTCCTCTGGTATGAGTAACGTCCATCAGAATGAAATACTCCCAACATGAAAAATAGAATGAAAAACGTCCACTATGAAAGAAATATGTAATATATCACCTATATATATGTTGAAACAAATATGTAATATATAATAATGATAAAGCTTAATCAAATAGAAATCAAAAAACACAGTTTCACTCTACATAATGAATGATAATATACCTCAATTACATTATACACTATCAACTCCATCTTCCTCATATTCCAATGATAGCTATGGTTTATCTCAGTAATGTTCTGGGAGAAATCATGTCTAGATAATAAAAAAATTCATCCACAAGAATAATGAACGATTTGAGTTTATGAGTTGCATAATTCTTAAAATGGCATTAGATTGTACATGAATGTGATGTGAAATTATACACATCATATATTGTGTTTTCAATAATAGACCAATTGCGTCACCATTTGAGGATTTTTGTTAGTCTTCAATTTAGTTAAAATTATTTATTTGTTCCCATATAGGATCTCTATCCATCCAGGGTAGTTAATGTAGATTATTAAGAGGCCATGGATTTATCAGTGGGTTCACTGATGGGGGACACATACTCATCAACTGGTTATTTCAAAGATTTCATATCAAAAAATAAAAAACAGCGGAAATTTATCAGAATCCCATTTCAAATGAATATTACCCATGAATTTGACAAAATATATTGATGTTTCATAGTAAATAAAAACATACCGGCAAGAACACAAGTCCATTCAATTACCCCAGTAAGAACCATACTGATATATTCAAACCCAGCTGATATATTCAATACCTTGGATGAATCATAAAAAATCTATCATTTTTCCTATATCATTGAAATAAACGTGATGTGTTTATATTATACATGGAATTTTTTTTCATATCCTAACCAAAAAAATTGAAAATTACTCAAAATAATAAGGAAAATTATATGATGTTTTATCAATATCAGTAAAAGTGATTTTTGGGGACTTTATAACAATTCTAATATGCCATATAAAAATATATCTATTTTTTGTTTACTCATACATTGTCTCGGAACTGGTACCTAAATAGGAAATGATTATATATGATTGAACATATATACCTAAATCTATATCAAACCATTAAGTCATTTTAGCTTCATCTCTCCCCATGGATGGTTAAAATTATAAAAAATGATTAAACAACATATTGTATCCAATCACTATTGTCTATCCCTATTTTAACTCTATCAAATCCTGAGACATACCCATCATTTAATTTTGTGAAAATTCTTATAGAAAAATGATGTGATTCAGTTTCCTTAAATCATAAATTCTAGTGTAGTGTGAACATCTGTTAACTCTATGGAAGTTTGAACAGATGCGATGCAGTTTACTTCAATCACAAATTCTGTAGCTATAAATATCAGAGGGTATTCCAAAACTTTTAATTTTTTCAAAAAACATAAAATCATGAGATTGTTTATCACTGAGACAAAGACCATAAATAACAGCATTATAACATTAATAGTGAAGATTTATTTGAAATTATGAGATCATACCTGTTGAAAATATGTAGATCAGTAGGATTTATGATATGTTGTTGGTTATTATAAAGGGGTTTTTGAGCCCAAGATCTTTTTGTAGTGCACCGAGGAGGTTACAATAGTGTAATTGCAGGCTCACCATAGTTATAGGCGAAAAAAATAGTAAGTAGGGGGATGCTGGTGTCGGTGGTTGGCGGAAACCCTTTGTCGCGAAGAAGTGAAATCTGACCACGAGTGGGAGACCAAGTTGAGATGCATAGGGAACCCTGCATCGGGGAAACTTAATGGAGAATGTTGAGTAGGGAGACCAAATCGAGATACTGAGGAAACTTTATACTGGGGAGACTGAAGGAGGAATACGCTAGTGTTGGGGTTTTCCGGTAACCTAGGTTGCGAAGAGTTGAAACCTGAGGTCGGTCAGGAGATGCAATACATCGGAGATGTGAGATAGAACTGGGAGAAGAAATACGTCTATGGACGACGATGACAGAGTTCAGCCGGGAGAGGAAGCTCGACGGAGGTAGGGGTGCGGGGGGTGTGGGGGTCACAAAGAACTGAAAACCCGAGCGGGAGTGGGATTGGGACGAAGATATTTGGTAGATTAGAGTTTCATAGTGGTGATGTGGAGGAATACAGGAAAGGCACATATTTAAAAAGTTATGTGGAGGTATGGTAGAGTGACACATGTTTTGGTAGAATTCAATAATTACTAGATATAGTAGATGTTTGGGGACTTGGTGTGTGTATTTTAATTTTATTATACTATGTGGGATTTTTTTAGATGGGCTTGATCTATTGTAATTGTGTTTCACTATTTTAGTAGAATTCATAACTACTTTAAATTATTATTTTTTAAACAATTATTTTTCATTCTTATTATTGGATCAATGGTTTTGGAGTTTCATGTGACTGATTGGTAATTTTATTTTGTGTGATAGAAAATTTCTTCTATAAGATCTCTTGATAATAAAATTGCTGAATCCATGTGAAATGTTCCACAAATAGTTCATCCAATGGACCCAGCTTATGTTGAAGTGGTGATCCATACCAATCAAACAATGAAGACATTCAGAATAGTGAACCTGTTAATAGTAGTGGATAATTAGTCAAAGTTGATCTAGAAACATCCACATATTTGTTGAGGTGATATAGTACCACAAGAGTTAGTGGAGTAACTTGAAAATATTCTTAGGTTCATTAGATTTTTAAACACTCCGAATGATTTTGGTTGGGTTTTTTCATTTATAAGCTTGAAGGATAGGGAAGAAGGTGGAGGGAATAAATGGTAAAAAACATGTTAAATGATGGTTTTATATTATTTTCATTCAAGAAGATCATTAATTATTATTTTATCATGTGAAATTATATATGGAATTGACTTGGGTGTTTCTGACCTCAGAATAATGGGAGCATATCATCATATAAAACACCACTAATTTTTTATGATTTAACACCAAACCCCAAATGATCAACCAATGATTATAAAAATTCTCATAGGATAGAGTTGGGAAATAGGTCATATGTTCTATCACTGATAGTTATATATTATCATTAGACAACCATTTAGGTAGTGGGTAATAATTATTTGGATTGTGTAGGTAAATTTAGAAGGTCATTTCTGGGAAGTGCTTCAATTGGTACATGGTTTAAATATGATACATCTTTTAATAAATAATGGAATCACATGAGTTGACAATTTTCTATACGAATAGTTTCATGGGATTATACAAGGAAGAAACTTGTTATCTTGTACTAGAATTTCAGGAATGTTGATGATATGCCTCATTATATAAGGGAATATTGGGGATATGATTATTTGGGTGATCTATCAAACTGAAAAATTTCTTTTATATGATTTCCCAATGTAGTTAATAGGGGTATTCATCCACCATGGGATCACATATTAAGGTTGATTTTTCTAAGGGTGTTGTGTCTCGTTCTAATGAAAAAGGGGATGTCCATGATTCTAATTCTAGAGGTCTTTATGCATCATAGTTTTCACTAATGGAAAATGAAGATAGTCCATCTAATATTAGAGATATAATGATTATTTCATCATTAACAATGATATCATTTAATGATACAATTGTTAGTTACTATATTATATCATCAATGAAGATTGAAATTTTGGTTTTGGGTTTTCTTAGTATGTGGTCCTTATTGGAGGGTTTTTCTCCTTTGGGAACGATTTTCAAATGAGGTTTCGTGTGGGTTTTATTTTAGGGTGGTGATATATGATTGTGAGGTGGATTGTGATTCTTATTGTATGATCTTGACATCATAGACTTGATTGTCATGAAGGAGTAGATGATCATCATAAATGTCCATATAGACTATTAGAACTAATCAAAAAAATAATATCTACCAATGGGGTCACTGTTTTTTTCGAGGCTGAGTGAGACTCTAGATTAGGAAGAGAAGGGCCTATTTTTCCATAAGCAATTACAATCTTATGCATGTTTTTAGAAATTATTTTGGATGCAGTTGACCCTTTCATGGGTGTTCAACTCCTTGTTTTTGAGTGTGTGTACCCTGAGGTGTTTCCTGATTTTTTTGTTTTAACAAAATAGATATAGGTATAGATTTCTATTGTCACACTCCTTAAAATATTTCCCATTTCTACAACATCGTATAAAATTGAACCTGTTGATTTGGTGGAAAATAAGGATCCGTTTGAGGACTTAGAGTTGAAGGGATTCATTCATCATACTGTGCCACCATGTTCTTCACCTATAATCATTGATAATTTGGATTCTTGGAGGATTAGACATTTTATTTACTATTTATAGTTAAATTTGGTGTCCGTTAAGGAAAAGTAACTATTACATAGAATTTTTTTTCTCATTGATCATATTAAGGGTTATCATTTTTTTCATTAATTTACCAATGGTTTGGGATCCACCAGTTTATTATATATGAAAATTATATAAAAAAGATATTTTTTCAATGATGATATGGTAATTTAATTTTTTGGGGATTCCACTCCGTCTCACAAAGACTCCTACCATATTTATAGTATTAATGAACCAAATCTCTCTTGATTTAATGGAATGTTTTGGTTTTGTGTTCATAGATGATATCATGTTGTAATCCAAGATAGAGGAGGATCAAAGAAAAAATTTGGATATAATTTTCTGAAACACGAGGGAACATCATCTATATGATAATATTTCCATGTTTGAACATTAGATCCAGGAAGTATCTTTTTTAGAAAACTTAATATCAGATAGGGGTGATTTAATTAATCTTGAAATGGTTCACGTAGTCATGTGGTGGGAGAATCTTAGAAACATGTTCAAGATATGGAGTTTCAAGGGGTTTTTAGGTCAATATATAATTTTTTTTTGGGAATTATTCAAGCTCATATATTTGATGACATATGTATCTCATATTATTTTAATGTTTGAATTAAATTAGAATTTCCAGAGTAATTTTGAGGAACATAATATAATATTGACTTAATAACCATATTATATTCTTCTTAAACTAGGATAGTGCTATAATGGTTTAAATATTCATTTGGGATAAGTGTGAGTTGTGTCTTGCTGTAGAGGAATGATGTTTTATATTACATATCTTGCTAGTTATTCCCTCATAATAAGAACTACCCAACCCATGATCATGAGTGGGAATCTGTTAATAATGATCTCAGAACATTGTGTCACTATATCCTTAGTGTAAATATTATGGAATACTCTAATCACAAAATCCTAATGTATATTTTTACATCAAGGTATCTAATCTTATAAAAAAGACAATGGGTTTAGTATCTTCAGATAACTAATTTTGGTATCATATAAACCATTGATAAATGAAATCTAGTAGCTGATATATTAGGAAAAATATTTCTGACAAAAGCAGTGAAGGATTTAGAAGAAAGTGGTCATTTATATGCTTTTTAAGATGAGCATGGGGGTAAAATAGGTTAGTTAACAAGTGTTTATATCTTCTATAAAGGATGAATCATCTTCAAATGAGTGATTTTTACTTTTGAAGATGATTAAACTGATAGAAAATTAATAGGGAAATCGTAAATTGTTTCGATACCCCAGGTGGGTGGTCTTTGTCTCATAGTATAGATTTTTTCTTTTGAAAGATGTTAGGTATTTTTTTTCCTTTAGGATGGATTTTCTATACTATAGAAATCAGTTATGTTGGTCTATAAAATTTATAGATACAAAGACATAAAATGATTAGATATTTAAATATTGTTTTATGGGATTGTGGAAGACATTTGGGGATTTTGTATTGTGGTGTCTCACTTATCAAAGAGTTAAGGTAACACAGTAGTTATTTATTGGTATCTGATAGAATTTATCAATTTTTATAGGAAATTAGTATGATATTTCTATGGATTTATTCATCTGTTTACTAGGGACACTAATTGGGAATGATTTTATTTGTATTATTATTGGTATACACAACTAATAAATAGATTCCTTTTTAATAAAGGAAATGAAAAATATGGAACATGTAGTGGAATATAATGTTTGATAGATTATGAGATATCATGGGGTTCCCTCCATTTTTTTTATGATAGGGACATGATGTTCCTGTAATAATAATTAAACTGCTTGAAAGAGTAAATGTGTTTATAGGTGAAATTTATCATGGCCTATCATCCATATATGGATGGAAAGAGAGAGTGGGATATCGATTTTGTAGAAGATATGATTTATTATTGTGTGCATAATATAGGTGGATCATGATACATAAATATTCCATTAGTCATGATTTACAAAAAATTAGATTTCATGATTTGATTTGGATGGTTCCTATTAAGTATTTTTAATGTTGGTCATATCGATAAACTTTTTTATCGATAGATTTGGGAGAGTGGTCCTTATTTATGATGTGTTTTGTTTAAGAGATTAAATAGGTTGTATAATTATTCCAATGGAGTTTTGAAATGACAGAAAGTAATCAGAAATATTATGAGTATTTTCATAGTCAACAACTATAGTATGAATAAGGTGATTGGGTAATTTATATAGTTTCACCCCTATTGGCCAATCATTGGTCTGGAATGCAAGGTATGTTCAAACAGATGATTTTTACCCTTTAAGACCAATTTTCCACTAAAGAGGGTGCAATATCAATTTATTTTACTATATTTATTTTCTACTATACAAGATGTGTTTGATTATACCCAATGAATGTGGTGTATACAAGGTTAGTCCCATGTGATTATATGGCTGGATATTGATCTTTATCTCGATAAAAAGTTTAATGGGAATTTAGTTCTATTAATAAATATCTTGGATATGTTATTGTTCCATAAAACAGTACCCCTCATTCGGGTACAATGGTATATTGTATAGAATCCACCTGATAAATTGAGTGGTATTCATTGATGAGGTAATAGTGGCCTTCTATTTTTTGTGAATCCAAAATCATAGGTTATTGTTAGAGACAAATATATTTTATTTTGAAAAAAATAAAACAACCCTTTACTTTTATATAATTTATTTTTTAATTTTTTTCTTTTGGTTTCCATTATCATCTAGATATAATTTATAAAAATTTAATGGATAATGGATGTAACCGTTAAGTCATAGTTGGGTTGCAATTTTCCGTATAAACAATCCATTCAAGACATTTGTTGGGTAGTTATATAAAGTGTAATTGCATTATATGAGTGATGAATGCTGCATAGATCCCATTATTTGAATACACAAAAAAATAATTTACAAGTTGGGTAATGGTTACATATCATGCAATGTGATAAAAATGTTTTTAAATTAAAAAAATAAATTTTTTTCTACATAAGATAAAAATTGATTTCATAATTGGTTAAATATTACATGGTGTGTAATAAATAAATTTATAGATATTATAGTTCATTATAATATTTCTGAAGATTAATTTTATTTTATATTCTTCTCCACTCAAATAGATATATTGATCTAAAATTATTTGGGAGACTCTAATCCCTCTGGGTCGTGTTGTACAGTTATTAATCAACAGGTTTAGGCACTTTGTCACTTCATGTAAGCATTTCCTATTAGTTTCTCTATATTTTTCATTCTTTTTCTCCCAAAGGAAAATATTGTGTTTTGTAATCCCCTTTCGGTGTGGATGTTTAGTTTTCTATGTTAATGAGGTAGGTGTAACTTCTCAAGAGATATAATTTCTTTAATTCCAAGTAGTTTTTATTTATTCCATGAGATATGAAATGGATATTCAGAAATTAAAATTGAAAGGGGAAAGGGTTCTCATTTGAAAAGGATTTTTTACCTAAAAATGTAATTCCATTGATTTAAAATGAAAATGGATTTTGAAATATTCAAGAATATTGAATAGGATATGAAATAGTTTTCTGAACAAAATTTTATCTCTATTTTTAAAATATAAATTAAATTTAATTGAAAATTATTGTCTTTTTTGCATTTATAAATAGATATTTGTATCCCTATTGTGTATGAAACCATTAGAAGTCAAATTTTTTTACGTCAATAGCCTATGGCATGGCTCAATTTTCATTGGATCGAACCATATTCCATTTTAAGCTCATGATTGTATAGTACATATTATCTCATAGTATAGATGTTGGCTGGTAAGTTTATCATTATAGGTATTTTAATTGTATGATATATTATTTGAAAGATATTGGTTTAACTGTAAATTTATATTCCATTTCATTATCTACTTTTTTTTGTAGATTTTGAAAACAAGACATGATTTTTTGAAATAAAGTGGAAAATTTAAGATATCTTTTTTAATTAGTTTTTTATAATATTCTTATAAAAATATTATGTATACAGAACAAATGGATTCTTGTTGTTAGAACTTGTATAAATTTCATGGTGGGAACCTACTCGAATATCTGAATCACACGATACTTTTTCACTTTGGGTTATAGTTGAACTTGTTTGGCATGGCACGGGTAATGGGAAGGAATTTCTGTTGTTATTTTTCCACTCTTTACATCAGTAGCTTGGTATGGAGGTGATTGTCTATCACATAGAGGCAAGTTTATCTAGACATGTCATACATTCTTGTTTTACATGTAGGGATCAGTTGTATCTCTCCTTTTCTTCTTTTTATTATATTTTATGATTTATTTCTATATATATGACAATTATTTTGTAATATTTATTTTACCTCACCCCATAATGTTGTGACTATGGTGACTGGCCTAGTTGACATGGGTTTGTATGATATATAAACTGAGTTTATGATGTATACATTAAAAAAATATTTTTATACTTTTATATATAGTTAAAATAACATATAAAAAACAGATATGATTGCTTTTAATAAATTCTAATGAATGTAATAAATATTTGAATATGAAATTATTGACCCTTTGAAGCATAAATAAAAATATTATTATGACATAAAAAATTTCCTCATTATGGAGGAAATATAGTTTGATTGAATAATTTAAAAAGGATTTTTTTCAAAAAAGAATTATATAAATAGAACCTACATTTTATTATAAATGATCCAAAATGAGTTGAAATGGATAATAACCATAAAAATTCTAGAATAATAAAATAATAATAAATGATATATAGTTTAATATTTTTGGATAATATTATTATCTCGAAATAAATATGAATATAAACAGTCTATAAATGAAATGAGATTATACAAGAAAACATTATGACCATAATATATTTCTAATCAAAATCCCAAAAAACCATAAACAAATAATTAAGACATTAAATACCCTTAATAAATAGGAATCCATGATATAATATATAAAAGTGTAATTATTTACACAATATATATCAAATTATGGGAATTATATAATAATTTCTAATTGATGTGAAAATGAGGAAACATTACCCCTATCATAAGTCTCGTCTCCATCATACATGTATGATCCGGATTAATAATTAATTAAAATTCCATAAATACTTTCTCAACAACCTTTATACTATATATGATATTTTAAGAGACAAATATTGAAATTTTATATGAATTTTTTAATTAATAATAGTATTTTATACCATATAAGGATTTTTGGTTAATTTCTCTAAAATTAATTTAGTATATTTTTCATGGTTAAATGTTTAATGGAATAGTTCTGTCATGTCAAGAATAAAAAATATTACTAAAAATTTTATTAGTTATATGAAATTTTTGAATGATCCTTTAATGATTATAAAATATAAATTTCTAGTCTTAATATAAATTTACATGATGGCATTTTTCAGAACGTTTAGTACATTAAAAAATAAAACACCCAAATATTGTATTAGTTTGGTGCCATTGGAAACATTTAATTATAAATTCTGGTACACAAGTGATCTACATTATCTCCCACTAGGTGCTTCTTGACTTTAACCCTTCATAGAAACAAAAATAAAATTATATATCTTCAAAAACATGGAGGAAGGGAAACATAAAAAGGGGTTAGCTCAGATACATAGTAAGGGTGAAATATAGAGACATATAGGAAAAATCATGAGCATAAGGGTATAAGAACATGATACTGAAATTATAAGATCATACCCTATATATAATAGATCATAAAGAAGAATCATGGTTTTAATATTACAATTCATAAGACATGAATCATAAATAAATAAAGAACATAATCGATGAAATCATACTATAGGAATTGGACACGGTATTATTGGCAGGAACATAAGAATAAAAAATGTTTTCTATTGTAGTGAAGGAATCACTTCCACTAAAATATTATTAGTATGGATTCACTCCCAAAACCATCTTCATAGTCATGAATTACTCCCATGCCCATCTTAGTATTCAAGGTTCACTCCCAATACAATCATAGATGAAAATTTCCATAACTAAACTGATTTCACTCCCCAATTTAGCCATTTATTTCTATTCTGTTATGATTCATTAGATAATTAATTAGAGTGAAATATAGGTCCCAACCATATCATAATGAAATATTACATTTTTGTTCCATAAGAAGAGAAATCATTCATCATATCAGAACCCTTGGAAGGAAATTATTTTCCTAAACATCATTCCATGATAACATCACCCATAGAAAATAAATGGGTTTCATAAATATCATTACATAATAAGAATAAAAAAAATATTATAATATAAAAATATCAAAAAAAAAACAAAATTATCATCATAAAAATTTTGTCATATATGTATAATAATTTTTAGAGATCATGTGAAAATAAATCTTCTAGAAAATATATTTTCTTCAACAAAAACATTTTTTTATTAAAATGCCTCACAATTTTATAAAAACATATTTTCATTAAAAAGAATAATGTTATATTTTATAGTATTTTTCAAATTATTATGGTTTCATGATAATGTAAATTAGGATCATGGTGTATTTGTTAATAAAAACAATCCTTTCAAACATTTTCTTCGAATGGTCACAATGTTCCTTTTTAGAAAATGAAAAAAATATTAATATAAAATCCTATAATAAATATTAAAAAATTCATAAAAATGTAAATAATAATCCATATGATAAGTCTAAAAATATTTTAAATAACATATTTTGAAAACATAGACATGAAATATAAATAAACCCTAATAGAGACTTAAAATCAAACAATCACAATTATTGGTGAGATGGTGAAATAAATACTGAAATCATTATAAAGTGTATAATAATTTGAACCATTATGTAAATAAAATTATATGGATTTGAAAATACCATAATATTTGGGATTTTAATCATAAAAATAATTCATGTGATGTATATACATCATGTATAATAAATAAGTAGTTAATAAGGAAACGACCACAAAGAAATAAAAGTGGGACATAAATCACTTACTAATTGAGTAGATATAGAATCATGAATCCCATGAATGAGTAAAATTAAATAAATCTTATAATCTTATTAAATTAACTAAATTAATGATATAAAATGTCATATGATAGTATATATCACACATAGGAGGATAATGTGGTGAATATGGCACGTATATCATGAAACTTTTATGTGATATTTAATTCCAATACATTATATCAAAACACTTGAAAAACTCATAAAAACCTCATGTATAGAAAATATACCTTTATTATAATGATATCACAGAACAATATTAAAATATATAATAGAGTATATGAATTACTTACGACTTTTTATTATCCTATTGTTAACAATTCCAAGTTTCTTTTACGTTTTGGGTAATAACCGCATTATTTCCCATATATATTTTGTTTTTTATTCTTAGTCAAAATATATTTATCATTATTTAATTATCTACATAATGATATCCATGATAAAAATATTATATGTATTTATTATATATGTATATATGGTTACCTATAAAACATATAAACATAAAATGATATGTGCCATTCAAATAGATGGAAAGTCTTACGTACGTATGAATGTGGATTAAATTTTCATTTAATAATTAAATAAAGAAAATTGTATGATATAATATAGTTAAAAAAACTTTTTTATGTTATTTAAAATAAATATTTTCAAAAATTTATCCTTAATACCCTAAATGTGAAAACAATATGAAAAACAAATCACATCACATCGTGGAGATTATAAGTCATATGTACACCCAAGTGACATGATAATTTCCAAAAATATTAAATGGTAAAAACGAAGAAATGATATCACCAATAAATAATTATAACTATTTCATAATACAATATATAATCATTAATTCAATCATAATTCATAAAAATAAATGTTTCAGATATAAAATTAATGGTATCGTTAAATGGAGATGGTAAGATGTACGTACACAAAATAGATACATTCAATTCATGTTCGATTCGAAAGAGGATATATAATGGAATATTCATAATCATAATAAAATTTCAAAATATTTAGGATTATAAAGATGTTATTTATTGATATATATAAAAGATTTAGAGGAGTTATAGAAGAGTATAAAAAGGATTTCATTCGTTAGAGTGATTTTCTCTTCTTCAAAATGGATCTTTTAGATCACCTCTAAATGACTATAGAGTTGGTCCGTTGGGAAGACAAGAAACTATAAAATGTGGATAGAAAGAATTAGAATTAAAATATGGAATATTTGGTAGATATATAAGTCTGAGTGTGATGAAATTTGATGATTGAGGAGTTCCCTTTTATAATTGAGGTGAGGTTCACTTTTGGAGACTCTCCCAATATTAAAATAATATAAATTAATCATCAATTACCATTGGATAAAAACGGAGTTATTTATATAATATGATTTTTATGTGTAACAATAATCTCAAAAAATAATTTTTAGGGATGTTTTTAATTTTAAAATAAACTTTATCTCTTTGATTAACCCATAGTTAATATATTTTATTTTTTATTACAACGATAACATTTTGATTAATAAAAGGTTGACATTTTTACATAAAAAATGTATATTAAACCATAAATGGTCAAATGATGATATTTTATTAAATAATTTATCATATATATACTAATTTTATATTTTTATGATATTAAATAATTTAATACATATTTATTTTACATTAAATATCATTACTGTAAATTTTGACACTATTCAATATTTGTCTTTTTCAAAATATTATAACAAAATGATATAATTAAAATCCCTAGTAATTAATCCATAAATATCAAATACATCATTAAAATTCTTGTATGAAATTTTTTATATCAAATTATATTTATTTTAATAGTTTTTATATCATTTAATTAGAATTTCCATTAATTAAACAATTACCCCATCATCATTGTTTAAGATGTTTAATAATAATTTAGGAAAAAAAATAAAATAAATTACCATGAAAATTAAAATAAATATATATTTTTAATTAATATTTATTCTCATCTATATTTTATATATTACACAATATTAAAAACATTATTGGTTTATAAAACATGAGTATGTCATCCTTAACATTTAATTAAATAAATTATAAAAAATAACATACTCTCGTCCTTGTAAAATCAAAATGCTATAATATCAGACTAAGGTTGATTTCGGTAGAAACTCGAACATTAAGTGAAATTAGGAAAACTATTAGGATAATATTATAATATTTGTAATATTTGTTATTACCCTAAATAACCCCCATTTACCATTTATCTTATAAATAATAATTTAATAATGATTCTTTTCAAATAAAAAAAATAAAAGAAACATATATACATAATTTGGAACCACTTTTTCCAAATTTAGAATCCATTTTTCCAAACTTAGTACAATGAAATTGTGGAATTTCTTTTCAAAATAAATCATATTCTTGGGGTGAGAAAACATGTTATTATTGTTAAAAAAAGCAATATATTGAAACATTATTATATATAAGCACTATTTTTAATTTGATCAAATTACCTAAATTATATGAAATTATAAATATAATATTTAATTATACATTTAGAAAAAGAAAATTAATATTTTAATACTATAAAATATTTGGATGAAATAAGGTGTTTTTAATTAAAATTTTGTAGTTTTTTCTATTCATCCAAAAATGAAAAATATCTTAATTATATAAAATATTCAACAACAATAAATTTTTTTATGAAACATTAAAATTAGTAGTTTATTTTATAAAATAGACTATATAAATGTATCAAAATTGGATTAGAAATCAGTTTTCCAATAAAAGGTCATAAAAATGCCATTTTGATAAATATTGTTTTTTGATTTTAAAATTGTGTTTGTTCAAATCTATTTGCTATAAAATATATTCAAAAAATAAGAAAATATATAACACATTTATTTCATTAATATAATTCCCTAACCAATATTAATTTAATTTATAAATATAAAATTAATAAAATAATATAAAAATAAATATATTTATATTATATTTTATGAGTATATATTTTTATTTCTAAATAATCAGATAGCATTGAATTTATATTTAAACAATATATTGTTATAATATAATAAAACTATTCATAAATTTGAATTTACTATTTGGTTATATATTATTATATAAGATAATTTTATATTTAGAATATATTACTGTTCATAAGAACAGAGTCTTCCGTGTAATCCATACTATCAAAAGAACATGAAATTATATTTAAAAAAAATCCAAAAATAGTGTTCCTTATATAGAAATATAATCTAATTGTTGATTGTATTGCAATATCAACATGGTGTAGTGTATAATGCAAGTCAAACATAATGTCTTTTTAATATATCAGAATATATATTCAAAATTCTTGTGAAAGGAAAAATATCCAAAAGATTAAATTAATTGGAAAAAAATTTATTTTAGGAAATCTCTAGGTGTTATATTATATACCCATAAAATGAATATCTCCATCGAAATTCATCAAGTTTATCAACAGATTAATAAATGAACGTAATATTTAAAGAAACCGATATAGAAAAAAATAATACTAAAACATCCTTTAAAAATTGTAATGTTTAAAACCTAATGGATACCCAAATTAAATCAGATATAGGTTTCAACATATAAGAACATTAGTCAGAATTTAAAATAAGGACAAGGGTGAGATATATAACTATAATGTTCAATTTGGGGTCGATATTGAACATTGTTAGAATATTATCAACAATCAGAAATCCGTAAATCTCTGATGTTCTCATGGACCATTTGATTTGTTTTAAAAAAATGTTATAGGATAAAAGTTCTATTTTTAAGATATTTTCTCTCAATTTGATGAATTTTTATGAGATCATAGTGTTACATGATTTCTGAAAAATCTAACCCCTTATTTTTACTTTATCAATTACCACTTCATTACATTCTTCCATGAAACAAAGGTGAATTTTTCATTCTTGAATAATTATAATATCATGATTAAATAAATTTAATGATAGGTAATAGAACTTGTTATTAGCTTAATTAAAGTTAATAAGAATTAATCCATTATATAAAAATAGTCATATGGAATGATAATAAATTAATATCTAAAACATTATCCAAATTTTAACATAAAACATTCCCTAAATGGTTATCTTATAACCCTTCAAATAGGTGAATGTCCAAATAATTTGAAATAAGGTAACTAAATTACATAAAAATACAACTTATCCCTCATCCCCCTTAAATGTCACGACCCGTCATTGGGGCCTGTGCCGGGACTACTCCAAGCCCGCCTTCCATAGGCCAGGGGCTAGCGACTAGAACCAAAGGCGTAAATCCCGATAAAAGGGATGACATTTCCTTTATGAATGTAAACAAACACAACAGAGTACTCAACAGAATTAAGCACTATGTAACACTGAATACAAAAGTAAGTGTTGAAAGGAATGGGGCTGAAAATTCAAGCCCAACAGTAAGTATAGTATGAATGAAGATCTAGTACAACATTAGTAAAGTAAAACACCAACCACTGAGTCATCCTTTGGGAATCTCACCAGAAGGGTGGGTACAGATGGCCTCCTAAGCACCTCGGGTCCGACCGTCCCCTCCGTGTATGTCTCGCCAAGTGGTAAACCTCCGGGTACCGTCAAGCCCCACAAGCCTCCACCCCGATCAGTGTTGTCCGTCATCTGCATCCAACACAACGTAGTGCAGGCATAGCCCATCCATGGGTGTGTATACGATACTTAGTAGGGACCCCGATACCCCCGAAGGTATCCCTGAATCCACGAAGGATAAACCACATATGAATGATATAATGAAAAGTATCAACCAACTCTACTTAGGTATATTCCCATACATATACCTAAGTTATCAATCACAGTTCAGCTCTAACTCTCGAGCCCATGCACAACCCAGTCCACACAGGAAAGTAAGTCTATCACATCGATGATAATGATTGAAAGTCAAAACCCAACTCACACAGTACACATCTTTTGTATAGAGATAGATATGATCAGATGTAGTCACGGATTCATGTAAGATATCCGACCCATGTTGAATACTAGACTAGCTAAGATATCAGACCCACGTAAGATACTAGACCAGCTACTCTGTCGGACCCACTCAGGATACTAGTACAGAAGTCAATCTTTCAGACCCACATAGGATACAAGTATAGTAGTCATCACTAACGAACCCACAGAGGATTCCAATATAGTTGTCATCGTCATCTAATCCAAGGAGGAATCTAGTATGACAGTCGTCATCATCGAACCCACATAGGATTCCATTTTGGTAGTCATCATAGTCTAAGCCAGCTCTAGGGTTCCCGCACACAACACGCTCGATTTCGGGAGGGTCCGCTCCTCGAGCCAAGGGATCGATACATCAACTATCATGAAGTTCTGAGTTGATGTATCCCAATGTTCTGTCTCGTCAAAAGAGACCCAATGTGATAGACGACACGTCAATTGGACGCTCGGTCTGAGAGATACTGTCTTTTCCGTTCCAGGGGCCCTGTTGGAATTATGCTCATTCCAAACCTGGATGTTTTCCAAATAGTCCAAAACTCACTTAGAGTATCTCAAAAGGAACGTCTCATCATATGGGTCCCAATGGTGTAGAAAACGCGTCGATCAGATGCACGGTCTTTATGTTATTCACATTTAAGTGAAACGGGTCCGGCCCGTCATGCCCAGTGGGATGGCGGGTCGACCCAACCTGGTTTGGTGGGTCTGACCTGGCAGAGGATCGGACCGGCCCGATGAAACGTGGCTCGTCCTGTCCCGAGAGGGCATGACTTGGCCCGACGGGGCTCGGCCCTGCCCAACTCGGCACGGAGCGCAGCGACCCGGCGAGCCACGACTTGGCCTGGCTGGCCGAGTGCTACAGGGGGGGGGGGGTTCCAAACCTTCCAAAGCCGGCCGGTCTTCCCGGTGTGAGCGGCCCGCATGGGTGGTCCGCTGTTTCCCCCCCGCACGGCACCAGGAGGGAGCCGCGGGGTCTTCCCAGCCCGGCCGGCCGCCAGCCGGCCAATTCGTTCGCCGAAGCAGCCCGTCGATCACGGGTTGTGATCCTCCGCAGCGCGGCGCCTTAGAGGAACCGCGGTCCTCCAGCTCAGCCGGCTTCGGCCGACAGGTTCTTCTTCGGCTGAGGGGCCCACGGATGCGGGCCACGGTTCCTCTCCATGCTATCGGCATACGACCACCGCATCCTCCAGTCACCGCCACCTCTTTCATCACTGCATCCATCGAAATAAAATGAGGATCAACAGATGGACAACAGGCTGTGTTTGTTCATCCCGCTCCCTATGCATTAGGCGGTATCATATGTCCGAAGATAAAACATGTTTTCGATGAGGAATGAAGAACAATTTTATTCAATTAAAATTGAAGCAAATCCCTTACCTTGTAATTGACGTCACACGTCGACAAGCTGCGGAAGACGAGCGTCACAATAGTCCAACGTCCTGGAAGAAGGCATTGTGGAGAATGATGTCGTCTCGTAAATGTTAGAGGAAGAGTCATTGACGTAGGCGACACTACTAACGATCGGTGTCTTCTCCCTTGACGCGAAGGAAGAAGAGGGTAAGAGAAGTCATGGAGCGTTCCTCACAGAGAGAGGATGATGTTCTTCGTGGAAGAATGAATCTCCTCCAATTCTCCAAAGGTTCCACAGAAAAATATTAACTAAGGCTAATATTATAATAGACTTATCAAATTTTAAAGAATTTACATGCAAATCAAAATAATTCAAATGAGAGGTGCCAATTAATTAATAAGTTTATTTATTAAATGGGTCGACATCATCAATGTTTGGGAGGTGGAGAGGCTCCACCATAATGTGGGGAGGAGTTAATTAATTAAGGTGGGTTTAAAGAAGTTAATGGGAGATGAAAGGATTAGGGATCGTGTGGTCCCCACAACACTAAATCCTCTCATGGGAGGTTATGTGTGTGTGGGCCCCACCTATAACTCCTCTTGGGAGGAAATAACCGGAAATAAATAATAAAATTGTGTACCAACAATTTTATTAATTTAGTATGATTTCCTCAAAAAATAACTTTCAACCAGCATAAAACACAACTGCGGGGAAGGTCCCCTTAAGCGAATACCAGCGCTGCGAGTTCATCACTGTCCTCAGTTTTCAATTCTGAGCACCAGTTCAAAAGATAGAAAAACCCACACGTGCGTTTACTGAAAGTATCCTAAAAAAACATCAGAAATTGATTCCGGGCACACTAGGCCTCAAAATCAGGTGCCTTCAGAAATGAAAGACTCGTAAAATTCCGAAGTATATAAGAAAAAAAAATCCTTCAAATTTCTAGGTCTTTACATTACATCAAAAAGTATCTCTTATTTTTCACAAAAAAACATGCCACCACCTGCATCATGTATTTTCTTGATAAATAATAATTACCATAAAAGCACATTGAAAAAATCAATTATTTCTTATTAAAATAATCATTTGATTTGTTCATTAAGTAAAAATAATGTTTCAAACTCCATCCATTATATCATAAAATACATTCTCAAAAATCATCACTCAATTCCTAGGTAACTAGTATCGTCTAAAATCCTTATTCATATCCAACATATATTTTTTCCAAACATCATTTTTTCATAATTAGAAACATATTAAGGGTCATATTTACATTAATAATGTGTTTTCCTTGAATATCATCTTACAACCTCAATCAGTTTTTATGGTCACTAGTACCATTCATCATATTCTCAGAAATCATTAATGAAAAACTAAAGCACAAAATTCCTTAGATTTAATCTTATTCCATTATAAAATAAATGTAATTGAACAAAATTATTTTTAAATTAAAATATATAAAAGGATTCATTATCATGATTTATTCATAAACCATTAAAATAGCTCCATCATATTAATGTTTCATAAAACATTAAATATGAATCCTGTCATAGGGTTCTCATCCTCAATATATACACAAATCTTATGTATAATTTATAATATATTATTAAAATATCCCATTACATTGACATTTTTTGTTTATTATCATTACACTTAGTTTTTTAACCAATACTCCTACCACCATACTAATTTTCTAAATGATATTTTCAATAAGGACATTGATTATCATAATTCTTATTATTTTCACATTTGATGCAGCCAATGTAATCCATATTCATTATTGTTCCCTCTAATGAATATGATTATAATGGATAGTGTTATAAACACTTATCATATAAGAAGAACACATAATCAAGAAATATTACTTATTGGATCCCTAAATCATGACACCCACTTTTAAAACTATGACACCTTAGGATTTTCCTTATAGACATACAATGAAATATCATTAGAAAAATACAAAAGGACCCCACTAAAAATTTAACATACTAATTTCAATATATTAACTAATAATTTTATCTGATAACAACTATAACAAAGTAAACATTGTGTAAATTGACATTAAATCAATTTTATTGAACATTTGATACATTAAACTAACACACACCCGATGACCATTTTAGTTTAGATCCTTTAGAAAAATGGAATCATAAAAAATGGTACATAAGATTTATACATTATCTACCACATAGTTATTATCAACTAGTATCCTTGTTAGAAACATCAAACATAGCATATATCATCATAACTTAGGGAAAGGGAAACATAAATAGGGGTGAATTAGATGCTCAATAACGAAAAAATGTTAACATGTAAAAATAATCATGGGTATAATGGTATTAGAATATGATAATGATAATAGATGATATTAAAATGTGTATCAGAGGTTATAAAAATGATTCAGGGACTAACTATTTGATTCTCATAAGACATGAATCAAAAGTAATTAAAGAACAAAATTTATGATACAGTAACATCAGAATAGAACATGGAATTCGTGAAATATGCATAATTATATAAATTTATTTCAATTGTACTCATGGAATAAATTCCAATTCCATATTTGTAGTATTGTATAAATTCCTATACCATCTTGGTAGTCATGTTTTACTCCCATAACAATCTTAACAATGAAGGTTCACTCCCAAGGCCATCGTAGTGGACAAATTCTGTAACAAATCTATGTTCACTCTTCATTTCATCCAGGTCTATCTCATGAGATCTAAATAATTACACACTACATTGGAGGGAGATATAGGTCCCACCCTTCTAATAAAAAAATCATACATATGTGAGCCATAAGAAAATATGTAATTCATTAAAGGGAAAACCATCAAGAAAAATTATTATCATAAACATCATTACATAATTGTATAACATATATAAATGAAATGAGATTCATAAATATAATTCCATTATAAAAATAAATTATTATTTTTATTGAATAACATCACTAGTAAATCATATGTAACATCAAAAATTTGTAATCATAAATCGAAAATTATTATGAGAGATCACTCAAAATAAAATATCGAGGAATGTATCTTATCTTTTTAGAATAAAATAATTTTTTCTATATTCCTCAAAATTTTTAAAGAATAATTTTTTATTAAAAATAAACTTAAATCTTGTAATGTCTGATTTAATTCATTATGGCTTCATGGAAACAGAAATTTATGTCAATGTCGTATAAGTTTTGAAAAGCATTTAGTTCACACTATTTCAAAAATGTCACAATGCTCCTCATTTGGAATAATAAAAAAGTCCTTTAAAACTATATATTAAAGAGTAAAAATGGTAGTAAAAACTATAAACATCCATATGATAATTGAATTTTTTTTAATTTTTTTTGATATCATGGACATGTAATATAAATATCCCCCAAATAAGACGTAAAATGAAACAATGCCATATATTGATGAGATTTTGAAATAAATACTCATTACATTAAAATAAGTATATTCATATGCCTCATGAAATAATGATAATTATTTCTATTTATATAATATATCAATATTATGGATTGGAATCATATGATACATTCAGGGGTAGTATATGCACCATGTTGAAGACACACGTAGTGGATAAGTCATGTGTCCCATAAGAATAAAAGTGAGACATAAATCTATTACTACATGAGTAATATTGGAATCATGAAACCCATGACATAATAAAATCAATTAAATATTTTAGTAACATTAAATTAATAAAATAAATAACATTTCATAGTAGAGTGTATTAACCACACAGAAGAAGGGAGTAGTGAAAATGGAATGTATCTCATGGAAATAAAAAGTTAGATGATATTCCATTACCGTATATATTCACTGTCATCATAGTCATGAAAAACTAGTTTATAATAAATATATGATCATTATACATCTATTAAAGAACCATATTCATATATACAATAAAATATATGACTTACTCATGTACTTTTATTAACATCTTATTAATAATTTGACGGTTCTGTTATTTTTTGAGTTGTAATTTCATTGTATATCATACTTGTTCTGACATGTTATTCATGGCCCTCAAACTTATACAATGATTTATTATTTGAAAATGATAAAAATGAGGAAAATGTATTATACAATCCATATATATGTATTTATTCTTATGTATAAATGATATAAATATAAAATGAAATTCACTATTCTTGAAGATGGTAGGCCATACGTATGCATGAACACTTATTTAATTTTCATATAATATTAAATGAAATAATATTATATGATATATTAAAATTATTGAGTAATTATTATTTTAGATTATATATATATTTCAAAAATTCATCCTTATTACCATCCATATCAAATATAGTTGAAAAACAAATCACATCCAATAGTGGATGTGGTAATCCTTACATATGAACACGTGTCATTATAATTTCAATATTGATTAGATGGTAAAAGGTAGATATGACATCATAATTAAAGAATTATTGTTTTTAATAGCTATCATATATAAAAATTAAACCCATTATAATTCTCATTCAAAATTGATGTTGATAGAAAATGAATTGCATGGCTTTGTGGTGACGACAAGCTATACATACACATTAGAAATACATGCCATTATTGTTCATTTGTAAAGGGGTCGTATAATGGTTTTTCATAATAAATATAACATTAAAAAATATTTAAGATTATTAATTTATTATTTCATGTTACATATCCATGATTTATAGGTGTTTTATATGACTTGAAAAATAATGTGTTTGGTTTGAGTGGTTAACTTTTCTTAGAAATATAACATTTAAATATCCCATAAAGGATTCTAGAGTAGGTTGGTTGGGAAGAAAAGAACTATTAAAATGTTTATAGGGAGGTTTAGAGGATAATTTTACAGAGTATGGTTGAGGTAGAAGTCTCATTCTAATGAAATGAGATGAGGGAGGATGTTCCCTTTTATAATTGATGTGGGGGGTAGTTTTCAAAACTCTCAAAATTTTAAATTAGTATAAATTAAATTTTTATTTAAAATATGTAAAAATTGATTTAGTTAGAATATTGGATTAGGATATGTCTAAATCCTCTCAAAAATTATTTTGTAAAATTTTTTATGTAAAATTAATCCTCATATTTTGGAATAACCCATATTAAGCATATTTTAATTTTAAATATACTATCGACATGTTCATCAATATATATTAGTAATTATTACTAAAAAAGTGTCTATAAATGAATAAATAGTGAATTGATTATATTTTCACCTATAATTTACTGTTTTTTCATTATTTAGTTTTTTTAAGATTTTTATATAATTAAAATAATATTATTCTCATAAAATAAAATTACTGTCAATTTTGAAACAATTCATTATTTAGATTTTATGAAATTTAATAACTACATAATATTATAAAAAACACAATTTACTCTTTCTTAACCTACTGATGTCAATGAAAAACTTATTTTATGACATTTATTAGATCATAATATTTTTATTTTATTATTTTAAATTTCATAAGATTGATATTTTAATTAATTAAATAATTAATCTATCATAATTATATAAACCGTTAAGGTAATTATTTATTTCCAAAAAATTAAAAATAAATATACTTGATAAAGAAAAAAAAATCTAATTACTACTTATTATAGAACATATCCCATATATTATCCAATATTAAAATTGTTATATTCACGAAAAACATGATTACGATATGTTTAACTTTTCTGTAAATAAATTTTAATAAAATTCATACTGTCATCCATGTTATATAAAATTAGATATAATTTCAGCCTAAGGATGACTTCGATAGAAACCGACTCGTACAGTGAAATTGGTGAAATTTATTGGGTGAATTCATAATATTTTTAATATTAGTTTTTACCCATAATAATAATATTAACCTTTTATCATGTAAATAAAAAGTTACACGAGTGACTATTCATAATCCCCAAAAATAAAAGAAACATAATAATATAATTGGGGTCCAGTAATTCAAAATATGAAATAAATTATCTAAATTTAATGATAATGAATTTTAAATTATTAATTTATAATTAATCTCGTTGACTTGATTATAAAATCGGCAATTAATGTTAAAACATGCAAAAGATTTAATTGTTTTAATATCAAATTTCACTGTAAAATTTATGCTAATGACATAAATTAGATTAAATGATAATTTTTTTACCTAATTATAGTTTAAAAACAATCACAAATCTAATTTAATATTTTAAAATATTTCAATCAAAAAATATTTTTTCAAATAAAATTTAATATTTCTTACTATTCATCAAAATAAAAAAAATTATCATAAAAATAAATAAATAAACCAATGTAATTATTTAAATCCTTATTTCAAATAAAAAAATTATTTTTTAAATTTTAATTTATAAATAATTGATAAATGGGATTTAAATTGGCTTTCAATTAATAGGGTATAGAATAACACCTTAGGAAAATATAGATTTTATCCATAATATTGGGTTGGTTCTAACTACATGCCTAAAAATCATTTGGATAAATATAAAAAATATTTTATAAAATATATAACACATATTTTTTCTTTTATATAATTAAATATATATAATTATTTTTATTTATTAAGAAAAAATATTTTGGGATTATACAAATAAAAAAAATGTTCTTTATATTCAATTGGTATATATTTTCTATTATAAATAATTTGGTAAACACTAAATTTATCTTGTAAAACAAACATTTTCTTAATATTTTCAATAATATTTAAAAAAATAAATTGAATATCTAGTTTATATATTATTATATTAAATAATAATATTTTAATAATATGTTAATTTTTTTGGGTAAAACTCAGTATTGTGGGTAAAACAAGATATCCAAATATGTCTATATTGTGTGAAACACAAGACAATCATATTTTTGTGTATACCACATTATAATCCATGTGTTGTGTATATACCAATCTTATCAAATTTTTTGTATACAACGGATGCCATAAAAAGTATTTTTCATATAAAATATTCTATATTGAGTATTATGTGAAATGATAAATATTAAAATGAATAAAATAATTTGAATAAATATACTTAACAAATCTTAGGGTCTTTCATCATCCCAAATTAAAATTAATTTCACCTTCAAAATTTTTCTATTTTATCAAAGGATTAATACCATAAAATCACATTCATAGAAACCATCATCGAAAAAATGATTACTAAAATTTCATTTTATAAAGAGAATGATGGAAACATAACATATATCCAAAGTAACTAATTATTGGCATCCACATAGATGAAAATAGGTGGGATGCTAAAACATATTCATGAATGTGAAATATATCTATCTTTTTATGGTGGAGAGTGATAAAGACCATGATCAGTATAAATTTAAAAATTAGAAATCCTTAAATTATTGATATTCAATGGGACCATTTTTTAATAAAAAAATAATACACCATGATATAATTTATTGTTTCAAGACCCATTAAATAGTGGTGAGTAATTTTTATGAGAATAGACAATTTCTTGATTTCAGCACAATGTCACTCTTTGTTGTTCCATGATAAATTTCCACTTAATTTCCTTTTTTTTCCAGAAATGTTAGAGAATATGTAATTCATTTAATGTAATCAGATCATGAGATCCATTAGTAGAATCAAAGGTCATTATGACTGTATTTTTAACAATGAAAAGGTTTTCAAAAGTTAGAATACATATATAAATCCCCATATGGTGAGATAATACATTAGTGTTTATAATCCCATCATATGTTTAACATAAATTATTCAGAAAATAGTTAACCATATAACCCATCCAAAATAATAATGCCCAAATAATAAGAAATAATTTCCCAAAATTTACCAAAAAAGCAAAGCATTTATCCCACATAAATCATAATGTAGCTCTTAATGGTCATGTACTTGTAATGTGAATACCATCATCATTTATTTTGTTGAAACCCAATAATTACCATAATTACTTATTGAAAACATGGATACTTTCTTATTCGAAATATTATTGCATATATTCCAATAGTCTAAAAAATTTTAAACACCATTGATTATAACATAAACCGCTTTTCCTAAAATCCCTAATCAGTTACTAAGTACCTGATACGATCTAATTTACTTAGTCATATCCAAGATATCTTTTTCCAAACATTATTATCTCAATATTAGAAACATGTTAATGGTTATATTTCCATTAATCATGCATGTCCCATGAATATCAGCTTATCGCATTAATGAAATATTATGGTTAGCAATATCATTCAGAATATTCTCAAAAATACATATGGAAATAATTCAGTGGGCCAATCATTATATGTTCCTTTCTTCCATAATATCATAAAGATAATTTTATATTATTATTTTTTAATTCCATTAAAAAAACATTTCAATAATCCAAAATTATTTTTAAACCATTACTCACGAATAATATTCTTAATAATTCAATAAATATGAGGCTTTGATCATGTAATAAGGTTCATTATCCATAGTTTAGTTATGAATCTTATGTTTAAGATTAAAATTACTATTTCAACATTCCATACCTTTATCATTTAATTCGAAATTTCTTTATATTTTGGAGTATAATGAAGAATCATACCAAATTAATGATTCTATTAATGATATTTCCCCCTCAAACATCGATTTTCATAATCCCCTTTCGGTCCAAATTTTAAGAATTCAATGATAAACATGTTCCTTGTAGTTTCAACTAATGACTATGAATGAAAAGAATAATGTTATAAAAAATGATTCTAGAAGGAAAACACAAAATCATGAAAATTGACATATATTATTCCTAAATCATGAAAAATATATTGAATCTATGAAACCATAGGCACATTATTAGAGACATCCTAAGAGATATCCTTTGAAATACCCCCAGGGATATCACTAATGTTTTATTATCCTAATTTCCATATATAGACTAAATATTTACTATGATACCACCTATAACATCCTAGTGTAAACGTATATATAAATTACATCATTTTTATAGAACATTTCATACATTACAAAAATACATGCCCAGCGTTCATATTTATTTAGTTCTTTTAGAAACATGATATAATAAAAAATGGTTCATATGTTCTCTAAATTATTCCCCAATAGGTTCTTCTCAAATAGAACCATTATTAGAGACATAAAACCTAATATATATCTTCATAACCTCGGGAAGGAAAAAATTAAAGGGGTGATCTTAGATGCACAATAAAGGAAAAAAATGGAGGCTTGTAAAATAATCCAGAGTATAATAGTGTGAGAAAATGATTGTGAGTTAGACATTGATTTTTTTGGAGACACATAATCATATAAAATTATTTCCATAATATTCAATTCAGTACTCACATAGCTATATTAATATAATATCTTCACTCCCCATGCCATATTTGAGGTCATTATTTACTCCCCGGACCATCTTAGATGTCACAGTTCACTCCCATGACTATCTTAGCGGACAAAACCCTTAACTCAACCGAGTTTACTCCTCATTTTATCCATTTATGTAACATGAGATATGAATACAAAAACAATTTCATAGAGTAAGATATAGGTCACACCCTTATCATAATTAAATCCAATGCATGAGTTCCAGAACAATATAAATAATCCATCATATTAGAACCTATGGAATACAATGAGATTCATAAACATCATTCTAACATAACATAACCCATGGAAAATTAATGGGTTTCATAAATATAATTCTATAATAAACATAAGTCCTTGGTTTGTTTTAATCATATCACTATTAAAAAATATGTAACATCAATTTATTATCTATTATGGAAAATTATTTGGAGTTATCAATTAAATAAAAATTTTGAGGAAAGTATCATCTCTATAAGAAAAACATTTTTTTATTAAAATGACTCAATTTTTTTAATGAAAATTGTTTATTAGGATATAAAAATGTAATCATTCAAATAAATATTCAATTTAACAAATAATCAGGATAATATAAAATTATTATCATTCCATATAAGTTAATAAAAGCATTCATTATATATATATTTTTTAAAAAATCACAAATTTTCTTATTTTGAATATTACAAAAGGTTTCCATCTAAACCATGTCATAGAAAATTTTAAATTGGTTTAAATGTATTAAAAAATCCATAGGAGAATATAATAAATCATTTTTGAAAATATTTGTGAATATAGGAACTATAATGAATATTTCCCAATTGATACATAAAATGAAACAATCTCGAATACTGATGAGTTTGTCAAATAAATACTCATTTAGTTATAATTAGTAGAATATTATTCCCTATGAAATATGTAAAATTATATCGAAAATAAAATCTAATTACATTCTATATATGTCCCATAAATGGAATTAATGTTTAGTATATACACCAATTAGAAGAAGTAAGTAGTGTATATGGCATGTGTCCCACTAAAATAAACGTGAGAAATAAATCCAATAATACCTGAGTAACATTATAGTCATTAATACATTGAAAAATTAATATCAAATAATGATTTTAATATAATTAAATAAATTAAATTAATTATATATCTTATCATGGGATAGTATATAAAACACATAGAAGATGCTAATGGTTAATATTGTATGTATCTCAGATAAATGTGAAAGCGAAATGAAATTATCTCACATTATATCATTACAATCATGGTACTCTTGAAAACATCATGTCTAACAAAAATAATTTAATTTTAAATATATTACAGAACCATATTGATTTATTTAATAAGATATATGACTTCATTATGACATGGTATTTCCCTCTTATTATCAATTCCATGTTAATGTTATGTTTTGGGTAATAACCACTTTGTTTCTCAAACTGATTTTGACAAATTATTTTCCGTCATCATAATTATATCATGATAAAATTATATACATAATAATAAAAATGGTAAAAATATCATATATATTAATTATTAATTAGTTATTTTTTTTATAAAATTTTTAAGTAAAAAATTCAATACACCGTTCATGGAGATTGTAGGTCATAGGTACACATCAATTCTTCTTTAATATTTTATCAATATTAAATGTAAGAAATGTATATGATATATTACAATTATTTAATAATTTATATTATATATAATTTTTATATATTCATAAAATTAATCCTTAATTATATCATTGTGAAATATATATGAAAAAAAATCACATCTCATCATGGAGGTGGTAAGCCATACGTACGGACGAGAAACGTTATCATTTTCCCAAATGATTTTGTGGTAAAAATGTACATATGATATTATCATTATAGAATAATAATTATTTCATAAATACCATATGTTAATATTTAACCCATCATAATTCCCACTCAAAATATATGCTGATGGAAAATTAATGGTATCACTTCATGGATACAGTATGTTTTATGTATGTAATAGTGATATATTCACTTCTTATTCGATATGACAGGGGTTGTATTATAGTGTTTTCATTAACATAATAAAATTTTAAAATAGTTTGGGTGATGAAATTATTGTTTAATTATATAATCCATAGATTTATATGGTGTTTATTATAGTTTGAAAAAGACAGTGATTAGTTAGAGATATTACCACTTCTTCAAAAGAGGTCTTTTATATCAGCTCTATTGGACCCCAGAGTTGGTTCATTAGGAATACCAGCTTCTTTTCAATGTATATTTTTTATTTTTACAACACTATTCATTGGATATTTTTCAAGCCATAAGGATCAATGTGAAGAAATTATACGGGGATGTGGTGCCCTTTAATAAATAAGTTGAGTTGATATTTCGGAAGCTCTAAAAATATAAAATTAAAAAACTATATTTTCAAATATAAATGGATCCAAATTGTTTTATTTAGAAATTATTATGATGATTAATTTATATAATATCAAAAAAAAATTAAGACATGTTTTTATGTTATACAGAACATATCTTTTTTAATAACCATTAGTTAAGTTATTATAATTTTAACTATGATAACAACATTTTGATTGATATAAGGTTGAGATTATAACATTAAAAGTATCTTTTCAACCATTAATTGTATATTAATTATATTTTAGATAGAAAATTATCCCTTTTTTCAATATTTTGGATTTATATGATTTTTTTTCAAATTCTATTAAATATTATTTTTATAAAATATCATTAGTTTCAATTTTATTAGTATTCATTTTTATCTTTTTAACAATATCATAAAACAATTATATATTAAAAAAATCTATTAATACTTCTATAACATATCAATGTAGTCTATATATTTTATTGATGAAATTAATTATATCATATTTTATTTATTTTATTATTGTGACTGTCATTTACTTTATATTTCCATTAATCAATCAATTAATGTGTGATAAATAAATTAGTATTTATTTTAATTTGTTTTCCAAAATATTTAAATGAATAGTCATATTAAATGAAAATAATATATTTCCAATTACTATTTGTATTAGAACATATGCCAAATATATCCCCATATTAGAAATGTTATATGTATGAAAAACATGACTACAAAATCAATAATATTTTATTTAAATAATATATAATAAATGTCACACACTCATTAAATTGCCATGAAAATATTATAATTTAAATGTAAGGATTATTTTGGTGGAATAAAACTAATCCATTGAAATCAGGAATGTATTATGGTAATGTTATAATAAATATAATATTATTTTTTGAACTTAATTACATGATTTACCTTTTATCATTTTAATAAAAAGTTACTAAATATAGTATTCATAATTACCAAAAATAAAAGAAATAATTCAAATTTTTTAGACCGTATGTTTCTATCAATGGAACAAAATTTTAAAAATAAAAATATATACTTTTTATTTCTAAATTAAATATTAATCCCATTTAGGGGGTGACAAAATGAGTTATTAAATATAGAACCTGAAAAAGAGTGAATCTTTTTTATATATATATTCAATGTTAAATTAATTCCAATGACGCACATTATATGAACTAACAAAAAGATGATTTAATTATAATTTGAAACCAATAAAAAATAATTTAACAATATAAATTATTTTGATGATTTATTTTTTCAAATAAACAATTAGTATTATATTTATCATTCATCAAAACAATAAATTTATCATAAAAATTAGATAAATTCATCAAAATAATTTTTTTGATTTAAAATAATATGATTATTTTATAAAATGGAATATATAAAAGTAGTAATATTTTATTAAATATGTGTTGTCAATTAAGAGGCAATAAAACTACAATTTTGATAGATATATGTTTTTAGGCATAAAAATTATTGGTTATTTTCTTATTCTAATAAAATCAATTGAATTAATTTAACAAATATTTGACTAAACATATAAAATTTTTATTTCCTTAATATAATTTCTAATTTTAATCAATTTAATTTATTAAATTCAAAAAGTATTTTGGAGTATAAAAATAAATAAAACATCCTTTATATTGGATTGGAAGATATATTAATTCCTAAATAATTCGTAACCATTGAATTGAAATTATAAAACATATATTTTTATAAGATTATTAATATTATTCATAATCTTTAATTTAATATCTAGGTTATCTTTTATTATATTAAATAATAATTTTCTAATAATATACTATATTTCAGTTAAAAACGGTCTTGCGAGTAATGCAAGCTATCAAAAGAACTCAGCATTGTGAGTGACACAATCCAAACATAGTGTCACATATACTATAATCTAATCCAAGAGTTGTGTGATTCAAAATCTCAAAATGGTGTTGTGTATAATTATTGTAGGGTCCTGAAAAATCCATAAAAGAGATTCTACCCAAATCCCCCAAAGAATTGGGGAAAATAATCAAAGAAGGGACACAAACAGGACCGGTCCGCGAACCGGTCCCATGAAAACACAAATTGGCCAGGCCCCGCAAAGAACCCCCTCCATGAACCATTGTCATTCACGAAATGGAGGAAGAGAGCCTCCGCGGTCGCGAGCCAGGATGGGTGCCAGTCCAGTTCACCGTCATGAACCGCCCCAACTGCAAACCGCGTCGATCTGTTCAAGCCGCACCCGCTGTCATTCGTGAAATAGAGGTGGAACCCTCTGCAGCCGCGGATCACTCCCTGAGTTTTCCTCGTAGAGGGGGGGGGCATCCAATACCCACCGCAAATCGTGGATTGACCAAGTCAGCTGTAAACTTGGTATTTGGGTATGGGCCTCCTCAAAAGGTGCCGAGTGGCCACAGATACATCCCTTTCCCCACTCTATAAAAGGAGACTAAGGGGGAATGATAAAGGTCAGAGAATTGGAATTGGATTTGGAGGGATTGGAGATTCAGAAGGAGATATGTTGAAGGAAGGATTCAGATTTTCCAAAAAGCGAAATTCCCATCCGCGAACCACAACAGGTATACGAATTAACAAGGAATTGGAAAACACATAATAACTTGGTTAACTGAGAACCTAAAATAACAAGAACCAGGAAAACCACGAACCATACCCCCTCCAGGGATGATTTCCCCATGGACCAGGGAGTTTATGCCTCTTTTCCCATCCATCGCACCGCGTAGCACTCTCCTACGCGGGCGAAGCCCCGACGAACGAGCCTCCAACCGGCACCGCCCTTGGCCACCGCTGCTAGCCTGGAACCATCCGTGAACCACCCTGGTTCGTGGATCAAACCTAAAGCAGTGATCCACTATGGTTCGCAGGACACCAATCAGTTTGCGGACCACCATGGTTCGTGGACGGCTTCTCCAGCCACGTGGCACTTCCCCACGCGAAGGGTGCCACCACCCATACCTCTCAGTGGCTTGCCAAATACTTCAGTGTTCTCATTTCCCGAGCCAGATAAAATACTTCTAATCCAGCCAAGTCCTCCATGACTCCCTCATTAGCCTATTCATCGGCCTTGAGCTGAGGACTCCATCAGAGCCACTGGATTCGTGTGGTGTAACTTTCAGGTGCATCAGCGTGCCATTTTGAGTTCACATACCCACAGTAAGTAGAGGTGAAGGGGATACCCCGACCCTTGAGCAGATTACTGAAGCATTCCTGGGTTCACATTCCCACAGTAATGTGGAGTCTGATCTCAGGAATCCCCTTTCTGCCCCTCCACTTATTGAGGGTTCCTTGAAGATGCTAAAATAGCCATCAGAAGGAAGCCCTCATGCACTACAAGAGAGGAGATGGGAAAAGGAGTAATCTCTTTCCCTCTCCCACTGAGCTTTGTTTCCACAGGCGTCCACCTAGGAGTAAGCCCCAACCTTCTGGGCCTCCTCCGAGTGTAATACCCAATCCATCACCCCGGCGTCCACCTAGGAGTAAGTCATGACTTAATGGGGTGCTCCACGCGTATGCCCCACCCCACTTCCCACAGATGCACCTTTCATGACGTGATCCTCTGGTCCCTGCTGCCTCTTGATTCTCACACCGAGCATGACTCACGTGGGCTTAGAATAAGTATCAACCATGAAATTCCCTTATGGGCCTCATCATAGTGTAATCCCCAATCCATCATTCTGGGCCTCCTCAGAGAGTAAGCCCCAATCCATCGCCTTGGGCTGCCTCAGAGCGTAAGTCCTAATCCATGCGAACTATGTGGACTTTGATCCCTGCATCCTAGATAGGGTACGTAGGAAGCCTCCATGAGGTTCAATCCCACCACCCATCAGACCACCAGGTCCATATTTACATCGGCTCCCTGAAACCAATGCAAAATACATGGAATTTTATCCCTCTATCCTAGACAGGGTATGTAGGAATCCTCCAAGTGGTTCAAGCCCAACAATCGTTCGATCCAACTATTCTTCACGTCGGTTCACCGCACCACTCATAGTACCACCTCAAGAAAGTTCCGACACTTCAAGGTCATTAATCCAATGAGGGATGGTAAACCTTGGGCATAAATGATTCTGAACCTCTGCGTCCAGTTGACAATTTCCCACCAGGGTTGAATCTGTGTATACTATGTTTTGGTATAAACCAAAGATTCGCGAACATATGAATACGTCTTAAATCTATAAGACTGTCTCGGAACATGCAACAATTCCCCCCCAAAAGGGTGCGATGAGCCCGAAATCCCATCCTCTCGACCAATGTGAGTTCTTAAGTTTCGCTGGCTAGACCATCCAGTGAACGCCTGCCTTTGGAAAGCAGGTCTGTCCATCATCGGATACAGAGCCGTTGGGCGATTCGAGGCCCGAAGGCCAAGAAAACAAACGAAACAAAAAATAGTGAAACTGACATGAATCATTAACCAAACATGACGAATTTAACCCAATCCCACCTTATTCCCCCTCATGGTCTGAAGGAGGTCCATGCATGGTCATTAATTACGCATGGGATTATGAGATGCTGCTTTGACGGGTTTGCAATTTGTATTTGTTAAAACATTCTTTGACAGGAACTTTCAGAACTCCCTTCGACCCAATGGAATCGCAAAGGAACTCACAAGTGCATGTTTCCATCCACGCAAGGACGAGACTTCCTCAACAACGGAGGACCCTGTCACCCACCTAGCTTCTTCAACGTCGAGATTTATACACGTTGTTCTAAGAGTACCATGTGAACGATACTCTCCCAATATTGGAGGCGGCCATGCACGCCCTCCAATCCGCCAGAACTCATCGGTCGCCTACCCATCAATGACCGCAAAGGTGGATCCAGACAGCCCATATCGCTGTATCCAACCATTTCAGGAGTCTATCCATAGAACAGAACAATGCATACTTCCCTTATCTTAGGGAGGTGGATGAGGTCAACATTGAGGACTTCATTACTGTCGAACGGGGGTTCCGCTCCAAGGCCCCCACCGGCAGAAGTCATTGCAATGACGCCGCGACCCAAAATCCTCACACCGAGGAGGATGTCTCCCTAAGGATTCAGGCCCACACTACCAGAGCTCCATCCCCTCAGACCACCCGACAAGGTCAGAAGACTTACATTCGGGGACCGGTCATCACCCTAGTCTCTGAGGAGGAGCTCCGCTACCCAGCCATGGAGATGTACCACGAACAGGAACCTACACCTGTTCTCTCCTCCTGAGCCCGCCATCAAGACATGGCGGCATCGTACTAGCCAGTGCACGGCCCCACCGAGCTCTATCAAGCCCGTCGCTAACACAGGATGGCACTTACCAGGAAGGCACCTCTCCCTTCCTAGGGTCGTGAATCCCACCAACCTGACATGGTGGCGACCTATCACCTATAGGACCAGCTCCTAACTGTTTCTTATGACGCCCGCCATCCTGATGTGGTGGCGATAAACAATTCCTGCCACCTAGATGTGGTGGCAAATCATAGGCGGGCACGTCTCCCTGCCAACAAAGGCCACCAACTTGATACGGTGGGAAGCCAATATATGTAGGGGCAGCTCCATGTGGATGCAAGTAATTTCCACCACCCTGATGTGGTGGTAAACGGAGAGATAAACCGGAATATCTCGGTACAGGGGCAGATTCGTTCACCTACCCTGACACAGGAGAATTTTCAGTACCCACTGACCACTGGAGGACCGGAGCAGAATATTAATACTCCGATACTGGAATGGTCCATCATACCCATTCCAGCCAAATATGTCTCTCTACATATCCAGGAAATAATGGAGGAGCATGTATCGATCCCAGATCATATCTTGTAGACTTTACAGAATGTAATTGCATCAGCAACAATAACAAGGACTCGGGCCCGTGAGCCCATCTCCCCAATTGAGGTGACTCATCTATGAGACGAGATAACAGCCTCGAAGCATATCGGCATCCCTGCTTTTGCCCAGGAGGGTCGCCGACTATATTCTGCGACGTAAGGGAAACCAGATCGAGCATCTTCACTCGTTCCAACTGGGGGACACCCGTCCATCACGTTGGATGCTCTAGAGTAGGCATATATCCCTCCTAAAAGCTAGGATGTTTGTCGGTATATCCTGACAGCATCACGGGACCCAATTAGACGGGGAACCAAAGGAGGTGAAGGCCGTTGTCAGTAGCAGACAGTCCCCGCTGTCTGCAAAAGGGTGCCCCGAACACACCGAAGGTAGCCGGAAAATAAAGAGCGGGTTCATGACTCTGATCTGCTGGAATTTGGGGTTCCCAATTCTGCTATGCACACATCAAAGGCTCAGAACCCTTCCCTCCAATTACCATATTATGGGAGAGGCAGTAGCAGTTGAGAAGGTCCTCCCGACAATGTCTCTACCAGCAGCTCTGAAGGTCCTCCCAAGAGCACCCATGGGGGCTTCCCCCGTGGGAATATAATGATCGGTCAAGAGAGCTTCTCTCTTGATGCGAGTCACGGAAACCCTCCACGTGACCAGAAGATCGAGCAGCAATAAAGTCCTCCACTTGCTGTGGTCCAACATGAAGGTCCTCCCCGGGGAATACACTACAATCACTCTCCATGCAGTGGGACCAGAGATTGTGAAGGTAGTCCTCACTATCATAGTCCCAAATATGGAGGCCCTCCCCATAGTGACGTCTCATCACGAAAAGAAGGCCCTCCCCTTGTCATGGCCTGCCCTGAAGGTCCTCCCCAGGGGTTACACTACAATGGAACTCAGTGTAGCCGGGCATTAAATCATGGTGGTAGTGCTCTCCACCCTGATTACGGAGGTCCTCCCCGTAGAGATGTCAAGCAACGAGAGGTCCCTCCCCTCATTGTGGTACATTCTAGAGGCCCTCCCCAGGATGTTTCCCACAGATATTCTCCCTGCGGCAGTAGTAATGGTAGTCCTAGACATTTCAACAGCTATGATGCTAGTCCTCACCACCACTGCCACCATTGCGAAGGTCCTCCCCATAGTGGCCCCAAGCAACAAGAAGGTCCTCCCCTTGTCGCGGCGTGTCCTAAAGGTCCTCCCCAGGATTTGCATCAAACGTAAAGCTATGATGGTCATCCTCACCATGATGGCATTTGTTGCGACGATCCTCCCCATAACGATGCTACGCAGCCAGAAGGTCCTCCCCTTGCTGTGACACACCTTGGAGGTCCTCCCCAGGGTGTGCACTGCAAAAGTCCTCTATGCAGTGAAGCATCAAGCAGTAATTGTAGTTCTCGCCATTACAGCTTCCATTTCAGAGGTCCTCCCAATGATGACATATTATTTCGACAGGAAGGCCCTCCCCCTGCTGAAGCAAGCACCAAAATGACCTCGTATGCCGAGTCACTCATAAGGACGGGATCGAGTATGTCAGATTCCCAGCTTGTCGCTAGCGATGACCTTCTTCAATCAGGAGCCGTTCCAGGGCCACGTTCATCTTTTGAACCACCTCAGAATCACCCACAAGACAATTCAATACCTACCGGTCCCACTGCCTCTGACTACAGTGAGAGCCTTAGTTGGGCTGACCAGGTAGAGGAATCACTGTCGGAGGAGTATTCCAATATGATGCACCTGAGGAAATGACTAGACAAGAATGATATACCAGTTATGTTTTGGCCCAAGGCCACCTCTCAGTATGACATACCCATGGAGTTTTCAGAAGAATGCATGAACAACATCCACCATAATATATGGACGAACCTTTTCTGGGTGAAATTGAGCTTCCTGACCTATGATGGGTATGTAGACCACGTCAAGATGATAGGTGACCTCCTGCATCACATCGACCTGGAGTCCCTTTCCTCGACATGAAAACAACAACCTGAGAGGTGCAAAGGGAATATGGAGGCAACTTACCTTCGTGCAATGCATGAGCTGCACCACCTCATCAGTGACACTCCAACAGGAGTCCATATCAGGGGATGGGGGGAACATTGAGCTTTGCATTTCACTCCACTCCCTGCCTAGAAAAACCCATTCGGCACGGTATCTTGCAATTTCGTCACATCAAGATGGAAATAAAGTGGTCCCCCTATTCAGGAAATGCAACACACCCAACAGAGTTGGCCCATGAGTAAGTCCCAGAAGCGTCAGGCCCGATGGGAACAATCCAATCAAAAACTCCTGAATCTGGCCACCGAGATCTTACAGCAGGCCTCTCACCTAAGAGAGGCCAATCAGTTATCTTTTCCTGCCTCCCTAGAAGGGACTAATCCACACGAGAATTCAGCACCAAATCCGGTTCACCCCAGGATGGGGGCACGTGAGATCAGGCAGGTCGTAATAGCAGCAGCCACTACTGCCATCCAGGGTCAACCCCAGCTTGCAGGGCTAGAGGCATTTTTAATAAAAAATACCCCTGTAAGACCAATAAAACTGGGAAGAGACTCGATGTCCAAGGAAAGGGGCCAACCCCAGCCCACAGGGCTGGGGGAATTATTACCCCCTCAACAACAATCTCTCCCATGAGAATCAGTATTCTCTCATCAAGGAAGGACAATCAAAAGGGGAGGTTCCCGTCCTATCCTGTCATTTGAATCATCATCCCCTCCGAGAGGAAGGCGCACCATAAGGTCGCATCAAAGAACTCTCCACGTCACCCTTCTTCACGAAGTCCGAAGGCAATCCTAGGTCATGAAAGGGAAGGACGCCAGAAGGACGCATCCCTCACATGCTGCCAAAATAGGGGCTGAAGTAAATATGATCATTAAGGAAGGATTCATCAGGGAGGTCCAATACCCCGTTTGGTTGGCCAATATCATCCCCGTTAAGAAAAAGAACGGAAAAATCCGCATTTTCATTGACTTCAGAGAGCTTAATCTGCATTGTCTGAAAGATGACTTCTCGGTTCCAATCATCGAGTTATTAATTGATGCAACGGTTGGGTATGAGGCTCTATCCTTCATGGAAGGCTATTATGGATATAATCAAATCAGAATGGCCCAAGAAGAAAAAGAATCCACTACATTCAGGGCCCCTCAAGGGGTATTCTGTTACAGGGTCATTCCCTTTGGTCTCAAGAATGCTGGCGCCACGTATCAGCACGCCATGCATTAGATATTTAAGCTGTTCCTGTGGAAATTCATTGAATGTTATGTGGATGACCTAGTGGTCACTTCCAGACAGCGCTCAGATCACCTGTTGGACCTTGAGACTGTCTTTAGCAAGCTCCGACAGCATATCTTGTAGAAGAACCCCTTGAAATTCACCTTTGGGGTTACCTCAGGAAAATTCCTTGGCTTCGTCGTATGACATTGTGGCATCGAAGTCGACCCTGAGAAGATGAAGGCTATCTTGAGCCTGCCACCTACCCAAAATCTCACTGAGATGAGGGGATTCCAAGGACACCTAGCCTATATTAGGCAGTTTATATCCAACCTGGTAGGAAAATGTTTTCCCTTCACCAGGTTAATGAAGAAAGGGGTCACGTACCAATGGACGGACGACTGCCAAGAGGCGTTCGACAACTTGAAGAAGTACCTCTTAAGCCCACCGGTGCTCATTCCCCCGGTCGAAGGAAGACCTCTCATTATATATGTGAAGGCCCAAGAAAGGAAACTGGGAGCCTTAATCGCACAAAATAATGACACTGGTAGTGAAAACAGTCTCTATTACCTCTGTTGAACCATGATTGACATTGAGACTCGATACTCAAATATCATGAAAAGCTATCTGGCCTTGGTCTTCACGGTTCAAAATCTGTGACATTATCTGCAGCATCATGAAGTCCATTTGATCTCATGGAGTAACCTTCTCAAGTACATCCTCAGTCACCAGATGCTAACCGGACGCCTATCCCGATGGGCCATCATCCTGCAATAGTTTGACATCTGGTTCATGCCTCCAAAATCCATCAAGGGTCAGGCATTAGTAGACTTTCTGGAAGAGAACCCCTCGACAGGGACCACTGCACTGGACACTGATCTACCTAATGAAGATGTCTTCTCGGTTCAGGAGGAGATCCCAGCATTGGAAATGTACTTTGACGGCGCGTCTCGAAGCCCAGTCGGGAAGAGGATGGAGGATCCTAGATTCAACAAAGTGGGCCTGGGGATAATACTCGTGTCCCCAAAAAGGCCATTTTTCCATATTCCTTCCTCCTATTAGAGGGATGTACAAAAAATGAAGCAAAATATCAGGCCCTCATTGCAGGCATGGAGCTCGCACTCTAGGAACAAGTACAACACCTTAATGTAAAAGGTTACTCGAAGCTAGTTATCAAGAAAGTCAATGGTGACTATGCTATTAAAAAGGAGGAGCTGATCCACCTGTTTGAACATGTCTGAGCGATAATGGCCGAGTTCTCCAACGAACCAACATTGACATATATTCCCCAGTCCCAGAACGCTCAAACTGATGCATTAGCCAACGCGGCCACAGCCCTTGCCGACCAAGACCTGGATGAAACAGTCATCAGTATTTCTCACCACCGAATGGAATTGCCATTTTTTCATTCTAAGACGGAAGAAATCCACAACGTTAGTCCTGTCCTCAATCCATATGCTCTTGCCACTGGATGGATGATTCCCATCAGGAACTACCTTCAACATGGAGAGATTCCATCAGACAGGGTTGAACGAGAGCAAATATGGAGAAGGGCAATCAATTTTGTCCTATACGGCGGTGTGGGTCAGCAAGAGGTCCTCTAAAAACGAGTCCTCAATGGAGTGCTCCTCAGATGCATTGATGGAGAAGAAAACACTGCCATAATGACTGAAGTACATGTAAGAGCGTGTGGAGAACATCAACCAGGGACCAAGCATTCCCATCAGATTCAAAGGCTTAGGTACTACTGGCCCACAGTGGCACGAGACTACGAGCATTTTACCGCAAAATTACACTCATTCCAGATTCATGCCAACTTCATAGACCAACCCCCAGAGCTACTTCATTAAGCTAAGTACTCCTAGCCATTTTACATCTAGGGAATGGACGTCTTGGGACCATACGCTCCTGCCACGACCAAACAACTGATGTATATCCTCACAAAAACCAACTTCTTTTTCAAATGGGCAGAAGCCATACCCCTCAAGGAAGTCGGGGCAAGAAATATTGCCAGCTTTGTGAAGACCAATATCATCACCATATTTGGTGTCCCTCATACCATACTGATGGAAAACGACACCAATTTCTGCTCTGCTAAATTTGAAAATCTATACCATGAGTATGGTATCAAGGCTAACCACTCATCCCACTACCATGCAGCGGTCAACAGACAGATATAATCTTTTAACAAGTCCCTGTCCAACATCATCCAGAAAATGGTGAACAAATACAAGAAGTCATGGACGGATAAAATACTCCATGCATTGTTGGATTATCAAACCACAATCTGCACCGCTACTCAGTCTTCCCCATACTCATTCATGTATGACACAGAGGCAGTCCTTCCCATTGAACTCCAACTTCCCTCACTCTGTGTTGCCATCTGCGATGAATTATCTGATGATGAGAAGTCAGAAAAGTGGCTAGGTGAATTGGAACAACAAGATGAGAAGAGGCTTCACACTCAGCACCACCTGGAAGGGTACTAGAACCGGATTTCATGAGCCTTCAACAAAAAGGATCTCCTCCGACCATTCATGGAAGGAGAATTCGTGTTGGTCCTCCAGACCCCAATGATACCTGGCAAGAAGCCTCCAAAGCTGGAGCACAATAGGGAGGGACCATATTTTGTACACAAGTTCTACTCCAATGGAGCATATGCCCTAATCTCCATGGACGGGGAATTCACCACGACTCCTACAAATGCGAGATTCCTGAAGAAGTATTTTGCATAGAGACCATGAATTATTTCGCCCTTACCGCATGACGATAAACTGCACGAACGAAGAAAAAAAGAGGTGTATAATATGTCCTCACCGCATGATGTTAAACTGCATGGAGTCTGTCCTTACCACACGACACTAAACTGCACGGATAATAAGAGTCAAGAATGCTCCCTTCCCCCCGTGTATGGGACAGACCTGCATGGGGTGTATTCATCGTCCGAGCCGCATAATGTTAAAATGCCATGCACCCAACGGTACAAACTCTATGACCTTAAACTAAGAGTATTTCGTCCTCACCGTACGACATTAGACTGCACAGAAAAGATGATTTAAAAATGCCCTCTTCCCCTGTGTACAGACCAGACCTGCACGGGGTGTATCTTCTTTCAGAGAACTACGTGAGGATTTATTCCTTCCCTTGCAAGATATGTAGTAATGCTAGAATTCAAAACCTTGGCCCAACAACCTCAAAAAGAAAAAAATTCCCATTCCCCAGTGTACGGAACAGACTTTCACGTGGTGTATTCACTTCCTCACCGCATGACGTTAAACTGCATGGAGTCGGGCCTTACCTCATGATGCTAAACTGCACAGATAATAAGATTCAAGAATGATCCCTTCCCCCCTGTGTACGGGCTAGACCTGCACGGGGTGTATTCATGGTCCGACCTGCAAGACATTAAACCACCAAGCACCCAATGGTCCAAATTATATGACCTTAAACGAGGAGTATCACATCCACACCACATGAAGTTAAACTGCACGAAATCTAATAATACCCCTTGTCCTAACCACATGACAATAAACTATATGAACTCCGTCCTCACCGAATAACGTTAAACTACACGGATTTTATAGAACTACATACGGCTTGATTCCTGCCCTCGTAGGATACGTAGTGATTCCATGATCCCCAGTCCTATCCCAACCCCCTAAATAACATAAATTAAAAAAGTCCCCTTTCCCCTGTGTATAGACCAGACCTGCACGGGGTGTACTTCATCCAGAGAACTAAGTACGGCTTGATTCCTGCCCTTGCAGGATACGTAGCGACGCCAGGATCCCTAGTCTTTGCCCAAACCCCGGAATAAATGAAAAAAATTCCCTTTCCCCCCATGTGCAAAGAAGACTGGCATGGGGTGTATAATATGTCCTTACCTCATGAAGTTAAACTGCATGGACTTCATCCTCACCTAATGATGTTAAACTACACGAACTTCATCCTCACCGCATGACGTTAAACTGCATGGATTTCGTCCTCACCGCATGACATTAAACTGCATGGACTTAATCATCACCTCATGACGTTAAACTGTATGGACTTCGTCACGACCCACCCAATACACATGGCGATACGAGGTGGAGATACTCCTTGCACATTTGGATGCATCCTCTCCATATATCAGACTCCAAAACCTGGATAATTATGGATCTTCATAACCACACATGGCCATCGGAAGTGGAAAGTCATCGACCCGTGGACATGTTTGCATGACAATGCATACCATGCCCCTAGTGGCTCTGTATAATGATACCCCATGGCTCATCTACCAAAGGCAATATTTCCATGGATGATGCTCTTCCCAGATTCGTGCTCTTATCGGCCTTAGAGCCCCCATACCATACCTCCTGATCCAGATGTTTATGGAGAAGTTGTTTACAAGTTCATTCCCCTTTTCACATCCAGGTGTTGCCAGGGTATCCCTATCTAGATAGCCTATGTGTCTGTTAGTGGTTCACATAGCGACCTGCATCAACAAACATCAAGCCAGGACTAGGAAACATTGACTCAACGAAAAATTGTAGTGAAGATGTTTCTTGTATACCTGGACACCATTATCCCCACTTGTCGAACTCTGCACTGTGAGAAATCGTGGATTTTCATAATCATTCATGGCCATCACAAGTGGAAAGTTATCGACCCAGGGACACCTTTGTATGACCATGCATACCATGACCTCAGCGGATCTGCATAATGATAGCCTCTGGATCATCCATCAAAGGAAAGATTTCCTCAGGTGGTACTCTTCCTAGCTCCGTATGCCTACCGGCCTCAGAGCCCCCACACCACACCTTTTGATCTGGGAAAACTCAAAGTTGCAGTTTACAACCTTCATCCTCCACCTTGTTCCAAGTATATCAGAACATGTTGACTCAGTTATCCTTTGAGTGACTGCATCAATAGTCACCCAACGGTCCGAGCTCTATGACCGATAAACTAGGAGTACTTCGTCCTTACCGCACGATGTTAAACTGAATGGAATGAAGGAACACCCCCCCCATAAAAAAAGAAAAGATCCGTGTAGGGGGATCTTTGAAACTCAACAAGAAACCAAGGACGGATATCCCCAACATGTCCAGACATTCTCTTGCCAAATTATAGACTTCATGGCCTAGAAAATTGCAGATCCTCATAACCATTCATGTCCATTGGAAGTGGAAAGTTATCGACCCATAGACACCTTTGCATGACTATGAATACGATTCCCTCAGCATCTCTACATATTGATATCCCATGGCCCATCTAGGAAAGGAAATATTTCCACAGGCAATGCTCTTCCTAGCTCCGTATGCTTACTATCCTCAGAGCCCCCATATCACCTCTCCTGATCCAAGAATCCCCAGAACCATGATTTACACCAATCAACCCCCCATGTCTGGGGCATGTTGAGGTATTCATGAATAGTTATGTTATGATGAAGAGAGGAATATGCAACTACGTCCTCGCCGTATGACGTTAAACTGCACGGGATATCTTGGATTCTTGGCATGAAATTGCAAAGGCTAAGCATTAACCATCCAGGGAAATGCCTCCAACCGCAAGCATTTTCACTGTCTCAAAAAAATACCCCCATCCTCGCTACATGATGTTAAACTGCATAGAAACCTTAAAAAATGGATCCTGTCCTTGCCGCATGACGCTAAACTACACAGAATATGTTCCAACGACATTACAATAAATTACACGATCATACTCGTCATGGTTTTAGTGAGAAATATAGGCTTTTCTCCATCCTTCTCTGCATGGGCCAGACCTGCATGAACCACCACCTCACACCATTGTGAGAAATAATTACTTTACCCATTCTTAGGAAGTTTAGTCTAGATATTTCCACCATATTCAGGCACCATCTCATCATAATCCATACTCTGTACTTAGAAAAAGTAGAAATCTCATAAGCCACCCCTGGTGGTCCCAAATCTAAACATCCCTAAAGTTTCTCAGCTATAGAAAGTGTATAGTCTTTGACTTAAGGACACCTTTATACAACAATGAATACCATTCCCTCAGCGGCTCTTCATATTGATCTCCCCTGGCCCATCTACCAAAGGAAATATTTTGTTAGGCAATGCTTCTCTTCGTACGCCTCTTGGCCTATAAGCCCCCATTTCTATCCAAGGATTCAGAAACCCTCTGATCTATAGTTTAACAACCTCTTCCACAATCCTACTGGAATGCGGTAGAACATCTTTGACGATATTACGGAGAAACAGGAGAAGTCGTTCCATTTCTGATGATGTCCCAGCTGCATGACTTTAAACTACACCGAGCCCCAACCATCCTTATTACAAGATAAATGCGTAGGACGGGAACCTTGCTTCCACACTTCTGATTGGTTCAGATATTCTCAAAACCTTTCAGACATCACATACCCTTTCCGAGCCACCCCCAGTGGTTTTCAATTTTTTTTTCAAACCACCCATCGTGTTTTCCATGAGCTGGACTTCCATGAAGTCCCCTGGCCATCAGAAATGGATATGTATTTGACTTATTGACACCTTTGTATGAATATGCATACCATGCCCTCAGTGGCTTTGCATATTGATCTCCCCTGGACTGTCTACCAAAGGAATTTTTTCCTTAGGCAACACTCTTCATACCTATATATGCTAACACGACTCCTATATCTTGAGACATTCCCCGCATACCGTTCAAATTTAAACATGTTTCCCACCACTTGTGTCAGAAGAGTATTGAGACATCTTTTAGTCAATCAAACCTCATTGGGACCCTCGTACCACCATATGTGGTCAAAGTTTTTTGAACTAAAACATCAGTAATGATAGTCTTGTCAATGAGACTTTAAATCACTCACAAAGTAAATAGGCACAAAGCCTGTTAGGCCAAAAATACGAAAAGGGTGACCTAAGAAAAAGATGGGTTACACCCGCTGGGTCCAAAATAAATGGGCCTAGGAAAAATCAGTGTATTCAAAAAGAAGGGACAAAAAACGTTTGTAGGTTTTTTCCTACAAAACCCTAGAAATAGTCAAACTATGCTCACTAGAACCCATGGTCTAGGCAAATGTTAGTGCTTGTTTTCCTATGTTATGATTAATTCTGATTCAGTGAATAGTTATTTTCACAATAATTGTTCTAAGCAACAATCAAATTTCATAGCAAAAAGTGATTGATAGAGATTGTGTTTCGTTTGAACAAAAAAAGGTAGGAAGTGCACAAACTGGGGTATCTCCCTCACACAAAAAAGGGGGAAGAGGGGTAAGTAAAACAGAGGATACCAAAGTGGCTCCGATAGTTACAAATAAGTTTAACTCGCTCTCCCCACCAGATCAGTGACCGTGCAGCGAAGGTCATTGCAGGACTGTTCCAAAATTGCCTTCTCCCTGGTTTCAACCTCAGCCACCGGACGGATATGCTCCACTACGGTTTGGTGGTCGTTGATCCCTTTTCTGGTGGAGTAAATATGACCAGTCATATCTTATAACTGATCCATCAGCATCGCGGCCCGTTATTCGCATTCATGCAACTTGGAGGACAGGATGGCCACCTAATCTCGAGAGATCGCCTCTCGTGCTATCAGTTGATGGAGCATTGTAGTGGTTTCCTCCATGGTTTGGGCCCCACAATGAGCGACATCGAAGTGAGAAAGCTTGCATTCATTAGTGATAGCTTCCTCACGGGCTAGGACAACTTGGAAAGCAAGAGAATGGAACTGTCGATAATCAAATCCACCTGACCCCAAACCCAGGAAGAGATGACGAAGAGCATCGGTTTTAGTTTCCATTTCGGGTAAAGTTGTTTCAGGGATGATTTCACAGATTCGGGTCCTGGCCCATCTACACACTTCCCAATGGTCCACCATGGTACGAGGATCCTTGGTATCCTCGCTGGACGACACGAGAATGAAATCTGGCATGGCAGACCGCACAGACGTGTGCTCTCTAGAAGTTGATTCCGAAGATGGAAAGTCTGGAGCCTCCAACCCCAGTTCAGGCTTGGGGACCAAGTTTCTATGCCCGGTATCAACTGTTAGAACATCTGGGATGGTCTTGCAGGGACTCGAAACCATAGGGTCATCCTCATCCACACACAAGAATGATGAATTTGTCTGAACTGCGGCCACCACAGGGCTTGGAGAGGAATGTTCTCTGAGTCGCTTTGATCGACTAGCCATTAGTCGATCCTCCCTTAAAGCTGATGAGGAAGGTGTGGTTGATGCAGCAGCCACCATACCTCCTAATTTGGGAACTTTCCAGACAGCCTTCCCTAGGATCCCATCAGGACAATATTTTACCCATGTTTTTGCATACTCCATGGAAGGGCTAGAAGCCGCCCCCATATCAGGCAGGGTAATTCTTGTGTCAGATCCCTCCCACGTCAGCATCAGCCACCACTGACGAAGTATGGATGAGTGTAGTCCTTGATCCCGAGAAGGGGGAAGGGGATCTTGGACTTGCATGCACCCGAACTGGAGAGAAAAGCGATATGGGACATATAGCTCGCACAGAGAAGCCTCATTGATCTGTGCGGATAGAAATCCATCTCACAAAGAGAGCATGTAAGAGCGCTCCTATAGGCTCCCCCGACGGTTGTCAACTATGATGCCAAAAGGTGCGGGGTAGGGAGTGAAGATGAACTGGGATAAGTCGCTCAGAAAATTGAGGGCTTCACTAGAGCAGAGGGACTTCAAGAGAACTCTGGCTATATCCATTAGGGTAGGCCGAAAGGTAGGAAGTAGGATGGTCGTGTTGTGATGGTTCTCATAACAGCGACAATGATCCGCCACCCAGACATACAAAAATTGAAATGACCCACTTAGATGGTAGGGTGACCCGCCCACCTGCATGTCGCTCAGTAGCTCATAGATACAGGCCAAAGTGGGAACTACTAAATTCACCAGGTGGCCCTCTGCTAACTTAGCCGCCATCACAAAAGTGCAGGCCTAGACACCTGGGTTAACATCCCGGGAAGGAAATAGCCATTATCTCAAGAACATATCAAATAGACTGGCCAACTAGAGCATAGGTGACACACCAGGGTGCATCTCATAACCCCATGAAAGGTAGTCGCTTGCCTCCAGAACCGCCCAGTAGAAACCTGGGGAGGTTCGTGACTGCTGAGAAGGATGTGTCCTGGGGCGCTCGATCTTCGGTGCAGGACCAGTAGTGTTCAGAAACAACCCTATCCAGGTACCATAGGGAATAAGCGAGTGGGAACACAATTCTTGACCCAATTACTGCTATGTCGTAACCAGCCGCTCCTTCACTAATAAAGGAACTTTTTCGACGTCGTCCCATACGTCGGGAGTGGGAAAAAAATCGTCATACATCTCGCCAGTAATCGACAGTCCTCTTATCTGGTAGATGCCCCACAGACTAATGCCGACTTCACCATGGGAAAGGTGGAATGTATTATTACTTGAACACTAGTGGCTAAATAGGTCAGGAAGGATCAAAGATGGTGGGTGAACAACAAATTGGGAATCCCACACTACGGAGTATAGATTGACCGCTTCCAGTGAATCGGGAGACTTCTGACAATGATGATGGACATAGAATGCCCTGGCCCAATCATTTGAGAAGAGCCCACCGGACCGAAGATCCCACATGGGAACCCACCCCGCGTCAGGATCCCTTCGAGCAAGGTTGAAAATAGAAGGGTAGTCCTTAAGGACAAATTTCTAAGAAAAGTCTTGAGTGCATTGACCGCTTTGGGTCCAGACAGAGCCCCTCAGAATAAATCTATTTTTCAGACCAGAATTAGAGATTATCTCCCTCGATTGGGTAAGGCTTTCCTGAATTCAATTTGACGGTGCTTCCAGGAAAGGAGAATGGAGACCTGAGAAAGTAGGGGGGACATGATCGTCATCCTGAAGACCGAAGTTGTAGAGCGGGAGCCCATTTGATAATGGATAACTCAGAAGCTTCGGAGAAAGCAGGTTCTTCAATACACCGTCATCAAGAATGATAGACTGACTAGGGTATTATTTGACGCCCTCCACTCTGTGAATCAAAGCTAAACATCTCCCTGAACCAGTTGGGAGTGGCTCTGCAGTAGGCCTCAGCGCAGAACGAGGGGGAACCATATTTTCGACCTGCACAATGAGAGCCAACAATCAGTTAGACCTAAATAAAAAGATGGATAAAAATAGCCAGATATATGGCTAAGGAGCCTTCATAAGGAAAGCCCGCAAGGAGGCCTCGAAGGATGGTTCACGATGACATCATCCCGTGAACCAGCCCTTCGTGAAATCAGTCCGCGAAACCCTAGCCCGTAGAGCATTGGCCAGGATACCACGAACCAAGTCACTCTGCGGAATTTCAATCATGAGTTTAAGTGATTAAGTTTGGGAGAATCAGACACTTAAAGTTCAAGATATTTTAGTCCGAGGAGCATCGAAACCGTGATGAATGTTCCTCCGCAGCCAGTCATCAACTACTTTTTAATTAATTAAGAGTAATGGTTCGTGGTTGAGAAGTTGGTCTGTGGGTGAAGGCGACCACGAATATGTAATGGTTCACGGAGGTCACTGCTGGTTTACGGACGAGGCACTTCGCGAAGGAGAGAGCACACGCAGGAGAAGGAGCTCTGGTTTCGTGAAGAATTCAGTAAAAGACAAATGAAGGGCTCCCTGTATATATAGGCGTGGTCCCCTAACGGTTCCAACACTCTACTGCAAACTATCTCAGTTTGAGGACCACATTTTATCGGAATGGCCTCCTCTTCATTCCGATCGGACCCCATTCAGATGGGGGGCATTTTTAGGGTGTTGAAAAATCCGCAAAGGAGATTCTACCCAAATCCCCCAAAGAATTGGGGAAAATAATCAATGAAGGGACTAAAAAAGGACCGGTCCGCTAACTGGTCCCATGGAAACGCAACGTGGCCAGGCCCCGCGAAGCGCCCCCTCCACGAACCATTGTCATTCACGAAATGGAGGCGGAGAGCCTCCACAGTCGCGAGGAAGGATGGGTGCCAGTCCGGTTCATCGACATGAACCACCCCAACCGTGGACCGCGTCGATCGGTTCAAGCCGCACCCGGTGTTGTTTGCGGAATAGAGGCGGAAACCTGCGCTGTCGCGAAGCACTCCATGAGTTCGCCTCACAGAGGGGGGGGGGGGGAGCGTCCAATACCCATCATGAATCAGGGATTGACCAAGTCAGCTATAAATCGGGTATTTGGTTATGAGCCTCTGAAAAAGGTGCCACGTTGCCACAGATACATCCCTTTCCCCACTATATAAAAGGAGTCTAAGTGGGACAGAAAAAGGTCAGAGAATTGGAATTGGATTCAGAGGGATTGGAGATTTGGAAGGAGATCAATTGAAGGAAGGATTCAGATTCCACAAACACCGAAATTCCCATCCGCGAGCCATAGCAGGTATACGAATTAACAAGGAATTGGAAAACACATAATAACTTGGTGAATCGTGAACCTAAAATAACAGAAACTAGGAAAACCGTGAACCATACCCCCTCCGCGGATGAATTCCCTGTAGACCAGAGAGTTTATGCCTCTTTTCCCATCCTTCGCACCACGTAGCACTGTCCTACACGGGCTAAGCCCAGACTGACGAGCCACCGAACGGCGCCGCTGCCCGCCTGGAACCATCCGCGAACCACCCTGGTTCGCGGATCGAACCCGAAGTCGTGAACCACCTTGGTTTGTGGGACTCCAATCAGTCCACAGACCACCCTGGTTTGCAGACGACTTCTCCAGCCATGTGGCACTTCCCCACATGAAGGGCGCCACCACCCATACCTCTCGGTGGCTGTCCAAAGACATTAGTGTCCTCATTTGCCGAGCCAAATAAAATCCTTCCGATCTAGCCAAGTCATCCATGACTCCCTCATTGGCCTATTCATCGACCCCGAGTCGAGTCCTCCGCCAGAGCCACCAGATTCGCGTGGTGTAACTTTCAGGCGCATCAGCGCACCATTTTGAGTTCACATACCCATGGTAAGTAGAGGTGAAGGGGTTTCCCGACCCTTGAGAAGATTTTTGAGAAATTCCTAGGTTCAAATTCCAACGGTAATGTGGAGTCTGGTCTTAGGAATCCCCTTTTTTCCCCTCCACTTCATGAGGGTTCCTCAGAGATGGTAAATTAGCCATCAGAAGGAGGCCCTCATGCACCGCAAGAGAGGAGATGGGCACAAGAGCACCCCCTTTTCCTCTCCCGCTAAGCTTTGTTGCCACGGGAATCCACCTAGGAGTAACCCCCGACCTTCTAGGCTTCCCCAGAGTGTAATACACAATACATCACATCGGGCGTCCACCTAGGAGTAAGCCCCAACTTAATGGGCCGCTCCACGCGTAAGGCCCACACCACTTCCCACGGACGCTCCTTTCGCGACACGATCTTCTGGTCCCTGCTGCCTCTTGTTTCTCACACTGAGGATGACTCACGTGGGCTTAAGTAAGCATCGACCAAGGCTTCCCCTTATGGGTCTCCTCAGAGTGTAAGACCCAATCCATCATTATGGGCCTCTTCAGAGTGTAAGCCCCAATCCCTCACCCTAGGCTACCTTAGAGTGTACATCCCAAGCCATGCGAACTACGTGGACTTTGATCCATGCCTCCTAGACAGGGTATGTAGGAAGCTTCCATGAGGTTCAATCCCACCACCCATTGGACCACAAGGTCCATCTTTTCGTCGGCTCCCCGACACCAATGAGGACTATGAGGAATTTGATCCCTGTCTCCTAGATAGGGTATGTAAGAAGCCTCTAAGAGGTTCAAGAACAACAATCGGTCGATCCTACTATTCTTCACATCAGTTCACCGCGCCACTCCTAGTACCGCCTCAAGAAAGTTCTGACTCTTCGGGGTCATTAATCCAACATGGGATGGTAAACCTCTGGCATAAATGATTTCGAACCCCTGCGTCCAGTTGACTATTTCCCACTAGGATTGAGTCCGTGGATACTATGTTTGGGTATTAACCAAAGATTCGTGAACATATGAATACGTCTTAAATCTATAAGAGATTCCTGAAACATGCAATAATTCCCCCCAAAAAAGGGTGCGATGTGCCTGACTTCCCATCCTCTCGACCAAGGTGAGTTCTTAAGTTTCGCTGACAAGACCATCCGGTGAACGCCTACCTTTGGAAAGCAGGTCCATCCATCATCGGATACGGAGCCGTTGGGCGTTTCGAGGCCCGATGGCAAAAAAAACGAAACAATTATATATAATCATTGTGTCTTTTTATATGAAAAAATCTATATTCAACATTTTTTCAAATAAAAAATATTGAAAGGATTAAATTAATTTGAAAAAATATACTTTATTAAATATTGGGGTGTTTATGTAATAGCATAAAAAATCACATCGCATCATAGAGGTGGTTGTCTCTATATACTTATGATCGAAATTATCATTTATTAATTTATTATTGGGAATGAAGTTAATGATATCATATATTTCTTGAATAATAATCACTTAACAAATATTATATATTTTAATCAATTAATCCTTTATAACCATTCATGTATTGCGATGATGGAAGAATAATTACACTATTTGAAGGGGAAAATTGGTATTACGTACTATAAAGTAATGAATTCATTGTTCATATGATGGAAAGGTGGCGGAAAATGGTTTCCCAATAATAATATTATTAATTTCAAATATTGGTGATACTGGTGTCAATATTTTAGTACCGATTATACATATTTATATGATTTAAATGAATAAATAATCAGTGAATGTGTTGAGAAATATGATTACCCATTATTTAAGATAACCCATTTGGATTACACATTAATCATTTTCTAGGATGGATTCGTAGTTATATTACTATCTTAATAAAAAACGGAAGTTAGCTAGTATGGGTGTCAGGTAGCTCATGGAAAATATAGAGGAATCATTATTTTTGAATAAGGTATGCGAAGAGGGTCACCTTTATAAGTGATAGGAGGGACAATCATGGAATTAAATAAATGATTTGAATAATATAATGTTTTTTTGTTCAATTGTTAAACATTTTCACAGATTCTAAGATGATAATGATTAATTTGTAATAAAACATTCTAATGAGGTTTAGCCATGTGATATATGTAATTAGATATCATTTAACCTTTATTTTTAAACCATTAAACTAATTTTACCCGTAATTTCGGTGAATTTTTTTTAAATGGTATCAACTCATTGTGACCAACAATCAACTTGAAAATATTACATAATTCCAATTAAACATGTTAGAAATATATAATACAATTTAAATGACTATACTCATAAAAATGGATTAAATTATATAAAATAAATTATTGTAAATTTAAATGAATTATAAATTTTAAAAAATGCATGTTTGAAGACTGAATACTATCTTATGGAAAAATATTGTCTATTTTTTTATTCCCATGGTATTAATTGGACTCTGTTAAATAAATGGGGATTTTTTTTCAAAATAAATAAATATAATAAAATATGTTTAATATATTATTTAGAGAAAATAATTAAAACATTTTTTAAAATAAACAAATACATTACTAATATTTCGTGAATGTTAAGAATATTTTTAAAAAATTAACATTATAGTTTTATATTAATTGTATTGTAACACCCCAATATACCACGATATGTTTCATTTTTAATAATGTTGTTGCTTGATTTGTACACAACATGAAGTTTTAACCCACCAATACTAATGAAACTAGTAGTTATTAATAGTAATACCTAATTTTTGAAAATTTTTAAATTTTAATTTTAAAAATGGACTTCATTTTCTGATTTGGAATATCAAAATTTTATGAGGGTGAATTTTTGGTATTTTTCTACGAACTTTCAATTTTTGATGAATAGTGACAAACACTACGTTATTGTTTAAAACCGAATTTTTATTTAAATAATTAGTTATTTTATGTTAATTTATTTTAGGTCAAAATAGATACATAATACCTATATATGTTTTATGTAACTCATTGAAGTAATTTTATAATATGTTTAGATATATAAAATTGTATTGAACTTGTTACCGTCCTTTACCCACCTTCTATGAGCAATTAGAAATTTCCATAAAACATAATTTTACAACTTCTGGGAGTTTAATTTTAAAAATCCTTGATATAGGTTTGACATCAGTATGTAAAATGTGGTTTAATAAAATGAAAATAATTTTTTTTGAATCGTAACTTTTGACTTTTATTTACCATGGTTAAAAGTAAATAGGGTAATTAAGGGTAAAAATTATATTATAATTATCCTAAAACATGTCAAAATTCTATGGAATCAGTCTAATTCAACCAGAAACAACCTTTTTAATACAATATTATTGTTTTGTTGAGCTTGAATTAGATTAGGACATTTATGATTATTTTATTTAAAGAAGAGTTTAATATTTTAAATAAAAAGATTAATAACTAAACAATTTTTAATATAAGGTTAAACACATTATAAATTCACATATATATATTCATTAGAAAGATAATATGATTTACTAAATAATATTATTTTATATATAATTTTTATATATTAAAATATTTAACTTATTTATAATACAATGATGATCTCGTAATTACCATATTAATGAAATATTAAAATTATTGATATTATAAATATCAAAATAAATGTAAATTGAGACATCTGATGAATTAAAATAATTTTATATGATAATATTACATTTTAGGGTTTATTAAATTAGTATTTTTCGAAGTAATCATGCTTTTATGATTTTCACAAATACCTAATACTAAATAGTGTCAAAATTGACATAATTGAGTTCTAAATAAATACAATATTATTAAATGATTTAATATTTATAAAAAACTAAGGACAACCAAAGGACTTAGATAAGGTTATATATATAAATAATTAACCACTTGGTGTTTTATTTTCTTATTATTGTATGTTTATTAACCATATAATATAAAAATACAAAGAGACATGGTAAATGTCAAACTATTTAACTAAGATTTAAATCTAAAGGATAAGGTTAATATGGTGTCCTAAACCTATATAAAACCTATTTTTGAGAGGTTTTAGACCCATACCCACCTTATCCCTGAAATGAATCATTTTGGAGCCAATATAAACCGAAAAGGATTATATTATAAAATAATATTTCACGATTTTCCTAAAGTGACCCTGACTTCTCATATAAAAGGTTACATCTATTTAACATAAATTCACACCCCCCAAATCCATTTGGATCAGCCAAACCCTACACATATATCATATAAACTATCCTCCCTTAGACCAAGAGTCCTTATATGGATCAGAAAGACATCTTATGGAGATCTTTTGATCATCTCTAAAGGAAACACCTAAAGAAGAGGAAATTATTTCACCACCCTCTTTCAATTTCTTTTCTTCTTACACTTCCTCTTTCTTTGTTGTTTCCATGACAAAATAAGAAATCCAGCACCTTAAACAAATTTTTATTTTATTATAAATATGGTACAACCATTTTCAATATTCTATCCATCCTAGAAATGAAAAAGTTACCATACATGCGTACGTAAGGCTTACCGTCTCCACGTTGTGGGGTAGTTTGTTATTTAAACACTTAATTATTAGGATGAGAATAATAATGAGTAAAAATAATGTACATAATAAATATAACATATTAATTATTATTTAAATATGATATACTATCCAATTACATTTGATTTCACCATCAATATAATGATATTTTCACTCGTGCGTACGTACAGATTACCATCTCCACGAATGCGATGAGATTCATTCCTCATCGTAACCCTTCATAAATAATTTTTATGATTAAAAATAATGTTAATTAACATAATATAATTCTATATATGAATCAAATACATCCTATACATAACAAAAATGTCTTATGTAACCAATCATATAATGGAAAACTATAAAGTTAACACCAGAATTGATGATACTACTAAAATATTATTTAAAAATCAATATTATAAGATCATATATTATATCATATATATTTATATGATTCTTGTATAATTTAATAAATATGTTTTAAATATTATATAAGAGGTTAACATACCATAGACTAAGGAAAATTACAAGGTAAGAGTTAATTCAACAATCTCTTTAATTATCTGAGGTTGTTAATATGTAAGTATCTACTAGGACCTTTTTATTATCCACACCCGTGTCTATTAAAAATTTAATTCAAAACATTCTTAAAATTTAATAAACTATGGGTTAAAGTCATTTATACCCTTATTTTACCATAAATTTTTTGAAAGGAATATTTCTGTCATTTTCCAAACAAGGTATTTTATGACCTTTTTGAAAAAATTCAGGTAAGGATGTCTTTTTTAACTTATACAGCTGGTGTGAAAATTTTCAGCCATTATAACATCATCAAAGCATCCCATACATTCATATAATAATATTTCAAAAATAAAAATTTTCATTTATAATTAAATAAATTTTAAATGTTTTCAAAATAGAAATAGATATTTCTCTAAATTTTTTTTTGATTTCACCTATGTCAATATCTTTTGATGGATTATAAGCTTGTCTGAAATTGATTTATTATGATACAAAACATCAGTATTGTATTGAAGGTTTGGTGATATGTTTGACTATGGATGTGTTATTTTTACACCATTCGTGGTTTACGTATTATGTACGGACATTTTGTATACTAGTTTTAATATGAATGTGTATGTTATATTTGAACCTTTTAATATGAGGAATGCATTGGACTTTGTAAGTTACTGGTGGATCCCACTATATATCCTTGATTCATCGGTACGTATAATCAGACAAAGTAGTGTCTTGGAACCAGGTCTTGACAAAATCTTCTTTTTATTCTAGGAACAAGGCCTTGACTATGTGGTTATGAAGCCTGGTATTTTTCATTCCATCATTATAAAAGTGGTTATTGACATTCCATGTGATTATTCTATAAGTAATATATCCTTGTGATTAAGTAAATGGCATTATTTGATTTTATCTTTTCCATATTATTCTTATGTTTATGTTTAAAAGGCTTTTGTATTAGTCGTATACAATTCTTTAATTGTTTATTCTTATTTTTTGAATGCTTCCGCTATATTGTTATCCTTACCGAGCATATGAGCTCACCCCTATCTCTGTTTCATTTTTTCCTTAGATGTGAAGAAATATTTTATGGTTTCACTACAGGGATAGGATAAGGATATAAGTGTGTTCAATGGGGACAAAATTCTGTTGATGTTTTTATTTCATGATGTAATGTAAAACATATGAATATATCTAGTACTTCAAAGGCTACTAAATAGATCAATCATTAGATATTTGATCCCTTGTGATCATGACAATGTTATGTAATAATGCATCGACTCTATGTATTTGGGGTTAGGGATTTACACTTGGTTTCAGATATGTTTAGTACAAGCCATGGAAACTAGATTTAGAAAAGATATGATTAGAGTTCATTACCCTAAGAAAAGATTTGATGATTAGTATAGAAGAACATAATAGAATTTTTGAAATGTATATATTTTGTGAGTTTTCCAGAAATACGTCCCTATTTAGAGATGAGCATGTAGATGCGGCTCTGCCACATAAGTACCTTGGGGTAAAACCTGAAAACAACTCTTTGAACTAGACTCAAACGAGAACAGGTTCACAAAAATGGACCTTGCTGCACTCTGGGTTATGAAACTCCTGGGTGATATGCTTAGGATAATTTTCATTTTTTACTATAGATTTTGAAGGGTTTATGAGTATATACTTCTTAAATGAAAACATTTTAATGCTTATGGATTATATCCATAAAATGTCCAATTTATCTCAACTGTTCTACAAGATTGGAATTATGTATTGTGATTCAAAAACTAATATACTATATGCCATTATAAAGAAATGGTACCTATTAGATGGATTGGAAACCATATTAACAAACATAATACATGTAGGGACTTCCCTCCTACTCAAGATAATTATAGAGGATCTAGTGATGCAACTGGTGCTGATCAGTTTATCACCATACTAGGACAACTTACTCAGGTTATGAAGATTAACCTTACCCATATGGAGCTCCCTAATCCACAACGAGGAGGATCAATGTAAGCCCGCTTCATTAGGAAACAACCACTTGAATAAAATGGGATTACAAATCCATTATTTTTTGGGCTATGTATAAATTCCTTAGTGAAAATATTTCATGCTTTGGGAGTCGCGAAAGGGAAATAGTTGTCAAGGTAGTTTATCGCCTCACGGGATATGCAGATCAACAGTGGTCATTAATAAAAAAAGGAAGAGTAAGAAGTATATAACATTGAATGGTGGGATTTTAATGATATTTTCTTGGAAAAATTCTTTCATTGTGACCATTGAGTGGATATGGAAAGACAATTTCAGAGTCTACGGAAAAAGGAGGATGAGAATGTTGCAATGTATGAGTCTAACTTTACAAGGATTGGAAGGCTTCTGGGAGATTATATACATAACCCATGGTTTAATATTGGTCTATTATTTGATGGGTTAAATCCATTTCTCCCTCTAGCATGAGTCTCACAATACTTCTCATCGTATGAAGATATAGTCTAATGAACAATTAAGATTGAAAAGGAATTATCTAAGTCATATGACTATAATGAAATGCAAGAGAAAAAGGGATCTTCTGAACACCTCGGAAATGGAAATAAGGGGAAGAAGGGAAAAGTCGAATATCTATCCTATGGAAAATGTAGGAAGAAAATCCCCTGTACATTCCAGAAGGGAATGGGAGTCTGTTACATGTGTGGCAAAAAAGGCCACCAAACTCGTGATTGTGAGGGGATGAAAGTGGATATCAATGTTGAATGGAATAATTATATAGAATATGGGAATTATGCAAATAAATGTCTTAATTCCGAAGGTATTTTTCCATAGAAAAGGCCAAGGGAGAATGGAAAAGCATATTCGACCACTACTGCTGTGGTTGTTGCTATGAAAGGTATGGTTTTTGTTAATTTAATGGTATCCTCAAGTTCATCCAATGCTTTATTTGATTCTGGAACATCAAATAGTTTCATATCATTCAAGTTTTCTAAGAAAATTAGATATTTTCAATTTGAATTAACAAGGGATTTGTTAGTAAAGACACATAATGGGCATATCATCGTAACAATGTTTTGTGAATCAGTTCCAATTAGGGCATATAAATGTACAATATTTGATGATCTTATCATCATACCCATGATTGAATTTGATATAATCCACAGAATGGATTGGCTTCAAGAACATGATTTGAAAATTTATGTTAAGAATAAAGAGGATAGAATTTTCGATGATGATAAGGAGTACCATATCATTTGAGCAGAAATTTCACCACCTGATTCTTATCTAGATCCACCCCCAGTAGCTCTACTAAAATCAATTATTGGGGAATAAGTGAATGAAATAACTATGGGTGATAAAAATAAATTTAGAATATAGGACATACCTATTGTGCAAGAATATGTTGATGTGTTTATAGAGGATTTACCTAGACTTCACCCAGAATGAGAAATAATGTTTTCCATCGATTTAATTCATGGTTCAAGGCCAATTTCAAAGACACATTATAGAATAGCCACTGTGAAATTATCGGAACTAAATAAAAAACTAGAGGGATTGTGTAATAAGGTATTTATTCTCCCTAGTGTTTCTCTATGGGGAGCCCCAATCCTTTATGTTAAGAAGAATGATGGATCTATGAGGTTGTGCATTGACTACTGGATGATATATGCTATAACAATAAAGAAAAACCATCCCCTACCTCACGTTGATGATTTATATGATCATATTCACGAAGTTCAATATTTTTGAAAGATTAACCATCGATCTGGATACCATCAGTTGTGCGTGAATAAGGAATACATTTAGAAGGAAACATTCCGAACTAGGTACAGGCATTACGAGTTTATAATAATTCCTTTTAGATTGAATAATGCACCCTTTATCATCATTGATCTAATGGATATAGTTTTCAAAGAATATCATGATGGCTTTGTTGTGATATTTATTGATGATATCATGGTATATTCTAAAAGTTGTGACGATCATTAAAATCACTTGCACATAATTCTAATGGATATTAGATGAAATCAATTATATGGGAATTTTAGAAAGTGTGAATTCTATATTCAGGAGATTTATTTTCTTGGACATATTGTCTCTAAGGATGTAATCTCTATTGATCCTTCAATGACCAAGGAAATCCAAGAATTTCCAGCACTGACGACTATAACTGCGGTATAAAGTTTTATTGGTTTATCATTTTATTATCGATGTTTCATCAAGAATTTTCTTGGTTGGCTAACCATTTAACCATGCTCACACATAAAGGGTTTAAATTTGTTTTAAAAAAGAGTGTGAAGAATGTTATGAAGAACTGAATTGAATATTAGTTAATGCTCTTTTCTTTACCCTACTATAAGGGAACAATGTTTTTTTAATTTATAGTGATGATTCAAAAAAAGGACTTGGTTTTGTCCTTATGTATAATTTTAGAGTTAATGCCTACAGATCTCGATAACTAAAAATTCATGAGAAAAACAATCCTACTCATTATCTAGTGTTAACAGCTGTAATCATTTATATGAATATATGGAGAAAATATCTCTATGGAGAAAAAATGTGAGATTTATACTAATCAAGAGAGTTTTATGTATATTTTCTCACAGAATGTACTCAATATGAGGATTAGATGATGGAACGAACTACTCAATGATTATGATTGCACTATACACTACCACCCGGGGATGGAAAATAAGGTGGCAGATGATTTGGGGAGAAAGTATCATGGAGTTTTTTAACATGATTATAGTGTAAATGGATCCTATTTTTATGGATATAGTAAATATGGATATGGGAATAACCATGGAAGGTGAAACATCAATAATTTTTCAAATGGTTTCCAAATCATATTTACTAGAATTGATAAATATTTCTTAGACTGATGATGAGGAGTTTCAAAAGAAGATTAAAGCTGTGAATGATTGGAGATTGAGTGACTTCATATATGAAGATAGAATTTTGAAATTTGGGAAGTGAATTTGTGATCCAAACATACCTGATCTAAAAAGGGAATTTTTGATTTATTCTCATAGCTCTAATTTTATCTATACTCCCTCGGAGCCCCATGATGTACAGATATTTGAAGGAAGATTTTTGGTTGGACAACATGAAGAGGGAGATTTCTAATTTTTCTTCAAGATGTAATGTTTGTCAACAAGTGAAAGATGGTAGGTAACAACCTAAAGGATTCATGAAACCTCTTCCCATACTTGAGTGGAAATGGGATAATATTAAAATAGACTTTTTCCTGGGGATACCAAAGAATTCAAGAGGGAATGATGCAATATGGGTTATTGTTGATCTTCTTACCATGTCAGCACATTTTCATACTATAAGAGAGATTTACCACTTGAACATATGGAAAGACAATATATTAATGAAGATTTAAGACTTAAGGAATACCCCTATCGATTGTTTTGGATCGTGATCCCCATTTTACACCATGATTCTGGAAAAGTATTTAGAAGGCCCTGGATACTGAACTTCCTTTGAGCACTGCCTACCACCCTTAAACTGATGGACAATCAGAACAGACTGTTAAAACCTTAGAAGACCTGTTGAGATCTTCCTCACATGACTTTCAAGGTATGTTTGACCAATATTTACCTCTCGTTTAATTTTACTTTAACTATTTATTCCATTCAAGTATTCAGTTGGAACCATATAAAGCGTTACATGGAAAGAGATGCCACCACCAACATTTTGGGATCATGATGGCGAAAGAAATATCCTAGGCCCAGAACATGTTGAAAAAAAATGGAAAAGGTGAAGGTTATCTAAACCCACATCAATGTAGACCAATGTAGGAAAACGATCAATGCCTATAACCGAAGGAAGGATTTTCAATTTAAAGTAGGAGACCATGAATTCTTGAAGGTATCGTCATGGAAGGGTGTTATATGTTTTGGTAAGAATGGTAAATTGTTTCCCAGGTACATCAGACCTTTTGAAATTCTTGAAAAAATTGTAGTGTTAGCTTATCGTTTGGTAATGCCTCAAGTCTATCCAAAGATCATGATGTGCTCCACATATAACTATTGAAAAAATACATGCCTGACCCATTTCATGTACTCACCCAGGATGAAACTGAACTGGAACATGATCTGTCTTTTTGGGAAGAACCTTTAAAATTTATTGATACCCGAGAACAAGTGATAATAACCTGGACGAATCATCTGGTAAAAGTTTTATATAGAATCCACAAGATGGAAGATACAATGTGGGAACCCTAGGGACTTATGATAAAGAACCACCTGAATCTCTTTATGCATTAATATTATTGAAATCCTGAGGATGAAATTATTTTATGGAGGGGAGAATGTGACATCTCAAGCTTCAATGGTACATTTCCCATTGAATAATGCAGTATCTTGTCTTGCAAGCAACTTAGAGTTTTAACACACCACGACCAATGAAACCAGCTATTATGAATAGCAATTCCCACTTTTTGAAATTTTATAAATTTTAATTTTCAAGATGGACTTTATATTTGGATTCAGAATATCAAAATTAGCATAGGGTGAGTTTTTGGTATTTTTAGGAGAACATTCAATTTTTTATGAATACTGAAAAACACTTTGTTATTTTTTAAAACTTTATTTTTATTTAAATAATTTGTTATTTTATTTTAAGATTTTTTAGTTCAAAATATATATATAATACTTATATATTTTCATTGTAATTCATTGGATCCGTTTTAGGATAATCTTAGATATATAAAATTATTTGGAACGTTTTACTATCTTTTAGCCACCTACTATGAGGATTTACATATTTTCATTAAACATACTTTTATCACTTCTGGGAGTTGAATTTCAAAAATCCGTGATACACGATTGACATAGGCAAGTAAAATTTTATTCAATAAGTTGAAATCATTTTCTGGTGAATAGTAATTTTTGAATTTTATTACACACGGTAAAAAGAAAATAGGGTATTTTAGGGTAAAAATGATATTATAATTACTCTAATACATGTAATAATTCAATTGGATAAATGTAATTCGACCCAATAATCTTATGCATAAAATAGGATCCTTTTGGTTCGCTTGGATTTGATTGGGACATTTATTATTATTTTATATAAAAATGAATTAAAAGTGCTAAAAACAAAATTTAATAACAACACCATTTTTAATATAGGGTTACACGCAATATAAATTCAACTATATATATTGATTTTAAAGATAAGAATATTTACTACAAAATTTTATTTTATTTATAATTTTTAGTCATTAAATAATATAATTTATTTATAACTCAATGATAATGCAGTAATTACCTTATCAATGAAATATTAAAATAATTGAAATTATAAATATAAAAATAAATGTAAATTGAAACATTCGATGAATTATACTAATTTAAACTTATGATTAATTCTACAAGGGGTTCTCTTGGCTTGTTATAGTATGTTTATTAACCATATTATATAAAAATACAAAAAAGACATGGTAAATGTCAAACTATTTAACTAAGAGTTATATCTAAAAGATAAGGTTAATATGATGTCCTATAACTATCTAAAACCTATTTTTTTGAGAGTTTTCTATCCCATACCCACATTATCCTCTGAATATATAATTTTTGAGCCATTATAAACCGAAAATGATTTTTTACGGATGTACGGATTTCCGTCTCCATGTCATGGTGTAGTTTGTTATTCAGACACTTAATTATTTGAAATGGTATAATAATGAGTATAACTAATGTAAATAATAAATATAACATGTTAATGATTCTTTATATATGATATACCATCCAATTACATATGACTTCAACATCAATATAATGATATTATTGCTCATGCTTACGTATGGATTACCGTCTCCACGAATGCGATGAGATTCATTCCCCATCCTAAAAATTATAGAATAATTTTTATAATTTAAAATAATTTTATTAACAAAATATCATTATTTATATAAATCAAATACATTCTATCAATAAAAAACATGGTTTACATAACCAATCATATAAATCTAAACGAATCAGTTAACACATGAAACGATTAAAGTACTAAAATATTATTAACAAATCAATATTATAAGATCATATATGATATGATATTTATGTTTATGAATATTGTATAATTTAAGAACAATATTTTAACAATTATACATGAAGTTTAACATACCTTCTATTAAGGAAAATTACAAGGTAATGGTTAATTCTACCATTTCGTTACTTATATGAGGTTGTTAAAACGTACGTATCTACTAGGACCTCTTTATCATCCATATCTGTGTTTTTTTAAATGTAATTCAAAACATTCATACTATTTATTAGACTAGGGGTTAATTTCCATTATACACTAATTTGACCATATATTTTTTGAATGGATTCTTTCCGTCATTTTGCAAAAAAGGTACTTTATGACGTTTTTGAAAAAATTAATGTAGGAATGTCTTTTTTTAACTTATATGGAGGGTGTGGAAAATTTCCATCATTATAACATCATCTAATCTTCCCATAAAATCTTATAAGAATATTTTCAAAATATATGTTTTTTTATAATTATATATCTTTTAAATGATTTCAAATTAGAAAGATATATAACTCTAAAAAAAGTTTTGATTTTATCTATGTCAACATCCTTTTATAGATTTTATACTTGTTTGAAATTTGAATTATTATGATAAAAAAAATCGATATTGTATTGAGGTTTTGGGATATGTTTGACTGTAGATGTGTCATTTTTACACCATTCATGGTTTATGGATAATTTATTGACATTTTTGTATGCTTGTTTTCATATAAAAGATAATGTTATTTTTAAAACTTTTCATATGGGAAATGAATTATACTTAGTAAGTGACAGGTGGAGCCCGCTATAGCTCCTCGATGCATCGGTAGGTCTCATGAAGCAAACTACTGTCTTGGCACAACGCCTTGGAAAAATCTTATATATAGTCTTGGCACAATGCCTTGAATATGTGGTTATGAAGTCTGACATTATGCAGTCCATCATTATGAATGTGGCTGTTGATATTGCATCTGGTTATTCGACTATTAGAATATCCATGTCAATAAGTAAATGGAATTATTTTATTTTATCTTTTCCATATTGTGCTGACGTTTATGTTTAAATAGCTTTTTTTATTCTTATGTATTACCTTAATTATTTACACTTATTTATGAACTTCTCTGCTGTATTGTTATCCTTACAGAGCATCTGAGCTCACCCCTTTCTATGTTTTATTTTTTCCAAGGAAGTTATGAAATATTTTATGTTTTTACTGTAGGGATTGGATAAGGATATAAGCATGGTCAATGAGGACAAAATGTTGATGATGTTTTTATTTCATGATTAATGTAAAAATTATGAATGTATCTTGTACTTAAAAGTCCACTAAACTGGTCAGTCATTTGGTATTTGATCCCTTATTATCATGCCAATGTTATGTAATAATGCACCGACTCTAGGTAACTAGGGTTGGGGTGTTATAGAATTATGTATTAATTTTTTTAAACGTTTTATTATAATTATTGTAATTTTAATATAATTATAACTTCATAATATAGATAATATTTTTTTGTTAAATATGTATTCATTATATATTCACACAAAAAACAAATATTTATAAAATATCTAAAAATGTCACCCACACCTAATTATCACATTGTTAATTAAAAAGGGAAATTATTTTCCTAAAAAATATTAATCTATTCTATTATAGTTTTATTCACATTCTTGTTTTAATTTCTACTGCTCATACTATTTTTCATTTCGAATGAAATGAATACATACTATAATTGTTGTTCTGTTGTTACACTTATCGGTTATTTTGGTATACCTATATCATGATTTAACATAACATAAATAACTTCCAACATCATTTTCCAAAAATAGATCGATATATGCTCAAAATCTAAATAATGTCTTTTTCTTAAATTTGATTCCTATTTGCTTGGGATGTCTGACTGAACCAATCATATAAAGAATTAAACATATATAAAACACACACACACACATATAATAATAATCACCCAAGAAAATCCACCCTCTATTATTTGCGAGGAATACCACACAAACATCTACTTCAAACTCACATCTGATTCCAATCATCCTATCATATGAGTTTATGTTTGAATATATATATATATATATATATTCACTATATGAGGTATCCAATCTTTTAGGGGAAATGTTTCAAGGTTATATATGCAATACTTATTTGTATATAGTACACATTTTCTGATATCGAACTAGAATGAGAACTTACAGACACATGAATATGGAATAGATGATAATATAATGATATAAATATTTATTATCATAAAAAATAATTCATAAACTTGATGAACCATGTATAATTACATGTTATGAACAATAAATATGTGTTCCAGAATCAAGGATTACTTATGAATCATTAAAATAGTCCATAATATTAATTTTTTAACATCATTACATTTAAAAATATTTTATAAAGAAATATCCTACAAAATATTATTAAATACATACAATCAAATAATAGAAACTAATATTTTGATTTACACATAAAAATATAAGTGAATAAAAAGAGATTACAATATATGTAATATATTATCATGAACCTACAAGGGACTACCAATTATTATTGTTCATAAATTAAAAACACATTATTTGAATTTTTCAATAATAAAATCTGTTATTCAAAAATCTTTTAGTATAGATTTATCCACTGAAATATTAAATTAATGATTATATATCCAAATTATAAGAGGATGTATATTTTATCCTAATACATTTTGAACCCATAATCCCGTAGTGATTGATATTCCACACTCCTATATTATTATGGGAACCAGGGTTTGAAAAAAGTAGGGATTAATTAACATTCCTAATAATAAAACCGATCTTAAAAATATAAAATAATACTAATTCAATGATCAATGAATATAAACTACTACATGAATATAGATGAATAATGACATGAGGAATAAATTATATTCAAACATCAAAAGTACATTGTTTTTGCTGAACATATGATACTACTGAAATTATTAAATAAATCCTATGGAAAATATCCATACTACATTTGAATAACTAATGATGGAATCTTAGAGAAACATGATGAAAATTATTATTCAAAAATGTAACATAGTTTAAATTATATTCATTATAAAAATATAATAAATTTAAATGATGAATAAGTTTTGACCTAGGGAATTTAATGTATTCAATTTTGTGGAGAAAAGATAAACTTTCCCACAAATACAAACACCATTTCTGTAAAATCCATTGTACCCATTATAGGCCATCAAGTATTATGTTTTGATGATATAAACCATTCAATACAATTACGTCCACTCGGTACCATATATTAGTATATGAGGCACCCCATTCCACTTCAACACCTTGGGTTTACATTTATTTTATTGACGCCCTTCTCTCTAAACTAACTCTAACTCCTCTCCCACATCAAGACATGTCAATAATGGATCTGATTAACAAAACATAAAGTACAAGACTAATTTAAGAAGATATGGGTATTTACAACCCCCCGCTATAATAATATAATCCTTGAAAATATTTGAATTATCACATATATGGAAAAAAGATCAGAATCTAGATCATTATTTTCGAATTATACTCCCAATTATCATCGTAATACTGACAATGATTTCACCATAACCATAATAATTTAATCACACATCCATTATATATTTTTACACTTCATTCAATGATATTAATGGATTGTTCCAAAAAATTACCCATATATTTCAAACTAGAAATCATTAAACCAAAAACATGGGTTGTATTGGGCATGTACATAATTTGATTCATTAAATGTAAATAATTATGTAATTGTTTGACCAAAGTATGTAATTGCAGGCGATAGACCAATTCATTAATATACTTCAAAACATAATATTTTTTATTAAATAAATAGTAATAATTCAATTAATTTTTAATTCATTGATTACCCAATCATGATGATACATAGAGAACCACATGATCACTAATCTAAAATTACAAGAGTCATCTCTTATGATTCATATAAGGAAAATAATATCATTATAAATTTATCTACCACTCAAAAATGAAATTAAACCATTAACACTAATATTTATCCCCCATTTATGAGCACTTGGAAAACATTTATCAGTGCTAAAAAATTATGATGTTCTACATGTTGGAAAATGGGGTTCTGTTTTATCAGTTATATAAATATCACAAATAGGGGGGCTTTCTCATCTTGAATAATGGGGAATTTTTTATTTCTATAAATAGAACTGATAAAAAATTTCAACCCAAATCACTACTAAAATTATACAATATCATGTTATTAAATAATGAGATTAGTAAATAAATAACTATTTTTTGGACAAATATACATCACAAATACATGAAAAAAACACTATAATATAGAATATTCAAATAATGGTTTGTAAAATTAAAAACGTAATTACAGTTAATCACAAACAGTCAAAAGCATCCAAGTTATATAGTCATTTCCACTAATACCCTCTGAAGAGATCTTGATCATTCTTTTATAGGTCTAGAGAACAATCCTAGAATGTGTAAAATAATTAATCTCTATAGTATAAATATATTTTTTGTTTATAATACGATAAAAAAGTTTCATCAATACGAATAAATAAATAATAATTTTTAAACTGATCCCACACATTTTTATTTATATTGGTCACAATGACTATTAGATTTTGGTACTGAAATTTCTAAATTGTCACAAACATTTTTTCATGACCCATCCCTAAGGGCTCGTGCTGTGATTACCCCAAATCCACCATCCATAGGCCATGGGTTGGAAACTAGAACTAGAAGGAGTATCCCTATAATGGGAAAGCATTGAATTTAAACCTATACAAACACACAATATAAGAATGAAACACGAAGAAACTATTAAGTAATCTATTGTAGTAAAAAGATTACTAAATATAAAGGGGATGGAATACATGAACAACTGAAAAGCACAAGAACAATTGAAAAGAGAAAAAAGATCATAGATCAACTACCAAGGATCCTACCTGAAGGGTAGGTACATATCGTCTCCATAGAACACCAGGTCATCATGTCTCCTCCATGTACCACCTAGTCCTGGCTCCTACATGCCTCAACATAGTTGTTCATCATTTGTACAAGACACAACTAGGTGCGGGTGAAGCCTATGCAGGTGTGATTACAAAAATACTCAGTAGGTACCTCGAGACCCCCAATGGTCTCCTAGAATTCCATAATGGAAAACCACAATGAATGATCCCAATCATAAAAGAACAAAACAATATACACAACTCAACTTGGTTTAAGTAAATCACAAAAGTACAGATGATTAGTTGAGAAGCTAGATCATCTTATTCTGTTGAGAGGCACTACTGCTAACCATAATAACTCTGACGGACACAAGATCGATAGGTACTAACCCCAACTGACCCACACAAGATTTGATCTACCTAGGATCGATAGGTACAAACTCCCAAAATACCCACATAGGTTCTAACCCATAGAGGTTCAGAATGTCGATAATCCCGGATGAGTCACTTTAGGACAGGTACTCGTCGGGTCCCACACAGCTGATCCAAATAGGTTCGTTAGAATACTGATCCTCCTAGGGTCACTAGAAAACAGATCCACATAGGGTTGCTAGAATTCTAATCCTCAAAGGGTCACATTGTGATAATCTACATAGGATCGCTTGGTGCTGATCCACACATGATCTATAGATGTAGACCCACACATGATCATTCAGTTCTAATCTCTATATGATATGTCTCCAACCACCACATCACCCCCGGCCACTGGGTTCCCACTCATAGAACACTTGATTAAGGAAGAACCGCTCCTCAATCCATCTATAGTATTTCCACTGACACGAAGTCCCGCGATATAGTAACATGTTAATATGTCATGTCATAAAGGTCCCAATGTAAAATACGACGCATCGACCGGACACCCGATATGAACGTTATTGGCATTTTAGTGTCGACAATACTATTGGATGTGGATTCGATCCAACCCGTTTGTACTCCAACATTTTCCAAAACATTTGTGGACTATTTCAAAAGGAATGCCTTCTCACTAGGGTCCTTATGCCATAAATGACGTGTCAATAGAACGCCCTATCTATTTGATACATCTCTTTCCATGAAACGGGGGTGATCACACCTTGGTCTTGCCTCTCTCAGTCGGGACAACCAGAATATGGAAAAGGGACCACTTCCCTAAAGGGATCACGATTCCACTGATAGCGTGTCAAATAAGCACTTTGTTTGTTAGTTACGAGCATTTATTTATCAGGGGACTGGTTGGGTCTGGGCCCTATCCGACTCTGTCAGACCAGCGCGATGTAATGTGTCCCCAAGTATATCTAACCCTGCCCAGGTCCTTCCCTTTAAGGGTTGGACCGCTTCACAGGGTTCAGAATTTCAGGGTCAGACCAGTTCAGTTCGACGGCTTGGGCCATGGATTGTTAGGACCTCTAGGCGGGGCTCGGCCCACAGGGTGGGGCTTGAACCACCCATATTGGACTCCCAGACCGTAGGTTTAGCCTGACCCACTTTGCTGGTCTAGCCCGCATGGCGGGTCCGGTCAAAACCTGCTCAGTCTGCCAAAAGGTAGACTATTGAATCCTAGTGGCCCCGTGCTTGTGGGGACATTCGCCAGCTGTTGGGGTGCTTCTCCACCTCATTTAATGGTGTCCATTAGGATGACCAGTTTTTCCCATTGTGGCGCTGCACATCGCGGGTCATGCCACACCCTACTGCCATGGCCGCTTCAGCCAGCAGCGCCTGCGGGCACCACCCTTGTCCCGCAGAGCTAGCTCAGGTTTTCCGCCTTCGTCCACCACAGTGCTCTATTGCACGCCACCTTCTACTACCCGAAACTAGTTTCCATGTGTCTTATCTAGCCACGGCTGGCTACCAGTGACATGGCACACTGGTGGTTCCTTCCACAGGTCACCATACACACTATAGTGATTGTTCTTGGTGCTGCTTGGGCCACGTATCTCTCGTGTTGCTGATATCATAGAGTGACCTAGTATTTCGTGTATCCATCAATATGAGGAAATCTCCCATAAAGAACTGAGCATGAGTGAAGGAGCGGAGGGTTCGAGCCTTGTTTTTTCCCCACGCCCTCCGCGTTAAGGTGATAACAGGTGAGAGAGGATTTAATTCGTCAAATACAACTTCAAAAATATACCCCTACTTATTAAATATGTTCTCTAATGACGATTGAAGAAACCCCCCTTTGTCGTTGCCATTGGTTTGTGAGTCAGTGGTTCTTGTCACTCATCAATGACACTTGTTTCATTCTCTATGTGGTTGGCATCAGGGTACTTTTCTAGATAATCTTCACTTGAGGAAGTTGTGCCAACACTCCACCCCAAGCGGCATATAAATTTGAGAGGGGGAGGGTGAGTAACAAACGTGGAAGTAATGGGGTTTATTTAATTATCGATCCTTCATAATTCCAACGTTGTGATAACATGAATAATGGGTAGACAATCCATTTAATTGATAGATGTATTGTTGGTCTCACCCCCACTGCTAATGTGATGGGGTAAAAGAAAGAAATAAAATAAAATAACATTTTATTTTTTAATCCTTCCATAGTCCTAAAAAATTAAATTTTCACCTGACATACTACGGTCAAAGTGAATCCACCCTTAAGAAAATCTGAGTGCAGTGGATTCAACGGTGCCCAAAGATTTTTAATCCAGGAATCTGTCACGACCTGTCCTTGGGGCCCATGTCGTGACTACCCCAAGCCCGCCTTCCATAGGCCAGGGGCTGGTGACTAGCACCAAAGGCATAAATACAGATAAAAGGGAAGGCATTGACTTTATAAGAGTAAACAACACAACAGATTACACAACTGAAGTTAACACTAAGTAAACTGAGTACAAAAGTAAGTGTTGAATAGTAAAATGAGACGGTATACAAACCCAACTAAAAGAACTGTACAACTGAAAGCTAGCACAATGACAGTGAAGTAAAACAACAAACACTGATTCGTCCTCCAGAAATCCCACCTGAATGGTGGGTACATCTGGCCTCCTTGGCACCTCAAGTCTGTCCGTCCACTCCATGTATGTCCCGCCAAGTGGTCGACCTTCGGGTACCGTCCAGCTCAACAAGTCTCCACCTTGATCAGTGTTTTCTATCGTCTAAAACCAACACAACGTAGTGTGGGAAAATCCCGTGCAGGGGTGAGTATATGATACTCATTAGGGAACCCGAGAACCTCAAAGGTCTCCCAAAATCTACAAAGGATAAACCACAGAAGAGAGAAACAAACATGAAATATCAACCAACCATACATAGGTATATGCCCAAACATATACCAAATTTATCAACCACAACACGAATCCAACTCTCGAGCCCCAATACAACCCAGTCCACACAGGAAAGAAGTCAATCACAATGATGATAATGATTGAAAATCAAGACTCCACTCAGACAGGTATACATATTTCGTATAGCGATAGATATGATCAGATGTAGTCACTGATTCATCTAAGCCGTCAGACCCACACATGATACAAGACCGGCTACTCTACCATACCCACATATGATACAAGTTCAGAGGTCGAACTGCTGGACCCACACCAGATACAAGAATAGTAGTTATCGCTATTGAACCAATGGAGGATTCCAGTACGGTAGTCAGTGCTGTCAAACCCACAGAGGATTCAAGTATAGTAGTCATCGCTGTCGAACCCACGAAGGATTCGAGTACATTAGTTGTTGCTGTCGAACCCATGGAGGATTCCAGTACAGTAGTCGACGCGGTCGCAACCATCTCTATGGTTCCCACACACAACACTCTCGATTCTAGGAGCATCTTCTCGTTGAGAAAAGGGGTTGATACATCAACTATCACAAAGTCTAGAGTTGATGTATCCCAATGTTTTGTTTCTCCAAAAGAAACCCAACTCGACAGAAGGCGCGCCAATCGGACGCCTGGTCTGAGTGTTATTGGATTTTCCGTTCTATGGGCCCGATTGGAATTATACTCGTTCCAATCCTGTCCGTTTTCCAAATTCATCCAAAACTCCCTTAGAGTATTCAAAAAGTACTTCCATGTCATGAGGGTCCCTGTGCCGTAGAAAAAGTTTCGATCGGATGCACAGTCTTCAAGATATTCACCTTTAAGTGGAAAAGGGCCCAGCCCGTTAAGCCCAGTGGGCCGACGGGTCAGGTCAACCCAGTCTTGGTGAGTCCAAACCAGTAGAGGGTCGGACCAGCCCGATGAATCGCGTGGCCCAACTCGAATGGCGCGGCCTAGACCGAAGAGGCACGACACGGCCCGACCTAGTGGGGCGCAACCCGGCCCAGCACGGCGCAACACGACCCGTCTGGCCGATCGGCTTGGACTGAGGGCAGAGCAGTCCAGGGGGGATCCCCTCACTTCCCTGAACTGATGGCGCCAGGCGAGGAAACCCTCCGAAACTGGCCGGACGAAGCCGGCCGAATTTCACAGTGAAAGAGTCCTGCTCGAGCGGGCCGCGATTCCTCCAGTGTGGCGCCCTCCTGGCACCACGGTTCATCTCAGCCCGACCGGCCACCAGCCGGCTGGTTAGCCCGCCGAGCGGCCCATGGAACGTGGGCCACGGTCTTTCGCAGCATGGATCCCCTTGTGGCCCCGCTCCCTCTGCGTTAGGCGGTAACAATTTTCCAATTTCAATTCAGAAGATTAACAATGAATGGGAGGTACACACTATTCACTCAAGAATATACAAACCCTTCCTCAAAAAAGACATCGCACATCGTCGATCCAAGGAAGACGAGTGTCGCGGTAGATCGGTGTCCTCTCATCAGTGGTAAAGGAAGATTCATTTTCTTAAGCGACATAGACTTCTGGATGTCAAGGTGCATCCAATGAAGAAGCGTCGTTGGAAGAAGTCCTTCGCGTTCTTCGTTGGGGATGTACTTCATTGAAGAACGATGTTCTTCATCGAAGAACGATCACCTATCTTTAATTCTCCCAAGACTTTCCCCAAAATTGATTTTCCAATGCAATGAAAAAAGGATCTTAAATTAATAGAATTTCCATGCAATTCATATTAATTCAAAATTGGTGTCAATTAATTAATGAGGATATTAATTAGATAGGTTGACACATTTAATGGGTGGGAGGTGAAGAGGCTACACCATAATAAATATGAAGAGTTTTGAAGATAAACAGCAGGGAATTAATGGGGAGTTTAGGGGATGTGGAAAGGTGCAGGTTCGTGTGGGCCCCACCACACAAAATCCTCTCAGGGGAGGTTATGTCGGGTGTGGGCCCACCCTCAAATTCCTCCTTTAGTTTATAACTACCAATAAATAAATAAAATTGTGTACAATAATTTTATTTAATTTTTATTCTAAATACCTTTTAATTAATGTTCAACCTGTATAAAATGCAACTGTGGTGAAGGTACCCTTAAGTGAATACCGACACTGCGAGTTCATCGGTGTCCTCAGATTTCAATTCAGACCACCGGTTCAAAAGATAGAAAAACCCGCTCGTACGTTTACTGAACATACCCGAAAAAAACATCAAAAATTGATTCCGGGCACAACTGGCCTTGGAATAAAGTACCGTCAGAATTCTAAGACTCATAAAATTCCAAAGAATTTAAGAAAAACAAATTTACATGAAATTTCAGGTTTTTTACATTACCCCCACCTATGAGTATTACATCCTCGTAAAGATACAACACACACTAGGGGAACAAATGGGGGTACTAAGCACAAATTCGAGTCTCCTGCTCCCATGTGCTCCCCTGGAGGTTCTCATGCTTCCATCAAATGCGCACCAGAGAAAATCGACCATCCTTGTAGGACCTGCTCTTGTCGATCATAGATCTCCACTGGGACCTCCGTGAATGTCGCCCCTTCATCAATGTCTAGATCCTCATGATCGATGATGTGGGTTAGGTCATGCACGTATCTCCTCAGTAGAGATACATGGAAGATGTCGTGCACTCGATGCAACTGAGGTGGAAGGGCCCGGTGGTAAGCCACCTCGACTACTCTGCTAAGGACCTAGAAAGGTCTCATGAATCGTGGAGATAACTTGCCGCCCTGGAAAAATATCCATAGACCTCGGCGAGGTGAGACCTGTAGGAAAATATGGATGCCATCCTCAAACTCCAGTGGTCTCCACCTCCTATCAGCATATGACTTCTGTCTGCTCGGTGTAGTCTTCATCCTCTCCTGGATGATATGAACCTTCTCCGTTGTAGCCTGCACTATATCTGGTCTTACAAGTGGTTACTCCCCTGGGTCAGTCCAGCACAGAGGTGATCTTCAAGGCCGGCCGTTTAGTGGCTCGTATGGTGTGATCCCGATGGTGGAGTGGTAGCTGTTGTTGTACACAAACTCCACCAAGGGTAAGTGATCCTCCCAACTACGACCAAAGTCGAGGAAACATGCATAGATCATGTCCTTGAGAGTCTGAATGGTCATCTCAGTCTGGCCATTCGTCTGAGGATGGAAGGTGGTTCTTAGACATAGTTGCATCCCAAATGCCTCCTACAACCCCTTCCAAAGCTGGGAAGTAATGTGTGATTCCTAATCAGAGAAGATCTTCGATGGAACACCATGAAGTCGTATGATCTCCTGTATGTAGAGGGGTCCCAAGATCTCTACTGATCCATGATCTCTGATTGGTAGGAAATGGTCCGACTTGGTTTGTCAGTCTACAATCACCCAGATAGAGTCATGTCCTCTGGATGTACGTGGAAGCCCCATCATGAAATCCATGGAGATCCCGTCCCACTTCCACTTTGGGAGCTCTAAGGGATGTACCAAGCCTGCTGGCACTTTGTGCTCTGCCTTCAATTGCGGACAAGTGAGGCATTGTGAAACGAACTCTGCTACAACCTTCTTCATACCCGGTCAACATTGCTGTTGTCTGAGATCTTGATACATCTTTTTCACTCCTGGATGTACAGCTAGAGGAGAATTTTGGAACTCCCTCAGCACCTCCTCTTGTAGTGAAACTGGTACCATAATACGTCCTCTGAAGAGGATGACGTGATCCCATCCTTTATAAAATCCATCGGGTGCCAGCCCTAATGATATCTAAGCACGTAGTGTCTCACAGTCAGCGTCTCCTCGCTATGCCTCTCTAACTCGCTGAAGAAGTGGAAGAGTGACTATGAGAGACTGATGGAAGGCTGCTCCATCTGTATCCACAAAGGATATCTGCAATGCGGATAGCTGCTCTGTCACCTCTCCAAATAGCTAAATACCTGATCTCCTATTGATAGAATCAGCTACAACGTTCCCCTTCATAGGAGTATAGACTATATCAAAGTCACATTCCTAGAAGAACTCGATCCATCACTGCTATCTCAGGTTTAGGTACATATGCGAGAATATGTACCTGAGAATCTAGTGGTCAGAGTAGACTGTAAAGCGCTCACCCATCAGATAGTGTAGCCACATCGTCAAGGCAAAGACCACTGCAACTAACTCCAGGTCATAGGTAGAATAGTTCTGCTCATGCTGTCTCATCTACCACGAACCACAATCAATCACTACTCGCTCGAGCATCAAGAAACACCCGAGTCTGGTCCGTAATGCATCATTATAATCTATGTACCCAAATCCCTCCCCTAGTATTCTCAAGATGGGTGCACTGGTCAATATCTGTCTCAGCTCTTGAAAGCTCCGCTGGCATCTATCTGACCTCATGAAGGGTTTCCCCATCTTAGTCAAAGTTGAAAGCGGCGCTGAAACTCTAGAGAAGTCTATATGGACACGCAACTCATTAAGCTCGGCGGGAGCCATCCAATATGCTGGGATATATATTGGTGCGGTCTCGGGGTATAGATCTATGTGGAAGTCTACCTCTCTATGAGTAGGTAGTCTTGGAACTTCGTTAGGAAAAATGTCTGCTTACTGATCCACCACAATAGGAAAACTCGAACTCCATATATCAACTGCTCCAAGGAAGAGACTAGCAGACTGATGTGTGATCAGCTTCCCTCTCCTCTGCGTAAGTCCATCCTACACTGAAAAGGGCTCCCTTCTCACCGGTGAAGGTGAAACTACTCTGATCCATGCAGATACATCTTACCTTGCGCCTAATAAAGTCGATCTGAGCATGGTCTATAGATAACCAGTCCGTACCCAAGATGACGTCGTAAGGACTCGATGCCTCTACAAGAAGATCCCAGCCAATGCTATCACCTCCTAGAGTAATCTCACACTGCTAGAACCTATGAATAACCACCAATTATACTCTCATAAGATTCTCTAGCTGTAAGGACTGAGCCAATGACTCCGTCGGAATCTCTATGCTCCGAACAAGGGTAGCAGCAATAAAAGAATGACTCACACCTGTGTCTATAAGAGCTGCAGGAAGGGTGGAGTAGGCACATATAGTACCTCGAATCATCTTAGGTGTGTCGTGTTCGTAGGCCTCGACTTCCTGGAGTTGTTCCCACCTCTGTCTACCAGCTCCCTGTGGTCAGTGTCGACTTACTGGTGGTGGAGCTAGTAGAGCCTTGAAACGTTTTCCACCACCCGCTGCTCGGCCAAATCCTCTGCCTTGTCCGCCCACTCCCGGTGGACCACCATGGTCAAGCCTTTGCCTCTTCCTGGAAGGTCCCTCTACTGTCTGCTGCTCATCTAAATGGTGGGTCAGGCAGTCACGAGTCATGTGGCCCAGGCTTCCACATGCATAGCATTGCCTTCTCCTCATAAGATTGGCTCTGTTTCTGTTGCCCCGCACAACCGAACCTATATCATGAGGTCTTTCTTCTGATGTCCTGGTCAACTAGGACCTATGCGACATCTGTCTATTACTAGAAGTAGAATACTCTGCTATGTGTCACCCTATGGTGGGTCTCACTTCTGGTGACTGCTCAGTGAAAAAGCTCTCCACTAGAAGGGATCACTCTAGCATCCCTGCCTACGTCGGGATGCTGAGGGGAATCGTCAATGCCATGATCTAGTGCCTCAGTCCCTGATCGAAGGTACGTGATATATAGAACAAGTCCCATACCTTATCCATGGATTAACATGAGAGGTCGGTAAAACATGCTGAGTATTGAGCTACTGTCATGCTACCCTACTGTAGATGTAGTAACTCCTAAATCCACACCGCATGAAGGGTGGCTGGAACAAATTCCGAGTGGAAGAGAATCCCAAAGTCTGTCCAAAGTAGAGATGCCTCGTCGAGCACCTGGAGCATCATGCTCCACCATCTACCTACTTATGTCTACAGGAGACTCATGGCAAGGATCACCATAAGGTCAGCTGGTGTCCCTACAGATCTACAGACTCTGACGATAGCCTCTAGCCAATCTTCGGCTGCCTGATGGTCCGTCTCTCTGCGGAACCTGGGTAGCCTCTGTTGCTGAAACTCATGCAACACAATCAGGCAGTGTGCACTCTCTGCTACTGAGGCTAGAAATATTGGTGGCTTAGTGAGTTGTGGTACCGCTGGTGCCTCCGTTGTGATGGGCCCCTGCACTGAGGCCTCGTCACTCGGTGGGCTGCCATCTCGCACGTAACTCGGAACCCTAGTTGGCTGCCTTCATGGGGCTATCTTTTAAATAAATAGGTGTGGCACGGTCAAAATAGTATACCAGGTGTGCTGACACAAAGTAATCACAAGAAAACCTTTCAAGGGAAACACACACCCAATCAGTTTTTTCGTGAACTAAGTCAAAAATTAGAGGTCAGGGTCCCGGTGTGTAGATACCTCAGCCGCTGCAAAAACACTGGAATCCCTGGAATGAAAACCATACTCAATAATCATAACACAATTGATTCAAAGTAAGAATGATTAGTGTCCTGAGTTATGTGGTAGAACCGACTCCTCTGATACCAATTTTTCAGGACCCGTCCTCAGGGCCCATGTCGTGACTACCCCAAGCCCGCCTTCCATAGGCCATGGGCTGGAGAGTAGCACCACAGGTGTAAATAATAATAAAAAGGTAAGGCATTGCCTTTATAAAAGTACAAAAAACAAAAGTGTACAAAACTGATGTAGGCACTAAGTAAACTGAGTACAAAAGTATGTGCTGAAAAGTAAAATGGTCTAGTATACAATCCCAACTAAAATTATATTACAACTGAAAGCTAGAAAAACTGCAGTAAAGTAAAATAGAAACCACTGAGTCGTCCTACGGATATCCCACCTTAAGAGTGGGTACAGTTGGCCTCCTCGGCACCTCAAGTCCGTCCATCTGCTCCGTGTACGTCTCGCAAAGTGGTCCACCTCCGGGTACCGTCCAACTCGACAAGTCTACAGCTCGATCAGTGATGTATATCGTCTAAAACCAACACAATGTAGTACGGGAAATGACCGTGCAAGGTTGAGTATATGATTCTCAGTAGGGACCTCGAGACCCCCAAAGGTTTCCCAGAATCCAAAAAGGATAAACAAAAGAAGAGAGATACAAACACAAAGTATCAACCAACCCTACCTAGGTATATACCCATACCTATACCTATGTTATCAACCACATCACAACTCCAACCCTCGATCCCCAATACAAACCAGTCCACACAAGAAAGAAGTTAAAAACATCGATGATAATGATAGAAAATAGAGACTCAGATCACATAGGTATACATCTTTCGTATAGCGATAGAGATGATCAGATGTAGTCACTGATTCATATAAGCTATCAGACCCACACATGATACAAGACCAGCTAAGCTGTTGGAGCCACACAGAATACATGACCAGCTACTCTGCCAGACTCACATAGGATACAAGTACAGAGGTCGAACTGCCCGACCCACACAGGATACAAGAACAATAGTCATCGTCATCGAACCCACATAGGATTCCATTAAGATAGTTTTTTCTGTCAAACCCACGAAGGATTCCAGTACAGTAGTCATCGATGTTGAACCCACAGAGGATTCCAGTATAGTAATCTTCGCTGTCGAACCCACGAAGGATTCCAGTACAGTATTCGACGCAGTCACAACTAGCACTAGGGTTCCCACACAAAGCACGCTCGATTCTGGGAGGGTCCACTCCTCATGCAAAGGGGTAAATAAATAAACTGTCATGAAGTATAGATTTGATGTATCCCAAAGTTCCATTTCGCCAAAAGAAACCCAACACGCTAGACGGAGGGTCAATCAGACGCCCGGTATGAGAGTTATTGGCTTTTCCATTCCAGGGGCCCTGTTGGAATTACGCTCGTTCCAAACCCGGTAATTTTCCAAAGTCGTACAAAACTCACTTATAGTATCACAAAAGGACTGCCACGTCACGATGCTCCCAGTTCCATAGACGGCGTGTCGATCAGACACACGATCTTCAAGATATTCACCTTTAAATGGAAACGGGACTGGCCCGTTAAGCCCAGTGGGTTGACGAGTCGGGTCATCTCGGCCTTGGCGGGTATGATAAAACAAAGGGTCACACCGGACCAGTGAATTGCGCGGCCCGGCCCAGCGTGGCGTGGATCAGCCCGGAATGAAATTTCTCAGCCCGAGGGCCGAGTGGTCCGAGGGGGGGGGGGGGGGGTGACCCCCCGCTTTCCCAAACCGGAGGCGCCACCCTCCCAAACTGGCCGGCCAGCCTTCACGACTCAATTGGCCCACTTGGGCGGGCTGTGGTTCCTCCTGCGCGACGCCCTCCTAATGTCATGACCCTTCTCAGCCCGGTCGGCCGCCTGCCAACCGGTTTGCCCACCGAACGGCCCGTGGAACACGGTTCGCGGTCTTCCGAAATGCGGCACCCCTTCGGGCATCGCGGTCCTCCTTCGGCCCGACCATCTTTAGCCAGCCAGTTCTCCTTCGACCGAGCAGCCCGCGGCTACGGGCCGTAGTTCCTTTGCACGCGACCAGCGCAGGGCCCCTACCTTTGATTATCACCGCTTCCCTATTGCAAATCAAAAAAAGAAGAGTGAAAGAGGGTTTTTGGGACACGTTTGTTTGGCCCGCTCCCTCCGCGTTATGCAGTAATAATCAGCCAATTTCAATTCATAAGATTAAAAAATAATGGGAGGTACAATTTATTCACTCAAGAAAATACAAACACGTACCTTGCAAAAGATGTCGCACGTCGTCGATCCTCAGAAGACCAGCGTCGCAGTAGATCGCTGTCATCCCGTCAACGATGGCGGAAGAGTCATTGTCATAGGAAATAAAGACTTCTTGATGTCGAGGTGTGTCTGATGAAGAAGTGTCGTTGGAAGAAGTCCTTCGCGTTCTTCATCGAGGATGTTCTTCATTGAAGAACAATGTTCTTTATCGAAGAAGGATCACCTCTCTTTAATTCTCTAGAGCCTTTCCCCAAAAGTGATTTTCCAATGCAAAGATAAAAGGCTCTCAAATTAATATAATTTAAATTCAATTCATATTAATTAAAAAGATGTGTCAATTAATTAACATTGATATTAATTAGATATATTGAAACATATAATGGGTGGGAGGTGGAGAGGCTCCTCCATAATAAATATGAGGAGTTGTCAAGATAAACATCAGGGAATTAATGGGGAGTTGAGGGGAGGTGGAAATGTGTAGGTTCATGTGGTCCCCACAACACTAAATCCTCTTAGGGGAGGTTATGTGGGGTGTGGGCCCACCCTTAACTTCCTCTTTTAGGTTATAACTAACAAAAATTAAATAAAATTGTGTACACAAATTTTATTTAATTATTCTTCTAAATCCCCAATAATTAATATTCAACCCGCATAAAACGCAACTGCGGTGAAGGTCCCCTTAAGCGAATACCAGCACTACGATTTTATCGGTGTCCTTAGATTTCAATTCTGAGAACCAGTTCAAAAGATAGAAAAACCCGCGCGTACGTTTACTGAACGTACCCAAAAAAAACTTCAAAAATTTATTCTGGGCACACCGTGACTCGGAATCAAGTTCCGTTAGAAACTGGAAAATCGAAAATTTCCATAGTATTTAAGAAAAACAAATTTCCTTGAAATTTGGAAGGTCTTTCCAGCATCGGTTCAAAAGATAGAAAACATAAAACATGCGTTAACTAAAGGTACCTTAAAAAATGATCAGAAATTCATTATGGGCCCACTGGGCCTCAGAATCACATGCCATCAATTATCATAGACTCTTAATAATTCTATATAATAACAAAAATTACATGAAAAATCCATGTCTTTAAATTCTCCCAACCTTAGATTTTTTCATCCCGGAAAGACACAACATAGACAAAGGAAACAAAAGGGTCTTCTAGGAAGAAATCTTAACCTCTTGCTCCCATGTGCTCTCTTAAAGGTCCTTGTGCTTCCAGTGAACATGAACCAGAGGTATCGATTGTCCACGAAGGTCCCCCTCCTTTCAATCCTCAATGACAACTGGAACCTCTTTAAAATTATCCCCAGCATCAATGTCCAACTCTCCCCAGTCAGTAACGTGGGAATGATCATGCTCGTCCATCCTCAACTATGACACATGGAAAATTTCATACACCTAATTTCTTTGGGGGAAGAGCAAGGCGATACAACACCTCACTAACTCTGCTGAGAACTAGAAAGGGTCCATTGAAACTCATAGTCATCTTATCACCCTGAACAAATATCCAAAAACCTCATCGAGGTGCAATTCCTAGGATGACATGGTCTCCCTCCTAAAACTCTAAAGGTTTTTGTCTCCCATTAACATGAGAATTATGTTGGCGTTGTGCAGTTTTCATCCACTCCTAGATGATCTGCACCTTCTCAGTGGTAGCCCATACCAACTTAGGACCCATAAGTGCAGACTCCCTCGAGTCTGTCTTGCATTGAGGTGTTCTTCATTATCGACCATAAAAGTCCTCTAATGGTTCCATACCGTTGGTGGAGTGAAAATTTTTGTTGTATGATATCTCCAACAAGGGAAAGTTATCCTCACAACTATGGAAAAATTCTAGGACGCAAGAACAAATCATATCCTACAGTGTCTGAATGGTCCACTCCATCTGACAATCCATTTGTGGAAGAAAGGTGGTGCTCAAACATAGCTATGTCCCGAATGCCTCTTGTAATCCCATCCAAAACCAGGTTGTAAAATGTTTGTCATGGTCCGATATGATCCTTTATGGGACCCCATGTAGCTGTAAAATCTCTTGTACATAGAGGAATCCCATGCCCTCTACTGATCCCTTATCTCTATTGGGTAAGAAGTGGGATAACTTGTTGGGTTGGTGAAAAATCACCCAAATGGAATCGTTTCCCCTTGACGTTTTTTGTATCCCTATTAGAATGTATATTGAGATCCCATATAACATCCATTATTGTACCTCTAGTGGCTGCGTAATCCTGTTGGAACCTGATGTTCGGCCTTCACTTGCTGACAAGTGAGGCATTTTGAAACAATATATACCACTTCCTTATTCATCCCTAGCCACATGAGATGGAACTAGAGGTCCTGGTACATCTTCACCACACCAGGATGTACTAACAGAGGGGATGTATGGAAATTACTCAACACCTCCTATTGTAGTACCACTGGGACCATGGTGCGTCCTATGAAGAGGATGGTGTGCACTGAACCTTCAAGAAATCCATCATGTGTCTGTCCTATGGTTATAAGAGCACGTCGAGCCTCACATTCAATGTACCCCTGTTGTGCCTCCTGAACTCACTGATGAAGTGGGGGGAAATATAGTCATAGAAATGAGGTATGATTCTCTATGTCTATTCACAAAGGATAATTGTAATGTGGCTAGCTACTCTGGTTCCTCACTCAGCAAATGTAGACCAGACCTTATACTGAGTGTGTATTCTACTACATTCCATTCCCGGGAGTATAGACTATATCATTATCATAGACCTGGAGAACTATATCCATCATCTTTGTCTCAAGATCTCATCCTTCTGTGAGAAAATATACCTAAGACTCTTATGATCATCATAGACTGTAAAATGTTTCCCATCATGTTGTGTCACCACAACTTCAAAGCGAAGACCACTGCTACTAACTACATGTCATGGGTAGCATATTTCTTATGATGTTGTCTCATCCGTCGTGATCCATTAGTGACCACTGCTCACTCCTACATCAGTACACATCCATGTTCGGTCCCTGACGCATCATATCAGACTACATACCCAATGCCCACTTCTGGGAGCCTCAAGATGGGGGCACTCTTCAGTCTCTGCCTCAGATACTGAAAACGTAGCTGGCTTATCTCCTTCCATATGAAGGGTTTTCCCTTCTTCATCAATACTTACAGGGGTACCCCAAATCTGGAAAAGTAAGGTATGAATCTCCGGTAGTACCCAACCAATCCTTGGAAACTCCACACCTCATTCACATGCATGGGTGGCTCCCAAGAAAACATTGCCTCTATCTTCGTGAGATCCACTTCAACTCCATCCCTTGAGATAAAGTGTCCCTAGATGTGGAATTCATGTATCCAGATCTAGAACATCATGATCATTCCATAACAATGGTTCTCTCTGAGTGTATCCATTACTATATGTAGATGAATGGCATGCTCCTCCACCATCTCTAAGTACACAATGATGTAATTGATGAAGACAACCACAAAGCGATTGAGGTATTTCTAAAATGTCATGTTCATGAGTCCCATGAACATTGCAGGGGAATTAGTCATGAAGAATGGCCAAACCACGAACACATAGTGGCCATACCGACATATGAAGGATGTCTTTTACACATCTTCATCTTGCACCCTGAGCTGATGATATCCTGATCTGAGGTCTATGTTCGAAAACCAACAAGCTCCCATCAGCTGGTCAAAAATATTATCAATTCATGGATTTGGATACATGTTCTTCATGGTCACCTAGTTTAGGAATTGATAATCAACACAGAGCCTCAAGCTACAATATGCCTTCTTGGTGAAAAAAAAACAGGGCTGCCCATGGAGAAACATTGGGCCTTATGAACCCCTTCATCGGGAAGTCCTCCAGCAGTACCCATATCCCATGAATATTAATGTTAGGAATCTAATATGCCGGAGTAGATTTCGGTGTTGTCTTAGGGTACAGGTCAAAGTAGAAGTCCCCCTATCTACAGGGTGTTTGTCCCAGAACATTATAATGGAAGACATCAGCATTCTAGTCCACCATTATAGGATATCAAAGACTCTCAACATCAACGACCCTAGTGGTATGGCTAGAAAACTGATGTGTGATTGGCTGCACCCTACTCCGGGCAAGTCCATCCTGTGCTTCATAGGTTCCATTATCACCAGTGAAGGAAAAACTAGTCTAATCATCATGGATACACCTCACATTTCACATAATACATTAAATATGAGCATGGACTGTGGATATCCAGTCCATCCCAAGATGACGTCGTAAGGCCTCGACACTGCTACTAGAAGATCCCAGTCAATTATCTCGCCTCCTAAAGTAAGCCAAAACTTCCGGAACCATTATTTAATAATCAAATTTTATCCCATAAGAGTCACTAATTATAAGGATTGAGCCAACAGCTCTACTGGAATCTTTGATCTTTGAACGAGAGTCATGGAAATGAAAGAGTGACAGAAACCTTTTTTTATAAGTAATATAGCTAAGGTGGAGTAGACATAGATCAAACCTTGAATCATACCTGGAGCATCGTGGTCATAGACCTCACCTACATGGAGCTAAGCTCATCCCTATCATCATGCCACCGGTCATCAGGGTAGACTACCTGGAGGTGGGGGCGGTAGAACCCTATAATTTCACCCACCACCTATGGAATGACCAACTCATCTTCCCCTTATACCACCCTACAGACCTCCTCGCTCGATTCTTTACCTCTTCCTCAACTGTCCATCAAATTTATACTAATCTTCGATATGGCTGGTCGGGAAATCATGATCCATGTGGCCCTTCCCAAAAAACTTAAAGAACACCCTCCCTCCCATCTAACCTACTCTATATTATGACCTACGCACCTCTGACCCTACTTCCCATGGTCGTCCATTATAAGGACTGGTCTACACAGACCTCTATGTCATCAACCTACTACTATCCACATAGGACTTTGCGACGTGTCACCCAGTGGTGGGTCTTGCTGTCGGTGTCTCCTCTACAAAGAATGGTCTCCACCAAGAGTTCTCTCTATAGAACTACAACATGAATCGGGATGCTGAGAGATACCATCAAATATCTGATCTCCCATCAGAGTCCCTGCTCGAAGGTCCAGGCCTTGAACAAAGGGTCATGCACCATATCGGTAGTGTATCATGAGATGTCGGTGAACCTCGCTAAGTATTGGGCCTCAGTCAGGATGCTATTTGGTAAGTGCAAGAGCTATTGAATATACATAGAGCATAGAGTCACTGGGATGATTATTTCCCTCAAGAGTCCCTCAAAATCTACCTAGGTGAGGGATGCATCATCGTGCGTTCCGGGCATTAGGCTCCACCATATCTGTTTTTCTACCTAGAAAATACTGGCTGTTAGGATCAGCATCCGGTCGGATGGTGTCCCAACTAGGAGAAAAACTCTGGCCACAACCTCTAGATACTACTCAACTGCCTCCTAATCGGTCTTACCTCAGAACGTCAGAGGCCTCTGCCGCTAAAACTCTTGAAACATGCTCAGTCAGCATACATCGTCTGCAGGGGGGTTGAAATGACTTCCCAATGAGTAGTGGTGCTGCTAGTACACAACTCAATGGTGATAACAACGTCAGATGGCCCATCACTGAGGCCTCATTGCTCGGTGGGATGTCATATTATACTCTCTTGGGAATCCTAGTTGGATGTTTATGAGGTGGAAAACTAAAAAAAATAGGTGCACCATGGTCAAAATGGTGTACCTCGTGTGATGACTCAAAGAGAAAAAAAGTAAAACACATTAAAACCACATGAAATTGGTGTTTTGTTGCACTGAGTCGAAAATCAGAATCCAAGGACCTGTTGTATGGAAATTCCGGCCATCAGACCAACAATGGATTCCCCATACTAAAAACCACACTCAAAATACTTATCACTATTGGTCCATTAAAAAGTTTAGGGTCCAAGTTATTTTCAAGAACCAACTCCTATGATACCAATTTGTCACGGCCCGACCCCGGGGGCCCCTATCGTGACTACCCCAAGCCCACCATCCATTGGCTAGGGGGTGGCGACTAACACCAAAAAGGTGTATCCCTATAACGTGAAGGAATTTCCTTTAATGCTATAAAAACACAAAATATAAGAACACAATAAGAAGCATCCATTATGTAAAATTTTGTATTAAAAAGTGTATTGAATGTAACGGAGCCGAAATACTATCCCAACTGAAAAGTACCACTACAACTGAAAAGTGAAAAATATCTCCTGGATAGTCAACCAAGGATCCTACATGAAGGGTAGGTATAGATCATCTCCACAATAGTCCATGATAACCCATCTTCTCCACATACCGCCTAGTAGTGAATCCTTTAAGCCTCAGCCTAGGGGCCCATCAGATGCAGAAGACACTACAATGTTAGGGTGAAGCCCATGTATGGGTGAGTACAACAATACTCAGTAGGGACCTCGAGACCCCCAAATGACTCACCAAATTTGACAAAGGGAAACCACAAATCATGGTCCCAATCAGAATGCCTAAATAATTAGACACAAATTATCCTAGTATAAGTAATTCAAAATAGTAAAGATGATTATTCGAGAAGCTAGATCTACCGATTCTGTTGAGAGGCACTACTGCTAACCATACAGAGTCTGACCCACACAGGATTGATAGGTACTAACCCTTGCTGGCCAACAAAGGATTTGTTCGACCTAGGATCTGGAGTTACTAACCACCACTAAACCAAACTGGATCTTATCTTCTGAAGATCGATAGGTACTAACCCCCACAAGACCCAAAGAAGATCTGACCCACACAAGATATGTATGTTGCTGATCCATGATGGGCCGCTCTAGGGCTGGTCCTCATTGGGTCTCAAACATCCAATCCACATCGGGTTTCTATAATGATGATCTACATAGGGTTTCTAGAATGTTTTTACACATAAGGTCGCTAGGTTTTATGCACCACAGGATCGGTCGATGATGATCCACAGAAGATTGCTAGTTGTTGACCCACATAGGATCGTTCGGTACTAAACACCATTTGATCTCTATACAACCTCCACCTCACTTCTAGCCACTAGATTCCCGCGCATAGAATGCTTGATTCTAGAAGAAACACTCCTCAATTCATCAGTCGTATTTCAGAAAGAACGAAGTCCCACGAAGAAGTAACCTGAGGATCTATCACATCATAAGGGTCCAAATGCAAAATAGGATGCGTCAACCGGACGCCCGGTCTATATATTATTGGCATTTTAGTTCCGAGGTCCCGCATGAATTATGATTCGATCCAAATCATCTCTACTCTAAATTTATCCAAAACTCTCGTGGAGTATTTTAAAAGGACCAACTTCTCACTAGGTTCCTTATGCCAAAGAAGACATATCAATCGTACTCTCAGTATGTTAGTTACATCACTTTCCATGAAACAAGGGGTGATCGCTCCTCAGTCTTGCCCGACTCGGTTAGGCCTATCAGAATATGACAATGGGAATACATACCCAAAAGGATCCCAACATGATTGATGGTGTGTCAAAAAAACACATGGTTCGTCAGTTATGGGTGTTTATTTATCTGGGGGAAGGTTGGGTTTGGGCCCGGTCTCACTCAGTCAGACCGGCCCGACGAAATAGGTATGGGGGTCTATCTGATCTTGCCTAGGTCCGACCTATTAATGGTTGGCCCGGTTCGCTGGGTCTGGCCAATCGGGGTTGGCCCAGTTTGGTTTGCGGGACCAATAGGGTTGTCCCAGTTTGGTCCATGGGCAAGGACCGTGCTTGGCCCAAAATGCAGGGTGGGGCTCGGCACACCCGCACATGCCCTCCAGTTTTTGGGTCCAGCCCGCTATGTATGTCCGAACCACGCCGGCTCGATCCACCCTAAGGGAGACTATTGCCTCCTACTGGCCATGCGCTTGTGGGGTTCTTCCCCAACTAGTGGGGTGCTTCCCCATCAAATTTAATGGTTGGTTGTTTGGTCAACCAGGGTTCGCCAACACCGCTCTTGCGGGGCCGTTTGTTGTTGCCATCAGTTCATGATTCTGTGGTGCTCATCATTGGTCCCTGAAATCGACTTCTTCCTCTAAGTGGTGGGTGTTGTGGTACATTTCTAGAGCTTCATCATTTGGTGAAGTCATTCCAACAATCCACCTCGGGCTCCATATAAATAGTATAGTGGGAGGGTGAGTAATGCACATTTAATTAATGGGGTTCATTTAATTAAGGAACCTTTCTAATTCCAATAGTGTTGTTACAAGAATAAAGTAGTGTTATTCCATTTAATGGCTTGATGTGTCATTGGTCCTGCCACTACTTCTCATCCATTATAAAGAAGTAAATGAAATTAAATAACATAAAATTTTATATTTTTAATCTTTCAGAAGTATACAAAAATTATCTTTATCACCCGACCTACTGTGGTTGAAGTGAAGCCTCTAAGAAGAGAATCACGGTGCTGTGGATTCAATGGAGCCCATGGATTTTTAATCCAAGCACTGGTTCAATAGGTAGAAAACACTGCTCAGATGTTTAATGAACATTCCTTAAAAAAATTTAAAAATTCATTTTTGGCACACTGGGCCTATAAATCACTTGCCATAAATTTTCACAAACTCGTAATAATTCCATATAATTAAACAAATTACTTGGAAAATCTGGGTCTTTACACTTTTATAGATCATTTTACAAAAGTATCAATACATTTTGATTCTGTTTTCTCCAGTAGGAGTATGTCATGTTCATTTTAAACTAAAATATAAATTTTAAACTAAAAACATAAAACCCCGTAATACTAGGTACAGAATGTAACATATTTCGGTGATGTTGATTCCAAGAAATCACAAAAGTCTTTTGGATCATTTTTTATTGTATAAAAACAATTTCATTATATTTTCTCCATTTTGATAATGTGGTATATATTTTCATCTTATCTAACAATTAAAAATAAAAACATTCACTTTGAGTCAAACCAATCACAACATTTTTCATACTGTTGTTTGGTTGATTCATAAATTTCAAAAATAAATTATGTAGAGTGTTCCAAAATTATAAATACCATCCAAATATATATATTAGTGTTTTAGTGAGTGTTTTTTTAAATTAATATCATCTTTTAACTGAATACATGAACATTGAGTCATACTATTCACATTAAGTATTGGATTTAGGGTTGGATAATTCCTACACATCACAAATGACATATGGACAATTTTCCAAATGTATCAACATAATCTTACTACATTCTTTAGTTTTGAGTATGTTATTTGGTTTCTTAAATTAAATTTCACCATTAAATAGAAAAAACACAATTAATATCATACTGATCACTATGTGTATTAGATTAAGTGGTTTATAATTCATATACATGAAAAATGATAATTGTATCATTATAATTGTTTATAAAAACAATATAAATTCATTTTCTTTGGGGTTTTGATATATTATATCAATTTAAGCTTAATACATGCATATCTAGTATTAAGAGTCTCACCATGAACCAAATTGTGGTGAGTCTGATTGATACACATAACAATTGAATTATGTATCATTATCCTAATTTATGAAATCAATTTAAATTAATTTTCAACGTTTCGTGTTTATTAAAAGTGTTTTCAAGAGAAATGAATATTTTAAACAAAAAGTTCACATTTCAAGTCATATTTGAAAAAATATGTATCAAATTTAGGTGATATGGATTCATATATGTAAAAAAGTGACATAAAATTAATTCTAATAATGTATCAAATAATATCAATGTGTTGGTTTGGTTTTGAAAATGACATGTAATTTTTGAGAAAAAATGTAACTTTAAAACTACAAACACACTCATCTATACATACTAGGAATACCGTGTATTGGATTGATGTGATGTTAATTCATACAAATCATAAATTAATAATGGAAAGATTTCATATTATATCAATATAATTTGAATGAAATTAATTTGTTTTTAGTGTGACTTGTGAGTTTTGAACAAAAATGTCAATTGAAATCTTAAAATACACATTTAAAGTCATAATAGACACAATGTGAAATTTACTGAGATGTATATTATTCAATCATTTCATAGATGATTTATGGAAAATTATCAAAAATTATAAAAACAATTTTAAATTTTTCTCATTTTTTAGTATATCACCTTTGTTTTGAATAGAAATTTCAATTTTAAATAGCAAAAAACACATTGATTCATACTAGGGATATTTTATGTAATATTGTAGTAAATATGATTCATAAAAATCACAAATTAATTAGTTATAATTTTATTATTATATTAAAGAAAATATAAATATATTATCATGGTTTTGAGTATGGGACATGTGTTTTGAACTGAATTGTTTATTTTAAAATTAGAAAACAAAATTCAAGTCATATCAGGAACACGATTCATTGGATTCAGGCGGAACTATTTATTACACTTCATGAATAATGTATAGATCATTTTCATAAAGTATAAAAACAATATTAATGTTTTTCTATGATTTTAACTTTTTTATGTGTATTTAATATAATATTTGAATTTAATACTAAAAACAAACACATAGTGTCATATAGAGCACATGTTTTATTATATTGTGGTGAGACTAATTTGTATTTATTACAAATTACATAAGAATAATATTCATAATTATCATATCATTAATTTTTTTTAAAGTCGGGTAATGTGATTTATGTTTTGAACTAAAATGATAATTTTATAGTTAAGACCAATACTTCATGTCATATTAGGAACACCTTGTATTTGATTGAGTTTTGGAAGATTCCCCCATTAGGAAAAAACTTATTTTCCTTCTAAAATGAATATTCTATTTAATAGGTTAAAATATATGGTGATAAAAATCCTTCACCACCTATATGAGAGAATATAAAAGCTCTATCTTTTGAGAACAACAAGCCTTCAAATATCACTCCATTTATTGTTCTTCTTTAGGAACTATGTACTTGAAAATTTAATAAGTACCAAAAAAATGTAATAAGGAAAATAAAAAAAATTTAGTAGATTAAATGATGATATATTAACTAAATATGTACCTAGAAATAAACCAATCATGATGTATTTATTCATTTTGACATCTCATATAACAACCGTTTGATTCAAATAAAAAATGATTCATATTTTGAGTATGGTGACTTTAAAATGTTTGGTTAATGCTACAAAATATAAATAAACAATGCATTAATAAAAAAATTTAAATTAATTTTTAATTATCATCAGAAATTATTCTACGATGTTTCTAGTCTATTGATGGAATGTGATAAATTTTATAAAATTTCTAACATGTTGACCATAATATAAACTAATATCCTAATTCTTAAAATACAAAATAATTGGTATAAATAAATAATTTTATTGGACATATGTACTTATTGTGATAAAATTTTTATTATATATATATATATATTAATATTTGTCAAATTTTATTTGTTTTTAGGCATCTTGTGCCAATGGACTATGATCATGAAATGATATTGAAAATATTAAAACACCACCCTATCATATCAAAATATCCATTAAAACAATATATAATTGGTGAAACATAATATCAATTTTTAAAATATTGTGTGTACTGTATTAAAAATTTATAAATGTCATCAAATGTGGTCGATTTGATGGTTATATCTGAATTGAATCCATAAAAGTAATCATTTGATTATCTAAATATATTTTAATTTGAAACCAATGAATCACTAAAAATGAATATTTCATGAATGTGAAAAAAAATTACTTTGAGTAATTATATTTATGAGTTTTACACATGTATCATGGGTAATAAGAAGTGTTTATGCCCTATACGTCTATTTTCAAAAATTACAACCATTATTTACTAAGGTACAAAATATTAATCATATTTCAATGAAATTATATATATAGATTTTATGTAAGGACTAAAGTGTATATATATTTTTCACTTGGTATTCCATTAACATATTACAAATATATATTCCTATAAAAATATTATTATTATTCATCAATAATTAATATATTATAATGTCTTTTGGAAAAATAAATTATGAAAAAACACCTCATATATATATTTACAACTTAGAGTCATAACTATTTAATAATAGGTATATCATCTACATTCTCATGACCAAATATTTCTATAACTTTATATTTATACATTTTATTAAATTCATTGTCATGAATATCACCATTTTAGAAACATTCATCCACCAAAACTTGGAAAACTCGTAAATGATGAAGTGATCATGTGAGGTAAAGGTACATTCTAATTTTTGTTTGATCAATTTGATGATATTTTAGTTTTTTATAATACATCCTTCCATTTCAACCCAACATATTCTCTAATTACAACAAAATTATTCACTTCATAACTCTTCTTAGTAATTTTAAAGGATACACAAAAATAAACTATATTAAATTATCTATTTATAATAATGTATTTATACAAGAAAAAATGATCATTATATGAATGTTTAAATTAAAATATAAATTTTATGAACATTGTAATCAGCATGTGGAAAATGTAGGTTGATGCTCATCTCATGAGCTACATGAATCCAATCTGTCGCATGAATCTTTTAATGTTGCATTTTGGTATATAATATGTCACTAGATATTATAAATTGTACTTCCCACATCATGGATATGGGTGGGATTATACCGATATGAATCACGATCACTATCACAATATAGAACATGATTAAAAATGGTATTACTATCTTCCTGATGCACACTTTGTTGAAATTGTTATGAAACTAATTATTACCTATGGTAAAGAAGACCTTTATGGGGAATGTAACACCTCAATTATTGGGGGGGGGGGGATTCATGTAGTGTTAGTTTTAATGTTGTTTATTATCATTGTTATTTTCCCATATAATTACATAACAACTCATCATTCCAAAAATATTTTCCCTCTAGTGTGTCTATTCATGAGTACATCTCATCAATTGTCATATCATTATCACTATGTGCATTTGTTTTTTAGAATATGTTCAAGGTGGAACCCCACAACCATAAACTATGATATAGAAATATTATTCTAACTATTTCATGGCCACATATAATATCCATTCATCTGGTACAACGTATAAAGACTACTATGTATACACTTGATAAAAAATGTAGTATAATAAGTAATATTACATATTTAATAATGATTTGTGGCATATTTTTTAGGTCAAACATGACATGATTCCCATATTTGTTTTTTGTTTTTTCATCAATCAGTATCCCATATTTCATTACGTGAGAAATCATCCATAAAAGAATATTTGGGAAAGAAGGGTTTTTGGATCCGAATTCATCAATATTCTTATAAAAATTAATATAATTATTTTATTTTCTCATTCCACATTAAAGTATTACTATAGATTCTAAATACATGTCAATTTTTTCTATTTTTCCATTCTTTACAATCTGTGTATGTCAGTTTTCATGTAAACCAAATAATTTAATAACATGATAGTTTCTTCATAAATTAATATTTTTTAATCAAAATGTTAATACATGTATTTTCACATAATTTATTACCAATAACTATATTTTTAAAAATAAGTCACATCAGGATGATCGATTAAATAATTTCATATTTATTATAATATCGAGATATTATACATCAATTTTGGGTGACAATTTATATTCCATTTAGCATCCTTATGGAGATACCTGATAATAATGGTCTACAAGTCTATTTGGAAATTCCAAAATACCATAATTACAAATTTAAGTCAATTGTTATCTACTATAAAAAATTCCTCTAAGCATTGATGGAATTTAATTAAATTTTCCATTACTGTTTCTGTAATATAAATATTATATATCATCTTATAACCTAAATATCTTTCCCTATTAGTTTCCTGAGAATGAAAAAAATATTTTTCAATGAATCTACATCATCTGGAATGCTTATTCGAGTGGGGTTATAAATGTAAAAAATGATCATGGATTTTTTGTATTAATTGGATAGTCACATGCATTCCATAATATATTGAATTGTATATATTTTCTTCTCACTATAATACATTCTTTCACACCATCACACTATGATGAACCTATTTTTTTATATATACAGTTGTAATATGATACCATTTCCTTAGCATATGAATTGTTAATAGGGTGTTCCTCTGGTATGGAAGAATCATCGAGTGTAGAAACATGATTTTCCTCTCTACTAGGAGCATCGACTAGTTGATAATGTTTTTCCAGATTGGGAACATCAACATGTAAAAATTCTATGATATACATAAATTATCAAACATTTAATTTATGTTAGGTAAATGATTTAGTGAAAAGATAATGATATTTGGTAATGAAATTCAAACTATAAATAGTATTACTTTATTATTGAACTATTTTTTAAAAAAATTATTGAAGGAATTTTACCCCTCTATCGAGTATCAAAATCCTATCATTATTTTATAATTCAAAATAAAAGACCCTATGTAAATTTTTTCATTCGTGAAATTATTGTCACATCCCAATTATAGGTTTAACCTTATTTATATTATCATAAAACTATCCTTGGTATTAGTCGATAACATGAAATCTGGGAAAAAATTGATTGCAAGATATGAGATATAAAATAATTATAATACCTTTGATTCCATTATACAATTTTATTCTTTATACCCCTACTTAATAAAATATATATTAACAAATTTAAATTTATTGATTTTAACTATACTCCTATAATCAATCCACAAGCATTGAAAAATAATCTCATAGAATATTATATACTATAACTCCAATATTTTATTGATGATGCCATAGAATGAAATACTCAAATATATTGGAATATTTTAAATAAAACCAAATACATAAATCGGTCCATCAAATATATTAAATCCACTAATTTTCAAGGTACTATGTTCATTTTAAAATATTATATAGAATATATAATGATTAATTAGAAAACCATTTTTTGAAATAACATGTACACTAGGTCCATTAGATTTCAATAAAATTAATTACTAATTTTATTCATATTTTTAGTTGAATATTTATTGTCTAATATTAATCTTATAATATATCTCATATGATTAATTTATAACCAAAATTCATCAATTTAAGTATTTAATGTACAAATTTTTACTTTATGGTTTTGAACATATTTTTGAACCTCTAGACTTTGAATAAAAATCTAAATGTGGGAGTACCCTTACTTTTTAAAATTAATTATGACATCATATAATATATAAATGATATCACCAACAATCCACCAAGTGTGATGATATTTTTTTTGACCAATGATTTATACCACACACATGTAGTTTTTATTGGAAAAAATGGTTTCTTCAATAATATGTCACATGCCAATAAAAAACTAGATGGAAAAAATTGATCATCCTTTCAAAATATTCATATACCATTTAAAGGGTTACATACAACTCTATATTAAAATTCCACAGAGATGAAAATATATAATAAATGGAACCATCAAGTGAGACATTATATAAAATAATTATGGTGGGAAGAAGATCTCAAATTGAAATTATAAGATAGAAAATTTGTTTTCCGTATTTTGATGATTTTTCAGATATATAAACTTATATAATATAAGTTTGAAAAATAAAAAGTTATTGGATAGTATATGAGGAACCTTCTTTGTAAAAATGATATTCAAAGATACATTATTTAGATCTTACATGAAATCATGAGTGTGATATTTTTTAGGCCCTTTAACATTAAATAAATAATTGAATTGATATTATATATATTTAATGAACTCTATCTAAAACATTTAAAATCACTCATGATGATTCGCTATTAATATTTCTATTTCCAGAAAATATTGTAACAAGATGGAAGACGATAGTTCCATTTTACACCCTTCATGGGTCCCATGTCATCCCATATCCTAATGTGAATCTTGTCCAATATAGCATTATGATTATCCATTATTTTTTCATGTGTCATTAGTAACACTTCTATGAAACTATCATTTATATTTTTTTTACACATGCATGAAATCATGAAACAATATGAAAAATTATAATTCTATTATGATAATTAAAAATTAATATATATTTTTCCAAAAAATTATATAATTTTTTAATAGATTTTACATAAACAGTGTTATTATGTTTTATATTATCAAACATTTGATCACCTATTATTATAGATAGAGTTTTTACTCATCATAAAATTCAATTGCATGATATTATCCTCAATCAGTTTTTATATTATTGGGGGTAAAATCATTAATATCTTTGAAAAATAGTCTTTGATGATTTTTTAGTTAAATAATGTTTTACTTATTCAAAAAAGGTACATAATTAATTTTTTTAATGCTACATCCAGTAAAGTTTTTTAAAGAAATAAAATAATTTTTTTCCCATAAAATATGTATCTCAATGTGAAATAGTATTTTATGTAAGCATTATATATTACAACACATGATTCCATTATGAATTTAAAATTTTGATAAATAGACCAAAATAAACAACATTATCCTTACCTAGTCTTCGATTCATTATATAAATAAAGAAAATATAATGTATTCTCATATCATTCATTAACATAATAAAATTTTATTAATTACTTATATAAATATCCATTTACTATGAAATTTATTTTAGAAAAAAATGAATTATTTAAATCTATGATTTCCCCTAAATAATAATTATTTGAATTTTTTAATTTGGGATTCTTGTTATCCCCATTCATCCATTGGGAATAGTGTTCTATGTAATTAAGTTTTACATCTAATTTCATGTATCTATATTGCAGATAAATTGTATTGTAGTCTCCCTGTATCTATATAAGAACATGAAAATTGTAATGCATTGAATGCACAATAAAAATATCAAAGGACTTGATTCACCTTTATTTTATCTCGACACACCACACACTTCCAAATTTTATATTATTCATTATCCTTAAATATATTATATATTCATATACATGGGAATATATTCATTACAAGATCACACACCTAAAATATAGAATTCATATAGCATTATATGGTCTATAAAAAATCTATTATCTTCCGAAATCATATCATTCATGAGTTTAAGTTGTTAAGTAAAGATTCTTTTTCCTCATATGTTGCCAAATTATTGATTATATAGCTTTATTATGGAATAAAATCTTAAAAATATAGTTCAATAAATTTAAAATGATTTCTTTTTTCAACACATTATCTTCTAAAATAATTTAAGACCCTTATATTTAAATATATAATTCTCTTCACATTAATTTTTTATGTATGACACCACACATGCAATACAACTCTAGATGAAATACAATACAACATTCCATTGAATCCTTTTTGTAACTCCCCGACCCCAGTTACCCAGAGTCGGTGCATTTTTACATAACATTGGCATGATACAAGGAAATAATATCCCAAAAGACTGATCAATTTAGTATCCTTGGAAATACTAGATACATTCATAAGGTCTACATTAATACTTGAAAAGAAAAACAACACTAAATTATTCCATTGGAATCATTCATGATTTGTAGATTATGCATGTAAGTCACTCATAAGTAACTTCTTCACATCCTGGGGAAAATAAAACATAGAAAGGGGTAAGATCAAATGCTCAGTAAGGATAACAATATAGCGGAATCTTTCACAAATAAGCATAAACATTTAAGGGAATGTATAACTAAAAAAAAATCCTTTTAAACCTAAAATTCAGAATAAAATTGAAAAAAATGAAATAATCCCATTTACTTATTCACATTGATATTCTACTAGTCGAATAATCACATGCAATATCAATAACCACTTTCATAATGATAGAATGCATAATTCCAGACTATCATAACCACATTGTCAAGGCCTTCTTCCAAGACTACAAATAAGATTATATCAAGGCCTTGTTCCAAGACACCAGTTTGTCTCGTGAGACCTACCGATGCATCGAGGAGCTATAGTGAGCTCCACCCGTCACTTACTCAGTCCAATGCATTCCTCATATGAAAAGTTTGAATCATAACATAAACATCCATATTAAAACTAGCATACGAAATGTCAATACTTTATCCACAAACCATGAATGGTATAAAAATAGCACATCCACAATCAAACATAACTCATTCGATACAATATGGGTGATTTTATTATATCAGATTAACCTCAATCAAGAATAATGAAGGATATTGACATGAATGAAAATAATCATCATAACTATTAGAGAGAAATATCCCCCTTTTTCATGAAATCATTTAAAAGTAACACTATTTGTCAAGAATCCATATAAAAATAGATTTTTGAATTAAAGTGTCCCAAAACCCTTTGAAACTTTTAAAAGTAATTTTAATTTTAAAACATTGATGTTCATATAAATAAATCCTTAAAATGATTTTTAAAACATGGAAATTAATGATAAATATTTAGAATAATAAATCTTTAAAACATTTAAAATGATATTTTAGTTAGAGTTATTAACCAAAAGAGAGACACATGAATACAAATAGTTGAGGTAATCAAAACATTGTAATACCCTGATAATAAAGGGATTCATGGTTGACTATGTCAAAGTAAATTATATAAACTATTTAAAAGTGATTTGGTGTATAACAACAAAGAAGTATCAATGAAATGTAAATTGAGATGAAACCTATTATAAAGACCTTTTCCTTAGGTTAAGGATAAATCAACGACATAATTATGTGTGAAAAATATAAATACACTAAATATAATTGGATATTCAGTTTAAATAAATCAGAGGACATCCACACATATTCTTGTAAAAACAACACCATTGAATTTGATATTTAACTCAACAAATGGAGATTGAGTTAAAATTACTTTTATCAAGTTCATATCGATGACTTGAGAATTTATTAATAGTATGATTATGTGTATCAAAAGTATATCCACAGAAATGGGTGTGGAAATTATGACATAGGAAAATTAATTGCGATTCCACACATAATTTGGAGTAATATAATCAATGAAGTATGCGTAAAGCCGAATGAGTGGAAATTGAAATTTCAAATTCCCCAATCGATTTGGTAACATACGAAACATACACCCATGAAATAAGGATCATAAAATGATGATGTAAATATACATAAATTAAATTATATTACAAAATTAATACAATCATGGGCAATACAAACACCACATGTAATAAATAAGTGGTGAACAATGGAAATCTAACGGAATTAAAAGTGAGACAAGAAACCAGTTACCTCATGTCTGAATTGTCCTGTGTGTTCCTTGTTATTCCTAAATAATAAACATAAGATAATTAATACTTTATTAAGAACACTTTTAAATTTTATTAATCCTTTTATATAACTTATTACCATTCTATAATAATTAGTTAATTATTTGAGTTCATATTGGATATTTTATTGATGTTCGGAACTTGAGTCAAAAATGAACTTGTTATAATTACAATTTGTCCATGTGTTGAAAAGTACATTATCTACAGAATGATATAAATGATTTGGATATCATATAAATATTATATATCCAGTATATATATTTATTTATAACAGTACATAACATTTGGAGATAAGAATTGAAATGCACCTTTCATGGAGACAGTAAGCTGTACGTATGCATGAACACTACTTTCATTTCTATTTTAAATTTTATTGGAATTAAAACATAATGATACATAGATATATAATAATTCCAATATAATATCATATGATATAATTTTTACCTAATTCAATTAACTATATTCTTTATATGTTCCATTAATTTCATGAACGAATCATATCACCTTGAGGGGGTGGCAGTCCGCACTTCTGTAAATGAAATTATCTTGGTCACAAATACTGGAAAGAATATTGGTGTTTTTTTGAATGAAAATTACTGAAGAATAGAGAAAACATAAACATAATAAACATAATATATAAATACATTTCCATAATAATGTCCACCATAAGAGGCAATAGGAGATAATCAAACAATCATTGTTTCGTGAGGCGTTAGATTTCCATCCACATAAACATTATGTTCTTCACCCATTAGATAGAGGTATATGTAAGTGTATATCAAATAATTATTATAAAAACATCCTATTATATAGAATACAGTAGTGTTGTTACAAAATAATGGTATAAAAATAATTCATTGGGTTGGAGAAGTAAAATAAAATAAATGAATTTATGAGAAACCATTACCTTTAATTTTGGAATCTCTGTTTGGTTTGAACCAAAAGGACTTCTTGAAGTGCCTTTTGCCTAAGATAAGGCATCTAGGTGGAGGATAAGGATTTAGGTAGCTTAATTGGGTAGAGGATGGACGATAAAAAATGCTTCAGAGGTCTGAAGAATTGGTTTTAAGTGGTATCTTTTTGTAAGGGGGAGGAGGGGCACTTTAGGAAAGTGTGAAACTATTATTTTATTATAAACTTATCTTTATTTTCAAAAGGTCAAAAACACATAAAATCATAATATAAGATGAGTAATATTCTAAATAAAATCATCCAATCATAATTTGACTTGTTTGGAATAAATTTTAATCATTATAATTTTATTTATTTAAATCATTTATTAATGAGGTAAACACTGCATCATTATTGTGTCATAAATAATTTAATTTATTTGATGTCTAAAAATTAAAAAAATACAATGACGTAGGAAATATTTTTGTATTTCTAATAAATATTTATAAATGAAAATATAACCTATATATCCCATGTAAAAATTATTTTACTAAAAGATATTTGTTTGTGTCATTTTTGTCTTTACTTATATTAATTAATCTAAAGAGTCATTATCACTCTCAATCGGCTCCATGGGGTCCCAAAATCGACCCAATGGTGCCCATGGTTGGCCATGACTCATCTAATAAGGTTATGAAAAGTGTTAATGTAATTTTTGTATTATTATAATATACTTTTTATCTTTAATTACCATATTTACCTTTAACTGCAGTAAAAAAAATTCAAAAGTTACTATTCACCAAAAATTATTTTCATCTTATTGAACCACATTTATTTCATGATATTAACCGTGTCTCTCTTAATTTTGAAATTCAACTCATAGAAGCTGTAAAATTTCATTTAAATGTAAAAGTCATTTTTTTAACTACTACTAAGTGGTTTCACTATTCATCAAAAATTGAAGTTTATCAGATAAATACCCAAAATTCAGCCTAAGATTTATTTGATATTAAAAATTCAAAAATGATGCATTTTTTACCAAATTCAAAAAAATGGAATTAATTAATTTAAAATTAATTCCCGTTTTTAAAACAAATAGCGTGTTTTTAAGAAATAATAACTATCAAATGATTGACACTTGTTTATGTCCAATTTAAAAGTGAAATTAATTCCAATGTCCAACATTAGATTAAATGGTAAAAATATATTCTAATTACAATTTAAAACAAATTTAAAAGATAATACAAAAATATAAATAAATTTGATTAAAACACAGTTTTGAATTAAGATACAATATTTTTCACTATTCATCAAAAAAATGAATTTTATCAGAAAAATACATAAATTTTACCCAAAGTAGATTTTGATGTCCCAATTCTAAATAAGAATTTTTTTTTCTCAAATATAACATATAAAAAATACCAAAACTATATTTAAAGAGGGTTCTCCATCAAAAGGCGGTAAATTGACCCTTTAAAAAATATTAGAGTATTTATTCTTAAAATCGAAATCCTTTATTATTTTAAGCCTTTAACTTTTATTTGATAAATTAAAAAACATTTAGCAAATATATATAATAATATTTTAGTCAGTTTTATTCATTTCCACCAATAAAATGGCTCGGCGTTAAGTACCATTTAAAATAATAATATTATATTATTACTGTGCACCGTAAGATTTCAAAGAAACCTGTTGTTGTGTATCGGGTAAGAAATAAAACATATCATCCCCATTAAATTAAAATTAAAATTTAATTCACAAATATTAATAAATATGAAAATGTATTATTCTTTATTTACCCAGGATGGTACATCCTTCCCCCCTTTTGGTAATTTCATCCTCGCAATTTAAAAATTAGGCTCGGAAACTTCATTGAAGGCCCTACATCGGAAAAAAGAGTCAATAAAACTGTCACTTTAAAATAAATTAAGAGAAGTAAAAAGGTTAATCGAGACAAAATATACTATGATTCCATGAAAACATGGATATGGAGGGGAACAAAAAGTGTCAAGTTTTGATGGAGAGGGATAGAAAACCTGATTAGGAGAAAGTTAACAACATGAAAAACACAAACTTGTGATGAGATAAATGGTCAATAGTTTCCCTGAAGGAAAAGTAAATGGATAATGTTTTTTTAAGTTTTATTTAATAAAGTTGAGGAATTTATTTAGGAGATTGACTAAGAACATAACGAGATATACTTAATTCTTAAGTAGAGTATCATTCTTTAATAATTTTCTACCACCAACTCATCTTTTTTTTTTCAAGTGATGAGTATTCAAGATGACTTGGTCACACCGGAAGAGATAGAATCAACTACAAGAGAATCACATGATCCAAAAAAGATAAACAATATATTTACCTTGTATTTAGAGATTAACTACCACCCAAATGGTTATTACAAGATCAGATTAACCCCAAAAAGGATAACACATTAGAGAAAGATATACTAATCTCAATTTATAAAATTAAACCAACAATACCCAAAGTTTAATAAATACAATTAAATAAACAATTGTCCTTAAAATCCATCAATATAATCTAAAATAATTTGAAACCCAAAACATATAAGAATTTGATTACATAGTCTTCCACATTAAATTGTATCTGTAAATGACATCAACTACTCTTAAAGTAACATACTTAAAAGTAATTAACCTAAACACATATTCTATATTATAGGTTTATCATTTCCATAAATAACCCAAATAACTATAAATACACAATAAAAACATAGATAACAATCCACCATAACTCCTCAAATGAAATCCCATAGTATTCTATATTTCATGGGCATATAGTGTTCCCAACAAAGCGAACGTCTTACAAATAAAATTTGTCACATAATCACAAAATCTTTTTCCTATACTAAGGGTATTAATTTGAAAAGACATAAGATCCCAAATCAAATTATTATTGATCAATAAAATCATTTAACTAAAAATAATTATTCACACTAACTATAGACTTTACGTAGTCTAGTGGTAGGTGATAAATCCCAATCGCACTCTGGTTGTGGGTTCGATTCCCATAGCTTTGTCTGACGCAAAGGGTTATCACACGGTCTACCTGTTTTAATTTTTCAAAAACTATATTTTATAACATTTCCAAAATAAGAAAAATTCCTCAAAATAACCATTACATAATTTAACCACAAATGTTATCTCATACCTTGAATTTTCAACCCAAAATATAATAACATGTAATTGCCTCAAACCCAATGATCATATAAAACCAAATGGATATTTATAACTATATCCACAAGATAAAAGATAATTCTTCCTAAAATATCATTTTCACATGACAAACTGTAGGGTTAAAAATACAAGAGAAAATTATTCCTAAGTAATCTCATCAACAAGGAGCACTAATACTTTTAAAAAATTACTCCAGCCATTTATTTCCACATAGCTTCTTCTTTGACCAAGAAAATATCCTAAAGAATAGGGAATTCATTGGGGTATTGGATAGGTCCCCTACATTTACGGAAAATAACTGTTAATGGATTATGGGGACCATTTTTATTTTCTTCTATAACAATCTTCATTTTTCCTTGGCAATTATTCACTTTATGTCATTCTTTCCCACACGTAAAGCATTTCTTTGTTCCATTGAGACACTTTCTTAGTTGTCTCCTTCCACATTTCCTACATGATAGAAATTGATGATTCTTTTTCTCTATAGTCTCCACTAGTGGAGCTCTTATCATTCATCACCATTCTCTTCTTTGTTGATTCTGGGAGTTGGTTAATATATATGATTTTGATCATATTTTTGGAAAACTGATTTGGTATGAACACGATATATTTTACACCAATCAAAAATCCATTTTTTTCTCATTTCCACCATCGATCCCACCTTGTACATAATTCTCAATGTTACTATGACTTCCTTGGAATCCAGCCATTGACTAAAATCAGAAAACATTGTCCGAGTATGAATAGTTATAAAATTATTTTAAAAATATCATCACACATTATTTTCAATCAAAAACACTATATTATTAACCAAGGTTATTTATTCTCACCTTATATTAAAATCCTTCATATCGGTTTGAAAAGAAATTTTAAATTATCCTAAGCATATCCCTCGGTAGTTTCGTAACTAAGAGTGCAGCAATGCCCGTTGTCAAGCACCAGTTCCCATTTGAGTCTATCTCAAAGAGGTTTTTTCAGGTTTTAAACTTAGGTACATCTATGCCAGAGATTCTTCTACCTACTCGTATACATACATGGATTTATTGATTGGAAAAGTCACACAATCTCTAGAATACCAATATTTTAGGAAGTTCTTCTATACTAATTCTCAAAGTCTATCTTAGGGCTATGTGCTCTAATCAAGGTTTATCTAAATCTAGCTTCCAAGGTTTGTACTAAAATTTCTATAATACCAAATTTAACACCCCGACCCTAGTTACCCAAATTCGGTGCATTATTACATAACATTGGCTTGATACAAGGAAATCATGTCCAGAATGACCGATCATTTTAGTGGCCTTGGAAATACTAGAAATATTCATAAGGTAAATATTACTACTTAAAAAGAAAAAAACCCAATATTATTCCATTGGAAACACCCAAGCTTCTTAGATTATGCCTGCAAGTCACTCATAACTAACTTATTCACATCCTGGTAAAAATAAATCATAGAAAGGGGTGAGCTCAAATGCTCAGTAAGGATAATAGTATAGAAGAAACATTTATAAATAATCATAAATATTTAAAGAAATTCATAACAAAAACAAAATCCTTTTAAACTTTAAATTCACCATAATATGGAAAAAAATTAAATAATGCCATTTATTTATTCACATGGATATTCTACTTGTCAAATAATCATATGCAATATCAGTAACCACTTTCATAATGATGGAATTCATAATGACACACTATCACAACCACATAGTCAAGGCCTTGGGCCAAGACTCCAAATAAGATTTTGTCAAGGCCTTATTCCAAGACACTAGTTTGTCTCATGAGACCTACCTATGCATTGCGGAGCTATAGAGGGCTCCACCTGTCATTTACTAAGTCCAATTGATTCCTCATATGAAATTTTTGAAACATAACATAAAAATTCGTATTAAAACTAGCCTACCAAATGTCAATACTTTAACCACAAACTATGAATGGTATGAAAATAGCACATCCCTAGTCAAACATAACTCATTCGATACAATATGGAATATTTTATTGTATCAAATTAACCTCAATGAAGAATAATTAAGGATATTTACATAGATGAAATAATCATAAAAATATTAGATAGAAATATCCCCCTTTTTCATGAAATCATTTAAAATAGATTTTTGAATCAAAGTATCCCATAAAACATTGAAAATTTTAAAAGGAATTTTAATTTTAAAACTTTAATGTTCATATAAATAAATCCTTAAAACCATTTTTAAAATAGGGACATTAATGAGAAAGATTTATAATAATAAATCTTTAAAACATTTAATATGATATTATAGTTAGAGTTCCTAACCAAAATAGAGACACTTGGATACCAATAGTTGAGGTAATCAAAACATTTTAATATCATGATAATAAAGGGATTAATGATATACTATGTCAAAGTACATTATATACACCATATAAAAGTTATTTGGTGTAAAATAACAAAGAAGACTCAATGGAATGTAAATTGAGATGAAACTTCTTATAAAGACTGTATCCTTAGGTTAAGGATAAATCAGTGACATAATTATGTGTGAAAAATATAAATACACTCAATATAATTGGATATTCAGTGTAAATCAATCATAGTACACTCACACATATTCTTGTAAAAACAACACCAATGAATTGGATATTTAACTCAACAAATGGAGATTGAGTTAAAATTACTCTTATCAAGTTCATATCAATGACTTGAGAATTTATCAATCGGGTGATTATGTGTATCAAAATTATATCCAAAAAAGGGGAGTGGAAATTATTACACTAGAAAATTAGTTGTGATTCCACACATAATCTTGGAGTAAAATAGTCAATGAAGTATGCGTAAAGTTGAATGAGTGGAAATTGAAATTTCAAATTCCATTATCGATTTGGTAACTTACGAAACATACACCCATGAAAGAAGGATCATACAATGATGATGTAAATATATATAAATTAAAGTATATTAAATAATTAATACAATCATTTGAATTACAGAAACCACATGCAATAAATAAGAGGTGAACAATTTAAATCTCACAGAATTAAAAGTGAGATAAGAAACCCCTTACCTCAAGTTTGAATGGTCTTTTGTGTTCCTTATTCATCCTGAATAATAAACATAAGTTAATTTATACATGATTAAGAAGAATTTTAAATTTTATTATTAATTTTATATCAATTATTACCTTTCTATAATAATTAGTCGATTATTTGAGTTCATGTTGGATATTTTATTGATATTCGTAACTTGAGTAAAAAATGAACATATTATAATTAGAATTTGTCCATGTGTTCAAAAGTCCATTATCTCCAGAATTATATAAATGATTTTGATATCATATAAATATTATATATCCACTATATATGTATATTTATAATAGTACATAACATTTGGAGATAAGAAATGAAATGCACCTTTCATGGAGACGATAAGTCGTACGTACGCATGAACGCTACTTTCATTTCTATTTTTTATTTTAATGGAATTAAAACATAACAATACATAGGTAAATTATAATTCCAGTATAATATCATATGATATATGTTTTACATAATTCAATTTACTCTATTCTTTATAGGTTCCATGAATGTCATTAACGAATCATATCACCTTGTGGGGGAGGTAGTCTGCACTTCCTCAAATGAAATTATCATGGTCACACATATTGGAAGGCATATTGGTGTGTTTTTTAAATGAAAATTACAGAATAATATGGAAAAAATAAACATAATAAACATAATATATAAATAAAGTTCCGTCATAATGGCCACCATAAGAGGCAGTAGGAGATAACCGAATAATAATCATTTCGTGAGGCGTTAGTTTTCCATCCACAGAAACATTATGTTCTTCACCCATTATATGGAGGTGTGTGTAAGTGTAGCTAAAATAATTCTTATATCAAAATCATAGTATATTTGAATATAATGGTCTTGTAACAAAATAAAGGAATAAAAAGAGTTCATGGTGTTGGAGATGTAAAATAAAAGAAATGAATTTAAGAGAAACCGTTACCTTTAATTTGGGTAACTCCCTTGGTTTGGAACCAAAAGGACTTATTGAAGTCACTTTTGAATATGTTAATACTTCTAGGTGGAGTATAGGGATGTAGTGAGCTTAATTGGGAAGAGGTTGGGCAATCCAAAAGGCTTGAGAGGTGTGAAGAATTGGTTGTATGTGGTCTCTTTTTATAAGTGGGAGGAGAGGCCCTTTAAGAATGTTTGAAACTATTATTTTATTATAAACGTATATTTGGTTTCAAAAGGTCAAAAACAAATTATGATCAATGATATGTTGACTAATATTTGAAATAAAATCATCCAATCAGAATGTGACATGTTTTGGATAATATTTTAATCATTATAATCTTATTTATCTAAATCATTTATTAATGAGGTAAACACTGCATCATTATTGTGTCATAAATAATTTACTTTATTTGATTTATAAAAATTATAAAAAAATACCATTATGTAGGAAATAGTTTTGGTTTTCCAATGAATATTTATAGTTCAAAATATAACTTATTTAACCCCATGTAAAAATTAATTTACTAAAAGATATTTGTTTGTGTCATTTTTATCTTTACTTTAAATTAATTAATCTAAAGAGTCATTATCACTCTCAAGCTGCTCTATGGGGTCCCAAAATCGACCCAAGGATTCCCATGGTCGGCCATGACTTATAAAATTACGTTAGTATAAGTGATAAAGTTATTTTTGTATTATTATAATTTAATTTTTACCTTAAATTACCTTATTTACCTTTAACTGCGGTAAATAAAAGTCAAAAGTTACAATTCACCAAAAATTATTTTCATCTTATTGAACCAAATTTTACTTCTTATTATTAACAGTGTCTCTCTAATTTTTGAAAATTCAACTCATAGAAGTGGTAAAATTTCATTTAAATATAAAATTTCATTTAAATGTTTTTATTATATATTCAATGAAATGTTTTATTATTAATTTAATATTTTATAAAGTCATGGGTTTTGAATAAATACACTATGCTAATTAAAAATATAAAAATATGACTTCATAGAATATTGGGAAATTATTTTAAAATTAATATTTTCCAATTAAATAATACAAATATTCAAAAAAGGATACCATATTTGAAATCATGTGGTTCAAAACTGTTAAATTAGTCACTTTATTTTTCCTCAATATGAATATTAACCATTGTGAACTTTTTCATCTAAATAATGGGTAAATCAGTTAATTCAAGGAAAGTAATAAGTTTTACGATTAGCATAGGTCATCTAAATTCTTATTTTATGAATGAAATTTGACCCTTACAAATTTATTTTTTAAATTTAGTTTTTTATGGGACACTTGTCAAAAAAATAAACAATTTAATATTTAGGGATATGGAAAATAAAAATTGTAACTCCACTACATTGAAATATATGTTATATGTTCATATAAGGAAAAATAATTCTGTAAATGAATCTATATTTTTAGTTTTAGAGTAATATTTTTTCCCACGATGGTTATTTTTTTTAATTTTTAGATATTATATAATTACCACATATTCTAATGCAATGATGGAAAAATATATTTTTTTGATTAGAGGATAAATAAAATAAATGAAATTATTAATATTTAAAGTAATAAAATTTCTGTTAGTTACATTAAAACATGATAATTTTTGATAAATATTACATATTAGGGATATGTGAATGGATTCTGCTATAATGAAATATTTTAATAGAATCATTTAATTTCAAATTATATTAATTGTTTAAAAATGAAAATAAAGAAATTCATTGAAGATAAATTTTTTCAAATTTATTAAAAATAATTTATATCAATAAACATGACAAGGGGGATAAATTAAGATCTTAAATTTCATATCTCTTCCATTTATGATCTAATTATCAGCCTATAAAGGAAATTATGACCCTGTAATTGTGAAAAATGTTATATTGCAGTTATGATTATACTTGTATATCTATAGAGTTGAAGAAATATTATTTTTGAACTTCCATATAAACCTGTAAAAATTTTATTTATTGATTCAATTTAGACTGTATCCAATATTATAATTATTTCTATGTTCATTAGGAATAATTTCTGATGATAATAGATTAATTATATTTTATTCATTTTGGTTATTCCATAATTTCCATTTCCCTATATATAAATGGATACCCATTCATTCTCTTCAATAAAAAACATTGAGAACCAATATTTTACAAATCATAACCATTTCTCTTATAAAAATATTTATGAATGTTCTGGAGGATATGGTATCCACAAATGTTCATCAATAGTTTCTATAAGAAATGATCTATAGGAGGACCCTTAAAGTATAGTTAATGAAATTTTTGATAAATTATTTTAAACATAATGAAATAATTTTTTAAAATAGGAAATAAAAAATTATGTTACAGTGATGTTTTTGGATTCTTTTTAAAATATTAATTTTCTAGTGAATAGTTAAAAATTTACTTCTTTAAACAACTGCCTATTTCATGATATTGAAATTGAATTTATTATTTTATTTTTTTCTCACATATAAAACTATAAATAAAATAATGTTATAGAATAAATTAATATTTTATGTATTTATATTATGGAATTTTAAATAAATATATTAAGAAATAATAAATTAATTATGGGTAGTTTTCGTGAAACTAATATGTTTATTAAAATTTAATATTATAAATATTTAATGGAAAATAAATTATCTTAAAAAATAGATTCATAAATTTATATTATATTTTATAATGTTTATTAGGAAATTTTAAGCGAAATTAATTATTTTTTCAATGTGCCATAAAATAATTTATAATTTTAAAATTAGGATTTTTCAAATAATTGATATTTTATTTAAAAAATAAATTTTATAAATTTATAAAATTATTTCCAAAAAATGGATTCCATTTTTTAATTATGATAGAAAAAAAATTGTTACAGTTATTTTTTATAATTTTGTAAAATAGTTTAATTTTTGGTGAATATTGGAATATTGTAATTTATGGTGTTTTAAATTATTGAAAATAAATGTACTATTGAGTCATGATTGAGTCATTGATTATATAAGTGACAATTATCTAGAAATAAAATGTTCATGAAACTATATAGAGTCAAAATAATCAAAATTATTAATATTTTTGTGCCAAAATAATAATCTAATTAATAAAACTATCCAAAAAATACACATCTCATCCACTATAAATACCGCCCCTCTCAACCTCTTCTTTGTGCACTTAAAAATACTTGATTATATTAAAATTTATTCCCAGTACCTATCCCCAAACTCTCCCCCAATTTTTGGTCTTTCTGGTTTCACCTAAAAGACTATTTCATGGTTCCTTAAAGAGTTTCTCAAATATAAGAAATAAATTATTAAAATTCACTTTTGTTATATTGTTTTTCATGAAATTTCATTTCTTTTATTGTCATTACCACACCTCACCTTCCAAATATAACATAAAAAATATAGAATAGAAAATATATTGTAATTTTATTATTTTAATGGTTTATGAACCATCAATTCCCTCTCTTCTCCCTTTGTTTTAAAATAAATAAAACCTTACCCCAAGGAGTCGATTCATGACATTCATGAATAATGATTTCTCATTTTATAATTCATCCATAATGGATTGTTATAATACCATTATTATTGTTAAAATATATTTTATAATTTATATTAAATCGTATTTAGTGCTATGGATCTAGTGAATATTCAAAATTTAAATTAATTATACAAAACAAGTCCTTGATGATTGAAAAAATGTCAAAATTATCGAAGTGGATATCATTGTATTTTTAACTAATGAATATTACTCATATGAGAAAAAATAATCTATACAAACATTAAATATTAGGGATGTAAATTACTATCATATAACTTCAATTTTGGATAACTATTCACATTTTACATGATGATTTATACACGTATAATGGTGAACCAATCATGAAATCCAAGGATACAAACACTCTCAGACAATGATATTAGAAGGATATAACACTTCAGAAAGGCCATAAATGAACATAATAGAATAAATATAATTAAAATACATTTTTAAGTGAATCATTGTTAAATTAAAAGTTAATATATTTTCAATAGTCTAGAAATTTTGGAAAAGTGTAGAATACATTCTGACATACGTTAAGGGTTTCTTCAAAAACAACCATTTTCTATCAGGAAACACTTTCTCTCCCTTTACCCAAATTAAATCCTTAATTATTATTATTTACTCCTCATAAATTTTTTTATATGTTCAAATGAGAATTATAATGATTGATTCATCATATTTTGTGAGGTAATTACATGTTTTATAAGGTTTCATTTTCTATACCTCTTCATAAGTACACCCAATTAAAAAGAACCTCCCAATTTATTACAAATTTTAAATAAAACTCCATTATATATTTTATGAACCCAATTTTTTTATAATCATTAATTTTATCATTAAATACATTTTGATTTCATTTTTGTTTTTCTATAAATAATTAGGAATTTTTCTGCTGCAAAGCATCTATGATATTTTCTATTACATCGCAGTATTGTGGATCAATTATAAATTTTTTAAATGATATTATTAAATATTTTCACATCAGCTTCCTTCTTTTTGTATGAATAATATTTAAATATTCCTAAAATCTAATTTCATCCCTATTTAAAATTTAGGATTTTCATTATTTCAATCATATTTTAATGAAGAATGCATATGATTTTTCTAAATAACTATTCTTTCAAATTTAAATCTATATTTCTCTCAAGAATTTTTCAATGATTTTGTTAAATTATTTTCCTCTATTTTAATAACCTCTTCTACATAATATAAGTAATTGATATTTATCTCTCATATTAACCTAAATAAAAAATTTATTGATTGATTTATGTTTATTTTTATGGATTTACTATCTTGATACCATTCTCCATATTACTCTATATAGTTTATGATTATGTTAACTATTTGGGGAAATTATTTAAATTTCATATACTTGTTTAAATATGAATTTATATGATGATTATGTTTCACCTATTTCATATGAGTAATTCATTGGACCTATTAAGTGGTGAGTGTGTCATGTTATATCCCCTCACTGCATTTATAGGCCTTATGAGACAAACATGACAATGTTTTTAACCACTTATATATGTTTTCCTGGTAAAATCCTTAATGGTATGTTTATGATATCTTGAATTATTTACTCCCTAATTATGATACTGTTAATTGATATTTAATGTAATTAATGATCTTATAGAATATCTATTGTTAAAATTCATTCTAATGTGACTATTTATACGAAATTATTTATTTATCATTTATTTCCACCATGTGATGTTCATGATTATATTTTAATGACATGTGTTTTTAGAAGATGAACTTTCATTATTGTTTATGTTTATCAAAGATTTAGTTGTATTACCCTTTCTATGAATCTATACTCACCCAATTATAATGTTTTATTTTTCAACAGTATATGGATATTTATATTATGAATGACTTTCATTGGTAATATATCAGTTTTTGGGTGTTTCTAATCGAGTTATTATTTTTTATTATCAAGGTGTAATTTTAAATTTATGTGTGTATATTTTATTCACAAATATAATAAACTATTTTATCCTTTGGGAAGAAACTAATATCTCATATTACAAATTTCATAAAGTACGTAACCAAAAATTGATTACTGTCATTTGGGTATTTATTGTTTGCATCACAGAATGTTTAGTAGAATCTTTGGAAACTAGATTTTAGAATGATAAGATAGAAAATAAAACCATACGACATAATATTTAAATAATCCCAAAGAAACAAACAGTATCAATTATAAATTAGATATGACTACATTTTTAATTTACAATAATAAATTTAATAGGTTTAGATTACAAAATATGATTCATATTGTTATGAGGTTATATATTGTATTTCATTGTTTAAAAATGGATCATACTAGATGGAATATATTCCTTAACAACACAAGTATTCCATATAGGGATTCTCATGCTAAAAAACATATAACTATACTGGAACTACTGAATTAGGTTATGATACATAAACATACTGGCATAAAGTATCCTAATCCACAATGTAGTGTAACCATGTTAGATAACTTTATGAAACAAAATCATTCATCGTTAAATTGTACTAAAAAATGTATTTTAGAAATATAAATGTTTTGTAGAAAGATATTTCTCACATTAGGATGTATTGGAATAAAGAAGTTTATCATGGATATTTGTCATCTCTTAAGAGAGGAAGAAAAATGATGGTCTTTTATTAATGACACAAATGAGGGGGGTGAAATTGAAAAATGTAATGGAAGGATTTTAAGTAAATGTTCTTCGATAATTATTTCCCTTGTGAATAATAAGAGGATATGGAGAAAAAAATATTGATCATGGGGGGAAAATGTGGATGAAAAGATTTTTATGTGTGAATCCAACATTACACAGTAATAAAGACATTCCATAGACAACATATATACTGCATGGAGTAATATTGATTATTTCTTTGATGGTCTAAATAAAATTCCAGAATGGGAACCAGTATTTTATACCATCAAATCATATATTGATATAATATCATGTTCTATCAAATTAGATAAATAATTATCCATGTATTATGAATTTGAATGGTAGTATGATATGAAGAGTACGAGAGTGAAATATATAGATAAGCGGAATTGGGTAATTATTTAGTTTCCAACGTGTGAAAATTATAGAAAGAAACACCACAGTTATTTCTTGAAGGTAATGATTTTTTTCTATAGGTGTGGTGTCACGAACCAAATCTGGTCGGCAATATTAACGGAAAAAACCCCAACCCATAGCAAGGCCCGAAGGGTGTTCCCTTTCCCCACAAGATGTCACAAGTTCCCGTGTATCATTTATCTTGGTTTGGGAATGAATAACCCGAATATGTATACATAAAACATCAAAAATATTTGATAAAATGAATCTGAAAAATTCATACTAGCAAGGTTTATAAAAAAATCCAGAACTGAATACATAAGTTCAAATAAAATACCAAAGATCCAAAGACACATTGATACAACAACAAAACATTGACATGGACTCTACATGACAAGGGGTCATCACCCCCAAGCTGTCTCCACAACTCCGTCCCAAGGATGGGGACTAACACCCTAAACCGCCATAACTCTTGACCTTTCCTTTACCTGAGTCAAACATAACCAAGTCTACTTACACCCAATGAGTGCAAGTAGGGTGTGAGCATAAGACCAATAGGATACCAACTAATGGTTCCAAATCTAATGCAATACAATGTGAAAAATAAAGATGTTTTAATAAGCAAAGAAAAGCAGCGATAAAATCCATGAAATGCAACTTTCAATTGATAACAGTTTTCAAGCTAAAAATCTCAGAATGTTCACACATTTAAATTGAAATGTGAGATACTATAATGTACTACCAAAAACACCCCAATACAAGGGTAAACACCCCAAATCCAATGAGCACCAAAACAAGTAACACCCCTAGGCAGCTAGATAGTCTCGGGCCCTATGTACCTCGTACCTCGGTTTAAAGTATCCATGTCACAATACTTTACCATGCATGATCCACTAGTAGGGAAGATACCCATAACCTAGTGGTCCCCAAATATCATCCACATAGTTTAGTTAGAGTTTCTGTTATCCATTTTCTCAGTGAAATAGGGACACAACCCATCTGATTCACTAGCCGTACTGGTATATATCATCCCACATAAGTACCAGGGATTCCCCTTTTTGTGCTCAAACAATTTCACAAAAAAAACACAAAATTTTTCATATAAAACAACACTAATGGTCACAAACAAACAATACAGTAGCTATACACACTTTATACCATTTAAACCACACAATAAAATATTATGAATTTAAATAAAACAACCTCTCAAAATATACCATTTTTTTCACCTAAAGCTCTTTGAAATATCCACAATGTAGTCTATGTGCACACTTTTAAGTCACCAAAAAAAATTGCATTTTAATAAATTTTAATGAAACCAACAATTCAGCTTTGGGGTAGCCCCATGTTAACCAAGAAGTTATATGTTTTTAAAAACCCCCATTTTCAAACAAACATGGCACTTAAAGCCCATTTGCTTCCCAAACACCATTTAAACAAACATTTTCAGCAACAAAAAAAAAGAATAAACATTAAAAACATGATTTTATGTCCTAATACAGTTCAGTAAAATCCACAAAGTAATTATTGGTCATCCAAAAATGAACCAATAAAAGATTTTTATGAAAACCACAAAATTTCACCAATAATTGGAAATTAAAATTCATTTGATTTATAAATGCAAATAAAATGATTTTTTTCAGAAACATTCAAATTCAATAAACATAAAAATACCAAGAACATAGAAATCTGGATCACAAAAATTACGTGCACAATGGAATCACCATACAAATTATGGAAAACCCTTGAATCATTATGAAAAAATTAATTTTCACCACCGCCACACCAATAAGGACATATAAGAAACCTAAATCCACAAGAATTGCAAAATAAAAACTGAGTTTAAACCTTAGGTTTGAAACCCAACCCCCTGTTGATTTGGGAATTCAAGGAAGATGGAATAAAACCTAATAAAAACAAATGAAACCCTTAGAAATTTTAAATAGGAAATAAATAGACTCGCTTAATTGAAGTATCTTGATGTAATCACTCTAAAAAACAATAGATGAAATTTAAAATAGCCACAATTCAGGGTTCGTTTGAACAAGAATCAGTATTCCATTTAGGAACAATAATGGTGGAAAAATATTAAGAATTGAGAGAGTTATGAAAGAAATAAGTTACCTCTTAAAATATGGACTATTTGAGGAACCCTATAGAGTTATGCACCAATTAGAGATGAACTAGAGCTCCAAAGAGGGGTGAGAGAATTTAGACGCATTTCTGGGTAAAAAATGACTTCGGTGAGACTTGTAATCACATAAAACCACCAAAAATTTAACATTTTATAAAACAAAAAAATTTCATTTTTAAAACTAGAATTGGGATTTTGGGTAGGCCCAACCCCTTAAATAAAAATCCAAATAAACCTTTATCATGGATTTATAAAGGCTCAAAATTTACTTGGTGGTGTTAATAGGTCAGGGGAGGCCAATTAATAATTTTAATGGATGAAAAATATTGAAAAATTAATGAGCTTTAAAAGAAAAAAAAATTATTTTTAAAATTGGAATTGGGCTCAGGGTTTGGCCCAATTCATGAAAACTCACTCATTCCTCCATAATAACTTAGGAAACTACAAAAAAAATAATGAATAGAAATTAAATGAAATTTAACTTTAAAATAATTCATGTATGTGACAATTCTCCCCACCAAGAAAGAATTTTCGCCCCAAAATGTCAACCTGAATCTTCATTCGAAAACAAGAATGAGTACTCTTCCTCAACCCATGACTTTCGCTCCCACGTCTCATGTATATCATTCCCATTCTACCATAGAACCCATACTAATGGAATATACTTCCCTCTATGTATCTTATCCCAGGATTCCACTATTTTCACCGGCCTCTCAACAACAGACAAGTCAGGCTCTATCTCTAGTTGTTCCCAACTCAACACATTGGACGGATCCGGGTTGTATTTCTTCAACTAAGAGACGTGGAAGAAATCATGGATGGACGTCAACTGAGAAGGTAAGGACAACCTGTATTCCACATTTCCAATACGCTCGGTGATCTCAAAGGGCCCAAAATACCACAACATCAACTTACCTTGCTTCTTCAATCGACGATGGCCCAAATGAGGGGCCACATTCAAGAATACCATGTCACCAACAAAAAACTCTAGGTCTAAACACCTCTAGTCAGCATATGTTTTATGAAGAGTATGAGCTATCAATAAGCACTGCTAGATTAACTTGACTTCTCATAAGTCTCTAGCAGAAGGCTCAGCCCCAACAATGAAGTCTCTCCTACCTCAGCCCAACATAGGGGGGCCAAAATGGCAGACCGTAGAGAACCTCAAAAGGGGCCATTCGAATCGAGGATTGGTACCTGTTATTATAAGAAAACTCAACCAATCCCAAATGGATTTCCAAGAACCTCTACAGTCTAGGACACATGCACGAAGCATGTCGTTTAAAATCTGATTCACTCGCTCTATCTGACCATCTGTCTGAGGGTGGTATGTCTTGCTCATCTTAATATGACACCCCAAGGCCTTCTGAAGGCCTTCCCAAAATCAAGAAGTGAAGCGGGGGTCTCTATCTGAGACAACTGCTGATGGTACTCCATGTAGTCTCACCACTTTCTTAAGATACAAATGGCCCAACTCATCCAGTTTAGTTGTATCTTTTATCAGAATGAAGTGGGATGATTTTTTTAGATGATCAATCACCACCAAAATGGTATTCTTACCCTGAGGAGTACGAGGTAATCCAACAATGAAGTCCATGGAGACCTCATCCCACTTCCAGGTAGGAATGGGTAGTGGATGGAGAATAATAGAAGGCCTTATGGTGCTCTTCTTTCACCTTCTGGAATGTTTAGAATCTCGAAAAAAGTCTGTTATGTCCCATCTCATAACAGGTCACCAAAACTGGCAGTAGACATCATAATAAATATTAGTATCACCCGATTGGACAGACCACTGAGACTGGTGGCTTTCCTGTATCACCACCTTCTGCAGATACAACGACACTACTGATCGACCCTTGAAGCACAAGATGCCCTCGAGAGATGACGACCAATCATAGGATGTCTCCCCACCATGAAGAAACTTCTTCGACCATTGATAAAGCTCATTACTGGGCTGTTCTCGCTAAATCAACTCCAATAGAGAAGGAGTCAACTGGATGCTCGGTAAGAATGCCCCTCCACTATGTTCCCTGGTCTACACATGCATCTGATAAAAGAGTCCCATCAATGTCCACTCATCACTAAAATTTCTCAAAACCTGCACTAGAACTCTTCTGCTTAAAGCATCAACCACCATATTACCCTTGCCTGAGGTATAGACAATTTCAATGTCGAACCCCATCAAGTACTCGATCCAGGGATGCTGCCTCATGTTGAGGTCCTTATGCGAGAAGATATAGTCTAAGCTTTTGTGATCAGTGTAGACCACAATCTTCTCCCCAAAGAGGTAGTGACACAAAGTCTTCAAATCATGCATCAACACTACCAAATCCAAGTCATATGTAGGGTAGTTCTTTTCGTGTGGTCGGAGATGGCGAGAGCCATAAGTCACCACGTGATCATCCCGCACAAGCATACACCCAATACCCATACCTGAAGCATCACAATAGGCCACATATCCCTTTCTAGATTTCGGAAAAATCAGAATGGGGGTGGTAATAAATTTCCTCTTCAGCTCCCTGAATGATGCCAGACATTCTGGAACCCATACAAATTTTACCCCTTTATGGGTGAGCGCGGTCATTGGTGATGCAAGCTAAGAGAAATCCCAAACGAATCACCTGTAATAACCAGCCAGGCCAAGGAAACTCCTGATCTCAAACACATTCTTTGGTTGCTCCCAGGACATGACCGCACAGATTTTCTTGGGGTCCACATAAACTCAATGTTCCGAGATCACATGCCCTAGAAATCTCCCCTCACTGATCTAGAAAGTGCACTCTGATAACTTTTCATAGAGGCGATGATCCCGTAATGTTCCCAAAACGATCCTCAAGTGATGTTTGTGTTCCTACTTAGAGATAGAGTATACTAGAATGAAATCCACGAACACCACAAAAAAATGAATCGAGATACTGATGAAACACCAAGTTCATGAATTCCATAAAGGACTCTAGAGCATTGGTCAATCTGAAGGGTAGACCAAATACTCAATGTGGCCATACCAGCTTCGAAAGGCTGTCTTTGGGATATCCGACTCTTTAACCGGAAGTTGATGATACCTCAAAATCAGGTCTATCTTTGAGAACGACTTTCCCCCTTAAACTGATCGAACAAATCATATATTTTGGGAAAAGGGTATTTATTATTAATCGTTACCTTATTCAGCTCCTGGTAGTCAATGCACAACCGGAGGGATCCATCAACCTTTTTCACGAACAACACAGATACAGCCCAATGTGAGATGATCGAGTGAATAAATCCTTTGTATTCTATGTCATCCAGCTGTATATTTATTACCCTCAGCTCGGTGGGGGCCATCCGATAAGAGGGAAGAGATATCTGATGTGTTCTCGGTGCCAGAACAATCGAAAACTCCATATCCCGCTATAGGGGAAAACCTGAAAAATCATCCTAGAATACCTCCAAAAACATATTCACTACATGAGGAAGTGGAAATTCAGGGGAAATACCATCCTCTAGCACAAACGAAGATAAATGGAAGATAAAACTTCCCAACATTGGGAGTGGATGCCCTACGCGACCTAACCGAGGATCCCATATTCCATGAAAAACTTGATGACTCCCATCAGGTGTTGTGAAACACAAATGACATCTGTACCAATCGTTGTGTGCCAAGAAGTGTAATATCTAATCCATGAAAAGTATTATGTAAAACAGTTCCATATCTAGAACAAGGAGGTCCCACTCTATCTCAAACCCAAACACAGAAAGCGCACATGAGGGGCACCTGAGGCACTACTCCTTCTTCTTTCCCAGTGGTGCCACCAACTCCAACATGAAAGACATCAACTCAGTTGAAAAATTCAGCAAGTCCACAAAATTGGTAGAAATAAATGGAATAGTGGTGCCAGTATCAAAAAGAGCAGTAGCTATAGAAGATGCGATCCGAATGGTACCTCGAACTGTCGACGTTCCCGCCTCTGATCCTACTGGTGCCTAATCCACTGGATGGAGATGTCTAGTATCTGCCTGAGGGAGACTTCTTGTCTGTGGATATGACCTAAATAAGATCTACCCAGAATATGATCCAACCCTACCACAATGACCTCCAAATCGAGATCCCCCAGTCCTCGATGGCTCGGACTATGCTGGAAATCTTCTTGAAGCCACTGACCCTACCCCACTTGGGAGTGGACGTGCCACACTGTAGAAGCACTGCAAATGCCCCATACCTCCACACTGGTAACAAGGATTTTGTGGAAGTGGACATGCTGGTTGGAAATTCCCGGGATTCCCACATTGGTGGAACATGACCAATATCGCTTCAGAAGCCGTAGAGGAAAACTACCTGGAAGAGTGGCCTGAACTGCCACCTCCTTTCTTCACATGATCCTCCTGCTTCCTATTCTTCTCTGAGAAGCTGCCACTACCCACTGTTGATGCTGAACCATAGAAACCAGTCCTGCCTTTCCTATCAATATTCACCATGCACGCGTGATCAAAGACTTCATCATTGGTCCTCATCTTAAACAATAACACCTAGGAGTATATCTCTGGTTGTAAGCATTTCTCAAACCTCTGGGCCTTCGCCTGCACATTAGAGAAATTTATAGAGCATACCGAACCAACTCAGCGAAACGGTTGGCATACTCCATCAAATATAGATTCCCCTGAACAAGTTCCATGAACTCTCTAGACCTAGCATAAGCCATAACCTTGGGGAAGTACTGTTCATTGATGACAGCCTTGAAATCCCCCCAGTGCATCTGCTCATTCTTCCCAGCTTAATGAACTTACTCCCTCCACTTACAGTCAAGAACCTCTAACAGAAAGGAGTCACACTTCACCTTGAGCTCTTAGGGTGTTTCTAGGAACTCAAACATACTCTTGATCTTCTCGATCCATTCTTCTACTTCCTGGGGTTCTGAGCTACCTCAAAAGGTAGGAGGCTTCTTTTTCAGAAACTCTTGTACTTTTTATTTTCTTGGACCTATCTCTTCTTCCCTAACATTAATAGAAGCAGGAGCTGGTCCCTGTCACAAATCTTGGATATCCCGAACCATAGCCTCCACGAGCCTCTGATCAATCAGTGTGGGAGAACTTTCTCTAGCTTCCTCCTGTGGGCGCACTGGAGCTTTCCGGGGAGGCATGTTGCTTCAAAATGCAATAGTCACAAAACAATAGTCAATACCAAAATTCTGAAAATTATAATCAAATACATCAAATATAAATAAACTAAACACATTTCAGTAATGAAAGAAACAACTACTCCACACCCGCCTGATTTCCACATGTGCTCTACAACCCACACATCTCACCTGGAAGTGAAGTCAATCCGTAAATTCCAACATCCCCTAGTGAATCAATGTCTTCCATGAGAGGTGTGGGCCAGGTACCCTACTCACAACCAAAACCCTGAGCCCCGACAGTATTATCTTATATCTATCACGACTCATCCCAAAATAGCAATATAACCAAAAAACATTAACCTCATCTGATACCATTTTTTCACGAACCGAATTTGGTTGCCACCATTAACGACACCAAACTATGCCCATGGCAGGGTACAAATGGAATTCCATATCCCCTCGGGTTGGAACAAGTGCCCGGGTATCATTTATCTTGGTTTGGGAACAATTTACCTGAATATGTATACATAAAACATCAAAAATATTTGATAAAATGAATCTGAAAAATTCATATCAGCAAGGTTTATTCAAAAATCCAGAACAGAATACGTAAGTTCAAATGAAATACAAAAGGTCCAAAGAAACAATGAAACAACAACAAAACATCCCCATGGACTCCACATGACAATGGGTCATCAACCCCAAGCTGTCTCCACAACTACGTGCCAATGATGGGGACTAACACCCAGAACCACCATCACCCTTGGCCTTTCCTTTACCTGAGTCAAACATAACCAAGTCTACTTACACCCAACGGGTGTAAGTAGGGTGTGATCCTATTCCCAATAGTATTCCATCCAATGATTCCAAATATAATGCATTACAATGTGAAAAAGAAATCAGTTTTAATACGCAATGAAAAGCAGTGATATAATCCTTGAAATGAAACTTTCAATTGATAATAGTTTTCAAGCTAAAAATTTCAGAATTTTCACACATTTAAATAGACGTGTGAGATAAAATAAATTAATTCCAAAAATACCCCAATAGAAGGGTAAATACCACAAATCTAATGAGCACCAAAACTGGGAACACCCCTAGGCAACTACATAGTCTCGGGCCATATGTACCTCATACCTCTGTGTAATATATCCATGTCACAAATCCTTTCCTGTGCATGAGCCACTTGTAGGGAACATAACCATAACCTATTTGTCTCCAAATATCATCCACATAGTTTAGTTAAAGTTGTATTTATCCATTTTCTCAGTGAAACAGGGACACAACCCATTCGGTTCACTTGCCGTACTAGTACATATCTTCCAACCTAAGTACATGTGATTCCCCTTTTTGCTCTCAAACAATATCAGCAAACAAAACACATCCTTTTACATATAAAAACCCACTACTTGTCCCAAACAAACAATACAGTAGCTATACACACTTTATACCATTTAAAACACACAACAAAACATTTTCATTTTCAATAAAAAAACCACTCAAAATATCCCATTGTTTTCCACCTAAAGCTCTTTGAAATATCCACTTTGCACACAATGTGCACACTTTTAACTCACCAAAACAAAAGTTCAGTTCAATAAAAATTTAATTAAACAAAAAATTCAGTTTTTTGGTATCCCATGTGAACCAAGAAGTTATATCTTTCAAAAACCCCCATTTAAACAGAAACATGGCACTTAAAGCCCATTTTCTTCCCAAACAGCATTTAAACAAACTTTCTCAGCGACAAAGAAAAAGAATAAACATTGAAAAAATGATTTTCAGTCCTAATAATGTTCAATAATATTCAAAATGTAATTATTGGTCAGCCCTAAATGAACCAATATAAGATTTGTATGAAAACCGACCCATTTCACAAAAAATTGGAACATAAAATTCATTTTCTTTATAAATGAAACTAAAATCAATTTTTGAAGAAAAATTAAAATTAAATAAACATGAAAATACCATGAACACAAAAATATAAGTAAGAAAAATTTCATTCACAATGGAATCACCTACCAAATTAAGGAAAACCCTTGAATCACCGTTCGAAAATTAATTCGCACCACCGCCGTACCAATAAGGACCTAGAACAAACCTAATACAACAAAAACGTGAAAATAAAACCCAAGGTTAAACCTTAGGTTCAAAACCCTACTCCCTGTTAATTTGGGACTTCAAGTAAGAGGGAATAAACCCTAATAAAAACAAATGAAACCCTATGAAATTTGAAAGAATAAAGAAATACACTCACTTACTTGAAGTATCATGAAGTAATAACTCCAAAATAATAGTATCTGAAATTTAAAATAACGAAAATTATGGTTTAGTTTGAACAGGAATCATTAGGCCATTTAGGAACTAGAATTGGGGAAAATATTAATAATTGAGAGAGTTATAATATAATGAATTTACCTCTTTAAATATAGACGATTTGAGGAACCCTATAGAGTTCTGCACCAATTCGAGATGAACCAAAACTCCAAAGAGGGGGGAGAGAGTATAGACACGTTTCTCGGTTCTGTGCTCTTGAGTGAGACTTGGAATCACCAAAAAATCACAAATATTGAAAATGTTATAAAACAAAATAAATTAATTTTTAAAAATGGAATTGGGCTTTTGGGCAGGCCCAACCCCTTAAATAAAAACCCAAATAAACCTTTGTTATGGATTTCTAAAGCCTCCAAATTTACTTGGTGGTGTTAACAGGTTAGGGGAGGACAATTAAGAATTTTAATGGATGAAAAATCTTGAAAAATTAATGATTTGTAAAAGAAACAAATGTTATTTTTAAAATTGGAATTGGGATCACGGTTTGGCACAATTCACGAAAACTCACTGATTCCTCCATAAACACTTAAGAAACTCCCCAAAAAAATATTGAATAGAAATTAAATTAAATTTACCATTAAAATAATTCTTGTATGTGACATGTGGAGTGAATAAAAACCAGGATCAGGATTTTAAAAGAATATATTTTTTTAATTAATATAAAATAAGGATATGAGGCACAACACAAATTAATGTCCCAAGAGTTAAGGGAATATATATCAAAAAAATGGGATCAAGGTCAACCATATGTTTCTTACATAATAAATGACTAATAGTAAAGATATTTTCGTTTTGGGATTCTGTTAATTTATTATTGTACATATATTTCAGGATTGTACTGAAATACATTTTTTATGGATTTTAAAGAATATTTTTTAAGGGTACCAAGATATTTGGTTTATTTTTAATCGGATAATTTTGAAAATTAAATGGTTGGGAGAATTATAACCCTTATTATGTTCATGAAGTTGAGATAATAATGATAATGGTATAATTATGGTACAATATTGGTGACCAAAAAATTGGTTAGTGGTTTTAGGTTTTATGCTATCTTTCCAGGGGTTACAATATGTTATGATTTATGGAATGTATTCAATAACATGAGATCTTATTTTTGGAAGAATTTTATTTTTAAATATTATTTCAATATGATCTAGGAATTGATATATTTTTTATGAGATAAAAAATAGTTTTGTTATATAATTTTTGGGAATCTAGTGCTATGTAGATTCTTTAATTCAGTGAACTTACCTCTAAATTAATGGTCATTGAATTTGAATAGAATTATTTTAAGTGAATAATATGACTAAATAATAATATTATTGATCAAGGATATTATTTATTAATATTAAATTATGATTTATCCTATTTTATAACCTATGATAACTTGTTTTGTTATAGTAATAATTTAATGGATGAAGGAATGACATATAAATTATTCGAGAAAAGTGAATTTGGGAAATAACATATTGAATGTCTATATAAAGATGTAATAAATAAAGTTGAGATATATTAAAGATAAACGAAAATATGAAATTATTAAGTGGTTAATAATAATTAATATTTATTTTCACATGTTATTTTTTGGACAGAAAATGAAAATCTAAACTCTATGAAAATGAATTTGGAACAGTATTGTTATATGTTTACATTTCATTTTGGGAAATTAATGGTCATTTAATAGATCATATATTTATGATATTTTGATAATTATATTACTAATGAAAATTTTCTTTATCACTATCCATCATAGAATGATAGTTAGATTTCATTTCCTGGACCATCCATTCACTAACCACTAATGTTCTCCAATAGGGAAACCTACTTTTGTGGTGACCATCACATTGTCTTTTACCTCTTTTTAAGAATATGGTTTCCTAATCCTTTTTTTGTACGTGTGATATAAAAAATGTTATTCTAAATGATAACTCATCATTATTGAAAAAAGTTTAGATTTAGATGATTATATTTATTTATGTACGGGAGAATGTAACACCCAAATATTTTATAGTATGACTATTTAAAATTTAACAACATCAATAAATCTTGTTGCATGGAACAATAAGTTAATTACAACAATATACTATTTTAAATGTGACCATAATTACATTTATTTTGAATTTTAAAGCATAAAAAATATTTACTACATTATGAAATTTATATTTTGGAATTCATCCAGATGATTTTTATATAAATAAGAAAATAATAAATAAATTGTCAATTATAAAATTTTATTTTTCTAAAAGATATTTTGAAACCTTTTTATGGAGAACATGTTTAATAATTAAATTATTACACTATAATATCATTTACATGAAAAATTAAATTAAAATTTTAAAATTAGAATGTCAAAAATTGCATAGTGTAAATTTTGATATTTTTCGGAAAATATTAATTTTCTATTTAATAGTAAAAAATAATCAGTTTTATAAATCATTCAATTTCATTATATTAATATTATACTTATGATTTTAGTTATTTCACACATATTAAATTATAAATACAATTTAGGTATCTCACAATATAAAATATTATATATTTATATCAATGAATAATTAAATAAATGTAATTGAAAATGATCAATTATAGACTAGTATTTTAGTACAACATATATGTTGATTTATAATTTTGTATTTATCTAATGTCATTAATGATTATTTATTTTCTAAAAATATATTGGAAAACCAATTTTTATGTTTCTTATGATAATATGATTATTTTATGAGGCCATAAATAAAATTTCAATGTGAAAAAATATGTTATAATTTTAAAAACAATTTTTTTTGAATAAATGTGGATTTTAATGAGATTTTTTTTTATCAAAATTACAAAATTATTTTCATAAAATGGAATAATTGTTTATTTTATACTTGTCAAATAATACTTACTTTGATGTTTTTTTAATTTTCTTAATTAGTTTAATTATTGGTGAATAACTAAATATAGTAATTAACGGTATTTAAAATTATAATTAAGTAAATGAAATATAGATTCATTATTGAGTAATGGAAGATGTGAGTGATCATTTTATTAAACTCACATTATCTTTTTACTATATTTAATGACATGAATAGACACAATTGCTTTTCTTGATCCAAAATAATAAACTAATGAATAAAATAATAAAACAATTATCCCTCCCCTACACTATAAATACATATCATCTCCACCTCCTATCCTCACACATCAAAAGGAAATAATATTATCTAATTTATATGAAATAATACTACCAAATTTCTAGCCAACATTAATTTATTTCTAGTTCATCAAAATGACCATTTTAATGTTCCTTAATGAGGTTCTTATGGAGATGAATTGAAGAGGTAAAATCCCAATTCGTTCATTTTATTTTATTTTTTAACCATTACACAACTCTGCTACCCAAAGAAACATTAAAACATTAGTATAATATATAAAAATAAATACTATTATGTTATTGGTATATCCACCATAAATTCACTTATCTTTCCCTTTTTTTCTAAAAAAATTAATACATCATTAGTGGGTTTTCGATTCACCACCTTCACGGATTATGATTTTTTTACTTTATAATACAACTTTATTGTATGCTTAGAAAATCTTTATAACTGTTAATAAATTTTTTTAAATTTATATTACAACTTATTTAGTTTTTTATAATATGTATATATATAATATTAATTAATAATAGAAATATAGTCTGTCATGATGGAAAAACCCCAAATTAATCTAAACAGTTATCATTAATGTTTTATATAATGAATCATCCTCATATATGGAAACAGTGGTATATAAGAAAAATATGTATTCTTTCTTTTTAATTATATCATTTAATTCCAATTTTGGGGTACTATTTCCATTCTATAAGATTTTTCGTTCATATATACAAGTGAACCAATCTGGAAATCTGGGGAAACAATGACTCTAGAATGAGAAAATTAAAATCACACAAATAATTAAAAAAGAATTAAGAAAATATAATAAAAATATATTAAATAAAATACATGATTATGTGTTTATTAATAATTTTAATAATTAATATAATTCCATTTTCCAATTCAATAAGTACAGGTGGGGAACACTATTATACCTAATATAAGGGATTCTTTCCAAACCTCAATTTTCCATCATGATATGCATTATCTCTATTTAAAATAATTATATTATTCATTATTATTATATTTACCTCCTAAATTTTTTTTAGGTTCCAACGATATGTATTTCTCTCCACTCGTCTTTTTTTGGGAATTACATCATTTATAAAGTTCATTTTTCAATCCCTCCCAATAAGCATCCTCTTTTAAGTGGTACTTCCCAATTTATTACTAATATTAAGGTGCACAAAATAATATATTTTAAGAACCCTATATAATCTTATAATCACAAATTTTATCAAGAAAAAATACGTTATTAAATTTTTTGATTTTTTTGAAAACTTATTTTTTTCCACATTAAACACTATTATATTTTTTGCCATAAAAAATACCTAAGGTGGTTATTTCTAATATTCCAAAAGCCGGGTTTTTAAATTTCTTCATATAGGTTTCCAAACATCAATTTTTATATTAATTGAATATTCCTAAAAAATAATTTAATACCCATTTAGGGTTTTAGATATATATGTTTATAATCATATTTTTATGACACATGCAAAGGATTTTTTAATATAACTATTCATTCCAACGTAAATGGATATTTACCTCAATAATTTATCAATGATTTTATTAAATTATTTTAATTTAAACTTTTATATATTTAAATTAATTGATATTTGTCTCTTTTGTTTCCATTTTTTGTATTTTATTGAAGAGAATATGATAATTTTTGGGGATATAATGTCTTGATACCATTCGTTGTATTACTCTGGATAGTTTATGATTTTCTTTAATATTAGCGGATATTATTTACATTTCATATTCTAGTTTCAATATGAATTTATATGTTTATTATATTCCTCCCCTTTCAAATGATGAATTCATTAGAATTATTTAATGATGGGTAAGCCTTCAAAAACCCCTCGATGAATCTATAAGTATAATGAGAAAAACTAGACTGGAATTTTAACCATTCATGTATAGTGTCTTGTATGTTGTCATGAAGGTTTGGTTGCGATGTCCAACATAATTAATTATCTCAATATAATATTAATAATTTATAATCCAAGTGATTATTCATATGTTAGATAATACATTATTATGTTTCATTATAATGTGATTATATTTATGGAATTATTTATTTAAGTTTTATTTTTTCCATATTATATTTCATTTTGGGCTTCCATGACACATGATGTTAGATATTCCCCTACCCTTATTGTTGATGTTTATGATACCTTCAAATATATTACCCTTAATGACCATGTTCTCTCACCACTTTCTTATGATATATTTTCCCCACAAGGAGAGGTTGTCTATTATCTATGTCTTAAAGGGATAATCTTTTAGTTTTGTGGTGTTTGAAATGTAGTTGGTATGTTTTTTTGTTTTCATTTTTACATTGAAAACATAACAATGTGTCTAGTTTTCTAAATCTACTTAACTATTATATACATTGGAATGAGATTAGATTTTCATAGTACTAATGTACTAAACTAATTCGCATAATACTAAAAAATATGATTGGGGACTTGGAAAATGACATAATTATAATTTTATAAATATGATATCATATCACCCTACCTACCGACATATCCATTAAAAATGAAAATATTTCTTGTTTGTACGTGTTTACTTCCACCTCTACGAAGGGATGTGAATGGTTTTTAATATTTATTTTTTATGGATTGTAATATGAATTTATTTAATTAATATTTATTATTAATAGGTTATCGAATTTTTTTTTGATTGTTTATTTTTTTATGATTGAATTTTTTCATCCATCAATATGTTAAAACAAAATTCAAGATTATGTATAACCTTCCATCTCTGTGAACAATGTTAATCATTTCTATATTTATATTTATAAATAATTATTATAGATAAATATATAATCAATGAAAATAATATTTATATCTTGGTTAAAATTATAATGATTTTAGAGTCTTGATAAACTTAAAAGGACCGAATCTAAAAAACCAAAAAATATGAGACAAATCATGTAGTAATTACATGAAATAATGATTATAAAAAAGAACTGCAAAAAAGAAGGTGATAAAATATTATAGATAAATAATATATGATATAATATATATGTTTACGGTTTTTTAATTTATTTATAAAGTAAAATATTTATTATATATGATATTTTGACATGAGAAGATGAAGTTGAACCTTTTGAAATTGTTTATTTCATAATCACATAACTATTTGCAATTTTTTATATTTAAATAAAAAATCTGATAAATTTTTTATAATTAAAAAAAACCAATATATGTTTTTAAACTATTAAAATTTATAAACATCTTATATATTCCTTTCAATTCCCTAAATTTAAGTACTCGTGATTGTGAAATGATGTTTTTATGGAATACTTAACTTGTTTTTCAACTCATTCATGAATACTTCACTTCCATGAACATATTATAAATATTATTACTAAAATAATATTATAAAAATATAAAACTATTTATTATATATATTTTTACACATTTTTTACTCTTGAATAATTGGTTAAAATGTAATATTCTTATCATCTTTGGGATGGGGTAATTTTATCCTAAATAAAATTTATTGAATAGATTTATTTATAAACTTATAAGACATGAACATTATTTTTGAACATTAAAACCACTTATTAATAATTATATTCCAATTTCAATTATATAAGTTTTGTTTACAACAAAATAAGTACATTAATATTTTAATTTTTTTAACTATTTTTATTTCAATTTTAAAATGGAAATTTCATAAACAAAGCCAATAGTCTTTTTAAATGAATTTTTATCTATGTAAAAAACATTTGTTTAATATTGTACACTTCAGATTTTATACAATTATGATATCATGAACAAGATTTTTTTTAGATGTTTTATGAGCAAATTTATAGTGTAATTTAATGATGTTTTATATTATAGTTCCAAAAATTGAGAAATTTATTAATATTTAATGAATGTTTAGTATGTACAATTTTTTATTCTTATGTTTAATGTATTGGAATTTTTAATTGATGAGTGAGGATTGGAATGAAACAAACCCCTTATTCATTAGTAGGTATCATATTTAAAAATTATATTTTATAATTAGACGAGGCCTCAACCATTTTTAGATGTATCAACTTCAGGCTATGATGGTATTTTTTATATCTCATGGAAAAAGTCCTCAATGATAAATTTTAGTTGTCTTATATTATTAATTATATCAATATAAAATCATGTATTGATTTCCTAATTCTTTTTCCAATCCATTGATAAATTTAATTCTCATGTGATTATTTATATAGTATTATTTTGACATCATTTATTCTATCCATATTGTTGAAGCCTTATTTAGAATCCATTAGATTTATTCATTTTTTTAATTATATATGATCACACCATTATTATGATTCATTTATCATAGATACTAGGAAACGTTTTTTGATTATTATATAAGGATTTTTCACAGGGAATAATAATGGCCCCATTAAAATACAATGATCTATTTCATGTTTTGAAATGTATTTTGGTATTAAAATATATATATAGTTTATATTGACTACTAAACTATTAGGTTCATTAGAATAAAATTTCAGGTAAATTGTACCATTGTGATAAAATAACCACCAGATCTAAAATTACAAGGTTATTTTATTTATAATTATAATGAGATGAACATTAGTATAATCTCTAGGACTATTATTTAGGAAAAAAATATATTATAGAACTTAATCCTTTCGGAGAACATGATAATATTCCCAACTAAAACAAGAATATTATTTATCAATTAGTTATACATAAACATTCAATGTATGTGACTTATTTATTGGTTTTGAAATTTTATAATATGATTCAAAATTTTATGTTCCAATATTGTGTTAAACATTCATTATAAATGGATCCTAATAGAATTAATGGAAACAAAATTATTTAACAAAATAGATGTTGGGATTTTCTACCTTTGAAATATAATGAAGAACGATCTATAGTTGAAGCTATATCAAGTCTAATTATAAACATAATGGGATAGTTTAATTTCCTTACATGAGTAAAACATTCTTTATAGAGAATACCACTTATCCCTAATGAAACATAGCAATGTAAGACCTTTTCCGAGAACAAAAACATCCATCATACTATATTACTACAAATCCTCTTGTACCCCAGAGAAGGATGCATTCCATAGAGAAGATAATTTACTCATCAGAAGGTAATTAATTTAACGTGGGTTTCATTAATGTTTACCATCATTCAAGGGATGAAAATCATTAGTTAACATTGATTAAAAAAGTAATGATATGGATAAAATTGTGAGCTTGTATGGGGAGAATATTAATTAATAATTCATGTAAAAATATTTTCCGAATGAAAAAAAGATGATATGGTGATACAATAATTGTGTATAATTCAAAAGTAAGATTAATATTTTAATTTTTATGAAGATAATGTTATAATTATTTCATAAAATTTTATGGAATAAATATTTAGAAAAAATATTATGGTTCACCATTTATTTTATGGGTAAAATAAAATCCATGGATGGGAATTTTTCTCCAAAAAATATTATGATAATTGGATACATTATCATGTCCTATAAAGAAAAAAAATTGTTTCCCCAAGAAATATTGATTTGATAAATTTTTTTTGAAGAGGATGAATGAAAAATGGTTATGGGGAAGTAGAGAAAGATGAGTTTTCTAAAATGTGATATATATGAATGGAATTAGCAGTGTACATGCTAAAATAGAAACGTATTTCTATTCAATGCATATATTAAATTTTCATCATGATCATGAATTAAAGGGAATGATATAATCTATTAATATGAATTACATAATCTATATTTAGAAAGGGAAATATTCCACCCAATCACCTAATTATCAAGGTAAAATACCATAAAAATACATCGGTAGAATATCGAGTATATTAATTATTGTAGTCAATGTAGTAGTTATTTATGATGTGGTGAACCGCATACATACCATACATTAAAAAATTAAAAATTTCTTTTTTGATTCTGGTTCTACCAACATTATAAATCTAAATAATTTTATAATGTTATTGAGTATTTTGAGATGATGATAAAGCTCTCTCAATAGTTCTATGATCTCAGGTGCACCAAGGGTTTCCGGGAAGGCTGCACATGATGTATTTAGTGGAGTGGATGATGTAGCGATGGTTTCGAGACAAAACAATGGTCATACTTGTTGGATCTGTCATGGATATTGGTGACGATGGCTATGTTGGACAACCTGTGGCAGTAATGAGAGTTTGTCTCCCTTGGATTCTTGGTCAGGCAACAGAATTGGATGTGATTCTGGATTTATATATTTGGACCTTGGTGAATGGATCAGCATACAAAGGGTGTTAGTGTGGGTATGATGGTTGGTTGGAATGTGTTATTGTAAGGGCTCATTGACATGTCACAATGTGGTATTTGGCGTGCATCATAGGTGGGTCACGATGAGGTGATTGACGAGCTTCATTGGCATGTCACAATGGGGACTTCTATGGGATCTCAATGGGTCATGACGAGGTTGTCAGCGGGTCACAATGGCACGTGTTTGATAGTTCTTTGTTCCAACAGTTCAGTTCTGGTAGTTCCTGGTGGATAAAATGCTTCGGTGTACCCCAATTCTTATATTATTTGGTTGGAGGAATGTTTGGTTTCCTTGGAGGAATAGTCATCTAGCATGTTCACCTATTTGATATTGAAGTTCCAACTCTAATTATATGAATCCAGAACTGTTGTGGGAAGCCCTGGTGGATGTCGGCATTGCTACACAGTTGTGGGTTGAGTCATTGGATCTTTTGATTCAGTGTTAGTTTTGTAATGTGATTAGCCTAACTTGTAATTCAGTACATGATGTTTTTTATTGGATTTAGGTCATTGGGAATTCAGGACTTCATATTTTAAGGCCTTTGTTCCTTCTCATTCGGTTTCTGTTCGGTTCTACCTTTTCCCACAAAAAAGGGTTTTTTTAATAAAGTGAATATCATCCAAATTTCCTAATAATATTATAATGTTATATTATAAACAACTAAATGGTTAGATACTGAGTATACCATGAAAATTCATAGTGTCTGGTTGATTTATAATAATTTCTATAACTAAGATGGCCTTAGATACGATGTATACTCATTATTAATACAACGTAATTCTGTTTAAACATACAAATGGACATTATTTCTTCATGTATTTAATGAATATATTCATTATAAATTAATAGATTAGTTTTTTATAGTAATTATTGATGATATTAATATATATTAAAATATAATGTAAAATCATGATGAACATTTGGTAATTTTTCTTAATACCATAAGGAATGAAAATATGAATTTTGTATATATCATCTGGCTATTCTTTCTCCTAAAAGTATTATTTTTTATATAATTTAAAATGAATATTTATTAGGTGATCATTAAATGATTGTTTTTATTTGGTAGTATCCATGACCTTCAACTGTAAAATACATATATAGTTTCTTTGTTTTGATGGATAATTTCTATGATATGTGAGATATTTCACAAGACTATATAATACAATCATCAATTTTACATAGAAGGGTTTTATGATCTTTTGGGTAGATTTATATGATTATATATTCAAGTAGTATATGTGATTGTTGGCCAACATTCTAGTTATTATACAATCTGTCACTAGATAAGGGGTTATGATCTGTAGTGATGAATCAGTGATTGGATTGGGAGGATCCCTCATTACGAATGATATGTCGATATCTTATGCGTCATTCCAATTAATGATTCATAAGAGACATTACTAGAATCCTATTTTGGAGTGGGAATAAGTAATTTATCCAGTGAGAATATACATTAATTATTTGAACAAAAAATGGTGTGATATATATACTTCTTATAAATTATTATATTATATATCTACATATAAATATATTAATATGTTATAGAGAATATAGTGGGGGTTAATTAATGATTATGATTTATCGATACATTATAACCATGGGAAAGAAAAAGGTAGATGATAATCTAAGACAAAAAGTCCATACACGTTTTTCCATAACAATAATTGATAAAAATTTAATATTTATATATTTTATGGTTTATCTTGAAATAATTATAAAGAAACAATATCATAACTTTTTCAGATGATTGTTTGACCATACATTTGTCCGACTATTAAGAAGTCATACAAGGAATATGTAGAATTTAAAAAGAATGTGGGGCTGTTCCTAAGTTCAGCCATGAATCTATGAGAATTATAAAATTAAGAACTGACTATTTTACAATAAATAAATTTATTTAATAAGTGTCTACTATATGATCCACATAAATTGTCATTAATTATTCATCCTTGAAGTATAACAAATTATAGTGTTTTAAATGTGTATGTCCTATGGGACAACCTGAAGGGGTTTATTGAAGATTGTGTATCTTGGGCCCTTGTATGAAAAAAGATAAATATAATATAATAAACTATATGGGGATATTAAAACAATTAACTATATATATATTTTAATAGGAAAAATACACCATGTATTTATTCATCACAAACTCAAATCATCAAAAGGATATAATTAAATTTGATTTGTGTTCAATGACCATAAAAATACACAAGATTTCATTACTATCTGAGAAGATATATCTCTTGATATAATGTCTAGAATATAATCAATTATTGTCCTATGTTTTCATGGAGTGCCACTACTTATTATAAGTAACATGGATCTGATGTTTACCTTGATGTAATGGAAATGTATTCTAAAAGATTTGGTTAAAAAATTGAGTTTTTGAACTACTTATCATCTTCAGATATATATTCAATATAATAAGACCATCTGTTCTATGAAATTTTTATTGAGAGATTTATATATATATTCTAATGGTTATTGGTACCAAAACAATCCTTTAGTGTTATTTTTTGTAAAAATTATTATTCGATTTAGTATTCAGAAGGCTTCATATGGATCCTATTTACATAACATGTTTATAACTACCCTATTATTAGTTAAATATTGGGAAGGAATGTTATTGGGAACCTAAGGATGTATACCCTCTTTTTATTTTATTATAGTGATATAATTTTTAATGTGAAATTATTTTTTTGTCATTGTATCATAACACATAGATTCATTAATATATAAATCTATTCAAATATTCTATTTTGATATCTTCTGATACACACAACCCCCAGCCTAAATGAACTATTATATAGTTAATCATTAGAACATATACTTTAAACATGTATGTATAAATACGACTATTTATCATATGAAATAATTATTTAATAAATTAATTAATCTATTTTAAATTAATATGAAATTTAAATAAAAATTAATTGAATGTAAAAGTGGGGTGCTTCACACAAATAATTTTTTTCATGATAAATGTTTTACTCATAATAAATTTAATAAATAAGAAATCATAAATGATTTTTAGGGAATTTATATATGTTTTACTCATTAAATTTTTAATAATTAATCTAATATAATATTTACAATGAAATTAATAATTATTTATCCAATTATATAAGTAATGAATTCTTTTTGAAATAATTATTTTAATCGAATTTTATGAACTTATTTTAAAATAGGTCTAATCCACTAAATGAAATAGAATCATTAAAAATGGATAAAAAATTTATAATTTAAATGAAATATATTTTTAAATATTTCAATCTTATTTTTTGTTTATTTTAATAGTAACCATAGTAAAATTTTTCTGCTTGTTAAAGCATAAATTGGGTTAACATCGACTATAACTATGTGTTAATCTCACAATTTTTCAAAAAATTCATATACTAGGAATGGTATTATACACTCATCACATTATACTAAAAATATAACTATTAAGGGACTCCATACCTTTAATATGACCAATATAGTATTAAAAGAAATGGAAAATTAAAAATTTCACTTTCATATATTTAAATAAATCATTTCTGTTCACATTGTGAGAAAATAAAGTGATGAATGGATATTGATTTTTAGGTTTTGAGAATAATAAAATTATTTTAATTAAGTTATTATATTTATATTTACATTTTATATATTTATCTCAAGTGATTGCACAACACTAAAACAATATTTATTCAATTATTGAAAAAATAATATAAATGATATAATAATATTAAATTTAATATAATTATAGATAGTTATTATGATCAAGGAATTTTTTAGATAAATATTACTTATTAATGATATGTGATTTTTCTATATTACAATTAAAACATTTTGAGGATGTATGTGAAGTCAAATGAAATTAATACTGTCACATATGGAAAAAAATTTATTTTATAAAAATAATATATTATTAAATTATTTAAATTTTTTAAAATATTTATAGAGGACAATTGGGATAATTTATTATCAAAATATTCATTACTTCATAATTTATGAGACATTTTTCACCATATAATATAAATGATAACCACTTAAGTCTGAGAAAGATGTTATTATGGTTATGGTTTTAATTGGTTATCAAAGTGATAAAACCAAAGGACAATGTTTAAAATCAATCCAAAACATCTCATGATAAATTTTTTTATGATATTTCAACTATTTAATATATTATATTCTAATATATGTCTATTTAGATATTTTTTAGAGAATTACATAATTATATTTTAATCATTTTTGTAATTGCAAGTGTATCATTCCCCTTATAAAACGACACCCTTTTCATCTATACATTACACTACATTAAAAAATATAAAATTTCTATAGAAAACATCTTAAATTTTATACATACTTATAGACCTTGAAGAGGATAAAAAATACTCAGATAAACAACCATGCGTTTTATATAAATATTCTGAAGGAGGTATTTTGAAGAAGACATAATAGACATGCCTAATTTCATCAAATTGTAATCCTCCATTTACATATTCTAAATTTATTGTTATTACAATAATTTAATAAACTAATGAATATTATTAAATTAAAATTTATTTTGATTTTAATCCGTAACTATCCACTATTTTTTCTATTAAATGGGAAGAGAATTTATCACTTGTACCTAAGTAGCAGTAAAATTCAATTTCCCTCACCATCATGTAAAGATATTTTTTTGGGTGGCTTCAATGTTAATATATTTTATTTATTAAATTATAGTTTTTTAGTAATTATAATATCATATATTCCGTGATAATTTCAAATCCATTTTAAAATGATAACTTCACATCTGAGTACATGTGAACCACCACCTCGATGAAGTGATGTGATTAATTTATTTTTATTTTATAGGTACAATAATAAATTTCAATGTAAAAAATATATATTATTTATTAGTGAATATAAAAATTATACAATTTTAAATGATTATATACTATGCATATTTTCCAGCTGTTGAAAATTTAAACCAATAATCATGTGGACATATGGACAAAAATATCGATGAATGGTGTAATTCATATGAATATATATATATATATCATTCATTGAATAATATAATTACATATATAATTAATATTTATATTATATATATATTTATTACCATTTTTAATTTATGGAATAATTGTAAAAGTAATGGGAATGGATCTATATTACATTGACATAAATGGAAAATAAATCATAAATTACTCTTAATAGTGATTTTGACAAATTATTATTATTAAATAGAGGATAAATAATATATTATTTTAAATATATGATTACTTTTGTACAATTTATTAATAGTAAATATTTATTTCTTATATTGGGGTTTTTGAATCAAATGAAGGATGTGGAGACTTATGTTTGGTTTAGTTTAACAATCTCATCATTATTAGGGATTATTTAGGTTCAGGTCTCAGAAAAAAAAATATAGGAAAATTATATCATAAAACCCAAAAACATTTTTCATAAAAATTTATTTATATAAATTAATTTCTATTTCATTCATTTTCCTCACTTTGAACACCCAATATAACAAAAAACTGATTTTAAGGAAAACCGACCTTGTTTTTATTCTCAATCATAAATTTTTATCTTCCATTTTAATATTTAAAATACTATGTGAAAAAATATATTATAAATAATTTAAAATGATTTATTAGTGAAAATTTTAAGCAATATATAATTTTATTAAATGCTTGATAATTAATTATCATTTCCTTTTCAGAACAATGTACTTTCATATTATTTTTATAATTGTAATAAAGGATTGTTTTTTATTTTATAAAACATGAACTAATTTCCCCCATGTCTTAGAAAATCATGTCATTGAATCTTACTTCACAAGAATCCACATTTATTTTCCAATAAAAAAATTTCATTAATATTAGGAAATTTTTTATATTTTAAACAAATTTTTTTAAAATTAAAAAGATTACCTTCTTCAAGAAAAATTATAATGAGCTTTTGAATGTAATTTCAACCTTTTGATCACACTTTATTGAATATTATGGTTCAATTAGGTTAAAATCTAGTGGTACTATTAGACATATTTCATTGGACCATTTACAGATTGCTTGAATTGTCAATGTATTAATATTATGAATTATAGTTTTTCAAATATGAATAGGTATTAAAACATTTTAATGACTTTTGATTGTGTAATGTTGTTTATTTATATGAGGATTTCAATGAAATTATTATGTTATCAGTGGGTTCTAGAATCACACATCCCTTCAATTAACCAGTAGTTTTCATTATAAAATCTACATCAGGTATTTGGTTCAGTCCTTACCTATTCATACAGATTTCATAACATGAGGCATTGACTTTATTTTTTTAGAGTTCATTGAGAAGGCCTCAATTTTATGTTTTAGGTTTCTATAATTAATCAATATTCATTAATAAATTATTTATTGGTATCCATAATTTAATTGTAATATTCTTTTAAATCAAATGCTACATTTAAATCATATATTATTTTTGACATGGGATTATGTGATCATAATTTTTTCCTTATTTAGTGTATATGGTTTAAATTACCTTACTAAAAATTTTGCATTTTTAATATGTAATGAAATTATATTCAATTATCCGTGCCATATTATTCATGCACTGTTTAAAATCCATGGTTTGAATTCCCTTACAAGGAATATGAGTTCAGCTATTTGATATATTCCTCTTCTCATGATACATGGAAATGTATTATGATTGGTATAATTGAATATAATAGAGGGAATAAATATGATCCCAAAAAAATACGTTGTAAAATATTATTTTTATTAATATAATGTGAGATTTATGTATGTTTCTAGGTAATTGAGAATAATTATTTAAACAGTCATTTAAGATTTAATTCATTTTATTTACTACAAATGTGATACTGTGACCAAGATATCCGTGCCACTAGGGGAAATGACTTTATTGTTTTGGATGAATAAAAATTTTATCATTCACAATTATTGTCATTAACACAATACAATATTCATCTTCATTCACACGTATAATAACATCTTCAATAATTTCAATATCATTCTCTATATTTCTAATATCAGAAGATGATTCATAAAACATAATGTTATCCTAGTCATTATATAATTACATTATCACCATATTAATTCCATCATTTATTACTTTTTTATATACCATGATAGAACATGTTTTTCACATCTTCTCTTTATTAAATAGTATCGAATGAAATCATTATAAAGCTAAAAAAAGTATATGAGAACTTTTATATGAATGTTATTTTCCAAATTTCATGATATCTTTCCTCTATTCCTTATAATATTTGACCATATTATTAGTATCAATCCATTCTAAATTAAAATTCATCTAATTTAATTTTCAAATAATGATATTTAAAAAAAATAAATTAATACAATAAAATTATGACCATAAAACCCCAAAAGGTAATTCAGACAGAATGATATAATCAATTTGAATTAATTTTTTATAATATAATAGGAGTCTAATTATTTGTATTGAGATTATTTTTTAGTGATTGTAATAATTATAATAATGTAATGTGTAATATTTATATGGTTAAAAATAATCTAAATGAATTTTCCCCTATATCAAAACATAATAATCATGGATGGTGTCTGTAACATTTCTATATGTATTTAAAATAAGAGGGTTGATTTGATGTTTATTATTTTCTCAAAAATGAAAACAGTTTTCTATGTTGTTATATAGTAATATGATTATTAGGATCTAATATAGATCTTTTTTCAAATGATGAAAATGTTGATTGGTACCAATCATATGTTCTTGAGAATGTAAAATTTAAAGAAACTCATGAATTTAATTTTCGATTATTAAAATATTCTAATGTATATAATTAACATTCTATGATAAATTTTTAACGTATACCAATGAGAATTATTTTTGTGGATGGGTGGAACAATCAACATTAACACATGTAATGTAGAATCCTTGTAGGATGAGATACACACTAATCTGTATCTATTGAATTGGATTCTAGGAACTACTAAATAGGATAACATGAAATAAACAAAGCCTTTGGTGACCAATATATAGGATAAACTCTTGAATTTTGTTATATTGGAATCAATGAGTGAGGTTAAAACATGATGGATATAGATTTTTGTTTTTTGAATGCTTCTCAAGATTTAAATTTATGGGGTGAAAGGTAATCTAAGTGGATCTTTGATGAATGATCTACGATCCCCATATAACTATGACCAAGGGTTAAATAAAACTGTTCTATTACATATATGTTATTAAATGAAAAATTAAAATGGTAAAAATGTACAATATGATGAGTTAAATAAATCGAATGGTGATCATGATAAATGAATGTGGGGCCAATAAAATAACACATTAAGAAGAAAAAAACACATATTGATTGGATCTGTGGCTAGAATAAATGTTAAATGAATCCTAAATCAGGAAATTTGGGGGAATAAAATACTACATGTGAAAATTTAATGAAATATGGAATTATGATTTAAAAACACGGTGAACTAAATTAACATGAAAATTATAATCGTGTGAGTGTTCTCAATATGCTAGTGAGAGAAATAAATTTTAACACACATCATTGACATGACACCAATCTAGATTAAATTTTAGAAAGGAACCTGTCAATGATTAATGTGGTTTATTTACTTAATTTAATGAAAAATAATTGGGCATAAAATTCATATGTTGGAAAAGAATATTAGTTTTGGTAATCCAATACATGGAATCCTTAATGCAACACAACAACATTGGTACATGTTCATTTTAGAGGAACCATAAAATATCATAGATATAGAATATGAATAATAAAATATTATTTATTATTTAAGAATTTTATAAATATTAATTAGTTGAATAATTTTTTTAAAATTGTATGATGATTTAAATAAACAAATATAGAATATCAATATAGATTTTTGTATTTCTATAAATTATAATGAAACTATAATGTATAATTGTATTTGAATATATTTAAAATATATTTATAGATTCATTTTGGAATTTTTAGTAGGTATTGATTATGAATCATTGTACTAAGCTCATGATTCAATTGTTCATACAAATGAGAAAATCTAAAAATAATAACATAATAGTAAATAATTTCACTAAACTGTTGAATAAGAAGTTACCTTAATAAATGAATTACATATTATGGAATATGTTATGCCTCATAAGTCCTATGTTTTATGTGTTTTTATACATTATTTAATGATGTATTATGAGAGATTAGATACAATATGAAACGGTTATGGGAATTCCCATAATCAAATATGCATGGAAATCTGAGGAGGTGTCACCCGGGTAATCATTTGGAAGACCGTGGAGATGATGATATAAAACATTGTGTAGGGGTGAACAGTGAGAGTGAGAATAAAACAACCATAACAGTACATAGTGACTAATTTTTTTCATGTTACATATATTATAAGTATTAAATTAATATATCATTATACTTTTAAAAATTTTCTATATTTATTTACAAGGAATATTCTTCTAAAAATCACAATGGATTTGATGCTTATCTATGAGAAAATGAGTTTCCATCAAATGTAAAGAGTTAATATCAAATATATATAGATAAGGACAATATAGAGGACATATTTGGAAGAAATATTATGCCTTTGAGATATAATTTTTCATATAATAGTATAGTTTAGGGTTCTTCAAGGGAATTCAGTTAGGACGAGGGGGATCAAGACAGAATTATTCTCACATTAGAAGAATTTAATATATGAAGGGTTATAAAAATGTACATGTAATAAGATGGGAATGACAAAAAATACATTGGTTTTAGACGTCCGATTCATTTGAGATGTCCATGGGGGTAATGGTAGATCTCAACATCTATGAGAGTTCAGGACTGACATGATGAAGTGTGTTTTTATGGTCAACTGTATATGATTTGGAAAATTTATATGAGTGATTTCCAAAAGGCATGGATAAAAAAGTTTTTTATTCTAAATTATTTATCACTAATAAAATCTCTAATTTTTGGAATTATAATTATTGTGATGAATAAAATAGGTATTTTCTTTGTTTTTTATTTTTAGTGTTGATAAAAACAGTCCAAACAATAAAATAATATTAGAATAATATATAATAAAAATGAATTAATTATAAAACTCTTAGAAAAATTAATATTATTAATGAATATAAATCATGAATGTGTGAATTAAAAAAATGAGAGAAATTGAATAATTAAAAATTATTTGGAATGAAAAATACAAAAAATTAAATATTTTAGTAATTATATAAATCATCAGAAAAATTAAAATTGAATTTATTTTAAATTGATGTTGTGTATATTTTGAGTCTATTAAAATATAAGAAAAATATATAAGAAAAATATAATAATATTAATTAAATTAATAGAATAAAAATATAAAAATGAAGAAAATATTAAATAATGTATTTAAATGAATTTACTGTATAGATTTCAAAAATTTAATATGTATTACAAATTAATAAATAAAATATGTTTAATATTAATTGTATAAATTAATAAAATATTAATAGTATTAAAAAATAGAGAGTAATAATTTTTAATTCATATGATTAAATATAATAATTTTTGAAGTATAAAAATAAATAAAATGTGGAAAAATAATTTTTTGGAAATTAAATATATATATTTCAATCTTCTAAAATATATTACAAGTAAATAGATAAAATTTAATAAATATTATTCATATAAATTAAAATAATATTACTAATATTAAAACATGATAAATAATAATATGACCCAGAACCTCACTGTCCATTCCTTCTCCAATTTCCGAATTTTAAGGGTGGCGTCTCGGTGGAAGGATGTCACTCCAGTGCGACCGATTAGCGCGACCGATCAGTGCGACGATCGGTGTCACCCAACCTTGTTGGGTTTCTATTATAAAGTTTTCCCATAACACCTCTTTTGGGCCTTTTTAACACATTTCAAGTGGTTCAAATCCATTTAAATCCCATAATTAATACCCAAAAATCCCGAGGAACCTCCCCCATGGGGGATCTTAAATAAAAATTAATCTGGTCGTTCAAAACCACCCAATCGCGTGGGGAACCACGATACAAATTTAAAGCTAATAAAATTCCCATATCTCGTAACAATGTGATCTTATCTATATATCGCACAGTAATTTCTTCTTCCTTCTTCTTCCTTTTGGCAAGATTCCTTTTCTTCTTAGTGCATTTGGAGTTCCCGACTTCCCTCTCCTGCAATTCGCGATTTCCCCTGTTCTTGGCGTGTGGTGAAGAACATTTATCATTGATCAATCAGTTATGGTTTTCCTTCGTCTTTCCCTACTGTGCATCATGCAGGTTGTGTATGTTTTTTTTTCTATGGGTATTGATGAAACCAAACCTAATGAAGATAATAAATGGACCTTAAAGAATGGAGGGGGTGTGATCGATGTTTTGCTTTACACTCCTATGTTGATATGTGTTGTGAATTGTGCGCACATCTGCTCACTGAAAATCACGGCCGTTGGTGGTCTTTACTTGTGCACTAATGAACCATGTCTTCTGTGATGATTAAATGTTTGTAACATGGAAATTGGTTAGCCACCTAAACATAGATAGTTTAAATGGATGTTCAATAAAACAAGAATCCCTGGGTGACCACCCTGGTTAAAAAACAGAAAGAAGAACGAAATGAATGATGTGCTTGAACCTGGAAGATTCCCATTCTGTTTGGTGGTAGTGTGTTGTTCTGATTTATTCTTATGGGAAGGTGTGGACGCGGATGGGATCCTCAGTTATCATAGAGTTGTTGGTCGTGAATCTGAAGCTGTGTGGTTTTTATATTGTGACACGAACTCAGGTAGGATCTTCTATTATTGAGAAACCAATGGTTCTGGGGATATGGGGCTGTGTCTTAGGTTTTTTTTCCAGTACTTTGAGGGATCTCATTTATCCATTTTGTGAGCCTTTCTTTGGTTCCATTAAATTGAGTGATCTCACTTATCCCTTTGTTGTTGTGACTTCACAAGAGAACTGGGTGTGAATGCTTAAATTTCTATTTGGATATTTCTCTTTTCCCAGCCGATGGTTATGCCTGTTAGTGGCCCAGTAGTGTAGAATCCACCTAAATGAGAGCACTTGATGTAATAATGAATGGTTTAAAGGGGTATTAGTTTTGGGAATGACTTCTGACTCAGTCGTGAGTGATGTGCTATTCATTAATGAATGAATAGTAACAAGGGTGTTTGTCCTTATATTTTGGAATCCAAGGTTGGGATGAGTGCTTGTAACCTACACATATATCTATATCTTTTACATTTCTTATTCGTTCCCCACCCAAGTTGAGCACGTAGTGCTAAACACCCCCATTTCATGGGGGAGGGTGTTTTCCCCAAAACTGCTCTGAGTGGCTGGTTATTGGCTCCTTTTCTGCTCCGTTTCCCGAATATCCCAAGACTCTTCGGGCAGGCTGTGATGGCCTGAAGTCCATTATTTTCCCATGAATATTTGGGCAGGGTAGTTTTGGTGGCTGGCCCAGGTGTTTGCGGGGAGGTTCTTTCCCAAGTGTCTTCGGGATGAGGCCCAAGTGTCTTTGGGCGTGGCATTAGTTGTTCTGACCCAGGTGTTTGCGGGTGTGGTTACGCGTGGTGGTTGTGGCCCAGGTGTCTGTGGGAGGGATAGCGATTATGGAACAGGTGTGTGTGGGCGGGGTTTGGCAGTGGGACTGGGGTGAGGTTATGGCCCAAGTGTCTGCGGGTGGGGTTTGGCAGTGGTACTGTGGTGAGAATGGCGGGATTGGTTCGATGCGTAGGATGTCTTTCATAACATGTGGGAAAGTGGCACGGGTTACCCAAACATCAATGTTCTATTATTATACATTACTTGACGTACGTTTTTTTGGGGAGTGTGCCTTGGTGAGTCTTGGTTGGATAGCTTTCCTTGCTAGGTGCTTTTGTTTCTCTTTTCTCATAGGGCATTAGAATGCCTCTCCACTTGTGCATGAGAGATTTTGGTTTTCCCTACTAAGTAAACTTGTATGCTCACCCTAAGTATATAAAACTACTTTCGGTTTTCTAGGAAGACTTTTGGGAACGTGCGGGACTGTACTATCTTAGAACGTGGGGCAGTTTCTGTTGTCGTTTTCCTTTTTCTTGGTACTTACTTTTGGAGTTTTTGTGGATTGTATCATTTACTGTTGAACATGCATATGGGAATGGGTTACTTTTGGATTTACCTTTACATTCATCTTTGGTGTTGTTGGGGTTTCTACCTTATCTCTCGATCCTATTAAAAAAAGGGGTAATTCCTTCCATCTTATGTGTGATCCTATACCATTGGTGCAGTTGCCACTTCGAGACCTATTGAAGGTGGGTCTTGGGGGTCATTATATCTCCTTCAACTTAAAGAAGGAAGGGTCTGGAAATCTGCTGTCACTTCCTTCTTTTTACTGAAGGTCGGTTCGTGACAGAATGGTATCAGAGGAGTGAGGTTGAGTGATAGAATGGAGCCTGAAGTTAGTCATAGTGAGGATTTCATGGGGTAGTAGGGAAATAGTGTTGGGTGAACTTGGTGCGTGAATTAGGCCAGGGATGACCGGCCAGGACACGATATTTTAGGGGCCCCCGTGATCTGATGCAAAGACTCTGGACCTACTGAATGACCATGTGAGGCTACACTGATTGCAGGGTAGAGACCCTAGGAAAGGTATATACATCACAATGACTTGTGTTCATATGTTTCATGGGTGTATTGGGAATTTAAAAATAAATGAAGACATCTAAGATAATTGAAGAACAATATTCTACACTACTTGGGCTTTGGAATTCCTTGTTTACCTTGCAGCCATGGAACCTGGGAGGTGACCATGAGTAGTTTGGGCGATCGAGGCCCAATAGCTTTACTTGGCCGATCGATAGAGGACCGACTGAGAGGAGGAGGATGATGAGTGGTAGAAGATTCTTTGAGCATTTCAGCAACAGTCCCTCAGGAAGTAGAAGGGAAACATCTCAGATATGGAGACAGAGAGATGGCTAGAGGAGCTGGTGATAGCCTTTAGCTTGACCCAAGCTCCGACAGAGTACTAGGTTCTTCTGGAGGTAAGCCAGATGTGTGGAGTAGTGATTCAGTGGAGGACGCTTTATCTTGGGAGAAGAGGGAGACCGAGGTGACATAGGCAGACTTCGAGAAGGAGTTCCGGGCGGAATTCCTCTCTTCTAAGATGGAGGCTGAGAAAAGACATGAGATAATCTCCCTCCAGTAGGGGAGTATGTTAGTGATAGAGTTGGGGATCAAGTTCAAGGATCTCCTTCGCTTCACTCCGGTCCTCTTTCTGGATGAGGAGTCTCGGGCGAGACGTTTGGAGGAGGAACTTTGACCTTCTATTCAGTATGATGTTACTCCCTTCACCCTACCGACCTAATTAGAGGTGAAGAAGAAGGCTGAAGTGGTGGAAACGATGCACATGCTGGGAGGTGTGTCCCGAGATGGGATCCAGTTGGGCTCGTCGAAGGGTAGGGCCATCAGCAACATGCCTCCAGCATCAGGACCCTCTAGGTTTTGACCAGCATGGAGTAGGCCTCAATAGTTTCAGTTCTAATCTTCTGGCCCTCTCCCTTTTCTTTCAGGACGAAGGCCGCGATGCTTCATCTGGGGAAGCCATGGGAACCTTCGGAATCAGTTCCTGGAAAGAGTATAGTACAGACGAGGTGGGTCGGTCCTGAACACACCTCAGCTGCATCAGTTCCCGGCTAGGCCCTTTCAGCAGTAGTAGCAGGGGCAGCGGGCTCCCCTCCATGGAGGGAAGATGTTGCTGGAGGAGGCCATCCTCAAGGTGCTCCCCATGGACCTCGACCCAGGCGTGGTCAGGGAGTGGGGTAGAGGAACTGGGCATGGGCAGTTGCACACCATGGAGGCAGCAGTTCTAATAGGTCTAGAGGACATTTGAGGTATGACCAGATATTTTCGTACCCTTGCATATGCCATGTTCGATACAGGAGGTCCACACTCCTTTGTTACACCCAGTCTAGCCCATGATCGGTGTTTAGATGCTGAGAGACTTCCAGTTCCCCTGGTGATTTGCACACCAGTCAGAGGTTAGAACGACTTGTTGTACATTTTTTGATGATGCTGAATAATTATAGGGCCACATAAATCAGTCAGGGATCTTCTTCTGTTGCTGATACAGCCATGCGATGTCATCCTAAGCATTGAATAGCTGTCCTCTATATGTGCCATCATTGACTGATTCTGAGGAAGGGTTGTGTTTTTAGACTTGGGTGTCCTACTGATGACTTTAATCAGTGAGAGGAGTTTCCAGGCGAGCAGAAAGTGAGTAGAACCCCTCCTCTCTTTTCTAGGTGACCTATCAGTGGAGTCGGGGGATGCAGAGATGGTGGAAGTCCCAGGGATCATCAGTGAGTTTATGGACGTCTTCCCTAAATAAGTAGCGACACTACAACCTCGATGTGATATGGATTTTGGGATAGACCTGAAACCTGGTGCTCCTCTGATTTCAATGGCTCCCTACCGGATGGCACCTTCTAAGTTGTGGGAGTTACGGATTCAGATTGAGGATCTGATGAAAAAGGGTTTTGTTTGAATTAGTGTGTCTCCATGGGGTGCTGCAGTCTTATTCTCCAAGAAGGTGGTTGGTGGTCTCAGGCTGCGCATAGACTACTAGAGATTGAACTAGGTAATGGTCAAGAACTGTTACCCCCTCCTGAGGATAGACGATCTCTTTGACCAACTGAAGGGAGCAGGTTGGTTCTCGAAGATTGACATGCGGTCAGGATACCGCCAGTTGAGGGTGAGGGAGGGTGACATCTCTAAGACTGCCTTCAGGTGGAGATATGAGCACTTCTAGTTTGTATTCATGTGGTATGGTGTTACGAATTCTCCAGATTTGTTCATGGGTCTCATAATCTCCGTCTTCTGGGAGTACCTGAATCAGTCCGTAGTCATATTTATTGAAGACATCTTGATCTACTCAAGATCATAGGAGGATCATGATGAGAACTTGAGAGCAGTTTTATAGGTCCTCCGAAGACACAATATCTATGGGATTTTGTCCAAGTTCATGTTCTGGATGTGGGAGGTGCACATCCTTGGGCAAGTGGTGTCGGAGAAAGGGATAGAAGTGGAACCATCAAAGGCTGAGGTGGTTGTTTCTTGGGAATCACCCAAGAACATGGTGGAGGTTCGTTGTTTCCTCAGTTTGGAAGGTTACTATTGGAGTTTCGTGCCCATCTTCTCCCGAGATGCAGCACCCTTGACATCTTTGACCAAGAAGGACCAGGCTTTCGCGTGGGATGAGCACTGTGAGGCAGCCTTCGGTTATCTGAAAGAGAAGTTGGTTGGTTCCCCAGTGCTGATGTTTCTAGAAGAAGGGGAGGCTTATGAGGTATTATTTTATGGTTCAGGGAAAGGCCTCAGATGTGTATTAATGCAGTGGAAAGGGGTGATCTTCTATGGGTCTACTCAGTTACATCCCCATGAGCATAACTATTCCACCCATGATCTGGTGCTTGCGGAGGTCGTGTTCGCACTAAAGTTGCGGTGGCACTACCCTGTCGGGGAGCGCTTCTTAGTCTTCACCGATCACAGGAGCTTGAAGTATGTCTTCTCCCAGCGAGACCTGAACTTACGACAGCGAAGGCAGATGAAATTACTTCAAGACTACGACTTCGAGATTTCTTACACCTCAGGAAAGAGGAATGTGGTGGCTGAGTCCTTGAGTAGGAAGTTAAAGAAGGATGTGGTCTGAGAGTCGGTAGATGCTTGGAAGGTGATGGAAGAGTCAGCTGGCCTACACCTAGATGCAAGGATGGAAGGTGGAAGATGTTTCTTGTATCAGTTGACTGTGAAGTCTTCTCTACTGTGGAAGGTGGAGGAGTCTTAGTGGGGAGACTCAGAAAGTGAAGTGATTCATGACCAGGTTAACCAAGGTGATGCTCCGGAAGGGTTGATAGAGGATGGTCAGAATCAGGTGCTTTTCCGAGGAAAGCTGTTTGTTTCGGAGGCGATGCGTGAGAGAGTTCTTAGTGAGTTCCACAAATCACCCCTAGCGGTGCACCCAGGAGTTTCCAAGCTGTACCAGGGTCTGAGGATATAGTTTTGGTGGCTCTGGGTGAAACGGGCAGTAGCAGAGTTCGTAGCAAAGTGGCTAGTGTGTCAGCAGGTGAATGTAAACACTGTGTTCCGGGTGGCTTGTTGCAACCTTTATATGTTCCCGAGTGGAAGTGGGACGAAATATCGATGGATTTTGTCATGGGGCAACCCAAGTTTCAAGGTGGTTGTGACACTATCTATGCAGTCATGGATCAGTTGATTAAATCGGCCCAATTTCTGGCGATCAGGGAGTTGAGTGTAGTGGACACCTTAGCACGGAGGTATGTGTAGGAGGTGGTGTGATTACATGGATTTCTGAAGTCCATAGTCTCGGATAGGGATGCACAGTTTACCTCATGAGTCTGGAGGGGATTTCATCATGATCATGGAACATATCTACATCTTAACACTGCTTTCCACCCCCAGACTGATGGACAGACAGAGATCACCATCCATACCTTTGAAGATATGCTTCGAGAATGTGTTTTGGATTTTGGGGGATAGTGGGCGCGACAATTGACTTTGGTAGAGTTTTCCTTCAATAGTAGCTATCACTCTACCATTGGCATGGTTCCGTTAGAAGAATTGTACAGAAGGCCGTGTCGCTCACCCGTGTGCTGGATAGAAGACGGAGAGGCAGGCATCCTTGGCTTGGATGTAGTTTAGAGCACGATGGATAAGTGAAGCTTATACGAGAGAGGATGAAGGTGGATCAAGACCGGAAAAAGTCATATGCCGATGATAGTAGGATACCCTTGGTGTTTGAGGTCGGGAACCACGTGTTCCTGAAGGTCTCCCCTCAGCATGGGTAGTGGATGTTCGGAGGAGGGAGTAAACATTCTCCCAGGTTCGTCAGACACTTCCAGGTGTAACAGTGGGTCAGCAAGGTGGCTTACTAGCTTGTGTTTCCACCACAACTACAAAGAGTGAACGATGTCTTGAATGTGTCCTAGCATCGTTGTTATCTGCATGACGACTCACACATCCTTGACTGGGGAGAGCTAGATATCGAAGACAATGCAATGTTCGTGGAGCAGCCAGTGATGATCGAGGATCATGAGGAGAATGTGTTCCATGGATGAACCATTCATCTGGTTCGTGTGTTGTGGAGGCATGCTGGGCTCAAGGAAAGTACATGGGAACAAGAGACACAGATGTGTGCCCAGTACCCAGAGCTGTTTGGAGTTTTGTCCCGATTTATTTGTACTTGGTTGTGATGGAATGCTTTACCTTGTTATCCATGGAAGGTGTGATCATTCCTTATTCTCTAAGATGCATGAGAAAAGTCCTGACTATGGGGACAGGAGGACCTGATCCCTAATCATGACACATTAAGGTGGATTCTATTAAACCCGTGCGGCTGAGTCAGTGCTGCCCAAAGCAGATAGTATCATGACATGGAGGAAGAAACTCCCTAACCCATATGACTGGAAATCTTTAACATTTAAGGTTTCATGGATTATTGAGGGAGAGGTGTTTCAAGATGTCAGAGAGGTTCATTCTTCAGAGGTATCTTTGGAGGTGGTTGTTCAGACCCCCCTTTCTCTTCAGTTTTTTAATTATTGAGGGCGATAATGTTTTGAGAGGTATCTGATGTGATGACCCAGACCCTCACGGTCTATCCCTTTGCCAATTTCTGGATCCTAAGGGTGGTGTCTCGGTGGAAGGACATCATTCCGGTGTGACTAATCAGCGTGATGATCAGTGTCACCCAGCCTTGTCGGGTTTCTCTTCTACAGTTTTACCATAACACCTCTTGTGGGCGTTTTTAACCCTATTCAAGTGGTTCAAAGCCATTTAAATCCCATAATTAATACCCAAAAATCCAGAGGAACCTCCCCAATGGGGGAAATTAAATAACAATTAATCTCTTCGTGCATAACCACCCAATATCCTGGGCAACCACGATCTGAATTTAAAGCCGATCAAATCCCCATATCACGTAACACGGGATCTGATCTATATATCACACGAGAATTTCTTCTTCCATCACCTCCCTTTTGGCTATATTCCTTTTCTTCTTAGTGTGTTTGGTGTTCCGGACGTCCCTCCCCTATAAGTCACGCTTTCCCCTGTTCATGGCGTGTGGAGAAGAACATCAATCTTTGATCAATCAGGTAGGGTTTTCCTTCATCTTTCCTTACTGTGCATCACGCGGGGTGGGTATTATTTTTTTTATATGGGGATTAATGAATCCAAAATTATAAATGATAATAAACAGACCTTAAAGAATGGGGGGGGGGGTGTGATCAATGTTTTCTGTACTCTCGTATATTGATATGTGTTTTGAATTGTGTGTGCTTCTGCTTAGTGAAAATCACGACCATTCGTGGTCTTTCCTTTCACACTAATGAACCATGTCTTCTGTGATGATTAAATGTTTTTAACATGGAAATAGGTTATCCACCTAAGCACATATGGTTTAAATGTATGTTCAGTAAAACAAGAATCCCTGTGTGACCACCCCTGTTAGAAAACAGAAAGAAGAACCTAATGAATGATGTGATTGAACCTAGAAGTTTCCAACTCGTTTTGGTGGTAGTGTGTTGTTCTGCTTAGTGCGTATGGGATGGTGTGGACGGGGATGGGATCCTTAGTTATCGTATGGTTTTTGGTCATGAATCTGAAGCTGTGTGGTTGCTCTACTGTGACACGAACTCGGGCGGGATCCTCTATTGTTGAGAAACTGTTGCTTCTGGGGACATGGAGCTATGCCTCAGGTTTGTTTTTTTTTCAGTACTTCGAGGGATCTCACTTATCCATTTTTTGGGGCTTTCTTTCGTTCCAGTACTTTGAGGGATCTCACTTATCCCTTTGATGTTGTGACTTCACAATAGAACCGGGTGTGAATGCTTAAATTGTTGTTTGGATGTTTCTATTTTCCCAGCTTGTGGTTATTCCTGTTAGTTTCCCGGTAGTGTAGAATCCACCAAAATGAGATCACTTTACATGGAAACAAGAATGTTTTAAAGGAGTATTAGTTTTAGGAATGAGTTGTGACTCGGCCATGAGTGTTGTGTTGTTCATTTATGAATGAATAGTAACAAGGGTGTTTGTGATTAGATTTTGGAACCCTTGGTTGGGATGAGTGCTTGTTACCTATAAATATATCTATAGGTTTTACGTTTCTTATTTGCACCCCCCCCCCCCAAGTTGAGCACGTAGTGCCGAACACCCCCATTTCATGGGGGAGGGTGTTTTTCCCAACACTCATCTGAGTGGTTGGTTATTGGCTCCTTTTCTGTTCCCTTTCCCGAATAGCCCAAGACTCTTTGGGCCGACTATAATGGCCTAAAGTCCATTATTAGACCATAAATTTTCAGGCAGGGTAGTTGTGGTGGCTGGCCCAGGTGTTCGTGGGCAGGTTGTTTCCCAAGTGTCTTCAGGATGAGGCCTAGGCGTCTTCGGGTGTGGCGGTAGTTGTTCTGACCAAGGTGTTTGTGGGTGTGGTTATACGTGGTGGTTGTGGACCAGGTGTCTATGGGCAGGATAGCGGTTATTTCCCAGGTGTGTGCAGGTGGGGTTTGGAAGTGGGACTGCGGTGAGGTTATGGACCATGTGTGTGCGAGCGAGGTTTGGAAGTGGGACTGCGGTGAGAATGGAAAGATTGGTTTGATGCATAGGATGACTTTAATAACTATTGTGAAAGTGGCGTGGGGGTAGCCAAACATCGATGTTCTATTACTATAAATTACTTGAATTGCCTTATTTTTTGGGACTATGGCTTGGTGAGGCTTGGGTGGATATCTTTCCTTGCTAGGTGCTTTGGTTTCTCTTTTCTCACAGGGCATTAGAATGCCTCTCCACTTGTGCACGAGAGCTTTTGGTTTTCCCTACTGAGCATACTTGTCTGCTCACCCCACGTTTATAAAACTGCTTTCAGGTTTCCAGGAGGACTTCAGGGATCATGCGGGACCATACTAGTTCGGACCTTGGGGCGATTATTGTTGTAGTTTTCCTTTTTCTTGGTACATACCTTTGGAGTTTTTGTTGCTTGTATCATTTACTGTTGAACATTCATATGGGAATGGTTTACTTTTTTCCTTTACATTTACTTTCAACTTTGGTGTTGTTGGGGTTTCAACCTTATCTCTCAATCTATTAAAAAACGGGGGTAATTCCTTCAATCTTGTGTGTGATTCTATACCCTTGGTGCTAGTCGCCACTCCAGGACCTATTGAAGGCGGGTCTCATGGGTCATTATCTCTCCTTAAACTTATATAAGGAAGGGTCTGCCAATCTACTGTCCCTTCCCTCCTTTTGGTGATGGTTGAGTCATATCAAATAATTATATATATAGTTACTAAAAATGAATATATTCTAAATATATTAAAAAAATATTAAATATTTCAAATGATTAAATAATATTAAATTAAAAAATATTAAAAATGAATAAATGAAACTAAATAAATTATAATAATATTTAATTAATATAATTAATACTATTAACTTCATGAATTAAATAGAAAAAAAAGAGTTGAAATGAATAAATAGATGACATTATGAATTAAAAAATTAACATATTTCTGTTATACTATCTCTACAGAAGTATTAATAATTACAATAAAACCAATTTAATTAAATATATACAAAAATTATGAATAAATAATTAAAAATTAATATGATTACATGGTATGATTAATTTTATAAAAAAAGAAAATTTATTCATATAATATTTATGTTACATCTCATACTTGGTTCTATCCTAAGTAACTAAACTTGATGGGTCACATGGCCCCAAGCATGCATCCCCATATGTTGGAGGCTTAATATGTGAGGTGAGGGCCTAGATATTGTCAATGGGGAGACTATTCCCTCATGTAATAATGGATAACAATAGTGAAGATAAAAAAATTAACAATGACAATATAATGAATATGAATAACATAGAAGAAACGAACATCAAAATTAATATAATGATTTATCAAAAACATCAATAAACTATATCATATATAACAGTTGATATCATGACTCTACAAAATTGAAAATAGAGATACATGAAAGTAGGAAGGAATTAAAATAAATGATATATGATATATTTAAAAAAGACAAAACTATTTAGTCATCCCAATCACGGGTCTGGTCATCTTTTACCATGTTACCGTTATAAAGAATGAAGTTAGGTTCTAAAATTGGGACTCTTCATTTTTTTCTACACTTTTTATCATATAATCTACTCGGGTACTAATGGTGGCCCATATAGGGTCTAAGATAAATCTCAGTAGGCCACCAACATAGGTATCTATAAAAATCAAGTCTATGAGTATAAACTATACTAGTGTGATTGTATATAAGTGTAATGGAATGATAAAATAAGATATGTGTAACTTCATTAGTCTTATATGGAAATTTATCTGAACACATATGAATTTAATTATTATACTATTTTTATATGATGATATAAATATAGTCATTGTGTCATAATGATGCTAATAAAAGGGATCATCCAAGGAGAAACTAAGGTAGCCTTAACCCTAAGGGAAAGCCACATCAGAGTGTGAACATATTTTTTTAATTCCCTGACCCTGGAAGCCCAAACAAGATGATTTATTTCAATACATTTGCATGAATACAAGGAGTCATGTCCTAAAGGACAGATCTATATAAAATCATGAAAAATAGATTATATACATGAAAATTACGTCACAGTTTCTAGCATGAAACACGACATAAATAATCCATTTACAACCCCTTTATTACTCAATATTAACCCTGCATATCAATCATAAAACAATTCTTGGAAACCACAGAATATAAAACAAAAGAAAGGAGTGAGCTCAGATACCCAATAAGGATAGAAAATATAGTGAAAGCTGTCAATAAAAACATAATCTTATAAGGAAAGGAAAAAAACTAAAACAGAATACTTTTAAAACATTCTCTTCAGTATATTGAGGAAATAATAAATCAAATAATTCAATTTAAGCATTCACATGAATATTCAACTAGTTCAATATTAACATGTAATGTTAATAACTAATACCATAATGAGGAAATACATAATGCTGGACATCTTAAACAAACCTTAAAGGCTTTGGAAAAGACAACATACCTAATTGGGTATTACATTACCCAAAACCCAAACATAATTTTCTCAAAATACTACTAATGCATTGAGATGCTATAGCAGGCCCCACCATGAAACTACTATGTCCAATGAATTCATATATAAAATGGGTTAAGCATAACATAAACATTCGTGTTAAAAAAATTATACAAAATTAAAAAACACTAATCATAACCATGAATGGTATAAAAATATCACATCTATATTTAATAATACCAAAACTTATTCAATACTATATGGAATATTGTATAATAATAAATCAACAAAATCTAGAATAACATCTTGTAAAGGATCTTTACATAGTAGAAAATTATTATAAAAACTCTTGGAGTAGAATATATCATTTATATGAAATCCTTCAAAAATAATAAAATTTATAAATGAATTAATTTATTAGAGATTTTTTAATCAATGTGACCAATACCAATATCATTCATTTGAAATTAATTAACATTTTAAAACAATCCTTTCCATATTAATAAAACATTTTATTCATTTTGAAAACATTGACATTAATTAAATAGATTTTGAAAAATAAATATTTAAATCTTTTAAAAAGATGATCTAGTAAAATATTCCCATCCCTAAAACCATAAAATATTCATTTAGAAAACATTTTCATGAGAAATTTACATGGATAATAAATATGTCCGAATAAATATTTTCACATTAACAATCCTAGAGAATAATTAGAATGTTGAATTTACCCTTACCTTAGGTCTGATACTATCGGTATGTATCCTAAAATCCAATAAAAAGTTTTTGAAAATATTATTAACATATATTAGAATAATATTTATGACATAATATAAGATTCTTTTATGAATTTATATTTCCTTTTAATTAACAAATCCTAGTTAATGCAATATTTTGGCTAATAATTGCATTGTATATCAAATGTGTTTTGTCATTTTATTCATGTTCATATTACATAGACCATGATTTACCTGCCTAAATAATGTATAATATTATTTATATGTAATATATTTTAATCATAAAAATATATATTATATATATATATATATGAAATGGAATACGCTGTTCAGGAAGAGGGTAGACCGTACGTGCGCATAAACAATGTTTCTGTTTTCTTACAGAATTGAATAAAAGTACGTGAATTAAATAAATAAATATATATATATAAATATATATATATATTATTCTAGTATCATTATTATGTCATATATTTCATAAATAATCAATATATATATATTTTTTAAATCATTATTTGATGGTGGACGTGGAAGATGGATCTCATTACGTCGTGGAGACAACAAGACATACGTACACACGATCGACGATATCATTTCATTAATTGTATAATTATTTGTATTTTTATGGAATTTCAAATTTAAATATATAATTACTTGTTATATTTATTATTTAATTCATTTATAATCATCATTATACCCTTATAAATAATGTATAGATGAAGAACAATTTACACCGCAACATGGAAATGGTAAGTCGTACGTACGCACCCATGCTGGTATTGTTTTTCATAAGATTAGTAAAAATAAGAATATGGTTCTTCAATAAAAATAAACAAGTATATCAACATATATTAGATTATAGAGTTAATATTTTAGTATGATAACATCTTAGTAAGAAGAAGTAGAAGAAGAAAAGAATATTGAAAGAAGGCATAAAACAATTGCGTCTACTTCAGGTGTCTTCTTTTGATTTACACAAATAGTCTTTTTATGTATGTTTTATACCCAAAGGATCCCATTAGGATGAATTTAGGGAAGTTGGTAGGATATTTTTCTAGGTTTCTACTGAGCTAAATGACTTGGTGTGTTTTTATTAACAAAAAGGTTAAGTGGCCTTTAATAAGAGAGGTGGAGACATTATAGGAATATATAGAAATATTAATTTATTATAAACCTATTATTATTTTCTAAAACCTAAAAAATGATTTACTTTGAGGATAATATGATTATGAGTTGAAATTATGTCAAAAAATTATTTTTAGATAATTTTTTTTCATTAAATTAACCATATCATTTTGGATTACCCTTTAGTAAAATAGTTTCACTCATATTGTGTCATTTTGTAATTTTATACTATAAGGATAATTTAGTTTCAATAAAATTAAAATAGAACATAAAGTGGATCATTCATGAAATTTTTGACATTTTAAAAGTAATTTGAAAGAATTTTATATTTTAAGACTAATATATAATTTAATAAAATAGTATTTTCTTTAAAACTTATTTATGTCCATTTTGAATCTCTTTAGTAATTGATTTTGAAGACTTTATAAATCTTTTCCCTCGATACAAAGGAAATAAATCAAATAAAATATGTCATATTACCCTATAATTTATTTATGTAATAAAAACTCTTAAATTAATTTTTTTTATTTTTATAATATCATTTATTTGATTCCTTCATTAATAAGGCAAACATTGCATCATATTTGTGTCCTATATAAATTTATTTATTTAATGTATAAAAATTAAATATAAAATATCAGGACGAAGGAGATATTTTTATATTTACAATGAATATTTATATATTAATATATCACATATATAACACTAATTAAAATTTATTAGTAATTAGATACATCTTTATGTTAAATTTCACTTTTCATTAAATTAATTGTTATAACATTTCATTTTCAAAACAACGTTGATCCATGGGGACCTAAAATCAAATTAATGATTATCATGTTCACCCATATATCATCAAATAGGAAGAAAAAACATGTCAGGGTTGTTTTATATTATTTTATTATTATTATTTACCATTGTTTAACTGTTTTACCCTTTGACCATGGTAAATAAAAATAACTAATGAAGATACTTTTCATAATGTCCTAAAATAAGAGGTACTAATTTACATAATTCTTATCTTATGATTCCAAATATTGAACAAATTTTTCCATATTCAAAACACACAAATGGCCTAAATTAATTTAAAATTAAGTCATGTGGTCATAACCAGAAATCCATTTTTTTAAGAAGTAAAAAATATAAAAATATTGACATTTTTTTATGATAAATATAAATATACAATTACATCCAATTAGATAAAGTATATTAAATGATAAAAATATTATTTATATATAAATTTAAACCAATCAAAATGATAATTTTCTATATAAATAATATAGATTAAAATGCATTTTTGAATAAAAATGTAGTATTATTTTACGATTTATAAAAATATTATAATTACCACAAAAGACCAAAAAAATTTCAAAACTAAATATTTATTTATATATTCTAACAAATAATAGCTTTTTTTACAATTTAATATACAAAAGTGTCAAATATTGGACTTAAAAATGGTTCTCCATTAAATGGTGGAAAAATTGAATTTTTTAGAAAAAAACATCCTTTATCAAAAAAATTGTTTTCTCCCATTAATATGTCTATAAAACACCTAAGATGAATCTTAAATTTATTTGAGTTATTTAAAATTAAATATGTGGTTAATACTATTCATAAAAACTATAAAAGTATATTTTGATTGGTCATGGTGTGCTTAAACTCGGTGTTGTGAGCATCAAACACTATTAAATTAGATAAAAATGAAGCGTATTGTGGAATATTGGGGTGTTATATTATCCCATATTTCAATAAAATGAATCAACTCAATTTAAAATTATTATTTAAAACCTTGGATTTCCCATTTCAAAATATCATAGTTGATATCCCACATCAAAAAAAGTACCAAGGAGACCGTTATTTTAAATTAAGGAAATGCAATTATTAAGGTGACTAGATATAAAATATACAAGTATTCCATTTAGGAAAATATAGATATGGAATAAAATACTAATGATAATGTTTTCATGGAGAGATATAGATGACATGATTATAAAATTGGTAATATCTATAAAGGTATAAATCTGTCATGATCCATATTTCCATGTGATTCCTTCACAAAAAAATTATACAAGGAAATCATTTTTGGTTTTATGATATTTTTCTTAGAGTTGAGTAATTAAATAATAGACTAATTACACAAGGATGAATAATTAATTTACTTATATAGAATCATCCATTAAATATATCCCTAGACAAACTCATCTTTCTCTTCAACGGATAGAAAAACACAAAAAATATATTCTATTTATCTTATTCGTATAGGGCAGAAAATATAAACATTAAACATTTAAACAATGAAAATTTTGTTATACTAACAAGGGACTTCCATTAGTTAAATGTTAGGCGATAAATATCTGTCACACTTCAGTTGTGGGTTCAATTCATGTAGCATTGTATGACTCGATGTTTTGTTTCCCAAAATGTGGGTTGTCCTCTTTCTCAAACAATATAATTTTAAAATTCTAAAAAAACATTATGAAATATTTTAACATATAAAAATACTATATAATGTTCAACCTAATCCATTCCATCATTTAGTGTTATCCAAAATACATCATTCCAAACTGTGTATAAAAGGTCTCCAAATTTCCAAAACCAATTGTAACATCATATTCCCCAAATAATGTAATGTTACTTTTATTATCACATATTGAATATAAGATTTCCTTCATCATAATAAAACCATATTGGAAATAAAAAATATTGTTGTATAGTCCCTATATATATCACATTCTTCTTATAAACAGAATATAATTCTTGAATCCAAAAGGAAAAATACATTGATTATTCACCTTGACCGTAGTAACAATATAAACATGAACATGATCATTCCTCTACATCTGTGCTATATTTCCGTGATGCTTTGGAAAATAATTTTCATAATTTCCCATATCATTATAAATATATCATTGAAAATATACTTTCATTCCCAATCAATCCCGAGCCTTGGGACCTTTTACCCCACATTTATAATAAACCCCCATTTCATTCAAGCAATTGCCAGATTTTTTCGTCCAACAACAATCATATATAAGAAAATCATTCAATACATTTTTCCCTTTATCTATATCTATCACGACCCATCCTCGGGGCCCATGCCGTGACTACCCAAAGCCCGCCTTCCAAAGGCCAGGGGCTGGAGACTAGCACCAATGGCGTAAATCCCGATAACTGGGAAGGCATTGCCTTTATAAAAGTAAACAAAACACCATAGAGTACACGCGGAAGTAAAAATACTAACTAGAACTGAAACAAGCTGTGCTGAAAGTAAAGGGTCCGAAAATACAAGCCCAACTGTAAAGTACAAGGAAAAAAAGATAAAACAGCCGGAAGGTGAGAAGTAACTCCTAGATCATCCACCAAGGATCCTACCTGGAGGGTAGGTACAGATAGAGCAACTCCTGGACCATCCACCATGGCTCCTACCTGAAGGGTAGGTACAGATAGCGCAACTCCTGGATCATCCACCATAGATCCTACATGAAGCGTAGGTACAGATAGCCTCCACAATGCTCTCACCCGTCAACCTCTTCCTAGAATCGTCACATCGTGAAGTCCACCTCCGGATACTGACTCGTCGTGACATCCACCTCCGGGTACCGTCCAGTCCTCAAACACTCGGCCTCTATCAGCGATGCCTGTCATCTGGAACCAACACAACGAGGTGAGGGCATAGCCCATGCAGGGGTGAGTATAACGATACTCAGTAGGGACCCCGAGACCCTCATGGTCTCTCTAAATACAGCAAGGATAACCACAAAGAAGAATCACAACAGATAACCCTTCTTAGGTATAATCCCATACTTATACCTAAGTTATCAAGTAACCCATCTCAATATTGAGGTAAACAAAAAGGTCATGAAATTAATGGATAACCACTACCCAGGTATATTCACATACATATACCTGATTTATCAAGTGACCCATCTCAATCATGAGGTAAACAAAAAGGTCATATACTCAGCTCAAACCAGGATTTTCATTATCGAAACTGTTACTGCTGAAGAGCCTTGTCTCTGGAGTGTACAATGGTCCTGTCACGACTCTGAGGTACTGCTCTCTAACCTAAGACTGATGAGGTACTCCTTCTGTCGAGTACCTTGGGTCAGCCACCCAAACACAGTAGTGCTTCCCGCTGGGGTATGCCACCCAAACAAAGTAGTGCACACCCCCTAATAGCCTGCAGTGGTACTCTCCGGACGAGTACCGTGGGTCTGCACTGTCACACAGTAGTGCTCCGTCCGCCATGGGTCTGCACCCAAACAAACTAGTGCTCCATCCACTGGGCTAGTCAACTCACTCCAAGTCGAGTTGGTCAAGCAGTCGTCAGGTCTCAGTCGGCTACACGGTCTCCGTACTCCGTACGCTCATCTCCAGGAGGGTCCGCTCCATGAGCTACAGTTCGATACTCCAAGTATCTCAAAGTCCCACGAAGAAGTATCTCAATTGACCGCCTCGTTATAGGGGTCTCAACGCAACAGACGGCACATCAATAATATGCCTGGTCTGTGAGTTATTAGCCTTTTCGTCAAAGGGGCCCGGTTGGTTTTGTGTGAGAACCAACCCAGACGTAACTCAACTGTACCCCGAACTCTCATAGGGTATACTTATAGGGACCGTTTCTCAACGTGATCACCAACACCGCTGACAGTTCGTCAAACGGACGTCCGGTTTGAAAGATATCAGCTTTTCCGTTCCAGGGGCCCGGTTGGATTTCAGGTACAATCCAACTTGGCCTTACTCCAACTGCGTCCAAATCTCAGGCGAAGTATGCCAAAAGTTCCGTCTCATCAAAAGGAATCCAACAAAGTCGATAACACGTCAATCGGACGTCCGGAGCTCAAGATATAAGTGTTTCCACTCCGAGGGCCCGTTTGGTTTCCTGTACAAACCAACCCGGCCGAACCCAAAGTTATCCAAAACCTTGAGTGTAATATACTGAAACGACTGTCTCAATCCAAGGATCTCTACGCAACTGATGGTGTGTCGATCGGGGGTCCGTAGCCCAAGTTATGTGCAATAGACCGGAAGCGGTCTGAAAATGGGGGGTCTGGGCCCGGCCCGGCCCGGCCCATCCCCCCCGGGCCAGACCTGGAACTGGGTTGAGCCGACCCGGGTCTGTGTCCTGCCCGGTTGGGCACGACCCGGCCCGGCTGCGCCGCCCGGCCCGGCTGGGCACGGCCCGGCACGACTGGGCACGGCCCGGTCCGACGGCGCGGCCCGGCCCGGCGTGAGCACACCCGCACGACCTGCTGGTCGTTCCGTTGCGGTAAGGGGGGGGGGGGGGGGGTGCACCCCTTGATTGAATTCGCGGACCCCCTCCACGTGGGGGCCGCTCCCTTGACCGTTGGGGGTTACGACCCCCAGTCTCAGTCGATACCGTGCGGCCGCGAGACCAACCACTTGCCGCCGCGGCTTAAGCCGTGGCGACCCTTCCTGGCAATGCGATGGCATGCCCTTCTGCGGACAACCAGAGTTGCTCCTGTGGTCCATTTTCAATTCTGCCTTCACCTGCAGTCCTCCCGGGACCTTCCCTTCGCTGCAAAGCCTTCAAATCACCCCTGCGGCTCATTCTTCCTTGGTCCGTCGATCCGCACACCAAATAAAAAAACCTCTTCTCTTCATGGTTTTCCGGCGCGGCGTGATGGTGTCACGGCTTCGTTCGGCCTCCACGGCGCGGCGCAACGACGCCCCTCTTCTTCGCCGATGATCCCACTTGTTTATGTGCGGTGCCGTTGCACCGCGCCACCCTTGATCGAGCCGTGAAAAACACATTAACGAAGGGGGAAGAGGGTCGGCCATGTTCGTGTGGTCCGACATCCTCCTGTTAATCTGACATCAATCAGATTATGAAAAGATTGTTTTTGGATGGTCAATAAAGATTCATGAACCAAAATCAAACCCCATTCCTCGAGACATGTTCATTGACGTTGGAAGGTGACGTCGTCGTTTGTGAATTCCCCACAGCGGTGTCTCCTCCCTTGTTGGAGATCCAGGGAGCGTTATTCGTCGAAGTTCATGGAAGCCCCATCATCACCGGAGTGTACCTGAAGAGGTGACATTCCCCTCTTATCACAAATAGAAGTATAGATGACGTGTTCTCATTCTTCGTCGGAGGGTTGGAGAACGAAGCTTCTCTTATTTCTTCAGAGGTTCCCCCACCACATTAATTTCCAAACAAATATTGCATTAGCCTTCTCCCATTTAAAGACAAGCCACCCTTTCAAATTAAACCAAGAATCAAATCATTAATTATGTGAGTTGGCTAGCTTTAATGGAGGAGAGTTACACAAGTCAAAAAGGAGTTATCTTAATAAAAGAATGGGAAATTAAAGGGGGAGTTAGAGGGGGTGTAAGAAATGTGAAGGGGTGGGGCATGTGTGGGCCCCACCTCACCTTTATCCTCTAAAGGTTAGTTAGTAACCAATGTGTCCCACCCCTAACCCACTTAATTGGGTTATAACCACTTATGAGAGGGATAAAGTCTTGTGACACAACACTTAATCCACTCAACAAGAAAGGAAAATATAGTTGTAAACAAATATATTTTTATCCCTTACATTTTTTAAAAAACTCCTCCCGAGAAAACGAAACTCCAGAAAGGGTCTTATTAAGCAATTAATGGCGCTGCGGTTTCATCAGTCCCCTCATATTTCAATTCTGAGCACCGGTTCAAAAGATAGAAAAGCCCGCTTGTTCGTTCACTGAACGTACCCGAGCTAAACTTCGGAAATTGATTTCGGGCACACCAAACCTCGGAATCAGGTGCCGTCAGAAACTGCGTTATTTTATAATTCCAAAGAAAATTAAGAAAAAAATTTCCTTTAAATTTCCAGGCCTTTACATTACTCCCACCTCAGGGGTTTATGTCCCCGTAAAGCTTTAACACAAACTAGGGATACAAAAGCGGTACTGAGCACGCATCTGATCCTTCCGCTCGCATGTGCTAACCTGGAGGTTCCCGTGCTGCCAATGAAAGCGCACAGAAGGAATCGACCATCCTCGTAGGACTCCTCCTGTCGATCCTCAACCTCTACTGATACCCCAAAAAATTCACCCCATCGCCAAATTCCAGCTCCCTATGGTCGATGATATGCATTGGGTCAAGCACGTATCTCCTCAGTTGAGATACGTGGAATTCGTCGTGAAACTGGTGCAACTGAGGTGGATGGTTCAAGAGGTAAACCAACTTGCCTTACCTTTCTGAGTACCTGAAAAGGACCGTTGAATCTCGGAGATTACTTGCCGCCTCGGCCACATCTCCATAGATCTCGTCGAGGTGAGACCCGTAAGAAAACGTGGTCACCATCCTAAAATTCCAGTTGTTCTGTCTCCTATCCACATAAGACTTTTGTTGGCTTAGAGCTATCCTCATCCGCTCTTGGATGTTCTAGACCTTCTCTGTCGTGGCCTGGACCATCTCTGGTCCAACAAGAGTTGCTAATATTTCTTCTTTGCCGATAAGAGAAATCCAGTCTCATCCCCTGGATGAACCATGTTCATTGCCTAAAATAGTCAATCCTGTCATGAATGGCACTAATCCATGCCATGTATGACATAGTAAGGCCTGAATGATTCTACCAAGAGATCCAACTATTACTATCGCCTCCAAGGGTTGAGTCACACTGTCGTCATCAATGTGTGGTCACTGGGTCTCCTCCAGTAAGAATCTCAAAAGTGAGGGTCAAGTCAACAGTTTTTTTTAACCGGAACATCTTAGTATCAAAAAAACCAAAAAGGGAAGGTAATTAAACGTCACAAAGATAAGTGTCTTTTATTACTGTAGCTCATAGTACAAGACACAAAACAACCACAAACAACAACAACAACAACAACAACAAGGAAGCTAGTAGCACAAAGATCAAAGGCCTCTGTGCCTGGAACTAGTATTCTCTTGATTAGAACTGAAACTCAAAACTCCTGCTACCACTTGGGTGAAGTTGGCTGATTCAAGAGTTATCGGCTACAACTTCCTATCAAAGAGTTAATCATGTGCTTCCTGGGGTTTCCTTTTCTCCGACCAAGGAAAACCCATCCCGAAGTTTGCCTAATACCGTCAATCCGAGCATGAACTGTGAATCCAATCAATACCGAGACCAACGTCGCAAGGCCTCGACGCTGCCACCAAGAGATTCCAACCAAAACTCTCACCTCATGGGTTAGATCACACTGTCGGCATAAGTGTGATTATTGAGTCTCCTCCCAAGGTATCTTCAGACGTGAGTGTCAAGTCTACGAATTGTCGGAAAATCTAGGTCTGGGACAAGATTCGTGGAAGGAAGGAATGATTTGTATCAATGTCTGTAACTACTTCAGCTAGTAGTGGACACAGACTAACCCTGAATCATTCTTAGAGCCATTGGGTCACTCTCCTTGACCGCATGCAGCTACTCTCTTCCCCTTCCATCTAGCTCCCTGAGCCTGGCAGGGACAACAAAGGCGGGTGGTTTTAACATGTTGAAATGTACACCACCACAAGCTTCTCTCCTAGCTCTACTTCCACATCCGCTACTCTGCAGATTCATCTTTCCTTAATACTTCCTCTTCTTGAAACATTTTACACGTCCAAGTCTCTGAGACTGACACCAATTCACATATTCCCACTATTAACATTCACTGGCTAAAATCGATCAACCAAAGAACATTCAACCACAAATGTTCTTCCTAAGACCCTAACATAAGTAGGAATTCATAGGGAAAAAAGTTCTTACATAGATATCCTTTAAACACACCTCAATCTGAGGTCCGATCTCTAAAGCACTGATCATATCGTAGTCATCAAGTACCAAGAACGATCGGTACGCCTCGTTGAATACTCAGCTACTGAAACATCGTCTTGCCGAAGCTTTATAAGATCTAGAAAACTCTCAGCCACCACCTCAATCCAGTTCTCAGCTGCCTGTGAGTCGGTCTCTCCTTGGAACATGAGGGTATCTGATGTTGGAACACGTGTAAGGCAGTAAGCCTACATGTGTCATAGACTGGTACTGCTGGTTGTAACTGCAGACCAACAGGTAGTGATGTATAGCTGACACACTACCCGAATGAACTAGCTCAGGCATCGGTCCACGTACCGAAGCATCATCGCTATGCGGAAAATACTCATAGTAACTCACTGGAAAACTATATAATCCAAGACCACCATCCACTCTACCGATGTCTCATATAGGTGGAAAACTCTAGCAATCACCTCTAGCTAGTCCTCTACTGTCTGGGAATCACCTCATAACCTTGGAGGCCGCTGCTGCAGGAACTCGTGCAATGCGCTCTGCCAGCGTGCATAGTTAACTAGTAAGGATGGTGGAATATTCTTCCCAACAGGTGGTGGTGCTACTGGTACACCAACCAAGGGGGCCAACATAGTAAAAAGGGCCCCACACCGAAGCCTCACCACTCGGTGGGCTGTCATTGAGTACTCTCTCAGAAAATCCAACTGACTGTCTGCATGGAGAAATCATGAACAGATGTGACATGGCCAATGATTTATACCTGGTGAGCTGACCTGGTTTGAGATGACTTTAAAACTTTTGGAAACACACACGAAATCAGTGTTTTTTGTGCACAACGTCGGAAATCAGTAGTCAGGGTCCTGGTGTACGGATACATCGGCCGCCGCACCAACACTGGACTCCCTGAACTGAAGACCACACTCGGTACCCTTAACACTATTGCTTCACAGAAAGGGAATATCAGAGTTATAAGTTCTGCGGTAGAACCGACTCCTCTGATACCAATTTTTCACGACCCTTCCTCGGGGCTCGTGCTGTGACTACCCCAATACCGCCTTCCATAGGCCAGGGGTTGACGAATAGCACCAAATATTTAAATCCCGATAACTGGGAAGGCATTTCATTTATAAAAGTAAACAAAACACCACAGAGTACAAGAAAAAGTAAAAATACTATGTAAAACTGAAACAAGCTGTGCTGAAAGTAAAGTGGCCGGAAATACAAGCCCAACTGTAAAGTTCAAGGAAAAAAGGAAAAATAGCTGGAAGGTGACAAGAAGCTCCTGGATTGTCCACCAAGGATCCTACCAGAAGTGTAGGTATAGATAGCGCATCTCTTAGATCGTCCACCACGGATCCTACCTGAAGGGTAGGTACATATAGCGCAGCTCCCGGATTGTCCACCACAGATCCTACCTGAAGGGTAGGTATAGATAGCCTCCACAACACTCTCGTCCATCAACCTCCTCCGAGTATCTTCACATCATGAAGTCCACCTCCGGATACTAACTCGTCATGAGATCCACCTCCGGGTACCATCCAGTCCTCAAACAGTCAGCCTCTGTCAGTGATGCCCGTCGTCTGTAAACAACACAACGAGGTGCAATCATGGCTCGTGTAGGGGTGAGTAAAACGATACTCAGTAGGGACCCTGAGGACCTCAAGGTCTCTCTAAATCCAACAAGGATAACCACAAAGTAGAATCACAACAGATAACCCTTCTTAGGTATAAGCCCATACTTATACCTAAGTTATCAAGTAACCTATCTCAATCTTGAGGTAAACACAAAGGTCATGAAATCAATGGATAACCACTGCCCAGGTATATGTGCATACATATACCTGTGTTATCAAGTGACCCATCTCAATCATGAGGTAAACACAAAGGTCATATACTCAGCTCAAACCAGGATTTTCATTATCGAAATCATAACTGCTAAAGAGCCCCGTCTCTGGAGTGTACAGTGGTCCTGTCATGACTCCGATGTACTGCTCTCTAACCTAAGACTTCTGAGGTACTCCTCCTGTCGAGTACCGCAGGTTAGCTACCCAAACACAATAGTTCTTCGCGCCGGGGTATGCCACCCAAACACAGTAGTGCACACCCCCTAATAGCCTGTAGAGGTACTCTCCGGATGAGTACCGCGGGTCTGCACTGTCACACAGTAGTGCTCCGTCTGCCATGGGTCTGCACCCAAACAACGTAGTGCTCCGTCCACTGGGCTAGTCAACTCACTCCAAGTCGAGTCGGTCAAGCAGTCGTCAGGTCTCATACGGCTACACGGTCTCCGTACTCCGTACGATCGTCTCTGTGTGGGTCTTCTCCACGAGCGATAGGTCGATACTCCAAGTATCTCAAAGTACCATGAAGAAGTATATCAAATGACCGCCTCGTCATAGGGGTCTCAATGCAACAGAAGGAGCATCAATCGGACGCCCGGTCTGTGAGTTATTAGCATTTTCGTCCGAGGGGCCTGGTTGGTTTCATGTGTGAACCACCCCGGTCGTAACTCAAATTTACCCCAAACTCTCATAGGTTATACTCATAGGGACCATTTCTCAACGTGATCACCAATGCCACTGACGGTTCATCAAATGAACTTCCGGTCTAAAAGATATCAGCTTTTCCTTTCCAGGGGCCCGGTTGGATTTCGGGTACAATCCAACCTGGCCTTAATCCAACTGCGTCCAAATCTCAGGAGAAGAATTCCAAAAGTTTTGTATCATCAAAAGGAATCCAACAAAGTTGACGGCACGTCAATCAGACGTCCGGAGCTCATGATATAAGTGTTTCCGCTCCGAGGCCCCGGTTGGTTTCGTGTACGAACCAACCCGGTCGATTCCAAAGTTCCCTGAAACCTTGAGTGTAATATACCAAAACGACCGTCTCGATCCAAGAATCACTACAAAATAGACGGTGCGTCGATCAGGGGTCCTTATCCCATGTTATGGGAAAAAGACCAGAAGTGGTCTGAAAATGGGGGGTATGGGCCCGGCCCGGCGGGGCTCGACCTGGCCCGGCTGCGCAGCGCGGCCCGGCCTAGGCGGCCGGTTGGCCCGGTGTGAGCACACCCGAACAGCCTTCTATCCTTGCCGTTACGGAAAAGGGGGGGGGGGGTTCCCCACTTGATTGAAGCTGCGGGCCCCCTCCACATGTGGGCCGCTCCCTTGACCGTCGGGGATTACGACCCCCGGTCTCACTCAGTCCCGCGCGGCCGCGGGACCATCCATCTGCTACCGCGGATTCAGCCGCGATGACCCTTCCCGGCGGTGCTCCAGGCGCCGCCGTGCCGTCGTGGCGCACCGGAAAGCCCTTCTGCGGACCACTAGAGTTTCTCCGGTGGTCCGTTTTCAATTCCGCCTTCACCTGCGGTCCTCCTGGGACCTGCCCTTCGCTACAAAGCCTTCAAATCGCCCATGCGGCCCATTATTCCATGTCCCGTTGATTCGTATGCCAAATAAACAAACCGCGTCTCTTCGTGTTTTTCCGGCGCGGCGCGACGGTGCCGCAGCTTCGTTCGGCCTCCACGGCTCGGCGCAACGGCACCACCCTTCTTCACCGATGATCTTCCTTGTTTCTGTGCGGTGCCGTTCCACCACGCCACCCTTGATCGAGCCGCAAAAAACACATTATCGAAGGGGGAAGAGGGTTTTCCGTGTTCGTGCAGTTCGACCTACTCTCATTAATCCGATATCAAGCGGCTTAAGAAAAGATTGTTTTTGGATGGTCAAGAAAGATTCATGAACCAAAATCAAACCCACTACATCGAGACGTGTTCATTGACGTCGAAAGGTGACATTGACATTTGTGAATTACCCACGACGGTGTCTCCTCCCTTGATGGATATCCAGGGAGCGTTATTCGTCGAAGGTCATGGAAGCCCCATCGTCTCCAGAGTGTACCCGAAGAAGTGACGTTCCCCTCTTATCACGAAGAGAAGTATAGATGAAGCGTTCTCGTTCTTCTTCGGAGGGTTGGAGAACGAAGCTTCTCTTATTTCTTCACTGGTTCCCCCACCACATTCTTTTCCAAACAAATATTGCATTAGCCTTCTCCCATTTAAATACAAGCCACCCATTTCAAATTAAACCAAGAATCAACTCATTAATTATGTGAGTTGTCTAGCTTTAATGGACGAGAGTTACACAAGTCAAAAATGAGTTATCTTATTAAAAGAATGGGAAATTAAAGGGGGAGTTAGAGGGGGTTTAAGGAATGTGAAGGGGTGGTGCTCGTGTGTGCCCCACCTCACCTTTATCCTCTCAAGGTTAGTTAGTAACCAATGGGTCCCACCCCTAACCCCCTTACTTAGGTTATAACCACTTAAGAGAGGGATAAAGTGTTGTGACACAACACTTAATCCACTAAACAAGAAAAGAAAATATAATTGTAAACAATTATATTTTTATCCCTTACTTTTTTTTAAACAACTCCTCCCAAGAAAACGCAACTCCAGAAAGGGGCTTCTTAAGAAATTACCAGTGATGCGGTTTCATCAGTGCCCTCATATTTCAATTCCAAGAACCAGTTCAAAAGATATAAAAACCTGCTCGTTCGTTCACTGAACTTACCCAAGCTAAACTTCGGAAATTGATTCCGGGCACACCGGACCTCGGAATCAGGTGCTGTCAGAAACTGCGTTCTTGTAAAATTCCAAATAAAATTAAGAAAAACTTTTCCTTGAAATTTCTGAGTCTTTACAATATCTTTCTACACCATCTTATTATTCACTTGATGTACATTAATTTCATATGACTTAGATAATTAATTTTATATTTTGATAGCACATTAAGCCAAACCATTATAAAAAGAAAAATACTATGAGAATAGTTCTCATTAGAGTAATTATTTTCTCCCACAAAATAATATATCTATCATACTTATTGGGCTATATATTTAGTCTGAAACATGCCTTTCTAACCATACGAGGTTAGCCTAATGTTATTCAACATTCTCATCCTCTTTATGCCTCCAACGTAGAAATTTCCTTCCCTTATCCGATTGTTGTTCACAAGGAATGTATTTCACTTGGAAAAATTCTTCAAACTCTCTACATTCAATATTTCATACTTATTAATCCTCTTTAATGTTTTTAATTAATCATAACCATTAATCTATTTCTCTTAAGGGATGATAAAATTCCATGAAAAGTTTCTCATTTATTTACTTCCCGAAGCAAGAAATATTCACTCAAATGAACATATCCATTTCTATGGAAAAAATATACTAGAAATTACATTGAATGTTAAAAGATGTTTTATCATGGAGAAGTCTTATAATGATCCTCAATGTTTTTGATCAGGGATCTCCATACATGTAAGGTTGTTATTCATAACCTGAGTCATCAGTCCCAGCAAGGTTATATACAGTTCAACACTGGTTGCATAACGCACTACACTATATTTATCTTTTATATGTGGTAAATCCCTACATGCATTACATGAGTTGATATGGTCATCATTCCATCCATTAGGAACCATTTCTATAAAATGGAATACACTTTATTATTTTATGAATCATAATTCATAAATCCATACTTGTAAAATACCAAAGAGAAATTAAAAAATTTATACATATCTAATACCAAATAATAATTATTGTTCCTTTTGAGGACATATATACTCATAAATCATTTTTAATGGCTTATAACATAATTATTAATTATCATAAGAATATCTCATAGGACTTTCACTCTAGGTGCATAGTAAGGCTCGTTGTTGTGTACATGGTTACCCCATGTCAAGCCTGAAACACCCTGTCAGAGTTTTCATACCTAGGTACATCTATTACAAAAACCACATCCTCAAGTAATATCAATATAGGGATTTATTTATGGGAATATCCAAGTAAGACCTACTTTATAAAAAAAATTACGGGGTCATTCTATGCTTATCCCAAAAGAATATAATAGGGTTATGATCCATAATCTATATTTTTAAATTAATTTACACAGTTGTTGCTAAATATTCTCTGATACAAAATGTAATTACCATAACACAGATGCCTTGATCTGGTGAATTATTTTAATACACCTTCATGATTATAAGAAATCATTTTTTAAGGACCAATCAGTTTATAATTCTCCGAAAATCGTTTAAATACATGAACATTACATCATAATTTCTAACATAAAATGCAGCATAGATAATCCATTGAGAAAACCATTATATCCCTAGCTTAACCCCTCATTTCAATAATAAATCACTTCTTGGAGTCCTGATAAAATAAAATATAATAAATGGGTGAGGTCATATACTCCATGAGGATACAAAATATAGTGGAAGCTATCACAAATAAATATAAACTTGTATAGAATGGTGCAAAATTAAAACACAATACTTTTAACAACATATCATTATGATAATATGGAACGAATAAATCAAATAATTATATTTAAAAATTCACATGGATATTATAATAGTAATATAATAATATGTAAAATTAATTACTAATCTCATAACGAGGGAATGTATAATACGAGCCATCTTAAACGTACCATCAAGGATTCAACTCAGACACCATAACTAATTGGGTAAGACATTTTACAAAACCCAATAATTATTTTCTCATGATACTATTGATGTATCGAGGGTCTATAGATGACCCCACCGAACACTTACTACATCTAATTCAATACTCATATAAAAAAGGGTAAATCATACCATAAATATTCATATTAAAACTAACATAATAAATGACAAAAAAAAACTATAAAAAATAAATGGTATTAAAATAGCACATCTAGATTCAAACATATCATAAATCCCTCAAAATAATATGAAATATTTTTTATAATAAATAAACCTCAATCAATAATAATATCCAAAAATGATGTTGACAAAGTTGAAAATTATCAATAAAACTCTTTGAGGGAAATATCCATTTTTCATTAAATCATTTAAAAATCACAGAATTTAAAAAAGTATCCATTTAAGAGATAATTTTGAATCAATGTGTCTCATACCACATTGAAAAATTTGACTTCATTTAACTTTTTAAAACAATCTTGTCAATATATATAAATCCTTAATATCATTTTGCATAAATGTACATTAATTAAATAGACTTAAAAAATAAATCATTAAATCATTTAAAAGTTTGATATAGTTAAAGATTACCTTCCATGAAAACTTAAATTATTCCTTTGAAATATTTTTATGAAACATGTACATGGATATTAGAAATATCTATTTATATAACCACACAAAAAAATCTTAGATAATAATGAGATTAAGGAATTAACCCTTAACTTAGGTTTGATACTCCTCGTATGTGTCTAAAACTCCTGTTAAATGTTATTAAAAATTTTATTTACTTAAATAATAATAATATTAATTATATAATATATTATTCAATTATGATGTTATATTATTCATTTATTAACAGTTTCATGTTAATTCAACATTTTGGGTAATAATCGCTATGATTATCGTACAAGTTTGGACATGTTATTCATGATAAAATTAAATAGATAATGATTTAAATACTTCTAGAATGTATAAGATGATTTATTTATCATATATATTCAGAATATAAATATATATTATAGATAGATATGTGAAATGAAAAATATCATTCATGGAGGTGGTACATAATACATGGGCATGAATGTTGTTTCTGTTTTCCTATCATATTGATTGGAAGTAAGTAAATGAAATATATGTACACACAAACACCCACACCCACAGATACATAAATTATTGCAGTATCTTTATTAATTTATATATTCCATAATTATTCATAATATATATTTTTATAGTCGTTCTAGGATGGTGGATGTGGAAGATGAGTCTTTTCGCATCATGGAGAAGGTAAGCGGTACGTACACACAAGCGATGATATCATTTCTATAAAGGATTAATGGTATGTATTAGGATGGAATATGAATTTTAAATAAATTATAACATTTTATATTTATTATTTATGTAATTTATATTCATCACTATACCCTTCAAAATAATTTATAGATGAAAAATAATTTACACCACGACATGGAGGCAGTAAGTCGTACGTATGCACACATTATTGTATTATTTTTCATATGAAGGCTAAAAGGAGGAATAATGTTGTAACATAATCATAAAAACATATCAACATATAGTAGATTATGGAGAAATTATTTTATTATTTTAACAACATAGGAAGAGGATGTAGAAGAAGAAAAAAAATTGAATGAAGGGATAAAACTGTTACAACTTCTATTGGTGTCCCTTTTTGATTTTCACAAAAAGTGTCATTCTGTTAGTTTTACTCCATTAAGGTGGCCTCTAGAATAATTTGAGATATTTTGGGAGGATATTTGGGCTGTCCTTGGCAAAGATAAACGTATTTGGAGGTTTTAATTAAAGATAATTAAAAGTGGCCTTTTATAATAGAGGTGAGGTGTAGTTTTGGAAAAGTTAGAAATATTAATTTATTTTAAATATATTTGGGGATTGGAATAACTCCAACACGATTTAGGTCCAGGATAAGATAATTATTGGACAATATTATCTCATATAATGATTTTTATTCATGTTTATTTCATTAAAAAAACCTTATCAATTGGGATTAACCCTTAGTCAAACTGTTTAACTCTTATCATGTCATCTTGTATTTTGGTACTATAGGGTTAATTTAGTTACTATAAAATGCCAGGCATACCAAAATTGGATCATTAATGACATTTTTATTATTATATAAGACATTTGGATGAAATTTGGTTCTTTAGGACTATTTATAATTTAATAAAATATTATTTCATTTAAAAACTCAATTATGTCAATTTTAACTCAATTTAGTATTTGATTTTTGATATAGGAATAAAAAAATTATTACATAACTATAGTGACCTTAACTCAAATGTAAAATTTCATAATCTTCCATAATATTAATTTGTGGAATAAAAAACCTATAATTACATTTATTTTTAAATATATGATATCATTTTTGGATTCATATATTAATAAGGTATACACTGCATCATTATTGTGTCAGAAATTAATTTAATTATTTAATGTTTAAAACCTAAAAATAAAACATCATTATTTAGGATGTCTTATTATATTTGTAATTACTATTTATAGTTGAATATATAATTTTATAGCTCTAATTAAAATTTTTTTAGTAACAAGATACATGTTTATGTTATTTTTCCCAACAAATTAAATATTACAACCTCTAATTTTCACAACCAAGTGGATCCATGGGGTATAAAATCGATCTATTGATTATCATGGTTGTCCATATATCAACCATTAGTATTATAAAATGTTTTAGGGTAGTTTTATATTATTATAATATTAATTTTACCTTTATTTACCTGATTTATCCTTTAAACATGGAAAATAAAAATAATTACTGATGTCACTATTCATAATGTCCAAAAATATATTGTTCCTATTTTCAAAATTTGGAAAATATGATTCCAAATATGGAATCCATTTTTCCACATTCAAAATCCAACATTTGGTGAAATTAATTTTAAATTATTTCTCGTTGTAAAAAATAGAATGTGGGGTTTTAAGAAGAAAAAACTATCAAATGATTGAAAAAAATTTATATTGAATGTAAATGTAATATTTCTTCCAATTAAAAAATCATAATAAATGAATAAAATATAATATAATTATACATTAATCCAAATTAAAAAGATAATCTATCTATATACATAATTTATATGAAAATGTTGTTTTTCATTAAAATGCAGTAGTTTTAAACTATTCATTAAAACATGAAGGTTATTAAAAAACAGAAAAAATTTACCCAAATGAATTTTTTTGATATGATTATAATAAAGAATTTATTTTTGAAAAATTGAATATATAAACCTATTAAATGTTGAATTTGAGAAAGGTTCACCACTAAAAGATGAAAAAATGCATTTTTTTGAAAAATTCTTCTCTTATCTAAAAATTTGAATTTTTCATTTTATTATGTCTATAAAATAGATAAGATAAATTTTAGAATTATATGAGATATATAAAAATAGAAATGTGGTTAACATTATTCGTATCCTCTTTTTGTACAGCTAGTTTGATATGTCTTGGGGCGGTTGAACTATATTTTTCATGCATCACACACTATTGAATTATTTAAAAATGGAAGAATTATTTGGAAGCTTGGGAAGCTGAATATTTAGTCTTGATATAAGATTTTGAGTGAAATCGAATGGTTACACTCATGTTACTACACTATAAAATAGTCTCCTTTAGCCTATGAATATCATCCATAGTAATCCCATGTTAATCACGACTAAAAAAAATTTCACATCCATTGAACTGTGTAAACAAAGACATCATGATGATTCTATGTAGTGAATAGAAGATATTATAAAATATAGGAATGAGTCAGGATAATTTTAGTAATAATGAAGAGTCATTATCCTAATAAGGAAGAGAATAGATTCTGTTTTTGGTATCTCCCACGACCAGTAGATTAGTGAATCAGAATGGTTCCTACTGTGTTCTCATAGCATTCCCTTGTGAATCCAATGAGTGATTTGTTTTGATCATTACTTTAATGATGAAACTGTTCTATTTTTATAATGAAACTTAAACTCCTTCCATTATTATAAAAATTTCATTATAGGCCATGTAATACTCATGAAAATTCCAGTTCCTTAGGATCATACTATTACATTTCATCATACATGACTAGGTGAATTGAGGACATTAAAAAAATTATCAAATTAAATAAATATTCCTTGTTCTAGTATTCTCTATAAATATATACTTTTAGTAAAAAAAATTTAATGATATATTTATTATGAAGAAACACATTCCTTGTCAATTCACAATTAAAACTCACTTGATAGGGGTCTCATGCAATCCAATCTTTGGTCACTAAATCACTTACATATAAATTTCCCAACATGGGATGATAATCATTGAGTTTTCATCCTCCAAGGTGTAATTTGATGTTATTTTGGCCTTATAATACCACCAAGTAAATAATATATTAGGAATATTAATTTTATATTAAATTCCTGGAGATAATGGTCCATTGATATCAACAAAAATTTACAAATTTTGACACATTATGTAAAATTTCATATAAAACCTATATTTTTTATTTTTTAGTATCCTTATATAGTTTTGGGCCAATGTAGTTCTAGGATTGGAGGAAAATGGTTCAATATATGAATAAAAAGAAAATTAGCGATGTGATTTCGCAACAAATTTTTTTCATTGATAGGAAGAAAATAAATGAAATTATTTAAGGAGTGGAGAGATTACAGGGGCCTATCCGGCATATGAGAATGATCTTGATTCAATTTCATTAAAGAGAAACTTCTTTAAATCCTAACATTAATGTAGGTGGCAACATCAAACAATTGAGTGAGGGCATTCTTCTCTCCACATTAGGGATAAAGAATAGGGGGGATGGATCTGAAATGAAGTCAGAGAAGAATTAAAAGTCACCCTAAAATTAAAAGTAACATTATTGGCCAAACAAGGTATCACACATGTGAAAACCACTATCTAAGTAACAATACTCACATGCCCTGAAAGGTAGGATTACAGGAAATATGTGTAGGATGTGCATAACCTCAATCTCATCCCCATATATACCAATCATACCTCTGATGATATGATTCAACCCTCATGGTAGTCTACTCTGACCTAAAATTTACTAGATGGTTTTCTCTAACAATTTTAATTGGGCAGTATAGTTACTACCTACAATACAACCATATTTCCTCTATCAAATTTCATCACCCTAGGCTATATACATGCACAAGACACCATTTTTCCCCCCGAAGAATTTCTAGGGACACATGTAAGGATATATCCTTGAGTTTAAATGAAATTAAAAGGTTCCTCACCTCAGTGTAAATTCAAGATCATACAACATCCCCCCTTAATGGATGTCATCCATAATGTTCCCTTCGATGGTTGGAAAAAATTCATCTGAGATAAAATATATCCACAGAGAATTATCGTCAACCATCCACTCAATATTCTCATCCAATACATGGTCATTCTTCTATTTATCCAATAATAAATAGGCATTCCTCACTCAGAGAGACATTGTGATGTCCATTAGGCTAGACACTTTGATATGAGGGTTTATCAGGGTGTGCCAAATTAACACAACAGTCACATCGATCTTGTTTAATTATCAGACAAAACTCTCTTCTGTCTCCTTCCTGTTGAATAGAATAAAAAAATATTAAAGCATGCACATGACACAACAATTATGCAGGTTTCCCGTCACTGGGATACATCCAAGGAGATTACAATATAAATTCACCATTGTAGGAAGTCCACTACAAAGTGAACTGATTTTTACAATGATCAGAGTGGACTCACTATCCATCCTGGTTTACAAACACTCAAAATTTGAAAGTGCACTACTCTTTCTAATAAAGTGTGCTCACTACTTCATCTGAATATCCACTCAAATTTTGAAGAAATGTAGGTCCCTTCATTATCACAAATTAATTCACTATTCCATGTATGCTTATTCCCTTTTGATGTCCAATTTTCATCCATTGAGGAACACCACTTTGTACCGGATATGTCGGGAATCGTTCAACTTTCGTGCAGCCCTATAATGACCAGTGTGCTTCTCTAATGAATGGTGCACTTCTAAAATCTTTAGAGAAATTCTCTAATAAATGCATGAAATTTTCACATAACCACTTTCATGACACACCCTTTTCCAACTCATAACATGGGTGACTCAAACCATTTTATCCCCAAACCAATATTGATGCGCAATAATTCACTGGAATGAAACTTCCGAATATCATTATTCATGTGCAACCAAACCACCACATGTGTACCCAAAACTACATTCATGAATGGAGGATGAATTATAACTATGTTTAGAGATCTCTTCAAAATGAGGTGTTGTGGACCTCCATTTATAGGAAATTTAACCACCCAGAGTGCCACCCACAAGTCTCCTACTGGGGTGAAAGTCTAGGTGCCCTAGTCTATCTCGCCCTAGTCACCTTGCACGCCCAAACCAACACCTGGGTGCCCTGTTTACATTTCTATATTTTGAGGTTATGATTATGAAAAAATTTCAATAAACATTCCAAACCTCCATGTCACGAGCACACAAGTCTCTTTGTCGAAGACACTTTTATACATTTGTTGATTTTGAGGCCAAAAAATTCGGGAAACACTGGAAAATGTCCCCACATTATATCTGCAATTTTTGCATCACCTCCAAATAATACATTCCATTGTCATGGTTTTTTTCCAGTACATTATTGTCAAAAAAATTCCTTACACTCGACAACTCACCATGAAAAATCCCATTGTAAATAAATTAAACATTTTGGTTTGCATTGTTAACAAACACTACACGGAGGCCCACATTGTAAACAAACACAATCAACTCAAAAATGGTTCAATGATACCTTGAGAAACTTTTTCCCAACAATATCCCCCATTGTGATGGTAGACAACTCATATGAAAAAATAATGTTGATTTAACGCTTCAACCACCATTTGCCTCATGAAATTCAGATAGTGATGAAGGATTTATCCTCTAAGAACCTTTACATTCTTTTCAGGTATGTTTTCCCTTTTTCAGGAATTTTGTAGGAAATATGAGTTTCTTGAAATTTTTGAAATATAGGTCGTGTACTTTATGAGTACACTCTGTGTACTTAATTGATGTGAGAGGCCATGTGGTAGCCATGTAAGGGCCACACACACAGTTGTGTAGGGTGACATTTAGGCCGCCTAAAGTGGCGTACGGAAACAATAAGTACACAACTTGTATCCAAAAGTACACGCCATGTATTTTTTCTCATTAATCGCACTGGGGTCACGTATGAAAGACAGAACACTCTCTTTTTAGATTTGTTTCATCCGAGAGAAAGGGTACCGATATGGATCTTCTCCGAGCCCCCCAAGTCTCCATCTGTTCTCCAAATCGACCATCGTTGATTGCATCAGAACCGCAGCGGTAAGCACTCCATTAATCTAGAGAAACATTTTCCAATTCCTTTTCTTTTTCATTTTATCCTGGGTTGAACTTTTTGTGAATTTTTATAGATCTATGTTGTTCCAAGGAGAATGATGTTTTGAGGTTTATGTATATTGATCTCCTAGCACCATGGTAGGTGGTTTGTGCCTTTCTGTTGAAAGTCCTTGAATATTAAGTGCAAATTCCACCAATATCGTTGAACGTGGTATTGTGTGTTTACTGTTTTACCCCTATTATATGAATGTCATGCTAGTATGCCTGTATAGAATATTTCGATTAGGAATATGGTTGAACTGTTATGCTTTGGAGGTTCATCCCAAACACATTTTGTTTATCAATATTTTGTCCTATTTTTCCTTGGATGATTTTTTTTGTTTCCATTCCTATTGTAGTAGGATGGAGAAACATTTTCTGACATTCTTGATATGGTGTAGAGCTGTTTAATAAAGTAGTTCTGCAAGTCTACTTTGGCCATATTGTATTACAATGACGTTATCCTACACAGGGTAGTGAGAACCGAATGTAGTAGACTATAAGGGGATAAACCGAATGAGGTTCCTCAGAGAGTCTTTGAGCTTTAGGGTATTTGGGGATTGAATGAGTGAGCATCCTCAGAGATCCTAAGATTACATTGGGCTATAAGGGGATATACCGCAAGAGCTTACTCAAATATTCTTTGACTATTTTAGACTATACAGGGATAGACCGTGTGAGATTCCTCAGAGAGTCTCTGTTCTATTTATTTGAATCACCTGATTACCAGAGGCTAGAAGAGGGATTTACTATGTTAGATTCTTAGAGAGTCTATGAACGACCTGGGATATAAGGGGAATTTGACCGAGTGTGCTTCCTCAAAGTGTCCTTGAAATTAGGTCTATAAGGTGAATTGACTGTGTGAGCTTCCTCATAGAGTTCCTGACTAAACTAGACTATAAGGGGATTTGATTGTGTATGCTTCCTTAGAGAGTCTTTATATTTCCGTATGACCACACCAGAGGGGATAAGATGAGTGCACTGCCCAGAGGGTGGTCGGTTTTTCAAGGTAGGACCAGAGGGTTACCTGTTCTTCTTTGCTGCTTGTTAGCTATTGCTTTACTGTGGAACATTGGATTATTTATTGTTCAGAATGTTCTTATTTACTGTTTTTTGTACTTTTACATGCCATATATTCACTGGCTATTAGGCACATATCTTCGGGTGTTTTTCTTCTAGGATTTAGTCTCACACCTTGTTTGGGTAATGCTTTTGGGACCAAAGAGACTATATTATTGTAGGTATAGACAATGGAAATTGCCCTTCGACTTCAGGTAATTTACTGCTGTGAAGTTGGAGTGAATGGGACCAAGCTTAGGATTGCAATGATAAGGAGCTGTTTATCTTTATTTTGTACTTGTTTTTAGTACTAATATATTTCCATAATTGTTACTTCCTTTTCAGTTTTTCAGGAAATATGTATCATACATAATATATATATGTGCTCCTTCTGTTTATCATATTTCATCTTCAACTGTTTGCTTGTGTTTGGATTGTTTACGGCTTCCATTATAGCTATTGTTTATTATTTTCCTCTTCCGATGTGTACTCTGCCAATGAGAGCATTATTCCCCCACTATCACACCCAAGGCCTTTGCTACTATTTTTCACCCTATGGAGTTCGGGGGAATGTGCTTGAGGCCAGGTGACCAACCCTGTACAGGGAGCCTTTGGCCAGATTCCAGAACCGGGTCATTACAAAGTGGTATCAAAGGAATTATTTTCTCTTGACTTATTTTTGGATCCTATAGTCAAGGATAGGTTAGAATAGGTACATGGTAATATGTTGTGCCTAGGAGTAGCTAACTCATGTATAGGTAAAATCTATAATACGTCATTTATTTCAATTTTATTGGTTTGAAATTTTACAGTTGATTTGATTTCACCGTCGGGTGATTCACATGTTTTGTGTTGTTACCATTGTTTTTATTGTTGTTCTATTTCTGTTTCAACCCGATGAGATTAGGGTATGCCATCTCATGCATCATATAGGAACTTGTTAGAAATCACATGCCATTCACTCTTGCCATGCCATTTATTATTCATTATCAATTGCATGTTGTTGTGATAGAAGTTGTGTAGATTTTGCATGCTATTTTGATAGATGCTTTGATAGAATATCTACTATTTGATAGAGAATTTTTTGTAAAGTACTTTTCATAGATGGACTCCAAACATTGGTTGTTCATGTGTTATAGGCCCTCATGGACCGGAATTTGGTGGATCATCACTTTTTTTCCTTTTTATTACTTGAATAAGATTCCAAACATTGATTCGCTAGGAGTATGGGCCCTCAGAGATCGGAATTTGGCACCTTCGATTCTCGTTTCATTGTTTTTTTGAGCTCTAGAGCAGTTTCTGAGGCTACTGTCCAGAAAAACCTAGAATACATGGCGTGTACTTTATGAATACACATCATGTTGTTTTGAAACTATATCACTGACTGTGTGGGCATGGACACGGTTTTGTGAAAAATATTGTAAAAACACGTCTTGCATGGTACGTACACGGCTTGTTATAGTGACTGTGTGTCTACCCATGTGAATAATGACATAGATGGATGAAACATCCTTTTTACACGCCGTGTTATGATTTCACACACTATTCAGTGTAGCCTAGGTACCCCACCATTTCACAAACAACACGGGTCATAAAAATACTTCAAGTACACGTCGTGTACACATGGAGCATGCCGTGTAGAGTGAACCGTGAAGCCGGTCATGTAACGAACAACACGGGTCAGAAAAGACCTTTAAGTACATGATGTGTACATATAGAGCATGCCGTGTAGATTGAACCGTGTAGATGGTCATGTAACGAACAACACAGGTCGGTGTTACCTCTTCTCATACATGCCGTGTCCTCCTGGAAGACGCCGTGTGCTGTCAACTGTGTAACTAACAACACAGATCATTGAAACTTTTCTAGTACATGTCGTGTCCTTAGTGAACACTCCATATAGTCTAGGATTAAGAGGACAGTGAGGGTTAGTCATGTAAGGAGAAATGGGCTGGGGAATAGAGTTCAAGTACACACCATGTGGTTTGAGAACACGTAGTGCCTTTGGGGTGTTACACGACTAGGTCAAACAAAAGTACACACCCATGTGAATGAAATAAGGGAACACACAATTTAGGGACATAAAACTCCACATAATAATTTTTTTTATAACATGAACTCCTTATATTCCATTTTCCTTCTTGTGCCTTCAGTTTTTCGGTCCGTGTTAATCCTGAATCTAAGGTGGGCGTTTGACTTTGCAGAATCATGCCACCAAGACACCCTCTGGTTGACTGCCAGTCATAAAAGAGTGATCATACACCTGATATGGCAGATCATTGACTTCCTGTATATCTTCCTATTGTCCCAGCCTTGGAACCAGTGGTTATACTAGTTGCAAGTGCAGATGCACAGTTTTGGGAGGGTTATATGATGATGATGCATACCTTCCAGGTAGCGCAGCCTCCTGCTCTGTCGATGGATGATTTGACATGTGTTTCCCAGTAGTAGCATCCTCCAACCTTAATAGGGGAAGGAGGACCTCAGGCTGAAGAGTCATGGCTCGAATCCACACTGACGATCATCAAGAATCTCGAGGTACCCCAATAAAGGAGGGTGAAGATAGAGACCTACATTCTCTGAGACACTGCCAAGATGTGGTGGGATGTCATCTCTTAGGTGGGACGCCACCAGAATATGTCCTTGGGGGAGTTTCAGCATATATTTTATGATTACTACTACCTGGAGACCATGAGGATTTACCGAGCCCAAGAGTTCATGATATTAGAGAAGGGTACTCATTTTGTGATGGATTATTCCTCTCGTTTAATAGAGATGCAGAGTTTCACGCCAATCCCAGCAGGTGATGAGTTGTTCCTTACTAGGATGTTTGAGGATAGTCTCAGGCAGGAGATCTATTCCCAGGAGAACATGTTCAGGTTGAATTTTATATCCTCTATTTTCAACCAGGAAATTATTACAGAGTGCAATCTGAGGTATTCTAGAGTAGTGAGCTAGGGCAGTTCGACCTCCAAAGCTAGTGTTCCTACTACTGATAGTAGTAAGCACCGAATAGATATTTCTTGAGGAGATCAGAGTAGGCGGGATGCACCTTCTAGTAGCCACGTGGTGTGCCACCAGTGCAGGAGGAGTGGGAATATGAGGCCATGTTTCCCGAGAGACCCAATGGAGTGCCGATCTTGCCACAGGATGGGCCATCTCTAGCGTTTCTGTCAATTTTTCCTTCTAGCAGCCGGAGACTGGTGTTCTTCTACGACTCTGCCTTCCGAATCCTCACCACCAGTTTCACACCAGTCTGGGAACTGGAGTTCTTCCAGATGTTCAAGCTATGGTGGAGTTCGTGGATGAGGTATTCAGTTATTGGTATATCAGTGACAACAGGGCGGATCTGCTCATAGCATACATGGAGGGTCACAGGGACGTGGAGTAGGCTAGACTTTTGTGATGGAGCTGAACCAGAAGGAGTAGGATCTTGGACCTTCCCCATTTCGAGGTACTATATTAGTAGACTCAGTTTTATCGTTATCACTTTTCGATACATGGGATTCCTATAGATTTATATTTGTCGATGTTGTGGAGAGTCTTGGTCTTTGCATCTTTTCTTCTATTGACATCTTGACACTAGACACTCCGTTGGGGACTAGGACGTCTAATGTATGTCAGTCCAAAGAGTTCCTTATTGAGGTTGTGGGGAGTCACATCCTATGGGGCCTATATATCCTAGAGATGAAGAGCTATTATTTCATTCTAAGAATGGACAGGTAAGTCCCCTTCTAGGAAGTCGTCGATTTCTATAGTCATAGGGTGAGCTTCATATCACCCGAGGGTGGATATTTTCTTCATCATGTCAAGTGGGATGTCTAGGCATGTCGAGCAGGACCTGAACATCATGGGCTAGGTGGATTTACAACCCATATTTCTAGTCTATATTTGGATGACCAGGGGACTTCACAGTTAGTATATCATTCAATGGTAGATCTTTCAGGTACTTCATTCCAGAGGAATTTTCATGCTTACCTCCGAAGTGTGAGGTATAAATTTCTATTGATCCCATTCCCTTAGTGGAACCGTTGTCCATTCCTCTTTATAGGATGGCTACAGGTGAGTTGCAAGAGCTCAAGAAGCAGTTAGAGGAGTTGCAGACAAAGGGTTCTATCTGACCCAATACTTCTCCTTGGGGTTCGCCTGTCCAATTTGTGAAGAAGGCATATGCCACCCTCAGGCCTTGTGTGGATTATCGGAAGCTGAACTAGTTGACGTTCAAGAACTGATGTCCCTTGCTGAGGATTGATGATCTCTTTGATCATCTTCTATGAGCCAGAGTGTTCTAGAAGATTGTCATGATATCCGATTATCATCAGTTGCGCATTACACCATCTGATATAACTCTTACAGCTTTCTGGAGCAGGTATGGTCTATACGAGTATATGGTTATGCCATTCGGTGTCACGAACACGCATGCAGTTTTCATAGCACTGATAAACCGAGTGTTCCATTACTTCCTTGGATTCCTTCGTGGTTTTTTCGTTGATGATATCATGGTGTACTCTCATACTTGACATTACCATTCTACCAATATTGAGATAATTTTGAGTACATTGAGAGAGAAACAGTTATATGATAAGCTCTCTAAGTGCCACATTTGGATGGATCAGATTCAATACGTGGTTCATGTCATCTCAGTGACCAGAGTATCAGTAGACATAGAGAAAGTGAGGTAGTAGTTTCTGAGGATCAGCCGAAGAATTATTTGAGGTGGAAAGTTTTCTTGGGCTGTATGGCTACTACAGACTCTTCATACAAGACTTTTCATGCTTAGAAAAACCACAGAATGGTCTGAATAAGTAGGGTGAGAAGTTCTTATGGTCAGATTCTTGTGAGTCATACTTTCAAGATCTGAAAGGGAGGTTGAAGTTAGCACCTATAATAGTCTTTCTAGAGCTGGGAAAGAGCTATAATGTTTACTGCTATGCTTCAAGTATCAGGCTGGGAGCTATACTGATGTAGGGAGATAATGTCGTTTCATATGTGTCTCGGCAATTGAGGCGACATGATAGGAATTACCCAACACACGATCAGGAGTTGGTTGTTGTTGTTCATGCCTTACGTTGTTCGATACATTATCTTCTGGGAGTGAATTTTGTGGTTTTTACTTACCACAAAAGTCTCAAGTACATCTTTACTCAATGTGATCTAAATCGGAGACAGTGGAGGTGGGTTGAGTATCTTTAGTCCTTTGACTTTGATCTTTCCTATACACCCGGGAAGGGAAATGTAGAGGCTGACGTGTTGAGCAGGAGAACTCAGATACAAGAAATTCCGAAGGCCAGCAGTGAGTGGTAGTTTATGGCTCTATTCTCTAAGATACATTTGGAGGTTCATGATAGACAGGGGAAGACTTTTCTAACTTCTAGAGCTGTTACCTCTAATCTTCTCGATCGAGTATGGATGAGGCAGCTATCAGACTCATAAGGCCTAGTCCCGCGGGAGGGTGTTTCAGGAGAGGACCCTCTTCCTGGATAGACAGCAGGCGATGATGAGATTTTGCATTTCCAGGGACGCGTATGGGTGCTAGTATACATACACGAGTAGATAATTAATTATTTTCATTACTCGGTTTGGGTAGTTCAACCTAGCATCACAAAGATGTATCGTGATCTACACTGCTATTATTGGTGGCCAGGTATGAAGAAAGATGTTGTTGGTTTTGTCATGAGGTGTTCCACATGTCAGCAGGTGAAGGCAGAGCATCAGCGATCAATAGGTCTTTTACAGTAGTTATCCATTCCTAAGTGGAAGTGGAACGATGTCAATATGGACATTATGACCAGTTTGTTGAGGTCACCTCAAGTGAATGATGTTGTTTGGGTTGTCATTGACAGACATTCAATGGTTTCTCACATCATGCCGATTAAGGAGACTATCAGTGTTGATGTGCTAGGACAGTTGTACATCCGAGAGGTTGTATGTCTGCATGGAGTTCCAAAAACCATTGTTTCAAACAGGGATGCACGTTTACTCATCGAGTCTAGCCAGGGCTTCAGAAGGATTTGTTTACACATGTACTTTTGTGTACAACCTACCATCCCCAGACAGATGGCCAGTCTGAGCGTATGATTCCGGTGCCTGAGGATATGATCCAAGCTTTGATTCTGGATTTTGGAGGTTCTTGGGAGAAGAATATACCTCTTTTGTAGTTTTCCTACAATAATAGTTTTCAAGAAACTATTCAGATGGAACAATATGAGGCTTTGTATGGTAGGCCATGTCGATCACCCTTATGTTGGATGGAGGAAGGAGATAGAGCTTTGTTGGGACTAAATCTTGTTCAAGAGACCACATAGCAGATATAGTTGATTCGGAAGAGGATGACTAATGCACAGTCTCAGGAGAGTCTTAGGATGATCAGTGGAGACGACCTCTAGAGTTCGAGGTTGGGGATCAAGTTTTCCTATGTATCACACCGAGGATGGGACACAAGAGTGTTTAGAGATAGGTTAAGATTTCACTGAGGTACGTTGGGCCATTTGAGGTATTGGAGAGAGTGGGGCCGGTTGCCTATCGGTTGTAGTAAACTCAAAGGTACCGGGCCATAAATGAATTCTTCCATGTTTCTTAGCTCCGAAGTTCCATTTTTGACCTGTCTCATGTCTTTCAACCTGAGGAAGTCGAGCTCATAGCAGATACATCATTTGAGGAGCATATTATTCGGATTTTCGATCACAGTACGAAGGTTCTCCGTGGCTGGTCTGTTCCTCTGTTAAAGGTTCTATGGCATGACGGGTGAGTACATGATGATACTTGGGACTGGGAGGCCAATGTATGATCGCAGTGGCCAGAGCTGTTCGGGGTTTCTTCTTTAAAACCGCACTAGGGAAATTCAGGGACTAATTTCATTAAGGGGGGAAGTTTGTAAAAACAAGGACCTTCTTTTCAGGTATGTTTTTCCTTTTTCTAGAGTTTTTGATAAAATAGGAGTTTATGGAAATTTTCGAAGTACACGCCGTGTACTTTATGAGTACACTCCGTGTACTTCATTGTTGTGCAAGGCTGTGTGGGCCATGTAAGGGCCACACAGACGGTCGTGTGGGGTGGGTTGGAGGCCACCTAAAGCAGATTACGGAAATTGTAAGTACACGCCATGTAATCCCAAAGTACACTCCGTGTATTTTTTTTCATTTAACATACCGGGGTCGCGTCTGAAAAACAGAACACCCTCCTTTTAGCATTGGTTAATTCAAGAGCGAGGGTACGACTGCAAATCTTCTCCGAGCCCCCGAGCCTCCATTTTTTCTCTAAATAGACTGTCGTCAATTGCATTGGAACGACAACGGTAAGCTATCCCTTATTCTAGATAATTGTTTTCCAATTCCACCTCTTTTTCTTGTTATCATGGGCTGAATGTTTTGGATGTTTTATTAGATCTACAATGTTCCATGGAGAAACAAGGTTCAAGGTTCATGTGTATTGATCTTCTAGCACCACGGTAGATGGTTTGTGACTTTCTTTTGAGATTCATTGAATATTATGTTCAAATTATACCAATACCCTTGTACGGGGTATTGTGTGTTTACCATTTTACCCTTATTATATGTCTTCCATGATTGTATTCCTATATAGAAGATGTTGAATATGAATATTGTTGAACTATTATGCTTTAGAGGTTCTGCCCATGCATGTTCTGTTTATGACCGTTTGGTCCTGTTTTTCCTTGGCTACTTTGTCTATTTCTATGCATTTTGTAGTAGGATAAAGAATTTTTTTTACAAGCTTGACATGCTGTATAACTACTTATCCAAGTAGTTCTGTAAGTGTACTTTGGACATATTGTATTTCTTTGCCATTATCCTATATAGGGCTGTGAGAACTGTGTGTAGTAGACTATAAGGGGATAGGTCGAGTGAGCTTACTCAGAGAGTCTTTGAGCTTTAGTTTTTTTAGGGATTGAATGAGTGAGAATCCTTAGAGAGCCTAAGATTACTTTGGGATATAAAGGGATAGACCGTGAGAGAATCCTCAGAGAGTCCTTGAATGTTTTAGACTATATGGGGATAGACCGTGTGAACTTCCTCAAAGAGTCTCTGTTCTATTTTATTGAATCACCTGACTACCAAAGGCTATAGGAGGGATTGATTGTGTGAGCTTCTTCAAAGAGTCTATGAATGACCTAGGATATAAGGGGAATTTGACCGACTTAGCTACCTCAGAGAGTCCTTGACCATGGGGCTATAAGTGGAATTGATTGTGTGTGATTCCTCACAGAGTTCCTGACTACCCTAGACTACAAGGGGAGTTGACTGCGTGTTCTTACTCATAGAGTCTTTATATTTCCATATCACCAAACCAGAGGGGTCAGGATTAGTGAACTGCCCAGAGGGTTGTTTGTTTTTCTAGGAAGGACCAGAGGGTTACATGTTATTCTATGATTCTTGTAAGCTATTTCTTGACTCTTTAACTGTGGATTATTTATTGTTTTTCATGTTCCTGTTTATTGTTTTCTGTACTTTTACGTGCCATATATTCACTTACTATTAGTCATATATCCTCGAGTGGTTACGTACTGGGATTTATACTCACACCCTATTTTGGTCATGCTTTTGGGCCCAAAAAGACTATATTGTTGTAGGTATAGACAAGGGAAAGCGCCCTTCATCTTCAAGTACTTGACTGCTGTGGAGCTGGAGTACATGGGACCAACCGTAGGCTTGCGATGATGAGGAGCTGTTTATCTTTCTTTTGTACTTTTTTTAGTACTATTTTATTTCCAACATTGTGACTTGGTTGTCTATTTTCTTAGCCGTATGTATCATGCATCATATATATATGTTCTCCTATTGTTTATCATACTTAGTCTTCAATTGTTCGCTTGTGTTTGGATTGTGTATTGCTTCTATTATTGTTATTTTTTTATTGTTTTCCTCTTCCGCTGTGTACTCTTCCAATGAGGGCATAGTTTCCCCACTATCACACCCAAGGCTCTTGCTGCTGGTCGGCAGCCTTTGGCGTTCGGGGGAATGCACTTGAGGCCATGTGACCAACCGGGCACGGGGTGCCATGTGCGGCTTCTGGAACCAGGGCGTTACACATTCAACAAATACTCAAAGCCCCAATTAGTAATGATTGATTTGAGGAACAAAATTAAATTAAAATTTCATCAATGAATCACTTTATTTCAGATAGAAATTGTTGATACCATACATATATAAATTTGTGTTCACTGAAAACCATCTAACCCCAATCCAATAGCACTCTGGTGATTTTATCACGATCATCACCTATCGTGATATCAATTATTTGATCAATCACTTCAAGAATCATTATATTTAGAAACTCCTCCTTCTCTAATTCTTGGGTTCATGTGTTCTCAAAGCTATGATCTGCCTAATCACTTTTAAAAGAAAGAGAATTTTAATCATGTTTCTACCCCCTATCAACTTCTTAACAGGCATTGATTAACTACACCTATTTGGTTTCTCCACTTGCCAGCTTGTCCCCGTGTCTTTGAAAGAGACATTATATTGCTAATTTTCTCATCGTTTCTCCCCCTTTAAGAGTCACTTTTTCACTGACATTGGCAATGAACCCATTGGAAATATCCTTTTTGGACTTCAAATGATTAGGGAGCACATATTAATACTCTATGAAAAACACTCCATACCTCAGGGAGAGGTGGGAGCCCACATCCACAATTGTTAAATTAAGGGTTGTCGACTAGAATCCCAGAGCTAATCAATGTCCCTCAAAATCTTCTTTGTGTAAGGAATTTGTCAAAATGTCAGTAACCTGTAACTCTGTATGCACATACTCCATTTTCATGGTTCCTTACTCAATAATCTCTTTCATAAAATGATATAATATTTCAATGTTATTTTCCTTGAGTGATGGATTGGATTATTTGTGAGATTTATATAACACGAGTTATCACATTTGATTCCGATCGGAGACTTCACCTCAAATCCCATATCATCAAGCTTCCTCTTTATCCACAATAACCGTGTGCTCGCTGGTGTGGCTACGATATAATTTTATTTTACAAAGCTCAAAGAAATTCAATCTTGTTTCTTTCTCAAACAATAAATTAACAATCAACCAAGATAAAAAGAACTTCCTAATGTTGATTTTAGGTAATCTATTGAACTGGTCCATTCTACATCTGTACATCCCAACAACTCTTTCGGAGATTTGTCTTATACATAAAATTAAAATCCATAGATCCTTTGATATACATATGCATTCCTTTAACTATCAGAATGTTAGATTCTAGGGGAATACATAGATTTCATGCTTCTGGGAAAATTTAAAATAAAATATTAGTTCTTGATTCTCTTAGGTAAGATAAAAATACAATAATCATTCTGTATTATGTGATATTAATGGAATTGCCATCCTCATAATTCAATAATTTCATCTGGGTAGCAACTAGAGTCTTCATCTCCTAGGAATTTTCCACTCCAAATATTCTCAGAATTTAATTTTCATAGTTATTTTGAGAAATTAATGTCACATTCCTTCCTTGTGATACCTATGAACAAAGCAAAATAGTAAACTCTCAAATCATAGAAATATTGAACTCAGATTTCATAAATCCATAAAACTAATTGCACCGATCTTCATCTGATCAACCAAATATTATTTCATTGACATAAAAAATAACCACCATACATTGATTTATTTATTTGTTGAAATATAGATTGTAATCCTCTCCACCATGATAGAATCCAAGATTCTTCATATATTGATCAATCCATGAGTAGCGTGCTTTTGGTGATTGCTTCAGCCGATATAACTCATTTTTCTTCCAAAAAACCTTGTTCTCATTCTCATGAATGAGAAAACCATCTGGATAATCGATATAATCTTCATCCTTTTGAAACCCATTCATTAATGTGGATTTTACATCCATCTAGAACACTTTGAACATTCGTTACACAACAATGGCTGGGTATAATCTGATGATCTCTAGCCTTATTGCTGGTAAAAATGTCTCATCGACATCTATTCCCTCTATTTGGGATTATCCTTTTCACAGTAGCTATGATTTATTTTAAATCATTATGCAATATTCTTTCATCTTGTTGAGATATACCCATTTATTCCCTTTGAAATTATTATTTTCTATCCTTGAAACAATATCCAAAGTCTAATTCTTCTCAATATCCTTTAGATTTTCATTCATATCCTGAATCCAGTTTTCATATTCAGATGCATTAGGAAAAAAAATTAAGTTCAACTTGAGTAAAATGAGATGTCTTCTATATTGACATCATTCTTCTTGTCTAATCTGGTGTTGTCCTATCACCAATGATATTCTTCCTGTCAATTTTTTCTCAAATATTTGGCTTCATTGAAGATACAGACTTGACTTCTTGTTTATCATCAGTATCTTATTCTGTGTCAGCATCTGCAAATTCTTCTCCCCCTGGGATACTTTTCTCTTCATCAAATTCATCAAGTAACTGTCCCTTGTGCCATTGATCAATCTCTTCATTTTCAACTACAATGATATCATTTCACACAACTACTTTTACCTACCTCTAGTTGAATAATTTTTATGCTTTTCATTTTCCTGAGTATCCAAGAAATATCCCCTCATCACTATGTGACTCAGTGTTTCTATTCATTACTTTGATGAGAATGAAGCACTTACTTTTATTGATACAAAAGTATTTTTTTGTTGGGTTATTTCTGTACAACATCTCATTTATAGTCTTTCATTCATTCAGACACAATAGAGCCTTGTTAGAAATGTATACATATGTTAGTGCCGCTTCTTTCTAATATTTCTCTTGTAGCTCATTTTCACTAAGAATTGTTCTAACCAGGTTATAAATGAATCTATTTCTCCATTAAACCACTCTATTCTATTAGGGAGTTCTCACTTAAGAAACATGATTCCTTATCCGGTGTTTCTCGAGATGGACATCCACCTGACTGTTTGTGAATTTTGTAACATTATCTGTATGAAACATCAGAATTTCCTATCCATGCATCTTTCACATTCCCTCCAGTACTATTTTAAGAAATTAAACACATCTTACTTATGGGAAATGAAAAATACCCAATCCATTATTCTATAATAATTAATGAAATTAAAGTAATACCTTTTCCCATCAATGTCTCTTGATAAGATTTGTCCACAAACATCAGTGTACACCAATTCCAGAACACTTGTTGACTTCTTTTCCTTTGAATTATACTTCTTTCGATGATCATACCTTGTTGAAAATAATCTCATGTATGTGTACGATCACGTGATAGATTAGGGAGGTCTCTAGATGCATCACATTTCACCAAATATTCTAGGGATGGATGCCAAAGATGACCAAGTCGTTTATGCCACATCTTGTTTTCTTCCTCTCTTAATAAAAAGAACAAATCTTCTCATCCACATACCAAGAAGAGATTTCACTTTTTCATTTTTCCTTGTATGATCACTAAACCATCTCTTCACTTGACAAAACATGTCTTGTTGGAAAACTGCATAGAATGCCGCTAGTCACACAGTTGACTAATGATGAGTAAATTGTGACAGGGACCTTCTACAACCATGACATCATCACATCTTATTTCTATTCCCCCAATCCTGGCCTTTCTCGATCCAATTATCATCAAGACCTCATCATTTAAAAACATGAAAACTCTTTCTTTGTAATATTTTATTCATATAACCAGATCCTTCTTTCATTTTATGTAAAACGTGCAACCACTTAAAAGATATATACACTAAAATAGTATGACTATTTAAGGAAAATTTCAGCAACCACCTATTTCTCTTCTCTCTTATTCATGGTCCATATTATTTTCTTCACACTCAAAATAGCTTGAGACATCTGATCATTCTCTCAGTAAGCTGGACCAGCTTCATCTTGTAAAGCATCAAATCTATTTTTCATTTTCAACTCACCTATTGGTTCATTGATCTATTTCTTTACATCATTTTGATTCTCCATTGCCACATTCCTCTGTATGTTCGATGTACAATATCTAGACATGTCCCAAATCTTCTACATCAAAAGCAGTGTTCTTCATAATATATTCTAGAGAGTTGATCTCTGTTTGTATACCACCTATGTTCTTGTGCCCTTCAATATCATATTGATATAGAACACACATTTTTTGTGTGTCCCATAATTCCATAGAAATAACACCTCATGAAAGGTGTATTCCTGTTTGTCAATTATTTACTACTAGTAGTCCCTTGAGTTCATTGAATTTTTTGTTTCTTCTTTAAACCCACCTCAATTTTAATTCTCATAATGGGATATTGCAGTCTGAATTCAACCCTGACTGCTTTATGTTTCTGATTGATCTCAAAATCAGCCTTAACATTTGAGCTCAAATACTGCTTCATTTGTATTGAACTACTAGGCTCTTATCTTGTCTTTTTCAGTATTCTTAATGATATGATTTCTTGATAATGTGAGGGGCATCAAATGTTTATTTTAGCCTTTAACATTTTTTCGCAGAGCAAAAACTTATCCTTCATGTTCATCGATACACAAGATTTTATCATTTATTGTGTTATTCAATCCATCAATCTCCATTCTCTATTCTTAAATCATGATTTTATACTCACTAACTGATTCTGAATTCCCTGGTATTGATGACATGAGTTTCTCAATTTTTTCTATCAACTCATACCTCTAATCTTCCTGCTATTTCATATAGAGTTCTTCTTCCTGCGCTACATTGTTGGCTTGTGTTCGGTTGTCTCCCAAAAAATTTATCACATCAATAGTAGCCTCTAACTAATCATTCATTTCATATCATCCATAAAAATAGTCTTCATCATCAAATTTTATTTCTTCCTTTTTCAGAGTACTACAGAAAAAACCCACCATAGTTTTTTCTCCATGATCTTTATAGTTTTCAATCCCCATAACCTCTTCTACCTCAGACTCATCTGAACTATCAAATTCTTTTGAAATAATATCATTCTTCTTGAAGAAATTTCTCTTGAACTATTTCTTCCCTTTCACATAGTCTGAAGACTTATTTTTGGGAATGTCAACTTCATCCTCAACATTATCATCATCTTGATAGTTTTTGGGGCACCATGTCACATGATGACCAACATTTCCGCATATAAAGAATGGTAGTATATGATTCCCTTTAAAAATTCCATTTCCTCTTTGATTACTTAAAAAAAGAAACAAAATCACCTCATTTATCTCTTCTTCGTCATGAGTATCTTCAATGGGGAGATTTTTTCATGGCCATGAATGCCACCTCTTGAGCATACTCCTTTTCCATAGCCTCGTTATCATCGTTCTTCAATGTATTATCCAAGACCTCACATATCATCAACACCAATATTTACCCTGTCAAAGAATTTGTCAACATACTCATTTGGGTTCATTTTCAGATATTTATAAATATTAAACCACAATTGCATCATTTTAACTCTATCCTTTGAATATCCATCATATATGTTCAAATGTGTTTCCCACATTGAATGTGATGTTTTTTCATAACATCATCTTCATACAGTTTGCATTGGATAAGGATCCTCCTAAAGAATTTTTTCCCTTCGAGTCAACATCTAATTCTCTTCATTTAGCTTTCGATAATGCACTACAATTAATATTAGATGATATAGCATGAATTTTATTAGTTAACAATTCTATTCCCAAAGAACAAATACAGTTTTGCATCCGAATATTTAAAATGTTAAAATTGTTCTGGTCAACGATAAGAATCCCTTTATGATTGGTGACCTCCATTTGAGAGGGAATAACTAATATTAAACATACATTGATACCAATTGTTTGGTCCACTAGGATAGATACTCTGAGAGGGGGGGAGGTGAATTAGGGTATGACTGATTAAAACAACTTTTCCTTTGATCTGGTTTCATTGTTAGACAAAACTCACTTATATCTCTATCCTATTATAGAGAATAAATAAATATTAAAGCTTTCACAAGACATAGTAATTTTACATTGTTCACCCTCACTAGGCTATGTCCGAGGATCATAAAACTACAATGTTCCAATGTACCAACTCAACTGAAAATAGCACTATTGTTTACATTGTTTGGATCAGACTCATAATCCCTCCTGTTTTACAACCAATCACATTTTGAAAGTTCACTTCCCATTGAACTGGAGTGTGCTCACTATGTTTTCAGAAGATCCAATCACATTTTAATGATATGTAGGTCCCTTAATTATCAAAAATTAATGCATCATTCTCATTATGTTGATTCTATATTGAAGTCCAATTTTCATCCACTGATAAATACCACTTTGCAACAGATGTTCTGTGAAATCATTCAACTTTCGCGCAACACTAGAATGATGGGAACACTTATCTATTCTGGGTGCACTTATCCAATGCCTGGCATGCTTTTCAAAGCATTGGTGTACATCTCCAATCATGGTGCACATGTTTCACCTAACCACTTGCACAACACTCCCTTTTCCTACTCAAAACTTGGGAGAATCACACACTTTTACGACCAAAACAATATTGACATGAAACTATCAACTGGCATGAAACTTCGGAATATCATTATACTTGTGCGACCAAACCTTCACTTGCGTGCTCAAACCTACTTGGAAAACTAGTGTTTGAATTATATCTACGTGTCGAGCTCTCTACAGAATGAGGAGGGGTGGACCTCTATTTATAGGCATTTTTACCACCTTGAGCGCCATGCACAAGTCTCCTACCAGCGTGAAAGCCTAACTGCCCAAGTCTCTGTCTCCCTAGTCACCTTGTGCACCAAAATCAAATATTTGGCACCCCTATTTTCTTATACATATTTTGATTTTCTGATCCTAAAAGTCAAATACCAGGAAACATTCCAATCATCCAGGACACTACAACGCAGTTCCCTTTGCCAAAAACATTTTTATCCTTTTTTTATTTTGTATCTGATCTTTTTGTAATGCCTCCAGATCATCCATTACCTTTTCAATGTTCTTCTCCCAATAAAGTATTATAAAAAATGTCTCATGAAATCTAAAACTCACCATGTAAACCCCCTTTGTCAAAAAATTGTACATCATGGTCTGCTTTGTCAACAAACAGAACATGGAGGACCACTTTTTCAACAAACACAATCAGCTCAAAAATAAATCAATTATACCTTCAGAGATTGTTTCCCAAAAGAAATCAATCTCAAATGAATTATGTGAATGGTATTCTCCCAATAATAATCACTGAAATTCAATTCAACATCATTGGGACCAAATGTATGAGATAATTCATGATGGTAAAGTTGTAGTTATGTATCATGGAAGACATAATGGATGGAATTGTGCCATATATGTACTAGAAACAAATATGATATGAGCCCGACAATATCAAAAAGTATCAAGGGGCCCAAAAAAATGCAACACATTCCCTTTTATTTTTATCTTACAATTACAATGTCTTAATGATATTTTAAATAAAGAAAATGATCACCAACCTTGATCACTAGTACATTGGAATGGTGATTGACATATAATATTCATATAGAGTAAGAAGTTTTCATATGATTTATGATAACCACATATTCCACGATGTCTTATGTATATGATGAAAACATAACTGCACTTCATCCCCAAACTCTAGAAACCATAGTGGTGAACAAAATGAACTACAATATTTGTCCTCATACATATCCTTCCGAATTATTTCCTGAAATCATTAAATTTATGAAAACATGATAAGAGGTATATGATTATCCAATGAATAATTTAAATTATAATGAAATAAATTCTCATGAAGGTATGAATAGAATTTTTCGTTTTAATCATTAGATTTGTCTTTATAAATGTTCCCTAAGGCCTATGTTATATAAGGAGAGAGTATGAGGATTGTTCAATGACTAGAGCTTAAGAAAATAGAAAAATATAATTGGTTTCACAGTTAGTTAATGGATTGAGCTAACCATGTAACGCTATTGTGCGGAGCACTTGCTACACCAAATAAGCAGTATGGTTTGTTGCAACATTTTGATCTTGTTTATATTTCCAATTTGGTGTTGTAGAGATGGAAATGCATCATTTACACATGTGTTTCCATGGTTATTCAAATTGTATATATTTCCAATGAGAAGGGGGTTCCTCGTGTTGTGGAGGGATCATAGTTGAAACTGAGATTCCCCATACGTGTAGCGAAACCTTGTGACACCTTTTTTAGGATGGTTTTATAAATTCTAAAATACAATGATTTAATATATTTCTCCTATTTTCCTTCCTCATCTAGGGGAAAACCCACACGATTACTCTCGTGAATCTCTCCTAGGAAAAAAGATATTCGACTTCATTCATCCTCAATTAAGACACTATTTTTATCATTATTGGTCATGTTGGATAAAATAGGGTGAGTTTCTTAATCCTTATTCTTATATCCATAATTTCACATATAATATAATTTACTATATTAGAGTGAGATTACATTACACATTTTAAATATATTTGTATGTGGTTCCATTTCCATCAATTATTCCTATATTCAAGGCTGAATCTTGATTGGTGGTCAACTACTTTCCCAAGGTCTAACGCCCCGACCCTAGTTACCCAGAGTCGGTGCATTATTACATAACCTTGGCATGATCACAAGAAAGATCAAGTCTTTAAAGACCAAATAGTTTAGTAGCCTTGGAATAACTAGATACATTAATGAAGTTTACATTACATCATAAAATGAAAACTAAAACATTATAATCTCCATAGTCCACACTCTTATCCCCTCATACTATCCCTGCAGGTCATTCATAAATTACTTCTTCACATCCTGGGAAAAATAAAACATAGAAAAGGGGTGAGCTAAAATGCTCAGTAAGGATAACAATAAAGCAGAAACTTTCATAAATAATAATAAACATTTGAGGAAATGTATAACTAAAACAAAAGCCTTTTAAACTTGAACGTCAACATAGTATGGAAAAAAAATGAAATAATTCCATTTACTTATTCACATGGATATTCTACTAATCAAATATTCACATGAAATATCAATAACCACTTTCATAATGATGGAATGCATAATGCCAGACTATCATAACAACATATCCAAGGCCTCGTGCCAAGACTACAAATAAGATTTTCCAAGGCCTTGTGCCAAGACACTAGTTTGTCTCATGAGACCTACCAATGCATTGAGGAGCTATAGCGAGCTCCACCCGTCACTTACTAAGTCCAATGCATTCCACATATGAACATGTTTAAACATAACATAAACATTCGTATTAAAACTAGCATACAAAATGTCAATACATTAACCACAAACCATGAATGGTATAAAAATAGCACATCCACAGTCAAACATAACTCATTCGATACAATATGGAATATTTTAATGTATCGTATTAACCTCATTTGATAATATGAATGATATTCACATAGATGAAAGTAACCATCAAAACTATTTGAGAGAAATATCCCCCTTTCATTGAAAACATTTAAAAGTCACACTATTTGTCAAGAAGACATTTAAAAATAGATTTTTGAATCAAATTGTCCCATACCACTTGGAAACTTTTAAAAGGAGTTTTAATTTTAAAACTTTAATGTCCATATAAATAAATCCTAAAAACCATTTTTTAAAACATTGACATTAATGATCAAGATTTAGAAGAATAAGTCTTTAAAACAATTAAAAATGGTATTTTAGTTAGTGTTTCTAACCAAAAGAGAGACACTTGAATACAAATAATTGAGGTAATCAAAACATTGCAATATAATGAGAATAAAGGGATTCATGATATACTATGTCAAAGTACATTATATACACCACAAAAAAGTGATTTGGTGTATAACAACAAAGAAGTCTCAATGGAATGTAAATTGAGATGAAATATCTCATAAAGGCCGTATCCTTAGGTTAAGGATAAATCAACAACATAGTTATGTGTGAAAAATATAAATACACTAAATATGATTGGATATTCAGTGTAAAACAATCAAATGACATTCACACATAATCTTGTAAAAACAACACCAATGAATTGGATGTTTAACTCAACAAATGGAGAATGAGTTAAAATTACTCTTATCAAATTCATATCGATGACTTGAGAAATTATCAATGGAGTGATTATGTGTATCAAAAGTATATCCACAGAAAAGGGGAGTGGAAATTATGAAATAAGCAAATGAATAGTTATTCCACACATAATCTCGGAGTAAAATAATCAATGAAGTTTGCATAAAGCTGAATAAATGGAAATTGAAATTTCAAATTCCCTTATCGATTAGGTAACTTATTAAACATACACCCATGAAAGAAGGATCATAATATGATGATTTAAATACACATAAATTATATTATATTACACAATGAATACAATCATGGGCAGTACACATACACCACATGAAATAAATAAGTGGTGAACAATGGAATTCTAATGAAATTAAGAGTGAGAAAAGGAACCCCTTACTTTGTAACTTTTTCTTGGATGACGGTAGGTTAACCTCCTGTATAATGGTGAAATAAATGTTATTTAATTATACAATAATCATTTACATTAATATGATATCTTATATGATCTTTTAACATTGATTTGTTAATAATATCGTAGTATTATCATCATTTCAGGTGTTAACATACTCATTTTCCTTTATATTCTTTGTTACGTAAGACATGTTTGTTATGGATAGGTTTTATCTTATTCATATCCAGAATTATATCAAGTCATTAAACATTATTTTTAAATCATCAAATGATAATTATACTTGAATGGATACGATGGAGAATGAATCTCATCGCTTCCATGGAGACGGTAGTCCGTACGTACGCACGAGAGACAATATCATTCTTTTGATGTTAAAATGATATATAATTTGATGGTATATCATATATATAGAATAATTAACATGTTATATTTATTATTTACACGAATTACACATCATTATTATACCCATCCAAATAATAATTTATTGAATGACAATTACACCACGACGTGGAGACGGTAAGTCGTATGTACACATGTATGGTGACATGTCATTCAAAGAATAGATAGAATACTGAATATGGTTGTACCATATTTATAATAATATTATGGTATATAGGAGATACTGTATTCATTATTTTAGAATGGGAATAACAAATACATAAGAAGTTGATGAAGAAAAGAATTTGAAAAAGGGTGGTAAAAACATTACCTCTTCTTCTGGTTCTTCCTTTTGATTTGATCAAAAGGGCTCTTTAGGTTGGATTTATGATAAAACTAAGGCCTCTAGGTTATATTGAGGGATGTTGAGAGAGTATTTGGGCAGGTTTTGGCCGAACCAAAAGGCTTTGAAGGTGTGAAGTAATGAGAAGGGGGAGTGCCATTTTATAAGATGGGTGAGGGGAACCTTTGGAAAAGCTAGAAATATTATTTTATAATAAATTCATATTCGGTTTATAATGCCTCCAAAGTGCATTATCTAAATGTTAAGGTGGGGATAGGTCGAAATACACTCAGAAAATAGAATTTAGAATGGTTTGGGTCTTTATATTAAACTTATCTTTAAGTATTGACTCTTAGTTAATTAGTTTCACTTTTACAACGTCTCTTTGTATTTTTATATTATACGGTTAATAAAAATACTATATACATCCCAGAGACCCCGATGTGGTCCATTAATGATACATATATCATGATATAAGTCTCTTTTCCGATTATTAGATTTTTAGGAATTTAATATCAATTAATAATATAATATTTGTTTTAAAAACTCTTTTATGTCAATTTTGACACTATTCAAAAATTGATTTTTGTGAAACTCATAACCAAATTATTATTTCGAAAAAAGTCGATTAAATCAATACTAATATGTAATATTAACCTAAACAATTAGTGTAATTCAATAAAATTCTCCAATTATATTTATTTGGGTATTTATAATGTCAACTATTTTAATTTTTCACTATTATGGTAATTACTACATCATCACTGTGTCATAAATAAATTAAATTATTTATTCTATAAAAATTATAAATAAAATATAATTATGTAGGAAATCGTTTTAACTTTCTAATAAATATTTATAATCAAATTTATCTTATGTGTAACCCAATATTAAAAATGTTTCAGTAAATAAACTTTGATCTTAACTCTTTTAACTCTTCTTTGAATTAAATAATAATAAATGTCCTAATATAATCCAAGTGGACCTAATTGATAATATTTTATTCCTAAGGTTGATTTCGGTCGAGATACACATGTACAATAGAATTAGGACATGTGTTAGGGTAATATTAATATAATTTTTACCCTTAATTACCCTATTTACTTTTAACCGTGGTAAATAAAAGTAAAAAGTTACTATTCACCAAAAATTATTTTCATATCAATGAACCACATTTTACTCATTGATATTAACCGTGTCTCTTGAATTTTCAAAATTACACTCACAGAAGCGGTAAAATTATGTTTTATGAAAAATTCCGTTTTTTAACTACCACTTAGTGGTTTCACTATTCATCAAAAAATGAAAGTTTCCATAAAAATACCAAAAATTAGGCCTAAGCTATATTTGATATTATGAATTGAAAAATGATGTCTATTTTACCAAATTCAAAACATATTTGTTGCATTAATTAATTTAAAAATTAATTCCCATCGTCAAAACAAATAGCATGTTTTTAAGAGATAATAAATATCAAAAGATTGACACTTGTTTATGTCTGGTTTAAATGTGAAATATCATCCAATGACCAATATTGTATTAAATGGTAAAAATAAATTCTAAATATACTTTAAAAATACTGAAATTAATAATTTATCACTATTAATTATTTCTATTAAAAAATTTGTTTTTAATTAAAATTTAGTAATTTTCTCTATTCATCAAAATATGAAAGTTATTCGAAAAGTACCAAAATTTCATCCTAAGCTAATTTAGATATTACCAATCCAGAACTAAAGTCCATTTCGAAATATAAAATATATAAAATTTCAAAAACTAGGTATTACTATTCATAACGGTTAGTTTGATTGGTTTTGGTGTGTTAGAATCTCGAAGTTGTGTACAATGAATGTCATTTCATTATTTAAAGGGAAACGTACTATGGAAGTTTGGGGTGTTACATTCTCCCCTCCTTCAATAAATTGCATCCTCTCAATTTTTTTAAAATTGGGCTTGAGAATATAATGGAATGTCCCACATCAGAAAAAGAGTCAATAAAACTATCACTTTAAAAGAAAGGAAGAGATGTATAAAGGTCACCCAAGATAACCCAAACTAGGATTCCATGTAGGAAAAAATGGATATGGACAATAAACTAAGTGTTCAGTTCTGATGGAGAGGGATAGAAAACATGATCAGGAGAAAGCTAACAATATGAAAATCACAAACTTGTGTTGGGACAAACGGTCTTTAGTCTCCCAGTAGGAAAAGTAAACGAACAACATTTTTTTTGTTTTAGGTTACATTACATAAGGACGAGGAATTCATTTATGATATTGACTAATAACATAAAGAGATATACTTAATTTTTAAGTAGAGTTTCATTATTTAATAACTTTTTACCACTAACTCTTTTTTTAACAATGAGTATTTTAGAAGAATTCGTCACAATGGAAGAGCTAGAATAAAATTATATAGAAATACATGATCCACGTAGGATAAACTATATATTTACCTTGTCTTTAGAGATTAATCAAAACCAAAATGGTTAGTATAATATCTGATGACCCCCCCCAAATGGATATTCTATTAGAGAAAAAAAAACACTAATCTTAATTTCTAAAATTAAACCATCAATACCCAAAAGTTAAATAAATACCATTCAATAATCAATTGTCCTTAAAATCCTTCAATATAATCGAAACTAATATTGAAACTCAAAACTTATAAGAATGTAGTCTTCCACGTTAAATCTCCAAATGACATTAATTACTCTTAAAGTCACATAATTAGAAGTAAATAACCTAATCATTTCCATAAACAACCCATATCACTATAACTCCACAATAAAAACATAGATAAAAATCCACCATTACTCCTCAAATGAAATCCCATAATATTCTATTTTCCATACAACAAAGCGAACAACTTCCAAAATAACATTTATCACTTAATTACCAAATCATTTTCTTTTACTAAGGGTATTCATTTGATAAGACATAAGATCCCAAATCAAATTATTAATGATCAATAAAATCATTTAACTAAAAATAATAGTCACACTAACCAGGGACTTCACGTAGTCCAGTGGTAGGCGATAAATCCCAGTCGCACTCTGGTTGTGGGTTAGATTCCCACAGCTTAGTCTGACGCGACGGGTTGTCACATGATCTGCGTGTTGTCCTTTTTCAAAAACTATATTTTATAACATTACCAAAATGAGATAAATTCATCAAAATAACCATAACATAATTTAACCACAAATATTATCTCATACCTTGCATTTTCATCCCAAATTATAATAACTTATTATTTCCTCAAACCCAACGATCATATAAAACCAAATGGTTATTTATAACTATATTCACAAGAGAAAAGATAATTCTTCCTCAAATATCATTCTCACATTGAAAACTGCAGGGTTAAAAATACAAGAGAAAATTATTCCAAATTAAACCCATCAACAAGGAGAACTAATACTTTTTAAACATTTCTCCGACCATTTATTTCCACATAGATTCTTCTTTGACCAAGAAAATATCTTATAGAATAGGGCACTCACTCGGGTAATGGCCAGGTCCCCTATATTTATGGAAAATGACTGTAAGTTGACTCTTGGGACCATTTTTATCTTCTTCCATAGTACTCTTCATTTTTCATCAGTAATTCTTCACTTTATGTCCTTCCTTCCCGCACGTAAAGCATTTCTTTGTCCAATTGAGATAGTTTCCTGGGTGTCTCCTTCCACATTTCCTGCATGATGGAAATTTAGGATTCCTTTCTTTATAGTCTCCACTGCTGGAGCTCTTATCATTCATCACCTTTCTCTTCTTTGTTGAGTCCAGGAATTGGTTAATATATATATTTTAGATCATATTTTTGGAAAATTGATTTGTCATAAAGACGATATCTTTTACTCCTATCAACATTCCATTTTTTTTCTCACTGACACCACAGTTCCCACCTTGTACATCATTCTCAAAGTCACTATGACTTCCTTGGAATCCATCCATTGACTAAAACCAGAATGCATTGTGTGAGTAATAGTAGTCATAAAATCATTTATAGATTAAAATGTCACCATATTCTCAATTTGAAAACCAAGGTCATTTACTCTCATCTTATATATTTAATACTTCAAATCGGTTAGTAAAGAAAATGTAAATTATCCTAAACATATCCTCCGGGAGTGTCGTAACCAAGAGTGCAGCAAGGCCTGTTGTCACGCACCAGTTCCCGTTCGAGTCTAGCTCAAAGTGGTGTTTTCGGTTTTTACCCCTAGGTAGATCTGTTCCAGAGCCTCCTCTACCTGCTCGTATCCATACATGGATGTATTGCTCGAAAAAGTCACAAAATCTCAACAACACCAAAATTCTAGGAAGTTCTTCTATAATAATCCTCAAAGTTCATCTTAGTTCTACGTGCTCTAATCAGAGTTTATCTAAATCTAGCTTCCAAGGTTTGTACTAAACTTCCTCTGATACCGACTGTAACGCCCCGACCCCAGTTACCCAGAGTCGGTCCATTATTACATAACGTAGGCATGATCACAAGAAAGATCAAGTCTCGAAAGACCGATTAGTTTAGTAGCCTTGGAATAAATAGATACATTAATAAAGTTTACTTTACATCATAAAATGAAAACTACAAAATTATAATCTCCATATTACACACTCTTATCCCCTCATACTATCTCTGCAGGTCATTCAGAAATTACTTCTTCACATCCTGGGAATAATAAAACATAGAAAAGGGGTGAGCTCAAATGCCCAGTAAGGATAACAATATAGCAGAAACTTTCATAAATAAGTATAACATTTAAGGCAATGTAAAACTAAAAAAATGCGTTTTAAAATTGAACTTCAACATAGTATGGAAAAAACAAAATGAAATAATTCCATTTACTTATTCACATGGATATTCTACTAATCGAATATTCACATGAAATATCAATAACCACTTTCATAATGATGGAATGCATAATGCCAGACTATCATAACCACATAGCCAAGGCCTCGTGCCAAGACTACAAATATGATTTTTCCAAGGCCTTGTTGCAAGACACTAGTTTGTCTCATGAGACCTACCGATGCATCGAGGAGCTATAGCGGGCTCCACGCATCACTTACTAAGTACAATTCATTCCTCATATGAACATGCTTAAACATAAAATAAACATTCATATTAAAACTAGCATACAGAATGTCAATAATTTAACCACAAACCATGAATGGTATAAAAATAGCACATCCACTATAACACCCCGAGCTTCTATGATAGGCTTCTCATTCAATAATGCAATAGCTTGCATTGTACGCAACTTCGAGTTCTAAAACACCGCGACTAATCATAGTAGCCGTTATGAATAGTAATAGCCACTTTTTAAAATTATAGAAATTTTATATTTCAAAATGGACTTCATTTTTTGATTCGGAATATCGAAATTAGCCTATGTTGAATTTTTGGTATTTTTCTGAGAACTTCTAATTTTTTATGAATAGTGAAAAATACTTAAAAACAACTTTTTTAATCAAAATAATTTATAGTGATAAATTATACTATTTAGTGGTTTTAATGTATAATTAGAATATATTTTTACTATTTTGTCCAATTGTGGTCATTAGAAATAATTTAATATTGAAATTGGAAATAAACAATTGCCAATCTTTTGATATAAATTGTTTCTTAAAAACACGCTATTGTTGTGACAGCGGGAATTAATTATAAAATTAATTAATAAAAATTATATGTTTGGAATTTTTTAAAATAGACATCATTTTTGAATTCGGAATATCAATTATAGCTTAGGGTGAAATTTTGGCATTGTTTTGAAAAACTTCAATTTTTGATGAATAGTGAAACCACTAAGTGGTAGTTAAATTACTGATTTTTCGTTTAAATAAAATATTACCACCTCTGTGATTTGATTTTCAAAAATCCGACATACATGGTTTTCATTAAGAAGTAAAATTTTGTTCAATGAGATTAAAATAATTTTTGGTGAATAGTAACTTTTAAGTTCTTAATCGCGATTAGAGGTAATTAGTGTAGTTTAAGGTAAAAATAATGTTTTAATAATATGAGATGAGCTTGAAACATGTCCTACCCTCATTGTATGTGTCATGGACGACCAAGAAAATCCATGGGTCAACTTGGAGACCCCATGGAGCCACTTTCGTTGGAAAATGACATAAATACCTTTTATTTAATGTTAAAGTAAAAAAATGACACAAACATGAGATGTTTTACTAAAACAATTTTTACATGGGGTTATACAAGCAATATTTTTTACTATAAATAGTCATTGGAAAGATAAAAAGATTTCATACATCATAGTATTTTTTTATAATTTTTAGACATTAAATAAATTAAATTATTTATGACATCATTATGATGCAGCGATGACCTCATTATTTAACGATTTTAATAAAATGAAAATATAATGTAAACTCTAGGGCATAAACTTGTCCAAAGACTATTGGATGGGTAGATTTCGAACCCTTATCACCTTAGCCTCTAATTATATAAGGGTGGGACCTTTAGAATCCGAAAATCATTGTATAATAATGTAACATTTCCTTACTTTCCAAGAGTGCCCCTCCTCTCCTCTTATAAAAGGCCCCCACCTATACCACCTCATTCACACTTTCAAGCCATTTGGCTCGGACAACCTCTGCCCAAATACTCTCCCAACTTCCCCCTCTTACTCTTAGAAGCCTCACTTTTGGCAGAACTCTTCCCAAGGAAGCCTTTGGCTCAAATCAAAAAGAGTTACCCGATTTTGAGGTAATGTCTTCTATAATGTTGTTTTGTTTTATTTTTCTTCTCCAAACCCCTAAACTCTTTTTATTCATTTCTTTTGTAACAAAAACAGTATCCTCAATATACTAGGATGTTGTTATAAGAAGGATTCGATCTACACTTACACACACCTACATCTAATGGTTAAAGAACATACGGTTTCTGTGGATGGTGAATTTCTGCCTCACGAAACGATGATTGTTCAACACTCATATAACACTTTCAAAGGTGGCCATTAAGATGTCACTATATTTATATATGATATATAATATGTTTATGTTTTACTTATTCTTCTGTATTTCTCATTTATGGCATACTTTATGATTTCCATTATGGGTAAACGCTATAATTTCATTTTAGGAAGTGCGGACTACCGCCCCCTCAAAGTGATTTGAATCGTTAATGCCATATGTGGGATGTATAAAGGATGGAGTAAATGGTATTATACACTATATTATACTGGAATTATATTATACATTTATATCATTATGATTTCATTCCATTAAATATGAAATAGAAATGAAAGTAGCGTTCATGCGTACGTACGGCTTACCGTCTCCATGAACGGTGCATTTCATTTCTTACCTCTAAATGTTACGTAATATTATAAATGAATGTATATACTGTATATATATATATATATGATATATATGATATCTAAATCATGAATATAATTCTAGATATAATTGATATTTCACCCCATGAACAACTTGTAATTATAAGAAGTTTATTGTTGACTCAAGTACCTAAGATCGACAAAATGACCATCATAAACTTTAATAATTACATAATGTTCATAACATGGTAATAAGGGATATAAAAGGAATAATGAACATGAAAAAGTTTCTTAAGTAAATAAAAATTAACTCTAGTTTATTATTCAGGAGGTTAAAGAACGGTTGAATCAAGTCAGACACAAGGTAAGGGTTTACTTCACAACCTCTTCATTATCCAAGGTTGTTTATACATAATTATCTACTGGGACCTCGTTATCATCCACATCCATGTTTATTAAAAATGTCTTTCAAAACATTTTTACTATTAAAAAGAAAATGGGTTAAATCCATTTATAACCTTATACGTTTTTGAAAGGAATCTTACCGTCGTTTTCCAAACAATGTACCTTTTGTCCTTTTTGACAAATTTAAGGTAAGAATGTTTTTTAAAGTTATACGGCGGGTGCAGCTATTTTCCGCCATTATAACTTCGTCGAAGCTTCCCTTACAAGCTTATAAGAATATTTTAAAAGTAAATGTATTATTGTATAATTATGGTACTTTTAAATGATTTCAAAAAAGAGAGATATTTCTTTCAAACAGCTTTGATTTCATCCATGTTAACATCCATTGATGGGTTTGAAGTTTAATTGAAATTGATTTATGATACAAAACTTCCACTGAACATTTTGTGAAATATTTTACTGTGGATGTGTTATTTTTATACCATCCATAGTTTATGGAGAAATTGTTGACATTTCGTATGCTAGTTTTAATACGAATATTTATGTTATGTTTAAACCTATTCATATGAGTAATGTATTGGACTTAATAAGTGATGGGTGGAGCCCGCTATAGCTCCTCGATGAATCGATAGGTCTCATGAGACAACTAGACGTGGAATTGGCCGAGGCCCTTTCCCAATTTTATTTATGGTTTTGGCCGAGGCCTTAATCATTTTAGACGTCTTGGCCGAGGCCTTGAAAAAATGTTTCAGAATGTCTGGCATTATAAATTCCCTCATTATGAAAGTGGTTATTGATATTGAATGTGATTATTCGACCAGTAGAATATCCATGTGAAGAATTAAATGGCATTATCTCATTTTACTTTTTTCATATCATGTTGATGTTCAAGTTTAAAATGCTTTTGTTTTAGTTATACATTACCTTAAATGTTTATGTTTATTTATGAAACCTTCCGCGATATTGTTATCCTTACTGAGCATCTGAGCTCACGCCTTTCAATGTTTTAATATTTTCCTGGATGTGAAGAAGTATTTTATGAATGACCTACAGGGATAGTCAGAAAGGGATATGAGTGTGGACTTTGAAGACCATGTTCTTGTAGTTTGTTTACTTTTTTATGTAATGTAATACTTATGAATGTATCTAGTGTTTCCAAGGCTACTAAACTAATCGGTCTTTCGAGACTTGATCTTTTGTGATCATGCCAATGTTACGAATTAATGCACCGAATCTGGGATACTGGGGTCGTGGCGTTACAGTTGGTATCAGAGGTAGTTTAGTACTAACCTTGGAAGCTAGATTTAGATAAACTCTGATTAGAGCACATAGCCCAAAGATATACTTTGAGGATTAGTATAGAAGAACTTCCTAGAATTTTGTTATTGTAGAGATGTTGTGAGTTTTCTGAGAAATACATCCCTGTCTAGATACGAGCAGGTAGAGGCGTCTCTGGTACAGATGTACCTAGGGGTAAAACCCGAAAACACCGCTTTGAGGTAGACTCGAACGGGAACTGGTGCACGACAACGGGCCTTGCTTCACTCTTGGTTACGACACTCCTGGGGGATATGCTTAGGATAATTCTCATTTTCTTTACAAACCACTATGAAGGGTTATGAGTATATACTTCCTCAAAGAAAACATTTTTATGGATTATATCCATAAATAGTTCAATTTATGTTAAGTATCTTGAAAGTATGGAATTATGTATTTTGATTCATAAACTAATATAGTTTATGCCATTGTTTAGAAATGGTGCCTAGTGGAAGGAATGGAAACCGTATCAATTCACACACTCCGTGTAGGGATTGTCCTCCTGCTCAAGATAATTATTGTGGATATGGAGATACAACTGGTGCTGATCAACTTATTACCATACTGGGACAACTCACTCAGGTTATGAATGATAACCTTACTCGTATGGAGCACTATGATCCGCAACGTGGAGGATCAATGTTAGACCGCTTCATGAGCAAACAACCACCAACATTTAATGGGGGTACAAATCCGTTAGTAGCTGAGAAATGGATAAACTCTTTAGAGAAAATATTCCACGCCTTGGGGAGTAGCGAAAGGGAAAAGTTTATCATGGCAGTTTACCGCCTCACTGGAGATGCTGATCAATGGTGGTCATTGATTCAAAACACAAAGGAAGATGATGACATATTGAATATGGAATGGAGGGAGTTCAAAGACCTTTTATTAGAAAAATACTTTCCTCATGACCATAGTGCAGATATGGAAAGGAAATTTTTGAGTCTGAAACAAAAGGAGGATGAGAATGTCGCAAAGCATGAGGCCAACATTACAAGGTTAGCGAGGTATGCTGTAGATTATATACGTAACCCAAGAGGTAAGATTGATCGTTTCTTTGATGGGTTAAAGCCATTTCTCCGTCGAACATTAGTATCACAATCATTCTCAACATACGAAGATATTGTCTCATGTGCTATCAAGACAGAAAAGGAATTCTCTAAGTCTTATGACAACAAAGTAAAGCAAGAGAAGAAGAGAATGGTGGAACAAGAGACAGATAAAGGGAAAAAGGGAAAGAAGGATTTTCCATTATGTGATAATTGTGGGAAGAATCACCCTATTACTTGCCTAAAAGGAATGGGAGTTTTTTATAAATGTGGAGAAAAAGGTCACCAGGCGCGTGATTGCAAGGGAAAGAAAGAGGATATCAATGTTGAATGCTACAATTGTAGGGAAATGGGGCATTATGCAAATGAATTTCCTAAGCATCAGGGAAACTTACCTCAGAAAAGGCCAAGGGATCAAGGACAATCTTATGCTGTTACTATAGTTGAAGCAGAATAAATAATGTATTGGTGCTTTTGGACTCATGGATTATATTCTGGTTATTAGAATAATGTGATATATATAAGGATTGTACTGCAGTACATGTTGATTTCAGTAAGGTTTTAATATGATTAAGGTAATCATATTTTTAGTAAGTGACAAAAGAGAAACTTTAATTTGTTTGGGGAATCTGATGTTACATTTGATTTTGGAATTTAGAGACCTTTTAGAGAAAGTCTGGACAGAGGTATTTTGGATAACTATAAAGGTTGGAATGGATTAAGTTGAACTTTGGATAGTATTGTTTAAGGTTAAAACATTTATGAAGATTATTTTTGGAATATTATAGTACTATATTTTTAGTAAAAGGACAACCTGCAGGGTGGGGCATAACCCGTCGCATCGGACAAAGCTGCAGGAATCGAACCCACAATCATAGTGCGACAGGCCTTTATTTCATACCACTAGCCTATAGGAAGTCCATGGTTATTACAAATAATTTTACTAATCTAAATGGTAAGTGTTAACATTTGGAACCTTATACAATTAAGATAAGTATAATATTTTTGAGTTCTATTATCTTTTTGAGTGAAAGATGAGTTGAAGGTTGAAACTCTAATTGTCGAGCATAAATATATATATACCTATCTCCTATTAAATGAATAAATTAATTCTTAAACTTTAGTAAAGGGATATTAAAACAAAAAAATGTGTTATCCTAATACCTTATGTCTTGTTGAACTGACGATATTTTAAATCAACATAGATTGAAGGCTTTGAGGCCCTCAACTTGACAGTTGATTATGATTGATGACCTCAATCACTCCCTACAAATATTTACGTTTTTCCTCCAATTATATGTCTCTAATTTCCACCAATGTTCTCCTTATCAAGATCATAATTTGGTGGTGACTTTCTTATTTCCATTTCCCTCTTATTAAGACTAAATTTTATTAACCTTATTTCCGATGTGGGTTTTCCATAAAGGTATTTTCTATTTTCAACCTTTTATTTTCCAAGAAAAATTTCAAATTGCGAGGACGTAATTTATTGAAGGAGGGGAGAATGTAACACCCCTAGCTTCTATGATACACTTTTCATTCAATAATGCAATAGCTTGAATTGTACGCAACTTCGAGTTCTAAAACACCGCGACTAATCATAGTAGCCGTTATGAATAGTAATAGCCACTTTTTAAAATTATAGAAATTTTATATTTCAAAATGGACTTCATTTTTGGATTCGGAATATCGAAATTAGCCTATGTTGAATTTTTGGTATTTTTCTGAGAACTTCTAATTTTTTATGAATAGTGAAAAATACTTAAAAATAACTTTTTTAATCAAAATAATTTATAGTGATAAATTATACTATTTAGTGGTTTCAAAGTATAATTAGAATATATTTTTACCATTTTTTCCAATGGTGTTCATTATAATTAATTTAACATTGAAATTGGACAAAAACAATTGCCAATCTTTTGATATAAATTGTTTCTTAAAAACACGCTATTGTTGTGACAGCGGGAATTAATTATAAAATTAATTAATGCAACTTATATGTTTGTAATTTTTTAAAATAGACATCATTTTTTAATTCGGAATATCAATTATAGCTTAGGGTGAAATTTGGGCATTGTTCTGAAAAACTTCAATTTTTGATGAATAGTGAAACCACTAAGTGGTAGTTAAATAACTGATTTTTCGTTTAAATGAAATATTACGACCTATGTGATTTGATTTTCAAAAATCCGACATACATGGTTGACATTATGAAGTAAAATGTGGTTCAATGAGATTAAAATAATTTTTGGTGAATAGTAACTTTTAAGTTCTTAATCGCGATTAGAGGTAATTAGTGTAGTTTAAGGTAAAAATAATGTTTTAATAATATGAGATGAGCTTGACACATGTCCTACCCTCCTTGGATGTTTCATGGCAGACCAAGACAATCCATGGGTCAACTTGGGGACCCCATGGAGCCACTTTAGTTGGAAAATGACATAAATACCTTTTATTTAATGTTAAAGTAAAAAAATGACACAAACATGAGATGTTTTACTAAAACAATTTTAAATGGGGTTATACAAGCAATATGTTTTACTATAAATAGTCATTGGAAAGGTAAAACAATTTCCTACATCATAGTATTTTTTTTATAATTTTTAGAAATTAAATAAATTCAATTATTTATGACATCATTATGATGCAGCGATGACCTCATTATTTAACGATTTTAATAAAATGAAAATATAATGTAAAATCCAAGGCATAAACTTGTCCAAAGACTATTGGATGGGTATATTTCGAACCCTTATCACCTTATCCTCTAATTATATAAGTTTGGGACCTTTAGAATCCGAAAAGCATTGTATAATAATGTAAAATTTCCTTACTTTCCAAGAGTGCCCCTCCTCTCCTCTTATAAAAGGCCCCCAACTCTACCACCTCATTCACACATTCAAGCCATTTGGCTAGGCCAAAATATCCCCAAATACTCTCCCAACTTCCCCCTCTTACTCCTAGAATCCTCACTTTGGGCAGAACTCTTCCCAAGGAAGCCTTTGGCTCAAATCAAAAAGAGTTACCCGATTTTGAGGTAATGTCTTCTCTAATGTTGTTTTGTTTTATTTTTCTTCTCCAAACCCCTAAAATCTTTTTATTCATTTCTTTTGTAAGAACACCAGTATCCTCAATATACTAGGATGTTGTTATAAGAAGTATTCGAGCTACACTTACACACACCTACATCTAATGGTTAAAGAACATACGGTTTCTGTGGATGGCGAATTTCTGCCTCACGAAACGATGATTGTTCAAAACTCATATAACACCTTCAAAGGTGGCCATTAATATGTCACTATATTTATATATGATATATAATATGTTTATGTTTTACTTATGCTTCTGTATTTCTCATTTATGGCATACTTTATGATTTCCATTATGGGTAAACGCGATAATTTCATTTTAGGAAGTGCAGACTACCACCCCCTCAAAGTGATTTGAATCGTTAATTCCATATGTGGGATGTATAATGGATGGAGTAAATTGTATTATACACTATATTATACTGGAATTATATTATACATTTATATAATTATGATTTAATTCCATTAAATACGAAATATAAATGAAAGTAGCGTTCATGCGTACTTACGGCTTACCGTCTCCATGAACGGTGCATTTCATTTCTTACCTCTAAATGTTATGTAATATTATAAATTAATGTATATACTGGATATATATGATATATATGATATCTAAATCATGAATATAATTCTAGATATAATGGATATTTTACCACATGAACAACTTGTAATTATAAGAAGTTTATTGTTGACTCAAGTACCTAAGATCGACAAAATGACCATTATAAACTTTAATAATTACATAATGTTCATAACATGGTAATAAGGGATATAAAAGGAATAATGAACATGAAAAAGGTTCTTATGTAAATAGAAATTAACTATAGTTTATTATTCAGGAGGTTGAAGAATGGTCAAATCAAGTCGGACACAAGGTAAGGGTTTACTTCACAACCTCTTCATTATCCAAGGTTGTTTATACATAATTATATATTGGGACCTCGTTATCATCCACATCCATGTTTCTTAAAAATGTATTTCAAAACATTTTTACTATTAAATGGAAAACGGGTTAAAGTAATTTATACCCTTATACGTTTTTGAAAGGAATCTTACCGTCGTTTTCCAAACAATGTACTTTTTGACCTTTTTGACAAATTTAAGGTAAGAATGTTTTTAAACTTATACGGCGGGTGCGGCTATTTTCCGCCATTATAACTTCGTCGAAGACTCCCTTACAAGCTTATAAGAATATTTTCAAAGTAAATGTATTATTTTATAATTATGGTACTTTTAAATGATTTCAAAAAAGAGAGATATTTCTCTCAAACAGCTTTGATTTCATCCATGTCAACATCCTTTGATGGGTTTTAAGTTTAATTGAAATTGATTTATGATAAAAAACTTCCATTGAACATTTTGTGAAATTTTTGACTGTGGATGTGTTATTTTTATACCATCCATAGTTTATGGAGAAATTGTTTACATTTCGTATGCTAGTTTTAATACGAATATTTATGTTATGTTTAAACCTATTCATATGAGGAATGTATTGGACTTAATAAGTGATGGGTAGATCCCACTATAGCTCCTCGATGCATCGGTAGGTCTCATGAGATAACTAGACATGGAATTGGCCGAGGCCCTTTCCCAATATTATTTATGGTTTTGGCCGAGGCCTTAATCATTTTAGACATCTTGGCCGAGGCCTTGACAAAATGTTTCAGAATGTCTGGCATTATACATTCCCTCATTATGAAAGTGGTTATTGATATTGCATGTGATTATTCGACCAGTAGAATATCCATGTGAAGAAGTAAATGACATTATCTCATTTTACTTTTTCCATATTATGTTGATGTTCAAGTTTAAAAGGCTTTTGTTTTAGTTATACATTGCCTTAAATGTTTATGTTTATTTATGAAAGCTTCCTCGATATTGTTATCCTTACTGAGCAGCTGAGCTCACCCCTTTCAATGTTTTAATATTTTCCAGGATGTGAAGAAGTATTTTATGAATGACCTACAGGGACAGTCAGAAAGGGATATGAGTGTGGACTATGAAGACCATGTTATTGTAGTTTGTTTACTTTTTGATGTAATGAAACACTTATGAATGTATCTAGTGTTTCTAAGGCAACTAAACTAATCGGTCTTTCGAGACTTGATCTTTTGTGATCATGCCAATGTTACGAAGTAATGCACCGACACTGGGATACTGGGGTTGGGGCGTTACATCCACAGTCAAAAATAACTCATTCGATACAATATGGAAGATTTTATTGTATCATATTAACCTCAATAGATAATAATGAATGATATTGACATAGATGAAAATAACCATCAAAACTATTTGAGAGAAATATCCCTCTTTTTCTTGAAAACATTTAAATGTCACACTATTTGTCAAGACGACGTTCAAAAATAGATTTTTGAATCAAAGTGTCCCATACCACATTGAAAATTTTTAATGGAGTTTTAATTTTAAAACATTAATGTCCATATAAATAAATAATTAGAACCATTTTTTAAAACATGGACATTAATGAGCAAGATTTAGAAGAATAATTCATTAAAACATTTAAAAATTGTATTTTAGTTAAAGTTTATAACCAAAAGAGAGACACTTGAATACAAATAATTTAGGTAATAAAAACATTGTAATATCATGAGAATAAATGTATTCATGATATACTATGTCAAAGTACATTATATAAACCACATAAAAGTGATTTGGTGTATATCAACAAAGAAGTCTCAAGGGAATGTAAATTTAGATGAAATCTCTCATAAAGGCCATATCCTTAGGTTAAGGATAAATAAAAGACATAGTTATGTGTGAAAAATATAAATACACTAAATATGAATGGATATTCTGTGTAAATCAATCAATGGAAATTCACACATAATCTTGGAAAAACAACACCAATGAATTGGATGTTTAACTCAACAAATGGAGAATGAGCTAAAATTACTCTTATAAAATTCATATCGATGACTTGAGAAATTATCAATGGAGTGATTATGTGTATCAAAAGTATATCCACAGAAAAGGGGAGTGGAAATTATGACTTAAGCAAATGAATAGTGATTCCACACATAATCTCGGAGTAAAATAATCAATGAAGTTTGCGTAAAGCCGAATAAATGAAAATTGAAATTTCAAATTCCCTTATCTATTAGGTAACTTATGAAACATACACCCATGAAATAGGGACCATAAAATGATGATGTAAATACCCATAAATTAAATTATATTACAAAATTAATACAATAATGGGCATTACACATACACCACATGCAATAAATAAGTGGTGAACAATGGAATTTTCACGAAATTAAGAGTGAGATAAGAAACCCCATACTTTGTACTTTTTCCTTGGTCGAAGGTAGGTTAACCTCCTGTATAATGGTGAAATAATTGTTATTGAATTATACAAGAATCATTTACATTAATATGATATCATATATGATCTTTTAACATTGATATGCTAATAATATATTAGTATTATCGTGATTTCGGGTGTTAACTTACTCGTTTTCCTTTAAATTCTTTGTTACATAAGCCATGTTTTTTATGGATAAGTTTTATCTTATTCATATCCATAATTATATAAAGTCCTTAAAAATTATTTTTAAATCATCAAATGATAATTATACTTGAATGGATACGATAGAGAATGAATCTCATCGTTTTCATGGAGACGGTAGTCCATACGTACGCACGAGCAACAATATCATTTTTTTGATGTTAAAATAATATATAATTGGATGGTATATCATATATATAAAATAATTAACATGTTATATTTATTATTTACATGAATTACACACCATTATTATACCCATCCAAATAATAATGTATTGAATGACAATTACACCACGATGTGGAGACGGTAAGTCGTACGTACGCACGTATGGTGACATGTCATTCAAAGGATGGATAGAATACTGAATATGGTTGTACCATATTTATAATAATATTATATTATATAGGAGATACTATATTCATTATTTTAGAATGGTAATAACAAAGAAATAAGAAGTTTAAGAAGAAAAGAATTTGAAAAAGGGTGGTAAAAACATTACCTCTTCTTTGGGTTCTTCCTTTTGATTTGATCAAAAGGGCTCCATAGATTAGCTTTATGATAAAAATAAGGCCTTTAGGTTGTAGTTAGGGATGTTTATAGAGTATTAGGGCAGGGTTTGGCAGAACCAACAGGATTTGAAGGTGTGAAGTAATGAGAAGGGGGAGTGCCTTTTTATAAGATGGGGGAGGGGCACCTTTGGAAAAGCTAGAAATATTATTTTATAATAAATTTATATTCGGTTTCTGATGGCTCCAAAGTGAATTATTAAAATTTTAAGGTGGGTATAGGTCGAAAACAACTCAAACAATATAATTTAGACAGGTTTGGGTCATTATATTAACCTTATCATTTAGTATTAACTCTTAGTTAATTAGTTTCACATTTACAACGTCTCCTTGTATTTTTATATTATATGGATAATAAACATACTATATACATACAAGAGACCCCAAAGTGGTCCATTAATGATACATATATCATGATATAAGTATCTTTTCCGAAACTTAAATTTTTTTGATTTAAATATCAATTAATAATATAATATTTGTTTTAAAAACTATTTTATGTCAATTTTGACACTATTCAATAATTGATTTTTTTGAAACTCATAACAGAATTATTACTTAGCAAAAAGTCAATTAAAGAAATCCTAATATGTCATATTAACCTATAAAATTAGTGTAATTCAATAAAAGTCTCCAATTTTATTTATTTGGGTATTTATAATATCAATTAATTTAATTTTTCACTATTATGGTAATTATTACATTATCATTATGTGATAAATAAATTAAATTATATAATTTCTAAAAATTATAAATAAAATATAATTATGTAGGAAATCTTTTTATCTTTCTATACAATATTTATAATTGAATTTATCTAATGTGTAACCCTATATTAAAAATGTTTTAGTAAATAAACTTTGATTTTAACTCTTTTAACTTTTCTTTGAATTAAATAATAAGAAATGTCCTAGTCTATTCCAGGTGGACCTAAATGATAATATTTTATTCCTAAGGTTGTTTTTGGTCGAGATAAACTTGTCCAATAGAATTAGAACATGTTTTAGGGTAATATTAATATCATTTTTACCCTTAATTACCCTATTTACTTTTAACCGTGTCAAATAACAGTAAAAAATTACTATTCACCAAAAATTATTTTCATCTCAATGAACCACATTTTACTCCTTGATATTAACCGTGTCTCTCGGATTTTATAAATTCCACTCACAGAAGTGGTAAAATTATGTTTTATGAAAAAATCAGTCTTTTAACTACCACTTAGTGGTTTCACTATTCATCAAAAAATGAAAGTTTCTAGAAAAATACAAAAAATTAGGCCTAAGCTATATTTGATATTATTAATTCAAAATTTATGTCTATTTTACCAAATTAAAAACATATTAGTTGCATTAATTAATTTAAAAATTAATTCCCATCGTCAAAACAAATAGCGTGTTTTTAAGAGACAATAAGTAGCAAAAGATTGACACTTATTTATGTCTGGTTTAAATGTGAAATCTAATCCAACGACAAAAAATGTATTAAATGGTAAAAATATATTCTAAATATACTTTAAAACCACTCAAATTAATAATTTATCACTATTAATTATTTCTATTAAAAAGTTGTTTTTAATTAAAATTTAGTAATTTTCACTATTCATCAAAATATGAAAGTTATCCGAAAGGTACCAAAATTTCACCCTAAACTAATTTCGATATTACGAATCCAAAACATAAGTACATTTCGAAAGATAAAATTTATTAAATTTCCAAAAGTATGTATTACTATTCATAACGGCTGGTTTGATTGGTTGTGGTGTGTTAGAATCTCGAAGTTGCGTACAATGCACGTCATTGCATTATTCAAAGGGAAACGTACTGTGGAAGCTTGGGGTGTTACACAAGGTAGGTGTTCTAAGAGTTTTTACTAATATTATTTGTTTTTTCATTGTACATATTGATGTACCTCACATCATATATTTCTCTATGTTACCATAAAATGAGGATGAAAATTCTTAATTTAATAAACCATGTATAATAACTCATATACAACTAAGTTATATTATATTAGGGGTTTCCTAACACTTAGACCCCCTTTTTTAGTGTGTTTGATGATATTCTCTCCATTATAAAAATGATTAGTTGATCAAGAAATGTTATTTGTGTGTATATTAACTCAAAAATGGATTATACATTACAAATAAATTGTTTAAATTAATTAATTAGTATTGGGTGGAAAGGCCATACAAAGTGTTTTATAGTTATATTTGAATGGAATGTAATATTTTGACACCCATGATTATATTGGGAACATTTATTATAAATTCAAAAAATTAATCCTTCATATATCGAAACATTTTTAGAATTACATAGATATGGTTTAGTGACCAATGGTTATAGTTTTTTTATCATGCTGTTTTACGCTTCCATACATTGTGTTATGAACATGACATTTTAGACCATTATAATTTTATTTTGGTGATATACATGACCTTCTACATTCATCTATATTGGGTTTTGAGAATAACGACTCACCCCACCGTCTCGAGTGATGCGAACGACATCTCACATCCATTTGTGATTCTTGAATTATACCTATATTGGATCTTTTGTCTTGTTAGACTTTTTTTAGAAGTAGGGGTTTCAAATTAGGTCCATCTTTCACCTAGTATTCATTTTTGTAGTTCAAGACGTACTTATATATAAAGTTTATATACATGCATATATTTATATGACTAGTATATATAAATCATTACATCGATAATAAATATACATAACTAATCCAACGCCTATGGAGCTAGCTAGGTATCCAATTGGATCCGGATTCGGATAGCATTTACCTTACACTATTGTTTGTTATACATTATGCTTGAAAAATGAGCTGTTATATACACTTGATAGATTATTCTATACCCTATAGACGATGTCCTGCTGAGTTTATCATACACCCATATTAGGCTGCATTTGTTAAATGAATAGACATAATCACTATAGCTATGGACATGGGAATGTTACCAATCATGGATTCATTATTTGTATTTCATATATCTTGGAGAATGGGAGTTGAAGACAGAGCATATTAATGGGATTACGGAATATATTTATTTTGGTATTTTTTTAGTATAGAAGAATGTATTTTTTTAATGAGCTATATCACATTTTTGCATTTTATTTATTTCATCATTCCATGAAATACTTGTTTTTATGACTCATCCTAAGGTTTCTGATTATTATTACAGTTGGGACGTTTCCTAATTAACAATTATTATTATTTATTAATATATTTTTGTTGTTTTGTTTATTATAATTTATTATTCTTATGTTTATTAATTATTTTCATTTCCATTGTGCTACTATAATGTGATGGTATAGTCCCTTCACCTCACCATAATGGATCTTCAGTTTTATTCAGTAACCTCGGGCATACTGGGGGCACGCATGAGGCCATGTGACCCACTAGTTTCAGACAAAATTTTAATACTTCTTAGTTAGGGATGTTACAATGTAGAATCATATGTATCTTTTTAATTTTTCATAATATTTTTTTTACATGACAATATAATGTAATGGAATTTATAAATGATCATGTGCCTTTGACTAGCACAACCACAGACAATGTAATCCAAAATCACATTGGATGAGTTATTTAGTTCTTCTTTTTGCAGTAATATTTGATACAATTTCTCCAATTAGTGATGCATAACATTATGATGTTATTATTATATATATTATTTATACATAAATAATTAATTATCCTAGAAATAATGTTTTAATAATCTCATGAATTATTATAGGCACATTTGGACTGATATTCTATGAATTTCTCTATTCCACATCAACTTTCTACACGCATTTTCCCACCACAATATGTTTACTTCATTCGTTAATATAAAATTAAATGTGCTTACTTTTCCCACAAGGATAATATAAATGGAATAATTAATGTCCCATAATAAATAATAATAGATTCCTTCCAAATATGTTGATGATGAAATATTAATTCAATAATTATAAAATGTTTGGGGTTCTATACATACAGGTAATGTTGATAGAAAATGATAATTGACTTGATTAATTGAATTCCAATGGGGTTTTATGAAAAAAGAACATCTATAAATCCTTACGATTTATTCCTATAATGAAATAATTTAATATAATATATTACTTCATGATGCTAGATTTAAATTTTCGGTTGTAATGAAATGTTTTTGAACACAAATTTATAATGATTATTTCTTTTGTAAATTATTAATGGTGATTCATTCGAATAGACTATGAAATATATATATATATATATATTGTGATATTTTTAATGAAATTAAATCATTTAAATGAATGTGTATCGACAAAATAAGATGCCAATTTTAATATAATTGATGTTTTCCTATATAACTTCACATTGGCACTCTTTATAATAGAACCTACATAGGTGATATGAGAGTATACCCAAATCCAACCCTTTTAATGTGTTGTAGGGTGACCTTTTTAGCTATTATGGTGAATTATGGTCTTCTATATCACATAAACCAATATTTTGGTGTAGGTAGAGAGAATTGAATTTTTTCTATTGGAGGGAAAATTAAATTTATTAATTTTTTTTTCATTTAATCTTTTAAATTGATAATATAATTTTGAGGCAAGAATTTGGAATTATATTATCATGAAACCATTATATCCTCGATAAATATTTTCGGAAGTTTGTGTTGACCATGCTTTCGAGGTGGTGGGCCCTAATCTTCTAGTTATACATCTTGTAGTTCTACTGAGGCACCTCATGTTTTTACTACAATCCATATAAATAAAATATTTTGATAGGGTGTTATTCATATAATGATGTCTATAAACGGGGTTTCATGACATGAAAAATATGTCACTGATGATATGGTAGTTCTAGAAGTAGTGTATTCCCACATACATATTGAATGGAAGATGACTTATTACTGAGTCGTGGTTAGAGTCCATGATTTTTGTCATATAACAAATGAAATAAACACAATAGTGGATGGTCAATCTCACTACATATTTTCTATGTGGTTATATTGAATTATTATGGGATTTCAGTACTTATGCATTCCATCCTCAATATATGAACTGTATAGAATTCCAGATAATCTTATTTGATTAGTTCATTACCAAAAAAAACTCAGGGATGAATGAGATTGAGAGTTCATGAACATGTAATATAGCTACATGTTTTTTATGTAATTTTCTACATGTTTCACCAAGCTACAAAAAATATATATGACATTATTTTGTGATGAGCATATGATTAATCATTAATTTTAGTATGGTTATCATTCAACATTTCAGAATAAGAAATTTTTTTCTTATTGAACACTATATTTGAGATCACTGATAACACCATCATTACTCAGCAGAAATTAAGGGAATCTAATGGGGTGTTCCAATTTCGGTCAGCACCCAAACATGGTTTATGTTCGTTAATAGGAGAAAATCATATTTTCATAGTTTCTTATATGTGTATTACCAGTTTCACAACTTGTAGTATATCTTCTTAGTATGCCACATGTGTGGGAAACTAAGACACACAGAAACTAATTTTTTGTGAGATCTAATGGATTTATGTGTCTATGGAAAGATGGTTCATATTCTAGGATTCTATAGGAATTTTTCACAGGTGAAAATATAGAGGGTATTTGAACCTATACAATTTTCTGGTGCAATAACAATAGTATATATCCACGATATCAGTTGTAATAAAACAATATAATCAAGATGAGGAGGTTGTATAGTTAGATGGATTTAGACTCTTGATTTTGAGTAGTATTATAGATGTCTTTCATGGGGAGGATATGTTTTGCCTAAAGGTCTTACTATGGGTTAGTTACATGTTGTGAAGCCTGTGATGGATGATAATAGCATAAGAAATTCTATGGTTAGAGGTACATTTTTGAATCCATTACTCTAGGGTATGATTTATTTTACATTGAAGCATCAAAATCATTTATATCTATGTAAATAATAGAGATCATGGGACTAATAATATTGAAAAACTTTGGTATGATGGAAATTGATACCCATTGGGTATTCAATCAGATATATCTACAGATCCATGTGTTTCCTCCTTAAATTAGATTGATATATTTTTTTTGTGGAATATTTTTTTCCTCAAAATTATTTGGTATAATGTAATTATCTGGGTGGATGGGTTAGTACCCCATTAAAACTATGTTTTTTTATCAGTGGAGGGTGATTTTTACATCACCATAGGGGTGCATACATATTCACAAGTGGTAAGGGGATGACCACAAATATTGTGATATACTTGAGCTTCAGGGGCTATTTAGAGTGACAAACCGAATTTCGAGACACTTCATAGATAATCAATGGAAAAAAATTATTTTCTCCCTCCTCTGGTGGATCAATTCTAGGACACCCCCTCATGAATTTCTTTGGAATCCAATCTAGAAAATGGTGTAATTCATCACAAATATAATTTCAAGAGCATCACCAGTTTTTATTCCCACTCATAGGATGGAATATACAGAGCTTCTATAACTCAATAAGTTGTTTAATGATCTAGAATATAAGGGATTTATACTCCAAAACACTTAACCATGTGGTTCTATGGTTATTATTCTGAATTTATATAGCACCCATTGGAATTATGTGGATTACTAATCATTGAACCAATTTATAAAAAAGAACATGTATTTGTTTCCTTGAATAGAAACTTTCTTCTAATATATATGAGTAGTGTTGGTATAATCATTGATGGAGATTTGGTTGTTCTACAATCAATTGAATACCTATTCTTTATTAATTCCTTGTACAATATTCAAATTTATGAATAATAATTATGTGTATCCATGTATTCTGTTTAGTGTCATAAAAGTTCATCCAGTTTTCATGTATATGATGAATCAGGTTTCCAAACTATATCTGCATTCATTTTTTGGATGTATTTGTATACAAAAACAGAGGGAATTATCATTCTTAAACTGAACATTCCAAATATATTATTATCATGATGAATATAATGACAGATAACTATAATTACACCATGAACAACAAATTCCACTTATTCCTTCAAAATTTCATCTTCATGGGTCATATCAACTTGGAGTCATAAGTATTATTAGGCCCAAGTAAGGTGAAAACTATAGTTTCCGATAAGAATCATAATAATGAAACTGTTATATGGAGTTTCTTGGAGATAGTATGGTATTATATTGGATTCATCCATGATTTAAGATGCATACATTACCTCATATAGGAATGACTAATAAGGTTCTACGATTCAAATAGTCATAAATTTTCTAAAGATACATTCATGATTTGGAAGGCCATCCAACATCAATGCCAATACAAATTATTCTAAAGGTTAGTAAGTGATATGTTATTTAATGTGACCCAACGTGTATCATGTTAGAGGTAGTTCTGATGTTTCATGAGGAATTCATTGCATACGAGTCTAATCTATGTTGTCCAAATGAGTAGAATTTCCTCACACATAACCTCAAGAGTGAATTCATAGTTAATAATTAACACATTTGGAGAAATTATTTAGTTGGTGGGAATTAAGTGGTGTTCAAAAATCATAAATGACTGAAGTATATCTTTATGTTTTCTTTTATGAATCTTAGGAATCCTATACAGGATGAATTCCTATATTAAATTGGTTTTGAGAAGGAAAATATTCACAGTAAAGGAAATTAAGTGGTTGATTATCTAAGAAATAATACTCCGATATAAATAGTTTAGGTGGATTGTTTTGTGTTGAAACTCAAAGACTTGTTTTAAAACATGAACATTGTGGGTATTGAGGATCACATGAAGTCTCTCATCTAATATTTAGTACTAATATCTACCCTAATAGAAATTGTAAAAATACGGAATCATTTCTACCCTGATGGTTTATTCTTGAGGGAGAGTATCTTAGATGAGGATACATCACCTGCATAGACTATGGATAATGATGATATCTTATGCATTCATAAAACTTTTTGACTCCTAGAAGACACCCAAGATAAACTGATGTCTGTAACTCATGACTCAGCTTGGGCAGTACATACCCATGTCACCAAGAAGTAATTATACATAAATTGTTGGTATTGGTGTCCTTGTTTGTAATGGGAGACAACCAAATTTATTATATGGTACAAACCTAATAATAATGCGGAAAAAGGATGATGCCTCTAGGGTTTTCTTCATATGTTTTCTTACATCCCTCTAGGAAATAATTTTCTTTAGGTAGTCGTTGATCGGTTGAGTAGTGTAACACACGTCTAACATGTTTAAGAGAATATTTAAGTTGACAATATATGGATGATATATGCTTGGGAGGTTGTATGTTTTCCTTGAGATCCCCATTATATTTTATATGATAGTGAAAATCTCTCCACATCTCAGTTCTGTATAATGTTACAAAATTCAATGAGTACAAATGTGTGTCTATGCATTGTCTATCACCCTCAATATGATTTCCAGACCAAGAGTATGATTCAGGTGTTAGTGGAATTTCTCATTTAATGTGTCCATTAATTAGGGGTTCTAGGTATAAATTCATACCCCATATTGTGTTCCCTTACAAGAAATATTTTTTAGGTGACTATACAGATTGATCCTTACAAGGCCTTACAAGGATGGTCATTCTGGTCACCTTTGTTCTAATTCGAGTTAGGGGTTGCTTTTATTAGAACACATACCATTAAAGAAATTTTACAAAAGTTTTAACATATCATGAAATTTATGTTAAAATATTAATCAAGTTACATGTCTTAGGAACATAAATTCCAATGAACTAATGTGTTTGAGTTTAGATATCAGTTATTCAGTCGTGTTTTACCCATGTGGGGCCATGATGAGTTCAAATGTTTGGTATTATCTCAAATAGATTAATGGGTCCCTTTGAGATCTATATAGAATTGGTCCAATAGCTTACCATATTGAAGTACTTAAGAGATACCAGTTTAAGAATGATAATTTTTTTACATATTTCACATTTTCATATACTATCCAGAACCATCAACTATTTTACCACCTAATGAAATTGATTTATATGTGAAGAAATACTTTGAAAATTACATAGTGTGTATTGTTGATTAGAGTGTAAATAATATGTGGGCTAGGTCAGTTATTTTAGTATGACTCTTATATAAGCACAACCAATTACATGATGATGTAAGGGACTGTGAAGCTGATATACATGCCATGTAGATAGGCCTTTTTTCATATGATACCGATTAACACTTCCAAGGCCATCTCTGTGAAATTTTTCATTGTGGAAGCAAGGAGCTAGCATATCATAATGGTAAGAATTATTTTTAGTGCGAATCTATTGTTTTATTGTGTTAAAAATGAACAATGTTCAATTGAAGTTCGTATGTTTTTCAGAGGATTATTCAAATCCAGAGCTCCAAAAATTAGGAAAATAGAGTAGGCCTCATAATATGAAAATTTTTAGTGTTACCCATTTTATTCAACCATGTGAGGAACTTGTTGAAAATGTTATTCCCAGTTCTTTGTCTAAAACTATATGAGCTTAGATTCACACACATGTGGGTTATGTTGATATTATTATACATTATTTCCAAAAGGCTACACATGGTTTGTTAAATCATGTAGACAGCCCTTGCGAGGGGGTCCCATAGATGTTAGAGGGATCATAAGAGCATTGTTTGTCCAATCAGGCCTCCAAACCATGAGAACACCTTTTATTTGGGTGATATGACTATTTACCCCTAAATGTTTATTAACTCTTCTCCCATTATTTAAATCCTCTTATAGAAACAACCTTATTTTTTCATCCCATGGTGATCTCCCAACCAAATGCTAGGATTCTTAATTCCTCATCCATATGGACTCCATTTCCATTAAAATAATTCCTATAGGTTCAATAATATTATACCTATAAATACACTAGATTAATTTCATTGTTTATAATACCTTATATTACACAAATTTGGTGAGATATCATATGAATTATTTTCATAGAATTGGTTTGTTCTACAATTTCCTTCCATTATTCCTCGAATCAAAGGATGCCACCTAACAAGTGGTAATCTATGGAGTAACGTCAGTCGGTACCTCAATTATTCATAAAATTATACGGTTTTACATTGTATTGTATTATTTACAGAAGAAATTTTTTTTACCAAGTTTCCTTAAATTGTGATTATCATTTTTTAACTATTTAATATATTTTTAGAAACTCCCGCATAATATTTTTAAATGGATATAGAATTCATACCTCTTAGAAAACACCACATTGGGTGTGTTGGTTGATATTCACTCTTCTAAAAAAATTATTAATTAACCAAATCACATTCAATGTGTTTGGAATGACTCTAATAAAAATATTTCTCAAATTGGAAATGAATTGAAAATTTTAACTAAATGGTATTTCCAATATAATAAACTATAAGTGTTTCATAGTTTTTTATTATATTGATTCTATAATTATGGATCACATATTTATAATTGGACTACCAATTACAAATTCTTGTTGGTTATTTATTATCTTCATTATTAATAGAAATATTCCATTTATTTGTTATTGTGGAAAATAGTAAAGGGTTCCCTTGAACATGATGTTTTATACTCCCTTAGATGGGTTATGGACATGACATCTCATATCATTATTGTTTTATTTGGTTGATGGGCATGAGGTTCAATGTTCCTCTATATCACGTTTTTGTTATGATGACTCACCCAACTATCTTCTGTGATGAGCATGATGTATCTCATTCAGTTGAGTTTCATTACTCAAGCTACAATTATTGGCTCATTAGACTATTTACATGTTCTATAAGTGTTCCTTGAGTCCACATACCAAATTGTATCCATGTATATTCCTACAGATGATCATATATATTGAGTGTGTATATATTTATATATAATATATAGATATATTTGTATGGGATTGCTATATGATTGTATATGTATTGTTACCCAGATCAGACATTCACTATCCTATGATAAATCCATAGAGCTAGTCATGTGTCCTATGGGAACATGGGTCGGTTTGTATTTATTTTTTGTCATTGTTTATTATTCAATACCCACACACACTAATATTCTATGTACACTGGATATATTATTATGGATACTATAGGTGGTGGCCTAATATGTTTATCTCACACCATACTCTATCATCCTTTGGTACTCGAGTAGAAATCATGACTACGTGTATGGTTGAGGACAAATTACCCATCATAGATTCGTCATTTTTAATTCCAATAGAAATCAATGTGGGAGTAGAGGACTGAGCCTATTCTCATGATCCTAGAGGATACATATTCTGTTATTTTTTAATATCATGTAACATCAACCTATTGAATATATCAAACATTATATCCTTTTTTATATCATTATGAAATGGAATCATTTATATTATGAATTACTATGTAGATATTGGTTGTTTTTACTTCCTGGATGTTTCAAATTATACTGTTCATATTCATACTTCCATTTTATGTTGCGATGTTCCTTTATATTTTATGTTGCTTTTATTTATTATTTCAATTTTTACTCACTCTACAAATCTAATTGTAGATTATATTGTCCCTCTTGTACAACCACATAACGTCACTTATATTCAGAAGCCTACGAACTATAGGGAGGCGTGCATAATTCTTAGTGACCCACTGGTTTGGGGAACCAATTTAGATGATATCAAGTAGGGATGTAACAAAAAATAAAGAAATCATGCCCAGAACATTTACTCCATCACATCTATAGTCTTCTATTATTTTCCATATATATGTGGTTAAAAATATTTGGATTAGAATAATATGTGTGCGAAATGAATTTTGTAATCCTTGAAAAAATCATGATGTGAAACAAGACACCCTATTAGGAATTATCATCGGAGTGAACCCATTGGGAAATATAATCCCATAAACATATAGTCTTTATATATCATCTACTAATAAATTCTTCTACTTAGAAAGAAAGTGTGAATCCTTCATTAGTCAATCGATGATAACCAAAAAGTCATCACTAACTCGAGGTGACCCCTGGAAACTAGTCAGAGTATCCTTTGTGATGTAATCCCATATCAATTCCATGACTACTAATTGATGTAAAAATCTTATAGGCCACTAGTGTTCTACATTCACCTAATGAACAGTTGAACACCTAGTGATCAAATATGAATTCTAACAATTTCCCCTGGCCATTGTTACTGGAGATGCATATAATGCACATCAATAGGATTCTTGTATACACTTCCGACCAAGAAGAAATAGATTCATCTATTATCTAATATCTAATATATTTAGTCACTATGATACGATGATGTATACATAGGATTTCATCTCCATTTATAGAAAAATCGATATGTTGGTTGTCATATAAATTACATTCCCATAAGTTATAAAATTTAAGATTTTAAATCTACCATGTCATTACCCTATCCATCAGTGATGAGGTGACTGCTAAGGATGTAAGTGATGTATTCTCATGACTCTTTTTGAACTCCAAATTAAACACAAAATATAGGAACATCAACCTACATTAATAAATATTTTCTTGAATAGATTGTGCCTTATTTTTTAGTCACAACACATTATTCACATTATTTCCCATTATAGAAAAATAGTAATTATTAATGGAAATGTACTGATGGTATTCATCCCTTATTTAGTATTTGAGATTCATTTAACTGTAGATAAAAATATATTTTAGGCCCATGTGTTTCATAAACATAAAAAAGTGATCTACTAAAACACAATGTCTCTAGAAACACATAAAATTAATAGATGCTATAATATAGGGGTTATGTGTCTACTAATTACCATCAGGAGGCCCCAATATGTGAGAACTATGCGAAACAACTCAATCATAATGAATGGGCACTACACCGTGCTCAATCCAAATGCTTCTAGAAAAAAATGTATAACCTCTCCCATGATTAGGTAGAATCCGGATCGGTGCTAATGTATGTTTATCATTAGATCCTGAAATGTCGTATCACATACTTCAGACTATGAGAAAATTACACCCTTCATTGTGTGACTTGTAAAAGGTAATACATTTTGATTTATGTCGAATGTTAAATGAATTTTATAGACATAATTACCCATTAAAATCTATATAGAAAACATTTTTTTAGGATTCTCCTAGGAAATAATAGAACTGAACTTCACTAGGTCAACTGATACTCATGATTATGAGTTTATATGGCACAATAAGTGATCCATATCAATCAATAAGGGGCACATTGTAACTTTAATATATATATATATTCCACTCTCAGTTTACACAAGATGATATCACGCGGTTTGGAATTCGTGCTTTGAGTGTGAGAATAAACAATGAACTCATTCAAAAAAACAAAGATGAAGGAATCCATGTAAGAGAGGAAAGTGGAATTAATCCAATTTATTGAAATTTTGGACACATTAATTTTACAACCCATTTTGATATATCATAATTGGTTTTGTTTCTATAATTAAATAGTTAAATTATTTATAATTTAATAATGAAACAAGTGATTTTGATTGGAATTAATGATTCAATTTAAATATTGTTGTAACAACATATATAAATTTATAAATAAAATTTATGTATCTTATAAGTGAAAATATAATATATTTATATCATGTAATAAGTAAATAAATTTATTGAAAATGTTAGTGTTACTGCAGGTATTTTTTAAAACATGAATGATTATTTAAAATTTAATGTTTAATGTAATTTTTTTGATTAAAATTTATTTTCATAATATAGAATGATAAATTAATATTTTTATTGTATTATAATTATATCAATATTTTATGAGACATTAATTTTTTCATTATTTCATAAAACTAGTGTTATTGAATAAATGTTGATTTTAATTAAAAACAAAATTTCTCATATTTAGAAAATTATTTTCAAAAACCTAGATTCCATAATTGAACTATTAACATTGAAAAATCCTTTGGGAAATGTTTTGGGCTTTTTTTCTAAAATAGTTGAATTTTTGGTAAAAAATGAAATAGGATAATTTTCGACATTTAACCTTATAGTCCCAATACATGGAATTTTAAGACATTAATTGTAAAATAAATCATCTTTTAGAACTTACAGAAACATGTTACATTGTTTATTCTCATTATTCAATACTATTGATTGACATGAGAAAAAAATATAATCTTTTTAAAATAATACTCAAAAAAACCCTTCTCCACTCCCATTAAATACCCTGCATCGACACATTTTCTCCTCACACCTACTTTGCCTTTTCTATGTTATACATTTATAATAATTTTCATAACAAGATTATTTCCCACTTGAAACAACTATTGGTCTCTCAAATAGTCCAAAATCAATTTCAAAAAGGAGTTTCACTGTAACACCCGAGACTTTTGTTTTATATAAATCATCAAAGGAATCTTTTTCTACACACAATACTTGCATGGCTTGCTTTACACGAAATCGAAACCTTCCTCGATAGCTTGCGTCGTACGCAATACCGAGTTTCACTAAACAATGATATGCTAATAAAATATTATTAAAACTAGCCGTTATGAATAGTAATAACCACTTTTTGAAATTTTATAAATTTTATTTTTCAAAATGGACTTCATTTTTGGATTCGGAATATAGAAATTATCCTAGGATAAAATTTTAGTATTTTTCTGAAAACTTTCAATTTTTGATGAATAGTGAAACCACTAAGTGGTAGTTAAAAAACTGAATTTTTCATAAAACTTAATTTTACCGCTTCTGTGAGTGGAATTTCAAAAATCCGAGAGACACGGTTGATGTCAGTAAGTAAAATGTGGTTCAATGAGAAGAAAATAATTTCTGGTGAATAGTAACTTTTTACTTTTATTTACCACGGTTAAAAATAAATAGGATAATTAACGGTAAAAATGATATTATTATTACCCTAACACATGTCCTAATTCTTTTGTACAAGTGTAATTCGACCAAAAACAACCTTAGGAATAAAATATGACCATTTAGGCCCACTTGGATTAGATTAGAACATTTATTATTAATTTATTTAAAAAAGGGTTAAAATAGTTAAAATCAAAGTTTAATAAGTAAATAATTTTTAATATGGGGTTATACATAAGATAAATTCGACTATAAATATTCATTAGAAAGATAAAAATATTTCCGACATAATGGTATTTTATTTGTAATTTTTAGACATTAAATAATTTAATTTATTTATGACACAAAGATGATGCAGTAATTATCTTATTAATGAAATATTGACATAATTAATGTTATAAACACCAAAATAAATGTAATTTGATACTTTTTATGGATTCCACTAATTTTATAGATTAATATGACATGTTAGTATTGATTTAATTAACTTTGTTCGAACTAATCATTCTGTTATGATTTTCACAAAAATTAATTACTAAATAGTATCAAAATTGACATAAAATAGTTTTTAAAAAAAATATTATATTATTAATTGTTATTTTATTCCTAAAAATCTAAGGATCGGTCAAATGACTTAGATAAGGTTATATATATTAATAATAAAAAACTTGGGGTTCGTTTGGCTGCTTATAGTAAGTTTATTAACCTTATAGTATAAGAACACAAGAAGTCACGGTAAAAGTAAAATTATTTAACTTAATGTTAAATCAAAATGATAATGTTAAAATAGGAACCTAAACTTTTATAAATTCTATTGGATGAGAGGATTTCGACCCATCCCCACCTTATCTTCGAAATATATCAATTTGGAGATATTTAAAACCGAACATGACTTTATAATAAAATAATATTTTTAGTTTTTCCAAAGAAGCCCCTCTCCTCCCTTATAAAAGGGCACCTCCTACCCCTCTTCCACACACCCCTTTGAGCCTTCAAGCTCGGCTAACCCCTGCCACTTTCTCCTCTCCACTTCCCTAGAGACATCCTAGAGGTCCTGTTCTTCTTCAAAGACCAATTTTAGTGCCCTATAAAAAGGTCTCAAAGAAGCACTTCAAAGAAGAGGAGGTTCGGACACGTACAAATCATATCGGACCTAAGGTAAGGGAAATATCACAATCTCATTTTTATCCGAGATTGTTTATACTTTGATATTTACTGGGGTGTATTTTATCATCCACATCCATGTTCCCTCAATATGTAATATTGTTTACATCCACTTACAATTGTTTAAATCCAATTTTACCTTTCGGTGAGTTTTTAGTAAAGGATATGAAAGGAATCCTTTGTCGTTTTTTTGTACGAGGTACTTTTTGACTTTTCCGACAAAAGGACGAGAAAAATGTTTTTCTAACTTATATGGCATGAATGGATTTTTAAAACATTATTTTCCAAGAAGCATCCTTTACAAGGTTTCAAGTTTATTTTATATCAACTTCTTTTAGTTTAAAATTGTATGACATGTTAAGAAAGGAAAATGGTTTTTAAAGTAGAAAGTATATTTTCCTCAAGAATGGAGTTCAAGTGTTTTATCAAAATTATTTTCCATTTAAGATAATAAAGGGTTCTATTTTTACCCCTATTATTACATTGATTTGATTATGTTGGGGTGGAATTATTTTTTATGAATTCCTTTATCTTATATGAATTGTTTTATGATGTCACAATGTTTAAGATTCCCATTTTTATTTACATGGGTTATGCTATGATGTATGGTTTATGATTTTGTGGCACACATAATAATGGTATCATTATGATATGGGTGGGACCTATATCTCCCTCCAATGCATTGGGTAATGATTTTATATCTCATGAGATAGACATGGCTGGAATGGTAGGTTATACCGGTTCAGTGAAACATGACTGAAACGAGGAGTGAACTCGGTTCAGAAAGGGAATTTGTCCACTAAGATAGTCTTGGCAATGAGTCTTGACTAACAAGTAATGATTCTCTATGATTATGTGTGTATGAAACAAAGTTTCATGTTTTATGTTATGATTATTGGGATTACATTTCACTACTATGATTTATCCCATGTTATGAAATTATGATCTCTTTTGTAGGTTAAGATTTACAAAAGTTATGTTCTTATGTACATGATGTGATTGATATTTCTTTTGTTTACCCTTACTGAGCATTTGAGATCACCCTTTTGTATTTTTTATTTCCCCAGGCCAGGAAAAAGGTTATTAAGTAGAATATGCCAAAAAGGGACTCTAGATATGATGAAATAAATGGGAGGCAGAGTAGATGCTTTATGAACTAGTTGTTTATGTTTCCCAGTTTCTAAAGACACTATACCTATATGGTCCTTTCTTGGTTTTGTTATATGTTGTAATAAGTGTGCTTCAATTCTGAAGTAATAACAATGTATGTAAAGTATGGGTCGTTATAGTTGGTATCAGAGGAAAGGTATAGTCAACCTTTGGAAACTAGGATGTGAAAGCCTTAGTAAGAACCCTAAGGATAAGTCTAATCATAGAACACAATCTTAGTGTTTTAGAAATGGATATGAATAACCTAGGATAAGACCTTAAGTGTGAAATTTTATTCTTGATTATGTGTTTTTTCTATTATAATTTGTGTTGGTCACACTATTCTTCTTGGTTTTAGTCAATGGATGGAACCCGAAGGAACTGTGTTAATGCGGAATGAGACGGGCAATGAAATGATTGTCCCCCTGAGCAACCGAACGTTATGGGAGATGGAATGAAAAATCTTGTAGCCATGATCACATAGCTTTCTCAATCTATGAATCATGCAGGACTTCCAAATGAGAAAAGGAAGGAGAAACATTCTGTTGAATCCTTCATGAGACAACATCCACCTTCATTCAGCGGGTCTACTGATCCATTAGTTGCTGAACAATGGATTAGTACTACTGAAAAGATATTTTCAGTTCTTCAATGTTCTGAGCATGATAAATTCATCATAGCAGTGTATCGTTTGGAAGGTGATGCTGATCAATGGTGGAATATTATTAAGAATACGAGGCAAAGGGATGAAATTGAGTCCATGGAATGGGACGAGTTCAAGAAATTATTTTTCAATAAGTACTTCCCTCGTATTCTCTGAACAAAGATGGAGAAATAGTTTCTTGAACTGAAGAAAAAGCATGATGAATCTGTTGGTAACTATGAAGAAAATTTTACAAGACTTTCAAGGTACGCTTCTGGTATTATTATCCAACCTGAGAGTAAGATCGATCGATTCTTTAGTGGCTTAAAACCAAGTCTTCGAAGGGCCTTAGCCATAAGGGACTTCAATAGCTACGAGGAAATCGTTCGATGTGCTCTCAAAGTTGAGATGGAGATTGGAGTAACCCATCAGTCATATGGGTTTGATAAGAAAAGGAAAATGGAATTCAAAGGAAAATCTAAAGAGAACACTGAAAAGAAGATGAGCTTTCCCTTATGCTCAAAGTGTGGAATGAAACATGGAGGGAGTTGTCTTAAAGGGACAAGTTAATGTTTCAAATGTGGAAAGGAAGGACATCGGGCATTTGAATGCCGCGATAATGGGAAGAAGATGTCTAATGATGAAACCAAAGGAAGGGATACACAGAATGAACCTACTACACTTCAATGTTTCAAGTGAAAGGAGATGGGACATTATGAAAATAAATTCCCTAATCCAAGGGTTGATGATGATGGTCGACGTCAAAAAACTCTTAAGGATAAAGACAAAGGGAAGTCACATGCAATTTCTATTAGCGATGTGGAGTATGATAACGATGAGGTGAAAGGTATACTTACCATCCACTCTAAAGTAGCAAATGTTTTATTTTATTTTGGATCCACACACTCCTTTATTTCTGAAGAATTTTCTAAGGGTGTCACCATATTACCTCAACAATTAGATGTTGAGTTAGCTGTGACAACACCTAATGGCACAACAGTCGCATCAAAAGTTTATAATTCTTCTCCGATTGAAGTTTGTGGGAAAGGGATTCCTGCAAATCTTGTGATCCTTCCTATAGGGGAATTTGATGTGATTCTTGGCATGGATTGGCTTTCTCTACATGGAGCTCATATAAATTTCTAAAGAAGGGAAGTCACATTTCATATTCCAGATCAATCTATGATCGTCTATCGATGCAAGGATGAACATAAGCTTCCAGTGGAAATTCCTTCCATCTTATGGGTCTCGATTCCACTAAATGAAGGTTATTTATCTCAAATGGTTGGTGAGAAACTCAAAATTAAGAATATTCCCATTGTATGGGAGTTTGATGATGTCTTTCCGGAGGAATTACCGGGTCTTCCACCGAATCGTGAAGTTGAGTTTTCAATAGAACTCATACCGGGTGCTTTGCCTATTTCAAAGACACCTTATAGAATTTCCCCAATTGAGTTGCAGGAATTGAAGAAGCAACTCCAAGAGAATCTTGATAAGAGGTTCATACGCCCTAGTGCGTCACCTTGGGGAGCACCTGTTCTGTTTGTTAAGAAGAAAGATGGATCAATGATACTCTGCATTGATTATTGAGAACATAACAAGATCACTATCAAGAACAAATATCCTCTCCCGTGCATTGATGACCTATTTGACCAACTATGCGGAGCTCAATACTTTTCCAAGATTGATCTTTGTTCAGGGTTTCATCAATTAAGGTTCAAAAGGGAGGATATACCAAAGACGACTTTCCGTACAAGGTATGGACCCTATGAATTTATAGTGATGCCATTCGGCCTTACTAATGCACCTGCTATCTTCATGGATCAGATGAATAGAGTCTTTAGATATTATCATGATCTGTTTGTAGTATTCTTTATAGACGATATTCTTGTATATTCCAAGAGCAAGGAAGAACATGAAGATCACTTGAGAATTATATTGAAGACCCTGAGAAAGGAGAAGCTTTATGCCAAATTTACCAAGTGTGAATTTTGGCTTCAAAAAGATGAATTTTTGGGTCACATAATTTCAAAAGAAGGGATATCTGTGGATCCAGCAAAAATAGAGGTTATCAAAAGATGGTCGAGACCAATAACAGTAACCGAGATCCGAAGTTTTCTTGGTTTTGATGGATATTATCGACGTTTTGTGAAATATTTTTCACGACTATCTAATCCACTCACCACGTTGACTCGGAAATGAGTTAAGTTTGTTTGGACGGAAGAATGTGAAGTGAATTTCAAGGAGTTGAAAAGAAGGTTATCCAGCGTACCTGTGCTCGCATTGCCTTGTAGTGGAGAAAGGTTTGTGATCTATAGTGATGCATCCAAGAAGGGATTGGGGTGTGTTCTTATGCAAAATGATATGGTGATAGCTTATGACTCACGACAGATGAAAATACATGAGCAAAATTACCCAACTCATCATTTGGAGTTAGCTGTGGTAATCTTTGCATTAAATATTTGAAGGCATTACCTTTATGGTGAAAGGTGTGATATTTATACTGATCATAAAAGTTTAAAGTATATTTTCACACAAAAGGAGCTGAATATGCATCAAAGAAGTTGGTTGGATCTGATTAAGGATTATGACTGCTCAATCCATTACCACCCTGGGAAAGAAAAAAAGGTGGAAGATGCATTAAGTCGACAAGTCCATGCCAGTTTATCCATGATGAGGATTACAAAAGATCCAATATTTATGGATTTAAAAAGGATGGATCTTGGAATTATAATGGAAGGGGAAAAATATTATCTTTCTCAAATGAATGTTCAACCATCTATACATGTGAAGATTAAAGAGGCACAAAAAGAAGATGTCGAGTTACAAAAAAAGGTGAGAAATGTTCCTGAATTCAACCTTGATTGTGATGGGATAATAAAGTTCAGGAATCGGGTTTGTGTTCCTCCCATCCCAGAATTAAAGAAGGAACTGCTGGATGAGGCTCATAGTTCTTCATTCTCTATTCATCCTGGAAGCACGAAGATGTATAGGGACCTGAAATAGTACTTCTGGTGGGATGACATGAAAAGAGATGTTGCTAAATATGTCTCTCGATGCTTGGTTTGTCAACAAGTTAAATCTGAGAGACAGAAGTCTAAGGGGATGTTACAACCATTACCCATACCCGAATGGAAATGGGAAAACATCACTATGGACTTTGTCACAGGACTTCCTAAAACATCCAAAGGAAATAATGCTATCTGGGTCATAGTTGATCGTCTTACAAAATCTTCACACTTCATTGCTATTAGAGAGGATTTCTCTCTGGATCAGCTTTCCAGGAAATATGTAAAGGAAGTGGTAAGATTGCATGGAGTACCACTTTCTATTATATCTAATTGGGATCCGGGATTTACATCGAAGTTCTGGCGAAGTCTACAGCATACTCTGGATACAGAGTTGAGTTTCAGCACTGCTTATCATCCTCAGACAGATGGTCAGTCTGAGAGAAAAATTCAAACCCTAGAAGATATGTTGAGAGCTTGCTCTATGGATTTCAAAGGTGGTTGGGATCAAAACCTACCTTTGGTGTAATTTTCTTATAATAATAGCTTTCACTCCAGTATTCAGATGGCTCCTTATGAAACTCTCTATGTAAAGAAATGCAGGACTCCAACTTGCTGGGATGAAGTTGGGGAAAGAAAGCTATTAGGACCTGATCTCGTTGACGAAATGGCAAAAAAGGTCAGATCTATTCAACAGCACATAAGAGCAGCTCAGAGTCGACAGAAAAGTTATGCTGACAATCAAAGAAAAGACCTAGAGTTTGACGTGGGTGATAAAGTGTTCTTACGAATATCTCCCTGGAAGAGAGTCATGAGATTTGGAAAGAAGGGGAAGTTGAGCCCTAGATATATCGGTCCTTTCGAAATACTGGATCGTCTTGGGATGGTAGCTTACCGATTGGCGCTTCCACCGAATCTTTCTCAAGTTCACGATGTGTTCCATGTATCTCTCTTGAGAAAGTACATACCTGATCCTTCACATGTACTCATCTCAGAAGTTGTACCGCTGGAGCAAGATCTTTCTTATGAAGAACAACCGATAGAGATTCTGGATCGTAGCGAAAAAGTCCTACGAAACAAAACCACTCGATTGGTGAAAGTTTTATGGAGGAACCACCAATTAGAAGAAGCTACATGGGAGCTTGAGGATATGATGAGGGAAAGGTATCCTCATCTGTTTGTTACAAAGTGACGAATTTCGAGGGAGAAATTCATTTTAAGGGGGGTAGAATGTAACACCTGAGACTTTTATGTTATATAAATCATCAAAGGAATCTTTTTCTACACACAACACTTTCTTGGATTTCTTTACACGAAATTGCATCCTTCCTCGATAGCTTGCGTCGTACGCAATACCGAGTTTCACTAAACAATGATATTCTAATAAAATATTATTAAAACTAGCTGTTAGGAATAGTAATAACCCCTTTTTGAAATTTTATAAATTTTATTTTTTAAAATGGACTTCATTTTTGGATTCTGAATATCGAAATTATCCTAGGGTGAAATTTTGGTATTTTTCTGAAAACTTTCAATTTTTGATGAATAGTGAAACCACTAGGTGGTAGTTAAAAACTGAATTTTTCATAAAACTTAATTTTACACTTCTGTGAGTGGAATTTCAAAAATCCAAGAGACATGGTTGATGTCAGTATGTAAAATTTGGTTCAATGAGATGAAAATAATTTTTGGTTAATAGTAACTTTTTACTTTTATTTACCACGGTTAAAAGTAAATAGGGTAATTAACGGTAAAAATGATATTATTATTACCCTAACACATGTCCTAATTCTATTGGACAAGTGTAATTCGACCAAAACCAACCTTAGGAATAAAATATGACCATTTAGGCCCACTTGGATTAGATTAGGACATTTATTATTAATTTATTTAAAGAAGGGTTAAAATAGTTAAAATCAAAGTTTAATAAGTAAATCATTTTTAATATTGGGTTATACATAAGATAAATTAGACTATAAATATTCACTAGAAATATAAAAATATTTCCTACATAATGGTATTTTATTTGAAATTTTTAGACATTAAATAATTTAATTTATTTATGACACAAAGATGATGCAGTAATTATCTTATTAATGAAATATTGACATAATTAATGTTATAAACACCAAAATAAATGTAATTTGAGACTTTTTATGAATTACACTAATTTTCTAGATTAATATCACATGTTAGTATTGATTTAATTATCTTTTTCCGAACTAATCATTCTGTTATGATTTTCAAAAAAATTAATTACTAAATAGTGTCAAAATTGACATAAAATTGTTTTTAAAACAAATATTATATTAGTAATTGTTATTTTATTCCTAAAAATCTATGTTTCGGCCAAATGACTTAGATAAGGATATATATATTAATAATAAACAACTTGGGGTTCGTTTGGCTGCTTATAGTAAGTTTATTAACCTTATAGTATAATAACACAAGAAGACACGGTAAAAGTAAAATTATTTAACTTAATGTTAAATCTAAATGATAAGGTTAAAATAGGAACCTAAACTTGTCTAAATTCTATTGGATTAGAGGATTTCGACCCATCCCCACCTTAGCTTCGAAATAAATCAATTTGGAGCTATTTAAAACCGAACACGTCTTTATAATAAAATAATATTTTTAGTTTTTCCAAAGAAGCCCCTCTCCTCTCTTATAAAAGGGCACCTCCTCCCCCTCTTCCACACACCACTTTGAGCCTTCAAGCTCAGCCAACCCCTGCCAATTTATCCTATCTACTTCCCTAGAGACATCCTAGAGGACCTGGTCTTCTTCAAAGACCTATTTTAGTGCCCTAAAAGAAGGTCTCAAAGAATCACTTCAAAGAAGAGGAGGCTCGGACACGTACAAATCATATCAGAACTAAGGTAAGGGAAATATCACAATCTCAATTTTATCCGAGATTGTTTATAATTTGGTATTTACTGGGGTGTATTTTATCTTCCACATCCATGTTCCCTCAATATGTAATATTGTTTACATCCACTTACAATTGTTTAAATCCAATTTTACCCTTCGGTGAGTTTTTAGTAAAGGATATGAAAGGAATCTTTTGTCGTTTTTTTGTACGAGGTACTTTTTGACTTTTCCGAAAAAAGTACGAGAAGAATGTTTTTTTAACTTATACGGAATGAATGGATTTTTAAAGAATTATTTCCAAGAATCATCCTTTACAAGTTTACAAGTTTATTTTATATCAACTTCTTTTAGTTTAAAATTGTATGACATGTTAAGAAAGGAAAATGGTTTTTAAAGTAGAAAGAATATTTTCCTCAAGAATGGAGTTCAAGTGTTTTATCAAAATTATTTTTCCATAAAAGATAATAAAGGGTTCTGTTTTTATCCCTATTATTACATTTATTTGATTATGTTGTGATTGAATTATTTTTTATGAATTCCTTTATCTTATATGAATTGTTTTATGATGTCACAATGTTTAAGATTCCTATTTTTATTTACATGGGTTATGGTATGATATATGGTTTATGATTTTGTGGCACACATAAGAATGGTATCATTATGAGATGGGTGGGACCTATATCTCCCTCCAATGCATTGGGTAAATATTTTATATCTCATGAGATAGACATGGTTGGAACGGTAGGTTATACCGGTTCAGTGAAACAGGACTGAAACGAGGAGTGAAATCGGTTCAGAAAGGGACTTTGTCCACTAAGATAGTCTTGGAAATGAGTCTTGACTAACAGGAAATGATTATCTATGATTATGTGTGTATGCCACAAAGTTTCATGTTTTATGTTATGATTATTGGGATTACATTTCACTACTATGATTTATCCCATGTTATGAAATTATGATCTCTTTTGCAGGTTAAGATTTCCAAAAGTTATGTGCTTATGTATATGATGTGATTGATATTTCTTTTGTTTACCCTTACTGAGCATTTGAGCTCACCCTTTTGTATGTTTTATTTCCCCAGGTCAGGAAGAAGGTTATTAAGTAGAATATGCCAAAAAGGGACTCTAGATATGATGAAATAAATGGGAGGCAAAGTAGATGCTTTATGAACCAGTTGTTTATGTTTCCCAGTTTCTAAAGACACTATACCTATACGGTCCTTTCTTGGTTTTGTTATATTTTGTAATAAGTGTGCATCAATTCTGAAGTAATAACAATGTATGTAAAGTATGGGTCTTTATATTCACTAAGAGACAACATTCGGGAGGTAGAATTCAAATCCTCTTTTAAATTCAATTTTTCATTCATTCTTTCATAATTAAACTGTATTAAAATAACCTGTATAAATTTACATTATAAATTTAATATTAAACATATTTTATAATTTTATCGTGTTAATGGAATTTAAATCATAAAAAATCTAATCTTATCTTCTTATTCAATAAAATATAAAATGTCTTATGTGATGTGACGATTCACCACCTTCTTCATTGATGAGTATTAATTTTTTCATACCACCTTGAAGGATAGTCATTAAATAATAATTATGTTTTATCTGTATTTTATTATGTATATAATTTCATTTTTGATGATCTTGACCTAATAATATACATAATATTAAATAAAAAGAAACTATTTGGGATAGTAAAAAAACCTCAAAAAATATTAATCAATAATATTTTATATAATGAATCATTCTTATATCTGGAAAAAATGATATATAAGATCATTTAAATATATTAAATCACATTAATAACATTTCATTTCAATTAAATAATTTTAATTCCAATTAAAATGAAAATCCACAATGAATGGTCCATAAAACCATTAGGCAAACACCCCCCAAAACAATAGAATTGCCTAAATAGTAAAAAAATGTGTGTGGAAATTTGTTATTAGAAAATCATATAGGGTATTATTAATAATAATATAATTCAACAAAATTTTAATAACACACTATGAAATATTATATATTTTTTCAAACACATTTTATGAATTTCGAGCTTTAGTTATGGGGATTTTTAACCAAATCTCTCTTACTTGGGTTAACATTCTACTTTATGAAATATGTCATGTTAAGAATATTTATGATATGTAATTACAATATATTATCCTATATTTACAATTTTCATTATATCAATTTATATATTTTACCCATATTTCATTTATTTTATTAATTATCCCTTCAATGATATGATATTTATCTGGGACATTCCTTTTAAATTCCTCATTAATGTCTTTTTCTATAATCTTAAAAAAGAAATATTATTTTCAACTTATACAACATGAGAAAATTTTCCTATTTTCGTTAATCTGTATTGTTTTGAAAAATTATTTCAAATATTTCATTTTAATTTTCAATGATTTTTTTATGTGTAATTTATTCAATTTCAATAACTAATTTTCCTCAAGGAATGTTTTACAGATATGATATTAGAAGAAATTTAATTTTCTGGATAAAATAAGCAATTTTTAGAAAAAATGATGTTTTTCAATCTTCTAATAGAAAACCCATTTTAAAAATATTTTTTTACAATTTTATATATAATATTTGAAAAAATAATGTTTTTTTGTAAGAGGGATATAAAAATTGAATTTCATTGAAATTTTGGTATGTTTCTGATAATATTCATATTTTAATGAATTATAAAAATATTTCTTTTTGATTCATAACTGCATTTTCATCTAAGTTATTTATATTGTTAGATTGTTCATATAATTGGTTTTAAAGTATGTTTAAATTATTTTTTTATAATATAATTCAAATTTTTTCATGGTATGTAATTTTTCATTGAAATTAGATATAAACACATGTCAATATTTTTATAGTTTTTACTTTTCGAAACCTTGTTTTCTCAATTTGACAACGGTGATTACATATAAATTGATTAATCACACTTATATATTTTAATTTTGGAAAAATGGATTCCTTATTTGGAATAATAATTTCTAAATTCTATAAATAGCTCCCTTTTTATTTTGATTAACGATAATATTATCTTAAGTAATTATTTTTATTACCACAGATGACGGTAAATCCAGTAATTAATTGTAAAAATAAAATTTTGATAACATAAAACTACCCTAAAACAAGTCCACATTTAATTTCATTACTATATATCATCCATGAGAATCATTTGGTAGATTTTAGGAGTACTTTGAACAACTTGTATGACTTTAATTCTTTTATAATATTATATTCAATGAATAGTTATTTTTGATACACTATTGTTTTTAAGATATAAAGTATTCAAATATGGAGTTATATAGGTAACATACTGTAATATAAATATTCATTTCAAAGATAAATATATTACCTACATCCTATAAATTTATATATAATTTTAATAAGTTATATAACAAAATGTAATTATGACAAAACAATGATGTATTGATTTATAAATTAATTAAATAATGAAATAAATTATTTTATAAATGGTAAAATAAATATTATTTGGGTTAATTTATGTCAGTCATGATTCTTTTGTGATATATTCTACATTTTCATGATTATTTAAAGGTGTTTTATAGAAAATAACTTTCTATTATAATATTTTGATAAATGTCAACCAACGAGTAGTGTCAGAATTGACACTATTTGTATTTTAAAATATATTTTTTATTAAATATTATAAAATTTATAAATATAAATAATTTATAAAAATGGTTTGGATATGTACTAATATTTATTAAATTTCACTTTTATTATTTTTTGACATGTTTTGGAAATTAAATTTACCCACAAAATGTAAATAACATGATATAATGATAAGATTAAAAAGAGTAAAAGAATAGTTAAACCTAAAAGATATGGACTAAAAAATATTCCAAACCCATCTAATTTTAATTTTATTCAGGTTATAGTACCCATAATCATTTTATCTTATAAATAAATTATTTTGGGACCATTTTGAATCGAAATTGAATTTAAATATATTAAATATTTAAGAGTTTTCAAAATTGTCACTCACCACTCCTATAAAAATGTATCGACTCTTCTCAAAGGCTCAAACATTCAAAGCCTTTCTATTCGGCCATTCTCATCCAAATCCAATTATTAAAATCCCTTCCAAAATTCTTTATTCCTTATATTTTTAATAACACACCCCGTATAGTTGTTAAGGTTTTCTTCAATGGTGATCAACCAAAGATGATGTATCGTTTTAAACTTTTTATACTATATTTATTCGTCCATTTCCTTTAGATATCCTTTATCCTTGATGAAATAATAAATACTCTATCATCAATAAACTAATATGTTATTATTTTAATATCATCGCATTTATGGGATTGAGGATGGGTAAGATAAAAGAATATGGAAATCTGATTATTGTGAAAATTAGTTCATTAAATGAGAGTATGTTTTTTTAAATTTTTTTATCATGTTAAATTTATAATGTTTTATTTGTATTGAATATATATTATTTTGTGTTTTTTTATTAATTATGACCTAATTATATAATACAATTAACCTAAATGTTCTAATTTGAAGAAAAAAGGTATTATTTTCTAATATCAATAATATAAGTAATGGTTAAGGTGGGGTCCTAACATTCATTATTAAAAATGAAAACATGAGGAACTCATATAAAATGTATTTACCTAGAATCAAATATATATTGTTAATGAATTACTATCTCACACATGTTGATACAATGATCTCAGGTCAATCTTATAAAAAAATACGTCTATTTAGAATTGGTTGAAGAGATCATATATTTGAGGTAAATGATACTTCTTATTGATTGTAAGGTGGGTAATCTATCGCTAGTCCTCACAATGTATTAGAGTTCCATCCTACATCTTGGGTAAAAGGACATATGAACCATAACAATAAGTATCTGAAAGATAAAACCCTTGATTCCAAGTCCTCATACTACCTATTAAGGTCCAAGAGCTCTGTTGGTCCCATCCTATTTGGATGAATAAATACTGGTGCTTCTCCTAGAACATGCTAGGATGTAAATAAAACATATTCTCTTGTTAGCTGTCATAAAGAATTATTTTGGGAAAACATCTCTAAAATGATTCACCACTAGAGAAAAGTATGTTTGATGCATAGTTCAGTCATCCAAGAAAAGTTTGAAGATATTGGATTTTATCCCTCCCATGTCACAGTGCTCTTGTCTGGATCGACATTCCTAGACATCCAATTTATTCTTATGTACTTATCTAAAAATATTATGCAATCTGAATTTGACTATTTTGAGAAGATAATCCTTCTTGGAATGATAATACTCAATCAAATACCTCCAATTATTGACATCAAACTGCGTTATCTCAATGATAATGAGATCCCAAAAGAATTGATAACCACCAATTGAATGGAATTTTATTAAAGAAAAAAGAAAAAAATATAATGAAAAATAAAATCAAAAAACACCAAACAACCATAATATATGGTTATGGTGAAAGATAAAAAATACTAAATCAACAAGAAACACCCATTTAAATAGGGAGGGTGGTAGATGTCATGCAGAAAATTTTGCAAATGGAATCCCACTCCAGAAGGCTTCAGGTATAACATGAACTCTCTGTGTGGTTCCAAAATCATCATTAACAAAGACTTCCGCAAGTGAAGATAACTTATTGGAAAATCCCACTTCAACAAGGGATGATCCAATTGGAAACCACTATGATTTGGATCATGTACTGCTCCCACGAGATAATCAAACTAAAAAAATCATAAAAATGCATTCCATTCCAGGCCGGAACTCCATGAAAGATGCCCTGAGAAAATCTACATCTTGTAAACCAGTGCAGGAAATAACAGAGAACTAAAATCCCGACACATAATTCCTGTAGAAAAAAAATAAACAAACCACTCCCTAGAAGAAAAAACGATTAAACTAAGAAAATAGACACCTAATAAATAAAATAGAACACAATGATTAAAAAAACATACAAAATAGCCTCAAATAGAGGTAAAAGAAATATTATAGAAGTCTAAATATGGGAGACATGTCACAATCCTTTTTAAGAAAAGTAATGTGATCATCATGAACTTGATCATACCAAACAAAATAAACTCCATAAACACCTTTATTTTCCAGGCCATCGGCAATAGAATTGGATTTCCTATAAATGTGAGTGATAATTTGATTCAAGGAAAATAGATTCCCCAAATAATTAATCCAATGATTAGTTAGATTCCAAGACTAGTGAGAAATACCCATATTAAGGGGAAAATCAACAATAGTAGAATCACTCTTGATCCATAAATTATCCCAACCACGATTCACAGCTTGATCCACAACAACAATAATTCCAAGCATTTCGGCCACATGTGAAGAGGAAAAACCACAAGAACCATGAAAACAGCCAAAGACATTCCCTTTATGATAATTGGAAATAGAACCAAAAATAGAAATCCCCATATTACATATAAAAGCACCATCCGAATTAACTTTTAACCAACCAAAAAAAGGTTCCTTCAAAAGAAAATCAAATGTACCATGTAGAGGCATGATGTTTCCCTTAACACCTGTCCTGTTCAAAATAGACATATCATGAACCGAGTTGACACAAAAATGCTTATGAGAAATATCAACATTATTCATATTAGCAATAATAGCTAATAACACCCAACTTACCGATAAAGAAAATCTATAATGAATCACCTTATTTTGAGAAAACCAAATAAAACGACACTAGAATTTTACTTTATGTTGTAGAATTTCTATCACTATTATCCTTGTATATTTATTTCATTGTGAAAAATATCACGATACATGGCCATGATCTATAAACGAACAACTGGGAGAATCTTCGTTCTCGTAGAGATGAAAATAGGAAGTCTAGATACCTCTACCACAAGAAATACATTCCACAACTAGAGGAACTATTAGCATTATTTGGCATTGGACCTCTTATCCTGATAGTTTCACATTCCCACACATTACACATATTGATATGATTTTTATTCAAAATCTAAAAAAAGTAGATAGACAAATTATATTCACCAATTATCAAATGTTATAAACAAGCCCATCTTCAAAACTACATAATTGTGATACCTCATCTCACAAAAAATAGGTGAAAAAGATTGTAAATGAATGGTGTGTGTAGAATATCACATGATGGACATACACCCTTCACCAAAATCATGTACTCCCTTTTCTAGTTTACACATAGTGAGTCTGGGAATATTACTCATAGATGGAAGTATGAAAGTCCTCCCATACCATTCAATGATGATGGTCGGCCTGAGTATTCATATCCCCCAAGGTCATGGTAGAATCATGAAACATGTTGGTGGATACCATGACTCTACTCTTTAGAGGAATCACGATATTATGAATGATAGATAATAGTGATTTTAATCATTAGATGGAAACATAAGTAAGACCATCTAATAATAATATAAAAATATACCTATACATGAACCCACACAGAGGTTCTTAATTCAAATGCATAGTTCCTCGAAAACCCTATAGTGACATCACAAAGGAATGTTTATTCTATAGATATTGATTGGTAGTGCCGAGTTATATATTTTTTGGTGGTCCCAAAGGATTAATTAGTGTAGTAATAACTAGTAGATTAGGTCCCACCACCTCTAGAGTTTGGATATAAGAACCCTTCTAGTGCAAGACTGGAGGACATCATGTTGGAATATCTCAAAAAAATTCATGGAAACACCTCATAACTGTAATTCAATGAATATAGTTTCACTATAATAAGAATAAAAAAGAGGATGTATGACCACCCAACATACTATAACAACCACCTAAGTCTAAAGTTACGGTATTGGTACGAATTCAATGTTTTATTTAAAAGAATTCATGTATGTGGTTATCCAACATCATGTTAACGTGTAAAAAAATCCTTAAATTATAGACATCCTCTCCATTTTCAATAAATCATATCATTTTTGAGTAATAATAATTTTTTTATATTTTTAATTAAGTTTATTTATAATACATTATTGAATTAAATGTTTTATCCTTCCTAGTTTTTAATGGGGCATATGCCCTAAAAACATAGATCATTACCAATGTAATTGAAGCCATTCCCCCATATATCTGGTCTTAGAATGTAATGGGTAAAATAATATGGCATGAATTGATGAATCTACCATTATAATTTTTAGTTTCTCCTAATATTTATAAATTGAAATTGGTTGTTATGTAATCACGTCAATGGTTCAGCTCATTTACCATGGGTATATATCTTACATGTATTGCAATTGTATATTTATGATTTCATCATCAATCAATATAGACATACACAATATATTTTTCTCAAAACATTAAAAAACAAATTTCCCTTACATTTAAAATAAATTACATGAATTTACATATATCACATCCAATGTGCACTCAAAATTCATAGGTAACATTAGAATTGGTAGTATTGATATACAACTATATGGAATGTAATATTAATGGAATGTGAATCTAAGGTGACATTAATGATGCATGTATTAATTATATTTTTCAAAATAAGATTTGATAGAATATCCATAAGGAATAAATAAATAACACCATTCATGTGAAACACCTAATGGTGAAAATATATCAACTGCAATTTGTGTAATATAAAACAGAAATTTTCTATTCCCATGATTCATTGTCTATAACCCAAATGTGGGTTTTCTACTCCCATTTATGGATTATGTAAAAGTTATGACATTTTCCGAATACCATATATAAATTTCCAAAAATAATATAGTACACTTTGTGAAGTACCTAACATGGTTCTCTATTGAGTACTTTAACTTGGTGGGTGACATGGCCAGAAGAATATATCCCCTTATGCCATAGGCTACCAACTAGTATCTAGGGTATATCATGTGTCTCTGGGGAAAATATTTCCTCGTTATAGAGTTCATCACAAAATTGAAAATAGAAAAATAAATAAAATTATAATTAATAAGGTAGTGTAAATAAGAATACTCATCCATGAAATGAATAACCATTGAGTGCTTTAAACTGTATCATATAAAAAAGATGATTTCTTGTTTATATGAAAAGGGAAAACCGAAGAATTTTTTTTATAAAAATAGATGTAAAATAAATGATATAAAAAGAAGAAAAAATTAAAAAACCTTCATTGAATCCTAATCACATGAATGGTCTTTTGCATTCCATTCTCTCATCCTAATGTTAGAAGTCATGTGTCCAATTTGGGAGACATCCATTTTTTATGACATACAATCATATCATCCTAGGTACTAACTTTTTCCTGAATAGGGTGTGAGAAAAATCTCAATGGCCCCCCCACAAATTTTTTTAGTACAAATACAATCTATGAATATTTATATTAATAACATACTAGTATACAAAATTAATTAAATTAAAAAATATATAACCCATACCCACAGTAGCATTATTTAGAAATTTATTTGAACATTTACTAAATTAACTATATGATAGGGTTGTAATTATTAAGAAATACTTGTAATAATTGTCTTGTAATTATAAAAATATAAATGGGGAACCTTAGAGAATTTGTGGTATCATTGACCTATGGGGTCAGGCCATCTTATAGTGGTAACACATATAGTCTGGATAAAAGTTTATGAGTGTAATGTAAGTGTTACAACCAAGTAATTCCACTATAAAATATTCTAACTGAGTCTATATATCCCTTCTGTTTTAATATTAGGCAATGAATGACTTGACATAATGAGTTGAATCCATGGAGCCACATATTCAATGAAATCAAGATGAATCCAAGGAGTGTATCCAAGGAACACAAATATCTTCAAAATTGTGAGGTGAGTCATTATTAAAATACATTGGAATATAAAAAAACTTCTATAAACATATTCTATACTGGGTTTCTCCCAGAGAAACCATTCTAATGAATCAGAATGAAATCTTATGAGTTCAGAATGCATTACCTCGGTAATGAAAGGGTGGGTAATGTATGAACATTCAAATAATGAAAGTGAAGTTATGTATATATTTATCACCTTATACTCATTCCATTTATATATAGAATTAATTTTAGGCCCTGTAATAATCTTTCCAACTCTAATTAATTCTGTTCATTCCAGTACCATTCACCATATGTTACAATGTAATTTTAAAAAATTCTACGAATAATAATATTAATTACATTTTTCATGGAAAAGTTATAGATATTAATATATGCATTCCATAACATTCATTTAATTATGTATTTATTATGGTTAAACATATAACATGTCAAAGGCCAAATCAAATGAACTGGAATTGTGTCACATGTGATCCAAACATGTGTATATAAAGGAATAACTATGAACACACACAGCTTGGGGTGGTTAAAATTTTGGTATCAACCTCAAATAAAGTCTAGTGATTTTATTAGTACCATTGATGAAAACCTAGACAACAGAAATTCATTATGATTAGTTTTATGTGTAATACCCAAGGAAACTAGTGTGCGCACAATGAAGACAATTTTTAAAATCTGATACATTGAGTGAAAAGACATATACAACCTACCTTGTGACTTATGTAGATAAAACCCCGATTATTATACCTTATATTATCTTATATTAGAAGATAAATGGATAATTGATGGATTCCATGAATATAAGGAATATGATTTCTCATGAAAATAACATCAATGATTAGAATATGAAAGAAATGGGAGCCTTAGGAGAGGATATATTACAAGTGGCTATCCAAAATGATAGATCGAACATGATTTTGAGAATAGATAGAGAAATAACTTGTCAACATAGATTTAATGATGGTGATATATTCCAATGAGAGAGGGATATGGGTGCAGTTGTATGTTGGGTGGAAAAGTAGGGCTAGGGATATTAAAATGATAGAGGAAAAAAATGGAAAATAGTGCAAAATTTAATTATCGCGTGGTTTGGATGCAGGGTTGGAAAATATATCAAGAAACCAATAGAACTACACTATTTAGGGAGCAAATCATGCATAACATGAATATAGTGGTTAGAAAAACTATGTATATCAAATGAGAACCCTCTATCTCAACCTCACACTAAAAAATCCTCCCATAGAGAGTATGAGTTAAATCAAGTATCCCTATACTGTTACCTAAAAGTCCACATAATGTTTTCTCAAACTATGTAGAATACAATTCATGGTTTCTACTAACAATGAGACCTAGTTCACTCATCCAAAAACCGGGGCTCCCGACTCCGAACAAGCCCTAGACAACCTTGTTTCCATGATAATCTTACTAGGAAATCATGTAATGATAAAACCATGGAATGAAACCAAAATATAATGCTTTCTAACATCATAGAAAATCAATGTATAAACTATTCTATTTCATATATAATAAAATTAAAACAATATAATAACATAATTTATTAGAGAAACAACAAAATGTTGTTGGGGATGATGTACATTAGCATTTCACACCTCATTGGTTGGGTTAGAGAAGCATTTATTTGAATAAATTGCATAATTTTTTTAAAAAATGAAAATATAAAAATTTACAAAAAAATGAATAAATGTTAATTATATAAATTTTAAAATATATTTAAAGCATTGAAACATAGTAAATGTAAAAGTTTAAATTTATGAATACAAATAAATTTAAAAACTAATGAAAATTAATATGTATATATATTATAAAAATGGAATTTATGGTAAAAATAAATATGTAAAATTAAGCAAATAAAAAAAAATATTAATGAATGTTGATTCATAAAATAAATTGCAAGGATTGAAAAAACATAAAAATGAATAAAAAAATATATAATTGAATTATGGAAAATTATTGATATATACCCTCTATTGATTATATATATAAAATATAAAATATTAGAACTTGATGAATATTTAGTAACTATTAAAAATTTTATTATTTAAATTAATGTATAAATATGTAAAAATGTATAAAAACTCAAAATAGTTAATAATGAAATATTATTAAATGAATATAAACTTAAATTGAATATGTATTAATATATTTATATATAAATATATATTCAAAGATCAATCACATATATGTATATATATAAATATCTTCGTTATATATTGTGTAATATTTAAATTAAATTTCAATATATCATTTTTATATTAATTATATATAGGATTTGTAATTAATTGATATAAATATTCAAGAAAATATTTTTATTTAATAATATAATGATGAAATTATTTTTTAATTTTTTTTAAAAATTGATTTAGTCATTTTTAAAATTTCCCAAAATAATATTTATGAATTATATTTTTATATATATATACATATTATAGTATTATATATATATATATATATATATTAAATTATTCACTATATCGTTTAACAGTGCTATATAAAAAGCGTTGAAAAGGGGATATTTTTATCAATAATAAAAAAGTTTACCTTTTATCTTTTATATTTTTAGAATGTATATAACTCAAATTTTTTTTTAATTTTTAAGAGAGCTAATACAATTTTCCAGTTTATCAACACATTCTTTTTAGCACTAATAATGGTCAACAATTTATATTGGTTGACATTTAGTAGTGTAAATCATGTCTTAATCAAAACTATAAAAAATTTAATATTTACATAACTATTATTCCCCATTATAAAAAATAATGATAAGGTCTACTATAGAGTGACTCCAACTGATCCATCTAAATGGATACCTAAAAGTGATTATTGTGTAAAATCTCTACATTATGTAAAATTTATATAAGGAGATACCCAAGTAAATGATTTAATCTTGTATGAAATTGTATATATTTTTAATGGAATACACTGAAAAAATCAACTTGATGATTATAATATTCACTAAGTCTAAACTGATCCCTAAGATATTTTTTAATACATTAATAATTTGAAACATGATGTTGGATTTTTTTTAACAAAAATGATGTCATAAATTTTCCATTGTGTTCGCATAATAATTTTAATTTTGATAATTCCAATGTTGCTGATGGAAAACACATTTTAAGTGTATAGAAAATATTCAGCCATGTATAGGGAATCCCAAATTTAGAGGATAAAATGTTTTATAATTAGAGATAATGGTATGCCATTATGATATTTGGGGTTTTCCCACTATTTTAATTCATTCATAATATTAATTTATTACATAACACATAGTCATTGATGATATTACATGAAAATTTATTATATAACACATCAAAACAAGAATCCATTGATCACCAATATCTTGTTATATTCCAAAAAAATTACTTATGCCTTGGGTCAATTATAGTACTCACGAGCTATATTTCATATTATTAAATTTGTATAGATAGAAAGTGATAACATTATATGTGTTACAAAATCATTCAATCATTGTATACTATATATAAAAAATATATTTTAAATATGCACGAACTATTTAAATTAATTTAATTACATTTATGAAATTTTATAATTCCATTATGAATTTCCATGGATCACTGTCAAGAAAAATTATTGATTCCCAAGAACAATAAGAACAAAATAATTTTTTATGTTAAGACACACAATAGTGGTATGCAATAAAAAATATTAAAACAAATAATATGGGAATAAATAATATTGACGAAATAAAAAAATTATATGGTTTTCATATGAGCATAACATATTAATGGAATACACAATAAAAAGATTAAACGATTTCATGGAAAATAATAAAACATTTAATTATGATTGGATACATAATATCTTATAAAACTATCATACAATTTATATATAAGACATGAAAACATAATCGGATAATCATGTCCTTATACGAGGACATCATACATAATAGGAAAAACATGAAACAAATACCCCAAACTAATTTTTCTCCAGAGAAAAAATAATTATTATGCGGTATATATGACTACTAGCCCCACTCTGAATAAAATATATATGAAAACATTTATATAAATGGTTTATTTAATAAAACATTTCATAATGTATGTAATGGAAAAACATATATACACATTTCATGTTAAATCAATACATGTCTATATAGATTCAATAACTACAGAGAACATCAATGATTCCACAATCAAATATATTACATGTATAATTTGTTTAACTTCCATAAATATAGTTGTATCTATAGGATAATCAAACAGAAATTGATAAAATTATGATAATGGTGTTGTGGGGAGGGATAAATTCATATAATAAAGATATAAATAGAAATCTTACAATGTATACTATAGATGGAGACAAACTTAATGATATAAAAAGACACTATTGGAATTATTTATATTTATATTTTATAATATCTAGTGAGAATGGTACTAAAAGTGAAAATTTAACTATAATATTGACAGTAAAAACATAAAATTGTAATAAATAAACACAATTTCATTATATTTTGATATGTAAATAAATTCTATGTACTTTTGAAATATAAATGATTAATGAAGTAAATAATCCATTAACTTTTAATGTCCCTTCACATGTCTTGATAATAGACCAGTTAGATCCTTTAAATTGTGGACTCTTGGATGTGAAATGTTGTTATGGGTTTAAGAACTCTTATATTACAATGCCTCTTTAGTGTGCACATTGTACCTTCATTAAAAGATAATTAATGATATATTATTAAATCAGAATCTACCTATGTCTCTTTTAGAGTCATCATAAGAAAAAATTTATTATGTAAAAAATGAAAAATAGTTCTTGGGTGGAGGATACTTTGATGAAGTGTTCACATTTATAGAAAATGTGGTCAATTTTTTTATTAATTTCTAATCAGTGGACATGATGTTATGGTTGTATAAAAATAAAAAATAATGAAATTTACATTATTTAATATCATGGTATATAAAAACAAGGATCCCTTTTTACTGTTATATGTTTATGAATGTTACCCTCTTAAATAAAATAATATTTGGAATATAAAATATTTAAATTCATGGGGGTGTCGGGCAGCACGCCGACGAGGCACAGGGGCTCGTCGGGGCGCCACGGGGGCGGCGCAGTTCGCAGAGGCCATGAGTAGCATGACCCTTGTTCACCATCTACATTGTTGTCACCTATTTCCCATGTCGTGTTGCTGCTTCATGGAACCTCACAAAGAAAATTCGACAGAGGGTGTCGATCCTTGTGAAATTAGCCTGAACCCTCCGCGTTTATGGTGATATAAGTTCATTCATAAAAGGCATGATGAACAACAATTTAATCACAAAACATTACAATGATTTCTTTCAAATATGATGATAAAACAAAAGGAATACTTCTTAAGGTAAAACCCCATACATTGATTATGATGTTTTCTTGTCGTATCGCAGAAAGAGAATCTGAAGACGACGTCGATTCGTCGACATCAGGGTGCGTCCGAGGAGGAAGCACATTCGACGTTCCTCACGGGTGGTGTCTTCTCCCTTGACGTGGAGGAAGAATAACGGTTGATGGCATTCTATGTGGCGTCATCTTATTTCTTTCCCCGTTTGAATAAGTGGAGAAGTTTCTTCATACCCTTTGAGTTGTGGAGCATTCTTCATCGAGAGATTACACCGTTCTTCATGGGAAGAACTCTCCCATTCAAATTCTCCCAAAACTCTCCCAACACAACAAGTGCCAACCCAAAATAACAGCTTAGGCTATTATTTTATCCTCACATGATTTTCAGTTTATTTCAAAAATTATAGGAGCCAAAATTAATTGTTCATTAATTGAATGTGTATTGGCTCATTCATGGGAGGGGATGGAATGTGGAGAGTTTAAAATAAAAGAGGAGAGGTGGAGAGTTCAGGAGTTAAGTGTGTTTCAAGGAGTTTAAGGGAAGTTTAAGGGTTAGATGCACATGTGGGCCCCACCACATATTATCCTCCCACGGGAGGTTATGAGGGTGTGTGCCCCACCTCCAACATCTCTTCCGAGATAATAACCACCAAAAAATTAAAATTTGGTAACACAACAATTTTATTTAATTTATTTTATATCCCCAAAATATAACTTCTACTATCGACAAAACTAAACTGCAGTTAAGGTCTCCTTAAACGAATACCGGTGCTGTGAGTTCATCGGTGTCCTCATATTTCAATTCCGAGCACCGGTTCAAAAGACACAAAACACCACTCACGCGTTTACTGAACGTACCCTAAAAAAAAGTTCAGAAAATTATTATCAGTCAACCTCGACCTACTACGGTCAAGGTTAGGCTCCGCCTAGGTGAAACACACCCAAAAGAACCCAATGGTACTTTAATATTTTCAATAAGAGTTACCATTAAATAGTTATGAATTTTACAATAAAATAATTTTCACTTAATTATTTTATTTACGACCAAAAACTAACTTTTCCTAGTGGCCCGCACTGGAAAATGTTAGTATCTGATTAAATAAAGCATTCCCTCATGAGTTTAGTGGTGGTATCTGATTTTTAATCTTAGATACCATTTTTGAGTTATAATCATTTGAAAAATAAAATAATTTATTTAAATATATTATTTACGGTTATTCCATTTTTGGGATTTCTCACCGGATTCCCACGTCGACTAAACTTAAGTCATGACATGGGTAAACCCACCATCTTGAGCACAATGGTGCCCTCAGATTTCTGATCCGAGTAACCATTTAAGAGTTATTCCACTTTTTCAAGAAAACTGCTTACGCACATTAACTTATGTATAAGGAAAACATCCAAAATGGATTCTGGGCACACCGAGCCTCAGAATCATACGCCGTTAGAAACTGTGAACTCGTAATATTCCCGTTTATTTAAAAAAAATTCCACAAAGTTTCTGGGTCTATACATTATCTCCACCTCAGGGATTTACATACCCGTAAGCTATAACTCGAGCTAAGGGTACAAAAGGGGGGTGTACTAAGCACACATATGATCCTCCCGCTCCCATGTGTTCTGTTGTAGGTTCCCATGCTGCCAACAAATGCACCCCAGAGGTATTGACCATCCACATAGGACCCGCTCCTGTTGATTCTCAATCTCAATTGGAATATCCGTGAATGTTTCCTTATCATCAATGTCCACCTACCTATGATCGATAATGTGAGATGTTTCATGCACTTATCTCCTTAGCTGAGATAAGTGGAAGACGTCGTGCACCCGATGCAACTTGGGTGGAAGAGCTAAGCGGTAAGCCACCTCGCCAACTCTGATGGGGACCCGAAAAGGTCTGATTAACCTCATATATAACTTTCCATTTGTCATAATCTTTTTAAACCTCATCGAGTTAAGAACCGTAGAAATATGTGGTCACCATCTTCAAAATACAGAGGTCTGCGTCTCCTTCCGGACGATACAAGAGTGATCAGCTACAACCTCCAATGCATGAGTTGATACTATGCTGCCTATGTTTCTTTTTTCTCTGACCAAGGAAAACCATACTCCAACATTGTTGATAAACCACAACCTTGTTTCCTATTACAGTCAATCTGAGTATGAACTATGAATGTCCAATCCATACCCAAACCAATGTCTTAAGGCCTTGACGTTTCCACAAAGAGAATCCAACCGAAACTCTCACCTCGATGGTCAGATCACACCGTCCGCGTAAGTGTGATTATCAAGTCTCCTCCCAAAGGTATCTCCAGACATGAGGGTCATGTCAACGGTTTAACCGGAAACTCTAGGTCTAGGACAAGATACCTGGAAGGAAGGAATGATTGGTACATATGTCTATTAATATGGCAGCTAGTAGTAGACACATATCGTACCTCGAATCATTCCTAGATCCCTTGGGTCACACTCCATGACTGCATACAGCTACTCTCATTCCCTACCCTCCATCTCCTTGAGCCCGGCGGGGACTACACTGTCGGGTGGTTGTAACATGTAGAGATGTTCACCACCTCATTCTTCTCTACTAAATCTGCTTCCACATCTGCTACCCTGCAGATTCCTCTATCCTTAACACTTCCTCTTCTCGAAACATTTTACATGCACAAGTCTCTAAGACTAGCACTAGTATACTGCCTTCCCACTACTATCATTCACTGGATGTTTCTGCTCAGCCAAAGAAAATTCAACCACAAAGGCTCTCTCTAGCATCCTAAAATAGGTAGGAATGCACAGAGGAAAAAAGAAAGTGTTGGATTGGATGTACCTAAACACATCTCACTCGAAGTTCCAATCTCCGAAGCCCTGATCGTATCGTATTCATCGAGCACCAGGAACGATCAGTACACCTCGATGAATACACAGCTACCAACAAGTCATCCTGCCAGAGCTGTAAAAGATCTAGAAAACTCACTTCTAACTCCTCAATGCAGTCCTCAGCCGCTTGTGAGTCGGGATCGCCTTGGAATCTCGGAGGCCTCTACTACAGGAACTCGTGCAACACGCTCTGTCGGCGTGCACCGTCTGCTAGTACGGCTGGTGGAATCTACTTCCCAACAGGTGGTGGTATTTCCGGAACACCACCCAAAGGTGCCAACATTGTAAGAGGGCCCTGCACTAGAGCCCCATTGCTCAGTGGTCTGCCATCGGGTACTCTCTCGGAACACCAACTGACTGTCTGCGTGGAGGCATCCGGAACAGATGCGACATGGTCAAATGATTTATACCTGGTGAGCTGACCTGGTGTGAGCTGACTTAATGAAAACTCTTGAAAACACACACGCAATCAGGGTTTTCTTTCACTGAGTCGGAAATAAGTAGTCATGGTCCTGGTGTATGGATACGTCGGCCACCACACCAACACTGGACTACCTCAACTGAATACCACACTCGGTAACCTTAAAACTATTTCTTTACAGTAATGAAATATATAATTCCAATGTTCTGCGGTAGAACCGACTTCTCTAATACAAATTTGTCATGACCCATCCATCGGAGCCCATATCGTGACTACCCCAAGCCTACCTTCCATAGGCCAGGGGCTGACGACTAGAACCAAAGGCATATTTATCTAAAACTGGGTTGGAATTGCATTTATAAAACATAAACACTCACAACCAGAGTACAAGCGGAAGCAAACACTAAGTAATAAACTGTATAACAATAGATGTGTTGTAAAGTAAAAAGGGATGGAAATACATTCCCAATAGTAAAGTACAAGGAAAAGGCAAACATGTACAACTAAAAAAATAGCTGGAAGGTGTATATCAGCTCCTAGATCATCCACCATGAAACCTACCTAAAGGGTAGGTACAGATGGCCTCCTCAGTGCTCCATGTCCGTCCGTTTCCTCTGGGTACCGTCTCATCATGAGGTCCACCTCTAGGCACCGTCCAGCCCTCGCACACTCCGCCTCGGTCAGCGCTGTATGTCGTCTACATCCAACACAATGATGTGCAGTCATAGCCCGTGCAGGGGTGAGTATAACGATACTCAGTAGGGACCCCAAGACCCTCAAGGTCTCACAAAATCCAACAAGGATAAACCAAAAAGTAGGAAATCAACGGATAACCATTACTTAGGTATATGCCCATATATATACCAAAGTTATCAAGTAACTGATCTCAATCATGGGGAAAACAAAATGGGAAACGACTCAGCTCAAACCGGGATTTTCATTCATGATGTCGAAACCACGGCTGTTGGACAACTCCTCTTATGTCAAGTATAATGGGCCTGTCACTACAACCAACCGCTTCCCACTAAACTTGGAATGCTAAAGTACTCCACCTGTCGAGTACTATGGGCCTACTGCTACAACCAAGTGCTTCCCACCATGGGTCTGCCGCTACAACCAAGTGCTCCCCCTCATAGCCTACAGAGGTACTCCGTCTGTCGAGTACCATAGTTCTGCCATTACAACCAAGTGCTCCTCCGCCGTGTATCTACTACTACAACCAAGCGCTCCCCACTAGACCATTCTAATCACTCCGAGTCGATCAATCAATAGTCGTCAAGTTCTATCCAGCTACTAGGTCTCTGCAATATACTCACTCATCACCGGGAGGGTCCGATCCACGAGCCACAATCTGATACTCCAAGTGTTATGAAGTCTCACATAGAAGTATCACAAAGGACAGCCACATCATAGGGGTCTCAACTCAACAGAAGACGTGTCAATCAGATGCCCGATCTATGAGTTATTAGCCTTTTAGTTTCGGGGGCCTGGTTGGTTTCATGTATGAACCAAACCGACTGTATCTCAACCATACCCCGAACTCCCATGGGATTTTCTCAAAGGGATTGTTTCACAAAGAGATTACCAGTTCCACTAATGGTTCGTCAAACGTACGTCCGGTGCCAATGATATGGACAAAGTAAGAAATGGGTCATTAGTGGGACCGGGTCCAGTCTGACCCGGTCGTGCCGACTCGGCCCTACCCAGTCTGGGTCGACCCGGTCAGACCTGCCGGGTCTAACTCTACCCATTGGGAGGGTCATCCCTCTATGCTTCGACCCAGTCCGCTCGGCGCGGTGCATCAAACTGTTAGGGCGGTTCGGCCTGACAGTCGCCACGTAGGCGGCTCGGTAACTCGGCATTAGAGACCAGGCCGGTATGACCAGCGCCATTGCAGGGGCGCCGCAGATCAGTTATGTAGGCCGATGGGCGGGAGGCCAGCGGGCAGTCCACATGGGGCTTAGGCGGTCCGGCTGGGCTCTGAGAAGGCCGTGACTGCACCCGGCACGACACGGGTGTGCCGAGCAGGGTGGTGGATGCCATCCAGTGTGCAAAGGCATGCCAGGTAGCATGGGCAGGGCACCGTGGGGCAACTTGCATGGCTGTAGGGTGCCGTGCAGTGCGTCGGGAAGGGTGTCGCAGGGGGAGGCCGAGTGCACCGGGCTGGCCGGGCAGCGCGCCTGGGGGCGCGGGCAGCGCGAGAAGGGTGCCGCAAGGGCGCTGTAGTTCCCTAGGCAGGCCGAGCAGCACACCAGGGGCACCGAGTGGGCTGGGCAGTGTAGTGGCGAGGTGCAGGGGCACCAGGCATCACCCTGGCGGGGCGCGCGGCCGTGTTGGGGCACCGCGGCAGCGACACAATTCGCGGAGGTCACGGGTAGCGCATCCCCTGTTCTCCATCTATGTTGTTGTCGCCTATTTTCCATATCTTGTTGCCGCTTCATGGAAAATCACAAAGAAACTTTGATAGAGGGCGTTGGGCCATGTGAGGTTGTCCCAAACCCTCCGTATTTATGGTTATAGAAATTGGTTCATCCAAGGCATGATGAACAAAAATTTAATCACAAAACATCACAACGATTCCTTTCGATGAATATGAGCAAAGAAATGGAATGCTTCGTAAAGTTAAACCCCCTACCTTGATTCTGATGTTCGTTTTTCGTGTCACAGAAAGTGAATCCAAAGAAGACATCAGTTCGTTGACGTCGGGATGCATCCGAGGAGGAAGCGCAGTCGACGTTCCTCACAGGCGGTGTCTTCTCTCTTGACGCAGAAGAAGAAGAAAGGTAGATGGAATTCTTTGTGGTGTCACCTTCTTTCTTCCCCATTTGAAGAAGTGGAGATGTTGATTCACGTCCTTCGAGTCATGGAGCGTTCTTTGCGTTCTTCATCGAGAGAGTACATCGTTCTTCATGGGAAGAACTCTCCCTTTCCAATTCTCCCAAAACTATCCCAACACAAAAAGTGCCAACCCAAAATAATATTTTATGCTATTATTTTATCCTCATATGATTTTCAAATTATTTACAAAATTATAGGAGCCAAAATAAATTGTTCATTACTTGAAAGTGTGTTGGCACATTAATGAGAGGGGATGGAATGTAGAGAGTTTAAAATAAAAGAGGAGAGGAGGAGAGTTTAGTAGTTAGGGGGGGGGGTTCAAGGATTTTAAGGGAAGTTGAAGGGTTAGATGCATGTGTGGGCCCGAACACATATTATCCTCCCATGGGAGGTTATGTGGGTGTGGGCGCCACCTCCAACCTCCCTTTGGAGTTAATAACCACCAACAAAAAAATTGTGTAACACAACAATTTTATTTAATTTATTATGAATCCCCAAAATATAACTTCTACTCTCAACCAAACACAACAGCGGTAAAGGTCTCCTTAAGCGAATAACAGCACTGTGAGTTCATCGATGTCCTTAGAATTCAATTCTGAGCATCAGTTCAAAAGATACAAAACACCGCTCGTGCGTTTACCGAACGTACCTGAAAAAAAGTATAGAAAATTATTATCAGTCACCCTTGACCCACAGCAGTCGAGGTTAGGCTCTGCCTAGGTGAAAAACACCTCATAGAACCCAAGGGTACTGTCGTATATTCAGTCTTAGTAACCATTTAAGTGTTATAAATTTTAAAATAAAATAATTGTCACTTAATTATTTTATTTGCGGCCAAAAACTAACATTTTCTAGTGGCCCACGCTAGCCAATGTTAGTATCTGCTTAAATAAACCATGCCATTAAGAGTTCTGTGGTGGTCTCATACTTTTAATTCGAGCTACCATTTGTGAATTAAAATTATTTGAAAAATAAAATAATTTATTTTATTATTTTATTTACGGATATTCCATTTTTTTTGGATTTCTCAATGGAGGCTCACGCCGACTAAACTGAAGTCACTCCTAGGGTAAACCCGCCATCCTAAGCGCAACGGTGCCCTCAGATTTCTAATCTGAGTAACCTTTTATGAGTTATTCCATTTTCAGAAATCCTCCTTATGCCAGTTAACTTGTGCCTAACAAAAACATCATAAATAAATTCCGGGCACACCGAGCCTTGGAATCATGCGCGGTCAGGAACTGCGGACTCGTAAAATTTCCGTGTATTTATGAAATAAAATTTCTACGGAATTTCCGGGTCTTTACAACCATACTATGTTTCCGCACATGGATTGAATAACCGTGCATCATCCATGTGCCAAAATAGTTCACACACATCTTACGAGGAACTAGGCATGCATTCAGAGTTCACAGTTTAGAAAAACCCTGTGTAGCCTGTGCACACCAGCTTATAAAAAATACCGAGCCCCACCTATCCATTATCTAAATCATGAACAACTTGAAAAACAATACCCAACCATTCTATTGGGTCATATAGTTATCCATATGATGTTTCAATATTAAATATATTCTTTTTCATCAGACTGAAATTTCTGAAAAATTGGATATTTGGGCCTCCAACATACATGAAACACATCCATGCACCTAAGATACCTCCCGACCTTCAAAACAAATGTAAAAAACAAAACATTCCATTTTTATTCCTCTTTGAATAAAGATTAGTATATCTATTTGAAGAATAACCTATCCACCAAATGCCAAAACTTCAATTCTCTTTGAAATTTTACCTTGGATCCAAACCTAATTCGTTATAACTTCCCAAACATATATCTTCTCATCCCCATGAATCCATGTATAAATATTTTAATCATAACTAGACCTACAAGGGTTATGAATTATCAAAAACAGAGTTGAGTTTCGTTTCAAAAAACCCTAATAACCACTAATAATTACTTATATGGATGAAACATATGTAGTAAAAACATGATCAAATTCACTTTCTCTAAAGAAAACATCAAAATAGTGATTACCCAAACTCGTATAGGTAGATAAAAGGTCACATCATCATCTATTTGAATATCAAGATTATGGTTCTTCCCACTATATGATTAAAATCAAAAGGGGAAATTTTTATGTTGTGATACCTTTGCAATCAAGAGTTTAATGAAAGCTTTCCCAATGAGTTCTAATGATGATCTTAGATTTATTTTTAAATTCTCAAATGGTTTATTCCACAGAGACAACAAATCAAGATGTTAGGATGTATTTTCATGAAAAGAAACACATAATTAAATTTTCACCACATGAAAGTGTGCCAAAAATGGAATCCTCCAACTGTATTCATTATAAAAAATGGAAACAAATTGATCCACCTCCAGCTGACCATTATAGAAACACTCATCGTAGATTAATTATGAAAAACATACTAAACTATAACTTCTTCTTCCATGTAATATCACATTTCCCATTAAAACATTCATTGAATAAAATGACTTATGTTTATGTTACCTGATCATAAAATCACCTAGACATTTAATTTGTCATGTATTAGCACAGTCATGTGGGTAACCCAGATCATGGATACCGAAATCATCACAATTTTAATCACCTATAACCTTGAAAATATGTCTTAGATAACATACTATTCATTGAACATTATCCAAGTAACTATTCCAATATAATAACCTCAGCATGAAATATATGGATATTACATCATTTTATTTTAATATTCTATATATTACAAAAATGCATGCCTATGGACCATTATTTTTATAGTGTATTTTGATATATTAGAATAAAATTTTATATACTACTGAAAGATCAACAACAGATCCCCTAAAGATCTCCACCATTAGTACATCTACCTAAAACCATTCTTTATTACCTGAGGATATGAATCATAAGAAAGGGGTGACCTCAAATTCATTGTAAGGGAAAATTTATGAAATTTTTAAGCATAACATGAACAATAGAGTATAGAACATGAGAATAACATTTGACGATCATTTCCTACATATTACATATCGTAATAAATATTGGCAGTTAATTAGACAAGAATCATAAATAAATATAGAACATAATCCATAAAACCATAAAATAGGAATAAAACATGGAATTGTGGAAACCCCATAAGAAAATAACAACCCTATGTCAAGGAGGCCTATCAATACCTTTGTAACATGTTTGGCTTGGGCTAAGACCCATAACCTGCAGTGGGCATTAGATGTGATTTAGTGTAACCTCTTACTTTTAGGACTAGGTTACCAACTATAGACCTTATTGTTTCTTGGAATGGACAAAAACCTGTGATCCTTATTATTTTTGGGAATGGTCTATAACTCGTGAATCCCCATTATTTTAGTCTTGGGATACCTCAAATGTACCTTCATGTTTTCAGACCTCATATCAAAACTTTATACCACTTTTTTTAGGATTGGTCTATAACCAATGTACCTTATTTTTTCATGTTTGGGATATGAACCGTTTAACATATTATATTAATATTTTTCAAAAAGACATTTACCTTCATGTTTTTGGACTTGTGCTACATCCCATATACCCCATGAGCTCATACTCAACTTATTATAACCCAATGAAAAAAAGTGATGTAATTTTTCACACCCATCTCAAAATAATATGATCCATAGATGTTCCCCATGATAATGAATCATTCATTATAAGAGGAACCACAAAATGATATTTATTTCATAAAAATCCAATCAAAATTCATGAAATGAATTGGGAACATTTAACATTTCCACACATCATAACCTATAGAAAATATATATGTTTCATTTCACCAAATCATAACCCATGAAAATAAGTGCTTTTAAAAAGAATATAACCCATGGAAAAAATGGTGTAATATGAATAATTACATCAAACAATAATAATACATGAATGTATATAAATGTATCCTTTGGATAATTCCATAGATTGGCATGAGTAACATCCAACGATGTCATCATAGAAGGAATGTAAAATTGATGGATATTTTGGAAACATTTCATGAAGAAAATATTATTTCTTATTTGAAAAAATCTCTAAAAAAATATATTTTAAAAACCATATTCCGTTTAAATACATTAAAATCATAAAAATATGGATTGAAAACATTTTGAAAACATTTTTCAATGAAACCCTATAAAATATGGTTGAAATTATTTTGAAAACTAATTTCATTGAATATATCAAAAGAATAATTTCAACATTTTTGAAACAATGTATCTAAAAATCTATCATAAAAAAATTTCATAATAAAAACCTTTATACATGGTAGGAAATCATTAAAGTATTGATTTTATATAAATCTGTACATGTAGTATAAGGTAAAAAGTACATTACTTTTACATGCTAAAATGGTTAATAAAATGTCTCATTCAAAAAGAGACAAAAATATTCCATTGAAAACATTTGTAAAAGACCATAATGGTAAAAATATCACTTAATTATAATAGATTATTAGAATACTATTATTGAAATACCTTTTTAGAAATTATGGTTTTTTAAAAAACACATATTTGCGACCAAAGAGAGGGTAATGTTGAGATGTCATAAAATCATATTCTAAACTATATTATATACCAATGACATAAAAATGGTACTACTAAATAAATATATAATTAATAACCAGAGAGAATAAATTCCATGAATGACATGAGACTTGGAACATGATAATTTATCAAAGAAATCATATACATAAACAACCTTCAAAATCGATGTGATTAAATTAGTAAACTCATATAACTTGGTAACATGGGATCATATTCATATTCTTATAAAATTAAAATACATGAATATTTATATATAATTAAATAAAATATATTCAACACATAACATGTAAAATTTACATATACAAACCTTGAAATATATTTTTGGTGCATAAAAAAACATTATTCTCATAAGAGGAAAATTGATAGAAAATATTTCTACCTATTTGAAATGTTTTGAAACCTAAACCACATGATGAAATTTAATAGACATGATATATTAATACCCATATATTTAGATATAAATTTAATTGAATATAATAATGATTATTAGTTCCACCACACAAAAGGAAGGAGGGTCGAGCATAGCATGTATCTCACTGGAATAAAAATTGAGATAAAATCCTCTTACCTAATAACCAAACTCTCATCATACTCATTAAAAAAATGTATAATAAATAAAAAATTATTAAAATTAATTTAAGGAACCATATTCATATATCTAAAACCATATATAATTTTATTATGAACTTATATTACCCTCTAGTTAACCATCCTATGTTAGGGTTTCCCATCGGGTAATTTTTTCATTATTTTCCATAGGTGTCTTAATTTGTTATATTGTAAGTACTTATACTTATATAATCATTCCAGAATGTAATCCATGATATATATATATATATATCATATATACTATATATTTATATTATAATAATCTATATTATATTTCATCATCAAATAGAATACACCATTCATGGAGATGGTAGGTCATACATACGCATTAATGCTATTTGCATTTAATTATAAGGTAGAGAAAATGAAAGTAATATTAATAAAAATATACATATTAAGTACATTTATGAAAACATATATATCATATATATTTACTAAATCCATCCTTAATGCAATCCAAGTATTGTAAGAACAAATCATATCACTTTGAGGGGGCAGTAGTCCATATTTCCTCAATCGAAAATATTGTATTTACAAAACATGGAAATAATAAATAAATGTTATAAATAAAAATAATAAAATCATAAATACATTATATATACCATTTAAATAATATATAAATATTTTTTTCATAATTTACTCGATGAAATGTGGTAATAGAAAAATGAACAATTATCGTTTCGTGAGGAAAATGTTCTCTAAACACGGAAATTGTATGTTCGTAACACATTAGATAGGGGTGTTTTATCAGTTGGTACAAGAATTTAAAAAAATAAATCCAATTATATTTAAGATAATATATTTTTAATATAATAAGAAAATAAATAGTTTTATAGTGGTGTATATGGAAAATTACAGAATGGATTTGATTGAAGATGTTACCTCTCAATCAAGTAACTCCTTTTGATTTTTCTCAACAATCATCCTTGGAATTCATTATGCCAAAGTTAAGAGTTATATGAGTTATATAGGGAAGTTTTAATGGGAATTTTTCAGGTCTTTGGAGAACATTAAATGTTTAGTATGGTTGAGGAAATGAGAGAGGTGGGGGCTTCTATAGGGATGGAAAAAGACCCACATGAAATATTTAGAATTTTTTTTGTATACATGTTATTTAGAAAAACGAAATATAAATAAATAATTTAGGGTTTAACTATTAAATAATGATATTAAATGGGTGTTAGACATGTTTCTATGTCATTTTTCCCCTTAATTGAAATGCCTGGTCCCGAATTTATATTAATTTGGCCTTAATCATTGCAATTAATTTTAATCACTTTTACTAATAATTTTGTTTCAAACATAACATAAACTTGTTAGAATATAAATACGATTCTAAAATAATTATTTCTGTCAGTTTTTTTTTTAAATTCAAATAAATGAATTGGGAAAATGAAGATTAATTTTAATCCCATAGACGAGACGAAGTTTCCCGTTTTTAATGTTGAAAATTATTCCAATGTTTAACATGATTTTGTATTCAATATACAAGTTAAATTGAATATAATGAATTAAATTGCATTAATAGATTTAATATTTTTCTAATTTTACATTCAATAAATATAAAATTTAATTTTAAATTAATATTCAAATTAGAAAATTATGTTTTTAACTAAATGGTAGTATTTTTCACAATTCATAAAAAAAATGATGTTTCTCAGAAAATATCCCAAATATCCAACCAAGGATAATATGAATGTTCTTAATTATATAATGATGTTTATTTTAGGAATTTAACATTTTAAAAATATCTAAAATTTATTTTATTATTAAAATATATTCATTTAAGAAAGCGATGATTTTAATATAAAATGATATTTGCCAAAAATTAAATGATTCATTGTCAATATGTTTTATTTATATAAAAAAATTCTAAAAATTATTTGAAAGATTGTTATTTATATTCCTATATCTATTTTTAATGTCTATGTTATAATTATCTCATTTAATTAATAATACCTAAAAAAGGTGTTTCATAGAAACTTAGTTTTAATTGAATCATACACCAAGTCAGTTATGCGTGTAGCACATGCCAAGATGATTTTGCATGTAGTGGAATCCATGCCAGTATTTAATGTGAATAGAATTTAGGGATTAATTTTTAATATATATATATAATCAATTATTCCCAATAACATGTGAAATTCAATATATAAAAATGATAAATTAATCGAAATAATAAAATTCATAAAATCTCAGGGTGTCACATTTTACCCCCATAAAATGAATTTCTCACTAAAAATTATTCTAGGTAACTAATAGTTTAATACATGAATTTTTCTTTCATTGAAACCCAAATTGTGTAAATTAATACAAAAAACTCTCTTAAAAGTGAAAAATAACCACCATAATAGTTTCTCAATGTAAGATATAACTAGTTTTCTACATTGGATATCATAAGTATGAACTGAAGATTGGACATAGAGAAAAAATTTAAATATTTATACATAGTGATTGAAACAATAAATAAAAAATAAGTGAATGTTAAATAAATTTTGAGGTCCTCAACGTCATAGGATCGAAAAAAATTATGGTATTATGAAAACACATTATATTGTTATCATTATCAAAATGTACTATAATTCTTTTATTGAACATGAATTTATGGAAATATAATTGTTTATTTATTTTTATAAAAAAAATTCATTCTTTAGTTATTATATTATCAACTTTTTATTCATCTATTACTTCATGTAATCGATTTATGGAAAATAACATTGATTCCGGAAGTTCTAAAATACAATTTTAGCAGAGCTTATGGCCAATAAAACAATGAATATCAATTTTAATTATATATAAGTATTATTAATAATTAACAAGGTTTATTCATTAATTTACAAACATAATGAGTTACACTATTGTTTCATGATAAAAAAAATTCATTGAAAATCATTATGCATTAGCCATGACATCACATAGGATAGTGGTAGGTGTGAAACCCACATCTTCTTTTGGTTATGGGTTCAATAGAAATGACCATACTGTACATGATTGGTTTTCAACTAACATAAATTATGTCCTTCACTATAATTATAATAATATTATTTCAAAAAATAAATATCATTGACATCCTTGAAATAATATTATTCACAAAATACCCCTTTAATAACGGGTTTCAATACAAACTCATTTCATAAATACTTACTCTGAAGTTTAACATAAATTTTCATGAATGGTTAACCATATAAACCTATTGAATGATGAAAATCAAAAACATTTTTAAGAGATTAATGTAATTAGTATAACATTTATTCCCCAATATGTAAAAAATTATATGTTGGTTTCTACATTCCAAACATGTGAATACCTTATTGGTAAATTACAATTAATCTGTTTGGAGAACATCAATGCTTCATTCTTCCGATTATAAATGGATATATTATTTGAATAAATGATCTTTTAAACATCATCCTAGATTACATACAAAACTTTTTGAATAATCTATTTTAGGGTAATCCGTACCATCATATTTACTTATTCATATCCATCATAAAATTATCCTAAAATCATTATCTTAATTTCAGGCATTAATTAAGGGTTTCCATACCATAATCAAAATACCCCTTTCCATGATATCACTATTACATTTCTCTATTACAATTCACTATGTACGTTTGAATCCATAATGAAATATTTTGTTGAAAACAACTATACATTTCTTTATTCTTGTAACATAGTGTTTGAATTACAAAAGATAAACACTTCATTATTATATATTTATTAATAAACCATTTCTCATGCTTCATCAACTTATTCCGTAATATCACATTCCTAGAATTAGATATTTAAATCATGTATTATGGTTCCTCAACTTCAATATAATAATTCATATTATGTATAATGTATAAAAAAATTTTATAACATCACATACCATTCACATGCCATTCATGGTTTCATTATCATCAAATGTAAAATTAATACTCATACCATCTTCTTGATTATATTTTTTAGATTTATCAAGGGGAAAAAGATTCACATAATTCCCATGCCTTCAAAATATGAAACATTAAATTCTAACCATGTTCCCTTTATTTATATCCATTTAATAAAACCATAATGAATGTGGTGTGTAACATTCCAAGATTTCATATTAATTTATCTCATTAAAGTAATTCAATTACTTGTGCTACACGCAACAACGAGTGCAAGCGCACCACGAATTACCAAACTATTTGTTAAAAAAGAGGATATTAATAGTATTAATGAATTTTTAATTTTTTATAATCCATATAATTTTAGAATCGATATTATGTTCTTCTTAGAAATTATATAAGAACTAATTAATTTTTTTCTGATAAAGGAAGTATTATTCTGAAAATGAAATTTTACCGCCATTTAATAGAGAACCCTATTTAAATCCTATATTTCACACTTTTATATATTAAATTTGACTAAATAAACGTATTATTTAGAATCATGACATAAAAAATTTAGTTTTGATAAATATTTGGTGTTTTTCTGATAAGTTTTTTATTTGGGTGAATTGTGAAAAATACTAAATTTTAACTGAAAAAAAATTTTATAATCAAAACAATTCATAGTGTTCTATTATACATTTTAATGGTTTTGAAGTATAATTATAATATATTTTTATCATTTAATATAATGTAGGTCATTATAAGTAATTTCACATTTAAATTCAACATAACCACATGTCAATCTGTTGATAGTTTTTAATTTCTAAAAACATACCTTTTGGTTTTGACAACATGAATTAATTTTAAATTAATAAATGTAACTTATATGTTTTTAATTTTGTAAAATAGTGTTAATTTTTTAATTAAGAATATCATAATTTTCTTAGGGTAAATTTTTTTGTTTTTTGGAAATCATTCAGTTTTTGATAAAATTGAATAACACAACCATATTGTTTAAAACCAACTTTTTATTTAAATAATTAGTTGTTTTATTATAATATGTTTCAGGTAAAAAACATATATAATACCAATATATATTTAACGTCATTCATTGGTGTCATTTTAAAATATGTTTATATAAATAAAATTTTATCGAACTTTTTACCGACTTTTACCCACCTCCAAGGAGGGTTTGTAAATTTGAATAAGAAGTAATTTTACCACATATAAGAGTTGAATTTCAAAAATCTGAGAGACACAATTAATATCAGTAAGTAAAATGTTTTTCAATAAGATAAAAATAATTTTTGGTGAATATTATCTTTATACTTTTATTTTCCATGGTTAAAAGTAAATAGGGTAATTAATGGTCAAAATATTATTCTAATTACACTAACACATGTCCTAATTCTATTGGATAAATATAATTCAACCAAAAATAACCTTAGAAATAATATGTAACCCCCTTTGGTCCACATGGATTAGATTATGACATTTTTTATTATTTTATTAAAAGAAGAGTTAAAAGAGTTAAATTTAAAGTTTAATAACTTAACCATTTTTAGCATTGGGTTACACACAATATAAATTCAACTATAAATATTAATTATAAATATAAAAATATTTCATAAATTATGGTATGTTATTTATAATTTTTATAAATTATAAAACTTAACTTATTTATTCCACAATGATTTGTAGTAATTACCTTATTAATGAAATATTAAAATAATTGATAATATAATTAACCAAATAAATGTAAATTGAAACTTTTGATGAATTAAACTAATTTTATAGGTTAATATGACATGTTAGGCTCAGTTAAATAAATTTTATTTTAAGTTATAATGTTTTTATGGCTTTCAAAAATATCAAACACTAAATAGTTTCAAAATTGACATAGTTGAGTTTTTAAAACAAATATTATATTATTAATTGGTATAATATTCTTAAAAATTTAAGGTTTGTCCAAATTACATATATAAGGTCATATATATTAATAATGAACCACATGGTGTTCGATTGGCTTGTTATAGTGTGTTTATTAACTATATAATATAAATAGACATAGAGACATGGTAAATGTCAAACTATTATCTAAGAGTTAAATAAAAAAGATAATGTTAATATGGTGAGCTAAACGTGTCTAAAACATATTTTTTGAGAGTTTGACGATCAATCCCCACCTTATCCTTTAAATAAATCAATTTTTAGTCTTTATAAGAGGAAAAATATTTTATTTTAAAATAATACTTGAAGCATTTTATAAAGTGACCCTCACCTCTCTTATAAAAGGTCACTCCCCCTTTTCTCAAAATCACACCACTAAAGCCTTTTTTCATGTCCACTGCCTTCCCAAATATATTACCAAAATTGTTCCCTTCATCTCAGAGGCCTTACTTTGGTCATAATCCCATCCTATAGAGACCTTTTGATCAAATCAAAAGGAAGAAGCCGAAAAGATGTATATATTCCATCACCTCTTTCATGTTCTTTTCATCTTCCACTTTCTCTTTATTTATTGTTTCAATTATAAAATAATAACTTCAGCATATTCTATATATTTTGATGTTATTATAAAAATTTTACAACCATATTCATTATTCTATCCATAATATGAAGGACAATGTCACCATATGTGCGTACAAACAACTTACCGTCTCCACGTTGTGGTGCTGTTTGTTATACAAACACTTCATTATTTTGATGGGTATAAAAATGAGTATAATTGATGTAAATAATAAATATAAAATTTTATTGATTTTTTTATATATTATATAGAATCCAATTGCATATTATTTGACCATCTATATAATGATATTGTCGCTCGTGCGTACGTACGGATTACCATCTCCACAAACGCGATGAAATTCATTCCCCATCGTAATAATTCAAGGATAATTTTCATTTTAAGATCAAAAATAAGGTTTATGAACACAATATAATTCTTTATATGAATCAAATACATCCTATCTATAAAAATCATGGCATACCTAACCAAGAATATAAAGGAAAACGAATCTGTTGACACCCAAAATGATGATACTACTGAAATATTATTAAAAATGCAATATTAGAGAATCATATATGATATCAAAATAATGTATATAGTTATTTAATAATTTAATATAAATGTTTTAACTATTATACAGGTGGTTATCATACCATCGTCTAAGTATAATTATAATGTAATTGTTAATTTAACAGTCTCTTTATTATCCGAGGTTGTTTTTACATAAGTATGTACTGGGATGTCCTTATCATCGACATCCATGTTTTCATAAATATTTATTTCAAAACCAATTTAAAATTTAATCTAAAATGCTTTAAATTAATTTGTACCCTTATTTGAACTTATATTTTTTAAAGGGAATTCTACCGTCATTTCCGAACGTGGTACTTTATGACCTTCTCGACAAAATTAAGTTAAGAATGTTTTGTTAACTTATACAGTGGGTGAGGCTATTTTCAGATGTTAAAAAATCATCGAAGAATCCCTTAAAAGACAATAAGAATATTTTAAAAATAAATGTTTTCTTTTATAATTATGTGAATCTTAAATGATTTCAAAATAGAATGATTTATTTCTATCAAATTGTTTTAATTTCATCTATGTCAACATCTTTTGATGGATTTTAAACATGTTTGAAGTTGACTTATTATGATACAAATATTCAATATTTTATTGAAGGTTTTTTTGATATGTTTGACTATGGATGTGTTATTTTTATACAAATCATGGTTTATAGTTAATGTATTGAAATTTTTATGGAAGTTTTAATATGAATGTTTATGTTATGACTCAACATTTTCATATTAAAAATGTACATGACTTATTATGTGATGGGTGGAGGCAACTATAGCTCCTCGGTGGATTAGTAGGTCTCATGAAACAATTAAAAATGGAACTGGTCGAGGCCTTTCCAAATTTGATATATTGTTTTTTTCCGAGGAATTAATCATTTTTAGACAACTTTGCCAAGGCCTTGAAAAAACGTTTTAGAATGTCCGACATTATACATTTGTGGATGCCGAAAAAAGTCCGTAACTCTCGGAGGACGTTTCAGAATGACAAAGCGATGTCATATTCGGAATCAGAGGCCCGATCCGGAGGCCCGGGATGTGGTGCACAAAATAAAGGATGCTCCGCGTGGAAAATTTTTCTATGCGCGTAGAATCACCAGGTTTCGCGGAATTGATCCGTTGAGGCGCGCAATCTTTGCGTGCCCCTGTTCTGAGCGGTGAGCTTTTGTGCGCCGGCTGCGCTCGGCGTGAAGAATTTCGCGCGCGGCCCGGATTCCGTGCCGGAGGTCGCCTATAAATAGAAGGTGACCCCGAACGGTTTGGGGGTTGAGGAATCCGAAGCGACTCCCGTGCGCACAATTCGGCTCCCCCCACGTGAAAGATGACTTCCAGGTAAACCCTCATTTCGTCCAACCTTTCCCCAGAGTTCTCCTTTGTGCGCAACTCCATCGGCTTCAGTGAATTTTCCCCCTCCCCGGTGTTCCAGCCTTGCACGCAATCTGTGTCTCTTGCGCACAATAACCTTCCATGCGCGCAATACCCTATGCGTAGTTCCCTCTCTGCGCACAATTCCTTTTCTCCAATTGCGCGCAAACCTTCCCTTTTGCGCACAAAGCCCAGGACCCCTCACCTTGACGCCCCTTGGGTGCCCCCTACACCGGCACCTGATGTCTCACCTGCCGGGCATGCGCGCCATGCGTTGTTTTTCTGTATGGCCTTCCAGGCCCGTTCGAAGTAACCTCAAGGTCCCTTGGGCCGTGTTTCCCGTTGCGTTGCTTTTCCTTATGCTTCTCTGCATAGGCACGCTAACAACTATTGCTTCTTTGCATAGCCACGCTAACGTGGACCCCCCGGTGGTTTGCCCTACGGTCCCCCTTCACCATGGCCTTGTCGATGCCTTCCCTTCCACAAGGAGTAGAGGGCGTTGGGCATGTAAGCCCTAGGGGTGTGGAGCGAACCCACCTCTTCCAAGCTACAGGATGTTAAACTGCTAAGCACCTCATCCTTAACATAAGACGTTAAACTGTGGTCCGACCCCATGCTTCGCACGCAGGGTCCCCCCAGCTCGGAAATTTTTTACGCCCACTCGTCTCCATGGGAATGGACTCTTCCTCACATGGAATGAGATCCTCTTTGTCGGAGCGGCGTTTGTCTGCGGGGGAAGGGCTGCCTTAGAGCGTAAGCCCCTAGCCTTTCTTGCGGATGATTGCACCCGTGCATCTCCATACTTCCCCCCTGCCAAGGCCAGTGGAGTCCTTTTCCCACTACGCTTTGTCACACCACGTGCCTCCACCCTGGAGTAAGCCCCGACACCAAGTGCTGCTAACCACGCGTAAGCTCCCATTTCCTCTTTGGTCAGCTTAACGCGTAAGCCCCATTCCACTTCTCACAGACGCACCCTTCGCGACGTGATCGTCTGGTCCCTACTGCCTCTTGTTTCCCACACCGAGCATGAATCACATGGGCTTAGAGCACGCATCGACCATGAAATCCTCTTATGGGCCGCCCTAGAGCATAATCCCCATCCCAGCAAACTACGTGGACTTTTATCCGTGCTAACACACGGTACGTAGGAAGCCTCCACGAGGTTCAAGCCCACCACCCGGTCATCCCGACCTCTCCATGTCGGTTCCCCGAACACCTGGGCCGCCTCAGAGCGTAAGCCCCAAACCCTTCGTCCCGCATGACGTTAAACTGTATTCCATCCCGCATGACATTAAACTGTATCACGCCCCGCATGACGTTAAACTGTATTCCCCACCTTGGGCCGCCCCAGAGCGTAAGCCCCAAACCCTTCGTCCCGCATGACGTTAAACTGTATTCCGTCCCGCATGACGTTAAACTGTATCGCGTCCCGCATGATGTTAAACTGTATCCCCCCTCTTGGGCCATGTCAGAATGTAAGACCCATGTCTCACTCCACCGTCCATCCTGATCCTTACCCGGGCCGCCACATCCCGGTGAGATCATGCCACCCCATCCCACTCCATGACACCCGGGAGGCCGCCCACGTGCTGGCCCCAAAATCGGTGTTCCCCCCTGGGGATCCTTCCACCCAATCCATCTCCGCAAGACATTAAACTCGCAACATACCCCGTGTTAAACATGGGAAGATGAAGAAAACCTTAGAGGGTACATATCCCCCGCGTTCGATGTGGGATGCCACGGGCTTCCACGCCCTCGAGAAGCCCTGTGATGAGGGACCAAAGACAGACATGCCGACGACGCCCCAACGTGACCATTCTCCTCACCGAAGGTTTCTATCCCGACAAGACCCCTTTGAGCATCTTTACGGAAGCAGCGTAATTAACTGGCGTCCATATAGATATGGCACCAGTAATGAGCTTCACGAACCTGTCTTAAATCTATGAGGGAGACCCGGACGAGGTAATGAGCTATGAGGAGGAATCCATGGAAGGAAGAACCAACATTCAATCATCCCAGTTTCGATCAAGGAGCAGACGTCCCTGAACAAGGAACAGAAGCCGCCCGCCTTTGGAAAGCGGGATTGTGGGGCAACAAGCAGCGCGTCCTCCCCCACAGACGGATGCGCGCGCCCCGACGAAAGTGTCGGAAACAAAAAATGGTGAACCCGACGTGAAGCTATTCTCATCAACACGGGGAATGGAAGCCGTTGGGGTGTCATATCACACTAAAAAATGGTGAACCCGACGTGAAGCTCTTCTCCTCAACACGGGGAATGGTAGCTGTTGGGGCGTCGGATCACACCAAAAAATGGTGAACCCAACGTGAAGCTCTTCTCCTCTAAACGGGTAATGGTAGCCGTTGGGGCGTCAGATCACCCCAAAAAATGGTGAACCCAACGTGAAGATCTTCTCCTCAACACGGGGAATGGTAGCCGTCGGGGCGTCGGAAGAAAAACAAGTCACCAGGTCCGGGTAACCCTCACCGGGACATGAACCCGCTAGGGGTCGAGGCGGTCAGGACGTTGACTACTCCGTTCTGTGACGTCGTCAGCGTGGATCCCTCTCACCGACCATGGAAGTCGGAATGATGCTGGGCCTTGGTTTTTGATCTCTTTTTCTGTTGATTCCAATGGGTTCATCTCCCTGTTTCCATGAATCAGATCACTGCCTTCGGAGCTCGATCGCCACCTGCCCACCGACGCAGGGATAGGGGCAGTACTGAGGAGGCTACCCCGCGTGGTCCCACCTATTCGACGGTCGCTCCGGCTTCGACCGTCGTAGCAGCTGGGAGCTCGCGCCCCCTCTCCCCATCAGAAATCATCCAACGGAGGGTGATCAATAACCTGGTTCGTAGGTATGACAAGGAAGGGGTCGTCCCCACCAGGGGCATGGCCTGCTTGGATATAGAGGCGGTCGCGCCTCACCACCATCGCCGCACTCGAGGGCCATGCAGGGAGCCGCCGGTCCCCACGCCGACGTTCAACCGCTTCGGGAACCTATCCTCGGAGCGCTTTAACACATCCTTCCCCTATGCCAATGAGGTGGGGGATGTCCGGGTCCACCTGATCGGCGATCCATCCCAGGGGTTAATGGAAAGAACCCCCGCCAGGCTGCATCGACACCGCCGCCCGACATACCAAGCCGAGGAGCATGCAATCTTCATGACCGCACCGCCGGTTTCGACCCATCTGACATGACGCCAGCGTCGGGCGTGAGTGGGAGAGAATGCCCGTCCTGGGGCACCAGCATCAGCAACCACTGTGGCCCGAGCCACTGCTGACTCCTGTTACCAGATCCCCGTGCATGTTGAGCAGGGGCAGCCGTGTGCCTGACTTGGATCCAAACCCCGACCGCCCTGCAGGCAGGTTGGGTCGAATCTCCTATTCGTGGACACTGGAAATGGACACTGCGGACCAATCCGCGGTAGTACCGCTCACCATGAGGGATCATTCCGTGCCACCGATCTGGGAAGCCGATAGCTTCTTCGCGACTGCTATGCTCCGGGTATGACTCCTTCCAGTGCCCACTGCATGGGTTATGAGTTCACTCCCCCTACTGCCAGCCGCGATCATGGAGCCGTTGTGTATCCATTCTCTCACTCACATGGAGGTCCTCCCCATGTCCCTTTCGACATCTGTCCTGGTGCTTCTCACACCCCGGCTTTTAGTACCCTCTTCCCCAGCTCTATTGTGACCCAGGGACCCCTGGACAGAAATCGTCCTTACCCTGAGGTGCTACTCAGGGGCAGGAAGGAAGGGCGTCATCGTCGTAGGAGGAATGTCAGGGGAGTCCAGACGGGAATCAGACCAGTCCGTTTCTCGGATTCTGAGGTAGAGTACGACTCGACGATGGAACCTCCCCCCCAACCCTTCGAGTTGAGTGCAGGTGTGGGGACGCGGCGCGTCAGTCTCGTACTCCACGAATGCGAGATCCGTATGATTCCCTCCTCTCTTTGAAGGTATATCCATGAGGACGAGGACTTTTTGTACCGCCAGGGATCAAGCCTGCAGTTTCCGCTGGCCTCCTCGGAAGCACCTCCCGCCCCTGTTAGGGAGGGTGAGGAACTTTTCTGGGGACCAACGGAAGAATCGCGAGGCGATACACCCTCGGCAAGAACCGACGCTCTGACAGGAGGCCCATTCGCTGGCCCATCCTATCGCGACGTGGCAGCCAGGGCACTGAAACCCCTGGAGGATGACCCAGGGATCGGCGGCCAGTCGTCCTGTTTGCTGTATTCCCCACCGGCCAGCCCACCGCCCCGACGACCTGCCTCGGCGCAATTTCCAATTCCCCGACTTTCCCTAGTGGACGATAAGGGTTGGAAAGTTCCGGACCCTGAACCGGAGCCGTGGATCTTCTGGACCATTCTTGCAGTGGGCCACTTCCCTGAGATGTTTTGGTCGGTCGCAGAATCGAGTTTTGATGTACCGGAGTCACTCACCCCAGGAGAGTTTGAATGCTTCCGCCGGATTCTTCGGGTGACTCACTCCCGCCTCCGCCATCATCTAACGCCTTATCTCGGGAGCCAAGCGCATCTCGAGGAGATTGGTGAGCAGTGCCGCCGGGTCGACCTAGCAGCACTCCCTGCGGTCCGGCACCCCGAGTCGCTGGATCACCACGAGGCCTTTCAGCAACAATGCGTCCACAGTTTTCAAGTACTCCACAGAGTTATTAAGGAGGTCACCCCCCACGCGCACGTGTGTGGGTGGGGGCAGTACGTTTCTCTCCTCTTCTGTGCGATCCGCTGGCAGCCCGATCCACAGGGTGGCCCTGAGGGAATTTCGGCAAGGGCAATAGCAGTCAACATGGCTGAACCGTCAGATGAGGTAAACATTGTGGAGCCCCTCGATGGAGACACACCCCCCGAGGACAGGCCGCTACTGGACCCATCTGGGAGGATCACTCACCAACAGAGGAGCCTCCTAGGCCTTCCTGTACCCATAGAGGCACTGGCGCTGGGCCGAAACATCGGCAAGGGTAAAGAGCCCATCAGTTCTATCAAACTCGCCGACCCATCTGCCTTAGTGCAGAAGGTATAGGAAGATCCCGAGAAGGAAACGCTGCACCAAAAGCTAGCCGAGCAAAAGAGACTAGTTGATGAGCTCCTGGCCGAACACATTGCTGAGCGGCAGCCTGACTACGGCAACCCTTGTCCAGGACAGCAGGGGTAGGAGCATCTACCCCTTGCTGAGATCCCCCCGGGCAACTGTGACCATGTCGTGTTCGCCGATAGGGGAGACACTGGAGCCCATGGTAAGAGGGCGCGATATGTTTCGCAGAACCCTCCCGAGCGGCGAGACAACCTGGGGGACCCTGCTCGATTTCCTCCCCGCGCTCCGAGAGTCGCTCCGCCAGCCGGCCCCCGAGCCGCTGAGCGCGACTATCATATCGAAGAGCCTGGCAATACGCTTGTGGTTAGAGATCCCTATCAGGATAGCAATCCGCATCTGGATGATCTGATGGAAGTACTCATCACTCACTTGGAGGCCCTGGAAACTCGGAAGGTGGTGATCCCACCGGATGGAAAGACGTACCCCGCATGGGTGGATGACATGCCGGCCCCGCCGGGATTTGGGAACCCAACTTTTCCCCCTTTAACGGGACTGGAGACCCGCCACAACACTTGTCTCACTTCAACACGAGGTGCGGGCCTATGTTAGGGACTCCGGCGCAACAGGAGGCTGCCAAGCTCCAGAGCTTCGTTCAGAAACTAGAAGGACCAGCATTCGTCTGGTACAGCCAGCTCCCTGTTGGATCAGTGACTAGATTGGAGGACCTTCGCCGGCAATTCCTCTACCAATTTAGTTCCACAACCCAAAAGACAAACATTGCAGTTCTCTTCAGGTGAAAGAAAAGGCCCGACGAGTGAGTCATAGACTTCGTCGCCCGGTGGAAGTGGCTCACGTACTCCCTTGACATGCCACTGACTCAAGAGAAATTACTGATGATTTGTGTGGGGAACGTCAAGGCGGAGTTGGTTCCTTCCATGATCACACAGAATTATCCTGTAGGGTTCCGGGACTTCTCGGATAAGGATCAGTGCCTCGAAGAAGCCCTGCAACAGGCCGGTCAGGCAAGCCCGCTGCCTCCTGTAATCTCTACAAGGAGAGCCGCCAGATCCGAGCCTGCTGATGTGGCGCAGATAGAGTCCACCAGAAAGCTAGAGTTGCTTCTGGTGAGGCCAGCTCAGCATGATCATAGGGGTCCACCCCCACAGCCTCCGGCCCAGCAGCGACTGCCTCAAAATCGGCAGGCGGCTTCGCGTAACTCACCGCCACCACCGAGGCGAGGTAATCCGGCTCCGCCTCCTCGGCCTGCTCCTCCGGACCCTGGCCATGGTCAGCCCCCAAGAGTCCCCTTTCCAGAAAGAAGGAATCAGGCTTACTCGTTTTGCAAGGCCCAGGTCCCCTATTATTTCCGTAGCGCCATGGAGTAGAGGATCATGCGACTGCCTGAGTGCAGGAAGCCAGAAGAGGCGTGTCTCACGGATCGCCCTAACTACTGCCCTTATCACTGGTTCCTGGGACACACCGTCCAGAAATGCTATGTTTTCAAGGACTGGCTCCAAGAATAGATTGAAAATAACATAGTCAGGTTGGGCCCAGCCCCGGTACAGGTGGCAGGTGTCTTCGTGGGATCAGATGGCAGTAGTGACGACGGGGATGGGTGGGAACATGTTTCCGACTGTGGGTCCCGGAAGTATAATTACTGGATGGCCCGCAGGACGGTCTCCCGTGCCCATGGCATCATCTGTGCCCACCTGGATCAGCCAGAGCCCTTGGAGTCTGCGAGCGCCGCTTCGGCATCGTCATCCCAGCCTACTTCTTCCTAGAAGAGCAGGTGGCGGCGCAAGAAGAAAAAACGTGCCCTGCCATTTCCGTCATCTTCTCACACGCTTGGCGATTTCATGACCCCGGAAAATGGGGATCCCTCCGAGACCCCGTACGGTAATAGATGACCCATCTACCGAGAGCCTAGGGTACACTTCGGTTAACACCATAGAGTTGGTAAATCCCTTTTCGGCTCTAGACGACGAGGTGCGCCAGGTGGACCTCCCCGAGAGACCGGGGTACGCTTCAGTTAACACCGTAGAGTTGGTAAATCCCTTTGTGGCTCCCGAAGACGAGGAGCGCTAGTTGGACCTCCCCGAGAGCCTGTGTTACGATTCGGTTAACACCGCAGTGTTGGTAAATCCCTTTTTGGCTCCCGACGACGTGGAGCGCCCGGTGGACCTCCCTGAGAGCCCGGGGTACGCTTCGGTTAACACCGTAGAGTTGGTAAATCCCTTTGTGGATCCCGACGACGAGGAGTGCCAGGTGGACCTCCCCAATGTCCTCAGCCGTCGCCAACATCGACAGAGCCGTGGCTATGTGTATTTCTAGGGCATGGCAGTCGTCACCTCCAGTCAGGTCGTGCACGCTACTGGGACCAGGCAGCAGTCCCGGTATAGCGAGCAGCACTTGCGTCTCCCTCACCTGGTGAAAATAGGTTCGCTTCCACCACCATTTGTGTTGCTGGATCGGGCGGAATTTCCTTGACCGCGTCACAACCAGCCCAGCCCTGCCACATGCCGACTACGGCCTTCCGGTCCTGGCATGGCAGCCACCTCTCGGGCTTTAGCCGGTGAACCGCGGGACATTCCTAGTACCAGTCAGTCACCGGTCCCGCCAGTAGGGCTCGTCATGCCCCCAATCGTAGAGCGACCTCCGGTAAGAAGAAGCTCACGTTTGGCGTGAAAGTATGATGTCCTGAAGCATCTGGATAGAATTTCGGTAAGGCTTTCCATCATCGAGGCCCTCCGCCTGTCCTCCGAAATGCGTGAGGCGCTCGCTGAGGCTCTAAGGAGCCCCCTCTAGTTTGAAGCGGAGGTCGCGTCCGCGAAAGCCTTCCACACCGAGGTGATTGAGGACTCCGAATGTCAGGCGGTTATCTCATTCTCCGGTGAAGATGAAGACCCTCCCATATAGGGGCACATTCGCCAGTTGTACATCACCGGCCAGTTCAATGGCGTGGAAGTTCGTCGTTGTCTTGTCGACATGGGTTCTGGGATTAACTTGATCCCAACTTGGACACTGCGAATGATGGGGGTTGTCCGAGGATGATTTAACTCCCTCCGACCTCAGAATCCAGGGGTATGACAGGACCGAGCAAACTCCACTCCGCAAGATTTGTCTGAAGACCCAGTTCGTCGGCTTAATTGACAATAATGAATTCATGGTTGTCTCTCATGACACTGCCTACAACGCATTGATGGGTAGGCCGTAGCTCCATCTTCACGCAGCGGTTCCCTCATCATACCATCAATTCCTCAAATACTCCCTTAAGGGTCGAGTGGGTGAGGTCCAAGGAGATGTGTCTCCCTTTGCCTCTTGTGAAGCTCGTTACTTGGACGCGGAATATTACAAGAGCAAGGACAAGAAAATCCTGGCAGGTGAGGTTGAGCCAGCCGGTGTCGTGGGTGATCGCTGGGCAGGTTTGGATGACGCATATGTCTTCCCAATCCATTAGTTGGAGGCCACAACTCCCGATATGGGAGAGTGCTTTGTTGTCTCGGGTACCAGAGGAATGAATATTTCCAGGTCTAAGCGATGGTGGGAAATTACCTCGTACTCTTACACCAACAAGGCCCGGGTGATCCCCAAGCCTCCTATCCTCGTACGATATCGGGACGTTGGGCTCATGGCAACGACAGTACGTCATACGTGCCTGTTTCGCCGAGCCGGGATCGACCGGCCCAAGCCAACATGTCACCACTGCTTCGATGTCGTAAAGCGTGGCCCCTTGGGCCGCAGGCCGGATGGGATTGGATCAACCGCCTTCGTCGCCATGGTCTCTGCGGTGTAAGAGTCTCCCGTCTTGATGACCTCTACCGCCCAAGCCGGTGCCAGCTCCCCATCAGGGTCGAGCAGCCCCGAAACGGCTCCCCCCGTGTAAAATCCTTTCACAATCAAAGAAGAAGATATGGAAGATGATCATCTTGCCTTTGAGGAGGGCATCTCTGCCACGGTCGACGAGCTAGTACAGGTGAACCTCGGTAGTGAGGCGGACCCGTGACCCACCTTGGTCAGCGCCGCTATGCCTCCCGAGGAACGACAACAGTACATAGACTTCCTCAGATAGCACCGTGATGTGTTTTCCTGGAGTTATGACGAGATGTCGGGACTAGAACCCCAGGTATCCGTCCACCACCTTGGCCTCGCAGCAAACCTTCGCGGGTTCATGCAGGCTCCCAGAAAAATGAACCCCTTTCATGGTGCCATGGTTGAGGCCGAAGTTGATAAGCTCATTAAGGACAACTTCGTCAAGGAAGTCCAGTAACCCAGGTGGCTAGCCAACATTGTGCCCGTCAGGAAGAAGAACGGGCAGATCAGTGTCTGTATCGACTTCTGCGATCTTAATCGCCACTGTCCGAAGGATGACTTTCCCCTTCCCACGACAGAGCTGTTGATCGACGCAACGATCGGGTTCCAAGCCCTCTCCTTCATGGATGGGTACTCCGGGTACAACCAGATCCAGATGGCCCCCGAGGATGAAGAGTTCACTGCCTTCAGGGCCCCCCAGGGCACTTTCTGATATCGGGTTATGCCCTTCGGCCTGAAGAACGTGAGTGCCACCTATCAACGGGCTATGCACCACATATTCAAGCCGATCGTCGGGACGTTGGTGGAGTGATATGTAGATGACTTGGTGGTTAAATCTCGTCAGTGCCAGGACCATCTCAACGACCTTGAGAAAGTGTTCGGTTTGCTCTGTTCTCGCCACTTGAAGATGAACCCGTTGAAGTGTGCCTTCGGGGTCACCTCAAGAAAGTTTCTTGGCTTCATCGTTAGGTATCGAGTTATCGAGATCAACCCCGAGAAGATCAAGGCCATCAGTCAGATGCCTCCCCCAAATAATATTCAGGAGCTTCGAGGCCTCCAAGGCCACTTAGCCTATATATGCCGATTCATTGTGAATCTAGCCGGAAAGTGTAAGCCCTTTTCTCGGTTCATGAAGAAAGGCACCGCCTATGGGTGGGATGAAGAGTGTTAGACCGCTTTTGAGGAAATCAAGAAGTACCTGCTTCAACCTCCGGTCCTGATGCCACCCATTCTCGGAAGGCAGCTGGTCCTTTACGTGACCGCCGTGGAGCGATCCCTCGGTGCCCTTCTCGCCCAGAAGAACAACGAGGGAATGGATAATAGCCTCTACTACCTCAGCCTCATGCTCCTCGATGCGGAAGTTAGATACTCTCCCATCGAGAAAAGATTCCTGGCGCTCGTATTCGCAGTACGGAAATTGCGGCACTTCTTACAGCACCACGAGGTACAGCTGGTCTCTCGGGTAGACCCGTTGAAATACATCCTGAGACGGCCTATGTTGACCGGCCGATTGGCACGCCGGGCGGTGATCCTATAGCAGTTCGACATTAGGTTCGTACCTTAGAAGGCCGTCAAAGGACAGGCGTTGGCAGACTTTTTAGGTGCCCACCTGACCTCCGCGGACTAGCCACTAGATTTGGGCTTTCCTGATGAGGAAATCCTCTCAGTCGATCACGCCACCCCGTGCTGGAAGATTCACTTTGATGGCGCCTCCCGAAGCCCTACCGGTAGAAGGATCAACGATCCTAGGCTTAATAGTGTGGGCATGGGTATCCTCTTCATCACCCCGGAGCAAGCCGTTCTGCCATATTCTTTCTTTTTGTCAGAAGGCTGCACCAACAATGAGGCAGAATATCATGCCCTCATTACTGGTCTCGAGTTGGCTTTGGAGGTTAACGTACCCCACCTGTATGTCAAAGGGGACTCTGAGCTAGTCATCAAGTAGGTTAACGGTCACTACGCTGTCAGGAAGCCGGAACTCATGTCGTTGCTGGAATGTACTCTCCATCTAATGGCTAAGTTCCCCTCCCGACCAGATGTCGTTCACGTTCCCCTGTCACAGAACAGTCGAGCAGATGCTTTGGCCAGCCTGGCCACATCACTCGAGGAGCCCGAACAAGATGACCTAATCATCCACATGGCGCACTGAAGAGTCATTGCTCCTGTTATCCCGGAGGGCGATCGTGGTCTATGAGTGAACCATCTCACCACTGGTTCCCCCACGTCAGGACCCCCCGGGGCTTCAGGCGTGGTGATCGAGATAGTTCCTGACTAGAGAACACCCTTGGTTGAATATCTCCAGCACGACAGTCTTCCGATGGACCGAGAAGAGCAGGAACGAATACGGTGTCGCGCGCCGCAGTTCACCCTTCAGAACAACCCCAGCCATGAGCAGCTCCTTTACAGGAATGGGTTTGACGGTGTTCTCCCCCGTTGTCTTCACGGAGTGGAGATCCCACAGGTCATGCAGGAAGTGCACGCTGGCTCCTGTGGCGCCCACAAGGCCGGGTCGAAGTTGTCCCACCAGATTCGTAGACTAGGATACTTCTGGCCCTCCATGATCCATGACTGCATCGAGTACGCCAAGAGGTGTCATGCGTGCCATGTTCATGCTAACTTTGTGCATTGGCCACCAGATCATCTCTATACTACTAAGTATTCTTGGCCCTTTGCGGTCTGGAGTTTGGATGTCATAGGGACTTACCCGCCGGCGACGGCTCGCTAGTGCCGGTTCATCTTAACCACCACAGATTTCTTCTCAATGTGGGTAGAGGAAGCCCTGCTCAGGGAAGTCAAGGATGGTTCTATCTCCTACTTCATGAACTCCAATATCATTCACGGTTTGGAATACCTCATGCTATCCTCACGGATAATGGAACCAACTTCCGAGTGGCCGAGCTGAAAAGATTGTACGCCAAGTACAAAATTCTCTCTAACCACACCTCCCGCTATCATGCGCAGGAGAATTGACAGATTGAGGCATTTAACAAAACCCTCTCTAACATTCTGCAAAAAATGGTTGGTCAGAACAAGAAAAGTTGGCCGGACAAGCTCTCCAATGCCCTCTGGGCTTATAGGACGACGACTCTCAATTCCACCCAGGTGACTCCGTATTCCCTGGTATACGGAGCTGAGGCCGTCCTTCCCATTGAGGTCAAGCTTCCCTCATTGCGCACGGCGGTCTACGACCAGCAATTGCCAGACAGAGTTGCCGAGATCCGTCTATCCGAATTGGAAGCGCTGGACGGAAGTAGGCTTCACGCTTTACATAAGTTGGAAAGGCATCTGATAGGATGGCTCGAGCATTCGATAAGAAGGTTTGCCTCTGCTCATTCTTGCAAGGTGACCTGGTGCTGGCTCTTAGAGTGCTAATGATTCCCGGTAGGAAACCACCCAAGTTGGATCCCAAGTGGGAAGGGCCTTTTATTGTCCATAAGGTCTATCCCAATGGAGCGTATTCCCTGGTGACTATGGATGGTGAGTGTATCACTCCTCCCACCAACGCCAGGTTCCTCAAGAAGTACTTTGCCTAGACTGTCTGGTCCTGCATGACCTTAAACTGTATGGTCCAGCAGGACCATAAACTACACTCTGCCCTACATCTGGGCTCCATGGTCCGAGCTCTATGACCTAAAACTAAGATCCTATTTTGGTTCTTCCCTTTTCTTGGTCCGAGCTCTAAGACCTAAAAATAATATCCATATTTCATCCAACATGACGTTAAACTATATCGCCAGAACAACGTCTAGCTTGATTCCCATCCAAATGGGATACGTTGGAATGCCCAGACCATTCATCTTTGGGTCCAGCTTGAGATCCGCTGTCACGTCTGTTTCGCCTTTGGGACCTCAACCATAGGGTTGCATGGCGTGGTGTGAGATTTTGTCCCCATTCACGTCGGGTTTTCAATATCTGCACCACGCGCACCCTGTCCTTAGGGTTTAGCCCTCCTTTGTCCAATGGCATTTAAAGATGCATATCAAGAACTACGTGTGGCTTGGTTCCCATCCTTATGGGATACGTAGGACCGCCTGAACACCTAGATGTCAGGTCCAGCCCCATCTCTTAGGAGATCCCACGATCTCCCGGTGCCCAGGGTGTTTGGCATTACACCCCCTCTTTTGCCCAGGGGTCCGCCATATTTTGGCCGCTCTCGGACTGAGCCCTCTGACCCTTTCCAGTGGTCTGCTCATGTGCTCAAGGCACTCTGGTCTAGAACTTGGAATGCCGGATTCGACTTAGGCAAGTTCCATCCACTTTCCAAGCTTTGTGTTCCCCTTCATTCGGGCCCCCGTCATCCTTCACACCCGGAGGGACCCCCAAGAACGGCCTAGATACAACGCCCAAGGGCTCTCCTACCATCATGGGCCAACGCCGCCGAGGATTTCAGAAAACTAATTGATACAAATCCAGCATCGCAGACATGGTCAACTGTTGATGATCATTTGTTTGTCCCCATGGCTAACACGACAGGATGCTGCGTTGCGAACATGGTCAGCAGTAATCCTCAGTCGTTACGCCGGCTTCCCCAGGCCCTGAGTGTTGGTGGCATTGTTCATGTCATGTTCCGCCCCACTGCGTCAAGGTGGAATCTCGACACTCCTTGTACTAACCCTCAGTACACCCCCGCATATCAGACAGACCGAGCTGCATAACAGTGTGTCTCGGGGCTCCCACGATCTGAGCGCTAGAGTATGTGCTTGGGTCTCTTCTTTACGAGTTTCATGTGGCTTGACCTTCATCCCCTTAGGGAGTGACGAGTCGCCCAGACATTGCGTTTCGGGCCCAGCATAGTTGGGAGCTAGCATCTCCTGCCCCTCCTTGATTGTTGAACCTTCGTAGGCCCCTTTGGCCCGAAGCTCCTCTCTCGGATGGTCCAAACCATACGACCTTAAACTATGTTGTTGGTCCAAACCATATGACCTTAAACTATGTTGTTCGTCCAAACCATATGACCTTAAACTATGTTGTTGGTCCAAACCATACGACCTTAAACTGTGTTGTTGGTCCAAACCATATGACCTAAAACTGTGTTGTTGGTCCAAACCATATGACCTTAAACTGTGTTGTTGGTCCAAACCATATGACCTTAAACTGTGTTGTTGGTCCAAACCATATGACCTTAAACTGTGTTGTTGGTCCAAACCATATGACCTTAAACTGTGTTGTTGGTCCAAACCATATGACCTTAAACTGTGTTGTTGGTCCAAACCATATGACCTTAAACTGTGTTGTTGGTCCAAACCATATGACCTTAAACTGTGTTGTTGGTCCAAACCGTACGACCTTAAACTGTGTTGTTGGTCCAAACCGTACGACCTTAAACTCTGTTGTTGTTCCAAACCGTACGACCTTAAACTGTGTTGCTAGTCCTATCACACGACCCTAAACTGTGACATTATCGTCCTGGACGCACGCTGAAAAACGGTGCTATATTGTGGTGACCTCGTTGTAGAAGACATCACATTGGGTATTGGTCTTGTGCCATGCCATTTGTCAATGACTATCACAGCTTGATGCTTGTGGCGACACCATGGCCTACTACTCTAGGTCTGTCGCTTCACAAAAAAAACCACTCACCTTAAATGACAAACAAGATTTATCAAATTCCCCTTCTTTTAGTGCAAGGGCCACGCCCGCACTCCCCTTTTACCTTGGCACTAGTACTTTACCATGTCACATTCCAGAACTACGTATGGCTTGATTCTCATCCTCATGAGATACGTAGGAATGCATGGGGCACTTCCCCGTGGGTCCAACCTACCTTCATGTTCGGTCCCTCGATTCAAGAATTTCCCCGGAGAGCACATGGTAATTAGGGCTTAGGTCCTCATTCACGCTGGATTTTGTAACTGCCGTGCGATGTGTCTGTTTCTCCCTTTTCCCACCTCTCAGTCCGAGCTCTAAGACCTAAAACTAAGATCCTCTCGGTCCGATCTCTAAGACCTAAAACTAAGATCCTCTCGGTCCGATCTCTAAGACTTAAAACTAAGATCCTCACGGTCCGAGCTCTAAGACCTAAAACTAAGATCCTCACGGTCTGAGCTCTAAGACCTAAAACTAAGATCCATATTCCACCCCGCATGACATTAAACTGTATTCCGTCTCGCATGACGTTAAACTATATTTTGAAGAACTACGTGTGGATTGATTCTCATCCTTAGGAGATACATAGGACCACCAGACGTTTCATCTTGGGTCCAGCCCCATGGATTACTAAACCCCGTCCTTCCTTATTGTCAGCCACTCGACTCGACTTCATAAGAAGTGCTGTAATCGAGATATCTACCCCGAGTATGTTCGGGATGCCCCATTGGAATAATGGGAAGCGGAAGTTATCTCGCCAAAGAGGTCCTTCCTAGAAATTGGGACGACCCGTGATCAGGTCGGTACGTCTGCCTAATGCACCTTCGCCATGGTGGCGCAATTTCGGGAGTGTTGGACTCTATTCGAACAAACCACCACTCCACCTTCCACGCCTTGCATCCCCCCTTATTCGGATCCTCATTTCCTTTCATGTTTGAAGGGACCCCCTAACAGTATGGATGCTCGACCTATGGTCCGCCTACTGTCCTGGGCCAACATTCTGGAGAACTGGTCATGTTTGACAGGACCCCCTAATAGTATGGATGCTTGACCTATGGTCCGCCTACTGTCCTGGGCCAACGTTCCGGAGAACTGGTCATGTTTGACGGGACCCCCTAACAGTATGGATGACAGACATATGGTCCACCTATTGTCCTGGGCCAACGTTCTGGAAAACTGACCAACGATATTTGAGTTAGGCCCCGTGTTGCGAACATGGTCAGCGGTGAGCCCTCTTTTATTGTCCCCCCATTCTAGGCTAATGTGATATGGATGTTGTGTTTCCGCCACGGTTGACAGTTATCCTCCATGGTTGTGCCGCATTGGGTTCCGAATTTGGGCAGCATGATTCACCCTTCCTCTCCATTCCCCTGTATTCGGATGGATTTCAATGCCCCCGGCATTGCCCCGCTTGTGTGTAAGATCACATTGAGAAGTCGACACATCAATCGGCTCAGGGGTCTCCTCAGAAGTCCAGGCCCATGTTTGGATGCCTGAAGCTTGGTCAATGCTCCACAGTTGAACGAAATGATTGTACGAGCATCTTCTTCTTCTTGCGTTGGGAACGACCCACAGGAGCCTAGGGATGAGTTGTTATTTGTTTCGAAACTATAGTTGAGCGCATTAAACCAAGGGTACAAATGAATGGATTTCACCACATATTAGATTGAGATGATGAACAGTACAAGAAGAAAGTTCATGAGATGGAAAAAAACAAAGCCCTTAGGGATTAGCGTGCTGAAGTGATCTTTCCAGCGCTGCTACCCTCTGGCTGGTAGCCTCCAGGACCGCTTATCACTCTTTGAAGACTCTCTCCTCAGTGTCCACCATAGATCGTAGCTCGCCAGCCCTAGCTTGTGCCTGCACCCGCTCGGTTTGAAGTATGATCATCTGGTGACTCGCCTCCACCAGTTGATCCTGCGCATCAGCCAGCTAGGTCGTCAGTTTCTCCACAACCTCAGAGCATGTTGCGATGAAAGCCTGATTATCTGCCGCCTGCCCTTCGAGGTGCCAGACTTCCTGATCCGCCCTTAGCAGCTCTTGAGCGCTCACCGATCCTTCCCGGCACTGGGAAATGTCGGTGCGCCGGCTTCTCTCGCGTATCTTCTCGGCCATGTAATCACGGACCGTCAGATGAAGGCGCTAAGCGTCAGCCCCTCCGGCGCATAGGAAGCGCAGCCAGGTCTGAAGTGATCCCATCCGCCTCAGCCAATCCGACTGGGGCTGCTTGAGGAAGAGCAGGATACACTTCCACCCTTTGCGTCGTGTCATCTGGCTCTCCTCGGCGGCCTCTGAGTCTGAGTCATCTATCTCTCAGGGTCAGCGGGTCGGTATATGGGGAAGACCGCAAACAGATCAGTAGCAGGATCCGCCCTAGGGATGTCTTCGTGAGGAATAGAATCCTCGACATCCGGGCGACCTTCTCTCGCCCTAGCATCGATGACGCCTCCACCAGCTTCTGACCGCGTTTCAGGAACATCGCCACTAATGTCCGCCGCCCCCTGTTCATCAATTGTCGGGGCCGACTCAGTGCAGAGAGCATGTTCCGAGCGAGGTGGTAAGTCCGCCGCTGGTCCACTCGCGGATGGCATGGGCTCCACAGCCTGACGTGCCTCCAGTGTTGAGATCACTGCGCAAGGGATACGCTAGTCATATGGGATCTTTTGACACCAAGCACCAGTAGTGAAGTGGGAGACTTACAGGAATCCAGAGCGTTGGTCCCCAGTGTTTCGGCCGCTGCAGGAGCCGCCGTAAGGGGAGACCCCTCTGCGGTGGTTAATTCAATGATGGGTGTTGGATCCCCATCATGTCCCACTGGCTCCTCTCCTCCCTTCTCTGGTGGGGATGCCCGTCCACCGCTCGAATTCTCTTGAGTAGGATGGGGAAGTGAGTTAGAAGTTGGAAGGTAGAATGGATGAATGAGGGAAATGAATGAAGACACAGAAAAACCTCGAGAATCTCGGTTATGTCGAGATCTGAGTCGACAATCTCACCGCTCTCTCGGAGACTCCCTTGGTAGGTTGCCCCTTGCAACCCCTCACTTTCGGGCTCCTCTTCTTCGTCTTCACCCTCACCTTCGTCCTCTCCGATTTCCTCCTCCCCCTCCGACTCCTCGTCACTGTCTCCTTCTCCTGGTGTCATCGCTTCCAGATCATGCTCCTGGCTGAGCATCACTTTCACTACGAAAGTTGGCTCCGCACGCCACCCCCTTTGGCGTGCGTATGCGTCCATGGCCGTCAGATAAGCATGCCACCGATGGAAGTTCACTCGGTCAGTAATTCGAACAAGCCCGACCTCTGGCAGTTGGATCCCGTTTTGCATTATCTTCTTCCAGATGGCTTCGACGCTTAGCGATTGTCGCAGGGTCATCCAGGCTGACCACAGTGCTGGGAAAATTGCGTCTTAGGAAGGTTCGAGCAGATATCTTATCTGCTTCCCGGGAAGTTCCCTGGCTGCCTCGTGTGACCCCCCCGGGGGTAACGAGGATGTGGCAGCACAATGTGATGTTCCTACTGCCGAAGTCCCAGCCTGTGCAGGCCTCGCTGCATGACGTGCCCTTGGTTCCCCCCTTCCGATGGCACCGTGCCTTCTTTCTCGTCGCCCGGTTTCCGCGCGAGTAACGTCGAGTTTCCGGATGCGCTTGCGTAATAGTCCCTCAGGGTACACAATGGTCCAGTTTTCGGCATATTCGGTTGCTAGGCCGGCATCGACCCATGTTGGAGGAAGAGTAACGATGTCGCCAGAGCCGAAAATGGTAAACATCAACCACATCTTGTGCAGGAGGCATGGATTCTTCTCCTGCCAGACAGCCGTGAATACCTTCTTCAACATTCGTTGGAGGAACCCGAACTGCCTGGCGAATCAAGATGGCACGTAAGGCGCGCAGATCACCTTCCCGTCGATCCGAGCCACGAGCACCCCACCCCGAATGCTCTGGAAGTATTCCTGCTGTTCCAAAGAGCCTCGCCCGTTGTCTACCATCTGGCCGACTGGGGTAGGAAATGGGATGAAGTTGAAGTTGGCATGGTTGCCGATGCGAATCCTCACACCCTCCTCATTGAGCGTCAATGGCGCCACCCCTGTGATGTTTAGCAAGGACGGTTGCAGACCATTTCCCGAAGGACGGACGACGTTTGGGAAAGTATACCAGCCGAGATGAGCCGCCACCCAGCCATGGAAGATCTAGAAGGGACCACTTACTCTCTGAGGCAACCCCCCTCGTGAGATGCACCCCAGGATGGTATACAGCTTGGCCAGCATGGGGACTCCCAAGTTGAACAGTTTGTTGGCGGCCATGGAGCCCGCCATCGCCAAAGTCGCTGGACGGACGACCATCCTCGCGTCCCGCACCGGCAAGAGCCACTCGCTCAGGAAGGCGACAAGGAACCCGGCATACCGGACATTCGGGTCTCGGGCCTCAGTGACGCGGTAACCCCATGATTGGTAATGCCCCACCTCCAGGGTCTTCCAATAGGACCTATCCTTGCTCCTCTGAGTCGCGGTTGGGCACTGTTTTCCCTGTCCCGGCATCTTGACGGCGGGATCCCTCTCAAGGAACAGGCTGAACCAGCCCTTGCAGGTGATGTCCTCCAGGAAGTCCTTGATCCCGAGCCTCTCCTTGGCCAGTTGCAGTGGGTGCCACATCAGCATAGGCGTCCGCAACCTGTCTCCCCAGGTGTTCTTTGGTGGAACGAACTCATCATATTGGTAACCCTACAGTGGGATACCTTTGATGCAGTGAACGTCCCAGAGACTGATGCCGACTTCCCCATGATGAAGGTGGAACGTGTTGGTGTCAGGAGACCACCAGGTGAATAGCTCCGGTCCGAGTTCAGGCTGACGGTGGAAATGGAACTGCGATGTCCATACCGCCTCGAACAGGCCGATATACCGCAGTTCGTCCCCGAACTGGTCATAGGTATGGCGAACCCAGAATGCCCAGGCCCATTCTCTGGTGAAGTTACCCCCAAACCATAGATCCCAATCTTTCAGCCAACCCTTCGTGTCGTCTGTGATGCTTTGACGGAACGTGCTCGCGTAGAGGGCCGGAGAATCCTCCGCCACAGGCTCGTCCTCGGTAATGGTCCTAGTCCTCAGGTTCAGGACATAAACGTCCATATGTCTAGTTTCCCTGGAAGGATGGCCGTTGTTGGAGATGTTGTAGAGAGGAAGTTCGTCCTTCCGAGTCACCCACGACCGCGGCGTGTCCACCTCGAAGCCCGGCAGTGGCACATCCTCTAGGATGCCAAAATTCTAGAGCGGGAAGTTGTCCGATAAGGGATATGCCTTTTGGGCCGGATTCAGCAGGTTGAACAAGGTCAGATTGTTGGAGACAATCACCTTGGCGCCATAAACCTCCTCGTTTTCCGCCATTTCTATCCTACGGGCAGCGGCTTCCCCCTCATCAACTCGGTTTGCTGCCATCTCAAATCTATAGGGAGTTGGGAAAAATCAAGATGCAGGGTGCGGAATCGGAGAGTTCGGCGCGAAATTTGAATGAGTTGCGCGAAATCCTGGAGATGAGCGCGCAATCGGCACATGAAGCGCGGAAAAGCCCGAACATGCGCGAAATCACGACCAAATTTCGGATGGAATTCCGCGCTACCAGAGCATTATTACACACAGCAGCGGAAGCGATTTCGCGCACGAGAGTGATAAGCTTATCGCGCGGAAAAAGCGGAAGTACGAATTTGGGACCCATCACCCCTTTTTATAGGAGAGGCCAGGGTTCCGCGCTGTGCGAAAAGAGGATTTCGCACGCGTCCGTAGGTTTTGCGCGCCACATCAGAATTTTGGGCGCAAATGGACCAGACAACTTAGCCTTTCGGCAGTTCGACGTTTCCCTTGGAATCCGATCTTTGCGACCTCTCGCCGATCCAATTCCAAGGGGGGGAATTTGTGGACACCGAAAAAAGTCCGTAACTCTAGGAGGATGTTTCGAAATGACGAAGCGAAGTCATATTCGGAATTAGAGGCCCGATCCAGAGGCCCGGGATGTGGTTCACGAAATAAAGGAGGCTCTGCGCGAAAAATTGTTCTGCGCATGTAGAATCACCGGGTTTTGCGGAATTGATCCGTTGAGGGGCGCAATCTTTGCACGCCACGGTTCTGCGCGGCGAGCTTTTGCACGCCGGCTACGCTCGGCGCGAAGAATTTCATGCGCCGCCTAGATTCCGCGCTGGAGGTCGCCTATAAATAGAAGGTGACCTTGAACGGTTTGGGGTTGAGGAATCCGAAGAGACTCCCTTGCGCGCAATTCAGCTCCCCCCCGCGCGCAAGATGACTTCCAGGTAAACCCTCATTTTGCGCAACCTTTCCCCGGAGTTCGCCTTTGTGCGCAACTCCACCAGCTTCAGTGAATTTTCCCCCTCCTCGGTGTTCCAGCCTTGTGCGCAATCCGTGTCTCTTGCGCGCAATACCCTGCCGTGCGCGCAATACCCTGCGCGTAGTTCTCTCTCCGTGCGCAATTCCTTTGCTCCAATTGCGGACCGTCTCGATCTTTTACGCGCAAACCTTCCCTTTTGCGTGCAAAGCCCAGGACCCCTCACCTCGACACCCCTTGGCTGCCCCCTACACCGACACCTGATGTCTCCCCTGTCGGGCATGCGCGCCATGCGTTGTTTTTCCGTACGGCCTTCCAGGCTCATGCAAAGTAAACTCAAGGTCCCTTGGGCAGTGTTTCCCATTGCGTTGCTTTGCCATATGCTTCTCCGCATAGGACCGCTAATGGATATTTCTTCTTCGCATAGCCACGCAAACGTGGACCCCCCGGTGGTTCGCCCTGCGGCCCCCTTCATCATGGCCTTGCCGATGCCTTCCCTTCCACAATGGGTAGAGGGCGTTGGGCATGTAAGGCCTAGGGGTGTGGAGCGAACCCACCTCGTCCAAGCTGCAGGACATTAAACTGCTAAACACATCGTCTTTAACACAAGAAGTTAAACTGTGGCCTCACCCCGTGCTTCGCACGCAGGGTCCCCCCAGCTCGGACATTTTTTACGCCCACTCGTCTCCACGGGAATGGACTCTTCCTCACATGGAATGAGATCTTCCTTTCCGGAGCGGCGTTTTTCCGCGGGGGAAGGGCTGCCTCAGAGCGTAAGCCCCTAGCCTTTCTTGCAGATGATTGCACCCGTGCATCTCCGTAGATCCCCTCTGCCTAGGCCAGTGGAGTCCTTTTCCCACTGCCCTTTGTCGCACCACGAGCCTCCACCCTGGAGTAAGCCACGACACCAAGGGCTGTTAACCACGCGTAAGCCCCTATTTCCTCTTTGGGCTGCTTTACGCATAAGCCCCATTCCGCTTCTCACGGATGCACCCTTCACGATGTGATCATCTGGTCCTTGCTGCCTCTTGTTTCCCACACTGAGCATGACTCACGTGGGATTAGAGCGCGCATCGACCATGACATCCTATTATGGGCCGCGCCAGAGCGTAAGCCCCATCCCAGCGAACTACGTGGACTTTGTTCCATGCTAACGCACAGTACGTAGGAAGCCTCCATGAGGTTCAATCCCACCACCCAGTCGTCCCGACCTCTCCATGTCGGTTCCCCGACCACCTGGGCCGCCTCAAAGCGTAAGCCCCAAACCCTTCATCCTGCATGACGTTAAACTGTATTTCGTCCCGTATGACATTAAACTGTATCGCGTCCCGCATGACGTTAAACTGTATTCCCCACCTTGGGCCTCCCCAGAGCGTAAGCCCCAAACCCTTCGTCTCGCATGACGTTAAACTGTATTCCGTCCCGCATGAAGTTAAACTGTCTCACGTCCCACATGACGTTAAACTGTATCCCCCCTCTTAGGCTGTCTCAGAACGTAAGCCCCATGTCTCACTCCACCATCCATCCTGATCCTTACCTGGGCCGCCACATCCCGGTGAGATCATGCCACCCCATCCCACTCCATGACACCCGGGAGGCCGCCCACGTGCTGGCCCCAAAATCGGTGTTCCCTCCCTAGGGATCCATCCACCCGATCCGTCTCCGCAAGACGTTAAACTCCAACATACCCCATGTTAAACATGGGAAGCTGAGGAAAACCTTAGATGGTACATATCCCCCGCGTTCGATGCGGGATGTCTCGGGCTTCTGCGCCCTCAAGAAGCCCTGTGATGAGGGACCAAAGACAGACATGTCGACGAAGCCCCAACGTGACCACTCTCCTCACCGAAGGTTGCTATCCCGACAAGACCCCTTCGAGTGTCTTGACGGAAGAAGCGTAATTAACTGGCATCCATGTAGATATGGCACCGGGTGTGAGCTTCACGAACCCGTCTTAAATCTATGAGGGAGACCCATACTTGGTAATGAGCTCCGAGGAGGAATCCACGGAAGGAAGAACCGACATCCCATCATATCCGTTTCGATCAAGGATCAGACATCCCTGAACAAGGAACGGATGCCCCCCGCCTTTGGAAAGCGGGAATGCGAGGCAACAAGCAGCGCGTTCTCCCCCACAGACGGATGGGCGCGCCCCGGCGAAAGCGTCGGAAACAACATTCCCTCTTTGTTAAAATATTATTTATGGTTCATGTGGTTATTAGATTAGTAGAATACCCATGTCTATGTTTTATTGTGGAATTATTAACTCATCTCATATTCCTTCCACAAAGTGTTAATTTTAATTATTAGTAAAGACATGTGTTTTAAATTATTCATCATGCCTAATGTTTTTGTTATCTTCCACTATATTTCAAACCCTTACTGAGAATTTAATCTCACCCCATTCTTATGTTGTATTTTCCCAGGATTCAAAGAAGTCTATTATGATTGATAAGAAGGTTTAAGCTAGGGTATTAATGGAATTCTTAAAGGATCATTAGTGTTTTGTTTTATTTTTCTAATGTTTAATGTAATGTCCATGTATGTAATCTATTTTCTAAGACTGTTAATCTAATCGGTCCTTTGGGACTTGTTTCCTTATAATCATGCCAATGTATTAAAATAAAGCACCAGATCTGGGATTCTGGGGTTGGGGCATTACAGTTGGTATCCATGGAAGTTTATCAATAGCCTTGGAAATTTATTAGATAAACTCTGATTAGAAAACATTACGCTAAGATAGACATTCTGTATTTGTATAGAAGAACTTCCTAGAATTTTGGTAATGTAACGATTTTATGTATTTTCCAAGAAATACACCCCTGTCTAGATACGAACAGGTAGAGGAGGCTCTGGCACAAATTTACCTTGGTTTGAAACTCCAACAAGGAGTTTTGGGCATGACCCGGGGTATCCTGGTACATGATAATGGGCATTGCTGCACTCATGGTTATGAAACTCCTTGGGGATATGCTAAGGATAATTCACAATTTCAGTACAAGCCATTATGAAGGATTTAAGAAAAAACACTTCCTCGAAGAAAACATTTTATGATAATAGATTATATTTTTAATCTTTCCAATTTATGATAGATATTTTACAATTTTGGAATTATGCATTGCGATTCAAATACTAAAATAGTGTATACCATTGTTTAGAAATGGCTCCTAGTAGAAGGAATTATAATTACAGCAATATGCATGATCAAAAGATTTAAATGGATCATATCATTCATGGTATTAAGACATCCTTTAAAAGAGAAACAATTTCCCATGTATTCTCATCATATGGAGAAAGAGTATCAAGTGTTAATAAGATAAGTAAATAATTATCTTAGTCTAATTTATTTTAATGGAAGCAAGATAAGAAAAGGATGGAAGAGAAAAAGATATATAATGGGAAGAGGGTAAAGAAAAATTTTACCATATGTGATAAGTGTGGATGGAATCACCTTGGTAAATGCTTTAAGGGAATGGGAGTTTGTTATAAGTGTGGAGAAAGAGGACACAATGTATGTGATAGAAAATGCATGAAAGAAATTTCAAATGTACAATGCTTAATATGAAAGGAGTTGGGACACTACATGAATAAATGTCCCAATTATCAGAGTATACATGAAATGATGCTATTGGGTAATAATCAAGTTATGATACTACTAAAGATGCTGAGGAATGATTATATTTCTTATGTTGTTATTAATGTATTGTGTCATTTGAGTATTGTATTAATGATGTACATGTTATAAGAATGATAGTGTATATAAATATTGTACTGTAGTACTATTTAATTATGTACTTGAGATTGTGAGTAAAGAAGAAAAATGACTCAATATCAGGTTAACTATTTTTTAAAATATATGGTTGAGAGAATGATAAACCATAACATGGTTTTGATACTGAGGTAGTGGTTTTGTAATAATATATGTTTGATTTTTATAAATTATATTGAATGTTATTAACAACCTTAAAACTGATTAATGGTTTGCATATTCCATCATTGTTGATGTTTACATCATTTTTGGAAATAATGAGTATATCGAGTATTATATAAGGAAAAATGGACAATGAATGTAATCAATAAGGTTTTATGGTAATTCAAGGTATTGTAATATTTTATAATAATACACGATTAAGGTATTCAAAAGTTATTACACGAAAAAAAGGACCTTAATTTTGTTTACCTTGTTTATTAGTTTTGGATGTTGAAATTAGACAGAAGTAATTTGGATATATATAAATATAGGAATCGATTATGTTTAACATTGGATACATTGGTTAAGGTTAAATCTTTTCTTCAGATTATTTTTGGATTGTCATATAAAGGACAACTCGGATGTTGGGTGACTACCTGTCGCATCTGGAAAGGCCGCGAGACATGAACCCACAACCGAAGGGTGACAAGGTTAGATCACCTACCACAAGCATATGTGATTCCCTTGTTGGTATAATTAATTTTTTTAATAGTCTTTCAAATGAAATATAAATTCATTATATTTCGAACGATTTACGATTATGATAAATAGAATATATTTGAATTCCCTTATCTTAAGTTATGAAAGATGAGTTTTTGGTAGGAATTAGTTGAAGGATGAAATTTTACATGTCATGTATATATTTTTTCCTTTGATTATATGAATTAAATAATTATTAGACTTTAGGGAAGGGATCGTAAAACCTAAAATGTGTTATTATAATTCCTTATGTCTTGTTGAACCGATGATATTTTAAATCAACATAGATTGATGGCTTTGGGGCCCTCAATTTTTGACTTGTTTGTGATTGATGACCTCAATCACTCCCTATAAATATTTATGTTTTCCTACAATTATGTTTCTCTAATTTCTACTAATGTTCTTCTAACTGAGATAATAATATGGTGGTGAATTTTTCATTTCCCTTTCCCTCTTATTAATACTAAATTTTGTTAACCCGATTTCTGATGTAGGTTTTCCACAACTGTATTTTTCAATTTTAACCATCAATTTTCGAAGAAAAATTTCGAAATGTGAGGACACAATTTATTGAATTAGGGGAGAATGTAACCCCCCATGATTTCATAGTATGTTATCTCTTCAATGTAATTCAATAACATGCGCTACACGCAACAAAAAGATTGTGCGCACCACGACTTACCAAACAAGCAATTCAAAAAGGGGTTATGAATAATATTAAATGAATATTGAATTTTATATACTCTATATAATTTTAGAATCCATATTATGTGTTTCTAAAACATAATATAAGAACAAATTCATTTTTATAGGTAATGTAAATATTTTTCAGAAAATTGAATTCTACCGCCTTTTAACGGAGTACAATATTTAAATACAATATTTAAAACTTAAATATTTTCAATTTGAAAAAATAAACTATTTATTTTGAATCAGTATATAAAAATTTAGTTTTGATAATTTTTTGGTGTTTTTCTGATATGTTTCATATTTGGGAGAATAGGGAAAAATACTAAATTTTAACTGAATTTTTTTTAATCAAAATAATTTATAGTGTTCAATTATACATTTGAATGGTTTAGGAGAATAACTAGAATATATTTTTATAAATTAATATAATGTAGGTCACTATAATCAATTTCACATTTAAATTTGACATAAACCCATGTCAATCCTTTGATCGTTTTTACTTTTTAAAATCCCACCATTTGGTTTTGACTATAGGAAATAATTTTAAATCAATAAATATAACTTCTATGTTTGGAATTTGGTAAAATTCCATTGATTTTATAATTCATAATATCAAAATTATCATAGGGAAAATTTTATTTTATTTTTCTGAAAACATTTAATGTTTGATGAACAGTGAATAAAACTGTGTTATTGTTTAAAACCGACTATTTATTTAAATAATTAGTTATTTTTTTAATTTATTTTAGGTAAAAATATATACTTAATACTTATTTATGTTCCATGTAATTAAATGGAGTCATTTTATAATATGTTTTGATATATAAAATTTTGTTGAATTTTTACATTGTTTTAGCCACCTTTTAGAAGCATTTGCAAATTCACATAAAACATTATTTTATAGCTTATTTGAGTTGAATTTAAAAAATCATAGAGACTATTTTAATATCAATAAGTAAAATTTGGTTCAATAAAATTAGAATAATTTTTTTTGAATAGTAATTGTTGACTTTTATTTACCACAGGTAAAAGTAAATAGGGTAATTAAGAGTAAAAATGATATTATAATTACCCTAACACATGTAATAATTATATTGGATAAGTATAATTCGACCAAAAAAAATTTAGGAATAAAATATGGCTCCCTTGGTCAACTTGGATAAAATTAGGTCATTTATTATTATTTTATTAAAGAAGAGTTAAAAGTGTTAAATTCAATGTTTAATAAAAAAGAAAATTTTAATATAGGGTTACAAACAATATAAATTAGACTATAAATATTAATTATAAAGATAAAACAATTCACTATATAATGGAATTTAATTTATAATTTTTATACATTACATAATTTTATATTTTTGTTACACAATTATGATGCAGTAATTACCTTATAAATGATGTATTACAATAATTGATATTTTAAATATCCAAACATATGAAAATTGATTATTCTGATAAATTAAACTAATTTTTAGGATAACAAGACATGTTTGGGAAGGTTAGATAAATTTTATTCTATGTCATAATGTTTTTATGGCTTTCTAAAAAATCCAATACACAATAGTGTAAAAATTTACAAATATGAATTTTTAAGACAAATATTAAATTATTAATTGATAAAATATTCATAAAAATTTATGTTTCTATCAATGGAATTATATAAGTTTATATATATTAATAATGAACCACATTGGGTTCTCTTTTCTTGTTATAGTATGTTTATTAACAATATAATGTAAAAATACAAAGAGACATGGTCAATGTCAAACTATTTTACTAAGAGTTAAATCTACAAGATTTGGTTAATATGGTGGCCTAAACCAGTATAAAACCTATTGGATTAATGTTTTTAGACCAATGCTCACCTTATTCACTAAATAAATCATTTTTAATCCACTAGAAACGGAAAATGGTTTTATTATCAAATAATATTTCATGCTTTTCCTAAAGTGACCCTCACCTCTCTTATAAATTGGCACTTCCCCTTATCTCAAAATCACACCTCCCAAGCCATTTGGCTTGGCCAAACCCAGAATAAATATACTCAAAACATTCCTCCCTTCATCCGAGGGGTCTTCTTTGGGTTATAATGCCACCCTATGGAGCCCTTTTGATCAAATCAACAAGAAGAACACGAAACAGAGGTAAATATCTCATCACCTCTTTCATGTTTTTTTCTTCTTCCCCTTCCTCTTACATTTTTGTTTCTATTTTAAAATAATAAATCCTGTATATTATTCATAATTTTAGTTTATTATAAAAATTTTACAACCATATTCATTATTCTATCCATCATATGAATGACAATGTCACCATATGTGCGTTCGTATGGCTTACCGTCTCCACGTCGTGGTGTAGTTTGTTATTCAAACACCTCTTTATTTGGATGGGAATAATAATGAGCATAACTGATGTAAATAATATATATAACATTTCAATGATTCTATATATATTATATAACATCCAATTACATACAATTTCACCATCTATATAATGATATTGTCGCTCGTGCGTACATACAGATTATCGTCTCCATGAACGAGATGAGATTCATTCCCCATGGTATTCATTCAAGAATAATTTTCATTTTATGATGAAAAATAAATTTTCTGAACATAATATCATTATGTATATGAATCATATACATCTTATCCATAACAAACATGGATTACGTAACCAAGCATGTAAATGAAAATGAATCAGTTAATACCCAAAATGATGATACTCCTGAAATATTATTAACAATGAAATATTAGAGAATAATATATGATATCATATTTATCTATATAGTTATTTTATAATTTAATAAAAAATGTTCTAACTATTATAAATGAGGTTAACATACCATCGACTAAGGAAAAATATAAGGTAATGGTTAATTTCACAATCTCTTTTTTTATCTGAGGTTGTTTTTACGTAAGTATCTACTGGGACTTCCTTATCATCCACATCCATGTTTTTATATAAATGTATTTAAATTTTTTTATTATTTACTAGACTATGGTTTAAAGTAATCTATACCGTTATATGACCATTTATGTTTTGAAATGAATCTTTCGGTCGTTTCCAAACAAGGTACATTATGACCTTTTCAACAAAATTAAGGTAAGAATATTTTTTTAACTTATACAGCGGGTGCAGCAATTTTCCACTGTTATAACATCATCAAAGCATCTCTTACAAGATTATAAGAATATTTTCAAAATAAATTTTTTCTTTTATTATTATGTGACTCTTAAATGGTTTCAAAATTGAATGAGGTATTTCTTTCAAATATTTTTCATTTAATCTATGTCAACATCCTTTGATGGATTTTAAACTTGTTTGAAGTTGATTTATTATAATACAAATATTTCATATTGTATTAAATGTTTTTTGATATGTTTGATTGTGGATGTGTTACTTTTATACCATTCAAGTTTTATGGTTAATGTATTTACATTTCGTATGCATGTTTTAATACGAATGTTTATGTTATGTTTCAACCATTTCATTTGAGGAATGTTTCAAACTTAGTATGTCATGGGTGGAGCTTGGTATAGCTATTCAGTGCATCAGCAGGTGTCCTGAGACAATTAAAGGTGGAATTTTTCGGGGCCTTTCCCTATTTGATATATGGTTTTGGCTAGGGCCTTAACCATTTTTAGACATCTTGGCCAAGGCCTTTACAAAATGATTCATAATGCCCAACATTATACATTCCCTCATTATGAAAATTTTATTGATGGTCCATGTGGTTATTAGACAAGTAGAATACACAAGGCTACGTTTTATTATTTCATTATTGAATAATCTCATATTCCTTCCATAAATCATTCATTTTTATTATTTTTAAAGGAATGTGTTTTAAATTATTCACCATGCCTAATGTTTATGTTATCTTCCACTATATTACTTACCCATATTGAGCATTTGTGCTCATTGATTTCTTATGTTTAATTTTCCAAGTATTCCAATAAGTGTAATATGGTTGATAAGAAGTTTTATTCTAGGGGATTAATGGAATTCTCAAAGGATCAATTATGTTGTGTTTTATTTTTCAAATGTTTAATGTAATGTTCATGTATGTAATATATTTTCCATGACATTTAAACTAATTGGTCGTTTGGGATTTGTTTCCTTGTAATCTTGCCAATGTATTAAAATAGTGCACCAGCTTCGGTCTTCTTGGGTTGGAGCATTATAGGGTGAGAAACACATATCATATAAGAAAGACTCGTCATAATGACAATTTAATTATAAGTTGTCTTAATCGGGGATCATAAATCATTTTCTATGAAACCATAGTTTTTCATATTTTATACATATCGAACTTATATATAAATCCATTATGGTGGTTTGTGAAGAGATTTTGAATTTAAAAAGCATATCCCCTTGGAGTGTCAAAATATGTGTGCAACAAGACCCATTTTTATATAATATATTACCATGAGTTAGGCCCGGAATGTCATGTAAATGATGTTACCTCTAGGTACATATATTCTAGAGCCACATCCACTTGTAGTATATTGATTGGGTTGTATTTGTAGGATAATTCTGAATATGTCATTTACCATCATTCAACGACAATTTATTAATTGTGGAAACATCCTTATACTTATACTTAGAGATATCCCTAGAAAAATTGTTATAAATATACCTACTGATTCCACTAAACATTTCTCATACTCATTTTTAAATGTTAAATAAACCATTCATTTGATACAATCTATAACAACCAATTCTTGACATACATGGATGTTATATTATTTTAGATGATTGTATAGTAGATTATAAAAATAAATTCCCAAGGACAATAATTGTATAATGTATTAGGAAACAAGGGAAAAAATATTATATCCTAGGGAAAGATTTTCCACATATCCTATAATAATATTTTCTTTTATTATGTCTACCTAAAAAAATTCATCAAAGCTTGAAGAAAGGACACATATGAATTGGGTGTTCTCATACACTCAGTAAGGGTAAATAATGGAAAACATCCCGCTTAAAATAAAAAAAAGTGTATGGAACGTGAGTATAACATATGAAAATTATTCTCTACATGTTAAAGATAATAATAAAAATTATATGTTCATCATTCATGAATCATAATTAAATAGAGATCATAATCCATGAATTCATAACATAGGAATAAAACTTGGAATTGAGGAAAACCCACAAGAAAAAAAACCCATGTGTTAAGGTTTCCTTAAAAGACCTTTATAACATTATAGGACTGGGATATGACTCGTGTAATTGATATCGGAAAGTTATAACAACCAGTGTACCCTCTTACATTCAGGCATAGGAAAAAACATCTGAACGTTCTTATTTTCGGGATTGGACTAGAACTTGTGTCCCTTCTTCTTTTTGGACATGTGCTACAACCTGTACACCCTCATTCTTTTAATATTGGGCTATAACCCATGTACCATACTTTTTATTGTATTGGGATACAACACATGTTCTGTCTTGTTTCTGGGAATAGGCCACAACCTGTTTACCTTCTTATTTTTAGGCTTCAGCTACAACCCGTGTATAGTCTTTCTATTTGGTTTGGGTTATAACCAATGTACCTTCTTGATTTTGGGCTAGGGATAAAACATGTGTACCCCTTCTGATCATACACAAAATATCATTACCAAATTCATTAGAGTGAGAAATTGGTCCCACCTTTTTATAAGAATGTCATTCATACGAGTTCCAAACTACAATAAATACTTCATCATATCATAAAACATGAAAAATATGGGTTTTCTAAACATCAAATAATAATTCATGAAGTGAATTTGGCATTTCGTACATTTCCCCACATACTAACCAATGGAAAACAGGTAGGTTTCATTTCACCAAAACATAACCCATAAAAAGAAGAATGTTTGAAGATAATATAATATATGGAATAGAAATTGTTTTCATAAGTATCATTCCATAAATCATAACCATTCAAAAAAGGATATGAATAGAACCATTTTTTAATTAACTAGATGGGAATGACTAAGATCAAAATATTTCATCATAGAAGGAAAATAACAAATATTGATATTTGGAAAACATTTCTTATAGAAAATATCCTTTTTTATTTGAAAAAAATCATTTAAACATAAATCATTTTGAAAACAATATAATATTATAATACATTGAAAATATATAAATAAATCATTAATTCATTTTGAAACCATTTTTCCTTGAAAAAATATAAAAAAATCTTGAAAACATTTTCAAAATTATTTTCCATGAGTTATATTTGAGGAGAATGAAATCGTTTTGAAAGCCATTTCTTCTCAAAATATATTTTAAAAATATTATCATACATATTTTCCTTTAAATATTAAAATAAATCTCCAATTTTTGGAAGGATTATAAATCCGTACATGTCGTATGAGGTAGAAAGACTATTTCGATAGCATGGTAAAATAGATAGGAAAATGTCATGCTTAGAACGAGACATGAGGATTCATTTAAAAAAATTGGTAAAAGAAAAAAACCATAACAATATATTTTAGTGATCACATATTTTTTTATATATTCCTAGAATCCCTTTTTAGAAAACATTATTTTTAAGGAATACATATTTTCAACTAAAGAGAGGGTAAGGTCAGACTTTCTTAAAAACAAATTATTAAATATCTTATTAGCCAAAGAGTATAAAATTATAGTAATAATATAATATATTATAAAAAATAGGATATGGTATGTTTTTAATGTATTGAGACATGGAAAATAATTACTAATAAAATGATGAATAAAATTAAACATTTTATAAAAGTAATGAGACTGTCTCAATAAACTATTATAACATGGTAACATGGGGAAATAATCTACATGTTGTAAATGGAAATTTTATGAATTGTAACATATCAAGAAAAAAATTATATTCATGATTTAAGATATAAAATAGAATTATATACACCTTGGAAAATAGTTTATGTAAATAAAAAAACACGAGTATTAAAGAAGGAAAATTGAGATAAAACATTTTTAAGGATTTTTTAGCATTTCAATCATAATACCCTTTAAAAATAGTTCATAAAATGGATATGTTAATAAAAATCAATATATATATATAAGATAAATATAATAAAATAATGGTAATTACAGCCATCACACAAAATTAAAGAGAGGAAAACATAGAATGTATCATAGGGGAATAAAATGTGAGATGAAATCCCCTTACCTTGTGTGAGGACCCTCATAATAGTCCACCATGAAATGTTTATAATTAATACAAATAAATTATAAATATTTTTAATAACCATATTTTTATAACTAATACTATAAATGGGTTTATTATGACCTTATATGACCTTACTTTAAGCTATCCTATGTTATAGTATTATTTTCGGTAACAATCAATTTGTTTTTTCGATGTGACATAAATTTATGTATTATTGGTCCTAATTCTTATATCATGATTCCAAAATGTAAAAAATGATAGTAATATCTGTAATATATATTAAATATGGATTATAATAAACTATATAATACATTAGAATCAAACATGAGACATTATTCCGAGAGACAGTAGGTCGTACGTATGCATAAAAGCAATTTTCATTTAATTATGGTGTTGAGAGAATGAAAGTAAAATAAATGAATAAATATATATAATTATTAAATAAGTTTTATTAAGTCATATATTTCATATATATTTACTAAATACATCCATAATTCAATCCATCTAGAGTATGAACGAATCATATCACATTGAGGGGGTGGTAGTCCACACTTTCTCAAACAAAATTGTCCTATATACATAAGATGGAATGCATAAAGGAATGTTCTAAATAAAAAATAAAACAACCATAATGATACATTAAATATAATATATATATATATATATATATATCATATATAAACAAAATTTTCATCATAATTCCCACCATGATAGGTGGTAATGGAAAAATGAACAATCATCATTTCTTGACGCAATAGTTCACCATAGACCGAAATTGTATGATTGTTACACATTTAATGGAGGATTGGGTATGGGTAGGTTGAACCATCTACATAAAAACATCCAATTATATTTAGGCTATTGGTTATATTATATAATAATATAAAAATGTTATTTTTAGGGGGTGGAAAAGGAAAATAAATGAATTGACTAGAGAGACGAAGTTACCTCTTAATCTGGTAACTCCTTTTTGTTTTGGCCAAAATGCTACCTTGGATTGCCTTAATCCCAATGTTGACGGTACTAGAAAAAATATAGGGATGTTTAGAAATGTATTGGTTAGTTCATGGCCTTACATAATATTTTTTATAGGTGTGAGAAACTGTTAGAGTTTTTGGGTTTTTATAGGGAAGGAGAAGGACTCATTTTGAATTTCTCAAAACAAGTTATGTGTACACATGTAATTAAAAAATTAAAAGTCTTACTAAAACAATAAACTCAAAAAATGGACGATTTATGGCCTAAATATGGAAAAACAATAAGTTTTTACATGATTATATGTCATTTTGGTCTTGAAATTCAAATTTTAGTCCCTGATAAATCTTAATGTGGCCTTAATCATTTTGATAAATTTAAAAACCTTTACTAATAATTTTGGTCAAAAATTAACTTATTATAATTAGACATTAAATATTATACTGAATAAAATTATTTATTTAAGTTTTTAAAAATTAAAATCAAATTTTTTAAAAAATTATGATTACACATAATCCCATAGACATGACGAAATAACAGGTTTTTAGCGGAGAAAATTATAGAAAATTTTGTTATGATTTTGTGTTCAATTTCAATGTAAAATTTATTCTAATGAAATAAATTAGATTATAAGATGTAACATTTATCTATTTTTTACATAATCGAAATTTATATTGTCATTTTAAAAAATTAATTAATTAAACAAATGTAGTTTTTAACCAAAAAGCTGGAGTTTTCACTATTTATGGAAAATTATGATTTTTAGAAAAATCGAAATAAATAAACCGAGCATAATTTCAGTGTAATTAATTAGAAAATTAATTAGTTATTATAAAATTATATTTATAACTATGTCAAAATTTTAATTTTTCAAATAGGTTTATTAATGAAAATGGTTGTATAAACCTAGTTTTTTTCTTGTATGAATTTTGACTATTTGTAAAAATATTTCCACAGCTAGGCACAAAGATGACAGGTGATCCCAAGGGATAGTTTTCCTAGAATTAATTTTATTGAAATATTAATTATATTAGATTCTATTCTAGTGATGGATGTGGGATATCTATCAAATGGTAACATGGATTAAAAATACGAGGCCATAGTTAACTCCAAAAAATGGCATTTACCCTTAGCATGTGGTTCCTTTTTTCAGCATGGGACTTCTTTGAGAAAAGTAACCCATGGGAATTTGTTTTGAAAAATTAATTAAACAGAATTAATTAAACTAAAACTTCATATTAAATAACATTCAAATGGGGACTCAGATTTGAAATTTAAGACAACCATTGACTTCAAAATTTTGTGTAATTACATAGCAAAACATAAAATTATAGGGCATGATATATTAAAATTCTTGGCCGAGTGGGATGTCTATAAAAGGATATATAATAATTAATGATAAAGGGTTTCCCATTTTCCATATTTCTCAATGTCCCTCTGTCTCATCTCTCTCTCTCTCAACTTTTATTTGTCAGATCTAAGAGAAACTTCTTATGAATCCTCTGCAGATAGAAGTACGTTCATGGTGAATGTGACATAATTGATAATTAGATCAATCAATGTTGGATTCTTATTTATTTTCTCACCTCTAATTTAAATTCCTATGTTTAATTCAATTGATCGTGAAATTATTAGTTTTGAAAATCATGGTGATGGCCAAATGAACATGGCCATCATCTGATCTCCATTTTAAATCCTTTTTTTCACCATTTTCATTGTCATTCTTCATAGTATTCATCATAATTTTTTTACTATGTAAACACACCAACACATCTTTGAGAAAGGCTTTGGTCGATGAGGAGCGTGATCTAAGGATCCGTGAATAACATCATGACTATCTTTCATAAATCCAATGGGGTTACAGTGGCCTATATAAGGAAACAACAATGATCTATTGGCCGGAAATGGTGGGATGCATGGATGTTGAATCCATGTGACCCAACGAGCAGGGTGAGCAAGCTGTGCAGGGGGATGACAGAGTAGAACCTAGGGTGTGGGGCGAAGCAGCGTGGTAACATTCATGTTTCATGGAAGCAGAGTGGAGTTGTTGAGTGGTGACATCACTATGGGGCCATGAGGCAGAGCATGGCCATGGTTAGGCATGTCCAAAAATGTGGCAGAGGGTCGTGGTTCATAGTTGAGGTGGATGGTCATTAACCCGAGGCGGCAAGGGAATCTGAGGCTGATCACATGGTCGGTTGGCCGGTGACGTTAGGGAAGAGGGTTGGACTAATGAATATTGTGGTGAATATTGGGATTCACTACTAGGCTATGGGATAGAAAAATATATTGGTATAGCCAGTACAAGTCGAACCAGGTGGACAGATCTTCCTAGAATGGGCCAAACCAGTTCTATTTGGCCCCACAAGGCTTTAAATGGCAGTATATCTCAATCTAAGTGTCTTAATGACGTTTTTTCTATGGCCACATTTCCCTATAATAAAAAATAGAATTTTAGAATGGGTTTGTAATTTTTAGAATTTTTTACGGTGTTTGGTTAAATGAGATAATAATAATTATTATTATTATTTTGGATTTTGTAATGCACCTATATTCTAAAAAAACATCTTTATGAAATGACGTCTTCGATGGTGTGACCCTAGACATTGTACGTAATTCACAATATGACATTATACTATTTAAACCCATCTCATGATAAATGCCCTATAGGACCCGGTTCACACAGTTTGTGGTGAAATGCATCTTTCTTAGCAGGGATCCATTTTTAACGAATTAGTAACCAATATTGTGAATTTTTTCATGATTATAACAACAGTGAAATCCTTATTTTTTGGTATTGAGGCATTGTACCCAAAACATTTCATTTTTTGCACAATGTAGTGACATTAAAATTTTTCATCAGTTGTCTAGTATGGGTGAATTAATAGTCTATGTTGCATGTTTTTTTGTAAGGGTCATAATGGTGTGATCCATTTGGAAGTGATGAGGATTATTTATTATTTATATAATAGTGTAATCATAAAAAGAATCTTGGTAGATGTTATTTCTTCTATGTTTGAGGAGAACCATGCGCTTATATCAACATCCACTCATTTGAGATTGGAGATTATTTATGAAGAGATGTATTCAAATGTTATTAGGCCACTTGAGGATGTGTGTCAGTGAATTAATATTTTGTTCCTTTAGATCAATGACAAGATTCATGTGAATTTTTTCCTTTTGTATAGTTGTTTCATGAACTCATAGATTACACATGGATTCCAATGTGTACTTATTCACAATTTAGTACCCAAGAATGTTTAGGTACACAGCTTGGAAATGAGGCGGAGTGACACATATTGTGGTCCCAACACAAAAAATGTACAACATTAGGATCCAATGTGAGATGTTCTATGTGGTACTCCTACCTAAGGAAGCACCTAATGACTACAACAACATTCTTCTAAGAGCTTTCATCTAGTAGGGATGGTCACTGTGGTTCCATCGTGCTCTCTTAGAGGTTGCCATCCAGTAGGGTTGGACAATGTGGTTCCTCATCACTTTTCGATTAGTTACCATATAGCAGGTATGGAAAGTGTGGTTCCTCAATGCTTTATAAGAGGTACCGTCTAGAAGATATGGCCAAATCCCTTCATGTATTACCTCCAGATGGGATGGGCAGTGGTCCCCGGTTACAATTTAGGGATTAGTTCCTTCCATGTAGGGCATTGGACACTGATGGTTGTTCCGTGCATACCTATAGATGGTCTATTTAGTGGCCCCTAATGGAAATTTCGGGATTCTATCTAGCGGAGATGGTCATTGGTTCCCATCAGCAATTTTTTCTGGTTGGCACCCTCCGGTAGGACCAGGTAGTGGGTTCCCATCATCCTCCAGGTGATTATTTTATCCAAATGTACTAGGTCATTGATAATCGATCACTAGAGTGGATCCATCCATGCATTATAGTAATTTTTCCTTGACATTGAGAATATATGTCGACTATGTGTTGGAGAAAATTTGAGGACTGATCTAGATTTGGAATCTCTAGAAAGAGGGACACTTTTCAGACCAAGATGCATCCTTGTGATAAACCCTAAAACCTTGAGGATGAGACAGTGTCACCCGTAGAGGAAAATATAATGATGTTGTGATAGATCCCCTTGTACTTCCAATATAGAGTAGACATGTGGGATGATAATAATTGATGGTGGTTACATCAGCATTTTTCTGGGTACTCTCTTTTCCTTGACTGATCTATGAAATGGAGATCCACTTACTCGATCATTTGGTTTTTTTCAATAGTGCATATATATATATATTCTATTTCTTGTTCTCACTCCAAGATTTTTTGTTAATATTATTATAGGAGAGGAGAGGGCATGTACGGTATGCCACATTCATTTCATGTCTAGATTCTTTTAGTTAGACATGTCTAGTCTCCTACAAAAGGTAGTGAAGACTTGAAAGGAATGACATCTTATCTCTATTTATTGATCCCTCCATTTTTATAATATTACTTTGACTTCCTTGAAGGATCTTGATTCCCTTGTTTATTTGTAACATGTCATATCTACTACTTTACTATTTTATGAGTATCTCTTATGACTCCCCCTTCTCCTTTTTTGGATGACTTACTGATTATTTTTAAACTCAACCCTACTTTGTCTTTTCCCACATGTGTCATACATTTTGAAGATGATAAAAATATTGATCGAGACATGGGTAGATCTTAGGGATATCAGTGCATGGGCTGAGTATGATGGTCATTACATAGTATCTAGGAGCAAGAATCTCTTACCTATTTTACATTCATATTTTATCCATTTTGTGGCACCTCTCTAGTTGGAATTGTAATTTTTTCCTTATTCCCAATTTAGTTTACTATAGAATACTTATAATATTTTTGGTTTATTTCATTAAGGGATTATTTATTGAAGTGTAGTGTTTTTAATTCCTTTTCTTTTGCACCTTTTCAATAAGTATGTTGTGTGTGTGATTACAGGTTCATAGGAAATGGTGTCCCCGAGTTTGTTGTGCCTTCAGTACTTGTTAGCACCACCTGGCCTAGGGTGGCAGGCTTGGGGAAAGTTGTAGTTTGAACCATGGAATGGGTTGTCTCGTGAAATAAGAGATATTAGATATTGCATATCCATTGGGACACTGTATGGATTTTTCAATAAAATGTTGTTGGTTGGGATTAAGGCATCAATGTTGAAGATTCTCACAAGTGGATCTCAGAACATGGAGCCCATTGATGGTATAGGAAACCGATATATAGGTAAACTAGGACCCTGATTACCCACTTATAGACTCAACATCCTTTGAACCTTGTTCTATGAGACAATGGTAAATGCATCATATAGGTTTGATTATTTTATTTTCCTTATTGTATTAGATACCCATTGTGGTTTATATATATATATATTCTCATTTGACTGTGGTACTCTTCTATAAAACTCATGATGTCCCCATGATGACATCCAACTAGGATAGCAACTCTGGTTCATGATGATCACACAGTGAATGAAATGGACTCATTTCTGAGCCCATCATTAGATCCCTTCCACAATGTGGTAAAGTAGTGGGATATCTACAGGTTGAGAAATGTACATCCCTAGTAGAGTAGGCCAATGACATGTGCAGGCTGAGCACACTCTAAAAGTTCCAGTGCCAGAGGCAGCTATGGTTCCATGGTGATCCAAACACTCAGTCAGTGGAATTTTAGTTAGGTTCAGTGATAAAACATTGTAATCATTCACGAAAATTGACATATCAGATGGTTCCTTTTGAATCTTGACTTTTCCACATAAAAAATGGGCATTGATTGAGCATGTTACTCAGATACATGATGTGTCCCACTCTTGTGCATTGACTTCCAGCTGCAGTTCATGAGGAGTACTACCTATCTTTCTTCCACTCTTTTCGCATCGAGTAGTTACTGTATTTTCATCATAGAGGGATGATTGTGGTAGAGTATGAAACTATTTTTATATACCTTACATGCTAATCTCTGGACATGATCTATGACAGCTACATCAGATCACAAAAGTTTGAGCATGGACTACATATTGAGTTCAGTGATATCATAGTACCCTTTGAATCCACACATATTTCAGGATGCTGTAGAAGTACCTAGTGATAGAGATCATCCTATCAAAGGGATTTATACAGCTAGTGGTGGATGTGGGCAGAATATCGGTTAGACATTTGATGTATCTAGCAGACATCAGATGACATGATCTCGATATAGGAGCCCCCCATAATTGGGCTCCAAAACATAGTCACATGGTGTCGAGGAAGAATATAGTGTGGTGAAAACCTTGGGAGGGACGATTTTATGCTTTTTATAGGTGTGGTCACATGTTATGAGATTTCCCGACCCAATGTGTTGAGATATCATTATAGAAATTATTTGAACCACCATGGCAGAGAGATTATTGTGATTAACGATCTCATATGCGGGTATAGGGTTGTCTATTTGGTGGTGGTAATGGAAGAAAAGTTGGAAGAGTTGCCATTGGGGGACATGATTATGAGGTCATTGCACATCCACCTCTACAAAACAGCCCACGTCAGGATTAATAAGATGGAAGCTAGAAACATGGATAGCCGCAATCTTCAAATGCCTATGATCCTATGGATAATGAGATGATAAGAGTTATGTTATGTGTATCCAATACATTTTACATTGGTTATTGATAGACAATTTTTGAATTATTATTTTACCGCTAGTCCTTGATTAAGGTGTTATCAAGGTGACATGGGGTGGAAATGTTACTATAAGTCAATGTTATCGAACACAGCATCAAATGAATGAGAAAGAGAGGTAGATCCCCCACCATGACACATTTTTGTGATGTGAGAAAAATGTTCTTTGAATGCTAGTTCCACCCAAAGTGGATATAATCATGGTGTGGTGGATGATTCATGCTATCTTATACGTTCATGGTGAGTTTGTGTGATAGAGTATTAGAGGAGGTACTAGAATTTTGGTTGTTGTGTTCTTTCTTGAAATTTTTTTCTCAGGATTTCATTAGTGTGTGTAGCGGAGTGTCTGGTTTTGGGATTACTCTCCTCCCAATGGGATAGAAGCTACGTGGTGAATTCCACATGCTTTCCATGTATAGATTATAGTGGTCTCATGAGTTTACTCACCTTACTTGTTCTGTTGTACCTTTGCATGCTCACTGTCAACCATGATACAATAGATATCAAGTACAGGACGAGGTGAAGAAGACCCCATGAACTGCACTATGAGACTCGATATCTAATGTTGACAGTGGTAGTATTATCCCTGGTAATGTGGAGACATTGTCTTCTAAGAGAGTTCTTGGTGGTATTTTCATACCACTACAGTGTCAGTTACATCTTCACCCAAAGGGACATAAACCAGAGGTAGCGACGCTGGTTGAAAATTTCTACAGGACTACGATTTTCTGATGTTCTCTACTCGATTAAAGAGAAAAATTATAGAAAATTCCCATATATATATGTCCCGGTATCTCCTTTTGTTGGATTTTTTAGAGTAGTTATCTTCCCTTAGCTTACCTGGGTGGAGTAGGAGGGTACAATTTTCTTCAGCTGATGGTGTTGAATCCTTTGCTTCTTGAGTGTGTAAGAGAGTCTTGGTTCCGAGACGTCGAGTGTGATATCCGGTATGAAATGATTTATTTGGGTGATTCTACAGATGGATATTCGGAATAAGGGAATTATGAGAATTAATTCTAGGGAAAAAATGATTCCAGTCATGACTTGGGATGTAGAGGTTCGGCTCGAGAGGAAAACTATCCCCTTAGTTTTTTGGGCTATTAGGGACCATGCAAAGTGATTTTGAGGTCTCATAACACATTCAACTACCCCCAATAGCTAGAGTTGGAACACGACTTCTCCCATGTGTTGTATATGAGATGAAACATGTGTCTTTCGATGCACGTCATTAAAAAAGCAGACCTTATAAAGAAGGATCATCCCTTTGGTTCACGTGATGTGGATGCCCGAAAACATGAATATTTTCATAGGAGTAGGAGAGCTAGGTGTGAGCTCAGTATACAAAGTGGTTTATCTTGTTTTGTTTATCATATATTAATATGATGATGGTGGGAATAATGTATAGACACTATTTTTTCCTTATCAAAATTTTAAATATTTCTAAAAATATTTCATGTGCTAGGCTCTGAGATGATGTGTGATTCATAGGCTCAGTGTTATGGGAATAAATTTATTAAAAATATTAACTATATTTTGTTCGATTCATATTATGGAAGGAGAAAAACTGTAAAATGGTAACTCAGATCAGAAATATGAGGCTATAGTTTATTATAGAATGTCGCTTTTACCCTTGGCGTGGCATCTAATTTTTCATTACTGGACTTCTATTAGAAATGTCACCCTGTGATGAAATCATAAAAAAAATTAGACATAATAAATTTATATCAATTTCCAAATCAAATTAATTTTGAACAGGGACTCAGATTGGAAATCTGAGGCCACAATTGAGTTCGTAATGGGGTATTTTTCATAGGTACAACATAAAATTATAGGTCATGATGAATTCAAATTCCGCGCTGAGTGGGATTCCAATAATTATAGATTTATGTATAAGAGTTAAATGGTTGACCTAATAAATTCTCTCTATAATTACCATTATTTCCTATCTATGTCAACCATTAATCTATTTTTAATGGATCGAGGATAAGTCTCCACAAAAACCATAGCGGATGGAAGCAGCAGTACGACGAACATGTAAACAATGGTAAAAGGATCAATATAGGTAGGATTCATGTTGATTATTTCACTGTTGATTTCAATTGATATTTTTCTTCAATTAGTATTAAAATAATATATTTGGAACATCTATGTAGTTGCAAGAAGAATAAGGCCATCATCTGACCACCATTGTGAATCCATATTTCAATGTGTTCTTTGTCGTTCGTCATGGAATTCGTCATAAATTTTCAATGACGCATCATAACCTGAAAAATTTTTAATGAGAGGATTATTTTAATGAATATGATGATCCATGGATCCCAGAACATCTTATGGATCATTTTTTGACTTTCGTTGGATTCACGGTGGTCCACAGAATTGACCACCAGAGGGCTGTGTGGAGGCAGCAGTCGTGGGATTCCGTCGACCAGGTGAGCTGGTTGTGTGGGGGTGGAAGGAAGAGCCAAAACAGGGGTGCTGGGAGAAGATTCAGGGTTTCAACCATTCATTGTGGAAGTATATTGGATATGGAGATAAGCAAAGGTGGAATCATATCTCAAGGTAGAGTTGGGTAGTGGTCAGGCGGGACGACCAATGAGGTAGGAGGACGCAATCCACGGGGGAGGCAATCATCAATTGAATAGAGGTGGGGAGGGAATATGAGGTGGACCATTGTTTATTATAGCATATGAGGAAGTGGTATAAAGTTGGAACAATGGATGGGATTGGGCATAGTGGATTTCATGGCTGGACCACAAGTCGAAAAAACTGACTGGGCCGGATAGGGGGGTTTCAGGCCCATCTGGATTTAAATGCCCATAACTCCCAATCAAGGTGTCTAATTGATGTGATTAAATCATCCAGTCATCCAGCTCATTGAGAAATAACATTTTATAAATTTAAAAAATTTCTAACAAGGTTTGGTTACTTAAAATTGTTAAATTAAATGATAATAGTTTAATTGCTATTTTTTGGGATTCTTCCATTAGACCTACCATGAAAACGGAATTCCCATTTGACGCAACATTAGTGGAAGTAAAACCCTACTATTTTTTAGGACATATGAAGATGGATTTTGGGTGTTTAAACCAAAACCAAGATTTTGGTACTTTGTGTTTTGGTTCACACGATTATTGGTGACATGAAACATCTTCACCGGGTATCCATTTTGGTTGAACGATTTGTTGATCTCATTTGTTTTCCATTAGGACCATAATGGTTCTATCAATATTATTATTTTGGGATTGAGTCTTGGGCCCTATGGGTATTCATATGAGTGAAATGTGGATACATACAACATTTTTCATTAGTTTTCAATTTGGGGAGAATGAATAGCCTATCATGTATGTTTTTCACTAAGGATCAAAACGGTGTGATTTATTTTGATGTGCATAGCCTCATTTGTGATCTCCTAAATTATGAAAACATGAAAGAAATATCAGTGGATGTAACTTGTATTTTTTTGAAGTGAAATATGATATTAGATCATTATACACTCATATGAGAGTGGAGAATCTGTATAAAGAGATGTGGTCAAATATTTTTGGGAAACTTCAGTATTTCTGTCCATGAATTATTTTTTTGGACTCCAATTATCTGATGAGAAACATTTACTCTTTGTCTATTTGAATAGATGTTACATTTACTATTGTAGTACATGGTTATTTCAAGGTTTAATTCTAAAAATTTATTACATTTATATGGTTAGGTACATGTCCAGGTGATGAGGCTGGTTCAGACATCACGTGGGACCCACACACACCATGTACCACTATAGGATAACTTGAAAGATGTTTGTAATTTGAAACCTACATGAGGTGAAAAATAATAAATGCATCATTATTATTCCAAGTGGCACCATTTAGCACAGATGGCTAGTATCAATCCATGGTTCTTTCTGAGAGGTTACCATCCAGCAGGTATCTCTAGTTTGGTTTATTATTTCTTTCGAATAGGTTACCAACCATCAGGGATGAACAGTGTGGTTCCTAATTTGTTTTGGAGATATTTCCATTGAGTAGGGTTGACTGGTGTGGTTCCTCAGAGCTTTTCTAGAGGTTACCATCTATCGGGGATGGTCAGTGTGGTTCCTCAGTTCTTTCTGAGAGTTACAATCTTGTAGGTATGGCTAGAGCAGTTTCGGGAGTACCTTTAGATGGGTTGGGTTGTGGTCCCCGATGATAGTTTTAGGTTTACCAGCATCTAGGATGGGTAGTTGTCCATGATGGTTTTTTTGGGAACACCTAACTCTAGGATTGGCAGTGGTCCTCAATGGCAGTTTAGTGCTTCCCTCTAATGGGGCTGGTATGTGTGTCTTTTCGACGACACTTGTCGGGTAGTACCCTCCATCAGAGTTGGGTAGTCGGTCCTTGTCAACATTAAGGTGATGAACCCCCTAACATACTAGGGCATGACCACTCGATTACTATTATTCATCCCACCATCTAGGTTGTGCATGTGTCCTGGATTTTGAGATGATGTCTCAATATTGTGGTAGTGATGGGACATGGTTTGATGTGAATTGGGAATCTCAAATAATATGGACTTCTTACCCACCATGATGCATCTCTGTGATGAAACCATAAAACATGAGGGTGAGACAGTGCATCCCAAAGAGGATAGTATCAAGGTGTTTTGATTGGGTCCCTTTTACTTGCTGGTCAGAGCAGAAGTGTGGGATTATTGGCATCAATGGTTGTTACTTCTAGGAATATTTTCTAATCTATTTTCTTGTGCGGAGCTATGAGATATAGATCCCCTTACTCTATTTTTTGAGATTCATTAACTAATAATATATATATATATATATATATTTATAAATATTTATAAATTCTATATCTATTTCCCACTACTTGGGGTTTGGTTACTATTCTTCCAAGAGAGGTGAAGACATATGGGGTTTGGCAGTTCCTTTAGTTCTATGATTAATGTGGTTGGATAAATCAACTCACCTACTATAGGTTGTGAATAATAAAAGAGAATATCATCTTAACACCATTTCTAGTTCCTTGTGTTTGGATGATATTACTTTTAGTCTCATTTTTGGCTGACATACACTCTTTTATCTATACCTTGTCCTACCAACTACTTTACCTTTTTCTGAGTATCTCCTACCGCTCCCCCTTCGCCTTTTCAGGGCGTCATACTGAGTATGTTTTTTACACAATGCCACAATGGAAATTGCCGCACATGTTGTGCCTTGTGAAGATGACTGGCATTTTGATCGTTACCTCATAGATGTTTATGGATATGGTTGCATGGACTGGATACGGTGGTCATAGATTAGGATCAATGAGTGGGGCTCTTTCAAAAGTTCTAACTATCAGTTTCTGTTAATTTGTTGAAATTTTCACCATCTATATTTATTTTTTCTATTTTATCTATCATGGTAACAATGCTGTATTTGTACTATGTAGTTTTTCATTAAGGTATGGTTTATTTATAGCAGTTTTTCATCTTTTATTCCTTTCATATGCACTTTTTTATTATGTAACATCGATTTGTAAGAACTGGTTCATAGGTAATGTCCTCCCTGAAATTTTTGTTCCTTGGGTGCTTGTCTCCACCCCAAAGCCTATGGATTTGGGCTACGGGTAGTTTCATCTTTGGTCCCATCATTGGTCGGGTAATCACAACAATATTTTAAACATAAAATGACTTTACCAATGGACATAACTTTCATTGTCAACATTTTTTATTTCTATAAAACTATTATAATCCATATATGAAAATTAGATCTTACTAGTCATATAAATATGTTTAGCATATATTTTATAATTATATCATTTAAATAGTTGAATACCTGAAAATTATGTTTCATATAAATTTAGGTTAATGGGAACTGTACCCCAATCAGTGTTGCAGGTAGCACATACCATGTTGTTATAGCATGTAGTTCATGATGAGTTGATGTTGAATGTGAAAGGAATGTTTGATTTATTGTGTTAATATATATATATATATAACTATTCCTAGTGTCACATGAAATTAAAAATATCAAAATGATAAAATAATTAGAAAAAAAATAATTCTCCAAATCTCAGTGTGTTACACGGAAGTTAGTCCATACTCAATGCTTTTTAGTGATTTTCCCATATAAGGACAATATGTCCACATCAGATCATTGAGTGAGCCCTGAGTAGAATCCACTTGGTGTTCAATATAGAAGAAAATGGATTTTTCTGATGTTTAAATCAATAATCCTCTTATACATTAACCAATGCATCACTCAGGACTACCAATGCCGTGATCAAAACAACATATCTAGTGTACACCTCAAGTAATGTATATTTATTGAAATAAAATGAAATTTGAAACTTTTATATGGGTTGATAACTAACTATATCTTACGGAAACAAGTAAGAAAACAATATAAGGTACATTTTCAGCAATAATAAAGAGTACACTTAGAAAATATCAAGGATTTATATAAATATTCAAGAATTTTTTACCACCTCTAAGGAAAAGTGGTTGGTAAAATTTCCAACCAACCATGCCGAAATGTAGGAAAGAATACTAGTTTAACCACAACTGGTGAAATTCATAGAAGAATATATGATTCACTTGTTGAGACATTTTCATATACTATTTACTTTATATTACCACCTTTGGTGTCCCATGACCAGACTAACATAACCACAAATTCCCACTTAGACTATCAATGTTTTCAAGGGCTGCATAAATTTTAAGTCATTTATTGTCGTTCTACCTCACAAAAAAAACTCATCAACCACATGTGAATCTAATATAAGTATAAATTTTTTCAAAACATCCAGTTTGAAAGCCAAAACCAATGAAACTAACATGTCAAAACTCCTTATCCTCTACGCACATCATTCTGATCATTGGAAAAAATGATACCATTAGTACCTAGGTCACTCTAATCAGCGATGACATGAAATTGTTTTTAACAACTCAATGCCCAACAATTCCACTAAACCCCACAGGTTCATTATATCATTAGCAACCCGTCGGGTACTTCATATGTAAATACACAAAAACCCATGGTTTAAAGAAAGGCATGTAATCTTGGATACTATCTATAGGTTTTATACCCTATATATCCAAGTATCATGTGGTCTAGAAAATATATTTAACCCAAATTCCTAATTCCCAATATGAATATTAACCCAGATGAATAAAATTGTTTTTTCTATCACTGAGGAAGAAGAGAGGGTCAAACGACCTACTAAGAAACAAAAAATTTCCTAGGTAAGTGTAGACGACATAAACCAAGATTTTTTTTATTCTCATTCTAATAACATATAATGTCCTAGGCTTAACATACATGGAGATTACATCAATTTTGATTAATATTCAAGAAATTAAATTTAAAAATTCTTGAGGACCACAATATTTTAGTTTATTTGAAAACATGGAAACAAAATATTATATACTAGTGAAAGACCATAAACATCTGTCATAATGATGTCATCCTTTATTAATTCTATAAAAAACAATTCATCACAACCTGTAGAAATTAATCATAAGAAATAGGTGATCCTAAATGATTAGAAATGGAATGAAATGATGATTTGTAAGAATAATCATTAGTATAAGGGTATGAGAACATAAACATGAAAATAGAATATCACACCCTACATATCAAAGAACATATACATGGAACATGGAATAAATAATGATTTTTATTAATACATGAATCATAAGGAAATAATGAACATAGGCCAAGAAAGCCTAACATAGTAATCAAGAATGGATGTTTTTATACAACATATGTATATAATTATTTCCTTAGTAGCCAAGGAATTGCATCCATGACCATCAGAGTAGTATGGGTTCACTCTCCATATCATCATAGTTGTTAGGGTTCACTACTGCGTCCATCATAATAGCATGAATTCAGTCCATATATGATCTTAGTAGTCATGGTTCACTCCCATGTCCAACATTGTAGCATGAATTCACACCTCATGCAGTCTTAATATCCATGGATCCCTCCCATGGAAATCTTAGTTGTAAAAATTCACTCCCAAGACCATATTATTTTATTTCATGATATTTAAATCTTTACCAAATGAATTGAATGGTGATATAGGTCCCACCCATCTCCTAATGAAATAAAACATACATGTTCCCAAAAAACATAAAATATTCATCATAAACATAACACATGTAATATAATGGGAATGATAAACATGTAATCATATCATAACCATTGGAAAATATATAGGATTGATAATAATTTCATCAAATGAATAACCCATGAAACAAAGTGGGGTTTCTTAAACACCACTCCATCATATCATAATCCATTCAGATAAGTAATATGAATGTTATTGTTGAATAATAACAAAGTATGTCCTCATAGGTGGGGAAGGGTTTTGAATGATTACATAGAAGAAGGATTTTCCCTAAAAAATATTTTAATAACATTAAAAAAATTTCCATACACATTTCTATATAACAAGATATATAACATATATCGTAATTCTGAAAATCATTTAAAATAGTTCATGAATAAAATATCCCCTTGTTGTCGAAATAGTTTTCATTTCATAAAATGACTTGAAATTTTAAAAGAATTAATTTTATTTGAAAATAACTCTAAAGACATATTAGTTGTGATCATTGATATATGGAATTATGAAGGTGTTAAAATCTAAAGATTCCTTATAAATGAAAAAAAATCTTTTTTATCATACACTTTCCAACAAAAATTCAAAATGTACATCATTTGAAAAATGATGGAAGGATTCCCTTAAAATCGTGAAGTAAAAAAGTAAAAAATTATAAGAAAAAAATAAAACAATACTGGAAAATAGAAAAACTTTTTATGGTATTTTTAAAGAAAACATAGTCATCTTTTAGAATGGATGAGGAATTACATGGAGGTGGGACAACTCCCAACACGAAAACCACCTCCTTGAACTCCAACCTATTGAAAATCGATGAATATTAGCTTCCATTCTCGTAACATTCTCTCCATGGCCTCATTTGATCGCATGTGGGAGCTTCCCATCAGTCCCATGTGAAAACATGTGAAAGAGGTGTTGTCTCTTGAGAAAACCGAGTCATTACAAGCAACGAATATGAGGATAAAAGGGATTTCCATCATTGAAGCATTGATGAGTTCATATCACTCCAAACCTCCATCGATGTTGTTGTAAAAGATAAAGAAAATGGATGATGGATGTTTTTATGTTGAGGCCAACCCGGTTGCCTTACAGCAACATACACAACTCTATATGTTTTCAGTAACGTGTTGAGTTTCCAATCTCAATGGTGAAATACCCTAGTCCTATTATGATTTGATGAATCAAATTTCTTTACGTTGGGGTTTCTCAGAAAGGAATCTGGTCCTGCTTGGTAAGGGCTACATCCATATTTTAGTTTCTATGAAAAATGATCTTGATAGAGTTTGGAAATTAGGTATCCTTCAAATGAAACCTCGTTCCCTTCATATTTTTGAATTGGATTTTGATTTCAATCCTAACAATCATAGGAACCCCACGACTAATGTATGGGTTAGGCTGCACAACCTTAATTGGTTTTTCTAGAACCCTCAAATTCTTAATGATCTATCATCCTACTTTTATACTCCCCAAAATATTGTTCAAAGAACATTAAATGGGGACCCATGTATCTTTTCTTGGGTTATGAGTGAAGTTATTATTGAAAGTAAGTTAATACTGTCTATAGTTTTCAATGATAAAGAGTATAAAACTGTGGTGATAATTAAGTATGAAAGGATTCCCCCTATAATGAATATTAAAAATTTTTAGGGATCTTAGTCCTCATTTGTAGGATTGTGCATGAACAATCCCTCATCCTTGTTATTATGAATGGACATAACTAAAAAAACCAGAATGATAAAGAAACTGTAATTGAAAAACCTGAAACATCTAAGAGTAAAGAGGAGAAATGTGTTATAAAACCAAAATCTCATGTCAGTTGGAAGGTGGAAATGTGAAAACATCAGAAAACCTTACTGAGGAACAAGACAATGAATCAATTGAACAGTTTATTATGAAAACATTGAAACATAAATCTGGGGAATCTTTAAGCATTCCCATTCTTATTATGGTCCCTCCTGTAATACTTTAGAGGCCTCTAATACTATTTTGAACCACTATAATGAACCGATCCCTCCTTCTTTCAAGCTCTGTGATGGGATGAATGATCTATCATCCCATTCAATTAATGTAGACATGCCATCCACTAATCACAAGCCCCATATCATCCCTACGACCTCATAAATCATTTCCCCAGATGATCAAATTTCCAGCACTAAGCCTAAGATACTCCCCCCATCTGAGCACAAGAATTACACTATCCATGTTGATCCTAGATCCAACCCTGACCTCCTAGGAAGCATGGGTAATCAATAAGAAAGCACGGTTGTCCTCCCAGAAGGTTCTTTGATACTTGGGAGGATAGAAAGTATTGATGCCTACATATTTTCACCCAACTGTCCAACATTTCTGGACAAAAACACTACTATTAAGCAGGTCTCAGAAGAACCTGTCCAAACTGATCCGAATTTAAATATGGAAAAGTATCTATTCATCATTATAAGCCCTTGAGGGGATGTTTACTCTCATATAATTGTTAGCATAGGTGTTACTAATGAATATTTGGTTTCACCTTTGGAAGCATAGGTTAATCAAGGCAGCCCTAATGAATCCAATCCTTCTCAAATTACAACAAGATCAAAGTCATATGTGTGTAAAAAAAGGACACCGCCCCCGAAAAAACTGGTCCAAATGAATTTGTTTTTCTAGAATTGTTAGGGAATTATAAAACATGACACCTTTTTTGCCTTAAAAATATTTCATAGAACTCGTTGTCCTAATTGTTTTTCCATTTTCTGAAACCAAAAAATAATTATGCTTCTGAATTCATGAATTTATTCCCTTTTGGTTATTCCTTTCTAGGAGCGTGTAATAATGGTAAGACTGTTGAAGACCTTTGGATGTTTTCTCATTCTTCCTTGAAAAATGTGAACATTCATACTATCAAGAATAATATTTATTAAGATAGAGGGCCCCTATGGAATGAGCTCACTCAAAATAGTAGCACTATTCAAAATCATTGATTCACAGTTAGGGACTTCAATTCTATTTTATTCCCTTTTGAAAAATTGGGAACTTTTCATTCCACTATTTCCTTTAGAAATTTTAAAATATTCATTGAAACTAATAATATTATTGGGGTAAATTCAACTGGTTCAAAATTTACATGGTATAGATATCATTATAATAGGGTAGTGGCCAATAAGCTTGACAAGGATTTCACTAATTATCAACCGCTGGATAAATGGGATAAAATTTCATGCATCATCCTTCCGAAGGTATCCTCTGATCACCAACCTATTTTGGTTAATTTTTCCCATAATCTCATCAATCCTAGGCTTTCGTTCAAATATAAAAATACCTAGTCCTCTGATCCTGACATTGTGAACATTATCAAAAACTTTTTGTCTAATATATATGAACATAGGAACTCATTTGATTTTCCTTTGAAATTGAAAAATATCAAGAAATTCCTAACGAATTGGTGTAAAAATATATCTAAATAAATAGAAAATGATATTACCATTCTATAGAATGATCTCACAAAAATTCAAAATATAAATACGTCCTCAAACTTCACTAACAATTCCCAGCATGAAATCAACATCTCTTCTAAGATGGTCATGTAAAATAAAATTAAGGATAACCTTAAAAAACAAACTTTTAATACCAAATTTCTCAAGGATGGTGATAAGAACACTATGTTCTAAAACTCACTTCACAGAGTTAGAAAGGCTTTTAGGCCACTTTCCTATCCTAGATATGAGGGGAATCTTATTGACACTGATATAAATATTTCCATTTTTGTGGTCCCCTACTTCTGGGATATCTTTAATGGTCCTAGCATTGATAATGATCCTCTCCATGATGCCAATCCAACTATGGTGTCTAGAGATGGAAACTATTTTATTAATAGAATCCCTTTGGATAAATAAAATCCAAGACACAATCTTTATCCTCAACAGTGACATGCTCGTGGACCTGATATTTTCAATAATGGGTTTTACCAATATCATTGGGAGATTATTCATAACGATGTTATTAACATGGTTAAAACATGCATTTCTAATGAAATTATCCCAGATGGTTTAAACTCCCAATTTCATACCCATATTCCTAAAATGGAGAATTCTAATGAAATATATATCTTCAGACCTATTTCTCTCATTAATTACCTTTTCAAAATTATCACTAAATTACTTTCTAATAAAATCTCTTCCATCAACAGTAGAATTGTCTCCTGGAATCCATTTGGTTTTATAAAAGGTATATCAAGATAAGACTGCATTTTCCTTGCCTTTGAATCCACAAACCTATTAAACAAAACAAATTGAGGTGGGAATGTTTCCATTAAGCTAGACATTACAAAGGCTTTTGACACCCTATATTGGAACATTATTTTTAAGGTCGTTATGAACTTAGGTATTAATGAAAACATTATCCACATAATTAAAACTTTTTTGAACTCATCTCGTATTTCCATTCTAATAAATGGTTCCCCTAGGGGATATTTCAAATACTCTGAAGGGCTCAGGAAAGGAGACCCTCTCTCTACTATTCCCTTCTCAATTGTTGAAGACTATTTAAATAGATTGCTCACTCAGTCTGTGGAACAATGTATGTTTAAATCGAACTATGCCTCAAGAAACATGAATGACCCCTCGCATCTTCTATATGCTGATGACATTATTTTGTTTCTATAGGGGGACAATTGAAAAATTAATAATCTTAAAATAATTCTTAATAACTATGAATTGGTTCCTGGTCGGCATGTCAGTTGGCATAAATCTTTTATTTACATTGGAAAAGGATATCCCCCTAGGAGAAAAAGAAACATTATGAATGTTTTGGGGATCATGGAGGGTTCTCTACCCTTCACATATATAGGAGTCCCTATATTTTGCGGCTTGCCTAAAGCTACCTATTTTTCTCCCATCATTGACCAACCCCTTCGATAGCTCTCCTCATGGAAATATAGAAACCTATATATGGCATGAAGAATTTTACATGTCAAATCTACTAATGTCTCCAAACTATTTTATTCCATTATGATCTATAAATGGCCGGATGGTCTCCTCAAATGCATTAATGTTTCCATTAAAAACATTTTCTGGACAGGGTGATCTTTAGAGAGAAAACTAGTTAATGTTACTTTGTCCTCTTGTTGCAAACCAATTGAAAAAGGAGGAATTTTCATAAAAAAACTATATAATTTTAATGAAGACATTCAATCTAAACTCACAAGGAAACCCATTCACAATATTTCTCCTTCTAAATAATTTCTTAGGTCTTGATTCGTAGATAAATTATGTAATAAAAATTTCAATTATTTGAACACCCCTATATGGCCCTCCATATTGAATACATTCATTTCCATTATGACTAACTACAGATGGATGGCTAGTAAAGACACTAATTTAATTTTTTGGCATGAAATCTGGACTGGTACACCACTCATCTCCTTGTTTTATAACACTCAACATCCTAAACATACTAATGATTCCATCAAGGATATTTTACAAATTCAAAATCCATGCTTACCCTACAATATAAGGCATGTTTTGGACAGTTATCCCTTCACTATTTCTAATGATCTTCTAATTTGGTAACCTACTCATAATGGTATGCTTGATTCAAAAAACTAATATTTTCATTTAATCAGTAATGATGATAATAATTTAAGCTGGTTAAAGAAATTAATAAATCTTGGTTAGTGCCATTGATACTCACTATCATTTGGAATATTTCTCATGGTAGGATTCCCCCTGATATATGTTTACAATATTTCAGAATCAATCTTTATTCCAAATTTCCCTTGGGTAATCAGAATCATGAGGATATTAATCACCTCTTCCATTATTTTGATACAGAAACTACCCATTGGCACTACAGTTTTGATATTTTTTTTCTGTAGATAGTTTCCTTGTAGCTCTATAACATCTCATTTTTAGCGATGTGTGGATTTATCTGACTCCCCAAAAACGAAGAATATTTTTATTTCATCTAAAACAGAGATCCTCCATGTGATCTGGTATGGAAGAAATGACTATAATTATACCAATGACTCATTGAAGGTTAATGAAGGAAAAATGAGAATACTCATTGCAATACAGGAGGTTCCCCTTCTTCTATAGGGTCATCACAACAACTTAGTTAGGGATCATGGGATTCTCAGGCGCATTACTATATATGGGAGGTACCGTCAACCTATGTACACCATGTATGTCTTTTTTCATCATCCACCTCTAGGTTGGATTAAAATAAATGTTAATGGGGATTCAAAAATCATCCTAGGCCCCAAGATATGTGGTGCAATTCTTCAGAAACCACATGGAACAGGTTCTTGGCTACTTCTATGGATCATGCGGCTTCTCTTCTTCCTGAAAACCTAAGATGATGAGTGTGATTCATACTACTTATTTTCTTATTCTTCATAACTGGAACAACATTTGGAACGAGGGCGACTCAACCACTATATTCTAGACCATTTGGATTGGCGCTATTAACCTAGATTGGACCCTAAATCCCTACTGGATGGACTGTTTGGACTCTCTATTGGAACACAACGTCATTTTCACCAATACGTATCGAGAAGAAAACAAGCTCGCTGATGGACTTTCTAGCATGGGAGTTAATCAAGAGCTCTCTTGTAGGGATGAAATTCCTCTTGAGTTACTCCCTCTTTATGTCAGGGATGTTAAAAAAACTCCTTACTTTAGACTCTTGTAATCCATTATTGTTCTTAATTTTATAATAAAGTTTGTGTTTTGGCCTTTTAGAAGAACTCCACCTTTTAAAAAATAGTCATCTTTGATAAATATTCACCAATAAACATAATACTAAAAAATCCAAAGTATTGAAGAGATTGTGAAATCTACATTATTCACTTAGTAGTCAAGAGAATCGTATTCCGCATATGAAAAGAATATTAAAATAATAGGTAAATATCATTATCTTCTGTATAAGGACCATAAAATAAGTTCATGGGCAGTTATACAACAATCATAATCAACCTGTAGTGTACAAGGCATGTGTCTCATATAAATAATACAGAGACAAAAATCCCCTTACCTTGGGTATTCAACCACATTGTACACGAACAAGCTAACCTTATAAAAAATATAGGTTTATTATAAATATTTTATAGTAGAATATTATAATAAATATAATTACACATATTGTTTTATAATGACCTTATATTTCATTTTTATTAATTATCTTATTTTAAGGTATCACTTCGGGTAATATTTTCTTTGATCATCGCATGTGTCTTAATTTTTTATGTCGTGGGTTATTATACTAATTTCATGATTATTTTCTATATGAACTTATATTTATAGATAATTAATGATCTTATTTTAAGGTTTCACTTCAGTTAATATTTTCATTGATCATCACATGTGTCATAATTTGTTATACCGTGGGTTCTTATACTTATTTCATGATTACAGTCTATAAATAAGGATATAAATATCATGTATAACCATTATAAGTATATTTTAATTATCTATAACATAAATAAATACAAAATGGAATAAGCCATTAATAGAGATGGTAAGACGTATGTACGCATGAAAACATTTTCCATTTTAATTGTTTTATTGAATGAATGTTGTAAATGATATTTAAATATATATATATATATATATATATATAAGTGTGTATATATATATAAATATATATCATTATTATTATATTATGATAATGTCATATATATCATAAAAGTTCACTAAACCCATCCTTAATGCATTCCGTGTTTTTTATCAAGGAATCACATCACTTTGAGGGGGTGGTAGTCCACATGTCCTCAAAGAAGATTATCATTTTAACCCCGAAAGTAAAGTAAATAGGTATATATTTTAAAAAGGAATAAATAACCTTAATTATATAATAAATATTATATATAAAATATATTGATAGAGTTTCCATCATAATTCCCACCATGATTGGTGGTAAATGAAGAAATGGGAAATCACCGTTTTGTTAGATAACAGTTCACCGTAAAGAGAAAAAATATGCATGGAATCCATTAGATAGAGGTGTGTGTAATTTTATGTCAATCCATTATCTTAAAATAATCATATTATATCATGGATACAAGTGTTTCCATGAAATAATGGAAAAAATAGAGTACATCATTAGTGAATGAAAACATAAAAGGATCTTTAGAGAAGATGATACCTCTTCATTGGGTAAATCCTTTTGGTTTTTTACAAAATCATTCCTCGAGCATACCTCTATCCAATAGAAGGATTATATGTAAAATTTAGGAATATTATGATATGAAATTTTCCATGTTTGGCCAACCGAAAATGTTTTAGAGGTGTTAATAATAGAAAAGGATATGTTCCCTTTTAAAAGAGGGAGGATGGGCTCCTTTGGAAACTCCAAAAATATTAATATATTATGGAATGATTTTATATTTCAAATAGAACGAAAATTGATTTATTTTGAGGAAAATATGTTGATGGCTTAAAATACTATAAAAAATTAATTTTATGCTTGGTTAGGTCACAAAATTAACTCTATCTTTTTCCCCTTAGTTAAATAATGTATCTTTTATTATGACAACCTTTTTTACACTAAAGGGTAAATATATTAGCAATAAAATTAAAAATAATCCAAAATTGGATAATTTATGAAATATTTGACACAACCAATGTTATTTAAAAACATAATTATATTATTATTTATCTCACAACATTTAATAAAATATTCATTATTTTAATCTATACTTTTTTTTTTCAATTTTGATAATATTTAATATTTGAATTTTTATAAATATCATCTCAACATTATAAATTAAAATAAATACATTAAATATGTCAATACCATGTTTCATATATCTATAAAATTAATTTATATCATAAATTAAGTCCAATTTTATTTATTTTTAATGTTGTAATATCATTTACATGAAATCTCAATTAATTAAACAATTACATCATCATTTTTATACAAGGATTTAATTAATTAATTTCTTCTAATAAAATAAAAAATGAAAATCATGATGAGGATAGATTTTTTCATTCAAATGAATATTTATAGTATAATTTAACTTATGTATAACCGTATATTAAAATTGTTTTATTTATTTAATTTTGAATATGAATCTTTTTCTATTATTCAAATAAAATATAATAAATGTCTTAATAATTAAAATATGGTGTAAAAAGGATAATATTTTTGACCTATGATATATTTAGTTTGAATAAAAATTATAGAATGAAATTAGGATATGTTTTAGTGTAATATTATATTACTATAGTATTATTTTTATCTTAATTACCCTATTTAATTTTAACTGTTGTAAATAAAATTCCAAAAGTTAAAAATATACAAAATTTATTTTTATCCTATTAGAAGAAATTTCAGATACTTATTACCAATATATATGTCCGTTTTTCAAAATTTAGTTCACCAAAATCAATATTAACTTTTACTGTGAAACCTACAAATGTGGCCAGAAGGGACGTAAAAGAGACGTTCAAAAGATAAATATTTTCATATTTATAGTTATAATATAAAAATGAGTACAATGAACTAAATTGTATAAATATTTTTTTTATTTATCTATTGTAAATTTATAATCAAATTAATGTATAAATAATTATTTAAATTAATAATTATCTATTTAACTACTATATAGTATTTTTCACTATTCTTCAAAACTTCAAAATTCGCAGAAAAATAAAAAAAATTCCCTAAACAAATTTTGATATTAATAATTAAAAAATTATATTTATTTTAAAAAAATATATCTCTATGTGTCTAAAGTTAATCTTAATATTTTTTATAAAAGGACATGAAAAAAAACTTCGTTTTTGATAATAATAATTTTAAACATATAAATATTTTACCAAAAATTATATTTTTCATTATAAAATCCTTTGTAATTAATATTAAAAATGTATTTATTACAATTAATATTTCAATTTTAACTTCTAGGTTATAAATATTTTATATGAATAATTATAATAGTAATATGTTTTTTTGTCAAAACCTGACAATGCGTGTAACGAAATCCAAGTCAGTGTTGCATGTGGTGAATGCTTCACCTGGTGTTGTGTATAAAAAAATCCAAAAAATAGGGAAATTATATAATATAAAAAATTATATTTTGTGTTGTGTGAAGTGAGAATATGAAAAATCAAAATTAATTCGAAAAAAATAATTTCACAAAATAATTTTGTGTTACATTCTTCCCCATTTAAATCAATTTTACCCTAAAAATTCATCGGGGTTCTAAATATATACAAACCCACATCATAAAAACAATTGTTAAAATGATAATTCAAAATAGAATGGTGGGAAAATAATAGTTGTCCAAATTAAATCATGACTAGGTCTCTACATCATTCTCATATTAAGGGATATACTTCCGTTAATATTGTAATTTACAAAAATATCACTTTATTTCCTCAATCACGTTTCATGGTTACCAGTACCATTCATCATATGTTCTTAAATACACAAGTAAAATCTATAGTGGACCAATACATATATGCTTAATTATTCATTAATAACAAAAAATTACTTCTATAACATTTTTCATTAATTAAAATAAATAAAATCTTTTATTACAACATCCTTAAGCCTTTAATAAGTCCTCATAATTATATTACATAACCCCTCTTTTATTTCGTAGTTCATCTGTATTCTCTTTATTGTCTACATTATAACCATTATATGGACCACATTTTTTGTTCCCACCAGGAGCTTTCATCATGTGGAATTGGGGTGATTAATGTCTATTTACTCAACTCATAAAGAAAATAAACACAGATGATACCATAGGGAGGAAAATATTTCCATTCATTCTATTTACAAAAATCTTCAGTTTCCCCTTGAAAAAACATTCCATGTGTCCATATTTTTAAATATAAAAAATATTCTTGCACCTTTACGATATTCAATTAGGGGATTCATTCCAAATTCTACACAAAAAACCAACTCATCCTTTTTCCATGATATCCATTATCCAGTATTTCAGTTATCTCATTCATTTTTTTACTTGGTGAATCTGAAAGTTGGTTAAGGTAAAAGTTTTCAATCAAGTTACTTTAAAATTTATTAGGTATGGTAACAACATATTTAACTCTTGTGATCATCCCAACTATCAACTCATCATCAAACCATCCATCACATTAATAATTAATATAGTTCCTTTTAGTTCTCACCATTATATATTACTAGAATCATGGTCTATGTATTACCTAACATAGTATAAAATGACAATATCATCAAATGATTTACTTTTGTGATTTCTGAATGATGACACCATTATTTAATATAAGACACCCTAGGTTGATATTATATTATTCATATCCAACATATATATAAATCCATAATGATTTTTTCTGACTATTTTGGGAATTTCCAAAACACATCTGATTAGTGTGGCAATCCATGTGTCCAGCATGGCACATTGTCATGTACTAGATTACCCATAGTGAGGCCTAAAATATGTTTTAAGTGTTGATTCCCCTAGTTACATGTGTACCAGATCCATATCCAGTTGTATTATACAAACATGGATGTATTTCGAGAAAACCATTCTCTTTATTCTTTACAAAAATTACATGCCATTTTCCAAAATATTAACTCATCCTTATACTAATCCTTCTAGACATCCTTAGGCATATCTATAGAAATATACATGGGGATCTCACTAAAGGTTATGCATCCTAGTTTCTAAAGGTTAACATAACCTTTATAATGATACCAAATATAAATACCGAGGGTTAACATACATGGATATTGCATAAATTTAGATTAATATTCAGTACATTACAATAATACATTAATATATACTGTAATTGTTTATGTATTTGGAAACATGGAAACAAAATGTTCTATCTTGGTGAAAGATCATCATTAGCTCCCACAAAAATCTCCATCTTTAGTACATCTTCCGAAAATCAATATTTTTTACATTGGGAATGTAAAAATAAGAATGGGGTGAGATCAAATGCTCATTCATGGTAAAATTGAGATTTATTAGCATAATCAGGAGCATAATAGTATGAGGACATGATCATGAAAATATGTGATCAAACCCTACATATCAAATTTCATATACATGAAAAATGAAAAAAATAATTGTAATTCATATGAAATGAATCATATAGAAATAAAGAACATTATCAAACAAATCCAAAAATAGTAATAAAACATGGGTTATTGTACAATGCGTAAGCTTATAATGATTTTTATAGTAACTAAGTAATCACTTCGAAGAAAATCTCATTTTTAGGAGTTCACTCCCTTACCATCTTATTAGTCATGGTTCACTCTTATGGCCATCATAAAAGCATGATTTAACTCCTCATACCATCTATGTAGTCATGGTTCCCTCCCACAAATATCATAATAGGATGAGTTCACACCCCATACCATCTTACTAGTCATTAATCACTCCAATGGCCATCGTTGTTGTCATGGTTCACCCCAATACCGTATCAGTATCTGAGGTTCAATCCCTGGTCCATATTAGTTTATCCCATAAGACATATATCATTACCAAATACATTAGAGAGAGTTATAGGTTTCACCCATCTCATAATGAAATTAGTCATATAAGTGACACAAAAACATAAAGAATTTATCATAAACATAACCTAAGTATTTAAATTGGAAAAATAAACATGTAATCATTTCATAAGCTATGGAAAAGATAAAGGTTTCATAATCATTTTCTAGGATGAATAACCCATGAAAAGTGTTGGGTTATCTTAAACACCATTCCATCAAATCATAATACATTCAGAGATATAATTTTAATTTTATTGTTGATTTATAATAATGAATGTCATCATAGGTGGGGAAGGATTTTGAAATATCACATAGAACAAAAATTTTCCTTAAAATCACTTTCAAGAACATAAAAAATTTCAAAACCCATTTTTTGAATAAACATTTTAAAACATAACAAATTTTCAAAACACTTTTCATTGAAAACACTTTGATAACAGATAAAGAAGTCATGAAAATAATTTAAAACAATTGTTGAGGAAAATAAACCACATTAATGAAATAGTTTTCTTTATTAAAAGTCGCCCAATTTTAAAAGAGAAAATTTTAAACAAAAATAACATTGACAATATATAAGGTGAGATTTAAGGAAATAAGGTATTAAAAATATTTAAAAACATTTCATTCATTATAATAAAATAAAAATTGTTCTCATAGATTTTTCATATATGTCAAAAAGTACATTAATTGAATAATATGGGAACGATTCCTTTAAAACTCTGTATTAAAAAGTAAAATACGGTACAAATGACGTTAAAAATACATATAATAACAATAAAAGGTTATATGGAATCATTTTTATATTGAACATTGATGTGGATGATAAATATTATAGAACATTTTCTTAAAACGAAACAATACCAAAAATGATAGAGATTGTGAAATCAATAGCCATCATTTAATATTCAATAGAATCATATTAACCATATAAAAATAGAATTATAAGAATATAGAATTTACTAATATTATAGATATGTCTCATAAAATAGATTCGTTGGAAGTGCATACACCACTTAAAAGAACCAATTAGTGTATGAGGCATGTGTGTCTTAGAATTAAAGGTGAGAAAAAAATCTTCTTACCTTATGTCATGAATCTCTTCCTACTCAATGAAGAATACTATATAAAAAATATAACATTATTAAAAAATACTTTATAGAAGTGTATAATTATATCTAATAGCCTATTTTTTTATTATGACCTTATATTACCCTCTTGTTAACGACCTTATGTTAAGGTTTCACTTGGGGTAATATTATCTTTGTCCTTCGCATGTGCATTAATTTGTTAAATCATTTGTACTTATACATTTTTCCTTATTATTGTAAGTAATTAATGGTATAAATATCATGTATGATTAGTATAGGTATATTAAAATAATATATAGTATAAATAAGTATGAAATGGAATACACCTTTCTCGAGGACAGTAATTCATACGTACGAATTCATGATGTTTCCGTTTTAAATATTTTATTGAGAGAAAGTATGTGAATAAAATTGTATATATATTTAGATATACATATATATCATTATTAATGTATTATAATTATATCATATATATTATATATTTTCACTAAACAAATCTTTAATGCAATTCATGTGGCATGTTAACGTATCCCATCACTTTGAGGGGGCGGTAGTCCACACTTTTTCAAATGAGATTACTGTATTAACAACTAATTGAAAGTAAAAAGTTATTTAAAAAAATCAAAATAAAATAATAAATATTATATATAAACTATATAGTTATATTTTCTATCATAATGACCACCATGATTTCTCGTAAATGAAAAATGAATAATCATTGTTTTGTGAGGTAGTAGTTTACCATACATAGAAACAATACATTTGATATCCATTACATGGAGGTGTGTGTGAGTGTAGGATGATTTCATTCCAAAAAAATTCCTAATATATTTTGGATACTGCTGTATTCTTGAAATAGTGGAATAGAAGTTATTCTTGGGGTGGAGAAGGTAAAATTTGAAAGGAGCTTGTGAGAAAACACTACCTCTTAATTGGGTAACTCCTTTTTTTCTTACAAAAAGGCATCCTTGAGTATCCTTATACCCAAAGGAAGGATTCTATGAAATATTTATGTATATTAAGAGAATTAATTGACAGGTTTTTTCTGAGATAGATGGCTTTAGAGGTTCATATAAAAGATAAGGAGAGGATCACTTTTATAAGAGGGGTGAGGGGAACTTTTGGAAACTCAATAAACATTAGATTATTATAAAATTATTTTTGAATTTTAAATTGCTCAAAAGAATGATTTTTATAGAAAAAAATATGATGGGTCTAAATCTTCTACGCCAATGAATTTTATAAATTTTTTTGTCACAACAGTAACCATATATTTTGGTATTAACCCTTAGTTGAAAATTTTAACTTTTACCATGAAAATTAATTTTTTCGACTCTAGGGTAAATATTGTTACTATAAAATTACAAAAAACCTCAATTGGATCATTTATAAAATAATTTACTCTATATTATTTTATTTTTAATAACATTATATTTTTATGAGTTCTATAAAATTTAATAAAATATAACTTATTCTAATGTATCATTTAAGTCAATTTTGATACTATTTAATAATTTCAGTTTTAAAAATATAAAACCAAAATAAATAATTCAATAAAATACATCAAAAAGGTCACTAAAATGCCTAATATATAAATAAAATTTCTGTTAATTATTAACTAAGTAATATTATATATATAATTTTTTTAATATCATTTAGTTGATATATTGATTAATAAAACAATTACTTTATCATTATTATACTTGCATTTAATTAATTAATTTATTCCCTAAGAAATTATAACAAAATATCACTATAAAGATAAATTCGTATCATAGAAATTAATAATTATATTCAAATTTATCTTAGGTATAACCCAATATTAAAAATAATTTAATTATTTGTTTGAGTATTACATTTTTTACACTTATTAAAAAAAGATAATAAATGTCTTATTCTTACAAAAGTGACATAAATAGGATCATGTATTTTATCTAAAATTTATTTATTTTGAATAAAACTTATCCAATGAAATTAAGAATACTATTAGTGTCTTTTTATATTGTTATAAAATTATTTTTATCTTTAATTTCCCTATATAAAATTATCCTTGGTAAACAAAATTAAAAAATTTACTCTTTACCATGATTTATTTAGATAATATTATACCAAATATTTCATACAAATTAAAACCATCCATGTATGTTTTTTTAAATTCAATTTTTAGAATTATTATATTGCATTTACTACTAATCTAGTAAATGTGGCCAGACGGTGGGTAAAAAAGACCTTTAAATGACCATTTATTAATTATATCTAATTAAATTAAAAAATAATTTCAATAACATAAATTTTGATTAATATATTTATTATTTTACTATTTTTACATTAAAATAAATCTAATTTAATATTATTTATTTGATTGAAATATTCGGTTTTTATTTACTATGGAGTATTTTTCACTATTCATTAAAAACTGAAATTTCACATAAAAATACAAATATTTCACCCTAATATAATTTTTATACGATGAATTAAAAAAATATTATTTTATCAAATAAATAACTTTGTGTGACTAAAATTTATTATATTATTTTTTATTGAACGACATCATAGAAGTTCATTTTAGAAAATATTAGATTTATTCAGATAAATATTTAACTAGAAATTCTATTTTTCATTAATAAAACCATAATAACTAAAATTTTAATTGTAGTTATTACAATTCATATTATATGTTTAACAACTATGTTATATATATGTTATTTTAGTAATTATATTTGTTATGTGTAGTTTCACAGAAATTCATTATTGTGTGTAACACAATCCATGTTAGTATTACCTGTAGTGAAAGAACATCTTGGTGTTGCATAAAAAAATCCCAAATTGTTTTCTATTATATAATAAACAAAATCCATATTCAGTTTTGTGTGAAGTTAAAATAAAAAATATTAAATTAATTCGAAACAAATTCACAAAATCTTGGTGTGTTACATTTCAAGGGTCAAAGATACCTTTAACACCATAATGGTACCATATAGAATAATGATTATAGCATTTAGAAAGTAATTTATGCTCCATGGGTTATACCTACAAAAAAATAACCCCTTAAAACCCCACAAACATCTACCCTATAACATTGTAATGCTAATATATTTTACTATGGACTACACCTATCATTTATGCATATGATAAAACTGTCAATGTCCTATAAAAAATGCTGGCATTAACATTCCATGTTAACAAGATGAGAAATTTAATATATACATTCATGATGGTGTAATGTACATATACCACCAATGGTTCCATTTTATTTCATTCTATATATTCACATTTAGGCTTTAAAAATTTAAAAGATATATCCTAGAACACAATGAACAAATTGTAAGAAAAACACTTGGTATTTGAGTTAATTAATTCCTCTATGAAGAATATGTAAGTATTATCAAACTCACTCTTTCCAAATTAATCAATTAATGGAATCCCACAAAAATTTTTAAATTTACCATATAAATCACTTTAAATGATTTAACATTTCAAATGAATTTTCAAAAATTGGATTTGTTAAATAAATTTTCAATTTCAAAACTAAGATTCAAGAGACAATAAGACATATAAGGGGCCTGTTAAGCCAAAATGGATTCATCACAATTTAATCCAACAATATTTCATTTGTTAAAAATGATTTAAAACACCCATGGTGGGTTATCTCATAAGGAACATGCCCTAACAGACCTCCTTGGGTAGAGTTGTGAATTGTAGAAGCTATCCATACAGACATCCACGACCATGTGATAGAGTTAAAGTGCATTATAGAGGATTTTATTAACACATTAAATTTAAAATCATAGTTTATGTGTCTTTTAGGATATGGATAAACACCATATTTAACCAACCATAGTCGATTCCCATAAAAATTTTCATTATAAACAAAATTATTTCAGATAAAAATATAAAATTATTTATAATTATTACCATTTGAATGTATATTATAATCCTATACAATGGTAAATTTATATGGGTTGTTGTATTCCAATATGTTAATATACCATACATGTAATCGACCGTAGAGTCAGTCCTATTTAATCAAAATTGATTCTATTTAAAATTTTATCTTTAGAAACATTTTAATTTTCACAACATTATATAGATTTATATACATAAATTAATGGACATGTTGAATACATGGGATAACCTTCACTAAATTATCAGGTGTCCATCCACCACACAAATATATCTCTGGAACCTGCTTAATTCCATGAAATATGTTTCACCCCATATAACAAATTATATTTAAAAATAAATACTAATAATGTTATCACAAGTATTAATCATATAATAAGATGATAATATGAAAAATATAATGATACATATGAAATGAATTTTAATTAATCAAGTGTCACAAAATATAATAACCAAAAAATGGAATCAGATTAACAGACTAAATAAATTATGCATGTGTATTATAAAAAAATTATTTCAAAAATAAATACCTAAATGGGTAAAATTCAAATTATCACAATAAATTAACTAACATGTTATGTAACATCCATACAAATAAACACAAAAGAAACATCTATATATATAAAATATTTTATAAATTAATTATACATGGTATCGAAAAAACATGTAATGTGAATATCAAATTTCTCATAATGATGTATTTAATCCAAAATCTATACTATACATGGATATGAGAAATAAAATATATTTTCATAAATCAATATGTATAATAATTTAAACAATCCACTCAAGGTGAAATTATAGTCCAATTTTATAGAAAATAACATGTCAAATCTAAGCCACAGACAATGGTATGATTCCCCATGGGTGGGGTGATCGATTGGATAAATGAGAAATTAACATGGACCAACACAATACTAATATCATAACAACTTGCACCAAATGGTATGAAATATTAAAATTGAACACTCTGATACCACTATGTAACATTGCGAACTTACTGAACACTTAAATGTTAGGATGACCAGTCACTACATGGCCACATGCATGCCTCCCCATATACTATAGGCTACTAAATAGCATCGAGGGTCTATGAAGGTGATAATGGGAGTCTATAGCCTCATGATCTATGTAGCCCAATGGTATATTAATAAAAGAGAAAAACATTTGGTCGGTAATTAATAAAACATATGTGTATCAAAATATTAATAAAAATAGAATATTAATGTCCAATGAAAATAGAAAAAAATTCATGAATTTAAAATGATGATACATAAATAAAAAAATAGATATTAAATAACCATCATGATACAGTATAGAAAATAAATCAATAAAATAAATAAAATCCAAGTGGGGAACACACTGAGCATCTAGATGGGTGCGAGTTAAAATCCATGTATGAATTCACAAATGGTGCATACAAAAAAGTCTAGTCTATGAATATAATGTATAGCTGTGTGATGTTATAAATAAATAATATTTTTTTTTGAAATTATAGATATATATCTATGCAGGTTCTTAAATGATACCTAATGTCTCAAACATCTTATGATCATTGACATAATGAGTGTCTAATAAATATATATATAATATTAATATATATATATTAGTAATATATTTTATATATTTATATGGACTAATTATGTGTTTACATATGTTTTCTTATACCATGAATATTAGGCTATGGCTTTGTCAGGGAGTAACATTGTCATCCATAACCAACTAGCAAATCCAATATGATCTAACAGAGAATTAAATCCTTAAATATCATAATAAGTGGGAGAAGACTTGCACATAACTAGATATGGTGGTAGAGTCCTCAGAAAAACACAAGAAATAAGGTACATGATGCATCATTGCAACCTATAAAAAATATTCAATGGTGTGAGACATCAAGATCATCAACCTATGTGTGGGAGCATGAAACATGATAACCAACTTAACCCTTAATATCATTTAAAACCCATTTTGATTTTATTATTAATTTTCCTAATTATAAATTACCATCATATAAAATATACAATACCAATATAACCACGGGTGCAATAATATTTAAAAATACTCATAAATCATGATCATTTTTATAATGCAAGATGCATGATCTTACAAGCCAATTCAATTCTATTAAATTTAAATAGTTCTATTTTAAAAAAAATAATTCATTTTTCAAGGAATATAGATTTATAATCAACAATTTTCAACCAACATATATGTATCCTGGTATTTGACAAAAATTATCATAACAAATGTCTATCCTCTGATTATCATCCATTTAGAAATATCATTTAAAATAATGTACTATGAATCCCATATATAAAACAATTACATAAAATAATAATAAAACACCATGTATATAAAAAAGTCAATTATAAAACACATATCACTATTTATTATTTTAAAATATATCACACCACATCCATGGTAATTTATTATATGAAATAATATTTTTTTTAAAAATTCATTTTTTTTCAAAACAGCGTCACATTCTGGAGGCCTCACTCACTTTAAAAAAATGAGAATTTTAGAAGGCTATAAAAAATTGAAAATAAAATTTTAATGATCTAGTAGAATATTGAATGGGATATTATACTTTTTTAAACTAAATATATGGGTCATTAAATATATAATTTAGGCCAAACACATAGATGGTCTTATAGGATCAATAAAAAATTACATATCAAAGGAACATAAAATTATGAATGAATCGTAATTCATTGTAGGTGTTCCATGCAATTAATAATTTAAATATAATATATGAAATGAATCTAGAGAATGGATGTTCTATCCTTGATGGAGGTTGACATCCTATATTTAATAAAAAATTACCAACTTGAGTAATATATCATGCTTATGAAAATTATAAATGAAGAACTCCTTTTTTGGGTGATGTGATAAAAATGCTTGTACATGTCACAAATACAATATTTATAATTCAATTGAAATTGGGGGAAATGGAAACAGACCACCTACCATATTCATAGGTTGTTCTATAAATACAATATTTCCGTTTGAATAGGATCAGTTTGGAAAACATCAATGAAATAGATAGTGTCCACTAAAATATGTTCAAGTGAGCACACCAAACAATGTAATAGATTAGAAGAGACACTGCTATATAATCCCATAGGATCAGAGAGCATATCGATGTAGATCCAACATGATCAATGATGTTTGAATCAAATTCTATATCAATGAGGTTTTTAGATCCCAAAGATTAGGATGTTAAGGAATCCAAAAGAGAGGGGCATAGCCTCACTTTGGTATTGAATAAGAAATAAAGACAAAAATGGGCGTTAAATGTCATCAAGTTTAAAATAAACACTACACCCTCAAAAACTGGGTATCATGGTTTGGACACACGGTCTGTCCATATCATGCACCAACCATATGTCTCATACTACTTAAGAACCAAACCATACCCGGTTGTCCAACAAAATTTGACAAACCCTACTCAAACCATGTACCAAAAAGTTCACACACACATCCTATGTGGCACTAAGTGTGTGGGCTAGGTTCAATGTTTGGGAAAACCATGAACATACCATTATAAACCTCTAATAAACAATATATATAATTAAATGGTTTTTCTCCCCCACATACATGGGTTTTAGACAATTCCTATTATTTTCGGGGGGTGGTACTGTTTCACTTAGTATGTTACCTGATTAAATCTAACAATGTTCCCCAATCTTGCTTTTTTTAAAATATTTTCTCCAATCCTATGATGCACCCAAAAACCATCAAAACAATAGGGATACCTCTTGAGATTTAAACAAACCCTAAAGACAACACATTCATGTGATCCGTCTCTTGGAACCATGTTTCAAATCATGGTATAAACAAAATCCCATGCACTAAATTCCATAAATTCAAATTTCCTTATAATTCAACAATCTCTTAAAATCTGGGTCATTAATGAAATGATAAATTTTATGACTAATTTTAATCTACATTTATCCATATTTCCAGTTTTTTATAGTGATTAAAATTCTATGTGTTATGAGGCATATTTTCCACTGCCAACTCATAAGGATCTTCAACCTGGTAGGTAAGGAGAAACACCACTACCAATTGAGTTGCTGATTGTATCAGTAGGGAAGGTTGAAGATTCAAATTAACCTAGTGAACTCTTTGAGACTTAGTTCCGGAAGAATGTATGGTTTCAAGGAGAGATCGATCAAAAATAATTAATGTATTGGATTGGGCTGTTGTTCTAATTTAATATTCTCATGTTGAAAATATATGATCAGATGGATACACTAGTATCCAGTCTTATCCATTGAGAAAATGGGAACCTGTGGAGCCTATTGAGGCTGACTCAGAATTATATGAAGACTTCATGGACCAACTTAGAGTATATTTTTAATGAAGAGTATTAACCCTAATGTTTGTACTTTATTTTGAGTTAGGAGAAACTAGAGTTGTAGAAGGGTTGTATGACATTTTTTTTACTTTGTCTCAAGGTTCACTGACTATACGAAATCCTCCCTCGACATGGTATGGGATGGTTCCATATGGGAATGGATGTTTGAAAAGGATTTCATTAACTAAATATACTAGTTTTGGTCCCCTATTAATTCCAAAATTAGCAAGTATATTATAGTCAGAACTAGTGATAGATGGATTCCTTTTAAAGGGGCTCCAGGTAGGTATATATTGATGTGGGTTTCATGGGGTTGAGTTATCTACATCACTTAGATGGAACCTATCATTAGGATATCAATCCAGGAGAACATCTCTTGGCTAGTAACAATAAAATTAACGAGGTGTGAAGGTTAAAAATAGAAGAAAATTACATCCTCAAGAGGTGAGATTTTATGCATGTGATGATAATTATCAAAAGTCTTGTGATTCCCTGACCTGACATGAGTGGAGGGATGATATTTAGTGGATGAAATACCATCAAAGATGTAACGTCCTGATTAGGGTCGACGATGGTTAATTTGGGGTGTCTCCCAAGGAGGATTATCTAGAAGTTGAGATTTAGGGGAAACATGATGAAGATCAATCGATACAGGATAATAATATGAGTTACCTCCACCAGCACTACCAAGAGTCCCATACCAGTCTTATGGAGAAAGTGAATGGGTCCATAGAAGTTGTAATCCATCGAGGGGTTTGACCTAGAATCCCAAACTATTATATAAGGTACTCCATGTATTTATTCTACAAATCCCCTAGTATAATTAGTCATATGTACAAGTCACTCTGTCTCTTCCATATCCCTTGTGACAGAGCTAGTGAAACCAAGTAAGGCGTCATCACAATATCATTTTATAGTGATTTCAACATGGTTAGAGTCCAAAATATCACATATCTACTAATAGTGAGAGACATTGGAACTATTTTTAATCATGATGAAACCATATGGTTTCATCTCGGGTATTAATTGGTTCTTAGTGGTTCAATCCTCAATCTACTATCATGATGTGGGTTAGATTCCATTCTACAAAATGGAGGAGTTACCATATTATGGCTATGATATATTTTTTATTGAATGGGTGGGCCTTACATGTTGTATTATATATCCCTTAACCAATAAATTAGAGAGTTTTCCTTTTGTCATAGCTGTCTCACAAAGATTTTGTACTCCTTTAGTAGTGGAAAATTGTGTTGACATCTTCCTTGAGGTTATTTTAAGATAACCACTGAGATGGGAGATGTAATTATACATTGAATTGTAACAGATTATGTTAAAAATTTATTTTTATAATATCATATTTTCCCTACTGATCACCAGGGTCATTAGGTAAATTTGAAGGACCTTAGAGAATGTGGTTTTATAAAACCCATTTTGTCCCCTTGGTAAATATATATATATTTTCAAAACGAATGATGGGATCTTTTTGATAAGGGTTACTAATTGTCAATTGAACAATGTATTGTTACAGAATAATTACCACATGACATGAACTGGTGAAGTCATTGAGTATTTTTTATGTGTGATTTGGTTCTCACAGATCAATCTCATGTTTGAATACAACAAGTTAAGAGTTCAAGAGGATTATATTTATATGATTAAATTCAAATGTACCTAGTTTAACTAAGAGTTTGTGGTTATTCATTTTTATTTGATGAATAACACCACTATGTATATAAGTATGATGAACTGGAACATTTTTCATTACTTGGACCGATTTATAATATTTTTTCATTGATGAAATTTTCATTTTTTCTTTCATTATTGGAGGAGCGTGTATGACATTTGAGGATGGTCATAGACAGAATCTGGGAAAAAATATTTCTGGTGATATTCTAATGTGCCAATTTTTCATTCATGGGGATCAATTTATGGGGAATGTAATTTATGAATATTAAATATATTTGGACCTAGAAAATATATATTTCGAGCTCACATGGTATCCAACCAAGATTTTTTCATAGTTATTGTGTTTCCTAGACTTATAGGGGCACTGAAGCAGGGGATTCATCGAATTCTCTAGGATTATAGACCATTTCACACCTATACAGAGAATGGATAATTATTAACTAGAACATGATGGATAAGAGTAATTTCATGGCGTTTAGTCTAGGATGTCCAGTGCTCCATTTTTGAGACTATCATAAGAGGTTAATGAGTACATAGTTTATTTTGTTGCCCCTAGATCCAATCTATTCTATATATTGACCTAATTGGAGGAAGTGATTTAACAATGGTCTTGTAGTATGAAACTAATACAATGAATTATGTGACACATGATCAAAATATGGAAGTATTAGTATTCACTCTGAATATCTGGAGGCACAATCCTTGATGGAATTACTATTTTTATTACCCATACCATCATTCCATCATATATAAATTCACATATAGTGATCAGAATCGAAGAAATAGGTGTATGTTGGGGTCCCTATAGGAATGTGACAATAAGATATTGTATTTTCCTAGTAATGTAAATGTTGTTTTAGATTCCCTTTATAGGAAAACCCATTATCATTTGGTAGAGAAGGCATATGAGGAGTTGTGTTTTTTTGACACAGGTGGAGTAATGTGGAGAAGTATTTATTCCTTTACTGGTTTTTAATCCTCCACTTCTCCATTATTTGTGGAAGGCATAGTTTGGATTCATTGAATCAATGGTTCTATGTGATCAGGTATCATCATGAGATTCACATGAGGGGTTTTCTGATGGAGGGGAAAATTCTACACTTTTTTAGGGTATAATGATAGTTACAGTCATGGAATGATACTAGGTGAGGATAGAATTTCAAAATTACACTTTATCAATAAAATCACGAGTGATGAATATGTATATTGAGTTGAATTATTATTTTTGGAGTGATGTTATTTGGTATATAATATAATATATTGTCTCCAATGTCTCAAATTTTAGTAGGTAAAGGTATATTTCTATGTTCCATAATGTTTTATATAGGCTATTATGATCATAGAGTGGAAATGGGATAGAATTTATATGAACACTATAATGGAGATTTCACAGATAATAAATGGCCATAATGTAATATAGGTGATTTTTTACAAACACATGATGTGGAACTTCTAATTTCCATTAGTGAGAAGAGTTCCATGGACAATAGGGGTTGTTATACAGGTGAGAGATCCTCTAGATCCGTGGGGTACCCTCAATGATTATCTCTGACCATGACAGGTTCATTATTAAATGGTTAAGGGGAATCCTTTGGTGTTATTTATTTTCTATGTATGGTTGTGTAGGATGTTTCACCCCCAAAAGGATGAGATGACTAAGTGAACTATCGAGGCGAGGGAGGATATGCCGAGAGAATGTGTTTTAGAATTTGATCAATCTAGGTGGGATCACATTACAATGGTATAGTTCACTTATAACAAACTATATAACTATATGCTCACCAACGAACCCTTTTAAGACATGAAATGGTGACCATTATGTTCACCCATTTTTTGAACTTAGATTACTGGGGAATTTCTTGTTGGAATAGAGATAGTATAGGTGACGATAGAGAGGGTCCTAGTGATCGTTGACTAGATGGTATCATTCATGGAGTGATATATCTTACACATATCAATATAATAGGCCCATAGTGTTTGATCAGTGAGACTATGTTTTTTATAGTCAAACCATGATGAGGAGTGGAGATGTTTGGCAGGGAACACATTCTATCATAAAGGAACCTTAACCAACCTGGGATCTTATGTTTTGTTTATGAGGTTTTAAAAAACCTATAGTAACTTTTGTCTTTACAGTGTGTGCATGAATAATTCATTATGACATAGCTAAGGAGATTGGTTCATGACTCTACACCTATTTTTGGTTTATGTGATCATGATATAGACAATGGATCCATCTTTTCTCAGTACCTAGTGGTGATCGATAGTCGATATTATATAATCAAGTGAGGATAGAAAATTCTCTTAGAACATGTGTTGGGGAAGTACATGGGACTCTAGTAGATATCCTTGTAGTAGGAGAGACTAATTTGGGAATAGAATCCCCACTTTTATGTTTAGACTATGATTTTATGTGGTAAAAATCATCGAAGGAGGAAATCATATATAGAAATTATATTATCCTAATAACAATTTGAAATATATTAATAATTTTTACCAGAGTATGATTATAATATGACGCAATATTCTGTGTCCATTTGAAGAGAAAATTTAAAATTTTAAAAAATAAAACACTGTAATATAAAATACACATAGTTTTTCAAAAATAATGAAATATATCCAAATTGGAGACTTGTATTGAAAATACAATGTCATAGATGAATCCAAAATGTAGAGTATACACTAGGTGAAACCAATATTGGGTTGAGGATGGGTTATTAGTTAGGATAGTTATCGAAGGTTCAATTAATTGAAATAAATAGTTAAAATAATTATTTTATTTTAATTTACCGACATACATAATTCCATCGATATAGAAGATATTTTACTATTTCTCCTTGTCTAGTAGTATTAACGTGGGGTCTCTCATATGAGGATTTTCATTAATTTTTTATAGAGTATCACATAAGAGGGTGATTCCAAATCATATCAAGGTAGATCAATATAACGTGAATGTTGTAGTATCCCCACATTGTAGTTGTATACAATGTTCACCAACAATGATCTAAAATCAATTAATGTATATTCAATTTAATTTTGTTCCCATAATTCAATGCATGAGTTTATATTTTATCTAATATTTTTTATCATATATTATCCTAGTATTCACTATGAACCATGTTATATATTATATTGTTGTTTTAATATTTTTATCCTTCTTGTGAATGTTATGAATCATTAAATTCCCATATTTTCATAATTAATAAAGAATGGCAATCTATAGATAAAATAAATTTTTTATATTATTATACCCCCACTATATGTTGTTTTATTAACCATTGGACTATAGGTTCATCATATGACTTTTTTAGGGTGGGATTTATTGTGATCAAACACTATATTTACAGCAGTTGCATGAATGATGAATATATTGAAAAATATCTGATTGTTAGTGATAGATCATAGGGTATGTGTAATAATATTTGATCAAGATGTATTGATAAGTTAAAGTATCGAGTGGAAAATGAGGTAGGTGCGTAGGGTGACATATGTGCTTCATATAAATAAGATCAGTCCATATTTTTGAAACAAGAGGACATGAAATGATGTCATAAGGTTCCCTGACCAATCATATATGAACAAATAGTGGAAATCCTTGTATAAAAGCTATATACAAGGAACCACATATATAACTTCTGTTTTAGGGGAAAACAAAATTTTATAATTAATATTCAAGTAACACATTCCATGTATCCACACCCATTACCACTAGTTATGTTTTCAAGGAAGATAAAAAAAAACATGCAATGTGGATAGTCAAAAATGCTTTTTGGACTTCTATTGGACAATATGATGTGTTACAGTTCCACATGGCTAAGATACCTTGGGGGGGGGGATAATATGTACACTACTAGAAAATAGGAACAACTAAGGACACATAAATGACCTGATGATCAAATGGATGATAAAGATAACTTGAGAAAGACCCTAATTTGTAAGACACATCCTACGGATTCCCATATAAGATGTGTATTTTTACATGGCCTCTAAGCCATGTCTATAGGGATACATTACGATGAAGTGGAGTGGGACCACACTCCATGTATACCAAATACATGACATATACACCAACTTGAAACATCCACCTTAAATATATACACTGGTTTGATTCTTTTTTTGGCCCATTATGAGCCTATCCTAAGTGATTTTGAGCAAAGAATATAAAAGTAGTGTTCATAGTGTCATAGGAGTTACTATGTGTAGTTATCAAAGTGTAATTCTTCTTTAAACCAAGATTGATGACGAAAGTGACCATGTAGGATTGTTTGAGAGAGAGGTCAGGGTTAATAACCCACCCGTTTCACCAGGTTTCATATCCCTGATACAACTTATAGTGGTTGGGTAGTACCCTTTTATAAACTAGGTTATGGGTCATCTACCCATTATGTGAATCCTCAATGACATACTAGTGAATAGGTCCTCTACTGTTTATGTTCCACCCACATTTTGTACTAATGCACATGTTCTCTACCAACACAGTGGAACCCCCTTTATAAAATGGGAATGTAGTCATCTATTGATATGCCTTGATTTAATCCTCTATCATACTAGTCTTTGAGTCATCTATTATTTTAGTGGGTTCCCCTTGACATACTAATGTGTAGATCCTCAATTTATCTTATGAGTGGAATCCCCTTGACGTACCATGGTGTGGGTCATCCATCCATCTATTAAATTATATCCATCTAACGTACTAGGGAAAGGGTCCTAAATATATTGGAGACTACACCCCTTGGGGATAATGTGTAGTGGAATGGAGTGGGTAAATCACATTACATATTCAAGAAAAAACCCGAGATTTTGGGAATCCATGATGGAACATTAAATGATATGTGAGATTTATATATCCATTCTATCTCGTATAAGATTATTTATTTGAATATTAATGTTTTTGGGTTTCATTTACTAATTTATTTGGGTTAATCAAACAACTTCTATCATATATGATATTTATCCTCTTCATTTTTTGGTGGAATCATTCTGGGTATGTATACACTCATTCTTACACACTATTTTTTGGAAAATATCATATCTTATGTGGATGTGAAATAGATTAGATGATATATCAATGTATAATATGGATAATCAGGTTCATAGATTATTTAACATGTTCATTATTGGATATAAGGATTAAACATCTCTCAGGCTTACATTAATCTATTTGTTATCTAGTTGGGACATATTCTCTAGTTTGGAAAGAATTTTTCTCCCTAACACATTGGTTGTATTCTTTCGTACTCTGATATATTCTTTAAAGATACTTAATGTATGGATTACACTAGATGTTTCAGTACATTTATTATTACTCAAACCAATTCAAGAGTGTTTTTTGGGTTCATGTGTAAAAAAACATTAGGAAAATGAATCGCATTTTTTATTATGACTTCTTGGTGATTATTTTCCACCACATATGCTACAGGGGATGGATTAGTGTTGGGAAGACTCATCCTTCCACTAGCTAGGTGGGCACTACTGGGTCTAATCATTAAAATTAACTATAATGGTGATTGATATAAGTAAAATTTGAATTTTATATATCTATAATATGAATTTACAATCAGATAATGATGTTTATTCTCATAAATCAAATTTAATATTATGTAATACACGAAAAATAAATTTCATGAAAATTTTATTTTTCATCAAATCTTCATTTATAATTTAAAATTAAACTCTTTAGATTTTATGAATTGAATTTTATAAAACATATTGAAATACTTTAAAAATAATTAATTTTTTTAAATAATTATTAACACATTTTTTTAAAAAATAGTGAAAAAATTCAACTATTACGGTTATAATGGATTTAGGAGGGGAATAAGATAACAAGATAAGTGTTAAAATGACATTGAAATTGTATAGAGTATTTTTATAACTATATTTCAAAATTATTTCATAAAAGGACCATAAATTGAACTTTATAGATCTTCTTTTCTTATGAAAAATTTGTGAATGACTTTTTCATTTCAAAAAAAAATCCATGTGGGTCCTCTCCACCAGTTATAAAATTCCATTCCCTCCCCTAACAACTTCACACATTATAAGCCTTTAGTTTTAGCCTATGAATTACCAAAAAAACCCATAGTTTCTTCACCACATCCTAGAATCCTTTTATTAATGCCCTCAAATTAATGATTTTCATGAATAGATAAATAGTTCATTCATAGAAGATATATCATTTTTGCTGGGAATTATGATGTATTTCTTCATCCACACCATTTAGTCCGTTTTAAAAAATGATGATATAAACAAATTTATATACAATATTCAATGAATTAGTTTTATTAATGGAAAAATTTAAATCCATCCCTGATTCAATAGAATGGGAAACGTAACTCTCATTTTTGTGTATGGAGAACTACTGCCTCAAGAAGAAATGTTATATATTTCTCATCATCATTTATCACAACTATTCATGAAAATAGATTTAATATTTATATATGGTATTAATGAAATATTTATCATTCTTAAAGGAAAAGTGTCATTCTTTTTTCCCATTAATCTCATAGAAAAATGATAATGTTGTTCATTCGTATGCGTGGACAATAGCCTCCCTGAAAATATGTGATTATTTTTTCGACACCACATCAAATGGATGATATTTATAAATGTATTTTGAGAAATAATATTATATATATATATGATATTATTATCAATTTTTAATATTAAATAATCCCCACATACTTTCTATAATGATCTCTATCAAAAGGAAACATTTCTTATACGTACATTCGATTTACCTTCTCCATGATTGTATTGACATTATTTCTACCTAACAATTAATCATGGTTGGTTTTAAATGAATATTTTATTTATAGAAATTATAATTATTTCAGTATAATTATTTTAGATATTATTTAATAATGACACAAATTACCAGAGTCAATTTACCGATGCTGTATTAGATAATGTGAACCGAACAAACCAAAATAACCTGATTTCACCATAATAAATTAGGTAATTAAATATGTCCCCAAAAGAATTTGAATAAAAGGTATATGTATAATGAAATATATTTGGTTAATTTTTATTTGGAAATTAAATAACAATTCATGATTGTTATATTGTAGTTACGTGATATGCATTAATGGTCTCAGCTCAATGTAGGGGTTACTCTTCTAACATTTATATTTGTGATACATATTCCATATTCAAAACTTTTACTTATTATGTATAGTATATACATACCATGATATTATTTTATGATTAATTCCTGATAATTTTTAGGATTTAAAAATCCATATGTGGTTCGCCATATTATGAGGTATTGATAAAAAATATATTAAAATATATAAGGGATATTGATTAAACATTATTTCAATAAGAAAATTTTTGTATTTGGTACCAAAATTATTTTAAGAGGATTATATATACTACCCTTATCAAATGATATATAATGAATCAATCATAATGCATTGTATTTTATGTTGAACTATGAATTATTTCAGCTAATGGGATATTACATGAATGTTTCCAAGTATCAAGGGGTTTAATAACTCAAAATAATTTCACTATGTTATATTACTTATTTAGGGTATTTGATATGATATTATTATTCTTGAATTTAATTTTAATTTTATTATATTATATTAGAAACTTTCAAATAATTTTTTTATTACACAATATCTATACATTTATCAAGTCTCTATTCATTGATATAATACTTGTGCGGGTTATTCTTCTCAAATTCCAATTTTTATGTCATGAATTTAATGATATGAATATATATTTCTTATGAGGTGTATATACTAACCCATTGGCATGTAATATAAGGAAAATAAGGAAAATATTTATAATTAATATTTCATTTTATGTCATTAATTGTTGGGACATGTAATTGGAATTCTACCAAAGGGGAAAAGGGATCAAGTTACAATATAGTTTATTTTCTATATTGTTTATGTTGATGGTTATTTCAGATAATGTAATGTGAGATTATTTTATTGAAACAGAAATATTTTATTCTCTTCTAGTGTTTACTATTTATGACATGATAAATTCACATTTCCTACAATTTTTTAATGAAACATCAAGACTGTTTCTCATGTGATATTCATCATGTATCATAATTTAGATCATGGTTTTTCACTTCCATATCATGGTTTTTAAATAATATTTATGAAATTATGTTTTCAAAAAATAATGGATTCATTAAATATAAATTTAGTTTACTTTATCATTCATTTAAACGAGTTTATAAAGAAAAATATTATCATTATATATATATATATATATCAGTTTTCTCTCCCTTTAAAAAATGATTGAAACAAATGTTGATTTTTAATATTTATTTCATGAGTGGATTCTCCCATGAACATGGGAAAAATATTAATTTATTTTTCAGTTAAAAGTTTCTATGATTAATTTCATCGAATAAGTTTTTTTCGCAATATATTATGATATTTTAGTTTTTAAAGTAAAATTCAAGATGAAATAGTCATTTCCCTCTTGAATTACGTAATGATATTTCACTTATATTTAGATTTATTACAATCATCCACTCATGAGGTCATATGAACTACATTGGGAATACGTGTTAATGATACCATCCTTATTCTTTCTCTATGCGTATTATGAAATTTCTATGGTCCTTTCAATTCCTTCATATTTGAATCACTCATGAATGAAAAATAATTATTATTATATCAAAATATCATGGATTAAAATTGTTTCATTTCATCCATAAAATGATAAGAATTATTATTTATAGTAGGGTGGTTCAAGGACCCATCATTTCAATGAGGTTAAAAATAAGAGACCCCAAGTGCATCATATCTGACAAGACTAACAAACAATGGGGGATGAATACTGTGTAATTAAATATGATACATACATTGCCTAGAGTGGACCGTGAAGCTAGGAAGAAGGAAACTATTTCCCCCTTTTTCCAGGTATGGGTATGATTAATATGACTGCTGAAAAAAATCTCCTATAAATTATATTTTTTATAGCCCATGAAGTAATGATGTAATATTGGATATAGTATTATATAATATAGGATTTAGTTTCTATACAATACTTTTTAATACCATATGTTTGGAAAGTATCTAACTCCTTGAGCATTTTTTAAGATTCTTCCACAAGATATTATTCCCATCCAAAGGATACACTAAATAGATGAATTATTGTATTGAAATTATCAAAAATAGATCCTCCATCCCATATATATCAATTATTGATTAAAATTAAATATTTATAATTATTAAATTGTCAGGAGGAATCCATCGTATCAATTATCCTTATGTAATAGTCTTTCATACATGTTAACAAAACACTTTATATCCCTAATAATATTAATTGAAAGGGATATATCAAACTATTTTAGGGGAGGAACAATCAAAAATATATTTTACAATTCCATAAAAATCATTTACCAGTATGAAAATTTTAAACCATCATGGACATTCTAGTAATGTGCATTCAAGATGTTCCAACATCCATCTTTTATTAGCTGTGTTATCTCATTTCATTAATTATGTTCAATTCCTTGTCATGATAGCATATTTGATGAATTTTTTCATTGGAAATATGCTGATCATCCATCCCATTTAAATTTATAAAGCTATGAAAGGCTGATGAAGAACACTCCAAATCAATGAAAATGTAGGAGGATGACACTTATTTGGGATTACAATAACATGTGACCAGATAAACAATAAATACTCTTTTGAATATCACCCATAAAAAATAGAGAGAGAATGGTTGTCAATTCAATATACATTGAAATTAATAATTTCATAATATGCATTACAATTGATCATATATCCACAAGAATTATAGTTTTATTTTACATGAATAACTTGGTGATAGTCCTTTTTTTAAACAAATATAGATGCATAAATAATAAATAAAATATTACAGGTTAATAGTTGGTTATAATAAAATTGAAAAACACTTACAGTTATTTATTTAGAATATAACTAATGAATGAGTGGAATAAGTTGGACTAAGGGAAGGAATATCCTGACATCAAAAACCATGGGAAACCCATGCCACTCCATTCCCAATAATCATTACATAATTTGAGCACACCACATCCCACAATCCATAGACTGTATTGATGTAGGAATAGCATATTTCATAAAATTGAAACCCCTCACCTATATATTCTTCCTTCAAATCCATTCGAACAACTCCCATATATTTTCCCAATAATATCATTCCCATAAGGATCGACCATACCAGAAATCCCATTGAAAATTATCCTGGATGTAATTCATGGTTTTCATAATTCTTTTATGATTAATGAATGAATCCTAAACCATTTACATCCTATCCCATGAAACCCAATGATACCTACTATTGTATTTCAAATCCCATGTAAAGGTGGATAATATTTTATCAATAATATAGAGAATATCAATGAGTGTGTTGATAACAAAAAAACATTCATGGGAATCTAGGTATGTACACTACTGAAAAGTTAGATACTTTTCCTAAAGGATTGTAAATATTTCTTATAGATAAATAAATTATTGGAAAATTTATAAATTAACACATAAAATATGTGTAATCAGATTTTACATTACAAGACTAGGGATCCAACATATTCCTTGGGGAATTTGGTTTTTTGATTCCTAGCCTATCCAAAATCTTCTTCCCCCTTCATCTGATAAATATCAGGATATATAAACAATTATATTACCCATTAAGGTAATATTATCACTCCATATTTGTTATATAAATATAATATATTCTAGTTGTATATGGACCTTTCACTACTATGGATGAAAAGAAAAAAAAGTGTAAGACCCCATTGTATTTTGACCAAGACTTGAATTAAAAAATGTTTCACACATTGAATAATTTTTTCAGAAATATACTAAATCATTATTGAACCATAATGATGATATTAGAAGATAATAGGTCCCATATCTTATCCCCTATATATAATTTAAGAAGATATATATTTCCTCCATGATGGTGGGAAACAATTGAGGAAAAATATTCATATGAAACTGTAATCATTCACCATCCTAAAGAATCACATACCTATAATTTCTTTGATACTCAATCTCCACTCAATATTATATTATGTTATTTATATATATATTATATTAAATAATTTAGGTATGAAGAACATCTTATAAATGTCACAAATTATTTCATGGGCTATAGAAATTGATATTTGTGTAGAATTTATCTGGATGAATCCTTCTTCCTCATTGGAGATCCAATTTTATACACAAACATAAAACCATCTATTGAAATATTTAGAGAGTAATGTTTTAGGAAAATTTCACATAATTTCCCATTTCATCTCACTGTTATTATTAAATAATTTTTTATTATGAGATTATTGAAAATAATTATGATTATTTTCTTCATATATTTATAATCGTATGAAAATCCATCATATATTAATGTTAATTGGTCATTAGGTGATTACTTTTATTCCAAAATTAGTTCATTATTTTGGAAGGCTTATATAAATATGGAATTGTGAAAATTATGGGAATTCATTTTATTATTATATCTTCAATTATATTTTGGAAACATGTATGATCGTTAAATTTCTATTAGGTGTTTCATGTTATTGATGGATGTTATTAGTAAATGTGGGGGATTTTATGATTAGGTCATATAATATTTGAAAAAAATAGAGTATAAACATTATATTTTTTATTTAATTATAATTATTTAATAAAAATTAAATTAATTTATGATCATTACTATTTTTTCTTGTTTTTAGTCATAGGTAAAAAAAAATTGATGATATTTTTTTTATCAAATGATCATAGATAATATTTGGTGTTATTGTTATGGTATAAAATATTAAATTCATATTTTATCTTATAAAGGATCATTCATTTTTGTAGTAATCAAACCTTATGATAAAAAATGTCATTTTCATAACATCTAACATTAGTAGGAATATATTATTATGCAATTTATGCATTATTGGTCTTTTAAATGTTCATTTTAGTGCCTCACGCACGAGACACTAATCTTTAACACTCATCATTTGGACAAAATTGTGAGATTGAGGGAGAAATTGGTTCCAAAAATCAAATTCCACTTATCTTGTATGTATATTCCTTATGTTATAATTCTATATTTAAAAAAAATCAAATATGTAATTGTTATATTGAAGATGATTTTTTTTCATGTTACCTTCATTTTTGATGAGGTTATGTTCATTTTCAAATGTATTTGCTTTAATGTTTTGGTGTTAATACATTTTTTATTATAATTTTGTTTCCTTTGATCAATGATATATTTAATTATCTATAATTATGTGGGAACTACATCTTTATTCCATGACCATGTCTTCACATCCCACAAATGTTCTCGTATATGGAAACCATGTTATGTGTTATTCCATAATACTATGGTATTATCTTCTCCTTATTTTCAAGAGGATGATTTATTAAACATGATTACAATGTTATACTTAATGAAATATATTTTCAAAAATCATACATATATTTATGAATATCATGATCACATATAGAGTATTAAGTTTATTAAAGGGAGAATAATATAATACCTTAATATTTTAAAAGATTAAAATTATATTTGATAGCTGATACAACTTGTAATAATGAGATCAAATGAACCAAAAAATATATGTATGTTATTACTAATCCCTAAAATTGGAATTTTTGAATATGGTAAATGAATTTATGAAAACATTATATACATTGTATTCTTAGTAAATATTTATTGAAAAATTCATAGTAAATAATCACTCAATTTATAGTAATGTAATTTTATTCTTGAAAAATGTGTTTCCTTTTAAAAATATTCAACATGTATTTTTGTGAGAATATATTAAAAATAATCATTATAAAATTTTAAATTTTTTTGGTGAAAACTAACTTCATTATTGTAATATTAACAAAAAGATTTACTAATTAATAAATATTGGGGTTTTTTGGATAGATACATTTTTATGTGAATAATGAAGAATGATTTTTTAAATGATGTCATTTATTTAAAAAAAATTAATTAAAAAGTATCATTATTATTCGAGTTGATATCAAATGAAATAAAAAATTATGTTTATATTTAATCTAATTAATTACATTTTAATCATATTTGTAATATATTTTAGTGTATGTTCCTTCATATTAATTTAAATAAATCTTTATGGGGAAATAATTAAATGAAATTTATAGATTATATATCGATAAATATTAATTAATATTCATATAATGATTATTACGAGTAATAACGTTCATAAAAAACATTGTATACTTGAATGTTTTATTTTTTGAAAAAACACTTGTTCATCATGTGTGTTAGTTTTATTTTAAATTTAATTATAATAATTATATAAATGTATTATGATAAAATTAATTACATTTTTTAGAATTAGTATAATTTATTTTATATAATAGTTTCAACTTAATTTTAGGTTTTAATTAATAGTGAAAAAAATAAAAACAATTTATTGTACTTAAAAAGAAAGAAACTCTAAAAGGTTGTTAGACTAAAAAAATAATTTTTAAAATGTACTAAAATATTCACTAATTTCAATAATTTGGATATATTTCAACCTTATATAATCTAATTATCATTAATGGTAATTTTTTGTATCCTTTTCTTGTGTAAATAATTAGGGAATATCATTTCATTTTAAAAAAATTCAAAATTTGCCCTCTCTCTCACATAACAATGAAAAAACAATATCATCTCCACTAATAACCTTAAAACATTTTATATCATAAAAATCCAACCCATATACCTTTCTAGTTTCCCTCCCCACCTCTAATATGCATTTTTTTGGACAATAATACTCTCTATGGAATGATTGTTTTTAAAACAAATGAGGTTGTTCGATGTAGTGTTATAATTATAAATAGAGTATTATCCTCTATTTATTATCCCACATCATTAATATAATTTTAAATAATTATGATATAATAAAAGATAATAAAATATATTCTAATATTATATTATGTTAAGGGAATATCCTAAACCAATTTCTTTCCCATCAAATTGGAATATAAACTATCATTCATGTCTACGATGGTCTACCACCGCAACATCTGACAAAATTCATTCTCCATCGTCATCTCCATATATTATTCATTATGTTTGATTAAATTTTTAAATATAAAGTTTATTTATTTTTATTTATTTTTTAAAAATAGATGGAATAATATTTATTACATTTCAATTCAATATAATGTGAAAATGAATTTCATCCGAATGTGGGGACTACCACCTCTATGAAGTGATGTGTTTTTTTCATCCCCAAATACAAAGCATGACATTTTTATAAGTGTATCTATTGAAATAATATTATATTTATGATATTAATACCATTGTATCATGATAATTTAATGCTTACATAATTTATAAATGGACAATTGAAAATGGACATGTCTCTTATTCAAAATTACAACCTACTGTTTCCATGATTGTAACATAGTTAATATTTAAAAACCATTATACATGGATTGTTATAAAATTATATATAATAATTAAAAATTATAATTATTTAAGGATTATTATTTCAGATATTATGAAATTATTATTTGTTTAACCATGTTCAATATACTAATTATGTTTTGAAAACATGGATCAAACACCATCAAAAAAACATATTATTGACCACAACAATTATGAAATTAAATATTTAAATAAAATATATGAAATAAATTGAAAATGGATAAGGTATTAATTCTGAAAAAAATTATTATATGATATTTACAATGATATATGTTTATATAATAGGATTTAATCCATGTATATTGGAATTATGGGCTTGAGGTAGTTCTTTCTTAACTCACTTTAATTAATGTGACAAATATTCTATATTCACAACATATTTTTATAATTTGGTGTTTATAATTACTATAAATAAATTAATGACTAATTTAAGAAAAAAATTATTTTTTAAAATCCCATATGAGGTTCTCCAATTTATGATGTTTTGATCCACATATTACCAATGCTCTGAGGAATCTCATCAAAAATTACCATCATTGAATCATAATTGGTTAATATTCATCTATTTTATTTTATAATATGAATATATAATTATACATGTTTATTATATATTAGTAATACATCATTATTCATGGTATTTTATTTTTCAATTATAATTATTTCCTCCATGGGGATTTTTTATTAAAGCTAACAAGTTGTATGGAGTTTTATAACTTGAATAATTTTCATTGGGATTTATTACATCATTGTTGTCTTTGATATCAGTTGACTATCTGTCAAATGAATTTTAATTGTATTATGTTTTATTTACAATTATTTTGTGTGTATTTACATTTTCTACACATTATATCTGTATTGGTTAACCCACTATTAAATTATATGATATTTTTAATCATAATTCATCTCAAATTTGTTTTCTTTGGTACATTAGTTTAATTTTATGAACCAAAATTTATTTATGTGGTGCCTATATTTCCCATTTGACTTTAAAAATAATGAATCTATTTATTTTCAAAATATTTAATTATTCAAATGGTGTTATTCATTCATTTGTTTTATGATTTTAGTGCTATCATAGTGAAAAAGGAAATATCTTATAATATCATTTCTTTTGGTGATTATTTATGTTGAATAATTATAAAGAATAAATGAGGTGATCTTATTTTCATGAAACACATATCATTTTCACCTAATGATATGAATTTGGACTATATAATTAATTTCAATATCATTACTTATAAATTTAATAAATATCATGAATGTTTTTTGTTATTGATTCTGACCATGTATCTTATTTTAGATCTAGAATCTTTTTATTTGATTTCCATGTTCCAAAAATTGTATTTAAAAATTATCTTTTCTACAATAAAATTATTTATAAAATCTATTATAAATGTTCATCATTCATATAAATGGGGTTTTAGGGATATTTCATTAATTTTATTCAAACAGTGCACCATGGACTCCCTTTACAGGATTTTTGTATAGAATGTTTATTTTTTACATTTACATAGTGATTAGAATTTCCCAACACTATGAATATTTTTTCCAGGAAGATTTCTTTTTTTGACTCCATGTATATTTTTACCAAAAATTATTATTTTTTGATTTTATATGATATTTTATTTTTTTTAAAAATTCATGTTGAATTTGTTATCTTATAAATTTTTTAAAAAACATTTAATGGAATTTTGATGCACCAAGGTAAAAAACCATTGATGATACATATAATCCAATAGAAATATTTTTTTATAAGTTAACAATTTTTTTAATTTGGATTATTATATTTACATATAAAATATTTATTCGTTACAATTTAATTAATAAATTAATGAACAATGAATCTTGTTACCTCAATAAGTGAATGATTATAAATGGTTTATTAATATATATTACTTGGAATGTAGTGATGATAAAGGGTGTTCATATATATCACCATGGTATCTTAATATATATATTATTATTATTTCAACTAGATTGCATAAATTGAGCCTAAAATTACTTATATGATGGTTGCACCCTAAAAGAACTCGGTGGACCTGATATATATGATAAGATGGGTGCACCCAGATTGATCTCAAATGCATCTGGTAAAGAATAAATTTTCTATGGAATTAAATTTGAGTTTGGCCATATTTTTATTCTAGTCTGAATATTTTTTTAATTCATTCTATAAAAATTATGCTTGAATATTATAAAATGTTAAAATTATGCTTCCTTTATTTTTTTTGTTATTCCTCTTCTCAAGATTGAAGTTAAGTAGATTTTTGATTATTTAATTGTATTAACCTTCCATATATATATATATATTTAAATGTTTCACAGATGAAGATGTTGGTATTTATGAGTATGAATACTTTTATTATTTCATATATACACTATTTTTATCGTCACACCCTTATTATTGTCTTGAAGTAACAAATTGCATTCACTTATTAATTCGTGTTCTTATCTACACAAATCATTTGAGCTCGCATTTATTATGTTTATATTTCACCATGTTATTATGAATGTTGTTAAAATATATTTTTTATATTGGGTTCATATGGGTGATGATGATAAATTCATTTTAAATAAGAAAATATTGTTTTAGTGGGAGGAATGCTCATTCTAAGAAATGGTTATTATGTATTTTTTAGTTTTACCTAATTCTATAAAACTACGAACTAAAAAAGAAATTTGGTATGTAAGTAATCTAGTATTTTCTTTTTGTTTTTATATATTCTATAGATCAAATTGGGTCTCTTTTATCATTATCAATATATAAATTTAATGATAATGTATTTTTTCATAGAATTCAATAATATATATTCATTACAATAACAAGTGGTTCACATATCCATAAAATTGTCATATTACACCATACACACACACATGCACACACATAATCCTAACATAAAAAATAATTAATGATCATACCGTAGTTTCAATATCATGTATACTCAGTTTCTTATTTTTTTCATTATAATAAAAATTTATCAAAAACAATTTGAAATTTTTTATAAATATGTTAATCTAGAATTCAAGACATTGACAATAAACACTATTTTATTGTTTTTGGTATAACTAGTTTTAGAAATTATAGTGAATATAATTTTTTATTAAATTTTATTTTCTATAAAAATTATATAATCAGGTGTGAATAATAAAATAAATATTATACAGATTGGTTTTATTTAATATAGAGGAATATATCATTTTATATTATCAGCCATTAAATAATTTCATAAGAAACTTTTTATAAATTATCCAATTAAAAATTTTTGTAATTATTTATCATTTATTCCTTAGTAACCCATTATTATTGATAAAACTACTGATTCCTCCATAAATATTTAAAATGAGAAGTTCATTATCATACACAAAATTCTCAATACTCAGAAAAATCAAAACAATTAATATAATATAAGAAATGTGATGGTGAAGAACAAGTCATTTTTATTATGTATGTATAATTGGTATTCTGTATACTTTGTCAATAGTTTTTCAAGGTAGAAATCATATTGATAAGAAAAATTGAGTATAATTCTGAAGAAACATTAGGTAAACCTAATTCCCTTCAATATCATAGAAGTCCCAATGAAACCTGGTCATTGGGTTTCATTTTTTCCAAAACTTATTACTCACTTCCATGGATATACCATCAAGGGGACATCAACCAATAAATTTAATAAAAAAACTAATTATCTAACTATTAGTATAGATTTACAATCTACAATGAGTTGTTTAAATATGAATTTTATAGTTATGAACTTTTTTCATTTTATCCTCATGAGTTCTGGACAGACAAGCTTCATTTTTTTCCATATAATCCTAACAAGTTGGTTTACTATATTGTTTTCTTTTATGTCCACTAGGTTAAATACCCTGAGTGGGGGGGGGGTGAATCAGGTTATGATATATTAAAACATTCCCCCATCCAGATATTGTTTTGTTTTTCGAAAAAATATAATTATCTCTTCCTCCCATAACAATATATGAAAACAAGAAATCATGCACATGACACAACGATTTTTACTTGGTTCACCCTCACTGGGAAACGTCCTTGTAGCATACAAGGGAAATGTGTCGATTTACAGAATTCAATAAGGCTCCCTGCCAAAAAGGAGTAAAATGTTCATACTAGATATTCAATACAAAAGATCACGACCTTTACATGATTTACAATTTGGTCACTACATTCCCCTGGGTCACTCCCTATGCATCTTCCTCTAGCTCACTGTTAGTGAAAAGGGTCACTGTCTTCATCTTCTTTTGCTCACTACTCTTGGAAAGGAATCCACTCACATTTTATGGATGTGTAGGTCAAACAGAGTTTATGGAAATGCAGGTCCCTTCATTTTGATGAATTCTAAATCCTCATCTATAGGTAGATTCTTTTTTGAAGTTTAAATTTCACCCATTGATGAATTCCACCCTTTCAGATACATCCAATTACAAGGAAATACTATCACACACATATTTGATGAATTTTCAAGCATGCTTGTGTGTTTCTAAAACCACCTTCCTCTCTCGCGTACTGTGTACTAGGTTCGGTACATGAACCGCCAACTCTCTGTACTACTACCGCTTCAGTGATCCTCCTATGTACATAGACTACCTCCGCCTTCTCTATGACATACCACTACTACATAACGATTCCGTGAACCTCTGCTATGAAATACGCTTTTCTGCAAAATGTTCTCTATTCACGGACTGCCTTCACCCCTGGGTACGAGAGCTCTCCCTACACATACCACTTGAGGAATTCTATCTCCATCGTATAGAATATCACTCCTCCATGTACTGAGTCTTAGGTTGATATAACTTTCCGCTTAAATCCTTTGGCGAGATATTCATCCATCCAAACCTCCGTAGCCTTAGCAATATTATCCCTCGTGAACGACATTTATAATTTGTCGAAATATTGGTTAAATATATGTTCTCTAATGATGTTCAATCTCACCCATAATTATTGGGATTAGGAATTCATATTTTGGAAATGATATCTGCAAAATTTGTTAATCCAGGATTTACACATCTTAAATTCAGAAATCACCGCTTATTGATCGTTCTTCCACCATGAACCAGAAGCTACCCACGATTAGTTTTTCCATTATGCCCACGTACTTCATTTTCACCTACATGGTCAAATTCCTCTGCCAACACGAATCCATCCACGTACCGCACCACCTTCCACCATGAACCATTCTCAGTTTCATGAACCACATTGGCGTACTGATCTCGCCTCTCCATATACCGTTCCTAGAACATGGTACACGACCCATGAATAATGGTATTTGATTATAATCCTTTTCCAAATTTCAACAAATCTTTTTCATACCATTCACTTCTATGATGAAATCCTTCATTTCCCAACATCAAATTCCAGATTTTGAGACCCTAAATTTTGGAAAACATTTGCAAACTTACCTCCTTAAAAACCAATCTTCATCAAACACCAACCATTCTCTATTGCGGTAATCTGACTTTTTCAACAAAAATAAATCACACCTAATACATACCAAGAGGACACCTTTAGGTATTATTGGAAAAAATATCCCCCTTTTTGATTTTTGAAACTCTTATCCAAAAAATGATTCACCACTTTGACTCCCCATTAAAACTCCTTCCATCTTCAACCACCATTTGCTTCATGCAATTAAAAAAGCGATCAAGGATTTACATAACACATACTCTATTCTCACATGATCCATTCTAGGAATGATAAATAAGATTAAATGATATGTTCATTAAATAATTTCTTCATTTATGACACCAATTATTGATACCAAACTGATACCAACAGTTGAGTGTTGGAATTCCACTAACATCATTCCTACAACACTCTTATACTTTTATCATGATCCTCCATTATCATGATATATATTCATTGATTAATACCTTCTATAATCATAATATATAAAACTTCATCTATATTATATCTTATCAGACTATCATTAAGAACTGATTAAAATCCCCCAATCTCGCTACTCCATTTAATAGCTTCTCTCTATTTGTTTTTCTCCAGCACGAATAGTCACGCTTTCTCCCACTTTGTCAACAAAACAGAAGGGAACATCATGGTTGTCTGCAATTGGGTGAAGAACACATATCATCACATTAGGGAAAGATACATCAAACCTTGGCGGGATGGTGGACCCACATCCACCCTTTTTCAATTGTGGGAAGTCGACTGGACTTCCAGAAATAGTTGATGCCTTTCAAAAATTTCTTTGGGTAATGCCTTTGTATGATTATCTGCAACTTGTTGTTCTGTAGGCACATAATCCAACTTCACAAGACCTTTCTCCACATTCTCATAGATAAACATATATTTAACTTCAATGTAATTTTTTCTCGAGTGATGGACTAGATTTTTAATATGATTTATAGCGTTGGAATTATCACAATAGATTCTGATCAGTGATTTTACATCAATTCCCAAATCCTCAAGTTTTTGCTTCATCCAAAATAGTTTTGTGCCAGCTTGAGTAGCCGTAATAAACTCAGCTTATACAGTGATCAATGAATTGAAATATAGTTTTTTACTCAACTAAAAAATACCCAATACTCCATGAAAAAAGGAACCTTTTGATGTTGATTTCCTATCATCTGCTGAATCGGCCAAATCCACATCTCTATATCCCAATAACACTAGTATAGTTTTTCCATTATACATTAGTCCAAAATCCACTCTCCTTGTGAAATATTGAGGAATTATTTTTCATGAAACCACGTGGATCTCATTGGGATTGCATTTACACCATAACGCTTGGTAGGTGGAAAATACAATTACAGGCTTTGTCGCTGTCAGGTACAATAGACATCAACCAATTTTCCAATATTCCATGATCTTAACTTCCCTGCCTTCATCATCCCATGATAGTTTTAGTCAGGTAGCAACCAGGGTGTTCATATATTTGGAATTATCCATTCCAAACCTTCTCAAAACAACCTTGGCATATATTTATTGAGAAATGAAAGATTCATTCCTTGCATGCATCACTTTTATTCCAAGTAAATATGATAACTCACGAAAAATTGACATTTTGAACTTTCTTTTCATGAATTCATAAAATGGTCTGCATCGTGCTTTATCGGATCTACCAAAGATTAGTTCATCAAAATAAACTATCACCATCATCCTTTTATTGGTTCCATTTTTGAAATATAGATTGTAATCAACTCTACCATGATAGCAACTGAGTTTCATTAGAAATAGATCAAGCCTTTAATACCATTCTCTTGTGGTTTTCATCGATCCATATAAAGTCATTTTCAGTAGGAAAACTCTATTTTCATCATCAAGAATGAGAAAACCATATGGTTTCTCAATGTACACTTCTTCTTCCAAAACACCACACAGAAATGTAGACTTGAAATCCTTCAAGAGAACCATAAACATTCTTTGCACTGCTATGGTTGTGATTAATCTGATTGTCTCCTGACTTAAAATGGGTGAAAATGTAACATCAACATTTATACCCTCTATCCGATTGTACCCTTTTCACACCAGTCGTTCTTTTTTCTAATGACAACACCATCTTCATTTATTTTTTTATGAAATACCCAATTTTTCCTCATAGAGTTCTTGTCTGCTAGTCTCGAAATAGTTTCCCACATCTAATTATTCTCAATTTGGTCAAGCTTTCCATTCATTTCCAGAACCCAATTATCCACTTTAGTTGCTTCATCAAAACTTTTAGTTTCCACTTGTGATATATATGATTCTTGTTATAATGTATTCATCCTTCATGTATGTACTAGTGTTGTCTAATCCCCTGTTATGTTCTTTCTATCAATATTAGCTCTTATTGATGGTTTCTAAGAAGACACTAATTTATTCTCATCATCTGATTGTTCTTCTGAATCATCCTATAGAGCTGGAGAATCTCATGACATTATCATCTCTTCATCACTGTCATCCTAAGTTTGAGCATGTATTTTCTAATGATTCTATTCATTTTCTTCAATATTCACTTCATGACTTCAACTATCATTCATAGCCACTTATTAATGCATTTTTTACACATTAATTTTCATTGAGTAGTATAAGAATATCCCTTCATCCCCACGAGATTAAAATTTCCAATGTTTCTCCTTATTGAGAATGAAACATTTAATTCTTAATATTTGAAAGTACTTCAATGATGGCGTCATTATATACCATAACTCGTATAGAGTTTTCTCCTATTTTGTACGATGTTAATCTCTCTATGATGTGTATAATATTGTAATCATTGATTCTTTACATAATTACTCAAGAATGTCTTTCTCAATGATCATTTTTCTAGCCATATTGTTGAAAATATGATTCCACCTCCCAACTACTCAATTCTTCTATGGATTTCTTACAACTGAAACTTGATGCCTTATCCCATGTTTCTAGAGATAATCCTCTACATGGATATTTGTAAACCATGTTCTATTATCTATTGGAATCATCATGATTTTCTATCCTAGTATATTTTCACATTCCCTTAGAAATCATCTAATGAAACAGAACACTTCCTACTTGTGGGTGATTATTGATACCAATTCAATTTGTCTATATTCTTCAATGAAGAGAACATAATATATCTACCAATCAATAACCATCAGTGAAATTGGACCACACACAAAAATTTGTACCATCTCATGAAATCTTGTTGACTTGTTCATATTTCTATTATTTGTCTTCTGAATTATCTTCCCTTGAATGCAGGAATCACATGTATGATTAAGATCACATGATAATCAAGGGAGATTTTGATCTGCATTGTATTTCACAAGATTTTCCCAGGAACCCGGGCTTATGTGGCCAAGACGCTTATTCCATTACATACTTTCTTTATCCTTTTATACAAGAACATATCTTCTTCTCCACTCACGAGGTATAGATTCCCTTTCGTATTCTTCCCTTGCAATAAAAAAGACACCATATTTTTTCATTGATGATAGAAAATTTCATGGAAGAACTTATTCCATTCCATGAATCAGAAAAATGACTGAAACTAAATATGATGTGACAATGTAATTAAATATCCAAGACATCTGTTCATCTCATTTCATTTCTTCCAAAAATGGATTTTTCCAGAACCAGTAATTTTCATACCCTCATCATAACCAAATATTACAATACCATCTTATCATACCTAATTCCAATCACCAGATTCTTATTTCCCATCTTATGAGAAGTGCATCTATAGTCAATTATCCATATCCCAGTGGGATCTGATGTCATGAATGAAGTATATGTAGGAATGTCCTTCTCATCCCCTTTCATTTGGACCCATTTCATTTACTTCATATTCATCATGAAAGGATGATATTGATCTTCTTCAGCTTATGATGGACCAGCTTCATCCTACAGAGTTGGAAATTGATTTTGAATTTTTAGCTCTCTTAAAAATACATTTAGTTTCTTCTTATGAACAAATTCCGTCTACCATTGAATATTCTTCTAGGTTTTTGATGTTCAATATCATTCCATATTCCTGAGTCCTTTACACCAGAATAAAATAACATAAAATGATGACCTAGAATTATGTGTTCTATATGACAAGATCTATTGGACTTGTTCCCATTGGTACCTCTTTTATATGGAACAATTATTTTGATAAAGTACCATCATAAAATATCAATATCATTTTATGTAATGTAGATTCATATATGGAAATGATGAACCACTAGTTGTGCCTTGGGTTCTTTGAATATTTTGACTCTGCTTCATACCCAAATCAATCATTAATCATGGAGTGGGTGCTTGTGGTCTGATATTAACCATAATAGCCTTGTTTTAGATCAAGCCCCATACCAGCCTTATCATTTATAATTAATTTTTTCCTCTGTTCTGATGGACCACTATGCACAAATATAATAGAATATGTTGCATGTATGATCTTCTATCCTGATGTTTAACGGAGAGTTGGCAGTTTCTCCTGATATTCAATTGTTTATCATATATTGAAAATTTCTTCATCTAGTTGTTCAATACGTTTTGATTTGATCTTTTCCAGTTTCATTCAAACTATCAATTTCTATTTTTCTCTTCAATTTTATGTTTTTACTCAACCACATTTTCTGAGAATTCTATCAATGAAGACCTCATCTTTTCAATTTCATCCTTCATCTCAAAATTCTCTTCTTACTGCTGCTGCATAAAGAATTTGGAATCACAAAAAACATTGTTATATTTCATTATTTTGGATCTTATAATATCTATCTCCTCCAGGGAAGCTTATAATTATGCCTGGAGATCAAATATTCCTTCAATTTCTCCTACATCATTGTCATTTTCCTATCTTATTATTGAATTTCTGACAACTGCCACCAAAGAATATATTTTATGACCATTGTAGTTGTCCAACTCTTTTATATCGGATTATTCTGAACATTCATCCTCTATTGAAAGTTTATTGTTCTTTTTGAAGAACTTTCTCCTAGAAATTCTCCTCCCTTTCTCAATTGATGAATACTTCTTTTGGGAATTTCGTCATTTCCTTAATTTTCATCCTCAAAATTCTTAGGAAACTTTGCTGTAAAATGACCTATCATTCCACATAAGAAGAAAAAAAATGGGATTTTAACTTTTAAATTTACTTTTACACTTTGCAGATTGGAGGACAGAAATCACATGCTACATCCATATTGTCCTTCCCAAGAAAATCTTCAACAGAGATATTCTTCATGGCCTTGAATGACAATTCCTTATACTTTCACTTTCCCACTTCATCGTTATCATAATTTTTATTTCATACTCTACAAGGGTATTGTGTAGGTTATTTAGTGTCATCTCTATCTAGTCGTTTTCTTCCAACATTGAATCTTTCAGATTAAACAATAGATGATGATTCCTCAAGATACATTTCACAATCATTTTATGTTCAATAAATTCTCCATGACACCAAATGTATTCCACAATAAAAATTATCATGTTGGAGGATGCATCAACAGTCTCATTGGGATTCATTCTGAGATCTCCATACTTGTTCTATAGAAACTTCATCATTTCATCTCAGACTATTGTGTCACCCTAAAAAATGTTCTAAATTAATTTCCATAGTATATGTGATGCATTACATGACATCAACTTCATATAAATATCGTTTTATAGGGATCTCCCTAAAGCATTGATAACTTTGTTATCAGATTCCATTTCACATATTCTTGAACTGATAAAGAACCACTATTAATTTCAGCTAATATTTAATACATAGCTACTATGAAGACATATATCCCTACTGATTAGAAGTAGTGTTTCATTCAATTCTTCCGCAGTTGAAAATTATATCATTCAATGATCAGAATTCCTTTATGATTTACCACCTCAATTTCCTCATCTTTACAAAGAACCAATATGATTCAACCTTCCCTCTAATACCAATTATTATGTCCACTAGGTTGAATACCCTGAGGTGGGGGGGGGGTGAATCCGGGTATGACAGAATAAAACTTTCTCCCATCCAGATCTTTTTTCATTGTTATAAAAAAGTAATTATATCTTCCTCCCATAATAATATATGAACACATATGAAATCAATCACATGAAATAATTATTTTTACATGGTTCACAATCACTGGGCTATGTCTCAGGAGTATACAACGATAATGTGTCAATGTATACAATTCAATAATTCTCACTGCCAATAATGAGTAAGGGCTAGATCTTTTATACCTAGGCTCATTGAAAATACAATATTTAGGGTATGGTCATTACATTCCCAATGGGTAAATCCCTATGCCTCTTCCTATGACTCATTTTCGGTTAAAAAGGGTCACCATATTCCTCTTCTTTCGCTCCCTGCTCTTGGAAAGGAATCCACTCACAATTTATGGACGCTTAGTTCAAACACAGTTTATGGACATTTAGGTCCCTTCATTTTGATGAATTTTGGAACCCTCAACTATTGGTATATGCTATGATGAACTTCTAATTTCACTTGTAGATGAATTCCAGCTTCACAGATACTGCTAGGTACTAGGAAATACATTAAAAAATGATTTGAATACTTTGCAAGCTTCTTTGTGTGTTTTGAAAACCACCTTCTTCTCCGGCACACTGATTAATGGGTTTTGTTCATTAATCTACAACTACATGTACTACATCCGATTTCATGAAACTCCTCTCTTCGTGGACTACCTCCGCCTTTGCTATGATGTACCGCTTCCATGTAAAGTTTCTACGAACATCCGCTATATATTACACGTTGTCCGCAAACTATTATCTGTTCATGGACACCCTTCGCCTATGTGTACCAGAGATCTCCCTCCATGTACCACTTTAGGAATTCTCTCTCCAATGTACCAGAGATTCCTCTTCTATATACAGAGTCTTAATTGTATATAGCTTTCCACCTAAATCCTTCTGTGGAATATTCATCCCTGCGAACCTACTTAGTATTCATCAGATTATCCCTCACAAACCACCTTTAGAATATGCAGAAATGCAAGATCAAAATATGATCTCTAATGATGTTAAATATCAACAATAAATTTTGGGATTATAAATTAATATATAGGAAAATAGATCTGTAATAATCGCTAATCCATGATTTACCAAATCTTCAATTTAGCCTTCAACTCTTACCAATACTTGTGCCGCCACGCACCAGAAGACATTCGTGAACCACTTGTCCATTCTGCCCACATGAAACATTTTCTCGTACATGGTCGACATCCTATGTTAATGCCAATCCATCTATTTACTACACCTCCTTCCACCAAAAACTGTTATCGGTTTCACAAACCACTTTGGTGTACCGTTCCCGCCACTCCGCATAAAATTCCTGAAACATGGTACTCAACCTAGGAATAATGGTATGTGATTATAATATATTGCAAAAATTTCTTTAATGTTCTTCATACCATTATCTTCTATGATAAAATCCATCCTTTTACAATATCAAATTCATGATTTTGATGCCATAAAATTGTGACAAAACAGGGAAATAGAACCACCTTAAAAACCGGTCTTCAGCAAACACCAACCATTCTTTCATTTGGCCATTGACATTGTTAACAAACACAGTCAAACCGAAAACATACTAGAGGACACCATGAGGGATTTTCCCAACATTTTCCAATTAAATTCATCATCTACATCCATTAGAATACATAAAATGATGTTTTATTTTTTAAATTTCCCTAATGGTAGTTATTTATCCCATTATCCTTAGATGTAATGTGGACATGATCAAAGAATATCTTACAACATTTGAATAGTATTTTACTAAATCCCATTATTTTAAGGAAGATTTGTTCTATGTAATTTTATCAAAGCCAAATATTAATTTTGAACATTAATCCAAAAATTAAATGTAATATACAGGTTATGAATTTATAAATTTTATAAGGGAAAGCCTTGAAACATCACAATAGATTTAATAATGATTCATAAAAAAATGAATGGGTATTCCCCCAATTATTTTCTATAAAAATGATGAATTTGTATATTGATTCCCAATAACACAAAATTTTTCATTATTCCATGTTTTCATGGGATGTTTTGAAAAATAAATAGATTTTATTATGTTTAAACATCCCATTGGTATATGGTGAGTTAACGTGAAACCCTTTTTATGATTTCCCCAAACAATTAATTATTGGAACATCAATTATCTTGATGCATAGTTATAAATATAATACTTAATGTTATTATACTATATTTGTTCCCTTAAGTCCTTATAAATAATTTTGATATTTTGGATTATAGATAAATTTGATCTTATTGATTAATATATTAGCACATTTTTCATCATAGGTATGTGGAAACACATATCAAATTTCAAAAAACCATCTATAATTAAAAAATAATCTAGTATCCCAAATTACATTGATTAAATTTTCTATTTTATATAATTATTCTCTTCTAATGAATATTTTATATTCAATAGTAATTATTTTTTGGAAATTACATATATATTTTTTATGTTTCCCTATACCATATAATTTAAATTTTATTAATTACATAATCTAAATAACATTACTAAATTTAAAAATTTCTATACTTCACTAAAATGGAACACTTTTGTAAATCATATTTCGTCATCATAAATGATGAAAACTAGAAAATTTTACATAATTGAGATGTATTAAAAAATCATGATGTTGATCAGTTCTGTCATCAATGTGTGGTAACAGAAACTTTTTCATTCTATAAATAATATATATTTAGGAAATTTTTTTTTTGCATCCTAATAAATCCATCAATATTTTTGTTTTAATTTTATAGATTCTCACCATGGTGATAAACTAGGCTTAATGAATCCCTCATCACATAAAATGACTATTTTTTTCTTAAAATACTCAAATTCCACAAGAAATATTTTTTTAAATGATTTTTATATTTGTTCTGAGTCATGAATGATTTCAATGATATATTCAAATTCAAATTCTACTGTATATCTGTGTAAGTCCATGGAAAATACATTTTATGCAAAATTATATCCTCTATCCATAAAATAATCATATCATACCTATATTACATTTTTGGATTAATATTCTCTAAAATTATTAATATTATTATAAAATTTATTTAGTTCAATCTAGGTATACGATAATTATGTCGCTCTTATAAATATTTTAGATTTTATTAGCCCCCCAAAATTGTAAGTTCATTCACTATGTAGTTATATATTTTATTATACATAGAGAGATAATCCATCCTTATGATGATTTCATTGTCAAATATAGGTATAACAATTATATATAAAATTAGAAAATCCATTTAAATAATAATTGATAATACCCAACATATCATCATTGAAATATTATATACAATATGTGTTTTAGGTTAAAATACCCTTAGTACTATGTTGTGGTATTATTTAATGTTCATTCAAACATTAAATAAATTATAGAGATTACATATATTCTATCAAAAAATATTATCAATCATTGAGTATATGATAAAATTAAATAATATATTTTCATTCAAAACATCAACATCCCTATTATAATTTATTAATGCATACCTTTCTCCTATATCATATTAAGTAGTAGATTTCGTTTATGGTTTTTTCATTTACTGGATCATTGTCCCAAATCATTGTAGTTGACTCATAAAACAATGGTGAGTTCTCGTTTACATTTTCATTATTGGGTTAAATAAAAGTCATTAAAATGAAATTATTAAATTTATATTCCATTAAAAAATGTTATGAGGTGTTTCATTACATTATAATGACTATTTGGAATTCAAAAATTACTTTATTCTTATTTCTAATGTTCCCCGTATATAGTAATTAGGTATTATCATCCTCTCTTATATTTCTTTGAAAATAAAAAACACGGAGAACAACATCTATGTCCTGATGTCACATGAATAAATCGCATGAAATATTGAATAGTAACAAGAGATCTATTCCAATCGATGTATTGGTTTCATAAAAAAAAAAGACATGATGATTTTTTCATTCTTCACTTTCTAATTTTTTAAAGAATCTCAATATATCCTTATGATGTTATCCTCATACTCATTAACTATTTTTTATTTTTTATAAATATTTTAATTACTTTTGAATTCAAACTTATTTTTCATGTGTAAAATAATATTCATAAACTATCATGACAAAAGAAATATATTCCAAAATTTATTCCTCTTAATCATTCAATCAGTTTTGAATCAATAATAAAAACAGATCAAAATATCCCTTTAGGTTATATAGTTTCCCAATAATATTATCCCTTTCAGTAAAATGTAAAAAGATGAATATTTTCTCTAGATAATTGAATCATCGTTTTTAAATAGTATATTACTGGAAATATTGATCGATGAATATTGTTGCCACCTGAAGTGTATCAATATTTTTATATAAGGTTTTGGGAAAAATTACTGTTTTGTTTATGAATATTTATTCACAATAACAATAGTCAAATTTCCAAATATATTAATAATTCTCTCAATACAAACATTATACTATTTGAATTAAGAGTGATATAAAAATATTTGTTATAGGAACTGATTTTTTTTATACAATCTGTAAGGATTCATTTTAAAAAAATGACATATAATTAATTCTTTATTGAATAACATAATAAATATTTTTTTATAATATATATTTATATAAGTTTTATAAAAAATAAAGGTAACATATTTTTGGATAATTTATAAAATATAAAAATGTTTTATCATAAGTTTCTTTCATTTAAATATGTATTTATAAATATACATTATAATGATTATAATAAAAATTCATCGCTAAAAATTGAATCAATTTGAATCAAGTAAAATTGTGACGGTTGTTTGTTTTAGACATGGTTTAGTAATTACTGAGATGTCAAGGTATATGAATCAAGGGTTATATATTTATATGACGAAAGATACATAAATAATAATTATATAACATTTATAATATAAAATTTCACTATCTGACCTAGAAACCAATCAACATAAGATCTAAACCCAACCATTTCTTGAATGAAAGGGTGTTACTGATCCCTATGATCTTTTGAATTGAACATGGAATCGATAAAACAAGTATATGGATTTATTTTCAAATCCAATAAACAACCATAATAGAATTAATTTTTTTTGAGAAAATATAATGTAAAAATTCTTTAATGAAAACACAGACCTTAATTATCATAACACAAATTTATAAGGCCTACATAAAATTATATTTTGTAAAAAAACAAAAGGAAACCAATATTATTGATAATTTCTCTAAGTGACTTGTGGGATACATCCAACCAGCTCATCAGAAAAAACCCATTAAATGAAAACATGATATCCCATCACCTTACTATGATCTTATTAACTTTTTGAAATTAGATAAGAAATATATATACACCACAATGAGAGTATAGAGGTCTTGAGAAATACAATCCCAGTAGGATCACACCAAATTGTTACTCATAATGAATTTTAAAATAGTACCAATATACGTAATATAAGATTAAAAATTCAAGAACAAATAATTTTGAAATTTATATCAAAACACTAAAAAAACATACTCTTATTAATAATTATTAAAATAATTCTTATAAAATAGATTAAATCACTTATGAAAATATTGTTTTTTAAATTATGAATAATTTATTCATATCAAAACCAATGAAAAAATAGAAAAAAATAGATATGAATACAGGGGTAAAAATGGATTCAGCTGGTTAATTATCTCTGAAATCAATAATCATGTTATGAAATATTTAAGTAAACATTTACTTAAAACAACAAAGAGTATGGAATTGAGGAATACGACACGAATAAACCTAGTATAGCTTTAGGTAATCAATTCCCTTGGGAAATATAACCTTGGGAATAGAGAAACATCACATACGGTATCCACTATGAAAAAAAGAATAAGTCCAAACACTAAAACAACCTTCAATGTTCTCAAGGGTTCAACATTTTTCATATATGAATAATACAACAAATATGCTCAAAATATTTCAATAAAAAAATCTCCATCTATAATTTTTATATCAAAATAATTCCTTTAAATTAATGTCTATAAATAATTTTATATTGAATTGAATTTAAATGTTTCTAATAAAATAAATGAAACAAATTTTCCTTTAGAGATCATGATGATATAAGATCATGATAATCCTTATTTAGAGAACAATTTAGAAAACCCAATGATTGTGTTATTCGCAAAAAATAGAGTGTAGAAGAAAAAAATACCTCATATTTGGGTTCTCCTAATAATAAAAATTTAATCCATTGTCAAAAAGAATTAGGGATCAAATGGTAGTAAGTAGATGTTAAAAAATATTTATTTTGGTTCAGAAAACCAAATTTTAATATCCTCATGATCACATAATTTAATAGAAATTATATATAAAATTTATCCCACAAAATTATCAATGATTGTAAACCACAATATCATTTATAATTAAATCCCAAAAATGATGAATATATCCATGTTGAACAAAAAACATATTATATATGTATGTATTTACATTTTTCATTAAATTACAACCTCAATAAAAGGATTTAATGGAATCCCTAGAAAAAAAATATAGACTAAAAAGGGGATAAAGTTAATTCCACATCCATAAAAAAGTTATAAATATATGGGGAGTTTCTTTTAATAAGAATAACACCATTCAATAAAATGATTAAAAAATACAGAATAATAAATTAAAAACTATAAAATACCATGACATTGGGTTGGGTCGCCATGACAATGATATTCTCATTCAAACTACATGTAAGATAATCACAGACACATTTACATTGATGTGTCCCTAAAATCATGGATATTTGGGTTGGGAATGACATCCATCATGGCCATGGAGAGTCCTTAGTTTTCATGTTACGTATTGTTACCGATAGTAGGAAACACCCATGACCATAACCTAATCTGGTTATGGTGGATTACACTAATTTTTATTAGATTATCCTAGGCCCATCTAGGCATCCACCACAGCTGTGGTCTAAACCACGTATCCCCAATTTTTTTTAACCCCCCCCCCATAAAGACCCCAACCATTTCCAAGAGCTTCTAAAACATTTAGGGAAACATACCAATTATATAAAAAGATATACCTAAACTCATGATTTTATAACATTCCTACCATAGAACTTTATGTCATTATAATTTTTATTTGAACAAGGAATACCACAATATTGATGAGGCCATTTATCCCAAATAAAAGAATCCAACTACAATATCTATGGAGAATCCAATCCATACTACAATACAACATTGATAAATACAATATAATTCCCACAAAAAAATATTGACCTATAAATCAATGATATCCGAATACTACTCCTTAATAGAAACATTTGATCTAAATCAATAACCACCAAATTTAAAAATAAATAAATTATTGGGAAGATATATCTTTATCTAATATATACGAATAACATCATGAATGCCTTTCAACAATGGGGGTAATAAAAACTGATGAACTATACATAAAATAATAAAATTGATCTCAAACAGTCCCACATATCTCAAAGCCAATTTTCCCAGTATCCCAAGATGATCAGTATCCAACATAGGTGAAATATTCATGAATACACAATCCGCAATAAAAAAATTCATAGGATGCCATAAATAAATAGATTAGGATTTTTTCCAACACTACGTTACAATGTAGTATTGAGAAATATCTAGGTTTCTTATTGAAATCACATAAATGATATTAATTCACACAAGATATGCTTCATCCAACTATAAACATCATATATCTGACCTACAAGAATTAATAAAAAAAATCCTCAAAAGGGTCCATTCTAATAAAAAATATAACAACTTACTATAAAAATGTCAACCAGTGTAGAGTCTCTACCATAATATCACCAATAACAAAAACATAAGAATAGAAAAAATCCCCTAGAATTTGGATAAAATTAATTTTTCAAACTCGCTTCTGTGGTTGATATGTTGTACTAAACCTTCCCTGAGACCCCATCAATAATTGGATAAAATTCTAGAATCTAACAGAAAGCTTGGTATCCTAATTAGGGATAATAAAAAAGGGATAGCCATGTAACAAATGATTTCTAGAAGACCATAAAATGATATTTTTCCTCACTGTGGTTTATTTTTCTGAATAAAATGATCCAATATTATCAGTTGATCAATCACCACCTATATCCCATTATTCCTTATGATATTTTGTAGTAATTTGACTATGATGTCGCTATATACCTCATCATAACTCCATACTAGAATCATATAGTTTTAATATACCTATAATACTTCAAGTGATTATTATTAATATATTGGTATGTGTAATAGTTATAGACATTATACGCAACATCATGATTCATACCTAGCCACCAAAAAATATATACCATTTCATGATAAATCTTTATATTTCTAGGTCAAATTGATAGTAATTAATTATGAAAATCAAGAATCACCTATTTTTTCATAGATAATTGTATGAAAACCCATATAATGTAGTTATGAAATCCAATAAGAGGGATAAAAAAACTAGAAAATGTCACCCCAACATAAAAATATTCAGTAGTTCAACTAAAGTCATCAACCTTATTTAGGACCTACATAACCAAATTGAGTGGCTTCAAAGACAAATAAACCATTTTTAGGGGAATACATAAATAATTATTCTACACCTCTAGGTTTATCTAAGGAGAATTATCTTAAATATTCTTCTCATATGTAACTTTTATGATATACCTATTATGAAACACCATACTAAGATCATCAGTTAAAACATTCCCCTTACCATTGGGGTATGATATGTTAATGTAAAATTTATGCATATATCAAAAAACCACATTTTCATGATGTCATGTACTTTTATGTATGTATGTAACTTCATATATTTTTTTTTATCAAAATATATCTTACACCTATCCCCACTTAGATATCATTCAAACACTACATATCAATAATAATAACAGTGGGTACCATATAATTTGTGAAATAATTATTCTCTTCATGACGTCGTTGGGAATTTATATAATCCAAAAAATTATCATCCAATATAATCATTTATTCCTTTGAAAAATGAAAATAATCATAATAAACCACAAATCCTTAATTGGGTTTTTATATGATCAGAATAGTATCTCATGTTGGATAATTTTTCAAAACATCAAAAGAAGCCTGGAACATGGTATTCCATATAAATTTTAGAAATTTTTTAGTAATAAAAGACACCATTGATTGAAATTTATAGATACATTTCACGAAAATATAATTATATATATCTTGGTATATGATTCAAAAAAACTCAAAGAAATTTCATGGTCTATCCTATGAAATAATGTATTTCATCTTTTGATAATTATCTAAAAGTCTAGGTTATTAAATCATGTAATCCATTAACATGAACTGTCAAATCAAGATGTTTCATATTTCTAGCTTCTAAAATAGGAATTTATTTGAATATAATCCAAAAAATTGAATTTGGATGTTGCTCATTCTCACTATAGATCATTAACAGAAAAGGATATCATCCAAGAATACTGTTACAATGGTATCATTATATTTTGGATTATTTTCATTATAAATAACTTAAAACCATAGTACTAATAGTCTGACCAACATAAAAAATTGAGATATACACAGTGGACAAACATAATACATATAGTGGTCCTTAGGAGAATATAATCTAACATTCTAATCCTATATAAACCAAACCGTCGATAAATTTTCTAAAATAATATTTCCTAGATTAATAGAACATACATGTCAAGATAATAGAGAAATGTATACATATACATAAATATTACTCAATTAAAATTATTATAATATATATATATATATAAAGAACTGTTTACCTTCTTATAAAATGGTTCAATGGCCTCCGGTGATAAAAAAACATGGTTGAACAATTATATTCTCTAATAGTTCCTAAAATAATATCTTATCCACATTCATCAAAATAAAAATCATTTGATAAAAGGGTACAAAAAATTAATTTCGTTCCAAGAACCATATCAATACATAACTCAACCTCCTTTTCAGTAGGTATAACAGGGAATAAATATTGGAAAAACTTAATAATAACTTAAAAACTAATCGAAGATCAATATGGATATATTCATCATCGGGGTCAATTACATCGACATTAAACTTATTCCTATGTTCTAGGTGAGAAGGTCCTATATGATAGGATCTCAGTTCCCAGTATAGCTGAAACACCTAAGAGCTCCATTTGTTAGATATGAAAAAATTAGAATGATAATAACATTTCAGCTCTTTTCTATGATAAACCATCCAATCCATTATGATGATAATGATCAAAGTATTTTGATCAGGAATTAGAAATTCCTCAATTGACTAATAAATGACTATTATAAAGGAACATAAATTATAATAAATTTGATGCTCCTTCCCCTTCTATATTGTTTTTTCCACTACATAAACTAGAACATGAGCTATGTCTTATGATTATAGACATCAAAAAATATGAAAATACAACAAAAATTATGAGGAATTAGTATCAAAGAAATGAATTTTCTATATTATATAAAAAATGGAACCTCTCACTATAAATAGATCCCAATCTACTAATATGGATATCTTATACACTACAAGAAATTTCATCACCTCAATGGACAATGTTTAGATTCCCGTTGTCATTGAATAAATTGGTTATCATGTAATACACATTGGTGACAACAATTCAAAACCTTGTGATGTCGTTTTTTGAGCCTGTCTAATTCTATACCATCATAGATGTAATGTCCTTTGTAATCTATGTCATGGAATTCAATAAATACACCAACAATGGGATATTATATCATAATACATGGAGTTATATCATAGATTCCATCATATTATTCATCCCCACCTTAGGAGAAAAATGAAATAACTCAACAAAAAATAGCATTCTTTGACAATGAATGATCTAATCACTCAATGGAAATGAACTCTGTAGACTTCTCCATCATGAATGATTATAGAAAGAACAATTAAAATAATATATTCAGGATACATTTCCACTACTACCACTCATAATAATCATCCTGAATGAAATAGACCCAAAACTACTTTATAGCATGATCGATAAAAAAATTCACACAATTCACCTTGGAATATTCAGTTTTCTCCAGAATGTACATGAACAATTCCATTTTATATAACCAATAATTTGATTTCTGCGGTATCTTTGTTGAAAAAATGATTTGGTATTATGGTGTAAGTTTTTTTAGAAAAAAATCTTGTTTCTCCTACTTCATCCTGTTGATAAAATCTTGAATGATGTATTAGAGGAGAGATTTTACAAACGCAAAACAGAAGGAGAATATTTTACAACAAAACAATCTCAGATTTGCTCAATAGAACAGAAGTAGAAATTGAGATCTTGATCAAAAAAATATTGGAAAAAAATTAATATATTATTAGATATATAGCTCGTTATAATAAGAGATGACCATTAAATCCCATGCATGATACTTCAAATGCCTTGATAATCATATATAGTTCATATAAAACATCCAAAATCAGGAGAAAATGAGTTTAGATCACCTCTGATAACAAATTTTCATGACCTATTACGGTCACCTAATTAACAAGTCTATAAAAACACTACTTAGGACCTGAAGGATTTTTTATAATCCATAATATTCAAAAAAACCGAATTGGAAAAATATTCCTAACATGAAACAATGATGATGTAATACATATAGTGAATAAAACTAATAGACATATGAAATAACCAAAATCATTCATTGATAACTATTCAACCATGGTGATAAGAGAAAACTAAGGTACATGTGCTAGAGAATGAAAAATGGTAACCCAAAAATTAATGCCTACATTATGAGGTATGTGTTAATTGTGGAACCATATAACTATTGGATACCCAAAACGAGTGAATATGAAACCCTACCACCTTATTCTTCCACAATTCCATTTCATACCTCATAAAAAAATAGGAACACAAACTCTGATTGAAATGTGAAAGTTGAGAGGAAAACCATCAATTTAGGATTCCTATCATGTGTTCTATATCATGTCTCTATAAAATATTCAAAATTTTATAAATATTTAAAAAATAAGACATGAGAAGTGGGTTTTCCAATTTATAAAAAATGTAATATTTTTACACTATTCACTGTTATAGAATTGAGGATAAAAAATATCCAAATAAGATTTGAAAATTAAAAATTTATCAAAGCATACATTCCTTTTCAATATAAAAAAATCAGTACATATGAAAAGATAAATTGAAGCCACCCCAAGGTTAAAAGATTATTTTGATAGCTATTTCTCTCATACATTAATTAATATTTCATGATTTGGAACAAGTAACTTGTCCCTAGAATAATATGGTATAAGGAATGTAGGAACCCTCATTTATAAAAAATTTACAGTTTTAGAGAATCATGTAACTAGAAACGTTGGCCTTATGGGTTAATGGAACACCCAAGGTGTAACCTCCCTATAGAATATTTAAAATGTTTCAATAATAAGAACACCTATATATCCACATATCTCATGTGAACAATATTTCAAACTTATTCAAAAGTAGTCATATAATTTCACATAACATCTTTAAAATAACCACGTTTCAACAAATATTGTGATTTGAAAACATATTTAATAATAAATGTAATATTTTTTTGAAATGATAATTAATTTTCCAAATCTAATGAAAAATCATATTTTCTAAAAAAACAATGTATGAATTCTGATCAAGAATATCAGTGATCATTCATATCGTCCTTTACAAAATACTATATAAAATATGTTCTAATATTCAAAGAAGGCCTTTTTCACCAAAAAAAATATTGTGATGAAATAAGGTACCTCAATCATTTGATTTCATAAAAATGGTATCATAAACCACAACTAAAAAGAAATAAGGATCCATCCATTTTATGAAGAATTATAATAGTAATGATATATCATCACTAAACAATAAAATTTCATCTCTGAGAACAAATTTTGAAAAGAAACTACATACCCCAATGGTTCACATTAAAAATTCCTAAAAATCCATCATTTATATCATTTACACTAATATTCAATAAAAGAGGGAAAAAACAGAATCAAGAGGAACCAAAGAACCTATTACTAAATATACAATACATATGGTTAATTCAATTCTATACTCCAAAATTTTATTGAATGGAAACAATTGAAACAGAATTAAAAGGAGGTAATTAATATAGGATAAATCCTGTTCAATAATCTTTAAGAATTTAATTATAATTTTCTTACTACCATACCTGAACATGCATAAATACATTGAAAAAAATGGGTTACAGTATAATACATTTTAAATTTGAAACAAAATAACCCCAATTTGTGGTGGAGGTTCACCATTCCCACGATGGTCTCACTAACACAACTTTCTAATCCATGGCAGAAACTCTTAAAATGACAAAGCCCGAAAACCATGTAATTTTTAGGTCATCCACAGCTGCTAACATTACTATTTAAATCAGTGGTGGCTATTCCATATAGTGAGTCACAAAATTAATATCCCTTTGGTCATTCCATGCTTTGGGTATCCTATGTCCAGTTATTTTAAATAGTTTATTCATTGGGACACAATAGACACCAAAAGAGGTATTTTCCTAATTGTGTTTCACAAATGTTCCCATAACCTAATTTATTACCACTTTGATTTTCACAAATCATTCTCAACCTATATAGAAAAATCCAAAATCTAAATATAACATCATGATAGTATATAATGTAAAATATATTAGAAATATTCATTGGAATGTCATTATTACTACAAGTATATGATACTATATTTCATATTATATTTCATTGTGTACTAGGAATTAGGGATGAAAAATTTAATAGAGTGCTTAGATACCTTGTAAGGGGTATCATATGATAGAGTATATCATTTAATAAACATGGTTTCAAAATATAAAATTAATAAATATTTAATTTGATACGAGAATGTAATAACATTTTCATAGAATATGTAATAAAGGGAATGAATAATTACATGTGTATTAATATTTCATTTGAATTTTATCTGATACATAATAATTTATTAAGCAATCAAATTATCAAGTATATAGATATGATATGATAACCTTATCTTTATGGGAATGTGCTATGATATCATTGACAATAGGGATGATGTGATCCAAATAACCCAATATAGATTGGTCAAGAGATATACTAACTCATCAGGGGGATATATAATTTTTAGCCCAAAATTATACATAATAATTTAAAGATGTAAAATCCAATGATTTAAAAAGATACAACATTTAATTCAATACAGGATACACAACATCCTGATTAAGTGAACTATGACATACTTTTAAATTATAATAAATAGCAGTTATTTTTATCTTTTATAAATTGATTGATGAGTATGAATAGTATTATCCAAATTGGGAAATATATATAAATGAACTACTAAAAAATACATTAAATGATAAATAAGATATTAGTAATTAATTTTCATTACAGTTGTTTTTTTATCAAAATTAATATTTCATCGATATTGTTTTTTATATATATTAGAAAACAATATAAATAATTTATGGAAATATTTTAAAGTAATATATATAAAATTAATATGATTTTTTAAACAATCATATTAAAATTATCATTGGTTGAAGTAACTGTAATTTTGGAAGAGATTTCAATGACCGTGAAAAGTGAAATGCACTATTTGTAACTCAATTTTTTTTAAGAATTTATAATTATCATTAAAAAAACAATTTAAACTTGAAATTAGTTATATTATATTTTTAATAATTCAATTATGTTCATTGGAATCAATATTAAGATTTTATATGATATAAAAACATTTGTATACATAAAAAGGCATTCTTTTGAAAACATTTTATCATTACATTTTGTATATATAATATGTTGTTTGGGTAAAATTACATTCAAACACACACAAAGATACACACACCTCACAAATATAATAGTCATCAATATAGGTCATAGCCCCACCAAGGGATCACCAACCAAACTAGCAACTTTATTACACTATAATTTTGGCCTGAATGGCCAGTCGACAAGAAACCCATTACTTATCCAAGACCCCTAGAATGTGGCTCCTATAGCCTCAATTAAATGACATTGAAATCCTTGATTGCAACATGATAGCATCCCATCTAGATCGACATTCCTACATCACCACCCATTTGATTTCCAGAAGGACCAGTGGCCTGAAGGCCTATTCAGAATGAAAAGTAATACTACTACATTACCCCACAATAGTAACTGATAAAATATGTACATTAATACATTTCTATTATTACATATAGTACATGTTGTAGTACTCCTATAATACATATGAAAATTTCCCCCACTTTTATTTGAATCGGAGTTCAATTCCGAATTATGGGGATCCTTTACAAATCACGTAAGACTCCAACTGCATTATGTTTTGTTGTTTGATTTAAATTTAAATATATAAATATTTAAAAATTTAACCATAAAGAACTTATTACATATTATTAATAAGGATTTCAAAAAACATAATGGCACCCTTTTAATTTTGATCATAATGAATATTTACCACAATAAATATTTTTCACGAATATATGTTCGAATCGTGTAATTATGGTTATAAATAATAAAATATGGACTTAAAAATGATCATAATTTTTTTTATATCATATGGATATCCTAATTCATCCATAATAATCCAATATTAAAATATATTTTAATTTTTCTATTTTATTTTGATTTTAAAAATTATATTAATTTATTTAAAGATTAGTATAAAATTACATTCTTAATATTGAATTATGTATAAATATTTACATAATGTTAAATAACATATTTGTTTATATATAAAAATTTATTTTTGGGAGATATAAACTCTTTATCATTGATTTTTTTTAATTAAATGAAAATTAAAAATTACCTTAAATTCTTATAAAACAAAAATATAGTGTTCCTCAAATTAATAAAAAATTGAAAAAATGATATTAATCATTTAATGTGAAATAATATTAATTACTTAATGTTTACTGAATATTTTATAGATCTATATAAAATGTTATGGATTTTATAAGGATTACATTGAATTTGTATTTTTTCATGATGTATTTAATGTCATATTAAATAAGTAGTGTCAAAAAATGACATTAATAATACTTTATAATAAATAATATTTTATTAACTAATTTAAATTTTTAAAAAATGTTAAATAATGCCATAAAAATTTTTTAGGGTTGGGATAATAATTAATTTTTCATTTATGGGATGTTTTCCCTTTAATAGAAAATTTATGACCAGTAAATGGTAGAAAAATTAAATACTAATAGAACAATGAGAAGAGGTAATAGGGGATAAAATTAGAATAAAGTGGTTATAAAATAATAAAAGAAGCACAATTATATTTGATTACAGTATTCTCAATCATTCATATCATATAATATAATTAAATTATTTTAGTCCATTGGATATAAAAATTATTTTATATTAATTTAATACTTTATTGAAATCCAGGAATACCACTCCCCTAATTTATAAAAGGACACCGCTTACTTACCTTCCTTACAACCCTTTAAGCATTCAATATTTAAGAGTCCTAGCCAAAATATCTCATCCACATATTTTTACAAAATAGAGGTAACTTATTTCTCAAAATATGAATCCTTGGGATTTTTAATAAGGGATCTAAAATATTTCTTTTAAAAAAGTTACAATCACCTTAACCTATCACTATCTTTATAATTTCAACTTTTTCCCCCTAAAAATATTTTATTTAATATAAAATAATATCCTTAGTATAATTAATATCCATAAAAAATAGTCTGTTACATAGAATAATATTATAAACGATTTTGTAATCAAGTGGTATGGTAAAGTATCAGTAGTCCGTACATATGACCTACCGTCTCCACCCTATGATGCACTTAATTTTTCATCATCATATTTTATTGATGGGTATTATTAGTGTTTTAGTTATTATATAATATATACATAAAATTATTTTTATTTTAGAATTATAATATCATATCTTCCTTATTACCATCACATCCTTTGGAAAATGATAACATCACTCATGAAAATGTCTGAACTACCACCACCATAAATATCTAAGATTCATTATTAATTTCTAAAATAAATTTATGTTAATATGGATTAACAATGAAAAATATTATAGAGATAATGGAACAATAATCTACGTACAAGTACCAAAACCACTAAACTGAAACATACATGGGTTATGATCTGGTTATCACTGGGAATTGGGATTTTAATTAATAATATTTAATCCATACGTGATAAAATGATATAATTAAATAATTTATTGAATAATATAAAGAAATATTGATCTATAATATATTTATAATAAATATTAATTAATTACATATGGTTTTCGAACATGTACAATTAATGTAAAAACTAATGTAAGGATTTCAGGACTCACAATTACTTCTGTGAGAAATATTCCACAATCACCTTTTATTGTAATTTTCAGCTATTTTTATTTATGTTTTATATTATATATATTTCATTTATGCTTTTAATTGTATATAATTTATCATTTTAATTAAATATATTATGGGATTCATAATTATAAATTTACCAAAATGATATGGTCTTATTTAACAATAACACCTTTGTTTGGGATTGTCTATATCAAAGTATATATTAAGGTAATTTTTTGATCATTCAATATTAGACATGATATTTTATCCTGTCCTCTAGTTATTTCTATAAATTAATTTTTTTCATTCAATTTCTTCAATTTATGTACTCAAGGCACATAAATAATGTTATTAAGGAAAACAATAAATATTTTTATACAAGATAGAATAATTTTTCTTTCATATTCATATTTTCAATAAAAAGTAATCATGATTTTTATTTAATATTATACATTGATTTGTAAATAAAATTTTTACCAATGTTATACATAAAGATAATTGTATTAAACGTGTCTTCTTCCTGACTTATAAACAATTTAAATTTTACCTTTTGATTCAAATGTGTGAAATAAATAGTTTCTAAAATATACAAAATAAACATAAATTTTCACAATCATGAAATATATATTTAGTGGATCATCCATTACCTCTTGAATTTTTTTTCAAAAGAAAATGTTTCTCATAATATTATAGTAATTTTTTTTCAAAATGACTATTTTTATATAAAAGTGTATTTACAGCAATAATGTTTTTAAGAATCATTTTAGGTTATTGCTACTCAACTATGAATATAACACTACTTTTCAAAAATATTTTGATATGGATATGATGTAATACTGCCTTCATTATTTCTCCTAAATATTATTCATGAAAATATTTAAACGGTAAATGTCAACATTTCATATGTATGTTTCCTATTACAATTGATTATATTGATTATTTATTCTACTGTTATCATCACATTTCATGAGATAAATTCATTATATTCAGTATGTGATAGGTATTTCTTTCTATGACCCATAAATTCATTGTTATGTCTCATGGGAAAAAACGTTTTCATGTTTTGTAGGGTCTTTACACATTCATGTAATATATCATGGCACGAGGCATCAAATTTATTTTTTAAGATGTTAGGAATTATGATTTTTATAATTATGCGATTACATACTAATTTCTATGAGATTTTTCTGAATATTAATTTTATGCATCAATAAGATTCAAACTCTACTCATTATTTATATGGAAAATTTTTGTATTCATTTATTTATACAATATAATTCATTATATGAAAGTATTTTTATAATTTTGATTTTAATTTAGTTATCTACCTTTCTATAAAAAATTAATTATTTATACAATTAAGCTTTTGATGTAATGTAATTTGATAAACTCGACAAGTATACCCTCTCAAACTGTTACCCCAACTCATGTTTCTACAAAACCAAAGGGTGTTCCCGATCTCCATGGGCTTTTGACATTCATCTAAGAATTAACAATAACCTATAGAATTATCCCTCCCATATTAAAGGAGTAAATATGAAAAAATATATATAGAAGGAAATCATGGAGGTAAATAAATAAATATATATTTCATAATAGATAGACAAAATAGATGTGAAAAAATAAAATGTGTAACAAAAAAATATCTGTGAGGTATGTCCAATAGGAAAGGATGGAAACACATAATATCTACTCTATCAATATACATGTGATAGCGTGGAAAAAATAAAACTATCTCACCATCCATCTACCCATCCCAAACTGATTAAAAACCTCACCTATTAATTGTGGTGCACTATATTTCCCTATATAAATATTCATAACCATGATTGTACACCACTAAAGTGGTGCACGGGATTTGAGATAATAGTCTTGGTAGGGTCCCACTATGTTGTACTATATCATTTCAATCACAAATAATCCTTCAATTATAAAATTTAATAAATTAATTATTGATATTATGTTAAGTAGTTTTTATATCGAAATCATGGAAAAATAATTGAATTTCCAAATTTTCCTCAAGTTCATGTAATGATGTTTCATCAGAACCAATGAATTTCAAATACATATATTAATATGTATATAAAAATGGAAATCATATATCACATATCAAATAATATATAAGGATGTATAGTCAAAATATTACAAACAAACTTCCAAAACTGGTAGAAATTACAGTTGACATCAAAATAATTATCAAACTAGTTCAATGTTTCATAGACCCTCATACGTAAACATAGTCAATGATGCACTCATTAATTATAAAGAAATGTGTAATGTGTCCAGAGTTAAATGGAACACCCCAAAACGTGGACCCCAAAAATGGATATATATGCCCCTAGTGAAGAGGCCTGGAGAACATGGGAATCCCCCATGAGAATACCCCCTCACAATGGATGATGCCAATCACTACACCTTCCACCAAAGTACTAGAGTATGTACTAGTGATATATTTTACAAACTATTTCATTAACACCATGTTTTGAAAACCATTTCAAATAACCATTTTAGAATTAATTGAAAAAATTATTTCATTAACCAAGACTTGGGGAAACCATCCATTATCAAAAACCGTTTTCAGCACTCACAAATAGAATTTATCAATCATTACATTTTATTATATAAATCAATTTATCAAAAACCTATGAGATGTTTGTCACTAACATAGGCTTCACACAGAACCACCAACCACATAACATTAGTTACACACACTGAAAATGGGATATACCAATAGGAATAAAAATAATGAAAAGTGTATATAGATTGATTATATGCATCTTGAAATTGATTCGATTTTAAAGTAATTCCTAAGATAATGGAAACATCACAATAATACTCATTAATGCACACCCTTTATACCACAAACCTCAATTAGTTTACTCTATATCAATATATATCAATAAATCTAAAAAATATCCAAATGAATCAACCTCTTAGATAAAAAATTCCAATAGAACAACCTAGGGATGATATCACAATCATTAGAAATGAACAATAAAATGGATACCTATTTTACCCATAGGGATGCAACACAACATACTTGATGATGCAGAGATGGGAAAAATGATCTAGAAGGATATGAGGTTCCCATGATCAATAGAGACAAGCTGTAGGTCATTAGGGAAGAGGTTTGTGGAAGAATGTAATAAGATTCAGTAATGCATCCCACCAAATCCATTAATCACAACATTTAACTGGGGTTAAATCCATTTAGATGTTGTGTAATCCTTAAGGGTCATACATGCTGAAAAAATGTTATCATTTTTTTAAGAAACTTATTTTTAACATCCCACAACATCTAACCCTTACACCAAAAGAAATCTATCGCACAATGTGACCATCCCATGACATTATCTTATAGAACATTTCACGTCATGTAACCCAATGCATGACATTTCAATATCAGGAAAAGTGAAAAAACTAATGATTCCTATATTAAACCCCAATCCATCTAATGTATTATCTTATCTTGGGGATATACCATCCAACCATTACATGTGTATACCCAGACACCATTAGTTAAATAAAACATGCATCCCTTAACATTAAGTCATTCATCAGTAAATTATCTCTATCCTCATAAGTCCTAATAAGTTCCCAATTAAAGAGGATAAAATTTATAGATTAGGGAATTACCTAAAAGTGAGTAATGAGATGTTTAAAATTCCCCACCATTAACGTATCATGGAAAATAAATTTTTGTGGATAAACAATGTCTGGTAAATAGCTAAGGCCACTACCCCCACACAGATGAATAGCTCTCTCTTGTCTCATAAGAATATGACCTCTTTGGCCACACCTCTCTATCCAAAAAAATTTAATTCCACATATAGGACATTTACTTGAGAGTTAATGTTCCCTACATGTTCCTCCACCATAAATACATCTAGATTCTACTCAATCTCCTACCATATCTGATTGTGAGAGGGAACAAGATCAGATTTTTAAATATGTGATGTGAGGGAAGCATCATGAATTCGAATCAACTAAATCTGTAATTACAACATATAAGAAAACATCCTAATCTGAACATTGAAATCAATTATTCAATCAAATCTCATATCGAAGATTCTATATTTTCCTATCTATGATTGACCTAATCGAGGAAATCATTTAGGAAAAACCCTGTCACCAATGGAAAAATAAAATATATGATATGTTTGATCCATATAATGTATCATTAAATTAAAATCTATATAAATACATCAATTTATATCATGAATCCCCACAGACATCTCATAAACCATACTCTATCCCACCCAAGAATCATTACCCACCTTTTCCTAACAAATACGAGATCTACATGGGAGAACATACATATCCTCTAATGGATCCATTCTAATTGATGAGTTATAAATGATTTTGATATGAAAACGTATTGACTCTTATATAGAAATCCAATAATCCGGTAAAATCCAGGATGTTGAATGAAGAATATCCTCAATAATGTGAATAACATGATCCCTTAGACATTCTCATTTTAAAGATATGTTTTACTCAATCTAAAATAATTATCAATCCCCCATGGAGCCACCTTCATATCACTAATGTAAACCTAGTAACATTGTATGAAACAACAAGTGATGGAACGAGATTTATCTCACAATACCATACACTTACAGCATACCTAGATCACCTACATTATCTATTTCCCAAATCAAAATGAAATGAGATGAATTTTCACCGATCATTAACCACCTAGATATAATTCCACCATTAGGGAGTACTTGAGAATCTATAAGCATAATCCTTAGATAAGTTGTAGCATTTACAAATTTGAATTTTATTATGTTTTAGAAAACTAAATAATCTATGTTTTATTGACTTTATCTATTGGTAACAGTTATAGTGGGTTGCATTATCAGTTATGTCACTCTTCATAATAAGCCATCAAAGTCATAATCTCATGAAATAATACATATTTATTGATTGTGGATAAAAAAACCAAAATGAAATGTGAAAATCAAACAATACAAACATCCTCCTACCAGTTGGGTTAATAAATAGATCCCTAGAACATAGAATACCATCTGAATAGAGAGAACAACCAGAAATAGTTTCACCATTATATAAGGCTTCTCAAAGTCCTATAAAAACATTATACTACTACATACAATTCAGAATAGAATGAAATAAAGAATATGATAACTAATCACTATCCCTAACCATGCCTAAAACATCATATGGTGCATCCTTATAAAACAAAGAAGAAAATACTCATAAAGAACACTCTTCCATCAATTAATAAATATCATATAATTGAAAATTCATAAAAATATATAATATAATTAAATTTAAATTCCACAAGTTGTAAGAGATATCAATGTCAAGCGTATGATGTTACCCAACAAACAACCATTTTCAAGGATTAATGTTATTTTGATTAACGATATTTCTAAAAAATTATAGAGAAAAATGACTATGACCCTCTCCAAAAATTTTAGTTCCCAATAAGACATAATTGAATGTATAACTATATAAATATATAAATCATGATTATAGTAATTCATCACATGTAATAAGTGATAATTGGAGTTGTAAACTACTTCATGAACATTGTACATCAGCATACATCCCAATCCAACACCAGAAGCACCATAGAAATCCACGTACCCCATACCGTGATCAGGAATGATCAAAATAAGGGATATTGTTTAATTTATTTTCATATTATAAATTTAATAATTGAAATTCTCATCACATATTTATTTCACCCATTTCCTGTCATGATAAGTAAATGGTGAAAAAATGATATATCATTCACCAATCGTCAATATTACCCAGAAATAAAAAGTAATATTTGAGTCTCAAAGACATTATATGGATCTTCCAATGACAAGATCTCCCTTACAGTCATTTTATGAATTTCTAACCCATGCTCAAATATAAGGTGTCCTGATAAATTAACTTTTTGGATTTATAAATTAAAATACCATGTATTTCAAAATACATTTTAAGTCTTTATGATTTCCCAATACAAACTCATATGGTGCTCATGCTCATGCTCGAATCTAATTTAAAAATATATATTATTAATAATAAACTACAAAAAATGTGTTGAGATATTTTGGGAATATAAAATTCATCAAATCCATAAAATCATTAAGATAATTAGGTAGCCCAAATATCATCACAAGATTTTAAATATGGTTATACATATGCCTAAAATTATTTCTTTGATATATCATTATCTTAAACTCTGAGTTTATGATAAATTGATTTAAGGTCAATCTATAAAGAACACTTTTCCACCATTAACTAATTAATAAAATTATCCACAAAAGGAAAGGATAGTTTATCATTAATTTTAACTAGTTTAACTTCCAATAGAGCACACAATTACCAACTGAAACATCATACAACATGGAATAAGTAAACTAGGGCTTCCTAAGATGAAATCCTAGCGAAAACAAAACCCTTCATAATAAATTCCTCTAAATTAATCAGAGAATCCTTCTACTCCAATTGTTTCCTACAATTTGAAGGTATCAAAATGTGATGTGTTCCTAAAACCAGGTTAATCATAAAAACCACCACCCACTATAGAATAATCCAAGAGAAATCATTTGTTATTGCATTTGGAGAAATAAAAAAATACCAGGAGGATCAACAAAAGAATAAATTTCATTAGGATCAACAGCTGCAATTGAAAAAACAACTCTTAAAAACTATGTTGGAAGGTGCTAAAGGACAAGAATATTGATCACACTATCTTTGAAACACATGTGAGATCCCATTATCCATAATAAATAAGACACAATAATAATAATTATTAACCTTATTATGTTTGAAAATTTCCAATCTATATCAATGGTGTCATAAAATAGAAATTTATATAGAATAAGGAAATATGAGACTAACTACACATCAGCTATCCATAGTGAACAATATATAAGTTGATACCCCCACGCTTTCCTCTTATAATGATGTGTATCTATCACCATAACAAAGGAATATAATTACATTTTATGGTAAATCATATCAACAAAATAGAATGATATACATAAGTGGGATACACCTGTATCAAATAATGGAATCACTATAAGAGATGGAATAATGATTGTACCACTCATAGCCATTGGACCCACCTCCACCCCATTTGAAAATTAATCTTTTTCATAAAGGTTCTTCAAACATGGGACCTATAGATGGAGGCCTATTTTTATTGAAATATATGTCTGTGCAATAGTATCTTTTGTAGACAATGATTTCCAACTATGTTGAAAAGTAGACATAGCCTGATAGAATCACTGAATATTACTATCTCTTTAATAAATGTTTCACATCATTACCGGTGATGAAAATTAATGAAATGTTTTTCTAAAATTAAATAGTAAAATCATATATAAGAGTTACACAAATAGATACAAAAGAGTTGATGAAGTGTCCTTATACCAATAAACATATCCACCTCTCCTTAAATGAACCTTCCAATTCATCAGTTTCTATACTATTCAACTGTATCATGAAATATTATGAAGGGAAGTTGAATAATTTCCAGGAATTCCTATATTATACATCTCATCCATAAAATCCATGTCAACTAATTCTTCATAAGTCGAAATATTAATATTAATTTGTAGAGATCAAATATCTGGTCGAAACACATGATGATATATCTATGATTTTAGCTATTCATTCATCAGAGACTCTAATAAAAAATTAATGACTTGAAAAATGACTATTGTATTCCAAAACTATACATCTATCAGTACATTAAATAGAGGAACTCTAGATGAATTATAATCATCATAAACATGTGAAAAAAAATCCTGAATAAGAAAGTATTGAAACCCTACTAGTCTAACCCCAAAATCATATCTTCTTATACCATATAATCCAAATAAATATTTATAGGTACATCAAGAATAAACCACCTACACTTCACTATGATACTCATTATAGTATCATTGAAGTATAAAATACTATTAGTCATTTTATTTTAAAACTCAAATTCATGATTTTCATTCATACATTACTAGTATAGTGGCATATCACCCATGAACTCTTATGAATAATCTCGATATCCTACAACTCCTAGTTTTAGATCATGAAAATCATTTTAAACATCATGAATGATCTCATATTCATCATGAAATACCCCCCAACAATAGAATTGATAATTTTTAGATCCAAAATTCTATTCCTTGGAGTATAATCATCGACAACCTTTAAAATAATCAATAGGACATGCAAAAAGGAATATAATGGAACACAGAAACCAAAAAAATGACCATAAAATAGATGTATATAAGTTCAAATGATAAATATTATAGAAAAAAATCATATTAAGGCCGTGATCCCTTAAAAAAAAGAAACATATCAAATTATACCACGGTAAATTGTGTCTCATCTTGAAAAGAGATGGCCAGAACCCCACTGCAACTTACCTATCATGATCTGACAATTCTACCCGCAGTATACCCTGTATCCTAAGAAAATGAACCTTGAGTAATAACCTCCAATAATATTAGACTATTATTATCATGTCCATGATTCATTTTCAAGATGGAACCGGGTCCGAATTTTCACATTCCCAATGTGTTTTCCCAATCCACATGGATTGATGACTAACTCCAAGGCATAAACTATAACATAGGGAATGATTTCACGAAACCTAATTAAGAAAAAATAATATAAATTTATATAGAAAGATATATTTTGATAACACATAAATATATATGTCATAATTATAGATAATAGTGGATGAAAAACAGTTGAAATTGTTGAGAAAATAATCATTAAGATAGATGTCCACTAAAAATGGATGACAAAGCTAAACCAGTACTCAAGAAGTCTCCATGTGTTAGCTTGATAAAACTCCCAAAAACTCTACACGCTACATCCAAAACCCTCCCTACATAATACCTCATGGATTCATTGTGGTTTCCTTCTTTTCCTTACATAAAAATATAGAACTAGTTCTACACATATCCTAGGGACTACTCTTGCGGTAAAACAACAGGTATTTTAGTGTCCCACCACTGTATTCTGTATTATGTCTCTAAAACATAATCCAATAATTCTCAAAGTTAATGAAAACATGTAATTCTATTTAGAACATATTTTTTTATATCAAAATAATGATAAAATAATTCAATTTATAAATTTTACAAATATTTTAATAAATCATATACAGTAGTTCAAAATAATTCAAATTAATATATCAAAAAAATTTATTAAGTACAACCAAAGAATGTATCACCTGTCAAATAAAATCCATGACAGTGTACTAAAGATATTATAATCCCAAACAGCACAAACTAGCTAAAGGCACTAGTCACAACATTCTAATGATCACAAATGGTTAGGATAACTAAACCCTCATACATATATGAAGGTAATTGTGTAATTATCAAGAGATTAGATATATTCATCGAGTCTACAGGTAACTGGTACACCATGAAATTGAACCACCATAAAGTTATAACATGTCCCAAGAACAACATGCCTAGGGATAAGAGAAAATCCAACAAAAAACCCATAATAAAAGAGGATTCATATTACTATACATTTATCCTATGTACTCATTGTTTACCAGTTACTATATCTTCCAAATTATTTCATTCAAATAATGATTTCAAAAAAAACATCATAAAAATATTTTAAAATGATTTGGAAAAAAATTATCATTTTCCAAAACCATGGGAAAACCATATAATATTAATACCTTTTACCCACACACAATAATCAAATTTCAATTTCCTTAAATATTTATTAAATAGAGAAGTTTATCCAAAATCATAGTAGTGTATTTAACCAAAACATTCCAAATATTTGAATAACATAATTAAAACTCTGTTTGAACAAACTGGAAATAAGATCAACCAATAATATGTAAAATAAAATAAAAATGAAGGACATCAGATCAATATACACATATCTTAATTCATTATATTTAGTAAAACAGACAGAAAATAGGATTTGTCATCACACATATCAAGAATGAACACTCATCTCCCTAATACGAATAGTGAATTTTCACATAAAACATGATCACATAATTGATTTATAAAAGAATCCATTAAATTATTATATTGGATCAATGAATAAAATAGTACAATATAATGACACTACCATAATAAAATTTTCTAAATATGTAGAAATGATATCATAATCATAGAGATGCAACATAATTTACCTGATGATCCATCACTGAACAAATCAATTCAAAGCACACATAGGTTCTCTAAATTGATGGATAAGATTGATAGTTTGAGAGGAAAGTGGTTTGTTCAAGAATAAAACTATTTTTATCCATGTATCACCATCAATTATAAACAAATGTAATTAAGATGGATCATAATACCTTTATACATCTAGTAATCCTCCCGAATCATATATGCTGAAAACTAGTCACATTTTCTTTTAAAAAATACACATTTTATCCTTATATTGAGGGTAATCATTAAAAAATTTGAAATTTTTAAAATTGTGTATTCATATCCCAACATGATTATTGATAATATTAAATGTCATATACACCCATTACACATTGTTTTAATTTATATAAAACATAGAAAATAAGAAAATTATTACACAAAATCCCTCACCAAATATTTCATTCTCCAAAATCCATGAGAAACCCTCCAACAATATCAAGTTTATACTAGTAATCCATTAATTCAAAAAAATCCATCATTTTTTTCATCATAAAATGTTCTCCATTATCGGGAGACCCACACCACAGTCAATTAATGTAGAATAATGTAAATTGAAGGGAATTACCAAAAAGAGGGTAACATGATGCTACACATAAATGCTTCTATACATCAAAGAATAGCCTTATTTTTTCATTATGATTAAATGATAATGGAAAAATATAATTTTCTCATGGGGGCATAATATTGAAATTCACATTAGTATATATTTTGTATTATAAAATTTAATTTGATATTTATTTATGTATCTAGTTTACCAATACTAATAAATTAATTGTCCTATTATGATTTTATTTATTTTATATACTTCAATTATTAAATAGTGAACACTCACATAGTGATATTGGGGTTGGGAACATTGTAGATGGAATAAGAGGATATTTATTAGAGAACATGGGAAAAAGATGAATTAATATATTGATTATAGAAAACAACTCTATTTATTAATTTGATCAGAAGCCTATGTATATGATATAATCCTATAATTAAGGAATATTAGTGAGTTTTAGGTTTTTCTAATATTCTATATATATTAAGATACACTATGTTGATGAATTTTTTCAATAGATTCATATTGGGTTAATAATACTGAATTGATTTGGTCAAATATATATTGAATATCATTTTGATGCAAAGTGTGTGTAACATTACTATATACTAGGTTTGATATTCCATGGGATTTTTATTGGGTTAAAAATCATTTTATTTTGTAACCATTTAGATGGATTTGAGTAGATAATGAAAAAGGATAACATATGAATTCATAGAGTAATAATTTTTCATGATTTAGACATACTATGAATGATATTTCCATTTTTCAAAATTTTATTATTGATTCTTATTCCATGATTTTTTTGTTTCTGTCAATGGGTTGAACCATAAGGATCCATTTTAATTTATAATGTGATGGAAAATGTAGTGATCACTACTATCCAAATGGGGTAATAAATGGATAAAATGATATTGTGATTATTTATAATAAATAATCTAGATATATGATTAACATCATGGATTATAGCTTTCTCTTAGACTCACCAAAATATACAATTTCGTATTTCCTTGAGTGCATGGATGGTTGAGACCAAAGAGGATTAAATTAATATTTTACATTATATTAGAAATTTGTAAAGAGTCACCCTAGATAATGTAACAATGTAATGGGAAAATGTTTAATGTTTGTAAAATAAGATAATAAAATAAAATTATATTGATAACAATAGATTTGTATGATATAAGTATGTAAATTTAATTATAAGAAACAAATTTTAGTTTAATCTTTTTTATGTGGGAAATATGGGCATTATCTGAGTCAATCCGATAATACAGGGGTTAACTCCAATAACAAAGAATAAACAATAACATCAAAATCCTTTCAGGGTATGGATTGATACTTTAATGTATAGGTATTTGTGAATTATGTTAGTGAATTATATCAATGATATACTGGATATAGAAATCATGAAACCTATAAGTATTATTCCAAATAAGCATTAAGGATTTGAAATCATATGGTGCTAATATTCATGAAATTTGGTATAGGTGTAAGGTGATTTACTTCTTTTATGATGTGAATGGGATAAAATTAGAGACCATGAAATTTTTGGTGATTTTATGAAAAGTGATTTATGTTATATTTTAAGATATTTATTCATTTTTTTATTTATAGAAATAGTTTATGATTTTCTTAAGGTACAAGGATTGTGTTATTTTTGGAATCATATATATTTCTTCTTAGGGTAATCATAATATTTAGGGCTGCCATCATGGGTTTATAATGTTATGTATATCATTATTTCAAAATAATATAAAACTATTTTGATTATTTAGTTGACAAGATTCTTTTTAAATTTGAAAATTCTAATGTTTTTTGGAATAAAAATATATTAAGGTTCATATAACTCTTTGAATTTGTATACTATTTGTTTTTATGTTAATTATGATATATATTGTCACGACCCGCCCTCGGGGTCCGTGCCGTGACTACCCCAAGCCCGCCTTCCATAGGCCAGGGGCTGGCGACTAGCACCAAGGCGTATATCCCAGTAAAAAGGGAAGGCATTGCCTTTGAAAAGTAAGCACACACCACAGAGTAAACAAGCGGAAGTAAACACTAAACAAGCAGAGTACAACTGAAAGTGCGGAAAAGTAAATGGGCCAGAATACAAACCCAAACTGAAAGTAAAGTACAACTCAAAAAGGGAAAAACAGCAACTGTAAAGTAAAGGCCGCTACTCCGAGCTGTCCACCGGAAATCCCACCTGAAGGGTGGGTACAGATAGCTCCTCTGCTCCACGGGTCCCACCGTCCGCTCCGTGCTCGTCCCGCCCAGTGGTCCACCTCCGGGTACCGTCCCGCTCCGCAAACCTCAGCTAAGGTCAACGCTGTCCGTCGTCTGCAACCAACACAACGTAGTGCGGGCGAAGCCCGTGCAGGGGTGAGTATAAGCTACTCAGTAGGGACCCCGAGACCCCTGAAGGTCTCTCAAAATCCACAAAGGATAAACCACGAAACAAAGTACAATCACGAAGTAACAACCAACACTGCTTAGGTATATGCCCATACATATACCTAAGTCATCAATTCAGATACGCTCCAACCTCCGAGCCCAAGTATAACTCAGTCCACGCAGGAAAGTATACGTATTCCACAAAGGAAAGTAACAGGATTCAGCTCACACAGGTATACTTCTTCAAGGACGATAAAGATGATCACTGATCCATCTAAGTCGTCGGACCCACGAAGGATCGATAGGTAACTAACCCCCGCAGAAGACCCACACAGGATCGGGCTCACACAGAACCTGTAGGCGCTGGCTCACACAGAACCGCTGAGCGCAAGGACCCACACAGGATCGGGCTCACACAGAACCTGTAGCACTGATCCACGTAGGATCGCTGAGTGCTGTAGTCGTCGTCGTCGAATCCACACAGGATCTCTGTACTGTCGTCGTCGAATCCACACAGGATCTCTGTACTGTCGTCGTCGCAGTCACAGTAGCAGTCGTAGCAGTAGAACAGTCGCAGCCAGCACTAGGGTTCCCGCACACAGCAAGCTCGTACGGAGGATCCGCTCCACGAGCCGAGAGGCTGATACATCAACTGTCACGAAGACCGAAGTTGATGTATCCAAAAGTTCCGTATCGACAACAGGAACTCAACGCAACAGACGGCGCGTCGATCGGACGCCCGGTCTGAGAGTTATTGGCATTTTCGTCTCCGGGGCCCGGTTGGTTTTTAAGGCAAAACCAACCCGACCGTACTCCACCTGCGTCCGAACCTCGGGCGGAGTATGCCAAAAGATCCGTCTCAATAAGAGGAACACTACGCGACTGACGGCACGTCAATCGGACGTCCGTAGCTCAAGATATGAGCGTTTCCGCTCCGAAGGCCCGGTTGGTTTCGTGAACGAACCAACCCGGCCGAACTCAAAGTAATCCGAAACCTTGAGTGCGATATACCGAAACGACCGTCTCGATCCAAGGATCGCGTTGCCGCAGACGGTTCGTCATTCGGAGTTCCGAGGCTCAAGTTATGAGCCAAAAACCAAAACAGGTTCGAAACGGGGGGGTCCGGGTCCGGGCCGACCCGGCCCGACCCCCCCCCCCCCCCCCGGGCGGCGCGGAGGCCGGCGGCGGCGGCCGGCGGCGGCGGACGGCGGCGGCGCGGTGGCCGGCGGCGGCGCGCGGCGGCGGCGAGCGGCGGCGCGGCGGGCCGCGGTGGCGGCGGCGGCGGGCCGCGCTGGCGGCGGCGGCGGGCCACGCTGGCGGCGGCAGCGGGTGCCGCACGGGGTGCCGCACGCGGGGGGTTAAACCCCCGCTTCCTCAGGGTGGCGGCGCGGCTATGCCGCGCCGATTTTATTAAACCGCCCCCCCTCACATGAGGGGGGCCTGCTTGAGCCGATCCGAGGGGGCAGCCGGCCCCCTCCCTTTAAATTAAAACCGCCCCCCTCATTAAGAGGGGGGTTTTGCCAGATGGCCGGGGAATTAATTCCCCGGTTCCGGCCGGCCAGCCGGCCGGCCGGTTTTCTCCAACGGGACCGGAAAATCCGGTCCCCTCTTCGGCTTCCGACGCCGGCGGCCCGGCCGCCGGTCTTATCTTCCGCCGCGGCCCGGAACCGGCCGCGGTCTCCTCGTCCCACCGCGGCCCGGAACCGGCCGCGGTCTTCTCGTCCCGCCGCGGCCCGGAACCGGCCGCGGTCTTCTCGTCCCGCCGCGGCCCGGAACCGGCCGCGGCGTTCGTCATCCGGCACGGTGCGACGGCACCGCGTCCCTTCGCCGTGCTTTGATAATATTCAACGCGGCGCGACGGCGTCGTGTTCTTGTTGTTTCTTCAAAGGTGCGTGCGACGGTATCGCGATGATATTTGCACGTTCATCCGCGTGGTGCGACGGCACCACGCCACTTGCTTCCTCCCGCAAGATAAAAATCAACAAAAACGTTGGAGGGGGGTTCGGCCGTGTTCGTGCGATCCGGCCCCCCTCGCGTTAATAATAATAACGCAACTTAAAGAAAAACATGTCACACGTTAATCTTGATAAAAGCACGATCAAGAATAAATGAGGAATCCAAAAGAAAACAAAAACCCCTACCTCGGGTTTTAGATTCAAAGGTTCGGCTACGCTCCGCGGAAGACGACGTCGCGGAGGTCGGGTGTCGCGGTCGTCGTTCGTCAAATCCGTTGACGAAGTGCTATGCCCGAAGAGACACGACGTTGGCGGATCTTCGTTTGCCGACGAAGGTTGTCCGAAGAAGAGATGGCGTCCCCTTCGTTGTCACGGTGAACGAAGAAAGGAGTCGCGGCGTTCTTCGTCGGAAAAGAGAGCGTTCCTCGTCAAGTCTTGAGGAAAGTCAAGATATAAAGAAAGCAACGATCTCAAGAATCTCTACCTCGATAATCACACGTTGGCGGAGTCGTGGAATATTGGTGTCGATTCCTTTGACGTCGGAGGAAGAGTTGTTATCGAAGGCGTTCGTCGCGGAAAACCGACGCGGAAGGGATGACGCGGAAGAAGTACGTCGCGTCGCGGATACGGCGTCGCGGATGGATCGTGTTCTTCGGCGGAGAAGTTCTTCGTTGAAGAACGACGTTCTTCGCGTTCTTCGTTCTTCGAAGGTTCTTCGTCAAAGCTTGGAGATGAAGGGAAAGCTCTCCAAAGACAAACAAAGAACTCTTAATAAAATAAGAATACCACTTATTTTATTAACACACAACTCAAAAGGATTTCAAAAGTTTGAAATTCAAAAGAGTTAACTCCCAAAATTAACTCACTTATTTAATATACAAGAGTTGTATAATTAATAAGAAGTTAAGTTATCAAGCCATTAAGAGGGAGAGTGGGGAGTTGAAAAGGTGGGGGGTTCGTGTGGGCCCCACCACACTTAATCCTCCCAAGGGAGGTTAAGTGGGTGTGGGTCCCACTCCCAACCACCTTAGATAGGTTTTAAAAAAAGTTTAAAATAAAATTTGTATTACACAAATTTTATTTAACTTAACTGAAAAACCCCAAAACGTAACTCTCAACCCGCAACAAACGCAACTCTCGAAAAGGTCTCATTAAGCGAATATCGGCGTTGCGAGTTCATCGGTGCCCTCGGATTTCAATTCCGAGCACCGGATCAAAAGTTAGGAATTCCCGCTCGTTCGTTCACTGAACGTACCCGAGCCAAACTTCGGAAATTAATTCCGGGCACTCCGGGCCTCGGAATCAGGTGCCGTCTGAAACTGCGCTCTTGTAAAATTTTAAAGAAAATTAAGAAAAAATTTTCCTTGAATTTTACGGGTCTTTACATTACTCCCACCTCAGGGCTTTACGTCCCCGTAAAGCTACATCAAAAACTAGGGAAACAAAAAGAGGATACTGAGCACGCATCTGAGCCTCCCGCTCCCAAGTGCTCTCCTGGAGATTCCCGTGCCGCCATCTGTTGCGCACAAGAGGAATCGATCGCCCATGTAGGACCCGCTCCTGGATGACATGGACCTCTTTTGACGTGGCCCGGACCATCTCTGGTCCCACAAGAGCTGCAAGATTTCTTCTTTGCCGATAAGAGAAACCTGGTCTCATCCCCTGGATGAACCACATTCTTTGCCTAAAACAGTCAATCCTAACATGGATGATACTAATCCATACCAAGGATGACGTCGTAAGGCCTCGACGCTACTACTAAGAGATCCAACCGTTACTCTCGCCTCCAAGGGTTGAGTCACACTGTCGGCATCAGTGTGTAGTAACTGGTCTCCTCCAGTAGATGTCTCACAAGTGAGGGTCAAGTTAACAGTCAACTGGAACCTCTTAGTAACATCATAAAAGAGGACAGGAAAGAAAACATCACAAAAGAAAGCGTCTTTTTATTATTGCAGCTCATAATACAAGACGCTACACAAAAGCAACATCAACATGGAACTAGAAGTACAAAAGACGTATCCACTAGTTCCTCCCCTGTCCACCTGCTCCCAGAGCTCCAGCATTTGTCGCTGCCTCTATCTCGGTGGCTCTCCCAAAGCCTGCGGATCGGGAGTCGGACAGTCACGTGCCAGATGTCCCTTTTCGCGGCATGAGTAACACAACCTACTCCTTGCACGGCTAACTCTGTTCCCACTCCGGGTGCCCTGCACCACCGGTCCTAAAACCCGAGTTCGCCCAACTGCTGGTCTGGTCCTCCTGGACCTCTGCATCATCTGTCTACTGCCCACAGATGACTCGGCTTCTGATCGAGAAACACGCGGTAAAGGCAGAATCTCCTGTACACGCTCGGGGTGTAGAGATACTGGCACAAACTCCACCCTGAAGAAGGTCTCGAAGTCTTCCCATGTGAAGTTCATCTCATCGCAAAACCGAAACAAGTGGCTCCACCACCTTCCTGCTGCTGCGTGTAGTAGGCTCGCAGCGAGGATCACCATGAGGTCTGCTGGTGTCCTCACTAGCCTAAACACTCGTACCACTGCCTCTAGCCAGTCCTCTGCTGCCTGGGGATCCGTCTCCCCGCGAAACCTGGGCGGTCGCTGGCGCTGAAACTCATGCAGTGCGCTGTGGCGACGTGCATCGTCAGCGGCTGATGCTGGAAGCATCGGGGGCTCGGCGGGTAGAGCTACCGCCGGTGCCACTGCTAACCAAGGGCCCTGCACTGAAGCCTCGTCGCTCGGTAGGCTGTCGTCACGTTCGATTCTCGGAACCCTAGCTGGCTGTCGTCGTGGGGCCATCCTGAAAGAAACAACGTAACACGATCAAACGATTATACCTGGTGAGCTGACCTGGTTTGAGCTGTTTTAAGGGGAAAAACCTTTGAAAACACACACGCAATCAGTGTTTTTGTGCACAAAGTCGGAAATCAGTTGTCAGGGTCCTGGTGTATGGATACGTCGGCCGCCCGCACCAACACTGGACTCCCTGAACTGAAAACCACACTCGGTACTCTCAACACTATTGCTTCACAGAAAGAAACATCAGAGTTATAAGTTCTGCGGTAGAACCGAACTCCTCTGATACCAATTTGTCACGACCCGCCCTCGGGGTCCGTGCCGTGACTACCCCAAGCCCGCCTTCCATAGGCCAGGGGCTGGCGACTAGCACCAAGGCGTATATCCCAGTAAAAAGGGAAGGCATTGCCTTTGAAAAGTAAGCACACACCACAGAGTAAACAAGCGGAAGTAAACACTAAACAAGCAGAGTACAACTGAAAGTGCGGAAAAGTAAATGGGCCAGAATACAAACCCAAACTGAAAGTAAAGTACAACTCAAAAAGGGAAAAACAGCAACTGTAAAGTAAAGGCCGCTACTCCGAGCTGTCCACCGGAAATCCCACCTGAAGGGTGGGTACAGATAGCTCCTCTGCTCCACGGGTCCCACCGTCCGCTCCGTGCTCGTCCCGCCCAGTGGTCCACCTCCGGGTACCGTCCCGCTCCGCAAACCTCAGCTAAGGTCAACGCTGTCCGTCGTCTGCAACCAACACAACGTAGTGCGGGCGAAGCCCGTGCAGGGGTGAGTATAAGCTACTCAGTAGGGACCCCGAGACCCCTGAAGGTCTCTCAAAATCCACAAAGGATAAACCACGAAACAAAGTACAATCACGAAGTAACAACCAACACTGCTTAGGTATATGCCCATACATATACCTAAGTCATCAATTCAGATACGCTCCAACCTCCGAGCCCAAGTATAACTCAGTCCACGCAGGAAAGTATACGTATTCCACAAAGGAAAGTAACAGGATTCAGCTCACACAGGTATACTTCTTCAAGGACGATAAAGATGATCACTGATCCATCTAAGTCGTCGGACCCACGAAGGATCGATAGGTAACTAACCCCCGCAGAAGACCCACACAGGATCGGGCTCACACAGAACCTGTAGGCGCTGGCTCACACAGAACCGCTGAGCGCAAGGACCCACACAGGATCGGGCTCACACAGAACCTGTAGCACTGATCCACGTAGGATCGCTGAGTGCTGTAGTCGTCGTCGTCGAATCCACACAGGATCTCTGTACTGTCGTCGTCGAATCCACACAGGATCTCTGTACTGTCGTCGTCGCAGTCACAGTAGCAGTCGTAGCAGTAGAACAGTCGCAGCCAGCACTAGGGTTCCCGCACACAGCAAGCTCGTACGGAGGATCCGCTCCACGAGCCGAGAGGCTGATACATCAACTGTCACGAAGACCGAAGTTGATGTATCCAAAAGTTCCGTATCGACAACAGGAACTCAACGCAACAGACGGCGCGTCGATCGGACGCCCGGTCTGAGAGTTATTGGCATTTTCGTCTCCGGGGCCCGGTTGGTTTTTAAGGCAAAACCAACCCGACCGTACTCCACCTGCGTCCGAACCTCGGGCGGAGTATGCCAAAAGATCCGTCTCAATAAGAGGAACACTACGCGACTGACGGCACGTCAATCGGACGTCCGTAGCTCAAGATATGAGCGTTTCCGCTCCGAAGGCCCGGTTGGTTTCGTGAACGAACCAACCCGGCCGAACTCAAAGTAATCCGAAACCTTCAGTGCGATATACCGAAACGACCGTCTCGATCCAAGGATCGCGTTGCCGCAGACGGTTCGTCATTCGGAGTTCCGAGGCTCAAGTTATGAGCCAAAAACCAAAACAGGTTCGAAACGGGGGGGTCCGGGTCCGGGCCGACCCGGCCCGACCCCCCCCCCCCGGGCGGCGCGGTGGCCGGCGGCGGCGGCCGGCGGCGGCGGACGGCGGCGGCGCGGTGGCCGGCGGCGGCGCGCGGCGGCGGCGAGCGGCGGCGCGGAGGGCCGCGGTGGCGGCGGCGGCGGGCCGCGCTGGCGGCGGCGGCGGGCCACGCTGGCGGCGGCAGCGGGTGCCGCACGGGGTGCCGCACGCGGGGGGTTAAACCCCCGCTTCCTCAGGGTGGCGGCGCGGCTATGCCGCGCCGATTTTATTAAACCGCCCCCCCTCACATGAGGGGGGCCTGCTTGAGCCGATCCGAGGGAACAGCCGGCCCCCTCCCTTTAAATTAAAACCGCCCCCCTCATTAAGAGGGGGGTTTTGCCAGATGGCCGGGGAATTAATTCCCCGGTTCCGGCCGGCCAGCCGGCCGGCCGGTTTTCTCCAACGGGACCGGAAAATCCGGTCCCCTCTTCGGCTTCCGACGCCGGCGGCCCGGCCGCCGGTCTTATCTTCCGCCGCGGCCCGGAACCGGCCGCGGTCTCCTCGTCCCACCGCGGCCCGGAACCGGCCGCGGTCTTCTCGTCCCGCCGCGGCCCGGAACCGGCCGCGGTCTTCTCGTCCCGCCGCGGCCCGGAACCGGCCGCGGCGTTCGTCATCCGGCACGGTGCGACGGCACCGCGTCCCTTCGCCGTGCTTTGATAATATTCAACGCGGCGCGACGGCGTCGTGTTCTTGTTGTTTCTTCAAAGGTGCGTGCGACGGTATCGCGATGATATTTGCACGTTCATCCGCGTGGTGCGACGGCACCACGCCACTTGCTTCCTCCCGCAAGATAAAAATCAACAAAAACGTTGGAGGGGGGTTCGGCCGTGTTCGTGCGATCCGGCCCCCCTCGCGTTAATAATAATAACGCAACTTAAAGAAAAACATGTCACACGTTAATCTTGATAAAAGCACGATCAAGAATAAATGAGGAATCCAAAAGAAAACAAAAACCCCTACCTCGGGTTTTAGATTCAAAGGTTCGGCTACGCTCCGCGGAAGACGACGTCGCGGAGGTCGGGTGTCGCGGTCGTCGTTCGTCAAATCCGTTGACGAAGTGCTATGCCCGAAGAGACACGACGTTGGCGGATCTTCGTTTGCCGACGAAGGTTGTCCGAAGAAGAGATGGCGTCCCCTTCGTTGTCACGGTGAACGAAGAAAGGAGTCGCGGCGTTCTTCGTCGGAAAAGAGAGCGTTCCTCGTCAAGTCTTGAGGAAAGTCAAGATATAAAGAAAGCAACGATCTCAAGAATCTCTACCTCGATAATCACACGTTGGCGGAGTCGTGGAATATTGGTGTCGATTCCTTTGACGTCGGAGGAAGAGTTGTTATCGAAGGCGTTCGTCGCGGAAAACCGACGCGGAAGGGATGACGCGGAAGAAGTACGTCGCGTCGCGGATACGGCGTCGCAGATGGATCGTGTTCTTCGGCGGAGAAGTTCTTCGTTGAAGAACGACGTTCTTCGCGTTCTTCGTTCTTCGAAGGTTCTTCGTCAAAGCTTGGAGATGAAGGGAAAGCTCTCCAAAGACAAACAAAGAACTCTTAATAAAATAAGAATACCACTTATTTAATTAACACACAACTCAAAAGGATTTCAAAAGTTTGAAATTCAAAAGAGTTAACTCCCAAAATTAACTCACTTATTTAATATACAAGAGTTGTATAATTAATAAGAAGTTAAGTTATCAAGCCATTAAGAGGGAGAGTGGGGAGTTGAAAAGGTGGGGGGTTCGTGTGGGCCCCACCACACTTAATCCTCCCAAGGGAGGTTAAGTGGGTGTGGGTCCCACTCCCAACCACCTTAGATAGGTTTTAAAAAAAGTTTAAAATAAAATTTGTATTACACAAATTTTATTTAACTTAACTGAAAAACCCCAAAACGTAACTCTCAACCCGCAACAAACGCAACTCCCGAAAAGGTCTCATTAAGCGAATATCGGCGTTGCGAGTTCATCGGTGCCCTCGGATTTCAATTCCGAGCACCGGATCAAAAGTTAGGAATTCCCGCTCGTTCGTTCACTGAACGTACCCGAGCCAAACTTCGGAAATTAATTCCGGGCACTCCGGGCCTCGGAATCAGGTGCCGTCTGAAACTGCGCTCTTGTAAAATTCTAAAGAAAATTAAGAAAAAATTTTCCTTGAATTTTACGGGTCTTTACATATATTATAGTGGGATATAGGTAATACTTACTTTTAAAAGTTGAGTCATTACTAATGTGTTATTTTATATCATATTTACGGTCAACCTAATAAATACCTATTGGGATAGTTCTTAAATTTATCTTCTTGATTTTTCTTTGAATTATATTACATTATTTTACGTATATTTTTTTATCATGGATGATAATAATATTTTTGGATTCATAATTATTTTTTGGAGTATGTAAACAATAGTTTTAATATGTTTCATTAGATAAATTTTTATTTTCAAGGTAATGAAATTATATTTTTTTGGATGTTTGCTAAAATTTATGAATTAAAAATTAATGTCAAAACAATATTTTCTGTCTAGGTTATTATGGATAACTAGGTTGTAGGCTAGTTTATTAGTGGATGAATATATGATGATCTATTGGTTTTATAATGGGAATTTTGATGGAAACTGTATTATTTATTTATATTAATGATTGATTATTATAGATATTATCTTAAATTAATGAAATTATTTTAGATCATGTGAATATTAAAATATGTAATTTATTGGTTATTATCCATTTGTTGATTATGTGATCCATTAAATGATGATTTTTGAGCTCTAGGCTTGAATAATTCATCCAGAATAGTCAATGTTTGAATAAAAAGTGAAAATATTGATAAAATTGATTAATTCAAGAAATTATAATTTTTCATGTAGGTATATTTACTTATATAATTAATTTATAAAAAAAATAGATCTAACATTTTAAAATAATATTTAAATATTGTTTTTTAGTTTTTTAACCATTATTTTATATGAATCCATGGTCTTATAACCCCCACTAATTTAGGGTTTTGTGGTTATTAGGATTGTCCTTTTCATATTCTCAATCATTCATGATATGTTTTGGGATGTTTGTGTTAACATCCATGTCTAAATTTAATGAGCCCATGAATGTTCACCATATCTGGGAACCCAAATACCGGATACATCTAGTAAATGTTATGTTCAAAACTGATCATTTTTATTTAAAAATTATCCCTCTATAGAATGTCAGTTTTAAATAAATATAAAAATCATTGAATACAAAGATAAATTAATGGGGTTATAATATATTTTTTATGGTAAAATTTATCTTATTTTAATTAAAATGTAATATTATGTTTGATAGAATGTGGGATACACAACCACATGTTTAAATGAACTGTGATTTACTCTTAATATATTATTGTTTGATTTAAGATTTATTGTTTATCTATTGAATATGTTGGTATAATTAGTATAAAATAAATTATGAAATTAATATAATTCTCACACTGGATAAAATCCACATATTAATTCTTAGAAAATAAGAAATTAATTTCCAAAAAGTTTATATTTTTATTCTGAAATATGTTTTCATCAATAATTATATTTAATGTTTTTTATGAGGGTGTATTGTAATTAATTTATTAAACATATATAATTATAATTTATAAAATTTACTAATTTTTTAATTATACACAAAAAAATAAATAAGTTTAAATTTTAATTTTCTTATGAAATGATTTATTTTTTAAAAAACACCAAAAATTAATATTTTTATTAATCAATGTATTTGTTCTTAATATATTTACCAAAAAAATTCATAAAATGTTTCAAATATAAAATTAAATCTCTTATATTATGAAAAACTAAATATAGATAATTTGATACAATTTTACTAGGAAATTTGGAAAAAATAATATATCTATATTAAAATTTAATTTTTTTTGGTGAATAGTTTTCATTTCACTTTGAGTTTTAATTTTAATTTGGTTAATATATTTTACAAAAATTGTGTCACGACCCATCCGTCAAAAAACATGTCGTGACTACCTCAAGCCTACCTTCTATAGGCCTCGGGTTGGTGACAAGCACCAGAAAGGCATATCCCTAAAAATAAAACACATTTCCTCAAAACCTATACACAAATTTACTGGGCACACTGCGCACAAGTAAAATACAATGAATGAATAATGGTACAACCACTACTAAAAACCACAATTGAGTGTAAAATTATGTGCTAAAAGAAAAAGGGGGCCAGAATACAAGCCCAACCAAAATGGATGTATAGGTAAAAGGAAAAAAAGATTTTGAGGTAAGCCGCCAAAGATCCTACATGAACGGTAGGTACAACACATCACCACATCACTCCATGTCAACTGGTCACCTTCATTCAATGTCTAGTCCTGGATCCCCGAGCCTTAGTTATAGATACCCATCATCTACAAAAGACACAAAAAGTTTTGGGAAATTCCCATGCAAGGGTGAGTACTACAATACTCTAAAAACATGGAAAATCCATGTAATTTTTTAAATTATATATGAATTTTAAGAGTCCACAAAAATTGATAGCGCTTGATTCTGAGGCCTGGTTTGAGAAGAATGAATTTCAAATCTTTTTTATGTACATTCAGTAAACGTGCGAGCAGGTTTTTGTATCTTTTGAACAGGTAATCGAAATTAAAATATGAGGGAACCATTTAACTCACAACACTGATATTGTCTTAATCATTCCTTTCCCTCGACCGTAGTAGGTCGAGGGTGAAACTTAGTTTTCATGTTTTATGTAGAAATAAAAAAATTAATGAACAATTTTTATTTTATTTTTAATGAGACCTCCCAATTGGATTGTTTGTTGGTGGGGACCACATGGGCTTGGAAACATACCTTTATGAAACTAAAAGGTGTGGACCACAAGAGGGTGGTCTGTATTTAATACTGGTCATTAAATTCCTAGTTACAAAAAACGTGTAACCACAATCAACCATAAATAATAGGATTCATTAATTTGGAAATAATGAATCTACTTTAATCTTTTGGTTTCCTCTAAATTAATTGTGCCAATATCAAGACAATTAATTGAAAACTCTTATTAAATTATTAAAACATATTTTAATTAGAGGGTTTTTTGAGGGATTTGGGAGAAGTGTTGGAAAAAGGGAGGTTCATGGGGTAATTGTGGTGAAACTATTCCCCTCCAACGAATAACACCTATACAACGAAGCATGAGGAACCAAACCCGAGCCTATATTAGAAGAAACTTGAGATGGAAATAAACACTGAATTTCTCCAACAACTTTGACTTATTCCTCGTCACATCCTCCAATGAACAACAATGTAGGGTTTTTTTTAATACCCCCTTACCTGTACTTGACGTTCTTTGTGATTCAAGATATAATAAGCTACTTGCTACCACTCAAATATGGAGGGTACAAGAAAAATTAACATTGCTCGATCTCCCCACAATCTACTGTGGTTTTTGATGTGTTATTTGAGATGGAGGAGGACGAAAACTGGTGCTAGCGAATGGAACTAGTGGGACTCAAGATTAGTGGCTAGAACCTCTTCCACCACAAAGACGACGGTGATGAAATCATGATGCTGGAGAAGAGACAAGGCCAGTCGGCTGCGGTGGGGAAAGGGGGGTGGCCGAAAATACGGCTGGCTATATGAAGAGGATGGCAGTGCACGTCGCCGCTCGGCATAGAAGAGCCACATCCTTATGCTGCGGCGGCGAGTCAAGGTGCGGTCGGCTCGACGCCGACCGCCAGTGATTGCATGGCACGCGAACACACATCGTGGGGAAGGCTGGACATCTACCAAACCAGGGAGCCAAGCGGTCCACCCTAGAAGACTACACCGCTGGACACCGTGGGATTCCCCAAAGCGAGCCGCCACACCACGGGACCCCACACCATGGGCCACAACACCACGACCCACTGCACTATGGGCCACTATGTGGGGCCAGCCATGCCGGCGGGCCAGGTTGACCTGAACTAAGTCATATAGGCCCAGGTCGGGTCGAGTCGAGACGGTCCAACAGGACCAAGACCAACATCAACTTTTCTCATTCTTTAAACCATATATCGACCAATGGGTGTATATTTGACAAACCATCTACGAAGCCGGAAACCTTGGATCAATTCGGTTCATTTGGTATACCCCACATGGGTTTTTGATAATGTTGCCATACAACCGAGTTGGATCGAACACGAATCCAACCAGGCCCTCGGGACTAAAAGACGAATAACTTACAGACCGAGCATCTGATTGACGCACCGTTTATTTCATTGAGACCCCATAGAGGTCAATTTTGATACTTCTTTGTGGTACATTGAGGTAGTTGGATTATAAACATGTGGTTTGAGAAGCGTACCCTCCTAGAATCAAGCGAGCAATGTCCAAGAACATTGTAGCTTGCTGTAACAAGTGAAAGGGTTCTTATATGGGTCTGTTATTTGGGATTCTTTGTGGGTATATGTTCGAGAGTTTCACATTTATCCACTCTAGGAATCCACTCGGGACAACACTTGAATCCTACATGGGTCTATTGTTATAGGATCCTATGTGGGTATGATGATGTACAACGATCCTATGTGGGTATGATGATTTAGGATCCTATGTGGGTCTGAGGATTTAGGATTCTACATGGGTCTTCCTATTTATAGAGTTAGATGATTCAGTAGTTACATCTAATCAAATTTTCTACCATACGTATATTATACCTGATGTGATATGAGTCTTTAACTTTTTGGTAATCTTCTGTGTGGTGTACCTTTTTGGTACTTTCTTTCATTGTGATACCTTTGTGGTAATCTTCTGTGTGGTGTACCGTTGTGGAACTTACCTTTGTGGTGATACCTTTATGTTAATCATCTCTGTGGCATACCTTTGTGGTACTTACCTTCATGGTGATACATTTTTGATATTCTTCTATGTGGCGTACCTTTGTGGTACATATCTTCGTAGTATTCCTTCAATTGTGGAACAATTGGGCTTTTCGTTTTTGAGTTGGACCATATGTTTCCTCATGATTGAGATGGTTATACTTGATAACATAGGTATATGTATGGGAATATACCTAAGTAGGATTTTTAGCTGATTCAATGATTTTTAGTGTATCCATTATGGTTTTTGTGAGACCTTTGAGGGTCTCGGGGTCCCTACTGAGTATATTTATACTCACCCCTACATGGGTTATACCCGAAAATTATTCTATTTGGTTCATATGATAGACATTTTTGTCTAAGGATGAGGGTACTAGGACTGGTGGTATCTTGGTGGTGGTCCATAGATGAGGCATACTACTGAGTGGACCATTCGAGAGTTGTACATACCATTCAAGTAGGATCCTTGGCAGGTGTTCATAGGAGTTGTTTCAGTTTACTTGTACTTTCCATTTTTCTTCTACATTCCAGTTGGGCATGTATTCTGGCCCCTTTTTCTTACTAAAAAAACTCTATCTATGATACAGTTCACCTGTATCCATATCATGTTGTGTGCTTGGTTGTGTGTGTTTTTAGTATATAATGTCAATGCCTTCCCAATTTAGAGAATATGCCTTCAATTCTAGTCCCCAGCCCTCGGCCTTTGGAAATAGAGCTTAGGTAGTCACAACATGGGCCCCGGGGGATAGGTCATGGAAAATTGGTTTCTGAGGGGTCAGTTCTACCGAAGAACATTGGACTCAGATCTTTTAATGGCAATAGTGTTATGTATAGAGAGTGTGCATATCAGTTTAGGGAATCTAGTGTTGGTGTGACGACCAATGTATCCATACAATATGACCTTGACTTCGTATTTCGGACTTAGTGCACAAAAACACTGATTGTGTGTGTGTGTTTAGAAAAGTTTTCTTTGAGATCTATTTGAGTCAGCTCTCCAAGTATAACTTATTGAATATGGCATGCCTGTTTATTTTCAGAATTCCTGCACATAGACAACCAGTTAGGGTTCCAGGTATAGTACGTGCTGATATCCCACCGAGTGATGAGGCATCAGTGAAGGGACCTTTATCAGTAGAGGCACCAGTGGAGGCGCTGGCTATACCATTACCTGTTGGGACACCGATTCACCAGCCCCAAAAGCAGAGGGTGCACGCCATTTGAGTGTGTTGAATGAGTTCAAGTTCCAGAGGCCACCAAGGCTCTGGGGTGAGACAGACCCACATGTGGTTGAGATTTGGTTGGAGGATATGGTGAGAGTGTTCAGAATGGTTGGGACACCAGCTGATCTCTTTCGGATCCATGCTGCAAGTTTTCTACAGGCAGTAGTAGGCAGTTGGTGGAGTTTGATGCTCCAGGATCCGAACGAGGTGACACTTATCTAGGAATAAATTTATAGCCTATTTTAGGTAGAATTTGTCCCAGTGACCCTTCTCATTGTGCGCATACAAGAGATTCTTCATCTACAGCAGGGCAACATGATTGTGGCCGAGTACAGAGCGAGGTTCACCAACCTCACACGCTACTCCACTGATATGGTAGAAGACCTATTATTTAGGGAACAGACCTTCAAGTAGGGTCTCAGGAGGGAGATCAGTGTATTGATGATCTCACACAGCATCTTGACTCTAGTAAGGGTATTAGAGTGAGCCCTCTTAGTGGAGAGTTTTCTTGCAGAGCTGTCACCAGCAGTGAGACCCATCACTGGGCGTCACATACTGGAATATTCTACAGCTGGAAGCAGTCTGATGTTACAGAGGACCAAGAGGACCTGAACTACAGGTGGATGACCACATGATTCGAGGTTGGTTGTGCGGGGATACAGATACAACGCCAGTCATGCGAGGAGTGTTATGTGTTACACATGTGGCGGGCAGGGTCACATGGATCATAACTTCCAGACCCGTTGCATAGATGATCAAAAAATAGTCAAAGGACCGCCCATGCAGAGACATAGGTTTGTCCTAGGAGGTCCGTAGGGAGCAGGAGGATGTGGAAGAGGAGCTGGCCATGTTTCTAGTGGTGGAAAACGTTTTAAGATGTTACTTCCACCACCACCAGTTTTTCCACATCAGCAATATGGATAAGGTGGAAATGGGAGAGCTCAGCTATAGGAATATGAGGCCTATGACCATGGCGCTCCGTAGATGATATGAGGTATGATCTATGTCTACTCTACCTTTGTTGCAGTACTTATAAACAAATGTTCCGGTCATTATTTTATTTCCAATACCATAGTTTGGAGCTCGAAGATTCTGTTGGAGATGTTGGATCGAACCTTATGGCTAGAGACTCATATGAAGAGGATTCGAGGATTAAAAACTGGTGCCGACAGTGTGAGCTTACTATAGGAGGGGATACTTTTATTGGGATCTTCTAGTAGCGGCATCACGGCCTTACGATATCTTCTCGGGTATGGATTGGTAATCTATACTCCATGCTTATATTGACATTATTAGGTGTACAGTGTGGTGTGCCCACACTGATGGGTCTTGGTTTACCTTCATCAGTGAGAAAGGATCCTTTACTGCACAGGATGGACTTACCCAGAGTAGAGTGCATACGATCACTCATTAGTTGGCTAGCCTTAACCTCAGAGTAGTTTATGTGGAGAGTCTGAGTTATCCTGTAGTGGTGGACCACTACGTGGATGTGTTCCATGATTATGTTCCTGAAATAAATCCATGTAGATTGGTGTAATTTTACATTGTCTTGTACCCCATGACTGCACCAATATCTACACCAGTGCATCAGATGGCTCCCGTAGAGATTCGTGAGATTTGGGTACAACTAGAGGACTTACAAGGGAAGGGGTTAATACAACCCAGTGTTTCTCCTTTGGAAACCCTAATTTTGTTTGCTAAGATGGCGGATGACAGCTTGATACTTTGTGTTGACTATCAGTGCTGAAATAGGTGATCGTGAAGAACAAGTACACACTTCAAATGAGTGAAGTCCTCTATGATCATCTGATTTGAGCATAGTGCATCTTGATTATAGACCTCAGATCAGGTTAACACCAGCATATAGTGTGAGAAAATTATGTGCATAATATGAATTTCAGATGTTAGTACATCCATTATAATCTTCTGTTCATGCCTTTCAGCATAACAAATGCTCCAGTAGTGTTCTTGGGACTCATGAACAGGATATTTCATCCATAGAATGATCGCTTTGTAGTAGTCTTCATTGACTACGTTATGATCTACTCAGCTACTGATGAGGAGCATGCCTATCATCTGCAGATATTTCTGGACAGACTCAAAGAGTAAGGGATAAATGAAAATCTCTTGAAGTGCCAGTTCATGATCTGAGAGGTTATCTTTCTGGGACATGTCATCTCGGAGGCTGGAGTAGTAGTGGATCCAGCGAATATCAATGAAGTGCGTTCTTGGGAGCCACCCAAGAGTGTGATAGAGGTTCGTAGTTTCTGAGGTTTGGCTGGATACTATGAGAGATTTGTTCCATATTTCTCTAGAGTTGCAACACCTTTATTAGTATTGACGAAGAAGGGGAAAACCTTTGTGTGGTCAAAGAGATGCTAGCAGAGTTTTTAGGAGCTGAGGCAGAGGCTGACTAGTGCCCCCATCTTGAGTCTTCCAGAGGCGGGCATTGTATAAAAACTCTACTGCGATGCATCAGTGACCGGGCTCAGATGTGTTCTGATGCAGTAGGGAGTAGTTAAAGCATATGGTTCTTGACTAATGATACATCATGAGAAGAACTACACTACCCCTGAACTATAGTTAGTAGTAGTGGTCTTCTCCATGAAGTTGTGGAGCCATTACTTAATGGGTGAACGTTTTACAGTCTACACTAATCACAAGAGTCTCAGGTATATCTTCTCTCAGAAAGACCTGAAGTGAGACAAAAACGTTGGCTAGAGTTCCTCGAGGACAATGAATTCGAGATAGTCTATTCTCCTAGAAAGGGACATTGTATCATATGCACTCACCAGGATATATGGTATACAGCTTCTTGGTGGGGCGACAAAGCAGCTGGCGTCATTGAAGATATCATTTGTGGATCGAGATGGATCAGCCTTTATTCAGTCTCTTACAGTCATTCATCCACTTATTCAGTGAGTTAGGGAGGTACAACATGGGGACATTGAATATGAGGATCGATGTGCACGGATAGCGATAGAACAAGAAACTAATGGATTTTTTAAAGGTGGGAAACACATGATCCTCTTTAGAGGACATACAACGGTACCAGTGTCACTTCGGGAGGAAGTGTTGAGGGAGTTCCCCACATCCCCTTTAGTGGTATATCTAGGAGTGGAAAATATGTACCACGATATCTGAAGACAATAGTTGTTGCTGGGAATGAAGAAAGAAGAACTAGAGTTTGTCTCACAGTGCCTCATTTATCATCAAGTAAAGGAAGAGAATCAGTTAATAGTAGGCTTAGTTCTTCCTTTAGAGGTCCTAGAGTTTAAGAGGGATGGGATTTCCCTCGAATTTGTGAATGGACTTCAGCGTACAACTAGTATTTGAGTGATCGTCGACCGACTCACAAGTCGTCCCACTTCCTACCGATCCGAGAGCAGGGTATAGTAGAGAGCGTTGAACACCACTATGTTAAGATGGTTGTGCGTCTACATGGAGTAACCTCAACTATTTTTTCCAATCATGATGCATGTTTCACTTCCCATCTATGGAAGGGGTTTCTTGCGGCATTCAGGACACAAATTCGTTTGAGAACCACCTTCCATCCTCAGATGGATGGCTAGACTGAGCAGACCATTCAGACCCTCGAGGACATGTTGTGTGATTGCATCCTTGACTTTGGTCATAGCTAGGAAGATCACATTCCATTTGTGGAGTTTTCTTAAAACAACAGCTTTCACTCCACTATCGGGATGGAAACAGTATATTCATTGTACAACTGACCTTGAAGATCACCTATGTGTTGGACTGACCCCGGGGAGTCATCCCTCATGGGACCAGAGATGGAACTGGGTACCCCAGAGAAAGTGAAGATCATCTACGAGTGGATGAAAAATGAATAGAATAGGAATATGTCTTATGCTGAGAGGAGATGGAGACCTATGTAGTTTGAGGATGGTGACCATTCCTTTCAACATGTATCACCTTGACGAGGTTTGCAGTGATTTGTCGAGGGTGACAAGTTATCTTTGAGGTTCATTGGACCCTTCCAGGTCATTAGTAGAGTCTTCAAGTTATCTTAAAACATAGCACTTCCCACTTAGTTGCACCAGGTACATGACGTGTTCCACGTATCCCAACTGAGGAGTTACATGCACGAACCTTTTAACATCATCGAACATAGTGAGCTGGACATCGATTATGGGGAGACATTTACAGAGGATCCAATGGAGATTGAGGATCGATAGGAGAGAGTCCATCATGGTGGATCGATACCTTTGGGGAATTTATGATGGAAGCATGGGAACCTCCTGGAGAGAACATGGGGGCGGGAGGCTCAGATACATGCTCAGTACCCCAAATTTTTCCCTTAGTTTGAGTTGTGGCTTTTGGGGACGCAAAGCCCTCTAGTGGAGAGAATGTAATGACTCGTAATTCCATGTTATTTTTTTTTCATTACATGGGAATATTTTGAGTCCTCAAAAATTGAAGGCGTGTGATAATGAGGTCCGGTGTGCCTGGAATGAATTTTTGAACGTTCTTTAGGTACATTCTGTAAACGTGCGCACGAGTTTTTGTAACTTTTGAACTGGTGCTTGGAATTGAAATATGAGGGCACCATCGAACTCGCAGCACCGATATTCACTCATGGAGAACATCACCTAGACCGCAGTAAGTCATGGGTGAATGTTAGTTATCGTGTTTTACGCGGAAATAAAATAAATAAAGAACATGTTTTATTTTTATTTTTAATAAATTTGAAAATTTTGATTTTTTGGTGGTGGGAACCACCCGGGCTTAGAATCCTCCCATTTTGAAACATAAAGGTGGGGACCACAAAAGTGTGGTCGGACATTTAATTATGGTAATTAAATGACTGGTTACACAAAATGTGAAACCAAAATCTAACTTAATTAATAAGATTCATTTATTTAGAATTAGTGAATCATCATTAAACTTCTAGTTTTCTCTAAATTAATTGTGAAAAAATCAAGATAATTAATGGCCAAATCTTATGAAATTATTAATAAATAATTTAATAAGTGGGATATTTATTTTAGGTGGGATTTATGAGAAGTGTTAGTAAACGGGAGAAGCTTGGGATAATTGTGGATAAAATATTCCTCTTTAATGAAGAACGAGGAACTAAACCCGAGCCCGGATCAGAAGCACCTTGCAGAGGTGAGGAACTCCAACATTCTACAATGACATAAACATCTTCCTTGTGACATCATACAATTAATGAAAATGTAGGGATTGTTGTTTTGAATACCCCCTTACCAGTTCTTGACATTCTTCATGATTCAATAAATAATAAGTCGCTTGTTACAACTCTAACACGGAGGTACGATCCAAACGAACTTGGCATGAACTCCCCCACAAAACATTGTGGGTTTTGATGTGTTCTACATGATGGAGATGAACAAAAACTGATGACAGAAATTGGAACCGATGGGACTTGAGAGCGGCGGCCGACACCACGGCTGGCCCCGAAGACGACAGCAGCGCAATCACACTGTAAGAGAAGAACTACAGCCCTTCAGCCATAACAGAGTAAGGGAAACGTCTGACACTCCAGATGGCCACACAAAGTGGATGGTGGTGGTGTCTGTGCAACCCGGTGGAGAAGATATGTGGCCTTGTGCCACAACGGTGAGTTGAGGCACGACCGCCAAGATTCCGACTACCGGTGATGGTGTAGAGAGCGACTGCACCACGTGGGGATGGTTGGCCGTCTAGCCATCTGGGGAGTCGACCACTCCATCTTAGTGGTCCACACCATGGGCCTCTACACCATAGGCCATCTTTTGGGCTAGGCTGTACCATTGAGAAGAGCCGGACCCAGTGGGCCGGGTCTGACCTAGGGCCATACTCGGGTCAGGTTGGGTCGGTCAGACCAGATCAGACTGGACCCAGACCATCTTCGACCCTTTTGGTTATTTCAGCCATATCTTGAGCTACATGCTTCTGTTTGATGAACTGATACAGTGCTAGGAACTTTGGATCAGGACAGTCCTTATGGTTTACCCACTTGGGATTTTGATAAATTTGGTTTATGGTTGGGTTGGATCGAACATGAATCCAACCGGTCCCTCAAGACTAAATGGCTAATAACATACGGACCAGTCGTTCGATTGACACACCGTCTTTTGCATTGATACCCCATTTTCATGGAGGTATTTTATGATAATATTTAAAAGGAATTCGTGGTAGTTGGATTATCGGCATGTAGATTGAGAAGCAGACCCTCCAGAGATCATGCGAGCTGAGTGCAGAAACACTGTTGCTGGTTGTATCATCAGAATGGGATCCTAGGCGGGTCTGTGCTTTGGGATCATTTGTGGGTCTATTTTCAAGAGCCTCATGTGGATCCACTCTTGGAATCCACATGAGACTACTCTTGGATCCTACGTGGGTTTATTGTACTAAGATCCTATGTGGGTCTAATGATGTACTAGGATCCTATGTGGGTCTGATGATTTAGGATCCTATGTGGGTATGATAATTTAGGATCCTATGTGAGTATGCCTCTTAACAAATTATAAAGAATAAATATCTAAAACTAATATTCATTTCTACCGCAAATAAGTTAAACCTTGTGTGAGAAGATTCTTTACCTTTGTGGTAATCTTCTATGTGGCATACCTTTGTGGTACTTACCTTCATGGTGATACCTTTGTGAAAATCTTCTTTGTGGCGTACCATTGTGGTACATACCTTCTTGGTGATACCTTTGTGGTAATATTCTGTGTCATGTACCATTATGATACATATCATTAGGGTGATACCCTTGTGGTAATATTATGTGTGGCTTACCATTGTGGTACATACCTTCAGGGTATTCCTTTCACTGTAGAAAATATGATCTTTGGGCTTTTGTGTTGGACCCTGTGTTTCCTTATGATTGAGATTGGAATACTTGATAACATAGGTATATATATGGGCATATACCTATGTATGGTTTTCTGTTCATTCAATGCTTTGTGGTTTATCCTTTGTGGATTTTGTAAAACTTTTGAGAGTCTCGGGGTCCCTACTGAGTATCGTTATACTCACCCCAGCAAAATCTATGCCCGCTCCATGTTGTGTTTGGTGCAGACGACGGAGAGTGAAGACTGAGGACGAGGGTACCATGACTGAAGGTAGATTGGAGGTTGACCTTAGAGGAAGCATACCACAGAGATGACAGTTCACGAGAAGTACCTAACCTTCAGGTTGGATCCTTGGTAGGTGTTCACTGGAGCTGTTTCAGTTTACTTGTACGTTCCAGTTTTCATGTACATTCCAGTTGGGCTTGTATTCTGGCCCCTTTTTCATACTGTACACACTCTTTCTACTATAATGTTTGCTTTTGTTCGTATAGTGATATGTTCTTGGATTTGTGTGTTTACAGGTTATAATGACAATTCCTTCCCAGTTTAGGTTATATGCCATAAGTGATAGTCACCATCCCCTGGCCTATAGAATGCGGGCTTGGGTTAGTCACAGAATCAGACCCAGGGGACTGGTCGTGACAAATACTCAGTAGGGATCCTTAGACCCTCGAAGGTCTCTCAGAATTCCACAATGGAATAACCACGAAGAATGATCTCAATCACCAAGCATAATGAAAAATAATATCTAAAACTAGGTATAACATAAGTTCATTTGTGAAACTGATTAGTTGAAATTATTGATCATATTATTCTATCAATAGGCTCTGTTTCTGACACACACATGATCGATAGATGCTAACCGGCATATGATCTCTAAGAACCGACCCATACATAATCGATAGATGCTGACCCACATAGGATCAATAGGTGCTGACCCACAAATGACCACTTAGCGCTGACCCATAAAGTATCACAGATCAAGGACCCACAGAAGATCAATAGGTACTGACCCACACATGATCACTATTCATTCATCACATCATAGCTAGCCATTGGATTCGCACACAAAGAATACTTGATTCTGGGAGGATCTAAACATTAATCCACTATTCATACCTCAACATCCACGAAGTCCTAGAAAGAAGTAACCTGATGAAAATCCATGTCATAAGGGTTCCACCACAATAAACAATGCGTCAATCAGAAGCTCGGTCTGAAAGTTATAGGCATTTTAGTGCTGAGAGCCCTGTTGGATTTGAGTTCGATCCAACCATGATATAATCCAACGTTTTACAAAACTATAGTGTTGTATATCAAGAGGACCATCTCATCCAAAGGGTTCCAGTGACCCAGATGGTTCGTAAAACATACGTCCAGTTTAAGACATATTCTCATTTACGAGTGATATGGCTAAAAAGGGTCTCGGTTCGGTTTGACCCAGTCAGGAAGACCTGACTCGGCCCATTGGGCCCGACATGAAGGGGTGTGGCTCGTTCCAGTTCGGCTAGGCCTAGTCTGGTCTAGTAGGCCGTGAGATCCCCCCAGTTGGGCGATGCCCGCTGCACTACGGAACAACCCAGCCTACTATCCGGTGGAGGGGCCCCGCTACCCTCCTAAACGGCTTGACCATTTGGGTCATTAAAGCAGTGGTTCCAATTAGCACCGATCCACCTGGCCGGTCTACTGGACCAATCAACTATGGAACACAAGAATCACGGGTCTGCCCTCCACTGTGGCTCCAGGATGCAGTCATCCTATACAGAAAGTCATCCAGCTCTAACACAGTCGACACTTTCCGGCCACCGCATTCTCATGTCCGACAGTGGATAGGCGCTGTCTCCTCTGATCACTAGAGCCACCATACTAGCGATGCTTCTACATGCCTCTAGTGATGTTTCGGTAGTCCGGTTTTTTCCCATCTGCACCTACGGACCTCCTGGGATGGATCTTACATTGCGTGGACCTTGGTTTCACCTGGAAGACATATTTTCCTATCGACCATGAAGAATGCAACCAATACTAACATCGATGAAGGGTTTGGGTCATATATTTTCTTCCTGCACCCTCTGTGTTAACATTATGATTGGATGCAATTCAATAACCTACAAGAGTAGAAGAATTATAAATCTCATTTAATAAAACCCCTACCATGAAAACATTGGAAGAATTTGTCGATGAGGAAGATGTGTTTACATTCATATATTGTTCTTTGGCATTCATCGAACTCTGGATTGTATTCACCAAAGTGTACAAGCTCTTTTCAACGTTTGGAGGATGTTTTCATCGGTACTTCGTCTAAGGTTCCTCTCATGATTACGCAAGACCCATGCCCAAGAATTGTATAAATAGACCAAGAGAGGTGTTTAATTCACCAAAAAATTAATGATGTTGATTAAAGAATTCAATTAATGAACCCATTAATCTCCTGATGGTGTAGTTACACAAACATGTGAAATAGTCCATTAAATGGTCTGAAAACCCAGTAGTCCTACCACATTCGTTCATCAGTTATAATGAATGAAATAAAACAAGTCATTGAGTAATTTTATTATGATTTTTATTAATTCCAAAAATTACCTTTTTCATTTGAGAATTGCTGGTAGTAGTTGTACATTGCCTAAGAGAATCTCCCCACTACGAATTCAATGGTTTCCTCAGATTTTTAATCTACGCACCAGTTCAAATGGTAGAAATTGCCACTCGCATGTTTGATGAATGTACCGTAAAATCATTCAAAATTCATTTCCAATATATCTGGGTCTCAGAATCACGTTCCATCATTTTTTTAGACTCATAATAATCCCCAATAATTTTAAAAAAAATTGTATAGATATTATGGGGCTTTACATTTTCCCCATTATAGGGATTTTCATCGCAAAAATCCACAACAAAAGAAAATTAAACAAATGGGTGTACTGAGTACGAATCTGAACATCCCACTCCATTGTTCTCTCTTGGAGATTCATGTTCTACCACCAAACGTTGAACAATGGAATCAACCACCCACTAAGGACTTGATCATGCTGATTCTCTATCTCTACTGTGAACTCCATGAACGTTACACCATCATCAATTTCCAGCTTTCCCTCGTCGATAACATGTGATGGATCATGCACGTACCACCTCAGCAGTGACACATGGGAAACATTATGCACATGGTTCATTCAAAGGGGAATATATATATGGTACACCACAACTCCTACTCTTATGAGAATCTGGAATGTTCCAATGAACCTCAGAGATAGCTTGCCGCCCTGGACAAGTCTCTTTAATTCTCGTCGGGGTGAGACCTATAGGAAGACATGGCCTCCTTACTCCAACACTAAGGGTCTCTATCTATTGTTGGAAAGAGGCTTATGAATTCTCTCTGGAGTCTTAAACCCCTCCTCGATGACATGCACCTTCTTAGTGGTTGATCATACCAACTCTAAATCTATAATCGCTGACTCCCCTAGTTCTGTCCAGCATAGAGGTGATCTAAATGACTGCCCATTCAAAGACTCAAACAACGCCATGCCGATGGTGGAGTGATAATTTTTGTTGTATGAAAGCTCTACCATTGGAAGTTGGTCCTCCCAACTACTTCCAAAATCAAGGATACAAGTAAAAAAGAATGTTCTTGGTTTTTTGTAAAGTCTACTCCGTCTGACCATTTGCTTGAGGATGGAAGGGTGATCTCAAGCGTAGATGAGTCCCAAATGCCACCTGTAGTCCCTTCCACGACCAAGATGTAAAACAAGAATCATGAAATGAGATGATTATCGATGGAATCTCATGCATCCACACGATCTTCAATAGGTATAGTCGTCCCCATCCCTCTACAAAACATTCTCTCAAAAGGGTAAGAAGTGGGCCAACATGGTGAGTCTCTCAATTTTCACCACGATGGAATCATGGATCCTAGAACTATGTAGTAACCTATCACGATGTTCATGGAGATACCATTCTACTTCCATTCTTGCACACCTAGTAGATGGGCTAATCCTACTCGAACCTGATGTTTGGCCTTCACTTGCTAACAAATGAGGCATCGTGAAACGAACTCCTCCACTGCATTCTTCATCCCTGTCCACTAGTATTGATGCCAAAGGTCATGTTAAATCTCCGCCACATCATGATATACTTCCAAAGGAGATATATGGAACCCCTAAACACATATTGTTATAATGTCACTAGTATCATGATATTCCTTCTGAAAATGATTATGTGATCCCCACCTCCAGAAAATTTTACCGGAGCCCGTCCTGAGGATATCTGGGCATGTTGGGCCTTGCATTCAACATCCCCATGTTGTTCCTATCGTACTCACTTAATGAGTCGGGGAGTGACATTCATAGACTAAAGGCACGCTTCTACATTTCTATCAACAAATGATATTTGTAATAAAATTACATGATATGTAACCTCACTCAACAATTGTAGACCAGACCTCCAGATGAGTGAATCTTCTACTACATTCCCCTTCCCAAGAGTGAAGACTATTTCAAATTTATAGTCATGGAGGAACTTCAGCCATCACCATTTTATGAGGATCATGACCTTCTATGAGAAGACATATATGATACTCTTGTGATCAGAGATGAGCGTAAACTGTTCTCCCATCAAGTAGTGTTGCCACATTATCAATACAAAGACCACTACTTCTAACTCCAGGTCTTGTCTAGCATAATTATCCTCATGTTTCCTGTGCTACTATGAGTTGTAGGAAATCATAGATTTCCCATACATCAGGACACATTCCAGTCCTACCCCTGAAGCGTCATAGTAGACTATGAACCCAACACCCTCTTCTGGTTTCCTCAAGAAGGGGGAACTCATCAGTCTCCACCATATCTCTTGGAAACTATTATAGAACATCTCCATCCACAAGAAAGGATGTCCTTTATTAATAAAATAATACAAGGGTGCATCTAACTTTGAAAAGAAAATCACAAATATCTGTTAGTACCCAACAAACCCAAAAAAACCATGCACCTCTGTCACACATCTGGATGGCTCCCAATTAAGCACTGCCTCTATCATTGATGGATCTACTGCAAATCCATGATTTATGATAACATGCCTCAAGAAATAGACATCCCATATCCAAAACAATCACTTCGAGAGATGTCCATAAAACCAGTTCTCTCATAGTGTATAAAGAACTATCTACAAAAGCATGGCAGGATCCTCCTCTAACCCTGAGTAAATCAAGAAGTCATTAATGAAGACCACAATGAATCAATAAATGTAAGGCTAGAAGATATTTTACATGATCCCCCAAAACACTTATGGAGATTTGTTCATGCCAAAAGGCATCACCAAGAATTTATAGGGGTCATACAGACATCTGAATATCATATTCAGTATGTCCCCATCCTATAACCTATAGTGATTATAACATAATCTGAGGAATATCATCGAAAACCACCATGCTCCCTTCATATGATCAAATAGATAATCAATTCTCGAGAGTGGATACTTGTTCTTCACAGTGAACTGATTCTGGAACCGATAGTCCACGCAATGCTACAAGCTCTCGTCTTCCTGCATGGAGAAAAAAATCATGGAAACTCATGGTGAAATATTGGAGCTTATGAACCCATTCTATGAAAAGACCATCATTTTTACCCTCTACTCACGATGATCTGCATGTCCTATCCAATATGCTATTGTAGATATCATTTTCATCACAAGGTAAAATTCAATGTATATATCTACCTCTCTTCAAGGTGATATTACTAGAACATTATATCGAAAAACATCAGTATATTGGTCCACCACTATCAGATAACTCAATCCCCTCTCATCAATTGCTCTGTGGGTACTACTGGCCATCTGACGAGTGATCAGTGCCACATTCCTCTGAGATAGTCCATCCTGAGCTGCAATGTTTCCATTCTCACTAATGATGGAAAACCTAGTACCATCATCACGGTCACACTGCACTTTATGCCTAAAATAGTCAATCTGAGCATGGAACATGGATACCCAGTTCAAACCCATGATGATATCATAATCCCTTGATGCTGCTACTGGGAGATCCCAACTGAAGCTCTCACTTCCTAGAGTAAGATCACACTACCGAAACAAGTGCGTAATCGTTGAATCCTCTACTGTCGGAGTCTCTAATAGTACGGATCGAGCCAATAGCTCTACTGGAATATCCGAGCTCCAAACAAGAGTTATGGTAATAAAATAGATACTAGAACCTGTGTTTATAAGAACAAATGATAGGGTGTTGTACACATGGATCATACCTATAATCATCTATGGAGCTCTATGGTAATAAGCCTCAGCTGCCAGAAGCATAGATTGTCCATGACCACTTTCTCCAAGTTGTCGAGGTGGACCACCTAAGGGTGGTGGTTGTAGAACCTGGAATAGTCAGCCACCGCCTACTGCACGACATGATACTCTTACATGCCTACTTCCCTATAGACCTCATTGCTCAAATCTTTACCTCTTCCTCAGGGGTCCCTCAACCGTCTACTGATCATCGGCATATCAGGTCCTGTAGTTGTAAGCCATGTAACCCTGCCAGCTACACATATAACACAGTCCACTCATTTGCTGACCTCCGCTATCCAATGGGACATTCACCTCCGACCCAATATCCTAGGGTTGTAAACAATAAGGTCTGTCCTGCTTGGTCCCCTGCATCATCTGCCAAATGCCTGTTGCTAGTGACTCGACCACATGTTAGTAGGTGGTGGCTCTTGTTGTCAGTGCCTTCTCGTCTAGGATGTTCTCCAAAAGAAGTGATTTCTATAGAAATCCATCCTACATTGGTATGTGGAGTGACATCATCGATGCTATGATCCTCCAGAGGAGACCCTACTCAATGGTCTGGGCCCTGAAGAGAGGGTCTTGTACCATGTCTGTGGAGTAGTGAGATAGACCAATGAATCTTTCTGAGTACTGTGCCACTGTCAGTGTGCACTATGGTATGTGCAGTAGCTTCTGAATACGGATAGAGCATAGAGTCGTTGATATGAACTCTTCACATAAAAGGGTCTCCACCAAGAAAAAAACCCATGCCACAAACTTCAACAAGTCCTCAGCCGTTTATGGGTCTATCTTGCCTCGAAACATCAATGGCCTATGTCTTTGCATCTCATCCAATGTGTTCAGTTGGCGTGCATGTTTTTCTAGTGGTGATGGTGGAATCATTTTCCATATGGGTGGTGGTGTTGTAGGTACACCACTCGAATGTACCATCATCTTAAGAGGGCCCATCACTGATGCCTCATCTCTTAGTGGGCCATCGTTGTGATCTCTCTCTGGAATCCTATCCGTAATCCTATGCAGAGGCATCCTATAATGAAATATTTGCACTATGAAAATAAGTTATACCTTGTGAGCTGACTCAAAAGAGATAAAATGTTAAATATTTAAAAACACACACAATTCGTGTTTTTGTATATTGAGTTAGAAATCAGTACTCAGGTTCCTGCTATATGGATACGTCAGCTTCTGCACTAACACTAGGCTCCCTAAACTGGAAACCGTACTCAAAACACATAACACTATTTTCCCATTGATGATATTAGTGTCTTAGTTCTTAATTTCAACCGAATCCTTTGACACCACTTTTTCACATCCCATCCATCGTGGCCCATGTCGTGACTTCCCCATTCCCAAATTCCATAGGCCAGGGGTTTGCGACTAGCACTGGACGGGAAAATCCATAAAAAGGAAAGTCATTTCTGGGAATATGTACACACAAAGATAGGTCACATTGTGCACATGTATTACCAAATGGAAGAAGAATGGTACAACCACAACTAAAAACCTCAAATGAGTGTAAAACTAAGTACTAAAAAATAGGGTGCTAGAATACAATCCCAACTGGAATCGAAGAATAGATAATAGAAAAAATAGCTCCTGATGTCGCCTTCCATGGATAATATCAGAAGGGTAGGTACAACTTGTCAATGTGGCTCTCCACGTCAAGCAGTAACCTCTATACACCATCATGTCCTAGCTCCCTGAGTCTCAGTCAAGGCTGCTCATCTACTTCACAAGACGCAACAAGGTTTCAGTGAAGACTATGTAGGGGTGATTATAACAACACTCATTAGGGACCCCAAGACCCCCAAAGGTCTCTGAGAATTTCAAAAAGGAATAACAAAAAATCATTATCTCAATCACAATGTAGAATGAAAAATACACAGCTCAAACCATTTATAGATTTAGTAAAAGAGTACAAATTAGTAGTCGTAATAGAAGATCATATTTTTCTATCAAGGGGATTTATTTATAACCCTCAGTGGATCGATAGATGCTGACCCAGAACAGATCAATTGTGGATGACCTGCACAGGATCGCTTGGTACTAACACACAATAGATTTATAGATGCTACACACACAAAATTTATATGTACTGACCCACACAATATCGTTGAGAACTGACCCACACAAGATCATTGAGCGTTGATCCTCACAGGATTGATTGTTACTAACCCACACACGATAACTATTCATTTTTCACATCAAAAACAACCACTGTATTCCCACTCAAAGCATGCTTGATTCTAGGATGATACGCTCCTAAAAACATTTGTTGTAACTCAACCGCCATGATGTCCCATTAAGAAGAAACACAATGAACTTCCATGTCATAAGGGATCCAATGAAAAAGGTGGGTCATAAAACGGACGCCCGGTCTGAATGTTATTGGCATTTTAGTGCTAAGGTCCCGATTGTATTCATGCTCGGTCCATCCCTGCCATACTCCAACATTCTCCAAAACTAATGTGGATTATCTCTGGAGGACCTTCTCATCCTATGGCTTATAGCTACATAGATAGTTCATCAAATAAATGTCCAGTTTATGAGATATTCTCATTTTAGTCTAACTTGGTCAGAAAGGTTCTGGTTCAGGTCCGACCCAACCATGTCCATCGGGCTGGGCCGAAAGGTGTTAGGCATGGCCTGGTTCTGCGGGGCCTGGTCCTACCAACTAAGAATAGTCTGGACCTTAGGGCATGTGTAGGCCCAGTTGGCCGTGGGCTCGGTCCATCCCACCCCACTGGGCACGGCCCAATAGGAAGTGGAATAACCCGACCAACTAGCTGGGAGCGGGTTCCCCCCCCCCCCCAAATTTCTCAGCAATTCAAGTCTTCAAAGAAGCAACCTATGTTGGAGTCACTCCACCTTGCCAATCGGCTGGACCGATCACCTGCGGAACCCATGAATCGTTGGTCCGCCCTCCACCATGTCTCCAAGCTGCGACCCTCTTCCACAGTATGACGCCCATCTCCAACATGGATGGAACTGGCCGGCTGCCACCTTCGTCTGTGACGACACCTTTTGGCACCTACACTTTCTCAGGACCAGTGGTTTCTAGATGCTTCCTCCTCCGTTCTTTGGTGATGCCACTCCGATGATGCTTCCTTGAGCCTCAGGTGATGCATCAGTGGTCTAATTTCTTTCTCTTCTGCGCATATGGGCATCTTGGGATGGCGCATACACTGCACAGCCTTTGGTTTCACCTTCTCTCCATATTTTTCAGTCTCTCATGATGAACAAAACCAATAATGATATCAGAGGAGGGTTTGGGCCTTGTTCATTTAGCCCGCACCCTCTACGTTTGCATTACAACATGAATAAATTCAAGCATCCACAAGAGTAGAAAAATTATTAAAATCATTGAAAAGAACAGTATCTTGAAAGCATTGGTAGATGATATAGATGAGGATGAAAAGTCTGTATTCATAGAATGTTCATTGGCATTCGTTAACATCTGGATTTTCTTCTCTAAGGCATCAAAGCTCTGTTCTACTTTTTAATAAGTCGTCACTGGCATTTCTCCACTGGATCCTCTTATGAGTGAATAAAACCCTTTCCCAAGAATTGTATACATAGATAAAGAGAGGATTTTAGCTCACTGTACAATTAATGCGGTTCATTATTGAATTCATTTAATGAACCCATTAATCACCAGATGGTGAATTTACACAAGCAAGTGTAACTAGACATTATATGGTATGACAACCCAGAGGTACCTCCACTGTCGCACATCCACTTGAAAAAATTCAAAAAAATAAACCGTTGAGATATTTTATTTTATTTTCATAAATTCCAAAAATTATCTTTTTTGTCTGACCCTTAATGGTCGAAGTTAAGCTTCTCCTAAGTAAATCTCTGCACTGCGTATTCAACGATGCCATCAGATATTTAATTCTTGCACCGGTTCAAAAGATATAAACCAACACTCTAATATTTACTAAATGCACCATAAAAAAAATTCAATATACTATTTCGGGCTCTACGGTCTCAAAATCTAGTGCCGTCAATTTTTATAGACTCGTAATAATCCAAATTAATTTAATTTCATTTTGAAATTCTGTGCCATTACAAATTGACACAATGATAGTGTATTTCTTATATTTAATCAAGAGGGAAATATTTGTAAAATATTCCAATTTTAGTTTTGATCATTATAAATAATGTCTATAAAAATTGTTGGATTTTTAACTATAATTATAGTAAAAAATTCTCAAAATTAATTCTTTAGGACTAAACAATACTATAAAAGATTCCTTAATTTCAAAGTATAAACATATTTCATCCATAATCATATATTATAGTAAATTATTAACTTCTTAATACATTTATGTGAGTTTTAAATATATATTATTTAACTAAATTAAAATTAAAATAATATCATACCTATAATAATATTATCGAATATTTTTTACAAAATTATTAATAGATGCTTGGTTTGGCACTAAAACTTTGATGGAAAAAATTTATTATTTATCATGGTAATTTATTTATAAATTTTTGTGTTAAGATAATTACCTTTAATTATTACACAACACGTATGTAGTATTAATTTAGTGAAAAGAAAAAAAAATTAAATGATTTTAAAATATTAACATTTTTTAATTTAAAATAAATTATGTATCCAATTTATTTATATGATCATTATGAAATTTTATTTATGTTCAAATTTTTTATATTTGATGTAATTATTATTTATCATTTATTTATAGTAATATTAAATAAATAGCATAAAAATGAAATTAATAAAATTTTATTAAATCACTAAAATTTAATAAAAATCTTGAAATTGTATAAATTACTGAGTTAGGGTGGGGAAAATGAACCACTATACGTTTATGTGTTGTTTTTCTTTTAATGGTATCATTCATAACCCTTAATATATAGAAAATTTTAATATTGTAGTAACTGTCAAATGGGTAGGTGGGGTTAATACATAATGATATGGGTGGAAATATAATTATAAATTGTTACAATCTTATTTTATTGGTGGATACTAAAAAATAATAGTCATAAATTTAAGTCAAATATATTTTTTGGAAAATATTTTTATTTTTATTTTATAATTTATGAAATTCCAAAAAATACATCCAGTATCTTATATAAATAATCAACTTCCATCACTTATTTACAACAATATAAGATTTATTTCTAGACCATACCCTAATTATTTATCTTCTAAAAATCCATATACACATTATAGATGTGATTTATTTCCCTGTAGTCAAATATTCTAATCCACAAACGTAGCCCAAATGTGTTTTTCAAAGAAGAGGTAATTCACTGAACCAATAACTTGATTTTTATTTATTACTTATTCCCATATAAATATATGGTATTTATAATAAATATTTAATTTTAAAAACCAAGATATACTGAAATTTTATTCTTAATATCAAACAGAAACTATCCATCACCTTTTCATTAAAATGGGAATTGAAATTATCATTAGTTCAATCATACAATATAACATATCCATGTGGAAATTTAATTCATTTTTCATTCCCAAATTTCTTGGAAGGAAATTATTATTCAATTAATGTTTCTATATTTTGTTCAAAAGTAATTATTATTCACAAGTTATAATATAATATGTATCTTATTTCATTCGTATCTATTAGAAAATGATAACATTGTTCATGTGTATATTTATACTTCCTCCTCCACAAAATGATGTTATTCTTACTTCATTACACTTTACATGGAATGAAATGTTTTTGTGTTTAAGGAATATATATTTTTTATATATATCTAAATAATTTTTTAATACTGATTTGTTATTTACCTTTATTTTTTACAATCCCTAACATAAGAAAATGATTTTCATGCCTTCGGTACACCATCCTTTTCCAGTAACAGTATGAATAAATTTTCTAACTCAAACAGTTATAGGTGAAACTAAATATAAAAATGTTGGATATATATATATATATATATATATATATTATAATCATATCATTAATTTAATTATATAGAACATCGAATAATAAATAAATTATAAGGGAAAAACTATAGAATTGAAACATACATTGATGATGATGGAGTTGTCTCTCTTAACAGTGATGTCAACAATATTAATAAATTTATGATAAAATATTAGTATTAAATAGTATATGGAGTGATATATTTTATTTTTGTTCTTTAATATATTTATAATAAATCTATATATACTATATTTTTTTACAACCATGTATGAAGCAAGTCAGACCTCTAGTGGGGGTTTATCATATCATTTTTACTTCAAGGTGACTTATCACATACTCACCACTTCATTATTTTCTGAAGTGTATATAATTTCAAAAGAAATGTTTTTCCCTTAATATTTTTTATTCCTGATATTTTAATATTTATTTCTAGTTATTCATTCCTCAGAATTATAATTCAATATATACCAATGTTGAATGTGTTTACGTCGTAATATCATCATAGTTTTAGAATATTATGTATAAGTCACCATTGTATAAATTATATGTTAAGATTACATGTTACCAAGTATTTTTTATTATCCACTAGTCATTTAAATACACAACATGTTATCTGTTTAATTTTATGAATGTTAATATTATATTCATTATTTTAATTTATAAATAATGTTTTATAATCAAATAATTATCTAAAATCCTTCCATAATAGTAATAAAATATTTATTCAAGTATTAGGAAATTAAAATAATTTATTTTAAAAAATAATAAATGTAATACTTTTTGAGTAATTTAATTGTATAAATAATTTTTTTATAAATATATATCATATAAGTGATATGTGAATGGTTTTTATTTGACATAATACATTTTTTTCATGTATATTTGGTCAAATTAAATGATGTTTTTAAAAATTTTAAATACGTCTATTTTATGAAATTTATATTTATTAAATTATTTATAAATCAATAAAATCATAAAATATAGAAGGCGGGATAATGTAATTTATCTACCTTAATCATTTCATGTTCTTGTAATATAAATCTAGAAACCACATTATTACAATACTATGAATCTTTTTGGTTTAGATTTATAGATAATTAAATTGAATATTATATGATAAAAAAATATTACAATTAGACTCTTATTCTCATTATGCACACTTTCAAACAATGTAAACCCGTTTAAAAATGAAATATTATATATTTAATTTATAAACATCACAAGTTCCCACATAACTAATTTTATTCCATTAGTCATCCTAATGACCTATAGAAAACATTCTAAAACATAAGATGAAAATAAAAACCTCAACAATGGATATAAAAAGAAATGAAGCCAGTTGTTCAATAATGAAATCTCACATAGCTTTTATTATTATCATTAATGTTATGTGTGAATATGATATAAAAAATTTCACTTGAAAAACAAACAAACTATGTTCTGAAAGAAAATCATTAAAACCCACATTGAATAATTAAAACACTTTTTGGTAATATAGAGTATAATAAAAATAAATCCCTTCTAAAACCCTATTTACTGTAATAACCATAAGAAATAATACAATTATTATCACTACCCAATTAATTATAGATCTATAACGAGGATAACCATTAGTGTATAATGTATTGGTATAAAAAGTGGGAAATGATGTGGCTCAACACATTGTATAAGCCTTATCTCGACCACAATATTATATAATTTACAATGGAAATATCAATAGTAATATACTCTTATGAGAAATACTTATAAATAAATTTTTTAAATCCATATGAAATAATATTTAGATAAAAATACAATTTTTTTGAGATCCAATATTATATACCAAAACACCATTTTAACTTGAAATGAATTTTCATTAAATAATTATCCAACACTATAAATAGGTTATTCATTTAATGAATCATTAAATCATTCAAAGGAATCCAAAAATAAAATAATTATGAAAATGGGAAAAATTTATTTTATCTGTTAATGGTAAGAGTAAAACATTCCTTTTTTTATATTCTAGAATGTTCCACATAAAAAACATAAAATGTGAACTTTTTAAAAAAATTGATTAAATTTTAAAATTTATATAATGTTTCCTTTTAAATCTATTTATATAAATAGTTAACAGAATATTGAAATGGAGAAAAATAATTCATTTTTAAATATTTATACTTTAAATTTTTCCAATAAAACATTGAACAATTAGATCATGTGATTAGTGATATATAACATTTAAAAATATTCAATAACATTATAATAGATAATATATGGGGATTTAATGTCAATTAGAATGTATATACATCTTATAAAACAATATTCAGGTATATCAGCAAGAAACATCTCATTGAAAGTATATTGACACAAACTCTCTTACCAAGTGTCTAACTACTTAAAAACATTTTCAATCAACCTTTATAATGGTATATAGAATATTATTAACTCAAAAGTGAACTTTATTGATATTTATAGAATTTTGAACGATTATTTTACATCATCTTATACCCGTTTTGTTAAAAATATTTCATTATGTTACAGGTTTCAATTTCCGTTGTTTCATAGAATCATGCAAGATTAATTTGTGTGAAATTATATTTTTGATTGTAAAATTATATTAAATCTGATGAATTTGAAAAAATAGTAAAAATTATGTTATAGAATAATATATGATCCCATATATAATTTTTATTTTTTACATTCAGATGACTGATTTGATAAATTGTTAATAAGAAATGATTAGTTTATTTTTTCTATTTTTTCTAAACACCACAAACTAGTTTTATTTTATTTACTATTATCAATATATATTACATCAAATATATGAAATAGGTATTAAATAATAATTAAAATATTATTTAACTAGGTAAACATTTTATGACCATCAATTATGGATGTGATCGAAAAAATCACCAAAACAATATCCACCTAGGAAATTAATTGGAAAAAATGTGGATGAAAATTTTGTTTCATTGAATAAGAGGAGATGCGATATGAAATTGATTTGGGATATTAAAAAAGAAACATAAAACTATATTATTTAAATTATTCTATTGTTATCATTAATTTATTTATAAAAAAGGTGAGGTTAAAGTTGAAAAATAATATCAATTAATAGATCTATTGTGGGAAAATTACCTATTGAATATCACCTCTTTAAATGACTATTAAGGATCATGGATTTGGATTTTTGGTCAGACCAGAAGCACATGTATGAGGGATGTGATAGAATGAGAGACCCTAGTTTTATGTGTGAAGAGATACACAGCTTCTTGTATCTAAAAGAGCTGGTGAGAGGTGGTATTTATAATCGAGGAGATATAGCGTTGACTGAATAAATTAATGAATATTTTATATTTAAAGAAAAAGATGTTGACGTGGAATTAAATTCAATGAATTTAGCTGAAAATTTCTATTTTTAGGCTATATAGAATCTAAAAACTACTCAAAACCAAGATATGTAGTTTTATTTATTTATTTATGTAATTTTTCTTTTTTGACTTTAAAACGATTTAGGTTTTTCTTATAATGTAATAAATATGTTTTTTATAATAGTATATATTTTCTATTCCTAAAAATGAAATATTCTTCAAAAATTAATAATTATCTTCAAATTCCAAATAAGTAATTCATTTTTCATTACTCAATTGAAGTAATTTTCATAATTAGATTTAAAATTAAGCTTAATGTGGAAACGAAAAAGTGGAGTTTTAAAGAGAGCCACACAATAGATTGAATTCTTTTTATAGCTAATTTCAATGAAAAATTGATAAAACAGTCCTAAATTGGTTTTATTGATTTATTATTGAAATAATTATACTTTCAAAAAAATTATAAATACAAAATAACTAAATAATAAAATTGTATGAAATAACAATTTCCAAATAAAATGCAATATTTTTTCATTATTCAACAAAAATTGAGAAATATAAGAAAAAGTTAGAGAAATCAAAACTATGATAAATTTGATATAGTTATTTAAAAAATTAATTATATTTTGTTTAAATATATTTATAAATTTTATAAAATATATATTTAAAATATGTGCATCATCAATAGGCCAAAAAATTCCATTCTTAAATATATAACTTTTTATACATAAAATTTGATTTATTTTATTCTTATTCCTATCAAACAAATACAATTAATTTAAAAACATTTTATTGAATATATATTATTTTAGTATCATTAATATCTTTTTAAAATAGTGAAAAATTCAATTTATTATGATGAAATTTCATTAAAATAATTTTTTTAATGAAATGATTTGATTTATATTAAATTTGATATATATTTTATTTTTAATTAAATGGTATCCAAATAAATATTTTTATAAAAATGGTATAATATATTTTAATAATTTAATTAATCTAACATATTCTCATCACCACAAATTTTAGGTGAAATTTATTAAATCTAAATAATAATGTTTAGTTGTTTTTGTAATCTTGATGTTTCATATCTAATATGATATTGAACAAATTTTATCCTTTTAAATTATCATGGTGATATATTCTCCCCCTATAACTAATTTTCCCTCAAAATTTTTAATTTCCCTTTGGAAAAAATATTGATAATTTGACATATCAGTGTGTTAATCCAACATCATAAATAATTTTATTAACTCCCTTTTCTCTTTAATAAGAGGGAAAGGGAAATGTGATAATAAAAAAATAGGCTTTTGAATAGGATAAAATTAATGTGAAGTGAACACAAGAAAATGTGAGAGAAATAAATACATTATGATTTTATGGATAATGATAGATAACATGGTTTTTGGATAGTATACCTTGATGAAACTATAAATATGTTATGGCTTAAAGAGACCAATGATATTATATTAGGAAAAGTAAATATATCATAAATTTCATTCAAAATACATTTCATAATTTTGAGGAATTATTTTTCTACAAAGACATATGATATATAATTACTGGTAATGGGATGTTTCATCCATTACAATATTTTTTTAACTTCAATAGTTATATTATATGATTCATTTCAATCCTAAAACTTAATAAAAAATTCATCATTCAAGATTTTCTATAAATTTTATAATTTATCTCCTTCTGATTTAAATAATAGTATTCATTGATGAAATAAATTCTCACCTCAATCGCAGTGTCCTCCTAGTTTCATTATTGTTTGGTTTATGTAGATAGAATTTCCACACATTGCAACATTAATTTAGATCATTTTCAAAAGACCTTGATTATTTATTCAAAAATAATCTTGTAAAATATATGTTTTATGTATTTTGTAACAGAAGTAGTTTTGTAAAATCATTATGGGTAACAAGTAAATTTGTAAGATCTAATAAATCATTCTATATATAAAAACATAAAACCGGGTTTGTTTAGAAACAATAAATAATGTTTCAATTTAAAATTTGTTAATTAAGAACTGTAAGACTATAAGTTATAACCAAATATTAATATGATAAAAGAGGCTCTCCATAATTTGTTGTTGTATTAGAATCATAATATGAATCAAAATAATGTGATATAGTAAAATATTTGAAAAAATCATTGCTAATATATACATTTTTTAAATTAGTAGAATATTGATATTAGAGAAATTTATGAAAAAAACCCATGATCAATGATGGTTTTGAAGTGTAAAGTATGTCTTTGATATTTCATACAATTGGTTTTAGGAGAGTAGTTTGATATAAAATTTTTTAGAGTCATCAAGACAAGACGTTGTAATAATAATTATGATTAAGGCAACAGGAAGAAATATAAATTTTATTTGAGATTCTCATCTTTCCATTTTTATCTGACGTAACATGATATTAAACTATTATAGATTACAGAATTTAATAAAATAATTAGAATAATATCAAAACCTATGTATAACCAAAATTCGTAATCACATAAGTTGTAAAAACCCATAACTGATGCCAACTATAGGGAACCAATCTTTAAATTAAATAAGTCTAGCAATTTTAAACTTTAATTGACATTATTAATTTCCTAATAATAATTTTGGTTTATAGATTCAGTGAATTTAGTCTACTACTACTATGTAAACAAATAAATTACCATTGGACTCCTATACATGGTATACCCTTTTTCAATTAATTGAAACACTTCAAAAAATTATTACATAGTATCTATTATAATAAATCATCATGAAATTCAACATTAACTATTCAAATAAATTAATCCTCATTAAATAAGTTGGAAAATATTTAAAATGTTTGATGATTATATATATCAATAAGGGATATAAAATCTAAGGAAACTGTTAGTTTACTCCAAACATGAAACCTCATTTAATGTTTACCATTATCATCACACTTAATTTAGAATATGTAAAAAATATATTCACATATAAAATAACATAATTTTTCTCAATATAACTCATTTAAACCCATAATAAACAATTAAAACCCATTTAGGTGTCTTATTGAATCATATACTTAAAATCCGTTCAAAACCCATTAACTGTACAACCATATGGATTTCATTCAAAATTATCATTACCCAACACATTGGACAACTATATTAAGTTAACCCTTCATATAATATATATTGAGCTTAAATGTTTGTCATATAATTATCAAGTACCATATTGATATAAAAACACTCTAATAATAAATCCATTTTAAAAACACTTTTTAAACCCATATGAAAAAAATTCAGATTAAAATATTTTTTATAACATCATTAAAATAACCAAACACTATTCTCATTTTACCATAATTTTCAATACCAAAATTCCCAAAAATATAAAAATGAAATCTCATTTTAGGATGCATGAAATATTGAAACTTAATGAAAAAATAAAATAATTTCTTTTGTAGAGGAAAAGTCATTTTAGATGTATATTATATGAATAAAACATTTCTTTTTTCATTATTCAAAATCATCCATTTGAAGCACATAAAATGATTAAAATTTTAAAATATTTGAAAGAAATTCAAAATACAAATAAAATATAATTTTTAATACCATTATATAAAAAATACCAATAAAATTGACATGGATCAAAATATGCGACAATTAAATCATTATAAATCCAAGGCATCCCATATAAATTTTCAAATTAATATTATAATATCCGTTAAAGAAAACAATTTATATAAAATGTTATATCATGTGATAATATATAAGAAATTTATATAGAATGTCAAATGGAATTTATATCAACCTTATAAAATAATAGATGTACACATTATAAAAAAAATCATCAATGTAATGAAATTGAGACAAGATCCCTTACCTCACATTCAAAATCCTTCCCACTTGTTCAAAACACAGGTATAATGAATTAAATGAGGATATATACACATTATAGGAATATTTTAATATTTATAGTACCATATATGTTGACTTTATAACATCTTATGACCCATTCATTAATAATATTTTGTTATTTTAATTGATTCAGGTGAATTTATTTAATAGTTATATGATCAATTCATTTGGGTAAAATATTTCATCACATGGTAAAATTAGATTAAAACTCTATAAGTGGAATGAAATAGTATTACTAAAAATCCATAAGTATAAATGTTCATACAAATCAATTTAATATCCTACATGAGGATGATTCCTTAGATTAAATATTATTGACGATAAATGTTGCGTATATTTTGATGGTTTTTCAGAACACCGAAAACAATTTACATTTTATTTAATATTTTGATTATATATTTTAAAAAATTATTAAATATCTTCCAATATACATATTAAAATATTATGTAATTAGAATTTTTTTTAAGACCGTCCTTGATGGAGGTAATTGAAATATAAAAAATTATTCATAGTGGTGATTATTCGACATTACAAGGACAATAATTTAGTTTCAATGAATAAGAAGAGATGACAAATTAAATTGATATGAGATATTAAATTAGAGTAATATCATTGAATTATATGCATTATTTTGTAATCCTCAGGCATTTATGTATTAAATTGGTGATCTTGAAGAAGAATAAAAAAGTAAGTGAGGTGCTTTGGAAAAATAAAATCATCTTTATGACCTCCTTTAGAGACCGCTAAGGAACTCAAATTTTTTATTTGATGATAAAATTAGAAATTAGAAGTGGGTACTAACTGGATGGGAGGGATAGGTATATATTTTGTGATCTATAGGGCATTTTTTTCGAAATGGGGTGGGGATATGTTGAATTTGTACATGAGGAGAGGTGGGTTGGATTAACTAGAATAATGATTAGTTTAAATTTAATGCCAACAACATTGAGGATGAATTAATTTCAATGAAATATTATTGGAATTTATATTTTGTAGGCTTAATAGGGTTGTTACACACCATAAATATCATTTAAATGTCTTTTTAGATATTCAAAATTTACCCTTTTAACATTTACATGATTTATTTATTTTCTATATCATTGTATATAAGTTTTTGACCATGGTATGTTCATTTGAAAAAAGAAGAATATTTTCCATAGTAAATTAATGGCACGATTTTATTCCATATATGGAATATATTTTACCTAATTATGTTCACATAATTGGTATAATTATATTTATAACTAATCACATAGCTAAGACAAAAAATATGGGTTTTAAAGTGAAAAATTGAAAATTTTGATATGTTTATATATATATATATATATTATCTATTAAATTGATTAAAATGATCTAAAATGGGTTATGTTATGGAATATTTATCTAAATAGACATTAAAACCAATTAAAATTTTCATGTAATTATATAAAAATTAAGATCGAAAAAAGTTTTCAAATAAAATGTAATAATTGGGAATATTCATTAAAAAATGAAACATTTTAGAAACAATTCATACTAAGATAAATTTTTATACATATTTCAAAAATTAAGTTAATATATATAAAATAAATATATAATAGTGGAAAAATTTAGATATAATATAGGGGTACCATTAGATGGCAGTAAAATTGTCTTTTAGACAAACATATATGTTAATGTCCAAAATTGATTTTTTTATTATCTTAATAATATCAACATTATTGGATTAATTATAAAAATATAGAATATATAACATATATTTATCATTAATATATTTTAGTAATAATTTTTAATTAATTTTATCAACATAATATTACATTTCGGGAAAAATTAATTTTTATTATAAAAACACTTCAATTATAAACAATTGGTTTATATATATATTTATAATAAATTGGAAAAAAATGAAATCATTATATAAAATTGAGAAAAAAATATTTTTATAATTTCATTAATCTCTTGAATTCACATAATCCCAATGGTAGATTGATGATTATAACATCTGAATAATAAATTTTAGACTTTAATTATTGTTGATAGGGCATATCTGGCATCATATTCAACATATTGGTAATAATTAAAATAATTGGGTGTATAACTCTCTAACATATAATAATTTTTTTATCTCATTTGGAAAATTCCATTTTAAAAACAATTTTTGATACTCACTAGTTCTATATTTAGACACAGTAATCCCAAATATGATTAGTAAACCCTCTCATTTGTACTAGGGAAAGGGAAATGTGATTATCACCAATAAAATGAGGCATTCAAATTGGATAAAAATATTAGTATAGGAATATAAGGAATATGGGAGAAATAAATCCATCATTTTCTGATGTATTAGGAATAATTACATGGTTATTAGAATGTATACCATAACAAAACCATCAATATTTGATGGGTTAAAGAGGTAATTGATTTCATAGTACGAAAATTAATGAAATAATGCATTACATTCCAAATAATTTTCAAAAATTTAAGTAATTCCATTACTACTACAACAAAGAAAATATTCTTACATGGAGATAAGAGTTTCATCCCTTAATTTTATTTTTTTACATTAATTGAAACATTATACCATTCATTTGAAAACCATCACAATTTATATGTAATTTATAATTCATGATGTCTTTTATAACAACTAAAATTTATAATCCCTATGATTTAAATAAATCTATTTTGATATGAAAAAAATTTAAACCTTGATCTCGGTTTCATCTAGTTTTATTTTCTTTCTTCAGGTAGAATGAATTTCCATTGATTGGAAAATTATTTAGAGGTTCTTCTATATCTGATGTTCCATTTTCCAAAATAACCTTTTATAACATCGTTTGTGCGTGTGTTAGTAGAGAAATAGTTTTTTAAAATCCCATGGAATAACATATAATATAAAAACATCTAAGAAAATATAATTTTTACAAAACATTTTATCTCAGATTGTTTTTAGACAATCCATTAGTAGTCAGTATAAGAAATCGTACTTAAGACCTATAAGACTACATTTTAATACCATATAAAAAGAGGCTACATGAGGGTATTCCTATTTAACAACTATATTGAAATAATTATATGATTTAGAATCATATTATAATCTAATAAATTTGAAAACAACCTAATAATATATTCTTTTTTGAAAATATTAATATATTGAAAACTTATGATTTCATTTAAAAACCCATGAACCGTGGTAGTATCTACTTATAAAGGTGTTTTTGATAATATATAAAACTAATTGAAAATATTTGAATGAAAGAAGTTGATTCAAAATCATCTTATTTTAATTGGAAATAATTTTTGTCAGAATATCGTTAACAAGAGATAGAAATGTTTTTTGAGATTATCATCCTTCCATTTTTATTTAACTTTACTTGACCTGAAAATGATATAGAAAATTGCTTTTCCAAATACAATAAACCTAGAATCATAACATATCATTGACCAAAATCCATAATCTCTAGATTAATCTAAACTATTCTTTGATACCAACTGTGGGGACCTGATCATAAACATTACATATATTATTAATATTATACTATAGTCTAGATTATTACATTCCAAAGAAATATTTTAGTTTAGATTTATTGAAAAAGGTTAGACTCTTGCAATGTAATCTCTTAAATTATATGTGGACTATTAGTACTAGTTACAACTTTTTCAATCAATATAATTCATTTAAAAATTATATCATGATCTATTTTATGAAAAATATTCAATAATTTATACTTGAATTCTTTCAATCAATTAATCTTAATGAAATTCTAAGGAAAACATTTATAAATGTTTGATGTGCATAAAAATATCATTCTGGGATCTAAAATGAAAAGAAACATTTAGTTTGGTAAAAACATTAATACTCATTGAACAATTAACATCATTATTAAAATTTGTTTTAAATAAGAAATAAAACATTCTCACATGAAAAAACACTTATTTTTCTCAACCATAATCCTTAAAAGACATATTATGTATTTAATACCCATATTTCTAACTTAGATCTTTTTATATATAATACCATCCAAAACTCATTTAATTGTAATAAACATAAATCTTAATTCCCACTTTATTTTTACCTATTCCATTAGAGATATATATTGGGAATAAAAATGTTTATATTCTATATCTAGCTCAGCCATTTCTCAGATAATTCTCATGTACCATATCAAGAGTAAAATACACACATCATGAAACCCTTTGAAACACTTTTTAAACCCATATAGAGAAACATTTGAATAATAATACCCTTTATGAGAATCCATTTTCTATATGAGCATAGATATATCTTTAGTAAAAGTGTACAACATGAATGATAAGAAATACGTAAATATGGCATTTCATTTTAGGAAACACAATATCTTATAAAGGAATACGTAAATAAAATTAAATCCATAATGGTGGAAAAGATGTTTTACTCATGTAAGATAAGAATAAAACAATCCTTTTATCATTTATAAGGAAATTACATGTCAATCACGTACAAATATTTCATTCTTGATAAAATAGGATGGAATTTCAAATAAAAAATTAAATTTCTTTTGTAATACCTTCATATAAAACAAAATCTTGACAATTGACATGGAGAAAATGATTTAATAATTAAATGATTAAACATTAGAGTTGTCCCACAACACATTGAAAATTTATATTATAAGATCCATGAAAGAATAAAATTAAAAAAGCATTAAATAAAAATATAATTGATAATATATGGATACAAAATGTAAAAGTGGGTGTATATACACAATATATAATAACAATGGTGCATATTGTAACTCCGTGAGTTTTATGTTTCTTTATTTCACGAATTAATTAATTTTTATTGGTATATTACAAATCATTAATTATAATATTCATTTCACATATAACTGAATCATTATATGTTACCTGGAACATCAACATGGAATATTTTACAAGGAACCTAGGCTTGGCATACGTCACATGCAACACTGATTTTCTATGAAACATGATTTATTTTTATTTTTTAAACGAGATAATTATAACCTAGCCTTTAAAAATTATAATATGTATAGTAATAAATATCTTTAACTTATTTTTTTATAATATTTATATATAGATAAAATAAAATGATAATGAAACATATAATTTTTGGTAAATTCATTGTACATTTAAAAATTTTATTTTCTCAAATGATGTTCTTTGATCATCCTTCAACCAGAAATAATAAATTTCATTTTAGATAAATTTTGAAATTTATTTTGATAATATAAAATTAATTTTTTTAATATTATATGATAAATATAGGTTATGGTGAATTTATTGGAATTTTATGAGAATGTTCATTTTTGTTTAATAGTGAAAAATAATAAATTTTAATTCAAAATTGCATTATCATATAATTTATTTATAAGGGTAAGTAATATTTAATTTTTTTAAATGATAAATATATGATATTATTATCAACAAACCCAACTATGGTCATTGGAATCAATTTTACATTGAAATTGAATATAAAAATATAGAAATATATTGAATGATTTTACATTAAAACCCTATATTGTTGACCCGACTGTGGGATTAAATTTAAATTAATTTTCATCACATCAATGGGTTTAATTTGTAAATTTTTTTAATTATTTGGAAGCGTAATAATTGAAAAATATTAATATTTTCAACATAGTTTTTTACAAAAACTATTAGTTAATGTAATTGATATTAATTATAATCATCATGGAAAAGTCAAGCTTAATATAGGAGTAATCATTAATTTTGAGGGCCTAAACAACCTATAATCATTTCCAAGAAGTAGTGGACGAAAATATTTATACCCCATCATCCATTTTCAATAACTTTATCCATTATTCGATCCAAATTCCATTGAAAAAATGTGTGTCAAATTACTTTTCCCAAAATTTATAAGATTTCCACACCTCCACCACTATAAAAATACCTCATCCCCTCTGACATCCTCAAATATCTCAAGACACATCTTATAAAAAATTATTATCAATAATATATCAAAAAAATTTCATTCCTCTCACAATAATCATCCCCTTTTGTTGAATTATATCCATGGAATCCCTTTAGGGAAATCCAAAAGGAGTTTCCAGAATAAGAGGTAACATTCTTCTTTAGTTTTATTTAAATTATTTCAAATATCATCCACATAAAATAGTATTATTTACAGATTTTTTAAAAAAAATTATCCTCATTATAATATTATTTTTTGATCATATCTTTCTGATAAAAAATAACACACACACCCACGTAATGGCTAACAAACCAATTTTTTATGTGAAAAGTGAACTACTTCCTCACCAAAGGACGATTGGTCGTTCTTCCATTATAGCCTCCCCATGTGAAAATTATTATGAAAACTACATTTATATAAATAAATATGAAAATTAAAATTTCAATAATATATTTTAATTCAATTACAAAACATATAATTATAATTCCAATTTTGAGTAAATATGGAAATTTAGTTTGAATAAATGTGGACTATCACCCCACAAAGCAATGTGATTCGTTCCCACACTACATGGAATGTATTAAAAATCTGTTTTGTGAAATTTTATAATATATATGATATAATAATTCAACTAGTATAATTATATATATTAATATATATATATATATTAATATATATATATATATATATATGTTTGTGTGTTTGTGTGTGTTTCTGTGTTTCATTAAGAAATTTTATTCCAATAGGACAATAAAAAGGAAATACAGTTCAGGCGTACGTATGACCTACCATCTCTAGGAATAATTAATACTATTTTTTACTTCTATATCAAATATATTATTATTATTCAAAAATATAAAATATAAATTATATTTATAACATGTTTTAAATTCTATAATTCTTGATATATGTATAAGGACAAAAGATATGAGAAATTAATACACGTGTGAAAAACAAAATAGATATTACCAAAAGTGAAACCATAACACAGAATTGTTAGAAATATGATACTATAATGTCATAATAAAACCATGAATGATATTATATATAAGAATATTATCCTGTATAATATTTATAATAATCTTATATTAATCATAAAATAAATATGTACATGTAGGAAGAGAATAAAAAAATAAGGCTAGGGGATTTCTTCTCACTTTCTATTTTGATGACATACATCATTTATTCAACACCCATTACTTTTTTTAGAGTGTATTCTGAAAAAATATGTATTCTATTATTATATTAAATAAATTTATGGATAATGACAAATCCATTATATGATATTTAATTCATGGTGGTTTGTTTTCAAAATATACAAAATTCTGAACATAGTTTTGTCTCAATTTTCATTCTTTGAGACACATGTTTTATTATGTACCGACATTATATTTCAAAGTGTATATACATATATTTGAATATTTATATCCTAAACCAATATAATTTGATGATATTTAAATCATCAATTAATGTCATTTTTTACATGGAGACTATGATTCCATGTTACCCTGTGGTATGAGTTTATTGAAGAACTATCATCATTAATCAAGATTGTTTATTATTATGCTTTATTTATTGAGTTTTACATATCCATATCTCATGAAAAAACAGGAAATTTAATATACAATGGTTATTCAATATATCTTCATGTTATATTCTAGTTTTTACTCTCTTTCGAACATAAGATATTTATAAAAATGTTTTTATAAAAATATCACTAATTTTCTCACTCTAGTATGTTATATGTTTTATTCAAAAAACTAGTTTAAAATAAATAAAAAATGTTTTCAAACTATCATGGAAGATCAGTTTCAAGGAAGAAAATATTTTTAATTATTTTATGGATTTCAAATCATAATTTTTATGATTTGGAATCTATTTTCAATGAAAAGTTTTTTAAAAATAGTTATGTTTCAAGATATAGTTTTCACTTGAGATTAAATATTTTTCTTATCAACTATTTTTTAATAACATAATTCAAAATTATTTCCAATGTAGGAAAACATTAATTTGTGTAACTCATTCCTTTCCCAAAAAATTATTCAAATTTTCTTTTCATATTATTTCTCTTAATAAATTATTTTTTGATGGAATTATGTTTATTGAATCCATTTTTATTTCACAAGTTATATTCATTTGAAACCCACATCATTTTATGGGTAATTTATTATATTTAAATGATTAGGAAACAATTATTTTTTCATAGGATATGATATGATTATATTTTTTTAACACCCTTTTCATTTCGTGGGTTATGATATGATTATTTGTGATCATTTGGAATGAGTATATATTATTTCATTATGAGATGGGTAGAACATATATTCCCCATAAATTCATTTGTTAATTATTTATACCTCATTAGATTTCCATGGCTGTAACATGGAGCGAACTTAGATCATTATTAAGGGATGGAACAAATAGTGAACTCGGTTCAATAATATATGGATGGAATGGGTTGTTAAATAATTTTAGTGAAGGAATTTTTCCACTAATATGGAATTGACACCAATTACAAGAAAAATATAGAAATAATTATATATGCTTATGTTTCTTCAAAAATTACATGATTGAGTAATATGATACTATTTTATGTATTATGTTATGTATTTTTGTAAGATACATTTCTTATTAAAGGAAAATATTTTTTCCATGATTCATGTTTCTGATATTTTATATGTAGGGTATGATATTCAATTTTCATAATCACTTTCTCATTCCCTTATGATCATGATTACACTTACGTATCTCTCTAATTTTCCAATAATAAGCATATAAGATCACCCATTTTTCTGATTCCTTTTACCCAGTTATGAAGATATTTATTATGTTTTATTTGTCTATGAAGGGTTATTTTCATTATGAATATAGTGGGAGATTTTGTAACTCATTTATGTACCAATTTTTATATTTCTGTATTTCCAAAGGGACTAGAATAGTAAATTATTCTGGCATGTCATTGTATAAAATATTATATATTCCAAAAAATTAATGTAATTATAATGTATGAAAATAAACGGTCACTATACTTCATATCCGAGAGAATATTTAGTTAACAGTTGGAATATACAATTATAAAAGGTTAGTGAGAACCATAAGGAAATGTATATGGTTATATCGGGGGATAGTGACATGTATAGAAAAATGTAATGGAATTTTGGAAAAGGATTCAGTGAGTATTTTTCAAGATATAAATTCATATCTAGACACTACAAGGGTATGTGGATCTATAATAGATGTACATAAGAGTAACAAATATGACAAGATGTTCTCGGCCGAATTCTCCCTAATCTGGTACATGACCAAATGCCTTGCTTCACACCTATTTTGACACTATCAGAGGATATTCATTGGAATTTCAAAAACTCATCATAAAAAATCATCAAGGATTTAAATAGAAGTTAACAATGAAAAAACATGGAATAACATAAGGTTTCATAGATTATGTAAGGTTTCATAATGAATACATAAAATAAGTAACGTTCCATGATTATGATGTTCTATAATTTGAAAACAATTTATCACACTATTCATGTTGTTTTTAGTTAATGGATCAAATATGAACGAGCCATGGTGTCAATTATTTTGATAGAACATTAAGTGATTGTCCTGAGAGGTAGAATTATTTGTGAGCTATAATGAAAATCCTCATTTCTATACACGCATAGATTTCTCAAGCTCTAAATAATTGTTGATATCTAAATTAAAAATGTGGAAACAACATTTAGTTGAGTAATTAATGATAAAAAACCTCTTTATTGTGTATTCTCTTCTAATATGAATATTGCTAAAAAATTTATTAGTATGACTCAATATATATCCTCTATTATCTAGTATTTGGAGAATGAGAAAATCATTATAGGTGTTTATTGATTAGAAGAGGAAGAAAAAAAGTAGCAGAATACAATTTAGAATACTAGGAAACAAGATGAAATTGAATCCATGGATTTGGATGTGTTTAAGAACTAATTTTAGATAAGTACATTCCTCATATTCATTGTACAAATATATATAAATGGTTATTTGAGATGACGCAATGGGATGATAAATCCCTTTGTACCTACGAGGATAATTTCAGTAGACTAGTGAGGTACACATCCTGAATTATCCTCTAGCATAAAACTTTTATTGATTGGTTCCTTAGTTTATTAAAGAAACATATCAGAATGGTGCTGGACATAATAAAAATTAGTAGTAATGACGATATTGTGTGTTGGGAAATTATTGTTTATATGGTGGTTGGAGTCATGTATCATCCTCATGGTTTTCAATAGTAATTAAGATGGAGTAAAAAGGAACCACTAAAAATCATGGGGAAAATAATATGAGTTTCTATTTATGCCTTTTTGTTGTAATGAATCATCGATGAATTTTTATCAACGGGTATATTAAATTTTTTATATTTGTAATTGAATTTCACCATGAAATTTATTTTTGATATAATGTGAAGAAGATTTCACAGAATTTTGATGGTGATAATGGGGAAATTAATGAACCTCCTAAGCTTTCGAGATACAATTATTAGGAGGATTAGAATTATGCTAACCATTTCCCAAAACTAAGGGCTAGTGATGATGATCAATGTCAGTATCCTCTCATAATGAGGGGCAAGGGGATGTATAATTGAATCACCAATTCTATCAAAGGGTTTTATAATGACAATATAAAAGGTAAACATGGTAACCACTCTAGAACTTATTAGGTCTTAATTGACACTATATCTACCTAACCTTTAATATCTACATAATTTCAAAAGTGTGTTAATATTCCTTCGAAATAATTATATTTGGTGTTTCAAGGGAAAAATAAAAATGGTATTATTATTTCATCCTATATCTATGATTACACTCTGGTTAATGTATTTTTAAATGTTCTTCCAAAAAATATTTTAAATCATAAATTTTTTAAATTGACTTTATCATAGGAATGTATTCTCTTTCTCTACATAAACCCAACATCAATTATTGAGGATGAGGAAAAAAATTATTTCAAACACTAATATAATGATCCATAAATTTGATGACAAACTAGAACATCCTATGGATATTAAATCTAGTCGGTAAGAAATAATTAACATTATAAGGGGTTTTATCTGAAATGGTTTAGGGGAAAATTAAAATCGATGATATGCCTATTTTTCAATAATAACAGGATGTCATTCTAGAAGAGACACATATCCTTCCACCATAATGCGATGTTCAGTTCTCAATGGATTTCATACCTGATACATAAACAATTTAAAAGATTAATTATATAATAACCCCAATTGAATTGCAGGAATTGAAGATAAAAATCAATGAAAACCTTGGTAAAGGACTCATTTGGACAATTATGTCATCTTGGGGTTCACCTGATTGTTTTTATGAAAAAAATTTCATTTATTGAGGCTGTGTTTTGTTTTATGTGAAAAGTGAACTACTTCCTCACCAAAGGATGATTGGTCGTTCTTCCATTATAGCCTCCCCATGTGAAAATTATTATGAAAACTACATTTATTTAAATAAATATGAAAATTAAAATTTCAATAATATATTTTAATTCAATTACAAAACATATAATTATACTTCCAATTTTGAGTAAATATGGAAATTTAGTTTGAATAAATGTGGACTACCACCCCACAAAGCAATGTGATTCATTCCCACACTACATGGAATGTATTAAAAATCTGTTTTGTGAAATTTTATAATATATATGATATAATAATTCAACTAGTATAATTATATATATTAATATATATATATATATATATGTTTGTGTGTTTGTGTGTGTTTCTGTGTTTCATTAAGAAATTTTATTCCAATAGGACAATAAAAAGGAAATACAGTTCAGGCGTACGTATGACCTACCATCTCTAGGAATAATTAATACTATTTTTTACTTCTATATCAAATATATTATTATGATACACAAATATAAAATATAAATTATATTTATAACATGTTTTAAATTCTATAATTCTTGATATATGTATAAGGACAAAAGATATGAGAAATTAATACACGTGTGAAAAAAAACAGATATTACCAAAAGTGAAACCATAACACAGAACTGTTAGAAATATGATACTATAATGTCATAATAAAACCATGAATGATATTATATATAAGAATATTATCCTGTATAATATTTATAATAATCTTATATTAATCATAAAATAAATATGTACATGTAGGAAGAGAATAAAAAAATAAGGCTAGGGGATTTCCTCTCACTTTCTATTTTGATGACATACATCATTTATTCAACACCCATTACTTTTTTTAGAGTGTATTCTGAAAAAATATGTATTATATTATTATATTAAATAAATTTATGGATAATGACAAATCCATTATATGATATTTAATTCATGGTGTTATGTTTTCAAAATATACAAAATTCTGAACATAGTTTTGTCTGAATTTTCATTCTTTGAGACACATGTTTTATTATGTACCCACATTATATTTCAAGGTGTATATACATATATTTGAATATTTATATCCTAAACCAACATAATTTGATGATATTTAAATCATCAATTAATGTCATTTTTTACATGGAGACTATGATTCCATGTTACCCTGTGGTATGAGTTTATTGAAGAACTATCATCATTAATCAAGATTGTTTATTATTATGCTTTATTTATTGAGTTTTACATATCCATATCTCATGAAAAAACAGGAAATTTAATATACAATGGTTATTCAATATATCTTCATGTTATATTCTAGTTTTTACTCTCTTTAGAACATAAGATATTTATAAAAATGTTTTTATAAAAATATCACTAATTTTCTCACTCTAGTATGTTATATGTTTTATTCAAAAAACCAGTTTAAAATAAATAAAAAATGTTTTCAAACTATCATGGAAGATCAGTTTCAAGGAAGAAAATATTTTTAATTATTTTATGGATTTCAAATCATAATTTTTATGATTTGGAATCTATTTTCAATGAAAAGTTTTTTAAAAATAGTTATGTTTCCAGATATAGTTTTCACTTGAGATTAAATATTTTTCGTATCAATTATTTTTTAATAACATAATTCAAAATTATTTCCAATGTAGGAAAACATTAATTTGTGTAACTCATTCCTTTCCCAAAAAATTATTCAAATTTTCTTTTCATATTATTTCTCTTAATAAATTATTTTTTGATGGAATTATGTTTATTGAATCCATTTTTATTTCACAGGTTATATTCATTTGAAACCCACATCATTTTATGGGTAATTTATTATATTTAAATGATTAGGAAACAATTATTTTTTCATAGGATATGATATGATTATATTTTTTTAACACCCTTTTCATTTTGTGGGTTATGATATGATTATTTGTGATCATTTGGAATGAGTATATTTTATTTCATTATGAGATGGGTAGAACATATATACCCCATAAATTCATTTGTTAATTATTTATACCTCATTAGATTTCCATGGCTGTAACGTGGAGCGAACTTAGATCATTATTAAGGGATGGAACAAATAGTGAACTCGGTTCAATAATATATGGATGGAATGGGTTGTTAAATAATTTTAGTGAAGGAATTTTTCCACTAATATGGAATTGACACCAATTACAAGAAAAATATAGAAATAATTATATATGCTTATGTTTCTTCAAAAATTACATGATTGAGTAATATGATACTATTTTATGTATTATGTTATGTATTTTTGTAATATACATTTCTTATTAAAGGAAAATATTTTTTCCATGATTCATGTTTCTGATATTTTATATGTAGGGTATGATATTCAATTTTCATAATCACTTTCTCATTCCCTTATGATCATGATTACACTTACGTATCTCTCTAATTTTCCAATAATAAGCATATAAGATCACCCATTTTTCTGATTCCTTTTACCCAGTTATGAAGATATTTATTATGTTTTATGTGTCTATGAAGGGTTATTTTCATTATGAATATAGTGGGAGATTTTGTAACTCATTTATGTACCAATTTTTATATTTCTGTATTTCCAAAGGGACTAGAATAGTAAATTATTCAGGCATGTCATTGTATAAAATATTATATATTCCAAAAAATTAATGTAATTATAATGTATGAAAATAAAGGGTCACTATACTTCATATCCGAGAGAATATTTAGTTAACAGTTGGAATATACAATTATAAAAGGTTAGTGAGAACCATAAGGAAATGTGTATTGTTATATCGGGGGATAGTGACATGTATAGAAAAATGTAATGGAATTTTGGCAAAGGATTCAGTGAGTATTTTTCAAGATATAAATTCATATCTAGACACTACAAGGGTATGTGGATCTATAATAGATGTACATAAGGGTAACAAATATGACAAGATGTTCTCGGCCGAATTCTCCCTAATCTGGTACATGACCAAATGCCTTGCTTCACACCTATTTTGACACTATCAGAGGATATTCATTGGAATTTCAAAAACTCTTCATAAAAAATCATCAAGGATTTAAATACAAGTTAACAATGAATAAACAAGGAATAACATAAGGTTTCATATATTATGTAAGGTGTCATAATGAATACATAAAATAAGTAACGTTCCATGATTATGATGTTCTATAATTTGAAAACAATTTATTACACTATTCATGTTGTTTTTAGTTAATGGATCAAATATGAACGAGCCATGGTGTCAATTATTTTGATAGAACATTAAGTGATTGTCCTGAGAGGTAGAATTATCTGTGAGCTATAATGAAAATCCTCATTTCTATACACGCATAGATTTCTCAAGCTCAAAATCATTGTTGATATCTAAATTAAAAATGAGGAAACAACATTTAGTTGAGTAATTAATGATAAAAAACCTCTTTATTTTGTATTCTCTTCTAATATGAATATTGCTAAAAAATTTATTAGTATGACTCAATATATATCCTCTATTATCTAGTATTTGGAGCATGAGAAAATCATTATAGGTGTTTATTGATTAGAAGAGGAAGAAAACAAGTAGCGAAATACAATTTAGAATACTAGGAAACAAGATGAAATTGAATCCATGGATTTGGATGTGTTTAAGAACTAATTTTAGATAAGTACATTCCTCATATTCATTGTACCAATATATATAAATGGTTATTTGAGATGAAGCAATGGGATGATAAATCCCTTTGTACCTACGAGGATAATTTCAGTAGACTAGTGAGGTACACATCCGGAATTATCCTCTAGCATAAAACTTTTATTGATTGGTTCTTTAGTTTATTAAAGAAACATATCAGAATGGTGCTGGCCATAATAGACATTTGTAGTAATGAAGATATTGTGTGTTGGGAAATTATTGTTTATATGGTGGTTGGAGTCATGTATCATCCTCATGGTTTTCAATAATAATTAAGATGGAGTAAAAAGGAACCACTAAAAATCATGGGGAAAATAATATGAGTTTCTATTTATGCCTTTTTGTTGTAATGAATCATCGATGAATTTTTATCAACGGGTATATTAAATTTTTTATATATGTAATTGAATTTCACCATGAAATTTATTTTTGATATAATGTGAAGAAGATTTCACAAAATTTTGATGGTGATAATGGGGAAATTAATGAACCTCCTAAGCTTTCGAGATACAATTATTAGGAGAATTAGAATTATGCTAACCATTTCCCAAAACTAAGGGCTAGTGATGATGATCAATGTCAGTATCCTCTCATAATGAGGGGCAAGGGGATGTATAATAGAATCACCAATTCTATCAAAGGGTTTGATAATGACAATATAAAAGGTAAACATGGTATCCACTCTAGAACTTATTATGTCTTAATTGACACTATATCTACCTAACCTTTAATATCTACATAATTTCAAAAGTGTGTTAATATTCCTTCGAAATAATTATATTTGGTGTTTCAAGGGAAAAATAAAAATGGTATTATTATTTCATCCGATATCTATGATTACACTCTAGTTAATGTATTTTTAAATGTTCTTCCAAAAAATATTTTAAATCATAAATTTTTTAAATTGACTTTATCATAGGAATGTATTCTCTTTCTCTACATAAACCCAACATCAATTATTGAGGATGAGGAAAAAAATTATTTCAAACACTAATATAAAGATCCATAAATTTGATGACAAACTAGAACATCCTATGGATATTACATCTAGTCGGTAAGACATAATTAACATTATAAGGGGTTTTATCAGAAATGGTTTAGGGGAAAATTAAAATCGATGATATGCCTATTTTTCAATAATAACAGGATGTCATTCTAAAAGAGACACATATCCTTCCACCACAATGCGATGTTCAGTTCTCAATGGATTTCATACCTGATACATAAACAATTTAAAAGATTCATTATATAATAACCCCAATTGAATTGCAGGAATTGAAGATGAAAATCAATGAAAACCTTGGTAAAGGACTCATTTGGACAATTATGTCATCTTGGGGTTCACCTGATTGTTTTTATGAAAAAAATTTCATTTATTGAGGCTGTGTTTTGTTTATCGGTAGTTTATGAATATAAAAATCAAGAACGAGTATCATTTTCCCCATATTGATGACTTTTTTTATCAATAGTGTGGAGATAAATAGTTTTCATAGTTTGAAATTCATTTTTTCTATCATCAATTTATTTTAAAGAAGGATGATATTCCCTCGATGAAAATCCATTCAAGTTATGGAGATAAAGATTTATATTGATTTATTTTGGTATAACTAATTTCGATGATATCTTCTTTGATATAATGAAATGAATTTGTAGACATTAACTCAATCAGTTATTGGTAGTATTTATAGACGATATTCTTATCTATTGAAATATAAAGGAAGTGAACGCAGATGAAATTATAATTGTACTAATTTCCCTTAGGAACGATAATCTATACGAAAAATTTACAATGTGTGAATATATTTTGAAAAATGTTTTATTACTGGGATACATAATATAAAGAGATGGTATAATAGTAGATCCATCAATCATATAGGTTGTTGAATACTACCATAGTCAATAAATGATGACTAAGATTCATATATTTCATGGTTTTGTGGGATATTTTCGATGGTTTGTGGATAATTTCACAAAAATATCTAATAATCCGACCAAGATAAGTTAGAAAAGTCTCTTATTCTTATAAAAATAAGCGTATAGGTAAAATTCAAAGGATTTGAATATAATTTTATTCATTTCACATGTGGTGACATTAAACTGCAGTGGATAAGGGTTTTTAACCTATATATATGCATCTAATAAGGGACAAGGATGTGTTATTATGAAAAATAACATGGTTATCACTTATATCTCAAAATTGTTGGCGATTCAAAAGAAAAATTACCCAACTGATGATTTGGAGTTAATTGTAGAAATTTTTACCTTAATTTTATATAGGTGTTATCATTATGGAAAAAGGTTTGATATATATATTGATTATAAAATTATGAAATATATATTCACCCAAAATAATTAGAACATGTTTCATAGAAGATGGGTAAATTTGATAAATTATTACAATTGAACAATACAATAATACCCAATGAAAGCAAATAAGATTGTCAATGCTTTGATTTAAGAGGATTATTGTATATTACCCGTGTTGATGATCACAAATGATCTAATATTTATAGATTTTAAAAGAATAGATCTAGAAATACTCATAGATGAAGAAAATAATATATTTATAAAATGAATGTTCATCCCTATATCCTTGTGAAGATTGTGGAGGTTCATAAGGATGATGTAGAATAGAAATATGAATTTATAAATTTTCTGATGTTTATCATTTCTTAGTATAGAATGATATGGTCCAGGAATCATGTATGTGTCTCATCCATACCTGATTTCATGAAGGATCTGTTGGATAAATCTTGTATTTCTTCATTGTCTATTCATCCTAGAAGTACGATGATGTATAGGGATATAAAATAATACCTCTGGCGGTTTGAACGAAGAGAGAAAGCATAGAGTTTTTTTTCTCATTACTTAGTATGAAAACAAGGTAAAAAAATATAACTATAAAAGTGGATTTTTCATTAATTACCTATACTAAAATGGAAATAGAAAAACATCAATATGGATTTGGTCATTAGACTACCCAACACCTCTAAAGTGTTTAATTATATATGTGGGGTAGTTTATCACCTTAAAAATTCCCAACTCCTCATCACTATCAAATACGAATCCCCTCTAGTCTAGCTGACATGATATACATTAATGAAGTTTTATGGTTGGATGGAGTACCATATTCTATTATATTGGATTAGGATCCAAGGTTCACCTTAATGTTATAGAGAGGTATCCATCATGAACATGATATAGAAATGAGATTCATTTTTTACTTTTCATCCTCAAACAGAATGAAATAATGAATTAATAATTCAAACCTTATAGAATATGTCAAATACCTGTTCTATATATTACAATGTTGGTTTGGAAAAACACCATCCACTAGTTGAGTTTTATTATAACAACGACATTCAATCAAGATTAAAGATGAAACCAATTAGATACCTATATGGGAGTAAATTTTGAGATCCAATTTATTGACATGAATTTCATTAATGTCATATTTTAGGACCAAAGATGGCTGAAGAAATGGAAAAAACGGTAGAGTCATTCAGCAATATATCATGGTAGATTAATGTTTTTATAATAGTTATTCTGAATACCAAAAATATGATATGGAAATATAATTTTGTGAAAACGTATTTCTAAAAGTCTCACATTAGTTGTAATTTTGGACATTTTGGAAATGGGGAATCTAATACCTATGTATATTATTCCTTCTCAAATTCTTGACCATATCAGGATAATAGTATATCATTTGTAGATTCCACCAAATATGTCTCAAGTCTAAGATTTTGTGCATGTGTCTTTTCTGAGGATGTACATACCTAACACTTCATAAGTTCTAAACTATGATTCGATACAATTTTAGTGGTATCATTCTGATACGAAATAACTAGTTGAAATTCTTGATCATATAAAGAAGAATCCATGAAACAAGACCAGTCACATAGTTAATGTATTTGTGGTGAAATCACCTGTTATGGGAAGATACATGGGAACTTCTATTTGTGAAAAATAAAATGTAACCTCATTTCATGTACAAGAATGAATAAATTTTATGGAGAAAATAATTTTACGGAGGGTAGAATGTTACTCCCTTAGTTGTTATAGACCATTATCCTCGTGAATAAATTAATTTTCGATGAACTTTGTCAAATATTACCTTCCTATAGAACTTAATCTTGATAAGTTACACAAAACATTTACTTGGTGTACATTACACACAACACCAACATCGTATACATTACACTAAACACTATATTTATTAGAAACATCATTTTATTGTTATAATAATTTGAACAAGATAATTAAAACCAAGAAGATGGAATTATTAATATTTATATTAATAAATATGTGTAAATTGTTTGAAATGGTTTTATAAAAATAAAATAGTTTAACAATGAATGATATAATTTTTTTGATAAAGTCCTTTCACATTTAAAAATAATATTTTCTGAAAAGAGTTGATTTTAATGACATTTTGGGAAAAATAATTACATTAATTTAGTACACATATAGAAACATAGTGTGTTAAAAAAACTCATGTTTGAATTTATAATTTCTATATTACCTAAGGTTTAATTTATTGGATTTTTTATGGAACATTATTTTTATATGAATAATGAAAAATAATGAGTTTTAATTCAACACTAGTTTTTAATCTAATTTAATTTTAAGGATAAATTTAATTTAAATATGGTAAAAAGTTCTTTTTGATAATATATTTATCAATCAAACCAATTTGGGTACTTTTAATCAATTTCACATTGAAATTTAATATAAAATCATAGAAAATGGTTGAATGTTTTTACATTAAAATCCCACATTATCGACCCAACTATGAGATAAAATTTAATTAAATTACTGCCACTATTATGATATTAATTTTGATAAGTAGTTTCCATATTTTTAGTCATAGTAATTTATAATTCATTACATTTTCATCTTAATTTTTGACCAATATTATTACTTAAGGTTAATAAAATTAATTACCAAAATTGATGTAAAATATAGTTTAAAAACTGAATAAACATTAATATTAACGACAAAAATGACATATAATATTTTCCAATAGAAATTTTTGTGTAAGTTTTTTAACCCTATTCTAATTTGGATCGAATTGTTTTTATTATTTTATTCACATATCATGGGAAAAAAGATGGTGGAATTCAATTTGCAAAATTTAAAAGAGTGTTTCTCCTTCACCACAAAAAAGCCTCCACTCATCCCACATCCTCAGCCTCTCAAGACACTTTGTCTAGAAAAAAATCATTCAAAATAGTTCCTAAAAGACCATAACCTAATCATATAATCCTTCCCTTTGGAATAATGAAATCCATCGAATCCATTTTGTGAAAACAGAATGGAGTAACCCGAATAAGTGGTAAAAATATTTCTCAAGTTCTTTTATAATATTTTAATTCTACACCACCTAAAATATTTTTATTAAACTAATTTATTACATTAAAAATTTAAAAAATATAATATTTTTAGGCTATATATTAGAAAAAAACATACACAACAGCCATCTATTGGGTAATGAAGATACAATTTATGAGTACGATGAATTATTTCCTCAATAATATATGATTGTTTATTAATCCATTAACTCTTCTAATGGTGTAAATTATAAGGGACAATATGTAAATATATAACTTATATTTAATTTATAATTATATTAATTTTTTTTAATTAATTTAAATCGTATATCTTTTTTACATTCAATTTTTGGTAAATACAATATTGTTGTTTGAGGAAGTGTGGACTTCTTCCCCCTCAATGAGATGTTATTCATAAACAAACTACAATGAAGGTATTACAGATATGTTTAGTTGAATAATATTACATATATAAAATAATTATTATTATGGAATACTTATATATATAAATATTTGTATATATATACTTATATGTCTTTTATTATCTTTTTTATAAGATGACATAAAAATGAAAACAACATTCATTCATACATTTAACCATCTATCTCCATGAAGGAGGTATTCCATTTAATACTTATATATCAAATATATAATTATATTAAAAATATAATTAATATAAATTATATTTATTTCAAGGTATAAATTAAAGAAATCCACATATAATTATAAGGACAAGTGATATAACAAAGTATGAACCATTCGAAAAACAAAGATAATATTACATGAAGTATACCCTTAACATAGATTAGTTATCAAGATGTTAAAAAAAGTCATAATAAAAATATATATGGTACTGGATATATGAATATTAAACTATAAAGTATGTATAATAAACATAAATTAAGTATACATGATGATTAAATGAGTTTAAATAGTGTCAAGACACAATGTAAGGGGATTTCAACTCACATTTTATTTTATTGAGATACATGCTTTATTCAATACTATTTATTTTTCTAAGGAATGTATTCTAATCATATATGTATTAATTTATTTTTATAAATTTTTTTTTATATTTATATATCAATTTCATTAGCTACTTCATGGAGTTAATGTTTCAAAAGCTACCATATTGGTAAGACAATTTTATCTCAATTGTACTTATTTCAAGAAAGTTGTTTTATTAAGAACCTACACACTTATTCAATATGAATATACACCTTTTACATGTTATATAACCAATAAAAATACTTTATGATATTTTAATATTCATATAAATTAATTTTTTAACATCTATTATATGATCCCAAGTTACTATGTGGTATGATTATATTGAAACAATCTCATTGTTTATTAAGAGTGTTTGTAATGATTCTCCCTTCATTGAAATATTATGATAGATATCTCAAGAATAGTAATGGATTTTATTATAATCTATTTATTCATTATATATTCATGTGTTAGTAAAATTTTACACTCTATGGAATTTATGATATTTATGGAATTTTTTATTAAATATGATCGCATTCCTATATTCGGTGAGAAATCTTTTTTATTCAAAAACTATTTTTTCAAAAAAGTTTTTAAAATTGTTTTCCATTGATCCATGAAGATAATTTTCAATTAAAAATTGATATAAAAAAATATTGGATTTTCAATGATTTAAATATATGATTTCAATGATATATTTAAAGAGAACGATTTTTGAAAATGAATTGCCATTTATGAATCATTATTCAACAGAGAAATGATAATTTAATAAAAAATTATTCATTAATTAATATTGAAAAATTATTTCTCATATAAGAAAGCATACATTAATGTAACTCATGAAATTATATAATATTTACTCACTGTTTCCGTTTATATTACTTATCATAATGGATTATGTTATGATGGGATAATGTTTATGAAACTCATTTCATTTTCACATGATACATTATTTTGAATCCAAATTCATTTTATGGGTTATTTTTTTGATTTAAATGAATTTAAAACCATAATTTTCTATATAAATGATATTATTACATGCATATAATAACCATTTCATTTCATGGGTTATGATATGAATATTTATGATCTAGGTGAACATGTATTTATGATTTCTTTAATGAGATGGGTGAGAACTAAATCTCACTAAAATGAATTTGGTAATGATTTATATCTCTTGTGATAAATATGGCTACAATGAGGAGTAGAAAAAGTTCAGTATTAGAGTAATGGATTGAGGAGTTAAATAAAAATAGTATTACATGGATGGAATTAGAAGTAAACCCAATCCAGTAAAGGAAATTTTTGACCCAGATGGACTTGAACGCAATGACTTAACTTCTATGGAAATCATTTTATATTGTTATTATTCTGCCACAATTACATTTTTTATTCATATGCTATTATTTTATAGACTATGACCAATATTTTATTATGATTAAAGTCTTATGAAAATTCATGATTTATACCATGATTGATGTTTATGATCATTGATATGCAGGGTAAGAAATATTATTTTCATGATCATGCTCTCATATCCTAATTTTTATTAGTATGATATAATATATCCATTTTTATACCATAATTAAAATATAATCACAATTATTTTTATGATTCATTCCCCCAGGATATGAATATATTTATTATATTTTATGAGTATGAGAAGGGTGGAATTCAAGAATAACCTTGTGGGAGATAATGTAACTCATTTATGTACCATTATTTTTGTTTGCATGTTTCAAAAGGCAGTAGAACATAAGGATATTTGGGTGACTGTTAGTATAAATATTTAGGTATTCCACAATATTTATGTATTTTTAATTTATGATATGTGAGGTTCTCTGTACATATCATCATGAAATTCCTTAGAAAAATGGGATTAAGATAAAATGGATTACCTCACATTCGACATCATTAAGGCATGTTCAAAAATAATTTATAATGGTTTAAATAATTTTATTCACTCATCAATGAAATATAATCATATTTATAGTACATTATATTATTTTAAAAAAAACTAAGAATCATTCATTAACAATATTTCTTAATTTTAGTTTATTTGAGTGGCCTGTTTCATAGTTTTCTGACCGAGTCATTTGTGTTAAATTAAAAATGATGTTGTAAATGGATTTTAAAAGACCCAAAGGGGAATAAAATAGTATTATTTACTTATATATTTATAAAGTTTTCCCTATATAATTTTTATTTATTACATGATGTTCATTCATTACATAAATTTTAATAATAAATGTTTTTAATATTTTGGTCGTTATCCAGAACAATGAAAAAAAATATAATTTTATTTAATATTAATATTATATATTAGTTATAAAATATGAGATAGATTATATTTTACATAATAAAGCATTATTTATCCAAAAATTAAATTTTGAGAAAATCAATGATGGAGTTAATAGAAAAATTAGATAAATATTATCCACGAAGTTCATTAACCAACAGAACCAAGTTAATAATTCAAATTCTCAAAATTAAATGAGTTGATAAACGAAATTTATATGAGACATCACATTAGTAATCTAAAAATAAATTATATATATGATTTTATATTTATCATTAATTTCTGTATTAAAATGGTTAGGTGAATTTTGGAAAAAACTAAGAGAGGTATATTGGGAAACGTACAACATAAATATCAGATCCTTGAGATACCATTGAGGAACGTTTATTTGGCCTCTGAGTGAGACCAAATAAACTATAACATGGGAATAGATAGGGTGATACTTTTTATAGAGATAAGTGGATAAATAATGATTATTCTGTCAATATTTTGTGGAGATTGTTGATATTTATAATTGAGGAGATGTCGGTTTAAGTGAATAAAGTAATTAATAAATTATATTTAAAGCTAGAAACATGGAGGTGTCATTGATATAAATGAAATTTTATATTAATTTTGATTTTAATAGATGGATACGGTAGATCCAATCCTATAAGAACACTATGATTTTGTTATTTTTCATTTTTTAAGACATTACATTATTATCTTTAACTTGAATCATTTTTTACCAAAATCATGGTAAATATTTTTTCCCATGAACACTATTTTTATTCATAAAAAATAAATTAAATATAAAACCTAATTTTATTCTCTTCGTTCAAATTATTTAATCCATAATTCCTTATTCAATCTAAAAAATTGGAAGAATTTGATTGAAAAATTATCTCACAGACAAAACGTCAAATTTGGGTTTTAAAGTGAAATGTTCATAAGTTTGAAATGATTATATATATATATTTTAATTATAAATTGATTAATATGTACTAAATTTGTATTAATCCCTTATTATTATTGTAATTATAATCAAAAAACAATTTATAATATATTTTTATTATATAAATAAATCAGATGAAAATGTAGTTTCAAAATAAAATGTCACAATTTTCACTATTAAACGTAAAACGAGACTTATAATAAAAAATACAGAAATTATCTCCAAGATAATAATTATTTCCATAATTTAAAAATGATGATTACTTTTTAAAAATAAATTTTAAAAATTGGTAATAAATTCTATTTAAAATAGGCGCACCATCAATAGGTGTAACAATTTTCATTCTGAAAAATATATATTATTATGCAGAAAATTGGATTTATTAATATCATATGGAAAAATTATTAGATTAATATTAATACATTTTTATGAATATATAATATACTAATGTCATTGATATGTCTTTATAATAGTGGTAACTTTATTTTATTAAGATAAAATTTCATTATAAGGATAAAATAATGTTTTTTAATAAAAAACATGTTATTTATAATCAATTGGTTATTATTTTTGTTTATATTATAATGTTAAACATAGAATTAATTTTATTAATGTTGGTGAATTATATTTTTCTTACTTAATTAATCTCATAAATTCCCATCATTTCAATGGATTGTTGATCACATCTATAATACAAAGTTTAGATATTTATTTAAGTTTGATGTGGAGTATATTGTATGATATTGAGAATATTTTTTCCTTTTAATTTTTAGGGGTATAACATTATCAACCATTTAATAAATATTTCCTCTAAATTTGTAATTTCACTTTTAAAAACAATGGTTTAAACTATAAAATTACAGCATTTGAAACCATCATCATAAATAGGGTTAATCAAACAATACCTCAATGTGTGGGAATGTGATATGTTATGGACGACATAAAAATTGGGCTTTGAAAAAAGAAAACATTACTAGGATTTGATAAATGGGTAATGGGAATAAAATATATCCATAACGATCGAATGTAGAATTATAGATAATATGGTTATCAGAAAATCTACAATCACAAAACCATAATTTTGTTGTGGTTCAATGAGTAAATTGATTTCATTTTTAGAAACATAATCAAATAACAATAAATTTTTAAAATAAATTTCATATATTTGATGAATATTTTTATGAATGGTACTAAGGAATATTATAATAACATTGAATGTAGAGTTTTATCCTCTTATATAATGTTTTATCATTCTGGGATATCTTATTTGTTTTTTAATCCCAACACATAATTAAACTATATTATTAATTCCGGATTTATTTTATAACATTTTAATTTTCAGATCCATATGAATTATGAAAAAAATATGTGAAGATGAATGGAATTTTTACAGCAGTATTAGTGTTTAGTAAGTTTCATTTTTATTTTGTTCTTGTAGATAAAGTTTTAGCAATTGATAACAACGATTTAGAGTTTCTTCAATATCTATTTCATCGATTTTGTAACATAACATTGAATAACATGTGTTGTGTTGGTGTTGGAAAAAAATATTTTTGAAAAATATATTTAAAAGAAATATAATATCAACACAATAGATAAAAGATACATTTTATAAAAAAAATCGAACCACGTTTGTTTTGAAAAAATAAATTAAGGGTCTTCTTAATGTACCATATTTATGACGTATAATACTATATGTTTAACATAAATATAAATTTTCTTCATCAGTTATCCTTCAATGGAAGATACATTGAAATCAGTTTATTCTTCATAGTCACGTGATTAGGTAAAGTATTTGAAAATTGCCTCAAAATATATATATATTTTCTATATATGAGAATATTGAGAAAAAGGGAATTGATTTTAAAAAACCCATGAATTATGTTGTTATTATTTTATACATGCGGCATTTGATATTTCATACAATTCTTTCCATGAGAGTTGTATGTCCGAAAAAGTTTCCAAATCATCTAAACATGACTTTGTAATAATAATTGTTAGAAGTTTGTCAGAATGATATATATATTTTTTATATTCTACTCCTTCCATTGGTAACTAAATTTACTTCATGTAATATTTTTTAAACAATTTTCTCATAATATACACATAACATTTTATCCTTTGTTTAACCAAATGTCTTAATCCCTAATATTCCCTAAACCCTACTCTGATACCAACTATAAGAACCCTTACATAATCTATTAATATTATTTTATATATAAACAACCTTCCACATTTTTAAATTAATATTAATCTCCATAGTTTAATGTTTTAGAGAATTAGGAATACTTATAAAAATTAAACATATAAATTTCAAGTGTACTTTTATAGTGAATATCTAGTTTTATCACTATTGGAAACACTTTATTAATTTCAAAATAATATATTATTTGATAAATCATCCCAAATTTGAACATGACTTATTACATACCCTTACTAATCAATAAATCTTATGGAAAATATTTAATGATGTTGGATGATAAAAAAAGTTTATATGGGATATAAAATGTTTTGAAACAGTTAGTTCGGTAAAATCATGAAAAATCATATAACATTAACCTTCAACATCAATGTTCTCTGAGAAAATAAATAAAACATTTTCACATTAAAAAAAATCATGAAAACCCATAGTATGAAATTAAAACCCCTTTATGTTACTTAGTCCATCATATACATAAATACAATTCAAAACTAATTTAATTTGAATAACTGTAAGGCTGACTTCCAACATTATCATTTCCCAATGAATTTAGAGATCTTCAATCATGATCACCCATTATATAAGCTAGATCACGATGACCTATTTATCATATAATGTTCAAGTAACATATCAATAGTAAAATAATATCATCATAAAATCATTTAAAACCTTTTAGGGCTATATGAGATCACTTTAGTATAAAAATTATCTTTTTTAAAACCCATTCTCAATTCTAAAAGATGATTTCCATTGTAAAAAAATTTCCAATACAAAAATAACTAAACAAATAAATATATTTTATCATTTAATGAAACATGAAATCATGTAAAGAAATCCGAAAATTAAATAATGGCCCCCATGGTGGAAGAGTTATTGTTGTCATGTGCAATATGAATATAACATTTCATTTATCATTTGTAAAATTGTTCAATATAAACCATGTAAAACAGTTATTTTTTTCAATAAAATTAAATAAATTTAAGAATATGAATGATGTTTACTATATAATAAATTTATCTAAATAATATCAAGAAATGTTACATAGAGATAGAGATATGATAATTAAAACATTAAACATTCAATGTGTCCCATTCCAATTTGAAGATTTGAATCATAATATCATTGAATGAATTAAATTTAGAAAAATATTAAATAAAATGTGAATGGATAAAATATGAATATATAATGTCAAAGGGTATGTATAAAGAGCGTAGAAAATAATAAAGGTGGATATTATTAAGAAATGTTTTTATGATATGAGATTGAGGAAAAATCTATTGCTTTACATTCTACTTCCTTCAAAACATGATCAAACCTCCATTATAATTAATTATTAAAGTTTATAAACTCATTATAGAATATTATTCATGTTAATTATAACATATATGATTTTTACAATATCTTATAACCCATTGATTAATAATAGTTTGTTATTTTCTGGGATTCACGTGCATTTGTTTCATAGTTTATTAATCAATAAATATCGATAAATATATTACTATTTATCTAAAATGAGATTAAAAATAGAAAAGTAAATTGAAATAGTATTAATTCTCCTCATGAAGTATAAATGGTGTAAAATCAATTAATTATTTTAACTATACCTTCAATTTAATTTCCATTCCTGCTTCGTTGTAGGGGTTTCTCATTCATTTTTTGACAAAAGGGTGAGTTTTTATTATTATGGCCAAATCATGAGCTAATATCGATATTTAAAAACCAATATTATTTATTTTAAAAAAATTCATAATTTTTCTCCCATTCCTCTTCCAAAATGTCCACTTTAGACCTATTAAAACCAATATGTCAATTTGGAACCTTAATGAATCAATAATCCTGGTAGATTTGGGTTTATATTTAAGGAATTGGGATTACCTGTAACCCCATTTCTCGTTTTTTAAATAATGTCAATTAATATCATATTCAATTACTATTATTTTTTTGGTGATTACTACTCTCACTAAAATCCACTTACCCTAGGAACACACCAATATATTTTCACCCTCTTTGGAGCTCATATGCATTGCGAATTAGGGCATAACATCTTAGGCTTTCTCAAATCATCCGGGTTTAAAGAGGTAATTTGTTTTTTTTTCATAACTCCTTCAATTCATAATATGTTTCCACCATTTACATTCTCACACGACCTTCATAGCCTTATTCGAACCTCAATATTATTTTATGTCTTTTTGGAAATTCATCTACTAGTGTATTTGGGGAGATTTCTTCTAGACCCCTCAAGTAAGTGGGTCCCCTTCATTATTCCTCCCATTTTATTAGGGTTTTATTCATTTACAAAGGGATTCATCTTAATATTAAAATTTTTTCTAATGTCTAGAATGCGGGTATTTGAACCCTGGGATTTTTCTTCAGTATGTTGGTCTCATCTTGTGGTTTTAGGCTTGATCTAAGTCCCTTGTGGTGCGGAAGTGGTGCTGTTGAACTCTCGTAAACTGAATCAAGGGTTTTGACACTTGTGGAAGGTGATTCGATGTTTTATCATAGCTAACTGATATTGAATTTCTCAATATTCATTTTTTATCAAACTTCTTATTTATTATCCTTGCTGAAATTTTTGGTTCTGGTGATGTTTTTTAAGAAAATTAGTTTAGGTACAAATTTCATAATAAAATAGTTGTTTTACATGTCTATTATATGTTATGACTATTGGTGTTGTTTTATAACTCTTGTTTTGGATTTATAAAAATATTTAGTGCTAAAAATTATGTTTCGGTGAATATGGGGTTTCACATATAGATCAATGTTGGATTTTTAATGGATTTTGTGTGCAAATCATAGTTAAATTTTGTAATTTTTTTCTATTGAAATTATTAAGATTCTATTTAGTGATGAATGTGGTGGAAGTCTTGTGTAAATATGTTTTTTTTTGGATTTTTATGACTATAAATGATTTTTTTATGTTCTAATGGATTTTGATAACATGTGATAATGATTTGATAACAATGGAGGGATCCCAGGTATCTAAGAGAGTGGATATGTACTAGTATGCTAGTGATCTAGAGTGGTTTTATCCATGATTCACTGAGATATATGGATAAAGGGAAAACTAAGAAAAATATATTGATGATGATTTGTGACCACTAGTATTTGGGTATGTTCCCTAATACTATATTGTGTAGGAGAAAATATTTTTCTTTGGTATCTTTACACAGAGATACGATGTACATGGGGCCCGATACTAACTATTTCCAAATAGTGCTCCTGAGATTTGTGATCATTGAATATTTTGTATTTATCATTGGAATATAAATGTTTTGGGGGGAAAATATATTATATTACATGTTATATTGAATTGTTCTCACTCATAGAAAAATCAGTTTCAAAACAGTCTATATTTAAATGTTTTATTATTTAGAAATTATTTCCACCACTTATTTCTTTTCAGTAATGGATTTATTTTTTGTCATCTATTTCATACTATATGTACTCTCTTGGAGGTATCCTATTAGTCATAGGGTCACACCCGACTTACACCCATTAGGAGTAGGTAGGCTTGACCATGTTTGACCTAGGAAATGATAGGGCCTTGGGTGATGGCTATTTGGGATGTTTGTTCCCTTCTAGGGTGAGGTGTTGTGGAGACAACTTTTGGGTGCTGACCCAATATCATGTAGAGTTCTTGGGGCTGTTTTTTCTGGTAATTTTATTTCTATTTGGACCTATTGTTTTATGTTTAAACCAATTTATTCTATTCTGGAATTTGTTTAATTTTTTTGGCATGAATTTTCATATTCTGTTTATCGACTGTTATGAGGTTTTATTTATACATACATCGATTTATCATTCCAAATCCATAATCTATGATACCGAGAACTTGTTCCATCCTGTGGGGATAGGTAACTCCCTTCAGCAATTTCCATGGGCCGGTTATGGTTCTGGTTTTGATTGTGACAAGATTCAGTTTGTGAAAAAATGGTATCCAAGCTGGTTAATAATATTTAGTTATATTATTATTTTGGGACGAGTCGAGCTAGAAAGGATCTAGGACATTCGGTTCTCGGACATTTTTTCATGAGTAGGGTACTTGGACCACACCTCCCTTGGATGACCTTAAGTCACCATGGGACATTCAATTTTTTTACTTCACTTCTAGGTGAGATGCGTGGGCTACAAACTACACGTGGACATCGGGTGGGGGTGGGGTAGTTGTTTCTATTATCACTTTAATGTGTTAGGATTGTTTATATTTTATGTTATTGATGAAATTTTTGTTAATTTTTTGCTAGTTTTTTTCTTGTGATTGTTGTCAATTATAGAAACATGCATCCCCAGAAAGCTCACATTAACCCATGGGGGGAAGCTGGAGAGGGTTCTTCATCACCGATTGATCAGAGGCTAGAAGAGCTTATTGTTCAGGTCATCCAAAATCTAGGGCCTGAAACAAATCCTATTCTGGCACCTGTAATAGTAGAAGAAATTGGGACTAGGAAAAACAAGGCCTAGGAGTTCCTAAAACAGAAGAATAATACTTTTCGAGGTAGCATAAAGCCCAGGAATTAGAGGAATGGATCCAAAAGATCGAGTTCATGTTTGAGTTCTTGGACACACAAAAAAAGGTCAGGGTGAAGTGTGCTACTTTTCTGTAGGATGGTCCTAGCCGTAAGTGGTGGGAATATGTACTTCAAACTGGAAGGAATGGGAAGCTACGCATGGGAGATTTCAAGGTGTACGTCAATGAATAATACTACCCTAAAGTCTTAGCATATGATAGATCTCAAGAGTTCATAGATATTGTTCATGGGGATATTTCTGTTATGGAGTACACCAATCGTTTGGATGATCTTTCTTGGTATTCACCTAAAATAATCTCTAATTATCAAGCGAAGTTCCTAAGGTTTAAGAGAGGCTTACAACCAGAGAAGAAAAGGAATTGAGGGGAGCATTGGAAAAAGGGAGGTGGTTGTTCATGCCACTCTCCATGGCAGTTTTCACCAGTGGGTTCTGATGTGATACATGTTGGATTCCCCATGTGTGGGAGGTTGGGTCACATCCAACCATCATTCCCATTTACTCTAAATACATATTATCTTTGTGGAGGTATGAGTCACTTGCAGCGATTTGACGAGGTGGCACATCCACTTCAGAGTGGGAAAGATCGAGGGCATCAAGAGGATTTGCAACTATGTCACAACTATCTAGGATGGAGTGATCAGGATATGGGGGTGAGGTGGTAGTGATGGGTCATCAAATGGGAAGAGCCAGTTTAGGTAACACCCATATTCTAGCTTTCGTCCATAGGTAGAGACACTATATCTACATGTGGTGCATCATGCACTACCAGGATTAGATGGGGGACTGTCTAATGTTTGAGGTACCCTTATGATTTCATATTCTATAGATGATTTTATTTTTTGAAACTGGTACCCTTATTTTATTCATTTCTACCATTTTTCGAACACACTGAATTTTCCAACTAATCATTTTTCTTTGCTATGGAGTTGGTGACGCTGCTGGGAAGGTTAAAGGAGAAGGATCTCTTGTGCTATTCATGTGCACATTCTTTGTCAGAGGATATTATGGCGTTGGATCTCCAAGTCTTAGATATTGATCTATTTTATGTGATACTTGGTATGGGTTAATATGTACACATTTAGGAATACATTGGTTTCTATAGGCGCTAGGTAAGTCATCAGGTGTTTTTTGGGGAATAGGATCCTCAGTCGAGTCGTGTGAGACCTCAACTCCCAATGATGGTTTGTCATGTTTTCAATTATTCTCTATCACGATAGAGTAAAATGGTTTTTTTCCTGTTGGTGGACTACCTCATGTAGTGGATGAGTTTCCAGAAGTATTTTTGGATGATCGTTCTTGATTTCCATAGGAGAGGTATGTAGAGTTCTCGATTGATCTGGCACCGAGAACATATCTAATATCTCATACCACATATTGTATGACCCTACAGAGCTAAGGGAATTAATGATATAGTAGAATGTCTTAGGGTCAAAAGGATTCATTAATCCGAGCGTATCTCAGTGGCCCGCTCCTATGTTGTTCATGACAATGGTCAACGAATCCCTCTGGTTGTGCATTTTCTACTTGAAGATGAATCAGGTAAAAATAAATAACAAATATACGAGGTCCAACAATAGATGAATTTTTCAATCATTTTTTGGGGGAAATTTGATTTTCTAAAATATAATTGCGTTCGTGCTATCATAAACTCATGCAGAAAGAAACAGATTTCCCAATGAAATTATTCCAAAGAAAGTACGACCACTACGAGTACAGGGTCATGCACTTCAGATTGACCAACGCAGCAGTGGTCATTAAAAAATTCATGAACTTGGTGTTCTATTTGTATATTTATTAATTTGTCGTGGTATTTTCTGATGACATCCTATATTATTTGTGATACTAATTGGAACATGAGCAACACTTTCAGATCATTCTAGGTACCTTATCAGAGAATCACCTCTATGAAAAGATGTCCAAGGGAATTTTTTGGATCTGGTAGGTAAAATTTCAGGGGGATGTTATCTCAGAGTAAGGAGTTTTGGTAGAACAAGAGAAGATCACTACAGTTATTTCATTGGAGAAGGTGAAGAATGTGTTTGAGATCAAGAGTTTCCTTGACTTTATTCCTAATTATATGTATTTATTTTGAGATTTATCTCATGATACATTACCGATGAGCACACATACCAAGAAAGCGGTGAAGTTTTTATGGGGCCCATAATGTTATAAATCCTTTGAGGGGTTGAAGAGGGAGTTGACTACCACCCCATTTATGATTTTTCTAGAGGATAGAAATGGGTATGTGGTGTATTGTGACACACATGTACAGGTATCAGGAGAGTACTATTATAGGATGATCATGTAAGGGTGTAAGGATCTCACCAATTATTACAACATAAAAATAATTACCAGAACCCTAACATGGAGTTCACATTTGTGATGCATGTTTTCAAGACTTTTCATCACTATCTATTTCTGGAGATGTTTTTGTTCTACTCTGATCAAAAAATCATTGCCTACATCTTCTTGCAGAAGGATCCCATCATTAGGCAGTTTAGTATGATTGGGAAAGTGCATGGGTTTTACTTTGACATTGTCCATACCCTAGGCAAGGGTAACGTCATGGCCGACACCTGAAGTAGAAGATTCCTAGTTCAGGCCTTGAATAATTCCATGGATGAGGGGAATTTGGTGATAGTATCTACTCAGATGAATGTAGAGACCACGAAGTAACATCGGAGTTATTTCTTGGGGATAATTCAGTTGACTCCTCCAGTGGATCTAATACATCGGGAAAAGACTGTTGATGAGCTTTGTTAGTAGTAAAAACTGTTTCATCATGGTGGGGAGACATCTTATGATTGATCATCATATCTCAAGGGCATCATGTGCTTCAATGGACGTTTAGTAGTACCATTATCTCTGTGGAAGGTTGTGATGTAGGTGAGCCACCAACCTTAGTGGGATGTCTATCCAGGTGTGACGATGTTGTAATATGATGTCCGTCATTATTTTTTCCTGCTATCTAAGTGTTGAGACATCGCAAACAATGTGCCGAGATGCTACAGATTCCCACAGGTGAAAGCATAGCGTCAATGGGCCTTCAGTTTGGTCCAGTCGTTAAACATTCCTACATGAATGTGGGAAGAGTTCTACATGGACTTCATTTTTGGCTTGCCTCATACACCTTAGTGTTAGAATTCAATTTGGTTGGGGATTTATCTTCTGAAAAAATCATCCCAGTTTATTCTGATCAGATATAAAGCTAATGTAGATGAGATGAGCCATTTTTATCTTTATTAGATGGTAATGCTCCATGGTGTTATGTCCGTACTTCTATCAAGTAGAGACCCCTGTTTCAATTCATGGTTTTGGGAAGGCCTTACAAAGCCCTTGGGGTCTCATATTGACATGAGAACAACATAACATCATCAAATGGATGGTCGAGAAGAGAGGGAGAAACATATATTGGACAATATTCTCTATTCATGTGTTATAAAAATTGAAGGTTCCTCGGATATACATTTGTTATTGGTTTATTTTTCATATAATAATAGTTTCCAATCCTCGATTCGAATGGATCCTTTTTAGGAGCTCTATGCTTGGCCTTGTCGACCCCCTTATGTTTGGTTGAGGTAGGTGAGACCTCAATGCTGGGGTTGAGTCTTGTGTATGAGAAATTTGAGAATGTCAATTTGTTGGGGAAGCACTTATTGAATACCAGAGTCTATAAATAATATGCTATCCAAAAGCATCATGACCTAGGGTTTATTGTTGGTGACATGGTATTCTTGAAAGTATCCCCACTTATAGGCCATCGTCGATCTGGAATGAAAGAGAAGATGCTGCCATTATATGTTAATCCTATTTAGTTCACTGTGTCTATTGGAATGGTGGCATACAGTTTGGAATTATCTTCTTAGTAGACATAGTTCCACGATGTCTTCTTTGTCACCCATTTGAAAAAATACAACCGAGATCCATCCCATGAACTGAACTGGGAGGAATTAGATACAGAGATTGATTTTTCAATTTTTGAGCAGCCAGTATGAAAAGTGGACATCCAGGAATAGGTTATTTGGGGAAACTCTATTCCCAAAGTCCAGGTTCTTTGGAATCATGGTAATGATACACATGAGACTTGGGAGCATAATTTGTGGGTTGATAAGGAGTACTCATTCTTTTTTTTTATGATCAAGATTTTGGTTGACATTCTGGTGTGGAAAGTGATTCATGGTATAAATAATTGTCAAATACATGAGTTATTTTAAATTTAAATTTTATTTAATTACCATTGTTGTTTTGGGGGGGGGGGTTTCCATGCATTTTTGGAGTAAAGGGTGCCTTTTCACTACTTAGGCCAAACCATGAGCCCATTTCTAGATTTATAAACCCATTTTCATTCTATTTTATCTTATTCTTTTCAAAAGTTTTTCACCCATTCCACATACAAATGGACTCCCCTAACATATTTACTCAACCATATCAATTTTTACCCTTTATAAATGAATAATCACGATGAATTTGGGTTTTTAATTCAGGAAGTGGGCCACCCCATGACCCCATTTCCAGTTTTTTTTAATATGTTTATTTAACATGTTATTAAATTTTTATTATTTTCCATTGATTCATACTCTCACCAGAGCCCACTGACCCTAGGTGCGACCCCATTCTCTTTTCACCCTATTTGGAGATCTTATACACAGCGAATTTGGGAAGATCTTCTTAGGCTTTCTCAAATCGTCTATATTTGATGAGATAACTTCTTTTCTTCATAACTCCTTCAATTTTTCTTATATTTCCTCCATTTCAGTTATCAAATGGAATTATCAGCCTTATTCAAACAAAATATTGAATATTTTCTATTTGGAAAATCAGATACTAGGGTATTTGGGGAAATTTCCACAAGATCCCTCATGTTTATGGGTCTCCTTCCTTCTTCTTCCCATTTACTTAGGGTTTCTTCCATTTTCATTGGGTTTATTCCATTTATTATTGTTTTTTATAATGTCCCGATAGTGGGGATATGAACCTAGGGTATGTTCTTGGGGTTCTTAGTTTAATATTGTAGGTTAAGGCTTGATTATAGACCTTTGTGGTGCAGTAGTGGTGCAGTTGAACATTCACACAATGATTCATGGGTTATGACACTTTTTGTCAGAGATTCGATGTGTAAGAACTTCTAAATGGGTTATCATGGATAAATTTACATTTTTAGTACACTTCCCCCTCATTATCCATGCTTTGATATTTGGTTTTCGTGATGTTTGTTATAAATATGATTTTCAATTACCAATTTTATGTTAAATTGGGTGAATTACATGTCTATTATATGTTATGCCAATTGGGGTTTTTTTATTACTCTTGTAATGGATTTATAAAAAAAATTAGTGCGGAAAATTCTATTTTGGTAAATAAGTGTATGCACATATTTTTCAAATTGGGGTTTTAAATGAATTTTGTGTGCAACTCATTTTTAAATTTTGTTATGTTATTCTGTTGAGATTTTAATGGTTTTATTGAGTGAAGTATGTGGTGCAATGCATCTTTGGAAACATTTTCTGTTTTTATGACTAGAAATAAAGTGTTAATGTGCTAATGGATTTTGGAAACATTTGAAAATGGTTTTATCACAATGGGGGAAACTAGGGTATCTTGGAGGGAAAATATGTACTAGTACATTAGTGATCCATAGAAAATTTATCCCTGTTTCACTGAGTAAAATGGATAATGAAAAAAATACAAAATTATATTGATAAAGGATTTTGACCATTAGGTTATGTCTATAATCCCTACATGTGGCTTGTGCATGAGAACAAAATTTTATATTGTTACTTTACACCGTGAAATGATGTATATGTTGCTCGAGAGAAACTAGTGCATATGGGAGTTCTCGAGATTAATGCTCATTGATTTTAATGTATTTATCTTTGTAATATCATTGTATTGTATAGAAAATATAGTATCATACATTTATTATAGAATTTTTCTCACTCATTGAAAATTTCCATTGAAAATTGTCGACATTTAAAAAAAATTCTTTAGAAATTACTTCCACCACTTCTGTATTATCAGAGATGGCATGCATTGTATCTTATATTGCATACTCTATGAAATATATTATATTAATAATATTAGAAGTATGGTCACACCCTACTTACAACCCTTGTGTGTAAGTAGACTCTATCATGTTTGACTAAGGTAAAGGTATGGCCTTAGGTGTTGGCAGTTCAGTTTGTTAGTTCCCTTCCATGGTGCGGTGTTGTAGAGATGGATAGTGGTTGATGATCCCTTTTCATTTAAACTCCCTGGTAGTATTTTACAGCTACATTATTGTGTATTTGGACCTCTAGTTTTATGTTTAAACCTATTTATTCTATTCTAGATTTTGGTTGATGCTTCTTTGACAAGAATTTTCAGATTCAGTTTATTGATTGTTTTTGTGTTTTATATATCTATAAATAGTTGAATAATTCTCAACCCAATGTTTATAATACCTGGGATCTTGTTCTTTCCCATGGGGATAGAGAACACACTTCAGTACTGGGCATGGGTCAGTTTTGGTGTTGGTTTTGAGGGTGAAAATATTTGGATCATGAAAAAATAGTATCAGATAAGGTTAATGTTTTGGGATATATAATTATTTTGGGTTGAGTCAGGCTAGACATGAGCTAGTACTTTTGAGACATGGATATTTGTTTTTTTTTTGTTTCTCGAACTGCACCCCTCTTAGAATACCACAAGTCACCATTGAAAATTGGAATTTTCTATTTGACCTCACTTCTAGGTGCGACGTGTGGGTTATACACTAGACATGGACATGAGTGGGGTGTAGTTGTTGTTTCTTTTAACGGTGTATTATGCTTGGATTATTTATATTTGATTTTGTTGATGAATGTTTCATAATTGTTTAATTTTTTTTCTATTGTGAATTTGGTATTGATTAACAACATGAATCCAAGAATTCTCACATTCACCCACGTGATGTAGCGGGAGAGTTTTCTCCCTCCCTACTTGATCAGAGGCTAGTAGTGGTTATGGTTTGGGGTATCAAATCTCTAGGGCATGGATCGACACATGTTCTATCTCTTGTTATAGATGATGACACTGGTCATAAGAAGGACATGGCCCGAGTGTTTCAGAAAAAACCCTTCTACTTTCTGTGGTATCATAGAACCACATGAAGTAGGGGAATTAATAGAAAATATCGAGAACATGTTCGAGTTCCTAAAAAAACCTGAGGTGGTCAGGGATATGTATTCCTCTTTTCTGTTGGTTGGTTCTAGATGCAACTGCTGGGAATCAATACTTCAAACTAGAAATAGTGATCAGACGTGCTGGGGAGATTTCAATGTCGTTTTAATGAACACTACTTCATTGAAATATTGTTATATGATACATCCCAAGAGTTCATGGATCTATTTCTGGGGGAACGTTATGTGATGGATTATTCTAACTGTTTTGATGAATAGGTTTGGTATACTCCTTAAATCATCTCTTATAAGAAACTGAAGGCCCAAAAGATTGATATAGGCATACGGCCTGAGATATACTTTCATTATTTCTTGATTATGATGAGGACCTATTCCGAGGATGTTGACATTATTTGTATGTTGTAGATTGACTGAAATGGAGCAGATGGTTTTTATGGGACAATATCAGTAGTGGGTAGTCATATTTCTTCAATGACGGAAAGGAAGCAAGAGGAGAAGGAGAAGATATGAGGTTGTAGTTTAGGCCACTCTTATAGGTAGTTTTCATCTATGTCCTATGATGCATTATTTTTCATGTGCCTCCATTGTGGGAGGTCAGGGATCATCCAACCAGTATTCCCATTTCATCTGAAGCCCTGTTATCAATGTAAATGTATGGGTAACTTGGACCAATTTTGTTGGTTGGCATGTCCACATCAGAGTGGGGCCGGATCATTGGTGTCAAGTTGAGTGTCAGATTTGTTAAAGGCGTCGAGGATGGTGGGATCTTGTATGCTAGTTGTGGTGGTACAACTAGATCATCTTCTGAGTAGATCAATTTTTTGGAACATCCACATACTAGAATTTATCCTTAGGTAGAGACCAGAAAACTCCATGTAGTGGATCCGCCCATAGAAGGTTCATAGGGGGGAATTTTGACATTTTGATGTACTATTTTATTTTTTATTCAATAGATTCTACTATTTATAATATTGGTGCCTATGTTTAATTCAATTCTTCCTAATTTTTTAACATGATGACTTTTCCAACTGAGATTTCCTCCTTTGCAATGGAGTTGGTGACGCTGCTGGGAAGGAAGAAAGAACATGGAAATAGGTTCCTATAATGTGCTCTTTATGTGATAGTGGATGAGATGTAGTGGGACCTTCTGGTCATAGATATGGATCAATTTAATGTGATAAATTGCATGGATTGGCTGATACACTTTCAGGATCACATAAACTACAATAGGTTTTTGGTCAGTTTCATGAAACCTGATGGGAGTCATCGAGTTTTTCAAGGGGAATGGGATCCTTAAATGAGTCATGCAAGACCTCCCCTCCCAATGTTGGGAGATATTTTTTTTTCATTTATGATCTCTCACGATAGATGAAAATTTTCGTTCTCCAGAGGGTGTACTACCTCATTTAGTGGATGAATTTATTTAGGTATTTGACGATGATTGTTCATGTTTTCCCCTAGAGTACGATGTGGAGTTTATGATTGATCTAGCACCGAGAACATAACAAAGATTTATCCGCTCATTTAGAAGGGCCCCCACCGAGATGAGGGAATTAAGGATATTGGTAGATGACTTAGAATTCAAAGGATTCATTCTCTCTATCATCTCTCTTTATTCGGCAAATATGTTATTCACGAAAAAGGGTGATAGATGCCTCTAGTTATGCATATACTTATGGAAGCTGAATAAGGTAACAATCAAGAAAAAAATATAATTTTCAATGAATGATGACGTGTTAAATCATTTGTAGGGGGATAGGTGGTTTTCAAAAATAGTCATGTTTTCTGTCTACCATGAACTTAGGCTGAAAGAAGAAAATATGCCAAATACTACCTTCTAATGTAGGTACGACCACTTCGAGTACTAGTTTATTCCTTTTATATTGACCAATGTTCCATATTTCATTATGGAACTAATGAAAAGGGTGTTCCATTAGTATATATATTCTTATGTCATGGTATTTGTGGATGAAATCCTAGATTATTTGGGATCGGAGGAGGTGAAGGAGCCTTATAGGTTGATCATTTTGGGAACCTTGTGAGATCATCGCCTTAATGAAAAGATGTCCATGTGAAATTTCTAGATTGGGGAGGTAATATTTCTAGGGCATGTGATCTCTTAGTAGAGGATTTTTTTGGACCTTGTGAAAATCAGTGTAGTTTTGTCAAAAGATTATCGACAGAACATGTTTGAGATCAGGAGATTCATCAGAGTAGATGGTTTATACATGTGGTGTGATCAAGATTTCTCTCAGCTTTATTCATTTATGGCCATGCCCACCTAGAAAGGGGTGATTTTTGTATGAGTCCTAGAATGCTAGGAATCCTTTGAGGTACTGAAGGGGCAGTTGACTACCACCCATGTTCGGATTTTTCCATAGGTTAGAAACATGTATGTGATGTATTGAGATGCTTCAAATATGGGTCTCAGGTGCGTTCTTATATAGTATTATCATTTAGTGGTGTATTCCTCTCACCAAATCTGAACACATGAAAATATTTTCCTATATCTTATCGTAGAAGGATCTCTACATGAGGTAGTGTTGTTGGATCGGGTACTTTCAAGAGTTTTAATTTGACATTCTCTATACCTCAGGAAAGTGTAACGTGGTGGCTGGAGCCTTTAGTTGAAGAGTCTCAGTGCATGAATTGAGGAAGTCCAGGGATGAGTGCACTCTGATTTCAATATTTTCTTAGATACATGTGTATACCAAGGATAAAAATGAAGTTGTGGTCTGGGTGAGCTTTCATTTCACCACTTCTCCGGTGGAGCTAATTCAGCGGGAACATCCTAGTGATGAGACTTGTTAGTAGTCAATGTAGTTTCCTTATATTGACAATACATCATCTGATTCAGCATCATCTCACGATGGAATCCAGTAATTCAAGCTCCATTTAGTAGTGCTATTATCTATATAGAAGTTGGTGATGTAGGATGGCAACGAGTCTTTGTGGGTTGTCCATCCAGGTGCCATTAAGATGTATTGTGATATCTATAGGTTGTTCCAGTGGCGTGATATGAGATGAGACATTGCAGCATTGATTCGAGATGCTACACATGATAGTAGTTGAAAACATAGCATCAATGGACCTCAAGATTTCTCCACCCATTACCCATTCCTACCTGGAAGAGTGACAAGGTCACCATGGACTTCATTTTTTTCTTCCCACATACACCTCGGGGTAAAAATTACATTTCGGTGGTGATTGATAATAAGAAAAAAACAACCCACATCATTTTGATAAGTGATACAGCTAAACTGGTGAGTTGGGAAATTTTTATATTCATGAGGTGGTAAGGATCCATGGTGTGTCGTCAACATTTGTCTTAGAATGAGACCCCCATTTCACTTATCATTTTTGGGTAGGCCTTCAGAAGGCCTTTGAGACTCAAATTAATATGAGAACGAAAAACCTTCCAAAAATGGATGGTCATACCGAGGGAGTGAATCAAATTTTGGAGGACATGCTCCAAACATTTGTTTTGTACATTAGAGGTTCATAGAATAGCCATTTGGGATTGGTTGAGTTTTATTATAATAATAGTTGTGAATACTCAATTTGAATTGCTCTTTTATATTTTCTCCATGGTCTTCCCTCTCTGTCTCCCCTGTGTTGGGATGAGGTATATGAGACCTCACTACTGGGGATGAGTCTTCTGAAGGAGACGTTTGGGAAGGTCATGTTGATCAGGTAACACTTATTGACAGCTTAGAATCACCATAAATAATATATTGACCAGAGGCATCGAGAACTAGATTTTTTTCATGGTGATAAGGTATTCTTGAATGTGGACCCTCATCTATGCCATTGCCGATTGGGAATTTAAGGGAAATTTACCACATGGTAAGTCATGCCTTTCGAAACCACTGAGCATATGGGAAATGTGGAATAGTTTTTGGCTCTACCATATCATTTGACATAGATCCATGAAGTCTTCAATGTCTCCCAGTTGAACAAATAAATAATGGATCCATCCCATGTATTGAATTGGGATGAGATTGATATTGAGCATGATTTCTCTGTTTTTGAGCAGCTGTTACAATTAGTGGACTTACAAGAATAAGTGCTTCATATAAAGACTATTCTAATGGTCCATGTTCATTGGAATCATGGTAATGATACAAATGAGACATGGGACTGGCATTTTTGGGTTGGGATTGAGTACCCATTCTTATTTTCCATTCATGCATCAGGTTGACTTTCTGAGGAAGAACGTCTATCATGTTGGGGAGAATATTCAAATACATGACCTATTTCAAAGATACAATTCATTTAATTTCCAATTATTTTTTTGGTGGTTTCCCAATAATTTTTGGTGCAAGGGGTGAGATTTCATGATTTGGGCCAAAATGTGAGCCCATTTCTTGATTTAAAAAAGAATTTTTTTCTTTTATAACACATTTTTTCAACATTTTTAAACAAATGAACCTAAAAAATAGACTCCCCTGACATATTGAATCCACCACATCAATTTGGATCCTATAGGGATCCATATTAATGGTGGATATTGATTTATATTTAAGGAATTGGGCCAGACCTTGATGCCATTTCCAGTTTTTTTAAATAGTTTATTTGACATCTTATACTTTTTTATGATTATTTTCTGATTCCAAATCTCACTGAGACCACATTCCCTAGGAATTTACCCATCTGATTTTCCCCTTCTTTGGAGATCATATGCATCATGAATTTGGGAATAACTTATTAGGATTTTTTAAATCATATATATTTAATGAGTTAATTTGATTCCATCATAACTCATTCAATTATTAAAATTTTCCCTATTTCAGTTCTCACTTGACCTTGTCATCCTTATTTGAACATAATTTAATTTTTATCTATTTTAAAATTCAGCTATTGGTGTATTTGGGGAGATTTCTTCATGATCCCTCAAGTAATTGTGTCTCATTCCATATTCGTCAAATTTTCTTAGTGTTTCACCAATTTTTTCAGGGTTTTATCCTTTTTTTATTGATGTTCCTAATGTTGTGAAAGTTGGGATTCGAACCTAGGGTTTTATCATTGGTTTCATGGTCAAATATTGTGGTTTCAGGCTCGATCTAAATCCCTTGTGGTTCTGCAGTGGTGCGATGTAAATTTCGCATAAAGATTCAAGGGTTTTAGCACATGTGGTAAGTGATTCAATGTGTATGAACTGTTATATGAGTTATCATTTCTTACATTCCATTTTGAGAACACTTATCCATCATTATCCATGTTGAAAATTTTGGTTTTGGGGATGGTTGTTAGGAAAAAAAAATTAGGTAGCAATTTTTTGGTAAATTGGTAGTTTTTCATGACTATTATATTTTATTTTAAATGGGTTTGTTTTATAGCTCTTGTAAGGGTTTAAAAAAATTATTCCTGAAAATTATGTTTTGGTTAATAAGGGTATACACAGAGTGTTCAATGTTGGGTTTTTAATGGATCTTGTGTAAAAAATATTGTTAAATTTTTTGAAGTTATTCTTTTGAAATTATAAAGGTTTTATTGAGTGATGTAAGTTGTGAAAGAATGTGTAGCTATTGTTTTCATTTTATTAAGATCATAACTAATATTTTTTATCTTCTATTGCTTTTGGTAACATGGTAATATGGTTAGAGCACAAAGGGGGAAACACAAGAATCTAGGATGGTTGATATATACTTGTACGGTAGTGATACGAAGAAGTTTTATCCATGTTTCACTAAGTTAAAAATGGATAAAGTCAACACTAAAAATATTTATTGATTATGGATAGGGACCACTAGTTAATGGGTATTTTCCCTACTAGTGTCATATACACGAGAACATATTTTTCTATGTTTTCATTACACCGAGATACGATTTAAATGGGAGATGAGACTAACTAGTTCCTAGGGGTGTTCCCGAGATTAGTTGTCATTGAATATTTTTGATTTATCTTTGGAATTTGGTGGTTTTGGATGAAAAATAAATAATAATACATTTTTTACTAAAATGCGCTCATGCATGGAAAATCCACTTTGAAAAAAATTTACATTAAAAAGTAACATTCTTTAGAAATTATTACCACTAATTCATGATTATCAAAACTGGCATGCTTCTTAACATGTATTTCTTACTCTATTCAATCCCATTATACTACCCTATTGAGTTTAGTCTTACACCATACTTATACCCCTTGGGTGTAAGTGGACTTGATCATGGTTGACATAGGTATAGCCTACGCCTTGGGTGATTGCGGTTCGGGTTGTCTGTTCCCTACCATGGTGTGTTGTTGTGGAGAAAACTTTTGGGAGATGGCCCCTTGTCGTGTGGGGTACATGGGGTTTTTTTCTTCTACATTTATTTGTATATGGACCCCTTGTTTTATGTTTAAACCTATGTATTCTGTTCTGGATTTTTTTAATGTTGTTTGACATGAATTTTCAGATTCACTTAATCAATTGTTTTTTATGTTTTATATATTCATAGTCAGGTAAATCATTCCCAAACAAAAATCTATGACACTCAGGCACTTGTTCCAACCCATGGGGATAGGGGATTCCCTTTGGTATTTTCAATGGCCGTGTTTGGTGCAATTTAAGTTAGAAACAATATATGGTTCATTAAAAATGGTCTCAAATTTCATTTTTATTTATAACATCTGAATGATTCATTAGATATAATGTCAATGGTAAATGTTTAGTTTATTTTGTTGATTTATCCGATCAACAGTATCTACACTCATTTGATTTATTATTATGACTATATATTTGTTAATTTATATGAAGTATCTGATAATATACAAATTAAAATATTATTTGACCAGACAAAATAGCTTTAAGACCATCAAGTATAGAGACGCTACATTTTTTCATTACTATTACATCATTATAAAGATATGAAACATAATAATATTACACCATGATGATCCAAAGGGTTATTTTCATGGGAAAACAATGACAAAACATAAAATTTACAACATCAAACATATTCAATTATTTAATTCCTTCTTCGTTATCTTCTTATTGTCTCTTGACCTCTCCTTAGTACATGTAGTCACCTGAGGATATACCTCAAAAATGAATGAGCTAAATTCCTTGTAATAGGTTATATATGAACAATATAACAATAGGTGAGAATAATCATAACATTGAAAAAGAATCATGAATATTTGAGGAAGAATTAATAAAATACATGAAATATGGAAATGCATAAAAATGAAACATCAAGATTTAGTGGTAATATACCACACCATGTTGTGAAAAATTATGGAAACATGGTCATAAATCATTTCCCATTAAATCAACATATTTATTACTTTACCCAATGCATTGGAGTGCTGTATAATTTTGGGTGTGCCCATCATATTCAAAAATTCATATTGCAATATATAATTATAGTGCACCCGACACATAATGACATTTTAATTATCATGCATTCCACATTTAACATATATCAACCATTAACCTTTAAAGTAATGAGTATCAACTCATAAGACAACATTTATGAAATTTGGGTTCCCAAAAAAACAACGAATAACATACTCGATACAAGAACCATCAACCTTGACTAGGAATTAAATGGTGTGTTTTGGAAAGAAGAGTTCTTTTTGAAAACATTGTTTTTGAAATAAAGTACATTAGAGAACATTTATATCCTAGAATAGGTAATATAATGATGAAGAAATTATTTTTTTTGAGTAACCATACGAAAAAATGAGTGAAAGATGTAGAACCCAAAGAATTAATGTTGTGTCTGAGAATTTCCCCGTACCTTGTATCAGAATTATTTATTCACTTTAAAGTCCTATATAACCACATTATAATCATTAATTAATAATTCCCCATCCTTATGTACTTGAAACTGGTTCTTTATTCTTTTATTAAGTTATATTATGGGCATTTGGTTGAGTTATAGTGTTTAAATCTACTGTTTGGGAAATGCATGTTTTTATGGTTTTCTTGAACGGTTCACTTGTATTCATTAATGGAAGTTCCAGTAGAACATCAATAAAAATAAATAAAAGATCATTCATGTTATTAATGATACTATAAGATTATAAATGATCTTATTATGGATTATCTAATACACAATGTGGATGAATAATTAGATAATAAATTAATGATGACTGTTTGGGTTATTTTGGGCGGCCTTTCAACCACAACGAACATGTTTCATTTAATCATTTATTAATTTTTATATAAGTCAGATACATGAGTTTTTTGGATATAATGAATATTACATAATCTGGTTCCACTATAAAAATGGGTTGATGACTAGATCTGAAGGCGGAAATGGAAATTGAAAACATGATGTTCTTAAAGGCGATAAATCAACACAACATTAACAATAGTTTCCTCTAAAAAATAAAAATAGGAGAAGGGGGTGATATGATATAATATCCCATTAGTTTCATAACATTCTAGTATATTTATAATATTTGAGTTAAAAAACCAATTTGATGAAGATAGGTTGAAAAATAATAAAAAAGGAACATGAATTTGATTGAAAATTAATGTAAAAGAGAGAGGGGCAATTACCTCTTCAGTTATCCTCTTGAGATCCTCCTCAAGGCACCTTGGATTGGTCATCTGATGAGACCAGAAGCTTTTTCATTGTGGGAGAGGGTCTATGCAAGATATTGGGGCATTTTTTTCACATAGCATGTTTCTTTATAGGTGTGAGGAAAGAGGATGTGATGGTGTTATTTATAGTGGTGGGGAGAGGGGTTTTCTCAATATAATATTCATTAATTTATTAATTCTACATAAGAATAGTAATAGTGAGTATTCCATGACCAATTAAAGTAATTTTATCAAGTGAATCCCAACCGATTGGGCTTACATCAATATAGCATCATACATGACTGTATAATTAGTGTATTTATCTAATTTTGTAAAATATGGAATTTCATTATTCATCAATTATTCAAGCATTTCAGAAAAATCCCAAAAAATCAACATAACCATTTTTTTGTTGTTTAAAATCTAAAAATGAATTCAAATTTTCAAAAATAATTTTTTAAATACAAATAATTTAAATTTTCATTAAAATCATAATTTATATGAAAAATACACATTTTAAAACATTCATTTACTTATTCCAAAACATATGTAAATCATGATTTCACATAATTCCTTCATATATAATATCATATATGAGGATACTATTTATAAGGTTACTGTCACGACCCGTCCTCGGGGCCCGTGCCGTGACTACCCCAAGCCCGCCTTCCATAGGCCAGGGGCTGGCGACTAGCACCAAAGGTGTAAAATCCCGATAACTGGGAAGGCATTTCCTTTATAAAAGAAAACAAACACCACAGAGTATAAGCGGAAGCAAAACACTAAGTACAAAGGAAAGTTCTGAAAAGTAAATGGGCCAGAATAAAAACCCAAAAGAAAGTACAACTACAACTGAATGAAAGTACAATAGAAAAAGACAAACAACTGGAGGACGGAAGCAGCTCCTGGGTCGTCCTCCACAGATCCTACCTGAAGGGTAGGTACAGATAGCCTCCTCAACGCTCTCGTCCGCCAACCTCATCCATGTGTCGCCTCGTCGTGTAGTCCACCTCCGGGTACTGACTCGTCGTGTAGTCCACCTCTGGGTACCGTCCAGTCCTCGAACACTCGGCCTCCGTCAGCACTGCCTATCGTCTGCAACCAACACAACGAGGTGCGGGCATAGCCCGTGCAGGGGTGAGTATAACGATACTCAGTAGGGACCCCGAGACCATCAAGGTCTCTCAAAAACCAACAAGGATAGCCACACAAAAGATCTCAATAGATAACCTCTACTTAGGTATATTCCCACACATATACCAAAGTTATCAAGTAACCCATCTCAACCATGAGGAAACACAAGGATCATGAAATAAACGGATAACCACTACCCAGGTATATGCCCATACATATACCTAAGTTATCAAGTGACCCATCTCAATCATGAGGTATACACAAAGGTCAAAAGTCTCAGCTCAAACCAGGATTTTCATTATCAAAACCATAACTACTGAAGAGCTCCATCTCTGGAGTGTACAGTGGTCCTGTCACGACTCCGAGGTACTACTCACTATCCTAAGACTGCTGAAGAACACCACCCATCGAGTACTGCGGGCCAGCTGCTACAACCAAGCGCTCCCATGTGCCGCTACAACCAACCGCACCTCTGTCGTGGGTCTGCCACTACAACCAAGTGATCCCATGTGCCGCTACAACCAAGCGCACCTCTTTCGTGGGTCTTCCGCTACAACCAAGCGCTCCCATGTTCATCTACAACCAAGTGCACCTCTGTAACACACCGAGTCGCTCGATCAGCAGTCGTCGGGTCTCAGCCAGCTACACGGTCTCCGTACTCCGCACGCTCGTCACTGGGAGGTTCCGCTCCACGAGCTACAGGTCGATACTCCAAGTATATCAATGTCCCCCGAAGAAGTATCTCAAAGGACCGCCTCGTCATAGGGGTCTCAAAGCAACAAACGGCGCGTCAATCGGACGAACGGTCTGTGAGTTATTAGCCTTTTCGTTCTAGGGGCCTGGTTGGTTTTTAAGGCAATAACAACTCGACCGTACTCCACCTGCATCCAAACACTGGGAGAAGTATTCCAAAAGATCCTTCTCACCAAGAGGAACTCAACAAAGCTGACGACACGTCATTCGGACGTCCGTAGCTCAAGATATGAGCGTTTCTACTCCGAGGGCCCGGTTGGTGTCGTGTACGAACCAACCTGGACGAAATCAAAGTAAAGCTAAACCTTGAGTGAAATATACCGAAACGACCGTCTCGATCCAAGGATCACGTTTCCGCTGACGGTGAGTCATTTGGAGGCTCGTAGCCCATGTTACGAGCATTTGAGCGAAAGTGGTCTGAAACTGGGGGTCTGGGCCCGGGACGACCCGGCCCGACCCCCCCTGGGTCGGCCGAACCGGGCCGACCCGGCCCGGGCGGCGAGCCGACCCGACGACCCGGCCCGGCTCAGAAAAATCCGGCCCGGCCGGCGGCGCGGCGGCGCGGCCTGGGCGCCGCGTGTGCGCCGCGCGCGGGGGGAAAAGCCCCCCCCCCCCTTGTGAACCTGCGCCCCCCCTCTTTATGGGGGGACGGTTTGCTGCCCGGGGGAATTAATTTCCCCCGGTTCTTCTCCCTTCCAGCCGGCCCAACCTGGACGGCCGGTTCTTTCTCAACGGGACCGGAAAAGGCCGGTCCCCTTCCGTCTTCTGACACCGGTGGCCCGGCTAGCCACCAGTCATCTTGTTCTGCCGCGGTCCGGAACCGGCCGCAGCCTTCGTCGTCCGGTGCGGTGCGATGGCACCACGCCCCTCCGCCGCGGCCCCGCTCCGGCCGCGGCACATTCGATTTCTTTTGACGCGGCGCGACGGCGTCACGTTCATGAATTTGATTCCTCGGCGTGGCGCGACGACGCCGCACAATAATTGTCGTGCGATTCTTGCGTGGTGCGACGACACCACGTCATCCCGTTCCATCCGCAAGGAAACAAATATGATCATAGGAGGGGGGTTCGGCCATGTTTGTGCGGTCCGGACCCCCTCTCGTTAAACGATAACATTTATTCGTTATCCTCGAAGTTCGACATTTTAGAATCAAGAATGGAAATAATTAAATAAAACAACAAAAATCCCCTACCTCGTAAATGTCGTTCGTTGACGATCTTGGAAAAAGGGCGAATATGGATTCCTCGATTGTTGTGTTCATCACACACTCTCAATTCTCACGCTCATGCGGTGGAAGGAAGAAGGGTACTCGTCGTTGGTGGATGAGCGTTCGGAGGTGACGTCGTCGTTGACGACGTTCTTCGCAGGCGACGTCTTCTTCTTTGACGTAGATGAGGTCGTTGGAGATGTCACGAGCGTCGCTTCCCTTTCCTCGCGTCGGTTGAAGAACGATGAAGAAGATGGCTTCGTTGTGCTTCAGTGGCGGAAGAGACGTTCTTCGTGTTCTTCGTCATAGAGAAAGAAGGACTCAGGATTTCCTAAGCTTTTTCTTCCAGGGCTCCCAATCTCACTTAACCAAGCAACCTAATAAAATAATCCCTCCCATTATTTTATTAACACATTCCAAGCTATTCAAATTCCAAAATTCAAATAACTTCATTAATTTAAAATGTGTTGGCATGCACTTAAGAGGGGGAGAAGTTTAAGAGTTAAAGGGAGATTAAATGGGGGGTTTAGAGGGGTTTGGAAAGGTAAGGAATTTGAAGAGGTGGGGAGGGGTTCGTGTGGGCCCCACCGTCTCAAATATCCACACATGGGAAGTTGGATGGATGTGGACCCACCACCAACTTCTCATTGGAGAATTTAAAAACTTAACATGAAATAAAATTGATTTAACAATTTTATTCACATTGTTTAATTAAACCCCAAAAATTAACTTCCTCTCCCGCACAAACACAACTACGGTAAAGGTTCCCTTAAGTGATTACCGGTGTTGCGAGTTCATCGGTGCAATCAGATTTCAATTCCGAGCACCGGTTCAAAAGATAGAAATTCCCGCTCGCTCGTTCACTGAACGTACCCGAGCCAAACTTCGGAAATTAATTCCGGGCACACCGGGCCTCAGAATCAGGCGCCGTCAGAAACTTCGTTCTTGTAAAATTCCAAAGAAAATTAAGAAAAATTTGCCTTGAAATTTATGGGTCTTTACATTACTCCCACCTCAGGGATTTACGTCCCCGTAAAGATTCACCACAAACATAGGGAAACAAAGGCGATACTGAGCACACATATGAGCCTTCCGCTATGAGGGTAAGGTTGACCGAATCAAGAGTGATCGGTCGCACCCTCCTGTGAAAGAGTTTATCCTGTGCTGCCTGGGGTTTCCTTTTCACCGACCAAGGAAAACCCATCCCGACGTTTGCCTAAAACCATCAATTTGAGTATGAACAGTTATTGCCCATTCCATACTCAAACTAACGTCGTAAGGTCTCGACGCTGCCACCAAGAGATTCCAACCGGAACTCTCGCCTCGAGGGTCTGACCACACTGTCGGCGTAGGTGTGATTATCGAGTCTCCTCCCAAGGAATCTCCAGACGTGAGGGTCACGTCCATGGCTTACCGGAAACTCTAGGTCTGGAAAAAGATTTGTGAAAGCAAGGAATGATTCATATCGACGACTGTTACTACAGCAACTAGTAATGGACACAGACTGTCCCTTGAATCATTTCTAGAGCCATTAGGTCACACTCCTTGAACGCATGCAGCCGCATTCTTCCACCGCCTTCCAGCTCCCTGAGCTTGGCGAGGATAACTAAGGCGGGTGGTTGTAGCATGTTAATATGTACACCACCTCATGCGGCTCTCCTAGATCTGCCTACACGTCTGCAGCTTCGTAGACTCCTCTCCCCTTTAAGATTCCTCTTCTTTAACATGCCCGAGTCTCTAAGACTGGCACCGGTTTCCTGTTTCTTACTGCACTGTGCAGTCTTCATCCTCTCTATGATGTCCTGGACCTCCTTTAGTCTCATAAGAGCTGCTTAGATTTCTTCTTTGCCGATAAGAGAAACCCGGTCTCATCCCCTGGATGAACCACATTCGTTGCCTAATACAGTCAATCCTGACATGAATGATGCATTCATGCCATGGATGACGTCGTAAGGCCTCGATGTAACTACTAAGAGATCCAACTGTCACTCTCGCCTCCAAGGGTCGATTCACACTGTCGACATCAGTGTGAGGTCACTGGGTCCCCTCCAGTAGAAATCTCGATTGTGAGGGTCAAGTCAACAGTTTTAACCGGGACCACTTAGCATCAACCAAACAAAAAGGACAGGATAGAAAACAAAGATAAGTGTCTTTTTATTATTGCATCTCATAGTATAAAGACACGAATACAACAACATCATGGAACTAGAAGTATAAGGGACGTATCCACTAGTTCTGCTCCTGTCCACCTGCTCTCGGAGCTCTACTGCCTTGGTGGCTCCTCCAAATCATGCGGATCAACTGTACGAGGAGTCGGACAGTCACGTGCTAGGTGACCCTTTCCGCCGCATGAGTAACACAACCTGCTTCTGGAACGCCTAGCTCTGTTTCCACCCCGGGTGCCGCGCACCATCGGTCCTAAAACCCGAGATCGTCCAACTGCTGGTCTGGTCCTCCTGGACCTCTGCATCATCTGTCTACTGCCCACAGATGACTCGGCTACTGATCGAAAAACATGCGACAAAGGAAGAATCTCCTGTACACGCTCGGGGTGTAGAGCTACTGACACAAACTCCACCCTGAAGAAGGTCTCGAAGTCTTCCCATGCGAAGGTCTTCCCATATCAAAACTGAAACAAGTGGCTCCACCACCTGCCTGCTGCTACCTGAAGGAGGCTGGTAGCAAAGATCACCATGAAGTCTGCCGGTGTCCCCACTAGCTTGAAGACTCTCACCACACCCTCCAGCCAAACCTCAGCCGCCTGCGGGTCCGTCTCTCCCCGGAACCTGGGTGGCCTCTGGCGCTGGAACTCGTGCAGCGCGCTCAAGCGTCGTGCATCGCCTACTGCTGGGGCTGGTGGAATCGGTGGCCCAACGGGTAGTAGTACCGCTGGTGCCTCCGCTGGTGCCTCAATTGCATGAGCGCCCTGTACCGATGCCTCTTCGCTCGACAGGCTGTCAGCACACACATCCCTCTGGGCTCTAGCTGGTCGTCCGAGAAAAGACATCCTGAAAGAAACATCGTGACACAGTCAAACATTTATACCTGGTGAGCTGACCTGGTTTGAGCTGTTTTAAGGGGAAACCTTTGAAAACACACACAAAATCAGTGTTTTCGTGCACAAAGTCGGAAATCAGTTGTCAGGGTCCTGGTGTATGGATACGTCGGCCGTCCACACCAACACTGGACTCCCTGAACTGAAAACCACACTCGGTACTCTTAACACTATTGCTTCACAGAAGAAATAGCAGAGTTATAAGTTCTGCGGTAGAACCGAAATCCTCTGATACCAATTTGTCACGACCCGTCCTCGGGGCCCTTGCCGTGACTACCCCATGCCCGCCTTCCATAGGCCAGGGGCTGGGGACTAGCACCAAAGGCGTAAAATCCCGATAACTGGGAAGGCATTGCCTTTATAAAAGAAAACAAGCACCACAAAGTATAAGCGGAAGAAAAACACTATGTATAATGGAAAGTGATGAAAAGAAAATGGGCCGGAATACAAACCCAAAAGAAAGTACAACTACAACTGAACGAAAGTACAACAGAAAAAGACAAACAACTGGAGGAAGGAAGTAGCTCCTGGGTCGTCCGCCATAGATCCTACCTGAAGGGTAGGTACAAATAGCCTCCTCAACGCTCTCATCCTCCAACCTCCTCCGTGTGTCGTCTCGTCGTGTAGTCCACCTCCGGGTACTGACTCGTCGTGTAGTCCACCTCCGGGTACCGTCCAGTCCTCAAACACTCGGCCTCCGTCAGCACTACCTATCGTCTGCAACCAACACAACGAGGTGCGGGCATAGCCCGTGCAGGGGTGAGTATAATGATACTCAGTAGGGACCCCGAGACCCTCAAGTTATCTCTAAAACCAACAAGGATAACCACAAAGAAGATCTCAACAGATAACCTCTACTTAGGTATATGCCCATACATATACCTAAGTTATCAAGTAACCCATCTCAACCATGAGGAAACAAAAGGATCATAAAATCAAAGGATAACCACTACCCAGGTATATGCCCATACATATACCTAAGTTATCAAGTGACCCATCTCAATCATGAGGTATACACAAAGGTCAAAAGTCTCAGCTCAAACCCGGATTTTCATTATCGAAACCGTAACTGCTGAGGAGCTCCGTCTCTGGAGTGTACAGTGGTCCTATCACGACTCCGAGGTACTACTCACTAACCTAAGACTGCTGAAAAACTCCACCCATCGAGTACTGCGGGCCAGCTGCTACAACCAAGCGCTCCCATGTGCCGCTACAACCAAGCGCACCTCTGTCGTGGGTCTGCCGCTACAACCAAGCGCTCCCATGTTCCGCTACAACCAAGCGCACCTCTGTCGTGGGTCTTCCGCTACAACCAAGCGCTCCCATGTGCCACTACAACCAAGCGCACCTCTGTAACACACCAAGTCGTTCAATCAGCAGTCGTCGTGTCTCAGCCAGCTACACGGTCTCCGTACTCCGCACGCTCGTCACTGGGAGGTTCCGCTCCACGAGCTACAGGTTGATACTTCAAGTATCTCAATGTCCCACGAAGAAGTATCTCAATGTACCGCCTCGTCATAGGGGTCTCAACGCAATAGACGGCGCGTCAATCGGACGCCCGGTCTGTGAGTTTTTAGCCTTTTCGTTCCAGGGGCCCGGTTGGTTTTTAAGGCAAAACCAACTTCACCATACTCCACCTGTGTCAAAACCTCGGTAGGAGTATTCCAAAATATCCGTCTCACCAAGAGTAACTCAACAAAGCAGACGACATGTCATTCGGACGTCTGTAGCTCAAGATATGAGTGTTTCCGTTCCGAGGGCCTGGTTGGTTTCGTGTACGAACCAACCTGGCCAAACACAAAGTAATCCGAAACCTTGAGTGCGATATACCGAAACGACCGTCTCGATTCAAGGATCGCGTTTCCACTGAAGGCGAGTCGTTTGGAGGCCCGTAGCCCATGTTACGAGCGTTTGACCAAAAGTGGTCCGAAACTGGGGGTCTGGGCCCGGGCCGACCCGGCACGACCCCCACTGGGTCGGCCAAACCGGGTCGACCCGGCCCGGGCGGCGACCCGGCCTGACGACCCGGCCCGGCTCGGAAAAATCCGGCCCGGCCGGCGGCGCGGAGGCGCGGTCCGGCGCGGCGGCGCGGCCTGGGCGCCGCGAGTGCGCCGCGCGCGGGGGGAAATGCCCCCCCCCCTTTGTGAACCTGCGACCCCCCCTCTTTATGGGGGGCCGGTGTGCTGGCCGGGGGAATTAATTTCCCCCGGTTCATCTCCCTTCCGGCCGGCCCGACCTGGACGGCCGATTCTTCCTCAACGGGACCGGCAAAGGCCGGTCCCCTTCCGGATTCCGACACCGGCGGCCCTGCTGGCCGCCGGTCGTCTTGTTCCGCAGCGGTCCGGAACCGGCCGCAGCCTTCGTCGTCCGGCGTGGTGCGATGGCACCACGCCCCTCCACCGCGGCCCCGCTCCGGCCGCGGTACCTTCGATTTCTTTTGACGCGGTGCGATGGCGTCACGTTCTTGAATTTCATTCCTCGGCGCGGCGCGACGGCGCCGCGCAATAATTGCCGTGCGATTCCCGCGTGGTGCGACGACACCACGCCATCTCGTTCCATCTGCAAGGAAACAAATATGAACATAGGAGGGGGTTTCGGCCGTGTTTTTGCGGTCGGACCCGCCTCTCGTTAAACGATAACATTTATTCGTTATCCTCGAAGTTCGACATTCTAGAATCAAGAATGGAAATAATTAAATAAAACAACAACAATCCCCTACCTCGTAAATGTTGTTCGTTGGCGATCTTGGAAAAAGGGCGGATATCGATTCCTCGATTGTCGTGTTCGTCACACACTCTCAATTCTCACGCTCATGCGTCGGAAGGAAGAAGGGAACTCGTCATTGGTGGACGAGCGTTCGGAGGTGACGTCGTCATTGACGACGTTCTTTGCAGGCAACGTCTTCTTCTTTGACGCGGATGAAGGTCGTTGGAGATGTCACGGGCGTCGCTTCCCTTTCCTCGCCTAGTTTGAAGAACGATGAAGAAGATGGCGTCGTCATGCTTCAGTGGCGGAAGAGACGTTCTTCGTGTTCTTCGTCGTAGAGAAAGAAGGACTCAGGATTTCCTAAGATTTTTCTTCCAAGGCTCCAAATCTCACTTAACCAAGCAACCTAATAAAATAATCCCTCCCATTATTTTATTAACACATGCCAAGCTATTTAAATTCCAAAATTCAAATAACTTCATTAATTTAAAATGTGTTGGCATGAACTTAAGAGGGGGAGAAGTTCAAGAGTTAAAGGGAGATTAAATGGGGGGTTTAGAGGGGTTAGGAAAGTTAAGGACTTTGAAGAGGTGGGGAGGGGTTCATGTGGGACCCACCCTCTCAAATATCCACACATGGAAAGTTGGATGGATGTGGGCCCACCACCAACTTCCCATGGGAGAATTTAACAACTTAACATGAAATAAAATTGATTTAACCACTTTATTCACTTTGTTTAATTAAACCCCAAAAATTAAATTCTTCTCCCGCACAAACGCAACTACGGTAAAGGTTCCCTTAAGCAATTACCGGCGTTGCGAGTTCATCGGTGCAAACAGATTTCAATTCCGAGCACTGGTTCAAAAGATAGAAATTCCCGCTCACTCGTTCACTGATCGTACCTGAGCCAAACTTCGGAAATTAATTCCGGGTACACCGGGCCTCGGAATCAGGCGCCGTCAGAAACTGCGTTCTTGTAAAATTCCCAAGAAATTTAAGAAAAAATTTTCCTTGAAATTTCCGGGTCTTTACAGTTACTATTAGTATTGGTATGGTAATATTACTATTCAAAAAAAAATATGTTTGCTCTATTAGACTCCAAAAATCATCCTGAACGCAACCGTGTATGTCATATTTTTGAAATTCAAACCATAGAAGTTGAAAATTTATGTGTAATGGTCACATAGTATATAGTAAAATTATATGTCATTATTGTCCATAATGTGATTATACTATAAGTAAAAATTATAGGAAGGGAATTTCAACGATAAAAGATGGGGTAGTTACATCCCCCCCCTTATGAGATTTTCACCCACAAATTTTCATTTTACAAAAACAAGTGATGGTACTTCGCCTACATTGCCTCCTCCGGTTCGCAAGTAGAATAAAAAAACATATGGTTATTCCACAAAACATTCAAAATGAGGTTGTTCTTGTTATATAAAACCATTTCTCCCCTCTCCCAAATATGTAATGGCTGTTATTAATTGGAAGGATAATATTCTAGCTACACCACCTCTATGTTTAGTACATTTGAGGGATATGGTATGTACTTTTTCAATAGTGGTATGTGAAACGGATCATAAACATGAGCCGTATTTGGTGGATTTGAAAGACGATACTTCATGGCTCATATGTAGTTAAGTATCTCAAAGGGGACAAATTTCCTCGGTCATAGCTTTCCTTTCTTTCCAAACTGCATGACTCTCTTAAATAGTGATAATCAAACACAGAATTTATCCCCATGCTCGAACTCCAAGTCCATTCCACAGTTGTCAGTATATCTATTTTTCTGAAACTTTGAAGCATTGATGCATTTCTGGATAACCTGAACCGTCTCTAGCATCTCGTCCACCAGATCGAGTCAAATTAGCCTTTTAATCCAACATTATCAAGAAAACATGTAATTATACATCAAATTCTATAAAAATATTCATATAGAGACATCTAAATACATGAGTTAATGATATTATTGTATGAGACCTAAACTAATTGGAGATGCTGATCCCATAAACATTTTTTCTATAGTGAAGACTCAGACAATTTATTCAGGTGTCTAAATATTCATTTCTGATTGGCTATCAGTTTGGGGGTGATAGACCATGCGGAAATTTAATACAGTACACAAATCATATTGAAGGCTCCTCTAGAATTTATATTTTAACCACGGATCATGGTCAGAAAAAATCGAGAGTGGAAATCCATGAAATCTCACCACTTCCTACATATATATATATTCATATTTTTTATGTGGTATAGCTTCTCGAATAGTGATAAAATGGGCATTCTTTGTTGGTCATTCAACCAAAACCACAACCCATATCACAATATATTCCTTTGATATTTTTTAGAGACCCATGTCTAAGTACCCAGTGACAGTCTCCTATTTCAACATGGGTATAGGCAAAGGATTCATCATCCCTTTAGACTTTTCTCTCTCTTCTTTAACACACTAATATAAAAAGCACCTTGAAATATATTATGAAATCTTCTTCTTCCTGTTTTCCCACCAGATGTGTTCTTTGAGATCTCAGTACATCCTAGTGATACCATGATGTATTGAGAAATATGAGATATATGCATTGTTCAATAACTCATTCTTTATACTGGATGATTAAATCACACAAAGAAACATTCCAAACCAAATGAAACCTTCATCATTGATATGGAACTCTTACAGTTTCTTTTCCTTTACTACATTCACCTTTTTTGTAAGTTCATATCATCCCATCATGCCTCCTTAATATTCTATTAGATTGATGGTTGTGAAATCATTTTGGAAAGGTTGGATGTATCACCTACCATTATCATTTCCAAATCCATCATTTGGATATCTATGAAGATCGGTCTATTCTCATTCTGTAACATGGATAGACTTTCAGTTTCATTTCTACTCTAGTCATTAGATTCCTTATTCATATTTCTAGTATGTTAGTGTATAGAAAAATCATAATCCATGATTAGATCTAACCATCTCCATTAACACATGTTGAGCCCCTTTTGTTTGAATATATACTTTAGGCTTTTGTGGTCAGTGTTTAGGTCACACTTATCACCATAAATGTAGCTCTTCCATATTTTAAGGAAAAATATAAATGTTTCCAGCCCTATATCATGTGTCGAGTAGTTCTTCTCATGGATTCATCTGTCATGTGTAGTAGTCTATCATAATATCATTTTTCATGAGTACACAACCCTAGAATTTATTTAAAACATCACTATATAACACAAAACATTCTCCACATTTTAGTATTGTGAGTATATGTGTAGTGATCATCCTTATAATTTTATACTTGAAGCCTCCCTCACATTCATTTGTCCAAAAATTCATTAACCCTTTCCATGTGAACGTAGTTTTCAGTCTTGATAATCATGAGAAATTTCTCACAAAACATCAGTAGTACATAGATAATACAAGAAAAATACAAATTTCAGTGGCACTAGAGGGATATGGCCATTCCTCAATCGCTATTATTTTAGAAGGGTCCCTAGAAATTCCCTCAGTTGTCATCACATGTCCCATGAGTTTGACTTGAATCATCAAAAAGTCACACTTTCTGTACATGGTGTACAACTTCTCCTTTGTCACTGTCGCCAACACCAATATCAAATGTTCTACATGTTCCACCTTACTCATGGAGTAGATGATAATATCATCAATTAACGCTACCACAAATATTTTGAGGTAATGTATAAAGACTCTATTCATCAATTCCAGGAATATTTTAGGGGCATTAGTAAGTCTGAAGTGCATCACCAGAAATTCATAGTGACCAAACCTTATAAGGTAGTATGTCTTCATAATATATTCCACCTTCACCTTATGATAAATATATCTATAATGTAGATCCACATTCTAGATGTATTTATCTCCTCTTAAATGATAAAAAAAGTCATTAATCCTTAGAAGATGAATCTTCTTCTTTATGGTGATCTTATAGAGGTCCCGATAATCGATACACACGTCATTGATCATGCCTTCTTCATCACAAAGATCCCTGGTTGTCCCCAAGGTGATTCACTAGTGTGTAGGAATCCTTTTTCAAAATTCTCTTGTAACATCTTCTTTAACACCTCCATTTTGATATTATACATCATATATGGATGATTTGAGATTAGAGTAGCTTCGAGTGTGAGTTTTATTGAGAATACTACCTCATGATCCAGGGGATGTCTAGGTAACACTTTAGGAAATAAATCACCATATTCCCTCACCATGTTAATTTCAACATGGTTGGCACTTTTCTATGACTCACCCATTTGGGAGAGGTATGCTACTTCCTATGAAATCAACACCACATCGTTGAAGAATTTTTCAAAGAAGATTTATGATCATCCTTTCATTTATGGAGGATCAGGGGATGGTTCGAAATATGAAATGATATTTTCTTTTCCTTAAAGTTGAAATTTTCTCTATATAATGAGAACAAATACATTCCCATTATAGCATTGAATTCCACCATGCGAAGTATTAAAATTTTCACTGGAAGAATCTTACCACATATGCCAACATGAGATGATTTAAACACTAGGGTTGCAATGATTACCCCACTAAGTGTTTTTACTGATATCTATTCTTCCAGGTTTTAGGGTATTCAATTCAATAGTTTTAGAAATATTTCATGATATAATGATATTCATAAGACGATAATCAAATAATACTTTTTCCATTCATATGTGAACATAAAGTGTACCTTGTATGAAATCATTATCTATATTTGCTTCCATAGTAGTGATGGCATAATCCATCCCTTGTTCATTTAAATTTGGTTTATAACAATTCTAATTAACCTTGAGAAATCAAGGTGTAGTGAACTATATTTCATACTTCCCTTGCTCCCTATAGTTGTAGTATTGAACCACGGGTAGTTCGCTCCGGTATTCCACTAAAAAATTTGTTGGTCAGAGTGGACACTCCAGAGGGGGGTGAATTGAGTTCCAATTAAAATTTCTATAAAAATATTTTCTATTAAAGTCCCCAATTTAAAAGGAAATTTAAACTGTAGTGAATTTGTAAAAATGTAAATATTCAATTAGATTCTCAAAAGATTAATTATTTCTTAGTTAATCTAATCAGAAGATTAAATTATCTTTTGAAACTAACCTACAGATTTACAATAGATACAAAAACTTACTAGATTAAATATCAATATAACATTAAAAAATATTTGTATTTAAAAGTAATAGGAAGTGGTATATAAATTAGATACTGTATATTTTGAACTTAAATTAAAAACACACAGAAAATATAACCAAAAGGTTCAATCTCAAGCCGAGACTTAGTCATCTCATATATATATATATAAGTGATCCACACGCAAGATCAGGGTTAAAAATAGTATAGGACTGTTCAGGCCATGCAGGGACCTCTACAACTATTCTTCATGGGAAATGAAAATAAACACTAGGCCACACATGGACTTCTTCCACAATTTTCGTGGGTATACTAGAGTAAGGAGGTTTGGTATGAGGATTGTGATATCCTCCAATTCAGCATAGGAGACAGTGTATGTGTAAAATAAACAAGATACACAAGCTGCTCGAAGGTAAATAATAAATCACATAGAGAATGTATATGCAATATTAGAAAGCGCTAGTTATTTGGCAGTGCAACTATGGACTCGTTGGATTTAGCAGAATAGCTTCTGAGTCCTTCTCTAGTTGTTCTGTTGAAAAATAGAGTGTCTTGGTTCAACTTTTGTTTCTCCAGGAGAGAAGATGTTATCTTGACTCCAGAGTACATTTTGTGTTCTTCAGAAATGTTGGATTGCATGTATGTAACATCTTTGAGGATTGTGAAATGTTTCATTCACATTTTTGCTCAGGATTGTTCTTTTTTTCAGTACAGAGCTTGCTAGTATTGTAGTATATGTGTCGAGACTTGTCAAGTGTGCATATGTACCCTACTACAACTCAATATTCTTTATATTCCACGAGCTCTGACAATAGTAATGATTTACTTTCCATAGATACACGGTATGGTTTCCTGACAGACCACCAACTATCATTAAATAACATTAATTGCATTAAAGACATAAAATATGACCATTAGTATTATTTAACTAATATTGACAAAAAAGTTAAGAAATAGTGTCATAGTGATTATGTAAACAATGTCTTCTTCACGATATGTGCTTCAAGGTATTAGCTTCACGGTGTCTGGGTCACAATGTATGGGTCACGGTGTGTCCTTCACATTGTCTGGGTCATGGTGTGTCCTTCACGGTGTCTGGGTCACGGTGTGTCCTTCACGGTGTCTGGGTAACGGTGTGTCCTTCACAGTGTATGGGTCACGGTGTGTGGGTCATGGTGTGTCCTTCACGGTGTCTGGGTCACGGTGTGTCCTTCACGGTGTGTGGGTCACGGTGTGTGGGTCACGGTGTGTCCTTCACGGTGTTTGGGTCACGATGTGTCCTTCACGGTGTCTGTGTAGTTAGGAAAATATCTATATTTAGACTTAAAATAGTAATATGCAGAATATGAATCAAGCTCAACCAATTGAAAATAAGAGAATTTAAATCATAAATACAAAGGTTTTATAATATAAGTGAGATTTGTGATCATGCAAAATATTTGTAAGTAATAGTGAGATTAATTAATCATCAATAAGATTTTCTATCATTAAAACATTATGTGAAATTATTATTGATATTTTTTATCTTTAAACCATGAGTAATACATGAGGAGTCCATCAACATCCTTCATATTCATGTTTTTTTGATGATGTTTAGCATGGTTTCCTTCTTTCTCCACACGAAGCACATACCTATACAATTAAGGATGTTCCCATGATGCAACATCCAACATTTTTGTTATGTGGGTGGTTGAGTTTTCTTCCAAAAATTATTATAGATCCCTCTACTTGAAAATCCATATTTATTTTTTTATCACTATAGCCATGGGACCATTTTACTTACTCCATCTCCACTTTGAGAAAACATTGAATAAATTCTACGTAACTCATAATGTATCTAATTGAAAGAGACATTTGAAGGTGTGGTTTTAATACATTATATAATCAATCAATTTGGTTATATATTTTAATAAAAAAACCTAAAGGATAACCAGAAAGCCTTGTGATATTCTCTTTGAATGTTGCGACTGATTCTCCTTTCATTTACTTTATCTCTAAAAATTATCTCTCTATATTTGTATGAAGTTTTCATGGGAAATACTAATTATGAATCATGATCTTATAGCATCCCATTCCTTATCATCAATTTCATCTCTTGGATTGGAGATCCGAATCAAAGCCCACCATTGATCATCCTCTCCATCTATGTGACAAACACCTAATGTCACCTTAATTATCACAGAATAGTAAATCATAGAATAGATATTATCAATGGAGTTGTCCCACTAGTCCTCAACTAGTGTATTGGAAGTTCCACTAAATGTCAGTGGTTGTTGATGCATAAAACACTCTATATCCATTTTCTCCCTATTTGGTGAAGGAGGATGTTCCATGTTATTCTGGTTGTTATTTATAACCTGAGATAGTTGGGTAATCATATCCATGAATTTTTGAACTCCACCTCCCAATTAATTTTGGATGTCTTTCGGGAATTTGTTTCATTGGCCCTTGCATGAGTTATTGGCCTGGTTTCTCTAGGTTCCCACCTTTTTAAAAAATAGAACATTTTACAAAAAAATACAAGTTAAAATGTCTTGAATAACTTATTTATTTGTAAATGCTTTACTAAAATCATAACACATGGGATCCCAATGAATTGATTATTTAGTTCATATTTGTACTCAGTCTCATGATTTATGTTTTCTCTAAGGTTAACGAATCATAATTCCCAAATTATCTAAAAAATTCCTCGGATAAAAACTATAGAGACCCTAACTTTTTTAATTACTGTTACAACATTATAATGATAAAAAAGAAAAATATTATTACACCATGAGGATCCATAGGTTATGTGTATTTGGAAAACTAGGACCAAACCTAAAATTTGCAACATCATTCATAAACATTTATTTAATGCCTTTTTCTCTAGAAGTTTTTAGGAACATGACCTCTCCTGAGTAAATGTAGTCACATGATGATATATATCAAACAAGGATGAGCTAAATTCCCAGTATGAGGATATATATATGTACTATATAACAATGTGTGAGCACAATCATAACATAGTTAAAAGATCATAAAAATGAGAGGAAGCATTAATAAAAGATTTGAAATGTGGTAATGTATAAGAAAGAAACATCATGTTTTTGTGGTTATCTACCACACATAGTAGTGAACTATTATAGAATTATGTTCGCAAATGATTTACCTTTTTTTCTTGATATTCGTTTCTTTACACAATGTTGTGGAGCATTGTATAATTCCGGGTGCACCCATCATAGTCAAACATTCATATGGCTCAATATAATTTTGGGCACACCCATCACATCATAACATTTTAATTATCATTCAGGCCACATAGAACATATATCAATCATAACCATCAAAAAGAATGGGTTTTAACTCTTAGGAACACATTCATAAAATTTGGGTTCCAAAAGAAACAGGGAATGACCTTCTTGATAAAAGAGCCATCTTCCTTGAGTGACAAGTAATAGTGTGTTCTTGAAAGAAGAGTTATTTTTTTATAAAATTATGTTTGACATAAAATATAGTGGAGAATATTTATGTCTAAAAATAGTAATGATAATTATGAAAAAATTATTTCTAATGAGTAACGATTAAAATAATGGGGTGAATGTCTAAGATCCTGAAAGAAGAAAATTGTGTTCAAGAATTTTCTCTTACCTAGTATCCAAATGATTTCTTCAATTTCACGTCCAATATGACCACATTAGATTCATTAATTAACAATTTCTTAAAATTTCATACATGAATACTGTTCAATATGGATTCATTATGTTATTTTATAGGACATTGGATGAGTTAATTGGTTTACATCCATTGTTTAGGGAATGTCCATTATTATGGTTTTCTTGTATAATGCACTTGTATTCGTGAATGGAAGTTCAGGTTGAACAAGGATAAACATAAAATTTTTATCATTTATGTTATAAATGATATTATTGTATATTTAATGGTATTATAATTGATTATATGATATAACATATGGTTAAATCATTAGATATAAATTTAATGATGACTGTTTGGGTTCATTCGGGTGGTTTTTCGTCCCCAATGAACATGATTCTTTTAATAATATAGTAATATGTATATATGTTAGTTAGAAAACATTAAATTGAATTTAATAAATATATTATAATCTGGTTCAAACAATAATATGGTTTAATGAACTGATCTGAAGGTGTAAAATTAAATTGAAAACATGTCATTCTGGAAGGTGATAATTTAACACCAAACAAACATCGTTTTCTTTAAAAAAATAAAAAGACATGTAGGGGTTGGATGATATATTATATCATTAGTATAATAACATTAGATTATATTTATAAAAATTGTTTTTCCATACCATGTGGATGAAGATATGTGGGGGGATAATAATAAGATAACTTTAAGTTGTAAGAAAATTAAAGGAAAAGAGAGTGGGGAATTAACTCTTGAGATATTATCTAGAGATCCTCCTCCTGGCACCTTATATTGGTCTTTTTATTGGTCCAGAAGATTCATGTATGTGGGTGAGTGGATATGGGAAATTTTTGGTAAGAGATTAGACATGTCTTAATATTAGAGAGGGTTTAGGAAATGAGGGTCTAAAGGGTAGTATTTATAGTGGAGGGGAGAGAGGTTTTCTCAATATAATATTCATTAATTTATTAATTGTCAAGAAAAAAAGTAATAGTGAGCCATCCATGAACAATTATAGTAATTTAATCATGTCAATCATAACCAATTTTCCTTACATTAGTATAACATTACACATGACTCAATAATTAGTGTATTGGTATTTTTTTAAATTATGGTATTTCACTATACATAAAAAATTCATGTATTTCAGAAAAATCCCATAAATTCAACTTAAACAATTTTTAATGTGTTGAATAAAAAAATGAAGTCCCTTTTTCCAAATAAATTTTCTAAAAACAAATAATTTACCTTTTAATTGAAAACATCCTCTAATTGAAATATACAGTTTTAAAATCATTTGTTTAAATGTTCCATAACATAGGTGCATCATGCTATCAAATAAATCCAAAATATATACTATCATAGGTAGGGTTACTATTCATAATTGTATATCCTTATTCATAAGGGTACCATTAATATTCATAAGGGTATGTTACTATTCACCAAAAATTATGATTGTTCAATAAGACACCAAAAATCATCATGAACACAATTGTGTGAGTCTGATTTTTGAAATTCAAACCATAGATGTAGAATAATTGTGTTTAATGGATTGATAATATTTAGTATCATTACATGTCTTTGTGATTCCTAATGTGGTTATACTATAAGGAATAAAAATTACAGGGGAATTACATTGATAAAACATTGGGTCGCTAAATCTTAGTTTATGGTAATTCAAAAAGAATAAAAACATTATTCCCAATGGTGAGCAATGAACATAACATAGTCAGTACTTTCATTTCATTTAATAAGAGTATATATGAAGTGAAATGGATGTGATATATTCTAATTGAAGCATAAAACTGATATATATATATAAGATTATATATTAATTTTGATTTTATTGATTAAGGAGGTGAGGATAAAGTAGAAAGAGAAAAAAAAATTTAAAGAGGTACTATTATATAATTACACCATTAATACCAAATATTTGATAGACCCCTGAGAAATTGTGATTTGATATTTTGGTGAGACCATTATCACTTAGAAATTGGGAGAGATTGGAGGAGTTGTTTGGGGAGAGATATTATTATCTAAAAAGTGTTATGGGTTGAAATATGGTGGTAAATGTTGAAATCTATACTTATGGAGTGGTGGGTTTTAGGGAATAAAATAATAAATATTTTATATTCAAAGACAACCATGTTGAGGTGGAATTAGAAAAATTGACTTATTTTTGGAAATTAATATTATTGGCGATGAATTTGGTAGATAGAGATCTCAAATACCCTTTAAAGGATGTATTTTTTTGGGTATTTTAAGTCCTTACCTTTTTTAATTTAAAATGATACATTTTTAAAAAAAATACCATTGTAAAATAATTTTTATTCAATTTAATAAATTTTATAAAAAATATGATATTGAACCTACAAAATAATTTTGATTTTTCAATTCCAAATTTGGAATCATTTTTGCCCAATTTAATCCATATATTATTCAGAATTATATCATAAATAATCTCATAGGAAAAAATGTGTTTTAAATTGAAATCTATAAAAGTTTTAAATGATTTTATATATAATTTTATTGAGAAATTTATTGATATGAAACTAATTGGTTTTAATTTTATATAATGGAACTATTTATATATTTAGAATAATTTAAATTATTATTTAATTATATAAAGAAAAAAGATGAAAAATTTGTTTTCAAATAAAATGAAGTAATTTTCAATATTCGTAAAAACATTGGATTTTATAAAAAGGTATAAAAAATATCCCTAATGTAAATTTGATATCAAAAATTCATAAATGATGTTTATTTTTTCAAAATAAATTCATAAAATTTAAATAATTTATATTTAATATATGCGCACATACAATAGGCTCCAAATTGCCTTTGAATATAAATATGAGATTTTAATTATATAAATATGATTTAGTAATATCATAAGTCTAATTTTTTTTTGGATGAGATTGAATTTTTTTTACAATATATATTAAATGTGATTAGTTTAATTTAATGTAATAAAATTTAATTATGAGATAAAAATAGTTTTTATAAAAACAGGTCATTTATATTGATTTTTTTTAATTTTTTTCTTATTAACTGAAAAAAATTGAAATTATTTTATATAAATGAGTAAAATATATTTTCATAATTTCAATAATCCCTAATATTCACGTCATTCCAAGAGGAATGTGGTAAGTTTCACATCTAAATAATAACGTTTAGTCTTTTATTTAATCATGATATGGAATATGTAGTACAATTTTATGAATATTGTTTCCATTAAAAATCTAAATGTTTAAATCCCCCAAATTTTATTAATTTCTTCCTCTAAATTTAAAATTTCACATTAAAAATATGGATGATACATTAGAAATCATTTATTGGAAACCCACATCGTTAATAGGGTTAATAAAACCACTCATTAATTTGAGTGAAATTGAAATGAGATAGTCACCACACAAAATATGCTTTCAAACAACGTTTCAATTGTGGAGTGGGAAAACCCTGCCAATGGAGATAAAAAGATCCATAATGTTTTGATGTATAATGATGGAGAAAATGGTTATGATAATTTCTACCACCGAAGAACAATAAATTATTGATGTGTTAAAGAGGCCATTATTTTCAAAGATAGAAACGTTTACAAAGAAAGTTATTCATTCTAAATACTTTTCAATAATTTGAGGAACTATTTTAATATATTTACTATTGAAATATACTTATTGGGAAATTAAAATTTAATCCTATAATATATGGTTTTAAATTCAATTTTCATTTTACAACATTCCTTTGAATCCCAACAAATTATTAACATTGGTTCTTAATTCATGAAGACTATTTTGTCATTGGAAATTTCATATCCCAATTATTTAAATATAAATTTTCCAATACGAATGATATTTTGACATCGATCATGGTTTCAACATACTTTCTTTGTCCTTTCTTCATTTAGATTGAATTTAGATGCATTTCAACAATTCATTATAGCTTCTTCAGTATCTAATTATTCTGTTATCTATGAGAACCATTTAAAACTTTTGTTTTATTGTTGTTGGATGAGAAATTGTTTTTTGATTTCATTTTTAATAACATATAATTTCAATAGATATGTTAAAAAATCATTTTTAATAAACATTCTAACAAATTTTATTTTGAAAAAATATATCACATGCCCTTTTAAAACACCATAAATATGAGATGTATGACTATATGTTAAAACTAGATATAAATGTAATTAATTAAGGTATCATTATTTTGAAGATATAATGATATCATAATTTAAATCAATGTCACATGATGTGGTAAAATATTAGAAAATTCCATGAGAACATATTTTTTTGAATTGATAAGAATAATGAGCGTATAGGATTTGATTAAAACCCCTGAAGATATTTGGTTGATTAGAGGTATAGATGAGGTGTTTTATATTCAACACATTTTTTTTAAAATATATATTTATGATAGGAACTTTTTCAAAACCATAATGACATGACATTGGAAAAAACAATTTTCAAAATATAATCAGAAATGGATTTAAATTTTGTTTTATATTCTACTCCTTAAATTTTTAAATAACTTTTTTGGATATTTAAATAATTTTTCAATATAAATTTTTTAAAATAATAAACTTATGAATTCAAGCTATGATTAACCAAATGTTATAATACCTAATGTTTTTTAAACCCTGATTTAACACAAATTGTATGGACCCGGATGTACACATTACATAATATAGTAATTTTAAACAAGATTCTTCATTATTAAATTATTAATAATAATTTTTAGATTATTGTTATCAATAATTAGGATAGATTTTTCAATGAAAAATAATTTATGTAATTGTAAAGAGTAATTAAAACACCATAGGTGGAATGATATAATATTAATTGACACTCAGAATTTTAAATAGTCCAATGTATTATTTTATTTTATATCATGATGATAATTAAATAGATAAAATTTTAATGATAAATGATTAGATTATTTTTTTTTGTTTTTCTAATAACCTTGAAGTTGTTTCATTTTATTTAATATTATGAAAAAATATTAGTTCCATAATATGAAATATTTTATGATATATATATAAATATTAATATATAATTTATTCAACAAAATATTTTTAATACCAGTTATAAAGGTAGGAAGGGGAAATGAAAAAAAATTGATCATATTTGGTTAACCCACATAATGTGTTCCATATTTTTATTTCAATCAATAACAGGAGATGAAAAGTGAAATTGTTATGGAATATTACATTAAAAATGTAAAAATAATATATATATATTAGTCTATATTAATCATTAATTAATTTACAATGGATTTGATGATAATGTATAAATATAAAATAATATTAGATAGGTATTTCAGAAAAATTACATCATGAATGTCACCTAATTGATAGCCACTTGAAGACCTAATATTTTGTATTTTGGTGAGACCATAAGAACATAGATGTGGAGAGAGAGAGATGGTTAGAGGCTTGGGAAGAGATATGTAGAGTGACAAGGATTATATAGGTCAAAATGTGGTGGCACGATTTGGTATTTATAATTGAGGAGAGGTATGTTTGTGTGAATAAAATAATGAATATTGTATATTTAAATCCAAACACTTTTTGGTGGAATTAAACATAATGTATTTTTATTGAAATTAATAATATTTCATAATGTATAGGATAAATACACACATATAAATGCCATTATTTTTTTTATTATTTATATATATTAATGCATTACCTTGTTATCATTAACTTGATTCATTTTTACCTATACCATGGTATATAATTTTTTACCTTGATAAAATTTTCTTGCGTAAAAATTGAAATGACCATAAAAATAAATTTTAACATTCTCTTTCAAAATATAGAATCCATTTTATCTTATTCATTTTTTAGAGCTTGAATAATTATATTTAAAAATAATCTTCTAGATAAATCAAAAAATTGGGATTTTAATGTGAAACGTTCAAAAGATTGAAATGTTTTTGTTACTAATTTCAATGAGAAATTGATAAAAATTACCTAAATTAGTTTGATTGATTTATAATTGATCTAATTATAATTTAAAATACATTTGAAATATAATGTTATATAAAAAATGAAATATGAGAAAAAATATTTTCATTAAAAAAATACAATTGTTCAATATTTATAGAAAAATATAACATATCATAAATACACCAAAAATTGAGAAAATATAATTCTTATATCCCCAATAATAAATTTAGTTTATTTTTCAGCATTATTTTTTGAAAAGTGACACAATTTATATTTTAAAAAAGTGTTCCATCAAAAGTCGAGAAATTTGTATTTTGAAAAATATAACTTTTTATAAAGAATGACTTATTATAATCTTTTTCCTATAAAAAATATTGTATTAATTAAAAAAAATATAAAATATAAAATATATAATTGAAATTAATACATTTTAGTATTTTTTTTCAATATAATGTATTATGATAAAAGAATTTATGGCCATAAAATATGTATTTGTACAAAATAATCATTTATATTATTTTTTATGTTTATATATAAATTAATTGTGACCAATGAATTCATTTTATAATCATTAGTATAATATTTTTTCCAACTTTTCATAATCTAAAACATTCACATAATTTCCAAATTATGGTGGTAATTATAGAATCTAAATAATAATGTTTAGTTTTATGTATAATAATAATGTACTGTATCTTTTATGATGTTGAGAATAGTGATGCAATTTAAAATATAAGGGAGTTACATATTATATATGGTCTAAAATGTAATACATTGACCATTTATGATTCAATGGTTTCCATATATTTAAATTTAATTTCCCTTAAGACTGAGAACAAGATACCATAGCTAAGGATAACATAGGTTAACCAAGAAGTTAAAAACTGATAAGTTAAAAGATACAACAAAAAACGATGAGAATTTTATTTTTTTTGTATTTAAATCATATCATACCTTATATTTAGAATATTTCGGTTTATTATCTTTTGAAATTATAATTGATATGTTATATTTTAAAACTTTTTGAAATTTCTGGTATGTCCTTTCCCTCCCTTAAAAAAAGGAACCCCTACCTTAACTTCATTACAAAACATTTAGAAAAAGACATCAAAAAATAAATTTAAATGTATCTATGAAAATAATTAGACATGTAATTGAGGTTCTTATATCCCCAAATGACTAACCATTGGTTTTATTAGAATGTATTTATTTTATGTTTCTCTAAGAAGTGGTAATTGTATTCCTGACCTCATTCAATATAATTCATATTTAAACTCTTCTATATCTGGGGTACTTATCATAAAATAATTAAACATGTATCCAAAATAATGTTAAATTGTATAGATATTATAAATCCATAATTACCCACACTCTTTTCAATCTAATATAATGTGAATGTACGTTTTATATGAACGTAACCCATACCATCTCCACGCAATGATCCAATTCAATTTTTATCACAATATTTTATCGATTTTTAATATTTATATATGATAGATATTAAAAATTATTCTTCTATAATTATATAATTATATCTATCCTCTCACAATCCAGTCCACAAGAATACTGTAATGTTTCTGGTGTGTACAGCTGTGATACCAACATCAAGAAGCGATGATATATTTTTTTTCTTTTTATTTAAAATAGATGGTTATAATGACATATTTTATTAATATAAATTGTTTTTATTGGATAATAATGTAAAATTAATGGTCAATTGTAATTTTCCTTTCATTTACTCTTTCTATATAAATGTGAATACAATTTTCATGCATACAAATGATTTATAGTCACTATGAACAATTTAATTCATTTTATTATATCCATATTTTTTTAAATTACTATAAATAGATATATAATAAATATATATTATATATATATAATGGTTAATATATTGGGTTCTATGGAACCATGATATAATTAAGTTAAGTAAAATAAACAAGATAAAACATACATGAAACCCAAATTAGTTATTCCTAAAAAAATTTATTTGTACTAATGAATCACATAGATACAAGTGAAAAAGATTAAAAATAAATCACTTATTCTATGTTATATGTAATAATTTTTTGGAATATAATAAATATAAATATATATTTATTATTCAGGAGGTTTAGTCAAATAATAAATATGTAAAATGTATTGTCTCCAGCCCGTAAGCCATTAAATAGGTTCCTAGGGCGAGGACACCACAGAATGTCAGTTGCACATCATCACACGCCAAATGTTTTCGACTACTAGTGATGCTGTAATATATCACATCAGGAGACTATATTCTATTTATATACATTAGTAACAATAAATATATAATTATGTAAAGTAAAAAATAATTAATTAACAATAATCATATATTTCCGACCACTTGTAGGATCTTTGTAGAAGCCCATAACAAAGTAGTAGATATGATATGCCATATCACATAATTTCATGTGTATAGTAAACCCAAAAGAATGATAAATGCATGATTAACAAATTGGGTCTCGAAACCTAATATGGATCCCTCATCAACTAAAATACCTTTCCTAAATCAACCCTCTTGAATAGGATCATTTCCCATAGCCTGACCTGCCACTATAAAATATGCTCGAGAACCCAATAGGGCCCTGAGTAGGGTGTGACTACTACTCAGTAGCCTCCACTAATAGTATATAAAAAATCACCCATATAAATAGATATATTATTCAATTAATAATATGAATAAAAAGGAAAAAATAAATAAACTAAGTTCCATTAGTCAACAATAATGAAATATACCATTTTAAATGTTAGTTAAATGGGTCTTGAATTTTCACCAATTACAATCCATACTATTTTGGTCAAAATCTTTTCATAATGGGGGTATGTCATGTTACCAATCTCATTTGTGAAAACATTTAACAAAAAAATACATACAAATAACTATATAAATTTTTTCTATATAGTCTCATAGAAATCAACCATTAGGGGTATAGAGCATCAGTCCAACTCCATATCATGTGCACTACAAGGGGTTTTATAGTCTCATTCCAACACTACCCATGTGAATTAATACTGGAGAAAATACCACACACACCACCATTCCTTTTGCACATGCTTCATGAGTAAATTAACACATATTCCAAACATAATAATATTCATTAAAATATTCAACATTTATAATAAAAGTTCATTTAACACATAATCTATAATGATGCATTTTCACATTTATACACTAATTTACATGCCTCAACCTAATTATCCCATTCCTCATTCACTTACCTTAGGAAAACAACATAATTATCATTTTAATCCATTACTCACATAATCCACTAAAAATATACCTAACATCCAATTATGTCTAGTTAACAATAAACACAATTTCCATTAGTTTCCTCCCACAACCCATGATAACATGTAAAATATTTTAATATAGAATCTATGTCATAATAATTCAATTGTACACTTATAATTTAAATTCCATTGATCATGAAGCTTCACCCACCATTGGTGGCCCCTAACCTAATCAATCCAATATCAAATTATCTTATGGGTATCATGAGGGGTTTGATTTAATATTTACCCAAAAAATTTATCAATTCTATAAATAATAAACTAAGGAGGAACTCCATTAAAACAATGAACAACTAAAAACACATAGTTAAGAAAAAAATATTATTTGATATATCTTATAGATCACCCACTTTGATTCTAAATATTTACTCTCTCTTTACTATAGAATTTGATTCAGATACAAAGAGACTATGATTCCCCACCTAAGATCCACTAAAATAAGAATATTTAGGGATTCATAATAATTTTTCAGAAAAAAACTCTTAAATAAAAAAACATGATCAATGAGGAGTTTTTAATCATCTAGAGAATCAATTCACATATAACTACTCAGTTAATGGAATAGAAATATGTGAAATTGATCATTGGCTAGAATAAGGAACTATTTCACATACATATGGATATTTTAGGATGAATTTAGAATATTAATGAGTTTTTAAACATAAAAAATAGGATGGAAAATTGGTAAAATAAAAATTATAATGGGTCACATTGTTTGAAAATATTATTTGAAAAACCATAAACCAATATTTCTCCACCCTATTTAAAATAAGGGCCCATGACTCATATTTACCCAGGGATCCCAGATTTTTTGAAAAAATAATTTATTACCATGTAGAATGTCTCTATCCAATCAGTAATGATTATTGTCCCCTTGCATGGTTTCTTCAATCCACGAACCTTCCTACATGCATGCATTATTTTGGCGGATAGTAACTACAAAAAATATGTGAATTGTGCAACATTAACTAGATGGCCCCATTTTGCATCCTTTCATGTCCTAAACCATCTCTAAAACCATAATACTCTATATAGATTTATAAATTATTTCATTATCCATTATAATGGTATTTAAACTAGAAAAATTATCAATAAAACACATCAAGGATGTATAGGATCTTAAAACCTCCGAAAATTTTAATTGTACATCCTTGATCCACTATTTCAATGCATCAATATCCCTACAAGGAATAAATATTAGGTTAATGATACAACACATCTATTACCCTATCCCATTTTCTTTTAAATCATTACCAGCCTTCTATAAACTCAAAAAAGGAAAATTCTTGATCAAAAATACATTCTATATATGATGTGTCTCAACGCGACAATGTAGATGCAATGAAACCTAAGAAAACATCATTCATTCAACTATAAAACTATAGAACAACATATCAATACACAACTAGTCATATCCATTACACAATATCAAAATGATACATGTAGCAGGGTGCTAACTTACCCTATTTCCAAATCATAGAGTTACCCAACTGTGGTGGCCCTAGAAGAAACACATGATTACACACCATAATCAAATGTAGTCTTTGATGTTGATCTGAATATGTCTTCTAGAATATATGAACTATAGACAGCCATTTTTGAATCAACTAAACTAGTTTTGATATTCCCAACTCGAGACTTTGTCCCTAAAACAATAATTCTATATCCTCCATAAAATACAACAGTGATATACATATCCCTCCACAATAAGTCTCAAATAGTTCCTTCTGAGTTTATTAATGGTTACTATTTTCATAACTAAACTCAACCATAGCTAAGTTATTCTCCCAATACCCATAAATGTTTTGGTCATATGACCAGATCAATACCTCTATAACCTGAACAGTTTTCTCCAATTTACTTTATTATTGTGGGTGGAATGATTTAAGGAAAATACCTGGATTTGAAGGTCTTTTTTTACCACTTATATATGTGAGATATAAAATATATACCATGATCTAAAACAATAGTCTATAGTTCCACAAGAATCATCACTATCATACCAACATATAACTCTCCCAACTATTCAATTGTTAAATTCTCTCGAATTATTAATATATATTCCACCATGCTAGCCTGATCCATAAAATGAATATTTTATCCCTCATTAGAAGAATACTTAGAAGACTGAAAACCCAATCCATCACCACATAATCCCAATTCAATTAGAAAATATTCAATGAATGAAATGAACCTATTTATCACATATGGTCAACAGTCACCCAAAAATGGGAAGAGAATCATGTCACAAAACCTATAACCTTCTTCTTTATCCATAGACACCAATATTACCTATGAATATTGTGTAATATTTTTCTTATATATTGATTCACTATCCACATTGATGAATAAAACTCATGCATTACCTCTTACCACATAATAATATGCTAAAAAGCATGAACATTAATATAAATTTTGTCAACCTTACCATATGATGAATCAAAATGTTACTCTCAACCTTCAATATTTCTCTCAAATTGAAACACTATGAATCACCATACTACATATCCATGATTTTGATCAAAAGGGTGGAATAAAATTCTAAGGATACAAGGATTATATTTCCCTTTCTATCACTATCCTCTGGGTACATATTGGAAATCAAAGTCATTATCCTTCAATTGGAACTGGATTCCACAAATTCTGGGTTTTTCAATCATCCAGTGCAATGTATTCACAACATTGTCCCCCTTTCGTGGCATGTTCATCAGTTCAAAAACCATGATATGAATGTACACAAACCATCATTTCCATTAAAGATTTAAATCACATTGTGAGATGATATATAAAATTATTTTATGATAGATATATATAATAAATGTTTATCCACCATGAAATTCCTCAAGAACGTTAGGGCATATAAACCATAACTAATTCAATGTCATGTGTATGGTAGTTTCAATAATTAATCAACTTTCAAGACCCATTTTTCAAAACCCAACAATTTAACATCAACACTACCTCAATCCAAATAATGGATGGATACATGAATTTGTTGTACCACTCACCTAGCTTGGGTATGACAAAAATTGGTGTAGGAGGTAACTGCTTCGTTAACTTCTAAAATGAATTATCACATGCCTTAGACCACTCAAACAAGATTCCAATATTTGTCATGTTTGGAATTAGTGTTGGAAAATGGGATAATTATTTGATGAAACTTTGTTAATATGCCTTTAAACCTATAAAAATCCAAATATTAGAAATTTCCTAGGGTTATTCTAATGATAAAACAATATGCAGTTTCCCCATGTCTGCGGATACACATTCCTTAGATCGGTTATGACCAAAAAAATATACCTTTCCAATAATGAAATTACATTTGGATATAATGAAATTTTTCATAATATATCTTGTTTTAGTCTGAATGATGTTATTTTTTTCATTATTAGCTTGATTCATGGTGTACACCAAGCTGCCAATAGAAATAAAATTAAACCTAGTCTTGTTATGGGTTAAAGATTTAGTTCCTTGAGGAAATAAAAATTTATGGAATATTTTTCAACTGAATCAAGATAATTAAAATAATATAAAAAATAAAAACTACAAAATATATTCAATTCTATATCATAAGGTCTCACCTGAACTTCATGATAACCTAATCTCAAATCTATTTGGTGATCCTAGAAGCAAATGTTAGCCTATCAAACAGACCAAAAATACCTTTAATGTGGTATCATTTCTTAGTTACCATCTAACTAATTTTAGATTATTAATAAAAAATCACAAGGAACCATAACTCATCATTGAAAACAAATCCAGGGATCCAAATGTTGACCTAAATGGTATTTAAATCAACATAACCCCCCACACATGTCTAACCACTAGGACCAAAATACTCACATATTTTTTAAACATAAAAAATATTGTCGGACATCAATATCATGCATAGAACAAGAAAATTTCGAAGCGACAAGAATTGTACCTCTTACTAATGATGGTCGGTCTTCATCAACTCCATTTTTATGATCAAGTCCATTTTTATATTTTCACCTATATCCTGTTATTAGGTCTGAGTTCCTAGTGTTGCACTACCCCACATATAAGGAAACCCATACCTGGAGCACCAGATCCACTAAACTAACTGATATGGGTCATAGAGCGCCAACAACTTACATAATATCGGGTAACTAGACCCCTGCCAATAATATGGATCATACTTATCCCTCCTCTATCACCCATATGTAGAATGTTCCTATAAAATTCATTTTCAATCCCCATCCATCCACACATTCAGTACTTAGTAGGTGGTTCGGGACACTGACCTTCCATGTGTCCCGACCAATCAAACTAATAAGTGATATCTAGGTCACTACATTACGAGGATATTTATTTTTTCTAGATATGCTATCTACAACATACCTAGTGAAATAATTCAAAGAAGAAAAACCTTCCATCAAAATCCACACCACTAGATCACCTAACTAGCATTGCAAGTCCACCCCTAGATGACTCTTTGGGATTTCCTTATGAATTTAATACCTAATACACCACCTAAAAAACATTTTTATGATGAATATATTCAAATGGGAGTTGATATTATTTCTACATTAATCCAAAAAATTATTCCCATTTTCTCCCCACCCATTTCCATATTTGGAGTGAACTGTTAGAAGTCAATAAAAAGGACATCATTGTTCATCACTATTATAGTCCCCTAAGACAAAAACATAAAAATTACATAATTATACAATAACAAGGTATATGGATATAAATTTTCTATAAAAATCTCATCAAAACACATCCAATGAATACACTCTGTCTTCTCATTATAATCCTATATACACCAGTAATTCAATTCATAACCATTCCACAAGTAATCCACTAACAAGAATCTATTCTCTATAAGATTTTCCCTATGGTCAAGAATCATCAATATAGAAACTATCTGAAACATCTCTACATCAGTTCCACCCACTCCAAAAATATTTTGAGGATGATATAGTTGAAAAACCCTAGTCATTTCAAACATACTCCCCATAACTGACAGTTGGTCCATTTTGATCAAATTTATAAAATGAGAGACATTCTCTGGGAACAACTTCTTTACTCTATTACCCTATATCACTACAGATTCTTCTTCCCCATTTAGTGAATCCATCGTTGTGACATCCTCATGTCACCCAACTTGAATGCATCATAATGTTGTAATTTTTCAACAATATCAGGCACACATCTCATAACACATAACATAAAATATACATTGTCTTTAGAAATGAAGACTCTATACTGTCCACAATCAATAAATTTCACAAACATTGTTCAGAATGTGATCACACAACTTTTAAAAATATCCTCAACCATACCTACTATATGACATGGTCAACAAGTGGTATACCATTCACACATAAACCCAATAATCTTTACCAAGAACTATATTAAACCATTTAACTATAAGAAAAAATATATTCCCCATTTAATCATATTTTCATACTTTTAACATTTCACAATAATATTTTTAAAACATTTTATATATCGTTAATTGGAACTACACTTTAAAAATTTATCTATTTTATTCCAATTTAATTGTTTTGAATATATTCATTACGACCAGTTTCATATGAATATAAAAAATCTCAAAATCATTTTACATTAACTTCACGTAAATTCTTTCTCCCAATGGATGAATATCTAGATTCATATGATCTATATCATTATTTGCTTTAAATGATTAGTGTATCCCAAATAACATACCATTTCGACCAGAAAAATGATATCATGAAATAATCACATCACACAACATGTGAATCCCCAAATGGTGAAATATCATTCATCCGTGACAACCCACATCATGAACAACAATCCCAAAATGGGGTACATGAATTTTCCCATAAATATGGGTTAGCTAGTCCCACAAAGATCTCATTTCCATGTTCCAAAACATCATAGAATCTTGTATATTTTCTATAAATAGTACGAAATTATAAATAAATAAATATTATAATAGTGTATGTCGTACCCATCATAAAACCCAATAAATAGTTTCCTTGTGATGAGTCGACACATTACCTCAGGTGTGTCTCCCAATATGCCCAAGGCTATAGAGTAGCATAGATGGTCTTATTGATCATGTTGAGACCATACCCTCATTATCAGTGTATGTATCAATAGGTAAACACAATGTAATTTAACTAATAAAAATTTATCTATAATAATGAATTTCAAAATGAACACCAAAACTATGCACATGCCCACAAATAAACAGTATATATTTGTTATGATGTCATGTAGTGCCAGGTATATAGAAATACCAATATAAAGTTAAAAATCATATTCCAAAAAATGGTTGAAAACACTATGTCTAGATCCCTCAAGGATGAAACTTCCATTCCAAAATCAATGGTCAATCACAGTTAATTTCCGCTTATCCCTAATAACAAACATGAAGTCTTCTTGGGTTCCCAATATCAACCTGAGCAGGACAAGAGTGAAACACATTAGGACACCACCAATGATGGATAAATAATATCTAGTATAAAAAGATATAATATTCATGTACTAATGTGAATAACATGGAAAATTAAAAATATATTATCATCCATTATGTATCAATAATCACTTAAAATATTTTCATTATTGGTTCATTGGGTTTGGTATTTTTATCATATCCACTACAGTCTATACGAGTCAAATAATATGCATGAAGAAGATAAGTCATGTTCTGTATCTCACAAGGGAAAAAAATTCTAAAAAAAAATAACACACCCATTTCGGAGCCTTAGTCTAGGTAGTCTCATATAATCAAACCCATAGGACTATAGAGCATGAATATGTATCCATTACAGGTGTGTTCTATGAGTGGGGTTTAGAGACTCAGTCAATACCCCACAAACCATCATGGAATGTTCACCTGTGTCTTTAATCATTTACCATATTTATCAAATATTATTATACCCATTAACGTGTTCATCACATACAAAAAATGTTCATTTAACACATAAAAAATCATTACTATGTATCCCATTTACACACTCATTGTCATGCCTTATCATAATTAACCAATTAATAATGAAAAAACCATAAAAGAAAAACAAAATTAACTTTTTTGATCAATTACCTACATACACCATTTTTATTATACCAAAAAACCCTTATTCCTAGTTATAAACCAAAAAAATTACAATTAGTTCCATTAAATAACCCATGAAAACAATTTAACACATTTATTATGAGATATATTTAATGAAAAATAAATTCTAAAAATATAAATTCAATTCCCATTTTGATAATGTGGTTGGCCCCATTGGTGTACCTTAACATGTTTAAATCAACCACAGCGCATCCCATGGGGATCATGAGTGTTCAATTAAATTGCTACCGAATTAAATTTTCCATTATATCTAGGTTAACCAAATTAAAAACAAAAAAAACACAATAAAAAAATTAAAAATAAATAAATAATCAACAAACAAATATATCTTATAGATCACCTATATCATTTCTGATGAAAACCACTTTCTTAACCAAGTAAATTGGTTCACATTGGAATAAAAATTGAATCCTTAACCTATGTTCCCCTAGAAAATGAGTGATTTCGGGATTTATATTATGAATAAAGACAATATAACATATAAGACAAAATATGTGAATGTATGAGTGTTAGACTCACCCAAAGCTTCGATTCACATCCAAAGTATATCTAAACTTTTTATAAACAAGGGAGATCGATCCTAGGTACTTTTTGTTCATTTTAGATCATCATTATGTCCATAGTTATATTAATGGAGAATTATCTATGCTTATAATACCTATTTAATGACATAAAAGATGGTTAAATCACACTTTTAATGGTATTCAGTAATTGGCCACATCATCGGCCAAAATGTGCGATGACTGTGTGCCGCCCTCTTTCCAAGAGGGGCCTAGGTCACTCTATTACATTGGGAACCAGGACAGTTTGAATAAACCATATGATGAACATATGGAATATATTTATTTATTTATATATGGGTTTACTTCCCCCATTCATGGTTTCTTCAATCTGTGGACCATTCCTCTCAAACTAAATATTTAGGGAGCATACTTATAACAAGCCATGTGCCAAATGTGAAACATGAACTATATGAAACAATTTTCATTCATTATTGTCCCAAGACCCATGAAAACCCTATGATCCTCCACATTTACATGAAAAAAATTTCATTAAGCATATATAATGTATTTTAATAATAGGTTTTATCAAGAATACACCATATGCATGTTCGAGATCTTACATCAAACATGAGGTTAGGTTTTATATGAAAATATAATTATAATTCAAGACATATTATCATTAAGTCTCTACTAATATAATACCTTTATATTTATTTCATAATAAAAATTTATTTTTGTATCTACTAGTTATTTATAGATATTATTTTTTCCCCTTTCACATTTATCCTTTCAACTACTAAACATACACAATTATTTTTATATCCATCTATATTTTTCTAATTTAAATTTTTTCATTTTCTATAATTTCCATAATTCGAATTAATTATTTTATATTATTTTTGTAAAAATAAAATTTTAATAATATTAATTTTTACCTATGTTTGAATTTTTTTAAAAATGGTTGAAAATAAATCATTAATAATTTTTTTTAAAAATGTATTTGTTTATAATATTAAAAATATAAAATGAATCATTATTATCATGTACAAGATAAAAATAAAAATGTTCAATGTGAGGAATAATTATCTCTTTGATGCTTCTTAAATATTTTTATAATGTTCTTTTCAAATAATTTTTTTCATAATATTGTGGAATTTTTTCGATTTTTTATAATTGAAATTAAATTTTAATAACTTATTTATATCACCTATTTATTTAATATAAATTTTTATTATATTAATTCATTACGAATAGTAAACCACATATTTTACTTATGATACATTAGGGAATAATTTTAAGGATACATTATTATTATTTCTCATGATGGTTTTTGATCTATTTGACTCTGGAAGTTATTGATATTCAATATATTAGATCACCATATAAATAATTCCATTGATTGTAAATTCATGTTTATTATGTCATATTATATATTCATATAATGAATGAATTGTGATTTTTAAATGGGGGGTGGTAAATATATATTCCTCTAATACATCATTTTGTCTCCTCAGAAAAACATGATTTTCTATTTGTTTGAGTCCTTACACAATTATTTAGAAGTCTTAGCATGAGGACATTATAATATTTAAATTTTTGTGTTTAAGATGTTGTTGGTATGTTTTAGATGTCTGACATTATGAATTCTATCATTATGAATATATTTAGGATGGAGATGAATTTATTTAAATATTTTCTATATCCATTGATAATTTAAAAATTATTGTGATTGAATATTTTACATAATTAAATATTTATTTATTAATTACATATTATCCAGGACTTATTTTTCTTCCCTGGTATTTATTTACTAATTTAGCCATTATGCTCAAAAATATCTTCTATTTCCATTCCCTAGTATATCTATAAATATTTAATGGTTTATATTTAAGGATAATCAAGAGGGAATAATTATTATCCAAAAAAATAGTATCTTGAATTTTTTTAATCAATAATTTATTATTGTAATCGTATTTGTATTCAGTTTGTTAATAATTTGAATCTATTCCCCACCTATGGATGAAATTTCATGTATTTATTACTTATGTAATAACGTATCCACAGACTCAGGGATATAGGAAACATGATCATTATTTTTGGTACAATATTATCATTCATTTTAAATGTGGGAACTATATTTACGAAATCATAAAATTTAGATCACAATAATATGAAATAGATTGGGTACATTCCCTAAATAAACTCAATTTTTTTTATTCTGATAGTGATAGTGCATTATTTTTTTTGTTGCATAATGGGTTTATATATTTTTAGATGATTATTATTTGAATGGCAAAGTTACTATGGCTATGGTCTTATATAACGGGTTCATATGGGGAAAATTTATTTAGTATTAACATATATTTTAGGTAAATGTAATTTTTTTGTGTTTTAGTGAAAATTTTATTTTTGGAATAATGATTCATTGTTTTATGATGATAATGAAATGTTATTTTTAAAACATAGGAATAATATAATCGTTAGTGTTGTGGTAATTTTGGAATATTACAATTTTAGAACATATGTTTTACCACATATGTATCTATGTGATAGAAATGTTATTTCATTATTATTAATATATAGTAAAATGGGAAATTTATTGGAAATAAATTAAATTAGTTTTTTAAAAATGAAAAAAAACGTGCTTAAGGTAAACTCATCACATCAAGAAAGACCGTGGGGAATGAATCCATAATTAAGGGTAGGAATGGGAAAAACACCTATAACATGACTACATGATGTCCTTTTATGTATGTCTTTTTAAATAAAGCTGATTTTTTTTTGGAAAAATATTTCTTACCTTTTCATATATATTATAAGTTCACATATATTTTATGTTTTCTTATGATTTTAAAAAATAAATATTTTTAATTAACAATAATGTTTTATGGTTAAAAATATTTTTTTTAGTTACTATAAAACATGATTTTATGAAAATTATGAAATATTGGATTATTGAAATTAATAATAAATATGTTTAACAATTAATTTGATGAAAAGGTTATATTTACAAGGATATTTATGGTCATGTTAAGTATTGAATATCATGATTATATTTAAATTTGATTCAATATATTCTGATGAAAAGAAATACATTATATAATTATATCATAAATTTTAAGGGTGGGTAATAATATCTTTATGATTCTATATTGAGTTGGGGTATATGTTACATTTTAGATTAACATATAGTTTAAAATTAATGATTATTTTTGAATAATGATTTTGTTGGACTTATATTAAAAGGTATGAGATCACCATTATAGTTAAAACATTCATTAATGTTGTGTTTATTGAGTTATTTTGTTATATAAGGTTATTTATTTATTGAATGGTCTATAATAAATAAATGAGTTTATTTTTGAATGTTTTATATAAATGTATAATCATTTTAAAAATGGTTAATTCATTTTGGGTATTATCATAAATTTTTCTAATCATTTTATATTTTATAAATCAATGAGCTGAATCTTTTTATTCGTATTTGGATCAAATAATCTGTTTAAAATTTTTTATGTTATAATTGAACAATTTATCTAATTTTCAAGCACTAAAATATAAGATTTTTATGGAAATTGATTGAATGATGAAAATTATTCTATTCATGAAAGTATATTTGTTTATGTTTTTAGTCAAGATGTTAATTGAATTATTAAATATTTTTAAATTTATCTTGAAATTAAAATAATTTCATTTTTCATCCATTTTTGATGAATTTATGTTCTCTTAAAACCTAACCCATTTTGAGATTTTTAGTCGAAAAATTTATCTTTACAATGTTTTATATCACTATTTATTATTCATTCGTAGTTATTATTATATTCTATATAAATATTTTATCATTAAACAAACATTAACATTTTCTAAGTACATTAATAAAATTTATTATAGTATGATTTTTTCTCAAATTTCCTTTTTAATAATGATTATTTAACCCTTATACATGGTCGGTTTCCAAAACAGGTTGATCGTTTGATTATTGAGTCGAAATTTCATGGGTACAATTTATTTTAGGCGGTATAATATATGTCCAAGAGATTTAAGAAAGTATTTATAATGAAAATATTTAATTCCATCAATATATTTATTTAAATGATACAAAATGTCTAAACAATCCTTGATATTGTTATAATATATTGACTAATTTATATTAAAAAATACCTCAATAATTAGTAAGGTTGTTCCATTTATCAAAAAAATATTCTCTTTAAAAAATTATTATATTCATTTTGTTATTAAATATTATAAATAATATATCAAATTTTTTTTAAATAAAATTAATTTATAAAATAATGGTGATGAAATTATCTTGGGTATAATTTTATAAATTTTCTATAAGGGATTGGTTTTCTAGTTAATGGTGGAAAAAACTGATTTTATTTAAAATAATATATTTTCTGAAAGAATTTTTAATATCCCATTTTTTTTTATCATTTTTCATGTGTATTTAGACATATAATATTATATAAATTTAAATTAATTTTATTATAAGAAATATTATGTTTGAATTTGTATGATAATATATATATATATAACATTTATTTTGTAAATAATTAGTTTTCATTTCATTCAGTGATTTTATAGTAAATAAAATTATAACAATTAGATTAATCAAATCAAGACAAATGGATAAATATTTTATGATTTGGATGCATGATTTAATTAAATATTTACCTTTTATTTTTGTTCAAATTATATAGAAACCACAATAATTTTTTTTAGAATGGAAAATGTAAAATGATTTAGTAATTGTTAAAACTAAGTGTTGAGGTCCTTATTTTTCATCCAAACTCAGTTTGGTGGAATGTAACATTACCCCAATAAATATTAAATTAGTTTTAATTTATTTTTATACACATTACCATGATAATATAATATATTATAGTAAAATAAAAGTATGTTACAAAATGCCAGACTCACAGTTTTAAATATAACTTATGTGTCCACATCGAGTGAAAATTAATTTATGATTGAATGAAAATTCAAATATTTTGAAAATTACATTGAAATATTGATTTTAATTTATTTATAATATTATGGTAATTTATTAGATACATATAATTCTTTTTTAATGGTAATAGTGTATTTATTCAATTAATAAAAAAATAAACGAAATTATTTTTTACAAATATAAAAATAAATACAACTTGAATGATTTATTATGATAACTGAAAAATTATGATAAACAAAAAATATCTTGAGTATTTTAGTTTTCTATCAATTTAAAACATTTTATTGATGTATTTGAAATAAAAATATTTGAATAGTGTCTACGTTGACAATAATGAAATTTTATAAAATTTTTATTTTTAAAAAATATTTTAAAATTATGAAAATATTGAAAGTGGACATGGTGGAAAATATAATGTCTTAAATTTAACCCCTTTTACATTTATTATAACATTTTAATAATAAATTTCAAATTTAATCCACTAAAAAATGAAAAATGTTACCATAGTTAAACATAAATTTGGCTAAGATAATGATTAAACTTACAGATAATATTTACAATATAACATTAACTAGTTAATAATTTATTAGATAATTATATTTAAATAATATCAAATGTTATAAAATAATTTATCATGATTTTTATGAATTATTCTTGTGAATAAAAATGTTAGATTTCAAAAATGTAATTCCATGTCTGTCAATTCCTTCCCTTATAACATATAACACATTCTTAACCCTTATTATACCACATTGTAAAATCATGGTAGATAAATACCTATACATTTATCTTTTTAACATCTTATTATAAGTTCTATAATTTTTTATATCCTCAGAATTCAATCCAAATGATCCCTGGTATGTGATCTAAATGATGACTTCTGAAGAAGATGTAATCATCCTCCTGAAAACATTTTGTTTTTTTTCTTTTCTGCTACAATAATTATATTTTCATTATCATAAAGTAATAATTTTTGGATCCTAAATATAGAGAAATTTTATAACTATTATTATATTTTTCCCTCATTATTTTTAAAATATAGAATGTGAAATTATCACTTTTTTGATTATATATCATAACAACTATGTCTAGTGATAGAATTTGGTATTAACCAACATCATCTATAAAATAGATTTTTTTTGGATTTAAATATCATATATTATATTTATAAAAACATAATTAATTTTTATTCTCAATTAAATATATAGAGTTATAAAATCAAATCATTGGGCAAAAAATATTTCCGCATGTGTGTACATGTGGACAACCACATTGAAAAAGTGAATTGATTTTATTTTCATTTATATTTTACATGGATAGTAAAAAGGATATACCAAAATATTTAAATGGGAAAATATTATATATTAATTTTTATGTAAAGGTGAATTATTATTAGAAAAAATTTATTTATATCCACCATGAAGTGAAAACAATGTTCATGCATACTTACGACCTACCATCACAATGAATGATGTAATTAATATTTCTATATCAATTTTTTATTTTTTACTCAAATTACATATATGATGAATATATATGATAATTTTATCATTTTTAAAATTAAAGAGTTTATATATCTATGATTAATGCAAAAGTAAGGGAACTAAAATAACAAAATATATATGAAAAGAGATGAATTAATTATGGGAAACTATGATTTTAATAAAGAACTATTTATAAATCGGTGATAACAGAATATAAGTAAAACATATATGTTATCACATATATAGATATGGTTATGTAATATGTATCATAATATTATATTAATTATACAACATGATCAAAAAAATTATAATGTTGTATAATTGAGGAATGTGTTTGTTTCAAAATGTGCTTATTATAAGGTAATATTTTTGTTTATGTTTATGATGGGGAAATTAAATAGACCCTCAATCATAAACAAAATATATCTTAATCTCTATTGGTAGTGTTTTAAATTATATGTTTTCATTACTAATACCTCTATATAATCATTATTTTAAACAAATACTATTAAGGATCTCTGATTTTTATCTAGTCAATCGTGAATCTATCAATCCCATATCCATTTATTCATTACATTTTTTTAGGATACCTGTTTTTTTTTCAAACATGGGTCTTAATAAATTTTTAAAAAATATAAAATGAATCATTATTTTAATGTTCCAGATATTATTGAAATTTACACATTTCATGATCGATTTATTCTTTGAATCTACCATTACTAGTGTACATTATCATTTTTAAATAAAGTTCAATTCGAAATAATTGTGAAATTTTTCAATCATAATGATATAAATGTCAATTATAAAATGTTATTTACCTCATGAATTTTTTAATAATTTTTTTTAGATTCAAAATTAACATTTAAAGTAATATTTGTATATTAATTATTCTCCTCTATGGATTTTTTTAATGATACCATCCTTATAAATTCTCCGGAAGAATTATGAAAATTTTTATATGTAATGGTATTGACATTTTGTTTTCTAGTTATTCTTATTAATATAGATTTCTAATTTTAAAGAATACCAATTATGTTGTAATTTTTAATCATAATATAAATGCTTTTGAAATATTAAGGGATGAGTGTGGCTTGACTTTACATACAACAGAGATATAGTTGTAGGTCTCATGAGACAAACTATATTTGGTTTTTGGTCAAGGGATTATACATTTTTCTAGAAATTTTTCATGATTCCTTGATGGTATTTTTAAATGTTTTGATTCATGATCATTATTTTACATTTTAGATTTCTAAAATTATACATTATTTCATTATGAAATAAATAATTAATGTAAATGAGATTATTTAATTACATTTTTATCGGTGTATTAGTTTTGAAAAAATTTGATTATTAATTTGGTTTAGATTTTAATTTTTGGTTCGAACCACATTTTCCATGGGTTAATAAGATTCTAATATTTGGATTCACTAACAAAACAAAAGATCTTACCCCTTTCTTATGTTTCATGTTACAAGGATTGTTAAAAATGTTTTACGATGTTTATGGACGAATATTATAGAAAGAACAAATATGATCCCATAGAAAATACTATGTTGTATTTAATGGTTTAAAACACTATGTGGTATTGTAGTATATATCTAGTATAAAAGTAATAATAAACAATTTGGTTTGGGTTATTAACTTTCATCATAACAGACACTCATTAATACATGATTGTTATTATGAACCTAATAGGTTTGTTTTGTAGGTACTTCCAATTTAATATATAATGTCATGAATTATAATTTAAACATTCAATTTTTTGTTTAATTACATGTAGTACTATTTAATGGGATATGATTAAAATTATACTCAATCCATTTTTGTTTTATTTGTCTCAATTAAAATTACATGAGACATGCTACATGTCATAAATGATGCTTAATTTTTGTAGTGTTTTTTGATTTATTTTCTAATTAATATTCCATTACATATTTCATTATTTTTCATTCTATTTACATGATTAATCATGGACCCTACTTCATGTGGAAATTAATTATGATTTCCATATACTAGTAATTATTTATTGGACAAAAATTTCATTAATTTATTTATGATCATTCTATTTAAAATATTTCATATAATTTGGGATCATCCTAAAAATTTATTACATTATATGATTTTTATTTATAGTATTTTGGTGATATAAATTTCTACCTCATATACCCTTAGAAACATATTTCTCACTTTATGGGTTATTTTATGTTGTATCCATCCACCACCATTATCCAAATTTCTTTTGATAATGAATATCTATAATTGACTTATCAATATTCACATTCATTTATTTGTGTCATATAAAATTTAATATAATTCATATGGGATGATGTTCACCAAGAAATAATTTAATTATATAAAAATTATGAAATGTATTTTAGTTTTTTTATATTTTTATTCTAGTATGGGTGACTATTGACATGTGGACTACATATTTTCTCATTATCCACATGTTTTCTCAATATCAGTTATGATAATGTTATCCAATTTTTCAATTAGGAATGACTATTGGAATTATATATCTATTATTTCAATATGAATGATTTTAATACTATTTAATTTTTATTTTTCGACTATCAACTGTCATTGTTAATGTGATATATGTAATCACATTAATTATCATGTAGAAATGTATTGGAATTATGTAAGTTAATATTCAATAAACTTCCATTATTAATATGATGTTGAATGCATGACGATGTTTTTTTTATAAATAATCTTCTTCATAATGGAAGATTTAAATATAACAAATGAAAAGGACAACCCATATAATATTTTTGAAACTCATATATCCATCTATGAAAAAAGTTAAATCATGTTCTACACATCTGAATCTTTATACAAATCATATTTAGAAGTTTAATACTCAATTTATCAAAAAGACATTATTTTTATCCATGGTATAGGAAAATAAAAAAACGTTATATTCGTACACAACAAATATCCTCTAGAAAATATTAAAAAAATTATAGGAGATATAACAGAGGATTTTATTGTCTGAATACATGATAAATCATTATCTGAAAATGTAATGCCACAAACTCATTTGTTCAGGCATCATATCATTGATTTCAATGTCATGTGCCGAATGATTTTTCTGATATGTCCTATGTTTTTAGGAATAATGGGTAACCATATAATCATCCTACACAATAAAATTGTACAAAAACAAGCATTATATATCATATAAAACCATATAGAAGTACCCAGGCTCTGAAATAGTCAACACTGTAATAGATTTTTATATATTTTTATGCACAAAAGCATAATTCAGATATTTATCATTCCAAGTGGAATTAATCCCCTTCCAACTGAGAAGGATAGTTAAAGACTCCAAATTTGAGATATCCATTAAAATGGTCATAATACCCAATATGACTCAAGAATATATTATTATTGATTGTGTTGCATGAATTATACCAAGAAAAAACAATGCTCACCTTCTCAAAGTCCCCAAAATGACCATGTCCAGAGACCATGTTTCCCAACAAAAATCACTTCTAGAATTCCTAAAGCACATTAAAATATTTCTGCATAATGTCAAAAAATTTTCAAATTTTCCGTAATTTTTCTTAGATGATGCAAATTATCCTCATTGAAAATATAAAGAAAAATATGATATCATTAAAAAATACCACCTTGAACAAATTATGATACTTGAGAAAGATCCTATCAATAATGTCTATAAACACTAATGGTATATTGGTTAAACACGAATTAATTGAAATATATTAATAATTTCAATAACTTCTCAGAATGGAGTAATTCATATCATAAAATTTATTTGTTATCAACTTGAGGTAGGCGGATTTAAGATTAATCAATTAGAACCACCTTTCCACTATAAATTGGTCTCACAAATCTTCTATCTGGGGGTACAAATATGTGATATTTATCATAAGTGAATTTATTTTCCTGTAATAAACACAAATTTAATCTGTTCCAATATATATCTTCGTAAAAAGAATAGATAATTCCCATGGAAAAACATTTGGGTATATAAATCCTTTCCCAAAATAATCATTCAACTTATTCTGAAACTATTTCATTTTAGATTTTTCTATATGTTATGAATGAACAAATAGAAACTGATTACCACGAACTGATTAAATAGAGGACTACACCTATTTTACTAAAGGAAAACTAAATTAATTGAATCGAATAAATTAAGGGAAATGAAATGAAAACAATATGAAGATCATATCACTAAGATTCCTACTCTAGATCACAATCAGTAATTGATCTTACCATCCCCATCTCTAGGCATAAATGTTTGGTTGTAAACAACCATGGGTCCAATTCTCCTTAAATGATATGAAAATTCCATTTGTCCATGTTAAATGATACCCATCGATGATATTATTCAAGTTAGATCATATTAGTAATTATAAAATTTATCATGAGAATTACCTTAAAATTATTATTTTCCAGAACCAAAAAATAACAAGTATGATTGATATCAATAAATTAGAATACATAAGCAATACCAGAGAGACCCTACTCTCTATTCATTCCGAGGTGAGAAGTAATTTACATCACACAAAAAAATCCATATAATATGATTTACCATGTTCACAATTTGATTTTATATAAATGAATGAGATACAATAGTATCCTATAAAGAAGTCACCATAGATAAATCTATAGTTATGGTTTATCACATAGTTATTTCTCATGTATCAAATTCTACTAGAGACTCTTCCATTTTGTGATGATGATTTTCTTTTAATTATTGTGTCTATAACCCCTATTTTCATAAAGAATAAATTTTTTGAAAAGTTCATTTTGTTACTGATTTAAATATGAAACTATGTTGGGATGAAATGGTATAATATAATTTATGTAGTTTTCTTGAATGTCTACAAGAAATACATTACATGGGTGCCTCAGTGAAAACCCATTTTGAATGTGTATGATTTTTTCACGGGAATCATGTCAAAGGGACTCACATAGGAACAATAAGAGGTCAAGATGAACCTTATTTCTGATATTCACCATCAAACCCAGAACACATTTTATTCCCAATCAATGGAACTCATAGATCTTATTCTAGGGTAAAATGGTACCCCATTCAACACTGACGAACCAGATATGGTAAGAACAACTATACATTCCCAATCTATCACACCACCAGAATAAGAGACATTATTCAATAAAACAAGAGGAAAATTATGAGGTTTAAGACCCAATTGTATCCTTCATTTATTCCCATTCTCAATCAATAATATCTCTAGTGTAAATATTAAATGAGTGAAAACTAATTTACATACTCTGTTGTGGTCTTGTCTGTCTACTTGTGTTTAGAAAACTCCATTTACTTATATAGAAAAAAAAATCATGATATAATTAATATGTGAAAAGAACATCAATACCATTACCCTATAAACCCTAATTTTTTAAATATCACTGTCTTATCCAACAATTACTTCCATGATTCTTATATATTAAAAATGATGTATTTCACTACAATTGAATTAGGAATATCCAAGAAAAAAAAATGATTTATATTTATTATCCAATCACCATCCACATGAAAAACATTTGAGTCGTAATATGTTGTTCAATTCTTGTGAATTAAATGTTGAGCATGATTATATATTTATCCCTATGTGTTCCCACATTTAGATCATAAATTGGAAATTGTGATAGTGCATGTACAATTTCATGGACATCCTGCACAATAATCACAACATGGTTCCAGTCCATGGGAGGATCCACTCATTGAGGATATGAAGATTATTCATGATGGGGGTTCTTAACATGTCTAACTAGTATCATGATTATCTAAAAAATCAACTAAAAATATTGAATATGCTATAAGATTACACATATCATCAACACATCCAATAAAAATGGGTAAATTAATAATATCACACGAGATATCAACTTATAGATTTAAACTTATCTAAATTAAATGTTGTGAAAATACTTGTATTATATAAAATTATTGGTCAAGATATATTTACCAGGACAACCATGGTCACATAATGCATGATACGATGAGATATAAACTTCAACACTCTAATAAATGCCTCATATGTCATGAGAAGATAACCAAAATTGCATACGTATATTAATGGAATATGCTAATGTGGTGGCCTATGATTTCATATTACCATGATCGATCTTGGAAACACTGGTACCCAAATACCACATCCCGCACTAACATAGACTAATGGAAAATATTTATCCCCATGAGATGGTGAATTGCACATAGAATTATACAAGATCACGTGGGTAATTATATTCCACGAAATATAAGAATAGATATCAAATAATTTTGTATTCACAACACCTTACTAGGAGAAAGTACCACAAACCAAACATGTATCCCCCACCCCACTGCAAAACTATTACATAATCAATGTAATTATTTGAAATACAAACATCACAATGTAAACAACACTCAAAACCCAAAGGATTAAGAACATCAACATCCTCTAAAGGATACATTAAAAAATATCTTCATGGTGGAATAAAATCAAATAATTCATGGTGGTTGTGGTAGGGATAAATCTAAAGATACTAGTCTAGTGTCACCATGTATTACATATGAGAATAACTAATAATAAACCAAATCATGATTTCAATTTTAAATCAATCATCTCATAGAATAGTACATAATTTTCACATTTTATACAAAACATGCTTCTTTTAAAAGAATGTATATTTTTTCAAACATGTCTATATAAATCATTTTAAATAAAATAGATTATATAAATAAACTATTAAGATGAAATTATTTCCATAATCAATGGAATATATAATAAAATAATAACAACTAGCACTATAGAAATTTTTTATGGTATGACAATTTCAAGCTATAGGATCCTAATATATCTCAAATCTGGGATCCAAAAATAAGTGTACACATTTCCATTAGGCTCTGGGTGAATAAGACTCATCAACATCCCATTACAGATATGAAAATCCAAGATATGTTTCTGTTAGAGGTATTTTTATTAATCCAGTGCTCATGAATTATCATCATATAATTCTTATCCCAAATAACCTACTAACTTCCCATTATATCATGCGAACAATAAATAAATAAATAAATAAATATAATTGTTAAATAATCTCATTTCATGTCAAACATAATTTATAGTTCAACTCTATATCATATATTTTAATAATGTAATTCAATTTAAAATCCAAAAAAGAGATTTTAAACAACTCATGATATTTAAATACAAAAATAGTCATGGATTATTTTCAACTCAGTTAATGGAATTATGTAAACTCAATTATAAAATTATTTCATGAATTCCATAAATTTTAAAATATTATCTAAATAATGATTACATTGTAATTGGGGTGTTATTCACTTAATAAATTCCATTAAAATTTAAAACTAAAAATCATACTTCTGTGGATATTAATAAATCAATTGAAATATTGATTGATAAAATCATAAAAACAATGATCTAATTGAACTCCATTTCTCAAATGGGAACAAATAACAGTATTCAAAGATAAAAAATCATCCATATTTGACCACATTATAATTTCCCAATGACGAATGAGGTTGTCTGATATATTGAAATGAATCATAGAACCAAGATTAAATTCATAGAATTTTAGATCCATCAAATAAAGGAAGATCCATTTCACTCTAAGGAGGAAAGAAAATGTGATCTGGATAAAAAAATATTGAATAGATCCACATAGTAGAGACAAATCATAACATCCATAAATACATAAATTATCAATAAAATGATTTTTTTGGGACATGAATGATTCATGGGTGCTTTATCTACCTTATAATTCTTTCATGATGATAAATATTGAACGGTCAACAAACTAGGAAATGATTTATTTTACAATATAATTTTTATGGTATAGTATATGTTGTTATTTATTTTTGTGAAAATAATGTGATTGTATTTTCATGAAAGAAATATATTATATTAAAATCCCATTAGGAATTTGGTTCACATGTTTGACCTCCACTTCCAACTTTACTGATAGATGAAATATCATGAAATAAATTTAAATTTTATATCAATTGGTTATATTCTATTCTATTGTCTATCATTCTATACCATATCCATGTTTTGTAAAATAAATTAGAAAATTATTTTTTTTCTAAGAATTATTAACTCTTAAACAATTTTAATAGGTTCTTTTATCTTCATTTAAAAATTCTTAAATTGAAATTTCTATTTTTTTAAATGGGTCACTATCAACATCCATTTTCAAAATGTTTTTAAATGAATGCTTATTTTTAAAATTTATAACACATTTCTATTTTCATTCCATCGTTTACATTGTTTTCCTAGATGTTTCCAAAATATAATTCAACAATTTCATTAAAATTAATTATTATTTTAATTTTTTTATTTTTTAGTTTTTATACATGATATTCAAAATATAGAGGAAATTATCCTAAAAAATATATTAATTATATTTTAATAATTTTTCAATTCATCAATATATGAAACCATTTTTATTACATATGCACTACGCTTGAATTTTTTTAATGATACCATCTTAATTTTTTATTTGGATAGAATAATATTTATTTAAATAAATTGACATTTAGAACTATTTTTCCATGGTTTAATCTTATTTCATTATGATTAATATTTAACCTGTTTTATATCTATGGGTTTATTTTGATTCAATTATATTTTTACAAATTCGATTACTTTATTTTTTTTATTCATATTTCAATGATATTTTTACTGAAACCCTTACTTATATAAGGGGTAAAAATGTTTGAGACTTATTTTTATTCAAACCCATTATTTTACTTTGAATAATCATGTTTAAATTATGTTTTATTGAACATATTTTTTTAATGGGATAATCATGTCACAAAGATAGTATTATATACACCATTTAATTTCAATGTGTTGATTAGGATTTGAATATATTGATATAGAACCCATTACATTTCTATTGGGTAATCATGTTTCAAAATGATTTTTATGGGAGAAATATCATTTCAATTGGTTAGTGATGTTCTGAAATGAATAATTTGTTTTTCAATGAGTTTATGTTAAAATGAATCATCTGTGTAGATATTTCATGATAAAAGTCGTGGAAATTTTTACGATAGATTTTATGTTATAAACCATGTATGGATGGTTATGTTTTAAAAAAATGACATCAGGTAATGTATTTAACCATATATGGGTGGTTTTGTGATAAAATAATGATGGGTGGGTACATTATTGTTTTCCAATGCATTGGGTACACTGGAGATGGAATTTTAATATACAAACTAATCTATTTGAAAGAAATGATGTGATAATAATTTACCATGATACTAATAATTTTTATGTATTATTAATATATGCTTATAATGATTCATATGTTCAATAATAATTTCACATTGATTGTTATTATTGATTCTGATTAATATTTCTTTTAGTAAAGACTTATTCAAGGTTTTTATATTTAATGATATTGCTACTGATGTGTTAAAATATAATTACTTCATACTTATAACAATTTATTATTTTATTTATTCCCTTATTCAATTATTATTATAATAGATTACATTAAATTGCTAATGCGTTCATTAACCCTTACAAATCATTTATATCACTCTTATTATGATTCATTTTACCGAGGTTAAAAATAATGATTCATAATGGATTATATATATAATGGATTTAATATAGATGATTGTTTTGACTTAATGTGAATTAATAATATATATGTTAATTTCGGTAAATTCTCATTTAATTATTTTGGTAGAGTTCATGAAATTTTTTAACATAACTCTATAATACTACATCACTAAAAGATCCATGATTGAAAAATTAAACCAAAATTTTTCTTTTTATATTTAATGTTTTTGATTAAAAAAACTGGGTCATAGTCATCATTATCATATCCAAATATTTATAGTGTAATAATTTAAAATCATATAAAGGAGTGATGGTTTGTGGATATTTTAGTTTATACCAGAGGAAAGGTATACAAAACATTAAAATTATGATTCTTCCCTGTGAGGTTACCTTAAGTGATATGGATTCCATCGTAGGTATATAAGATTAATTCTAATAATATATTCAATTTCATTGAAAACCTTGTGAGGTTTTATGTGATTAGATCATAATGTGATTAATTGCATCTTGGGATACATTTTATTATGTCAAAGTATATGTAAGAAATAGTTTTAATGTGACGTATACATTTATGTTTTTGATAATAATATTTAGGCTATTGATAATATTTAGGGTTTACATGATTGTATATATTAAGGTAATTATTTGAATACATATTTTGTTATAATTTTATTATAGTTTTTTTAAAAATAAATACTTTATTTTATAGTCTACAAGATAATACATATTGACCACAAACAAACAACTACAAATTATTTAAATGTGATTTTTATAATATAACAATTAAATTAGATTTTACTATTAGTAATACATTATTTATGAAATAAATATATAGGTACAATGTAATGTGAATGTAATGGTAAAAATTATTAAAGGACCACATAATTTTTCATCTGAAATACGTTTTTTCAAAAATGGTCTTTAATGATTTTTATGGGTGAATATTATTTTTCATTTAGGAATTTATAGAACATAAATTTGAAAAACATAACATTATTTTTTATATCAACCTATTAAAATTAATCTATTTTAAATTTTGAGGAATTTTCTAAAAAAATCTATTTTTAAATTGTAAAATATATGGCTTTTTTATAAAAATAATAACTTTTTGAATATCATCAAGAATTTATTATGAAATTAAAAGATATCAATCTCATTTAATGATTCATATATGATATAATTATTTAAATATAATTCAATAATAAATCGAAGAAATATTTACTTTTTTTCTTGATAAATACGAATTTCTTTTTCAGTGTTAAGACAATACCTATACAGTACTGGAAATGACAGTTTGTTATCATAAAAAAATAACTGGGATGATATAAGTATTTTGTTAAAATTTATATTAATTGTTTATTTTTAATGATAATATTTATGCTTATAAAAAATTATAGATATATAAATAATGGATTGTAAATTATTACTTCAATTATTGTGAAAGAAAACAATTAAAAAAAAACAAATGTGCATTTATGATATTGGTGTAAGTTATGAAAAATTTTAAATTCATATAAATATTTATTTGGACCATATTAAACTTATTTTTTTTTGTATAAATGATTATTTATTACAATTTATTCCCTCTTGATTTAGATTACAACCTTTATCTTATTTTATTTAAAAAAATTCATATATATCACAATAATATTTTTAAAAAGTTTTAATTTTTAAGTATAGAATTATCTTTAGGCTATGTACAAATGTAAATACTATTTGGAAATTTATGTTATTTGTATTCATTATGGTAATTTATTTTTAATATTTTGTGAAAAAATAAATATCATAAATTCTTACACTATGTTGAAGTAGAAATTATTCATTTAATGAAAATATCTAATAAATGACAATAAAAATAAATAAATATAATAATTTTTAGATACAAAATGGAATAATCCAATTGTACAGATTACAATGAAATTTTTTGAATATGATAATTTTTTTAATTTTAATTTTAGTTTTTTGTATTTAAATTCAATGTAATGAAAAATATCAAAATTTGAAATAATGAAATTTTATAAGATTATTTATTATTAAATAATTTAAAAATCATAAAAATATTTGAATACTCAACATGTAAAATATATAGTAAAAAATATAAAACCCTATGATTCTATAGGTAATTGGAAGCATTGATGTCTAGAATTGTGTTATTATATTATAATATTTTTCGAATTTCCATGAATATATTTCCCTTACATTATAAAAGCGAACCTCTTCTTAATAATCCTTTAGACATAAAAACCCTTTTGAGTCAAAAAATTCTCCAAAAATCCCATAATAGAATCTATTCCCAGATTATATAGATCCTTTCTTTGAAATAATACAAATTATTAAAGACAAATTTTTTTAGGAAAATAACATTTTCAAAAAAAGATGTATAGTTTTATCTCATGTTTTAGTAATGTTTCATCTTCCACATCCACCAACCCATCTTGATCAATTCTAATAAAATACTTCCATTTTCCATCAAAAAAATAGATGATATTATGTTTTTCTCATGGCACATATCTAATTCCTTTTCTTTTAAATGGGATAGAAATTCATCATCTGTGTGTACGGTGGACTACCACCTAACGAACAAATGTAATTAATTTTCCATTAAAATATCTCATTATTGGAGATAATTATGGAATAAAATTTTAAATATAAAACTAATTAAATAATAATCATTATTTAAATAAAATAAATCATTTATATTCTTAACATTTAATGCATATATATATGGTAACATCACTCATGCAAACGTGTGGACTTCCACCTCAACAATGAAATTTGATTCATTTTTCATCATCAAATCACATTAAAAACATATATATGTTTATTTAGTGATGTAATATTGTCTATATAAAATTTGGAAATTTTTTGAATGACATAATAATACATATATTTTATCAATAGTGATTATTGAAAAATGGAAAGGATACTTACGAGTATGTAAGAGCTACAATCTCCATGATTGAAACATAGTTCATTTATCATATACATATAAATAAAATGGATTTATAATTATAATTTATATAATAATAGACGATTTTTCAATAATATTATCTTTTATAAGATGAAATTATGACTTTATAAACCATATTTGGCTGGACAATGACATTTATCACTTATGTAATAAACACAAACAAAACACTCTCTGTGAATTTAATTATTATATAATTATAAAAATGGGATAATCCGTAAAAAACATTATTAATAATGTAAGAAAATTATCTAAAATTACTATTTATGATGATAATTTACATTGATGATGATTTTTACACAAGTTCATTACTTCATATTTAAAATTCAAATTCAATGATCCTCTTTCAACTTTTTTTTTCAAAAGTCTATGGAAGTTTTATTTAAAGTATAAAATATGAGGGGATTTTTCAACTGTCATGGAAGATCAATGATTTGATGTTTGTGATGAAAAATAGTTTTTATTTTCAATTAATATGGTTTCAATATTATATTCACAGTTTTTAGAATCTAAAAGTGATATATACAAGGAAATTGTATTTTAATATCTGGAAATATTGTTCAAAAGATTTTAAAATAGTTGTCAGGATTTTTTTCAAGATATGGCCCTTGTAATTTTTTTTGATGGTTTAAGCCCGTTATTTATCAAAATATTATTGCATTATTCACATTAATGGTCATGATATTATGGTTGTTCCCCAATATAGCTGACCAATTCATTACAAAGATAAAGGATGGATGTTGACAAAATTTTTGTTAAATTTGTAAGGTTGATTATAAGTGTTATATTATAATATTGCCCCATGAAACCTACATATCATTATAATAATTACAACAAGCTTTCACATTTGTTTAATAATTTCAAAAAATGATAGATAATGATATATTTTTAAATATATATACATTTTTAGGTAAAAAAGTATTTTTTAAATTGTTTTTATTATTTTTATTAATGGAATAATGTTATCCATTATTTTAAGTAACATATTGTGATTTTTTCTATCCATGTTTTGAAATATTTTTTCACTAGTTTTATGGATGGCTAATTAGAATAAATATGTCATGTTTAATGTTATTAATATTATAAATTCAAATAAATCATTTATTTTTTAATGAATTTTTTTTTGAAACAAATCATATGTTGATTAGGAGATTCTATATTGTAATATTACTGTTTTCATGTATTATTTATGAACTAGTTCTATAAGACAATAAAAAAATGGATCCTTGTGATTTTACAAAATATAATTCATGTTAATAAACACTAGAACATATAATGATTATGGCCATGTAATTATATTTGATATACTAGGAGAGTTTTGATAACATTGGAGAATATGATTTTTTATTTTGATCATTCCATTAGAGTAATGGAATCATCGTTGTTTAATAATTTTATGGTTTAGAATATATTAAATTTCTTATAATTTTTATGATTTTTTATGTTTTGAAATTTTAAGGCATCTAATGATAATTTATGGAGACAAGTATTTTTTTTCATAAATATTGGTTTTTACATTTTGGGAAGAAAAATTAATGATATGATATAACCATTTATGTTAAAACATTTCATTAATATTAAATATATCAACATTATTCCTTTGGTTGTTTGTCACATTTCTGAAATATTATAATGATTTTATTTAACTAGATTTTGAAAAAGGAAATCGATCTTGATGGTTGATAACAAGCTGTATCTGGGAAGGCTATGAGGTTTGATCCCACAACCGAAGGGAGAAAATGGTTCATATCCTCCCACTAGATAACATGAAGCCCAAATTAGTAAGAAATTTTCATTTTATTAAATGGATTTGATGGTGGAAGAATAACTTAATCATGGAAAAATAAGTCCAAAAAATAGATAACCATGAGATTAGAATATAATTTGATGATTAATTAATTATATTTTTAATGAATGTTGTTGACTATTTTGGGATCTGTATGTATATTAAGTAATAATAATAGTAAATTATTTTACTCAAGGTATATGTTTAAATATAAATTTTTAGGCATATATGATAAAATTTTATAATTATGGTGATTCAAATCATTCATATTGTTTTAATACATAGAGATTATTCAATTTAGGCTATTAAACATCTGATATGATATATTATGAGGGATTATTGGAATTTGGAGATTAATGATAAAAATATTCTTAGATAATGGTATGATAAAACCCTTTTTAATGGAGGGTTTCAATATTAATATTATCTATTTTGGGTAATTTTAAGGATTTTATTTTTGATTTACATATATCGAATAATGGGTATTACTATTGAGTTTTTGAGAATAAAATATTTTTTCTTTTATAATAAGGATTATATACTTTGGGTAATTATATTATCATATCCTAACCATTTTGGTTTTGGTTAATGTATAAAGAGAGGAGGAATATATTGTTATCATTTTTTTTGGATTTTATGATCCCATAAATTTTTTTCTAATCCACCAGTGAAGAAAAAATTCTCTTAAATAATCATTAGTGGGAGAATAATATTTGTTGGTGGTGAAAATTGATTAATATAAGAAATTATTATTTCTATTTATTTATATTTCATTAAGTTCGGTGTATAGTTCAAAAACGAATATCTCTTCGTTTGGAAGTGGATTTTGAAAAAACAATCATATTCATTAACTTCTCTTACAGGTTACTCAATGATCATATAACCCATCAAATATTAATTTTATTTTGAAAGTAAATTTTTTCTATACCATGTTCCCTATCACTCTCCATCAATACATGGCAGTTAATTTTATCTTCATATATATGTTTTCATCAAATATGTGTTTCCATTATTTTATTGGTTTATATTATAATTATAAACTAAATTATTTTGATTATATATTTGATAAATAGAAATAATTTATGAAATAAACATATCTAAATTAATTTATAGTGATATATTGTGAATTTTCTGAAAAAAGAATTAATTTTTGTGATTACTAAAAAATACTATTTTTTAATATGTATCATTTGTGATATCATCAAAAAATATTTAAATGAAAAAAATTTAATAAAATTTTGTAATGACTCTTGTATGATAATATTATATAAATATCATAAAACAGTAATTCATATAATGAAAATTACAATGTTTTTCATGATAAATATAAAAATACTTTTTCAATACTCACACAAAGCCTACACTACATTGGAGAAGTAAAATTTTATATCTTAAAAATAATAATTGGGATGATATAATTACTTTGAAAACATTTATATTAACTATTATGAATAATTTATTATATTTTAGGTTAGAAACGTTTTATATAGTTATATACAATGTATCCGATCAAAATTCACACACAATTCTTGTACAATGCCAACAACATCAAAATAACACAACAGTTGTGTTTTCATCATACTGATATGAGTTAAAATAAATATTTATCAAATATGAATTGATAAATTGATTATAGTAAACTAATAGTTATTTCAAAAATTTATTTATGAAATATGTTTTCCACATGAATATGATTAGAAAATTTTATATACTTTATTTAATAAAATTCCATATAAAAAACACTCAATCATTTAATAAGTGTAATATTTATAACATGGTTTCATCTGGAGGATAAAATACAATATAATCATTAATTTGAAATATAAAACATTAATAAAAATAATTTTAAATTATATTAAAATTTAATATAAGATATACATTATATAAATGATTACATAATGATGATATAATAATTATTCATTTAATGGTAAAATTAAATATATTATATTAAAAATATTTATATATATATTATTTTAGAAAAATAATTAACAAAAAATATAATATATTAGATTAATATGTTTGTGGGATGTTTTAATATTTTCTGTCAATTTTATCTATTTTGTTTATAGTATTTTAAATTATTAATACAAAATTAAAAAATATTGTTATTTCATGGGATTAATATTTTATTATTTTTTAAAATATTTAAAAATCTAAAATAAGAAAAAATGGATAATATATGGTCTTAAATGAAATCCTTGATTCATTTAAAGGACATTTGAATAAATCTGCCTCTTGAATAGTAATAATATATTTTAACATTTTGAGAAATTCCAAGAGTATTTATCCCATCTCTTATAATGGGAACATATTTTTCAAAATCATTCTCAAACAAAAACCCTTATAGTTCAGAAAATTTATTCCAAAAAAATTATATTATAATCTCTCCCAATTATAAAGCAAATTTTGATGAATAATTCGACTTTTATAGGTATTAAGTTGTAAATAAAATGTGTTTTTCCAAAGATGATGTGTAGTTTTTATATTCATGTTTTCGTTTTTTTCATGTACAACATCTATATACCTTCATCAACCATGAAATAATAATAATTCAAGAATCCTAAATCTAGTTATTTTTTTAATGAACTATATTTATCGCCTCTTCCATCAAATGTGAAATCAATTCATCATCCATTTGTATGATAGAATACCGCCTCATGAATTAATGGAATTAAATTTCCAATAATTTACCTCATGATTGATTATAATGATGGAGTAAATGTTTATATATTATATTAGTTAAAAATTTATCAATACAAAAATATTTTATATAATTTAAATTCTTATATTTCAATGCATATAACAATGTTACCATCATTTGTGTGACCGTTTGGACTACTTCCTCAATAGAGAAATCTAATTTATTTCACATCATCACATAACATTGATAATATATATTTGTATATTTAACTATATAGCATGTTATATAAAATATTATTAACATTTTGGAAAGATAAAATAACATTCACCCTCTTTCAATAATGTTCATTGAAATTGGAAACATTTGTATTACACACTTAAGACCAATCATTATGGGGAATCCTTTCACAATTAATTACAACACAATATCATTCAGAATCAGTGTAGGTAGTATTATCCAGTGATACTATTAGGTTTCAAGAGAATCATTTAAACTCCATAACATGTGCATTCTTGGGGTAGGGTTTGGTTCCTCAAGACAACACATCTCATGGGAGGTTCCTTAGTCCATTACCCCACAAACCACCAAGCTATGTGTACATGACTCTCAATCATTTCTGTATATCCCATTTAACAAACCATTCTAAAAAAATACACAAAAAATTATGTGTTCTTAATTTATTTTCATTTTTAATCATATGAACACTTTATCCCATGAACCCAAAAAACATCTACATGACCTAAATTATTCACAAATTTCAATTTCAACACTTGAGTAATTTATCACATTTATGTTTTATTTTCTTTAACAAATTTCCAATATTCCAAACTACCCTTATGTCATGTTAACAACCAAAAATATGTCTATCACTTCCTAGTTCATAACCCAATTTAACATTTGAAGACATTAATTATGGACTCTATGTCCTAACAATTTAATTATACAAAAATAATTTCAATTTCCATGTTCATGAAGTGGCACACCGCATGGGTGGCCATTAACCTAGTCAAATCAACCAAAACACAACTCACGATGATCCTAATGGGTTTAATTAGACATTAACCCAATAAATTCATCATTCCTACAATTGAAATCCAATATAACAAAATAACCACAATTAATAACATCAACATATACATAAATAATCAATGAGACTAAGAGATATTAAATATAGACCACCTACTGTAGTCCCAAAGAAGAATTATCACTTATACTTGGCCTTTGAGTTAGATTTGACCAACCCACCCCCACCCGATAGTTCAACCTAAAATTATCAATAAAATGATGGTTTTTAGTATTTAGAAGATAAAAATAAACTACACATGAAGAATTAATAAAAAATAAATTAATATGTGTGTTACATACACTTGGACCTTCGATTCACAACCAACGACACTCCAAATATCCTAGAAATAAAAGAGATCGATCCTTATGAATGATCTGGGATTTTGGTAAGTCACTAGGTATGTTTGCGTATAATTAAGAAATATAATAACCTAAAACCCTAATTTCCTAAGGGGTAAAATTGGAAAAATAAAATTTTTAAATGGGTGAATGGTTTGGAGTCCCAGTTGAAAAAATATTTTGCTAGCCATGTCTCACCCTCTATCTAAGATGGGGAAAGGTCGCATAGTTACTTAGAGGTATTTTATAATTTGTGAAACCATGCACTAACATTGTGGTATGGCTTTATCCAAGCATTCATGGTTATTCATTCCACCTTTAATGGTTTCATCAAAATGAGAACTTCTCCTCCAGGGATGCACTGTTATTTCTCCCAGTTTCTACTAATCAAGTACCATCCATGTGGCATGAAATGGATGGATCCATTCTTCCATCATTCATATCTTGAACCCCATTAACTTCCATAATCCTCCACAAGAGTTATAAAATATTTAATTTTCATTATTATTGGTATTTAAACATTTAAATTTAACACAGATGTACCTCATAGATGTCCCATATCTTACAACATCCCCACCATATAATGAATTGTCCATGAGACACTATGACAAAGAATCCCTAAGCTTACAATGTAAATAGATTTGGCCTCCATGTCATAATACCCTCTAACTTATCCCATGATTCCTCTTAAACATTTTCATTTGACCACATATCTCAAAACAATGGAACTATCGTGCCTCATAATGCATTTTCACTATGATCCATAATACGAACGAGGTGCTCCTAAAAATGTGTTTCGGTAATGAAAACAACATTATCAACAATAATCACATGATATGGGTATAAGATATACTATCATCGGTGTTACATAAGAAAAGACATATTTCATTCCATTATATCGTTATAGAAGTTCCAATTGGTATGCTACTAGACCGATTATATCCATTATCTCAAATGAACTCATATACCAAGGTGTCGACATACACTATTTTCTAATAGTACGATGACCAAACCACAAAGAATCCATGATAAACACACAAAAACAATCCACAATCTCAATAGTTCAATGACAATAATCTAAATATTTTATTTTAGACTATGAGTTTTATTGAGTCACATGTGAATCTACTAAGCCTATTCTGATGTCTCTTACTGGAGACACAGTCCTAACAATATTAATCACCCATCATCCATCGAAATAAAATGATATATATACATCCTCCTATAGATAACCTTTTATGGATCCATATGAATCCTATCCGAGTAATTTTTTTTATAATCATGATCAATAAGAACCAAATTCTACTCAAATGGCCTTCCAATGTCTAGAAAAAAATACCTATTTTTCCCAGAACATGAATAGTCCTCTTTAACTACACGTCCTTCTATGGGTTGAAATCCAGAATAAAAAACATCTAGATACCAAGAACATTCTCCAGTCCCTATCAAAAGATAGATGTAAAACAAAAATCACATTTTTAAACTACCATTCATGTCATTAAATGAAACCATACTATCGTCTTCATGTATATCACACCCAACAAATAAATTTTGAAGGTGACTTAATTCGTTACTAAATTTACCTCCATGTTAAACCAATAAATAAAAATAATAAATAATCATTCATCTAGGTAATTATTATAATACATACAACAAACGCATCTTAATTTCATCGCATGTCCATTCCAAAATGGCAATATAATATTACAAATCAGCCTTGCAATAATACTCAGCCTTTACCTATGGATAGTTGTAGTATCTTTCCTAGAAACTTACAACCTCTTCCTTTAACCATGTACAACAATACTCTATACCAAGGTAATGATACATTTATGTTAATCCATGATTCACCATAAAATTATTGGAACAAAAATAACACACAAACATTTCCCACACACATTTTGGCAAGAATCGAAGATGCAAATATAAATGATCTCATCATCATCATTAATATAATAGGAAGTTAACACTACAACATCAATTATTTCCCTAAAATAAAAACATGATGGATCCTAATTATATCTCTCCATGATCTCGATTATAAGGTTGGACTCTACTAACCAATATACAAGATTCATATTCAATTATCTATTCTAAACCCCCAAATCTATCTCAAAAATCAATGCCATGATCCTGCACAAAGAACAAGATACCAGAATTACCTAATTTCAAGTAATCCAACATAATGAATTCACAACATTTTTACCCATCGATGATGTGTAAACCTGATCAAAATCAATGTACACCATGTATTTACCCCATCATCACTACTGAATATTAAAATCATTCAAGGAGAATATTTAAAAATGGATATTATGATTTTTATACATAATAAAACTCTCAATCTACATATAATGTCACCAACACATTAATTCTTATACCACCATGGATAAATCAAGATTAATTTGAAGGTAATTTTTTTCATTAAAGCTCAACTGGCGTGACACATATTCCCAAACCTGGTCATTATTTATAAGAACAACCACAACACCCACAACTAATGCATCCAAAAATAAATAATAATAATTAACCAACTTCGGTAGGATCAAAATAATTGATAAATTCAGCCACTTAATTTTCGTTTTAAATAGCAATCTCAAATGCTACAAATCACTCAATGGTGATTTATTTCCTAGATAAACCAAAATGTGGTGTAGTAATGATGGAGATGTCCTTGATGATCCTTTGATAATTTTCTACCAAATCCATAATAATTTAGTATAAAAAATATTTCTAGGATATTCAAATGATAAAATGTCATTCACTTTCTCCAGGTTCACCAAAACACCATTCTAGGAGATGCTGTGACAAAATAAATGAATCATGGAAATCACAAAAAAAACATTTGGTTTACAGGGAATATATACTATAATAACTTTGTGTAACAAGTAATATATCATGTTGTTTTACATGATAATCAATGGAATTTTATTACATCAATATGTCATTGATAAAGACAAATCATATTTTTCAATGAATGGGAGAATGATTTTGATCATTAAAGACATAAAAATAATTATATATTAGTTAACCTGAAAGAATCACAAAATAACTCATACAAACCATAAAATATAAAGAATTAAGGACCTAGTATATATGAAGGTATCACCGTATTATAATGATATCCTATCCTAAAATATACATTAGAGAACTAGAATGAACCCATCACTAGGTAAAGAAGATTTTTGATTCAAAGATGTGGGCATATATTTTTAAATATCATCTCACTTATCTTCTTATAATCAGAAAAAAACTAAAAGTATCTATCAAACTTCATGAAAAAAACACACTAGAGACCCCCATGGTTTGAACATGGGATAATAGATCATTTATTCTTCAATTCCTCAGAAATATTTTTATATTCTTAGAGTTATGCTCATGGAATTATATACAAAATAATAGTAACATGTTCTAATCCAATGAAAAACTCTATCATGAACTCAACCTCCCTCTAATGTGGGATCCCAAATAAGTATTCAAGATACAAATCCTAAAACTGTTCCACTATATGATGAATGAAAGGTTAATATTTTCTCTCATCATTTTGAATTGTAAAAGAAAATAGGTTTGTGAGATTAAAAAACTGCTAATAGACTATCGATGAATGTCTTTCTTGGATATCTCATTCCCCACTATGAACACATGAACTACCCTCTAGGAATGTAAAATTTTCCAAATTAAATAAAAAATCAATTTGGGCTTGTTACCAAAATAAATAACTGATGCTCAAAATTAGATCAAAACAAGAAATCTCTAGCACAAACATGTCCAAAAGTAAATTGTACCAACTAATTTTGATCTAACAATAGTTAATCTAACATTTATTATCATCCTTAAATCAAAAAAGTGTATAAATTAGTACATCTTCATGCACATAATCCACAACATGGCCCAATATACTCACAAATTTCACATATATAAAGGATTGTGTGAACCTATGTTAAATAAACTAGTAGTACGATTGGAAGCTATAATAATTGTCCCTCTAATTTTCTATAGATCAACATCGCCACCTCCAAGTTGACTATGAATTTCATAAATTTAACATGACATGTACCCTAAATTCTTTTCTAAGTTTCTATAAAATCACTATCCTGCAGAAAAAGACACTCTCACCCCAATTATACACAATAACTTCTAGTAATAGAATGGTCAAAAGTTTAATAAATTAGTTCCTGTTATAGGGTAACTAACCCACTAATGGAACTATTGTTTATCTTAGATCCTCTAACAGTATCCATTTTTTGAGTATTCCAACAGATCCACTGCACATGGCCCAAACATCGACATGATTTTCACTCTACTAGTGCTCGGTTTCAATAATTGTGCTTGTATGTAGTCATGGTGCACTAATGGTAGAAAACATGGTAAGTACCCCAAGAGGCTTGCTCCATTTTATGACTACTCTATCCCCTACTTACCTTGTGTAAAATCTCTCTGTAGCGCTTCCTATATTCAAAAATTAGACCACCATGTCAACCAATTTGAACACCAATACCCCCAATTGGTATACTAATTTAGGTTCCCTTTTTAAATAACGTCTTGATCCACCACCTCAATAATCTAATTTAAATGGAATATGTTCACCTCAGACATAATATAATGTCTCATTACATCATAAGAATGCCTCACTATATCTTCCACAACACTGGCCAATGATATTATAAATTATTTTATGTTAGTGATTTATCACGTATATTCCATCACTTACATGGTCAACTAGGTGATCCTTATAAACACTTTATCCTTCTCCTCTATTAGGGTTTCTGAATATAAGTTTTCTAGTTATTTGATTGTAAAAATAATTCTATATCATAACATTATCATGTAGTGTCTGAACAAGAACAGCCCACCGGTTATTTCCTTCCTCACTACATGTGAGTCACAAACATGATTATCAACATAAGAGGATTCATTATGTGATCAAGAATAATCAAAATGGACTATATCGTATACTCGGCTATAACCTATCCACTATATACAAAAAAATTTAGATGTAATTTTTGCTAAAACATCTTAGTCATTTCAAAAAAAACAAAGAACAACCCACCATAGGTCTCATTCCATCATCTGAAAAAAATGTATGCACACAAAAAAACTACTCCTCCACCACATTGTAATAGATCATTGGTTTTTCATTCTCTACAATACGAGGAGAATTCGTAGGGAAATTCTCTTATAGATAAAAAAACACATGACATCATGGTGGAATCCTACTACAATGCCAATCACACATCCTAGAAAACATAACAATATACATCAATAATTACAAAAAACATGGATATCTATTGTCCATAAACTCCACATTCTTCATACAAAATCCCATGGTATTTAATAAAACACCCATCATTACTCCATTACCTCTCTAACAAATTTCATGGTCAATAATGGGAAAACAACTCATTGTTCTATAGGCCTTTAGGTAAAACATTCTTTTAAAAATTTATCACCTTAAAAATAAAAATATTTCTATTTTAGACACATTTCAACATTTTAACATTTTTACAACATTAATTTAATCCATTTATACATTCAATTATAAACCATTTGTTAAATATTCACTCATATTATTTACATGTTCCCATTTCCATCCTCATTTGATGACACAACTCCTTTCTAATTTATAAATGAAAATTCAATGTACTCTTATGGTTCGTTCCCCTTGCATCCTCTCCATGTGTGCATATCATGATTAATTACATCTATATCATTAGGTTACTAATAGGAGGCATGGATTAATAACCACATACCATTTACAACCAAATGTAAAATATCATGAAATTATCACATCACAAAATAATATCATCAACCAATTTTGATATATCATTCAACTGTAACAAAACACAAAAACAACAACAATCTCAACCCATGTATTTAGGTTTTCACTTTAACATTGGTTAGTCACTCCCATACATGACATCATTGGAAAGGCCATACATATCCTAGTATCCTACTATCATCACCAAATAGTAATAAAACTGAAAATAAGAAGCTTTGATACAAATTTTTAATGAATAAAACAAGGAGTCCACTAAACTAGTTCCCCGAGATGAGTAACTACAAGTACTCCGACAAATCTCCCCATATTATGACCCATCATAATAGTACTAAGGTTTCAATGGTTCATGTGGGGATAATATATCCTATTTATTTGAGAGATACATTGAATGTATGCTAGAAATGAACGAAAAAATAAACCATATAAAATATTCTTGAATATCTAATACAATATGTCAATACATGATGATCTATGTGTAATAAATACTCAAAAAAATAAAAAACTAATGTATTTAAAAAAAGGGTTCCCACTACATGTCCTGAACCCCTATTTATGAACATCCTACACCCAAATGAACCATACAATAAGGGGAATTTCCCTTTTTTGACCTAATGCCTAGAAATATTATCCTTTAATCAAATATAGCATGAGAAGGGTTTTAATACCAATCAACAGGCCACCCCAATTATATATATAAAATATATAGTCAAAAAAATAGTACACTCGTGTACTAAAATAACTAAGGGCAAGGTAAATAACATATACACTGGTTTATTTATTAATAATTATTCACATTAACCATTTACATTATTTAATTAAATGTTAGGGTAAATAATTTATAAAATAGCGAGTTATAACAGAAAACCACTAAACACAAGGAAATAAAAAAATTCCTTCTCTTACTAGGGAAAAAATTTCACAATTAATTGTAGGTTATACCAATCAACCCATGAGTAATTTTTCACATTCACTTTAATTCACTTATCCTTTTAAAAATACTCCATAAATCCCTTATACCATGTTAAAAACCAATATAAAAATCAATAGATCCCAAATGATAACCAAATATACCATGTAAAAAATTAATTATGGGATCTATGTCAAAACCATTCAATTCTATAGTTATCATATCAATTTCCATGTTCATGAAGCATCACAACCATGGTTGTCTATTACGTTGGACCTCGGGACATCCTAAGAGGGGACGAGTGAATCAACAAGTCAAATTATTCTTTTATAATGAGGATCCTGTTCCCACATTAGTAGGAACTCATTAAACCTGTATGACTAATGATAACATAAATCAAACAATCACCTGAATAGAGACCCCACATCACTTTTTCTTGTTTCTCCACAAAGGGATACTTCCCCGAGGCACATGCAGACGGTGTTTCAGTCATACCTAAATCCACTAATCTTCAAAAGTTTGTGGATTACTAGGATCGTTCACAATCAATTTGTACCTAGAAAACTACCTTCATAATTTTTCAGAGAAAGCTCGCTGCATCCCTCAAATCACATATATTGACTACCCCTAGCTCACTACCTTGTAAGAAGTCTAAATCAGTTTATCAAAGTGAATGTTGCTTAAATATATTTGTAGTGAAGACCCTGTCTATGATCAGCACGAGACATTTCATTCATCAATGTCTTGAATTGTTGCACATGAAATCCCCAAACAACTAAACTGTTATTCAGAACATATATTCATCTTACACAGTCTATTGCATGTAGAAACTTCCATGTGCACTCAAAAACATAAATTGTGTGCAATATAATCCTTTGCACAAAATATACAATATTTGTGTTCATGATTTTTATTTCATGTCGAAAAATTAATTAGAACTACAACTATTAAGTGCAACTTCATCCTTAATGTGCAACATCAACTTTTACGTGCAACATCCACTGTATATGAAAATTGAACTTTTACGCGCTGCGACAACGATTACATGCAAACTTCCTTTTATCGCACTATTTACGCTCAAAAGAGCTTAGATCTTCACAAAGTCTTTAGCCACCCTGAAATAAGGGTTAACCACATATTTATAGGAATCACTGACCCCCACACACAAAACCCACCTTGTCCTGCAAAAACACTCATTCTGTGCATAATGGTTTTCTCAATGGAATGATTTTTCGCGCACATCCCAAATTTTCTTGAACCACATACCTTTTTTATTTTTTAAAATTCAGATCCCAATAAAATCCTTACGTTCATTTTCCATAAATCCTAAAATCTTGAATGTGACATCCTTTTCCAAAAACTCATTTGTCTATTTTCAAATTTTTTTGACCAATAATTTAGAAATGACTATGAAATGACGCATCCTTCAATACTATTGTATGCTTGCACTATATGATCCCTTTCATGGAAGATATTTTGAACATCCAACGAGAATTAAAAACAAACGGAAACTACACTCCATTAATTTTATAGAATATTCCTGGTTCCAAAACCTAAACCCCTTCAAATTGACCTCAATGCTTCCCACAGTGATCATGACATGCACAATTAAATATTTACCATATTAAATCCTCAATCCTACCAACAAAAAATAAATGAAAAATAGGAACACAAGGAATCAAACCCACAATGAAATATATTACCCATTATTTTATGAGAGATATCATTTAGATCACCTACAAGAGTTATAGAGACAAATTCTCTTTTAACCATGGTCCTGGACTCATAATTGAACAAACAATGAGTCCCAAAACAAATTTCCAAAACAAAAACATTTTTCATCGCAATGGTAAGAAGGGGATAATCTATAAAATGCATAATCTAAATTATAGAAGGTAGAGGAGGATTAGAATCACCCAGATCATTGATTTACAACCCAATTTTTTCAAACATCCCAGAAACGAAGGAGATTGATCATTTGGAATCATTGGACATTAACATTCATCACAAGGAATTTATGTAGAATAACTGAGAGAAAAAATGTGTTATAACACTTTTGACCAGATAGATATAAATTTTAAAATACCATTTTAAATTTAGTTTATTGTTTGGTCGTGTTATTGACCAAACCATGCACCAACCATTCACCACCCAATGTCCAATTGGGTCAGTCAACCGACTATTACCTAGGGATTCCACACAGTTTGATAAACTACGGTCTAACTATGTGGGATGGGCATATCCAATATTTAATGGGTTTCCTCTCCCCCATGAAAGGTTTCCTAAAATCATATAATACTCCTACAATATTTCTTCGTTAGGGTGCACAATTTCTTCTAATCATGTTCAAACCTTGTGACATGCAATGAATGACCTCATTCATCCTTGTGACATTAAAAAAATTCAAGACTCCACATAGACATGGAAAACAATTCATTAACCATATTAATGGTATATATACTATAAATTTTATAATGTATGTAACTCACTTAAATATGGGATCAAATATAAATTGTTAAGTAGTTAACAGAAATGTCATAATGAATATCAAAAACAATATAATGAAATTATAAATAATAATAACCCTATGATCCTAAAATATAATGAACATATTTAGAGGGTCTGACTATTTTTATGTGATATTAATTTTGAAATCCTCTTTTAGAGTTCCAATTTTATCTCCTTTTATAATAGATAGTAAGGTTTTGTATAATTTTATGGTATCTAAGGATATTTCCTCAATCATTGTTCCTAAATTATTATTTTTTTCCTTTACAGGTTTTCAAAGTTTATTTAAATATAATTTTTTTCAATATTATATGTTCTATTTTTGGATTTTAGTATATATGTTTCAACTAATATTGTATTTTGATATGTTAACATGCTATTCACAAGTGTTTAAAATATTTTTCAAGGGTTTTATTCAGGATATGGTCCTTGTAAATCGATAATAAGGGTATGTAAGAATTATTTATAAATATATGATTGGATGATCATTAATAGAACTTATGATATTGTGGATAACCCAACATATAGCGTACAATATGACACCTGTGGTATATTATATCTCTCAAATGAATTGAGAAATCAGGATTTGGACGTTAACATATAGTTGTCTGATTTTTAGTGGTGATAAGTAGAGTTATATGATAACAAATTTCCAAGGAAGCAACAATTATTTTAAATTCTTGTCCACAAGTTTTCAAGTAAATTTTCGGATTATAAAAAGGATATATAATGAATTTTTTGAATGGATGAATCATATTTAAGGTTAAAATTTATGTTTAGAAAACCAATTCATGTGATTTTATGTTTTTCTATTGAAAAATGATTGTCATTCATTTAGTTTTTTAATATTGTGGTTTACATCAAACTATTTTTTTTTAAATTCATAGGTGTTTTGGATGGGTAAGAGAAAATAAAAAATCCTATTTAATGGTTTGGTGTTATTTAATAAACTTAAATCATTTTTGGATATTAAAAATTTCATATTTTGAAAAAATAGATATTGAGTAGAAATGTTTAAATTGTAATATTTATCTTGATATGTATTATTTATGATCTAATTAATTAAATATATAAATTGAAAATATCCACATAATTTTAACAATTTGAATGTTAGTTATTAAGCACAAGAATATTTAATTCTTATGGTTGAGTACATGAATTTATCATTTAGTTAAACTTATGATTGAAATTTGAATTTGTAACTAATTAATTGATTATATTTTAGAAAAAATATTTAAATATTTTTTGTATTGAATTATGAATGGTTTGAGATAAAATTTTACGTTATTTAACTCATTAATTATTAGGTTATCTAGTAAATTTTTAGTTTTATCTTTGGGTATTACTATTGAATTTTGGAGATTGTGATATTATAACATCATATGATGGATTAAACATTTTGGAAAACATATAAACATAAATTAATTTTTATTATTTTTTATCATATAATGAATTGAACAATATCTTAAACATCTTCTTTAGGGTTATGAGGTCATTTAAATGTTTATTTTATTCCTTTAGGAATGAAAAAATCATAATGAATACAAATCATTCTGATTAAATTATGAGATTATGGTAATGATTGATAAAGGAATGTAATTATAATTATCAAGTACGCATATTTCATTATTATCATATTCATTATGGTAAATTCAATTTTCAACTCTAGAAAAAGATTCTTCAAACTAAATTTTGTCTTATTACCATAATTTCTAATGATATAATGAATATTTTTCGCACCTATTTGGTTTCATGTTTTTTTGGTTTATAATTTTAGATTAATCATCGAATTTCATGTGATCAATGGTCTATGTAACTATATATAATAATTTCGGCATTATGATTTTCTAAAATGTCAATATTAACCCATGTAATTGATGTTTACCTATTTGGAACGATATAACGGTTTATTACAGATCACTATGAAAGTTCCATTTTTATTTTATCAAGAGGAAGTTTAGTTAAACCATTGTACGATGTGGGTTAAAAATGGATTTTCAAATTTCCAAATATTAATTATCAAGAAAAATATAATATTTTGAGTATGTAATTTGTTAATGCGGTGTAAGATCTAAACCCATGATATTTGGGAAATGAAATCTATGTCTGATAGCATATTTGTCACACATTACTAAGATCAATGGACATACGGTATATATAATCATTAGAAAAATTTTAATTACATTAATATGTATGAGTAAACATAAAAAATTTATTTAACATATATATATATATTATACTAAGAATTAAGAAATAATAAATATTTAATAAATAATCAATTAGTATTTAGGAATGTAATATTATTATTCAAAATTATGTTTTCATGTAATGCCCTGGCACCAGAAGCCCAGATTTGGGGCATTATTAAGTAAAATTTTCATGATTACCAGGAATCATGTCCCGAAGAACTGATAAGTTTACCAGTCTTGGAAAATAGATTACATACATGAACTTCAACACTACAACTTGATAAGAAAAACAACATTAATTTATTCCATTAGAAACATCAAAGCCGCCAAGCTTATGCATGTAGGTCAGTCAAAATATACTTATTCGTATCCTAGGAAAATAAAACATAAGAAATGGGTGAGCTCAGATTCTCAGTAAGGGTAAATAATTTATCGGAAGCTATAAACTTTTATGGAAGGATGTGAAATAAAACAACAGCCTTTTAAACATAAACTTGAACATAATATGGGAAAAAAAATAAAACATTACCATATAAACATGATCTTGGATATTCTACTAGATGAATAATCACATGTAATAACTAATATCATAATGAGGGAATGTATAGTAATGGACTTTAATTTCTTTTTCAAGGCCTCGTGCCAAGACATATGGGTTAACTGAAACCGGACACAAACTCAGAGAGCCTTTGTAACCAGAATCCATCACAGAGAGCCTCTATAACCGGATTCCAACCCAAGGAGCCTCTATAACAAGACTCCAACCTGGAGGGTCTACTGTTACTAGACACTAACCCGAAGCTCTTATTGTTACCGATCCCCAATATAACGACCCACACTTTACATACATTGTTAATACTTCAAAATTGAATCACACTTATTACAACATATGACAAAACCACAAAGGACCGTATAGGTATAGTGTCTTTAGAAACTGGGAAACATAAACAACTGGTTCATAAATCTTCTACAGTGTCTCCCATTTATTTCATCATATCTAGGGTCCCTTTTAGCATATTCTACTTAATATCCATCTTCCTAACCTGGGGAAAAGAAAACATAAAAGGGTGAGCTCAAATGCTCAGCAAGGGAAAATAAAGGAAATAAAAATCATATCATATCTTTTTGAAAATCAAAACCTGCAAAAGAGATCATAATATCTTAACATGGAATAAATCATAGAAGTGAAAATGAGATCCCCAAAATCATAACATAAAACTTGAATCTTTGTGGCATGTACACATAATCATGGAAAATCATTTCTTGTTAGTCATGACTCATTGCCAAGACTATCTTAGTGGACAAAGTCCCTTTCTGAACCGAGTTCACTCCTCGTTTCAGTCCTGTATCACTGAACCGAAATTACCTTCCGTTCCAGCCATGTCTATCTCATGAGATATAAAATCATTACCCAATGCATTGGAGGGAGATATAGGTCCCACCCATCTTATAATGAATCCTTTCTTATGTGTGCCACATAATCATAAAACATACATCATCGCATAACACATATAACAAAAATGGGATTCTTGAAACATCATGACATCATAAATCAATTCATATATGATAAAGGAATTCATAAACATAATTCCATCACAACATAGTCAAACCAATGTAAAAATATGGATAGAAACAGAACCCTTTATTATCTTAGATGGAAAATAATTTTGATAAAACACTTGAATTGAATTCTTGAGGAAAATATCCTTTCTTCTTCAAAAACATTTTTCCTTTCATAACATGTCATACAACTTTAAAATAAAAGAAGTCGATTAAAAATAAACTTGAAAACTTGTAAAGGAAGCTTCTTTGAAGTAATGTTTTAAAAATCCATTCATGCCGTATAAGTTAAAAAAACATTCTTCGTACTTTTGTCGGAAAAGTCAAAAAGTACCTCGTACGGAAAAACGACAAAAGATTCCTTTCATATTCTTTACTAAAAACTCACCTAAGGGTAAAATTGGATTTAAACTATTTCAAGTGGATGGAAACAATATTACATATTGAGGGAACATGGATGTGGATGATAAAATACACCCCAGTAAATACTTACGAATAAACAATCTCGGATAAAAATGAGATTGTGATATTTCCCTTACCTTAGGTCCGATTTGCTTTGTTCGTGTCCGAAGCTCCTGTATAATGGTTTAAATACTGTTATTGACTTATTCCAGAATCATACATATTGATATGAGATCATATATGGTCATATTATTAGCTTCTTTTTAGTAATATTTCATTGTTACTTGTTACTCGGGTCTTTATAACTTTTTGTTCTTATGCGTGTTTTGTCGAATAAATTCTTATTCTTATCTTTAGGTTATAGATAATTCATTTAAAGAATGGTATTAGTGTAGTATATACCATATTCATTCATTCAATTCATTTATATAATCATTATGAAATGAAGATCATGTAGAACGAGTCGCATCACATCGTGGAGACGGTATTCCGTACGTACGCACGAGTGATGATATCGTTCCTATGATCGTGGAATTGTATTGGAGTATATATATATATTATTTCAGTATCAATATTACTTAATAATAATCATATATAGTTACTGATATCACCATTATACCCATCCTTGTAAGGTGATGGTGGAAAATAGATTACACCACGGCGTGGAGACGGTATTCCGTACGTACGCACGCGCGGTGATTTCATTTTTCCGTAGGATGGATAGAAGGTGAAATAGGGTTGTTTCATATTTATAATAACATATCAGTATGTAAGTAATACTGATGTTATTACTTTATCATGAAACAACTAAAGAAGAAGAAGTTGAAGAAGAAAGAAATTGAAAAGATCGGTAATGGATATTACCTCTTCTTTGGAACGCCTTTTTGAATCCTCCACTTAAGGAACTAAGATTGGTCTTTGGAGAAGACCAGGACCTCTAGGATTATTCTAGGGAAGTGGAGAAGGGAAAATGGCAGGGGTTGGCCGAGCTTGAGTGCTCAAATTGGTGTGAGGAGGAGGGGGAGGAGGTGCCCTTTTATAAGGGAGGAGAGGGGCACCTTAGGAATATCTCAAAATATTATTTTATATTAAAGTCAAAATCGGTTTACAGTGGTTCCAAAGGGTCTTATTTCGAAGCCAAAGTGGGGATGGGTCGAAATCCTATCAACCAATAGAATTTAGACAAGTTTAGGGTATTATTTTAACCTTATCAATTAGATTTCACTCGAAGTTAAATAATTTAACTTTTACCATGACTTTTTGTTTTCTTTCACTATATGGTTAATACACTTACTATAACATGCCAAACGAACCCCAAATTGTTTATTATTAAAATATATATCCTTATCTAAGTCATTTGGCCGAACCTTAGATTTTTAGGAATAAAATAACAATTAATAATATAATATTTGATTTAAAAACTATTTTGTGGCAATTTTGACACTATTTGATATATGATTTTTGTCAAAGTCATAACAGAATTATATGTTCGAACCAAGTTGATTAAATCAATACTAATATATCATAGTAACCTAGAAAATTAGTAGAATTCATAAAAAGTCTTAAATTACATTTATTTTGGTATTTATATTATCAATTATGTCAATATTTCATTAATAAGATAATTACTGCATCATCTTTGTGTCATAAATAAATTAAATTATTTGATGTCTAAAAATTACAAATAAAATACCATCATGTAGGAAATCGTTTTAGCTTTCTAATGAATATTTACAATCGAATTTATCTTATGTATAACCCTATATTAAAAATTATTTACTTATTAAACTTTGATTTTAACTATTTTAACCCTTCTTTAAATAAATTAATAATAAATGTCCTAATCTAATCCAAGTGGGCCTAAATGGTCATATTTTATTCCTAAGTTTGTTTTTGGTCGAATTACACTTGTCCAATAGAATTAGGACATGTGTTAAGGTAATATTGATATCATATTTACCCTTAGTTACCCTATTTACTATTAACCGCGGTAAAAATAGTAAAAAGTTACTATTCACCAAAAAATTATTTTCATCTCATTGAACCACATTTTAGTCCTTGATATTAACCGTGTCTCTCGGATTTTTGAAATTCCATTCACAGAAGCGGTAAAATTAAGTTTTATGCAAAATTCAGTTTTTAACCTACCACTTAGTGGTTTCACTATTCATCAAAAATTGAAAGTTTTCAGAAAAATACCAAAATTTCACCCTAGGCTAATTTCGATATTCTGAGTCCAAAAATGAAGTCCATTTTGAAAAATAAAATTTATAAAATTTCAAAAAGTGGTTATTACTATTCATAACGGCTAGTTTTAATAGCATATTGTTGTTTAGTGAAACTCGGTATTGTGTACGACGCAAGCTATCGAGGAAGGTCGCGATTGCGTGTAAAGCAAGCCAAGAAAGTGTTGTGTAGAAAAAGATTCCTTTGATGATTTATATAACATAAAAGTCTCGGGTGTTACATTCTACCCCCCTTAAAAAGAATTTCGCCCTCGAAATTCGTCACTTTGCAACAAACAAATGAGGATACTTCTCCCTCATCATATCCTCAAGCTCCCATGTAGCTTCTTCAAGTTGGTGGTTTCTCCATAAAACTTTCACCAAGCGAGTGGTCTTGTTTCGTAGGACTTTTTCGCTACGATCCAGAATCTCTATCGGCTGTTCTTCATAAGAAAGATCTTTCTCCAGCGGTACAACTTCTGAGCTGAGTACATGTGAAGGATCTGGTATGTACTTTCTCAGGAGAGATATGTGGAACACATCGTGAACTTGAGAGAGATTCGGTGGAAGCGCCAATCGGTAAGCTACCTTCCCAACACGATCCAGTATTTCAAAAGGACCGATATATCTAGGGCTCAACTTCCCCTTCTTTCCAAATCTCATAACCCTCTTCCAGGGAGATATTCGTAAGAACACTTTATCACCTACTTCAAACTCTAGGTCTTTTCTTCGGTTGTCGACATAACGTTTCTGTCGACTCTGAGCTGCTCTTATGTGTTGTTGAATAGATCTGACCTTTTCTCCCATTTCATCAACGAGATCAGGTCCTAATAGCTTTCTTTCCCCAACTTCATCCCAGCAAGTTGGAGTCCTGCATTTCTTTCCATAGAGAGCTTCATAAGGAGCCATCTGAATACTGGAGTGAAAGCTATTATTATAAGAAAATTCCACCAAAGGTAGGTGTTGATCCCAACCTCCTTTGAAATCCATAGAGCAAGCTCTCAACATATCTTCTAGGGTTTGAATTGTTCTCTCAGACTGACCGTCTGTCTGGGGATGATAAGCAGTGCTGAAACTCAACTCTGTATCCAGAGTATGCTGAAGACTTTGCCAGAACTTCGAGGTAAATCTTGGATCTCGATCAGATATAATAGAAAGTGGTACTCCATGCAATCTTACCACTTCCTTTACATATATCCTGGCAAGCTGATCTAGAGAGAAATCCTCTCTAATAGCAATGAAGTGTGCAGACTTTGTAAGACGATCAACTATGACCCAGATAGCATTATTGCCTTTGGATGTTTTAGGAAGTCCTGTGACAAAGTCCATAGTGATGTTTTCCCATTTCCATTCGGGTATGGGTAATGGTTGTAACATCCCCTTAGACTTCTGTCTCTCAGCTTTAACTTGTTGACAAACCAAGCATCGAGAGACATATTCAGCAACATCTCTTTTCATGCCATCCCACCAGAAGTACTCTTTCAGGTCCCTATACATCTTCGTGATTCCAGGATGAATAGAGAATGAAGAACTATGAGCCTCATCCAGCAGCTCTTTCTTTAATTCGGGGATGGGAGGAACACAAACCCGATTCCTGAACTTTATTATCCCATCACAATCAAGGTTGAATTCAGGAACATTTCTCACCATCTTTTGTAACTCGACATCTTCTTTCTGTGCCTCTTTAATCTTCACATGTATAGATGGTTGAACATTCATTTGAGAAAGATAAGATTTTTCCCCTTCCATTATAATTCCAAGATCCATCCTTTGTAAATCCATAAATATTGGATCTTTTGTGATCCTCATCATGGATAAACTAGTATGGTCTTGTCGACTTAATGCATCTGCCACCTTGTTTGCTTTCCCAGGGTGGTAATGGATTGAGCAGTCATAATCCTTAATCAGCTCCAACCATCTTCTTTGGCGCATATTCAGCTCCTTTTGTGTGAAAATATACTTTAAACTTTTATGATCAGTATAAATATCACACCTTTCACCATAAAGGTAATGCCTCCAAATATTTAATGCAAAGATTACCGCAGCTAACTCCAAATCATGTGTTGGGTAATTTTGTTCATGGATTTTCAACTGTCGTGAGGCATAAGCTATCACCATATCATTTTGCATAAGAACACACCCCAATCCCTTCTTGGATGCATCACTGTAGATCACAAACCTTTCTCCACTACAAGGCAGTGTGAGCACAGGTGCACTGGATAACCTTCTTTTCAACTCCTTGAAATTCTCTTCACATTCCTCTGTCCAGACAAACTTAACTCCTTTCCGAGTCAACTTGGTGAGTGGATTAGATAATCGTGAAAAATCTTTTACAAAACGTCGATAATATCCAGCCAAACCAAGAAAACTTCGGATCTCAGTTACTGTTGTTGGTCTTGACCATCTTTCGATAACCTCTGTTTTTGCTGGATCCACAGATATCCCCTCTTTTGAGATTATATGACCCAAAAATGCAACTTTTTGAAGCCAAAATTCACACTTGGTAAATTTGGCATAAAGCTTCTCTTTTCTCAGGGTCTTCAATATAATTCTCAAGTGATCTTCATGCTCTTCCTTTCTCTTTGAATAGACAAGAATATCGTCTATAAAGACTACCACAAATTGATCAAGATAGTCTCTAAAGACTCTATTCATTAGATCCATGAAGATAGCAGGGGCATTAGTAAGACCAAATGGCATCACTATAAATTCATAGTGTCCATACCTTGTACGGAAAGCCGTCTTTGGTATATCCTCCCTTTTGACCCTTAATTGATGATACCCTGAACGAAGATCAATCTTGGAAAAGTATTGAGCTCCGCGTAGTTGGTCAAATAAGTCATCAATGCGTGGGAGAGGATATTTGTTCTTGATAGTGATCTTGTTAAGTTCTCGATAATCAATGCAGAGTCTCATTGATCCATCTTTCTTCTTAACAAATAGAACAGGTGCTCCCCAAGGTGACGCACTAGGGCGTATGAATCCCTTATCAAGATTCTCTTGGAGTTGCTTCTTCAATTCCTGCAACTCAATTGGGGCCATTCTATAAGGTGTCTTTGAAATAGGCAAAGCACCCGGTACGAGTTCTATTCAAAACTCAACTTCACGATTTGGTGGAAGACCCGGCAATTCCTCCGGAAAGACATCATCAAACTCCCGTACAATGGGCATATTCTTAATCGTGAGTTTCTCACCAACCATTTGAGATAAATAACCTTCATTTAGTGGAATCAATACCCATAAGATGGAAGAAATTTCCACTGGAAGGTTATGTTTATCCTTGCATTGATAGACGATCGTAGGTTGATCTGGAATATGAAATGTGACTTCCCTTCTTTGGAAATTGATATGAGCTCCATGTAGAGAAAGCCAATCCATGCCAAGAATCACATCAAATTCCACTAAAGGAAGGATCACAAGATTTGCAGGAAGCACTTTCCCACAAACTTCGATCGGAGAAGAATTATAAACTTCTGATGCGATTGATGTGCCATTAGGTGTTGTCACAGCTAACTCAACATCTAATTGTTGAGGTAATAGGGTGATACCCTTAGAAAATTTTTCAGAAATAAAAGAGTGGGTGGATCCAGAATCAAATAAAACATTTGCTACTTTAGAGTGGATGGTAAGTGTACCTTTCACCACATCGTTATCGTACTCCACATCGCTGATAGAAATTGCATGTGACTTTCCTTTTTCTTTAGCCTTAAGAGTTTGTTGACGTCGACCATCATCATCAACCCTTGGATTTGGGCATTGATTGGCATAATGCCCCATCTCCTTGCACTTGAAACATTGAAGTGTAGCAGGTTCATTCTGTGTATCCCTTCCTTTGTTTGCATTATTAGACATCTTCTTCCCATTATCACGGCATTCAAATGCCCGATGACCTTCCTTTCCACATTTAAAACATTTACTTGTCCCTTTAAGACAACTCCCTCCATGTTTCTTTCCACACTTTGAGCATAAGGGGAAGTTCATCTTCTTTTCCGTGTGCTCTTTAGATTTTTCTTTGAATTCCATCTTCCTCTTCTTATCAAACCCATGTGACTGATGGGTTACTCCAATCTCCATCTCGACTTTGAGAGCACATCGAACGATTTCTTCGTAGCTATTGAATTCCCTTATGGCTAACGCCCTTCGAAGACTTGGTTTTAAGCCACTAAAGAATCGATCGATCTTACTCTCAGGTTGGATAATAATACCAGAAGCGTACCTTGCAAGTCTTGTAAAATTTGCTTCATAGGTACCAACAGATTCATCATCTCTTTGCTTCAGTTCAAGGAACTCTTTCTCCATCTTTGTTCGGAGAATACGAGGGAAGTACTTATTGAAAAATAAGTTCTTGAACTCGTCCCATTCCATAGACTCAATTTCATCCCTTTGCCTTGTATTCTTAACAAGATTCCACCATTGATATGCATCTCCTTCCAAACGATACACTGCTAGGATGACTTTATCATGCTCAGAACATTGAAGAACTGAAAATATCTTTTCAGTAGTACTAATCCATTGTTCAGCAACTAATGGATCAGTAGACCCGCTGAAAGATGGTGGACGCTGCCTCATGAAGGATTCAACAGAATGTTGCTCCCTCCTTTGTTCGTTTGGATATCCTGCATGATTCATAGCTTGAGAAAGTTGTGTGAGCATGGCTACAAGATTTTGCATTCCAGCTCCCATATCGTTTGGTTGCTCAGGGGGACAATCATTGCATTGCCCATCGCATTCCGCATTTACATGGTTCCTTCGGGTTCCAGCCATTGACTAAAACCAAGAAAAATAGTGTGAGCAACACTAATTATAATAGGAAACCACATAATTCAAGAATAAAATTTTCATGCTTATGGTCTTATCCTAGGTTATTCAAGGCCATTTCTAAAATTGTGTTCTATGCTTAGACTTATCCTTAGGGTTATTACTAAGGCTTTCACATCCTAGTTTCCAAAGGTTGACTATACTTTTCCTCTGATACCAACTATAACGGTCTAGAATTACTTCCAATGGACTACAATTGATACCTATCAGGGCACTCCATGGGCGGCTACACCCCCTGGGCGGGACACACCACCATCCCCAGTGGCAGCCATTTCCTCATGAAGCCCTTGGGCGGAGAGCCATGCTTCGTCCAACGCTCACATGTGAGAGTTCCCAAGGATCGGATACATTCCTACCTCCTTTGCCTCTGATACCAACTATAACGACCCACACTTTACATACATTGTTAATACTTCAAAATTGAATCACACTTATTACAGCATATGACAAAACCACAAAGGACCGTATAGGTATAGTGTCTTTAGAAACTGGGAAACATAAACAACTGGTTCATAAATCTTCTACAGTGTCTCCCATTTATTTCATCATATCTAGGGTCCCTTTTAGCATATTCTACTTAATATCCATCTTCCTGACCTGGGGAAAAGAAAACATAAAAGGGTGAGCTCAAATGCTCAGCAAGGGAAAATAAAGGAAATAAAAATCATATCATATCTTTTTGAAAATCAAAACCTGCAAAAGAGATCATAATATCTTAACATGGAATAAATCATAGAAGTGAAAATGAGATCCCCAAAATCATAACATAAAACTTGAATCTTTGTGGCATGTACACATAATCATGGAAAATCATTTCTTGTTAGTCATGACTCATTGCCAAGACTATCTTAGTGGACAAAGTCCCTTTCTGAACCGAGTTCACTCCTCGTTTCAGTCCTGTATCACTGAACCGAAATAACCTTCCGTTCCAGCCATGTCTATCTCATGAGATATAAAATCATTACCCAATGCATTGGAGGGAGATATAGGTCCCACCCATCTTATAATGAATCCTTTCTTATGTGTGCCACATAATCATAAAACATACATCATCGCATAACACATATAACAAAAATGGGATTCTTGAAACATCATGACATCATAAATCAATTCATATATGATAAAGGAATTCATAAACATAATTCCATCACAACATAGTCAAACCAATGTAAAAATATGGATAGAAACAGAACCCTTTATTATCTTAGATGGAAAATAATTTTGATAAAACACTTGAATTGAATTCTTGAGGAAAATATCCTTTCTTCTTCAAAAACATTTTTCCTTTCATAACATGTCATACAACTTTAAAATAAAAGAAGTCGATTAAAAATAAACTTGAAAACTTGTAAAGGAAGCTTCTTTGAAGTAATGTTTTAAAAATCCATTCATGCCGTATAAGTTAAAAAAACATTCTTCGTACTTTTGTCGGAAAAGTCAAAAAGTACCTCGTACGGAAAAACGACAAAAGATTCCTTTCATATTCTTTACTAAAAACTCACCTAAGGGTAAAATTGGATTTAAACTATTTCAAGTGGATGGAAACAATATTACATATTGAGGGAACATGGATGTGGATGATAAAATACACCCCAGTAAATACTTACGAATAAACAATCTCGGATAAAAATGAGATTGTGATATTTCCCTTACCTTAGGTCCGATTTGCTTTGTTCGTGTCCGAAGCTCCTGTATAATGGTTTAAATACTGTTATTGACTTATTCCAGAATCATACATATTGATATGAGATCATATATGGTCATATTATTAGCTTCTTTTTAGTAATATTTCATTGTTACTTGTTACTCGGGTCTTTATAAATTTTTGTTCTTATGCGTGTTTTGTCGAATAAATTCTTATTCTTATCTTTAGGTTATAGATAATTCATTTCCAGAATGGTATTAGTGTAGTATATACCATATTCATTCATTCAATTCATTTATATAATCATTATGAAATGAAGATCATGTAGAACGAGTCGCATCACATCGTGGAGACGGTATTCCGTACGTACGCACGAGTGATGATATCGTTCCTATGATCGTGGAATTGTATTGGAGTATATATATATATTATTTCAGTATCAATATTACTTAATAATAATCATATATAGTTACTGATATCACCATTATACCCATCCTTGTAAGGTGATGGTGGAAAATAGATTACACCACGGCGTGGAGACGGTATTCCGTACGTACGCACGCGCGGTGATTTCATTTTTCCGTAGGATGGATAGAAGGTGAATTAGGGTTGTTTCATATTTATAATAACATATCAGTATGTAAGTAATACTGATGTTATTACTTTATCATGAAACAACTAAAGAAGAAGAAGTTGAAGAAGAAATAAATTGAAAAGATCGGTAATGGATATTACCTCTTCTTTGGAACGCCTTTTTGAATCCTCCACTTAAGGAACTAAGATTGGTCTTTGGAGAAGACCAGGACCTCTAGGATTATTCTAGGGAAGTGGAGAAGGGAAAATGGCAGGGGTTGGCCGAGCTTGAGTGCTCAAATTGGTGTGAGGAGGAGGGGGAGGAGGTGCCCTTTTATAAGGGAGGAGAGGGGCACCTTAGGAATATCTCAAAATATTATTTTATATTAAAGTCAAAATCGGTTTATAATGGTTCCAAAGGGTCTTATTTCGAAGCCAAAGTGGGGATGGGTCGAAATCCTATCAACCAATAGAATTTAGACAAGTTTAGGGTATTATTTTAACCTTATCAATTAGATTTAACTCTAAGTTAAATAATTTAACTTTTACCATGACTTTTTGTTTTCTTTCACTATATGGTTAATACACTTACTATAACATGCCAAACGAACCCCAAATTGTTTATTATTAAAATATATATCCTTATCTAAGTCATTTGGCCGAACCTTAGATTTTTAGGAATAAAATAACAATTAATAATATAATATTTGATTTAAAAACTATTTTGTGTCAATTTTGACACTATTTGATATATGATTTTTGTCAAAGTCATAACAGAATTATATGTTCGAACCAAGTTGATTAAATCAATACTAATATATCATAGTAACCTATAAAATTAGTGGAATTCATAAAAAGTCTTAAATTACATTTATTTTGGTATTTATATTATCAATTATGTCAATATTTCATTAATAAGATAATTACTGCATCATCTTTGTGTCATAAATAAATTAAATTATTTGATGTCTAAAAATTACAAATAAAATACCATCATGTAGGAAATCGTTTTAGCTTTCTAATGAATATTTACAATCGAATTTATCTTATGTATAACCCTATATTAAAAATGATTTACTTATTAAACTTTGATTTTAACTATTTTAACCCTTCTTTAAATAAATTAATAATAAATGTCCTAATCTAATCCAAGTGGGCCTAAATGGTCATATTTTATTCCTAAGTTTGTTTTTGGTCGAATTACACTTGTCCAATAGAATTAGGACATGTGTTAAGGTAATATTGATATCATATTTACCCTTAGTTACCCTATTTACTATTAACCGCGGTAAAAATAGTAAAAAGTTACTATTCACCAAAAAATTATTTTCATCTCATTGAACCACATTTTAGTCCTTGATATTAACCGTGTCTCTCGGATTTTTGAAATTCCATTCATAGAAGCGGTAAAATTAAGTTTTATGCAAAATTCAGTTTTTAACCTACCACTTAGTGGTTTCACTATTCATCAAAAATTGAAAGTTTTCAGAAAAATACCAAAATTTCACCCTAGGCTAATTTCGATATTCTGAGTCCAAAAATGAAGTCCATTTTGAAAAATAAAATTTATAAAATTTCAAAAAGTGGTTATTACTATTCATAACGGCTAGTTTTAATAGCATATTGTTGTTTAGTGAAACTCGGTATTGTGTACGACGCAAGCTATCGAGGAAGGTCGCGATTGCGTGTAAAGCAAGCCAAGAAAGTGTTGTGTAGAAAAAGATTCCTTTGATGATTTATATAACATAAAAGTCTCGGGTGTTACACCCAACCTGGAAAATACTAGGCCAATACAATTATCTTATGAAAATGTTGACATATAACATAAACATTCATATTAAAACTAGCATACAAAATGTCAATGCTTTAACCATAATCAATGAATATCATAAAAATAACTACTCCACAGTCAAATATATCACTAATCCTTAAATACAATATGGGATATTTGTTTCATAATAAATCAACTTCAAACAAGTGTAAATTTTTTCAAAGGATGTTGACATAGATGAAATCAAAACTATAGGAGAGAAATATCTATTTCTATTATGAAATAATTTAAGAGTAACATAATTATAAATAAAACATTTATTTTTAAAATATTATTATTATATTTTAAAAGATGTATCGACGATGTTATAAAGGAGGAAAATATCTTCACACACCGTATAAGTTAAAGAAACATTATTACCTTAATGTTGTCGAAAATGATATAAAGTAACCTGTTTGGAAAATGACAGAATGATTCTATTCAAAAAGTATATGGTCAAAAAAGGTTATAAATGTATTTAAACCATAGTTTAGGAAACAATTAAAATGTTTTGAAATACATTTTTACGAAACATTGATGTGGATTATAAATAGGTCCCAATATATACTTACGTAAAAACCACATTGGATAATAAATAGATTGTGAAATTAACCCTTAACAATTCTGTATCTTAAGAAAAATACACCCCATGAAATAATTATATTACAATGAAGATTTAAATACCCATAAACTAAACTTTGTTACACAAAGAATACAATTATGGACAGTACATACACCACACAAAAGGAAATAGTGTCAATATAGCATGAATCTCACGGGAATAAGGAGTGAGATGAAAAGCCCTTACCTTGAACATTCCTTTAGCCAAGGGTACTTTTAACCTCATGTATAATGACCATTTCATGTTATTAGAATATACCAAAACCATATTCATATTTATTATATTATACATTATTCCTTTATGACTTCAAAATACTCATTTAGTAATGATTTTCATGTTAAATTTACAATTTGGGTAATAATCGATTTCTTTATCGTGCGTATTTTATCTTCTTATTCTTGACCGTATCATTTAGATCATGATTTAAAAACTTCTCGAAAATGAAACATGATTCATATATAATATATATTTAGAATATAAATATTTATAATAGATTGATATATGAAATGAAAAACAACATTTATGGAGACGGTAGGCCGTACGTATGCATAAACACTGTTTCTATTTTCATAGAGTGTTGAACAAAAGTAATTGAATAAGGTATATGTAAGTATATAAATACACACACACACACATATATATATACATATATATATATATATATATCCATTAGAATTATTATGTCATATATAACATATTTATTAGCAATGTATATTTTTATAATCATCGATGAATGGTGAACGTGGAAATTAATCTCATCGCATTGTGGAGGCGGTTATCCCTACGTACGCACGAGCGACATTGTAAATTCATAAATGGTGTGAAATTGGATGGTATATTAGTTTCAGAGAGACATTAGCATGTCATTTTCATTATTTATATACATATTAATCATCATTATATCCATCCAAATAACATAATGTTGAATAACAAATTACACCACGGTGTGGAGACGGTAAGCCGTACGTACACACACATGGTGACATTATGATTCATAAGATGGATAAAAAAATGAACATGGTTGTTACAAATTTTTAATAACATCATAGTATATATATGGTACTGGAGTAATTATTTTGGTATGGTAATAACAAATAAATAGTAAGTGGAAGAAGAAAAGAACGTGAAAGAGGGTGGTGAAATCATTACCTCTTCTTCGGGTTCATCATTTTGATTTGATCAAAAGGGATCCATAGTATGGATTTATGACTAAAATTTGGCCTCTATAATGATGGGAGGATAGAATAGAGAGTATTTCTGTCACGAACCACCTTCTCCAAAAGGTGGGAAGGGATAGTAGATTTCTAGACCCTTCGTTCTTTAAGGTAAAGGAGAGATAATGTCTCCCGAGACCCGCCTGCAATAGGTCCCGGAGTGGTTCTAGCACCAAGGTTATAGAATAACATAGAAGATGGAAGCAATTACACGTTTTATTTTAATATAATCGGGAGACATTATAATATATCCCAAACAACACCAAAAGCGGAAGGTAAAGGTAAATATAAAAGTAAACCATTACCATATGCATGTTTAAGAGTCAAAGATACATGCCATAAGAACTCCAAAGGTAAGTATAATGAAAAAGGAAAATGAAAACAGTAACTACCCCAAGGTCCGAGATAGTACGGTCTCGTATGCTCCCTAATGTCCTCCTGGAATCCTGAAATTAGTTTTATATATGTAGGGTGAGCATATACGTATAGTCAGTAAGGAAAACCAAATACTCTCATGCACAAGTGGGGAGGCATTCTAATGCCCTGTGAGAAAAGAGACAACCAAATCACCTAGTAAGGAAAAATATCCACCCAAGGCTCACCAAGGAACACTCCCCAAATAACGCATGTCTTGTAATGTATAGTAATAGAACATCAATGTTTAGGTACCCCGCGACACTTTCCCACTGGTTATTGAAGACATCCAACGCATCGAAACAATCTTGACAATCTCACCGCAGTCCCACTGACACACATTTCTGGCACACACCTGGCCCATAACTGCCATCCCACCCGCAGACACTTGGGCCACAACCCCCACGCATAACCATACCCACAAACACCTGGTTCAGAACAACTACTACCATGCACGAAGACACCTGGGCCTCATCCTGAAGACACTTGGGAAACAACCTACCCGCGAACACCTGGGCCAACTGCTAAAACTACCCTGCCCGTAGAATCTTGGGATAAAAATGGACTTCAGTCCATCACTTCTTTCCCAAAGCGTCACGGGCTATTCGAGAAAGGGAGCTGAACGATATTAATAACCAGTCACTCATAAGAGTGTTCAGAAAAACACCCTCCCCCATGAAATGGGGGCGTTCGACACTAAGTTATCAACATGGGTGGAGCATGAATAAGAAACATAATGAGTAAAAATATATGTATAGGTAACAAGCGCTCATCCCAACCTTGGGTTCCAAAACCTAAGCACAAACACCCTCGTTACTATTCATTCATAAAAGAATAGTACAACAATGACGACCAAGTCACAACTCATTCCCAAATCCAATTCCCCATTTTATTCATTCTTGTTTCAAATTCAAACAAACCCATTTAAATGAATCCTGCACTACTAGGAAACTAGAAGGAATAACCACAAGCCAGAGGAAAAGAGGAACAACCAAAAAAAACTTAAGCATTCACACCCGGTTCTCTTGTACTGTTAGAACAACATAAGAGGATTAGTGAGATCCCTTAAAGTACTGGAACCAAAGAAAACCTCACAAAAGGGATAAGTGAGATCCCTCGAAGTACTTGAAACAAAGAAAACCCTGAGACACATCCCCTCCTCTCCAAAACTTGGAACCAACTATTTCTAAACAGTAGAAGATTCCACCCTAGTTCGTGTCAAAAGCCAAGAAACCACACAGTTTCAGACTCACAACCAAGAGGATCCCATCCTCACCCACATCACCCCATATGTAATAAAACAGCATAACACACCTACTACCAAAAAAGCATGAAATATTTTTGGTTTAAGCAAATAATTCAGTATTTTCTTCTTTTTATTCGTTAGCCGGTGTGACCACACATGGAATTATGTTCAATGGGTATCCATTTAATCCACATAGTTTACGTGATTATCCAATTTCCAAGTTACAGTTATTTAATCATCACAGAAGGCAAGGTTTCATTAGTGCATAAGGAAATACCACCAACGGCCATGATTTTCAATGATCATTGCCCAATAGTTCACAACATAAACATCAAAGAAGAGAATAAAAACATAACAGTAGCACATCATTCACACCCCTTCCCTTCATTCTTTAAATTCCATCTCATATCTTTATTAAGGTTTGGTTTCACCCACACCCATAGGAACATCAGCGTACCCACCCCACATGATACACAGAAGGGAGAGATGAAGGAAAAATACCTACATGTTTTATTAATGATTGATGTTTTTCTCCACACGCCATGAACAAGGGATGCACGACTTTCTAGGGGTGGAATTTCATGGCCTCAAAGAGGTGTAGAAAGCTCCAGCAGAGGCACACAAGAATCCACTAAATAAAAGGAACTCCAGACGAACCAGGAAGAAGAAATAAATCTAGCCGAGAAGAAAAAGAAGAAACTCTAGTGGGAGATATAAAGAAGAGATCCTACTGCTACGGGATATGGAATTTCGAATGCCTGGAAAGTCAGATCACAGTTTCCTATGCAGGTGGGCCATTACACATGATGATATTAAGGTTCTATTTAATTCCCCCGATTGGGGAGGTTTCTCAGGATGTTTAGGAATTAATTTTGGGCATTAAATGGCTTTAAAAAGGGTAAAAGAATTAATTTTTGTCAAAAAATTTATTGCGGGTGTGGGGATGGGAAATGAAAACGGAGGGCTGGGTGAGGACACAGTTCCACTGTTTATGTGGAGCCTTATTTTGGAAAAGTAATGTCCAGGGGGGTCTAGGACATTACATCACATACCTCAAAAACTATCATCTCCTGTGAGAATTATAGCCAGATCTGATGAAAAAAGAGGGGTCCAAACAACCACCTCGAAAGATACCACTCGGGAGTAGACCTGAACAATCAAAATCATACGGCTCCTCTCCCCCATGAAACCACAAAAAAAATATTAAACAGTACGGTAATTTGGTGAAGGGTTTCCCTTCCTCCCTATTAAGATACTATCCACTTTGGGTGGCACTGACTCGTCTTCATGGGTTTAGATGCATTCAATAAAATGTATCTTAACTAGGGATTAGGTCCTCCCCTCCCCACATTTCAGGACACTACACACACATCCATAGAAATTTAAAACCACACATTCCATAATTAACAAGGTAAATGGTTCCATCAACCAAGTATAAATAAAACATAACAAAATAAAAAACAACTCTGGATACTGGGCGTGCATCTGCATCTCTTGTTCCCAGGTACTTTCCTCAATCCCACGGTGTCTCAACACCACACGAACCAAAGGATTGGTTCATCCACAATGAACATTATCTTCACGACCATCAATCATCACTGGTCGCTCCATGAACGTTGCATAGTCCCCGATATCTAGCATTCCCCAATCGAGGACGTGTGAATCGTCGTGCAGATACTGACGAATCTGGGACACATGGAAGAAATCATGCATCATTTGTAGCTGTGGTGGAAACGCAAGCTGGCAATCCACCTCGCTAACCCGATGCAACACATCGAAGGGTCTGACAAACCTGGGATAAAGCTTACTTCCCCTGCCGAACCTCTGATGTCCATGCCGAGGGGAGAACTTCAAGAATATGTAGTCCCCGACCCCGAACTCCAAGGGGCTCCTCCTATTATCAGCATATGACATATCTTTGTCCTGATCCACCTTCATCCTCTCTCGTATAAGTTGATCCGTCTCAATCTTGCTCTGCACCACTTTTGGTCCAAGAACACATGTTTCCCTAACATCAGTCCAGCACACGGGTGAGCGAAATGGCCTTCCGTACAATGCTTCGAATGGAGCCATGAAAATCGTAGAGTGATATCTATTATTATAGGCAAACTCCACCAGGGTAAAGTGTCTCACCCACGATCCTCCAAAGTCCATGATAAATTCTCATAACATATCTTCCATTGTCTTGATGGTGCGCTCTGTCATCCCATCTGACTGGGGGTGGAAAGTGGTGCTAAGACGTAGATGGGTGCCGAATGCATGCTGCCATACTCTCCAGACTGATGAGGTGCATCGTGCATACCTATCCAAAACTATGGACCATGGAACTCCATGTAACCGCACCACCTCATCCACATACCTCCTTGCTATGTCATCCACTACACCCGACTAATTGATCGCCAGAAAGTGAGGTGATTTCGTCAATCGGTCCACCACTACCCATATAGCATCGCAACCTCCTTGAACCCTCGGTAGCCCCATAATGAAATCCATAAAGATGTCAACCCACTTCCACTTGAGTAAGTATAAATGTTACAATAAACTGCTTGGAACACTGTGTTCAGCCTTCACCAACTGACACACTCAGCATTTGGCCACAAACTCTACCAGGGATCGCTTCATCCCAGGCCACTAGAACTAACCTCTCAAGAATCAATACATATTGGAAACCCCCATGTGCCCTGCTAGGGGTCAGTTTTGGAACTCACTAAGAACTATCGTGCGAATCTCCCCTAGAACAAACATATTTCCTTAGAGAAGCTCCCGATTCTGACCATCCTCTGTCGACCCTTCCTCAGAAGCAGTAAATTATGGCACATACAGAGGAAATCTAGTCAATGCCTAGGATTACATCGTATGGATGTATCTACAATATTAGAAGATCTCTGACTAACTAATGTGGACTTATCATCTGTCTGCATCCTTGAAAAACATACGTCATGTTGGTCTGACCTCCGACTGGTGTGCTCAGCACCAGGGGTACTAGAAGTCTCACAAAGTCTAAACCCAGAGCACGGTCCAGACTGGGTGTAACAAAGGAGTGCGAAGCTCCAGTATCGAACAAGGAATATACAAGGGTACTAAACAAGCTGATCGTTCATAATTATTTTTAAAGAAAATGGGAATTATCCTAATAATATCCTTTGGGAGTTTCGTATCCAAGAGTGCAGCAAGGCAAGTTGTCATGCACCAGTTAATGTTCGAGTCTAGCTCAAAGCAGTGTTTTCGGGTTTTACCCCAAGTTACATCTGTTCTAGAGGTTCCTCTATCTATTTATATCCAGACAGGGATGTATTTTCTTTGAAAACTCACAAAATATTGACATTACCAAAATTATAGGATGTTCATCTATACTAATACTGAAGGATTATCTTAGGGTAACGTGCTCTGATCAAGTTTTATCTAAATCTAGTTTCGATGGTTATTGCTAAACTTCCTCTGATAACAACTGTAACGCCCCGAACCCAGATACCCAGAGTCGGAGCATTATTACATAACATTAGCATGATTACAAGGAATCATGTCATGGAGAATCGATCCGTTTAGCAGTCTTTGAAAATAGATTACATACATGATGTTAAACACTACCACTTGAAATGGAAAACAACGTTAATTTGTTCGATTAGAAACATCCATGCTGCTTAAATTATGTCTACAGGTCTGTCATAATATACTTCTTCACATCCTGGGAAAATAAAACATAATAAATGGGTGAGATCAGATGCTCAGTAAAGGTAAATAATTTTTCAGAAGCTATAAACATTTACTTTTAGATGTGAAATAAAACCACATCCTTTTAAACATAAACATGAAGATAATATGGAAAAAGTAAATCAAATACTACCATATAAACATGCATATGGAAATTATAATAGTTGAATAATCACATGTTATAACTAATTTTATAATGAGGGAATGTATAGTTCGGGAAATTAATTTTTGTGTCAAGGCCTCGTGCTGGGACCTATGAGATAAATGTCACCAGAGCCAAACCCGGAGAGCCTCTGTAACCAGACTCCATCCTAGAGATCCTCTATAACCTGACTCCAACCTGGAGAGCCTCTATAACCAGAATCTTACCCGGAGGGTATACATTAACTAAACCCCTAGCCATAGGAATTACATTTATAGGTCCCCAACATGGAACATACTAGTCTAATAATTTTATCTTATGAAAATTATTAAATATAACATAAACATTCGTATTAAAATTACAATAAAAATTTTCGATACATTAAATATAAATAATGAATGGAATAAAAATAACTCATCCATAGTCAACCATATTACAAAACCTGAAATACAATATGGGATATTTGTGTCATAATAAATCAACTTCAAATAAGTGTAAAATTTATCAAAGGATGTTGGCATAGATGAAATCAAAACTATTTGAAATAATTATCTCTTTCTATTATGAAATCATTTAAGAGCCGCATAATTATAAAAAAACATTTATTTTTAGAATAATCTTATAAACATTTAAGGGAAGATTCAATGATTTTATAACGGCATAAAATAGCCACACCCACCGTATAAGTTAAAAAACATTATTACCTTCATTTTGTTGAAAAGGTCATAATGTAAATAGTTTGAAAAAATGACAGAATGATTCCTTTCTAAATGTATAAGGTCAAACAGGGGTATAAATTTCTTTAACACATAGATTAGGAAATATTAAAACTATTTTGAAATAATTTTTTTAAAAAAATGGATGTAGAAGATAAAGAGGTCTCAGTAGATACTTACGTAAAAACAACCTCGGATAATAATGTTGTTCGGAAATTAACCCTTAACAACTTGGTAAATTATGAAACATACATCCCATGAATGAATTATCATTAAATGAACATTTAAATACACATAAATTAAATTTTTTTACACAATAAATAAAATTATGGTTAGTACATAACAACACCAAATGAAATAATGTCAATATACCTTGAATCTCTCGGGAATAAGGAGTGGGATGAAAACCCCTTACCTTGCTCTTTCCTTTAGTGGGGGGTATGTTTAAACTCATATATAATGACCATTGCATGTTATTAGATTATACCAGAACCATAATCATATTAATAATATCATACAAGATTCATTTATGACTTTATAATACCCATTTAATAATGATTTCCATGTTAAATTAAAATTTCATGTAACAATTTCTTTCTTTATCGTGCATATTTTTACTTGTTATTATTGACCGTATCATTTAGATCATGATTTAAATAATTACATAATATAAAACTTTATTCATATATCATATATATTTAGAATATAAATATTTATAATAGATAGATATATGAAATGGAAAACAACATTTAGGGAGATGGTAGGTCATATGTACGCATAAACGCAATTTCTGTTTTCATATCATATTGGACAAAATTATGTGAATGTGGTATATGTAAATATATAAATACACACACATATATATAAATAAGTATATCTCATTTATAATTATTATTTCAAATATTAAATACTTATAAGTGATATATATTTTTATAATTGTCGATTAATGGTGAACATGGAAGTAAATCTTATCGCGTCGTGGAGATGATAATCCGTACGTACGCACAAGCGACAACATCATTTTTTAAAGATGTGGAATTGGAAGGTATATTAATTTTATAGTGAAATTATCATGTTATTTAAATTATTTATATACATATTACTCATTATTAAATCCATCCAAATAACATAGTGTTGAATAACAAATTATACCACGACATGGAGACGGTAAGCTGTACGTACACATGCATGGTGACATTTTCATTCATAGGATGGATATAAAAATGAATATGGTTGTTCCATATTTTTAATAACATAAAACAATATATACAATACCGGAGTTATTATTTTGGTATGGTAGTAATAATGAATGATTATGTGGATGAAGAAATGAATTTGAAAGAGCGTTGTGAAATAATTACCTATACTTCAGGTTCCTCCTTTTGATTTGATCAAAAGGGAACATTAGGATGGATTTGTAAATAAATGAAGGCATCTATGATTATGGGATAAAAATTTAGAGGGTATTTTGTAAGGGTTTGTCCGAGCTAAATGGCTTTGAAGGTGTAAATTATAGAGAAGCGGGAGTGACTTTATATAAGAATGGTGAGGGGAACATTAGGAAATTCTATAAATATTATTCTATAATAAACTCATTTTCAGTTTCTAATGGGTCCAAAATACATTATTTGAAGGATAAGGTGGGGATGGGTCTAAAACCACTCATCCTATAGGTTTTAGATAGGTTTGGGTCACAATATTAACCTTATCTTGTAGAGTTAACTCTTAATTAAATAGTTTGACATTTACCATGTCTCATTGTATTTTTATATTATATGGTTAATAAACATACTATAATCTTTCAAGATAACCCCATGTAGATTATTAATGATAAATCTATCATTATATAAGGCATTTGGATGATTTTTATATTTTTATGAATATAATATCAATTTATAATATAATATTTGTTTTAAAAACTCTTTTATGTCAATTATGACACAATTTGGAATTTTGTTTTTTCTAAATTCATAACAACATTATTACTTCGAAAAAAATTAATCTAACCAACTTTAACATGTCATATTATCTTTGAAAATTATTTTAATTCATAAAAGTCTCAAATTACATTTATTTGAATATTTATAATATCAATTATTTTAATATTTCTTTTATTAGTTAAATACTGCATCATCATTGTGTCATAAATAAATTTAATTATTTAACATATAAAATTTATTAATAAAATACAATTATGTAGTAAATATTATTTTATTTATAATTATTATTTATAGATGAATTTATTTTATGTGTAACCCTATATTAAAAATGGTTTTGTTATTAAACTATGGATTTAACACTTTTAACTCTTCGTTGAATAAAATAATAACAAATGTCCTAATCTAAAACAAGTGGAACTAACAGATCATATTTTATTTCTATGGTTGTTTTTATCCAATTAAACATATCTAATATAATTAGGACATGTGTTAGGGTAATAATAATATCATTTTTACACTTAATTATCCCATTTTCTTTTAACCATGGTAAATAATGGTAAGAAATTAATATTCACCAAAAATAATTTTCATCATATTGAACCCCATTTTACTTATTTATATCAACCGCGTCTCTATGAATTTTGAAATTAAACTCACAGAAGCGGTAAAATTAGGTTTTATGTAAATTTTCAAATAGTCCTAGGATGTGGGTAAAAGACGGTAAAAAGTTCAATAAATTTTTTATATATCTAAAATTATTATAAACCAACATCAATGAATTAAATTGAAATTATATAGGCATTTTTATCTATTTTGACCTAAAATAAAATTAAATAAAATAAATAATTATTTATAGAAAAATTAGTTTTTTAACTATAACTCAATGATTTTCACTATTCATAAAAAATTGAATGTTTTTAGAAAAATACCAAATATTTACCCTAATATAATTTTTATATTATTAATTAAATAATTATGTATATTTTACCAAATTTAAAACATATAATTTTCCTTTATTAATTTAAAATTAATTATGATTTCCAAAACAAAAAAAGCTTGTGTTTACGAAATAATATCTAACAAAAGATTGATACTTATTTATTTTCAATTTCAAAATGAATTTATTTTGAATGAATAACATTGGATTAAATGGTAAAAATATAATCTATTTATATGACAGAACCATTAAAATGTATATTTAACACTATAAATTATTATGATTAAAAAAGTTTTTTTTAGTTAAAATATAATATTTTTCACTATTCACCCAGATATTAAATTTATCAGAAAAACACCAAAAATTTAGTGAAACTAAATTATTATTTCCAAATTCTAAATACGAAGTTTATTTTGTCAAATTGATTATAAAAATGTTTCAAATATTATATTTAAAAAGCGATTGCCATTAAAAGGTGGTAAAATATCATTTTTTTTGAAAGAAATACATCTTTTTTCTGAAAGTAATGAATTAATTTTTTTCATAATGTTTATGAAACTCCTTATATGGAATATAAAATAATACGAATTATAGAATATTCAAAATACAGTTAATACCATTCATAACCACTTTTGAACTGCTTGTTTGGTAAGTCGAGGAGCGCTTGAACTCGGTGTTGCGTGTAGTGCATGTTATTGAATTACATTAAAGAAATAACATACAATGAAATCTTGGGGTGTTACATTTCATTTCAATTAATTATATAAAATTTCATGAAAAATATTATAATTATGTTTTTGAACATTAATAAAATATATTTTATAAAATAAAAATATTTTTTATTCTATAATATATTATTTTATGTTGATATAAATTATGGATTTTTAAGAAAATATTTATTTCTTTTGAATAGTGGAAAATAACGATTTATTAAAAAATGTATTTTTTAAAAATGTTATGAACATTAAATTAAAATTAGGTTTTTTATATTATAACATGTAATATAAGTATTTTTTTCATTATTACTATTAATTTTTTTTGAATCAAAATCAAATTGAAATTTAATAGAAGTTTCTTTTTGTGCTTAAAGCGGGTCTCTAGGTAATCTTTTTTATAGTGCACAATTTTTTTCCATTTCTCATTAAGGTAAATTATATCTGAATTTAAATATTATAAATGAAAATTTTAAATTATACATATATAAATATTAATAAAATTCAAAAAAATAAATAGTATTAATTATAGAGATAATATAAAATCAATTTTACCTTAAAGAAATAAAACTCTTCAACACCGTCATTTTCATTACTCCTACAAGTTTTTATTTAATTTAAAATATTTCACTTATTTTATTTTTGTTTAATTAAATGGATTTTTTGTTTAAAATACAAATGGATTACGTCATCTAAATTTTTTAACATTAATTATTTCTAAAATCAATAGTGAAAATAGTAAAAATTAATTACAATGTTTACGGTTATAATGGTTCGATGTGGGAGGTTAATTAAAACTTATATTGGTTATAATGACTTAAAATATTTATCTATAATATATTTTGTGGAAATATATAGACCATATCATATATAAATGTAGATAATATAATATTTTGTTTCATTATGGAATGTGAAAAATGAGGGTACACATTTTTTTTTGTAAAATTACAAGTTCGATGCTCACCTCAATTATTGAAGGCCATAATGTCTCCTCTCATATTATTACTATAAAACGCTTTTGTATTATACAATTAATACACAAATAACATTAAAAATCCATCCATTCATTATAGGGTCCATTATTTGGTCACAAAATAATTTTAGATGTATGTAGGTAATAATACATAAGAGGTGGTCTTAGAAGAAGTTAAATTACTAAAAATGGGGTTTTCATTTACTTATTCGTCCACCTCCTAAAAATCCTCATAAAAAATTCTAATATGTTAAAAATAATTCAAATATATACTGAGAATATTTTATTTTAATTTAATAGATTAAATATTTCTCCACATCCATAAAATGGGATACGAGTTCAGAGTTCACCAGTACGGTGGGATACCACTTGGTGAACAAAGTTCATCTATATTTCATCATTGCATCCCATGGTTTTATTTATTTATGTATATAGTGTTTATATATATAAGTATTTATAGTTATAAATTTATCATATCACATATACAATTTTAATTTCCATTTTATGGGGGATATGATAACATCATTCGTGTGTCAGGCAGAATACCACCCTGTGAATTAATGTGATTCATTTTTTGTAATGCTAAACATGGAAAAAATTAATGTTAATTAAAATAAATTTATTTTATGGATGTTAAATTTTATTAATATTCTTGGAATGTGTTCCGTTAATAAAATATAATATATCACTTTTTCATAAACTAATAAATATAACCCCCTTCGTGTACGTGTGGACAGCTGCATTCATGAAATGATGTGATTGTTTTTTCATCACCACATCAAAAAAATTATATATGTATTTATATTTAATTTAATGATATGAAAATTATGATATTATTATCATTATATAAATTTAAAATCATATATTTATTCTTTACATAATAATAATTGAAATGTAGATGCATTTCTAATTCATATATACAACCTATTGTTACTATGACACATAGTAGTTCGTTTTTCATTAATATTATTTATTATTAGATTTAAAATTATAATAAAATAAGAAACATGATAATTTTATCAGGATTTCAATTCTGGTTTTTTATAAATAATAACATATTTTACAATGATTATCACATCAAAGACGTTTCAAACATCATACCAAACATCCTCTAAATACCTGATATGGACATAACTAATTGATTATTCCAAACTGTATGTATATGAAATTAAAATAAATGATATAATTATATGGATTAATACCTATAAAGTTTTATTTGTAAATAAAATAATCTATATTGTATTATTATAAAAAATATTATTAACATAAAAGAATATATAACATTTATGTATGGGGTCTTCATCTCTCTTTCACTTATATGAGACATAATCCATATTGACCACTTTTTTTGTTGGGTAGTTTATATACAATAATCATTTCATGTAGTTAATTTAATCCTTCTGTAATCTTGGTATTTTATTATTCGATAATAATTACATCGTCTAAATAGTCATTACATGGATGTTACTAAGTGGTTAAGGGCTTCTAATGTAAATTTTCATGCATTGAGATAAAAAAATTTTCTTTTGACATTTCTAGGATATTATTATGTTTAAATTGATATCTAAATCATTTTATTTTATATTTCAATTTTTTTTTGATTTAATTTCATTTAACATAATAAACTCTTTATTTTATTTTCAATTCAATACCATGTTATTTTTAATGACTATTCATAACAAATTATCTAAAATTTGGAAATATTTTAATGTTATGAACCATACTACATTGATGAGACTTATAGAATTACTCTTTGAACTATAATATCATTAATATATTTATTTTCAATATATTTAATTTATCATTTGATCTTAATCTTTAATAGGGATTATAAATGAAGTTTTACCAAAATGGAAAAGGAATTATGTCAAACAATACTTTTATTGGGATTATTTATGTTAGATATTAATTTGGAGAAAATAATGTGATATTATGTTATTCAAAAAATATATATTTTATCATACAAGGGTTATAAATTTGGTTTACATGTTTGATTGCAGTACCCTCCCTTATTTAAAGAATGAATATGAAGAAATTGATTTTTTAATGATACCAATATTATATCTTATTTTAGAATTCGTATATTTCTCCTCAATATCAATATTTTATATAATTTTCTAAAAAACATTATTTAGCAAAAATTAATGTTTTCTTAAATCCTTATTACACGATATTATTTGTTATTTTTTAATAATTGAAATTAAAATTTCATCTAGTATTACAAATGGGAGACATTAGTCTCCCTTCTTCAAAATGTTTGGAAATTAATGATTATATTTTATATTTATAACATTAATAGACTTCTCCAATATAATATACATTATTTTACATGAAAATCAATTTATATTTTTGGAAGGTTTTTTCCAAAATAAAAATTTTATTTATATTAAGTTAATATTTATTTTATAAATTGATTACCCAAATTAAATGTTTATTTTCCTAAAAAAATATTATTATGACCCTTTAATTTTATTTCTATAAAACAATATAAACACCCTTGTTTTTAAATATTTTATAATAGGAATATTTTTTATGATACAAAAATAATTTTAAATCATTATCTATTATTTTAGAAAGTATTAATTTGTATAGTGATACGAATGATTATTAATAGTGTGAAAACAATTAAGGTATACATAGCCTAGTTGGTGTCTTTGTTTTAGTATGATAACATATTAAGGCTATCATATAAATATATAAAGTGATTATACAACCATAACACCTAACCGAATAAAACTGGGAAGATGTCACCATTGAATTTTTCATGGGTCTTCGTAAAACATCTTATGGTATAAATTATATTTCCATTCAATTGGATCGCCTTTATATGTTATCACATTTCATTGATAAGATATATTATTTCTCTTTGGATCAAATCACCATGATATACATTAATTATGTGGTAAATATTCAAATAGTACAACATTAGACTATATATAAGTGTAATATAATTATTACATAGTGGATATAGAAAATTCGACAACATGATCTAGATTAAGAGTCTCATTTTATTACTGTATATAATCCGTAGATTTATGGTTAATATTATATAACTATTTTAAAAATGTATTATATTTTTAGGTCATGTTATGTACATATAAATGGTCATTGTGATAAAAATCGTGTCATGGTCGAGTTTTCATATAGTAATAGATTTAAATTGATGATTCATATGGCTCCTTATGATGGTATTTATAAAATGTACTATGAAACAAAAATGGGAAAAGATATTGTGGTTAATAATATTTTTCAGTTTTGAAGGGGACTATGTGGATTATAGATAATGATAGATGTCTTCATTATAATATTAATGAATCTCAGATGCGGTATAAATGTGTAGCTAACATTCGTTGGGGAAATATGGAATTCAATGATGGTGAGAGGGTATTAAATAAATTTATTTATAAAACAAGATTATGATATTCAGAAATAAGTGAATTGGATTCCCGAGGAATATTTTCCCCGTTGAGATTCTTTATCGAGTAATGATGGTATCATATCATTCAACATTTTCACCGAAAATTTCTAAGGTTCATTTTGGGTTCCTTGTATCAATTATGGGGATGTACATATGTGATTATTCAGATATACTGAACATAGAGGTATGACTGAATAGAATGACATTTTATATGAAACAATATTCATGAAGTCATGTATCATAGTGATAATGTTCAAAAGATCATGAATAATTTCCATTTAAATGATATTTAGGTGAATAAAAGATTCAATGAAGCAATATAGGAAACTATGGTTGTGATAGAAAAAAATATCCCCATTTTTCTATTATAGTGAAGATATGTAAATGATGAAATTGATGGTCAGGGGTTTGAATATGAGAAAAAAATATTTTATTATATATTTCATCATAAAATAAATTGTAATCATTTAATAGCTTGTGATAAAATAAAAATATATCCTAAATGAACCATAATATTGCATACCCTTCTACCATAGAAATTTTTTTATATTATTGAATAGTAATATAAAATTTTCTAATTTTAGGTATAGAGGTTTTAGATAATGGAATTATATTGAAGAATAATTTCTCAATTTTAAGCATATACATTATACGATTCAAAAATAATTTTTTCTAGAAAATGTATTTACCATGATCATAGTGAAAAAATAATTAAATTAATTTATTCAATGAATATAAAAAATAAAAAACGGAAATAAATTTTTAAATAATAATATCAAAATTAACTGAGAACAGCTTTGTAATTAATTTAGTATAAAATATTTACTTTTCGATGAACAGTGAGTTCTACAGGTTTTTAATGAAAATTAAATTTAAATTTAATTATTTTAAAATATTATCCATTTTAAAATGTTTTTATAAATTGTAATTAGTTAAATTACTAAATTTTAAGTATAATTTATTTTAATATAAAAAAAAATCAATTTTGATTTGAATTATTTATACACTTAATTTAATTTTTTTAACCAAACAATTTTCCTCTTGTTTACAAGTTTAATATTAAAATATTTTCTGAAGTATATATGAAATGAATTTTATAGATTGTATTTTATAATTTGAATAAATAAAAATTATAATATCTAATAATTTAAACATAAATTTTCATCTTATTAAATGTAAAAAAATATGAAGGTTAATGACACAACCAATTTTCTACTAGTCAAACCATGAAATAAGGGTTTGATTGATAAATAAGAAATAAACATACTATTTTTAGAAATATTATATAATGATGAAATATTAAAATACAATCCATTTCCATTTTTAATTAGGTTAAATAAATATTAAATTTGTTGGTTTTATTTTTTTTAGAATTTCCATGTGCATCCTCTCCCCCACATTGAAAAGGACACCCCTCCTTTCATTTCATCAGACACCATTGGCTCATCTATCAAGACCTAAAAATAACCAATTTTAATATAAAAATACAAAGAATAAAATTACAGTTGTTGCTCTTCTTCAAATACAATTCCCAGTGTCTTTAAAACAGTTTTAAATTAGTAATACCAAAGAATAAGTGATCGTCGTAACAGAAATATTTAAATTTATATATTATTCATCCTCTAATAAATATATGTTACTAATAATAAAAATAAAAATTTCTATATAATAGTTATAATAAAATGATATTATGATTATGGATCCACCGATCCCAACCCTCTAATAAAATAAATGATAACAGAATGTATCACTTGTATATACTTGAAGACTACAACCTTAATGTTGATATACATTTAATTTTACATAACCTCCATTTAAGGATTGTTATCAATATTTTTTGAAAGTATATATAACAAAATTTTAAAATAATAGTTCATAGAGAATTATATTTTTCAATTTAATTTTGTATCATTCAATTTATTGGAACATGAAGAAGTCGCTCGTGTGTACATGTGGACTATTGAATCCATGAACCTATGTGATTATTTTTTATTGTAACATACAAGGATGGTAATAATGAAACATTAAATTAAAATTTATTATAAAATAAAAAATATTTAATGGGAAAGTATTTTTCTATATTTTAATTTCTCAATCCATCCAATATTTAAAACGAAATTCCTCGATATGTATGACCAACTATATTCAGAAATGATGAATATTAATTTTTCTATCAATTAAATTTATGGATTACTCAAAAATATATGTAATTAATATATAGATATATGATATATATAATTATTTTTATTATATATATGATGAAATTATTATAAATTTAATTGATCTAAAACTAAAAAACTAAAATTATCATTGGAAATGAGGAATTTTACACATAGATGTGATGATATTAATAAGGAAAAACTAATAAATTATTGTTGAAAATTTATTAATGGATCATATATTTTATTATAAGTATTTATATTTTTATTTCAGTGTTTAATAGTAATTTTTACTTATACACTTCATTAGATCACTTTTTAATCTTGTCAACATTGAGGTAAGAGAAATATGTTACAATATCATTATTTATCTAAATTGTCTATGATAATGTTTATGATGATGAAAATTTATTTCATATCACTTACTAATACAAAAAAATTCATATCCACTAGTTATTTAATGATATTAAATTTTTTTTATTTAATTTTCCACTCTAAAGAACTCAAGAGACCAAAAAATAATTTTTTGGGAAACAAACATTATTTATCTATTTAGTAACAAATCATATTTCATTCATGTCCACATTTTCAAGAAAATGTTTCCAATACATTTATTATATTCTCTTATTATTATTTAATTATATTATTCATGTTTATTTTTTATTGAATGGATTAAAATTAATCTTCATTAATACTTTTTATTGAGGTTCATTGAAATTCTTATTGAAAATAATAATGAATCATTGTTTTAATTTACAATGAATTTATAAACTATACCATCATGATGAAATCAAAAATTAATTTAACATTACTAAAAAAATTTCCAATAATTTATTTAATTATATTGTATTATATAATATTTTAAAAATTTATATATTATAAATAAATTATTCAACTATTTAAAGGCTATTTCTCATAAGAGATATTCATTGTAATCTTCTGAATGAATTTTTATATATGTTAACATCATTTTATGTAACATATTATTTACTGGGGTTAGGATCAATAGATACAATCCTTTTTATATATCTTTAAAAATATATATTATGATGGGGCATTATTTATGAAGCCCATTTATATTCAATGTGTTATGATATCATGAATTGGTGAAATGTTTATAAAACTCATTTCCATTAAACAGTTAAGATATATGATGAATTTTTAATGACTTTGTCGTAAAAAAGTAATGGATATTGATTATTTTATGGGTTGTTCCGAAAATATAAATTCCTCTAATGAAATTGGTAATGATGGATATCTCAGGTGATAATTTGTATTAGAATGGTGAGAAAACAATGTCCCCTAAAAGAATCTATCTTTTCTGACTGTTATAATAGAAATTATTGACCAATGATTTCATTGAATGTGGAGTTATCCCATTACAATGTAATAGTAATATATATGATCCATATTGTTGAAACAATTTCTTTGATTTTATGTACACCATCAACATGTATTTTATTCCAGTTTTATTTTCTCATAGATCATGTTCTTTGATTCAATTATTATTAAAGTATTTTAATGTTATAGGGGTTATAATATGACTTATGACTATTATATATGATGTAAGGGGAAATTTATTCAAATGATAATATCTTTTATCATACACTTATTGTTTTTTATAATTAATTTATCATTGATATCACCTGTTTTACCTTTATAAATAACTTTAGATCATTATTTCTTAATCTTCCATTACCCACGTCCTGAAGTAAGGATTCAAGAATGATATTATTAGGAATAGTTTTAGTTATGAATAACATAGTGGTATATTATCAAAATCTCTTATAAAATGGTTATTTATATATGAGGGTTTCTATAGACTATTATCTTGAATGATTTGGATAGGATAACTATATTATTCAATTAATATTGATTATTTTTTGTTTAAAATTTTATATAAAAAATTAGGGGTTTTAGGCTACGCCAACTAACTCTTCAAAATTTCAACTAAAATCCATTTCCAAATAATATCTATTCGACATGATTATATATTCTACATTATTTTCAACTTAAATAATTTTAGGATTAAATTAATTTTTCATAATCTTCAAGAAGGTTTTCAAGGAGATATCATTGTACAATAATGATATCAAGATAGAGCCCCACTTGTCCATCATGGTAAATAATGGTATTATGTGATAAAATAAATAATAATGTTTTATAGAGTTTTATTAAAATTGAAAATAGTATCAATATTATCTATCTAATAATCATTATTCAGGATTTCCATCTAACAATAAATGAAAGGATGATTTTTTGGTTAAATTCGGATTCTTGGTCAAATATTCATAAGTAGTTTCCAAAATCTTCAAGAACTAGAGTATTTGTTGTATAGATATTTTTAACCTCTGTATAAGGATATACAGTAGGAATCACACGTGTTACATTTCTCATAGCATCGTTTCTGAAAATCAGAAGTGATAATTTGGAAAACATTGTCTAGTAATCACAAAACAAAAAACCAAAATTCATTGTGGTAAAATTGAATTGTCAAATTATAAAAATCATGAATACAAATTTATACTTTAATGACCCATACCTAATTAGAAATGTAACAATAATACATTGTTATTAATTATTATTATTAAAATTATTGTTTTTTAATTAATATTTTTATCCAAAAAAATCTCACAGATTGAAATAACATACATTTTATTAAATAGATACACTTGTACATTACACTGATAAAAGGGTTACAATTACTCATGTAATGAAAAGATAAACATTTATAAATTGATTCACAGAAAAATTATATTATTATAAGTCAAAGATTCTATAAATATGAAAAATACCTATTAAATGGCATATCATTATAACTAGAAGACCACCATGCATAATAAATAGACAATGTATGTAGTAAACCTCCATTAATTCTGTCATAATGAAAAACATTATCGAATGTACTTTGGCGAATGTACTAAGATTCAAGGTAATGTAGATAACCATCCTTATAATTGAAAACAGTTTCATATTTGGAAATACCCTAAGTATTTTTTTATAAGGGCTTTGAAAACGTTGAAGAAAAATATGACCATTATCTTATTTTAATCACCTTTGGAGTTTAGAAACATGTGATCATTTTTATTTCTATAAGACTTTTTTAAATTCACTATGTATTTCTATTTTTATAGTATTCATTAAATATTTTATGATTATATCAGTGGTTAGATGCTGACAAGGCTTTAATTGAAGTTGTCAGTTATATTTATTTTATGAAAAAATAATGTTTTAAAAAACAAAATCAATAAAAACTAATGAAAACAAAGACATTTATAATTTTGATTATTTATGAGAAAGATTTTTTCATAAAAATAGAAATTAATATATAGGTTTTTTTATTAACTATATTTTTGTAATAAATGTTTTATAAATATATGGTGAGTACCCCATATGATCGAGGATATCCTTGAAGGAAAATTCCTCAATGTCAATGGTCATCTCAAAAATGCCCCTGAATTTAGGACCTGTCAGACTATAAGAATGCAGGGTGCATTGTATGTCGTGCACGAGCTGTGATTGGTGTGCGATAAGTGCAAAAAAGGGCATGTGTAAGAGGTTCACAGGAGAATTGTGTAGGTTTTGGGTCATATCTATGTGGAAACCTATGTACTGGTTCCCGTTTGTGTGTTTTTGTGTTATATGAAAATGGAAGGTGCACCATCGCTTATAATGTTGTCCCAAATTCCCAGTGGGGGTCGTAAATTTTATTCCAAGGAAATAATCATGGTCATTTGTTTCTCCACACATCATCCTAGTTGTCTAAATCGGTTAAGATGATCTATTCATCATGCCCACCGCTACATCCGTCTGATAAAGATGAAATGATCCAATTCATACATCCCTTTTCCTTTTGTTCTGTGATGAACCCTCAATACGATGACCAGTAGTTGCAGATTCCTCCATCCCAACTGTTCTTCCTCATCCCATGAACCTCCACAACTCCCAGCTGACCCAATCGTTTCATTTTCTGATAATTCAACCATTGGAGAATTAGTTTAATGAAAATACCATTATATTACCATTTTTGTTTCCCATAAAATATATTTAAAAAAACAACCAACTAATTTGGGTTTTAAATTGATTATAGTGTTTGTTCTCATATTCAATTTTCAAATTCATCTTTGGTTATTTATATTTTTTGTTTTAATTTTATTGTATTAAAATATATATAAATATCATGTATAAACCCTTGTTTTCACACTTAAACTAATAGTATTTCTTTAACCCAACTCTACATCAACCTATGCTCGATTCAATTTCCTTCTCTATGTCAGGTAAGATTTTTTGTTTTCATTATAAAAAACCCATATATATTTTTGGGTATATTTGATTATATATATATTAATCCTAATCTGATTTAGTTTATTATATGAGTGATATTAGTTATTAACGGATTTTTTTAAACTACATAATTCATGAAAGGATTTATTAGACATTGTTTTAGTCATGAAAATACTATATTTACACTTTGAGTGTATACAATTTAAAAAAACATTAAATACTAAATCATTATAGGTTTTCAATATATTAATTACCATTATTTAATTGATGTTTATGATGAATATAACACATTTAAATGTTTTATAAGTTAATTTATTTTGGTGTTTCCTAAACTCATATATATATATTTGAATATACAATTTTTTATAAATGGCAAACACAAATTATTTTATGGTTCTTTTTAAAGGAGAAAAAATATTTTAAAATGGGTGTTTCCCTTCCAGCATATTTTACATATGTATTCTTCTGATTATTTATTTATTTTTTCAAAATCCAATATATATATATATGTGTGTGTGTGTGTGAAATTTCATAAGTATATGTCAATCGTTTTTTTCATTTAAATAAGTTTTTAACTGTATTAACTATGCTATCATATTATGTTTTGAATGTTGTAAAATTGATTAGATCAAAAATAAAATGTATGTTTTGTCATAAATATATATTTATAAACAAATTTATAATCTCTTTTTAACATATTTTTCATTTTTAAATCAATCCATGAATTTAATGGTTTTGATTATGTGGCCTAATTGTGTGTGTTTTAATGAATAATGAATTCTTATAGAAAATAATAACAAAACCTTGTTTAATTATTTTGTGCCCAAAATTTTAAAAGTTGTCATTATATTTCTATAATTACATGACTACATCCCAATTTATCATTATAGGAAAAAATGTTGGAATAATATTTTTATTAATACATAAATATACAAGCATATACAAATATAGTGGTGTGGGTTTAATTTTTTTCTTATACTTAAATATCTCACATTCAATTAATTATTAACATTTATAAATAATATATTTTAATCCATGATAAATCAGTCACAATTAATAATATTAGTTATTAATGATTGGGATTTAATTTTCTTGAAACTTCCATTTATTAGTGTATGTTTTAAACAAGAATGATATGTATCTTAAATTCAAAACATGTATTTTAGAGTATAATATGTTTACTTTCATGAAACAAGGGTTTTTAATTTAAGTGTCATTATTTTATGTAACAAACCTAAACAATATATTATTTTATGTCCACCAGTTATCATCACATGTGAAAAAGCAAGTCTGTTTGTCCATGATTGACATTGATAAATTTGATAAAGCCATATACTAATGTATAACTAAAAAAACATGCAATTTTTATATTATTTTTTATATTTAATTAAATATACACTTTATTTATGAATATATTATTTTATTGAAAAATGAGATTAATCTCTAATAATAACTTAGGGATAATGAATTTAATTATTCAAAGTGGTACGTGACACTTTGAATAATAGAGATTTGATTCTTCAATGATGTATGTGACACTTTGAATAAAAGACATAATAGTAATATGTGGAAAATATTGGACTTATTATGTGATGGTTGAGGCCCACTATTTCCACTAAATGGATTGGTAGGTCTCATGAGACAAAAGTAGTTGTGGCATGAGGCCTTGGCAGAATGATTATGTATTTTCTTGGCATACGTCCTTGATATAATATTTATGATTGTCTTGTGTTATTTTTTCCATCATAATGATCCTTGTTTGTGGATGTCTATGTGATTATTTTGATAATAAAATATCAATTTTGAATGATCAAAATCTTATAAACTAGTGTAATTCAGTATTATATTTCCATTTGATAATGGATTGATGTTTTATATACGTGAAAAAAAATTCATTATAATTTATGTTTCTAAAAAACAATGATAAATGATGTTGTTTTAAGTGAAATTAAGAATAAATAATATTTCATGTGTAAATTCTTATCTGCACCTATGGTATGTCACTAAATGATTTGGTTTGGTAATTATCCAACTGATAGGAGGCAATACATGAAATTCTATTCATGTACATTCATATTTTATAATTCTTTATATTTATGATTCATAAATATGTTTCGAAATATAGAAGCATGAGTTATCATAAAAACTATTGATGAATCTCTCTAGAAAATGGTGGTGACATGTTTTGTGAAATATTAATTTTCAGTATTTTAATTCATGTGTTTCAATTTAGTGTTTTAATGAAAAACTATTTCGTATTGGTTCTGTTTTAAAACCCATTATTCATCATTATTGTGATCTCCCTATATGTATTAATTATTTTAAAAGTTTATTGGAAGTGCCCTAATTAATTAATAATGATAAATCATTGCATTGATGATACCATTAATAATTATTACTACATATTGTACTTTGATACCTGAATGTATTATTTGATTCAAAATATCTAGAACCTAGGCCAGTAAAAAGACCTATGTTTCATCTGATACAGTCTATTTAGTCATATTTCATTTATAAAAAAGTTTAAATATAATTTGTAAGGGACGAGTCCTGTTTCTCAAGCCCGTGTTCATACTATTGGTATTAGTGTAATAACCTAGTAAACTTTAGAAAATTAGAATATAAATTCTCTCATAAGTATGTTTTCTAAAATAAAACTCATTATATATATTTTTAGAAGTTATTAAGAGACCCATAAACTATTCTCTTTTCCGTTCCATACGAGATACTAGAATAGATAATTTTAATGGTGTGTTTGGATGTATTTGAGCCTTTCCAAAACCAATGTTTTTCTTGCAAACAACATGATCAATTGTCCAAAAAGCCTACTGTACACTAATTTATCTAAGGGTCGGGTTTTGATTACTTCCTCAGGGTGAATGCTTAACATGCATTCTATATGAAACATGGAAGTTATTTTGGGGGTCTGTTCATATGTTTTCCATGTTTAAAAGGTATCTATAATTAATTAATTTCCTTGAAGAAACAGATTTAGGTGAAATCTATGAAAATTATCTATTTCTGGTCTGAAACATCAGTTAATATAAGAGGCATTAGGATTTTAACATTTTAGAAAACAAGTTTGTCTGGTTGGTCTTTAGAAATAAATTGCTTTATAAAATATCAAATCACATTATCTCCAGTAAAAATATCTTACAGTCTGTTGACTACATACATGAGTTTGACTTCAGCTATTTTAGGTGCATTTGGACCAAACAAATTGATGAATTTAGAACTACCATAGAGACCATGACAAAAGAAAATCACTAAATCAAGTGGAATTGGCAAAGGTATAAATAATAAGTTTTCATCCAAATTTTTTAGTTAAAATAATAATAATTAAAACTATTTTATGGACATCGAGGACGATGCAATAGAGTTGTTGTTGTGTAAGAATATTAGTAAAATTAAATTATAAGGGAACAATTCATTTGGGGGGAATATTGTGTCACCCCAAACATAAATATAAATGTGACAACAATAATTTGTTTTCAATATGATTATAATAATTATTTTTTTAATACTAGTTCAAAAAAAATTGATGCATAATAGATTAAGTAACATTTTATTCAATAGAAAGACATATACATTACATTGATTTAAGGAATTAAAATTACTCAAGGAATGAAAATAGAAACTTTTATTCATTAAATCACTATAGAATTACATTATAATAAGGGAAAAAGACAATAACAATCTTAAATAGCAATTATAAGGCCTATCAAGATCACCTAAATACCACCTAGCATAAAAACTAGATCATGTAAGTAGTGAACATCCCTTGAGTCTATCATAAATAAAATCATTTTTCATGTACTATGGAAATGTATAAAAATTCATTGGATTTTAGATCATCATCATTGAAATAAAAAATTGTTTAAGGTTTTGAAATACAATAACCATTTATTTATAAGTACATTGTAACCCTTGAAGTTAAATATGACCGTTATTTTCTACAAAAAGTCGTTCGAGTTCAGAAACATGTGATCATTATAAAACCATTATAATGTCCTTAATAATATCATATGTCTTAAAATTCATTAAATATTTTAAAAATATCTCACTTTTTATATGATGACATGGTTATAATTTAAGCAGTACTTTATAATTAGATTTTGAAAATATAATGTTTTTAAATTCAAAATGAATACAAACATAAAAAAGTACCGACCTTTAGAATTTTTTTAACTATGAGATATAATTTTTTTATATATAAGGAACATAATATATTTGTAATTTTTTTACTATTTGTATTTAATAAATTTTTTAAAATAATATGGTGTGTACCCCATCTGACTAAGGGAAGCATTGAAGCACCAGTCATCAAGGTTAGTGGGCACCATAAAAAGGAAACTGATACCAGTCCAAATGCATGTTTGGTACATAATGAGTCACGCACGAGTCACACATGTTGTGGGCTATGTTCATGGAAGGTCCCATGTATATTGCCCTAGAAGCACATTGGTGGGTTTGGTCCAATGCCCGTGTAGAGACCCGTTTATAGGAGCCCATGTGCCTGTGCATTTTTATGGGAATATGGATAGTACGCCATCACATATAAGGTCATCCCAAAGTCCCAATCATTTCATGATGGGATTAAATCTTTAACCTAAGGAAGTAATCTTTACTGTTGGTTTCTCCTTCTTTCAACTGATCTGTCTGCCTCTATTAATCCACTCGATTCAATTCACCCACCCCACTCCCATCCAATCAAGATGATATGATCTGAGCCATCTATATCATTCCCTATTATTCTTCGATGAACCCTTGATCCAACGGCCTCGACCCATAGATTTATCCTCTTCCAATATTCTTTCTCATTTCGTGACCCCCCATTTACTCTCCTCTGACCTAGTCATTTCATTTTATCATAATTCTTCCATGGGAACATTAGTTTCTTGTGTACATCAATAGATTCCCATATATGTTTCCCATAGAATATATATAGAAAAATGACAAATTAATTTGGTGTCTACATTGATTATGATGTTTGGTCTCATATTTAATAGTCATATTCAAGTGTCTTTGTTTATATTTTATGTTTGTACTGTAGTGTGTAAAAATACATATAAATAACTTATATAAACCCCGTTTCCACACTCAACCCTATGATTTTTATTCTTCCCAACTACCCATAGATCTCTATTCGATTTGATCTCCATGTTGAAGTCATGTGTGGGGGTTTTCTTAATTTTCATTATGAAAAACTCTTCTATTCAATTGTTTTTGTATATATGGTTATATATATATATAGATTGTAATCCTTATCAAATTCAGGTTTTAGACCATTAATATTAGTTATTAACTGAGTATTATGATGTATATAATTCTTTTAATGATTTATTAAACATCGTTTTATTTCTGAAAATCCCATATATACAATTTCTTAATATAGTATTTTAAACAAATTTCAATACTAAACTATATTAGATTTTGTAAATGTTTATTACTAGTATTTAATTAATGTTTATGTTGTGTTTAACATTCAAAAAGTTATTCTATGTGATGTTTTTGGAGTTTTATATAATCATATATTTATATTTGTCTATACAGTTTTGAATTAATGGTATAATGAACCAATTTTATGACTCTTTTCAAGGATAGAAACCAATTTTTAAAAGGGTGATTCCCTAACAAAATATTTTACAAAAGGATTATTTTGATTCTCTATTTATTTATTCCAAATAAATAAATATATAGATATTCATATAAAATTTCATAAATGTATGTCAATCATGTATCCATTTAATGAAGATTTTAATGGTATTTTCATTTCAATGATTTTATGTTATTACTATTGTATTACTTATTATATCAAAAATAGAATTTAGGCTAAGGCATACATATATATGTGTAAACATATTTTTATCTATATTTTTAATTGGTTTACATTTGTAAGTCAATACATGAATTTAATGATTTCGATTACATAGAAACATTGTATTTTTAATCGTGAATACTAATTTATAATTGCAAACAAATACAAAACCATATTTTCTTATTCTATGAAAAATGATTTAAAAGGGATCATTTCCATTTTATTATTACATGTATACATCAGAATTTATAATTTTATGATAATAGGTTGGAATTATATTTTGTTCAATACATATATATACATGCATAATCACATAAAATGGTGTATTTTGAATTATTTTATTATGAATCAATATTTCACATGAATTTAATGTTTTACATTTATAGATATAATATTTTAATTCATGAAGATTACGTCAAAATTAATAAGATTAATTATTAAAAATAATTATTTAATTTTATTGACACTCCCATTTATGATTGTATGGATTAAACATGAATCATAAGTATATTAAATGATAAAACATTTATTTTCCAATATAAAATGAATACTGTCATTAAAAAGTTTTCAAATTAAAGAGTTATTAATTTATGTGAAATTAAAAAAACATATATTGTTTTATGTGCACTAGTTTTCATCACTTTTGAAAAAGCGTAATTGTTTTTCCATGCATGTTATTGATAAATTTTATATGGCCATACCATAATGTATAATTGAAAAACAATGAATTTTTTTATTAGTGTATCAAATTTATTGAATAAGTCTCTTTTTTTATGAATATAGATATGTATTTCAAGAATGATATTTATCTCATTTGTTAACTTATTAATTGGGAATTTAATTATTCAAAGTGGTAGGGGACAATTTGAATAAAATACATTTAATTATTGAATGTGTAATGGGAAAATTTGAATATAATACATACTAAACATACTAGGAATGTATTTGACTTATTATGTGACCATGGTTGCCCGTTATAGCCTCTTGATGCATCTGTTGGTTTCATAAGACAAACATGGTCTTGGAACGAGGCCATGAAAAAATGATTATGCATGGTCTTGAAACTAGTCCTTTGGAGAATGTTTATGATTTTCCAGCATTATTCATTCCCTCATAATTATCCTAGTATGTGGAATTCCATATGACTATTTAGCTTATAAAAAATCCATGGCCAATAATCAACCTCTTATGAACCCGTTTTATTCAGTTTTATATTTCAATCTATGCATGACATGAATTTTTATATACACTTAATGAAATTCATAAAACATTTATGTTTCCAAACCACAATGATAAATTATATTGTTTTATGTGAAATTATGAATAATAAGAATTTCATGTTTAATTATTTATTCCTTCATCTATAATGTAATTGAATGTTTATGTTTTCTCATTATGCATCTTATAGAAGGCACTACATGCATTTCTGTTTAAGTACATGCATATTTTTTAATGCATTCTTTTTATTACTCCTAACTGTGTTTAAAAAATTTGAAGCATGGGTTATCATAAAAACTTTTTCATATTCTATCAAGAAACTTATGATGACATTTTATGCGAAATATAAGTTTTCATGATTTTTTTTCATGTATTTTAATGAAATGTTTTAATGAATATTTATTTTATATTGGTTTTGTTTAAAAGCACCTTACTTGGAATTTGTGTGATCACCCTATATATTAAAATTATTTTTACATGTCTAGTTGATGTGCCATAATGAATTTATAATGTGTATGATTTTCTCTTATGATAACTTGCTTAATGTTTATTACACATTATACATTAGTACTCGAATATATTATTGGATTTTAATTATCTAGAACCTGGTCCAGTAAAAGACCCTCTGTTTCTTGTGATATTGTTTTTTTATGCACATTTATTTTATAAAAATACATTTACACATCACTTTTAAGGGCCATGTCTGACTTCCCGAGCCTTGGTTGATACATAAAAAATTATACAACACTACAAAAATGATTTAATAGAATCATTGAATGATAAAAAATCATTACGAAGTTGCATGTTTATTTAAATTAACCCCAATTCATGTTAATTTATCTATCCTCTAGAACAAAGGTCATTCAGGATAAAAATATATAACCCCCATTGATAGCATGTCTTCGAATATTGAAGTGGTATATTAAAGAACCTTTTCCACATACTATATGAATTCTAGTGGCCCAAAATCCATTCATCCAAATACAAAGAAACAATCCCAAGACATATCAACAAACTTCTTGCAGGGTAATGGCTATGATACCATTTTTTATGAATTAATCCATGATTAAAATGTCACATCACCCAAGATCCCCCCCACAAGGTGAAGATCGATCAAAGAATGAATGAATTCTCATTAAAAACAAAAGGTAGTTAATTGTATATAGCTAAATACGGAAGATGAGTATACATCCATGAGAAATAAAACATCAAACCAATGGATAAACCTAAAAATAAGATAACATAATGGGAAAATAATTTATCCATGTGACCATTAATCACTTTGTATCCCTATCTCAATGAAGGTGATTGATACAAATAGATGCCGATAAACTGCATTTCATCAGTCACATTTCCTAGAAATTCAATAACCAGATCTAGGAACCCCCAATGAAAAATGTGGATTGTGAGAATCAAGTCCCAATTATATCCCATTAAATAATCATTAAAATTTATAACATCCTGATTTTTTTCTTAACATTAGGATTCATTTTATTAAGAATTTTCAAAGGAAATTTCAATTTTTTTTAAACATCCACTGATAACCAATAAAATCATTTGATTTTAAAATATACATGAATTTGAAAATTATATGAAATTTATAATATATGAAGAAACCAAATAATCTAAGGATAAAACATATTTTAACAAGTGATAACCCATTAATTATATAATAAATAAATATATTTATACATGTCGATTTAGGATATAACCTATAGAAATACGTACTTGGAAACATGATGGACACTAATTAAGGAATAATTTAAATCGTATCACTGTTAAGTCCATAAATTGTATATAAGTGTCCCAAATAATATCCCATAGTGATTGAACACTCACTAAGGATTCATTTTCCTAAAATTAGATACACCAATAGTAATAATTGTAATATATTTGAGAAAACAATAGAGAATCCATGCTTACTCCATCTAGAAAATTTTCAATGAAAACAATCAACACTCATATATATGATAATAAAATTTTGATTCAAAATAACCTTTTTGAAATTTTATCGAACACACTGTGTGAATAAATCAGTTTTTAATGGAAACAACATTAAATTATATATCTCATGAATAAATTCAAATTCTTGGATAAATAAATTAATTTCATTAATAATAAAAGAAATTTATAATTACATAAAGTATTTAATGTATTAAAACAATTATATAGAGTTACATAACATTGAATAATAGAAAATTATTCTCCTTAAAAAAATATAGTATTTACTGATATTAATGCCTCATAAGCCTATACTTTTAAAAAACATCATGTGTTCTACATATTTCCCACTACACTATATTTTCATAACTGAATCATGTTCTTATAGAACATGGTTATAAGAGGTCACAAGGATATAAATAATTAAAATGTCACATAATGTAAAAAATAATATATAAGATGATGATATCCAATAATAATGAAGGTAAATAACTACGAATATAAGGGGAGAAACTACTAGACTATCTTGGAAGGGGATTTTTATATCCAAAGACATATTTATAGGTTAGTTGATAATAAAATAATATATGAAGAACTGGTAAATTACAAAAAAATAGTGTTTTGGTCTAGGGATCACTATAAGATCACACAATTTAATATAATTTTAAGCAACCATGCATGAACTATATCCATTTAATACAAGGAAAAATGTACCTAGGAGGGGACTCATCACATGGGAAAATATTTTCCAGCCATATGAAACCTCTAAATATCACCCAGAAATAATTAATATTTTCATGGACACCCACATAGAATGTCTAAAAATACCTAAAATTTTTAGATTCCAGGTGATATCGTAAGTTCCATGTCACATAGATAGATAAAAGTTAATACAAACAATGTTCAAATATAATATGGATGATTTTTTTTTTCAAAATTGCGAATTTGAAACAACAAACTCCATAAAAATAAAGAATTCATGTGACCGAGATGTTGTATTATGTGGTATTTATTTAGGTGTAGAAACATAATTTTTGGATTAAATGAGATAATGGTTGTATTTTCTAAATAATTTTACAATAATTTATTAAAATACTATAATATGACAAGATTTTATATTATTGTTTATTTCATGTGATACTGTTATTTATATTAAATGATTATGAATCTTTTTGTGGTATATAAGACTACTCATGACATGAAATAAATCTACATACATGCTGGTAATAAAATTATTTATTATAGATTGGGTTTATGTATATTTGGGTAACCACTATGATGTATTTATGTTATTTAAAATGGTATGTGGAACAATCAAGGAATGGTTAATAAATTTGAGGGCGGTATGTCTGGTGTCACCTAGGATGATCATTATTTGTTCAAGAATTAAATAGGGTCATGCATGATGGTATTCTAACTTGAAATGATATTGTTACTAGGATATTTATGTTACTATAGGATGAACATTTCACGTTTTCAAAAAATTATTGAATTTTTTTCAATCATAATGGATAATGGCGTAATGGTTTGTTTTAACACATAACTAAGTCTTACAGATTGTTATGAAATTAAAGGAATCCAACCATATCGCATCCTCTAGAATAGAACTAAGGTAGGGGGTTGTGCGCTTGGATTCTTGGTTTTAACAAAATGTCCAAAAATCCAATTGATTAAAAATTAATATATATTTATATCCTTTTAAAAAAATTATATTAATATTTTAAATATGATAATGTCAAATTAATTGTCTCCTAATAGTATTATACTCACAAATTATAGATGAATCTACGAGAAAATTAATACATTATTCTATGTGATCACAACATGGAAAAGGGAATTCTGTCATACAATAAAGATGTGGTATTATGGAAGAAAATTGTAGATACAATGGACATCAGGATTTATGACATGGAATCCCTAGTTTTATAATTCATTTATCACTATGTTACATTAATTTTGGTTTGTTGGTTGTCATTTATCATGATTGAACTCTTAATATAACTGGGTTTTATTTTAATTTATAAAAATATTGATATGTGTATGATTATTATTATTTATTCATCATGTATATATGCTTGTTGGATATCTATATTGATTTAGTTCGCACTCCATGTTCTAATTTCATCCCAAATCATTATTTTGAGGAATCTTTTATATGGGGAGAAATGATTCATATTATGTGAAAATCTATCAAAAAAATATTGGTGAATGTACATAAATTAAAAAATTGCAACGAAGGATCTTTTTTCATGTCTATCATTTCTATCTATTGTATAATGGATATATGAATGTTGGTATTCTAGTTGGGTAGTGATGAATGTTTTTGGAAATCTCACGTGTAATTGATATTGAAACATTTGTGCAATGATGGATTTCTAATTTTGATTGTTGAATTTCTAATTTATATTGAAGTTCATTATCATTATTTTGATAGAGTTTATGGAATTTTACTTATTTGTTGAATCATGAGTTGTATTAAAGATTTTCATGTCATGTGCTTGTTTTCATTTAATTGATATATATTTAATTTATTATGTTCTATTTTAATGAATTTTTCATTAATCAATGATGTACTAATTAAACTCTTAAGTATTATTGATATTTAAGAATCCGATGGGATTATGTGGTGTTATTTATAAAATTATATATAAATATTTTAGGAAAATTCATTATGGTAACACCTAGGGGAGCCTATCAGGATGGAGTTGTAGTCAATCTTGTGGTTAACATAGAAGAGTGTATTTTTTATAGAGTCTTATTTATTGTTAATATTTAGTAAAGAGGATCCCATATGGGGGATACTATGATCTATTTTTCCAAATTTTAATATTTGAAGTCCCCGATTTTTTTTGGAACTAGTGTCCCTTAGATTATTGTATTATAGATTAATATATTCATGTCTATTTTAAATATTTTGGGGAATCCTTAATAGTGTACCATTACATAGTTTCTATTTATGCATTAGGGACCCAATAGGAGAATATGATGTGTGATGAACAAGACTGAGTGAAATATTTATCTTACTTAGGATACATTAAAAAAATCTTTCTTCTATAGAGTTATACCCTGATAAAATTATTATATAAAAATAATTAGAGTTTACTAAATCGAATAAAGGTATGATTATGGAAACACACATTATAATAATTTTTTTATTTGATAAATATTTTATATATCTTTTTTGGAAATATTACTTAGAGGTCTAGTTGATTTTTGGAAATATTACTTATAGGTCTAGTTGATTATTATTTTCATTTGACCATATTTGATGTTACAGTTGAGGAACATTGACCAAACCCCTATACTCATACATTAATTGTAATTCCAAAATGTTTTAAATCGTATAGGGTAAAATAATAAAACATGATTTATTTCCACCATATATGTCTTTGGGTTATAAGTCGATCATTGAGTGAACATTATACAAAAAGTAAAATTATAATGAGATATTCCAAGTTATTGATTTTCAGCTATACTAGATAATTTATGGTTCATATATGGTCATGGGATGAGGTTTTTTATTGTGCTTTAACAATGATGTGATTGGAAATTGATTTTTTTTTGAAAGATTATAAAATGACATGTCAATCATGAGGTAAGATGGGACATTTCCCAAATTTATTTTCTAAAGATTCATGATAAATTTCACCTATGAATAACTTAATGATTCCAACTCAAATGGTGTGAAAAGAAATTAACATTAATGGTGTTAGGAAGCTATTGGAGGGTATGACTAGGGAGAAGTAAAAGGGTCTATGTAATAGATATAGAATCCCAAATGATTCTGAATTTTGGTGATGAATTTTTTTAGATATTAAAATGGATATAATGTTGTTAAAGTGTATAAATTTGAAATGATTCTATGTTATGGTTGAGTGGGGCCTTCAACAGTTTTTGGTATGATTTTGATTACATTTTTGATCTGTATATCCTTATTTTATATAGAATATTTGATTTATTTTATAACTAGTATTTTAGAATCAAGGTAATGTATTATTGAAATGTTTTTAACTAAATTGGTGTATCATGAAACTCATTTTAAATGAGGATAAATCAAACACATAGATTTCAATAATGATCATTTGTAGTAAAATGATATAAAAATATGGGGTATTTTTTGGATTTCCATAATACATAATTTCAATTTATTTTAGTGTCTATATGTTGAGTATTTACCAAGTCCATATTATTTATTATCAGATATAGGTGACCAAGAACTCATTTATAGGGGTGAATAATTCTAACATCATTGATTGGGAACTTTTAGTCAATGAATTATAATAATAACATATCGAGATATAGATCCTTAGGAATCATGGTAGGTATGGTCCATAAAAAATATTAATAAATAGATCCAACTAAATTTCCACATATTGTGGAACATTAAAAAAATTTATATATAGATGATTCATCTAGACACCCTCCCCATAGATGGATATTTTTTTCAATTAAAATCATTGAATGTAATGAATAAATATTATTCCTTTCATATAATATGGGACCAAATGAGATGAAGGAGTTTATGGTGTATATTAATTTTCGTTGGGGATTTTTTTATTCATAGAAGAACTTATCCCTGGGGTTCCCTAGATCAATTCAAACAATTATGATGGAAACCTATGATTATTCATGTATTGATGAACATTGCATCTTTTTAAAATATTATACATGGTGTCTATTTTCTAAGATATATGATTTGTATTATTAGTTGAAAGGATTTATCTTCTTATTAGAAATTGATCTACAATAGTGTTATATAGAAAATTAGGTCAGAAGATATTTCATACAATGTATGGTATTCCAGAGAAGATATTGGTTTTATTGTAAAATTATGATTACATTATGGATGAATAATTAACTAATGGTGTTTCATGGACCAAATGAATATAATTTTTTATACGTACATGGATTCATTCATAATTGAGTTTATTGAAGACAGTCAGGTATATTCATGGGCCTCTAAATTTCATTCTAGGAACATTTATATTGATTTGATTATATGTCTTGTGAATTGACCTTTTTTATAGATTTTGATGTTTCTCATTTGAATCCAATTTTTTTTAATATATGAGATAGGTATTTCTAATTTTATAGAGATGGTGTAGATGGGAATATCATTAGAATAATATATAAATGTTTACATAAATCAATGATACCCATTATTTGTTTTTTAATACCGATATTTCATCAAGGACTTCTCATATTTGGTAAAAATTATAAATAAAATTATTTAGAAGGGTGAAATATATGAGTTGGATGATAAATGTGAGTTAAACCAAAAAATATAAAATTGGACAAATATTCATTAATTATGATTCTACATGATCATGTAATATTTTATGGAGAGATTAAGATGCCTCTATATATATGTTGTGGGATATAGGGGTGCTTAATAGAATGTTAGTTTTTTATAAGTCCCAGTTTCTATTAATTAAATAGTGAAACAACCCAACTCATGAATTTGAGATATATATTGTGGTTTATTCATTGAAATAATGAACTATTGTTATATTTATATATATATTTGTTTTTTATATAGGAAAAAGTATAATATGATATATTTTATCATAGTGAGACCTTATTTTTCTGAAAAGCTGTAGGGATGGGTATATGTAGACCATTTATTGAATGATTGAGTATTCCATTAGAGAAGGTGATGTTGTAATAGATTATCTTAGAAATATGTTATAGGTATTAGGATCTAAAAAATATATTGAAAAGTGGTGATTGATGTTTATGTTAGAATATTTGAATATTAGTCTAACCTAGGTTTAAGAGGTAGTTTGTATCGAATGATGACTCATCACATGATCTATTGTTGGTATTATGATTAATTGTTAGGGGATAATCCAGATTATTGATTAATATAAGAGGTTTTAATATGAGATTGAATGGATCCAAGGTGGTCCGAGAATGTGATTGATGTGATTTTTGTTGTTGTTGAGTCGTAGTTCTTTGCTCTCTATGATGGAAATTTCCATGCGACTAACACACTTTAATTGTTTGGTTAATCCAATATTTCGTAGGACGTATCATCACACATGAAATCCTATAAACATTTTTCTTAGGTGTTTGGTCATAATAGTGCTCATCTATCATATTTTAAAATTATAGAAGAACAATTTTAAAAATCCATAACCCAATTTATTATTATAACCTTCTAACAAAAAAGGGTTGAAGTTTCATAATGTGGTGTGAGAATTTTTCAGGTGGTCATTGTGAATCCTAATAGGTTATGATATATTTTAAGATAAAATTGGTTATATTATAAAGGCATTACATATAATTGAATTCTTATAGACTGAAATCATGAATGATTTTTATAGGAATTTTATTTGGGATACATTCATGTTACATGGTAATCATTGTGCATCATTTCAGTCCATGATTATAACATCACACACCACACGAAACTGAGCATTTAGCAGCGGTTTAATTAACCCCCACAAGTTTTTTAAATAATATAAATGATTTTTTTTATAAACTACCTTTAAATAGATAAATATTTTATCAAAACCCAACACTTTCCCCTTCCCCTGAAACCCTCATCTGCACCATGACACCTCCATCCCCACACCCCACCAGCTCCCTAAATCCCTAGCTTCTTTGCTGCCCATCGTTGCCTGTCAAATTCACTCACTGGACTTCATCGTGCAACACCTTGTCATGCCTCTCCTCTCCAAACCCCACGTAACATTTTTTCATCTTGCCTCAGCATTCCTTACCTCATCATCCCTCTCTATACCTCGCCTCATTATTCCTTGTGTTGCTGCCCATCTCGACCCATAATATGCTTTCATTTACAACATGATTATATGTTTTATGGCCTGATATGATTGAAAAATGTTACATTTACATGATTATATGTTTATATGGAATGATATATTTCCGTGTTATATTATTTTTTTTACCAATATTTTTAATAAAAAATTCCATAGTGACATAAAAATTAAACTAATATCTTCCTATTTATAAATGCACCACCAAGAGTTATGAATATTCATAATGTGATAACACCCATTTTTTTACTATGTTATTAGCATCATAGAATTTTCATAAAATAAATTAATGTCCCATAAGAGAATACCTATTGATAATTAATAATAAATACTAATGTAACCACCCATGGTCAACTTAAGAACACATTCATCCATATATAACCATCAATACTAGCTACACCAGTGTCTCCTAAAATGATTTATTGAGTATGATATATCTTCTTTCTACCCAATAATACATTCACCACATGTTATTCAATTATACAATACATAACAATGATATCCCATTTGAATCCACACTCAACTCCAGCTTCACAAAATGAAACCATGAACCCACTGTATTCTACTAGAATCGAAATGGACCTCCAACCCCACAATAAGCACCCATGGTATATTTATTCCCAATAGAGTAATGGTAAAAACAAAACCCAACAAAACATCTCATCTTACAATGATTTAGTGTCACTAAATTATCTAAATAATTAGTCGATACTAATTTTAACCTAGGGCATTCCACCCATCCATCTCGCATAAAAATTAAGACACACTCATTTACCACTTAGGAAAATGAGGATAAAATATAACCATAAAAAATTGACCTAATAGGTGAAACAACTAGTTCTAAAACTCCATATCCCCACTCCACTCAATATATATAGTTCCACACTATCATACCACACTATCATAACCCCAACCATCTCAACCAACTCAATTATACCTCATTAACTAGAATCTGTTGTACTAGACTTATGCATTCATACCCATAACCCATCACATGACAGCTCATTCCATGATGAACTCATTGTAGGCTATTGATTTATTACGTTAATAACTATCATAATAATATAAAAAAAAGTAACTTATGAAAATCACAGTGTCCTAAATTATTTAAAGTTCCACCAAAGTTTTACATGGGGAAATGACTAATATGTTATGGTTGAGAATTTATTTATTCAAAACATATTACAACTAATTATATAACATTATACTTTTTAATTTTCTCATAAATCCATTTTCATGTTTCTGAAAACCATTTAAAAACCAAAATCAATCATGAAATTTTTTAGATATACCTATGTATCTAGTATCATGATTGAACACATAGTCTTTTATAACCCAAATCCAAGAGTAAAATAAAAAATATAAACTGAAATAGAATATCATTCGTAAACCAAAATCTCAATCCGAAGAATATAACATAACATTAATCATACACATGGGATTTTTGAATTATCTATTATAAGTTTAAACTATACCCATGTATAAGGTTTCCCCTACGTTTTTAATCCAAATCATAACTCCAAGAGACAATGAAAAACATTAAATAAACATAAAAAATGGTTTTATACCTCTTTGTAATTTCCATGCCCAAATCAATAAAATGAAACCCAATTGAGAGATTCCAAATGACCTCAAACATGCCACCCTATATTCACAAGGCTTCCAACTAGTATTGACTGTTTAAAGGCAACATGTAGAGACACTATCCTCGGTACCATGACACATAGATAGAGGTAAATATAAATAATATTATTTATAATTTGATTAATTTCATTGAACTATAGAAAAGATCCAACCATAGAAAATGGTTAACAATGACATGTTATACAAATTATACTCCTTCTTAACATACAGTCATAAATCTTGGGTCATATACAAGGATTATAAATATAAAATAAATTGAAAAAACATGGGAGACTCATCTATAAAACGTAGTTAGCTAATCATACCGGTCTTCAAACATCTATGAAAATAAATTTCATTAATTCCATATAAAACCAATCACAAAAATTTAAACATAATTATTTTATATGCATAATAATTTCCATGTGTGGTATAATAATAACACCTGGTAGGATCTCACAAGGTGAATCTTATATGAACCATCATATTCAATGTATTCATTTATGATAAAATAAAATGTAACATGATGAAAAACATATAAGAATACATTTTGGGCCATTAGATGCTATCCAGGTTACCCAAACAATTAAACTTGATTATTTAAATAAATTCAAATTATACATATAGTGTTGCAACAAGTCATTAGAGTTCTATATGAAAATTGAATTTCAATATATAGTACTAATAATAATAAAAGTCAAGAGGGATATTAATCAAAAAATATGGTGTTAATCATATAGAAAATACATCACATATAACAAGACATTTAAAGATAGAAATTTAATATACAAACTCTCTCACATGTTGAAAGAATCCCTCTGGGTACTGTCACATTGACATATATCATGTCCACTAGTCAATATTAGATGTTGTCTGAAAATGGTATCTAAATTTCAAACCTCCCAAAAAATCCAAAATGTCTTAGTATGAAGTAATTCACTTGGCTAGTTACATACAAATTGATAATTATTAGACGTTTTTCAATGAGAGAATATTAATATTTGATCTACCGTATGAGCAGAAAAACAATAACATGTTGTATAAACCATAAACAAACACATGTATATAAGTCATGAAAAAATGATAACCTTGGAGATGTAACTCTGCACTCTGATACATAATTATCTAGTATTTAGCTTCATCTCAGGCATAATAATCTAATACATAGCATCTAAAATGATCTTAACCACTATTCTGCACTTTCATCAGAAACATGAAACTATGATTAGACCACTTGTTATGACCTGCATTGGTTTTTCACTATCCTGATATCACTAGATTCTTGTTCCCCTTCCCATCACATCCAATGAACAAATTCCATAAAGGAATGAAACAAAATCCACTCAATTCTTCCATGGAATAACCCTATAAACACTATATATGCCTTACAAGAACATTAAATAAGATATCATACTGATATCATGATTTATCCCCACTCCCTCAGGACCCCCACAATGAAGAGACAATATTTCACCAATTATAATCACTTAGTAACAAAAAACGCCATAAAAAAGAGTGAATATTCTCTTCTCTGATCCACCAAGATAGATACACTAAGACAAATAAATTATCATGGGCCATTTGACCCATTACCACATCCAAATATTCTCTCTCAAGGAGTTTCAAGATTTTATGTCAAATAATATACCATAACCTATATAATTTCTTTTGATCAACACTAATTATTATATTTATCAAGGATAACCACCAATATATCCCTTAATGTAACATACTATGGTTTATACAATTTCCAAAATAACTCATTCTGCAATCAAAAAAACCATTCGTGTCCTTTAATCAATTATTGTTATCACACAACTGTGTTTAATAGCCATAGATAAACTTTCAAATTCCACACCCAATCATGAAGAACTCACACAACTTTGTATACACTATATATCCTAGTTGACTATTATGCCTTCAATGTTCCTCACAGTATAAGAATAGTTTTTTTGGATTTGACTATTTTTATATTATAATCCACCTATAAAAAATATATTTTCATTTCCCATTGGTGTTGTGACTTAATGTACTAAATTTAAAAAATATATCATAATTTTTAACCCCACCTTATTTGATGATTCATTTTTGTCCTAGAAAATATTTTATTTCATTAGTGGGTATTTCATAAATAAAAAATATATTTTTGTGGCATCCTCAAGAGATGTCTATAAAAATTTTAATAGTTAGAAGGAAATATAAAACCTTATTTAAAATGATTCATTATTTATAATTTTTATATATATTGTGTTTGTTTATATTGTTATTCTATTATTATTTTAATTTTTTCTGAATGAATTTTGGGAAATTTATGTTTTAAATTATCTTTTATTTGATTAAATGATTGGAATTTTATGGTATAAGTATTATAATTTTCTATTGACTATTGAAAAAGATGATGATCCCCATGTCTCCATCCCTAAATCATCTGTGACACCATCTACCTTCCCCCAGAACCATTTCACACACCCTCCATGAGTATCCCTTCGAAATCCCAGTTGAAACCTTCTGATTCAGCAAAATCAATAGCGAGGGAGTAGGGTTCCACTCCATGTTCTTCACAGGTATATTATAGGTTTATTATTATAGGTACAAATTTTATAATGAATAAATTTATTCCACTTATTTATAGTAACTATTTGATTATAAAAGTTGATTACATTGAAATAATAGAGAAAAATATGAAAAAATAAAATGTATGGAATCTAACCAGACTAAATATATTTTTTCCATTTGATTCTTATGGGATCATTATGGATGATGACATAGGACTACTTTTCCAGATTATAGGTCAGTAGGCCATGGAGCTGGTTTCCCATCCGATTACATATGATGATTGGAGACATATACCTTCATCTTCAAAAAATGATGTTTTTTATTCATAAATAAATGAAATTTTATTACATTATGGTGTTAGTGAATACATGTATGTTATTAAAATCTAAAATTTTTGATATAAATTTATCTATACATATGATTTTTCAAATTACAATAGATAATGCAGTATCACGAATTGGAAATTGAAAAATATGGACATGAAATTTATTGAAATTAAATGGATATTATGGAGAGATGTCAACAATACACCATTGAACACCAAAAATATGAATGAAAAGTTACCCAATGCCGTACCTAGAGTGTGATAGAATTTTTTTATTAAGAGTCATTGTGATGAGGGGCACATGGTATTTAAATATATATTATTATATCAATCATATGATACTAATATAAATTTATATGAAAATGAAATTATATTTAATAAAATACAATTAGATTACATTTTATTTATTTCACGATCATTCAAAGATGAATGCATTGAGATGGGTTAAGAATACCATCCCTCACACTGTGGGGTTCAGAGAGCTTCTAGAATCTGATCATCTTTGGATGAAATTTCATTAGTGAAAATATTTATATGATAATATTATATATTTAGTACATAAAGTTATTTATTTATCATTTTTAATGTACTCATCGAGTTTAGGAAACAACACATCCTGTATAGAAGTGTGCTTAGATATTTATTCAAAATCTGATTAGAGTTTTGTTAATGACATTACGAATGAAGTTTGGGTATGAATTTATTTTTTCTTATAATAAATTATTATCACTTGTCACTATGTCAATATATATTGTTTCAAATATGAAAAATATTTTATTATTGTTAAAAAAATGGTATATGGGATTCCAATATCATTTAGTCCTACACAGTCTCCCTGGAATACCTAGTTGGTAAAAGTATTGGGATGGACCAACCAAGTCGAGTGAATGGGATAGATTAGGACCCTTAAAATATGATATCATCAGTAGGAAATCGGGTATTTTAGCTACAACTAATCCTATTTATTGTTGAGATGCTCAAAGAGATTATGTATCTATTCAAAATATAATTCAAGAATAGGGTGCTCAGATATCCAATTCTCCGAAAGGGTTGGTTTACTTATATCAGAAAACAACTAGATCTGTCCGAGGTTATATTAGAATCGATTATGGGTGGTGATTAGGTTAACCACACAACAATAATGACATTTATTTTAAAACTGTTTATTAGTTTTAAGTTTTAATATATATGTATATAACAATATATAATTTTAAATATAATTGTATTCTTGGTGCCGGTTGTAAGATGTTTTAATGGCGGTGGAGAGGGTGACGAAGAGTGTTCATCATCTCATAATGATTAGTTTTCTTATTGATATGTTGGATAAATATTGAAACAAATGCTTTTTCATGTATCATGTATCATGTAATCCATTGATTAGTCACATAACATTTTCATGATTCCCCATGTTTGATAACAAAATTAGAATTTGACATGGATTGATGATTCAGTAAGGAAGTGAGTCTAGAAATGTTGGAGTATGAAGATGGTTGAGTATGAAGTAATATATGTTCATTATGGAAGATGGATATATTTAATTATTTAATTTGAGTTATGTTAGGATGTTTATATTAGTAATTTGGACAAACTATTATGTTTTTTAATTTATTCACATTATTATTGTTGGATATAGAAGCCCCACAACAATGTCATTAGTGTATGGGTTCCAAAAATGTTGGGACGACCATTGAACACATTTGAAACATCAGAATGATCACTTCTCCCAATAGATCCTTTGATGTGTCTTCCCCAGATGGTATTTAAACCTATTTTGGACACATTCCATCACTATATGAGATAATAATACATAGTAGATGATGGGGATCCAAATTTGGGGAGACCTAAAGTGTGGAGGTGAACATTATGTGATTTTTGGTTTGTTTTCATGGATTTGGGAGCTACACCACTATGTACTTGATCACATTGAGTACCCTATATGTTTGAGAGAATCAACCACATTATCAATGGGAAGGCCTGGAAGATGGTCATTGTTTGAGATGGGACTAATATATGAGATTTTGGAATCTATTTTTATCCCATGAGTCCTACAATCTAGAAATATGTAGTTTCAATGTTAGTGTGGTAGATGACCATCGTTAGAAAATAATGTCTTATTATGAAAGATCTATAATATAATGCTTGTTACATACTTGTCCAATATGGTCAATATTAGGTGATGTAGTTTAATGTATTATAGATCAAAATATCATTCAATTTATTTTTAATGCTGACAACTCAGGCATTGGTTATATACACATTAATGTCTTAGATTTAGATATACGAAAAAAAAATTAGATGGTTGAGATATCATGGTTTAGATTATTTGGTTATATATTCATTGTACATGGTTATTTTTAGAAATGTTGTTAGAATTTTTACCAAAAAATATTTATAGATAGTTTAGATTGTGTTATTATATGTTCTCTTTACATTTTTTAGGGATATATTACTAGGGAGGCAGAATCAAGAATATTTTTTTACAAATCTACATTTATCTGTGGTTTAAATAGCCACTAATGAAATATAAATTTTTTTGAGGCTTTTTAGACCAATGATATAGGTTGATATTTTCTTATCATTGATAGTTAAAACTGAACAAAATAAATTTATCTTATGGTTTAGTGGTAGTTTTAATGTTAAATAAATGGGAAATTTTATTATCGGTTTAATCTGCCATAATATACATTAATTTTTTTTTCACATTTAACTACCTCTAAAAACACCAAAACTATTACGACATTTGTTTAGTATGAATCTTTTTAGAAGCCACCACTAAATTGATGGAAATTCCAAGTTTTTGTTTTCAACACCCGATTTAATGTACGTTTATGAAATAGTCATAGAATCTAATCAGGGTGGTTTCAACCTCCCGCATATTAATAAAGACCACCGCTATGTAGTGATTTTCTTATAGTGACACCATTGTTTTTGAAAGGCCATTAGATTATGAAGGGTTCACTGTTGAAGTTGAATATAAAATATATCTGTAGATCTAATAGATAATATAATTGGAATATATTTATTTTACAGTCTTTGATCAGGCTGTGTGGGACATAATTTTGTGGATTATTGGATGGAAATATTTAATTAATTGTGTTTCCATACAATTTGAGTTAGTAGTCAACAATACTAATGGATCCATATTAGGTTCTTTATAGTATATCATTTCAATAGTTTTTTATTTACATGGATCTAGTTCGATAGTAGTTATCTAGATATTTGTAGTGTCAGAATCTTCCATGATGTTAACGTTAATATGGAAATAGTGAGGTTCCACATAGATCATGTATTGTTCTTATGAATAAGAATATGAAAACCATTATATTTCTCTATGTGTGAAATATTATTCATCTAGGTATTAACATAGTTGGTGAATCAATGATTGTGGAGTCAAGGGAAATTCACACCATTGTTTCGACGACCCATTAAATTTAGTGAATAATTTAATAATGGTTCAAACCAATATGATAATTCACCATGAAAACTATGTATGAGTGATTTCATACATGTTTTGAAACATAGAATGATCATTATTGATCATTATTGATGTGATTTAAATCCTTTGAATTAATTTGTTGGAAAAAAATACTTTTGAGAAATTTCTTTTGTGGGTTCTTGTACGATGAGAAAAAAACAATAGTGAATGATGATACCTTTCATTTGAGATATATAGATGTATAAACATTTTCGATATGAATTTTTTTGTTGAAATCAGATGTCTTGGTTCAGTTATATTAGTTATTATAGAAAGACCTATATAGACACTTCATGAAGAGGATATATATATATATATATGAATAGAGAGATTGTAACTACATAAGACATTAATATTGTGATGTACTTTATTTACCACATTCTTTATGATTTTTTTAAGTTATTCATTTTTTGGGTAAGTCAAATGTGGATTTTGAGTTTTTTTGAGGTTTTTAAAAACTATTAAAAGGAAATTAGTTAGTAAAAAATGTATGTTTTCCCTCAGATAGAATATATAAGGGTAGATTGGATCATTTTTTGTTGCACGAGTGGAACATGACTAGAGAAAAGAATGTGATATTTCCTAGGTAAATGTGTGACTCGAAAAAAGAAATATATTACCCAATGTTAACAGTTTAACAATCTATGTGGAAAACCCACCTAGGTCTTATAAATAGGGAGTGATCCATAAACCTTTTTCATGAAATTTTGAATATCATGAAATCAATACAATGAACATTGAATTTAATGATCGAAAAATGAATATGTTGATCTTAAAAATCCCATGATCCAACCATTTTACCACTAAATAAAGGTAAATCTATACTAGTGTCTCAAGTAGATGTTAATAGATAATTCATTCTCTCTAATGATAATCTTTATATGATATATAGACTATACACCTAAGGAAATCAATATTTGTTAACATGTTTTCATCCCTTCTTATTGTTCTTATTATTTTGTTTTCTTCACATTAGAGATAACGCTTAATTCAGACCATCATTAAAATGTTTAAGAATTTTTACAAGATCCAACATGATCCCTTTTATAATTTATAGGAAATAGAAGATGGAAATATTTGTTTATTGTAATTATTCTCGATTTTTTCTATATTTGTTCAATACACTAGATCATGTGGGTTATGTCTAAAATGATCAGAGCCATTAACATGTTCTTCTTCATGGATCATAATTCATAACTCACTATATAGGGATATAGTGAATATTTTAGGGATTATTATTCTGGTGAGAATATTTCATTTGGATAACCCTTCAGTTGTGCTTCAATAATGATACACTACTGGAATTAGATGTATTTGTGATGGGCTATTTGTGAGGGGATCCCATTGCAAATAGGCTTTACCGATGGGGCCTCGTCACAAATATCCCTTTAAGGAAAACAACTTCATAAATATTATTTGTTGCGACATGCCAATCGCAAAAAAAATATATTATTTGCGATGGGAAAAGTCCTCGTTACAAATAATCCTCTAATTATATACATTATATATAAATACCGGCCCGTCAAAAATAATATTTTCTATAGGGAACTACCCGATCAAAAATAATCCTATGATTATATACATTATATATATATAAACCTTTTTTAATGGGCCCATCGCAAATTCTATTAATAAATAAATATATTTAAATTATTTGTCACGGGAGCCCACCACAAAAGGTCCCATCAAAAATACTAAACATAATAAAAATTACTATAATTATGATTAATGAAAAAATTATATTAATATTATTAAAATAAAAAAAGTAAAAAATATTATTATTAGTAAAATTAAAAAAAAAATGTAATACTAAAAAAATTTTGTTAATAAAATAATGAATAATAGAAATTTAATATAAATTTTAATAAAATAAAAATCAATTAAAAAATGAAAAAAACTATAATATTTAAACATATATATAGAAAAACCTAAAATTTTATTATTATTAGAAAAATAAACAAATATTAAAAAATATAATACTGATAATAAATAAAAAAATATTTAAAATAAAAAAAAATTGAATTATGTTATATTTTCACCAATATAAAATACCGAAACTATGAATAGTTTATATTACAATAAATCTTCAATTGAAATGTTTTTCACATATAAAAAATCATTGGGGGTCATCTTTTGGAGGAGCTGGAGGAGCTATAGGTGATGGTGGAGGAAAATCCATCACTAAAATACATGTTAGATTTCGCATGAACTCCATCTGCATGAGATGTTGCTGCTGTTGGTTCTGCTACTATCGACACATCTCCTTCTCATGCAGCTGCAGCTACTGCTACTACTGACACATCTCATCACGCAGCTTCTGCAAACTCTCTATAAGCTCAAACAGAGTTCGCAACTGCTCTTGATACTATAGGCAGAAATAGAGGCCTCTCCATGAACTCATCTCTAGTTGGACCCTGACATTGTAGTAGTAACAAAATAAGTACCATGATTCAAATGATAGTTGATACCAACTACTCGGCCCTTCTCAAAACCATACTGAGTCTCCTACATCCACTCCACCACATCGAAAATTGTGGGCAATGGTATGCTCAATCATCTCAACCTGACTCTTAGCATGTTTCTAAGTGGTTGCAACCTCATAAGACTCATTAAATTCCAATTTGAAATTAAAATGGTGAAAATATTATATGCAGTTAATTGTAAAAATGAAAAAAATAATACTAACCACAATTTGACGCTGGAGATCACCTTAATCTCTCAGTGGCTGGATCACTGTACATCCTCCAATAAACGTCGAACACTAATATATCGGGATGCTCGACTACCTATAGATATATAAAATATATTGTTTATACTTAAATTTATATTAAATATTTAAATAATATAATTACTAGATGCTCTTTATGCGTACTAAATGTACGACTACCAGCTCGAGGCATCACCTCCTTTCTCCACAGGTTATGTCGTCCCACTGATGATCTCCTCTGAAATCCACCACCCAACTAGTGTAAACATAATCCATCCCAAACAAGAGATGAAATGTACACTGGTCGGTGGGCTCTAAACGACTCATCAAATTCTGTCACCCCTTCTTTCTTAATGGTTGGTATTCTCAAATTATGCAAAAACTGATGTAAATGGTCACACATAGACACCTTCCATGCTGAGTGGATTGTGCCATGCATTCTATCATCGATTGGATACCATAAACCGTACAAATAATATATAATATAAAGTTATTAATAGTATAAATTTAAAAATAAATATTCTATATTGAGGTATCGACCAATGATCAAACATGTCGCGGTACACATCAATGACAATATATTGCCATGTGATCCATGGATTGGAAAACTAATTGGGCAAGAAAGAGCTCCAAATTCCAATATCTACATGCACAAAACCATGAAAAATGAAAATATAATCAAACAATTAGTATATATGTAAATAAATTAACAAAGGAAAAATAAAATATACTGGTTAACATACCTCTGTGTTTGTAGATCGAAGCCACAATGTGGACGTCTCTCGGGGGTAGGGTCAGGAATCATCAGTCACGCAAGACCATGCCCCCTCCATGTATCCCCTGAACCGTCAGTTGGATGAGGGTCAGATCGTCCACAATACCCCTCATCCAAAGGTAGATCCGCCTCCTACAACTCACGAAATATATCAGGATTCATCTGAAACACAAAATTATTGTTGTTAATAGATAAATGAAATAACTATTATATATAGATATATATTAGTTATGATTATAAAGATCATTTAACTGTGTCAATGTCCATCTTCACCCTCATCACCAACGAAGCCAATGTCAATATCTTCATCATCATCCTCAGCATCATCAATATCCATTTGAGTTTCGGTTTCATCACCTCATGTCATTTCAAATTCTTTTGTTACATCACTAACATCTTTTTCATCATCATTACTTAATTTTGGTGCGTCATCTTCAATATTCACGTATCTTTGTGAAAAATACGGATTTTGAGAAGTCTCTTGAGAAATTTTAATTTCTTCCACTTCTGTGAAACCACATTCAGTTTGAGTAAACTGATTTTCCGGGGATTTCATTTTTATTATGCTCCACCAATCACTCAAGTATCCTAAAGTCACACTGTACAATGCGTAATAAATTTGATATACATGTTGAGCTAGTAAAATGGTTCAATTTATTCAATAATACTTTTATATTTAATATCGACGATTCTATGAGTCGGATGAACACACAAGACTCTCTCAGAATCCAAACACCTACATTTAAACATCATTATTTAATTCTATCCTAGATAACACACCTTAATAATTTCTTCCAGAATGACATAAAAGTCAACATTAGTTTCTCTATGATGCGATCTTATCATGAAAACTCCACTATTATTATTTTTGATTCCCCATATACACATGTATGAAATTGAAAACTATTCACCACATATAAATTATAAGATTTAACTATTATGGATGGTGGGTTACTCAATATACAGAACCTCTTATCAATTGTAGCAGCCTGTTGAAACACATGGAAATTTGTAAAATAATTATTAATATGATAAATAATAAACAGAATTGATATTAAACCATTATTAAATTATGTCACTATTTTTTGAAACCATTGAGAAATATTTATGTTCTATGTTCTTCAAGAGTAGCTTAAGTAATTTGTGGATGATTTTTCTTGATATGATTATCATATAACCTAAAAATAAAATAAGTTTACATATTTTAACATAAATTATTGAATAAGTGATAGAAGAACTCATATTAAGAATGATGTCATTTCATCACAGTTGAGTAGAACATATGTATCAGCTCTGTGATTTTCATCATCTGAAAGCCATCAATTATGAAATCCATCGAAACTAGAATTTGGCTTATTAAAAATTGATAACTGATTTCCCATTTTGTGATTAAAATTTCCCTCATTTAACCCCAAGAGATTTTGTTTATAGGAATATTGAGATTCAAAATAATGTGTGCGAAAAAAGAAATTTCCTCTTGTAAATAGGCTTCAACATTTGAGCCTTCAACAGATTCTTTGTTACGCACTTTTATCTTTGATTTCTGCATTCATCTCTTGAATGTTTACATCCAATGAAACTGTACTAGACCTCCACATTTAGCTTCATGTGGAAAATGTAATATTAGATGTATCATTGAGTCAATGAAAGCCGACAGAATTATTTTTTCTAGTTTACATATAATTATAGCAACATCTTCTTCCAGTTTTCATAACGAATCATATTCTGTTGTCATTGCACAAATTTCATGAAAAAATATTATATGTCTATAATCAAATCCCAAATAATAGAATTCAACAAACCTCAGAATCCAATCGGCATTAGTCTTTCCATTATAACATGACAATCATGACTTTTTAGTCCGGTAATATAACCATTCTTAATATATCTTCCCAAATTAGAATCACAGCCAACAGGAAGTATCAAATATGAAATCCACCAACAAAATGGCAAGAGGCTCTGTTTAGACAGTTTATAATCTTCTTTTGGCTTCATTAAACTCTTTGATCTGACATATTCAAATAGTTCATGTTCTGGTTGTATACAAATTTGGGAAAGATCTAATCGTGCCTTTATAGTATCTTTGGTCTTACTTATTATATCCAAAAATGTATAAAATAAATTATCAAAACAGTTTTTTCAATATTAATGACATATGACATGCGGCGGACCAACAAATCAATCCAATATGGAAGATCCAAAAAATTCTTCATTTTATCAATATATGTTCTTTCCCAAAGCAATGATTTTTCAGTTGGTTTACTGTTTCCACAATCTGATGGGAGGTAATGAAAATACAACAGATTTTATCTCTATTTATTACTAAATATTACTATTTATTAAAAATTATTACAATTTGTTAATAATTACTACTAATTATTCCTATATTACTAATTAATCCTAATTATCACTAATTATTCCTTATTATTCCTAATTATTACTCATTATTGCAAATTTATTCTATTTGTTACTATTTATTCCAATTTATTTCTATTTATTCCAATTTATTTATACTTATTAATATTTATTACTAATTATTAGTAATTAATACTAATTAGTACTAATTATTAGTAATTATTTATAATTATTACTAATTTTTACTAATAATTACTAATTATTACAAATTATTACTAATTATTCCTAATTATTACCAATTATTCATGTTTATTCATATTTATTCATATTTGTTTCTAATTATTACTAATTATAACTAATTATTCTTGTTTATTCCAATTTATTTATATATATTCCCAATTATTATTAGCTATTCCTATTTATTCGTATTTATTCGTATTTATTCCTATTTATTTCTATTTATTCCTGTTTATTCAAATTTATTCCTATTTATTACAATTTATTACAATTTATTACTTGTTATTACTATTTTTTACTAACTATTACTAATTATTATTAATTATTTATAATTATTAATTATTATTACTAATTATTACAAATTATTACTAATTAGTACTAATTATTAAATATTATTACAAATTATTACTGATTATTACTATTTATTTCTAATTATTAATATTTAGTACTAATTATTACTAATTATTACTAACTATTAATTATTATTACTATTTATTACTAATTAATCTTATTTATTAATAATTATTACTAATTATTACTAATTATTACTAATTATTACTAATTATTACTATTTATTAATATTTATTTCTATTTATTAATATTTATTAAAATTAGTTACTAATTATTCGTATTTATTACTAATAATTCCAATTTATTACTAATTACCCAGAATTATTACTAATTAAATACTAATATTTCTAATTAAACATAAATATTACTAATTATCGTTAATTGATATTAATAACTACAATTTACAACTACTAATTACTTATTAACAATTACAAATAATTATTTATAGACAATACTAATTTTCATTAATAATTATTAATTATTACTAATTATTATTTATTAATAATTATTAAGATTTAATATAAATAATTTCAATTTATTATTAAAAATAAATATAGATAATAAAACACTTAAAATCAAATTTAATTACAACTAATCAACAATAATAAAAATTAACAAAAAAAATGAAATAAATACTAAATTAATTAAAATATAAATACATTAAAACTTGATCTCTTATTGATTTAAGCAACTTCACTACATCTTCGTTTAAAAAACTAACTCGTAGAAATTTTCACTCTAAAAATTGAGTTTAGTGAGAGAAAGAGGAAGTGAGAAATGAGAGGAAGAGAATGAAAAACTGAGGGGGTATATATAGGTTATATTAGTGGTAACTAGATTACAATCGCAAAAGGTACTTCTTGTTGCGGGTCTCGTCGCAAATACATTTTCATGTATTTATTGTTGTTGGTGGTTAAAAGGGTATTTGCGACGGGCCGTGTCACAAAAGGTGTCATGCTGACACACCTTTTGTGATGGGACCACATCTCGTCATAAAGACTCATTTATCGCCTCTAGTATTTGCGACGGGTCCAGTAGAAAATACCCTCTGACTGATACACTATTTGCGACGGGGGGATCCTCCCATCGTAAATAACATTCATGCTCTTTGGTGTGCATCCTGCTCCAAACAACTTATTACTTTTTGCAATGGGACCCCAAAACCCATCGCAAAGAACTTGTTATTTTCTACGAGATGAACAACCCATTTCAAATAACCTCAAAGAGTGACTATTTGCGATGAGAATTAATCTCGCCACAAAGAGCCCATCGTAAAAGCCTATTTTCCACATAGTGATAATGTCGTAAACTACTTATCTTATATTGATAAGTGTATAAAACCATATTATATAACATGATTTCATGTTATTTTCATTGAAAACAATATTGATATGATTTATTTTTTAAGGATTTTGTGGCTAGTGAGTCATCCCAATATATGAAATTATATTTAGTGTTAATGTGCATTTTTTCTACAAAAAAGTTTTATACAATATTGTATTAAATTGATAGATGGAACCTTCAAGTAATCGTTTTTCCATTATATTTGGATAATCCCTGAAATGACATGTGACCTTATTGAAGAGTCCCTGAATGTAATAATATAGAGGAAGATGGCCTTGGTTCATAACCTTTTATATCTAGTGGGCCTTGAAGTCCTTACAGAACTACCATAGATATGTGGTTGGTTATGATGAAAACATGTTCATTCTCAATTCTTGATAGCCATATGAAATATTATAAGTAATATGCTAGAATTGTGTCTTATTTATAAGTTCTTGGAAATTAAAAACAACCATTCATTCTTTATATATCCAATACAGATGGTCACACAGTTCATGGTTGCTTGCGGTGTTCATGAAGTCCATAATTGTGATTATTTACCTATAAATATACATCACTATCATTTCCTGATCTATTATTTAAATTAACTACATATTTTGCATGTGTATTTGGGGATTCACACATGATTTGTAATGAAATATTACATTATTTTATATGATATCATGAAAACAATATAATTTATAATCTAATCATCTGTATAGAAACCCAAATCTTTTAATCATATTATTATATGATTTTATTCATTGTAATCCATGAAATAGAAACCACGTATCAAAAATTCTAGTGCATTTTGAAAAAAAATTACATTATTGGAGAATATGGTCAAATAATAAAAAATATTTTTCATTCACATCATAGTTTGTGCATAATAAGCTTTTTTATCCTACATCAACATAGGATAACCAAGGGAATAAATAAGAAATGGGAGGATCTAAATATATCTGTATTTGAATATACAATTTAAATAAATCATAAATCTTGGTTAAGAAGTCATGATATGATAATATACAAGTCATTTAACATGAATAATATCACGGTAGAACAAAATATAGATTATGGAATCATATGATCAGGGAAACATATTAAATTTCTAGAAACATATAACATGACCTGAACAAGAGCGCAATCTAACAGCTAAGACAATATCACATGGTAGTAAAATTCCCATAATAGATTAAGTTTACTCCCTAATCCCATATATGATTATTCAAGGGACTATAAAATACCAAATCCAATATAGAACTATATGGGTGAACCCATCATAGATTTTTCATTTAATAGTGTACCATATAATGTAACAAAATATGGAATATACATAATGGAATCAATTAGAAATTAATTGTTCTTATAATCATTCCATTATAAATAACCAAAGGGTGAATGAAAATTGAATCCATGAAATAATTGTTTTAAACATGGAGGGAAATCATAATGTGACAATAATAATAATTGGTTATGAATAATGATGTCTAACTATAGCGAGTACATGAAAAAATTGGTTTATAACACATTATAAATGAGGAACATTAATAAAGTCTAAATTACAAGATTAAATAGTATTTAAATAGAAAAAATTATTAATTTTTGGTATAAAAATGAAATAAAAAAAATATTTTATCATGATTAAATTAGATACTTTCTAAAAAATATTTTTCCCTAAAATGATTTTATTTATTGTATGTGAAAAGATGTAATAAGCAGATAATTTCTATTCAATCAGGCTTGCATATCCATATCAAATAAAAATGGAACCATTTAAAAATATATAATTCTTAATAAAATAAGGAAGAATTAAGTATGATAATTATGTATGGAACATTTAAAAATTTTATGAGATATTTATATAAAACTTTTGATGAAATAATTTTGGTACATGTTATTGAAAGAATAAAAACAAATGTAGGTTTAGAGAGACCCCATACCATATATCTGAATGAATTTAATACATTCATAATTTTCATGTATAACAAATTATATTAATTAATTACATCATACTATACATATTATATATTTATTTTATTTATTATAATTTCATTATGTTAATTTAGGCCAACTTCAATGATTTATTATATTAAATTTCCCCATTCAGAGAGCATTCATTTCAGGGTTTTATAGTCATTTCACTTCTACATAATTATAAATATTCATTTAAAAAGGTAATAATTATCAAGAATTTATATTATATGTTATTAACTCACATCCATATGTTTATAAGGTCAAATGTTTCATTTGGTTTTCTTGTATAAGTTTGGTTCATTGGATAAACAATTAATGATCATTGTTTATTTTTGTTATTTTTATGATCATGATGAAAAATTTTGTTTTATTTAAAATTATTTCTATATTTATTATTGAGAATAGTAGAAATGTTAATATATATATATATATATTATAATATAATTGATTCATAATAATAATTTTATAATAATAAATGAAAATCGTAAAGGAAATTGAAAACTCATAAAGGTGGTGAACCGACATATCACAGATAATGATTTAATTTTTAGAATGATAATAGTAGAGAAAGGATTTAAATATGAATATTCATTTTAAAAAAGAAAATCATATTATATATATGTAATAATAGTAATCGTTATACAATGGATATGGGGTGAGGTGATTATAATAAAAAAATTAATTAATATATTACGATTGAGGATTATACATCATCAATGTTGTGTCCCTGAAATCCTTTTTATGGAACATTTGTTTGTATTTTTTTTACAGTAGTAGGTCTTGGATGTGGGGAAATGACTTAGGTGGTGAATTTGGAAGAAAATGTACAATCTATAGTGCATAAAGTGTGTGAAGTGAAGGGGTGATGAGGAGGGTATATAATGAGGTTGAAAATAACTGTTTTTAATTATTATATCCATTAGTTTATTATTTTGGGTAGAGACTATTAGTAGTGTTGATTTATATGAATTAAAATATTAATTAGTTTAAGAGTGTTCGAACAATAGGATCGTCCATAATAATGAAATCATCCATGACACAATTATTATTTTTTTAATATAATGTTAAATTCACTTAATTACCATACTTCCCTATTCAGAAAAAATTAAAATATTTGAGAAAAATCCCAAAAAATTCATTCTAACCATTTTTATACCGATTTATTTAAAAATTAAATTGAATGTTATGAATATAAATTTTTTAATATATGATTAATTAATTTTTTATTTAAAATAATCATTTTATAGAAAATTATTGAGTTTAATTTTATATTTGATTTCAATACCGTTTTACCAATTTTTTAGGGTATTATATAATTATTTTAAACCATAATATAAAAATATAAAATATTTTAAGAAACTAAAATTTCTTTCATATAATTACATTAATTATAAGGTAGTAAATAAATATTTATTTTTTACGAAAATTCCAACACCAAATTTAACATTTTGAAAACATTTATATTCCTATACCACGATAGAAATATATGGTATTTTACTAAATATAATAAATAAAATTAGTTTACACTTTCATTGTTTATATTTGTAGTATAAATAATATTTTGCTTTTCCAAGATTTCAATATATAGTTCCAACAATCATGTTATTATTCCAATAGTATAGCTTCCTTAGTTTCTATGAATACAACTTTTATGATTCATTATTCTTTTAAATATAAAATATTTTAAGATAATATATATTTTTTAATTTTCTAAATGTATATTTTCATTTTAAAATTATGTTTTATTTTTGTAACACTGTGCATGAGTGCAGTCATTCTAGTGAATCGAGCAATCAAAACATTCATATTCTTATTATCTAATTTTATATTTATTAACCCCAATATTGTATTTGGAGTTCATTTGGATTTATTTTATTACTATTGTAACATTTTTAATTAATGAGAATAATGTTTTAATTGTGTTTCATATTTTATGTATGTGTTATATTACCAAATAATAGAAATTCCATTAATAAAATTCGGGTTCTTTACCTTCATCCACCCTTACGAAATTTCACCCTTAATATTTCATTTACACTATTGGGGGAAGATATGCGAGGGTAATTCTAAAATGACCCTAGAATATTACGTATAATAGTTCATGATTTTAAGTATAATTATACATTATAGTACAATCCACATATCATGAAGTCTAGCGTCTTTGAAGACTGTGTACATAAAATATGAAGCATGGGGCTGAAAACAAATCTTTATTTAATATCCATAAAGAGATGATAAATTCCATTGAGCCCTTACATCATCATAGGGTACTTTGGGGATAGTATCAACAAATGGCTGATCTAAAAATCTCTGTAACTGAATGATCATATGAAGAATGCTTAATCACATGAGTTAGGAGGCATGACATAATGATACCCAAATCATAGACCATATTAAATCATAACATGTAAACATGGGATAATAAAAAAATGGCATCATATAAATGTGCCATAAACATAAATAATGTTTTTATTATGAGTCAAGGCTAATTTCCAATCCCATTTCCCATAGTAGAATGGGTCAAGGTTAACCGTCAATCCTGTTTACCATAGCTATACAAGCCAAGGCTTACTGCCAAGACCGTTGCACATAGAAAATCTTGAGAAATAACATTACCCAATTCATTGGAGATCTATATTTTCACTACCATTATACTTTTAATAATAATGTTTCCCAAATAAATATTCATACATAATAAATCATATATAAACATAAGGGTTACCTATGGATAGAATTGGGTAACACAGTCATGATATAAAGTATAACAAATGGGGGTATCATGAATAGGTCAATGAAATAAAGGAATTAGAAAATAAATGGATGTTCAAATGTTAAAATAATAATATATAATGTTATGTGATGTCAATAAGATGTGAAAACTTGTATGAAATGCTTTTTAGAAATTTTAGTATTTAAATCATTTTCGTTCGGTTTTAAGAATGATACTACAAATGTTTAAAAATAGAATGGGGAATAAAATTTTATATAAATCAAGAATAGAAACAAGAAAGTTGTCTTAATAAAAGTATTTATTCTATAATATAATTGGGGTCTTAAATCATTGGATGGGGTTCCCATTAAATTTGATAAGAATTTGGGAAGTTCCCTTAAAACGATTTTGCTTATTGGGATGTATCGATGGAGGATTAACTTAAAAGCATGTATATCCTAGAAAGGGAATGATATATATATTTAAAAATTATTTTATGGAATATAATTTTTTTTAAATATTTTACAAAAAAATAAAATAAAACTTTATTTGGGTTAAATGAATGATAGAGCAACGTGAAGGAAAAAAGGAGGTTCGGGTAGAATTCATTAATGATTATCAACATGGCATCGGGTGTACCTAAAAGATCTTGTTGAGAGATAAAAGGGGTTTCTAATCACTTATAAAAAATATGGCTGTGTGGGGGTTGTTATAAATCATACAACATCATTTTAGATTACAAATAAAATTCATAACATTGAGGACAATCTTGATTAAGAGTGAAATAGAGAGGATCCCATACCAAAATTTCCACTTAATTATGCCTCTTCAACACCTCCTGAATAATAAATTTAGTTATTAAAATAGTGATATAAAAGTTAATTAAATTAATTTTATAAAAAATTTATAAATTATATTCATTGGGTTTTAATTCATATTTTTTTATGAAATTAAAGTGTTCTGATATCAAATTTTACTTACAAATTTACGGTCTTTCAACGAATAAATATTTTATTAAATGTAATTTATAAATTTGTATAATTTATTTTAAAAACATAGAATACATGTAAATATTTATTATAATATTTTATATAATTTATATTGTCCATACCTGAAGGTGTTAACAATAATTATCATGGAAACGTCTCCATGTATGGTTAATCGTCCTTTAATACAATGTTATCGATAGTGTGTGAATGGGATGCGTGAAATTTTATAATTTTCATTAATATGATAATTACAGTAGATTAAAATAATTAATATAATTTCATCTTACTATATATTCAATTTTTTATCATATTTTTTGGAATGTTATATAGTAAAAAACGGAAGAAAAGAGGGAAAATGTAATAGAGTCTTACTCTGTCCTCATTGTAGCTCCTCTCGCACAACACATTAACTCCCGTGGTTTTTTGAGTTGGAGGACATCAAAACATCACTATGTTATAGAATTGACATGAGACGGAGAAATTGTGTAGATTTTAGGCTTCGTAATGGATGAGAGTAATGGTTTTCCTAGCAGGGGGATATAGGTTGTTTATATTTGAGGAGGGGGTGATTTAGAATAAAACATTAAATAAAGTAATATATCAAATGTTAGACTTGTAATTTTAGTTTTTTGAAAACATAAATCATATAATAATATAATATAATTCGATTTAGACTTTAAATAATCTTTATAATTTGAATTTATTAATTTATTAAAAGGAATGTGAAAAAAATAGAAAATAATTTTTAAGGAATCAATTTTTGACTTTAGGTTTTGGAAAGATATTTTTGGGTTTGGAAATTGAGTTAATGGTATTTGGAGGAACTATTTATAAAATTAAATAGAACATGTATGAAACTTATTTTCTAGAAAATTTATGGCATCATTACATCATAAATCATGCAATTTTAGATATATCGGTTATGTGAAAAACAATTTTTTTACTATTCACTGGAGAGTTGAAGTATTTCAGAAAATTACAAAAAAATTTCCCTAACCTTTTTTCGATAGGTAGAATCAAAAAATGAACTCAATTTTTCATAAATATATTTCCAAATATGATTAATATAAAATTTAATTAAAATCACAATTTACTTAAAAAATAAAAATTTAATATTTAAAACTGCTTCTCTATCACTTTACAAAATTACATAAGGCAACATAAAATTATCATAGATTCAAAAAATTAATTTTTGAATACATATAACGAAACAAAATTTACTTTTAAATTATTAATTTATTCATAAAAATTTAATTATATATTCTAGACGTAATAAAATATCAACACCTTATTAATATTTTTTAAAATATTTATTTACATATACTGTGATATAATATAATCACATATAAAAAGGTAAATTTTATTTATACATATATTGGAGAGGTTACTATTACATTGGTCATTATAAAATACATAAGGGTCAACTTATTATTCCAAATTTCAAGTTATTATTACTATATGTTCATTAACATCTAACAATATATTTTTTCACATATTCCTATCTTATAAAGTTGGTATTATCTTCTAAAAGTATTCTTATTTGATTATGTTGTATGACTTAATTATAAGAAGGAAATTTACATTGATAAAACTTTGTGTCGTTACATTTTATATTCTATGATCATGGATCTTCACTAGATACTCCTCATAGGAATGATCATCCTTCAACTATACCTCTTTTTAAGAGAGTACATGTGAAGGGTCTAGTATGTACTATTTCAAGAGAGATATATGAAATAAATTGTGTACATTGAACATGGTAGGCGGAAATGTTAGTCGATAGTCCATAGATCGTACATGATCGTGGATCGTGATGGGACCATCGTACTTGGGACCTAACATCCTTATCATCACAAATATCTTGACCGTATTCCATGGAGATATGTGTAGAAATAAAATGTATCCAAGTACAAAATCAATTTCTCATCTACATTTGTATGCATAACTCTTTTGTAAACTCTCTCCATTATTGATGTGTTGATATATGGTTTTTACCTTCTCCACCATTTCTTCGACCATTTCCATTCTTATCATCTTACTCTCACCTAATTCATCACAAAACGCCGGTGTTCTACTCCTTTTCTATACATGGATTCATATGGTGCAATTTAGATTCTCAAATTGAAACTATTGTTGTAAAAGTATTCATATTGTGGGATATGTAGGTTCCATATTCCTTTTAACTACATATACGTTTCTCTCAAAATATCTTTGAGTGTTTGAATATTTCTCTCACATTGGCCATCGGTTTGAGGATGATATGCCATACTGATGTTTAGTTCAGTACATAGAGCATGTAGTTCACTTTCCCAGAATTTCGAGGAGAATCTAGAATCACGATCTGTTACAATAGATAGTGGTCATCCATGTATCTTTACAGCATCTTTGATATAAATCCATGTGAGTTTATCCAATGAGAAGTCCTCTCGAAATGCGATAAACTGAGTAGTTTTTCTATGATGATCCATAATGAACCATATAGCATTTTTTTCCTCTGGATATAATTGGAAGTCCGGGGACAAAGTCCAAGGTTATGTTCTCCCACTTCCATATTGGTATGTGTAGTGGTTGCATCATCCACTTAGTATTTTTCCTCTCATCCTTCACATGTTGACATGCCACACACTGCGATGTATATTTAACAAATATCTATTTTCATATTTTCCAACCAAATGTCTTCTCAGAGATCATGATACGTATTTATGCTCCCTAGGTTAAAAGAGAATGTGGAGCTATGTGTATCGTTCAAAAGATCCTTCTTTATATCTGGATCATATGGTATACATAATCATGATTCAAATACTATAACTCCATCGTCATCCACTTTGAAATCATAGGATTTCCCATTTCTGATATCTTCCACCTTTTTCTGATGCTCCACTTCTATTCTTTGAGAATCCTTTATTTTCTCCATGAGGGTTAGAGGAACAGTCATTTGAGAATGGATTGATGATTTCACTCCCATAATTATTCACATGTCTATCCTCTTCAAATCTACGAAGATAATATCTTTTTTAATTCTCATCATTGACAAAGACATAGGATCCTTTCTAATTAGATCATCGACCACCTTGTTTACCTTAAAGAGATGGTAGTGAATTGAGGATTCATAATCCTTGATGATCTATATCCATATTCATTGCCACATATTAATCTATTTATATATGAATATACATTTGATACTCTTGTGAGGAGTATATATCTCCCAATTATCCCCAGAGAGATAATGCTGCCAGGTTTTCAATGGAAAGATCATTGCTTCCAACTCCAGATCATGTGTGGGATAGTTTATCTCATTTATTTTCGACTACCTTGAGGCGTATGATGTCACATTATCATTTTTCATCTGCAAACAACCTAATCCTATCTTTTAATTGTCACTATAAACCACAAATAGTTTTCTACTTGTTGGAAGTGTGAGTATTGGCGTAGTTATTAGCCTCTTTTTCAACTCAATAATGTGGTCCTCACACTCTGGAATCTAGACAATCTTCACTCCCTTAAATTTTAGATGGGCCTTGGGTTTGCAAATTGTGAAATGTTCTTCACTAATCATAGATAATAACCACCCAGACCCAAAAATATGAGGATCTCCATTACAGATGTTGGCCTTGGCCAGTCTTCAAATGTCTTTTTCATGGAAGGGTACAGATATATCCCTTTGCTGGTGATACCATGCCCCATGAATGATACATCCACCTTCCAGAAATCACACTTATAGTAAATTTCATACAAAATCTCCCATCAAATTTTTTTTGAAATAATATTCATATTATCCTCATTCTCTTTATTTCTATTTGAGTTTATAATAATATTTTCAAAAAGTCTTCTACAAATTTTTCAAAGAAATCAATAAGGATCATATTCATTAAATCCATGAATATTGATGGAGAATTATTGAGTGAAAAGGGAATCACTATAAACTCATAGTGTCTATACATTTATCTAAAGGAATTATTGGGCAAATCTTCATTCTTCACCATTATTTGGTGATATCCCGACCAAAGGACCATCTTAGAGAAATAACAATCCCCACAAAGATGATTGAACTTTTCATCAATCCCGAGCATTGGATACTTGTTCTATATCGGGATTTTATTGAGCTCAGGATATTCAATGATGAGGTTCTTTGAACCATTCTTCTTCTTGTCGAAGAGGGCTGGTTCCCCTAAGGCGATGCTCTCATGTCGATAAAGTCTTTCAAAATATTCTCCTCTAACTACATCATCATCTTTTCCCTATCTAAAATGGATATTCTATAGGGTTTCATTGATTTTGGAAGTTACCTAGGAATATGTTCAATAGAGAAATCACCATCTCGATCATGGGGGAGGCCATGAAAGTCTTCATTGAATACTTCAATGTAATCCCTCATGATGACAATGTCTTCAAGAACGATTCTCTCAATTTTATCAATCCTTTTATCTTGAAAAACATTATCTTAAAGAATTAATATCCCAACATGATACAATGATTCAAAAAATTATTCATCTTAGTCTTTACACTTGTATATAATTGGAGGATGTTACAGGATGTGAAGAGCGGTCTCCAATTACTGACAGTTGACATTGGATTTTAATAGAGATAATTAATGAAAACCCAAGATAGCATCAAAATACGCTAAAAGATGTTTGATAATATTTATCAAGAGGTTTAGTCCACAATCAATAAATTGGGAGGAGTTATAATCCATGGACACAATAATTTATCCATTCACTATTCTCACAGATAACATGTCCTCCAAAATTTGAGGTTGTGTATGAATACTTCTACTAAACATTTGTGTTATGAAAGAATACGTAGAACCATAATCAAATAGTATATTCACTATTCTTTAATAAATTCCTAGAATACATGTGATCACATCATTGTCTTGCTTTACTTCAGAAGTAGTGATAGCATATGACCTTCCCTGTTACAATGGATGTTGTTGTTTATTTCATCCTCCAAACCATGTCTTAGGGATATTATTCACATAGTTCCCTAGATCCTTGCTGTTTTAACACTGAACCATTGGTTGAGAGTCAATATTTACCATCATTTATTCGTCAACATCAATGGGATTTTTCATATCCCTTCACCAGTTCTTGGCTAGAGGACCAAACATTCCACATTCGAAGTAATTCAGGGTACCCTTTTTACAATTACCAAGATCCTTCTCCCTAAAACATTTTCATGTGGGATATTCAGGCATCATTCCACCAGTTTCCACCATTGATCAGATTCCCCATCAAAATGATAGAACTCCGATACAACTCTCTCTTCATCTGAGTAATGGAGGAAAAATAATATCTTTTCAATGGAGTTAATGCACTAGTCCGTGAGTAGGTTATCATATTATCTGCTAAACATGGGATGCATTTTACACATTAATTACTCTATGGAATCATTCTCTTTCCTTGTAGGTGGAGGGTGATCAACATGATTCATGTTATTATTCATAACTTGAGCTAGCTGAGAAAGTACTATCATGATGTATTGAGCACCTATTCACGTCATATCAGACATATCATATGAAACTTTTCCCATATACTATGACATTGTTTGTTGAAATGTGGTTTTTATATTTCCCTACATTAACTAAGAAAAATAATATACAATTAGTGTGATTTAATACATAGTTGATGAGAATAAAAATGAAATATTGAACCTAATAAGATAAAATTTTAAAATAGTAGTATATCCGAACTTGTGATTCATTATGGTTAAAACTAGGAAATCCATGATCTATTTCACTTCATATATTCTTAATGGATGTTTTTGTCTCCTTAAAAAAATTTACTATGATTTTGAATTCACCAAAGCATATCCCCTTGGATTTTCGTAACCAAGATTGCAGCAAGGCTTGGTGTCGTGCACTAGTTCCCATTCGATTCTAGCTAAATGTCATGTTTTTGGGTTTTACCCCAAGATATATCTCTGATAGAGTTCCCTCTACCTAAATTTATTCAGAAAGGGATGTATTTTCTGGATTAACCTATTACTCGTTACTCACCAAAATTTCGGGATGTTTTTTTATACTTAGTCACAACCTTAATGTTCTCACTAAGGTGTTATATTTTTAATCTCGAAAAATAGCTAGAACATCCTCTCATACCAACTATAGTGACCCTATATTTTTATATATAACTATACATGAATTTATGCATGATTTTATATCAAAGTAAAACCCAAGGATCCTGATGTCTATCGTCTTTAAAGATTACGTACACAAAACACAAAACATAGGGCTAAAAATCTTCTTTATTTAATATCCATAAAGATTCCCCACTTTCAATGAGTACTTACATCTACAAAGGGTAACATGGGGAACAAAAGAAAAAAGGGATGAGCTCAAAAACCTAGTTAGCGAATGAACATAAGAATAATGCATAAGAACATGAGCTATGAGGTATGAAATAATGATACCAAATGCATGGAACATATAAAAATTGGATAATATAAACTGGAATCATATAAATGTGGAAGAAACATAAAACATGTCTTCTGTACGAGTATAGGATAACCACAAATCATGTTTCCCATAGTTGTACTGGTCATGGTAAACCACCAATCTCGTTACCCATTGTAGCACAAACCAAGGATAACCGCTCAGATTGTGGCACATTGCAACTCATGAGACATAAAATTACCCAAATCATTGGTTCTCTATCTGGGTGCACAAATGTTACCTCTCATGAACCTGATTTTCACAAAATTAATCATATATAATCAATATATCATAAACATAAGGGTTATCCATGGAATGAATTTGGTACCATAATCATGACATAAAGAAAATCCAATGGGAATATCAGGAAATTGTCCTTGAATGAAAGGAATTAGAACATACAAGGATTTACATAAGATAAAATAGGCAAATATAATGATAAGGAAAGTCAAATAGAGGTGAAAACATGTAATAAAAGTATTTCATAAAATTTCTCATTTAAATCATTTTTGTGCGTTTTTATGGAAGATATTATAGATAATTCAAAATAGATATCGGAAAACAATTTATATAAAACCATAAGTGAACCAAGAAGGCCTTCAAAATAAAAGGACTTATTTTATTATGAAAATGGTGCCTTAAAATAGAGGATAGTGTGCAATTTAAATTGTATTAGAATTTCCGAAGTTCCCTTAAAATGAGTTTTCTTTTTGGGATGTATTGAGGTGGGATTCACTTAAAAGAATGTATATAAATGAATGAAAATTAGAGATGGATCATTGAAAATGTGTTTTCGAACTATAAACAGCAGGTAGAAATTTTACAAAAAAATAAAATACAACTTCAATGGGGTAAAATGAATTTTAGATAAAGAGGAAGGAATAAAGGACGTTTGGGTAGAATTCATTTCAGATTATCACCATGGAATCAGGTTTACCTAAAAGGGCTTGATGGGAGAGAAAAGTGGTGTCTCATCCCTAATAAATAAATAGGAATGTATGGGGGAGGTTCTAAATCATACCAAATCATTTTAGATTACACCTAAAAGGCATAACATAGAGGACAATCTTAATTAAGAGTGAAATGGAGAGGATACCTTACGATAAGTTTCACTTGAATTTTCCACTTATGTTCCTCATGAATAAGAAATTAATTTTTATTAAAATAGTGATCTAAAATTGAATTATACTAATTTAATAAAATTATTTATCAATTATATTCTTTGGGTTTTATTTTATAATTTTTGTTGATGAAATTGGCATGTTTTTATATAATATTTTACTTAAAACAGTCCCGTATTGCCTCTATTTCACATTTTATTAAATATTATTTATAAATTTTTATAATTAGATTAATAAGAATATAATAAGAATAATTTAATATCAATATATAGTATATAATTTATATTTTCTGTACCTGAAGGAGTTTATAATAATTATCTTAGCAACAGCTCCATAGATAGTTAATCATCCATTAACGAGACGTTGTTGATAGTGTATGAATAATAAATATGAAATTTATATTTGTCATTAATATGAAAATTATCATAGGTTAACATCATTAATATAATGTCAAAAAATTATATAATAAATTTTGTATAATATTTTTTAGAAAGGGATAGGATAAAAATTGAATAAAATAGAGAAGATTTAATAGAGTCTTACTCTATCCTCAATGTAGCTCCCCTCACACGAAACTATAAATCCCTTGGTGAATGGAGTTGGAGGGCACCAAAACGTTCTTATGTATTCTATGAGGATTGAGAGGGGGAATTTGGGAATATATTAATTTTTTTAAAGGATTATAAGAATGATTTTTCAAGGGGAGGGAGAGGGGTTATTTATACTTGAGGAGTGGGTGTTTTTAGAATAAAATATTAAATGAAGTAATATATCAAATTTTAGACTTGTAATAGTATTTTTTATAGAATAAATCATATATAAATATAATATAAATATTTTTAACAATAAATCATCTTTATAATTCGAATTAAATAATTTATTAAAAGGAACGTGAAAGGAAGGAGAAAAATATTATTAAGGAATCAAATTATGACATTAGGTTTGGGAAAAATATTTTTAGGTATAGAAATTGATTTTATTGTATTTTAAATATCCATTTATATAGTTAAATAGAACATGTCATACCCTAATTATCTAGAATGATATTTCATCAAAACAACATGAATGATGCAATTTAAGATATACAAGTAATGTGAAAAAACTGTATTTTTACTATTCACCCGAGAATTGATGTATTTCAGATAATTACCAAAAAACACCCTAACCATTTATCAATATGTTGAATCTAAAATGAACTCCATTTTTCAAAAATATGATTTTATATATTATTAATTTAATATTTTTTAAAAATCATAATTTACTTGAAAAATATAAATTTTATATTTAAAACGTCTTTTCTAACTCTTTTAAAACATAATTAAGGACACATAAAAATTTCATAGATTAGAAATATTAATTTATGAATACATATTAGGATACCAAATTTAAATTTAAATTATTAAATTATTCATAAAATTATAATTAAATATTCTTGACTTATAAAAATACCAACACCTTATAAATAATTTTTAAAATATTTATTTACATACACTATGATAAAATATTGTCACTTATAAAAAGAAATTTTTATATACTTACATTAGAGATGTTACTATTAAATAATCCATTTTACTATTCATAAGGGTCACATTATTATTCAAATGGTCATGATACTATTTCTATATATATGTTAACTTCTTAATATGCCTTTTAATTCATTTATTTTTCACTTATATAGATTGGATTTTGTTCTAAAATTAATGTTATGTGATTATACTGCAAGTCATAATTATAAGTATGGAATTTCTATTGGAAAAACATAGGGGAATTAAAAATTCCCCTCCATCTCTTCTTATTAATCCTACATGTCCTTTTCATATTTATATTTTCTCCATGATGCCTTGACTAGGGAAGTCTTCTCATTTTGAAGAACCTTATCTCTACGATATAAAATTTTATCTAACAGGTACTCATATGAGATACTATTTTGTACATATAACACCATTGAGTTCATTACATGTAAGTGATCTACTATTTTCTTCCTTGGGATGGATATATGGATTACATCATTAACTTGATACATGGTTGATAGATGTTCTAATCAATTAGCCACAACTTTTACATGGTCATGAAACCCAAAAGGGTTATATACATGGGACATAGATTTCCATTCATCCAAAATCATGTGACTCTCATCCATGGATATTTGAGTGGGAATACCTTGAACAAACCTCAAAATCTATGAAATTTGGTTGGTTATCTATATCCCTCACCTTTAATTTATGGACAAGATGTATATTCTACTAGATGGTCTTCAATGTTTCATCCATTACCCCAACCATTTCATGTCTCAAAATCAAATATTTTCCAACCATAATTTGGCATGAAGATGTTTTAAATATTTTCCTCGAATGGGAATCATTTGGATCAATTTGTATTCATGAATGTAAACAATTTTTTCAAGGTAACTAAACCTATTGAATATATTAATACTATACATCTATTAATTTTACTAATAATTCTGTCATCCTATGATCTAGTGTCTAAATAGTCCACTCATAATGGCTTTCATTTCAACAGAGATAATCCAAATAAACATAAACACAGTATATAGTGCATGTTGTAGAAATTTTTTGAACATAGAGGTGAATCTAGGATAACAGTAATATATAATTGATTTTGGGACTCCATGTAGACTCAACACTTCTCTGATTTATATCATGGACTTTCAGTTGAGTGAGAATTCCTCTCAAGTAAAAACAATTTCATTACACTCTACATGACCTTCCACAATGACTCATATAGAATTATTTCATCAGAATTTCTTAGAAATTGCATTACCAAATTCCATAGTGATGTTTTCCAATTTCAATGTAAGTATGGGTAATGGAATCAATGTCCATATAAACTATTTCCTTTCATACATTAAATGATGACATAAAAGGAACAGGGATTAACATACAACGATATCCATCATCATATTTTCCAACCAGTAGTTCTCCCTGATATCTAAGATACATCATTTTTATAGGATTATGGTGAAGGGTTCTTTTTGTACAACATCTATAATCTCCATATTTCTCTCAGGATCTAATGGAACACATTTTCATGAAAAAAATCATTCAATGAACTGTTCATTAATTATGGTCTATAATGATTTTCCATTTTTTATCATTGACCTTATTTTGAATTCCCGGACATCCCTTTGGGCATTATTTATCTCTTATAAAATTCCTAGTTGAGGAATAATTTTTAAAAAGAAAGATGATTTACATTCAATTATGATTTATATTTCCATCATTTCAATGTCTATAATGATTTTATCCTTATAAATTTTCATTAATGATATTTTTATACGATACTTTATACATACTGAAATTTTTTATATATTTTCACTACCATAATGGTAGTTGGTTGTTAATTCTGAATCCTTGATGAGATCTAGAGATCTTCATTATCATATTTGAATTTCATTCTATGAGAATATATATTTTATTATATTTTAATCAGTATGTTTCTTACACTTCTTCTATATAGATAATTATTCAATATTATCATTATAGATATCTCAGTTTCCAATTATAGATAATTATTCGGAGAGTTTTTGTCATGAATTTTTGACTTCCTTGAGTCATCAGTTATCAAAATTTAATTTTTTAATTATTACATGGACAAATATCATCTTTGAAGAAATTTTGTATGATATAAAGAGTAACCCATTTTTCGTAGTCTAAATAATGTTACAGTGATAGAAATATTTTATAACCCTATTATGTTGTCCTTTCATACATTTTTCTATAAAAATAGTACATCATTTTGATTCATCATTCATAGTGGGTTTTACAATAGTGATACGTTTGTCATAAATCATTAGTAATACCAAGATAGATTTAAGAAAATACACATATCTGTTAGATATTTTGTTCTTTTCCATTTCGTAATTTCTTTTTTAGATGGCTCAATATATTTTCTAATGATTGTGATACCACTCCTAGATAATGACAATTACTCCATAAATAACTCACATTGATAGTATTGTGCATATTTTTTCCCTTTTTAAATTAATTTGTACTATATTCAAATTATAATAATGTTCTTCATATCACATTGAGTATATGAGAATATCATCTATAAAAACTACCACATTTTTTTGAGGAAATATATAAAAACAGAATTAATTAAGTCCCATATATATTTTTGATAATTGGTATGTCTGAAGAGCATTCATATATGCTCATAATGTACATTCCGCATTCTCTAGTATGTTTTGGGAATATCTTCCTTATTAAATTTAATTATTGATATCATGAAAACTAGTCCTCTTTATAGAAATTATATCCCCAACATAATAGATTAAACTATTCATCTATCTATAGTATAGGATACTTTGTTTGGATCCTAATTTTTATGATCTCATGATAATTAATGCAAATAATTTTTTGTCCTTCATTCATGCGAATGAGGTGGATTTGAACTTTTCACGGTGAATCACTCATGCATAAAAAACCTTTATCTAGATTCAGTGATGTAAATTAAATAATTATTATAAATTATGTGTTAGTATCAAGGTATCAGTTTAATTGAGAACTAATCCTCTTATTCATGATTAATAATTTGAATCTTTTAGGGAACACATCAGTGTAGACCCTCAAAAGGGGAATGTCTTCAAGTTTGATCCGATACATTTTCCTTCTCATATTAGCTAGATTTAATTTCCTACAAGGAAATAATATCATCAATTTAGAAACAATTTCGGAAATAAATTCATCATATTCCATAAAAATGTATATAATTTTGGGATTCCTTGGGATATGAATAGTGTTCCCCCTTTCTTGATAGATTATATTGTATTTATATAATAATATTCTATAAATTCATAACATAACATACAAATATATGACATAAATTAAGGAAATTTTTTCTATGAGTTTTAGACGCAAAATATTAACCTATTAGGAGTCAAAAAATTAGATGTAATAATTTCCACATTATATGTTCAAATAGATAAATCAGCTAACACATTTTATTGGGGAGTTTTAATAGTTTTACAACCCATAAATGAAATTAGAGGCTGTGTAAAACTAGAATAAATTTACCATTTTCTAATCATTAATGAATAAAAAGATTACCTATCACCACATTATTTTTATCTATCACTATATAATTAGAGATATCATATGACATTCCTTACTGACTTGAATTTTTTCGACATTTATTACTGTGGACAACCCCAGGTTTACAATATTGTCTTAAACAATATGCAATTTAATTATTGTTGAAACAATGCAATTTGTTTCTAGGGTAGATTTGAACACTTAATATTTCTTTAAAATTAGTTGAATGCTACAAATCCCATCATAATTTTTTACTAATTTCTCTCTCATCCATAGTTAAATTATCTCATGGTTCCCCTTAGACATTTTTTGGTGATACTAATTCCCACACATTTGAAATGTCGGATGTTGGGATTTGTCTTACAAATCTGACTTATATGATTATCTTCCCATATTAATCGATATATTCATTTTTTATCTCCAATACCACTAGAACACTGGATGTCTACAATATCCATCTCTTCCTCAAGGGAATATTATGAAATTTCTATATAGCATTTAACATCAGGAATCACACGGTATTTTCAAAGACTCATCTTTAATCCACTAGAGAAGTGATCCCCCTTATATATAGTGTTCATGAAAAAGGAAAACGATTATTTGAAATTATGATAAAGGATTCCATATATTACCTAATTGATTCATCATCATTTTGTTTCATTACAATAATCCCACTATATATCCTATTATGGAGACTTCATGGAAAATATTTAACGAATCATATTGTACTTAATATTTCCCAATACATTTATTCAAATTTATTTCCTATTTTGTTATTGATATGTTTCCACCGTTGATAAAAATCCCCATCAAAACTATAGACCTCTGGTATGACATTATATAGTTTTGAGTATTTTAAAATATAGAATATCTTCTCAATTAAGTTAATAAATTATTCGGTGATTCTAGAATCATATGATCTACTAAAAATTTGTTGTCATTTTTTCATAAAATATACTGCCTGCAAATTCATTTTCATATCATAATGAGGCAATTGTGAATGACTCATTATATTAATCATTACATAATAAAATTTATCTAGTACCTTTAAGATCTTTGGGGACCCCATTCCGGTCATCTTTGGCACCTCATTAGGTTAATAATCGCACTTTTAATCTGATTGATTTTTTGAATGTCTTATTTTATTTCCCACAATTATGTAATCAAAAGAAATAAATACAATTATGATTATAAAATATGTTGTTAATAAAATATAAAAAAGGAAATATTGAACAATGATTTATAATCATATAAATAAAAAGTATATCCTAACCTATGACTCCTTTTGTTGTAATCATTGTTATATGTGGTGATAGAATTATCCATAGGGTAATTTCTAAATTATTCTTGTAATAATCCACAAATATAACTTGGATAACCTTTGATACCAACTATAGTGAACCAAGAAATTTACACATATTATAAATTATTTTCAGAATTATTATTATTTAAATAAAAAACAAGTAACTAGAAGTATAATAACTTTGAAATACTACAAAAATAAATGAAAAAATTCTATATGATAAAAAACATCAAATCAAGAATATTCCTAAGGAGATCATAACTTATGTTAATCTATTATGTCATCATGGTATAACATGGGAAATATATAAAAAAAATTATTAACTAAAAATACATGTATGAGAGAATACATTGGATATATAGTGTTAAATGAGATTTAGAAGGCTTAACATGATAACATAAATTTCCAAGAAGATAACAAACAAAATGAAGGATAACATAAAGAAATTTGAATCCTATGATCAGGGAAAAATAGTAATGTGAGAACAACATATAACATGACATAAACGTGAGTAGAATATTAATTATATGATTATATCACATAGTGTAAAAAGGCCAAAAATAGATTTGGTTTACTCACTAATACCAAACATGATATCTAAAATGGCATAACAATGACCTATTAATTGGGGGAATATATTTATTCTCTAATCATAAAACAATCATTCATTTCTTTTACACATTTGATACAACCATAATGAATAATCAAATTGTTTAACCACAAAAAGAAATGGGTTTCACAACCATGTCATAATTCCTACCAAAATGGAGTATCAAAATGGAATACCTGAAATTTGGAATTATATAATTTTTAAAAATTCATAAACTAAAAAATAATAATATATTGTGAATAATGTTGTATAGATAATTTTATTACATGAAAAAAATGAGTTTATTAAAAAATCAAAATGGCCAACATTAGATTAATATAATGGATAATATTAATTATTATTTAAAGAGGACATAGAATAATTCATTTTATATAACTAGAAACGAACTGAAATTATTTTTTATGATAAAATCATAGATAATAAAAAAAAAATTGTGAGATAAGAATGATTATGTAGTATAATAAAAAAATGTGTATGGAACATAGACGTTCTATTTAATCGTGCTTTCTAATCAAGAACTATTAATAAGGGAAAATTCTAAAACATGTATTTAAACATAAAATAATAATTATTTGATATATAATCATATTTTTGGAACATATAAAAAACATTTGTGATATTTATATAATGTTATAGAAGAAATAAATTTGGAAAAATGTTAATGAAAGAGTATCATAATGTAAAAGGGATGTTTAAAGAGATCACTAAATCATCTCTGAATGAGTAATTTAATTGCAAATAATGTTAATAATAATAAATTTATATTCATTAATTACATAATTTAGAATATATATTACATTTATATTATTTATTATAATTTTTTACGTTTATTTTTTTGAATTTAAATGAGTTATAATGTCAATGTTTTTTCATTTTGAGATCATTATTTCCATGGATTCATTGTCGTCTTGCATAATTATAATTATGGATGTTCTTATCAAATTATAATAATTCACCCTATGTGAAATTTTATGTGATTAATGCACTTAGATAAATTAAAATGGTCTCATATATCATCTGGTGTTCATGTATGATAATGATTAATTTGTTAAAAAATTCATGATTAGGGTTTTGTTTAATTTGATGGTTGATATGATCATCACAAACTAGTATCATTTTATTTAATATTATGTATGTATATTAGCGATAGAATATGAAATAATCTATAATGTGCATATAAAAATCTGGATTAACCATTATACTGGTTTTAATAATATCCTTAAAGTTAGAAATAGAAAGAAAATGTATTATCCACAAAGGTGGAGAAATGAGATGTCACAGAGAATGGTATCATTTTATGAATTAAAGGAGAAGATAAGACATTTGAAGATGGATATTGAATTGAAATAAGTAAATGTTAGCATATATATGATAATATATTTATCATTACAATTTTATTAAGGTAGGTGAGGAAGTGAAAAGAAAATAAATGAAATTAAAAGATATGGATTATAGATTTTACATCTCCAATGACCATTCATTGAGAAAATACTTAGGGAACATGGGTTTGGACTATTATTTTACGATAATCTCATGGAAATTTAGAATCGTATTTTTATGGGGATTGGGAATGATATTTAAAATATACAAGGCTTTTATGGTGTGTGGAGATGTTTTGGTGATTGGTTGTATTTACTGGGGAGGAGTGGAGCGGTTTTGTACTATTATATTCACAATATTTTTTATTTTTCTACAAGAATATCAGTATTGTATATTAATATTAGATTATAAATAGAATAAATCATAATATTAATTTATGAATATATTTTATGATTATAAATATTATTTTAAATAATAATATTAGTTATAAATATGTAAATATCAATTCTTTCTTAAATTAATAAAACCCACTCATTTATCATTTTATAAATATTTTTTTACTTATACCATGATAGAAATATATATTATTTATAATTTGTAAGATTCCCAAATATTATATCATAATTTAATAGGTGAGTTTACCATTCTAACACATTGATTATTATCCCTAATAGTAATATATGTATTCCAACATTCAGGATACAATTCTAATGGTATAAGTTATATAATCTCATTAAATACCATTTATTTATTTCATTCTTCATTTAGTTGTAATATATATACTGGATTAATATTTTATTTAATCTTCAATATAATAATTTTATTATTAAAATTATTTTTTATATCCACATATTTGTTCATGAGTGACGTCATTTTAGTTAATCGAGTAGATCCAAATTTCTTCATTATTGTTATCTTATTTTCTATTTATTCTTCCACTGTAATATTTTGGAATTTTGTTGGATTATTTTATATGTAATAAATCATTATTAATTTTTAAAAATATGATTTTCATTAGTTTCTCTAGGGTATCTATGTTATTTATTACATTATATGGTAAATTATTTTAACAAATTGTTTTCCCTTTAAATTATTCATTATTTATCAAATTTATCATTATTAATTTTGTTATAAATAATAGGGTGATTATATGTGAGGGTACTTATCCTTCATCGCTTCCTCTAGTTTACTTTTCACTACTACATACATATGGTTTTTCTACAGTACAATCACCATGTGAGTGGTTCTGTTACAAATAATATTGCCTCTATATTAAAGAATCGTTATATATATCTTCACATAAATGATATCTTTATCAAGATACACCACCCATGAATTAACTACATGTGACTGATCTAATATATACTATTAGAGGATGTATATGAGTAATACATCATGTACATCAATGATAATTGGTTTAATTCCTAGTTGAAATTTCATAACTAACATAATGTCAATAACTATTCCAGAGAGGCCCATTTCATGACTATCCGTAGCCTACCTCCGACATGGAAAATTATGAAAACTAGAACTGAGTTGGAATATAATAAAAATGGGAGGAATTTTACTATGAAACGACACACACACACACACACAAACACATATCTCCATGCCAAAAAAATGATGAAATTCTAGAAAACTATGAAAACAATTCTTGCATACACTATCATACCAACCACATATTATGAAAATAAGATAATGGAATGTAAATAAGTTTATAATACAAGACAAATAAAATAACATGTCTATCAATGAGAATATAAAAGTTCCTAAAACTCATCTACAACAAACCCTACATAAAGGTTAGGTGTAGGACAAATATATAATGCCGTATGAGCACACCTCATCCGTCTGATCACTCTAAGATGCAACTAGTCTAGCTCCACCAAGATTTCCGTCAAAGCAATGATCATTAGTAGAAGACACAAAACGTGCGAAAAAAGATTTTTTATTGTTGAGTGAGACAATACTTATTAGAACTACATGAAGTCACAGTGGAATATAATAAATAAATATACTAAATACCACATAAATAAACAACTGATGTATACAAAAAATAAATAAATGTAGTGCACCTAACTGAAATAGAGAAAATATACCACAAAAATACATGGTATAACATAGTGGAATCACATTAAATATACCACAATAAAATACATGGTGTTAAATAAAGGAAACACACAATGTATCGTCATCTCACATAGTTATAATTATATAATAAATATCAAGGTTATCAAATGTAGTCCACATAGCACCCACTATGAGTAACACACGAAGTGTAGATAAAAAATGGCGTGTCAATAACACATGAAGTATAGATTACTCATGGAGTGTCATTAATTCATGCATCCCCCATGACATGTAGTCACCAAGTCACATAGTCACTATGTAACATAGTCACAACCCACAAAAGGATTCGGCTTGTAGTTCACTTGTACTGGGAGTACATAGTCATCCTGTTGTTTGATCATATTCCAACATCCGAAAGAACTCACTTTGAGTACATAAACGTAATTTTTTTTTTCCTTGGTACCAACTCTAAAAATGGATTTTAAAATAGACAATAAATTTAATGTTAGATCTATTGTTATAAAAAGGTATGTCTCGGGATAGGTCTGGGTCTTATCCAACCCACCAAACCCGACCTAGTTTCTCTAAACTAACCCAACCTAGCCTGAACTGGCACAACCTAAACCATCATAGCCCACAAGGCTCGGCCTAAGGAGTAAGGCCAATATTCCACTGGTCCTTCCTACTATAATAGATATTTTCCTCCAGTCTGGTCTATGATGTGGGCCAAATTAGTGCACTACATGTCGTCCGCCCGACAACGTGCCATCCAACTCTATGTGGTGCCCCAAAAAAATCATTCAGTGCCACACCGCATTAACGTAGTTTAACACTATATTTACATGGTAATCCCCTCATCCATCTATCATGCAGCTTCACCACCACTGCGGGGTCCTCGCGACTAGTTCTCACAGCACCCGTCGATCGCTGCTAATGGCAACGTGCAACTGCATGCTCCCATGAGGCCCTTCCAAGATTGCACCATTCCACCTCCATAGTCCACCGCACCAGCCCTGACATAGCCTCATATAATGTTATTCCTCTACCACTTTCCTCACCTACAACCTTCTTCTCATGCTCCACATAGACCGAAACGAGACGCACCTCCCACGTCTCACCTTTTCAATGTCATGGGGTTGTAGGTTCTCTAGTCTTGGGTTGTTGCACCATGAATCGAAGGTGAAACAATCTATCTTCTCATGTATTCAAGAATAATGTGAATAACATAATTTTTATTAGAAAATATAATAATATAATAACCGAAAGAATTCATCATCTCATTTGTTCTCATCGGCCTCAAATTCTCTTTATTAGATGGATTAACGAAGAATTAAAAGGATAATCATACTGATCTATCACACGTTAACGCCAAAAATTATCTATCCTACAATAATTACATAACCACGAATAAAAATGTTCATTGGATGGTCTGAATTCTAAATTAGATGTAAGAGTAGGAAAGGAAATCACAAAGAGGTCAAACTCACTACCTGGAATTTGTATAGGTTTTTAATGAAGGGTGTATCTATGTAATTATCGTTCACTAACCCTGATTCACCAATATGTCATCATTCATTAGAGGTAGCACTATCTCATAATTTCTGTGTAATTTCAGGGTTATGATAATAAACTGGAATTCTATGAAAAATTTCATTTTAAAAAATTAAATCCTTTTTACATCGTAATAAAATATTTTTATTAAATATTTTATTTCTGATTTTTCCAAAAACTAATATTTCGATCTGTTTCATTCTAGGAAATATTAGGCTCCATCTAAGGGAATTTCACTCTTCTGAATAATTATTTTTCCACCAAATTACTGATCTGGGAACGTGTTTGGATTTTATTCAAATTAAAAAAACTACCCACACAGATTAATAAAATATGAACATAATTCAGCGAACTGTTTTGGCACAATATGCCTCAAAATCTTACACTATCTCAGCACCTGGTCCCAAATATTCGAAATAAATTTATAAAAATAAAACATTATAAAATCGTAGACATTACATTCTCCCCACATTAGGCATTTATGTCCCCAAAATCCAAAAACTGGGGATACTCAACAAAATGACGCGTGCACTAAGTATGAATCTAAGCCTCCCGCTCCCATGTTCTATAATGGAGATTCCAATTCTTCCATCTAATATATATTAAATGAACCAATCACCCTTGAAGGATCTTCTCATGTTGATCATCTATCTCCATTGGGTACTCTAACAAAGTATCCCCATCATCAATGTTCATCTCTCCCAATTTGATGATTTGTGACTGATAATGCATATTCCTCTTCATCTTACAGACATGAGGGAAATCACATACCTAATAAAATAGAGATTTTATATCTATTTGGTACAACACCTATTATACTATATGAATAATCATAAATGGTCTAATCTATCTTATAGATAACATTCAGCCTAGACAAATATCAATAATCACCATTGAGGTGAGAAATGAAGGAACACATTGTCTCCCTACTCAAACTATAAAGGCCTCTGTCAACTATCAACAGAAACTTTTATTGGCTCTGTACAGTCTTCATCTAATCTTGGATGATATAATACTTTTTGGTGGTTTCTTGGACCAACTATGGACCCATGAGTGTAGACTTTCCAAGGTCATCCTAGCAAAGTGGTGACCCAAATTTCTACCTATAAAAGGTCTCAAATGGAGACATTACAATGGTGGAGTGGTAGCTATTGTTATAAAAAAATGTCAACAGAGGTTCGTGATCCTCCCAACTATAAACAATGTACAATTGGAAAAGGAGTATTGTGTCCTCCAGAAGCAGATTGGTCCTCTCTATCTGTCCTTACATATGGGGATGAAACTATGTACTAAAGCATTACTAGTCCCAAATTCCTATTGAAATCCCATCAATATTATGAATGTGGAACATGCATCAAGATCATAAGTTACTTTCTATGGAGCTCTATGTAGCCAATATTTATGTATCACATAGAGGTGTCCCAATATCTATACTAAACAATGCTCTATGATTGCAATGAATTTGGATGTATTTGGGATTCATTGAACAATCACCATGACTGTAACCTGTCCCCTTGACATGTGTAGTATTACTATCATGATGATCATCAATATCTCATCCAACATATTCTTTGGAACCTCACATGGTTGGGTCAATCCCCATGGAACCTAGTGATCAACATTCACTTCAATAATTGAGGCATCAAGAAAATAAATCTGCCACTAGATTCTTCATTACCCACCCTAAAAACTAACGTTAGTATTTTGGTGCATCTTCACCACACCCGGATGTACTCCCATAAGGGACATTTCATACTTACTCAAAGCCTCCTTCTACAATGCCACATGTATAAGTATTCTCCCTCAGAAATGAACGACGTTATCCTAGACTATAGAATCGGAATCAGGGGTATGCTCTTTGTGCAATTGAGCATATTGTGTTTTGTAGTCGACATCACCAAACCATGACTCCCTAACACACTATATGAGTTGAGGGTTGAAAACCATCGACATGATATAAGATTCTCCATCTACATCCATAGAGGATTTTTCAACTTAACCAACTCATCTAACACATAACTCAAGAAATACATGCTTAATATCTTTCTTAGAATGTCTTCCAGTACGTTCCCCTTACTTAGATTATATAAAAAATCAAGGTCATAGTATAATAGGAACAATAACAATAATCTTTGTCTCATGTTTAGGTAATTTTTTTGATAATTTGTACTTGAGACTCTTGTGGTTAGAGTATACAATAATCCACTCACCCATCATTTAGTGTGACTACATATAAAATGTGTAGAATACACCTTACAACTCAATATCATAGGTCATATAGTTCATTTCATGCTTTCTCAACTGGGGAAAACCACAGGCAATCACCAAATGACCAAACATTAGGACACATCAAAACCTATTCCTAATGCATCACAAAACACTATATACCCAACACCCTCTTCTAGTAATCTCTATATTAATACACTCATCATCCTTTGCAACAACTATTGAATGGATTATTGGTAATTATATTTCAAAAATAATGGTTTCCCCTTTCAGGTCAATTCCATAAAGGGTGATTCTACTCTATAAATTTCAGGTAGAAACCTTTGATAGTACCCTTCCAAACCCGAGAAACTCTGCAACATGGTTACACTATTTTATGGATCCAATGGGACCACCTCCTCAGTCATCAGTGGATCCCCTATGACTCTAACCTATTACATGATGATTCCTGGAGAGAAGATCTCCTAAATATAGAACTAACACTTTGAGAGAATCCAATAAATATTTCTCTCTCATAGTGAATCTATAACCAAACACTTGTGTGTCACATGCATCTCCTCTATCTCTGAGTACACTATGATTTCATGAATGATGTCCGCCATGAACATGTCTATATAAGGCTAGACAATCTTGTTCATTAGTCTCATTAAAACTTTTGGGGAATTTCTCTTACAAAATGACATCACAAAGTACTCTTAGGGGTAATATCAATATAATGTGGTTTTATTCAGTATATATTTATCATCTATAAAAAGATAATGATACCAAGACAAGAGGTAAAACATTGAGAACCAACTCAATTCAATTATCAGATCAAATAGATGACTGATCCTTGGTAGTGGATACTTATTCATCATGGACACCAGATTCACGCACCAAACATACACATATAACCTCAATATCTTTATTACCTTCTGGAAAATAATATTGGAGATGACCATGGTGAAACACATGGTCTCAAAAATCCCTTACATAGTAAGTCCTGAAGCTATACACTCAAATCATGATGCTATATGAGAGAAATATGATATGTAGGTGTAGATATTAGTTCCATACCAGTGTATGAATCCAAGAATATGTCAACCTCCTAATAGGGAGGAAATATAGGGACATACATAGTATCAAAATACTCATACTTTTCCACCAATACAAGAAACTAAAGACTTCTTTCATTCACTATACTTTGGGTGATATTGGACAACCATTGAGTAATCAGATGAACGCTCCTATGATTATCTCCATCCTACACAACATATGTATCAATTTCTTCAAAAAATTCAAAACCTGGGCTATTTTTTTATAGAAACACCACTTTCTATACCTTAAACATTCAATCTAGGCATGGACTATGGATAACTATCCCATACCGAGAATAAAATCGTAAGGCCATGACACGTCTACCAATATATCAAAACTGAAACTCTCGCCTCCTAATGTAAGGCCCCACTTTGGGAACTATTTTGTGACAATTGAATCCCCTCCCATAGGTATTTATAAATATAAAGTTCATTTCAATGGATCAAAATGTATATATGAGTATTGAACATAGTTCTTGGTAAGAAAAGAGTAATTGCAATCTGTTCGTATCAAAACATAAAATGAGGTGTGAAATAAATAGATCATACACCTAATTATCTGAGGATCACCAGGTTCATAGGCCTCCATCATCTAATGTTATCATTATCACTATCAGCAATGTCCCTGAGCCTGTGGGGGACAACCTAGTGGTGGTGCTGGTAATACGACGAACCACTTCAGGCCTCATGTGGCACTACCATCATCTATGCCAAGTCGACCTCCCGGTAGACCACCCATATCATGCATCATCCTTCTCCTCAATTCTACATTGATCATCTTCAGATCCACTTTATAAGGGATATGGTAATCGCATGTTAGATGTACATGACCAAAAAATAAGTAACACAAACTATCATTCATCTGACTTGTACTTCACTAGGAACCCCACATTGCTGATTATGCATACAGTGGTTTTCCAATTGAGTTTTTGACCCACATAGATACATACATCAGCTGACGACTCCCTACTACTGAAGACTGAACTTCCTGGTGCCTATAGGTACCTCTCATGACAAGTTTCTGCTCCATGATAAAGATCTCCAGTAGGAAAACATGATCCGCTACCCAATAATATGTAGGTATCTATGTGATATCCTAGATTCCATGATAACTTTGTATAATCCTTGATCAAAGGTATGACCACTAAATTATGGGTCTTGTACTATATTTGTGGAGCAGTGAGAATGATAATTAAACATCACTGAGTAATCTACCATAGTGTAACTACCCTAATATAGATGTCGGATATCATGTATGTTCATTGAGTGCAACATAGATAGGAAGAATTATTAATTGATGTTCCTCTTAATGTCATCCAAAGAGAAAGTCTCATAATGATTTGTATGGGTCAGTAACCTCCTCCATGTTTCATGTAATCCCTGAATAGTAGTAACATTGAGCACATCCATCTGGTTGGAAGGTTCCCTCACAAGTCAAAGACATGAGTTACTACCTCCATCCAATCCTCTTCTACCTATGGGTTTTTCTCACCCGAAAACATTGGAGTTTGATGAGTTTGGTACTCGTGAAATGCACCCAGCCTTCATGTATCTTCAGCTGATAGTTTTAGTATTAAATTCTACATTAGAGGTGGTAAAAAATCAATAAAACCACTACGTGGTTTCAAATCATGTTCATGTTGTATATCCAATACATGCCCCACACCAACACCTCATCACTTGGTGGATCAAAATCATAGTAGTGCAATTGGATACTGGAAGTATTTCTACATGGAGGCATCTTGAAACAAATCAAATTTACCAAATTCAATAAAGAATACCTGGTGAGTTGTAAGAAACAGGAAATTATTACACTCCAAAATCCTATATGAGGCATGTACCAATGTTTTACCTTCAACTAGTGTTTTCATGTACCGAGCCAAAAATTACAATTATGTTTCCTAATGTATATATACCTTGGCTGCTATACCAACACTAAATTTATTTTCTTGACATTCAAACACGAAACACTCAACACTACTTCCCCAACCCAACCTCACAGACTCTTGTTCCTTATGATTAATTGAATTCCTTGATATCCCTCTTTATTCACCTTTCCATATTGGGATCATATTGGGACTACCCCAATCCAATAAATTATGACCCATAGACTAGGAGATTTAATAGAATTAGAATATCCCAAAAAGGGAGACATCTTCCAATGTCATTGTACATATGCACACATCTCTAATAAAAAAATTACTAAATTGTAAAAACATTGTGTAAAAACTTAATCCATACCCAAATATACAAACCATTGAGTATGAAAGTAGTAAAATAGAATATAAACATTACAGTATTACATTCCCCCCAACAAATAAATGATTTTTTCAAATTGAATATAGTTGTTTCTAAAACACATCAGTATAAAACTGCACCTGATGGGTAGGTGTAGAACAGTCGTATGAAGATGTAAGAGAACACCTTGACTATATGATCACTATAAGAACCACATGGTCTTTTTATACCTATAACTTTTTCAATGCAATGATAGATTTCAGTAGAGAAGAAATGTGTGGGAAAAAGATTTGTAGGGGTGATTAAAACAATACTTAGTTAGACACCACGATGCCATAATATAATTTCACTAATTAATACATGATGTAACATAAAGAATTAAACAATGTGTATAGAAATGAAATAACCGAAGCATATAAAAATACATGAACTATACAATTAATAAATATAGGATATACAATATATGAAACACATGGTGTATACCATAAATAAATAAATGGTATACCATAATGGAAACATAAGATGCATTGTCAGATCACCTATGCATAAGTCTATAGAATGAAAAGAAGGATAATGAGATGGAGTCCATAGAATACCAAATATTAGTAACACATATAGTATTGATAACACACAAAGTGTCAATAAAACATGATATTTTGATAACCCTTGGAGTGTCGATAACACATGAAGATTCGATATCAAAAAATGTGTCAATAACACAAAATGTGTTGAAAAATTAGGGAGCGTAGATTAAATAATGAGTGTCGATAAAAAATGGATTGGTGATATGTGAGGCATCTATAGTTCAAGTAGTCACCAAATCACATAGTAACCAAGTCACATAGTCACCAATTCACATTGCCACATCCAACAACAAGATTATACTCGTAGAGAAGTGGTACTAGGAAAACCTACTATTCAATCCACTAGGTCATATTCCAAATTCCACAAAAAGATACTAATAATACCAAAAAGTTAAATTATTATCCAAAGGGTATCAATGATTCAAATGCCTCATCAAATATAAACACATATTGAGTGATACATTTATTATAAAAAGGATCATCATGGGTCCAGTCTGGGTTCCATGTGACCTCTCAAAAAAGAGCCGACTAGTCAAATGGCATGAACAAACATTGTCTAGACATGTTGTGCCCATTGGGCCTATGGTCTAGGTCCATATAGTGGGATGACATGGTGTTCCATACATAGTCCTCCCCAAACACATACCACCCGGCTCTATGCAGGGCACCATAACATTGACACTGTCGACCTGAAGTCTACTTGTTGCACGGCTTCGTGGCCCCCATGAGGTTCATGCTGCCAATCCTAAAAATGTCCCCTAGTCTCCACAAGTAGGACCACTCTGGACATGGGCTCTCATGCCGTCTCACTGAGATCGTGTCCTACTACCACTACCATCCTCCCCCTGGCCTCGATGTGGCCTCCTACAATGCTCTTCCTCCATCATCTACACTATCATTGGTCTTTCTCTTGTGTTAATCATGATCTTAAAATCCTTGTTCCTACAAATTCAAACCTCTTCATTATCCTGGGTGTATAATGTATTTGGTATCGGGTTCTTGTATCATTAATTGAAGTCACAAAAAATAATCTGCTTATAAAATCTTGAACAATGTGAAGAATGTGACGAATATGGGGAAAATAGAAGCATAAAACAGTCTAATTGAAGGATCTTGGCCTTTTGTCATGTCGGCCTCTATTCTTGATTATTAGAAGGATTAATAAAGAGAGATAAGAATTATAAAAAAGAACTATCACTTGATAACCCCATAATTTAACCATCCTGCAACAAAAATGATACCATATATCATCTTTTTTTTTGGTTAGTCTACATTCATCATTGGATCTGAGAAGGATAATGGATTAATAAAAAGATGAAACACCCTACCTATAATTTGGATCAGTTGATGAGGATGGTTGAGTCAATGGAATCAACACTCATCTATCCTGATTCTCCAAACCATCAACGTTCATTGGAATTATCTCTTTCTCCACATGTAAATGGAATTCAAGTATTATGATGATATCAATTAATTCTTTGAATATGTTCATTTTTTAGACATATAACCTTCATTCGCATAAGAAAATACTTTTATTAAAATAATTGTTAATGTTGCATCTAAAAATGAAAATTTTTGTCTGGGACACGATGAAAGATGATCGGACCCACATAAGGTAAAGATATTGTTCCTAACAATTTCAATGTTCTTATATTTTAATGAAAATCTCCTGTAACTTTTTAATAAAAAATTAAAATAATTCAATGAACTATTTCAAGTTTATTGGGCCACACAACATCATTTCATTTGTACCTATTTCATCAATTTTTCCAAATAAATTTATAGATTTGAAACCATAGAAATCTGAGTCCTTACATATAATATCAAGAATCTTGAAGGGTCCAATCTACATTCGAATTAGATTTCCATTCATCCAAAATATAAAGACTCAATAATATGTATTTATTATGAAGAATATATCTTCACCAATATAAAAATATATTTCTCAACAATGATTATAACAATATCTCTTCAATGGAATTTGGGAAACCCATATATGTTGCATGATGGTCTTCATATTTTCATTAAATTACCAACTATTTAATGTACCAACAACTAATTTTCACCCATATATCCTAGAAATAATGTGTTCTAAATATTTTCCCATGATGGCATTCATATAGATCCATATAGATGAATGAGCTGAATATATTATTGTATGATAACATGTGTAATGGATGATGTTGATCCTGCCCTACAGTTATGTCTCTCGAGCATTCTCTCATCACGGATTCCAGTTTTCGGACATTTTAATGTGTTTGGGAGTCATTTTGGGCATGATAAGTCAAAAAAATTATAAACCCATTATTTATTAAATAATTGATACTTCTCAATTAAATGTCGGTGAGTATCGAATCATGATATTCTATAATCAATATCGGTTAACCTTACAACCTCACCAATTCACTAATATATATAAATTAATATTGGTAAAGTGAGAAGTAAAATCAAGTCATAATTATTTAATATGTATTTTTAATATGATACATAATGAACCATATAGAATAGTCTCTTATAGATGTCCTTGGATGTCAAATGACAATGTCCAAAATAATGTTTTCCAATTTTCATGTAGGTATGGATAATTGTTTCACCATACCCTTATACTTTTTCATTGAAGCCTTAAACTATTAAAATATAAGGAACATTGATGTATATTAATTGATATCCATCTACATATTGTACCACAAAATATTCTATTTTAGATATAAATATAATTTCATGATCCATTCATGGATGGACATGATTGATCTCTGTGAATATTTGAAAATATACCAATTTATTTCCTTATTTAATTGTAAAGATTTTCAAGACCCAAATATCTGACTCATTCCTCATCATGTTTTTGCAATGAGGATTTACAATTTCTAAGAGCATCATCCTTCAACTGAATATTCACACTAACACATTATTAATCTTTTATCTTCCCTAAAATTTATTCATTAGAACTATTTGTTAATGGAATGATGATGCCCCTTTCATTATGATTCACATGTCCATCATTTTCATGTTTAATAGCAATTGATCCTTCTCAATTATCATAATTGAAAATGTTATAGGATATTTTTTACTTAGATAAACTAATGCATTACATTAATTACCAATATGGTATTGTATTGTGATGTCATAATAATTTATGAGTTCTAATGATCTTCACTTGTGTATTTTTTCCTTCTTCTATGTGAATATTTATTTGAGGGTCTTGTGATTGGTATATATTTCACTCCAATCCTTATAGTGATAGTGATTCCATATTTTCAATGCATATATGAGAGATTATCATTCCATACCACACATGTGATAATATTTCAAATGAGCATGCAACATCCTTGAGTTGAAGAATTTCACATTATCATTTATCATATGTAAAAAATAAAAATCCCTTATATGAAGCATCATTTTATACCAAAACGTTTTCAATAATTTTATGTATATTATGTAAAAGTGAAGTAATAATACTCTTTGTTAACTGTTTGAATGAGTATTCACATACACCAATACAAAAAACTTTATTCATTCCGATCCATCATGGTTAGTGTATTTTCAAATTAGGATATGTTACTGAAAAACATCTATAATACAAATACAGATGAAGAAAACTACAAATATATATTACATATTATTATTTGTTCATTACTCAAATGTGTTTATTTTAAAATGACCCACATATATTCCTTATCTAATGATAAGATGCCCCGATAATTTTTCATACACGATCCATAACTCAAATTAATTATACATTTCATATTTTTTCCCCTGCACAATTATTCTATAAAATTATTCAAATATTACTTTTTTTCCTCCGATATCATTTAGTGTATTAGAATATCTTCTATAAAGACTACCATTATTTTTTTATGATAATATATAATGAATATATTCACTAATTAAATGAAATATATGGGGCATTAGTGAGTCGGAAGGGAATCACTATGAAATCATAATGTCAATATATAACATGAACTGTAGTTTTTTAATATCATAAATCATCAAATATAATTGAAATAATATCGACTGAAAGTATATCATTGATAAAAACATATCCACTTCAAATTAATGGAATAAGTAATATATCTATGGAACATGACACTTTTTATTTGTTTTTATTTTGTTCAGATCACTATAATCGTTGAAGATACACGATGATTCATCGTTCTTCCTAATGAAGAGGATATGTGTACCCCGTTGTGAAGAAAATTAGAATATGAACCTGTAGTCCATATTCCCATTTAACAACTTCTTGAGTTCATAAATCTCAATGGTGGATATTATTTATGGGGAATTTTATATGATAAGAGATCTATGTAAATGTTCAATTGATAACTCATTCTCTCAGTCTATAGGAATTCCAAGAAATTTTTCAGGGAATACATAAGTGTATTCCCTCACAATATGAATGTATGTGAGTATTATCCTTTACATTGTCTTAATAATTTGTGTTTGATATTATTTATTAGAATATAATAGTATCCAAAATTTGGGAAATCATTCTGATGGAAATTAATACACTTATACACACTTTTACAGAATTATTAGATTTCTCAGGATGTGATGACTAATATCAATTTACTAAAAGTTTGTGATTTATTTTTATTCAAATAACTAATCCAATCCCAATAATTATTAAAAAACTACTAAAGTAATTTATACTATTTTTTATAGTAGGTTAAATCCGAAAACCATAACTAGGGAAGATTTATTATAATTAGATTCTATAATTTCTCCATTACCTGTTCTCACGAATAACTCAACATTATTATTTTTAGGGGGAGATGGAATTGTTAAACTACAAATTCATGATATGAACATATTTTCAACATCATAATGGAATAGTATTTTAATTATTGTTTAATTAATTACTAGTGGACCTATCACCACATTATTATTGGGATCAACCTCATCATTATTGAAACCATAAGCCCTTCATTACTTACTAGGAGGCTCCTTTTACTTATCTTAATAGAAAACACATGACTTAGGGAATTGGATCGCATAATTACAAGATTACTTGCATATTTAAGAGTAAATTAAATTCCTATTTTTTATATGAATATTCATTTCTTCCTAAAATTTTTTGGTCTTCTTCGAATCCATTTGGAAACAATTACTCAAATTTGTTTTTATCACATTTTTTTGGAATCTTTTGATTCCCCTTATATATTTACGATGATTTTTATTCCCAAAATATTTATGCGTGGGATGTTTTGTTTTTATTCATTCATGTGATTTATCTCTTAATTCTCCCATATTTAATTTTTGTTTTATACATTTTCTCTTCATTCCCATTGAGACCCTTGACAGTCTCTAATTTAATATTCAACCTTAAGGGAACAACTAAAAAACATATAATAGATTTCAATTTATTGAGTCATAAATTCAATTAAAAGATTAATATTTCTCCCACAAGAGAAATGAACAACATTACATTTAGTCATCATGACATCAAAATAGGAATAATTTGAAAGCCATGTGATGTTGGCCTAAAACACCCTAATAGAAACTTCATCCTTTTTCTTCAGTCAAAGGAACCCCTATCGACCTTAAAATTTATATTTAAATTATTTAATTTTCAATTTTTTTTCTAGAATACATAATTTTCCATGAAATTAATTTCAACCATTTATTTTATGTTTTTATTTAATTTCGAACATTTATAAGGTTCCACAAATAAATAATATGTTATTAGTTGACATTCAATTATTATAGGAATTGGTGAATAGAGAATATATTCTAAATGTATTTTATCCATTGTTTTATGATAAGGATATCTGAATGTCAATAAATATAGAATTTCTTTGTCACATAATGTATTCAATAACAACATTCCTTCATTATTCATGTTATTATTAATTTTTTTATATAGTTGAGATTGTAATTTGTGGATGTTTAGGGATCCCATTCACATTAATTTTTCCACATCATTAGAGAATCATTAAATTACAAAACACATTGATTATGGTAATGACTTCTCATATTTCTCTTGATTATCTATAAAATTAGGGGATGGAATTCATTGCTAATAAAAATACAGAATGGATACATTGAATATAGAATGTTAATATTTTAATTAAAATGTATATCCTAAAATGGGATTCAATAAGTTTTAATGTAATATATCCATGGTGATATAATTATCCCTTGGGTTACTAAATAAGATATCTAGACATAATATCTAATAATAAGTAGTCTTTCCTCTGATACAAAAAAAATTTATATAATCTTTTTTATCATAATATTACTTGATTTTAATCATTATTATAAATGAAATATAAACCAGGGATCAATATGTGTTGTTTCATTAGGGGAATACGATCATAATAAGAATACATTATATAAAAATAAAAATTCATATTTATAATCTTAATTATGTGTTTATAACTCCCATTCAGATCCAACATCACCATAGGATAACCTGTGGAATACAAAAAGATAAAGGATGAGCATAAAATAAAATTAACAGAATAAATATTGGTAATTAATCAAAACACATCAATTAAAATGAATTATATGATTACATAAAAGGAATGAAACATTAATAATAATATGGAAGCATAACATATAGAACATTGAATCATATTAACATGGATACATAAGAATGTGGAATAACCCTACAACAAAACCTAAATATTTGTCAAATGTAATTACTTTGATTATATCACATGGGGGAAAAGTCCCATAATAAATTAGTTTTACACTATAATACAATAAAAGATGTATCAAGAGACTATATATTAACCAATTAATTTTATGAAAATATGGGATATCACATTATTACATGTTCAATCATTTTTGTTCCACATAAAGAATCAAATATATGGAATAATCATAAGGGTTACCCATGGAATGAATTGAGTATCATAATCATGTTATAAGGAATAACCAAAGGGCACATTAAAATGGTATATATGAAAGAAGTTATTACGTAATATACATAAAATAATAATGTAAATTTACAAATATATCATGAATTATGATTTCATAATGAAATGTGTGCATTGAAAATTGTGATTTGGAAGCATTAAAAATGATCCAATTTAGTTCTGTATAAAGGGAATGATTAAAGAATGATTAAAAATGAAAAAAGAATAAGTGTATTTATAAAAATAATAATGAAATATTTTTCCATGATATAATGATATATTATACAAAAGTTTTGGTGTATTGAAAAAACCATATGGAGTGTTTTTGAAATCTGGTGCATGACATTGATGTTCCCATTAATTGTGTCTCCATATCAAGAGAAATTGAGATCTGAATATTTTAAAACCACTATATTCCAATAAATGATGAAATAATTGAGACATATAAATTTTTATGGAAAATATAGACAGTTTTTAGGTCTGTTATAGAATAATATTTAAGAAATAAATTGGGGAAAAGAGAGAGAAATGGAAACATAAATGAAAAATATAGGTTCTGAGAGACCCCTTACCTCATTTAAAAATTCGTTATATATATATATTTATTGTCCTATATAATAACATTTTATTTATTAATTATATAACCCAGACCCTCATCTATATTTATATGGTTTATCAAAACATTGTTATGTTTATTTATGTCCATTTAAACTAGTTATATTGTTTAATTTCGTCATTTATGGATTATTTATTTAATGGTTTCATATCCTATTCGATTATGTAAAATTGTGGATGTTATTTTAAAATGGGAATATTCAAAAATAAGTGAAATTATATGGAATTATTGAACATAAATATGTCTAAATATTCCTATCTATCATATGTTTTTTCCAGTATGTCGATGATTCATATGATAAAACATTAATGAAAAATGTTTAGTTTATTTGTGCAATTTTTCCCATCATCACGAATTAGATTAATTTTATTTAATTATATATATATATATATATTAGTTATAGAAAAATAAAAGAATCATAATATACATATTAAAATATTTTTCAACTATAATAGTCGATTAATGATCAGTATTTATGGTAGTAATGGAAAAAAAATAATTGTCCGTGAAGGCAGTGAACCGAATTATCACAAACAATTTGTTAAATTTTAGAATAAAAAGAGAATGGAATATATTTAATGGTGGGAGTCACATTTACAGAAAATTATTATAGTATATATATATATATATGATAATGGGGATATTATTATGTATAGATAGAGTAGGTGAAGGGAGGATATGAAAAAAAATTTAAATAGATGGATTGAGGATCATACCTCATGAATTTTGTCTCATTGAGAACCTCATAAAGGCACTTTTATTTGGTATTTTTTATACCAGATGCACTTGTACATGGAATGTGGTTTTGGAATGGATTTTGTAGAGTATTTATAATCTATAAGGCTTAGAATATTTGTCGATATGGAGTGAAAATGGGTGGTATTTATTTGGGAGATGAGTGTTATTTGTTGGAATATTCACTAGTTAATTCATTTTATTAAAGAATATAAATTGTATGTATTTTTATAAATAAATATATTAAATGGATTGGGAGTAATAATAATTGTGATTTTTATAATTATTATATAATCCATGACTCAAAAAATTCTTTTATTTTTTCAATAATGTATTATACCAAGATTTATTTTATTTAACAATTAGAAAAATTAGAATTTGAAAGAAATCGTTAAAAAGTTAACCATAAAAACAATTTGATATTTAGATTTAAAAATCCAGATCTTTTTTATTAATATAATTTTAAAAATATGTGAATAATACTTTTTAATAAAATCAATTTTTTTTTGAAAAATAATAATTTTCCTATTATAATTGATTTTGTAACCGATTTATGAATTAATTAATGACTCTTAAAATAGTATTACTTTTTTAGGGAAACAAAATATTATCTGATTTATTTATATTAGGAAAATAAATTTTTATTTAAACATTATATTATTTTTAATGTTGTAAATAAACATTTACATTTTACAATAATTTAAACAACGTATTAATGGTAATGAAAACATTTATACATATATTCCATGTTATAAATATATCATATTTGAATTTATAATTTACTGAAATTTTATTTTATACCTTCACAGGATGGGTTGATATTCTAAATGTCATATTAATTTTTATAATGGTTACATTACTATTCCAATAGACCTGTTAGTATTATAATGATATATGTTTCGTTATTTGTATAAATACACGATATTTTATTCCTTATTATGTTAACTTTAATTTCACATAAGGTTATATATATACATTCATATTTAGAATTAATATTTTATTTCTTGTATTAATTTTATTTTTATATATTTTTTTGTGAGTGAGGTCATTATAGTGAATCAGGAATATACAAAATTTACAGTTATAATTATATTAGATTTTATCTATTGTCCCACTATAATATTGAGAATTATTATTTTTTATTTTCTAACTCGTGTACCATTAATAATTTATTAGAATAAATTTTTATCGGTTATCTATGTCATGCATGTGTACTGAGACATATTAATGAAAATCACATATATAAAATATGGGGTTATTGTGACAGAAATAATCCGAATGTTTGGAAAATATTCTACAGGTGTAGGAAAAATAGGTGAACATATATTAGTATTCAAGAATCATAATATATAATTTATTGTTTTCATTCACAGTTATTTTATTTGGTTCAGGTATTAAAATTTGATGGATTTTTGTCTTGTTTTTCATATTGATACAACAAGGTTTTATAGATTATTATTTTATCATATTGATTTTATATATTTATATCTCCTCTCCATGTATATGTGTTGGTCATATATCTATAATAATGTAATTGTCTAACAATAGATTGATTAAGTCCCATGACACAAGTCAACCATCTCATTTATATTGTGTAGAACACATCATGTGACGTGACACGCTATCTTCAACCATGTTATTTGGGATGGGGATATCCATGAATGAAATACTGAATGATTTTTTGTTTATATAATTGTACTAACAATTATAAAAAATATTTATTTTATCATCCATTTTATATAAATTCCACATCAGATATATTAATTATTTTAATAAAATTGATTAATAGAGATATTAATTTGAATTATTATGTGTTACATTATTAGGAAATCATATGATATTTATATCATATATTATTATAAGTCTATAAAAAATTTCATAATATCATTAAATTTAATTTTTTATAAAAATTTACATGGTAAATATATATTTGGTAGGATTACCATGCCATTATGAAGGTAATTCTGTCAAAGTATTATGAGATATAATAAATGTAGTATCAATTTTCTACATGGGTCCTACCACATGAGATTGATGAAAATACCCTTTATAGAGATAAAAGTATTCATGTATTGAGTTTCATAGGGGAAATATTTGTTTAATATTGTTATTCCACATTATATTGATTTTAATGACAATAAATATATTGTGTCATGTACAATATTCAATTAATTTTTTTTTTAAACTTATAATATATTAATTGATATTGGAAGTTGTAAATTTATATTCAAATGTGGCGATATATAAACAATTAATTGAGATGCATTTTATTTAGTTTCATTCATATCTACTCATTAGGTGTAATAATTGGAAAAATAAATAGTTCATGTAGTGATTTTTTCATATAGATAACGATTGACTAGTAAAAATTGATATCAGAGACCCTTCATTGGTTTTTAACCTCAATTTGAGAATCCAATATCATTAGAGACTTCAATAGTTTTTGGATGAGATATTTAGTGTCATTATTATTTAAATAAACCATGGATGATCAATATATATCTTAGTTTTTTTCATCCAAACATTCCATTGAGTTAATAAACCCACAAAAATCTAAGGCACATATATTACATGTCAATCAATTAGTGCATGTGGGGGGTATTTCAATTTTCCCTCCATGTTAACTATCGCTTATAAATATAATAGACAATGTTACACCTATATATCATGGACGATATCATATATAATTTTATTAGATAACCCCCTCAATGAAAACATATTTTTCATTATGGATGTTTGTGTCGTCATTATGGGATTGTAACCCCCACCATTGCATATTGCAGATAAAAGAGGGTCTCCAAAATGGCCGCATAGATTTGAAATAAAATTTATTAGTGATGGGTACTTAGGGATCATTAAGTTATTAGTAATTGTTTTATTTCCTAGTCCCCATTGACATATGAACTTTATATAGGTATGTTGTAAATACTTTCAGGATTCTTTATATAAGGGTTTCCCTATTCATGATGAATTTTTGAATTTCAATTAATTATTTGGTAACACATTAGTTATTTATCCTTCGAAGGCCATATTCTATCACTACATTGGTTTATAGTGTATACTACTAGTTATTATTATAAAAACATCAAAATGGGCCTCACTCACATTGATGATGTATTATTGCACACAATAAACTATATGGATGATACATTTATGAACATGGGGTTATTGGATCTTGAGCCCAGTATCACATGAAAATGAATGTTTTTACTATTCATTTAGGTATAATATAATGTGACATTACTATTTCCTTAAAAGTGATAATGATAAATATTTATTATGGGGTATTGATATTGTTGTTTCTACTACATTTTGTAGTTATAATTTTTTTATTATGTATGAATTATGTGTTTCCCATTAATATTTTCATAATATTTGTCATTATCTATGATTAATGAATTGGTATTGTATAATATTTTTTCTATTTATATGTTCTATTTTATGCATATATGGCCTCTGATTTTTTAATATGATATTTAGGATCTAGTCAATATCGCTGGGAATATTAAAGGATTTATAGAGGAACTCTTGATTTAATTTTATCCTAGATAGTTTCATTGTGATTTGAGTTAAGGAATAATTATATCATAGTTGATGGTTTATATGAATAGAGAATGTAGAAAGATTTCATTTGATGGAGGATTGGGAATTTAGGGAAATCATATTATGTGTTATTGAGTACATGAATTTTATGAAGGAATCCATCATAGGTGTTTGTAGCTGACATATCATTTTACCAGCACATAAAAATATTTCCATCAATATAAAAAAAACTATTGGATTACTTTGAAAAAAAAATTTAGGAAAAAGAATCTTTTTAAATTCCATATTGTATATTTTTCTCCTATACAAAATCAAATATAAGAAAAATATATTTTTTTATTTATAGTTGTTCATCTTATTGAATATAATATTTCTTCCCTTAGATAGTAATATCATATTCAGATGTGGTGTTATATCACACCCAATCAAATTATATATATTTGTAATTCTCTAATTAGATATGTTATATGAAATTTAAATAATGACTTATATAGTTATTACATATATCTAATGCGTAGATATATTTTATCCCACCAATTATGTAAATATATAAACATGTTCTGACGGAGTCAATGTTTTTCATCTCTGTATACGATGAGACATCCCATAAGATGTCCTTGTTACACGACTTTCTATCATAATGGGTTTCTTAGGATTCATAGTGATTCAAATAATTTAGAAAGGGGGATTGAATATATTTGAAGTTTGGGATATTGAATGATGTTTATGTACCTACTAAATAAAATATTCTTATTTTGTTTAGTATAATTCATTATATGGAATTAAACTTATTTATGGTGAATACATTGATATATAATAAGTTAAAAATAATTAGATCAATATTTGGGAACAAATTAAGTATTTCTGTATATCATGATTTTGAGGACAGTATTAGTATAATTTTTGTTGGACTTTCAATAAGGAATCATGTCACTTTTTTACAGTACATTTTTTTAATAACCTCACAAAAAAAACCCGAGATGTGATATAAAATGAGATTCATGGATCCATGAAGCTATTAAGGGAATATATGGTGTGATTTGAGCCATGGATACAACTATTTAAATCTATACCAATGCTGGAGTTTGAGGTTGGTTCGTCAAGAGTGACGTTATTCTTTAGGAGAGACAACCAGTGTCCACGGTGGGTTACAGGCACCCATTGGCTGTTTTTATAGATATTATTTTATGAAGGACAACAAAGATAATATTAATGGTTGTATACACATTTTCTATCCCAAAGGATAAAATACATTGGGGTCTAAAAAATGATCATGTATTTATCTTATAGGTCTAGTAATTCATGTTGGGGTAAAGGTTGCCATGATCCCCTTTTAATGATGAAGTTAGAAATTGATGATATTATATAAGGAAACATATATAACAATACTTATTTGATAAAAAAACAATATGTTGTCCCAAACATGGCTCGATAATTAAAACCTCAAGGAGAGAGTATCGCCAGTATAGGATGATGAGTAACATGAGCTGATGGAGGAGGATTTTTATTCAATATAAATCGACGAGATCCTAAATGTGTTTCTCATAGGGAATTGTGTTTTTAAATTTAGATACATGTCTATATACATGTGGAAAATTTATATCACCATGTATCAACAGATATGTCTCAATCATAATTAGTTATAGTGTCTGGTCTACTAGTGTCGTCCTTATCTACAACACTTATGATACTATCTCAATAAAATAAAATTAATCTTATTATTCGTTTCCTCCATTAGTGTAATATTATTCTCAACTATAAGTGGTATTATTTGGAACTAATTTAACACTGATGTGGCCCTTTACATCATACTAGTTATGGAATACTTATCCATTATCAAGGAATATTTAGATTTTATCAACATTTGTAGTTGGGGTTTGGTTTAGTGGTAAGCACCCCTTAATCATACATGGAAAATGGGGGTTCAAACCCATTGGGTGCAGGTAATGTAGCAGTACTATAGAAATGGCGTCACATTAGAAACTGAGGGACTATAGCTGTAGCACATCACTATAGAATTTACAGGGTACTTCAGCAGCACCGATAATGTGTGACACTGTAGCAACACTGTTACTGTAGCAGAACTATTCACAGAATGGACCATGGACCAAAAAATTGGGCCAACAGGCCATGTAATGGGCTAAATTCCCACTGGTCCTTCGGGCAATGTAATGGGTCTCCCTCTACCAAGTAAAAGAGGTCTTTCATTTCCTTTAATAATAAATAAGGATTCGGCCCCAACCTTTTAAAAAATATTTTATCCAAATAAAGTTACGTAAAAAACGTGTCTAGTTTGACAATTATTAGATATTTATGTAATTTATTGAACCAAATAAAATCTAACCTAATAATATTGTAGCTGAATAACCAAATTGTTTGTGTTTATCCTTATATTGAATTAATTAATTTGAATAACATTATCATCAAGTCATGGTGGATTTTATGTATTTTTTCAAAAGTAAATACAAATGCATATAATTTTTTACAAGATGAAGTTTAGGATTATCAAATATTATATGATATTTTCGCTATCATTTTAAAAAAATAATCAGAACCTGACTAATATTGGAGAACTGAAAAGGGAGAGAAAATTATTTGGTTAAATTTTTATTTATTATTATTGTTCCATTTGGTAGCATCAATTAATATTTTATGACATATCATAATTGTTTATGCATTTTTGTGATTATTGTTTGATAGTGCATATAAAAATATAAAATGAATACACTATTTAGTGGATTAATAATTATTTAAACATAATACATAAATAATGTGGTATTTGAAAATAATAATGTAGTCAAGATATTATATCCTGTGGTTTTTGAAGGATAGTTTATAGAAGATATCATTTTGGTTTAACAATTGTATCTAAGAGTTCATATTAATGTAATTTTATATAATGAACATTTTTGATATGTTAGTGGGATTCAAAATAATAACTCAAACATCCATATAATTCATTATGGAAATTTTGATAAATGACTATATTTTATATTATCTGATTGAGTATGGGAATACTATAGATTTTATGATTATTGGGTGATTTCATTATGAGGATAGAAATTATGTTAAATTAAAAAGTAATTCATTTTTATTTTTTACGATCATTTTATGTGGATGATTTCCACGGAGGGTGGAGCATAATTTGACCATATTATTGTTTAGGATGTTATGGACTGTAATTATTCTAATAATTTTTTCCATGTAAAATATTCTTATGATAATATTATTTCAGTAAATCAAGAAATTAGTTTGTCACATGATCCATTATATAAAAAATTCATTGAAGAAAACAACATATACAGGGTATGTAGGATGTTTAATTAGGATACACCACCATCAAATTGAATGTGGTTACACATAGATAAACAAAAATATAAAAAATAGTGATTATTAAAAAGGATTAGTTCATATCCAATATTGTTCATTCATCAGCTTATGGATATCAAATAGATCTTAGGTAGTCTAGTTTATAGTCAATAGCCATTAGACCCAGTTCATGATTTTAGAAATCTTCAATAATCAGTCAATTCCATATCTTGATGGACATTTATAAGGGGTAAATTCTGAAATATTTAACATCAATAGAAGGAACATATACAACTGAAATGATCCAAATCAATATAAATAAATTATTTGTATCCCTCATCTGAAAATTATAATGAATCCTATAAATTTTCAATATGATACAATTTTTTAATTTTTTTCCCATCATAGAATAAAAAATCATGTTTAGTTGAACAACCTATTATCAAATCTATTTACAAACATATCACAAAACTTTTCTTGATCTTGTGTCCAAAATCAAAACATTCATAACGGAAATAGTCTTTTCTTCAGAAGATCTTCAAAAATCACCACGAAATAAGGTAATAATTTTCATAATTTCCATATGAAAAATGAAGTATAAACATCTAGTTATATTATTCTAAATGAAACATTACCATCAACTACCCTTATTTAATATGATTATTTAATGAAATTAATTAAATAATATCTATTAAATGAAATAGAAAAAAAATCATTGACTGATAGATGCATCCTGATGACGCCCGCACTTTAATCTATAGATGTGCCCCCTAGAAATATGTCACCCTACTAAATAGTACTGAAATAACCCATTCTAAGAAATAGAAATTTCTGTATAATCAATGTCCCAACATAGTGTCTTGAAAATCTATATGAATAAAATATAGGGAGGTAAATAAAACATGTAGATAGAATAAAACTAAACTCACACAATTGTGGTGTTGTATTATTTCTATATTTTATGTATTATATTTTTTACTGATACAGATGAAGGTGGTGATTTATTTTGGATCACGGTATATTAAATTTTAAGAGATGAAATATGGAATCCATGATTTAGAGAACTCAATAGCTTTATTCTTCAAAAATAACATAAGACACTACATTATGAGTTAGTTAATCTTGTTATAAATGAATCATAAGATTTTAAATTATATATTCTCAATGATAGAAATTAATATGAGGTAAATGTGATAACATGAGTTCATATAGTAATATTACATTGGGAAAGATGAATCTCCCATGAAAGGGGAATGTTTTGGCTTAGTATACTCATATGAAAAACCATGATCATATATTTTAAATGGTTTTAATAGTTTTTTTATATTTTATTTTATATTATTTTTTTGTTTAAATATATGTCACTTTAAATTGATATTGGACTCCCCATAATTCTTCATCAATTGAGGAAGTTCAAACATGTTACAATGAAAGTAACCTCAATGAAGTAAAAATATTAAAGTGGAATAAATAAGATAAAATATCTGAATGATGGACCACGTCCATTGCCATTATGTATAGCTATTGGTTCATCCATGTTTGTGATATTATGATTCGTGGATGTTTCATACATCCCATTTGGATGAGTACCCTAGCATGAATTAGTTTTATAAAGACCATATGAATCAATTTCTATTTCTTGAAATGAAGATATTTGTCATGAAATACATATTATTGTTCAATAGAAGTCAACATGTGCTGGTTAGTCACTATATTCTATAATCTTTAATATAGACACCCTGATACTATATATTTGATGAAGAATATTATATAAATATATTCCATAAATTTTCATGCATGATATATGATAATAAATTATGTTTCTTAGATTATATTCGCATATCTAAGTAAAATAAATCACATTATACCTTTATGTGTGTATAAAATAAGGGGGAGTTAGGTTTTCTTATTTATTATGAAGTTATATTTTATTATGTATTTACCTCAGCAATAACGACCCTCTACTATTCAAAAATCACAACCAATTTGTTTACGATGCCCCAATATGATTTCTTGTCATAGTTATGGTTGTGTAATACAATCGATTCCCTGATATATTACAATGTTAAGATGATCATTTAGGTTTAAGAGTATTTATTTTATACACCCAATATAACATTTTTAATGAGTTTTCGACATCGGTTTCACTTATGAGAGTTTACATAAAAAAATATATAGTATTTCACTATCATTGTGGAACCATTTCCGGACATCTAATTTATATTCTATAGATATCCAATTTTTTAGATTTTTATTATTGGTAAATTTTTTATGGGAATAGATTTTGTTTTGTTGATTATAAGGATGCAACATATAATACTTGATAAGGTGAGATCATCTCTGATCATTATAAAGTTCAATGCTAACTGACGGTTGATGTAATTAATTAGTAATGAGAGAGACAACGAGTTCTTCAAATTATCACAATGTAATGTATATTCATTAATTTTTTGGGCAATTATGATGACTAAAATGTTTTTCCTAATATTATAGATCATAAATGAGGTTGGAAAAAATTATTATGACAATGTTATTCCATCATTTTTAGACTAGGTGTTCAATTTATTCTATAAGTCTTAGTCTAGAATTAATATGATTAATTTATCAGACATGGTCAATTGGGATGATCTGCATTGAAGGGATGAAACCACCTTCAATGGTTACATAACTGTGATTAAAGACCAATAATATAATAACATTTGGGGAAGAGTGATTCCATTGGTAAATATCATGTAAAAGTGTATGATTTTTATGGAGATACCAATAAAATTTGATAATCATATATGGAATCTCCATCATTATATCATTGATTAAGTTGTTCTTTTTAGATGAAATACCTTAAATTCGGTGAGTGGGTAGAGAAACAAATTTTCATTTAATATACATTAATTTAAATTAATATGTTATATATTATATAATATTTTATGAAGATAATTGTATATTTTATATTCAACATTATATAAATTAAAATTGTAATTCCTTATTGAAATATTGATGACATGTTTATCAATAATTTGTAATTTTAGAAATTATGAGGTTGTTATAACTTCATGAATATGTTATGTGAATCTGTATTATTAATTATTTTATAATTTTATTCACTATAAATTAATTTTTTTATATTAGTAATGTGTAACCGATAAATTTTTAGTGTCTATGAAAATGATATATTAGAGGGAAATATAGAAAATTATATTTTAATGTAATTTCATTGGAATGTTTGTCGTATTAAATAATATATTTGAAGAGGATAAAAACATGGAATTTAACTTGTGAATTTATGAGAGTTTATAATTTAAAATATATATATACATTAAGTTGAATGTTTATGTTTTCGTAACATTTATTTTCTATCTATGAAAATTTTGAAAAATATTATTTTAATTTTTATATTCTCTCATTCCTTACTTGTGTTGGAATATTAAATGGAATTAACACATTGTTCTATATTGGTGGATTGAAATATATGAGAAAAAATAATTACAATAAAAAATAAAAAATTATATATTATGGTATCTATGAATAACATTAATTGTGGAAATCAATGTATGAATATTTACAGCAATAACTTACAAGGAATCAATTATGAATTTATCCCCTATTATATATGTATATTGGAATTAAATAAAAAACAGTAAGTAATATAATCATATAGTATAATGTTTTAATTATATATTTTTTAATATTTTAATAAATTTTGAATTATAAAAAATAAAATTTATAGAAATTATATTAGAAATGAAATACTATTGAATTCGAATGTAGGATATTTTTTCCAAAAAAATAAGCGTATATATGTTATTTTATTATTTAAAATGAGATTATGAGTGATTTTTTATATTATGAATTTTTTTTATCATTGATATTATTATTAATTTTCATTTTTTTTACCATCTGATATTGATTTATGTACCTAATTGATAATTGGATCCAAAATTGGGAAAAACCAATAAAAAAACCATATTGGGGAGAAATATCAATTTATTTAGGAACTGTAGAATTTCTTATTTCTATTATTCAACGGTTTAGAGAATCTATAAATATAATTGGAAATATTGTTTTTTATTCATAGAAGAAAATGACCCTATAATTTGAAAATAGTCATAAAATATCTTCATGGATATACTATATATTATTATTGTGGAAGAATTTGTAGAGTGAATTTTAAGGGGTGGTAAATATTTCTACAAGTCTATACCAAATTACTTTTTGTGTGGTGTAAAATCATATATTTTTTCAAATATATTTTTTCCATAAAATTATTTTCCCTTCTAATATTTTAGGACAACTTTTTTTGATTTTATAGAGGGGTTTTTCATGATGTTAGATAGTCTACATGATTTAAAACATGTGTTCTATGGTTCTCTTCATTTATATATTCATATATTTAAATTAGAAAAATAAATAGAATATAAAAATATTTTTTTTTAATTTTGAACATGATTTTATGATCATATTTATCAGTAGATATAATTTAGGGGGGGTTAAGTGTGCTTTATTAATCATAGGATCATATTGAAATCAATATTGTTTGGATGAGACATTCAAAATCCAAAATATGTTGTTAACCCCTAGTAAAATACCATTATAACAAAATAGGTCATCTTCACCCATGTAGACATTTACAAACCCACACAGATCAAATTAGAGGGACATATATTTTGATCACATTTGGAATGGGGGTTTTAACCCATGTTTTGGTATAGAGAGGCTTCCATATTAAACTAATTGAGTAAGATAACTAGTATATGATGGAATTATAGCCCTCCACACATTGCGTTATTGAACCACACTATTTAAAATTTATTTACGTCGATCAGTTATGTATCCTCCATTGGTATTGGAAAACCAATCATCCAAATAACATGTAAATCTATTATTATATGGTTTGAGGTTCTCATGTCGTTTCATTCAATACATTGTAATATAGGTAATCATACTATGTGTTATTATTTTCACCCATAAATTGGTTTTTTTCTTTAAATATAGAGGTTTCATAGTTAATTCATAGTACGATAGTGACTTCATTTCATGAGGATCTAGAATATTTAGATATTTTTCTCTCACGTTAGTGATAATAATTTTAATAATTTTTTCATGGAGTTAAAATAAATTAATGTTTCATTTTATTGTTTTTTGTGTTTTCTAATTCATTTAAAAATTAATATTTTTTAATTTCCCTTTAAATATAGTGTTTCATTTATCACAATATCATGGATAATTGATACATGTTATGTCAATGTTACCATACATTTTATTAGTTTATTTTTTTTATTTAATGAAATGTGGATTTCTATTGGTCTATTTGAATTATAAATCACATGTGTATGATATTACATCTTAATGAATGTCACATAAACCTGAGGTATTGATGTTAGGAACAATATAACATAATTTTTATACAACTTCCCAACATGGGGTCCAAATAAATTTGGTCAGTAGATCAAAAATAATTATGTTTTCAAAAATATAACACTTAAAAATTAATCAATTTATATAATTAGATTAAATTTATATCATATGATTAAAAACACAGATCTTCTTGTGAGTGTCATTAATTTAATTTATGTATATATCTTTATATATTATTAAATAAATTTCCATATTTTTTTGGATAAATAATAATTAATATTCTAGGCATAATTAATTTTTTGGATAAAATGATTATTTCCCAAAAGTGTAATTAATGGAGGAAAACTAGTTTTTTTAAACCCATTGGTAAATAGATAAGATAAGATAAATTAATATATATTTTATAACTATCATATATTTATTATTGAACCAATGGATTTATAGTTGTATGGTAAAAATAAATTCATTAATTCTGATGACATATGGAGGCTTAGTGGTAATCCACCTGGACTCTTTATTACCATTGATGTTTATTGAAATACAAAACGGACCATAAAAGTGAAAAATTACTATGAGGTATGAAAAAATTTAATTTAATAGAAGTATATTTGTTATTTTATTTTTCATAAACTTCTCAAATAAATATTTTATTTAAATTTTGAATTATATAGTGTGTAATTCCCTCAGTAATTTCACTATATCATCTTTTACATCAATTAAGAACAAAATATATTTTCATGGGATATTTATGGTTTACATATGGATTATGGATTTATTGATCATGGTTTTTTTGACATATATTGTTTTGTGTGTATTTTATTCTTATGGTTGATTGTTCTTTCCACTAAATATTTCTTTTTTATAAATGATTGGAATATTTAAGATAATCTATTAGGAGGAAAATGATTTTTTACATTGGAAGTGGTTATAATTTTTTTTATGGTCTAGAACATATCTTATTATTTAATTAACATTTTATAGGAAAATGTTTTCTTTATAAAATAATTTTTAACAATAAACAAAATAACAATTATGGTATTCATATAATTTTAGAATTATTTATAATTATATTTCTAGAGAAAATGATAATCCCAAAATAGGAACTATAATATATAATATTTGTAACATTGAAATAGTCAATGAGGATATGTATTAAATAAATAAAACTGTATATTAAAAAATGGGAAATGGTATGTAATTATTTAATTAGAGTAGAATTATTAATTTTTTAGTTTTGGTTCTTTATATAATAGAATTATGGGTTTTCAGTTAATTATTACAATTCATTCTGGTAATGGTCTGAGATATAATTTGAGTAAATTATTTTTTTATTAAACATAATTGATTACATATTATTTATTATCAAGATATGATAATTACTGTGATTATAAAAACTAGTTATGTCAGGCTATAGAAACATAAGGATCCTCCTTGGCCTATATAATGAAAAAAAGTAATTGAAATTTAAGATTATCTTTTATAATAGATTAGAGGAGTATTTTCTTAATCTATGTTACCTGATGAATTATATATCTCCCATGTATATTGAACATTATGAAAAATATTGCCATATAAAAATTTGATTTTGTTTCATGTTTTCCTCGAATGGTCAATGAATGTTCATGTTAGTTACATGGTTTCTTGGTAAAAATGTGATATATTAGTGTATGATTTGTTGACATTCAAGTATTGAAATACTATAGTCATTTCATTTAATATTTACATATGTATATATATTAAATCATTTTATATAAATGGATCTAATTAGTTTCATCATAACAAGATACACAGACACCCAACATAAACAAGTAATTTGTATTTGTTGATATCATATATCAAATTATGTGTATGTGAAATGAAATTATAAATATTATTTGTGTCTGAAAAGTTGTTATAGATTATAATGATATATTTCTATGAATTCAATGGAACATTCAAATAGAAATTATATAATTAAAATATATGCATAACTAATTTATAGTTTTGATATATATATTCTTTAACATTATTTGGTTTTTCTGGCCATAAGACCATAAGGTATTGAATTCATATTTTGAAATTTGAGATATTATTATTATTATGATAGACTTGTGTAATTTATAGTTTTATAATTATTTATTTATTTTCTATTATTAGTTATATTGTCTTATTTTTTATAGGGGTTAATAATTCTAAAAATATTGTAAAACACTATCATTTTAAGCCACATTTATCTAGGGATTAGGATAACCTTAGATAATATGTAATGTCATTTATGTGGAATTATTATGAATGGGACGTCTGTTATAAAAATATAATGAATTTTTTTATGAAGGTGTAATTTAAGAATGTTAATAGAAAGGTGACTAAATTCTAAAAAATATTGAAGATCATTATTCTTGTCTATAGCCAAAAAAATAGAGTAAATTATTATATTACTATCCTGTGTAAGATATACATGCGGTATATATAAATTTAATATTTTAATTTCAATTAATTATTTAATATTATATAATTATTATTTGAATATTTAAAAATCTTTTTTCCTATGGGATGAATTGAAGTGTGTCATGAGGGTGGAGAAATGTATGATTGATTAATGTAAATTCATGAAGATATGGTTGATGATAAACACATGATGAGTTTTTATATAGTTTATTAGTCTCAGAGTGATGGATAAAATCTGGATGAATTATATCATCCATGATATTCTTGTGAAATACCCACTAAACGTTAATAGAGATATGGGAATATTAGAAAAGATTTCATGATTTTGAACACATATAATATATTTTATCTAAATAAAATTTTATAAAATTTCATGATTATTCTATTATAATTAATTTTTAGTTTACTTATAAATATTTTGATTTTATTGTTTTGAAAATTAGGATGATCAATGGGTTTTTCATCGTATATGTTATATATGTTTGTTATGTGAATATATATCTTGAACCCATGATGATCTTTAATTATTAAATATATATATATATCATAAATATGGATCCATTATGTTATTGTAATATAATAACTTTTTTTGAAAAATCTTATTTTTTCACCATAAATTTGTTTAATGAAATCATGAAAGGCCTTGTGGTTTTATTATTATCAGTTTCCCATATTGTGGCCTTATGTGAATCTTTTATACATTATAAAAAATATGATGATAGTGAATATTCAATTCCATACATAATATTATTTAAAATTTGATATAATTGATGTTATTGGATAAATAGAATTCGTTTTCTTTAATTAGGTCATTCTGGTGTAATAAATATAATGTATTTCATGGCCATCACATTGTTACCAATGTAAAAAAACAAATGTCCCCACGTTCACTCACTAAACATTGCAGGATAATGACTATGTTAAAGGGATTCACCATTCTATTGGGGAGTTATTTACCATATAATTGGTCATCACAAATAATATATAATAATTTGAACATATCAAACAACACAATTGAAATAGATTCAGAAGCATAGATAACATAATGCTAAACTATGACTAAAATTTCAGAATAGATTATAAAACTAGATGAGTAAATATAAATAACCAATTAGTATATACAAAAAAGTCAAAAAAATAAAATCATTCAAAATTAATTAATAACCCATTATAATTCTTTATAGGCACAGTCATCTAAAGGATATTATAATCTAAATCCAATAATCTCATGGACCATAGAAACATATGAGTGATGAATAGTGAAATATTAAATTTATGACACATTAAAGTACATGGTGAGACATAAAAATATATGTAGGATATTTTATATGATTTAAAACATATCCTAGATCCTAATGTGATCATATATATATATATTAAATTTATTATAAAAAGTCAACTTGTAGAATATAATTTTCTATACATATGAATCTATACAGAAATTTCATTTTTATACATCAATAAGTTGTAACCTTTAAATGATTCCACTATAAAAAAATATTTTAAAAAATATTAACTAATAAATATCAAGGTAAAACATAATAGCTACCAGAACCATTGAACATTCCACATTTGATAAAACATTACGACATAACACAACTCATTGCAAAACAATGATTATAAAAATTAAAGGGAAATAAAAAACACTAATCATATACTCTAAAAATAAAAAAATTATATCTTCTTTTCATTACCAATCTCATGGTTACATCATCATCTAACAGAAATATTTCCATACAAAAGAGTTTAACACATGTATGTGGAATACTACTGAAATTTACCATAATAGTTCATTATTCCAATAATAGTTGAATAAAATAAATAATACTTACACATGCACTACATCTTTATATAATAGAAGTTGAATTATTTTATCATTATAGTTGTTATAGTTTCCATATTCTCAATCAAATGGAGCTATATAATAAGCTATTATGTTTTCCCATAATATCGAAATTATTTCTACCACACATGAAAAAAAATATATATATATAGTTCCTATAATTACAATATAATATTAAATTAAATCTTTTCATTTTAAAATATTTAAATTAATATAATCAGTAATGAAAAAAATTTAATCTATTTTTATTATCTAAACCCATACTATCTTCCTCATTAATTTTCATAAAAATTATTATTCACAATTAAAAACATAATGAAGAATAAATAATTTTAAAATCAGTATTATAATTCTTATAAAATTATCTATAGCAATCAACATTAAATCACATTTTATTTCATCATTTAACATTTTAAATTTTTCATAAAAATGAATTAATAAATATTTTTTCATCTATCATAATTTAAAAATCGTTAGCATGATTTCTATTATACAAATAATAATTCATGACATATGAAATCACATTACTTATTCCCTTCTACCATTAAATTTTAAAACAAATATTTTTAAATTAAAATGTTTATTACGGAATAAGAACATTGTATTTTAATGTAAAATTAAATTTTCAATACATTGAAAAATGATTTTAAATAATATTATCTCATTGTATAATTATATTCATTAAAAATTTCAAATATAAATATATTGTAATCCAGCTTAATTAGTCAATTAATCGCCCACATAATTATATGGCTCAACCACTTGTGTTCGATACATAAAAAACTCCTCAAAAATTAAATTATTATTTAATGTACACAACATCAAAAAGATTCAATTAAAACCATTTTTTTCTTCATAAAGAACACATGAATATAAAAAACAAGATTCTAAAATAAATGTTATAAAATTAATATATAAAAATATAATATAAATTTTCATCACACACATAGCCTAAACCTACAATAAATATAATTACATCACCCTTTATGAAATTTTACGACAATTTACCATCATTTATATCATTATAATTTTAATAATAATAATTTTTTTAAATATTTAATAGTTATTAATTTATAAAATTAAATGAAAAATATTATAAAATTATGAATGTTTAATGACCGCATTCTGTATCATTTACATATCCCTTATGTCATGTGAAATCATGAAAAACCTTTTATAATTTAGTAATGGTCACATATCACGCAAAAATCAAATATGAAAATCCTAATTTTGAAGGCTTGGAATAATTATTAAATGAATTATTTATTTGTTAATATTCTCTACTAATATAAAACATTAATACTTTCTTAATCAAATATTATCATAAGAAATGATCATCATCTAATCAAGTATCATGTTACAATTATTTAAAATAATATTTAACCCAAACATATAAACAAATTTTGGATATTCTTTTACAAATTAAATTTTTAATGTTAATCTAATTCAATTATAAAGACGACATTTTGTTCAAATTTTAACAAGAAAATGGGAAGTTAAACAGAGATTATTGAATGAAAACCATATAGATCGTTATTATATTATACCACATGATTGATGAAAAATTATTACAATTATTATATAATTAATTTATCATAATTAATAGATTTGAAACATAATTCAATATATGGATATAAAATTAACAATTAATGATATAAAAAGAAAGCCTTTCACCATTTAAAAACCAAAATCTCAATGATCCTCTATCATTTATATATAAAATACAATGATAAAAATAATAATTCATTGAGATAAAAATAATTTCTCAGTAGATACATTTGATAGGATTAAATATGATTTCAATAACCCTTAATGGATTTCAAATATATTTAAATATAATAAAAAAATATCAAACACAGAACACATCAAAAAATATATAATATATCCTAATTAAAAATTGTTGTGGTAAATACCACCTGAATATTGACATACCCCAATCAAGTGGTCATTCACATAGTAGACAATCGGTAGAGTACTGATGACCTCTTATTGGCCACCTAATGTAAATCACCATTCATTAATAACAACACGACTGTATATGGTGCTTAAAAAAGTCCATTGGGATTATAATAGGGAAGTTAATGTCCACTAATGTTATTTGATAATCCAATACCATGATCCTAAAACACCTTAACAAAAAATATCATGTAATTATCAAGATGATAAGTCAAAATATTTATACGAAATTTTTAAAATCATATTTTGATATCATGAGTCATTAAAAAAACCCGAAATAACACTATTCATCATCAATAAGTAATATTGACAACATTTATTGAACAACTCCATCCACAATGATTAGTCACACACATCTAATATCCAAAATAAATAATCAACAAATTCAAAAATATTAAAAAAAATCTTCAATGAAATCTATATTTTTAATTCCATCCTTTTTAAGATCTAACCTAAAAACATTTATGAGGCTTCCTCCATTGAAATATTCAAACCCAAATGAAATTTTTTTCATTATTAAAATTTTTATTAAACAATACATAATAAAATTTATCTAATATCTAGTTAATTCATTATTATTTTTGTAACAATAAAATTAATGTGAACATTGAAACATAACCCAAATTACAATCCCCAATTTAGTATATGTTGAAAACTAGTGATTTTATGTGCAATGGAATCCTAATTAGGGGAAAATATTTATACAGATAATAACAAAATGTTGTTTAGATAATGAATATCTACATCACAACCATTCAAAAATATAGATCATAATTAAAATAAAAATGAATTAAAAATAATATAAAAATATTACCTGAAAAAAATCTCAAGGGACAATTGGTAATGAAAAAAAAAGAAGTATATAAACACACATTGAAAATATTATATGTAATACTATATCGTATTCATTATCATCAAAACTCAATATCACATTATAATAACATAAATTAAAATTAAATAAGAATACAAAAACTATTAATGGAGATGATCAAATCTAAATATAATTCAAATGAGACGTTTGAAAATGGTTATATTTTATGTGAATATCTAAAAAATTAACATCATTTAATACCGTTATTGAATTTTCAATCATTCAAATCACTAATCCCCATATCCAATGTTTCAATAGTAATTACAATTGTGTCAATAAAAATATATTCCATTCAATATACAAAGTCATTAACATAAATATGATTTTATATTAAAACACATATTTCATTCGATACATCAATAGAAATTTACCTTTGTTAAGTATTTAATCAAATTTCAAACATTCTCATCAGCCAATATATCCTGTTTAATTCAATCATTTTAAATCTCATGAAATTTGAACCATAATAATATTATCATAATTCAACATTATGATCTTATAATGAAATAAAAACAATCAATATGATGAGTTTTTTTGTATTCCACATTAGAATTATCTATATTAATGTATCAATATTAAAATAAATAAATAAATAAATAAGGAAATCATCATGTCATGATATATATTTTATGTAGAAATTATTTTAATGATATCATAAAATTATTATTCATTATATCAATAGTAAAAATATCTAATTCCATCTTTTTTTTATAAAATTGAATCATCCAGTTGTACCATACTATTCAAATGAAATAATTAACTAAGAACTATATTGGATAAAATACTATCTAATTAATAATATATTTCATAGCTTTTTTCAAATTCAATATATTTCACTTCTTTATACTTTAAGTGCAATTTTCATTCAATTAATAAAATTCCTTATCATAATAACATTCTAACAATAATAGAATCATTTTACACAATCTATATTCACAAAAACATATTATGTTAAATTACGTTAATTTTATCATCCTAATAAATAAAACAAATATCTATTTTTTTTTCAAAAAATAAATAAATTCTGATTGTCTAATTTATAATGTTCCTTTATAGAAATAATCACAATTACAATCATACACATTAAAACAATTCTACATGATTTCATCAGTCCTCATAATTTCTATATTAAGTATTAATATAAATCCCAAAACATGAATATAATATTTCATCGTTCTTGTTTACTAAACATAAATATTCCACATAACAAAATATAAATTTCAACCATTTTGAATCAACCTTATGATGAAATTTCAAAAATATTTCGTTAAAAATACATCTCAGAATAAGAGCCAACTAAATAGATGAAATTGTAGAAATATATAATTTATGTATTATTTCCACTCATGTTTGTTTATATAAGTAGTTATTCCCAAAATTATAATTAGTAAACCAATTATATTAGTTAAAAACAACTGAAAACATCATAAATCCCCACTTTATAATTTTTTAGTAAATCAAATATACTTTACAAAATTACAATCTCAGTTCAAACAACCACATAATCCATAAATGGTATTAATTCAATGAAAAATTTTACTTATTTAAGAAATAATCAACTTTTAAATAATTAATATAATTAATGTAATCCAAAATTAATTACAATATATTTCCCATTATGTAATATATATGTAATTTCCATATCACATGAATTTAATCTAATTGGTATTTGTGTTTTAGTTAAATTTAAATAAATAATTTAATGATATTTAATTCCATGATCCACAAAATATAGTCATTATATAATTATTGAAAACAAAATTCATTAGAATAATTCAAATTTATTAATTATTTTAATTCAATAATTTTTTGAAAATCAAAAAATAAATCAAAAAAAAATAAGAAATCAATATATTATGAACAATGTAGTTAAAATAATTCATTTGTTTTTCATATATTATTCAGATATCAGATCATATTATCAATATATTCATAAAATATAACATTTAAAAAATTACCAAATCCTCAAATTATATCTGTATATGTTAATAAAAAGGACAAAAACGCATAATAATATCCAAAGAGTATCACATTACTTAATTTATATAATTTCCATCACTCTTTGACTATTCCAAAAACAAAAACTGATGATTTCTTTTTACATAAGAAAATAAAGTACAATAATAAATTAAATCATGTCATATCCACATGATTAACAAATTATTTCTACATAGAAATTTATTTTTAAAAGAAATGTTCATGTAAACAAATATTATATTATTTATAAATAAATATTTCACCAAAAAAAATTCATATTATTATAAATAGTCATAATCAATCAGATTCCAAATATTATAAACGTATCTATATATACTAAACAATATGAAAGAATACATTCATATTAACCCTTCATATAGGTGAATTTAACATCCAAATAAATTAAATTTATCTATAAATAACTACATCATAAATCCTCAAAACCTATCAACTCAAACTTCAATACCTGAGTAACATCATTTTACATAGTGTCTTTATTATATAGGTAAAAAAAACATAAATTTTACACGAAATTATAACCATTAGTATCATGTTTTAAAAAATTATAATTTATTAACATCATATATGGTTAAACCACATTGAAATTATTTTGTAACATCCAACCCATGTAAGATCGTGTCACTATTATTGGTCATCATTTGGAATTAATTTAACTCCTAAAATTAATGTTTTTTATGGAACATTTTTACGATTCTATGCATAAACAATTCAATTGTTAATGTCTAATATATCATAAAAAATACATATATAATTAAGTTATGTTAATTATTAATAAAAAATTCAAAAACTCAAAACGTATAAAAAAATCCAACAAGTTCCAAAGTATCAAAAATCAAGACTAGGTAGAAATAATAATGAAGACACATATTAATATTAAAATTTATACCAAATAACATAACATAAATATAGAAAAAACTAAATCCAATTCATGTATCCTCTCCTGAAACCATCAAAATATCCATGTATCCACCTATAATCTGTTCAACGTCTTTTAAAGAACATTAATAAAAGAATGTGTATATATTATTTTATGAAATATTAATGTATTATATATGTGAAAATAACTTCATTAGGATATTAGTAAATATCTAGGAAATCTCATTGATCCCAATAAAATCATTTGTTTTTAGTGATATTTATTCTGTCAATTTATCATAAATAATATATACAATTCCAAAACAATTAACATCGTATGAATGTAAAATGTATTTATTCCTAATTTTGTATATGGTTGTGTAAAATCATTGTATTTATCATTAAAATGAAATTTGAATACTATAAATAAAAAGTATCATCCTCATAACCATAACCATATAAATTCATAGAATTTTCAAACAATAATTGAAATCATAAAACAATGAACTATGTAACAATCCAAGATTTTATATTAAATTTTATTTTGTAAATAACATTATGTTCAATTACATACACCACACAAAATCAAGTTCATAAATGATCCCTGAAATATTATTAATTGAATTTGACTATTCAAACCAAGACATTGGGATGGTTAGAATTGAAAAGAATAATCCAGTTATGATAAATATTTTTTATGTATATAATAATTATAATTTATTAAATAAATCCATAAATATTAAAATAATTTATTTTTTATAATTTAATGAATGTGAATATATTAATTTTAATCATTAATATTTGTTTTAATGAAAATATGATTTTAGATGGTTTTGTTTCACATTATTCTAACTAAATTATTCTACTTTTTTAAATATATTTTGTTAAAATTTAATTTAATTTTTGATGTAAACATAAAAATTTAACATAGGGTGAAATTTTAATATTTCTCTAAAATGATTAATTTTTTTAATATTGTAAATCTAAATTTCATAAAATATGTATTTTCATGTTAATAATTTACAATGTTACTTTTAATTTTTAAATTATTTTTTCAAACTAAACTAAAGTAATTTATTAAAAACAAAAAACATAATTTCATCATAATAGTCATTATGATTAATTTTGATATAAAACATTTGTAAATTAAAAAATAATATTTTAAATAAAACATATTTCTGATCATTTATTGTGAGTTAATTTGGAAATGAATTTCAAAAACATATTGGAATTATATTTTCTAAACTAGAATCTATAATTGGGGTTGGGAGGTTTAACTAATTAGTAGTATCCGTAATAAATATTTTTTACATCACTATTGGAAGTGTGAGTTAATTGGGGTTAAAAATAATGTTATAATTAAAATAAATAATTGAAAAACAGTAATTTAAATAATTGGAATTGTATATTTTATACATAATAATTAAAATTTTTAAAATTCTTCCTTTTGACAAAAATTAAAATTTATAGGGAACATTACATTATTTCATCTAAATAATAAAATAATATTTTTAAATTAATTACATTAATCTCTCTAATATTTTGTTATAGGGATTCATAATGGAGAATAAAATTTGTAAATATTAAATTTAAATATGATAATTTTTTTAGTGATGGTTATTTATTTAAAATTTCTAATGTATTGAAATTACCATAAATACTGATTCATAATATTAAAATTTTTGGTTTAAAAATAATAAAAATCAACTAAATTATTTTAAAAACACTTATTCAAATAAAATTTTAATTAATTATTCATTTATGGAAATTTTTTATTAAGGAAATATTTATATAATAATAAATAAATCTATACAAGTGACATTTCAAACATTAAATAATTAATCTATAATTGCATGACTATTGTTAAAGTGGCATTACTTATATTTTATAAAAACAATATTCAATTTATTTATTTTAAAAAGTATAAAATATTTCAAAATATATATTGGTATGCGATGTGTTCTATAATATCATCCCATGAACATTTTTGACCCAATAGACAACCAATAGTTAAATATATAACCATTTATAATGGAAATGTTGGTATCATGGTTATTGTTAAAAATGGTTAACAAAGGGGTTAATCCAAAAGCGATGGTTATAGTTCATACATAATATGAAATAAATTATTTTTTATGATTAAATTAAGTCAATAGCCTCTATATATATGAGTCCATGAAATTTTGGAGGACATTGAAAAAAGTGAAATACATATAATATAATTAAACTTCATGTATTTCTAGCATATAACTTATTGACAAATATTGAACAATTTATATGTAAAAAAACGAACTGAAATTTTACCCCATGATTCATATACATATTTTAGAGATTTAATTATTCCAAAATAGTAATCCTATAGTCCAGAAGAGGATATCCAAATGAGTTCTTCTAAGAGAAGGTAATAATATTAACCAAGATCATTATTTTTTATTTTTTATTCTAAAACAATATATTATTTAATAACCAATAACCTATTATAAAACAAATACCACCATATAAATATAATTTATTTTTATTTTTATTTATAATTTTTTGTATCCTTATAAATGAAATGGGAACCAAAACCATCGAATGGGTGTACATTAGACAATCGTCTCACTAATATATTTAATTTGTTCTTCATCACCTTCTTATATGGACAGTCATAATAATGGAATAAATTTTGATATATTATATTAAATAGATAATATATATTTTAGAAATTTAATATATAATATTTTTCCCAAACATTTTACACATTAATAAATGAAAAACATTTCATGCATAGATGATGTTTACTACCTCCATGAATTGATACGATTTGTTTTCCATGTAAAATATTCAAAAAATTTCTAAAATGCTTCAAATAAATTAGTATAATATTTATTAAATTTGTTTATGATATTATATAATGAAAATAAAACCTATTTAGAAGAACCATAACATCTTTTATGAATCATAAATGAGAAAATTTAGCTATTGACACTGAAAACCATGATATTAATGAAATATTGCTAACGAACAAGTTATAAGATGTTATAGGTGAGGAATATATGATATTTAAAAATATATACAGTTAATGAACATATTTATAATAAATATAAAATTTTTATACATGATCTTAAATAATTCTCCTCTATGTGGAAGCATGAGGAATGGGTACGTCACTCAATTTTCTATTAATTTTTTTATACTACTACTTTATTAACAATTTCCTTCCAGGATTATTTGTGAAATTACCTATGAATTTATTATTTATTATTTTGTTATTGTTTTACTTCGATTTCAATTTTGTTCACATAATCAGTTCAGTTATAAATTCTTAATTAATGATTCAATATTTGTACGATATTCACCACAACTTCCACTGCTTTGAGATATATATTGTTATATGAAACTATTTACATTTATGTGGTGTATGTTATTAACAATTTATTTATTTTAAAAAAATATATATTAATTCCTAATTATTACAATTATTATTAACATTTAAACATTCAAGGGGTTAAAACATTAATCATACCAGGACAAGAGGAATTTTCATTACAATTTAATTATTCATGTTCTTATACAAAATATTAAATGAATATTTTATTATATCCATTATGTTTATCATAAAATTTCATAACGTATATATATATATATGGGATTTTGGTTTTTCATGAAATGATTAATCTATGTATATGTTCAATCATTTATTTTAATTTATTTATGAAAATTTCATCTTATATTAATTTTTATCATATCTATTTTAATTCTATACCCATATTTTTCAACTTTGTTTAAGAAAAGTCTGATGTTTTTAATAAAATGAATTAATGTTGAAATTTTATGGTATCCTTGAATTTTTTAAAATTTTATGAAGCATTTTTTGATTATTTTCAAAAATATTCATTTCCTTATATATTTATTATATATTATAATGAATGTTTCTTCTAAACATATAAATTGTTAATGGAATTTCATACTACTATAAAATATTTATAATATATATCATCTCATATAAAATTAAAAGTGTCTAAATATAAATTATTTTTATTGAAAAAATAATTTAATGTATTGATTCAATTTTTTATTTCAAAAAAAGACATTATTTTTTTATAAACCATTATTGGTATGATTTAAAGGAAATATCTTATCTCTTATTTCATTATTGTCCATTAGTTTCGTCTTGTATCATATTATTTTTTATGATAATGTTTTATTGCCAATACAAAATCTAATAACAATCTGAATTTCTTATATAATGTATATTCTTAATTACATAAAACTATTCCATTTATATAGAAGGTGTTTTCTACGAATTTTAACAGATTGACTGAGGAAATTTTCAAATAATATATTCTTTACTCAATATGTATATTAATTAATAGGGTTTACTATTCAAGAGAATTTTTTTTCAATATATGACTAATTTTTTAGATATATTGTGATTGTTGGGATCCTAAAATATATATCCCCTCAATGCATTGACATGTCTCATTTTACCTATAAAATTTATATATTTATTAAATGGGTAATTGGTGTTGAACTAGCTAGAGTAAAAAAAACCTAGCTCATGGTATTAGTGTTATGGATAACATAATGCCTTATATTTTGATAACAAGCATTTTTAATATAGTTATTTAATCATTCATAAGTTTTTGTCTAAAATTTTATTGAAATGATATTTTCACCATATTCATTTAGTAATAAATTGATTTGTTATAGGACATGTTACATAGTAATTTACCTTTCCATATTGATAATATAATACTTAATCATGATAGAATACATTTTAATATAACCTGAAGCAGAGCATAACACAAATTTTTTTTTCATATCCCTTGATTATTAAGAATCAATATTCTAATGAATTAAATGAATAAATTTTTTACATTCACCATGTATTTAATTTTATTCCAAATATATTATGGGTAAAATATTAGTATTGTGTTAATTATGAAAAACAAAATGATCTATCCTCAGTATGGTGATCCCATGTATCGTATAAACATGTTAAAAAATTGCCCTGTATTATTGGTTATCTAATTTTTATTTTTATAAAATTTTTCATATAATGTATAGTAGATACATTTGGATATATATCTATGAAAAAACCAATTAGATAACATAACCCTATCACAAACTCTATTGATTAAACAATGTAAATAATAATATAAAAATGTTTTGGTAATAAGGATATTGTGTTGTCTTCCAAGAAAATAATTCATTTTCTTGATATTATAAGTGGATATAATTTTGGAGTATATTATTCTAGTTTTTATAACATTGAAAAGAGTTCAGTGAGTATACATGATACTTAATTATAGAAAATGTTGAGTGGGACATTATTGCATACCTGATTCGATACTCCTAGGTTATATTCATAGGTTAATAAAATGTTCCTTATAAACCAATATGATAATTAATTGCATGAAACCTATAGAAACCTACTATATTTCAAAGTGATATGGTAAAAACAAATGTGTCATTGGTTGAAAAATCTATATATGATCATAATTTAAGTCCACAAGTATCCCATTTGATGGTTCATGTAATAGTAGTTTAATATAATTAATGATATTATCAGGGAAATTTATGGGGATAATTAAATTTTTTTAGTTCATGTTTTAATGAAATTTGAATTTATTTAATTTAGATATTAATTTAATGGTATTTATAAAAATTCATGTCAATATGTTCTTGGATTTTAAATTTGTAATTGGGATAAAATGCTTATTAAATATTGGTAAAATATTTTTTATCACATAGATACCCATAAGATTAATTTGTAACTGGTCACTATTCCATTAATATTATCATTGAAAAAACTCAATATATTCGGTAGCATATATGAAAAATGTAAATTATAATATTTTTTTTCTTATAATTGGGTTTTATTTTTTCGTATAATCTTTGAGTTATATTTTCAAATCATAAATAATTTTTTTTCCATTTGTGGAATTTCAAATTATTTGTATGTAATATTAATATATTATTTAGATTATAGGATGAGGTATATAAGTTTTTTATATTAATTTATAACTGAATACCATATTTGAGAGATAAATGAGAAATTGATATAAAAAGAATATATAATTAAGTCTCACTGAATTGTGGGTTTCCAATATAGATTGGAATATTTTTTAAGGGTTTATAGTATAGTTAATTATGTAATGATTATTTTTGAATGTTGGAATTCATTTATGAGGTTTTATATATTAATGGGTTATTTCTTCATATAATGGATTATTCATAAAGATAAATATTTTAGATTGTTGTAACCATTTATATTTTACGGTGGATGAATGTAATTTATCCATTTTTTTTGTTATTATGATCAATTAAATATTGAATATAGTTATTAATAAATTAAAAAATTAATATTATCATGATGATCAACATTTAATGGTGAAATAAATATTATAATAAGATAATAATTGTAGAATGTAAATTTTATGTAGTTTTTTGGTCTCTATGGGAATACAGTTTTTCAAAACCAAGATAAATCAATAAAATCCAAAATTGATGAAAATAAATAATATTCCAATGTATTGCATTAAAAATATTTATCTTCAAATATTAATATTAAACATTAAAATGCATAATATGTTCATTGGTAATACCTAAAATTATTGTTAATGATATAATAATTGATTGATTTTATTACAATGTTAAATTATGTAAGAAAAATTAATTAAAATTGTGATTTTAAATTTATTTATGAAGATGATAATATAATCCACCGTGATTTGACATTATATTGTAATTTGTAAAGAACATTATATTTGATAATATAGAACACATGTAACCATGTTTTTAAAGGACTAATTAAATAATATTAATTAGTTATTAATGATATAAACTAGTTATTAGGATGTTGTATTTGAATATTTATAAATTCACTCTGGAATATACATAGAATATATTCTCAAAATATAAATAATTTATTCCATTTTTTAAATTTAACTACCATTTAAGTTTTTTGGAGTAAATATATGGTCAAAAAATCAGTTTATGGTTTATAGTTAAATTTACTCAAAAATGATTATTTCATTATTTTATATGTGGATATAATATTTAAGTTTGTATAATTATATAATTTTTTTTCTTTTCAAAAGGAATATCTAATTTGGAAGTAATATATAATAAATATATAATGGTGACATTTTTTTATTTTTTAAAAAGATTATTTTCTTTAATGAATAGTGTAAAATACCAATGTATTTGAAAAAACTAATTTCATTTTATATAAATATATTATGGATATAAGTTATAAATATGTTTTAATATTTTTTTCCAAATTAAATTTTAAATATTATTTTTGATGTTATTTTATCGATATTATGTGTAATTTTGATATAAATCCATATTTTACTAAAAATAATTTCCCACGAAAATACTTTTCATCACATATTTCAAGTGGATTTATTAATTAATTTCTAAAATATATTATAAGAATTTTTTTTAAAATGGATCCCATATTTTTATTATTGATGGTTATATTTAGTAAATAACTCTATTTTATTTTCTTTTTATCTTGAATATTAGCCATTGTAAACATTTGTTAGTACTTTCAAGGTAAAATGGGATAAAATGTGTTAAATCTGATGTGTTTATAAATCAAAATTTCATAAAACAATTTTTTTGTTTAATTTTATGATAATTTTTCATAAATAAATATCTAAAATTTTAAAATATGATTTTTTTATTTATATTTTACTATGAAATATTTATTTCTCTATATTATGAATAAATAAAAGAAATTACCTTATATACGTAATTATACCTAATATTTTGATTTGGGGATAAAAACATTTTATATTATTTTTCAATAGTTGTTTCAAATATAAATAAATTATTGTTATGGACGGAATTTTCATAAAATGGTTTGTGAAAAAATAAATAACATACCTACTAACTCAAAATTGAATTTTTTATAGTGAAAGTAGTTCAAATGTAAGTTAAATAATTTGAAAAATAATAAATGTAATATAATTTTGTTTAAATATTTATGTAAAATAATTTTCATGTTTAAAGAGTAATATTAGTAATATTTAAAAGGTTTATTCTAGAATTATATTACTATCTTAGTTTCTAGATGTAAAATTAATAATTTAGTATAAAATTAATGAAAATGATATTTTTTAAAAAATTTATTTTCTCATATATTTTAAAATATTAACCAAAACCTGAATGATGATTATTTAGGTTTTTAGACTTCAAAAATAACATTCCGTTTCCATTTTTTTCTTAATTGATAACATATATGTAAATTAATAACTTTTTCTAGGATTTAAAATCGTTTTACCATGGTTAATGTTATTAGTGGTAGACTAAGGGAATAACAATGAATATATGGTATAAAATGATATAATACACTATATAATTTTTATTATAATATTTTATTTTGTATATATCATTTTCATAATTGAATAAACTAATTTCTAAATCATTATCCTTGAGTTATATCTATACTATATTAACATATTTCATCTATTTAAAAAAATTTATCATCGACTATCTTATAAAAGGGACTATCGTATTATCTCTTATTAAAAAAAATTGATACATTAATCATGAAATAAACTTGATAACATCACGTTATAACATACCATTAAAAGTTGTAGATTCTTGTAACATACCAAATAAGTATTGAAATAATATTTATTTCTATATATGTCTATTTATGAATTAGATTGTGTTTTAGAGGCTTAAATGATAATTAATCCAATCTTAAGCATGGAATACACTAATATTTTTAAAAGATTGTTTTACTGCCTTTTGATGGAAAACCATTTTTAAATAAAACTTTTGAAAATTTTATAAGCTATATTTTTCAAAATAAACATATTCTTTATTATTGGGACATTGAAATTTACATTGGATAAATTTTTGGTATTTTTCTTACAATATTCATTTTTTAATGAATAGTGACAAATACTGCATTTTACATCAAAACTGCTTTTTCATCTAATTTTATTATATGGTTATATTATCTTTTTAATTGGTTTTAAAGTGTAAATATAATATATTTTTACCATGTAATCCAATTGTGGTCATTGGTATTAATTTCACTTTGGAATTGTGTATAAACAAGTGCCAAACTTTTCATAGATATTGTTTAAAAAACCCGCTATTTGTTATGACAACGAGAATTATTTTTAAATTAATTATTCCAATTTATATGTTTGTAATTTGTTAAAATGGAATCTATATTTGTAATCAGAAGGTCCAAATTATTTAATTAAGACTCTTTTGTTTTTGGACATTATGAATAGTAACGATGGTAATTATCTTTAATTATCTTGATTAAGGAGTAATCGGGTCGTTATAGATAATAAAATAATATCATAATAATAAAAAATGACGACAAAAAGTGTCTTAATTATACTGGTTGTCTCATGGATGATCATGGGTTTCCATGTTCCACACTTGGGGACCCCATGGAATCACTTTTGTGTGAAAGTGACTTTTTATCTTTTTATTTTTAAAGAAAGTTAAATATATCAAAGAATGTATCACCTAAGTAAAACATTTTTAATTTTTTCTGCATAAATGATATATTTGACTATAAATTTTAATTGAAAAGATAAAAAGATTTCCTACATCATAGTATTTTTTTTGTAATTTTTAGACCTTACATAAATTAAATTATTTATGACATCATGATGATGCAACAATTACCTCATTAATAAAGAATTTAAATAAAATGAAACGATAATGTTAAAACTATAATTTAAACTTGTAAAATTCCAATTGTATGAGTATATTTCTAACCCTTATCACATTATCCTAGAAATACATCAATTTGGGACCATTAAAATCCAAAACTCTTTTGAAAATAAAGTAACCTTTTATAACATTCCAAGAGTGCCCCTCCTCTCCTCTTATAAAAGGCCCCCACCTCTACCACCTTACCCACCCCTCTCAAGAATTTTTCTAGGCCACCCCTGCTCATTTTGTTTCTCCACATCCCTCTCTTACTTCTAGAAGACTCAATTTGGGCATAAGACTTCCCAAGGAAGCCTTTGAGCTCAAATCCAAAAGAGTTACCCGATTTTACGGTAATGTCTTCTCTTGTGTTCTTATGTTTTATTTTTCTTCTCCAACCCCCTAAACACATTTTATTCCTTTCTTTTGTAACAAAAAAGTATCTTAAATATACTATGATGTTGTTATGAGAAGTATTAGAGATACACTTACACACACCTACATCTAATGGTTAATGAACATCATGTTTCCGTGGATGGTGAATTTCTGCCTCACGAAAAGATGATTGTTCAATATTTTTCTAAAACCTTCAAAGGTGGCCGTTAAGATGTCACTATATTTATATATGATATATAATATGTTTATGTTTTACTTAATATTATGTATTTTTAATTTATGGCATACCTTTATGGTTTCCATTATAGGGAAATGCGATATCTTCATTTTAGGAAGTGCGGACTACCGCCCCCTCAAAGTGATTTGATTCGTTAATACCATATGTTGTACGTATAAAAGATAGATTTAATGATATTATATATTATATTATAATGGAATTATAATATACCTTTATATAATTATTATTTCGTTCCATTAAAGTATGAGATATAAATGAAAGTAGCGTTCATGCGTATGTACGGCTTATCGTCTCCATGAACGGTGCATTTTATTTCTTACCTCCAAATGTAATGTACTATTATAAGTACATATATATAATGTATATATATTATTTATGTTACATATAAATGATGAAAATAATTATGGAATTAAAATATACATATCTCTCATTTATTTTTAATTCCATTAATATGACATAGAAATGAAAGTACGGTTCATGCGTATGTACGGCTTACCGTCTCCATGAACGGTGCATTTCATTTCTTACATCTAAATGATTATGTAATATTATAAATTCATGTATATACTAGATATATATTAAATATATTTAATCTACATCATTAATATAATTCTTTAGATAATTGACATTTGATTACGTGAACAACTTGTAAATATAAGAAGTTCACTTTTGACTCAAGTACCAAATATCGACAAAAAGACCGTTATTAACTTAAATGACTACATAATGTTCATAACATGGTAATAAGTGATATAAAAGGAATAATTAAATTGAAAAAGGTTCTTAAGCAAGTATAAATTAACTTTAGTATATTATTTAGGAGGATAAAGAACGATCGAGTCAAGTCGGACACGAGGTAAGGGAACTTCTTAACCCAATTTCTGTTCTTTGGGTTAATCTCCTACTCTCAAATTATGTCATGAAATTACCATGTTCTATCTTGTATTTTTACATAATTTTTTTACTTATATTGAATACACATATTTGGTCTATTTTATCTAAAAAATTATCTTTGTAAGGGAATCCGTCTCAATCTTCTTTCATTGAGGCATATTTTGTTTTATACACAACTTTCTTTTATACGGTGTATAAACATCTTTGACTTTTGTGATTATTCAAAAGGAATATTTTTATTGAATGAATTTACAAATCGAAAAAAGATAATGTTTTTTTGTCATACGTATGCAGCGAAAAAAACTTATCCTCTAGCGTGACCATTATTTGAGTTTCATCTTCCTCTACAAGCCATAACTTTTTTTGAATGAAAAATAAATACCATGTTTTACTTTTCTTTTATTTTGGTATTGAAAATGGTTTTCATAATGTTTTTATATCAATGTGTTGTATTTATATCTTGTGATTTAAAGGTGAAAATGTTATGTTTCCTTTATTCATGTTTTATGTGATACCATTATGTTATGGTTCATGGGCATTGCAATGAAGACGGGTGGTTACGTGATAAATTAAGGGTGGGTGACGCTTATATAGCTCTCCAAAGCATTGGGTAAAGTGAAGGAGTTAAATGTTAAGGTTTCTCCGAAGTGATTTAGGGAATATAATGTGATGGGTATTCCAAACATAACCAAGAGGGTTACTTCCTACGTAAGAATGTTATTAATGCCTCAGGTTACCTTTATGTCTTATGATTTCTATGATTTATTCATGATTTTATGAGGTATGTTAAAGTGCTTATGTATTATGGGTAAAGTATGATTTCATTCTTATGTATATATGTACTCATGTTTCCTTTTCATACTTTTTATAACCCTTACTGATCTTTTTATGCTCATCCCATGTTTTTGATATGTTTTTCACAGGTCAAGGGAATGGTAAATGATATAATGATAGTGTCAAGTAATTGTCAAGAAAGAATCCATGTTTTATTTTAAATAGGTTTCCGTTGATGGAAAATATGAATACTATCTTTTATGTAACCACTTTGTTAAAATGTGGAATGTAATGCATTTTTTATGATAAAATTATCTAAAACTCTAAACATGAAAAGATCCTCATTGTGTAATCTTGTAAAAACTCATGATTAAGTAAGGTTTAAGGCTGGGGCCTTATTTTCTATTCTTCTTAAAAAATAACCATATGGTCTTTAACAATAACTATAATTTAGGATTATCCAATATATGGTAATCATAATACTCAAGATATTTATTTTTTAATTCTCATTTTACACTCTCCATTATATACTAACAGAAAAATATAATTAAAAATGTTACATCCTTTATAATTTTTATTATTCTGGTTGATCAAAAAAAATCATCAATCTCATAATATATTAAAATTGAAACCAAACCATCACTAGTGTGTATAATGGACTACCATATAATGAAGTAAAGTAATTTGATTTAGATCACATCTTCACATGACTGGTCGGTAATACGGATCTAATTAATATATTTGAAACATATGAAATATTATTTACTCCTATAATATAATATATCATCTTCTTCCATACAAATATTCACATTAAAAAATTATAATGGCATTTGTGAAAATGGATGACATCCATTTTCCACGAAGTAATGCATTTCATTTATATGTCCACATTTCAAAAACAATTAAAAAATTGAATAAAATGAATAAATATTATATTTTTAAAATTAATTACATTTGGGATAATATTTCTTATACAATAATAATAGGAAATATTATTTTTGTGGAAAAACATAATTGATAATACAATAAAATTAAAATCAAAAATATGATAATAATGTATGATAGATAGTGAAAGGGTGAAAAATGTTATATTTGAATGTTATATAAAGTTAAATATTTATATTTATATTCTTTTATAATTTATCTATAATATATTTATTTTTACTAAAAATTAGGATAACAAGAATACAACACAAATGAATCGTGATGTAAGGGGTTTAAAATCTCAATTTCTAGTTCATATATTTCAATTATACTTAATTTACTATTTTATACATTAATTAATTGTTAAATTACCTATAATTGTTTTTATATTATTGTAACAAATTTTTAAGAAATATGTTTTTACACATAATCACTACAAGTAATAATTCTTACATGAATTATATTATTTTTAATGGATATTATCTTAATATCCACTATATTGTGATATATTATATATTATACTTCTATTTATACATATTTTGTATATAAAATAATCTTAATACTTATTTAAGATGAATATATATTATTTGATTATGATAAAATTTTCAATTCATATTTAAACATTGAAGGGTCTTCACTTTCTATGATACAAATTGGTAATAGTTTATAATATTTTTTATATTTTCCATAGACGGAATATTATAATATAGCCCTTATAATCTCTATAAAATTTTTTATACTATGATTAATTAATTATTTTCATAATTTTCTTCGATATTTACATAATCATGTCATTGGAAACAAGTAAATAAATGTTTAAAATAATAACTGATCGAATATCTCTGTCTGATCTATAAATTTATTATTCCATGTCAATATTTAATAACACTTTTCTATAAAATCTCTATTTTTCATACTAAAATGATTTACAGACGATATTTTATATTATCAATGACTTTATATGAGGCATATTTTTAATATTTCAAATGTTTTAGTAAAAACTGGTAAAAAATTTCATTTAAATAGACAAAATAAATGTTTCTTTCAAATTTATATGACATTTAAATAATTTACCATAACCTTTACCATTTTACAATATATATATTACAGTAAATGTTATTTATTATTTAACAAAGAAAGATAATAAATAATAAAATATTTTTATTTCATAATTCAATATTGAACTGTTCTAAAAAATACATGAAATTATTAAATACCCTATATTTATAATGTATTTTTAATTTTATAGAAATTAAATTTCTCTTCAAACATCTGTTTTCATTTTAACATAAATAATTTGAAAATTAATTTCACTTGAATATATTTCATATATTTAGCACATAGATTATAAATAGCTGGAAAATATACCATTTTAATATAAAATATTTTACTATGATATTCATTTGATTGACTAGGAAAATCAAGATATTATATATCCATTAGAAAATAAAGATATTTTTGATAAGTTATAATTTCATTGAATTGAATTGTTTATAAAATATAAGAATTTATTTGAAACTAATTGAGGGTGGTGACTATGAATTATATATCCCCTTTCTACATCGATAGGTCAAAAGCATTATTACAGTTGGATATTGGTACGATATTATTACTTTTTGAGTATACATGGCCATACTTTAAACAATCCTTCTTAATGGCCATAGCGGTAATGATATTTTTTTGTATATGAAAATGAGGTAAAATATTATGCATTTACATTATTTAGAATTATAATATTATTATCCATGAGTTAATTTCACTGATACTATCTGTTGTTGCATTCTATTATAATGTTATTGAAAAAATGTAATATTATTCAATTATTTATGTTTCCCTATTATTTATTACATATTTAATAGTGATATAATTCCATCAACATAACCATTACATATTATTTTAATATTAATTATTTTATTCCTTTCCTTAAGAATGAAAAATATTTTTTAGTTGAGACTGTGGATGAAAAATATTTACATTCACTATTTATTTAATTTTTCTTTTTTATTTAAAATTTGAATAATTTTTTCTTCAGGTTATATAATTATTATAAATTGATAATTCCCTGGTGATGTGTTTCATTGTATCTTATGACAACATATTGAATTACACACCCAATTTGGGTTAATAGATTTGATTTTCTTAAGAAAATATTGAAATAACTCAACATTATTAAAATTATAGCACAATCAAAATCATAGATTTATGAAAATTCAACAATATGACATTAATATATATCACAATCAAACTAATTGTTATATCATTCCATAAATGAAATATTTCCTTTTAATATTATATAAAATATATCATTGAAGGAAAATAATAATATAAAAACTATTTTTCAATTTATAACATAATTTCTATATAATTAATAGTCCTAACCTTATACTATCCATATATTACAACAGATGAAAATATATTTCATAGTAAAAGTCAATTTAGTTGCCCAATTTTTATTTACCATGTTTTATTTCTACTCATGATATAAGTTAAACCACATATTTACTGCTAAAATGTAATATAAAATAATATAATATGATTGTAGTATAATCAATTAGTGTTTATCATAAAAAAAATATTTTAATTATATTATGCATATTGAACCATTGTAATTTCTATGTTAAACTTCCAAAAAAACATTTTTTTATTTTATAAATATAAATAACTGTAAAACATTTGTAACTATTTATTCATTTTTTCGAATGACAAAAATCATCAAGTATACTCCCAAAAAATATTACATGATGATCAAATTTAAAAATATATATTTTATCAATATAATGAAATAAACAAATATATTATAATTTCCCCATTTTTTAAATAATGAAAATGATATCCAATAAATATTTCATTCATGTTAAATTACATCAAACATTCCATCAACTACTTAAATTTTATGATGAATTATTTGAAACAAAAAATGTTGATATTGATGCCCTTTGGGTTTAAAAGTGACTTATATTAAGTTTTAAGAGTTATTACATATGGTAATGAATATTTTAAAGGATTTCCTATGCTTTTGGGGATTTTTTTGGTAATTTTTAAAACGGTTGTAGCATAGAGTGTTTATGTTAATGTGTAGCAACCCATATTTTTATGAATATATATATTTTTTGAATAAAATAAATTGAATTTATGGATTTCATTGCGCAATACAAATATTTAATATTTAATATTTCATTATATGAAACAACATGTCTGTATTTTGTTACATGAAACAACCATCCTATCTTGTGTTACACGCAACACTGATTTATCTTATGTTCCACCCAATACTGACTTTCATTGATGTCCTTTGTTACACACAATACTAATTTTTATATAAAGAAAATAATATTATTATTTAAAAAATGTTTTTAAAATATGATTAGTTGGATTATATAAATAGTATTATATATCTTATGAATATGTATAGTTGAAATCATTTGTTATAATTTAATTAGAAATGAAAAAACCAATTAAATTAAAAACGTCAAAATAAAAAACTAACGATTCCACCTAAAGGAATTGAATACTATTAAAATAAAATAAATAATATTTTTGAATGATATTAATGTAATTTAAACATTATACATTATTTTAATGTTTTTATATTCAACAAAAATATATTTTATTCATATGTTATGATGAAATATGTTATTACACATAAAATCCATATTTTTCTAAATGCATTTTGCTGCCTTTTATTTGTTTTTTAAAACTATTTTTTTTAAATTTAATAAATATATTTGAAAAAATAAACTCTATATTAAAATTAATAATTTGAAATTTATCTTATTGTGAGATTGGGGTATTTTTTGTGAACATCAGTTTTCTATGAATAGTGAAAGTGCATAATTGTAATTGAAAAAGTAGTTTTCAACTACATCATTTATAATATTAAATTATATATTGAAGTGGTTTTATAGTGTAATTGGTTATTTTATAAATCTATTAAAACATTTTTTTTATTATTATACTGTTTAATTAGAATTTATATATATAATCATAGTTATATTTTCATCTGAATTTATATATATATTCATAGTTATATTTTCATTATTTGACCTTTAAGACCAACCTTTCTCATCACATTTATGAGATTAAATTTAAATAACATTCTGCAAATAATGGGATTTGAATTTGTAAAAAAATTACAAAATTTGAATTATAATATTTTCTATTCTCTAATAAATCAATATTAATTTTTTCCTAATTGATGTTTAAAAATAGGGTTGATTCTTTACATTGGTTAATAGAAAAATGATTTTACTTAGTGATTATACATTTAACACGAGGGAAAATTCCATAGAAACATGTAATGAATCCATTTTATGGAAATAGTTATACGTTAAACCATCTAGTATATATGTATAAATTTTTTCTGTTTCGGGAGCCACATTAAATGATAAAATGTTGGTGTAAATCCCACTTTAAATTTTTTTCATGTTTTCCACTCACGTCACATATAAAAGGCCAATGCATCTTCGACTCACTTCACATCTTTAATACCTATTGGTTATGACATGAAACACCCTACTAACTTTTAATCATTATTCCATTAATCATATTAATGTTATTTTTAACATAATTCAAAACATAGATATCCTAATATGTAAACCAAATAGAGATACAAAAAATAATATGAAACTTTTATAAATGAATGTCTCTGTTTTTTTAATTCCTCAAAAAATATTTTTTAATTTATATAATGATTATATAAAATAATTTGTATCCTAAATTTATTGTGGTATTTTTACAATTCAGGTATAAATGAAATATTCATACACCTCCGTCAATGAAGATACACAATCATCATTCATGTGTATGGTATAAGACCACATTATAAACCGATGACATTTTTTCTTCATCTACAACCTTTCATGGTTGGAAATAATGATGGATTAATAGTATATATTTTATACCTAATAATTTTATTATTATATTTTTATTATGAATTTATTATATAACACATACCTACATGATTTAAATTTTTTCGGAATACAAGGAAATCAATAATGTGTACAACAGTTTACTACCTCACGAAGTGATGTGATTCATTAATGCATTACAGAGAATTCATTAAAGATGTGTTTACAAGAAATATTTGAAATATATGAAATATGAATTCAACATTAAGGATAATTCAAGTATGTATATATATATATCATTTAATTTTTTACATATATATGTGAATAAAATGGAAACAATGTTTTAGAATATGTACCACCCGCCATATATGTGAAAAACATATACGTTTACTATCACAAAATATTACATATTAATATAAATATATATATACATAATTTTTATGAGTTTAATGTCATTTTATTCATTCAATATATTATTAAATCGTGATAATATTAATAGGCCAAAGTGTAACAAGTCAAAAAATGTATGAAAGAATAATTTACTACTTGAAACATGAACTTAACAAAGAATAATTTAATAAAAAGGTAATATCAAGTAATATGAAAATACTATAGGATTTTATATATGTTTATTTGGTTCTTAGATATATTTATAATAAATTTATATTTTTGAAATAGTAATTTGTAACATGTAAAATGAGTGTCAAGGCGTATGGTATTGGGATTTCTAGTCTCACATGTATTTCAGTGAGACTTATGTCATATCCGCCAGAAAATTATAATTTGAGGTGTATATAATTCAATATGATGGGTTATAACAAGAAAGTACTTTATTTAATTATATTAAATGTTCAAATTTGATGTTTTTCATTAATATATCTCACAATTTAAATTCTACTCAACTAGTATGGGATAAATGTCTCAAATTTTACATTTATGAAATACATTATATATTCACCACCTATTACATTTATATGTTCTATATGCTACCCATTAATATATTTAATTATTATTATCCTCAAATATATAAGCATATACATATCCATTTTATTATATCACTTTTATGTGTATTCATTTCCAATGGTACCAAATTGGTAAGGGAATTTAGTTACAATTTTTTTTCTTTATGTCATACCTTATGTTATGCACATATATTCTTTCACTAGGTTTTTATACTACCGTATTGAAATTTAATATTAATAATTTATAAAAAATCATTATATTTTTTTTCATTTATTGTAATTCCTTCTTGAGGCGTATGATTCAATGTTACAAATGATGTAATTAATACTTTTGCAATGACATTATTTACCAGGATTTTTTATGGTTAAGTCTCAATGTTTTTAATATCATGATCTACCTATCAATAATTATGATGAATTTTATTCTACACATGTTATTTATGATATCAACATGTAATGATACCATTTATCCACTCATTGGTAATTATGTAAATTATGTTTTTTTAATAAAATGTTACTTTTTAGAATGATTTGGTCATAAAAATATTGTATTTGAAAAAAATATTTTCTAACAATGATTAAAAAATGATTTAGAATATATTTTAATTCTCTTTTTTAGTGATAATAATTTTTAATTGTTTTTATGTTTTAATTTCTTTTTAAAATTAGATTTAAGGATTCCATTGTATGATTCAATGGTTATTTTAAAATAAAAATGTGTTGAAATTAGTAATATATTAAAAAAATTGATTAGATTGGAATTGTTATTTTACTGAAGAACAGTTTTCAAATAAATTTTAAATCATTTATTATAGGATTTAAAATTAGTTTTCATATAAAATTTATTTTAAAAAAATTAATGTTATAAAATTATTTTTATGGAAATTTAATTTTTCTTAAGAAGTACTCTATGTGAAAAATCAGAATACTTATCTATTAAAGATAAAATACTTTGATCTAGAGTAGGATTTACCGAGTATATATTCCAAGGACTGCATTATTATTCATTATTTGAATGGTTTATTTTTATAATGACATGTTTTTTATTTAACCCATTTTATTTCAAAATTTTATAGCATGAAAAAATGATTATGAAAATAGATGGTAGAATTCCCAAATTTATGAATTTAAAAATTTTACATTCACCTCACTTATAAATGTCCACCACCTATTCACAACTCCTCACACTTCAAAAATAATTTGAACAAAATATCCTAGCCCAAATAATAAATTCACTTTTATCCCTTCAATATATAATCCTTATATGTGAAAGCTGTCCCTTCAAGGATGTAATTTGGTGAATGAAAAAAATGAGATAGCATATATGAGAGTCAACTTTTATCAAAAATGATTTTTTGTTCTATATCACCCTCAAAGACATTGAATTATGTTAATATAAAACATATATAATAAACACATTAGGTAAATTAGCTAATATTTTGTTTTTTTGGCATACTACATACAGTATCATATAATTCAATCAAATGGGATACGTAATCATTATTCAATAGTATGGGGGACTACCGAATCGTGAAGTAATGTCGATCACACATCCAATACCACCATTGAAGTATTAGAATATTCACACAATTTTAGTTTTAATGTGATATATATTTTTAATTTTTTAATAAATATTATATAATTATTATGTAAAACTTATTTTCATCCTTTAAATTTTATGAGAGTTCAATTACATCACTATTGTGTACGGTGGCCTACTACATCACTAAGCGATGTGATTCATTCATGCTTTATGTAGAGTGTATTAAGGATAAGATTAATAGCAATATTATATATATATATAATAATAATTGTTTTAGAAATAAATACACACACACACACAAATATATATATTTGTAATTTACTTTTCATCCATTAAATATGACAAGAAAACAGAAACATTGTTCAAGTGTTCATATACCCTACCATCTAACTGAATGTTGTATTCTATTTACTATCTCAAAATATTATTTATTAATCTAAATATATATGTAATTAATATTTAAAATATTTATATCGTGTTTATAATTAGTGATATAATTGATTCATGAAATATGTAATTGGAACAATAATGACAAGTAAATACATGTAAAAAAACAAAATAGTTATTACAAGAAACATAATATTAATGTGGAATAATTAAGGAAAATGTATCATTATGTCCCAATAAAATCATATATGATCTTATAAATATTAATACATTTATGTGATATTTTTATAATAAACATATATTTACTATACATCATTATCTATTGAGTACAATTAGATTCGAGACATTATGTAAGGGGATTTCTAGTCTCACATTTATTTCTTAGGGGAATAGTTTTAGATATTCATAGCACCGAGTCGGGGTGAATCAATGTTGGGGAATTTTTTTTCCAATTTCAACTTTTGATCCCTATTCCTCTTAGATGTGTTGGTATGTTTATTCTCTTATTTACCTTTCACAACATCATGCATGTATATGAAACCAATAAAGATAAAAGATGATATTTTTTCAATGTTCAGAACTCAATAATAGAATCTACTAATCTTCAGGGTGTGGAAATAATCCTAACCACAATACCATTATAACATAACATATTTTATTTTGCTACAATGAGTTTTATATAAACTTGATATATTGTGGAATAATGAATACAATCCTATAAAATATGTTTTACAACTCTAGGATTGATCTATATAATGACTTACAAGACTTTCATCTCCTTAATGATGGATTGTATATCCAATAAAGTCTTCCACCTATTACGACATGTTTTATTTCATAATAATACATTTATATTTATCTCTTAAATTTTATACTTTGCTCTTATTCATACCAAAACGACAATTTTATTTTGTTAATATAAAAACAGTGAAGAACATCCTTGCATTGAATCATAACAATTTGATTCGTCTATGTTGAAAAAAACATCATCAGTAAATTTAGTATATGTTTTCTTCCTCATACTATTAATTAGTGTAAATTTCATTCAAAACACCTACTAGACAATTTGAGAACATTCATGTACCCACAACATTCTATTTTTTATCCTTTGTGAACTGTCTCCCCGAATAAACTATCCATATGAACTATTCCTACAAACAAATCCTGTAAATTATGGCATTGGACTGTCGTCGTGAACTAACTTTCACTACACAGAGAATTTTCATCATGGTACACTTCTTTTCACCATGAAAATTCTTCGATCTATGTATATCGTTTACTTCATCGACTCCCTTAGCTTCATGAACAACAAGTGTTCCACGTACTGTCATTAATCCATGGAATGACACTAAATTGTGGGAGACCACTCTTTTTTGAGCCATGAATACCTAATGGACCATTTTCCCATATAGGATATCAATATCTACCAACCCCTTCAACAAATACCCTCCACAAACAATCTCCTTCATGGACATAATACCCTATGAATATTTTCCTCCTCTATAGAAGAACATAAGTGTTAACACTTTTGATTATGATATTATCATTTGTTAACTCTTAAGACAATAATAAATTCATTTTTGGGTCCCATATATTTTATAATGAAAATATATCTCAATTAATGATGGTATTGGGGTCCTTTACAAAGGAAAATATTTCCATGAATTTCTATATTATTAATTTATTAATGTCTTGATGTCGTACAAACTTCAAAGAATACTACACTCTTCTAGTGAACCATTTTTCCATTGCGGTCTATTTATCCCCTTTCATCCCATGAGTTGGATGATTCTTTCCCAAAAAAATTATGGACAATCTAAAAAACAATGTCGTTTCCCATTAACAAAAATTATCTTATGAACATTGATACTTCCATGAACTGTGATCCTCCCTTAATCCATTTTCCTTACATGTGCATTGTAAAATACATTGCAGAGTACATAGCCCTACATTGTGGAATCCTTCCATTAATGAGTTTCCATCATCATTCCCTAAACCATGTATATGATCCTAAAAATATACATTTTAGACTAAAAATTGTAGGCACATTTTCTGGAAAATAGTACATTTCTATAAACAAAAAACATATTTTGGGTCCCAAAATTTATTGGAATCAATTGGAAAGGACGCCACATTAATAACATTTTTTGGAAAAAATCCCACCACAATAATTTGTTTTAAATGATACATTATTAATGATTCTACCATATTCTAACAAACCTCACATCATTCCTAAACCAATCGATTAATATCACATTGAACACCATCTATCATGATATTTAATCTTCTATCGATCTCCATTTACATTATCATATTTTTTTGGAATGTATTTTATCTCCCTGGTCTTCTAGAAACATATATCATTCAAAAAAACATGAAATAGATTAGTAAAATCACTACTCCCAAAATCCATTATAAGTATTACCTAAAAAATTCTCTAAAAACATATGATATTTTTGAAATATAAATCTGCATTTACTCATCATAATTTAATAGGAGATTCCTTTAACCATAATATCCAATGTCATCAAATTAATCCACAACAATTCTAGAGGAATCTCCTTTATAATTCTCCAAGTATTACCTTGAAACAAAATGTCTTCGAACCATTCACATGTTTCATAGAATATCCATACATTATTACATCATATAATATCTATTAACATTGGAACTAATTCCAGATATTGATCTTAATGAGATCTTTATACCACATTGAACACCATTGACCACCTATGAAAAAATAGTTGAAAACAAATACTATCAATAAACTATGTGGGATCTACAACCCAACCATTTTTTCTGTTGCATATACCTCCAAATTTCATTCCAAATGAATGTTACGATATGTGAAATTATTATGTTCACTCTCAGTATTACCTTTCAAATTTTCATTTCAATTTCACTCCCCCTTGTTTTCTAAAAATAAAATGTTCATAGAAAAAGGGGTATCAGTTCATACTTAATAAATGTTCCATCCATTAATTCACTCAAAGTATACTAGAGTTGTGATCAGTGTAGAAAACAAGATGATTTGATATAGAGAACAATGTTTTCCATTAACAAATGACCATGTCGCATTAGGAAATGATAACTCATATACTATTCTTGAAGGATTTTTCAATTTCATTCCATGTTAAAATTAAAAAATATGAGAGGAATATTATTAAGAACCATCAACCTAAAAATTCATGACTACCTTCAACAAATAGATTCCAAACATTCAAGTGCAATAACATAATTAGGGACCATGAGGTACTTCATTTCTTATTATATAACTAAATAATTCAATTGAACCCGTATGTAAAAAGGTTGTCATTTTCCATAACCGAGGATGATAAATTTAGAGACATAACTTTTCAAATGATGTAATCTTGAGGCAATTTCCAAAATAATAAAAAAATTTAATAATTGATAAAATATTTCAGGAAGCATCATCATTTTATCCCTATCAAGGGATACATTTCTCATCATATTCATATAAATAAATCTCATAGATAATATATTTTAAGATATTATAGTATGGATAATACACTAGAATGCTTCTTTTACTTGTGACATCCTAGATTTTAAAACATTCACAATGTCATCTGGGATGTTATACAATAACATTTGTTTTTTAGAATACTTTTAATTAAGATAAAACCATTATGGAATATTAATAATAATTTATATCCATTCATCATCTTCATATAAGAATGATCTTCCATCACATTAATCTTAGAAAATCCAGTCTAGAATCATTTATGGATGGTAACTTCATCATATTTTATATCAAAAATTGACAGCACTCACTAATTTTTATATTCTTTCCCTGAGAACAATCTTCATCATCAATTCTATATATTATATGAAAAAATACAATAAAAAATGACATAAGACAATAATTTTGATCATCATCACTTAATTATCACTAGAAAAATGGTTGGGATGATTTTATCAACCATGTTTCTCCACTTTCTCTAGTCTTTATGTGTTCACATGTAAATATTTGGTCCAATTTATGTTGTGGGAACATGGATCACATCACATTTTCTTCTTATTTTTCTATAGAATATATCATCTTTATTGACTTTGTGTGTGATTCATTATTAATCCGCTTTAATACTAAATCTTCTTATCATAACATGGTTAAAAAACATTTAAAATTTGGCCCAATTTCTTGCATCCCTCACACATAACATCATTAATTTATGATTTTTCTGTTTTCAACCTATCATTCCGTTTTTATTCATTATTTTTGATATTTTAATTTCCCCTTATAACGAATTAGCCTGAAGATCATCAGGATTACTTCTTCATTCCATTACATCAATCCAAAATAACTAACATGACATTAGGATTCTTAGGGGAATTTTGGATTTTTCACCAAGGGTCTTCTGGGTCTCATCCATATTGATAGTTTATTTTGGAGGCACCACCCTTCATCTTTATTTAATTTTAATCCATGTTCTTGCCACTATATTCATTGGTACCTTTATGTGAGGATATCAATTCATAAAATTCTTCTAATTTAATCCCATGGATTCATCGTCATTCCATGTTGGATTTTCTAATATTCTTTTCTTATCTGCAATGGATACATATTGGTTTGATCAAATACCATCCATAGGGCCAAAACCCTTGCGTACATCATAGATTTAATGATTCATTACAAATATGTTTTCAGTATAAAGATACATCTAGACCAGTTGGTGTATCTTATAATTCTGTGGATTAATCATCCTTTATATGTGATTAATTTTATTATGTTAAATTTTCATGAATGTACCTAATATTTAATGCACAATGAATAAATCTATTGCAACACCATAATTGACCCAAAAATATTGATTTATTGATATATATTATAAGATATTTTTAGGGGGTTTTCAAATATTTTTATGCTCTTTATATGGAAAAACCATATATATTATTCTTCATATCCCCCCTAGACATGGTGTTTGGAACCTTATCCCCATTATTTATCAATAATTGTTTATAATTTTGCATCCTTCAAACACTGTTTCCTGAAACATGTTTAGAAACATTAGTACAAGATGGTACTGATTAAACCTCTTCTTTTGTAACATCTTGTGATAGATCGTTGATTGAAGTATTTATCTTCTTATCCCATGTTAGAGTTTGTTCAACCTTGTAATCCTTCAATGTAAACTGAGTACCAACATAGTAATTTTACTCTATTTTTGAATCCTCAATATCCATCTCCTCGATTTTGGAAAAATGAGCATCAAATTATAGAAATTTCCTATTAATGATTATTTTTTATCTTTAGTCACAATCATTTTCTCATCACAATCCTTCTTCATTATTTCAACTTCATATCGATATATGTTGATATTTATTTCAATAAAATATTCATGTTCATTGATCATCAAGGAATTGTCTTCCAAATTTAAACCCTTGAAATCAATTCTATTCTTAAGATTACCATCATCTGAATAGATATACTCTTTTAGATTCTTATGACCTCCTTCATTCTCATCAATATATTTTATTAATTTTACAGAAATATCATCATGTTTTGTATTTATTGTTTCAATTTATAAAACTATAATGGAGAGCATAAAACATTAATTAAATTTTTCTTAAAACCCTTCTCTAAAACATTAGTTTCATCTTACAACTGGGGGATCTCATCCGGCATACATTTGAGTGCTACATAAATAATGGATTAAATTATTTATGAATATCATGTTGAAAAACTCATAATCTATTGAATGATAATTCTTGATAAATTATAGATTGTTCATCATCACCACTTGTTCTATCTTTTCCATCTATAAGAATGTTGTTAAATATAATAACACAATCCTATTGATCAATTGATGCATGAGGGTTATCAATCATCCTTCTAGAATCATCATATAGATACTCGTTAAATACATTATATGATATTTGTTTATTTTCAAAAGGATATGGAGAAACTGAAACGTCGTCTTTTTTAGATAAGTGGTAATTATTCTTCAACATTTTCTTCAACATATTTTTCCAATTAATAACATTATTGGTAGAGGAGGGTTATCAATCATGCTTGTAGAATCATGAGCTAGATACTAATTAAATTCATTGTATGATATTTCTTTATTTTCAAAAGGTCGTGGAGAAACTAAAAATTTCTCTTCTTTAGATAAGAGGTAATCATTCCTCAACATTTTCCTAAACTTATTTTTCAAATTAATAACATTTTTGTTTAGAATTGAATTATTCTGAAAGATAACCAAATAATCACCAACAAATCATTTCATTATTTACTCAATAATGTTACTAATTTAATAAAAATGTAATATATTCACCATTGAAAATCCAATAAGTTAACATTAGGTCTAATACCAATTGAGGGGACCAGTTTGGGATTTGACTATCATTGAGAGGGGTGAATCAGCATTGGGGAAATTGGATTCCAATTAAATTATTATATCCCAATACTTATTAGACTGGTTAATAATGATTATCTTATTCTCTTATCAAGGTCATGTGCATGTCTACGAATGCATTAAAGATATAACATTATATTTTCTCATGTTTCACTACTCAATAATAGTATATATTACATGGAATGGCCTAGAAATATTCTTAACCACGATATCACTAGAAAAAAATCCATTTTATGTGGATACAATTATTTGGGTATACCCCTACACACATGTTGCACAATGAAAACAATTCTATATTTTATAATTTACAGCTCTTGTTTGGATCTGTATATAACCTCTCTAAATAATATTCTCCTTGTTTAAGGATTATAATAATGATAATTCCTTCCACCTATTAATATATGTTGGATTCCATTGTACTTATTTGTGATTCACCTCATCAATCATTACATTCTTAGAAATAAGCATGTAAATATTTTTACTTCATCCATCATCAAACATGAATCTTTAACATTTTTCTTTTTCTATTATTCATAATAATCTCAATATTTTGTGGAATGATGTTCAAAATTATACAGAACAAAAATCAAAATAAATTGATATAATGTTTCTCACTAGATCTCCATATCTTTTTTCAGTTTCTTCTTTTGTGAATGAACAACTATACTAATATATCTTCTTTATTATTATTGAAATCATAAAATTATATTGTTATTATTAACTAAATGAAAATCACAGTAGCATAGAATCATTACATTTCAATTCCTCTTTTTTTAATACACAATATCATATGGGAACATAGTATATGTTATATTATTAGTAATTTTAGATTGTAGAAATTACATTCCAAAATGATTTTAGTACTTTTATAAACATCTATGTACCCACCGTGAACTATCATGTATCTATATAAATTGTATTTCATTCACGATCCTTCTCTATGAACATTTAATGAGATCTATTCCCAAAAAGTGTGGTGGAGAAATATTTTCATGAATAACCCTATATAATATGGGATGAGATTATCATGGTCAAACACTTTTATCCATCAACTTACCTCATTCTATGGAGAACCTTCACTTTGCGTACTCCATCTCCATCCTGAACATCATGTGCCATGTGGACTATCGAAGCTCTGTATACCACCACTACCCAATGTATGATCTCTCTTTCAAGAGCCACAAATAACTGAAAAACCAATTTCTCTTGTTGGATAACAAGACCAAAAAACCATAATAAAGAAATATCTCCACGGATAATCAAAATTGTGGAAACAATCCCCCTTAAACTACTTTTTCCTCCTTGGAATGTCATCATCATGAACTCATTCCTTCGAATAATCCTCATTTGTGATCTCTTTTGACCAAACCAAGTTATTCCTCAGAGAAAAGTTGTTTTTTTAATGAAAAATCCACTCAATAAATTATTGGATTAATGTATTTTATATAGTAAAATAACTACACTAGAAAAACTAATATTATTTACCCAATCAATATATGTTTTACAACATTCAACAAGTTCTATGCTCCCCCCGTGAATCGTCTTTCCGTTTGGAAGTATGAAAACAATTTTTATGTCCATGTTTTATATATCTTGGATGGATCATTTTACTACCTCCCAAAATGTTCATCTCCATGTTGATGGATTTTAACACCAATAAATTCATCGACCAGTTGAGACCTATTAGATTCCATCGTACTACTTTGATAGTATTCTCTTGACCCATTTCATACATAACAACATGAATATAACTATTCTTACATCTTCCATCATCAAAATATGTATATATACCTTCTTCTTCTTCTTCTATCATTCACAAAAATATGAATTTGTTGTAGACTAAAGAATAGAATTCTCCTAATCCCAAATAATAATCAAATGATATATTTTTAATCACAAGATATTATTCTATCATTTTCTTTTTCATAATTAGTGCATGAATAAATTTACTTAGATCTCTTCTTCTTCTTTCTAGAATAAAAAAAATTCTTTTTTGATTCTTAAATTAATGAATTTCAGAATTTCTTTTCCTTATCAAAATTAGATTATACTAAATTGATACCAAATATCATATGAAAATGTAGTATCCATTCTCTTACGCATACTCTTAGTTTGAAAAAAATCACAGACTATTTTAGTCATTTTATGTACATATTTGAACACATCATGAATGATCATGTATCCTATATGAACATTCTTACATTCATGAACTTTCCCTACAAATTGGTCCCATAAACTGTTTCCTCATCCATAGTGGTGAACTATAGTCACAAACTACGTTTCACCAAATGGTGTGTGTTCTTCATCGTCCACTTCACTACTCTCCAAACATAATTTTTTCCATTTATAGCCTCCACTTTATAGACACCCTCTTCTTAATGAACAACCAATTACCCACATACTGTTAATGCTCCATGGACCACCCCAGCTCCCCATGTGACCACTAAATCACGTGGTTCCAATACCACATAGACCGCTTTCATTTAACTTCTATGATGACCTAAAACCCATTTCATAAAAACATCAATAAATGATATCCGACAAATAAATGATCCTACATGAACTACTTCCACATTCATTGAAACTCTTCCTTGTAAACTGATTCCTTCATGAAATCCTCCTTTAAAAACTATGTCGACCTCACCGAATACTTTCTCAGAGAGAATATGTTTTCTAATTAAAATCAACCTCACATAATGATGAAATTCGGTTCCTTTATATAGGATCATTTCATAAATATTTTCTATAATTCAATTTTATGAATGTTTCAATGTAGTACAACTTTTACCACATAATACAATCCTCCCTCGATCCATTTTCCATGTACAATCCATATATATCATTTTTTCACTTGCTATGGATGATTCATTGAAAAAAATCATCACTATTTAGAAGATAATGTTTCTCCTTCCCAAAAAAATTCTCCCATGAACTGCAATCCTCTTGTGAACTGTGATCCTTCAGCAAACCATTATTTAATGTCGTCAATGTACCGCACTTCACGGTCCCCATATAAAGGCATTCTGTAATTATTCCTTTTATAAAATTCCATCATTATTCATTGACCCTCCTATGATATCAACAAAATATAATCCAAAATATGTGAAATATTGGATCCATTGTGTAAATTATTTCACATAAAAAAATGAACTCTCGATAATGAGGCTGAAATTTTTACAAATCTCCCAGAAACAACACCACTATAAAAAAACCTCCTAATGAATATTATAACAATAATAATTCAAGTTCACAGATACACAGTTAAATCTTCAACCATGTTTTTTCAAAATTCAATGGGCTATAACATTAATAGATTTTTTATCACCGTGAACTCCATCAGTTGTGATATTTATTCATTGATCAATCCCCATTACCATTGTTAGAATATTAGAGGATTGTATATTAACATCCCGATCATCACGTAAAATCGTTAAATCTAATCCAAAAAAATAATTATTGAAAACATTTTTACTCACCTTCCCTTTATAAGGCTTCCATAAAATGTTCTAAAAATAACATATGATATCTTTTAAAAAAAACATGAAAATAATCATCATTTTTTACTAGAGAATTATAATAATGTGATATCCATTATCATCAATTGAAAACATAACAATTCTCCAGTAATCATCTCAATAATTATTCAAGAAATAACTTCAAACTTAATGTCTTCAAACCATTCACATGATTCTTGGAATATCAATATTTTATGACTTCAACCAAGTTCTATTAACATTAGAAATACAAGATCTTTTTGAATACAATTAGATGTTATTATCTAATTGAACACCATTGACAAAAAATGACAATTAATTGACAACAAATATCATATATACCGAATGTGGGATCCTCAATTTCAATGAGACTTATGGAATATTGAAAAACTAATTTTTTATGGTGAATATAATTACCTATTACATGTTATATCATTAATTTACATTAATTTACTATATTACATAATAAATTTATGGTATTATATTACTCATCTCATAATTCAAATTTTACTCATATTGTATGGGATTTAAATCTCATGTTTTAATTCAATGATTTTCATTCCATATTCCCCACATATTTCTATTATGTGGTGTACATTATACATATTAATGTATTTTATTATTATTATTATAAAATTATTTGGATATACATATCCACTTGAATATATCATATAACTATCTTAAATCAATTCCACTAAAATAGAGCTCCATACTGGTTGGTTAAAAGGACTGAATAATGTCTCCCCATATACCAGAGTCAACTGACTAGAAATGAGGGCCAATGGTGTTATAGTTAAGAGATAATTACTTCATATAAGAGTAATAAAACATTATAAATTTCTATGTATCCAAAACATCAGAAAAAACAAAAAATTGATCTATAAAAAAATAAAACATTCTATAATAATAAAATAAAATTAAATAATATCAGCACTGGTCACCCAAAAAGATGACCATATAGATATATGAATACAGAAGAAACTGAAATAATTGTACGATGATCTACTTATCTGTTCATGAAAGGCCACATATCGGGTCTCCAAACACTATCTAATTGCACCAGCATGATAAAAAGAACCCACAATAGCAGCTCCATACTAACATGCAAAGTAGGGCCTCACCTAGTGCAACAATGAAATTTTGTGAAATATAAAAATCATACATAATGTATTCATATACACCATGAAGCAGGTGAAGTTAAGTGAAAAATATTATTAGACCACCCCAATGATGAACCAATAAATATTCCCATATATGTGTGTGATAAATATCAATACATATTCTAGTTGATTAAGAACTAAAAATATAAGTTTCAAACTGAAAAAAAAAACTATTGTTGAACATCAGGTCTATAATTACAATACAATTGGAATGTACAACCATGGATTTTAATATCTATATGTGTATACATTTATAGTCTCATTCCTCTACATAAATAAGAAAATATATATTTATGTGAACAGTGAATGAAATTTCATAAAGTGAATCAACTGTCAATCCTTGGGTTTATAATCCTGATCTATTGGACATCCTATGTAAGGGAATTATGTGGGATGTAGTTACAATCAATCAATGTATCAAGATATCAATCATTGGTTTCAATATCCCAATGGAAATATATCTTCACCATCCAATGCTCAAAATTTATCAGAGCAATCTATTTCACTATTGAGGGATACTCATCTTATAACAGTTTCCCACTGTACATCCCTCCAATCATTGTAACGAATAATTCTAGGGAACTACATATGGACATAATATAAATATAAAATATCTAGATTCCATGATTATTATTTCATGTAACTCTAATCCAATGTTTCATCCTAGGATCTGTTCCATAGGTGATCATGAAATTGTGATTTGGATAAACCCTAAGGCTCTGACCCTTATCTGATCTGTTAGTGGAGCTTACAGATGAGACCTCATGACCACTAATCAAGATCCAAAAGTGAATATCAATCATAGCTATAAGATTTTTTTATTAACCAAAATGACAATTAAAATAGATCTTATTCCTAATCCTAGAGTGAAGTTATGGAGATCCCCAACGTATGTAAAATTACGGAGGGCATAATCATCCTCTATATCCAGGGGACAAGTAGATAATAATCTTCCTTTATCAGTAAAAACTCATGGTGTACATAATCACTCAATGATAACTCCTATATTAGGAGAGAATAATCATACATATTTAATCTATTATCCAAGGGGTGATTAATCATCATCATAACATGGAAGAGCATAATCATCCATGAGTATCATTACTAGGGAATCCATGCACAAATTTTTTTATTATAGGATGAACAATTGGATTCTGGGAAGCACCACTAGATATCCCTCTATGGAAATAGTAAATTACATAAGATAAAATTCTAGATCTGAGGTATTACTTCTGCATATAAAAATTAAAATAAAACAATAGTACTTAGAAGGTGGTGCCTAGGAAGAACGTATTGTAATCCTAGAGAAATAAATATGCCTCATATCAGGCTCTATTAAAGCCAACCAAGAAGAACCTCCATCTATCACCACTACAAAAATAATTAAAATATGAAAGTATACAGAAGGACTTATCATGTTATAATGTCTAAAACCACTACTAATGCCTTCTACACAAGGAAGAATGATCTGCATAGGTTCTATGGTGACACATTCTACCATCTCTACCCAAACAATATATACTAGATCAAGATCAGTCATGTATTAGGGCACCCATTAGGTCCCCTAATTCATAAACATAGGGGAGTCCATCTTGGGTTCCTCTTTATAAAATGTATTGGAAGTATCATACTCTAGATCATAATGGTAGATAAATTAGATAATAAATCATACATGGGATCCTTTTCTGCAAGGTTAATGGAGGAATAAAATAGGACATCCTTGAATTTTATATAAAAAATGCAGTCATACAAGGGACCCTAATGACATGGTATTATAGAAGAGGCAACCATCTTTGTATCCTCAGAACAGTACACTGGTAAAGGGATCCATCAATGGATTACCATGTTCAACATGCAAGAGAAGGTAACATACAAGTGTCCTTTGGATTCCTGTAATATGTTAGAGTCATCCTACTTGTGATCCTATAGGTCAAGATGTAAGAAGAGTACTCATGTAGGGAATGATCGATAACAAAAAATTTCATGGCCACCTAGGACAGAGAGGAACATATCTAAATGATGAAATAATAAAAGGTAAAACAATGTATAATAGGTCAAGATAGATTTCTCATGGATCATCTAAGATCAATAGGCTAAGTCTCATGAAGCAAAATGTTTCTAAAACTATAGGAAGAACAACATTGTTTGTGAAATGCTACATAGAAATCCTAAAACCACCTCTTGATTCAAATCGTTTTGATTTATATGGAAAGACTGCCAAAATTAACTAATCATGGGTCAAATTTTTATGATTAGGTGAATGGAATCGAAAAATACTCAATGGGTGAAGAAGGGGTAGTACATGACATGTTTTCCTGAGTAAATGATTTGTACTCCCAATGCCCCAGCTAGGAATGTACTCTTGTGTGACATGGAATTTAAATTCCCAAGAACTTATCATGTAAGATAAGTACATGCCATTTCACATAAACATCTAACATTCATATTTTACTGAAATGACATTGACATGTATTTATAATTGTTGTGTATTTTTACATGGTGAACAACCCATATATAATATTTACATGTATCTTATATGACAACATACTAATATATAGGTAGCATGGATAGGTAAATAGATACATGACAAAGTACTAGTACATGGCGTGTATAACCCATTCAAGAAATTTATTATTAAAAATCAAACATACCCAAAATCGATGAATACATGGATTGTGTTCTCGGAATACCATGCAATGTGTAAAAGTTTTCCCCAATGGAAAACCACCTAAATACCATGAAACCCTTGTTTTTAACAAAAAGAAGTTGATCAATCTTTATGGGGTTAGAAGAATACATAATAGTGCATTAATACATTTAAAAAATTAATATATGGGTTTTTATAAAAAATGGTATTCCTTCGGACGGAATCAGTTCAAGGTTCTCCTATAATCATTCTCAATAGTTTCGGCACATCGATTCTCGATTTCCCAACCTGTGTGGTGATAACCTTCTTCTTCTTACTCCCCTTGTCTATCTCTCGCTCACTCATTCCTTCCCTTGGGAACACAATAAGGAATATGCAGCCATGTATAAAATAATCAAGGTTGGAAATAAGAAAAATTGAAGGATAAATATCAAAATATAAAAGGAAATTGAGATGAAAAAGAAAAGAAATGGGCGACCTCAGCTGGCCATGAAAAATAACATGGTTTTCGAACCAACATAAGAGAATATCACTCATCTAAAATCATTCATATATAAGGAAACTCAATTTTATCCTCCATTAAATAGATATAAATGAATGAACCTATGAAAATAATTTGTTATTTATTTTCATAAATATTAAATTTAATGCACTCCATTGAAATTAGAATGGCATAGACTTCAACCAAACTATTACCTAAGGTTATCAATATATTATAGGACCAATGGAGTTGTTAGAAAGATTATTTATGGTCATCTTCAAGGGTAAAATACAATTTTGTCAATTATAATGTTATGAAAGAATAAAATTCAAAATTCGGATAATATAATTATTAATAAAAAACATGGTTCCTAGAATATATCTTTTTTGGGGTAGATGTTCCAAAATGAACCAAACTAGTAAGGTATATATATATATATATTTTCATTTTTGGTGACATAATTTTTATGCCCCTACTTTATTTAAAAAATATGTATGTATAGACCCTTTTAAATTTATTATAATGAATCTATTCATCCTCATTATATTTTAAGTATCATTAAATTTTATTCCTTACTGTGTCATATAATTTAATATTACCTATGTTGTAATGATTTATGTTACAATCTCATCATTTTTCACGATTTTTTATGATTTTCTTTAAAATGGTGATATCTCATAGTTTAACACTTCTAAATTATAATGAAAATTATCACCTATGGATATAAATTATTGCATCATTTAATAGTACCATTAATCCACTCATTTGTACATAAGAAAAATAATAAAAAAATTAACATATTATGACATTATTTTTTGTCTTTTCAAAATATATGTTCTTTTAAATGATATTTTAAGAAAAAATTATAATATGGTTGACAATTTTTTATCATAATTTTTATAAAAAAGAAATTTGAAAATGTTTTATGATTAAAAAAATAATTAAAATTTCGTTCAAATATTCCATTACAACTTTTCAATATTATTTTCAAGGATAATGTTTTTTCAGATTTGTTTTTGTATATTATGAAGAAAAAATGATATCTTCCTTATGAAAAGATTAAAAATATTTTTATATATTAAATTTAATTCATTCATTATAGTTTTCAATGAAAATTATTTTGAAAATTTTTAACATTTTAAATAGTGATTTCTAATGACATTTTATTTTCCTAAAGAAATACTCAATGTGATATTTCAAAATACATGTCCATATAAGATGAAAACCGTTAATATAATTTATTATTAATATGGTAAATTTACCAAATATATTATTGTTTATATTCCCATGATTGGATTTTTTTTATAACGAAATGATCCCTATGTGTCATGTTTCTGTTCCACATGTTTTACCATCCTAAAATTCATGTGATACCAGCTTCAATTCAAGATTAATTCTTTTATGAAATTATTATGTAAGAATTATCTATTTCAAAGGTTACAATATAATGACATTTTTATGATAACAATTTTTTTTCATGGGTTGTTTGATGATGAATATTTATGATCTTGTTGAACTCAAATTTTTGATTTCATTATGTGATCGGTGGGACCGATATATCCCTCGATTGAATTGGGTATAGATAATTATCCCAAGGGAAAAATGGGAATAATGATTAAGGGAATATTGGAAAATTGGAAATAAATGTTTATTTAACCACATTGGGAAATATGTGTGTCCAGCTCCATAATGGGAAATGGGTTTTCCATGATCCACTATTGGAAACCGATATGTCTTGATATAATATGATAACAGTATTATTATTTAACATTGATAGTAGAAATGAGTTCCTACATTTATGAAGTTGCCAAAAATTTATTACATGATGTAATGTTTCATAATTAATTTATGAAAATTTATAACCATTTTTATTCATTACTTACATATGGTCAATCATTATTCTATAAATCATGATTATAATATATTAAAGGTTGTCGAAACACATCATAAATTTAGTTCATTATCACATAACTATATTATTATATATATATTTTATGTAATCATATATTTTTCTATCATATGGTTATCCTTACTAAGAATATGATCCCCTGGTTTTTAATAATCCCTTTCACTAGTTTCTGAAGAAAGGTATTATGTTGGATTACTAAAGGGGAAGACAATTATGGGAGACATTGAATATATTCCTTGAAAAAAGATGATTATGTAACATGGTTCCAATGGAACTAAACTATTATTTTCATCATGAAGGTTTTTGTATTATAAAACTAATTTTCTTATAGAATGATGTAATATTCATGTATACAATGTTTTGGATCGCTATATGCATTGTGGGTGAATAGTCTAAAACATAGGATTCTTGTAGGAGATATTCTGATCCACATCCATAATGTTTATTTCATAATCAATGGTAACCAATTTTTATATTTGATTTCTATGTGTTGGAGATCATTGATTTATATAGATGCTTGGGTTATGTATCATTTGATAGACACTACCATTGTAGGTATGGCTGCAACATAGAGCACGACATTGGATAAAATGTTCTATAGGCTCCTTATCAAAATTGAGAGAGGTTTCAGCATGGTTCACATGGAATTATTAAACACATTTAATGTGATACGTTGATATGGTTGAGGATTGTTGTATTTTTAAAAGGTTAATTAAATAGATATACTATGACATAGATAGAGGAATCTAAAAAATGGTCCATATATTTTGTTGTGTGGTCCATGATACCACACATTGGTGAAATATGTTACAAACTAGCTATAAAAAATAAGAAATACCCCTGAAAAACTTACACCACAACATTTATCTCTCCAATCTAGGTGGAAAATATATTTTCAAAAGGAATTGATTCCCCGCATTTATCATGATAAACCTCATAAATTGTGGGATAATTTCATGGTGATCCCCCTCTAATCACAAAGAATGTTCAATGATAAAATGTATCTATTTATAGAATTATATGACATTATTATTATGTAACATGGTATGTGTTGTTAAGTGGTTTTTGATATATTAGCGTAGATTTTAATTAGGAGATAATATTTTAATGTTAATTTATATAATAATATTTATGGACAGAGTATATGTAGTTTACATACTCAAAAACACAATTTGTGTAAAAATGTGTTTTAAATCATGTAAGAATATATGAATTCTTGTACAAATTAATCTTAACATTTGATAATGGCTTTAAATTTATTTTTTGAAATTATATAAATTTGGGGACTATAGGGGAATCAAAAAATGGACATGTCATATTAGTAAATATTATTCAATGTTATGTTTTTATGATGTTGAATGACTATTATGAGATTGATCATTTTTTGATCTAATTGATGATATTTTCTGGATTTTTATTTATTTCTATTATTTTATCCTATCTATAAGATCCCACAATTATTATTTTTCAATTACTCATAGTTTTATAAATTTTTTTCATAGTTTGATGTATATCATTTTTCCACACGAGGTTTCCATGGATGGTATCAATTTAGATTCCATGGGGTACTAACATAACATGACACATTTTTATGAAAATTTGGAAGGATTTTATCAAAATAAACACATATGTTTTAGTTTATAATCATTATTATATTACTGAAACTCTTTATATAGATATTTTTTAATCTATAAATAATGTTTTATTAGTTTTAAAACTTTTATATATTCATTGGTGAAAAAATAACAGGCCTTTGTGTTCACACTATAGTTTTTCATTTGAGTATGTTTAGTTGTGGTATTGAGGGATTTATGTAAATGGAATAGAATAATGTAATTTTTCCAAATCCATTTGCTATAAATGATTTAATAAATGTGGAAGTTTGTTCGTGAAGATGGGAAAATATAGTTTTTTCTTTTGGAATGTCTTGGTTGAATTTTGAATTTATCTAATTCAGAATGAATTGTTATTTCTTATAGATATGTACTCTTTACAATATTTTCCTTTTTGGGATTCTGTGTTTTGATTATACATAATATGGGTCTAGTTGATTAGTTGATTCTCATCTTGTGTCATATTGTCTTGGATGACTTGTCTAGATTTCCAATGGTGGATTTTTAGATAATTTTACAAGTGGGGATACCAATCATGTAGAAATTTACATGGTATTGTTTAGATTTTTTTTGAATTTATGATTTAGGTAAATCAATATGTGGATTGTGAGTGTGGGGGGATTCACAACTTGCTATCTTTTGTTACAAAACATGAGTTAAAATGGGTGCTTTGTTTTTTTTCAAGATATAAATCTTGTTTTTAGATTATTTTTTAAGAAATAAATGTGGGTTCTATGTATATTGGAATATTCTTATAATTAGAGTTCTTTTTCCATTAATTGAATTTATAAATATGTTAAATTCATTTTCTAATTGTATTGATATGTATTACTAATGTTGTTCATATAATTTTAAAATATTTCCATAAACTGATTATTTATTTTAAATTTTTTAATTAAATTATCAATCCTAGAATATTTATTCAAAATATAGTTAAATATGATGTAAGACAAGTTTACAGTCGATAATCCTCTTGTAAAAAATTATTTAATGGCTGAAACATTCTAAAATATGCAGACTCGAGGAATAGATGGAATTTAAAACTAGAGATGATAGGAGGAACATGGATTTTAATTTACAAAATATAATCCACCTATCATTAAAGGTAAAAGTGGAACAAAAAAATATGTTATTTTTTTGGATGGATTGAAAGGTTCATCAATTTTTTGATAACTCTTGAGGACTCAATTGGGGGATCCAGAATAAGATTGGAGAGGATTATCATGCATGCTATGTTTAGAACCCTTCTCAATATGAATTTATTAATAAAATACTTCAATTTTTTTATTCTGATATTTTTATTTAGTATGGGGACTTGAAATTTTTGACCTTGTATTAAGGGTATAATATAGTTTTCTTGTATTCCCCCAATTTCATCAAATTGATATTGCTAGAAATAGAGATTTTTTTATTACCAACCAAAATGTTTAATGGTTTAAGGTTGTTCTGAGGAGAAATATTTGTTTGATGATGAATCTATTTTTACAATGTACATTTATGGTTGTGGTGTACAAAGAAACTATTCATGGGAAATACATATATTGGATAACTGGTTTGAGTAGAGAATTATTTGAAACTATTATTATTCAGGATGCATATAATGTGTTGGAAACGATACAAAATTATGATCACTTCTAATTAAGAAATTTTTATGGGATTTATACAAAAAAATTAGGGATATTCCTATTACTATTATAAGCCTGTTAACACAAATATTCATTGTGTATATGTGAAAATAATTTTCATCATTGCTGGTAATCATTTCATATTAGATGTGTTTTTAGAATATTTTAACATGGGAATAAGTATGAATCCACTCTTATCAATGGTTTGATTATTTATTTTCTTCATCATTTGGTAGGTGTTACCCTCAATCCAAGTCAGATATACATGTGACTATGAGGTCTTACATAGGTTTCGTGTGCTGACTCACTGAAGCTCCCTTAGATAAAATCAAGTTGTACGTGACACACCAAACCTACCTCCAATATGCGGTGATATGGTGAAAAGGACTGAGGATAATATGACTTAATATATGAATATATGTATATGACATTTAACGTGAAAAAAATATCCTTATAAAATGGGAAAAGTTCAATACTAGAGGCCTCATTCCCAAGGGAATTAAGGTTGGGGGTGGGGGTGGTCACTCAAAATGGAAAGAATCCACACCCTAATGCATCATGGGGGGTACCTAATAGATAGGGAAAACATTTACTAGTGTACCTAGAGGGTTATAAATTTTATGTATTATGAATTGTCTTTGGTTTCTATAATTTTCCCTTTTCTCATCCAATTTACAATTTTCATGTTTAGTGATTATTCTAATTTTATCCTGATCATCAGAAATCAATTAAGATTGTTTTATAGAACAAAGAACATGTTATTTAGATAGGGGTTGTGGCTTTGTATGTTGATCTTGTATTTGGATGCTTCAATGAAATTGTTATAGAAAAACATTGTTTTATGAAATTTGATGACTGGGGTTCTTTGTTTTGGAAAACAGTGTGGCTTCCCAAGAGTACCCGAGTGGACCTCAAAATAAAATGACAATGTTTTGTTCAAACAATTTGGAGTGGGATAATTTCGATGTTAGTATATTATATTTTTAGTAGAGTTGATTTTAAAGGGTTTTTCATGGATTGATATACAATGTTCCTTGACCATGTTTTTGTGTTTCTCTAGAAGTGGGAGTCTCACTGTTGTTGCACTTATAACCAAATCCTGAGTCCAAACAATGAAGGTCCCTATTGTGGGTGAAATTATTCTTTACCCTCCATATATTTTCCTATATTACTCACCCTTCATTAAATTTCATCAAAATCCAGCGGATATTTTAAAAAATTATCCAAATTTGGATTTGAGACAAATTTTCTATTTGAGATCTAATATTCAATCCATTGGTGGATACAGATTCGTTTCAATAATAAGTAAAATCCACCATCCACTTCTATACATTTCTCTCACAATAATAATACATATATCTATGTGATCTATTTTCCCAACATTCTTTTTGTTCATATAAAATTCTTATTTAATTAAATTTATCAGAAGATAATGGATGATTTCAAAAAATAAAATTTTTACCAGTATGAGGTTGGTGGTTCTAATCTATCACCATGTTTTGTAGAATTTTTTATGTTGATCTATTAAATGGACCATTGGTCTCTCAATGAAAGACTATATATAAATTAATTCCAATGATTAAATTTTTTAAACTAATCAGTGATATGTCTTTGGTTATTCCCATGTATAATAATTAATTGTTAATTTGTATAATTTCTTAGGTCCTATATTTGATATATAGTCAAGAGGATAATTAAATTTAATTTAATATAATGAATTTAATTTTTTTTTGGGAATTCTTAAAATTTTGAATGAGATGTTAGGAGTTTTCAATCACAAATGCAAGGGAGATCTGTTAGTTCAGGTAGGGTGAGGGATGTTGTGTGTTTATATATATGGGTGATATTCACCATAGGTTGGGTGACATGTTTTTTGGATTGATGTGAATTGATTTTTCATATAAGGTATTGTATCTCAGAGGATGAGATGGGAATTTCCATCATTAATTAAAGACATGTTCATAGGTGATATAGGTTTTGGGATTATGTGGATTAGGTATATCTGGGGGATTTAATCTCACCTTTATTGGAAAATGTTCTGTTGGAGTCATGTTCACACATAATGTACTAAAATCGAGGTGGTGTTGAGCACTAATGGTTGTGTAATCCCCCGTAAACATCACAACATAGGATATACCGATGATAATTAATAATGATTTGGGATTATAAATTTTAATATCTCCATGGATAGTGTTGGAAAACTAGTGGATTGTGATGTGTCTATAGATTGGGTGTTAAGTCTCCCAGATAATATTTATACCATTGGGTTTGAAAATTGCGAGTACGGATAACATTGCACCTCAGAATGTTAGAATTAATAATGGTGATGATTAAAATTTGTATGAAATACATTGATGTGCATTGGGATGTCATGAATCATGCTGAACAGAGATTTGGAGAAGGGGTAAAAAGGATGAGGTACTTATCATTTGGTCGTCCCGTTTTAGACATCATAGCATGATTGATGACACATAACTCCATGTTTCACATTAATATGTGGAACATGAGTGTTCACATGTGATGATTTTTTACACTAGGATCTTTAAGATATAAACCTCATATATTTTTCAATTCAATTTTATATATGCATAAACATGATTTATAATCTATAAATAACTAGGGGAAAGTGTAATGGTTTACAGACGATAGATAATACATGTGATTTCATTATTTTATTAGATAATAATAATAAAAGAAATATTTTTTAAATTGTATAGGATGTGTCATTCTTTTAGTTTATATTGAAACATATTCTTTTCAAAGGATGTATGGTTACAACACATTGGTGGTGACATATTGTTATTTATTCTCACACACTACACGAGACCCTCAAGACGTATGATGTCTTTATGTCTCTCTGATCATGTAAGGGACCAGGCTCTGTAGATGGTAGTTAAGGGAAATGTTGAAATTCTATCTTAAGATGTATATAAATAGAACATGGATTTTCATTCATCATCTATCGTTTTTTTTAATTTCCTTATTTATAAATATTCTTATTATGTGTATGTACAGTGGTCGACGGCGTTCAACCTACCATACTTACTATTTTTTATGAAATTGAATTAATGCAGTGATCTAAAAATTTTATTGTGTTTTTATTAGATATAGAAGGTATTTTAGGAATGTTAGTTAAATAAATCTAGTATCTCTTTATGAACCCTCTATGTTATGTGTTACTATAATTTTTTATATACATATACCATTATTATTAACAACACCTATATTATTTTATTCCCACTATCACTTTTTTTATCATTTGCATCATGTTGGAATCCTTTGGTATATTAGAATGCACACCTATGATCTAGTGTTCAAATGACCCATAACATTGTGTAAAGGCACATCGTCGAAATGCTACTATAATATAGACCCAAACCCCTAATAATAGGGGTGCTATGTAATTAATCTTATCAATAAATAATGTGTGACCCGTTGTATGGTTCATTAGGTGGGTCTATCTCCAATGTCCCTCTCAAAAAATATCTAGATATCTACCATTTTCTAATGATTTATTGAATAAGTGAACTGATAATAAAAATGTATAAAATCAGAAAGGATAAATTGATGGCCCCATCATGTAATATGTGTAACAATACCTAGGATTGGCTACCTACAGACTATAATTTTAGTCCATAAAAGTGTTGTATGCATTGTGGATGTTTTTGATGATGTTACAAGACATATACCTAGATTCCCATGATGTGTGAGCCCCCTAAAACAAAAATACATATCCTCTACTACACATAGGATGGATATACTTTTGTGACTAAATGACATGTATCTATGTTATCTTATGTGTCATTGAAACATGAGGTCTTCCCATAATCATCTAGCCAATTCCCATCTACATTGGGCCATTCCAGTCTATCATGGTAGTGTTCGGTGTCCCATGTTTGATACAAATACATGGACATGAATATTTAATCTGGTCATTCCATGTTCCAATATGATTATTTAACCTTTTTTTTCTGAGTACATTGCGAGCTACCCATACATGGTCACACAAAATTTATTTATCATACACAATGTGCAATAATTTTTAGCACTCAGAACCCTAACTTCAGTAGTAAGGGTACTGAATATATTGTGTTTAACCAAACTAAAAACATGTATCCATTATTTTAATAGTTAATAAATTTTTTCATCATTAATTTTATTGATAAAAAATTTTCACTATAAAACATTTCATTTGACAACTTAAAATGTATGGGGTTTTCACTTCATGTCGATCTATAGACACTAGTGACTAGAATTCGGAAATCTAATCACCTATAATGATTCATAATGCCTCTCGTAACTACTCTAGATAGTATATACATGAATAAATCATCTAAAACTAAACTGATAATCCATCCAAAAAATATAGACACATATTTTTTTGCAACCTCCATAAATCTAACTATTTTAACATGCTTGGTCCCACAATGAAACTATTGATCTGTAACCCTGTCAGACCAAATAGATGAATATGACGAACAATGATGTAAAAAATAATACCAATGTGAATATTAAATTACCTAATTATGTGTTAGCCAATAGTTACATAAATCATAACAACGGTGTTATAAATTGTATAACCATAACAAATTAGTCTCAATGAAATGAATTATAATTGAGATCATAGGATTAACACTTAATTAGGAATAAATAAATAAGTTAATGAAAATAAATTATTATGAATAATAATTTAGAGGAAAATAAAAAATATGGAGTCCTACATTAATGATGGATTTTTGATCGTTATAATGTATTATCCAGTGATGCAGAAGTGGATACTTATTTATTCACTGGATGAACCATGATAACTGGAATATTAATAACCAATCCACACTCCATTTTAACAGAAAATATCTCCACATATTCCTCTATTATCTCTCTGGTTTATGTGCCTAACAGAATTCATTTTTAAGAACATTATATATAAATAGGGAGGATTAAGATTTTTAATTTGAATAAATTAAAATTATTTATTTATTTATTTTAAAAAATACTCCACCAACATTTTCCAACTATGAATAGGTTTACTCAATTTTAGATAATGTCAAATCTTTTTAGGATCTCACATCCGATATTCAATCATGTTCTATGATTTTCTATCATATAGAAAAAACAATTGTTAAATGATTTCTACAAAAGTAAATCTCACATGTGGTTTTATATATATTAATATTTATAATATATTCATTATGAGGATGTCATATATGGAAAACAACATTAAATTTGAGTAAATATTAATAAATCTTTAAAAAAAAATATTCAATGGATTAATCCCAGAAAAATATATTCATTCAATTATCCCCTTATTCAAATATTTTCTATAATTACATAATATGATACAAAACAACATTGGATAGTTATTTATATATATATCATACAATATCCTATGATCCCTCTAAAACTCTATTATTCTTCTATAATACACGAATTAAATGAATGGATTATTCCTGGACAATTCTCTCATGATTATATTTGATTGACAGTAGTAATATGTATAGTTTCCTTTGTCCATGATGTCTATATTTTCCAAGTCAGCAACACGCATATAGGCTTGTATTCATCTCCTCATCCATGAAAAATGGATGATATCTTACAATCGACAAAACCATTAGGGAAATTCCATGTTGTAATTTACCATACCAGTACATAAAAGGATCTAGACCATCTTGATAGAAAACATGGATTGATTTCCACCGCATCCATATCTTTTCAATACTCATCATTTGTAGACTCTAAATAATAATTTTTCTCCCAATTCATATTGTAAATCCCTATACCATATATTTTATTATTATTTATTTCATCTCAAAAAATCCTCATATTCATATAGATAATGTATACAATCTATATCTCCACCTAAACCATCTCTGGTATAGAATGTGATGTCATAGAAATATAAGCCCCTCAAGGGGGAAACCTATAGGGACTCCCATATAGGAAATCAAAAGGTGGCATGTGTAGAATTCATTGAGTTATGATACAGAATAAAAAATTTAAATTCTTTGAATACATTGTGTTTCTAGTTGATTCCATTATAATTTTTTAGGATTCATTTGTTGAAATAGGATATCATAGATGAACAATTCAAATATTAATAATGATGATGATTTACTGATTTTTATTATAGAAATATTATATGTCATTTGAATAACTTGTGATGCAATCCGGGTAATGGAAATGGGGAGGAAAGGTGATTCCAATAGTAATCAATAATGATTAAAAATAGTGATGTTAATGGAAGATAATGAAGTTAAAAAACATTTGTTTGAATACATAACAATGACAAAAATGATCAATTAATGGATAAAATCATGAAAAATAATGTTCCTGATAATAGAAGATGACTAAATAATTGTGTGGTCAGTGTTGTCAAATCTATTTTTATGGTTGCCTAATTTACCAATGTTTTCCAAAAAAAATTGGCCTAAAAATAGGGAGGCTATATATGAAAAAATAGGATTTCCATAAAAAAACATTTATGGGTCGTGAAGGATAGTATGCTGACTTCATTGGTGGTAAGTGGAGCGATGATGAAAATTAGGAAAGGATTACACATACCATCACTTGCATACAATGAATCACTATATGTGGATCGCATATGAGAAACAATTCTCGAGAGGTATATAGTACATAGAAGGACAAAAGTTCACGATGAAGAGTTTCATTCCCTTATTCGATGTGGTGATCCATTAATGGATGGAACCATCTAACGTGAAGGAAGAAAGACAGTATATAGACCAAAAATGGAAAAAAGGTTCTTGGGAGGAGAATTATTCGCGATGAAGGATGTACCATATTGAAAATCTGGAAATCCAATTAGCAGGTTTTGTGGATTTATTTGTCTATATAATAGATCCTAATACCATTAATAAGTGAGAAAAAATTTTATTATTGAACCCCATTGCTACAATAAAAATGTAGTGATTTTTGGATATTTCATGATGGAGAAATTCATTAGGAAGTATATGTTCCTGGATGACATATTCTATAAAGGATGAAGTGTTATGCTAAAGATGTGATGGTCCATTGAATCAGAGGATGTCTATGGAGGGAGAAGTGCTAAGCGAAGTGAATGGAGGAACGTGAAGAAATTTTCTTCTATGGAGTACGAGTCATCTATGTAGCATCAATAGTCCATGGGATATTAGTTTTTCACAAAGAAGATGATGTCCATGAAGTGATGTATGTTTGTGAAATGAAGGCAGTTCGTGGAGAAATTATGTAGACCCTTAAACACTCACACTATGCGTATAAATGAGGATCGTGGTGATAGTGATCAACTATTGTTTTTTGGATATGTTCATGGGAATAGTACATAGGGATAGTTCATGAAGGGAATAATTTTTATGAAGGGAATACAGTTCATGAAGGGAATATAGTTCATAGAGGATACATGGCATTTCATGGTGGGTAAAAAAGAACTAAAACATGTTGTCAACAGAGAAGAACTGATACAAAATTCATTTTCCATAGTTTATAATGAATCTATATTGATCTAATCATAATTTATTAATAATCAAAAAGGAATTTTCGTGATTCTAGAATAAATTGGAAAAAGTGATCTAAGAGATATTGGTTTCAAACTAACAAATATAGTGAGGTGAAGATAATAATATTCGGTAACCAAATTGATATCAATTTAATATAATATAGGTTAGAGAAAGTTCAATGTTCATATTTCCGAAAAACATTCATATTATTATGATTTATATAAGAATAAGATTGTGTAATATTTAGTTCACTGTTAAGAAATGGTAATAATGGTTACATGCATCCAGATAAGCACATAACAAGTCATGAGTTGAAGATCAAAGTAGTAATATGGTGTATAAATGGTATGAATAAGTGGAAGACATTATCAGTTTTACATGACTTCAACAAAGAGAATACTTTCTTTGGAGTCATTATAATGATCCATTCAAGTGTTGTAAAAAGGACAATGTTGGGAGGCAGTATAATGGTTAATACGAGTACTGTATAATATGAACTATTTGATTGTTTTAGTAGTTCCACAGGAGTTTAATGGTATATCCTACAAATAGTAACCACATTCACAAGATTTATTTTCTTTTCATTATGTGAACATGATATGTTTAGAATGTGTGATGGACTAAATACTATTATTGAGTAGTGATCAATCTATAATTATCATGTTCTTTTATATAATTCTTTATTATTCCTGCATGTGATAGAGAGAAGAGAACAGACAATCGAGATCCAGACAGGTTGAGGAGGTAATGATATTAAAAGAAAAATTTGATTAAAAAGACCCCAATAAAAATTCAATATAGTGTTACAAATATCCCTAATAGGTCCTCTCATCAAGCTGATTTTAGAGTGATAAATTAAATTTTATAAAAAAAATCATCCACTGTAAATTGATTTAGCCGGTTCTTACTCATATCCAATTCACCTATACTTAGTATATCCTCTAAAAATTCTATATTCCCCTCGATCACCCCATCTATTTTATGGGGAAAATGTTTTCATATATTATAACTAGGTTTAAAAATCCTTTTAAATACCCCTCTTCATCCATAATGCATATCATGATTCAAGGATACATATAATCATTATGTGTACCCCATGAAGCTGAAAGACATACCTCATGTACAACATACCCAAACTGTCAACCATAATCTGATCATTTATGGAAGGAAATTATGATGAATTTGTATTTTAGTATATAATCACCCATATATAATCACATAACCTAACTATATATCATATCCTAATCACACGAACCATCAATATTACATCCCACTACTACTATGTGGTCTCATGATCCTAATTATAACATGATGAATCATAGTTTTCATTCTCTTCATGTTCTCAAGTGAGACACTAATAGAAAACATTGGTAAAAATCCACCATATTCAAGTAAATAAATACTACCGCTAATGTTCTTGGTACATCAAATTTTATATAGGATATATGAAGAAGTGGGATGTTTGAAACCCAATCATCAGCTCTTCATGTGATGTGACAGAATCCAAAATCCATCCGCAGAATATGATGACAAAATACAATCATTTAGAAAATCAATCATCTACATCCTATATGGATATATATGGTCACATATAATGTCATTGACTATTTATATCACATGAACGTCTATCAAACATTTATGAATTAGATGATTCATTACCATAGATTGATGATAAACTACACCCATGTCCTCTAATAGGGTTTTCTACAATGAAACCAGTGTCACTAATGCATCCTCCATCAAGATAGAACATGACATCTATATAGGAGAATATTCCATAAAATTTCCATTTATATTAGAATATATAATCATGAATTAATATTTACATAGGATATCAAACCAATTCAAATATCATAGGTTGAGATCATTATGATTAGTGATCACAATAAAACATTGGTAGTCTGTTTAAACTAGTAATCACTCACTTAAAAGATATTATGTCTACTTATTTTGGGATAGGATTACCGCAACCAACTCTAGGTGGTCATATAAATAGTTTGTCCCATGGGGTATCAAATGGCTCAACTCACAATCAATCACTACTGGATTATTCATGAATAAGAAACTGACACCATATATAGATGATTAACATAACACCATGTAATCAATTCCCTCTTCTGATTGTGTAAGCAAAGTATCACTTATAATCCTCTTCATCAACTACTCAATGGATATCTAACCCTTCTCATTGATGTATACCACAAACCAATCCACATTAGGATAGTCAATGGGGATTATATTCTAGATAATAACACCAAACAACTACATTGTTACCTTACAAAGCCTAAGGAACTCCACACCTAGGTCCTGACCATGGATGGATCCAAATATAACACAACATCAATCAATTTCAATTCCATAGATAAAACAATCTCAAAGATTACATGACCAAAATTTAGAATATAAGACATTCATAACTAGCACTTCCCAACCATAATAAATATCAAGTTCTCTCAGTGTATGTTTAGGACCATATTTATATTATTTTAATGATATTACTCTAACATATATTAAAAGAGTATTTCATTGATAAATATATCATATAATAGGTCCATTTGTTACTAAAAAATATGACTCATAATAGTCTTGAACACAATAGAGGAATTCATCACACTAAAAGGAATCACTAAAAAGTAATAGTGTCTATATAAACATTAATTCCTTCTTCAATTCATCCTAAATAACCATCAACCAATTGTAGCCTAAAATGATATCATCATATGAGATCCATATTGCAACTATGAACTGGTCAAAGGGGTCCTCAATACACTGAAATGGGTATATTATTAAAACCATTTTCTGATTCCAGAGACAATAATCAGTAAAAGTATTTAATCTCTTACACTCCATTCATGTGAATGGAGTTTAATCCACCCATGGGGACACATTGGTTTTGATAAATCCTTCTTCTCAAAGATCCTAAAATAAACTCTTGTCTCCTAAAGGACAAAAAATATTCCATAGATTATATTATTGTGGTCGAAGGATTTCTGTTCATGATAAATTCCATCTCCTACCTCAGAGGTAGTCAATTAATATAATGTTTAATACGGACATGTAGTACTCCAATATTAAAGGTATCTAGATGCCTAAAGATCATCCTTCACACATTGACATTGTATCCAATAGAAGTTATATTTTTTACATCTTCAAGTTTGTGTGACCCACCATATAAGCCATGGGATATCCCTCTCCCAGAAATGAGAATCTTATACAGTCTGTGAAATGAAAAAAAACTCTCGTTTGATGAAATTCAATATAAATATGCACAACTAAAAATCATTCCATTCTCAATATGACATCATATAGTCTCATTATAATAACCAAGAGGTCCCATGGGAAACTATCTCTACCAAACACTAACACGCACTTCAAAATTATATAATATATAATTGAATAACTAAGTACATTAACCTAGAGAAATAGATACTTGGATAAATTATTAAATACATTCTCTAGTTCACTCAAAATGGATATGTAGATGAAAGAGTTACTCATGAATAATTCTAGTGTCATTAAAGGAATAGTAACAAAGTCAAAAAATATTCCTCAAATCCTCTTGTGTCAATTTTTTTCATTTTACTTAATTGTTTTTTATAGACAATGTCCGTGAAAATTATCTCCATAATCCTTGTGTGGAAACATGGTGTTGTTGGTGGTGGTGGGAGAATCACCAAGAATTTCCCGTTGTTATTATATCCTCCTTCCCGAACACAACCTTCTCCTCTTCTAGAACTGCATCTCTTTTGGCCTCTCTCACCATACATGTATCCTCGATCATAAAACTACCATTATCTTGATAGTATATCCACTACATGCCTTCCATCCTATATACATTAGGTCATTAAATTAAGAGACATGTGGGCACAACTGCATAAATTATAACTACTTATTTTTAGGGGCTAACAAGATCCCATGTTCATTTTGTGATCCGGCAACCCAATTTCCCAATTGGGAGAATAGGGAGGTATCTTATGTTATAAAACTGATGAATACCATAGAATAGATGTTGCTGAAATCATTGAACCATGAATTCTACTATAGGATGAAACATTCTGACTTCCCTCTACTATGAATCTCACTACAACTGTGTTATTCTCTAGTACCCTAGAAAATCTATGAAATCATAAAGAGACTAAATTTATTAATATGTTTCTATGAATGAAATTCCTGAACATTTACATGTAGAAGAAAACCCCTCATGCCATTTTAATAGAGAAACAAGTGAGAATATTGAACATAACTATGTACTCAATAACTATCATACAATAGTAAATCCACTCAATAATCATATAAACATGATTATAATGCCTGATAGAGAGTTCATACTCATCATGAAATTGATTCATTAATATGAACCATGACATTATTTCCATATGGTGTTTCAATGTAATTAAACTCCCATAACGCCTTAAGGATCTATGCAGATGGTATGTCTTCAAAAACCTAGTCTAATTTGGCAGGGCATGTAATAGTCTAATAACCGGAACCACCTACTAAAGCCAATCATATTCTTCCTAAAGGTCCTCATAGACATGAAATCTTAGTGGTATCTTCCACTCTTACATGAAAAATTGTTTCATCCTACATGCCTCATGTTATGGGAATGATAGAAAAATTCTCTTCTTGACAAGTGGTGGAACTACCCCCATCCTTCCAGTAAGAAACTCCTAATGTGAATTTCTCTAAACTGTGGGCTCATCAAAGAACGAAACATAATCATGATATTGTTTCAGATTAAAATATTATTTTCTTTTTGGAGGAGTCCTAAATGATATGAGAATTTATCATTTTTAGAGTATAATATATGATGAGGTGAATCATGAATGAAAATAAACATACTCAATCTGATATGATGCATGTACCAAGGGTTCCCTGCAACATATGTCTTTGTATTATAAGTTGACAAGTATGGTCTTAGTGTCCATTTGAATGGTTGTGTCAATAACTATACCAATATTATAATACTTAAATTTAAAGTCACACTCATGACACATCAGTTCCATTTATCTATGTCTCCATACAATATTTATTATCAACCCCACTCCCATAAGAAACTGATTCTTAACGTATCTAATACTAAATTGTTGTGACTAAACCCACTAGGGACATCCTAGCTGGTGTAAATATTAGTGATACATAAAAATAAAAACTTGTAATGGAATGTAAATATAGTCAAGAAGGCATAATCTTAAATTGTAAGCCCTAGGATAATGTTCAAACATAAACACACCCACACACACATTAATATAATTTTGAATAACAATAGAAGAAAAACAAACAAAAATCAATATATGAAGTATAAACATGAATGAAAAATAATTATTGAATAAATAATATAATGAAAATATAAAACCAAATCATAAAGATTCAATCACACACCTAATTAGAAATGAAAACACAACCTTATAAGAAATGAAAAATGTAGAATAATAAAGGGAAACTGACCACTATTATCTTATTATAATAACCAAATGTTGTTAATTCACACAAGTAAATTTTTTTTATACTGAAATCATCACTAATTTTATGATCATCTATATAATACATGAAACATGGAATAAAATTCTATGTAGGGGAGATTATATACATACAAATAAGGTCATAATGAATGAAAATGTGGGAGAAATGTTAATATATAATAAATGTCAACCGAAACAAAAACAAAAGTGGTATAAAAAATGATAAAATAATATCATAAAGTCACCATATCAAAAAATAATAAAAATCTCCATGTCTATACACAAGTTAATGAGGATGAGACTCCCTGAATCTCTATGGTCCCATCTTTGATTCCCATCATCATGTGTAACCACATAAAAATTCATGTAGTGGACCCCAATAATTCCTTTTTCCATAGTTAAGGTGGGATACTAAGTAAATGAAAAATTATTTTTAAATTTATAGGAGGATGTTCCACTAGATAGATAAAATAATATTTCCTTTGTATGTTATCGGGTTTGACTCTAGAGGTAGAGAACCCACGCCCTATTGCATCATGGGGATACACTGGATATAAATGTGACCCAAACCATAGTTCATCCATGTTAGGGGGGTTACACTTTATCTTTTGTATTTGTTAAATTTGAATAATTAGAATCTATCAATAATCCTTTGAAAAAAGTATGGTGGAATCATGCACTGCATTGGTAGGCGAGTTCCCAACCATAATGTCTCTCCGATAAACTAGATTGATATCTACCATAGTCCTAGAATACAAGTTAGTATATTTAGAGTTATAAGACCTCATTTTTTATATATTATTCAAAAATAAATTCATCACATTCTACAAGGAAAAAGTTTAGGATATTCTATACATGGGAAAATAATTGAGTTTGAATGATGGTGATATATAGGGTGGGTTATTTTAAAGAGGGTATAAACCATTTAACTAGGCTACCATGGTGTGTGATCTAATATGGACATCTGTAAACATTCTCACAATCAGATATTTTATATGGTCATGTAGTGTTTCCTAACATGTACAAGTGGCAGACAATGTTACATCGCCTCCCAAGTCTTGCGATTGTTCTCAAGTCTAGTACCTCTTTACATTGTCTAATTTCCTTGTACAATGGGGTTTTATGGTGTACTTCCCTTATATTTATAAATTTTCATTGTAGTTTATTCTTTTTGTTCCCATATTCAATTCCATGTTTCTTAACATGTACTCTCATAGTACAAACTTATCCACTTGCAGTAGGTAAAATGTCATGTTAGAATCATACATGGTTTTTGATATATATGTTCACCTTAAATCCAAGCCACCCCATCTAGTGGACTATATAATATGTTTTCATCAATACTACACACCATTGAATCAAGTATTCAAAAGTCTAATGTTGTAGCCTTCACATTGTTTACTAAAATAACATTTCCACACACAAAATATCAATTCACAAACCATGCTCAAAGATTATATCATTGAATATTGTTCATTAGACACTTATATATAGAAAAATAACGGATTAGTTGTGAGAATCAGTCATGCCTATCTTAGCAACTCAAAAAACCAAGTCCTTGATTACATTACCCACATCCACCACTGAACATTGATTCATCATCAAACCATTTATCTACATGTTGTTCAAACATTCATCATGAATATAGATAATCAATTTTTCCCTAACCTTCCCTAAAAGTATCAAAGCATAAACCCCTATGAAAATGAACATGAACATGAATAATTTTCGTATTGAAAGAATAGGAATTACATGAATCCCCCATTAACTAATGCAATCTGGGACAGTCATCATAGAAATTGGAAAAATGGCGAATTGAATGGTATAATTATAGATTCCAATTCCAATAAAATAGTTTATTAATTGAATCTTGTGAAGAATGGGTAATAAAAGATCAATAAAGAAGAAAATGAAATTCAATTATTATCAAGTAGTTCAATGGGGGAATACTGTAACACCCTAGGTAAATAAAGATTATGACATTTCATATTTATCCATATTTGTGAATAAAATATTTAAATGAATTTAAAGGGGACGCTATGCTCGATGGCGTACCGAACACGCAACAACGAGTTTCTTGGGAATCTTACGTTGCACTCTAATAATAAAATAATATTATTTTAAATGGTAGTTAACATGTAGCCGTTGTAATGGCGGGAATGGATATAAATAACTAAAATATGATTATATATGTTTTTTGTTTTTACATTTATCCAATAAAAGCTAATGGCTTAAAATACGGAAAGAATTCAATTTTAGGCGTATATGCCCTAGTTTTCACTAAAGGTTCACTTGTCGCCTTTTGATGGCAAACCGTCATTAAATATAGTTTTGATCACTCTTATACATTATTTTGGACCAAATAAAACTCTTATTAATAATCGGGACATCAAATTTTACTTTGTGTAATTTTTTGGTATTTTTCCGATAAAGTTCATTTTGTTAATGAATAGTGTAAAATGTTGTGTTTTAATTCAAAACCTCTTTTTAATCTAATTTATTTATATGATTAGATAATATTTTGAATTGGTTTTAAAGTGAAATTAGAAAATATTTTTACCACTAAATCCAATAGTGGTCGTTGGAATTAATTTCACTTTGAAATCAGACTTAAACTGGTGTCAATCTTTTGATACTTATTGTTTTATAAAAACACGCTATTTGCTCTGACAGCGGGAATTAATTATTAAATTGATTAATGTGACTAATATGTTTTGAATTTTTTAAAATGGACTTAATTTTTCAATTTGGAATATCATATATAGCTTAGGGTGAAGTTTTGGTATTTTTCTAAAAAACTTCAATTTTTGATGAATAGTGAAACCACTAAGTGGTACTTATAAAAGCTGATTTTTTCGTTTAAATCAAATTTTACCACTTCTGTGTTTTGAATTTCAAAAATCCAACATACATGGTTGTCATTAAGAAGTAAAATGTTGTTCAATGGGATTAAAATAATTTTTTGGTGAATAGTTACTTATTAAGTTTTTAATCGCGATTAGAGGTAATTAGTGTAATTTAAGGTAAAAATGATATTATAAGAATGTGAAAACACCATGAAACTTGTCCTACACCTATTGGGTGAGTCATGGCCGACCCAGACAAGCCATGGGACAACTTGGGGACCCCATGGAGACACTTGTTTGGGAAATGACATAAATAACTTTTTATTTAATGTAAAAGTAAAATTGACACAAACATGATATATTTTACTAAAACAATTTTTAAGTGGGGTTATACAAGTCATATTTTTGATTATAAATATTCATTGGAAATCTAAAAATATTTCATACATCATAGTAGTTTTTTTATAATTTTTAGACATTAAATAAATTAAATTATTTATGACATAATAATGATGCAGCGATGACATCATTATTTGACGATTTAAATAAAATGGAAAGATAATGTAAAATCTATGAACTACACATGTCCAAAACTTATTGGATGAGTGGATTTAGAAGCCTGATCACCTTATCCACGAATTATATCAATGTGGGACCTTTTGAAACCGAAACACATTTTCAAATAAAGTAATATTTCTTTAATTTCCAAAAGTTCCCCTCCTCTCCTCTTATAAAAGGCCCCCACCTCTACCTCATTTAACACACTCCTCAAGCCTTTGGCTCGGCCAAACCCTGCCCATTAACTCTCTCCACATCCCTATCCTCATCCTAGAGGATTCCCTTTGGGCAGAATCCTTTCAAAGGAAGCCTTTAGGCTCAAATCCAAAGGAGTTACTCTTTTAAAGGTAATTCATTCTCTCATGTTCATTTGTTTTATTTCGCTTCTCCAACCCCCGAAACTCATTTTATATTCTTATTTTTTGACAACACCAGTATCTTAAATATACTAGGATGTTGTTATAAGATTTATTAGAGCTACACTCTCACAAAACTACATCAAATGGTTAAAGAACATACGGTTTCCGTGGATGGTGAAATTCAGCCTCCCGAAATGATGATTGTTCAATACTCATTTAACACCTTCAATGGTGGCCATTATGATGTCACTATTTTTATATATGATATATAATATGTTTATGATTTATTTATGCTTCTGTATTTTTCATTTTTGTCTTACCTTTATGGCTTCCATTATGGGTATACGCGATATCTTCATTTAAGGAAGTGCGGACTACCGCCCCCTCAAAGTGATTTGATTCGTTAAATACCATATGTGGGATGTATAAAGGATGGAAATATGATATTATATATGATATTATACTGGAATTATAATATACCTTTATATCATTATTATTCCATTCTATAAAATACGAAATAGAAATGAATGTAGCGTTCATGCGTACGTACGACTTACCGTCTCCATGAACGGTGCATTTCATTTCTTACCTCTAAATGATTATGTAATGTAATAAATGCATGAATGTACTGGATATATATGACATATATGATATCTACATAATGAATACAATTCTGTATATAATAAACATTTTGCCACACGAACAACATGTAATTGTAAGAAGTCCACTTTCGACTTAAGAACCAAATATCGGCAAAACAAATATTATTAACTTAAATGATTACATGGTAATAAGTGGTATAAAAGTAATAATGAACTTGAAAAAGGTTCTTAAGGAATTAGAAATTAACTCAAGTTTATTATTCAGGAGATTAAAGAACGATCAAGTCAAGTCGGACCCGAGGTAATGGATCCTACAACTCTCTTTCTTTTTAAGTACACTCTTTTATGTCATTTATTTTAATCTAATCTTTCTTATGATTGGGATGTTGTTTTATATTAAATTTACTGTAATTTTTATGTTCATGTTATGAGAGACCCTATTCTCTCTCATCAATCCATTTTGGATGTTTTTAGTGGCACTGTTAGGCTACCGAACTTTCATAAGAGATCTAACCTCTCTCTTTATTTTTAAGTACTCTCCTTTATGTCACTTCTTTTAAACTCCTCCTTGCAATGTTGGGGGATTTTCTTTTATATTCCACTTGCTGTAAATTATATTTTAATATGATGGGATACTCTATTTGATCTCATCAATCCATATTCGGAAGTTTTATGTGGCGCCGTTAGGCTGCCGAGTTTTCGTAAGGGATTTTTCATCTCACTTTTATTCCCGTGAGATTTATGCTACATTTGCCACAAATTCCATTGAGTGGTGTATGTACTTCCCATTATTCTAATCTTTGTGTAATATAATTTCGTTTATGAGTATTTACATCAATGACCTATTGTCTTTCTTTCATGTGGTGTATGTTTTGAAAGATACCCAAGTCGGTAAGGGAACCTTTCACCCTCCTCTTTTTTAAAAGACTTATTTTATTGGGTCTTTTAATTTACATATTTTTATGTTGGAATATGTTCTCATACATACTTATTGATGTAAATTTTATGTCCAAGTGATGAGATACACTTTTTATCTCTCATCAACTCATTTTGATGTGATGCTGTTAGGCTGTCAAGGGAACCTTTTAACCCAATTTCGATTTCTTTGGGTTCAACTTGTAGTCATTGAATATGTCATCCATTGAATATGTGTGAATGACCTTTTATTGTTGTAAACTTAATATCCACTTATATTGGGTGTATATATATTTTTCACACATATTTTTTGTGATTTATTTGTCCTTAATTTAAGGATACCTTCTTTATAAGGGATTTCATCACATTTGACATTTCTATTGAGGGTTCATTGTTGTTATGCACTAATTCACTCTTATATGATGTATATACTGTCCTTTGGAGTATTATATCATGAATCCTTTTATTCTCATGATATTATAAAGTTCTAACTAAATGTTATTCCTCGATTATTGTATTCAAGTGTCTCTAATTTTGGTAAAACCCCTTTAACCAAAATATCGTTTTAAATGTCTTAATTATTTGTTCTTATTAATATCCATGTTTTCAAAATGGTTTTAAGGATTTATTTATATGTATATTAATGGTTTAAAATTTTAAAAGCTTCAAGGTGGTATGGGACACTTTGATTCAAAAAAATCACTTTATTAAATGTTTTGAATGGTTTTGGAAATGGTTTCTTTTTGAATGGATTCAATATTTCAATATACTAAAATGTTATATTGTGATTGAAATGTGGAAATGTTATGTTTCCTTTATACATGTTTTATGTGACACATTTATGTTATTTTTCTTGGGAATTGTTATGAAAACGGGTGGTTCCATGATAAACTAAGGGCGGGTGATCCCGTTATAGCTCTCCAATGCATTGGGTAACACGAAGGAGTGGAACGTTAAGGTTTCTCTGAAGAGATTTAGGGAATATACTGTGATGGGTATTCCAAACGTAACCAAGAGGGTTACTCCCTACGTAAGAATGTTATGAATGCCTCAAGTTACCTTTATGTCTTATGTTTTATATGATTTATTCATGGATTGATGAGGTATATTAAAGTGCCTATGTTTTATGGGTAAAGTATGATTTCATTCTCATGTATATATGAACTCATGTTTCCTTTCCATATTTTTATAACCCTTACTGAGCTTTTTATGCTCATCCCATGTTTTTGAAATGTTTTTCACAGGTCAAGGGAAAGGTACATGATGTGATGATAGTGTCAAGGATGTGTCAAGAAAGAATCCGTGTTATATTTTAAATATGTTTCCGTTGATGGGAAGAATGAATACTGTCTTTTATGTAACCACTTTGTTTAAATGTGGAATGTAATGCAAGTTTCATGATCTAATTCTCTAAAACACTAAACCTGAAAAGATCCTCAATGTGTAATCTTGTAATAACTCAAGATTAAGTAAGGTTTAAGGCTGGGGTCTTATAGTTGGTATCAAAGGACGTTTTAGATAACTTTAGAGGTTAGGGTATTCTTTAAGCATAATTGACAATTACCATAATGGTTAGGATTTCAGAAAGAGTCTTAGTTTTAGATAAAGTGAATGAGTAAGTATATCTTATTGTCAATCTTACTCATTAGTACAAGATGGTTTTGTTGATATACTCACACTGACCTTTTTGGTTTTAGTAAATGGCTGGATCTAGCAAGCACCAAAGTAACAGCAGATGTGAAGGAAACTGTGACAGTTTTTTGAGCAAGCAACTGAATGATATGGGAGCTGCAATGAGAACTCTTTTAATTATCCTCGACCAACTATCTGGAGTCATGATTGACCACCTAAACCTTGGAGATTTCTCTAAGGCATCATATATGCAAGAAACAAATCCCTATGGAAGTACAGGTAATAATCATAATGGTAAGTGTGTTCAAAAACCTATGTGTCAAAGATGTGGAAAGAAACACCTAGGAAAATGTTTCAAAGGGACAGAAATATTCTATAGATGTGGAAATGAAGGTCATAAAGCAAGAACCTGCCATGGAAAAAGGAAGCATCCAGTTGACTCGAGGAAAGGGAAAGAAGTTCTTTCTGAGGGATCAATTGAATGTTTTAAATGTGGTGTGCATGGTCGTTATGCAAACACATGTCTTATGAAGAAGTTTCGTGAATGGGGTCACCAAGAGCGTACCAATATTCGTTTACCAATACCTAATGCCATTCCGATTGAGGATGAAGAAACTGACAATGACCAATCAAAGGTATGTACTATTTCATGACTACTGTTTTCTTATTTTGGAATCTTAGGATATGATTCATGATTTTGTTTGTAGGAAAGAGGTATTTCGGAATAATTTGGAAAGGAATGGATAATGGATCATGAAGAATGTTGAATGAGTAAGATGTCAACATATAAGGGCTTCAAGAGTTAGGGTGAAATTATTAAGAGTATTAAGTCTCTCTTGATGATGGGGTTACATTATAAGACTTTTTATATTATGTGTAACCCTGATGTTTAATATAGGAAAATTTTATTCAAGTAATAGTTATCTTTTCTTTTGTGGACATAGTTATAAAGAACCATTTGGGTTTATATGATCCTTACTTTTGAGGTAATTATGGGTTACCATATGTTATGATTGAAGTGAAAGGCATGAGATAGAATTGAGGTTATATTTATGTTATGGTTATTTTTGATGATTTTATCCCTTTTTGGGTAATGATTTGAGAATTATATAGTTTTGGAAAAAGGACAACACACAGACCGTGTGACAACCCGTCGCGTCGGACAATACTGCGGGAATCGAACCCACAACCAAAGTGAGACTGGTATTTATCGCCTACCACTGGACTACGTGAATTCCCTGGTTAGTTTGACTGATTCTTTTTAGTTATATGATTTTATGAATTAAGAGTAAGTTGACTTTGGAGGATATGTGATTAGGATAATTACTTTTCAATGTGAGACTTTAGGAGCACCTGATGTTGTTTGGAGATAAATGTTACGATTTAACTTGGAAGACTATGTGACTAAATCCTTCAAATATTTGGGTTTCAATCTTATATTGGTTTATTTGAAGAATTTTATGGACAAATTGTTTATCGGATGGTCCTCGTTGAACTTTGGGTTTTGTTGGACAAATTTTGGAGATTAAGAATAGATTTTCTTTTTATAAGGGGTTATCCTTTTCTGGATTATCTGATCTTGTACTAACCTTTTTGGTTTTGGTTTTGGTTAAAGCCTAAATACATGGGATGTATATAGTTCTCTTTTGGGGATTAGGTGATTCTCTAGAAGTTGATTATAGTACTCTTAATGCAAACAAGTCTCCCTAAATACTCGTCTTTTGGAAAAAATATGAGTTTGACTAAGGAATCTAGTAAAAGTTGAAAGTCAACATGATAAGTGATTATGCTTCCTTATGAATAAATTCCCCAATAAAAAGTAACTTAAAACAAAAATGTTGTCTATTAACTTTTCCTACTGGGGAATCGAATACCGTTTAAACCATCACAAGTTTGTGATTTTCTCATGGTTAACTTTCTCCTAAACATGTTTTCTATCACTCTCCATCAGAACATGACCCTTTGGTTTTTCCTCCATGTCCATATTTTCATACTTGGAATCCTAGTATGGGTTAACTCGGGTGACCTTTGTACTTATCTCTCTTTATTTTAAAGTGTTTGTTTTACCAACTTTTGTTCCGATGTGGGACTTCCAAAGATGTTTCCAAGCGCAATTTTAAAATTGTGAGGACGCAATTCCCAAAAGGGGGGAAGGATGTAACACCCCAGGTAAATAAAGAATATGACATTTCATATTTATCCATATTTGTGAATAAAATATTTAAATGACTTTAAAGGGGACGCTATGCTCGATGGCGTACCGAACAAGCAACAACGAGTTTCTTGGGAATCTTACGTTGCACTCTAATAATAAAATAATATTATTTTAAATGGTAGTTAACATGTAGCCGTTGTAATGGAGGGAATGGATATAAATAACTAAAATATGATTATATATGTTTTTTGTTTTTACATTTATCCAATAAAAGCTAATGGCTTAAAATACGAAAAGAATTCAATTTTAGGCGTATATGCCCTAGTTTTCACTAAAGGTTCACTTGTCGCCTTTTGATGGCGAAACATAATTAAATATAGTTTTTATCACTCTTATACATTATTTTGGACCAAATAAAACTCTTATTAAGAATCGGGACATCAAATTTTACTTTGTGTAATTTTTTGGTATTTTTCCAATAAAGTTCATTTTTTTAATGAATAGTGTAAAATGTTGTGTTTTAATTCAAAAACTCTTTTTAATCTAATTTATTTATATGATTAGATAATATTTAGAATTCGGTTTAAAGTGAAATTAGAAAATATTTTTACCACTAAATCCAATAGTGGTCGTTGGAATTAATTTCACTTTGAAATCAGACTTAAACTGGTGCCAATCTTTTGATACTTATTGTTTTATAAAAACACGCTATTTGCTCTGAAAACGGGAATTAATTATTAAATTGATTAATGTGACTAATATGTTTTGAATTTTGTAAAATGGACTTCATTTTTGAATTCGGAATATCAATTATAGCTTAGGGTGAAGTTTTGGTATTTTTCTAAAAAACTTCAATTTTTGATGAATAGTGAAACCACTAAGTGGTACTTATAAAAGCTGATTTTTTCGTTTAAATGAAATTTTACCACTTCTGTGTTTTTAATTTCAAAAATCCGACATAAATGGATGTCATTAAGAAGTAAAATTTGGTTCAATGGGATAAAAATAATTTTCTGGTGAATAGTAACTTATTAAGTTTTTAATCACGATTAGAGGTAATTAGTGTAATTTAAGGTAAAAATGATATTATAAGAATGTGAAAACACCATGACACTTGTCCTACACCTATTGGGTGAGTCAGGGCCGACCATGAGAAGACATGGGCCAACTTGGGGACCCCATGGAGACACTTTGGTTGGGAAATGACATAAATAACTTTTTATTTAATGTAAAAGTAAAATTGACACAAACATGATATGTTTTACTAAAACAATTTTTATGTGGGGTTATACAAGTCATCTTTTTGATTATAAATATTCATTGGAAAGCTAAAAATATTTACTACATCATAGTATTTGTTTTATAATTTTTAGACATTATATAAATTAAATTATTTATGACATAATAATGATGCAGCTATGACATCATTATTTGACGATTTAAATAAAATGGAATGATAATGTAAACTCTATGAGCTAAACATGTCAAAAACTTATTGGATGAGTGTATTTCGAAGCCTTATCACCTTATCCACGAATTATATCAATGTGGGACATTTTGAAACCGAAACACATTTTCAAATAAAGTAATATTTCTTTACATTCCAAAAGTGCCCCTCCTCTCCTCTTATAAAAGGCCCCCACCTATACCTCATTTAACACACTCCTCAAGCCTTTGTCTCGGCCAAACCCTGCCCATTTACTCTCTCCACATCCCTCTCCTCATCCTAGAGGACTCCCTTTGGGCAGAATCCTTTCAAAGGAATCCTTTAGGCTCAAATCAAAAGGAGTTACACTTTTAAAGGTAATTCATTCTCTCATGTTCTTTTGTTTTTTTTGCTTCTCCAACCCCCTAAACTCTTTTTATTTACTTATTTTGTAACAAAACCAGTATCCTAAATATACTAGGATGTTGTTATAAGATTTATTCGAGCTACACTCTCACACAAATACATCAAATGGTTAAGGAACATACGGTTTCCGTGGATGGTGAAATTCTGCCTCCCGAAACGATGATTGTTCAATACTCATTTAACACCTTCAACGGTGGCCATTATGATGTCACTATTTTTATATATGATATATAATATGTTTATGTTTTATTTATTCTTCTGTATTTTTCATTTTTGTCTTAACTTTATGGCTTCCATTATGGGTATACGCGATATCTTCATTTAAGGAAGTGCGGACTACCGCCCCCTCAAAGTGATTTGATTCGTTAAATACCATATGTGGGATGTATAAAGGATGGAAATATGATATTATATATGATATTATACTGGAATTATAATATACCTTTATATCATTATTATTCCATTCTATAAAATACGAAATAGAAAAGAAAGTAGCGTTCATGCGTACGTACGGCTTACCGTCTCCATGAACGGTGCATTTCATTTCTTACCTCTAAATGATTATGTAATGTAATAAATGCATGAATGTACTGGATATATATGACATATATGATATCTACATAATGAATACAATTCTGGATATAATAAACATTTGTCCACATGAACAACATGTAATTGTAAGAAGTCCACTTTCGACTTAAGAACCAAATATCGGAAAAACAAATATTATTAACTTAAATTATTACATGGTAATAAGTGGTATAAAAGTAATAATGAACTTGAAAAAGGTTCTTAAGGAATTAGAAATTATCTGAAGTTTATTATTCAGGAGATTAAAGAACGATCGAGTCAAGTCGGACCCGAGGTAAGGGATCCTACAACTCTCTTTCTTTTTAAGTACACTCTTTTATGTCATTTATTTTAATCTCATCTTTCTTATGATTGGTATGTTCTTTTATATTACATTTACTTTAATTTTTATGTTAACGTGATGAGATACCCTATTCTCTCTCATCAATCCATTTTGGATGTTTTGAGTGGCGCCGTAAGGCTACCGAACTTTCGTAAAAGATCTAACCTCTCTCTTTCTTTTTAAGTACTCTCCTTTATGTCACTTCTTTTAAACTGCTCCTTGCAATGTTGGGGGATTTTCATTTATATTCCACTTGCTGTAAATTCTATTGTAATATTATGGGATACTCTATTTGATCTCATCAATCCATATTCGGAAGTTTTATGTGGCGCCATTAGGCTGCTGAGTTTTCGTAAGGGATTTTTCATCTCACTTTTATTCCCGTGAGATTTATGCTACATTTTCCACAAATTCCATTGAGTGGTGTATGTACTACCCATTATTCTACTCTTTGTGTAATATACTTTTGTTTATGAGTATTTACATCAATGATCTATTGTCTTTCTTTCATGGGGTGTATGTTTTGAAAGATACCCAAGTCGGTAAGGGAACCTTTCACCCTCCTCTTTTTTAAAAGACTTCTTTTATTGGGTCTTTTAATTTACATATTTTTATGTTGGGATATGTTCTCATACATCCTTATTGATGTAAATTTTATTTCCAAGTTATGAGATACACTTTTTATCTCTCATCAACTCATTCTGATGTGATGTCGTTAGGCTGTCAAGGGAACCTTTTAACCCAATTTCGATTTCTTTGGGTTCAACTTGTAGTCATTGAATATGTCATCCATTGAATATGTGTGAATGACCTTTTATTGTTTTACACTTAATATCCAAATATATTGGGTTTATATATATTTGTCACACATATTTTTTGAGATTTATTTGTCCTTAATTTAAGGATACCTTCTTTATAAGGGATTTCATTACATTTGACATTTCTATTGAGGGTTCATTGTTGTTATGCACCAATTCACTCTTATATGGTGTATATACTGTCCTTTGGAGTATTATATCATGAATCATTTTATTCTCATGATATTGTAAAGTTCTAACTAAATGTTATTCCTCGATTATTGTATTCAAGTGTCTCTAATTTTGGTAAAACCCCTTTAAACAAAATATCATTTTAAATGTTTTAATTATTTGTTCTTATTAATATCCATGTTTTCAAAATGGTTTTAAGGATTTATTTATATGGATATTAATGGTTTAAAATGTTAAAAGCTTCAAGGTGGTATGGGACACTTTTATTCAAAAAAAATATCTATATTAAATGTTTTAAATGGTTTTGGAAATGGTTTCTTTTTGAATGGATTCAATATTTCAATATACTAAAATGTTATATTGTGATTGAAATGTGGAAATGTTATGTTTCCTTTATGCATGTTTTATGTGACACATTTATGTTATGGTTCTTGGGCATTGTTATGAAAACGGGTGGTTCCGTGATAAACTAAGGGCGGGTGAGCCCGTTATAGCTCTCCAATGCATTGGGTAACGCGAAGGAGTGAAACGTTAAGGTTTCTCCGAAGAGATTTAGGGAATATACTGTGATGGGTATTCCAAACGTAACCAAGAGGGTTACTCCCTACGTAAGAATGTTATGAATGCCTCAAGTTACCTTTATGTCTTATGTTTTATATGATTTATTCATGGTTTGATGAGGTATGTTAAAGTGCCTATGTTTTATGGGTAAAGTATGATTTCATTCTCATGTATATATGAACTCATGTTTCCTTTCCATATTTTTATAACCCTTACTGAGCTTTTTATGCTCATCCCAAGTTTTTGAAATGTTTTTCATAGGTCAAGGGAAAGGTACATGATGTGATGATAGTTTCAAGGATTTTTCAAGAAAGAATCCGTGTTATATTTTACATATGTTTCCGTTGATGGGAAGAGTGAATACTGTCTTTTATGTAACCACTTTGTTTAAATGTGTAATTTAATGCAAGTTTCATGATCTAATTCTCTAAAACTCTAAACCTGAAAAGATCCTCAATGTGTAATCTTGTAATAACTCAAGATTAGGTAAGGTTTAAGGCTGGGGCCTTATAAATACCATCAATTATAAGAACTATATTAATGATAGATCATTTTTTTGTGAAGAACTCATTACCTAATTGTAATGAACATGATATATTTTTATGTAATATATCTCATGGTCATGTTACCATTCATCAATGATCTATGCACATAGATTTCAATGAATATATTCCCCTATTTCTCTGTAATCTCTTAGTTTTAGGTGTCTAACAGTTGGGATTTTCCATAACATGATATTTTTATATAGATTTTAATACCATGGATTTTCAAATAAAATAAAGTAAAATATTAATTAATTTTAATAAATTAAATTCTAATATATTCATTCCATGAAATGTACAATTATGATTATTTTTATGTCATTACTAGGGTGAAATCTGTATCATACATTCAACAATGTTCTCATATTTTCTATATAAGGTTCCACAAAAAATTGGAAAACCATTTTTACTAAAATGATGCATGACCATGATTCAAAATTTATTAATAGTTCTTATATAATAATTTTAGGGTCCTAATACATCCAAAAAACTCATCAAGTTGGAAGAAAAATAAAGATAAATTCATATAAATATTCGATGGAATAATCCAAAAAAAGGTTTATGTTGTAATAGAAGATTTTTTGGCTAGAGGTATTTTTATGCTGGATAATTTTCTTGTTGAATATGAGGCAGGTCATACAACTATTATAGGTATGATGATTATTTCATCCACTATGGCGATAGAGTTCATTAATATTGGCGATTCCCCTTTTTTATATCATCATACTTGGTTTATGTTTTAGGTTTTAATTCCCCACTAATTAAATTATTATTGAATCAATCTATTCCATTTGGAATTATTTAAGAACTTGGTTACAAATTTCCAACATGTTGGGGGAAGGTTGTTTTCTTCAATGTGTCCTAGGAATTTTTTATACTAATATTGATTTATTCTACATGATTATATTCATTAATAGTATGATAAGTGTAATGGAAAATATTGGTTTTTATTATCTTTTATTTTAATTCATATCGCATGATTGTTTCTCCAATGTCCATCAGTGTGAGTGGGATTCTATATCTAGGAGTGAGGGGACATTTTTTTATTAACATGTTATTATATTAATTCAATTATTTAATATGTTCCTTGATTCCATTAATTATCACATGAGAATGTAACCTCATATAGTGTTGAATGTGTACCCTAAGTCCATTCATGATGAAACTTCTTGGTTACAATCACATAGAGATTTTTATTTCTCTATTAACCTATGGTTAGGAAAATTCCATTTCAATGTCATCTTGTCATGTGGAGCCAAATATATTGGTGGAAAATAATATTCAAATTGAATACATTATTTCTAATGGATTTTTTCACCCTCACATATCTCCATAGGATTTCCCATTATTCATTAATAAGATGCTATATGGGATCCTTGGACATATTATTTATAATCAACAGCTACATCAAGTTACTAGTATGAACATGTATTTAATTTTAAAGAAATATTTATATATTTAATCTACTTATAGGGTATCATTAGTATTTTATTATTTAAATCTATTTAATATTCAGTCATAAGAAAGTCTTGAATGAGAACATAACTGTGAAAATATTTAGGTAACTAAAAGAGAATTTTATATGTCTGGTTATTCCAATTGAAAACACAAATTATCCTAATGTATTTATGGAGTTTATTAACTATGTATATCATAAATGATGAACTCATTAATTGTAATGTTTGTGTAAAATAATTCAGATTAGATCATGAAAACTGAGGAACTACAAGATCTTGTTAATATCATTATAATAATCATAAGGGAACATTACATTAATTGAAATCATTCCATGTGGAAGTACATGACTATTAGATGATCATTTTATGAAATTTCATCTCTATGACAAGCCTATCAGTAGAACCTTCTAATAGATATGAATTTAAATAATGGGGGTGTCAAAAATGGGTTTGAAATATTGTATTTCATGGTGTTGGATTGCCACTACATGTTGTTTGTCTATGAAATCTCAATCATTTCATGTGAAATGAAATTATTTACCTGTAACAATCCAAATATTGAGTCTAATGAAATGTTTAGGATTTATTTTCTGGAACTAAATATGATGTTTACATTATATATGATTCTAATTATTATGGAATAGGGTTTCAAACATGATTTGTTCTATAATGTTTCTGGTATGAGATTAGGATGGGTCTCTATAAAGGGTAAGAATGTTATAAAATATGTCTCTGTCTTGTAACAACATGATGGGATGAATGGAACTACAAAAAAATTCAAGTTGGAATTAGTTATGTATTTACTCAAATTGTGTTTTCACCATCTCTTTTGGATGCAGTTTATGGTGTATTCTAATCCTAAAATCATGAGTGTTAATGTAAATTATAGAGACCTAGTCTTGAGGTCATGATGTGGGGATGAGTTTCTCCATGAATTTTATTTTGATATTGATTACACTATTGGTATGTGGATACAACTGGATTTATTTAGAATTTTTTATCTAATTCCTTATATAAATCAATGGAGTAATAGTCTCTAATTTGATTCTTCATGGAGATGATCACGGATGTTTAAGAGGTTGGTGGTCCTATGTTCATAGTTTTAGAAAGACTTACCTTTGAAATTATGAGTGTATTTGGATCAAAAAATCATCATAAAATTACTTCTAGAACATTATTTGAACACAAAATTATGTGGAGATATCTAGTGATTTTTCTGAGTTTTATGTTACATCAATTTGTTTCCATGTTTGGTTGGTTATAAGGGTCTAAAATTATTTCCAATTGAATATAATTTATATCTGTTAGGGAACTACCAATGGGGAACACACCAGAATCCATATGGCAGAGAGCCATCATTTTATTAAATTTCACACTTGAGAGATCCCAAGAATAGAATTATATGATTTTCTCCCCAAACAATTATATGAAGGCATTATTTTTATAAATAAATATCCTTATTTTTGGATTAATATTCAATACATTACAAAACTGAAGGCCTAGAGGCCATAAAAGTATATTGTCATTTGACACTAGAAATAAAATAATCTTATTTTGGGAATAATCATCAATATCATCCAAAAATATATTATCATATAGTAATCATCATAGGAATACACTAACTATATATTTAATCATATCATGGGGAAGGAAATATAGGATATGGAGAACATAAATTCTCAATGATGGTAAACATTGGTGAAATTAATCTATTATCATATGGAAGAATAATATAAGCATTATTTTAATGATCATGAATATAAATTGTGATAATATTGCCAAAAAAATTAAAATAACCATAAAATAATTCATGTAATAAAGAATAATTATTTCATTAAAAATGGACTCAAGAGTGTGAGAAATTTTCATTAATCAATCCCTAACTATAATGAAATGCCATAAAATCGTGTATCCAACATAAATATCGAAAACCATTACATATTTCAAAATTAAAATATAAGGTGATCAACATATAGGATCAGATCATTTGTCTCATGTCCTAGAGTGGATAGCGATTAACTTGTTTCCCATAGTGGATTATTAATCACCTGCTTCCCATAATATATAAATAAAATAATTATTTACTTATTTTTATCTTTTTAGATGTAAATATTCTCCCAATACAATATAAAAAGATATAGGTCCAACCATCTCACAGTGAAGAAAATAGTTATTTCTGCCAAAATGTCATAAAACCATCAACATAAAATCACATCATTACACTTTTAAAGAAAAAATTTATCATAAACATTTAATCAATCCACCATATCTTAAACATTGAAAATAAAAAGGAATCATAAACCTTTCTTCAATGTAAATATTATCCTTCTAGAAAAAAATATGGATGGTATCATTTGATCTTATAAAAAATAAATAATATGTAATATAAAAGGATATATTATATTTTATTAGATGAAATATAATGATAAAATTGAAATTTTTATTAGGTAAATATCAATAATACATTGAATAAAAATTAAATCATAAAACATATTCAGATTTTTTTTAAATAACATTTGAAAATTATAATACACATATTACTGTAAATTTATAACATTTCAAGTGAAAAATAATATTTCCAAATTTAAGGAACATATTTATAAAATAAAACCTTTTAAAAATAATTTTCATCCAATATAAAAAAGATACCAAACATAATTCATTAAACATACAATTATCAGGATGGTGGGAAATATTTACCATGTGTTATAAGTTATTATAATGATTCCTTTTAGGTCATTCGTAAAAGATAAAAATAAATTTTTCGGAAAATTATAATAAGATTCATTCCAGAACATTATTTTTAAAAACAATCAAGTGTAAAGATATCCTTAATAAATAATTATATAAATTATATAACATTTTTAAAACACTTTTATAAAATCTGTATTTGGGAGTAAATGGTTTTTTCAATGGAAGAGAGAAATAGAAATTATTTTTTCATTAAAAAATTATTTTGAAAACATTAGTACGTAAAGAGAGGGATAATAAGAGAAATAATTATTCTGGTGAAATAAAAAATTTGAATAATATTCAATTGTTTCCTGATAGATGGATCCTATTATTTCATCATTATAAACATAAAAATTAATAACATCAATAAACAATGAAATTATGTCATAACATTAAAAGAAATTAAAAATAGTTTCTAAAATGGTTTTTTAAATCCAAATAATATTCATGAGAATAATCATAAAATACATTCATTTTTATTATTTTAACCAAAAAAATGAAATAGGTGGTGAATACGCCATTTCTCTCAAAGAAGTAAAATATGACTTGAAAGTCTCATACTACGATATTTTCATTCATTAAATTCCACATATCATCCAATATAAAAAATGGTAATTTTTCATATATCTTTAAAAGTACCCTAATAATATTTCTGAGTGAATATATTGGGTACTAATATTGTTTTACTACCTATTTTAAAACAATTACCTTTTAATGTTATGTTTCTAGTAACAACTACCTCATTTTTCATGTATATTTTGTATTTATATTTTCTATTTTACATTGGTCATGGTTCCATAGTCATCATACTATTATAAATTATATTATTATATAATATATTCATTATATATTTATTTTTAATAATCTAAACATGTTTGAGATATAAAATTAACAGTTGGCCGTACATATCCAGGATCCCTATTTCTATATTCTCAATTAATTAAATAGATGAAATGTGAAAAATATATTACATTTATATGATAATTTTTTTGTAATATATATCAAAAATATTAATTAAATATACCTTAATTACCTTCTCTTGAATGCGTTATTAAAAAATGAATCACATTGCTTTTCGAGGTGGTAGTCCTCCATATACAAGAACAACATTATGTATCCCATAATGAATTGAATTTAACCATTATATAAGATAATATATTAAAATAAATATTTCTTTTTCTTTATCAACTATTTAAAGTATTTATATTATTATGCTCAATCTTGAGAGGTGTTAATGTAAAATGTGTCTCCTTGATTTGTGAGGAAGTCGTTCATAGTATAGATATTTTATGTTAATATTTATCATTTAAGGGAAGAAGAGGTTGATGTTGGTAATTAAAATAAAATATTAATATATTAATATATTTAATAACATTAAATAATTATATTATATTGGATTTATAATATTTTAATGAGGTGGATAAATAAATAAAATAAAAAAATATTGAAGAACTTTTCCATGTCTTCGGGTAACATTTATAGGTCTGCAACAAAATAATCCCAAAGATATATTTTTGATGAAAATAAGAATTCTACAGTGATATTATGTAATTATATATTCTCTTTCTTTTGGATATAGTGGAACCTCAGGGTTTTGGATTTGTTAATAGGATAAGCGAGTGGGAGTCATTTTATACGTGAGGTGAGTGACACACCAAGAATTTTTTAAAAGAATAGGTATTACCAATTTTTTAAATATGAGAAATTCCCCAAAATTGTAAATTCATTTACCAAAATGTTAATATTTTCCTAATAATTCCATAATATAATTTTAATACAATTTTACTGGTCATTTTTTTCAATATCATGTTAGTTTAACCCCCAGATAAACCCATTTTTTCTTTAATCATGGTAAATAAATATTATTACTTGTATTGTCAATTGTGGTTAAAATAAATTTTTGAAATTATTAGATTATATATTCTATGATGATTCAATTTTTGGAATATATTTCTCTAAAATATTCCAACATATTTGGAATAATGTAATTTTAAATTAATCATGTATACATGATGAAATTGTTGTTTTCAAAAGTGTAATGTTTGAATAGTATAAAAATAATTTCATAAAAATTAAATATGATATTGATTGTAACAAAATATATTATATTAATATCAATATAATTTAAATAATTACACAACTAAAACCACAATAAAATAATTTTTATACTTTTAAATGTATTAAATAAAACGATATTTTATATTAAAACTCAATCTTTTTCACAATATTTTGAAAAAATTATTGATTAATAAAATTACCAAAAATTACCTAGAAAATAAAAATATTCATCCTAATTAAAAATAGGTGTTTATTTTTTAGATAAATTTTCTAAAAGTGGATGAAATTTATTATAAAATAACTATTTAAATGGTGAATTTTATTTTTCTAATGCTGGTTTCAATTGTAAAATTGGATATTTTGTAATATCATCTCCAGGAAAGTAAAATGATAAATATTATAAAAAATTATAGAATATATAATATTAAATATTAATTTATATAATTTAATTTAAATAATTTAATTCAAATAATTTTTTAATTTCTTGACATATAAAATGTTTGTGTTCTTAAAAATTGTATTTCAGAATTATATTTAACATATATTCAAATGGTTTTTAAATTTTTATTTCTTATTAATTGTTCATAAAATAATCAATTTAAAATATCCATATATTATTATAATATGTTTTGCTCTATTCGTATCCTCCTTTCGAAATGCATGGTGATAAGTGTAATTACATTTTAATAGTATATCATATTTCATTAAAATTAATTGATGCGTGTAATGAATACAAAAGTGGGAATTACCTGTAAGGAAATGTAAACATGCTGACTCATGTAATGAAATAAAAAATCAATTATGAGTTTATTGGAAGCTAAAATTTATATTTTCAATAACATAATATATCAATGAAATTTATCTTTTCACAAAAAAATCATAAACACTTTGTGGGAAATATTGTACCACCATTTAAATGAATTACTCTCTCAAAATTAATTTCTATGATACTATGAAATCATTATAATTATTCCTCATAATTTCTTTGCATTCCCACATATATTATTTAGGATGTAGTATTCATAATAAAATCATTGATAATTCGTGTTGTCTTGCTGGGTAATTTGTCTTTCTAAACGATGTAAAATCTCCACCAGCACATGATCCTCATCCCAGTTGTTGAGGACTCCTTAAGGGCATCAAGGATACCCTTGATCAAATACAGGAAGGGGGGAATTTCCGGTACTCTAGCATGTCCTGCAGATGTACTAAATCTGGTACTTTAGCAAGTATTGTGAATGTACTGTAGAAGGTAATGTAACTGTATTGTAACAGGAACTGTGTGGTACTGTAGCTATTACTATAGTGGGAATTCTAGTAGGCAATATTTGGCATTGTTTCAGTCGGGAATAGTCCCATTTTTTGGCCTTCAAGCCACCGATTTGGTCCTTGGGACCTTTAAGCTCTTTGGGTCACCAAGGCCTTCAGGTCCGTAAGGCCTTTGGTCCACTCAAAGGCCATTAATCCACCTTATGTGTAGATGTAAACTAGACTACCTACAAAGAAAAATCCTTCGAAAGAGGATGAGCATGGAGTTTTCCTGATTGCAGAAGCAAAACAGATTGCATGAATGAGATGATATGTCACATGACATCGGGACAACCCTGTACATGCATGAGAAAGCCTAGCTGAACAGCCATGCGAAGGTGGAGAGCTGATTTCACAATAAAGATGCCGGGGAGGAGGAGTCCCAAGTAGTTAGTCTGGGTTGAATGTAATGTTTGAAGTTTAGAAGCATTGAATTCCACTAAGGCCTACATTGAATGTAATATATATGACTACGGTCCTCGTAAGGTTTCCCCCTCACCCCTTGAATGGTGGATTATCAAAAATCAATAAACAATGAAGGCCATCTGCCCATTAGAGGAGGAAGTAAAATCTCCACCAGTTGTTCCTCCAAAACTATCATTCAATATTGGGATCACCACTATGATCCAGAAATGAAATGGTTACAGTATTTGATACCTCGTGATAGAATCATGAAACACATCATTTACCCTGTAGTGTTTATTGGGTATATACAATTGATAATCTATAGTCTATATACCATCTATAATTTCAAAATGAATAATATTACAATGTCATTGTTGTCAGTTTTTTAATCCACATAATAATTTATACGAACAAATTCTCAGAAACATATAATTATAGATCACATTGATTATTATTAGAGTAACTATTATATTGAAATATTCTCAACCCTTGCATGTATTAGAATGTCAATAATGTTATCATCCATATCATCTTAATGATTAAGTCCCAATTTCTATTCTTCTATAGCTTCATTTTAGTACATTGGAGTTCTAATGTTCATTCAAAATATGTAATTATAATGAGGAATATAAATTATAATGTAAAATATATTGTTTTAACAAAACATAATTACGAGAAGACGGTGATCCCAGCCACCTTTGAAATCCATAAACTATCATAATAGAATATCCTAAAGATATATACTTAATCTCTCAAACTAAAAATCTAACAGTTCTGAAACATACCATTGTATCCATATGCCACTGAATATTTCCCTAGACCCTTTAGGTGGACCAAATATCTTGGGAAAATAAAATTAAATTTCACACTACACTCAATATTATGAATGTTTTATTGTGTATTTTGTAATTTTGATCCAAAAAGAAGTCTTATATGATGGAAATGAAGTGTTCCAAAATTATTTTTGTGATTTAATAAAAACAATAAATTCATGGCCAAAATGATAAGATAAACTCTAAAGGGAAGTTGTTCATGTAATCATATTTCCAAAAAGTTTTAATCAATTACTCTTCCAAAATTTTTTGTCCTAATACATATACAATACCAAATGGTTGTATTTCTATAAATGAATCATAAAATATCCTTAATCATGGTTAACACCCTCTATATTAAGCCACTAAAGGGGATTCAATGACATTGAACTTATGTGAAAACTAAAAATAATAAACCAATTATGGTAACCATTACTATGAAGATAATGTAAATTGTAAAAATATTACCTTAACAATGAAAATTGAACCATTACTTTTTAAATGAGAACTGATATTATAAAAAACATTTTCATTGTAAGATTTTGTTTATCCTTGTTATGATAGAATATAAAATGTGATTTTGTATTTAAAATATCCATATGTGGGGAGATAAAAAACTCTCAAAATCAAATGATATCTTACTATCTTATGAAAAATAACATTGGAATATGTCTTATTCATAATAAATCATTCAAGAAATTATCCAATATGTAGGGTATGAAAATTATTCCATATTTATCATTATTAAATTCATACACTAAAATTTCATATGATAACCCTTATCCCATTGTATATAAATTTTTCTATAGTATATAATCATCATTAACCCTTGTATTTGGGAATTGATATGAAAAAATACCAAACTCTAGGAAGTTGAAGCACTATTTTATAGGTGGTACATTCTATATATATATATATATTATTATAATTATATTACAATCAATTTACCATTCTACCACATGATGAACATCATTTCAACACATAAAACAATTATTATTCCCCACAGGTAAACTTCCACCATGTATCTTTCCACATTTTTATCTTAATGGAAATATCATCATCATTTCTCCATGATATTTACAATTTTCTTTGAATTACATATTTATTTTCATCAAAAACCTTGTTATTGATGGGTTATTATATTTTATATTTCTATATTTATGTAAAAAAGAACAAATTATGCATATCTTTTAATGTCCATTACGATTATCTATATTCATATGCTTGGTTTTAAGACCTTATAATGTCAATTAATATTTCATCTCAGAATAATGACAAAATCAGAAGCATACCTTGAAATTAATGTAAAATTAGCTTCTTCCATATTAATATATTCTTCATCATTCTGATTATGATCATTTATTTTCATCTCTAACCTTATAAATAAAATATGATGGAATTAGTTACTGATAAATAAACATTGAAAATTATTCTATTCCATTGAGTAAATATATTCCTATTAAGAGTCAATTATCTAACGTTCAAACATTGATATACTTAACCTTATAATAAATAAAAATATAAGAAGTTATTTTCATGGTTTGGGACCTCATAAACTGAAATATATTCTAATGGTGTTCATACATAACTTAAAAACTAATGGATCTAAAGAACCACTAAAAGATTGTGGATTGTGTGTCATGATGGATTCAACATAATAAGGATCCCAACATTGATAATTCTAAATATTAGTATATTTTATATCTTAAGAATATAGTCTGATAATAGAAACATGAATTTATATAGAAGATCCCATATAATGTGGTCTTTTAGTTGTATAATCATTTACTTTTTCATAACATTCATCATTAACATGGTTTCTTAAATTTTAAATCGTTGACTGAAACCAAGATGTATTGTTCATGATGAAGTAATCCAAGTGTAATTCAAAAAGTCATTGAAAATAATTTTTATGTTTTCTAAATACAAGAACGTTATTTTCAATCTTCGATGTCATATGTTTAACCTAGTATATCAAAGATCAACTTCAATTCAAAAAAATCATAAGAGTTTGAAAACAAAATTTTGACTAAACACATAAAATCACATAGGACTGTCAAACCTACTGTCTAAGAAGGAACCTTTCCATGCACTTGGTGAAGATCAAGTCTATCTCAATCCACCCCTTTCATTTTTATTACCTTTAGTTTCCTCTATAATACTTTCATATCCAATTTTAGTATCTATGTGAATATATATATATTGGAAAACTGTTTCACATATATCTTACCAAAACATTATGATAGTATCCTATCAAGGACACGCTTCCATCCATAGTGGGATTTATTTATCCATGAATCCTATCGTTGGATGTGAATTATTCATCTAATGTTCACCCTTGAGATATCTCATGTATCATATTCATTCCTATTCTCAATTTCCAACTATAAGGAAAAATTATTTTTAATCATAAAAAAACATCTTTTAAATAAAATATCCAATATTTTCTCTATATAGACTCCCAAGGACAGTATTAATTTATTTTCCTATGTGACTAGAAACAAAATCATTTTATTTAAATAAATATCTTCAAAATTTCCCTCGATGATATATTCATATGTTTATAAACTTTTTGTACCCATACATAGTCATTTCATAAAACATTTAGAGGGGAAAATAATGAAAGATGAGTATAAATTCTTAATAAGGATAAACTTGGGTGATATAAATATATTGTTATATGAATGGTTAACATAATCATAATTTTATATGATTATAAACATAACATTAAATTTTTACAACCATCCAATAATTGATCATAAACCTACATCATGGAATAGAACTATATCATTTCCTAAAACATGGACTCTAAGACTTATAAATCATCATAAATCAGTTATAATCCCTAATATTTTGTTATAAAATTATAGAACCATCATAAATATAGAAATTCACATCATATTATAATGACAAAGAAAAATTCAATAGACATATTGGATTATGACTTTTAATCTATTTATCATTTTGATCTGGATGTGGCTACTTCACATAGTGGGTCAAAACATACCATTTTTCCATAGTGGATCAATCAAATCGATTTTTTCTTATTGTTTTTAATGAAATATATTATTTTTTCAATGTCATTTTAGGGATATAGTGGTACCACACATATCGTAATGAAAACAATACTTATGTGTGAAACAACATATAACATTATTCCCAAAATCATCATTTCTTCAACCATGTAATGAAAATGTATTTCGTTAAAATTTCATCAATTCCCCATATAATATCCCATGAAAATAATTTTTTTTTATATTTCTTGAAAAAATATTAAACTTTTGGAAAAAAGATGAAATAATTTAATATCATCTCCTATAAAGCATTAGTAACATCAAATAATGTCATATTCTATATAAAATGTATTCAAATGATAGGTTAGAACATTTTTTGATGAAAATTTATTTTATGACGTTGAAAGTATGTTTGACGTCATAAAAAATTATCAATATCCATTTATTTTAATATAACCATTAAAACATTTAAAATAATATTTATATTAAATTAAAAATATTTCAATGGGGAAAATATAATCTCCACATTGAAAGAAACTTTTTAAATAATAAAAAATATTAAATTCCATTTCATTGAATATAATTTGTTTTAATTGTAGTGGAATCTTTAGAATGTTTTTTGGTTACGATGGTGGGAAAAATACTTCATTCTATTTTTTTCAAAACAATGATTCCAAAAACTTTTTTATTAAATGAAAAAAATAGATTTTTTTTGGAAAAAAATTGAGGATTCATTTAAATGTATTTTATACATGTAATACCAGTGTAAAAAGTTCATTAATAAGTCATTAATATGATGTTAAAAACATTTTTGACATCAATTTTTTAAAAAAATTATTGAAATAAAATGGGTTTTTAATGTTCCTCTACATTACTAAAAATAGTTATTTATTGGTTTTGTGACCATGAATTTTTTGGCCTTTCATAAGGTTAATATTAGGTGTTTTCCAAAATTTTGGGAGGCTTTTGTTTTGTGAATGGCTAGTGCATGGATGAGGAAAACTATGTGGATTTTCCTTGGAAACAATACAACCAAATATCGTCTACTATAATGGGGATCATAGTTTTTCCAATCATTATTCCCACCCCTCAAGACAATGAATCCCTAGGGAGAGGGGTTATTAATTTTTGTAACATGATTAATTTAATAGTTCCACTAAACCATGCATAATACATAGTACATAAATATATGTTTCTAGATTATGTTCTGTTGTTACTCCAAACGATTCGGCCTCCCCTAAAAACATATCCCATTTTTTAATATCGCATTTTTTACATCTAAATGACCTATATTTATATTCAAATAACCCTATAATATCATATTAGATTTATAAAATCCATACTCAATAGTCTAGAGGCTTCTCTATTTGCATTATGGGTGGATTTCGTTTTTTAGTTATAGATCATCTTAAGGTTGGTTGAATTTTTATATGGTTTGTAATTTTTTTCTTATGTCCTCATTGGATAAATTATCTAATAGTATAGATTAACACAAAGAGGATATTTATGATATGTTTAACTATTTTAATATAGTATTTTTGTGTTAAATATGGATATAGGATCATGGGGACACAATCAAATTTAATCTGGTCTCCATTTTTGTCTACTAGTTCGACGACAATTCATGATATATGTCTTTCTCTAAAAGGGGTTAGTTATTGAAATATATTATCATTATTAGAAAAATGTAATTGGATTATTTATTTTTAATAATTTATTTTTATATTCAATTTATTTCTTGGATAGGTACAAGTTTTTAGAGTTATTGTTTCCTAAAGATTGGGTGTTGGCAGAAAATTTGATTTATTAAATATTGGAATAGAGGTTTTGTTTCAAATATGGGTTTTAAAAAATCTAATTTTATTTTCCTATATTTAAAAATGTTTTAACATTTTTAACTATTTTGAAATATGTTTTTATAGATTGGATGCTTGGATCCTCCATTGTGTCAGAAAAAGACCTCTCACTCTTATTGTGAATTATTCCATTAATAGATTTGTGATATTAGTAGAATCTCATAAGATGAGATTTCTATTAGTAAAAACTATTCATAGTTTATGTTTATTTTTTTCAATTACTATTTATCAAATTCTAGGACCAAATAAAATATTATATTTTGTTTATTATTTTTTTCATGATGAATTTTTTCATGGATTGTTTCTCACATGTTTTCAATTGTGGTTGTATCTCATGGTTTTTCATGATTGATTATTTCGCGGGTTTGTATTAACTGACCTACCTTATGGGATATGGATAATAATTCCTATTTTATGACTTTTTATTTCCATATTCATTATTTTTAATGTAAATCTCTTTTATGAAGAGAAAATAAAATAAATAAAAATGGGTTTTTATTTATGAATATAATTTGTAAAAAAAATATGTTTAAAATCAAGATTCTAGGAATTCATGTCATGGGATATTAAAAAGGCTCTATTGTGGTATCCTTTTGGGATTTTATACCAAATCATAAATGTTACATTAGTTTATTATATATGTTTAATTCAATTTTCCTTGTAAATGCATGGTCATTACAAAGAATTTTGATTAGTCATTCCAATATAGCCTTCACAACTAAAAGGATTTGTGGTGAGACTTGGTCACATTGAGACATGTTGGTTTTCATTCATTATAATTTTATATAATACCATATTAATATTTGGTAGTATGGATTAATCTCTATTAATCATGTTTTACTATGGTATTATGGATTATTTTGGTTTTATTTAAAACATGTTTCTATTTTCATTGTTATACCTCACCATGTGATGGAATGTTCTGGCAGCAGATTTAGTAAACTCATCATTATTCATTTAAATTTGGAATCAATGAGAATTTCCAGCCTCATGTGTGTTAATATATTATATGTTTTTTCTATTATTTGGGTAAAACTGAGTTAGGACCATTGGAATTTAGGTACTAAGTGAAAGAGTGTTATTTTCTAGCTCACTTCTATTTCTAATCTCATGTTATAGTGGGTTGTAAAAATTGTTTTAGTAGGTATGGCACCTGTTGTTTTAGTTCATTTGAATGAGCATTACAAGGGTAATAATTAAATGGAATGGTATACCATAATATTCTTTCATCAATTATATAATTCTTGATTTCATTTAAATATTGGTGGTCTATATCATTGAAATGAGTTCTTGAACATGGACCTCATATTTTGGAATATTCTCTAAATATAGTGGTTAATTATCTTATATGTAACAAATGAAGCCTACTTAAATATCTCATCAATATTATAGATATTAATCTGTGATACATGATCGATATGATAATCCATCAGTTTATCATTGTTTATTTTATTTTTTCCTCCAACAATTGACACTTTTTCTCAATTGGTTATCAAGAACCAAGGATGTGTAGTGGGTTATGGATTCGAATTTACTAGGAAACGTCCTCCTTTAATCATCTGTAATAAGGGAGAGAATAAAATATTCTGATTTTCATGATATTATTGATAGGTTCATTATCATATATAATAATCTCGAATATTCTAATGTGTTTAATCCACATATATGCTTAATGGATTGAGATGGTGATGATTATACATTACCACACGGGATACGTTTCACAATGACCATAAATTGACCTTTATAAAGAAAATATTCCACCATTATTTCCACCTTGGGAGGTTAAGTGTGGTGTTGACCCATGAATTACTTAACATGCAGTAATGGGATCATAAAATTATATAGTATTCCACTAGTTTTATATATTTGTAGCGTGTGGAATAAAATCTTGTTAGTTGGGATTAAATAAATTCGCAAAGCCTTGAGATGAGATTGAAGCTAAATATTAGGTCGATGTGTGTTTTAATGTTTCTTCTATCCTGCATGATGGTAATCAACAATTACTAATTTTCAAAGGCATAAATATCACGAGAGACCATTTTTTGTGGGGAATCATTTGTTGTTATTATATGGTAGGGTGTATTTGTTTTATAATAGAATTTCATTGGGTGATTAATTTTCTAAATTAATAGTTTTTGGGGATATTTAAAGTAGAATATAGATGAATGATACTAGGTTGGAAGGATTGTTCATTCAAATCCTAATGTTCTGTTGGATTTTAATACATGTAACTATTGAAGAAAACATTTAGTGAACAAGTGTGTATTTATGAAATCAAATACCAAATATCTTAGGCTAGATACACTATCAAGGAGGGTTCACATGTAAATAATGATATTTATATGGTTATTGGTTTTACATATCATTCTATATGGGATGTTTATGTATAAAATACCAGATACTAATTTTCAATGGTGTCATGGTTTTTGATAATGGTGAAAATGACCCATTTATGTCATCGGAGATTGTATAACTGTTGGGGTAATGTTTTGAAATTATGTATTATTTGTTGGATATTTTCATACAATAGTGAAAGTAGTCCAGTAAAGGTTTTATGTGTCCTTAATGTTAGATGTTGATAACAAACATCGAGTTTATTTGGATGTTTTTATTTCTCGATATTGAAATTATAGACCTGATACATGCAATAGATAAGATTTTTATCATTATTTCATATATAGAATATTATAATAATGTAGTTACTTTTTTGTCTTCCAATATTGTCAAAAATGAATTTGAGGGTGAGTGGGAATCTTGATCAGGATGTCTAGTGATAGTTATTCATTACTCTAGGGTTATCACATTCTAGTTTTTTGAGATTTTTCTCTACGAAATAGACCCTTGATTTTTAATTTAACATCCTTTTGAGGTATGTGTCATCCACGAGGTTTGTGAAAATTATATTTATCGATTACCACCATAAAGAGTTGTTGAATTTTCAATTAAACTTTACCCTAGAGTAATGACCATTTTATTCTATCTTATCACATGTAATACTTTGAGTTGAAGGAAAATAAATTTCATCTTACAAAACATGAGTTACATGTAATTATTTATCCTGTAATTTTGAAGTGGTCTTCACTTAATCTCTATTATATAAAGGCAGATTAATACCTCATATAATTCATGGATTATCAAATGATAAATAGGGTAACTATTATGAATAAATATCTTTTCCAATTATTTAAGTTCTTTTTTACCATCCTAATGGGGAATGATGGTTTTTAAGTATTTACCTTTGGTCTTGGTATCATGTATTGAGATTCTTATAGGGGATATTTATAATAAAAATGTTTTCAAAATGATATAGGATGTTATTTGGTGGGATTAATAACAAAATGTGTTTGATATTAAGAGATTCTTGGGTTGGGATGGTTTTTATAGGATGTCTATTAGGGATTTCTCTAATCTCACATTATCTTTTAAAATAGTAACCTGTAAGGGTGTACATATTTTAGGGAATTGAAAATCTCAATGGACCATTGTGGAAATAATAGTGAGGTTGACACCAGATACAATTTCTATTCTTCTAAAACACAATATGGGTTGTAATGTTTACTTGGATTCTTATTGTATGGGTTTGATATGTTTCTTGATACAATGGATGCATCTATGGAATGTGGTTCACTCTAGGTATAATTTATTTAGAATAAATATCCTACCTATTATTTTTAGTTGGAAGTTCTTATTAATTCCCTCAAAATGTGGCATCAATCTCTACATGGGATTGGATTATAATTAATTCTGACAAAAATAGAATGAAATATATTTTGACACCGATAAATATAAACCATAAAAAGAGGGATTGGATGGAGTATCGTCAACATTTTGATTTTGATATTTCATACCCTCATAGAAAAGGGGATATCATTTTCGATTCATTGAGAAGAAAATTTCAATCAGATGAATTGAATAAATTAGTTGAGGAGTGGTTTCAGATTAGTTTTTTTATTTAGATTGGATTTTGGGTGAAAGAGGTTATTGAATAGGTATTATAGGATGAAATAAAAGATTACATTTAATTTGAAAATGTATTTTATCTTATTTAGGTGATGAACCCTTAGTTTCGTATCCTTGGATATTAATTTTATGGTAGGTAGACCTCGGGTGAGTCATCTTGGTCTCATATTAGTGATTCATTCTTCTATAGCAGGTTGGTTGTTCCAATTTCTCTAATGAAGGATTAGATGGATAGTGTACACCAATATTGTCAGTCTGTTCACTATAGGGATTCCAAATTGTTAAATGATATTTTATTTTTGTATTTGTGTATAGGAGTGAGGTGGTAGATTAATGATTTTTAAATCATGGTTTCTCATTTATCATAAAATTAATGATGATTAAGAATGACATACTATTTTTGTGTATCCTTTTATCATTATGGCCTGGCAGTGGGATTAGGTTCCAATGGAAACCGTTATTACTTTTTTATAGAATCCTTATAATAAGGATGAGTTATTATTTGATCATTAATGAACATATAAATATGGATGAATTATTATCTACCAAGGAGACTATAAATGTGTTATAGGTTCAATACTTCGAAGTCCGAGAGAATGTTCGACATCACGAGGTTCCTTGTAATTTTGAATCTGAAAAGGAATCTCTGTCTATATTCAGTTTCAAGAAATTTTTTCAATAAGATATTTTTTCGCAAATGATATTTATCATGTCAAACCATTTGAAAAATGGGGGAAATATATTTTGATTTATCCATGTTATTTATTTTATTCCAGTCGAGTTAGAATTATTACTTCTTAATTTTACATTACATTTTTTTGGGAAATATCTATCACTATCATAAAACCATGCTTACAAAATTTTTATATAAAAGGTGTTTAAATTTTTTTTGATGATAAAATAACAGTTTACCAAAAATTTAAATATTTCTAATCCATTACATATATAATCTTTTTATTTGATATGTTCCATTAGACTGAATGTGTGTACGATTAATATGACTGACCAATTTTCAGACTAGTGGTTAGATATATAAATTTTACATTAGATTGTAGAAAATCATGACCATCAGAATAACATTGGTACTAATATAGTAAACTAAATCTCCTTCAATATATATTATTGAATATCATTATAGAATCCCATCAAAATTTCCAATGCATATAATAAAAATATATAGTACTATTTATATCATATAGAATAAAAATTATAAAAATAATTTATCTAAACAAAATTTTGTTTAAAATTCAATTATACAAGAGTTATCAATGGAGTACTATATGTGTTTATTGCAAAACAATCATAAATATGTTCATTAGTGCTTCACCCATAAATACAATTCCTTATGAAGAGTTATGTTCGGATGAATTCATAACTACAATTGTATATTTTTTACACTTCCTGAACATCCCATTCATATTAATTATAAAACCTTAGAGAGTTAATGTTTAAATAAATTCTATTGATTATTATAAATAGGATAGATAATATTTACTTTTTATCTTATTATCTAATCATGGAACTGATCAATGGAATCTAGAAATTGGAAGACGGAGGAGAGTCCAGTGCATCATATCAAGGGAGTCTATGGATAGGAAGATAGAGTTTAACCATCATATAGAGGGTTTTCATTAATTGAAATATAGATAAACAACAATAATCATATTGAGGATTTATCTATATCAAAACACATAACATACAATTGTTACAAAACTACGAATTCTTTTACTAACAGTTTCTATAAACCATAACTCTAACAGTTAATGAGTGAATTATTTGATAACATTTTATGCAATTGAAACATTTATAATATTTTTATTAATTTTTTTATTTAACATTAACCAATGCTATTTTATTAGTTATTATGATTTTATACTTATTTCTATAATCAACTATTTTATTGTCGGGTATATTGTATTGATAAAAATATTTCGTTAATCATAAATTTATTGATTCATATTTTTTTCTCATATCCTAATATAATCATTAATTTCCATAATTTTTTAAAATTATAATTTGTGTTTTATTGTTTTTTTAATTATTTGAATAGAAAATTGAAACCCTTTTTTATTCCATTTTAATCACATATAGTCCAGTATTGGTAATAGTGTAGGTTATTTTTATTATAGTTTTTAATGGTTTTATTCTTCAAACAACAAAATGTTTTTTCATATGTTTTTTATGAAAACGTTCATAGAAATATTTTTTATAGTTACGTTTCGGTGGAAAATAGTTTCTATTGTTTTATAATGTATTGTATTAATGTTAGAACCCTCAAAAATCCAAATCCTAGTCAACATCCTATCATTGATTATACACATTATGAGATTTAGAGAGATTGGGTGAACTCATTCGATGTCAATACTTCAGTTGATAATTTTTTAATTGATAATTTTAATTAAAATATAGCTAATAAAAATTTCTCAATCATTAAAAATAAATATTATAGAGAGTATCAAAAAAATTATTAATTGAGGAACAATCTATTTTGTTGTATGAATCCAAAAATAAATATGAATATTTCTTCATGTGAAGATTCCAATTGTATTTTAAAAAATTTATATGTATAAAATTGTGTATCTTCAAATTATATTGAAACATGCGGTGCTATCCTTTGTGATGATTATCATTCCTTTTATTTTCTACGTAGAGAGATAGTTTCGATGATTCTATAGTTTTTTTACTATTTAAACTATTTTACAATATCATGGAGTGAAATGTATTTAAAGTAATATTTTTGTAAAAACGATTATTGAAATCATTTTAAAGGAGTAGGAATCCATAAAATCATCATTAGATGATACATGTAAGATTAATAATACTACATTAAATGATTTGGCTTGTATGATGATGAAATTTTAACATTGTTTGAAAATAGATGATGATAATTTGAATGAGAAGAATAGTGGTGTTTCCATTTAAACATCACCCTGTGTTTTTAGTAATGGATAGAAAGTTGAGAATGTAGTAAAATATTTAAAGAAGAATAATGTTGATCTCCAATCTCATTTTAGATTATTATAAAAGTTTTAGAATGAGTTATAAAATCATTATAAGAGGGTGAAATAGATTATTTGGAGAAAATGATAAAGAGTAGATAAAAAATGTTCATATAGTTACAAATTATATGAAATATTAACATGTGGTCACATTTAATTAATGTAAAGGACATGAAATATTCTATCTGATATTCCTATGATTAAAATAAAAAATAAATAAGATATAAATTTTCATAGAAATGATTATACGTATTTTGAGTCTAATAGAAATTGGAATTTGGACTCCTCTAATACATGGAGTTCTAGTGGTGGATATTGTTATTCCAAAAAAAATTATACAATGAATCCTCTAGATATAGTTACATTGGATTGTTTACTAAAATACTTTTGGAAAATAAATATCTTTTGGTAGGGGTACACACTGATGTATCCCGTTTCTATTTTTCATTAAATGAAAACTACCTTGAATTTAATAGTGAGAAAAATTTTATATCTTATGATGAAGATTCATCACCATGTTAAGATGATAATACCATTCATAGTGTTTAGTTAACCTCCTTTCTTCCTAGGATGTTTCAGCTGGTGTAACAAATTGTTGATGATTTTCATACCATTAGATACTATCTTTATTGGGGTTATACCATTTCAATGTATTTTTACTCTGAATAATGTAATCTATATTTTCATAATGGATTCATTTTACAATTAACTATGCGGAATGATGTGTTAAGAGATTAACATATTTCCCTATGGGTGGTACACCAACGTACCACAATGATTTTCAATGTTATGAAACATTAATTTTGATGGAAATGTATAAGGATAGAGATTTTGTAATTTTCCCCACATTATTATTCTTTACAAAAGTTCAATGACCTACACAAGAGATATTCATGATATCCCAATATATATATAGTGCTGACATGTATGTGGTATTTGATTTCTACAGACATTGTAGTTGGGTTTTTTGTACCTAAAAAAACATTTTGATATGGTTTGTGATTGATAGGATGATCAAATTGGCTCACTTTATACCCACTAGTATCAAAAAAAATGTTTATGTGATGATAAATAACTTTACAATATATATGATTAAATTTTGAGGAATCATATATAATATAGTCTCGAATAAGGATCCCTATTTTACTACTATGGTTTGGATAGGCCATGAGGAGGAACTAATGTATTTTTTTATTATAGAATAGTATCCATAAATGAATTTCCATAAATAATAGATGATATAGATTCTTGAAGATATTATTCATGCCTACATTAATAATTTTTTGAAGCATGGTTTTACTATTTGGGACTAGTATTGTTTTATTATAATAATATTTAGTATTATAAGAGAAGAATGGTTAATTTTGTGGCACTTTATGGTCATCTATGTAAATATCTATTCTCTTGGTCAGAGAATGGTGAATTATGATTTTTTGAATGTAGACTACTTCATGAATAAATAATTTATTCATTATATAGTCATGCCTGCACAATGAAGGCACAAATAATAATATCATCAATGCCATAGACCACTAGATTTTTCATTTAGTGAATAGTTGTTATTGAATTTTTTACAATGTTTAGGACATTGAAAGATTGAGTCTAAATGGATTATTTCTTCCATTTTTATTGGAAATTATGTGGTTTAAATCATATTGGGAATGGGATATAAAATTATACAGTTACATTACAATGGTTTTCATTTAACAACATGTTCCATATAATGCCTTAATAGAAATATCTTTCTTATCCATCTAATTTTTTGACATAGAGTGATCTTGATGTTGAGGCTAATTATTCTACAACTCAGCATATAGTCAGGCTTGTTAATTATAGGACCATGGTAATTCATTAGAGGCTGATAAAATTGTAATTTTTCATATGGATGAAATATTTTGAGTCAAATGAATCATGTAAAAAAGAAGAACTAATGAGAGAGAAGTGGACTCAACCTTTTGAGGTCAAAGATTCATGATGATATTTTTAGGAAAAATGGCTCTATAATAGGGAGTTTGTAACATCTTATTAATGGGATTATGTTACACATCAACCATATTTTTTTTCATTCATTGGTTAGGATTATTCGTCAGTTTTCTAGGTGAAATGCTGCAATTTATGAATATTTCAGGGATATACATACATTGCAAATGTTTTTCCCAATAAAAATCCCCACCAAAATAAATCCATAAAATAATTATCAGTGGGGGGTGTACACGTTTAATGCATATTTTGCAAAAAGAAAATTCACTAAATTTTAGTAATAGTGCAAAATAGTATAGGAGAACATGGATTGAGTGTATGGTCTCTCATACATTGTGCCCTTTCCTAACTAACCACCATGGAAATGTTTTTTATACCTACTTTTAAAAAATATTTATCCCCATTTGAGCCAACTTTATTTCCTAATTCACTACATCCTGATTTCCAGGGTCTTTAGGCTTCTCAATAACCATTTTGGCTCCAAAATAATGAATATTTTATAAATCAGTGTGTCTATGAAGATCTGATCCCAATCAATTAAGTGGATCTCATCACATTACTTATCTATTAATCACTCCTTTCATCCCCTATAGGTTTTGATAGATCTTATGTATTTGATGTATCAAAACTTCCTTATAACTGATAATGAATTTAGTTTTAATTAGATGATCTTAATTTCCCTTGCTCATCATTGGAAAATCATACTGTTGATGTAGAGTTATGGTATAATGAAAAAATTTATGTGGTTTCGATGAGATTTTCCATTTTATATAACACCAATTATCTTGATTTTATGTATATTTATTTTAGAATAATTGTAAAATTTATTTTTTAAGGAAATTAGAATTGAAATTGAATTGTTATATATTTTTTGGAAAATCCAAATAATAATAGAATTAGATATTGGGTTACACAATGGAAATTAACTGAAATAGAAAATTTGATTGAAATTTCATTTTTAGAATATTCAGAAAATTAAATTGATAAAAATCTATGTTTGGTTTTATTTTAAAATAGAATTAAATGATGAAAAAAATCATTTTTCAGTTTTGATTTTGATTTTTCATATAAAATTTTGATGTGGGGAAATTATAAAACAACTGATTTTTTTCATTCAAATGAGGTGAATTTTCATTTATTTATGGATTGATTGATAGATAGGGAACATGTGAGACTAGGTAGTTTGTGGGTCTTTATGTCAAGAAAATTGAGATTATTATTATCTAAAAATCGATTTATATTTAAAATTATAACATCATCCTAGTTTGATTGATCTTATCCTCAATGTTATTTTTATGTGTAACAGTTTGAGTGAGCCTAAGGGGAATGTGTTCAAATATTCCATATTCATTAATATGATATTTTGAGGATACTATGAATTAGAACAACCAAATCACTAAGTAGATAACAATTATTGTTCCTATGAATTTTTTGATATATATTCCTTTGATTGTGAAACAAAAAAACCCATTCCTGATAATTAATATAATTTTCTTTCAATAAATGGGTTTTAATGCCATTTTTAAAAAGTTTCCATAATTCCAAAATAAAGCATGATTTGTTTTAAATATATATACATTCATCTAATGATTTTTTATTTATAATTGGGGGGATAATTTGGGTTAATTTTATCGAATCTCATAATAGAACACTTATCTAGACTATACTGTGAATATTATCAAAAAATTACTTTTGTCATAGGGAATTTTTTTACTTTTTATTACCATGATCGAGAAAAGGGAAAGATCCTAATTGAGGAGGTGTACATTCTTGATCCATTAGGGTGTAATGGAATAAAACATCATAGTTTATCCCAATGTCAAATTATGGTGTTCCAGGGAATTGTTGTCGATGAAAACGACTCACTGATTGGTTCCACCGATCGGTCTCACCGATCCACTTCTTTGATAGGTTTCAATGAATAGTTTTACCGATCAGGTTCACCGATCTCTCCCACTGATTAGCTTCATCGATCCACTTCACTGATCATCACTACTGATCAACTGCATAGATCGAAATCACCAAACAACATAAAAAATTGTCTCCACTGATCAGCTTCACCAATCAACTTCAGTAATCAGCTTCACCAATCAATTTCACTAAACAGTTCCGTGGATCAGCTCGCGGATCAACATCACAGATCAGCTCCAATTATCTGCTCCACTAATCGGCTTCACTGATCTTCTCCACCGATAGGTATCACTTATCAGGTTAACTGATCTTATCTATTGATTTGATTCAGTAATTGGCTTTACCAATCAACTTCATAGATCACCTCCACTAATCCACTTCATGGATCATCTCCACCGATCAGCTCTACTGACCTGCTACCCGGATCCACTCCACCGATCATCTCCACTGATCTATTGCACTGATCAACTTAACTGATTTGCTCTACGGACCGTCTTCACTTATCAACTCCACCAATCCACACCACTGATGGGTTCCACCAATCCACTTCACTGATCAGCTCCACTGATCATATTCACTAATTGGATTTTCTGATCTGATCCACCGATCAGCCTCCCTGATCCACTCCACCAATCAGTTTCACTAATTCTCTTCACTAGTCCATTTCACTGATCATCTCCTCTAATTAGCTTCATGAATGTGGTCCACATATCAACTCTGTTGATCCGCACCACTAATTCACACCACTGATCTGCTTTACTAATCAGCTTCATTGATTAGCTCCACCAGTCAGCTTCACTGATTGGCTTCACAGATCCACTCCACTGATCTGCTCCCCAAATAAGCTTCCTGAATCCACTCCACCTATAAAATCCAATTATGATATCCCCCGATTACCTCCATTGAACAATATTATTGATAGGCTCCACAAATCCGATTTACTGACCTGCTTCACTAATCCACTCCACCAATCTGCTCCACTGATCAGCTCCATCGACCTTATTCACTGATCTACTCCACTGATCAACTTCACTGATCAACATCATAGATCAGATCTACCAATATGACTTACTGATCATATTCAATAATAGTCTCTAATTATCCACATAACTAATCAGTTCAAATGATCATCTCCACTGATTCTTTCCACCAATCGACTTCACTGGTCTCCTCCACTGATTAGTTGTATTTGTCGCATTCACGAATATGCTCTACCGATCATCTACACTGATCTAATTCACTGATCTTCTTCACGATTCATCTTCACGTATCAGCTCTACTAATGAAATCCACCAGTTTTCTCTACTAATCTGATCTAATGATCTTCTTCACCAATCATCTTTACAAATGAGCTCCACCGATCAGCTCCCCTAAAAAGCTCCACCAATCAGCTACACCAATCAACTACATTAATTGGCTCTACAGATCTGCTCCATAGATCAACTCCAGGAATTATCTCCATTGATCAGATCCATAGATTCTCATCACCAATATGTTTCAATTATCATCTTCATTAATCAGCTTCAAGAATGGGCTCCAGTGATTGACTTCACTAATATTCTCCACTGACCTTCTCCACTAATCATCTTCACTGATCTACAGCACTGATCATATCTACTGATAAGCTTCAGTGACTCACTCCACTGATCAGGTTCACTGATCATCTCCACCAATCGGTTTCACTTATCAAATCCATTGATCATCATTGATCATCATCACTGATTAGATCTACTGACTATCTTTATTGATTGGCTCCACTAATCAGCATCCTGGATTGGATTCACTGATCAGCTCCACTGGTCGACAATAGAGGGGTGACAATGATTCATTCCCCACTTTTCCTATAACATATCCTTAATGTTTTAATACCTCATTAATGTAGAATAATTCCATTCTAATAACCATAAATTATATTTTATATCCAACAAGAGTGGGGAGACCATTGTGTTACCAAAACATCGGTCATGTCACCCTTCTTTTTACCATATTTTCTAGTTTGTCGTGTTTTTCAATTTTTCCCATGTTAATTTTTTTCTCCATTTAAAGGAAATAAATTTACTCATAGCCACTATCTCCACCATCTCCATGGAGAATTATTAAATATCATTATATATTAATGTGTGCAGCCACCTATCCATGTGGTCAATCCACGATCCTCTTTTTAAGAACATCCATATTTCACATCCCGTAACTCTATGATCATGACATTTAATACACTGAGATATTCTTCTTCCTTGATCCCTTTATTTTCCTTGGTTCTCATGGAGTCCCTCTTTCGGAGGGTAATTGTGTTTTCATGATGTTTCTTCCCCTCTTAGCCTTTGAGGCCATGTATTTCCTCATCTACAAATCACACATCCCCAGTTCGTGGCACCATGAAAAAACATGGTCCTTTATCATCTATGTAGGGGTTATTCATTTGACTCTCATTATTGCTCAAAATGTTGGGAGGGTATGGTGTTTTTTCCTCCATATGTAGATGAAACCAACATTAATAAAGATTATTAACTAAATGTTAAATAATAATGGGGACAGAATGATGATATTGATGTTGCTGTGATTTACCGTCATTTTATGTTATGAATTGTATGGACTCATGTCCACTGAAAATCGTGGTCGTTGGGTGTCCCTTCTTGTCTACTAATGAAGCTCAATTTTTCTGGACAGTCTTGTGACTAAATCGATATAACATGGAAACAAGTTAATTATGTACACATGGATGATTAAATTCACTCTCAAGGAATATTATCGCTAGTGTGGTCACCCCAATTAACTAAAAAGAAGGAACGTAACGAATGGTGTGGATAAATCATAAACTCCCTTGCCCTGTTCTGGTAATATAAATGGTTTTTCTGTTTAATGTTTATGGGGTGACTCAAAAAGGGGGATGGAATGTTTTGGATAAGAAATTTTTAACATATGAATCTGAGGCCTTTTGGAGATGATATGTTGGGGATTGGATTAGTTCTAGTATGTTGATGGATCTTAGTAATCCCTTTTGATGTTGTGACTTTATGTGAGAACCAGAGGTTAATTATTAAATGTATTCATTGATGTTTTTCCTTGAGTTATTTTTTTTGTTTTGTGGCTATGTATGTTAGTTTCCCGATAGTGATGGAATATTTAAATGGAATCACTAGAACATAATAAAGAGAATTGGTACAATGGGGGATTGTTTTCGAGAAGTGGGTAGCTCTCTGATTGTGACTATTGTGTATTTTTTCATGTAGAGATAAAAGTGAGATTGGTTGTCTATGATCTGGTTCTCTATTTCGAAACCCTTAAGATGTGATGAGTGTTTGATTACTAATATATATAATTAATATTTCATGATTTTCTTATACGCACCCCAACCTTGTTGAGATATTCTTTCCAAACACTCCCATTTCATGGGGGGGGGATTTTTTTTCCCGACATTATTATTAGTGGTATATTATTATCTCCTTCTGATACCTCTCTGAGTTATCCCAGGTTTCTTAGAGTAGGCTGTGATGGCCAAAGGATTATTATGAACCTAGACTCATCAGGAACGGTGTGTTGTTGTGGTTTCCCAAGGTGTGTTTGTTCAGGTTTGTTTCCCATGTGTCTTTAGGATGAGGCCCTTGTGTCTTCAAGCATGACGGTGGTTGTTGTGGCACTGGTTTCTAGGGGAATTGTTTTCTGTGGTTTTGGTGGCCTCAGTGTTCAGGGGAAGGATTTGTGGTTGGTATGAACCATATTGTTGTTTTTAGGGGCATCAGTGGGACTACATTGGGTTTTTTGGGAGATTTGATGTGTAGGATGCCATAATGAACCAGTGGGAAAGAGGTGTGGGGAACCCAAATATTGACGTTTTATTATAATTATTTTATCTAGCATCATTTATTTGGGGAGTTCTCCTTGGTGAGGTTGGTTGATAGTTTCCTTTCTAGGTGTTTTGGTTACTTGTTTTCTCACAGGCCATTATAATGTCTCCCCACTAGTGCTCAAGAGTTTTGGTTTTTTCTACTGAGTATACATTTTCTCCCACACGTACTTATATAAAACTACATTTAGGTTTCTAAGAAGACCTTAAGGACCGTTCAAAACTATACTATCTCAGTATTTGGTAATCATTGTTTCCTCTTTTAGATATTTTTCTATTTTTCATTATATTTATCTTGGACCTTGTATCAATTTATTTTTTAACATTCATACGGGAAAAGATTTTTTAATTTACATTTACATCCATTTTTGGGGTTTTTTTGGATGTATTGTCTTATAACCGTATATTATTAAATAAAAATGTTGATGAATTCCATTTTATGTGATATTTTATACCCATGGTGCTAGTCCCCACTCTATCTCCTATTGATGGTATGATTGGTGGGGTCATTATCTCTCCATCCACTTGAAGATGGAATGTTCATGCATTTTTCTGATCATTTCCTCATCGTGGTGAAGGTGGTTCTTGACAGAATGTTTTCAGAGGAGATGATTGATAGATAGGTTGGAGATAAGAGTTTGTAAAATTTATGATTTCAAAGGATGGAAAGGAAACAATGTTAAGAAGTATTGGACTGTGAAATAGTGCATAGAAGACTAGATAGGACACGATATTTTATGTCCCCCATAATCTGATGCAAGGACAGTAGGCCTACTAAATGACCAAGTGAGGATACAGTGATTTCAGGTTAAAGACACTTGGGAAGGTACATTTATAATAATGAATTATGTTCTTGTGTGTTTGGTGAAATTAAAATAAATAAAAAATATTAAGAAAAATTTAATTCTTCTACACTACTCAGGCTTAGGCATTCCTTGTCTACCTTTTATTTTTGGATCCCGATAGCATCCATGAGTATTGTGATAGATCATGTCCCAAGAGGCTGATCTAGTTGATAATTGTATAAATTACCGATTGTAATAGGTATAAAATTGGCAGACGAATCTATGTTCATTCTAGCGATAGAGCCTCGGGTAGTACAAGGGCAGTGTTTCCGACTTGGTGATAGAGGGATGTATTGGGGTTTTGGAGATCACCTTTAACTTGATTCATGCTCTGAGAGTTCAATGGTTTATATTAGAAGTCATTCAGTTGAGTGTAGTAGGGTGTCAATGTTGGATAGAATACCTCCCAGAGAATATGGGTACTGAGTTTTTGTGGAATGACTCTGAGAATGAGTTTTGGGAGGAATTCATTCCATCTAAGATGAAGGTTGAAAATCCAAAAGAGCTACTCTCCCTAGAGAAATGGTGTATGTTGGTTAGGGATTTGGGGATAAAGTTCAAGTACCTCTGTTGTTTCATGTTAGTCCTCTCCCAAATGAGGATTCAATGGGCAAGATGATTCAGGGAGGCACTCTAACATTCCCTACAATATGATGTTTTTCCCCTCACTCTATCAACGTACTAGGAGGTTCAGTAGAAGGCCGAGAGAGGAGAGTGGATTCACAAGTTGGGAGGTGTGTTGCAAGATTGGAACCAAGTAAGCACTTCAATGAGTAAAGTCAACGGTAGCATTCCTCTAGCATCAGGTCCTTCCAGGTTTTGGCCAGCGGGGAACATGCCCTAGATGTTCTAGTTTCAATCTTGTAGTCCTTGTCTATTCACTATGGGACAATGACAAAGAATATTTTCTTGTGGAGGTTTTGGGACCATCTAGAGTCAGTTCCTGGTTCAAGATTAGTACAATGATGTTGTATAGGATCTTCTCCCACCATAGCATTAGTAGTTTTATGTCAGACACATTCACCAATAGTGACATTGGAAGTAATCATTCGCTCCTATGAGGGAAGACATTTCAATAGGATTATGACCTCATAAATCACCTCAAGGACCTTTATCGGGGAATGGTTAGGAGGGGGATGAGAGCCGAGGGGCAGAGGAGCTGGGTGTGGGATGTTCCAGGTGCATAAGTAGTAGTTCTAGTAGGCCTGAAGGTCGTTCGAGATATTATCATCTTCTTTAGTAATCTTGCATGTTCCTTGATTGATTTAAGATAATCGAACTCCTTTGTCACACTTGGTCTAACCCATGCCTTGGGAGTATATGTAAAGTGACTCTCAAGGCCCCTGGGGTGGAGTACACTAGTTGGGGTTTAGACTAGATGGTTTGATGATTTCCAAGGATGCAGACTGATATTGGTGCCACATATTTCTATTTGGGATCTCCTTTTGCTACAAATTCTTCCATACAATGTCATCCCATAAATCTACTAGTTGTTTTCTGTGCACATAGTTATTAACTAATTTCGGAAAAGATTCAAGTACTCCGATGAGGATAGAAATCATGTCGCTTTTTTCATTGAACTGAGTTGTATAGTGGGGGGCCATCTTGGGGACCATCTTAATTCAATGTTTGCCAATCCATCAGCAGAATTAGTAGATTTTGAGATTATGTATGTTTTGGGAGTTATTATAGAGTTCTTAGACATTTTTCCCAAGGAGCTTGTGAGTCTACCCACTCAACATGACGTTGAGTTTAGGATATAATTACAACCCAGTGCCCTTCTGATTTTGATAGCACCTTATCAGATGGTGTCTTCTGAGTTGCGGGAGTTGCAGATTCAGATTGACGAAATGATGAACAAGGTGTTTTTTCAACCCAACGTGTCACCATTGGTTTCTCCAGACTTGTTTTAAAATAAGGTCTATGGTGGTCTCAGACATTTCATAGACTACCCGAGACTGAATAAGGTAACATTCAAGAATAGTAACCCTCTCTCAAGGATAGATGATATTATTGACCATCTAAGGGGATATTGTTGGTTCTCTAAGATCCATATGTAGTCTGGGTATAACCAGATAATGGAGAATGATGGTGATATCCTGAATACAATGTTCATGTATAGGTATGGGCACTTTGATTTGGTATTCATGAAATTTGGTGATGGAAATGCACCTTATGTGTTCATGGGACTCGTGAACTCTATTTTCAACGAGTTTCAATACCAGTTCACTACAGTGTTCATCGATGACATCCTGATCTACTCATGATCAGAGGAGGAACACACTGAGAACCTGATGATGGTCCTGGAGATCCTGTAACACCCCCATCTCTATGGGACATTTTCAAATTGCATGTTCTTGACCTGATAAGTGCACTTTCTCGAAAACATGGTGTCTCAGAAAGAGGTAATGGTGGATCTATAAAATGATGAAGTAGTTGATTGATGGGCATAAATGATGAATGTAATAGAGGCTTGTATTTTCTATGGGTTTCCATGCTATTATCAGTGGTTTATACCAAACTTATATAGACTTTCATGTCCTTTGGATGCTTTGAACCAAAATGACCAGGCCATCGTGTGGAGTGAGTATCGTCGGGAATCATTCATTTATTTGTAAGAAAGGTTGGCTTGTGCTCTCGTTCTCTTATTTCCAGTTGAAGGGTATTGTTTGAGGTGTTTTTTGATACTTTTAGTCTTCTATTTTGTTGTGTGCTGATGAATTAGCAGTGTGTGATCTCTTATGTGTCTAGTAATATTTATCCTCTTGAGAATAAAAATTCCACACATGACCTATATATTTCATCAGTAGCGTTTGTGTTGATGTTGTGGTGGAATTAACACATCGGGGAACAAATTGTGGTCTTCACATATCACAATAAATTGAGGCATATCATTACCCAATGGGACATGAACATGAAACAAAAAAGGTTCGAAGAGATTCTTTAAGACTATAACGCTGAGATCTACTACACTTAAATTAAGGGGAATTTTGTAGTATATTTATTTAGGAAGAATTATTAGAGGAAATATTTTCAATAATCTACGGATGCATTGAAGGTGATGGATGATTTGGATACCATACAGAAGGATGAAATGGTGGATGGTGGTAGAGGATGTGTGTTTTATATGACAATGTAATCCACTCTATTTTCCAGGTGGAGGAGTCTCAATGGGGAGACTCATATAGTAAAGTGATGTGGGATCGGGTTTACTAAGGAAATGCTCCAAAAGGGTGGTTAGAGGATGGTAAGAATAATATTCATTTCCTTGAGAAGATTTTTGTCCCAGAGATTTTGCATGAGGGAGTTCTTTTTGTGTTCCATAAGTCACCCCTACCATTACACCTAGCTGTTTCGAAGATGTTCCATGGCCGGAGTGAACATTTTTGGGGTCCTAGGGTGAAACGGGAAATCTTGGAGTTTGTGGCACAGTGCATAGTGTGTCATTAGGTGAAGGATGAACACAAAATCCTTGGAGGATTATTGCAGCTTTTAGATATACCTGATCGGAAGTAGGATGACAACTCGATGGATTTATCCACAATAATATAAACGGTTTAAGGAGGTTGTGATGTAACATTTTTATTGGTAGAACAGATAACAAAATCAACTCTCTTTCTAGTGATCAAGGAGTTGAGTTCATTGTATGTCATAGAACAAAGATACATGGAATAGGTGGTACAGTTGGATGTAGTTTTATAGTCCGTATTTTCAGATCGAGATACACTATTTATCTCATCATACTGTAGGGGATTGTAGCTTGTTTTTGGCACCCACATACACCATATCACGGCTTTCGACCCCCATATAGATGGGAAAATAGAGAAGACCATCCATACAAAATAGGACATGTTGCGAGAAGGTAATCTTGAAATTAGGTTATCATGGCTGTGACTTTTTCAAATTAATATAGTTTTCATATATTAATATCTATAATTATACAATTGGTATAGAACCATTTGAATCCATTTACAATGGGTAATGTTAGTTGCCCGTGTTTTGGACCGAGGTTGGGGAGGTAGTTTCACATAGACCAAATTCTGTGTAGATCACAATAGAGAAGATTCATTTTGTGTATCATAGAGTATTCCAATCATAGGAGGTGGCCCTTGGAGTTCGTGGTTAGAGACCATGTGTTCTTTAATGATTCCCCTTAACATGGGAAAAAAGGATTGGAACGGTATTAAGATTTCTCTTAGTACGTGGAATTTCCGAAGTGTTGGGGAGAGTCAATGAGGTGGAATATCAGCTAGCATTGCCACTTCATTTAGAAAGGATCTCCAGAATTATCCACCTCCCCTAGCTTCGTTGATATCTACATAATGACCCACATGTCATTTATTGGAGAGGGTTGGATATAGGGTGTGGCGATACATTTTTGTATAGACCAGTAATGGTAGAGGATCGAAATGAGAAGGTGCTTTGTTGATGGACCATCCCATTAGTTTGTGTGTTGTGGAGTCATGGGGGCCTTGAGGACAGTATATGGGAGTGAGAAACTCGGATGTGGGCACAATACCTAATGTTGTTTTGATTTATTGTTCTGAGATTTCTTTTAGTTTTTTGTTTTAGTGACCAGTTGTGATGTAATTATGAACTTGTTTGGTTATAATTTGATTTTTTTCATTTAATTGTGTGATGGTGTATGAAAGGTCGTGATGTGTGGGGATGGAAGAACCAGATTCCAAATCAAGATGCATCAGCTCGGAGTTATTAAACTCGTGCGAGAAAGTTAGTGCAACCCAAAGAATACAATATCTGGATATTGAGAAAAAATATCTCTGATCTATGTGTCATGCCAATGTGATCATTGGGGTTCATACGACTGTTTGGTGTGGTGATGAAATATTTAAATAGAATCGCATGAACATGATAACGAAAACATATAAAACTGGGGATTGTTTTCTAGAAATGGTTGTGCTCTTGTTCTAGATGTTGTGTATTTGTGCATGTAGGGAAAATATAGAGAGTTTTTGTGTATATAATTATAGTATATATTAGAACTCTTATGTTCAGATGGTTTTTTGATTACAAATATGTATAATTTTTTTTCTTCGGATTCTTACACGAACCCCACCAATGTTAATCATTTCTGAATGAACAAACCCATTTATTGGAAGTTGATTTTTTTCCAACATTCTTATGATTGTCTAGTTATTAGATCCATCTAATTCCTATCTTAGGTATTCCAAGATCCTTCTGTCAGCCTATGATCACCAATGTTTATTATTTCCCAAGACTCTTTGGGCGAGGTGTGTTGTGGTGTTTGGCCTAGGTGTGTGTGGGGAGGATTGATTCCCAAGTGTGTTCAGGATGACGCCCATGTGTCTTCAGGCATCGAGGTGGTTATTATGGACCCAATGTCAGTGGGAATGGGTATGTGTTGTTGTGGTGGACTAGGTATCTTCGGGTGGGATGTGTGGTTGTGATGTCCCATATGGTTGTTGTTAGGGGTGGAAATTGGAAAGTAGGGGGTTCTGTGAAGGAGGTCTAATGCGTATGATGTCCTCAATAACTAGTAAGACATTGGTGTAGGGTACCCAAATATAGATGTGTTATTACTATTAAATTATCAAAGATGTGTTATTTGGGGAGATTTCTTTGGTGTGGATGGGTGGAGAGATTTCATTCAAGGTTTTTTGGTTACCTCTTTTCTCATTGGCATTAGGATGTCTCAACACTTGTTCATGATTGATTTTGGTTTTTTGTACAATGTATACCTATAAAATCACACTATGTATATAAAATTGAATTAAATTTTCATTGAGGAACACGAGGACCGTGTAAGGCATTACTGGATCATACATTGGCATTTTCATTGTTTATTTTCTTTCTTTTAGTAATTTTAATCAGAATTTCATGTACCTTGTATCAATTTTTTTTTATCTTGCATATGAGAATGGATTTTTGGCTTTAATTTTACTTTATGATATTGGATTAGATTGGGATTTACCATATTATCTCACGATCTAATTAAATAAAATTGTAAATTCATTCTATTTCACATGAGATTCTATACCCTTGGTTCTAGTTGTCACTCCAGTGCCTATTGAATGTGGGACTATGGAGTCGTTATCATTCATTTTACATGATGAAGGAATGGTTTAGTAGTTTATTGTCATTTTCCTCGTCTAGGAGAAGGTGGATAGTGTAATGGGGCTTGGTGTGATAGTTAGTTTACGATGTTGAGTTTAACTTTTCTATTTCTGAGTAAACTGCCCATGACCTTTTTGGGTTTCTAATATAACTTTTTGATTTCCAGTTCTATCTCCTTGAGGATTTCTAAACACACACATATATATATATATATATTATCATACAATATTGGTAGGAAAAATTAATTCCCTTACTTATATTTTATTGTTACATGGTTTCTCTTCCAATATATGCGGATCAAGAATTCGGTTTGGTCTATGTCACTACCATCATTAGTATCAACGTACTATTGTATTTTGGTTGGATCTAGACAAATGATGAGATTTATTAATAAAACCTTACAACATTGGTATCATTGGATTGATAATTCCCCTAAAATAAAAACATTAAATGATGAGTTAAAAATTATAGATATAAAATATATTTGATATAGCAATTAAATGTTGATACTATACATAACACTAAATTAATAATTGGTTACAATTGATTAAGTCTCGTATAAGAAAATGATATTGTAGAAACCCTTACCTCATGTTTTACATCCCTCATATGCGTTCAAAAAAAATTTATAATAAATATATAATTATTATACATATATTAATGAAACATAACCATATATACGACACAATATATTACATACATATTATATTTAATAACGCATTTATAAATAAATCATTATTAAAGTCACTATTATATATGAAAACTACTTCATCGTCAATACATGTTTTAGTATAGTAGTTTTTCTCTCTCTACAATGTTTATAATTAAATTATTTTAATAATATTAATTATGATATATATATATATATATATATAAATTAAAATTATATTTAGTTCATCTATAAAATGATGATATAAAAATTGAATTAAACATTTATATAGATGGTACAATATATGAATAGTTGATGTAATTTTTATATTTCATTAGACGGAAAGAAAGAACAGAAAATTAAAATTAAAATTTATGAACCCTTTTATATATAATTTATATAGTATATATTCATTAAATGTGTCAATATTACAATCGATGTATGACCGAGATGAAAAATTAATCAAATTGATTTGTATAGGTGGTAGTCGACAAGTATGCATAAGTGACAATATCAATTTCTAATGGATTTTATCGATGAATTGTAGATATGATATTGTAATTATATATTGATAATTATTATTATAGTATGATATAAAAATATGAAACTAATCACACTGGCCATCCTTAAATATCGCCTATTAAAAATTACTTCAATTACTATGTGAATATAAAATGTCATACGTATGAGTTAACTAATATTTCACATACAAATAGATGGAAACAAAGACGAATAATCATGGTATCATAAAATTTCATTATACTAAGGATAATAAAGACTTTTTTAATGAAAAAATATCATATATTTAGATTGGTTTTAATAATAATTAATAATAAATTGATTGCTTATATCGATTACATCTTACTTAAATGAATTATTTTAGATCCCTTCTTAAGGTTCCTTTGGTTGGACTAATGTGAAGGACATCACCAATAAAAGGTGGGAAAATATATTCAAATAATAATTTTCCTATGTATGGTCTTGATATTAGTGTTAATTTTGTTTTAATAATATAGGGATGTGGGACAATTTATAAGGGAGGGGATGGGTAGTTTTTTGAATTTATGAATGTATTAATTTTATATTAATTTTTTCTGGTTCCATGGGATCTGAATTTATTTAATTAAAATATAACAAGAGGATATTCAATATTACCTCATCCAATAAATTTTGTAAAATTATTTGTTATGTTTTCACAATAATTTGTTAGTTTTAACCCCCATCAACACTATTGAAAATTACTATAATTGTAGAATTATTTACACTTTAATTGTCATAATGGGTAAAATAAATTAACAAAGAACCTTTAAATAGACCATTATTCATTTTTAAAACCATATGTTATTTGTTTCCGGATTAAAATAAAATTAATGAAATTTTCATCATATTTAAGAAATATTATTTATTATAAGTTATTTTTAATGTTATATTTTCAATATGAATTTAATATGATATCAATTAAATCAATTAAATTAGGGAATTAAAATAAAGAAATGTCTCATGTCCCTAAAATTTAATATAAAACTATAAAACGTGTCATACACATTAATCCATTCAGATTATTTCACTTTTAATATTTTAAGAAAATATAGTTTTTATACTAATTAAGTCAATAAAGTTTCAGTGTTGTATAATATTGTTTTATAATAATATAAAAAATAAAAACATCTAATAAATAATGATGGTAAAAAAATTCTTTTAGATAACTCTTTATAAACAAATCTATCATTTTATTATCCTTAAATTAAAATATATAATATTAATAAAACACATCGAGTAATGAGAAAAATCAATGAAAATTTGGAATAGAAGTTGATATATTTTTGTGTTAGATGAATATAGATGAAATTTTTTCAAAAAATGATTTTATGTAAAATTTTATGATTATTTTCCGGTTCATTTCATATTATTCTTAACAATAATTTCCTAATTTACCAATATTATAGTGAAAATTAAACATTATGTTTATTTTTTGTATGATTGAAAATAAAATGGTTATTTTTAAAATGATACGACCTATTAATTTGAAATATGTCATCCATTTAAAATAATTAAATTTATATAATGGGATGGAATTAATATAAATGAAATTAATGAAATTAAATGAAAAATACTTTTTCAGAAAAATCCCGTTTTTTATATATAATTTTTTTACCAAATTATATCAAAAATGATTCTAGAGAACAAAATTTAATTATTCTTAAATATTAAGCTAATATTTAAAGATTGATATTATTATAAAACAAAATTGATATTTTAAATTCATGAATCAAAAATATTATTTTGAATAAAATAAATTAATCATTCATTGAAAAAAAATAATTATAGAGAAATATAAATATTTCAACCAAATCCAGTATTGTTATTCTAATTTCATAAATTATTATATATTTAAAAAATAGTATATATTTATATATTCCATAAAAATAAATAATAAATTTTTCTTAGATAATTCAAGATAAATATTTGGATGAAAATTTATTTATGAAGAACAAATTAACATTAATAAAAATTTACAACATATTTCCTATGAATTAATAACGATTTTTTTTATTATGTCTAATATATATATCATAAACCATTTATAAACATTCAAATCCACCAATCAAATCTTTAGGTGATAAAAAATACATTAAATAATAATTTTTTAAAAGATTATCAAAATTCTCTGAAACATTTTATTGTGTTTCTTATTGTATATTAAAGATATTTTTAAATTTTAAATCATCAAGAAATATATTAGTCCACCAAAAAAAATAATCCCTAAAAATATTATTTTCATAATCTAGGGAAAAACCATTGGTTTAAACAGACATTATATAGTGGGATATTAAAAAATCTATTCTTAAATAATGATTAGGAAACATAACAGATTTCATAAATATAAAAGATTCATGTTACCATATTAGGAAAAAACAATTTGAAGATAAAACAAAAATGTGGATATATATTATTAATTTTTATGATATAATATACATTTATAGGTATTATGGTAAGTATAATGTTAACAAAATATCCAAAATCATTGATAGGTAAAGAGACCATCAAATCATTAGAAATGAAGGTAATCAAATAATAATTTTTTTCATGCTTATTTTCTATTTGTTGAGGGATTACATTTCTATTAAATTGAATACCATAAGGAAATATACCAACATGAAAATATTAATTTAATTATTTATTCAACATCCATCACAATATTGAATTTTTCGTAAAACAATTAATATTCATGAAGAATTTTTACGGCCTAAATTACTAATATAAACTACTAATTGATTGAATAATCTAAAAGTGAAAAAATATTTATTCATCATAACTATAAATAGTGACTAATAATATAATTTTACCATAATTAAATATTGTATGAAAAATTTATAAACCTTCATATATATATGTGTGTGATTAATACATACCACCATAACAATTTCCCAACATCAGCAAAGGTAAAAACATTATTAGTGTATCAAATGACCATAAATCCCATTTTACATCATTATAATCATCATTAAATAATTATTTAACCAAAAATGTAATATCATGTATTTTCACTAATATCTACAAATTCATAATTTCATTCATAATAAATAATCATTTCCAATAATCCACAAATTAAAACTAAATTTCATATATAAATCAACCCAATGAATTGTCAAAATGTATCATAAATCACCATGATAATTTTTTATATTATTTTAATGTATTTATAATCCCTAAAATTTCATGAATAATGTTGAAAAACCAAAACTAGCTAATACTTATCATAATTGTAACATGGTATGTTTTAAAAAAAGTAAAATGATGTTGAACATTTTATATCACATGAAAACACAATAATATAAGTTAATATAATTGACCAATAAATTATTATATTTTTTTAAATATATTCAATCTCATTAATAGATTATGAAGCATGTAACACCATGTTTAAAGAAAATGAGTTATTCTATCAAAATATTAATATATTTTTATGCAAATTATAAACTAGAAGATATATTTGTGGCTATGAATTAGATTATATAATTTATTAAAATAATATGGATTATAAATGCATAAATTAAAATAAATGGTTATCCATTTATTATAATTAAAAGAATAATAACTTTAAGAATGAAAATGTTTTCTAAAAAACAATTATTTTGAAATTTTTTTAGTCACGCTTTGAAAAAATAATTTATAATTAATTTTTAGAACTTATAGAAGAATTATATTGAAATATTTAATTTTATTTTTAAAACATGATATCCAAATGAACATATGTGGAAATTTGGGGCTTTTCAAAAAATAATACATTTTCTAAGAATTGGGACAATGTTGGGTATTATAAAATTATCATTTCTATTTAACAAATTGTGTCCCATTATGATTTAAATTATATTTAATATTCAAATAAGTGTTATTAATTTATATAAAATCCTATTAATTATTTATTAATTAGTATTTACTGTACGGTGTAGCATAAGTTTATTTTTGTATCTTTTAAAAATACTTTTTCTGAACACTATTTAAAATTATAAAATGTTTATTCATTTTAAATAATTAATATAACCACTTATTTGGAATTATTTAATTTAATTTATTTATTATATATAAAATATTAATTTAAAGCCATCTAATTATGAATTCATATCATACAATGAATGTATGGTCATATTTCCCATTAAAAAATATATTTTGATAAACCATATTTTTATAAGACTATGAGTTTACTAGTAAATTATATTCCCTAACTTCTCTGTGTTGAATATGAAAAATAAATATTTTATTTATAACCATTATAATTTAGACCATCTAAAATGGTAAAAACAATTTATTAAAAAATGTGTAGTGAAAAGAGTAAAAAATATTTAACACTCCTTAGTTTGAAACAAGTTTAATGAGGGTAAATTTAAATTGATAAGGGTTAAAAATTACCTTGGATTTTTATAATTCTTAGTTTATGGTGATACATTGACATTATCTTTTCTATGGTTCACAAATTATCCATATTAGATCATTTTTTCAAGAAGAAAACATGGGTATAAATTATTCATTTCCAAAAATCCCAATTTAGAACTCTCCCTTAACTATAAAAGGCCTCCCACATTACTCTTCATTACTAACAAAAAATACTAATTGATTATGCATATCACTATAATAATCATATCCCTATACACTTACCCAAATTGTTGAATATTTATTTAAGTATGAAGCCAAAAACCATAAAATTATAAAAACAATATTTTACTCGATAATGTAATTGACATTGAACAACAATATTAAATAAAAAAATTGAACATTAAATATATCAAAAAATCATATTACATTTAATTAAATTGTGATTTTATAACATATTACACACAACACTCAATTTAATTGGAATTTGAAATATTATTAAAATAATTATTTAATATTAATTACCATTCCATTAGAATGAAGGTTATAAATAACAATGACAAAAAAATGAAAATACTTCAATGTATTTAATAGTAATAAAATAAGAATTAGATGAAATAAAAATAAATTTCACATATAAAACATTATTTCATATAAATGAAGGTTTATTCTCTCTTGGTGGACAGAATTTAAAATAATTTCATAACATATTATGAATCATTAGATGATAAATTGGATATAATTTTTGAAATTATGATACAAAAATTATCATAGGGTGAATATTTGCGATATTTCTGAGATGTTTCATTGTAAAATGAATAGAGAAAAAATAAAGAATCGTACTTGAAAACTTCCACACATTTAAATAATTTATAATGGTAAATAATATATTATATTATTTTTAAAGTAAAATTATTTCATTATAATGTCAACTAAACAATTTTATTTCATTAGAATAGTATTCGTATTAAATTTATTTATTAAAACATTGTAATCATTTCAATTTTATTATATTAAAAATTGGATTTCTCATCAAAATAGCTGGATTATTTTTAAAATTAAAATTTTTTCACTTATTTGAAATGAATTTGGAAAAAAATATTTAATATTTTTTTAACATAATAATTTCAAATTTATAATATTTTAAAGTTAAATATTTACCAAACTGAATCATGAATGCATTAAAAATTAATTATCATTGTAATGGTAAAAATGGGATTACTATAAGGTTAAAAAAACTGAGAAGATTATATGTGACTAATAAACATATATAATAACTTTTCTATATATATATATATATATTTCATCCATTATTTCTCTGAGGTTTGCAAATGGTATATTTTGGATTTTTTTTCGAAACAAAAAACATGAAGGAACTCAATTTAATTCAAAAATACCAAATATGGTGTCTCCACGGGTTATAATAGACCTCCCACTAACATCAACAAATCCCAAATCCAAATAAGATTTTTCATAAAATACCAATGCAAATAAATTCCCAAAATAACTACCCTAAACTATTAATCCATTTTTTAAATATATAAATCCTATTAATGCTTTTCTGTAATCTAATGGAGAATACCAAAAGAAGAGCTACTATTTTTTAGTTAGTTCCATCATATTAATTTTATCCACAAGTCATTCAATTTTAAATAAATAATTATAATATAATGGCATAAGCATCATCCATATAATGAGATATAGTTTTAATTGGGTAATTTTCTAAAAGTAACCCCATATCCATAAAATTGGTTACGAAATCATTGCTCACATTTACAGAGGACTAATGCCCGATGAATGAATGTCGTACATTTTTCGATTTCCACATCTCATGGTGGTGTAGTATAGTCAACCAGATTTATTTTTATGATATATGAAAAATATTTCATCCACATTATTTAATATATCATATATATATATACCTTCTACATTATATGATATATAGTATCATCGATCATTTTTTTGGTGGACTACCTCCATACAATGTGATATGAATCATCTTTTATGCATGAATTACATGAACAGTGAAGAAAATAAATTTCATTATCACATGTGATATATATTACATAATAATTATATTTAAGAAATATTTATCATATTTTTATGATAGTATATATCATCTTATTTCTTTGAATTCATTCACATAAAATTGATGACATAATTTTTGTACGTGTGGACTACCGAAGTCATGAAGAGGTGTGATTAGATTGTAATCATCACACCACATGGATTATATATATAGGTATATATTTTGGTATATATGATATTATGATAACTTTTTTATGATAAAATATTTTCTACCTAATTTATATAATTATCATTTAAAAAGGGAAATGTTAATCATGGGTACATACAACCTATCGTCTTACTGACGGTAACCTACTTCATTTCTCCATACCATAAGTCATGAATCATTTTAAAATAAAAATTAGTATAGAAATATTAAAATTGTGTCATATTTATTATTATTATATATTATATAAAATTATAATATGTTCCTGAAATTAAATCATAGATTAAAATAACATGCATGATAGAATATTAAAATTAACAACAGAAATAATAAAAAATATGACATATTCTTAATGAACATAGGATAATAAATTTGAAAAGGTTCATATATGATATTATAATTTTTTAATGGTTCTAAAATAAGTTAGTAACATGTTTAAAGCCACAACAAATGAGGTTAATTTTTTTTTACCAAAATAAGGGCATATGTTAATGGATTTTGTACCAATTTAATTTCATATAGGCATATATTATTTTTATCAAAATTATTTATTTTATATATATAATGTATATAATTTACCATTTACATGTAAAATCATTATTAATAAATATTTTACATTAATTTTGAAGATTTATTCCATTAATTTAATAGTCATAATTAAAAATTTATAATAAATTTAATTTAATTTTTAATCAAAATGATTAGTGAACTCCATTAGAAATTAATTAACGTCGAAAAGGAAAATTGTGTTTACTAAGAGGATAATCTATGTATATAGTTAAAAATTACATATAATATTATTAATGAAATATTTTTTGGAAATATTTCATTAATAACACTTATATAGTTTATTAACAGACCATTCTAGACCATTTTCCATATGAAAAACATTGGAGCAGTCAATTGATTTCAAAAAAAAATACCAATTGTGTGATCTCTATCAATAATAAATGGAGACCACTCTTTTCAACTTCACACAATAAAAAAACATTTTATTAGGAAATAATGAACATAATCAATTCAATGACATCAATCTCATTATCATAAAATCATTATTTTTGGTATAAATTCATGCTATAAAGGATTTAGTGCAAACCCATAAAGTATAACTAATGAACATTTAATATTTTTCAACAAGCATCTCTATTTTACTTATTTCATCACTTATATAAATATTTATTATAACATTATTATATACAAATTACAATATATTACATATATTGGGACATTTTAATAATATTTTCATGACATAAAACCATCTCTACTATAGTCTATTTGGTTATGAAATCATTAATCGTGTATATGAGAGAATACTAACTCACAAAATGAAGTCATTCATTATTCAATTTAATCCTATCATGGTTGGGTATAATGAATTAATTATTCTATATATATATATGATATTGTTAACATATTTATAAAATTTTACTAACTATTCAATATATATGATATTGTTAACATATTAATCTTTTGTAAATGTTTATTAGGGATGGTGAAAAAGATAATGTAAAAAATTATATGTGATATAAATTATGCAATTATGATATACATGATATATTTATCCTTATATAATGAATATATATTTTATTTTATTTCATTTTGTTTCACATATGTAAAAATGATAAAGTCATATGTGTATGTTTGGACTACTAGCTTCACAGAGTTAGGGGAATCTCATTACATCACCACACCACATTAATCATATATATAAATGTATATGTATTTAAATTTTTATATATAAAATTATTATAATTATATAACGGAAAACTATTACATACCAACTTTCCATAAATGTCATTGAAAAAAGAATATGTTACACAAGAATATGAATGACCTATTGACTCCATGATCAGAAGATATATCATTTTTCATAACCACATTTAAATAATTGTTTAATGTGTAAAATTTATCTAAAATTGTGATAAATATATCATTATTATAATTCTATTTATGATAAAACTATATTATATTTTTATAAAACAATATATATCTTGTAAAAACCCAAATGAGAAAATAATACAATTAACACCCTTATCTACAGTCGTAAAGAAAGATTTATAACAAAAAAGTGATAATAAACTAATGAATTTTTATATACGATATTATATATATATTAATTTGTTCATAAATAAGATAATAACTTGTTTAATAGAATTATACTAGAGAATAATGCCTGTTTAACCAAAAAAGAGGATAATGTATTTGATTTTGAGTCAATTTCATTTCATTATGGCATATTGTAATCTTATGAACCAAAATAATTTTACATGGTTAATATAATAACTAATTGACATATAATATCATGATTCCATAGTTAATAATTTTATATAATTTTTAATAAGAGTAATTACAACAATGTGGTTTTAAAATAAGTGATACTAATTGTTAAAGAATGTTGCAATCCTATTTTTTCATTAGGATATATTACATCCTCAATGTTATTAATATTCCACAGTTATGTTTATAATTAATTTTGGTTATATTAGTTTAATTATAAATAAATTTATTTGAATTTATATTTGATATAAATAATCTATTAATTTTTTCATAATCATTTCTAAATTATGATCTATGTATGGTTTTCCATCACAATCTCAATACAATTAAGAATGTATATTATATAATTAAAATTGAAGGAAATTATACGACCATTTCATAATAATCAATTTAATTATTTTTAATATGGTTATTAGTGATTAATTATATTTTATATTAATACATCCTCACTATTTCTTACTTAAAATGTTATAGATACTATTTTTATTGTAATTGAACCTAATTTATTTATTAAGTCAATAATTTATTTATATAAAAAATAATTTCTACAATATATGTTTTTAAAAATTAATTAAAATTTTGAAAATGGTATATCAATGTTACTTCCACCAATTTTTATAGATATATTTCTTTTCGTAGGAATTATAAGTCATTTTCAAAACAACACATGTTTGGATTTTATTTATAATGTAAACTGAATAATCTGGTAATTTTTTGAACATGGAACATTCATTCATTTGATTAGTGAAAATGGAAATTAATTTTTTACTTTTAAGTAATGTAAAAAATTATCTACCATCATGATCATTATTTCAATTAAATCAACAATAAAATAATCCATTAACAACACTAAAATAGACTTTATCAGCGCTAGAGAAGTAATAAATATTGCAGTGGGATTAAAATACTTATCCATTTTCCAGTGCTTCAAAAACCCCTTATAAAGAGAGCATTGATCAATTATTCTGAAATATACATTAAAGGAATCCATTATTAGAAATATAAAAGTTCTAAAGAATTAATCCTTCAACAGTTCTTAAATAAGTGCTGATGAAGGGGAATATTGTAGTATGGTGCAAGAGCATAGATTAGCACGAGTGCAATGTGATTTAATAGCACTCAGTATAACAAAAAAGGCCACAAAAACCAAAAAAAATTAACAATATCAAATTTAACTGGAATAAATTTCAAAACAAAAATACAAAAAACAATATATTTCATACATTTCAAACATTTTTTTATATAATTACATGATTACAAATTATTATATATATTTAAAAACAAAAGTGTTCCTAGGTAATTTAATCATATCCCCTGCTCGAGAAAAAATTCACCACTATTAGAAAATCACAATATGTATTCAATAATTTAATAAAATGAATTAAGGAAAAGTGTCAATTTCAAACTAAACTATGTGCTATACCAATAAAACTGTGTATTAAATTGAGTTGCAGTTGATTTTTACTCGTCACCCCATTTCTTGTTCATCTTCATGCATTATATCTAAAAAATTATGAAATAAGTTTTACAAAAAATATAAAGGGGAATTTAATTGACTGATAAAAGATTAAATTACGAGAAAACAATATATGTTCATTTTCTAATATTTGATAATTTGGTGACAATTTTAAACTAAATGACACATATATATTGAAATGGAGGACATGGAATTGAATCAGAAAACACCGTGTAATATATTGAGCTATTGCTGATTCCTACACATCTAAAATGACTTATTGATTATTTTCCTAATGTGTTGAAACAAATTATATGCGATTTCTTGTTTTTTAGGATGTTTTCTGTCCTTTTTACAGAAATTATTGTCAATTTAAATAAAAAGATGAACATTGTGTGACACTAGTCTCATTTTCCATCAAATTTAGTTTCAAATAAATTCATACACACACAAATCTACATATGTGTCATTTCCCTAAATAACCAACCAAATAAAAATGGTTTTAGTCTGTTTTGAATGGTTATTTTTTCTTTTAACTAAAATTAATTTAATTTAAAAAAATGATATACATGGAATAAAACCGCTCAAATTATGCATCAAATTGAGGTATGAATGATTACTTCTAATTAAAATGATTTCTGTATCATTTTTTCAATGTATAAAAATAATATCCATGTTTTTTTCTCAATATTTATGAGGTTATTTGTTCTTTTTACTAAAATTAATTTCACTTTAAAAAAAATACAGAATTAGGGTCATACCTATGACATCGTGCCTCAGATTGAGGTATAGATTATTCCTATACATAAAAAATGACATATGGATCATTTTTTAATGTATCAAGATAATCCAAATTGTCCTCTATGTTTTGATATTTTATGTTTTCATTTTAGTAAAATTGATGTCAATTTCAAATAAACACATTCAATTGAGTCATTTCAGTTACACCATGTGTCAAATTGAAGTGAGTCTGAATCTTACACATCCAAAATGACATTTGAATCAATTTCCTAAATAATAAAAATATTATTATTCTGCATTAATGGTTTCGATTATGTAATTTTTTGTTCTATACTAAAATTGATTTAAATTTTTGATAAAAAATTTCACATTGAGTCGTACCAGTCACACCATTTATCAATTTGGAGATTGGTTTATTCTTACACATAACAAATGACTTTTGAATAATTTTACTAATGTATCAAAATAGTAATAATATTTTTCTTAGTTTTAAGTACGTGGATTCCCTTTTATACTAAAATGACCTTATATACTATAATTATTCACATAGACTCATATTTATTACATTGTGTATCATTTTTAAATTAGAAAAATTTATTAAAAATTACAAATTTATTATGAATAGGTTTCCTAAATTGTCATGAAAATTTGAGAGCATTTTCTTGGTTTTCAGTGTGCGCCACATTTTGAACTTAGTTTTTGATATTAAATTGAAAAAGAATAAATTTTTTCATACCAGGAACCTAATTTATCATATTCAACGGAATATGATTCCTATACATTCAAAATGAAATATGGATCATTTACCTAATTTTTCAAAACCATCTGAGTTCTTTTTATTTGTTTTTGGTAATTCAGATTTGTTTTTTCTAAAATTTAATTTTACCCTAGAAATAGTTAGATTGAATCATACTGATCACATCATGTATAATTTTTATTAAATAGAAATTCCTAAAAAATGACATATTAGTAGATATCAAAAATTAATAAGACTATCCAAGATCTTTTAATTGGTTTTTAGTGAGTGAATGTTTTTAACTAAAATATCATTTTTAAACTGATAATTCAAATAGTGAGTCCTATATAGAAAAATCATATATCAAATTGAGTTGTGGATAATTATTAAAAGTAAATAATGTTATAAAAATATTTTCTATATAGAATCAAGACCTTTTAAGGGTGTTTGATTGGCTCTGTGTATGTTTTTCCTTTAATACTAAAATTTCATGTTAAATAGGAAACACCCATGTTGACACATATGTCTCACATTATTTATTATATTATTGTAATACAAAATAATATAAATTAAAAATCACTTATGAATCGATTTATAGAGGTATCAAAAACATCTGAAAATGTTTTTACTTTTTTCAGTGAGTGGTGCTTTGGGACTAAACTGTTGAAGTTAAAAAAATAACGGACACATTGAGTATTACTGGGATCATCGTGCTTCATATTGAGGTGAAAATAATTCCCTCTATTAATAAATTACATATTGATTATTTTACTAATGTATAAAAAATTATTTATCTTGATTTTGAGTACGTAACATTTATCTTCTACTAATATAAAATTTTAAACTCGATGCATGCAAATTGAATCAGAATGATTAGATCACATATCGATTTTACACATAGATGATTTCAACATACAAAAAATTTATTATTAATATATGTACTAAATTATTATGGATATATAATAATTTTATCTTAACATTTAGCGAGTGACACATTGTAATCTGGAATATTGATTTTAAACTGACAACGAACACATTGAATCATACATGAAAATATATGTGTCATGTTGAGGTTTTGATGATTCCAATTTTCAAAAATGTCATATTGACCATTTTCAAAAATTATCAAAATAATATAAATGTTTTTTTATCATTTTTGAGAATGTAACTTTTCTTTTATATTAAAATCGAAATCAATTGTAAATAAAATGATTCACATGGAGTCATAAGGGTGACACAATTTTTCATATTTATGTCCGGATAACTACTATACATATAAAATGAAAATTGAACATTTTTCTCATGTATCAAAACAATTGAAATATGTTTTCTTAGTATTAGGTATATTAATGGTCCTTTTATATAAAATAAATGTAAATTTAAAATAAATAGAATCACATGGAGTCATACCTATCACCCTATGTTTCATATTTATGTTCTTCTAATTCTTATATTCCCCATAGTCTCTAAAAAATATAACTATCAATGATACTCTAATTTACATTTTTTTTTTGTTTTTAATACATCAAACACATCATATTAAGTTGATGTTCATAGGAAAAAAACATATCTCATTGTTGGAAGTTAGAGGAGGAAAGGAATTTTATCTGTCCATTATATAATCAGATATGTCACGACACCCTCCCCACAAAGTGTACCCCTCCTGGGCCGGCAATGTGGGAAGAGAGATAATGACCCCCGAGTCCCGCCTCCAGTAGGCCCCGGGTTGGCGACTAGCACCGAGGGTATAATAAACATACAAATGGGGGCATTACCCTCTAAGAGAACACATGAAAAAGAGAGAGATAGAATAGACTTCAATAGACTCCAACTCAGAACTGAAAAATAAAAGAAATCCATGTACATATATGAAATTTCATGTAAATGTACTACAACTGAAAGGGGAAACTAAAAGTACCCAAAAGAAAGTAAAATGGCAGCGACCACAAGCTCGAACAGCTCCTCCTCCAACCAGAAGATAGTAGAAACCAGCTTGATCTCCAAACTGCTCCATGTGACCTGAAAAACAGTTTATATATACATAGGGTGAGTATAATAGTATACTCAGTAGGATCCTCCCCAAGCCTCTCTTGAAAAATTAATGAAAGCATGCTAATGCCCGGTGAACAACAAGTGAAACTTACTCATCATCTAAACAGGTATACTAAGATCCCAACCTCCCCATGGCTACTCTCACCATGTAACGCATACAAGAATATAGAATATTGTAAATAATATCAAGGGTACCCCGCTACTACTTCCCCACCAGTTTTCCGCTTTGCCCCAACTACATACGTCCGGTGCTTCTCTCTCCAAAGACTTGCCCACAGACACCTGGGCTAAGCTCCATAATCTTCACCTCGTCACCACAATGTCTTGCCCGCAGACACCTGGGCGAAGCACCACACCCTCCTCACAACCAAAAGTAACCAGGTATGTTCTGGGAGCAACCGCATCCCGCATAACGTGTATCATACATCGGATATTATACCTCAAGCCATTATAGCCCGTAAACCGAGTAGGGATCCTCAAGCCATGACAGCCAATACACATTACACCTGTAGTAGTCCATAGGATACTATATCCAGAATATATGTGTGTGAAATAACCACAAGCCATTACAGCCCTCTACACACATATATGGGGAAACTAACAGTTGTTCCTGTTGGAACATGTATCTACCAAGATAAGAGAGCGGGGCCAAAAGGGGGTAGTCAGTCATTCGACCTCCCATCAGAATGTTGGGGAAAACACCCCCCAGGGCTCAGAATCCCCAGGGTGTTAGTTACCCTTACCGACAGGGTGGAGTAGTGTATAGAAACACAAAAAGTACAGAATATATATATAACTCAAATCCACACTATGGGCATTACCTAGTCTAGGTACAACTGCAGCTAACGTCTCTCAGACTCCGGGCTGCTACTTCTAAGACTATGTATCATATAAGCACACAAACATTTGAAGAGATTTATTAGATTACTCTGTTCTCATTTTATCAGTTCCACTGTACATTAATTAATTCTTTAAACATTTATTAAGCATTAAAAATTACACATTAAACTGAATTGGCATCAAATTCAAAATCAACTACTCCTTTTATGATTGAAATCACCTTTAAATTCTAGTATCTCCATCCTAGTGGATTTTTAACATTTAATGAAGAATTCATTACAGAATTACTTTTCCATATTCCCGGGAATTCTAGAAAAACATCCTATGCTTCTAAACACAAAGGAGGCTCAACACGGTGTGTAGATATACTACCTGTCGAGTCTTTTCCGCCTATAGAAAGAGCATAGACCCATTCTCCCTTGAGAGGCTAAACACGAAAAGCACATGGCATACCCCGCGCATCTTCGCCTCCTTTGGAAGAAGGGTAAGTAAGACCAGCTGCCTTGAGCAGTGGGGAAAAGCAAAGCAGATAAACATTCAAAGAATCCACAAGCATCCAGCAACCACATCCATCCCATTCAGTCTCCCCTGGTGTCCTCCCTAACACCCACATGCATAAGCTGATGCATCTCGCCGCACTATGTGTCATCCACTGCCACAAAAACAAGTCCTCATGCCTCCACACATCACAACAGCCATCCAGGCTCACATTACATCACAAGCAGTAGGAAAACAAACATCACATCATGGGCTCTTGACCCTTTAACAAACAAGAGGGTAACTCAGAACCCTTTTAGAAATTCCCACACAATCTTTTCATTAATCCATATTGAATTAGAAGATTTGTTATGCGTAGGTTCCAATTACGGGATACCTAATCAGTAAGCTATCACAATTAAATAACCATGCTTACTTACCTAATTTGATTATCCTCAAATTAGAACAACTACAACAACGACAATAACCAGATTAATTTATATTCCTCTTTATCTTTAGCCAATTAATTAACAAATAATTCTGGAATTACGTTCATTATCAATTTCTATCATGAACATCAACAAATCAAAGAAATCATAGATATCACTCTATCTAGAAAAACATGAGGCAAACTATTACACGGTATAAATCAACAACATGCGATCAACCAAATCTTTTAATCTGATCCAAGTATTTAATTTGGTCAATTTCATTGTGATCCAAAGGACTAAATCATGCTAATTATATGATTTCACATATACAATTAGAGAAGCCATGAATCCCCTACCTCAAAGAGTTCTTGACGTCCATTATCCACACAATGGGTCACAATCCTCCTCTCACGACAAATGCATCCACCAGAGGATGCCACGGTACCTCAGTACCAACCAACCCCAAGAAAAACCCATTAGATTATTGGAAATTACATGGTATAATATGGAAGGGAGAAATAAGAGAAGATGATCCCCAAAGGAATGACGATAAAACATACCTTATTGGGAAGATTGAATGACACAGTTCAGTTGCATCCAAAATAGAGCAGAACCAATACTAGGAGTAAAGATTGATTGTGCAACTCATATGGGAATGATTGAAAGGTTCTAGCATCTCTTAGCTAAGAAAAAAGGGAAAGAACAAGGGAGAATGTTATCTCATCCCTTTTTGAAGATTTAATGGGGCGACAGTTTAAGATCAGGTTAATTCTCCATTAAAAACGAATCGCATTAACCCAAGCGGTTTGACCAAGTAAATACATCCCGACCATATGAATAATTAATATAGGATTTATGGCATTTGAGTCGGCCTTAGGAGTCCTAAAAACAAGGATTTAAATGTATTTTATGTCAATGGAAACGTCAAAGGGGAGAAACAGTACGAAGCTGGAAACACTGTTAAAGTCTACCGTTAGAAGGTCACTGTTAGAAGGTTACCGTTCTAGAAAAACTGTTCAAGTCCACCGTTGGAAGGTCACCGTTAGAAGGTTACCGTTCTGGAAACACTGTTCAATTCTACCATTATAAGGTCACCGTTATAAGGTTACCGTTCTGGAAACACTATTCAAGTCTACCGTTATATGGTCACCATTAGAAGGTTACTATTATGGAAACAATGTTCAAGTCTATCGTTAGAAGTCCACCGATAGAATCTCACCGATAGAAACACTGTTCACTGAGCCTCACCAATAGAAACACTGTTCACCTACCGATACTATTCATAAAACTGGAAACATTGTTCACAGAACTAGAAATTTGGAAAAGTGTTGGGGATAAGTCACCTTGACCTCCCGGGACACCACCAACACCACATTTTCACAAAGTAATGGACCAGAGAGGTCCAGGAAATTTAATTATATTCCTCTCAAAACCTTCTCGTTTTCGAGAATTGAAAACCAACCCAGAAGAAAAGAGGGGTCCAAACAACCACCCCATAAGTTACCTCTTAGGGGAAAACCACCATGAGTTGTCCAAAAGCTGGAATAAAACTATGACATCTGAGAGTATGGGAACAAACAATCCATATCCAAACAATTAAAACATAACATCATATGAAAAGTATATAAATAAAACATGAAAGGTCCAACCACCAAGAAAACATCATTACATAAAAGGAGTTAAAAATTAAACAACTCTGGGTACTGAGCACATATCTGTGACTCACGCTCCCATGTACTCTCCTCTATGCCACTGTGTCGCCAAAAGACACGAACTAAGGGGATAGAACGCCCACGCAACACCTTCTCCTTGCGGTCTTGGATCTCCACAGGTCGCTCCTCGAAGGTTGCATCACCATCAATATCGATCTCTCCCCAATCGATAACATGAGATTCATCATGAAGATAACGACGAAGATGTGATACATGGAAAACATCATGTATCCAAATCATCTGAGGGGGAAGTGCTACTCGATATGCCACAGCTCCAACATGAGCTAACACCTTGAAAGGACCAACAAACCGGGGAGAAAGCTTGCTTCCAGGACCAAACCTTCGCTGCCCACGACAGGGAGTCACCTTCAGAAACACATGATCCCCAACATTAAACACTAAGGGTCTCCTTCTTTGATCATCATATGATTTCTGACGGTCTTGGGATGTCTTCATCCTCTCACGAATCACCTGAACCATCTCTGTTGTATTCTGCACTAGTTCAAGTCCGAGAATCACTGACTCTCTGACCCCAGTCCAGCACAACGGAGAACGGCATGATCGGACATACAAGGCTTAAAACGGAACCATACCGATGGTAGAGTGAAAACTATTATTGTAAGAGAACTCTACCAAGGGTAAGTGCTTCATCCATGAACCTACAAAATCAAGAACACAAGAGCGCAACATGTCTTCAAGAGTCTGGATGGTTTGCTATGTCTGACCATCTGTTTGAGGATGAGAAGCAGTGATAAGGCATAGTTGAGAGCTAGAAGCATGCTGGAGACCTCTCCACACCCTGGAGGTAAAACGAGGATCTCGATCCGAAATGATTGTCCTAGGTACTCCATGAAGTCTCACCACCTCCTCTCGATATTGCCTCGACAAAACTTCCACTGAGCTTGACTCCTTGATCGCTATGAAGTGGGCCGACTTTGTTAAACGATCCACTACCACCCATATAACATCATGTCCTCTTGGAGCTCGAGGTAAACTTTTAACAATGTACATTGAGATTTCCTCCCACTTCCACTGAGGAATCTCTAATTGCTGGAGAAGACCACCTAGAACACGGTGTTCGGCCTTCACCTTCTGGAATACTAATCATCGAGACACACACTCTGCAACCGTACACTTCAGCCCAGGACACCAAAACTGACTCCTCAAGGATCTGTACATCTTTGTCACACTAGGATGTACTACCAAGGGTGAACTATGGAACTCTCGGAGAACCGTCTCACACATCGGCAAGGGAACAAAAAGCCAGCCATGATACAACACTTGGTGTTGTTCATCCTCCGACCAACCATCAAGGTTCTTCACCACAAACAACTCTGTCTCTCCAAACATCCACCTCTAGATCACCCAACTGAGACTCTTCCACATTTTGCATCCGGGATAACTGCACCGTCATCTGGAAAAGACAACCTCTACCCCCAACTTCTCCCATATCAAGATGCAAAGCTGATAGCTCTTCCATAACTCTCCAGGTATCACCAGATTCACTCACAACATCATTACGTGACTTTAGTCTTAGTGAATCATCTACAACATTCCCTTTTCCAGGTTTATACGATATTTCAAAGTCATATTCTTGCAAGAACTCCATCCACTAACACTACCGCAAGTTCAAGTCACGTTGGGAGAAAACATACCTCAAACTCTTATGATAGGTGAAAACCACAAAGTGCTCCCCAATGATGTAATGCATCGACAACTTCAGAGAGAACACCACATCTACCAACTCATGATCATGGGTGGAATAGTTGAATTCATGGGGACGCAACTGCCAAGACCCATAAGAAACAACTGACCTCCGCTGCATGAGAACACAGCCTAGCCCCAGATGTGAAGCATCATAGAAAACATCAAACTGGACTCCCTCCGCTGGAAGACAAAGGACTGGAGCACTTACCAACTTCTCCTTTAGATACTAGAAAGCTGCCTGACACTGATCAGTCCATATGAACGCTTGATCCTTCCTGGTCAAAGCTGTCATAGGAGTTGCAACTCGGGGGAAATTGGCTACAAACCTCATATAATATCCTATAAGACCAAGGAAGCTTCGCACCTCTGACAGGGTATTGAGGGCTGCCCAAGACACCACTGCTTCTATCTTCGACGGATCCACAGGTACTCCCTGTTGAGACACAACATGCCCCAAGAAACAAACTTCTCGAGCCCAAAACTCACACTTGGACAACCTCCCAAACAACTGATGTTGGCAAAGAACTCCCAAAACAGATCGTAGATGCTCTGCATGCTTTTCTTCAGATGTGGAGTACACAAGGATGTCGTCGATGGAAACCACAAAAAACTTGCCCAGGAATTCACGAAACACATCTTTAATCAACCCCATGAAAACAGATGGAGCATTCGTCACACCGAATGGCATTACAACAAACCCATAATGCCCATGACGACAACGGAAAGCAGTCTTCGGGATATCCTCATCCTTTACACGCATCTGATGATATCCTGACCACAAGTCGATCTTTGAGAACCAACTTTCACCATTTAGTTGATCGAATAGGTCATCAATCCACGAAAGAGGATAGCGGTTCTTTATTGTCACTTTGATTAATAGATGATAATCGACACACAACCGCAAACTTCCCTCAGCCTTTTTCACAAAAAAAACTGGTGCTCCCCATGGTGACACACTTGGCCGAACAAAACCACACTACAACAGACCATCAAGCTGAATACGTAGCTCCCGTAACTCAGAAGGGGCCATCCTATACGGAGACACAGAGATAGGAGACACTCTTGGCTGTAGCTCGATCCCAAACACGATCTCTCGTCGTGGGGGTAAGGATACAACCTCTTCTGGAAAGACGTCAGGGTACTCCTCTACGACCCTAGGAAATTCCAACTGTTGAACCTCTTAATAACTCAGCATCATCCCAGCCATCATGGATGATAAGGACGGAACTCGTCTATAACTCATCCGAGGATCTCTCTCACCAACAAACACCACATTCACTCCATCTGCATCAAAGAAAACAACCTTCTTCCTGTATAAATCCACAATATCCTGCACCGAATACAACCAATTCATGCCGAGTATGACATCATATGGTTGTATTCGTAAACATAGGAAATATCCCCAAGAGTGGTGTTGCTCCAACACTAGATCATAGTCTCTGTATACTTCAAACAAGTCGGCTCGACCTCCAACTGGCGTAGTCAACGCCAAGGGAACTGGAAGCCTCTCTACCTCAAGTCCCAATGCATGGACAGGGGTAGGTGATATGAAGGAGTGTGTTGCTACTGTATCAAAAAAGGTATACACCAAGGTAGAAAACAAGTGAAGGGTACCTCGAACGACATCTGGCTCACCTGGGGCTAGCAACGCTAGAGCATGAACGTGACTGTGACCTCCTCTATGGCCTCTCTGACCCTGATGATGACCACCACCACGGCCGCGCTCTGCTCTCTGAGGACGGGGAGCATCATGGGTCTATCCTCTGCCTGCTCCATCTTCGCTCTGGTGATCCAAAGTTGGTGCATCCTGCTGCTGCTGCCTCGGCTGGAACTGCCTCAACAGAGGAACCTGGAGTGGAGCACCTGGTGCACGATGACTTCTCTGAAAAGTCGGGCACTCCCGCTGCTGATGACCACGACCAACACAAGAAAATCAATAACATGATCCCTTGGTATAGGACTGAGAGTATCTGCCTCTAGAGAAACGAGATGTGAAGGGCTGGGACCTACCCCCAGGTGAACGGAAACTCTTCTTCCCTGAAAACTGGGATCCTCGGACCATAGCTTTGCTTCGTGAGGAATCATGAAGATTCCCCTCTCGTGACGATCCTGTCCTAGCCAAAGTCCTGTGAACAACCTCTGCCCTCGCCAGCACCTCAAGATATGTCTTTAGAATATATGGGGTGACCTGGCGCTGGATCTCTAGACACAAAGCCTCCTCGAAATGCCTCACCCTGGCATCCTCATCTCGTAACAGGTCTGTAGAATATCGTAGAAGGTTCCTAAAACATATTCCAAACTCTCGAACACTGGAGCTCCCCTGTCGATGGGTAAGAAGATCCTTGCAACTGGATGCCTTCACAGTCGAAGAAAGAAAATCGACTCTAAACTTTTCTCAAAACACCTCCCATGAGATCGCTGATTCCTCATGATCCCCAAGGAACAAGAACCACCACTGCCTCGCTGCTCTACGCAACATCGTCACGACCAAGGACACACAGTGTTCCATCCAAGCATGAATCGAACTGAATCCTATCTCGACCTCCTCCAAATAGTCTTCTGTGACTGCATCTGAAATGGAGCCCTCGTACTTCTGTAGACTCTAGTGCTGAAACTCTCAGAGTGTCTTCCTCCAAGTGTCATTGTCGTCAACCTCTACCAGACAGTGATCTGCTGGAATAGCCTACTGGGCATCTTCTGTGCAAAACTGACGAGGGCATCGACCTGGAGCCATACCTGTAAAATAAAAATGGTTAGAGCTCCTAGGCATTGAATATGGAAGACTCTACATTAATTAATTAATTGTTTTGTTTTATTAATTATAGGTTACCTATCCCAAGGTCTACCCATTCAAACACAGGCGCAATGAATAATGATGCATGATCCCTTCCTAGGTCTCTACCCAGCAACCAGTATCACTTTGTTTAGTAGCCATCGTAAACTTGAAGGTCCATGAAATAGATCATAGGGGTCCCTAAATGCCTATGTCTCTGCTGGTCTCCAGTGTTTACCCAACTTGATAAACATGAGTGACATCATTTCCCTACCATCCAATGCATCCTCAACTGTTCCTAACTCCAAACTCCATTCTATCCCTCAACCTCCCTCTGATACCACTCTGTCACGACCCCCTCCCCACAAATTGTACCCCTCCTGGGCCGGAAATGTGAGAAGAGAGATAATGACCCACGAGTCCCGCCTCCTGTAGGCCCTGGGTTGGCGACTAGCACCGAGGGTATAATAAACATACAAATGGGAGGCATTACCCTCAAAGAGAACACATGCAGAAGAGAGAGTTAGAACCGACTCCAATCAACTCTAACTCAGAACTGAGAAATAAATGAAATCCAAGTACATATATGAAATTTCATGCAAAATTACCACAACTGAAAGGGGAAACTAAAAGTACCCAAAAGATAGTAAAACGGCAGCGACCACAAGCCCGAACAACTCCTCCTCCAACCACAAGCTAGTAGTAACCAGCTTGATCTCCAACCTTCTCCATGTGACCTGAGAAACAGTTTATATATACATAGGGTGAGTATAACAGTATACTCACTAGGATCCTCTCCATGCCTCTCGTGCAAAAGTAATGAAAGCATGCTAAATCCCAGTGAACAACAAGTAAAACTGACTCGTCATCTAAACAGGTATACTATGTTCCCAACCTCACCATGGATACTCTCACCAAGTAATGCATACAAGAATATAGAATATATTAAAGAATATCAAGGGTACCCCGCTACTACTTCCCCACTGGTTTGCCGCTTTTCCCCAACTACATACGTCATGTGCTTCTCTCTCCAAAGACTTGCCCGCAGACACCTGGGCTAAGCTCCATAATCTGCACCACGTGCACCACAAAGGCCTTCCCGTAGACACCTGGGCGAAGCACCGCACCCTCCTCACAACCAACAGTAATCAGGTATGTTCCAGGAGCCACCACAGCTCGCATAGCGTGTATCATACATCGGGTATTATACCTCAATCCCTTATAGCCCATACACCGAGTAGGGATCCTCAAGCGATGACAACCTATACACATTAAACCTATAGTAGTCCATAGGATACTATATCCAGAATATATGTGTGCGAAATAACCTAAAGCCATTATAGCCCTCTACACACATATATGGGGAAACTAACAGTTGTTCCTGTTGGCACATGTATCTACCAAGTGAAGAGAGCGGGGCCAAAAGGGGGTAGTCAATCATTCCACCTCCCATCAGATTTTTGTGGAAAAGAACCCCCAGGGCTCAGAATCCCTGAGGTGTCAGTTGGCCTTACCGATATGGTGGATTAGCGTATAGAAACACAAAAATTACAGAATATATATATAACTCACATAAACACTATGGGAATTACCTAGTCTTAGATACAACTACAGATAACGTCTCTCAGACTCTATGCTGCTACTTCTAAGACTAGGTATCCTATAAACACACAAGATTTTGAAGAGATTTATTAGATTACTCCGTTATCATTTTATCAGTTCCACTGTACATTAATTAATTCTTTAATCATTAATTAAGCATGAACAATTCCACATTAAACTGAATTGGCATCACATTCAAAATCAACTGCTCCTTTTAAGATTCAAATCACCTTTAAATTCTAGTATCTCCATCCTCGTGGTTTTTTACCATTTAATCAAACATTCATTACAGAATTACTTTTCCATATTCCCAGGCATTCTAGAAAAACATCCTATGCTTCTAAACACAAAGGAGGCTCAACACGGTGAGTAGATATACTAACTGTCAAGTCTTTGCTGCCTATAGAAATAGCATAGACCCATTCACCCTCGAGATGCTAAACACGGAAAGCATGTGGCATACCCCGCACGTCTTCGCCTCCTTTGGAAGAAGGGTAAGCAAGACCAGCTTCCTTGAGTAGTGGGGAAAAGCAAAGCAGATAAAGATTCAAAGAATCTACAAGCATCCAGCAACCACATCCATCCCATTCCATAACCCCTGGTGTCCTCCCCGACACCCACATGGATAAGCTGATGCATCTCCCCACACTAGGTGTCATCCACTGCCACAACCACAAGTCCCCATGCCTCCACACATCACAACAGCCATCCAGGCTCACATTACATCACAAGCAGTAGGAAAAAAACATCACATCATGGGCTCTTGACCCATAAACAAACAAGAGGGTAACTCAGAACCCTTTTAGAAATTCCCACACAATCTGTTCATTAATCCATATTGAATTAGAATATTTGTTATGCGTAGGTTCCAATTATGGGATACCTAATCAGTAAGATATCACAATTAAAAAAACATTCTTACTTCCCTAATTTGATTATCCTCAAATTAGAACAACTATAACAATGGAAATAACCAGATTAATTTACATGACTATTTATCTTTAGCGAATTAGTTAAAAATTAATTCTGGCTTTACGTTCAATATCAATTTCTATCCTAAACAAACAACAAATCAATGAAATCATAGATATCACTCTATCTAGAAAAACACGAGGCAAACCATTATCACGGAATAAAGCAACAACATGCGATCAACCAATTATTTTAATCCGGTTCAAGTATTTAATTAGGTCAATATCAATGTGATCCAAAGGACTAAGTCATGCTAATTCTTCAATTGCTCATATAAAATTAGAGAATCCATGAATCCCCTACCTCGAAGAGCTCTTGACAGCCTTTATCAACACAATGGGTCACAATCCTCCTCTCACGACAACTACATCCACCAGAGGATGCCACAGTACGATAGTACCAACCAACCCCAAGAAAACCCCATTAGAATCATGGAAATTACATAGTATAATACGGAAGGCAGAAACAAGAGAAGATGATCCCCAAAGGAATGACAATAAAACATACCTTATTGGGAAGATTGACCGACACAGTTCGGTTGCATCCAAAACAGAGCAAGAACCAATCCTAGGAGTAAAGATTGATTGTGTAACTCTTATGGGAATGATTGAAAGGTTCTAGCATCTCTTAGCTAAGAAAAAAGGGAAAGTACAAGGGAGAATGATATCTCGTCCTTTTTTGAAGATTTAATGGGGCGACAGTTTATGATAAGGTTAAATCTCTATTAAAAATGGATCGCATTAACCCACGCGGTATGACCAAGTAAATACATCCCGGCCTTAGGAATAATTAAAATAGGATTTATGGAATTTGAATCGGCCTTAAGAGTCCTTAAAATAAGGCTTTGAATGTATTTTACGTCAATGTAAACATCAAAGGGGAGAAACTGTTGGATGTTGGAAACACTGTTCTAGTCGACCGTTAGAAGGTCACCGTTAGAAGGATACTGTTCTGGAAACACTGTTCAAGTCCACCGTTAGAAGGTCACCATTAGATGGTTACCATTCTGGAAACACTGTTCAAGTCTACCGTTATAAGGTCACCGTTAGAAGGTTACCATTCTGGAAACAATGTTCAAGTCTACCGTTATAAGGTCACCATTAGAAGGTTACCGTTCTGGAAACAATGTTCAAGTCTACCATTAGATGTCCACCGATAGAACCTCACCGATAGAAACACTGTTCACTGAACCTCGTCGATAGAAACACTGTTCACCTACCGATACTATTCATAAAACTAGAAACACTATTCACAGAACTGGATATTTGGCAAAGTGTTGGGGATAAGTCACCTTTACCTCCCGGAACACTTCCAACACCACATTTTCACAAAGTAATGGACAGGAGAGGTCCAGGACATTACAAGACGACTCAATAATAATAACATGATCTTCATCTAATATACTATATTTCAATAATAATAAGAATTTTTAGCTATGAACATCGAACTAATATGCATTTTTTATATCTCTAAAAGGATCAGAAATGTAAATGGACATTGTCATAACATTATTATAAAGAATAATTTAATCTAATTTTTTTATTATATCACATAGATGAATTAAAAATATTTCATTTGATAATATATATGAAGACAACCAAATAATTATTATACCAAAATGGAATGGAAATTAACTTACAAATAGGAGATATAATGACTATAAAATTAATCAAATATCTACTAAGAATTAAACATCCCATGATGATTTTATGCATTAATGATGCATTTACTTTATATAATTTTATTATATTCATGATCAATTTCCAGTCCCTAGTGATCATGAAAATCTATTAAAAACTAATACAATGTGAAAAAAATAATTCACATTTATATAAAAAACAATTACTATATGTGTAATACAAAAAAGAAATAAATTAAACATAAATATTAAATAATAAATTTATTCTATGGAAAATTATTTTATTGTGAAAACATCAAAAATAATGTTATAATTGATTATTGGAGATAAACAGATGAAATATGATATATTAAAAATCTATATTGGTGGAATGGTTTTATCGAGATTTTTTTTCGGATTTTTTGGTGCATTAAGACAAACAATGATTGAAAGAGAACCCCAACAAAAAACATGATTAAACATTTATATGAAATAAATTCTTAAGTGAGTAATACTGAAAATAAATTAATGTGAAAATACCAAGATTACATTTTGATTTGTTCAGAGGAATAATCATTACTCTTCCTATAAAGGTGGTAGTGGGACATTGAAGTAAATTGGTAAATGTTACACTGTAGGGATATAATTGATTTATGGATATGAATTCTATTAATGATTTGGTGAAGAACTGAAACAATGATGGGAAAAATATTCTAAAATAAATGAACCCGTCAGGAAATAATTAAAATTAAATCAGCGGTTCACGAATTCCCTACTCCAATGAATATAAATAATGTACAATGATTCATTAGTTTAGAAGGTTACTATCAACGTTTCATTGTTAATATTTCCCAATTTTCTAACCCATTAACTAAAATCAATGAAAATGGATTGTGTCCCTATGGTCGGAAGAATGTGTAGAATGGTTTTCTTAATTGAATATATTATTAGTCAATGTTCATGATCTTGCTTTACTGTCCTACAATGATGTGTTTGTGATATATGGTGATTCATCGATGAAAGGACCATATTGGGTCCTTATGGAAAATGATAATGTTATTTTATATGCATAACGGTAGTTGACGACTCTTAAACAAAATTAACAGACTCATGATAATGAGTCAGAAGAAGTAATAATTGATGGGATTAAATGGTGATGCAATATATATGGTGCAAGATGTGAGATATATATATTGATCATAAGAGTTTTAAATACTTATTTACATATTAAATTCTCAATATGATGAAAATATTCTTGCTAGTGTTACATTAAGATTACAATTTCTCTATTCACCACCATCAATTAATATATTCTAAGGAAGCAGATGCATTAATTAATAATGAACATAGTCTTACGACACAAATTAGGATTGAGAAATTACAATATTCATTGATTTCAGAATGATGTATATGACAATTTTTACAGACGGGGAAACATCACTCTTTTTTCTAATGATTTATACACCATTATTTCCAATGAATCTAAAAAGAATTTATTCTAACGAGTAGAACTCTCAAATAATTTTTTTTGTTAATGATTGATATTAGAAGAATTCATGTTTGAGGATGATATTCTGAAATATAAAAGTAGGTTATGTGTTCCATATATACCGGATCCACAAAAAGAACTACTAAATGACATGAGCAACTAAAAATTATTTATTCAATGTGTTATTACAGTAACAAATACCGATCTAAAGGAAATTTTTTTTGGGATCACATTATGGATTATACTTTCTACTATGTGTAAAAATACCTTGTTTTTCAACAACTAAATGAAAAAAGATAAAACAAATAGAGGATTTATGCATCATGTATACACTATTATGTGAAATAATGTTGACTATACTATATACTTCATCACTGGATTACAAATAACTCATAAAAAGATTATTAAGATATGGGTGTTTCATTATATCCTTACAAAATCGTCCTATTTCAATGATATAATAGAATATTTACCCCTTGGAAACCTTTAAATACCCATTATTAATGATGTTTTACAACATCATTTTGATGGTCAATTGATTCTATATCATCAAGATCTCCATTTTACATCAAAATTATAAATGATTATTAAAAATTATTTAGATATTGAGCTTTATTTAATTAATACTTATCACAATCAAAATTATTGATAGAGTAAACAAACTTTTTATAAATTAAAATAAAGATTTTGATCAATATAACTATACATTCATGGTATATAGAATCAATATTTATATTTGGTATAATTTTTCTACAATAATACTTTCCATTATAGTATTCAAATTTCTACATATGAATAAAAATATGGAAAGGGATGATACACTCATTATTTTTAGGATACTATTAATGAATCAAATATTATAGGGTTATATCTTATTGATAATAATATTACATTGTTATAGACTATTTAGAATCAAATTAAGGCTACTAAAAGTAGTACAAATTGTTTTTTTGAAAGGAAAGGAATGGATTTACAATTTATATTATGGGATCATTTCATTTAGAAGTTTTCTCAATTGAAGGGTTTCATAAGTTTTCTTATGAAAGGGAAACTATGACCTAGGTACATTATCCCCTTCGAAACTATTGATCGAATTGGAGTTGTTGTTTACCTATTTTCAATGTCACGATGTCTCTCCAATTTTTGTGATGTGTTCCACATATCATTGATGAAAAAGTATATTCCATACCAAAAAATGAACTAACGTATAATAAAATAGAACTGGAACATGATTTTTCATACTAGAATGATCCTATGGTGAATTATTAAACTATAGGGAATTTATTAAGAACTTGGATGATATGTATGATAAATGTTCTTTGGTTAAACCATTGAATTGAAAATACAATGTTTGAACAAGATGATTTTATAATGTTGTACCATCATTGTATGTTTAAAAAGAAATATTTATGAATAATTTTGAGAATGATATTTATGAAGTTAGGAATAATATAACATACCATGATTTTATGGGTTCAGTCCTCTTTAATAAATTAAATTTATTCAATAGTTTATGATGAAAAAAATAAAAAATGATGTATTATTATATATTAATATGTCATTTTGAATAGCAATGTGACTATTATGAATGGTAATGTATACAATAGAATAATAAAATATCCTATGGAATAATAAATAACATTTAGATATCCGATGAGTTAATATTTGATATATTTATATCATTTAATATATATATATATATATAAATAATTCAAAAATGTTAAATTAATTTTCAATATTTTTATCAATCATAAATATAAATCTTCAATTTATAAATTAATATAATAATAATAAATAAAATAAATTTTCAAAAAATATATTCCTAAATTAATATGTTATTGTCTTATGATAATGAGATAATTTTATAAAAATTTAATTAATTTTTTCATTTTTCATTAAATCTATTTAAAAATAAAATTGATATTCAATAGAAAAATGAAAATTTCCATTAAATTTTTTCTAAATATTTGGAAAAGTATTTTAATAAAATGGATATCATATTTTAATTCTTTATGTCAAATTTTTGATAGAATTTTTTTTTGTATTTTTTAAAATAGTTGAATTTTTTTAATAGTTAAATACGATAATTTATGGTTATAGCTAAATACATGAATTATTAAGTAATGGATAATTTATGGATGCTGTAATGAATAATTAGTACAAAAATCAAATGTAATATTTTCTTTTCCAAATCACATGAATCGTTATAACTGATAAACATGGTCCAAAATAATAACTTAATAAATAATTAATCAAAATACACCCATCCCCTCCACTGTAAATACCACCCATTATCATCAAACCTTTTATGTTGGATGGATTATAATTTAAAAAAATTTCTCATCCGCATCTTCTTAAGATCTTGGTATTTTCATTATCACCAAAAGACAAATCCATTGTTTCTTAAAGAGGTTCTTAAGGTTACACTATGCAAGGGGTAAAATCCAATTTCAATCGCATTTAATTTATTTATTATCCTTTTAAAAAAATAATTATACAACCATGATTTATAAAAAATGTATCATATTTATAGTGTAATGTTATTTTTTAGTGGAATATCCATTATCAAACCCATTCTCAACTCTCGTTTATTATAGAAATGAAAACATCATCTATGTTGTGTCAATTTATTTCCATCATGGATGAAACCCTTTCAACATCTATTAAGAATCACATGGATATTCATAAAACCATTATTATCATTATATAAGACTATATCATACGTATATTTTTTTATTTCTTATTCTTTAGCAAATAAATAATCAACATATTTTAAAAAAATGATATATGTTTGTAATGGATGTAAAAACATCCAAAATAAAATAAATCATATTTATTAACACTTTATTGAATGAATAATTCTGATACAGTATATAAAAATTAAATATAACATCATTTAAACATATGAATGATCAATAATAAAATATAATTTTAATTTGGGATAAATATTCCAATTTTACATGAAAATCTATAGTTGTATATGAGTGAACTGATCAAGATAATCCATGAAAAAAAATATTTTAATGAAAAAATTGAATCTTTCAACTCAGTAAAAATGATATAGATGAACATAATAAAATTATAATAAATCAAAATCATATAAAAAATATCGTAAATTGAAAAATTATTTAATCTAACATTATTATCTATAATATAATTTATAAGTGCAGAAATCATTCAGACATAAGGTTTGGGATTTCTTAACTATATCTCCGTACATTGTGTGAAAATTCTATACAATTGTATTATATTACAGAAATAATTTTTATTAAATGAACTTTATTTGTTTTATACTATATTTTTTATTTAGTTTTTGGATTCAAATTTTTCACCCATTACTTAATCGTAGATTTTTTTCTCACTCAACAGGTTTTATATTTTTAAAGGGATTCCAATCACACTTTTATTTCAATGAAATATTCTTTATTAACCATATATTCTTCATGTTTCATGTATGTATACAAACAATCAATTTTTATGATCATAAATCATTAAATATTTAATAAAATAGCGAAATTTCATGCATCATCGATATGATTGTTGTTTTAGCTGTATATATTTTTTACATATGGTGTTTATATTGAATATTATTTTATCTAATGAAATATTGATGAATCATTATCCCCTACACAACATGATTATACTGGTAATGAATATTATTTTTGAGTAAAATATATGTATTAATAATGATTTGGACATAAAGGGATAGGTGGACCAGACATTTTATAGCCCTTCGATGCATCAACATGTCTCATTAGACAAAACCTTTTGAGCCAAACCCTTCATGTTTGATTCCACAAGGAATAAAAAGGGTTTATACACAACATTTTAAAATTTACTGATCGTATACTATTTATGTTTCAAGATACATGATTTTCAATAATTAGAAATTTTTATAATTCTATATTAAGTTAATACTTTCCTCAATATTTTCACTATGCAAAAAATATTTGGATTCATTTTCATTGATAGTTTATTTATGTAATTATTTTCAAATTATTTACCATTCTAATAAAATTATGACCCACTAAATTTTCTTAACATATTACTTATTGTTGTTACGATTACTGATAATTTGTGCTCCTCATTATATATTTTTTCCTTCCTCATGTCATTAATATGAAATCCTTAAATAAATGTAGTGGAATGGATTTTTTTTATAATATACAACATTTATTTACAAATTTAGCAAGGGAAACATATATATATATATAGTTTATGAGTACTACTAAAATGATTGATAATTTATGACAAGATATCTTGTATATATTCCGTTGTAATAAAATAACCACAAACATTTGTATATTGTGGTATGAGATGTTACATAATGATTCTTGATAGATTATGTTGTAATTAATCCATACTGAGAATTTGATCTTAGAATTATTTTTTCATTCTCAAGAATCAATGAATTTTAAAATGTTTAATAATGAAGGTTATTCTATATGGAAAAATGGAATTCACAAAATAAAAAAATTATGTTTTAATTATATAGTTCTATTATATTTTTGGAACCATATATGTATCCAGTTTAACAGGACTAATACACAATCTATTATTATACGATACAATTAATTCTACCTTATTCCAATTTATTATGGAACCATAAAATGATTAGTGTAATATCATTAGCATCAACATATAATTCCAAAACATGAGGAATTTTGATTAAAAGCACATCAATATGTCCAAAAAAATGTGTCCTCCTTAATTAGGAATATTATATTATTTTCCCCACTTATTTCAAATTTTAATAATCCTATTCATATAAAAACAATATTATTTTCCACATATTTATATTATGAATTTTTACGGGAATCACCTTCAACCATGTCCTCATATCTCATGTTAGGATCCAAAATAGTTGATCGTTGGAACAATAAACTGCCACCTCGCAAAATAACGTATATTTTTTACAACGCATCAACTAAAATAAGGATATAATGTATGTTTTTAATATATATATGTGTGTGGGGGTGTATTATATAATTTATCCTATGGTTTTATAATATCATATTAATCTTATTTCATTCAATTCTATAATGAATATGTCCATGTAACTGTTATGTATGGAAATCAGTTTCCTCACAAAGAGATGTGATTAATATTCTACTAAAACAATAACATGAAAGGTGAGGTGTCATAAATTTAATGAATATATGTGATATACAATACATAATAATATTATTTTTAATAATGATATAAAATCCACCACCTTACAATATCTCCCTTTATGAAAATGATATATCACTCATGTAAACGTATTACCTACCCCCTCCATGAATATACGACATTCATTGAAAATGATAAAAATTATATAAATATTTTAAAAAATATCCTATTAAATAAATTACATATATATAATAAATATAAATTTAGAGATGATGTATTTATAAACTATATTCAATATTAGGAACATTCATGATGAATAATTTAGTAGAAAACAAAGTAATTAATACTCAAAATAATAGTTATAATGTATTATTATAAATGAATCAATAATTAGATGTTATAAAAGTGCAATATATGAAACCATAAATATCATGATTTAAATGATTTTTTAATAATATTTTTAATTAAATTATACAAGAGTATAATCAGTGCTCAGCTTATAGGAACCACAATTTAAGGGGTAACTTTAATCATTTTTTATTTATTGGGTTATTTGTCAACATCATTGAATATATTAGGAGAATATGATCTTAGAAATTTATACTTACTACAATATGATTGTATTTAATCTTTTATATTTGTTTACATATAGACTATACACAAAATAATTTCATTGAATAACAATTAGTTCAATGATATGAAATTGGTAATGGATTCATCTCAAAACAACTTCCCATGACACACATGACCTTTAATGTGCCAAATAATTTTAAAATGGTGTATATACTTCTCATTTATATAAAATATCATGAATCATTACTAATTCATATTATACATACATAAAATTAATTGACAACGTTCATCTGAATTTATAATTAAAATGATTGAAAAGGGTAGGGGTTTATGTTTCAAAATCATTTCAGTAGATGTTGTATATGATTGAAAATAAATTTATATAATTTATATAATAATTTCCTATGAAAACATAAAAATTATAATCTCCATCTGTTATTCATTATACATTCAACTAATAGTAACATTTTCATTTATTTGGTAAATATAATAATGAATAATTTTTTATTAATAAAATCTGGCATCATTTCTATATATGATTGAAAAATTATTTTTCATTCAGAACCTTGATTTTTGAAGAAAATAATTATATTTAAATTACAATGATTTTTAAACTAATTTTACCCTTTACAAGTTTTTTTAAAAAATCATTTAATAAGTATTTCCTTTTTTTTATAAAATGGGTCAATAATTACTTTTCCTACAAAAAATTTAAATAAATTTTTTATTAACATCAACATGAAATGAAAATGACAAATGTTGACCTATAATTGTCATATAGTATCTTGTTTAATGGTTTAAATTTGTTTTTGATGAAAAATTATTTAATTTTTTTTACAATTTTTTTATATTATAAAATAGTTTTTTCAAATAGAAATTATATTTTTCTAATTAAATTTTTCAAAGTGATCTTTCCAAATGATTTTACATATAAGAAAACAACCAGTTATGTCAACTATTTGTAAATTGAAATTTTCCTTAAGAAATATAATAATATTTCTACAGTTATTTTCATAAATTCAAACAACCTATTATATTATAAAATCAATCTAAATTATTAATTCTTATGTCAATGTAATGTATGAGAATAATTCTTTCTATAATTATTCATCAACAATTGAATATTTTCAATATGGAATGAATTATAATTATGATAATTTATTTCCAAGTATGAAATATTATTATGATAGTCATCAAGGTTAATTATATTTGTTTTTTTTCTTTTAATGATGATAATTCTGTAAATGACATAAGAAAGTAAGGATGTGTGATTGAAAATGATGAAGAATCCATGTTATTAGATTAATATTGAATTGTAATGATTAAAATTTTTCTTTAGTAGATTTCAAGAACAATGTGAATGATAATATATATATAATGATTGTTCTATATAGATATAACATTATGTGTTTCGATGAATATGTTAAAATGTAGTAATAAACTATTAGGGAAATTTAATGTTAATGGTATACTATTTTGAATAAAATTTGAGGAAAATATAGTCTTGTATATGCGATTGATGATTATATATATTGAAGTTTACATTGAAAATAATGGGATTTATATATAACTTTAGAGGTTAAAAAATATATTTGAAAACTAAAATCATTATGGATCACTATAATTTTATTATTGAAAACCATATAGGGTTATAGGGAATATTTTACATTATCATCATATAATTTTTTCTATACTTTTATAAAAATGATAACCTTTATGTTGGGTGAAAACCGATTGATTCCAACAAGGTTGGGGGTATGAAGTCAATTTTTATAGGTGATAGGTATGAAGCACCTAACTTTTCCTATATAATGTACTCGTTAGTAGAATAATTTCATAGGTTTATTTAATTCTAAATTGAAATATTAATTTGGGAAACCAAGTATTAGATAATGTTATTACACAATTCGATGACTAAAGATACTTGAATAGTTCTTCATTATAATTTAGTAATAGAACCATTTATTTAAATGTAAAAAATTTATTTTGATGAACAATATTATTATATTTAGATATATGTTGATAGTATATGTTATAACCTTCCATATAATAATCTTATTTCATGTTGAGGATATTGATATTATTTGTGACATAAGGAAATTTTATATAATGAATTATTTATGTTGAATCATTGGTATAAATTTTAAATTTTAGATATTGATATATTCATTTAATTTTTTTATATCATCTTACCCGATTCTATCCATTTTGGCATTAAAAATTAAAAGTGCAATATAATGTTACCCTATTATTAATAGTTGATTATTTTTAATTATAAATTTAGTGTCTTAGAAAAAACATTATTTTTATTATATTTTTTCTCTAGAATATGAGATAAATAGGAAATGGAACTAAGAACAAGAAAAAAATGAAAATTGGATTCTAAACTGTATTGTTATCAAGTATGTTCATTTCATTGTATTCAATGATAGAAAACTAACTTATCAACTATTGGAACATTTCCATTAAAAACATCATGATATCTCCTTTAAATCCATCAAATTACAGGGTTATTTAAATAAGAATAGATTAATGGGTTTCAGTCCTTAACATTCAATTGATAATTCACATTATTAGGATCAATTATCTTTATCAGTCTCAATAATTATTTTTTATTTTCTTATTATTCCATATCATCCACTTACAAGAATTTTATGTACCATATAAATAAAAAAAAATTTCTCTTATAAAACCATTGTACATAGATTTAACATTAATCAAGTATATGTTTTATTGACCCTTTAAACGATGCAGTTTTCTAGAATTGATATTTTCAAATTTCAATCCATTGATTGACAATGTCAGTATTATATTTAGTAGATGAAATTTAATTATATGGGTTTATAATATTACTCCCCGTTATTTTATATATGTAATACTATATTCAATACATTTGATGACATGATAATTAATGTCATGACCCATCCCAGCGAGGCCCACACTGTGACTCATCATGCCCACCACAAAAACACCAGTGGCAGGTGACAAGCACCGTGTAGGAAAATTACTACATGGTAGGAACTACCAAAGAACCTATACACATTCAAAAATTATCAAGCCCACAAATACGGAAATGTAAAACCACTAAGGATCAAAATTCATGAATACTACTAAACCCAACGAAAATATTATGACGGAAAGTAATGTACCAAAAGATAACTAGGCCAGAATACAAGCCCACCCAAAAAAAGAGTTTGGAAAATACAAAATCCGACATATTAACACAAAGAGGTACTGGGAATACTGATCATATCCTTAGGAATTTTTTGGCCTGTAGGGAAGTCAGAAATCTCATACGTGTCCTTGTCCGCCCTAGACTCTGTCAAAGGGGTGTTCATCTACACAAGACAAGTCACTTGCGGGCAGAGCCAATTCAGGGGGCAACATAAAAATACTCATTAGGGGGCCCGAAAACAAAAAGGAATACACAATGTAAAGGAACAAATAGCTCTACACAATATATGTCTACAAAAAATATAATAGGGGAACGCAAATCATATATACTCAAAACCCAAACATGCAGTCTAGAGAATAGTCACACAACCACATACCCCCTTCTAGCGATTTAGTTCAAAGATTTCCACGAAGCACTTATTCGTGGAGAACACACTCCATCAGTTTGGTACCTCTGATGACATCCATCCATGAAGTTATGTTTGTCGGTATACATCACGAAAGATAATTACACTCATTACAGAGGACACACTCTTGAGTGGGAAGATCACGATAGATACATGAACTCAGTATGGGAGACACACTCTTGAGTTGGAAAGATCAAGATACATAGATGAGGATCCCTATCCTGTCTATGGGGGATACCGGAACTCATCTAGATTCAACAGATAGGTAGAGGATCGACGCTCGGTAGTGTTGTTCATGTCGATTCCTGACTCTACCCTGGGTCAATAATGGATAGAGGATCTAGATCTTGGTTTCTTGGAGGGATACAGACTCTATCACATAAATTTCAAGATGGAGGGATCATACTACTATTGAAGGAAACGCTTTTTGACCTCTAGGGGAATGAGATGAAGGGGCACTAACCAAAACAATTCATGTCCTTGATACAGTGGACAAGAGGACCATTCAATTTTCTAAAATGTACACGGCGTGTAGAAAAGTTACACGTCGTGTCGTCTGACCTCGGGTACATCCCATGTCCAAAGGCTCGTGTCATAAGGCTGGTTTTGTAGAAAAGTTAGAACAAACTGTGTAGTATGATGTACACTCCGTGTCCGAGTGATTGGGGTCGGCTCCATGTACGCTGGCCATGTGCCCGTACATGGTACTCAACAAGTGTACTCCATCCCATGAAATCGGTACACAGGATGACCCGTGTTACTGTACTCCCCTAGTTGTGTGATGGAGTAGACGGTCGTATACTCCATCCTGGGTCCGTGTATCCCCTGGATAAATGCCAAGTCCTGTGAAACTTCCTCTTCCATGCCACGTAGAGAGTACACACTGTGTTCTGAAGCCGGGTAGCCCATATCATGTCTGGGTAAATTCTAAAAAAAAGTCGAGCATCAGGGAAATTCCAACACGTTGTGTGACAAGCGTCACCAGATGTGTTTTTCCTCTCTATCACCAAAAAACCTAGTATCCGCCGCTGATACTATACGATGTGTTATTCAGATATACATGTCATGTATTATTTAAATTTCTAGAATCATGAACATCCACTATCGTTCCTTCTGTGCTGCCTGTTTGTCAATCTGACTATCTGATCGCCACAAAACTCTGTAGTCTAGGTCACCCCAATGTCCCGAGGACGTCTCCATTGTTTTTGGGCCTCTGATTGTCTTAGAAAATGCATTTCGATCCTCCTGCAAGAAGAGCGCTTGAAGAACGGTCTTTTTCGATCTGTGCGGATTCGTCATCCTATATGTCCGTAGAACCTCCATATGGTCTTTGCAATGTCAGATCTCTAGTTTGGGATCATTTTGTTGCATGTTGGGTGTGCAAAGATCCGTTGTTTTTTATCCCCTTAAGAACTCGAAGAATGCACAGGGAAAAGAAAGGGGGAAGATATTCATTCATAAAATCGAGCAATAAACCTCTACTGTTATTCTTCATGATGTTGATTTACTCCCATCGTTAGGATTAAACAGATAAGAATCAATCAACAATTTTACATGGAATAATTCTCAGAAATCATTGAAACAAAAACCCTGCTGCAAAAATGTACGAATTCACGGATCCACATGTTCATGGTTGATCATCATTCGTCATTCAAAACCAAAAACGGGGAAAGGATAAATGAAATATCCTCCCCCACCCCATGAAGGGTTAAATATCTAGTGGGGGGGGGTCATGACATTGTCGTTTCCTAGATCCTTCAACTTCGTTGGTACAACGATTCCTAGATTTTATTCGTCAGCATTTGTCACAGAGAGTTCTCTTTGAAGTGCCATGGATTGTCCTGAGTTTCTCTCCAGCTTCATCACAGGAGTAATGTTCGACTACGCCCTTAAAAATATGGAATGTTTTTGGAATTTAATCAGGATGCGACATTAATGAGTCAGTGTTTTTTTTCTGGGTCATTAAGACATGAAATTTATTATTGAAACAGTTTCACTGTCATTGCACAGCAGAAAATGTTTCCAAAAAAACATGCCATTTATATTATTTTATTATACTAAAAACGTCTAAAATTTATCTTTTTCCCTCAACACACATCGGTCTAGGTTAGACCCGTTCTTATGAAAATTTTTCGTCACGACCGCAACGATGACCTCAGATTTTTAATCCAGGCATCCTTTTCTAAAATGCCACAACTGCACACAATTTCCGACTCACTTAACTAATTAAAAGTTCGAACCACCATTCTGGGATTACCAGGACTCGTAATGACGTGCCTTCACTACGCATATTCCCATAACAATTCCACATATTCCTATAATAATTCCACATAATATTTAAAAATTAACAGATGGAAAATCCGAGACATTACATTATCCCCACGTTGGGTCATTTCGTCCACAAGAAGCCAAAACAAGACTACTCAAAAAGAAGTGGGTATTGGGCAAGCATTTGAGCCTCCTCTCCCATGTGCTTCCTTAAATATTCACTTGATTCCACCGAATGTGCACCAAGGGAATCAATCACCCAGGAAGGATCATCTCCTCCCGATACCCGATCTCCACTGGGTAATCAAAAAAGGTTACTCTATCATCGATGTCCATGTATCCCTCGTTGATGACGTGAGATGGGTCATGCATGTACCTCTTATGTTACGAGACATGGAATACATAACGTACCCAATGAAACAATGTTTGTAGAGCTTGGTGGTACGTCACCTCACCAACTCTACGCAGTATCAGAAATGGTCTGATGAACCTCAGAGATAACTTGCCACCTCAGCCAAATATCGGTAACCCTCGTCGAGGTGAGACCTGAATAAAAACAAGGTATACCTCCTCAAACTCCAGGGGTCTCTTTCGCCTATACGCATAAGGCATCTACCAGCTATGTGCAGTCTTCATATACTATTGGATGATTTTTACATTCTTGGTGGTAGCTCACCAAAACAATAAACCCATGAGTGCCGACTCTCTGTGGTCGGTCCAGCAAAGCGGTGACCAAGAGGGTATCCAATATAAAATCTTGAATGGTTCCATACAAATGGTTGAGTGTTAGCTCTTATATTACGCAAACTACACTAGTGGTAGGTGTTCCACCCAACTATGACCAGTGTCCATGATACATGCGCACAACATATCCTCCAGAACCTAAATGGTTCTCTACGTCTGACCATCATTCTAGGGATGAAACGCTGTGCTCAAGCATAGCTGAGTCCCAAAGGCCTGCTTCAATCATTTATACAACTAGGATGTAAAGAGTTCATCTTGATCCGAGACTAACGTTGAAGGGACTCTATGAATCTGAACTATCTCCTTCACATAGAGGCTTCTCATGCTCTCTACAGAACTCTACTCCCTAATATCTAGGATGTGGGCTGACTTGGTGAGTCGTTCAATGAACATCCTGATGAAATTATGCCCCTTGGACATCTGTGGTATGTATATCATGATGTCCATAGATATTTCATTCAACATCCACTCTGTATCTTCTAGGGGTGATCTAATCCCAATAGAACCTGGTGCTCAGCCTTCACGTGCTGGCATGTAAGGCATAGAGAAACGAACTCTACTACTTCCTTCTTCATTCCTAACCACCAAAACTGTCATTAGAGATCCCGGTACATCATTGCCACTCTAGGATGTACCAACAAGGGAGATGTATGAAGCTACATCAGGATCTCCTATCTCAACACTACGGGTATAACAGTGCGCCCTCTAAAAATAAGTATGTTCTACCCACCTTGTGAATATCCATATAGAGCATGTCCCGTGGATAACTAAGCACCTAAAGTCTCAATGTCAGCATCCCCAAGCTACACTTCCCAAACTCGTTGTAAGTGTGTAGAGGTGATAGCCATCAACTGAAGGTAAGCTACATTCTCTCTATCCATAAAGGATAACTACAACATGGAAAACTGCTCTGTCACCGCACATAACAGCTATGAGATCAATGTTCTTCTCAGAGCATCTCCCACCTTGTTCCCCTTCCTAGGAGTACAGATTATATCGAAATCATAATCTTGGAAGAACTCCAGCCGACACCTCTACCTCAGATTCAGATCCTTTTGTGAAAAGATGTACTTGAGGCTCTTATGGTAAGATTATATAATAAACCGCTCTCCCCTATGGTAGTGTCTCTACATATTCAATGCGAAGACTAAAACTAATAACTCAAGATCATCATTCATATATTTCTGCTCATGTGGCCTAAGCTGGCATGAACCATAATAAATCACTTCATGTCTCTGCATCAAGACGCAACCACTCCTAGTCCCTGATGCGATGCAAAAAACTATGTACTCGACGCCATCCTCTAGTAATCTCAAGATTGGGGTGATCATAAAACTCTATCTCCACTGATTGAAATCTTACTAGTACCTCTCTGTCTACATGAAGGGTGTCCCCTTCCTGGTCAAGGATGCCATCAGCGCTAATATTCGGAAAAATCGACAATGAATCTCTAGTAATATCCTGCCAACCCAAGGAAGAATCGCACCTCCTTCATGATCCAAGGTTGCTCCAATTATAACACAGCCTCAACCATGGCTTGGTCTGTATCTACTCCATCTACTAAGATGAAATGTCCCAGAAAGTGTACCTTCTGAATCTAGAAATGGAACTTCAAGAGCTTCCCATAAATCTGGTGCTCCCAATGTAAATCTTGAACTATCCGTAGGTGTCTCGCATGCACCTCCTCTAATGATGAGTACACAAGGATGTCATCGATGAAGACCACTACAAACCGGCCAATGTAAAACTGAAAAATCTGGTTCATCAGTCACATGAACACAGTCGGGGAGTTTGTCATGCCGAAAGGCATCACCATGTACTCATTGTGACCATAGAGGAATCTAAAGTCTGTCTTCCATATATACTCATCTCGTACTCATAACTGGTGATAACCTGATTGAAGTTCATCCTTCGAGAACAACTTTTCCCCTATCAGTTGATCGAAGAGGTCATTGATTCTCGGTAGTGGATACTTATTCTTCACTGTTATCTAATTCAGGCACCATTAATCAATTCACATCCTAAAACATCTATCTACCATCTTGGAAAATAAGACTGGGGCCGCTTAGGGAGAATCACTAGGTCTTACAAAACCCTTGCTCTGTAAATCCCCCAACCTCACCATCAGCTCAAGAGGCTCTCCGAGTACCATCCGATATACTGGTGAGGAAATCTCCGTCATCACATGATGTAAGTTGATGCAGAAGTCGATTTCCTGGTGGGGATGTAATCCTGGAACATCTTCAGGAAAAAAATCCTTTTAATCCGCCGTTACTGCTGGGAACTGAGAGCTGACAACATCAACTACTCTGAGGGTAGGCTAGCCATATCATGATTGATCGGTTTCACCCCACTATGCATGAGTCCATTCTATGCTTCCTGGGTCTCCTTTTCTCTAACAAAGGAAATCTTCATCCCATCACAACAGACTCACCACACCCTTCACCTAAAACCGGAAATCTAGGCATGGACATAAGATAACCAATCCATATCGAGAATGACATCGTAAGGCCTCGATGTTACCACCCAGAGGATCCAACAAAAACACACACCTCCAAGTGTATGATCCCACTATATGGAAAGGTGTCTGATCGTCGAGTCTCCTCCTGTAGGTGTTTCCAAGGATAAGGATCGAGTCAACAGTTCTACCGGAATCTCAAGGATTTGAAGACATGTGGTGATGAAGGAACGGATGACACTTGTGTCTTTAGGAACGACAACTAAGGTAGAGAAGAGGCAGATCGTACCTTGTATCATCCTTGGATCCCCTGAGTTGTACACCTCGACCTCATGCAGCTGTCCCCGCCCCTATCACCCATCTCCCTAAGCCCGGTGCAGACCTCCTGGGGTGGTGGTGGAAGTAATTCAAAGAATCTTCCACCACCTGATACTCCCCCTGCTCCTATACCACATCCTTCACCTAGAGGGTATGTTTTCTCCACTCTTTGCCTCTTCATCGGTGTTCCATATACCGCTTCCCTATTAGCTAATCGACGGGTTGGACAATATCTAGTGAGATGTCCCCTACAGTCGCAAGTGTAGCACTACTTATCCCTAGGATGACTGGACCCAGCCTGAGAGCCCTAAACTATTGATCCCTTATCTTGGGTCATCCTCTGGTGTCTCTCAAGTCCTGATCCCTGCATCCAACATCACCCCCTGCTGGCGAGGTCTCCACACCTATTTGCCTACTACTGACTTTCGTTAGCTATCTCTGCTCCGCCATGAATCTGTCGATCACTAAAGCCTGTTCGAGCACTCCAGCATAAGTAGGAATTCATAAAGGAATGAAACTAGCTCAGATATCTCACCGTAGACCTCTCTCTATGGTCTGAGCTCTGATTTACTTATCTATAAACATATCCATTGAGTATCGGGAAAGGTTGGTGAACCCCGATGAATAGTCAGCTACCAACAAACTTCCCTGCTAGAGCTAAAGAATCTCTTGGATGTGTACTGCTCATAGCATAACCAAAGAGAAATCCTCCCAAAAGATACTCTCAAACACCATCCAGGAAAGATTCTCCTGGTCATAAGTCTATGTGGTCTTACTCCACCAACGTCCCACGGAACCCTGAAGAAGGATCGCTTCTAGGATCACCATCTGGACTGCTGGTGTTCTCACTATATGGAAAACTCTGGTCACCATCCCAACTACTGGAGGGATGGGATCACCTCATAACCTAAGGGGTATCTATCTCTAAAACACATAGAGTGCACTAATCATGTTCTCCTCAGCGATCAGTACTGTAGGAGACACAGTCTGGTCCTTTGGTGGTGGAATAGTAGGTGCACCACCTGGTGGAAATGCTTGGGGAACTGGTCCTTGTATCGAAGCCTCATCACTGAAGGGGTCATCCTCGTGATCATGATGCTAAATCCTAGTATGTATGTGTTGCGAAGTCATCATGTAAAGAAACAATATGTACCATGAGTATATCTAAATATCTAACTCAAAGGATATGGAAAACACAACCCATTCCTATATGATTCATGTACCTTTCTTTTATTTCGCGACAACCAGTGTTTTCATGAACCGAGTCAAAAATCAGGTTATCGGTGTCCTAGTGTTTGGATATGTCAGACGCCGCACCAACACTATAGCATTTGGCCAGAATGATATGATCAAAACACTAAACAATGTATACCTAAATCAATCTCATAGACTCTTGGTCCTAAGGTAGTACTGGCCACCTCTGATACCACTCTGTCATGACACATTCTAGTGGGGCTCGCGCTGTGACTCCCAAAGCCCGCCTCTAATAGGCCAGGGGTTGGTGACTCGCATCAAGTAGGCATATTACTACATGGGATACATTTCCTAAGAACTTGTACACATGCACACATCTCTAAGCCCAAAAATTCTAAAATATAAAAACCACTAAGAACAAAATTCATGCATACAACTAATCCCAACCAACAGAGTACGACAAAAAGTAAAGTAATGAATTTAAATTGGGCCAGAATACAAGCCCACATAAAAACAAGAGTCTAAATACTATAATGTAAAACTTTTAAACACAAAGAGGTACCGGGACTACTAGTCATAGCCAATGAAACACCTCGGCCTGTATGGAACTCATATTTCTCGGTCTTGTCTAGTCTACCATGGAAACTTTCAAAGGGATGCTCATCTGAACAAGAAATGACACGTGCGGGTAGAGCCCTTGCAGGGTTGATTATAACAATACATGGTAGGGGACCCTAAAAAACACAAAGAAATACACAAATTAAAGGCTCAGTCATCTCTACAAATTATATGTCTATTGAACATATAATAGGAGGACACAAATCATACATACTCAAAACCCACACCTGTAGTCTAGAGAAAGTCACAAAACCATACACCCCCATCTAGGGATTCAGTTTGAAGAATTCCACAAAGCAATCATTCTGGGATAACACACTCCATGAGTCTGGTAGATCTGATGATGTCTGTTTGAGAGGTTCTGTTCATCGGTAAACGTCCCGAATGGTAATTACACTCATTATGGGAGACACACTCTTGAGTTGGAAAATCACGTTAGATAGACGCACTCATTACAGTAGACACACAATTGAGTGGGAATGATCATGATACACAGATTAATATCATTTCCAGGGCCATGGAGGATACCAAAAATCATCCGGAAGCACCTCCTAAGAAGAGTATCGACTCCCAGTAGAGTTGGTCAGATCGATGCCTGACTCTACCTAGGGTCAGGAATGTATAGAGGATTTCACTCAAGGCCTTTTGGAGGGATGCCAACTCTATCACAGAAAAGTCCTGTTGATGGGATCATACTCATGTGGAGGGAAACAATACCTGACCATCAAGGGAACAAGAAGAAGGGGAAGTAACCCAAATTAAACATGTACATGATATGCTGGACAAGAGGACCATGCCATTTACAAAAAATTACACATCGAGTAGAAATGTTATATGCCGTGTCGTCTGACCCCAGGTATAACCCATGTACAAAGACCAGTGTGGTATGGCTGGTTATGTAGAAATGTTAGTATATTGTGTGTAGTACGGTGTACATTCTATGACCTTGTGATTGGGGTCGGCTTCGTGAATGCTCTCCATGTGCCCGTACAAGGTCCTCAACCTGTGTACAGCTACCAGTTTAATTTATACATGAGGTGACCCGCATTAATAGCCTTGCCTAGCCATGTGATATATTACATGATCATGTACTCTATCTCATGTATATGTATCCCTTGGATACGCACTGAGTCCAGCATAGCCTCTTCTTCCATTCCAGATAGAGAGTACATGTTGTGTTCTAAATCCGTGTAGCCCATCCCGTGTTTGGGTACATTCCAAAAAACATGTCAAGATTTGGGGATAGTCCATCCCACCGTGTGACAATAATCACTTGCAGTGTGTTTCCTCTCTGACCCCCAAAACGCTAGCTTCCATCTCCAGTACTACATGTTGTGTTCTTCAGAAGTACACGCCATGTATTCTGGAAATTTCCAGAATCGCGGCCTTCTGCCGCTGCGCCTTCCATGCAGCATGTTCTTCGATCTGGCTGTCTGATTGCCTCGAAACACTATATTCAATGTTTCCCCGATATCCTTGGGTTTTCATTGTTGTTTTTGGGCCTCCGATCATCACCGAAAATTCATTTTTATCATCCCGTGTGAAGAATGTATGAATCATGTTCTTTTCTGATCTAAGCCGATTCCCTATCCTCTATGACCGTCGCACCTCCATTGGGTTGTCGTGATGTTGTATATTCAGTTGTGAGTAGTATCATTGTAAGAAAGGTGTTCAATGTTCCATTGTTCATCTCCCCATGAAGAACATGAAGAACATAGAAGGAAAAGAAAGGGGGAAGAAATCCTATCATAAAATCTAGGAATGAAACTCAGTTGTCGTTCGTCACGACATTGGTCCTCTCTCGTTAGTAGGATTAAATGGAGAAAAATCAAGGAAAAATTTAGCATGTAATAGTTCCCTAAAATCATCCCAGCAAAAAACCTCCTGCAAAAATGTACGAATCCGCTGATCAACATGTTCACGGCTGATCCATGTTCGTCGTTCAAAACCAAAAACAGGGAAGGAAGAATTGATATAACAACCCATACCACATGACAAGTTCAACTGCGGAGGAAGGGGGAGGGGGTTTCATGCCGCTGTCATTGCTGAGATCACTCAAGTTCATTGGTGTAGCAATTAAAATCTTTGACTCGTCATCATTCACCGTCGAGAGTTCTCTCCAAAGTGCTATGGATTCTCTAGAGTTTCCCTCCAGCTTCGGCCAATGAGCAACGTTCGATTAACCCATTAAAAAGAGGGAAGATTTTTGGAATTTCATCTCACTGTGCCATTAACGTGTCAACATTGCTATTTCAGGGTCATTATAATGTGGCATTTATTATTGAAATAGTTTCCCTGTCGTTGTGCTACACCGAGTTTTTTCCAAAAAAGTACAATGAACTTGCCATTTATTTTATTTTATATTACTGAAGACGTCTGTAAATCAACTTTGTTTCCTCGACCCACGTCGGTCGAGGTTAGAACTGTTCATAGGTAAAGTCATCATCCCGGATGCAATGGTGCCCCCAAATTTTTAATCCGGGTATCCATTAGGAAACATCCAAAACTGCGAACAAGTGCTGACTCACATAACTAAAAAAAATTCGAACCACCACTCTGGGATTACCGGGAAATGGAATGATGTGTCTTCATTATGCCTGGTCCCACAATAATTTCATTTAATATTAAAAAAACATGGAAAATCAGAGTTATTAAAATTATTCCATGAAGATAGAATAACACCACCAATTATTAAGAGACACTTTAATCTAAATAAATCTAATTTCATTGATATTTTACAATTCAAACAACATAAAGAATCAACAAAACAAAATACCGTATTTAAATATTACTATTTATCCATAAAAATTATTAAGTAGCTGTTAAATTTAAGTGTATGAATAATAATAAAAATTATGATAATTTTATGTTTTATACTTTTATAATATACATTCAAAGATTCTATATTTAATATGAATTAAAAAAGACATATTTTCAAAAAAATTCTAATAAACTATATTTTTTCAGAAGGTGGTATATTAAATATTTGCATAATTAACAAAATATTATTTTCACCTAATTATATAGTTATTTTTAAAAGAAATTATTCATTAAATATAGTATTTTAATAATATCTAGTAGGGATATTTTGGGTTTTCTTATAAAATTTTTATTTTTATGTGAATACTATAAATATATATTTTTTACAAAATGTTGAGTTTTATTTAAAAAATTAGTTTACATTTGTATTCATCTTGAACTATAATTTTACATAATTTTAATTTATCTATATTTAATCCATTTATTTTTTAAAAAATCATTATATTAGGATTATTATTTGATTATTTTTATGCTTCTAAATGCTTTTAGCTTTTTAATACATTTTTAGTGTTTATAATTTTTATACAATTTTAATAGTTAAAATATCCCCTAATATGGATTTATTTAACTAAAATTTAAATTGAATTAAAATAAAAATATAAATTTAAACTAATATGGATATTTTTTATATATATTTATTATGCGGTTACCATTCTCTAATAAAAATTAATTTTATAAAACACTATTTTTTGACATGATTAGGGGATTAATTTTATTCTATGTTCCTTCTCTTCTTTGAGTTGAATTATGGAAATTAAATTTATTATGTATATTAATCATATATTCTATTATATAATAATTTAATAATATTTTTATCCAAATAAGTACTAAAGGATGGTAAAATTAATTTTCCCGATTAAAATAAAATTATTTTTGACCTGGTCTATGCTCAAATAATAAAGATAAAAAGGCTCATAACATCTTCCACTACTATTTTTTGTTAATATTTATTCCTTATCTCATTTATGTTTTTAATGTTTTCCATTTTCAAGGATTGTGGGCAAAGAAAAACATGGGTTGACTTTTCGTTAAATTCAATTTATGTCCTCTCCCTTGTTTATAAAATTCTACAACATATCCTCTCAATTTAAAACAAAATAAAAACATTTTTTTATAATAAATACCTAAATAACATAAAAAGTCTATAGTCTTATCATATATTTCATTTTTTTTCTAAAAAATCCATGTAACAAAAATTATTCTGAAAAATAAAGGAGGTTTTCTGAAGAGGAGGTCACATTCGTAACCGAGAATTTTATTTTTCTTGTTACACATCCTATGTAAATTTTTTTTATCTATTATAAAATGATGATAGATATTTATTCCATATATAATTTTTTTAATTATATATTAAAAACATAAAAATATCCTCCTCTCTAAATTGGGAAACAAAACTCTGGACAATGTGTATGACCTTCATTCACCTTCCGAACCGTTGACATTTTTCCGATCATCTCTAATCAGATAAACAATTATTGATATAAAATATAAATATATATGATATTTAAAAATTAATTATACTTATATAATTATAATATCCGATAAAAATACATTATATCTATTTTATAGAGAACATGATATTGTCACTCATGTGTATGACATATTACTCTATAATGAATCGATGCGATTCGTTTTTCACTAATGATATTCAAGGATGGTAAAAATGATATATTTTTATTTTATATATGATATATTAGACATGATATATGTTCTGTAATATTAATATATATTGAAATTCGCTTTATTATTACATGTTATATAAGTGATAACATCGTTGGTGCATATGCATGACCTAATGTCTCCATGAAGATATGGTATTCAATCTCCAGGTTCAAATGACAATAATTATTAGAATTATATATCCATTGAAAAAGGAAATGATATGATAAACATTAATATAATTTTTTATGACTTTTATACATAAAATATTTTCATGAACCATAATGTGCATGCTGAATCATGCCATAGAAAACAAGGAAACTAACACTGAAAACAGTATTGATAAAGTAAATTAATTAATGAATAATTAATAAGATGTAAGAAAAATATCATATTTTAAAATTTAAATATTAAATTCATTATGGTTTAATTTAATTAATTTTTTAAAACAACTATAATGTAAGACAAAGAGTGATCAGATAAAGGAATGTGTGAGGTAAGGGGTTTCATCACTCAAATTTATAATTGGGTTATATAGTAACATCATTGATTACATTATGCCATTATTATTTTTTAAATTAAATTATCTTGATTTATGGTTTAATTTAATATATTCATTTTGTAAATTTAAATATTTTACAAATTATCACTAAATTTATTATATCATAATGAAATGATACAATTATTTTAAAGGATTTATATAAAATCTTGTTTAATTGAGAAACATGTTATTTTCCACGAATATTCATTTAAATAGAATATAAATTGATAATTTAAATTATATATCATTAATAATAAATATATAATTAATTTTTATTTTAAAATTTATTTAAATAATTTAAGAGAATTTATTATTCAAACATTTACCAAGAGTTAAGGGATTATGTATCAATCTCATTTTAACCGTGATTGATTATCCTTGAATTTAAATTTGAATAGTTTTTTTGATCAATTCCCAATAAAACCCTTCAATTGAATTCTCATTTAATTATTCAGGATGATTTCTTGTAATATTTACATTTTACAGCTTTGGTAATTAAATTGTTGAAAATAATTATCATAGAAAAGATGAAAAAATTTCCCCCTTCTATCGAGATAGAATTTTCCACAAAATATATGTTTTAGGAAAAAAATTGTTCTCCTAAATGTGTTTCTCTGAATTCTATACGTAATGTGTACCCATAATTGAATTTTTAGAAAATAATCTATAAAAATTCTTTTATATTTTGGATAAATGTAATTATTGTAATTTTATATATAAATATAATTGGAAAAATTATTTTAAATATATTCCTCATAATTGGGAAACATATACAATCATGAAAATATAAAGATTTAATTTTTAAATTTAATTTTACAATGGTTATATTCAAAATAAACCTGTTTAATTTTTTCTGAGGACCTTGGATATTTGATATGTGTTTTCAAATAAATAAGAAATTTTTCTCAAAAAAATTTCAATGTGATATTTCAAAATAAATTATTTTATAGTAATATATCCTTTTATGATACATAATGTGAAATGATTATTTTACTTGATAATGTTTATAATCATTATAAAAATAAAAATCTCAATTAATGGTTTTATTTCTATTTTTGATTTATTCTATATTATGTATATATTAATCTAACATAAATAACTTTTTTCTTAATTCCATAGGCCAAATTATATGTCATGTAAGATAATTTCTCTTATTACTAAATTTTTAATTTAAATTCAATTGAACTTTGAATCAATTTTATACATTCCATTTTTTTAATGGTTTTTATTTATGGTCTGAATTATTATTGATTCTCATTATATGGAACACAATGATCAAAAACATGAAATGATGGTTGCACCCAAATTTCACTCTAATTCATTGGGTGAAGATATAGTCTCAATATATTTAATTTATGGAATTCTGGAGAAAAAATAGTAAATTATGGTCTTTTTTCAACATGATTTTTTATGGTAGTTATCCTTGACTCATGGTGTATTATTTTTTGGGGTTTTTGGAATAATTATTAAGTTACCATGAAAATTTTATTCCATGTTATTTTTGATATTTTTCAATGAAATTACTAATAATAATTCCCTTTAAAGATAGTGTATTAAATGTTTGAATTAAATGTTATGATTATTTGTAATAATCATTATCTTACAAGTTATTTTTTCTCAATACTTTTATATTTGTATTCAATTGGTTATCCCTTGTATTTTTGGTTCCCAAAATGATGTAATAGCTTGTTATGGAGAATAAAATAAATTGTATTATTTTTATAGTTAACATTGTTGTTTTATGAACCTAGTATTCAAAATTAACTAGGCATTTATTATCCATGTGTTGTATTAATGAATTATAATGTTTAATTATCTTGGATTAATATTAAAAAATATCTTAGGTACTCATATTAACACTAAATATTAATGAAAATATCAAATTATCAATGGAATAGTTTTTGAATATAAATATTAACTATTTTGTCATATAAAATATTCTATAACTAGAAAACATAAAATAATATATATATCCAATGTGTTACTTAAATCTCTGTTTAGAATTCCTTCCAAAACCCAGTAAAAGTTTAACATTGCATTATATTTTGAACACATAAATCCTACAAATGGTTATATATGCATTGAAATAATGAAAATGATAAACTAAAAAACATTGTGGGAATCGATAAATTTTATAGAGAACTTATATAAAACAACATTGATTCAAAAAATTACCCAATACTTATTAATAAAATTAAATCAAATAAGATTTCCATAAATCCAAAAATGCAATAAAAATTATAATTGATGATATAAATAAATTTTTCATTGAATTAGTTACCAATGTTGTCACCAAAATCCCGATATCCTCAAGTCCTTATCTATATTAATTCATTGTAATTAGTTATAAGTGATAATATAAAAATGGTAAAATTACATTTTTTCCTATTAATAATGATACATACATGATTCAAATATGACATTTGAATAAAAATTTACAATTTTATTGAGAATATTATTTTTCCCTCTATGATTTAAATATATAATATAAGTATCATTCTTCATGGATTCTTGAGTAATGAAGGGAAATAAGGGTCAAATAAAATTCTCAATTAGGGTTTACTACAAATAATGTTATCATAAATTAATAAATCAATATAAATATAGAATAATCAATATAGATATGTTAATATTTGAACACAAATCACTTTTAATCAGTAGATGGAAAATTCGGATTAGTTAAGGAATAACAAATATATAACGGAATATATTGGAATCCACATTCCATTTAATTGTGACATTTTATTTATAATTTCATTATACATAATTATTATAAAAATATAAATATATAAAAACACAATCCATTTCATTAATAAGATAATAATGATATGAATTTGGAGATAATATCTCTAAAAAATATTTTTTTTGTAATAATAATTAATTATTAATATAATAAATTCTTAATTATATGAGAGTTATGATCTCTAGATTTATGATTTCTCAATTATCAACACCACTCAAAAATTAGTTTAAAATAGATGGGTTTGTATTCAGTAGAATCATATTTAACTAAGGGTATCAAACTAATTTGTATCTTGAGTCCAATGATTCAGTAATGTTCTATCAATAACTAGGATACAACCATATCAATATTTCCTAGGACATATTTATATATATAATAACAAATTAAATTCGTGAATAATATGATTTATTAATAAATTTATATCCTGGGTAAGGAATAAATTTTAACAATAATTTCCTCAATCAATAATATAACATAAAATTTAAAATACTATCTATAGAAATGATATATTTTTTATGTAAATATTATATCAAAGATAAATAATACAAATATTTATGGAAAATATAATTTTAACAACAAAAAGAAAGAGAATATATATAGGGAAAATTAATGATTAAAAAATAATCAACGGAGTCAATGACAACACATTCCCTTATCAAAATGATTGTCATACACCAAGAAAATTGGTAAGGATATTGTTAAAATAGCATATAAGATGTGTATAATGATTATTGTTATCTTTTAAATTTTTAATGAATTTAAATACTATATGACATTAATAAAAAATATTTATATGGAAAATAAACACTTCACATTGAATTTTTTAAATATAATATAAAAAAATAAATTCGATTGTTTTTAAAAAATAGGCTTTGAATCATATAAATCATGTTTGAAAATATTGGGTTTTCATGACGAATAAAAAACTATGAATGTTGTTCATTACTAAAATATTCATTTTACATTTTTCATAATATCCAAATTTTCAAAAAAATGACAAGATGATTCAATTAAAAACATTTAGAAAAAGTCAATCATGGGTGAAAATATTCCATATTATTAAATTTAAATGATTTTTTGGAAAATAAAAGTTTTTTTAAAAATTTAATATTAATGATAAATGATTTTTGTCAAAGAGAAAAATGTATTCTTATTTTATTAAAAAAATCTCAATAACATTAAGAAATAATGAGTGGAAAAAATTCAAATATTTCATGAAAAATGTCATTAAAAATTAGTGGATAATAAATTACAGTGTTTTATTAGAATATGAACATATAATATTCATTTATGGGATTTTTAACTTCAAAATATCAATTAATGTGATATTTGGAAATATTACAATAAAATAATCATAATAATGATGTGAGAACTCACCAATGAATCGATATTATGTATCAAATTTAATTAAAAAAACAATGGAATACAATATAAGATATTGAAAAGCTCATAGAATTAATATAGTAAATATTAAAACAAAATGCTGATTTAATATGTCATAATGAATAAAAATTTGTTTTTGAAATACATTGACCCATGTTAATTTTCATGTAAAATCCCTTTAGGTGAAATCATTAATTTTAAAACATAAAATACCATGAATTATCATGTCTCCATGATGTTATATATACTATTGAAATGTTTATATATATATATATATTAATATGGGGAACTATGTCTTTTAGTCCCCATTTTAAATGATTTGTAGACATAAACATCCAATAATTTATCATAACGAGTGTAAAAATGTATTTCCATTGAATGAAAATGTTCCCAATACATCATAGTGGGTCTAAAAAAATTTAAAAAACATCTATTCATTATTATGAAATCCAAAATCATTTTCTTGACCGATATTTCATTATATAGCCTAGAGAATACATAGATATAAGGGGGTCTTCTAAAAATTCTTGTAAGGGAATAATCTTTATAATGTAACATAACATGTGAGTTGAAATAAAAACTTGATATCATAAAGATTAATCACAGGAAGGATTACATTGAATTACAACATAATTATAATTATTTTTAAATTGATCATTGTAACATTGAAAATTTGGAAGCAAAATAATACATGACATAAACATGAGTGATAGATAATTTTCATTAAAAATTATATAAAATTCAATATCCTCAAATGTAATTTTTTTTCTCTATAATCCCATAAATGATGTTTCATGATGATATAAAATTACCCATTGAATTGGAATAATATTTTCAATCACCCATTATGACGTGTTCCAGATCTATGTTTGTCTTAGAAATGGATTGAATCATAATCCATGACCTTAACATTAACCCTGAAAAAATTCATTTAATAATATTCCATAATATTATATTAAACTTAAATATCAATAAAAATTAATTTGATTAATTATTATACGGAATGTATTACCTTGTCAATGTAAATGATAATAAATTAGTTATATATGTGAGTGGAATATATATGTCTAATATAGATTTATTCCATGATAATAATTGTTATTTTCAATTATGAACATTAAAAAATATTATACTCATTCCACATTAAAAGAAAATATTCATAATGACTACCATTAAAGGATGCAATATAGGATTGAAAATGAGTTTTAAATATCACACTTAAAATTTCATGAGTAAAATATCATTTCCATATGAAATAATTTATCTAAAATCAAAAAAAATACTCAAATAGTACATATTTGTTTTTATAAAATAAAAACTAGAAGAAAAACATGATTCATTAAGACATAGAGTGTTGTATGTTAATCAAGAGTTTGACTCATTCTGAATATGTTAGAAACAAATATTACTTTCACATTTTTCATCGAGAAGTATTATTTTATGTTGCATTTAAAAGTAGATAATATTAATTAAAATATTTTTTATAATTCAATTATGCATAAAAAATAATTTAATAAATTATATTAATCAATTTTTGAATTTAATATTTGAAAATAAGTATTTGGATGAAAATTTATTTTCAGCTAAATAGAGAAATTTATTATAATTTTCATCAAAAATGAATCAATTATATTATTTAACATGGATATAAGAATGGTATGGTTAATTGAAAACATCATGAATAACTATTGGATAATAAAAATTAATGAATTTATTATATAATGATCAAATAATTTCTATAAATGGAAATTCATGAACAAATAATCTAGATTAAAATAATAATAATACATAGTCCCTTACTGCTTTAGTAAAAATTAAATAACAACATCCAATTAATGAAAAAGATTAATTGTAATGAAAAATATCATGTTTTAGGATTTTCTCATTAAATTTTATGTTACAAGTTATTTCATGTATCCTTTGGAATTTTCTAGCAATATAAATGAAAATGATTATCAAAAAATTAATTTTGGATAAAAAATCATAATGAATTATGTATCAATAATGTGAGGGACATTCAGTGAAGTGGTTATGTGTAAAAATTTACAATAAACACAATGACAAGTTTAAATAAAATAATAAACAAATAAAACAATATATCAACTTTAATAATTGAATAATATAATCTATGATGTATACATTTTACCCAAATAATGGAAATTGGGTTTAAAAAACCCTTAGCTTATAGTTCACATTATTTTAAGGATATATAATAACATGCATAGTTGTTTTAAAATTTTTATTACCTTACAATATATTTTTTATATTTATAATATCAGATATTATATTTTTTAGACATATTATTATAAAATCGTTAATAATATTACATTATTATTATTTTTCGTATGTTAGCTACATTATTTTCCATGAAAATCTTGATCAATAATGATCCATATCAGGAACATAGGGTATAAATTCATCATATAAATAATGATATTAATGTTACAAATATCATTTTTCTATTATCATCATATTAATCCTCATTATTGAATTTTTAAAATCGGGTATGAATCAAATAACATTATTGAGATGGTGTGTTGAACATATACAAGAGAAATGTTATCTATTTAATAACATGTGTAATGATAAAGATGTTTAGTTATTCTAATTTTATAAAAAAAATTATCTGTATGAATTATACTCTAAAAATTTGTTATTTTTTACCTTCCATGTACATATCAATTGAAAAACGAAAAACATTTCTTTGCGAGGCGGTGGTTTGTGGTATGTACGACCGACATTATCGCATTCTCTATAAACAAATAATAATAACTTGATATATGATATGTTAATTAAATAAATAATTAAATATAATATATATAATATGTATAAAACATATATAAAATTCTATATATAAGTGATATGCATTAATGGAAAATGAATATGTCGGTTCGTAAGGATGTATACATTCATCCACCTAATCAATGCTATTATATCTAATTAGAGATAGGAGGAGAGGTATTACGTAATTCACTTATCATAAAATCATTTTAATATATTTAATTTAAATAGGTTTTAGAGGATCATGGTTTAATAAGATTTTATAATAGTGGATAAGGAAATAATAAAAAATTCACATATTAGTATGATACCAATTCTTTGAAAGACCTCTAATTGTTTGCTACAAAATCCTTCTAAAGATAGATTTATAAATAAAGTAATTATTCACAGATTTTTATATGGATTTTTGGAATTTATATGATTAAGAATTTTCTCAAACAATGGGTTTTAGAGTTTCAGAAAGTAAGGAGTGTGGGTTCCCTTTTATAAGTGGGGGAGATGAAATAATTGGAATTTTTGAAATGAAATAAATCATAAAAAATAATAATGAAAAAGAATCCAAAATCGATAATTTAATAATCATATATGATATATATTGTATATATGAATATAATGTAGTAATTTTGAATGTTATGGGTCATATGTATCCCAATCTTTTGAGTTTATCCTTTAGTAAACCTGTTTTTTCCTTAACCATGATAAATCATTATAATTATTTTCATTATGAAATTTGATAAAAAGTTTTCATTGAAATAGTACATATTCAAAATTATTATGATTCCAATAATGGAATAATTTTTTCAAAAATCAACTCATTTGTGTTTCTGAATATAATTTAAATATAAACCAACCACATTTCAAAAAAGGTGTTTTTAGAAAATGCATTTTTAAAAAATGAAATATGATCTCATATTAACAATAGGAAAATTAAACATATTTATTAAAATTTAAAATCATATTTAAATATATATAAACTTTATAATTAATTAAAATAAATTTTTAATAATTTTATTTTTAATTATTTGAGTTGGATAAACATTATAGGCTTAAATTGTTTTTCTAAAATGAATGTATCTAAAAACCATAAAATGTACTTCTAAATAAATCCGTTATAATGAAGATTTAAAGATAATTATCTAGATTTTATATAAATATATATTTATTAATTTAATTTTACATAATAATAAATTTATTATGGGAATAAATTTATTAATAATAAAATTAAATTTAATAAAAATAAGTATTTTCAATATTCAATGAAAGAGAAATTATTTCCAAAAAAATCCCAATATTTCATAATAATTTAATATCGATAAAATGAATTGAAATATATTATTTAATTTTTCAAATAAATTTTTAAAAAAATTGTAACAACTAAATTTAAATTTTGACCACAATCCTGAATAATTGACCTTTTAGAAAAATATTTTTTTCAATATAACACTTTTTATATTTTACATGGTTCTTATATTAGTTATTATAAATAAATAACCATTTAATTAATTTTATTCCTATATAAAAAATATATAATTCATAATTTAGTTTCTCCTATTCATTCTATCCAATATAATGTCTATGTTATCATGACCACATTTAAATATTAATATTGTAATCGATTATCATAATTTATTTAATCCATGTGTTACGTGAATCACAAGCTATCAAATGGATTGAGTTTTTTAAAATGAATAATATATTAACGTCTAGGGGTGTTAATATTTCATCAAATATTGTTTTCGTGTGTCATATACACTATTGAACAGGACGATCCTATTTTAAAGTCATATGTTTTTACATATGACTCCTTTAAATAATTCACATCCCTATAATTTAATCTCGATCATAGAAATTCATTGTTTGAAATTTGTAAATACCATTTTCAGAAACATGCATCATAAAATGTGTTAAATAAAATCGTATTGATAATAGAGGATGTGATGTAAAATGGTTGTGTTGAATAACACATAATAAGGTATTCATGTAAGAGAACATTTCTAGAATGATAATATATAGCCATAGAACAACAAATAAAAAATTATATAGAGTGACAATGATAATTTATCACCAAAATGTAAATGATCACTGGAAATTGAAGAACATAAAAATAGTAAATCTAGTATGCTTTATTATTTCGTTTTATTACTTAGATATAAATTTAATGTTATAAATTTATATCAAAGAATATTTTTCTATATTTGTTGTCTTATTATATTTTCAATGAATATAGTGAAGTATAAATACATAATATCATTATATTTCCCAAACATAATTTAACGCTTTGGTTGTTCTTCAATCAATTTAAACCTTATCTTTTACAATAAAAAAGGAATCTCCAAAATTAATTTTTTTATCTCTAATTAACAAAAATTAACTATTAATTGATTATAAGATCAATAAAAGTATAATATTATAATAATACTATATTTATTAAAATAAAAATCATTTTCAAAATGTAAATTAATACCAAAAATGATGGAAAAACTATTAATCATCAAATGTAAATAGTAAACCCAATGATTTTACATAGATAATTCCACAAATAAATGAATATATATACCAAATAACATCAATACAATAAATATCAATGATATTTTCACCCTCAAGGATCATATAAAATACTATCAACATACATACCAAAAACATTTTATAATTCAGGAAAAAAAATCCATCACATTTTAAAAAATTATATATATACTTCAACATAAAATTACATAGTCTATAATATGTTTCCCAAAATATATTTAATAGTTTACCATAAATAAATATTTAAAAAAATTGATATAATAAATAGTACATCATTTAGGCTAGTGGTGTGAACAACCCACTAATCACCCTTTAGTAGTGTGTTCCTGCCCTACAACCATGCTATAGTAGATGGGTTGTCACCCATCATAGGGATTTTCATTTTTAATATATTGTATAATAAATAATGTGATGATAATTTCAATAATTAATACTGATACAATAAATTTTTCATTAAAATACTAATCAGATTAAAATATATAATTAGTCTTCAATCCACTTTTTAGGTGACATGGAATTCTGTACATCTCATTTATTTATAAAAAATAACATAATTACCCAAAAATAAAACAGATATCAATGATTATCATATAAAAAATTTTGTATTTTTATAGAGTATCACCATAACATTAAATAGATATTCTAGGTCATTACTTCTAGTCAAAAAATTCTTATAAATCCTTGATGAAAAATATCAATAGGATAATAATTATATATATATGTTTTCTTATTAACAAAATTCTTGAATTCTAGTAAAATAACATTTCCATTATTCTGTAACACCCAAAAACACTAATGTTAGAACATTGTGTTATATATCATAAATGATAAGAAACACCAATTTCACAAGGTAATATAATATCCTAAAGAATTGAAATATTTTAAATATTTTAAATATAAAATATTTAAGTTATAACATGCATTTCATCAGATTTTGATTGTATGTGCATCACATGGTACAATGAGTTTCTTCAAAGGCTTATGTTACAAGCATGTCCTTGTTTTACCAATGAACAATATTTTATATTTTAGTATTACAATAAATAACCTAGATAATAAATTAGGGGTCATTATTATTATTTACTAACTTATAAAAACATAGAAGTTATAGATTAAAAAATAATAATAAATGATTATAAAAAAAATTAATATAAAAGGAAATGTATTTATGCTCATAAAATATTTTTAATCATAAAAATTTAATTAATTAATATTGTTGAATTATATAAATTATTTATGTAAATATTATATTCAATCACAATTTTTTGATATTCATCATATTGTGTTGTTATTCATATGAAAATAACAAATATAGTTCGATACAAAAAAATTTAGTTTCATACAAACAAAATTTCCCCCCTTTTAACAGATAACATATTTCAAATCTAATTTTTTTCACTTTTATAACATTTTTATTTAAAAATAAATATTATTTTGGAAATTGATGCAACAAAAATAGATGATGATGAGTTTTTTTATTTATATGTGAATTATATTTTTCAATGAAATTTGAAAAAATTTGATATTTAATTAAAAACCCATTTATAGTCTCATTAATTTTTAATTCGAAATTAATATTTTTTATGTTTATTTATATAAATTTGCATCTATTTATATATTGTTGAAGAGTAAATTCAATTTTAATTGGAAATTCTATATTATACAAAGTAATATTTTGATTGTTTTTACATTAAATACATGCATTTTCATCCCATTAACGTGATTAAATTTTATTTAATTTTTTCTGCATTAGTGATATTAATTTGAAAAAATAGACTGCATGTTGTTAATAATAATTATTTATTAATTCATATATTTAATAATAATTTGGTACCATAATTATTAGTGAATGTAAAAAAAGTTATTACATTGATTTAATGGGAAAAAGTTTAATGAAAGACCATGCCATAATCATTAGTCCAAAAATGATCTATAAACATGGAAACATCCATGGGTTATCTATAGTTCTACCCGTAAAAACATTCATTTGATTTTGACTATTATGTTAGCCACTTTTCCTAGGATAAACTTCGGTGGAATTACCCTTCTCAAATATTTACAATAATGCTACTCCTCCATCACTTTTAAAATGAACTCACCCCTCCATGTTATTAAAAGAGATAGATCCCTTTGTAATTACCATACATTGATAAAATAATCTCCCAACATACCTATCCTAATCTAATATGCCTCTATTTTTAATTAAATCCATAAAAAATGGTCTTTTAGAAAAATCCAGATGGAGTTACACGAAAATGAGTTAACATTTTTCAATGGTCACATTCAATTTAGTTCATTATCAAACCCCACCTATAATCTAATTTCATAAATATAAAACAAAAATCGTATAAAAACAATAATGAGATATATTTATTCTAAAACGTACTCACAATTCTATAAAATGGTAAACTAAATTACTATTCATGTGTATAGAGGAAAAATACCTAATGAAACGATGATTGTTAGTTCTTATTTTTGTACATCTCTTGTTGTGAAATATTATTGAAGTACTATTTTTATAATTTATATATGACATTTATATTTTTTTAATAGATATTTACTATTAATATATCACATTCCTTCATGTGTTCCATTTTTTGGGAAAGTGTATCTTCATTTGTAGACATGTGGACAACCACATCCCCAAAATGATTTGATTTGTACACTCTTTATATAGAATGTATTAGGAATGATGTTTAATGAAACTATGTGAAATATATTACATAAATATGATACATGATATATATTATATACATAGATACATGTAATGTCCTGGACCCTCTTGGTATATTACTTTGAAAAATCATGATGTTGGAGGCATCCTGGGGACCATCAGTGACTCATAACAGAGTTCCCAATATATTAGGATTTAATGAATAGTGGTAACATTCAACATTAGTTATAGGGAATCATTTCCAATGTTATGTTCCCTAGGTCTTGGTGTCGCATCCATCGGTGATAAATTTCCATAATTTCCATGACATTCCAATTTTACTCCCCTAACACCTCGTTTTACATAAATGTGTTTAAATAAACCTTTCATAGTGATTTAAGGCCAATAAAAGTTATTTTAAATACCCCAATAGTCAAGAAACTATTAAATTAACCAAACATGTGGCCTTTTAATTATCTTCAAACACATTTACTTGTATTCCATGCTCCCGTATTTCCCAGTTCCACCCATGTTACAAGTTTTTCTTCGTTTAATGGAAATCTATCAACTCACAATCTTCTGGTGGTCTATCTCCACCATATATTACGATAAGTATTAAATATCAATTAATTCCCACTAGAAACACTACTAATACACATGGTCGAGAAATAATCATTCTTGTACGTACTTCGAAATGGTCTCCCTATTTTTAGGATTTGGCCTCTTTAAAAGCTGATATACACTCATCTTTCTGCCTTTTAATTTATCAATTTTCTCCTTATGAAATCCTCCTAAAAATAATCATGTTCTCATTATGGAGAACTTCTCATTCATCCTTGGATTTATTCCATCAAGTTGCATCATCCCATGTTCTTAGATTAATGAGAAAACATTGATCCTCGATCATCCATGTAGGGTTTTTCCGTCGTCTCTCATTATAGTGTATCCTTCAGGGTTGGTATGGTGAAGATCCAAAAGGATGTAGATGAAACCATGTTTAAAAAAAATAATGTAATTTTAATGAATGAAGTTGTGGAAAATATTATTATGTGGTTGTATTTTACATTCATTTTTATGTTGTGAATTTTATGGGCTCATGTTCTCTAAAAATCTTTTTGATTAGTGGTCTTTATTGAGAACTAATGAATCTCTATTTCCTAGAGGATCTTATGATGGATTTACTATGAAATGGAAATGATTGATTATTTAATCATTGTTGATTCAATGGATTCCTGATGGATAAAAACACTTTTATGATCACCCCTGTTACCAAAATAGAAATTATAATCATAATGACTAGTATTGGATAAATATAAAATACTACCTTTTATTTTTATGTTATGTGTGGTTGTTATAGTTGATGATCTATGGGGTGATGTAGAGGAGAATAGAACCTCTAGTTGATAGATTGTTTGTCTATGAGTCTGAAGTTCTGTGGATCAGATGTTAAATGTTCAGGAACTAGTAAGTATGGGCTTGGAATGGTTCTAGTACTTTTTGGGATATCATAGATCTCATTTTTATGTTGTTAGATACAAGGGAACTGGGGGTGAATGCATAAAATCCCTTCTTGGATACATTAATACTGTTGTTATTTTGGTTGTGGTTATGCATTTTTGTTTCCCAATAGTGAATCAATTTTTAAAAGGAATCACTTGTACATGATAACGAGAACAGTTACAACAGGGAACTATTTTCTATAAATGGGATGTGCTCTTGTTGTGCATCTTGTGTATTTGTGAATTTAGAAGGAAGCAACAAGATTTGTTTTTTGGGGGATGGTTGTTAATTTTGGGACCATTATATTGGATGAGTGCTTGATTACGTATATGAATAAAATTAATTCAATGTTTCTTATTCACACCTCACCCATGTTGACCAATTCATGTCGAACACCCCCATTTTATGGGAGATGAAGTTTTTCGAACATTCTAATGAGTGGATGGTTATTATATCTATTCTTATCCCTCTCCAAAGTATCCCATGATTCTTCCATCAGGTTGCGAAGACCTGAGGTTCATTATGGCCCAATACATTTCGGGCAAGGTGTGATGTGGGGTTTGGCCCGGGTATGTGTGTGAATGTCCATTTACCAATATACATCAGGATGAGGCTCATGTTTCTTTAGGCGTGGTAGTGTTTGTTCTGGACCATGTGTCCTCGAGGGTGGCAATGGTTGTTGTGGACATGGTGTCTATGGGCAGGGTAATGTGTGGTTTTGGTGGCCCAGGTGTCAGTGGGTGGGATAAATGTGTTATTGGGATGACCAATATAGTTGTTGTTGGGGTGGTAGTGGGACTTTAGTGGGGATAGTGGGGGGATTTTATATGCATATGATGTTCTAAATAACTAGATAGAATGTGGTTTGGGGTACATAAATATTTATGTTCTATTACTATTAGTTTAACTGAATTGAAAATTTTGGGGAGTGTTACATGGTGAGGATTAGTGGATAGTTTTCTTTACGGTGCTTTAGAATGTATCCCCTCTTCTGTAGTAGTGATTTTTGTTTCCCAACTATGTATAACATTTTATTAACCATACATATATAAAACTACTTTTAGGTTTCCCAGATAAATTTATGGAGCATGACAGACCTTACTAGCTAGGGCATCAGGAAAATCATAATTGATGATTTTTTTCTTTTTTTAATTTCAATCCGGTTTTCTTGTACTTGAATCAAATTGTTTTAACATGCATGTGGAAAAAGGGTTTATGGATTTAATTTAATATTCTGTATTATGAGATGTTTTGGATATACTCTATTATCTCATGATATGGTTCTATTTAAAGGATAATTCCTTCCATTTCACATGAGAGTATATACACTTAGATGTAGTCACAACATGGGGCGCTATTAATGGCGGGACTCATAGGTCATTATCTATCTTTCATCATGAATAAGGAAGGTATGTCATTTTTCTGTTCCTTCCCTCATCTTGAAGGAGGTGGGCCATGAATTAATGGTATCAAAGGGAGGTTGAGAGATACGATGGAGTTCGGGGTTTGGCAAAGTGAGGATTGCATGGGATGGTAGGAAACTGTGTTATGCAATCTGGGAATGTGAAATATTCCTAGGAAAAGGCTAGGAAAAGTGATATTAGGGCCCCCTTGATTCGATGCAAGGACTCTTGGCCTACTGAAAAACCAAGTGAGGCTACACTAATTTCATGGTAGATCCCCTAGGAATCATACATGCATCATAATGACTTGTGTTCTTGTGTGTCTTGGGTGTTCGGGAAATATAAAATAAATGAAATATCAAAAATAATTTAAAATAACCTTCAATAGTACTCGAGATTAATATTTTTTTGTTTCTCATTTTACTTATGGAACATTTAAGGTGTCCCTAAGTGGTGTGGGTAGTTGAGTCCCAGAAGGATGATTTGGTTGATTAGTATAGGGAAAATTAAGAGGGGGAGGAAGATTAGTGGCAGGAAATTCTTTATTGATTCCAACAACAAACTCTCTGAAAATACAAGGGAAGCATCTCAGACATAGAGACAGAGGGCTGGCTCGAGGAGCTGGTGATTTCCTTCAGATTAATCTAGGCTCCAACATAGTTCAATGTTCCTCTGGCGGTGATTCATGTTCAAGGGGTGGAATATAATGACCTAGAAAGTGACTCATTATGGGGTTTTCCAAAAACACTGTCACATAAAATGGTTCCACCAAAATGGTGGCATCTGTCACATCGACACTATGATCGTGGTACTAGTCATGGTGGCATTATGAAAATGACAATTCAGAAGTCATACCTTCACGGTCATTCACCAAAATGGTGGCACTACTTATGTTTTTTCCCCAAACCAGTGAAATCATGAAGGTGGAACCTTGACGGTGGCACCATGAGTGTGTCACTGTTATGGTGTCTCACCAAATGGTGTCCCAACCATTATTGATATTCCTAGTTTCTAAATTTCTTCCAATTCTACCCCTGCAATGTATCTTTTAAAGTAAATGTGTTTTAATACTACTTTAAAATCATTTGAAATCCCATAAATGATATCTCAAATCCCACCAGATCCAAGATACCCTTGATTTACCAAAACATGTGTCTTTTTCCATGGTGTCACATCATTTTCCCATACATTCTAGTTCCACACCTCTTACATGTTTTCCTCTGTTTAAATGAAACTCTTTAACTCGTAGCCGTTATGGAGACTAATCCAGTGAGAATTATTAAATAACAATAAATAAAATTTAGTTTAACCGTCTAGAAACATGATAAATCGACGATATGCCATTATATTCATTCAATAATTCATATCTTGTATCTCGAGTATATAATCTATTATCAAATGAGATTTTTTCTTCTTATTAGATAGTATTTTTTCTTTTCATTAGTGAATTTAGAATACCCCTTCCCAAGGATAATGGTGTGCATGTGCTAGAGCCTTTCTTGGTCACTCTTGGAGTCCTCACAGTTCTTCCCCTACAAGTTGTGCATCCCTATTTCATAGCACATGTAGAAAAACATATATTTGTTGATAGTCCTGGTAGGGGTTTTCCTTTGTCTCACTTACTATGTGTCATGCAGGGTGGGTATGAAATTTTTTCATTTATAGATCGATGAAACTAATCCTTAAAAACATAATAAATGGTTATTAAAGAATGAAGGGATGTGTTTGATAATACTGTATTACATTATTACTCTTGCTTATATTTTGTCAGTTATATGGGTTTTTGTCCACTGGAAATCATGTTCATTGGTGGTCATTTCTTGTGTAGTAAGAAACCTCTATTTTTTCCATAATTCTATAACGAAGAAATTATTACAATATTGAAATTTGTTAATCATTTAAAAATGGTTGATTAAATGAATGTCTTGTGAACATGAATCCATGCGTGATCACCCATTTAACCAAACGGAAAGAACAAAATTAATGAATGGTGTGTTTGAATCATAAAATACACATTCTATGTCTTCGTTACATGTGTGGTGTTTCTTATTGATTCTTGTGAGGTGACGTGGATGTGGATGGGATCCCCTATTGTGGTACAATTGATGGTTTTTTGATCTGAGGCCTTATGGGTCCTTATGATGTGGCTTGGTTTGGTTCCAGTACATTGAGGGAACTCATTGATACCTTTTGTTTTTGTGAAATTACAAGAGAACTGTGTTTGAATTATTAAATTGATATTTGGTTGTTTTCCCTTCGTTTTTTTGTGGTTAGATCTGTTAATTTCTACCACTTATATGAATATAATTTGTAAAATTGGATTACATATTTGGATGAAAAAAAATTTATAATGTCAAATTAAATTCACCAAATTTTTTGTCTATAAAATATTGTTGAATGTAATTAAAATTATTTACATCAATTAAGTGAAAAACATTATTAAAATTCACAAACCCTCAATAAAAAGGAAAAACATGTATTATTAGATAGTCCAAAGTCCATTTAATATTAACATTTATTCCTAATTGTCCAATTTCTATAACATGGAATATTATTGCGGCCACTTTTTGTTATAAAAATGAGGATTTATTTCCATTTCCTAACATTTACATGAATATCAATCCACCACCACAATAAAATTTCATTGAAAACTATAAAATTTTCAATCCATTAAATCCCATTTGATCCAACATATACTACAAAATTAAGCTACAAATATTTGTCCCTTCATGCTATAATATTTCCTATGAAAAATATAAGAGAAATGCATTGTTATTTTATAATACAAAACAAGTTGCCAAAAAATTGTGTAACACTCTTAAACGATCAATTAAATTTTTTTTATGTATCAACCCCTAAACAACACTTATTACACTAATATTTAATAACACTGGTATACTCAATAAAGAATTATATTTTTATTTGATGGTTTTTCCTCTAATTAAACAAACACTCTTCTAATGGCTAACAAAATTATCGTTCATATATACATCAGTCTACCACAACAAAAAATAGTGATTGTTCTTTCTTACTTTACCACTAATCATGGTTAGAGATATGATGGAAATACAATATTTATAGGTTATTTTTCATATTAATAACATAATAATATATTTTTAATTAATATATTACATATAAATTAATTCTTTCGATTTTATTAGTATACAATAACATTTTTTTAATGTATGGTCTATCTCATTCTCAAAGGTATTTGATTCGTTCACTATATATATGTAATATATTCTGCATACATTTTTATTAACCAATATAAAATATATGATAAATATATTATTATATAATTATAATATTCATATATATATATATATTTATATATATTTCATTTCCTTTTTAAATTAAAAAATGAAATGGAAGTAGCATTCAATTGTATGTATGGTAGACCATTCCCCTAAATGATGCATTTCATATCCCCTCTCCAAATATAATGGATTGTTAGAAATACATGCGTACTAGATATATATGATATTTAAAATATGGTTTAATTTTTATAGATTATTAAATCTTGATGTACGCATGATGAACAAAAATCAATGTCAAAAAACTCAAAAACCTAAACAATTACTACTTGATATTGTCAAAACAATGAATGAATGTTAACATCTAGATAATAAGATATTAGAATAAGATAATATTTTTTATAATAACATTTATTTCAGAATTTTTAAACTAATTGATATGTTTAAAACCATTATATTTTTGGTTAAATAATTTTGCCCCCAAAGGAAAAACATTATTGTGGATTCATGTCTATCTTTTTTTTCTATGAGGATGACGCCATTTTCAAAACATATTTCATATGTGTGGCGTGTATTGTTTCCCAATATTATTTTATATCATGAATACATTTACATTAATTGTACATATAGATTCATTTTAAATTATTTCTTTCATGGGGATTATAATCCTTTTGTAACAATATGGTAACAATATTTTTACATATGGTGTATTTACATCTACATGGATATACTATATCAAGATTCATTCATTATTCAGGATATTTTTAGTTATAAATTGAATTATTTCATCACTGTGGGTTTTAATTAATTTTATCATGTAGAAACAAATTTTATAACTCAATTTATATTCATTGGGTTACACTACTTCCTAGTAGTCATAAATATTTTATGATTATGTGTGTAATCACTATTTAAAATCTTTTATTATATTTCCACTTATATTATATGGATTCAAATTTGAAACCTAATTTATTAATTTATTCATTTTTGAATCGATTTTATGGTATTTTTAATGGTTTTCTTTACAATTTCATTTTTTTTTGGATTTTTAGAAATGAATGATAATTAGATGAAATTATTTTAGAATTATTTAATAACAAATATAATTTAATTATTCTCCGGTTTTCCATGAAAATTATCAAGTAATAATATCAGTTTACCCCTCATTGGTAAGTTAAATTTTTTAGAAAATGTTTTTATCCAGACCCAACATCATATTTCTATTTAGTCGAACAACATTGTTTATTTAAGACACATTTTTTATAAAAGTGTTTCAAAAAATGTATTAAACCATTCATGAATGAATAATTTATGAAATTTATAACCATTTTTTATTCTAAAAAATGTTTTGAATGTAATATTATTGTCTCTTTCCTGATAATGGACATTTCTATGATTTTTAACATTTAAAATGAATATTTTTTATATTCTATGGAATTTAATATTATACCAACCATAAATTCGTAGAATATTACATTAAATGCTTAAATAATTAGTATTATAGAAAATGTTTTTAATTTTGATTTTCAATGAAATCTATTAAAAAAATAAAAATGAAAATGATATTTTATCTAAGAACGTTCTTAAAATTAATTTTTTTTTGTATTTTCATTTACCAATCAAAAAAATAATTAATTAATTAAATTTTTTATATTTTATATAGATACCATCCTTATAATTATTTGGGATGCTTTATGATAAATATTCCGTATGAAAATATTTTAATTCACTTAATTGATTCCATTTTAAGTCCTCTTGAGATATTTCATTTTATATGATCTTTCGACACTAAATTTCCACAAATTTCCAATATAATTAATCTTGGATAACTTTATATCCTTAATAGAATATTATTATTAAATATTGTGTTTAAATTTATAATTACATGGGAAATATTGACAAATTCATACTAAAAAAAGTTATATTTAAAAGAAAATTAATTTTTATTTTAATTGATTACATGATATGAGAAATTCTTTAGATTTGTCGTGATGGGTTGGTACCAAAAAAACTGTAGACCCCTCACACATCTATTGGTTCATGTTCAAAAAATTGTTTTCAAAATTAAACTTGTTTCTATAAATATTTATAATCTCTCGAGACGATAGATCAGGATAGTATATATTGTCATGTTCCTGGGACACAAACATCTATAATTATGTATTACCTTAATTTTGATTCTGTATTTAATATTTATGATATTTTTACTTTGACAGTGTATATGGATGCATTTAATTAATAGTCTATTAACTAAATGAAATTATTTTTTGAATTATTACATTTCCATATTGATTATCCTCATTGATTCATTGTTGATTCCATAATAAATTAACATTAATAATAATATTATCTCTATATTGTTATGTTTTCTTTCCTAGGATTCCATGAAGTACACTAAGAACGATATGTAAGGATATGCTTGATGGAAAAATGTGATACTATAAAAAAATATCTTGTAAATTTTGAACTGTTTTTTAATTTATGCTTCATGTATGAAACATTTTTATCAAGAAAACTAAACAATTTAGTCAATTGGGAAACCAATTACATGAATCTTACATGATTATAATTATAGCACAATAATGGAACTAGGTTATCTAGGGTCGGGGAAATACACATTCCAAATCATTATTAAACTGTTATATATGATTCATTAACGTACTCTTTAATACCTCCTTACATTAAAATTATATTTGTAGTATCATAATCAATAATTAAAAAACCAATACACATATGGACGTGTCAACCATCTCTTGACCATTCCCCTAGGGTATCAATTTCCATAATTCAAATTCATTACACATTTTAAAAATTCATCTGTTAATGATGAATTAGGGAAAACGTTATTCCATTCCTTCTCAATAACCAAAATTTTCAATTTTCTACATATATTATCTAATTTGTGGGCTTCTACACCACACATAAAATATTTTTTCATTCACTTGAGAAATTGTGTTGATTTCTTCTTTATATATGCCAACATATAATCAACTGAATCATCCTTCCACCATGTTATTCACCATCAAATATCATAGTGAACTACTTAATTATCAATGATGAATTTTAGAGTTGGTGAAAGTGTATGTTGTTAAAAATATTCCATGATTTCTTATAATGACATGACATTAAACATTACATAATCATAAAATATGTTAAAAATTAAAATTGAGGATCTTTCAGGTTTTGAGATTTAGAGAATTTGGTCATAACATATACATTACATCTCAAATATTTGAAGGTAAACACTTATATTCAGTATCTATTTTTTCATAAATTTAGAACTCTTGAAAAAATAGTCATGTCTAGTCCCATGTTTTAGACATCGTGACTTTTCCTTTATCCCATATTTGGCCCCATTCATATTTATGTCATGGAAAAACTATTCAAAAATATGGGATGAGAATAAAAATCATAGTAAGGGTTATAATATAATGAAATAAACCATTATTACCTTAATATATACCATACAAAATATCATCAGCATACCTCATGAAATCATATGATTTATGAATAACACATATAAATAATAATTCATAAAAGTAACTTGTGGCATCCAAATAATACTTACATTGTAGCTACAACAACTATATAGGGGGTTGTATTAGAATACCAATCACAATATATTTCTAAAATCTCTTAGGATAAACATTAACATTTTTCATCGTAACTTTACCCAATGCATTGGAGAGCTATCTCCAGCTCACCCGCCCTAGGTTTTTCATAGATCCACCCGTATAAATAAACAATGCCTAGGAACCATAACACATAAAAAAGATTAATGAATGATAACATTTCCACACTGAAATCACAACATATCATCTCAATATATTGAAAAAAATAAATTCTTTATCAAAACCATTTTCAATTCCAAAATACCTAAAAGGTGTATAAGATATTTAATTTCCATTAAAAAACACAACATCTTATTAAGGAATCCGAATATTAAATCAAACTCATGGCATATGAAAGGTCGTTGTCACCACATACGTTAAAAGGAAACATTATTTTTTTCATCTAGAAAATTGACTTGTAAAAAAATATTTCCATTTAATGAAATGAAAATTCAAAGGGATTTATACACTGTAAATAAGATAGCTGGGTATAAATTAAAATATGCATCAATAAATGGAGATTGAGACAATGTCCATTACCCGTTGTTCGACTTGACTTGTTCTTCATGTAATCCCCCAAATAATAAACTGAATTTCATTTCTACTTCCTTAAAAACCTATTTTAAATTTATTATTCCTTTTATATCACTTATTACAATGTTATAAACATTAAATAATCATTTATGTTAATAACAGTCATTTTTTCGATAATTGGTACCTGATTCAAAAATGAACTTCATATAATTACATGTTGTTCTTGTGGTAAAAGTTTCATTATCTACATAATTATATTCATGATATAGATATCATATATATCATATATATCCAATATATATTTGTATTTATAATAGTACATAACATTTTTAGAGACGATATGAAATGAAACGTTCATAGAGACGATAAGATGTAGGTACACATGAATTATACTATCATTAATATTTTCTATTTTAATTTAATTGAAACATAGTGAAAAAAGGTATTTTATAATTCAATTGTAATGTAATATATAATTACATTAACTCCATCCAGTATACGTCCCACGTATGGCATGAACGATTCATATCACTTTGAGGGGGAGGTAGTCCGCACTACCTCAGATGAAATTATCATATTTACCCATTATGGAAACCATAAAGGTATATTATAAATTAAAAATACATAAGTATAGGGAGAATATAAATATAATATAAATCACCTATAAATGTAGTTCCCTTTAATGGCAAGAAAAATATGTGGAAGAATAAGTTTGAACATTAATCGTTTCCTAAGGAAGTAGTTCTCCATCCACAGAAATAGTATGGTATTTACTCAATTGACGGTGGTGTGTGTAATTGTAGTTCTAATAATTCTCATAAAAAAACTAGTATATTTCGGATACAAGTGTATTTATTTAATCGAAAAATAATATGAGCATTGGGAGTGACGAAGTAAAATAAAAGAAATAAACTTGAGGGAATATGTCACCTTGAAATCGGTTAACTCCATTTTTAATAACCATAAGGATTTCATGAAGTGACATATTCCTATGGTAAGGATTATTGGAGGAATGGTGGGATTTTATGTGCTTATTTGGGATGTTTATGGACAATCCAAGGGGCTTGAGAGGTGTGAGTAATGGGTTAGAGGTGGTGGCCTTTTATAATGGGGAGGAGGGGATCTTTTAGATGGTTTGAAAGTATTATTTTATTATAATATTATATTTAGTTTCAAAAGGTCCAAAACATAGTTAATTCATAGATAAGGTGCATTTAACATGAAATAAAATTATCAAATAATAATTTGACATGTGTGGATTTTTTTAATCCTTATAATCTCATTTATTTAAATTATTCATTAATAAGGTAATCGCAACATCATCATTATGTCATTACGAATATTATATATTTGATGACTTAAATTTATAAATGAAATAAAATGATTTAGGAAAATGATTTTTCATTCAAATTAAATTTTAGTGTCGAAGTCATAACTTATATAACCCTATGTAGAATTTTTTTTACTAAAAGATATATGTTTACTTCGTTTTTGTAATTACATTAAATTAATTAATTTAAAGTGTAATTATCACTATCATGTGGCTCCATGGGGTCCCAAAATCTACCTAAAGATTCCCATGGTCAGATATGTATCAATAAATAATATTAGGAAAAATTTAGGTTAATTTTATAAAATTATAAAAAAATTTGTTTACCCTTATTTAGAAAATTTACGTTTTAACCACTGTAACTAAAATATTCAGTGAAAAAAATATTCATAATTTATACAAATAAAAGTTACCTATATACACAATTATTACATCCTAATTCCAAATATGGAAAAAAAGAATTCTATATTCAAAACAATGTTGTTGCAAAAATTAATTTAAAATTAATTCTTATAGTCAAAACCCAAAGCATGTTTCTATGAAATAATAAATTTCAAAAAATTGATTCTTATTTATGTAAAATTTCAATGTAAAATTAAATCCTATGTCCAAAATTTTATTAAATGGTTAAAAAATAATCTTATTACACTTTAAAACCAATTAATATTATAATCTATCAATATAAATCAATTATATTAAAAGGAAGTTTTGAATTTAAATACATTAACTTTCACTATTCATTAAAAAATGAACATTATCAGAAATATATCAAAATTTCATCAAAAATAAATTTTGATGTCCCAATTCCAATAAAGAATATTATTTTTGTCAAATATAACATAAAAAAGTGAGAAAAACTAGATTTAAAAATTGTTCTCCATCAAAATGTTGTAAATCAACCCTTTAAAGAAAATTAATGTATTTATTCCTAAAATTGGATTCTTTCTTATTTTAATCATCTAAAATTTATGTGATATATGTAAAAATATTTAACAAACATGTAAAATCATATTGTAGTTAGTTTTTTTCATTCTCTCCATTACAAGTGTAATGGGTTAACGTAAATTCAAAATAAAAATATTATATTATTATTATTCAGTATAAATCAATGTTGGGTGCAACAAAAGATATCAAATAATACCGTTGTTTCATATCAGGTTCTCCATTGAACATATCATCCTCTTAAAATAACATTTAATATTTAATTCATAAATATTAATATGTATGTATATATAATAATTCATTATTTACTTTGGATGTTTCATTCGTCCCCCCTTTTGGAAATTGCGTCCTTGAAACTTTATTCACATATCAAATAATTAGGGGTTTTTATCATTCATTGAATTTTTAGATTCTTGAATTGCATCTTCTACCATATCATTTTTCCACAAAACATTTACATGGTGAATTATCTTATTCCACAACACTTTCTCTTTTCTATCAATAGTCTTGACTAGTTATTCCTCAAAAGAAACATTATCTTCCAACAAAACTAATTATGGACTAAAAACATGATATGGATATGACATAAACACTATAAATATTGAATCATGTAAAACATTGTGTACCTAGGATAAACATGGAGATAAATCTGATCTATAGGAAACTGATCCATCTTTCTACCATATTTCATAGGGTACAATAAACCTCGGACTCATCTTTCCCTTCTTACCAAAACAAGGAACAATTTTCCATAGAGAAACATTGAGAAATACATGATCACCAACCACTAAAGAAAGATCCTTCCTTTGATTATCCGCATATACTTTCTTCTTACTCTATGTTGTTCTAATTTTCTTCTCAATAAGCTGATCTTTTTCCTCCATGACATCTACCAATTATAGTCCCATCAACTTCCATTCACCTACGCCATCCCAAAAAGATGGAGTTCGACACAACATTCCATATAATGCCTATAATAGTGAAATTGGTATACTGTAATGAATATAGTTATTAAAATATAATTAAACTAACGAAAGATGCTGGTCCCATATTCTCTGGTAATACATTGAATTTGAACATACTATATCCTCTAACGTTCTAATTGATCTTTCTAACTACCAATCTGATTAAGGATGAAAAGATGTACTAAAATTAAATTTAATTCAAAACTACTTTTGAAGGCGTTTCCAAAAGTTAATAGTAAACCTGGGATCATGATCAGATACAATGGAGAGGGTAAATCCCTGAATCCCGACTATCTATTTAACATACAGCTGATAAATTTGATCTTGATGCAATGTATCTTGAAGATAATGGAAATGAGAAGATTTAGTCAATTGATCAACAATATCTAAGAATAAATTGTTACCTCAATATGTCTTCAGTAGTACCACAACAAATTCCATGGATATTTTTTCCAATTTCCACACTATCACAAGTCAAGACAAATGCATCATTTTTGGTAACTACCGATATTCTTTAACCTATTTAAAAGTCAAACATTTCAAAATATATTCATAAATTTCACTTTTCATTCCATCCCACCTGTAATTCTCCTGAAGAACTATGAATATTTTATTATTGGATGGATGATCTGAAAATACAGAACTATGAGTTTCAAATAACAAGTAATTCTTCACCGATGAATCATAAGTTATGAATAATCTCTTTCTAAATCTCAAAAAACAATCCTAATCAATGATAAAATTAGGCCACATACATTTCTGAACCAAATCTACTTCTTCCTCAACTCAATATATTTCTTATGTGCCTGCTTAATTATATATGATAGGGATGATTTCACAAAAACCCGAATCAAAATAGTGTAATTTCTTGTACCAACAACTTCTATGCCAATTTTCATCAAATATTTTATCAAAGGATGTTGTTCCAAACATAACAAGGTTAATATAGAATTACATGTCCCACTCAAAGAATTATCCACACTATTTTCCTTTCCTGGATGGTAATGAATTTTGTAATCAGAATCTATGATAAATTTTAGTAATCTTCTCTATCACATGTTAAATTCTTTCTGGATGAATATATACTTCAAACTTTTGTGGTCATTATATATTTCTCACTTTACCGGAAAAAAATGATGCTTAAATTTTTTTAAAGGAAATACAATAGTAGCTAATTCCAAATCATATGTAGGGTAATTTATCTGATGATATTTCAACTTACAAGAAGAAAAATCCATTACCTAGTCATTCTTTATAAGGTCACAACCATGTCCTTTAAATGAAGAATTAATTTAGATAAGAAACTCAAAATTTCTAGAAGGCGGTTCTAAAATTAAATCCTTCACCAATCTTTTATTCAATTCCTAAAAACAATCATCACATTATTTTTTCCATATAATCTTAACACGTTTTGGCGTTAAATTAGTTAATGGGCTAGATAACCATGATTATGTTTTTTCAAACATTCAGTAATAAACAGAAAATCGACGAAAACTACAGATCCTGTTTATATTTTTGGTTCCAGGCCATTCTTCAACAACATTTGTTTTAGTGGGAGAAAAAGTTATTCCATTTTTTGAAACAATGTGACCAAGGAATGAATTTTTTTGTAAAAAAAACAAATAATGAATTACCCATACAATTTCCTATCTTTTACGGTTTTTAAGAAATCCCTTAAATGACTTTAGTGCACATAGTTACTTTTATAATAATCCAAAATATCATCATCATACAAAACCACAAACATATCCAAGAACTGATGGAAAACTAAATTCATAAGATCCATGAAAATACCATTTACATTGGTTAACCCAAAAGGAATTACTAAAAATTCATAATGTCATTATGTAATATGAAAAATGGTATATGGATTTTTTTTCTTCCATTTCTTTCAAATGATGGTACCCCGACCCCAAATCAATCTTTGAAAAACACTGAGCTCCCTCGAGCTCATCAAACAAATCATCAATATGAGGAAAATCATACTTGATATTAACCGTGATGTTATTCAATGCTCTATATTAAATGTAATGTATCGTTGAACTATATTTCTTGTTAACAAAACAAGATATAAAAACAAGATGGGGATGTGCTAGGTCAAAAAAACCTTTATCTCATTACTCTAGTAATTCTTTATTTAAATATAAATATTCAATTTGACTGATTCAATATGGGGGTTTCAAAATTTTCACAGCATCAGGAACTAAGTCAACAGTAGATTCAACTTCCCAATCAGGTATAATATCAGGAAACTCATCAGGAAAAACAACATGGTAATAATTCACTGCATGAAAATCAATAATTGAAATAATTCCTTGGATTTTAACAATATGTTCAAGATAACATTCATTTTAATATTGTACTAGTTTCTCAACATCCTATTATTATATCAAAATTAAGGGTTCATTATTGTAGAAAAACTAAAAATCTATTTGAATAAAACCTCTACAGTTCTAAAATCAATATTATTATCTTAAATGAAATTCAAATCCAAAACCAAAAAAACATCAAACACTACTAGAAGAAAAATTGTAAGGTTTGCAGGTATAATTTTTCTACAAACATGGACATGAAGGTTCTTATAATATATTTTTCTCTCAACATTCCCCTATAGTGTTTTTACCACATGTCCATGATTCATATCAAGTGATGTAATTACCAATTCACTAAAAACTTCTCAGAAATGAATGAATGTGTAGACCCTAGAACAAACAACACATTTTCATAATCTGAACAAATAAACAGTGTACCTGATACTACTTCATTTGATACACCATCATCTGCTGAAGTAGTTTCGATGGACTTCACCACCCCTTTCTTCTTATAGTATAGCTTCATTTACTAATATGTGTTCTTTTTTTGACACTTTTTTTCGTTATGACCCATTTAATTCCACTTATATCTTCTAACTGATTATAAATTATATTTTGACTTTCAATTACGCATATCATTTTCATGAAATTACGAGCCTTATGTCTCATTTTACAACAACGGTTGTACATAAAAAAATTCAAAATACATTTCCCACCATACTTTTTACCACAATTTTCACAAATTGTAAACATCAATTTCGTACCATTAGACTTTTTGGAAGAGTTATTATCATTTATATGAACCCTCAACCTCTTATTCAGTTGTTTTTCATTGAACAGTTGATCATCGGAAAAATCATTTTCCACATTCTCTGCATAGAAAATATGTTTTTCTTAACACTATAACTCACGAGATACTAAATCCCATTGTAAATTTGGTTTTAATCCTGAGTAAAAACAATTGAATTTACTATTTAGATATCATATGAAATTTGGATCATACCTTTCCAATCGAGTGAATTTTTCAACATAACTAGCCTTGGAGTCATTATCATTCCACAATTATATGAACTTTTTTCCATCATAAGACATACTACCATATGAATTTTTTTTTCAAGAAACATACCATTCAATTCATCACAATCATGTTCATCAATCTCTTTACTATCCTTTATATTTTTCACCATCAACCACCACTGGTTAGCTTCACATTCAAAATAGTAAACAGAGAGACTAACCTTTTGATGTTCCGAACACCCCATGACATAAAAAAACTCCTCCACTGCTTTAATCCACTCTTTATCTAGAACAAGGTAAGAAGATCGTTGGAATATTGGAGGATGTTTCCATAGAAAATGTTTCACTGCAGACATGTTCTAATATGGTATATCTAGCTGATATCATGCATAGATACCACACCTATTTATATCATGTGTCAACTATGCCATCACTGCAACGAACTATTCAGTTATGACTCTGGCCATCTCAGGTTACTAATTTTGAAGGTTGTATTCCTATTGATGTCATCCTATCATAGCTATTCTATTTCCTCTATGGAAAAATATTCTGAAACGAGAAATTTATTAAACGAAGCAACATGGTAATATATAAATGTAATATCATTTTAATGATTAAATTAATTAATTTATGGATATTAATTTAACTGTATCATATCTCATAAGGTTATGTAAACCGACATCTGATACCAACTATAAGGAACCGACCATAAACATTACATAAACATAAATTATGTAAATAATTCATATTGGGGATTTTTAGGTATAAATCCTTAGAGAATATGGTAATAACATATACATTACATCTCAAATTTTTCAAAGTAGACACTTCTACTTTGTATACATTTTTTGAAAAAAAAAATCACTTGAAAAAAAAGTCATGTCTAGTTCCATGATTTAAAAAACATGACATTTCTGTGATCCCATCCAGGACCCTATTCATCATTAAATCTGATGAAAAACATTAAAAAACATGGGATGAGCATTAAAATATCAGTAAGGATTATAAAGTATAAAAGAAAACATTAGTCTATCAATATATACCAAATATAAAATCATTAACGTACCTCATGAAATCGTAAGATTCAAGAATAACACATAGAATGAATAAATCATATAGGTAAATTGTTGTATCCATATCAAACTTACATTGTTGTTATCACATCAATATAGGGTGTTACGATGGAATACATGTCATATTATATTCCCAAAATCACATAAGAGAAACATTAATGTTTATATCTATCACATTACCAAATGAATTGGAGAGCTATATCTAGCTTAGCCTCCAACAGATTATCACGGATCCAACCATATATGTAAATAATTCCCAATAACCATAACACATAAAACAAGCATAATATAAGTATTACATTCCCTCACAGAAATTACAATATATCATCTTATGATATTGAAATAATCAATTCATTATCAAATCAATTTTAAATACCAAAAATACATAAAAATGTTATATGGTATTCATTTTACTTTAAAAAAATTGTCTTGTTAAGGATTCCAAAGCTCAAATAATACTCTCCGTGTAAAATAACATTATCTATATATTAAAATATCCCACAATGAATGGATATTGAGATGAAGTCCTTTACCTGGTGTCCGATATGACTCATTCCTTATTTAATCTCCTGAATAACAAACTAAAGAAAATTTATACTTGATTCAAATCCATTTCATGTTTATTATTCTTTTTATATTACTTATTCCCATGTTATAAACATTACATAATCATTTATGTTAATAAAGGAAATTTTTTTCAGTCTTTGGTACTTGATTCAAAAATGAACATCGTATAATTACATGTTCTTCATGTGGTCAAAAGTCTATTACCTATATAATTGTATTCATGATTTATATACCATATATATCATATATATATCTATTTTATATATGTATTGATAATATTACATAACAATTGGTGATAATAAAAGGAATTCACCATTCATGGAGACGGTAGGTCGTACGTACACTTGAACACTACCTTCATTTCTATTTAATATTTTAATGGAATCATAACATAATTATACATAGGTATATTATAATTATAGTATAATATCATATATAATTTTACCTACTCCATCCTTTATGTGTCCTATGTGTGGATTGAACGAGTCCTATCAAATTGGCCGGGCATTAGTCTGCACTTCCTCATATGAAATTATCATATTTACCCATTATAGAAACCATAAAGCTATGATATAAATGAAAAATAAATAATTATTGATAAAAATATAATTATAATATATAAAACATATAAATATAGTTCGTTCTTAGTGGCCACCATAATAGGTTGTAGGAGAAGATTGAATATTCATCGTTTCGTGAGGGAGTAGTTAGGCGTCCATAGAAACAGTATATACATTACCCATTAGACAGAGGTGTGTATTTGTTTAGTTTAAATCCTTATCATATAATCAAACTATTTTTTTAAGGATACTACAATTTTAATGTTAAAAAATAATATGAAGAGCATATGGAGTGTTGTAGTAAAATAAAAGAAGAGAACTGAGGGAAGACGTTAACTTTAAATCGGGTGACTTCTTTTGGTTTGAACCAAAAGGCTATATTGATGTGCCTAGGCCAAAGTTAGGACTTCTAGTGGAACAAAGGGATGGCAGGAGATTATTTTAGTTGGTTTTTGATCTTTTAAGGGCCATTATATGTGTGAGTTATGTGTTTGATGTGGCTTCCTTTTAAAAGGGGGAGGAGGGGATCTCTAGGAATGATTGAATGTATTATTTTATTATAAAAGTATTTTCAATTTAAGAGGACGAAAAAACATTTAATTCAAAGATAAAGTTCATATATTCTAAAATAAAGTCATAAAATAATAATTGGACAGATTTTGGATCATTTTCTAATCTTTCTAATCTCATTTATTTAAATCATTCATTAATAAGGTAATCACTACATCATTATTGTGTCATAAATTATTTCATTTAATTGATTTCTCAAAATTACAAATAAAATTCCATAATGTAGGAAGTAAATTTTTTTTCAGGTTAATTTTTATATTCTAATAGATACCTTATATATCCCCTTGTAAAAATTGTATTACTAAAAGATATATTACTAAAAGATATATTTTTATGTCATTTTTGTCTTTACATTAAATCCAATTTAGAGTTTTATCTATAATATAAATAAATTAGATTAAAATGATGTTTGGAATTAAAATACCATTTTTTGACTCTTAATTTAAAAATGATCATTTTCAGAAAAATAAAATAATTTCATCCAAAGTTATATTTGATGTCTCAATTCCAATGAAAATTTTATTTTGTCAAATATATCATTTAAATGTGACAAAAACTAGATTTAAAAATGGTTCTCCATCAAACGGCGGTAAATCAACCCTTTGATGAATATTAGAGTATTTATTTTTAAATTTGTATTGTTTCTTATTTAAAGCATGTAAACTATATGTTATAAATGTTGAAGCATTTAACAAAAATGTATATTCATATTTTAGTTTGTTCTATTCATTCCCTCTATTACAATGGAATGAAATTAACTGTACCACCCCCAGATTTCATAGTATGTTAACTGTGCAATGTAATTCAATAACTTGTGCTACACGCAACAACGAGTTCGAGTGCACCACAACAAACCAAACTAGCCGTTAAAAAAGTGCTTCTGAATAGTATTAACCACATTATTTATTTTATAAATATCCTATATATTTTTAACATTTATATTTGTTGATTCATTGACATAATAAAAGAACAAATTCAAATTTTCAGATAAAAGAAGTCTTTTTAAAAAATATACAATTTTACAACCTATTTAATAGAGAATCCTTTTTAAAAAACATATTCTACACTATTAAATTTTAAATTTAATAAAATGAAATTCTTCTTCAAAATCAAGATATAATCATTATTTGAATAAATGTTTTGGACGTTTCTGATAACTTTCATATTTTGATGAATATTGAAATATAATAAATTTTAATTGAAAACAACATTTAAAAAAATAATTTATTTAGTTAAATTATACATTTGAATGTTTTTTAAGTATAATTATATTATATTTTTATCATTTAATACAATGTAGGTCATTATAAGTAAATTTTACATTTAAATTTGAAATAAATACATGTCATTCTTTTTATAGTTCTTACTTTTTAAAATCATGTTTATTATTTTTGACAATGGGAATTAATTTTAAAATAATAAATGAAAATTATATGATATATAATTTTTATACTTCATTATTCAATTCAGAATATTAAAATTAGCGTGGGGTGAATTTTGGATATTTTTATTAAAAGATTCAATTTTTGATGAATAGTGAAAAAATCTGTGTTATTTTTTAAAACCGACTATTTATTTAAATAATAATTTATATTATTTAAATTTATTTTATGTAAAAATAGATATTTAAAATCTATATAAGTTCAATATGATTCATTGATGTCATTTTATAATAAAATTAGATGTATATAATGTTATTGAACATGTTGCCATCTTTAAACCACCTTCTAAGAGCATTTGAAAATTTGCATAAAATTTAAATTTACTACATCTGTGAGGTAAATTTTAAAAATTTGAGAGACACGGTTCACATCAGTTAGAAAAATGTGGTTCAATAAGATGAAAGTTATTTTGGTGAATAGTAACATTTTACTTTTTTACAACAACTAAAAGTAAAATGTGTAATTAAAGGTAAATATGATATTATAATTACACAAACACAGGTCAAAATTCTTTAGTATAAGTGTAATGTGAATAAACACAAACTTAGGAATAAAATATGATCCTTTTTGGTCCATATAGATTATATTAGTACATTTAATATTATTTTATTCAAAAAATTGTTAAAAGTGTTAAATTAAATGATTAATAACAAAACTATTTTTTATATACTGTTAAACACCATATAAATTCGTTTAAAAATAATCATTAAAAAGATAAAATTATTTCCTAAATAATTATAGTTAATTTATAATTTTTAGACAATAAATAATTTAATTCATTTTGGACACAATGATGGTGCAGTAATTACCTTATTAATGAATAATTTAAATAATTGATATTATAAATATCCAAATAAATGTACATTGAAAATTATAATGAATTCCACTAATTTAATAGGTTAATATGAAATTTTAAGGTTGATCAGATAAATTTTTTACGAAGTGATAAGGTTTTTATGACTTTCACAAAAACAAAATTCCCAATAGGGTCAAAATAGACATAAATTAATTTTTCAAACAAATACCATATTATTGGTTGAATAATATTCATAAAAGTCAAAGGATAATAAAAAGGTCTTAAATAATATTATATACTTCATCAATGAACCACGTGAGATTCTATTGAACGCATAGAGTATATTTTTTAAACATACAGTGTAAGAGTACCAGAAGACGTGGCAAAGTTAAACTATTTAACGAATGGTTATATCTAAATGATAAGGTTGAAATGGTAACCTAAAAATTCCTAAAACCTATTTCATGAAAGGATTGCAACCCATAACCACCTAAGGCTCTAAATAAATTCCTTTAGAGACATTTTATTCTCAAAAATAATGTATAATAAATTTATATTTTAATAATTTTTTAATGTGACCCTCACCCCTCTGATAAAAGGTCACTTCCCCTTCTCTAAAAATAACTCTTACAATGCCATTTGACTCAGCCATACCCTGCCGAAATATCCTCCCATATTCCCTAAAATCATCCTAGATTCCTTATTTTTATCATAATTCCAACCTATGATCCCTTTTGATCTACTCAAAAGGAAACACCCAAAGAATTGGTAATAATTTCACCTCCCTCATTCAAGTTCTTTTTTCTTCAACTTCTATTTTTTTGTTTCCATACCATAAAAATAAATTTATTACCTCCTAAATAATTTCATTTTACTATAAATATGGCACAACCAAATTCATAATTCAATCCATCCTATAAATGACAATGTTACCATATCTGTGTTCGTACGACATATCGTCTCCACGTCATGGTGTAGTTTGTTATTCAAACACTTCATTATTTGGATTTGTATAATAATGAGAAAAATAAATTAACAAATAATTATAACATGTTAATGATTCTTTATATAGGATATACCATCCAATTACATATGATTTCGACATCAATATAATGATATTGTTGCTTGTGCATATGTACAGATTATTGTCTCCCCGACAGGATGAGATTCATTCCCACGTTCACCATTCAATGATTATAGTAAAAATATGTATTACAAATAAGTATGTAATATATGAAATAATAATTATAATGGAGATATATATATATATATATATATGTAGTTATATATGTCTTATTCACTTACTTCCGTTAAATAGGATATGAAAACGGAAACAACGTTTATGCGTAGGTATGACCTACCGTCTCCCTAACCGGTGCCTTCCATGTCATATATACATCTATTAAAAAAATTATATAAAAAATTTATATGATATATAAATCAAGTTTTATATTTTCAGTGTATTTAAATCATGATATAAATGATACGATCAAGAATACCTTGTCAAAACACATATGATAAAGAAAGTGATTATTACCCAAAATGATAATTTAACATGGAAATCATTATTAAATGGGTAGTATAAAGTCGTAAATGAATCATGTATGATTTAAAAAATATTAATATGGCTTTTTTATAATTTAATAACATAATATTTTTATTATACTAGAGGTTAAACGTACCCTCAACTAGTGGAATGTGCAAGGTAAGGGTTAATTCATCAATCTCATTATTATTTGAGAATATTTGTGGTTATGTTTTTACTGGGACATATTTATTATCCATATCCAAGTATCATAAAATATTTCTAAAAAGAATTATTTTTAAGTGTCTCCTTTATTAAAACATAATTTTAAATATTTTAAACATTTATACTTCTAAATCAATATCATTAATGTCCATGTTTTCAAAATTTTATTTTAAGGATTTATTTATATGGACATGAATGTTTTTAAAATGTTAATTCCATTAAATAGTTTCAAAGTGGTATGGGTCTCTTTTATTCAGAAAAGTCATTAAATGTATTCCATTATTAATTGTGTGACATTTTAATGTATTAATTAATAAGGGATACTACTCTCAATGATTTTTAAAAATTATTTTAATCTATGTCAAAATCCTTTAGTGGATTTCAAAATTGTTTGAAGTAGATTTATTTTGATACAAATATTCCATATTATATTTATGGATTTGTGATTTCATTCAATATTGATGTGTTATTTAAATACCATTCATTGTTTATAGATAATGTTTTGACATTTCATATGCCATTTTTAATACGAATGTTATTTTTCATTTCAACCTTTTCCTATAAGGAATGTTTAGGACATAGTAAGTAATGGGTGGAGCCTGCTATAACTCCTCTATACATTGGTAGGTCTCATGATACAATTATGTGTGGAATTGGATGAGGCCTTTCCTAATTTTATATATGGTTTTGGCTGAGGCCTTAATCATTTTTAGACATCTTGGCTGAGGCCTTGACGAAATTTCTCATAATGTCTTGAATTATACATTCCCTCATTACGAAAATAATATTGATGGTTCGTGTGGTTATAAAACTAGTAGAATACAAATGAATGTGTTTAATTATGGAATTATTTACTCATCTCATATTTCTACCATAAAGTTTTCAAGTTAATTATTTGTAAAGGCATGTGTATTCAACTATTCACCATGAATACTAATTATGTCATCTTCTGCTAAATTATTTACCCAAACTGAGCATCTGAACTCACCCCTTTCTTATGTTTTATTTTCATAGGATTTCATATAAGTGTATTATTAGTGATATGCTGGGTTAAGATAAAAGGGAATAATGTAATTCTCTAAGATCTATCTTTGATATATTACATATCTGTAATTTTAATGTGAAGATGATGTATGTAATCTATTTCCAAGACAGCTAAACTAATCAGTCATTTGGTACATGATTACTATTCATCAAGCCAAAGTCTTAAAATAATGCACCGACTCTAGGTTAATGGGGTCAAGGAATTATAGTTGGTATCAATAGAAGTTCAAAATTAACAATGTAAACTAGAACTAGAAAAACTTTGATTAGTGAACATTACCCTATGATATACATTGAAAATATTTATAAAATAACTTCCTAGAATTTTTGTAATGTAGATATTTTGTGATGTTTTCATGAAATTAATCCATGTAAGAATAAGAGAGAATAAAGGGTACTCTAGAAAAAATGTATCTAGGAGTGAAAACTATGACTAGGAGTTTCGGTCGTGACCCGGGGTATCCTGGTACATGACAACCGGCCTTGCTGCACTCTTGGTTATGACACTCTCAAGGGATATTCTTTGGACAATTCATATTTTCTTTAGAAGCCATTATAAAATATTTATGAATAAATGCCTGCTCAATGAAAACATATTTATGATTATGAATTATATGAATAAACATTTCAATTTACATTAGTTACAGTACCTGTTTGGAATTATGATTTGTGATTCATAAACAAACCTATAGTATGAACTTTCTTAGAAATGGTGCCCAGTTGAAGGAATTATAACTCTAGAAATAGGCATTATCCAAAGGGTAAGAAGGATCCAAAAATTCCATAGATTAAGAAATATTTTAGAAGGGAAAATGTCTCCCACGTAATCTCTTCATATAAAGAAATTGTAGCATTTATTCATAATAAATTTAATGAATAACCTATGTCCTATGGCTTTTAAGGGATGAAAGAGAAGAAAATGATGGTTTTGAGAAAGTTGGATAAAGGGATGATGGGAAAGATGGGTCTTCCAATATGTGATAACATTGGAAGGAATAAAATAGGTAAATGATTGAATGGTATTAGCGTTTATTATAAGTGTGGAGAAAAAGGACACCATGGTCATGGTTGAAAAGGTATAAAAAGATCCAAATGTATAATGTTTCATCTATAAGGAGTTGGGACACTATGTTAATCAATATCCAAATCATAAGAGTATACCCCAAATGCTACTATTGGATAATAATCAAGTTATGATAATTCTGAATATGAAGATGAATTATTAGATTTCTCTTGCTGATTTTAAATTATTGTGTCATTTGAGTATTGTATTAATGATTTAAATGATATAGAAATTATAGAGTATATAAGGATTGTACTTCAGTAAAATTTCATTAAGGAAATGAGATTCTGTGGAACCAAGAAAAGTCACCCAATAGCACGTTTAATTTTTTGGAAAATATAGGGTTGAGAGAAAGATAAACCATAATATGTTTCTGATACTGAAGTACTGATTTTTGAATAATATATGATTGATTTGGACAAATTATATTTGATATTATTGACAACCTTGAAAATGATTGATGATTTTTATATTCCATCATTGTTGAAGTTTACATCATTTTTGGATATAAAGAGTATATACAGTTTTCTAAAAAGAATAAGAAAGCATGAATGTAATATATATGGTTTTACTATAATTTATGGTTTTGCCGTGTTTTAAAAGAATACCTGATTAATGTATTCACATGATGTTTCATGAAAATAAAATCTTCATTGTGTTTACCTTCATTGTAAATTTTTTAATTTGATTTTGGACAGAAGTATTTTGGATAAGTCTAAAGATTGGAATCAATTATGTTCGACATTAGATACTATTATTAAGGTAAAATCATTTCATGAGATTTTCTTGTATTGTCCTAAAAAGGACAACCTAGAGGTTAGGAAACAAACTGTAGTGTCGGAAAAGGCCACCAGACTTGAACCCGCAACCAAAGGGCGACAAGTGTGGATCACCTTCCACTAAAATACGCGATGTCTTGGTTTGTATAATGTAGTTTCCTTTAAATTTTATGAAAACTTAATTAAAAATTTATTATTTTTGGAAACTTATACGATTAGGATAAATAGAATATTTTTTAATTTTATTATATTTTTGAGTAAAAGATGAGTTTGTGGTAGGAATTAGTTAAAAGATGAAACTCTAATTGCAAAGAAATTTTTTTTATTCTATGAATAAATTAATTTTTAAACATTATTGACGCAATCTTAAAACCAAAAACATGTTATCATATACGTTATGTTTTGTAGAACCGATGATATTTTAAATCATCATAGATTGATGGCATTCAGACATTGAATTATACACTTGTCTATGATTGATGACCATAATCAATCCCTATAAATATTTATGTTTTTATTCAAATTATGTGTCTCTAATTTCCACCAATGATCTCATTATATAGATCAAAATTTGGTGCGGAGTTTTTCATTTCCCTTTCCCTCTTATTAAGACTAAATTTTATTAATCCAATTTTGGATGTGGTTTTCCACATTGGAAATTTTCTATTTTTTACCTTTTATTTTCTAAGAACAATTTTAAATTGTGTGGACACAATATCTTGATGTTGGGGAGAATGTAACACCCCAATATTTCATAGATTTTTATCTCTTCAAAGTAAATCAATAACTTTCACTATATGGAACAACAAGTTTGAACACACCATGACATAGCCAAAATAGTCATTCAAAAAATGGTTATGAATAGTATTAACTACATTTTGAATTTTATACATATCTTATATAATTTTATCCTTCATATATTGTGTTTCATATACATAATATAAGTACTAATTCAAATTATTATATAAGAGATGTGTTTTTAAAAAAATGCAATTTTACCTATTATTTAATGGAGAATCTATTTTGAAAAAAATATTTGACCCTTTTATATATTCAATTTAATGAAATTAAATTCTTCTTTAGAATCGGGGCATAAAAATTTAGTTTGGATAAATTTTTGGTACTTTTCCGATGACTTTCATAATTTGATTAATAGTGAAAAATACAAAATTTTAATTGAATACAACTTTTTTAATACGAATAATTTTTAGTGATAAATTATAAATTTGAATGGTTTTGAAGTATTATTAGATTATATATATATCATTTAAGACAATGTAGATCATTATAAGTAATTTCACATTTAAATTTGACATAAACACATGTCAATTTTTTAATAGTTCATACTTTTTAAAAACCCATTTTTTACAAGGTGAAATAATTTTAAATTAATAAATCAAACTTATATGTTTTTAATTTTCTGAAGTATAATTTATTTTCTAATTCATAATATCAAAATAATATTAAGGTAATTTTTTTGTATTTTTCTGAAAACATTCAATTTTTGATGAATAGTGAAAAACACAGTGCTATTGTTTAAAACTACCTATTTATTTAAATAATTATTTAATTTTCGTAAATATATATTAAGTAAAAATAGATATATAACACCTATATAAGTTCAATGTAATTTATTGATGTCATTTTATAATAAAAGTAGATGTATATATTTTATGAACTTTTTACCGTCTTTTACCCATCTTCTAAGAGCATTTACAAATTTTAATAAAATATAATTTTATAGCTTATGTGAGTTAATTTTCAAAAATTTAAGAGACACGATTGATATCAATAAGTATTATGTGGATTAATATGATGAAAATAATTTTTTTTGAATTGTAAGTGTTGACTTTTTTTACCACAGTTAACAGTAAATAGGGTATTTATGGGTAAAAATGATATTATAATTATCCTAATAGATGTCTTAATTCTATTGGATAAATTTAATTCAACGTAATACACCCTTATTATTAAAATAAGTTCCACTTTGGTCCACTGGGATTAGATTTTAAAATTTATTATTATTCTATTTAAAGAAGTGTTAAAAGTGTTAAATTCAATGTTTAATAAAAGCCCATTTATTATATTAGGATAAACACAATAGAAATTCAAATATAAATATTCATTAGAAATATAAACATATTTCCTACATAATTGTATTTTATTTATAATTTTTATGCATTAAATAATTTAATTTATTTATGACACAATGATGATACAATAATTCACTTATTAATGAAATATTAAAATAATTGATAATATAAAAATCCAAATATTTGTAAATATAGACTTCTTATAAATTCCACTAAATTTTAGGACAATATGACATGTTAGGGGATGATTAGATAAATTTTGTTCGATGTGAAATGGTTGTTATGAAATTAACAAAAACCAAATACACAGAAGTTTCACAATAGAAATAAATTAACTGTTAAAATAAATACTATATTATTGGTAGATATAATAGTCCTAAAAATATAAGGATTTTTAAAAGGTCTTAAATAATAATATATAAGTCATTAATGAACCACATGAGGTTATTTCGTATGTTTAGTGTATGTTTATTAACCATGTAGTGTAAGAATATAGGAATACATGGTAAAAGTTAAACTATTTAACTAAGAGTTAAATCTAAAAGATAAGGTTAAAATGGTAACCTAAACATGTCTAAAATCAATTGACTGAAAGGATTTTGACCAATAACCACCTAATTATCGAAATTAATTCATTTTGAGAAATTTTAATCGATGAACTATTGTATAATAAATTAATAAATTAATAATTTCCTAATGTGACCCTGACACCTCTTATAAAAGGGCACATACCATTCTCTCAAAATCACACCTCCAAATCCATTATTCTTAGCCAAAACCCGCACAAATATCCTCCCAACAACCATCAAATCAACCAACATTCCTTACTATTATCTAAAAGTAATCCTATGGAGCCCTTTTGATCAACTCAAAAGGAAACACATGAAGAAGAGGTTATAATTTCACCAACCTATTTCAAGTTTTTTTCTTCTTCCACTTCCTCTTTCATTGTTGTTTCCATAATAATATCCAGTACATCCCACATTCTGTGATGTTAATAGAAATACGGTACTACCATATTTGTTATTTTATCCATCCTATAAATTACAAAGTCACCACACGTGCATACGTACAACTTACCATCTCCACGTCATGGTGTGGTTTTATATTCAAACACCTCATTATTTGGATGTGTATAATAATGAGTATAACAAATTTAAATAATAAATATAACATTTGATATAATTTTTTTATATGCTATACCATCAAATTACATACTATTTCACCATCAATATAATGATATTGTCACTTGTGCGTACGTACGGATTACTGTCTCCACGACATAATGAGATTCATTCCCACATTCACCATTCAACCATGATTATAAAAATATATATTATTAAATAGTATGTAATATATTAAATAATTATTATAATGGTGATATTTATATATAAATATGTATGTACATACATATATATTATTCACTTACTTCCACTCAATAAGATATGAAAATGGAAACAACGTTTATGCGTATGTACGACCTACCATCTCTATAAACTATGTCTTCCATTTCATATATACATCTATTAAATATATAAATATTATATATATATATATATGATATATATATAGTATTATATTATGTAAGTATTTAAATCGTGATATAAATGATACGATCAAGAAGGCCAAGTTAAAACACATACATTAAAGAAAGCGATTATTATAAAAAATACTAATTTAACAAAGAAATTATTATTAAATGGGTAGTATAAATCCATAAATGAATCATGAATGATATAATTAAAATTAATATGGTTCTGGTATAATTTAATAACATAACATGGTCATTATGAAAGAAATTAAACGTACCCATGACAAATGGAAAGTGCAATATAATGGTTAATTCATGAATCTCATTATTATTCGAGATTGTTTGGGGGTAAGTTTTTACTGGGACATATATATTACCCATATCCATATTTCATAAAAGAGTTATAAATGGGATTCTTTTTAAGGTTTTATTTTATTAAAACATCATTTTAAATGATTTAAATATTTATTCTTCTGAATCAATCACATTAATTTACATGTTTTCAAAATTTGTTTTTAAGGATTTATTTATATGGACATGCTTTTTTTTAATTTATAATTCTAATCAAAAGTTTGGAAGTGGTATGGTACACGTTGAGTCAAAATGTATTTAAATTTATTCCTTTTAAAATTCTGTTACATTGGAATGCTTTTATTAAACTTGGATACTTCTCACAAAGGGTTTTACCAATCATTTTCATCAATGTCAACATCTTTTGATGGGTTTTAAACTTTTTTGAAGATGATATAATATGATAAAAATTATTTATATTGTATTTATGGTTTTGTGATATGTTTGACGGTGGATGTGTTCTTTTCATACCATTCCTAGTTTATGTATAATGTATAGACATTTCATATGCTAGTTTTAATACGAATGTTATGTTATGATTCAACCTTTTCCTATGAAGAATTCATTGGACATAGTAAGTGACAGGTGGAGCCCACTATTGCTCCTTGTTTCATCAGTAGGTCTCATTAGACAATTAGGTTTGGAATTGGCTGAGGCCTTTCACAATTTGATATATGTATTTGGCCGAGGCCTTATTCATTTATAGAAGTCTTGGCCGAGGCCTTGACAAAATGTTTCAAAATTTCTAGTATTACACATTTACTTATTATGAAAATAATATTGATTGTACAAGTTTTTATTCGACAAGTATAATACCGATGACTTTGTTTTATTATGGAATTATTGAATTATCTCATATTTATTCCATAATTTTTTCATGTTTGTTATTTGTAAAGGAATGTGTTTTCAATTATTCACCATGCCTAATGATTATGTTATATTTTTCTAATTTTTTTACCCTAATTGAGTATATGATCTCCGCCATTTCTTATGATTTATTTTCTCAAAAATTCAAATAAGTGTATTATAATTGATATGTAGGGTTATGCTAAATGGGAATAATGGAATTCTAAAAGAACTATATATTCTAAATTTCATGTATGAAATTTGTATTTTAAGTTGATGTATGTAATCTATTTCCAAGACTGGTAAACTGATCAGTTGTTTGGGGCATGATTTCCTTGTATCATGCCAATGTATTAAAATAATACACCGACTCTGGGTAACTGGGGTCAGGGCATTATAGTGACTACCATTTAAAATAATAACATTATATTATTATTATTCAGTTTAATGCAACGTTATTTTCAACATAATATTTCAAATAAATCCGTTGTAGTGTATCATGTACACCATCAAACATATAATCCTATTTATATATTGTTAATATTTAATTAAAAAATATTAATCATTGTGAAAATATAATATTTAATTATTTACCGTGGATGATACATAACTACTTACTAATAATCAAAATATAAATTATATCAATCAACATCCCCTTTTTTCTCATCAATATGTCGTCTATCACATCAAACATTGATCTACTTCCATCTGTTTTCTACATTATTTTAAAACCATAAATCATAGTGTGTGAAAAGCAATCATATAGGGGAATAAAAAATATCAAAAATAATTATTTATAAGATATCCAATACATGATGTCTTCATTTAATTATATGAAACATTTGGTTTATCCTAGATCATTAATGATAATCTTCTATTCAATTCTTTATTGTCATCACATAAAGTGATTGTGAATTTCCAAATGAAATCCCTAATTAATGTCAAACCATGCATACCATAATTTCTTTTATTTTCTACCTATCAATGATTTAGGAAATATCAATGCGGGTTGTTCAGAGTTATTACCACTAGGTAACAATTTAAAAAATCCATGTCAATATATATTATTTAGAAGGAAATATTATTTTCAAAAAATACCTAAACTGTACATTAGCATGGATCTATGATAATTTTGAGAACATAATATTATCATTAAACATACAAATTTGTGTTTTCACTAATTTATTTTATTAATGTCTAAGAATGGTATTATGTAATGGTATGGACCCTCTTGGTCTATTACATTTCCAAAGAAACCTGGTCCCACTGAAACGGTGGCACCGGTCAAGGCTGATACATGATAGTGGAACCAGTCACGGTAGGATAGTGACAATGGCACCGTTCAGAGAAGCCCCATTACTGTGGCATCAGTCACGGCAGCAAAATGACAGTGGCATCAATCACAGAAGCACTGTGGAGGAGGCACCATTACAGTGGCACCATTGACGGTGTCTCACCATGATGGTGGAAATTAATGGTGGCACCATGATAGATAAATAGTTATACTGTCTCACCAAAACGTTGTCTCACCCTTTTCCAATGTCTGAGATTTTCCAGTTCTGCCCCTAAAACGCATCTTTTGACGTAAAAGTGTTTAACACCCCATTTTAATCCCTTTTAAATCCCATAATTGATATCTAAAATACCACAAGAGTTGGACGACCAATGACTTACAAAAAAGTGTGGATTTTCCTTAGTGTCTTCTCTTTTCCTGTACTTTCTAGTTCAGTCACTGTTACTTATTTTCCTCTGATTAAAGAAAATCATTTTGCGCACATCTCTTAGGGCCACCTCTCCAATGAGAATTATTAAATAATATTTAATTCCATCGTGTGTAACCGTAAAACTACACGGAAGACCCACTATTTTCCGTTAAAGACATTCAATATTTTTTCATATCACGTATCCCCAGGATTACAACATTTTAACACACGATAATTCATTCTGTATTCCTCTAGACTGGTTTTCTTTTAATCGTTGTTTTGTTTTGAGTCCCCCTTCCTGGGAAAGTGGTGCACCTATGATGGATATTTTTGTCGTACTCTTGGAAACCCCGGAGTTACTCCTTTATAAGTCACGCATCACCAATTCTTAGTGCATAGAGGGAAAATTCAACTTTTTATCATCTATATAGGGTTCTTCATTCATCTCTCTTTACTGTGAATCATGCCTGGTGTGTATGATAATGTTTATATGGGAATGGATGAATCTGAAACATAATGAAGATAATAAATGGACATTTAAGGAATAAAGGGGTGTATTGATGATCCTTCTGTACTCTATCACCATATCGTAATATGCTGTGATCTATACGGGCTTGTTTTTAAGGAAAATCATGGTCGTTGTTGGTATTTCCATGCACACTAATGGACCCCAGCCATCTGTTAGGATGGAATTCTATAACATGTAAATTGGTTAATCATGTAATATTTGTTGATTAAATGGATTTATTTTGAACATAAATCCTTGTGTGAACACTCTGTTTAACCAAAATTAATGAAGGAACATAATTAATTGTGTGTTTGAATTAGGAAACCTCCTTTCAATATTTTGGTGACATGTGTGTGGTTAATCTTCTTGATGCTTGTGGGGTAACATGGGTGGGGATCAGATTTCATGTTGTGGTGCAGTTGTTGGTTTGTGTATCTATGGCTATGTGGGGCCATATGGTGGGGCTTGATTGTGTTCCAATAACATGAGGGAATTCATAGATCCCTTTTGTTTTTGTGAATTTACAAGAGAACTAGGTGTAAAAGCTTAAATTGATGCTTAGTTTTTTTCTATCCTTGTCAAGTGGATAGGTCAATTAGGTTCCTGGTGGTGAATAATTATTTAAATGGACTCAATTAAATATGAAAACAAGAATGTGTTCAGTGGGGTATTGTTGCTTGGGAATTATTTGTGGCTTGGTTGTGGCTATGGTGCTTCTTATGAATGAATAGTAACAAGGGTGTTTGTTTATTGGCTGGTTTTGGAACCCCTAGGATGGGATGAGTTCTTTTTACAATTATGTAAAATTTAGTTTTTATGTTTCTTTTTCACACCCCACCCATGTTTATCACTTCGTGTCAAACAACCCCATTTAATGGGGGGGGGGTGTTTTTCCCAACACTCCGTTGACTGGATAGTTATTAGCTAATTTCTGCTCTCATTCCAGAGTAGACCAAGACTATTTGGGTAGGCTGTGATGGCCCGAGGTCCATTTTAGCCCAATATTATTTGGGCAAGGTAGTTTTGGTGGTCAGCCCAGGTGAGTGCGTGAACATTTTTTCCCATGTGAATTTGGGATGTGGAATATGTGTCTTCGTGCATAGCAGTAGTGTTCCAGCCCAGGTACCATCGGGTTTGGCGGCAGTGGTTATGGCCCATGTGCGTGGAGGCATGGTTATGATTGGTTGTTTTGGCCCAAGGGTTTGCTGGCGGGATGTGTGGTTGTGGTAGCCCTGGTGTGTGCATGTGGGGTATGGCAGCGAGACTGTTGTGAGAATGGCGATGAATTTTTGACGCATAGGATTTATTCAATAACCAGTGGGAAAGTGGTGCAGGGTACCCAAACATCGATGTGTTATTTCTGTTACCTTACTAGACATGTGTTATTTGAGAAGTCCGCCTTAGTGATATTTTGGTCGGATAGTTTCCTTGAGAGGTGTTATGGTTATCTCCTTTTCATACAAGACATTATAATTCCTTCGCACTTGTCCATGCGAGATTTTGGTTTTCTCTACTGAGTATACCTATATACTCACCCATCATATATAAAACTGCATTCAAGATTTAGTGAGGACTTCAAGGACCATGCAGAACCGTACTAGTTCTAATTTTTGGATAGTTATTATTGTTGTTTTCCCTTCATTGTTATTTACATCTAGAGTATTATTGTATTGTAGTACCTTTTATTTCAAACATGCATATGTGAATGGATAGTTTGGTATTTGCATTAACTTCATGTCTTGGTGTTGTTTGGGACTTACTATCTTTTCTCTCGATCCTACTAAATAAAATGTGCAATTCCTTCCATTTTATATGTGATCTTATAACCATGGGGCTAGTCTCCACTCTGGGGCCTATTGAATGCAGGTCTTAGGGGTCATAATCTCCCCTTCATCTTGAGGAAGGAAGTGTTTGGTAATATGATATCCCTTTCCCTCATCTCGGTGAAGTCATGTCATGACATAATGGTATCAATGGAAATATGTTGAGAGATATGATGGATCTCAGAGTTAGGCACAACGATGATGGAATGGGATGGAAGGGAAACAATTTTAAGAAATATTGGTTTGTGAAATAGGCCAGAGAAGACCGACTAGGACACAAGATTTTTGGGCCCCCCATGATCTGATGCCAGGAATCTGGGCGTAACGAATGACCAAGTGGGGATACACAGATTGCAGGGTAGAGACACTAGGAATGGTACATTCATCATAATGACATGTTTCCATGTGTTCCTTGGGTATTTTGGGGGTTTAAAATGAATAAAATGTCTATGAAAAAATATATTAAATCTTTTACACTACTCTAGATTAAGAATTCCTTGTTTACCCTCCAACTATGGCATCTAGAAGACAACCAATAGTTGTGCAGTAAATCGAGGCCTATGAGGTTGATTTGGATGATTGGTATAGGTGTGACCAAGAGGAGGAGGAATATCCGTGGAAGAGGAAGCTTCAATCTATTCAGCGGTTGATCATCGAGAAGTAAGAGGGAAGCGTCTCAGACATAGAGACTGAGATCTGGCTCGAGGAGCTGCTGATATCATTCAATAAGATTCAGGCTCTGATGGAGTACTATTTTTTTTACTATGAGCCAGATGTAGGGAGTAGTGAATCCATGGTGGATGCTCTATCATGGGGAGAAGAGATTTGCTGAGGTTACATGGGATGACATCGAGAGGGGGTTCTGTTCTGAATTCCTCTCTTACAAAATGATGGCCGATAAGAGGCAAGAGAAACTCTCCCTTCAGCACGGGAGTATGTCATTGAGGTAGTTGGGGATCATGTTCAAGGACCTCTTTCACATTGCTCTAGACCTCTTTCTCGGTGAGGATTCTTGGGTGAGACGTTTAGAGGAGGCACTCTGACCTTCTCTTCGGTATGATGTTAATCCCTTTACACTACCGGCATACATGAATGTTCAAAAGAAGGCAGAAGTGGTGGAGAGGATGCACATTCTAGGTGGTTTGTTGAGAGAGTGGAGCCAGTTTGGCTCATCAAAGGAATAGGTCGTTAGTAGTATCCCTCCAGTGTCAGGGCCTTCTATGTTTCGGCCATTGGTGAGAAGGCCCCAGTAATTCTAGTTTTGAAATCCCAGACCTCACCCTATATATTTGGGCCCAGGTCTGAGATGCTTCATTTTTGGTAGTTGTGGGATCATACAGAATCAGTTCCTAGACTGAGTACAATATAGTGGGGGTTGGTCGGTCCAGTACCCATGTTAGCCGCATCAATTTCCAGCCATGCCCTTTCAGCAGCTGCAGTAGGGATGGCGAGCTCCCGCTCCTCCAGGAGAAGACGTTGTGGGAGGAGGCCTATATTTGGGTGATCTTCAGGGACCTTGATCAGGTGGTGGTCGAGGATGGCACTGATATTCGTGGGGCAGAGAAGCTAGGCGTAGGATGTTACACACTGCAGAAGAAGCAGTTCAAGTAGGGCCCGATGTCATTAAAGGTAAAATCTGTATGTTCATCTCTCTTGTATCCGGCTTGTTTGATTCAGGAGCTCCACACTCCTCTGTTGCACACAGTCTAGTCCATTCTTTGGGTCTAGATACAGAATGACTTCCTGTACCCCTCGATTGGAGTACGTCCGTCAGAGGTCAAACCAGTTTGTCTTGTGTTTGCCGAGAATGTAGACAGATGTGGGGACAACATCAGTCTAGTGGGGACATTCATTTACTATAGATGCGACTGTATGATGTAATTATATTCATCGCTTGGATATTCTACATATGCGATGTTATTGAATACTTCCTAAAAATGAGTGAGTTTTTAGATATGGGTGGATAACGTGTTCCCTACATCAGTGAGCAGGCTTACCAGGAGGGCAGACAAAGAGTGGCGCTGCTTCATTCTTTGTTAGAGGAGCTATTAGTAGAGTCGGTGGATACAGAGATGGTGGATTTTTATGGGACTTTTAGTGTTTTTTTTGAAATCTTCTCCAAAGAGGTAGTGACTCTACCCCCTTGACTTGCCGTTGAGTTCAGGATAGACTTGAAACCAGGTACCTATCTGATTTTGATGGCTCCCTATCAGATATAACCCATTGAGATGTGGGAGTTATAGATTATGATTGATGATCTAATGAAGAAGGTTTGGGTTCAACCAATCCTGTCACCATGGGGTTCTCTAGTCTTATTTATGAAGTAGGCAGACAATGGTCTTAGGCCGTGCATAGACTACTAGAGACTAAATCAGTTAATGGTTAAGAACAGTTACCCTCTCCCAAGGATAAACGACCTCTCTGACCAATTGAAGGAGGAATGATGGTTCTCCCTGATTGAACTATGATATGGATATCATTGATTGAGGGTGAATGAGGGTGACATCATGAATACTGCCTTCAGGTGTAGATATGGGAACATGGAGTTTGTGTTTATGTCCTTCGGCATTACAAACGCACTGACCATGTTCATGGGGCTCATGAACTCTGTCTTCCATGAATATATAGACTGGTTCAAAGTCATGATTATTTACATCATCAAAATCTACTCAAGATCAGTGGAGGATCATGTCGAGAATCTGAGGATGGTTTTAGAGGTCCCCCAATAACACCGAATCTATGGAAAATTATCCAAGTGCATGTTTTGGACATGAGAAGTTCACTTCTAGTGACACATGGTGTTTGAGTAGGGAATAGTGGTCGATCCTTCAAATGTTGTAGTGGTTATTTCTTGGGATGCACCTAATAATGTGGTGGAGGATCGTAGTTTCTTGGGTCCAGCCTGTTACTACCAGAGATTTGTGCCCATCTTCTCCCATGTGGCAACATCTTTGACACCCTGGACCAAGAAAGACCCAACATTTGTCTACAGTTATCATTGCAAAGCGGCCTTCATTTATCTGAAGGAGAAATAATTTAGTGCACTACTACCGATGGTTCTAGATTAAGGGGCGATGATTGAGGTATTATGTGATGTTTTAGGACAAGTCTTGGGGTGTGTGATGACTCCACAATAGGGGTAATCTCTTATGGGTCTAGGTAGTTACATCCCCATGAGGGAAACTATGCCACCCATGATTTGGAGCTCACAACAGTTATGTTTGCACTAAAGTTGTGGTGGCACTACCTCATCTTTGAGCACATTGTGGTCCCCACGGATTACCAGAGCATGAGATATATCTTCTCCTAGCAAGACCTAAACTTACGGTAGTGGAGTTGGATGTAGTTTCTTCAAGACTATGATGTCGATATTTCCTACACCATAAAAAGGGGAATTTGCTGGCTAATTACCTGAGTAAGAAGTCACAAGAAAAAAGTGGTTCGAGTGTCAGAAGATTCTTGGAAGGCAATAGAGGATTTGGATTCCCAACAAATAGATTCAAGGATGGATGAAGGTTGAGGTTGTCTATTTTAGATGATAGTGAAGACTTCACTATTGCGGCAGGTGGAGGAGACTCAACGGGGAGACTCAGAGGATGAAGTAACATGTGATTGTGTTATCCAGGGAAATACTTTAGAAGGATGGTCGGAAGACATGTAGAATCAGATGATGTTTCATGGGAATTTGTTCCTCCAAGGGTAAATTCACAAGAGTGTTCTTGTTGAGTTCCAAAACTCACATGTGGCGGTGCACATAAGATTTTCCATGATGTATCGAGGCTTGAGAGGTCATTTTCTGTGGCAAGGGGTAAAGAAGGTAGTGACATATTTTGTGGAAAAGTGTCTCATATATCAGTAGGCGAAGGTTGGACACCACATACTATGAGGTTAGTTACACACTTTATATGTCCCTAAGTGGAAGTGGGATGACATCTCGATGGATTTTTTCATCGTACTAAACATATATCAAGGGGGTTGTCATTCCATCTGGGTTGTGGTGGACCAGTTGAGGAAATCGGCTCACTTCCTGAAAATCAAGAAGTCGAGTGCGGTGGATGCCCTATCATCGCTGTACATGGATGAGGTGGTGCAGATTAATGGTGTTTTGAGGTCTATATTCTTTAATCTGGTTACCCAGTTTACCTCCTGGGTCTGGAAAGGATTTCAAAATGCATTTGGACCCCAACTATTCCTAAACAATTCATTCCACTGCCATATAGATGTGAAGATAGAGCACACCATCCAAACATGTGAGGATATTCTACGAGAATGTGTTTTACACTTTTTGGGATCATGGGCACGACACTTGCCTCTGGTAGTGTTTTCATACAACAATAGCTATCACTAAATAATTTTAATAACTTATCTTGATGCCTTGTTCGAGAGGTCATGTCACTCAACAGTGTGCTGGACAGATGTCGGGGATGCAGGTGTTCTTGGCCCCGATGTTTTTCATAGATTGACCTAGGATATTCAGCTTATACGAGAGAGGATAATGGTGGCCCATGACCAAAAAATGTCTTATGCTAATAGTAAAAGTATACCCTTGTAGTAGGAGGTCAGGGACCATGCATTCTTGAAGGTCTCCCCTTGATGTTGTCAACGGAGGTTCGACAGGGGGAGTAAGAATTATCCTAGGTTCTTCATACCATTCGAGTTGTTGCGGTGGGTCATTAAAGTGTCGTATCTGCTAGTGCAACCACTACTGATATTTAAAGTGCATGATGTTTTCCATGGTGCTCATCTCCATCAGTATCTTCATGATGATTTGCATGTCCTCGACTGGGGAACGGTGGATATTGGGGATGATGCGACATTCGTAGAGAGACCAGTGAGGATTGAAGGTCATGAGGATAAGGTGATTAATTGATGCACCATTACATTATTTAGTGTGTTATGAAGGAATGGAGGCCTCAAGGAGTGTACCTTGGAACAGGTGGCATAGATGTGAGCCAAGTACCTAGAGTTGTTTTTAGTTTTCTCTATTTTTTCGTACTAGATTGTGATTTAATGCTTGCCCTGGTTAACTATGAAATATGTTGTTTTCCTTGATACTCTGAATTTGAGAGAAGGGTCCTGATGGTGGGAAAGGGAGGAACTGATCCCTAATCAAGACACATTATATTGGATGCGACTAAAGCAGTGTGGGAAAGTCATTTCCCGCCAAGGTGGATAGTATCATGACACAAGGGAATGGCCTCCCTGATATTTATGTCTAGATATCGAAACATTTATAGGTTTGTGAGGTTACATGGGGGAGAGGAGTAGTAGTGTATCTGAGTTTGATTAAAAGATAGATGAAGAAGATTTGTTCCTAAATATCAAGGTTGTTCGGGCATTCGAAAAACTCTATGGTTGTTTGTCTTCGAGTGGTATATTACAGGGTGGTTGTATAAACCCATCTATTATATCCAGGTCTATACATGAATTCTCGATGATGTGAATAGTTTTAGAGGTATCTGATGTAATGGGATAGAAACTCCTAGTCCATTAAATTTACAAAAAACTCAGTCCCACAGAAACAGTGGCACAGGTCATGGCAGAAGCCTGACAGTGGAACCAGTCACGTTAGCACCGAGACGGTGGCATCGTTTTTGACAGCACCATGTCGGGGCACTATGATGGATTCAACAGTCATGACATCATCTTGATGGTGGCACCAGTCATGAGAACACCGTGACAATGGCACTGGTAACATTGTCTCACATTAATGGTGGCACCGTGAGAGGCACACACCAAAACTGTGGCAACGCATATGGTGTCTCACTAAACCATTAGCACCGTAAAGGTTGAACCATGATAGAGACACTGTTACGGTGTCTCACCAAAACCATGTATCACCCTTTTTCAGTTTCCTTGTTTTTCTAATTCTTCACCTGCAACATATCTTTTGAAATAAAAGTGTTTAATACCCCATTTTAATCCATTTTAAAGCCCATAAATGATATCTAAAATCCTCCAAGAGCCAGGAAACCCTTGAATTACAAAAAAATGTTGATTTTCCTCAATGTCACACATTTTCCCGTACATTCCAGTTCCGCCCCTGTTATGCATTTTCATTTGATTAAAAGAAATAATTTAATGCATATCTATTATGGAAACCTCTCTGAAAGGAATTATAAAATACCAATTAAATTCATCATGTGTAACCGTCTAACCTCATAGTAAACCCACGATCGGTCTTTAAATCCATTCATGATTTTTTCATATCTTATAACTCTATGATCTAGCCTTTTTATCATAGGATAATTCTTTCCTTCTTCTTCATGGATGGTTCTTTCCTCTTCTTGGTATGTTTTTCCCCCTTCCCGAGGCATGTGGTGCGCCTATGTTGGATCTTTTTTGCTCACTCGTGGAGTCCCCTATGTTTTTCAATTGCATGTCGTGCATCCCAAGTTATTGGTGCATGGAGAGAAACATTGATTATTGATCATCTAAGTAGGTTTACTCATTCATCACTATATAAAATTTATAATGTTGAGTGGGTTTGAAAATGTTTATACTGGAATGGATGAAGTCGAACCATAATGAAGATAATAAAAGGACTTTTAAAAACTGAAGGGATGTATTGATGGTGTTGTTGTACAAATTTACCCATCTTTATATATTGAGATCTATATAGTCTTGTGTCCACTGAAAATCATGGTCGTTGGAGGCCTTTCCTTGAAAACTAATGGACCCATGTCTTTTTTGATAATTGAATGGATCTAACATGGAAATTTGTTTATAATTTATAATTGCTTGATTAAATGGATTTTCAGTGAACAATAATCATTGTGTGATCACCTCAGTTAACCAAACGGAAAGAAGTAACATAAGGAATGGTGTTTTTGAATATGGAAACCTCTATTTCATTGTTTTCATGAAATGTCTGTGGTCGATGTTCTTTATCCTTGTGGTGTGACATGGGTGGGGATGGGATCCCCTATTATGGAAAAGTTGTTGTTTTGTGGAACTAAGGCTTGTGGGGACATATTGTGGGGCTTTGTTTTGTTCCAAAACATTGATAGATCTCACAGATCCCTTTTTTTGTTGTGACATTACATGAGAACTGGGTGTGAATTCTTAAATTGCTACATGGATGTTTTTCCTTTCTTTTATTTTGGCTATGCCTGTTAGTTTCCCGATGGTTAAGAATTATTTAAATAGAATCACATGAATTTTAAAACATGTATTGGTTTAATGGGGAATTATTTTCTGAGAATAAGTTGTGTCTTGGTTGTGGTAGTGGTGCTTCTTATGAATAAATAGTAATTAGGGTGCTTGTGTATGAGCTGGTTTTGGAAACCATAGACCAGGATGAGTGGTTGTTACCTATTTGTATAAATTAGTTTTTATGTTTTTTGTTCATTCCCCACACAAGTTGAGAACATCATGCTGATCACCCCCATTTCATGGTGGATTGTGTTTTTCCAACACTCCTATTAGTGGAAGGTTATTATCTCATTTTTTTATCCCTTTCCCATGTAGCCCAAAACTATTTGTGTAGGTTGTGATAGCCTGAGGTCCATTATAGACCATGAATCAATGGGAAGGGTAGTTGTGGTGGTTGGCCCAGTTGCGTGCAGGCAAGTTGTTTCTCAAGTTTCTTCAAGATGAGGGTCTGGTGACTTCTGGCATGACAGTAGTGTTCTAGACTAGGTGTATTTGGGTGTGGTGATAGTTGTTCTAGACTAGGTGTGTATGGGTGTGGTTATGATTGGTTGTTGTGGAAAATGTGTTTACGGGCGGGGTGTGAGTATATGGTTTCCCAGGTGTGTATGGGAGGGGTATGGCATTGAGACTATGATGAGAATGGTAAGGATGGTTTGTCACATAGGATGTCTTTAATAACACATCGGAAATTGATGAAGAGTACCAAATCATTGATGTGTTATTACTATTAACTTACCTAAATTGTGTTATTTTGGGAGTGTTCCTTGGTGTGGTTTGGGTGGATAGTTTACTTTCTAGGTGATCTAGTTATCTCATTATCTAATGTTTAATTATAATTCCTCCCCACTTGTGCACGATAGATTTTGGATTTCCCTATCGAGTATACCTGTAAACTTACTGTATGTATATTAAACTGTTTTCAAGTTTCCAGGAAGACATCAAGGACTATGTGGGACCGTACTAGTTTGGATGTTGGGACAATTGTTGTTATTTTTTTTCTTTAATTGGTATTTACCTTCGTTGTTTTCCTGTATTGTAGTACCTTTTATTTGAAACATGAATATGGGAATGGATTGTTTGGGCATTACGGTTACTTCCAGTTTGGGTGTTGTTTGGGACTTACTATCAAATATCATGATCCTAAAATATAAAAAGGGTAATTCCTTCTATTTACATGAGATTTTATACCCTTGGTGCTAGTTGTCACTCCATGTCCTATTGAAGGCGGGTCTCCAGGGGTCGTTATATCTCCTTCTACCTAAGTATTGAAGGGTTTGAGAATTTACTGTCCATTTCTATCATCATGGTGAAGGCGGGTCACGAAATAATTGAACCATTCATCTGATACCAACATTTTGTAATCCATACTTTTACTATTATCACTACAAGATTATTTAAAATAATAAACCATAAATATTATAATATGATTGTAATGGCCTACCGTATTTCAAATACTAGTATCATAAAACATGCATGTGAGACTAAAAAAATTATTATTTAATTCTCTATTACGAGTTCGTAAAACCTTTTTAGCTTTCTAAAAACATGTGAAATCACTGATAGCACATAAATTTTTTTTATATAAATACCTAGTAATTGAATAAAAATGTTAATTAGTCATAATGTTTAAGCCATAAATATAACATGTTATCATAAGCATAATTCGATGATTAATTCAATTGATGAATGAAATAAAGAATATAGTCTCAATAGAAAATGGAAATATATAAAAAATGTAAGAAAAACATATATGACATTTAAATTAGTCGATTCAAATAGAACAGACAAAAATCGATGGTGTAAAATGTCTAAAAATGGATTAAGGATTCTCATTAATCCAATATAGGGCTTCACATGAGACTATATCATTTTACAATTCATTCGAGCCCTATCTGGGCACAACCAAAATAACTTGTTCATTATATATTTGTGTAACCTAAAGGGAATCAGTCATAATTTTTAATATAAAAATTACCCCTATAAATAAAATGGTTTGTTCAATCATTATTCATATCATATTTATTGGAGATGTTATAATGATGGAATTTCATAAGTTATAAAAATTACTGTCATTATCCATAACATGAATGAAATAAAAGCTACTTATATATTTGAGATATATATTTAAATAATCTGTATGAAATACATTACCTGAAATTTTTACTTAATTGATGAAATTAAATTTTATAAATTTATTAAAATTCCTAAGGAAAATAACATTTTTGTGTTGATTAATTTAAAAGGTTTCAATCATGTATGTTAATTTTTTAAAATATAACAATAAAAATTTCATGATGATAATTACATTTCCATTTTAAATATTAATTAAAAAATATTAAAAACTAATGAATGTATTTTTATAAATTCATTCGAGACATTAAAAAGTAATTATTAATGCATTTATTTGACATGGTGGTGGATAGTTTTACTTAGGACTAATAGGTTAAAAAATGTTAATAATCACTCATTTTTCTAAAAAACTACAAAATTGCCATTTTTTAGAAAATGAACAAAAACTAATTTTTTTTTAAAAACTGATATTTTTAAAATGTTCATTCAAAAGAAATAGTAAGAAAAATATTATTTTTAGAAATCATTGTTTTAGAAGGATTTTCTATGTATAATAGAAAAATAAAATCATATTTTCATAAAAACATTTTCTCAATAATTTTAGGTAAAATTTAGTGTAAATGTGAAATTTAATTGAAAAATTACTTAATAAAAACTAGATAATAATTATTAAGTCATTTATTAGTCAATGATCAAATAATATAATAAAAAAAAAATTCATGAATAAAAAATCCTCATAAAAATAATATTTTAAACTAATATTTTACTACTTTGGTTAAATTTTAATACTCACATCCCATCACTAAGGAAGATAAATTAAAACTAAAAATATCATGAATTAAGAATAATTAATGATTTAGTATGCAATGGTAGGTATATATACCTATCAAATTAGATTATGTGCATAAAATAACATGGGCCTCAAATAAGTGTGTTTGAGTAGAACCATTTCAAAGTTCATATCTTTGATGTGTGGGTTAATTAATTTAGTTATTATTTTTGGACGTTGTAAATCCTCAAAAATATAAGATAATAAAATTATAAAACAATGAAATTATATTTTGACCTAATATTTTTATAATATAAACAATAAATGGAATGTGAGTCATGAGACAACATACCTTGCTCTACCATTTAGTTGAGCACACATTAACCTAATTTTAATTTGTTATTAAAATGTAAATTACTTAAAAAAATATTAATATTTGTTATAAAAAGAATTATCCTTTTTTAATATGTTATTTCCTTTTTGTCAACAATCATACATTAACACTATTTTTTTGTAAACTACATTATGTTCTAGGAAGTGATTCATTGTGAATGTTTTAGACCATGGAAATATGATATAGTTACATAATCTATAGAATTATATTAATTTTTTAAACATGACTTTTTCATTATATAAATCATATAAATGCATATTTTATATCGATCATGGAGAATGAATAACATCACTTGGTGGAGATGCCATGTAGAAAGTATACATGAGAGACACTATGATTTCAATTAATAGTTACTGAATAAGGAAGTGGACTGTAAATTGACATTATAAATCCAATATCATATATATATATATCATATAACCATTCCATTTATCAATTTTCACCTTCATTTTAGTAACTCATAGAAAAATGAATCAAATATCGTTTTGAGGTTGTAATACACCGTACACATGACTAACTATATGATATTATCTATTGAATTTAAATAATGAATATATATATGATAATATAATTAAATAGTTATAATAATATCTCAAAAATTATATATAATCAATAAATAAATTATTATATCCCATATTGATAAACAGTGATGGATAAATATAATTTTGTAGGATCACGAGGCCGTAGTCGTTTTTATACAAGATTAATGATTTAATTTATCTTTAGAGGGATGAAGAAATTTTATTTGGTCACTCACATATCATAACAAAATACTAGATTATGGAAGACGTGTTTGATGCTATATTATTATGTTTTAATAATATTCAATGGAGGTGTAGGATGAAAAAAAATTAAAAAACTATTTGATAAGTGTGATACATCTTTTTTAGTGAATCTCGTTTGGTTTTAACCAAAATCATCATTATTTTGAATTCTAATCTTGAAAAGGAATATAGATTTATAGTATATAGGTATTTAAATTTTTAGGTAAGGGATTGGTTAGGATAATCTTTTTTGGATGTGTGAAATGTAAAAGAGAGGGGGTGGCCTATAATAGGTGAAGGAGATGAGATTCATGGGAATTTAGAAAAGTAATAAATCCGTTGATATTTTTATTATGAGACAATGATATAAAATATAAAATTTTATAAGATATATAATATGTAATGTAAAAATATTACAATCTAGTTATAATTATCGATGTATTGGGTAATGTTTAACAATTATCTTTTTAGTTTTATAATAGGTAAATCATTTTTAAATGAAACACAATAAATAAATTTCTTATTTTCACAATTACGAAAGTAGAAATTAGTGTTAACTATATTAGATAGTAAAAAATATTTTTATTCCCAATTTGGTATCCATTATTCACAATTTACTCACCTATTCCGGATAATTTAATAATAAATTAATCTCAAAGACAATATGAAAAAAATAGTTTTTCAGGAAATGCAATTTCTTAAGAGAATAATGATCTCATAACAAATATATGACACATAATCATAATTAGAACAAATTTAGTATATATAACAAATACACATAATATATATAATTTTTGATAAGGGGTTTTTTAATTATTTAAAATAGATAAACATTATAAAATGATAATTATTTTTTAGAAAAATAGTTTTTCAAATTGTAAAAATAAATATATTCTAAAATAAAATTTATTAATCAATGAAATAAAATAAATTTTATTTAATATATGTAAATAATAATTATAATAATATTAATAAATTAAAATTATAATGGGGAAAAAATTATAGAAATTTTGTTTCAATTTTATAAAAAGTGGTGTTTTCTATTTTAACTAAAAATATAAATATTTTTTTAAAAAAATATCAAAGGTTCATTATAATTAAATATTGATAATATAATTCAAAACATGAAATTTTTTACCAGAAAAAATTTAAATGTTGGAAAAAAATATTTTAAAATTTTCTATTCATGGATAATCATTACCACCATTAAAAAAAATTGCATTTACGATATCAATTATATTATTTGCCAAATATTTCTTCTAGTATAAGTAAACAATATATAACATTTAATTGTATATTATAAATATGTAAAAAGTATAATTATCAAAAAAAATATTCAGTTCAATGCATACCCTACATCTTAAATTCTAGGCTATAAAGGTCCTGTTTAAATAATAACATCATAATAGTTAATCACGTTTTGTTTCCACATGGTGTCACTATGTTGCACACTATAAAAGAAAATGAATTTAAATAAAAAAATGTATCTAAATTTCATAGATTGTTACTTTATCTAATAATATTGGTGTTTCATTCAATATATGGTATTGAAAATGATGTTATAATTTTCATTTATATTGGTGTTACATGTAACGTAACATGTTTTTGTTTAGGTTTAAATTTCAAATGGAATTTGAAAATACTCATTTGAGAGATGGGTGGTTTTGAATTTTGAAAATACCAGAAAGTTTATTAGGGTTTTAGTATACTAAATTGATGTTTTTGGTTGTATGTTATGCATCAGTTGAGGTCTCATGGTTTCAATTAAAAATTTTAGGAATAATGAATTAGAATACTATTGAGAAGAGCTTCAGTTGGAAATTTACATCATATATTAAAGATGTGGCCTAAATTTCGTTCAGGGAAGGTGGATGATAGGTTATCAGAAGTGCATTTTTTTATGGATTACCTTGAGTAATTCAGCATGTGTTTCTAATACACATTTGATTTTGGTTCAAGATGGTTAATATATAATCGACAAAAATTATGTGGAAACTATTTTTTTAAAAGAATCTAGAGGCTCAACACATTATTGTTCTTCATGCATAGAGGCTGCACTTTTCAAAGTTACATCCTCACCCTCTTATATGTTTCATGTTATCTCCTCTGTCCAGTGCCTAGATTTATATTTTTCCGACTCATTGTTTCATAACATGGATCCATTGACACTAATTAATTGTTTTGTTTTACTGTATTTTTTTTGTATATTTCTGTGAGATAATATGACATATTTTAAAAGAGGGTTTCAATTTATTCAATTTCCCTCAAACCATCTAGATTCAATTACTGATAATAGATGTGTAGACAATCCATTTTATATGGTGTCTAGTTTATATATTTTATAATAAATTGTAGCTCATATATAATATACTATGTTGTGATACATGACATGTTCTAAAACTGATACCATTTTATTATTTAATTAAATACATTGAATATAATTCATTGAATTTTTGGTTCATTATAGACAAAATTGAACTTTTTGAGGATATCATCCTCCGTTGAAACAACTCCATTGTGAGTTCATTATGTACAAATACAATTTATAGACTCATATTACTTAAATTAATTGTCATTCATAATTTTATAGTTATTCAATAATATTATTGATTGTATTCATCTTCCATATTTTTTAATAAAACTATCCTTCACTTTCTCTATCATCATAATTAAAAATAAAAAATCATTTTTAAATAAAATGAAAAAAATAACAGGAATGGAACACCTTTTGTAAATTTGAATGGTTATTATTCCAGAATATTTACATGTCTATCCTTAATTGGTATGTATATACTATGTTGAGGAATGCTCATGGAAATTGGATCTTGATTATTTATATGTTGATTTTTGATATGAATTTCATATAGATATTATCAATATTATTATTAAAATTCTATTTTTAAATGACTTAATTAATTTTATTATGTATTGTGATATACATGGGATCCTCTTTATCTAATTCCATTGAAAAAAAAACTCATATGATACTGATATTTATCTTTTAAATGAGAGATATATGGGTTTTCATTAATGGAATTCCATGGATGGGTCCTTGGATGTTTAAAATTATATGTTCCATGTCTGATACATGGGATTCCTTTTTTACATTATGAAAAGTAATGATTCCTATTAAAAATGAATTGTATTATTTGTTGAGTGATACACGGGTTATCTTTTTGTATAACATCATTGATATGATCCAAGGATAGATAACTTTGAATACAGTTTGAGCGATACTTTGGTTTCTTATTTATGGAATTCCATGGCTGGGTTCATAGTGTAGTTTGATGTTATTTGAAATATATGGATATAATCTTGATGAAACAATGAAGAGGAGATTGTAAATTAATGGAATCAAATCCCTCCATTGGATATAAATTAGTCACTATGTATTGGAATTATTGGATAGGCTCCGGGGATATATGAAATCTATCATGCTTTCTAAATTATTACATAATTTTAGGGAAAATCATTATGATTATGTTATAAATGACATGTATAATCCCATTATTATATTCTTAGTTTTATGACCCATAAATAAATATATATATATATATATATATTATGAACCCTTATGTTATATATGTGATACATGGTAATGTTTTAAATTCTACTAATGTAACATGGTCATGGAATCCCCTGAGTCTTTGTGAGATTCATAATATTACCCATGGAAACCTAATTTATGCATCATGTCCTGGTTTTTAATAGTATCCAAATATATATATAATTATTTAACATTGTATATAAATATATATATATATTAACATTGTTTTTCTTATTCCCATACATTATAGATTACCCCAAATCAGGTTTGGTCAACAAGGGGTCCTTGGGATGCATTAGCCCAACATGATAACATTATTTATGTATCTATTGATTATTAATTTATACAAAAAGTATGTAATATTTTAAATTCACACACTATCATATTATGTATACACCATTAGTGGTGACACAATATGTATATCAAACACCCTGTTAAGGCTGCCTTTACACCAAGGTACCTGAATATACAACCTGGGTGCCGGACTAGGTTATTTTGAATTTGGCCATATTGTGTTGGTTGTAAATATAAGATAGGACAATAAGACAAATCCATTGGTGAGCATTCTAGATGAGATAACCTCGAGAATATTTATTTTTATTTTGTTTATTTAATTATTGAAATATATTATATGACCAAATGTATATTTACTACATAATTTTCTTATATAATTGGGACTCAAATCACATGATTATATTTTATGTGTGGGCCAATTTAGTAATTTGTTTTCATTATCTTCCACTAATCAGCCAATAATTTTTTCTACTTCAACTTTTGATCAATTTATTTATTATATCTTATACCACTGTTCTGAACTCATATTGTGGGTAAATTATCCACACTACAAAATTAGTTTACCCTTACTTATAGTAGGAAATATTTAGCATATAGGCTGGATGGCTTGCAGTCATGTGGATGACTACCTCTGAGCATCATTTAGAGGTTACCAGGTTGGGGCAATACAAAGTGATGTTATAACAATTTTATGATCCATTTTCATACTATTTTAAATTAGTATAATGGATGTTTGATATATATTCTATAATGGAAACTTTTCTTATTTTGGGATGATTAACCCACACATGGGAAAATGAACAAGAATCAAGGGTGGAGATTATTGTTCAGGGACTTCTATATTACAGTTGGTTATGATTTCACATATAGTGCATCGTGTATTATCTGATGCCGACTGATTTATAAAATTAAATGACTTTTACACTACACTTGGTATGGAATTGATATAGTATTACATGAATTTTTATATGAAAATATAGATTCACATTCCAGATATATTCCATTCCATGTAGGTTTTGTTCATTTAATGCCTACAATATTGGATTTTTGACTTAGGTGTTGATCATTTATTAGTTATTATTTATTATTATTTATAGTGAAACATGATTACATGATTATTATTAATTTTAACATGATTATGTATCTTGTGTATCTTATTACAATAATTAGGTAAATATTTTCCATGTTTACCAAAATTTAATTCCTATGATATAATTCCATGTTAAAAAAGTAGACATAAAATTATTTATTACTAGGTCTATAGTAACCTAAAATTTGTTTCCAAAATATATTGATGGTGGTTCATTAACTAAAAAAAATATTAAATTATAGATATATCTATCAATAGTTTCTTGGGATGAAGCCTGATGTTTTTTTTAATTGGGAGATAGTTTCCAATATAAAAAATGTATAATCTCATTATAAATTATAATAATGTTATAGGGCATAATTGATTCTTATTTTATGATCTTTATATACCTATAAATTTTGATATAATAGAAAAATATTCTATACCACAGGATGTAAAATAATTTTTTCAATTATGCATTATATTTTAGAATTGATCTTATTATGTATTTCATGTCTTGTTATTCTAGGTTATAAAAACAATATGGTTTTCAGACATTTATAATTAATATAAAATTCTATAATATGAAATTTTAGATGAAAGCAAAATAGAACAACTGTATCCTTGTATGTCACATTATTTTAATATTTGTAAATACAAAACACCATTGCAGTATATTCCTTATGAATTTGTATGGTTATTTAAAATTTCATCAGTTTCTTATATGGGCTAACATATTGACATATGGTGGAATCATTCTTGACCAGTCCCCTCATTAATGTATAAAAGACCTATTATATTATTCTATAGATATAGGGATGAGTTAATTATACTATAATTTAAAACCAAAATGTTGTTTTAATTTATATATTTCAATTTATAATCTCTAAAACTAATACAATTTTGTGACATACTCCAAAAAAAATTCAATAATGATAGGGTTTATTATGAAAAGAGCCTAAATAATGTTCAAGGTAATGATTCCCTGATAACTGGTAAATAATATTTTTAATTGGGGATGTCTGTTTTTATAGATTATATATAAGAAAATTAAATATTTAAATATTGAATGGGGTTTAGTTATCCCTCGTGTATGTATTGTTTGGAAGTTCATATATCATTCCTTAGAATAGGTAAATGATAGTTTTATATAGGTGTCTTTTTAACATTTGTGATAGGTGGTTGTTACTAGTGACCTTTTCAAGAATATCATCTTTGTTGGGTCGACACATTCTTATTTCATAAGGGCTAGTGAAATATAGGTATATCCCTTATTACATCCATGTATTTAAAATTTCTTTTATATGTATTCTGACAGGAGTGTATTATTTTCCATTTATCCCAGGCATGACTATTAGTATCTAAAATAATATTTTTTCATGATGGCGGGAAATTCATCAAGAATACCATTTCTAATGGAATGAGTGTATAGAAATTACAAATTTCTGTTAATTTTATATTCAAAGGTCATGGTTAGACACCTAGTAGTTTATGTGTCCACTCTTACTCTTCTTTAGTGTTGGAAATCATGGGCGATAATAATCTTTTTTTATAGTAATATAGGATAGTATTACTATGGATTAGTTAATTTTGTTTGACATTATATACTAGGATGAATAGGGAATATAATCCTTAGGAAAATATCAATGATGTGCTATTTTCCATGTGAAGTTACACAGCCTTTGGCATCGATACACTTTGTAACCATTGAGTCTATAAAATGGTACATAAATGTGTATGATAATTGTTTAAATTGTATAAGTAATGTTATATTCCACTTTTATCAGAAATTATATCTATGTTTTATTGATGTGTGATGAAAATCTAACAGGACCCCTTAATATGGATTATGTTGTAAAAGAACTAGGTTTCAAAACACTTCTGGTCAGGTTGGATGGGATTTTACACATGATTACAAGGTATGTATTTCCCTAATATAGGAGGATATTAATGAATATATCTATGTAATTTATCATTTATAATGTTTTTATGTTTATATTTTCTCACCTTTCATTAACTCTTGTTAAAATTATGTTTCCATTGTTTAGGGTGCGTAGTCAGCGGTTGATGTATCTTATGTCATGGAAAGAGATTATTTTTTACTAAATGATGAATAGGGTAATAATAATGTATAAAGAATCATGTTGAAATTATTTTAGCATATCCATCCAGTCAAATTTAGAGGTACCAAGAAAGGACCATTTTTAAATTATTGGATTGCTTTTATATTCCAATTGGGCTACTATTTTTTTATGATTTGGTTCTGGTAGGAAACCTTGATGATGATATAGTTGTTTGAGTATTAAACACCTTAAAAAATACATACCATGGAATAAAACTATTATTCATGATTGTGTAAAATAATAATTATATATTATTAATTTAATGTTTATTGGTAATGGGAACTCTTTGTCTGGTGAATTTTAGGTCCTTCAAAAGAGTCATTTGTAGGTGGTCTTGATGTCCCTTCCAATGTTATGTGAGATTGTAGTTGGATTAGAACTATATAGAGAACATTATTTTCTTGTTCCAAGAGTTCCTCAGGTCCATATTTCAAATCATATATATCTTACTAGCATACCCTTTTCATTGGGAAAATCATTCTCATATATTGACATTGTCTTCGTACAATATGCTTACATTAGTTATAAACTAAGCTTAAGGGGAAAAGATTAATTTTACCTTCTACATCAATATATAATCTCTAGGAGAGTTATTTTTTATTATTTTTTTATTGTTAATTTTACGTTAACTCTTGTATGATACTTCATTTCCTGAGTAAGAACGCATTTGAGGATCCCACACATCAACCAGTTTATTAACATATGTCCATTGGGATTTTCCAATCATCTAATGTGTGGATGTTTTGGCTATGACAAACATATGTATTATAAATATAGTGTTTGTAATTAATTTAATATGAATATTAGAATTCCTTATATGGTTTAAAGGTTATCTCAATCATTATTCAGACTCATATGGGATGTTTTGAGATAAACTATCCAGGTGTGTTGGATCAGGTATACACAATGTTCATATTGAGGCATGCAAACATAAATAAAAATGTATTGGTTTCTCTAGGAGTTTTCATCAGATGTTTTACACTATTTTTTGAACATTCTAATGATAAAAATCGGGTTAGATAAGTAATGGTTTCATGTTTTCGGAAGGGGTACACAAGCCATCAATGGAATTGTTTTCAGAGTTGTCAGACTAACATGGATCGATTGTGTTTATTCATGTGTTACTAAATGAGGCTACAGAGTAAATATTTATATATATTCATCAGGAAGAAACAAGTGAAATGTGTTATGGTTGAGTATTTTATAAAAATCATGGTCAGTTATTTTATTTTATGTAGATTTGGTGTCTACCATTTGGTCATTCTAGGAATCGGTTCATGAGAATTGTTATAATGTTATTGGCAAGTGTAACTTGGAAATATCAATGGTTGGGAATAATAGGGCTCATAATTTCCCATTAAATTTTAGAATTCATAGTGGTATGTAACATATAAATTTTTATGGTCATAGATATGACTATGTAATCATGTCAAATGTAATGCATGATAATGAAAGCACTATTTCGATGTTTTAGTTTTAATAGTAGCACTTGATTGAGATTTAATAGAACATGTACCTTAAAATTTGATATGTTGTTTATAGGTCTGTTGGATGTATAATAATCTATGCAGGTGTTCAAAAAATTAATCATATTACTTAGGTTGGTTGATGTTTCATGGTCCCCCATTAATTGTTGCAGATTATAAGTTCAAATTTGGGGAGGATAAAAGTACTTGTGCATTGGATTGGGTTGAAATTTCCAAATGATTTAGGAATTGTTCATTTATAGGATGTATTGGTTTAATTTTTTGGAATTATTATGTGGTTATATTGTTTTTAGAGTGAAAAAATTAGATAAATGTTATTTTTAATTATACTTTTTTAGGTTTGGAAAAACTATATAGGAAAAACGAATGAATGAACTACTAAAAATAGTTGATGGATGAAAAGAACAATGTGTATTTTAGACAAGATGTAAACTAAATTAATGATGTGTATTCAATACATGATGTGAATTTTGATAACTAAATAGGCGTGGTCTGTTTATTTTAGTGTAACTCTGGTGTGCTTACCCCAAGGAATCCATGATGTGTATATGTTATTCAGTGTGATTTTGGTTCACAACATATAAAAGATAGATGACGTGTATTATTTTGATTGAAATTTTTAAAAAGGTAGAAGGGGGTCGACCCATAGTTTTTCATAATTGCCATATGGTGTATTCTTTTACAACACCTTATCCCAATCTTGTCATGTTCATGGGATTTCATGCACATGATTTCAAAACTCCATGTTATCAATATCATTGAATATTTTGTTAAAAACTCCCAACTCCACTTCATTATATGCTTTAATTTTTTAATATTTTTGGTATTTTTTTGGCAGATATAATAAATCTTATTTTTAGTTAAGTTGTTTGTTTCATTGATATCTCTATAATCATCACTAATAAAATCATGACATTGTAGGAGTTGACAATCCATCGAATAATTTGTTTGGTATATATCGTTTTTATTGATTTATATATCATTTATAATATACGAAATTGTTCCACCTAATGGATTCCCATTGAATTGATGTATAAATTTAAAATTGGTGATATATAGAATCAAATTATATAAATTGTGGGACTTTTTTACCCCAATTTGAATTGTTTTAGGTTATAAATATAAATTCAAAACATCCCTCATTGAAGTCATTATTATATCTATCGTTGATAGAATATTATTATAAAAATTCATAAAAATGGTAAATTTAATAGTAAATTCATAATTTGATGGATTATATTCATATCAAACATTTTATAATAAAACAACCACTCAGATAATATGTATTTCGTATTTAAAAGGGAAAATTATTTTGAAATAAATGGGAATGATTAGTTGGTATAGTCCATCAAAAGTATATGTGATTGGTGATATGAGATGATTATGTATAGGGGGCACCTAAATCATGATTCCTATTTCGTGATGAGGAATGATCATATATATTCCCAATAAATTAGTTATATATAGATATGTGATATGGAATTCTTATAGTTATGGACTTTCTTATTTTCCTAAGTCAAATGTTTAAAGGTGTAAATGATTTTTATCAACCCATTGGATATACATGGGTTCCTCTACATGGAACAACATAGATAGGTTCATAGAATATTAAGATTTCATTTCAAAATGTGTGATCATTGGGTTCTATTATACAAAAATAATAGGATGAGATCAACGAATATTTGAGATTATATGTACCATGAGTGAAACAAGGGTATCATGATTTTGGAGCACCAAGGATAGGATTATAAGTTACATATGTTATATTCATCCCAGTAGGATACTTGGGATTACATTTTGTAAAACACCATGGACGATCTATTGTACCAAATTTCATTACACATTCCCTAAATGATACATCAGTTTCCAATTTACAAAATACCATGGGTTGACTAATATGGAAGATAAATGTTACTTGTTATGCATGTGATTACACTTTTACTAAATTCCATGTACGGGCTCATAAACTTACAACATCACGTGACTCCTTCAATGACACATGTCTCCATCAATTCCGGATGTCTTATATGGTCTAATAGGATGAATGGGATCTATCAAACATGATTAAAAAATTACACATGTTTAGTGGTTCATCCATAATTGAATATAAGACATCACATGATAACTAAAATCATTAGTTGATGGGGATTATGAGACTTATTTAATCTATGAACCCTTTTATTATTGTTGTTATACATGGGAATGGAATCCATTCATATTTTATTACACATGGATGTAATTTTGGGAATCTTTTGAAGAATCATAATATTACCAAAGGATTCCAGAGTTATGCACTTGGTCTAGTTTAGTAATAGTATCAAGATATATATGGAAATTTTTATCACTACATATATATTCCATATAAATGTATACATATGGTTTCATATTTAGATTCATTTTAAATTAGGGTGAATGTGGTTTGATCATCTTGGGTCCATATGGAGCTTGATTTTGAATTATATATTCTATTTATTTATCTACTACTTATATAGATATATCCACACTCAAAATAAGTTAATAATGATAAAATTAACTATGACTTAGAAACATTATTTTTCGTCCTTCTTACTATATCTCAAAGAGTGCTTAATATTTTAATGCTTTGAGATACCTGAAAAATTATCATGGTTGTAGGATCGTGTTCTTTGGATTACACAAGTTCTTTTATATGTGTACCTAGAATATAGATGAAGAAGGTTGTTCCATATATCAAGATGTTAATAGAGATAAACATGATACATGTAACGCCCCGACCCCAGTTACCCAGAGTCGGTGCATTATTACATAACATTGGCATGATCACAAGAAAGATCAAATCTCAAAAGACCGATTGGTTTAGTAGCCTTGGAAACACTAGATATATTCATAATGTTATACATTACATCATAAAGAGAAAAACTACTACAAAAACATAGTCTCCATATCCCACACTAATATCCCCACATACTATTCCTGCAGGTCATTCATAAATTTCTACTTCACATCCTGGGAAAATAAAACTTAGAAAAGGGGTGAGCTCAAATGCCCAGTAAGGATAACAATATAGCGTAAACTTTCATAGATAAGAATAAACATATAAGGAAATGTATAACTTAAAACAAAAGCCTTTTAAACATGAACTTCAACATAGTAGGGAAAAAATGAAATAATTCCATTTACTTATTCACATGGATATTCTACTAATCGAATAATCACATGCAATATCAATTACCACTTTCATGACGATGGAATCCATAATTCCAGACTATCATAACCACATAGCCAAGCCCTCGTGCCAGGACTACAAATAAGATTTTGCCAAGGCCTTGTTCCAAGACACTAATTTGACTCATTAGACATACCGATGCATCGAGGAGCTATAGCGGGCTCCACCCGTCACATATTAAGTCCAATGCATTCCCATATGAAAAGGTTTAAACATATTATAAACATTCGTATTAAAAATAGCATACGAAATGTCAATACTTTCACTATAAACCATGAATGGTATAAAAATAGCACATCCATAGTCAAACATATCACGCAACCTTCAATACAATAAATGTTTTGTATCATAATAAATCAACTTCAAATAAGCTTAAAATCCATCAAATAATGTTGACATAGATGAAATCAAAACTATTTGAGAGAAATATCTCTTTTCTCAAAATCATTGAAAAGTCACACATTTATAAAGGAAGTAATTTAAAAGAGATTTTTGAATCAAAGTGTCCCATACCAATTTGAAACTTTTGAAAATAAATATCATTTAAGAACCTTCATGCCCATATAAATACGTCCTTAAAATCATTTTGAAAACATGGACATTAATGAAAAATATTTAGAAAGATAAATCTTTAAAACATTTAATATTGTGATCTTGATAAAGAGTACCTTTCAAAAATTCATAAAATATTCATTTTGAAATCATTTAAAAGTCACATAATTATAAAATAAAACATTTACTTTTAAAATATTCTTATATGCTTGTAAGGTAAGCTTTGAAGATTTTATAACGGCGGTAAATAGCCGCACCCACTGTATAAGTTAAAAAAACATTCTTACCTTAAATTTGTCGAAAGGTAAAAATTGCCTTGTTTGGAAAACGATGGAAAGATTCCTTTAAAAACTCATAAGGGTATAAATGACTTTAACCCATATTCTTTTTAAATAGTAAAAATGTTTTGAAATACATTTCTAAGAAACATGGATGTGGATGAAAAATAAATCCAAGTAGATTATTACGTATAAACAACCTCGGATAATGAAGAGATTGTGAAATAAACCGTTACCTTGTAAGTTTACTTGGTTGAGGGTAGTCTAAACTACTGTATAATGGTGAAATAATTGTTATTAAATTATACAAGAATCATATATATTAATATGATATCATATATGATCTTTTAACATTTCTTTGTTAATAATATCTTAGTATTATCGTCGTTTCGGGTGTTAACTTACTCGTTTTCTTTTATATGTTTTGTTACGTAAGACATATTTGTAATGGTCAGGTTGTATCTTTTTCATATCCAGAGTGATATCAAGTCTTTAAAAATTATTTTTAAATCATAAAATGATAATTATACTTGAATGGATATGATGGAGAATGAATCTCATCGAGTTCGTGGAAATGGTAGTCCGTACCTACGCACGAGCGACAATATCATTCTTTTGATATTAAAATAAAATATAATTGGATAGTATATCATATATACAGAATAATTATAATGTTATATTTATTATTTATATTAGTTACACATCATTATTATACCCATCAAAATAATAATATATTGAATAACAATTACACCAGGAAGTGGAGACGGTAACCCGTACGTACGCACGTATGGTGACATGTTATTCAAAGGATGGATAGAATACTGAATATGGTTGTAACATATTTATAATAACATCACAGTATATATATGATACTAGAGTTATTATTTTAGAATTGTAACAACAATGGAAGAAGAAGTGGAAGAAGAAAGGAACTTGGAAAAGTGTGGTGAAATCATTATCTCTTCTTCGGGTTCTTCCTTTTGATTTGATCAAAATGGATCCATAGGATGGCTTTCAGATCAATCTAAGGCCTCTAGGTTGTAGTGAGGGAAGTTGGGAGAGTATTTGGGTAGAGTTTTACCGAATCAAAAAGGCTTTGAAGGTGTGAAAAATGAGAAGTAGGAGTGCCCTTTTATAAGAGGGGTAAGGGGCACCTTTGGAAACAGGAGAAATATTAATTTATAATAACTTCATATTCGGTTTCTAATGGCTCAAAAGTTGATTATTCAAAGGTTAAGGTGGGGATAGGTCGAAAAAAATTCAACCAATAGAATTTATATAGGATTGGGTTACTATATTAACCTTATCATTTAGTTTTAACTCTTAGTTAATTAGTTTGACATTTACCATGTCACTTTGTATTTTTATATTATATAGTTAATAAACATACTATATACATCAAATAGACCCCCAAATGGTCCATTAATGATACACTAATCATGATATAAGTCTCTTTTCTGAACCTTATATTTTTAGGAATTTAATATTAATTAATAATATAATATTTTTTAAAAAACTCTTTTATTTCAATTTTGACACTATTCAATATTTGATTTATTTGAAACTTATAAAAGTAATATTACTTCGAAAAAAGTAAATTAAATCAATCCTAATATGTCATATTATCCTAGAAAATTATTTTAATTCATTAAAAGTCTCAAAATATATTTATTTGTGTATTTACAATATCAATTATTTTAATTTTTCACTACTATGGTAATTACTGCATCATCATTGTGTCATAAATAAAAAAAATTATTTAAAATCTAAAAATTATAAATAAAATATAATTATGTAAGAAATCTTTTTATATTTCTAATGAATATTTATAGTCTAAAATCCAACATATATAACCCTATGTAAAAATTCTTTTTCTAAAAGATATATGCTTGTGTCATTTTTGTATTCATTTTAACTTGATTAAAATAAAGTGTCCCTATCACTTACAAGTGGCACCATGGGGTCCCAAAATCGATCCAAAGATGCACATTGGCAGACATGTATCCACCAATAAGGTTAGGACACGTTTTAGGGTAATTTAGTATTATTATAATATTATTATTTTAACCCTTATTTACCGGATTTACCCTTAACAATGGTAAATAAAATCTTTACCGCATTAATTATTCAAAATGTCTGAAAATAAAAGTTACCTATTTATAGAATTTGAACATCCTGATTCCAAATATGGAATCCATTTTACCAAATTCAGTACACAGAAGTGGCAGATATTAATTTAATATTAATTCCCGCTGTCAAAACAAAAACCGTGTTTTTGAGATATAATAACTTTCAAAAGATTGATACTTGTTTATATTCGGTTTAATTGTGAAATTATGTCCAATGAACAACATTGTATTAAATGGTAAAAATATATTCTAAATATACTTTAAAACCACTCAAATTCATAATTTATCAATATAAATTATTTCGATTATAAAAGTTGTTTTTAATTAAAATTTAGTAATTTCAACTATTCATCAAAATATTAAAGTTATCCGAAAAGTACCAAAATTTCACCTTAGGCTAAATTAAATATTCCGAATCTAAAAATGAAGTCCATTTTGAAATATAAAATATATATAATTTCAAAAATTAGGTATTACTATTCATAACGACTAGTTTGATTAGTTATGGTGTGTGTTAGAACTCGAAGTTGCGTACAACACACGCTACTATATTATTCAAAGGAAAGCGTACCGTGGAAGCTTGGGATGTTTCATTTTAAATTTTTGATGTCCTCATTTTGTCAAAATGTTTAAAATATTGTATTTAAAAAGGGTTCACTATTAAAAGTTGGTAAAAGTGCAATACTGAAAATGAATTTGTTCTTACATTATGTCTAAGAAACTCATAATATGTATTCTAAAATTATAAGGATTATATAAAGTTTAAAATTTAGTTAATACTATTCATAACATCTTTTGAACGGATTTTTTGGTATGTCATGGTGCTCTTGAACTTGGTGTTGCATGTAGTACAAGTTATTGAATTATTTTGAAGAAATAACACACTATGAAATCTTGGGGTGTTACATTCTCCCCTCCTTCAATAAATTGTGTCCTCGCAATTTTTAATTGTTCTTTTGAAAATAAAAGGTTGAAAATAGAAAATATCTTTCTGGGAAAACCCATATCGAAAATTGGGTTACTAAAATTTAGTCTTAATATGAGGAAAAGAGAAATGAAAGGGTCACCACCAAATTATGATCTCGATTAGAAGAACATTGGTGGCAATTAGAGACATATAATTGGAGGAAAGATGTAAATATTTATATGTAGTGATTGAGGTCATCAATAACAAATAAGTGTAAAATTGAGGTCCTTAAATTCATCAATCTATGATGATTTGAAATACCATCAGTTCAACAAAACATAGGGTATTAGGATAACACATTTTTGGTTTTAGGATTCCTTAAAAAAGTATAAGAATTAATTTCTTCATAGAATAAGCGAAGAAGAAACATATATTCTTGACAAGTAGAGTTCCATACATTAACTAATTTCTACCAAAAAATCATCTTTCACTCTAAAAGATAATAGAACGAAAAAAATATTCTCTTTATCCTATTCATATAGGGTACCCAAAAAAACGAAATTATAATTCATCTACCAGATCCTTTAAAAAAACTACATTATTTAATCTCGGACATCACGTGGGTCAGTGGTAGGTGATACACCCTTGTCGCCCTTCGGTTGTGGGTTCATGTCTCGCGGCCTTTCCGGACACGACGGGTTGCCACCCAACCTTCGAGTTGTCCTTTTATGGCAATCCAAAATAATCCAAACTATAACTATCCAAAATACATCAGTACAAAATTTATAAGGAAGTTAAACACAATAAAGATCCTTTTTCCTCGTAGTAACATGTGAACATCTTCATCATGTATTATTTTAAAACAATGCAACTTCCTGAATTATCATGAAACCTTATTGATTACATTCATGATCCCTTATTCCTTAAAGAATAATAGATATAGTCCATCAATCCAAAAAAATTTTAAAACCCAATAATGATGGAACATACAAATCATTAATTAGTTTCAAGGTAGTCAATAATATCCAATATAATTTATCCAAACCAATCATGTATTATTCCAAAATCACTACCTCGGTATCAGAACTATATTATGGTTTATCATTCTCTCAACCATATATTTTCCAAAAATTTATCCTGCTATTGAGTAACTTTTCATTGTTCCACACAATCTCATGTCTTTAATGAAATAGTACTGTAGCACAATCATTATATACTACATAATTATTATAACAAGTACATTATTGAAACAACACTCAATTGACATAATCAACATAAGAACTCTAATCATTCCTCTTAATCTGTGGTAGTGTCATAACTTGATTATTATCCAATAGCATCATTTGTGGCATAGTTTGATGACTAGGATATAGGTTCGCGTAGTGTCCAAACTCCTTGCAAATGAAGCATTATACATTTTAAACCTTTTTCTTACCCTTGAAGTCACGTAATTTGTACCATTTTCCTCCACACATATAACAAACTCCCATTCCTTTCAGTCATGTTCTAGGGTGTTTCTTCCCACAGTTATCACATATGGGAAAATTCTTCTTTTCCCTCTTCCCTTTATCCATCATTATATCATCCATCCTTTTCTTCTCTTACACCCCTTCAAATCTATAGGACTCAGTAAACTCTTTACTTATCTTACCAACACATGATATTATTTCTTCATATGATGATAATACATGGGATACTATTTCTCTTATAAATTCAGGCTTAATAATAAGAAAGATATGATCGTTATTTCTATTTGGATCATGTGCATTGCTGGAGTTATCATTCCTTATATTGGGCGCCATTTCTAAAAAATGGCATACACTAGATTAGTTTATGTATAACAATACAAATCCCAGACATTTAAAACACATAACATAAATTAAATAGTTTATGTATACAATCCATAATCATAAAAATGTCTCCTTTGAGGAAGTATATACTCATAAACCCTTCATAATGGTTTGTAATGAAAATGAGAATTATCCTAAGCATATCCCTTGGGAGTGTCATAACCAAAAGTGCAGCAAGGCCCGTTGTTGTGCACCAGTTCCCGTTCGAGTCTAGCTCAAAGAGGAGTTTTCGGGTTTTACCCCTAAGTACATCTGTGCCAGAGCCTCCTCTACCTGCTCGTATCCAGATAGGGATGTATTGCTCGGAAAACTCACAAACTCTCTGCAATACCAAAATTATAGGAAGTTCATCTATACTAATCCGCAAAGTTCTTCTTAGGTCTACGTGCTCTAATTAGAGTTTATCTTAATATAGCTTCCAAGGTTTGTACTAAACATCCTCTGATACCAATTGTAATTCCCCGACCCCAGAAACCCCGAGTCGGTGCATTATTACATAACATTGGCATGATCACAAGAATGATCAAATCTCGAGAGACCGATTGGTTTAGTATCCTTGGAAACACTAGATAAATTCATAAAGTTTTACATTACATCATAAAGTGAAAAACTACTACAACAAAATAGTCTCTATATCCCACACTCATATCCCCACATACTATCCCTACAGGTCATTCATAAATTACTTCTTCACATCCTAGGAAAAGAAAACATAGAAAAGGGGTGAGCTCAAATGCCCAGTAAAGATAACAATATAGCGGAAACTTTCATAAATAAGAATAAAAATTTAAGGCAATGTATAACTTAAAACAAAATCCTTTTAATCTTGAACTTCAACATAGTATGGAAAAATTGAAATAATGCCATTTACTAATTCACAGGGATATTCTACTAATCAAATAATCGCATGAAATATCAATTACCACTTTCATGATGATGGAATGCATAATTCCAGACTATTATAACCACATAGCCAAGGCCTCGTGCCAAGACTACAAATAATATTTTGCCATGGCCCTGTGCCAAGACACTAATTTGTCTCATGAGACCTACCGATGCATCGAGGAGCTATAGCAGGCTCCACCTGTCACATATTAAGTCCAATGCATTCCCATATGAAAAGTTTTAAACATAACATAATCATTTGTATTAAAACTAGCATACGAAATGTCAATACTTTCACCATAATCAATGAATGGTATAAAAATAGCACATCCATAGTCAAACATATCACAAAACCTTCAATACAATATATAGTTTTGTATCATAATAAATCAACTTAAAATAAGCTTAAAATCCATCAATGGATGTTGAAATAGATGAAATCAAAACTATTTGATAGAAATATCTCTTTTCTAAAAAACATTGAAAAGTCACACATTTATAAAGGATGTAATTTAAAAGTGATTTTTGAATCAAAGTGTCCCATACCAATTTGAAACTTTTGAAAATAAATATCATTTCAAAACCTTCATGTCCATATAAATAAGTCCTTAAATTCATTTAAAAACATGGACATTAATGAAAAATATTTAGAAAGATAAATCTTTAAAATATTTAATATTATGATCTTGATAAATAGTACCTTTCAAAAATTCATAAAATATCCATTTTGAAATAATTTAAAAGTCACATAATTATAAAATAAATCATTTCCTTTTAAAATATTCTTATAATATTGTATGAGAAGCTTTGACGATTTTATAACGGCGGTAAATAGCCGCACCCGCCGTATAAGTTAAAAAAACATTCTTAACTTATATTTTTCGAAACGTAAAAAGTGCCTTGTTTGGAAAATGACGGAAATATTCCATTAAAAACACATAAGGGTATAAATAACTTTAACCCATATTCTTTTTAAATAGTAAAAATGTTTTGAAATACATTTCGAAGAAACATGGATGTGGATGATAAAGAAATCCCAGTAGATTATTACGTATAAACAACCTCGGATAATGAAGAGATTGCGAAATAAAACCTTACCTTTTACTTTTCCTTGGTTGAGGGTAGTTTAACCTCTTGTATAATGGTGAAATAATTGTTATTGAATTATACAAGAATCATATATATTAATATGATATCATATATGATCTTTTAACATTTCTTTGTTAATAATATCTTAGTATTATCGTCGTTTCGGGTGTTAACTTACTCGTTTTATTTTATATGTTTTGTTACGTAATCCATGTTTGTAATGGTTAGGTTGTATATTTTTCATATCCAGAGTTTTATCAAGTCCTTAAACATTATTTATAAATCATAAAATGATGATTATACTTGAATGGATATGATGGAGAATGAATCTCATTGCATTCGTGGAGACGGTAGTCCGTACGTACGTATGAGCAACAATATCATTCTTTTGATATTAAAATAAAATATAATTGGATAGTATATCATATATAAAGAATAATATTCATGTTATATTTATTATTTACATGAGTTTCAATTCATTATTATACCCATCCAAATAATAATATATTGAATAACAATTACACCACGACGTGGAGATGGTATGTCGTACGTACGCACGTATAGTGACATGTTATTCAAAGGATGGATAGAATATAGATTATGGTTGTACAATATTTATAATAACATCACATTATATATATGATTCTGTATATTTTATTTTAGAATGGGAACAACAAAGGAAGAAGAAGTGGAAGAAGAAAGGAACTTGGAAAAGCGTGGTAAAATCATTACCTCTTCTTCGGGTTCTTCCTTTTGATGTGATCAAAAGGGATCCTTATGATGGCTTTCTGATCAATCTAAGGCCTCTAGGTTGTATTGAGGGAATTTGGGAGAGTATTTGGGCAGAGTTTGGCCGAACCAAAAAGGCTTTGAAGGTGTGAAGAAATGAGAAGGAGGAGTTCCCTTTTATAAGAGGGGTGAGGGGCACCTTTGGAAAAGCTAGAAATATTAATTTATAATAAATTCATATTAGGTTTCTAATTGCTCCAATGTTGAATATTCAAAGTTTAAGGTGGGGATAGGTCTAAAACCGTTCATCCAATAGAATTTAGACAGGTTTGGGTTACTATATTACCCTTATCTTTTAGTTTTAACTCTTAGTTAATTAGTTTGACATTTACCATGTCACTTTGTATTTTTATATTATATAGTTAATAAACAAACTACATACATCCAAGAGAACCCTAAATGGTACACTAATTATACACCTATAATGATATAATTTTCATGTTATATCCTTAGATTTTTAGGAATTTAATATCAATTAATAATATAATATTTGTTTTAAAAACTCTTTTTTGTCAATTTTGACACTATTCAATAGTTGATTTTTTTGAAACTTATAACAGAATGAGTACTTCGAAAAAAGTGAATTAAATCCATCCTAATATCTCATATTATCTTATAAAATTAGAGTAATTCATTAAAAGTCTACAATTATATTTATTTGGGTATTTACAATATCAATTATTTTAATTTTTCACTATTGTGGTAATTACTGCATCATCATTGTGTCATAAATAAATTAAATTATTTAATATCTAAAAATTATAAATAAAATATCATTATGTAGGAAATCTTTTTGGAATTATATTTAATATTTATAGTCGAAATTTCAACATATATAACCCTATATAAAAATTTTGTTTCTAAAAGATATATGCTTGTGTCATTTTTGTTTTCATTTTAACTTAATTAAAATAAAGTGTCTCTATCACTTACAAGTGGCACCATGGGGTCCCAAAATCCACCCAAAGATGACCATGGTCGGACATGTATCCACCATTATGGTTAGGACACGTTTTAGGTTAATTTATTATTATTATAATATTATTTTTTAACCCTTATTTACCGGATTTACCCTTAACCATTGTAAATAAAATATTTACCACAGTAATTATTCAAAATGTCTTAAAATAAAAGTTACTTATTTATTCAATTTGAACATCCTGATTCCAAATATGGAATCCATTTTTCCAAATTCAGTACACAGAAGTGGCAGATATTAATTTAATTTTAATTCCCGCTGTCAAAACAAAAAGCGTGTTTTTAAGATATAATAACTATCAAAAGATTGATACTTGTTTATATTTGGTTTAATTGTGAAATTATGTCCAATGACCAACATTGTATTAAATGGTAAAAATATATTCTAAATATACTTTAAAACCACTCAAATTCATAATTTATCCATATAAATTATTTCGATTAAAAAAGTTGTTTTTAATTAAAATTTAGTAATTTCCACTATTCATCAAAATATTAAAGTTATCCGAAAAGTACCAAAATTTCACCTTAGGCTAAATTCGATATTCCAAATCTAAAAATGAAGTCCATTTTGAAATATAAAATATATATAATTTCAAAATGTAGGTATTACTATTCATAACGACTAGTTTGATTAGTTATGGTGTGTGTTAGAACTCGAAGTTGCGTATAACACACACTACTATATTATTCAAAGGAAAGCATACCGTGGAAGCTTGGGATGTTTCATTTTAAATTTTTGATTTCCTCATTTAGTCAAAAAGTTTAAAATATTGTATTTAAAAAGGGTTCACTATTAAAAGTTGGTAAAAGTGAAATACTAAAAATGAATTTGTTCTTACATTATGTCTAAGAAATTCATAATATGGATTCTAAAATTATAAGGATTATATAAAGTTTAAAATTTAGTTAATACTATTCATAACCTCTTTTGAACAGCTTGTTTGGAAATTCATGGTGCGCTTGAACTCGGTGTCACGTGTAGTGCAAGTTATTGAATTATTTTGAACAAATAACACACTATGAAATCTTGGGGTGTTACAATACATTTTATTTATTTTCATTATTCATGTACATTTCAATGTTGTATCTCATGCTGTATGATTTCATGTTTAGTTTTGTAGTTCATCAGGACATCCTTACCTGATTATATGTTTTTCCCTAATTTGTTTTATTAATTTATTATATTTATCTTCCAATTAGTTATCATTTATTTTTTACATGTTCCACATTCGAATGATATATTCATTAACTATTATACCACTATGAAACTTTCATAAAGATTGTATTTTCTCCCCACTATACCATCATTAGATCCTCACAAGAAGTTAGTAGCCTCTAGAGTTTGGGGAGGATCACATGTTTCTATGTTAATTATTTACTCAATTCACCAATTTTTTTATCTTGGGTGAAGACATTACATTACATTCCTCCCCCGACAATAAATTGAGTTACCAAAATTTAATTTTCCTCTAATTAATGGAGGTATTGATATATGAAAGTAACATTTCCAGAAACTCACATAATAAAAATGGTTAATAAAACATCATTCTGGAAAAATGCAAAGGATTATAATAATGTCAATTAAAATAGTAAATTATTATGATACTATATTTGAGAACAATAGTCGAATGTAAAGATTAGGACATGGAAAAAAATTATAAATAAAAAAGATGGAGATAGATAACGTTTATCACAATAAAATGAATGATAAATGGAATGATATATACCATAATAAAACAAAAAAATGATGATTTGAAACTCTATTTTATTCGTCATATATATTGGTAATTTGATTATATTTTTTTCATTATCATTTTCCTAAATTTCAGTAGTAATTATACTATGTAATAAAATCATGAAATATAAATACATGATATCTCTGTATTTCATAAATCCAATTTTTTGTTTGGTTTTGATTAAATCATTTTAAGCTTCTTATCATAGTCCTAAAAAGGTATATAAAAAATTAATATATTTTTTCCCAAAACAATGAAAAAAACTTTTAACAGATCTTAATATCTATAAAATAGTAACAATATATTACTCATATAATTATTAAAAACAAAATGGTTATCATAATGTAATAAAATATTTAAATTTATTTGTTTTTATTAATATTTAAAATTTATTATTGAAGCCAATGGTTTATCAAATTTCATTCATTCAATAAATGGCCATAAATCCCTAATAACCTAAATAACCTCAAAATGAAATATGATTTTATCCTCAATGACACTTTTATGTTCCATTTTAATACTATTTTAAATTATTATAATGGATGTTTGATATATATTCTATAATGGAAACTTTTCTTGTTGTGGGATGATTAACCCACACATATGAAAATGAACAAGACTCATGGGAGGAGATTATTGTTCATGGAATTCTATATTACAATTGTTTATGATTTGACATCTAGTGCATGGTGTATTATCTGATGGTGACTGATTTATAAAATTAAATGACTTTTACACTACAATTGGAATGGAATTGATGTAGTATTACATGTATTGTTATATGAACATATTGATTCACATTCCAGTTATATTCCATTCCATGTGGGTTTTCTTCATTGAATGCCTGCAATATTTGATTTGTGACATAGGTTTTTATCATTTATTAGTTATTATTTATTATGATTTATAGTGAAACATGTTTACATGATTATTATTAATTTAAACATGATTATGTATCATGTTTATCTTATTTCAATAATTAGGTAGTTATTTTCCATGTTTACAAAAATTTAATTCTTATGATATAATTCCATGTAAAAAAAGTAGATAAATAATTATTTATTACTGGGTCTACAGTAATCTATAATTTTTTTTCCAAAAATATTAATGGTGGTTCATTAACTAAAAGAATATGGAATTATTGATCCATCTATCAACAGTTTCTTGGGATGAATCCTGATGATTTTTATTAATTGGAAGATTGTTTCCAATATAAACAATCTATATGCTCATTATAAATTATAAAAATGTTATAGTGCATAATTTATTCTTATTTTATGATCTTTATATACCTAGAATTTTATTTATAATAGAAAAAATAGTCTATACAAGAATACGTAAAATAATTTTTTCGATTATGAATTATATTATTGAATTGAACGTATTATGTATTTCATGTCTTGTTATTCTATGTTATGAAAACAATATGGTTTTCTGACATTTATAATTAATATAAACATCTATACTATGAAATTTTAGATGAACCCAAAATATAATAAGTGTAGCCTTGTATGTCACATTATTTTAATATTTTTAAATACTAACCACCATTGAGGTATATTCCATAAGAATTTGTATAGTTATTTTAAATTTCATCATTTTCTTATATGGGCTAACATATTGACATATGGTGGAATCATACATGAGCAGTCCCATCATTAATGTATAAGAGACCTATTATATTATTCTATAGATATAGGGATGAGTTAATTATACTTTAATTTAAAACCAAAATGTTGTTTTAATTTATATATTTCAATTTATTATCTCTAAAACTAATACCATTTTCTGATATCCTCCAAAAAAATCATTCAAGATACGGTTTATTATGAAAACATCCTAAATAATGTTCAAGGTAATGATTCCCTAATAACTGGTAAATAATATTTTAAATTTGGGCTTATTATTTTTATATATTATATATAAAAAAATTAAATATTTAAATATTGCATGAGGGGTTATTTAACCCTCGTGTATGGATTGTTTCGACGTTCATATATCATTCCTTAGAATATGAACATGATAGTTTTCTATAGGTGTCTTTTTAACATATGTGATAGGTGTTTGATACTAGTAACATTTTCAAGAATATCATCTTTGTTGGGTTGACACATTCTTATTTCATAAGGGCTAGTGAAAGGTAGGTATATCCCTTATTACATCCATGTATTTAAAATTTATTTTATATGTTTTCTGACATATGTGTTTCAGGTTCCATTTATCTTAGGCATGCCTATTTGTTTCTAAAATAATATTTTGTCATGATGGTGGAAAATTCATCAAGAATACCATTGTTAAGGGAATGAGTGTAGAGAAATTACAAGTTTTTGTTAATTTGATATTCAAAGGTCATGGTTAGACACCTAGTAGTTTATGTGTCATCTCTTACTCTACTTTAGTGTTAGAAATCATGGGAGATAATCAGAATTTTTTATAGTCATATAGGATAGTATTACTATGGATTAGTTAATTTTTTTGTCCATTATATACTAGGATGAATAGGGAAGAGAAGCCTTAGGAAAATACCAATGATGTGCTATTTTCCATGTGTAATCACACAGCCTTAGGCATAGATACACTTTGTAACCATTGAGTCTATAAAATGGTACATAAAAGTGTATGAGCATGGTGTAAATTGTATAAGTAATGATATATTCCACTTTTATCAAAGATAATATCTTTATTTTATTGATGTGTGATGAAAATCCATCATGACCCATTAATATGGATGATGTTGTAAAAGAACCAGGTTTCAAAACAATGTTGGTCAGGTTGGTTGGGATTTTAAATATGATTACATGGTATGTATTTTCCCTAATATAGGAGGATATTAATGAATATATCTATGAAATTTATCATTTATAAATGATTTAATGTGTATATTTTTCTCAACTTTCATTAACTCTAGTTAAAATTCTGTTTTCATTGTCTAGGGTGTGTAGTCAGTGGTCGACGTATCGTATGTCATGGAAAGAGATTATTTTTTACTAAACGATGAATAAGATAATACTAATGTATAAAAAATCATGTTGAAATTATTTTATCATATCTATCCAGTTAAATTTTTAGGTACCATGAAAGGATGATTTTTTAATTATTGGATTGCTTTTATATTCCAATTGGGCTACTATTTTTTGATGATTTGGTTCTCATAGGAAACCTTGATGATGATATAGTTTTTTGAGTATTAAGTACCTTAAAATCTACTTATCAGGGAATAAAACTATTAGTCATCATTGTGTAAAATAATAATTATATATTATTAATTTAATGGTCATTGGTAATGGGAACTCTTTGTTTGGTGAATTTTAGGTCCTTTAAAAGAGTCATTTGTAGGTGGTCTTGATGTCCGTTCCAATGTTATGTGAGATTGTCGTTGGTTTAGAACTATACGTAGAACATTATTTTTATATTCCAAGAGTTCCTCAGGTCCATATTTGAAATCATATATATATTACTAGCATACCCTTTTCATTGGGAAAATCATTCTCATATATTTACATTGTCTGCATACACTATGATTACATCAGTTATAAACTGAGTTTAAGGGGTAATGATTAATTTTTCATTCTGCATTAATATATAATCTCTAGGAGAGTTATTATTTATTATTCTTTTATGGTTAATTTTACGTTAACTCTTGTATAATACTTCGGTTCCTGAGTAAGAACACATCAGAGGAGCCCACACATCAACCAGTTTATTAACATATGTCCATTGGGATTAGCCAATCATCTAATGTGTGGATGTTTTGGCTATGATAAAAATATGGATTATAAATATAGTGTTTTTAATTCCTTTAATAGGAATATTATAATTCATTATATGGTTTTAAGGTTACCTTAATAATTATTCAGACTCATATGGGATGTTTTGAGATAAACTATCCAGGTGTGTTGGATCAGGTATACACAATGTTCATACTGAGGCATGGAAACATAAATAAAAATGTATTTGTTTCTCCAGGAGTTTTCATCATATGTTTTATACAGTTTTTTTTGAACATTCTCAAGATAAACATGGGGTTACATAAGTAATGGTTTCATGTTTTCGGAAGGGGTACACAAGCCATCAATGGAATTTTTTTTCAGAGTTGTCTGGCTAACATAGGTCGACAATGTTTATTCATCTGTTAATAAATGTGGCGACATAGTAAATATTTATATATATTCATTAGGAAGAAACAAGTGAAATGTGTTATGGTTGAGTATTTTATAAAAATCATGGCCATTTATTATATTTTAGTTATATTTGGTTTCTACCATTTGGTCATTCTAGGAATCGGTTCATGAGAATTGTTATAATGTTCTTGGCATGTGTAACTAGGAAATTTCAATGTTTGGGAATACCAGGGTTCATATTTTCCAATTAAATTGTATAAGTCATGGTGGTATGTAAATTATAAATTTTATGGCCATATATATGATGATGTAATCATGTCAAATGTAATACATGATCAGGAAACCACTATTTCGGTGTTTTAGTTTTAATAGTAACTCTGGATTGAGATTTAATAGAACATGTACCATACAATTATATATTTTGTTTATTGGTCTGTTGGATGTCAAATAATCTATGCAGGTGTTCAAAAAATTAATCATCTTACTTAGGTTGGATGATGTCTCATGGTCCCCCATTAAATGTTTTGGATTATAAGTTCACATTTGGGGAGGATAAAAGTACTTGTGCTTTGTATCGGGTTGAAATTTCCAAATGATTTAGGAATTGTTCATTTAAAGGATGTATTGGTTTAAATTTTTGGAATTAGTATGTGGTTATATTGTTTCTAGAGTAAAAAAATTTGATAAAATTTATTTTTCATTGTACTTTTTTAGTTTTTGAAAAACTACATATGAAGAACGAATGAATGAACTACTAAAAATAGTTGATGGATGAAAAGCACAATGTGTATTTTAAACAAGATGTAAACTAAATTCATGATGTGTATTCAATACATGATGTGAATTTGGTTCACTAAATATGCATGATATGTTTGTTTTAGCGTAACTCTGGGGTGCTTACCCAAAGGAATCCATGATGTGTATCTGTTATACAGTGTGATTTTGGTTCACAACATGTAAAAGATATATGACGTGTATTATTTTTGAAGACATTTTAAAAAATGTAGAAGGGGGTCGACCCATAGTTTTTCATAATTCCCATAGGGTGTATTCTTCTACTACACATTCTCCCACTCTTCTCTTGTTCATGGGATGTCATCCACATGATGTCAAAATTCCGTGTTATAAATATCATTGAATATTTTGTAAAAAACTCTCAAATCCACATCATTATATTCTTCAATTATTTTTATGTTTTTGGTATTTTTTGTGGTATATAATAAAAAATATTTTTAGTTCAGTTGTTTATTTCATTGATATCTCAAGAATCATCACTAATAAAATCATGACATTGTAGGAGTGGACAATCTATGGTATAATTTTTTTGGTATATATCATTTCGGTTAATTTATATATCATTTATAATATACGACATTTTTCAACCTGATGGATTCCCCTTGAATTCATGTATAAATTTAAAATTGGTGATATATAGAATCATATTATTTAAATTTTGGGACTTTTTTACACCAATTTGAATTGTTTTAGGTTATAAATCTCAATTCAAAAACATCCCTCATTGAAGTCATTATTATATCTATCATTGACAGACTATTATTAGAGAAATTCATAAAAATGGTAAATTTAATAGTAAATTCATAATGTGATGGATTATACTCATATCAAACTTTTTATAATTAAACCCCACTCATATAATATGTATTTCATATTTTAAAGTGAATATTCTGTTGAAATAAATGGGAATGATAAGTTGTTATAGTCCATCTAATGTATATGTGATTGGTGATATTAGATGATTCTATATAGGGGGCACCTAAATAATGATTCATATTTCATGATGAGGAATGATCATATATATTCCCAATAAATTAGTTATATATAGATATGTGATATAGAATGCTTATAATTATGGACTATCTTATTTTCCTAAGTTAAATGTTTAAAGGTTTAAATGAATTTTATTAACCCATTGGATATACATGGGTTCCTCTACATGGAACAACATAGATAAGTGCATAGAATATTAATATTTCATTGCTAAATGGGTGATCATTGGGTTCTATTATACGAAAATAATATGATGATATCAAAAAATATTTGAGATTATATGTACCAAGAGTGAAACAAGGGTATCCTGATTTTGGAGCACCAGGGATAGGATTATGAGTTACATATGTAATATTTATCCATGCAGGATACTTGGGATTACATTTAGTAGAACTCCATGGACGATCTATTGTACCAGATTACATTACACATTCCCTAAATGATACCTAGGTTTCCAATTTACAAAATACCATCGGTTGACTAATATGGAAGATATATGTAACATGTGATGCATGTGATTCCACTTTTACAAAATTCCATGTACGGGCTCATAAAAATACAACATCACGTGACTCCTTCGATGACACATGTCTCTATCAATTTCAGATGTCATATATGGTCTAATAGGATGAATGGGATCTATCAAACATGATTAGAAAATTACATATGTTTAGTGGTTCATCCATAATTGAATATCAGACATCACATGCTGTCTGAAATCATTAGTTGATGGGGATTATGAATCTTATTTAATATATGAACCCTTTTATTATTGTTGTTATACGTGGGAATGGAATCCATTAAGATTTTATTACACATGCATGGAATTTTTGGAATCTTTTGAAGAATCATAATATTACAAAAGGATTCTGGAGTTATTCATTCGGTCTTGTTTAGTAATAGTAACAAGATATATATGGATATTTGTATAACTACATATATATACCATATAAATGTAAACATATGGTTTCATATTTAGATTCATTAAAAATTATGATTAATGTGGTTTGATCATCTTGAGTCCATATGGAGCTTGATTTTGAATTATCTATTCTATTTATTTGTCTACTACTTATATAGATATAGCCACACTCAAAATAAGATAATAATGATAAAATTGATTATGACTTAGAAATATTGTTTGTGGTCCTTCTTACTATATCTAAAAGAGTTCTTAAATTTTTAATGTGTTGAGATAGTTGAAAAATTTTCATGGTTGTAGGATCATGTTCTTTGGATTACACTGGTGTTGTTATACTTGTACCTAGAATATAGAAGAAGAAGGTTGTTCCATATATCAAGATTTTAATAGAGAAAAACATGATACATTTTATTTATTTTTATTATTTATGTACTTTTGAATGTTGAATCTCATGAAGTATGATTTCATGTTTAGTTTTTTAGTTCATCAGGACATCCTTACATGATTTAATTTTTTTCCCAATTTTTTTTATTAAATTATTATATTTATCTTCCAATTAGTTACCATTTATTTTTTACATGTTCCACTTTTGAATGATATATTCATTATCTATTATACCACTATGCAACTTTCATAATAATGGTATTTTCTCCCCACTATACCATAATTAGAGCCTCGCAGGAAGTCAGTAGCCTCTAGAGTTTGGGGAGGTTCACATGTTTTTATGTTAATTATTTACTTAATTCACCAAATATATTAACTTGGGTGAAGATGTTTCATTACATTCCTCTCCCTACAATAAATTGAGTTATCAAAATTTAATTATTCCCTAATTAATACAAGAATTGATATATGAAACTACCATTTCCAGAAACTCACATAATAAAAAGGGTTAATAAAACATCATACTGAAAAAATCAAAAGGATTATATGACAGTCAATTAAAATAATAAATTATTATGATACTATATAGGAGAACAATAGTCGAATGTAATGATTCGAATGTGGAAATAAATTATTATTAATAATGATGGAGATAGATATATTTTATCACAATAAAATGAATGTAAAATGGAATGATATATATCAAAATAAAACAAATATATGATGATTTGAAACACTATTTTATTCATCATATATATTGGTAATTTGATAATATTTTTTTCATTGTCATTTTCCTAAATTTCAGGAGTAATTTTACCATATAAGAATATCTTGAAATATAATTACATGATATATCTCTATTTCATAAATCCATTTTTTGTTTTGTTTTGATTAAATCAATTTAAGATTCTTATCATAGTCCTAAAAAGGTATATCAAAAAATTAATATATTTATTCCCAAAACAATGAAAAAAACTTTTAACAGATCTTAATATCTATAAAACAGTAACAATATATTTCCCATATAATTATTAAAACCAAAATGGTTATAATAATGTAATAAAACATTTAAATTTATTTGTTTTTATTAATCATTAAAATTTATTATTAAAACTAATGGTTTAACAAATTTCCTTCGTTCAAAAAATGGCCATAAATCCCAAAATAACCTCAATAACCTCAAAATGAAATATGATTTTATCCTCAATGACCATGTCATAGCATTTAAACATAAATATTAATAACATAATAGAATTCATATGAAATAATCGTTTATATTGATTAAAGGTTAGGCATTCTTAAACTAACAAAATTCCTTATAAAATACAATTTTCACCCAGAAATAAAATAAGTGGATTCCCAAATATGATTCAAAAAATGAACATAATATTTACAATTTAACCCATAAATTTAATAACAAATTCATACTAACAAGTAAATCATCTAGTACAATGTGATTCAGTTAACCATTATCAACTTTCAGTTGTGGTTTCATGTCTTGCATCCTTACTGTGGTTGGTGGGTTGTCAACCAACATTTATGTTGTAATTTTTTTAAATAATAGAAAATTTTATTGGATTATCATATTCATAATTTACATCATTACTAGAAATTTTTAATGAATATAATGACTGTATATATAAAAAATTAATCAAATATTATTCTTAACCACATAGGTTTTCTATACAGCTCATACAATTCCAAAAAAATCCATTAATTACCTCAACCTAATTCATATATCCAAGATTATTCATTACCTATATATTTTTCTATATATTACCACCATAATATTAATTTCCACCTATACTTTATTAGTATCATTTAAAATATTTTTGTAAATTATTAACATAAAACATATACAAAAAAATCCTCATATATATATATATATATATTATTTTTCACATAATTCTATTATTCCATTATTTATTCATATCAATAAATCCACATAAATCATAAAAAATTACCAATGGTTTATTATATTATTCGTTAATAACTCAATACATTAATATTTCATTTTTAGTCACTTCATTATTATAAAAAACATTACTCATAACACCTCATTGATCATAATCTTGACATTTCTCCTCAAGAAATTGATTTTTATAATAACCATTCTTTCTGTTTTTGGAATAGTCAACCATTGAATATTCCTTTGAGGAGCCATTATTTTAAACCATTCATCTAACATAACATTCCATTTTTCGTCATAAATTATTTGGACAGTTATCTTATTCAACCCCAATAAAATATATTCTTTTTTAATTGAGATAATCCAATGGGTTATTCTTGATGCTTTGTGAAGATATAGAAAATTGAATCCTCTATATATTATAGTTTCTTCCCCAAAAAATCATAGAAATATTCTATTTTATTAATTGGTTATTTTAGATTAGGTTAAGTTAAAAGTTTATTTACATATATCCTTATAACTTGTTATGAATAATAATAATTTACATTTCTATTGTAATATTACAATTTGTTTATCATCATTACATTGTATGTCTTGTTCAATTTTAATCTACGTACTTCTATTTTCCACTATTGAATAATAGCATAATGAATAGTTTGAGATAAAAATTTCATAAGGGGAAACAACAAAATCATGAGAAAGTATATACATGTTGTCTAATTAATGACAAATAATTTTCAATATATCAAACTTTAGGTTTAGACATTGTCATACATGATCTTAATCAATTTATATCTTTTATAATGGTTCATATAGAGTTTGTGAATTTATCATTTATATCTCTCAATAATTATCAACCCAAGTATATCATAAGGTCCATTTTGACTACGTAATGTTCTATTAAGAACGATACCCATTATTTTAGTCTATTAATACAAGATAAATTAATGATAGAACATAATATACTTTTACTATAAGGTAATGGATTTAATTTCATGATAACCACTCACTATAATCTGTATCATTTTTCTATTTGTTTTTTATTTTCATAGTTATATATATAGAATTATACCATGGGATCTCAGTAAATGATTCATTTACATGTATACAATAATAAAAAAAACTTTTACATGGATATCAACTTTATGTCCCAAATTTATTTACTCATATTATTACATGATTCGTAACAATAAACATAAATTAATAAAACACAAGGAGCATAAAGGCCATGTTCCTTTGGAAGATTATGTTCTTAAAAAATCTATGTGAGATTATGAAAATTAAAAAATTATTTCATTATCAGTAATGATGTATGTAACATTCCAAGTAAGTAATGAATAATTGATATTTTTATCTATGTCTATTAATGATTAAGATAGTGTTATATAGACTTAAAATGAAAATAAATACAATCTTATGCATGGAATACACTAATATTCTTAAAAGATTGTTTTACTGCCTTTTGATGGAAAACCATTTTTGAATCTATATTTTGAAAATTTTATAAACTATTTTTGTCAAAATAATCTTATCCTTTATGATTGGGACATCTAAATTTACCTTGTGTGAATTTTTTGTATTTTTCTGACAATGTTCATTTTTTAATGAATAGTGAAAAATACTGCATTTTACATCAAAACTACTTTTTAATATAATTTATTTATATGATTAGATTATGTTTTGAATTGGTTTTGAAGTGAAATTAGAATATATTTTTAAAATTTTATCCAATGGTGGTCATTGGAATCAATTTCACTTTGAAATTAGACTTAAACTGGTGTCAATCTTTTGATACTTATTGTTTTGTAAAAACACGCTATTTTCTCTGGAAGCAGGAATTAATTATTAAATTAATTAATGTGACTTATATGATATGAATTTTTTAAAATAGACCTCATTTTTTAATTCGGAATATCAAATATATCTTAGGGTGAATTTTTAGAAATTTTCTGAGAAACCTCAATTTTTGATGAATAGTGAAACCACTAAGTGGTAATCAAGCAAACTGATTTTTCAGTTAAATGAAAGTTTACCACTAATGTGTATTTAATTTTGAAAATCCTACATACATGGTTTTCATTAATAAGTAAAATGTGGTTCAATGAGATTATAATAATCTTTTGGTGATTAGTAACTTATTAAGTTCTTAATCGCGATTAGTGGTAATTAGGGTAGTTTAAGGTATAAATAATTCTTTAATAATAGGAAATGACCTATACACATGTCCCAACCTTATTGGTTGTGTCATGGCCGACAAAGAAAAGCCATGGATTAACTTGGGGATCCCATGGAGACACTTTGGTTTGTAAATGACATCAATAACTTTTTATTAAATGTTAAAGTAAAAATGACACAAACAAGAGATGTTTTATGAAAATTTTTTTTACATGGGGTTATAAAGATCAGTTTTTGATTATAAATAGTAATTGGAAAGATAAAAATATTTCCTACATCATAGTATTTTTTTATGATTTTTAGACATTAAATAAATTAAATTATTTATGACATAATAATGATGCAGCGATGGCATCATTATTTGACGATTTAAATAAAATGGAAAGATAATGTAAAATCTATGAACTACACATGTCCAAAACTTATTGGATGAGTGGATTTAGAAGCCTTATCACTTTATCCACGAATTATATCAATGTGGGACCTTTTGAAACCGAAACACATTTTCAAATAATGTAATATTTCTTTACTTTCCAAAAGTGCCCCTCCTCTCCTCTTATAAAACGCCCCCACATCTACCTCATTTCACACACTACTCAAGCCTTTGGCTCGGCCAAACCCTGCCAATTTACACTCTCCACATCCCTCTCCTCATCCTAGAGGATTCCCTTTGGGAAGTAGCCTTTCAAAGGAAGCCCTTATACTCAAATCAAAAGGAGATACACTTTTAAAGGTAATTCATTCTCTCATGTTCATTTGTTTTATTTTGCTTCTCCAACCCCCTAAACTCTTTTTATTTACTTATTTTGTAACAACAACAGTATCATAAATATATAAGGATGTTTTTATAATATTTATTTGAGCTACACTCTCACACAACTACATCAAATGGTTAAAGAACATACGGTTTCCGTGGATGGCGAAATTCTGCCTCCCGAAATGATGATTGTTCAACACTCATTTAACACCTTCAAAGGTGGCCATTATGATGTAACTATTTTTATATATGATATATAATATGTTTATGTTTTCCTTAAGCTTATTTTTTTTCATTTTGGGCATACCTTTATGGTTTCCATTATGGGTAAACACGATATCTTCATTTTAGGAAGTGCGGACTACCGCCCCCTCAAAGTGATTTGATTCGTTAAATACCATATGTGGGACATATAAAGGATGGAACTATGATATTATATATGATACTATACTGGAATTATAATATACCTTTATATCATTATGATTCCATTCTATAAAATATGAAATAGAAATGAAAGTAGCATTCATGCGTACGTACGGCTTACCGTCTCCATGAACGGTGCATTTCATTTCTTACCTCTAAATGATTATGTTATATTATAAATGCAACTATGTACTGGATATATATGACATATATGATATCTAAATCATGAATACCATTCTGGATATAATGAACCTTTGACCAAATTAACAACATGTAAGTATAAGAAGTCTATTTTTGACTTAAGAACCAAATACCGACAAAATGAACATTATTAACTTAACTGATTACATGATGTTCATAAAATGGTATAAAAGGAATAATGAACCTGAAAAAGATTCATAATCAAGTAGAGATTAACTCAAGTTTATTATTCAGGAGATTAAAGAACGGTCGGGTTAAGTCGGATACGAGGTATGGGACTTCGTCTCAATCTCCATTCATTGAGGCATATTTTATTTTATACACAACTTTCTTTTATACGGTGTATAAACCCCATTGACTTTTATGTTTATTCAAAAGGAATCTTTTTTATACGAAAGCGTTTACTAAACAACAAAAGGGAATGTTTTTGGTCGTACGTATGCGGTGACAACGACTTCTCCGCCGTTGTGACCGTTATTTGAGTTTCGGCTTCCTCTACAAGCCATACCTTCTTTTTAAAAGAAAAATAAATACCATGTTTTACTTTTCATTTATTTTAGTATTGAAAATGGTTTTCATAATGTTTTTATATCAATGATTTGTATTGATATCTCGTGTTAGAAATGTGGGAATTTTATATTTCCATTATGCATGTTTTATGTGATATGATTATGTTATGGTTCGTGGGCATTATTATGAAGACGGGTGGTTCCGTGATAAACTAAGGGCGGGTGAGCCTGTTATAGATCTCCAATGCATTGGGTAACGCGAAGGAGTGAAACGTTAAGGTTTCTACGAAGAGATTTTAGGGAATATACTGTGATGGGTATTCCAAACGTAACCAAGAGGGTTACTCCCTATGTAAGAATGTTATGAATGCCTCAAGTTACCTTTATGTCTTATGATTTCTATGATTTATTCATGATTTTATAAGGTATGTTAAAGTGCCTATGTTTTATGGGTAAAGTATGATTTCATTCTTATGTATATATGAACTCATGTTTCCTTTCCATGTTTTTTTTATAACCCATACTGAGTTTTTATGCTCATCCAAAGTTTTTGAAATGTTTTTCATAGGTCAAGGGAAAGGTACATGATAAGATGATAGAGTCAAGCATGTGTCAAGAAATAATCCATGTTTTATTTTAAATGTGTTTCCATTGATGGGAATGAATAATACTATCTTTATGTAACCACTTTGTTTATATGTGGAATGTAACACAAGTTTTATGATCTAATTCTCTAAAACACTAAACCCGAAAAGATCGTCAATGTGTAATCTTGTAATAACTCAAGATTATGTAAGGTTTAAGGCTGGGGCCTTATAGTTGGTATCAAAGGTCGGTTTAGATAACTTTAGGAGTTATAATTCTATTAAATGATTATCCAAAAATATTTTTTTTCGAAATGATATAGCATTTAAAGATTACCATGTTTCTTCATCTAAGACATGTTTGTTCAGAATGGTTTTCCGCAGAGGAAACAGGGAAGCAGTGCTAGGAAGGCATACAGAAGGAAATAACCTTCCGAATCAGCATCCAGAAATGGTTGGAATTGGAACTGAACAATTTTTTGCAGTAATGACGCAGTTGACTCAAGCGATAAATGGCAGTGGTATCCATGCACGAGATCAACCAGAAGAACCGCAGAGGAACATGTCAGTGGTGGAACATTTCATGAGGCAACATCCACCATCATTCAGAGGATCATCTGACCCTGTGCTAGCTGAAGGGTGGATTAAAGCACTGGAGAAGATTTTTGATGTCATGGGGTGTTCAGACAATCAAAAGGTTAGTCTTGCTATTTACCATTTGGTGGGTGAAGCAGATCAGTGGTGGTCTATGGTTAAAAATATCAGGGACGCCGATGAGATTGATGCTCTTGACTGGGATGAATTCAAAGGTATGTTTCTTGAGAATTATTTTCTTAAGGCTGTTCGACTTAGGATGGAAAAGCAATTCTTGGAATTGAGGAAAGAGGAAGACTCAGTGGTAGCCTATGATGAAAGGTTCACTCGATTGGCAAGGTATGCTCCAAATTTTATCCGGGACCTTGATAGTAAAATCAATCATTTCTACTCAGGATTAATGCCAAAGTATCGAAGGTCATTAGCTTCTCGTGAGTTTAAAATTTATGAAAATCTTGTTCGATGTGCTGAGAAGGTGGAAATGGAGTTTGCCGATGACCAAGTTTTCTATAACAACCAGCAGAAGAAGAGACCGAGGTGGCAGGAGAAAGGTAAGAATTCTTTAAAAAAGTCTGATGGTAAGAGAACTATGTTTCCAGGTTGTGATAAATGTGGCAAAAGGCATGCTGGGGAATGTCTTCTGAATTCTGGGAAGTGCTACTGATGTGGTAAGATGGGACATAAGGCTCGTGATTGCACTGAAAAGGATCAAGGTGAAGGTAAGAACAAATTTGATTTACAGCTAGTGAAATGTTATAAGTGCAATGAGATGTGTCACTATGCAAACGAGTGTCCGACAAGGAGCTTGAGTGATGGGAAGCAGTTAGACTACAAGCAGAAAGGGGTGGTGAAATCCTTTGCAACTACTTCAGCAGATGTCAGGCCATCAAATGAAGTTGTATCAGGTACTTTGTTTGTTTTTTTAGATTATGCCAGTGTGTTGTTTGATTCGGGGTCTACACATTCTTTCATCTCTGAAACCTTCTCTAGTAAAATGGGAATACCATCTCAAGAAATGACTCCTGAACTTTTGGTAAAAAAACCTGGGGGAAATGTTGAGGCAAAAAGAATTTATAAGAATATTTCTATCCTTATCTATGGAAAGAACCTACTTGCAAACCTTATTGTTCTACCTCTAGTAGAGTTTGATGTTATCCTGGGTATGGATTGGCTCTCTATTTACCATGCTAAGATTGATTGTAGAGCTAAAGAAGTATCTTTTCAGAAAGACTTTTAGTTTGTTTAAAAGAATGAACCCTTACTTTTGATAACATATCAAGAGGCCGAGAAACTTGTAAAAAATGGAAATGAATGTTACCTTGCACACATCGTTGAAAATAAAGGAACTGTTCAGATTAATGATGTGCCAGTGGTAAATGAGTATCCTGATGTTTTTCCTGATGAGTTGCCTGGAATAATACCAGATCGGGAAGTTGAGTTTACTGTTGACTTAGTTCTTGATGCTAAGCCAATTTCAAAACCCCCTTATCGAATGGAACAAATTGAACTTTTAGAGTTGAAGGAGCAATTGCAAGATTTATTAGAGAAAGGTTTCATCAGACCTAGCACATCACCATGGGGTGCTCCTGTTTTATTTGTTAAAAAGAAAGATGGTTCTATGAGACTTTGCATTGATTATAGTGCCTTGAATAATATCACTGTTAAGAACAAATATCCTTTGCCTCATATCGATGATTTGTTTGATCAGCTCCAGGGAGCTCAGTTTTTTTCAAAGATTCACCTGAGATCGGGGTACCATCAGCTGAAGGTAATGGAGGCAGATATTCCGAAGACCGCGTTCCGTACGAGATATGGCCATTATGAATTTGTAGTAATGCCTTTTGGGCTAACCAATGCACCTGCTGTATTCATGGACTTAATGAATAGAATTTTCCATGAGTTCTTGGATAAGATTGTGGTGGTTTTCATTGATGATATTTTGGTGTTTTCTAAAAGTAAAGAGGAGCATGAAAAACATTTAAGGGTTATCTTGAAAACCTTAAATGAAAAGAAACTGTATGGGAAATTCAGAAAGTGTGAGTTTTGGTTGCAACAAATTTCTTTCCTTGGTCACATTGTTTCTAAAGATGGAATAACTGTTGATCCTGCAAAAACAAAAGTTGTGGAAGAATGGCCAAGACCAACAAATGTAACCGAGATTCGTAGCTTCCTTGGTTTGGCGGGCTATTACCGAAGGTTTGTTAGAAATTTTTCACGGTTATCTAGACCAATGACTATGCTAACTGGTAAGGGTGTTAAGTTTATTTGGACAAAAGAATGTGATGATTGTTTTCAGGAATTGAAAAGAAGATTGGTGAATGCTCTAGTTTTGGCACTACCTTCCAGGAATGGTGAGTTTTTTATATACAGTGATGCTTCATTGAAAGGACTTGGTTGCGTCCTAATGAAGAATGATAAGGTAATTGCTTATGATTCACGACAGTTGAAAACTCATGAGGTAAACTACCCTACACATGATTTGGAATTAGCTGCTGTTGTTTTTGCTTTAAAAATTTGGAGGCATCATTTGTATGGAGTAAAATGTGAAATATATACTGATCAAAAAAGTTTAAAGTATATATTCACTCAGAAAGATTTAAACATGAGACAAAGGAGATGGCTGGAATTAATCAAGGATTATGGCTGTACAATTCATTACCATCCGGGAAAAGAAAATAAAGTGGCTGATGCTTTGAGTCGAAAAAGTAATTCTTCATTAACAATGTTGCGTTTGGAACGTGATCCTTTGGTTAATGATTTGATGAACTTTGGAATAGAAGTTGTTGGTGGAGGAATTCCTTCTGTTTTGTTTCAGGTATCAGTGAGATCTTCTCTATCAGATAGAATCAAGCAGGCACAGAAGCAAGATAGTGAGTTGCAAAAAAAGGTAGAGCTGGTTCAGAAAGGTAAGTTGCCTGAATTCAACATTGATAATGATTGTGTTTTGAGATTTGGGAAGAGATTGTGTGTGCCTTGTGATTCACAGTTGAAGAGAGAGTTGTTATGTGAAGCTCATAGTTCTCCATTTTCAGTTCATCCGGGAAGTACTAAGATGTATAGAGATCTGCAGGAGTATTACTAGTGGGATGGAATGAAAAGAGATATTTCTGATTTTACTGTGAAGTGTTTGACTTGTCAGTAGGTTAAAGCAGAGCGGCAGTTACCGAAAGGGATGCTTCAGCCTTTACCAGTGCCAGAGTGGAAATGGGAGAATATATCCATGGACTTTGTTGTTGGATTACCGAAGAAATCTCGAGGTAATAATGCAATCTGGGTTATTGTTGATCGCTTGACCAAATCTGCTCATTTCCTTTCTATACGAGATACTTTTTCTCTTGATCAACATTCCCGTTTGTATCTTAAAGAGATAGTCAGGTTACATGGAGTTCCTCTCTCCATTGAATCGTATCATGATCCAAGGTTTACTTCTAACATTTGGAAAGGCCTTCAGAAGTCGTTGGGTACTGAATTAAATTTTAGTACAGCTTTTCATCCTCAATCAGATGGGCAGTCAGAACGAACAATTCAGACATTGGAGGATATGCTACGAGCTTGTTCTACGGATTATCAGGGAAGTTGGGACCAACATCTTTCTTTGGTTGAGTTTTCATATAATAACAGTTTTCATTCCAGAATACAGATGGCACCATTTCAGGCATTATATGGGAAGCGGTGTCGAACTCCAGCTTTCTGGGATGAAGTGGGTGAAAGGAAGTTGATGGGACCATAATTGGTAGATGAGATGGCAGAAAAAGATCAGCTGATTCAGAAACACATGAGAACAGCTCAGAGCAGGCAGAAGAGTTATGCGGATAACCGGAGGAAGGATCTATATTTCGAGGTTGGTGATCATGTTTTTCTCAAGGTTTCTCCTTGGAAAAGTGTGATGAGAGTTGGTAAGAATTGAAAGTTGAGTCCATGGTTTGTTGGACTATACGAAATTCTGGAGAGAGTTGGATCAGTTGCATACCGAGTGGCTTTACCTCCGAGTTTATCTCAGGTACACAATGTTTTTCACGTTTCGATGTTGAGAAAGTATATGCCAGATCCATCTCATGTTTTGAGTCCAGAGGTAGTTCAGCTGGAAGAGAACCTATCTTATAAGGAAAAATCGGTCCAGATTCTTGACCACAGGGAGCAAGTGTTACGGAATATGGTGATTAAGCAGGTAAAGGTTTTGTGGAAAAACCACATGATTGAAGAGGCAACATGGGAATCTGAAAATGCAATGAGGGATAAGTACCCCCATTTATTCGATAAGTAAATAAATTGCGGGGACACAATTTTCTAAAGGGGGGAAGGATGTAACATCCCAAGTAAGTAATGAATAATAGATATTTTTATCTATGTCTATTAATGATTAATATAGTGTTATAGAGGCTTAAAATGAAAATAAATACAATCTTATGCATGGAATACACTAATATTCTTAAAAGATTGATTTACTGCCTTTTGATGGAAAACCATTTTTGAATCTATATTTTGACAATTTTATAAACTATGTTTGTCAAAATAAACTTATCCTTTATTATTGGGACATCAAAATTTACCTTGTGTGAATTTTTGGTATTTTTCTGACAATGTTGATTTTTTAATGAATAGTGAAAAATACTGCATTTTACATCAAAACTGCTTTTTAATATAATTTATTTATATGATTAGATTATGTTTTGAATTGGTTTTGAAGTGAAATTAGAATATATTTTTACCATTTTATCCAATGGTGGTCATTGGAATCAATTTCACTTTGAAATTAGACTTAAACTGGTGTCAATCTTTTGATACTTATTGTTTTGTAAAAACATGCTATTTGCTCTGGCAGCAGGAATTAATTATTAAATTAATTAATGTGACTTATATGAATTGAATTTTGTAAAATAGACTTCATTTTTGAATTCGGAATATCAAATATAGCTTAGGGTGAATTTTTGGAAATTTTCTGAAAAACTTCAATTTTTGATGAATAGTGAAACCACTAAGTGGTAATCAAGCAAACTGATTTTTCAGTTAAATGAAAGTTTACCACTAATGTGTATTGAATTTTGAAAATCTGACATAAATGGTTGTCATTAATAAGTAAAATGTGGTTCAATGAGATTATAATAATCTTTTGGTGAATAGTAACTTATTAAGTTCTTAATCGCGATTAGTGGTAATTAGGGTAGTTTAAGGTATAAATAATGCTTTAATAATAGGAAATGACCTAGACACATGTCCCAACCTTATTGGTTGTGTCATGGTCGACCAAGAAAAGCCATGGGTCAACTTGGGGACCCCATGGAGACACTTTGGTTTGGAAATGACATAAATAACTTTTTATTAAATGTTAAAGTAAAAATGACACAAACAAGAGATGTTTTACGAAAACAATTTTTACATGGGGTTATAAAGATAATATTTTTGATTATGAATAGTCATTGGAAATATAAAAAGATTTAATACATCATAGTATTTTTTTATGATTTTTAGACATTAAATAAATTAAATTATTTATGACATAATAATGATGCAGCGATGACATCATTATTTGACGATTTAAATAAAATGGAAAGATAATGTAAAATCTGTGAACTAAACATGTCCAAAACTTATTGGATGAGTGGATTTCGACGCCTTATCACCTTATCCAAGAATTATATCAATGTGGGACCTTTTGAATCCGAAACACATTTTCAAATAAAGTAATATTTCTTTACTTTCCAAAAGTGCCCCTCCTCTCCTCTTATAAAAGGCCCCACCTCTACCTCATTTCACACACTACTCAAGCCTTTGGCTCGGCCAAAAACTGCCCATTTACTCTCTCCACATCCCTCTCCTAATCCTAGAGGATTCCCTTTGGGCATAATCCTTTCAAAGGAAGCCCTTAGACTCAAATCAAAAGGAGATACACTTTTAATGGTAATTCATTCTCTCATGTTCATTTGTTTTATTTTGATTCTCCAACCCCCCTAAACTCTTTTTATTTACATATTTTGTAACAAAACCAGTATCTTAAATATACAAGGATGTTGTTATAATATTTATTTGAGCTACACTCTCACAAAACTACATCAAATGGTTAAAGAACATACGGTTTCCATGGATGGCGAAATTCTGCCTCCCGAAACGATGATTGTTCAACACTCATTTAACACCTTCACAGGTGGCCATTATGATGTCACTATTTTTATATATGATATATAATATGTTTATGTTTTCCTTAAGCTTCTATTTTTTTCATTTTGGGAATACCTTTATGGTTTCCATTATGGGTAAACACGATATCTTCATTTTAGGAAGTGCGGACTACCGCCCCCTCAAAGTGATTTGATTCGTTAAATACCATATGTGGGACATATAAAGGATGGAACTATGATATTATATATGATATTATACTGGAATTATAATATACCTTTATATCATTATGATTCCATTATATAAAATATGAAATAGAAATGAAAGTAGCGTTTATGCGTACGTACGACTTACCGTCTCCATGAACGGTGCATTTCATTTCTTACCTCTAAATGATTATGTAATACTATAAATGAAAGTATGTACTGGATATATATGACATATATGATATCTAAATCATGAATACCATTCTGGATATAATGGACATTTGACCAAATTAACAACATGTAAGTGTAAGAAGTCTATTTTTGACTTAAGAACCAAATACCGACAAAATGAACATTATTAACTTAACTGATTACATGATGTTCATAACATGGTATAAAAGGAATAATGAACTTGAAAAAGATTCATAATCAAGTAGATATTAACTCATGTTTATTATTCAGGAGATTAAAGAACGGTCGGGTCAAGTCGGATACGAGGTATGGGACTTCGTCTCAATCTCCTTTCGTTGAGGCATATTTTATTTTATACACAACTTTCTTTTATACGGTGTATAAACCCCTTTGACTTTTACGTTTATTCAAAAGAAATCTTTTTTATACGAAGCGTTTACTAAACGAAAAAAGGGAATGTTTTTGGTCGTATGTATGCGGCGACAACGACTTCTCCGCCGTTGTGACCGTTATTTGAGTTTCGGCTTCCTCTACAAGCCATACCTTCTTTTTAAAATAAAAATAAATACCCTGTTTTACATTTCTTTTATTTTAGTATTGAAAATGGTATTCATAATGTTTTTATATCAATGTGTTGTATTGATATCTCGTGATTGAAATGTGTAAATTTTATGTTTCCTTTATGCATGTTTTATGTGATATGATTATGTTATGGATCTTGGGCATTATTATGAAGATGTGTGGTTCCGTGATAAACTATGGGCGGGTGAGCCCGTTATATCTCTCCAATGCATTGGGTAACGCGAAGGAGTGAAACGTTAAGGTTTCTCCGAAGAGATTTTAGGGAATATACTGTGATGGGTATTCCAAACGTAACCAAGAGGGTTACTCCCTACGTAAGAATGTTATGATTGCCTCAAGTTACCTTTATGTATTATGATTTCTATGATTTATTCATGATTTTATGGGGTATGTTAAAGTGCCTCTGTTTTATGGGTAAAGTATGATTTCATTCTTATTTATATATGAACTCATGTTTCCTTTCCATGTTTTTTTTATAACCCATACTGAGTTTTTATGCTCATCCCAAGTTTTTGAAATGTTTTTCACAGGTCAAGGGAAAGGTACATGATAAGATGATAGAGGCAAGGATCTGTCAAGAAATAATCCATGTTTTATTTTAAATGTGTTTCCATTGATGGGAATGAAGAATACTATCTTTATGTAACCACTTCGTTTATATGTGGAATGTAATGCAAGTTTTATGATCTAATTCTCTAAAACTCTAAACCTGAAATGATCCTCAATGTGTAATCTTGTAATAACTCAAGATTAAGTAAGGTTTAAGGCTGGGGCCTTATAATGTATGATCATGACTTGTGAGCCATGCGACGGTGCCCTGAACTAGTTTTCTAGATGACATGAGGCATGCCTCCTCATACAGTATTGGCTATCGACATACAGTAAGGGTCTGTTAAGTCAGACATGGGGAGACTATACCCTCTTTTATCATAGTAAAGAACAAACAAAATATAAAAATTTGAAAGAATATATAACCATAAACATCCCAATGTCATAAGATAACCAGAAAATAAAATACAATATTATACTAAAACTGAAAACATACTATGCTAATAATATTTTCAAATATCCTTAAATCGCAACTACAAAATAACAACACATTAGACTCACAGGTGAGTCCAAAACCACATCTGGTTCCATCATCCAAGATCCAACCCCAATCTGCAATCTAACACATGACCCTTTCCATTGAACTATCTTGTAATAGTAAATAATATTTAGGTACCAATCATGTAAACTGAGTATGGTGTGAGTATAAATCAATAGTCCAGTACCAAAAACGTATAAAACAACAATTGTCAAAATATAGTGTAATACTTTCTATATATAAAGAAGATAATTCACAAATAAACATTTATGACATTATCATTTATTTTTTATTTATTCATATCATCTATAGGGTTATAAAAGATACCAATACCGATATAAAATATTAATATTATACAAGAGCTCAAAGTGATCCTTATGTAATATCATATCATAATACCTACTTCAACTCATGTGATAGATCAAATAAATGAAAGGTGATATGATATCTGAGAATGTAATTCACCTCATGTTAGTGTTTAATGTATTGTATTCTAAGTCCATATATCTGTGTGCCATTATTACTATTATATAAATTCACACAAAAAATGAAAAAATTACCAACAATAAATTCAAAAGTAATATTTCCATTTTACCATTCATACATATCAATAGAATGACCATGTTCCCATTTGTTACATATATGTACAATGACCATGTTTCCATTTATTCATCTCATTTATGTGACCATGTTCCGTTCTGATTACTCACAATTATAATGACAATGTTACCATTTAAACAACTCAATTTAGAATAACCACAATCACATTCATTCACACATAATTAATTAAAATTTCACTATCCACCTCAATTCCTTTATTTATTATAGATTTCATTAAATATATAAATTTACTTAATCAAATCCAAAATTAATTAAGCTTTCCAATCCCATTAAATAATTCACCAATTAATTAATAAATACAAAAATTAATATCCTGCCATTAATTTGATATTATTAAGTATCTCAATATAAATATAAAATCTTCAAAATTAATTACAAAAATAATATTATCTATCAAAATTTCAAGGTACATAATTAATTTATGATTAATTATCTCAATCAAGACAATTCAATATCTCAAAATTGATCCCCTTATTAATTATCTAAATTAAAATCCCAAATAATTATCATATATTTCCCTTAACCTAATTATCAAATATGAATTCCCAAATATTTCATCATCAATTCTTCAATAAATCAATTAATTCAACAATTTCCTGATAAATCAACTGGTCAACCTAATTAACCCAATTTTATAATTCATTTTCAATGGAAATTCTATAAATTCTACAATATTGAATAAAAAAATCCACCACTATGGGAATAAGATTTTAGACAACCAACCTTAATCTTTTTATATTTTTTCAGTCAATATAAATCTACAAAATCTATGTAGTACAACGATGTAGATCTAGATTCTGGATCTAAATCACTAAATCATGATTAATGATATATTGATCTAATAAAGCAATATCTACGTCAACTATAAAAGATACAGATATCTCCAAAATGTATAGATATAAGAAATCAATTGATAAATTTCACCAAAAGATCATGGAATAGGAGAATAATGAATGGGATTGTTATTAGGACGAGATCCACATACCGAGAAAAAAACAGTTCGTTGATTTGGGCTTTAAATTTTGAAGGATGGAGGTCAACCAACCATCGAACTCCTGTGTAAATCTCTAAAAGGATGAAAATATGTCTATTCCAAAATGAATGTTGAATAGGAGGTGTTTTTTTAGTTTAAGGAATTTTAAAAATTATATTCCATTGAAAAAAATCATGTGCAATATTTTATGGGTAGGCGAGCACGGTTAGGGTAAATTGTGTACCAACTATATGACACATAATGTCCAAAGTTACATGATTACCTTGGTTTGGGTGTACAACATTTTCTAACCATGCACCAACCATTCATATCCCACATATCTTCAATTATTCTCAAAACACAACCCAAAAACACCATGAGTCAAAATCTAATCAAACGTACTAAAATCCAAAAAATAGTACCAGAATGTTCAGTTGAGGTAAATAAAAGTAGGGTCAAAATATTTTAATATAACCATTTTACAACAAATCCTCCTAGATCAATACATAAAATATTTTCTAAGATTCCAATCTAAAATAATCAGGCCGTTGATCCCAAATATATTCTTCCCTTTCCCATGATTCCTCTTGGAGACATCGATATTTCTACAACAGATGAATTATCGGCATAATCATTACATGAAACAATATCTCACTATGATCCTGCACATGTATTAGATGATACCAATGGAAGAATATATCTAATGGTCCACCTAGTCCACATTTATCATAGTAGATGGGTCATGGTGATCCCAACATAGTTATGACACATGGAAGAAATATTGTATAGGAGTTTATTTCTATAGAAGAGGAAATCGGTATATAATCCTCTTGATTCCCTCCACTAACTCAAACGGTGTAATAAACCAAGTCACCCTCATTAAATTCCTTTATATCCTGTAGTTACCCAATATAGGAAACATATAATGAAACACAAAATCACCATCTATAAACTCAAGGTTTCTTCTTCTTCTATTAGCATATGAATTCTGCCGACTATGAGCTGTTGCCATACGTTTTCGAATCAACTGCACAGGCCTTGATGTATCTAATACGAGACTTATTCCCAAGAACACCGACTCACCAAATTCTATCTAGTTAAGTGATGATATTCACGACCTTCCATAAATAGCCTCATATGGTCCCATCTTTTTAGATTCATAATAAATATTTTTATAGTAAAATTCCACTAAATCCATCTGCTTCTCCTATGTCCCACCATATTCAACCACAATAGCCCATATCATTTACTCAATCACCTATATATCATGCACTAACATCCCATCTATATTTGGTTGGTTATTGTTACTCCATAACACATGTATACCTAGCGATTTTTTGCAATACCTTCATGAAGAATGATGTAATGTTTGAATCATTATATGAATATATAGTTTTCGGAACCCCATAAAGATGAACTATCTATAAAACATATTGTATTCCATTCTAATATACTAGAATGGTTTCCATTATAGGTATTATACGTGCTACATTTTTTAGTCGATTGACAATAACCCAAATAATGTTATTATACCTAAGTGTATTTGAAATTCAAACAACAATATCCATTGTCACATTGTCCCACATTCATTTAAGAATAATAATATTTTGTAGTATACATCAATGTAATTGATGATATACCTTCACCCTTTTGAAAATTTAATCATCTTGTCAAAATCCATGCTCTCTCAATTTTCATTTATGGCCAACCAAACCTTCCATGTAGGTCACTATTCATTTTTGTCACACTTGGATGCACTACCCACTTCATGGCTTGAAATTATCATATAATATCCTCTCGTATGCTCTTCGGTAAATCAAATAAATTCTTCACATAAAATATATCATCCTCATATATTGACTAGCATGAATGTGAATCCCCATCTTCAATGTTTTCTGCTAAGTTCAAGAACATCCGATCCTCATACGATTGTTCCCATATCAATAACAAAAGTCGATACTCAACGGAAACTTAAACTAGAGCCATCTTCTCAAGAATCTCCTGAACTATCACATGAATTTACGCATGCACATTCATCATCGTTCACACTACACTCGACTTTTGAACCATATTAGTCTGAGTTTTAATTTTTATGAATCATCCGAACTATTTCTTTCCCCGGGCATATATTCCAGTTCAAAAACTAAATAGTGCATATAATCTTCCCATCTCCGATGATGAAGATTCAAATCACACTGGGATAAGATATACATCAACATATTATGATCTGTGTAAACTATTAAATTTTCTCCAAAAAAGTATTATCACCAACATATCAAATCATAAACTAGTATATCAAACTCGGTGACTTTCAAAAGGTAGTTTCGTTCATGTGGTTTCAACAGAAGAGACTCATGCACTACAATTCGATCCCCTTGTATCGACATAGATCTGGGTCTGATTCCAAAGGCATAATAATAATCAATGAACTCCTCATCTAACTAGGGTAGGATCTATATTTTTTACATCATAAAACTATTATTCAACTTCTAAAAATAATTCTCACATACTTTCAACCACTCTAACATTATCCCCATATTGTTATATCAAAAAAATTTTTTTTCCAAAGGGGAAATGTATTTGAATAATCTATGTTAATATAATTATAATCCCAAAAGGCATTGGATATTGAAAACATTCGTGGGATTCTAAGGATAAAATTTTTCAGGAACCTTCTCTGGGTCCACTAACACACCATCCACTAAGATAATGTTCCCCATGACATGTAACATGTCAATTAAAAAAAACACATAAATATCATGGGGTATAATTGATGCTCTCTCATTATATATAGGAAAATGTATAGATATTGGGAAATGATATTCAGTAAAGTTGGATAAAACCATGATGACATAAAAAAACAACCACAACCCAATATAGATATATATGAAAGATCATTTTCCATATTTTCATAACCACTTTTGTAATATTATCAACCCAAAAAACATTTAAATAAAATCTAAATGGCCGCATCTACTCAAAAATGTAGTCCTCCATATATTAGATGTGTAAACACTAAAATGACGATACCTTGATGGAAAATCAATCATTGGGATCATAGAAAATACCATAAACCAGTAAATCATATCGTTGATATGTATAAGAGGATATTAGTTCCTCACAGTCATTTATTTCAACATCAGGTAATCATCACACTATCGTAAACCCATATGAGCCATCTTTGAGAACAATATAGGTGATCCCTAACGACATGAACCTAGACTAATAAAAACCTTTCCCTCCAACTCCTCCAATTGAGTGTTGATCTCTGGATGATTAGTTGGTTCCCTTGTGTACAAAGGAATAAATACTGGATCATCCACAACATAAGATCAATAAATAATTACATATATCTCATAGGTGGTAACCCTAACAAGTATCAAGGGTAGAAATCCTTAAATAGTTAAACTACTAGTGGAATGAAATATTTACAAACACCCAAGTAATCATGAAATATTGTAGAAAAATTGGTTTTAAGTCCTCTTAGTAGTTTCATATTATTCCTACTCTCCCCACCTATGTATCCAACTCTAAATAGTGAATGTATAGTTCACCCTTAGGAGGTTGATATGTAAATCTCATGAAGTAACCGTCTATGTGGGATTACTATTCAACATTACATTAAATACTAATAGTTATATTGAATAATATCTTATCTATAATATTGAGATACAATAGAAAAATATATTCCTTGATCTAAAGTGAACATCCCATTTATGGAAATATGTATCTATACCATGTTCCCAATGTTGTATCGATAGTCATTACTCTGCTAAAAAACTCCACCTCGAGGATCAAATCATTAACAATTTTTGTAGATATAAATGAATGAGAGGAAATCAAATTAATAAGCCACCACAAAAAGTAGAATATACTATAATAGAAACCTCACTATCGATGGACCATCCTTGCTCTCCACAAGTGCCTGCTACACTGCATGTAACTGTCCTCCCCCTATTCCCTATGATGTTGTCTGAATCTCCTGGGTATCCCAACACTTCTAATATGGATGATTTAGCCCTGTATAATAATGTTCACTTCCTCAACATCCTCATTTTGTATAACTATAGTTATTAGACCAATATAATGTATAACTCCCCCTTCCCACACTCTGACTATGCCCAGCTGCTCCCTCATCACTAATCTATCAGTACAACCTGCTAAACTTTTATATGTATCCAATAATGATCCATTACATAATCCATACCAGTGGTCAAATATTGTGTCAAATATAGTTTCCCATAATCCACATTGATGAAAGATCAGCCTAAAAATGTCCTCTCTAACCGAACCTCAAATATGTGTACTCTTCCTTCCACTTCTCCGACTAAAGATGTCATAATGAAAACTTAAACTATTGAAATCACACTTCTCGATCTTCCACTAACAACTTCTTATATAATATTGGAATCCTACATCAGTCTCTCATAAATTATGAGATCCAAATCCACCACTTCTGCAAACTGATTTAATATGAAATGATTTATTTGGGACATAATCTCACATATAACTCCATACAAAAAGAATGTTTCCATAGATGTCTCATCTCCATCTAACACTAGATAGAGGAATTGTAAATCTATGAAGAGTCTTTCAATATCCATCCCAGGAATTATCCCCTTTGGATGGATGCATGAACTCTATATATTTCACTTTTTTTTATCATATCTAAATATAAGTGCTGCATAAACCTTTTGAATAAGTCATTCCATAACATAGAATTAGTTTTTCTAGTTTCTGATATCATGTCCTGCTAGTGATTTGCATCTCCCAATGGAATATAAGTATTAATTGTGATCCTTCTCTCACATAGAGTCTAAAAATGGCCATGTATTGTCTCTATGGAATCAACCCAAAATTCATCTACATTAGGTCCACCCACGATATTAAAATTCATAGGGTTCTAAAATGTAATTTCCTTTATGAAATCATTCATGATTTTCAAAATTTGCTCGTGGCGCCCTTCCATGAATTTCATGAAGCATGAAAATTTCCCCTACACTTGATCACATTCCCTCATAACCAAGAACCATCAGTTCATCAGGTTCCTCGAATTGATGATCATTCATATCCATGCCCCTCATACATCCCCACAATAATCTTCATGGAGGTATATTCCCTACAATGACAAACAAAACATCTTAGGTCTCATAAAAGAACCCCAAAAAATCTACATCACAGGAATGATCCCAATTGTTCATTTAGACTTTTGGTTTTCTATTCCATAATCTATATAAGAGATAAAATTTATTTTTAAATAACAAGATATAATTTCATGTGGTGTCACATATTCATTTTATATTTTTATTGTAATTCAAATGAAATATAAAATAAATAATAAATATTGTAAAAATATTTTTTGTGTTTACATAAATTTAATGGAAACCAATAATATATAGTTTAGATCATAAATTTTTTTATTTATTGTACAAATAAATCACTTTTATTCGATGTCGATACAATAGGTTTTCAAACCCATAATATATTTATAGAATAATAAATATATTTTTTATATTGTTATTTTAGGAATATAAGTTTCATAATATATTGAGAAAAAATTTCAAAAATATATATACATTAACACTTCATCCCTAACACATCATTCATTTTTTAGCATAATTTTTATCTTAGATTATAACATAACCTTTGGATTATGGAATTGACCTGGAAAATACAAATATTCTCCCTATATAATATATTTTATTATAAATTTGTTCATATGAAAAAATATATTTCCTTTAATCATAATCATAAATTTTGAATGATAATTAAATGACCAATTCAATTTTTTATTCACAAAAAACATTTTCTCCTCCCTTTGTGATATTTTATTGGGTTTCTTCGAACACATTTACAACAGGAATAAAATTTACCACTATTTATTCCATGGTCTACCGCACCAAATATGTCATTATAATATAACCAACCATTATTTTTTGTGTCTCAGTGTTTTTATGGAATATGATATCAATAATAAATTTCTTTATCATATTATAAAGGATCACATTATATTTCACTCTAATTATCATCCCATATAGTTTATCATGATCACCAAATTCTCTATAACATTTTCTGTCAAAATGGTTCCCTCTTTTGCTATCCATTATATGAATCTAAATTTAATTATACATGAAACAATTATAATAATATTAAATATTGATATATCATTAATACGATGTCTATATAATGAAACATTTTTAATATATACCAATATAATATATTGTGAATTATTATATATTAATATCTTTTTAATGGATAATAAATAAAATTTGACTTAAATGGTTGAAATTAACTATGATTGTAAAAATATATTTTCATATTTAACACCAAATGAGTTTAAATTAGTATCATTGTATTCGATAGTGTATATGGAATGCTACATCGAGTTTAAAAAAAAAATATTTTATTTATATATGGTTGTTAACTAATTTCAATTTTATTGGTATCTATGAATAAGACTAAATTATTTATGATATATATAGGGCATAATAAATTAAATTAAATTTTAATTTCCAATTATATTATCAATCAAATATTACTGATGTCATATAATGCTTAGAAATAATTTTTCCTAAAAAATGATTCATTTTAGAATTTATGATTGGGAATTATAATTAAATAATAAAAAATTTAGAATTACATTAAATAACATTATATGAAATTTGAAATAATTATAACAATATCATATTCTATTAAATTTTTGGTATATTTTGAAAATAATGAATTTTTAGAGAATGGTGAGAAAATTTTACATATGATGTTCAATTATGAATTTCAATTGATTGAATGTGAAAATAAAAACAAATACATATTTTTGAATTAATAATGATATTTATTGGTGTTGAATATATTTATATAAAAAATCTATCATTCAAAATATGAGGAATTATATTTCCATTTTGTGATAGGTGGGGAAATTAATCATATACCCATCAACAATTAATCGATATTTGTCATGGAAAACATTTATAAGCGAGAATTAAATAGTCCATTACCCATATTGTTAATATATCATTGAGAATGGTCGTTATTATATTGATATCATGATTCCTGGGATTATGAATTCTACAATTTATAAAATCTTATATTAATAAATTTATATTCATTTTCAATGATATTATTTCACTGATATTATCCATGGATGCATTTTTTTGTACTATTATTCCTTAAATTGAATGTCGGTTATGTTATTTACCTATAATACTGATAATTCATTATATAATAATTATATTCATGTTATTAATTATATTGACTTTGTGTTATGTTATTTTCTCTTCTATATTAATTATTCGTATTCGATTCATGAAAAAATTCTTTGTACAAAAACATTATTGAGAATTTAATGTGACCCATATTTATTTCCTTTCCTTGTGATATGATGAATTATTCATTGTAATAGTTTTAGGATGAATCAACTTTATGGTATTTTATTACATGTTTCCAAATTTTATTTACGACCCAGGTATGTATCTATTTTTTTCAAGACTAATTGATTTTTCATTCTATTGGGATGCTTTCCCTTCCGTATTATTACAATGTAATAACGTATCCACTAGATCTTGGTTACTGGGGTTTGGATATTTATATTTCGTATTAGAGAATATTTTTTAGTAAACATTAGATATATATTTTTTAAAAAATATATATTATTGAACATAGACCTATGGTATACATTGATGTTTTGGGTAAAATATCATCCTAATATTTTTTTAAGGAATAAAATTTGTGGGATTTCCTTACATTAAATTCATGTATGGATACTACAAGGGGATTTTGTTCTCGAATAGTTGAACTCTATGTTAATAACTATAATATTTGTTAAATTTGACTTGACTCGATCATTAAAGGGTTCCAAACAAGGGAGGTTAATTTACAAAAAATTTGACACACCCATGGGATATAATTTTAATGTTTCACATCGTCATTCCTAATAATTTTGATAGATTTGGAAATAAATATATCTAAAAATGGACTTTTTTATTAATTATATGATGGTAGTTTCTGATTATTAGGCAAAATAGTTTTTTAATAAGACTGTGGGTTATTATAATTTTACTTTTATGTGTAACCCCTTCCAAGAATTATGTGATATATGTTCCTTAGATAAATTTTAATTTTTTAATAAATGTTTTATGTATGTGTATCGCTTAAGTATAAAATTTTATTTACTGATAATTTTATATGATAAATAATGTCTTTTTGACATATGATTATGATTATTGATAAATTTTAGGATTAATATGATCATTGATGTTAGGTAATAATTAAAAGATATTATTAAAATACATCCGGAAAACAATAATCCATATAAGAACCCACAATGACTAAATATTTAGTTGATAGTTAATTTAAAATTTTAGGATGTTCATAATTTTTTGGGGATTATATTATGAATTATATTTTTATGGTTTTATAAAAACAAAATCAATCATGTCATGGGACAAACCATCACACCAGGCAAGGTCACTCATCATGAACCCACAATCAAAGGGTAACCAATTTTTAGTGTATTCCACAAGTCAAATGATGTTATGCTTAATATTTCATTGTTTTCAACAAAATAGTTTTAGGGATAAATAAGGATTTTATATTTTTTTGTAGTTTTGTGGTTACAAATTTCATGAAATGATTTTTATAACTCGTGAAAATAATTTATTAGGAAATATTTAAGAGATACCATGGAATGTAATATTCTATGATAGATCTTATGATTAATTCAATGTTACTTTTAGTGAATTAGGTATAAAAATATACATATTTTATATTCATTACTTGTAGTATGTTGTGGAGTTAAAATCGATCAATGAACACGAAAATGATAGAATTGTAATTATTAAATTAAAATATATCTTGTATATCTATTTCAGTATATTCATATATAGTAAAATAATGGAGAAAAAATAAAAAGGCGTATCCTCAAATGATGGTATTTGAGTAATTTCATATCTGACAAATTTTGGGACACATAACTCATCTGATATTTACAATTTTTTAGTAATTTACTTTCCCCAAATCATATACTATTTCTAATGATTGATCTCTATCAACTCTATAATTATATATTTTTTCCATTATGTACAATTATTTACTTCCAACTAATGATCACATATTTGGAATCCTTGATATATTTTGTTTCATGTGATCTTATTGTTTAACTTTACCTATATAGTATGATATTTTTATGACCCTTTTTTTATGGTGGTTTTCCAATAAATCTATTTTTAAAATAAATATCATTGATTTTGTAGCGAGTGTGGAATTTTTTTAGAAATAAATTTTTGGAAGGTTGGGGGAATATAAAACTCTGAGATTTTAATATATAATATTTTTGTTTGATAGGGTATATGGAATCAGTAATTGAACATAATTCACCCACAAAATATTTTATTTAAAAATGTCTTTTTTAGCTTGTACTTTGAATTGACAGGTATAAACATGAATAAATAAATTAAGAATTATATCCATTGAGACAATAAAAAATATAAAGTTAATTATTATTTTTTATGATTTAATTAATAAAAAATACCTTGAAGTCATTTTTTTATTGAAAATACATTTGAATGAATAATATATTCATTTTTCAATTTACTATTGGGAAGTATAATAATTTTATTCCAATTTTGGATATTTAATTTTAAAAAAATAATATAATTATTTAAATCATCATTTAATAATTATTCATTTCTGAAATATAGAATATCACTTAATAGAGTGAATTTTTCAATGAATAGTAAAAATGCCACATTTTATAAAAATATCATTGATTTATGTTATACTAGGTAATTTAAAAGATCCATTATGTGTTGAATTTGATTTAAAAGTAAAAAAAATTATAATATTGTTTTAAAATGAGTAGAAAAATTTTAAAAAATTTGATCAATATATTGGTGTAATATTATGTTTATACAAAAAACAAACATTTATTTACAAATATTCTTAAATGAAAAATAATACTATATTATAATTAAAAAATAACAACTAATGAGGAACATTTTAAATTAATTTTATATATTATATTTATATATATGAATTAAAATCCCGATAATTATGATGAATATTAATGTAGTTTATGTAAGAGGATTTACCCAAAAAATAATTTTTTTGGAAAATGTGTTCTTAACACAATTTGTGTTTTTATTTTTATATTAAATTATACCAATTTTTTATTAATTTCTATATAAGGTATTGAATATTTTGAGTCATAATAATAAATAATTCATAACAATGATAACTCAATTTTTGTTTACAACTGATAGTGAAGAAGAAAACTAACTTACATTTATTAATGTTAAAATGTGGTTTTCCGCATTACGTGTTTTTGTATTAAAAATAAGTTTATTAATGTAAATATTTTTTATTTGATAAATATTATTTAATTTCAAAATTTAGGGCAACAAATGTATATAATTGAGATCATTTTAGTTGTGGATTAATAGATACATTACGTAGTTTATAAATACTAACAAATGTTTTGGGAAATAAAATAATACATGTACATATATATCAGGGATTAAAAATTGAAATGTTTAAAACATGTTTAATTTTATTTTATGGAGGTCTAGATAAACCAAAAAATCCAAAAAATACGTTAATTTATAATTGATGTGGCACATGGGATTGGAGTATCATTCCATTACTAAATAGTTTTGGGTATATAAAAAATTCCACTTATCAATTATAAAATAGTATTCTATCTCCTCACATATTCACACATATTGAGCCTTATGGATGGAAAAAACAATACAAAAATAACTTTCTAACATCCTTATAAATATTCTTATTATTTTTTTCATCCATGACTTCCTTCCCTATGGTATTTAAGAATTGATCCCAATGAGAATCCAGTGGGAGTATTTAATCGTCTTAACATGTTTATTTCTTTTTATATCATCATATTAAACCATAAATTATTTATCAACCCTGTATATAAAATAAATACATTATATACTATATAATTAGATGAAATTATTTTAATGTTATAATATTTATTCATTTCCCCCACTATCAAAATTGGAATCAAAGCCATCGCTCATGTGTGTGGCAGACTACCACCTCATAAACTATTGTATTTTTTTATATCACTATAAAATTGATATTTTTAATGATTAAAATAATGAATATATATGAAAAATAAGAAAATATATTGGATATAGAAAATTAATATATCCCCAATATCATTACGTTTTTACCCATTCAAGGAGTGATTTCATCGTTCATGTATAAGTACAAAATATTATCTTTATGAGGGGATACAATAAATTTTCCATGTCCAACATTAAATAATTGTTCTAAAAAAGTAAAAAATTATTAAATATTTTATTTATAATATTATTATCATTACGGAAATCATGTATCTCTATTCTATGAAAACTAACCATTACATCCATAAAAAAATACTTGAGAAAACAAAGTAGTTAACACTCAAAACAATGGCAAAAATTAAATATTATTAATTAAGTGGTGATAAGTTTCCATAATAAAATAATTTATTATGTTATAAATATAATTTTTTATAATTTAAATTAATATTTTGTTAAAATTTTTATAATAGGTTAAATTATGCCCAAAAAAAGGAAATGTGAGGTAATATACTATTTCTTAATTTCCCATTATTGAGGAGTATTTTAATATTATAAATATAATTTATCTTATTTTTTGTATATATTACCCCATTAAAATATAATATCATAAATATTGAATATACGATTTTCATTTTTAAAAAAAATTGTGTTATTTTATACATGGATTATTTACATAATTGTTATCACGTGGAAATGAATTTTGAAACAAAATTTATCTTTAGTGGGTTATATTACTCATTTATTTATATAGACATTATATGATTATGTGTGTAATGTTAGTGTATTATGTTACATTTTAGTTACAATTTTAATGAGTAATTTCATTTTATAAACAAAATCAATACATTTCTTTATTATCAGATCATGGGTATAATCATTTTAATGGATATCATCTCAATTTCCATTCTATTGAGACATATTTGTTATCATGTATATATTTATTTATATAAGGTGTATTTTTCCTATATGATATTTTATATTTTTGTTTGTTATATTCATGTTGTTTAATGTTTCATTTTACATTATATAAATTTTCGGGATTATTGTTCATTCTTTACACAAGCATTATTGGTTAATGGAACAATTTCATTTTCATCATGATTATTTATGCATGAATTTATATTAACATAATTATTTGATAATTTTCAACAAAAACACTTTAATTTTATTCAAAATAGTATATTAATTAAATTTCCATGTAGTAAAAAAATTTTCCTTACTTTGTAACTTAAAATGTTTTACAAAATGTTTTTAATAAAAAAACTAATATTATGTCACTCATTGGGTGAAAATTAATTTTCTTCTAAATCCATATTATTTTATTTTTTTAATAATGTATTTAATATTTATCATTTATTAATTAATTTATCAGAAAACCTTGTTTCTATTTTTATAAATTTTTTAATATTAGTAATCTATTCATTTTATAAACATGGTACTTTTTAAATAACTATGAATGGATTCCTTATATAATCATGTATTGAATGAAAAACAATTCCTATAATAACTATGACTATTTTAATTAAATATTCATTCACATGTTTAAATTATTAATTAAAAATAACGTTTTTCACCTATTATTATAAGAACATTCAATATTAAAATTAGATCTTCAATGTGAAAATAATATTTTCCTCATGAATGTTTTTAATGATATTTTTATGTCATTTATATTAATAAATAACAAAAATAAACTATCAATCCTATAATCCATTGAAAATATATTATAATGATTCAATCTTTACTATTTCTCCGAATGGTTTTTTTATTAGTTTTAATAGGGAATTTATTGACATTTATCTGCAATGTTTATTTTTTAGGGATTAAATTTTCATTGAATTATTCACATTGTTATGGTCATTGTACATTTTATTCCACATAAATAACCATATTAATTTTTTCATGGACATGAATATTTTACAAAACTTATTTCATTTTATCTTTTTTTTATAATTATGAATTTTATTTGATTATATGGAGAATATTTTTTTAATTCCATATTATATATTCAATATGGATATTAATGGATATGAAATACAATTATATAATTAAATAGATCATTTTATATATGTTGAATGATTTGGAAATATACCATTGCATGGGGATTATAATTGAATATCCCATTAATTAATTAATAGGCCGCATGATTCAAATCAGAAAGCAATATTAAATGTGTAAATACATGTATTTTCAAACTGTCATAGGGAATGGTAATGATGTCATAAATGTGATCATGTCTGAGATCATGTCATCCAATATAATCAATTTCCTTCATCAATTATTTAGTTTTTATTATCCATCAAATTATTACATTTATATTATCTAATGATGAATTTCTTTTCACATGTTTGATATAAAATATATTGTATGTTGAGTTATTTATATCTCCATATTGATTATTATTGATCATGTCATGAATGTAATGTTATTGATTAAATGTGATCTTTGTTTCGTAATTTAGCATGAAATATTTATTACACATTTTTGACTCATAGATTAATCCATTGTACATAACATATACTATGAAAATTATCACACCCTTATTTTGTTTCATTTTTTGAGGATATGATGAAGGAATCTATGAATGATTTTAAGGAATAAATATTTTTCATATATTTTATTCAATTTTATTAAATATATTTCCAAAAAATGTATATGTTTATTTTTTCACGACTACTCAACTAATCAGATCATTGGGATATGATCTCAGGCATTGTATGATAATGTAATAAAGTACCCAATATAATTAGATACATGGGATATGTAATGTATTGAACTAAGTGAACACTCACCATACATTTTAATGATGGCTAATATATAGCCAAACAACTCATTGCAATGTTATTATCTGAATGTTTATTTATTCAAAAAACACGTGCACATAATGTATTGGTACCTGAATCCATTTCTAAAAAAACCAGAAAATATCTACCTTATATTGTTAAAATATTCAAAAAAATTCCTCAATTCCATACACATAGTTATTTTCCCTGATATATGTTCTCTGGAATCCATTTCCCTATATTTATTCATATATACCTAAAAGCATACTATAAAGTCCATGACCCCCATATTTGAGAGCTAGATGTTAAATTATTAAATGATCAGAATATATAAATCATTTCTTACAAAATGATTGAATAGATTAATATAATTGTTAAACTAGATACATAAATGAATTCTAAATTAAATTATCAATCATCATATATATTTTGTAGTGAAAAAAATGTATATTATTGAACTCATTCAATTATTCCTTCTACATATCATGGGAAATGAAACAGAATAAAGGTGTCCATAGATTCTGAATAAGTGTTATATAAATTATAATATATCATTAGTAAATAAATAATACTCCATATGAATATGTAAACAACATGAATGACATTCTATTTAATAAATTACATGGTAAAAGGAAATAATATAGAAGGGATAAATGATGATTAAATAATGTCATATAACCTATTACATGATAATGAAACATATATTTGGATATCATAAATAAAATAATAATAACATTGTCAGAAATAAAAAAACCAATAATTATGTAATAATTATGTAATAATTAATCCGGGACACCATGAACATATTATTGAGGCTACATGACAGCACATCACATATAATTGGGTAAGTCATCATAAAAATTAAAAATATAGTTTATCTCTTTAGACCTACTAATACATAAAGGGGTTATATTATGAATATCCAATCACTTACAATCTCCAATGAATTCATCACATCTATTGGGCGAACAATAATCAGTGTAAATATTCATATTGAGTGTTTATAAGGGAGAGAGATTTATTTTATACCGAATGAGGTACAAAATATTTATTCTGCTATTTAGTCAGAAAATAAAATAATTAAATCATTATGAAATCAATAGTAATATTTATTTGAGAAAAAATTATAATATTATTTAGCTTCTAAATATTATATCAAAAAATTATTTTCGAAATTAACTAACATTCATTAATTTTTTACAGAAAATATGTAGTTGGAAGAAACATATTTTTAATCATGTTGAAAAAAAAAATTTCTTAAAAATATTCTATTAGTATATTGGGTAAATAATTAGATAATAAATCAGTGGAAAAAATTTATTTAATAAAAAAATAGCAGATATGAAAATAAATTATTTCCCATATACAATGATCATATAATTACTCAATTAAAACATTAAATGTAATTGTATCACCATATGTTTTTTCTAAAAATAATCTAAAATGTATGGAACTTTGGTTATAATAGATACTTATAACTAGTCCTTAATCATAATTTTTCCACTTATACGCATTGAATTTCGAAAAACGGTCATGTACAATTGAGTTCGGTATGATATTTGGAGTATGATAGAACCAACATGTATTCATGGTTAATATTGACATACCCTTATGAATATTAATATGAACCTAAAATAGAGTTTTTATATTATTATTGTATTTTATTAACGATTTATGATAATGACATCTTGATTAATTTTTCAAGATGATATAAATTGAGTTACAATTTTAAAATTGTTAATTTCTTAATAAAGTATAATTTTATTCAAATAATAAATTAATAATAATTAAAAAATTATTAAAAAAAATGGAGTTAAATTTTGAATTATAGTTGTCTAAAAATACTTAGTGTGATTTTTTGGGTTTTTTTTAAATTCATGATTTTTTAATGAATAGAAAAATACATTATAATAGCATATATTCAAATTTTGTGTTAAATACAATATTTATGATAACATAAATGATTTAATCCCACTTATTTAGAAATAAAATGAAATTATTACTATTTTGGGTCACATAAAGAAAGTCAATTCGTAGTCTTATGCAAAAATATTCAAATATTGATTAGAATAATTTAGAATCTCTCACCCCTACACTATAAATAACAACCTCATTATTCTATTCCTCCAACTCTTATAAATCCTTTATCCTTTACTACGGTCTACCCAATACTCCTCTCATGATCCATCCCTAGGTCGAACACTAATTAGTCTCACTAAATGTCTAAAATCAAGGGCCATAAGAAGGATCTCAAGGACAATAGATCAGGAGGCAAACATCCTTCTTTTTTTCTTTCTTTCCAGTCATTTTAATTCATATTCTTCTTATTTACACACATACCCTAATAAAAGTAGCATGATGGATTTATTATCATATATATTATGGATGATATCATTTTTATGGTTGATTATTCATTATAATTCTTCTCCTCCCCAACATATTCCTGGAATTAATAAATCATCTGTGATGTGTCCATCAACCGACATTAGGGATGAGGTGATTTAAATTTATATAATGTCAGTCATACTGGTAATGAAACAATCATTATTTTTGAACTAGATTATTATTTATGTATTATATCTTATGTAAGGTTATGGAATCAATTCTTACATAGGATATTAATTTAAAAATCAAAATGAGTTCTTTAATATCGATGAATCTCCATAATGATCTATACAAATAAATATAGTGTTTTAAATTATGAATCATCCTGATGTTATAATTGATAATGATAAATTTTATAAACTATGGTTCTCATAATATGTAAATAACAATCCATTCCAATTTTGGAGTTTCACTTCCAATCGACAAGAATATCCACCATGAACCTATCATAGAAATCGTGTAATGAACGCACCAAAAACAATGGAATGAACAAAATAATAAAATTAATGGGTGAAATGAGGTAAGAAAATGGTCATATTATTTGTTATAAACAAGAACATGTATCTATAAAATACTAATAACTCTATTTTAACCATTATAAAATAGGTTTAGTTTTTTTATGTAATATGAACCAGATGTAAGGGAATTCTTAACTCAATTTACATTCTTTGGGTTAAACACCAAATTCATTGTTATTGTGGTATTAAAATTTTTAGTACAACAAAAATTGTATATATTATGATTAATCATGTTTATTTATAGTGTATATATTAATTCCATTCACTCTATTAAGTCTCTCTTCAAGTATATGATATTTATAAGGGTGTTTTCTTGTAAAATCGTCTTAAATATTTTGTTTTATGAAATTCAAATGTGAATTTTTATTCAATAATTATTATATGGTGACTTTGTTATTATTATTGGGAAATTAATATGATGAATTTTGGAACCAATATCTCACTCCAATGAATTGGGTATGTGTATGTCGGAGTTCATCTATATTGTTTCTCAACGTGTAACTGCGATGGTTACACAAATTGTATGCTATGCGTGAGGGTTAAAAATTATAATTTAGTAAATTTGTTTACATGATATTGTATATAATTCCCCATGAAACCTTTATGGTTCAATAAATGTTCTTATGTGTTTGGATAATCTAATGGAAATAGAAATTTTCACAAGGTTAGTATATATGGGCGACAAATATGTCTTTTGTAAATGATTTCATATGTTACATGTAGTCATGGAAAAATGTGTTCATTCATTCTTATTATATCCCATTTTGAGATTTCTGTGCTCATCCAAAAAATTTATATTTTTTTATAGGTAATAATTATGTATTTGGAAAAGTTAAAAGAAATGTTAAATGTTATGAATATTTTTCAATGATATCATATTTTATCTTAAAAGTTTAATATTTTAGAAGATATGAATAATGTATTCATGGTATCCACAATATATTAATGTGGAATGTTTATTAATGTATTATGTCCCAATTAATTTATGATATAAATTATATATTATATTCAATGTTAAAGGAAGTGATTTCATGACTAAAAATCAAGATGATGTAATGTAATAAGGACATGTCCTTATTGTTGGTATGAGAGGATGTATTAGATAACTTTAGGGGTTATGATGATGTAAATAGAATACCATGAATGCTTTTTCATATATGGTTAATTTGAAAAGTTACACCATTAAATTATTACCATATTTCATAAAAGAATATGTGTTTTTTCAGAATGGGTTTTCAAAGAAGAAACCAAGAAGCTACATATGAGAGGCACTGAACGAATTGTATATTTCTGAATCTGCATCCCAAAATGCTTGGGATTGGAACAGAAATTTTTTCGACAGTAATGGCTATTCTAACACAATAAATAAATTTTTTTCTAATCCGTTAAAGATAACAACCTTTGGTACCATAATTGAACATGATTATAGTGGACGATTTTATAAGAAATCACTCTCGTTCCTTAATTTGAACTTCTAACCTAGTAGTTTCTGAATGATTGATTGAATCACTTGAAAATATATTTTATGTTATGATATCTTTAGAAAATCCAAAAAATATATTTTCATTTATCATTTTTAGGTAGAAGTCTATTATTTCTGGTCAATGGTACATAATAAATAGTGATATTGAGGATATTGTTGACATATAGTGGTATAAAATTAAAAGTATTTTCATTGAAAAATATTTTCCAAAGCAGCGAGACTTAATAAGTAGAATAAAATACATGATTTTTAGTAAATGGAGGAATATTCATTGCCTTTGTATAAATAAGACTTTTCTCGATGAGAAATGTATGGTTTAAATCATATTCTGGATCATGATAGAAAAATAAACTGCTTTTACTCAAGATTGAAGCCAATGTGTGGAAGGGAATTTTCCTCATCTTAATTAATATGTTATGGGAAACTTGTCTGATGTTATAGGAGGATAGATGTGGAGTTTTCTAAAGATCACATGAACTTTTAAATCAAGGAGAATAAGAGGTGATTTTGGGAAATATATCAACAAAAGAAATATGATGGTATGAAATACCAATTTCATGTTAGTTAAAACTATGTATAAAGCACCCTGGGAATTCCTAACCAAAACTAGGAAGTGATTTTGATGTGGTAATTTTGGTCAGATGTCCTAAGAATTTAATGAAAATTATCTTCAGACAAATCTAAATAATAAAACTATTAATAATTTTAAATGTGGTGAGATGGGTCATTATGAAAATGCCTTCTCAAAGAGAGATATGAATGATGTAATGAAGCTCGAATATATGTAGAAATGTGTAGTGAGATATTTTGAGACTACGTCAGTAGACTTAATTACATCGAATAAAGTAGTATCATTTACCTTGCTTATTTAATTATATTTTATTAATGATTTTTTGATACAAGGTATAAATAATAATTCGTTTCTAGGGAGTTTTCTGGTAAATTGAAAATTTCATCTCATCAAATTAGACTGATAGTTAATTTTAAAACACTATGTGGAAATATTATATCAAAGAAGAATTATAAGAATCGTTCTATTATGTTCCATTGAATGAAACTACCTGTATACCTTTTTTCCCATAGTATAGTTTTTTTCTTTCTGGGAATGGAATTTATTTTCCTTCATCATGCTAAGATTGATTGTAGAGCTGAAGATATTTTTTTTAGAAAGTGTGTCAGCTTTTTTTCAATACATAACCCATAAAACTGACAAAATATCCTATAGGTGAGAAACTATTGATAGATTCAAATGAAATTATTTTTCCTCATGTTGTTGACAATAATGGAACGATTAAAATTAATGACGTTCTTATGGAAAATGAATACCATAATGTTTCTCCTAATGATTTACCCGGATTCATTACTAATCTATATATTGAATTCACAATTGACTTAGTACGTGATGTGAATCCACTTTTAAACCCCCTATATAGTATGGCTCAAATAGAACATATTGAATTTAAAAATCAGTTTCAAGAGTTTCTTGATAAACACAAATTTTTTCATACCACATCATCATGTGGTGCACATATTTTTCCATTAAAAAGAATGATATTTCCATGAGACATTGAATTAATTATAGATCACTGAATAACATCACTATTAAAAACAAGTACCTATGGCCTCATTTTGATTAAATGTTTGTTCATCTCTAGGGAGCTCAGTATTGTTTCCTGATTGACATGAGATCTGAATACTATTAGTTCAAGGTGATGTAAGATGAAATCCCAAAAATAAATTTTTCTTACTTAATATGGTCATTAGGATTTTTTTATTCCATTTGGGTTAAATAATTCCCCATATATATTCAGGACATTTATTAATAGAATATTTCCTGAGTTTTTTTGATACGTTTGGGGATGTTTTTATTTCTAATATATTATTATATTCTAAAAGTAAGGAGGTTCATGAAAAAAATATAAGGGTTTTTTTACAAACATTAATAGAAAAGAAACTTATGTAAAATTAAGGATTTGTGATTTTTGGTCACATCATATTTCACTTCTTAGGCTCTTTGAAAATTAGGATGGAATAAAAGTTTATACTTCCAAATCAATAGTGGTTGTTGAATGGACAAGAAGAAAAAATGTTATGGATATTCATAGTTTTTTTAAATTATTAGTTTATTACTGAGGTTTTTTTAAAAACCTTTCAATGTTATATTAACTGTTAACTATGTTAAGGTGAAAAGGGGTAAAAAAAATTCATAGAGGAATGTGATATTTTTTCTCTGTAACTACAAAATAAAATGGTGAACGAGCTAGTTTTGGATTTTCCTTCTTGAAATGGTGAGGTTTTCATCTACAGTGATAAATCATTAAAGGTAAACAATTGTGTTTTGAAGAACTATAATATTTTAATTTCTTATGATTCAAGAAAACTGAAAAATCATGAGTTAAATTATATCACACATGATTTGGAATATAAAGCAGCAGTTTTTGATTTGAAAATCTAGTGGGATCATTTATACAGAGCCAAATGTCAAATATACACTGACCATAAAAGTATGAATCATATATATTCATTCAGAAGGAATTTAACATGAGTCAAAGAAGAATGATTGAAATAATAAAATATTATTAATTCACAATCAATTACCATATATGAAAATAAATCAAAGTGGGTCAATCCTTGAGTGGAAAAACCATTCATCATTAACCATGTTACATTTGGACAACGATCATTTGATTAATGATTTTATGAATTTTGGCATATAATTTATTGATGTGGGAAATTCCTCTATTTTATTCAGAATTATGTGCCATCATCATTATCATATAGAATTATTTAATTGAATAAGGATGACTGTGAGATATGGATAATGGTTGAATTGGTTATAATGGTTAGGTTTCATGAATTTTACCTTGATAATGTTTTTTTATGATTTGGTAAAATGTGTGTCTACCATTTGAATCCCAATTAAAGAAATAATTTCAGGTTGAATATCATAGTTCTCCATTTTTAATTCTTCTTGGATTTACTAATATGTACATAGAACATCGGGAGTATTACCGGTTGGATGGAATGAAAAGTGATTTTGCATAATTTACTATGAAATGTTTTAAATTTTAATAGTTTAAAAAATTTTTTAGTTACAGAATGGTATACATCATCCTTTTCCAATTCCAAAGTGAGAAATGATATAATGTACCCATTGAATTCTGGGTGCGACTAACTGAGACATCCTGAGCTAACATTACGATTTGGGTTGTCATTTATTGGTCAATATAATATATACATTTTCATTCAATTCAAGATACAGTTTCTTTGGATCAGATTTCTAATCAATAACTCAATGATATTGTTTGGTAAAATGGAGTTATGCATTAAATTATATTTGACTAATATCTCATGTTCACCTCTAACCTTTGGAAGGGCCTCCATCTTTCGTTTGGCATAGATTTAAAATTTAGTATAGCTTTTTATCCTCAATCTCATGGCAAGTCATAATGATTGATTTAGAAATTTTAGGATATGATTTGAGATTGGTCAATGGACTAACATTATAGTTGGGACCAATATCTTTCCATAGATTAGTTTTCTTATAATAAAAATTCTCATTCATGTATATAGAGTGATCATTTCTTTGAATTGTATGGGAATCAGTGTAGAACCTTGGATTTTTTGTGATAAAGTAGAGGAATGGATGTTAATTGAACCACAATTAGTAGAGTAAGTGGATAATAAATAGAAGATGATCCATCAAAACTTGTGTAACACTCATAGTAGAAACAGAATTTATGCAGACAATAGTGGGAAAGACTTCTTTTTTAGGTATGTGATCATGTTTTTCTTAGAATCATACCATGGAAGAGTCTAAAGGATTTTTGAAACAAAGGAAGGATAACTCCACAGTTCATTAGACATTATGAAATCCTAGAGAAAGTTATACCAGTTGTAAACAGAGAATCATTTCCATGGTTCATTGGACATTTGTGTGAATTTTAGGGATTTTTCAAAAATACATAATTTTTTTAAGATTAATAAAATACGGAAAAATACCTTATATTCATATTTTCAGTTAAATACACTATTTATAATTTCATAATTGACTCAATACCATTGGTTTTTAGTTAAAATTCCAATATTACTATTTTGGGTCACCTAAAGCATGATTATTCATAGTATTATTCAAAAATATTAAAATAATTATTAAAATAATGTAAAATCCCTCTTCCCCTCTACTACAAATACCACACACATTCACCCCTTCATATCCCACCTCTCAAGTCTTGACCCATTTCTTGGTTTTTCCCAACACTATTATCAAGAATATTCTCCACTTACATGTCCTTTTGGTCTCACTATAAGGCCAATACTAAATGCATTAAGAAGGATCTCAAGAAAAAGAGATCAAGTGGTAAACATCCTCTTTTGTTTTCTTTCATTTGATTTCATTTTCATTTTGATTCTTCATCTTCCCTAACCTACCATTATACAATATGCATTAATTATCTATTATTATACATATTTTGGATGTGTTAATTATTATGGATTATTGGACTTTATACTTATTCTCCTATCCAACTTATTAATGAAATTAAAACACCTTCCGTGATGTATCGATTTGTCAACATCATGGACAATGTTATTTAAATTTCTATTACTTCGTTAAACAATGGGCATGAAAATATTTTAATGGTTTAACAAGATTACGATTCATGTATTATATCTTATATATGGTTTTGAAAACATTTTTTAAAAATTTTATTGATTTATAAAACAAAATGAGTTAATTATGACCGAAGAATCACCAGAAAGACCTAAACAAATATCAATAATATTATAAATTATGAATCATCCTCATATAAGAATATATAATAATAAATTGTATAATTTATGTTTTTTATATATTTAAATACAATTCAATTCCATTTCTAGAGTTTCACACCATATCAACAAGAATATCCATCATGGACCGATCATTGAAATCATGTAAAGAACACACCAAAAATAATGGAAGAAAAAAATACTAATAATAAAAGGGTGATATGAGGTTATTAAATGATTATATAAGTTTTTATAAAAATTAAAATATTTCTTTAAAATAATATTAACACTATTTTTACCATTATATACAAGTTTTGAACAATTGAGATGTAAGACGAACCCCATAACAAAATTCTTAACCCAATTTTCATTCATTAGTTTAACCTTTTAATTCATTTAATATGGGGTATTAAAATATATTGTATAATGAAATTTGATAATATAATGATTAATAATTTTTTTTATAGTTTATATAAAAATTACATGCAATCTACTAAGTCTCTCTTCAATTATATAATTTTTATAAATGGATTTTCATTTAATAGACTCTGTTAAAATTATTTTTTTTGAAATTATAAAGAAATGTTTTCATGAAATTGTTTATGTTTAATGATTGTGTTCTGGTATTTGAGATTTGTTTGATGATGTGTGGGACTTATATCTCCTACCAATGCTTTGGGTCTGTGTATGTAGGAGGTCGGATGTATGGTTACTCAATATATAACGCCAAGCTTACGCTAAGTGTAAGGTATCCATGAGGCCTAGATATTATATGTTAGTAGAGAGGGTTAAAAGTCAATGCATGAAATTCAACATGATAAATCTATGGTTCAATTTATATTCTTTTGTTTTTGTGTTATGTTTTGGAAAAATTGTGTTTCACATTTTATGAAAATATGGGTGACAAGTATGTATTTTTTAAATTTTTTTCATACGTTACAAGTATTCATGCACTAATATGTTCTTTCCTTCTTTTTATACCCCTTTATGAGTTTTTTGTGCCTATCCCATATTTTTAAATTGTTTTCACATTATAAAAGATTGTTTTAGAAAAATATGGAATCCATGTTAATTGTTATGATGATTTTTCAATAAAACATTGTTTTATTTAAAATGAATAATATTTTGGATGGAATGAATACTGTTTTAGGGTATTTGTTGTGTATTAATGGGGAATGTTAATGAATGTATTCTGTATGGATTCGATAAATCAATAATTTTTAAAAGATAAAAATTGTTAATGGAAGTGAGTTATTGAATAAAATTATATATTATGTTATGTAACAAGGCAACGTTTTTATTGTTACAAACACTAAAAAATAATGATATTTTGAAATAACACCATTATTCATTGGTAAAAATTGAATCACCAACGACATGAAATAATAGATAATAAATAAAAATTATATATTAATATTCAAATTAATCATAATATAAAAAATCATATATAAGTATATAAATCCCAAAAAATAAATATTTCTTCTGTATAAAACAGTGATAAAGAAGTAATGTGAGATGGTAAACACGGACATTAGGTCTAACATACATGATACAGTTTAGAAAAAAATGAATAATAAAATTTTTTTTGTTATAAATATATTCAGGAAAAATATTCTTATATACAAAAACATATATGACTCACTTATAAAATATTATAATCCTTTTATTAGTTTTTATTTACTAAATTCACTATTCAAGTTGACAATAACATCATCTTCCATGTCTATTTATGTTCAATAGTTATCTAAATTGTATTTATGTCATCGTTAAATGATATCCACAATATTATTAGTGTTTTAAATATATTATATATAAAATATATTTATATTAAGTGTCACATATTTAGGGCAGATAAATAAATTTAAATTAAATTATATATACAGATGGTAGGTCCTACGTATACATGAACACTATCTTCAGTATTCAAAATATTGTATGAAATAAAGGTAAATAATAATTCAAAAGTTTGGTATAATTACTATATCATATTTGTTATATTTATTATTTAGTTTAATTTTTATTACAATCCATGAGGTGTATAAAGGAATAAATGATACTCCACTTTTCTGGCAGGTAGGAATCCACAAATATTCCCCCGTTGCATTATTGTTTTAAAATCGATTAGAATGTAATAATGTAGATAATAAATTACAATTAAAAATTAATAATAATTTTTTAAATATAATATTTTGTCATTAAACACATAATATTAATTATCCATAAATCATGGTTCTGTAAAATGATTTGTATCATTATTTGGAGATGGTAAGTCGTATGTATGCCTAATAAATAATTTCACTATCCAGTTAAAGTAAATTATAATTATTTGGTCAAGTATGATAATAATAATTTAATTTAATTATATTTAAGATAAAAATGTTTTTATTATATTATAAATAAAAAAATATATATGACATAAACAATATGTAAAACAATTGATCAGTAAGGTGATTAGCTCATCTTTGAAAAAACATTAAAATTTTAATTAATATAAGGATGTTCATTTCTGTTGAAAATTTCAAATACAATGTAGACTGGATTTTAAATAAAAAAACTTTTATGGGGATTTTATATCTAGAAGCATCAATGTAGTGTAAATGTTATAGGGACGGACTGTCCTTTTATAAGATAAGTGTGGGTGTATTCTAGGAATTTCCCAAAATATTAATTAATATGAATTATATTTCATGTAAAAATAGCATAAAATTTATCAAATTTAAATATAATATGACTACAATGTTATATATTATCATATAATAATATTTAAAAAATAATATGATATGTTTTCAAACATATAAATTAGTTTTAACATAACGATAACAATTGTGACTGCTACCACAATAATAATATTTTCTTCCATTAATGATCATGAATGTTACCAAAAAATGAAAATATAATAATAAATTTTACATGGATGATATTTACCTCCCAATCCCACACATTTGGCCAAATTTAATTTTTTTTCTGTTTAATCTTTTAATAAAATATTATTTTTTATAAAAAATAATTAAGTTAATTTTTTATATATATTTCCTTAAGTTATCTTTAAATAAATCTAAAAAAGTTGAATTAAATATAATACATTCAGAAATCCTTATATTTTCTTAGTAATTCTATGTAATAACTTCATTAATAAAAATATAAATCAAAATTTAGTGATAAAAAATTATTTATCAATCATAAGAATATTTATAAACTTAATTATCCTATTTTTATCCGTATAAAAAAATTAATTGCATGAAAATAATGAGACTTAATATTTTTACTTTTACTAATATAAACTAATAGATTGATAAATATAATATAAAAGTGTCACAAAAAGATTATATATTCAAATGAAGGATGTTTATGGCATAGATAGGTTCATAATATTAATCTACGGTAATTAGTATGGTATTTTTATTTTCATTATCTTATAATTTTTATCATTTAATACAAGAAAAAACCTTACAGTAGGGAATATTATTTATTATGGTTATTATTCATAGTGAAAAAGTATACATGGTTCCTATTTACAAAATCCTCATCACATTATTAAGAAATTGTAATAAATTTTTCCCGATTTAATATCAATATGTGTTTTTAATTAATTGAAAATGAAAATCTAAAAATTAGAAAAATCATATTTTCTATAAAAATTCATTTTATATATGATAATATTTATATATAATATTAAATATTAAATATAATATCAATGATCATAATTAAATTATTCCAAATATAAGAGGGATAATTTTAGTTTTAAATACTTATAAAAGAAATATCATTTTAAAATCTTGAAATAGAAATTCATTTTTATATAACATTCATAAATTTTCACTATTGACTCAAAAATGAATCCTTTTAGAAATATTATAAAATTTCACACAATGATCATTATGATAATATGATATATACAATTATATTAATTCATTGAAATACCATATATATATATATATATATATTCCATGAACTATTTATAATATTTTCTCAGGGAAAACAATGAAGATTTTTTTTAAAATAATTTTTTTTTGAGGAATAACATAATATTCCTGAAAATTGAGTACTTATTTTCTAAGAATTAATAAAATAGTTAATTTTTTTAATATATATATATATTTATATATCATAATTTGGATAATACTAATCATAACATTCAATTCATATTCTACGTGATAAAAGATCAGTTGTTTTATTATATTTTAAAAGTATACCACGGTTCACTTATAATTGATGGTTTGTATCATGTACACCATCGAACATAGTATTCATTTAAAATAACATGATTTAAAAAAATATAATTCTTTGTGGAATTAATCAAATCATATTGAAACATTATATATGGTAAATCAAGTTTAATTTTAAACCTTTATAATAAATCACATCCTAATGGGAATAGAAAAACTTAAATTAATAAATCTAAAGAATTTCTAAAAAAATTAAATTCATTAAATGAGTCCAAAATATCCACATAAACCATTTTTAAATAAAATTTATATATCCAAGATTTCAATTATTCACATGTAATATGACAATAAAAATAACATTTCATTCATTGAAAACATTTATAATATTCTAAAATATAATTTCTTATTAATTTATTTGAAATCCCCACAGATAGTTTAAAAAAAGTCAATTAACCAAAATATTGGAATCATAAAAACCAAAATGAAAGAACCATTAAATATATAGATACCTATGTAAAAATACGTAACAAATATTTGAGATAACCAATCACCCATTAATGTATTTCAAATTTCACAATCTTATTTTCGAAATATACTATCAAACATAAAGAAAATTTTATATTTCAACAGATTAATTTAAATGAAATAATTTACCAACATTTATTCAATAAACTCAATTTAAATTTATCAAATATTGTTTAAAAATAGGATATAAATTAAAACCCCATTTTATATCTAAATACGTTTCTCAAATCTAAAATTCATCTTTTCCATAAAAAATATATTTTATATTAAATTATACATCACCCTTAACAAAACAAAACAATTATATCTTAGTTTATTTTATTATAACCCCATGTAACGAGAGATGAAAGTTGGAACAAATAAATGAAAAATATATAACTTCTTAATAGGGGACTAGTGGCTATTTAAAAAATAGTGAAATGGTTTTGTGGACCATTTGGAAATCATGAAACCGCCACTTGAATTATTTTCAAACAATACACACTAGATCAACATTGTTTAGTATTATATGAATGATCTTCGATATATGGATGGACACTAACACTATAATCAATTAAATAATAAAATCTGTAAATAATTAAAAAATCACCAAAATTTTCAAAAAAATATATATTTTAACATAAAAAATGAAATAATATATTTAGAATCCATGTCCTAATATCACATGGAGACTCTTGTTTCATACACGTGGTGATGACCGAGAACCAACTCATGTCCTTCCTCTTAATTTAGAATCTCCATTTATATGATGTAATTTAAATAAATAAATTAATAGGTCACTTCATAAACCAATCTATCCTATGGTTTATAATCTTATAAATGTTTTTTGTTAATAAAAATCATCTATATACTTTAAAATGCCAGCATTAGCCTATAACAGCCTGCCACATTCGTGAGGTGCTTCCCCAAGACTCCTCAGATACCAATATTTTTTAATTGAACAAAATTAGTTAATTGGGTAATGTTTTTTTAAACTGACTAAGGAGTTTCTTAGATATATATTACATAATTTTAAATTATTATTTAATAAATTACACAAGAACATGTATGAGGACTATATTTGTTTAAATCCTTTGGAATCACGGAACACAATATTCATAATTCCATTAGTATTTTCAACTGAACCAATAATGATCTTCAAATTCTGTAGTATTTCAATATATAGAATATATAAAACTGGTCTAAAAACCAATGGAAATGAATAAAATGGGAGGGAAATTGTAGATTATCTAAAAGGGTAATCATGGGATATATATAAGCATAAAATTAACATAAAGGTCAGAAAAAAGGGGAAAAATTGAATTTCACACCCTAAAAATAAAATACCATGATCTAGAGTTACGTAAATATATTTTTCATTCATATGATTTGAATCATAATGGAATCAAATAAAATTTTCAACTAGAGCATATCATTTGTAGAAGACATAAAATTAATTATTGCACATAATCATAAGAAATTATTTTCATATTGTCAAGGGTTACATCCTAGTACATTTTATTTGAATTTTTTTCAAGTATCACATGCATTTACATCGTAGAAGAAAAATCATATTATATTATCTAGCTCATTTCTTGTTCTAGTTCTTCAAATATCATTATGTATAAATCATTACACAATGAATTAAAGAGAGATAAAAATTCTAACCATATCAAAATGAAAACCATATATATCTATTCTTAAAGATCATAAATCCTAAATCATATCATAAAAAATATATTAAATAGTTTTCATTAACATTTTATCTTATCATAACCTATTTAAATGATATAGGTATCATAATCATAAAATCAATGTATGAGCCATACAAATATAAATGGGTTTTATAAGAATTTTTTCTTGTTATAACTTGTGGAAGAGAAATGGGTTTCATAAAAAACTTTTAATCATAAACCATTCATTTAAAACCATAATAGTATCATTGGTTTTAATACCAAATAAAAAATAATTTATATCATAGGATTTCATCGTAAAATTAAAATAATATTGAACGATAATTCAAATCGATCATTTCATAACAAATTTAAATTTTTGTTGAAAATAACATTGTAACAATTAGAAACCCTACTCTTGAATATGAAACCAATTTATTATAAAAGGATATTTAATATGATTTAGTAAATTTATAGTGGGTAATATCCATTGAAATAATTTATTTAAAATACAAAAATAAAAATAAAATGTAATTAAAAAAAATATATTTTATAACATGTTTGTTAATGTATAAATAAAATATTGTTCATTATATAGAGAAATATAGATCATTATATGAATATTAAAAAATAGATTATTTTCACATATTCAGTTATATCCAAATTGGTTTTGTTTATAAAATTCCAGAAGATTCTAATCAAAAAAGGTTGTAAACTATTAATCTTGAATAATAATAACATTATTAAGTATGTTTTATAATGTAAAAATGAAAACTTTTTTAAAAATCATTTTTCAGAATAAAAAAAAATATTTTTGTCCAATGAGAGATATAAATAAAAGTTTCATAAAAACATTCTCTTAAATTATTGGTTTCATAATTAGTGCAATATGAAGGAAAAATGTGTATTATAATCACATTACTAGAAGACAATAATTATCATTAGGTTATTTATAGAATATCATAATATTTTATCATCATAAATATAATCTTATAAAATCCTAAAAAACATTGATATATAACATCATTAACACTTTTTCAAAATTAAAACTGAAGAAACATGTTATAATATCATTAATATGAAACATGATAAAAATTTGTGTAACTAAATTAATGATATAACAAGTAAAATTTGATCTGTATAAACATCGTAAAATGAGAAATGTTCATCACATAATATATAAAAAATTAATCAAAATTGGGAAAAAAAATATTATATTTATTTGGTAATGTTTGAACTACATTACCCATGAAATAGATATTATCAATAGGATATGTAAATACACCAAATGATAAAGAAATATCTCATAAAATACATTCATGGTTTTATTTAATCACATAAAACCCTCTAATCATTTCCATGTTTCATTGGGTCATGTGGAATCAAATGCATATAATATCTTGTAAGAGGTTTCTGAATTGGAGTTAGTATAAATGGTGGAACAGTGGGGAGACTATGAAAATATAATCTGAATCACACTATGTTGTAATGAATTATTTCATATACAACAGATGCCTATTATGTGATAACTAGATCATCAAAAATTCAAAATCCAAATTGATGTCATAATAAATAGATCAAAATAAATTTTTAGTACCATATATGTAATTATAAAATTTAATATATCTAAACTGCAAAGAAACACAAAAATATAGTAGTTGAGAAAAATCATAACTTTTTATATAAAGAACCCATAAATTCCAATAGTCTGTCTCTAGAGAGAATTATCATCCATAGCTTGGTCATGTGCTCCAATTCTCTGTATCTAATATAAATCATGTGTTATAAACATGGATTATATCCCATTCCCAAACTATATCCACATAATCATTTTGTGTACCTTCAACAACCAAGATATGATGTGAGATAAACTTGTTTTTCATTCACCAATGGTTTATATTACAAGTAATTAAATATCATATGAACTACAACCATGTGTAGATATAGAACGAAAACATCAATAAATAAATTATGTTAAAATAGTAGTGAAAACACATCTTGGAATATTCCATTAATAAAAATGTATAACATACCTACATTGGATGAGACCCAATGTAGTGTTTTGGGTGAACTATATCGTATAACACCTTGGTATTCAGATGTTTATGGTTCCATTCATCGATTTACCTCATCAATTACTTAATACAAACCAAAAGTTTTTATTCATTTAATAATTTTGGTTTTCATATGATTAGAAAACTAGTGATATAACATTAATAATAGATGTGGTCATATTGAAAAACTATAGTTTCCATACGATTAATACTAGTTTCAATGAATTAAAAATCATAGATTCTATACCAGAATAATAATTGGTTACATATCTTAATAATAATTTGTGAAATAAATTAATAATGTATTCCATATTATAAAATAAATTTCTCATACATTAAAAATAGGTTCCATTATAATCTAATACGTGATTCACATTAATAAGAATTGGTTCTACACCTAAAAAATACTATGTTCCATATATCATTATAATTATCATTTAATCAATTGATTTTCATTTGAGTTATCCATGATATCCTGGAAAATAAGGCATAATCCCTGCCAAGTGACTCGTTTTTTATTTGTGGCTAACACTATAAGGGTAGAGAGCTCAAACACCTAAAGGGTTGGTTTAACTGAAGGTAGATAATGGAACTCATCCCATGGGTGAATCAAGTGGAGATTAAAAACCACCCACTATGATTTGGTTCTATGTGGGAATCCCAATGGAGATGTAATAATTAATTTAATTTTTATCATTTTATATTATTAGAAAATGATGGAAGGTCTGATGTGATACATGATGAAAATAATAAAAAAAATAAAGGATTAGGAATAAAATTATAGAACAACTACCCCAATAATTTAGTATAACACTCGTCATCTATCATCCATTGTACTTTCATAGATCATAAGAAAATGAAAAAATTTATTAATTCCCTAGAAAATGGAAAATTATATTTCAACAAAATAACATTGAAGATAGTGTGATTAACAAGGCAATTATTGAATAATATGAATATTTTTGTAGGTTATGATCCAACATGGAATATAGTGTCATAAATTGAGTTCAAATGGATGTTCATGATCTATGCCGATATTAGGCTATAAAGGTACCTTCAAATAGAGGGAGGCTCTATGTCAAAGACATGTGAGGGCCTCTAGAAATAAATTTGTCCCAACCTCCTTTTTGAAAAAATGACCTTTGTAATATACATGGGTCTAAAATTTATATGTTTTTATATGGTAGGTTATTCCCCATCCTGGGGAAAACAATTATATATTGTGAAAAGCTTAATGCCAGACTAATACACATCATGTATTTAATTCACCATTTGTATTTTCATACACTCTACTTCCAATACACATTCATGCTTCCATGAAGAATTTATCTACCCCTCAAATGGAGTTGTTTTAAATTTTAGGAAAAAAAGTGAACTATATCAATTGGTTAATAAAAAATTAATGTATTCATAACTGATTTGACAAATTGGGATCATATATTATCCTTTGTTAATTAATCTCATCCCTCAGTAACTCATCCAAGGGGTTTAAATCAACAATAGTTAATAACACTTTCCACTTATCAGGTATAACGACATCCCACTCTATGATCTAGTTATGTCAATGGTTTTGCTTCTTGTAGAAACTATAATAATGGAAATGATGACCCTTATATTTCTATCATGTCCTCATCCTAAACACATATAGTATTCACCGTAATAGACTCATATACCTCTGGCTCAATAACATTAGGATAAAAGATATTAGCGGGATCTAAATGGTACCTATGAAGCTGTAAAGAATGGAATACATTGTATATAACACCAAATTAATGGGGGTAAATATAATGAATAGGCTACCAACCAGAATCTCTTCCCAACATCATAAGGTCCCAAAAACATAGTTGAATACTTTACTCCAAATATAAACCAGATATTCCCCAGTCAAGGAGAAACATGTAAGAAAATATAAATCCACACCTTCAAATAATATCATTGATGGTGGCGATTTACATATGATTTCTTCCTAGAATGAGTAGTAGACATTATTTTCATGATAATCTAAACACAGTTTTAATTATCCCGAATTAGAAGAGGTCCCAATAGTTCTACCTCAGGTACCTATAACCAAAATAGTTCTTAATTGAAATTCATAACATATAATCCATCATAGGGAGACTCCTATATCATTTCCTAAAAGATGTCATTATAGTATAAAAATAAAATTGGAATATTTTACTTCCAAAAAACACTGATATCATGCATTCATGAACTGATCATGTCCTCTAGTACATGTATGGTCAATTATGATTGACTATCAGACTTAGGTTGAACGGATGTACTCAAAATCTCGTGTATTCCAAAATCCATATTTATCCGCTGGTGGAACATAGATATTAAATGGATATCCCTATCTAAAATAATATAATGATGGACCCCATAATAAAAAATCCCCCTCCAGAATATTGTATCACAATATCATATAATGGAAAGGTCTGTTTGATATGTATGAAGTGAGAGGAAATACTGTGACTTTAAAAGATGACCCATAATCCATCAAATTCCATTATAAGATAAATGTAATATTGTCTCAAAATACATAATGACATCCTCCCACTTCCTATGAACAATAGGAAATAGATTTTTAATCCATTCTCTCAACTTTTTGTGTTCTAAAAATAGAAAACAACTAGAACATAATGTAGAAAACTATGTATGTCACTTTTCATTATAGGAAAAAAATATTAGAGATATAGGTCACAATACATCCTTGTAGGTCCATGGTTCATAACCCATGTAGAATCATAATACTCTCAAATAAATTACTCCATGGTGTTTTTAGGAATTGAGATGTGTCCATTAATATGGAGGACATCAACCTCATCAATGATGAATCATAGTGGAATATTATCTCTTTAAATAGTCTCCCTTAGTTCCAACCTATTGGAATCTAATACATTATTTATCTATACTCTCTCCACACATGAATATCTCCCTGATAATGATTCAAGTAGATATTATCCATGGTGGTCTTGAAACTCCATGTCTGTCTCTGAATCTATGTTGATAAACTACCACTCGATTGTGACCACTAGTACATCCTTTGTTTTGGTCCATTAGACTAGTGCATCATCTATATCAGTAACGTTCCAATGTGTATTCTCTATATCAATGTCAAAAGATAGTATATATTCTACCCATCATTATTTTATGATGATCAATTTTGGATACAAAATACTACTAAGTCTTTTTTAATTTTTATGTACTACAAAACTCTTTGACAGTAGTAAATACCAATAAAATTGAATGGTGTTCACAATAATTGGTAGACTAAGATCCTGTTTTGGGTAGTTCAATGAATGAGGAATCACCTTCCATGAACTTTATTCAAAAACTAGATATTCATACATTAGAACATCCCCTAGGAAAATACTGTATTTATCTCAATAGACTATATAGATTCTTTGTATCTCTAGTTGAATCAGGATTATTGATGATGTCATTCTCCCATTTTTATCCTCTATGGATGTCTCAAAATATGCTGACCTTAATAAATTGATAATTTTTTTATTCATGACTATAAGAGTTATTTATGATAAAAAATTACTAAATAAATCACCCGAAATAAGCATTTTCCCCCATAAATAATGTATTTAGTAAAACATCATCGGATGATCCCAGGTAACTATTGCTCTCACATTCAATGGATCAACTAATACTACTACATATAAGAAAATTGAAATGAAGGTTTATATTAGCAATAAAAAGTGGAATTTGGTGAGGATTGAATAATGATGATTATCTGTCAATGAATTTATAAATACCACATGAATTTTGGAATGGACATTTAATTTATGAAATCACATCATTATTTCATCAAAAAACACTAAAAATGAATTTTGATCAGGTTGAAAACCTAATTCATCAATTCCATATTCATAGCTTGTGAATTTGTGAGAAAAAAATAAATAACAAGATACACAAAAATACCACATGGAAATCAAAAAAATTATACGAGTAATGAATGAATGACTTATACATACCTGGTCAAATATTTAACTCAAATAAATTATAGGAATAAACAAATCGCTTCATCTCTCGTTAATGAGTTGATCTATATGAGGGAAAGAATATATATTCACTATATTATGAAATTTTTATATTTTTTAACCAAAAAAAACATGACTGTTTCGGGTACCATCACATTGAAAAGCACAGGTTATCACCATGAATAAGTATTATCCCATATAAAACATATCCATCTATGACCTCGAGATTTATCTTGAGATCATAAAACTCGGTAGTATGCTTCATTTGTGGAGGAATGGTCATTGGTTCTCCTCCAAGAGCCATCTAAATATATAATTTCATGAATCCCATATGAGGTAAACAACAATATTCATCGGGGAATATAACCCTTATAAGATATAATATAATTGGGAATTTAGTCTGATGTATCCATGATCATTCATACATGGACTACAAGAATGTAATATCACTAAACACACCCCATAATGGCATATTAATTCTCTACCGTCTTAGACATTCCATTCACCCATAGGAATATCCATATTTTCTTTTAGTGAAGTAAATGACACCATGCAATGATAGAAATCCAAATATGCAAGATAAAAAATCATCCAATCCATCACATGTATGGCATCAAATAACATCATTTAATAGATGATGAATTTCTAAAAAAATTTACATCCACCTATATCAAGGCGGAACTCCCCACCTAGACACAAACACATAGAATTTTACTAATCGCGGGGTTAATGGCCATTAACATTTAGAGTTATTTTATCTCTATCATGTTTTTTTCCACAACCTTAACAGAGATAAAATAATAGGGATCCCATATGTCAATATAAATAATTAAAAAGGTATATGGTAGTGAAATTGTAACTCGAACATTAAAAGAGTTGGAAAAATGCTCCCCTATAACATGTTTCACTGCATAAACATCCCCCATTCATTGGCCCACATATAGATTATGACTGTATTGAGCTGACCAACTCTGGTGACACAATCCAATTAATGTATAAATTAAAAAACATAGACCAATACACTTTTCCTGGATTTATTTTATTACTCTATATATCTACGAGATATAGAGATGATAATCCTAATGTAGGACATTGTTTCGTTGATAATCCACTTTCACTAGGAACTTGAGGGATGATCCTACAAAACAACTATAAATGGCCCATCCAACAGGTGGATCAAAACTCAACTGGGTTCATCTAACACTAATGTTTTATTCTACTCTACATCCCACACAGACAAAATAATAAAAAACATCCAATATGTGCACTCTTATTGGTTGTTCCCACAAAATAGGTCTAGAAGGGATTCTTCATACCACTCGATATTGTTCAACTATATTGAGATGATAATAAATTCTGATATGTACCTCTTTCTTCCCCAAATTTACATTTTTTAATAAGAACCGTGTTCACTATTTTAAATATCATAATCTGCTAAAAAACATTCACATAATATTGTATATAATGTATGAGCCCATCCTCAAAACATATCTCTTTCATTGGATCATCTGCGATATAGATAAATGAAAATTCTTGTTGGTTTGTAAAATGTGATTAAAAATAAAAAATGGAAATAAATCCATGTTTAATGTCCATAAAATCCATATAATGACCATATCTCAAAGACTTTGGTAAGATTCAATCATATAAACATAATTTTAAATCCCTCCAAATTACTTCTCAAATCAGACCAGCCTGATTTATAATATCCCACCACTATTTGGTGGATTGTTAAGGTATATACATATCTTTCATTACCACCCTCTCAATTGGTATCTTATGGTTTGAAATGTGATATAAGATTGAGTGAAGATAATATTATGTACATGGGGGACACCACTCTTTATAACAGAAGTGAATGTTTTTGTTGTATGTGATTGATATAGAAAATAACCTAAAAATTGGGAATTATCATCTAAATATTGCAAGAAAGAGGTTTCACTAGTGACTCTACTCTAGGCCACACTTGTTGATCATGGTCCCCTTCCTTCGGGGCATAGTTTTCACTACCCTTAGTGTCCAATATAAAAGGATTTCATGGTAGCATATATCAACAAATTCCATGAAAATGCCAAAAAATTATTTTCATATGGAATAAAACTAAAGATATAAAAAATATGATATTTTAAAGCCTTTTTATAAAATAAAAAAGTCATATTTCTCCTTATAAACCAATTATGGAATATATGAATGATCATAAATAAAATTAGTGGCACTACCAACTTCATTCTACTATGGTAGGTTCTGGGTAAGGATCTCTATTTTTACTCTCTAGGTACCAATATATGGACTGAATATTTCATATTTTATAGTAAAACACTAGTTAATTTGAAATTAGAATCCCAATTAAATAGAGGCCATATCATAACCTAAATTTTTTTAATTTTAGCATATAAATAATTACCATGATAATTGATTTACCATTCAAAAAAATTTCATTACATTCTATATAAACTGGAATTGGAAATTCATTAATTTTTTCATTACATAAAATTTATGGGAAAATGTTATATGTTTCAAATGATATTTTGAGTAAATGAATCCTCGTTATAAATATATATATGTAGGGGAACTCTTTATATTACAAATGAAATTAATGTATCCAAAAATAAACTATATCTCTTATATATTAAACCTCAATTATATATCTCAAACAAATTATAACAAAATAATTATGGTGGAATCACTAATCTATATAATAAAACACCATTTGATTGATAAGTACACATTAATACTACACTATCTAATAACCATTATCCAATATAACTATTAGTTTCATAGAAAATTTATTATACATGCACACACCTCTTGTATCAGGCGATTTGGAAATAAATCATATAGATAATGAAATAATGAGTGATATAATAGTCTTATAGAGTGCATTAAATGTTGAATGATTAATTTTTTCCTTCCCAAATAAGAACATGAAAACAATCTAATCAATCATCCTAACAATAATAATATCACATATAATGGGAGTCACCCAATAGTTGAATCATTTTAACTGTAATAGGCATAAACCAATACATCGTAACGCATCACAAGTAATTTTTTCCCTTTACATTGGTCAGATCCTGCTAAGCATAATCCCATTGAATTTTTTTGTCTTTTTATAATATGAATTCAATCATTCAAAAATAGTAAGGCAACTAAAATAATAATTAGATGCTAATTCGTAACATATCGACATGGGGGATAATAAATGATGCACTGAGATAATGAATCCCAAGGATCCATGATTGAATCCACATAATCCATAGGTTGGGGACAATCAGTGAGGGTCTATTAGGGTATAATGGGGATGTTGTACCCTCATAATAAATTCAAATATTATTGTAATAGATGAATGTATTATAAATAATTGTAAAATAAATTTTATCTAGAACATCAAATTAGAAAAAATCATGTCAGAAATAACACACAGTCCATCAAAATAAATATCCCGTACCATTTAGATATTCATGCGATTTAATATACTTATACCGAATAGTAATAAGAAAACATTTCTATAGACCCACATAGATATAGGTATATCAAATTAACCCAAAACAACACAAGATTATCCCTATGGAGAATCAATATCTATAGCTTATTCCTATGCTCCCCAACTCCAATTCTAAAATAAAGCAAGAATCAACAATTAGTTTCTTTCCCCATTCCCAACCAACATCCAAAGAAGCTTCCTAGGGACCATCAGCAACCTAGATATAGTGTGAGATAAATTTAGTAGGCAACCATAAAGGGTGGTTATATAAAATTTGGTCTATAAATATGTCCAAAAACCATGTCTATGTGAAATAGGTAACATCAATATATAAATGAAGTTTTAATAGAATTTAAAAACAACTCCGAATATTCCATAAAAAATTATTATCAAACCTACAAGGTCTCAATACCATGTATTTAACCTAAATGATATATATCTATTGATATACATGTATATATAACATGATAGTTCCATATATGGATTTCAATTTATATTCAAATCCTTAACCCATAGGTTCCAAAAAATTAATTATTATTGTATAATACCATCATTCAATAAGTTTAACACAATTAATAATATTCAATTCCATACCATCAGTCAATAGGTGCCATACCAATAATACTATGTTTCATTACATAGTAATTATAGTTTCCATGACATAATAATAATTGTTTTTATAAATCCATAATAATGTATTTACCTTAATAATAGGTTCCATAATATAATAATATATTCCATTCCATTATTATAGGTTCCATAACATAATAATCAATTGTTATATACACAAAAAATCATATATTCCATATCTATTTACAATTATCATTTAATTAATTGTTAATCATATAAATAAACATTAATAGCATGGGAGTGGGGGGATTTTCCTCTCAAAATAAATCCATTATTTATGTGGTCCTCCCACTACAGGGTTGTTGAGAATAAAAACCAAATGGTGTGGATTAACATTTTCCATATAATGGAACACATCACATTGGTGGCTTATGATTCGGTTGGAAACAAGCAACCAATAATAAGGGAATCAAGGTTCACCCATAGTAGAAGAAATAATTAATTTAATTTTCATAATTTAATTTTAAAAGAAACAATTAAAGGTATAGTGTGAATCATGATGTCAACATTCAAAAATAAATAAACACCATAGTGGATTGGTATATACCACATACCTCAATATTTTGGTAGAATACTTTTCTAGTATCGACCATTAATATAGTCCGGATCTATGGAAAATAAAAAATATTCCAACACAATAGAAAATGAAATATTAACATGCACTAATATGGTGAAATAGATTTAATTATAAACTAAGGAATGATTTAAATAGAATAAATCTCTTACCTATTGCCACCCAACATGACATTAGATGTCAAAAATAGAGGGTAGATGGAATTAATTTAAAAAATCCTATTCCAAAGTCATATGTGATAAATAAATGTTTGTATTTTATTTGTGATTGGAATGTGGGGACGTTTTTTATAATATTATGAGGCCATTCCACATTTTTTAAAAACAAATCAGGGGAATGTACATTGCATGTACACATTACATGTTGTGTACTGTTTTGGTTTTCCTCATCCATGGGATAACAATTAATATCATGAAAATGATATACCTAGAGATATATATGTCTTTTAATTAATTTAAACAATGTATTTAAATATATTTCATGTTTATAAAATGTATTTTGTCTCAAGATCCACCTTTAAACATCCTTATGGAAATTAAATTAATCACCCTTATTAGCAGTTTGTAGGCATAAGGATAAAAATGAACATAAAGAAGGACTTATCTTTAAATTAACATATCCATACCTAATAGTAAATATTTATATCTTAATCATGGGTTGTATATACACAACATAATATAAACTCATGGAAAATTTTTCATGATTCTCACACACAAAAAGTGAGATGGAAAACCATTATCGTAAGTCTTGACATCCTTCATACTTATTCAAAACTCATATAAAAATAATTCAAATTTATTTTAAATGAGTCATAGTAAAAATAATTAATATATCAAAATATATTTCATTTTCATATTTATGTATAATATTTTTATCAATAATTTCATGTGATGGAATCATTTTTAAAAAATAACCACTTTTTAATATTTTTTTGATATGTTATTTTCGGTCCTCATACATTGATTATGGTTCCATAATACGAAAAATTATAACCATGAAAAAATTATAAAATTTATAGCTCTTTTATACATATAACACTACTCCTAAAATATGTTTTCTATAAATGATGTTTGTTACGATCAAGAAGAATGTATGTCATGCATTTGTATAGGTTATGTTATTATTTTTTAATGACCATTATGTAATAGTGGTAGTAATATATTATAATTTTGAAATTATATTAACATTTTAAATAATATATTATTTCAATAATTATACGTAAACATATAACCATTTTGGTGTGGGGATAAATAATGAATCACTAAGCTTAGTGAAGTAGGTAGTCAACTTGCAAGAATGATAATATCTACCTTTAGAGAGTGAAAATGTATGAAATAAAATGGTATATTATTATATTATAATATAAAATATGTTATTAATATCATAATTATGTAATCTATATCATATATATTTTTTATCATCATCCATATTTTCTTCCATGTAATCAATTTCTTAAAATGAATCACATCGCTTCATGAGGCGGTTGTCCGCTAAAAACACAAACGATGTTATTGTATCCCCTAATTAATGGAAATCAAAATGGAATAAATAATGTAATGAAAAAATATTTATCAATATCTTCAAAATTTAATATTTATATATATATAATTTTAATCCATAATGATACCCAACTATTGTGTTGTTCGTAAAAAAATATTATGTCAGTTTGTGAGGTGGTAATATTCTATACACAAGAATGAAGATTTCATAGTCCTTGTTATGGATGTAAATAAAGTAATATGCTATGAGATTTACATTATAAAAAATATTTTTTTTAAACCGAGCTGTTTATATTATTATGTACTAATAAAAATTTAGAGCAGCGTACTAATAAATTATATTAATTCTCTTGTTGAAGACTTTTACTTCTTTTTGAGTAACCACCATAGGTATGAAACAAAATCAATCTTATGTATTATTTATGAACGTATTAAGTATTAGAAAAAGGGAGGATCTAGGTTGGAATTTTATTTTAGTAGGTATTGTATTATCCAAACAGTTTTTATGATGTAAATAAGAGAGGCGGGATTTTGGACTATTATATATGTGGTGAGTGCATGGATTATAGTTTCTCAAAAAGAAAAAGTTTTAAACACCTTTTTTGATAAATAATGATAAAAATGGATTTTTCCTTATCCTTATAAATTATAATAACTGAATATTTCAATCCAATAGATATTGTACTTGTTCTTGGTCATATTAACCCTTATCGTTTATGTTTAAGCCTTGGCAAACCCATTATTATGACAACAATTGTAATTGATATTTATCATTTTCATTATTATAAGTCACAAAAGAACTGAAATTGTAATGAAATATATATCATAATGAAACATTGTATCTAATCAATTTTGAAAAATTAATAAAATATTAGTGAATTTTTTTATTTAAATTTAATCAAGCATGCATGATTAGAAAACATGTTTTCAAATAGACAATGTACAAATGTTTGTCATGTTCGTATATCTAAAGTAAACAGGAAATTGATTAAAATTAGGTAAATTGTAGTAAATTGATATAATATTACAAAATTAACCTCTCTAACCTTATAAAATATTATTTAACTTTAATAATATTTAAATCCAAAAGGTGTTATCAATTAAAATTCAATATTTTTAACAATACATAAAAAATTAACTATTTCAAAAAACTCTCCAAATTTACCAAATATAATATTTTATAGACAATATCAAATATGGAGTTTGTAAAATCAAAAAAATAACAACATTTACAATAATTGTTTTGAAACAAAAATCCAGATGTGATGAAAATGTTGGTTTTTGTGAAATTTAATTTTTAAAAACATGATGCATTTTATTAACTCTGTATCTATTAATAATCACTGTATAAATAAAATTTATAATTATTTTATATAAAAAAATAAATATTTTAAATTATGAATTAGATATTTTATTAGTTAATTAAAAGAGAATATTTATAAAAAAACTATTTTCAAGAACTCCATTATTTAATGATAAAAATAATTTTACATTTATATCCAATATACCATTGATTGTAATGAAATTATTTCATTTAAATATATAAAATTGTTAATTATGTTTCCTAGATACATAATTGTGTATCTAATCATCTTTATTTATAAAAATTAATTGTTTGTTTGAAACAATAGAATTTTCCCATTGCAATTAAAAATATATATTTTAGAAAAAATTTACCAAAATAAAAAATTAGTAAATTTAAATATAAAGAATTAAAAAATAATTTAAATTTTATTAGTATTATTTATAAAATGATTCAAAATTTTCTCTATAAAGTCATTTATAATGAAAGAAATTTTTTAATAAATATAACAAAATTACTAAATTTGGTGGATTGTTTAATATTAATAAATATATCAATTTATGATCATTAGAAAATATATATGTACATTTCGTAATGTCGTTAACATTATCCATACATTCCTAAATAGGACAATGGTTATAGTAATATTTCTTCATGGTTCATCAATGTTCTGTGTTTCATTTCACCCTTTAAATCAAAGAAAATTATAGAGCTGTGTAATGAATGATATCTAATTTTTTTGATAAATTTGAATAACCATTTATATTAAATATTAGTATGGTAAATTATACAAAACATATAATGAATTTCATACTCCATTTTCATTATGGTAATAAAATGTTTACCGTATCAAAATTACATCTAAGAAACCCAGATCTATCAAATGAATAATATGACATCAATTAATAATGTAATGTTGGAAAGATAAAGGTTACCTAAAAAATTGACATCTAGTTTTCCAAGTAAGAGAATATAGGTTGTAAGTAATTATTTTAAGGGTGAGGAAAAGAATAAATAGTTATATTTACTGATAAATATCATTGATCATATGATGTTGGGTGATGCATATAAGGTTGAAAAATAAAAAACCAAAAACAAATGAGGTGTTTAAACATTCATTTTCATCATAAAAATATTTATAAATCACACCATTTTTATCTATATAATTTTTAAAAATTTTAAAAACATTCTTACGAAGATATTTATACTTGAGATATCTCATTTTCATAAACACAATTAAACCCTTTGGTTCTAAGTTGATCAATTTCATCCTTATCAATTTTTCAAAGAATGAAAGGGTAATTTTTTGTAACATTATGTAATAAGGGATGATAATTTTCTTCAATATAAGGATAATTATGCCTATCTATCTTTAATTATAATCATAGTAGAATGTATAGAACATGTTATCCAGTGTGCATAAATATTCATATGTTTATGTCATACAATAATCTAACAATCCTCCTCAAATGATAATCATAATCCAATCCATAAATTGTTAAATATTTAACCAATGAAAAATTAATGTTATATAAATTGGGTAATTAAATTTATCAAAATAAACTCCACATTAATCCCCACAAAAAATATTAATTAGATCTAAATTTTCACATACCAAACATGTGAACACATTCATTCTGTTTTTCTATAGAATCATAGAAATTACATAAATATTCATAAAATCTAATTGAAAACATACATTCATTAATGTTCTTTGAATATAACAATATATTATATAATATATTCAATAAATACAATAACACTATAAAAGTAATAAATTATATAATAAAACACATTTCTCCCAATTATTTAAACATTTATATATTCTTCAATACTATAAAATTAACATTATTCTTATCAATCACATATTTATCCATAATAAACAAAAAAACATAAATTGTAACATGTGAGGAGTTATCCTTCCCTAATCAAAATTTAAAATTTCCATTTAAACCACATTTCATTGTCAAAATTGTTATTCAAAATATAAATTGAAATCATTTTTGAAAAAATACAATAAAAATAAATATATATTTCATAATTATTTTATTTTAATTCATAAATAATTAAATAATTATACTTCTAAAATCATTAAATATACATCATCATGTTATTCCATAGAACAAATATCTATTAACGTTTCAATTGAAGTCACCTCATTATCAACAGAAAAACCATTACTCGTATATCCTTTTTAATTCTCACCTTGATATTTCCCCCATCAGCAAATGATTTAAATTATTAAATATAATTAAACATTTATGAAATTTAGACATAGACCAACCCTTAGGAAGATAATTATTCAAATCCATTTAAAATGTTGAACTTTTTTTCTTCAACAAAAATAACATTTTTTTATACATATTTTCTATAATAAAATCATCTGAATTTCCCTCTAATACATTAAACTGATTTCTTCTTTCCACATTCATTACAATTATGAAACTGAACCATCATTCATTTATGGAATAATCTTCCCTAACTCTCAATGAACTCCATTCTTATATTCCTTTGTGAATCTAATAGTTGTTATGGTGAACATTTTTAATCATATATCATGTTGACTGATATGGAATAATTATAATGTTTTTTACAATGGTTATCATTCTATTTTTATTATTTTCAACAATTTTTTAACAGATTAAATTTTAACCTTATTTCTTTTAGTTTCAATTATTAAATATTACAAAAAAAATTATGTGAGAAATAATTATCATTATGGAAAATAGATAATTTTTAAAATCAATTAATGTGGGTCCAAATCCTAAAATTTAGTTTTTATTAATTGAAAACGTAGTATTATCCATTTTTCATCATCAGCATCATCTTATTAAATATTTTATGGTGACTATTAATTAGTTTTTTAATATCAAAAGTATACCCCCCAGAGTTACAAATTAGGTGTGGAAGAAGTTGCTTTTTCATTCCAGATGTCAGGTCAGATTTTAGATCAATGCACTAATTTCAGTGTTATAACTCAATGGAAACTCTATGATAGAGCCACATCCACACATAGTAACTGAACAAGGATATAATTGATATTAAACCTCTATCTCAATACTATACTAAATTTCCCACACAATTTACTATACATTGACACATACTTTGATTTACACATAGTCATATCACTTGGAATATCTTTATATGTATCCCAATGGATCTCAAAAATGTTTTTTATCCTAGTTTCAAAAGGGTAATAGAATAAATCCTCTAATACTAACTATAGTGGAAGAATATTTCCATATACATATATTAAATATTTTTTTATTAATATTCAATACATTTCCCAAATGCATAACTGAGGAACATAATAGTGTGTAATTATTGTAAACATGTGACATAATTAATATATTCAAGGAACAATATACTCTATATCACATAATGAACATCTCATTATATAGAATTTACATATATAACCATGTTAAAACGTTTGATTCATAACTTGGGGAATGTAAATATAAGAAAGGGTGATCAAAAATATTATATAACATTAAAAAAGATGTTTACTTAAGGATAAAAAAACATAAGTGTATGAAAACAGGAGTACGAAAATTGAATACCATTCTAATAAAATCAATTTCCTTGATATTGATTCGTAGAGAAATTATTGTTATTTTATAGGAAATTAGTAAAAATTGAATAAATAATATGAGCTATTAAAGAATACCGATGACATTAAAAAATAGTTAAATTTATATAAGTGTTGAAAATCATTTCCATATTAGACAAGGATCACAGAAATTAATGTCATAGTAAAATGGTTAATCTCTCTAGAAAATCATTGTATTCAAGGTTGAATTCCAATTCCATCATAATAAATAATGTCCCCTACTAAGATTCTTTCACACACCATTCCAGTCATATATATATAATGAGATATAAATCAGTAACAAATGCATTTGAGGGAGAGATTGGATCGAAATTAGTAATAATGAAAATACTATTTATTCCTGAAAAAATATCCTAAAACATTAATCATATAATTTATCATGATATGAAAAGTATTCCAAAATCATGTCCTCATATAATAACCTATGGAAATAAAATATGTCCTTTAATCATATGATCATACCAAAAATGAATAACCCATGGAAAATGAAAATGATTTCATAAACATAATTTCTTGGTATAACCCATGTATGAAAAATGAATTTCATAAACATATTTAATAATCCATTGGAATAATGTTTAAAATAATTTTGAAGAAATTTTATTGAAACAATTTTTTTGGGAGAAAAATAGTTTTTTCAACAAAAAGGGAAACTAATATCATTTCCTTAAAACAGTTAATATATTGGGTACATATTTAGGGGAAAATTTAGAAAAAATATATTTTATAGACATAAAAAATGTATAATAAATTCATGAGTATCATGAGAGGTGGATCATATTATATTATCATTGGAAACACAATCAATATCAATATTGAGAATCGATTAGAGAATAACATAAAATATATTCCTCTTTGGAAACCAAAACATGTAATCCACATAAAGTAATAAAAATTAATTAAACACGAAAAAATCACGATGAATCATAACTAAATTATATTAATTTTCATTGGGGCTATATATATGCCTCTTAATATAAGATAATTACATAATATTATGTATTAATCAACGAAGGAAAATTGAGACAAAAATCCTTACTATTTTTGTGATATTTAAATAATAACAACCATTAAAGGGATTTTTAAATCCTATAAACTATAATGAAATTAATAAAATATATATTTTTGGGTGGTATATACATCACAATAAATTATCAGGTGGTGAATTTGGCATGTGTCTTATAAAAAAACATATTTCAGATGAAAGTCACCTAAATAATGTCTTGAGTTCCATCATACTCATTTGAAACACCGATATACTAAATATAATATGATTTTAAATAAATTCATGAATAGAAAAAAATTATACTTTAATATATATTATTTAATTTTGTCTTTTAATTACTTATTTATAATAATTATTTTTCGAATTCACATCTCCTGTGATAACCACTTTTTTTTCTTTACGATTGGTTTTTTAATATATGTACTCTGTAAGAACCTGAGTTTTTAGAAATGGGTCAAATACCGACCGTGTTTAAACTTTTTGACTAACTTTTGAGAAGTCTGGAAAATATGGACAGTTTCTGGAAATTTCCAGACTACACGCCGTGTATGTGTTACCCGAGTGACCAGTAATGTGCTCGTCGAGTACATGCCGTGTGAAGACTGTGTAGATGTTTCATAATACATGGTGTGTATTTATAAGACATGTCATGTATCCCTTACCCGTGTGAGGCCATGTACATGTCGTGTGGTGCCCAGGTGTAAATTTCCATCAACATGGCATGTAGTCTTCCATGACACATCGTATCATTGACCCATGTAGAGACCGGGTCCCTTGTCGTGTGTTGACTGTGTACACGGTCCAAGCCGTGTCCTAGATTCCTCTTAATTCGTAGTACGAAAACACATATACACAGCATGTACTTTGGAAATACACGTCGTGTACTTTTATTTTTATTTGAGCGATCGAGACGTCATCACGTCTCATTCCCAGATTTCCCTTCTTCTTCCCCTTTGGACAAACAGTTCGTCCGAGAACTTCCAAATAACACAATCCCTTCCAGAATCATCATATAACCTCCTTTATTCGATCTGTCGGTGGCAGCGGGACCGCATAAGAAAATCTAACCCCGCACACCCTTCTTCGTCTTTGATCCCTCACATGTTCCTCTGCAGATTCCATCTGAACGGAATTTCACAATTTTAAAAAAACACGGATCTACAGTTATTCATTCCAATTAAGAGGCTGAAATCAAAGGAGTGTCATCGTACGAGTACGAGGTAGGTGGTTCATACCTTCTTTCATGTTTTCGTAGAAAATTTGGGGTTGCGACCTTCGGGCGCAATGTGGGTGTCAAGAGGAACCCTTTTTTATTTACCATTAATATTTTACCTGCATTTTCGGGTTCCTCGGGGTATTCCTGGACCCTTTTGTGCTCGAACGAGGCCGGGTTAGAGGTCATAGCTTATTTGGGGTAATTCGGTCGGGGGTTCTGAAATGCGTGTGTTTGGGACCTATATCAAATACTGAGTTTAGACTGCTGTTGATATTGTTGGATTAAAATGTTGAGTAAATTGTTAAAGCAGGATGTTAACTTGTGTAAGGTGTTAAGTCCTTAGGTTCTGGTTTGGGTTAGCAGAAGTTAGTGTATTTGACCATTTAGTAGTTTTCTATTAAACGTTATGCTTTCAAGTATGTTTTTGCAATGTGTGGTTTCCTTGTGTTTGACAGCTTGATTGTTGGGAGTGGCCCGGAAATATGTTGTTGAGTGATGAGGACCACAGGTTGGGGCCTTTGGCTCGGATTACTTTGGGTGGTTTCTACATCAGGATTGGGCATCATGGACGTCGGTTAAGTCAGTCGGACTATCAGGATGGGCTTGGCCCAGGTTACTTTGGGGGATAGACCATCCGACATGAGCGATAGGTTCGCAGTGACACGAGGTGTTGTGGCTTGGGAACATAGTGTGGTGATTACCGCACACTGTGTAGTCTTGATTAGTTTTCACACAAATAGACTCTGAGATTAGGTGGTACGACCACTCACAGGGTAGAGGCCCAGATAGTTGTGGTTAGGTATTTTGGTTTCTGGGTGCATGCCATAGGAAGCCATGTGGAAGTTGAGGAGCCTTCGAGAGATAGATTTGAGGTGGTCAGGTTGGGGGCAGAGGCTCGCTGTGATTTGATGGCAGACATCATTGTCCCTCCAGTTACTATTTGAAGATAGGTATCGTTGTTCCTCCGGATGTTGGTCCATGGGCATGTTGTGATTTCAAGCTAGGTTACGACGGTTGGGTGTGCTTTCGGGACTTCGATACTTGAGACACATAGTGTCAGGTGGCACGAGGTGTCGGGCTACGGACCAGAGGTATCAGCATTGGCCGAAGTTGGTTACACTCCTGGTTTCTACTGAGCACCAGGGAAGTCTTTGTTTACTTTTGGGAATTTCACTATTTATTGAATTTCTTATATAATCATGTCTGCCTAAACAATTATATTAGGAATGCACCTCTGGGTGGTATCCTACTGAGACATGTCTCACACCTGACACGGGCCCTTCGGGACAGGTGTAGACTTTTTGAAATTGCATGCAGGTAGAGGGTCAGCCTCAAGAGCTGGACTTTAGTGCTGTTGACATGGAGACTGTCAGGGTCCTTGAGAATGTGATGTAATGGAGTTACTTGTTTAGTATTCTTTTTCTTGAATCATCATGTTTACTTATTTTTATGTAACAACTGTTGGTTATCCATTGGCACCATTTATATACTGATATGTATGACTTGTTTGGGATGCATTCCTTTTTTGCTTATAGTGGTAGTTACTTGTATTCTTCTGCTTGTTGTTCTATTTACTTTCCACTACTGTTGTTTCTATATTTACTTCCGCTGGTTTATCAATATTTTATTTTCTTCCATTATGAAGGTATGGTTCGAGTCTGATAAGACATTAATTTCCACTATATATTTTAGTTTTACACTCGGACAAGTACCATTTCATTCCTCCTAGAGGGTATAGTCTCCCAATTATACATATGCAGACCCTCGCTGCTAGTCCTCAGCCTTTAGCATTCATGGGAGGTGCGCCTAAGGTAGTGACATCTGACCCGTTCGACACTATTCGGGTGGCTACTCAGGTCCAGGTCATTACAAAGTGGTATCAGTGGGGTTCTTGACAAGGATTTAGTAGCATTTCTTTGCTGGATACTAATGAGTTTGAGAATTCTCTTTTTATTTTTGCTGGTTTTACTATTTGGGATATGGTATACTAGATATATGTTGTTGTTGGAACTTTATTTTTGATATTGTTCTTAGGTTCTTGCAACCCCATGTAAGAGGGATGGATTGAGTTGCCGGGGGCGGGAATTGTTTTTTATTTTTTTCTCAGATTACAGTTGATTTGATTTCCACCTAAGTGGCTCATTTTCTATGCGATGTTATTGATTATGATATGTAAACCATGTAGATTATGGAAATACTTATTTTTTTTGGATTTTGATAGGCACATTTTAGGGCATTTCAATCTCATAACTGAACATATGCTTTGTGAAGTGATAATACCATGTGAATATAATAAATTTACACACTATGTATGCTCTGAAAAGTGAATAGGTGAATCTCTAGATATAAGTTCCTCTTTATTGAAATTTATATCCCATGTTTTTTATTTTTTAATATTGCATGTTGTAGGATTTTACGTCTGACTCTTATGGGAGCAGGAAGGTACTATGGCAGAGGTAGTGTAATTATCAAGGTTGGGAGACTTGGTCATTGGATTGAGGCAATGTGAGTTGTCAGGAGGAGCATGGCTCGAAGTACATTTGAAATTTGGCTCTGTTGAGGGCGGGTAAGGAGGCCATGAGACCTGGATACTATGGGGCATGGTTTGCGGTGAGGGGGAGTAAGGGTAGTTGTTATGAAATGCCTTTTAATGTTTTCCATATCTGCGTAGAATATATTGTTATATATATATATATATATGTGGGTTGTCTGACCATTTATGGTATTCAGCGGGTTACCCCTTCTCGACATGATGGAGCGTCATACAGGAGAGGATAGGGTACCGCTAGATCGGGTTTAGAATCCGGTGCAGGTAGAGCATGAGCCGCATGTACAGGCTTAGGGACAGGATCATGTCCAGGATCTAGTTCAGGCAGGGAAATAGATGGGGTGGGCGGTGTTAGGACCATGGATTGACGAGTAGCTCCAAGATGTCCTGGTACGTGTCTTGTAGGGGATTGATAGAGGCGCGTGGGGTGCAGAGCCTTCTATGGAATATTTGATGGGAGGGTTCCAATCGCAGCAACCCCTTCTTATTAAGGGTGAGGGTGGTCCGTAGGCGGTAGAGAATTGGATAGAAAGTATGCACATGATCATAGAGTAGCTCGAGACACCTCCAGGGAAGAGGGTCATACTGGCGACGTACATGTTGAGAGGACATGCTAGGCATTGGTGGGATGTACAGGTACATGCTCGTAGGCACGAGGGACTAGCATGGAAGGACATCGGGGACAGGTTCATCGAGCACTTCTATCCAGAGACACTGAGGGCAGAATGAGCTCAAGAGTTCTTGAGTCTTCAGCAGGGATATATATCTGTCATGGACTACGCAGCTACCATCACATAGTTATCTAATTTTAGACTGAGTATGGTGAGCGATGATGCAATTAGGGTGAGGCGTTTTGAGGACGGCTTACGACAATCCATTCGGGTTCAGGTAAACATCTTCAGGTTGGGTTCCTTATCCGAGGCGGTGAACCAGGAACTCATAGACGAGGGAAATGAGAGAGAGAAATATCTTTTTGGCAGGGTGACCGCTTTAGGTGATGGTCTGGATAGTAGGAAGCGAGGGAGAGATGAGTTCCAGCAGGGCGGGCATGCCAAGGACTCAGCTAGGCAACCTCGTGGTAGTTTCGCGGTGGTTTGCATTCAGTGTGGATAGCGGAGACTTGTTCGGTCTTAGTGAGATAGGCCCCTGAAGGAGTGCTGAGCATGTGGACTGGTTGGGAATCTTGAGAGGTTTTACTGGTAGCCTTCTCAAACAACATGAAGGTAGGCACCAGGACAGACCATGGCGTCAGGAGCTGGTTTAGGTTCGGTACCAGGAGAGGGTATCTGAGGTTCAGCTATACGCGGGGGACGTGACAAAGGTAGTTGGACCCAACTGAGGGGTCTGTGGACATAGACTGTAGAAGCACCACAGGGAGGTCAGGAATTATGCAGTCGGGAATCAGGCCAGGTGCACGTTGTGGAGCTACTAGGGATTGAGCAGGTTGGAGAGCCGATGAAGGTGGCAGGTACACTGCGGGTGTGGCCGTGAGATTCCTTGATTTCATTTGGCATGTCCTCTTGAGGTGTGTCTTGTTGAGTGCATGAGTTGTATAGGTTACTTGTGGACTGACTAGAGACTAGTTAGTGGGATTGACATCATATCATATGTGTTATATATTTTATTATATATTTGAGATGCTTGGCATCAGGAGAATCAAGGATGCAGGTAACTTGAGGTGTTGTGGGCATCGGGGAATCATGGATGTGGGATACTTGAGTTGCATGGCAGCAATTATTATTTGAGAACCTATTAGATGTCCGAACTCAGGGAGAAGGACACTGATGTTGTGAGGGTTACGTTGGGTGTTGGAATCGGCACGTGGGCACTGAGGAGGTGCATGGGTGACAATGTGTCACGGAAGAACAGTGGGTCTGGGAAATAGGTTGTTTGGCCTTGCTTGTTTATTTTTTTTGCTTTGTACTTTGTTCTGGTTGAGACCGAGTAAGAAATTCCTATGGTTGAGATCCCTTTTAAGAATTTAGCCTGAACCTTCAGACCAGGGTAGTCCGGGTTGTTTAATCGGGATGGGAATGTTCGATGCCATCTCCTGGTTTCGTTTGTTAGCTTGGGGATGAGCTAAGTTAAGGTGGGGAGTTTGTAAGAACCAATGTTTTTAGAAATGGGTCAAATACTGACCCTGTATAAACTTTTTGACTGGTTTTTTAGAATTATGGAAAATCGGGATAGTTTCTCGAAATTTCAAGTCTACACGCCATGTACTTTAAGTACATGCCATGTATGAGTTACCCGAGTGACCGGTCGTGTGCTCGCCGAGTATATGTCGTCTGAAGATTGTGTAGAATTTTATTACTACACGGCGTGTATTTATTTGACATGTCGTGTATCCCTTACCCGTGTGAGGCCAAGTACATGTTGTGTGGTGCCCAGGTGTTAATTTCCATCTACACGGCATGTAGTCTTCCTTGACACACTGTGTAACTTTGACCCGTGTAGTGGCTGGTTCCCTGGCCGTGTGTTGACCGTGTACACGGTCCAAGCCGTGTGCTGGAATCCGCTTAAGTCGGTGTATAGAAACACATATACACGGCATGTACATTGGAAATACACGCCGTATACATTTATTTATTTGAGCGATTGAGATGCCATCTTGTCTCATTCCTAGATTTTCCTTCTTCTTCCCCTTTAGATGATCAGTTCATCCAAGAACTTCCAAAAAACACAAACCCTTACAGAATCGTCATACAACCTACGTTCTTCGATTCATCAGTGGCAGCAGGACCACATCGGAATGGCTAACCCCACACACCGTTCTTCGTCTTTGATCCCTCAACTGTTCCTCGACAGATATAATCTGAACGAAATTTCCAGATTTGATGGAAACACAGATGTACCGTGATTCAGTCTGATTCAGAGGCTGAAATAAAATGAGTGGAATCGTACGAGTACGAGGTAGGTGGTGCATACATTCTATCGTGTTTTCTTAGACAATTTGGGGTTGTGACCTTCGGGCGCAATGTGGGTGTTGAGAGTAACCCTTGTTTATTTACATTTAATAGTTTACTTGCATTTTGGGATTCCTCTGGGTATTCCCTGACCTTTGATGTGCTTGAGAGAGGCCGAGTTAGAGGTCATAGCTCGTTTGGGGTAATTCTTCCAGGGGTGCTGAAATGCATGTGTTTTGGACCTATATTAACTGCTGAGTTTAGACTACTTTTGATGTTGTTGAATTAAAATGTTGAGTTGATTGTAAAGTAATGATGTTATCTTCTATAAGATTTTAAGTACTTAGGTGCTGGTTTGGGTTAGCACAAGTTAGTGCATTTGACCGTTTAGTAGTTGTCTGTTAAAATTTATGATTTAATGTATGTTACTGCAATGTGTGGTTTCCTTGTGTTGGACTGCTTGATTGTTGGGCATGGCCCGGATATATGTTGTTGAGTGATGCTGATAATAGGTTGGGGACTTTTTCTTGGGTTAATTTGGGTGGTTGCTACCATGAGATTCGGCATCATGAATGTTGGTTGAGGCAGTCGGACTGTAAGGATGGGCTTGGCCCAAGTAACTTGGAGGGCGAGGTCATCACACTTGAGCGGCAGGTTTGCCGGGGCATGAGGTGTCAGAGGTGTTGTGGCTTGGGAACACACTGAGGTGATTACCGCTCATTGGATACTTTCGACTAGTGTGCACACAGATAGACATCGAGATGAGGTGGTACAACCACTCGCTGGGTAGAGGCCTCGATAGTTGCGGTTAGGTATTTTGGTTTGGGGTGATTTCCATAGGAAGCCACGTGGAAGGTAAGGAGCCTTCGGGATACAACTTTGAGGCGATCAGGTTGGGGGTAGAGGCTCTACGTGATTTGAGGGAAAACATCGTTGTTCCTCCAGTTACTATATGTGGACAGGTATTGTTGTTCCTCTAGGTGTTGTTCCATGGGAAAGTTGAGCATTCGAGCTGGGTTACGATGGTTGGGCGTGCCTTCGGAACATCGATACTTGAGACACATGGTGTCAGGTGGCACGAGGTGCCGGGATATAGACTAGAGGATCCGGAATTGGCCGAAGCAGGTGACACATCCTAGTGGTTGCTGAGCACTAGTGAATTCTTTGTTAAATTTTGGGAATTGCATTGTTTACTACTTTTCTTATATAATCATGTCTGCTTAAAAACTTATATTATGTACGCACCTCTTGGTGGTATCCTACTGAGACTTTTCTCACACCCTACACGAGCCCTTCAGGACTCTTGTAGACTTTATGAAATTGCATGCATGTAGTGGGTCAACCTCAGGAGGTGGAATTTAGTGATATTGAAATAGAGACTAGAATGGACCTTAATGTCGTGCCATATTAGAGATACTTGTTTAGTATTCTTTTTCTTTCATTAGCATGATTACTTTTTTACGAAACAACTGTTGGTTAGCCATTGACGCCATTTATATACTGATATATATGACATGTCTGGGATGTATTCCTTGTTTGCTTACAATGGTAGTTGCTTGTATTATTCTTCTTGTTCTTCTGTTTACTTTTTTTTGATGTTGTTTCTATATTTGCTTCCTTTGGCTTATCGATATTCGATATGCTTTCGTTATGCTGGTCTGGTTTGAGTCTGCTGAGTCATTTATTTGCACTACATATTTTAGTTTTAATCCCGGACCAGTACCATTTCATTCCTCTGAGAGGGTACAACCTCGCCACTATACCTATGCAGACCCTCACTGCTAGTTGGTAGCCTTTAGAGTTCAGGGGAGGTGCGGCTAAGGTAGTGACACCCAACCCATTCGTTACAATTCATGTGGCTGCTCGGGTATGGGTCGTTACATACTCTTTCATTGATAATGGTTATATAATGATAATAATAATTGTACTAAAAAAACTATAATACTGAAATATCAATTATACATTTAATACCAATCATTAAATATTTTTTTATTAATTATGTTTTTTATGATATTTTATATGATGAACCATACACACAAATGAAAAAAATTTCATGTTTTCAACTATCAATGATGAAGTGAGTTAGGTAATATAATATTACATTATATTTAAAGTAAATTCATAAATACAATATTATATATTTAAATATACATATTAAAATTATCCATGTGGTCTGGTAATGAAAATAGAGTCACGTCACATAGTTATGGCATTAGTCCACACATAACGTAATAATGTTACAATCATTTAATGAGTGAAATGCAAAGAATGAATATGGAATGTTATATTTTCAGAATGATAAATATACCATGAATATTATAGTTCTGATGTGAATTTCATATATATAAATTAATTAAATTATTACATTTTAAATTATATTTATTGAATTGGTAAAAACAAATCACTTCGCTTTTTGAGGCAGTTGTTTGATGTACACAAAAGTTACATTATCTTATCCTTTATTGAATGGACTATACAAAAATATAATATATAATTAATTTAAAATTATAGTAATATTATAAATATAATATATATATTATTTATATCTAAAATCATACACAACCATTAGAGGTTCTCGTGGAAAATTAATGACATCAATTCTTGTAGTGATTGTCCAACTTCCACATGAACGACGATTACATAAATAATATGATGGATGTCTGGGTAGTTATAGGAAATTACTAATAAATTAAATTATAATTTATATTAATGAAATTAAATTATTTTATTATAATGGTTAATGAATTATTTCTAGTGTTGGAGGCAGAAATAAAATTAACGAAGTCATTGAATAATATTTCTTCTTTCTTAAGTGACCTCATTAGGTTTGACCCAAACGCCCTACATGGATATTATTATCCAAAAACAATGGATAATAGGATATGTGGAGGAAAACAAATTTTAATTTTTTTCAAGAAAAACAGAACAAAAAGGGTTTTATAGTTTGTTGATGATAGGAAAGTGTGTGGTCGTTATTATGTGAGGTAATTTTTATAATTGTCCCTTTACCAAAGGGAAAAGGTGAACCACCATTTTTTCATTCCTAAAGGATACTGTATGGATTTTTATTGAGAATTAGATATTATAGTGTCTTAATAAATCAATAAAATATATTATTGACATTATTTGAGTTTAATTAAACACTTATCTTGATTGTTTATCCACGAGGTAATCGCATTTTTAACTAATATTTATAGATTGTTATTTTTTGTTTATTTTACTATAATTTTTGATAAAAAATTATGTTAAAAATGTTAAAAATGTAAATTCAGATGATTATAATTATGTAATAATATTTTCATAATCCAATTCATTGAATTGGGAAATTTTAAATTTTAAATTATTCATGTATACGTGATGAAAATGTGCGTTTTCAAGGAGAAAATGTTGAATGGTTTTCCATGTTTTTTAATCTAATTTAAAAATTAAATTATTAATAGAATTCAATTTAAATATCTATAATTGATATATTTTCACCTTACTATTAAAACAAAAAATAATTTAGATTTATAAATAATTTTATTGAAAAGGCATTTTTCAATTAAATTTTAATATTTTTTCATATTCATTGAAAATTAATCGTTTCATATAGTAGTCAATATTTTACCTTAACAAACATTAAAAAAATTATATTAAAAAATAATGTTCAAGTTTTACAAATAAATATTCTTTAAGAGGAATAAATTAAAAAATAAACAGAGATGTGAATCCAAAAGGATTTCCGAGAAGTGTGCTTTTCATGAATAAGATTATTTAATAGTAACAATTTTTTTATTAATAAGTATAATGTGAATTTGAATTAATATTTTATTTTATATATTCAATGAATTTAATTAAAAACATTACACATTTTGTAATATTTTTATTTAATTTAATGTAAAATATTTATGATCATTAAAAATGATTTAATAGAAATGAAATTTTAAAAATAAAAAAAATATTTAATGAAATATAAAATAATGTCTATTAAATAATTTTTAAATGGATTTAAAATGAATTTATAATACAAATGTTACTTTCAAAAATAAATTTTATGTTAGATTACAAAATTTAATGAAATTAAATGTTAGTATTACAAAACTTTTTTTCCTTATTTTTTAAAAAATTATTATTTTCTTAAAATTTAAGCCTTTTACTATATGATAATTTAATATGAATATTTAAAAAATTAATTATTTAATAAATTAATAAATTCAATATATTATATTCACAGAAGATGTATTAAAAAATATTTTTCATGAGAACTCATTTTCCATTAATATAATAACATTATTAAAAACTGATCAATTTTTATTGAGAATTTATTCCCATATTAATATTTATTATGAAATTTATACCTTTTAATAAAAATACACATAGTTATATTCATACACACGTACATGACGGATATGTAATAATAATATTACTTAATATTTCATCTATGATCAGTGTTTCATTTCAAGAATGTTATCAAGGAAACACATTGATTCTGATAATGAGAGCTATGTAAAAATTTAAATTTATTTGAAAAAATATTTAATCAATCATTTATATGTTATATTTATTCCGTAAAATATATTAAATTAATAGAATAAAAATTTTCCACACCATTCCATATGTTTTATGACTATTTTCCACAAGAGTAGAATAATATATATTATCAAAAGTAAATTTAGTGAAATCCCAAATCCTAGATGAAATTCCCACTATAAAATTGGAATATGAAATCAATTCCCTATATCAAATATATACAGTGATACTAAAAAATATGTAAATGAAAAAATTAAATGATTCTTTATAATTACTTATTAGGAAAACTAGAAATAAAATTAAATTTCCAACTAACCTCCATGTAATACAATGAGTGACCTTCTCGGATTGAAATGATAAAAAAAATAATTGATACCAAATCTGAAAAAATCCATAAATTGAAATATAAATATAGATATGATAATGAGAATTTCTTGTTAGTCACCACTTAAAATTCCATATTAGTATCCAATTATAAAATATATATTTCATGGTAGTTTTTAAAATTAATGTACAAGTCTATTTTTAACCACATTTTCTATAAAAGTATTTATAAATTTTATGAAAACAATCCTTTTAATGTTTTTACATATCTATGACACCCATTTAAAAAATAAATTGGAAATAATATATGGATTCATAAACTATTCGGTCAAACATTTATTAGAAACAAGTCACAATATTATTTGAAATAGATTTCAATAATCGGTGTTAATGATTATTATAATATTTGGTACATAATAAAAATGATAAAGTGGAATAGAGTCACACATAACCTAACATCAAATAAAATGTACACATGGGTAAATAAATGGGGTAACATTAGAGAAAAAATAGTCAATACATTTTCCTTAGAACCTAATGATCCCAAAAATCAAACTATATATTACCATTCCCATTCATTGAGTATCTAGAGGGGTTTATATAATAGTCTAAACAATATCCATATCCACATAACTATGTTGATTTGTTTTTATCATCTCGATGACTATAGGATATATAATGTCGAAATCTTTTTAGAATAATTTTTCTAGTTAAAAGAAATATGTGGTTATGACATCCATGTTTAACCATTAGGATAAAATTAAAATGGATGATGTGGTAACAATATCACATCCCCATCCCAATGTATTGAATAACCAGTATACAATAGTCTGTATCCTACAAACACAACAAATATTAATACTATGCATTATAAATATGACAAATTTATAAATTGTATTTATTTTTCTTATTTAAACACCAATATAATTTAATCGGATTCCAATGGAGGGGGAAAATTTTATTTTTTCATAGAAATTAAAAGGTTATAACAATACTTTTATTTCACACGATTGAAATCCACATAAAAATTATTAAAATGAAAAAATTGTGTAACAAAATTAAATCTAAAAATTCTCCCTCTAATTTTAATCCAATATATATATATATATTAAATTTTTTTCATATATCAATACAAATATTTAAATAATATCTGATAATTCTTAATGATATACAACCATTTATATGATTATATCAATTAAAAATGTAAAAATTTATTTTCAGTCCTCTCTTTTTTATTCTAAATAAATAATGATATAATTTACAATTAAATGGTTTTCATGTATTATTTTTAATTAAATTTAAAACCTAATAATATAATTGGAAATTCAAATTTCACATAGATAAACCTCTTCAAATAAAATATAGCATTTAGAAAGATCATTTTCATAAATTTTTTAACAAATATGTGTTCATAGATAAATGATAAACGATTTAAACAAATTTATAATATGTAAATAAACTTAATTTTCAATGAAAAACATGTATTAAACTATTTTTATACTTATTAATACCACGAAGACTCAATGTACCATAATTTTGTGAAAAAAATAAAATTTATCTTCCCTATAATAAAAATATCTAAAATAAATGTGTATATCAATGGAGAAACTTAGAAAAAACATAAAAATATAATGAAAAATGAATCAAGGAGAGAAACATATTCCAATGAAACAAAAAACAAATAATACTTAACCCACCTCATGAATAAGTAGTAAAAAAATAAAAAATATGAAGAAGAGGGTGGGAAATATAAAAAATGGAACCAGAACATTCAATATTTATTAGAATTGGGTGATGTCCCATCCATTAAAATGAGAGAGAGTAGGGTAGGTCAATTTAGAGGGGTCCCTTTGATAATGTGTTCTTTTCATATATTCATTAATGAGGGATTATATGAAGGGGTTAACATTATTGTATGAAAAATTAGGAATTTATAATTTAAAATGTCTGGATATTATTCTTATTAGCCACTCATTTTTCCTAGCCTGCTGAAACTATGAACATGATAGTCACATGAGTATCACTAACTATTAAACATTATAAAATGCAAAAAAACTTTCATCAAAATTTAGGTATCAAACTAAAATCACCAAAAAATAATTAATTTATATATCTATCAGGGTGTTAGATAACTCTACACCCAAACACATTCTTCATCCAAAAATCCATCATGTCAATAGAGAAAGAATTTCGAAAATTATTTTTGAGGGAATGGATAAAAATATATTTTAAAAAAAATATTATTTATTTATATTTTTTTAATCATGAGTTTTATTCCGATACATTAAATTTTTTTAGTTTATAATGTATTCAATGTGTTTATGATTATTGCATGTGTAGTTCAAAGAGTCTGTCAATCATGTGATATAGTTCAATAACATAGATAGTTAATGTTTAATGGTTGGAACATGGTAATCTAAATTATATTACTGAATTTTGGGGATATATTTTTTTCAACTAAAGGATTCCTAGTTACTAAAATTTTATAATATGTTATATCACCATTGTGATATTTCTAAAGAATAAAAATATGTTATCCAAAACAATTTATTACCATAAATAAAACACCAAAATCGACCCCTCACTTATCTATGTTTGCATGATGCACCACCCATCTCAGGACACACCTCATAAATGAAAAAAATTATTATTTCTTAATTAATTTAATCATTCATAAATCTAATATATGTGGATATATAAAATTAAAATCCCCATTACTCATCTACTCATCCTCTTCCAGCTTCTCATTATTCTATATTAGTATTCACGTGTATCCCTATATTTTTACCATAGCACATGACTATTTCATTGGGGTGGTTTTAATATTATTTATTATAGTGTATTGGATTTTTGTTTCTCACATTGAGTAAATATTGATGTTAAATCCTCAAGGGATATGAGTTCCATTAGGGTTGAGATATGTTTTAAACATGCAATACAATTTGATTTTAGAAACATTTAATACTATATATAATTTTTTTGGTTACCTAATTATAACATTTTTTTCATTTTCAATGATATATTTAGTTTAAGACAATATTACTATTTAATATGGACTATATTTTATTATTATGCAGGTCATTAATTCTATTCTCATTACCCACATACATTATGCATTTTAAAATTTTCACGAATGAATCCTACAATTGAGTAATGTTATTTTATGATGTGATTTAGTCATCATAGTGAATTTTTCAATTTAATGATACATTTTACTTCACATTTCAAAAAATAAATTTTTTAAATTATTGATAATGTTCTCTAATATTTCTTTACAAATAAATATTCATGTTTCCATACTATTTTGAATTTTTTTATGGAAAAAAATAAATATATATAGTTATACATTTATATGTATAAATAAAAATTATTTTGAGATTATGGTAAAATTATAATCATGAAACATATATACATATATTCCTAAATTTATATTGTAATAATAATAGATAGATAATTTTTTAAAACATGTTTTTACTCGATCACAATTATCAGATCTATTTTAAAAAGATATGTGAAGTAATTTCCAATGGCCCTGATAAATCATTAGATAGATATCTAAAAAATATTGGTGAGCCACACCAAATGGTTTTCATGAAAATGTACAATGATTTAGAATATATAAATATATATAACTTTCCATATTGACACGTTTAGGAGGTAGGTATCCCAATGGTAGATTTGGGAGGTGGGATGATATATTGTTCTTAATTTTTTGTAACATCTTAATTGTCATTTTATATTTCTAAAACCCAACATAATTTTTTATTTTATTATTTGGAAACCGTATCGGCTCCCTTGGTATCTAGGTTGTTTTACTATGTTATGTATTCTAGAAAGTGACCATCCCTACCAAGAGTTTGGTCTAGGATACTAAACTATAAAAAAAGATGATGAGGATATGGTTTTCTATTGGATGTTAGCACCATCCTCCCTTAAGATACTATAGACAATATTATATATATTAATATAATAACCCGACTACATGGATAAAAATATGAGGCCCTAACAGTATTTTCCTAATGTCTTCCAAATAATTGTTGTTTATGTATATTTTTCATAAAATGGTAGATAATTATTTATTATATATCAATCCATTAATTTATTACTATAGTAAATAGAATTATAATTTTATTTTATTCTATAATCTGATTATTCTAGTTTTCTAAATGAAATATTTCAATGTATCAATTTATAATTACATTTAATGATTTATTATTAATTCATCTATTTTAAAAGGAAATTTTAAATATATTTCCATATTTTCCAAAATATTCCAATTGAATATTTCAAATAATATTTATAAATACTAGTTTTAATGAGCAATGTTTGAAGTTAATATTTTCATTGTATTTATAAAATATGTTTAAATGGATAATTAAATAATGTTTAATAATGGGGGTCTTCTAGTGGTGGCCGAAAAATACATTTAATTAGTTTCAGGTTTTAGATCTGTTCATGATGTCTAATTTATCTTATATCATTTAAATCATTGATGGTTAATTTTGGAGACAACTAATGTCTAGTTCATTGCTTCATTTTATTCATATAATATTTTATTATACCATCCAAATAACTATTTATAGATTTATGTTATGTTATCGATTGGGGAATTATTTATGTGGATACATCACAATGGATCTCATGTGAGGTTTTTTTTCAGGAGTTCGAGGTGGACTATCTAAATTTTGTTTCAATTATTGTCCAAATTTTTATAAAGAATAATTTTTACTTAGGAATAAACAATTAAAGTATATAGTGGTAAAACTCATTTCTATATAATAGTTTTATTTTATTTATTATAAAAAACATCCCCATTATTTTATTTTGGTTCTATTTATGATTTGTTGTCATCCTATATAGTTAGGGGATAAACTGTGATTATCTTGATGGCCCGTTGGAGCATCCAGTGGATGGATGGGTCATATTTGAGCACTAACTCGAACATTCATCAATGGTAATGAAACTTATACGATCAATTTTAAAAAAATCATTCATAACATTAAAGTTATATTATATTATTTTTTAATATTTTTAATTTACATTGTGAATACATTAATTTAATTTTTCTACATAGAGTTACAAAATTAAATTTATCATCCAATAATGATAAAACCTCCAAATGATGATTCACTATCTACTACATCAAAGAATTAGTCATTTACATAAAATATATAATCATATAATTATATATAGACATCTTGTAAAATCAAAATCTAATTATTTTCATTAATATAACATAATATCAACATTATAATTATCATATTATAATAGATTTGGTTTCATTGCAATCATAAATAAATTGAAATTAAAATGATTATATTTGATTATGAATCTATGATGCAGATGAGTATTTTAATAGTAATTTTAATATCCTATTGATATAAACTCCATACATACTTATCTAAGGATAAACTAATCCCACATTCAATATAATGTTAGTGAACTATATAATAATAAATTTTAAAAATATTCAAAATATCCAATAAATATTTTTTATCTATGTAATCGAATTAATCTATGGTGACTTTTCCCATCCAACAGAAAAGGAATCAAATGTCACCAATAAATGACATAATGAAATTATAATAAAGTAAAAAAATTATATTTTATATATTAAATTTATACATATCAAATATAATACTTTTACCAAACATAATCTAATGGAATAATTTTTTGTAATACCCAACAATTTTGTGATATACTTTTTTGAATTAAATTAATCATTTTGATATTTATCATTTCATGCACAGTGAAAAAAAAAATGTGTTATAATAAATACCCATTGTATTATTTTTATCTAGTATAAACCATGTTAATCATTCATTATATTGCACTCCATTAAAATTTTATGCTATATGAAAAACTAACCTAGATTGAGTAATATGTATTGCCGACTTGGCTTTCATTGCCCATAACAATTTGTGTCTACGAACCCCATTTATTAATAATTAATCAAATAATATACTTTTAACAGATCTACTATATTTAATAATTTGAATATTAATAACCACTTTTAAAATAATATTTATATTGGTTTTAAATAAATAAAACATAATATTGATAAAACATATTTTTTTTAAAGTCTTTATTTGTAGTTAAAAAATATATTCTCACACAAAAATATTTTTATTTCATTTAGATAAAAATAATATTAGATGATTATATTAGTATTATTTGTAAATATAAATATATTTCTATAATTATGTATTTTAAATTTATTTTAAAGTGAGTTTTTGATATTTTCCTGAGAAACATTATTTTTAGTTGATTTGTAAAAAATTATGTATTTTAATTAAAAAATATGTTTTTTATATGTTATTTATATAGTTAAATTATATTATATTATTTTAAAAATGTTTAATAGATTAATAATAAATATATTAAACCTTTTTAGTTCACATTATTTAATTTAATGTTGAATTAACTTACAAATTAATAATGAAATTTTCAATAGTGTAAATTTGAAAACCTGCATTCTGAAAACATCTTTGATATAAGAATTAAACAAAAGTTTTCCTTTTTAAAAAATTGAATTTATAGAAACAAAAATAAATGTTTGTAATTAGAATAGTAATTATATTCTAATAAGATAAAATAATTTATTAACCAAAAATATTATTTATTGTTTCTTAAATTAATTAAATCCATTAAGGTAAAATTATGCTTAACAGGGTACTAAACCTTATGTTTAAGTGCCCATATGACCTAGAAACACGTACCAAAACCATTTTATTTATATATTTAGACTATAAAACTTATAATATTGAGATTGTTTTTATTTGTATTAATATTTTATGAATTTACATGGGTACATTTAATTTATTTCCTAAAATTCCAAGTGTGTTCCCTCCATCCATATTAAGGGACACCACTAATCCTAATTTATAAAACCAGTAATATCACATTGTTTAGTTCATTATATGTCAAATTCCCTATCCAAAATCCCTAAATTCATTTTTGAAGCCACCATTTGGGAATAAATCCAACCCAAGAAGACCTTTTCTAAAAACCAGAATGAGTTACCCAAAAGAGACGTAACATCCTTCCTCATGATCAATTCATTTATTTAATTATATAATTCCTAAATTATTATTACTCCATGGATAAATAATAACATCAATATCCTAAATATAGTAATATTATTTTTTGAAAATGGTTTTACATATAGTTACCCACACTATCATATAATGCGTAACGAACTTATGATTCTTTTCTATGAAGAACCACAACCTTAAGAAATGGTATTGTTCGTTTTTACTATACCACCTCTCATTGTTGTAAATTTGAATGGGAAAAATATTTTAATATGATATATATCATTTATATATGAATTATATATTCTTATTTATTTATTATATAATATATTCATTCATGATTTCTATTTTTTTGTAAGGATGATAATTTCATCTAGGTATGTGTAGAATACCGCCTCCTCAAAATGATATTATTCATTCATGAACAATAAATATAGTTTTAATGAAATTTTATGAATTTTTAATAAATTTTAATATATATATATATATATGAATTATTAATTCTAATATAACGATAATATATGTAAGAACCTAGTTTCTAACCATAGGTATGGATCCATTAATTTTTGTTCTAAATTATTACTTTGGACCTAATTTGGATTCCTAATGAGTTAGTAAAGGTTCTGAGGGTGATTTGGGATTTTTAAGAGCCCATAACACATATTTGTGTTTGGAAAACTAGATTCGTGTAGGGATTGTCATAAACCGTGAGAAATTCCTCATGTTTTTTCAAATAATAGAGAGGTTTTTGTTTTTGGATAGAGTCATCTAGCTTGGTTAGCACACATCCATATTGCCTAACCGTGAGAAAACCCTTTTTTTTCAGGTACACATGCATGCCTTGTGCATTGTTTGATAAAACTGGGCAGACAAACCATTTGCGTAGTCCTGTCTCGCACAATTTGTGCATAGTTTAACTAATGGTGCAGACAAACCATGCACATGCTTTATTTATAGGTAAATTTCTTTTTTCCCTTAATGATTTATGAATCCAACCCTTCCTCCCTAATATGAGTACCATTAGGATTTTACAATGATATTACCTATTTGGTTATTTTTATAATATAACCTTTTAATCTAGTGATCTCTTTCATCTATCAGGTGAATGGGCATCCGTTCATCAGGTTGGATTCATAGTGGTATGTAACGAGTCCGCTTTATCCATTCTTCTTCTATCTTTCTCTTGACATAGATATAGTCATGTCAGAAATTTTCACATTTTAAAAGATCTATTGTGATCCATGTAAAATCAAGGGATGATATCGAAGGAGGATAGTAATAAAACAGTAATGTTGGTGTTCAATAATGAATCCCTAATGTTCATTGATTTTAGAATATTCATGTGGGGACCACCCGTTTTTTTGGATACCTTTTCCTAAATATACATTCCATGATTAAACATTCTTGAATCGTATGGATATTCACATTTGTAATATGTGAATATTTTTTTCTGCTTACACCCACAACTTAATCTTCCCCATGATGACGGTCATGCCATATTTGGGGTTTTAGTGTTTTGTTGTGTTGAAGCCACCCTTCGGGTGTGCTTCCACTTGATCTTATTGATGGTGATCCCTTATTTAATAAATGGTTATTTATTAATGAAAATTTCATAATGGAAAGATCCATATATTCTCACCACTTGACCAACCTATGTTAAATTATTTCAATGGATTATTAAATATGAAGTGTGAAATGTGGAACAAAATGTATAATCAGTATATAACATGTCATTATTAAATAAGTTTGAATAAAGGTTATACAACTTTAGAACCCATTTCTATATTGATGGAAGGTAGAATAGCGTATCCCAATAATTGGATATACCTTAATGGTTTATTAATACATGATTAAATGGTTTCAAGGCTACTTGTCTTGTCCACACCAATGGAAAACAAGGATTAGAAAAATAAATATAAAGTTATAATGCTACATGGAATATACAAAATAATGGAAGACAAGTCTTGAACCTAATTAATGATTTCATTATTATAATATAAAAATTAATAGAATTCATCTTACTCTCCTTAAATTCTTAGAGGAAAAAACCATGGGAATCGGGAACCCCATTCTGATTCAAGGATGCAGTTTTCATTTGTTGATATACATCATGACTGTGGTTCTTTTCTATTCCTCAAATTCCTAGTATGCTACCCCAGGGTCCATTACATTATTACAAGTTATATCGGATACACTACCTGGATCAATAATTGGAAAGTAAGTTCCATGGTGAATTCCCATCAGGCCCTAACTTTTCATATAACCATTTTATCTTGGTGTATCACCATGGACGTGGTAAGCCACATATTTTCCAATTCCATTGATAATGATCCTCAGATTACAATCATTACCCTTAGTTATACTCAGATACTACTGAGTTAGAATTCCATTTATTCTACATTACCTTGGTTATTACCCTAGAACTATTTAAATGGATATCATTTCAGGTTACCCTGTCACATCTTGATACCATCACTGCATATACTATCACACGGTGATGTATGTGATGGATATTCCACACATGATCTATTAACAATAAATAGTAATTAATTAATTAATGATCTAATTACATGTTTAGACACCAGTTGATGATTGAAGAAAGTACATGATTAGTTAGTTTTATTATAATTCATTCATCACATTATATATACATGCATGCACACTTCTATATTCCATTACATGGGCCAGATATTACAGACACTGTTGGTGGTGGTCCACTATGATTAATCTCACACCCTCTATAGGCGATGTTTGGTAACCATAGTAGATTACATGGTTGCAAGTGTTATCAAAGAGAATAATACAAATTCAAACAAATTATTTATTTATGTATAGGGTAGATAATTATAGTAGACGATTAATATATATCTCACGATTCATGGAGTAGCATTAGATTCCTTTTACATTTTGGAATATTTTTTGCATATTGTCTTTTATCCTTGGTTTCCTTTTTTCTGTTGACAATTAATTACATCACTATTGTTTCAGTCAACACATTTATTATTACTATTCTTGTTTATCTATTTCATCAGTTTTTGTCAACTATTAATTTATTTTTCTTCTGTGGTTTACTGTTTTTTTATTCCATCCATTGTGCAACAATCTACTAATAAGGGCATAGTCTCCCCATAGATAGTACATAGTCTCTCATTTCTAGTTTTTAGCCTCTAGAATTTGGGGAGATATAAGTGAGTACATGTTACCCACCAGAATTGGGGCTCCCGTTATGTAGCATCTAGGTCCAAGAAATCACTATGTGGTATCAAAGGTGGTTTTTTTTCTTTCGTTGCTATTTAGAGACAACAGATTGGGGAATAATAATGAATGGGGGTTTTTCATAAGTATCGAATGTTCATCGCAAACCCATGTTTGGGGTAAAAACCAAGATACCTATATTATAATTATACTTCTGCATTTTCTTATTATAGTTGATATTTTTTCTCTGTTGGGTGATGCATATGTTGTGCGGTGTTGTTAACTATTACTCTTCTTGATAATTTAATTCATTATTAGCATGAGGGCAAGGGGAAAAAAATAATTGATACATGTATCATTATAGGAACCTAGAAATCCCATGTCATGCATATTTCCATTCCATACGGGTGTATTTCACTACGTTTCAATGCTTGATATGCCTGTAATTGTTGAGTGAGGTTATGATTGTTTCATGTACTTGTATTACATTGGTTGCGATTAACTGATTTCATGTAAAAATTCATGAGGTGTATCGGCCGTCATGTTTTGGGATGAGTGATTTATTGAGTCCATCCATTATACTATAAATAAATGGGTGTAAAATCTGGTGATATATGTATGGGAACTGGTTCATCAGAAATTACTAACAATTGTAATGTGAATCCTAAAATCTAAAATGAATTGGTTGTATGTCCTTATACTTCATAGTCATGTTTAAGAAAGGCAAAGCAGTGAATCAGGGAATTAACTGAAAATGGAATGAATCTTATACATGAGAACATCCCTATACCTGATCATCTATGTAGGTAATTTTGGTAGTATGCCTTGGGATGTGAGTTTTCTTATGTTTAACATCCACTAGTGATGTTATCTCATTGCTTATATGGGTTTTTGAGGAGTTTTATTGGAATTTATAGATTAATGCCGCCATGAAGACCACATAAATTTCACTATGAGGGTGGTGAAAATCATGCTCCAGACATGGTGGGACTTACGCCGCCAATCATACCTCCTAGAGTGCCACATAATGCATAGACTGTTGTACTTGATATCAAAACCAATTACCAAGTCCATGATAGTTTCCCAAATATGATGCAACCCATTCATGGTGCACCATGGGTTGCACCTATGATGACTAATCTTACCCCCCCTGAGTTCTAGCAGCAGCATCCTACTACTTTTTTTGGGATAGTGGTTCTCAGGGTGCTGATTCATGGATATAGTCGATGATGATTATATTCGAGCATCGGGAAACACCTCTAGAGTGGAGTGACAATATATCGACATATATACATCAGGATTCAGCTAAGCATTGGTGCTATGTGGTTACCTAGGCCGGTCATCATCACGGCATGTTATGGATTGATTTTCAGACTACCTTTTATAATCTCTTCTTTCCTAAGGCACTAATAGATGACAAATATTGAGTGATTATTCATTTGGAGTCAGGTTTTATTTCAGTTATAGAATATTGAACAGATTTTACTAATTTATAGAACTTTTCACTACTTCTAGTAGGTGATTATCTTTTTCTTACTAGACATTTTGAGAATGGGCTCTAGTACGCCATCCAAACATACGTGAATTTATATCAACTTATAACCTTTTTGCAATAGATAATCATGCACATATCAATGTGTAACACCCTAGGTAAGTAAATAATATGGAATTTTTATATTTATCCATATTTGTGAATAAAATATAAATATTACTTTAATGGGAACTCTATGCTCGATGGAGTACCCAATATGCGACAACGATTTCCATTGAAATCTTACGATTGCACTCTAATAATAAAATATTATTATTTTAAATGGTAGTTAATGGTTAGCTATTGTAATGGAGGGAAATAACAGAACTAACTAAAAAATTATTATATATGTTTGTCAAATATTTTTACTTTTTTGCAATAAATGTTAGCGGCGTAAAATGCAAATGAATCCAATTTTAAGCATAAATATTCTAATATTCTTTAAAAGGTCGATTAACCACCTTATGATGGAGAACCATTTTAAAAAATAATTTTGAAAATTTTATATTTTATATTTGACAAAATAAAATCCTTCTTTAGAATCTCGACATAAAAATTTACTTTGTGTAAATTATTCTTATTTTTCTGATAAATATCATTTTTAGTGAAAATGTTGCATTTTAAATCAAAACCTCCTTTTAATCTGATGTATTTTTATGGATAGATTATATTTTTAATTGAGATTAAAGTGTATTTATAATATATTTTTAACGTTTAATCCAATTATGGTCATTGGAGTTAATTTCACTTTGAAATTGGACTTAAACTAGTTTTAATCATTTAATAGATATTGTTTCTTAAAAACACACTATTTGTTTTGAAAGTGGGAATTAATTATTAAATTAATTAATGAAACGTATATGTTTTTAATTTTTTAAAATAGACATAATTTTTTAATTCGAAATATCAAATATAGCTTTGGGTGAATTTTTGGTGTTTTTCTGAAAAACTTCAATTTTTGATGAATAGTGAAACCACTAAGTGGTTGTTAAAGAAAATGTTTTTTCGTTTAAATGAAACATTACCACTAATGTGATTTTATTTTAAAAAATCCGACATACATGGTTTTCATTAGGATGTAAAATGTGGTTCAATGAGATTAAAATAATTTTTGGGGAATAGTAACTTTTATGTTTTATTAATCACGATTAAAGGTAATTAGTGTAATTTAAGGTAAAAATAATGTTTTAATAATATGAAATGACCGTGACACATGTCCTACCCTTATTGTATGAGTCATGGCCGACCAATACAATCCATATGTCAACTTGGGGACCCCATGGAGCCACTTTGGTAGGAAAATGAAATTATTTACTTTTTATTTAAAGTTAAAATTAAAATATCACAAACATTTGTTGTTTTACTAAAACAATTTTTACATTGGGTTATAAAAATCATATTATTGACTATAAATATTAATTATAAAGCTAAAAAAATTTCCTACATCATGAATTTTTTTTTAAATTTTAGACAATAAATAAAATAAATTATTCATGACACCATGATGATACAACGATTATCTCCTTATTTAACGATTTAAATAAAATGAAAAGATAATGTAAAATCTAAGCGCTAAACATTTCAAAAACTTATTTGATTGGTGGATTTCGAAACCTTTTCACCTTATCCTCTATATTCATTCTTTTGGTTGTTACCAGACTATTTTTGGAAAAATTACACAACCATGTAAACGACTTAAGGGAACACATCTTGTATTAATGTTTTTTAAAACATTATTGCCTTCTTCCACCTGTTACCTTATTTCACATCTAGTTTTTAGACTGTGATTATCTGGTATTTATGTGTGCACTTGACCTTGTAGGAGTCATTCCAACGAGACATCATCCAGTTATACTCCAGTTTCCAGGAGGTGATCAGACACCAGATATGGTTGATCAGTGACTACCTGCATATCCTCATGTTGTGTCAGTCATGGCAACAACTGTTATACCCAAAAAAAATTGATGCAAAGTTCAGAGATGGTTTTTTGAAGATGATGCTGACACTTCAGGGAGCGCCGCCTACTGCCATGTCGATGGAAGATTTGTTGTGGGTCTTTTAGTTGTAGCATCATTCCACGTTATTAGAGGATGGAATACCCAAGGCAACATAGTCATGGATCAAATGCATGATAATTATTTTCGAGCATCTGGAGATACCTCCTGAAAAGAGTGTTAAGCTCACTACTTACCTGCTTAACGACAATTCCAAGAGGTGGTATGATGTGATATCCTAGGCGGGAGGCAAGATAATATAGATTGGGATGATTTTTGTCACATCTTATTCGATTACTTCTATCTGGAGACCTTGAGGGCCATTCTAGCACGAGATTTAATGATTCCGGAGTAGGGTACTCATACTGTTGTGGACTATTATTCTAGCTTCGCAAAGATGAAGCGTTTCACAACTATTCCAAGAGGTGATGAGTTGTTCCTTCCATAGAAGTATGAGGATGGACTGAGGCCCAACATCCGATCTCAGTTGAACATCATTAGGTTGACATTGATATCCTCTATCATCTACCCGGAGCTGATCACAGAGTGTAACCTGAGGGATTCAAGAGCTGTGAGCCTAGGCAGTTCGGCATCCAGAGTTAGTATTCCCCCTATGAATATGAGGAAGCGCTAAAGGGGGACTGCATTGAAAGATTTGTGTAGGAAGTATGAATCATCTGGTTGCCAAGATGTGTGCTACCAGTGCGGGAAGAGTGGGCATATGTGGCCACATTTCCCGAGAGACCAAGTGGATTGACAATCTTGTGGAAATATGGGTCACCTTCAGCTTTTCTGTCTGATCTTATCACCAGCAGCTGGTTATAGGGGTTCGTATATGACTCTGTGTTTAGGATCAGTGCCAACAGTTTCACACCAGTCATGGAGCTTGATTTCTTCCGGTCGTTCAGGCAGTGGTGGAGGTCATGGCCCTGGTGGTCAGTCACCGGGAATTCAGTGACATCATGGTGGATCATCTCAGAGTGGTCAAGTAGGGTCTCAGGGTTGTGGAGCAGGCCAGCCATTTGTAGTGGAGTAGACCAAACATGAGAAAGATATCGAACCCTCTACAGTTAGATGTTTGATTTTAGTAGCCTTGGTTTTATCTTCTTATTTATTCGATAAAACGGATTCCCATAGCTTTATATCTGTTGTTTTTGTGGAAAGCCTTTGTCTCTATATCTTTTCTACTATTGTTATCTTTACACTAGAATCAACATTAGGGACTAGAAAGGCTATTGTATGTCAGTGCAGGGATTTCCCTCTATAGTTTGGTTGGTGTCTCTTCTTATAGGACCACTATGTCCTAGAGATTAAATGTTATGATGTCATTCACATGATGGACTATTTACTTCAATTTCAAGCAGTTGTCGACTGTTATCGTCATAGGGTGAGATTCACATCACTAGAGGTTGAATCATTTCATCATAAGAGTTAATGGGATGTCTAGGCGAGAATATCGGGACATGAGCATCATGGGTTGGGAGGAGTTACAACCTAGATTGTTAGTATTTATCTGGATGACCAGGGGACTTCACAGTTAGACATTCCCCCAGTGGTGGATCATTTTAGAGATGGCCTTCCAGAAGAAATTTCTAGATTTCCTCTGGATGGCGAGGTAGGATTTTTAATTGATCTTGTGCCAGGAGTGACATCGGTGTCCATTCCTCCTTATAGGAGGGCTACACTTGAGTTTCTAGAGCTCAAGAATAGTTAGAGGACATGCAGGAAAAGGGTTTTATCCGACCCAGAAATTCTACTTGGGGTTCGTCTATCCCATTTGTGATGAAGGCAGATGGTGTCATAAGGCATTGTGTGTATTATCAGAATTTGAACCAATTGACGGTCAAAAACCGATTTCCCATGCCCATGATTGAAGATCTATTTGACCATCTTTGAGGTGCCCAGGTGTTCTCGAAGATTTACATGAGATCCAGTTACCATCATTTGCAAGATAGACCATCAAATACTCCTCTTATAGTTTTCCGGAGTGGGTATTGTTTATACGAGTATATGGTTATGTCATTCGGTCTAACATAAGGGCATGTAGTTTTCATGGCATTGATGAACTGAGTGTTACATACATACTTGGATTATTTAATGTTTTGCTTCTTGGAATATATCTTGTTTCAATCTCACACTCAACACAGCCATGATACCCATCTTGATATTGTTTTGAGTACACCGAGGGAGCATCAGTTATCTTATATGATCTCAAAATTCCACTTTTGGATAGATCAGATTCACTTTTGTGTGACGTTATCTCGGAAGAAAGAGTGTTAGTATACCTCGAAAAAGTGAGACCAATAGTTTCCTGGGAGAATTCGAAGAACATAAATGAGGTACGATGTTTTCTAGGATTGGATGGACAATACAGACATTTCATACAGTACTTTTTCATACTTAGTAGCAATGTTGGCATGTTTAACTAAGAAAGGTGTGGAGTTCTTATGGTCATATTCTTGTGAGTCGGCCTATCAGGAGGGGAATTGGTGGTTCAGTCAAACACCAATACTATACATTCTAGATCTAGGAAAGATCAATACTATTTCCAATGATTAATTAGGTATAATCCTAGTAGTTGTGCTTATACTAGGAGATGGAGTCATTGTGTATAGGTATCGGCAGTTGAGGAAACACTATAAGAATTACCCGATGCACGATATGGAGTCAGAATCTTTTGTTCATGCCTTACGTGATGGAGACATTGACCTCCGGGAGAGAATTTTTTGTTTTAAACCGACCAAAAGAGTCTCAACTAAATCATCACTTAGCATGATCGGAATCTGAGTCTGTGGAGGGGGATTGAGTACCTACAGTCCTTGGACCTTTAGCTAGACTACACGCATAGGAAAGGCAACGCAGTGGCTGATGCATTTTGTAGGCAGACTCAGATATAAGTAGTTCAGGAGCCCATCAGAGAGTGGTAGCTTATGGATCTGTTCTCTGAGATGCATTTGTAGGTGCACAACAGTCACGGGAACCCATTTATATTTTATATAGCTGTTACCTATACTATTATTGATCGTGTGATAATAAGGGATCTATCAGTTTCAGAAGGCCTCGTCCTACGGGAGAGTGTGTCCGGAGAGGGCCATATTCATGGATAAACAGTAGGTTGTGTTGATATCTTTCATTTCTAGGGGAGTGTATGGGTGCATGCAGATATACGGAAGGAGTTGATATGGGATTTTCATTCCTCAGTTTGGGAAGTTCATCCTGGTGTCACCAAGATGTATTATGATCTACACGGTCAGTATTGGTGGCAAGGTATGAAGAGTGATGTTGATGGTTTCATCATGAGGTGTTTTACCTATCAGCATTTGAATTCAGAGCATCAACAGCCAGTAGGGCTTTAACATCAGTTACCCATTCCTGAGTGGAAGTGGAACAACTTCGCGATGAATTTCATAACAGGGTTTCCAATGTCGCCTCAAGGGAATGATACAGTTTATGGTCTCATTGACAGACTCACAAATTTTTATCACTTCTTTCCGATCAAGGAAACCTTCATTATTGATGAGCTAGGATGGATATAGATCTGAGAGATTGTTTGTCTTCATGGTGTTCCACACTGCATTGTTTTAGATAGGGATGTGTGTTTTACATCTATGGTGTGTAAGGGGCTTCAAAAGGCTTTGGGTACACATGCACTTTTGAGTACATCATACCACCCCCTAACAGATGGACTGTCCGAGCGTACGATTTTGGAATTTGAGGATATGTTCAGAGCATGCATCCTGCATTTTGGAGGTTCTTTGGGGGAGAATATATATCTTGTGGAGTTTTCCTTCAATAATAGTTTTTAGGAAACTATTTTGATGGAACCTTATGAGGCATTGTACGGTAGGCCATGCCGATCACCCTTATTTTGGGTGGGGGTAGGAGAGTTATCTTTGTTGGGACCTAGTCTTGTTTAGGGGACCACAGAGCAGATATAGTTGATTCGAAAGTGGATGGCTACTGCGCAGTCTCGATAGAAGTCTTATGCGGATCAGTGGAAACAACCTCTGCAGTTCAAGGTCGATGATCAGGTTTTCCTGTGTGTCACACCGTGGTTTTCACATAAGAGGATTATGAGACATGGTAAGATTTCAACATGGTAGGTCAGGCCATTTTGAGGTGTAAGAAAGATATGGTATGGTTGCCTAATGGTTTTAGTTACCTCAGAGGTACTGGGAAATGTACGATGTTTTTTACGTTTCATATCTCCGACATTACATTTCAGACTCATCTCATGACTTTCAACACAAGTAGGGTGAGATCGAAGGGGATGTGTCATGTGAGGAGCATCTTATCCGGATTGTTGATCGATGCACGAAGGATTTCCATGGATATTTTGTTCCTCCGGTACGAGTGTTATAGCAGCACGGGTGGGTACCAGACAAGACATGGGAGAGGGAGGCTCATGTACGAGCACAGTGGCTAGAGTAGTACGTGGTTTCTTCTTCTATTCAGCACTATGGATAATTGGGGATTAATTTCTTTAAGGGGTATGTTTGTAAGATCCCATAACTTCTTTTCATGTATGTTTTTCCTTTTCTGGTCAATTTTTTTGAGAAAAGAGGAAATTATGGAAATTTTTGAAGTACACGCCGTGTAATTTTTAGTACACCCCGTGTACTTGATTACAATAGGAAGCAGGGTTCTGGCCATTTATCGGCCATGCATACGGTATTTTGGGGTGGCCTAGAGTCCAGCTAATGCAGAGTATAGAAATAGTAAGTACATTCCATGTACATTGAAAGTACACGCCGTGTAATTTTTTTCATTAAATGCAGCGGGTTCACATCTAACCGCTAGAACACTCTCCTTCATGGTTTCATTCAGCAGATATCTTTGTACGACCCTAGATCATTGCTAAAACCAATTGACTGTCCGTCCACAGAATGAAACACCATCAGTTTTATTGGTATCACATTGGTTAGTTCTCCTTTCACTTAGAGAACCATCTTCTGATTTATCCTCTCTTATGAGATATCATGGGTAGAATGTTTTAGAAATTTTTGTAGATCTAACTCCGTATAGGTCGATCCAATTTCTGACTCTATATTATATCAATATCTCAATACCAAGGATGGTGGATTGTACCTTTCCGATGAAATTCTTTGTCAATTATGTGTAATTTTGACCAATACCCTTGAACGCGGTATTTCTTGTTTACTGTGTTACCCTTGTTGATTACCTGCCATGATTGTCTTCTTGTGTAGTGGTTATTTGGATATGTATAGAATTGATTTCTATGCTTTTCATGTGTTTCCCATGCATGTTCTGTTTACAACCATTGTTATCCATAGCCTATTTGGCCGCCTTGCCTGTTTTCATGCCTAGTGCTCTAGGGTGGAGTGTTTGTATTCTGACAATCTTGATATGATGTAGACTGATTAGCGAAGTAGTTCATGAGGTTTACCATGGCCTTTTTTCAATTCTATTCTCATTGACCTACACAGGGCTGTGAGAACCTAGTGTAGTAGACTATAAGGGGAATTGAATGAGTGAGCTTCCTTAGAGAGACTTTGAGGACTTTAGACTATTGTGGGAATTGACCGAGTGAGAAACCTTAGAGATTCTTTGAACCAATTGGGTCCTTTAGGGGAATTGATCGAGTGAGCTTCCTTAGAGATTACTAGACCATGGGGATATAAGGGTAATTGACCTCATCAGTTTCCTCAGAAAGTCCTTGTATTACCTTAGACTATATGAGGAATTGAATGTGTGAGCATCCTTAGAGAGTCGTGAATTACATTTGACTATAAGGGGAATTTACTATGAATTCTTCTTCAGAGAGGCATTATATATTATTATAACTAAAACAAGAGGGTATAGTCTATGTTCACTTCCTAGAGCGTTATTTTTCTTGATTAGTTTCTTTTGGATATTTGTAATTGTTTCTGCTTAGTACATTTTTGTTTACTGATTCTATACTTTTACATTCCAAATATTAACTGAAAGTTAGGAAAAGATCTTTGGGTGGTTTCCAATTGGGATTTAGTGTCACACCCTATTGGGGTCATCCTTTTGGTCCCAAACAGATTATATTGTTGCATGTATAGTCAAGGAAAAACACCCTTCTACATCAGGTACTTGACTTTCAATGGAGCCAGAGATCATGGGACCAAGCATAGGCTTGCGATACTAAAGAGATATTTATCTATTTATTTTTAACATTGGTTTAGTAGTGTTTTCTTTCAAGTATGGATATTCTTTGGCTGAATTCCTAGACATTTGAGAAATGAATCACATATATATATATATATATATGTGTGTGTGTGTGTGTGTGTGTGTGTGAGTGTGTGTATGTGCTTCAGTTGTTTGTTATTCCAGTCTTCCGCTATTACATTTGTTGGTATATTTACCGCTTCTGCTATTGTGATTTTTTTCCATTCCATTGTGTTACTCTACCAATGAGGGATTAGTTTTCCCACTATCACACCCAAGGCCCTCATTGATAGTCGGTAACATATGGCATTCATGAAAATGTGCTTGAGGCCATGTGACCAACCAGGTATGAGGTGCCTTTGGGTGGCTTCTAAAACTGGGACATTACACTATTGATCATATCAAAACATTTACTAAATGGTTAACATTACAAAATATTATTATCCAATTCAATAGATGGAAGGGCATTGAATTTAAAATTTTAACATATCATTATAAATAAATCAATATGAAATTGCACTAAATTTTTACATTCCCACCCCGTGAATCATGTTATCACATAAAATATAGAAATAACATGAATAAAAATAAATAATTATTAGAAACATGCATTCATAATTTTTTCTTATTTAAGAAATTTTTTTTGGATATATTCCATAATTCCCAAAGTATTGTAAAATCTATGAATGATATAATCGAAGACTTGTCGATGATTAATTTATCAATTTAAAGGTATTCAAAACATATCCAAATCAATAATACATAATCATTATCTCAATATAGGAAACATATTAAGGGGTATATTTCTATCAATAATTTGTTTTCACAATTTTTTATCTTTCTACTTAATAACTATTCTTCATACCAATTATTATATGATCTCAAATACTTAATGAAAAATTACTGGAGTAAAATCCTTTAAATTTTCATAAATAATATTATGATAAAATGATAAATAAATTACCATGTCAACAAATTTTTATACATCCAAAGAGTACAATACATTAATCAGTCCATTTTTAATATGTTAATAAAATTTTCTTGACCTTTGTTCCTTTTATTCTTAGGAGGTAAATTATATTGACGTTTGGGTCATTAGATTGTGTAGTTTCTCATATCCTTGTAGTTTTAACATTAAATAGAATAATTTATATTCTTTCCTTTTCATTATTTTTCATGCCGACCCTTTTCTACGTACATATAACAAACACCCATTCGTTTCATGAAATTCATAGGGTGATTTATTCCATAGATCTAACTAAATACATTTTTCTATAAATTATTATTCTGATTTGATTCATTCCCCTTTTCATAGTTGTTGGAAAACCACTTCTTGGAATTGTTTACATTCAATTAATAAGATTTTTTGAATCCTTCTAAGTCATGTTAGAACCCAAAACTATTTCTTCACATGCTTGATATTTCTATGTAACTATTTCCATTAGGTGAATTGTCTTCAATCCATCAAAATAGTGGAATATCATTCACTCCCATTTCATATATTATCAATAAAACACCTTCCCATCCTAGAAAATGTTCTTCATAATCTGAATCAGTCACCACTTACTTTTTCTGTAATATAAGAAAATTTATCATTATATAAATTTGTTTATAATGATTGATGTACTACTCAAAAAAATCTCTTTAAATGTTTTTTATTCCCGGGGTTCATTTTCTTCTTCCTAAATTGTATTCTAGATCTAAGACCACCATTGATCAGTTTCACCTTAGAGACAATAAACTATAATTTTAACCATTAAATTTTCTATACATTTCATGGTAGTAAATATCTTTTCAATAGGCTAAATCCATTTCCAAGCAATAACTATATTAGTAGTCTCAAAAAATGATGGTGTCTTCTACCCCATAAATATTTCCATCGTAGTAGATTCTCTACATGGAATAGGTTACTCCATTAAGACAATGTATTTTTTATAACCTGAATATGTTGATCTAATATATCCATAACTTACCCAGTTCATGTACTAGATTTATTTAATTCCTTGGAAAGGTAATCTATACATTTTCCATAAGTACTGATCCCATTATTCAATCAAGATTCTAGTTTTTTAAAAATGTTATAAACTGGATTATATCATAACATTTTCACCTTTTTATAACACTAAATAATATATTGCACATAACATAAATTTACCCATCGTAAATCATAAAATAATAATAATGATTACTTTTTGGGATTCATTGTTTTTAAATCCTTTATAATAGTATATAAATAAAAATTGAATTATATTAATCATATCCCAAAATAATTTCCTACTAGGTCTGTAGTAAGGTCCATTTTTTTGTACACAACTTCCTAATTTCAGGACTAGAACAACTTATCGGAGTTTTTACACATAGGTATATTTTTTATTAAACAACATCCACATTTAGTATCCAAAAACTTATTTTTTTACATGGAATAACTATATTAAAACAAACATAAAATAGTTGGATTTTTTGTATACATATCCTCATTGTATATATTATGGTTGTGCTCCCAAATCCATGTTTTGTAATTCTATTATCTATGGTTGTGGATAATATTTATTTGATAAAAACATTAATGCCCTGAACCCAGAATCCAACTGCTGATTCATTATTTTATTACATTTCCAAGATTAAAAAGAATCAAATCTCATATGACCATTCAGTTTAACAATTTTGGAAATATAGATAACATAAATGACACCCATAAAACCTTGGTAAATTGTAAATAAAAACATAATATGTAATAAAATGAAAATTTCAACATTCTGGAAAGAATATTCAAATATTTCTTCTTCATGACCTGTATGAATGAAACATAATAAAGGTAAGCTCAAATGCTTAGAAAGGGTAAGTAAATCTGAATAAATAACTAATAAATTATAATAAATTAAAATTTAATGGTAAATAACTGCATTAAAATTCTATTAAAATATCAATATTAGTCAAAATAAATATGGGTGTATTATAAAATTTAACTCATTCCATCTTAATAAATAATCTTAAAATGAAATACATAAATAAATATGACAAAAAAATATAATGGGGAAATTATAATCTAATATTAATGAAGGAAATGTATAATTATATTATGTCATGATCCCAACTTACATGGAACCAATAACATCTTGATGTTTCATAATTTAGATTAAATGTCATGTAAAAACCCAATTAATTTTTTGAACTACTTAATATTAGGAGAATACTAATACATCAATGTTATATGTATAACTAAGCCCAACATGTGTCCTACCATTCTAAAAAATTACACATATAACAAATAAATAATGTTCCTTATGAAAAATACATATATAATAAAAATATATATATATATATATCAACTATACATCACATGAAGAAAAATAATAACAACAGTTTTCATTAAAACATTCCTAAAGATAAATAATATTTAAATATTCCAATGTGTCCCATACCAGATCTGAAAATTGAAATAATAATTCAATGTGAATTAAATGAAAATAATATGATCATAATAATAATTAAATTCATGATATTACATATTAAAATGAATTATATAACCCAAATGAATGTGAATTTTTTCTTAGTAACAATTAAGTCTCACTGGAATTTAAATTGTGATAGAATTTCATTACCCCGACCCCACATTTGATGTGTGGTATTTATAATCATTTATATTGGGTTAAATTTTTTTAATAAATTATACCATAACCATACTAATTTTTATAATTTCATATATTAATTATTTAATATATTTTATTACTTGTATGTGAACAATATTTCATTAATTTCTCAATTACAGGTGTTAATTTCCCTGTTTTCTCGATTATTTTTTAAACTGATAGTTGTTTCTATCATTAATTATATCACTGTTTAATCATCTCTAAAATCTAATACATGGATTAATTATCACATATAATCCATATATATTATTATTTATAATAGTACATTGTATTTGGAGATTACAAATTAATTACACTATTCATAGAGATGGTAGGTCATACAAACACATTAATGATATTTCCATTTCATTTTTATAATAAATTAATGAGTATTAAATTATATGAAGGTATATTATAATTCTAGAATAATATATATGTTATATGTTTTACAAATGTTTATTAAGACCAACCGTTATTAATTACTAGTATGGTGTAAATGAATCTTATCTCTTTGATGGGTTGGAATTTCATAATTCCTCAGAAGAAATTATCGAATTTAACTTGATGGATATATTAATGGAATGTTATATATAAAACATTAAAAAAAATTATAAATACAATATATAAAATAAATAAATATAGTATCTACAATAATTTCCCAAATTATAGGTGGTACATTAATATTTTACAATTATCAATTTGTGAGGCAGTAGTTCTGCGTACAAAGAAACCGTGTGTTTGTTAAGAATTATATTATTATTTATGTAACTTTAGGTCAAAATAATTCCATAAAAAGTTCCTTTTAATTTAGGATATTGGATTTGAAATAATAATAATTTAATAATGGTATTTGGTGGGGTGGTTAATGGAAATGATACAATAGGTCTCGAGTGAATACATTACGTATTTATTAGGTATCTTATTTTGGTTTGTACCAAAAGTATTCTTTTGAAGAATTCATTCCCAAAGGGGGGATTCAAGCTTGAGAAGAGAGCTTTTGAGAATCTATTTGTGACGATATTTTCTGAACTGATGTGGTTTGATAGGTGTGAGGAATGGGTATATGTGGTGGCCTTTTATACAGAAGGAAAAGGTCTCAGTTGGAATTTGTTGAAGCATGTTAAGTGTAAATATTTTATTACCTATAAAAACTCATACAATACGAAAAAAACAATAATGGAAGTTTCATGGAAGAAATATTGCCATAAAATATGTTTTAGACTAGTTTCTAGTTAAATTGGGTCCTTATATGTCCAATTGATTGAGAAAATAAAATAATACATTTTCTTATTTGTTTGTGTGTCACACTCTCAAATAAATGATTCTAAAATTTAAAAATATATTATATGTCATAAATGATTAAATATGGAATTATAAAAAATGAAATATACATTAAATTATTTTATTTTTATAGCAAAATTTTATTTTTCTATGGATACCTTTTATATTGTTTATTATATTACTATTGGTCCCTTATGATGTCACAAAACACACTTTATATTTATACAGTATATAATTTTCAACAAAAAATTTGACAATATCCAAAAATTATGAAAAAATCACCCTAAGGTGATTTCAATACCCTGATTCCAAAAAAAATTATTATTATTTTCAAAATAATATAAAAAATATATGATTTTTTAATTTATAAAGAAAAACAGACATTTATTGAAAAACATGGGTCTTTTTGATAATAACAATTTTCAAACCCCAATAAAAACAACATTTGAATTCATTAAAAAAATATGATCATTTATATTTAATATTATTTATTATAAAAATACTCTTTCCAATACTACATTACATCATAAAAATATCCTACTTAATTTAATTTGAGCATGTAGCCAATAAGGTATTTGTACTTTAAAAATCATTTAAAATCATTATATAATACAATAAAAATATATTCATTTATTTTAATATAATTTTCCTCATCTTATTTATTTTTTCCTGATATATATCACTTCATTATAGTAGTATATGCCTAAGATTACGGTGCATGTTGGTTATGTTTTCGTGTGGTCGTTTGATGAACATTGATTGGGCTGTTATCTGAATGAGCTTCAAATTATCTCATGAATAGATTCTATCATTATTAAATAGTTGGGTATCATCTTGTTCATGGTCATTGTAAAATCACATAAATTAAATATCCCTTGAATAATCTAATAAATGGGCATCATAAGGTACAATCTAACTGGTTGTTCCCATCACATCCTTTGTCTCTGTCAAATGGATTTGTTAAAACCTGATATTTATACTAGTTGAATTATCACTATTGAATGACTCTATTAAAAAAATTAAATATAAAAATGTTAATTAAAATTAAATTATTTATAATCACATAAAATATTTACATGTTATTTCAATACCCATACTATAAAATAATACCATTATTTTAATAAAAATGTAATTTTTTATCTGTTCAGGTCATTACAACAATCCCCCATTAATAAATTTCTACCATAAAATTATATGTTCACATTTTAAAACAAATGACAATATCATTTCTTTATCACCTCATCTCGTTCCCATATATCTTCTTCAAACAATTGGGTTCTCCAGAAATCATTAAGGAGGGGAATTGTGTTATTTTGTAGAACTTTTTCTCAATGATCTAGGATGTTTACCAATTGCACTTTATAGGAATGATAATTCCCCATTGGTACCGCCATTGGATTTATTACATTAAAGGGGTTTGGTATGTACTTTTCTATGAGTTTCAAATAGAATTCATCATGTACTTGAGTTAGGTTCAGTGCGAGTGCTAGTCAATATGCCACTTACTTGATGGTTCCAATGATCACAAATGGGGAGATATAATGTTTTCAATGCATTACCTTATTCCAAAAAACTCTGGACATTACTACAAGGATATATGACGATGAATACCATGAATCCAACATAAATCATTATGTATCATGAATGATTTCATCATAGATTTTATGTCTACTCGTAGAAAAAATTGATGTAATGGAGAATGGTTGAAACATTCTAGACTATTTCTTTGACCATTTCAAGAAGAATATTTTATCCATTCACTAAATTCATCCCAACATGCTGGTGTTCTACAACACTTATATAATTGTATTCATATGTATTTATTTGAATTCTTGTGTGGAAACTGTTATTGTATGAGAACTCATGAAAAGTAATATGTTGGTCCCATCTACCATTGAACAACATTTAGAATTATCTCAACATGTCCTCCAGTGTTTGGAAAGTACGCTCAGATTCATCATCAGTTTGAGGTTTATAGGATGTAATGAAATTCAAGTGAGTGTTTATATCATGTTGTTGAGTTTTCCAATTGTATAGAATAATATTAGATCTCGATCAGACATAATCAATAGTTGTACTCAATATAGCCTTAATACCTCAATTATGTATATATGTTCCAACATATCTAGTATGAGATCATCAGAAATTGAAATAAAGTGTGCAGTCATTGTAAAATGATCCACAATATCCAAGAAATAATTTATTCTTTTGGATATCTTATCATGTCTGGTGATAATGTCTGTAGTGATTTTTTCATTTTTTCCATTTTTATTGGTAATGGTATCATGATATCATTATACTTATTTTTTTGCTTCCTTTTTTTTCTAATATATTAATAACATTGATGTATATTATTTCATATGATTCTCCATGGTATCCAACCCATGGTACTTTTCAAGACCCGAAAACATTTTTTCTTTCTAGGTTGAATGGGCAAAATTGAACTATGTCCAACATCCTATTGTTCATTCAATAATTAATTATTTGACTGAACACATATTCTCGACCCAAATCTCTAAATTCCTCCTTCATTAATGTTAAAATCCATGTATTTAGCATTAGCTATAGTTTTTCCTTACTTTTGAATTCCCACATCATCTTTTTAATCGTCATATTACTATTCCAAAATAGAGGGATTAAAAATAATTTATTAAATGATTCATGATTCTCCTTTATTTATGATTTTAATGTCAAAAAATTCCATATCAATAAATATAAAATCCTATATAATTATTAATGATGATAGAATTTATGGGTCCATTCAATTTATAGAATATGTGACATTGTACAATTTCCCATGTTGGCAGTGGATTGAGCAGTAATAATCCTAGATGATCCATACTAATATTCATTGGAGAATATTTACCTAATTCCATGGTAATATATATTTTATGAATTTTAGGGTCCATATATATTTCACACAACTCTACAATGAGATATTTCCACCAAATTTTGAAAGTTTAGATTACTACCTTCAACTCCAGACCATGTTTGGGATTGTTTCCCTCATTAATTTTTTTCTTCCATGATGTATGGGACAAAAAATTTCATTATAAATCATCACAAATTCTAATCCTCTCTTTTAGTCATCTATGTAAATTATGAAAAGTTCACCACAAATGGGTAGTGTGTGAATGGGTATATTGATAAGCTTCTTTTTCAACACAAAGAATCATTCTCCAAATTAATCATTCCAATAAATCATGACTCTCTTATATGTAATGAAGGTAAAAGGGTTTTATAATCATGTGAAATATTTCCAAAATTTGAAAAATTCCCACTCTCCCAAAGAATCTAAACATATCTTTTAGGGATGATGGACTTATCAATCCATGAATTGATTTTTTCATTGATGGATCCAATAATTTAGAATTACTTGGTATTATATTCCCCATGAATTTGAATTAATTCAACTAGAACTCACACATGATATACAATTCAATGATCTTCTTCTTTCAAAAGTTTATTTCCATAGTTATAAGACGCTCTTCATGGCCCTCCATGGTTTTGTAATATATTTGAATATTATCAATAAATTCTTCCATTAATTTAATAATATAATATTTATAGAATCTATTCAAAAATACCATGAAGATTTTCACAGAATTATTGAGTCTAAATGGTATCTCTATGAACTAATTTTCCTCTTACCAAATAAGAAATGATTTTTTTGGGGATATCCTACTTCTTCACACAAATATGTTAATATCCTGATCAAAAATCCAACATGGAGAATAATAGTTCACTACATAGCTAATATAAAAATATATGAATCCATGGAAATTTATACTTATTATATTATTTATCATGTGGGGCACATGATAGTCACTACAAAGGCACATTGACCCATCCTACTTCTTGAAGAAGAAGAATAGTGCACCTCATGGTGATGCACTACTGTGTGTTAAAATTTATTACAAATTCAATTATAGCTGTTACATTATCTCTTCATGTTTTACAACAACAATCCTATACTGTTTTGTTAATGTGGGAGACTGACCAGGTATAATCGTAGTTGAAAATTTTACCTCAATGATAGGAGGATGAGAAAGAAATTCCTTAGTAATAACATTAACAAATTCTTTCATAATAGGAATGTCTTAAAGGATGATCCTTTAAATAAACTAAATATTTTGATTCATATATCCTTGCTCATATGGAATGAATCTCCATGGGAGAAGTGATGGTGCTAAAGAATATTCATACGCCACCTTTTTCTTATAGATAATCATGTGTTTATTCTCCATTTGGAGAGTTATTTACATCTCTTGAATTTTTTTAAGCTATATAAAGGAAATACCAATCCATGTCCATAATTATATAATATTCCACCAAAGGTAGTATGACATGGTTTCCTGGGATGTAAATACCATAAATAGTGACATGGGAGGAGTTATATTCCTGGGATTAAATTATTTCCCAATTTTCCTTTTTCACTGAGACATCCACATTCATGTTATTTTATTGGTGTTTTGATATTTATACTAAAAATTTGTGATATAATGGAATGCATAAAAATATGGATGATAAACCTGATTTTCACTTCATGAATGTAGTTCCACATTATAGACTGAGGAATGACTACTTCTATACTACTAAACACATAATGACGAAATCCAATTTCTATAATGGATTAACATATACATTACAATTATAATGGTAATTTATGTGTTCCTAGGATTCAATCTATGTTATCCATGATCCATTTCCTAAAATTTATTTTTATTAGAATTTCTTCTCATAATAATCACTCGTAATGAGCTTATGATTTTACCCAAATATATTCTCAAGGAGTGTCAATCTAGGTGAATATTAAGGTCCATTTTTGTGGACCATATTAAATCGATTTAGGCCCAAAATTTATTGTTAGTGATGTTACACCTAGGTATATCAATGAAAAAACTATGTTCACTTCTCATATCTAGATAGGAATGAATTTTCTGCATAAACTACATACTATATACTTACCCAAATTTAGGTATGTTTTTTATACACAATCTTATCCCTAAAGAATTTTATATAGATATCTGATCCAATGGTTTTTGCAATATTTTTCTAATATTAATACCAAAAATCAATAAACCTATCCTATGATAGAATCTATAGAAACCATGATCTTTATTTCAGAACATATACATTATTTATTTTATAAAAGTAAATATTATATAACCCAGATGATTGACAAGTCTATTATCTTTTGTAATTTGGTACCGAACAAAACATATTAAACATGGGATAGACAAACATTATTGGTGAAATCGTTGACATGATCATAATGGTCTAAAAAACATAAAAAATCATGTGATGATCTGGGTAATAACCAATGAAATATATTTTCAATAAATTTGTTTAAGGGAAATAAACAATTAATAACATGAATAAGATAATATGTGTTATACAATAAGAATATCAAGTGATAATGATAGAAAATTGATTAATAAGTCATCATATAACATTATTATTATATCATGGGAAGTGTGGAAACAAAATTACATGTGATATAATTGTGAATCATGGATCATAGGACATGGAAGTGTAGGATTCAAGGCTAATTGCACATGGAGGACTATAATTCATGGCTTATTGAACATCAAGGATGATGAGGCCAGTCTCAATGTACATCATAAAGCATGAGTCAATGACATATTCAAAGACAATTTGACATGGACTTTTAAATATTTATCATTACCCAAAGAATTAGAGATATATCATGGATCACCAATAATAATCTTTTCATTATCATGTTATAATATTCCACATAGATCATACAACATGGATTCATTTAATAATAAAATTCATTCCATGAGAAAGAAATATTGAATAAGTTCCTGTAATTTTCCAATAACTAAGTATTTGTGAATAAATTTGTATACCCATTATATTAAATGGCTTTATAATTCACTACAAAATTATCCTGGAAATAAAAATTGTGGTTAAATTTTGGCAGCATAACTATGTTATCTAAAAATTTATAAAAAGAGTTGATGGTAGAGAAATGGGTCTCTCGTCATTTAGACATAAAATGGAAGTTAAGGGTGTCATGTAAATATATGTTCAAGGATAAGTAATTTTATATAGATTTTATAACATAATAATGAATCTTGAAGAAATAGGATAAGGGATGAATCATTAAAAAATCGTCAAGATAACGGTGTGCGTAATGATTCATATGAGTGAAAAATGAGAGTGTATTTGGATATAAGATATTTTGATTAAAATATTATATATGGGGGATATAGAAGAACATATCCCAACATAATAAAATTGAAATTAATATAAATATAATTAAAATGACGGCTTGATAAAAGAATAGAGTGTAACTCCTTTATTGAAATTTGGCAGAGTAAAAAATTATATTAGTGTACAAATGAGGGAGGATAAATTATATTTCAATAAAAAAACCTCAATTAGATATATGAAAATTATTATAAATGAATTAAAATATATCCTATTGAGAATAAATGAAATAATTTCAAAAAAGGTTCATGAACTTGAAAGGGGGATAGGAATGTGAAGATTCCTTAATAGAATGTTTGATGCCAATGCCCTGGGAGGGGATTACAGAATGATTTTAAATGCCTTGGGAGTATTTTAGGGAGTAGGGGAAGAGATTGGAAGTTATTAATATAGTTTTAGTGAGAATACATTGGATCATGGATTGTTTTATATTAAATGAACTTCATTCTTCATTTTGAGGTATGATTTTTTCTGTTATATTTCATTTGAGTTGTTCTTTAGAAAAGAATGGAAAATAGACAGTTAGTAGATTATACTGCCAATAGAGTTGATTTAGGGTTTCATGATATGTTTTCCTATGTTAAAAACATGTAATATGTCTATGTATGATGAGAATAATATGAATTCGGGCATATCTGCAGAGAAAAATGTTGAAAAATAGCTACTCACCATGCACTTATGGTAGATGTCGTGTAGTCACATTGACAGGTCCTCAAAAGTATGTCAGAAGAATTAAACTTACAATCAAATAGAAAAATGATATAGAAACAATTTATATAGATATAAATGTTGTGAACATTTTATTGTCTCATAAAATAGGAAGTATCCACTCCATTCTGCACAATGGACAATGGGATTGCCGGGAAAACACAACAGGAGCGTTGTAACATCATAATCTCCTCATTTGATCATAATAACTCCATTTCAGTCATTTTTAGTCTCGTTTTTAACGAATTATTATTATATCATTTAATCATGAGCCATTCATGGTGATTTTATTATTTGAATAGGTTATTTATTGATGAATAATAATCCTCGTTTTTTAGATTTATAATATTCTAGATTTAATTGGATGATGAGGATAGATGAGGAGAGTCATACAACAACAAGGTATATGGTCTTGTGCTAATTGTTAAATGTAAATTTATTTAGATGTGATGTTATTCCATGATCCGATGTTTTGGGTTTCATTAGATTGATAATTTGACCCATGTTTATACCTAATGACATTTGGTAACTGAGAAAATTAATTTATGCATGTTTAGTCTTGTTTGGTTTGAATAAGTTATACCCTATGGGTGTATTTTCCCTATGATGACAATTTTTTAACCATTTAGACTAGGAAGACGATTGGATTGCCTTATTTTCCTTTTTGAATGGTATTTATATAATTGAATTGGTTAAATAAATTTTTCCTTGTGAATGTCATTGTAAATGATTTGTTATAGTTTAATTCACATGATAATCATAATATATAACTTTTCCCACAAGATTTGATTATTGAAAATCATGTAATATTTTAGATTATATGTGATGATTATTATCTGAGTTTCCTAGATGATATGTTATTCTATTAATCATGTAATATTGTAATTTACATATGTGGATTTTAATATATTGAAATGCTGATATAACGGGTGTTTCCCCAAATATATTGAAATGATGATAAATTGGGAATGGCCATGATACATTTTGAAATGCTGATACACTGAGATTGTCCCTGATTTTAATAATCTAAAATTATGATACACCGGGCATGTACTTGATTTTAATATTCTGAAATTCATATAGATCAGGCTTCTTCCTGAGACATATTGAAATGTAAAGGTTGCCGACGTGACTACAAATCCAAAGAACAAGCTTGTATTGAATCTACACTTCATTGTTTAGATAGACTATAGATGTATATGTTGTATTTAGTTTATATAAGGGATTAAAGGGTTTAGGTCAGATTCCAAGGCCGACATAATTTAATGATTTTGAATTTATTAAATAAAATTAAATGATTTTAAATGATTTTCAGTACATAAAGGATAATTTACTTTTCAATAGCTGATTTTTTACAACATTTCACTATTGTACACTACTGTTTCGTATAGTTACTGATAGATTGGCACTAACCATAGGTGTTTACCTAATGAGATTTTTTTCACATCCTATTTGGTGAAGATTTTTTTGTCCTAAATAGACTATATTTTGGATGGGGTCTATAGGGGAAAGGCACTCTATACAGGTACTTGATTGCTGCTTAGGAGCAGGAGTGAATGGGACCAAGCCAAGGATTATGATACTACTGAGTTTCATTTTGCTTTAAAGTACTTTGGTATTTTATATAAATTGATTTTAGTGTATCTTTTTTTCTCTATTTTCTTAGAAAATTTGACATATTTCATCATCATGATATTATATTACTTCACGCTATTTTACCTTTCACTCTTCTGTCAGTTACATCAGTAGAATGTTGTTTATTTCTTCCACTATTGTTATTATTTATTTCGTTTTGTTACACTCTACCAATGACGGAATAGTTTCCCCACTATAAAACCCTAATACCTTTCTTCTAGTCGACATCCTCTTATGTCTTAGGAAATTCAATTGATTCCATGTGGCCAACAAGATATGGGGATCCAATTGAGTGGAATTCATAATTAGAACATTACAAAGTGGAATCATATGATTTCATTTCAATTTTTTTATGTTTGGTGAAAATAGAAAGTATGAGGAAAGATATTGAATTTCATAATTATTTTTTTTCAGGGATTAGCTACCTAGGGAATATGGAAATTCTAAATTTCCTTAAATTAAATTGTGCATTTGGATTTTGATCTATTACAGTTGATTTGATTTCTCCATTAGGAGACACGCATGACTAATACTATTGTTGTTGAGGAAATGTTTGTCCTATTTTATAGAAAACTGATTAGATGAGGGTACTCCATCTCATGCAACATATATAAACATGTTAAAATCATATTCCATGCATTATGGCATTCCATCTAGTATTCATTAACTATTTCTTGTTGTTGTGATAGTTGATGTTATAGTTTCACATATTGTTGTGTTAGTTGGGTGTTGTAAATAAGTGTCTAAATCCAACATTCAATATATAAGGAGAATGAGACCTTATGAATTGGAAAATTAATCCCCGATGGAATGTAGATGTTAAATGAACTTTATATATAATTGTATTGTGATATGTTATTCTTGGGAGAAAAACTATGATTCATGGGGGGTATGGTCCCTCACAGATCAAAAATTGGCATCCCACTCAATTTTATTTCTAAATAATGTTATTCTAGTCAATATGGATTTTTTGTCTGAAATAGCCCAGTATACATAGCATGTATTGTATCCTAGGATGATGTTTGTAATTCCTTTTTTTGGATAAACATGTTCGATGTTTTAATATTAACATGTAATGTCCTTCTGTACATGTCATGTTTTATTTAATCATGTAATGGTCCATGTGAGAAGAAACAAGAGCTACTGAGTCTTGATCAGAACACAAATCGTACATATGGTACATGTTGTTTAGTCTACCATGGCAGAACCCATGTAATCTTGGTTGTATGGGAGTACAAGGATGGGAGGATGGTTCTATGTAGACACCTTTTTCAGGTGAAACACACTGTGTACCTGTGGTCTATACACGCCAAGGCTGGAGGTAGAACAGAACCTTGTGATGGCATAAGGGTACATGCTATGTATTCTTTTAACACATAGTGTAGTCCCTTTTGCCAAATTTTTGGCATCTCTTCCTATTTTTTTCATAGAATTTTTGAATGGAAAATCATGATAATGAGTTTTGAACTAATGCATGTTCATAATCTTTTAGTGTTATACCGCCTTAATGACCATGATTTGTACGCTAAGGGAGCAGTAATGATCATACTATATAATTGGTAGGCCATGGGATACTAATGGATCCACCAGCTGTACCAGGTGTTGTACAAGTTATAATACCGGAAGCAAGTGCAGATGCATAGTTCCATGAAGGCTCATTGAGGTTGGTGCAGAACCTACAGGGAGAACCAAATGCAACCACATAGGTGGACGAGCTAACATGTATCTTCCATTAGATTCATCATCCTATTTCTTTAGGTGATGTTAATCCACAGGCTGCAAAATCGTGAATAGTATCAGGTTTTACATTTTATCACTAGTGAATGTCTTCAGGATGATTTTTGTCTTATGTATTGTGAACCATAATCAAATTATTGAGTTCAACCTAGGAGAATCTAGGGGTGTGAGCTAAGGTAGTATGGCACCGAGATCAGTTATAGTCTCAAATGAAATCAAGAAGCGTCGTACATAGCAATCTCACAGGGATACGAGAAGTTAGAACTTTTTTTCCGGTAGCTAGGTGAGGTACTACCAGTTCGGAATTATTGGTCATTATAAAACATAGATCCCGATGGACCATGATGAGTGTTGAGCTTGCAGGAAGATGGGTCATATAAAATAGATCTTCAATATTTTTCCTCCGTCCTCTAGTAGAGTAGCCTACCCCAAATTCACATTCAATAGCGGGGTCAGTATATTCTCACTAGTCAGGGAACTGGAATACATAAGGCCATTCGGGCGGAGGGGGTGGTCGTGGCCTTGGTAGCACGACCCTAGGATATCAGTGGCAATATGGTTGGTCATCTTAACGAATTCATGATATGTCACATAGTAGTGGTTTTGGTTAAACATATGCATGTGTATGAGCTAGATCCTTCTATTATCAGAGGTACTATTCTAGTCACACTCATTTTATCATCCGCTCTTTATGATAATATTGCAACAGATTGTATTATATTTGTGGTTGTTGTGGAAATACTTGGTCTCTGTGGTTATACTTTTAATGATGTAACGATAAAGGAAATTCTATTGGAGATTAGGATGGCTAGTGAACGTCAGTGTCGGGAGTACCCACTTGAGATTGGTCGGTGTCACAATACATGGATCCTCTATGTCTCAGAGATGAAAAGATTTTATGTCATTCCCAGAATAGATTGGTGAGACTCTTTCTGAGCCGTTGGTTAACACTATCCCCTCAGGGTGAGTTTTATATCTCCATAGGACTGAGTGATACTACATAACAGTGAATGGGATGTCTAGGTGAGTCGACTTGGAGCTGAGCATCATGGGTTGGGTGGGATGACATCCCAGATTTCAATTTTATATCTGGATGATCAAAGAACATTTCTGAAAGATATCCCAATGGTTGTTGATCATATTAGGGATGTTTTCTCAGATGAAAATTCATGATTACCTCCTATTAGAGAGGTGGATTTCACTACCGACCTGGTTCCAAGAGATAATCCTATAACCATTTCTCCATAAATGAAGGCTATTATACCATTACAAGAGCTCAATAGTCTTTAAGTGGACTATCGATAACTGAAAAATTTTATAGTTAAAAATCTATATCTCATTCCACAGATAAATTACCCGTTTGATCATCTTCATGGAGGTCATTTGTTCTCAATTATTTACCCGGGATCATGATATCTCAAGGGATGTCATATACCTTTAGACATAACTCATACCACATTTCATAGTTGTTAGATTGTATACAATTACTTGGTTATGTCTTTTAGTCTCATGATTGCACTATCAGTTTTCTAGGTACTGATTAACTGAGTGTTCCATCCTTAGCTATATTCATTTAAGGTGGATTTTTTGGATGATATCTTGGTATATTCTCACAATAAAAACGACAATTCCAAACACCTTGAAATTTTTTTAATACACTAGGGACCCTAACTTATATGCTTAGATCAAAAAATAAAACTTCTTTATTGGTCAATGCACTTCTAGGGACATGTCATCTTAGAGCCAGAAGTATCTAGGGACCTAGAGAATTTGAGTGCAGAAGTTACCTAGGAGGAGCCCAAGAATGATTTTGATGTGCCTAGTTTCTTGAGGCTGGCTAGTTAATGTTGTAATTTTATACAAGAATTATCATGCTTAGTAACAGTGATGATGTGCCTTACTAAGAAAGGTGTGAAGTTTGTGTAGATAGATTCTTATTATGAAACAATTAAAGAGTTTAATGGATGATTAACTTCAGCATTGATATTGATATTCTGAGATCCAGGAAAGAGTTAAAATGTGTATTGGGATGCATTATGTAAAGGGCTGGGAGTAGTCATGTTATAGGGAGTCAAGTTGTTGTGTAGGAGTATCAACATTTGAGGACACATGAGTGGAGTTATCTGATGAATGATCTTGAGTTAGATATAGTTGTTTCTAATTTCTATTATTGGGAAAAAAAATTATTGGGAGATTATTTTGAGGTGTACAAAAACCAAAAAAGTCTCAAATGCAACGTTACTCTGTGTGATTTGAATCAGAGCCAGTGAGGGTGGGTGGAATACCATCCTTCCTTAGATTTTGAGTATGTTGATACACTTCAAAAATGCAATGTTGTGGCAGATGAACTAAGCAGGAAGACTCAATTACATCAATGGAAGAGGCTATATGTGAGTAGAAGCTTATGGATTTATTCTCTTAGATGAATTTAGAACTTTATAAATGTTAGGTATAGAATAATCATTCATCCTTATCTATTACCTCTACTCTACTAGAAATAGTGAGGATGAGGTAGCTATCCAATTCTGATGACCTAGTTATATGGGAGAGTGTGTCAGGTGATGACCCTCCTTCAGGATTTATGATAGGCGAATATGATGATTTTCATATCCATGGACGTGTGTGGGTTACCCGGGATATATGTGAGGGTATTATGTGGTAGTATCATGATATATATTATTGAGTTAATCCAAAAGTCCCAATGATGTATGAAGACTTATGTCATTAATACTGGTTACTGGGTATGAAGCGAGAAGTAGCTGGTTTTGTTATGATTTGTTCCACCTATCACCGGGTGAGGGCGGAATATCTGCAGCCGAATGGGATTTTATAAATTTTACATATTCTACAGTGGAAATGGGATGATTTCGTTATGGAATATTTGATAGGGTTACCAATGTCTCTTAGAGGCAGTGATTAGGCGTGGGTTTTATTTGAGAGACTTATGAAGGTTTATCACTTCATTAATATAACTGAGACCTTCAATGTTGATGAACATGAAAAGATGTATATCAAAGTGGTGGTATGACATCATGGGGTACATCATTCAATCATTTTATACAGGTATTCCTACTTTACGTATTGTTTCTTGCTGAGTTTCCAGAGGCCTCAGTGTACACAAGTGCATATGAGCATAGTATATAACCCTCAGACTGATGGCCAGTCAGAGTGTATAATACTGGTGCTGGTGGAAATGATTAATTCATAGGTCCTTGACTTTGGGTTATAATGGAAGAAGCATATAAATTTGGTAGAGTTCACCTATAATACTTTCTTCCAAGATACTATTCAGATGGTGTCATATGAGGATTTGTATCGGAAGCCATGTTGACCACCCCAGTGTTGTATAGAAGCATGAGAGGCTACAGGGACCTCGTATTTTCCTAGAGACTACAGATTAGGTCCACTTGATTTAGAGATGTATTGATACTATAAAGTCTAATAAATAATAATATTCCAATCACTAGAGATGAAATTTAGAGTTATAGGTCATTGATCAAATTTTCTATCGCGTTGCACCGAGGTTGGAACACAAGAGGATCAAGAGACATGGTAACCTTTCATAGAGAGTTGTTTGACAATTTGAGATTCTGAATCAAGTCAGGTAGGATGCGTATTGGTTGAAGTTACGTCATAGGTACTAATCCATGTATTATGGCTTCCATGTATCTCATCCACACAACTCTCATTCAGAAACATCTGACATTTTTTAGCCTGAGGAGGCTGAGCATTAGGTTGATGCATCATTTGAGTAGAATCTGATTCTTATAGTTGACATGAGAAGAATGGTTCTCTAAGGCCAATCAATTACACTTGAACATGTGTTAGGGTAGTGTGGTTGTGTACATGATGAGACTTAAGAGAAAGAGGAAAACTTAGTTGCTCAGTGGCCGAAGTTATTATTAGATATTCCTTCACCACCAATGGAAGGACAATTAAGGGATTAATTGCTTCAATGGGGTACGTTTTCTAGAACCATGTTCTTCTTTTTTGCGGTCTTATTTCTTCTTTTATTTTTTCATTAGAGATGTTTTTGAGATTATATGGGAAAACTAGACAAGTACTAGATCATATTGTCACACGTCCTGATTCAGGGTTATACATAGTGTAATCATAATTACACTCCATATAGTTTGTTTGGATATTATGGGAATACATAGTGTGTGGGAATGTAGGTAATGAAAAAGGATGAAACCCAACTATGCACTGTGTACTTATTGTATAGGTTGTGTAGTCTTTTGACATGTCGTAGAATCTATGTATTCAGAATTCAGATGGTAAATGAACAATAAAATGATATTCATGCCATGTAGATTTAGTTACACACAATTTACATGTGTTTTCTCTTTAAATAGGAAGTAATCACTCCGTTAATTATAATGGAGAGTGGGATCACCAGAAAACACAAGGGGAGTGCTGGAACATCAACCTCCTCCCGATTAATCATCCGACTCCATTTTAGTCATCATTAGTCTTGATTGAAACCAATCTGCAAGCTCACGATTACTATAAGGCCATTCATAGTGATTTTAGTCGAGGAATTCATTATTTATGGAATAATTATTATCCTTATTTCTTAGATATGTACTATTCAATATTGAATTAGAAGTCAAGGATGGACGAGGAGAGTAATACTGTAATGAGGTTTGTGGACTCTTGATAATTGTTTAATGGCATGTGGTTTATATGTGCCATTATTCCACACTCCCTTGATTAGTGTGTCTACTGATTGACAATTTTATCCATGTTGATACCTAACAATATTAGGCATTTCAATAAATTAATTCAGTCATGATTAGGATTGGTTATTATGATTATGGGCCACCATGTGGGTGCATTGTTTCTCAAATGACCATTATTTAGCCGTTTGACCCCGGATGCTGATGAGATTGCCTTTTATTACCTTTATACGGGTTCTGTTCGAATGAAATTGGTTAGAAAAAGTGTTCCATGTGAATATGATTGTTAATGTTTTGTGATAGAATAATTCATATGTTATTCTTTCTATTTAATTCTGACAATGTCAGTTGATTAATGAAAACCATGTAACAGTGAAGATTATTTGTTTTGATTATTACGCGAGATTCCAGTGTCATATATTATTCTGTTAAGCATGTAATTGTGTTATTTACATGTGTCTATTTTAATATGCTGAAATGTTGATACACCAGGTTTAACCCGGAATATGATGATATGAAGATATGTTGTAATTGCCCCTGATACACAATAAAATTCTAATAATCTAGGCATGTACCTGATTTAAATATGTTTAAATGATATTACACCAATCCTATACTGGATATGAATATGTTGAAATTCTTATAAATCGTGCGTGGCCCTAAGACATGTTGACATTGAATAACTGACGACACAACTACCAATCCAATGCACAATCAGGGATTCGGTCTACAATTCTTTGTTTAGATATCCTGCTGAGTTATATTTTTTTTTAAATTTATATTGCGGAATGATGTTCTTAGGTCAGATCTGGAGATATATATAATTCAATGATTTCGAATATAATAAAGAACATGAAATGGATTTAAGTGAATTCTAGAAATTGTAGGACTGTTTACTTTTGAATACCTTCTAGTTTACTCTGTTTCACTATTGTAGACTATTGTGGCGTATACTAACTGATAGATTGGCACAGACCATTGGTGGTTTCATACTGGAATTAATATCTCTCACACTATTTGGGATAAGTTTTTGGGATAAAATAGACTATATTTCAGCAGGGATTGATATGGGAAGGAAACATATACAGGTACTTGATTGCTTTTTGGAGCAGGAGAGCTTGGGACCAATCCACAGCCTGTGATGCTGCTGAGTTTCATTTTTTTACTGTACTTTGGTGTTGTATTGATCATGATTGTAGCGTATCATGTTTTTTATAATCTATTAGATCATGTAAAATGTTGCATCATCTTAATATTATATTACTTCTATTTATATTACTATCCTGCATTCCGTCATTTACTTTAGTATCATATTATTTACTACTTTTTCTATTGTAATTATTTATTCCATTGTGTTACACTGTAACAATGATGGAATTGTTTCCCCACTATCCCTCCCATGGATCTCTCTGTTAGTCAACAACCTTTACCATCTGGGGAAATTAACTTGTGTACATGTGTGAAATAGGGTACTGGGAACCAGCTGAGTGGCTTCTAGACTCGGTACCTTACATACATAAGAAAGGAGGTAGATTTCATTATTATTTTGGTTTTGGATGCCACATAATAAAATATTTTATACCATAAACCAAACCATGGGGTTTTTCCAAGTCATCATCTAAATGGGAGTGCAATAAATTTATTTATAACGACAATGGGGGATGATAATAAAATAATGAATTTTTTTATGTTGAGGTGATTCACACTCTCAAATAAATGATTTTAAAATCATAAAATATATGATAAATATTTGCGGATTCATTAATCTGTTATATAGTAAATACAATAATCATAAAATTACATTATTTTAAATTATAGACATATATCTACCACATAATACCTTTTAATTTTTTTATTAAATCACTATCAGGACAGTATGATTCCATAAAACTCACTATATTTATATAGTATGTAATTTTTACTTGAAAACTCAATACTCACAAATAATTATGAACAAATAACCATTAGATAATTTCTAAATCATCATTCCCATATTAAAATAAATTTTATCTAAATAATTTTATAAATAAGTTAATTTTAACATTTAAAATAAAACATGGCATTTTTGAAAATGGAATGTATTTTAACAATAAGAGTATCTAAACCCAAATAAAAATTACATTTGACATCATAAAAATTATATGAATCTTATATTTAATATAAGTAATGTAAACATATCTTTTTATTAAAACATTTATTATTTCCAAAAGTGAATTATTTCATTAAATATATATCTCTTAATTGTACTTGAATATTAACTAAAAATGTTATTTTATCATTAAAAATCATTTCAAATGTAACAATTGTAGGATAAATTTTATTAATTATTATATAAACAACAATGAACGTCATCCAATTTAGGGGACCTTGATACAAATACAGTTAATACACCAGCTTATTCCCAAATAATACGGTGAATGATGGTGGGATTTTGAATGGGATATCCCGTGAACATGATTTGGGGTGATATCTCAATGACCATGAAGTTATCCCATAAGCAGTTACATTGTTTCTTTAGTTATTGGATATCTGGTTAGTGTCTGTCTACAGAAAATAGTATAAATGAAATCTCATTTAAAGTCTCCAATAAATGGGATTCGTAGGGTATGATCCTACTACTGAGGCCATCACTTATATTGTTTGGGTCCAATGGATTTATTAACACCATATATTTACACTAGTCATGTGATCACAGTTCAATGACTATAATATCATTGGTAATGATACCAAACAACAATTACAATATAATTTAATATTATAATACAAAATATGTGAATGTGTTTTCTATTACCATATCATGTAATAATAAATTTTATATAATAAATTTGGAATTTTTTTATAATTGTTGTGATCATTATAGTTACAATTTCTGAAAGACTTTTGAGGTGTTCAATATCAATTCTAATAATGATTTTTTCTATTTTCATGTTTTCAACATCATGAGATAAATAATATGTTTATCAAAACATTGTAAATTAATGGTATGTACTAGAAAATTATATGTGTGTACAATCAAATTGATCTTTGGATGGATTGATATAAGATGCTGGAACACCTGTAATTCAAAGAACATTCTAGTGTATGTTAGAAGATGTTATGTGTAACACCTCAAAATTTTGAAATTTGAATACAATTTTCGATATTGGGTATGATATAAAATACTAGGTGTATTAGGAAATATAACATCTATATACATTAAAATATATTTACTATTTTAGATATATTATATATCATAGAATTTATTAACCACTAATTTATCTTATATTAAAAGCATCAACAACTTTCTTTGATATCTTGTCATACACAAAAGACCGTGTTTTACTAAATTCAATTAATATCATTATTTAAACAATCATATCATAGAAGATATATTGAATTTTATGAATTTTAATAAATCAAAAATTAAAAGATATGTTTTAATTAAATGGTTGTAAATTAATTTGAAGTTAATATATAATGAAAAAAATTATAAAGGAAATGTTTTTATAAAAACCTATTTTAAGGCTAAAAAATATTCTTGTCTTAATAAATTACATTAATTATTAATAGTGGTTAATAATAATTAAGTTTATATTACATATTTATATTAAAAGATTTGTTACATTTATATAATAGAATATATTGGATTATGATAAGAACAAATGATATTTTATGTTCATAATATTTGTATTTTTTTAAAGGTTGTTTTGCCACCATTTAGTCGAACTCATTATTTAAATAATTTTTTTTGTATTTTAAAATTATTATTTTAAAAAATATATTTATATTTTGAAATGTTAATATATAAATCACCATATGCTGATTTTTTTTATTTTTCTACAAATTTTGTTTTAATGAATAATAAAAAATAATTAATTTTAAACGAGAAAGTATTTTTCGTTTAAATCATATATAATTTTGAATTAAAATTTAAATTGTTTTATGGTTAAATAATATCAAGTATTAATCAATTAATAATATTTTTTTCATTTTAATCACTTATATATTAAATTTAAAAAAAAAACATTGTTAAATTTTGATCATTTTCACTTTAAATCATCACTTTGTCATCTCGACTTTGGTATTAATTATAATTTAATATATTACACTCCTATGATTTCAATTTCAAGATAATTAATTATATATTTGAAAACATAAAAATATATAATTTCAAGTAGAGTAAATTTTGTTTTTGAAAAATAATATTACTGTATGAAATTAATATAAAATAAAATTATTTCGGTGAAAATGACTTTACTTAGTAATTAATCATTAATGATAAGGGTCCAAATGACCATGAAACTTTCCAAAGACCCATTTTTTGACATATATTATTCAAAAAATCTCTTGTATCTAATTTAGTTCATTATTGGATGAACAGTTTTCAAGTGGGAGCTCCCAATATTATTATTATATTTTTATTTACCCAAATCATACTCCTCCTCCACTATAAAATGTCTCTCACCCTCGCACATATTCACAGCAATCAAAAATATTTTATTTGAAAACCTAAATGAATCCCTCTAAAACATCCATCGATTCATAATATATGAATCACATTTGGAAAAAATTCATTTAAGGAAGTATTTTGATGAAAACAAAAAGAAGTTACATTAAGTAGATGTTATGTATTTCCCTAAGCACATTTGTTTTACTAATTAACCACTCATTCAATTAATATTGTATATTTCTTATATGATATCCTAAATATCATTAATTAAAATATATGTTTTTATATTAATGGTGGAACCTAAAATGAACATAATTCAATCAAATTTGACACCAAATCATCATTCGTGTGTATAATAGACTACCACATTATGAATAAATGTCATTATTTAATTCAGTTCCCCATTTGATTTTTGGGAATAATGATGTATTTATCGTATATATAATATATATATATATGATACATATAATGTATTTCTTATTCTATTATTATTATATAACTTATTCTATAATTCCTTCAATTTTTTTGGAATATAGTATAGTATTTTGTGGATGTGTGGACAACCACAACCTAAAAGCGCTATGATTCATCCACAAATTACATACAATGTAATATTTTTTTAATAAAAACTTATGATATATTTTAAATATAGAATGTTTCTATAATTAAAATATAAATATATATCATCAACATCAATTTCTTTTAATATGATAAGAGACTATAATCTGTGTTCAAGCATACGTACAACCAACTATTTACATGAACAATAAATTTCATAAATATCAGTAAAAATAATGGATTAATATAAATATATTTATTATTAATATATTATATTTAAATAAATTTTTACATTTTGGATGTGAACCAATAATGATCAAAATTATATGAACAATAAAAAACAAGTGAAAACTTAGTAAAAAACATTGAAATTAACAATCGAAGTATTGAAAATACATAATGATTATTAACAAACAAGTAAAAATATATTTTAAAATTATTATATATGATGTAATAAAAATTAGTATGTTTATGGTATTATTTAATAAATTTATAAAAACCATTATACATGAGGTTAAATTTTATTAATCAAAAATGAATAATTATGTGAGGTATTTTGTCTCAATTTCATTTCATTAAGGAATATTGTATTTATAAGGATATAGATTATTATATATGGTGTATGTAATACCCATGAGACATAAAATATCATTAATTTATAATTTTTATTTGTATTTTATGATTAAATATGAATGATCTCATCCATGGGGTTTTTAATTAATGGCTACCATGTTGTCAATAATTTAATAAGTAAATTTCATTTCATACTGTAATGTAACTCCTTAATTGAATTTTACATTCAATGAATATAAGTGTAATTTATTTTACTGTTAATTATTTTATATCCACTTTTGAATGAGGATTTATAGTTAATACATATAAGGAACTCATTAATTAATTCCTAAATCGATAATATGGTCATTTTAGGTTTATATTAATAATAAAATTCTAATAGAGAATGTGTATAATTGAATATACATTATAGTATATTATAATATCATTGTTTAATAAAACCATTATTTTTTATTATCAACTTATTATTAGTGATTATTCTTAATTTTATGTTCCATTATTCTACACAATGGTAATATTAATGGTCAAGAATTTTTTATTAACATGACGTCATTTATCACATCAATGGGAAATCTATTTCGTTAATTTTTTTTCTAAAAATTAATTCAATAATTTATATCCATTATGAATAGTATTTCTTAAATTAATATTTTCCAATTTATTATTTTTTTTAAAAATCGACCGAATCATATTTTCTCTTTATAAATAAGATACATATCAAGCATATTTACAATAAATAAATGTTTTTTACATTTTATTAAATTTACCCTCATCATTTTCATAATCAATTTTTAGATATTTAAAAAAACAATCCTATTAATTTTTTAAATTTTATTTAAAAAAACTAAATTTTTTAAAAATCAAAAAGAAAATTCATTTTTCGACAATAATATTTTTAAAATATATTATTATAGTATTTTTATTCATCAACAAAAATTTAATTTGTTTTTAATCCTCATGGTGGATTTTTATATTGACACCATAATTAGACTTCAATTTATTATGTGAATTATTTTTCAAAATAATGTATTGAAATTAACATTCTAATTAATTTTAGTACTCCCCATGAAATATTCACATTCCTATGATCAGTGAACATTATGTTTCAAATAATTATCATTATATTTTATTATGGATATGTTTATTGATTATTAAATATACATTTTTTACATATGTAGTTTACATTGACAATTATTTGATTAATAGTGGAAATATTGATAAATATGTATTGTATACTAATAACAGATATCTAATGATAAATGAAAAATGTTTATTAATTAAATATAGATTTTGATATATGATGATGGCTTTGAACATAGAATACATGGGTTAGGGAATTCTGAACGCTAAACCCTCACTCAAATAGTAGTCTAATGATACAATGTTTATTGGTGAAGAACACATCACATTATCATATAGGAATAATTATACTACCCATAAACATAAACATTCTTATGAATAAGATGTGATGATATATTGTTTCATGTTCCTGATGAATTATTTCTGATAATTACTCATTGAATTTATTTAAATTATTATTAAAAATATTATTTTCACTCTGAAAATATATTTATATTATTTTCATTCATAGTATATTGATTAAATGGATTGTGTTTTTATTTATTTACATTAAAATATGTTTTACAAACTTCCACCTTCGATTATTGATTACAAGGATTGTTGGTTTAGTTATTAACCATTCCAAATTGATTATTATTATTGATTCATTTTTACCTCCACTATAAATAACCCTTTATGATAATTTTATCTCACTGTTATTTTTTCCCATTCCCTAAGATTCCATTAAGAGTAATTTGAATAATATGTATAGATATACTATATTAAATAATGTTATTAATAAAAAAATTATCATTTAATTTTTGTTTTCCAAATTTAATATAAGATTATTAAATGTATCTATTTTAACAAGAATACTAATCTATTCAATAATTCATTATTTTTATAACAACCACGACCTACAATCTACTAATTTCATCATTGAGTCGGGTTACCGCATGAACACATGTGCACCAACCTGTTTGATAAAGGTCACCAACTATGAACGAGGGTATAAGAATGATGTTTGGTGACTATAAAATCCTTACTAGAGTAATACACATCATAAAACATAAGAAATAAGGGGAAAATATATAAATAACTAGAAACATGTAATACCGATCATTCACAGATAGTGCACAAAATACAACCAACAATAATGTTACCATATCATTCTAATAGTGCCAAAAGTGATGAAAATATAAAAGAAGACAAAATACAGAATCCCAAAATTGGGTCACATTTCCATGTTCGAATCCTCATCCATTAAAATCCTAACACCTTGTCAACTACCTATGATAATGCATTTTCTTTTATCCTAACAATATACTAAGTAATCTTCTCGACTACCCAATGGACGTCTGAGAAGGGAGTGAGTAAAACATAGTAGTGAACCACCAACAACGTCTAAAAAATAACTAATCTAAACTGATAGTGACTGAAAATTATGAATAAATAATAGGGTAAACAAAAGAAAACTAGTCTTCCATTAGATAAGAATATTACCTTTTACCATTTTAACTAGGTAATCCAGTTTCATCACATGATCCATTGGTTTGGAATTAACTTAATTCACCCAATTCGCTAAGCTAGTAAAATTCTAATTATAATAGAAAAAGTCATGTTTATATCTCAGTAGGGATAAAATTTTAAAAAAATATTAAATTACACATTTCGTAGACACTCATGGCAATTAGTCTCATAAAATGATATACTTATGGGCATATTCCCCCATTCCTCTACTTAACCCTTTCATTATAGATATAGGGTTTATATACTCAGACTAACCTGACCTATAGGTGTATATCATAATGTAAAATTTCCCAAAACTACCAAGCCATGTTAACATGATTAATTATCCATTTAATCCATTTTCTAAGTCAAAAACCATACATTACCATTATAAATAACATATACAATTCACATTGAATAAAACATTTGAATCATAATCAACCCATATTCCATTAACCCAATTACCATTCACATAGCATGGTCCATTCAACCCATTTCGATTTTTATACATGAACCCATTTATAATAATTAAAAATACTATACATTATCCATTTTAAAAAATTCATAAATTATTTATGATTAATTAATATAAAACATTACAATTTTTTTTCATTTAACATTTCCATGTTTTCACATGCATAAACCAACTTGTGAAATTCAAGTAAAATTCATTTTTCATTGAGCACAGTCACAACCATTAATCCAACTAGTTACCTAATTTGGAAAACAATACCTTATGCCATTTTTAGTGTCTTAAATCAAATACCAATGTTTCATATATATCTCCACTAACATATCAACATGTTCATTAGGGGATCTACCATAGCACATGTCTATTATATATTTCAAAAAATAATTTTTTTATGTTGATGAACTCGGTTACACCCTATAGGTATCACTAAAGCAGTTTAGTAAATCACAATGTATCCCATAGGGATCATGAACGGTTAAATTAAAATTTTAGAAAAAAATCCTATTTATTTTTAAATAAATCAAACTCACAACCAGAGGTAACCATTAAACCAATAACACATGAAATAATTATACTTTTATAAACATGAAATATAAATTATAGACCACCTAACTTGAATCTGTAGATGAAGGATCACAAATCCTATACCTTAGATTCTGTTTCAATCATCATCTATAGCACAAAACTATGATCCAATGGAAAAATGGTGTGAGGACATTACGATAAGTAAAACGAAAAAGCAGTCACTAATTTGGAAAATTGAATAAAGATACACCATAGAAATAACTATATCATAAATCCAAAACCAACGAGACTACAAATGACCTAGAATCGATGGACGTAATCTCGTGGTAATACGTAGTGATTTGGACCCTCTATTAGGTATGAAGGATTAATAATGGGGAAGAAAATCATGTGAAAAAAATTAAAATCTTGATTGGGAAATTATAAAAATTCACTATTAAGGGGGAACATTGTTTATCCTCAAGGATTTCCAAACCATGCGCTATCCATTCACCAGCCACAATCGATGTGGGGTCCATGTTTCTTGGTTACATGGGGATTGTACATGGATTGAGTGTGTATAAACAAACTATGTAGAATTCCTCTATCCAAATATGCATGGATTGAATTTCCCCTTTGTACAGTTTATATAAAGATTAACCCCTCCTCAAGGATACCATGGTTTGGGAGAATAGTCACTTCTAACCATCTGCCAACCATGAAAATAAATCATAGGATGGAATAGTTCAAATATCATTTGTGTCACGTACCACATGGAAACCCATGAGCCTCCATATACAATGATTAGAAATTCCATTAATATAATTTAAATGATTTTACTCATAATATAAGTGGGGACCTAACTCTATGTGGTCTGAGGTATTTCAAACTTCCTACCTTTAATGACTCATCCTTGAGATGCACATAAAAGAATAAATAAGAATATAATGTATTGATAATGTTATACTGAGCTGTCATATCTGAATCCCTCTCACATGTTTCTTCATAAATGTTACCATGTTAAAAAAACTCATGACAGGGTTACAATATTTCTTCTCAACAATTTCAGACTATATTCCAAATATGAACCATATTTTCCTCAATGGATGCCTCATACCGAGGATCAATATCTTATAAATTATTCACATGAGATGGGACAGGGTGATATAGACGAAGATATGCCAAATGAATATCATCATTCAAACAAATATACCAATGTGGAAGAGCCATTAATCATTCGACCAATCCAATCCTCCCAATAATCTCAATTGGCCTCACACCACTAGTTACTAATTTGAACTATATCCAAATTTAATAGTGACCCAACATTGGTGATAGATGAAAAGACACATGATCTCCCACCACAAACTCAAGTGCTCTATGACGAAAATCTATATATGACTTATCCATTCCATAATATGTTTCCATCTGATTCTAAATCAATAGAACATTCTCGTACTTATCCTTCACAATACATAGTCTTAATGATTATGAATCTATACCTTTCTTCCAACACAGTAGTGATATACATTTTCTATCATAGATTCCAAGAAATTTTGTAATCTAATTCAGAGCATATTAAATATTTTTTGGAATACTCAACTAGTTCTATATTTTCTTCCCAAAAAACCACCAATGTCTTGGACACAAACCCTCAACATTACCTCAACTACTTGAATAGTAAACACTGATTTCTTATTCATATATTGGTCAATGGATGTAGTCAAAAAAACCGTGGTACTATGTAGAATATTCAATCTATAATAGAAGTCTAGTGTGGATCACTTATCACAATATTAAACTATACTCTATGATACACCATGAAACGATAATACCTTTCAGACAAGAAACTCACTAAACACAATAATAGTGAATTATTCTTAATTAGAATTAAATTAGTTAACATAGTCAACTAGTAAACAACAACCTATATCACATCATACGTCAATGGAATCCTTATAAGAATTAATACAAAATCCATCATCTTTTCATCCAATTTATATTATATAATGGGGAATGTATACTACAAACCACCAAGATGTTGATGCTCAGGCTTCACCTTCATGAAAGTAAGGAATTGTGCCATAAATCTAAAATGTCATTACTAATCTCTCTCTAGTAATAATATTCTCAATGATCATGATTCAATTTTCTCAGAACTGGATACACGTTCCACTTTGATGCATGAAACATGAACATTAATACATCATGTATAATTGATGTCACAACCCCATGCCCATGATCAGAGACAATCCCATCATCTCTAATGTTCCAACTAGAATCTGACTCCCACCATTAAAACCTTAACTCAATTCCATTAATTCCAAATCATCATATTTCCTATCCATAATCCTAATAGAAAATTATGGATTCAACATCCAAGGATGTAAGAGTATTCTACCATTGTCCCTCTAACAACATAATATTCTTCTCAAAAAACATATCAATCGTCATCTACAATGATCATAATTAATGAGCCTTCTACTTTTTAGTGTTTAGAATCAATGTATTTTCTTGAATATTTCCCTTCTTCAGTGTATAAAACTTATCAATTTTAATGGATAACATGTATTCAACCCATCATCATTGAATAATTTACAAATAATTCCGAGATAATATTTACTACTATATTTTATTTTTTACGCATTGTAAATTGTTCCCCCCAACAAGTAATGATGATATAATTTTATGTATTGAAACACTATGTCAAATTAAAGAACGCAATTATCTTAATTTATTTCATGAGGCCGCAAATATCTTTTCCCATACACCACAACCCAATAATCATACATCAACACAACACCAATCCAAACACAACATTCATCACTAAACAATTAATATTTGTTACTTAGATTAGGAAAGATTAGAATATTTGTTGTTTTCAACAACATATTTAATTCTCGAAATGCATTCTAACATGACCCAAAACACCCAAACATGATTCCATTTTTTCCAGGGAAAAACATAGTGATGCAATAATATAAAATTCAGTAATGATCCTTAGGTAATATACATCCAAACACAAAAACATAGGAAATTGGAAAAGTTCTTGGGATACTCCATAGACACAACAATAAGTACTTTCTCTAGGTTTATTAACACAGATCCGTTTAAGATGATGTTCCATTTGAAATTCACATTAGATATCTAGAAATGGAATTTGGGTATATTTATATATAGACTATTCTCATTTAGTGTACTTGGGAAATATTGATGATTTTTTGCATTATCGTCATCATTTTTAGAGTGCACTATGATTTCATGAAAAACAAATAGGTAGAGGTTTGTTTGAATATTTCAATTCAACATGACCACTAACACTAATTGTCAATTTGTTAACCCATACGACATAAAAAAACATAAATACCATACACTCTCATGACAGTAATATGAGGTATATCATAATATCAATTTTTTATTTGATATAACATAATATCAATTCATTCATGGAGAACACTACTGCAAAACTCAACTGGTGAAAATGGCCAAAAATTCAAGGTAGAGGTTATTGGTTCTTAATAATCATCTGATTTGGTTTCACATAATTAAAAAATATTTGAAAGGATATATTCTCTATATTTGAAATTTGCATGAGAGATTCCATTGATGATGTACAAGGACATATAAACCAATTTTTCTCCAGTCCCTTCGAATGACTTTAATATTCCTGGAGCATTGCTAGTGTCATTATATAAGGAAAAAAAGAAATTAGTTATCCTCCTATTGACCATTATATCAGGAAATAAATATCCTTCTTGGGTGCTATCCCCTATAAGACTATAGAAAACACATGACAGAACTAATCCACCATTTGAGAGATGTCATGCTTCTCCACCTCATCGTTATGAATGAGACCCGACACATGTCATGTGATTTCTCCCAACATCTCACAAATTGGACCGACATGACATGGATTAACATATAATTCTCCAAGATTAACATATGTTTCTGCCAAATGACATGTGAACATTAAACTACAAGTGTAAATGTAAATATGTTATCCGTATAACATTGTACAGTCCATATCAAAAATTAGATCAAACACCCCAACTAAAATCATAATCAAGTCCCATAAGAAATGGTACAAATAAAAATCTAGCACATAGCACTGACAATACCTAATGTTTTCAACTTGAAAACCTAATGGTTTATCAATGAATAAGAATATATACATTCATTACATTGCTAGACCCCACACAACCAAAAATTTAGTAGATACAAATGTGTTTTTTCACCTATATCAAATAATTAATTATAAATCATAGAAGCCACATGAATCATACCTAAATCATTCAATGGTCCATCTTCAAAACATCAGAGTGTGGAATTAAATTCATAGAGATGACCAACCCCCCTACAATGGTCTCTAGTCTCAATACTTGGTGTTACACTAACCAAATAGTATGGACGATCTAATCCTACAGTGTTACCCCCAACACATATACTACTGTGCCCAGTGGAGATCAAATTTCCATCATGATATATGGTAACCAATCCCCTTCTAGAAATTATCATCAGTGTCGATTCACTATATATTCCAAACTATTATGGGATCTTACTGAACATCTTATTTAACCCAATTCTCTATACACCCTCATAAATCAACTAGAGGCTAATTATACTAACCATGAATGTGACCTAGTCGACCATTCTGATAGAAATTCATTTGGTCATAACCATAAGGGGTTGATCCTCTCTATTGACTACTCTACTCACTACCACCATAGTGATGCTTTTTGAAATGACTCATTATTAACTCAGAAGTCTCATCGGTGGTTTTTATGAACAGAAAATAAAACCTCCCTCACTTCCATTCTAAAATAATGGCTTGATTCAACACTTTTGTAAACCTCCTAAATCAAAATATTTTCACCTGGAACATAATTTCATGTATATTTATGTCCTAAAAAATTCTTGTCAAATAGGCCTCATCCCCAACTAATAATGGGAGAATCTATTTCAAGTCCATGAAGCATATCACATAATTAATCATTGACATAACTCCATGTATCATCCCCATAAACTATAAAGTCTTCCCCTATCTCAATTCTTATAGTTATAAATGTTCAGAATCATTTCCAATAATTCCTTACATTGTATACCATCAGTCTGAAAAATATAAACCATGATATCCCACTGATGCTTCACTAATATCTATGTCATATATAATCAAACTTTACTCTCTTATATAATGGAGTCACCATTTGAACCCAAATTTTATGGATGGACTCTATCCATAACACAACATCCTCATGTCCAGACAATTTGACAAATGTTAGAGAGTGATGAAATTGAAAGTGAGATCATTGATACTAGGATGGAGCCACTATATTTCCTATTCAATTATCTACATAAAATTGACATTTTCCTTATAAAACATCTCCATTCATCTATTACGCTATATTTATGTGTTACCTTTATCTATTTCTACAGGATCACTATTAGTGATGTCCTTTTTCACCCATCCCAAAACAATTGTCATGGTGGAATTCTTCTAAATTTCAAATCACAATTTATTGAACACATAACAAAAAACTCGTATAATTTACATAAAATTAGTCTCTTCATCATAAATACACAAAAAAATCCACACACAATATCCCACAGACATCATCACATATAAACACTACACCTCCCCATACCAACTATTGGTCATGGATAAAATGTGATAAAACAAAATACATATTCACAGACCATTCATTAGACACATTTTTAATACCATTTCCATAATCCCAAACTATATATTTCTTTTGGAGTACATTTCACATTTCCCAAATTGTTACAATGAATAAGTTAACTCATTCACAACCTTCATTATCTTTTACTCATTTATTATTCATTAAATTAATCCCATTTTCCATACCCATCATCTTTAATGGAAACCATTTTCTCCAAATTTTTAGGAAATTAAAATGAATACTACACTTAATTTCCCTCACATTAATGGAATGTGTTCCTATAATGATGTATGAAAGACATATTACTATATGCCTTTAATGATGAATGAATGAAAAAAATCGTGAAATTATAGCCATGAGGGAAATTACATAAAACAATTGTCACACAATAATTTCAACACAAAATTTTGAATATCATTTAACAATAAAAACACATATTAAGAAACAAATATCATCCCCATGGTACTCGTGGTTTCCCTCATACCTGGGTATGATACTATCATGCATGATCTCATTGTCAAGTCCCAACACTGCCTAATATCTTATCTGTTATCCCCAAATGGAATGGAACATAAAATAACTACTCTGATACAACTTCATAATTTCTAAAACCCAAAATACAGTAACTGGATCCCCGATCATGGACACAACATGACCTCAAGTGTGCCTCCAAATATACTAGTGCATTTAGACTAGTAGAATGGTTCTAATATATCATATATGGTGACTACACCCTCTTTAATAGAGCATGTCATAGAAGGAAACATATAAACTAAAGGAAAAAATAAACAGTAAAATAGAATTATGCATTACTAACCATTCAAAAATAACATGAAAATACCACAAAAAACATTGATACAATGTCATTATAATAGTTCCAAAAGTTATTAAAAACAAATGGATGATAAAATGGTTAATCCAACAAATGTATCATAGCTCCCTGTCTGAATCTTCATCAACGAATATCCCCCACCAAACTCAACTCCCTAGAATAAATACATTTTCATTACTCTGTCCATCAAACAAGAAATATTCTCAGGTATCCAATGGTGGATATAGTCATGTTTGAGTAAGAAGATGTAGAACACAACCAATGGTGTCTACAAAAGATACATTCTAAATAGATAATGCATGGAAAATATGAATAAATAAGAGGGTAATAAAAAGACAATAGTAGTTAAAATAGTTAACAATATTCACATTAACCATTTCAATCATTTAATCTATTTTCTTCACATATTCCTTGAGTTAGGAATTTACCACATTTTAACAATATCATAATCGAGCCAATTACTATAAATAAAGGAATATTTAATGTTCTATATATCACTTGAGATAAACATTTAAAAAACAATAATACTATACTATCCTTGTAGCCTTAGTCCAGGTAATATAATTATTTGTAACCATTTGGGGGATCAAGCAACATACACCTTATATAACCCATGAATTTTAGGAGTAGGGTTTATAGACTCTTTATATCCTGAACTATGGGCATAGATCCTCATTCCCAATACTTTAAAAATTACAAGCTATGTTCACATGCATACTTATCCATTTACCACATATTTCATATCTAAACTACACAAAACAAAAACACATAAAATATTCAATTTACATTTAAATAAACATTTGAATCATTATCAATCTTTATCCTATTTAAAAATTTACCATTTACATACAATGATCTATTTAAACATCTGAACATTCTATACCATAAAATATTTTGGATAATTAACAATTACCAGACATTTTCCCATTTGGCATATTTTTAAATTCTCATTCATTTTCCAATGTGACACATTTAAAAATTGACAAGAATTTACCAATTTAACATGTTCACCATTTCAAAATAATTATCCAACATTTTCTATTCTAGTAAAATTCACATGTCAATTACCATAATATCTTTTTTTCATCAAACCCATTCTATATTAATTAAAATATCCCTAGGTACCCTATCAATGTATACATTCACCTAAAAATGATTTTTATTTAACAACAAACATATGAACATTTTCAGCATAGACTTTTCCATATTAAAATTAAATTCACATCACAACATTATACTATTTATTTCTTCTGGAATGTTGTAAAAATACATGGTTGGCGCTGATGTGGTCTATTCATTCTCAATGTTTCTAATGAGGTTATTGAGGGTTTTAATTTATAATTCTAATTTTTTTCTCAAATAAATGTAATGTCATCAATTCTAAATAAGATAGAACAATTAACGAAATAACACAATAAATGTCATCTTCATTAATATGCGATGTAAAATTAAGACCACCTATGTTGAATCCTTAGAATAAAACTTTCTTGATAATTTACATAGATCAGGATTCAAGCACCCTTTGAAGCATGTGCCTTTGATATGATGATAGAATAGGGTATTAGGGATTCTAATGATGAAGGATAAAACACTCTAGCCAGAATATATAAGTTAGAATAATGAGAATAATTATACAGTCATGGAATTTCGATATGAATCCAATGTTAGACCAACCATTCTTTAATCGATGTAGATCAACTATAGTTCATCCATGGTCATCTTGTCTCGTAACTCGGGTTGAGGGATATGAATGGGGAGTAAAATCAAGTGAAAAAATAAAATCATTATGGGGAAGTGGATAAAACCCAATTTCAATTTGGGGTGGGGTTCTACCATATGGTTTTCTAGACTATGCATCAACCATGCAACTACCTCGGTCCCAGATGGGTCCAAGTCCAACAATTACCTATGGATTACAGAAGCTTTGAAAACATGTGCATCAACTATTCTGAATACCTATATCCAAGTCTCCACTATATATATCTCTCCTTTTAATAGAGCTTTATCATGGATCCCTCCTCCTAACTAACATTTTTCGGGCACAGAGATACTTCAAACCATATGCCAAATGTGGGACATTTACACGATGGAAAACTTCCCCTTTTTTCTATGTCATGAACCCTCTAGACACCCCCAATACTCATAATATAGTCCTAAAACATTCCATTAACCAAATTTAAGGGATTTATGTAAAAAATTAAACATGTACATTCCTTCATGAGGTCTGAGATCTTATAATTTTATCCTTAGTAATTGTAAATATGTAATAGTAAAAGGGGCCAACATTGGGACTCCAGGGTTCATGCAATGTAGTTTCTATTAATGAATGTTTAGTTCATACCCTGGGAAATATAATTTTGAATACATTAATGAGGGAAAATAACTTTATGATAATAATTGAGAAATATCATAGAAGAACTAATGTCATCACTAATATAAGTGTTATGGAAAACATCAATGAATTATTATATTTATATTGATAATAAGTTTAATGCCATAAACATATATTTTTGGGTTTTATTTAATGAGAGTCTCACCTGATATAAAATATTTTGATATAAATATATGGAAATAAAACTCACTAGTTGAGTACATGTTTCAATGGAACATTTAGTTGAGGAATATTTTCATTAAATTTTATAGACATGATTTTAACGTTATTGATAGCTATTTGGGATAATATTATAATTAATGACATTAAACTATAGTCATGTGATATTATTTGGATTTGAAAAAACTATAGGTTGTATTGACTATAGTAGTGAAAATATTATTTAATTATTATTTTTCAATACTTTATGTCATATTTTTTAAATTTTATATGAATATTATAAAATTTATTTAGATAAAGGAAAACCCATAGGGTGGTTGACAACAAATCACATCCAATTATGTGGGTGGCTTTAAACACATGTCCATTGGATAATAATGTTTTTGTGAAAATAATTCCTTTACATATTGTCCTGGTTAATATTTCATTTTTTAGATAATAAATTTCATGGATTATTTTTAATAATGAACGATGTTATTAAATTTGAGTTTTAGATAATAATGTCAAAATAATAATGTTTATGAAAATTATCCTAAGGTAGAAAGAATTAGTTTTCAATTATTGTGGATCTTCTAAAATCTTGAATCTAATTTTTAGTGTTTCATGCATAAATGTTTAAATTTGGATATTTGTTTCATGGATTAAGGGATTACTGAATAACCAATTAAGGAACAACCAAATGATTAAATTCATTAACATTCTTTATATTCACACACGTTATAATAATTTTTCTTCATTATGGAAATTATGGTAAAAATATTATCCTAAAAACCTAATATTTATTGAACTAATTTTATTTTAAATCGTCAGAAAATTATGGATTTTCGGCTTTCAATATTCCATTTACCTTCCAAATGTTTATTATAAATGAAATCAATCACTCCCAAAAAATATGTACACATTAACTTTAGGTTAATATCTTCAAATTCCATCAATATTATCCGTCATAAAAACATATTTATATATTATTCTATATGGAAATTTTCGTTATTATTCTCTCTTAATAATAGGATATTTCATTTTCTCTTTTTTTTATGTGGGAATTTGAAAACTTTATTTTTGAAATATCTATAAATTGATTATTGAGATTATGTTTGGATTATTTGAACCAAATTTAGTAAAGGTCGGGGAATATAACACCTAGAAAATTCAAAATATTAAAACCATGTTTTATTGTGTGTGTGACACTCAACGCCAAAGGGTTTAAGTAAATAAAAAATATCATGGACTTTCAATAGATTTAATGTTATAAATATATTATATATTTAGGAATTCCATTAACCCTGAGTTGTCATCTTTCACATAAAACATTGTGTTTTGTGGTGTAACATGCATCTAGGACATTATCTAATATATTTCATTATATAAAATACTGAGTTCTTCCAGACACAATTAATATTATTATTAAAAATAAAAACAATCTCAAACCCATTAAATTAATGGTAATGAATAGTTTTAACAAAATTATTAAAATATATTTCTTTATAAAATGGACACAAATTAATTAGAAATGAATAAAAAAACAATTGAAAATAATGGAAATGTTATTATGAAATTTTAGTTTTATAGATGAAATGACGCTTTTACTAAAAAATTAAATCTACTAGTATTAGTTATTTATATTTATTAAATATATAAATTATATATTATAATGAAATATTTTCATAATTTATCCAAAAGTTTTTATGGGTAGATGATAATAAAAAATACAATTTTGTGCCTCTAATATTTATTTTTCTAAATGTAGTTTTCCTCTTTTTAATGGAACATTTAATTAAAATATTAATTTTGATTATATTATAAAATTTATTTGAAAAAAAAAAATTAATATGGGAAGGTCTATTTTCAAAATTATCATTGGTTGAATGTTTTGTATTCTTTGGAGATGTTTCAATTTTTTTTTGAATATTAAAAATATTGAATTTTAATGGAAACCTTTTTTTAATATTAATTATTTATAATGATAAATCATATTTTTAGTTGGTTATAAAGTTAAATTTGACAAATTATACATCTATTATTATTATGTTTCTCATTGTAAATGTTTTTAATTTTAATTTATATATAAAACATAGTGAAATTTTGTATATTTTCACTTTTAAAACATGTTCTCCCATTTGGTCTGCCTATATAATATCACAGTAATTAATAAAAATTATCTTCATTAATATGTAAAATATGATTCCTTTTTTGGAATATACATAATTTATAAAATATATTATGGTCCAATTTTTTTAAAAAAATAATTAGTGATGGAAAGTAACATAATTACAGTTATTAAGGTGAAAATGATTCTGCTTAGTGGTTAAAAATTACTCTTTATAGCCAAAATCTATTAACATCATCTCCAAACCCCATTTCCTTGAAATACCACAATCATATATTCTCTGTTATATAAATTTTCATTATTTTAGTTACATTTTGTAAGTTATACCTCCTAATTGTTATTAACTTTTTATATTTAAGAGAGTGTCACTCATCCACCAATATAAAAGGGTACTCAACCACTCACTTATTCAAAACTATAAATTCATTTGGAAATAAAAAAACATATATAATGGACCTCCCAACATTGAAAAATGATTCCTATATTCCTCACATTGTTCTGAAATTTAGGGAATAATGTATTTTGTTATAAACTACAAAGAGTTAACTGAAGAAGAAGTAATGTTCTATAATGATCACTTTTATTTTATTTGTTTCCCCACTCCTTTTATTATTATTATATCATTATTAAATAATTAAAACAATATCATAAATTTTCTATGTTATTGTTTGGTTATGTCTATTAACTAAAACATAACACACATCAATCAAGTGATATATATAATCATTTTTCATATGTACAAAAGAATATTACCACGTGAAGTAATGTCATTAATTATTCCATTACTATCATTGATGGTTGGGAATATTTTTAATGAACGAAATATTACTAAATAATTATTTCCTGTGTTATTTAATTATATCTATTATTATGCGAAGTTTTTATAAAAATCATGCACTAAATTTTTATTGTGATGTGTTATTATATTTAAAAGAATCTGAAGCGTAATTACCATTGATAATATAGTCATGTTTTATTGATGAAAATATTCATTTAAATATAGGGTATTAACAAACATAATTGACATATAAAATAGAAGTGGTGGCCTCTCCCTATAGGATCATACCTTATGAATCCAATTTATTTGGACTTCTGATGGAGATTGAATATTAGGGATATTTCATTCACAATGCCCTTGTTGAGATCCCATAACTAATTCATGAGTGAAACTATTTACGGGAAAAGAAAATCTACATCAAGATCACAACTCAAATCATATATGCTTAACCACCCAATTAATGTATACCAATCATACACCTTACTTGTAGGGGGTTTTTAGGTTTATTAAAGGGATATGTTTTATGTTCATAGAAATATAATTATGTATATTATTTATTATATAATAAAAAATATATTTTCATCATGTCATTATTAGTTTATAAATTATTTCATATTTGATATTATAAAACATAAAATTTAATTTTGTGGAGTATTAAAATTTAACTGAAAAAATAATTTTGAAAAATTAATTAATATTTATGTAAAAATATTTTATAAAAAATTTGTTAATAAATAATTAATATTGAATATAAATAATAATATTATTTTCTTGAAGTCAAAAGTAATTTTTATAAGTGATAGAAAACAATTATTACCAAAAATCATCTTATATGTCAATAAATGTAGATTCCTAAAATGAAATTGAAAATTCAAAATTTTGGATAAATTATGATAAATCTAATTTTGTTTCTTGAATTAAAATATATATATTATCCAATTATGAATTTTTCATTTTGTTATAAGACAATCCAATATTTATGTGAATTTTAAATATCGTATTAATATATAGTGTGTATTATGACATCATAATAACAAAAAAGTGTTATATTATATACTATAAAATTTATTAATGTCCAAAAATATTGTTTCCTTTTAAAATGGTGTGATTTAATGATTATTTGTTTATTTTTTAAATCCATTATCTATACTCCAAAACCATTGATATATCTTATGGTTTTTAAATACATTCATTAAAAATAATAATCACATCCACATAATCAAGGGTATAATTTAATTATGTTCATCCCATTCCATATAAAATAACTACAACTATTTACATTTGATAGAAAACATGGTAAAATCATAATAAGATTATCATTTTTTGTTATTTTATTTTATAGAGTCCAAAACCTATGTTTTTGTTATATTAAAGAAAACCCCAATGTTTTCATATATAAATGAACACATTATCCAATTTATTTCATTAAAATCCATTCAATGAGTTCTTAATATTCCCTCCACTATTTAGAGTCCTCCCCAAAGATCTAAAAATTTCCCAAGATGAATATCACAAGAATTTGGAAAGACAAACTCTATAAGGGTTCTTCACCTTCTCTTATATATTAATGTTTCATTTTTATCATATGACTTATATTTCTAATCAACAATTAGTTGACAAGCCATTAAATATCCCTATTAATAAAACATTCATTTAAAAATCACGAGAGACCCATTTATCTGTCATCAAACCATTATATTAAATTTAATCTGAAATTGTTTTGTTGTCAAAATTTAAATGTGATTTTCTAGGAAAAAATATTTTGTAGTGAATATCGGGAGCATTTCAAATCAAGGGTTATTAACTTTATAAACATGTAATTGTTTGACATGGTAAATGTATTTATTGATTTAACACTCTTTCATCAATGAATAAATAAATTAGTTGAATGAATCCATGTTTTATAATATATATATAACACATAATCATTAGAATGAAATGAATATGACAGGTGCACCTAGAATTATATATCCCTCTAATGACTTGGGTAATGTTTAATATCATGAGGTATAATTTTGGGACATGGAGTTATCTCTATTGTTTTATAAGACATGGTCAAGAAAGGTTTCTTGGAAAATATCCTTGGCCTATTATTATAGTGAATCATTTTATGGTTTTTCCACATTTCCCTTGTTTCTATTATGATTATAATAATATATCATGATTCATGATTCTTGTTTATTGTTCATACTAATTTAAGCATCATTAATTTTGTTAATTTATTACGTGTATTACCTTATTCATTTTAGAGATGATTAATCCCTTTCTAGGCCTTATATATTTATCCTTTCTTATGTATTTATCTAGGTTACACCATGTAGTTTTTAAGACAACATGTTAAGAGAGATTTTAATTATGATTATGAATTTAATATTTCAATAGGTATATAATGTACATAATCACCAAATATATAATACCTCTCAATAATTTTTGTTGTTTTATGTTTAATATTATGTAATAAATTATTAATTAATTTGACATAAATATATGGGTTTTCATATTTTGTATAAAATCACAGTTTATTTATTTTTGGGAATTTGATCATAAAACTCTAGTGCACTCTTATGAAATAAAACTATGAATAAGAAAAAAATTATTATTTTTGTATGTAAATTATATATTTTTTATCCTGAAAATGTATATTTCTTTGGAGACTACAAAAATATGTGGCTTTAGTATAGTTGTACGCAGGGGTAAGCCTCAGAACACAACATTATGAAAGACTCAAGCGAGAAATGTTACACAAAATGGGCTTTGTAGAAGAATCCATTTTAACACTCCAAGAGGATATTCATTGGTAAATTCATAATGTCATTAGAAAACATTATAAAGGGAGGAAAAAAATATCCATCAGATTATGTTTTCAGAAATACATCATGGATATCATTAATTGAAGCCAAGAAATTGATAAATCATATAAATATATGTAAATTATATGTTATCCAACTAATATTATTGGATTATATTTTATTGTTTGATATTTTAAAATAATCATCCTGAATATATTTTTGCTATATCAATGGCCAATATTATATGGAATTGGGATACCATTCAATGTGATGGGTAATGTGATGTATTCCCCAATGAGATACACAACCCGATTAGAGCTGGAGTCACTAACATTGTGATAATACTTGGACTGTAGACTCATCTAATGAATAGAATCCTAGATCTGGTGGAATTTCCTAATCTAGATAAAAAAGAACATGTTGCAATTCAGTACCTTATGTGACAATGTCATCCAAAATTAAATGGATTATCTGATATCATAATCATGAAATAGTTGATCAAATCCATTAAAAATATATTATCCATCCTTCAATGTTCTGAAAAAGATATGGTTATACTGGTTGTTTATCATGTGGATGGAGAATATGATTAGTGGTTGAAATTTATCATGAATATATATACTGATTAAGAGATCAAGGTGATGGGGTTGATGGGATTATAGGAATTTTTTGTAAAATAAATCCGCACACCCTCCGTCTTAAAATGGAAATGTATTTTCATTCCCTCTATTAAAAATAAAATAAATATATCATGTAATTTAAATAATACATCACTATAATTTCATGATATTCCTAAATATTTTTCAGTATCCATGATTTCAATGCTTTTACTTATTATTTTCTATAAATCCGTGTCTATAAAAACCTTGGTTATCCAAGAAATTGATATAAATGAGTAAATTATTTTATTTTCCTTCAATGTAGAAATGGATATTAGTGTGTCTAATGGCTATAATTAAGATAAGATGATGAAAATGGTGTTAAATTATAATGTTCTGATTTAATCAGTTAATGGTGATTTGAAATTTTAACATTCCACTTGTCAATGGAATAGAAACAAACTCCTTCGATATTGTCTAAGTGAACACAGAAATACTTTAGTTGCAGGAAATAAGGTAACATAAATTGATATTTTGTAAATGAGAGCCACACCTTGGCAATGTAAGAGAAGAATTGTCTAATAAAATTTTAGACTTTTTTCATTTGTTCTACCACAAGGACCCAAGTAACATTGTATAATAATGAACTAATAAATGGTTTTTTATAGGAAACAAAAAAGCTCCAATGTAGAATGGGAGACATTTTCTATCACAACTGTTGAGGAGGATTCTAACAACTATGGGATGATAAGCACATTTCATATTTTTTTCTTCTGTAGAAAATTAATTTATTTAGTGTGGATTTACATATTCATTTATATCACAAATTATTTGTAGATTGATTCTTACACCACAAAACATCAGGGAAATAGGGTAATTTCTGAAAATTAGAAAATTAGAAATTATTGCATGAAATGTATATAACTCATCCCCATTCATAATTTGATTGTTGAACTTCCCAACAATCCATATCATACTCCCTTTGGTGTGATATGATAATAATATTGACAAGGATTATAATTACTTATATGGGGCCAACATAAATTTTTTAGATGGAAAAAACTCTTTGTGTTAAAAACGTCCCATGATCATGTAAAAGTATATGGAGGAAGAAGAATCTTTTTTAGCAATAACATCTCATGAATGGATATTTTTGACGTATGGGAAATAATATCTTGATCAAATTATTGCTTATAAGAAATGTGATATCCTTGAAGACATTCTCAATATTATGGAATACACTGAGGTTTTTCCAATGGAATTTCATATTGTTCCTCCTACCTAAGATGCTAAATTTTAGATCAAACATGTACAAGTGGAATTACCATAATAAAAAATACATATAAATTTTCCGTTATAGGACTTGTGGAGATGAATAAATATCTAGAAAAGGTGTTATAAACATTATTTCTTCAGCATGTGGTGAACTAATCAACATTAACAAGATGAAGGATGGGTCAATGCGCAATTAAAATGATTATCATGAACATAATAAGATCAAGATAATTAATAAGTATCCCTATCCAGGGATTTATTACCTGTTCGATTAGCAACATGTTTAACAATACATATACATGGTTGATATGTGGTTGATATAATATCTTTTTGCTGTGAAAAAGGTGGATATCCCCCACACATCATTTCATTCAAGGCATGAGCACTATGATAGTATTATAATTCTTTTAAGGATAACAAATGCTAATTTAATATTCATGGACAAGATGATTAATGACATTTTTGATTAACTAAAAAAATTATTTGCATTATAGATGACATTATTATATTATATAAAACCATGTAAGAGCATGATAAAAACCAAATTAATGTTCTATAGACCATTAATAATTATAATCTTTTTGATAAGTAGAGATAACGTGAGTTCTAGTTGTATGATGGATATTTACTAGGGAATATCCACACAAACAATGTTATATCTATGGTCCCTTAAAGTTCATAAGAAATTTATGGATGGTTGAGGGAAAAATTATTGACTGATATATGACTTTTCCACTGATTATATTGGTATTATCATCGATTTCATATAAATTTAGAATGATTTCAAACGTAGTTACAATGTTAAATAGGAAGAGAGAAAAGTTTTAATGGAATGACTAATGTGAATAAGTGTTCAAGAGATGAATATGATTCTTATAAATGCATATATTCTTACAGTTACAACATATGTATAACTTTTCAATGTATCTAATGTTGCAACAAAAAGTGATTAGGTTGTGTGTTAATGTAAAATGACAAAGTCATACAATATTCATCAAAGTAGATGAAATTTAAAGAACACAACATCCCATAACTGGATATAGAATTCACTATAGTAATCTGCAATTTTAAAATATAGAGGAATATTCTCTTTGTGGATAGTTGGATATATATTTGAATAATAAGGACCTCAATTATTTGTTAACATATAAAGAGATTAATATGTTCTAATGAATATGGATAGATCTAATCATGAATTGTGACTTCTCAATTCACTATCTTCTATATAATGTGAATAAAGTGATATAAAATCATGTATAAAAGATCAAAAAATTATATCATTAATTATTATTGATAGGGATTTGATCTTCATATTTTTAGAAAGGATGGACATGAGAATCATAAAAAAGGGAACATCATCAATCCTTTCACAAATTGTTTCACAACCTTCCATTCAAAATATTTAAATGGGTGCTGAAAGGGTTGATATTTGAATTTAGAATAATGTGAAATATTCATGAAATTTTGAATCCTATGTGTTCAATGATAATGAATAATTTGATTAATGAATAGGTTTAATATTTTTTGCAAAATAAAATATTGATTTAAAGTAAGAGGTGTAACGACCCAATGATTTTCAACGTAAATTCATGTTTTAAAAATATTTCATAAAATTGCATGAAATCACAACACAATGAACAAATATGTTCTATGCAAACAATAATCTTAATTTTGACAAATTTGTTTTTTTACTTTTGAAAATTGGACATACACAGTTGTGATCAATATGATGTTTGGAGTCCAATAAAATAAACATTATTTTTTTTGAATAGTAACATACCATAATGAATATTAACATACCCTTATAAATAGTGATATACCATAAATTCTAGTATCCTTAAATATAATAGTATATACATAATATTCATGTGGAAGCTTCATGTACTTATATCTTGGTATATGAAAATAAATGATTATTTTTTTATTATTTTTCGATAATATTTTGAATTTAATTAAATACTATATTATTCATATTTATAAAAATAATTCTGAAAAATATATTTAATTTTTGTATTTTACACACCAAAAAAATGGTTACGATGAATTTTTTGAATTTTTCATAAATACCAGAATCATTGATGAATAATAAAATATGTTAATTCACAATAAATGTTAAAACCATAATTTTTGCATCATGCATGTGTCTTGGATGAGGTAAATGTTAATTGGTTCAAACTCACATGAAAATATTACAATATTTTGTCACATTAATAATTATTATTTCTTGTCTTATGGAATAATAATAAACTGATGATTAAAATATAAAGAAACCCCTCCACCCCTCTACTATAGAAACCCCCCACACTCTCATATACTCTCCACTCCTCTCACTCCTTGTGACGTACAAAAATTATTCCCGCATCTCTCCCCAACATACGTTACCAACTATATAAGCCTTTATTCTCCTCAGAAGTCCCATACCACTCCCACTAATAGGTCCTCAATGGAGGTAAACTGAAGAGGTAAATTCTTCTTTCTAGTTATTTATTTCTATTTATGTTATTTACTTTTCTATTTTCTTTCCTAAACCCCCTTAATTAAAAAGGTATGATAACTTTAGTAAAATAAATATACACTAATTTTATTATTCTAATGGGATAATTCATTATCATCTCTCCTTTCCACTTTTTTTATATGAAATTGATGAAAACATCGTTTGAGATGTGTTAATTTATTACATTAAAGGATGATGGTTTATCAATTTCTATTACAATATTTTATTCTGGTAATGAAACCATTATTATGGTGAACCATACTATTAAATATTTATTTTACTTTATGTGTTGTTATGAACTCTTCTTTCACACATGACATAAAATAATAATTAAAAACATGATAATTATCTGAAAAATCGACAAATTAATTCAAGTGTTTGTTATTTAAATTTTATATAATGATTGAACATCACTCAAAGTAACCAAATAAAACATTAATCAATTTAACCTAATAAATATTCAATAAAAAAAATATAACTTCAATTCTGGACAACCACCTTCATCATACATGATTATCTGAACAGTAATATAAGTGAACTGATCATTAAAACAATGTAAGAAAACAGACCCAAAAAAATTCCATTGAACTTCATAACCAATAAAAATGGTTTTAAATGAACATAAAAAGATTACAATAAATGTTATAAATTTATAATTTGTTCTGGAATTATTAATTAATGAACATATTTTGACTATTTAGGACATTGATATGAAGCGGAGAACTCAATCCGACTTACGGTAAGGGATCCCCTCAATTTCACTTTTATTCCAAAATTTCATCTATGTTATACTGTTTTATATCAAATTAATACGGAATGGGGTATGGTTAAAAAATCCCCCATACATTCCTCAGGATGTTTAAATGATGATAATCCCATTTTTTCCTCACTAATCCTTCTTTAGTACCCATGATACCATTCCAATATTCCCTGTGGGATTTAACCTTAACCTCCTTTATTCATTCGGGTTTCATTATCATTATTTTTATGTAAATGAGATCCTATATTAATATAATTTTCATAATATAAATTCTATGTTAGTGTTATAAAATCATGTAACATGTTCCATTCATCATTATAATTCAAGGATATAAATGATTTTAAGTGATTCCCTCCACAATACTTTCCGATAAGAAAACCGATTTTGAGGTACCTTTGTGAATTTTTACCTAAATTCAAATGCATCCTATATTATGTTTTGAGTCACAATTTTTTTCATAAAATAAGTATTTTAATTTTTAATACATTTCCGGTTCACTTATTTTTCTGAATAATGGATTGTCCCCTTTTCAATTTTAAAGGCTCTATAGTATTATCTATAAAACTACTAAGAAATATTTTGATGAAAAAATATCCTGAATACTTTTCAAACATGTTGTCCAATATACTTCATATCACTCACCAAGATACATATATTTTTCCCGTATTTTTGTATGATTGTACTTTATTTCCATTATTTCATGGATACTTTTTGGTTACGCCCATATATTATTATTTGTTTCATGATTATGGTACCCAATTCTTACCATGGGTAATCCATTTGTTTATTTGAGATTTATTATCTATGATTCATTATGTGGAATTGATATTCATGAATGTTTAAGAGGGGTTCACCCAAATATTTCAGCAATTCATTGGGTAATGTTTTGCATCATGATATGTTATGTGCGATGGTCTTGGTAGTCATAGTGGGCTTGTCGTACTATGTGATACATTCTTGGTGGTTTCCCTAGACTCGTACGAAATTCATGTTTCATGTCATTGTAACATTATTATGACTATTTGATTATATGATTAAATGTTTTCATTTTAAGTTCCATATTTTACATAACCTTTTAGGTCATCATGATACTTTTTATATCTTAGGTTCTAACGTTTTATTCTTATGTTTATTTGCTTACTGGGATTTTTCAGTCATTCCTTTTTTAATGTGATTCCCAGGGCACCCTTTGATTATTTAAGGGAATAATGGAAGCTAAGAGCACTTTATGAAGACTAAATAATGATATTTTATATTTATTTCCATGTTTTCAGTTTTATATATGTATTCTTTTAAGACACTAGGCTTTATAATCCATGGCTTGTACTATAATGTATATTTATTCTTAAAATCATGTAATGTTGTATGAAAGGCTATGGTTTCTATAGTTTGTATCAAATATTAGACTTGTTATTTTTGGGGATTAGTAATAGATATATTATGTAAGAACTATAAGGATGAGATACAGTAAATGAAAACTTCCTTATCTTTTTGAATGTAACGAGTATGTCGACTGTCATGAAAAATACATCAATGTTTGGGAACAGGTTGGTTGAGGCGGCTCTGGAACAGATGTACCTTGGATTGGAAACTCCGACAATGAGTTTCAGGCCTAAAGTAAGGTATCAAGGTACATGAAAACAATCCTTATTTCCCTCTTGGGATCTCACTCATGGGAGATATGATTTGTTAAATTCAATATCTTAGTACAAATAATTATTAAAGCGAATAAAAATCCCATAAGAATATAAGTTAATAAATAGTTAAAGTATAACCTTATATTAACCCTAAAAAATGGAAATATACGATATAATTGTCTTTTATATGATTATACCTTTATTTTAAATGTTTTTTTATTATGACCAATATCTAGTCATTTAAGGCCTCTAATTACACCTTCTTTTTCGGAGTTAATGGAGGGAAATAGAATATTGTGTTCCTACTATCAATGTGAAATGGAATGTGATGATTTCTCTAATGATATGCCTGATATGATGGGAAATGGTTATAAAAAATTCATTACAGTACTTTATTAGCATGCTCAAGTTTTGAATAATAACTGGAATCATGTCGATCACCCTCCTCCTCCTAGGAATGAACATGTTATTTTCGAATCCAACAAGCTGAAAAGAACACCCATGTTTATTGGATCATTTGATCCCTTCCTCACAAAACATTGTATTAAATCCATTTAAATGATATTCTATGTCCTCCAATGCTCAGATGAATAGAATTTCTTACTTTCATTCTATTGTTTTAATGGGAAAGTTGATTTGTGTTAGACAGTAATCATGAATACCAATCCCATTTAAGAAATTTATTCCATAGATATAGATGAATTCATGATATTGTATTTCAATAAATATTTTCCATTAACCCTTCATCTCTGGATGGAAATAGAGTTTCTTGTAATCATGAAAAAGGATGATGATTCCATATGGGTGTATGAAGTAGACATTACAGCACAATAAAGGTATGTATCTAGCTTTTTCTTATACAAAAAAAGTATGTTGGGTCGCCCCTTTCTAGGACTAATGTTGTGTTTACAAAAATAATTGTCGATTAGGGACTTCAAAATTAATGAGAAGATTTTCCATTGATCCCTCAAGGTTGAAATGAATAATGGATAATTTAAATGGTCTATTGGGCCTAGTTATAAGAAGAGAAAAATAGAGAGAAACATTGGTAGTTCAATAGAAAATCACATTATGGAATGAGCCTGGCTATCCCACTTGTACGATTCTTGGGTAGAAGAATATTGGGAGATGACTAAAGGGAACTAATATTTTCTTAAAATGTGGAAAATTGGGATATATGGATAAAATCTTCTGACAAGATATGAATAATCTGGTTCATGTGTAAGAATAAAAGAATGTTCATATCAACACTCATTCTATAATGCGATGTTACAATTGTGAGTAGTTTGGGAATTATGTGAACAATTTCTCTAATCCATGGTTTGTCAAATGTGATAAAAAACTCCATTGACAACATTATTTTTTTAAATATAGGGTTTTATCAAACCCGATTGACATAGAAAATTAAAGTGATGGCCTCAACAAGTTAAGAAATATTACTATTATTCACACTCTTTTCCAATATCAACCATCCATGAATCCATTTATTGTCACTAAAAATAAATGAATAAAATATTTAATCCATTGATATATATCTAATTTACTCCAATGTAACCACTAATATATCATGAAGATCCTCCAAAGCATTTGGGGTCACACACTCATGTAAGGGATACTCACCTTCTCTTATTTGTTCATATTTTTTTATTATATTATTCCATCCATTTCATGTGCTCATAATTGTATAAGAATTTACATGTCCATATTACTAGCAATTTTTTGTCCATATTTTGAGTGACCCCATTATATCTCATCAACCCATTTTATGAATTTTAATGCGATGTTGTTATGCTGTTGAAATTTCACTTTCATTTTCATTCCGAAATCAATTTTGATGTGAATACCATTCCCATTTACTACTAATAGTGATAACCATTATATACATATAATTTATAGAAATTTTAATGAAATTAATTTATTTTACACTCCATGATGATGGAATAGAATTAGAATATGAATGGATCCATTTTTATCTATGTAGAACACTTAAGCATGACAATGAACTGATTGTGATGTTTACACATAGATTTATATTGTTCTTTAATTAATTATGTAACATTTAGTTTCTCGACCCATTATTTTGGGACAACGAGTTAACCTGATTTCTTTATGGGGAATTTCCAATTTTTATTTCATTGTAGTCAATGATGGAATATATTTATAATGCAGTGTTTCAAGTGATTTACAAATTTTCCATGTTCCCTTTTATGATTATCACGATATATCAGGAATTATTAATAATGTTGATTATTCTTAATATCATTATCAGTAATTAATATTTATATTTTCTAACATCCATTACCATATTCTTCTTATTCAATGTTCATTCCCAAACATTACATTATATCTCCCCCCATTCTTCTGTGTGACCCCACATTATCCCATGTAGTTTTATGTGTGAGAATGTTATGGGTGTTTTTAAAAATGATTACATTTTTCATGTTGAAATTTTTATTTCAGAAACTAATTACCGATTACACTATATTTATCGAACTTCTGGGTTGTATTATGTTTAATATTATGTAATAAACCAGGAATTATTGGGAAATAAATGGTTCTGTATTCATAATCATAATATATTTATAATTTATAAATGTTATATATGATATTTATAAGGAATGTATTCTTATTTATTTCCTATATATCTCATTCATTCATGTTTTTAATTTTTTTAGAATATGATAACATTGTTTGTGTATGTGTGGACCACTGCCTCATAAAAGAGATATAATTCATTCATACATTACATTAATGTATTAAGAATTGGTTTAATAACATAAATTATAATTGAAATAGAAAATATAATCTAATTTAAATAAATAGAAATATCATTAACTTTTTTCCTTATAAAATGAATGTAAAATGGAAGCAGCGTTCATTCGTATGTATGCACTACCATTTACCTGAACGGGTCATCTCATCACATATAACTAAATATTTTATATAAATCTATCTGAATATATGTTAACTATATTGGTTAATTAAATCAGAGGATAACATATTGAGATGATTAAATCATGATAAATGTTGTTGGTATAAAAATAAAAGGTCAAAGCGTAATAAAAAAACAAAGAAATTAATACCCAAAATAGTTAAAATAATATAATATTACTAATAATCAGGTAATATGATATTTAAATAAGACCATATATGATATTATAAATATTATTATGGTTCATGTGAAATTATATAATAGGAATAATAACATTTTATAATAGGTTAAATAGTGTTCAACCAAAAGGATGTTTGAGATAAGTGATATCATCTTAATTTCATTTTATCAAGGAATATTGTATTTCTAGGAAGAATGTGGTTTTCATATATTCTATATATATTCCCTTTGACAAGTTATAACATTAATAATTCATTATTAATAGTATTTTAAGAATCAATATTAATTAGTTATTCTGTGGTCATTTGAATTTAATATTACAATGTTGTAAAAATTTAATAACTCTATTTCATTTTATTAGGTTATATAACTACTTAATTATCTTTAACACTATAATATTATGTGATTATGGTATATTACTATATGCTATAGTATTTTTTCTTGTAATATTATACATTTATTATTTATTCACATAATTAATTCATTGATTAATTCTAACTTAAACATTATTTTAATTCTAAGTAACTATTTGATAATTGCAATATAACGAAGAATTAATAAGATTGAATTCACATTAATAGAAATTATATTTTCAACGATTATAAATATATTTCATTTTACTATAATCTAGTTATTTATTATATTTATTAAATTTTTGTACCATTTTTCAACACAATGGGAATTCAAATGTTTTATAATTATTTTTATGAAAATATGGGATCATTTATCGCTTTGGTCGAAAATATTTTTTCTTCTAAAAAATTTATATCAAAAAATTTTATCTAAAAATTCTTTATAAAATGTTTTTCCCTTCCAATATTATTTATTAAAATAATTTTATACAATTTCTTTTTAAAGAAATTCATGAAATAATCAATTATCATTCAATACATTGAATTATTTAATAAATTTTACCCAAAAAATGAATGTTTTATTATCATAGTATGGATCTAATCACTATCATTTCTATGAATCCCACTTTGATATTTTTCAAAGATCATTTTAATTTAATTGGTTTCATTTGTTGTTAATTTCTTTGACAAATATTTTAAAAATATTTTCCAAAATGAAAAGTAAATTTTTCTTCAGAGTTTTACAAAATTTAACATTTTAGTATATCTATTAGTAGATGAAAATAATGCTTTACTTTTACTCCACAATGTATATATTATTATGATAAAATATTATTTCTATTAGATTTTATGATTGATTTGGCCGATGAATGTACTGATATTCAATTTCATGACACATTTTTGTTGGCCCCATGAAATATGGATTCCCTTTAATCATTGGAAAATAAATTTTAATCAATTATCTCTATAATTTTTCATGGTTAGGATTACAATTTAAACATTTAATATGTTTACATATGATCTTTACATTGACAAATAATTGATTGACTGTGGAAATATTTATAAATAAATATCATTTACTGAATAAAGGTAATTGATAATAATTCATTTTATTTATATGATAAATCAATTATTTTATATATAAGGAACTCTTTGGAGATATAATATGTTAGTTGGGGAGTGGTTAATGAAATCACGTAGATAAATAATTAGTCTCATGAGATAAAATAAAGTCAGTGAAAAACTGTCCATGATTGTTTCCACATAGAATTTTGACGATTTAATCCCCACTGACATAAAATTTCTTGAGAATAGTTACTCAATGTATAGTGTTTCAAGTTATAGATAAATCACATTAGATTGTTAATAATTTCATATACTTTTAATATTATTATCAAGTGAATTTTCAATACTAAAATTTAAGCAAAATATTATAATTCTCGCCATATTGATTAAATGAAACTTGTTTTCATTTATTTACCTTGGAATAATATTTACACACTTCTTTCTCAGTTTATTGATTAAATTACATATATGAAATTTTGTTTAAAATTAAATATTGATTATTCTATCTGATTCATTATTAATTATATTGAACAAAAATATTACTATGTATTTGATCTCATTGTTATTTTGATATATTTCCCCATGATTCCATGAAGTGTATGACGAATGATATGAAGAGGGATTGTTGATGTAAAAAATGTTCTTATTGGAAAAGAAAGCTATAATTTAATTATTAAAAATATAATTTAAGTATGATTTACACATCTGGATTATAGATACTATTTAAAAATTCAATACTTTTAGATTTGATTCCATGGTATCATTGAAATGTAATGGTAGCAGGTAACTGCTCATGGATTCTACACTTGGGGTGTTTTAATTGGTATCAATGGTTGATTATTAGAAACCCTGGTAACTTTATTTAGGAAAGAATATATATTAGAGAAAAAACATTGATATAATATTTGAATATTAGAATAAATTAATATATGAATTTGTTGGGTCTGGAAAACAATACATGGAAGAAGAATCAAATTCTATGATATTTGGTTATGTAGAAAATAAAATCTAAAAAATAGTTTATGGAAAATTTTAAAATGAGGATAGGAATCCATGAATAATGGATATTTTATTCCTAGAAAACCATGGTATACAATCCAATACTCTTCATGGAATTCCACCGCTCCATGGGAATCCATAGAATGACATCATTTTCAAGATGAAATGGAACCAACATCACCTACGAATGAAATAAAATCCTTTTCTTAGATGAGATATAATTTCAACTCCAACAAATTTTTTACCACATAAATTTTATGTCATTTATAGATTAACGTTATGTTTTCTATACCCTATGAATTGAATTGTTCATGTGCATTGAAATCATTACTAGTATATAGAGAATGATTGCTCCACATCCCACTATAGAAGATCGACCATCCGAGTAATTGGTTCCTCAATTCATCCAGAAATGATCACCTAGGTGGATAAAGAAAAGTACAGAAACAGGGATCCCAATATCTGAGGCAGAAATTGAAATGGGTACAATAGTTCAAGATCCATCGATTCTCAAAAGGTAAACGCAACGCTTAACATTTTGGAATAAATGAAATTCAACCAAAAATAATGAAACTCAAAACCCCATATCAGGGATAATTTTTTGATGTATTAGAAGATGGAGCCTTTATCGTCCACTACCCCTAAATGTAAAAAAGATACCTAGAGGGATTCCTACCCCATGTAGAGAAACCATAATTGGATGGAACTCGACCTCTCGTAGAAATAAGTTAGAAAAGAAGATCCCATCACCATGTACCAAAACACAATTTGGGGGGAATGTTGGTCTGTATAGAAAAATGATATGCAGGGGGAACCCAAAATCATGTAGAAAAACTGTACATCAAAGGAACCCTTCCAACATAGAAATATTCAACGCAGACTACACCCTATCTTGTATATCCAAACTCTATATATGAGAAACCAAATCCAATATATGAACATGCTACAAATAATGTTGTATCCTAAAGAATTCATCTATATACTTCCCATCACATCCATTTTTCATTCTATTGGTCCCCACATTAGAACCTTAATGAATAATTATAATGGAATCATTCCATAGCCTCTTCTAAAGCCATCTAATAAGTATGATCAGATCTGTGGACACAAAAACATATTCTCTCGAGTATTAATACCCATGGTCAGTGGAGTCCAATTGGTAACCTCATTATAATGGGGGGGTGGGGGTCCTTGGAATGTTTTTATGTCTACATTCACATCGGATCTAGGGTTCATGATTTATAGGTGATTAGGTGGAACTCCCAATTATATATTGTTAACGATAGAGGTATGCTTGTTGTTCCATTGAGTCATATTGCATTATACTCCAATTATCACCTAGAAAAAGTCAGAGGTAATCCATCTTGGATTAATACACTAATACATAATGTGAGAGGTGGAACACTATCTCCACTTATCTAGCCTTTTGTACATTAATCGTATTAAATGGGTATTGAATCCCTCTTTCACTCCCTCTTCCATTGGTCTAATGATTCATCCACCAATGTAAAAATTTTATCATTTGATATCATGATCTATAACAACCCCTATTTTCCCACACTAATCATGACTCATGTGGGATTAGAGGTTACATAATGTCATGGAATATGTATGATCTGAAACCTCATATGGTCCGCCTATATGGTTTAATCTGCAAAACCATGCATCAAACATCAATGGTCCATATTCACAATTTACTATCACCATATACTGAATTTTAATTACGACTAACTAGTCTATATAAAAATCTTCCTTGAGGTATAAACCCAACACCAAAATTCACTCAAATGTTTCCAATAGGTTCAGATCCATCCCAGATTTCCATATATCATTTGCATCCCTTACATCACCAAACCTAATAATTCATATATATAGAAAAATATTTTTCCCACAATGGATAGAATCTATACTCTATGAACTTTACTCCACATCATAATATGTCACAAACCATATCTTATAAGGTACTAGTATCCTGGAATTCATCACCACATAATGTTAAAATGCATGCCTTGTTCCATGTCACATTTCATGATATGTCCATTTACACATCACAGAACTATGTGGATTCAGATTCCATATATGATTAGACATACGAGGTACATTTAATGCATTTGATCCCAATATGAAAATAAATTTTTTCTGAAAACAATTGAGTAAATTCTTGAGAACCTCATCATAAGGATTAAAATAACAATCATAGTTACCAAAATTAAAATAATTTTTCATTATATTTTAAACATGTACCATTAAGAAAGAACCTTAGATGCATTTTTATCACTCTGTTGATGGATAAGATTAGAAAAATATAGATGTTTTTGAAACCGCACATGCCAATAAATAATCATTAATTCTGGGAGATCCACGTCTTAATTTTGAATGAATAAAATATTAAAAAACGTTTCATAAATATATAAGAGTGACCTATAATATATGATAATTACCCCCACCAATTTTTTCAATTATGATTACCTACCATACACATGAACAATGTTATTTATATATCATTTTAGAGTCCATATCTCAAGAACCCCTACTAATGGATATCTTGATTTCAAAAAATCATGAATATGGGATATATTTGGTGTTTTTGAATCCACAATTTTTTTTGGAATCCTTTTTTTGTAGATAACATAATTTGAATGAATGATAAATAATAAAACCCCTCAGAATAAGTCATAATGGGGACGAAATTATTTTTTTCAAAAATACAAAGGCAAAAATAACTAGAAATAATTTGTCTATCAGGTCTTATTGATATTCTAAATGCGATGGAATATTCAATTATAAATAGAACACATTTTACTCACTATGGTATTACCAATTAAATCTCTTAAAAATAGTGAACCCATTGTTAATCCCTAACCATGGTGATGGAATCTCCCAAACATCAGACCCCTTTCTCTCAAAATTAAAAGTGCTGAAGAAATATTTATACTACATATATTTATTTATTGAGGTGATACATTGATATGATATTTTTTTGTATGTTTGTCTCATAAATTAATATAAGCCTTCATTATAACTCTCTTAAATACAATGGCATCTCACCTTTTTTGAAAAATTGTGCATTAGTGACTACACAAGAAAAGTCCTTGACCAATTACAAGACACCATCCCCAACATAGCATATTCAATTATGGGTTCCAAATAAATTCTTTTAGGAGTAACCCCACAATGGTACCTTCCAAACATTTGAGGGTCATAGATATGCCATTAATCATATGAATCCATGTAATCATCCCAATCAATGATGGTCAGTGATCCAGAACCAGGTTGATTCAAAAGCTATCTGAAACCATTTCTCAAGCATGTCCCCAATACATGAAAAAGTGTTCCTTTGATTCTATAGTTGGATAATGATGTGGTCACCAATAACATAATCCTAGTATAACAAGGTTCCCACCAATGGGCTCCTGGAAATAATCTTAGATGCCAATGTCATGTGGTTTTTCTTCCTCACCATGAAGAGGATACCATCCCATGGTCTACAAATGATGTTATGAATACATAGATATATAGTGATTACAAATAATGGAGATGATAACAAAAAATCCATAACATGTCGTAATACTTATTTTAAATGAAGAAGAAAACCCATCAAATACAGTGTCACACTATGAGTAGACACAAATCCTTTCACATTCATATCATTCCCTCCAATCAAATATGGTGGCACGTTAAAGGAAATCACAAATCCCTATACATGTATATCATATAAACATATAAAATATACCAATTAATCTTGAGGAAATTGGAATTATTTCTCATTAATATCAAACATTCCATTTAAATATAGAGGCTGACCACCATGAATTTAATTTTTTTGTAGATTCATATTATGAAATGTAGTCAAATGATATTGAAAATAATTAGAAGACACAAATTACTACTCATTCACAACAAGGAATCAATAAACAATCAGTGCCCATTAACAATAATATTGATGTATACACTATGGAATATCAATCCCATCAGTGAATTAAGACATCAAAAATAGACATAAGTTGCGGTATCCTTGTTGTAAATTAGGGGAAGATTCCTGTATATGCGCCAACAAAAGATGACTGTCAATATTTTCTGGTAAGAAATGGAGGGTAAAAGTATCCACATTCCTATGATCCAACACTAGAGTGTCCATATATCCATTTTCATATCATTTAAATCTTCCAAAATGTCTTGGAAATGAGGTAGGGTTAGAAATAAGTCACATTCAATATCTGAAAATAATTATAATATGTTATCATGATATTAGTTATATCATGAAGTTATGAATTTAAACATTCTTCCTCAAATGGGGTGATGCATTCCAATAAATGGATGGTCCCTCAAGAGAAATATTGCAACCCTAATATTTTCCATGAATTACATTGGGAATATTATACAGTAACTGGAAAATAAAATTGGTCACAAATACGCATTCCTACTATTGGTCACTGGTCAACACTAGTGACCACTCTAGGGTATTAATAAATCGATTCCATAATTTTTAATGCTTTCAGAGTATTCCAACCCCACCATTGTACGCATGTGAATATGCTACCAAATATGAAGGTCTTCACTTAAAACATGTGGCCCATATAAATTTCTAGATAGTGCCTATACTGAAATCACAAAAAAGTGACTATAAAATTATGATCAGTATCGTAGACATGATATTCGTGATGTTAAATTTCACGAGACCATAAAATCTATATAAGTTTTTTTTCATGAGACAATCGATAGATTTCCAATTTTTGAGTAAGTATCTGTTGTTGTGAAAGTCCTCAGAATAAAATTCCTACCATTAGCTCTAGAGTCCCTCTACACAATATCTACCATGATAGAATACCTCATGGTCCCAAACCTATTTATCATGAGATATTATATCCTGATGAACATCACGGTGTCCCTTATCAAGTCCATACGATCATATATTTTTATCTTCCTCCAATTTCTACATCCCACCCTAAAAGATATATATGGGTTATATGCAGCGAAAATTATCGATAAAGGCAGATGATGAGCTATGATTCCTATCCTCCCAATGATGCCATTCAGTTAGAGGCTCCACCCCAAAGTATAATTAAATATTGAAAAAAAATTCATTCCCATAAATATTAAATTATGATAGATCCCTCATATTATACAATGCTTTAAATTATAGGTCTAGTTATGCAAAAAACACTATCAATGAAATGACATATCCGTTCCCAATGAGAATACATGCTGGATAAATGATCTTCATTTGAACAACCAACAAACCATTTTTATGCCAATGAGGCCCCCATGATCCCCACTGCATATGATGAAATAGAGAATAAGTGTTCATGTGTGGATGATGAAGTAATTTATTCATTTAAAGAAGAAAAAATATGTTTCTTTTGAACAGTGATTTAGCTTCTAATGATATAATCAAAAAATTTTGTCCCTCATCCACTTTTTAATAAGATATTCCAGTTGAATATTCATAAGAATGTATACCCAATGTCATTATAAATCTATTTAAAACACTCTACCTCCTAAACTAAAAGTTCTTTCATTTCAAAAGGTAGACAAATCATGTTGCACTATTAGGAGGTCTCTATTGTTAAGTCAGTTTTGAAGTCTATATGTCCGCTCCATGACCATGATCCAAGAAGAATTGTAAATATAATAAATTATAATGCCTCAATTAATTTAGAGTATCGAGAACCTATGCCAAAATAAAAATACATACTAATGGGTTTTTTGAATAATTAGATTATAATTTTTTCAGACTTGGATTGTTTGAAATAAATGATATTTTCAATGAATGAAAAAGAGATTATGATGTTTATTTATAAAAAATATAAAAAATATACTAATTATGAATATAATAAATTGACATTTTTTAAATTTACTCACCATGTAGATTTCATCATATATCCATGTGATTGTATTGGAAATAGGTTCCAAACCACAGAGATCCAATAATGAAGAAACATACTATTTTTTCTAAACATTTGATATATATGATCCCTGTATAATACCCCCTTGATAAAATTAAAATTCCCCCACAAGACAACCCTATAAAATTATGCAGTAAATAAAATAGTTCATTGATAATATCCAACACTATTACAAGGGTGAATGTGTGTGTGTCATGGTTATATGTTCTTTAAAAAATCTGATATGGGTGGGGGAGAATATGGATACACACCCACACTAAGTGCTAATGGAATATTAATTAATCGTCAGATTTTTTATAGACCAAATTAGCCAATATATATTGTTGATTTACTATATATTAAATATTAAATCAATCAGTTAATCACACATTCTACGTAATTTAATTTCTAATGCCTTTGAGTATAATACACATAAGAAAAATAAATTATAATATCCATGATAATTTATACATAGTAAATTTGTACTAAACCCCCTACTTGACTAGTCATATATTATATTCATCATGATATCCTTGGGAATTAAAATATTATATATAAGTGATCATAGATGTATACTATTGAAAAACATAAAAACCATTGATCAAGTATTAGAATATATGAATATGAGAAATCGTGAATATGAGAAAAATATATTATTAAAATTAACATGAAATAGTAATTGTTACCAATAAAATGTAATAAAAAGAACAATATTCTAAAATTATCCTGAATATAAATTGTTATATTGGATTTGAAATTATAGATAACAAACATGCCCCAGAAAACCATAATCTAAGAATACAACATACGAATAACTATATATGTATGAATAAGATATCATAACCTGGTGGAGTAGGCCTTACAACCTGATTATTATTACATATTGGGCCTTGGAAAACATAATATGTACCATATTAAACACGGGATGATGACATGTGTACCCACTAGGGAATAAATAACTAAATTTGTTCCAAATTATTCTTAGGATACTACACATGATGCCTCATTGTCCTAGGATAGAACCCGTGTAACCTATTGTGAATAGGATACCGCCTAAGTAATAACATAGGTTTCCGCTAATCCACCTATGTTGTTATAGAATTACATGACAATAAATTTACACATTTTGGCATTATGAGTGATGAAACATTGAATATGTTATTAGAAAATGATACAATACCCCTTTAATCAATGATATTCATTCATATAATTTTGATCAATATTTTTTTGACAAGTAGTAATTTGAATATCCATTTATTCATTATCTTTATCGCCTCAAATACCATGAGAAACCATTATATTATTATTTGGGTTGTTTTTCAATCATACTATTTAAATTATTTAAGTTAATATTGGTGCTGTCTATTTTTTCATAATCAAAACTTATATCACTCATTCTCTTATACCCTTTGGTTTCATTTGGGGTAATCATTGGAATGACCATGTTAACCATCATTAACATAGTTCATATAGTATTTATAAATTACTAAATCCAATATGGGTTTATAATAAGTGTTGTATAATTAATATTATAAAATATTTATCCTAAATGGACTCTCATGAATCTCAACCCCAAAATGTACTTTTCCAAAAAATTGTTACACTAGCAATGAGTTCATTCTAAATCACACATTGATCAATCTAGTATTATCTTTGTTGGGATCTCTCAAACTCTTTAATGTAATTATTAAACATTATATGTCCTTAATAATAGATAAAAAATATATCTTTTTTGAAAAAACTATATCCTGATAGAGTGTCTAGTCCAACTCATTTCATAATCCCAATTATCATGAATTGATTAAAATAATTGATAACACTAAACTATCGTTTTATTCATATAATTATCCCAATGTGTGTATATAAAAAATGAATATCCAAATTTGAATATCCAAATAGTTATGCATGTTATAGAACAACCACATAATTATTTCAAATTAAATGATGTTATAATATAATTAGTTTTATCCTTATGATTTACACTACTGATCTATATTTATAATCCTAAAAAATAAGCATGATAATAAAAAAAAGAACTAAACAAAAGAAAAAAAATTATTATTTTATACCAGAATATTTTCCTTATACCCACAATGCAATAAAAGGTGGAAAATAACATTTTTAGACAACATATTAAATAAACTGTGAGATGAACATGTCCTTATTTTTAAATATTACAATAATATAAACATTGTATCTAAAAAACAAAAATATACAAAGAATATATGTTGTATCTCTATTGTTGATCGAGTATATAAGAATATTATTTTATGATCCTCACGAACATTTCAATGTAATCTGACCACACTATAGCATCTTATAAAATTATCATCAGTTATATTCATCATAAAATTTTATGGAATGAAATGAAAAATAGGGTTAGATCTAATCATTTGTGAGATAAAAAACTACTACTTTTCATAAATATTTATTTTATAAGAAGATTAAAAACTATTATAATGATAAAAATAACATATTCAAAATAATTTGGATGATTATGAGTTTCCCAAAGGAATAATAGAATGACATGTAGATTCAAATGATCAGACATATACCATGGATTATCAGAGGATCGACCTCAGTCATCAATCATGGTCCCTGGTAAAATAAAAAAATCATATAAGAAAATAAGAATTAATAAACAAAAATATAATAAGTAATAACATAGTTTAGTCGTAATTAATAACTAAATTTCATAACATGGTGGTAATGTGAGAATGACCCATATCATCTCTTGGTATTCGGATGAAAACCCAGTACCCACTTAGGATTATGCTATTACATGTGTACCATCGTTCCCATGGAATTATTATAGTGTATCCAATTTTGTACTGGGGGATATAAAACATAATATATTCATTTAGGCTGATATAGGGCCCCATTAATCTTTAATAATTGTATATACATTATCATTCGATGAAAAACTAATAATATTTCAAAAAACAAATTTTTAAAACCATGAAAATATATGTGTTTTATAAAACTAGTAATATAAATCATCATATGGAATACAAATAAATATATTGGATTGATGTTAATTAACATATCATTAGTGTCACTTATGGAGCTGTAAGGATGTTATCATTAATGAAAATTAGATTTTAATGAACATTGGAAAAATAAAAATGAAAAATAAATGATATATTACCCTCTGAAATAAATGAGACCCCTTAGAAAATAGATTTCATAAATAAACATTGAAATAGATAATCCATTTCATAAATTTCTCATTAAAATGGATAATTTTTCTACATAAAAAATTAAATGAAATAATAATTTTTTTTAACATTCTATTGAAACGATAAAAAATTATTGATTTCTACTTTTTTTGAACCCAAATTACATAAACGATATTTTTTATTAAAAAATAATTAATTTTGGAAATAAATTACTAAATTTAGTAATATATAACATCATTTCATTTTTTCGAAACTATTAAAAATAAAATTCTTTTGCATAAAAAAATTTAACAAAGAAAAAAAATAAAGGTTATAGATTAATATTATAAATGTCGAAGCAAACCATAAAATAGTTTTTATAAATTCCGTAACTATATTCCTAAAGTGAAAACGTATTAGTCACATGAAAAAAATATTTTGATAACAGTGATGCTTTTTTAAAAAAAATTATTTTTATAATGAATATTTAATAACAGTTATCTGCAAATACATAATTCTATTAATGAGAAAATGTGGAGGGAAGATAAAACATACCTTTATTAATGGAATATTTTATAAAATGTAAATTACCTTTGTTAAAAATACAAATTATAAAAAAGTGCTAAATATTCTATATGAAAATAGATATTAAATTTAATATTATTGGAAAAAATTATTCTCATTTCAACAGAAGAGTGGATATCATTTGAAAGAATAGTAAATATGAATTTCCAAGAAAACTATATCATTTTTAGTGAAATGGAATCACACTTACCATCATGAAATTTTATAAATACTAAATAAATTAATTTAAATAGTTAAAAAATCAATGAAATTAATTATAATTCATTATATATCCTCAGATAATAAATAAATTAAACCATAGTCCATGAGAAATCATTTTGACTAAAGAATAGATGTTTATTCCGGAAAACCCATCACAGTTTTTGTAACCTTCAATTAAAAATCCATCAAATGAGAGAACAATAATGTAAAAAAATCAATACAATAAATAATCCAAAAATAATGTAATAAATTGATAAATTAAAAAATATGAATCATTTAAAATGAGTGAGATCTATTATACACTACTTGTCTTGGATAAAGGAAATTTAGTTATAACACCTTTACCATTAATCATACTAACTGAAACACGATCCATATTAATTCATAAAAAACATAACAAATTAATATAAATTTTATAAAAAATTTCATATTTATGAGTAGTTATAAACATATTTTATAATATATTACTAAAAATATTTTAGGTAGTGGTATTTTAATTTAATTAATCAGATGTCATCATGTTTCATTGTTTGATTAGTATATGTTTTTTAATGGGGGTGTTTATTAGTTATTATATATTCATTGATCACCATTCATGGAATGTTATTGGATATGAAATAAATGTTATGTAATTATTTATAAATTCTTAATTTATTATCAAATTTTTTTGAGTTATTATTTATGATGAAGAAGATGGTGACTAGTTTGTTACTATAATTTTCATATAAAAAATTGTGCTACCTAAAAAATAAGAAAAATAATAAGATAAAAATTATATGATAAAAAATCATTTTCTCATTAATATATTGATGAATTATATTATTTTATAAGAAAATAAATTTTATATAGATGTTTTTAATATGGTGAATTTGAAATAAAACGTTATTAATAAAGAAATATTTTTTTTGGAAAATGATATCTTTCAGTTCTTAATTGGTATTAGTCTACACGCATGCATGAGAGTTAAATTAATTTTCTATAGAAATAAAATATTATAGGTAAATTTATTCATTTAATAATATGAATATCTTTTAAAAAAATATTAATAGATTATATATTGTTTTATAACCCAATGTGTTTAGTGTTGAAGAAAAATAACGCTTTTAATTCATAGAGGTTATATTTTTCTTGTAAAAATCGAGGGTTATTAATTATTCATATATTTTTAGAGTAATATTATAGTGACCCTATAGTTTTACATATAACATTACCAGATTTTATGCATAATTCTACATCATAGTACAAGGAAAGGATCATGAAGTCTGGAATCTTGGAAGACTGGTTTTGTAAAACATTAAACATGTAACTAAATATAAAATTAATTTATTTAGGATTAATAAAGATCCTATAAAATACATTTAGTTCATACATCTTCATAGGATAACCTGAGGATAACATGAAAGATGAGATGAGCTAAAATTGCAATTAGGGAATATCAATATGAATAAATCCTTTCAACATGTTTTAGAAAACATGACATAATTAAATAAAATGGCATGTAACATAAGGAATCATAACATATAAACATGGAGTAATATAAAATATAATAATAGAAATGTGGTAGAAACATAAATCATGACTTTAGTATGAGTCAAGGCTAACCGGCATGATCGATTCTAATAGTAGCCCAAGCCAAGGCTATCTGCTAAGACTGTCACACACAACATCTCAAGAGTCATTACATTACCAAATGAATTAAAGAACTATCTAAGTACAACCATTTTAAAATTTTCTTGAATATTATTTCCACAAAAATAGTCATACATAATCAATCATTCATAAAATTAGTGAACCCCATGGAGAGAAATTAGTATCAGATTCATAACATAAAGAAAAATGAACGGGTGTTTCATAAAAGTTTACATGAGGGAAATGAATAAAAACATACATGGAAATTAATAAGGTAATATTGTAATTTATCTTGGAAATGGATGTAAAAAATATTTTAAAACATCTACGGATAGTATTTATGAAATTCATAGCATTAATACATTATAGTACGGTTTTAAGGAAAACACTAGAGAGATTTTAAAATAGAGAAGGGAAAATTTAATTATAAAATACTAGAACTCAACAAAAAAGTATTTCTTAATAAAAATAAAATTTTAATAAATATAATGGGGTCCTTAAATAGAGGATATATTTCACATGAAATTGGTTAAAATTTTGGGAGTTTCCCTCAAAACAAGTTTTCTTATTAGGAAGTATTGAGGATAGAATCACATGAAATCATGTATATAAATTCACGATAATGAGAGATGGATCAAGAAAAAAGTGTTTAGAGAATATAAACAGTATGTATAAGTCAGAAAAAATGTAAATACAACTTCATTTGGGTAATATTAATGATAATGAAATAGAAAGTAAAAAATGTTGTTCTGGTAGAATTCATCATGGATTATCGACATGGTATTGGGTGTACATAATAGGGTTTCATGATAGAGAAAGTGGATTATAATTACCTATAAATCATTAAGGATGTATGGAGGATGTTCAAGATCATAACCCATGATTAGATATTTCACATAAAATTTCATATCATAGAGGACATTCTTGAACAAAAGTGAAATAGAGAGGATCCCTTACCATAAATCCCATGGTCTTCTCCACGTGTTATTAATGGAAAGAATAAAAATAATAGGTTCATTAATTAACAATTAATGATCCTATAATATGTGTAATTTATTTTTTAAAAGATTTTAATTTTCATTTAAGGCATTTTTTATTGGTTAGTGGTTCAATTTATTGTTCGTGTATGTTTTCTTACTAGGTTTTAGTGATCAATTAACATATAATCAAGTTCAGATAAACATGTAAGCTAAATGTGGGTGTCCATAATTAAAGTTATATGATATTAGTTAACATATAGTTAATTAAATGGTTGAAAAATTAATTTGGTTACATAGAGTGTATCAGAATCATTATATAAATAATTAATGATAAAAGCTTGAATTAAATTTAGTAATTTTGAGCACAAATAACTTATTTTATATTATTATTTTACATCATGAGTGCATAATGATTACAGAACATTAAATAAAACTAAATAATAATATAATAGTTTGGTTCAACCATAACAATGGTTTCATGGCCAGAATTGATGATATTAATAGAAATTGATAACCAGAAATTATTGATTTTTCTAAATTAACACAAATAAAACAGTGTTTTCATTTAATTTAAATATGATGAAAGGAGATATGATGATGAACTATCCCCTTAGAAAAATATATTTCCAGTAAATGTATGTAACTAGAGTTATCATACCATTTTTTGGGAAGGTGGGTGATTAAATAAACATGAAAATAAAACAACGTGAAATGAAATATATGAATTGGACCAAGGAATTTACCTCTTGAGTTTATCTCCATTGAGAAACTCTTAAGGGGATACATTTTGGACTTTTTAGAAACAAAAATTATGCTGGATTTGGTGAAGTATTTTAGGAAGATGAATTCAGGTAAGGAACAAGGCTTTAGAGGAGTGAAGAGAAGAGGTAAGGCTGTGTGGTATTTATAGTGAAGGAGAGGAGGGTTTTCATAATATTATAATCATTAGTTGATTATTTATTCAAAAAACAAGAAATATTGATGATTCTATGACCATGAATAGTAATAAATAAATGTGAGTTTTAATAAATGGACATTTACATTATCCACTACTCAATCATGATGCATAAATTCATGTTTTAGCATTTATTGAGAATTTTTGGATATTACTATTCATAAATAATTCTAGTATTTTAGAAAAATATCAAAATTTCAGTCAAACTATTTATCAAAATGTAGAATCTAAAAATTAATTCCATTATTAAAAAATAACATTCCTAATATGATAAATGTATCATATAAATAATGTCACAATTTACTCAAAAAACAATAAATTCTAAACACTTATTTTCATATTCCAATATATATTTTTATATCATAATCCCACATGAATCTTATGTATATACAATCAATGGTACAGTTACTATTAATTAAGGTATGTCACTAATCATATGGTAAATATTAATATTTATAAGGGTATGTTTCTATTCAAAAAAAATAAGTAGATCATATTAGACTCCAAATTACTTACAAATCACAATAGTATATGTCAGATTTTCAAAATTCAAATCAAATAAGTGTCAAACTTATGTTTAAAGAGAAAATAAAATTTAGTATTTCCTTATGTGTTGATTTCATGCGATTATATGACATAATTATAATAAATAAATTTTTTACTGTAGACTCTGTGTCGTTGTATTTTTCCCCCTAATAAAATTTTTCCATCAATTTTTTTTTGTATTCTTGGATATAAAGAGGTGTGGGTAATTTTCCAACATTGCCTCCACTATTTCCCATGTTTCCTCTTCGTACTTATGGTTCTGACATAGTACCTTTACCATTTTACTAGTCTTGTTATGTAGAACATTATCTATAATTCATGATCATTATGGGATACTGCTCATAAAAAATATCATCCTGAAACTGTTCCACATCTGAAGAGAGTACTTGTAAACTGTCTGGTATGTACTTCCATACGAGGAATACATGAAATAAATCATGTAATTTTTCCATAATAGGTGGATGTTATATTCGATAGGACAAAAATCTAACAAGATCAAAGATCATGAAGGGGTTGATATACGAGGGACAAAACATCCCATTCATTCCAATCCTTGTTATCTTCTTCCACAAAGATATGCATAGAAATACCATGTCTCTGACTTTGAACTCAATATCTAAAAAATGAATATATTTATAACACTTCATTATTCTATGGGATACCATGATATGATGCTGAATGGTTTTCTCCTTCTCCATTATTTTTTTTACCATTTCTGGTCCTAGTAGATTACGCTCACGGACATTATCCCAACATGTCGGTGTTCTGCTAATTTTCCCAAAAAGGGCTTCATATGGTGCCATTGAGATGCTTTAGTGGAAACTGTTTTTTTAAGAGAATTAAACCAATGGATGATGTTGGCCCAATCATTTTAATAAATATATAAAACATTCTCTCAACATGTCTTCCAATTCTTGAATAGTCTGCTCAGATTGGCCATCAGGATAATGTCGATAGGCTAAACTAAAGACCAGTTTAGTGATTAGAGCATGTTAGAGACTTTTCCAGAACATCGAGGTGAATCTAGGATCATGATTGGATACAATTTATAGTTGTAGTCAATGTGTCTCTACCCCTTTTTGATGTAAATACATGCATGTTGATCTAATTAGAATTCCTCTCGAATTGCGATAATGTGAATTATCTCTATAAGATGGACCATAGTGACCCATATAGCATTGTTTCATATGGATGTCCTTAGAAGTATAGTGAAAATGATCATTGTAATGTTATCCCACTTCAATATTGGTATGGGTAGTGGTTTCATCATCCCCTTAGACTATTTCCTCTCTTCCTTCACTTACAGTCATACTATACACTTTGATGTACATTCAGTAATCTCCATTTTCAAATTCACCAAAGAATAGTTTACTCAGAGATCTCGATACATCTTTGTGCTCCCTGGGTGGCCAAGGATGTATGAGTTATGTGCGTCATTAAAAATATTTGTCATTTTCATTGGATCGGATGGTAATCATCATCATGACTCAAATCACATAACTCCTTCCTCTTAAATTTTGAAATCGATGGATTTCACTTTTTTTCATTCACCCTTTTCTGAAGTTCCACATATTTTCTTTGAGTATCCTTTATTTTGTCCATAAGGGATGGTGGAGAAATAATTAGAGAAAGGATTGATGATGATATTCCCCTAATTAATCCCATGTCCATCCTCTTCAAATCTATAAAGATCAGATCCTTTTCAATTCACATCATTAAAAAAGATATAGAATCCTTTCTACATAAAGCATCTTCCACCTTATTTTCATTACCCGGATGGTGGTGGATTGAGAAGTAATAATCCTTGATGATATCTATCTATCTTCACTAGCACCTATAAATCTCTCTTTGAGTAAATATATATTTTAGATTTTTTTGCTCATTATTTATCCAACATTTCTCCCCATATAGATAATGCTTCCAAATTTTTAGTTAAAAGATCACTACTACCAACTCTAGATCATACATAGGATAGTTTTGATTATGGATTTTCAGTTTCCATGAGGAATTGGCTATCACCTTATAAATTTTAATCTTCACATAGCCTAATACATTATTTTATGCATCATTGTACACCATATAGAGTAATCCACTTGTTTGATGATTGCGTACTGGTGTAGTGATAAGAATAAATTTCAACTCCATTAATATTCTTTATATTCCTGAGTCCAAAAAAATAGTACTCCCTTATATATCAGCATGGTCAAGGGGTTAGATTATCAGGAAATGTTCTTAAAATATTGTCAATAAAATCCCTCTATATCCATAAAGACGTGGATATCTATTATAGAAGTTTTCATGGGCCACTCTTCAATTGACATGGTCTAAAAAGGGTCCATAGATACCTCTTTACTAGTGATAACATGCCCCAAGAATGATACTTCCTCTATCCAGAACTCACATTTACTACACATTTCATACAGATTTTCCAATCACAATTTTATTATGGTGATATTAATATGTTCATCATGTTTCTTCTTGCTCATGGATTATGTCAGAAAATCATCAATAAATAGTACATCAAATTTGTCGAGGTAATATTTAAATACACTATTCTTTAAATCAATGATAATTACTAACATATTTGCGAGTCTTAAAGGAATCACTATGAAATCATAGTGTCCATACCTTGTTCAAAAGGAAATAATGGGATTATCTTCTTACCTTAGCTTTAATTGGTGATATCCCATTGAAGTTTAATTGTAGAGATATAACTAGCCCCAAGAAGAAAATCGATGAATTCATCTATCTGTGGAAGGGGATACATGTTCTTTATCTTGATTTTATTGATCTTATGATAATCAATGTAGAGGCACATTTTATCATTAATCTTATTGACCAAGAGGATGGGTGAACCCATCAGTGAACCAATGAGGGGTATAAAACCCTTCTCTAGATTTTCCTGTATCTTCTTGTGTATTTCTTCCAGCTCTACAGTGGACACTCTATAAGGTGTCGTTGATATTAGAACAGATCCACTAATAATTTCAATTGATAACGCAACATATCGATCTAGAGGAATACTAGACAACTCTACAAGGAATACGTTAGTGTAATCCCTCACAATATGCATGTATTGAAGAATGATTATATCCTTTGTATCAACCATCTGAGCTATATATTCTTTCTCATAGGGAAGAAATATCCACAATTGATATGATGATTTTAAAGGTTATTAATTTTCCCCCACAACATTTAATGAATTGGATGATGATTCATGATGCGATGAGTGATCTCTCATTCCCAAAATGTGATGTTGGATTTGTATAAATATAGACAATCCATGCCCATGATAGCATCCAAATACACTAATGTAATTATGACGACATTTTCTGGGAGGTTCAGTCCAAATATTCTAACTGGAATTGAGTTATAAACCATGGAAATAATAATTTCCTCATTTATTATTCTCCATGATAACTTGTCCTCCAAATATTAAGGTGGTGTTTGAATATTTCTATTAATCATTCAAGATATGAAATAATGCATAGAACAAGAATCAAATACAATATTCGCTATTCATGAATGAATAACTATCATTATTGTCACCTCATCGTTGTCTGCCTCCACCTCAACAGTAGTGATAACATAATCCTATCCTTGTTTCCTTGGAGGTTATTGTGGATTTCCTATAATAACCCTTGTATTATGGAAATTGTTTTCATAATTCCCATGATCCTTATAGTTGTAACACCACACCACTGGCTGAGTGTTGATCTCAACCTTCATTTCATTTACCACATTACAAGGATTTATCAAATCCCTTTGGTTGTTTATGTCTTGATTTCTAGTTTTCCACATTTGAAGCAATTCGTAGTTCCTTTTAGATAATTCCCAGGATGAGTCTTCGAACAACATTTACATGTAGGGTATTCATGCTTCTTTCCATCATGGAATTTGTTTGTTGAACCACCCATGTTGTTCTCTATTTTTCACTTATTGTAATTGGTCCCATGAGAGCACTAATATTTAACAATTTCCACCTCAACCATGAGGGCACAATTGACGATATACTCATAAATTTTAAAGTCTCAAATTTCCAAAACAATCTATACACATGGCTATATCCCACTAAAGAAGATATACACCATGATTTCGGTGTTAATTACAAATCCAAAGGCATACCTTGAAAACATCATAAATATTTCTTCATACACCCTGATAGACTCATCTTCATTATGCTTGAGTCTGAGAAACACTCTTTCCATATTTATATGTAGGGTTAATGAAAAATATTTATTAAATTACATCCTCTTGAATTCCTCCCAATCCATGGAATCAATTTTCTCTTGGGACATTGTATTCTTGGTTAGTGTCAACCACTGGTCAGCTTCCCCATCAAAAATATAGACCACCAGTACACAATTCTCTACATCCAATCAATTAAGGATGGAGATTATATTTTCAATGGAGTTAATTTACTGTTCCTTGAGGAGGGGTTACGTATATCCACTATACAACAGAGGCCTTTTCTTCATCATGGATTCTACGGAAACATGACATTTCCTTAGAAGAGGAGGGTGTTCTACATGATTCCATTTATTATTCATAATATGATCCACTTGAGAATGTACTATCATGATGTTTGGACCACTCGCTCCAATCATATCTGACATATCATTAGTGAAATCATTATATTTACTGTCACATTGTTTGTTGGAAAATGTTCTTATATTTCCAACAATTAAATAAGAAAAATAACTTACAATTAGAGGTCCTGAATACATGGAAATTGAGTGTAAAAAATAAAATATTTGACATTAAGGGTTAAAAAATTAAATGATAATTATATCCTTAATTTTGATTCCATATATTTAAATAAATGTTATACTTTAACTATTTGTTAACATATAATCTTATGGGATTTTTTTCCTCTTTAAAATGGTTTGTACTAAGCTTATGAATATACCAAAGCATAAACCCTGAGAGTATCAGAGAAAGGGTGCATCAGGATTGTTGTCATATACCAGGATACCTTCGGTCAAGTTCGAAACTCCCTATTAGAGTTTTTACCCATAGGAACCTTTGTTCCAGAGCTACCTCTAACCGTTTTTTTCCAGACAAGCATATTTTTTCATGATAAACCACTTACTCTATAATTTTAAAAATTTAGGGACTATTTCATCTACATAGTTGCATCCATATGGTTCTTACTAAAGTCATATATTAGTAATATCCAGAATAACTAGAAACTTTTTTGATACAAACTATAGATACCCAATCATTTTACATATAATAATTAATTATTTTAAGCATAATTATACATCAGAGTATATGCCAAGGATTGTGAAGTCTAGTTCCTTTCAAGTCTAGGTAAATAAAACTAAAAACATGGAAATAAATATAACATTATTTTATTTAGTCATTAAAAATATCCCTAATTAATATTGGACACATATATCTTCATTGGATAATATGGGGATAACCTGAGCAAATGGACGAGCTAATATCCTAGAAAGGGAATAAGAATAAGAATAAATCCTCAGAACATGCATTAGAAAACATGAAATAAATAAATATAAAGTAATGTAACATAATAAATATTAACATATAAACATGGATCCAAATAAACATGTAATCATATGAATGTAAAAGAATTATAAATTCTGACTTTAGTACGAGTCAAGGATAACCGCCAAGATGGTTTTCCATAGTAACACAACCCAATGCTTACTGCCAAGACCATTTCAGATAATATCTCATGAGACCAAATATTACCCAATACATTGGAGCACTATCTGGGCACACCCATATTAATATTTTCATGAATATTCTTTCCAAACAAATAATCATACATAATCAATCATAAATAAACGTAAGGGAACCAATGGAGTTTAATCAGTAACACATTCAGGGCATAAAGGATAATGAATGGCCATATCATAAAAGTGTCTTTGGTTTAATGAAATTAAAATATACATGGAAATTAATAATTTAAAATATGAATATATGATGATAAGTGATCTAAAATATAAGTGACAACATTTAATAAGGGTAAATAGGAAATTCTTAGCATTAAAACATTTTAGTGCAGGTTTAAGGAAAACACTATTTATATTTTAAAAAATAAAATGTAATAATATTTTATATAAAACAATAAGTGAACCAATAAGTTATTAATAATATAAAGAATTATTTTATAAATACAATGGAGGCATAAAACTCCGAATAGACAGCACTTGAAGTTGGGTAAAAATTTGGGAAGTTCCCTTAAAAAGAGATTTCTTATTGGGAAGAATCGAGGAGAGAATCACTTAAAAGAAGGTATATCAAAGCCAGATTTTGAAGTATGGATCTTTAAAAACGTGTTTAGACCTTATAAACCACATGTATATCTTTTAAATAAAATTAAAATAAAATTTCATTTGGGTAACAAGAAGGATATAGAAACCCAAATGAATAAAGGATTTTCGGGTAGAATTCCATACGGATTATCGGAATAGTATTGGGTGTACATAATAGGGTTTCATGAGAGAGATATGACTTTAAAATTAATTACACATCATGAAAAAATATGTGTAATGAGAAAAATTATAACCAATCATTAGGTATTACATATAAAATGGCATAACATAGAGGATATTCTTGAACAAAAGATAAATGGAGAGGATCCCTTACCTTAAATCTGATGGTGTTCTACAAATATTATTAATGAAATGAATAAAAAAATTAGGTATGTTAATTAATAATTATATAACGTCGTCTATGATTAATTTATTTATTATAACCTTTCTATGTTCACTTATGTAAATTTTATTGGCTAAAAGAATCAATTTCAATGTTCGAGTCTGTTTTCTTACTTGGATTTAATGATATGATAACTTATATTCATTTTAGATAAAAATGTTGGATGATATTTGATTTCCAGAATATTTATTATATGATATTATTAATCATCTGGGAGATTAAATGGTGGTAAATTTAATTTTTTTTCTTAGATTGAATTCATGTCATTATATAAAACATTAATAAAAATTGCCAGAATTAATTTTATTGATTTTTCTCACAACTAACTTGTTTTGTAATATTATTTTATATCCTATGTAAATAATTTTTATAGAACATTAAATAGGACCAAATAATCAAAAAATGATATTCATCAACCAGAAAAATGGTTTCGTGACTAAAATTGAAGACAATAATAAAAATTGATAACTTTTCATACTTGATTGTGCCAAATTAACACATCAAAAATGGTGTTTTTATTTCATTCAAATAAAATGAAATGATAGGTGGTGATGAACTATAACGTTAGAATAATATAATTTGATTACATGTATGTTAGTTGAGAAATCATACCATTTTGGTGAAGGGAGGTGAGGAAAGAAACATGAAAAGTAATGAACTTAAAATGAAATAAAAGACCTAGACTGTGAAATTTACCTCTTGTGTTTGTATCATTTTAGAACTTCTTAAGGGGAGATGTTTTGGTCTTTTAGGATAAAATAGGATTCTCTACGTGGGGAAGGATGTTGGAAAGATATTTGGGCAAAAATTATGTAGGTAACAAAGCTTAATAGGAGTGAAGATAAGGGGTAAGTATGGGTGATATTTATAGTGTAGGAGAGGAGGGTTTTCATAACATTATAATCATTAATTTATTATTTTTCCAAAACACAAGAAATAGTGATGATTAAAATACCAAGAATAGTAATAAATGCATTTGAGTTCAAACCAATGGCCATTAACATCTTCCATGAATCAGGCATGATGCTGAATTTCAGGTTTTAGTATTTATTATGAATTATCAGATTTTACAATTCAGCAAAAATTTAATGTATTTTAGAAAAATCACAAAAATCACCCAAACAAATTATCAACGTGTATAATCAAAAAAATAATTTTATTATTCAATTATAATTTTATAAATATGATTAATTTAATATTTTATTTAAATCACAATTTTCTAGAAAAACAATAATTCTAAAAAAGTTATTTTATTATTCCATGATATAGATATATCATACTTCAACATGAATCTTATTTATATACTATTATAGGTATGGTTACTATTAGTTATGTTATTTCTCTATTAATATGGTTATCATTACTATTCGTAGCGGTATGTTACTATTCATCCGAAATTAAGTTTAACATATTAGAATCGAAATATTTTACTGGTCGCAACCATGTATGTCAGATTTTCGAAATTCAAATCACAGAAGGGAAAAAATTATACATAAAGGTAACATAGCCATTAGTACTTCATTATGTCATGAATTCATGTTATTATATGACATAATTATAAATAGAAAATTTCCGTTGAAAACATTCGGTCATTACAAAGGTTGATAATGTAAATCTCATTAGTATAAAAACAGTTTAATATATTTATAAAACTGATTTTAGAATATTATCATGGATTGAATATGTTTTAATGGTCTTAGAATAAGAATATTAAAGTATACCACTTGTTAACTTTTCCTATCATGTTATATATTCTCCCTTAGAAACTCATTAATGTAAATTATCATGGTTTTTTTGAAATGAAAAATAATATATGAAATTTAAATATGGAGGCGTCATTATTGTGTTATTTTTTAGTGTTGATAATTATTTATAATAATGTGATAAATATAGTGGACCTGAGCACTACTTAGTGGTGATGGGGATGAATTTTCTTTTAAATAATAATTCGTAATATTATTATATAACAAGTATCCCCTGAAAAGTGAATAAAATATGAAAAATAATGGAGTATTGGATGCGTTAAGGTCATGAGTAACTCCAAAATTAATTTTTCACATAATTTTTATCATGTTATTATTTATTTTGCTCATATATTTCATCATTGTTAATAATTTTTTACTATATTAAATAACATTTAAAAGAGTAAATTATATTTTAGTTAAAAAATTAGGCAATTACTAAATTATTTTGACCTATTTATAAATAATTTAAAAAATTGTATATCTAGTTATACTCTTATGTGTAACAAAATTTATTTTAACAATAAAACTTATGTATTATAGAAAGATATGAAATATGATGGCTTCTCTCTTAAGGGGACATCTTCTCTCCCAATCTTGTTATGGTGATTTCGTTGCTTGCAATAAATCGAGTCCATCAAATGAGGATCAATCTTCATTTGATGTGGTTGGGAACAAGGATATATTTGACCTATGTTGCTTGCACAATAGAAAGAGGCTGATTACTGATGTTTCTGAATATGGTGGATGCAATATTCCTTGGTGTGTCCCACATTGAGGCAAGGTTTGCGTTGATTTTATCATGTGCGAATTCCTGGATCATGCTCTGGAAGTAGATAAAAAGCATGATGAGAAGAAGTCGGTTGTAGACAAACCCACTGACGGGAGGATGCATGTAGTGGTGAATCCTGACAGTGGAAGGATGCCTCGCGCTGATAAGGTTATGGCATCTAGAAACAAGATGAAGAAGGTGAATTGTGTGGAGACCTACACAATCAACATCCATAATGTGCCAAGGTCAGATGTTTTGGATATTTTTTTACACGGTCCTAGTGGTGTTGTTTGGACCCAATGTTGGCTCCAGTGGGATCACGAATGTACCACAACATTTCGACGGTAACTGGTCTACTACCAGCTTCACAGGATTGTGTGTTTGCGAAGAGGCCTCGGGACGGTGAGGTGATTGATCTAGATGGCGAGTGTCGGCAAACGATAGAGGACGATTGGCAGCGTCGGAGGCCTGTTGCTTGGCGGGATGGTTAGAAGTTGTGTTGGCATGGCCATCAATGGTTATGGGGAGACCTCAGGATGGGGACAACGACCATGCTGACTATGTCAGCAGCTACCCCAGACTAGTAATTCATGGGATGTGTGCGGGATGAGAACAACTTGGACGATCGACATTCGGTGGATGGAAGCACAGGTCTGTGATGATTCTGGGAGGCAGCGTCGGTCTTTTTCCCGGCAGGAGTTTTCTAGTTCTCAGGCATGTTGTGAACATGATTAGAGAGACCTCGGTTTCTCAGATGAGGCGACATTGGCTCACGTCTATGCTGGAAATAGCGACGTTCTCACCTCCGGACGTGGCTTTCCTCGGGACGCGGTCCTCATGTCACGCACTGGGTGATGTTGCAGAGAGCTGGTGTTCTTGCTTAGCAGACAAATTTGATGAATGTGGTGTGGAGATGTGGTCGCCATTGAGTGCGTTGGATTTGGTGACTTTCTCATGAGGGGGTACTTGGTTGGTGTGAGTAGTGTGGCTCAGATGAAGGAGTTTATTTCCCATTTGATTTTTGTTTTGGAACTATTTTCGTATTTGTGGGTTTTTGAATGATGTTGTTTTGGGTGGCTATGTTTTTCCATTTTTCTTTTTTAGTGGTACTTTTGAACCAAACATGTTTTATTTACTGCTTCTTGTGTATTTTAATTTTTCCATAAACATTTTAGGGGTAATTACGCATTGCCCTGAACATTCCTAGTATTATAGAAAGCCATTTTTAGAACAATTATATTCTTATGAATAAAAATTACATTTATAATGAAATTATAATTATAATAACCACATTTCATTTCAGTAGTAAATTTTAATGATATTTATATATATTCAAATCAAGTATTTTAATGAACCATAATATTTTTTTAAATGTTATAATTTAAATAAAACTATTAAAACATACCTATTGGATAGGCGGGTAAGGATACAAGTAAACATATTATAAAATATATGTAAATATTTATTATTAAAAAATATATTTTATTCACACAAAAAATTATTAAAACCTTTTTATGATGGGAATGATTTCATAGTAAATTACTTATTGTTAATATTTAAAAGGGTTATTTATATATTAATGGAGTTTAACTATAAATTTTTTATTCATTTCACAACAAAATTTATAAATTTTTAAATTGAAATTGATAAAATTTATTTAATTTCTTATTTTAAAATATTTAAAAAATTAAAATGTTAATTTTTTGGATGTTATAGAAATATGTTTTTGATCATTATTAAAAAATATCATTTTTAAAAATATTTTAACTTTTATGACGTTATAATAGTAAATATACGACATAAGAGTGTATGAATCATTTTTTCAAAAGTAATATTAATTGAAATAAAATAAATAAATAAATTAATAAATATTACTATTAAAATTGACTTTTTTGTGTGACATTTTAGAAATATTTGTAATGTATTTATTCAAATAAATATTGTTTCATGTTAACAACTATTAAAATTATTTTCAAAATTAAAATTTTTATCGTTTATAATTTTACAATTATAATGCCAATAATTTGAAAAAATATAATATAATTAATTAATTGAGAGTCAATATATAATTTTATTTTCGTATAAAATTCATTTTTATATTAAAATATATACTTTTTATTAAATTGACATTCATGGTGTTTTTATAACATATATTGAATTTGAATTTTTTTTTAAATTTAATCATAGAAAATAGATTAATTATTTTGAATAAAAACATTAAAATTATGTAATGACATCCAATTCATTTTTTATCATAATTAATAATAACAATTTCCAAAGTTTATCACAATGGTACAAGGTAAAATGAGTTAATCTTTGTTGAAAAAAGATATTAGTTATTTATTTCTATCAACTATGTTAATTTTTATTAAATTTAAGGATTTAATTCATCCACACCCATATTGTTGTCAAAAAATATCACTTTTTCGTCACACCTTCCTTTGATTACAGTCATTATATTATATCTTGTTACGAGTAATTCATAAAATGTCACTGTCTCTAACTTATTATGTATCCATTATATGTGTAAGGGACCAAATCCATGTGGATTAATATATTGCATGTTTTCAATGACTAAGATTCTATAATGAGTCTCTAATAAATTCTGGAAAATATTGATTGCCAAAATCTAGTAGGAGATGATTTTTTCCATGAAAATTTAAATGACATGATTGAGGGTTTCAAAAAATTTAATATATCGTTGTTTGATAAAAATTGAAGAGGCGCTGTGTTTTTAGGTGAAAACTGAATTTTGAGGATTACATGACGTGAAAGTGGATTACATGTCATGTAATTCCCTGATGTTATATCTTATTAAAAATTTACAGTCGCTAGAGGTTTTAAACCCTATAGCTACATTGGCTCACTTTCAATTCCAAGTGACTGGAATCTTCATTAATGATTTTTTGTGGATTTCACCATCATGGATAGATTCCAAGCTACCATCATCGATCTGTGGTGACTAAGGTTGATCAAATGTTTTTCCTTTGTATTGTAGTGGTTTATTTCAGTTGGTTCTCTTTTTCATCTCATTATTCTATCCATGCGATAGATGATGATATCCCATGTTTCTAATGGTGTTTTTATTTGTTATCAGTTGGTGCAGTTATTCTACAATGTCCTTGAGCATATAGAGTTCATGCTGGTGCGGTGATCAGAGATCTCTTGTGTGGTCTCATCTCAAGCGTAGTATTTTAATGACCTTATGCGGATGGGTGTTCATTTATTCTCATCCGATTTACATTAAATCATATATTTATCTGGATTTAACAACTTCAATCAAAATGAAATTATCCAAATAATTTTTTGAACCAGAAAAATGAATTAATATTGATCGCATAATGATGTTGATGCTTTATACCATGATAATAGTTTACCTATTTATATGATAGATACTGTGATATATATATATTTATATATATTTATTTTCGAATAATTTTTTAGAATTATTTTCTTAATGAAAATCAGTAAAAATAGTTAAAGACGGAAATAATTGATAATTAGTTGGATAAAATATTTAGGAGGAATGTTTATTGAATCTGGTTGTTGTTGTTTCAATTGGATGATACTCAAATTGATGTATATATGAATGATCTACTAAATTATATAATTAACCTTAATAATTATTATTATTGTTTATTATGAAATAAATTTATTGTTAAATTAAATATTTAATTAATATTTGATAGCTTGAGATATCTTGTTTCTTTCATTTCCTATAGTGAGAACCTGTTAATAATGAATCTTTTAATTCAAGATAGAATAAGAATTGGTTATGAGATAAAATATAATACCATGTAGATTCTATGTCTCTCTCATTATATTGAAGGCCAAGTGACTTGTGATTCAGACACATGAGAGTTCATTCTATGTAATGGAAGGATACTTTTCTTTAGGGAAAATATCCTGGTTTCTATGTTTGTTTCCATATTCTTGTGATGTGATCTTGGGATTGGTAAGATTGGAGGTATGTGTTGGTATGTGGGGAAGGGATCCCAAGATGATATGTGAGTCTATAATGGATGATCCAGGAGGGATATTGAGGTATGTGGGGCAGGGAGTCTCAAATATGATGTGGGCATGTGATTGTTGAGCCTAGAGGTGTGTTTTCGTATGTGGGGAGGCGTGGCCCAGTTGGTGTTGTAGTAATCGATGCCTGGAGTGGTGAGATGTATAATTTTACGCATTCCAATGTTGTTGAGTGCACCAAATATGAATAAATAAGATTATGTTGGGTATAATTATTGTTATGAAAGATGTAAGCATGTTTGGATATGTTGTTTGTCCAAAAAACCATGTTTTTTTATATTCATTCTTTTACCCACTACATGAGACAAATGGTGTTTCTTACTCTCCATTCAAGATATATTAATATTGTGGGGTATTCCACACACATTATGTGTCTATCATCTCCTTTCTTGATGATTATATGCTCTTATTTTAGGTGATGTGGAGTAGATATGTAGTTTATCTACTCACCATGTTGACCCTTTGTGTTTGGTTGCATAGAATTTCTTTTCCAAGAATACCTCGAAATACGGAAAGCGGTAATGTCAATAAATAAATAAATTTATAACCCATGCATTTGGATCATGATGGGAAGGAATGTTGGGGGTATAATTTCAAGAATCTATAACCTCATTTTGCATATCCTTTGATGGAGTGGAACATTGTTGTAATGTATTGTGTAAAATCTAAATTGTTAATTGATGATAAATAATTAATTTAAGTAATTTAAAAATATAAAAATTTATTAAAATATAATAATATATATCTTAAAATTGATTTGTTCTTTTAGGATATCTCGTCTAGAATTGTTATATGGGATTCCGATATACATTAGATGTAGTGGAGTGTGTATAAAACCCTGAAACCGCTCATCCATACCTAGTGCATAAAAAGGGGGAGTAGTTTTTTTTAATTAAACTGGACAATTAAAAAATGCTTTATACAAAAGATGATCATTTAACTGTCTCTTTTTTGGAGTATTAGAGAAAAAATTACATTTATCATAGTTGAAACCATAATAAAACATTTTTCCACTAAGTTACCACATGCGCTAACCTCGAAAGCGTTGAATTCTCATTTAGAACATCTATGATTCTTATGAAAAAACATCAAAACAATGGGGGTTATCATTCGATCACTGAGTAAGAAATTTTAAAAAAAATTGATAAATCCCAATAATTTTTTTCTTTTTTTGATAAAATTGAAAACAAATTTATTTACAAATAAATTTGTAAAACAACCTTTACAAATTAATATAACGCTTGGAAAAAATTATTATACATCGAAAATGATTTTACACTAATACAGTGATGCAATTGAAAATATTAAGAAGGCTCTTAAAAATAAAACTATTGAAACCACTCAAAATATTGAAGTCTATCTTGGGCCTACCCACTTGAGGGATGAAATCAGTCTCCAATTCCAAATCGTATTTACAATTTTCGAGTACCGGTATTTTTACAAAACATATTCATCTTCACATGCCTTATGCACATATAATTTTCATAGGAGATGTAACATTGAAAATATATTAATAATAATGCATGGATAAAAATGGTCAAATTTATTTTTATATAAATATATCAATACTAAAATTTATAGGAAATTACATGTTCAACATCGTACAAATAAATCTAATTCTACATAAGCCTTTCATATGGAATATTATTTATCATTCTCATATTGAAAATTTAATTCCTAATCCCATGAAAATCATTAATTTAATGCTTAGTTAAATCTCATTGGTAAATATATATACTTATATATGCAGATACAAGTATGATGTGCCTAAAAAATCATCTATATTTGCCCATAATCCTGATTTGTGCATGACTTGCATTTGAGATGATGAATTTATGATATTCTTAACTTATTCATACTTAATATTTTCATGGACATAATTTATATAAAATGGTTATATTTTTGTGAATTATACAAGTATATACATATAATAAATTCATGTTTAATTATAAACTTGATAAATGAAGTACAATTAAAACATTAATATAAATATATGTTATAAATTATCTGAAATAAGTTTAATCATAAAAAAATCAACATTTTAAAATAAATAGATATACTATCAATAAAATTTAGAGCATCAGATTAATAAACATTTATCCAAATATTTAAACTACTAATCATGTCTATTTTTCATAAATAAAAACAGACACATATAGACACACACACACACAAACACATATATATGCATCTTTGTAAAACAAATAAAATTTCTAAACAAAACTAAAACTTGACTTGAGAAGATAAAACATAATTTAAGTAACTGAAATGTTTTATTCAGAACCAATACATATAATTGGAATAATGTAATCAAATTTCCATTAAAAGAAAATAAATTGGTTTTGATGAACAAACACCCCATAAAAATCAACTTTGAAAAAAATATTTATTCATGATACTAAATATTTAAAAAAACCAAATATCTTCCCTTAAAAATATTTATTTATAATGAACATAAATTTACATCAAAATACACTTTGAAAAAAAAATTAATTCATGAAATAAAACTATGTATTTTCCTTTATCCAAAAAGTAACATGAAATTGCATAAAAAGTATATGAATATATATGATTTTGTACTTTATATACTCTTAAAACTAATGTCATGTATGTATATGCACATCTTAAAACAAATTTAATTTTACTTGGAAAAAATAGGCCCTTGTAATTATGAAAGTAAAATATAATTTAAATAAAAAAAATATTTACCAAAAATGGAAATCTCATTATCTCCTATTTTGTGCATGTTTTTTGTACTATCAGAACCAGAAAACCGAGAAAAAAATTAGAGGAAAAAATTAAACTCTCAATTCCTTACATGATCCATTTATATAAAATCATAGGACAAAATAAGTGAATAATTTATGTCAACTTGTGAGGATAATTTATTGGACATAGATTTAATATTCTAAATTTTATAGCTGAATTAAAAGAAGAGAATGAGTTTCAACATGTTTTGATATGAATCAAATATATAAATATTGATTTGATCAACATGTTTGATAATAAGACACTGAATATTGTTGGTGTGCAATGGAGTTGAGTGGTAGAAAAAAACACAAAAAACTAAATCAAAACTGATCAACACAATGATTTAACGAGGTTCGGTGATTTCCCTATATCCACGGGAGAAATAGGGGTGGTTTTTGAACTTCATTCTATTCAGAATATCACTCAAGGATTACAGATATACACACACCATACACCACAAAATCGCTATCAATCAAAGGGATTCAATCCCATTTAAATTGATGATCCAAATATCTGTTGGTATGGGGTAGTTCCTCAACCCCTTGAGTCTAACTCGATAAGTTGTTGCGCAACTTGATGCCCAACAATGAAGAACCCTCTACCGCCTGAGTTGGTGTTGCCGCTAAAGACTCCCAAAATGGGAGTGGTGCCCACAATTCTCCCCCTCACGACCAATTTGGGGTAGAAACATGACATATAGTCTCCTTGCAGGTGTTGAAACTGTCATCACCAATCGACCATGCCTCTTAACACTAGATGACATGTATCTTTCTATGGCTTCAATCAATCTTGTGCTGATTGTGGTGCCCATTAAATGATACAACCCTTGGTACTCCTTCCCAATAAGCTTCACGGAATCTCCACCTAAGACTTCCAACACTCCACCTGCTATTGAAATCTTGAACCCTTTTGCATCAAGCCTACTTACTGATACCAGGTTCTGTTTCATTCTCAAAGTGAATTTCACATTAGCCAGTTTTCTAACTCCTCCATCGAGAGACATCAATTTCACCGTCCCGAATCCTCGAACCTTTCATGTTGACCCGTCACCATGTCTCACCGAGTCTCACACCTGTCAACAAGTATAAAATGTATCTCTGTTCATATATATGTGTGACAAGATCTCTGAATCCAAAACACATTCATCTTCCTTTGTATTTGGAGCCCGCTCATTATTCCAATTTAAAAATCGGCATTCCCGCTTCATGTGCCTGTATCTTTTTGTAGTAATGGCACTTCACTTATTCTAGATCAACTCTCTCATCTGAGTGAAAACATCTCGTGGTCACACAAACTTCATCATTTGTTAATAATTATATGATGTATGAATCCTCCTCTTCAACATTCTTCATCCCAGTAAGATACTGTTTCTGCTCTCCACCATCAATTTCATAGTGACCCATTTTCTCAAACCAAAAAAATGTGATATCGCTAGGATCACACCCCGTGGATTTTAGCTGCCATTCTTTACCTCTTGAATACCGATACCAGATCCTCCCACATTGATCATCTCACATCACCACAATTTCCTACCCTAAATGCATCACAGGTCTTCGAAATTCCTCCAAATTTTTATGTGATGTCATCACATCTTCCAGCTTCAATGTCTCCTTCCACGTGATCAATGTAGTCAAAATCCCATCAAATGAGCTATGTATGGCTGAAAAAAGAAAAAATTATTTTTCTTACTCTCCAACCTTCAAACAGAGACCCAATAACTATGTAATGATTTTGTTGAAATCATTGGTGTGATCTAACAATTTTGTTCCCCCATCCATGAGTAATGGTTATAGTTTCTTCTTCATGAATTATTTGTAAGTGACATAATTTTCCATTTATTGCAGCTCTAACTTTTTTCAGATCTCACTGGTTGATGTATTATTCAACATCGAGTACATTAGCACATTTACCATACACAGTCAAATTGTGCTGACGACCCGCATCTCGAGCTCTTCCCAATTATCTTTACTAGTTGCCTTTGGCTTTTTACTGGTCAACGGTCGGATCATGCCCTACTGCACCAAAAGATCGTTCACTGTGCTTTGCATCATGCAGAAATTTTTTCGATCATCGAACTTCTCAATTTAAAATCTTTGTAGTGCTCCACCACTAGTCATTGTCTTTGTCCCAAAACGCAATCACCACCATCAATGTCGTACCTTCTGAAACCACCTGATTGAATTTGAATTTTTAAATACTAACCATATGGGTGTTTTCAGAATGGTTGAAATAGTCAGAATCAAATCCTAGATCACCGAAAAATTAAGCCATATTGCACGAGATATTGCCAACACAAAATCAACGGTCCAGATCACCTGCTGACACGGCACTGAGGTGGCACACCAGAGAACTTGCATGAAACTCGCCAGAATATTCACCAGTGGAATGAATAGTAACGTATTCTCTGGCATGGGTTTACTGTCCACCAATGGGTTTGACCAAATTTTGACAGCATTTATCTCCTTCATTTCATATCTGTTTTCAATGTATCTTGCCCCGTTGGAATAGTCTTGTTCTCCTCTTCCCGGATCTAGCCTTCGAATAATTTTCCGACCACATTCAATTTTTTGGTCATTAGAAAAATTCATTGCCACCTCTCTGTCATGATTTCAGTTGCTCTGACTCACCTCAGATACCACTTTTATGGGTGCAACAGAGGTTTTTGGTTCAAAAAAACTCAAAAATAGAATAAAACAGATCAACATAGGGATTTAACGTGGTTCAACAATTTGACTACATCCACGAGAGAATCATGGGGTGGTTTATTTTCTCCATTCTCCTCAGAGGATCAGTCAAGGATTATAAATACACACACACCTTAAACCACACAATACCTATCACAAAACGTGATTCAATCTCATTTAAATAGATTTACCAGAACATGGTGGGTATGAGGTAGTTCATCAACCCCTTGGTATTTCCTCCACCGGTAGCTATCCAGCTTGACACCCACCAAAGAAGAACATGCAGCCTCCTGAGTAGATGCTTCCACCAAATACTCCGAAAATTGGACTGGCCCCCAAAAATATGACCTCAATCATTTGGAAATGAGACATCATATTCTATGAAGGAAGATAACAATAATCTGAAACATAAAAGAGGATAAGAAACTAATAAATTGTAATTTTTTCGTCGTAATGAATTTGGAGGATTTGAATTGGTTCAATAATCCACTTGAAGCATTGATTAATATCTACAAAATCAAACGATAACAACCATACATGATGACGATAGGAAGAAACACATACCAATAGAACAAATAAGAACTCTATTTCCAAGATATTAGGGTATCAAAAATTCAATAAATAAATCTTACTTGAAAAATTGGGACAGCACACATCATTTTCCATCTAAATAAAATTCATATCCTCAACGAATCACATAATCATTATCCGCATTTGGATTCTACCTTGAATCCAAAAAATAAAATACCAAAATAGTGAGTGAACTCTGATGAGAGCGCTCGGTCTACAACCGTCGATGAATCCTCGACATGTCTCAACTGGAATCCAACTAATCATCCACGATGATAACTACAGTCAACCTGGATGGATCTCTCTCTACTTTCACTCGTGATGACGAAACTGATCTCAGCCTCACCCAACCCACCAAATCTCCTCTGCGGGGCAAGCTTCCACTTGACATAAACTCGATCCCCCAATCATTATTGTCTTTTTAAAATTTCATTTTGTTATTTATTTTATTCGATCAATTTAATCATTTTGTAGATGTATATAAATATAATCTGTTTACTTTTTAACTTTTATATTAAACTATTTATATATATTAACATATATTGTTATTTCATTTATGTATAGGTTCATATCAACCCAAAATATAAAATTTATAAAATCAAAAAAGTTTTCATGTTTTCATATATTAAATTAATAATAATAATAATTTCTTTTAATAATCATCATAAATATAATTTTATAAATATATAATTTCTTATAATATATATATATATATATATTTTATTTTAGTATGAAATGATCCTAATTATTTTTTTTAAATACATTTATAAAAATATATTTATAATTGAAAAAATTATAACTCAATAATAATTATATTATCATATTATTCATAATATTAATTTTTTTTATTTTTACCTATTAATAAATATATTATATCATTATTAGAAATTTTTTAAATAAAATTTTTTAATTAAAATATGTCATCATCAATAATAAAAGAAATACAATAAAAAATTTAATTGAAATATTTCATAACATTATTTATTCAACTACATAAATCCTCTAGGTTGTAAATTCTACCACCCTAAAATTATTTCTCCGTCATAATGTATTCATTTGACATGAAAAAATTTTGAATATAAATTTTTTGAATTAATGAATTTCTAAGGGGACATAAAAATTTAAAGAATAATATAATGTGTAGACATTATTTTACTCAAATACATATTTTAATCTACAATGTTTTCGAGATTGTTCTTGTGTTACCAATTATAACATATGTACCCAATCTTCCGGACTCATTGCATAAAAATTTTGTGTAAATTGATTAATAAACAAACTGAAAAATTACACGACACATTATAGAAATGAGAATCTTTTACCGGTATAGGTTTTGGAGGACTAGATAACATGTTACATTTCTGAGAGTTAAAAGAAAAATAAAACAAGTACCCACTATTCTTCCACACGTGCATACACAAAAGTGACATGTTCTAATTTAATACATATATGATCCTTATGAAATACATTTTAAAACAAATGGGGTGAGAAATAAATTACCCTATAAGGATCTTTGAAAACATTTGATAAATCCCATTAAAAATATCATGTTGATAATACATTTGATAAAAATTAAATTAAGAAATACATTTTTAAAACAACCTTTACAAAATACTATAATTCTTAGAAAAAATAATTTCACATTGAACATGCATTTAAACTAATACATTTATTTGGTTGAAAATATTATCCAAGATCTTAAAAATGAAATAATTGAGGCCACTCAACATGTTGAAGTCTATCATGGTCTTACCTAGTGGAGGGATGAATTCTATCTCCAATTCCATATCATATTTACAAATATCGTGTACATGTTATTTTATAAAACATTTTTTCCTTATCTTTATATATATACATATATTTTTCACAAGTGTTTTCACATGGAAAATATATTTATAATCATTCTTGGAAAAAACATGTTATCATTTCTTTGTATTTGAACATATAAATAATAATCTTTATGGGATATTACATGTTCTACTAGGTACGACCTTATCTCATGCTATATAAACCATGCATTTTGATGATTAGATAGAAATCACATATTTAAAATTTCAATCTTAATCCCATGATATTCATTCACGTATTGTTTATTCAATTATCAGGGGTATATGTATGAACTTATATATGATGTAACATATATGATGTTCCATAAAAATCATAAATATTTTTCGACAAACATTATTTTTTCATGGTATTCATATGACTCGGTAAATTTATTTTATTCTTAACATATTAATACTTAATATTTTATTTATCATAATGTATTTTAAATGGTTACATTATTGTAAATTATACAATTATATATATATAATAAATTCATGTTTAAATAAAATGTTGACAAATGAAATAAAATTATAACATACATATAATTATACAAGATGATTCTTCCCAAATTAGTTGAAACATCAAAATAAAAATCATCATTTTAACATAATTAAATAGACTGTCTAACAAATTAAAAGTAACTGCTTACTAAAAATTTATCAATATCATGCAACTACTAGTCATGTTTGATTTTGATAAATACATACATATATATATATATTCAACTTTGTAAGACAAAAATTATTTTTAAATAAACTAACCCATAACATGGTTAGATTAAATTTAATTTATGTAACTAAAATGTTTTATGAAAAACTATGAAATAGAATATGAAAGAATTAATAAAATTTACCTTACAATAAAATAAATATATTTTGATGAAAAATAACCCAATCAAAATTATCTTTGAACATAAAATTCATTCACAAATCAAAATATTTGAAATTAAATTTTTTTTCCCTTACGAAGAATAAATTCTTAAGAACATAAAATGGAATCAAAATCCACTTTGGAAATAAAATTATGTCAGGAAATAAAACAAAATACATTCCTTAAAGACATTAATAATAAATTACTTAAATATAATTTTAAAATACATGGTACTTTATTTTATATAATTTGAAAACTAATGTCTTGTATTTATATGCACATCTCTAAAAATATATATTTTTCCTTAGAAAAAATAATCCCTTGGAATCGAAAAATTAAAATAGAATTTAAATAAATGAAAAACCTTACCATAAATGGAAATATCTTTTACTTGTATTTTCCCTATGTTTCTCATACTCTCTGAACATAAAATATCCCAGCAAATTGCATAGTAGAAAAAAAAGGCACTCTCAATTCATTCCCCACTCCATTTATGTACAGTGTTATGACAATATAAGTGATTAATTTATATAAACATGTGAGAGTAATAGATTGGATACACATATAATATATCAACATATATATCTGAATTAAAATAACGGATTGAGTTGTAGCAATTTTAGATATAACTCAAATATATACATATTGATTTGAACAACTCGCTTGATAATATGACATTAGAATATGACCTCAGAGATATATAAATGAAGCAACATATTCAATGAATGAAAATAACTAAGATATGAAAAATCAAAGAGAACAATTATATAAATTAACAAACAAAAATTTGTTATTCATATAGGATTCAAATGATTTGAACAGGTTCAATATTTCACCTAAAGCGTTGATGATAACAAGAATAAACAGAGACCTATAAAAAACCAACAACCTTATTTGGAAGGGATTTGGATACCAAAACATCAATAAATAAATATTACATGAAAAATTGGGACCACAAACATCATTTTCCATCTGAATCCCATTCAGATCATCTACCTATCGCATAATTGTTCCCAGCATTTGGCTTCGACCTCACATCCAAAAAATGAAAATCAATAAACAAAGAATGAACTTCAATTATAGCGCTCTGTCTGCAATCGTCAATGGCTCCTCAACATGGATCAACTGTAATCCAACTGATATCTCTCACTGACAGCTAAACTCTACCTTGCCGGATCTCACTCGACTTCAACTTGGGATGACAGAGCCAATCATGGCCTCATTCAACTCAACTGTTCCCCTCGGTAAGGTGGGCATCCAGTCGACCTAAACCTGATCCGCCTATATCGATTTTATAATTAACATTTCATTCTATTATTAATTTTATTCGATCTATTTAATAATTTTATAAATGTATTTATATACAATCCATATACTTTTCAAATTTTTTATTTAATTATATATGTATAAATGTTTAAATATACAATCATATACTATTAGTTCATTTATGTATAGTTTCATAACAACCCAAAAATATAAAATTCATAAAAGCAAAATTGTTATCATTTTTTCATATATTAAAATACTAATAATAATACATTTTCATAATTATTTACATAACTATTTTTATGTTAATCTATAATTTAATAATATATATATATATTATTTTATTATATAATGATATTGCTAAAAAATTTTGTAAATAAATTTATAAAAATAATATTTATAATTAAAAATATTATAACTCAATAATAATTATAGAAACATATTATATTTAATATTATTTTTTATTATTTTTACTAATTAATAAATATTTTTTTGTTCGGTACAATATTTATAAAAGAATAATTAGTTTTTTAAATATGTCATCATGCATGAAGAAGAAATTCAATCAAATTAGAAAAAAAATTTAATTGAAATATTTCCTAACGTTATTTATTCAATTACATAAATCACTTGGGTTTTTACGTTCTCCCAAAAAAATGTTCCCATTCAATTCATTCATTGGTCTTCAAAAAACTCAGAATTTTCATCTCAATAATTAAATAATTTTTACGGGGAAATATTTATTTTATAAAAAATACTTCATAGATTTTGTTTTTATCAAAAAAAACTTATAAAATACAAATTTTTATAGACTGTTCCTTTAATACAAACTATAATGCCCTGAGCTCGCTCTTCCTGTATCAGTGCATAAAAATGCTTTGATATTTTTTTAAAATGAAACTAATCAATTAGACCCAAGTTTATAAAAATGGGGATCCTTTACAGTTATATGTTGTGGGGATTAGACAACACCATACATTTATCATATTTGAAACAATAATAAAATAAATTTTCACTACAATTTCATGCATGCTAACACCAAAAGCATAGAAGTCCAATTTAGAACTTCTATGATTCTTATAAATAACATTTAAAAACAAAATGGGTGGGAATTCAATTTCCCAGTAATGATTTTTGGAAATCATGATACATACCATTAAAAATATCATTATAATAATTCATTAAAAAAATCAATATAGAAATAAATTTGTTAAAGAAAACTTTAGAAAATAGTATAATGCTCTGAAAAAATAATTATACTTCAAAAACACTTTTAATCTAATCATATGATTTGATGAAAATATTAATCATGCTCTTAAAAACAAAACAATTGAGGTCACGAGAAACATTAATGTCTATTTTTGGCCTAACCAATTGAGGTATTAATTCACTCTCCAATAACATTTTTTATTTACAAAGCCTGAGTTCCATTTTTTAGAAAACAATCATTTCCTCGCTTTCCTTATATACATATAATTTTCACTAGAGTTTAACAATTGAATATATATTTATAATCATTCCTGGAACAAACATGTTAAATTTTATTTATATATAAATATATAAATAATAATCATCATGGGAAATTACATGTTCGACTTCGTATGACCAAATCTCATGATGCAAAAACTATGTATATGGAAGATTAGTTGGCAATCACATATTAAAAATTCATTTATTAATCCCGTGAACCCATTGATGTAATATTTATTCAATTCTAATGGGTATATGTGTATACATATATATAGAGATAAATGTATGATTTTCCATGGAAAATCATCAATATTTTCCATAAACATGATTTGTGCATTACATGCATATGACAGTTTGAATTTATGATATTCATAAACTATTCATTTATAATATTTTGTTGATAATAATTTATTTAAAATGGTTATATGCTTATGAATTATAAAAGTATATACATATAATAAATAAATGATTAAATAGAACATTTATAAAGGAAATAAAATTATAACATACTTATAATTTTATAAGATGATTATTCTGAAATAATTTTAGTCATCAAAATAAAAACCAACATTTTAACATAATTAAATAAATTTTCTAACAAATTCCGATAAGTGTCTTACTAAAAGTTTATGAATATTTTCAAACTACTAATCATGCGTGATTCTGATATATATATATATATATGCATCTTTGTAATAAAAACAACACTTGTTAAAAAAATAAACATAAACATGATGAAATTAAACATAATTTAAGTAACTGAAATATTTTATGCAAAATGAGTAAGTATACATTTATAAAAATAATCAAATTTCTGATACAATAAATTAAATAAATATTGAAGAACAAAAACCCCATAAAATCAACTTTGAACATATAATTCATCCATAAAATTAAATGGTTGAAAACCAATATATTTTCCCTTACAATGAATAAATTATAAAGAACATAAAATGGAATCAAAATCCACCTTGAACATAATTTTAATTCATGAAATAAAACTAAATATTTTCCCTTACCAAAAATAATAACATGAAATTGCATAAAAATTATATTAAAATATGTGATCCCTTAATTTATAAAATTTGAAATCTAATGTTATGTATGTTTATGAAAATCATAAAACAATTAAAATTTCCTTAGAAAAAATTACACCATAGCATCATAAAAGTAAAACAAAATTTAAATAAAATAAACCCTTTCCAAAAATGGAAGTCCTTTTTCTCATGTTTGCTGCTTCTATATTGTACTATCAGAATGTATAATAACCCAGCACAATTGACAGATGAAAAAATGGTAGTCTCACTTCTTTCCCCACTTAATTTTTATACACTAATAGGACACAATATGGGATTAATTTATTTCGACTTGTGAGAATAATTTCATGGATACACCTATAATATATCAACTTTTATAGCCAAATTAAATTTACAGATTGATTTTCTACAAGTTGAGTTGCAAATCAAATATATACATATTGATTTGATCAACTCTCTTGACAATAAGATTGTGAATATCACCACAATGACTCTGAAACAAGACAACAGATTCGATGAATGAAAATAACTATAATCTACAACATCAATGATGAAAAACAAATAAATTAATATATCGTAATTGGTTAATTGTATAGGACTATATGGATTTTAACTGATTCAATCTTCCATCCCGAATAAATGATAAATATCCACAGAAACATAGAAAGATGACCACAACTAATAATGACAGAAAAAAAACATTCAAATAGAAAAACTGATAACTCTATTTCGAAGAGTTTCATATATCAAAACATCAATAAATAAATAATATATGAAAAAACATGACCACACACATCATTTTCAACCTAAATCCCATTAGGATACCCTACACATCACATAACCGGTCTCTGCATTTTCTTTAACCTCCCCTATAAAAATAGAGATCCAAAAACAGTGAATGATCTCTTATGATACTGCTCTGTTTGCAACCATCAATGACACCTCGAAATGGCTCAACTAGACCCCAACTGATCTGCCTCAATGACATCTAGAATCAACCTTGACTAATTTCACATGACTTCTATTCGTGATGATGGAGCATATCTCGGACTCACTCAACTCAACAGGTATCCTCAGTGGGGGGAGCTTCTGCTCGTCCTAAACCTGATACACTAATTTCGATTTTCTTTTTAACATTTCATTTTTTTTATTTTTTATTCTCTCTCTTTAACAATTTTATAAATTAATATAGACATATAATCTTTTTATTTTTAACTTTTATATTAAATTATTTATATGTATATATATAAACATATAATATTATTTCATTTATGTATAGTTTCATAATAATCAAAAATTTAAAATTTATATAATCATAATATTTTTCATGTTTTCATATATTATCCTATTAATAATAATCCATTTTCATAACAATAATCATAATTATAATTTTCCTAATCTACAATTTCATATATATATATATATATATATAAATTATTTTATAATGAAATGATCAATCTAACATTATTTGTAAATAAATTTATAAAAATATTCATTATAATTCCAAAAATTATAACTCAATAATAATTATAGTAACATATGACTCTTAATATTACATTTAATTATTTTTACCTATTATGAAAAATATTATTTCATGATACTATATTTATAAAATTCTAATTATTTTTTTAATTATTTCATTAAGTATGATGAAAAAAATTTGAATAATATTGTTTTGTTAATTGAAATATTTCATAACATTATTTATTTAATTACATAAAATATATGGTCATTTATTGTGTGAGACTAGTTTATGCCCGCAGTGAGGTTGTCAGATATATTATGTCCTATACATTTTTTGTTTCTATATTGTACTCCATTCTACATGTCTGGGAAACATTCTCTTCTGGGATTCTAAGCTATGGGTGTTGTTTTCCTCGACTTCTTAGTGGGAGGATGGATGGATTACTACCCCCTTAGGCCCCACTCTCTTCACTTGGAAGATACATGTGATTATTTGCATGATGGATAGTCTTCCCCTAGTATGTGTGTAAAGGGATGTAAGATATTGTCTTTATTTTACAATAATTTATTACAGATATAGTTTCCTAAGGACTACTATAGGTATGATGTGTATAGGTTGTGAGGGATTGAGGTTCCACTCCTAGTGTATGGTTTGGGATTGAATGAGGAAAAATAACAAACATATTATATACATTATGTGGGTTGTGGTTTCTCCATGAAACTATATGGATACATAGGGTTACGTGGATATGGTGGTGTGATGTGCGAGATGCAAGTTCTTGTGATTCGCCCATGTTTATATGGGTTGCCCTTTTTGGAGAGAGACTCTCATGATTTGTGGTTGTTGCGGAGTGTGGAAACCAATGGGGAGATTGTAGTGAAGTACCCAAAAAATTCCTAATTGTATTATATAATCTTATATGGTATACTTGGTGAGTGTTTTCATGGTGATTATGGGTGCATCATATACGAGTTTAGTTGATGAGATAGTTTCACATGATGTTCGCTATGCTTTAGCATGCATTGTTTACCTTTTTCATGAGTGTCTTCGAGGAGGATCTTACACAGTATAAAATTACACTCACCCTATGATTATATTAACTTCTTTTCTTGTAATATAGTAATGATAAAAGATCAATATAGTTACTACTTTCTTGGGGTTTAGTAGGAGATGTTTTTCGCATTTTGGTCACATTCATATTTACATTCATTTGGTACAATCATTTTTTCCATTTCAGTTGTAGTAGATATAAAAATACATTACATATGTTAGAATTTTATTTTCATCTATATAATATTCTGTACAAGAGTTGGGTGGTGTTTATATTATCTCTATTTCATTTTCATGTGTTCTCTTAAAGGGTAATGCCTCCCATATTTGTTATTGTTATACCCTAGGTACTAGTCACAATTTTATGGCCTAATAGAGGTGGAACTCGAGTGTCACTATATCTCTTGTCCTGTTGTCGACCTAGTATGTGTACATATTTTGGGAGGGGCTCTGACATAGTTGTATCAGTGGTCTTTTTGAGGGATAATAATGTGTTTTGAGTTGAGAAAATGTGAGATTAAATAGGATTGTAGAAAAATAATGTCATCTAACATTATAAATAACTATAAACATGGTATACCATCTAAGACATAGTTATTTGGGTCCCATTGTTATTTTATTCCTGGAACAATATGTTTACAACAATTAATAAACAAGTTTATACTTTTTTTAGGGTAGAGACTATGGATTCGATCATGCAACATTATTATTTACCTCCATGTGTGAATTGGATGAAATTTGGATATGTTATCCAAAAATTAATAAAATAAAACAATTAATTAATATAATGGTCTCCCTTATTCCAGGTTTAGGTCATTTGAGAATTTGTTATTTTATAGTCACAGCACCCGGTCAAAATACTCATCATATGTGAGTGAAATACATTAAATAGATTCTTCCATCAAATCACCACAGAATATAGGTTCACCATGAACACACTTATTAGAGGACACTATAAGAGTTTTCGCATAGGAAAAAACTGAGGAATGATGTAACTATTTCAGAGGCGTCCATATAAAGTTGGTTATAGGAGGTTGAGATAACATTCATTTCAATCCATTCATGGAAGGAGAACTGGGTAATGTAGATTGTGACAATGCTACATGGGGTAGTGAGGAAATGATGGTTATTATTCCTAGAATATCTTGAGGAAAATGAAGTATCATGGGAAACTTTTTGAGACTGGTTTAGAGCCAATTTTAGTTCATAAACTGAAATTGTGGCAAGTTTCTAGGAGATTATTACACTCTTGAAGGGTAGCTCTACTGTGTTATAGTTAAAGATCTATTACCGGATCATTCTGTGATATTCTTCTAACTTGTTTCTAGAAGAGGAGGCCAGCACCAGACATTTTGAGGAGTCGTTGGGCCCATATATATAGCCTCTGTTTACGTCGCATATGTTGAAGATGTATCTCTTGGTGATATATAGATTTTTGGTCAGAGATAGAATGTTATCTAGAACCATATTTTTATTATAGGGGAGTTTTCATGATTCAACATGAAGAAGAACTAGGTTACGAGGATTCAAATTCTTAGGACAGAAGAGATTCCAATCATCCAACAGTAGGTCCCAACCATCAATTTTTCTTTTCTCTAGATGAATCATCTATCATGCCTATTCCAAGGGATATGATATATGTTTTTATTGTGGAGGCATAGTTCATCAGTGGTAAGAGTGACCGAACATTATGTGTAGCTAGTGTGTGATACTTGTTCCAATTCATGTTCCTCTGTTAATGCTATTCTAGTTGAGGTATCAGTAGATGGTTGCACCAGTATTAGATCTATAGAGAGTAAATCGGAAATGTAGGGGATATCGCCACGATACTCCCCATCTTTAAAAAGTAGAGTATGACTATGGAGGTGGTCGGCCTCGTAGTCCAAGAGGACATAGAGAGGTTTGTGGTTATATTCATGCTTTATCTTTACCAGCGCGAGGCGAGAGACACATCGTTCAAGGTATATTTTTCTGAGTTTTACATGGGTTAATTCCTTGTTTGATCCATTAGAAATGAACTCCTTTACATCGCTTTCCCATTTCCATGCTTTGGGACTTGAGGTAGAGAAACTTACATTGCCCATGTGGTTGGTTATACATGTTTTAGGTTGAGTTGACTTTTCATGAAATATGTAGAGACAACGATCTATTGTTTGGGAAGCATTTCTCATGGTGATATGTACTATAATTATAGATAAAACCATTTGACGTCATCCTTATAAATGATTATATTAATTCACTGAAAAATATCATTGATTTATTTATGTGGTAGGATGTATTCATTGATGTTGATGGTGATCCTGTAGTGTTTGTTGGGGAGAAAGACCCTTCGATAAGAAAGAAGCATGTTTTCTTTGTATCATCCATAATGTAAGAGTTGATGTTGATTTCATATTAGGTTAAGAAATCATCATTTTCTAGTGTCAAAGAAGAGAACCCTAATGTGTTTTCAAAGGAGGATATATTGTTACCCTCTCGAAGAGAGATTAGGTTCATGATGCCACTATAGCAAGGTGTGTATCTTATTTCATTGTCTCTATATATTATTGTGCCATTGGAGTTAAAAGATTTGTGTCAACAGCTCGATTGTCAATTACGGTGTGGTTTTTTCGGCCATGTGTGTTTTCATGGTGTGCACCTGTTTTGTTCATAAAGTTGGTTGACATACGTTTTCGATTGTGTATCAATAATAATAACCTAATGCAAGAGACAATGAAGTATCTCTATACTATTCCACATATTAATTATTTATTTGGTCAACATAATGGTGAATTTTATTTTGTGATGTTCAATTTCCAGATAAGATATCATTAGATGTGTTTTAAAGATGATAATATCTCGAAGACAACATTCCTTTTTCATCATGGGATTATTATTTTTTGAGGATTTCATTTAGTGTAATGAAATCGTTAGCTACATAAATTTAGTTGATTAAGTTTGTGTTATATGTTTTCCTAGATAATTTTATGGTTTTTTCCATCAATGACATCCTTGTGTACTCTACATCTAAGGATGAGAATCCAGTGCATATTTCTAAAATTTTTGGAGTTATTCTTCTTCTATAGTTGTTAGGGATGTTCTTAAAGATTGATATTTGGGATTGAGTAGTCCATTTGTTTGGGATAATTATATCTTATAGGGGAATAGTTGTGGATCTGTATAAGATAGTTTTATTTTATAGAAATCCCCCATGATAGAGGAAGAGGTAGGAAGATTCCATGATCATATGGGAAATTATAAGAGATTTATAGCTGATTTAACTCAAGTTATGACTCTTATGGAATTGATGACAATAACGGAGAATGCATTATTGTGAACTAATTAGTGTCAGATGACAGTTGATTATCATAGTTAGATGTTTCTCACTGCACTAGTTCTTTGTCTTCCAGTATAAGGATGTCAATTTGATGTTTTCTATTATTCATTACATCATGGGTTGGAATGTGTTTTGATGTGTATGAGATCAATTATTTTTTAGGGGTATTGGAATTTTTATCCCCATGAGTGTGACTATACCACCAACGATATCATGATTGTGTCAATGATTTATTCCTTGATATTTTGTAGACATTACCTCATTAGCGGTGATTTGGGGTCTTCACCAATCATATGATCTTGAAGTATGCTTTCAACCAACATGAGTAGACATTTTTTCAGTGTCAGTGGATGTTGTTATTATAGGACTACAAATTTTATATTTCATATACTCCTAGAAATGGGGATGTTGTAGCCTATGTTCTGTGTAGGAAGTCATGAAACAATGTAGTTTAGGAATTTTGTGATTCCTAGAGGGTGATGGAATGACATTAACAATTATATTTATATGTGAGAGATATTGGAGAAGGGGTTTTCTTCTACAGATTATGGTATAATAATATTTCTTGCAGTAGGTGGAGGAGTCCCGTTTTGGTGTTCTAGAGGTGGTGTTCTATAGAGATTGAATAGATTGCGGCAAGGCCCCTAATAGTTGCTTGGAAGATTACCAACATTATGTTATTATTTATAGAAGGGTTGTAATTACTTTGGTGATATGTGAGATGCATCTCAGAGAGGTCCATAGTAACCCTTATAAGTACATCATAGCGTGACAGTGTTTTTCCGATCATTTAAGATTTAGATTTGTTGGCCTAGTTTGAACCATTAAGTTGTAGAGTTTGTTTCATGATGACTCATCTGCTAGATGGTGAACGTAGAGCACTATGTATCTTTTGGAATTCATCCAAAAATAGATGATAAGATTGAGCGGACCATCTTGCCTCATGAGGGAATGTTGTTATATTATTCCCTATATGGTTGAGGTTCATGGTTGAGGCATATTCCCTTTGTAGTGTTTTAATACAATGATATTTTTCACCCAACCGTACAATGGAGCCGTTTGATTCCTTGTATGAATGATGATTACATTATCTACTATTCTAGACTGAGTTCATAGAATATGTAATTATATATCTATAACTAGTATTAAATATGATTGTGATGGTAAAGGTGATTTGAAAAACAGTCAAGGTAGTGCAGGATCCCTAGAAATCCAACGATAATCACAGGAAGAGACCTATAGGGTTCGATGTTGGGGATATTGTGTTCATTAAGGTGACTCCCCCTCATGGGAAGTGATGGTTTGTGCATGGTAGTAAGAATTATCCCTTTATTATTGATCCTTTCTATGTGTTCGATCATGATGGATCCATGGCATGTCGGGTTTCCCTTTCTGCAGATATGACCCAAATACGCTATATTTTTCATATTTCACAACACTGTTTTTATCTTCATGATGGCTCTCGTGTCATTAATTGTGGCGAGATTGATGTTGACAAAAATATAATCATTGATCAACAACCAATAATGATCCATAACTAACAGGATAATGTTTGGCATGAGCATTAAATCCCCTTAGTTTGTGTCATGTGCTGACATGATGGAATGGTGGAGAGGACATGAGAACATTATTCATAGATAACTTTTCTATACATCTATTTATATTATGTTTATCTCTTCTATTGCAATCTTGTTCATTATGTGGTTATAGACCATTCTTGGTTTATGATATGTCTTTGTCTTATTTCATTTTTTTAATTTCTCTAGTCTGAGAGGTATCTCCCCTGAGAGAGTGTTCATGATATGTTTTTTGGTTTTTGTGTGGTTTCAAAATAATTCTTTGGTAAAATAGTTGAGCTCTAGTGGTGTAGTGAGACAGTATAGTTATGTCACGATGTGGATATTCAGATGAATCCTTTAATACTTCCCCATTGTTTTGGAATTGTATTCCCAAGGACAAGAATGTTTTGAGAGGTATCTAATTTAAGGTCCCTGATCAATATGGATCAACTGTATGCATGTTTCTAAAGACCACATTGCTCATAGGAGGCTCAAAATATATATGGAGGAGTTTAGTTTCTAGAAACGGGATGCATGGGTGTACTTCACATCATGAAAATTTACAAAATGTGAAGGTTAGTTTCTCGGTGTGTAATAAATAGGTGTATGAAAAATAAATAAAATGAAGAGGTGACACATTTTTCCATTGAAAACTAAAATATGAGGATTACATGGTATGAATGGGGATTACACATCAGGTAATTCCCCGATGTTGTATGTTTTAAAATATTCCCATCATCTTGGATTGTTAAAACCTATAGCTGCAGTGGATTTATCTAAATTCCAAGAGGACCAATGTCCCAATATTAAATATTTTTAGGTATTCCTTCATCCTGTATATATTAATATCTTATATCTCCAATCTGTGGTGTCCCTGGTTGATCTATGGTGTTTTCTTTAATATTTAGTTGTTTTTTTCCCAATTTTTTCTTTTTTAACTCTAGATATTCTTTTCATGATATGGATGATGACCTGCTTTGTATTTAAAATGTATCTTATTTTTTGATGGATTGTTTGATTGTTTTGTAACATCGTCTAGTGGATGTAGTTCTTCTGAGAGTGGTGATCAGAGATATTTTGTGTGGTATGTTCTCATTAGATGATTGATGATGACCTTTATATCTAATTTATCTATTTTTTATATGTGAAATTGTAGTGTAAACATGATTTATCCCCTTACTTATTAATGGTATTAACTTATTAATTATTTGAATAGGATTACAATATTTTTATCGATTACATAGCAATGTTGATGTTTATACCCTGATAAATATACTACTCTTGAATTTCAAGATAGTATGATATCTATCCCATTCATACTTTACCATGTTGTTAATAATAGAAATTGGAAATGTACATAAAGAAATAATTAATTGATAATTAATTGGATAAAATATTTGAGAGGAATGTGTAAAGAATTTTGTTGATATTGATGTAGTTTGTTGATAATCAAATTGATGTAGATATTGATGATTAATTTAATTGGTTAATATATCTAAAGAATTATAATTCTTATTTATAATGGAATTAATGGCATGTCAAATTAATTGATTAATTAATTTTTGGTATCTTGAGATTTGTTATGCGTAGGTTTCCCATAGTTGGACCAAGTGAAAATGAATTTTTTTAGGATGCAATATGAAGAGGATGAGTGAAAAATGATAATTTAATGTAGGATAATAAATTACAACATACTTGTGAAGGCTATGTGCTGTGTATTTTTAGAACCATGAGATCTCATGTTGTGTAATGGATGGATGCCTTGATATTGGGAAAAGATCCCAGTTTCCTCCAATGGCCTAACGACCTTCCTTTTTTTTATTGATTTTGATAATCCACATTTCAATGGTTGAGGTGGATCCCTTACAAGGCCCATAGGTGTAGGTATTACATGGACCGTAGGCTTGAGAGGAATTCATTTCCCGTAGGATTCAAACATTACATACAACCCAGACTAACTACATGGAAATGCTACTCCCATAATCATCATTATGAAATCAGATATAAAAATCTGCACGGCTATTTGGCTAGGCATTCCTGTGCAAGAATAGGTTTTTCCCGATGGAAGGTTTCATACACTCTCATTAATGAAATCTTTTTATCTTCTTCTATGGGGAATGATCCTTGCTCCTCCTCCTTCTAAATTTTGTTCCTTTGTAAGTTGTTCGGTTTGCATCTCCACTTGAGGTGGCCCAAAGGCCTTACTGACCCGAAGGTCTAGGTGGATTGAAGGCATTAAAGGGCTCGGGGACCAAATCAGTGCCTCGAAGGCCCAAACTAGGGAGTATTAATATCTACAATAGTGCCAAACACTTCTTGTTACAGTTCCTGCAACAGTACCCTCTATAGTTCTATACAGTTCTTGCTAGAGTACTACTACGGTACTTGCTACAATACTACTACAATACCTTCTATAGTGTTGCTAATGTACTACTACAGTACCTTATATAGTACATACTATAGTATCGGGAAGTTAGCCTCCACCTGGATTTGATCCTAGGTCTCCTGGATGCACTTAAGGAGTCCTCACCAACTGGGATGTGGCTTATGTGAAAAGATCCCAATTTCAATGTTTTTATCATAGTACATGTGATGTGATCCTGGGATTGCATGGCTTAGAGGGATATTGTTATATGTAGGACTCGGAGGCCCATATGCTACATGATATTGGGATGGATGATCCTAAATGGGTTCTATTGTATTTGAGGGTTTGGAGGCTTGGTTATGAGGTAAGCCTGAAATGCCCATTGTGGTATTTAGGGAAATGATGTCCAATTTTTGTGGTTGTAGTTGATTACTAATGTGGTGAGATACATCATTTTATGCATCTGGGTGTTAGTGATGGAACCCAAAAAATGAAATGGGTTGAATCTAGGCATAATATTTGTTATGAAAGTGGGATTATTATTTGATTATTATTTTTCATGAAGACGTTGTTGTTGTTTATCTACATTCCATTACACACATGCTGAGGTATATGGTTTTGGTTAATCTCCGTCTGAGAGAGGAAATGACATGCCCAGTATTCCCTTTGCATCCTTTTTATGCCTTCTCATGGATGGATGTTTCTATGATATTACTATATTGGTCCAATACTCGATTGGTAATGTAACACACCAAGGTTTTGAAAATAAATATAGAATGCAATTTTATAATCTATCTTCTTCTATGTTTTGAATTTCAAGAAATGGTCACCTAGATTTGTGTTTAGTAAGTCATTTGGAGTCTGATAGAACAAACATGATATTCGGTGAATATTAACCTACCAATATGAATAGTAATATGACCTTATGAATAGTAAATAATAATATTATTTTATTTTCTTAAGGAAATATGGTAATGAGATCTTAATTAATTTTCCAATGTCACATAAAACTAATTACACTTCAAGATTATTATTTTTCAAATTAACTGTGACCTTATATAAAAATTATATTTATAGGATTTATAAAATTATTTTTGAAAAATTGATTTCACTTTTTAATTCTACACGTCGAAAAATGGTAGGGGGAAATTTTTGGGGTTTTTCCAAATTACATGAATTTTTTATGAATAGTGAAAAATACATTTTTGAGTATTCAGTAGTTTAATGACATCATAATGAAATAATAATTAAAATAAAAGTCTGGTCAACTTATGTATAGTATCTTATGACATGAGGTGTCCCAAGTGGATTAAACCATGGGAAAATACCATGGGAAACACCATGGTTTGGAAAAAACCACTAATGAGGTGTCCCTTTAAAAATATTAAAATAATTACCTCACTTTTTCAATAAATACTTACTCATCCATTCGTTTTCATTCATTCCAAATCCTTCATCCTCTAGGATCTGGTGGTTTTACTTCTCTATGAGTCCTCCAAATTTGACATTACGCACACAAGGTTCCATCCATCATGATCTAGGTTTTATTCTTCAAGGTAAGGGAATCATTCATTCTCTTCTTTAAGTTGATACTTCTTTAATGTTATCTAATTGAAATTCCTTCCTAATATATTGAGGTTTGATTTTATTTATTCATATTACTGTATATTTTATTTCAATATGATGATATACCCTTTTGTTCTCATCATTTTATTTTATGAAATTTTATGTGATGTCGTTAGGCTACAAATTTTTTTATAAGGGATCATTTATGTTTTATTTTATTTTCATGTCCATCTCTTTTAATTTTCTCTCCTCACCTCCTATATCTAAATTATCATGATAAATTTAGTAAAATATATATACTAGAACTATTTCATGTGAATTGAATACCCATCATAAATATTCTTACTCCATCTCTTTTGTTTTTATAGACGAAATCAACATCCATGAGGTTCCAATTTATAGCCTTCATGGACGACGATGTTTAGTTATTCAATTTAATCATCATTCCTAGTCATGAAACCATATTTATGGTTGATCCAGTCTATAATATATGTGTTATAACCTAATTAATATTCATGAACTATATTTTTTACATATTATTAAGTTATATGACAAAAATAGTTCATAATAATCCAAATACCGCTGAATAATCGAAGTGGTTGTCATCTAACGATTCTTCCTCATTCCATATAACAAAATTATAGAAATGACCATTAAATATTCTTTATGTTAATATATAATATATAATTTAAATCCTGGAGATTTATAACCATTCCACATGATCATTATTACTTAAAAACAAGTGACACGAATATGAAAATAAAGGAAACAAACACTCCAGAATAACGAAATTTAATACAATAACTAATAAATAATGACATAAAAGAACTTACCAGAAATATTGTAAACTAAATACATGGATAATAGGTTCTGAAATAATTTATTAACAAGTATAATTTCATATTCTAGGAGCTTATGTACAAGATATGAACACATTTGATGTTAATGTAAGGGTTTTTCACATGAACTTCCATTTTCATTCGGGTTACATTAATTGTTTAATTAACACAAGGAGATTCTTCTGTATTGTTATGTACTCATCATATATTCTGTGTGAGTATCATATATATGTTTATAAACCAGAACCATTCCTTATTCTATGGATAGTTACATGCTTTAAAAGGAACATTCAAAATAGTTTCCAAAATAGAAGCCCGATTACATGGAATTTATCGAATTCATATCTATTTACAAAGGCACTATATAATCTGTCATTGGAAACCATTATCTTTCTAAAAATATTATTTTTTTATTAAAGTAATTTTTTTCTTCACTTCTGGTTTTATACAATGATATTACAAAAAAACTCTTCTTTTCAAAATAAAAGAGTATTTATCTCAAAATTTCATAATGATTTTATAAGAGTATTTTCGTTCAATCCTCTTATTGATTTCAAGGTATTATTGGGTTTAATAATTTATGAAGTCATATACCATATTTTATTTAATGGTTTATGATTAAATTTATTGTGTATTATCTATCCTAAACTCATTCATCATATTATTCCGAATGGTTAGTGTTTATGTTCAATAATTTTTGAAGGTTAGTTACATTTCATATGATAGTTTCAATATGAATGTATATGTTGTTTATATTGATCCTCGCTCACATGAGGAATGCATTGGACTTATTATGTGATGGGTGGATCCTACTATAGCCCCTTAATTCGTTGGTAGGTCTCATGAGACAAATATACGTGGAATTGGTCGAGGCCTTTCACAATGTGATATGGATTCTGGCCGAGGTCATAATCTCTAGATGTCTTGGCTGAGACCCTGACAAAATGTTTCAAAATTTCCCGAATATGCACTTCCCTCATTATGAAGCTAGTAATTGAAAGTTCATGTTGTAATTTGACTTGTATAATACACATGATTATATTTTATTATGGAATTATTTAGTCATCTCTTATTCCCGCCATAATGTGTTTCATGTTTATTATTAAAGGAATGTGTTTTAAATTATTCACCATGTCTAATGTTTATATTATCATATATTGTATTGCTTACTCTTATTGATAATTTGATCTCACCTTATCTTATGTTTCATTTTCTCAGGATAAAAAGAAGTAAATTATGAATGACATGCAAGCATAATCTTGGAGACATGATGTTGCTAGTGGAATAAATTAGTGTTTTTTACTTCATATTGTAATGATAAAATTATGTATGTAGCTTGTCTCCAATAAATATTAAACTAATAGGTCTTTTGGTATTCATATTCCTTGTATGTATGGAAACTTAATCAAATAAGTCACCGACTCCGAGAAACTGGGGTCGGGTCCTTACAGTTGGAATGAGAGGAAGTTTAGTAGAATACTAGGAAACTAGATTTAGAAAACGTAGAATTAGGGAAGAGTCCCAAAGATAGTCTTTGAGGATAAAAATATAAGAACGTCCTGGTATTTTGGTAAGGAATAGATTTTTCATATCTTTCAAGAAATACAACCCAATCTGGATACGAGTAGGTAGAGGCAGCTCTGGAACGAATGTATATAGGGGTAAAACTCGAAAACATCACATTGAGCTAGACTTAAATGACAATTGGTTCACGAAAATGGGACTTGCTGCACTCTTGGTTATGACACACCCGGGGGATATGCTCAGGATAATCCACATTTTCTATACAAGCCATTATGATGGTGTTTAATGTAAATATTCCTTAAAGAAACCATTTTTGTGAATATGGGATTATACATGCATATGATATCAATTTTTCTGAGTATTTTAAATTTTAGATTATACATTATGATATATTACCCAATATAGTGTATGCCATTATCTAGATATGGAACCTAGTGAAGGGAAATGAAATCACATGAATGCACTTGTCCCCTGTATGGATTTTACTCCGATGCAAGATAATGATGTTGGCTCTGGTGCTGTGGCTGGTGCTGAGAAACTCATAACTTTACTGGGACAACATAATCAGGTTATGAATAACAAAATTACCTGTATATAGCTTCCTAATCCACCACATGAATGATCCATGCTAGATCGATTTATGTGACCACAACCTCCATCATTCAATGGGACTACAAACCTGTTTGTAGTAGTGTAGTGGATATGTTCCCTTGAGAAGATACTTCTCATTTTATGATGTAATGAAATAAAGAAGGTTGTTATGGAATTATATCATCTATCAGGAGATGCGGATCAGTAGTGGTCATTAATCCAAAACACAAAGGAAGATGAAGAGATATAAGAGATGGAATAGAGGGATTTAAAAGAAATCTTCTTATAAAAATATTTACCTCGAGAGTAGCGACCCGATATAGAGAGACAATTATTGAATCTGAGGCATAAAGTGGATGAAAAAGTATCCATGTATGAAGCCACCTTCACAAGGTTAACAAGCCATTTTTTGGACTATATAAAAAATCCAAGGAGAAAAAATTATTGATTATTTGATGTCCTTAAGACATTCCTCTGACGGGCACCGGTCTACTAATGTTTTTCATCATATGAGGATATCGTTTCATGTGCCATCAAGACAGAAAAAGAATTCTCTACGTCTTATGACTTTGAGGGAAAGCAAGAAAAGAAGAGGGCTGATGATAACCATGGGAAAGGAAATAAGGAAAATGGAAGAAGTGAAGAGTTGAATTTCCACCATGTAACAATTGTGGAAGGAAACACCTCAGTGCATGCTTAAAAGGATAAGGAGTATTCTACAAATGTGGTCAGAAAGGACATATTGCTAGTGATTGGAAAGGAATAAAGTAAGCCAATGATTTTCAATGCTATAATTGTCAGGAGTTGGGGAACTATGCTAATAATTATCCAAAATGTCAAGGAACTATGCAACAGAAGAAGCCATGGGAGAAAGGACAAGCATATGCAATCATGACTGGAGAGGTTGAAGTTCCACATGACGTGGTGGATGGTAATTTGATCATTTACTCAATCTTAGCCAATTATTTATTTGATTTTGGATCATTTCATTGTTTCATATCTTCCCAGTTTTCTATGAAAATTAGATATTTCCAAATTGATTTAACAAATGAGTAGTTAGTAATAACTCATAAGGGAATTATCATTACTGCAATGTTCTGTCAATATGTTCCCATTAGGTCATACAAATGTTCTTTATCTACTGAACTCATCATCATACACATTATTTAATTCGATATAATCCTTAGTATGGATTGGATTTCAAATCATGATATAAAAATTTATTTTATGAATAAGGAGGTTACGATTTTTGATGAAGATGATAAAGAACACCTTATATTTAGAGCAGAATCATCCCCACATTTTTTTATCTATATCCACCCCCAGTAGCTCAACTAAATTGATTATTGGGGAGGAAGATAATGAAATAACTGTAGGTGGGAAAAAGAATGTTCAAATAGAGGATGTACTTATTGTGAGATAATATGTTGATGTGTTTCTATATGATTTACCTAGACATCCTCCAGAACGTGAAATTGAGTTTTACATTGATTTAATTCCTAGTTCAAGGCCCATATAGAAAAACCCTTATATAATGGCCACTATGGAAGTAGTGGAACTGAAGAAACCACTAGAGGATTTGACTAATAAGGGATTTATATGCCCTAGTGTTTCTCCATAGAGAGCATCTTTCCTTTTTGTTAAGAAGAAATTCAGATCTATAAGGTTATGTATTGACTATAGGTATATTAATGCTATAACAATAAATAAAAAGTATCCCCTATCTCACATGGATGATTTATTTGACCAACTGCACAGAGATCATTAATTTTAGAAGATTGATCTTAGATCTGGATATCACCAGTTTCATGTGAGGAAAGAATATATTCCAAAAACATTATTTTGAACCAGGTACGAGCATTTTGAGTTTACAGTGATTCCTTTTGGAGTAACTAATGCACCGTCTATCTTCATGTATTTAATGAAAATATTTTTCAAGGTATATCATTATGATTTTTTAGTGGTATTTATTGATGATAACTTGTTATACTCAAATATCTATGAAGATCATAAAAATCACTTGTGCATTATTTTGAAGACTCATAGAAGACATAAATTATATGGGAAGTTTAGCAAGTGTGAATTTTGGCTCCAGGAGATTTCTTTTTTTGGCCATATTATTTCTAAGGATGGACTCCAAGTTGATACTTCAAAGACAAAGGCAATCCACGATTGGCCCACACCAACAAACATAACCGAGGTACGCATTTTTATTGGCTTAGCAGGTTATTATCGGCGTTTCGTAGATAATTTTTCCCAATTGGCTAACCCGCTAATGAAGCCCACACGTAATGTGGTTAATTTTTTTTGGAAAAGTGATTGTGAATAATGTTTTAAAGAACTGAATAGATGATTAGTCAATGCTCCTATATTGACTCTACCATCGAGGAATGATGGGTTTGTTATTTATTGTCATTCTTCAAAGAAAGGACTTGGTTCTGTCCTTATGAAAAATTATACGGTTATTTATTATGAATCAAAACAAATAAAAATTCATGATCAAAAGTATCCTAATAATGATCTTTAGTTAGCTGTTATAATACTTGCTTTAATGATTTGGAGACATTATCTCTTTGGTGAAAAATTTGAGAATAATACTGATCACAAGAGTTTGGAGTATAATTTCTCACAGAAATAACTCAACATGAGGAAAAGGAGATGACCTGAACTACTCAAGGATTATGATTTCACTATACACTACCACCCTGGGAAGGCAAGTAAGGTGGAAGATGCCTTGAGGAGAAAGGATTATGGAGTTTTGAGCAAGATGATAGTTGAAAGTGATCCTATTTTCATTGATCTAGTAAATATGTATATTGGAATAACCATTGAAGCTGAAAAATCAATTCATTTTCAAATGGTTTCCAAACCATCTTTAATAGAAAGGATAATATATTCTCATTCTGATGATGGGGTGTTTCAAAAAAAGATTAATGTTGTGAATGATGGGAGATTTAGTGACTTCCTATGTGATGATGGAATCTTGAAATTTTGGAATATACATTGTGTTCCTGATATACCGGATCAACAAAGGGAATTATTGGATGATGCTCGTAGTTCCAATTTCTCTATACACCCAAGAAGCACCAAGATGTATAGATATTTGAAGGAACATTTTTGATGGGAAAACACGAATATGGAGACTGCTGATTTTGTTTCAAGATTTATGGGTTTTCAACAAGTGAAAGGTGGAAGGCAACGACCTAGAGAAGTATTGCAACCTCTTCCCATACCTGAGTATAAATGGGATAATATCACGATGGAATTTGTTAGGGGACTAACAAAGACTCCTAGAAGGAAAAATGAAATACGGATCATTGTTGATCGACATACCATGTCAGCACATTTTGAAGTTATAAGATAAGATCTACCATATAAACGTCTAGCAAGAATATATGATAATGAAGTTGTGAGACTTCATGGAGTACCACTATCGATTGTTTCTGATCATGATCCATGTTTTACATCAAGATTCTGGAAAAGTATTCAGAAGGCCCTAGATACTAATCTTTATTTGAGCACTTCCTACCACCCACAAACTGATGGACAATCAGAACAGGCTATTCAATCATTGGAAGACATGTTGAGGTCATGTTCGATTGACTTTCAAGTAATTTTGGATCAGTATTTACCTCTCGTGAAATTTTCCTACTAAAATAGTTTCCATTAAAATATTCATATGGAACCCTATGAAGAATTATATGGGAGGAGATGAAATACACCAACTTGTTGGGAAAATTTTGGTGAAAGAAAGCTCGTGGTTCTAGAACTGGTTGATGAAACATTGAAGTAGGTGAACATTATCCAGAACCATATTAAAATAGCTCAAAGAAGGAAAAAGATGTATGCTAACACCCGAAGGAAGGATTTGTAATTTCACGTAGGAGATCATGTTTTCGTGAAGGTATCTCCATGGGAGGGAGTTATATGTTTTGGTAAGAAAGGTAAATTGAGTCCCAGGTACATAGGACCCTCTGAAATTCTAGACCGAATTGGAGCCGTAGATTACCATTTGGAAATGCCGCCAAGTCTCTCCAAGGTTCACAATGTGTTTCACACGTCAATATTAAGAATGTAAATGCAATACCCAACACATGTACCCACTTAAGAAGAAGTTAAACTTGAGCCCAATCTATCTTACTATGATGATTCTATCAAGATTCATGATACTAGAGAACAGGTGTGAAGAAATTGGATAACTCGACTGGTAAATGTAATATGGAGGAACCATAATATGGAGGAAGCAACATGGGAGCTTGATGAGCTTATCTTAAAGACATACCCAAATCATTTTAGACAATATTTTGTGAATTTCAAGGATGAAATTTTTGTAAGGAGCGGAGAATGTAACACCCCAAGGTTTTGAAATTAAATATAGAATGAAATTTTATAATCTATTATCTTCTATGTTTTGAATTTCAAGAAATGGTCATCTAGAGTTGTGTTCAGTAAGTCATTTGGTGTCTGATAGAACAAATTTGATTTTTTGTGAATAGTAACATACCCATATGAATAGTAATATGAACTTATGAATAGTAAATAATAATATTATTTTATTTTTTTAAGGAAATAGGATAATGGGATCTTAATTAATTCTCCAATGTCACATAAAACTAGTTGCATTTCAAGAATGTTATTTTTCGAAATAATTATGACCTTATTTAAAAATTAAATTTATAATATATAAAAATAATTCTTGAAAAATGGATTTCACTTTTGATTCCTACACGTCAAAAAATGGTAGGGGAAAATTTTGGGATTTATATAAAATACTTGAATTTTTCATGAATAATGAAAAATATCGATTTCAGTATTCAGTAGTTTAATGACATCATAATGACATAATAATTAAAATAAAAGCTTGGTCGACTTTTTTATATTAACTTATTACATGATCTATCCCAAGAGTCTTAAATAATTAGAAAATACCATGGACAAGCCCATGGATTGGAAAAAACCACTAATGAGGCATCCCTTTGAAATTATTAAAAATTACCTCTCTTTTTCTATAAATACCCACTCATCCATTTTTTTCATTCATTCCAAATCCCTCATCCTAGAAGCTCTGGTGGTTTTAACTCTCTAAGTGTCCTCCCAAGTTGTCCTTCTGCCCACAAGGTTCCAACCTTTATGATCTAGGAGTTATTCTACAAGGTAAGGGAATCCTTCATTCTCTTCTTTAAGTCGATACTTATTTTATGTTATCTATTTGAAATTTCATTCTCATATATAGAGGTTTTATTTTATTCATTACTCTTACTTTACTTGTTATTTCAATAGGATGATAGATCCTTTTGTTCTCATCATTTGATTTTATGATGTTTTAAGTGACACTGTTTGGCTTCCAAATTTTCAAAAGGGATCTTTAAAATTTTCATTTATATTCATGTTCGTCTATTTTATTTTTCTCTCCTCACCTCCTATGACCAAATTATCATGATAACTCCATTAGCATATATAAACTGGATTTATTTCATTTGAATGGAAGACCCATCATAAATATTCTTACTCCCTCCATTTTATTTTTATAAACGAAATCAACGTCCATGAGGTTCCAATTTATAGCCTTTGTGGATGACAAAGATTCGTTCTTCAATTTCATCTTCATTACTAGTCATGAAACCATATTTATGGTTTAAAAATACTATAATATATGTGTTATAACCTAATTAATATTCATTAACTAGATTATGTAAATATAATTAAGTTATATGACAAAACTAGTTCATAATAATCCAAATACCGCCAAATAATCTAAGTGGTTGTCATATAAAGATTCTTCCTCATTTTATATAACCAATTGATAGAAATGACCATTAGAAATTATTTATTTTCATCAATAAAATATAATTTTAATACATGATATTTATAACCATTCCACATGAACATCATTACTTAAAAACTAGTGAACCGAATATGAAAATAAAGGAAACGAACACTCCAGAATAATAAAATTCAATACGATAACGTATCAATAAATACATAAATGAACTAACCATAATTATTATAAACTAAATACATGTATAATAGGTTCTTAATTAATTTATTAACTAGTATAATTTCATATTCAAGGATCTTATGTACAAGAGAGGAACACATTTGGAGTTAAGGTCAGGTTTTTTCACCTCAACTTCCATTTTCATCCAGGTTACTTACATTGTCTAATTACCTCAATGAGATTAATATGTATTGTTATGTAATCATTATATATTCTATGTTAGTATCATATATATATATACAAACCATAACCCTTCCATATTATATGTATAGTTACACATTTTAAAAAGAACATTCAGAATTGTTTCCAAAATAATAGCTCGATTCAAGAGACTTTTTCCAATTCATATCTATATACAAGGGCACTCAATAATCTATTTTTAGAAACCATTATCTTTATAAAAATACTCATTTTATTATGAAAATACTATCTTACTTCACTTATATTTTAATACAAATATATTCCGAAAGTAATCTTCTTTTCAAAATAAAAGAGTATTTATCTCAAAATTGCTTAATGATTTTATAAGAGTATTTTCATTCAATGCTCATATTGAAATCATGGTATTATTGGGTTTAATTATTTTTGAAGTCATATAAAATATTTTATTTAATGTTTTATGAGTAACATTATTGTGGATGATCTATCCAAAATCCATTCATCATATTATTCTAAATGGTTAGTGTTTATGTTCAATAATTTGTGAAAGTTTGTTACATTTCATATGATAGTTTCAATATGATTGTATATGTAGTTTATGTTGATCCCCACTAATATGAGGAATTCATTGGACATATTATGTGATGGGTGGGTCCAGCTATAGCCCCTCGATGCATCGATAGGTCTCATGAGACAAATAGATGTGGAATTGGCTGAGGCCTTTCCCAATGTGATATGGATTTTGGTCGAGGCCTTAATATCTATATATCATGGCCGAGGACATGAAAAAATGTTTCAGAATGTCCAGAATATGTAGTTCCATCTTTATGAATCTAGTTATTGATAGTTCATGTGGTAATTCGACTAGTAGAATACCCATGATTATGTTTTATTATGGCATTATTTACTCATCTCTTATTCCTACCATAATGCGTTTAATGTTTATCATTAAAGGCATGTGTTTTCAATTATACACCATTTATAATGTTTATATTATCTTCCACTATATTGATTAATCTTACTGAGCCTTTGATCACACCCTTTATTATGTTTTTTCATTTTCTCAGGATATGAAATAGTAAATTACGAATGACATGAAAGCTTAATCTAGGAGACATGATGTTGCTAGTGGAAAAAATTAGTGTTTTTCCCTTCATGTTGTAATTATAAAAATATGTATGTAACTTGTTTCCAATAAATTCTATACTACTCTGTCCTTCAGGATTCAAATTCGTTGTTTGTATGCCAACATAATCAAATAAGGCACTGACTCCGGGGAACTGGGGTCGGGTCCTTACAGGAAATTCATCTACTCCTAGTTTTCAGCCCTTAGTGTTTGGTAGGTAAGAATAATTTTCTATAATACCTTGAAATATGAAAACTGATAATTTTGTTATGTGACTAAATTATTAACCCATTGGTATGAGGATTTATGGGATTCAATATTGTGGTCCCAATTTTGAGAAGTTGTGAACATGTTTTTATTATGCCTAAATGGAATGGAAGTTCACTGTAAATTAATGTGGAAATGATAATATTTAATTAAAGGATAATAATTACATATCATAATGTGGAACTGATGAAGATGAATAAAATAACTTAATTTAGCTCATTAAATGGTTGTGGGATTTTATGATATCTATTCTTAGTAGTGTCATCTGAGAGTCTGATAAAAGTTGGTTGTAGTGGAGTCTGAGACAATGTTACTCGCATTTTGCAGTTGTAATATATATTATATATTACACATTTTCTATTTCTATATCCTACTCCACCCTATTGGTTATGGAAACTAATAGACCAATGATTTTTTTCCATATGCTGTGTTATCCCCAACATCCTAGTGGGAGGATAGATGGCTCACTACCCCCTTTGGCCCCACTCTCTTCTCTTGGTCGTTACTTTTGATGGTATGAAAAACTGTTTGTTTTCCCCAAGCATGTGTGTTGAGGGATGTAATGACTTTTTTTTATTTAATTAATATCTATTCTAAATATAGTTTTATAACGTGTACTATTTCTATAACATGTATTGGTTGGGATGACATGAGGTCCCTTACTCCACATAATAGTTATGATAGGTTTAGTAATAATACAAGATTTATGATACCCAATATACGGAATATGGTGGATCATAGAAACAACATTGAAAATTGTGGATACATGGAAATGGTAGTGTGATGCATGAGGTGCATGTTGTGGTGCTTCACCCATGTGTCTGGGGGAAAGCCTTTTTGGATAGAGATGCTTATAACGTGTAATGTTAGGGTATAGTAGAAAACTAGCGGGTAAGTGGTAGAAATGTACCATTGTAATTCGTTATTATATTGTATTATTTTTCATGAAATAAATACATATATAACCCATGGTGAGGTGAATAAAATATCATTCTTGTTTAGGTTACTAGTTAGTTTTAATGGTTGTTCATTTTGCTTTGGTATTTATTCACTACCATTCATTGGAGTGCCTTTGTGGAGGATCCTACTAATTATAATATTATTCTCACCCTATGATTACATAAAGAAATTTCCAATAAATTGGATGATAATGGATATCATGATTATAAATACTGGTTTAGGGTTGTATAGAACCTATTTTGGATTTTTATTTCTATCTTCATCACTTTATTTTTTAATTTTATATTTTCCTTCCAGTTGTAGTAGTTTTATCATGACATTAAAATTGTCCACTTTTGTTAATCGTCTATATTGATGTCTTATCATGTTTTTGTTGGATCTGAATCTACGGATTACACACAAGAGGGGGGGTGAATTGTGTCTTTTCCAAATTATTACAATCTCTTCAATTTAGACAAATTCTGTCCACTATACTTTTTCACGATTAAATATGCAGCGGAAAAAGTAAAAGCATGAACACACGGATGTATAGTGGCTCAGGGAACAGAAGGCCCCTAGTCTACTCCACCAACGCTCAAATCCACGAGCTTGGCGATTTTCACTATCTGGTCCTCGTTTCCACAGACCTGTTCACAACTGAGTACAGGCAGTTGACACCTTTACAAGATTCAGGCAAACACAGCCTTCCTGGTTCAAACACGAACCCACACAGCTTAGAACGAGAAGCTGATCACTCAAAAAATAAAAAGCGTTTCGATAAAGAAAACCCTTCTCCAGTTGTTCTTCACAATTGCAACAGAATGCAATTGACAGTAGATAGATCGTTGTCTTCAGAAAATAAAAATCTGTAATCAAAACCGTTCTGAGTCGATCCAGTGGCAATAGATATTACCAGAAACATCACAACTTCTGCAGCAATAGATTCACAACAGATAGTCGATGTAGAACACGTGAATCTGCTATCAAGATCTTCCTTCGGTAATAAAGGTTTTACACTTCTTCTCGATCACCAGAAAAGAATGCCTTTACACAGTCTCTATTTCTTGCTCGTTAAAAGATCAATCTATATATTTCACACACTTTTCTGTGTATATATATATATATCTGAAGTATCCAAGATAGAACATATATATTCAAATCTGAGAAAATCTTCCGCATAAATAGATCCATGAAAATCTCCTTTAGATTCGCGATATTAAATGAAATAACAGAGCCGTTGTAACTCCCCTGAGGAATCGGCATAAAAAGCTCTGTTTAAATCAATCAGTAATCTGTTGAAAATCGTCTTTGATTCAGTCAAATTCGTACTTAAGAATTGGCTCGAAATCCTCTTAATAATCTGCTTGTTTGACCAATGCAAAAGGAAAAAATCGTCTGTCAAAAATATCCCGACGCCAAACGTAGGGTTGATGACGTGGCTCCAAACGTAGGGTTCACAAACGTAAGGTTCACAAACGTAAGGTTCAGAACGTACATACTTTCTCTTCAGCATTCAAACGTAGGGTTGATCATCCATACTTTGTCTCGCTTCAACTCTCCAAAGAACGTACGGTTGATTATAAAAGTAAGGTTGATGATCCATACTTTTGAGAAACAAACTCAACACTGAAAACTAACGTACGGTTTCTCTTCCATACTTGTCCAACAACGAAAACGTAAGGTTCCTTCCAAACGTAATGTTCTTCTTCCATACTTTTAAACAATGTAAGATTCATTGACCATACGTTTCAAAATAACGTAAGGTTCCTTAACCATGCGTTTCTTTTAACATAAAAAGTAAACTTTTCATCCATACGTTACGTTCATCAACGTAGGGTATGAACAGTGATTCCTGTATGCGCTAAAATTGATCTCACGCTACAGTGATTCCAGAACACGCTAAAATTGATCTTGCGCTACAGTGATTCCAGAACACGCTAAAATTGATCTTGCGCTACAGTGATTCCAGAACACGCTAAAATTGATCTCAGAATAAATGAAGTATGAAATCTCGTTGTATGAAATAAATAAATAAAATAAATTCCTGCAAAATACTCAACGAAATAATTAGTAAATAATTAAGGTTATTTGTGAGCATCAAAATCATCATAAAGAGACAGAGTATTATTTGAATTAATCTCCCCCTTTAAAAAACATTATTTTGAATTGTTTGAAAACAATACATTGCTCAACAATGTCCCCCTTTTTGATGATCACAAAACCCATAAAATAATAGAACTAATTTAATTGCAATCTTTATTGAAAAATTAGTTTTATAAAATTTTAGAATTCTGAAACGATTAAAACAATATTTAACTATAATAAAATTTCTCCCCCATAAAGATAAATTTTCAGCTAAAAAATAGATAAAAGATAAATGTCTTCTCCTATATATCCAAATTTCTTCATAGGAAACAAATGAATTTAAATTTTGTGTTTATCCAAATTCTCCCCCTTTTTGTGATATCAATAAGAATGAAAAATTACGGATTTGAACACATTCAATATTGCACTGAACTATAAGTAAATGCTATAATTAACTGTGTATGAATAAGTGATTTTGTTATACTGGCTAACTTAATCATAAATCAATAAACAACAAAACAAAAAAGAAGTAAGAAAAGAATTTTCATTCACAAGGTGTTATATATAAACGATTGTGATATACAGAGGAATCAAGGTTCATGGATAAGACAGGGAAAAAAAGGGTGTCTATCTCCTTTGAATCGCGGTCTTGATCTCTGTAAACTGTTCTCTGAGCCTCTTCATCATCCCATCTCCTAACTTGATGTTAAGATCTCTGTTCTCTTGAGTCATATGAATATCTTCAATCAAATTAACTCTGAAAAACTCATGCATTCATTCTTCTTTTTCAACAAAAAGAGCCAGTTTCTCTGATAACTGATTCAAAAGAATCCTAATCGGTTGCTCTCCAGATGTCAACTGATCCACTAAAAATTTCTGATTATCTAGCAAAACTGACAAAGGGGAACTATTACACTGAAGATCGTGTAATCTGTCACTCATATTGCTCATTGCTGCAGTAATTGCTTGAAATCTCCGAATCAAATCAGGTGAAGAGCCTGATCCACTCACAGCATTGTTTGCAACAGACTCAAATTTATTCTCCATGTAAATCTTCATCTCAGACAAATCATCTTTCTTTACCATCTCTGATTTTAACTGATCAACAGCATGCAGCATATCAGTCTTAAACAAATCTACTTCCTGTCATGAAACAGTAGATTCTTTCAGCTTCTGAAACTTCAACTGCTCTAAGTTCAGAGAATTTCTGAGACTAACATTCTCAGATTCTAATTGAGAGATACGCTTGTACAACTCAACAACTTCTTCTTTTTTCAAATCAGGGGCACCCTGTGCTCTATTCTCATGTCCAGAAATAGGTTGATGAGGCAGGGCAAGTGGTAAAGAATCTGTATCTGACTGTTCTTTGTCCTTGTCCTGACAAGGTTGATCCACTGAACTAGCTTTTGAAGCCTGAAACTCTTCTACTGAAAAATCTTCCTGAAGTACCTCTGTATTAGCTTCAGAAGTACGTTCATCATGAATAGTAGTCTCTCTGACTTCTACTGAATGGTCAAGAACAATATTTTCATGTAAATCTTGAGGTCGGGCCACTTCTTCACCAGGCACTGCCTCCATAAGTTGTTCTTGTGGAATTGCTTTTTCAACAGCTACAGCAGCAGATTGAGGTTCTTTTTGGATTTCCGGTTGAGCTGCTGGTTCCTCTATCGGTGCAGTCTGCTCCACAACAGCTTCTCTCACAAATGAATAAGAAATTACCGGTTCAGAGGATTTCAAGGCAGGAGAGATAATTTCTTCATCAATTGACCTCTTCCTTCTAGATTGAAGTCCTTCTTGACTTCTCTCTTCCTCAACATCCTCCATCTCAAAGCGAATTCTCCTTGCCACTGTACTAACCCTTGATTCTGCTTGTCCCTCCTTGGACTTAGCCGGTTGAGCCTGAGCACTCTCCGAGTCTTCCTCAGCTCCAACAGGTAAGAGTTTTCCTTTAATTGTGCTCCAAAAGTGTCCTACTTTCCTCAAAGTTCCAGCATTAAAAACATTACTCTGGTGACATTTCACCCCAACATCTACCAATCTGATCATTCCTCTTTTAAACAAAAACAAAGAAATGAACCTTCCATAAGGGAAAAAGGTCATTCTTGCTTCACTCTGACAGCAGTATCTCAGATATCTTATCATAAACCGAGGAAAATTAAACTTAATATCACACATCAGAAGATACATTATGTACATGTCAGGGTATAGGATTTTCTCCATCTCAGCCATCCTTGGTGCTAAACCAGTCTGAACAAATTTTACCAAGATTTTCTGATCGGGCTCCAAATCTTTAATAAACATTTTCTTTATCACTCTGGTTCCAAACAGAAAATACATAATGTCTTCAGACTTATGTACAGAATCTCCAATATTCCGTAAATCTAAATGAAAAACTCCTTCATGAGGGCAGTTAAGAATTTGACTTATCTCTACAGATGATATGGAAAAGTCCTTATCCTCTATTTGAGCCAATAAACTATCCTCCGTATCTCCAAGGCTAAACTGAACAGTTCTAAAGAAATGTCTCATTTCTGTCTCATATAGAAACTCAGAGTTTTCACTATTAAAAGCTTGCTCAAGGCTTTGAAACGAAAACGCTTGCTTCAACAGTAAATTAGTTTCAAACAGCCATTCTAAATCTATGACATTACCTTGCAGTATTTTCCGACCAACTACTTTAGGTTTCTTTGCAGCACTGCTCTCAACTTCATCTGGACGCTTAGTCTTTTCCATTTCAACAACGATTTCTGAAGGTTCGTAAGTTTAGGGTTTGAAGATTCAGAAAAGGGTTTTGGAGCAGATGTGCGGTTTTAGGTTTTCGAAAGGGTTTCTGAAAAAGGTGAAATAGTTTAGAAGGTGAAACGGTTCTGACAGCCTTGATTCCCATGTAATCACTAATCATTACTTTTATTTAAAACAAAATAAAATTACTTATAGCGGGAAACAGAAATTAAGCATAATTCGAAAACAGAATAAGATTAAAAAAAACTATTTAAAATTAAATAAACCTAAATCCCCCTTAATAAATTCAAACCTTGCCGTGGGAAGTGGTTTAGTAAAAATATCTGCTAATTGATTTTCTGTATTTACAAATTCTAAAAATATATCCTTTTTAAACACATGATCTCTTAAAAGGTGATGTCTTATATCAATGTGCTTAGTTCTAGAATGACTAATAGGATTTTTTGAAATACTAATTGCACTATTATTATCACATAAAATAGGTGTATTATTGAAATTTAATCCAAAGTCCATAAGAGTGTTTTTCATCCACAACACCTGTGCACAGCAACTACCTGCAGACACATATTCTGCCTCGGCTGTTGACAGGGCAACTGAGTGTTGTTTCTTACTAGACCATGATACTAAAGACTTTCCTAAAAAGTGACATGTTCCTGAAGTACTCTTCCTATCTAATCTACAACTTCCAAAGTCAGCATCTGAATATGAAATTAAATTAAAATCAGAGGTTTTTGGATAAAGCAGAGATTGATAAATAGTACCTTTTAAATATCTAAAAATTCGTTTAACATCAGTTAAGTGGGATTCTTTGGGATTTTATTGAAATCGAGCACAAAGACATACTCAATACCTTATATCTGGTCTACTAGCACTAAGATATAACAAACTACCAATCATACCTCTATATAACTTGTTGTCCACTGATTTTCCAGTTTCATCCAAATCAAGTTTTATATTAGTACACATAGGAGTTGTAAATGTCTTGCTGTTTTCAAGTCCAAATTTCTTAAGTAAATCAGTAATGTATTTGCATTGATTTAAAATATTTCCAAAATCTTTTTGAAATATTTGAAGACCCAAAAAGAAATTTAATTCTCCCATCATACTCATTTCAAATTCTTTTTGCATTAATTCTGAAAATTCATGACAAAGAATTTTATTGGTCGATCCAAAAATTACATCATCAACATAAATTTGAACCAACAAAACATTATTTTTCACAGTTTTCTTAAAGAGTGTTGGATCTGCTAGTCCAACAGTAAAATCATTTTTCAATAGAAAAGAACTTAGTCTTTCATACCAAGCTCTAGGTGCTTGTTTAAGGCCATAAAGAGCTTTAGTAAGTTTGAAAACAGAATCTGGTTTTTGAGAATTTTCAAAACCAGGAGGTTGCTCAACATAAACTTCCTCCATTAAATAACCATTTAAAAAGGCAGATTTAACATCCATCTGAAATAATTTAAAATTCATATAAGATGCATAGGCTAAAAGGATTCTAATGGATTCTAACCTGGCTACAGGTGCAAAGGTCTCATCATAATCTATTCCTTCTTCTTGATTATATCCTTTAGCTAATAATCTTGCTTTATTTCTAGTTATTATCCCTTGATCATCCTGTTTATTCCTAAAGACCCATTTAGTTCCTATTACTGGATAATCATGTGGTCTTTCAACTAATTCCCAAACCATATTTCTCTTGAACTGGTTCAATTCATCCTGCATTGCTATTACCCAGCTCTCATCATCTAAGGCTTCTTCTATGGTCTTAGGTTCTTGTTGGGATAGGAAAGCAGAGAATTCAACTATGTTTCCAAAGTTTCTTCTAGTTTTAATACCAGTCTCTAAGTCACCTATCACAGATTTTAAAGGGTGATTCTTTAAGGTTCTAGACTGTCTAGGCATTACATTCAAAGGTTCTTCAGTGTCATGTTCTTCTGAACTGGACTGAATTTCTTTTATATCATTTTCAAAATCATTCTTTAAATTCTCAAGTCTCATGTTTTCATTAGAATCAGGTTCATCTATTTGTTCTATCCTTTTCTCAAAAGGATCAGATTCATCAAATTTCACATGAACTGATTCTTCAAAAATCCTTGACTTTTTATTATAGACTCTATAAGCTTTGGAGGTTGCAGAATATCCTAAGAAAATACCTTTATCAGATTTTGGATCAAATTTACCAAGATTATCTTTGGTATTCAATATGTAAACCTTGCATCCAAAAACTTTAAAGTAATTTACTTTAGGTTTTCTGTTATTCCATAGTTCATAGGGTGTATTTTTCAAAATAGGTCTTATTAAAATTCTATTCATTATATAACAAGTTGTATTAACAGCTTCTGCCCAGAAATATATAGGTAGGCTATATTCATTTAACATAGTTCTAGCCATTTCTTGAATAGTTCTATTTCTTCTTTCAACAATCCCATTCTGTTGAGGTGTTCTTGGAGTAGAGAAGGTGTGTTTAATACCCATGTTTGAGCAAAAGGAATTAAATTCCTGGTTCTCAAATTCTCCACCATGATCACTTCTCAATGAGATTATATTAAAACCTTTTTCATTTTGAATAGATTTACAAAAACCATCAAATAAACTAAAAGCTTCACTTTTAAATTTCAAAAAGAAAATCCAAGTAAATCTAGAATAATCATCAACTAATACATAAACATATAATTTACCAGCTAAACTTGCTACTCTTGAAGGTCCAAACAAATCCATATGGATAAGTTCTAGAGGTTTAGTTGTAGCAACTTTATTAACAGATTTGAATGATGATTTGTGTTGCTTGCCAAGCTGACATGCATCACAGAATCTGTCATTTTCAAATTTGAGACTAGGCAAATCAGAAACTAAATGTTTCGTAGATAATTTATGTAAAGCATATATATTTCAATGACCAAGTCTTCTATGCCAGATCCAGGATTCACTTATATTAGCAGTTAAGTAGTTTACTTGTTGTTTACACAAGGAATACAAATCCAAAGTATAAACATTATCAGTTCTGGGTACTCTAAACTTAAACAGTTTATCTTTAGAAACAGTACAACTATTGTTAGTAAAATCAACAGTGTATCCATCATCACAGAGTTGAGAGATATTTATCAGATTGTGTTTTAACTCTTGTACATAAAGTACTTTGTTGATTGAGACTGTCTCTGGATCTCCAACTGTTCCAATACCAATAATCTTTCCTTTGGCATTGTCACCAAAGGTGACAAGTCCTCCTTCCTTTCAAGTAAGAGAAGAGAAATTAGCTGAAGTTCCACTCATGTGTCTTGAGCATCCACAGTCCATATACCATATTTCTTTCTTTCTTTGGTGACCTGCTACCTGCAAAGACATTCAAACAAATTGCTTTGGTACCCATATTTTGTTGGGTCCAGGAGTGTTAGCAAGCAGTGATCTGGGTATCCAGATTTGCTTTGTTTTCTTAAAATTGATTGAATCATATAGATCGTTGGAAATATAAGCTTTCTTAATTCCACATATTTGAGGTTGTCTTAGAAAACAGTTTTTAGCTATATGACCTTTTGTTCCACAGAAGTTACAAATAACCTGTTTAGTGAAAGGAACAAAATAATTTTTGTATAACTTAGGTTTTTCTCCTTTACTTCCAATTCCAAACCTTTCCTTTTTAATTACAGTTTTTCCAAGTATCTCATTTAAGGTGTTTTCTCCTTTTGTAAAAACTAATGCAGCCTTTTTATAAGATTCTATCTCATCCTGTAGAGTTTTTATTTTTGATTCAAAATTAATTTTATTTGAGTCAGCAGAGTTGTATTTGTCAATTAATTCCTTATGTTGTTTTAGAAAAGTATTTCTCTCATCTGAAATAGCTTTGTGCATGTTCTTTATAGATTTATATTTGTTAAATAATGAGTCATACCTTTCTTCAAGCATATTGCAGTAAGCTGCAAGTTTTTTATTTGAGAAGCTTGTTTTAGAGTTTGATTCATTATTTGAGTCAGAGGAGTAGTATGAGTGTACCTCATCAGTTTCATCCATGAAACACATATTTTCTTTTAAATTGGATTTCTCCTTCTCTGAGCTTGATTCAGAAGAATTAATTGAGTCTTCAGAAACACTCCAAGTAGCTTTCATAGCTTTCTTGTCTTTCTGCTCATAATCATCTCTTTTGAAGAATTTCTTCTTCTTTGCATATTTCAATTTTGGGCAATCCGGTCTGATATGTCCCATCTTTTTGCATTCATAACATCTCACTTCCTTGCTATCCTTTTTGAAGGATTTCTTGAAGTCTTTCTTCTTACTGTAGAACTTTCTGAATTTTCTGGCTAGCTGAGCCAGTTCTTCATCCGAATTTGAAGAATCAGAGCTTTCTGATTTAGCACTTACTTCTCTGTTCTTCATCTTTCTATCCTTTTGTTGAGAAGTCACTTTCAAAGCAGTATTTTCCCTTTTTATGTAGACTTTATGCTCATTTACCTCATCTTGCATTTCAGCTTCGTACATCATCAATTTACCAATCAGTTCTCTCATAGTTAGATCTTTAACAAAAGTTGATTGTCTGATTGCTGCAGAGATTCCATTCCATCGAGTAGGAAGTACTCTCAGTACCTTCAACGCTTGATCAGCCTGCTTGATTGGTTCTCCTAGAGCTGTTATATTATTGACAATTTCTGTCAATCTTCCATTCATCTGAGTGATTATCTCTCCTTCAATCATTCTAAAAGTATCGAATTTTAACTTAGCAGTTGCATATCTCATTTGTCTTACATTATCTGTTCCTTCATAAGCAACAGCTATTGTTTGCCACATTTCATATGCATTCGGGCATTGAGATACTCTGTTAAATCCATCTGGTCCTAGACCACAGATGATTTCATTCATAGCTTTTGAATTTATGTCATACACAGCCTCTGTAGCAGCACTCCATGTATCGGGATTTTCAGGAATTTCATAGGGAGTCAGAATCATTGAATAGACTTTGTAACCAAGATTTTTCAGATAAATAATCATACATGATTTCCAGCAGCCATAATTATCTCCATTAAAGTAAGGTGCTCTAACCATTGACATTCCCTCTCTCATATCAGCCATGATACACTATGTATAATCTTTAAATACTTCTAGCTTGATAAGACTTTAAAAATAAGAAGCTCCTCCTCTGATACCAATTGTTGGATCTGAATCTACGGATTACACACAAGAGGGGGGGTGAATTGTGTCTTTTCCAAATTATTACAATCTCTTCAATTTAGACAAATTCTGTCCACTATGCTTTTGCACGATTAAATATGCAGCGGAAAAAGTAAAAGCATGAACACATGGATGTATAGTGGTTCGGGGAACAGAAGGCCCCTAGTCCACTCCACCAACGCTCAAATCCACGAGCTTGGAGATTTTCACTATCTGGTCCTCGTTTCCACAGACCTGTTCACAACTGAGTACAGGCAGTTGACACCTTTACAAGATTCAGGCAAACACAGCCTTCCTGGTTCAGACACAAACCCACACAGCTTAGAACGAGAAGCTGATCACTCAAAAAATAAAAAGGGTTTCGATAAAGAAAACACTTCTCCAGTTGTTCTTCACAATTGCAACAGAATGCAATTGACAGTAGATAGATCGTTGTCTTCAGAAAATAAAAATATGTAATCAAAACAGTTCTGAGTCGATCCAGTTGCAATAGATATTACCAGAAACTTCACAACTTCAGCAGCAATAGATTCACAACAGATAGTCGATGTAGAACACGTGAATCTGCTATCAAGATCTTCCTTCGGTAATAATGGTTTTACACTTCTTCTCGATCACCAGAAAAGAACGCCTTTACACAGTCTCTGTTTCTTGCTCGTTAAAAGATCAATCTATATCATTCACACACTTTTCTGTGTATATATATATATCCAAAGTTTCCAAGATAGAACATATATACTCAAATCTGAGATTCCGTATAAATAGATCCATGAAAATCTCCTTTAGATTCGCGATATTAAATGAAATAACAGAGCCGTTGTAACTCCCCTGAGGAATCGGCATAAAAAGCTCCGTTTAAATCAATCAGTAATCCGTTGAAAATCGTCTTTGATTCAGTCAAAGTCGTACTTAAGAATCGGCTCGAAATCCGCTTAATAATCCGCTTGTTTGACCAATGCAAAAGGAAAAAATCGTCTGTCAAAAATATCCCGATGCCAAACGTAGGGTTGATGACGTTGCTCCAAACGTAGGGTTCACAAACGTAAGGTTCACAAACGTAAGGTTCAGAACGTACATAGTTTCTCTTCAGCATTCAAACGTAGGGTTGATCATCCATACTTTGTCTCGCTTCAACTCTCCAAAGAACGTACGGTTGATTATAAAAGTAAGGTTGATGATCAATACTTTTGAGAAACAAACTCAACACTGAAAACTAACGTACGGTTTCTCTTCCATACTTGTCCAACAACGAAAACGTAAGGTTCCTTCCAAACGTAATGTTCTTCTTCCATACTTTTAAACAATGTAAGATTCATTGACCATACGTTTCAAAATAACGTAAGGTTCCTTAACCATACGTTTCTTTTAACATAAAAAGTAAACTTTTCATCCATACGTTACGTTCATCAACGCAGGGTATGAACAGTGATTCCAGTACGCGCTAAAATTGATCTCGCGCTACAGTGATTCCAGAACATGCTAAAATTGATCTTGCGCTACAGTGATTCCAGAACACGCTAAAATTGATCTTGCGCTACAGTGATTCCAGAACACGCTAAAATTGATCTCGGAATAAATGAAGTATGAAATCTCGTTGTATGAAATAAATAAATAAAATAAATTCCTGCAAAATACTCAACGAAATAATTAGTAAATAATTAAGGGTATTTGTGAGCATCAAAATCATCATAAAGAGACAGAGTATTATTTGAAATAATCTCCCCCTTTAAAAAACATTATTTTGAATTGTTTGAAAACAATACATTGCTCAACAGTTTTTGTTTGTGTTTATCACACACACACACACAGACACACACACACACACATATCTTTTTCATGTGTTTTGTTACACTGTAATGCCACTAGTTTTTGTGTTTATTAAACCCATGGTTCTAGTCTCCACCCCTGGGCCTATAGGAGGTAAGACTCAGGTGTCACTATCTCTCTTTTCCCATTGTCAGCCTACGAGGGGTAAACTTATGATGAGTGTGTCATGAGAATTTTGATATTTATTAAAATGATATACGAATGAATATAAAGGATTAAATTTATTCAAAATGATACATATTTATTATAGTATTCTTTTGTGGGGATATAATTATCATGCATGATTATGCTATACCATTGTAGAACTTCTTTAGGAACAATAAAAATAAAAATAAAATGTTTCCAAACACAATAAAATACACATTTTTTTAATGAATTATAGGGTTCTATGAATTTTAAACACAATTATTAGCAATCGTGGATTATTTATGTATCGTTATTAAAAATTCATTTTTGTGTAGATATGTTTTAAGTTTAATTTTTTTTAATTTTCATGAAAATACCATCTTTGATATTTTAATTTTTTAAGTAGTTGTAAAATCATTATTAAAAAATAAAAATCATATCATAACTCACTTATTTTTTAAAATTTATATCGCGAAATTCATGGTTTATTTAATTTCTAGTTATAATTTTCAAAATTATAGTCACAAACCTTTGTGAATGAAAAGTCTGAAACATTTATTATTTTTTCCAATAATAAGGGGTCATTCCATGTTTTTCAATGAAATATATGATTTATGTTTCTACTAAAAACTCTGAGAAATAAAATAAAATTTTTATTTTAATGACATTAGAAAATCATTTAGTGACAATATACATCTCATTCAAATGACATAGGTTTAATTGAATGGAGGATATCAAAATTGGAGGTATAAGACTAATAAATTACTTTTTTATTACTTCATCTTGTTCCTCCATCAAATTTAATGTGTACCTCCTAAAAAAATGACATAATTTACATAATGTAGTTTTTTATAATTACTCATCAACTCATTTCAACCACTTTTCATTCCAATGCAGAATAAAAGCATCACATCTGCATATGAATGGGATACTGATACCATGAAGTGATTTACTTCATTTAATTTCCCCAACATAAAATAATTATTACTATTATTGATATAACCAATATATGTGATATTTAGACAATAATTATGATTCTGATAATATAATATATAATATGACATCTTAACTATCAATCCTTTTGAAAATTATAATGTCAATCATGCATAAATGAAGACTACTACATCAAATAATTGATGAATTCCTTTTTCACATATAAGTTATATATATCATTATAAGCTTGGAGTTAATGAATAAAATATTAGTTTTCTATTGTGAACATGAATTTATAATATTATAATTTTATGTACATTATTTCCTTTTAATATATTTTAATAATTAGATTGTTTCTCATGTGTACATATAGATTATCTTCCCCATGGAATAATGTATTTAATTTTCAAGGAATGTTTGTAATCCAATTTAATGAAAATATATTTAATTTATAAGAATGATAAGAATACAGATTTTATGTTTCTAGAGAGATATAATCATTAACCAATGTCATATAATCAAAACTATTGAACCAAATTATTTATAGAAAACATTAATATTAACACCTATTAAATTGAATTTAACAATTTTTTTGAGTATATGGGAATAAAGAAGAATCATGTTAATGAAAAAATAAAGGTATAGTCTTATATTGATTATATATAGATCGATATAAAATATAACATTTTAATTATAGGTTTTGGAATTAATCCAACACTATGCCCATTCCAGGTATCGGTTATTCACCTCAATTCAACTTCATTGAGTCATTTTATTTTATCCACATAATTAATTTTTATATGGTGTATATAATATCATTTCGACATGTCATGTTATTATTTGAATTTAATTAATTTATTTGTATGATTCAACTATTATTTTCTTATTAAGGGGTTTTTATTGAAATAGTAGTAAAGTTATAATGGTTTATTTTACAATATAAAATTATTTGATATTGTTCATTTTTACATTTAAACTAGAATAATTATATTTTTCTTTTAAATTAAATCAATTTTATTTTCTTCTTATTATTTAATTTTTATATTTTTCATGTTGTTATAAAAGTTATCCTCCTTAATACCAAAATTCATGAAGAATTATTTCTTTTATATCTAACCTTATCCATTATATTATGTCGTGAATATGTAATCACACTATATAATTTTGATAGATTGATATATAAATATTTTATGTTATTTAAAATTATTTATAATGGACTCATTCTATAAAATTTGACCTATATTAAAATTTTATGTTAAAAAAATATTAGTTTCCAAATGGATTAATTCTAACACTTTTTTTAAAAATTGAATAAATTTATTTATTGACTTTTACAATACTTCATATTAAATTCATTAAATCCCTTATTCAATTTCAATATTTCAATAAAATGTTTCATGGTTTCTAGAAAAAAAATATTTATATAATAATATTTATATTTTTAATTATAATCTCTTCAATATAAAGGGATATTTCTATTATATTCATCAAAATGTATAATTTCATTACAAATATGATTTATCATCAATGTTTACATACTTTAATTTATATTTTTAATCACAAGGAATATAATGTAATTATACACTATTAATTATTTCAATGTATTTCGTTGAACCGTGTAGGTTTTTTTATGGATGAGATAAATATATATATTTCATATGATATATTTTCAATATGTTTGTTAATTATTTATTTGTAGTATTGTTATTATTTTATTTCTTATGATGACGTTATTAGAATTAGTTTGTGAGGGCATGATCTAGATATTAGAGAAACCCATTATATATTGGTAAATCTCATGAGACAAACAACACTGGATATTTTTTGTGTGTTTAACCATTTACTTATGACATATTTAAACAATGACTTTATTATATGTTTGTGATTTCCTTGATCACATATTTGATTGTAATACTATGATATTTGAAATTATAAATTCCAGAATAATGATATTATTTATTGTAATAAATTGTATTTTTTATGTTTTTATGTCATCTAGGGAAATAATTCATGACTACATTTTAGTTTAAATGGAAATTTTGATTACTAATTAAATCAACTATATTTATCATTCAAAAAACAATTCATGGATACTTATATAATATGATATCCATTATTGAGTAATTGGGATCATCCATTGTATATATACATTTACAATGTTTATAATGAATTTTATAATATGTAATGTGTTAATAAGGGTTTCATATGTTTATATAATTGTGGGAGAAGTTGGTGGGATGTTTAGTAATAAGAAAATCCCCGTACAATGGTAAAACAACCATTGGTTTTAAAAGAAATGGGTTAATTATATAATGATATTCATAATACATTTATGATATAATCCTAAATATTTCATGGATATGTATGTGACTGAATAAATTCTTCGATGCTTTAATTTCCAAAGGTAAAATTATGATCAGTTCAATTAGTATCGAAACTGTAATGTAAAGATGACATTTTTATCACCCAATATGGGTTTAATAGTCTGGGATTAAACTACTAGTATGAGAGTAGGTTATTGAAAAAAAATATTTTTAATATTTATCTATTGAGGATTATTTAATATTTACACATTAGTAATGGGTTAAAATGTATACGTTTAATTATATGATTAATGTTATAAATACCCAATTTGGGTTTTCATTAATGGGAATTGATAATAAATTATTATATTATAGGGGAAATTTATTTAGATTCAGGAGAAATAAATTACTGAGGTATATATAACCCTTTTTATTAACAAGTGATATAATATGAATATTACATAGAAAACATTTTTTATTGGTGATAACATCCGTAAGAGATATATTACTAATATGGTGACTCTGATCATTGATGTTGTGGTAAATATGGGTAAAAGATTATTATAATTTTGAAAAAATATATACTACCATGTAAATAATATTTTATTTAAAAAATAGGTGGGTGATATTTATATTAGGTGGTCAATATTATTTTGGATATATTCTACAATATTTAATGAAAAAAAATATATGGGTTCATAAAAAAGGAAAATTAATGGATAATTCTTGTTTTTTATCAATCTTTTTGATAATTTTTGAAGAATATTGTCTGAGATAACATTAAAAAAAGATATGATGTTAGGGTGAGTATATTATACAATGTTTCATGTTATTTTTAGAAATTTAAACAATACATTGGAGTTTATGTATATAGGGAATATTAATTTTTTTATACGTGACATTATGAGTGATTAATGTTATTTGGTGATTAATTTATTAATAGATAAAATGTAGTTTTAATCAAATTGAGTATAATCATAACATATACTAATTTTTTTTAATATTTAAATTGAAATGAGAGGAAAATCATGTTATAAAATCATTTATACAATGAATAAAACTATCCATTAATTGATATAAATATCCCATAAATTTGTAATTTTGTACATTGTGAATGAGATATTAATCTTATTTATTCATAAATTTGAATATGTGATATATCATAGGTAAAAAAAATCTCAAATCATAATGGTGAAATGGAAAAAAGAAGGTATTCTCTATTATAATTCATCAATACTATAGTAATGGAAGATAAATAAACCTTCTAATGTGATAATGGAATCATAAAACTATTAATGTACACTTATGGAAACTTATTCACAAGTATAATTATTATAATGGTACATATAATATATTAAAAATATTATTTATAAAAAAATTATTATTCATAACCATGAAATTAAAATTAATTAAAAAATTATTAAGAAATTTTTTGATCATTTGGATAAAAATAATTAAATTGTGTTGGAGAATTATTATAATGGCGTGAGAATGTAACACCACAAATCATGTGAGACCGACAACACTATCCTTAATGAAGACGCAATATACTATAATAATATATTAATTTATATTTCACTATTAGAAATATGCATTTTATTGGTCATCAAGAAGTATTGTTTTCAAAAGATAATATATATTTACAAAATATTTCATTATAAAATATATAGATTAGTACCCAGTAATTTATTTCTAAAATAAAAATTAAAATACAAGATAAATATAAGGTTAACATTTGATAAATCATAAAAGGGAAATTATTCTATAGATGGGAAATTGATGTATATTTTTTATTTTTAATTAGTATAAATATTTTGTAATTTTAAAATTATATATTGATAATATATATTTCATTTTTTAATTTATAATTTAAGATTTTTCAAAATAAGTATTTAAATTTTTATTTAAATAATCTGTTGATTATTGGTGTTAAATAAAAAATATTGATTATAAAAATATTTTAATATTAATGAAATTATCATAATATATGACTTGATATAAAGTTTATTAATACTTTTTATAAGTATAATGCAACATTTCAAAATGAAAATAATTTATATAAAAGTAAATGTTGATAAAAAATCAAAAATAGACATTTTTAAAATATATATAATGTGATATTTTATATAGAGAAATTTTTTAGTCCCTTCATTTAGAGATTATTAGAAAAGGTAATATTATATCATGGATGTGATTTTAAAGTTTATAAATCTGATATGATAAAAACTAACTCAAATAATTTTTTAAAAAATAAAATTTTATTCATTTTAGTATAAATTCAATTTTCCACTTAAACCATAACCTTTTACAGAAATTCTTTTTTATTAATTTTTTGGAAAATATAATAAAATTAACTATATTTAATAATTGAAGAAAAAGAAAAGTAATTTTTTTTAATTTTGAGGAATCATGTTAAAATTATGTAATATGTTTTATTTCATTTTTTCATAATGAATATCGACCACGATAGTATTTTATCACAAAAATAGAATGTAAAATGTGTTAACAAGGGTAGAAACAATGTTCTAAGATATAATGATCATTAAAAAAATTCATTTATTTAATTGGATGAGTTTAGTTCTACCATAACCATCGTATGTTTTATTATATTCCATATCTTCAACATTTCTTTGATTACAATAAATGTTTTATTTTATTTTGGTTTAATTTAATTATAATATTTTCCTCTATCACTAATATATTATAAAGATATGAATATAGATAAATGTTTTATCATAATAAATATATATAATAATTTTTCTTAATAATAATCTATATTTTTTACTTTTTTACTATACATTTTATATTTTGGTTTAATTAGATTGAACATTTACTAAGAATCATTGCACCAATTTTGAAAACAACGAAAACATAAAATATATGGCTTTAAATTAACATGAAATTACTTTATTCAAATAAATTATGTTTTTATATAGATTAGGTGATAATTACATGCGATTAATTATTCTTATATTCATTATATTTCAATTTCTTTATTTTCCAAATTAGTATAATGTATTTTTTTTGAATAGTAACAATAATGATCTTATATGGGATTTAATGATTACAAATTATTATGGAATAAAAAAATCATATATTTGGTCACATATAGAAGGAATTTATTATACTATAATTCAATGATCAATTCATGATTCCTGTGGAATTTTTTATATTTTCTTTAATGAACCTTACGAAATGAAAAAAACCAAAAAATTTAAATTTGGCAATAAAAGTAATTAAATCCATTATTTTCAATGGCACATCTATTTTATGTTTTCACCTATAAATATTATCAAATTACCCTACTAAATTACCTTGAAACATAATTATGTCTATTTTATGAACAATAACACCTCCTCAAATGCATTAATATAAAAAAATAGAGGATATAAAAAATGGTCAAATAATTCTTAAAAAATTTGTTTTATTTTTATTTATTCCTCTATCTCCTGAAATAATTTTTCATACACTCTAGAATAATGAAAAATAGTAATTAATATATATTATTGTGATTATATTTATTGACCAATAGCTATCTCCCTCAATTCCTTGGAATTGAAAATGAATGAATTTTCTGATTCATACATATTGGATACCATCTCCATGAAATGTTGTATATCATTTTTGACCACCAACATTCATGGATGATTATTTTTATACACATAATATATATATATATATATTATTTGTTATATGATAATTAATATAGAAATATATCACGTCATTGTTCTTATTACACCACCATATATTAGATGCTGATAATGATTCATTGTGTATATTTTGAATACCTCCTCCAAAAAGTAGTGTAATATATTTTTATCACATCCTAACAAGGTTATTCATAACGATTGATTTAATGAATATAAAATATGATTGAAATATTATTATTAATAATTTTAAAAACTAAATGTTAATTTTATTTAATTTTTCTTCTATGTAAAAAACTAAAACATCATTCACATGTACAAAGAACTACCATCAAAATGAGAATAGGTGTTTAATTCTATAAATAAAATAAAATTTTTATTCTAAATTTAAAATTTATATTCAAATATAGTAATTGTATCATATTAAATATAATGGAGATGAAGATATAAATTTTTTTTGGAAGGTTACATGCTCTAAAAATTGATCATGTGTGGAAAAAATAATTATCAATTAAATAATATATTATAACAAATACTGATTTGTAAATAGGAAAACTATATTATGAGTAAATGATATATATAAATATATTTATAAATCTAGATTATATATATAATATAATTTAATAAAAATTTCTTATTTTCAATTTTGGATTGTGTCATTCCATAAATAAATCCATTGTAAAGGATATTCATCTCTATTCAACTTATTTAAGACATAATGTATATTATGCACCTATTTTCATTATATTGTGTTCTTAAATACATTTTGTCATATAATATATTTAATTATAATAAAATAATGATATTTAATTTTTAAAAATTGAAATATATTTTAATGGTCATTTATTTAATTGATATTAATTTCGTAACAGTTTATTTTACAAGCTCAGACTTATTTTTGATTATTTTTTTCAATATTTTTTGAAGAATAATATAATATTTATAACATCATGAACATAAATATTATAATTCTATCACTATTTTAGAGGTATTTATATTTTATATCATTCATTAACTCTCATTATTATTAAATGACTGAAAAATATATTCATAAATATCATATGATATTTCATATTTCACGTTAGGAAATTTTTTCTACAAATATATATTTTTCAAAATGATTTATATATTTTTTGAATAATTTAAATTTTTAATAAAAGGTATTTTTATAGAACCACATTCATTTATTAAAACATATATATATGTAATATATTAATATAGTGTTAAAAGTTTCATTTGTATTTTTGTAACAATGTGAATATTTATTTTTCAAATATTTACCTCAAAAAAATTTTCCCACATCCATTTACATTATTCCTTATTTTTCCTCCAATGAAAATTTTCATGGTTTCCCAAATTTAACAATATTTCCATAATTAATTTTTATGATTTTATTAAAACAGTTTCAAAATAAAAATATATTTCTTATTTATCTCAAGATACCATCAAAATTAAATACAAGGGTTATTTTTAAAAATTTTAACATCCATTAATGATTAATATTCTTCATTGGGGATGAACAATAGTTATTCCATCAAACTTATTTCATTATAAGTCTGAAGATCATTATTTATATTTATATACTAGGTAAATTAAAAATATATATAATATTTTTTCAACATGAATGTTTATATTGATTATATATTCAATTATATTTTGTTTCATTAAAAGGATTAGTTAGATGTAATTATTATGATGATGGTAGAGAATGATATTATATATCCCCATGATTCATCAATATTATAGACATGATAAAACATCATTTGTATTTTATTTATTTCTACATTTTTTTAAAATAATAGAATGAGGAGATCTTGGTACATTTCTGTTGTCATAGTGAAAGGACTAGATTGTAATATTATAATAAAGAATGTTTTTAATTTTACCATAATGAAATTTGTAATTTTTTTTAATGATCATTCATGATTTTATGATATAAATGTAAATAAATCATTCACATATAATAAGTAAAATGTAAAATTTGATTATTTATTACATTAGGAATATTTATCATGAAATTGTAATTTAATAATAGCTTTTGATATAATCATTAACTCACTAATTATTTTATTTTCCCATTATTATATTTTTGTATTAATAGGTTTAAAATAATGATATTATTTTTGATATGTCAATATGTGTGTTATTTGTAGCTAATATTGTGGGAGATTTTATGGTTTATTACGGAATAAGAAAACATAGGTTGTGTATAAAAAATATTCATTAGATGTGAATGGTTTATTTTTTATTATATAATTATTTTATTACACATCTAACGATCTTTTCTTAAAATTAATTCTATATTTTAAATGAATCAATCATTTATTTTATGATGTAATTATTGATGGTAAAAATTTGGTCACATGAGTTGGTATAATAACTATTAAGTAATGACTTAATTATTAAAAAATGATCTGGTTTACCAGGTCTAGTAAACTATAATAAATTTTTTATTAGTTATATGAAATTAAGGAGTTTATTATTAACATTATAATATTTATGAGGAATTTATATAAATAAGTACTCGAATTATGCCTTCGAAACTTTGAATTTAATTTACATAAATAAAATAGTTTTATATTAGAATAAAATATAACTCATATTTCTAAAATGTTTATCATAGTATATATTATGTTGTGAAGGAAATTTTCGATGGATCATTTTATTTATTTTAAATTTTAGTTTTAATCCATATTTTTTATAAATTTTCTATGACATATGTACATCCGGATAATATCATAATCATTATGGTAATAAAAAGAAAATTTTTCCACAATTACTAAAAATGCTACCATTTCAGAAAATATAAAAAAAATTATTTGAAGAATATTTTGACACATTTAAATTAATTAATACGATCATATTATTAGTATAATAATAATCATGATTTTTGTTAATCAGAATATAATAAATAATAAACATTGAATTTCTTGAAAAAAATATTTTTAATTGTTTTTAATAGTATTTCATATAAATTTATATTTAAATGAATAATAGTATATTATTTCTTCTACAATAATAATTCAATACTGGTTAATTAAATTTATACGGTAAAATCATAAAAACATAAAATTGGTTTTAATTAACAAAAGAACAATGACATTAATATCAAATCATACTTATTACTTATAATATATATATATATATATATATATATATGAAATTACAGTTGAGTAAAAAAAATTACTATATGATTTAGTACTCATAAAATATTATTAATTATATTTATATTATATATCTCAACTAATTTATTTGTGTTCCGTAAGATACAATAAATGAATAAATGTATTCCAATTTCATTGGGAGTTATATTGGTAAACATGGATATTATTTAAGGTATGAAATATGATTGAAGAACAACATCCAATGGGCCATCAAAAAACATATTTAACTTAATAGTCCAATGTTTTTGATACAACATATAGTGAGACTAAGGTGGGGAATTACTTATAGAGTCAATGTGGACACGAACTGTATAAATGTTAGTGTCATAGAATGTGTTTGAATTTTTGATAGCCTATATATTCATTGGAGATTGAATTTTAGTATCTTTATTGTATTATATAAACAAATAATTTTGTGTCATATATTTTCATTGAATTTTATGAAATGGTGTTAGACATAAGTATTTTTGGAATACACACAAAATATATATGTATGTATGTATATTCTACTAATAGATGATATGTAGTATTTTATTAAAAAAACCCTATATTATAATATTATTCATTTTATATCCCATATTATGTATCTAAATATGTTAGAGTGTGGTAATGATTATAGAACGCATTATATTGTATTAGTATAGGAATTAATTTAACAAGAAGTGGATGATATGATATTTAACTTGTAGCTTCATTAATAATGGTGTTCACCCATCATTACCATTTATATATATATATATAATAATTTAGTTTTTCCATTTCAATACATAAAATTAGTATTTACATACTGTATTTTTTTCTATATATAATGGATATTGGTTCTAGAATGTCAATAGTTCTCCCTATATATACAACAAAATGTATGACACATGCTAATGTGTAGGATTTAGGAAACCCAATGGAGGATATATAATCACTGGAGTGGATGCAATTTGTTAATGTAGTATTATATAAACCATTGGGGGCATACCATTTCTATGGTCGATGAAATAATTAATATATCCTTATAAAAGTCCACAATGATATAGATATTTATATATTTTATATAGATTTTCAATATATATTAATTCAAAAATGGGTCAACCATTGATACACCATTTTGATAACATTTATGATCCAAAAATCTAAAAATCGGATACTTTCATGTGCTATGATAATATTTTAGAAGTGAAAATATAAAAAACCTAAGGTACAAAAAATATATATATTAAAATAAATCCTAGTCCATGTCCAAATTATTTATAATATCTCCATCTATATAAGGGATAGTATGACTCATTTTAGTATAATTTTATTTTTAAAATATAAGTTGGCCTTCAAAATAAATTATCAATTATTTTTGGGATATTAATTGTCTCTCTATAAATACAGTTAATATGGTCCACTATAGAAACAAATTTCCCTAATAACCAATAATTTTAATTAATTATTTGTATTCACGTGAAAAAAAATGAATACAAAACTAATTAATTGAAAATAGATTAAAAATATAATTATTGTACAGAAATTGGTATATTCTTCATTAACCAATGATGTTTCAATATTTCATTCGAATACCAAAAACATTGAGAAATATAATCCCATAGTTAATGTGAAAATATTATGGTCATGTGATTTATCTCCTACCAAAAGTTAATAGATAACCTTGGCATGTGTGTAATCCCCCATCATAGTGGATTAGACATCAGTTGTTTATGTTCATTGTTCCCCTATTGTTCTATAGAAAACCCATATGTTCTATTTAATAATTCATTGATGGTTCGTTATTATTATTTTTATCAACATTTTAATATAGGCACTTGAAATTTTTCTATGTATGGAAATTGGGTACTAGGTTTCATGGTAAAGAGAAATGAATATCATACATCATCACTAAAAGTGATTTTTTTAATATTAAATTATATTGGTTTTACCATTTTATATGAATGATTTATATCTTATTTATTTATATAATGTCTATAGGAGTACTTGGTTTTCTGATTAGCCAATAGAAATTTATTACACGAAAGAATTTTAAAAAATAAATATGTGACACTCATGAAACATCATTATATAAATTCGTACATTACAAACTATTATATCTCTAGTAGATCTTGAGAGGGATTTTTGGTTACAAAATATCACAGTCATTCATACAGATGAGATATAATTGGTCGAAAAATTTTAAAATTAACATGTAAATGATTGTTTATATATTATTTAAAATTTACATATATCATTGTAGAATAATATATTCTATTAGTTTAAATTTTACATAAACTACTATATACAATTGATATATGGTTTTAATACCACAATAATGAAACCCATACATCAATAGAATCAATATAAAAAAGAATATATTATGTATAAACAAATAAAAGGAAGAAATAGATTATGAATTATGTATAGATTAAAAATATATGTCATTCTAAGTAATAGATTAAAACAGTGATATGGGGTTAGTTTCATTTTGTCAAAAAAATAGTGTGTAAGGGTACGTATTTGGTTCTTGATATATGGTATCCATTTTGGTCACTTGGGAAAAACTATATAATCTCAAACATCTATATATATTAATGGTATATAAGGAATTCCACTACATTTAAATTAATAATGATACTAATAAAATTGAATGAAAATGAGAGAATGAATAATAAATGTAACAGAAAAATATTTTCACACATAGTTATTAGGTATTTTTATATGAATATTTAGTACAATACATAACAAAAAACGAATTCTTGTGGATAGTAAATGTATTGTATTTTTTTTAAAATAGTAACATTAAAAATGTGTTTGTATACGTGCAACATAATATCTCACTATATTCAACATAAATACTGTCATCAAAACCTTGGTATTAGAAAATTAATAAAGTATGAAGTCAGATGATCTATAGGGTTATAGATTGTAGATATCAATATACATTGACTTAAAGTGTATGGGTACAAGGTAATAACCGTGAAAAACCATACCCTACATTGTATAGATCAAAAACATGAGTCATCTAACAAATCATGGCATTTCATAAGACATGAATCATAATTGAATCAAATAACATAAACCATGAGATCAAAACATTGTCTTAAGAAATATATTTATTTCATATATATAAGAAATGAAAATCATTTCATTATTATATACAACTTCATTTAAAAGACTATATTAGTGAAATGGAATCCTCCCAAAACCATCTTAGTGTTCACGGTTTACACCCAAAAATATCATTGTGGATAGAGTCCCATACTAAATATGGGTCACTATTTATAATTTTATTATTTATCTTATATGACAGCAATCTATACCCAATACATTGGAGGGAGAGCCAAGTCCAACCTATCACATAATAAAATTAATATTCATGTGTTCATAAGTGGAATAGGTTTTGAAATCATCATTCATCACAATAATAACCCATTAAGTAATGTGATAATAATTCTATCCATGGATACAATCCTATAAAATTCATAATTAAAAAAAATTATTTCATGGTAGATTGAAAATTATTTTGAAATAAAAATCATTTTAATTGTTACGTGTGGAAAATTACCACTCATTGAAATTAACATGTTTAAAATTAAAATTATTGAATATTATTTATATAAAATTTAGTTGAATAAAACATTGAAAATACTATACGAATCATTAAATAATTAATGTTCACGATTTCATAAAATTCTAATCATGTCATACATATTACAATGATGATTTCTATCACATATTAACTAGAATCCAAGGACTTGTTTGGAATAAGTTGTGGAGATTCATTTAAAGAATATTTTTAAACACTTATAAAAGGTAAAAAAGATATATTTAATTAATCATTTTCTTAATTTTTATTTTATTTTTGAAAAAAAATGAATAATTTAATTTAATTTTTCAACAAAAAAGTGTTTTTGGATGAAAAAATAAAAAAGATGATTTCTATGAAATACAATATATTTAACTCAAGAGTACATAAATAAGGGAAAATGGATTGAAAATTTGTATTCTCTATAAATAACTAGAGTTGACTGAGGTACATCAGTATATTGAGATATATAGCATAATATTTCATCAATTTTATGAATAATCATATGATATTATAATAAAAAAGAGATTGTACAATAAAACCCTTACCACTTTGGTTACTTTGAAATATAATACCCTTGAATGAATTATAATAATTGAAACATATAATATATTAATAATAAATAAATTTAATAAATTACATATAAAAGTGTACATATATACACCTCATAATACAAGATTGGCACATGACATAACATAATTCTAAAAGAATGAATAGTTAGACTAGAACCCATTACCGCTTTGGAATCATTTTATCTATATACACCATTAAAGAGAGAATACCAAATAGATATATAGATGAAAATAATTTTTTTACTATATTTAAAAAATACATTAATGTGTAGTAGTAAATCCCATAAAAGGAATATTAGTGGAATATTTCAAGTGATCATAGAAGTAAAAACATGAGACAAAAATCCATAACTTTATGTATTGATATTCATCAGACACATTAAATCCTATATGTAATAAAATTAAATTTTTTATAAATTTATTAATTATAAAAACATATAAATATATGAAACCATATAAGATTTAATTTTGTCATTTTATTAATCATTTATTTACATATCGATGTTATATTCACATTTCTAGAAATATGATCTTGGTTTTTTGTGTATGTTTTAATTTGTAATTTTATAGAAAATATTATTTTATCATGGTAAGATAAAATAAATAATTTTAAAAATAATATATATATATATTATACTGTGTTGATATGTATTTATAGTAATTTATAATAGTTAGTGATTTGAAACAAAATACCCAATTTATAGAGATGGTAAGAAGTACAAATGAATGAATATTGTGTACATTTTTTGGGTGGGTGGAATGAAATAATGGAAAATAATATATCACAATTACAGAATAAATTTTATATCATATATATAATATATTATAATTAAACGCATCCTTATTACCTTAAATGTAATGCGTGAATGAATCACATCACTTCCAGAGGTGGAAGTTTCCCGTACACATATGAGAAATTTTTGTATTCCCAGAGAATGTATTATGAGATGGTATACATGATATAGAAATTAAATACATATAATAATATCATAAATATAATATATAAACATTAAATCTATTATAATATTCATATTTGTGTGGTGTAAATGAAAAATGAAAAACATCGGTTCGATAAGTCGTAGTCCACCATACACACGAAGGATGATTTTATATAGCCTTCGATGGGTTTTTGAAAATTATAGATAATTCCCTTACCATAATAGAATCTATGTATATGGAAGATACTGACTTTATTATATCATCATGGTTTAATTAAAAATGAGTTTGTGGAGGATCAAATAAAATAAAAAATATTTATTGAATAATGTTATTAATTCATCATGTAAACTCATATAGTTAGCATCTGAATCCCTCATAGTATGGATTTATGAACAAAATAATTCATATAGAATAAAATTAGTCAATGTAATATTTTTGGGCATGGACAAACAAAATATTTTATGAAATGTGAAGAGAATGTATAATGGGTGTACTTTTATACATAAGGTGAATGCAATACTTGTAATTTTAGAAATGAATATTGTATAACAATGATTTTCACATTAAATAAGTTTCCAATACAGAAAATTCATGATCCTTATACATGATAAGGTCATTATATGTGTAGAAACATTATTTTGTAAAATTTGTGCTTCATATTAAACCCATATCTTATTAATTTAAGCCTATTTTAAACACATCTTTACCATAATTACAGTAAGTAATTTTTACAGATTTTACAATTCATTAGGGTTGTAACACCCCAATACTGTATGGTATGTATCTTCTTAAATAAATTCCATTTATTCAATAGTTTATGTCATAAAAAAATATTGATATACTATTAAATATTGACATTAATGTTTAAATAGTTACAAAACATTTAGGACAACTAATGTGACTATTAGAAAAATAACATCACCTATGAAAGTATAAATAAAATTTAGTTATTTTTTACTTGAAAAAAATATGTATATATTACATGGACTAAATAATTAAATGATTTAAAAATGAAAAATAATGCAGTGGTATTTCTATGAAATTTAAATGATTATTTAAAAATTACATAATGGTTTAATTTTTTTTTAAATTATTCGTAAATTATTTTTTTCTATATTATTATTACAAGATTATTTTAAAATACTTTAATTATTTTACCAATGTGTCATAAATTAAATTATAATTTGAAAATCTGTATTCTTTGAAAAAATAATGATTTTAATTATAATTTAATTTTTCATTTTTATAAAATTTTTATCTAAAAATGGATTGAATTGTTTGGTTTTACATGTATAAAAATGTTTTTTGAAATTTTTTTTTGATTTCTCTAAAAGTGTTGATTTTTTCGGAATAGATAAATATTTCAATTTACAATATATATCATTATTTTTAAATAAATGAATTTTTAATCACATATGATGTATGGATAATAAATGAATCCATTAGTTTTTACTCACCCAATACTTTTACTATATTTATTCATGGGAATCAATAGTAATGATATTACTAACAAAAAATTATAGAAAAATGAATAAAATAAAAAAATAACATCCAACTCCACCAATATAAATACAACCACACGCCATCCCTTCTCCTCACACTGTCTAAGACATAGTGCATACTTATATTCTTCCTAGTTACACATACAAACCTATTCCCAACATTATATAGATTCTGTTATAAATAAAATAAAAATATTTAAGTTCTTAATAGTCTAAGGGAGAAAAATCCAAGAGGTAAAAATTTCATTCATTTTCTTTTAATTTCATTAATAATATATTATTTTCATTTCATATCCTTATTTATAGTATAAAAACCTCCATCATAACTAATTATCATATATATACTAGAATTATTTTATGTTAATGGAATACCAATCATTAAACCACATATCCTATCCCTTAAATTCTAAAAATGAAAACATAGTCTGCGATGTGTCGATTAATAGCAAACATGGTTGATGAATACTAATTTTACCATAACACCTTTATGGCTATTCATAATAAAATTAATATTGATAAATAAGATTTTATTATATATATTATATGTTATATAATTTTCTATATTAGGTTTATATACATAATATTAATTAATAAAACAATATAAGTTCATGATGATAGATAACATCCCAAAAATATCTAAACGATTTCCATAGACATGTTTTCTAATAAATCACCCTCATATATGGAAGTAATATTATATATAAGTACATTTAATATTATATATGTTCATTAAAAACATATTATTTCAATTATATAAAATTAGTCTTATTTTAGACAATCTTTCTTACATGTATACAGATGAACTAATCGAGAGAATTAAGGAATCCAATAGTACCGATTAATGAAACTGAATATTATAACAAATTAAAAGAACATAAAATATAAAATTATATTGACTGAGATACATGATTTTTTTTTTTACAAAAATTATTAATGAATCTAATTTCCATATCTAGGATCAGTAGATCAAAAATATTACTCTTTCAGACCAAAGGTATCGGATTCACCTCAAACACCTATTATTTCCAACTAGTTACTAACACACACACACACACTCAGACTCACGCGCGCACACACACGAACACATTCTATCTTTTACCCCAATGAAATTTGAAATTCTTTTTGTGTAATCCACCAACATTATGTCAGTATGTTCCAAATATATCTATTTTTACAATTCATATTTATTTAATGGGAAATAAAAGTTTAATAAGGGTCTCATTCTTTATCTATTTTGATATGAATGTCCAATTAAAGAGAAATTTGTAATTTATTTCCCAACTTAATGTAAAAATATATATTTCTCATTCCACCATTTGTTTTCTAAAATAAATATTTTTATAATTAAATAAAATCAACATTAATTTGTAGTTCTATACAAATAATTACTCATTAATCAATTTTAAAGTATACTTAATATTTTACAATAATCCACAATAAAGTGGAATATTAAAAAAGGTTATTAAATAGTTTTTATACATGTTTTCACTTCATTTATCGGCATTTTATAATGAACTAGGACTAATTTTTATTATAAATTTTGATTCTGGATTTAAAACCAGTCTTTCGTGGATATCATTATGATATTCCCTTGAAATATACCATATTCAGCACATATTACTTGTGTGTGGTGTGTGTATACTTCCATGTTATTTATGATAACCATTCATTAATGATTTCATTAAATATAACTATTTATTGTATCAATAATATGATTTCTGTCTTACCTATATTAAATTATTATGATTGGTATATTATTTGAATGTTCTTTACAATGTGGAAATATTTATAAATTTATATTTTATACTCAGTACTGATATTTTGATAATTCATATTGTTAATTAATTAAATATCTTTGTGAAAAATGATTTAAAATTTTATTAATGGGTGTGGCCCTATTATAGATACTCCCTTGATGCATTAAATCATCTCACTGTCTAAAATACATTGTAAAAAACCATAATGTTTGATTATAAGATGAATCAAATGTGTTTCTACCCACGGACTAAAACAATTATGATGTTATAATGGTTCTTGTGGATAAACATAACATCCATTTATTAAGTATTTCCATCATTCAATATACATTTATCACTTTCATTGATATTTTCACTACGAAGAAGTAAATAGATGAAATTTTATTATCATCTCTTTAATGACAAGTATATTTTAGTTATTTAAGTTTTCATAATTCTTACACCTTATTGACATCGATTCAATTATTAATAATTCTTGAAAAACATACAGAGCATTTGAGCCCATCCTTTTTTTTAATTTTCATCCCCATGTAATAAAGATGAAATCTTATATTACGTTCCAAGGATTAATTTAATTTTCCCTATGTTATGTTATTTGATCAATTATTTTTGTAATATAGAATAATTGTGTGTATCTAGTTTTTAATGACTACTGAATTTTTTGATTCATGGTGGTGTGATCTCTTGAATCTATAACATTATAATAAAATTACAATCAACTTTAGGATATTTGTGTTCGGGTTGTTACATTTGGTATTAGAGATTGATTAGAATAAACTGAGAAAGCTATATGTTATGTATCCCTGAGAATTATAATAATCCATTACTGTAAATATTTTGGATAAACACTCATAATGATTACAAGATGAAATAAGTTATTCATTATTTAGTGACAGAACGAAATGGATGAATGAGATTCTATACCAAAAGATACATTAGGTATTTCTGCATAATAATGTCAACATATTTAGTATTGGAAATGAGTACATCAGGATCATATTAAGAAATCTTACACTGGTTTTGAATAAAAACCATAATACATTTATGATGTAATGTTTCATTCATACGAAACACCCATATTTTTTTGGATTACTAATATATTAGTAGATTCTCTATGGACTAGGTCCCTATAAAAAATAGTTCTATATTTTGTGTAAATGAAAATAGAACTGTAGTACTTGATGTATTGTATCTCATGAGAGATAATCATTAGCAGTGTTCATTGATCCATAATACTATGGATGAAGTTAAAATTGAACAAATGTAATTGAGAATTTTTAATGAAACATTTCATAAAAATAATCCGCTCATGTGAAAAAAACAAAATTAAATAGAAAATTCATTAGCGTAATGAAAAGGGATGAAGAAAGTGTTTCATATTGTGACGCAAAATTCACAAAACTAGCCATGTATGCAATACATTTTATTTGTGACTATAAAAACAATATTAGTAATTCAATTGTTGGATATATTAAATGTATCGTTAGTTTAAAAACATGTAACATTGATCGGGTATGTTTTCTATTATTATTAGTTCCATTTTTTTGATAAATCATCAGAATTATTTTTCTGAATTTTTGGAAGGTTGTAGAGAAGGTACACTCCGTGTACTGGAAGAATACATTGGGTACTAGAGGTATACATCATGGGATGGAGGATCATAATGTGTACTGTTTACTAGATTTTACTCATGAATGAGGAGATCATGTTGTGAACAGGTAATCATCGTGTCGGTGTCAGATAATATATTATTTACTAAAGCAACAAGTTTTACACAGTAACAAATCCAATGATTCCTGCATGAAATCAAAAATGGTTACATGTTGTGACATGGATTTCACCCAACATAATGTCACATGAATGGGTTTTTTCTCGACCCTCTTCTAATAAAACATTTATATCGACCATAGGCTGCTCCTAGGTGATTTTAAAAGGTGCCTTACCTTCCGGATCAATTAGATCTGTTGTGCATCTTCATTTTCCCAATGTTATATCTCTCTGAGTATGTGTTCATTAAATTTATTTATTTTGGTTAATCACGATATCACCCTATAATTACGTTATCTGATCATCAAATCTATTTTGGATGATTCATATTTTCTTCTTCTATATCTGTTGTGAGATCTCATTTCAAAGGTCATTTCCTTCATTAGTTGTGGTGCGACAGACATTCGTTCATGAGGTGAATGTGTTTTCTTATATAATCTGACTTGATGTCTTATGAATTTAATTAATTGTGATGTATATTTGATGTTATTTCTTTCATTGGAGATGTTGTGATTCATTTCTTTTCAATTACGAATGTGGTTGTGTGCAACCCAAAATATTTGTATGTGGTTCCATCAGTAGCCAATGATAATGAGAATTATTTCTATTGATTTATAAAAATTGATTTTCTAAATTGGAATGATTATGTGTGTGTGTAACAAAAAGTGTTTCGAAAGGGAAATGTTTTTTATTGGATTATGATATATAGATTGTGAAATGGTTTTGAATGTATTTCATAGAATTGAAATTGGTTTGGGAAAAAGTGCACATAGGGTACCATGGGTACATAAGGGAAATGTTTAGCTCATGGTTATCATATATTATTTTGTGATTATAAAAGTTGTTTTTCTAGGGGATCTCCTATATTTCCTAGGCCCATCGATCTAGTCGAATGATATTCATGTTTTGGGGGGTTTTAGCCAGGGTTATTCCACTACATCCTAGGTTCATTGTCCATGGATCAAGAAATATGCACTTCACTAAATAATTGGTCTACGACTAGTCCGCAGCATAGACCAATAGTTTTCCTTGGTGTTTTTATAAATGTGCTTATTTTTTTTATTGCTTGGATTTCCCATTTAGCTTTCATATGTATGTTTATTATTGTAGAATGTGATATGTAAATGTATAATTTTAAAATGATTTACTTGTTTTTGTTTTATACATTTAGAAAAGGGAATGGTTTTCAATGTTTTCTATAAAACCATTTTCTTTTGTATCATGAAATGTTTTAAATTATAATAGAATACATGGATATTTGTAAAGATACTAGTTATGGATCACATGGGTGGGATCCTACTAGGCCTATTAGATCACACCTTTGAATCTCTTCATCAGTGCGTATATCATTTTTGTCTTCCATTGCAAGGAAAGAAGAGGTTCCAGAGAGAGGTGGTGAGTTTCATGTCAGCTATATGGGTAGATTGTTGTAATATGAATAGTGTTCGTCAGTGCCAATGTACGGAGTATCCATTGGTTGTGTTCCATTGAAGTTGGACTTGTCTTCAGGGCTTTTTGCTACAATTTCACTCGTTCTGTTTCCACTGTAATTCTTATAGTTATGACATATATATTTATTATTTTTACATTGTTCCTATTTTTAGTTATATATATTCCATGTTGTCTTTTAGGTTGGAATAAATTTTTCCTTGGGTATTATTATTTGATGCCCTGGTGCTGGTCGCCAGCCCGTAGGTATCAAGAATGACCCTTGGCTATGTGTTAGATTGGGATAGTTTCTCGGTTTTAGGGGAAATTAGGTCAGTTCATTACAATTTGGTATTAGTGGTGGTTATTCCTCCAGATTTATTATCTTGGGATGGATGTTATACTGGATAAAGAATTCTTGAGACTTGATTTGAATGTTGTGATAAGTGTATGACAATATTTTATCATAACGAGAGTCAATATTCAATGGTATCTTAGGATTGGTGTATATAGTATTTCTTTCTGATTTAAAATTCATTGTTTTTATAATTATTTTTCTATTCTGTACTATGACTTATTCTGTTGTCTGATCCTTTTCATGTTTCATTGTGCTGTTGCATGCCTCCGAGGAATCATCTAAAAGTTCCTCATGAAGGTGCAGCTAATGATTCTCAAGGGAAACATCCTATAGATCATAATAACATTGAGGTTAACATACAACCAGTCCTAATTTTAAATCAAGATGTTCCTTTAGAAGATAATGTTATTGTTGAGGTACATCCAATAGATGTAGGGGAGAGAGACAGGTCACGAGATTTTTTACGTGAGAATCCACTATCCTTTAATGAAATCATTGAACCTCAAGACGTGGAGTATTGTCAAAAAAGGTTCTATCAAAACATCGGAAAATTAGAGACACCTATGAATATTCGGGTAAAATGTGCACCATTAAGGCTCATGGGTTCTGAAAAGGATTTCTGATACTCTATGATCAAGGAAGACATACATATGGGCTTGGATTTGATGTGTTTCAAAACCTTGTTCTTTCATATATTTTTTCTAGAATCACTAATATTGGGAAATTATCTTCAGTTAACATCAATGAAGTATGTAGATAATTTTGTGTTTAGATACACTAAACAATTTATAGAGCATGTCTGTTTCACCATGGACATGTTAACGAATGTTCACCTAAAAGCACAAAAGTAACTACATGGTTTCAGACCAGATATCAAGTCGCAGATGATTATGAAAAAAAATAAACCTTTGTGGATATTGTAGATAGAGAAATGGTGAAAAATAGCAACATGGTAGGAATGTTCATTGTTACCACATCATCTCTTCCATCTATTGAAAACTATAATGGTGTGCATGGAAAGAAGGGTAAGTGGCGGGATCCTCACAAAAGTGGTGGAGGTGGGTCTCAGAAGTGAGACTACATTCCCCCAACTATTGCAACTAGAAGTGTTCATCTAAATTTATATCTGTTTGGAAAGGGAGGTAACAATGAATGTCAACGTATTTTTCCTATAAAGACCTGAAATATATGTGGAGGTATTGGTTACTTATATTGATTATGTTAGGGTATGGATACTCATTGTTATAGTGTGGGTTCGTCGGCTCCAAAGGCGACTATAGTTTAGTCTGATGCTTTATTGATTATAGGGATTCATCAATCATTATCATGAGTGAAGCATTTAAACATATTTTATGAGTGTCCATTGAATGTTGAAGCAGGTCTAGCAATAATAAGAGGTACCCTTCTTATGACATCTTCAATTGAAATTGCATTATCTGATACTAGTGTCTCCCCCTCATTTATAATTGCATGCTTTGTTAATGAGATTAATCATTGAATGGAACGCATTTTCTATATAATGGAGTTTGGGGAACCTCTAGGAATGTGGAAATAAAAGGGGATTCAAATTCATTCATGATCATTAATGAATTCTGTTACAGAGGAATTTTGATTTTTTCTAATTCTTGATCTGGATTAGTCTGATTTCACCATCAGTATGGATTGGAATGACACTCATTGAGATGAGGTTGATTATTATCAATAACATGTTTTGTTTCTTTCTATCGATGATAGAAATTGTGTGTTTTTAGGAAAGTGGGAACTGAGGTATTGTCGTGTAAGACCTTACCCCCATTGAAAATAGGTTTTCTGGTAGCTATTTCCATTAATCATGAGGAAGTATCATCGATTGATGATTTTTCTATTGTTACTCAATACTTTGCATAAATTTTCCTAGGAAATTTCTCATATAGTCCTCCAGATAAAGGGGTGTAGTTTACCATTCACCTAGTATTAGGTATGTAATTAACTTTGATTCCTTCTTATCAAATGTAACTTGTTGATTTGAAAGAGTTCGCGATTCAGTTGGATGTCCTCTACGAAAATGGATTCTTTCTGCCTATTGTTTCACCATGGTAATCACCTATGCTATTTTCAAAGAATGTAGATTGTTAAATTTTTTTTGTAGACTACCAATAATTGAATCAGGTAAAATTTAAGAACAAATATACATAAAACCAAATGTAGATGATTTTTTTGATAAGATGAAGGGGGAAAATGGTTCTCAAATATTGTTCTTTGTTCAGGTTATCATCAGCTCACAATTGGAGAATCTGATATACCGACGTTGACATTCATGAGATGTTATGGACAGTGTGAAACTCTTGTGATGCCTTTTGATCTGGATAACACTGCTGTAGTTTTTATGGAATTGATGAATCATATATTCCATCAAAAGCATCACACTTTTTTGTTTTTTTTTTCATGGATGATATTCTAGATTATTAAAAATATGAGCATGATCATGAGAACCATCTGAGTTTGGTTTTGGAAGTTATGAGAAGGCACCATCAGTATGGAATTTGTTAGAAGTGTATTTTCTTGATCCATAGAGTGATCTTCATGTGGCCCAAAAAAATTTATCATGTATTATCAGTTGATCTAGAGAAGTTATGTGTTTTTATTCCTTGTATGGAACCGCAAAACACCTTTTAAATTCGAGGCATCCATGGTCTTGCTGGGTACTAACGACTATTCCTTAAGGATTTCAACAAGATAGAATAACCTTTGACATCACTTACTATGAATATGGTGAAATTCATATGGTATTTAATTTTTCAGATTTCATTCAATGAACAATAACAATATCTGAAATTGAATCCTCTTTCGAAATTTCCTGAGCCCAGTAATGGGTATGTGGTGTTTTGTTATTGTTCTAGTTATTTTTTTTGAATACATGATGATGTAGGTAAATCATTTGGCAACTTATGTCTCTCTTCATCTCTGACCATATGAGATAAACTACCCCACTAATGATTTAGATCTTAATGCGGGGATGCATGTACTTATGTTTTGGTAACACTATCTCAATAAGGATAATTTTACAGTGTTCTTGATCATAATATTCAATTCTATATCTTCTCATAGAAATAATTGATTCAAATATAGAGATTATGGATAGAATAAAATCATCCATTTGACTCGAACATCATCTACACCTTTGGGAAGATGAATTTTTTTTCTAGAATCTCTTAGTAGTATGGTTCCATGAAAGTGTATTTTTGAGTTGATGAAGGAGTGGAATCTTATTGTGCTTTTCCCTTAGTTACAATTAGACTCTCATGATGATGATTCAGGTATAATTATAGTTAGTCATTAGTTATCATCATGTCTCTTAGATTCTATTTTTCAATGACAGTAGTAGGATATGTAATTTCAGTTGATTCGAGATATACTTTATGGTGGGGAGACTATTTATTGTTGGTCTCTTTCATCTAATGACATAATAAACTTCGTTGAGTGAGTCTTCATCATATAAATTTTGAGAATTTCAGCCATTTTTGATTTCATAGAACCTCATTCTATGTTCATCTAAGTGTTGTGATGATGAAATATTACATGAGATGAAGATTCTGGTGGATAAGAATAATGTTTGACATTGTTGATTATGCATCATGTAGTTACACCTTCTAATAGAGAAAGGAAATGAATTTGAATCATTCAGGTTTTATTCAACCCCTTTGGGTGCAATATTAGAAATTGGACAAGGTATCCATGGATATTTTGTTGGGTTACATGTAAAAACTAAGGTAAAATGATATCTGGGTGGTTTTTGGTCAGTTGAAGAAGTCTTCCCATTTAATTTTGATCAACGATACCACTAATGTCGATGTCATAGGAACGTTGTATGTGAAGTAGATTGTGGGATTACATGGGAGTCCCTCTTTTGTTTTTTTATATAAGGATACAAGGTTTACATTAATGTTTGGAAAATTTATCTTGTGTTAATGGGAATTCATATGATGTTGATCAAAACATTCAATCCATAAGCACATGTTCAGATGGAGCATGTAATTTGGATTCTAGCGGATATTCTTCACTCCCACATATTGGATTTTGGTGGATTATTGAATAACCATATATTATTAGATTATTTTTTTCTTCAATAATAGTAATTTTACATTGATATGAATGGATACTTTCGATGTGTTTTATAGTCTCCCATGAAGATCTACTATTTTTTGGGTAGATATGGGAGATGTGCCCTTGGATGGACCATGTATATTTTAGGAGATGTCAGAATAGGATTTGGAGGTAAGATGACATCTAATGATAGCATATATATGATAAAACCTTATGCATATCGAAAACATTGACCTTTTAGAGTTTTTTTTGACAGGGTTTTCTTAAATGTTTCTTCTCATTTGGATCACTGACAGCATGGAAAAAAAGGAAAATATGAATCTGATATATGTTGGATCATTTGAGATCAATGAAAAGCTCGGACATGTTACATATCAGTTGGAATTTTTGGTTTGGTAGGTGGAAATTCATGATGTTTTCCACATTTCTCAACTCAGTAGGTATAACCCTGATCCCACCCTAGTACATAGTTGGGATGAAATTTCTTTAGATTTAGATGCTTCTATTTTGTAGAAACAAGTTGTGATCATTCAGTCCCATTTTCTAGTCTTATGTAGGAAGTTGATTCTATTTGTTAGAGTTATATGTCCACAATTATCGGATTCTTGTGAGACATGGGATCCCAAGTTGTTGATGGTGGACCAATGTCCACATTTTATCCAAGTATTACATCTTCCACATGGCTTCTCTAGGAATGAATGTCTCTATGGTAAGGATTTTGTAACATCATGTTACATTGATCGAGAATGTTTCCCATTGTTCTAAGTTCCCTTTTCATTAAATATCATTAGACGTGTTTTTCTATAATTTATATTGGGTGTAGATTTGGTAGACCCCATCTGATAGAAGTACACATTGTGTGCTTGGGAAACACACCATGTACTAGAGGGGAATGATGTGTACTGGTTACTGGATTCATGTCATGAATGGGGAGGTCACACATTGAGAATGAAAAAATCATGTACCTAAGGTACACGACATGTATGGCTTAATTAGAAGATTTCTAACCAAGACGACATGTTATTCAGCGTAACATATCCAGCATGGCCTACATGCCATGACCAAAGGGTACATGTTGTGACATTCAATGTTTCTAGATTAAAGTCACGTGTTTTTCTTTATTGTCTGTCCCTATCGTCCCACACATTGTTTCTCTCATCCCTATGCTTCTTCTAGGTGCTTTTCAGAGGTGTATCACCATCTAGACTGATCTGATGGGATGTGGATATTTGTCGCGTTTGTGATGCATCTCATTGGGTAAGTGTTCATTCTTGTTCTTCATTACTACTGATCAGAATAGTTACCTAGATTTTCGTTTTCAGACTCTCTGATATAACACAAATTATTCTTTTTTCTTCTTATAGATCTGTTGTGAGATCTCATTCCATAGGTCGTTTCCTACATTTTTTGTGTTGTAGCGGACATCCACTCTTTAGGTATATGTGTTTTCTTCTATCTGAAGTCACCTTGTATTCTAAATTGAATAAATTTTAATGTATATTTGATTTTTGGGAATTTTTCATTGGTGTTGTGTTTTGTTGCTTTTCGATTCCCATTGCGGGCATGAGCGACCCGAACATTGATGTAGGTGGTTCCATCTCTAGCATATTATAATGAAACAGATTGCTATCTCATTATAAATATATATTCTCTAAATTGGCATGATTATTTCATTGTGTTTAAAATAGGTCTTGAAATTATAATGTGTTTTCTAAGTCTTTTGATAAAATTATTGTGAATTGGTTTTCAATGGTTTTCAAGGCATTTAAATTTGATTGTGAAAAAGATAAAATGGGTTTAATAGGGTACTTAGGTAGATTTTTTATCAAGAGGCTATCATCCATAGTTTTCTTATTTTAAAAGAGGTTTGACTTGAGGATTTAATCTATTTCCTAGGACCATTATTATAGGGAATCATTATTTATATTTTATAGGGTTTACTCATGGGGTATTCCCCTAAATCATAGGCTCATTGTTTTAGGATAATAATTTGTTCACATTAATAATGGATTATGGAATTAGAAATATATTTTCTAGACCTGTAGTATTCCTTGTTATTGTGATATATGTGCTTCAGTTTTGTATTTCATGGATTTCTGAGTTAGAAATGATATTTCATGTTTATGCACATGCAAGGTGGTATGAAAAAATATGCATTGAAACTAATTTACCTTCTTTTGTTTACTAGTGTGGAAAAGGGAAATGATTTCCATGTTTTTGATAAAATTGTTTTACTTTTTATCATGATTTTTTTAAAATAAGCATACAAGGATCTTTGTATAGATACTGGTTATTGATCATCAGGGTGGGATCATACTGAACCTATTATGTCACAACCTACAGACCTATTTAGTGGTGCATTGACCTTTATTTTCCTTCCTGTTTGTGGAATTTAATGGAATTACAGTGGCACGATGAGGTACATGGAAGCTGGTTGGGTAGATGGTAGTGAGAGGGAAGGAGTTTGTCTGTTCCATCATTTGGGTTAGCTATTGGTTGTGGTCCTTCTTAGTTGGATTTGTCTTTTGGATTTTTTATATAGTTGTAGTTGTTCTATTTTTGCTATCACTATTACAGTTATGTCATATATATTTATTAGTAATATTGTATTCCTTTCATTATTTCGTTATATGTATATATATATATATTCCATTTATTTTGTTTACTTTGGGAGAATTCGTTCACTCGGTTTAATCATTTGATGCTCGAGTTCTTGGCTCCATCCCATGGGGATTGAGAACACACTACTGGTATTTGACAGATTGGTTTGCTGGTTAGTATTAAGGGAAACTCGGGTGAGTTCATTACACTAAGAGCACTAGCTTCTCAATCATATTCAACATATGATGATATAGTATTATGTGTAATCAAAATGGAGATGTTATTTTCTAGATCCTAAATATTCATGTTAAATCATGAGAAGAAGAGGTCTTATGATAACCATGAAAATGATAATGCATCAAATAATAAGCAAGAAAATATGAAATTCAAATTATTTGATGATTTTGGAATGAGTTTTCATGGGAAATTATTGAAAATAACTTGTGTTTGTTATATGATTAGAGGAAACTATCATCAAGATAATTAATTTAAGGGGAAGAAAAACATAATTATGTTCAATATTTCAACTATAAATAAATGGGTAATTATTCAAATCGATGTACAATGATTCAAAGAAATATACCATAGAAGAGGAATTTGGGAGATGGAAAATATTATACAATAACATCATCAGAAGTAGAAGTACTAAATGATGTGGTAGAAGGTAAAATAAAATTTTCATAACATTTAGATAATGATTAATTTTATTTTGGATAATCTCATATATTATTATCTATCCAACTTACCATGAAAATTCAATATTTCCCTTTTGTATTTAATAATGGAGTTATTAGTAAAAATCTCTAACGGATGTCTCATTGAAAACAAATGGGTCAAGAAATTCCCATTATGTAATATTAATATTCTTTATATTTTTAACTTATTATCATACATATGTAGAACTTTTATATAATTCCTGGTATGGAGTGGATCTCAATATAAGATGTTATATTTTATTTCATAAATAACAAAATTTCAATTTTAAATAATGATATAGAATATCTAATATTTATTGAATAATCCTCAACATATGATTCTTATTTATATTCACTTCTAGAAGCTATATTGAATGAAATTATATATGAAGATGATCAAAAAACATATTGAGATGAATAATTTCATCATTAAATTTAATATTTACCAATTATATAAGAAAAATTTTATTTATTTCTAGGAGTAATTTCCTTGAAAAACCTAGAGTGTGATGTTGATTTTAAAATTGATTTAATCCATGATGATAGATCATAATCAAATACATATTATAGAATAGTGATAATAGAATTATTGTAACAGAAAAAACAACTAGAGGTGGTGTATAATAAGGTATTTTTTCACCATAATATATCTCTATGGGGAACCCATTTTCCATTTTGTAATAAAAATTATGGATCAATGAGGCACTTCATTTACTATAGATTAAAAAATGATAATACAATAATAAACTAGTATCTTATGCCTCTCATTAATGATTTATTTTATCAACATCATAGATCAAAATATTTTTTTAAGATTGACCTTTGTTATGTGTATCATCATAAGTGAGTAAAGAAGGAATATATTCAAAAGATATATTTTCAAATGAGGTATTGACATTATGATTTTATGGTAATAATATATTAATTGACTAATAAACCCTCTATTTTGATGGATCCAATATAGATAGTATTAATTGAATATCATGATTTTTACTTTTATTAATAATTTTTGTATTATAGTGTATTATAAAATATATAAATACCTATATAATGTATTGTAGATCATTGCTAAGACTCTAATAAAGAATGATTTATATGGAAGATTACGAAAATGTGAATGATGTATTTATAATAATTCTTTTTGTTTCCATATTGTATATAAGGACAAAATATCTTATTATCTTGTAATGAAAATAGTAGTCCAATAATGGAATATTCCAACAAACATAACATGGAACATAGATTGGTTGTCTTATGTTGTAACATTTGGAATTTCATTAATAAATTTTCCTAATTGTCGAACCTAATAAAAAATCATACCCAATAAGGGTTTTAGTTCATATAGAAAAAACAATGAGCACAATGTTTTAAATAAAATTATGAGAATATTATTCAATGTTCCAATGAAAACATTGAAATTAGGAAATGAATGATTTGTAACATATTTTGATAGATCAAAGAATTGAGTTGGTTGTTTCCTTATAAAAAATTATAATGATATTTCATATGAATCATAAAAGTTGAAGATTCATGAAAAATATTATCCCATTGATGATCATGAGAGAGCAATCATAATATTTTCCTTGATGATATGGAGACAAAGTGTATATTTTTAATGATTAGAGATATTTACAGAACAAAGAGTGAAAAATACATATTTACACAAAAATAATGGAAAATGAGGTTAAGAATATTTTTATAGTTACTCTATCATTATGATTTGTCAATAAAATACAACCCAAGCATATAAAATAATTTATTTGATGCATTATTTAGGAAAGATCATCGACTGATATCCCAAATGATTATTGTGATAGATACCACGTTAATTGATTATGTAATGATGGAGATAGAAAATTTAACCATATATGAAACAATATTATATTTTTAAATGATATATACACAATAATTAACAGATAATAAAAAAACTAATCAATTTGATGAAGCTAATTTTATAAAGAAAATTAAATATTTTAATGATGGATTACTGGCATGAATCAGTTATTTGAATATAATTCAGAAATTTGGAAAGAGGTTATGTGTTCCATCCTTACCTCAGAAAAAAAGGAAACTATTATATGATTAGAATAGGTCAGTTTTTTTTATTCACCAAGTTATTTACCAAAGGAATAATTATCTGAATGAAATTTTTTGTGGGATAATATGAAGCCATATATTGATAATTGTATGTCAAAATTCATATCCATTCAATAAGTAATGATTGAGAGACATAATTCTAGAGTGGTAATTAAAACTCTATATATACATATTTTGATATGGGATTAAATTAATATGGAATTAATCATTGGAATACCAATGACACCATAATGAATGATACGACAGGGTTTATTATTTATCACCATACAAGATCTGTAAATTTTCTTGGTATAATAGAAGACTCTCCTCTTGTTCACCTAAAATGACTCTATATTAATGATGTTTTAAGACATCATGGTGAACATATACCATTTGTTTCTGATCAATATCACTATCTTAATTTAATATTTTGGTAGATTCCTCATATGAAATTGGATATTGATCTTTTTTACGTGTACAACTTGTGACTCTAAAACTTATGGACCATATAAAAGGATAGTTATTACATTGGAAGGCATGTTGATATGATTCTCACCTAACTTTCATTGTATGCGTGATTGGTATCTAACTATAGTAGAATTTTACTATAATAGTAGATTCATTAAAATATTAAAAATGTTTAAAATGAAACAATACATTGAAGGATATGACATATCTAGTGTTTTGGGATGATGTTGGAGAGGGGAAACTTATAGGCGTAGAACATTTTAATGAGAAGATGTAAATGGTGAGGGTAATTTAAGATCAAATTAATGCATCTAAATGTGGAAAAAAGATTTATTCTAGAAACCAAAAAAAGGATTACAAATTTCAAATAGGGGATAGTGTCATTTAGAATGTATCTCCATGGAGGGTTATCATATGGTTTTGTATGAATGGGAAACTATGCCCCAGGTACATAATCCCATTTGAAATTCTAAATGTATTGGATTTGTAGATTACTAATTAAAATTGATTGAATTCCCAACTAAATTTCATGATGTGTTCCACATATCAATATTAATGAAGTAAATTCAAGACCCATGTAATATAACCTCATGTATTTAAATTTAAATTGAACATGTTTATTCATATTACGAAGAGCCTATCATGAATATTGATATAGTAGATAAAACATTGATAAATCATACGACTCCTCTAGTAAATCATCTTTGGAGAAACCATAAATTCGATGATGCATCATGGGAACCTAAGGCTGTTTTATAGAAGAACCAATTCATCTATTTGGAATGAAATATTAATTAAAAATTTTGAAGTTAAAATTTATAAATTATGGAATAATAAAAATCTCCAAGATTTTAGTTTTGGTATTTTTTAAGTTAATTATATTTTTTCAATAATTTTAAATTAATAAATAACTATAATATACTATTAAATGTTAACATGACCACCTGAACATTAATGTAATCATTAGGAATTTTGGATTAACCATTACAATAATAACCTCTCGTATTATAATATAAATATACTATTTTCTTATTATAATGGAAAATATTATATATTTATGACATGGAATATGTAAATAAATGTTTTAAATATGAAAAATAATGTATGGGTATTTTTGGGAAAATTAAAAGTATATTTATGATCAAGTTTTTTTAAATAAAATTTATTTCCATAAATTAGATTCATAAATTCATTTTTCATTGTGTTATTATTATAAGGTAATTTTAATATCCCTCAAAAAAAATTTCGAAGTGTTATAAAAAATAAAAATTTATAATCAAAATTTTGCAAATAAATTAAAATCTTAAAAAAAATTTAATCTATAATAAATAAAAACTTATTTTCAAAAAATGGAGCCCATTTTATAAATTTTCAAATCAAAAAATGTTTATATTGATTTTTTCTATTTTTCTAAAATAGTTTAATTGTTGGTCAATATTGAAATACAAGGTTTGAAATTCATTAATGTTATATGAAAAAAAGGAATTTTGGAGTCATTTATAATGTATAGAGGATGTATGAAAACGTTATTTATAAATATCCTAATAATTGTACAATTTGTATTCATGATAATTACCATTATTGATAATATTGATCTAGAATAACAATCAAATAAACAAAATAATAAACAAACACCCATCTCCTACACTATAAATACAACCCTCACCACACCATATTATCAAATCACATATGCATTATATATTAATTATATTTTCCAAATTTCTATACCAATAATCTTCCCCACATCAATAAGCTTCTAGTATCAATAAAATAAAAAAACCCATGTTCCATAAAGAGGCTCTCATTCAAGAGAATCCAATGGGAAAATCCACTTTTTTAATTTCTTTATTTTATTTTATTTTCATACACTATACAAACCTATACTAGCTAAAAATATATGATACCTACAATATATTATATATAATAAAATTTTATTATTTTAATGGAATTTCCATCATCAAATCCTTTTATTCTCGCTCGTATTCTATAAATGAAAACATTGTTCATGATGTGTCTACTTACCACCATCATGGATGATGTGTTTTCATATTCCAATACCACCATCAATGATGGCCATAAAAAATTTAATATGGATAAATTTTATTTTATTATACATATTATATATTATATACTGTTCTGGAACCTATATATATATAGAAAATTAATTAATAACACAAAAATAGTTCATGAGGTTTGAGAAAATGTCTAAATAATCTAAACAGTTATCATTAACTGTTTATCTAATAAACATACCTCATATATGAAAAAATTATATATTAGACCATTATTATTATGGAACATAATTAATATCATATAATTCCTATTCTGAGGAACTGTAATCATTTTATATGGGAATTCATACATGTAATCAAGTGAATAAATCATGATAATGATTGTAATGAACACTCTCGAATGACGATACTGAATCTTATAACTTATCAAAAATATATAAATAAACATAATAAAATAATACTTAATAAAATAAATTTCTATTTGGATTTGATTAATATTTAAAATAAATCTAATTTCATTATCCATGTTATAAGTGAAAGTGAATATCACATTCTTACATAATGTAATGGATTCTCACTAAACCACTATTTTTTCAGAAGGTTACACATTCTATCTATTTAACCTAATGAAATTAAATATTATTTTTACATAATTATATTATATTAGATTCATATTTTCCAAAAATATGAACCTATCTCAGTTATTCTTTCATTTATGGGAAGTTCATGTTTGATAAGGGTACCCTTCTTAATTTTATATAATAACCAAGCCCGGTTAATGGGAACATACCAATTTCATAACCATTTTTAATTATAATCCATTATATTTTTCAAGCTACAATTGTTATAATAAAATCATTTTTTATAATGAAATAATAACTTTATTATTTTATTTATTTATTAAAAAAAATTCCTTTACTTATTTTAATGTCTCATAAACGTTTTCTCTATAACGGAAATAATATATATCATTTTTAATGATTCTAAAATTATAATTTTACAATATTTTACTTTATATAGGAATAATTTATCATTATTTATGCCTATTTTTATTCTTAATTATCTAGTATGATTGAAATCCCATATTTTGTAGACACTATTAAGATTATCTCATTGGTTATTCATTATTCACCATTTCTTCATTTTGTGTGGTTTGTGAATACATCCCATTAATTTATGATCATTATTCATTAAGGAGTTAATTAAATATCCATATTTACTATATTATTGATATGATTATTTTCTTAAAAATTGAACATATTTACGTGTAGTAATTTCTTTAAATGTCATTTTTACTGGGGAAATATTGATTAATCTATATTTTCTAATCAATATTGATATATAAATAATAATTGTTCATTATGAATTAATTATATTTATGAAGAATGATTTACACATGTAGTGGTTGGTGGGGCCTGGTTATATGCATCCCCTTCTTGCATAAGTATGTCATATGAGACAAAATAGTTGTTAAAAAACCATTCAATATTAATTCTAAGAACAATAATATGGCTTTCAACCCATATTAAATAACCATATTGACTATATAATGTTTCATATTGCAAATAAATAATGTACAATTATTAAGCATTTACACCATTCAGTATTTAATTATTTTATTTCATGAGATATTCAATTCGAAAAAATATATGGGCAATTTTTTTTCTCAATTTATTGACTACATGTGTTTTCAATTATTTACATTTCTATATTTAATATTCATAATTGACATTTCTTTAATTGTTTTTGATTCATTCAATTCATAATGAGCATTTAATATCCCCCTTTTATTTTTTTCATTCTACAGGTTATGAAAAAGATATTATAAAATATGTTTAAAGGAAGATATTTTTTCCTTTGATATGTTTTATTTTAAATTACTAATGTAATATAGAAACCATGTTTCTGTCTAGTTATTATTGGTTACAGAACTAATTTAATCGATTTCATGTCATCTCATGTATCTACATCATTGTAATAAAAAACCCAAAATCTTTGGGCTACTAGGTTCTGGGTTTCTACAATGAATAAAATTAAATTTTTTATTGGAAAATATAAATTATAATGTATCCATTTATTTAATATATTATTCCAAATGTCATTCATAGATAAAACACAATGTAATTAAAAAATTAATTTTGAGACATGATGAGAATGATGTTTACCATAAATAATTTTTTTTAAATTTTTAAAGCGTTTTCGTATGAAAATTCAATATAAAAATGATTTTAATGAACTAAATTGGTTTAATTTATATATAAATCATAAAAATTAACATTATCCAAAATTTTAATATAAAATTAACCTTATAAATTTTTTATATGAAATGATAGTTTAAAAAACCAGTATTTTTAAAATTCATCAAAAAATTAATCTTATCATAAAAAAAACTATAAATTATGCCTAATAAAACATTGTCATAATAAAATTAAAAATAATGTTTATTTTATGAAATTTATTTTCCTAATTTATCATAATATTATTTTATTATTTTCATTAAATTGCAATAATTATTTTTTTAGAATATAGAATTTTCAAAACATATAGTGATTTTACATAATATTTGGTATTTTATATCTATTAGATTCCATCATTAAAAAAATTATCATTAGTATAAAAAATGTTGTTATTCATATTTATACATCCAAGATTAATGGATATTTGAAAATTTTCTTATTTATATAATTATATTAATATATTTTTGTTGTTCGTTAATTCTTGGTGGTGCCTATAACAAAAAATATTGTGTTACAGTCATACAAAAATTAAAATGATTTTAAAGGTATAAATTATATAACTCCATCAAAAGAAAAATATGTATTTATATTCCACATAATATCATTATGTTTCCATGTTTATTTCCAAAACATGTATTTTCATCACAAAACATTGTCTTGATGAGTGGACTTGTTTTAAAGAAATTCATATGTATGATCCAAAATCATCACTTATTATTACTCATAATAATGATCCTTCTCGAAAGGTAAGACGTATGATTTTATTTCATGAGAATGAACAAGTATTCATTTCCTCATGAGTGATACATGGAACATATCCGGAACATGGGAGAGGTTTGGTTTGAGTGCAAACTAATTGGGTACCATTCCAATAGAATCAATAATTTCAATGGGATTGATACTAATAAGGAATATTTTTCCCTTCATTACAAATTACATTGATTATACTATGTATAAATTAATTTAAATTAATTTCCCAATGTTTCAAATTTCATTTCATGTCAAAAGTTATCAGTAGAACACTTTTTTAAAATTTTATCATCCCTTATCTGTTATTGAATATATCTAACATTCAAAACAATTCTATCACAAATTTTATGTCCATATTTCTTCCATTATCTGTGTTTATTATGACATAATTAACTTATAAAACCAATCCATATACATCGATGTACTAAACTACATGCCTAGTTAATTGAGAATTCCTTATCTAAAAATATTCACTCTGGAATCCTCTTCCTGCCCCACTCAAATATAGGAGAAATTTTTCAATTAAAATGAATGAGCGATGAAGAATGACCAACACATGACACTTTACTTTCCATGCTAGTACTCGTAGAACAAGTGGTATCGATCGAAGGCCATCAGATCACCTATGGATGTCTGCCAGATGGATTGTAGTTTGAATCCTTGATAGCACAATGAGATAATCCAGAAGGTTCATTCCTGACGATGAACATCATCAATGAAGAAACTAACAATGATCCATGATTTTTTTTTAAAAATAATTATATTTATTATAAACATGATATGTAAGATCCTCTCTAATGGTTTAGGGAATAATCCTCCCTTATCCAAATCATTGATTCTATTCAGTGGAGACTAGTGTTCATCGTCATACAGATCTTGAAATAATCACTGATCATGCTAAAAATTAATATTGGGTGCTCGGCCAACTAAAAATTTACTATGCTCGGAACCTTCATGTTGTATGATAAGGGTTATATCATAGTTTTTAATTATTTAAATATTACTTTTATAATTTATGGTTTTAATAAAAAAAATTATATTTCATGTTAATCCTTCTACAAATCTGAATCTTAAGATCTATTCCTCCTCTTCTTTTTCTCATTCTCATTACAGAAATAATCTTTTCATTTAATTTTTATAAAAAAAATAGAGGATCTCTTCTAGAGTTTCCAATGTGTCCAGGACATACAACAATAGAACACACAAAGTGTATTCGAATGTACTCACCAATTAGTTAAAGTTCAATGCATTGCGTCTGGTCTTCCAAACCAAGCCATGTCATTGGAGTTTCTTTAAGTCTTCATTACTCTGTGTGTTGACCTAGAACAGGTGGATCACAGTTTCCAGATTACATGATGTGTTTCCCACTAGACACAGCATGTAGTCCCATCGATATATGGTTGGACGAAGTCCCTCATACACAACTTGTCCGACTGGAGACCATGTAATTGTCACGACCCGTCCTCGGGGCCCGTGTCGTGACTACCCCAAGCCCGCCTTCCATAGGCCAGGGGCTGGCGACTAGCACCAAGGCATAAATCCCGATAAACAGGGACGGCATTGCCTTTGTAAAGTAAACAAGCACCTCAGAGTAAAAAAGCAGAAAAAGTAAACACTAAGTAAAAACAGAGTACAACTGCAAATGCGGAAAGTAAGTGGGCCAAAATACAAACCCAAACTGAAAGTAAAGTACAACTAAAAAGAGAAAACATCAACTGAATGGTAAAAGCCACTACGCCGAGCTGTCCACTGGAAATCCCACCTGAAGGGTGGGTACAGAGAGCTCCACTACTTCTCGGGTCCCGCCGTCTGCTCCGAGTACGTCCCGCCCAGTGGTCCTCCTCCAGGTACCATCCTGCTCTGCAAGCCTCAACCACGATCAACATTTTTCGTCGTCTGAAACCAACACAACGTAGTGCGGGCATAGCCCGTGCAGGGGTGGGTATAAGATACTCTGTAGGGACCCCGAGACACCTGAGGGTCTCCCAAAATCCACAAAGGATAAACCAAAAAGGAAAGATACAACCACGAAGTAACAACCGACACTGCTTAGGTATCTGCCCATACATATACATAAGTCAACAATTCTAATACGCTCCAACATCCGATCCCAAGTACAACTCAGTCCACACAGCAAAGAAAACATGATTCAGCTCACACAGGTTCGACCATGAAGTTGAGCCCAAAGCTATTGGGAAACTCCTTCTCCATTAAGTACAGTGGTTATGCCGCTACAACCAAGCGCTTCCCTCTTACCTTGGACTGCTGTAGTTCTCCACCTATCGGGTACTGTGGGCCTACTGCTACCACCAAGCGCTCCCCCGTGCCGTTACAACCAAGCGCACCTCGGTTGTGGGTCTGCCGCTACAACCAAGCGCTCCCCTATGCCGCTACAACCAAGCGCACCTCTGCCATGGGTCTGCTTCTACAACCAAGCGCTCCCTTGTGCCGCTACAACCAAGCGCTCCTCTGTCGTGGGTCTGCTGCTACAACCAAGTGCTCCCCTATCCCACTACAACCAAGTGCTCCTCTGTCATGGGTCTGCCACTACAACCAAGCTCTCCCATGTGCCGCTACAACCAAGCGCTCCCATGTGCCGCTACAACCAAGCGAACCTCTGTCGTGGCTCTGCCGCTACAACCAAGTGCTCCCCTGTGCCGCTACAACCAAACGCACCTCTGTCGTGGGTCTTCCGCTACAACCAAGCGCTCCCCTGTGCCGCTACAACCAAGCGCTCCTCCGTCGTGCTATCTGTAACACACTGAGTCGTTCGATCAGTAGACGTTAAGTCTCAATCGGCTCTAGGGTTTCCGCACACAGCATGCTCGTTTCGGGAGGATCCACTCCACGAGCTAAGAGGTCGATGCATCAACTGACATGTAGTCCAGAGTTGATATATCCCAAGATGTACCATAGTGGTCACTGCAGATAATATGGAGGATTCACATATGGTTTTCATCATCTTCACAGTCGAATCTACTGAGGATCTCTGCACAGTCATCATCGTCACAGCAGCAGTAGCAGCCAGCTTTAAGGTTCCCGCAAAAGAACAAGCTCGTTCAGGAGGGTCCGCTCCACGAGCCAAGAGGCTGATACATCAACTGACTTAATGTCCAGAGTTGATTTATCCAAAAGTTCCGTATCATCAACAGGAACTCAACGTCGCAGATAGCGCGTCTATCGGACGCCCGGTCTTAGAGTTATTGGATTTTTCATCCCAGGGGCCCAGTTGGTTTTTAAGGCAAACCAACCCGAACGTACACTACCTATGTCCAAACCTCGGGAGGAGTATGCCAAAAGATCTGTCTCACTTAGAGGAATCCACCAAACGGCACGTCAATCGGACGTCCGGAGCTCAAGATATGAGCGTTTCTGCTCCGAGGGCCCGGCTGGTTTCGTGTACGAACCAACCCGGTTGAAACGAAAGTATTCCGAAACCTTGAGTCCGATATACCGAAACGACCGCCTCGATCCAAGGATCACATCGCCGCTGACGGCGCGTCATTTGGAGGCCTGTAGCTCATGTTACGGGCAAAAGTCCAAAAACGGTCCGAAGACGGGGGGTTTGGGCCCGGGCCGACCCGGCCCGACCCCCCCTGCGTCAGCCGAACCGAGTCGACCCGAACCGGGTCGACCCGACCCGGATGGACCCGGTCCGGTCCGGCCAGGGCGCGGCCCGGCCCGGCCAGCCCGGCTCGGCTCGGCCGAGCGTGGCAGCCGCGGGGCGCCCCCCCCCCCCCCCCCCCCCCCCGCGGGATGAGGATGTCGCGGCCCTCGAGGGGCCACGCTGGACATCAGCGGATGCAGCTTCTGTCGCGTCCCATGTGGGCGAGCTGGACCTGCGCGGCCGCGGCGGCCCCGTCTGGCGGCGCGCCGGGGCGCCGCCAGCGACCTGCGCCGCCGGAGACTTCCGCGGGCCACCGGAGTTGCTACGGTGGTCCGTTTTCCTTCCCGTCTGCGCCGCTGCTCCTCCCGGGACCCGTTCTTCTCTGCGGAATCATCAAATTTCCTTTGCGTCACGTTTTTTCATCACCCACCAAATCCGCACAACAATAAAGAATGGCGGAGGGTTGTCAGGCCGTGTTTGTTTGGCCCGCACCCTCCACGTTAGACGGTATCAATCGAGTGGATAAATCAACTCATGACAAACATATCAAAAAAAAATTAATAATTAAAAATTTCACTTGATCCATGTTCTTGTTTTAAAAGAAACTATCACAGGAATATAAAAAGGTATTTCCAAAATAAAATCCCTACATCGTCAAGTCATCGCACGCATGTTCTTTGAGGAAATTGATCGTCGCGGAAGGAGGGGACTGTCGCGTCGTCGTGGTATCTGGTGTTGCGTCGACGAACTCAAGAAGTTGGTGATTGGAGATTTTGTTTCGGAGGAAGGAACGTCGCAGAAGAACATCGTGGGAGAAGAAACGTCGGCGTCGTGTCACACGGCGTCGCGTCGTCGATTTCCGAGGGCTCGACGTTCTTCGCGTTCATCGCATTTTTCACAAAGGAGGATGACGAATTCTTGGTTTCTGTCAAATCCTCTCAACGATTATTTTTCTAGAAGTCGTACGTTGGTCTTATTTTATTATTACGCCAATGATTTTCAAACAGGTTAAGAAACGAATGAAATTAATTAATAGAATTAATTTCAACGAATAAACCGCCCATTTAATTCAACGAATAAAACCGCCCAATTAATTGGTGCGTTAAGAAATTAAGAAAACGCATCAGTTGACTTTCATAATGACGGGTTTTCGCGGGTGCGTTACTTAGCGGAAAAGAAACGGTGGGGCTTGTGCGGGTCCCACCTCACAAATATCCTACCAAGATGGTAGGATATTTTTGGATATCACCCTATCCACATCAACTTAGATTAAGCCTCTTTAAGTGGCTTCAAGTGGCTTCCAAGTGGCTTAAGTGAAATAAAATAAAGTTTGTCGTACAATTATTTTATTTCTTAACTTTAAGCCCGAAAATTAAAAAAACACACCCGAGCAAACGCAACTCCGGAAGAGGCGTTTATAAGAAAATACCGGCGCTGTGATTCCATCAGTTCCCTCAGAATTTGATTCCGAGCGCCGGTTCAAAAGTTAGAAAAACCACTCGTTCGTTCACTGAACGTACCCGAGCCAATCTTCAGAAATTAATTCTGGGCACACCAGGCCTCGGAATCAGGCGCCGTCAGAAACTGCGTTCTTGTAAAATTCCAAGAAAATTAAGAAAAAATAATTTTCCTTGAAATTTTCGGGTCTTTACAGTAATAAGTAACTACATAGTTTGTGGCACACTAGACAAGTAGTGTAATATGAATATTTCAAAATTACACTAACACGTTCTTTTCTCAATTGTGTACATTAGATGGATAGTGAATAATAGTACACATCATGTAGTTGGAACTACACACTATGTAGTCATCCAAATTAAGAAAGTTTATTAATAATTATTGTTATATTATACAAACTCTTGAGAGGTGCACACTGCATCCGGAATAAATCTGACACACCACACATGATAAGTGTTTCATATATATGTTTTTAATTTATAGTTTGTGTAACATTCATTTCTACTCTTTTTGTAGTTATTAATAGGAATTCATTGGGTTTCCTCAAAGGTACATGTTACGTAATAATATTATTTTAAATGAATTTATTTGTTTAAAATTAAAATGGATGAGAATCTCAAGGGAATTCCACAAAGTGTTTTAGAAATAAGTGATGACTAATTTTTGATGATAATTAATTGATTCGAGCGTTATTTATCTTAGATATGAATGATTAATGAATTTAATGTTAGTTTTATTTATATGTAAGTATTTTTGCATGTATGGATGATCTTGAGCTAGACCAATCTTTTTTATGTTGATTGTTTCTTTTAATTAATTTATTTAAATTATACATGTTTTCCCACAAGCCTTCCCCTCACTAATATGTAGGGTATGCATGCCAAATAATTATTTTATGTAAAACCCCATTTTACGCCCACATGAGGGTGAGTTAAATAAGTCATATGTAATAGATGAAACCCCCATGATATTGGAGGATGTTCAAGTTAGAACCAAGATGAAACCAATCCCAGGATATACTAAGGTGAAAAAATGAATGATTTAAACATGATCCCTAATGGTTTAAACCAAACACATTTTGGAATGATAAAAATGAACTATTCCATTATGAAGTCTTTCAATTGAAAACTGATATCATGAACTAGAATATATCACCATCATTGAGAAAGGTTTATTTCATTACGTACATAAGAAATGAATTTATGTCAATGATTTATGAATGGATGTAAATAAATTTTATAGGACAACAACTTAGGATGTTTGAATGATAGTTTTTTACTATTAACTATATGTGTACTTGCAGTGATCTTCATGTGTTGAGTAGTGTCCTCCGTTTACTAGGTTCATAGTAGAATGAAATTAATAAAAACAAATAATTAATATAGATTTTAATAATTTTCCCAATTTACTTACGAAAGGAAAAATCAATTTTATAAATACAAAATATTAAAAATGATAGTCATATATGTCATATATTATCCATATTAATATACATGTAAAATGAAAAGGCCTCACAGGAAGTCCATAATAAAAAATCCCAAATAAATATTAGAGAACAAAATTGATCACCATTAATAGAAAAATATATAATCAGTTAAAGGAATTGGATATTGCTTCATGGCCATATCTGGGTTAAACATCATGTAATCAATCTATATGTGTGAAAAAAAATCAAACATCATTGTGAATAGATCATGATAGACCCAAGGTGACATGATAAGGTTAATATATCTTATTAATTCCTTAGATCATAACTGATTTTTCATCCCTATAAAAAAAAAATAATGCACCCGATATTGAGGAATATATATGGATTAATATATGGTATAAGATTGATCGGAAAATAATATACTCTTGAGAGGAATTTTAGATAATTACTCAATAACAAAATCCCGGAATTTTCCATGAATAGATGAAAATAGCATTTAAAAATCATTTTTATAATCCAGAGAAAGAATGATAATTATTTTGAAATCATCAATTTCTTAATATATTTAGTCTGTAAAAGTATCCATGGATACCCACCAACTAGAATTGGTATAGCTATCATCCAAATCAGACATGAAAAATATAATCTAATTAAAACTAATTTATTAATTTATATAGAATATGTAATTCCATTCCAAGGATCATATGAAATCATTATATCAGTAGAATGTGAAATTTCCTATGATTTTGATATAAATGAATAAAAATTGCAAAACCACAATTCCAAAATATACCACCATATCACTGTCTTATGGGCATTCCAATTAAAATTACTCCATCAACACACTCAATGGTCAACCACGGATCCATCTCATACATATTGATGATTAAATAATGATATATAACCTTATAATGAAGATTATTTAAGGGTATATTCCTATATAAACATTTTTCAAAAAGAAAAAGTACATAAATCATGGTTAAAATGTGCCATACAAAGACATGAAACCTTCTATATGATCAGTTTATTCACTATCCTTTTTGTCTCTAGTGACCCTGAGGATCACCAATAATATTAATTTGAACCATTAACCAACTTCAAGACCATATATAATGAACTAACACTAACATCCACATTATTGTGTCATTCTAGATCAATAATAAGATTCATAATAATTTCCTAAAAAATTAAACATTCTTGTTTTGATGAATTCTAACTAAACAACATCAAAATCAGAAATGTACCACAGTAAGGTTACTTAAATATAGATAATTGGAATGTATATACTTATATAGGGTAATCATAAAAATGAGGTTCTACCTCATGGCTCCTAAGATAGGTGTATTATGAAAAATATTTATTTGACATAAGATATATTATTTTAAATAATCATTTAATTAACAACCACATCCGGTCTAACAACTCAATAGCTGAAGAGAAATGTAATGACAATATGTAAATGGAAAATTATTGTCCATTCATAAAATGATAACCATATTTATATGTATAAAATACAAAAAACTATCTTACCTAAGAAAATTGATAGAGAAATGGTTGTCAAATGGGGATGAAATTTATTCCATCAAATTACCTTATATTAACGATTAAGGAAAATAATATTCCACAATTGACTCTCTAGTCCTCAAAGAATATTGACTAAATGAAATAACAATATCTATTATATTTTATGTAGATGTTTGATGTTAAAAACTATAGACTCAACTCCTATATCTAGATCCTGAGGTACACCCTCTCATATAAATAGAGCATGGTGGTGTGATATTCAATCTTGTTAGATACAATATAGGTGAATCAACTCTATGAAATCCATTTCTCAGAGACAAAATATCATCATGATGAATATCATATTGAAACTAAAAAAGATGATATATATGAATAATTTATGATCCATATGATCAATTTCTGAGGTATTCCTATCCATTATTTCAAGGAACTCAATCGGTGATTGTCACTATGGAATATAAGTACAATTAACATCAATGTAAAATCATATATATATATATATATATAAGTGGTATTAATATAATTGATAATATATCCTGTAAGAATAATAAAATACCAATGGGGTTTAAGAACACCATTATGTAATATTGTTCTAGAAATTCTAATTCTATCTAACTCAATCCACATCTACACATTCTAAATCGGGTAAAAATTGAAATAAAAATTGGAAAAACATTGTTAATTTAAAAATAATTTAAAAAAGTAATAAATTGTTTATCTAGAATAAAACGACCAGTTTTTATAGGAAGAAATATCATATGTTTCCTTTATCAATTAAATATTGTAAATTTATACCATAATTTTGATCCTCAAATATTTTTTAGAATAATAATTTTAATGAATTTAGTATGTTACAAATGATGTATGAATTAACACTCACTTCAACATAGGTATAATATAATATCATGATAACAAAAAATAGTTTTCCCCCAATAAATTAATCAGAATGATTTATGAATATTAAAATAGTGAAAAGAAAAAACAATAGTATTATACATGGATACATATACTACCCTAATAAATAGGATATCCACTATTTTACAAATTATCTATACCATGTTCTAAAAATTAAATATCACTCACCTACCATATCCCAATTAACATGTCAGAATAAAAATAGAGCTCAATATTAGGTTTAAGACATTGATTTTCTAGATAACATACATTGTGTACATAATGGGATCTATATACCACATGTTTTCTTCTATGTATAGAATAATATATCTAATAGTATGAGGGGACCAAGTATAATGTGGATACAATATAACCCCATTGTTAGTGGAATGAATTAAAATATGAATTAAATCAGTGAATAACTCATTAAATAATAACCCAAATTAAATTATACATAAAAAATATATGCCAAATTTTATAAATACCAACATCCAAGAAATAATAAATGTTTTATAAATAATAACATATATTCATACAAAAAAAAGAAATGATATCTCATGGGAATATATTATTCTCAAAAATCTCAAATTAATAAAAATACTAGAGATGATTGTGAATCAATTCATATTCTATGTACAATCCCATTTCATTACTCTGACTAGGCACCACATCACATCCAATGAATATAGTGGACATTCCATACATTGATAATGAACTATAATGTATGTTCAGGTCTCATAGTGAAAAATAAGTGTGTATAATAAATCTCTATTCCAAGAATCAAAATTTCTTTAAAAAAATCATGTATATGTACGTTAATATATACTGTGATATTTTCATGGATACTTTTAAATAGTTAATATTGAAGGGACACATAAACTTCAAAGCCAACTGCGAGAAATCATAAATTATTTGACCTATGACATGATGTCTAATAATATATAACTTGAAAATCAACTAGTTATCACATTACATATCACAAAAAATTGTAATAACATCTCACTATAGTATAATAATGAATACAAGGTTAAGAAATCCATATTATATTACATTAATATCTTATTAAAATCAATAAAAAGGATTAATCCTATATAGATGGGTATCAATTCCAATAAACACTATAACAAAAAAATTTATAGTTTCCCCATACAATAATATAAAATAAGGAATCACATATCAATGAAATAAAGAATAGGTGGAATAACATCCATGTTTATGGACAAAACCATCATATGGAATATTATTCCTTGTCTCATGACACCTCACAAGAGGGTGCATCATATCCCGCTATAACTATTATCATGTGGGATCTCATCCCTTAATTTGAAATGATCTTATCATGTGTAGTTCATTCCATATCCTAGGGTAATCACTATTAACACAGAATAACATCCCATTAACAAGGAAATAATATATCAGTTACAAACAAATCAAATAATAGGCTTAATAAATATTGTTATAAAAAAATAAAACAAGATGGTATTTTATTTCTATAATGTCGATAGTTCTAATAAAACTCATAATTATATATAACAATAAACAAATCCACAATGTATTTTGATATGTTGTATATAATTTTATAATATAAAATTTAATTTCTCACCTGTGTAGTTTATAACATTATTCAAACTACACCTACTCAATTCTATATAAACATTATATATTTTGATATATATAATATGGGAATACACAAAGAGGCCAAAAAATGATGATATGGGGGAATGACTATTCTAATATAAATTTAAATAGACAAAGATGATAGTGTGACTAAATAGATCGTCAAAGAATAGGACGAAGAAAAAATCTTCCCAAATACATATATCAATAATTTATAAAAAATATAAGGGGAAATAAATAATATTATTTGTTATCATATAATAACTTAACAGAATCCCGAGTGGGTCCCATGTATAATGTTAGATAATTTATGTTAGATATATAGCCATCAATATCTATTACTCAAATTTAAAAAACATCACGATCTATATTACCGCTAACCTTCTTTAACCTACATAATCATTGTCAAAGTAATTAATTTAAAATAAATATTAGGACAAATGAAAATTGTTTTTGATATTTGACCTGAAATATTCCACCAAACACATGTAACCATTATTTATTAGATAGGGAACATCTACACATATCTAATGAATTCCTTATCACTGAGTATAATGGGTCTAATAAGATCTAGTAGGTGGAATTCCAAAAAAAACGTATTTAAAATCCTTAAATTTATGCCCACCCAATCAATACAAATATAATTAAATTATTGGTATTGATGATATGGGAGACAATGTATTGGATAAATAATTATCACTGTTAGTGAAGGACCTTTGAGATACAATATTTTGAATGGTTGAGAAATTACCTTTGGGAGGAACATATGAGGATGATAGGCATTAAATGGGTTCCCATATTAAGGAGTCCTTCAATTTAGGGGCCCTCATGGGTAGCATGCTCACTACCTAGCCCACTAGATACCTCATACTAATCAACTATGTATCTTATGAAATCTATGAATTGAAATATAGATGATTACTAAAACCGTCATATTGTAAGACAATTCCAAAATCAATTATGGTTAAAAACACTAAAATAAGAGGATTTGTGAAGAATAAATCAACAAGACACCTCATATGAAGGAGAATTGTAGAAAACTATTTATTAACACTGTATATAAAAAATAAGATGAACATACTATCACTGAAACAAACCACATATATAATAATGATGTATTACATTATATAAATCCAAATAGATTGAAATATAATAATAGAATGTATTCGAACAATTAAACTCAATATAATAAAGAAAAAATGTGAAATCGTTATAAAACCTTCCATTAGAAAAGGTGAATATGAAATCCAAATATGAATTAATTATGTCATACAAATACATAAATTTTAGAGAATGGCTCAGCCCAATCGTGTTGTTCTAACAAATCATATAGAACACACTACCATATCGATGCCCTTGGTTTCCAAAAACAAGGCCAAATTTGTCAAGACTGACCATGCATAAGTATAAATTTAAATCTAATCTACTCATCCCTACCTAATGGGTGGTTGAGGAAAGAGCTCATTAATTATTATATTCTTATATCATGGGTGACAAACTATATTCCATCTTTGATATGTGGAATATATTACCATTTAATTCTTACTGATTATTTCAATAGATACATAAATTTAGAAAAATCCATGGAATCTCCATAATAGAAATAATTCTCATTATTCCTAATATTTGATTGAATACATGAATTTTGGTGTCCATTGTTATATATTTATGGTTTAGAGATTCTATAACAATAGAGTTAGGTTTTTTCTTAATCGTGAAATATCAAGCAACATACAATTTTTTAATTATATTGAATTATCAGACTCATGAAAACCATAATATATATGAAATCACATGAATACATATTATTTGATGTTTGAATTAGTGTACAATCAACCTTATATTAAAGAGACCATGTTCATTTAATAGCATATTTTGAATATACCCTAAAAGGATGAATCTCAATAGCATGGAACATCTTAACTAATTGATGATATTTATAGGACACTAATTTGATATAAATAAAAAATTAATAATAGGGGAAGGGAAATATTATGTATTCTTATAAAGTTTCATTAGGAGAGAAGAAAGATGAATCAGCACATGGAATGAAACAATATTAATGTCAGGAGGAAAAGGGCTATTTTAGAATATAGTCCCTATAATGAATCTAGGAAAACACTAAATGATAAAAATAATTAAAATATATTATAATTAAATAAAATGAGTTAATTTTATAGAAAAACTATATTGGGTGTCGTTTAGATGTTATTACAGGGGTAGTACTGAAGTAAAAAATGTAGAGCTACAATAAAAAGTCATTGTAATTGGATTATTGTTTGATAAATGGAGTGATTATAGAACATTTCATATTGAATCGTGATATCTTTATTTGATATAAAATATAAAATCATTCATTTTTAATTAATTTAATTATCCCATTCCATCCTAGTTTAGGATCGTTATTATATGTAAATTCTTCTCATTGTTGTGTGGAATTCCATATGAACAAAAAACACATCCTTTATAATGTTGATCATATTATGTATATAATTTTAGCCTCCACTATCAACATGAAATTTAAAAACTAGAAATAAAAAACATTGATTAATTTTTTGGATAAAATGTTAACATGAAAACTAGTGGTATCATATATTTTGAAATATATGATACCTCATTATTGATTTCTATCTATATGTATTAATAATGATTTGTATTGGCCACTACACCACGATTTATGACTCTGACTCTTAAGAATCATCCTAGATATGATCCTAAAATCACCACACATAGACAAGTTGAATCATCATCCAATGTTTTATATTTTCACTATATTATATTATACATATTTTCCATTTATTCAAATAATTCATCTTCTACAATGTTGAAATTGTCGATGAAAAACATGTTACGAGGCTCTAGATTATATATTTCAATATATAATAGGAATAAAAATTCACATATAAAACTGTATGATACAATAATCAATATTTATTATTCTATTTTACATTTTTTCTAAATGATCATAAATAATAACATTAATCTATTTGATAATTTCCCTTAACATTTTATCTACCTATGTCACAATAGAGTTGATACTCACAATAATTTCTTATAACCTACAACAATCATGGGTGGATGGAATCGAAAATTATAATATGATTAACTCATGCCATTTGATTTATCAATATAGTTTCAAATATATTTTATAAACTATGAAATATATTGTATGTGAATCTTCTATTTAATAATTGATTTCCTAAAATCCAGGCATAATTGGGTGGATTTTCATGAACATCAATATAAGGCAGCAATGGATTCATCAAAAGATATGAAAAATAACAATTATTATAGGGGAATTATTAAAAATATTATTATTCCACATGGACCACCATATTATGGGATATATATCAAAATTACATCCTCGTGAATATAAAGAATATGTTTATACTTCTCATCTCCTAATGGATGTCATTCTATACTAAACTGAACTATTGTAACCAATACCTTCTACATCACATTAATATAATCCTGATAATATGTTATAAAAAACTACATTTTGTGAAATATAACAATAGTTGAAGATATATCATACACATCATAACAAAATATTTGGGATCAGTGATTTTTATGCAATAAAGAACACTCAATTTTTTTAAATAATATATAAAATATGTCTTCTTTAGTGTGATCATGATAATCTCATAATTATGTTTCTTGTTTTATCCACAAATTTCTACATAAGAGTAAGTAGGAGCTGAAGGGGACATATGGGACACGGGTAATTACCCTTCACTTTATTATCAATAATGAACCATGAAAAAACCATGTTAATTCATTTCTTCTTCCATGGAATCCAATACTACCTATAAATATTTTGATACATCATTTTATTATCTTGGAAATATACCAATCTTACGTCCTATGAGACCAATAATATCTCTATGTATGTTTTTGTAGGTTTTATAACTCATATTCACATATAAACGATCCCATTATCATCCTAAATTAAATCAATTTTTTGTTTTCAATTATATATACTTGTCACAACACGTCCATGTGGGTCCCATTCCAAGACTCCCGAAGCCCACCTCCAATAGGCTAGGGGATGGTTACTAACACCGAGTAGGGGTATCACAAACATGGGTGGCATTTCCTATGTTCATGTACACATGTACAATTCTCCTATCCCATAAATGCTAAAAAGGTAAAAACCACTAAGGATGAAATTGCATGAACGGGACTAAACCCAACCAATAGAGTACAATAGAATGCAATTTGCAGAATGTAAATTAGGTAGGAAACTCATCCCATGAATAGAATGAGTCTACAATTAACAATTTTCAACCTATAAATAAGAAAAAAGTAATCATACTTCTACTCGTAGCCATAGGAATACATCAGCCTATATGGAATCTCACATAGCAAAGTCTAATCATGGTCCACCCTGGACTCTCTCAAGAGGCCTACCATGAACATAAGACCTGACACGTGTTGGAGAAGCCTGTGGAGGTGTGATTATAACAATACTAAGTATAGGCCCCCAAAAACCACAAAGAAATACAAAAAGTGAAGTAATAATCATTTCTAACCAATATATAGTTTATAGAACATATAATAGGAGAAACAAATCTAGACATACTTTAATTCTAGACCCATATTATAGAGGTAAGTCACGATGATCGCATAGCTACACTATGGATTTAGATTAAATGTTCTATGATGCAATCATCTAAAAGAAAACACTCTACAAGTTTGGTATCTCTGATAGAATCTGTCTAATAATTACATTTTTCAGGAAGTTTCACAAGAGAGATAGATCCACTGATAGATCTGAAGAGATAATAGTTGCATTTATTTAGGGAGAACTCCCCCATGTGTAGGGAAAGAACACAAAACACATATTAGGATCACTGAAATATCCTTGGAGTATACCAAAAATCATCTTGATTCTAATACTATGTAGAAGATCATCATCTAGACGGATTGGTCACATTGATACCAGACTCTACTATGGGCCATGAATGGGTAGAGGATCTCGCTTCCTACCTCTCAGAGGGATTCTAACTCTATAATGAAATTCCTCCTAATGGGATCATATTCATGTGGATAAAAACGATACTTATCCTTTAGTATAAAGACAATGGGGAACAAACTAAATTGAAACAAGTCCCAAGAATGACATAAAAGGATATAATTCCATTTACATGAAATATGACTACATGTAAAAGAGTCTCATGCCTTGTCTCTTGACTCTGAGTACTTGTTTTGTGTAATGTCTAGAGATAGAAGAACGTGTTAGTTATAAAACGAATACATTTTATGTATAATTGTTAAATTTTGTGGCCTACCATCTGGGTTAGTTCTATGTAAGATGTTCGTGTTCTCGTGAAAGTCTTCAACCCACGTATCCCAACCCATGTACCAGTACATGGGATAACATGATTAATTGTTTGGTCTGGTCCTGTGGGTGAGTACATGCCATGTACTCAACCTCATGTCTGTGTTTCTTATGAGATAAAGGACATGTCCCATGTAATATCCGACCCACAATGTGGAATATGTTATATACTATGTCCTCACTTTTGGTCACCTGAAAGCCTAGATTCCATTCAACAGGGCCCACACACCGTGTAATCCAAACTGCACAATATTTTTATTGTGATTTTTCAAAAACCTAGTAATTCACTGGAGTGCCTTGCGTGATTCTTCAATATTCATTCTCTCTATCTGATTACCCATAAATGTAATATCTAGACCCGCCCCGCCATGGTAACACGGAATTGGTAAGATTCTAGTATTTGATCAGCACAAAAAACCTATTCCAATTATCCGACCAAAGAATTATCAATGGAAGATTTCTTATGAACCATGTTTATTCATATGGATCCATCATTGATGAACCTCTTTTGGTCATCATGAAGTTGGATCTCTAATTTGTGTTCATTGAATTTCGAAATGGATGCACAATGATTCATTGTTCATAAACCTACGATGATCCCGAAGAACACATGGCCAGAAAAGGGGATGGAAATAATATAACACATTGAGGAATGAATCCATATTTTCTTTCATCAAAACATTGATCTTCTACTGTTATAGGGTTAAAATGGAGAAAATAAAAACATAAATCAATTTAAACATTGATTAATTTCCCAAAATAAACCCATTCAAATACCATCTCATAAGAATGAAGATCTGTGGGACAATTTATTCGTGGGTTGATCCATGTTCATCATTATAATCCATGAAATGGGAAAATGATAAATAAACAACCCCTACCTCAATCACTTATGAATAGGGAGATCGGTCATCAGACGATATTTTATCTAATTTCACAACGATCCACACATCATCATTCATCGTCGTTAATTATGAATTATCTATTATGGTTTCTCATTAATGATCCAGAGGATTCATTTGAATGATACCCAGTTTATGAGTGTAACCCTAGGCTCCTATGTATTTGAACACAATTAACGACTCACATCGTTATGGAAACCACTTATATAAATAAGTTATTAATTTATTTTATTTCTTTTAATACATCCGAAAAATAATTTCTTCTACTGACTGACACCCGTCAATGTTTGGTATCACCTAAGGTAAATAAACTACTCTAAAATCAATCGTGCAATCAAATTTCTGATCCTGGAAATGTTTAAATGTTATTCCACATTCTCTGGAAATTTTCTTGCAGGTGCTATATAAAATTTTAATTTATTTCAGAAATTTATATAAGATTAACTGGGCCCCGGAATCACACTCCATCGAAAAGCTAGGTCCTGCAATAATTCCATATAATATATAGAAATAATATATGGAAAATTGGAAAAATTAAATTCTACCCTCCTTGGGAATTTATTTACCCAAAAATCAATAATAGGTTACTCAAACAGATGTGGGTACTATGCTTGAATCTAATCCTCCCACCCCCATGTGATCTACTAATGGTTCACATACTTCCACCGAACACGCAGCAAGGGAATATCTTTCCCACAAAGGATCCTATCTTATTGATCATCACTCTTAACTAGGTAACCTAGGAATATCACTCCATCCTCAATGTCCATCACTCATTGGTCTATGAAGTTCATTGGGTCAAGCTCGTACTTCCTCATATGCAACACATGGAATACATCATGTACTAGTTGTAGCTGTGGTGGTAGATCTAGGTGGTATGCCACCTCTCCAACTCTGTGATGTTTATAAATGGGTATATAATCATTGGATATCACTTTTTTCCTCAACCAAATCTACAAAACCATTGATGAGGTGTGACCCAAAGGAAGACATGGTCTCCCTCCTTTTACTCCAGAGGCATCTATCGTCAATCTGCTTAATACATTTTCCAGTTATGTGAAGTATTCATCTACTCCTGGTGGATTTTCACCTTCTTTTGGTACATCATACTAACATAGGACCCATGAGTGATGACTCTCTGTGTTCGGTTCAACAAATCATTGACCAGTATGGTTTTTAATACAATGCCTCAAATTATCCCATAAAGATAGTGGAGTGATATCTATTATTTTATAAAAACTCCGCCAGAGGTAGGTGTTCCACCCAATTGGGACCAAAATACATGATACATGCCTGAAACATATCCTCTCGGAAATAAATGGATCTCTATGTCTCTCCATTTTTCTGGGTTTGGAATGTTTGATCAAGAAAATTTGGGTCCCAAACACATTAGGCAATCCCTTCCACAAATTGATTGTGAAACAAGCATCACAATCTGAGAATATCATCAAAGGAAAGTCACAAAGACAAAATATCTCATACACATAGTGGTGTCACATGATATCTATATAATTCGGATTTGTGATAGAGAGGGAGTGGGACTATTTGGTGAGTATGTTGATGATACCCCACATATAATTCTGTCAGATGGATGTTTTTGGTAATACCATCATGAAGTCCAAAAAAATTCCATCCCACTAATAATTTTTCACTTCCCGAGAAGATTCCTCCACTAGAACCTAGTGTTCAACCTTCACTTATTGGAACATAAGACATCATGTAATGAAATCTGATACTACCATCAACATACATTCCCACCAAAACTGATGTTTGATGTATATATACATTTTTTTCCACCCTAGAATGATCCATCAAGGGGGTGTATGAATCTCCCATAGAACAATTTCAACAATTTCACTAGAACTACTATGGATCCTCATAAATGGGATATGTGCTCCCCAAAATGATAAAATACTTCAAGAGATTTTCTTATGGATAACTAAGAACATAAAGACTTTAAATTTACATAACATTCTTCTTCCTCCCCGAATAATAATAAGAGTTTAGGGGTCACAACCATCGACTGGATATAAGCTGCATCATCTTCATCCAAGAAGGATAATTATAGTGAGGCCGACTACTCTGATGCCACAATCTACAGGCGTGAACTCGATCTACAACTGAGAGAATTAGCTACTACGTTCCCCTTCACAAGGTATAGAGCTTCTAAAAATTTTAATCCTGGAGTATTTACAGCCATTTCCACTACCTCATATTTATCTCATTTTGAGAGAAGATGTACATGAGGCTCATGTAGTCATATTAGATGATAAATCATTCAATGATTAGGTAGTGTCACCACATATACAATGCCAATACAAATGCTGCTAATTCATGATCATGAGGAATGTAGTTCAACTCAAGAGAAATTAGCAGGAACGAACCAAAAACAATCACAACATGTATGTACATCAGGACATAGTAATTCCTGGTCCCTGATGCATCCCCACAATGGTTTACTTGACACCATATTCTGTCAATCCCATGATCGGTGCACTTATCAAAATTTTCCTAAATTACTAGAAATCCTAATGGTAATTCTCAATCCATATGAAAGGCATACCATTTTGGGTCAAAGTATTCATTTGCGTTGATATCCAAGATATATCATGGATAAAACTGTGGCAGTATCCTACCACCCTATGTAAGCTATGCACCTCTAGTGGACTCTGGGGTGGCTTTCATTCTAACATTTACTCTAACATATGGATGGGACCACTACTACACCATCTGTTGAGATATCATTTCCCAGGAAGGGGAACTTTTGTATCAACAACTATTAATTTGAGAGCTTCCCAAAATGATGGTTCTCTCAGAGTATTTATAGAACCATCCACATGTGTCTCATGTGCACCTCCTCGGACACTATGTACACAAGGATGTCATTGATGAAGACCACTATGAACCGGTCTAAGTACAGATGGAATATCTAGTTCATAAGTCCCATGAACATTGAAAGGTTGTTCATCACACTAAAAATCATCACGAAGAACTCATTATGACCATTTCATCGTATAAATGTTGTCTTTGATATATTCTTATGTCATAATCGTTACTTGTGGCAACCCGATCGATGTTCAAACATCGTGATCCATCACACACCTCCCAAGTGATTAAAAAATTCTTCAATTTTTGGAAACAAATACATTTAATTCACCATTACTTGGTTCATGCACCAATAATACATGAAAAAACCTCAAACTCCCATCTGCCTTTTTGGAAAACAAAACTGAGTTTGCCTAGGGTGAAACACTGGGTCTTATGAAGCCATTCCTCTACAAATCACAGGGCTACTCACTCACCTTTCAAAGCTCATGTGGAGATATATAATATTATAGTGAGGAAATCGGTGCCATATTTATGTGTATGGTGATTCCAAAGTCGTTATCCTGACAGAGATTTAAATATAGAACATATTTTAGAAATATGTCCTTGTACTCCACCTGTACTATTGGGAACTGGAAGCTCACAATGTCTTATACTCATACGTTAAGTCTAGAAAACTCATGAGTTTTGGGGTAAACCCTCCTAAGCATGATCCTGTTCTGTACTTCTTGGGTTTCCTTTTTCACCAAGAAAGGAAAAATATTTTCCATATTTGTAGACACACCGCCCTCTTCTTCTAAAGAAGTCAATATGGGCATGGACCAATGATAACCAATCCAGACCGATAATGACAACATGAGGCCTCGACACTACCACCAAGAGGTTTGGACCAAAACACTCACCTACAATGGAATAAAAAAATTCATCAAAGGTACTAGATCATTGAGTCTCCTACCATAGTTTTCTATAAGCATATGGTTCGATTCATCAGCTCCACTGGAATCGCAATGTTTTGCACAAGATATGTGGAATAGAAAAAATGACTGACACATATGTCTATATGTAATGATGATTTGGTATAAAAAACACATATTGTACCTCATATCAATCATAGATCCCCTAGGTCATACTCCTCAACCGCATGTATCTTCCACCATCCTTGTCCCCAAGCTCTTTGATCCTAGTGAGGACCTTCTAGGGGTGGTGCAGGATGAAGGTCAGATTGTCTTCCACCTAATTCCACTCTCCCTACTAATCTACCATGTCTGCCACCTGAAGGGTCTGTCTGCACCACTCTTTGCCTTGGGCTCTATGGTCTATCCATATCCTCCTTGTCATTAGTACGATTGGTTTGAAAATTATTGGAGCATGTCCCATACCATAGCATGAGTAACATAAACTCTCCCTAGTATTACAACATCCATCCTGAGAGACCTAGACTACAGATACCCCATCTTGGGTCCTCATAAGACGCCTACCAAATCGTGATCCCTTTTTCTGACATCGGATCCCTACTACCAAAGGATCTAAAACTTTTTACCTATGGCAGATTGCCTCTGGCAGTCTCTGCTCATCCATAATCTCTCAATCACTAAAGCTCAATAGATCACCCCATCATATGTTAAAATGGATAGTGGCATGATAGTAACACATATTTCCAATCACATGCCTTGATCAGAGGTCTAACATCTAAATTACTAATCCATGTCCATATCCATTGAGTATCTAACATGGTTGGTGATCTTCGATGAATAGTCATACTCTGCTAAACTGCCCTCCTATAGAAGAAGAATATCCATCACATGCACTACTCTCAGAGTAACAAAAGGCAACTCCTCCCTAAAGGGTTACTCAAACTCTGTCCATGAAAGAGGATCATCATCATGAGTCGGTGTCTTCAAACTCAACCATTGCCCAACCAAACATTGAAGAATGATCACACCTAGGATCACAATCTATTCTGATGGTGTCCTCAGAAGATAGAAATCTTTGGTCACCACCTCATTCCATTCCTCAGCCTCCAGAGTGTCGGTCTCACCTCCGAACCTTAGGGGGCTCTCACATTGAAACTCAGGGAGTGTGATTAGCCTATGATGAACATTTATATATACTGCAGGTACCCTGTGCTACTCCACTAGTGGTGGTATAGATAGTTCACCACCTAGAGGTGACACCATGGTAACTGGACCTAGAATCTATTCCTCATTGCTGAGGGGATCATTCGCGTGATCATGTTGGTGAATCCATGTGGGTGATCATTGTAGATGAATCCTATAAGGAAAAAAGATGTACTATGGAAAAAATCAATAGTTGGATAGCTGACAAAAGAGGACATGAAAAAAAACCGATATCTATATGATGCATGTACCATAGATTTGATTCCCTACAACCTGTGTTCTCATTTACATTTTCAAAAAGCAGTTTATCATAGCACTGGTGTGTTGATTCTTCGGCCTCCTGAACCAAAACAGGAGTCCCTGGCCGGAATTTGGTGCTCAAAACACATAAATAAATTTCTAAATCAATCTCCCAAACACTTGGTTCTATGATAAAACCTACCACCTATAATACCACTGTGTCACAACCCATCCCAATGAGTTTTGTGCCGCGACTCCCAAATCCATCCTCCAATAGGCCAACGGCAGGTGACTTGCACCGAGTATTCATATCAATATCATGTGAAAAAATTACTATATACCTACTTAAACACACACATATCCAATCCCAAAAATTATGAAATTTTAAATGTACTAAGGAAAAAAATCCATGCATGCGACTAAACCCAACCAACAATGTACAATGGAATGTATTTTGGGATAGAATACAAGTCCAAAAAAAGAGAGTATTCAAACTAGAATTACCAACCTATAAGTATGAAATATGTTCTGGGACTGATACTCATAACTGTAGGAACACATCAGCCCATAGGGAAGCTCCAAAATCTCAGTCTAGTTATTGACCGCCCTGAAATCCATGAATGTCCACCCATCATCACAAGACACCACACGTGCAGGTGAATCCTGTGTAAGGGTGTGTATATAAATACTCAGTAGAGGACCTATAAAACCACAATGCAATACAAAAAGTAATTTTAAACTCATCTATAAACAATATTTGACTATAAAACATGTATTATGAGAGACATATGTAGATATACTTGAATCACGGATCCTTATTCTAGTGTTAAGTCACATTGATAGAATAACCTTACTAGGTATTCAATTCTAAAGTTTCAAAAAAGCGCTCTATTTGTAGAAACCACTCCACGAGTCTGGTATCTATAATGACATATGTTCGAGATGTACATTCATTATGAATAATAATAAGAGAGATAGATGCACTGATTCATCTTATGAAAGAACAACTGCACTAATTTTGGGAGAACAAACTAATGAGCGGGGAAATATCATGATACGCAGATGAGGACCACAGCTAGGTCCTTGGATTCTACAATGACTCATCCAAATTCACCTACTATGTAGAGGATCAGAATATTGTATGATTGTTCACATCAATTCCTGACTATTCCTTGGGCCATGAATGGGCTGAGGATCTTGCTCGAGGTATCATGGAGGGATTCAGACTCTAGCAAGAATGTCATGTTAAAAGGATGATACTCATGTGGAGGGAAATTATACATGACTATAAGGGAAAAAATAAAAGGGGAAATCAATAAAAAAACAAGTCCAATGAATGTTGGACCAAGAGATAATTCATTGTAGAAGAAAGAATACAACATGTAGAAGAGTCACATGATGTGTCTCTTGACTCAAGGTACTTCCCATATGAATTCACCCACGTCAAAAGAACAATTCGTGTAATAGTGGTATACACTAAGTGTGGAAGAGTGACATGTTTTGTCCTACCATATAGGAGTAACTCCTTGTATGCTGGCTATGTTCCCATACATGGCATCAACATGTGTCTTCCAAAACATATACTTGTACACAGGGTATCCCGAGTAACATTGTGGTGGAGTACATGTTGCGTAATAAACCTAATGTTTGTGTATCATCTGAGATACACACTATGTCCCGTGTTAGGACCCAAACACCAAGTGACATATTTCACACACTATCTCATCGACTTCAATAAACTAAAACCCTAGACGCTCAATGGGACCACACAAAATTTAGTATGAAATACACGATGTGTTTGTCACAATTTTCAAGAAACCCATTTTTTCACTAGAGTGTCTGGGTTGATTATCCAGTCGTTGATTCATCATTCCTATCACATCAAAATTGAATACAAAGTGTTTCCTCTGCATGGTAAGACAGAATATATAGGTTTTGGGTATTTTATTGGCCCAAAAAATCTATTTTGAAAATATACATGAAGAACGCTCGAAGGAATATTTCTCCCAAACCACATAAATTCATCTACTTACATCTTAATCACATATCTTTTAGGTTATCTTGATGTTTGATATCAAATTTCAGATTGTTTCATTGCACAACGGACACGCAATGACTGATTGTGGATAACCCCATGAATAACGTGAAGAAAGTGAGGTCATAAATGGGGAAAATATCAAAAAATAACTAAGGAATGAACCCCCATTATCGTTCATCATGGATTGATCCAATACAGTTAAAGGGATCAAATGGGGAAAATCAAAATATAAATCATATTAAAGATGGATTAATTCCCCAAATTAAACCCAATAAAATAATCTCATGTAATAAGGATGATATGTGGGGCAATATATTCCAAGGATGATTTTAGTTTGTTATTTGATTCCAAGAATGGGTAAAGGAGAATTGAAATAACAATCTATACCTTGATCATGGAGGAATAAAAAGATTCATCTTCAGTCGAGATTAAATCATTCTATGCTACTATCTAGGAATCATCGTTTGTTAGGAATTATCTAGGCTGGATCCTCCCCAATGTTCCAGAGGATTATAGGGAATGTTTCCGTGGTTATGAGAATATCCCTAGGCTCCGAGAAATTAAAAACCAATCAACACGTCACTGCACTATGAAATCATTTGAAATAAATTAAGTATTAATTTTTTCCATTTCCATTAAATCATTACAAAACTAACATCTAATGCGGACCCATGCCAGTTGATGTTAGGTCATGCCTAAGATAAAGTCATTTCTCTGAACATAATGGTGCCCTCATATTTATTATCATGGATCCCATTTAAACTTTATTCAACTATTTCATGATAACCACTCATGTGTGCTATGTAAAAGATATATTTTTTTCAAACATTAATTTTGGGAACTCTAGGCCCTAGAATCACACGTCTTCATAAAGCGTAGTCCCATAATAATTCCACATAATATTTAATAATTATATATGGAAAATATGAGACATTACAATACTATCCTTTATAACCAAAAAATATAATCCATGAAAATGACTCTCCGTCACTAAATCAAGCAATAATGTTTAATGATTAATGATGTGATTTGTACACTATCTATCCATGTTTCTATATAAATATATTTCTTAATTATTTTCATCCTTATCATTACATTCCACATGAAAAATTTATAAATCATTTTAGTTGTTTATTTAATCGAGTATTTTTTTGATACTCTTGGGACTACTCCATATAAAATTCAGTGTTCAAAAAATATACATCCAATATTACCCATCTGTGGATTGGGTCACAATGAGAATATATAGGCATTATGTTCTTATGGTTTGTTTATACCACACATGACTACCAAAACAAATATTCTAACATTAATTTTTCTATTGTCACAATACAAAAACAAATTCTATCTCATGGGTTAGATAGTTTTTATTATATGTTTATAGCTACCTAGAACCATAAGAAACTAGTGCCCCACCCTGAATTCAAGTAGATCCCATACAAACCCCGGATTATCCAAAATATAAGGTATACTCAATAGATATATATACAATGATAAAAAAGGTACATTGGTGAGAATAAAAATTTTCATTTGAATAGATCTCTCAAAGAGATAAAATAACTAAAAATTATCTCTATTCATGTTTATGGTATTAAATATTGGTGAAAATTTGAATAATTTACCATGGAATCAATTTGAGTAGTCTACAAACACCAATACGTTGTGTATCTAGAATATGTTATTAGGTTTCTTCAATGAAACAATGAATATCTACTAGTTAGGGTTCCTAGATATACACACTGAATATTACATTCTCCACTAAACTACTCTCTGTGATCCATAATAGAAAAACTGAGATAATAACTAATATATTAATCTGTTATTTTGTCTTAATGACAACCAATTTTTTTTAAGAAGATCCTCCCTCAAACTGGTTGTATACCCAAACAAAACTAATGAATAAAACGATAAAAAGAAATCCAATTTTTTATTGTAGACACTATTAATAACTTCTATGATCAATATTACTATTGTTGGTACCTGAGAAACATCCTAAAAAATTAAAATTGTTTATATATGATTATAAAATAAATCTAACTATGTTGAACCAACCTCTAACACTAAAAATTGTATCTGATCCTAATTTTGATCCTAAAAACATAGTTAAACAACTTAAATGTTGAAATAGTTAAATTCAATAACATATTTCATAATGCATCATGAATATTAATTTTTTCAACCAATCAAAATAAATTAATAATAAATTCTATCCATCATCCTATATAGTGTCCAATATATACTAACAATATATTGAATATAATGGGTGAATGAATGAATTTCTATCAAATAAAAATGATTAAATGTTACCATTATATTAAATGATAGATATTTCATTTATAGAGTAATTGATATCAGAACCATATCCTGAATCATACTGATTATAAACTCATCCTCTCTTTGATGTGAAAATCCTAAGAAGTAATTAATGAAAATCTGATGAAACTACTCAACAATAGTAATAATGTTTGGTTTTTTTATATCCACCAATTCCACATGATTAATTCTTTGAAACTAGTGAGTAATATTTTCTTACTACTAAGGATCAGGTAAATAACCTAATATTAGTATGGCACACACTTTATAGAGTGTTGAGAATCGTTCTGAACTTAAATATTAACGATACATGTTAGTGATAGTATTTCACATATGATTAATTGATGGTAATCCAACCTTCCAATCGATTATATTAATTAAATAAATCTATAATAAAATTAAATCTAGGTGTATCTGTTAACTACTAACCTACATCGTGTATGCTATAATCTTTTAAAAAACCCTGGATTATAAAACTATAGTGTATTAATAGACATCATCCAAATAAATTTAAGAGATACATTATAAAAAAAATCTGATAGTTATAAATAGATAAGTGAGAAGCACCCATATCATGGAACTCAAAATCTATGATAACTGAAAAAATTATCATTTACATTTATAATGATTGAATTTAATTATGATAAGGATTGTAATGAATAGATTGAAGCTGACATAATCCCCGTCATTGAGATACTTTCACTTAACTCTTCTTAGGGGTAATATTCTTGTGATTCTTCAATAACTACACATTGGGACCATTCCAATATTTTCATCCCAACTAATTATAATTATTGTAACTACCAACCCATTATAATACTTGTAGCATTTAACCTATACAATATTCTTCTTTAAATGTTTTCCCACCATCGACATAATGTTAATTCCTACAGAATCCATATATGTTCCACATTTCAAAATATTTTATAAATTATTTTTTTTACTTTTAAATATCATTATATTTGTTTTTCTTCATATTACACTGGCTGTGATTTACAATGATGGAACCTCATAGAGGAATATTTAAATCAATTATGAGATTCGTTTATCAATTACACATATTGAATGAAATATAATACCTCTACACACTACAACATGATGATTAAATCCCACTCCTAGAAAAGGGAAATTCTTTTAAGAAGGACTATTATTATAATGGTTACTCTCATAAATAAAGTCACTGTATATGACCTCTGAAATATTTGGGTAAAATATTCACACATGTCTAAATTGAATTTCTTAATCCATCATCAAATCATTAGAGCCTAGTGGTATCATCACCCATTTACATGGGTGAAAAAATTAGATTAGTAAATTTATTTTCATAGTGAATAATTGGAATTTCCACTAAAAAGTTAAATGGAATTCCAATCCTTATTCACGTTTAATGACAATGAAAATAGACACCCATATAAATTATAAGGAATTATTTTATAATAAAGGAAAATATGTTGATGAAAATTAAATATGTCATCCCATAATCACATAATTACAAAAGAAAGGATATATAATATTAAAATTTTTCTATAAATTATGGGTACATTAATTGGATTTAAAATCCAATACAATTACATATTCCAGAGATATGTGGTCTCTTCATACCAACAGAAGTAGACATATGTGGGTGAAACAATATTTAATCTCAATCCATTTGTTTTTTTATTATCCTTAAATTATTAAAAAAATATTTAGAAAATATGAACATAGAAACAAGCTATGTGTTATTTATCAATATATGGTATAAGTTTAACATACAATTTTGACCCCACAAACAATGAAGAATAATTAACCCTATCCTCATGGGGTGTAATCAGATCGCATCATGGTGTAAAAATATTGTAAATATAATTAATGTACTAAAATCGTGTCAACAAAATTTCATGATATCACAATATTCCAAATACCATAATAAAAAAGAACAATAATGCACTATAATCAGTCAAATTGACCTAAGGTCCTATAATGTCAGGGGATATTCCAGATATTGACATAACAATTCATTTTCAAGGTATATAATATGATTATAATATTATGAAATATCATGATATTTTAAAAAGAACATATAACTAATGTTATTATGAGAAAAATTTAAACAAAAATATTTTAAAAAATAATATATAATTTTTATATGAATTTCAATAATTTTAACCTTCTTGGAATCAAATTATACATCAAAAATAGTTTACACATGTTATGAAAATCTCCATAAAAAATTTAAATACATGAGTGAATTTTAAATTTCTATACAAGGTTAAGTTTAAAATAATTATCCATTTATAACACAACATATAATCAAATCATCATCAACAAAATATTCAATGTCTAGGTAAAACAATTTATATTGGTAATCATGAGATTTTTTATAAATTGGTAAAATTTTCCCAAAAATATGGTCTATCTAATTTTCATAATACATCATATCAGAAGTTAACATATCCTTAATATAAATTCAACCTAAATTTTTTTTCTCATAACACTTTATATCATCCATATAGCTCAATATTTATGGAATTCAGATAATAGGGATTGACAAATCCTCAATCACGACTCTCTATAATCAATATGATTATAAAAAGAAGTGATTGTTGATAAAAAACTAATTGGGGTATCATACTTTCTAATAGTATAGAATAAATAATATGAAAAGGAAATATAAATAATTTTATTTAATATAATGTATAAAATTCATATTTTAGTGATAATAAAGAAATTGAATGTATTAGAATATGTCTCTAATAGTGTGTAATAAAATATAAACTCCTTTAATTCATACATTAACATATGTATAATGATATGATCCAATGAAATACAATAGGAACAATATTGTACTAAATAGTATAGAGAACATATAATAAGATGTGACACTATATGTGGTCAAATATAACAAATACATCCATGCATCCCTATTATAATCCATCTTATATAGGTATCACTCTGTTACCATTAAGAATTATTATGAATGCTACACACATATAAACCAAGACGATTATAAAGGATGTCATAAAAAATATATGGCACATTAATAATAAAAAATGAACAAATCCAATGATAAATATGTTTCCTAGTACATTTTGATAAGATAATATATATTTATAATTAATAATGATTAATATATTGGGATAACAATAACTACCAATAAGAAAAATCAAACCACTATAACCAATGATTAAATTGAATGATATTTGAATCATTTAAAAATGTATAAGAAATAAAATTAATCTCATCCCCAATATTATTAGATTGGTTGAAGGGGTACTGATATCAATATTATAGATGAATGATGCATCATATATATCGTGAATATGAAAGGATAATGAAGTATAAGTATATTAAAATATATTTATTGAATGTGTAATCATATATCATGTGGTACATCTTAGTTTATGTAATATTAGAATAGTCTATTATATGGTGATTCTTTCATTCCAAAATCACATTACGGTTAATGTTTTATCACTACTATAAGATGTATGGGTCGAATGGATATCACCACTCTACAAAAATTGTTTACTAATATATCGATATCACAATATATTATAAGGTAAAGAACTAAAAAAATAAGAAGAATGAAAAATCACCTTTATAGGGAGGAATATTGAAACAATTTCACCATTTTAGTATAATGATCATCCTATATCAATCATAATATTATGAAAAAAATAAATATCATTATGAATATGGTTGAATAGTCTATCAATAATCTATAATCAAAGGTGAAAAAGAAATCATTTACAAAACATGGCATTGTTTGAATGGATACAACTGTGACATTACTGGGGTGGATGTGTTATCAGTATAAAATAATTAGTATATGTGAATGGCCTATAAGAACACTAATTACAACCAATAATGAAAATGTTATCCCCTAAAAAATAATATAATTAATGAATTGATAACCAAATTTGTAATAATGATGGTTAATTGAATTTCACTATTATATTTTTTAATAAAATAGGTCATCTCATTATGTAATTCAAAACCAAGTGAATATAATATTATAATTGATATTGAAAAATAACTAGAAAATACTTAATCACTATTAACATTGACATAATAATAGATTAACTAACAGTCATAATTTACACAATAAATTAAAGGTTTATTGGATATTCAATATAAGTATTAATGGAAGAGGATTTATACCATGGTGTAACAAAATAAATAACCCCCTAATAATTTTCGAAAAATTGTAATCCGCATTCTCATATATCAATACATAAGTCACTATATCCATATAAAACATAAGGAAATCTTGAAATACAAAATTTTTAACTCTAAACCATCGAATGCACCATTATGTCATAGGTAAAAACAAAAAAGGAATCCAAATTTTCCTAATCATTTATGATTTTTATCACACACTATTTTAACTCATATATGGGATTATGATTTCAATGTAATTATCATGGATTCCCCACAATTCTCTGTATACAAGGAAATATTCAATGACATCACTAATTATTTCTAATTACATGGTATATCAATAATATCTTTTATGAACATGAATATAAATTACTAGGGATATGATGTTATGGGTTGAAATAATCTATATTATGATAGACATGTCATAATCAACCATCATGAATTATGTATTCTTGGTTCTATACCATCTTTGAGTCATTCACTATAACACAACTATCCACACATATCATACGAAACAAAACACATATAAAAGAGTTAATAAATTTTGGGACCTCATACAAAATAGTTATATGAACAAGATCTTCAAATATTTTTATGTGAGTTAACATTAATTATAGGAAATATAAAAACAAATAAGAATCTCACTAAATAGTGATATATATAGTTATATGTCAATTAGAAATTATATAATCATGAATATAAGGAGGATAAACCATTAAATCTTTTTAGTGAACACAATTTCCAAAGAAATTAAAGTCGAATCATTGTCAATGACTATATTATAGTAGAATTAAAAAACTATATGGGAAAAAAAATGAGCATGTGACTTGGGAAACACCAAAATATATAAATAATTATAACATAAAACAGTAGATGAAAAAGAAAAAATTATTTTACAAAAATTATAGGAGTTCATTATAGAATGACTACATGGTCAAAACACAATTCCATGATCCATGATATCATTTTTTCAAAAATCCAGGATCTATAATAAAACAACTATATAAAATGTATCACCAATAATCCAACTATAATGGATTATCATATTATAAAATGATACATGAAATAACTCATTGTATTTTTACATGAAACCACCACTTTATCCAAAATATTTTATCATAACCAATGCATAGAAATGTGATCCCATAACTTAATAACGCATGTTACATTATTATAATACAATTCTTATCATTGTGGTGTAATATTACTCCATCATGAAAAAATGTCCCTCAAGTATACCACCACTTCATAAACTAACTCTAGGTATTCAATGCCATCTAAAACATTAACAAACGATTTAAAACACACCGTTGAACAATATTCAAAAAAAATTACCACATTATATCTATGGTGTGACATTTTCAAATAAGTATCCACTCTATGTAGAATTATAAATAAATTAATATTCAATGAATATAATTATAGTTATCACACTAATGGATATTTCATTTTAATTATAAAAATTGAATGCCCATATATTGAAATAATTTTATAAGGGTTCACAATTTTCTTATGGAAAATAAGTATAAAATATATGGTTTAATAGAATTTTATAACATTTTGTTGAATGACTTATACAATGAAATTATTAAATTAAAGAGGTTTTAATGGATCAATATTTAAAATAATATATTACAATAGGTAAATTGATTATCATCCAGGGTTATATCATAGATATACATTTTCTTTCCAAATTATCATTGAAAATATATTATAGAAAATAGTAATTGGCTTGGAATCAATCTAATCTAAAATATAATTGTATTTAATTATTAATGTATAAAAAAAATTAAATTTAGTTTATTCTATACATGTGTATCTAATTTATCAAATTTAGTACCATGAAATTATAAATTGTTTTTTATTTGTGAAATTACCTAAAATATGAATTAAATCACATAATATCTTTACATGTTGAACATTTTAAAATTAATTTTATTTAATAATTATTGAAATAATTATTTGAGAATATTAATATTTTATTTATATCTATGAAATAATATTAAATAATTTCATGTGGTATTTTATATTTAAAAATAATATGATGGGTTATTTCTATAGGAATCTAAAAAAACTAAAACCAAGAATTAAAATATTTATTATTGATATAAATATAAATTTTTATTTTTTTATTTATAATGAAAATAAATTTTAAATTAAAATTAATTTTCTTTTATTTTATATTGATTCAGAATAAAATTTTTTTTTTCAAATTTTATGGATATCCATATTTAAAACATATGTTATATCAATATGTAATAAAATTTATTTTGTATAAATTTTTTATGTTAAACATATTTATTTAATATTTTTTTTAAAAATAATAACGAATATTAGTTAAAATAGTATGTAATAATAGTTTTTAATATTGAATTAAATGGATGAAAAACAGTTTACAGTAATATGACCTGTTTTGAATATATTAATTGATTTTCTAGTATTATATATGCGTGTTTTTTATTTCGTGGACATGTTTTTTTGGAAAAAAAATATAAATATTATGTGTGTAAATTAGATTTTTTCTAGTACCAATTATGCTTATGCTCTAAAAGATGAATAATAATTTATTCCATACCAATTAAAAATGAAAAATAAATTATGTGTGTGAAGGGTAACAATATTATTATTATCTATTTGATGGATCTAGACATGTTTCAAAGGATAAAACATCCAACACTATACAATAGGTAAATCTCCCATTAATAGAAAACTAATATAATGATGTGGGAATTTTATTATCTCATGAGTATTATGATGTTTGTGTGTGACATTCAAAAAATATTTAGGTGAACTGTGTTTGATAATGGATCTCCCATGTAGTGTCAAAATACATTTTAAAAAGTTTTATGTATAATTGAATTGGATAAACAAGTTTTCATTTAGAATATTATATTATAATAAATTATATTGACAATATTGTAATGAATTATCATATCATAAATACATCTGATAAATTTCAATATTCAATGACCTATTGTTACAATAGTATGAGTAACAACTTTTGTATTTGGTTTTTATTTCCCTTCTGAAACAACATAATAAATTCTAGATAAGAAAAAACACAAATGGTGTGATCTTGACATATACAGAGTAATTTTTCAAACGTATTTTTAAGGTTTAAATTAATAAAATAGAGATGAAATGTTGACATGGAGAGACCATATAATGATAAAAAGATAAAAATTGACACATATATTATTGTAAAAGGGAAATTGAAAAGAATTTAGTTTTTCTCCAACAGTTATTTATATAAACTGTACATTTGAAAAATGATTTCCCTTAGTATCTTAATTGCCCTGAAATTAAAGGGAATCTTATAGTTATCATGTATTCTAAATTTAATTTATCCTTTGTAACAAATAAATATTGGTGGGTCGATTATTGTTGTACTACATACAAAATAGTGTATATTAAATGTTATTTGATAAGTGAATATATAAATAATGTGAGAATATATATCTTTGTGAGAAACAAAAATAATTTTATGAATGATGAAATAAATAATTGTAATCAACTATGAATATATGTTTTTTATTTTTATTTATTTTTTATTTTTTATTTTGCCATTAATTTTATTAAAAATTTTCTTTGATAATTTGGATAAATAGAGATTCGGTAATGTTTTAGAAATTAAAATTTTAGTATTATTTATAAATAAAATACTAGGTTTTAGGAGAATAATAGAGGAAACATTTGGTTCCTATCTATAAAAGATAATTTCGTAGCCAAATAGTTAATGAGATAATGATAGAAATTTTTATTATCATATAAGATCTTTTGGATTGTATTATGTGAAAATTTAAAAATATATATAAATAATGTATCGATTGAAACATTGATAGCTTTAAATAAGTACATAATAATATTTAAATTAAATTAATTATGACTTCCTATAATGGTATGAAATAGTATATAACATTCATAGATGACAATTCAATTTATGGATACATATATTTAATTATTTTTACATTTTAATACATGGTTATTATAAATTATTCCTAAAATAACGATGAAATTAAAATATAAAAACAAACCAATTCATTGAATTTTATAATTGTTTTGAAAAGAAAAATATCAATTAAAAATTATTTGAAAAACATTATAAACCATTTTCTAAATTATTTGGTCATTGAATCATTTTCAATTAATACATTATCATTGGATGACCGATCATGATTACTTTTAAGGAATAATTTAGTAAAAATATGATGAATTTGGACAAAAATATGATCAACTGGTATTCCTTAATGTAATTCCACTATAGTGAATCAATGGATAATGATAAATATCTTTAAATAGAACTCTAACTATTAGAGTTAACAAAACCCATTGTAATCATTGTATGGAAAAATATCATTTTATAAGGTAAATAATTTATTATGTTCTAATGAGGTACCTATATATAGTCATTAAAATATAAATTTTGTAATTAGAATTATCGGTGGTTTTTTGATTAATTATTTTCAATGTTCTATGGTTGATAATAAAATGATCCCACAAATCAATCATTATTTAGTTGTAAAATTATATTTTCATTGAGGATGTTGTGTTTTATGTGAATTTGATAGAAAAATAATTATTAAGTGTAATAATTTATCTTTATAATTTTGTTTTTAATAGTGATCAAAATAATTTTGATGAAATTTTTAAAAAATAGAAAATAGAAAATAATGATATTTATACAGTATGAATTATCCATGATCATGAATTTTCACATATAGTGATAAATCATCCACATTAAGAGGAAATGAAAAAATATATATCATTCATATAATGGAAAATTGATAATTCAAATGTCCACGTCGTTAAAATTTAAAGAACAAAAGTTTAAAATATGATCGAAGAAACATGATCCACTAAACATTCATCATTGCATCTAATTTTCTATTTTAAATCACTTGATTTATTCCATTGATAATGAAATTAATTAATCAAAACATATATAAAATGGCCTCTCATAATATATGTAATATGTTTTAAAGTTATTATTTACAAATGGATCTTCAAGAAAATAATTGATTAGTAGGAAAATATTGACTGATATAAGATTCTCATTTTAGAATGAGGACTTACTCAAAAAATCTTATTAAAATAAAATAGGCATTTTATTTTCTCATATAAAGACTATTTTGTAAAAAATTTCAAATATGTCAAAAAAATTTCCTTTCTCTTAAATTAAAGAATTTTATAAATAATTTCGAAAATGGTGCCTTTGAGGAAAAAACATATAGATTTCTAACATAAAAATAATTGGACATTACAAATAGATTTATTAAAAAATTAAACGAAACCAATGAATGGATTAAGAAATAATCATTTCAAAGTTATCATAATATTCATAATATTTTAAATTTATTTGTATTAAAAATGAAAATAGTTAATGAAAGTGAATAATTTACATTTATTATGACAGGAAATTTCTTCTTTTTTTATTTTTAGATCCCATATTGATTTTGGGTAACAATATCTATTAATGAAATGAAATTATTTGATTTATAAAAATAAAATATAAAATTAATGGCATTGGCATTTAAACCGTTCAGTTATGTATGATTACACAACAAAATTTTTCTTTTTGTAACCTCCAATTTCAAAATTTTAATATTATAATATTATTCTTTGTTGAAATTTAATGAAATAATTAATTCCAAGTTATAGATCTTCTAGAAAAAATGCACTATTAGTCTAAATTAAAACTTCAAAATGAAATTTTAAAAAAGAAATTATGGAAAATAATATTTAGTACTTGTATATTTTGAGTCATATGTTTTCTCAAATTTATACACATCCAGATATAATATATTTTTTGGGGAAGTTGTGATGATTATTGAGTTACATTGAAATAGATCATTATAGGAATGAAAAATTAGTTCTCAAATACATGTATTGAAAATTATATTTCATATTCATGTTTGGGATTTATAAAATTTTAGATATCAATATGTATTTTTACTCTTATATTATAAGATGTAATAATTATAAGGGATTCAAATGACATAACATATACTTAGTTGTAGGAAAAACTAATTCTTAGACGATATTTTAGATGACATTTATATCCTTTTCAACCATCTAAGAAATTTTTATGACTTATTTTGATGATTCAATCCTGAAATATGAATAAATATTGTATTTTCATCATGATATGAAATTTGGATAGAATTGAAAGAAAATTGTTTATATTATGTTAAAATAAATTATTTCTTCAATATTGCAACAACAATAATATAACTACAAAATTATATCATATAAAACCATGATTATTTTAAATAAATAAAGGAATTGGAGAGATTGTTTTTAGATGATATTGCGAAAGAGTTAATGAAATTGTATCCATTAACTAAGGTTTTAACCTCCAATATATATTTTATTTCCATATTTTATAAATTAGAGTTACTTAATCTGATGTTATGAAACATTATTTGGTGTTCATATTTAACTAATTTTCATATTTGTAGTAAATAATGAAAAAAATCTAGATAATAATGTATTTTTTACTATGATATTTATAAATTTTATTATTGTTACATATGTTTTTAATATCTTATTATTAATGAAAATATGGGAAATATGTTTTTGATTCAATTGAATTTTATTTCTAAGCTATACGACTATAATTTTTCAATGACCATATAATATGTTAATTTAGTGAGAATTTAGAGTACTATTTATAAATTACCATTTTACGGGATCCTTTTGTTCAATATAAATATAATATATAGAATTGATTATGAATACAAGTATATTTTATGAATTGAAATTCTTTTTTTCTATGAAAACAACAACATATAATTATGTAGGGATAAACATTTCAACTTATGTTCAATAATATTAAATTTATTGAATCTAATAATAATTATTATTTTCTAACCTATAGAAAATATTTATATTATGTTCATTCTAAGCTCAAAACCCATATCAATGGGTGGGATATTGAATTCTACATGGCCTAGTGTGCACTTCCCCATAGGCCAATGTGTGCTGAATTATAGTACGGGTCTATGGGAGAATCACATGGATAATATACTATAAATTAGAGTGAATAATAATTTTTAAATGATGAAACATATTCCAGCATAAAATGATATTATTTAGAGATAAATAACATATCAGGTTAATAAATTTATTTAAAAACCTTTTGTATAATGGTCATAAAATATTATATGACACTGATAACCCTATTAGCATATCAGTAATACAAAATTGTAAAGAATAATTGAAAAAAGTGGCTATAAACCAAACTACCAATTAATCATCCTCCGAATATATATATATCCATAATAATACAACCAATTAGAAGTACATAACTGGGCATTATCCTTACATGTAATTGAAATAAGTGAGGTCCAATTAGGTACCCATGTTATATGGCCGTCTATTCAATGTTATTGTATAACTCATTAATGAACCCTGAAAATAGTTTAGTATATAACTAGTAATATGATGTGTTTTTTATATTTATTGAATAAAAAAATGAAAATTGGAAAACAATAATTTCATAAACACATCATATAATCAACAAAATAGATGTAAGATATGAACATACATGTATTGAGAGGTCATGATTTTACTAACCACGATAGACCCCTTCCATTCCTACTTCATCTTGAGGATAGATCGATAATAATAATAATTCATCAAAGATAAAAAACTATGCACAATAGAAAACAACAATGCGTGGATAACACACATCTATTGCCATCATAATGGAATCCACATGGAGTAGACACAATAAGAAAATCAACATCATCATAGAATTTAGATTACATATTACTAGAAATACACATGGTTTTCATACCTAAAAGTCTCTCCCACATGTCTTCAATGATGATAATCATTCCCATACCTTATTCCTATGTTCATATTTTTTTCATATCATGCAACCCAAACTCTTCAATAAAGGATAAATAAAATGTAGTTGTCAGTATATCCTATATATCTTATCATTATAATTAATTTCCTGGAAATAACACACATTATGGACGATCTTATAATTATAAAATAAGGAATGAAAGCATGAAAATTTTATAGTGACTTGAAAATTAAATTGAGAATTATTAAAAAAGGTATAAAAAGGAACAAAATCATAGAAATGGAATCTAAATTAAAAAAATGGTATGATAGATATCACTTTGTGCGCACAAACATGTTATCACAAAATATAATGTGGTCTTATGAGAGACACACACACATGTGGTCATGGAATCATACATGGTCTTGTATTCTACACACAAAGAAATATGGTAGATGAATCAAACATCATCTCATGAGATATACAAAAATAAAAATGTAATTGGGAAAAATATAAAACCTCTACACACTGCAACATGATGATTAACCCCCACTACTAGAAAAGGGAAATTCTCTTAAGAAGGACTATAATTATAATGGTTACTCTCATAAATATAGTCCTTGTATATGAGCTCTGAAATAATTTGGAAAAATATTCACACATGACTAAATATAATTTCCTAATCCAACATCAAATCATCAGATCATAGTGGTCTCATCACCCATTTACATGGGTGAAAAAAGTAGATTAGTAAATTGATTTTCATAGTGAATAATTGAAATTTCCCCTAAAAAGATAAATGTAATTCCAATCCTTATTCACGATTAATGACAATGGACATAGACACCCATATAAATTATAAGGAATTATTTTCTAATAAACGACTATATGTTGAACAAAATTAAATATGGAATCCCATAATAACATAATTGGACCAGAAAGGATATATAATATTAAAATTATTCTATAAATTATGTGTAAATTAATTGGATTTAAAATCCATTAAAATTACTTATTCCATAGATATGTGGCCTCTTGATACCCACAGAAGTAGACAGAGGTGGGTGCAACAATATTTAATCTTAATCCATGTGTTTTATGATTAGCCGTAAATTATTAAAAATATATTTAGACAATATGAACATATATACAAGCTCTATGCTATTTATCAATATATGTTATAAGTGTAACATTTTATTTTGAACCCACAAAGAATGAAGAATAATTATCCCTTCCCTCATGGGGTGTAATCAGATCACATTATGGTGGAATAATATTGGAAATATAATTAATGAACTAAAATTTTGTAAATAAAATTTCATGAAATCACATTATTCCAAATACCATAATAAAAAGAAACTATAATGAACAATAAATAGTAAAATTGACATAAGGTCCTAAAATGTCAGGGGATATTCTAGAGATTAACATAACAATGCATGTTTAAGCTATATAATATGATTATAATCTTATCAAAACTCATGATATATTAATAAGAACCTATAACCAATGTTATTATGAGAAAAATTTAAACAAAACTATTTAAAAAAATAATATATAATTTTAATTTGAATTTCAATAATTTTATCCTTCTTGGAATCAAATCATACATCAAAAATAGTTTACACATGTTATGAAAATATCCATAAAAAATTTAAATACATGAGTGAATTTTATATTTCTATCCCAGATTTTGTGTAAAATAATTATCCATTAACAATACATCATGTAATCAAATCATCATCAAAAAAATAATCAATGTCTAGGTAAAAAAATTATATTGGTAATCAAGAGATTTTTTATAAATTGGTAAATTTTTCCCAAACATGTGGTCTATAAATTTTTCATAATACATCATATCACTAGTTAACATATCCTTAATATATGTTTAACCTAAAACATTTATCTCATAAAACTTTATATCATCCCCTTAGCTCAGTATCAATGCAATTCAGATAAAATGGATTGAAATATACTCAATCACGACTCTCTATATTCTATAGGCTTCTAACAAGTAGTGATTGTTGATAAAAAACTAATTAGGGTATCGTAATTTCTAATAATAAACAATAAATAATATCAAAAGGAAATATAAATAATTTTATTTAATATAATATATAATATTAATATTTTAGTGATAATAAATATATTGAAAATATTAGAATATGTCTTTAATAGGTTGTAATAAAATATAATTTCATATAATTAATACATTTACATATGTACAACGACATTATCCAATCAAATAAAATTTGAAAAAAAATGTATTAAATATTATAGAGAACATATAATAAGATGTGACACTATATTTGGTCAAATATACCAAATACATCCATGCAACCCTATTATAATCCATCTTGTATAGGTATCACTCGGTTACCTTTAGCAATGATTATGAAATCTATACACAGATAAACCAAGAAAATTATAAAGGATGTCATAAAAAATTAATGGCCCATTACTAATATAAAATGAACACATCTAATGATAAATATGTGTCCTAGTACATTTTGATGAGATAACATACATTGATATTTAATAAAGATGAATATATTGGGATAACAATAACCAACAATAAGAAAAACAAAACAACCACATCCAATGATGAAATTGAATTATATTTGAATCATTTAAATATGTATATGAAATAAAATGACTCTAATATCTAATATTATAATATTGGTTGAAGGGGTACTGATATCAATATTACAGATGAATGATGCATCATCACTATCATGAATATGATAGGATAATGAAGTATAAGTATATCAAAATATATTTATTGAATGTGTAATCATGTATCATGTGGTACATCTAGGTTTATGTAATATGAGAATAGAATATAATATGAGGATTTTCTCATTCCACAATCACATTATGGTTAATGTATTATCACTACTAAAAAATGTATGGGTTGAATGGCATCACCACTCTACAAATTGTTTTTACTGATACATCAATATCACAATATATTATAAGGTAAAGAACTAATAAAAAAGAAGAAGGAACCATCACTTTTATAGGGAGGAATATTGAAAACATTTCACCATTATAGTATAATGATCGTCCTATATCAATCATAAAATTATGAAAAAAAATCAACATCATTCTGATTATAGATGAATAGTCTATCAATAATCTATAATCAAAGGTGAAATAGAAATCATTTAAATAACATGGAATAGTTTGAAGGGATACTAGTGTGACATTTATATGGTGAATGTGTTATCAGTATCCAAAAATGTGTATATGTGAATGGACAATAAGAACACTAATAAAAACAAATAAAGAAAAACTTATCACCTAAAAAATAATATAATTAAATTAATTGATAACCCAATTTGTAATAATGATGGTTATTGGAATTTTGCAATGATATTCTTTAATAAAATAGGTCATCTCATTTTTTAATTCAAAACTGATGCAATGTAATATAATTATTGTTATTGAAAAATAAATAGAAAATATGTAATCACTATTAACTTTAACATAATAATATATTAACTAATATTCATAATTTACACAATAAATTAATGGTTTATTGGATATTCAATATATGTATTAATGGAATAGGATTTATACCATGATGTTACAAAATCAATAACCCCCTAAGTATTTTCGAAAAACATGTAATCCGCATTCCCATATTTCAATCCTTATGTCACTATATCCATATAAAAGATAAGAAAATATAGAAATACAAAATTTTTAACTCTAATCCATCTAATTCACCACTATGTCATAGGTAAAAAGAAAAAAGGACTCCATATTTTCCTAATCATTTATGATGTTTATAACACACTATTTTAACTCATATATGGGATTCTGATTACAATGTAATGATCATGGATTCTCCACAATGCTCCGTATATAATGAAATATTCAATTACATCGCTAATTATTTCAAATTACAATATATATCAATACTATCATATATGAACATGAATATAAATTACTATGTATATGATGTTATGGGTTGAAATATTCTATATTATGATAGACAAGTCCTAATCAACCCACTAGAATTATGAATGCTTGGTTTTATACCATCTATGAGTCATTCACTATAACACAACTACCCACACATATCATACAACAAAACAGAACATTTAAGAGAGTTAATAAATTTTGGGACCTCAAACAAAATAGTAATACGAACCATCTCTTCAAATATTTTTAGGTGAGACACCATTAATTATAAGAAATATAAAAAAACTATGAATCTCGCTAAATATTGATATATATAGTGATATGTCAACTCGAACATATATAATCATGAATATAAGTCAGATAACCCATTAAATCTTTTTAGTGAACACAATTTCCAAATAAATCCAAATCGAATCATTGTCAGTGACTATATTATAGTAGAATTAAAAATATATATGGGAAAAAAAAGTGATCATGTGACTAGGGAAACACCAACATATAGAAATATTTATAACATAAAATAGTATATGAAAAAGGTAAAATTAGTTTACAAAAATCATAGGAGTCTATTATAGAATGACTACACGGTCAAAACACAATTCCACAATCCATGAAATCATTTTTTCAAAAATCAAGGGTCTATAATAAAACAACTATATAAAATGTATCACCAATATACCATGTAAAATGGATTTTCCTATTATCAAAGGATACATGAAATAACTCATTGTATTTCTTCACGAAACCACCACTTGATCCAAAAAAATTTATCATATCCAATGCATAGAAATGTGATCCCATAACTTAATAACACATGTTTCATTTTCATAACACAATTCATATCATCGAGGTGTAATATTCATCCTTCATGAAAAAAATATCCCTCAATGATACCACCACTTCATAAACTAACTCTCGGTATTCAATGACATCAAAAACCATAAAAACAATTTAAAATAGATGGTTGAACAATATTTAAAAAAAATTACCACATAGTATCTATGGTGTGACATTTTCAAATAAGTATCCACTCTATGTAAAATTATAAATTAATTAATATTCAATGAATATAATATTAATTATCAAACTAATGCATATTTCATTTTAATTATAAAAATTACATGCCTATATATTGAAATAATTGTATAAGGGATCATCATTTTCTTGTGGAAAATAAGTATAAAATCTATTTGTTTAATAGAATTTTATAATATTTTGGGGAATGAATTATACAATGTAATTATTAAATTAAAGAGGTTTTACTGGATCAATATTTAAAATAATATATTACAATCGGTAAATTGATTATCATCGAGGGTTAGATTATATATATGAATTTTTTTCCCAATTATCATTGAAAACATATTATAGAAAATAGTTACTGGCTTGGAATCAATCTAATCTAAAATATAATTGTTTTCAATTTTTAATGTATAAAAATATTTAATTTAGTTTATTTTATACCTGGGTATCTAATTTATCAAATTAGGTACCATGAAATTATAATTTGTTTTTTATTTTTGAAATTACCTAAAATATTAATGAATTCCCATAAAATCTAAATATGTTGATCATTTTCATATTATTGTTATTTGATAATTATTGAAATATTTATTTGAGCATATTAATATTTTATTTATATCTATGAAATAATATTAATTAATTTCATGTGGTATTTTATATTTAAAAAGAATATGATGGTTTATTTCTATAAGAATATAAAAAACCTAAAACCAAGAATTAAAATATTTATTATTGATATAAATATCAATTTGGTTTTTTATTTAAAATGAATATAAATTTAAAATTATATATTTCATTATTTTATTTTATATTGATTCAGAATAAATATTTTTTTTCCAAATTTTATAGATATCCATATTTAAAACTTATGACATATCAATATGTAATAAAATTTATTTTGTATAAATTTTTTATGTTAAACGTATTTAATTACTATTTTTATTTTTCTAAAATTTTAAAGAATATATGTTAAAATAGTATGTAATAGTAGTTTTTAATATTGAATTAAATGGATGCAAAACACTTTATTGTAATATGAACTGTTTTGAATATATTAATTGATTTTCTAGTAATATATATGCATGTTTTTTATTTCTTGGACTCTTTTATTTGGAAAAAATAAATATAAATATTATGTGTGTAGATTATTTTTTTTTCCAGTATCAATTATGCTTATGCTCTAAAATATGTATAATAATTATTCCATAATTATGAATAATGAAAAATAAATTATTTGTGTGAAGGGTAACAAGATGATTATTAACTATTTTATGGATCTAGACATGTTTCAAAGGATAAAACAACCACCACTATACAATAGGTTGATCTCCCATTAATAGAAAACAAACCTAATAATGTGGCAATTTCTCATCTCATGAGTATTATGATGTTTTTGTGTGACATTCTAAAAGCATTTAGCTAAACTGTGATTGATAATGGATCGTCCATGTACTATCAAAATACATTTTAAAAAGTTTTAGCAATAATTGAATTGGATAAACAAGATTTCATTTAGAATATTATATTATAATATATTATATTGAAAATATAGTAATGAATTATCATATCATGGATACATCTGATAAATTTCAATATTCAATGACATATTGTTACAATGGTAAGAGTAACATCTTGTGTATTTGCTTGTTATTTCCCTTATTAAACAACATAATAAATTCTAGATGTCCTAAAACACAAATGTTGTGATCTTCTCATATACTGAGTAATTTTCCCAACATATGTTTATGGTTTAAATTAATAAAATAGAGAAAAAATTTTATATGGAGAGACCATCTAATGATAAAAAGAAAAAAATTGGCACATGTATTATAGTAAATGGGAAATTGAAAAGAATTTAGTTTTTATCTAATAGTCTTTATATAAACTGTATATTTTAAAAATGATTTCCCTTAGTATTTTAATTTTCATGAATGTAATGGGAAACTTATAATTATCATGTATTATAATTTTAATTTATCCATTGTAACTAATAAATATTGGCTGGTTGATTATTAATTTACTACACGCAAAATGTTGCCTATTAAATGTTATTTGATAAGTGAATATATAAATAATGTGAGAATATTTATCTTTTAGTGAAAAAAAATAATTTTATGAATGATAAAATAAATAATTTTCATCATCTATGAATATATATTTTTTTCTTTTATATAATTTTGATTTTTTTATTATGCCATTAATTTTTATAGAAATTTTCATTGATAATTTGGATAAATATTGATTCGTTAATGTTTTAGAAATTAAAATTTTAGTCTTTTTTATTAATAAAAGTTTAGGTTTTAAGAGAATAACAGAAGAAACATTTGGTTCTATCTATAAATGATAATTTCATAGCCATATAGTTAATGAGATATTTTTGGAATAATTTTTATCATATAAGATCTTTTGGATTGTATTATGTAAAAATTTAAAAATATAAATAAACAATGTATCGATTGAAACATTGATAGCTTAAAATAAGTACACAATAATACTTACATTAAATTAATTATTACTTCCTATAATGGTAAGAAATAGTATATAACATTCATATATGACAATTCAATATATTGATACATATATTTTATTATTGATACATGTTAATAAATGGTTAGTATAAATTACTCCCAAAATAACGATGATAATTAAAATATAAAAGTAAATAAATTCCTTGAATTTAATTATTTTTTTGAAAAGACAAGTATCCATTAAAAATAATTTGAACAACATTACAAACTTTTTCTAAATTATTTGGTCATTGAATCATTTTTCATTAATACATGATGATTGGATGACCAATCATGAATAGTGTTAAGGATTGATTTAGTAAAAATATGATGGATTTGGAAAAAAATATGATCATCTTGTATTCCTTAATGTAATTCCACTATGGTGAATCAATGGATAAGGATACATATCTTTAATAGTACTCTAACTATTATAGTTAACAAAACCCATTGTAATCATTGTATGGAAAAATATCATTTTATAAGGTAAATAATTTTTTTTATTCTAATGAGGAACCTATATATAGTCATTAAAATATAAATTTTGAAATTAGAATTATCTGTGGATTTTTTATTAACTATTTTCAATGTTCAATTGTTGACAATAAAATGATCCCACATATCAATCATTATTTTGTTTTAAAATTAAATTTTCATTGAGGATGTTGAGTTTTATGTGAATAAGATAGAAAAATAATTAGGAAGCATAATATTTTATCTCTATAATTTTGTTCTTAATAGTGAACAAAATAATTTTGATGAAATTTTAAAAAAAATAGAAAATAGAAAATAAGGATATTTATACAGTAATAATTATCCATGATCATGTATTTTCACATATAGAGATAACTCATCGACATTAAGAGGAAATGATAAAATATATATCATTGAGATAATGGAAAATATATATTTCAAATGTCCACATCATTAATATATAAAGAACAAGAGATTAAAATATGATTGAAGAAACATGATCCACTAAAAATTCATCATGTCATTAAATTTTCTATTTTAAATTAGTTGATTTTTTCCATTGGTAATGACATTAATTACTCAAAAAATATATAAAATAGCATGTCATAAAATATGTAATATGTTTAAAAGTTATTATTTACAAATGGATCTTCAAGAAAAAAATTTATTAGTTGGAAAATATTGAGTGATATAATATTCTCATTGTAGAAAGAGGACTTACTCAAAAAAATGTTACAAAAACTAAATATGCATTTTATAGTCTCATATAAAGATAATTTTGTAAAAAATTACATATATGTTAAAAAAATTTCCTTTCTCTTCAATTAAAAAATGTTAAAAATAATATTAAAAATGGTGCCTTTGAGGAAAAAACATATATATTTCCACCATAAAAATAAATGGACATTACAAATATAGCTATTAAAAAATTAAATGAAACCAATGAATGGATTAAGAAATAATCATTTTAAAGGAATCATAATATTCATAATATTGTAAATTTATTTGTATTATAAATTAATATAGTTAATGAAAGTGCATAATTTACATTTATTATGACAATAAATTTCTTCTTGTTTTATTTACAGATCCTATATTGATTTTGGGTAACAATATCTATTAATGAAATACAACTATTTGATTTATAAAAAAATATATAAAATTATTTACATTGGCAGTAAAACCGTTCAGTTATGTATGATTACACAACCAAATTTATCTTTTTATAATATCCAATTTAAAAAATTTAATATTATAATATTATTATTTGTTGAAATTTAATGAAACAATTAATTCCAGGTTATATATCTTCTAGAAAAAGATGCACTATTAGTCTAAATTAAAACTTCAAAATCCTATTTTAGAAAAGAGATTATGGAAAATAATATTTATTACTTCTATATTTTGAATCATATATTTTCTCAAATTTATACACATCCAGGCATAATATATTTTGTGGGGGTGTTGTGATGTTTATTGAGTAACATTGAAATAAATCATTAGAGGAATGAAAAATTAGTTTTCAGATACATGTAGTGAAAATTATATTTCATATTCATGTTTTGGAGTTTTAAAATTTTAGATATCAATATGTATTTTTACTCTTATATTATCCGATGTCATAATTATATGTGATTAAAATGTCATAACATATACTTAGTAGTAGGAAAAACTAATTCTTAGAAGATATTTTTGATGAAATTCATATTCTTTTCTACCATCTTTGAAATTTTTATTTCTTATTTTGAAGATTCCTATCATACAATATGGATAAATATTTTATTTTCATCATGATACGAAATTTGGATGTAATTGAAAGAAAATTATTTATATTTTGTTAAAATAAATTATTTCTTCAATATTCCAACAACATAAAGAAAAGTAAAAAATTATAGTATATAAAACAATGATTATTTTAAATAAATTAAGGAATTGGAGAGATTGTTTTTTAGATGATATTGGGAAAATTTTAATTAAATTGTATCCATTAACTAAGGCTTTAACATCCAATGTATTTTATTTCATTATTTTATACATTAGAGTTACTTAATCTGATGTTGTGAAACATTATTTAGTGTTCTAATTTAACTGTTTTTTATATTTGTAGTAGATAATGTAAAAAATCTAAATAATATTATATTTTTTACTATGATATTTATAAATTATATTATTGTTACATATGTTTTTAATTTCTTATTATTAATGAAAATATGGAAAATATGTTTTTGACTTAATTTCATTTTATTTTTAAGATATACAACCATAATTGTTCAATGACCAATTAATATGTTAATGTATTGCAAATTTTGAGTACTATTTATAAATTTCAATTTTAAGGGATCCTTTTGTTCAATATAAATATCATATATATAATAGATAATGAAAAAAAGTATATTTTAGGAATTGAAATTCTTTTTTCTATGAAAACAACATCATATAATTATGTAGGGATAAACATTTCAACTTATGTTCAATAATATTAAATGTATTGAATCTAATAATAGTTTTTATTTTCTAACCTATAAAAATTATTTATACTATGTTATTTGTAACCTCAACAACCATATCAATGGGTGTGATATTTAATTCTACATGGCCATGTGTGCACTTCCCCATAGGCAAATGTGTGCTAAATTATAGAAAGGGTCTATGGGGGAATCACTTAGATAATATACACTAAATTATAGTGAATAATAATTGTTAAATGATTAAACATATTCCAACATAAAATGATATTATACAGAGATTAATAACATATCATGTTAATGAATTTATTTAGAAACCTTTTGTATAATGGTCATATAATATTATATGACACTGATCACCCTATTAGCTTATCAGTAATACAAAACTGTAAAGAAAAATTGAAAAAAGTGGCTATAAACCCAACTACCAATGACTCATCCTCCCAATATATATATCCATAATAATCCAACAAATTAGAAGGCCAGAACTGGCCATTATCCTTACATGTAATAGGAATATGTGAGGGCCAATTAGGTACCCATGTTATATGTCCATCTGTTCATGGTGTGTGTATAACTCATTAATGAACCCTAAAAATAGTTTAGTATATAACTAGTAATGTTAAGTGTATTTTATATTTATTGAATAAAAGAATGAAAATTTGTTAACAAAAATTGCATAAACACATCATATAATCAACAAAATAAATGTAAGATATGAACATTCATGTATTGAGAGTTCGTGATTTTACCAACCATGATAGACCTCTTCCATTCCTACTTCAGATCCAGGATAGATCGATAATAAAAATATTTCATCAATGATAAAAAAAACTATGCACAATAGTAAACAACAAGGCATGGATAACAACATATATTTCCATCATAATGTAATCTGCATGGAGTAGACACAATAAGAAACTAAACAGCCTCATTGCATTTAGATTACATATTACTAATAATATGCATGGTTATCATACCACAATGTCTCTCCCATATGTCTTCAACGATGATAATCATTCCCATACCTTTTGTCTATGTTCTTAATTTTTTCATCTCACGCTACCCGAACTCCACAATAATGGATATCTAAAACATGGTTGTCAGTATATCCTATATATCATATCATTACAATTAATGTCCTGGAAATAACACACAATATAGATGAGCTTATAATTATAGAACATGGAATGAAAGCAGGAAAATTTTATAGTGACAGGAAAATTCAATTGAGAATAATTAAAAAAAGTGTAGAAAGGTACATAAACATAGTAATGAAATCTAAATATAAAAAATTGTATGATAGATATCAATGTGTGCGAACACACATGTTATCCCAAAATTTAATGAGGTCTTATGAGATACACACACACATGTGTTAATTGAATCATACATGGTCTTGTAGACTAAACACAAAGAAATTTGGTAGATGAATCAAACATCATCTCATGAGATGTACAAAAATAAAAATGTAATCCTGGATTCAAAAATGGTTTCACATATACAAACTATATATCAAATGGTAGCTATGGATTTATGGAATTCAATAGTGATCATGCATCTACCATTATTAGCAGACATCATGAAAGTGCACATGGGTATATCATGGAATTAGGAACGTTGTTCTATTTTATTTAATGTGGCTCTAATAATTTATTAAATCTTTAGGATCGTGATTTAATTATGAATTACATATTTTTATTAATATATTAAAAATTTTTGGTTTTCTCACCCAAAGGTGGAGAACCTGAAATTACATTCCATGAAATAATGAATACACGTTGTGATAGAGTATATGAGACAAACTGCCTCAGATATTGTCGTATCCAATCAAAGAAAATCATAGCTACTCTGTATGAGTTTAAAACGTCCATTCAACCACTTTTATTCACCATGAGTTTGTAATAAAAGTAAAAAAATACAGATTAATTAATTATCCCTTTATTACAAGTAATAAAATTGTTAAATGTGACTTATAAAAAATATTAATATAATTAATTACAATATAATTATTGTGTATTCCCAAAATATATAGAACCATTACTAGAAATCAATGAATCACCTATAACATCCATCTAACATTATTTAAAGAAAACTATTTATAATGCAATAATTAAATAAATTCTAATTTAAAATAAATTAAATGGAAATCCAAGAAAAAAACAAAGAAATGATATATCATATCTACTATATCATTGAACATAGATTTTTAAATTCCTAGAACACTCCTAATTCTTGGAAAGATTTCTAAAAACAACTAAGGGATACAGTGGTTGATTCAAATCTATTGACCAAGAACGATAAAATAGAAAAGCATGGGAATTAAAATCAATGAATTTAACATAAATATCACATTTCTAATTTTCATGGTTCTTCCTACATCCTTATCTATTCAAATCCACAACATTCGATGGAAATTCCATCACGGTATGATGGAATTGTCTTCCATTCATCTGATCGAGTATACAACATGAACAAAAAATTGATCAAGATGATTCTAGGAATGAATATTAACAATTAATTGGGACATATTATAATATTAATGGATAATACCCATTATGAGGATAATACATGATGGAAATAAAAATGATCCACCACTAAATGATTAAGAAAGACATTATGAACAAAAAAATGTAGTATCTTTCCTAAGTTCACCATTGGTTCACAACTAGATCAACCAATGATCAACAAATAGTTTTGGAGTGTTGATGAGAGGTGAATATAGTCATTAATTCATAAAACTTTAATGAAATAACAAATAAATCCATTTCTGGTATTTGAAAAAAATTAATAACTAGACCACAAATATTTTCTTTTCTCGCAGACCCACCCTTCATTGTATTGGGCGACCGACCATTATGTGAAAGCTCACTAGCTATCTTGTGCCTCTTATATGGAATCACATGTATTTCATTCCTCCCTATGTATTATGTGGTTATTGATTGGATATATGGATTATACACACTACATTTTCAATCTGGTGGCAGTATCAGTGAACCAAGCTTCTATAGGCCTCCTCTTTAAATTAACTGAGCCCCATGTATCATTTTTAGCTTCCAATCAATTTTAGAAAAATGTATTCTAAATTTGCAAAATGGATTCACACTCATTAATAACATTTTTGTATGATATATACATCCATTAGATGAAATTTTCAAATTCCCTCTAAAAATTTTGAACCTATATAGATTCTGGTCATTAAAAACAACCCACCATAGCACTTCTTATCATTGAGAAATTGGGGTAGGACATGAATCTAGAAACCCAATCTACCTCAATTTTCATCGACAAGATGAACTCCAAAATCCATATCATAAAACTAATAGATGATCAATATGTCATGTTCACTCATAAACATTCATTATACCTTGGCTATATGACTCCATGAAAAAATGCTATACCATATTCATTATGTTAATGAAAATTCAATACCTTGATTAGAATATCTATTTAAATATAAATAATTCTATTTCATTCCGAGATTCCTCTTTTTGAATCATCATGATACCAATGAAACTAATCAACTTAGAGAAAAATATTTACTATTGTCAAATGTCACACTTGTTGTGACTCAGTTTCCTCTATTTTTATCAAATTCACAAAATGGGTAAAAAGTGACGACTAAACTTCATTCTTAGTTTTGATATGAACCAAGCAGTCTATACAAACAAAAGAAACAAAAAAATTCAAAATTAATATATTGGTTCAAAAACCACTTAAACCAGATATATGTCACTTGGGATCTAACCATTACATGACTGATCTAACTCTGTCTTAGTTCACACCAATTTTACCATGAGTTTCAAATCTACTTCTATTATCCTTTTAGTTCTATAATAAAATCAAATATCATGCATTAATTATACAAAAAGATATTTTCATGTCTATTACAAGTCATTTTCCTGGAGTCCCCATGACCATCAATCAACTATTCTAACATAACAGAGTTACCATTTCTTTAGAGATATAATTTCACAAGAAAATATGTTGATACATTCCACTATACAAGAATCTATATTCTCACCTAAAAATAGAAAAATAATTATTATTAGGTCCATTATAAATAATCAAGGATCTTAATTTTTAAAATTCACCATCCAATTGAATCTATTTTAGGGAATACAAGTTATCCCAAAATAGTCATAGATCTTTGAGAATTCACTTCACAAAATTTAAAACTCGTTTCATGAAATGCATAATATTTTTTGACATCATAGCCTCTATTTTTTCTTTCAACTACAAAATGAGTTATCTTCTCACACATGATGCAACAGCGGCATATGATATCTCCATATATGATATTATCAGGTTGAAAAAAACATGGTCCTCTGATCCATTGTTGATTTCATATATTTCAGGGAGATATATCTAAAATAAATAACTATAAACATCTATATAATATCAAATTTATTTTAAAATTATGCTTCTGAACACCGATGATGGAAATAAACCAATACGTCAAATTTCATACAATCCCCACATCCTCCAAGTTAATTTACACAACCTGAATGAATATTAACGATGAATAACACATCAAAATTGGAAACTATTTTATACCAAGAATCACCATGGATCACACATCGTAGAGATGATATTTCATGCTTATTTGATTCTAACAATGTTGTGATCCTCATAGGTATGACCAATAAGGACTTCGACTCTACATCCCATGAGAGCATCATTGCAAACCAATTTTCTAGATAATATTTTTTCTTACCCATTATACCATAATCTTATTTGCACTGGAAAACAAAAACGTGTATCATTAATTATATCACTTTATGTAATACATACTAATAGGTTGAAATAACATTTTGAAGATTTTACATTTATCATTTTAGGCTTACTCACATGTATAGGGAATATTCCCCAATGAATCAGTCGTACATGAAATTAACCCTGACTCTCCAAGGATGAACAAGATAGCTGGCCAAACAAGTTTTCAATCCATGTATATGAAAAAGGAATGGAAAGATAAGAAAGATGGAGAAGTTACGTGTTATGAATGCAAGAGAGATGGACATATTAGACCAGATTTCCCTTTGCTCAAAAAGAAAGAAAGGAAAGAAAGGCATTCGGATAGGAACAAAAAGAAGTATTATAAAGCCAAAGCTAAGAATGTTTTGAAAGATAGTGACACCTAGAGTGCCAGTGGTGGTGACTCTTCAGATGAGTCATCTGATTACGAATCTTCTGTATAGAAGAATCTTGGTCTTATAGACATATTACCTATTGATAATCATTGTTTTATGGAGAAGGTACGAAATTCTGAATCATTGACCAATGTTTCTTTAAATTCTAATTATAGTAAGTATTATAACTCTTCTAATGAAGAATCCTCTTTTGATGAAGGAAATACTTTACCTACTTATGAAGAATTCTCTAGGTTTGCTGAACTTCTTGAAATTGAGAATTCCAAACTCAATAAGAAACTTGATAAGGAAAACTCTAGGAATTCTATTCTTACAAAATAGATATGAGATCATTCTATAGATCTTGATAAGAAAAATGCTGATTTTGAATGTATTTCAAAAAATCTTGAGGAAGTAAGTTCTGAGAAGAATAAACTTTATAAAGAGTTAGAAAAAGTAATTTCTAAGAAAAATGTTTTTGAGCCTAGCTCTAGTTCTAAAACTAATGATTTTGAGGATAAAAACTTGGTTATAAAACTCATGTCCGAAATTTTTTCCATAAAGAAGTGTTTATCAAACTTTACCCATGGTAAGGAAAATTTTGATAAAATGTATTCCCAAATACGACCTTTATGATATAAATCCGGATTTGGTTATACCCATGAAAAACCATTTTTTAGTAACAATTATTTTGTTCCCCAAAGTGCCCAATTTTTTACCAAGTGTCAATGTGGTGGTCACTGGGCAAAGAATTGTTCCTTAAACAAAAACCAATCCTTAGGATTTCACAAAGCATACTTTTCCAAGAAGACGTGGGTTCCTAAAATTTTGTTATTTGGTAATCTCGGATCCAAACAAGTTTGGATTCCAAAAGTCTAATTATCTTCTTGATTTCAGGAAAATAAAGAGAGTACCAGCAACAATTCCTGGTACATGGATAGTGGATGTTTCCGGCACATGACTAGTAACAAAAGCCATTTTGAAAAGATTATCAAAACAAAAGAATATATCATTATTCAATTTATCGGAACGCAAGATCATCTTGCTGGTATTTTCACAAAATCTATGCCTTCTGATAGATTTGAATACATTAAATAGAAGTTAGGAGTGATAACCGTAAGGTAAAGTTTCTTAATTAACTTTCTGTTGAAAAAAAATTCTTCTTACAGTAATAAACTTCTTTTCATAGGAGGAGTACGTTTGTTTGTTAGAGTAAATTAAATTTTCAAAAATTGTTTTCAAACTTTTCAGAACTAGATTTTCGGAATGGAAATTTCCGGAAATGATATTTTCAGAATGGATATTATTGTATAGAAAAATTATAAAACTAAAATTTTTGTATTGAAAACTTCTGGTTTGGAAAATTTTCGTACAGGTATTTCCATAATGAGATTTTTGTACTGAGATTTTTATAATGAGCTCTTCATTTTTCATTTAATTTTTGTACCGGGTTTTCCATACTGAATTTTGTTTTCCTAGTTTGTTTTACGAACTATGTCGTTTCGTAATAAAGATTTTTTTTCATAGTCATTTTTTCACACATTATGAATAATCCTCCTAAGTCAATCTGAAAGGTATGATTTCCTTACTCAAATTTTCGTAGTCATACTTTACTTTCTGGAATTTTCATATATTTTGTTTTCGGATTATAATTTTCTCAAATCATTGTTTTAATAAAAAAACTCAAAAGATCGGATTCATGTTTTCTTGAGAATTTGTTTTCAACCGTCAGATATGATCTCAGCTTGTCCCAACCGTTCAATCAACCAAAGAAGTTGAACCATCTTATCGTTGCCTATAGAAATGGGACCCCAAATGGTTGTCCCAAATCAGTTTTCAAGCTCCAACATCCCGAAGCTCTGCCTCTCTGTTTTAAGACCGTTCCGAACGTCATCTTTCTCCGTTCCGAACATCTCATAGGTCTTCAGATCCGAATGTCTGTGGAAGTAGCTTCTCAAGACATGCCTTCCTCTAAGCCGATTTCGTAGTGGTTGGTATATAGAGAATGGTTGGTTCATCCTGATTTCTTCAACATGTATGATTCTCTTATATCCAAGAATATTAAGCTCAACGGATGGGAAGATATTACTGTATCCAAAATAGGAAATCAAGATGATGTTTATTGAGATTTTCTTGTAGAGTTCTATGAGACATTTTCCTTTATTAAGGAAGATGGTAGGGAAAAGTTGTCTTTTAAGTCTTATGGCAAGAATTATAAACTTTCTTATGCCAAGGCAGCCAGCTTGGTAGGTCTGAACAATGAAGGAGAAGCCGAATTCATATCTCATGTGTTGTCGGATTCAAAGGGAAGTTTCAAGAAGGAAAAGTCTTTGGAAACTCTCGGACTGTCAGATGATAAGGCTCCGAAGATTGCTTCTCTATCTACAAATTTATGGATTCTAGAATTATGGGTACAAGGTATTATCGTACCGAGAAAGGGTGAAAAATATAGTTTGAAGAAGAGTGAGATCTACATCCTAGATTTTTTGATAAATCTGAGGAAGTTTAACCTGATGAAGCACATTCTCATTACTCTTGAGAATGTTAAGAAAGGAAATCTGAGAGCTCAGATCATAATGTATCCAGCAATCCTCTCAAAGTTGATAGTTCGGTGCCTTGAGTCTTTCAAGGAGGCGTGCAAGTCTAATCCAAGTGTTTGCAAAATTATGTTGGTGGGTGATGGTACACTCAAAAGGATGGATGTAGCATTCAATAAGAAGATTGGTCAGTTTATTGATTTACCTTCTCAAGAAGAAACGATTCCGAGAGTTTCTGATCTAGAATCCTCTAATCCAATGAGGAAGAGAAAGTTGAAAGAGGTTGAAGTTGAAGCAGAGAATCCCAAGTCTATGGAAGTTCATTCCACTCCTCCAAAACCGAAGAAGAAGAAAGCTTACCCAGATGAGGTAGTTGCTAAGTGGAGGGAAATAATAGAGAAGAGAGTGCAAGGGGAGCCTCAGTTTGGATTGGATCCTATAGAGGATAAGGCGTTGAAGGAAAGAACTGCAGATGAGCTAGAAAAAAAAGTGAAAGAAAAGAAGCTTAAGAACAAGTTTTCTGAAGCTGAGGTTGCTCAGGCATTGTTGAAGTTCATTGAGATGGTTTCTGCGAACATTCATGTTCCGAGATCTTTTTCATTGGAATCTCTACCTGAGACTCCAGGAAGATACTTTGTCGATCCGGAAGAGGTACCTGCTATGCCTGTTGAGGAAATAGAGCAGATTGAGCAAGTGGAAGAAGAAGAAGTTGTTGCTGAAGGATGTGGTGAAACCTGAGATGTTTTAAAACAGGTAGATGATTACAAAGGGACTCCTTTGGAACATTTGTCACTCCGAACCTTAGAAGATGAGTCTTCTAAGCTAGTCACTCCAGCGATGGAAGATGATAAAGGAGAAGAATAAGTAGCTTATCATGCATAGGAAGAACAACTTCTACAAGATATTCCTCAAATGGAGAATGTAGAGGTTGCTTCTCAGAATGTTTCTGATGAGGAAGACAATATTGTTCAAGTGTCTGATAGTGAAAAGAGAACCCCGGAACATGAATCTGTTCTGAAAAAGGAAAAGGTAAAACAACATATTGTTGATACCCTGAGCTCAGTCGTTGTTAAAATAAGGGAAGTTGGTGAATATTCCAAAAAGAAGGTTGAGGATATTGAAGAATAAGATTCTCCAAGAAAAGTTTCGGATTCATAGTCATCTTCTTTGGGGCATGACTTTGTTGTTCAGTCGTTAAAGAAGTTGGTAGGTACTATTCCGACCTTCTCATGTATTGATTCAAGATGCCAGATGCTCCAACATGATTTGAATCAGAAAACAGACTCGGTATCCATGGTTATGGACAAGTGTGTGGAAATAGAGGCTCAGTTCAAAACATTATTTGTCGGATATGAAGCCCACAAAAGATCTTGCAAGAGGATGACTAGATGGTCGAGGAAAACTATAGAAGAGATGAGTCTATTTGATGAATTTCAAGATAATTTGAAGGATTCCTTTGAGATTGAAGACAAGAAGATAAATGAGCTTACTTCATCCTTTTAAGAAAAGCTCACTGATGAAAAGAACTTCCGGATTCAAGAAGTCAGAGATCTGAATGGGAAGCTGAATTCTGTTTCTCAAAACTAGAAGTTTGAAAGGGATCATTGGATTGAGTTTGAAGAAATGTTTAAAGCTCAGGAACAGAATCTTAATGCTCAGGAAGAAAATATTGAAGCTCAAAGTACAAGAATTGTTGTATTAGAGAAGCAAGGTGAATAAGACCATAAAGACTTGAAGAATATAAACACTATTCTTAAGGGTCTCATGGGGAAGGAAAAAGATTCAAAATAGACTGATCTGATCTTTTGTTGTATCTAATCTTCCTTGCTGTTGAGCTTTCCAACTTAATGAAAATTATGCCTGCTCATTTCTTTTGTTGTTGTTATTTTTTCAGGTACATTGTTATATTCTCCATTCCCTTGAATTCTTTTTGAAAATCACAATGTTGGAGAAGGAAAAGAACTCTAATAAAGGGGATAATAATCTTAACAAAGGTTGAGAAAGAAAACAAACTCTAATAAGTGTTTATCTAAGGGGTATTTTCTCATTAAAGAAGACTTTCTTATTAGTAATGAAATGTAATTCCGGAAATCTAGAATATGATCCTTAGAGTTTCAAAGCCTAAGGGGGAGTTAGTCGTATTCATCAATATCCTTTAAGAAAAGGAAGATAAGCCTTAATGTTTCTTTCTTCTTAGAATTTTTTTTCGTAAGGATGTTTGTGCTTTCCAAAAAGGGGGAGATTGTTGAGTCAATAAGGTTTTCCTTATGACTTTTCCATTCCATATTGTTTTGAAAATCACAAACACATTATCATTAAGAAAATTTATTTTATAAGGAAAATTGCTTTTATAAGGAAAATTGATTTTATAAGGAAAATTGCTTTTATAAGAAAAAATGATTTTTTAAGAAAAATTATCCTTATCATATTTTCATCCATATATTTCATAAGTATAAGATTCAGATTCATTTCTATATTCTTGAAATTATTTGGAACTTTGATATGAAGCATTCTGTTTTGGGATCCGAATTCTAGATGAGAACTGTAATAACGTTTGATTCCAAATACTGGACACGAAATCTATTTACGTTCTTCTCCTAATTCAGTATACGAATCCTTATGAAGTTCGACATCGAATTCTCATTACGAATTCTGATGACGAATTCTCATTATGAATTCTGATGAAGAATTCTCATTCCGAATTCTCATTCCTAATTTACCTATTTAATAGAATCTGATTATCTTTGTTTTATACACTCAGAATTTATTTAGACTCCGAAAATTATTTTTGGTCATACTCCGAACTTTCAACTTCTTACGCTTTTATAATTTTGTCTACTCATAAATATATTTTCACACTCCGAATTTTCACTCCTAATTTTCACTCCAAACTTTTTAGTTTAGACTTAAAACAATGTCGTACATTCTGTTACACTTATTTTGATATAAAAATTTGTCGTCTATTCTGTTATAAACTAACCGTTGGTTAAGTTACACGTGTACAGGTCCCTCCGACTTTTAAAGAAAATATGACCGTTGGAAGGAGGTCGACCTTGCCTATAAATAGGATCTCATTTGAAAGAGCTCATAACTGATTGATAACTTCTTCCACATTGTGCATAAATGTTGTTGAAGTGATTTCTAGAGAGAGAGGGTCTTATTAACTCTCAATTCTTTGTGTGACCTGAATGATGGTGATTACATTCGAGGACTTCTGGGGATAGGAAGACAGAGGTTTCCAACACCTTGAAGTTGAGGGCTTCCTTGCTGAGGAAGACAGAGGTGACCAACTACCTTGAAGTTGAGGACTTGTAGGGATAGAAAGACAGAGACTCTGATCTTCGTATTGAGGGCTTACCCTAGTGTGGGTAAGACAGACTTGCTCGAAAGTATAAATCAAAGGTTTTTTTTCCAAGGTTGTTGGATACCCTTCTCTTTGGGTTAAAAGACTTATATCTTGTTACATGTATTTTTACTACTTGATTGTTTCCGCTGCATTTTAAATTATAAGGAAAGTATAATTTTCTTATACTTCCTTACTTGTACTCTGTTCCATTTAGATTCTATAAGCTTTAAGGTAGAATATCATGTTATAATCTTTTGTTAAGTTTCAATTTCCAGAACCATATTTCCGGACCCCACTTTTGGAATCTCTTTACAAGTTTTCATTTGGTATTAGAGGTGTTGTTAATTTTATTAGTTTAACTTTTTTAAACTTAGCCCTTTCCTTTTCTTAAGAAAACCATAGTTATTCATAACTAACTTTAAAGGTTCCAAAGGAATTTTTAAAGTATACAATTCCCCCCCTCTTGTATATTGAGAATCTACATCATTATTTCGATCCTACACATTTGTGGTATACTATGATGATTAGGACATTAATCCATAGTGTCCTAACTCCAGGGAGATGAAGCATTGTACATTTGAATCCTCTTTCATACCCTTGCAACCATGAACATGATGTCCTTTTTTCCCACAATTATAAAAAAAATCTTTTCCATTCAAGCACTTGCCAAGGTAATTCTTTCCATGGTTATGATATATGGGAAAATTACTTCTTTCACTTCTTCCATTAATCCAACATTCTCTTTACAATACTTTTCTTATCTGGCCTCCCTTCAGTGTCATAGGACTTAGATAATTCATTAGATATCTTATTAAAATGTGATACTATTTCTTTATATGATAAGAATATGTGGGAGACTATTTACAGTCTAAATATTGACTTATGAATATGAAAGATATGGGCATTCTTACACTTTGGATAATGCATATTCATGGAGATCTCAGTCCCTCTACTGAGAACCATTTCTAAACAATGACATACATTAAGTTAGTTTATTAATCACAATGAATTATTCTAAACTTTTAAAATACCTAATATAAATTGAAATGATTATGAATATAATCCACAATGAAAAAAATAATTTGAGGATGTATTTACTCATAAATCCTTTATAATTTTTTGTATAGAAATTGTGAAATATACTATGAAAATCCTCGGGGAGTGTCACTAAAAAGAGTGCAGCAAGGCACATTGTCGTGTACACGAATTAACAGGGTCAAGCCCGAAACTCCTTATCAGATTTTTCAATCCCTGGTAAATATGTTCTAGAGCCACCTATTCCAATTTGAATCCAGTTAGGGATGAAATCTCTTGTTAAAACCCCATAATATTTACCCTAACAAATGGTTTGGATATTATTTTATTTAATCATTGATGTATATCTTAGGGTAATGTTTGGTATTCAATGTTTTTGTAAATTCAGTTTCTAAGGATTGTACAAAACTTCCTCTGATACCAACTATAACACCCTGACCCAAGCTACCCATAGTTAGTGAATTATTTTAGTACATTGTCATTATTACATGAAATCAATTCCAGAAGGACTAATAAGATTAGTATTCTATGAAAATATAATAAATATATATGAATGTTAAATTAAAATTTATAAAATAAATCACAACAAAAATTATTCCTAAATAACAACATTATTACCCTAGCTTAAGCCTTCATATAAATCATTATACACATCTCGAAATTCTTGAAAAAAAAACATAATAAAGGGTGAGCTCAGATGCCCAATAACGGTAATAATTTAGCAAAAGATATAAACATTTAAGAAAAAATGTATAATAAAAACTAAATCATTATTAAATATAAAATTAAACATAATATGGAAAATATAAATCAAAAAATATCTTATAAACATGAAAAAATGATATTCTACTAGATGAATTATTACATGTAATAACTAATTTCATAACGATGTAATTCATAATGTCAGACATCATTACCACATAGTCAAGGCCTCATGCCAAGAATAAAAATAAATTTTTTTTCATGACCATGTTCCCAGACACTAGTTTGTCTCATGAGACATACCGATGCATCGAGAATATATATTAGGCTCCACCAATCATATACTATATCCAATATATTCCTCATGTGAAAATGTTGAAACAAAACATAAGCATTCATATTAAATGTTTCACAAAAAATGTCAATAAATTAACCATAAAATATTAATGGTATAAAAATAACACATCCATAGTCAAATATATAATAACTCATTCAATTCAATATGGAAGATTGTATTATAATAAATCAACCTCAATCAAGAATAATATCCAGTAATGGATGATGACATAGTTGAAAAGGATCAGTAAAAATATTTGAGAGAAATATATCTTTTTGTAATATCATTTAAAAGTCACGTATTTCTAAATGTATTCATTTAAAATATATATTTGAATCAAAATGTCCCTTACTACATTGAATCTTTTGGAAATAATTAACATTTTAAAACAATCATGTCCATAAAAATAAATCAATAAAAACATTTTTTTAAAAAGGACATTAATTATAAAAACCTAGAATAATAAATCATTAAAACATTTAAAATGATGATTTTGATAATGTGTAACTTATAAAAACCATAAAATATTCATTTTGAAAACATTTTTATTCTACGTGGACATGGATGATATAAATGTCACAATAAATACATACACAAAAACCATCTCAAATAATATTGATATTATGGAATTAACCCTTACCGTGTAATTTCCTTCGTTTGAGGGTATGTTTAATCTCTTATATAACTACCATAGTATTTTATTATGTTATAGAAGAATCATATTTATATTTATGATATCATACAGAATTCATTTATGGCTTTATAATACTGATTTAATAATAATTTCTATGTTAAAATAACAATTCGAGTAATAATCTCTTTCGTTATCCTATGTGTTTTAACATGATATTATTTTTTGTATAGGTTATATCAAGATTTAATTTATTCCAGATTATAAAGCATTATTTATGTAATACATATATTCCGAATATAAATATGTATAATAGAAAGATATATGAAATGGAAACACCGTTCTTGTATACGGTAGTCCATTAGTACGCATGAACATTGTTTAGGTTTTTTTAACATATAGTATGGATGTCGGTAAAAAATATATATTTATCAACATAAATATATATTATTCCAATAGAGATATTACTTCATATATATCAAAATTAATCAATTTAACCTATAAAATTTTATATTTATAATATTTTTATAAAATGTATTAAAATAATTATATTGGACCAATATATTTATTAAGTATCTACATTGAATTTAAGATAAATTTTTTTATTAGAAATAAATATTTGAATGAAAATTTCTTTTTTTATCTAAAACATATTGTTTTTTTACTAATCATCAAAAATTGAATGTTTTAATAAGGATAAAAAATTGCATCCAAAGGTAATTTTCATATTCCAAATTCTATAATAATATATATTTTACCAAATTCAAAAAATTTAAGATGAAATAATAAATTTAAAATTAATTCTGGTTGTTAAAACCCAAAATCTGGTCTTTAAAAAGTTAAAACTATCAAACTATTGACATGTGTTTATGTCCAATTTAAATGTGTAATTACATAAAATGAAAAAAATTATGTTATATGATAAAAATATAATCTAATTATAATTTAAAAACACTAAATTTAATTATTTAACACTGTAAATTATTTAGATTAAATAATTTTTTTTCAAATAAAATTTAGTATTTGTTTACTATTCCTCAAAATATGAAAGTTATGAGAAATGTACAAAAATTTAACCAAATGAAATTTTTATGTACCGAATCTGAAAATTAATTTAATTTCATTACATTTAATGTATAAATGTTTCAAATATGGAATATAAAAATGCTTCTCCATTAAAAAATGGTAAAATTTCATTTTTTGAAAAATAATTTTTTTCTAAAAAAATAGAATTTTTTCTTATATTATGTCTGAGAAAAACATAATACAAAAGTTAGTAGTATATGATTTATATTAAATTAAAAAAATATTTAATAGTTTTCATAAATTTGTTTAAATTGTTAGTTTGGTCAGTAGTGGTGCGCTCGAACTCGGGGTTGTGTGCCGTATAAGTCATTGACATACATTAAAGATATATCTTATTATAAAATCATTGGGAGTTACATATTTTGCATAATTTTTAATCAATAAAGTAAAAAATTAGTTACCATGATAAAAAAATTTATTCAGCCACAATATATTCTTTTAAAATATAACATATATATTTTGTACTCCTGTAAAAAATATTATGGATATTAAAATCAGGAAAGTGAAATTTTAGACTATCATCTAATTAAATATTATAATGATCGAAATCAATTTTATATGGCATAAAATGAATTATAATTTTATAATTTGAAATACATTATAAAATACATACCCATGAATCGAAATATAGTTATCATTTTGAATTAATTTGAATCCCTATGAGTTTATTTTTAATAATAATTAAACGATGTTACCTTTACCAGTGAATGACAAATTTACTATTGGTTTTGTTCACAGTAATAATAAATAAAAGGGAATTATTTTTCAAATATGGGCTTTTACTTACAATTATGTAGCCTAATGTAATATGTTAAATTTTTATATTTGTATGAAATTATTTTACTTTAAAATAGAAAAAATAATTAATAACATTTTTTCAGAAAGAAATATTTTTGTAAATAAATATTTCTTTTTTCAAAATTCAATATTAAAATTTATTCCAGAAAAGTTATATTTCTTTCAAATACTATAATAAAGATAATTATATCCTTTAAAACAAATTAAATCACTATTTCATATTATAAATTATTGTACTAAAAATAATGTTTTCAATAAATGACAATATTTTAAACTATTCACTTAAAAATCATTCCATTAAAAAAAGATTAAAAATTCACTGAAATACAGTTTAAATATGATTTCATAAATATTTTTAATATTTTTATAAAATAATAATACGTATTTATATAGATATTAATTTAATTATTTTATCACAAAAATAAAAAAAGTATTTTTGATGTAACCAAATTTTGATGGATAAAAATACTACTAAGAAAATGAGTGGTTATATAAAAAGAATTTACTAATAATGTATTATTGATTAGGAAAATTAAATTCATTTAATAATTCAAAAGCATTTATTCAAACCATCCAATTTAGTGGCTATGTTTAAACAGTAATAAAATAATAATATATTGTGGGTCATTTATTTTTATTGTTCTATTTTGTATATGATATGGAACATATATTTATTTGAATGTAATGGGGTTTCAAAAACACCAAGACATCATGGAATAACATGAAGCCCTATAATAAATTGTTAATGTCAATAACTAATCTATCTACCCAAATTATTTGGCCCATTAATATATATAGTGTATTCCTGGCCTAGATTTACTCCCAAACTACAATATGGATCTGTAAATTGAAACAAAAATCAGATAAAAATATTTTTAATAGAATATTAATGTTTTTAAGATACAAGAATCTATTTTTGATTAATAATTGAATTGAAAAAAGATATATATCATCACCAATTATACTAAATAGTTAAATAAACACTCAAATGACCTTAAAATTTCTAAATAGTCATTAACATAGTGAACCCAGTATAGGTTTTAGGGTTCATGGAACAATTTATATGAAGAAGAAATTAAATAGAAAGAAACTAGTTGTAGAAAATCCATAAATTTAATTTCTTTTAAAGATTTGATTATCTAACGACTCGGTATCATATGAAATTGACTGATAATATTTTTTTAGAAGATCAAATATTTCATTAAATTGTATGGTCTATTAAAAAGGTTTATTTTTTTAATTCATATGTGTATATATGTATAAGACAAACCACCTTGTCCATTAAAAAGTCCCGCATTAATTGTTCCAATGATTAATAAAACTCCAATAAAATAAAATTTCTAATTTAATCCTTATTATCGAATTATAATTTTACATAAAAAATATATATTTAATACCCATAAATAAATTATATATAATTAAAAGATAATTATGATGTAGTGGAACAAAAAAATATACCCAATTTTTATTAAAATTTATATACTAAATACCTCAAAATATTAATTATTAAATATGATTTTCTTCATATTAAAATAATAATATACACAATATTAAAAAATTATGTCCTTATTATTTCTATAAAATAATATCATGCTTCCCAAAAAACATAATGGCTATTTTATTGTAAATTCACATTTAAAAAACACTAGAAATGAGAAATTGTTCTGATTGAAACAATACAAATAATAGACCAAAAATATAATAAGATATCACCTAAAATAATGTAATCTTCAGAAACCAATATTCATTGGGAAGAAATAATAAATATATTATTTTATATGATATCAGATATACATTAATATTTTTGATTTATTTCATTACAGTATCATATTGATGTGAAATAATTGACCTAACAACGATCAATGTGAATGAAATATACAGTAAATTATTGACTATATATAAAATATTTAAATAATCATTATTAGTTATCTCATTAATAACTTTAATGAATGAGAAATGAGATGCACTAATTTCTAGTCTATTTGTGAAAATTGTAATATATATTTAAATGTTATTATAAAGTGAATATGGCTATGATAAATGTATTATATAATGATTTTTTAATTGAATAAATATATGTTTGCATTTATTACATATTTCATTAATTTATAAATTTATTATGTTACCATAGTTTTAGTATTCTATTATGGTACTATTGTTTTTTATGAAATTAGTAACAATATTAACAAATCCTATTAAATCATTAAATTTAATTGTATTGATACAAAGAAACATGATATATGTAATCATATATATGAAAACACACAGTTTAGAATGATGGATTAAATAAACTATGTTAATAAAAATGGTACATCAAATAATTATTCCAATGAAACAAATTTCATGAAAAAATATAATATATTTTTAAATCACAGATAAAATTATTTGGAGGATATTATTACAATTATTATATAAAATATGAAAAAATACTCAAATTTATTAAATTGTAAATTTTGAATAATGTTTCATTATCCTTGTTTTAAAATTGGACAGATAACATCAATTAAATGACACTAATTTTCCAAATTATTATAAAATAATGAAAGAGATGAAATTGTTGATAAAAACAAGAATCTTTAGTTGAAAATATTTATTTATATATTGAACAATGTAACATGAGTATTGAATCAGTTGAAGGTAAATTTGGAAAAAATAATGAAAAAATCATGAAATGTTAAAAAAATTAATGATTTAGTATAATATAATGATATGAAATTTAGTTTAGGTGATCGATAAATAAAAACAATTTAATGGTTCAAAAACTTTTGAAATGCTTTAGAATCACACTACACCTTCTTTGGCTAGAATATATTTAACAAAATCCATCTACAATATAGAACATTATTCTTAACCCTATATGTTAGGGGGAGAGAGTGATAATAGAAGATAAGAAATATTTTTTATCACATTAATTAGGAATATATTATATTTGATAATTTTATTCCTTATTTTGTTAATATATTTGATATTTTTTCCATTAATAATGTGACATTTTTTTCAATACAAATGAGATACAATAACATAATTTTAGGGAATATGGATATCAAACTGATGAATATGATGGGTGGAAAAAATGAAAAAAATATATTATACATGGTGGAAGTGAAATAACATTTCTAAATAATAAATTTATTTGATATATTTTCAAAAAGTATCATAATATTAATAATTGGGAACTTAAAAATAATTATTACAATTTAAAAAATTAAATTATATAAAAAATATATTTGTTATACATAAATTGGAGATGTAATTTTTGTATTTATTATTTATGTAATCAAGACAAAAAAATTTAATAAAAACTAAATATTATTAATATTATATCATGAAAAATGAGGATAATAGAAATGTGATCATATATTCATATATGGAGTGATAAAATATATTATATTGATACATGATAGTGGATATTTGAATCATTTTGAGATTTTATTAGGAAAAATATATATAATCATTTTTTATATTCCATATTTATGAATATGATTTATCATAATGTTTAATGAATTATATAATTACATGATTATATAATTTCTATATCACAATTCTCACATTAATTATCAAATATGGATGAATATATATAATCCGAATAAATTGACAAAACATTAATGAAAATTTATCAATAAATGATTTCAAATTCTATAAAAAGAGTGAAAATGATATTATATCCATATGAAAAGAAGAAGATATCCAATATATTTATTGACTCTATATAATTAGATTAATGTGTTCTATAGACATAAAAAGTTAAAACAAGAGGATTATATTTCATTTTATTAACTAGTTTGAAATTTTATGTAACATTCATATATTTATATTATCCATTTTAATAAAATGAATTATATAAATAGGTTATAAAGGAATTATAAAATTTTTTATGGTATAATAATTTGTATAATTTTATCTAATAATGGAATAATTTATAAATTGTTTCATGTTATTTATAAAAAAAGATAGAAAAGTCATGAATTATTAATATAGATAACACTATATGAAAAATAATTTATTTAATACTTATCTAAAATTTGTAATAACATTGAAAATACACATCTTATCCGAGGTTTCTACTCAGTAAATTACATGATGAAGTGGGATTAACGAATCATTTGGACTAAGTTATGGAATTACTAAGTCTAATAGATATGGTGAAACTATATATGATCTAATATGGAATAAAAAATATTTCTAATTTATTTCAAATGATTTATCATATAAAAACTGAGGATCTAACTAAATATATTAATGCTGATATAATAGGTAATTGAATAATCATTAGTAATTAAAATGATTTTCTCACTATAAATTTTTTCAACGAGAGACTAAATATTCATTATATTAGATATGTTGTAAATGTGAATGAATAAAAGGTTTTTAATAGAATATATGTCATATATTTTATGGAATTAAATGAAACAAAAGATTAAAATTACCAGTATATAAGGAACATAAATATACTAATAAAAAATAAGGTTTTACTGTCGAATCATGAGATAAAGATGAATTGGATAGAATATGAAAAAAATAGAATAAATAAAATAACAATATTGGGAATTTTTTGATGATACAATCCACATATGTTAAATCATTTCTCAATAAAACCTAATCAATAAAAACATATATGATAATAAAATTATTATATAAAAAAGATACATTATCCTTTAATGTGAAAAAAGTGGTACCAGGGTTTAGTTCCTTGAATGAATAAATTGGAGAAATTAAATTTATCTCAAAATGGTTGGATATTAAAATATATCATTATCATAATGTCATTGAAACAAAAATTGATGTTCAATGGAAAACAATATTATCACATATGTGTAGTGAGAGAAAATGTATTATTTTATTTAAAGGTTATTCATATGTATTAGGAATATAAAAAGAATAATAAGTTACACATATAGAAATACCTGATGAAATTTGATTATTATAGGTATTGAATATCTAAATAGTATTACATACATATCAAATATAAATGATAAAAATCCCATGGTTTGGTGTTCTTAATGATATTGAATGAGGAATATAAAAATTTAGTATCTAAAAGAATTAGCATTAAACGAATTTTCAGTACATTACATGATTAAAAATTAAAATGTTGTATAATAATAAATATATCAAACACCATAATAGGATTTATTTCGGATGAATCATATTCTTAATTGGACTAATATTTTCCATGGTGAAAGGGTAAATCCATTAAATATGGATAAATAAATAATATTATAATAATATTAAATTACCCTAACACGTGTCCTAACCCTATTGGATTGTACACGTCCAACTATGGGCATATTTGGGTCGATTTTAGGACCCCGTGGAACCACAAGAGAGTGATAAAGATATATTATATTAATTAATATAAACTAAAGACTAAAATAACAAAATCATGTATCTTTTAATAAAACATTTTTATATAGGATTATTTAATTAATAAAAGAATCATATAAATGATATTGTAAGTATTAGAATAAATATAATTTTAACGTTTTGATGTGATCCATGAATTCTAATGTTCAATATGATATGTTATATTTGATTCAATGTATTTTTTCTAAGTAATACAGTTGTTATGACTTTCATAAAAACCATATACTAAATAGTGTCAAAATTAACATAAATTAGTTTATAAAACAAATAAGATATTATTGTTGGATATAATATTCCAAAAAATATAAGGATTATACAAAGGGATTGTATAATATTATATATGTCCTTAATGAACCACATGAGGTTCTCTTGAAATTTTAGAGTAAGTTTATTAAACATATAGTGTATGAATACAGGAAGACACGATGAATGTTAAACTATTTAACTAAGAGTTATATCTAATTGATAAGGTTAAAATTTAATATAAAATTGTCTAAAACCAATTGGTTGAGAGGAAATCGACCCATAACAACCTATGGCTCGAAATAAATTCATTTTTAATTATTATAAAAAGAATATTATTTTATTATAAATTAATATTTTAATCTTTTCCTAAAGTGACCCTAACCACCTTTATAAAAGGGCACTTCACCTGCTCTTAATTTCAGACCTCCAAAGCAATTTCGCACTGCCATCCACTACCCACAATCATTTTCAACTATACTCCCTTCAACCTAGTGTCCTTAAAATAATTTTAAAGCCATCCTAAAAATCCCCTCTACCCCATTGGGAACTGGACTAAGCCCAAGGGTTTCCATCCTCGGGCCTCGCTGGGGACGTCCAGCACGCAGGTGGGGAGGCCACCCCAATACCTCATTACCCAACAACACATTTCATTGAAAGGAGTTATGGAGCTCTAGTTGTGATGACTAGGGTTTACACCCATCTGCAATAATTCTTTCCTCAGTTGGATTGGAATTTTATTGATCATGGAAGCTTTTGATCTGGAATGGGAAATAGCATACCAAGCTCGTGATTCCAAATTTCAAAATGAAGAGGTCCCTCCAGAAGAAATAACTAGAGGAATAACCATCGCGGAAGTGCTCAAAGGATCGGAACACTACACAACTTCTTCAATGAAATACTCCATATGCAATTGTCTTGATGATGGAATATTTACAATGGAAACCGATCTTGAAGCTCTACAACAGAGATAAAAAATGTGTACGTTCTCATTTATGGGTTGACTCTCATGCATTAAAGGGGATAAATCCTGGTCAACTGATGAGTTAAAGAATAATATTACTCATATATGGGGATTCACTTATAGGAAAATAGTTCCAATTGGAATATGATATTTCCATATGTTACATAAATCACAAGAAGAGCCAGATCAGGTCTGGAATGTAGGAAGTATGTAGCTTAAACATTGTGTTCATAGAATATTTGAATGGAACTATGCCTTCAATCCCCCTACATTTAAGAACAATACGACAAAAATTTGGGTTATACTACATGGGTTGTGTTGGTTTTTTGAAACCAAATGATAATAAATGATTCAGTATCATACATTGGTACTCTTCTCAAGATCGAAAAGCGTACCTTTAATGCAGAGATTGGCTTCTATGCTCGGGTTATGGTTGAAGTTGATTTAGACTCAAAGCTACCCGATGTCATCTCTTTGAATGATAAATATTTCAAAACAGAGGTTCGAATTGAGTTTGAGTGCAAGCCACCATTTTGTTATCTATGCAAAATTGTGGGTCACTATTTGATGAATTGTAGAATTATGAAAAGTCAGATTTCTAAGCCCAGGGATGATGGTTAGACTGAATTTCAAAGAGATAAGAAAGGGAAGGGTACTGGTGTTGAGAGTGATGAACCTCCTAGGAAGAATCTTGAAACATGGGTAAAAAAGACATCTCAGTTTGGGGTGTCTTTGGGTATATCTTGGGATATGATGGTGGAGAAAGAATAGGAGAACAACTTGTAGAAATTCACTATGGAGGAAATTGAGAAATCAGTCCTTGATGCATGTGAGCAGGTACATGAATCCTTGGATGGGTAAGGATTTGGGAACATAAATCCATCAAAATATAGACATAAATGTGCTACTGCTCAATGTGATACTTCTCGATATGTTTTTCCAAGTAACTCCCACGATGGAAAGAAACATGATCAACATGAAGAAACCATAATTGATGGACATTATGTTGAGGGAGGTATTCATGTTGATGTTTATTCTGTTATGGGCGATGGAATTTCTATTGGAAAATTCATAACCCAAGACAAGACTAACACGAAGTCATCAGTTTTCAGGTCTAACGAAAGTATTTCTCTCCATGCTGATAACTTGTGTCTGATCCCACTTTCTTGCAAAAACTCAATCACAGAAAAATGGGTGGCAGTGAAAGTGCATGATCCCCCACCAAAAACTGTTATGGACATTGCATCTAACAAGTTTCACCTTGAAGAATCATTGAATGATTGACATACTATTGAGGGAGATGTTCCAGTTGATGCTACTCCATTTTTGGGCATTGGACACTATACTGATCACAGGAAGGCGTCATTCTGCAGGTCCAAGGAGAGAATACCTCTACAAGGGTAAATCTTAAGTATGATCCTTCATTCATGTAAGAACTCATTCAAAGGGAAATTTGTGGCAGTGAATGTGCATGAGCCATTAGTTGAACAACACCCACTAGATCCTGTTATGGATAATGCCTCTTATAAGGTAACCACTGTAATAGATATAAGGGAAAACTCCATAAAAATCTAAATAAATTCAGAATTAATGGAAACAATGAATCCAAAATTGAATGATGTTTCTAATTACAGCTATTCTGTTTCTATTATAGATAATCTGGAAATTAAATCCACTTCGGCTACTTTACACATTGTCACTAGATCCAAGAAGAATAATGGATCAGGTGGAGCTAAAAATGAAAAGGGAGGTTCTTCTTCCAAAAATAGTTTTTAATGGATTTATTTTTCTGGATTCTTCAGGGAATTACTAACCCCGAGACTTATAATGTTTTAAAAATACTTCTTTTAGATTATCTCCCTAAAATCTTTGCCATTGATGAACCAAAAAAAATTTCTTTAAAATATAGACACATTTGTACCTATGGTTATATCGTTTTAGGTGCATTCATGGTAGGTAATAGTGTGGATTCTCTTTGGGTTTTCTAGCATGGCTCATTACAAAATGTTAATATTTTATAAAAAACTGATCAGATGCTCACTTGTGAATTTCTACTAAAGGAGAATCATATTTTTTGTACCATGATTTATTCTAAAAATAGATATCAAGAGAGAAGGCCCCTCCGGAATGATCATTATGGGCTAGCTAACACAATTCGGGATCCCAGGTTTGTATTTGGTGACTTTAACACTATTCTTTCCCCTAGTGAAAATATGGGTTCATCTCACACTTCCATTTTCTCTAATGAATTTAGAACTTCAATTGAAGATTGTGACCATATAGAGGATAACCTCAAAGGGGCGAAGTACACTTGGTATAGAAGGCACTATAATAGGTTAGTTGCTAGTAAATTGGATATGGCCTTCACAAATATGTCTACTGTGGACACAGGAGACACTATTTCTAGCACCACCCTACCTAGAATTAATTAGGGCCATCATCCTATTATTATAATCCTTTTCGATAAATTAACTAATAAATTTCTTCATTTCAGATTCAACAATTGTTGGTCTACTAATCTGGAATGTTCTTACATAATAAAAAAGTTTTGGATATCTATGAATCATCTCAATGAAGCATTTTCTTTTGTTACTACGATAATTAACCTTAAATTCTATCTCAAAAATTAGTGTAATGTGAAATATAGACATATGGTCAAAGAAATTTAGAACCTTGAACAGGAGAATATTCAAATTCAAATATCCTCCACTATCTCTGATTTCTCTTTAGACCCCAAGATTTAAATTAATTCTTCCATAAAACTAAATGCTCTTCTCACTCTTAATGATAACCTTCGAAAAAAAATTCAAAGGTAAATGAATTTTTGATGGGGATAGAAATAACATGTTCTATGACTCTCTCCAAAGAAATAGAAACGTTTGTAGGCCCCTATCTCTTCTTAGGAGTGAGGATGTTCTCATTGACTTGGAGGAGTGAATTGAAAATCATGTAGTCTCATACTTTTATAATAACTTCATCGGTTCAAATATAAACAAAGACCTCTTACCTGAGGACATTATGGTTATGGTTAATAATGAATAAAATATATATCTCATTAGCATCACTACTAACCATGAAATCTAAGACACTGTTTTTAGTCTCAACTTTTACAATGCCCCGGGCCCTGATGGATTCAATAATAGTATCTTTAAATAATACTATGAGATGATTCACAGTGACATCTGCAATATTTTCCAAGACATTTTCACTAATGGACACCTACCATAGGGGCTAAATGTTGAATTCATCACTATAATTCCTAAAGTGGAAAATGCCTATAAAATTCTCCTTTTTATGACTATTTCTCTTCTTACTACCACTAAGAAAATCAATACTAAAATGCTTACAAATAGACATTCTGCTTTATGCAATAATATTGTTTCATAGAATCAATTTTCTTTTATCAAGGGGAGGAATATACAAGACTACATCTGCTTAGCCTCTGAATGTACCAATACCCTCAATAAATCTGTCAGAGGGGGAAATATTTCCATTAAGCGTGATATTAGAAAATATTTTGAAACAATTTATTGGGGATTAATTTTCAATGTTCTTCAGTCCTTTGGTTTCAATGAAAATTTCATATATAGAATAAATTCATTATTCAATTCGGCCTCGATCTTGGTCCTCCTCAATGGCTCCCCTAAAAGTTACTTCAAATTCACAAAAGGTGTAATGCAAGGTGATCCTCTATCTTCCATTCTCTTTTCCATCGCCAAAGATTATCTTAGTAGATTTCTCACATTCCCTGGGAATCAAAAAAAGGTCAACCCCATTAAGGATACTAGAACATTAATTATTCCTACGTATTTGCTATATAATGATGACATCATTTTATTCATAAAATGAGACAAAAAGAATATTCAAATTTTAAAAAATACATTCTCTCACTATGAAGATGTTTCTATTCAGTCAATAAACTAGAACCAAGCTTATGTCTTTTTTGGGAAAAATTTTTATACATCTAGAAAAATAGTATTATAGATATTATAAGTATTAAATAAGGTTGTTTCCCTTTAATCTACCATGGAGTTATAATTTTCTGGGGAAGGCCTAAATCCATGTACTTTACCAACATGATGGACCAGATCATAATGCATATATCATCTGGGAAAGGGAAGTCCCTTTCGATGGTGGCAAGAATCTACCTTGCGAAATAAACCATTGGTAACAAGATGGTATATTCGTTGATGGTTTCAAATGGCTTTTTGGTGTTTTAGAAAAAGAAACACTTACATTAAGATCTTTTTTTGGTCAGGATATATTCTTGAAAGGAAACTTGTTACCGTCCCCTGGACAACTTACTGAAAACCCCTTGAAAAAGGAGGTCTTGAAATAAAAAATTAAATCCCATTTAATGATGCCCTCCAAGACAAACTCACATGGAGGATTATTCATAATAACTTTGAATCAATTGTATTTCTAAAAAAAATTCTCTCAAATTTAAAAAAGGGAAATTTGAGCTACATTAATTCCTATATCTTACCCTTAATCAGGAAATATTTTTCCAATATTATTACTAATTCGATATGGATTGTAAATATGTACTCTACCCTGAACTTTTGGCCATATAATTGGCCTTGAACCCCCATTATATCCACGGTATCTCTTAATTCTCTACCGTATAACACCAATACAACTATAAAATATGTTACTCATTCGTTTATCTCCAATTTTCCTGAGAACATTTTACATGTTGTTGACAGCTACGTCTTTTTGAATTCCGAAGACTTCCTCTGTTGGGAGCCTGCCCACAATGGTATTCCTGATACTAAAAATTTCTATAAACACAAGGTTACTAATTCTGATCTTGATTTTTATTTGCTTAAATCCTTTGATAAACCATGGATTAAACCCTCAATACTTACTCAAATTTGGAGACTTTCCTAAAATTGTTTCCCAATTGAGGTGTGTCTTCAGTCCTTTGGAATCCAACATGGCTCCAGGAGTCCCTTCTGCCACCAACATAGAGAAGATACTAATAATCTATTCCTATATTATGGTACTGCCTCTACACTATGGAATTATACTTCTAACATTTTTTTTGAAACAAATGGATTCTTACTAAGTCACTCAACATGTAATTAAAAATTTTTGTGGATCTTGATTTCTCACAACAAATCAAGAACCTCTTCTTCACTGTGGTTTTTGAACTCTTTCAGGTGATTTGGTATGATAGAAATGTTGTTATTCACAAAAACATCTCTTCCAATCTCAATGCAGGTAAGATACGAATTCACATTTCAATTAGGGATGCTGCTTCGATTCAAACATCTACTTGTCACAATACTGTTGGTGAATTTGATATTCTATAGCGACATCATATATATGGTCTCTACAAATAGTCAAAGCACAATTTGGATGTTTTTTGGAAAGCACTTCTTCCAGGAAGGATCAAGGTGAATGGGTATGGTGCATCTAAATGCAATCTGGGAACTACGGGATGCGATGGGATTTTCATGGACTACCTTGGTCAGTGTTTGGGATGCTTCTATGGCAGTTATGGTACTGCTACGTCTCTAGATACAGAAATAATGGGAGTGATACATACTGCCAACATTTCCATGAAAAAGGACTGGAATGATATTTGGATTGAAAGAGAATCAACCACTATTATCCATTATATTTGGGAGGTTGTGGTGCGTCTTTCCTGGCCTCTGACCACTCGATGGATGAACTGACATGATTTTCTTATAGGGACAAATTACATTCCAACACATGCCTTTCAGGAAGTGAATATGGTTGCTGATGGCCTTACTAATAAATGAATAAGCAATGACATTACATGTAAGGACATCTTTCCTGTATATCTTCCTCTTTTTTATGATAAATATTGTAATAATACCCCTTATTCGAGACTCATGTAGTTCACTTTTCTTTTTCTAACAAATTTTGTCTTGGTTATTGACGTCATGGTGTAGTTTGTTATTCAAAAACATCATAATTTTGGTGGGTATAATAATGAGTATAACTGATTTAAATAATAAATATAACATGTTAATTATTATTTATATATGATATATCATCCAATAACATATTATTTCACTACTATAATAACGATATTATCAGTCGTGCGTACGTATAGATTACCGTCTCCACGACATGATGAGATTTATTTCCACATTCACCATTAAACGATGATTACAAAAATAAATATTATTAATAAGAATGTAATATATGACATAATAAATATACTATAGATATATATATATATTTCTATGTATATATACATACAAATATATTATTCACTTACTTCTGTTCAATACAATATGAACACGGAAACATCGTTTTTGTGTATGTACGACATACAGTAGCTATAAACGGTGCATCCCATTTCATATATATATTTGTTATAAATATTTATATTTTTAATATATATTTTATAAAAATAAATTTTTAGATTATGGATGTATTTAAATCAGGATCTAAATGATACGATCAATAATAAGAAGTCAAAACACATACGATAAAGAAAGTGTTTATTACCCGAAATGATAATTTAACATGGAAATCATTATTAAATGTATAAAGAAATAAATGAATCATGTATTATATAATAAATTTTAATATGGTTGTTTGTATAGTTTAATAAAAAACTATGGTCATTATATAGGAGGTTAAATGTACCCTAGACCAAAGGAAAATGCATGGTAAGGGTTAATTCTATAATCTCTTTATTATCCAAGGTTGTTTTAATTTGAGTATCTACTGGGACCTCTATATCATCCACATCCATGTTTCATTAAAATTATTTCAATATTAATATTTTAAGGTATTATGGAATTGACACTTTAACATGATCGTCATTTTAAATGGTTTAAATATTTATTCTTCTAAATCATTCTCTTTAATGTACATGTTTTCAAAATGGTTTTAAGGATTTTTTTTATATAAATCATAATTTTTTTAAAATGTTAATTCCATTCAAAAGATTAAAAGTGGTATAGGACACTTTGATTCATAAATTTATTTAAATATCTTCTTTAGAAATTGTGGGACTTATAAATGTTTTAATGAAAAAGGAATTACAAATCATTTTTATATTAGTAAACATAAATTAATGGATTCCAAACTTGTTTGAAGTAGATTTATAATGATACAAATCGTCCATATTGTGTTAATGGTTTTGTGGTATGATTAATTGTGGTTGTGTCATTTTTATTTCATTCATTGTTTATGGATAATGTATTGACATTTTGTATGCTTGATTTAATATGAGATTTTATGTTATGTTTACACCTTTTCTTATATGGAATTCATTCGACATAGTATGTGATTGGTGGAGACTGCTATGTCTACATGATGCATTAGTTGGTCTCCTAAGACAAACTAGTGACTTGGCAGAATTCAGTGACAAAATATTATTTGTATTATTGGAAAAAGGACTTGGATATGTGGTTATTAAGTCTGGAATTATGTATTCCAACATTATGAATATGATATTTATATTACATGTGATTATTATACTAGAATAATATCCATTTGAACAAGTAAATAGTATTTTTTTGTTTTATCTTTTCAATATTATGTTGATGTTTAATTTTAAATGTCTTTTTGTTTTAGTCTTATACATTTCCTTAAATGTTTATGTTTATTTATGAATTTTTATTCTATATTATTATCCTTAATGAGCATCAGAGCTCACCCCTTTCTATATTTTATATTTACTAGGATTCCAAGAAGTGTATTATTATTGATAATTAGGGTAAAGATTTGTGATTAATGGAATTCTCAAATGTTAATTTATTTTGAGTTTTATATTCTAATATGTAATGTAATGTTAATGTATGTAATATATTTTCCATGATTTCGTAGTTGATCTCCCTTTCCGGGCTTGATTCCTTGTAATCATGACAATTTAATAAAATAATTCACCGACTCTGGGATTCTGGGGTTGGGGCGTTAAATTAATTTATTTCGATTAAAAAGGATGTTTTCAATTAAAATTTAGTATTTTTATATATTAATCAAAATATTAAAGTCATCAGAAATGTTTCAAACATTTATTAAAACTAATTTTTTTCCTGGATTCTAAAGAAGAATGTAATTTCATTAAATTGAATATATAAAAGTGTCAAATATTGGATTTAAAAATGGTTCCCCATTAAAAGGTGGTAAAATTGGTTTTTAAATACTTAATTTATATATCAATTGTATATTTACTTATATTTTGTATACGAAACACATAATAGATATGTTAAAATTATACAAAGTATATAGAATAAAAATTGCAGTTAATAATTTTCATAGCCACTTTTTAAACGGTTAGTTTGGTAAGTCTTGGTGATTCTCGAACAAAGTATTGTGTGTAGTAGAACCTATTGACACACTTTAAATATATAACATAGTATAAAATCTTTTGGTGTTACTTTCTCCCCACTTTCAATAAATTGCGTCCATGTAATTTGAAATTGTTTTTCGAAAATTAATGGTTTAAAATAGAAAATACCTTTCTAGAAAACACACATCAGAATAGAGTTAATAAAATTATTCTTAATTAGAGGGAAAGGGTATTGAAAATTTCACCACCAAATTATGGTTTTTAATAAGAGAACAATATTGGAAATTATAGAAATGTAAATGAAGGAAAAACGCAAATATTTATATTGAGTGATTGAGGTCATCAATCACAATGAAGTTAATCATAAATAGAAAATTGTGGTCCTCAAAGACATAAATCTAGGATGAATTAAAATATAATTGGTTCATTAAAACATAAGGTATTTGGATAAAAATTTTATAGTTTTATTATTCGTTCCCTAATGTTTAAGAATTTACATCTTCATAGAATATGGAAAAATAATACATGAGAAGTAGAGTTCTGTCATTTTACTAATTTATACCACAAACTCATCTTTCACTCTAAAATACAACAGAACTCAAAAATATTTTATTTATCCTAATCGTATAGGGTTATGAAAAAATAAATTTATAACTCATTTGTTAGAAATTTTTAAATAAACTATATTATACAAACTATGACATCACGTAGGCCAGTGGTAGGTGATGCACCCTTGTCGCCCTTCGGTTGTGGGTTCATGTCTCGCGGCATTGCCGAACATGACGGGTTGTCGCTCGAACTCCAGGTTGTCCTTTTTATAACAATCCAAAAATAACAAGAAGAAATTGTTTATCCTTAAATAATAGTGTAAAATATCTATCTTTTTTCATTCCAACCATTATATTTATCCAAAATACTTCTATCTAAACTCACAATCCAAAATTTTAATGGATGGCAGACATAAGGAAGATATATTTTTACCACATTAAAACATGTGAATAACTTCATCATGAATTCTCTTAAAACATCGTAACACCTTGAATTACAATAAATCATTATTGATTACATTCATGTCCCCTAATTCATTATTGAATACTATATATATTCTTTATATCCAAATTTTTTTAATACTAAAACAATTATGGAATAATCAAACCATTAATTTGTTCCAAGGGATTCAAGAATGTCCAATATAATTTATCAAAATAAGCCATCTCATATTCAAAAATCACTACCTCGGTATCAGGACCATATCAAGGATTATCTTTCCTTTAACTCTGTATTTTGATAAAATATTAACATACTGATGAGTCTGTTTTCTTACTATAATGTAATCTCAAATATTCAATGAAATAATATTACAGTATAATCATTATTTATTTCCATAATTAATGTAACTTTTACATCAATGATAAAAAATCAGAGGACATAATTAAATAAAAAATTATATGAACACTAAATATTCCTCTTAATCTATGGTATTTTCATAACGTGATTATTAATCAATGACATTATATTTGGTATACTCTGATGATTGAGACATTAATTTGTAGTGTCCCAACTCCGGGTAGATGATGCATTGTACATTTGAAACCTTTTTCTAACCCTTGAAACCATGAACATGATGTCCATTTTATCCATAATTATAAAAAATTACATTCAATTAGAGCCCTTATGAAAGAGATTCATTCTACGATTAACAAATATGGGAAAATCCATCTTTCCCTTATTCCCTTTATACATAATTAACTCTTCCATCATTTTCTTCTATATCCTCCCTTCAAATCCATAGGACTCAATGAATTCATTACTTATCTTATTAACTCATGATATTATTTCATTATTTGATTAGATTATGTGGGAGACTATTTCCCATCTAAATGTTGTCTTAAGACCATGAAAGATATTATACTTCTTACACATTTGATCATGTGTATTGGTGGAGTTATCATTCCTTCTACTAGGCATCATTTCTAAACAATGGCATACACTATGTTAGTTCATGAATCATAACTCATAATTACAAAAATGTGAAATACCTAGTGTAAATTGAACTGGTAAGGAATATAATCCACAATCATAAAAAACATATTTGAGAAAGTATTTAAACATAAATCCGTAATAATGGTTTGCATGGAAAATGTTAATTATCCTAAGCATATCCCCTGGGATTTTCAATACCAATAGTGCAGCAAGGCCCGCAGTTCTGTACCAGGATACCCGGGGTCAAGCCAAAAACTCTTTATCGGATTTTTCACTATCAGGTACATCTATTCTAGAACCACCTCTACCTATTAGTATCTAGATATGGATTAAATTTTTTGTGAAATACAAATAATATTTACACTACCATATTTTTAGTATATTCTTATATACTAATTCTCAATGTATATCATAGGGTAATGTTCTCTAATCAGCATTTTTCTAAATCTAGTTTCCATGGTTTTTACTAAACATCCTCTTATACCAACTATAATTCCTTGAACCTATCTCCCAAGATTTGGTGCATTATTTTAATACATTATCATGATTACAAGGAATCAATTCATGAAGGGATTATAAGGTTATTAGTCATGGAAAATATATTAAATATATATTATCGTTACATTAAGTATTTTAAAATAAAACCCCAAAAAAATAATTCTCAAGGAACACCATTATTCCCCTATCATAAACTTGAATATCAATCACAATACACTTCTTGTAATCTTGGAAAAGCAAAACATACGAAAAGGGTGAGGTCAAATGCTAAATAAGGGTAATAATTTAGCGAAAACTATAAACATTTAAGGAAAATTGTGTAATAAAAACAACATCCTTATTAAACATAAAATTCAACATAATATGGAAAAAATAAATCAAAAATTAACATATAACCATGCACATAGATATTCTACTAGTAGAATAATCACATGTAATAAAAATTTCATAACGAGGGAATGCATATTTCCAGACATCATAACCACATAGTCAAGGCCTCATGCCATGAATACAAATAAATATTTTTCATGACCTTCTTCCAAGGAACTTGTTTTTCTCATGAGACTTAATGATGCATAGATAATCAATAACAGGTTCCACCAGTCACTTACTATATCCAATGCATTCTACATGTTAAAATGTTGAAACCTAACAAAAACATTCACATTAAAAGTAGCATACAAAATGTCAAAACATTAACCATAAAATATGAATGGTATAAAAATAGCACATCCACAGTCAAAAATTTCATAACTAATTCAGTTCAATATGAATGATTGTATTATAATAAATCAACCTCAATCAATAATAATATCTAGTAAAGGATGTTTACATAGTTGAAAATGATCATTAAAACTCATTGAGAGAAATATCTCTTTTTGGGAAATAATTTTAAAGTCACATATTGATAAATGAATTCATTTAAAATTGATTTTTGAATCAATGTGTCCCATAAAAATTTGAAACTTTTGGAAGGAATTTATATTTTAAAACAATAATTTCTATATAAATAAATCCTTAAAATCATTTTTAAAACAAGGACATTAATTAATTACAATTAGAAAATTAAATCATTAAAAAATTTAAAATGCTGTTTTTGATAAATATTCCCTTATAAATACGTTATAATATTCATTTTGAAAACATTTTTATGAAACATTCACATGGATGATAAAAATGTCCAAAAAATACACACACATAAAGAATATCAAATAGCATTGAGATTAAGGAATTAACACATACATTTTACTTTCCTTTGGAAGAGGGTACTTCTAATATCATGTATAACTACCATAGTATTTTATTATGTTATTAAATAATCATATTTATATTTATGATATCATAATTGATTCATTTATGGATTTATACTACCCATTTAATAATAATTTCTATGTAAAAATAAAATTTCGGGTAATAATCACTTTTGTTATCATACATGTTTTTATATGTTATTCTTAATAATATAAGTTATATCATAAATTAATTATTCTTGAATATAAAAAAATATTTACGTAATATTTATTCAGAATATTAATATGTATAATTGATAGATATATGAAATGAAAACATCATTCATAGAGACGTTAGTCCACTCGTACGCATGAACGTTTTTTACGTTTTCTTATCATATAGTATGGAATTCAGTAAACAAAATATATTTATCGACTTAAATATATATTATTCCAATAGAGATATTAATTCATATACTTCATAATTAATCAATGTATTTATTTTTATTAAAATTCATGAAGTTTGATCGTTGAGGATGAATCCCATCGCTTTGTGAGACGTTAAGTTGTACGTATGAACGAGCGATAATATAATTCTATTGAAAAAGAAATGGTGTTTAATTGGATGGTATCATACATATACAGAATAATTACCATGTTATATTCACTATTTAAATTTATTATACTCATTATTATATACATATAAATAATGCAGTGTTGAATAAAAAACTACACCACGACGTGGACATAGTATGTTGTACATACGCAAATATGGTGACTTGTCATTAATAAGATTTATTGAATAATGAATATGGTTGAACCATTTTTATAATCACATCATAGTACGTATAGGGTACTGGAATTTTTATTTTGGAATGGAAATGAAAAATAATGTTTAAGTGGAAGAAGAAAAGGTCCCTGAAAGTGGTGATGATATAATTACCACCTCTTCGAGTGTTTCCTTTTGATTTGAACAATATTGGTACATAGGTTGCCTTTATGATAAAATTAAAGACTCTAGGATGCATTGATGGTAGTTGGAAGGATATTTGATTAGGGGTTGTCCTATCCAAATGACATTTAGGGATTTAAATTAAGTAAAGGTTGAGTTTCCTTTTATAAGAGAGGTGAGGGTCATTTTAGGAAAATCATGAAATATTAATTTATTATACAATAATATTCATTTTATAATGGATAAAAAAAATTATTTGGAGGATAAACTGGGGATGAGTTGATAATCTCTGAACCAATTGTTTTTAGATATTTTTTGGTCCCCATATTGACCTTATCATTTTGATTTAACTCTTAGTTAAATTGTTTAACTTTTACAATGTTTTCCTGTATTTTTATATTACATGGTTAATAAAAATACTATAAAATTCCAAGACAACCCAAAGTGGTTATTTAATAACATTTATAACAATATATATAAATATTTTGGCCGATGATTAGATACTTGGTAATATTATATCATTTAATAATATAGTGTTTGTTTTAAAAACTCATTTAGGTCAATTTAGTCACTATTTAGTATTTGGTTTTTGTGAATGTCAAAAAAATCATGATTATGTCAAAAAAATACATTAAATCAATTAAAAAATTTCATATTAACCAATAAAATTCGTGGAATTCATCAAAAGTATCAATTTACTTTTATTTTTATATTTATAAGATCATTTATTTTAACCATTTATTCATAAGGTAATTTCTGCATCATCATGTGCCATATATAAATTTTAATATTTAATTTCTCAAAAATTATAAATAAAATACCATAATGCAGGAAATCAATTTATATTTCTAATTAATTTATATAGTTGAAATTATCTTATATATATCCCTATATTAAAATGTTTTATTAATTAAAATTTTAAATTAACTCATTTTACTCTTCATTAAATAAATTAATAATAATTGTCCTAATCTAATCCATCTCGATCAAAGAGGATTATATTTTATTCCTATAGTTGATTTTTTCTCCAAATACACTTATCTAATATAATTAGAACTTTTTTTGGGGTAATTTTAATATTATTGTTAACATTAATTACTATATTTACTTTTTACCGTGGTAAATAAAATTCACATCTTACTATTCACAAAAAATTATTTTTATCCTATTGAAAAATATTTTACATACTGATGTCAACTGTGTCTCTTGGATTTTTAAAATTCAATTCACAGATGTGGTAAAATTACATTTTATGCAAATTTGAAAATGTTCCTAGAAGGTGGGTAAAAGATGGTAAAAAAGTTTAATAAAATTTTATATGTCTAATCTTATTAAAAAATGTCTCCAAAAAATTAAATTGGGATAATATATATATTATGTATCTACATTAACTATAAGATAAATTTTTGATTAAAATTAATTATTTAAATGAAAATTTAGTATTCTTTCTATAACATTTTTTTTATTATTCATCAAAAATTGAATGATTTCAAAATTATACAAAAAAATTATCCAAAGGTAATTTTTATATTCCAAATATAAAAATGATGTCTATTTTACCAAACTAAAAAAATAAAAGTTGATTTAATTAATTTGAAATTAATTTCAGTTGTCAAAACCAGAAATTAGGTTTTTAAGAAGTAAAAACCATCATAACATTGAAATGTGTTTATGTCCAATTTAAATGTGAAATTATATAAAATGAACAAAATTATATTATACAATAAAAATATAATATAATTATACATTAAAACCACTATATTTATTAAATTGACACTGTAAATTATTTTGATTAAAAAAGTTTTTTTCTTAATTAAAATTTAGTTTTTTTTATTATTAATCAATATATATAAGTAATTAGAAATGTAATAATATTTATCCAAACTATGTTTTTTTGTCCGGATTCAAAAAAATAAATAAATTAAATTAAATTCAATATATAAATATATCAACTATTGGATTTGAAAAATGTTCTCCATTAAAAGGAGGTAAATTTTCATTTTTGAAAAATACTTATTTTATCAGAAAAATAGAATTTGTTTTAAGCTATGTTTGAGAAACACATAATACAGAATTTAATATTATATGTATTATATAAAATTCATAATGCTGTTAATAATTTTCTTAACTACTTTTTAAATGGTTAGTTTGGTTAGTTATGGTGTGCTCGAACTCGGTGTTCTGTGTAAGATAAGCTATCGACTTACATTAACGATATTACTTAATATGAAATCATAGGGTGTTATATATTTTGTTTTATTATTTAATCAATAAAATAAAAATTATTTAACAATATAAAAATATTTAATTTTCCAAAATATAATCTTTTACAACATAACATATCATTTTTGCATTCCTTTAAAAATGGTAAAGATATTAAAATCATGAATGTGGAATTTTATACTTTATCATATAATTAAATATTATAAAGATGAAAATCAATTTTATATGGTTTCAAATTGTATTATTATTTTTAAATTTGGATTATTTTATAAAATAAATACACATAAATAGAAATATAGTTAAATTTTTGAATTAATTTGATTCATTATCAGATTAATTTTAACTATAATTAACTAATGTTACCATTAAAGGGGAAGAAAAATGTATTATCTGTTTGGTTCATAACGATAGAAAATTAAAGGGAAATATTTTCCAAATTTGGGTTTCTAGTTACAAATATGTACTATAATGTAATATATTAAATCTTTATATGTGTATTAAATTATTTTATCATAATATAGAAAAAATAATTAATAACATACTTTCATAAAAAATAATATTATTGTATAATATTTTTTTACAAAATCCAATAATAAAATTTATTCCAATAAAATTAGATTTGCTAAAAAAATATATTAGAGATAATTATATCATTTAAAACATTGTAAATCACAATTTTATATTGTAATGGATTGAACTAAATATAATAATTTCTATAAAAACTATATTTTTCACTATTCACTGAAAATCAATCGATTAAAAAAATATTAAAAATTCTCTGGAATATAGTACAAATATGGGAAAATAAATATTACTATTACATTTATAAAATAATATTACACAATTATATTGATATTAATTTAATTATTTTATCACAAAAAATAAAAAATAAATATTTTTGATGAAGCATATTTTGTTGTATAATAATACTATTAAGAAAATGAGTGATTGTATACAAAGAATTTACTAATAATGTGTTATTGATTAGGAAAAATAAATTCATTTAATAATTCAGTTGCATCTATTCAGACCAACTAATTTAGTGTCTAAGTTTCAACGACAATAAAATAATAATATATTGTTGCTCATTTATGTTCACTGTTCAATTTATCATTTGATATCGAATGAATCTTTATTTGAAAGTAATGGGGTTTTACCAACACCAAGTAAACATGGAATCACATGTAAATGATTAATAAATTGTTAATGTTAATAACTAATCTAACAATATAAATTATTTATCCCATCAATAGATATAGTTCATTCTTGGCCTAGATTTACTCCCAAAGTACAATACAGATCCGTAAATAGATACAAAATGTAGATTTAAAACATTAATGAATAGAATAATAATGTTTTCAAGATACATGAATATATGGTTGATTCGTAATTTTATTGAAAAAAATATATATATCATCACCAATTATAGTAAAAATTTAAATGAACACTCAAATGGCCGTCAAATTTCTAAATATCCTATAACATAGTAATCACATGATAGGTTTTAGGGTTCATGGAACATTTTAGGTGAAGTAGAAATTACATCGAAATAAAATAGTAGTAACAAACCTATAAATTTAATTTATTTTAACCATTTGATAATGTACCGACTCTTTATCATATGAAATATAATGAAAATCCAATTATATAAGATCCAATATTTCATTGAATTGTATGGTCCATTAAAAAAGGTATATTTTATAATTAATATGTTTATCTATGTTTAAGACAAACAACATAGTCAAATAAAAAATCCAACATTAATTGATTAAATGATTAATATAAATCCAACAAAATAAAGTTACATATTTAATCATAATTATCAAATTATAATTTTACATCTAAAAATATATATTTAATACCCATAAATAAAAATTATGTTTAATGAAAATATAATTATGATATAATAGAACAAAAAATTAAACCCAATTTTAATTAAAAATTATCTACTATATTCCAACAAATATTCATTATTAAACATGATTTTTAAAATATTAATATAATAATATTCCCAATTTTAAAACGTGTAGTCCTTATTATATCTATAAAATTAATCCATGATTCCCAAAAAAATATAATAACTGTTTTATTATAAAAGCACATTTTCAAAACACCATAAATGTGAAATTTTTATGATAGAAAAAATAAAAATAATTGATCAAAAATATATGAAGGTATCACATAAAATAATGCAACCTTAGGAAACCAATATTCAATGGGATGAAATAATAATTATGTTGTTTTATATGATATCACTTATACTATAATATTTTAGAAATATTAAATTACAATATAATATTTAAATGAAATAAATTACCAAACCATGATCAATGTGAATGAAATAAACACTAAATTATAACATATATATATATGTATAATTAAATATTAATTATTCGTAATCTATTTAATAATTTTAATGAATGAGATATCATATGCACTAATTTCTGGGCTATTTGTGAAAATAGTAAAATATATATAAATGTTATTATAAAATGAATTTGTCTATGAAAAAAGTATTATATAATGATTTTTTTATTTGAAGATATATTTGTTTGAATTTATTACTTATTTGATTAGTTTATATATTTATTCTATTACATTAATTTTATTATTCGATGGGCTACTATTTTTTTAGGAAATAATAACAATATTAAAAAATCATATTAAATAATAAAATTCAATGAAGTTGATAAAAATGAACATGATATATGTAATTTTACACGAGAAAATACACTACTGATAATTATGTATTATAAAAAGACGGTCAATCGAAATTGGACATCGGATAATTAATCCATTGATATCAATTTCATAAAAAGAATATAATGTACTTTTAAATCATGTTGAAAATTATGATGTGGATTTGAGTACAATTATTACATCAAATATGTAAATAAATATAATTTTACTAAATTGTAAATTTTGAATAAGGTTTTGACATCCATGTTTAAAATTTGGATTAATAACATTAATTAAATAACACTAATTCTCCCAATTATTCTAAAATAATGAATGAGATTAAATTTTTGATAAAAACAAGAATCATTAGTTGAGAATATTCATTTATATATTGAATAATGTAACATGTGGATTGAATCAATTGATGGTAAATTTGGAAAATAATGAGGAAAAATGATTAAATTTATAAATAATATATGATGGAGTATAATATAATGATGTGAAATTTAGTTTAGGAGATTGATAAATAAAAAAATTAAATTGTTGATTTTTTTTTGGAATTTTTGAGAAACACAATGCACATTATTTGACTAGAATGGATTGAATAAAATCTATCTAAAATATAGAAAGTTATTTCTAACCCAATATGTTTGAGGGAGAGAGTGATACTAGAAAATATGGTAAATTATATATCAAATTAATTAAGAATATATTAAATTTGAATATTTTATTTGTTATTTTGTTAATATATGTGAAATTTTTTCCATTAATAATGTACAATTTTTTATATAAAATAGATACAATAACATAATTTTAGGTCATAATGTGATATCAAACTGATCAATAATATAGATTAAAAAAATGAAAAATATATATTATACATGGTGGAAGTAAAATAACATTGATGGATAATAAATGTATTTAATTTTTTTTAATGTATCCAAATATTTATAATTTTGAATTTAAAAATATTCATTAAATTTTAAAAAATTAAATAATATAGAAAAATAAATTGTTAATATATGAATATGAGATTTAATTTTTTTTATGTATATTTATGTAATAGATACTCATTAATTTAATAAAAATTGGAAATTTTTAATTTAAAATCATAAAGAATGATGATAACAGAAATATGGCCATATATTAAAATATGTATAGAAAAAATATATTACATTGATACATGATTGTGGATATTGGACTAATTCTGAGATTTGATTTGGAAAAATAGATATTATCATTTTTTATATTCCATATTTATGAATTTTATTTATCAAAATGTTTAATTTATTATATAATTAGAAGAATATATAATTTTTATATCACCATTTTCAAATTAATTTTAAAATATGGATGAATATATATAATCCTAATAAAATAACACAATATTAATGAAAATTCATCAATAAAAGATTTTAAATTCTATAATAAAAATGAAAATCAAATAATTTACATAAGAAAAGAAAAAGATATCATATATCTTAATTCACTATATATAATTAGATAAATGTGTTCTATAGACATAAAAGGATTAATCCAAAGGATTATTTTTCATTTCATGAACTAATTGTAAATGTTATATAACATATATATTTTTATATTATCCATTTAAATGAAATGAATTATATCAATAGGTTATAAAGACATGTTAAAATTTAGTATGGATATTGTTTGATGTTATTTATTAAAAAACAAATCAAAATAAGAATTATTAATATAGATAACACTATAAGAAATAGAATTTATGTATTACTGATTTTAAATTACAGATAACATTGAAAATATACATATTATCTGATTTTTATCTTCAATAAATTACAAAATGAAATGAGATTAAGTAACTTTTTCGACTAAATTATGGAATTACTAATCCTAATAGATATTGTGAAACTATATATGATCAATTCTGGAATAAAAAAATCTTTTTAATTTATTTTGAATGATTTATCTAATGAAAACTAGGGATCTAACTATAGATGTTAATGCTGATATAATAGTTACTTCAATAATCATTAGTTATTTTAATGATTTACTCACTATATAATATTCAACGAGAGACACCATATTCATATTATTAGACATGTTGTAAATGTAAATGAATAAAAGTGTTGCAATAGAAGATGTGTCATATAATTTATGGATTGTAAGGAAACAAATGTCAAAAATTAGTAGTATATAAAGAACATAAATATACTTATAAAAATGAGGCTCTTTTATTGAATTATGATATAAAGATGAATTGGATAGAATATAAAAAATAAAATAAATAAAATAACAATATTGGGAAATTTTGATGATACAATCCACTTATTATAAATCATTTCTCAATAAAAACTATTCAATGATAACTAAAATGAGACAAAAAATATTATAAGAACAAGATACATTATACATTAATGGGAAAAAAGTGGTGTCATCGTTTAGATCCTTTGATGAATAAAGTGGAGAAATTAAACCGAACTAAACATGTTAGGATATGAAAATATATCATTATCAAAATTTCATTCAAAGAAAAATTGATGTTCAATGGAAAACATGAATATCACAAAAATGAATTAGGAGAAAATGCATTATTTAATTTAAAGATCCCTCATATGTTGTAACATCCTGGTTCCAGAATCCACCCAGAGGCCCCCCATACTCGGTTAGTCACATGACCTCTAGCACATTTTCCCGAACACCATAGGCTGTTGACTAGAAGCAAGGGCCTTGGGTGTAATAGTGGGGAAACAATGCCCTCATAGGTAGAGTAACATGGTGGAAAAATATAATAGCAATTGTGGAAGAAGTAATAATCCTTCCAAAAGTAAACACCAAATGGCTGGAAAATATTAAACTTGTGCACATATATATATATATATATATATATATATATATATATGTGTGTGTGTGTGTGTGCGATGCATGATACATATGTCTAAGAAACAACCAAAAAAATCACAATGTTGGAATAGAACAATACTAATCCAAGTACAAAAGAAAATATGTAAACAACTCCCCAACATCGCAAGCTATAACAGGGTGTCATGCTCTCCATCTCCATAGAAAATCATGTACCTGAAGAAGAAGGGAACATTCCTTATATATACGTTCAACAGTGTAATCTATTTGGTCCCAAAAGCATGGCCCAAACTAGGTCTAATAATATATCCTAGTAGCAAAACAACATGAGATCGGTGCCTAACAATCAGTGAATATATTGCAGGCAGTAAGTAAATAAATGTAGTAAACCAGGAAGTACTAAGCAGTAACAATCCACGGTTTCAAATATCCAGTAAAAGCTAATCAAAGAAGATAATATAAAATAGGTAAACCACTGGGATGTACCCATGACATATCCCCTCTGGTACTATTTAGAAACACAAGATAGCAAATAATCACAAACAGGTAACCCTTTGTGAAGTACTCACAGCCTATCCCCTTCGGTACAACCTAACAAGTACATACAACACTCTGGGTAGTACACTTAGTGTAACCCCTCTAGTTTAGCTTAAGAATAGATTCTCTTAGGAAGAACTCACTTTTAATTTCTCTTATAGTCTCGTATCAGTAACTAAAGGCACTCTAGGGATGATCATACGTCTCATTACCTCTATGGCCCATGTTGAGGAACTACAGAAACTCTACGGAAGCACTCATCTCCAATTCCCAATGTGGTCCCGCATCGTAAGTAAAACAGACACTTTGGAGAATCCCTAAACATCCATTCCCCATATGGTATTCTACACTATGTTCCCATGTCCCAGTTTATGTGAAGAAAGCATAGATGTTCATATCGGCCAACTAAAACCTCAATAACTACTTGGATAGCAGTCTAAAATATAACATCATGTTTGAACAATAGTCACACCATCCTACTACTAGGCATGGGAATGTAGAAAGCAGCTTAACATGAAGACTAGACCCAATGGTCCAAAAAAGAAAAAACATGAATGAGAAACCCCATCCAAAGCATTACAATTAACCATATTCACATACAATTAACCTCCAATAAAGCATACAATCATATCATGAAAACAATAGGTAAAAAAGGTAAATGTGCAATACACCATTCATGGGTATTGGGAAAATGAGCACATATAACTCAAAGACATTCAACCGGAAGGCACATACCACCAACCATGGCATTGGTAAATCACAACAAAATTGACGATGGCCGAATAAGAAATCGGATGGAGGCTCAGGGGCTTAGAGAAGGATAAAAATAGTAAGGGTTCACTAGGATGAAGAAAACCTAGAGAAATATGGTTATGGTGATTAGACGTTACCCCAGTGAGTTTATCAAAAAAAAGTACATGACGTGTACTTTTGATGTACATGACATGTACACACCATTTCCATACTCCAATTTAGGTGGCCTCAATGTCACTCTCACATGGCTATGTGCATGACCACTACACGGACAACACACAACTACATGTGGAAACCAAGTACAAAAAATGTACTCAGAATGTACATGGTGTGTACATCGAAATTTTCTATAAAAACCTCTTTTTCTAAAAAATGACTAGGAAAGGAAAATGTACCAGAAAAAAAGATCCAGGTTCTTAAAAACACCCCCTTAATGTAATTCATCCTAAAATTTCCCTAGCAAGGTGGCATAGAAGTAGAAACCCTGAATAGCTCCAGACACTATGATCAAACATCTTCCTCCGTATCCAATTTCTCATTATGTACTCGCCAGTGCTGCCAAAGCACACATACCATAGGAATTGACCATCCATGGAGAACCGTTGTACTGTGATTGAAAACCCGTATAGGATTCCCCATGAATTATGTGTCCATATCCAACTCAACCTCCTCGGGTTGGAAAACGTGTGACATGTTTGAAAAGTAACGTCGAAGCTGAGAAACGTGTAAGACGTCGTGCATAGCTCGATACCTCTAAGGTAACCGCAACCGATAGGAAACTGGCCCAACTCTCTCCAACACCTCAAACGGCCTGACATACCATGGAGAATACATACCTTGTCTCTGATTCCTCTTGTGTCCCAACCTCGTTGTGACAGGCAATAAAACCCGATTCGCCACTTCGAACTCCAAAGGTCTTATCAACTGATCAGCATAATACATCTGGTGAGATTGTGCAATATCCATCCTTTTCTGAATCAACTATATCTACTTCGTAGGCTCTTGGAGAAGATGTGATCACAGAAAATCTACCTCTCCTTCCTCCAACCAACATAAGGGTGATCTGAATGGCCAACAGTACAATGCCTCGTATAGTTCCATATGAAGAGTTTCTTGAAAACTATTATTTTATACAAACTCCACAATAGGTATGTGCTTCACCCAAGAACCTCCAAATTACTAGATGCATTCTCATATAATTTCCTCAAGCAACTGAATCGTATACTCGGACTGGTCATTATTCTTGTGGTGGTAAGCTGTTCTCAACAGTACCTGGGTACCCAAAGCTTTCTGTAGCCCCTGCCAAACCTAGAAAGTAAAATGTGCATCCATATCTGAAAGGATGGAGTGTGTAACTCCATGATGACATACAATATCAAGAATGTACAACCATCCCAGCTCAACAAAACTGAAGGTCTACTTGATCAGAATGAAGTGAGTGACCATTGTAAGTCTATTAATGAATAACCATACTGCATCATTCCCTCATGGTACCTATGAAACCCTATTACTAAATCCATCGCGACATCATTACGAATCTACTCAGGAATGGGTAACTGCTGCAAAATCTCTAATGGTCACTAATGATCCGCCTTCATCTGCTGACAAGTGGAACACCTCATGAATAAACCTGCAACGTCCATATTTATACCTAGACAAAAATACTAATGGTGTTGATCACTATACTTCTTGGTGACACCAGGATGAACTACCTAAACTGAGGAATGAGAGTTCCACATCATATATTCAAGTATTTCTGCTGGAACCCATACGAGCCCCTGGAAATGAAAGATCTCATCCTCTCCTATGGTCGTTCTAGGAATATGGTCCTCCCCTGACACACTTTCCCATTGGACTAGGCCTTTAAAATCATATAGATGCCTCATTTGTACTCGATCATGAAGGGTTGAGGTAACAGATACAACATAATGGAAATTATACCCCTGTTTGTCATCCACCTTCAATTGCATCTTAGTAAATTGAGCCATAAGCTTCCACTTATTGTTGGCCTCATGAATTTCTTGTATCTGATTCCTCCAGCTCAATGCATCTGCTACAACATTGCCTTTCACAGGCATGTAGGCAAGCTCAAATTCAAAAGACAGAAGGTACTCAACCCACCTTCGCTTCCTCAAATTTAGATCACGCTGTGTCAAGATGTAATTGAGACTATTTTGGTCAGTGAAAAACACAAAATTATCTCCCATAAGATAATGTATCCAACAATATAAGGCATAAACAACTACAACAGACTTGAGATTATATTTCGAGTAGTTCCTCTCATGTGGTCTCAACTGTCGAGACTCGTACGCAATGACTCCATTTCCCTTCATAAGCACAACTCCTTGACTGATACCTTAAGCATCACAATAAACAGTATAACACTTTCATGGCTCTGGTAAGACTAGTATCGGTGTTGAAGATTACGTCCCTTTTAAATCTTGAATGGATGACTCGCAAGAATATGACCATAAAAATTTTGCACCATTCTTAGTCAGACTCTTTAACGGTGCCGGTAAGCGTGAAAAGTCCTAATGAAACATTTGTTGTATCCATCCCGCCAAAGAAAAATCCACACCTCAAATAAAGTCTTCGACTACTCCCATGAATCTATTGTTCTCACTTTCTCTAGGTCTACTCCCAATCATGTCTCTGAGATAACATGACCTAAGAAGTGAATGTGATCCATCCAAATGTGACATTTTGAGAGATTATCATATAACTGATGTTATCTTAGTGTACTCAGAATGATCTCAAGATGGGTATCATGGTCATTTCTATTGTGAGAGTACACCAAAATATCATCCACTAAAACCTCCACAATGGAATCCAAGTATGGATGGGACACTCAGTTAATCTATGCCATGAAAACTGCAGGTGCGTTCATGAGACTGAACAACATAACCATATAGTCTTATAGACCATACATGCTTCAAAAGGATGTATGAGGTGTATTTGAAAGTCTAACATGCAACAAATATTGATCGATCCTCATGTCAATCTTCGAGAACACACGGGCTCCTTGAAGCTGAACAAAGATATTATCAATCCTCGGAAAAGGATATCGGTTCTTGGCCATCATCTTTTTCAACTTCTAATAGTACACAAAAAGTCTAAGGGTACCATCTACCTTGTTTTAAAAGAGTACAGGAGAACCCCACATAAAAGTATTGTTTTAGAGGAAACCTTTTTCTTGAAACTTCTCCTACTGCCTCTTGGGCTCCAGCAACTCTATTATAGACATCAAATAAGGAGGAATGGACATTGGTGCTACTCCCAGCATAAGAACTATAGAATAGTCCACCTCTCACTCTAAAGGAAAACAAGAAATGTCCTCTGGAAAGAAATCCCTAATATGACCCACCACTGGATGAATGTTTAATTTTGAAGTCTCATGGTCATCTAGAAATAGACTAGCAATCTGAGTTGTAACTCCTCCCAACCCATGATGCTCAGGTCCTACTCTGCTCGCTTGGACATCCCACTCTCCCTTATGAAGAAATGATCCTCCCTATAGTGATGTGAAACTCACCCTACAATGATAGAAATCGATGAATACATGGAATGGAACTAGCTAGGCAATTCAGAGAATGACATCATATCCCATCATCTCTTGGTCATAGTGGTCCCATAAAAAGTTACACCCACCAACCTCAAGAGGGAACTCCTTGAACTTATGTACAGTAGTTGTTCTAGTCCCCAACAGAATTTCTAGAATTAAGATATCAATAGATGAAAAAATGTTGAGACCTAGACTCTCCACAATAACAACAGATATAAAGCTATAGGAATCCCTTGTATTAAAAATAGAAGAAGCTAAAACTGAGGCAACTAAGATTGTACCTCAAACTATAGAAGGTCTGAGATCGTAATTTTGTTCGGTTTGCTCAACTAAAAAATTATGACCACCATGAGATGATCCACCCTGTTGTCATTGAAAACCAGGCAACTAACTACCACAGCCATGACCTCTAACTCATCCTGAATGGCCAAAAAACACCAGTTCCTGGACTGGTAAGAAACTGGTGGTGATGCTCCTGAATGAGGAGTCATAGAAGAACTCCTATCACCTGCTGCTGGTGAGAAGATCTGATAGAAGAATTGAAAATGAACCATCTTGGGACAATTTCGGCACTGTACGTTGTCTCTCGGGCATTGTGGCCTCATATTCCCACTATTCCCGCAATTGTAGCACACAACCTAGATAGCAGAAGAAGTGTCTCACGTCCTTGGATAACCGAGTGAGGATTCCATATGGTGATTTCTGCTATTAGTAGGAGCGATACTAACAGCAGATGTCGAGCGGCCCTAGATCACAACACCAAAATCCCTCATACTGGGCTTTGTGATCATCTCCTGGTTGACAATAGAAGTGATATGAGTCAACCAGAATATATTCTTCTTCAATAGGATGTCATGCCTCATACCATCCTTGAACTTCCTTTTCAGGAATAACTGATCACCTCTTGAAATAGGTGTGAAGCATTGCAGCTCGGTAGAGCAAGAAGAATACTCCATGACAGAAACAGTACCATGTTCTAGACTCATAAAATATTGGGATTGATTGGCCCGCAAGGTCGTTGGATAGTAGTAGTATTAGATGATACCCTGAAACTCATCCCATACCATAACCTACTGGTGTCCTACTTGTGAGATCACATCCCACCATGTTTTGGTGGAGTCTTGAAGCATGCAATTAGTGAGCTTGAACCTCCATTAAAGAAGCATATCCAGATTCTCAAAGATTGTCATCATGGAATCTATCTATTACTCTAAATCCCGAGGTCCTCCTTACCCTGTGAAAGGTGGAGGATGCTGCTGCTGGAAAACATTCTTCAAATCTTCTATCGACGGGGAAGGAGGCGGTGCACCCTGAAATGTCAGCATCATCCTCATGATGCCTTCCCTGAACTGTGCATCTACACCGGTATAAGGTATAACCGCTAGTGCCAAAATTGGAACTACAGAAGCATCTGCGGGAAGTCCCTGGTGAGCCATATTCGGCATCTGATCACTGTGCTATAACTGGTGGAAAACTGGAGAATGTCTCGGTGGCACGACACTGCAAGTTCAAATGAAAACCATAGATCAATATCAAAAAGGACTAAAATAATGAAGTGTAATAATAGAACAAGAGGAAGAAATCATTAATGTTTTACCAAATTTGACCACACGACATGTATAAAAACTTCACAATGTGTTTACTTTATTCACTCACATGGGCATGTAATTTTTTCTACCTAGGTCATGTAACTCCACAAAACATAGCATGTTATCTTAACACATGTCATGTACTTGAATCCTCTATCCCGGCCGGATTCCTTATACATGACTAAGCCACACAGCTCTCAAAATACATGACTACATGGTGTGTTATAGGGAACGATGGCGTGTACTAGATGAGCTTCACCAACCTGTGATGTTAGTGACATGACCGGGTACCCGGCTCAAACTACACGACGTTTTCAAGATTGACACGACATTTACGTGAATGGATAACACCTACCAAAATTGTTAGTTACAAGGCTGAGTACCTGGGTCAAATTGCATAGAATGTTCCAATCATATCATCACAAGTGTAGCTTATGGTTTATCTGTCTGGGTTGTTAGTTACATGGGCAGAGAAAGGTTCAACACCACAAAACGTTTACAACAAGTACATGGCGTGCTTCAACCTAACGTTCCCCATATCGTGTCTCTTCCAAAACGGCCTACAACAAGGTTTTGTATTACCCAGCGTGTACATAATTTATATGGCGTAAACTTATGAAAAACAGTTTTTTCCCAAACAGAATAACACATATGGTGTAGTCAAAAGTACATGGTGTTCATTCTAGGTTTTTTCTGGACAATATGCCTCAGAAACTACTATGATGCCCAGAAAAACAATAAGAAAAACTTTAAAGTGCCAAATTATTATAGGTGAGGGCCCATACTCCCTGCAGATCAAATCATGGCATCAAATACATGTTATAAATAAGGTAAACAAGGAAATCATCCACCATGATCCAATACCTGAGGGCCTATAACACCTCAAGAACAAAATTTTGGTGTTCATGCAGATAAAACATTACACAAAAAATACCCTTTCAAGCAACAGTTATTTTATCAAGGCATCTATCACAGTAAGATGCATATTATACACAACATCTATCACAACAACATGCAACTTCTAATGCACCCTAAATGGCATGGAAAGAATGCACGAGATGTGATTCCTATAAAGTGACTATATGATGAATGAGATGGAATTCCCTCATCTCATTGTGTTTCAATAGAAATAGAACCTCAATTACATAAACACTAATAGAACAATACATGCGAGTCACCCAAAAGGGAAAATCAAAGCAACCGTAAACTTGAAAAACCAGAAAAATTACAATAAATAGGGTAGATTGTATATTCCCTGTACACGGATTAGCTACTCATAAGAACATCATATTACCAAGTACCTATTCCTTCTTATCCCTAGATAAAGTTTCCAAATAGTATGTCAAGATAATATAATTCCTCTTATTCCACATTGTAACGTCCTTGTTCTAGAAGCCACCCAGGGGATCCCTGTACCTAGTTGGTCACACGGTCTCAAGCGCGTTTCCCCGAATGCCAGATTCTGCTGATTAGCAGTGAGATTCTTGGGTGTAATAGTGGGGAAACTATGCACTTATTGGCAGAGTAACACAGCGGAAGAAAACAATAGAAATAGCAGAAGCAGTAAAATTCCATACAAAATTAATCAGTAGGAGACTGGAAAATAAATAACTGGAGCACACTTATTTATATAAATGATGCATGATACATATGTCTAGGAATGTAGCCAAAAAATCACAATGTTAGAATAAAAAAATACTAGTCCATGTAAAAAATGAAAAGCATTAAACAACTCCTCAGCATTGTATGTTACAACTTTGTCCCATGAACTCCAGCTCCATAGCAAATAATGTACCTGATGTAGAAGGGAATTTTGCCTAATCTATACATGTATAGATGTAATATGATTGGGCCCAAATGAATGGCCCCAAAATGGTGTGAGACTAAATCTTAGTAGGAAACCACCACGAGAAATGGGCCTAACAGTTAGTGAATATATTACAGGAAGAAAGTATATAAATGCAGTAAAAAAGGAAGTACTCAGAAGTAACTATCCAAAGTTTCAAATATTCAGCAACAACTAATCAAAGTAGATAATCATCAATAGGTAACCCTCTAATAAGTACCCAAAGACTATCCACTCTAGTCCTAACTAGAAACACAAGAAAGCAGCTAAACACAGACAGGTAACCCTCTGGGAAGTAATCATAGCCTATCACCAATGGTCCTTCCTAACAAGTAAAAACAACCCTCTGGGTAGTACACATATTCTATCCCCAATGGTTCAGTTTAAGCATAGACTCTCTGAGGAAGCACTCGCCATCAATTCCTCCTATAGACCTATATCGATAACTAAAGGTTCTGTAGGGAAGCATATACATCTCATTCCCTTTGTGTCCCATTTCTATGAACTATAAAAACTCTGAGGAAGCACTCAATATCAATTCCCCTAGTGTTTTTGCACCTTAAGTAAAACAGATTCTCTAGAGAAGCCCTCAAAGTCCATTCTCCCTATGGTCTACTACACCATGTTCTCACGTCCCTGTTTATGTAAAGAAAGCATATCAGTGCATATCGGCCAAAAAAACATCAATATATACTTGGCTAGTAGTCTAAAACATATCAGCATGTCATAACAACATTCTAACTATCAATCAACTATGCATGGGAAAGTAAACACCTACCTAACAGGAAAACTCAACCCAACAGTCAAGACAGGAAAAACATGCATGGTCAAACACTTAAAAAGCATAAAAATTAACTCTATTCACATAAAATTAACCTCTACTAAAGCATTAAATCATAGAAGGAAAAAATATGTCTTAAACGGTAAATTTTCAATACCCCATTCATGGGTATTGGGAAACTTTTCACATATAACTCTAAGAATTTCAATAGGAAGGCACAAACCACCTACATTGGGATTATGAGAAAACTATATGTGAACCTTGATGCCTGAATCACTTTAGAATGCCAATGATCTAAAAAAAACATCAGAAAATATCAATGGAATAAAACTTTATAAAGAATAGGAAACATGAAATGAAGATCAAGAAGAAGAGAGAGCTTACCAAGGTGATCCCAATGCAATCGACAGTGGACGAATCAGAGATCGGATAGAGTCTCGGGCATGGGGAAGGATTGCGGTCGTACGGGTTCTCTCGGATGAAGAAAACCAATAAGAAGATGGTTATAGTGATTAGACGAGACACTAGTGCGTTTTATGAAAGAAAGAAAGTACACATCGTGAACTTTTTAAGTACACAGCGTGTACTCTCCGTTTTCGTACTCTACATTTGGCGGCCTTCAATTCACCCTCACATGGATGTGTGAATGGACACTACACGGCTAGCACACAACTACCTGTGGTCACTAAGTACATGACGTGTATAAAAAAATTCCATAAAAACAACTCTTCCTCAAAAACGACCAGAAAAAAAACATAACTAAAAAAAAGATCTGGGTGGTTACATATGTATTTGCAATATAAATAGAATAATAAGTAACACTTATAGAAATAATAGATGAAATTTTATTATTATAGGTACTGAATATCCTAATAGTATTACATACTTATCAATATAAAGGATGAAAAACCCATAGTATGGTGTTCATAATGATACGAAAAGATGAATATAAAAATTTGTTATATAATATAAATTATCATTAAATGAATTTTCAGTACAATACATGATAGAAAATTAAAAATTGGTATGATAATAAATATTTCAAACAAATAATTGGTTTTATTTAGGATGAATCATATTTCTAATTGGACAAATATTTTCCACTTATAATAATTATAGAATAAAATTATCCTCTATATGACCAATGCATGTAAACATGAAACAAATAATTCATGGGGATTTATATAAATTTAATTCATTCACGTAGATGCCTTATATAAATGATTTTCGCGCACAATATGGTGTTAGAGTATACTAAACCACTACAATCATCAATTGTGATTATAGTGTCTATGAATCTAAATTTGTAAATTCTTATGCTTGGTACCACTTTTCATCTATACATAAAATTTATTTTCTATCAGATTAAAAATTAATTAACTTCAATAAATTAAAATAAATAAATAAATGTTATCAATTAAAAAATTGTATGTTTAATTTCTATTTATATTTTTAAATAATGTATTTTTCATTTCGTTTTTTGAAATATCCAATTTATTAAATTGTGGACATATGATTAACACAATATCTAATATAATGTAATCCATAGATATTTATCTTATATTCTTATCCTTTTCACATATATTATAAATATATTTATTGTTAATTTTATATTCCATATAAAACAGTAATACATCATTGATTTTAATAATATATTACAGTATTTTCAGAACATTTATTCATTATGTCATAAAATGAAATAGAAATTTTAAAAGTGTTTTTTATGGATGTATATTTCAAAAAATACATTCTCTTAAATATATTAAAAAAACAAGATATTAATTATTAATTTAATTTATTATTGAAATATCATTGTGTTTTGTCCATCCACAATAATGAAATTACCTTTATATATGTATAACATCGTAATTTCATGTCCAAATGTCATTAATCTACAAACATATTGTGCAGATAAATCATTAATGGATTTATATGTAAACCATACCTGAAAAATCTATGATAAAAATCATATTGACCAAATCCAAATCACTCATTGATGAAAATTGTACTTCCATAAGACTTCATTTCTCCCTTTAGGTCAGTATACATTGGCCCATAATTCGGAGAAACAAGTAGAAAGATGTTGGAAAAAAATTTCCTTCTAATAAAATTTTATGACTACAATGTCGCATTCCAAATAAAATTCATCATCACTAATATAAATAATTATATTATATATTTTAAAAAATATAATCCTCTTCTATATGGAAAAATATTATAACTGAATAATACTATTAAATAAATTTTTATATATTTAAAAATAAAAAATAAACACCCCACATATATTCAATCAATAAAAATTAAAAGACTATAAAATGACCTATATTTACATATCCCCAAATTATTATAAAATCATTAATAAAAATGAGTTGAGTGGTGTAAAACAAACAATTATACATGTCAGGAAAAAGAAATCCATCTCTATAAATGAAAGAGAGATCCATCATCAGTTATAGAAAACTATCCTATCTCTTATAACCATTTCCTAGGAACACTTATGCTTCAAGCCTTACAAAGTATCTAATGTGCATATTTATCTCTGTGGTGGTTATGGAAGTCCCTTTAAAGAGATATATATAGTTGGGATACATTATTTGATATTCATTAAGAGATAATAAACATAATATTATTCATTACACCAATAGGTTATATAACTCTCATTTACTCTATTATATCATTTGTTGTGGTGTTCAAAAAACAATTAAAAATATTTCATACGTTGATATTTTTATTAACGAAATTTATTTAAATAATACTAATGTGTTTTTTATTATATATATTCAAAACATGAAAATAAATGTGTAAGTGAATCCTTAGTATTGGGTGTTTATAGTAGGGATTATAAGGTACAATTATTTATTGGAACCAATAATATAAAGTATATGACAATTATATAATCATTTGAGTCTCGGGAATAGTCCTTAAACTTTCAATGTACATATATTGTTGTAGAAAGTGGTTCTTCATTTTGGTTGGTTTGGTATAAGATTCATCCAATGAAAGAATATATTGGTCTATGATTTTGTTATTTATTTATTGTGAGATTAAAGATCATCTATGGAACAGACACATTATATCATAGTCCAATGCGACCTATGGAACAAAAGGGACTTCATAATGTGATTATAAAATATAATTTATAGATGTGGTTTTAAGAAAATAATGATATTGAAAGAAAAAATTTACTACATCACCATATTTGAGATGTTGAGAACACAATTCCAAAATTATGGCTACTTGAAAATAACTTGTGTTGTTATTATTCTCTTATTTCCAATTATATATAAATAGATTTTTTAAAATTATTTGGGATTTTATTTCTATAAAACATCCACTACTGTCAATCCATTATATAGGGGTTTTCAATACATATAATGGGAAATTGTGGAACCAATGTGTAAAATAAGGAAGAAAAATCTCTATGATAATTATGCATTCCTTTAAGGGATAATTCAATGAGGATCTTGGATTTTAATATGGAGAATAATAAGGGTGAACACATGACCCAAATTTGAGTGTAAATTCTATTTTAGGGACAAATTCAAATCATTAATATATGAAAATTTTATGTCAAATTTATAATTATTTTTTAGGAAAAGGTTACATCTCTATTCCATGTTCATGTGTATAGTAATATAATAAAGAGAGCATCAAGATTAGTATGATTTTTCTATACGGATGATCCATCCATTTAATATTGTTGAAGAACCTTGTCAAACCATTAGATTATTTATGGGATTTCTCAATATATCTATTATCATAATATTTCATCTAATATCCACACACACTTACAAATATTGGTAAATGGATATGGTATTTACTATATTAGTGTCCATTAATTCACACACCCTTAGCTGTGTTATAAAAAAACTTTCTCCTGGAGTATGTTTTCAATGAATTATTGAAGTGCATCAATGCACATTTCATATAATCAATGTTTAAATTTATTGAGTAATTATTTTCATGCTGAAATTTTTGGATATTTTTAATACCATAAAAAATTTGTCATTTGTTATATGTTATGTGATTCTATTTTTTTATTTATAGGATGAATCTATAAGTTTAATATTTTTGGTTACAAAATTATCAAATCACTAATATTTGTTTACTATCTTAATTTAGAGACAAAAGTTAAATTTATTGAATTAAATTATACTAAAAATAGTGGTATCAAAACAATTTCCTTATTTTACCTACACTTAAAAGGAATTGACATGAGTTATGAGATTAATGAATGTATGTGAAAAAAACTTGTAATTCTTTGTTACATTTCTGTCAAGAATTTTTTAAAAAAATGTTTTGGTTTTTCTTTTTTATGGATGAGTAACTGTGAGATAGAGTAGGTAGGAAACCTATAATTTTAATTCGTTTATTTTTTTTGGAAATTTCATGCTTAAATATAAGGGGTTTTAATATTATTTGGGATATTTCATGACATGTAATTGGAATATTCATTGAGTAATGGAAACTGGATAGAAGCAATGAACCGAATTCACATCTTTTTAATATTACATTAAATTTATATGGTACACATATTTAATGTTGAAACACTAGTTTTTAATGAAAATGAGATATATTTTTATTGAATAGTGTAATCAGTTATTACGTGATGTATAGTGGGTTTATAATCTAGGTTTATTACCAAGGGTTTGGTTTTGGCATTTGTTCTACATTAAATTCTTGTTTCATTCATATAAGATTCATTTTTCTGTAGATATTTGTTCTTTATAAGGGATTTTTTATTGACTCCATCCCACCTAGATCAGTTATCTCTACAATCGATCGCCATTTCAGTTGTATTTATTCTCTTCATAAATGTAATCTTGAAGGACCTTCGTTATATTTCTATCAGTTGTTCTTTTTCAAAATATTTCTTACGGGATTGTGTTTTCTATTGACGTTTTCAATTTCTTGACATTCCATGCAATATGAAGGCAATTCTAATCGTTTATTAACATTGTGGTCAAATTAAACCTTGATTGAACCATATTGAGGTATTTTTTTCTATAAATGGTTTAATTTAATATATTTAATGACATTATTTGTAAATTATGTTGTGTTTTTCATATTTTTTAGTGAAAAATAGTTGGAATTGATTTATTAGAGAATATTGTTTTTTTTAAAGTGATTTTTTTTGAAAATGGATTTAATTTATATAGAAATTTTTATTAGAACAATGATTTGTATTGTCTTGAAATTTATATTAATATATTAAATTGATTGAATTATCTTGAAAATGAATTAGAAAATTTCACATTTGGAACCATGGGGTGTTAGGAAAGAGACATCAGAATCCCTGTTTTGTGTAGAACCACTTGGAGGTAACCATTTCAAATATTGACTCGAAGAACATAATATTTATTGTATTCAATGTATACCTATTTAGGATTTTGAGTTTCTAGTATTGAGTGTCACATAGGCTTGATCCCAATATGGGTGGTTCTTTATTATTTGTCCCATGATTTCATTATCATGCATTTTTTTCACTTGTTTTTTTGTATGAGGTTATATCACAAAGAATGGCATGATAGGATTTTTCATTGATATTGGTTTACATATACCCATAATTAATCATTTATATGTTTTCATGTATTTACCATATCTGCCTATCTTATAACATTTTTTATAATATGATTTTATTTAATAATAAAAGGTTCCAAATTTGAAATTATTTTTAAATTCTTTGTAATTTTTAAAATACATTACAGAGATATCTAATTAAATTCTAATTTATTGTCATTATTGATATTTGACCATGTATTGAATTGTTTTTTTTGTATCCTACTAGAAATTAGATCATGGCCTTCTTGTTCCTTTGGGTGTTTATGGATATTGTTTTACTAGATTAAGGTAAAGGAAAGACAATATAATAGAATGAAGGTTTCCGTTGTTATTAATACTTTTGGTTCTGGTTGTTATGGAGTTGATTTTATGTCAAAATTGGATTGAATATACTATCTCGTTTACATTGTTCTAGTTTTTATTTTTTCCCTCTTTGGTATCTCATTTTCCCATTTGTACTCTTGTTATATGTATTTTTTTCATATATTCAAGTATGTATGTTTTTAATATCATATTTCAAAACTATCATGTGATGGGAATGTTCTGTTGGATTTTCATGATAACCCGGTTTTATCATTACAATTTGGTATTAGTGGGTTTCATCAGGCTAATGTGTGTTAGGAATGAATGAGTTATATTATGTGTCTTCGGTATACGAAAGTTATGACCATTTGAATTTTTACAGTAGGTTTAGAAATGGGGTCTTTCCATCTCATAACCATGACTAAAAATGTGATACCATAGATGTTCTAGGAATTTTTAATGGTTTTTATATTTGTAGTTAATCATATTTAATGGAAATTTGTTGTATTCATATATAAACGGATTTATTTCATTTTATATGTGGGTTTTTTGAAACACTGAATTAATAAATTTTTAAATATGTTTTATTTTTTAAAGATGTTGGTCCTAGTATATTATAATTTTCACAAGACTAATTAGTTTTTTTAATTTTTATAAAAATTATTCTCATAAGATATTTACCATATTTGAGAGAGTAATCCATAAGATAGGTTTCATAGGTGAATCCTCCATTGAACCCTACATTGGTAAAAACTATTATCTCCATTGTTTACAGTCTTTGTCACGTTGGTGTTGAAAATCATGATGTGTGGTGAACCATGGAACAAAATTTTCAATGAATCGCCCACCCGTACAGTTTCTTGTCAATATAACCAAGGGATCTGAGGTGTGTCTCGAGAAGATGAAGAGGATATTAAAATTCATGATGATTATAGATGCAAATCTGCTCGATTTTAACATGTATATGCATAACACATTGGGAAGGAGATAATGGGAATATATTTTGAATGTTATGATGTAAAATATATTTGCAATGAATCCTTAATTAATGTATTTGATCAATTATTTTACCCTAATACATTATATGTGGAAAATAACAAGAACATTTTATCCATAGAAAATTTGGATCATACTATTATAAATTATTCTTCCCATTTTCTTGTTTTGGTGCATCTGGAACTAGAGCTTATAAAAAATGGGTATAAAATAACATGGAAGATTTATTTATGACTATGAAATGGTAATTATTTCATTTTTAATACACTTGTTCCCTTATTTTTTTCAAGTATTTGAAATTTATGCTTTACCTAAAAAAGAAAAAGCTAGGAATACAATATTGGGTGGACCTTCTATAGGATTAGTAGTAATAAATGGTCTACCTTATGTCTAGAAAAGGAAGTAAAAGTTTAGTTTAAGATCATGAAATTTTAATAGAGATGAATGAACATTTTTTCCATGTACCTTTATCCTTGTTTTGAGTGTATAATTTTGGGATTTAAGTTGGGTTAATTTGGATTAAAATTAGTTTTTTTGTTGGGGATTTTGGCATTTAATTGTTGGCACATGGTTTTCCCAAACAATGGACCCTACCACAAAACCCATGAAACCATAGTCAAATATGGATTGCATGATGGTCCCATGGTTTTTAAAAACACGCACCCTCTTAGATGAAGTCATACACCCCTATAGGAGAGGTTCATAGTCATGGAAAAAGGTTAAGAAAACCATTTTCCTTTGAATAGTAAATCATGCATGTTAGATTTAGGCTTCCAAAAAATAATTCAGAAATTAATAAACCCACAATCTATGACCCTATTTAGATCCAATATATCCCTAATCATTTTGTATTTTTTGGATGATAAAAAATAGATTCTATTCTCTATAAAACTATATTCTTGATTACTCAAAGAGAATATTGAAGAACCTTCACTTTTCCTTAGGAGAGATTCATTGCCATTGTTTTACTCCCCCTTTAACATCTTCCTTCTATCCTTTGAAGTGGTGTTTTACATCAGTGGTAATTCATATAGATCATGGATATTAGTGATATAATCCACATAGGATTGGATCTATATTTTGATCTAGATATCATTCTCCATTGTGTAATTGAGTGTTGTTCTTCAATTATTGGATTTATATTGGTGATCATATTTCCAAGATCTTGATAAAAGTGTTTTAAATTGAAAATTTCATATTATATATTTAATTAAATATATTTAATAGTGAAATTTATATTTCCATGGTTTTAAAAATTCACATGTAACAAAAATAGAATAAATTGGCTTTTTGTGAGATGATTTATTGAGTTAAATTTGTGTGAAATTGATAATTAGTTGAATTGGATTAATTAATTTGATAATTAAATAATGTAATTATGTGATTATTTACATGATTTTATATTAGATATGTGGGGCTAGTAAATTAAATGGTATTAAGTAATTGGTTATTTTTTTAGTTATATAATTGATTAATAGTGGGAATAAAAGGATTTTTGTATTAACATTTAATGACTTGTGGGTCATGTGAATAAAACTTGATAAATGTGTGAAATTAGGAATTTTTTATCATATTCCATGATATTGAAATGTTGAACTAGGATTTTTTTGGTAATTAACATGGAATCTAAAAATGTAAAATGTTGATGGGCGGGTTAATTATTATTAATCGTATAAAATATTATATATGGTATATATTTTATTGATTGATAAATGATATATGGGAAAAATATTGGCCCATTAAATTCTTATAGGGAGCTATAAATTCAGTAAACAACCAAAATTGTTTCTTGTAAAAATGAGTGTGGGGCATGGATTGAGGCTCAAAATACCCAGATGTGATATTTTGTGTCGAGAAAGGACTGAGGCACCAAATACCAATGTATCATTGATGTGTTTGATTGGGTTATTGGGTCAAAATACCTAAAGGGTGGTAGACACAATGTTCTACACTAACGATATTGGAATTTTACATTGGTTCCAATTGACCATGATGTCAATTGATATGACATGAAAAATTTTAATCAAGGTATTATGATATGTGATATCCCTAATTGATAGTTTGGACACTAAAATATACTTAGTTACATATTTATAGTATGGATTTCAACATGAATCAAGGGATTTATATGGTTAATTAATGAATAATAAAATTTGATAATAGATTACATCATGTGTGGTACATAATCCTTTATACGGAATCATACACTATTACTAATAGGATATTGTTTTAGATGACATTGGTGTGGGTCAACTATGTCATATTGACCCCATAATCGGGATTCTTAATCTGTTCCTAAATATAAATCATGTACTCAAAACAAGATGAGGGAAAATACCATTTACTAAATTGATGAGTTGGGATAGAGCTTGGATGACATAACTAGATTTTGTGTCGGGTCCCCGTAGGGAATTTTTCTGTGTATTTATATTGTGTTTTAATGATGAAACATGACACTTATTATTTCATCGAATATAAACTATATATTTATTTATATTTTTTTTAGATTGGTTCACTTTGAGAATGTAGTTTTTTTCTTATTATATTATTATGCTTGTTTGTTATTGTCTATTGGTTCTTACTTGGTTTTTTTGGTAAAACACCGACCCAAGTTACCTAGAGTCGGTGCATTATTACATAACATTGGCATGATACAAGGAAATATTGTCCCGAAATATTGATCAGTTTAGTAGCCTTGGAAATACTAAATACATTAATAAGGTCAACATTACAACATGAAAAACAAAACAACACAAAATTATTCCATTAGAAGAATCCAAGCTTCCTAGATTATGCCTGCAAGTCACTCATAACTAATTTATTCACATCATGGGATAAATAAAACATAAAAAGGGGTGATCTCAGATGCTCATTAAGGATAACAATATAGTGGAAAGATTAAAAAATAATCATAAGCATTTAAGGAAATTTATAACTAAACAAAAGGATTTTTAACTTGAACTTCCATATAATATGGAAAAAATGAAATGAAATAATTCCATTTACTTTTTGACATGGATTTTATACTATTCGAATAATCACATGCAATATCAACAGCCACTTTCATAAATATGGAATACATAATTCCATACTATCATGACCACATAGTCAGGGCCTTGTGCCAAGACTACAATTAAGACATTGTCAAGGCCTCATGCCATGACACTAGTTAGTCTCATGAGACCTAACGATGCATCAAGGAGCTATAGTGGGATCCACCTGTTAATTACTAATTCCAATTCATTCCACGTATGAAAATTGTGAAACATAACATTAAAATTCGTATTAAAACTAGCATACGAAATGTCAATAATTTATCCACAAACAATGAAGGGCATAAAAATAGCACATCCATAGTCAAAAATAACTCATTAATACAATATGGAAGATTTTATTGTAACAGATTAACCTCATTCGAGTATAATGAAGGATATTCACATAGATGAAAATATTCATCAAAACTATTTGAGAGAAATATCCCCATTTTTATGATAACATTTAAAAGTCTCACTATTTAACAACACGCCGTTTAAAATTGATTCTAGAATCAAAGTGTCCCATACCAATTTGAAACTTTTAATGGAATTATAATTTGGAAACATTTGTGTCCATATAAATAAATCCTTAATACCATTTTTAAAACATGGACATTAATGAGAAAGATTTAGAATAATAAATCTGTAAAACATTTTAAAATGATATTTTAGTTAGAGATCCTATCCAAAATAGAAACACTTGAATACAATGAATTGAGGTAATAAAAACTTTTGAATATCTTGAGAATAAAGGGATCCATGATATACTATGTTAAAGTACATTATATACACCATATAAAATTGATTTGGTGTATAACAATAAATAAGTATCAATGGAATCAAAATTGAGATGAAATATCTTATAAAGATTGTATCCTTATGTTAAAGATAAATTAACGACATAATTATGTGGGAAAAATATAAATACACTCAATATTATTGGATATCCAGTGTAAATCAATCAGAGGACATTCACACATATTCTTGTAAAAACAACACCAATGAAGTGAATATTAAACACAAGAAATGGAGATTGAGTTAAAAAACACTCTTATCAATTTCATATTGATGTCATGAGAATTTACCAATGGAGTGATTATGTGTATAAAATGTATATCCACAGAAAGGGTAGTGGAAATTATAACATAAGAAAATTAATAGTGATTCCACACATAATATTGGTGTAAAATAATCAACGAAGTATGCGTAAAGCCAAATGAGTGGAAATAGAAATTTCAAATTACCATATCGATTTTGTAACATACGAATCATAGACCCATGAAATAATGATCATACAATTATGATGAAAATATCCATAAATTAATTTATATTACACAATGAAAACAATCATTGGGCCGTACACACACCACATGCAATAAATAAGTGGTGAACAATGGAAATCTCACTAAATTAAAAGTGAGATATGAAACCCCTTACATTGTAACTTTTCCTTGGTCTAGGGTAGTTTATCCTCCTGTATAATTGTAAAATAATTTTTATTGAATAATACAATAATTATATACATTAATATGATATCATATATTATATTTTAACATTGATTTGTTAATAATATCTTAGTATTATCGTCGTTTCATATGCCAACAGATTCGTTTATCTTTATATTCATTGTTATGTGACCCATATTTTATATGGATGGGATGTATATTATTCATATCTAGAAATATATCTAGTAATTAAAAATTATTTTTAATCATCAAATGAAAATTATTCTTGAATGGATATGATTGGGAATGAATCTCTTCGTGTTCGTTGAGACGGTAGTCCATACGTCTGCACGAGTGACAATGTCTTTATTTTGATATTAAAATTCTATATAAATGGATGGTGTGTCATATATACATAATAATTATCATATTATATTTATTATTTACATGAATTAAACATCATTATTATACTCATCCATATAATAATGTATTGAATTACAATTACACCACTACTTGGAGACAGAAAGCCGTAAGAATGCATATATGGTGACATGTCATTCAAAGGATGTATATAATACAGAATATGGTAGTATCATATTTATAATAACATCAAATTTTATAGAATATACTGGATTTATTATTTTATAATGGAAATAACAAATAAAGAATAAGTGGAAGGAGAAAGGATCCTGAAAGTGGGTGGTGAAATCATTACCTCTTCTTCGGGTTCTTCATTTCTATTTGATCAAAATTACCCCGTAGGTTGGTTTTCTGTACAATATAAGGCCTCTAGGTTGAATTGAGTGAAGTTTATAGGATATTTGGTCAGGTTTTGGCTGAACCAAAAGTCTTTTAATGTATTAATTTCAGAGAAGTTGGAGTTCTCTTTTATAAGAGGTGTGAGGGGAACCTTAGGAAAAACTTAAAATATTATTTTATAATAAATTTTATTCGGATTATAATGGATCCAAAGTAACTTATTTGGAGGCTAAGGTGTGGATGGGTCTAAATCCTATATCCCAATATATTTTAGATAGGTTTGGATACTATAGTAACTTTCTCATTTATATTTAACTCTTAGTTGAATAGTTTTAAATTAACCATGTTTGTTTGTATTTTTATATTATATGGTTAATAAACATACTATAACAAGAAAATATAACACCAATAGGTTAATTTTTAATTTATATAACCTTATATAATTCATTTTTCCGAGAAATAGGTTTTGGAATCGAATATCAATTAATAATATAATATTTGTTTTAAATACTCTTTTATGTCAATTTTCACAGAATTTAGTATTTTGATTTTTCTAAATACATAACAGCATTATTAATTAGACAAAATTCATCTAACCATCCCTAATATGTCATATTAACCAATAAAATTAGTGTAATTCATTAAAAGTCTCAAATTACATTTATTTGGATATTTATAATATAAATTATTTTAATATTTCATTAATTATGTAATTACTGCACCACCATTGTGTCATAAAAAATTAAATTATATAATGTCTAAAAATAATAAATAAATTACAATTATGTAGTAAACCTTTTATGTTTTCTAATGAATATTTATAATCCAATTTATCTCATGTGTAACCCTATATTAAAAATGTTTTAGTTATTAAACATTGATTTTTACTCTTTTAACTCTTCTTTGATTTAAATAATAATAAATGTCATAATCTATTCCATGTGGAACAAAGTGGTACATATATTATTCCAATGGTTGTTTTTGGTCGAATTATATATATCCAATAGAATTAGGACATGTTTTAGGGTAATAATTATATCATTTTTACCCTTAATTACCCTATTTACTTTTTATCGTGGTAAATAAAAGTAAAAAGATAATATTCACCAAAAAGTATTTTTATCTTATTGAACCAAATTTTACTCCCTGATATTAACCATGTATCTCATATTTTTTAAATTCCACTCACATAAGTGGAAAAATTATGTTTTATGTGAATTTGGAAAATCTCCTAGAAGGTGGGTAAAAGACGTTGAAAAGTTATATAAAATTTTTATATATCTAAAATTATTAAAAACATACTCCAATGAATTACATTGAACATATATAGGTATTATGTATCTATTTTGACCTTAATTAAATTTAAATAAAATAAATAATTATTTAAATAAAAATTCTGTTTTAAACTATAACTCATGTTTCTTCACTATTCATTAAAAATTGAATGTTTTCAGAAAAATACAAAAAATTCACCCTAAGCTAATTTCGATATTCCAAATCCAAATATGAAGTCCATTTTTAATGATAAAATTTATAAAATTTCAAAAAAGTGGGTATTTATATTCATGATGGATAGTTTGATAGATTGTAGTGTGTGTTAAACTCGAAGTTGTGTACAACAGAAGCTACTATTTTATTCAAAGATATGTGAACAAGGGAAGATTGAGGTGTTAAATTCTCCCCTCCATCAATAAATTGTGTCCTCAAAATTTTTAAAATTGGACATGGAAATATAATGGAAAGTCCCACATCGGAAAAAGAGTCAATAAAACTATCACATTAAAAAAATAAAGAGAAGTACAAAGGTCACCCTAGATAACCCATAATAGGATTCCATGTAGGAAAAAATGCTTATGGAAGACAAAATATGTGTCATATTATGATGGATAGGGATATAAAGCATGATCAGGAGAAAGATAACAACAAGAAAACCACAATCTTGTGATGGTACAAATGGTCATTAGTTTCCCTGTTGGAAAATTTAACGGGAACCATTTTTTTTAAGTTACATTATATAAAGGTGAGGAATTTATTTATGAAATTTACTAAGAACATAAAGAGATATACTTAGTTTTTAATTTGAAATTTATTCTTTAATAAAATTCTACCACTAACTCAATTTTTTTAAATGATGAGTATTCAAGAAAACTTGGTCACACTAGAAGAGATAGAATAAAATTCTAAAGAATAACATGATCCTAAAAGGATAAACTATTTATTGACCTTTTCTTTAGAGGTTAATCAAAACCAAAATGGTTAGTACAATAACTGAATATCCCCCAAAAGGATATTCCTTTAGAGAAATAAACCCTAATCTTAATTTCTTAAATTAAACAAACAATACCCCATTGTTAAATAAATACCATTCATTAAACAGTTTCCCTTAAAATCCTTCAATATAATACAATATAATATTGAAACCCAAAAATTATAAGAAATTGGTTATGTAGTCTTCCACGTTAAATTGTATATCAAATGACATCAACTACTCTCAATGTAACATACATAAACGTAATTAACTTAATATTATCTATTATAGGTTAATCATTTCCATAAATATCCCAAATCACTATAAATCCACACAAAAAACATATATAAATATCCACCATTACTCCTCAAATGAAATCATATAGTATTCTATTTTCCTTGGGCAAATAGTGTTCCCTACAGAGCGAACATATTCCAAAATAACATTTATCACATAATCACCAAACCATTTTTCATATACTAAGGGTATTCATTTGATAAGACCTAAGATCCCAAATCAAATTATTATTTATCAAAAGAATCATTTTAAAAAATAATAATTAGTCACACTAACCAGGGAGTTCACGTAGTCCAGTGGTTGGCGATAAATCCCAATCACACTATGGTTGCGAGTTCGATTCCCACAGATTTTTCTGATGCGAAGGGTTGTCACACGGTCTGCATGTTGAATAACCACAAGAAATATCAATAACCACTTTCATAAATATGGATTGCATAATTCCAGACTATCATAACCACATATTCAAGGCTGTGTGCAAAGACAACAAATAAGATTTTGTCAAGGCCTTGTACCAAGACACTAGTTTGTCCCATGATACCTACCGATGCATTGAGGATCTATAGTGGGCTCCATCTGTTAGTTACTAAGTCCAATGAATTCTTCATATGAAAATTTTGAAACATAACATAAACATTCGTACTAAAACTATCATACGAAATGTCAATACATTCCCTCAAAATATGAATGGTATAAAAATAGCACATCAATAGTCCAACATAATTCATTCAATACAATATTGAAGATTGTATTGTAACAGATTAACCTCAATTGAGTATAATAAATTATATTGACATAGATGAAAATAGTCATCAATAATATTTGAGAGAAATATCCACCTTTTTATGAAATCATTAAAAAGTCTCACTATTTATCAAGAAGCCGTTTAAAATAGATTTTTGCATCAAATTTTCCCATACCACGTGGATACTTTTAATTGATTATAATTTGAAAACATTATTGTCTATATAAATTAATCCTTAAAACCATTTTTAATTCAAGGACATTAATGAGAAAGATTTAGAATAATAAATCATTAAAACATTTCGAAATGATATTTTTGTTACAGTTCGTAAACAAAAGAGAGACACTTGAATAATAATAATTGAGGTAATCAAAACGTTTTAATATCATTAGAATAATGGGATTCATGATATACTATGTCAAAGTACATTATATACACCATATAAAAGTGATTTGGTGTATAACTACAAAAAACATTCAATGGAATGTAAATTGAGATGAAATCTCTTATAATGATCGTATCCTAAGGTTAAGGATAAATCAATGAAATAAATATGTGTGACAAATATAAATACACTCAATATTATTGGATATTCATTATAAACAAATAAGAGGACATTCACACAAATTCTAGTAAAAACAACATCAATGACATGGATATTCAACTCAAAAAATGGAGATTCAGTTAAAATTTCTCTTATCAAGTTCATATCGATAACATGAGAATTTACCAATGGATTAATTATGTGTATAATAATTATATAGACATAATGGGGAGTGTAAATTATGACATAAGAAAATGAATTGTGATTCCACACATAATCTTGGAGTATAATAATAAATGAACTATGTGTAAAGCCGAATGAGTGGAAATTGAAATTTCACATTCCCTTATAGATTTTTTAAATTACGGATCATAAAACCATTTAAGAAGGATCATAATATGATGATTTAAATATTCATAAATTAATGTATATTTCATAGTGAATACAATCATGGTCAGTACACACACAACATGTAAAAAATAAGTGGAGAACAATGGAAATCTCACGGAATTAAAAGTGAGATAAGAAACCTCATACTGTGTAATTTTTCCTTGGTCAAGGGTAGGATAACCTATATTATAATGTAAAAATAATGTTTAGTGAATTATAAAAGAATTATATACATTACTATGTTATCATATATGATCTTTTAACATTGATTTGTTAATAATATCTTAGTATTATCCTCGTTTCGGGTGTTAACAGATTCATTTTACTTTATATTCTTTGTTTTGTGAGACATATCTGTTATGGATGGAATTTATTTTATTCAAATAAATAATGATATAGAGTCCTTAAAAATTATTTTAAATCATCAAATGAAAATTAGCCTTGAATAGATACAATGGGGAATGAATCTTATCAGGTTTGTGAAGACGGTAGTCCGTCCGTACGTACGAGCGACAATATTATTTTTTTGATATTAAAATAATATATAATTGGATGATGTGTTATATATAAAAAATAATTATAATTTTATATTTATTATTTACATGAATTACACAACATTATTATACCCATCCAAATAATAAAGTATTGTATAAAAATTACACCACGACGTGGAGACGGTAAGTCGTAAGCACGCACTTATGGTGACATGGCATTCGAAGGATGGATAGAATACTGAATATGGTTGTACCATATTTATAATAACATAAATTTATATAGAATATATTGGAGTTATTATTTGAGAAAGGAAGTAAAAATAAAGAATAAGTGGACGAAGAAATGAAATTGAAAGATGGTGGTCTAATCATTACCTCTTTTTCGGGTTCTTTCATTCGATTTTACCAAAAGGGATCTGGGGGTGGTTTTCTGATCAAACTAAGGACACTAGGTTTATGTGAGTGAAGTTTATAGGATATTTGTTCAGGGTTTGGCCGATATAAAGGGATTTGATGGTATTAATTTGATAGAAGGGGGAGTGCCCGTTTATAAGAGGGGTGAGAGGAACCTTAGGAAAAACTTAAAATATAATTTTATAATAAATTCATATTCGTTTTATAATGGATCCAAAGTGTCATATTTCGAGTATAAGGTGGCGATTGGTCGAAATACTTTCAACAAATAGATTTTAGATAGGTTTGGTCACATAATTAACCTTATCATTTATATTTAACTCGTAGTTGAATTGTTTGACATTTAACATGTATCTTTTTATTTTTATGTTGTTTAGTGAATAAAATTAATATAACAATCCAACAGAACCCCAATTTGTTTCTTAGTAATATATATAAACATATATAAGTCATTTGGACGAGCCTAATATTTTAGTAATAAAATATCAATTAATAATATAATATATTTTTTTAAAAACTCTTTTATGTCAATTTTGACACTATTTTGTATTTCGTTTTTTCTAAATTAATAACAACATTGTTACTTCAAAAAAAATTCATCTTACCAACCCAAATATGTCATATTAACCTAGAAAATTAGTTTATTTCTTAAAAAGTCTCAAATTAAATTTATTTGGATATTTATAATATCAATTATTTTAATATATCATTAGTTATGTAATTACTACATCACCTTTGTGTCATAAATATATTAAATTATTTAACATCTAAAAATTATAAATAAAATACCAGTATGTATGAAATATTTTTTTCTTTCTAATTAATATTTATAATAAAATTTATCTTATGCGTAACCCTATTTTAAAAATTATTTAGTTATTAATCATTAATTTTAACTCATATAACTCTTCATTGAATTAAATAATAATAAATGTACTAATCTAATCCAGGTGGACCAAAGAGGTACATATTTTATTCCAAAGGATTTTTTTGGTCGAATAATTCATTGACAATAGAATTAGTACATGTGTTAGGGTAATAATAATTTCATTTTTACTCTTAATTATTGTATTTACTTTTAACAATGGTAAATAAAAGTAAAAGGTTATTATTCACAAAAAATTATTATTATTTTATTGAACCACATTTTACTCTTCATATTAAACATTTCTCTTGAATTTTTGGAATTCCACTCACAGAAGCTGTAAAATATGGTTTTATGTGAATTTGTAAATTCTCCTAGGAGGTGGGTAAAAGACTGTGGAATGTTCAATAAAATTTTTATATCTCTAAAATTATTCTAATCTAATTCCAATGAATTACGTTGAACTTATATAGGTATTTTTTATATATTTGGACCTTAATTAAATTTAAACAAAAAAATAAATATTTAAATAAAAATTCGGGTTTAAACTATAACTCAGGGTTTTTTCATTATTCATCAAAAATTGAATGTTTTTAGAAAAATACCAAAAATTTACCATAAGAAAATTTCGATATTCTGATTCCTAAAATGAAGTCCATTTTGGATGTTAAAATTTATAAAAATATAAAAAGTGGGTAGTAAAATTCAGAACAGATGGTTTGATTGGTTGGGGTGTGTATTAGAACTCAAAGTTGCGTACAACAAATGCTACTGTATTATTCAAAGAGAAGCATACCGTAGAATCATGGGGTGTTACATTCTCCTCTCCTTCAATAAATTGAATCCTCACAATATTTAAAATTGACCATAGTAATATAATGGAAAGTCCCTCCTCAGAAAATGATTCAATAAAACAATCACTTTAAAAGAAAAAGAGAAATACAAAGCTCACCCAAGATAACCCATACTGGGATTCTATGTGGGAAAACATGGATATGGAAGATAAACAATGTGTCATGTTCTGATGGAGAGGGATAGAAAACATGATTAGTAGAATGTTAACAATAAGAAAACCACAAAATTTTGATGGGACAAATGATCATTAGTTTCCCAGTAGGAAAAGTAAACAAACAACATTTTTTTAGGTTACATTACATAAAAACGAGGAATTCATTTATGAAATTGACTAAGAACATAAAGCGATATACTTATTTTTTAAATATATTTTCATTCTTTAATAAATTTCAACCACTAATTCATTTTTTTTAAACAATGGGTATTGAAGAAGTCTTGGTCACACTAGAAGATCAAGAATAAATTTATAGAGAATCACATGATCCACAAAGGATTAACTATATATTTACATTGTGTGTAGAGATAAATCCAAACCAAAATGCTTAGTATAAGATCTGATGATCCCCCAAAAGAATATTCCTTTAGAGAAAGAAACACTAATCTTAATTTCTCAAATTAAACCGACAATACCCCAAAGTTAAATAAATACCATTCAATAAACTATTGTCCTTAAAATCCTTTAATATAATCCAATCTAATATTGAAATCCAAAACATAGAATAAGTTGGTTATGTAGTCTTCCACGGTAAATTCAATATTAAAATGACAGAAACTACTCTTAATTTCACATAGTTAAAAGTAATTAACCTAATCACATATTCTCAATTATAGGTTAATCATTTCCCTAAATAACCCCAATCACTATAAATCCACAATAAAAACATAGATAAAAATCTACCATTACACCTCAAATAAAATCCTATAGTATTATATTTTCCTTGGTCATATAGTGTTCCCTACAAATTAAACATCTTCATTAATAACATTTATCACTTAATCACCAAACCATTTTTCATATATTAAGGGTATTCATTTGATAAGACATAAGATCCAAAATCAACTGATTATTTATCAATAAAATCATTTAACTAACAATATTTAGTCACACTAACCAGGGACTTCACGTAGTCCAATGGTAGGCAATAAATCCCAATCACACTCTAGTTGTGGGTTCAATTACTACAACATTTTCTGACGCAACGGGTTGTCACACGGTCTGCATGTGGTCATTTTTGGAATATTATATTTTATAACAGTACCAAAATGAGAAAAATTCTTCAATATAATATAACCAAAAATTTTATCACATTCCTCTCATTTTCATCCAAAAATATAATAACTTGTAATTTCCTCAAACCCAATTATCATATAAAACCAAATAGTTATTTATAACTATATTCAATAGAGAAAAGATAATTCCCCCTCAAATATCATTATAACATGGAATACTAGACGGTTACAAATACAAGAGAAAATTTTGTCTAAGTAATTCCATCAACATGGAGCACTAATACTTTTAAACATTTCTCCAAACATTTATTTGAATATAGCTTCTTCATTGACCAATAAAATATCCTATGGAATAGGGAATTCACTCAGGTAATGTTCCGGTCCCCAAAATTTACAGAAAATGACTATAAATGGATTCTTGGGACTATTTTTATTTTCTTATATAGTACTTTTCATTTTTCCTCTGCAATTCATCACTTTATGTTCTTCTTTCCCACACTTAAAGAATTTCTTTGTACCATTGAGACACTTTCCTGGGTGTCTCCTTCCACATTACCTACATGATGGAAATTGAAGATTTTTTTTCTCTATGGTATCCACTACTAGATCTCTTATCATTCATCACCATTCCCTTTCTTATTGATTACAAGAGTTGGTTAATATATATGTTTTTGATCGTATTTTTAGAAAACTGATTTTGCATAAACATGATATCTTTTACTCCTATAAAAATTCAATTTTTTCACATTTCCACCACCATTCCCACCTTGAACATAATTGTCAAAGTTACCATGATATCTTTGGAATCCATCAATTGACTAAATTTAGAAAGAATTGTGTGATTAATAGTAGTCATAAAATCATTTAGAGAATATCATGGCACCATATTCTCAATTTGAAACTCCTTAGGATTACCCAATGTCATTTATTCTCATTTTATATTAAAATACATCAAATTGGTTTGTAAAAAAATGTAAATTATCCTATTCATATCCCCCGGGAGTGTCGTAACCAAGACTGCAGAAAGGCCCATTGTCAGGCACCAGTTCCCGTTCGAGTCTAGCTCAAAGCGGTGTTTTTGGGTTTTACCCCTAGGTACATTTTTGCCAGAGCCTCCTATACCTGCTCGTATCCCGAAATGGATGTATTTCATGGAAAACTCACAAAATATATACAATACCAAAATACTATGAATGTTATTCTATACTAATTCTCAAAGTCTATCTGAGGGATATGTTCTATAATCAGTGATTATTTAAATCTAGTTTCCATGGTTTATACTAAACATCTTCTTATACTAACTATAACACCACAAAACTAGTTTCCTAGAGTCTGTGCATTATTACATAACATTAGTATGATAAAAGGAAATCATGTCCTGAATGACCGATCAGTTTAGTATCCTTGGAAATACTAGATACATTAATAAGTTCAAAATTACAACTTGAAATTAAAAAAACCCTAAATTATTCTGTTAGAAACATCCAAGCTTCCTAGATCAGGAAATCATGTCATTAATAAATAACTTCATCACATCATGGGAAAAACATAGAAAGGGATGATCTCAGATGCTTAGTGAGGATAACAATATAGTGGAAACATTAAGAAATAAGAATAAATATTTAAGTAAATGTATATCTAAAACAAAATCCATTTAAACTTTTACTTTAGAATAATATGGAAAAATTGAAATGAAATAATTCCATTTAATTATTCACGAGGATATTATACTAGTCGAAAAATCACATGCAATATCAATAACCACCTTCATAAAGATAAAATGCATAATGCTAGACTATCATAACCACATAGTCAAGGACTTGTGCTAATACTAAAATAAATTGTGAAGGCGTTGTGCCAAGACTCTAGTTTGTTTCATGAGACCCACCGATTCATCGAGGAGCTATAGCAGGCCCCACCCATCATTAAATATGTCCAATTCATTCCACATATGAAAAGTTTGATACATAACCTAAACATTCGTATTAAAACTAGCATATGAAATGTCAATACATTATCCATAAACTATGAATGGTATAAAAATAGCACATCCACAGTCAAACATAACACATTAAATACAATATGAAAGATTGTATTGTAACAGATTAACCTCAATCGAGTACAATGAAGGATACTGACATAGATGAAAATTGTCATCAAAACTATTTGATAGAAATATCCACCTTTTTTATGATAACATTTAAATGTCTCACTATTTATCAAGAAGCTGTTTAAAATAGATTTTTTAATCAAAGTGTCCCATAACACTTTAAAACTTTTAATGGAATTATAATTTTAAAACTTTAATTTCCATATAAATAAATCCTTAAACCCATTTTTAAATCATGGACACTAATGAAAAATATTTAGAATAACAAATCATTAAAACATTTTAAAATGATATTTTAGTTAGAGTTCCTAACCAAAAGAGAGACACTTTAATACAAATAATTGAGGTAATAAAAACATTTTTATGTCATGATAATAATGGGATTCATTATATACTATGTCAAAGTACATTATATAGACCATATAAAAGTGATTTGGTGTATAACAACAATGAAGTCTCAATGTATTGAAAATTGAGATGAATTCTCTTATAAAGACTGTATCCATAGGTTAAGGATAAGTCAATGACATAATTATGTGTGAAAAATATAAATACACTCGATATTATTCGATATGTAGTGTAAATCATTCAGAGGACATTCACACATATTCTTGTAAAAAAACACCAATGAAATGGATATTTAACTCAAAAAATAGATATTGAGTTAAAATTACACTTGTCAAGTTCATATTGATGACATGAGAATTTACCAATGGAGTTAATATTTGTATCAAATGTATATTTACGGAAAGGGGAGTGGATATTATGACATAATTAAATTAATAGTGATTCCACACATAATCTTGGAGTAAAATAATCAATGAAGTATGCGTAAAGTCGAATGAGTGGAAATTGAAATTTCAAATTCCCTTATCGATTTTGTAACATAAGAAACATACACCCATGAAATAAGTATCATAAAATGATTATATAAATATCCATAAATTAATGTATATTACACAATGAATACAATCATGGTCAGTACACACACTACATGCAATAAATAAATGGTGAAAAATGGAAATCTCATAGAACTATAATTGAGATAAGAAACCCCTTACTTTATAATTTTTCCTTTTTCGAGGTTAGGTTAAACTCTTGTATAATGGTAAAATAATTCTTATTGAATTATAAAATAACCATATAGATTAATATGATATCATATATGAACTTTTAACATTGATTTGTTAATAATATCTTAGTATTATCATCATTTTGGATGTTAACAGATTCATTTTCCTTTATATTCATTGTTATGTGAGCCATATTTGTTATGGATGGGATGTATATTATACATATCCAAAATGATATCAATTCCATAAACATTAATTTTAATCATTAAATGAATATTAGTCTTTAATGGATACGATGGGGGATGAATCTCATCGCATTCATGGAGACGGTAGTCCGTATGTACACACGAGCGACAATATCATTTTTTGATATTAAAATAATATATATTTGGATGGAGTATCATATATACAGAATAATTATCATATTATATTTATTATTTACATGAATTACACATCATTATTTTACCCATCCAAATAATCATGTATTTAATAACAATTACACCACAACGTGGAGACGATAAGTCATACGTACGCACGTATGGTGACATGTCATTCAATGGATGGAGAGAATAATGAATAAGGTTGTACCATATTTATAATAACATCATATTATATAAAAGATACTAGATTTATTATTTTAGAATAGAAATAACAGAGAAAGAAGTAGTGGAAGAAGTAATGAACTTGAAAGGGGGTGGTGAAATCATTACATCTTCTTCGAGTTCTTCCTTTCGATTTGATCAAAAGGGATACTTAGGTTGGATTTATGATCAATATAAGGCCTCTAGGATGAATTTATGGAAGTTGAGAGGATATTTGGTCAGGTTTTGTCCCAACCAAAAGTATTTAATGCTATGAATTTGAGATAAGGGGGAGTGCCCTTTTATAAGAGGGGTGAGGGGCACCTTATGAAAAACTAAAAATATTATTTTATAATAAATTAATATTCGATTTATAATTGATCCAAAGTAACTTATTTAGAGTCTAAGATGGAGATGGGTCGAAATAATTTCATCCAACAGAATATAGATAGGTTTGGGTCACTATATTAACCTTTTCATTTATATTTAACTCTAAGATGAATTGATTGACATTTACCATGTGTCATTGTATTTTTATATTACATGGTTAAGAATCATAAAATAACAAGCCAAGAGAACCCCAAGTGGTTCATTATTAAGATATATAACCTTATCTAAGTCATTTTTCCGATCCTTATATTTTTGGAGTAGAATTTCAATTAATAATATAATATTTGTTTTAAAAACACTTTTATGTCAATTTTGACACTATTTGGAATTATGATTTTTCTAAATTCATAACTGCATTATTACTTCAAAAAAAATTCATATAACTAACACTAATATGTAATATTAACCTATTAAATTAGTTTAATTCATAAAAAGTCTAAAAATTACATTTATTCGGATATTTATAATATAAATTATTTTAATATTTCATTAATTGGGTAATTACTGCATCACCATTGTGTCATAAATATATTAAATTTTTTAATGTTCAAAAATTATAATTAAAATACCATTATGTTGGAAATATTTTAATAATTAAAATTATTATTTATAATCAAAATTATCTTATGTGTAACCCTATATTAAAAAAAATTTAGTTATTAAACATTGAGTTTTACTTTTTTAACTCTTCATTGAATTAAATAATAATAAATGTCCTAATCTAATCCATGTGGAAAAAATAGATTCATATTTTATTCCAAAGGTTGTTTTTGGTCGAATTATACATAACCAATAGAATTAGGACATGTGTTATTGTAATAATAATATAATTTTTACCCTTAATTACCCTATTTACTCTTAACCATAGAAAATAAAAGTAAAAAGTTAATATTTACCAAAAATTATTTTTATATTTTTGAACCACATTTTACTCCTTGATATTAACTATGTCTCTAAATTTTTTGAAATTCCACTCAGAGAAGTTGTAAAATTATGTTTTATGTGAATTTGTAAATTCTCTTATGAGGTGGGTAAAATACGGTTAAAAGTTTAATAAATTTTTATATATCTAAAATTATTATAGACTAACTCCAATGAATTAAATTTAACATAAATATTTATTATGTATCTATTTTGACATTAATTAAATTTAAATAAAATAAATAATTATTTTAATAAAAATCCAGTTTTTAACTATAACTCATTGTTTTTTCACTATTCATCAAAAATTGAATGTTTACAGAAAAATACCAAAAATCCACCCTAAGATAATTTCGATATTACGAATCCAAAAAATAAATTCAATATTGAAAGATAAAATTTATAAAATTTCAATAATTGGGTATTACTATTCATAATGGTTATTTTGATTGGTTGTGGTGTTGGTTAAACTCGATGTTCCGTACAACACTTGCTACTGTATTATTCAAAGAGAAGCATATCGTTGATGATTTGGGTGTTACATACTCTCCTCGATATATAAATTGCATCCTAAATTTTTTTTAAAATTGTGCTTATGAATATAATGGAATGTCCCAAATTGGAAAAAGAGTCAATAAAACTATCACTTTAAAAGAAAGAACGAGAATTATAAAGGTCACCCAAGATAACCCATACTTGGATTCCGTGAAGGAAAACATGGATATGGAAGATAAAATAAGTGTCATGTTCTAATGGAGAGGGATAGAAAACATGATTAGGAGAAAGTTAACAACAAGAAAACCATGATGTTGTAATGGGACAAACGTTCATTGGTTTCCCAGTAGGAAAAGTAAATGGGAATCTTTTTTTAAGTTACATTACATAAAGGTGATGAACTTATTTTTGAAATTCACTAAGAACATAAAGAGATATATTTAATTTTTAAGTTGATCTTCATTCTTTAATAAATTTCTACAACTAACTCATTTTTTAATGGATGAGTATTCAATAAGACATGGTCACACTAGAAGTGATATAATAATCTTCTAGAGAATCACATGATCTAAAAAGGATAAACTATATATTTACCTTGCCTTTAGTGATTAATCAAAACCAAAATGGATAGTATAAGAACTAATGATCCCCCAAAAGGATATTACTTTAGAGAAAGAAACACTAATCTTAATTTCTCAAATTAAAACAAGAATTTCCCAAAGTTAAATAAATACCATTAAATAAACAATTTTCCTTAAAATCCTTCAATATAATCCAATCTAATATTAAAACCCAAAACATAGATGAATTTGGTTACGAAGTCTTCCACATTTATTTGTATCTCAAATGACATAAACTACTCTTAAAGTCACATAATTTAAAGTAATTAACCTAATCACATATTCTCTATTATAGGTTAATCATTCCCATAAATAACCCAAATCACTATAAATCCACAATAAATACAAAGGTAAAAATCCACAATTACTCCTCAAATTAAATCCTATAGTATTCTATTTTCCTTGGGCATATAATGGACCCTACAATGTGAACATATTCCAAAATAACATTTATCTCTTAATCAACAAACCATTTTCCTATAATATGGGTATTCATTTGACAAGGCATAAGATCCCAAATCAACTTATTATTGATCAATAAAATCATTTTACTAAAAATAATTAATCACATTAACTAGGGACTTCACCTAGTCTTGTGGTAGGTGATAAATACCAATCACACTCTATTTGTGGGTTCAATTCCCATAGCTTTTTCTGTCACGACGGGTTGCCACTCGGTCTATGTGTTGTCATTTTTCAAATATTATATTTTATAATTGTACCAAAATGAGATAAATACCTCAAAATAATATAACCACAAATGTTATCTCATACCTTTAATTTTCGTCCCAAAATATAATAACTTGTAATTTCCTCAAACATTATGATTATATAAAACCAAATGGTTATTTATAACTATATCTACAAGTGAAAAGATAAATCTTCCTCAAATATCATTCTCACATAGCATACTGGAGGGTTAAAAATACAAGAGAAAATTATTCCCACGTAATCCAATCAACAAGGAGAACTAATACTTTTCAACATTTCCCTAACAATTAATTTCCATATAGCATTTTCTATGACCCAGAAAATTTCCTATAGAATAGGACATTCACTCGGGTAATGGCCATGTCCCCTACATTTACGGCAAATGACTATAAATGGAATGTAGGGACCATTTTTATTTTCTTCCATTTTACACTTCATTTTTCCTCTGAAATTATTCACTTTATGTTCTTATTTACTGCACATAAAGCATTTATTTGTTCAATTGAGACACTTTCCTGGGTGTCTCCTTCCACATTTCAGATATGAAAGAAATTTAGGATTCTTTTCTCCATGGTCTCTATTACTAGTGCTCTTATCATTCATCACCTTTCTCATCATTGATGAGTCTGAGAGTTAGTTAATATATATTTTGTAGATCATCTTTTTGGATAACTGCTTTGGCATGAACACAATATCTTTTGTGCCTATCGAATTTCCATTTTGTTTCTCATTTCCACCATTGTTCCCACCTTTAACATAATTCTCAATGTTACTATGACTTCTTGGAATCTAGCCATTGACTAAAATCAGAAAGCATAGTGTGAGTAACAGTAGTCATAAAATCATTTAGAGTATATCATGACACCATATCATCCATTTGAAGCACCTTATTATTAACCAAGGTCATCTATTCTCATATTATATTAAAATAATTTAAATCGGGTTTTAATGAAAATGTAAATTATCCTAAGTGAATCCCCCAGGAGTGTCGTAACCAAGATTGCAGCAAGGTTCATTATCGTGCACTAGTTCTTGTTCTAGTCTAGCTTAAAGCTATATTTTTGGGTTTTACCCCTACGTACATTTTTTCTAGATCCGCCTCTACCTGCTCGTATCCAGTCAGGGATTTATTGTTTAGAAAACACACAAAATCTATACAATACCAAAATTCTAGTAAGTTCTTCTATACTAATTCTAGAAGTCAATCTTAGGGCTATGTTCCCTAATCAGAGTTTATCTAAATCTAGTTTACAAGGTTTGTACTAAATTTATTCTGAATCCAACTGAAACACCCTGACCCCAGTTACCCAGAGTTGATGCATTATTACATAACATTGGTATGATACAAGGAAATAATGTCCCGAAAGACCGATCTATTTAGTAACCTTGTAAATACAAGATACATTAAAAAGTCAACATTACAACTTGAAAAATAAAAACAACACTAAATTATTCCATTAGAAACATACAAGCTTCCTAGATTATGCATGCAAGCCACTCATAACTAACATCTTCACAACTTGTGAAAAATAAAACATATAAAGTGGTGAGCTCAGATTCTCAGTAAAGATAACAATAGAGAGAAAAATTTCACAAATAAGCATAAAAAATTAAGGCAATGTATAACTAAAACAAAATCCTTTTAAACTTGAACATCAGAATAATATGGAAAAAATGAAATGAAATAATTCCATTTACATATTCACATAGATATTCTACTAGTGGAATAATCACATGAAATATCAATAACCACTTTCATAAATATGGAATGCATAATGCCAGACTATCATAACCACATTGTCATGGCCATGTGCAAAGTATACAAATAATATTTTGTCAAGGCATTGTACAAGACACTAGTTTTTCTCATGAGACCTACCGATTCATCGAGGAGCTATAGCGGGATACATCTGTCACTTTCTAAGTCCAATAAATTCCTCATATGAAAAGTCTGAAACATAACATAAACATTTGTACTAAAACTTCCCTAGGAAATGTCAATACATTATCCACAAACTATGAATGGTATAAAAATAGCACATCCACAGTAAAATATAACTCATTCAATACAATATGGATGATTTTATTGTAACAGATTAACCTCAATCTAGTATAATGATGGATATTGAAATAGATGAAAATAGTCATCAAAACTATTTGAGAGAAATGTCCACCTTTTTTATAAAAACATTTAAAAGTATCAATATTTATCAAGAAGATTTTCAAAATAGATTTTTGAATCAATGTGTCACATACCAATTTGAATGTTTTAATGCGATTATAATTTCAAAACATTAATTCCCATATAAATAATTCCATAAAACCAATTTTAAAACATGGACATTAATGAGAATTATTTAGAATAATAATTATTTAAAACATTTTAAAATGATATTCTAGTATGAGTTTCTAACCAAAAGAGAGAGACATGAATAAAAATAATTGAGGCAATCAAAACATTGTAATATCATGAGAATAAATGTATTCATGATATACTATTTCAAATTAGATTATATACACCAAATAAAAGTGATTTGATGTATAACAAAAAATAAGCCTCAATGGAATGTAAATTGAGATGAAATCTTCTATAAAGACCATATCCTTAGGTTACGGAAAAATCAAAGACATAATTATGTGTGAAAATTATAAATACACTCAATATGATTGGATATTCAGTGTAAATCAATCATAGGACACTCACACATATTCTTGTAAAAACAACTCAAATGAAATGGACATTTAACTCAACAAATGGAGATTGAGTTAAAATTACTCTTATCAAGTTCATTTTGATGACTTGAGAATTTACCAATGGAGTGATTATATGTATAAAATGTATATTCATGGAATGGGGAGTGGAAATTATGACATAATCATAGGAATAGTGATTCCACACATAATCTTTGAGTAAAATAATCAATGAAGTATACATAAAGCCGAATGAGTGGAAATTGAAATTTAAAATTCCCTTATCGATTTTGTAACTTATGAAACATACACCCATGAACAAAGGATCATACAATGATGATGTTTATATCCATAAATTTAATTATATTACACAATTAATACTATCATGGTAAGTACACACACCACATGCAATAAACAAATATTGAACCATGGAAATCTCACGGAATTAAAAGTGAGATAAGAAACCACATACATTGTACATTTTTCTTTGTCAAGGGTAGGTTAAACTCATACATAATGGTAATATAATTGTTATTTAGTTAGAAAATAATCACATACATGAATATGATATCATATATGATCTTTTATCATTGATTTTTTAATAATATCTTAGTGTTATCATTATTTCAGATGTTAATGGATTCATTTTACTATATATTATTTGTTATGTGAGCCATATTTGTTATGAATGGGATTTATATAATTCATATCCTGAATGATATCAAGTCCTTAAACATTATTTTTAATCATCAAATGAAAATTAGTCTTGAATGGATACGATGGGGAATGAATCTCATCGCATTCATGGAGACTGTAGTCCGTACGTACGGACGACAGACAATATCATTCTTTGAAAATTAAAATAACATATTATTGGATAAGGTGTAATATATAAATAATAATTATCTTGTTATATTCTTTTTTTACACGAATTACAAATCATTAGTATACCCATCAAAATAATAATGTATTGAATAACATTTACACCATGATGTGGAGAAGGTAAGGTGAATGCACGCAGTATGGAAACTTGTCATTAAAAGGATGGATATAATAATAAATATGGTTATACCATATTTATTATAACATAAAAGTATATACAGAATAATAGAGTTATTATTTTATAATGTAAATAACAATGAATGAAGAAGTGGAAGACGAAAGGAACTTGAAAGAGGGTGGTGAAATCATTTCCTCTTCTTTGGGTTCTTCCTTTTGATTTGATCAAAAGGGCTCCATAGGTTTTCTTTCTAATAAAACTAAGGCCTCTAGGTTGATATGAGGGAATTATAGAAGATATTTTGGCTAGGGTGGGCCAATCAAAAAGGCTTTAAAGCTATGAATTTGATATAAGGGTTAGTTCCCTTTTATAAGAGGGGAATGGACACCTTAGGAAAAACATAAAATATCATTTCATAGTAAATTAATATTCGGTTTATAATGGATAAAAAGTGACTTATTTAGAGGATAAGGTAGGGATGGGTTGAAATCCTTTCATCCAATAGATTTTAGACAGGTTTGGGTCACTATATTAACCTTATCATTTATATTTAACTCTTAGTTGTATAGTTTGAAATTTACTATGTCTCTTTATATTTTTATATTATATGGTAAATATACTTACTATAACAAGCCAATAAAACCCCAAGTGGTTAATTATTAATATATATAACCTTATATAATTCATTTTTCTGAACCTTATATTTTAATAATAGAATATCAATTAATAATACAATTTTTGTTTTAAAAACTAATTTTTTCCAATTTGGACACTATTTGGTATTTTGTTATTTCTATATTCATAATAGAATTATTACCTAGAAAAAAATTAATATAACAAAAGTTAATATATTATATTAACCTTAAAATTAGTGGAATTCATAAAAAGTATCAAATTACATTTATTTTGATATTTATAATATCAATTATTTTAATCTTTCATTAATTTAGAAATTATTGCATCACCATTGTGTCAAAAATAAATTAAAATATTTTATGTATAAAAATTATAAATAAAATACCATTATTTAATAAATATTTTTAGATTTCTAATGAATTTTTATAATCAAATTTATCTTATGCGTAACCCAATATTAAAAATGTTTTAGTTATTAAACATTGATCTTAACTGTTTTAACTCTTTTATTAATTAAATAATAATAAATTTCCTAATCTAATCCAATTGGAACAAATAGGTTGATATTTTCTTCAAAATGATGTTTTTGGTCGAATTATACATATCCAATAGAATTAGGACATGTGTTAGGGTAATAATAATATCATTTTCCCCAAAATTACCCTATTAACTTTTAACCATGGTAAATAAAAGTAAAAGGTTACTATAAAAAAAATTATTTTTATCTTATTGAACCACATTTTAATCCTTCATATTAACCGTGTCTCTTGGATTTTTGAAATTTCACTCATATAAGTGGAAAAATTGTGTTTTATGTGAATTTGAAAATTATCCTATTAGGTGGGTAAAAGACGGTGAAAATTTCAATAAAATTTTTATATATCTAAAATTATTATAAACTAACTCCAATTAATTACATTGAAATTATATAGGTATAATATATCTATTTTTACCTAAATTAAATTTGAATAAAATAAATAATTATTTACATAAAAATTTGGTTTAAACTATAAATCAGTGTTTTTTCACTATTCATCAAAAATTCCATGTTTTCAGAAAAATACAAAAAATTCACCCTAAGATAATGATTCTCCGAATCCAAAAATGATGTCCATTTTGAATGATAAAATTTATAAAATTTCAAAAAGTGGGTATTACTTTTCAGAACGGATATTTTGATTGGTTGTGGTGTGTGTTAGAACTCGAAGTTGTGTACAACACATGCTACTGTATTATTCAAAGAGAAGTATACCGTGGATACTTGGGGTGTTACATTATCCCCTACTTCAATGTATTGCATCCTCTAAATTTTTAAAATTGGGCTTGGGAATATAATGGAAAGTCCCACATCAGAAAAAGTGTCAAGAAAACTATCACTATAAAAGAAATAAAGAGAATTACATCGGTCACCCAAGATAACCGATACGAGGATAAAATGTAGGAAAAAATGGATATGGAAAATACACTATGTGTCATGTTATAATAGAGAGGGATTGAAAAAATGATTAGGATAATTTTAACAACATTAAAACCAAAAACTTGTGTTGGTACAAATAGTCATTAGTTTCCTAGTAGGAAAAGTAAACGGACAAAAAAAAATTTAAGTTACATTTCATAGTTTTGAGGAATTTATTTATGAAATTTACTAAGAACATAAAGTGATATACTTACTTCATAAGTAGAGTTTCATTATTTAAAAAATTTCTTCCACTAACTCATTTTTTTAATGATTTGTATTCAATAAGACTTGGTCACACTGGAAGAGCTAGAATAAACTTCTAGAGAATCACATGATCCACAAAGGACGAACCATATATTTACCTTGTATTTGGAGATTAGTCAATACCAAAATGGTTAGTATAATATCTGATGATCCCCGAAAAGGATATTACTTTAGAGAATTAAACAATAATATTAATTTATAAAATTAAACCAACCATACCCCAAAGTTAAATAAATACCATTCAAAAAATAATTGTCCTTAAAATCCTTCAATATAATTCAATCTAATATTGTAAACCAAAACATAGATGAATTTGGTTATATAGTATTCCATGTTAATTTGTATCTCCAAATGACATCAACTACTCTTAAAGTCACATACATAAAAGTAATTAACCTAATCACGTATTCCCTATTATAGGTTAATCATTTCCAAAAATAACCCAAATCACTAAAAATACACAATAAAAACATAGATAAAAATCCAGCATTACCCCTCAAACGAAATACTATAGTATTCTAATTTCCTTGGGAATATAGTGTTCCCTAAAAAGAAAACATCTTCCAATATAAAATTTATCAATTACTCACCAAAACATTTTTCTATACAAAGGGTATTCATTTGATAATACATAAGATCCAAAATAAACTTATTATTGATCAATAAAATCATTTAACTTAAATTAATTAGTCACACTAATTAGGGAATTCACATAGTCCAGTAGTAGGCGATAAATCCAAATTGCACTCCGGTTGTGGGTACGATTCCCACAGCATTGTTCGACGTGATGGGTTGTCACATGATCTGCGTGCTTTCCCTTTTCAAATATTATATTTTATAATAGTACCAAACTGAGATTAATTTCTCAAAATAATATAAACAAAAATGTTTTCTCATACCTTGCATTTTCTTCCAAAAATATAATAATAGGTAATTTCCTCAAACCCAATTATCATATAAAACCAAATGGCTATTTTTTACTATATCCACAAGAGAAAATATAAGTCTTCCTCAACTATCATTCTCACATGGAAAACTGTAGAGTTACACATACAAGAGAAAATTATTCCCTAGTAATCCTGTCAATATGGAGAACTAATACATTTAAACATTTCTCCAACCATTTATTTAGATAGAGCTTCTTCTTTGACCATGAAAATATACTATAGAATAGGGAACTCACTCGTGTAATGGCCAGGTCCCCTACATTTATGGAAAATGACTGTAAATGGATTCTTGGGACCATTTTTATTTTCTACCATAGTGCTATTCATTTTTCCTCTGCAATTCTTCACTATATGTCTTTTCCCACATGTAAAGAATTTATTGTTTCCATTGAGACACTTTCTGGGGTGTATCCTTCAACATTTCCTGCATGATGGAAATTAAGGATTCATTTCTCCATGCACTCAACTGCTGGATCTCTTATTATTCATCACATTTATCTTCTTTGTTAAGTCTGGGAGTTGGTTAATATATATGTTGTTGATAATATTTTTGGAAAACTAATTTTTCATCAACACGATATCTTTTACTCCTATGAAAAATCCATTTTGTTTCTCATTTCCACCACCTTTCCCACCTTGAACATCATTATCATAGTTACTTTGAATTCCTTGGAATCCAGCTATTAACTAAAATCAGAAAGCATTGTGTGAGTAATTGTTGTCATAAAATCATTTTGAGAATATCATGACACCATATTCTCAATTTGAAACACCTTAGGATTAACCAAGGTCATTTATTCTCATCTTATATTAAAATACTTCTAATCAGTTTATAAATAAAATGTAATTTATCCTAAGAATATCCCCATGAGTGTCTTAACCAAGAGTACATCATGCCCCATTGTCATACACCGGTTACCGTTCGAGTCTAACTCAAAGTGGTGTTTCTGGGTTTTACCCCTAGGTACATTTGTGCCAGAGCCGCCTCTACCTACTCATATCCAAACATGGATGTATTTCTTGAAAATCTCACAAAATTTTACTATACCAAAATTCTAGGATGTTCTTCTATACTAATTCTCAAAGTCTATCTTAGGGTTATGTTGACTAATCAGAGTTTATCTAAATCTAGTTTCCATTGTTTGTAATAAATATCCTCTGATACCAACTGTAACACCCCAACCCTAATTACCCAGATTCGGTGCATTATAACATAACATTGGCATGATAAAATGAAATCATGTCAAGAAAGATCGATCGATTTAGTAGCCTTGTAAGTACTAGATAGATTAATATAGTCAATATTAAAACATGAATTTAAAAAAAACATTAATATATTCCATTAGAAACATCCAAGATTCCTAGATTATGCCTTCATGTCACTCATAAATAACTTCATCACATCTTGGGAAAAATAAAACATAGAAAGGCGTGATCTCAGTTGCTCAGTAAGGATAACAATATAGGGAAATCATTCACAAATTAGCATAAACATTTAACCCAATGTAAAAATAAAACAAAATCCTTTTAAACTTGAACTTCAGCATGATATGGAAAAATTGAAATGAAATAATTCCATTTACATATTCACATGGATATTATACAAGTCAAATAATCACAATAAATATCAATAAAAACTTTCATAAAGATGGAATGCATAATTCCAGACTATCATAACAATATAGTCAAGGCCTTGTTCCTAGACTACAAATAATATTTTGTCTAGGCCTTGTACCAAGACACTAGTTTGTCCAAGGAGACCTACCGATTCAACGAGGAGCTATAGAAGGCTCCACATGTCACATACTAATCCAAATTAATTCCTCATATGAAAAGTTTTAAACATAACATAATCATTCGTATTAAAACTAGCATACAAAATTTGGATTCTTTAACCACAAACTATGAATTGTATAAAAATAGCACATCTATAGTCAAACATAACTCATTCAATACAATATGAATGATTGTATTGTAACATATTAAACTCAATCGAGTATAATGATGGATATTGACAAAGATGAAAATAGTCATCAACATTATTTTAGAAAAATAGGCCCCTTTTTATTCTATCATTTAAAAGTATCCATATTTATCAAGAATCCATTTAAAATATATTTTTGAATCAATGTGTCACATTAAACATTGAAATTTTAATGGAATTATAATTTGAAAACATTACCGTCCATAAAAATAAATCCTTAAAACCATTTTTAAAACATGGACATTAATGAGAATGATTTAGAATAAAAAATCTTGAAAACATATTAAAATGATATTTTTGTTAGAGTTCCTTACCAAAAGAGAGACACTTGAATTCAAATAATTTAAGTAAGAAAAACATTGTAATATAATGAGAATAAAGCGATTCATGATATACTATGTCAAATTACATTTTATACACTATATAAAAGTGATTTTATGTATAACAACAAAGAAGTTTGAATGGATTTTAATTTGAGATGAAATCTTTGATAAATATTGTATCCTTAGGTTAAGGATAAATCAACAACGTAATTATGTGTGAAAAGTTAAATACACTAAATATGATTGGATATTCAGTGTTAATAAATCAGAGGACTTTCCCACATATTCTTGTAAAAACAACACCAATGAAATGGATATTTAACTCATCAAATGGAGGTTGAGTTAAAATTTCTCTTATCAAGTTCATATTGATGACTTTAGAAATTCCCAATGGTGTGATTATGTGTATCAAATGTATATCAACAGAAAGGGGTGTGTAAATTAGGACATAATCAAATGAGTAGTGATTCCACACATAATCATGGAGTAAAATAATCAATAAAGTACGCGTAAAGCCGAATGAGTGGAAATTGAAATTTCAAATTCCCTTATCGATTTTGTAACATAAGAAACATACACAAATGTAAGAAGGATCATAAAATTATGATGTAAATATCCATAAATTAAAGTATATTACCCAATTAATACAATCATGTGCAGTACCCACACCACATTAAATAAATTAGTGGTGAACAATGGAAATTTCACAGAATTTAAAGTGAGATAAGAAACCCCTTACGTTGTACTTTTTCCATGGTTGAAGGTTGGTTAACCTCCTTTAGAACGGTAAAATAATTTTTATATAATTATACAAGAATCATATACATTAATATTATATCATATATTATCTTTTAACATTGATTTTTTAAAATATTATAGTATTATCGTAATTTCGGGTGTTAACGAATTCTTTTTCCTTTATATTCTTTGTTATGTAAACCATATTTTATGTAAAGACCCGTAAAATTCATGGGAAATTTTTTTCTTAATTTTCTTAAGAATTTTACAAGAGCGCGGTTTCTGACGGCACCTGATTCCGAGGCCCGTAGTGCCCGTAATCAATTTCCGAAGTTTGGCTCGGGTACGTTCAGTGAACGAACGAGCGGGAATTCCTAAATTTTGATCTGGTGCTCGGAATTGAAATCTGAGGGCACCGATGAACTCGCAGCGCCGATATTCGCTTAAAGAGACCTTTTCGGAAGTTGCGTTGGTTGCAGGTTGAAAGTTAGTTTTTGGGTTTTAGGTTTAAGTTAAATAAAATTTTGTGAAGAACAAAATTTATTTTAACCTGATAAATCCTACCTAAGGGAGTTGGAATTGGGACCCACATCCACTTAACCTCCCTTGGGAGGATTAAGTGTGGTGGGGCCCACACGAACCCCTAAACCTTTCTTATTCTCTCAACATCCTTAACGCCTCATTAAATGACATGTGTTATTTAATTTTTGGAGTTAATCCTTTTGAATTTCAAACTATTGAAATTCTAGTGTGTTGATGTGATAATAAAATAAGATAGTGTCTTATTTTATTTGGGGTTAATTGTTTGTCTTCTTGAGAGGTGTAGAGCTTTTCCTTCTTCTTTTTCAACTCTGACGAAGATCATGAAGAACGCTCAACTTGACGAAGAACGCTCAAGTTCCGATGAAGAACGTCGCTCCGCTCTTCTTCGTCTTCTGTGTCAACGAGAGGGAACACCGCTTCCTCCTCGGATTACCTTCGTCGACATAAGAAGTTTCGCCAACGACGTATCGCATCGGACGCATCTCTTCGTCAACGGATTTGACGAACGACGACCGCGATGCCCGATCCCCGCGACGTTGTCTTCCGCGGACGTTGGCAAATCCTCGAACGTATACCCAAGGTAGGGGATGTTAATTTATTGTTTAATTATTTATTTCTTGATCGTGGATCTCGCATGTCTAACATGAGGCTTTGAATGTTTAAGTTGAGTTATTATTTAACGTGAGGGGGCTGGACCGCATGAACACGGCCGAACCCCCCTCCATCGGTCTTATTGTTCTATCTTGAGGGTGGAAGCAAAGTGGCGTGGTGCCGTCGCACCACGCGGATAGTAATATGATTAAATTTCGCGGCACCGTCGCGCCGTGCCATGGAAGAATCATAAGGAACGCGACGCCGTCGCACCGTGTCGAAGCGAATCAAATGCGCGGTGAAGGGGCGCGGTGCCGTCACACCGCGCCGGACGACGAACACCGCGGTTTTGCAAAAAGGGGCGCGGCTATATGCCGCGCCGTTTTTCCCAATCAGCGGGGTCTTTGCCCCCCGCGTGCAGCCACCGTGCGGCGCCCGGCCGCCGCGGCCCCCGCGCCGCCGGCCGGCCGGCTGGCCGGGCCGGGTCGGACCCGGGTCGAGTTGACTCGGTTCGGGCCGACCCAGGGGGGGTCGGGCCGGGTCGGCCCGGACCCGGACCCCCCCCGTTTCGAAGCAGTTTCGGTATTTTGGCCACAACATGAGCCACGGACCTCCGATCGACGAACCGTCTGCAGCAACACGATCCTTGGATCGAGACGGTCATTTCGGTATATCGCACTCAAGGTTTCGGATTAATTTGAGTTCGGCCGGGTTGGTTCGTTCACGAAACCAACCGGGCCTTCGGAGCGGAAACGCTCATATCTTGAGCTACGGACGTCCGATTGACGTGCCGTCAGCCGTGTTGTGTTCCTCTTAGTGAGACGGATCTTTTGGAATACTCCGCCCGAGGTTTGGACGCAGGTGGAGTACGGTCGGGTTGGTTTTTCTTTAAAAACCAACCGGGCCCCGGGGACGAAAATGCCAATAACTCTCAGACCGGGCGTCCGATCGACGCGCCGTCTGTTGCATTGAGTTCCTGTTGTCGATACGGAACTTTTGGATACATCAACTCTGGACTTTGTGACAGTTTATGTATCAGCCTCTCGGCTCGTGGAGCGGACCCTCCTGTACGAGTTTGCTATGTGCGGGAACCCTAGTGCTGGCTGCGACTGCTACTACTGCTACTACTGCTACTGTGACTGCGACGACGACAGTACAGAGATCCTGTGTGGATTCGACGACGACGACTACAACACTCAGCCATCCTACGTGGGTCAGTGCTACAGGTCCTGTGTGGGCCCGATCCTGTGTGGGTTCGATCCTGTGTGGGTCCTTGCGCTCAGCGGTCCTGTGTGAACCAGCGCCTACAGGTCCTGTGTGGGCCCGATCCTGTGTGGGTCTTTGCGGGGGTTAGTTACCTTTTGATCCTTCGTGGGTCTGACGACTTATATGGATCAGTGATCATCTTTACCGTCCTTTGAAGAAGTATACCTGTGTGAGCTGAATCCTATTGCTTTCCTGTGTGGATTGTGTTGTGCAATCCTGTGTGGATTACGTTTTGCTTTCCTGTGTGGAATACGTTTACTTTCCTGTGTGGACTGAGTTGTACTTGGGCTCGGATGTTGGAGCGTATTTGAAATTGATGACTTAGGTATATGTATGGGCATATACCTAAGCAGTGTCGGTTATTACTTCGTGATTGTACCTTTCTTCGTAGTTTATCCTTTGTGGATTTGAGAGACCTTCCGGGGTCTCGGGGTCCCTACTGAGTAGCTTATACTCACCCCTGCACGGGCTTTGCCCGCACTACGTTGTGTTGGTTGCAGATGACGGACAACGTTGACCTTAGCTGAGGCTTGCAGAGAGGGACGGTACCCGGAGGTGGACCACTGGGCGGGACGTGCTCGGAGCGGATGGCGGGACCCGTGGAGCAGTGGAGCTATCTGTACCCACCCTTCAGGTGGGATTTCCAGTGGACAGCTCTGTGTAGCGGCATTTACTTTTCAGTTGCTGTTTTCCCTTTCGAGTTGTACTTTACTTTCAGTTTGGGTTTGTATTCTGTCCCATTTACTTTTCCGCACTTTCAGTTGTACTCTGCTTTTGTTTAGTGTTTATTTTCTGCTTGCTTACTCTGTGGTGTTTGTTTACTTTACAAAGGCAATGCCTTCCCTTTTTTACCGGGATTTACGCCTTGGTGCTAGTCGCCAGCCCCTGGCCTATGGAAGACGGGCTTGGGGTAGTCACGGCACGGACCCCGAGGGCGGGTCGTGACAAATTGGTATCAGAGGAGTTCGGTTCTACCGCAAACTCTGATCTTTTCTATGTGAAGCAATAATGTTTAGCGTATTGAGTGTGGTTATCAGTCCAGGGAGTCCAGTGTTGGTGCAGCGGCCGACGTATTAGTACACCAGGACCCTGACTTCTGATTTCCGACTTAATGCACGAAAACATTTATTGCGTGTGTGTTTCAAAGTTTTCTTTCTGATTACTTATATCAGCTCACCAGGTATACTGTTCTGACCGTGGCGCACCTGTTTCCTTTTCAGGATGGCCCCACGACGGCAGCCAGCTAGGGTTCCGAGAGTCGAGCGTGACGACAGCCCACCGAGCGACGAGGCCTTGGTGCAGGGACCTTTGTTAGTAGTGGCACCGGCGGTAGCTCTACCCGCCGAGCCCCCGATGCTTCTAGCAGCAGCCGCTGATGATGCACGTCGCCTCAGCGCACCGCATGAGTTTCAGTGCCAGCGACCGCCCAGGTTTCGTGGGGAGACGGATCCCCAGGCAGCAGAGGACTGGCTGGAGGCGGTAGTATGAGTGTTTAGGCTAGTGAGGACACCAGCAGACCTCATGGTGATCCTCGCTGCGAGCCTACTACACGCAGCAGCAGGACGATGGTGGAGCTTGATGCTCCAAGTGCACGATGAGGCATCTCTACTTTGGACGGACTTTGAGAGCCTCTTCCGCTCGGAGTTCGTCCCAGTCACCCTTCGTGTGGTGCTTATCCAGGAGCTTCTACAGCTGCGGCAGGGCATCATGACGGTCGCTCAGTACTCGGCGAGATTTACCGATCCCTCGCGCTACTCGACCGACATGGTACGGGACCCATTCTTCCGGGCCCGGACCTTCGAGTAGGGTTTGAGACACGAGATCAGGGCATCGCTGATTTCGCTCAGCATACCGACTCAGACATGAGTACTGGAGTGGGCCCTTCTGATAGAGAGCTTCCTTGCTGAGTCTACACCAGCACAGAGACCCACCGCAGGGCGGCACATGGCAGAGTCATCTGCAGCAGGCAGTCGACGGATGACTCAGGGGTCCAGACAGACCAGACCTTTGGGCAGACGATCTCAGGGCACTGGCTCAGCAGTGCGGGGCACAAAGCGCGGAGCCAGTCTTACGAGAGGCAGACAATGCTACTCGTGCGGCGGGCAGGGCCACATGGCTCGTGACTGCCCGACCCGCCGTGCCGAGGAGCAGCAGACAGTTGATGGACCACCGAGGCAGAGGCAGAGGGTCAACCGTGGCGGTCCGTAGGGAGGATGCGGACGAGGCAGAGGAGCTGGACGAGTAGCCGGTGGTGGCCGACGCTTTGAGGCTCTACCACCACCACCACCAGGAGGTCCACCCCGACCACTGGGAGCTAGCGGGCAACGAAAGGCTCAGCTCCAGGAAGCAGAGGCCTACGACCACGACGCACCTGAGATGATTCGAGGTACTATCTGTGTCTACTCCACCCTTGCTGCAGTTCTTATAGACACAGGAGCGAGTCACTCTTTCATAGCTGCTGCCCTTGTTCGGAGCTCGGAGATTCCGACAGAGCCGTTGGCTCGATCCTTACGGTTAGAGACTCCTACGGGAGCAGACTCGACGATTACACACTGGTGCCGGCAGTGTGAGCTTACTCTAGGAGGCGAGAGCTTCGGCTGGGATCTTCTTGTAGCTGCGTCGAGGCCTTACGACGTCATCTTGGGCATGGATTGGCTATCTACGGTCCATGCACAGATTGACTGTTTTAGGCGCAAGGTGCGATGTGTACGCACCGACGGGAGCAGGTTCACCTTCACCGGCGAGAAGGGAGCCTTGCAGCACAGGATGGACTTCCGCGGAGGAGAGGACAGCCCATCACTCATCAGTTGGCTAGCCTTATCCTTGGAGCAGTTGACGTGCGGAGTCCTAGTTTTCCTGCAGTGGTGGATCAGTTTGCGGACGTTTTTCCCGACGACGTTCCAGGGCTACCTCCTCGCCGAGAGGTAGACTTTTATATTGTCTTGTACCCCGGGACAGCCCGGATATCCACTCCAGCATATCGGATGGCCCCCGCCGAGCTTCGAGTGCTACGGGTACAGTTGGAGGACTTGCAGGGAAAGGGGTTCATCCGACCCAGTGTTTCACCCTGGGCTTCCCCGATATTGTTCGCCAAGAAGGCGGACGTGAGCTTGCGACTTTGTGTTGACTATCGTCGCCTGAACCAGGTGACAGTGAGGAACAAGTAGCTGCTACCGAGGATTGATTACCTCTTTGATCAGCTCAAGGGAGCACGGTGGTTCTCGAAGATAGACCTCAGGTCAGGCTATCATCAGCTCAGAGTCAGAGACGGGGATGTGCAGAAGACGGCTTTCAGATATCGGTATGGCCACTATGAGTTCTTGGTTATGCCTTTCGGTTTAACCAATGCTCCAGAAGTTTTCATGGCTCTCATGAACAGGATCTTTCAGCCATACCTCGATCGGTTTGTTGTGGTCTTCATCGACGACATTCTGATTTACTCTACGACAGAGGAGGAGCACGCCTATCACTTGCGAGTTGTACTAGACACACTCCGAGAGCACCAGCTTTATGGTAAGCTCTCGAAGTGCCAGTTCTGGACATGTGAGTTCCACTTCTTGGGACATGTTATCTATGAGGCGGGAGTTGCAGTGGATCCTGCGAAGATTGAGGCAGTGTTAGCTTGGGAGCCACCCAGGAGCGTGACCGAGGTTCGGAGTTTCTTGGGACTAGCTGGATACTATCGGAGATTCGTGCCAGATTTCTCTAGAGTTGCGGCATCACTCACAGCTTTGACGAAGAAGGGGAAACCCTTCGTGTGGTCTGAAAGATGTCAGCAGAGCTTCCAGGAGCTGTGACAGAGATTGACTAGCGCACCTATCTTGAGGTTCCCTGAGGAGGGAGTAGGGTACGTAGTCTACTGCGATGCATTAGGGACCGGACTCGGATGTGTTCTGATGCAAGAGCGGGCCGTGATCGCCTATTGATCACGTCATTTGAGGCCGCATGAGCAGAACTACGCTACCCATGACCTGGAGCTAGCAGCAGTGGTCTTCGCTCTGAAGACATGGCGAAACTATCTGATGGGCGAGTGTTTTACAGTCTTTTCTGATAATCAGAGTCTCAGGTATATCTTCTCTCAGAAGGACCTGAACCTGAGACAGCGGCGATGGCTCGAGTTCCTCCAGGACTATGACTTTGAGATAGTATATACTCCTGGGAAGGGGAACGTAGTAGCCGATGCCCTCAGCAGGAGGACGGGCATTCAGCTACTTGAGGAGGCGACAGAGCAGCTAGCCTCTTTGCAGATATCCTTCGTGGATAGAGATGGAGCAGCCTTTCTTCAGTCTCTCACAGTCACTCCTCCACTACTGCAGCGGGTCAGGGAGGCACAGCGTGAGGATGCTGACTGTGAGACACGGCGTGCACAGATATCCTCGGGACAGGCACCTGATGGTTTCTCCCTTGGAGCAGAGCACGACATCCTTTTCAGAGGACGTACCATGGTACCAGTCGCTTTGCGAGAGGAATTGCTGAGAGAGTTTCACACTTCTCCTTTGGCGGTACATCCTGGGGTGGCGAAGATGTACCAGGACCTCAGACGACAGCATTGGTGGCCGGGCATGAAGAAGGTTGTAGCAGAGTTCGTTTCTCGATGCCTTACCTGCCAGAAGGTGAAGGCAGAGAATCAGGTACCAGCAGGCTTGGTACAGCCCTTGGAGGTTCCGGAGTGGAAGTGGTACGGCATATCTATGGACTTCATGACTGGACTTCCACACACTTCCAGAGGTCACGACTCCATCTGGGTGATTGTTGACCGACTCACCAAGTCGGCACACTTCTTACCCATCAGAGAGCAGGGCTCAGTAGAGAGCTTGGGATGTCTCTACGTTTAGGTGATTGTGCGGCTCCACAGTGTGCCATCATCTATCGTCTCTGATCGAGATGCTCGCTTTACTTCTCGACTTTGGTCGTAGCTGGGAGGACCACCTACCCTTGGTGGAGTTTGCGTACAACAACAGCTACCACTCCACCATCGGGATGGCACCGTACGAGGCATTGTACGGCCGACCTTGTAGATCTCCTTTGTGCTGGACAGACCCTGGAGAGTCAGCACTGGTGGGACCGGAGATGGTCCAGGCCACGACAGAGAAGGTCCAGGTCATCCAGGAGCGGATGAGGACAGCTCAGAGCCGGCAGAAGTCATATGCTGACAGGAGACGGAGGCCACTGGAGTTCGAAGATGGCGACCACGTCTTCTTGCGGGTCTCACCTCGACGTGGTATTCGGAGATTTGGCCGAGGCGGCAAGTTATCTCCGCGCTTCATCGGACCCTTCCAGATTCTCAGCAGGATTGGTGAGGTGGCTTATCGCCTGGCTCTACCACCTCAGTTGCACCGGGTGCACGACGTCTTCCACGTATCTCAGCTGAGGAGATACGTGCACGACCCGTCACACATCATTGACCATGGGGAGCTTGACGTTGACGATGGGGCGACTTTCACGGAGGTTCCAGTAGAGATAGAGGATCGAAAGGAGCGGGTCCTGCGTGGGCGATCGATTCCTCTTGTGCGCATCAGATGGCAGCACGGGAATCTCCAGGAGAGCACTTGGGAGCGGGAGGCTCAGATGCGTGCTCAGTACCCTCATTTGTTTCCCTAGTTTTGATGTATCTTTACGGGGACGTAAAGCCCTGAGGTGGGAGTAATGTAAAGACCCGTAAAATTCAAGGGAAATTTTTTTCTTAATTTTATTAAGAATTTTACAAGAGCGCGGTTTCTGAAGGCACCTGATACCGAGGCCCGTAGTGCCCGGAATCAATTTCCGAAGTTTGGCTCGGGTACGTTCAGTGAACGAACGAGCGGGAATTCCTAACTTTTGATCTGGTGCTCGGAATTGAAATCTGAGGGCACCGATGAACTCGCAGCGCCGATATTCTCTTAAAGACACCTTTTCGGAAGTTGCGTTGGTTGCGGGTTGAAAGTTAGTTTTTGCGTTTTAGGTTTAAGTTAAATAAAATTTTGTGAAGAACAAAATTTATTTTAACTTGTTAAATCCTACCTAAGGGAGTTGGAAGTGGGACCCACATCCACTTAACCTCCCTTTGGAGGATTAAGTGTGGTGGGGCCCACACGAACCCCTAAACCTTTCTTATTCTCTCAACTTCCTTAACTCATCATTAAATGACATGAGTTATTTAATTTTTTGTAGTTAATCCTTTTGAATTTCAAACTTTTGAAATTCTAGTGTGTTGATGTGATAATAAAATAAGATAGTGTCTTATTTTATTTGGGGTTAATTGTTTGTCTTCTTGAGAGGTGGAGAGCTTTTCCTTCTTCTTCTTCAACTCTGACGAAGATCACGAAGAACGCTCAACTTGACGAAGAACGCTCAAGTTCCGACGAAGAACGCCGCTCCGCTCTTCTTCGTCTTCCATGTCAACGAGAGGGAATGCCGCTTCCTCCTCGGATTCCCTTCGTCGACATAAGAAGTTTCACCACAATGTATCGCATCGGACGCATCTCTTCGTCAACGGATTTGACGAACGACGACCGCGACGCCCGATCCCCGCGACGTTGTCTTCCGCGGACGTTGGAAAATCCTCGAACGTATACCCAAGGTAGGGGTTGTTAATTTATTGTTTAATTATTTATTTCTTGATCGTGGATCTCGCATGTCTAACATGAGGCTTTGAATGTTTAAGTTGAGTTATTATTTAACGTGAGGGGGCCGGACCGCATGAACACGGCCGAACCCCCCTCCATCGTTCTTATTGTTCTATCTTGAGGGTGGAAGCAAAGTGGCGTGGTGCCGTCGCACCACGCGGATAGTAATATGATTAAATTTCGCGGCACAGTCGCGCCGTGCCATGGAAGAATCATAAGGAACGCGACGCTGTCGCGCCGCGTCGAAGGGAATCAAATGCGCGGCGAAGGGGCGCGGTGCCGTCGCACCGCGCCGGACGACGAACACCGCGGCCGGTTCCGGGCCGCGGCGGGACGAGGAGACTGCGGCCGGTTCCGGGCCGCGGTGGGATGAGAAGACCGGCGGCCGGGCCGCCGGCGTCGGAAGCCGAAGAGGGGACCGGATTTTCCGGTCCCGTTGGAGAAAACCGGCCGGCCAGCTGGCCGACCGGATGCCAGTAAACCGGGGGAATTAATCCCCCGGCCAACTCATGAAACCCACCTCTTTAAGAGGGGGCGGTTTCCTTGTGGGGGGAAAATCCCCCCGTTTTCTTCCAATCAAGCCCCCCACATGGGGGGGGGGGGGTTTGCAAAAAGGGGCGCGGCTATATGCCACGCCGTTTTTCCCAATCAGCGGGGGCTTTGCCCCCCGCGTGCAGCCATCGTGCGGCGCCAGGCTGCCGCGGCCCCCGCGCCGCCGCGTCGCCGCGCCGGCCGGTCGGCTGGTCCGGGTCGGACCCGGGTTGGGTCGACCCGGTTCGGTTCAACCCGGTCCGGGCCGACCCAGGGGGGGTCGGGCCGGGTCGGCCCGGACCCGGACCCCCCCGTTTCGAAGCAGTTTCGGTCTTTTGGCCATAACTTGAGTCACGGACCTCCGATCGACGAACCGTCTGCGGCAACGCGATCCTTGGATCGAGACGGTCATTTCAGTATATCTCACTCAAGGTTTAGGATTACTTTGAGTTCGGCCGGGTTGGTTCGTTCACGAAACCAACCGGGCCTTCGGAGCGGAAACACTCATATCTTGAGCTACGGACGTCCGATTGACGTGCCGTCAGCCGTGTTGTGTTCCTCTTAGTGAGACGGATCTTTTGGCATACTCCGCCCAAGGTTTGGACGCAGGTGGAGTACGGTCGGGTTGGTTTTGCTTTAAAAACCAACCGGGCCCCGGGGACGAAAATGCCAATAACTCTCAGACCGGGCGTCCGATCGACGCGCCGTCTGTTGCGTTGAGTTCCTGTTGTCGATACGGAACTTTTGGATACATCAACTATGAACTTTGTGACAGTTGATGTATCAGCCTCTCGGCTCGTGGAGCGGACCCTCCTGTACGAGTTTGCTGTGTGCGGGAACCCTAGTGCTGGCTGCGACTGCTACTACTGCTACTACTGCTACTGTGACTGCGACGACGACAATACAGAGATCCTGTGTGGATTCGACGACGACGACTACAGCACTCATCGATCCTACGTGGGTCAGTGCTACAGGTCCTGTGTGGGCCCGATCCTGTGTGGGTCTGATCCTGTGTGGGTCCTTGCGCTCAGCGGTCCTGTGTGAACCAGCGCCTACAGGTCCTGTGTGGGCCCGATCCTGTGTGGGTCTTTGAGGGGGTTAGTTACCTTTTGATCCTTCGTGGGTCTGACGACTTAGATGGATCAGTGATCATCTTTATCGTCCTTTGAAGAAGTATACCTGTGTGAGCTGAATCCTATTGCTTTCCTGTGTGGATTGTGTTGTGCAATCCTGTGTGGCTTACGTTTTTCTTTCCTGTGTGGAATACGTTTACTTTCCGGTGTGGACTGAGTTGTACTTGGGTTCGGAGGTTGGAGCGTATTTGAAATTGATGACTTAGGTATATGTATGGGCATATACCTAAGCAGTGTCGGTTATTACTTCGTGATTGTTCCTTTCTTCGTAGTTTATCCTTTGTGGATTTGAGAGACCTTCAGGGGTCTCGGGGTCCCTACTGAGTAGCTTATACTCACCCCTGCACGGGCTTTGCCCGCACTACGTTGTGTTGGTTGCAGACGACGGACAGCGTTGACCTTAGCTGAGGCTTGCAGAGCGGGACGGTACCTGGAGGTGGACCACTGGGCGGGATGTGCTCGGAGCAGACAGCGGGTCCCATGGAGCAGTGGAGCTATTTGTACCCACCCTTCAGGTGGGATTTCCAGTGGACAGCTCGGTGTAGCGGCATTTACTTTTCAGTTGCTGTTTTCCCTTTCGAGTTGTACTTTAATTTCAGTTTGGGTTTGTATTCTGGCCCATTTACTTTTCCGCACTTTCAGTTGTACTCTACTTTTGTTTAGTGTTTATTTTCCGCTTGCTTACTCTGTGGTGTTTGTTTACTTTACAAAGGCAATGCCTTCCCTTTTTTACCGGGATTTACGCCTTGGTGCTAGTCGCCAGCCCCTGGCCTATGGAAGGCGGGCATGGGGTAGTCACGGCACGGACCCCGAGGGCGGGTCGTGACATTTTATATGGATGGGATGTATCATATTCATATCAAGAATGATATCAAGTCCTTAATCATTATATTTAATAATCAAATGAAAATTATTCTTGAATGTATACGATGGAGAATGACTCTCATCGCGTGCGTGGAGACGGTAGTTCGTACGTACGCACGAGCGACAATATCATTCTTAGGATATTAAAATAATATATAATTTCATGCTGTGTAATATATAAATAATAATTATCAGGTTATATTTATTATTTACATGAATTAAACATCATTATTATTCCCATCCAAATAATAATGTATTGAATAACAACGACACCACGACGGGGAGTCTGTAAGTCGTACGCACGCACGTATGGTGACATGTCCTTGAAAGGATATATAGAATACTAAATATTGTTGTAACATAATTATAATAACATCACAGTATATTGAAGATACTGGATTAATTATTTTAGTATCGAAATATCAATGAAATAAGAAGTGGAAGAAGAGAGGAACAAAAAAGAGGGTGGTGAAATCATTACATCTTCTTCGTTTTCTTCCTTTCCATTTGATCAAAATGGATCCTTAAATTGTATTTATGGTAATAATATGACCACTAGGATGAGGTTAGGAATGTTTATAGGATATTTGGGAAGAGTTTAGAAAAATTAAAAGGAATTGAAGGTATGAATTTGAGAGTAGAGGGAATATCGTTTTATAAGAGGGGTTAGGGGCACCTTAGTAAAAACCTAAAATATTATTTTATAAAAAAACTCAAATTCGGTTTATAATGGATCCAATCTGACTTATTTAAAGGATAAGGTGGGGATGGGTCTAAATCCTTTCAACTAAAAGATTTTAGGTAGGTTTGGTTTACTATATAAACCTTATCATTTATATTTAACCGATAGTTGAATAGTTTCACATTTTCCAAGTCTCTTTGTATTTTTATATTATATGGTTAATAAATTTACTATAACAAACCAAGATAACCCCAAGTTGATTATTATTAATATATAAAACATTATCTATGTCCTTTTTCCAGACCTTATATTTTAGGAGTAGAATATTAATTAATAATATAATACATGTTTTAAAAACTCTTTTATTTCAATTTTGACACTATTTGGTATTTTGTTTTTTCTAAATTCATAATAGCATTAATAATTCAAAAACAATTCATCTAAAAAACCCTAATATGTATTATTAATCTAAAAAATTAGCAGAATTCATAAAAATCCTCAAATTACATTGATTTTGATATTTATAATATCAATTTTTTTAATATTTTATTAATTGGCAATTACAGCATCACCATTATGTCATAAATAAATGAAATTATTTAATGTCTAAAAATTATAAATAAAATAACATTATCTAGGAAATAATTTTATATTTATAATGAATATTTATAATCAAATTTATCTTATGTGTAAACCTATATTGAAATTTTGTAAGTTATTAAACTTTGATTTTAACTCTTTTAACTCATCATTGAATTAAATAATAATAAATGTCATAATATAATTCAAGAGGACCAAAGAGGTTCATATATTATTCCAAAGTTTGTTTTTTTCTGAATTATACATAGCCAATACAATTAGTACATGATTTATAGAGATAATAATCTCATTTTTACACTTAATTACCCTATTTATTTTTAACTGTGGTAAATAAAAGTATAAAGTGACTATTCACCAAAAATTATTTTTATCTTATTGATTCACATTTTAATCATTGATATTAACAGTGTTTCTCTGAAATTTTAAATTCAACTCACAAAAGCGGTAAAATTATGTTTTATGGGAATTTGTAAATTCTCATATGAGGTGGGTAAAACAGTGTGAAAAGTTCAATAAAATTTTTATATATCTAATATTATTCAAAAATAACTCCTATGAATTACATTGAACATATATAGGTATTATATATCTAATTTAACCTTAATTAAAATCAAATTAAATAAATAATTATTTAAATATAAATTCAGTTTTAAACATTAACTTAGAGTTTTTCACTATTCATAAAAAATTGAATGTTTTTAGAAAAATATCAAAAATTCACCCTAAGATAATTCCGATATTCCAAATAAAAAAATGATGTCCATTTTGAATGATAAAATTTATAAAATTTCAAAAAGTGATTATTACTATTCATAAAGGATAACATGATTTGTTGTGGTGTGTGTAAGAACTTGAAGTTGCATATAACACACGCTACTGTATTATTCAAATATAAGCATACTGTGGAAGCTTGGGGTGTTAAATTTTTCATTTTTGGGATTCTGTGACAATGTTGGTATAGTAATCCCATGTTAATATATTTTAACCTCATTTCATGTTAGTAACCTTCGGCATGCGAGCAGGAACACATGAGGTCATGTGACCAACCAACTCGAGGTACCAGTTTGTGGCACGTGGGACAAGACATCACAATGATATATCAGAGGGGTTTTATATTGTATTATTTAGACATAATATTTGTGAATGGATAATAGAATACTAGAAAAATATTAGTGTAGTACATTAATTAGTTATTGGGAGTATTTTAATTAGATAAGGAATAAACCAAAGTACCCATGGTGGGATTTTTGTTATTGTTGCTTTTTATTAGGATTATGTATTATTTCACATCGATTGACGGAATTTTTGTGTCATGTAAATATTTTTTTGATATTTTATTGTATTTTATTCTTTAATAGGTTTTGAATGGCTATTGAGTATGCATGAATCAATCTAAGAACCCATTAATTATTGTTACATTTATCATTTTTTTGAAAGAACATAAATTTATGTTTTAGGATAGTTTTTGTAATTGATATGTATTTCAATTTTTTGTAATTGAATTGAAAATTAATGATTTTACGGAATTTACTGTTTTAAAATGAAGAAAAATGTGAACAAATGCGTGTTTAATAAAAAAATGTAAATGAAAATGTGTGTACATTTTTTATCCATGACATAGATGTTTGATTGTTAATGATAGAGATAATTCCTCACTTCTGACTGTGTGGTGGGAGGGGGTGAAATGTTATTGATTTATGTTAATCCATCATATTAAATGAGATAATTTTGTCACTTGTGTCAAAAGGTGAGTGTTTGAAATTTTATCCATATACCCCCATGATTTCATTTTCAATTTATATGATAGGAGGATACGGGTGGAAACAATCCTCCAGCTATGTAACCTGATGCAAATAAAATTTTAGGTGAAGGAGAAGGAGATATGCTCTGTGTGAACATTTATCACTTCATGAATTTTATGGATAGATACCTAAAGTGGGTTTTTATGGGAATATATTACCAATCATGGGAGTGTTATTTACAAAACCCTATTTAATTTACTATATAGGGTAGATCAAAGGAATTTGATATTTTCATTGAGTAAATCTAGAAATTAATTTAGTATTTAGAGACTCATCCTGGGAATAGGGTCATGTTTGGTGCTTATATGTTATGAGGATCAGAGAAGCATTTGGAGGATTTGATTCTCTAATTGGGAAAGAATATTTTATTGTATGGGTATAATTTTTATGGATGTTCATAGTTTAATTTTATCCATTGACACTGATGAAAGATATTGAACTAGAATTCATGTTTATTACATAGAATAGTATGTCTCTAATGGACTATGTTGGTCGATTTACCAACATGCCTTGATTTTCCTCGACACTATTATGGAATTATATAACTATTAATAATAATTTGTAGGACAACATTAAATTTTTCATTACGTCTTATGTCATCATATTTTTGTTAAATAATATTTTTGATGTGATAGATCTGGCTCTTAGATCTGAGGGGATCCTGAAGGAAGCTTCTAGTAGACGAAATGTGGTTTCTACTGGATTATCTTATGGTACATCTTTTGAGGTTATAAAGAATCGTTATGAGAATTTTGTCCAAATTATTGAAAATATGAGTGGAAATTGGGAATGATCCATTACTATGGAACTTACTAAAGTTATATTCTACTAGTAAAGTGAACAATGTAATTTTTTTAGACATATTCCATTACCTTCGAATGATTTAAGATATTACTACATTATTGAACATCTTTATAGGTTATGTATGATCCGCTGAAGGATGGTTAGTAACTGAAAAGCTATGCTGAATCGACATTATGGAAGGGATTATTGTACAATGAATCAGTCAATTAGAAGGACTTATACAGGTCATGGTGGTAGAGGTAGTAGATGTGGGGCATTTGGGAAATATCACCCTTATAAATAATTCAATGTGGCTTAGGGGGTCATATTGAATCACATGGAAGAGGGTAAGACTATTGAAATATTTTATTCCAACACATGGGAATGACAAGGATGGACATTCTAATGTTAGATGTACTGTTCTTATAGATTTTACACTTTTTGTGGTTTATTTCATACAGGTGCCCCTTATTCCACTATATCATCACTATATGTGAATAGGATTCATATAGATGTGTAGTTTTTTAGTGGGGTTATGAAGATGAATTAAACATTGATAGTACATTAGAGAGACATATGTTTATGTAAATGGTGTCAATTTGAGGTTAGGGTGGTTCTTTTCATTTAGGATCATTTCATTTTGGATATGATAGGATTTAAATAAATTATTTGTATGGACTATTTAGTGTAATAAGGATACCACATCAATTTTTACCATTGCGGAGTGACTTTTATGTCACACGAGGGTTACAATTATATTTTTATTGGATAGTTGGATATATGGGTAGGCTATACAAGGATAGTATATTATAAAATTGGGAGATAACTTCCCAAAATGATGGATTGCTTCATGATGATGGGGTTTTAATGAATACTGACTTTTTACCAATAGTGGATAGGTTCCAAAACATGTTTCCTAAGGGATGATTAGATACTTCACATGATAGAGATGTTTAATTCAAATTTTAGATCATCATAGGTACTGAGCATGTTTTTATTTCACCATATATAATGGAACCAAAAGATTATCTAAAATATATGTATATATTGGGTGAATTTATGGATAAGGGGAATATCCATCTAAGAATGTCATCTTGCGGCTCCCTAATCAGGTTTTCAAAAAAAATCTATGAGGTCATTGTAAATTTTTTTATTACCATATATTGAACTAGATGATTGTGAAGAACTAATATACTCTTATGTGTATTATTGATATCTTCGACCAGTTGATAAAAGCTTCTATTTTCTGCAAGATTATATTTAGACAAGTGTATTATTGGTTTAGAGTTTTCCATTCTGATATTCCTCGGACTCGTTTTATAATTAGGTATGGACATTATGAGTTCATAATGATGTTTTTTTGGTTGAAGAATGTTATTGTTGTGTTTATTCCTTGATGAAAAAAATCTCCCACCGATACCTACATTAGTTTTTTGAAGTATTTTTCGATAAAATCATGATGTACTCCAAGACTCGGGATGACCGTGAAGAAAATATTGAAAAATTTATTTTTACCTAGAGAGACAATCACCAATACATAAATATATATAAGCTCAAATTTTAGATTAAACAAGTACATTTCAATGGTCACATTGTCTTAGAGGAAGGGGTGTAATTGTACATAGAGTTATCGTAACAATCTCTTTATTATGGGAAACCAAAGAATGATTTTTACATCCTTATCTTTATAAGGATATAATGGTGTTATGAGAGTTTTATCCTAGACTATTCCTATTTGGAATCACTATTTTTTGTCTTGACCATGATGTGGGTAATGTTTGAGTGATCTGGAGCATGTCAGAATACCTTCAATAAGTTGAAAAGGCATTTGAAAACTGCACCAATATTTATCCAACTAGAGAATAGTGTGGTGTATATGGTGTTTTGTGAAACTTATGAGATCGGTATTTTAGTGGTGTTTATTTAGTGTTATCGAGTTGTGGAATATGGTTCAAAAAATTATGTACATATTATTATAACTACCCAACACATGACCTTGAATTATCTGTAGTGGGTTATTCTATGATGTGTTTCATGCATTATATATTGGGAGAAATTATTACTATATATATTGATATTAATATGATAAAGGATGTCTATTACCAGATATATTTGAATATCTAACATTCAAATTTTGTTCAATGAATGTTGTTTATTATTTTCGAGATAATATATATTCTTAGGAAGGAAAATATTATTTTTGACTCTTTAATTTGGAAAACACATACTCAAGAAGAACAATAGTCAAAATCTATGTTGAAAATGATAAACATACCTGATGATATGCATGTTATGATTCAATATGGTAAGTACTAAATGACTATTTTATGTGTCTTAGTATAGTCTACACTTTTGTGTTGGATCAGATAGAGTCGGTATCAGGATATGGAATGCATGGCCTTATAGTAAATCTATGAAAGATGGGAGTAACCATCCAATTAGACCATATATTATTATTATATCATCTATGTTTGGAATTTGGTCGGGATAATATTATTCTCATATCATTAGTGTGCATTAAACCTTATTAAAAATAGATCTTAGTTAATATGGTCTTTTACACACTTTTATCAATATCATCTATCTTTGAGGTTGAAAAAAGATACAGTTTTTGAGGATTTCATGACAAAATAAAAATTATTTAGTTTTCCAAAATTTACACTTTTTAATTTTGAATTAATTATCCCATTTATTATGAATTTCATCAAAACACAAATATTAAATTAATAATCTACTTTGTTGATATAATTTATATAAATGAATATTATAATGAATATTAATTATTATCCAATGTAATAATGAAATACATTATTCATAAAAACCATAAATAATTTATTAAAAATAAAAAATTTGAAATTGATCTATAAAAAATCATAGTTTCAGTACATTTTATTGAATGAGGATTATGAAATATAAAACCTTTTGTATAAAAAATAATTATATATGGACAAATAGTCAATCATTTTGATGTATTGATCTCCAAATATTAATTCAAATAGATCATTGATACAGGATGGTAGATACATGTTATGATTGAGATTTTATTAATCTCCTGGTATCTAATTCATTGATGCAATGATATATCCACATATTTAACATTTAATATTAATGGACCCCAAATAGAATAACTAATGTGTTCAAATAACTTATCTAGATCCTTATAATTTTTTAAAATTACAATAATTCGTTAGGGGATATTCTATATGCAACCATTCCGATAGACATGTATCCAGGAAGGTGATTAATTTTATTTTCAACATCACCCCTATGAAAATACAAGGTAGTTAATCAAGATATTCATAATTAATCTCTAATATTGTTTGCATTTCATCAGTTTTTACTTATCCCTTTATATTTTTAAAAAAAATCATTCATATAAATGTATTATGATATAATTATAAAATTATATTACACAAGGAATTTATTATTATTCCAATAATGAAAATTATTAATTAGGTGATTCAAAATATAAAATGTTATATCCTTTAAATATTTATTGATATATACTTTATAATAGGATTTTTAATCTGTAAAAATTATTTTTAAAATTTAACTAATGAATGATAAAATGGATTTGTAGGATGTATCCTACTACCAATCTCAATCATGGAATATTTACATTTCATAAATATTATTTTAGGAAATCTATATGTTTTCATAAATTGATAATATCCATTTCATTAGATGATTATTCCATATTCTTAGACATGATATAGTATATAAAATAATGAGATATACCATCATCAAATATGGTATTAAAAATGAGATAAAGTTTATCTCACATATATTTTTGTATTGATATGCCACATTTGTTGTGGTCATAAATTTTGATCATTATTAATATTTTTTTGGAGGCTACTAGTGACTAATTTAATCATTATCCTTATGTTAGGGGAATTGATTCACATAATATCCAAATTCCTCACATTTGATTCATTATATTGTGGGTTGATAATTATTATAGGACATCACCAATATAATATCAATCATCCTATTAGTATTACATCTACACTAATGGGATTAGTGATATAAAATAACATAACTAATAAACATTATTGATTCATTGTGGTAATTACTCCTGATATTCTTCCAAAAACATTATTGTAAAAGGAATATACCATAACTAAAATATAAATGTACTCCATGTTTTAGGTAATACTTCTGAAAATGTTTTATACACACTAGGGATCAAATCTTTTAGTGAATTTGTGGAGTGTTTATATATTATATAATTTTAAGACACATGTGATAATTTTTTACATTCAAATGTCATGATATCAGCTTCTAGACATATCATAGGTTATATTTATCACTATAATAATGATGAAAAATATGGAAGGGTTGAACTTGGGCCATCAGTGAGGGATGGATAAACATTATATTACCATGGGTAATATCATAATCATATTATAACACATTAAAATTGTAGAAAAGAACAATGAAAATTATAGTGGTCAATAAAACATGATTGAAAAAACAATTAATCTCAATGTAAAAAAATAAATTGGGATAAGATTGTGGAAGCCAAATATTTTAGACATGGTCTATAGAGAATAATGATTGGTTTATGGCATGAAAAGAGGTATATTTTCATGAAACATATTATAATAATTTACATTTGAATGAATATACGATATGTTAAATTGTAACACGGTAAACAAAAATAAATACCACACATCTTATTGTGAGTTAAAAATTGAAAACTCATTATGATGTGATCATAAAAGGTTCCCAAAAAATATTTTGAAATAGAATAGAAATAACCTCTCTTTATATTACGATAAAACTAAATACCAATTATTTATATTGTTAACAAATGATAATGCATCATATTTAAATAAAAAAAATTGTTCATGAATAATTTCATATGATTCGTTTCTACTCATAACATCCATGTCTCATGAGATATAAATAAACAAATAATTCCATTAAGGATGCTATAGTACCCGACCCATCAACATCGATACATATGAGGTCCCTAAGACATAAATAATTAAATATTTCATTAATAAATATGTTAACTAAAATGGATTTTAATCAATACATCACAAAGAACCAATGGAATGAAAAATGGGGTTTTGTAACACATCAAGATGGTATCTCCAGAAATAACATGATACCATTTTTTTTAATAAAAATATAATCAACTAAAATATATATATCATAAGAACAAATTAGGGATGATTCCTGAAAAAATAACATTCATTGTAGTTAATACTCTACAGATAAAAGGAAATATTATGGTGAAAATAATTATAACTAGATATTGTTATTTCATTAAATGAAGATGTTGAAGTAAAAAATTGAAAATTATATGTGAAAGTAAATAATTTTTTTACTTTTAATAAAATATAGATTATATTGATCTTTCAATCTGAATAGTTGTTATAAAAATTTAATGTGGAGTGTAAATATTTATTTTTAATGGATAATAATACATTATTAACATTTTTTTATTACCTTGATGATAAAACACATAATTAGTAGGATAAAATAAATAATTATTAAAAATGATTAATTTGTAATGTGAACATCATTAGTGAAAATAATATTTTTCTATTATTCAATAGATAATATTGGGGGGGATGAAAAATCATGCATAAAAAAATAAATTATCCAAGATGAGAGTTATTAAAAATAGAAAAATATATTCATATAGTAAGATGAATTTTGTGTAAAACATGATATCCCAAAATATTTTATATATATTAAATATAATATAATCATGTTGTTGAAAAATTCCATCATGAATGATTATAATCTATGTGGTTAAATTGTGTCCTATGAAAAATATTCGAGTCATGAAAACACCTTACCACTTAAGAATCATTTAAATGGATAACATTTGATAGATAATAATTTAATTTAGTCATTAATTTCATTGTATTAATAGTATTTCATGATATAATGAATCAAATTTATAGTATACAAATAAAAAAAATTAAATAATATTATTAATTTAATGGACGTTCCCAATGAGAGGAATTTTAATACAATAACCATTACATTGTTCCTAATTCATTCTAAAATTACTCCATACTACCAGAATTATTAAATTTAGATTTAAAATACATAATCTACAACATTTTTCATAACTATATAATTTTATACCATTAATTGACTATTATTATATATATATATATATTAGTCGATTTTTTTACAAATTTCCCCCCTTCGAGGGACAAAATTGTGAATGTTTTATACTAGTTTCATAAGAATAATGTGAGTGGTATATTTTATAAAAAAAATTATCATTATAATATAATTATAGTTTTTTACTATTTTGAATTATATTTATCATTTATATTTAATTTTCAATCAATTTATATGAAGATGAAATCAATAATAAAAAAAATTATGTGATTCATAATGATGGGTTTTTAAATTTTTAAATAGTTAAATATCAATATAAACCTGAATAATAGAAAATAAAATCATTTTGTAGATTTTTATTTCATGTCATACTTTTCATTAACATCCCATATTAGTCCATTTAATAAACTCATAGTATAGTTATATTAGTTAGTCAATCTATCCCAAACATGTATACCTCCAACATTATGGATGATTATGTGGAGATATAGTTGTAATATTTGTATACCATAAGAACTGTGATATTTTTTAATTGTTAGTATTTTATAAAAATATATAGATATTTATAAATTAAAAACTATTAATAATTTTTTAATTAACTTTATAATTTATATGATTTAATTGAATATGATCCATCATGGATCATATCAGCAATGTGTTGTAAAAATAATCACTTAAAAAAATAATGATTTAATAAACATTAAATTTTATTATTATTTTCAATATAGTTACTATAACGACCCTACATTTATTACATAGCATATTACACCATTTTAATTATTAAAACCCTAAAATAATTATAAAATCAAGTTCCAAAATTTTATGGTATTTCAAAAATATGGACCAAACCTATCATTTACAAAAGAAAACATAAACATTAATTTAAATCCACATTCTCTATCATCTTATAGCACCATATGTTTTTAATATCTCTTATATTCATTTTATTGTTTTAAAATATTATATGTAATTATTATGAGACTAGATTTTGTGACATTGTGTGATTTTGAGGCCCGTAGTGCTTGGAATAAATGCTTGATATAAATTAAACTCTATAAAGCAAACCCGAGTTGTTTCCTGAAAAAAGTGGAAGGACATATAAATGCGTTCATGGATATTAAATCTGAGGGCACTGTTCTATTCTGAGAAATGACTTTACCTGTGGTGGTGACTAACATCGATTAGTGCGGGTCAACTGAAAAACATATTTTTAGACGTTTTCAATTAAAATAACATAAATTAATTTTTTTTTTATGTTTTTCCTTAAATTCATAGATGATTATTTTTTATTAAATAAGAAGGAGCCTAGGGTTGGGATCATAACACTGTATAATTCCTTAGAATCCTTATGATCATTAATGAGAGTCCACCCATCGAGAATCCTTGAAAAACACCGATGAACAATGACCCATGGATAATTTAGTAGAAATATTGCATCCCGACCGATGTCCATCATAACACTTTGTTGATCAATGAGGTAGGTTTTTGTTTTTCTGATTTAGTTCTTCCCCATTCCTGAATTAAACGACGAATGCGGATCAACCAACAAATAGTTAGATCTGCAGATCACATGTTCTTATAGGGGGGTTTTAATTTCAGTTTCTGTTGGGGTTTTTACAGGGGAATTTATTTTCTGATAATTTTTGGACTGTTGTTTTGATCAGTATTTTAAAACTAATAATATGAGTGGATCGACACTATGATGAATGAAAATGAAGATTCATTACTCGTTTGTTTGGTGATTTCATCATATCCCACCCCATATTCTCTATGTTCTTCATGGAGCAACGAACAAGGGATTTTCTAAAACCTATTTCACAACACAATGATCACAAATAGTATATTGATCATCGTGACGACCTAGAGGAGGTGTGAAAGTGATAGAGGACGATGAATCATCTCGGATCGAAGGGCATCATTATTCAATGTGATCTTCAGACGGGTAGATCAAAAAGTGATTTCGGGGATGATTGGAGGCATGAATACCATAAAGATAGCTTCGGGATGTCTGACAAACCTTATCCTTGGAGTTTCGATTCGATTGGACATCCAGATCAATGAATGGGGTATTCCCTGGGGCGCGGAACAAATAACAATGGTTTTTGAAAAATCCTAATGAATAGGGTGAGTTATCAGAAGAACATGCCATGTGGGGTCTGCATGGTGGCAGCTTGGTGTTTCGTGTTACACACGGTGAAGGACACTGCATGCTCCTAGGATGGCATGGTGTGTGGGCCCCACCTTGTGGAGGAGAGAGTTTCAGGAAATATGGAGTGTGGAAATTCATTGTGACCATTATTACATGGAATGTGGGTCCTTACAAGAACTCTATGTTAATCTTGGAAGATACATAGACACAGTGTGGAGTAACTGCCATGTACTCCACCACATAGCCCAACGAAGATGAAAACACAAACTAACTAATGTAATGGTACACAGTTTGGGACACATAGGTTAAATCCATGTATAGGCACCTGGAAAACATACATGGAGTCCACACCGAGTAGTGGAACACGACGTGTCAGTCTCCTACAAACCATGTTTACCCCCTCAACAAGAAAGTCCTTTTGACATGGGCCATTGTACATGGGTAGTACCCTGGGTTAGAGGATATAACGTGTGACCATTCTACACTGTGTGTAATTCTTAGTTAATGGCTTGATTCTATTTTCCACTATTCCTAGAACATGTTTTCTTTGGGTTAGTTCCCCATTTCCCATTCCTCGGATGATCTTGTATCATTTCCATCTACTGGAGTATGATCCCTTCAGTAGGACCTTCTGAGAGAGAGTCAGGAATACCTCAGAGTGTCCTGAAGCAATGTCCACAATACATTATTAACCAAAGGTAGAGTCATGTATCAAGGTGGATAATCCTACAGGGTGACAATACTCTACATAGAATGTGAATCTGGATTAGTCGCGGTATCTTACATGGCACTGACAGTGATCCTCATATGTATATCCTGATCATTCCTACTTAGGATTGTGTTATCCCAAAATGAGTGTAATTTTTCTATCTTCGCATCTATTAGTACATCTATCACACATATGGTTTTTAACAATGAATAATACTTCTGAAATGGACTTCATCAGAGCTATTAGACTCATGGAGTGAGTTCTCCCAGATGAGTGCTTTTTGGAATCATCTAACTGAATCCCAAGTGTGGGTATGTGTTCATTGTTACTTGTCTCTAGACTATGGGTAGGCGTTTTGAGTATATCATGATGTGTTTATATTGATATATGTTCAATAGAAATTAACTATGTATAGCTGACTGTAACATTTAATTTTTTACTACTTTGTGGTGTTCGAGGTCCCCTACCTAGTATTGTTATACTCACCCAAACATGGGATTTTCCATCTTGTGTTTTTTCTTGTGCATATGAGCAACCTTTTTATGGATTAAAGGATAGACCAGAACTGAACTAAGATTTCTGAGTTAATTATAGGCCGATGTGTTCCAACATCTTTGAGAAGTAGTCCCAGTACCTCTTTCTTATGATTGGTTGGAATTTTTAGTTTGCAAACACTTCATTTCATTTGGTGGAATTGTATTTTGTCATAGTTCATATTCTGAACATTACTTCATTTATGTCTGTTGGGTTTATTTTTATTAATTACTTTTCTTCGTTAGTGGATTTAACTTTTCATCATTTTTTGGTTATATATATATGTGTGTGTGTGTGGATATAGGTATATAGGTTATACCTCCCATGTTAGTGATATTCCTACTTAGAGCTAGTCACTAACCCCTGTCCTATTGGAGGCGGGATTGGGGAGTCGCAGGGTGGGCCCAACTAGGATGGGTCATGGTAGAGTGGTATCAGAGATGTTCTATTCTACATTTGGACAAAGGGTTTGTGATAATGGATTGTCTCAATAGTTTTATGTGTTTCATGCTCGGATTTCAGGCTAGGGACTCCAGGGTTAGTGAAGGAGGCAGACATATCCATACACAAGGACGTTGATAACCTTCTTTCAACTCGGTACATGAAAAAAATCATTTCCTGGAAATAAAATAATAGTATATGCATCATATAGTAATGCGTTTTTTCCCTTTCCATTGTGTTAGATATCTAGATATACCCTTTTACCATGGTAAATCTTGTTTCCTTACAGGATACCTCCATGACGCGTACCCGATAGGATTAAACATCTCGATCATGAGGATGAACCCCACATTTAATAGGCATCGATAAAAGGAACAGTTCCCCAAGAATTACCTCCTGGTGGTGCACTTTCTATCCCACCACAAGAAGAGTAGTATGTGGTACCTGCAGTACTGAAATATGAGGAGAATAGGATCAGCGCACTCCATGAGTTTCTGAGAGAGATACACCTCAGGTTCCATGGTTAGCATGACCTTGTGGTGGTGAAAGAATGGATTTAGGCTATGACCACAATTTTCTGTCAATTGAGGACACCAATAGTCATGATGGTGATCATAGGAGAAGGCCTTATTAACGGTTCAATGGGTCGATGGTGGGGTATGACCATGAAGACTCAAGATGAGGAGACTCTTTCATGGACAGAGTTCGAGCATCTCTTTAGGGAGTATTTATCTCAATCTATGCTTAGATAAGTGTGTATCTAGGAGCTTATTTAACTATAGAAGTTTAGTTAATAGTGACAAACAATTCATTGAGGGTCACCAACCTCAATAGGCACTCAATGGATATGGATAACGATAAGTACATTAGATCTTTGACGTTCGATCAAGGTCTACGATGATACATTTGAACTACTGGTGTTCCTCTATGAATTTAAGATTATGATGGAGTGTTCGAGTAGGCCTTGATATTCTAGAGCATCTTGGTGGATAATAGATAGCTAGTAGAGGTCATAATAAGACATAAAGGTGCAAATACCATGAAATTATGGAGCTGATGTTAGATATAGGGTTTGTGATGTGGGAGATGTCTGAGGAGGACCCAAGAAAGCGGAACAACATCAAATGCCTCTCTTGCTATATCCAGTCCCCATATGGAGAGGCGACGCTTCTAGTGTGATGGTAGAGGCCATCAAGCTAGAGACTATCTTACCCATTAATCTGTTGATAGGGAGGCGGTGGATGGTCCACTGAGATAGAGGAAGAGAGTGGTTTAGGCAGACCCACCAGGTGTATGACATGGAAGAGTAGTAGGGAGAGTTGTAGGTGGTGGAAGATGATTTTATCTACATCAACTACCACACCTAGGAGGTCCGGACCAATAATATGAAGCTAGTTGATATGGGAAGGGGCACAAGATTGGGGTTAAGGCATATGACCCAGTGTTTCAAAATATTATTCAAGGTAATATATTTTTCTTTCATAACATATTTATTGTACTTATAGACCCATGTTTAAATCATTCCTTCATAACCACATGTCTTGTGTGAATCCTTGAGATTCTGGTAGAGACGTAGACTCAACCATTATTGTTGGAGACAACTAGAGGTGGGGACATGATGATCCAGCATCATTGCTGATAGTGTGATCTTTATCTTTGGTGGGGGTGTGAGAGATTTGGATAAAACAACTTGGTGGCAGTGTCGATGCCTTAAAATGTTCTTCTTGTTATATCTTTGTTATCTTTAGTCCATGACCATATTTACTACTTTAGGAGAAGAGTGTGTTATGTCCCTAGAAATGGGTTGAGGATGTCCTTTGATGGTGAAAAGGAAAACTAGGCAGCACATATTGTTCTCTTGCATAAGAGGGTGCAACAGATAACTCATGAGCTGGTTAGCCAAACCCTTAGAAAAGTATATATTGTGAGATTCTTGTTTATATTTGTGGAGGCAGAGTAGAAGGTTATAATTCCAAAATATGTTCCTAGATTACCTTCTAATCAGATGATTGACTTCTTCATCGACTTGCATCTCAAGAAGGCACTGATATCCCCACCAGCATACCAGATAGCTCCAAGTGGGTTTTGTGAGCCGAGGGTGGAGTTAGAGGATTTTTTGAGTTAGGGATAAATAGGACACATTGCTTCCCCAAGTGGTCCCCCTAGTTTTTATTTCCAATAATGAAAATTGGAGTTTGAGGTTGTTCATTGATTACCCAATTCCGAATTAGGTAAAGGTTATGTAAACGTATCCACTACATAGGATCGAATGCCTCTTCAATCAGCGGATAGAGGCATGTTGGTTCCCAAAGGATAACCTCAGGTCGGGTAATCACGATCGTTGATTACAGGACAAAGATATCCCAGAGATGGCTTTTAGATTCCAGAATGGTCACTATGACTACATAGGGATGCCATTCAGTGTGACGAACACCCCCATAGTGTTTATATGACTTATGAACTAGATCATCAAACCATACATAGACCAGTTCATAATGGTCATTATCTATGACATCCTTGTGTACTATGACTTAGAGAACAAGCACACAAGAAACCTACAGATTGTTCAAGTCCTACATTGAGAGAACCAACATAATGGGGAGCTCTAAAAGTTCCAATTCAGAGTACCGTAGGTTCACTTCCTATGACATTTTATATCTGCAGATGGAGTAGCAGTAGACCCTGCCATGGTCAAGGTTGTTTTATCACGAGAGCCACCTCAAATTCAGACAGAGGATCAGACCATCCAAGGGTTATCATGATACTATCAGAGATTCATCATGGATTTCTCCTAGGTATAGGCACTGATGATATCATTTCCATCAAAGGGGTGTCCTTTCATCTGGATGCAGAATTGATATCACGATTTCTATCAATTTAGGTAGAGTTTGACGAGCGCACCGATCATTGAATTACCAGTGGAGGCTGTCAGTTACATAGTTTTATGAGATGCATCAGGGACCAAACATGGTTGTGTTCGGATGTAGAGATAGGTTGTGATTTCTTATAGTTCATTCCATCTAAGGCCACATGAGCATAGAATTGCGCCCTGTTATCTTGAGTTCGCACCGGTTGTCATCAGGTTGAAAATGTGGTGACACTACCTGATGGTTGAATGATATATAGTCTACTTGAACAACAAGATTCCCATTTACATAATCCTAGTGTGGTATATAAATATGATGAAAAGGTGATGGCTAGAGTTATTCTAGGATTATAATTTCGAGATTTTATATAATATAGGGAAGGAAGTTGTTGCGTTAGATGATTTCAGCATTAGATCGAGTTCATGGCTACTGTGTGAGGAAATGGAGCACGTGGCCTTGCTATAGTTATCCTTCATATATGTAGATGATACAGCCTATCTCCAGTTGAATGTTGTCAACCCTCTACTCTTACAATGAGTCCGAGAGGCAAAACTAGGGGATATCGACAATGAGAATCTATGTGCTCATTTATCCAGAAGACATACTCATGATGGATATTCTGAAGGCGTGGAGTACATTGAACTTTTCAAAGGATGTACATTTGTACATGTGGTATTACGAGATTAGATCCTTATATAGTTTCATACATCCCCATTTAAGATACACCATGGAGAATAAAAATGTAATATGATCTCTAGTGTTAGTTCTCTTGGACATGCATGAATAAGGTAGTAGTATAGTTTGTTTCTGGATGCCTTACATGCCAGCAGGTGATGGATGGGCCCTGGGTTCCAACATTGTTATCTCACCCTTTGGATGTTCCATAGTGGACATGGGATGAAATATCAATTTACTTCTGGATAGGATTACCACAATCATCGATGGGACATGATTCCATTTTGGAGATCATTGACCTACTCACCATGTGAGCCCAGTTAATAGATATTAGTGAGTACAGTTATGTTGTGATCACGAAAGCTGCTACATGTAGGGGATAGATCAGGTTCATGGCGTCCCTTCGATGATAGTAATCGATCAATATGGGTGATTTAAATACCTGTTACAGATGTAATTAAAGGATTCCTTTGGGAATCATCTACGCTTGAGAACAACATTCCAACCCTAGAATGATGGTTAGATAGAAGACGTCATTCAGGTTTTGAAGGGGATTTTTGCGGGACAATATAAAATATTTTGGTCACAGTATGGAGGAACACCTACCACTATTAGAGTTTGAATAAAATAATATCTATCACTCCACCGTCGATTTGACACTGTTTGAGGCTACATATGGGTTTCCCTTTCGGTCACAGCTTTACTATACTAACCCTGGAGAGTTAGTAATCATGGGTCTAGATTTAGTGTGAGATTCCACCAAGAAGCTACATGTAATATATGAGTGGATAAAGACTACACATCGCATTCATAGGTCTTATTCTAGAAGAAAAAGGCTACATATGGAGATAAAGGATGGAGAACATGTCTTCCAATAGGTCTCACCTAATCGAGGGTTGCATATACTTATCCACTGTAGTTGCACTGGTTGATGGATATATTCCAAGTGTCATAGTTGAGGAGTTATATACTTGACCCATCGCACGTCATCGACAAGTGATTGATAGAAATCTAAAATGGGGTGACCCTCACAGAGTACTCATTGGAGATTGAGGATCTAAATGAGAGGATCCTTCATGGGTGAGATATTCCCCTACTTCATTTCCAGTGGCTGGATGAGAATCTCCAAGAAAGGATATTGGAGTGGGAGGTTTAGATCCATGTGCAGTACTTACATCAGATTGAGTATCCTTTTGTTTTGGATTTTTAGTGATGTAAATCCCTATGGGGGAGAATGTAATGTCTCAGTTTTTCCATGTGTTATTTTTAAATATAATATGGAATTGATAAAAGACTAGGCTTTGTAATGGATTTAGATTTTGAAGCTTATGGTTCCAAAATTAATTATTTGAAATAAATTAACCTCTAAATAGCATACATTGTCGGTTTTCCTAAAAATTTGTAATAACTTTTAAATTGGTGTTTGGATCAAATCATTTTGTGAAAATTGCATTTAGTGCAGTGAATTTACCTTAGGCGGGGCCGAACAATGACCAATGGAGGTCGATTGGAATTCCTTTTAGATGTTTTATTTGAAATGAAATAAAATAATTATTTATTTTCTTTAAAATGATTCCTCAAATTCAGAAACACTTATATTATATAAATAAGAATGAGCCATTTGTTACGGTCATAACCCTATAAAACTCTCACAAATCCTCTAGAGCATTGGATTGGATCCACTATGGTGAATAATTGACAAAAACTGACGAACACTGACATGTGTATCATTGGGTAGTGAGATTGAATCCCAATATATAGTTGAACTCCCACTTGGACAATGAACGTTTTAGGGGTTTGTTGGTTTTATTTAGTTCTTCGTAGTTCTTTAATTAATTGACAAACCTCGATCAACCCAAAAACATATAGACCCAATGATCATGTGTTCATGGATGAGGGTGTTAATTTCCATTTACTTTGGGGTTTTTATTTGGGAATTCATAATGTGATAACTGTAGGATTTTCATTTTGATCATCATGTTAAACATGTTTACAGGAGTGGATCAACTCCATGATGAGCGACGGTGGAGGTGCATTCTTCCTTTGTTTGATGGTTTCTTCTCTTCTAACCATGTGTTCATTGCGTTATTCACGGGATGACAAACAACATATCATTTTGAATCTATTTCGCAATGTAATGATCCCAAATCGGAGATTGAACATTGAGATTACCAAGAAGAGGTGTGATGGCAATGGTAAATTATGAGTTATTTATGACTGATGCGGATCATTCTTCAAATAGTTCTTCATGTGGGTGGATTGGGACATGATTTCAAGGATTATCAAAGGTCAAAAAACAATAGATATGGATTTAGGATGTTGGGGAGACATCATACATAGAGTTTAATATCCTTTGGATGGTCAGATCAAAGAACAGGTGATTCCCCGTGTCACCGAAAATGATGAACAATAATTTCTTTAAATTCCTGAAGAACAAGGCATGTTCTATGAAGGAAACGACATGTTGGGTCATCAAGTTGGTGGCTAGGTCAGGTGTATGGCAAGCGGGAATGAAAACACGTGCTCCCAGGAGGACACCCAATGTCGGCCACACCCTATGGCGACTAGAGTTACAAGTAATATGAAGCATGGACACATCGTGAGACCATCACCTCATGGGGTGTGGGTCCTTACATGGACTCAACATCTATATCAAACGATACACGGAACCGAGGTGGAGTACACAACATGTACTCCACCACAGGACTTGATGTGGATGGACACCCAGTCTACCCTGTGTATGAGTACACATTTTAGGACACATGTGTTGAAGGTGCATACAGGCACATGGACAGCGTACACAGAGTACTCCTTGAGTAGAAAAACACGGAATTTAAATCTCTCACCCTCCATGTATACCCTCTTCTACATGGACACCCTTGCGACAAAGGAAGTTGTACATGGGAAGTAAACTTGGTTAGAGGACATGACATGTGAAAAACTTACCCATCATGTACTTCTAAATACATGGATTGACTATCATGTCCATCGTTCATAGATCATGTTTAATTTGGGTTAGATCCCATTTTCAAGTTCTCCTAATGGTCAGGTATCATTACCATCCATGGGAGTACGATCCATTATGTAGGAATTTATCTGATTGAGTCAGGTATCCCTCATAAAGGCATAAAATGAGCTCCTATATCAATTAATCACCCTAGGTATATTTAGGTATCATAGTGACTAATCCTACAAGAGGGTAATCCACCACCTACATGTGAATCTGAATTAGTTGCATTGTCCGCCAAGGCCCTGACAGTGATCTTTATCTGTGTATCATGATATTTCCCACCCCAGAGTGTGTTCTCCCTAAATGAGTGAAATTGTTTTATTTTCCAATCTATTAGTGCATCTATCTATCTCATGGATTTTCCTAACAATCATTACTTCTCAAAAACATTAAATCCGAGCAATCCAACTCATGAAGTGAGTTATCCTAGATGACTGCATTGTAGAGTCATCAAACTGAATCCTATGTTTGGGTATATGTTTATTCTAACATGTCTCTAGACTGTGGGTCTGGGATTCAAGTATATAAGGTTGTGTTTCTCTTGATATATGTTAAGCAGATGTATATATTGTGTATTTGACTGTTTCTTTAATGTGTGTACATATTTTTTGATTTTGGTTCCCCTACTGAGTTTTGTTATACTCACTCCTACATGGGATCTTCATGCATGAGTGCTGAATTTTGTAGATGAATGACCTTTTTATGGAGTCTAGGGTGGACCAGGAATAGACTGAGCTTTCTAAATTCCTTATAGGTCGACGTGTTCCTATGGCTCTGAGCCGCAGTCCCAGTCACTTCTTCTTTTTACTGGTTGGATTTTGTAGTTGAATTTCTCTTGTTTACCTTTTTTGGCTAGTATTATAGAACATTTTACATTCCACACTTTACTTTTGTTTTACTATGTTTGTTAGGTTAGGTAGTGTGGATGCATTTTATTCCATAGTGGTTTTGACTTATCAAAATTTGTTTTCATGTAGATGTGTGTTTGTGTACATGTATATAGTCTTTTCCTCCCATGTTACTGATATGCCTACATGGTGCTAGTCACCAGCCCCTAGCCTATTGGAGGCTGGCATGGGGAGTCGTGAAGCTGGCCCCAAGGGGAGGGGTCATGACTATGTTCTCCTTAGTACAAGTAATCACCTAAGGATATACATCCAAAAAAGGGCTGATCTAAAAGCCCAGTAATATGATTAATATTAAACTGAATCCCTAAAACATGGGGTTATTATATCCATTATCATAACATAGTCATTATATTTATGATATTTTTTATTAGGTAAAGGTATTGAATTTGGCAATGCATAAAAATTATTCATCTTGTCATAGTGTTTATCTACCAACCATAATTGGGAACAAATATAGAATAACATTCACACACATTTCAAATTATGTTATGTGATTCCACACTTTACCTAATTAATTTGTGAAATATATAATTCTTGGAGCACATGTGACATAATAACATTTACATGCACTATATAATTCTGATTTCACCCATCACCTCATACCATTTACATAATAATGCATTCCACATATAATATATATAAATCATGGACATAAAAATACATTGGAAATGATAGTGGTTTCATAAACATACATTTTTGGAAAATAATCCTGGTTCCCAAAAATAAATAGTTAATAACCAAATTGGTACAAGTATCATATTTATAGAGTGAAGAAGATACAAAATCTAGAAAACTGATAAATGTGTCATTATAAAGAAGTGTTTATTTGAAAAAATATATTAATATTTCATAAAATAAGATGGGAATCATGTATATATTGAAATTAATATTAATTGATAATGAAATTATATTTTGGGAAGAACAATTGAAGAGACATAATGAAAATGGAGTAAAATATGGAAAATCGAATGGAAAATAATTTCGTTTGAGGATCTCATTAACTAGTGTCTGAATGATACCTACTTATCAAAAAAATTTATAGTAAAGTAAAATTCATTATTTATCTAATGAAAAAAAATTCACAAATATAATTCATTATATTTTTATTATGTTAATTTTTGGTCTTTTTTATGAGTTATATTATTTAATTTCATCATTTGGGAGATTTCGTTTTCTTTGTTTTTAGGATCAATTTACATTAATATAGGAATATATGTTTATGTAGAATGGGAATAATTATCTATAATTAAAAATATATTTTATTAATAAACATAATATGGTTTAGATGTTTATATATTTAATTTTTTAAAATGTCAGGAGGATGAATCATTAGATAAATATTAACTGATAACCATTCGAGTTAATTTTGGAGGTTTTAAATCACAACAAACCTAATTTTTTATAATTTATTATTAGGGAATTTTTTTAGAACATAATAATGGATATAATATATTCATTATAGTATTTAACAAAATTATAGTGGTTTTATAAACATCATTAATGTCTTATCATAGAATGAAAATTATTCTCCCACAATGTCGATAAATTGACACATCACTGGTGATGATTTCATTTTTAGAATAAATGAGAGAGATAGAAATGATATTGATGATTTAACATACAATAATAAGATAATATTACTACTACTAATCTTTTATTTCCATTTTCACAAGCCAGTTTAAAGGTTCCTGGTACCCGTACGAACAGTCCCTAAAAATCCAGAATTCAAATTTCAAATTCAAACCAATCCACTGTCCATCAACAACCACGTGCAACAACTCGAGCCATGATCCCATCATCTAACGTCGCCATCATTAAATCTCCAACAATGTAGGACGAACGCCATCACTTCATCGCCATCAATTTCATCACACACATCCATCACTGCGGGTCACCTGCGAGACCATCTGAAGCGTCGTCGCCAGAACCTCATCTGCAGAACACCACCATTCATCATCAGCACCACAAAACCAACAACTTCGGAGAGAACCAATACCAGGAATCAAAATCACCCCAAAACATAAAAACACAAATTCATATTTCGAAATCCAAAACTAGGATCTATCCTTCAAAAACCATACAATGCATCGCCTCGGTCCGTGATCATCCTCGAGGCATGATGTCGAAATCTCTCCACTCCTCTTTATCATCACGTCCCCAGAAATTCAAAGCCCTTGAAAAGGGATCGTTAATTAAAAACGAAATGAAAACCACATAACATCTCCAAAAACATTGACATCATCAAGTCCTAACATCCCTTCAAGAATCAAAATGAAAGAAAACATGCACAAATAAACCCTAAACATCAATGATTCTATAATGAAACATCCGATACAGCATGGCACAGAATGAAGTCAACAATGAACGCGCATCCTAGAACACCAAAGTCTGAACAAACATCACCTCTCAAAGCCTGTTGAGACCACTACCGCAGACTGACTCAGAGAGAGACGAAGGAGGAAGATGCTATAGTAGAGTTTGTAGCGGAATGGTCTCATGAAGAAGCACATCCACACCTGGAACCACCAACCTCACAGAGGACCAGATTCACAGATCCCGTAGCTTCCTTAAATCCTACTCAAGGAGAGTAGAACCTCCCAGCACCCCCACATCTGAAACGAAATGTGACGGAAACCCCATGCCACGACATCTGGAGCATGATCATCAAAACAAAAATGTACTACCATGAAAACAGAGTAATGGAGTCTTCCAAAATAGATGATCCCACACAATGCCACCACTGGATGTTGATTCACACCACGAACGTGCCGAATAAGAGCACCAAAGAGTGATCTGCAGCCAATCCGTGGCGGTGGAGAGGATGGTGGCGTGGGGGGGGAGACCATTGCGTCGCTCTACCCTTTACGGGATAATCTGCTCAATTATCATCAGAAGATAATATTAATGTATTTAAATTTTAATGGAGTTATCATGAACATTTAGATATATAAACTTTGGATTTAATATGAAAATATAATGAAGTTAAAAGAAAAGAATGCCGCTTTTTCAACTTAAATATCTTCTCCTTGAGATCCTCCTTAGGGAAATTTTTTTTGATCATTTCATGAGAACTGGGGAACCTATATTTGAGGCAGGGTACAGGGATGATACATGAAAATAATTTTGAAAAGGCTCAAAAATTGAGAGGGGTGAGGAAATGTAGTTGCGAGGGGTGGTATTAATAATTGTGTACAGGAGTGTTTTCTCATTATTGTGTTCATTTGTTACTATTTTCCACAATAAAATAAATATTGATAATTATATTAATAAATTATTTAAAGAGAGAAGGATAATTAGAGATTATGTTTCTTACAACATACCTTATTAAAGTAATTGTGTATTTATCTTATAAGGTATACATATTATAAATTAATTTATTTTATTATTCACAAAAATTCTTGTATTTCTAAAAAAACAAAAAACAAAAATCCTAACCATTTTTTTGATTTCTTGAAATCCTAAATTAACCAAATTTTATAAAAATATAATTTGAAATATAATAAATATAAATTTTATTTAAAATCATCATTTACTCATAAAATACATATTTTAAAATTAAAAATGATTTTCTAACACTTTTAAAAATTTATTAATGTCTCATAAAATTATTTTACAATCATATGAAACGAAATAATTATTTATGAATTCATAATATTAAAATCTATTTTCTATTAATTTTTATAATTAATTATAATAGTGAAATTAAATATTTATAAATTACAAAAATACCATCATTTGATTTCTAATTTTGAAAAAACTTTTCATATTTTCATTCATAATATTCCTAAATTTTATTTATCATTTCAATGGATATGTTACTATTACATTAAAAATATTATTATTAATGATAATTATGTTACTATTCTAATGACCAAGTTACTATTGAATCAGTATAGGTTCCTTAATTTCTTGAAATACCTTTTATTTCATTAATTCATCATTTATAATGATTTTCTTGGTGAATCTATGTTATTTGATGAGAATAATCTTATATGACATTATAATAAGTTGGGAGAAGTTCCGTTGTTAAACATTTAGGTCATTAAATTCTTCCCCCACCCTTATAGATTTCTCCCGTGATTTTTTAACATAAACAGGTGAGGGAAATTCTACTTCACCCCCTTCTCCAATTCCCAATTTGCTACTTCATAAAAATTTTACTAGTAAGGTTATATTATTTTATATAACCTTATCTCTTAGGGAAATATATCCTTACTGGCTACTCCTTGTAAAGGAGATCATCTTCCAGCTATACCACTTTTGAATTTAGTACATGTGAGGGATCTGATATATTATTTTTTAAGAGAGATATAGGGAAAACATAATGAATTTGAGACATATGCGGTGGAAGTAGAATCAGATATTCCACTATTCCAAAAAAATCAAGGATATCAATGGGGATAATATATGTTGGGATATGCCTCCATTTAATTCAAAACCACCCACCTCACTTCCATGGTGTTATTAGAGGGTAGAGTGTATGTCCAACCTTAGTCACAAATTCCATTTGATAGTTTTTATCATAGTAGTTTTTCCAACTCTAAAAATCATCGATATTTTTCTAAACAGACTGAACCTTCTATATCATATCTTCATTAAGATCAAGTCCATTTAGTTTATGTTTTCCATATTCATACTAACAGGTTAGAGTTTTACACCAAATATCACAAAGAACATTATATAGAGAAATCAAAATACTGAACTGGGTGATATTGGGGTAAGAAAACTTAACCAATAGGATATGATTTCACTTCCATAATTAAATGCCACTAATTATGATCTTAAAATTTCCTCAAGGGTCTTAATAGTACATTTATATTGGCCATTAGTTTGGGGATGATAGGTCTTGGTGAAATTCAATTTTGTACTGAAGACTTGTAAAATAATCCACTAAAATTTAGTTGTGAAACATGGATCACAACCCGAGAATTTTAATAGTGAAACCCAAAACACTCTCCCCACTTCCTTCACATATATCGGGGAAAATTTTTCAATTGAGGGATCTTCTTGGATTTTGAAAAACCGTGATGTCTTGGTGAGTCGGTCCACCACAACCCATATCACATTATTTCCTTTGGATGTCTTCGAGAGACTAATGGTAATTTCCATAGTTACATTCTCATATTAAAACATAGTTATTGGTAGTGTATGTATCATCCCTTTTGAAATTTTTCTCACTTCATTAACATATTATCAGATTAATCACCTAGATATTTATATCGCAATCTCTTTTTCATGTTGTCCCACCAAAAGTTTTCTTAGAGATTGTGGTATATCATGGTGAAATTAGGATAGATAGCGAATGTAGATCTATGTGCATTATCCAATTGATTATTCTTTATATCAGGTGATGAAGGTGTAAAAAGACTTCATCAAATCAAATTCATGACATTATAATCAATATGTGACACTTAGAGATTCCCTTTCATTACTATGTCAACCTTCCTTTGAAGCCCTAGATCATCAATTTCTACTTATATGGTATTCTGTTTTAATGAGGGTGGTGAAATCAATTGGAAAAGGAATAGTTTATTCCTGGAAATTATGATATCCAAATTCATCCATTTAATATTGAATAATATATGTTCCATCTCAATATAAATTGTGGATAGAGTTACTAATTCGTTTCATCTAAGTGAATTTGCGACTATGTTTTCCTTCCCATGAAGATAATGAATTTTGAAATCATAGCCTTTGATTTTGTATATCCATATCATTTGAATCATGATGAGATCCTTTTTTGTGGATTTATACATTATGATATTGTGATATGTATATATGTCACACATCCAACCATATAGGTGGTGCCTCCATATTTTTAAGAAAAAATTCATAGCTACTAGCTCTAAATTATGAGTTGGAAAGTTCATATAATGGATCTCAAACTGTCATAAGGCATAAGATACTATTTTATCATTTATAATTAGTAAAAATACGAAACATTTCATTGAATTATCATTATATGTCACAAAATAATCTATTATTTTTAGTAATGTGAGTACAGTTGTAGTGATCAGACTTCTCTTTATCACCTTGAAACATTCATTACAGTCTTCTGTATAGACATACAATTACCCATTCCTAATTAACATAGTTAAAAATATTGAAAATCATGAGAAATTTATCACTAATTGTCAATATTATCCTACTAGTCCATGAAAAATATTTATTTATATGATATTATAGGACATGGTCCATTCCTCAATTACCTTTTTTGAAGGGTCCATATAAATTACCTCACTTTCAATACCAATTCCCAATAATAAGAATTAATATATCCAAAATTCACACAAGCTAAAAAATGATTAAAACTTCTCCTTCCATAATATTTATAACACAATACTTTCATGTTATCCATGTACATCCATTCTATTGGAGTATATGATAATATAATTGATAAACACTACCAAAAAAATTCAATTTAATTTATAAAGAACTTATTCATCAAATTAAATAGGATTTTTAGGGGAATTAGTATGTGAGAAGGGAATCACAAAAAAAAATATAGTTCCCATACCTTTTATGAATGGAATCCTTCTTAATATCATCATTCTTCACTATTACCTGCTGATATACTTAAAAAAGATCCAACATTGAGATGTACCGAGATCTTTATAGTTGATCAAACAAGTCATGTATCCTTGGAAGTTGTTTCTTGTTCTAAATGTTGATCTTGTTGATCTCTCGTTAGTAAATACACAGTCAAATTTATCTATGGTTTTTTATTACGATGAACAATAGTACACCCCATGGATATGCACAAGGGAATATGAACAATTTGTCCAAATTATCTTGCAAATGCTTCTCTAACCCCTCCAATTTGATTAGGGCTATCCTATAGTGGAATTTAAATATGTGGGTTTCTACAGGTATGAGTTTTATAGAGAACTATACATTACTATATAGGGGAAGTATGTGTAACTCTTTAGGAAATATATTGCTATATAACCATACAATGGTCTTCTCTTGTAGGTTGACACCTTTCTTTTACTGAACCATTTGAATAAGTAGTTCATCTTTATTGTAAATCAACACCCAAACCATTTGAGGAATCTACAATGGACATTATTGAGCTCCTGGGATTTTTATTTTATCAGGGGATGAATGATAATTTAAAATGATAGTTTCTTTTAACAAAAGTTAATTTGTTCTCTATATAATGAGATCTAATTTATCCCAGTTATAGCTTTAATTCCCCCAAGGGATGTATCCTAAGATTTACTTGGAGAATATTCCCACAAACACCAATAATAGAAGAGTCCAACACTTAGGATTAAATTATCTTACTACTATGTGTTTTTACACATATCTTTATATCAATATTTTATGTATTTGATTCAACAGTTCTAGAAAATAATCAAGACATAATTGAATGTGTAAAACAAGAATTAAATAATATTTTTTCCATTATTGAGTGAATATGAAATGTACCCTAAATTAATTCATAATGTTTCTACACATAAGTATTATTAAGGCTTTAATGAAACCGCATTACCTTGTTTTTGGTGTCTAATGACTCTCATTACCCTCAAGGACATGAGGGTTAGTGTGTTGGATTTCACAGTTCCCTTTCTCTACACAGTTGTTCAATGACATTATGGGTGGTCATATCCTTTACTCCACTGTAATGGTTGAATAATTTTTATCTATATGACATTCATAATATTGGTGGCCTTATCTCTACCACTTATATCATTTTCCCATCCCATTAATGTAGTTCCCATGATGATTCTTCCCACATTTTTGACCTGCTAGTGTTTGATATTTCTTCTAATAATTTTTATGTAATCCTCCATCTTGAATCACTATTATTCCATTCATATAAAAATATACATGGGAACATTATTCATACTCTATCACCACAATTTATAGCTGATAAGTGCATTTATTTAATTCAATTTAGAGTATAATAATGTATTTATTTATGTTTTTAATTTAATATTCTTTTCAATTTTTATGTAATTTATGTTGTGTTGTGTTATGTGGAAGAAAAAACTGATTTACGAAAAAGGAATAAAAAGGTGAATTTTGGAGCTTTTGGACACTTAGCAAGAAATCATATTTTATAGGGTGATTATGGAGTAATTTTAGGGCCTTTAATTGATGAAATGAGGAATATGAAGATTTTGTGGCAAGAAAATGGGATTACACATCATGTAATCGTTAAACAACATGTACTGGTGCACGTGGTAAAATTTACTACATGTCATGAAGTGATTTTGTGAAAAATGAAATATTACATGATATGTAACATAGACACCAATGGATTAACATCCCTAACATGAATTTTTCACCCAAAATCACAAAATCATCATTTCTTGACCAAATAATTGATGTGGAACACACCTTGTACCACCATTAGGTCATTCCTTTTTGGAATCCATTAGATATAGATCATGGAAAATGTATATAAAAGGAGATCTAGAATACTATTGATAGAGGTATTCATATGGATATATTCTGGAGACTAAAGCATGAAGGGATACATTTCTTCCTCCAATAGTTATTCCTTTATTTTCCTTATTTTTTAATTTTATATTATCTTTCCATCATATTATTTGATAAATATGAATATGGGGTTATCATACATTATCATATGGTAATTTAATAGAAATGGGAAGGTGTCATTACATTTATCTCATTTTAGTTATTCACTTATTAGGTTTGGCACAATATTATATTCATCTCCTAATCATTATCTTTTTATTTTATAATGATCATTGATATTTGAATCTAAAATGAATAAAAATATTTTTCAATTTCTATCATTAATGAAAGAATAACCATTTTCAATTTTTGGGGAAATCTGTTTCAAAAATTCTATCGAGAAAAAGATGATTCAGCAGTGCCCTAAATTATCGGCCCATTAGAAATTCAGAATTTCTTCAGTGTAGAGGAGATTACATGGACATTAGATCTTCATCGTCAGAACTGTAACCCGAGATATGAAATCATCGACCTATATTATTCAATCCAATTCACCAAAACCCTAAAATTTGAATGCATTGGTGTAATTCTAAATCTATTTACAAACTAATCAATCAATCTTCTTTTTTTCACATTCACCAAAACAATAAAATAAATATTTTTGTCACTTTTTCCTCAAGCTAATAATTTTTTTTTCATATTTTAATAAAAAAAAATTCTCAATATCAATGGATTTGGCCATGAGCATTCCTAATATGATCGTTTAACTAATTGAGCATAATATTATCTGTATTTAATTATTTTTCATTGACCAATTAGTAATTAATGAATAATGAAGGAATATAATTCTGGAATCGTTGGCGGAGATGGTAAAAATTTTATTTTTTATGTTTTTTAAAATTCTAATTTTAAATTTTTTATCTATTTCCATTTCAATATTTACATTTTGTGTGTCATTTTTTTGAGTTTCATAATTTTAAATTCATAATATCTGATAATCAGAAACATAAAAAAAAGTAGAATTTGATTTTAGACTTGAACCTAGGAAATCATGAAAAATAATAGAACTGTAACCATGGTGGGTGGTGAGAAAAATATTCTTGATGGGATTATATAAAGAGATTAATGGTTGCATACACCTTCTCACTATGGATGGACATCAAACAAATTATTGAAACCATGAATCCAAAAAACCCCTGTCAAAGAAAATAATTTTCAAATAAATCATCCTAAAATTTCAATGATAAAAAACAATGTTCAATTCATCGAATATCCCTTTGAAGATCCAAAGAACCATTTGAATGTTTTTCTCATCCTCTATGACATGTCCTAATTCATAACTATTTTATGAGATTTGGTATGACTCTATCTCTTATAATTTCAATTAAGTGATAGATCTCGATTTTGGATTCAAATAATTCGTGTGCATTCCATCTTTACATAGAACGAGTTGACAAGAAACATTCTCACACGTATCTTTTAAAAATTAATGAGGGTAAAAATAAAAGTTTTCATCCTAAATTTTTTACAATTTGGAGATGAATATTTTTACTCAGAATGTGAATGGTGTAAGTACGTGAATCGTAAATTTTCACATCATGGAATAGAGCTATGGATACTTATAAAAAAATTATATAAGGGTTTGTTAACGGGATGTTGGTTAATATTTTATGCATCAGCTTGAAGATCATTAATAAAGAATTCAACTATAGTGAGATACAACATGCTTGAAAAAATTGGAAGGAGGTCATTCTAATATATATAATAATGGACACAGTGGAAGGGCATTAATTAAATCGAACATAATTATTGGACAACTGCATAACTAGAGTAACTTACCGAGAAGATGGAATTTATGATTTTCAATCAAGAAAACTGGAAAGGTGTGTTTGTATAATATTTAAACTAAACTAATTATATTATTGGTAATCAATTTCGGGGCTACCAACCACAATAAAAACAACAACAATGCATTTATTTCAACAATGACAATATGGGTTCCAATAACAAGCAGCTCAAGGGCCTACACTATAAAGGTAGTTGCATTTCTGGAAGAGACATTGGATACATTTCTTATAAAAAAAGGGGATATAATAGAAGTTCTAAAAGATTACACATTGAGAAAATGGGAATCATTACGGAATATAGAGATTTATGTTGTCCAAATTACTGATCATTATAGAGATGGACCTAGTGTAACACTAGAAACATGGCATAAAGTATTCCCACATGAATATTGGAATTATATACATCTCATAATTGGTAAAAAAATCAATTGGTATATAATTTTATATAGGAGTAACAATGGATTAAAGAAATAAGGAAGATAATAAAGAATAAGTAGCTACAGAATAATAAGAAGAACTGAAATACAATGAAATACTTCATTTTCAAAAATTAATGGTGAAAGTAATAATAAACATAGAAAATGGTAAATTTATTGAAGATATTATAATTTGAATATTATTATAAATTTTGAAGATTCTCTTGAGAACATGACAAATTATGAAAAATTCATGAATAAAACGGTAAAAAAAGAAGAAAATTGAAAAAAATGTCACCATTCCGCTCACACGAGAGTGTTCGATGGTGATATCTAGAGACCTACCAAAGAAAACAGCTAATACATGTATATTTTCCACTACAATCATTATATGATCAAATAAAATTTGAAATAATATTGGTGGCTTAGGTGAATGTGTAAATATCATGTCCTGTATAACATTCTAGAGTATGGGACTATATGATATAAAGCATAAAAGAGTACTTAATCAATTCGAATACTCAATATTGAATTTTAAAAGTTGATTCATTGAATGTATCTTGATAAAAGATAAAATGTTCATCTTTCCCATCAACATCACAATCATCCATATAGAATATGAGTGAAATCCACTCATTCTAGCAAATCCATTTTTACTTATAGGGCATGCATTGATATGTGTTCAAATTGGAGAAATCTAACTGAGAATTAGTAGTGATCAAGTACATTTCAAAATTCATTGGGTAATGAAAAACTATAATTTAAAAGATGAAAATGATTTTGGATAATAAAGAAAACATTAATATAAGGATATTGCTGAAATTGAAGTTGTAAATGAGTTAGATGATATCGTTAAGGAGTGTGCTTAACTGATGAGGCAGGAGAAGTTGATGACCTAGATGACTAACACCAATAAAGAGACTGATCCCACAAAATTTGATAAATAAAAATAGGTATGGCCGGTACGTGATATTCGATTTAGTTAATTAGGTTGGAGGAAAAAATGGGGGGTTGGTCCAACGAATATTAAACAAGTAATACCATCAAGGATAATTAAGATGTTTAGATAAGACTGAATGGGGTCATCTTGGTTGCATTGGATACAACTAAGTCTATTTACGGACCCTAAAGAGTTACAAAAATGTCAGTCTTCCTTCATGTGGTCTATAACATAAGAGGTATGGTCAAGAAAATTATGGAAAACATAAATGCTTATGGGATGCAACCTGAGTTTTTTGGTTTTCATTATTTATTTACAATTTTTTGAGGTGTTCCTAATCTCACACCTAATATACCAAAATATATTGATAATTTCATGTGCTTTAAATCTTTTTTTTAATTTGAATAACCATTAATGTTCTAGGTCATAGTAAACTTCCTGAATTAATGGAAAACGATTGATCAAAATTTCATGTCATTAACTGAGAGCACACATCATGAATCTGGAGAATAATGAGCCTTCACATTAGAGATTGAGGAATGAATTTTAATGGGGAGTTATCATTTCAATTATATAATTTTCGCCTATATTCCCTATTTTTTTAATTAGGGTTCCTAACTACAAATTTCATTATCTTTATTGATTATTGCTTCAATCATCAAAACTAACAGACATAAACTACTTAAGATAATTTCCATTTCTTTAGTTTAAATTACTGTGTGAATAAATAAAAATGATAATAATGGGAAATATAATTTATAGACATAACCAATGTGATTAGGATTTAAATAAATTATGATATAGGGAAGAATGTTGATCATTATAATTCAAATATATATGAGATTTTTCCATAATTTTGATTTTTGATATTTTCAATCATTGATTTATTTATCCGTACTCTATTCCATGAGTAGTTGTCCCAAATAATCATCTCCTTCCCAAGACATCCAATGAGGAAAATATTTCCCATTATTTATTTCGTATATTTCATGATAAACTTAGTGATGTGTTTTTTTAGATCATTTTTTTTCATCATATTAATGATATGAAAGATAAAACTCAACATTAAAATGATTGAGGCATTCTATGTTTTTTTATCCCTTATATAGAGACCCACATTATAGTAATTAATTTTATACCTGTAAATTTGTTGAATGGTTTTGTTAAGAAATGATCCATGTTACAAGAAAATTATATCTTTTCCTAAATCTTATAAATTGGTTTTCATGATTATCAAACATAGTAGTGGAAGAAGTAGAAAGTGGTCAATGGGATGTGCATTTTGTAATGTATAGTTCAACCTTATTATTGAGCATTAGTTTATACCTTATATAACTATCTACACTGAAACCTTAGATTATTTTGAACATTAATAGTGAATCCCTCCTGATTAATATTGATCTCTGTCTTCACATGGTCGAGACTTTAGATGCCTTCCAATATTATGGTAAGTGGCATGTTTTTTTTGTTTGTGATGAACTGAATTTAAATTTGTGACTTTACAATGAGCAGAAAAATTCATGTGTGGGAAAATTTATGAGGCATGAATATTAACAGTGAATTTAAAAAATAAAATCAATGAATTAAAGAGATTTTCTAGTTCAAAAAAGAAAAAATGAAATATACAGTTTATTTTGATTCATTAAAAATTATAGGATTGGTAAAATTTCTCTATGTGATGTGAAATCATTAAAATTTTACATATGATCAATTTATTACATTAAAATAGAATATTAATCATGGTATAGTTAATATCCTATGTAGCATGGTGAGATTCCATCAATGAGGAAATGAATGTATTCTTGTGTGGGGGTATTTGATAAGTGTATTTAATTCATACAATTTAGAGTGTTTGAATGTATTTATTTATGTATTTAGTTGATTATTATTTCCATTTTTGAAGTGATTTAATGTTTTTTTATTAGATTAAAGAAATAATATATTAATTAAAATTTAATGAATAAGTTTAAATTTTGATATTAAATACACATAGCACGCCACCAGAATATTAAGTATGATAATGGAGTACTTTGGTGGCATAAACTGAATAAACAAGGTGGAACGAGGATTACAAAGATGAAAAATGGACTAACCCATCATGTAGTAATTAAACAATGTATTCTAGTGTATGTGGTGAAAGATAGAAAATTTCAAGAAGAGATTTTTTGATACATGAAAAATTATACATAGTGTAAAATAGTTACACTTTGTGTAAATTTCATGACAATATTTTTTCACCCAAATTCCCCAAATCATCATTTTTGTAAAAAAATACAATGTTGTACTCCATCAGATAATTGTAGGACCATTCCATTATGGAATTAATTAAATACATAAACCTAGATAAATACTGTAAAAGGAGGGCTAGGCTATTTCTATTGGATGTATTTATATCAACAATTAATGGAGATTAAATCATGGAATGAGACATTCCACCCGCCTGGAGTAATTTTTTATTTTATTTATGCAATATTTTTATTATATCCTTCCCCTTTTTCCCTCATCACTATTTTGAGTGGTTAATCCAACCTCATCTAGGGTAATTTAATATAATGTGGAAGGTTATGTTGGATTTATTTCATTCTATTTCTTCATGTAAAACATTTCTTCAGATTTATATATTCAAATCCCAAACATTTTATTTTTAAATAATCATGGAAAATGATATTAGACTCTAATAGATAATAAAACAAGCACAACTAAAAACCCCCTATATGGAATGTAAATTTTCAACATAATGGGTATAAGGTTTAAAAATATTATTAAGAAAAACATTATTCAGCAACACACTAAATTACCAAACCAATGGGAATAGGGTATTTCAACATTTAGGAGGAGGAATCATGAAAATTGTATCTACATCATTTCAACTCTGAAACCAAAAATTAAATAATGTACCTATTTTATAAAATACAAATTAATATGAACCCTTATATTACAAAACCTTGGTTCGATTTCAAAATTTTTATACTAACCACTCAATAAATCTTTTACGTTTACATTTTTCATTCTAAAAACCAACCAAATCAATATTATCTCACCTTTGACATTAATAAAATAATATAAAATCTTCTGAAATAATAATCAATATAATTTCACAAACTCTATGGTTTAACTTTTTATATTTATAATAAAATATTTTAATAAATTGTGTGACGTAGTTTGAATTTGGATACATTTGTTTTTGAATAAACCAGTAGGGATGTAACGAAGTCCTAAGGGCCTATCAAACGAAGACCATTTCCTTGGATGGTAAGAAGTATAATTTTTTACATTTTATTATTTTTAATTTTTGTATATATTAAAAATTATCTATTTACATTTGGTGTGTTCATTTTTTGAGTGTCAAATTTTTAATTTCTAAGTGCATCAAAATGCCACTTGTGGAAATAGAAAAAAATAATTTGATTTGATTCCCAAATAGATAATATATTGAAAACAAATAAAACGATAACCCTTTTGGGTGATGAGATAAATCATCCAGATGGAATTCTTCATAGAGGTATGGGGATTTTGGAACTCGGGGATTATGGGTGGTCGTCAAACATGGGAATGTATAGAAGAATCCCAGATCCCCCATTAGAGAAAATTATTTTAAAAAAAGATAGAATAATTTCAATGATAAAAAATAATGTCCAATTCATTGTACTTCCCCAAGAAGATCGAAACAAAAATATTTGAAATTTTCTCAAACTCTACAACACATTCAAACTCAAAAATGATTCAAGAGATTCGGTAAGACATCATATTATCCAATTTTAATTATGTGATCTACCATGAGATTCGATTCAGAGCTAACCTACGCATTCCATCACTACATGGGATGACTAGGCACAAAACATTCTCACCATCTTTATTCCACATTATTTGTCGATGTACATACGAGAAAACTCTATTTTTCCATTTGAAGATGAATCTCTTTATTCTATATGTGAATTTTATGAGGACATGAATATTAAATTCCCACATCATTTAATAGAGCTATGTGTTCTAATACAATAATTCTATAAGGGTTTTTCATAGTGAAATATTTCTATACTAGGGGTTGTAGATGGAGGATCATTACTGAAGAAGTCACCGGAAGTGAACTATCTGATGCTAGATGGAATGGAGAGAAATTGTTTGCAGTAAGAATGTGATGGTATTCAATGGAAAGGTATTCATGTTATCAAAAATTTTTACCATGTAGAAGCACAACTGTATTCTCTAACTAAGATGATGGAAATCATGAATGGGCCAACAACAAAACCCATAAGGTATAATTGTGGAAAAATTAAACTATGCTGAAAACAATCATAGTACTTAATTTTAGGGCTAGTGAAAACAGCAACAAAAAAACCCCAAGGTTAAGGATTTATACAAAGACCGCAAGGGTTCCAAAAACTATCACCTAAAGGGATTACACTAACAGGCCAGATTCATATGATGGAACTTACATGTGAATCATTCATTATTAAATCCTTGGTTATAATCAATGAAATAAAAGAAGAAGCACCCAAAAAAGGTAGAATTAATGAATGTGGAGGCTCAATATTGAAAAATTATTGATCTTCATAGATAGACTTAGGAAAATACTACCAACATTCCTTGGTGTACTCAAACATGATGACATGAAATATATACATCTCTCAAGTGGGAAGGATACAAAAAGAATTGTTATCAAAATTTCAGGACGACCACCATTGAATGAAATAGAAGATGAGGGAAACAAGGATCAAGTTATTGAATAAGAAGAGTAATCACCTCAATAAAAACAAATTATTACATTCTTAGAATTAATGGTGCATATTAATAAAAACATGAAAAATGGTAAATTTTTGGAACACATTAGAAAATTTTATATTAATATACCTTTTGTAGAGGCTCTTGTTAACATGCTAGTATTTGCAAAATTCATGAATGTGATGTTAACCAACAAGAATAATCTATAATAATTTGAAAACATTTTTCAAACCCACAACATATAATAATTATTTTATTAAATTATTTTATTAAATTATTTTAATTAAATATAGTTTTCCTTTTGAGTATTAGTAGTCTGGGGTGAAATTTTAAAAAATTGGATGTATTTTTTTGTCTCGTGGTTCAACCGCATGAAAAAAGAGTAACTATGTGTTGCTCGTGAGGGATCACAGGTTGGTATTTTTTAAGGGTAAAGACTTGCACAAGTTTTATTAATACTTGGAACAAGTGTGTATCTTGCCTCTATGAGTGAGTAGTTTCGAGTGGAATGATTTTGGGCATTTCTTGCACAACCATGCAACTGGTAGTAGGTAACAATGTGCAGACCGCCTGATTTCCCAATATTTAAAATAATTAAAATTAAATGAAAAATAAAATAAAATTATAATATTGAAATAAAAAAATACCTAATAATATTAATATTAATATTATTTATTTTTAATATTAGTATTTTTATTGTTATGTTATTTACATTAATATTAATAATAATATTATTATGAATATTATAATTAATAAAATGAATTTTTTTAACATATTTATGGTTCTTTTTAGGTTTTTCTATTTTATAATATTTAAATTTAATTCTTTTACCCTTTTATTCAGTTCCCCTCCCTTAATAGATGCCCCTCATATCCCTTCCCTTATCGTATGACCTCGCTCCCTCCTCTGCTCCTCCATGTCATGAACCTCCACTCTGATGGACCACCTCACCTCTAGTGGTCGTACTATCCTTCATTTTCTCCTCTCTCTCACAACACATCTCCCTTTCCATCCCAACTCACACCAATGCCCCCACCTCTTTTCCACTCATCTCTTCTACAATTTTGATCAAATTTCATCAAAATTCTCAGTCGGATCCTCTAAGTAAATACTTATCTCCATCTTCCTCTAAAATTTGGCTGATATTTCCATCATCCTATCTCCCGATAGGGTATGATCAAAACCCTATGTTACTAATTTATTTATTTTGGTTCCTTTTTATGATAATACGATATTTTATGGGATCATCAGTTCATGTACGTTCATATTCCGGATTCCTCCTCCATATGAGAGGTGGATGGTTTCAGTCTAGTTTTCGTCAATCTATTGGTGTAATGTTTGAACCCGACTACATTGACTCTCACCCTTAATTTGATAATCATAAGGTTCATTGAGTCCTAAAATTTTATTACATTGTGTTTTAATGATCCTTGGTGGAAAGAACAGTAGTACATATGTATATATATATATATATACATCCGTTGGGAATATTACCTAATGGTGTGGTGATTACATTCCTTGGACTAATGGAAATATATGTATATAATCCTGTACATGTGTTCAGGTGCATGGAACTTTCACGTGGCCTCTGCATAATTTTCCATGTGCCAATGTGTTTGATTCTTTCTGTTACCCTTTTGAAGTAGGTTATCTATGCTCGCACCCTTAATTTTATTTTTTGGATTTCCTAGAATTTCAAATGATTGAATTTATATTTATGATTTATATATATATATATATATTCGTATATGTTTTAAATTTTTTTTATTTTGTGACGTGTGTGTGTGAAATGGAGATTTCCGAAGGCATGATTTCTTATAAGGGTTCCGTTTTTAGTTGGAAAACATGTAATTAATTTTTTTCTCAGTAGCTCAACGGTGGTTTAAAAATTCCTATGTTTGATAATTTTGTCCATTTGGTTATTATAAAAGATGTGTGTTTGTCAAATGATAAGGTGTTATATAATTAGAAATTTACGTGTTACTTTATATTGGATTCATATTTTTTGGACTCTTGGACTTGAATCATGTTTTTATTTTATGAGTTATGGGCTTGTTCGTAAATGATCATTTAAAAGTGATTTTCTGTGTTGTTTTTTAAAACAATTTGGTTTTGGAATTGTAAGTTCCATGATGTTAACATAATGTGTTATATGAAATGGTTTAAATGTCTATATGGTATGAAGGCTAAGTAGGAAACTTATGTGTTGTGATATGTATACATATTCACATAGTGGGAACCACTATTAGGGGGATATACCATTATGGGTTATTGTATATGGTTTATATGATTGTGGTAAAAAGGTGAGGTGATGGTTGGTAAGTAGAGTCACATGTGCGAGGGCCACCTACTTACACAATATAATATTACCATGGGATTCTTGGGTGTATTCTAGAGGGTCATGTGACAATTTCTAATAAACCCAGATTAGATGACATGGTACCCCCGAAAATAGTTGGCTAGCCTGGTGGGATGTTCCACTAGATCGATTAGTTTAGGTCCGACTGTTTGTTATTTTTTATAGAGCTTCACAATATGCAAATTGGTGGTTCTGAACTAACTACATCCATGGATATCTCTAGTGATTTTAATAAAAAAAAATTTGTTTAATTGGATGTACTTATTGATTTTTTGGTCCTTTTGGCTATATGATTTCATGGAACCTCTAATTTTTTTTCATATTTATAACACTTGTTTCAGCACTTGTTTTCTTTAAAGTAATTTATGAAAATTACATATATCCCATGGTTTTTCATGAAAATATGAAATAAAAAGTCGGTTTTATTGAAATTAATATCAGGTTACTTATTTTTGAAATAGAATGAAAACCGTATTTTTATATATCCAATTATCAAACCAGTAAGAAAAGATTCCACCTCAAAGGTGAGGCATAGGGTGTTGTTTTTCTTTGGAATCCCTACTGAGAATCTCTTTTCTCATCCCTATACTATTTTTTCAATTTCAAGTTATCAATGTTTTGGAACACTATAGGAGTGAGTGTGGTTCCATGGTTGGTGGTGACCCATGAGTTCATCTAGAGGTGTGTTTATCTATTTCGTTTTATTAACATTCTATTGTTGGTGTTAAATTTTATTGTTCTTTTTATAATTATTTATTTACTTATATTTTATGTGAAAAATCATTACCCATGTATCTATTTTAATTCATGGAACTAGTTTCTATCCCATGGGGACTTGGAATGGATTTCATGCCATGCCGTGGACCAAAATGGGTGACCCGTTCAGTGATGACAAAAGTTGGTTCGTGAAATGATTCCAATTACATGAGAGTGTTCAGTGGTAGTATCTTATTTCCTGACTACAAATAATAGTAATACATGTATCTTTTTTATTATAATATTTATCAGATAAAAATTGGGAAATTCATTATCTGATTTATATTTGGATATCAATATCTTATCATAAACTACATTCCATAGTTTTGGACTAGATAGAAAGAATATTTAACTAGTACATCCTAAATTAGTATGCTCAACAGATAAATTTCTATGAGGGTTCATCAAATATATATTGTTGAAATTTTAAAAGTTCTTCTATCATGTCGACCTTTTTAGAGGATGATATGGAAGGGGATTGAAATTCACTCATTATAAGAAGTTAATTTTTAGCCATAGGTAATGAACTAATTAATAATAAAAACTGAGAACACTGTCTAAGAGTTGGCAGTGATCAAATGTGTTTCAACATCCCCTAGGAAATCATGAACTAATATTTCCAAGTTCAAAATTATTTTATAGAAAAAAATATACCTAAATATTAGGATGTAGAAAAAATTGATTAGGTACATGAGTTAAATGTTGTTGTGAAAGAGGATGTTCAATGGAAGAATAAAGATACAATGAATAATAAGTGGATTAACACCAATGAAGCGACCGACCCCACTACATTTATGAAATGATAGAATGTTTGAATAGTATATTAAATTACATTTAAGATATTGGGATTGAGGAAAAAATGGTTTTTGGTCCAATGGATATCATATAAGAACTACCATCAGGGATGATTATGATGTATAGAGTAGAAGGAAATGGGACAACCTACGTGGATAGGACACAATTTGGACCATTTATAGATCCTAAGTGTTACAAAAAAAACAATCATCTATCAAATTAGCGGAAGATGGTGTGTAATATTCTATATAATGATGGAAAACAAAATCACTTCTTGGAGGTAACTTGAGTTTTTTGTTTTCCTTTATTTATTTTCTATTTATTATTTATTTCATGATATAACTCAAAATTTTTAAAAATTCATCTACAAGGGATGCGATTTCAATTATATATTTTTATTTTGTTGTACCATCAAGACCAAAGGTGGTTCTAAGTAGTAGGAATCAAATTATGTAGATGAAGAAAAATTAAATGTCATGAAGGAAAATTACATGTTGTAAATCTAGATGATGAAGAACATGCAGATCCATGATTGAGGAATAAATTTTTAAGTTTAATATGTATTCAAATTCATTATTTTTAAACTATATTCCCCAATTTTAATTATTGTCTTTAACTTCCAATTATATTTCCCTTATTTTATTTATACATCAATGAACTGAACTCTGAGAAATAAAAAACTTATGATAATTATCATTCTATGAGCTCAAATTTCATTGACAATAAACATGAATGAGAAAAATGGTTTTATAATTTATTAAATATAAATATTTTGATTATAATAAGACAAATCAGGATTTTTGGAAAATCCTGATCATTATTATGATACTATTCAGAGATTTAGCCATACCCTTGATTTAAAATATTTCCAATCATTTATGTACTAATTTGTATGAATTTCTATGAGTATTTTCCATTCCATTTATCTTATTATTGAGTCATCCATTGATCCATATATTTACCATTCTTTATTTCATATATTTCTTGAGAAACATGGTTATGCTTTCCTTCTAAACATGCATTCCATCTTGCTAATGATATAACTGTGCAAATTTACTTTTGAAATGATTGAGGAATTTTATCTTTTGATTAGCCCTTATCCAGAGTCCCACCTTAAATTCATCATTTCAAGCATGCAGAATCCAGGAATACCCTTGTTTTGAAAAGATCCAAGATTCAAGACTAATATATCCCTTCCTACCTATATCAAAATATTTTGGCATGATTATCAAGCATAAGAGTGGGTGATGTTGCAATTGATGTAAGGGATTTTCATTTTCTAATGGATATGTGAGTGGGGATTTTATAATATTAGGGGAGGCCACATTCCTATTTATTATGGAACACCCTCTTGACGAAAAAGTAAATAATATTTGAAAAAAGAAAAAACAAAGAAAAAGAAAATTGGTTGTGTTTTGGGAGGATCAACTATCACCAATTTCTAGACCAATGATTTTTTTTCATATGGTGAATGTGATGTTTTCCCAAAAATAAAATTCCTAAAAATGAGAAAACAATGAAAGTTTTGTTGTTTTCCTTCAATGTGCTTAGATTTATTAAGAGCCGATATTGTGAATTTTGGGGAAAAGGGAAATAACATCAGTGGAAGATATCGTTATAGAATATTTTTATATTATCAAGAAAATGATTTAGTTTTGAAAATTTTTCTGAGATTATATTTTTACATCATTTACCTACCTAATATGAATAATCATACTAAATTAAAATTTAATGGTGATGCATCAATGTTTAATGATAGTATATATCTTTACGCAAGGATGATTTTAGATTTCATGAAAGATTGTGGAAAATGACATGATTTTGTTGTATGTAATGAATTATATTTAAATTTGTACCCTAATGATGAGAAAAAAAAAGTCAGGTTACATAAATATCATGTGGAATACATAATTAAATTAATTTGAAAAAATAAAAATAGAATAATAGAAAGGTTAATCTATTTCAAATTATGAAATGCAAAAAAAACATGATTGAATTTTATTATTTGAAAAAAAAATCATTGATAATTTTTTTAAATGTGACAATAGAACATTTAAATTTTAAATATGATCAATTTATTTTATTGAAATTGAATTTGATGTATGGTTAGTAAAATGTCTTTTATATCACATTGAGATTCCTTCCTTTAAGAAATTTATAAATTTGTGTGTGGGGTTTATTAGATATGTGTATTTAAAGAAATAATTTTATATTATTTTAATATATTTATTTATTTCATAAATCCATTATTATTTAAAAATGTTAGGCAATCATCTTGATTTGTGTTTTACAGGAAAAAATTATGAATAGAGAATGAAAAAAGTGAAATATAGAGTTTAAAGAGACTTAGTAGGAGACCAGATTTTTAAAAATTATCTTGGGGATATTTAGGAGCCTGAAACAAAATGAAACGAGCTAAAATGAGGCTTCATGATGTAGAAAAATGTAATAAACATCATATATTCATTACACATCATGTACAACTGCATGTTTTAGAAAGTAGAACATGTCCTAATGTGATTTTGTGAAAAAATTAAAATTACTGGTTTTGTAACTTAGTTAAAAATGGTTTAACTATCATGTGATTTGTTTTTCCACATTTAGTAAATATTAATTTTTTTAAAAAATATACTATTTGGTACCTAGCCAGGACCACTGTTGGACAATTCCATTTTATAATTCATTTATTCAAGAGCCTAGATGAAACCTATAAAAGGATAGATGTGTTGTTTCTGTTGGAGGGATTCAGATTTAGATCCACCAGAGTTGAATTCTTTGAGAGTGAACGTAAGACCTAATGTTTTGTTTTTTATGATTTATATTTCTATTCTTCATTCCACTTCTTCTCTCATATCTACGATGATGTATTAATACTTTTTTATTATAGGGTAATGTAATTGAAGGGGAAATACATCATTTGAATATTTTTATTTTATTTATTCACATATTTTTCCTATTTTAATTATATAATCATCTTCGAAGCATTTTATATTTCATTTATCCATACCATTATTATTAGAATATAAAAGGAACATAATAACTATTAACCAAATAAACTTAACAATGTTTTGAACATTGTCGACATTAAGGTAAATCAGGCTTAACAATGGAATTGAGAAAATATGATTCAACAACACCCTTAATTAATGGGTTATGGGAAATAAGGTATTGCTGTATTGTGGATGATATACCATGACCAATAGATCAAAATTGTCTTCAATATAACACCAATCATTAATTAATCATCCAATTTTATAAATTTCAGTTTCACTAGAACCCTGAATTATTAAAACATGGGTGTTCTTTTAATATATTAGTACAAAAAAATTTGATCAATTTTCTTATTTTTTTTGTTTCACATTCTATAATACAATAAAATAAATATAGTTCTCATAGTTTTCTACAATTTTCTAAAATAAAATAAATAAAAATTTATATCAAACTAATTTCCCCATCACTGGGGGTTCGACTATGAAAATTCATAATACTACATTTTAATTAATTGAGTAGCATAGTTTGAGTTTTTATAAAAACAATTATAGACCAGTAGCTAAATAAATTCACCCAATGGGCCTATCAAACAAGATTCATTTTCGGGATATTAACAATGTATTTTTTTAGTTTTTAAATTTTAAATAATAATTTTTTTACTTTGTTTCAATTTTACTATTAAGATTGGTAATGTTCATATTGTGAGTTTCATATTTTAAAATTCTTAATGCATGACCATGAAATACATAATAAAGTAATTGAAGAATTTGGGTTTGATTCTAAACCATATAAAATCATGAGAATGAATATAACTATAATAATGGTGGTTATTGAGAAAATTCAACCTTTTACGATTCTTCCAACTGATCATGGGTTTCCGAAACTCGCTAATTATTATCATCTCTCATATACAATATCACCAATAAGCATCCTAGATCCACCAATTCTTGAAAATAATCTTGAAATAAATCATGAAATAATTTAAATGATCCCTAAAAGTGTGAAATTCATCACACATCCAGGTAAATATATAAAAAACCATCTAGGAAATATACCAGATCTATACGAAACGATTTAATTCCAAACTGATTTAATATATTCAATAAAACCGTGTCTTTTATGATTTTCATTACATGTTCAAGATTGATGTTCGATTCAAAGAATTCTAGTTATTCGTTTACTAAAAGGGATGATTTGTCCGGAAACCTTATCAACCTCTTATTTCAACCTTAAAAGTCAATGGGAATATGGGAAAACATTCATTTTTTATTCCCAATTGGAATATAATTCTCTATATTCTAAATGGGAAAGGTGTATTGAAATGACTCGTAAATTCCCATATCATTGAATGGTGATATAGATATTAATAAAAAAAATTCTATATGGGGTTTTAATTGATAAATAGGTTAATACTTGATGTTTTGGAAGTAGGATTATTAATTATGAAGACTCATGAACTAAGTTACAACAAAATTGATGAAGTGGAGAGAAAAGCATCCACTTGCACATAGATGGGATAAAGTGGAAATGAAATTATTCAATGAACAATAATGATTGAATGAAATCAAAAGTATAGTTTCTGACTATGATGATGGATATCATGATGTGCAATAACCAAATACCCCATGCCCTTTGTGATTAAAATTTAAACATTGTTGATTTCAATCGGGGAAACTAATTTCTGGGGTGGATACCACTAATACGTCAACACCAAGATAAAGGATATTAACAATGACTAAAATAATTCTAAAAAAACAACATCAAGGGCCTACACTACCATCCCAGGACTATATGTTGGAAGAGAAAATGGTTATATTCATGATATATTCTGAGGCTCTTATAAAGAAATTATGTTAAACCATCGAATCAAAATAAATCCTTAAGTCACATAGAGCTTTATTATTGAATAATTACAGATCTACATATAGAGAGTCCTCGAAGAACACCTCCAATATGCCCTGAATTACACCAAATGAAGATATAAATAGTATATGACTCATCTTATGTATGAAAGCCAAATTATGTGGTATATAATATTTTGAATGTCCCCCCAGTTGAAGAATGTGAATATGAAGCTAACAAGGAACAAGTAGCTGATGAAAAAGAAGAATAACCTCCTTACCAACCAAGAATTACATTTACATAATAAAGGGTTCAAGTAAATAATGACATAAAAAGAGGCAAATTTTTATAACACTTTTATATACAGTATATTGTTATAACTTTTTTAGAAGCTATTATAAACATTAATGTATATAGAAAATTCATGAATGAGAGAGTAACCAACAAGAAAAATATAGAAGATATTAGAACCATTTCCCTCTCAGAGGAGTGTTTAGCGGTGGTATCTATATAACTTATAAAGAAGAAAATTGATCCATCTAGCTTTTCAATTCCATTCATTGTTGGAACTATAAAATGTGAGAATCCTTTGGTGAAAAAGGAGCAAGTGTCAATATCATGTCGTACATAACATTCAGGAGATTGTGATTGGATGCACCATAGCCTATAATGTACTTCTTCATTAAGAAGACTCAATAGTGAAATACCCAAGAGTATTTATCGAAGATATCCTGATCAATATAGAAAATTTCATCATTTCTGTCAACTACATGTGATGGATAAGGAAGAGGAGAAAAATGAACTCATTCTGGAAAGGCCATTTTTAGTCCTAGGGTTTCATTGAATGATTTTCAAAATAGATAATGTTTTCTAATAGTTGTTAGTAGTCATGTATTTTTCAATACCCATTAATAAATAAATAACTATTATGTGCAAGAAGAATATTAGTTTGGGGAAGAAAATTCACAAGAAGATAAGGACGTTTCTATAATTTAACTAGTATATGAGTCTGATGATATTCTAGAAGAAGATTCTCAACTGAATAAGAAAGATACAATGAAGGCCACGATGACTGACACCAATGGATAGAAAAACCCCACTACATTTTAGAATGTGTAATATGTATAGATAGTACACAAACATCCATTTATTTTATCTGGATTGAGGATGAAATGGTAGGGTAGTCTAATGGAGGTGAAAAATATACTACATTAAGGGAGAATTAATATTTTTAGAGAAGAAGTAAAAGTTATGACCTAAATAGTTAGGACACAACTAAGACCATTTAGGGAACCTTAATAGGTACAAAATTTTCAACTAGCAATCACATGAGCTGAAGATGAAGAGGTATAGTTAATACAATAATGGTAAGCAAAATATCTTCTGAGAGGGAACTTATATTTTTTATTTAATTTATCTATTTTGAATTTTTACTGTTTTTAAATCCCTCACTCTAAATATTTATATATTCATTGATAATGGATTATGATTGGCATTTTTTTAATTTTCTATACCATGAAGTCCCAATGTTGGAGAACGAAATAAGAATCCATAACAGATGATTTATAAATATTAAATGAAAGGAATAGAAAATATGAATTATGAATATAAAGTAAAAAAACATGTATATCCATGATTGAATAATAAATTTCAAAGGGGAATATTCATTGTAATTCATTAATTTTATACTATATTCAGAATTATGGATTATGGTCATTAACTACCAATTTCATGCCCTATATTTGATTCTTTTTTCCATAGACTAAACATGGAGACATAAAAGTTTAAATCTAATATCCATGCTGTGATTTAAAATTAATTTTTCATTAAATATTAATTATAAAAATGGGAAAATGAATTATTACTGATAACCATGTGGATTATTATTTGAAAAATTTTGATTTTTTGAAGCTTTTTCATCACTGTAAATGAAAATTTTCTGATATTTATCTATGAATTAGATTTAATATATTTTATGTCAATAATTTAATTATTTGTATAAATTTCTATGTGTGGTTTCCAAAACATTTTTCTCATTCCTGAGACACCGACTGAGACAAATATATCCCATTCATTCATTGATATATTTTATGACAAGCTATTTAATTTTTTATTGTATAAACATTTGATGGATCATATCATGTATATGACTAAAAAATTAATTTTAAAATGATTTAGGTATTCCATATTTTGTTTGGACCTTATCCAGACACCCACCGTACATTAATTCTTTTAACCCCATAGAAGACATAATGATCCTTGTTAAGAAATTAACTATGATATAAAAATATTTTATTATTTTCCATCATTACTATAAACATTTTTTGAAGATTATCAAACATAAGAGTGGGGAAAGTTTGAAATGGAGGATGATATGGGAAATTTTTAAAATATATCTCTGGGGGGTATTTCACGAGAATTGGGGAAGGAACATTATTTTATTTATTGCACACCCTCTTGAAAAAAGTGAAAAAATGAAAAAAAAAATGACAAAATGGGTTGTGTTTTGAGAGGATAAAAATCATCATTTTCTAGAATGATGATATTTTTTTTACCATATGTGGTTAGGTGGTGGATGTGTTATTTTATATAATAATACTATTCAAAAAATAAAAAATATATAAAATGAAAAAATGTAATAGAGGTTGATTCATTCATTGTGCTTACATGTATCATGGACCCACATTGATATTTTTGTGGAATGAGACAAATTAAATCTCAAAAAAGAAATAATTATTAAATAAATTGATTGTCATGAACAATGGTTTTGAGTTGAACCTCATTTTTTGATTTTACATTTTACATCATTTACATACCTACTATGAAGCTTTATAGTCATTTGAACTTTAACAGTGAATCCCTCTTGATTAATTTTCATCTATATCTTTACACGTTTGATATTTTAGATTCCATAGAAGCCTATAGTAAGCATCATGTGTTTAAGGTATGTGAAAAAATCTTTTTACAATTTAATCCAAGTGAAGAGTATAGAAATTTGTGGGAGTTAAATTTCAAGTTGAATGCATATGAATATTAAATTGAAAAATGAAAATGTAGGAATGAAAAGGAATTTCCCTTTAATAAAATAAAATATAAAATATATGGTTGTTTTGTATTATTTCAAAAAAATGGGGGTTGATAAATTTTCTATATGTGACGTCAAACATTTAAATTTTCCATTTTAAAGATTGATTTTAATGAAATTTAATGCCATGAATGTTATGGTGAATGTCTATTGTAGCATGTTGAGATTCCATCATTAGGGAAAAGTATGAATTCATGTGTGTCGGTAGTTTATAAGGGTATTTAATGAGTACATTTGGTAGTATTTTATTATATTTATTAATGTATTTAATTGATTATAATTTCCATTTTTAGGAGACATTTCATTTTTAGTGTATTCTATATGAATGAAAACATACTTATGAAAAAGGAATAAAAAAGGGGAATTTTAGAGCATAATGAAACATAGAATGCCATCAGATTTTTAGAGGTTCTCTGAGAACTTTTGAGGCATAAAACAGATGAAACGAGGAAAAATGGGGTTTTTGGAGCAGTAAAATGGAATTACACATTGTGTAATTATTACACAATGTGTACCAGATAATGAAGTGAATGGATGCACATATTGATAAGTGATTCTGTGAAAAATTTAAAATTACACATGGTGTAACATTGTTACATGTGGTGTTACTGTCCTGATGGGATTTTTTCAAAAAAATTCCCAAAAATTATTGGTTTTAACCAAATATCCATTGTGCGGACCACCCTGGATCACCGTTGGACCAATCCATTTTTTAATTAATTAATTATATAGCCATGATAGATCATATAAATAAATAGTTATGCTTATACTGCTAGAGGTATTCAGTTCTAGATAGGGTAGGGATAAATGCTCAGAGTAAGACCTTGCACCCACCCTGATGTCATTCTTTATTTTCATTATAATTTATTTTTATTTTTTCCCTCTTATTCTCTCGTCACTATTAAGAGAGGGTAATACAACCTTGTGATAGGGACAAGTATGATAAAGGGAATGGTTACATTGGATAAATTTTATTTTATTAATTCATGTCTATGGTTTTTCATAATTCTATATTCATCTTTGAATAATTTTTTCATATTTTATCATGACCATTGATATTTGAATCTAAAAAAACCTAAAAATTTCACATTTTTAAAAACATAAATATGGAATGGCCATTGTAAACATTAGACGAAATAATTTTTAATAGTGGTATCGAGGCCAACATGATTTGGAAACACCCATAATTACCTAATTATGAGAAATATAGTATTGGCGTATTCAGGAGGATATACCATGACAATTAGATCTACCTAGATGATAAACAGAAAGATTCATCCTATCTGTATCATAACAATGATGCATATAAAATATCTTTTACATTAAGTTGTACATCTGTTCTATAACTAGTAGGTCATATGATTTTCTAAATACATCATGTCATTATTGAAAAATGGACTCAAAAGCCAATTTCTTCCACTTAAGTCAAGGAATTTGTTCCACAAAAATCAGGTTATAGTTCATATCATGAGACAATTATGTAGTAATAGGCAAGAAATATTGAACAACTACTCCCATGGCATTGGGGATTTCATTAAAAAAATTACTGTATTATCATTCTCATGGGTTTTTGGGCTCATTTCCCTATGTTCCCAAAAATTTATAAAATATTAAAGGAAAAATATAATGTAATCCAACAAGTCTTGAAAATATATTCTCTTTGTAAATGAAGTATAAAGCCATATATTCTAGGATCCTTATATTTGTAATTTATTTTAAAAAATATTTTTGGGTTCTTACATATACTCATTTTCTTAGTATTGGTTTTCTATATGGTCCTCTAATAATTAATCCCAAAAATAACTAAACGGTTCTATGTTACCAACTATTGAAACACTGCATTTCAAAAAAACATATTACATCATTTTAATGGAAAACAATATAAAATCAATACACAACCCATATGTAATGGTATAATGTAATTGGAAAATTTGGATGATACATAAAAATTTAATGTTAAAAAAATTATATATTTATTTACTTCTTGTCTAAATTCTTATTGTCCCATGTATTCTCCTTATTAAAATTAATCAGATTAAGATATACATAAAATAATGGGGTTAGTACAAATCCTAGTAAGATGATAGATAAAAACATGAATCAAAATAACATTGGGTGATCATAATAATCATAATAATCATTATAATATGTATTATATGAAGAAATGGAATGTGTAGATGCATAAAAAAGAAAACATGATGTTTTAGTGGTCAACTACAACCCATAATTATGAACAATAATAGTGTAATGTTCATTCATTTTTCACATTATTTCATAATATTATTAAAATTTACCAATGAAATAAAGGGATATATTATATTTAGTGGACCCATAAAATCATGACATTTAAATTCTCTATATAAATCATTGTGAAACCATCACATTATAACATATATATTATCCTGCATACCAAATAAAACCTATATCAATAATGTAAACAATTACACATGGAAATGAAATAGGGTTCACAAAGAATAATTTCAAGTATAAAAATTGGGGTTCTTATAATAAAAATTGAATTTCATACTTTGAAAAGAACCATCAATCAGTACTGAATAAGATACTAAATTTGGAGATGTAAAACAAGTTTTTTTAGAAGTAATTTTTCTTTTGGAAATTTATTTTCATTGGTCATAATATTGAATTTCATTCAAGAATATATAGAAATTTAAAGTTATATATAATTAATTTTTATATAGGTAACATTAATGGAATATCCATAATGAAAATCAAGTGAAAGATGAAAAACCCAAAGGAAGAGACACGAGTTCGGGAATCCCCTTACCTTATGTCTGAACACTATTTTCTATTGAATATATTAGACAATCAAATTATATTAATTAATTATGAAATAAATAACCTTTTATACATTTATTTTAAACATTATTGTTTTATTATGCTTATTTAAAGGAGTTTTGATGACTTATATCATTTAGTTTCATAATTGGAGAGTGTTAATTTTCTTGGTTTTCGTGATCAATTTACATGAATATTTTTTTGAATGTTTATATATAATGGGCACAATTATACATGAATTAAAAATATATGTTACTAATTAAAATATTGTTTTTTAAATGAATAAATATAATTTTATTAAATTGCATTATGATGAATAATTAAACAAATAGTTAATGATAATCAGTTGGGCTAATGTTAGTGACATTCGATTATCCAAAACTAGATTTGTTTTATTCTTTTGTATTATGTAATTATTTTAGTTCTAGAATATAAATAGGGTTATAAAATTTAATTTAAATTATATACCAACCATTAGAGTTGGTTTGTGAAGATAATTTATGTTGTTAATAAAAAAGTAAATTTCATCATCCACGATGTCGGTATATTATCATATCATAAGATATGATTTAATTTTTAGAATAAAATAGAATGTGAATATATTTTGATGATGGATAATCAATTAATAATATTTAATGATAGTATATAAATTATACTAGAGTTATCATGAACATTTGGATAGAGTAGGTGAGTGTAAAATATGAAAATACATATAAATATTAAAAAACAATAGGGAAGTGATTTTACCTCTTAAATCTCTCTTCATTGAGAACCTCCCTAGGGAAATGGTTTTGACCTTTTTATGAGGGAATCGGCTCCTAGATGTGGAGGAGCGGTTTGGAATAATACTTTAGAACAATTTGGATATGGTTAAATTACTGAGTTGTGTGAGGAAAAGAGGTGGTGGTTGGTGGTATTTATAGTGGAAGAGATGGTTATTTTCCCATTATTTTATTCATTAGTTTTTTATTTTCACCAAGACAAGATATAGTGAAAATTATATTAATAAAAAAATTAAATGGAGTTGGGTAATTAGATATCATGGTGCCTTCATCACCCATGGGGCAGGTAATAGTTTATTTAACTAATACTATATATATATATATATGAGAAATTAATGTATAATACTATTCAAAAAATTCATATATTTCTGAATAATAAAAAAATACACCATAACTAATTGATTACATATTGAATAAAAAATGATATCTATTTTTTGAATCAAATTTTCAAAATATGTGAAATATAAATTTTATTTAATATCATCATTTAATTAATAAATATAAAAGTTAAAATTAAAATTTATTTTATAACTCTTTGGGGAATTAATGAAGTTATCATAAAATTATCATCTAATAATTGGAAAAATATTAATATATTAATTTAATTTTTGAAATTACATTATCATTTAATTTATAATTTTAATTATAAAATTTTAAATAAATATATAAAACTTATAAAAATACCAATACATAATATATAAATTTTTATAAACGTATCATATTTTAATTCAGAAGATACGAAAAATTTATTTTTATTATAATATCATTAGTTACTATTAAATTTTATAGATTACTATTTATAAGGGTCATGTTACTGTTCCAATGGTCAATTAATTATTTTGTCAGTACATGTTCTTTAAATTATAGAAATAACCCTTATTTTATTCATTTTTCTTTTATTATGTATTTATTGTGTTCTAGATATGGTTTAATTTGATTTATACTATATGACATTATTTTAGAAGGGTTAAGTTATTTTTGGTAATTTTTTGGGTTATTATTGTTACCATCAATATATAGTGGTTTTGAAAGCTGAATTTATTTTTTCATTGTGGTGTTAGTCCACATGTACAGGAAAAGAAATAACAAATTATACACATTGTATAGTATAAATGAATTTATAATAATAATTCTATTTATGTTGTAACATTAAATTATATAAATTATTATAATATCATACAATTATTGTAGCTAAAATATATTTTATTAATGATAATTAATAATAATAGATATGTAAATGATGATACTCATGTTTGGGTAATGAATTTTACATGGATTTCTACATTGAATTTAAGTCCACATTTAAAATAGTGGAAGAGATTATATTTTGAAACATGTAAAGGGTTTCAGAATGTGTAATTTTGTATTTTGTGAATATGTGGTTTTATGACAAGGGAGTATTGATTTGGTGGAGGTGTATCCCTATATTTATCAATTGATGGTTAATATTTGATGTTTCCATTAAATTACCAATATGGTAATGTTACTATAAAAATATCAACGGAAATTTAATTTATTTTTTGGTTACGTGTGTTTTGGGTGAGATTCTCCTCTTCAACATGTTTTGGAGAGAACTAAATGGGGTTTTGGGATTTTTCCCTTTTTTTAATTTATTTTTATCTAGGAATGTAAGTATTATACTTTGTAATTTATTTTAAATAAAAACAATAATTTCTCCACTTTTTTGTAATTTTAAACATATGATTTGTAAATTTAAAATTATTTTATGTTATAATTTTTATATCTATGAATTGTTAATTATAAAATAAATTTTCATAAGGTGTAATTAATATTTCTCGGAGATGAACATTAATATAAAAATTATGTATAATATATTATTATTATATAAAAAATTGTATGAGATATAATTCATTATGATAAAAAAATTATGTGGAATTTTATTTAATCCCAAATTGTATTACATTATAGAAATACATAATTAGGAAAAAATATTGATACATGTTCTTTTCAAATAATCCTTTTGTTAAGTTATAAAAATACTTTGAATTGGGATCATAAGTTCATAGAACCTATAAGATTACATAATTATAAAACATAAATACATATTTTATTATTCAAATGGTTTTACATATCCTAGGATATTTTTACATTTTAATAAAAATAATAAGTAAAATTATTATAAATATATATTTTGATCTAAAAAAATATTCACATTTTTTATAAATATATAACTACATATAATGAATATTTTTATGATATAAATTAAAATATGATATTTTTATAAACAGAATTTTAAATAGATAAAATATTTTTTAAAATGTCAATAAAATATATACGGAGAAAGTTATATTACTAAAATAAATGATGGTAATAAATATCCTGAATTCCTAGTAATATAACTTATTAATTTAAAATTAAAATATCATTATATATTATTTAATTTATGAAAATATATTACATGTTATATATTTAACTAATTTGGAGAAAATATAAAATATCTAACAGTAATGTTTATTGAAGAAATTTAAAATATCACCTCTAAGATAAATAATCATTTATAACACCATCAAAATAAATCATTTGTATTATAAAATTTAAATGTAATACTATATTGATATTAAATTCCTTATTTTAAATATATAAATAATAATATATTTTAATTATAAAATTAATATTTATATATAACACACATATATATAAAAATATATCATATTTAAATATCATATTTTGAGTTATTTATTTAATTTTCTCACAATAATATAGAAATTCATTATGCATATTGGGTATATGAAGAAACATATTTTTAATTGAAATAATTATATTAAACAAATTTTCACTCGTCGGATTATGTTCATATATATATATATACAATAACAAAATCGTTAGTTTATTCCACACTAACATCACAAGTCATAGTTATTATATAATATAAAATATTTTACATAATTTTTTCTCATTTCATAGTGATCCTACTCATTATATAGCTTTTTTCTATAAATTGGTGATCTGTAACAATGAATATTGTATATGGTGTTACATTTTCATGGGGATTGTAATATTTTTTATATATTTTCATCGATTTATTTTTAAAATTTCAATTAATGTATTTTTTATATGTTGACCAATAATATATTTATCCCAATAAATATTTATTTTTCATTCTGTTTTGTGTTTTAACATGTTAATAAATCTTGAATTTTTAGTTTTAATTCATATCATATTTTATTTATTTCCAGATATATATTAATTCCTATAAAAAATTATTATAGTGTTAGCATTATATACAAATGTTTTATAAGAAGAATATGATTTCTAGAAACCCAACACATTACATTATCTAAACTTCAATTATATGTTTCCTCACAATTATAGTTAATTATTATTCATTAAAAAAGATAAAGGATATTAAACAATTGTGATGATTAATAATAATAATTTTTTATTGATATAAACCATATATACATGGAGAACATATCAATTTTATTTAAATAGTTTTATAAAAAATATTTTATTTTCTATATCTATTTGATCATATATAATGTAGTAATTTTGAATTTAGATCCACATTATAAAAATTAATCTACAGGGACTCTGTAAACATTATTTCATGATATAGAAAATTAGGTTAACATGAAATGAATTCTCATCACTCATAAATTTTTTTATAAGAGGAGAAAACGAATCAAGAATTATGATTAAAAACAATTTTTCTAAATGATGGATAATAATAAATCCACAGGCCAAAAAACAATAAATATAAACATGGAATAAAAAATAATACTAGTAGGGTATTTTATTGAAAATAAAATAATCTGGTTGATTATTTAATGAAACAATGAAATAGAATATATATTCCTGAACTCATAACATCAAATTACAACAAAAAACCTCTCACTATGCATTAGAGTGTACATCACATGAAAATATAGTGATCAATTTCAGAAACATTTCTTTCATATATGTTCAATTATCTTCTTTTTATTTGATGTTGGAAATGGTCATCATCCTAGTTAGTAAATTAATTATGAAATAGACATTGATAATACCATGGTTAATTGTACACAAGAATGTGAATGATAAATTGTACCTTAAAATGAACTCATTTTTATCAATGTTTTTAACAAAACATTTTAGTTTTCCATGATATATTGATGCACTGTGACCCCCTTTTCGACAACTAATGAGACTAATAGTCCCCATGATGAAATATATATGGTTTTTTTTACATAAATAAAATTTTGAAATTTGATAACTCATTATTTCATCATCAACATAAAATGGTGTTTTATAAGACACGATTATTCTCCTTAGTATTGTGTTTGATAAATAAAATATGTTCATATAATTAATTTTATTTTTGATAGTTGATTCATTATAGTAACTTATTTTATCACCCCATCTACCACTATACATGTTTTTTAATTGAGATAATCCACACATTTTACATCACACACATGCATACATCATAATTTCAATAATTTATAATACTAAAAGGGAATAAATGAATGATGAATAATTAAGTATAAAAAATAATTTTCATTATAAGATAAGAAACATTTACCATAATGTCCATTTTTATTCACATTATCACATTACCCTATTATTCCATTAGTTCAACATATTTGGATATTTTTCTAACTTATGTTATGTTAAGATGGGTTACCTTTTTCTCCTCATTATAATACCTCAATATGACATGGAAATGAATGATTTATTGTTGTTAGTAATGATAATGTGATATATCAATTAATAACCCTCATGAGTGTCTATCTAGGTGTGTGGTCATTTGAAAAAATATCATTCATTATTATGATGATCATTTTAATTCTCAAGAAACCTTTTTTATGTTATTACCCATAGATTAATCTATACAACAAACACATCCACTTCCCCATAAATAGACTATGATTTCATTATATGAAAACAACATACTCTAACAAATTACAATTTTTTTGATGTTATCCAACATTTCAGATTATCTGAAAGATTCAACATTGTAGTTTTCATAATATTTCACTAATTAAAATATACCATATAACTAGATTTCTCTTAATAAGTAACACAACTCCCCCTAATTGATAACAAAATTGGTTTCATAAGAAAAAAAACACAATTAATTCATTGAATCTATGATTTAGAAAACACATCTCACATATAGATTTACATTACAATGAGTAAAAATTTTATTTCATACTAGGAATTGGTAGATAAATATCTTATATTATGATACATTATAACTTTCATCCATAATAAAACCATATTAGTTTAACCTCTAGACCTCACCGTTGTAATTATCGTCTTTATATCAAAGTGAAAGAAGACACTATAATGGGGTGATTTGTAATGTTATGTGAGATATTTATTATCAATATGTTATCAAGAAATAGATCATAAGAATATGAGGATCATTTTAGAATAATTTCTCTCTACAATTCATTGTTGAAAATCATGTTTTCACAAACGTGAAATCATATAAATGGTTTAATAGTGTGGAAGCATGTGATATTAAAAATGGTGCAAAAATATTATTAATTTGAAGATGGATTCTAAATATATATAATTATCATGATACATAATTGATCAAGTACATTGTCATGATACTCAAAATTTATACTGTATAGCATTATAAAAAACAAAAATTCTCAAAATAATGTTGTAAAAAATGATAACCATGTTTAATTTTGGGGGAAAAAAATATAATTCCCATGTTTTTTATTTTGAAAAACATCCCACAAATTATGTTGTGAATAATGAATATTAAAATATTTTAATTATAAATAAAAAAATGACCATTCATCGTATTGCGGATAATAAAAATTTTCACCATTTATGTTTTGAATAATCAAAATTTCTATTCTCAACTATATAATGTCAAGAGACCAAAAAAATTTAAAAAAAGTCATTAGAGGGATATATAATAACCCACTCATCAACATATATATATATATGTGTCCCATATTATATCAATCATTTTCCATATCATTAATATCTCTGTGAAAGAAAATGGGACTGAATCATCAAATCATAATGATACCACGTAATGAAAAATGGGTTCACAACACTTTAATGTGGTATCCCATAAATGACCTAAAAACTATAAAAGGTTTACAAATTAAATAGTTTCTTCTTAAAAATATTTTTTGGAGGATAATTTCTTGGGTTATTCATTATAAATAACATCCTTGTATGTTTTCCATTTAGTGATAAAACGAAAATGGTGGTGAAATTATAAATTTTTATAAGAAAGTCAATTTTTATTTATTAAAAAATTAAGTACATATAATCACATTATAAATAAATTTAATTAATATTGATTTTTTCTGAAAACTAAAAAAACATTACTTTGGAAATAATATTAAACTATTAATATTTCTATGGAAATAAGGGTTATAAAAAATGAATGTGGTGGTGAAGATAAAAACATTGGTTGAAGAAGAATTTAAATTCCTATTGAAAATTTTTAAACCGTCATTTTAAAAATCCTCATCGTCAAAATAATTAAATGACCATTATTTTAAAATTAATAATATAGATGATAATCATCATTGGATATAAAAAAATTGAATTTACACATGATAGAATAGAATTTTTAAATGAATTTATAACATATATAGAGATAAAAAAAATTAAGGTATATGGTAGTTAAACTAAAAATTTGATTTATCAAGGATCATTAATTAATTATAAACATAGATTTCCAGTAAAAGAATATTAAAATAAAACATAACATCATAAATTTTTATTATAATTCAATACTGAATGATGAAAATTTTGGTGGAGTGATTATGAATCAAAAAAATATTTGACTAAAAAACCCCCTTAAAAATTATGAGTATCTAAATGAATAATAAATTAATGAGAGATAATTATATTAGAATCATTTTTCCCAAAATGAAACGTATTTTATGATATAATATATCAAAAAATCAGTATGTTTTACACATTAATTAAATATAGATGATAACATAAACAAATAGATCACATAGTGGAATATTGGGATGAAAACCTATATGTTGGACTAGATTCATTATGAACATGAATCAGTAATCACAAATATGAAAATTATGATTATTTATTTCATAGTCACAATCCATTTTAATTATAATAACCATTTATATTCCTACTTGATAATGATTTGGTATATATATTAGCTAGTTATTAGATGTGTTCTCATATTTGGAGTTTATAACTTGAAATAATTATACAAGTTTAGTAGGAGGAGTTTTTTTATTTATTAATTTCCTAATGACCAAAATTATAGAATAATTAAAGAAAATATAATAGATGAATTATTTTTATCTTTTTTGTTTCAATTTTAATTCATTAGTGTTTAATTATTTATCCTATAATATAAAATCTATAGTAATCATTTTTCTCTGATTACTATGCAATTGAGTTTTTATAATAATAAATGAGTTAAATATTTATAATACCATACTAAATCGAAAATAAAATTGAATGTACATAATATATTCTTATTAAAATATTAATTATGTTCTTATAGGAAACCATGTTATAAATTCAAACATGTTTTTAAATAATATGTCAAACTAACCAAATAAGTGACATACCATTGTTAATTCATGATAATGATAGTATGTGGTAAAAATATCAATTAACTAGTGGAATAATTATACCATTTACAGTTTATTATTTTTATATATTGAATTATTAATATAGTTTCAATAATAAATATTGGGTTTGGAAATATTATAAAATTTTAATTAATCATTTTAAACTTAGCATTATTATTTTAAATTACTAAATTAAAGATGATTACTAATCGATATTGTCAAAACTAAATTCTCAAATTTTCTATAGTATAAAAAATAATATTATTAAATAAAAATTTCAAATTTTTCCATTATAGTAACCATAAGTTATTGGAGTTGATGAAAACATAATTATTTTATTCATTGTAGTTGTATAATGCATATACACATATAATATAATTTCATCTATCTTAAATTGTGGGATAAATTAAAAGATATTTTTAGTACTCTTAACATGATTACATTACGTTAAATAATTTATACCAATATGATTGTATTAGTAGGGTTATAATTTTTTTTTTCTTTTCATTAATTAAGAGAAATTATAATTAGTTGTTAATAGTCAATTTGAGGACACAGGTCTTCAAAATAATTCTCGTTTAAAATAAAGGGATTGTGTAAAATAATTGATGAAAAATAATGTGAACACGGAATAGTGTTATTAGTGGAGTTAATTTGTATAATATTAAATATATGTTTTTATAAGAGGTAAGACTTTATGTGGAGTAAGTGTTTCACATATATATGTGATGTTAATGGTAGTTTTAGATTTATCAAATAAACTTTCTTTAATATAAGGGTAATATTAAAAATTCAATGGACAAATGTGGATTAATATAATGGTCATGTATTATCATGAAATTATAAATGGTTTAAAATTTTTTCTATACCATGTATTAAATTTAACACCATGTGTAAAAGGAAATACAAAATCATGAGGAATTACCATAGAGATTCTATTTTAAAAAAAATTAAATATTTCATATATTTTTCAATTAACGAAATATTGAGTTAAATTATACTACACACGATAATTATATCATTCTATATCTATGGATGTATCGAAGACTGAGTTTTATAAACAATATTAAAATTATTATTTTTAATGAAAATTATCTACTACCCATTAAATTAGTTTTTATTAGTAGGATTTACGAACTAATAAAATATATGGTTAAATTTATGGTCTATAAATTAAATATAAACAAATATAATAAATAAATTATTATAAATAATTTTTTTATAAATAACTATTATTCTTCAGGAAGGAAATATTATATTAATAATGATAATTAAATATTATAATTGAATTATTTTAATGAAAATTTCATATTATATATTAAAATTTCTTTTATTACATTCATCCAATATATTTGGTTGGTAAAAGATATGAAAAAAATAAAATTTTACGTATAAAAAGTTGTATTCTTTTAAAATGAATTTTCAACCTTTTAATAGTGAAAATATTTTAAAACTAAATTTAGAAAAATTTATAGAATTATTTTTTCAATATAAATTATTTTTTATCATTCAATTTCAAATTTATTTTAGGGTTAATATTTTGGGTTTTTTTATGTTTCTTTTTTTGGATGAATAATTAAAAATTGGACATTTTAATTGTAAAAAACATTCTCATTTAAAAATTTAATAATGATTAACAATAGATTGAATTTATTATAGATTAAAAAATGTCAAAAATTTCATATTTAAATTTACTTTAAGTCATCCAATTATAAATATATTGAATTTTAACTTAAAAGCATAATAACTATTTGATGGTTTTCTCTTTAAATATAGGATTTCTAGACAAATATAGTGGAATAACTTTAAATTAATTTCTCACACTTATATGTTTTGAATTGGAAAATATGTATTCATTATTAGGTTTTGAGTAAATTTATAATTTTAATTATGATAGACATAATTTGTTAAGCATAATTTTTAGTGTTTGTATTTAAAATTAATTATAGTGATTACACTAAAACCGGTTAACATTGTTTTTAAAACTGGAAAGTAAGATGTAAAATTTAACCTACACTTATAAAAAAACAACTATAATTTCCATATATATAGTTTAAAACTTATTTTATATTTTATGTATTCATTTTTAGGTAAACACATGTATAAACATAACATATTTTCAAAAACTCCAAGTGCGTCCTCTCCCCCACTAATAAAATTCCACCACCTACCCCCTTCTTCAGACCCATAAAAAATAATGGATCACAAAAACCCTAAAAAAATAACTCCAAAAACCCACTATCATTCTATTAGAAACCCTATTATGGCAATTTAGGCACAATTGTAAGGCTTTATTGAACATCTATGTATGATATAGAAAAATAGATAATGTTTCTTCTAAATGAATTTTTATTTTATTAACTTCTCCACCTTATATAAGTATTTTAATATCTAAAATATATAATATCATAATTATATTCATAATTATGAGTTGTTTTTTTCTTATGGTTTCACTATAAAACTATTCACACTTTCATCATGTGGGTTATGAAATCATTATTCTTTTGTATGGAAGACAAATACCTCACGACCAAATGTCATTCGTTTTTACCATTACCAACTTTAACAGTTTTGATTAATGATGTACAAATTGTTTATATATTATATTTGGGATATTTATTTTATATTTATTATTTTTTAGAAATTATAAACACCTAAATTCCTGATTTCCCTTTTTTGATAATATGATAATATTGTTCGTGTGTATGTTACACTACTTCCTCGCATAGTGATGTGTTTAATTCACATATTCTATGAAATGTATAGATGTTTTTATTTAATTAAAATATTTTATATTTATGAAATATATATGTTACTATAAATAACAGTATACATACAAATCATTTAATATTTTTCTTTTTACACGATAAGAGAATGAAAATAATGTTCATTCAAATGTACGTCCTACAACCTCTATGAATGGTATGTTCAATTTCTTATCACCAGTTTATAAAGATATCTATAATAAAAAATATTCTAAACAAATATGAAATTTTAATTTGGGTTTAAATTATTTATATTATTTAATCATGATCTATAAAATCATATAAAAAATATCAAGTCAAAACATACTCAAAAAACAAGGAAATTAATACATGAAAATGTTAAAATGTAGAATGATTATTAATGAACGAGTTATATTTTGTTATAAAAGGACCATACATGTTGTCATAAGCATTAATATAATTATTTTATTTTTTAGTAACATGATATAATCCAATACATAGGTGTTTAATGGAATTTAAACCAAATTAATCTATATGCAATAGATTACTTTTCAATTTCATTTCATTGATCCATATTGCAATGTTATACACTTAGATTTATTTATATAGTATTTATTCTTCTACATTTATAATTTTAATCATTAATTAATAATGATTCATATTACATTGAGTTTAAATTAATATTATTTTATCTAATTGTATTTGAACATAATTTTATAATATGATTAAGAAATTTTATAACTAAAATTCCACTTCATTAAAATATATCAATTTCTGATTGATGTTAATATTATTTGATTATATGTATAAGTACATTGAATATATGTTGATTTATTTCAAATTTTTTTATAGTTGCATCCCATAATAAATTCATTTATTAATTCTCATATCAATTTTTTGATTATTTTAAGGGTTTCATTCAAAATACCATTCAGATCCTGATTATTTATCTTTAAATCACATGTAATGAAATTAAGTGATCATTTTTTTTATTAAACCACAATTTTTATTCACCCCTATATATTAATTTTTCATTTAATGTGATAGTGAGTTTTATCCACTCATTTTTATTATTGTTTTCTATAAATTGTTTATGTAAACCAGTCTTCATTTCATTCATTAGTTATAAATATATTTTCATCCAAAACCAAGAATTAAAAAAATAAGTATTTTTTACCTTTTTGAAATAATTTGTAAAATTAATTTTCTCCATATAGAAAATTATTATTGTTTTTAATGTGATTTTAATTGTCAATTTATTTAAAAAAAATCAAAACCCATAATATATTTTCATAAATAATGTTTTAAATGGCCTTATTTTATTTTCTCATCAAAAATAATTATTGTAAATAAACTGGGTAAAAATAGAATTGATTGAATCATTATTAATTATCTATATGTCTGATGATTATTTGGATTAATGGTAGTATTGAAATAATATTCTTTGAATATTATTTTTAATCATCAACTTCGACATGAGTTATTTTCTTTCTTATGGCCATTGAACATTAAATTTCACTTAAACATTGACATTATAAATCATTGATTTGATTATTTCTTAAAACATAAAAAAAATTTATATATGGTGTTTAAATTAAAATTTATTTGATTAACATTGGAAATATTGATAAATTTTGTATCATTTACCCAACAGATATATTTGATTAGGAATATTATGTGTGATTTAAATTGAGTATTTTATATATTTGGAATGATTTAGACACGCTAGACACATATTGGGTACTAGTTAATACGTGCCAATTTATGAATTTATGGTCTCATGGGACATAACAGTTAACCAAAATCCACTAATGAGTTTCCACTAAAATGTTTTATAATGTATATAGGATAGATATTGATGATAATGTTATGATATTCATGGGAAACATGACATCCAATAAATATATATTTCCAAAATTCTGTATTTAGTTATTACAACCCAATATATATTTACTACGAGAAAATATACTGATGTATTTAATTTATAGTATATTTATTAAATATCATTCTAATTCAGTTATTTACCTTTCCATGTTCATTATCTTGATTGATTCATTATTTATCTAGTTTTTAATGATTTATAATAATTCAAGAAAACACATATGTTGATACCAGTCCCAATGATTAAATTTTGTGTACTAAGAATGATATTGAAGGAAATTATAGAGAAAAAAATTTAATTCAATAATGGAGAAAATATATCATAATTTGTGTATTTAACTGTAATTCAAGAGTAATTTTTGTATCTAATTTAATAAGACTAGTATTTTTTTGATCCTTTGGTATGTTATTCAATTATATATTATGCCATTGTAATTGATGTATGTAATAGTTTTTGGGTTCAGGGATTGGGGTCACTTTAGTTGGCATGTGATAAGTGTATGAGAATACTTGGGAACTATATTTAGGAAAAAATGATTAGGGAGTACAACCATATGATATAATCTAATTAAAAGGGAAGAATAACATCATAATGTTATTTTAAGGATGAGATTATGTAGTTCTTATAAGAAATAATTCCATTAATGGATAATACAAGGGGATTTTTCTCTATCTCAGATGTAACTATGGGTGTTAAAAAGAAAATGGATTGTTAGATTTTACTCTAGCATAATCGTATACAAGAAAATATAGCCTTTCTATAAACCCAGTTAGAAACTCTTAGTGTATATGCTTATTATAGTTCATCTTTTTATGTATATTAACGATGGATTTAACTAGATATGGAATATAAATTTCCTATTTTAAATGTAAGAGAAATTTAGGACCAATGTTTATGTTAAATGGATGAAGTGCTTATGTGTTTTGATTCCAGAATAGAATGGTATAATTATTTTACCTATGGTATTTTATTTAAAAAAATATGATGAAACATCAATTGATTGTGTTAAATTTTAGAAGAAATGTGGTATTCATTACAATAGAGTTGTGGATACCATTATGTGTTAACGAGATTAAGATTCATCATATGTTTAATGTCTCAAATAAACCAATTTTGGTTTTATATTATGGGATTATTCATTGATGAATGAAATTTTCAGATAAATTTATTGAAATAGAACTGATTTGTATGATATATGTTTTAATGGAAATGTAATCGGATAAATAATTACATTTAATTTTATACACATAATCTTATGTAATTGATGATCAATAGGGTTGCCAGAAAAAATATTATTTGAATTGGGGGGGGATGATGTTGGGAAAACATTAGATAAACCGATATATAATTATTAAATATATTTCAAGTATGTCCATAATTTATCAAGAAAATTATTGGAATATATTTTATAAAAAATAAAACATTTATGATGTTGGAAAAACATCATTTCTGGAATGGATGTAGGACATGAACCCAGAAACGAAAGATAATAATAATTAAACACAAACCACTGACCTAAAAATTTTCCTTGTTAATATTTCATTGTATTTTGTTAAAAAAATAAAAAATATATAGTAATTATATACTAGTATTATTATATTCAATGTTTATTGATTAATGTATTAATATTGTTTTTTCTAAAAAATTATTATAAATAGGTTAAATTAATTTTCATAATTTTATTATTCATTCATACTATTCGAATTAAATTTTACTACTCCCTGAAGAGATAAAAAATTATGGATATTAATTTCATGGAATAAAATAAATGTATTTTAAATTGATCAAATAAAATGAAAATTATTTTATTTTATGTAATAAATATATTACTAGTAAATAAACTTCCATATATATATAGTCAGTATGAGAAATACCAATCAATATAAAAAGGATCTCAAAAAAATGTAATCCAATTACATTCTTATTCGATGAATCAAATGTTCCTTTAGATCATCTAATAATTATGGCTTTGAGGCCCTAATTTTCAAATTGGTAGTAACATTTTATGTGGACAATGACCTCAATCACTATCTATAACCGGTAACAATTTTCTTCCATATCCATATAATTACATGACATTAATTTTCTCCTACACAGACATATGGTAATATGTTATTTCACATGACATTCATACTTCAATTTATATCAAATTTATAGGGTATTTTTATAAATATTTTACTATATGAGTTTCTAAATAAAAACGTTTTCAAATATCATACAATAAATCATTTAGATCATGTTTAAATTATGATAACACAATTTATTTAATGTTAACAGGATATAACACACTGAAATTATAAAATAATATTTTTTCTAATAGAATGTACGATATGAAATGCCATGTTTATAAGGGTACATAATATCCAAAAACATTATGAAATATTTAATATTTTAAATAAAATTAATATATGATATAGCTTTTAATACACACAACATTGAGTTACCTTGCATTATAGGAAACATTGACATTATTTGCTAGATTGTGTTACACACAAGATCATGTTCTAATGAATACTATTAAAATTACTATTCCAAATGTAAATTGTATGATAGATGTTAAAATGAATATAAATAATCATATTAACGAACCCACTACATATATGGTTGAATTCATTGATTACAAATTATTTAGAAATATTATAAAATCAATTGAATAAAATGAAATGTTTTTATAAAAAAAGTTATTTTGTACCAGTCATTATATAGTAATAAATAAATTAATTACTATTTGTGAATCATATAAATGAATTTTTTATATAAAATATTCAATAATTTATTATATTATCATCTAATAGATTTTCATGATACTATATGAGAAAAAATAAAATTTTATACATAAAAAAATTATATTTCTCCTAATGAATGATCTACTACCTTTTAATAGTGCACTTGGTTTAATACTAAATTTTGAAACATATAAAAAATTCATTTGAAAAATAAACATCAGTATTGAATTCTTAATTCCCAAAAAAGCTTATGTTCAAATTTATCTATTTTCCTCATAGGTTTCATTTCCACATGAATAGTGATAAATAATGAATTTTAATTGAAATCATACGCTTTAATATATATAATCTGTAATGTTAAAATATTTTTTGAATTAGTTTTAAAGTAAAAAATTTCCATTATAAATATATAATTAAAATTTATACCATTTTAATAATTTTAATATTGAAATTATATTTTAAAAAATTAGTAAACACATGAATATTTTCACACTAAAAAAATGTTATTAACACATTATGTGGACTAATTTTATATTAGTTTGTCCACTGTATATGATTTTAATTTTAAATAATGTACTCCATATTTAAAATAATAATTATATATTATTTTTAAAAAGGTAAAATTAATTTTTAACATAATTATTATTGATTGTAGTTAAAATTAATTATAAGGATAAACATAAAAACAAGATTAATTCGTCACTAAACTGAGAGTATAAGGTGAAAAAGAGACTATAATAATGTCTATAAACTATTTAATATCTTTATTTATTCCTTATAAATTTATTGATTGAATTGTTTCTATTATTTAAGCTTCATTTAATATAAAAATTATGGTAAAACAATCTTCTTTCTGTAAATAGCATGTGTTTCCTATCCTAACTTATAAAGGGCCACCAACTTTTCCTATTATTTACACACTTAAAAACACTTTATATAGTACTATAACTACCAGTATCACTCCAAAAATTACATATTCCAACTATAGAGTCCTTATCATCCGTTGAAATAAGTCATAGAAAATAATTATTGCATTTCTGAATAGGATACTTGAAGAAGAAGTAATGTTTTTCTAAAAATAGTTTCATTTTATTTTATTCACCATCTCAATTTTTTTAATATTATTATATAACGACATTATTATATTTAATAAAAAAATAAATTATTAGTATAATGGTACCCTCCATGTATTTACACACTTCCATCAAATGGGTTTGGACATCATCATTCATGTGTATGGAGGACTACTACCTCGTGGACCAATGTCATTCATTTATCTATAAAAAAATTCAAGGTTTGGTATAATGATTCAAATATAGTTTTTATATGATATTTATTTTATTTATATTGTTCTTAATTTTTATGTAAATTTTATATAACAAATAACTTCACTTCTTCAATTTTGTGAGAGTACGATGACATAATTTGTTTGTACCGTCGACTAGCATCTTATGATGTGATGTGATTCGTTCCATAATTTAAAGAAATGATTTTTGGATGTTTTTAATAAAAATATGTAATACAACTGAAATAAATATTATTCATGAAATTTTAAGATAAATAAAAAACTTTTATATTTCCTTCTATAAATACGATAATATATATGAAAATGTATTCATGTGTACGTACAAGCTACCATCTCCTTGATCAGTGTCTCTCATTTAATGGAAAATAATTTTATCGGTAAATCTATATATATATGTATATATAAATATTATATATGAAATTAAATTCATATTATAAATTTATTATATTATTAAATAATGATAATAAATTAGGATAAACAAATATCAACACAAAACACTGTAAAAAATGTAAAATTGATTACCTGAAACAGTGAAATTAACAAAAACAATTAATGAAAATTAAATAATATGTCATAAAATAATATTAATTGATATAATAAATATTATTGTGGATCAATATAAAATTTTATCATTCGCAAAACATATTTATATATTGGTTAAATTGATTTATAAAAATAAAAGTATAAGTTTAGTTATATCATCTCAATTTAAATTAATTTAGTCTAAATGTATTGTTTTGCAACAAGATGAGTTCATATGATTTATACCATAACTATTTGAAATTTAATGCCATAGATAAATAAATATTCATGTTATTTTGAGTTCAAATTTTATTTCTTTCATCAAACGTGATTCGTATTTAATGATACCATGGGGTAATGAAATTTCATACCTCCATTCCAGTTCATTGGGTTATATAACATCCTAATTTTCAATAATATGATATATTTATATTTATATTAACATTAAATATCTATTTACTTAATTTTATTTAAAATTAATACACAAAATCAATTAAATTGTTAATTCTCATTTCATCTTTATGATCTTTTAAAGGGTTTATTTCACAATTTCATTTTAATTGATATTGATAATTATTGAAATTACATTAAATAAAATTATTTTAAATTTTTTTAATATGATATTTCATTTCCAAATTATTAGTTTATTAATGATATATTTCATGTGACAGTACATTTTTCCCACAGATTGGTATGTAAAATATTGTAGAAACTGTTATTATGGAAACCCAACTTTATTTTTTCCCTTGGTCAAAAATTGATATTCTTACAAAAACATTTTTTAAATTATTATATATAGTTTATATTCTTTTAAAAAATTATTTATCTAGGAAATATAAACACTTTAGAAATTTTTTTGTTTTAGAATGTTTTTTTAAATTTAAATGATATTCAAAATATTTAAATATATGATAATTTCCTAATAAAAAATATTAAAGATCATCATTAATTTTATCAAAACAAATTATTATTCATATTCTAATTGTTATAAATCTTATTGATATAATCCAAATGATTCCTAAATATAGGTTATGATTATTTTCTCATAGTGTAGTTTTTAAATTCACTTATTTGAATCATATTTTTATTAATTGACATCCTATTTAGTTGTTTAATTTTTATAGACCACTAAACATTAAATTTATTCATTATATCAACATTATTTATCATGGATGTAATTACTTCCTAAACCTTATACTGTTTTTACATATGATAATTACAATTAATGTTATTTAATCAACTATGTAAATATTGTAGTTGGGGTTTGGCTTAGTGTTAAGCACCCCATAATCCTACATAAAAAATGGGGGTTCAAAATCCATTAGGCGCAGGTACTGTAGCAGTACAATAGTCATACTATAGTGGCAGTATTACTGAAGATCAATGGGTACTGTATCGGCAGCAAGGCACTGTAGCAGCGGCGGTACTATACGGGTACTGTAACAGTCGGGTTACTATTCACATAATGGCAATTGGGCCAAAAAAATTGGGCCTACAGTCTATTTTATGGGATGCAAGCCCACTGGGCCTACGGGAAATGTAATGGGTCTCCCTCTACCCAATTAAAAGTGGTCTTTGATTTGCATTAATAATAAAATGATACTTCAGCCCCAACCATTAAAAAAAATGTTAATATTTATTGATCATTTTCCATTAATCAAATAAAATATTTGGTATGGATAAGTGTTTATGAGTTAAATCAATTAATATATATACAAGGAATTCATTAATTAAGCTATAAATTAGTTAGGGACTAGTTTATTTATGACCCTATATGAATTAGAATCTTCATGGGACATATCAGTTAGTAAGCCTAAGCTACTAGGTTTTCACTAAGAATATTTTTAAACATCTAGAAAAGATAAAATGGAGGTATTGGTATCATTGTAATGGGAAACATGATGTCAGATAATTAATAATTTACTTCATCCAGTATTCAGTTATTTACATTTCAATATTTATTATACTCATTGATTCATTATATTTTCCACTATATATAACCCTAACTGAGCATTTGATCTCACCATTATGTTTTTTCCTTTACCTAATATTAAATTAATTATACAGTGAAATATAAAAAAAATATATGATATATGGAATAATGTTATTCTATAAAAGAAGAAAATTATTTTATAATTTTTTATTCATTTGAAATAAAACATTAACGTGTTTATATAGTTTACTAATACTAATAAAATATTCAATATATTTAGACATGATATAGTAGTATCTTATGAAAATTTAATGGTTGCAAAAAGTGGTTCAAGGTTTCTAGTATCTGGGTCTCTACAGTTCTTATCAGAGAATGTTTATTCATATCCTTGAGTTCTAGATGTCAAAAATCATATATTAGGGCACATAACAAAATTGATAAATTTTAGTATAAGTATAGTACATAATATTTTTTTTTAAATGTATAGATTATGTGGATCATCCAAGAAATAAATCAAAATTGGTATACTTATATTGGTTGTCGAATAGGCCCTGAGGAACCTAGGGTTACTAACATCTAAAAGGGTATGTCCATTTTTGACATGAGAGATACATGGTACATAAAATTTTTTAATGATATACAACTACTATGGCTCTCTCCGGGTATATTCTTAGGATAATAGACATTTTCATAAAAGAAAATTATTAAGGATTTAAATATATAAGGTCAATGAATGGTATAGGTTAAACCATAGTACAAATAATTATCTACTATGGTGTTAATGGGAAGATATAATTTTTTATTTGGATACATGGATAAAATTTTATAACTATTTAGACAATGTATATTAGTTATCAAAAATCCATTAAAAATATATGGATTGTTATAAATTTTTTTTAAAAAAATTTATTCATTGAATTAAATGTTATGGAGAAAATCTTGGGTTAACCAGTTTATGATTTATCATAAGTCAAATATATTAAATAAAACATTTTTGGTTTTATGTAACGAGAGACTACCAAGATTAATGATTTTTTGGAGAAATTTATGGTAATAAATTTTATTATTTTATAAAATATTTTAGCGGAAAATTATTTTTGGAATAATTCATTTAAATTTTGTTGACATAAATTTATTGGTATTAATAATATATATGTTTCATATACAAAGGATATTATTAGAATTTCTGGGAAAAAATTAGGTTACTGAAAACATTATTAAAGAGGGTTTTTAATGAATAACATTATTTCCAAAATATCCAATACAATTATGAGAATATTATAGTAATTTAATTTTAAAAAATAATATCTTATATGCTGGTTGACAACAAATAATTCTGGAAAGGTCATAGGACATGAAACCACAACTGAATGATGATAAGGTTTTAATGTCAACCGTTGACATACACATAGTCCTAGATAATACGTCATCCTTTTATATTTATCAATTTAATGAATAAATATTATTGATGAACCAATATCATTAACATTGATTTATAGATATTATCGTATAAAAAATATTAGTTTTTTAAAATATATAGAAACAAAAAAAATCCATTTCACTCATTAATAAATGTTTCAATCTATTAAAATTATGATTTTGTGCTTTGGGCATAGTAAATGAGTTATGGAAATTCATTTCATAGTATGAGGGAGAAAATTTGAAATTGTATAACTAAAAACTAAAGGATAAAATTGTTTATGTAAAATATAAAAATAAATTTCAAGTACATTTCTTTATATTACTATACAATAAAATACATAATAATCATTAAAAAAAGGATCTCAAAAAAATTAAATATTACTAAATTCATATAATATGAATCAAATGGTTGTTTATATCATTAAATATTTAAATAATTGGGTCCCTAGGCTTTCCATTGATAAATAACTTGTTTGCAGTTAATTATCTTAGTCACTATTTTTTATTATTATTGTTTTTCTTCCCAACCCATTTATTAACATTCCACAAATTTTCTCTTTTATAGAAACATCATTATATATTTTTTCATCTTTCCTTGGTACATACCTTTCACTCTTTCTATAGCTATAATTTATTTACCTTTTAACGATGTGATTTTCTCAAAAATTAATTTTTGAATATCAATCCATAAATTACTGTGTCCACACTTTTGTTTTGAGGTCACAATTTATTTAAGGTTGTGAGAAAGTAAAACCCTGAAATTCAAAAAAAAATCATATTATTTAGTAACAACAATTAAACAAAACTCCAATTGTATAAGGGAATATGAAATTCGGATACATTATGATATATATAATATTTTAATGAAATGAAATATATTATATATAGTTCAATGATCACAATACCGAGTTATATTGTGTTGCACACAACAACGACAATCTTAGATAGACAGTGTTATACACAAGAATGAGTTTTGCTGAATAATATTAAAATAATTATTTAAATTGGAAGTAATATTTTTGAAACTAAAATGAAAATTAAAAATAGAATTTTTTAAAATATGAATTATATGGTTTAATTCAATAACTACCCTAAAATTAGAAAGGGAAAAAACAATTTAATAAGAAGAGAATGTTTTTATAAAAAAGGTATTACAGTCTAATGTAATTTTATAATAATAAATTAATTTAATTATATTTGTGAATTATTTTAAGGAAATTTATATATTATATATTCAATAATATAGTTTTACATTCATCCAAAACATATGATAGACATATAATAAAAATTTCCAATTTTACAAAAATAATTTATATTTTTGGTAAAGGAAGATATTTCTCATCTTAATGGAATATTTTTTTAAACTAAATGTGTAAAATTTTATAAATTTTATTTTAAAAATTTAAAATAATTTTTAAAATAATTATCTTATAATTATCATAGGGTGATTTTTTGATATTCTTCAGAGACGTTTAATTTTTTGATTAATAGAAAAAAATAATGAATTTTATTTTATTACTAGGTTTTTGTTTAAATAATTTATTTTTTTAAAATTAAATATTAATTAATTTTAATGTCATGATAAATATTCTATAAATCTATTAATTCAATTTATGATATTGGTAAAAAACAATGTTAAATATTCATTTAAAAACATAGTTAACAATTGATCTCTTTCACTTTAAAAAACATTTTTCTCAACACATCTATGGGATTAATATTTTATTAATTTAGACCATATATTTTATTTAAATTTGGAAAAAATGGATTCCATCATTGGAATCATGATAATTTATAATTTCTAATAAGATTAATTTAATTTTTTACAATTTCTAATTATAAATATTGTTAAAATTAATTACTGTGATTAAGGTAAAAAAATTAAATAGTGATAAAACATAGATTATTTGTTGGAAAATTAACCCTAATTTTATATATAATCAGTGGATATCCATATTTATATATTAAAAAAATATGGAAATTATTTATTGTTTTATGAGGCATCATGTTACATATAAATGATGATACACCTAACTATTTTTAAAAATTACCATATGCCCTCTCCCCACTTCTAAAAGGACACCCCATAACACACATCTTTACACCTATAAAATCACAATGTTTTACACATTTCTTATCTAAATTTCTCAGAAAATTATACATAATAATATTAAAATTTTTACTTTTTTTAAAGACAACACAGTAAGGAATTAGTGTAATACTAAGTAAGATACCATAAGAAGTGGTAATGTTTTTAGAGAAGCACATTTGTTTTATTTCCATCTCCAAAAACATTAGTTAATTTTATTTAATGATTTTATAAAAACAAAAATATATGAAATATACAATTGGGTTTTTATTTTAAGGATATTTTATAAAAAATTCCACACTTCCATCAAATGGGTTATGAAATGATCAGTCGTTGGTATGAAAGACTACGGCCTCATAAACCTATATAGTTCATTTATTTGTATTGACCATTAAAGATTGGTAATTATGATGGAAAAAATATTTATATACAATATCTATGATATATATTATATCTCATTCTTAATTAATTATTATAGAACATATATCTTCTTGGTTAATTTTTTTAAAATATGATAATGTTGTTCTTGTGTATGGTGAACTACCTCCTCACGAAGTGATGTGATTAATTGACTCAATACATGGAATGATATTAGGTTGGATTAAAAAAATATGTGATATATATGAAATATATATTATATTGGAAATTAAAATATTCATATACCTCATTTCATTTTATTTCCTCTTATACAACATGAAAATGGAAACTACATTCATGCGTAGATATGGCCCTCCATCTCCATGAACAGTGTATTTCATTTCCTATCACCAAGATTTCAAGGAAAATATTAATTAATATAAACTGGATAAATATTGTATTTAAATATTTTAGAAAACTATTGTTATGATGAAATCATTTTCTAAATAAGAGTATCATAAATATAAATAAGTTAAATAATCTTGATATAAAATGGTAATTATTGCATGAAATGGTGAAAACAAAGAATAATTTTTAATGAGTAGTTAATAATATGTTATAAAATGATCATATATGCTATAATAAATATTATAATGGTTCTGTTATAATTAAACATAATTATTAAACGTATTATGTAGGAGGCTACATGGAATCTAACCAAAAGCATCTGTAAGGTAATGGATTTACTATCAATTTATTTTAATTATATAATATGTAATGTTATATACCATGATTCTTTCTTATAGTAAATATAATTCTCCATTTACATTAAATATCATGAATAATTTTTTATTCATTTTATTATGTGTTTAAATTTTATTTATTTCATCTGAGTGGATTTTAAAAAATTGTTACCATGTCATAAATAAATTTTAAAACTCAATTTATATTCATTGATTTATATTACATCCCTATTTTTGTTAATATTCTAAAAATATATGTATAATGACTTTTAATATGTTTTGATGTATTCTGACATTTTAATGAATTTTTAATGTTTATAAAAATCAATGATTCATTGATTAATTATCACTTCAATGATATTCCCATTTTAATATTTTATTTTAAAATATCCTTTTAATCGAGATTGTTTATACATGAAATTACATTAGTGGAAAATATTTGATTATTGTTTAACATAAGTTTTAATTTTTTCCACCTCTATTTTTTCATGATCATTTTCAAGGGACATTTCAATTTTATAAATTGTTCTGACATAAAATTTTGTAGAAAATGTTTTTATTAAAACTCATCATCATTTTAATCATTGTATAGAAAGTTATTTTCATCAAAATTATTCCTTTATAATAATGTTTTCAATTATATTATTTTGGTTTTAAAAATGATTTCTGATGGAATATTTCACCATTTAAATGATTTTATATATTTTTTAATATGAATTTCATGGAATTTTCTACACATTGTTTAATAAAACATTATTTTCCTCAGAAATGCTTTAAAATATGTTATTTTATTTCATAAATTCCAATTGAAATTATTAATACTCTTACAGTTATTCATTATACTGGTAACATCTTATTTTTCCTATTTACGGATTATGATTATATTTTAGAATTGTAGTATTTAAATTCACATAATGAGTCATATATTAATTCATTAAATTCCCATTGAGTTAATAACGTTTCTCTGACAATTTAATGGTAAATTTTCCAAAAAATATACACATTATTTTTCATGGATATGATTATTTTTTTACCATATACCATATTTACGTATAGTTTTTACTTTGAAATTTATTTATTTAATTGGGGAAATAATCCAATTTTGGTATCTTTTAATAAAAAAATATATTTGATAAGGAATTTTGTTTAGTAATTCAAATGATTATTAGAAATTTGAGGAATTTTTTTGACATGAAATACATGTTTGGTGACCAATTAATGAAAGGGAGATGATTAATCAATTACCAAATCATATGAATCAGATGGATAGTCTAAATTTTTTTCACCTAGAACAATTTAAATTGTCTAATTGATGGATCATGACTATAAGGGTGTCTTGTTATTAGGAAAAAATAAGTCTGATAACAATGAATTCCTTCATTATGTATTTAGTTGTTTCTTTATAGGAACTTTTCACTATGGAATTTGTTTTTTCATTTCATTCTTAGTATATTTATTAAATGTAATTTGGATTTAATTATTTCCAATTCCATATTGATTATGGTAATTGAATCATTATTTCTTATACAATATTTAAACAATTATCATACCTTATTTTCACAAATATTGTTTTCCTTTACCCATGATTTAATGATGTGTACTATGAATGATAATAAATTAAATGATAGAATGAAAATTTTATTCTAGAAAAGAAATAAAATATTTTAAAATTTTTATTTTAATTTGAAGTATTAGACTGAAAAATATATCTCGATTTTTCCGAGACTACTATATTTTTTTTCTTATGGGACTTTATTTCATTGTATATTATTCTAATATAATGGTAGTAGGAACCAATTGTTGGTTTATATGATCTATGGCACAATAATTTGTATTAGATAAATTTTAGTAAGAATCATGGGAACTGGATGTAGGAAAAATAGATTAGGGAATTTAACACTATGATTGAATACGTGTATAAGTATAAAAGAACATACATAACATTTTGAAAATAATAGATTATGTGGGTTTTCTTAATGATACATCCTTATCTAGATACTATAAGTTGATGTGGTTTAAAACTATATGCTCATAGGGGTAGTAATTTCAAAAAGGGAGCATCGTTCTTCACTTGAGTGTAACATAATACCTGATAATAATCCTTAATGAAAAAAGTAGTTTAAAAATAATAGAGGATATGAATATGATGATTAATATTTCAATTACAAGAAATTATAAAATATTTAAATAAAAATAGATAATAATTAACCAGGTTAAACCATGGAACATGTATGTATATCTAATTATGTAAAATTAACATTGTACTTATCTATTGATATTAATGAATTAAATTATATAAATTTTTCACTTGGGAATTAGGATTTGAAACAATAGTGAAACATCTATGGATTTTTATAAAATATATTATCAATTGTGGATTCATTAAAAAAATTTGAAATGGATACCATAATGGATTAATTATTTTATAATTGATCAAAAGATTTATATCATAAATATAACTTTTTAGGTTTTATATGGTGGGAGTCTACCATTAGTAAGGAAATTTGTGGAGAAATTAATGGAAATAAAACTAATTAGTTTTGAATATGTTTTATTAGAAAATTTATTTGAGGAATAATTCTTCTCTGTTTTATAGAAACAATTTTAGAGGTTTCCATTTTATTTATTGTTGATAATAAAAAATGATTATTAGACGTTTTGTGAATAAAAATTATTTTGAATTTAAATCCTATTGAAATTTATATTTAATGAATAGTATTATATCAAGGATTTCCAAAATATTTTTGGAAATATTATAAGTTTATACATTATAAAAAAGAAAAACAACAATACCTGGTGACTACTCTTCGTGACCAAAAACCTTGTAATATTTGAACCCTGAACTCAAGGATTTAAATTTTGTTACACCAACCACCGATCATAACATTTTTATAGTTAATAATTAGTTTTTAGTTAAAAATTTTACCAAATAAATATAAATTATGAACCTGTAGTTTTAACTTCAAAGTTTAGAGATTAATTTATTAACTATATTATTTTTTGAAAATATGTAGAAGTATAAAAAATTATTAGCCACGCTTTTATGTATCGTATAATTTATTAATTGTAAATTTTATGGATTAATGAAATAAAAAATAATTTATGTGTATTCATATCTTGGAATTAATGGAATAAATTTAAAATTGATCATTTAACAATTAAAGTATAAATTTTTATTTTGGAAATAGAATTGTGTAATGTGAGTATATTTTGTAATTTTCATTATCTGTAATATTAGTACTTATATTTATGAAAAGAAACACCAAATAATTATATCATATAACATGCATATCCAAAGAATCAAATGTTCCTTTATATCATCATGAATTTATTGATTTTAGGCCATTAACATTCCATTGATCATTCACCTGTTTTTGATCAATTCCTGCAATCAGTCTCTATATTTATTTACACATTTCAACAAATTCAATATATTGACATGCCACTAAGTTTATAGTATGCAAGAAACGTAGTTTTATGTTATTCTATCTGACATTAGTACTACCAATTATATCATATTAAGAGGGTATTCTATAAACCTTTTTATGATGTGTGTTTTCCAAAAACATTGTTTTCAAATATTAATCCCTAAATTACTAAGATCATGTTGAGGTTATGAGTTTTTAATTAATTTTACATGTGGTTAATTTAACACCTCGACATTCTAAAAGAATAATCTTCTAATCAATAGAGTTATAACAAAAAAATCTATGCGTATAATAAAATATAAAATACCAAGACTTTATAATGAATTTAATATTTTAATTAAATACAATCTATGATATTTATTTCAATTCTCACAATACTGATTTATCATTATATAGACTCAAAAAAACATTACAAGATATCTTTCATTACATATAATACCATATTTTACCAATTACGGTTACAATTATTATATAAAAATAATATTATATGCTATATATTATATTGTTGGTTATAAATCATAACATGTAACAATATAAATATATTTATGAATTCATTTTCTACCAATTTTATGGTAATAAATATAAAAACCAATTGAATATAAGTGAAATGTTTTTATAAAAATGTTTGATTTTGTGCCAAAAGATTTTTATCCTAATAAATTAAATTATTTACTATTATTGGATTTTAAAAATTAAAATTATATGTTATATGTTTAGTCAATTTTTTTTTAAAATAATCCAATATATTCGATTGGAATAGGAAGAGATGAAATCCAATTTTATGCATTAAATGATTTATTTTATCCAAATGATTGTTTTTAAAACAATAAATAGCGCAGATTATTGAAAATTACAATTTTTTAGTTTTATATATTTTATTCTTAACAGTATAATTTACTTTTTAACTTGGAATTTCAATCATATATTATGGTTAATTTTTGTTAATTTTCTATGATATTTCATTTCATGATGAAAATTGAAAAATATTGAGTTTTAACTAAAACCAACCTTTTTTAAAATATTTTTTAATGCTAATATATATTATAAAATTTTTTAAATGTAAAAAAAATCAATTTTAAATATATTAATCCCATTTGTGTTTTTTAAATAATTTAAATATAGAATTAATATTTAAAAACATTGTAATATTATCTCCATTTCACTTTAAATACACATTTTCTCTTCGCTTCTCCATGATTAGTATAAAATTAATTTCCACTACATTAATAATTTAATTTATGGAAAAGTGATTCTATATTTAAAATTATAAATTTTAATAATTTCAAATAAGTTAAACATCAATTTTGACCATAATTATTAGTGAATTATGTTAATATTAATTACAATGACCATGTTATGAAAAGATTACTTAGTAGATAAACTGAGAGTATATAATGAATACTTGACCCCACAAGCCCTGAACCCGCTCAAACATCCTATTGAACTGATACCTAGGCTAACACAGATGTGCCCAATGGTTGTTCAGTATCACCATGGGTTAGTGACTATAACATTAAATTATAAAAGAATATAAAGGGATTAATTTTTCCACAACATAATTGGAAGACACATTTACATGTTAGTATGATCAAATGAAAACTCCTCTTTGAAAAAAATATCAAAATTCAAAAATGGTTAAAAAATTAATATATATCACAAATGTAAATGAAAATTGGAAACACAACACAAGTACTAATGGAATCAATATATCAAATCCAATTATCAAGAGAAACTAAAACCTCCATATAGTGCTTTCCCCCTTTTCGAACCATGAAGGATGAAATATACAATTACAAAAATTCATAGTTAAGGATTTTGTTAAATTCCACGTAAGTTATCACTATGGAATATTTAATAATATTATAAATTAATTTTCTTAAAAAAAATTATTATTAAATAAATAACATGGATGTTCAAAATAATATTTTAATCAAATGATATTTTACATTTCGATTGGTGTTAATATTGAAAAATTGTAAAAATAATAATTTTATAAAAAAAATTATATAAATTCTCAATAAATTTTTAAAATAGTATCAATAATTGGATTATATATCAAAATAATAACAATAAGAAAGTGGTTTATCTTAAAAGTGGTGTGATAGTTCAATGATATGGGATCCCCACACACATATATATGGAAAATGACATTCTTAGGGATGTCTATTTTCCACAATCCAAAGAAGCCTAACCAACATCCCACTGGGTATAAGACAAACTAATATGTATTTGTTAGATTTGTAAAGAATTAATCTCTTCATATGGTATTCCCATCATATAATTTTTGTCCCCAATACCACAAAGTCTCCTAGTATTTCATGTGATTAAATAAAAATCAATAATAGGAAACTAATTTCAAAATAATCTAAATTAAAATAATCCCATTTCCAATTTTAATATGAAAATATCAATTTTAAAATAAATACTGGTTTTTAATCAATTCATTAAATTTTCCAATATTAATCAAATAGGTTATTATCAAAGTAATAATGGGAATTTTTTGAAATAAAATTTCAATTCTATTTTCAAAATCAATTTATAAATACAAAATCCAGAAATGTAATTTATAATTTCCATCTAAGATCCAAAATCATTCCCCAATACACTTGAATTGGGAGATTTCCCATATTTAATTAAAATGGAAAGTCAAAACCCAATTTTCAATAATTTCTTTTCACATTACAATTAAATGAAATTTATTCTAAATCATGAAATTTTTGGTTAAATCGATTAGAAAATATTACATGAAAAACCCTACCATTTATAAAGGGATCATTAAAGTAAACAACCATTATGGGAAACTCTAATGAATAGCATTGAAAAATGTTATTCAAGAATACAACTAGATTCATAATATAAAACATCATCGATAAGAACCTCTAATAACAAAGAGATCTAATTAACCCAAGGGATGAGAGGAGAAGAAATTTGAATATATGATGATCTGATGATTGACATACCCATATGACATCAAATGTTATTCACATCTCTTTGATCCACCTACAAAGGGGTTTAGATGATCGAATGAGGGTATTAGATATCATTATAAACCATCGAATTTATTATTGGGAGAGATAGGAATGGACATGATTTAAATATAGGGGTTCATATTTTTTCTGAAATAATTCAGAATAAAAAAATTTCATTTAAATGGTATAATGGGTAGGGCTCTCTAGGTTTTCAATCCAGGTTTTCTTATTGAGCCCCGAATCTAGAGGGGTTTCATAACTTCTACTTAGTGGGACAATAGATTGTTGAACCATTCTACATTCATGAAAAATCTTGTTTCCCTGGTCTTTATTGTTTACACAAGAAGGTATCATGATTTGAGAAAAATGTCCCCCAAATGTGCACTTCCCAAAATCCCTCCATGATTTCCAAAATTTTACTCTATAAACCCCTAAAATATTCCCATACAAAAAATTATCAAAATAGGGGTTGATGATCAAAAATAAAAATTAATAGGATGTTATATCCTCCAAAAAAAGCTTTTGGACCTAATAATGTCAATTAAAAAGCTTTCTAGCCTAAAGATTACGCCACTAGTCTCTTGTCAGTGACTCCCCCTCCCATGTATCATGAGTATCAAAACTAGGAATCCACTATACTCAAAATGAATTGTACATTTCTCTATGGATGGATCAAAATTTTATAGTCACCTATCTCTACTAGATTTGAGTAATAGATAAATTAGCATTTACATCAAGATCACTCTAACTCAGAACATGATATGAATAGAAAATATACATTCAGAGTTGTGATACAAGGAACTTATAATGTATCAACATCATTTTTGGGGGGATTTATAAATGGTAAGAAATATTCTTCACCACCTTAATAACATCAAAATTTAATACAAATCATGGAGAATGTATTCTTTGACTTGTAAGCTATTGATGACCAAACTGAGGTAAAACATTCAAGAACACTTAATCCCCAACTGAAAACTCCTACAGTCTATATTTTTGATATCTATATGATTTATACTGTATTTATGCCATTAAAATTCATTAATAAATAAATTTAATACTAGATATCATCTCTTGAACTTAGATTGGTTCGACCATAGAATCTTTACAAATCATTGACCAACATAGTGGATAGTTGTAAGGATGATCATACAAGGCCTCAAAATGATCCATTGTGATCATGCACATGAAACTCTTGTTATTATAGAACTAAAATAGCCACAAGTGGTCATCCCAATCCCCACAAAGATAATTGACATATAAATGATGCATATATTTATGAATCTTTATAGATCATTATGTCTTGTCATATGTCTATATATTTCATTCCATACACAAACGAACCTGATATCCCAATGCATCATAATAGAATCTTCTAGAGAAATAAGTCAATCATTAATCCCAATCATGGAATATAAAATATTATACTTAATGAAATAAAAAAATAACATTCACATAGTGGCTTTTATGCTATTCACTATTAGGTGTATCATGAATTGTTATTAAGTGTGGTGACATAGTGATAATATCAATCAAATCCATATATAATTTTTATATTTATGGGTATGTTGAAACCAATCCCCAATTTCAAGATAGATCTCATCCCAATTATATGTCATCCTTTAAATTGGGTGAGAAAACCTAAATGTATCAGGTTCTTAGCCTTGATATTTTTCCAAAAAAACAACAAGAAAAAAAATTAGGAATCCCCCACCTCATTATTGGCCACCAAAATCTACATATCATGTCATAGAATATATTTGTGCCTCCTAGATTAACATCCATTTAATAATTATTACAATAACCAATTAGAAAATTACTATCAGATAATGATAACAAAAATTTATTCTTATAACATACAATACCATCAATGAAGAATGTCCATTCTGTGAAAATACCCCAATCATAAAGAGAGTTTCTAAAGATATTGTTCTCATTGTTATGCTATTGATCATGAATAATCATCTCAAGAAGATAGGACACCAACTAAACAATATCACTGGAAACAAAATCCTAGATTCCTGGAATCCTATTTATAGAAAAATAGAAATATCAATCATATTCCACTCATTATCTGATTTCTTCAATTACATGGTTAGAATATTATTTCAAAAATAAATGACAAAAATATTCCCTTTCCATAGGATATAGGAAATATCAAAGTAAAATGATTGATTTTATTCTAGCCAACAGCTATGTTAAATATTTATATCATTTTTTCAGAAGAAATATCTCATGAAATTCGGGTCAAAATACTCATTAAACCATTATATGAAAAGAAAATGACACATATTCTTATGTGAATGCATCAACTATATGAGATCATAGAAATTGATTAAGTAATCATTCATTTATTTGATTAAGATTTAGTAATCCATTATAAAAAACATGATTTAAATTTATAAGACCATTAAAAAACATGAACTTTATTCATCACTAATGATCACATATCCATGTGTTTCCTAAGGATGTGTCAACACTGATACAATTGAAAAATGACATTCTATCTCCATAAAACAATTTTTTCATTTTTCATAACAATTAATATTTAATCCCTTATGATTTAAAGAAATCATTAGAGAATAAACATTGATATGACCTTTAAACCCCCTCAAAAATCCATAGCCAAACCCATAAATCACTTAATATCGAAAATATTTGATAGTTTCTCACACTTCATAAACAAATTTTCTATTTTAGGATCGACTAAAATACCTTCTTCTAACACCACAGGTCCCAAGAAAATCACTTCTCAAGAAATAACATTTCAATAGCTTGGAGTAATTTGTATTATTTCTCAACAAGTCTAAAGCTACTCTTATAAAATAGAAGTTATCTTATATGAAATTAGAGTAATTAAGGATCAAATCTACATTGACTTCCTCAGTGGTTTCAAGATACTATTTTAAAAATAATATTTAATAAATCCATGCATATTGAAGAATATTTGGTTAAACGAAATGTCATGGAACTATAATTATAAAATCTATAACCACTCTGAAAAGAATATTTGAATGTTATATTATTTTAGTCTCAACTGATAGTAACCAGATCATAGATCAATTTATGTAAACTAATTCACCCATTTATATTTTTCAAACATATCACCAACCCATGTATTGAAATACTTGTTATTTATTGTAACTCAATTTAGTTTTCTATAATTATCACTAAGTTGAAGTGTCCCATTAGGTTTTTTATAAAAGATAAATTGCACAACCCATGGTCACACAATTTGGTGTATAAAGTATTTCTCTAAACGATCATCTAAATATGTATTAAACTATTTCATTTCATTTTATTCCATGAATTAGTCGGAATAGAGACCAATAGGGTACCTAACACTATGTAAATGTAAAAATTAACCTCTCTTACTGGTGTAAAACTGAAGAATTCAGAAGGGAACACAATAGGAAACAAGATTAACACTAGATTGAGATCAAAACTCAATAATTCCCAATCCCAATTAATAAAAATGATAATACATTCTCTATTTTTTTATATTAAAGTTCAAATCTACCCAAACATGGGACTTATTCTCCATTATAGAGATTGAAAAATTTAATGGGAAATGTAAATGAGACCCATTGATGGTAATGGTAAATCCGGGATTTATTATATATGATAAAATCCATATTGAATACGATTTCATGTTTTTGAGGTCTAAAACTAGAAAATCCCAAGTATGCTTGATTTCTAACAACACGAAAATAGAAGTAATACAAATTACCTTCCTCTTAATAGTTCTTAGGGGAGTAGTAATATCTATCACATAAGCTAAAATAACTATAGGATAATTATTCATATTCATAGTACGGTTTGAAAAAAAACAAATTAGAAACCCCAATATAAAAAAATATTGTAATTAATGTTGATGTAATGTTGATGGTACCTCTCACAATTAATGGACCAGTATTTTGTTCATCTATAATGTTTTACAATGTTTGAAGAAGCCTCAATTTAGATATTTTAGGATGAAATTACATTTATCACGAAGCATATAATATCACTATTATTTTGGTAGTATCTGATGATCCCATTATAGTATATGGATTTGAATAGACAAGGAAAACATTTATAGACGAACCTTTCCTCCTTAAAGAACCACATATTATGCATGCCTCTTGGACAAATATCATTGAGTGATGAGGTTTTCCAAAAATACTTAAAAATAAAATGGAATCATCGATGCACCAATGGGGTCTAGAAAAACCATGCTATTAAGAATTACCATGATAATCATCAAGAATCTTTTCCTTATATGGGAACTCATATATCTAACACTAGTAGAAAATTGAATTCCCTCCAAACATGATATTCTATCTGAGTCTATCTCATCTATCAACACTCTATCATGCACGTCCATATAAGAAGGAATATTTTTTAAAATCCATATAACAAATATCAAATCAATTTACAATCATGGTCAAAAACATCATTATCTTATAATTTGTACAAATATTTTTTAAAAACAATAGTCGTTCAGAAAGGTGAATCTAATATTCTATCACATTCCTTTTAGACTCCTCTTGTGAGAAAACACTATATCAAAGGACGAAAACATAATATTTGGATATAACTAGTGAGAGAAAATAGTTTTAATGTAATTCCCCTATAATCCATCATGCTTATCCATTACCACCATTTTTTCCATCCATCTACAGATAGGTCCCTCTACCTGGAATGTGGCACATTTTATTCAAATATCCTCAGGTGTTTACAAGAACAAAAATAGCATATCAAAATATATCATCAAATCCTCTAATAGTAATGGATCATTAGATCCTTGGAAAACATGAGGATAATATCAGAAGAACTCCTAATCAAGAATCATAATGTCACCCCTCTCTGTTTCTACAAATGGATACAGAATAAGAATTGGTTTAGTTTATTGTCTAAGAGCATAGACAACACATACACTTTCTAACAAAATATCATGGTACATGGGGGATTTTTTCATTTCAATTCATTAGTATCTTCCTCAGTGATCTTAATCACATGTATTTTTATAGGAATGATGATACAGAGCATACACATGTAATATTAATGTAATAAGATTACCAACCAATAGGGAATCATGGGAATTAAATTCATATATACTGAAAAAAGAATATTTGGATTTCGATATATCCCAAATAAAACCTATAGAGAAAAGTAGAACTATTCTACAATAAATCTATCCTAAAAATATCCATTGTAAAATAATGATCATTATGATTAGACCTAGCTAGGAAATAATTCTCAAAAACCATATCAATCCCAAAATGTCTACTCTAATATATACAAACACAAAGGAATGATGCTTAACCTCACTCTAATACCATTTTTCATGAATCTGCACAGACACCCCATTACCCTAATACCTAACCTACCACTAACATTTCATTAATATTGTTCGCAATGACCCAATGGTAGAAACTTATACTTCGAATCATAGAAGACAAAAATAGGAATTATTTTTCTATATAAATAATGGAATAAAACATTACAAGTTAGTCTTAGGAAAATAAATGTACATTGGTAGAACTGTATCACAAGTCAAATAGGTAGAAAAATTGAAATTATATCACCAATGTACTTAAAAATATGAATAAAAACCCATGTCCAATCGTATATAGTAACTCAAATGCAAAATATCAAATAAATCCACAATTTCTAAGTGGGGTTTCCCCTTACTAGAACTCGGTAGGGGAAAACCCATAAATTTACAAATGTATAAGTTGGTTTTGAGAAAAAAACCCAGTATGGTCTCATAGAGGATACAATAATAAGCTTCCACATTAATCAAACAATTTATACTTCCAATTTTAAACAAAATACCAATGGATTATAAAATAATTAAAAAAATTGCTTTATATATCAAATGATAAAAATATTTTATACAACTACATACAAATAATTTATATAAGATAATTTATTTAAATTATAATGGAATTTTTAAAAAAAAATTACAAACAGTTGAATACATATCAAAACATTAAAAAAGAGAAACATAGTCATCTTCCAAATAGCCATGATAAATCCATGTTATGGGATCCACACACACATATATATTGAAATTTTAAATGTGAATGCACATCTCTCTAACCGTAAGAAAATAATACCAACCAATATACCAATGGGGATAAGATCGTCTAATTTTTTTTCAGAGTTGTAATGTTTTTATCCATTTCTATGGAATTTTAATGTTGTCATGAATTTCCGTAATAAATCAGTATGTAAAAAGTCTAGAATGTACTCTAATAAAAATAAATAGTGTAGAATTTATTAAAGAACTATTTAAAATATAGTTAACTCATTTCCCATTTCGATATATCAATTTCTATTTAGAATTCATAATGAGGTTTTAATGAATTCATTAATATTTATAAGATAAAACAATTGGGTTCTTATAAAATTTATTCCAATTTTTTCGAATAAAATTTGAAATCAATTGAACTGATCAATTTCGCTATTGAAATTTAATAAATTTAATTTCACAATTTCCATCCCATTTCAACTAAACAACCCAACATCACTAGTATTGGGTGTATACTAAATTTTCAGGAAAATGAAAATAAAATTCCCAATTTAAAAAAGTAGTTTTTTATAATAAAATTGAAATAAATTTAATTTATATCAATCAATTTATGGATAGATATATTGGAAAATAATATACAATTCAATATATGGTAGATAATGGGAACATGAAACACAACACCAGTAGTAGGAAACTCTAATGAAGAGCATTAGTAACATGGATCTGAAAATCTAACCAAGATTCATGATATAAATAGTTAAAATTAGGTTCTCCTATAAAAGTTGTATATAAAAAACCCTTGGTAGGAGGGATGAAGAGATTATAAGAGATGATAAAGAGAAAATTCACATATCTAGAGGATATCAAATGTGGTTCTCTATAATTCTATCTGCCTCCAAAGGGGTTTTGAGGTGACGAAAAGGGTGCTTTATAACATTCTAAAATATAGAAATCATGATAAGGGTTCATAGGACTATGTTGGGTAAGAATAGGTGTTAAAAAATATTTCAAAAGTTTTCAAATTAAAATAAATCTTCTCGAACAATTAACATGGAAGGGAGACAAATTTTTTCAAATCTTCCACCTCACATGGTCATGCCTTCAAGTGGGGTTATAGGGTGTATCCATGGTGGGATCATGATTTGAAAAACCATGAACAAATTTTGGACACCCATATTACCTGTGTTTCCATTGAATGAACTAGCATGGTTAGTGGATTGGGAATATCATGCACCAACTGTGAACATACCCAATTACCCCCAATTTTTTTAAAATTTTAATTAAATCACCCCTAAATTATACCCATAAAATTAATGATCAAAAGTGAGGTTTGAGATTACTTAAAAATAGTAACATAATGTTATTATAAAACCATTCAAAACCCAATTTTTTACCATATTTCTTCAATAACACTTAATGGGGAGAATTTATTGTGTTGTGAAAGCCTATAGTCTAGTAAAAATGTGTAACAACCTAACATCTTAAAAAAATATCCATTTGTTCCCTATACCCCTAGTATAAAAGGTTAAATAATTTTTCCCTTATTCAAACCACATAGAAAACCATTTTCTATGATAACCTGGCCAAATCTCTTCCTAAATCCACTCCCCATATCATAAAATCCTTTTATTAGGTTGAAAAACATCTTTGTAAAGAATGAGTGAAACCCTAATGAAGTTACCTAAATAAAAGGAAATGTTTTGTAAATTTCTTCCCTTATCCAATTCATTATATTATTTTTATAATTAGATTATATAATAACCTCACTAGCATTAATTTAATTAATTTTTTAATGTTATTTCTTCTCTCTAAAACATCTCACACATTCATCAAATGGGTTATAAAATCACCAATTAATTATGTGGTGGACTACCGACTCACGAATAGATATCAATAATATTTTAAATGATCATAATTTAATATTGAGAATAATGATGGAAATAAAATTTCATTATTTTATTTATGACATTTATGATTAATTCATCCGAAGAAAATATTATATAAGTGATACAATCACGATTTACATTTCTTAGGCATTTGATAACGTCCTTCATATTTTTGTAGGACTCCCATCTCGTGAAGTGATGTGAATCTTTCACATGATACCTATAACATATTAAAGATGGTATAAAAAGAAATATGTTATATATATGAAATAATTATGAGACTATAAATTCTAGGATATGTATAAATCATTTATATCTATTTATTGAATATGATCAAAAAATGTAATCATTGTTCTTGTGTACTTATAGACTACTATCCACAGTAATGTCGTATTTCATTTCATATAATAAAATATTAAGTGTAATAATAAATAAATTTATACATAATGAATATTATATCTACATCATGGTGTAAATTATCTATTTGACGTAATCATGATCAAATTAATAGGTTCCAGAAAATAACTAATCAAAACATAATCGATAAATAATACAATTATTACATGATACTATGAATGTAATAAAACATAATTAATGAAAGGTTAATAATATGTTATAAAAGGATAATATATAATATCTGGAATATTAATATGGTTTTTTTATAGGTCATTAATATTATTAAATCCAATATAATTATGTTTAACTGGCGTTAAACCAAAATGATGTTTAAGGTAATAGATAGCAACTATATTTATCTTCATTGAGTAATATAGTATTGATTTTAATGAAGATTCATTCATATCATGTATATAATGTCCCTTTGGAATTTAATATCATGGATAATGTGTAATTGTTGGTTATTTTATTTTCAATTTTTATTTATTAATCTAACGAGAGTATAACAGAATTATACCATGTGCTAATGAAATTTTATCAGATAATTAATTTTCCTTCGATTATATTTCTTTCCCATTTTTTATATTATATGAATATGTGTATAATTAGATTTATTATTTATAGATTTACTTACACTTTTCTATGTGGATTTATGTTGGATAAATTTAATTGATTTGTTAATCAATCTGACTTCAATATTATGAACATTTTAATCGTTTATTATACGATCTCATTCTTATTGATATTGGTTATTCATGAAATTTAATTTAAATAATTTATATGACCATTGATTAATAAAACCATTGATTTTATTCTTCTGTAGTGATGAATGATCGTATTCATGTGATACTTCCATATTTCTACACATTGGTACTTAAACTATTTTATTAAAATTTTTAAATAAAATCAAACTTCATTTCTCTCATCAGTATGAAATCCATTTTTATTGAACACCATGTTTTATTAAAAAATTGTATTTATTTTATCCTTTTAGAAATTATTTATCAAATTTATTTTCATTATTTACAAATAATATGTTGTTTTTCTTTTCATGTATACAATTTTCCAAACTATTTTTCTTAAAAAAATTATAAATCCCCCAAAAATGTTTTGAAAATATATATTTTACTTCATCAATGAAAAAAAAAATTCTTATACAAATGAGAGTATATCATATTAATAGTGTACTAATTCATACGCTAGATGGATTAAGATTATATTATGAAATAATAGTATTTAAATTAACTTCAATGAATCATATTATAGTCACTAACATCAACTTGAGTTATTCAATTTCCAGTCACTTACAATAAATATATTTCCCATAAATAAGGACAATTTAATCATAGATATTATTATTTAAAAATAAGTAAACCATTTTATAAATATTTTATTTAAATTGATATTTAATTGATTAAATAGGGATATACTGAAAAATTTGTATCTTTCTCTCAATATAGAAATTTGAAAAGGAATACTCTTTATGAAGTAAATTTATTATTCAATATATGGGGAATGATTTGGTCATGCAAGATAAGGGTTAGTGAAAAAATAATATGAGACCCTTTATTAATAAGTAATCTCATAGGATGAATAAACTATCTTGAATCAGATAGTGGGTTTTATCTTATTATATTGTAAACCATATAGGGAATATATCATGATAGTAAATGTATCATGTACCTAAGAAAAAATGGAATCCTATAAGAAATCATTGAATTTATTAAAAGTTCATTTATTACTATATAGGAAATTTTCACATTAAAAAAATTATTGTTGAATTTCAATATTATTTTATTAATTAAATGGTATTTGGTTTCATTTATTTACATTTCCATATTAATTATACTAATTGATTCTTTAACGGCCTAAACAGTTACCAATGTATTTTTTCCCTTATTATTATAATGATAGATAGTATGAAACCCATAAATAACATAGAGATCCCAATAAAGAACATTATCATTAACAAAGAATGAAATTATTAACACTTAACAAAATTATGTAACCTATAATGATTGAATAGTAACCAAACCATTGGAATAGTAACATGACCATTAGGAATAGTATATCATCTAATAGAATAGTATATGAATCTATGAAAATATAAATAAAAATTATTCATGTTATGAATGATTATATTATTCAATTAAATCATATTATATGTAAATAAATGTTTTATAAATTATTAATAATGTATTATTATTTTTAGAAATAATAAATGATTGTTTATAATTTTATAATTAATATAATTGTTTAAAATAAAATATATTTTAATAAAATATATTCATAAATTAATGTTTTGTTGTCTTATGATTATGAAAAAAATTTATGTGACCTTAATTAAATTTTCAATGCATTATAAAATTATTTATATTTGTAAAATTAGTATTTTTTATGTAAATGATGATTTTAATTAAATATTAAAATTATAAAATTATTATTATAAATTGTATTTAAGTTTTTAATTGTACCTGTTTAAAAATAATTACCTATAAGATTTGGTATTTTTCTAAAATAGTTGAAATGTTACTGAATAGTGAAATACCATTGTTTAATGTGTTTTAAAAATACATTAATTATTGATTAATATATGATATATTGATTATATAAGCCTATAATAATGAAAAATACACCTCTCTTTACTGTGAATGAAAAATAGTTATAGAATTTATCCATACTATAAAGAAATGGATAAATTAATCAAAAAGACTCTTCTCACCCCACTATAAATACCACTCCTCACCACCCCATATCCTCACAACTCCATAGCCTTGAATATTATCCAATTTATTCCCAATCATCTTACCTAGACCCTTGACATTTCTATGTTCCCTTGGATTCAACAAAATACCAATTCAAAATTTCTAATTGAGGTTTTCAAATAAAAGATGTTCAAGAGCTAAAATCCCCTTTTTATTCTTTTTTTTTGTTTTCATGTTCATTGAATTTTTATTCTCTCATAAAATAACAAAATAAAAGTTTAATTAATTGCATGTAATATTATATATACTAAAATCTTGTTTTATTTAGGAAATAATCCATCATCAAACCTCTTCTCCACTCCCTTTTTTTCTCAAAATGAAAATGGCATCTGTGAGATGTTGATTTATCACCTTTGAGGATGAAAAGTATTTATCATCCTTTACCAACTTAATGGATGTTTATAAAACAATTAAAATTGTTGAAATATATAATAAAATTTAATCAATAACATTTTTTATGTTGTGTAATAATGAAATATATATAATATTATGTAGTAAATCAAATACAATTCGTTATTATCTAAAGAAACCAAAAAAATAATCTAAATGATTATCCTTAATAGTTTTTCTAATTAATAATACAAATATATGGAAAATAATAATTTATAATAAAAATAATCCTTTAATATTTTCATTGATAAAATTCAATTTTATTTCAGGACCAATACTCCCATATTACATGATCTTCTATAAATGTATACAAGTTAACCAATTATGAAAATAAAGAAAACAGACACTCCTGAATGAAAAAATTGAACTCTATAGATCATCAAAATTTCCCTAAATCAACATAATAAAAATATAATAAATCAAAAAAATTTATAATTTTTTTTATATTTACTAATTAATCAATCTATTTTCATTATCCTGGAATTAATGATAAGAAATTAGTTGGGCATAAGGTAAGGGGATTCTCAAACCCAATTTCATTTAATTGGTTTATTACAATTTCATGCCAAACATTATTATACGTGTTATATTAATATTCCTAAAATATAATTTCATTTTCCATCCATTTTCTTCTTGGGAAATAAATAATTTCAATTTTATTTTCTTTCGAATATAATGATTTTACCAAAAGAGCTAATATTTCTAAAAAAAGACATCATTTTTTTAGATTGATTCTTTGTCACTAAAGATTGATTATTCATATACAATGTATTATATTCCATTTTTTATTGAAAATCCAATTTTTAATGAAATTAGTATTTATGTAATACTCATAAATGGTGTTTTTTTCTTTGGGTAAATTTAAAGAAAATATTATAATATGTTCTATGTGGAATGAATGATTACGTGAATTTTATGATATAAGAAATGCACATGGAATATTATATGGATCAAAAAAATTGGGTAATGTAAGGTATCTAATGGAATAATGTAAAATATGAATGAACGTGATGCAATATATTTTCATAATGATGATGTTATCACTTTGAAATTATATTATGCATCAATATTATTCAAGCATTTTTTACAACTATGTGTGGTATTTGACCACCACGAAATTATGTTTCATTTTTATAAATTTTAAAATTCTATACATTATGAAATTTCTTCCAATAATTAGTATGATTATGATCCCACTCTTATGTAATGTTAATGATGATTATTATTACCCTTATTAAATTTTATCATGTTCATATCTATCCTATTACAGTGATTTTAGCTCACCCTTTTGTTCATGTATATCCTATGGTGACTACACATGAAATAGTACATGAGAATAAATAAAATTCTATAGAAGTTGGAATTAAATAATGTTTGTTTTTAATTTTGTAAAATTTATGTATTGACTTTATATTCCCAAGAAACTAAATCATTAGATCATTATTTCATAAGAAATTTAGGTTTTTAATATTTAAATTGATCTAGTAAACATGTAAGAAATGTGGTATAACTATATTTTTAATCACATCATTTTTTATTAAATTTTTTAATAATGATTTGTGTTTATTATTGAAACCCCTTAGTATTTATATAAGTGTATAATGGAAACCATGAAGGATTTTTTAGAAAAAATCTAAACATAAGGATCATATTATATATTGGTTTAAAATAGAATTATTTATTTATTAATGACTTGTTGACATATTATTGGTTCAATATTTCTCTATTTTATATAAATTTTTCATCCAAGAAAATCTAGTCCAACATCCCATGTGAGGGACAATGTGGTGATTTCTCGGATGACATATGCAATGCCCTTGGAAATGGAGTTCAAAATATCATGGTGAAATATACACGATTGTATCAAGAAAAATACAAATAAAATATAGAATATGGAATACAAACCATTACCTAATATGGAAAAAATTGATATCAATTATTTTATATAGAAACCAATAACAACTATTAGTGGATCATCTATTCCACTAGTCACAGAATAGTGGTTCTAAACAAGGGAGAAGATATTATCAGTGCTTAACTATTTTGAGACTGAGAAGCTGACTTTGAAAATTTATATTTTATAGGGATAAGTCTAGAAATTTTGGGTGTAGATTAAGAATTCCAAGATGAAGGATAGTATTGAAGAGAATTTGCAGGAAATCATAAAGAAATTATATATTAATAAGTATTTACTCTGAAATATTCATCCAAATATAGAGATAAAATTCAGAGATATAGAGAAAAAATATGGTGAATCATTCATAACATATGATGAATATATAAAAAGGTCTGAAAGGTATGACTCAGATTTTTTTATCAACTATGAAAGGAATATAAATAAATTCTTTATTAGTTTAAAACTACACTCTTTAAAGAATCTAGAAATTAGTGAAATTTTGATTTGTGAAGTAGCTTTTAGATGCTTTTTAAAAGTGGAGATGAATATTAGGGAATGTTCCCATGGATATGGGTATAAGAAATGAATGATAGAGTATCAATATAGAAGATCTAATAAAAAATATATAATGAAAACACAACAACTTACATGTAAAATATGTTGGAATATACATTATTGGAGTTGCATTATGGAAATGGGAAAATGGTTCAAGTGTGAGAGAGAATGATAAAAAGATCATGATTCTATATGATACATGCTGAATTTTGAAAATTTGTGGGTGGAATGGTTTAAGCCACCCATGGATCAATGCTTCAGCTATATGGCGAAAGGGAACAATGAAATCTAGTGCACTGAACCCATAATCCTCATAGGTAATAAACGCTAGAAGCCACTAAATCCAATAGAGTAAGGGAACGCAAATTACATCACAACTATTGAGGTTGATCCCAATAATGAATTGGGGACATGTATAATAGTTATTCATTCCTGAATATAAAAAGAACTATTTGATTCTAGTTCAATTATTTCTTTCATATCTAGCAATTTTAGTAGGAAATTTTGAATAAAACCTCAATACATGGAATATGAGATATATGTGAGAGTAAAAATGTGGAAATTTTTTCATCCAATTTCTATAAACCTCAAATATTAATTTTTCTGGACTGATCCTCCAAGAAAATATTCTCTTACTTGTACTAGTGGAGTATGATGCTATATTGGGTATGGTTTGGATATTATTAGACAAAAAAATATGAACTATCAAAAAATGATAGATATCTTCACATCCCAACGCATAATCCAATTATGTTAAAGTGAATGTAGTTGGATGAAAATTCTTTGGAATAAGTGAATCAATTGTTGATATTAATTCCTTATGATCAAGTATATCTAGATCAAACAATTGAGTCAGTGGAGAAAATCATACTCGAAAGAATGCCCATTTTGAGGGACTACACTCATGTGTCCCCTGAATAATTTATTGGACTTCTTCTGTACAGAGATTAATTTCACAATTGAACATATTTTGGATGACTGGAAATATCAAATAATCCTTATAGAATTTTCACCATTGATTTGTAGTTATTAATAAAGTAGTTATAACAGAATCTAGATATGGGTTTAATATGATGGAGTGCGTCGCTATGTGGTGCACCATTAATATTTCACAAGAAGAAGGATTCACTGATGTGCCTCTGCATTGGTCATCCTATGCTAAAAAATGTAACCAATATGAAAAAGAAACCACTTCCATAGAAAAAGGAATTTTTCAATCAGATACATGGGGCCATGTATTTATCTATGGTGGATTTTCCATCAGTATATCACCAATTAATGGTGAATACGGATGATATTTCCAAGAAAATCATTCAAACAATGTTTTAACACCATGATAACATAGTGATTCACTTCAAACTCACTAATTCTTCAGCAATATTCATGAACATAAAAAATTGAGTGATTATAAATTTCATCGAAATGATTTTTGTATTCATTATCTATGATTTATGATATTGTCCAAGAGAACGGGGTACATGAGGTTCATTTAAATATCGTGATAAATATTTTTCAAATTGAGAATCATTATGCAATGTATATTAAATTTCATTTATGGATAGAGGAATTAGGATTCATATTTAATGTCATCACTTGAAAAAGAATATGTGTTGACCTTTCCAATATAAAGGTAATAAAATAGGGGAACATATAAAATCTTTAATATATATCTATAGCTTACATTGTCCATATGGGTTCTAATAGAGATATGTGAATAAATAATCATGATTAAAAAACCATGTAACGATTACGAATCTGAGGGGATAAAAATTTTTATAGACTAGTTAATGTGAAGACTTCATGAAAGAGAAAAAAATTATCACCCTGATATTACTTACCCTTCCTAAAATTGTGTAATTTACTATGGTATATAGAGATTCTTCAACAAATGTATTAGGCTATGTAATGATGATAAATGACAAAGTGATTTCAAATTCATTGTAACACCCTGAGATTTTATGAAAATTATTCTGTTAATTTCATTAATGTCTTGTGTTGTATGCTACACCAAGATTACCTTGTGCTATACGCAACACCGTATTAGCTTGTAGTATACGCAACACTATTCTTGATCGTGTTACACACAATTTTGATAATAGTTATTCTACGCAACATTGAGTATATATATATATATATATTCAATTTATAAATGAAATATGGTTGGATTATGATATACAAAACAACGAAGGATTCTTGCACAGCACGTAACCCTGACTTGGCTTTCATTACACGCAATCACGACCTTCCTCAATAGCGTGTGTTGTACGCAATACCGGGTTTTACTAAACAACGATATATTATTATAATATTATTATGAACTAACCGTTATGAATAGTATTAACTAAATTTTGAATCTTATAACATTATTATTCGTCTTACACATTTTCTAAAACATGGTATAAGAACAAAATAAATTTTTCGGGTAAAATAAATATTTTTAAAAAAATGCAGTTTTGCTTCCTTTTGATGGTGAACCCAATTTAAATCTAGTTTTTACATGATTATTAGTTCAATTTTACAAAATAAACTTCTTCTTTGGAATCATGAAATAAAAATTTACTTTGGATAAATTTTTCATTTTATTCTGATGACTTTCATATTTTAATGAATAGTAAAAACACGCTATATTTTAATTAAAAACAACTTTTTTCATCGTAATATCTTATGTGGTTAAATTATAATATTTAATGGTTTTAAATTATAAATAGAATATATTTTTACCATTTAATATAATGTGTGTTTCATTAGCATTGATTTTACCTTGAATTCGTAGGTTAATTCAATTCGATCATTTGCAATGTTTTAAAGAAAACCCGATTTTCTTTCGACAACGAGATTAATTTTAATTTAATTTCTTCAACTTTTTTGTATTAAATTTGGAAAAATGGATTCCATATTTGGAATCAGTGGGTCCAAATTATTTTAATAAGATACTTTTTATTTTTGGGCATTGTGAATAGTAACTACGGTAAATTTTATTTACTATAGTTGAAGGTAAATCATGTAATTAAGGGTAAATATAAGATTCTAAAATTACCCTAACAATTGAAAAAATCCTATTGGATGAATAAAATTAGACCCATATCACCTAATGGTCGGATTAGATTCATTTAATGGTCTTTTGACCATGAAAATAATTTAATTATTATTAAAACCCAAGAATGTTACAACATGTCACCTTCTTAAATCTTATAAGTATAAAAATTTTAGTTTAGTGATAAACATCATGAAACATCTAACATGAATAGTATCCAGAAATCTAATACAATTATCTACATCATGGGAATTTATTTAGAATTTTTAGGGATTAAATAATTATCATTTATAATGACACAAAGATGATGCAGTAATTGTCTTATTAATGAAATATTGACATAATGGATGTTATAAATACCCAAATAAAAGTAATTTAAGACTTTTTATGAATTACACTAAGTTTCTAGGTTAATATGACATGTTAGTATTGATTTAATTAACTTTTTTCGAACTAATAATTCTGTTATGATTTTCAAAAAAATCAATTTCTAAATAGTGTCACAATTGACATAAAATAGTTTTTAAAACAAATATTATATTATTAATTGTTATTTTATTCCTAAAAAACTAAGGTTCGACCAAATGAGTTATATAAGGTTATATATATTAATTATAAACAACTTGGGGTTCGTTTGTCTTGATATAGTAAGTTTATTAACCTTATAGTGTAAGAAAAAAAAAGACACAATAAAAGTAAAATTATCTACCTTAATGTTAAATATAAATGATAAGGTTATCATAGGAACCTAAACTTGTCTAAATTCTATTGGATGAAAGTATTTCGACCCATCCCCACCTTAGCTTAGAAATAAATCAATTTGGAGCTATTTAAAGCCGAATTTGGCTTTATAATAAAATAATTCTTTTAGTTATTCCAAAGGTGCCACTCTCCTCCCTTATAAAAGGGAACCTCCTCCCTCTCTTCCACACAACACATTGAGCCTTCAAAATCGGCCAACCCCTACCCAATTATCCTCTACACTTCCCTAGAGACATCCTAGAAGTCCTGGTCTTCTTCAAACACCAATTTTAGTGCCATAAAAGGAGGTCTCAAAGAAGCACTTCAAAGAAGAGGTCATGTATGTTACCGATTCTTTCATCTTTATTTCTTCTTCCACTTCTTTTTCTTTAGTTGTTTCATTATGAAGTAATAACATAAGTATAACTAACATACTGATATGTTATTATAAGTATGAAACAACCCTATTTCACCATCTATCCATCCTACGGAAAATGAAATCATCGCGCGTGCGTACGTATGGAATACCGTCTCCACGCCATGGTGTAATCTATTTTCCACCACCACCTTACTTGGATGGGTATAACGGTGTAAATAATAACTATATATGATTAATTTAAAGTTATGTTTATTATGAAATAGTATACATACACTCCAATACAGTCCCACGATCATGAGAACGATATCATCGCGCGTGCGTACGTACAGACTACCGTCTCCACGACGCGATGAGATTCATTCTCCACTTTAACCATTCATGAATGATTATAAAGTATATATAATAAGTAATAATTAAATATATGACATAATAATGATACTGGATTTATGTTTATATATATTTATGTCATCTACATAATTCCATTCAACTCAATAAGGAAACGAAAACAATGTTCTTGCGTACGTACGGCCTACCGTCTCCATGAACGGTGTATTTCTTTCCATTTACTGATTTATTATATATATATATGTATATTCTGAATATATAATATATATAAATCATGTTTTATATTCTGGAATTAATTAATCATGATCTAAGTAATCATATGAATAATTACAAGTCAAAACACGGATGACAAATGAAACAATTTTACCCAAAATGCTCTTTAACATGGAATTTACAAAAGAATGGGTAATATAAAGACATAAGTGAACCATATATGATATCATAAAAATTAATATGATTTTTTAATAAGTCAATGACATTATTTAAATCATTATACAGGAGTTTCAGACACGTACAAAGCATATCAGACCTAAGGTAAGGGAAATATCACAATCTCATTTTTATCCGAGATTTTTTTTACTTTGGCATTTACTGGGGTGTATTTTCTCATCCACATCCGTGTTTACTCAATATGTAATATTATTTCCATCCACCTAAAATTGTTTAAATCCAATTTTACCCTTCGGGGAGTTTTTAGTAAAAGATATGAAAGGAATCTTTTGTCGTCTTTCATACGAGGGGCTTTTTGACTTTTCCGACAAAAGTACGGGAAGAATGTTTTTTTTAACTTATACGGCAAGAATGGATTTTTAAAACATTATTTCCAAGAAGATTCTGTTACATGTTATCAAGTTTATGTTTAATCAAATTCTTTTAGTTTAAAATTTTACAACATGTTAAGAAAGGAAAAAGGTTTTTAAAGTAGAAAGGAAATTTTCCTCAAGAATGGAGTTCAAGTGTTTTATCAAAATTATTTTCCATCTAAGATAATAAAGGGTTCTGTTTCTATCCATATTGTTACATTTATTTGATTATGTTGTGATGGAATTATTTTTATGAATTCCTTTATCTTATATGAATTTTTTTATCATGTCATGTTGTTTAAGAATCCCATTTTTATTACATGGGTTATGCTATGATGTATGGTTTATGATTTTGTGGCACACATAATAATAGTATCATTATGAGATGGGTGGGACCTATATCTCCCTCCAATTCATTGGGTTGATATTTTATATCTCATGAGATAGACAAGGATGGAATGGTAGGTTATAATGATTCAGTGAAATAGGACTGAAACAAGGGTGACTCGGTTCAGAAATGGACTTTGTCCACTAAGATAGTATTGGCAATGAGTCTTGACTAATAAGATATGATTCTCTATGATTATGTGTGTATGCCACAAAGTTTCATGTTTTAAGTTATGATTATTGGGATTTCATTTCACTACTATGATTTATCCCATGTTTTGAAATTATGCTCTCTTTTGCAAGTTAAGATTTCCAAAATGTTATATTCTTATGAATATGATGTGATTGATATTTATTTTTTTTACCCTTAATGAGCATTTGAACTCACCATTTTATTTTTTCTTTTCCCCAGGATATAAAGAAAGGTTTTAGGTAAAAAAAGGAAGATCTTTATGGGAGATGTTGAAGATATTTCACTACGATTAGAAGATTATATTCCGAGTTTCCAAAGACACTAAATAATTACGATCCTTGTGTGTGTGTTTTTGTTATGTACTATGTATTCCGCAAAAGTAATGTAACATCTATGTATGTCAGGCTTCAGGTCTCTACAGTTGGTATCGGAGGAAATGTTTAGTCAAACTTTGGAAACTAGGATGCAAAAACGTTAGTGAGATCCCTAGAGATATTTCTAAGGTATGTCTAGGGATGTCCCTAAGGTTAAGTATACATATAGGTTATAGTACTAGAATTACGCTAACAATCATAGAATTAAACCTAAGATGTTAGATATTGAAGGTACTCCCCCTTTATTATGTTGTTTTCTCTATCATGATTTTTGCCTCTCACACTATTCTTTTTGGGTTTTAGACGATGGCTAGAACCCGAAGGAATCGTGTTGATCAATGCAATGGACAATGCAATGATTCTCCTCCTGAACAAACAAATGTTATGGGAGATGGAGTGCAAAATCATATTGCTATACTTGCAAAATATATGAATCATTCTGGACTTCCAAATGAGCAGAGAAGGGAAAAATATTCTATTGAGTCCTTCATGAGGCAATGTCCACCTTCTTTCAGTGGGTTTTCTAATCCACTTGTTGCTGAACAATGGATCCGTACCACTGAAAAGATATTTTCAGTTCTTCAATGTTCTGAACATGATAAATTCATTTTTGCAGTATATCATTTGGAAGGTGAAGCTGATCAATGGTGGAATCTTATCAAGAATATGAGGCAAAGAGATGAAATTGAGTCCATGGAATGGGACGAGTTCAAGAACTTATTTTTCAATATGTACTTCCCTCGTATTCTTCGAACAAATATGGAGAAGGAGTTTCTTGAAATAAAGAAAAAGGATGATGAATCTGTTGGTATATACGAAGCGAATTTTACAAGGCTTTTAAGGTATGCATCTGGATTTATCATCCAACCTGAAAGTAAAGTTGGTCGATTCTTCAGTGGCTTAAAACCAAATCTTCGATGGGCATTATCTATAAGAGACTTCAGTAGCTATGAAGAGATTGTGCGTTGTGCTATCAAGGAAGAAATGGAAGTTGGTGTTACTTATCCATCTCATAGTTTTGACAAGAAATGAAAGATGAAATTCAAGGAGAAATCTTAGAATAATGGTGAAAAGAAGATGAATGTTTCCTTATGCTCGAACTGTGGAAAGAAGCATGGTGGAGATTGTCTTAAAGGGACAAGTAAATGTTTCAAATGTGGAAAGGAAGGTCATCAGGCATTTGAATGCCGCAATGATGGGAAGAAGATGTCTAATGATGCAAACAAAGGAAGGAATACGCAGAATGAACCTACTACACTTCAATGCTTCAAGTTCAAGTAAATGGGGCATTATGCTAATAAATTCCCTAATCCAAGGGTTAGTGATGATCGACATGAGAAACCACTTATGGAAAAGGACAAAGGGAAGTCACATGTGATCACCATTGGCGATGTTGAATATGACAATGATGTGGTGGAATGATTAAGTGTTTATGTAATTGGATTCCAAAATAATGTTGTATATAGTATCGTGGAATATTGGAATATTTATGTTTTGGTCTATTGTGGTTTTCAATAATTTTATGGCATCAGTATTCATGAAAAGTGATTGAAATATTTTTGGAAAGCAGATGATATGCACATAATGAAGGGATAAAGAGAATCTAATATGTTTTATAGTACTCATGAGCTCATGATTGATATAAGGACTAAGTGATATCATGGGTTGAGTATATAAAATTTTGAGTATTTTGGTATGTGTAAAGTGTTAACTTTTAACTACATTCATGTTTTCACTAAGGTTCAATGGGTATTCAAGAGAATACATGATTAAGGCCTTTCAATGTGACCAACAAGACATATCTTATGATATATGGGGATCAACGATGGTATTAAATATCTTGTAATCGTTTTCACTATATTATGAGAATGTACTGCAGAATTATGGATAATCCTCAATATTGGAATGGATTATGTTGGACATAAGTTTGTATTGTTTAAGGATATAAGTTTCATTAGATATTATTGATGGGTTGTTGTAGTAATAGAGTTTTTGAAAAAGGACAGCCTGCAGGACGGGTGACAGCCCATCGCGTCGGACATGGTCGTAGGAATAGAACCCACAACCGAAGTGCGACTGGCCTTTATCACCTACCACTGGCCTACAGGAAGTCCCTGGTTAGTAGAAATTAGTTTTATTTTATTAAGAGGTATGATATATGAAGTATAAGTTCATTTTAGGAACCATATATGATTAATCTCACTATAGATGAACTTATGTATTTTTTGATAACTTTTCTAACCTTTTGTTTGAGACAGATGGAATGACCCATCATTCTATCACATGATCTGCTAACACATCACTAATGAAAAATTCAACTTCATTTCATTAAGATATGAAGTGGGAATTGTCCAAAGAACGACAAACGGTGAGACTATACCAAAATCACGAAAGTATTTCTTCTAATTCCAATTTAATCAACTTTAGGGAAATGATCTTGAAAACCAAAAATGTTGTCCTAGTGGTCTTATATCTTATGAATCAGATGGTACCTTAGATCATCACAAATTTATGGTTTTGTGATTGCTGGCTTTTGCATAGCCATGTTTGTTTACACTCTCCATCAGAACATGATGGTTAGATTTCTCTTCCATATCCATATTTTCACCTATGTGGAAACCCAGTGATTAGTATATTTGGGTGACCGTTGCGTTTCATACTTTTGTTTTTAAATATTGGTTTTGGTATTCCTTTTTACAATGTTGGTTTCTATTAAAGAAACTTTCGAATAGTAAACCATTTATAACCCCGACGAATTTTGAGGGAGAAATTCATTTTAAGGGGGGTAGAATGTAACACCCCGAGATATTATGAAAAATATTCTTTTAATTTCATTAATGTCTTGTGTTGTATGCTACACCATGATTACCTTGCGCTATACGCAACACCGTATTAGCTTGGAGTATACGCAACACTATTCTTGGATTGTGTTACACACAATTTTAATAATAGTTATTCTATGCAACATTGAGTATATATATATATATATTCATTATATATATGAAATATGGTTGTATTATGATATAAGAAACAACGAAGGATTCTTGCACAGCACGCAACCCTGACTTGGCTTGTGTTACACGCAATTGCGACCTTCCTCGATAGCGTGTGTTGTACGCAATACCGGGTTTTACTAAACAACGATATATTATTATAATATTTTTATGAACTAGCCGTTATGAATATTATTAACTAAATTTTGAATCTTAAAACATTATTATTCATCTTACACATTTTCTAAAACATGGTATAAGAACAAAATAAATTTTTCGGGTAAAATAAGTATTTTTCAAAAAATGCCGTTTTGTCGCCTTTTGATGGCGCACCCACTTTAAATCTAGTTTTTGACATGTTTGTAAGTTTAATTTGACAAAATAAACTTCTTCTTTGGAATCATGAAATAAAAATTTACTTTGGATAAATTTTTCATTTTATTCTGATGACTTTGGTATTTTAATGATTAGTAAAAACACGTTGTATTTTAATTAAAAACAACTTTCTTCATCATAATATCTTATGTGGTTAAATTATAATATTTAATGGTTTTAAAGTTTAAATAGAATATATTTTTACCATTTAATATAGTGTATGTAATTAGCATTGATTTTACCTTGAATTTGTAGGTTAAATCAATTCAATCTTTTGGAATGTTTTAAAGAAAAACCCATTTTCTTTCGACAACGAGATTAATTTTAATTTAATTTCTGAAACTTTTCTGTATTGAATTTGGAAAAATGGATTCCATATTTGGAATCAGTGGGTCCAAATTATGTTAATAAGCTACTTATTATTTTTGGGCATTGTGAATAGTAACTACGGTAAATTTTATTTACTATAGTTAAAGGTAAATCTGGTAATTAAGGGTCAATATAAGATTATACAATTACCCTAACACTTGAAAAAATCCTATTGGATGAATAAATGTCGACTCATATCACCTAAGGGTCGGATTAGATTCATTTAATGGACTTTTGACCATGAAAATACTTTAATTATTATTAAAACCCAAGAATGTGACAACATGTCACTTTCTTAAATCTTATAAGTATAATAATTTTAATTTAGTGATACACTTCATGAAACGAAGAAAATGAATAGTCTCCAGGAATATAATAAAATTATATACATCATATGAATTTATTTATAATTTTTAGGGATTAAATAATTATCATTAATTATGTCACAAAGATGATGAAATATTGTCTTATTAATGAAATATTAACATAATTGATGTTATAAATACCCAAATAAATGTAATTTAAGACTTTTTATGAATTCCACTAGTTTTCTAGGATAATATGACATGTTAGTATTGATTTAATTAACTTTTTTTGACTAATCATTCTGTTATGTTTTTCACAAAAATCAATTACTAAATAGTGTCAAAATTGACATAAAATAGTTTTTAAAACAAATATTATATTATTAATTGTTATTTTATTCCAAAAAAATCTAAAGTTAGGCCAAATGACTTAGATAAGGTTATATATATTATTTATAAACAACTTGGGGTTCTTTTGGCTTGATATAGTATGTTTATTAACCTTATAGTGTAAGAAAAGAAGAAGACACGGTAAAAGTAAAATTATCTAACTTAAAGTTAAATATAAATGATAAGTTTAAAATAGGAACATAAACTTGTATAAATTCTATTGGATGAAAGGATTTAGACCCATCTCCACTTTATCTTCGAAATAAATCAATTTGGAGCTATTTAAAACCGAATTTGGCTTTATAATAAAATAATATGTTTAGTTATTCCAAAGGTGCCTCTCTCCTCCCTTATAAAAGGGCACCTCCTCCCTCTCTTCCACACACCACTTTGAGAATTCAAGCTCGGAAAAAACCTAACAAATTATCTTCTCCACTTCCCTAGATACATCCTAGAGGTCCTGGTCTTCTTCAAAGACCAATTTTAGTTCCATAAAAGGAGGTCTCAAAGAAGCACTTCAAAGAAGAGGTAATGTCTGTTACCGATTCATTCATCTTTATTTATTCTTCCACTTGTTCTTATTTAGTTGTTTAATTATTAAGTAATAACATCAGTATAACTCATATACTGATATGTTATTATAAGTATGAATCAACCCTATTCACCATCTATCCATCCTACGGAAAAAGAAATCACCGCGCGTGCGTACATACGGAATACCGTCTCTACGCCGTGGTGTAATCTATTTTCCACCACCAACTTACATGGATGGGTATAATGATGTAAATAATAACTATATATGATTAATTTAAAGTGATATTGATTCTGAAATAGTATACATACACTCCAATACAGTCCCACGATCATGAGAATGATATCATCGCTCATGCGTACGTACGGACTACCGTCTCCATGACGCGATGAGATTCATTCTCCACTTTAACCATTCATGAATGATTATAAAGTATATATAATAAGTAATCATGAAATATATTACATAATAATTATAATGTATTTATGTGTATATATATGTATGTCATCTACTTAATTCCATTCAACACAATAAGGAAACGAAAACATCGTTCATGCGTACGTACGACCTACTGTCTCCATGAACAGTGTATTTCTTTCCATTTACTGATTTATTATATATATGTATATTCTGAATATATATTATATATAAATCATGTTTTATATTCAGGAATTAATTAATCATGATCTAAGTAATCATATGAATAATTACAAGTCAAAACACGGACGACAAATGAAACAATTTTACCCAAAAAGCTCTTTAACATTAAATTTACAAAAGAACGGGTAATATAAAGTCATAAGTGAACCATATATGATATCTTAAAAATTAATATGATTCATTAATAAGTCAATGAAATTATTTAAATCATTATACAGGAGGTTCGGACACGTACAAAGCATATCAGACCTAAGGTAAGGGAAATATCACAATCTCATTTTTATCCGAGATTATTTTTACTTTGGCATTTTCTGGGGTGTATTTTAACATCCACATCCATGTTTCCTCAATATTTTATATTATTTCCATCCACCTAAAATTGTTTAAATCCAATTTTACCCTTCGGTGAGTTTTTAGTAAAAGATATGAAAAGAATCTTTTGTCGTTTTTCGTACGAGGTACTTTTTGACTTTTCTGACAAAAGTACGAGAAGAATGTTTTTTTAACTTATACGACATGAATGGATTTTTAAAAAATTATTTCCAAGAAGCTTCCTTTACAAGTTTTCAAGTTTATTTTTAATCAACTTATTTTAGTTTAAAATTCTATGACATGTTAAGAAAGGAAAAAGGTTTTTTAAGTAGAAAGGATATTTTCCTAAAGAATGGAGTTCAAGTGTTTTATCAAAATTATTTTCCATATAAGATAATAAAGGCTTCTGTTTCTATCCCTATTATTACATTTATTTGATTATGTTGTGATGGAATTATTTTTATGAATTCCTTTATCTTATATGAATTGTTTTATGATGTCATGTTGTTTAAGAATCCCATTTTTATTACATGGGTTATGCTATGATGTATGGTTTATGATTTTGTGGAACACATAAGAATGGTATCATTATGAGATGGGTGGGACCTAAATCTCCCTCCAATGCATTGGGTAAAGACTTTTTATCTCATGAGATAGACATGGCTGGAATGGTAGGTTATACCGGTTTAGTGAAACAGGACTGAAACGAGGGTGACTCGGTTCAGAAATGGACTTTGTCCACTAAGATAGTCTTGGAAATGAGTCTTGACTAATAAGATATGATTATCTATGATTATGTGTGTATGCCACAAAGTTTCATGTTTTATGTTATGATTATTGGGATTTCATTTCACTACTATGATTTATCCCATGTTATGAAATTATGCTCTCTTTTGCAGGTTAAGATTTCCAAAATGTTATGTTCTCATGAATATGATGTGATTGATATTTATTTTGTTTACCCTTACTGAGAATTTTAGCTCACCCTTTTATGTTTTCTTTTCCCCAGGATATAAATAAAGGTTTTAGTTAAAAAAGGAAGATCTTTATGGGAGATGTTGAAGATCTTTCACCACGATTAGAATATTATATTCCGATTTTCCAAAGACACTAAACTATTACGATCCTTGTGTGTGTGTTTTTGTTATGTACTAAGTATTCTGCAAAAGTAATGTAATGTCCATGTAAGTCAGGTTTCGGGTCTCTAAATTAATCAAGGTAGTTAATAATTAAAGAGACAAGATATTCCATTCATGAATTGGAGATGGAAACTATAATTGTTTCACTGATGATATATTGACATTAACTATATGGGGGAAGTGTGAATTATATATGGATAAAAATATCTTTAAAATTTATTCACATATAAGCATAATAATATTCACTATAAAAAATTGTTATATCTCATCATGTATTATGACTTCAAAATCAACTACAATCATGTAGAGGATAATTAAAAGGCAGATTCTCTAAGTAAAAGGGATCATAAAACAATACGAATGATGATAAATTTTAAGGATAAAATATTATTAAATATTCAATAAATAAAAATGTGAATAATCATAAAAGTAATATCATCAATCCTTTCACAAATGTGTTTTTAAGAATCCATCATGAAGAAAATAATGGATGCTTAAATAAATTATGTGGATGTTCAAAAGAAGATGTAATCCATAGAAAGGGGAAATCCGAAAATTTGATCAATTATAGAAGATAAATTCTACATATCATATAGTATCTCACAATTCCATGAATTGAACATTTCTAGTATTTATGGATTAGCTTCACATGAAAATTATTTTTCTAATATTATTAATATTTTTATATAATCTATCTATAGGAAACACATTTGTAGACATCTTATAAGTTATACACATCTTCATAACATGTATAATGAATTCATAAGAAAGGGGTGTTCTCAAACATCCATAATGGAAAAATACATCAACATGTAGTTAAGGGAATTATTATAAGACATTGGGAAAATGTTTGTTTTGGATAATTTTCAAATTAAAATAAAAATAAAATAATAATATTTTATATAATTTATTATAGAAGTAAAATTAAAATTAACTGATTAAATAAATAGTATGTTCTACATGTAAAATTTCTTTGATGATAATCTTGATTCATTGATAATAAAAAAATTCCAATAATATTGAAATGTGTAACATGAATAATTAAAAGAAGTTATGACAATGTGAACATAGCTAACTAGATCATGTCCATTTTTAATAAATTGAATATAGTTATGACAATTGTGCCAATGTTAAATCTTGTGACCTAGTTTACCAAATTATTTCAACTCTCAATCACGTTAACATAGAAGACCAAATCATATCCAAACATAGAATCATTATGTCATGAGATATTATCCTTTTAATCATGCATTAGAGGCTGATATAATACCATAACGGATAATATAATTGCATATTTCTTCCATATAATTTCAATAATTTATCATTTCATCAAATTTTATGTAATAAAAATACAATTAACAACATTTCAATATTTTCGCACACAATGTTATTTCAAAATTAGATCATTTCATTTAAAAAATTAAATCACTAAATAGATTATTTCCTAATGAAATTTATTGGGTGATTCATAAACTGTAACACCACATGGGATAAAAAAATAATTAATAAATATTAAACAAAATCTAAACTAAATCAAAAAGGACACTAACAAATATTTCTTAACATAACCATAAAGACAAAAAATATTATTCACATTTGAAAAAATTAGTTCATAAGATTTAATTATTATTTTAAAAAGACATTATTATGGAATATCAATGAAACATTATTGAAAACATTGTAATTTTACTATAAATGAAATGCGGATATAGATTTAAATATTGTTTTATGAAATGAAACACTATTTGAGTATTAAATAATAATATATTGAATCCCACATTAAAAAAATGATAAATCATCTATTTGAGGAGGGAAATAAGTTTTTATACCATGAATATTAATAATACATATTTCGATATCAGTATATGAAAGGATAAAATTTGAGTTTATGGAGAATATTGATATGGAAGAAAAAGGGAAACCTTTGTTTAGATTAGAATTTTTCGAAAATCCAAACCTTTATATAGAAATTAATAAAGTAAATAAAATATATTTTTTTCTGGAAAATATAATTCCATAAATAATCAAGAATATTTGGAATATAATATCATAATTTTATAGAATAAAACATTATTTTAAATCCATAGTCAACGTGGAATAATTATGGCTCAAAAAAAATGTGTGTCAAGAAATTCTAATTTAAATTTTGTAACACATGAATTAATTCATTCATGAAAATGATATCATATTTGGAGATATTAATCATTTGAATCTAAAATATTTTATGATAAAAATCATCATTATGAATTTATATACACAAAAAATATATTGATGAATCATGATTAATTGGCTATCTAATTAAATCCTGATTTGAAGAAACAAATAAATTGGAAAAAACATTAACCCAAAAAATATGGATAAGGTATTCATGAAATTTTTGGTAAATAATTTTCAATAATAAATTATAAATTTATTATAATTCTAATAAATGAAATATGAACAAATACATAATATTAAAACACACATCAATGATGAAAAAATTATTTTAACCATAACAATCAACTCCTGAAATAATGATGTTTTATTTAATCCACTTTATAATAAATATAATCATGTTAAATACATATCATAGAGTCATATATATATATATAACATGACATATACATCAATTATAATAATTAACACCACATTTATTAGTTAGATATTGTTTCTTTAAATTATCAGATATAAATGATTTTGATAAATTTTTACATGATTTATAATTTCAATTTCGATTCACATTTCATAATACTATTTTAATCATTATGACCTTAAAAATTATCTATAATAGATTCTTTATAATTATATATGATCTTATAATTTAAAAATTCAAAATTTAGAAAAAATTGTTTTAACTATTTATAGATAAAATTAATGTCAAAAATAAATTATATTTTCTGAATATTAATTTGGTTATAAAAATTATATTTTGTAATTATATACACTATTTTAAATAATAATATAATGAATTAACAACAAATAAATAATTTTATTCAATGATGAAATATTTAACACATAACATGAACATAATTATTAATTTTGTATATACTTGGGTTGGTTGATAATGATTATTATTTTATTATTATAACATTTAAGTATATTGATAATATGGATGAAATTATATTAAGATGGAAAAAATAAATTTTTCATGAGTTAGAAGAAGATTAAATTAAAGAATTATTATAGATATGAGATTAATTACATAGAATAATATGATATCTCTATCAAAACTATCAATATTTATAAAATATTTTATATATCTATTTATATTATATAACCCAACGAGATATTGTGATATATATTTTTTCAAACAAATTTAATATTTAAAATATTTTTCATTATATGATATACCATTTCTAGATTTTTTTTCAAGCAATAATATGTTTATCATATTTTTCACTGACACTTGGTGTATCATCAGTTACATGAAACATTGACTTTAAATGAAACATCACATTCTATTAAAATATCATTATTTTATATGATATATACATCATGTAGTAATTTGAATGGAAGGAATCGATTTTAATAAATTAATTATTAATAAAAATGATTAGAATAGTTATATAAAAATAATACTATAATTATGAATTATTTATAAATTAAATTTAAAACTATTTTAATATAAAGGACTTTTTTTCTAAACATCTATATTTAGGGAATCAAAGGTGTGTAAAAACAATAAACTAATAAAACATGCTTTTTTAATTATTTTATTGATATATATATATATCATACATAGAATAAAATATTTACATATAGTAATATATGTTCTTTTAAATAAAGAAGAACAAATCCATTTTTGTTCTTAAAATTTGTATTTTTCTAAAATGCAGTTATGCCACTTTTTCACAGACATTATAAATCTAATTTCGAATAATATAGAAATATTATTTGAAATAATAATTATCATTATTGAAATTATAATTTCATAAATATATTAGTGGGTTTTTGATACTTTTTAGAGAAGATACATATTATGATGAATAGTGATAAATACTCAAATACATTAAGAATTGTAATTTTTTTGTCATTTACAAAAATGATATAGATTTTAGAGGGTTATAAAACAAATAAGAGTTCAATAATGTATTTAATAATGTAATTTTTATCCTTTGAATCATTTTCATTTTCTTTTTTATATAAAACATGTTAATCTAATGAACATTTTCTTTCTGAAAACCATCTTTCTCATCACATCTGCAGGAATAATTTTAAAATCATAATTTCCATGTACGAGAATTGAATTTGAAAAGATAGAACAACCATTATTAATTAGATTAATTTATTTTATATAATCTGACAAACATAAATTTTGACAATAATTTATAGTAAACTAGTACAATTTTGTAACTACTATTAAACTAACAATAGATTTACACGGTGTAAAATTAAAGATATGAGTGTTCAAAATTAAAAAAGTTTTAAAAAATATTTACATATTTTAATCATATTTGTTATTTGATCATTAAGGGATCATTTTATATATTTTTTGGAAAGTACAAAACATGGGTATAAATTTTTATTTTCAAAAATTACAATCATGACACTCACATCTCCTATAAAAGGTCTCCCAGTATCTTATCGTGTTCGCATATTAAAAACCAATTGATTTTTCCATGAGTTGACCAAATAAGATCCATAAATCCATAATATCATCGATAATACTATCATCATTATAATTATTTTTATGGAATGTTTTAGTGAAATAATGAGGACGTTACTAGAAGAAGAGTTAGCGTTCTTCAATAAGAGATTTTATATTATTTATTACACCACCACAATCAATCATTAATAAAAAATTTAGATATAAAAAAATATTAACTTCCAAATAATGATATTTGGTAATGTTATCATAATGACTTAATACCATCTACTCTTCCATCATATGGGTTACAAAATAATCATTAGTGTGTATGTCTTACTACAACCTTGTAGACTGATATTATTATTTTTTCCATTACCACCTCTCACAGAACGTTATAATAATGGATTTATTATTTATATATGATAATTGTGATATTATTATTATTTTGAAATATTTATATCCCATATTTATTTTTTACTATCCATTTTTTTTTTGAAAAAACGATAATGTCACTTGTGTTTACAGTGGACTAACGCATCACAAAATAATGTGATTTGTTCACTAATTATGTGGATGATTGTAAATATGGTTTGTGATATACCAACATGGGATCTAGTTAACCTGTGTCCCATGCTAGTAGGTCACACAACCTCAAGCGCACCTCCCCATATGCTAGAAGATGACGAATAAGATCAAGGGTGTAATGATTATATGAAGGGGTTATTATATCATCATTTCAGAGTAGCACATTAGGTATAATAGATAAAAACATAGTATTGTAAGCATATAATATCATATAAAATAAAAGAATAAGCAGGTAATGAATAAAAATAACTAAATAACTAAAAATAATTACGAAAACCCTCTCTGTAATTTTGTGATATATTGATGCATTGAATTCGGTAATAAAAATGAAAAGAAATATAAAAGAGTTTTTTACGATTATACATAATTAAAAAGGGAAAAAATTATTCAAAATCACCTCAAGATAAAAATCTATCCTCTAATACAAAAATCCAATTTGGTATGTATGTCAACATCCTATAGTTGTCCCTTTCCATATCAATACATGTAGAATGAGAGTCTTCTCGTGTACTAATGGAAAACCGAGAATAGTGTGGAATAAAAATTATAGTCAGCCACATCCAATAATTTATACAATTAAAATGATTAGTGATAAAAACCAAAATGTGTTTATGTATAGGAATATAATTAATCAATTATTAATTAAATATACTTCCCAGTATGGTTCCTATTGCAAAACTGGTGAGTCTACCAACATTGGCCCCTGACTTGGAATAGTGTCTGAGCATATCATTACATATATGTGGATAGTAATATATATATATATATATATATATATATATATATATTAGTTCTATATTGGATCCCCCTATATGAACCATGTGCATGTGGAATGCCAAATATTAATATACTTAGAATAACAGGGTTTCCTGAGCATTAACTCATACATCCATAACTAATTTAATGAGCCCAAAATATCAGGCAATATGGTACATTACCTACATCGCAATAGAGTGATGGTTGTCATACTACATAACTAGGTATGGAGATTGAACTATCATAGAAACACTCTAATCATGTAACTTGGGGCATAAATACCATTTCCCAAGTAGTATCGCTGGTGTGAGACACTCTAAACTCAGTAACCAATATAAGGGAGTTTGATTTACTTCCTAGCTCAACACCCCTTACCATCATATCACAACCCCTATAAGGGAACAAAATAAATATAACTATCATGAGGAATTATCTCCCATCAAAAAAATTAATCTAAAAATATACATAATCATCGAATAATCATTTATAACATAATACATAAGGCGTAACCACTTATGAATTCATTAGTAAATTTCAGTTTCCATTTAAAATATACAATTGATATGATGAATTTTTGCAATTTATAAACAAAGTTCATGAAATTACCATTGTTTGGGGTAATTCCATTTAAGTCCATTTGAATAATTTTATGAAAATAAATCCATCATTCATAATCCACTTGACTTGACCCATTCCATTTAACTCCTTATGAAAAGAGAATTCAATTTCTAGGGTTTAAGTATAACAGAAGGTGTCATGAGAATCATGGAATATGCCTACATGAGTTATTCGATTTACAAGAAGACCAAAAAATATGTGGTGCTTTCAGTTCATTTAATTAAAAAATATTGAATAGAAATTTTGTTTTCAAAACTAATCTAGAGGGTACATGGGTGCTTTGAAAATTTTGAACCAATTGGCCAAAAAGCACAATTCCACGTGAAACACCCATAGGGTTACCATATATAGAGTGTGTAGTCACTAAATAACCAAACATTAATCAAAAATCATATATCTAGTTGAAAGGGTCAATTAGAAATTAGGGAATCAATATAAATTATATTCTCAATTAAGGATAACATAATGTATGCAGACATAATTGTGAAACAATCAAAACATGATACAAATCAAAAATTACCACCTGCCTCAATTCTATAGATAATTCATCACCTGATATTGACCATGTATTTGAATTATATTATAACCGTTCTGAGAGATAATCCAACTCCAAAAAAACAAGTTAAATGACCTTTCAGAAAAATTGATTGGTGGATTTGAATTAAAATGGATATGGGAAAGTTGAGTGAGGTTATTATAACCTAGATCTATTCAAAATTGTAGTGAAATTGTGAAAAGGACTACAGACATCAGAGTTATCAATGTTCCAATAGATGGAACAATTTGAACTACGATAGGAGAAGAACATTTATTATCATTGAAAATGAATAAAAGAGAATAAAAAATGGTTTATAAATAAAACGGGGAAGTTTAATATTGTCCCAAAATAATGTGAACTTGATTTGTTCACAATGTTTTAACAAACTCCGCTAAAACATCTCATGAATGGATTACCTTGTATGTTTAAGGTGCATGGTTTCCAAAAACATGTTCCAACCATGAAAAACATCATTTTCCCAAACAAATCAAGTTTTAATTGTTTTTCACCTTGTATTCTATGGTTTCAAAAAATATTGTGGCCTACAGGTGCCTCTGTCTACCACCAAACAATTTTAGGCAAATCATGTGTCCAGGGTTGCATGATTTAAATGAACAATGTGTCATAGTTATTTAGCCCACCATGGGGAACTATGTGCTTTAGAAAAAAGCACTGAAATATCCTTGGACCTTCCTTATCCCAACGTACACAATTATAATGATTAAAAATATTATAAAATTAAATAAAATTGATTTTTACATTTTGGATTATATGTGTTGTTACAACCACATATACTTAATGTAACTTGCACAATAGTTGGACTTCTAAGGGCTAAGAGGTAATATATTCATATATTAACTGCAACTGAGATCTAATATCAACTCTCACTCCTTGGTATCATTACGTATGTGGTTTTTCATCCATATGACCCTCCCCAATGGAACATAACATCCTCAGAGTGTATTCATAATATGATCCAATATACAAATGGGATACTCCTCTAAATAATCATACACATCCAATTCAAACTCATTAGGTTGAAAGACATGTGTTTGGCCTAGACAATATTGGTAAAGATGATATATATGAAGTACATCATGCATAAACCAATCGCCATTTGGAATTTATTTCTTGAATGAGAATGATTTGATCTATTTGACAACCTTGAAGGGTTGAACAAAACTCTGTGGGAGGTTTACATACCATCAAATATGTATATTCCCCAAATTGGTAAGATTCATAATAAAACATGGTCTCTAAACTAAAAATCTATAACAACCCAAACATTCATTAATGAAAATTACTCATGATCTAATTAAATTCTTTATTATTGTTATATAAAATGTGAATATCATTGGTCTTATGTTTTTAGATTTTAAAATAACTTTTTTAATTGTGACAGTTTCAAATATAGTCGTGGAATCGTGATCACATGATTATTATAAATATAGGGGTTTAACAAATACAATTTACTCAGAAAAAGGAAGTGATTTCCTCATCCAGAAGAATTGCAACGTTCAAAGACCATTTTTTAGAGCTCGGAAAGGAGGTGGAATCATTGGTCTTAGCTATTGACTAGGACCTAGCCGATCTTGAAAATGGTAAGCTTTAGCAGAACTGACTACCGGAGAAATAGATGTTAATAGAGATTACCACCCGAGAGATGTTATCAATGTCACCCCAATAATATGTCACCATCGCAAACCTTACCCTTTGTTCATATTTGGGTGTTATAATGGGTTTGTAACAAGACCCTAGCGCTATTTCTATATACATTATTTTTGTATAAATAATGTCCAACCATGTTATTATTTTTACTTTATAAATAGTTTTTAATGAACACATATTATGTTTAGTTAATATTCAACTAAGAACACTATTTTGATTAATTAATGATTTTTTTAAATAAATAATATTATAATAAAATCTTAATATAATTAAATTAATTTTTATTAAATTTAAATGATCATATAATTTTATGAATGAAATTTTATATTTTATTATGGTTTGAATCCTATTTCTGTCAAAACCCATGAATTTTTGGTAAATGTAGGTTTTTTTAAAAGTAAAAATTCACATAATAATAAAATTATTTGTATAAAACGAATATTATTTTGGGAATCAAGACATGAAGATTACCTAATGGTTAATTTTTCCTAATTTTCTGAGAGTGTAGAATTTTTGGGTAAAAATTAAAAACTGTTTAAATATATAATGTGTTTTATGACATCATAATGACCCAATAGTGATGTAATAGATTAATATAAACATAATTGTTGTTGAATATATGTTTTACCATTTAAAAATTGTATTTTTTGTTTGTTTAATTAATATTAAAAAGATTTATTGAACCCTTGAGGGCTAATAAAACATTTGGTATTTCTAAATTGTTTTCCATGAGTGTGTGACCCACCTACCCATAAGAATCCCTATTATTTTTAGATTTTCATCCATTGGAACTATAAAATATGGTTTTCCAATACCATTTTCCAATATCCATGTTCTGTTTTGTGGTTTGGTTTATTTTATTTTGAGGTGTCCTAAACCTAAACAATAATGAATTCCATCTCCTTTCCTACATTAACGCACACAAGATCCCACTTCCTCTTCACTAAAAGCCTTTGGGGTTCTACCAACCCCTTAACTCCTCTATTTATAACCCCCCAAGGTTCCCCAAGCCTCCATGATGACTTTATCAATCCTCTCTCAAGTCTTCGGGATCACATTTCCAAGTAATGGATTTCTTCGTTTCACATTATTGTCCAAATTTTTGAGGTTGTTATGCCCTTTTATTTTAAATTAAAAATGTTGGGGTACGATTTTTATTCTCCACCACACAACCATATTCATGTTTGAAATATCAGAGACACATTTCTCTCTTATTAATTCCTCCCATGTATACTTGATACCATGTCAAAATTCAGTGAGGGATTTCTCTCTCCTCGATTACATCTAAGTAATTATTTTGTATTATGAATCTAAATTCAATTAAGTTTGTTGGTAAATATATCTATATGACCCAATTACTATAAATTTCATGTACATATGAAGATACACTCTTTTCTATCTCATAAACTATTTTCATTAATCCTTCTGCAACGTCGTTATGCTCCCAAAATTGCACATCTTTTTCCAAGCCAAGCTTATTGTCTAGTGAATACCATAACCATATCATTATCAAGGGTATTCAACTTTATGCACATATACATTTTTATTGGTACTTTCATTTATTTTTTTCACATTACATAATCATAGAATAACTTATGACGTTGTTTTATTTCAAGTTATATGCTCCATGTGGAACACTTATGCATGAAATGAAATGATTAAGAAGGGTGTGCCCTAATAGCACTCCAATTCATTGGGTAAAATATAATATCATGATATGTAATTTTAAATTGGTTTTGGCTCATTATGATTCAATTTCAATGAGGTTTTAATCTTTCTTCATGTGCAATTAGGGTTTACTCATGCTCCTTGTGCAATGAGCCTTGGCTCAGGCTAATTCCATGTTCAGTGTTCTTGCCACATTTCCATGTTATAATTATCATGATTTATAAAGACTTAATGTTCATGTTTCTCTTGTGCTCCATTGATATTACTATTGTCTAACGTGTATTGTATTACTCATGTTATTGCATAATTATACCCTTACTCGGATTTAAAGCTCACCATTTTCTTACGCATGTGCTCATGTTATCGAATGCAATACTGTGTTCTAGGGAATGTAGTGGTCATGTAAAGGAAGTTTTCAATAAATAAATAGTTATTTTTATATTCTAATCTATTATGTAATGTTCCTAAGCCCCAGAGACACTAGACCTCTAGATCATATATGTTAAATCAAGTGATGATTTTATATAATAAATCAGGATTATGTGTGTAATAAAAACCATGGTTTCTGTTGTTGGTATTAGTGGATAGGTTTAGTTATTTTTTGTATTAGGATTTGAAAATCCTAATGAATAATTAGAGGCAAGATTGAGTATAATAAAAGCATCCCTATGTATTGGTGATTATTGTGTTAGTGGTTTACCATGAAAATACATCCATGTCTGAATACAAGCAGGTAGAGGAGCATCTTGCACAAATGTATCCTAGGGGAAAACCCTGAAAACGCTGCTTTGAGATAGACTTGAATGGAAACTGGTGGATGACAACGGTCCTTGTTTCACACTCTATTATGAAACTCCAGGGGGGTATGCTTTAGTAAATTCACATGATTATTATGAAACCTTATTAAGGGAATTACAAAAATTTCCCTAAGAATATATGTTAGAAAGTATATCATAGATATCATAGATTGAAGCCTATGAATTAATAAGTTAAGGAAATAAATGTTTTTTATAAGTCATCCATTTTTTCCTCAGAATCCCATTTAAGTTGTTAATAGTTTAATGTACTCATCCCATCTCTACATCAGATAAGGTAGAACCTGAATCAAAAAGTGAAAGGTAGGGTTATCATTCATGAATCTACACATTATTTTATATCTAAAAAGTTAAGTAGAAAAATCCCAACACCACCACAAATCATGAAAGTAAAGATGTCGGTGAGTACGGAAAATGGGGAAATCATTAAATCCCATGAATATAACTCCCCCTATCATAAAATGTGGATTTAATTTCCTAGAGAACCTCTTCATACTCCCTCAGGTGAAATTTTATTCAATTATTAGCATGGATTGGCTTTCATTATATATAGCCAATATAAATTCCTATGAGTGGGAAATCACTCTCCATATGGAGAATTGACCCTTGATTCTAAAAAATTTAAAGGAGGAAGTTGAATCTTCCTTATCTCCCTCATATCAAGCATTTATATTACTTCCCTATGAGCACACGTATCTGTCTCAGATGACTAATTCTAATGAGGAAACTGTCCTTGAAGACATGCCTACTATGAGGGTATTTGCTGAAGTGTTTCTCGAGGAATTTCATAGTCTTTATCCTAGAAGAGATGATGAATTATCAATTTTTTTTATAACTGGGGAATTTTCAATCTCCATGAATCCGTATATAATTGATGTTGTGGAGCTTGGGGAGATAAATAAACAAGTACAGGAGAATCTGGATAAAGGGTTTATACGCCCAAGTGCATCACAATGGGGTGCTCTAGTCCTCTATGTCAAGATGAATGATGGGTCAATGCGCCTTTTCATTGATTATCGTGATCTTAAAAAATCATGATAAATGAAAAGTATCATCTCCCACAAATTTATGACTTGTTTGATCAGCTAGGTAGATCAAAATACGTTTCCAAGTAGGATTTGCAGTTGGGATATTATCAAGTAATGGTGAAGATGGAAGATATCCCCAAGATTGCTTTTCGTATAAGATATGAGCATATTGAATTCATCGTAATACCTTTCAGACTCAATAATTATCCAAAAATCATCATTCACATGATTAATAGAGTCATTCGGGATTACCTAGACAAATTTTTTGTAGTCTTTATACATTATATTCTGATATACTCCAAGACTAAGGAGGTTCATGAGGAGCTTCTATGAACTGTTCTAGAGAATTTTCAGAAAGAGAATCTTTATTAAATGTATATCAACATTGAGTTCTGGTTGAAGGAGGTCTCATTCATGGGACATATCATCACCAGCAATGGGATATCTATGGATCCATCCAAAATAGAAGCATTTGAGGGATGGCCAAGGGAAACATTGATAATGGGTATCCATAGCATCATGGGGATAGCTAGATATTATCTACGATTTGGGATAAATTTTTCATGATTTTCCAACCATCTTACCAATCTAACTCAGAAGGGAGTAAAGTTTTCATTGGAGTGATGAATGAAATGAAATATTAAAGGAGTTAAAAAGGAGTCGTATCATTGTGCATGTGCTCACATTACCCTCATGTGGACAACTTTTTGTGGTATTTAGTGATTCTTCGAAGAAGGTCCTAGGCTATGTGTTAATACAAAATGACAATGTCATTTCCAATGATTCATTGAAATTGAATGTTCATGACAATATGTATCCAACACATGATTTAGAGTTGGCTGCATTGATCTTTGCGTTAAAAATATGGTTTCATTATCTCTTTGGGGAGAAGTTTGAAATATATACATGCCAAAAAAGACTCAATTATATTTTCACATATAAATATTTGATCATTCTCCCATGAAATGGTTAGATATATTCAATGACTATTACCACTCAATCCATTACTACCCTAGGAAAGCGAACAAGGTGGAATATGATCTATGTAGAAAGGACCTAGCGATTCTATCATTGTTGAGAATTAAGAAGGATCCAATAATCTTATTCTTTATCAAGATGGACATTGTAATCATACAGAAGGGAAAATCATCATCCTTTCACAAATGATTTCTCAACCATCTCTTTTGGAAAGTTTAAAGGATGATCAAAAGTATTATGTGGGATTTATGAAGACTGTAGAAGTAATTTGAAATGGGAAATCATCAAGATTTTTTTTAATAATGATGTAATTGTGAGATTTTTGAAAAGGAAATGTTTTCCATCAATTCTAGAGATGAAGAAGGATTTTTGGATGATAAACATAATTCAAATTTCTTTATTCAACCAGGAAACACAAAGATGCATAACGATATCTGAGAGAATTATTGGTTGGATAATATAATGAAAGAGATCACTGAGTATACATCAAGGTGCCTTGTTTTTCATCTTGTGAAGGCAGAGATACAAAAGTCTAATGGGAAGAAGCAACCATTTTCCTTAATAGCATGGAAATTGGAGAGTATCTCCATGGACTTTGTCACCAGACATACGAAGACTTCCAAAGGAAATAATTAAATCTGAGTTGTTGTGGATCGTATTACAAAGTATACACACTTTATTGAAATTTGGGTGGATTTCTCATTGGATAAACTGGCATAAATATTTGTTAGGGAAGTGGAGAGGCTTCATAGAGTACCACTATCTATTGTACCTGATCGATATCCATGATTCACCTCTATGTTTTGAAAGAGTCTTCATCATTCTCTAGATACTGAACTGAACTTTAGTACGGCCTATCAACCTCAAATTAAGAGCCAACCATATCGAACTATTCAAAAACTATAGGATATGTTAAGATAATTCTTTTTGGACTTAAATGGAGGGTGGGACCAATATCTTCTATTATTTTAATTCTTTTATTGTAATAGTTTCCGCTCAAGAATCGGGATGCAACCTTATAAAGCCCCCTATGGGAAGAGGTGCAGAAAACTGACTTGTTGGGATAAAGTCGGTGAATATAAGCTGTTAGGACCAATAATGGTCTTAGAAATTGTGGATAAGGTGAAGACTATTGACCACCATAACAAGGAATCCCAGAGTCGAGAGAAGAGTTATGCAGATAACCGTCGACGAGAACATGAGTTTAAAGTTGGAGAGATGGTATTTCTACGCATATCTCCTTGGAAGAAGGTCATGCAGTTTAGAAATAAAGGGAACTTAAGTCCTAGGTACATTGACCCCTTCAAGATTCTTTATCATGTAGTGGATGGGGCCTATCGACTAGTACATACACATACCATGGACAAAGTACATGATATCTTTAATGTATCACTACTAAGGAAGTACAAACCAAACCCTTCACATCAACTCTCTTCAAAGGTAGTATAATTTGAGGATGATCTTTCTTACAAAGATAAACGATTGAATCTCATATATCGTAGAGAAATAGTTCTATGAAATAAGACAATGACCCTCATTATGGTGTTGTGGAGAAACCACAAGTTTTACGAAGTGACATGGGAATCAGAGGAAATGATGAAGAAATGTTTCCCACATCTGTTTTAGTGTTGGAAATGAAATTTTAAGGGATAAATTTCTTAAGGGGGTGATTTTAACTACCAGAAATTTCATTAATGAAAACTAATCTTTCTCTAATTAAATGTCTTAATATGGTTATATGAAATGTGAACATCATTGGAATTTTTTTCTAGATTTTGAAATACAATTATGAATTTTGATCGTTGAACATAAAGTCACTGAATAGTGATCACATTATTAGTATAAATCTAAAGCTCTAAAAAATCCAATTTACTTATAATAAGGAAGTGATGTCCTCATCCAGTAGACATTACCCTTATGAAGCCCATTTTTTGGAGCTCCGGAAGGAGGTGGTGTCATTAGGCATCACTCTTGACCAAGCCCAATCCATGATTCAACACATTAATTTTTAGTGCAACTGACTACGGTAAAAGTGGATGTTAATAAGGAATACCCCCGAAGGTATGTTATCTGAGCCATGACAAGAGTCTTTCCCCATCGCACACCTTACACTTCAATCATATATAGGTGTTATAAGGGGTAAGTTTACAAGACCCTTGCACTATGACAATATACATAATTTTTGTACAAAGAATGTTCATTCATTTTATTATTGTTACTAGGTAAATATTTTTTAAAGAAAAGATAGTATTTCTAGTTAATATTCAACTAATTAATCTATTTTGATGAATTAATTGATTTTGGAATTAAATAATATTTTAATAACATATTATTATAATTAAATTAATTTTTAATAAAGAAAAATGATTATATAATTTAATAAATGAAATTGTAATTTTTATTAATGTTTCAAAGTTGTTTTTATCCAAACCCTGGAATTTTCGGTAAATGATGGTTTTTATTTTAAAATAAAATACACAATTATTTAAAAATTATTTAGATAAAATTATTATTAGTTTTGGAATTGGGATGCCGAAATTTTCCAACGGTGAATTTTTCATAATATTCTGAGATAGTCAAAATATTGGTTAAATATTAAATTGTGTTTAAATATATAATGTGCATTATGAAATCATAATTCTAAATAGTGGTGTAATAAAATAATATAAAAATTATTTTCAGCCAATATATGTTTTTCTATAAAAACATTGAGAATTTGGTTTTTTTATTTAATTTAAAAATCTTTAGTGGACCCTTCAAGGCTTATAAAACATTTTTGGTTTTTAAATTGTTTTCCATGAGAGTGTGACTCATCTCGACATAAGTAATCCTATTATTTTAAGATGTTCAGCCATTGTCTAAATAAAATATTTTATTCCACTGCAATTTTTCAAAAACCATGGACTGGTTTGTGGTTTTTATTACTATAATGTGAGGTGTCCCAAACCATTATGTCAAAGAATTCCCTCTCCTTTCCTATATAAACCCACCCAAGCTCCCACTTCCTCATCACTCAAAGACTTTGGAGTTCATCCAACACCAACCCTACTCTTTCTAGATTCCTCCAAAGGTGCCCCAAGCTCCCAATAAGCTTCACTCAATCCTCTCTGAAGCCTTTGGTATCACATTTCCAATTAAAGTATTTTTTGATTTCTCATTTTTGACCAATTATTTTAAGTGGTTACGCCCTTTTGTTCTCAATTAATAATGTTGGGGTATTTTTTTCTCCTCCCCATACAACCCTCTATATTTTTTAATTATTGAAGACCCCTTTCTCTCTCATTAATTCCTCACATGTAAACCTATTATCATGCCAAAATTCGGTTAGATATTTCTCTCTCCACTTTTACATATAAGTAACTCTTTTGTATTATGCATCTAAATTCCATTACCCCTTACTGTCCATTTCATGTACATATAATGAGACACCCTTTACTCTTAAATCAACAATTTTTATGAATCTTTATGTCAAAGCATTATTCTTCGAAAAGTGTACCTCATTTTTCCAAGCCAAGATCATTGTATAGTGAATACAATAACCATGTCTCTATCAAAGGTATTCACCATTATGCACATATAAATTTATAATGGTGCATTAATGTATTTATTCCAAATTCTATAGTAGAGGAAGAACTTATGATGATGTTTGATTCCATGTTTCCTGATCCCTGTGGAACACTTATACATGAAATGAATTGTATAAGAATGGTGAACCATGATAGCGCTCTAATGCATTGTGTAAATTATAGTATCAGGATATGTCATTTTCAATGGGTGTTGGCTCGTGATTATTCATTTCCAATGAGGTTTTTCTTGTGCTTCATGTGAAATGAGGGTTTAATCATGCTTCATGTGAATTGATCCTTGGCTCTAGGTAATTCTATGTTAAGTGTTGTTTCCAAGTTTCCATGTTATGATTATCATGCTTTATCATATCTTTATGTTAATTTTTATATTGTTCTCCATTGATATGCCTATTTTATAACATTTATTGTATTCCTATTGTTATTCCATGTATATTCCCTTACTGGGATTTATATCTCACCATTGTTTTATGCATGTCCTCAGGTTATCTCATGCAATGATATGTACGAGGGAATGTACTGGTCATGTAAAGGATGTTTTCAGTAATGATGTTGTGGGTTTTATGTTCTAAGATGTTATGTAATGTTCCTAAGACTAAAATACACAAGACCAATCCATATTATATGTTGCATAAATTGAATATTTTATGTAATTAATCAGGTTTATGTTTGTAATTTAAATTTGGGTTATTATAAAATCAATAGGACATTAGAATCTTCTCGCATAAAACTACTTTCCATATGGATCAGTCAACATGTGCTTTCTAATCAACATAACCTTTTCTTTATTCAACCACTAGGGATGTGGTATATGCATACCATCATCTCCTACCTCATACCTAAATAGATGTGAGTGTAATGACCTACCATATATGTATTCAAAAGATCCATCTCGATGTTAGCATGAAATGTTTTATTCTAAGAGAACACAATGAGTGGATTTTTTCCCACATGAACCCCTAATTACAACGACACGTTCAAATAACATGTACTCTAAAATAATAATAATATTGTTTGTATTTCAAAACAACTCTTAGTGATCATTCATTCTAAAATTTTCCAGTGTATTTGAGGCCCTCTATAACCACTTCCAGAACCGTGATGTTATATAATCATTTTTTCTGAAATATTTGAACAAGGATCTCTATGGAGACATGTACCCTATCTGACATAAAAACATCCAAGATCATCTATTGTGAATTTTTATCTAATAGATATGAATTTTTCTAACGTCATCAAACTACCGATGAAAACCCACACTGTATTGTTTCCATGTACTGAACTTGGTAGACTAATCCTTGAAATCCATTGTAAGATTGTCACTTTTCAACATGGGATTGGAAAATGGTGATAGAAGTCATAAAAATATTTGTTTTTCAACCTTAACCATCTAAAAAGACAAACAATGAGTCATGAAGCTATAAATATCACCTTCCAAACTAGGAAACCAATATTGAATGGAAAAAAATTGATATATTTTAGTTATTATGGGGTGAACAACAAAAATTTGGGTTTTAAATTTCTTCATGATCTCCAATACGATGTCTATTAGGACTCATACAGACCCATTGAAAAATATGGAATCATCCCCATATGTGGTCCATCATGTTGTTTTATCTTCATCTAAAATTTTTTCCCTAAGGACAAGGTATTTATGATCAGATAAATATTTCATTTTTACCCATTCCAAACGAGTAGAAGTCCCTACTGTGGTTGAAAGGATAGTATGATCATGCTCTTTATGAACCTCAAGGTGAATCTCTGAGAATAAGGCCATACGCTTACGCATTCCATTGTATTCTGTAACTGCATGTTTCTGAGTCCTTTTAACAAGATAATCGGCAACTAAATCCTCCTTTCCAAGAGTGCATGCATGCTCAAAATCGAACTGTTATAGGTACTCATTCCACCTGTGTTTCCTGAGATTGATATACCACTGTGTAAATATGTTCATGGGGCTCTTCTAGTTTGGTAATACCACAACACTCTCTACATGATGATAGTGTCTCCAATAGTGTATGACATGAACTACAACAGTATTCTCAAGATCATCTGTCGTGTAATTATACTTGTCAGGACTCAACTGAAGATACTATTATACAATGAATTTCTTATCATGAATCATAAAAGATCTAAGAATTATAATTGAGGTATCGCAATATACAGTGTATCTTCTGCTCAGTAATGACAGATTCAGTGTCGGTAATAAAGTATGTATATCCTTTAGCTCCTAAATGGATGCTTTAGAAGCATCGAACCAAAGGAATTTCACACCATTCATTGTCAAGTGACTAAGCTGCACTGCAATTCCTAATCAACAGAGGAAGAATCAACTAAAATATATGAAAATTTCATGGAAACATTGAATTTCAAATACATTATTTGGATTATCCAAACAAATTACAACTACCACATTATTATAGTCTATTAAAGCTATTTATTATAAGATAACATGACTATGAAAGTGGACTTTTATGAACAATAAGTGGAATCTACTAAGATTATCATAAATCTCTTGCTCCCTTTATGTATTCAAGATAATGAAATATATATTGAATGATCGTGTCTAGACAATTATTGAAAAAATATATCATCAAAAAATTAAAATATAATTGAATCTAGATTCTGGTGGAAAACCTGAATCATAAGTTCCATGAATTATGGATGTGCATTCTTGTGTCCGAACTACATAAATTGGTAACCATATATTCTATTGAATGTTATTTAAGGTATGTTTGATGTTCTTACATTCACCTATTGATATCCAAACCTTAAATATATATTTTAATAAACAATATATCTTCATCGATAACCAAATAGGTCATGTATTTGTGGAAATGGAAAATGATTATTTAAAATGAGTAGGTTCATCTGATGATAATAAACAAAAATCCCAAAGATACAATCAAACTTCATGGAAAAAGGACAACTCATCAAAATGGAGATATACTATTGTATTTAAAACATTTGGTTTGTAGATCTAATAATTACTTTTTTTACTTCCAAAATCGCTTTATGTACTATCTTGTAGGGAGGAATGGTCACTAGTTCATCATAGAGCACAAACTCAATAGTATAATCTACATATTTCATATGATCTACACCATATATGACTTTATTAAATAACACTCTAAAAAAATCAACTAAATGTTGAAAATAGAGGTTTATACCCCTTGTTCATTGATCAAAATTCTTGAGTTTTGAGCTATCACAACACCTAGTCTCAACTACCCGGATTCTTCTCATGTAGTACTAATATCCAATTCACAATGATCAACATGCCTATTTTTTTCTAGTTAAGTAAACGTCACCCTCTAATGATAGAATTCAATATAGGCTTAATAGAGATTAATCGATTCCATCACAATGATTATGTCAAATCCCTTTTTGTTTATAATGCCCCCACCCTAGTTACCCAGAGTCAGTGCATTATTATGTGTCATTAACATGAAAAAAAAGATCAAGTATCAAAAAACCGATTAGTTTATTAGCCTTGGAATCACTAGGTACATTCAAAAAGTTTACATTACATCATAAAGTGAAAAACTACAATAAAATCGTATCTCTAGGACCACACTCATATCCTCATAATATCTCTATAGGTCATTCATAAAATAATTCTATACATACTAGGAAAAGTAAAAAATAGAAATGGGTGAGCTCAGATGCTCATTAAGGATAACAATATAATAAAGACATTCATAAAAAACATGAACATTTAAGGCAAGGTATCACTAAAACAAAATCCTTTTAAACATGAACATTTTCATAATATGGAAAAGATATAATGAAATAATTCCATTTAATTATTCAAATGGATATTCTACAAGTGCAATAATCCAATGAAATATCAATACCCACTTTCATAATAATGGAATGCATAATTGCAGACTATCATAACCACATAGTCAAGGCCTTGTGCCAATAAAATAGATAATATTTGGTCACGGCCTTGTTCCAAGACACTAGTTTGTCTCATGAGACCTACTGATGCATCGATAAGCTATAACGGGCTCCACCGATCACATACTAAGTCCAATTCATTTCTCATATGAAAAATTTGAAACATAACATTAACATTTGTATTGAAACATGCATGTGAAATGTCAATACCTTATCCACAAACAATGAATGGTATAAAAATAACACATCCACAGTCAAACATAACTCATTCAATACAATATGAAGATTTTATTGTAATAGATTAAACTCAATCGAGAATAATGATGTATATTGACATAGAAGAAAATAATCATCAAAACTATTTGAGAGAAATATTCCATTTGTCTTGAAAACATTTAAAAGTCACATTATTTGTCAAGAATCGATTTAAAAATATATTTTTAAATAAAAGGGTCCCATACCAATTTGAAACATTTAAAAGGAGTTTTAATTTTAAAACATTAATTCCCATATAAATAAATATTTAAAACCATTTTTAAAAAGTGGATATTAATGAGAAAGATTGAGAATAATAAATATTTAAAACATTTAAAATGATATTTTAGTTAGAGTTCCTATCCAATATAGATATACTTGAATAAAAAGAATTTAGGAAATAAAAGCTTTTTTAAAATCATGAGAACATAGGGATTCATGATATACTATTTCAATGTACATTATATACTTCAAATAATAGTGATTTGGTGTATAACAACAAAAAATTATCAATGGAATTTTATTTGAGGTGAAATATCTTATACATACTGTATCCATAGGTTAAATACAAATCAATGAAATAATTATGGGTGGAAAATATATATACAATATATATTATTGGATATTAAGTGTAAATCAATCAGAGGACATTCACATATATTCTTTACAAAAACACCAATGATTTGGATATTTAACTCCACAAATGGAGATTGAGTTAAAATTACTCGTATCAAGTCCATATCAATGACTTGAGAATTTATCAATGGAGTGATTATGTGTATCAAAAGTATATACATATAAAATGGAGTTTAAATTATGACATAAGAAAATTTATAGTGATTCCACACATTATCTTAGAGTAAAATAATCAATGAAGTATGCATAAAGCTGAATGAGTGGAAATTGAAATTTCAAATTCCCATATCGATTTGGTATCTTACGAAACATACACCCATGAAATAAGGATCATAAAATGATTATTTAAATATCCATAAATTAAATTATATTACACAATTAATACAATCATTTTCAATACACACACCACATGCAATAAATAAGTTGTGAACAATGGAAATCTCATGGATTTAAAAGTGATATAAGAAACCCCTTACATTGTACTTTTTCTTTGGTTGAGGGTAGGTTAACCTCCTTTATAACGGTGAAATAATTGTTATTTTATTATACATGAATCCTAAACATTAATATGATATCATATATGATCTTTTAACATTGATTTGTTGATAATATCTTAGTATTATCGTCATTTCGGGGGTTAACAGTTTCGTTTTCCATCATATTCATTGTTATGTTAGCCGTATCAGTTATGGGTGGGTTGAATCTTATTACTATCCAGAATTATATCATGTCTTTAAACGTTATTTTTAATCATCAAATGATATTTAGTCTTGAATGGATATGATGGGGAATGAATCTCATCGCGTACGTGGAGACGGTAATCCGTACGTACGCACGAGCGACATTATCAGTAATTTGATATTAAAATAATATGTAATTGGATGTTATATCATATATATAGAATAATTATCATGTTATATTTATTATTTACATGAATTACACATCATTATTATACCCATCCAAATAATAATATATTGAATAACAGTTACACCACAACGTGGAGTCGGTAGGTCGTGCGTACGCATGTATGGTGACATGTAATTCAAAGGATAGATTGAATACTGAATATGGTTGTACCATATTTATAATAGCATCACATTATATAGAAGATACTGAATTTATTATTTTATAATGTAAATAACAAATAAAGAAGACGTGGATGAATAAAAAAACATCAGAGGGCGTTGTGAAATCATTACCTCTTTATCGGGTTCTTCCTTTTGATTTTATCAAAAGGGCTCCTTATTTTGTCTTTCTGACAAAAGGAGGGCCTCTAGGATGAAGTGAGGGAAGTTTAAAGGTTATTTTTTCTGAGGTTTTCTGAAACAAAAGGCTTTGAAGGTATGAATTTGAGACAAGGATGAGTGCCCTTTTATAAGAGGGGTGAGGGGAACCTTAGGAAAAACTTAATATATTATTTTATAATAAATTCATATTCAGTTTTTAAATGCTCCAAATATACTTATTTATATACTAATTTTGGGTTGTGTCGAAATACACTCAACAAATAGGTTTTAGACAGGTTTGGGTCACTATGTTAACCTGGTCTTTTAGTTTTAATTCTTAGTTAATTAGTTTGAAATTTACCATGTCTCGTTGTATTTTTATATTATATGGTTAATAAACATAATATAAACTTTAAGAGGCCCTGAACTGGTTCATTAATGATACAAATATCATAGAATATGTTTTTGGAATATCCTTATATTATTAGGAATATTATATCAATTAATAATAGAATATTTGTTTTAAAACTATTTTTAGTCAATTTTGACACTATTTGTAATTTGATTTTTTTGAAAATCATAACAGCATTATTACTTCGAAAAAAATCAATCTAAAAAACCCTAATATGAAATATTTACCTATTAAATTAGTTTAATTCATAAAAAGTCTCAAATTACATTTATTTGGATATTTATAATAATAATTATTTTAATATTTCATTAATTATGTAATTAATACATCACCATTGTGTCAAAAATAAATTAAATTATTTAAATTCTAAAAATTATAAATAAAATACAATTATGTAAGAAATCTTTTTATCTTTCTAATGAATATTTATGATAGAATTTATCTTATGTATAACACTATATTAAAAAAAATTTAGTTATTAAACATTCATTTTATATCTATTAACTCTTCTTTGAATTAAATAATAATAAATGTCCTAATCTAATTCAATTTCACCAAATTGGTTCATATATTATTCATATGATTGTTTTTGGTCGGATTTTACATAGCAAATAGAAATAGGACATGGGTTTGGGTAATAATAATATCATTTTTAACCTTAATTACCATATTTACTTTTAACCCTGGTAAGTAAAAATAAAATGTAACTATTCAATAAAAATTATTTTAATATTATTTAACCACATTTTACACCATGATATTAATCGTGTCTCTCAGATTTTAAAAATTCTACTCACAGAAGTGTTAAGATTATGTTTTATGTGAATTTTCAGATACTCCAAGGAGGTGGGTAAAAAATGGTGAAGAGTTCAATAAAATTTTATATATTTAAAATTATTCTAAACTAACTCCAATGATTTACATTGAAATTATATAGGAATTATGTATCTATTTTTACCATAATTAAATTTAAATAAAATAAAAAATTATTTAAATAAAAATTTGGTTTTAAACTATAACTCAATGTTTTTCACTATTCATAAAAAATTGAATATTTTCATAAATATACTAAAAATTCACTTTAAGCTAATTTTGATATTCTGACTCTAAAAATGAAGTCCATTTTAATATATAAAATTTATAAAATTTTAAAAAGTGGGTATTACTATTCATAGAGACTAGTTTGATTGGTTGTGGTGTGTGTTAGAACTCTAAGTTTTGTACAACACATGCTATTGCATTATTCAAAGGGAATGGTACCATGGAAGCTTGGGTGTTAAATTCTCCCCTCCATATATAAATTACATCCTTTCAATTTTTAAAATTGGGCTACCAAATATAATGGAAATTCTCGCATTGGAAAAAAAGTCAATAAAACTATTACTTTAAAAGAAAGAAATAGAAGTAAAAAAGGTCACTCGAGATAACCTATACTAGGATTCCATGTCGAAAAACATGGATATGGATGATAAAATAAATGTCATGTTCTGATGGAGTGGGATAGAAAACATGATCAGGGGAATGTTAACAACAATAATACCAGAAACTTGTGATGGGACAAATGGTAATTAGTTTCCCAGTAGGAAAAGTAAATGGACAACAATTTTTTTAAGTTACATTACATAATGATAAAGAATTCATTTCTGATATTGAATAAGAACATAAAGATATATACATACATTTTAAGTAAAGTTTCATTCATTAATAAATTCCTACTACTAACTCATTTATAAATGATGAGTATTCAGGAAGACTTGGTCACACAGGAAGAGCTAGAATAAACTTATTTTATAATCACATTATCCATGGAGGATAAACTATATATTAACCTTGTCATTCGAGATTTATCAAAACCAACATGGTTAATATAAGATCAGATGTTCCCCCAAAAGGATATTCCATTAGAGTAAGAAACAAGAATCATAATTTCTAAAATTAAACCATCAATACCCTAATGATAAATAAATACCATTCAAAAATAATTTTCCTTAAAATCCTTAAATATAATCTAAACTAATATTGAAACCCTAAACATCGATGAATTTGGTTATGTAGTCTTCCACGTTAAATTGTAACTCCAAAACACATCAACTACTCTTAAAGTCACGTACTTAAAAGTAAATAACCTAATAACATGTTCTCTATTATAGGTTAATCATTTCCACAAATAACCCAAATCACTATAAATACACAATAAAAACATAAATAAAAATCCACCCTTACTCCTCATATTAAATTACATAGTACTCTATTTTCCATGGGCATATAGTGTTCCCAGAAAAGTGAACTTCTTCCGAAATTACATTAATCACTTAATCACCAAATCTTTTTCCTATACTAACTGTATTAAATTGATATGAAATAAGATCCCATATCAATATATTATTGATCATAAAATCTTTTAACTAAATATTATTATTCACACTAACCAGGGACTTCATGTAGTCCAGTGGTATGCGATAAATCCCAATCACACTTTGGTTGTGGGTTCGATATCCATGTCTTTTTCAAATGTGATGGGTTTTCACATGGTCTGTGTGTTGTGCTTTTTCAAAAACTATACATTATAACATTACCAAATTGAGATAAATTCCTCAAAATAACCATATCATAATTTAGCCACAAATTTTATCTCATACTTTGCATTTTCATCCCAAAATATAATAACTTGTAATTGCCTCAAATTCATGTTTCATATAAAACCAAATGGTTATTAATAACTATATCCAAATGAGAGAATATAATCATTCCTCCAATCCCATTTTCACGTGATAAATTGCACGTTACACATATAAGTTAGAATTCACACAATGCAATCTCAACAACCAATAGCACTAATACCTTTAAACATTTTTTCATCCATTTATTTCCACATAGGTTCTTCCTTTGCCAAGAGGTTATCCTATAGAATAGGGCTTTGTCTTGGCTTATTCCACGATCCCTTACATTTATGAAAAATGACCATAATAGGAATCTTATGATATTTTTTATTTTATTCCATAGTACTCTTCATTTTTCCTTGGAAATTATTTACATTATGCCTTTATTTCCCACACATAACACATTTCTTTTTTCCATTGAGACACATTCCTGGGTGTCTCCATCCCCATTTCGGGCATGATGAAAATTGATATTTCTTCTCTCCATGGTCTCCATAGCTAGACCTCTTATCATTCACTGCCTTTCTATTCTTTGTTGACTCCGGGAGTGGGTTAATATATATGATTTTGATCATATTTTTGGAAAACTGATTTCACATGAACACGATATCTTTTACGCCTATAAAAATTCCATTTTTTTGCTCAGTGACACCACCATTCCCACCTTGTACATCATTCTCATAGTTACTATGACTTCCTTGGAATCCTTCCATTGTCTAAAACCAGAAATCATTGTGTGAGTAATATTAGTCATAAAATTATTTAGAGAATATCATGACCCTGTATTTTTAATTTGAAACACCATAAGATTATACGAGGTCATTTATTATAATATTATATTAAAATAATTCAAATCATTTTGTAAATAAAATGTAAATTATCCTAAGTATATCCCATGGGAGTGTCATAACCAAGAGTACAACAAAGCCCGTTTTCGTGAACCCGTTCCCGTTCGAGTCTAGCTCAGTGCGGTTTTTTCAGTCTTTACAACTAGGTATATCTCTAATAGAGCCACCTCTACCTACTCTTATCCAGACATGGATGTATTTCCGGGAAAACTCACAAAATCATTACAATACAACAATTCGAGGAAGTTCTTCTATACTAATCCTCAAAGTCTATCATAGGGATATGTTCTCTAATCAAAGTTTATCTAAATCTTTTTCCAAGTCTTGTAGTAAAATTCCTATGAAACCAACTATAACACCTCGACCCTAGTTACACAGAGTCGGTGCATTATTACATATCATTGGCATGACCACAAAAGATCAGGTCTCGAATTACCGATTAGTTTAGTAGACTTGGAATCACTAGATACATTAATACTGATTACAATACATCATAAAGTGAAATACTACAATAAAATCTTGTCTATAGAGACCAAAATCATATCCTCATACCATCCCATAAGGTCATTCATAAAATAATTCATCACATCTTGGGAAAAATAAAACATATAATGGGGTGAGCGCAGATGCTCAGTAAGGATAACAATATAGTATAAAAATTCATAAATAATCATACAAATTTAAGGAAATGTTTAACTAAAACAAAATCCTTTTAAACATGAACATTAGCATAATATGGCAATGATAAAATGAAGTAATTCCATTTACATATTCACATGTATATTCTACTAGTGGAATAATCACATGAAATATTAATACCAACTTTAATAATAATGGAATTCATAATACCAGACTATCATAACCACATAGTCAAGGCCTTGTGCGAAGACTACAAATAAGATTTTTTCAAGGCCTTGTACCAAGAAACTAGTTTGCCTCATGAGACATATCGATGCATCACAGAGCTATAGCAGGCTCCACCTGTCACTTACTGTAAGGCCCCAGCCTTCACCCTTTCTTAATCATGATTTATTACAAGATTACACATTGAGGATATTTTCAGGTTTAGAGTTTTAGAGAATTAGAACATAAAACTTGCATTACATTCCACATATAAAAAAAGTGGTTACATAAAGATAGTATTCATTTCTCCCATTAATGGAAACATATTTAAAATAAAACACGGATTCATTCTTGAAACTTCCTTGACACTATCATCATATCATGTACCTTTACCTTGACCTGTGAAAAAAATTTCAAAAAAACATAGGATGAGCATAAAAAGCTCAGTATGGGTTATAAAAATATACAATGGAAACATAAGTTCATATATACATAAGAATGAAATCACACTTTACCCATAAATCATAAGCACTTTAACATACCTCATCAAATCATAAATAAATCATAGAAATCATAAGACATAAAGGTAACTTGAGGCATTCATAACATTCTTACATTGGGAGTAACCCTCTTGGTTACGTTTGGAATACCCATCACAATATATTCCCTAAATATATTTTGAGAAACATTAACGTTTCAGTCCTTCGTGTTACCCATTGCGTTGGAGAGCTATATCGGGATCACCCCCCCCCCCCCGTAGTTTATCACGGATCCACCCGTCTTCATAATAATGCCCAAGAACCTCAACATAATCGTATCACATAAAACATGAATAAAGGAAACATAACATTTCCACATTTCAATCACAAGATATCAATACAACACATTGATATAAAAACATTATGAACACCATTTTCAATACCAAAATAAAAGAAAAGTAAATCATGGTATTTATTTTTCTTTTAAAAAAAGGTATGGCTTGTAGAGGATGCCGAAACTCAAATAATGGTCATGGCGGCGGAGAAGTCATTGTCGCCGCATACGTAAGACATAAACATTCCATTTTGTTGTTTAGTAAAACGCTTCGTATAAAAATGATTCCTTTTGGATAAATGTAAAACACAAAGGGGTTTATACACCTTATAAAAGAAGGTTGTGTATAAAACAAAATATGCCTCTATGAAAGGAGATTGAGACGAAGTACCATACCTCGGGTCCGACTTGACTCGGTCATTCTTTAATCTCATGAATAATAAACTTGAGTTAATTTATACTTGTTTAAGAACCTTTTTAAAGTTCATTATTCCTTTTATATCACTTATTTCCATGTCATGAACACTATGTAATTATTTAAGTTAATAATGGTCGTTTTAACGATCATTGATACTTCAGTCAAAAATAAACCCTTTATAATTACAAGTTGTTCATGTATCCATTATATACAGAATTATAATCTTGATGTATATATCATATATATCATATATATCCAGTATATACATGATTTTATAATATTACATAATCATTTAGAGGTAAGAAATGAAATGCACCGTTCATGGAGACGGTAAGCCGTACGTACGCATGAACGCTACTTTCATTTCAATTTCGTATTTTATAGAATGGAATCATAATGATATAAAGGTATATTATAATTCCAGTGTAATATCATATATAATATCATAACTTCATCCTTTATACGTCACACATATGGTATTAACGAATCAAATCACTTTGAGGGGGCGGTAGTCCGCACTTCCTTAAATGAAGATATCACGTTTACCCATAATGGAAACCATAAAGGTATGACAAAAATGAAAAATACAGAAACTTAAGTAAAACATAAGAATATTATATATCATATATAAATATAGCGTCATCTTAATGACCACCTTTGAAGGTGTTAAAAGAATGTTGAATAATCATCGTTGCGGGAGGCAGAAATTCGCCACCCACGGAAACAGTATGTTATTTAACCATTAGATATAGGTGTGTGTATCTGTAGCATGAATCCTTATTATAACATCATCCTAGTATATTTAAGATACTGGAGTTCTTACAAAAGAAATGAATAAAAAGAGTTTAGAGGGTTGGAGAAGCAAAAAAAAAACAAAAGGACTCAAGTGAAGACATTACCTTTAAATCGGGTAACTCCCTATGGTTTCAGCTCAATGGATTCCTTGGGAATACTTTTTCCCGATGTGAGGCTTCATGGAGTAAAAGAGGGATGTGGAGAGACAAACTGGGCAGAGGTTGGTCGAGCCAAAGGCTTTGGAAGTGTGGGTAAGGAGGTAGAGGCGGGGGCCTTTTATAAGAGGAGAGGATGGGCACTCATGGAATGTAAAGAAATGTTACTTTATTTTAAAATGATTTTCGGATTAAAAAGGTCCCAAATTGATATAATTCGAGGGTAAGGTGATAAGGGTTCGAAATCCACCCATACAATACATTTTGGACATGTTTAGGTCATATATTTTACATTATCATTTCATTTTATTTAAATCCTTTATTAATGAGGTAATCGTTGCATCATCATGATGTCATTGATAATTTAATTTATTTAAAGTCTAAAAATAATGAAACAAATACTATGATGTAGGAAATATTTTTATATTTCCAATGAATATTTAAAATAAAAAATCTGACTTGTATAACCCCATTTAAAATTGTTTTAGTAAAATAACTCATGTTTGTGTCATTTTAACTTTTACATTAAATAAAAAGTTATTTATGTCATTTCCCAACCAAAGTGGCTCAATGGCGTCCCCAAGTTGACCCATGGATTTTCTTGGTCGTCCATGACACGTCCAATGAGGGTAGTACATGTGTCAAGCTCATCTCACATTATTAAAACATTATTGTTACCTTAAACTACACTAATTACCTCTAATCGCGATTAAAAACTTAAAAGTTACTATTCAAAAAAGATATTTTAATCCCATTGAACCACATTTTACTTCTTAATGACAACCATGTATGTCGGATTTTTTAAATTCAAATCATAGAAGTGTCAAAGTTTCATTTAAACGAAAAAATCAGTTTCTTTAACTACCACTTAGTGGTTTCACTATTCATCAAAAATTGATGTTTTTCAGAAAAATTCCTAAACTTCACCCTAAGATATATTTGATATTCTGAATTCAAAAATGATGTCTATTTTAAAAAATTAAAAACATATAATATGCATTAATTAATTTATTAATTAATTCCCGTTGTCATGACAAATAGCGTGTTTTTATGAAACAATAAGTATCAAACGATTGACACTAGTTTAAGTCCAATTTCAAAGTGAAATTGATTCCAATGACCACTATTGGATTAAATGGTAAAATTATATTCTAATTTCACATTAAAACCAATTAAAAATATAATCTAATCATATAAATAAATTAGATTAAAAAGAGGTTTTGAATTAAAATACGACATTTTTTACTATTCATTAAAAAATGAACTTTATCGGAAAAATACCCAAAATTCACACAAAGTAAATTTTGATGTCCCAATCAGAAAGAATAAGTTTATTTTGACAAACATAGTTTATAAAATTTTCAAAATATAGATTTAAAAATGGTTTTCCATTAAAAGGAAGTAAAACAATCTTTTAATAATATTAGTGTATTCCATGCTTAAGATTAGATTTATTTTCATTTTAAGCCTCTAAAACACTATCTAATTCATTAATAGGCATAGATAAAAATATCTACTATTCATTACTTACATGGGATGTTACATCCTTCCCCCCTTTAGAAAATTGTGTCCCCGCAATTTATTTACTTCTCGATTAAATGGGGGTACTTATCCCTCATTGCATTTTCAGATTCTCATGTTTCCTCTTCCATCATGTGGTTTTTCCACAAAACCATTACCTAATGAATCACCATATCCCGTAACACTTACTCCCTATGGTCATGAATCTGGACCGGTTGTTCCTCATATGATAGGTTCTCTTCCAGCTGAACTACCTCTGGACTCAAAACATTAGATGGATCTGGCATGTACTTTCTCAGCATCGAAACATGAAAAACATTGTGTACCTAAGATAAAATCAGAGGTAAAGACACCCAGTATGCAACTGATCCAACTATCTCCAGAATTTCATATGGTACAATGAACCTTGGACTCAACATTCCTTTCTTACCAAATCACATCACACTTTTCCATGGTGATACTTTTAGAAAAACCTGATCACCTACCTCTAAAGATAGTCCTTCCTCCGGTTATCCGCATAACTCTTCTTCCTGCTCTGAGCTGTTCTCATGTGTTTTTGTATCAGCTGAACTTTTTCGGCCAACTCATCTACCAATTTTGGTCCCATCAACTTCCTTTCACCCACTTCATCCCAGAAAGCTGGAGTTCGACACCGCTTCCAATATAATGCCTCAAATGGTGCCATCTGTATACTGGAATGAAAACTGTTATTATATGAAAATTCAACCAAAAAAAGACGTTGGTACCAACTTCCATGATAATCCTTCGAACAAGATCGTAGCATATCCTTCAAAGTCTGAATCATTCTTTCTGACTGCCCATCTGATTGAAGATGAAAAGCTGTACTAAAATTTAATTCAGTACCTAATGACTTCTAAAGTCCTTTCTAAAAGTTATAAGTGAACCTGGGATCACGGTCAGATACAATGGAGAGAGGAACTCCATGTAACCTGACTATCTCTTTAAGATAAAAAGGGGAAAGTATATCTAGGGAAAAAGTATCTCTTATAGCATAGAAATGAGCAGATTTAGTCAAGCGATCAACAATAACCCAGATTTCATTATTACCTCGAGGGGTATTCGGCAATCCCACAACGAAGTCCATGGATATATTCTCCCATTTCCACTCTGGCACTTGTAAAGTCTGAAGAATCCCTTTCGGTAACTTCTTCTCTGCTTTAACCTATTGACAAGTCAAAAACTTCACAGTAAAATCAGCAATATCTCTTTTCATTCCATCCCACCAGTAATACTCCCGCAGATCTCTGTACAACTTAGTACTGGCAGGATGAACTGAAAATGGAGAACTATGAGCTTCACATAACAACTCTCTCTTCAACTGCGAATCACAAGTCACACACAATCTCCTCCCAAATCTCAAAACACAATCATTATCAATGTTGAATTCAAGGAACTTACCTTTCTGAACCAGCTATACCTTTTTCTGCAACTCACTGTCTTGCTTCTGTGCTTGCTTGATTCTGTCTGATAGGGAAGATTTCAATGATACCTAAAACAAAAAAGAAGAACATCCTGTACCAACAACTTCTATGCCAAAGTTCATAAAATCCTTATCCAAAGGATCACGTTCCAACCACAACATTGCTAATGAAGCATTACTTTTTCGACTCAAAGCATCAGCCACTTTATTTCCTTTTCCCGGATGGTAATGAATTGTACAATCATAATCCTTGATTAATTCTAGCCATATCCTTTTTCTGATGTTCAACTCTTTATGAGTGAATATATACTTTAAACTTTTGTGATTAGTATATATTTCACACTTTACTCCATAAAAATGAAGCCTCCAAATTTTTAAAGCGAAAACAACAGTAGCTAATTCCAATTCATGTGTAGCATAATTTACCTCATGAGTTTTCAACTGTCGTGAAGCATAAGAAATTACCTGATCATTCTGCATTAGGAAGCAACCATTTCCCTTCAATGATGCATCACTGTATATAAAAAACTCACCATTCTTGGAAGGTAGTGCCAAAACTGGAGCATTCACCGATCTTCTTTTCAGTTCCTGAAAGCAATCATCACATTCTTTTGTCCAGATAAACTTAACACCCTTCCGAGTTAGCTTAGTCATTGGTCTAGATAACCGTGAAAAATTTCCAACAAACCTTCGGTAATAGCCTTCCAAACCAAGGAAACTATGAATCTCTGTTACATTTCTGGGTCTTGTCAATTCTTCAACAACCTTTGTTTTTGAAAGATCAACATTTATCCCATCTTTAGAAACAATGTGACCAAGGAATGAAATTTGTTGCAACAAAAACTCACACTTGCTGAATTTCCCATACAATTTCTTTTCTTTAATGGTTTGCAAAATAACCCTTAAATATCTTTCATCATCCTCTTTAATTTTAGAAAACACCGAAGTATCATCAATAAACACAACAACGATTTATCACCTTAGTCAACTGAGCCATCACTGCCACAAACTGTTCAATTCTCATTCTGACCATCTCAGGATACTGATTTGAAAGGTCATTTCCCCCTGTACGCCTTCCCAGAAAATCTATTCTGTTTCCTCTATGATAAGCCATTCTTAAAGCAGAAATATCTTAGGAGAAGCAACATGGTAATCTTCAAATGATATATCATTTCAATTTGATCATAATTTTTTTTGGATAATCATTTAATTGAATTATAACTCCTAAAGTTATCTAAACCGACCTCTGATACCAACTATAAGGCCCCGACCTTAAACCTTAATTAATCTTGAGTTATTACAAGATTACACATTGAGGATCTTTTCAGGATTAGAGTTTTAGAGAATTAGAACATAAATCTTGCATTACATTCCACATATAAAAAAAGTGGTTACATAAAGATAGTATTCATTTTTCCCATCAATGGAAACATATTTAAAATAAGACATGGATTCATTCTTGACACTTCCTTGACACTGTCATCATATCATGTACCTTTCCCTTGACCTGTGAAAAACATTTCAAAAAAACTTGGGATGAGCATAAAAAGCTCAGTATGGGTTATAAAAATATGGAAAGGAAACATAAGTTCATATATACATAAGAATGAAATCATAATTTACCCATAAATCATAAGCACTTTAACATACCTCATCAAATCATGAATAAATCATAGAAATCATAAGACATAAAGGTAACTTGAAGCATTCATAACATTCTTACGTAGGGAGTAACCCTCTTGGTTACGTTTGGAATACCCATCACAGTATATTCCCAAAATCTATTCGGAGACACCTTAACGTTTCACTCCTTCGCGTTACCCAGTGCATTGGAGAGCTATATCGTGCTCACCTGCCCTTAGTGTATCACGGAACCACCCGTCTTCATAGTAATTCTCAAGAACCTCAACATAATCGTATCACATAAAACATGCATAAAGGAAACATAACATTTCCACCTTTCAATCACAAGATATAAATACAACACATTGATATAAAAACATTATGAAAACCATTTTCAGTACCAAAATAAAAGAAAAGTAAAACATGGTAATTATTGTTCATTGAAAAAAAGTTATGGCTTGTAGAGGATGCCGAAACTCAAATAATGGTCACGGCGGCGGAGAAGTCGTTGTCGCCGCATACATACGACAAAAACATTCCCTTTTGTCGTTTTGTAAAACGCTTAGTATAAAAAAGATTCATTTTGGATAAACATAAAAGTCAAAGGGGTTTATACACCGAATAAAAGAAGGTTGTGTATAAAACAAAATATGCCTCAATGAAAGGAGATTGAGATGAAGTCCCATACCTTGGGTCTGACTTGACTCGGTCGTTCTTTAATCTCCTGAGTAATAAACATGAGTTAATTTATACTTGTTTAAGAACATTTTTAAATTTCATTATTCCTTTTATATCACTTATTTCCATGTCATGAACACTGTGTAATTATTTAAGTTAATAACGGTCGTTTTAATGATCATTAGTACTTGAGTCAAAAATAAACCCTTTATAATTACAAGTTGTTCTTGTATCCATTATATCATGAATTATAATCATGATGTATATATCATATATTTCATATATATCCAGTATATACATGCATTTATGATATTACATAATCAGTTAGAGGTAAGAAATGAAATGCACCGTTCATGGAGACGGTAAGCCGTACGTACGCATGAACACTATTTTCATCTCTATTTCGTATTTTATAGAATGGAGTCATAATTATATAAAGGTAAATTATAATTCCAGTGTAATATCATATATAATATCATAACTTCATCCTTTATACGTCTCACATATGGTATTAATGAATCAAATCAGTTTGAGGGGGCGGTAGTCCGCACTTCCTTAAATTAAGATATCGCGTTTACCCATAATGGAAACCATAATGGTATGCCCAAAATGAAAAATACAGAAGCTTAAGGAAAACATAAACATATTATATATCATATATAAATATAGTGTCATCTAAATGGCCACCTTTGAAGGTGTTAAAAGAATGTTGAACAATCATCGTTTCGGGAGGCACAAATTCTCCATCCACGGAAACAACATGTTATTTAACCATTAGATGTAGGTGTGTGTAGGTGTAGCTCGAATCCTTCTTATAAAAACATCCTAGTATATTGAAGATACTGTAGTTGTTACAGAATAAATGAATAAAAAGAGTGTAGGGGGTTGGAGAAGCAAAATAAAACAAAAGGACTCAAGTGAAGACATTACCTTAAAATAGGGTAACTCCCTTTGGATTGAGCTCAACGGCTTCCTTGGGAAGACTTATGCCCGAAGTGAGGCTTCAAGGAGTAATAGAGGGATGTTAAGAGAGAAAATTGGAAGGGTTTGGCCGAGCTAAATGCTTTGTATGTGTGGGTAAGAAGGTCGAGGTGGGGGATTTTATAAGAGGAGAGGAGGGGAACTCTTGGAAAGTAAAGAAATGTTACTTTATTTTAAAAAGATTTTCGAATTAAAAAGGTCCCACATTGATATTATTCGAGGGTAAGGTGATAAGGGTTCGAAACCCACCCATCCAATAGGTTTTAAAAATGTGTAGGTCATAGATGTTACATTATCATTTCATTTTATTTAAATCCTTTATTAATGAGGTAATCACTTCATCGTCATGATGTCATAAATAATTTAATTTATTTAAAGTGTTAAAATTATAAAAAAAATACTATGATGTAGGAAATCATTTTCTATTTCCAATTACTATTTATAATAAAAAATATGATATTTATAACCCCATGTAAAAATTTTTGTAGTAAAATAACTCATGTTTGTGTCATTTTTACTTTTACATTAAATAAAATGTTATTTATGTCATTTCCCAACCAAAGTGGCTCCATGGGGTCCCCAAGTTGACTCATGGATTGTCTTGGTCGGCCTTGACACATCCAATGGGGGTAGGACATGTGTCAAGCTCATCTCATGTTATTAAAACATTATTTTTACCTTCAACTACACTAATTACCTCTAATCGCGATTAAAAACTTAAAATTTACTATTCACCAAAAAAAATTATTTTAATCACATTGAACCACATTTTACATCTTAATGAAAACCATGTATGTCGGATTTTTGAAATTAAAATCAAAGAAGTGGAAAAGTTTCATTTAAACGAAAAATCAGTTTCTTTAACTACCACTTAGTGGTTTCACTATTCATCAAAAATTGAAGTTTTTCAGAAAAATTCCAAAACTTCACCCTAAGCTATATTTGATATTCTGAATTCAAAAATGATGTCTATTTTACAAAATTAAAAACATATAATATTCATTAATTAATTTAATAATTAATTCCTGTTGTCATGACAAATAGCGTGTTTTTATGAAACAATAATTATCAAATGATTGACAATAATTTAAGTCCAATTTCAAAGTGAAATTGATTCCAATGACCACCATTGGATTAAATGGTAAAAATATATATTAATTTAACTTTAAAACCAATTCAAAAGACAATGTAATCATATAAATAAATTAGATTAAAAAGTGGTTTTGAATTAAAATACAACATTTTTCACTATTCATTAAAAAATGATCTTTATCGGAAAAATACCAAAAATTCAGACAAAGTAAATTTTGATGTCCCAATCATAAAGAATAAGTTTATTTTGAAAAACATAGTTTATTAAATTGTCAAAAGATAGATTTAAAAATGGTTTTCCATTAAAAGGCAGTAAAACAATCTTTTAAAAATATTAGTGTATTCCATGCTTAAGATTTGATTTATTTTCATTTTAAGCCTCTAAAACACTATCTAATTCATTAATAGGAATAGATAAATATATCTATTATTCATTACATACTTGGTTTGTTACACTTACTAAGCCCAATCCCTTTCTCATTTGAAATTTTCGAAACAAAACATAATCATTTGTATTGAAACTAGCATACGAAATGTCAATACATTATCTGCAATCCATGAATGGTACAAAAATAAGACATCCATAGTCAAAAATAAATAATTCAATACAATATAGAAGATTTTATTGTAATAGATTAACCTCAATAGATAATAACGGAGGATATTTAAGTAGATGAAAATAATAATTAAAACTATTTGAGAGAAATATCCCTTTTTATTGAAAACATTTAAAATCACACTATTTGAAAAGAATCCATTTAAAAATATATTTCTGAATAATACTGTCCCATACAAATTAGAAACATTTAAAAAGTGTTTTAATTTTAAAACTTTAATGTCTATATAAATAAATCATTAAACCCATTTTTAAAACGTGGACATTAATGAGAAATATTTAGAATAATAAATCATTTAAAAAATATATAATGATATTTTAGTTAGAGTTCCTAACCAATAGAGAGACTCTTGAATACAAATAATTGAGGTAATAATTTTTTTTAATATCATGATAATAAAGGGATTCATGATATACTATGTCAAAGTACAATATATACTCCATATAAAAGTGATTTGGTGTATAACAACAATAAAGTCTCAATGGAATATAATTTGAGATGAAATTGCTTATAAAGTCTGTATCATTAGGTTAAGGATAAATCAAAAAATTAATTATGTGTGAAAAATATAAATACACTCAATATGATTGGATATTCAGTGTAAATCAATCAGAGGACATTCAAATATATTCTTGTAAAAATAACACCAATGAATTGGATATTTAACTCCACAAATTGAGATTGAGTTAAAATTAATCTTATCAAGGTCATATCGTTGAATTGAGAATTTATAAATGGTGTGATTATTTGTATCAAATGTATATCCACATAAAGGGGTGTGTAAATTATGACATAATAAAATGAATACTGATTCCACACAAAATCATGGAGTAAAATAATCAATGAAGTATGTGTAAAGATGAATGAGTGGAAATCGAAATTTCAAATTCCCTTATCAATTTGGTAACTTACAAAAAATACACCCATTAAAGAAGGATCATACAATAATGATGTAAATATCAATAAATTAAATTATATTACACAATAAATACAATCATTGGGAGTACACACACCACATGCAATAAATAAGTGGTGAACAATGGAAATATCACTGAATTAAAAGTGAGATAAGAAACCCATTACATTGTACTTTTTCCATGGTAGAGGGTACGTTAACATCCATTTTAGTGGTGAAATAATTTTTATTTAATTATAAGCGAATCATATACATTAATTTGATATCATATATGATCTTCTAACATTGATTTTTTGATAATATCTTACTATTATCGTCGTTTCTGGTGTTAACATAATTGTTTTCCTTTATATTCTTTGTTATGGGAAACATATATATTATGGATGGGATGTATATTACTCATATCCAGAATGATATCATGTGTCTAAAAATTATTTTTAATCATCAAATGAAATTTATTCTTGAATGGATATGATGGGGAATGAATCGCATAGCCTTCGTGGAGATAGTAATCTGTACTTACGCACGAGCGACAATATAATTCTTTTTATATTAAAATAATATGTAATTGGATGGTATATCATATATAAGGAATCATTATAAAGTTATATTTATTATTTACATTAATTACACATCATTATTATACCCATCCAAATAATAATATATTGAATAACAATTACACCATGATGTGGAGACATTAGGTCGTACGTACGCACTTATAGTGACATGTCAATAAAAGGATAGATAGAAAACTGAATATGGTTGTACCATATTTATAATAACATCATAAAATATATAAGATACTAAATTTGTCATTTTATAATGGAAATAACAAATAATGAAAAGAGGAAGAAAAAAAGAACTTGAAAGGGGGTGGAAAAATCATTACATTTTCTTTGGGTCATTCCTTTTGATTTGATCAAAAGGGATCCTTATTTTGTCTTTAAGACCACTGTTGGGCCTCTAGGATGAATTGACGGAAGTTTATAGGATATTTGGGCAGAATTATCCCTAACGAAAATGCTTTTAAGGTATGAATTAGAGAGAAGGAGGAGTTCCCTTTTATAATTGGGGTGAGGGGAACCTTAGGAAAAACATAAAATATTATTTTATAATTAATTCATATTTGGTTTATAATTTCTCCAACATGATTTATTTCGAGGCTATGGTGGTTATGGGTATAATTACACTCAACGAATAGGTTTTAGACAGGTTTGGGTCACTTTATTAACCTTATCTTTTAGTTTTAACTCATAGTTAATTAGTTTGACATTTACCATGTCTCTTTGTATTTTTATATTATATGGTTCATAAACCTAATATAAACATCCATGAGACCCCCAGCTGGTTCATTAATTATACATATATCGTTACATAAGTCCTTTGACAGAGCCTTAGATTTTTAGGAATATTATATCAATTAAAATTATAATATTTGTTTTAAAAACTCTTTTTTGTCGATTTTGACACTATTTGTAATTTTATTTTTGTGAAAATAATTAAAGCATTATTACTTAGAAAACTATTTATCTAACCAACCCTAATATGTCATATTAACCTAGTAATTAGTGGAATTCATAAAAATTATCAAATTACATTTATTTGGATATTTATAATATTAATTATTTTAATATATCATTAATTAGGTAATTACTGCATCGCCATTGTGTCAAAATTAAATTAAATTATTAAATGTATTAAAATTATAAATAAAATACCATTATGCAGGAAAAATTTTTATATTTCTAATGAATATTTATAATCGAATTTATCTTTTGTATGTCTATATATTAAAAATGTTTTAGTTATTAAACATTGATTTTAACTCTTTTAACTCTTCTTAGAATTAAATAATAATAAATGTCCTAATATACTCCATGTGCACCAAAGAGGATCATATATTATTTATAAGGATATTTTTGGTCGAATTATACTTAGCAAATATAATTATTACATGGCTTAGGTAATAATAATATCAGTTTTACCCTTTATTACCCTATTTACTTTTAATTGTGGAAAATAACAGTAAAAAGTTACAATTCACCAAAAAAAATTATCTTATTGAACTACATTTTACTCACTGATAATAATCGTGTCTCTCATATTTTTTAAATTCCACTCATAAAAGAAAAAAAATTATGTTTTATGTGAATTTAAAAATTCTACTAGTAGGTGGGTAAGAGACGGTGAAAAGTTCAAAAAAAATTTATATATCTAAAATTATTTTAAACCAACTCAAATGAATTAAATTGAACTTATATTGGTATTATTTATCTATTTTTACCTTAATTAAACTTAAATAAAAAAATTAAATAAGAATTTTTTTTAATCTATAACTGATTGTTTTTCACTATTTATCAAAAATTTATTGTTTTCAGAAAAATACCAAAAATTCACCCTAAGATAATTTTAATATTCTGAATCCAAAAAAGAAGTCCATTTTGAATGATAAATTTTATAATATTTCAAAAATTGGGTATTAGTAATCATAATGGCTAGTTTGATTGGTTGTGGTGTGTGTTAGAACTCGAAGTTGTGTACAACACATGTTATTGCATTATTCAAAGGGAAACATACCGTGGAAGCCTGAAGTGTTACATTGTTGATGATGAAGTGATTAAATATGAATAGGTAACAACCTATCTCATGGGAGAGGTCCATAAAATGGAATATTACTTCTTGAAATTTGTAATCAATGCCCATATTAAGAACATGATGTGGATCCATAGGTGGATCTATAAGATTAATCATTGGTGTCTCATAACCATCCACCCCAGGTACATGGTATCCACTACCTTCATGGAATACATCCCAAGGACATCATTGTAGAATAATTCTACAATTCACAACACATTCCTCAGAATTTGTTTAATAAATTAAATGTATTGCATTTTTTGAACATAGGAAAAGAGTAAATACATCCTATAGAAACAACCACAGATCAATGTTAATTTTAAAATCCATGTTTATATGATAAAAAGAGACCACAAAATTCCATAATAATGAAAGAGAGACCCCAATAACCCCCACTAAGGCCAGAATTGTGTCTAAATCTATATGATTGATACATATAATATTGATTATATTTCTATTAAAAACAAATATTTATTTCAAAAGTGTGCTTTATCAAATATTTAAAACACATTATAGTGGTTGAATCATATGATTTACCACTTTCTAATCAATAAGGGACCATAATCCCCGTGATCCAAATTGTGGCATCTATCCAACTCACACAATAACATGTTTCATCTCATGAATCCAATGTTCCATATCTCATCATGACATAATCCACATGTTAAGATATGTTATTAATCCCTTTTAAAAAAACAAATTTAAGATTTGGTAGGCACATTATATATCAATTATGTTTTTCTAATAAATGTTATAAATTACTCAATAATTTAACACATATAACATGAAAATATATATATAATGGAATAATGCAGGCTAAAAACATAGTGTGAAAAAATGTATGTCATATTAAATATACTATACGAAGTTTGTTGCATGAACTCATGAAAAGAACGTATTTAATTAGGTCTAATAAGGAAATTATAATTCAAATAAAATAAAGATTAGTAACCTCATAAACCAATTGTGTCACTAAATGTTGAAATAATATCAACAATATATAGAAAAATATTAAGAATAATTATATTTGTAGAAGCATGGCCTTTACCTTGAACATTGTTTCATGACGCCCAAGAATAGCTTATAACCATGTTCTAAGAGTTACATGTCTCTAATATATTCTCTCCATAGAGTAAATAAAAAGTAGAACTTCTCTGATACAAAATTATGATGTCCAAACCCAAGATCCACTAAACACATATCATGAACCAGTTAGTCACCTAGCCTCAATAATTCTTCTTTGTTTTCTAGTGGATTCTGACTAGGAGTGTTGGTGTAAAGGTGGTATGGTGGGGATAATATACCCTCATATTAGAGTAGAATAGTGTATAGAAAAGATAAAAATATAATAACAGAATAATATTCAATTATAAAAAATAAATAGACTAACAATTAATGAATAAACAAAACTAAAAAATGGAAAACAGTAACCAAAACCCTCTATGGTAGTGTCTGATACATGAATTCATGGTATATTGTAAAAATAAGGAATGGGAATATAGAAGTACTCTATAAAATTGTAAAAATGACAAAAAGGATAGTACTTATCTATAAGTATCTCGAACATTCACCCGATCCTCTGCTACAATGTTCCAACTAGCTGTGTAATTCATAATCCTATAGCAGGTCCCATTATATTATCAACACCTATAGAAAGATTATCTTAACAAGTAAAAAATGAAAACTATATATGGTTTGAGAGAAAAATCAATGTATATGACAACCAACGGTGTGTACATTTAATCTGAGTAGTGATCATAACTAAACAGTTTTTAGGTATTTGTAGATAATTAAAACAGTGCTAAAATAAATAACTAAGCCACATAGGATCCTATATGACACCTGGTGAGTCTACCTTTTTCGTCCCTCATCCATAAGTAGTATAAAATCATATTAATATGTATTAGAAGAGTAGTATCATATATATAGTTATTTCAATATTGTGTCAACTTATATGAACCAAGTGTGGGTGAAACTTCCAATGAACATATACATAGAATACTAAATATGGAATTGATTGGGTCATAACTTAATCTTCACTAACTAGTCAAATGTGCCTAAACTATTATGTAATACGTTACGTGTCTTACATACCGATAGGGTGTGGTATTACATGCTACATCACATGGTTTGGAGAGCCAACCATCATTGAAACACTCTAATCATGAATCAATTATGATAATGTTCATCACCCAAATAGTATCACTACAGTGAGATTCCAAGATCTCAACACCTTTTTTAAGGGATTGTGAATTCCCTACTAGATCAACATTCATTTTCATCATATCAGAACCACTGTAATTAATCATAATAAACATAACTATAATGTGGAATTACCTCACATCCAAACCATTTCTCTATCCATAAACATAATCCAACCATTATCATTTTTAACATATTACATAATGCATAAAATCATTGGACTTTCCTACTCATGTTAAATTTCTATTTGAATGATTCAATTCATTTGATTATTTTATAGAGAATAAAAAATGTAATGGCTATAATAATCTTTTTGTTAAATCTATTTAAAACCATTTGAAAAAATTTAAGAAAATACATTCATCCTTAATTAGACAGTAGACATGATCCACTCAATTAAAAAAACTAAGTCATGAAAATACCCTTTTAAAGACTCATGTGTCATGTGAAGGTGTCATGTAAAATATGCCATATGTTTTCTTGGGAAAGTATATCTACATGATGGAAAAATAAATTTCTGGTTATTTGGGTTTAAATTACTACAAATTTATCAATGGATATTTATTTTAAACACTAATTCATATGGTACAAGTATGTACTGTTCATTTTGAAAAAATTCACCCAAAAGGCCAATTCAATATGGTAGACCCATGAGGTGACTATATAAGGTATCTGTAGGCACTTAACCACCACACATAAATCAAAAAATATGTATATAGGTGAATTGGTCACTAAGACACAAAGGGTCAATATAAAAGAGATTATCAGAAATCGATGATATATTGAACTGTGGAATAATTACAAAACGACCAAATCTCAATTAAAAAAAGATGTGACCATGTACCTCAAGGTCGTAGATGAATCATCACTCGATATTATCCCTCTATTATAAGTGGTTTAGAAGAGATATGAGAAATAATTTAATACACTATATAAACTGAAAATTATCCTACACCAAAAGTGCACACAAATCCAAATAAAAAAGAAATATGTAGCGTGAGTGACGTTAGCTTTCCCTTCAGCTATCCAATGCCTTTTCCAAATTGAGAAATGGAATTAGGATGTAGGAGTTTTTTATGATGCACGATATCGATGAATTTGAACTCTGGGAGGATAAAAACACTTCCCATATCTAAAAATGATAAAAAGGGAAGAGAAATAAGGTTTTCGAAATAAAATGGTGATTAGTGTAATATCACCCAAAAATATGGGTGGGCACATTTTGTTATAATAGTAGGGAAAAACAGTATAAATTTTTTTGTATATCTAATGTGTAAGAATTTAACTCATATATTAATGGCACACATTTCACCGAACTGTGTTCCTACCTTGTGAAATAACACTATATAAAAAACAATGTTGTTCTTTACGGCGTTTCACCTTGTCTTGTACTCTTTCAGACAAATCGTGTGGTCTACAGATTCCTTTGTCTACAAGCACATAGTTTTAGAACAAATATGTGTTCATGGTAATAGGGTTTAAACTAAAAATGTATCCCATTTATTTATCCCAACATGGGGAACCAAATTCTCTAAAAACCCATTGTTTTTTCTATGACCTTTTATAGGTCGTATTACACAATTACCAATATTGAACAATGGATACAAATTGAAAAAAAACTACATGTATCTTCATAATAAGATGGGTCTCCACATGGGTTTTATGGAAATATTTAATTAATATAGAATAAAATTATTCATTAATTTTAATATATATTACTTAAAATTATTTATTCACTTTTCTTAAAATGGAAATAAAATTCATGCATATGAATGGACATCCTTCACTCGGAACAATGTTTTCCATTTTTATCCATAACTTTTGTTAATCTATAATGTGACATCCTGGACCCTAATGTAACTTAATAGTTTCCTTGAGCCCACTATGCCACGTGCAATCATGAGGAACTCCCTAAACACTAAAGGCTAGTGATTTTCATGGTGTCATTGGGTGTGTCTGTGGGTAGACTATTCCCTCATTACTGATGTGTAGCATCATAGATTAATATAAATAGTGGTAAGTAGCATAATAAAATTAATTAATAATGGAATCAGGGTAATTTAATAAATTAAAAATGATAAAAATAATTGAATCAACTCTAATAACTTATGATGATATGGAATTTCAATTTAAAACTAGAAAACATGGATACAATAAAACATGCATCACATGTTCCACAAAATTATAAATAAAATCAATAAAATTTCCCAATCATCCCATGCTCCGGATCAGTCATCTACTATCATGATCCATCAAAACAGTAAGAAATCTTGTGTTTGAGGCTGTATGAGATCCTTTATCAACACATGCATTCATGTAATTTGTGAAAGTACCAATGGGTTCTGGATAGGGAGTGAGATAAATATCTATGAGCACCACTAATAGTGTATGTAACATCAGGCCAATTTAATGGAAATGTAACTATGTGAAATCAAGTGTATATATAGTAATGTAGTACAATGTTACAATACACCCAAGTACCTTCTTCATTCATTGGTTGGTGTACGAACATGTAACTAGTTCGTTATTTTATTGTTACCAATTTCAATAATATGTCACATGATAACAATAGTGAAGGTTCCAAGATGTAACATGGAAACCCATGTTGATAATTAATAATGATGTTCCAATGTAATAAAAAAGGAAGAATAGACCTAAAAGGTCACAAAATAATTAATTAATGTAGTCTATATAAGGGTAAGAGTGTAATGTAGGAAAAAACTCCAAGTCATTCTACAATAGGATGCCTTCCATGTTCTTGGAGTTCATCTAAGATAAAACTGGGCTAAGAAATTATGGGGACCGATGGGATTTAACCCTGGAACCATCATGTAAAATATAGACCCAAGAAGTGTAACATAGGTATAGTTTTGTATTGTATTAAGAATACTACACTATCATACCAGGAATCCAATGTTAGATAAGGATCGTGTTCTAGGTGGGTCTCCACCTAAGAATGTTGTATCCATGAATATGAACTGGGTGCCCAGTTGCTCAAGGAATTCCCTAAGGAATCCATGTTGATCATGAGTCACGAAAATCCTCTTTGATATCTACATCGTATAATATTTCATAATTATTAGACCATTACCATTAATTATTGTGAAAATGATAATTGAGATTGAAAAAATCAAATAATGTTTTAATTAATAATATGTCTATATTGTCCAAGCCTTGCCTTTCATTATAGTGACATGACCATGTCGAATGCCACCATTCATTTAATCTATTTATGGAATTTTCAATAATCATGTTTAACACTTGTACCTTCAATTAAAATTTTAAGGTGTTTTAAGGGCATTCAACCTATCATTTCATTATATATAATAAGGGAAAGTCATATACTCAGTATACTTCCCAATTTTTGTTTCACATTTAATTATCAATTGAAGCACATACCTTGGGTGGGTTAAGTTGTTATAATACAGGATAATTTATATTATTAAAATAATAATTTAAATCAATCCATTTAATATAGATAATCATACCCTTAGAATGGTCAATTTAAGTCACACCTGAATGGTGGTTAAAATGCGTCAATACACTAAATTGAAAATTATGGAAAACATCATACATGGGATGGATGGATCTGTGGTCATAACCAAAAACAACTGATGACATATATTTAAATATAGTAATCGTACAGTTATAATTATTATAATAATGGAATAAAATTTTGGTAAACAACACCTTATGAAATTGGTGGGGGCCAAACAACAAATTACAAAGTAAAATAACAGGAGGGTTGAGTTATAGACCACCCAACATAGGTATGTACAACTCTAGTCCTCTTGTATTGGAGTATGAATTTTCCTGGAAAGAAGTATATAATTGAACAAGGTAAAAACAATCACACATCGATAAATAGGTCAAGAGAAAGAGAGATGATGAACTACTCAAATAGACTCAAGTAGTTTCCATTGCACATTCAATATGATGAATGAAAGATTTAACATATCTTGAATGATGGAAATCTCTTGTTCCCATGAATTGTCCAAAAAATTACAAGAATGATATAAAATGAGACTATTCCTACTATAAAATGTATTAGCGAAGAAGGATTAATTATATATTTAAATCTAAAAATGTAAATGTATTGAAAATTAGCCTTAGTATGGTTTGTGCATTGAGTTTTCCAAACCGTGCACCAACCATGGATGGGAATCTATAAGTAGGGGTCTAACACATTGTTAGTCTACAAAATTAGTGAAATATTGAGCCAACCATGTGAGATGGATCTTCATTGTAATGCATACCATCCTCATTGTAAGATCTAACCATGTGCCCTACCTACACTGTTTACTCTAATAATGAGTCTGGCCATTTTTCCACAAAAATATTTTCTAAAGACTAGAAATAATATCAGAACCACTTGGGAACATTTCGAACTCGATAGGAAACCATATAAGTTCCAAAATAAGAAATTAGACTAAAATTTAAAACATCCAACCCAGAGTGTAACATTGGGTTCTTACAAAATCCAACCATAAATGAACTTGACACCGAGCTCACCTTCCATGTGTTGGGAAACACTATCTACAAATAAACATCTAGCCATTGGGAACATTTGTCAGCCTTTAGCTTCCATGTGTCATCATGCACGCTGTCATGATTCCATAGTTCCCACAATAAATGGATAAACAGGATTCATAGGGATTTCATGCTCTAGATAATTATTCATATTATATACTCCTAAATGGTAGAATCATCATATTACACAAATCATTAAAGATCATAAGTATTAGATTGGTGATAATGACACATGTGATGTTTTGAATATTGGAAGGCATCATCTATAGCATGGTACCTATAAGGTAATAGCAACCAATAGACTACCTAAACTACACTCTCTATAATTTTAAATGGGAAAATATTTTGAGGTCACAACTTCTCTTTCTTCCCTAGCCACTTATTCCCTAGCTTGGGAGATACCTGATGGAAAACATTAACCCCAACATCAAACACTGGTGGTCATCAAAGTTGATTGACATATGATTTCTCTCTAGGCTGAGCAGTAGTCATTCACATTCTGATCCAATGAACCTATATAGATGTCTCTTGAATGATATGAGGACCCAGTAAGGATGCCTCACCTTCCTCAATACCTCACATGGGTGAACAACATAGTCTTCCATATAAGGCCTCAAATGTATCCATTTGCATTATATCCTAAAAGCTATTATTATAGGAAAACACAAAAAGAGTGATATGTTTCACCAAAGACTCATTGAAATCAAGGAAACATGCTTGTATAATATCCTTTATAACCTTTATTGTGCATTCTTCTTGTCCATAATTCATGAGGGTGAAAATCTATTCTTAGAAGAAACTATGTTCCCATACCCTTCTAGAATCGATACTTGAACCATGAAATGAAACTAGTTTCCTTGTCGAATAATATAGTACAATGGGGCCTTTATATTAACATGACCTCACTAATAGAAAATCATCCTATATTCAAAAATTATTACGTCTCATGAAAAGGAATTAAGTGAGTCACTTTAAAAAAATTACCTATGAAAAACTATATTACATTTCTACCTCAAAGTGACCTAGGTTACCTGACTACAAAGTCAATGGAAACATATTCCCATTTTCCATTATTGGATCTAAAGTAGACATAATATTTCTGATAGTATCTAGTGCTGAACCTTCAACTACTAATATGTGGAACACCTTGTGATAAAGCCTGTTATATAATGTTTTATCTCATGCAACCAACAACAGTGTCACAAATCTTATTACATTTTGGCGATTCAGTAATGAAATGCCCAATAATACAGATGTGACTCATTCATAAAATCCTCTCTCATATTTGTAGGATCCCAGACGTGGCCATGAATACTCAGGATAAAATCTCTTTCCCTAGACCAGTCTGGAGGTGGGTTTTCTCTTGATACACATTCACATAGAACCAAACCACAAGGATCTGAAAATTTTCTACCCATCAACTCCTCAAGGAGTGGAGATGTAAAGGTCTAGGGTGAGTGATATGATTTCTCATTAAATCATGGTAACTATAGAAATAACTCAAAAAGTGTGTCATTAACTTCTATTCATTAGTAGATTCATGAAAAGAATGTGCCTGAGTTTTTTTTACTCGACACATTTGTAACTACATTTCCCTTCCTAGGCATGTTGGAAAGATCAAAATCAACTGATTGTAGATATTCGATTCATATTTCAAGTCTGAGGATCATGCAACATTGGGACATGATAAATCTAGAGATTTTTGGGACGATTCACACCACAAAGTGGTCACATAAATGATATTGTCTCCATTAATGTAATGCATATATAACCGATTCTTCCACATGGTAGTGTGTTAGTTAGTTTCTATCATGAGGCCTCAACTATTGAGATCCTCCTGAAACGACTATGTCCTCCAGCATCGGTGTAATATTCATTCCTCAAGTAAATCATAGTGATAAGAGCCAGATTGACTATTTAATAAAATGTTGGAAATTGAATGATATTTACCTTGGTACTGATGGAATACATAAGCTCATCCACTAAATTCCTAGCACGTGAAATCTCATAACCTTCTAGAATTGGTACCAAGCAATATAACTTAGTGAAATGAATTGAATATTCCATTTATGACATACAACCCATCTTGAGATGCATGAAACCTCCATCTCTATCATCTCTCAACAACTATTGAATGAAATGATCATAGAATATAGTCTATAAATTTTCCCATACCATTACTTTATAGAGATCATCCTAGGCATATTTATCCCATCAACTCATGGCAGAACCACAAAGCATGTTTATGGTAAGAATGAACCTCCTCTCTAGAGGCATATCGAGATGCTCAATGGAATGAAAGGTTCACTCTAGGAAAGACTCAACAGGATGATAACTTCAATCCCCAAAGAAAGTGGGATCGTTAAATAGTTTGAACTCATTAGTCATATAATCCATCATAGTTTCATCTAGTGGAGAACCATGCATGGGATATATCAGAAATAGGAAACTATCACGAACCTATGAATTAGTTCCCAAATCTAGAGAATCATCATGTTCCTCACGTGTCACTCATAAAGGAAAGGATAGAGGTTTAAGGGCCCTTATGCCTATAACATTGTCATCACCACCCTCCTAGAATACAGTACTAGGTCATTAAGGAATAATTATTCTACAATTACAAGCACACACCTCTGCACAAGAATAAAATAAATAGATATCAGCACTAATAGAATCCGTATGAATGAATACTCACAACCCATGGAATACTACCCCAAAAACCCACTTAGATAGAAAAGTAATACTAATTCCTTAGTACAAGTTTCAATTAATTTTTCCTTTAATTACCATGTTCACTCATTTACCATTCATAAACATGATTATGCGGGATAAGGACGTGATACCATTTCATTTTACATTTCAAGTTTCACTTGATAATGGATATCCATTTCCATTGTATCAATTCATAGTTACATTATCATTAAAAACAACACCCATTTCATTATATCATAATAGATCGACTTAGTAAATTACTTATCCCAACCCAAAATGGATCATAATAACTCAGGGATTGAAACAATCAATCAGTTGATCACAACCAGTAATAATAAAAGAATATCATAAATATGACATCATCACTCAAAAATATATTGAATATCACACAATTACATTTTTCAAATTCAAATTATGGCATGAAAAAATGCATGACATGTGAATCAAGATGCTTATAATGATGCTTGTTGCAATTCTACTTATCATAATATTATCAAGTCTAGGATGAAATAAATCTTCAAAATGGGTAAAAATGATTAACTCAATATAATATGTGTGTCACCCAATGATAAAATGTAATCAAATGTATCAATTAAAAGGATAAAAACAATTATAATTTATGAAACTAGACTTTTACCTTAGACATGGGTTCATGATTCCCATCACAGTATATTACCATGTAACACGAATTCCTAATCTCTAATATATTATCTCCAAATAGTGAAGCATTAAAGGAAACTATTTTGAACTACATTGTGACATCTTGGACCTAGATTCCACATAATTGGTGACCTGATTCGAGTTGGAAACCCAGCCTCAGGAGAATCTCCACAAACTCTAAAGGCTTTAACTGGCCGTTAGGTCCTATGGTGTGTCCTTGGGGAGAAAATTTCATCATTACAAGAGTATAGAATAAATATAAATCAATTTTTAGAAGCTGTATGCATCACTTTATCAGAAACGGTATTCATGTTATCTCATCGGGTACCAATGCTGACCCAATAGGGTGTGAGATAAATCTCATTTGGCCTCCACCAATAGTGCCTATAGTATCTGGCGTTGGTAATGAAATTTAACTATTTCAACGAATGTGTATATAATGTAATGTTGTTCAATGTATCTAAATACCCATGTACCGTCTTGATCCCTCATCTGGTTTTGAACATCTAACCAGTTATTTATATTCTTGTTACTACTTTATAAATAAGTCTTATGTTAACGATAGTGAAGGTTCATATATATATATATCATGAAAACTCATACATTTTTTTAGCAATGTAGATCAGAGGAAATAACCAAGGTAAGGTAGAACTCAAGGGTCTCAAAATTATTAATGAATGTTGTCAGGATAAGGTTAATAGTGTATTCAAGGTTTCATATTCTACTATATTCCACAAATAAAATCCAACCAATTCCATGGTGTTCAACCAAGGTAAAATGGGGCTATGTAATGACTAGGCTAGATGGGATTTGACTGTGGAACATAATTTTCCAATATAGCTCCAAGGTGTGTATCCCATGAATATTTTAGTACTATAAGAGGGATGCTACGATTTCATATCGGGAATCCAATGTTTGATAAGTATCGGGTTCTAGGTGGTCCTCAACCTAAGCATGTAGTATCCTTGAATCCAAATGGGGTTCTCGAGTGCTGAAGGAATTACCTACGGAATCGAAGTAAATATTCATTTAGGACACCCTTATTTGATAATAAGTTCATGTTATATTTCATATGGTTCATGAAATTACATTTCATTAGTATGATATGTCTCATTGTCCATGAAACTATTTAATCAAGTCTTAATTACACATTAAGACCATTTTTTTCAAGTCATTCTTACCATTAGTTTGACAAGGAAATTTATAATGCATCCATTCATTTATTACATTTATGACATTTTCAATAATTATGTTTCATTATTATACCATCCATTAACTCGGTAAAGGGTAATATGTACATGCAATGTAAAAATCAATTACATATAATGATTCCAAGTCATTCTCACGACCCCCTCCCACCAAAGATGCCCTTCCTAAGCTGGCAATGTTGAAAGGGGGATAATGACCCCCGAGTCCCACCTTAAGTGGGCCCCGAGGTGCTGACTAGCACCAACGGTATGAGTTTTCACAAATATGGGAGGCATTACCCTTTTTATTATTTAAGATCAGGAAATAGGACAAGTAAACCACCAAAAAGGAAAAGAACAAGTGTATAGAAATAATCCCAAAACAATCCCACATGCATGTTTAAATAGTTCTGAAACAAGGTAGAATTAAAATAAAGATCAAAAGTACAATACCAAAAGAAACAAGAGTATAAAAAATTGCAGCAACTCCAACCGCCTCGACTAGTAGAGTCCTACATGGCCCTGGTATTCCTCCTGGAAACCTGAAAGTAAACGTAGGGTGAGCATACAGGTATACTCATTATGGAAACCTAAAGCTCTCCTGCAGAGGTGGGGAGACATCCCAATTTCCCATGAGAACAACAGAAGAAACCAAAACCTAATATGGAATTCTATCCACTCAACCTCACCAGCCACACTCACCAAAAACACAAATAACAGGTAGTAGTTGTATATAAGATCAATAGTATTGGTTAGACTGTAACATTTTCCCCCACTAGTTAGCTGCTCTTCCTAACAACGAACGTCCTGACGCTACCACACTCTTCCCGCCCGGACACACCTGGGCCACAAAACCATGTATCCTTCATGCACACACCAGGGCCTCACAACCACATATCATTCCCACACACACCCGGGCCTCACAACCACGTATCCCGCATATAGACACCTAGACCCCACAACAACGTATCCCGCCCGCACACACCTGGGCCTCACAACCATGTATCTTGCTCGTACACACCTAGGCCTCATCCTGAAGGTTCTTGGGAAAATAGTAAAACCTGCCCGAAGAGTCTTGGGATAAACCACCCAAATCGAAACCTACCCAAAGAGTCTTGGGTGTAAGGTCACCTCAAGCCAACATAGCCTAGGGAAGAAGGAGCAGGAAGGACCTAGTAACTATGGGGAAAACACCCTCTCCCATAAAATGGGAGTGTTCAGAAAAAAGTGCTCAACATGGGCGGGGTTCGATAAAACACAAAGATACATATATATATATATATGTATACCAAACACACATCCCAACCTATGGCTTCTAAACAGAGAAACTGAGCAAGTGCCTCAATACTGCTACTACAAAGCATGCATACAAAAAACAACCCCAACCCCATTTAGGTTTTCATGTTTCAACAGAATCAGTTTATTAGTTCCTTAACTATTGGGAAACTATCTACAACCAACTACATCGATCATTCGTAAAGCATCTCCCTGCAAAACACAAATCAAGTTAGGAAAACCCAAGAAACACAACCAAGTGCTTCTTATTAACCATCCAACCCCATTAATTATTATTCCCATTCCATTACCATTCCCCACCATTCATTAACACTTCCACTTTCATTTATTATTCACAAACCATAGTTCGTTCACATTCAAACCTGACCCTACACCCCACTGCCAACCACCATAACCATAACCACACTGTGCATCATCACCCCCTTGATACCATTTACTACAACCTCGTTTCCCATCACTAACATAGCATTCACACCAACCCACAAACAAGCCAACCGCAGCCCCGCTGCTCACCCGATCCACAACACCCCTCAAAAAACCCCCTTCACATAAATTAACCCCAAAAGCACCCACATGTATATTATATTAGTTTAGTTCAACCGGGGTGATCACACAAGGGTTCCATATTTTTCATTTAATCAGCCAAATTTATGTGATTAACCAATTTCCACATTCCATGATGTTCCCATACATAAACTGTCTAGAAAGATAGCTGAACATTTAATTTCTCAATCAAAGTCCCCCAAGGACCATAATTTTCAGTACGCATAATCCTATTCAATTAACAACATAATATCACATGATATAAATAATGTAACTGCATTCACAAACTTCCCATCAAAATTATATAAGCCAGTTATTATCTCCATTAAACTGGTTCAAAAAGTGTTTCACGTAAACAAGAGGACACCCACCCCTCATGATGCACAATTTAGAGAGACGAAGGTAAGATACCTACATCAATAGGTTCTGATAACAACTCTCCCCTCGGATCAACATTAGAAGACGTCTTTCAGCATCTGTCGCTTCTGGGAAAACTCGGAAAACCTCCTCGGGTGGAATCTGGGAAGGAAATACAGATCGGAAGACAAAAGATACAAGATCATAAGTTCTACCTCATCATTACGATCCTGTGGCCGCTGACAGATCGTAAATCGGAGCTTGGACGAAGAATTTATGGATGAAAGGAGCCATCAAGTCTCTTGGGAGAGCTCTGCTCAAGGGAATGGGGAGGAGAGGAGTGAGTTGAAAAGGAGGAGGGGATCCCTCCGTTTATAGGAGAGAAAAAAGTACACGAAGTGTACTTTATGGTACACGGCGTGTACTCGTCCATTTCACACGGTCACCACGCAGCTTCCAACACGGCCTTCAATGCTACACGTGGTCGTTGACTAGTCAACAGAAGGTTTTAAGGTATCACATACGCAGGGAGACACTACATCGCGTGTAGTATTGACTACACATCGTGAACTCATTTATTTCTCATGGCAAGGACAAGGCTTCAACAGGGCACATGGATTTTGACTTTTCAACACACAGTTTGAAGGTAATGCATACACGGGGAGGGACTACATGGCATATAGTATGGGATACATGGAGTGTACCCATTTATTTCACATGGAAAGGACACGAAGGTCAATATGGGTTATACCTAGAGAGGTGGTACATGTAGTGTACTCACACAACACGGCATGTACTTACAAAATTTTGGAATGTGTGGGAAATGTCCATTTTACCCTACAGAACACTTCATGACCCTCTTTTTGAAAAAAGGAATGGGATGGAGAGGTCCAGGCCATTAAATCAGATACCTCTTAAAACATTCTTGTCCCAAATAATTCAAAATCCAACCCAGAGGAACCCAACAAGATACCTCTTAGGGCCCTCATTATAACAGGAACCCATCCAACAACCCTAATTATATGTGTTAGAAATTATTATCCTATGTCAAGATATTATCCTCTTTAGGCGGCACTGACTTGCCTGCATGGGTTTAATCGCATCCTCATTAATGCATCTCGATTAAGAATTGGGACTTCCCACTTTCATTCATTAGGAATTTTCAACTTGCACTACCCCCAACACCACACAACCAACACACTGCCCGAACATGTGGTTTTCAGTAATTCCTTCTCCTATTTCGAGATATTATCCGCTTTAGGCGGCACTGACTCGCTAGCATGGGTTCAATCACATCCGCATTAATGCGTCTCGATTAAAGATCCGGTTTTTTCCTTTTTCCCAAACATCCAGACATGATACACACTTCCATAGAACAAGGAAACAAAAGGGTCTCATAACAGACATGCCAATCATTCCATATATCAAATGTACAGAGTATAACATCAAAAACAAAGCTCAGAAGAAAAAAGAAAACAAAATTCTAAACAACTCCAAGTACTGAGCATGCATCTCGGTCTCCATCTCCCAAGTGCTCTCCTCGAGGCCCCCATGCCTCAACAACACATGAACCAATATAATGGTCCGTCCACGAAGCACCTTCTCTTTACGATATTCGATTATGACTAGTCGTTCCTCGAAGGTCATGTCATCTCCCATATCTAACTCTCCCCAGTCGATAACGCGAGAGTCGTCGTGTAAGTACCAACAAAGCTGGGAGACGGGGAAGACATCATTATCCTTCTCCAACTAAGGTGGAAGGGCCAGCTAATATGCCACCTCCCCGACTCCCCTCAGCACCTCGAAAGGTCTGATGAACCTAGGGGAGATCTTACTCCCCTTCCCAAACCTCCTCCTCCCCCTTCGCGGGTAAACCATCCAGAACACATGATCTCCCACCTCGAACTCCAAGGGCCTCCTCCGACGATTAGCATAAGACTTCTGTCGGTCCTGAGCCGCCTTCATCCTCTCACATACAATATGAACATTCTTTATGGGGCTCTACACTACCTCTGGATCAAGAGTACCAATCTCACCAACCTCTCCCAGCAAATGGGTGAACAACATGGTCTTCCATACAAAGCCTCAAATGGTGCCATACCAATAGTAGAGTGGAAGCTATTGTTGTATGAAAACTCTACTAAATGCAAGTTTCGTACCCATGAGCCTCCTAAATCCAAAACGCATGCTCGCAGAATGTCCTCCAACATCTGGAAAGTCCACTCTGTATGCCCATCGGTCTAGGGGTGGAAAGAAATTTTAAGGTGTAGCTTAGTGCCAAAAGAATGTTGTAACCATCTATAGACACGTGAGGTAAACCGAGTATCCCGAACCGAGATGATAGTCTTCGGAACTCCATGCAAACACACCACCTCATCTACGTACCTCTGTGCTAATGTACTCACCGGGCCCGACTCCTTAACTGCTAAGAAGTGAGCAGATTTCTTCACTCGATCCACAACCACCCAGATAGATTCATAACCTCCCTGAGCTCTTGGTAGTCCTATGACGATGTCCATCGATATGTTATCACACTTCCACTCGGGGAAATATAATTGATGCAACAAACCACTGGGAACAATGTGTTCAACCTTTAATTGCTGACACACAAGGCACATAGCCACAAACTCGTTTCACCCCGAGCAACCAAAATTGTTCCCTCAGGCCTCGGTACATTTTTGAAACTCCCAGATGTACTGCCAAGGCTGAGCTATGGAACTCAAGGAGAAATCCCTCCCGCATCGCCTCCAGAACAAACAACCTTCCAAGGAAATACATCAGATGTTGGCTGTCCTCTAACCATCCTTCTGGAGTGTTTCCCTAGTCAACATGATCCCTCATTACTTCCACCTTGGAGTCCCCCCACTGAGACTCTTCCACCTACTAAAACAAGGAGGAATGCACCGTCATCTAAAACAAATAGCCTCTAACACCTTCTACCATTGCATCCAAGTGCAAGGCGGCCAACTCTCCCGTCACTTTCCAAGCATCAGTGGATTCCCGAACCACTTCTTTATGTGACTTCCTTCTCACGGCATCAGCAACAATGTTGCCCTTACCTTTAGTGTAAGAGATCTCGAAGTCATAGTATTGGAGAAACTTGACCCAACACTAATGTTGCATGTTCAGGTCACGTTGGGAGAAGATATAACGTAATCTCATGTGATCTGAGAAGAGCACAAAGCGCTCCCCAAAGAGGTAATGTTGCAACAACATCAGTGCAGACACTACTGCTGCAAGCTCCAGGTCATGGATGTCATAGTTATGCTCATGAGGGCACAACTGCATTGACCCATAACAGATCACACCCTTCTTCTGCATCAGTACGCACCCCAAACCAAGGCCAGAAGCATCACAAAACACCTCATACAACAACCCTTCCTCTGGAAACCTGAGTATGGGAGAACTGACCATCTTCTCCATTAGGTAGTCGAAAGCTTTCTGGCATTGCTCGCTCCATAGGAATACCCGGTTCTTCATTGTCAAAGCAATCAATAGAGTAGAAACTTGAGAGAAGTCCAAAACGAACTTCTGATTAAAACCTGCCAATCCCAGGAAACTACGAACATTGTCCAAGCTCTTGGGTGTTGCCCAATAAAAAACTACCTCTACCTTCGACGGGTCCACCGACACTCTAGGCTGAGACACTGCATGCCCAAGGAAGTGTACTTATTGTGTCAAGAACTTACACTTTGACAATTTCCCGTAAAGATGGTGTTGTCGAAAGACTTCTAAGACTACCCTAAGATACTCAACATGCTCCTCCTCTATTCTTGGGTAGATCAAGATGTCATCGATAAACACAATGACAATCCTATCTAAAAACTCTGAGAAGACAAAGTTCATGAGTCCCATGAACAGAGTTGGTGCATTCGTTACTCCTAACGGCATCACTACAAACTCGAAGTTCCCATACCGACACCAGAAAGACGTCTTTCGTGATTCCATTTTCCAAAACCCTCAGCTGATGATATCCAGATCGTAGATCAAACATAGAAAACCAACCTGCTCCCCTCATATGTTCATAGAGATCATTTATCCATTGAAGGGGGTAACGGTTCTTGACCGTTACCTGGTTCAACCTTCGGTAGTCTATGCATAGCCTGAGACCACCATCTGTCTTCTTCATGAACAAAACGGAAGCACCCCATGGGGACATGCTGGGTCGAAAAAAACCTTTCTCCATCAGATAGTCAATCTAAATCTGCCACTCTCGCAGCTCCGAAGGTCCATCCGATATGGGTCCATCAAAATCGGGCGGACACCTGTCTGTAAGTATATCCCAAACTCAACATCACGTTGGGGGGGGGAGAGTCACAACCACCTCCTAAATAACATCGAGGAACTCTCCAACAACCTTTCGGACATTCATCATCTCCGTATCAGCTGAAACCACTGATAACCCGCCTAAAAACAAGAAGAGAGGCTTTATATACTGGCTTCCTACCTGATAGCTCCTCTCGCCAAAAAAATATACATGTTGCATATCCATGTTAGAGAACATTACTCTTCTTTGGAAGCAGTCGATAATAGTAATAACAGAAAACAACCAGTAGATGCCTAGGATGACATTGTACTGGTGCATCTATAACAAATGAAAATCCCCACTAGATCGATGTGGTCCCAACATCATCCCACATCCCCGGAAAACACAAGATACGCTCGTCTGGCCTCTAACTAGTGTACTCAGCACCAGTGGTACGGAAAGTCTCTCTACATCTAGACCCAAAGCATAGGCAAGACTAGGTTCACCAAAGGAGTGCGATGCTCCTGAATCAAACAATACATAAATGAGAGTGATGAACAATCAAATAGTACCTCGCACCACCTCTGGTCATGCTGGAGATGCCAACTCTGCTGCGTGAAACTCTCCACGCCCAGCTCCTCTGCCTCTCTAATGTCGTCCACCTCCCCCACCATGCCCTGGTCGAGGTCCCTGAGCAGCACCATGAGGTCAGCCTCCTCCTGCAAAGTCTGCCCATAGAGGAGCATTGTCCTACTGCTACTGGAAGGGCCTCGCCGGCAACTGGTGCTGTTGAGGTGGGTTCTAAATCTGCCCACCTCCACCGTACTGATCTCGGGTTAGGCACCAACTCTGAATGTTCCCGAAACCTCCACAAGAGAAACACTTCGGTCCTGGGCTCATGGAAAATGGATGAGGACCTGAAGATCTGAACATGAACTGTTGGGGCCTGCTCCCCACTGGTATAGCGACCCGGCCTTTTCATACATTACTATTACATCATTTCAAAGATAAACAACATAATAGTATTACACATGGAGGATCCAGAGGTTTAGTGTCTTGGGAAAACTAGGACAACACATAACAAGTACAACATCAAGCATAAAAAAATTCATTTAATCTCTTCTTCAATGGCTTCTTAGAAGCACATGTCCTCTCCTTAGTACATGTAGCCACCTGAGGATATACATAAAAAGGGGTGAGCTAAAAGCCCAATAAGAGGATAGATAAGAACAATATAGCATGGGGTGGGCATAATCATGTCATGGGAAGAAGATCTTGAACATGAGAGGAGCATAAACAATAAACTTGAAATGTGGCAAAGCATAAAAATGAAACATCATGTCTTAGTGGTTAACTACCACGCGTACTTGTGAACAAAGCTAGCATCATGTTCATGCATCATTTCACATTTACTCATGAGATTCATCACTTTACCCAATTCATTGGAGAGCTATATAATTCTGGGCGCACCCGTCACATTTAAACATTCATATTGCGCTATATTATTCCGGGCGCACCCGTCACATCATAACATTATCATTATCATGCTTACCACATAGAACACATATCAAACATGTACATATATAACCCATGTAAAGTAATGGGTTTCATCTCATAATAACACATTCATAAGCTTTGGGTTCCCAAAATAAAGAGGGAACAACATACTTGATATAAGAACCATCAACCTTGAATGAGAGGTAAAAGGTGAGATCTTGAAAGAAGAGTTCTTTTGGAAAAAGATTTGATGGACATAAAAACCAGTTACAAACATGTATATCCCAGAACAGTAATGGAAAATATGAAAAAAAGACCTTTGAGGAGTAACCATATCAAAAATGGAGTGAAAGAGGGAGAACCCGAAGGAAGAAAATTTGTTTCGAGATTTCCCCTTACCTTGTACTCGAGTGCCTCCTTCTCTTTAATGTCCTGTATAATGACATTATATTCATTTATTAGAAATTACAGAACCTTTTATACATTAATATGGTTCATTCTGGTATCATTATTTCATATTATGTTCCTTTGGATGACTTATAGAGTTTAAAAACATTGATCGGGGATGTTCATTTTTATGGTTTTCTTGAGCGGTCCACTTTTATTCTTAAATTGATGTTTGGTTAGATCGTGGGTAAACATGCAAAACTGATATTAAATTTAATTAATGATATTAAAAAAGCTTTAATGATTTTATAATGAGTTATATTAGATCCATGTGGATGAATCATTAGAAAAGAATTAAATGAAGATTATTTGGGTTAATTTGAGCGGTTTTTTGATCATAACGAACTCATTTTAACTTTTCACTTAGTAATATGGCCATATGTTATTTCTAGAACTTAAAATTGAACATTAAACATATAAAATATTATGGTTCAACCATAAAAATGGTTTCATGACCAGATTTGAAGGTAGAAATGGAATAAGAGAACATGTCGTTTTTGAAGGTGATAAATTATCACCACATGAACAATGTTCTCTTTAATAAAATAAAAGGAAGAGGGAAAGGGTGTGGGGTGATATAATATACCATTAGAATCATAATATTACTGTATATGTATAATACAGGAGTTACTAAACAATTTTGATGAGTATAGGTAAGGATAGATCAAGAAAGGAACTTGAACTTGAAAGAAAATTAATGGAGAAGAGAGAGGGAAATTACCTTTAGAATCCTCCTCTTAAGAACCTCGTTAAGGGCCTATGCTTGGTCTTTTGATTAGACCAGGAGCTCTTGGACATGGGGAAGGGGATAGGAGAGATTATTGGGCAGAGCTTAGACAATTATTGAAGCTTGAGAGGTGTGGTGTGACAAGAGGAGGGGGAGGGCTTATTTATACATGAGGAGGGAGGTGTTTTTGGCATAAAATATTAAATAAAATAATATATCATAATTTAGACTTGTAATAGTTGTTTTTTGACATCATATATCATATATTAATATAATAAAATTCTTTTTAGGCTTTAAATATTCTTTATAATTCAAATTCATTACTTTATTAAAAGGAAAAGTGAAAGAAAGAGAAAAAGACACTTTCAGAAATCACATTTTGACTTTTGGCATTGGAATGTTCTTTTTAGGTTTGAGAATTGAATTTATTGTATTTAAAGGATCAATTTATTAAATTTAATATTTTTTGGCCGAAACTAAAGTTCTATAATGTTTATGTCATCATTACAACATTAATGATGCAATTTAGTGTACACCGATTATGCGAAAAACTGTATTTTTTACTATTCACCCAAAAATTAAAGTATTTCAGAATAAACCCAAAAATTTACCCCTACCATTTATTGACGTGTAGAATCCAAAATATATGTCCATTTTTAAAAAATAATTTTTTAAATATTATTAATTTAATATTTAATTAAAATCATAATTTACTTAAAAAACAGTTTTTAAAATTAAAACTGATTTTGCAGTTCTTTAAAAAATTACTTTGGGTCTTATAAAATTATCTAAAAACTATTAGACATTGATTCAATAATTTATGAATATATTTCAGGGAAATAAATATTCCTTTAAATTAATTAATTAATTATAGTTAATTATTTATGACTTATAAAATACCAAAAATGTTTACTAAGGTTAAATTATCACTTTCTATGACGCCTAAATTTAATTTGATTATTCATAGGTAATGTTACTATTATTAACTATTCATAAGGTTCATATTACTATTCATAAGGGTATTTTACTATTCACTAAAAATTATTTTTGTTTCATTAGACTTCAAAAACTATCTTGAACACAACCGTGTCTGTCGGATTTTTAAAATTCCAAACATAGGGGTGAAAAAAATTATGTTTAAAGGTCACTTATCACTTAGTAGCTCATTATTTTGTGTTTTTATGACATAGATATAAGAAGGTAATTTTCCATTGAAAAACTTTTGGTCGTTACATTCTTCCCCCCTTAAGAAATTTCGCCCCCGAAATTTCACTTTACACAAACAGGTGAGGGAACTTCTCCTTCATTGCCTCTTCCGGTTCCCAAGTTGCTTCCTCAAAATTTTGGTTCCTCCACAACACTTTGACAAGGTGGGTTGTCTTGTTGCGTAGAACCTTATCACTTCGGTCCAGAATTTTTACCGGCTGCTCCTCATATAAGAGATCATCCTCCAACTGTACCACCTATGAGTTTAGTTCATGTTAGGGGTCTGGAATGTACTTCCTCAGTAGTGATACGTGGAACACATCATGAACTTGAGCCATATTCGGTAGAAGTGCCAAATGATAGGCCACGGCTCCTATACGATCAAGGATCTCAAAGGGGCCAATGTACCTTGGGCGTAGATTCCCTTTCTTCCCGAATCGCATGACTCTCTTCCATGGAGGTATTTGAAGGAAGACTTTATCTCCAACATCGAACTCCAAATCCCTTCGACGATTGTCAACATAGATCTTTTGCCGACTTTTAGCGGTTTGATGTGTTTCTGGATGACTTGAACCTTCTCTGTCATCTCTTGAACAAGATCGGGACCAAGTAGTTTTCGTTCTCCAACATCATCCCAATAGGTTGGAGTTCTAAATCGCTTCCGATAAAGATCTTCATACAGAGCCATCTGAATACTCAAGTGGAAGCTATTGTTGTATGAGAACTCAACCAATGGAAGGTGATGATCCCATCCACATTTGAATTCAAGAGAGCAGGATCTTAGCATATCTTCAAGTGTCTGAATAGTCCTTTCAGAATGGCCATCAGTTTGGGGGTGATAGGATGTGCTGAAATTTAATTCAATACTCAAAGCATGTTGAAGGATCCTCCAGAATTTAGAAGTGAACCTTGGATCATGGTCAGAGTCAATCGAGAGTGGAACACCGTGAAATCTCACTACTTCCTTCACATATATCCTAGGAAGTTTTTCAAGTGAGAGGTCTTCCTGAATAGCGATAAAATGGGCAGTCTTGGTGAGTCGATCAACAACAACTCATATCGCATTATTTCTACTTGACTTCTTCGGGAGACCCATGACAAAGTCCCTAGTAACATTTTCCCATTTCCATATTGGTATAGGCAATGGCTTCATCATACCTTTGGACTTTTTCTGCTCAACTTTAACTTTCTGATATACCAAGCACCTTGATATATATTCCGCAATCTCCTTCTTCATGTTATCCCACCAGAAGTGTTCTCGGAGATCACGATACATCTTGGTACTTACAGGATGAATAGAGAAAGTTGAGCTATGTGCATTATCCAATAGTTCCTTCTTTATTCCAGGTGATGAAGGCACACAAAGCTGCGTTCCAAACCGAATCACACCATCATCGTCGATATGGAACTCTTGTAGCTTTCCTCCCTTTACTGCATTCACCCTCTTTTGCATCTCCACATCATCCCTTTGTGCTTCCTTAATCTTATGCTGGATGGATGCTTGTGAAATCATTTGGGCAAGGTAGGATTTATCCCCTTCCCTTACGATTCCCAAATCCATCCTTTGCATATCCAAGAAGATAGGGTCTTTCTCAATCCTCAACATGGATAGAGTAGCAGGTTCTTTCCTGCTTAGGGCATCAGCTACCTTGTTCGCCTTTCCAGGATGATAGTGAATAGAGAAATCGTAAACCTTGATTAGCTCTAACCATCTCCTTTGACACATTTTGATCTCCTTTTGTGTGAATATATACTTTATTCTCTTGTGGTCGGTGTATATGCCACCCTTCTCACCATAAAGGTAGTGCCGCCAGATTTTCAAGGAAAAAATCACGGCTGCTAGCTCTAGATCATGCATTGGGTAGTTTTGCTCACGGATCATCAAATGTTGTGAGGCGTAGGCTATCACATTGTCATTCTGCATGAGTACACAACTCAAGCCTTTCTTTGAAGCATCACTGTATTTCACAAAACTATCTCCACTTTTCGGTAGTGTGAGTACAGGTGCAGTGATCATCCTTCACTTTAGCTCCTTGAATCTTCCCTGACATTATTCCATCCATACATACTTTACCACTTTCCTAGTTAACTTATTTAGCGGGCTTGACAATCGTGAGAAGTTTCTCACAAAACATCGGTAGTACCCAGCTAATCCAAGAAAACTACAGATTTCTGTGACACTAGAGGGCCTGGGCCATTCTTCAATCGCCTTTTTCTTTGAAGGGTCCACATGAATTCCCTCTCTTGTGATCACATGTCCCAAGAACGTGACTTGATTCATCCAAAAGTCACACTTGCTGAACTTGGCGTACAACTTCTCCTTTCTCAATGTCCCCAACACACGTCTTAGATGTTCTTCATGATCCTCCTTACTCTTGGAGTAAATGAGAATATCACCAATAAACACTACCACAAATTTTTTGAGGTAATGTCTAAAGACACTATTCATCAAATCCATGAAGATTGTAGGGGAATTAGTAAGTCTGAAGGGAATTACCAAAAACTCATAGTGCCCATACCTTGTACGGAAGGCAGTCTTCTGAATATCATCCTTCTTCACCGTTACTTGATGATATCCAGAACGAAGATCCACCTTTGAGATGTATTGAGCTCCTCTTAGATGATCGAAGAAGTCATCAATCATTGGGAGAGGGTACTTGTTCTTTATGGTGATCTTGTTGAGTTCCCGATAATTGATACACATCCACATGGTTCCATCCTTCTTCATCACAATGAGCACTGGCGCACCCCAAGGTGATGCACTAGGGCATATGAACCCTTTGTCCAGATGCTCTTGCAGCTGCATATTTAACTCCTCCAGTTCGATAGGATCCATCCTATAGGGGCACATTGAGATAGAAGTAGCTCCGAGTATGAGTTCAATTGAGAACTCTACCTCATGATCTGGGGTAATTCTGGGTAACTCTTCGGGAAATACATCGCCATATTCCCTTATGATGGGAATTTCCTCAAGGATAGAACTTTCCTTTGACTCAAACATTTAGGTGAAGTATGCTTCTTCATAGGGAATCATCACCCACACCATTGAATGATTTCTCAAAAGAGATTCATGATCTTCCTTGGATTTTTAGAGGAGCATGGGATGGTTCGGAATATGAAAATATATTTCCTTTTCCCGACAGTTGATATGTGCTCTATATAACAAGAGCCAATCCATTCCCATTATAGCGTCGAATTCCACTAAGGGAAGTATTACGAGATTTGCCGAAAGAATCTTCCCACATACGTCAACAGGAGAAGAATCAAACACTTGGGTTGCAATGATTGCACCACTTGGTGTTTTTAAAGATATCTCTACTTCAAGGTTTCAGGGCTTTGAATCTATACTTCTAGCAAACTTGCAAGATAAAATGGAATGCGTAGAACCAGAATCAAATAATACTTTTTCCATTCTTGAGTGAATAGGAAGTGCACCTTGTACGACTTCATTATCATGTTCCACCTCTACAGTAGTGATGGAATAATCCTTCCCTTGTTCTTTTGGTTTTGGTGGTTGTTGGTGCTGATTACCCTCGAGAGCTCCAGGTTTAGTGCACTGGTTTGAATAGTGCCCCAGCTCCTTACAGTTGTAGCATTGAACCACGAGTGGTTCTCTCCTTTCATCGGCTACATTATCCTTCCTTTTCATGTCTCTTCGACACTCGTGAGCTAGGTGTCCTTCTTTCCCACACTTGAAGCATTTCCCCGTCCCATTGAGGCAGTTCCCATTGTGCAACTTCCCACATTTTTGGCAAGTTGGTCGTTGTGTTTTCTTCCCATCATTATCACTAGATCCACCAGCATGAAATTCCATATTTCTTTTCTTATCACCATAACCATGGGACCATTCTCCAAACTCCATCTCCACTTTGAGAGCACACCGAACATCTTCTTCATAACTCCCAAAGTCTCGAATTTCAAGATCCTTTCGAAGATGTGGTTTCAATCCACTAAAGAATCTATCAATTTTTCTATCATTGTTGATAAAAAAACCCAAATCATACCTTGTGAGCCTTGTGAAATTTGCTTCATAGGTTGTGACAGATTATCCTTCTTTTTTCTTGAGCTCTATGAATTCTATCTCCATCTTCGTGCGAAGAGTTCTTGGGAAGTACTTATTAAGAAACATTATCTTAAAGTCTTCCCATTCCATCTCTTCAATTTCATCCCTTGGCTTGGTGTTCTTAATCAAAGCCCACCATTGATCAGCTTCTCCATCTAGACGATAAACGGCTAGAGTCACCGTCTCTGTCTCGGAATAGTAAATAATAGAAAAGATCTTCTCCATGGAGTTGTCCCATTTTTCCACATCTAGTGGAACAGAAGATCCACAAAACGTCGGTGGTCGTTGCCGCATAAAACATTCGATAGCTAGATGCTCCCTCTTTGGTGAAGGAGGGTGTTTCCCATTATTATGGTTATTATTCATAACCCGAGATAATTGGGTAAGCATCGCCATGAAGTTTTGAACTCAACCTCCAAATACATTGGGGATGTCATTCGGGCAATCACTGCATTGGCCTTCACAAGATTTGTTGGCCCGATTTCTCCTGGTTCCCACCATTTTCTAAAATAGATAAGGTTAGAACAAAACATAAGTAAAAAAGTCATGAATAACTTATTCATTTAAACAATTATACTAAAAACATAACATATGGGATCCCTAGGTAAATATCCTTGTGTTCATATTTGTATTTACTCTCATGCTAGAGGTTTTCTTTAGGGTTCACTAATCCTAATTCCCAAATTAACTAAACCTTTCTTTTGATACCAACTATAGCGACCCGACCTTTTCATACATTACTATTACATCATTTCAAAGATAAAAAACATAATATTATTACACATGGAGGATCCAGAGGTTTAGTATCTTGGGAAAACTAGGACAACACATAACTAGAACAACATCAAGCATAAAAAAAATTCATTTAATCTCCTCTTCTATAGCATCTTAGTAGAACTTGTCCTCTCCATAGTACATGCAGCCACCTGAGGATATAAATCAAAAGGGGTGAGCTAAAATCCCAGTAAGAGGATAGATAAGAACAATATAGCATGGGGTGAGCATAATCATGTCATAGGATGAAGATCTTAAACATGAGAGGAGCATAAACAATAAACATGAAATGTGGGAAAGCATAAAAATGAAACATCATGTCTTAGTGGATAACTACCACACATACTTGTGAACAAAGCTAGCATCATTTTCACGCATAATTTCACATTTACTCATGAGATTTATCACTTTTCCCAATTCATTGGAGCGCTATATAATTCCGGGCGCACCCGTCACATTTAAACATTCATATTGCGCTATATTATTCCGGGCGCACCCGTCACATCATAACATTATCATTATCATGCTTACCACATAGAACACATATCAAACATGTACATTTATAACCCATGGAAAGGAATGGGTTTCATCTCATAATAACACATTCATAAGCTTTGGGTTCCCAAAATAAAGAGGGAACAACATACTTGATATAAGAACCATCAACCTTGAATGAGAGGTAAAAGGTGAGATCTTGAAAGAAGTGTTCTTTTGGAAAACGATATGATGGACATAAAAACAACTTACAAACATGTATATCCCAGAAAAGTAAAGTAAAAGATGAAAAAAGGACCTTTGAGGAGTAACCATATCAAAAATGGAGTGAAAGAGGGAGAACCCAAATGATGAAAATTGGGTTCGAGATTTCCCCTTACATTGTACTCGAGTGCCTCCTTCTCTTTAATGTCCTGTATAATGACATTATATTCATTTATTAGAAATTACAGAACCTTTTATACATTAATATGTTTCATTCTGGTATCATTTTTTCATATTATGTTCCTTTGGATGACATATAGAGTTTAAAAACATTGATCGGGGATGTTCGTTTTTATGGTTTTCTTGAGCGGTCCACTTTTATTCTTAAATTGATGTTTGGTTAGATCATGGGTAAACATCCAGAACTAATATTAAATTTAATTAATTATATTAAAAAATCTTTAATGATTTTATAATGAGTTATATTAGATCCATGTGGATGAATCATTAGATAATAATTAAATGAAGATTATTTGGGTTAATTTGAGCGGTTTTTGGATCATAACGAACTCATTTTAACTTTTCACTTAGTAATATGGCCATATGTTATTTACATAACTTAAAATTGAACATAATACATATAACATATTCTGGTTCAACCATAAAAATGGTTTCATGACCAGATTTGAAGGTAGAAATGGAAGAAGAGAACATGTCGTTTTTGAAGGTGATAAATTATCACCACATGAACAATGTTCTCTTTAATAAAATAAAAGGAAGAGGGAAAGGGTGTGGGGTGATATAATATACCATTAGAATCATAATATTACAGTATAAGTATAAAACTGGATTTAAAAAACAATTTTTATGAGGATAGGTAAGAAGAGATCAAGAAAGAAACTTGAACTTGAAAGAAAATTAATGGAGAAGAGAGAGGGAAATTACCTTTAGAATCCTCCTCTTAAGAACCTCCTTAAGGGCCTATGCTTGGTATTTTGATTAGACCAGGAGCTCTTGGACGTGGGGAAGGGGCTAGGAGAGATGATTGGGCAGAGCTTAGGCAATTATTGAAGCTTGAGAGGTGTGGTTTGGCAAGAGGAGGGGGAGGGCTTATTTATACATGAGGAGGGAGGTGTTTTTGGCATAAAATATTAAATAAAATAATATATCATAAGTTAGACTTGTAATAGTAGTTTTTTGACATCCTAAATAATATATTAATATAATAAAATCCGTTTTAGGCTTTAACTCTTCTTTATAATTCTAATTAATTACTTTATTAAAAGGAAAGTGAAAGAAAGAGAAAAAGACACTTTAAAAAATCACCTTTTGACTTTAGGCTTTGGAAAGTTCTTTTTAGGTTTGAGAATTAAATTTATTGTATTTCAAGGAACAATTTATGAAATGTAATATGTTTTGGCTGAAACTAATGTTATATAATTTTTATGTCGTCATTACATCATTAATGATGCAATTTAGTGTACACCGATTATGCGAAAAACTGTATTTTTTACTATTCACCCGAAAATTGTAGTATTTCAGAATAAACCCAAAAATTTACACCTACCATATTTCGACGTGTAGAATCCAAAAATGATGTCCATTTTTCAAAAATAATTTTCTAAATATTATTAATTTAATATTTAATTAAAATCATAATTTACTTAAAAAACAGTTTTTAAAATTAAAACTGATTATGCAGTTCTGTCAAAAATTACTTAGGGTCTTATAAAATTATCTAAAAACTATTAGACATTGATTCGATAATTTATGAATATATTTCAGGGAAATAAATATTCCTTTAAATTAATTAATTAATTGTAGTTAATTATTTATGACTTATAAAATACCAAAAACGTTTACTAAGGTCAAATTATCACTTTCTATGATGCCTATGTTTTATTTTATTATTCATAGGTAATGTTACTCTTATTAACTATTCATAAGGTTCATATTACAATTCATAAGGGTAGGTTACTATTCACTAAAAATTATTTTTGTTTCATTAGACTTCAAAAACTATCTTGAACACAATCGTGTATGTCGGATTTTTAAAATTTCAAACATAGGGGTGAAAAAAATTATGTTTAAAGGTCACTTATCACTTAGTAGCTCATTATTTTGTGTTTTTATGACATAGATTTAATAAGGAAATTTTCCATTGAAAAACATTGCGTCGTTACATTCTTCCCCCCTTAAGAAATTTCTCCCCCGAAATTTCACTTTACACAAAGAGGTGAGGGAACTTCTCCTTCATTGCCTCTTCCGGTTCCCAAGTTGCTTCCTCAAAATTTTGGTTCCTCCACAACACTTTGACAAGGTGGGTTGTCTTGTTGCGTAGAACCTTATCACTTCGGTCGAGAATTTTTACCTGCTGCTCCTCATATGAGAGATCATCTTCCAACTGTACCACCTCTGATTTTAGTACATGTTAGGGGTATGGAATGTACTTCCTCAGTAGTGATACGTGGAACACATCATGACCTTGAGCCATATTCGGTGGAAGTTCCAAACGATAGGCCACGGCTCCTATACAATCAAGGATCTCAAAGGGGCTAATGTACCTTGGGCTTATATTCCCTTTCTTCCCGAATCGCATGACTCTCTTCCATGGAGGTATTCGAAGGGAGACTTTATCTCCAACGTCGAACTCCAAATCCCTTCGACGATTGTCAGCATAGCTATTTTGCCGACTTTGAGCGGTTTGATGTGTTTCTGGATGACTTGAACCTTCTCTGTCATCTCTTGAACAAGATCGGGACCAAGTAGTTTTCGTTATCCAACATCATCCCAACAGGTTGGAGTTCTAAATCGCTTCCCATAAAGAGCTTCATACAGAGCCATCTGAATACTCGAGTGGAAGTTATTGCTGTATGAGAACTCAACCAATGGAAGTTGATGATCCCATCCACATTTGAATTCAGGAGAGCAGGATCTTAGCATATCTTCAAGTGTCTGAATAGTCCTTTCAGACTGGCCATCAGTTTGGGGGTGATAGGTTGTGCTGAAATTTAATTCAATACTCAAAGCATGTTGAAGGCTCCTCCAGAATTTAGAAGTGAACCTTGGATCACGATCAGAGACAATCGAGAGTGGAACACCGTGCAATCTCACTACTTCCTTCACATATATCCTTGGAAGTTGTTCAAGTGAGAGGTCTTCCTGAATAGTGATAAAATGGGCAGTCTTGGTGAGTCGATCAACCACAACCCATATCGCATTATTTCCACTTGCGTCTTCGGGAGACCCGTTACAAAGTCCCTAGTAACATTTTCCCATTTCCATATTGGTATAGGCAATGGCTTCATCATACATTTGGACTTTTTCCGCACAGCTTTAACTTTCTGACATACCAAGCACCTTGATATATATTCTGCAATCTCCTTCTTCATGTTATCCCACCAGAAGTGTTCTCGGAGATCACGATACATCATGGTACTTATAGGATGAATAGAGAAAGTTGAGCTATGTGCATTATCCAATAGTTCCTTCTTTATTCCGGGTGATGAAGGCACACAAATCCGCGTTCCAAACCGAATCACACCATCATCGTCGATATGGAACTCTTGTAGCTTTCATTCCTTTACTGCATTCACCCTCTTTTGCATCTCCACATCATCCCTTTATGCTTCCTTAATCTTCTGTTAGATGGATGGTTGTGCAATCATTTGGGCAAGGTAGGATGTATACCCTTCCCTTACGATTCCCAAATCCATCCTTTGCATATCCAAGAAGATAGGGTCTTTCTCAATCCTCAACATGGATAGAGTAGCAGGATCTTTCCTGCTTAGGGCATCAGCTACCTTGTTCGCCTTTCCAGGATGATAGTGAATAGAGAAATCGTAAACCTTGATTAGCTCTAACCATCTCCTTTGACACATGCTGATCTCCTTTTGTGTGAATATATACATTAGGCTCTTGTGGTCAGTGTATATGTCACCCTTCTCACCATAAAGGTAGTGCCTCCAGATTTTCAAGGCAAAAATCAGGGCTGCCAGCTCTAGATCATGCGTTGGGTAGTTCTGCTCATGGATCTTCAACTGTTGTGAGGCATAGGCTATCACATTGTAATTCTGCAAGAGTACACAACTCAAGCCTTTCTTTGAAACATCACTGTATATCACAAAACTTTCTCCACTTTTCGGTAGTGTGAGTACAGGTGCAGTGATCAGCCTTCTCTTTAGCTCCTTAAAGCTTCCCTGACATTCTTCCGTCCATACATACTTTACCACTTTCCTTGTTAACTTAGTTAGCGGGCTTGACAATCGTGAGAAGTTTCTCACAAAACATCGGTAGTACCCAGCTAATCCAAGAAAACTACGGATTTCTGTGACACTAGAGGGCATGGGCCATTCTTCAATCACCTTTTTCTTTGAAGGGTGCACAGGAAATCCACTCTCTTGTGATCACATGTCCCAAGAACGTGACTTGATTCATCCAAAAGTCACACTTGCTGAACTTGGCGTACAACTTCTTCTTTCTCAATGTCGCCCACACAAGTCTTAGATGTTCTTCATGTTCCTCCTTACTCTTGGAGTAAATGATAATATCACCAATAAACACTACCACAAAATTTTAGAGGTAATGTCTAAAGACTCTATTCATCAAATCCATGAAGATTGCAGGGGAATTAGTAAGTCCGAAGGGCATTACCAAAAACTCATAGTGCCCATACCTTGTACGGAAGGCAGTCTTCGGAATATCTTCCTTCTTCACCGTTACTTGATGATATCCAGAACGAAGATCCACCTTTGAGAAGTATTGAGCTCCTCTTAGATGATCTAAGAAGTCATCAATCCTTGGGAGAGGATACTTTTTCTTTATGGTGATCTTGTTGAGTTCCCGATAATCGATACACATCCACATGGTTCCATCCTTCTTCTTCACAATGAGCACTGACGCACCCCACGGTGATGCACTAGGGCGTATGAACCCTTTGTCCAGATGCTCTTGTAGCTGCATCTTTAACTCATCCAGTTCGATAGGATCCATCCTATAGGGGCACATTGAGATAGGAGTAGCTCCGAGCATGAGTTCAATTGAGAACTCTACCTCACAATCCGGGGGAATTCTGGGTAACTCTTCGGGAAATACATCACCATATTCCCTTACTATGGACATTTCCCCAAGGTTGGAAGTTTCCTTTGACTCAAACATTTGGGTGAGGTATGATTCTTCATAGGGAATCATCACCGACACCATTGAAGGATTTCTCAAAAGAGATTCATGATCTTCCTTTCATTTGTAGAGGAGCATGGGATGGTTCGGAATATGAAAATATATTTCCTTTTCTCGACAGTTGATATGTGCTCTATATAACGAGAGCCAATCCATTCCCATTATAGCATCAAATTCCACTAAGGGAAGTATTACGAGATTTGCCGAAAGAATATTCCCAAATACGTCAACAGGAGAAGAATCAAACACTTGGGTTGCAATGATTGCACCACTTGGTGTTTTTAAAGATATCTCTACTTCAAGGTTTCAGGGCTTTGATTCTATAGTTCTAGCAAACTTGCAAGATAAAAAGGAATGCGTAGAACCAGAATCAAATAAGACTTTTTCCATTCTTGAGTGAATAGGAAGTGTACCTTGTACGACTTCATTATCATGTTCCACCTCTGCAGTAGTGATTTCATAAGCCTTCCCTTGTTCTTTTGGTTTTGGTGGTTGTTGGCACTGATTACCCTCGAGAGCTCGAGGTTTAGTTCACTGGTTTGAATAGTGTCCTAGCTCCTTACAGTTGTAGAATTGAACCACGAGTGGTTCTCTCCTTTCATCGGCTACATTATCCTTCCTTTTCATGTCTCTTCGACACTTGTGAGCTAGGTGTCCTTCTTTCCCACACTTGAAGCATTTCCCCGTCCCATTGAGGCAGTTCCCATTGTGCAACTTCCCACATTTTTTGGCAAGTTGGTCATTGTGTTTTCTTCCCATCTTTATCACTAGATCCACCAGCATGAAATTCCATATTTCTTTTCTTATCACCATAGCCATGGGACCATTCTCCAAACTCCATCTCCACTTTGAGAGCACACCGAACAAATTCTTCATAACTCCCAAAGTCTCGAATTTCAAGATCCTTTCGAAGATGTGGTTTTAATCCACTAAATAGTCTTTCAATTTTTCTATCATTGTTGATAAAAAATCCCGAAGCATACCTTGTGAGCCTTGTGAAATTTGCTTCATAGGTTGTGACATATTCTCCTACTTTTTTCTTGAGCTCTATGAATTCTATCTCCATCTTCGTGCGAAGAGTTCTTGGGAAGTACTTATTAAGAAACATTATCTTAAAGTCTTCCCATTCCATCTCTTCAATTTCATCCCTTGGCATGGTGTTCTTAATCAAGCCCACCATTGATCAGCTTCTCCATCTAGATGATAAACGGCTAGAGTCACCTTCTCTGTCTAAGAATAGTGAATAACAGAAAAGATCTTCTCCATGGAGTTGACCCATTGTTCCTCATCTAGTGGAACAGAAGATCCACAAAACGTCGGTGGTCGTTGCCACATAAAACATTCGATAGCTAGCTGCTCCCTTTTTGGTGAAGGAGGACGTTCCCCATTATTATAGTTATTATTCATAACCCAAGATAATTGGGTAAGCATCGCGATGAAGATTTGAACTCCACCTCCAAAATCATTGGGGATGTCGTTCGGGCAATCACTGCATTGGCCTTCACAAGATTTGTTGGCCCGATTTCTCCTGGTTCCCACCATTTTCTAAAATAGAAAAGGTTAGAACAAAACATAAGTAAAAAATTCATGAATAACTTATTCATTTAAAAAATTATACCAAAAAAATAACATATGGGATCCCTAGGTAAATATCCTTGTGTTCATATTTGTACTTACTCTCATGCTAGAGGTTTTCTTTAGGGTTCACTAATCCTAATTCCCAAATTAACTAAACCTTTCTTTTGATACCAACTATAGTGACCTGGCCTTTTCATACATTACTATTACATCATTTCAAAGATAAAAACATAATAGTATTACACATGGAGGATCCAGAGGTTTAGTGTCTTGGGAAAACTAGGACAACACATAACTAGTACAACATCAAGCATAACAAAATTCATTTAATCTCTTCTTCTATAGCTTCTTAGTAGCACTTGTCCTCTCCATAGTACATGTAGCCACCTGAGGATATACATCAAAAGGGGTGAGATAAAATCCCAGTAAGAGGATAGATAAGAACAATATAGCATGGGGTTAGCATAATCATGTCATAGGAAGAAGATCTTGAACATGAGAGGAGCATAAACAATAAACTTGAAATGTGGGAAAGCATAAAAATGAAACATCATGTCTTAGTGGTTAACTACCACACATACTTGTGAAAAAATATCGCATCATGTTCACACATCATTTCACATTTACTCATGAGATTCATCACTTTACCCAATGCATTGGAGCGCTATATAATTCTGGGCACACCCGTCACATTTAAACATTCATATTGCGCTATATAATTCCGGGTGCACCCGTCACATCATAACATTATCATTATCATGCTTGCCACATAGAACACATATCAAACATGTACATAAATAACCCATGGAATGGAATGGTTTTCATCTCATAATAACACATTCATAAGCTTTGGGTTCCCAAAAGAAAGAGGGAACAACATGCTTGATATAAGAACTATCAACCATGAATGAGAGGTAAAAAGTGAGATCTTGAAAGAAGAGTTCTTTTGGAAAACATTTTGATGGACATAAAAACTAGTTACAAACATTTATATCCCAGAAAAGTAAAGTAAAATATGAAAAAATGACCTTTGAGGAGTAACCATATCAAAAATGGAGTGAAAGAGGGAGAACCCGATAGATGAAAATTGGGTTCGAGATTTCCCCTTACCTTGTACTCGAGTGCCTCCTTCTTTTTAATGTCCTGTATAATGACATTATTTTCATTAATTAGAAATTAAAGAACCTTTTATACATTAACAGGGTTCATTATGGTTTCATTATTTCATATTATGTTCCTTTGGATGACTTATAGAGTTTTAAAACATTGATCGGGGATGTTCGTTTTTATGGTTTTCTTGAGCGGTCCACTTGTATTCGTAAATTGATGTTTGGGTAGATCATGGGTAAACATCTAGAACTGATATTAACTGTAATTAATGATATTAAAAAAGAATTAATGATTTTATAATGAGTTATATTAGATCACTGTGGACGATTCATTAGATAAGAATTAAATGAAGATTATTTGGGTTAATTTGAGCGGTTTTTGGATCATAACGAACTCATTTTAACTTTTCACTTAGTAATATGGCCATATGTTATTTCTAGAACTTAAAATCGAACATAATACATATAACATATTCTGGTTCAACCATAAAAATGGTTTCATGACCAGATTTTAAGGTAGAAATGGAAGAAGAGAACATGTCGTTTTTGAAGGTGATAAATTATCACCACATGAACAACGTTCTCTTTAATAAAATAAAAGGAAGAGAGAGGGTTTGGGGTGATATAATATACCATTAGAATCATAAGATTACAGTATATGTATAATAATGGAGTTACAAAAGAATTTTTATGAGGATAGGTAAGGAGAGATCAAGAAAGAAACTTGAACATGAAAGAAAATTAAAGGAGAAGAGAGAGGGAAATTACCTTTAGAATCCTCCTCTTAAGAACCTCCTTAAGGGCCTATGCTTGGTCTTTTGATGAGAACAGGAGCACTTGGACGTGGGGAAGGGTCTAGGAGAGATGATTGGGCAGAGCTTAGGCAATTATTGAAGCTTGAGAGGTGTGGTTTGGCAAGAGGAGTGGGAGGGCTTATTTATACATGACGAGGGAGGTGTTTTTGGCATAAAATATTAAATAAAATAGTATATCATAAGTTAGACTTGTAATAGTAGTTTTTTGACATCCTAAATCATATATTAATATAATAAAATTCGTTTTAGGCTTTAACTCTTCTTTATAATTCGAATTCATTACTTTATTAAAAGGAAAGTGAAAGAAAGAGAAAAAGACACTTTAAAAATCACCTTTTGAGTTTAGGCTTTGGAAAGTTTTTTTTAGGTTTGAGAATTGAATTTATTGTATTTCATGGAACAATTTATTAAATGTAATATGTTCTGGCAGAAACTAATGTTCTATAATGTTTATGTCATCATTACATCATTAATGATGCAATTTAGTGTACACCGATTATGCGAAAAACTGTATTTTTTACTATTCACCCGAAAATTGTAGTATTTCAGAATAAACCCAAAAATTTACCCCTACCATTTTTCGACGTGTAGAATCCAAAAATGATGTCCATTTTTCAAAAATAAATTTTCTAAATATTATTAATTTAATATTTAATTAAAATCATAATTTACATAAAAAAATAGTTTTTAAAATTAAAACTGATTTTGCAGTTCTTTAAAAAATTACTTAGGGTCTTATAAAATTATCTAAAAACTATTAGACATTGATTCAATAATTTATGAATATATTTCAGGGAAATAAATATTCTTTTAAATTAATTAATTAATTGTAGATATTTATTTATGACTTATAAAATACCAAAAACGTTTACTTAGGTCAAATTATCACTTTCTATGATGTCTAAATTTTATTTTATTATTCATAGGTAATGTTACTCTTATTTACTATTCATAAGGTTCATATTACTATTCATAAGGGTAGGTTACTATTTACTAAAAATTATTTTTGTTTCATTAGACTTCAAAAACTATCCTGAACACAACCGTGTATGTCGGATTTTTAAAATTCCAAACATAGGGGTGAAAAAAATTATTTTTAAAGGCCACTTATCACTTAGTAGCTCATTATTTTGTGTTTTTATGACATAGATATAAGAAGGGAATTTTCCATTGAAAACCTTTGGGTCATTACAACTGGCCTGAACCTGGAAGGTCCCGTCACAGGAGACCTGCTGCTGACTACCTTCCCCTTCGACGAACCTGCGTGAATCCCCTCACGTGGTGCACCTCCCTGAGAGTGCATCCTCTCTACAACCTCTGCCTTCTTATGTACTACCATGTACATCAGAAGGGTGAAGAGGGTGACAACATACTGGAGTGATGGATGAAGTGCCTCCTCCAAATGTCTCACCTGAGACTCCTGATCCAGAATGAGATCCGGAGCAAAGTGTAGGAGATCCTTGAACTTGATCCCCAACTCTCGTAATTACATACTCTCCTGCTGTAGGTAGAGTAACTCTTGCAGCTTCTCCACCTTGATCGTGGAAGAAATAATTTCCTCTCAGAATTCTTTCTCAATGTCATCCCATGAAACCTGTGCTCATATCCTCTCTCTAAGGTAGAGCGTCCACCACTGTCATGCCGCACCTCTCAGCTGACTGACTGCTAGGGGAACCCAATACTCCCTTGGAGCATAGATCAAGGTAAAAGTGATCCCTAGCTCCTCAAGACACCCCTCCATCTCCGTATCTGAATTACTACCCTCGTAATTATTGAGGGTTTGCTGCTAGAAAGAACGGAGAGTCTTCTGCCACTGTCTATCTTCCTCCTCCCAGTCAATCCTCGACTGATCAACCACCTGAATCAGCTGGGCCTCGATCATCTGAGTCACCCGAGGACGACGTTCATGTGCCATAACTATACGGTAATCAAGGATTTCCTAACCCCAAGTAGGAAGGAAATCTCTCGAGGTTTTATTTTATCACATTATTTCAATTTCTTTCCAAGAATTCCCAAATCAAGTAAAACACAATCATGATTATGCATGTACCTTCCCTAGGGTATGTACCATGCAATCAATGTAGTCTCACTTGGTGGTTCGGTAGGCTCCGAGTCCCTGCATAGGATCACAGGGGGCCCTAAAATCCCATTTCCTAGCCAGTCTTCCCTGGCCTACGTCACACACCAAGATTAACCAACATTGTTGCCCTACCATCCCATGCAATCCTCAGTGTTCCTAACTCCAGAATCCATCATATCTCCCAACCATAAGCTCTGATACAATTCTGTCATGACCCCCTCCCACCAAAGATTCCCCTCCTAAGATGGAAATGGTGAAAGGCAGATAATGTCCCCCGAGTCTCGCCTCCAGTTGGTCTCGAGGTGGCAACTAACACCAAGGGTATGAGTTTTCACAAATATGGCAGACATTACCCTTTTTATTATTTAAGATCGGGAAATAGGACAAGTCAACCACCAAAAAGGAAAAGAACAAGTGTATATAAATAAACCCAAAACAATTACACATGCATGTTTAAATAGTTCTGAAATAAGGTACAAGTACAAGAAAGCTCAAAAGTACAATACCAAAAGAAACAAGAGTACAACAAACTGTAGAAAATCCAACTGTCTTGACTAGTAGGGTCTTGCACGGCCCTTGTAGTCCTCCTAGAAACCTGAAAGCAAACGTAGGGTGAGAATACAAGTATACTCAGTAGGGAAACCTGAGGCTCTTGTGCAAAAGAGGGGATACATCCTAATGTCTCGTGAGAACAACAGAAGAATCTAAAACCTAACAAGAAATTCTATCCACCCAACTTCACTGGCCACGCTCACCAGAAAAACAAACAACATGTAGTAGTAATATATAAGATCAAATTTATTGGGTACCCCACACCATTTTCCCAAAGTAGTTAATCGCTCTTCCTAATGGAGAACGTCCTCGCGCTACCACACTCTTCCCGCCCACACACACCTAGGCCTCACAACCATGTATCCCGCCCGCACACACCTGGGCCTCAGAACCACGTATCCTACCCGCACACACCTGGTCCTCACAACCACGTATCCTTATCCAACACACCTGGGCCTTACAACCACCTATCTCGCCCGCACACACCTGGGCCTCACATCCACGTATCCTGACAGCACACACTTGGGCCTCATCTCGAAGGTTCTTGGGAAAATAGTAAAACCTTCCCAAAGAGTCTTGGGATAAACCACCCCAATCGAAACCTACCTGAAGAGTCTTGGGTGTAAGGTCGCCCCAATCCATCACATCCTAGGGAATAAGGATCGGGAAGGAGATAGTAACTAAGGGGAAAACACCCTCTCCCATGAAATGGGAGTGTTCGACACTAAGTGCTCAACATGGGTAGGGTGCGATAAAACAAAATGATATAGATATATATATGTATACCGAACACATAAACCATCCTATGGATTCTAAATTGAGAAACTGAGCACGTGCTTTGGCACTTCTACAATGAATCATGCATTAAACAAACAACCCCAACACCATTTTGGTTTTCATGTTTCAATAGAATCAGTTTCTTAGTTCTGTAACTACTGGGAATCTATCCACAACCAACCACATCGATCATTCGTAAATCATATCCCTAAAATTCACAAATCTAGTTAGGAAAACAAAAGAAACACAACCAAGAACTTCTTATTAACCATCCAACCCCATTAATTATTATTCCCATTCCATTACCATGCCCCACTATTTATTAACTCTTACACTTTCATTTATTATTCACAACCCATAGTTCGTTCACATTCAAACCTGACCCTGCAGCCCCAATGCCAACCACCATAAGCACAACCACACCGTGCATCATCACCCCCATGATATCATTTACTTCAACCCCACTTCCCATCACTACAATAGCATTCACACCAACCCATAACCAAGCCAACCGCAAACCCGCTGCTCACCCGATCCACAACAACCCACAAAAACACCCCTTCACATAAATTTACCCCAACAACACCTACATGTTTATTATTTCAGTTTTGTTCAACATGGGTGATCACACAATGCTTCCATATTTTCATTTAATCATCCATCTTTATGTGATTAACAAATTTCCAAATTCGATGAGGTTTCCATCCACAAACGGTGTATAAAGATAGGGAAGCATTTAATTGTGCAAGAAAAGGCCCCCAATGGCTGTGCTTTTGAGTATGCATAAGCCTATTAATTTCACAACATAATTTCACAAGATATAAATAATGTAACTACATTAACAAACATCCCATCCCAATTATATAATATAGTTATTATCTTCATTAAACCAGTTCAAAAAGTGTATCATATAAACTAGAGGACACCCACCCAGCATGATGCAAAATTTTGAGAGACGAAAGTAATATACCTACCTTAACAGGTTCTGATAACAACGCTCCCCCCAGATCAACTTTAGAAGGCGTCTGTTGGTGTCCGTCGCATCTGGAAAAACCAAGAAAAACCTCTTCGGGTGGAAGCTGGGAAGGAAAGGCCGATGTGAAGACAACCGATCCAAGATCAGAAGTTCCACCTCATCATTACGATCTCGAGGCTGCTGGCAGATCGTAAATCTGAGCTCAGACGAAGATTTTATGGAAGAATGGATCCTTCGAGTATCCTGGGAGAGCACTGCTTGAGGGAATGTGGAGGAGAGGAGTGAGTTGAAAAGTAGGAGGGGAACCCTCCATTTATAGGCGACAAAAACAATAGTACATGTCCTGTACTTTATGGTGCACGGCGTGTACTTGGCCATTTCACACGGTCACCACGCGGCTTCCAACACGGCCTTCAACGCGGCACACGGTTGTTGACTGGTCAACACACGGTTTGAAGGTAACGCATACGCGGGGAGACACTACACAACATGTATTATTGACTACATGGCATGTAATAATTTATTTCACATAGCAAGGACACGACTTCAACATGGCACATGGCTGTTGACTGGTCAACACATGGTTTGAAGGTAACGCGTACACGAGGAGGGACTACATGGTGTGTAGTATGGGATACATGGTGTGTACCCATTTATTTCACACAGCAAGGACACAAACTTCAGCACAGGGTATACCCGGTGAGGGGGTACATGGAGTGTACTCACACTACACGACGTGTACTTACAAAATTCTAGAATATGTGGGAAAAGTCCATTTTACCCTCTAGAACACTTCATGGCCCACTTTTTGACAAAGGAATGGGTCAGAGAGGTCCGGGCCATTACAGTCATACACATTGTATACATTCCAATTTTCATTTCTTTTTTAAATAAAAATTGTAGCACATAAATATGTAGGTAATGTGTTGATAATACATTGTACATTCCATTAGTAATTTCTTAAATTAGAAAAAAAAATTATTTTGAAATTAATAAATTTAGAAAGGTCAACATTAACATAACCAAATGGTGGCATAATTGTATCAAAACAATAAAATGAAAATTATAGAAATCAACCTACATGGGATGGATAGATTTTCAGACTAACACCTAATAACTAATCATGTATTTAGAAATAGTACAACAATTCAATTATAATGATTATAATCATGATATATAAATTCAGCAAACGACACCGAATGAAATCGGTGTTCCCCATATGACAAATTATAAAATCAAAGAACTTGTGGGATGAGTTATATACCACCCACCATAGTCTTGTATGACCCTACACCTCTAGAATCAACATAAAATTGTTTTAGAACAGAGTATATATGGGAAAAAGGTAAAAATTCTCACACATTTATAAATATGTTGATAGAAATGGAGATGAATAACTTCTCAAACAGAGTCAAGTACATATAGTTTCACATCCTACATAATGAACGAAATCTCAAATGGATACTATAGGAAGGAGATATCATGATCCCTATACCATGCCTTAAAAATGTGTGACATTTATAGAAAAGCAAGCTAGTACCACTATAAATTATATTAGAGATGAAGGGGATATTAATTAAATTATTGAGGGTAAACATTTATAATTTCCATATTTTATCATGAAGACCTTTTTTCTATATGGATTTCAATACAATGCGCCAATCATTCATGGGAACCTATATGAAGTGGTGTACCACATAGTTAGGCCTCACCATTATGAAAATAGTACCAGAACCATGCAATAGAGATATTCCTAAAAAAGAAGACCATCAACATGGTTAGATATATATGGTCTCCATATATATACGCATTACTCTTTCCATTTGACAGATACACATTTTCCAAAAAAAATGGGTTCTGGGCTCCAAAAAACTCATGTACACATTTGGGACCTTTTTTAACTCAATTGACATCCATATTAAGTCCAAAATAAATAATTAGACTGAAAGTTATTGGATCCATTCATGATTGAAGAGCCATTTTTGTACATATATAATGAATATATTTGATATTTTTATCAGTTTTAAAAATCATGTGATGATGTAAATATTTTGTATGATAGAAAAAAAACATACATGAAAAAAGTAGCTAAGTCATATAAGGTGACATTAAGATGTAATTGTTTATAAATGGATAATAAAATACCGTGTGTAAATAATATCATGAATAGTAAAAATAATTGTGTTTCTATAATTGATTTATATTATAACCATATTTATTTTATTGGAGTATTGAATGTGTATGATGGATGTTAAGAAATATGGAACGAGATTTATAGTCTATCTTTCAATTTGGAGTGACATGTGAAAATTCGCCACTCCCTTCATATTTAACATTCATACACTTATCTATTGACATATTATATATTGAAGCTGTGATTTGAATTATATATATTCATTAATTTGATATATGTGTTATTGGGGATTGTGGTTCAATATATTAGTTATTTAGAGAGGGATTTTTATTTCACTATTATATCTATGAGATTAATTCCACATTTAGAAATATTTTCTCAAATAGGTTGAAGATAAATTACATTAAAGGCATTTATATTTCACATAATGAAAATTATGTTGTTTTATATATCATTTTTGAATTCTTTATTTAATGGGATTAATTTTTTATAAGATACCCAATCTAAATAGAATTTTTACCTCAAAATGCAGTCATTGATACATATGTTTCCTTACAAATTGATATACTTTTATGAGGCATATCTGCAACCTCTATGATATGTAATATGATGAATTTATATATTATCATTGTGTTTTATGTTTCATTTATCATTAAAATTTCACAAGGATTACAAATTTTTTTCCATATTTGTAATCATTTAATGTCCAAATATCACTGTTTTTTCAAAGATTGTTTGTGTATAATCCTACAATGATGAATCATTATGTTATGTATATGAGGGTAAAAATGAATTCTCTTATAAAATTTTTTTTAAATCAAAATACATGTTACCCTATAATTTATTTATTAATGTACGAATGAGATAAAGATAACATTTTTACAAAAAATCATCTTTATTTTACTCGTTTGTTGAAAACAATTTTTTATCCAAACCCATTTATTTATAATGAATTGGAAAATGTTTGTAATATTTTGTATATGATTTATTAATAAAATTTTTAACAATTTTTCGATTTTTTTAAATTTTCTAAAACTAAAAATCTCTATGTTGTTTTATTTACATTTCTCTCTTTTTATTGACAATATAATTTAATGAAATTTTAATTATAATGTGTATTGAATGAATATAATTTCCCACTTTCATGGTAATTATTTTCATTAGTGATTAATCTATTATTATTATGGTTATTTTTCTTGAAATATATTTTTATTATGTTCTATATTTTAAATTTTTTTTACATTCTGAAAGGGATAAGTTTCAAAATAAATATTTTAATAAAATTTTAAATCATTATTTACATGTTTTCAAGGTTATTTTCAATATATGAATTTTCCAAATATTTCAAAAATTATAATTTATATTTTATTATCAATGAAATGCTTTCCCTTATGAAATGTTAATTTTTATCTTACATTTAATATTATTTTCAATCTATGATGCCTTTCTTTAATGTTGCATTGGATTTACTAGAAACATGATCCAATGATACCTTCTTATTACTTCTCTAGAAGGTTCATTTTTATAATGAATAGTTTACTATAAAATTTAATTCTAACCCACAAGTTATACCTATGTAAAATTGTTTCTAAATGTAGTATTTTTTATATATTTAATGCTTTTATGAAATGGTGATACTTTTATGAATCATTATTCATTTCATATGATGTGTTTCTATGAATTGTCTCTGAAACACATTTTAGCTCATTTGTTCTAATATGGTAAAATATTTATGATATTTTCAAACACATAAGTACAATTTTCATTATTTGAAGGATGGGGACTTTATCAAACTCCAAGGTATTGGGTAATGCATAATTTTATATGAGATCAAAGGTTACATGAGTCGTTATCCCATTTATAAGATTAGATAAATGGGTGGTTTTCCATAACCCTAAAGTGTTTACCTAGGAGGTTATACCAATCCCAAGAGAGATTACGTGGAAGGATATCACATGCTAAAAGTAAAAAAATAGTGATAATCCCATGAATTCCATTTTATAATTACTTCAGTGGGTATCCCTGACATATGATTTTCTATGATTCTGTATATTCCAAAAATACCTAACTTATTCTAGTGTTACTGTCTCCTGGATCACACAATTTAATAATATTATGATTCATTACATATGATCTGAGAATAATTTCTCCCCGACTCTTATTCATGACCAATGATATAAAGGGAATGGTTTTCATATGTTATCCCTATATTCTCATAAATATATTCTCATGTTATAATAACATTGTTTTAACATATGCTTAATAATAATCTTATCACCCCCTTTCTTATTGTTCTATTCCATGGGATTTGAGTAAATGAATTTTGTATGATATGTATATTAAGGGAATTATTTATTATCAACAAAGGAAGATATAATGCAACTCCCTTATATACCAATTTCTTATGGGGACAGGTTCCTAAATTCATTTTACGATTAATTTCCTTAGTAATTTAGTTATGAAATATAAATACTATTGATATACAAATTTGTATTATCTATCTATAACGAGACTGTTTCCTGATAGATTGTATTACAATAATTAAATGTAATATGATCATTTGGATCTCTCACATGTTAACCATGGAAACTGAATGGATCTATTTCCAAGGGATTTATGATGAAATTGAGTCAAATAAGGATTATAGTGAGTTTATCCTAGGAGGTTTCGTCACGTATGAAGTTCCATTTTTTTATCTTTTATATCCCATTAGAAAAAATTATATTTTATAATAGTTAACAGTAGAGAAAAGTTTTAGATAAATGTAGGATAATAGTACAAGAAAAAATTAGTGAAATCCCCTTGGATATTTTAATAAGTGTATTTGGAGGTCACTATAAAAAATTATAAGTATGATCCAAAATATAACAAAATATCATCGAATTTTGGTAAAGGATGAACAAGTGGTTTCCTAGATATTATATCCTTATTTAGATACTAAAAGGGGATGTGGCTCTGGAATAGATGAATCTAGGGGAAATAACTCTAAAAATTATTCATTGATATAGACTCAATCATAACATTGTTCAAGAAAATAAACCTTTCTTCACACTTGTTTTGACACTCCTAGAAAATATTTATTAAATGTGATAGAACTATGTTGATGATAATCCATATTGGAAGATAATTAGAGGGAATGATGTTAGGGTTTTTGAAATGAAAATTATAATGATATATTATTATCAATATTTACCTTAACCAGCTATTAAGCTTATCGAAGTATATGTTGAATGAGTTTGTTGAGGATTTGAGTGGTGGGGACCATTTAGGAATTAAAATTATTTTTTCAATATATAAAAAATATTGGATGTTTTAATCATTGTATTGTATCAATGAAAATATAATGTAGTTTATTATTGGAAGAGAAGAACCAAAAGAAGTTAATTAGTGGGGAAATAAAATTTTTAGTTAACATAATAGAAGTTAATAATGATCTCCCAATGATGTCAAAGATGATTTAATAATACAATTGTGTAATGTATGGGAGTTATTGAAATTTATATTCTATATGTAATGACTAGAAATTGAATTATCTAGGTGGTTTGAGTAATGGTAATAGTTTTAAGGATAAGAATTATAAAAATGGTATATTATGCATACATTATTTTATTAATGTATATCATATGATAAATGTCAGAAACATGATTTAATTGAGGTTGATTAATGTGAATACATGATTCATATTTAATATTATTGGAATTTGTAATTAATATTCAATCTAATGAATACTGGAGAATAGATTGAAAAGGGAGTGGGATGATTCATGGGTTTATGTACTATAATTCAAGAACTATGTATTGTGGGTCATAAATTTAGTAAACATTATTTGGTATACTTTTCCATTATGTTTTTACAAAACAATGTTGAATGGTGTTGATGGCCTAGAAAATTTATTTAATGGAACATGGATATTTTGATTATGGGAATATATCTCATAACTTGTTCTTGATTTTGAGAAATTATTGTTTTGTTTTGGTTAATATTTCATTAATAAAAATAAGGTTATTATGATTGTATTAAATTCTATTGGAACTGATTAAAGTTTTGTGGAAAAATTTAGTTATGTTATCATTGATGGAGCTTACAAAATTATTAGGTTTACGGAATTTATTCAATCATATGTGGCCATATTAAATAAAATAAGGAAGTATTTATGTTTTTATTATGGTTTTATGGTAACTATGGACATTAAAATGAGTTATAAATATATATGAAAAAGGTATTAATATATCTACTATGTGCTAATAAAGTGTAACTTTGTGATAATTTTTGGATTAATGTTATTTGGATTTTTAGAGAATTTTGTACCTTTTTTATATTTTTTAAATTTTGGAAGGGTAATATGATTAACCATTTATATAACGTATTATGTTGATTATTTTATGATGTTTTAGAAAATAAAATATAATTTCAATATAAAAATATTTCTCAATAACTTTTTCAAGACACTTTTTTGACTACTAATATAAATAGTAGTAATTAATTATATTTATTTCATGGAAAATATTTAGTTCTATGAAAATAAAAAATTCCCCTCATTGAATAGGATATAAATTTAAAATTGAATAATTCATAACCAATGTATGATATAATGTATATTATATTCAATGAAATTAATAATGTGTATCATTTAATGAGAATTCACCAACACTAAGAATTTGATTTGGAAATACTTTTTTATATTATCATATATTTTTTTGTTATTAATGACCTTTTTAAAATATTTTTTTTTCTGTACTAGTGGTTATTTTCATTCTCATGAACATGATCTATATCACTTCCAATCAGTATTTTATTGTTTTCATTCTCTTAAATCTAAATGTTTTCATTTTCATCTTATATTATCCAAGTTGGAAAGTAGTATGTGTTATTATAGATAACCATCACCCAAATGTTTATAACTTTTTATGAGAATTATTGATAACCTCATTTTTCAACATGGGTTCCCCCTATGTGAATTTCAATTTTTATTGTTGTTTACGAATAAAAAATTTCTAATCAAGTGGATATAATTTATTTAACAGAGTAGTTTTTAACACCAGAATATTTTGTTATGTATTTTATTCAAGTAAATTTATATTCATTAATTTTTTCATTACATGAAATAAATTTCATAGATTGAAATTAAAACAATCATATTTTTATCTTATATTACATGAAACACTGTGTGTAATTTACATTACAAAAAACACTGTGTTATAATGAGTCATTACATACTATTGAAATATTATTATCCAATATGGCAGTTATCACCTACAAATTGGAATGGTGGGCATGAATATGATTAAAATAATTAAAAAAACATATTTATTTAAAATTTATATTAAATTAATTTATTGAGTACCAATTAATTATAAAAGAAAATAAAAACAATTTTAAAATGAAGGAATAATTTTCTAATAAATAGTTTTTATGAAAATAATTTCCTTTTACCTATGTAAATTAAAAAATACAAATTTTACTCATAAAAAATCTTATATTTATGTATAATATTTTTATTAAAAATTTTAAATTAATTTAATGTGTTTTCTAAAGAATATAGAGGAGTAAATTAAATTTTATGGATGAAAAAGTTATTTTCATAAAAAATAGTTTTCTCACCTTTTGCACACATATTGCAAAAAATAATTTTTTTAAATTTTAAAATCATTAATTGAATGAATAAATTATATATTTGATAACATGTTATAAAAATTATCTTATTGGTAATTGTTGAATTTTTTCATAGAAGACAGGCATATATGTGAGTATTTAAAAACAATTTGTTTTAATAAGAATTTTCATTTCATTTAATTATTTTAAAAAATAATATTGTTTAGAAGACAGATTATTCCATTATATATTAATAAATTCAATTTATGTAATTTTATTCAATTTCACTTTTAATTTTTATATATAATCATATAAAATTATTGTATATTATCTCATTGAAACAATATTTCACATCAAGTCTGCTGGATTCATATTAAATTCAATTTTTTCAATTTTGTTAATGAAATTTGGAAATCTATTTTCCATATTTTGAATCAAAATAATTTATATTATGTAGATGTTAATCTTATTTTTTAACCATAATTAATAGAAAAATATAGTAAAAAACAATTTTCTACGGTTGATGTAAATATGGCCATGGCTAAGGGATACACAAAACTGATATTTGTTAAAATTACCTATAAATGTCTGAAATCATTTTTCATGCATTATTTCATAATATATCCTATATGATATATAATGGATATTTTTTGTCCTCTTAGAATTTGTAAAATGTGGGTACATCATTTAGTTTTCCATGATTACCAGTGTGCCACTCACCGCAGTTATAAAAGGCCACTTCCTAACCTCTCATATTCAAACATTAAAAACTATTTGGTATGAAAAATACAGTAAATAATATATTCCCCAAATCCCTGTAATCATCTTATATTAATATTTTGTTCAAAAAGCCATCCTAGTAAGGATATTGGTTCCAAACTATATGGGTTACTTAAAGGAGAGCTAATGTTTTTCAATGAGATGTTTTTTTTTCTTTTCATCCCCCATGTCCAAAAATTATTATTAATGAATTATTAAATAATAAAATAATTATATTCATTATCAGAAAATTATTTTAGGTTAATATCATGACCATGAACTCTATCATCTTCTTTTAAATGGGTTTTTAGGTCAATATTCGTGTGTTCGGCAGACTACAACCTTGGGATTCAATATCATTTGATTTTCCATTACCACATCTCATGTATGGATATAATTATGGATATATTGTTTATATATGATATATATTATATTATTATGATATTTTAATAATGATATCACATATTAATTCATAATTTTCATTATGTATGAATTTATTATGGTCGTTTATATATACAACATAACACCGCCCCTTGAAGTGTTTCGATTAATTCAAACATTATATGTATTATATTATGAATATTTTTATTGGAAATTATGAAATATATAAAATAAAAATTCTATTATAATAGTAATAAATATAATATACTTCACTATTGTTATTTTTTTTGGGAAAATTAAATCAAAATTCATGCATTCATAGAAAATTCTCTCTCTATAAATGAACATTTTCATTGTCTATCATTATCAATTATGGATCACTCTAAATAAATATTTATAAAAAATATGTAATATTTATTTAATGTTTAAAATTATATATTTATATTGCTATGTTCAATGTAATATTTTTTAAAATAATTATTCAAAACAATCGTGATTTAAAAAGCAGTAATTTCCCAAAACGCGACTTTGACATGAAATTCATAATGAAAAGGTAATAAAACACCATATGTAAATAATATATGGTATGATATATATATATATGTATATTTTTTATTATATATATATATAATAATTTTATATTTATTATATTGAAGGTTTTAATGTTTATGATACATGTTGAGACTTAGTGTAAGGTATGTCTTGATTCTCATTTTTTAGGGAGTCAAATATAAATTACCCACTCAATTATTTTTTGAGCTGTATAAAATAAAATATTAATATGTTATATTATGAATAACCTAAATTTAATTGAATCAAAAATTTAATTTTTTTACTTTTTATTTGGTATTTAATCTCTAAATATTAATATATTCAAAGGTAAATTTTTGTCGTAATATTTTATCTATGAAATATGTACAATATTCATCACTATTTTAACAATAGTAGATTATAAAAAATTAATCAATGTATTTTATATTAAATATATTTATAATTATTTTTATTTATATGCACATTTTTTATCTATATTTCATAGGTTTTATGGTTCGAATGTTACCTAAGCAGTCAATATTTTATGCCTCGATTTTCATTCCTTGAAAAAAATGTTATTTCATTCATTTATCATATTTTATGAGGTGTATAAATATGGAATATGGTTCATTTTTTCCTATGTGTATAATTTATTTATGTAAAAATATAATCAACAATCTATATTGACAATATTTATGATCCAATTTATGTTATCATATAATTTATCACCCAAAAAAATTATTACCTTTGTCCTCCTCTCATCAAGTCATGAGAATAAATGTTTTCCCTTTGTTTTTCACTATTAATTCTATTACTATTTCTGAATATTTAATTATGGAAAATAATTTTTATTTCTATATTATGGTCAAAATTCCATATTTATTCCAAACAAATGATCAATAATACTGTTTTACGTTTTTTTATGTTCTTTATATATTTTATTAATAAATTTTAACCTCGGACTTTGTTATTGTAAATTTTTTTGAAATGGATATTCCTGTGATTTTCAAAAAAATTCCCCTTCAATTTTACAAAATGTTATAATGGAATATTTTCTTTGACATTAACATGAGGAAAATAATATAATTCAGTCAAGAATTTTTTATTGAATATTTAAATATTTGTTATGAAGGATGATTTTAGTGAAATGGATTTTCAATATATATTATATGGTTTAAAAAAAATTTATTAATGTAGAAATGATATATTCATAAATAAATTTTTTAATAATTTTTAATTTTTATATTAATTTTTTACAAGATAATTTAGAAAAGATTTTAAATTTTAGTGTTTTAATGTCACAGCCGGTCCCTTAGGACCCGTATCGAGACTACCCCACACCCGCCTCCAATAGTCCTAGGGATGGCGACTAGCACCAATGGCGTAATTCCCTAAACATAGAAATGAATTTCCTTTATAAATCATAAACACACACAACTAGAGTTCAAGCAGAAGCAAACACTAAGTAATAGTTGTCTAAAAATGTACTGAATGTAATGGGGGACAAAATACAAGTTCAAATTTTAAGTACAAATACAACTGAAAGCAATTACAATTAAAAAGGGACAATAGCTGAATGGTGAAAGTATCTCCTATATCTTCCTCTAGGGTTCCTACCTGAAGGATTGATACACATGGCCTCCACAGCACTCCAAATCTGTCAGACTCCACCGTGTACTGATACGTCGTAAGTTCCTCCTCCGGGTACCGTCTAGTCCTGGTGCTCTCGGCCTCCGTCAGCGTTGTTTGACGCCTGTATCCCACACAATGAGGTCTGGGCATAGCCCGTGTAGGTGTGATTATAACGACACATAGTAGGGACCTATAGACCCTCAAGGTATCCACAAATACAACAAGGATAAACCTTAAGTTATGAAATCAACGGATAATAATTACTTTGGTATATTCCCATACATATAACTAAGTTATCAAGTAACCCATATCAATCATGAGGAAAACACAAATTTCATTGACTTAGCTCAAACAAGGATTTTCATTATCGAAAACATGGATGTTGGAAGACATATAATCTACCGAGTATAATGGGCTTGTTGCGACACTGAGGCACTTCTCTCTAACCTTAGACTACTTAGGTTCTCCTCCGGTCAAGTACCGCAGGTCTGCTACCAACTACCGGGCACTACGTCTGCTGTGTGTATGCCACCAAATATCGGGTACTCCCCCTAATAGACTATAGAGGTACTCCTCTTATCATTTACCGTGGGACTGCTTCCAACTACCAGGATCTTTGTCTACCATGGGTCTACAACCAAATACCGGGCGCTCTTCAATGGTCTAGTCGAATCACTCCGAGTCAAATCGGTCAAGTAGTTGTTAGGTCTATCAACTACTAGGTCTCTACACTCTGTTTTCTCGTATCCGACAGGATCCGCTCAATGAGCTACTTTTTGATACTCCAAATTTCATGAAGCCTCAAGTGGAATTATCTCAAAGGAATTTCATGTCACAGGAGTCTCAACGCAACAGATGTTGCATCAATTGGGTGCTCGGTCTGTGAGTTATTGACATTTCCGTCCTAGGGGCCCTATTGTTTTTTATGTACAATCTAACCCGACCATACACTAATCATGTCCAAAACTCATGTGGGATATCCAAAGGAATTTTCTCCTTCCATTCCTTTAATCATGGTAGGAAGTTCGTCGATCAGACACTCGTAGACCGAGTTATCAGTGTAAAGGTGTTTTCGGGTCCGACGGATCCAGATTGGGTTCCAACCCGGTCTCTAGGTCCAACCTGGCCCAAAGGTGGCCCGAAGGGGGCATCTCGGCGTGTAGGTGCAGCCCGGCCTGTTTGGCTAGCCGTTTGGCCCGGCCCGACCCGGCCGGCCGTCTAGCCCAGCCGGCTAGTCGCGGTTGTTTTTCCCCTTGGCCTGGTTGCCCAGCCCGCGTGGCCCGACGAGCCACGTGTGGGAAGGGGTTCAGCGCCCACCTTCTATCCTAAATGTAACAGATGCCTAGAACTAGTTCAGGTAACCACGGGACACATCGTGTCCTGCCTGTAGCGCACACCGGCAGCCGGCTCAAGTGCTGCCCTCCCCTGTCCACTGTAGCCAATGGCCACAGGTCATCATCGGCGTGGCACGACATTGCAGTGCCCCTTCTCTCCTACCACGGCCCACACTGGCCGCAGACCTGCACCTCTAGTGTGGCATAATGGCATTGCACCACCCCGCTGTATCCTGGCTCTCCTCCGCGGGGCACGACGGTGTCGCGCCTTTCTGGTGACCCGACGGTCTTGTACCACCGGTTTCCTCACTGTCGGCCTGACACTGACCACCATTGTCCACTTTTGTTGTCAACAACAAACAAGATCAATGGGGGAGGGTCAGCCATGTTGGTGTGGTCCAAACCCCCCATGTTATGTTGATAACATTTGGCATAACATATACCAAAATATTGAACAACGTGGAACAGAAAACAAGGTAACTCATACCCCAACCACATATTTGTCGAACGTTGATGGAGGAAGGTGGGTAAAAGCAGATGTCGATTCGTCGACCTCAGGAAGCGTCTGTGGAAGAAGCTTCGTCGGAGTTCTTCGCAGATGGCTCATTTTCTTTTGGCTCGGATGATGATCATTATTGAAGTTCGTCCTTCATCGGTGGTGTGTGGCTTTATTCGTTGGAAGAGAAAAGGATCCTATCTAGCCCTCCCCTTTCTCTATTCCACCCAAGAATAATTCCCAACCAAAATAAAATAACAGGTTTGCCTATTATTTTATTGTAGGAAATAATTTGAAATGAATCAAATTAAAATTAAGTTACTTCACATAATTAAAGGGTGAAGTTGTATTAATTAATTTGGGTAAAAAAGGTGTATAATTAATATAATTCATTAATTAAATTGGCACAATAATGAGGGGAAGGTGGAGAGTTGATATCCCATATAAATGGGGGGTTTAGAGGGGTTAAAGCGGGGTTAGAACCTATGTGGGTCCCAACATAATTATATCCTCCCATGGGAGGTTATGCTCGGGTGGACCCCACCACCATAACGTCCCTTGGGAGGTTAGGTTGTTGTGGCCCCCACGACCATCCTCCCCTTGGAGGTTTTAACTACCTCAAATAAAAATATGTTAAGTCTTATTTTTATTTAATTTTATTTAAAAACCCCAAAACTGTCTTCCACTCTCGATAAAATTCTACTACGGTGAAGGTCTCACCAAGAAATCACTAACATTGAAAGCTCAACAATGCCATCGGATTTCACTTTTGAGCACCGGTTCAAATGTTATAAAAACCCGCTCGCACGTTTACTGAACGTACATGAGAAAAACTTCAGAAATTGATTCCGGGCACACTGGGCCTTGGAATCAATCTCCATCAAAAACTACGGACTCATAAAAATCACATTAATTTATGAAAAAATTTCCCTTGTAATTTCCATGTATTTACATTCTCTACACCTCAGGACTTTACGTCCACATATGATACAACTCACACTAAGGGAATAAATGGGGGTATTGAGCATGCATCTGAGCCTCCCGCTCTCATGTTCTCTCCTAGAGGCTCCCGTGCGGAAAGCGAACGTGTACCAAAGGTATAGACCATCCACGTAGGACATGCTCCTATAAATCCTCAATATCCCCTGAAACCTATGTAAAAGTCACCCTGTCATCAATTTCCACCTCTCCATGATTGATGATGTGAGAAGGGTCATTTACATTTCGCCTCAGCTGAGATACATGGAAGATGTCGTGCACCTGGTGGAATTGAGGTGGAAGATCCAAGCGGTAAGCCACCTTTCATACTCTACTAAGGACCTAGAAAGGTCCTATGAACCTCGGAGAGAGCTTTCCGCCTCAGAAAAATCTCTATAGACCACTTCGTTGCAAGACCCGTAGGAAGATGTGGTCTCCATCCTCAAACTCCAGAGGTCTTAGTCTCCTGTCAGCATATGACTTATGCCTACTCTATGTAGTCCTCATCCGCTACTAGATGATCTGCACCTTCACCATGGTAGCTCGTACGATATCTGGTCCCACTAGTACTGACTCACCTGAATCTGTCCAGCATTGTGGTGATTTGAAGGTCATCCGTACAATGCCTCAAAATGTGCCATACAGATGGTGGAGTGATAGATATTGTTGTTGGAAAACTCCACCAATGATAGTTGAGCCTTCCAACTAAGACCAATGTCATGGACACAAGAACAGAACATGTCTTCGAAGGTCTGGATTGTTCTCTCGGTCTGACCATCTATCTGAGGATGGAAGGCGGTTCTCAAGTGAAGTTGTGCCCCAAAAGATTCCTGCAACCCCTTCCATTGTTGGGAAGTAAATCTTGTTCCATGTTATGAGATAATAAAAGATGTTACTCCATGTAATATCACAATCTCTTCCATGTAGAGGCGTCTCATGCTCTCTACTGATCCCTACTCTCTGATCGGTCGGAAGTGGGCTAAAATGGGGAGTCGGTTGACAATTACCCAAATCGATTCGTGACAACTGGATGCATGTGGAAGACCCATCACAAATTCCATGGATATCCCATTTCACTCCCAATGTGGGACCGCTAAAGGATGAAACAAGCCTACTAGTACCTGGTGCTCTACCTTCATAGGTTGACAAGTGAGGCATCGTGAGACAAACTCAGATACTTCTTTCTCCATACCTAGCCACCAGTGATGTTGTCGGAGGTCCTGATACATCTTCTCCACTCCTGGATATACCACTAGAAGGGAAGTGTGGAACTCCCTCAAAAAATCCTCCCAATGTGTAGCTGGTACCAGGTTATGTCCTTTAAAGAAGATGATATGCTCCCCACCTTCATAAAATCTATCAGGTGCCTGCCCTGTGCATATCAAAGCATGTCATGTCTCGCAGTCAGCATCCCCACGCTGCACCTCCCTGACTCACTGATGAAGTGGAGTCATGACTGTAAGATACAAAAGATAGGCTGCTTTATCACTATCCACATAGTATATTTGTAAGGCAGCCATATAGTATGTCGCCTCTTTTAGTAGTTGAATGCTAGTCCTCCTACAGATCGCATCAGCAACAACGTTCCCCTTCCCAAGAGTATAGACTATCATGAAGTCATATTCCTGGAGAAACTCAAGACATCGTCACTGTCTAAGGTTTAGTTCCTTCTAAGAGAAGATATAACTGAGACTCTTGTGACCATAGTACTACTGAAAATGTTCACCCATCAGATAGTGCCCCCAAATCATCAAGGTGAAGACCACTGCTGCTCACTCCAGGTCATGTGTAGCATATTTCTACTCGTACTATCTCAATTGCCGAGAACCAAATGTGATCAAAGCTCACTGCTGCATCAGGACACACCTGAGTCTGGTCCCTGATGTGTCTCAGTAGAGTACGTACCCTTCACATTTCTCTCGAAGCCTCAAGATGAGGTAACTAGTCATCCTATTCCTCAACTCCTGAAAGCTATTATGGAATCTATCCAACCATACGAAGGGTTTACCCTTCTTCATCAAGGCATTAAGTGGTGTTGAGAGTCTGGATAAATCTTGAAAGAACCTCTGATTATAGCTATCCAATCCCGGAAAACTCTGTACCACCGTCACACTCATGGGGACACCCAAGCACATAATGCCTTGAACTTTGTTGGATACACTTAAACTCCAGCCTCCGATATGATGTGTCCAAAAATGTGAACCTCTCGAATCCAAAACTGGATCTGCGAGAGCTTACCATAATGTTGGTGCTCTCAGAGTGTCTCCAATACTACCTACAAATGGTAGGCATGCTCCTCCCCAGTATTCAAGTAGATCAGTATGTTGTCGATGAAGAATATGACAAAGAGATAGAAGTGTGACTGAAAGATCATGTTAATGAGACTCATGAACACTGCTAGAGAATTGGTTATGCCTACGGGAATAACAAAGAACTCGTAGTGGTCATAACGACACCTGAAGACCGTATTCTGCACATCCTCATATCGAACATAGAGCTGGTGATATCCTGATTTGAGGTCTATCTTAGAGAATCGTGCTCCCTTGAGCCGATCAAAGAGTTCGTCAATCCTTGGGAGTGGGTACTTGTTCTTCACGGTCACCTGGCTCTGGTGATGATTGTCAACATAGAGCCTCAAGCTCCCATCCGACTTCTTGGCATACAGAATCGGGGCTGCCTAGGGAGAAACACTAGGCCAGATTAATCCCTTTCCCGGAAAGTCTTCCAGAAATACCCTCAGCTCGCGAAGCTCACTTAGAGCCATCCGTTATACTGGATTCGATATTGGTGCCTTCCCTGGGTACAAGTCAATGTAGAAGTCCCCCGCTCTTTGAGGAGGTAGTCCTTAAACTCTTTCAGGGAAAACATCCATGTATCGGTCCACCACTATAGGATATGTCGGGCTCTCCACATCTAGTGCTCCCAGGGTATGGCAAGCCAACTGGTTATTGATCAGCTGCACCCTACTCCGAGTAAGTTTGTCTTGTGCTATAAAGGTCCCATTCTCGTCGGTAAAGGAGAACCTGGTCCCATTCGTGCGGACACAACACACATTATTCCAAATATAATCAACATGAGCATGGACTGTAGATAACCAGTCCATAACCAAGATGATTTTGTAAGGCCTCGATGCTGCTACGAGGAGATCCCAGCTGAAAATCTTGCCTCCTAGAGTAAGATCACACTACTGACACCAGTGCATAATCATCGAGTCTTTTTCCCATTGGATTCTCTAGCCATAAAGATCATGCCAACGGCTCTATCGGAATCTCGAAGCTCCCAATATGGTCAGTGGAAATGATAGAGTGACTGGAACTTGTGTATATATTACTGCAGATATGGTGGAATAGACAAATATAGTACCTCATTTCATCTCTAGAGCACCGTGATCATAGGACTCCACTAACTGAAGTGGAGCTCTCCCCTGTCCACCCGCTCCCTACGGTCTGGTTGGAGCTCCTATTGGTGTTGGCGGTAGCACCTCGTATCGTTTTCCACCGCCACATGCACGTCTAGCTCCTCTGCCACATCTGCCAGCGCCCTGTGGACCGCCTCGATAAAACCTCTGCCTCTGCCTGGGAGGACTCTCAAATGTCTTCTGATCATCAGAGCAGTGGGTCGGATAGTGATGAGCCAGTGACCAAGTGCGCCACAGGAGTAACATTGTCCGCTCGTAGCATGAATTGCTCTGTCTCCACTCTGGGTTCCCCATACAACCAATCATGAGTCGTATGTTCGACCACCTATAGGTCTGGTCCTATTGGAACTCTGGGTCATCTGTCTACTACCAGCTATAGAAGACTCTGCTCCAAGTTTCTAGTGGTTGTCCTCACTGCTGGAGAATTCTCAGCATGGAAATTCCCATCTATGAGGGCTTGCTCCAACACACCATTCTACGTCGGGATGTCGTGGGAGATAACTAATGCTCTGACCTCTCACCTGATTCCCTAATAAATGGTCGATGCCCTAAATAATGGGTCCTGTACCATATCAATGGATTAGCGTGAGAGGTTAGTGAACCTCGCTGAGTACTAAGATGCACTCATTTTTCACTACTGTAGATGAAGTAGCTCGGGTATCCCCACCGCTCGAAAGGTGTTTGTTACAAACTCCACCCAGAACAGGCTCTCGAAGTCTTCCATATAAGTGACTCCTCATCGTGCATCTGGAACATTATGCTCCACCATCTTCCTGTTGCTTCCTAAAAGAGGTTGGCGGTAAGGATCACCATAAATTCTACTGGTTTCCCTACTAGCCTAAAGACTCTCACCATATCCTCCAACCAATCCTCAACTACTAGCAGATCTATCTCTCCCCAGAACCTTGGTGACCTCTCGCACTGGAACTCGTGTAGCACACTCTACTGCTAGGGCTGGTGGCATCGGTGGCCTAATGGAATGTAGTACCGCTGGTGCCTCCACAGGTGCCTCAAATGGAAGAGGGCCATGTACTGAGGCCTCGTCACTCATCGGGCTGTCAGTACGTACAACTCTCGGGGCTCTAGCTGGTCATCCGTGGGGAGGCATCCAGAATGAAACAGATGCGACTTGGTCAAAAGACTATACCGGGTGTGCTGACCTGGTTGGAGCTAACTTAAAGAATTTTTTTTTAAACACACATGCAATCAATGTTTTCATGTACTAAGTCGAAAATCAGTAGTTAGGGTCCTGGTGTATGGATACAGTGGCTGCCGAACCAACACTAGACTTCCTGAACTGAAAACCACACAATGTACCCTTAGCAATATTGATTCATAGAAAAGAAATATTGGGGTCTTATGTTCTGTGGTAGAACAGATACCTCTGATAACAATTTTTCATGACCTGTCCCCGGGGGCCCATATCGTGACTACCCCAAGCTCGCCTTCCATAGGCCAGGGGCTGGCGAGTAGAACCAAAGATGTAATTCCCTAAAATTGCGAAGGCATTGCCTTTATAAATCGTAAACACGCATAACCAGAGTACAAGAGGAAGAAATAACTATGTAAAATTTGTATAACAAGTGTACTGAAGGTAATGGGGGACAGAATAAAAGCCTAACTATAAAGTAAAAATACAACTGAAAGCAATTAAACTTAAAAGGGATAAAAATTGAAAGATGAAAGAATCTCATGAATCATCCTTCATGGTTCATACCTGAAGGGTAGGTACAGATGGCCAAAACATCACTCCACATCCATAAGACTCCACTCTGTAAAGATACATCCTAAGGTCCTCCTCCAGGTACCGTCCAGTCCTGGCACTCTCGGCCTTCATCAGTGTTGTCTGTTCTCTGCATCCAACACAACGAGGTTTGGGCATAGCCCATGCAGGGGTGAGTATAATGATACTCATTAGGGACCCCGAGACACTCAAGGTCTCACAAAATCCATCAAGGATAAACCCAAAGGTATGAAATCAACGGATAACCATTACAAAAGAATATTCTCATACATATACCTAAGTTATCATGTAACCCCTATCAATCGTGGGGAAAACACAAAGGTCATTGAATCAGCTCAAACCAAGATTTTAATTATCGAAACCATGGCTGCTGGAGAACTCTTCCACTGTTAGGTACCGTGGGCATGTCGCGACACTAGGGCACTTCTCACTAACCTTAGACTGATGAGGTACTCCTCCTGTCTAGTATTGCGGGTCTGCTTCCAACTACCAGGCGCTCCGTCCGCTTTGGGTCTATCGCCAAATACCTGGTGCTCCCCCTAATAGCCTATAGTGGTACTCCTCTTATAGAGTACCATGGGTCTGCTGCCAACTACCAGGCACTCCTTCCGCCATGGGTATGCTGTCATATACCTGGCCCTCCCCACTTGGCTATTCGAATCACTCGGAGTCAAATCAGTTAAGCAGTCTTTAGGTCAATCGGCTACTAAGTCTCTAAATACTATCTACTCATCTCTGAGGGACCACTCTACGAGATACTGGTCCATACTCCCAATGTCACAAAGTCTCAAGTGGAAGTATCCCAATGGATCTTTATATCATAGTGGTCTCAACCCAACATACGGTGTGTCAATCAAATGCCTAGTTTGTGGGTTATTGGCATTTCTATCCTAGGGGCCCGGTTGGTTTTTATGTTCAAAAAAACATAACCATACTCCACCAATGTACAATACTCAAGTGGGATATTCCAAATGAATTTTCTTGTTCCAATAATTTAGTCACTGCAGACGGTTCGTCAATCAGACACCCATAGCCCGAGTTATGGGAGAAAGGTGTTTTCAGGTCTGATGGGTCCGAACTAGGGTCTGACCCGGTCCACAGGTCCGACCTGGCCCGAAGTCGTCCCTAAGGGAACGGCCCGGTCAGAAGATGCGTCCTAGCCTGGTTGGCTGGCCGTGTGGCCCGACCCGGCTAGCCGCGTGGCCCGACCCAGCTAGTCGTGGCCAGCGGGCTGCGGGGCCTGGCGGGATAGCCCGCGTTGCCTGGATGGCCATGTGTGGGAATGGGTGCCATGCTCCCCCATGAAGTCTAAAATAGAACTAGTGCCCAGTGCCGGTTCGGGTAACTGCAGGACTATTCAATTTCTACCTGTAGCACACATCGGCGGCCTGCTCATCCGGCCACCCTCCGCTATCCACCATGGACAAAGGCCGTGGGTCTTCTACAGCACGATGTGACGGCGTGGCACCCCTGCTCTCTGGCCACAGCCCTCCCTAGCCGCGACTTCCTACATTCTTTTGCGTGGAACGACAGTGCCGCACCTCCTTCATCACGGTCCATCTGGGCCACGATCCAACTATCCTCTGTTCCCCGCTTCTATTGTAAAGACCCGCAAATTTCAAGGAAATTTTTTTCTTAATTTTCTTTGGAATTTTACAAGACCGCAGCTTCAGACGGCACCTGATTCCGAGGCCCGGTGTGCCCGGAATCAATTTCCGAAGTTTGGCTCGGGTACGTTCAGTGAACGGACGAGCGGGTTTTTCTATCTTTTGAACCGGTGCCCGGAATCGAATTCTGAGGGCACCGATGAAATCGCAGCGCCGATATTTGCTTAGAAACGCCTCTTCCGGAGTTGCGTTTGCTCAGACGTGGTTTTTAAATTTTACGGCTTTAAGTCAGAAATAAAATAAAGTTTGTGCGACAACTTTATTTTATTTCACTTAAGCTGCTTGGAAGCCACTTGAAGTCTCTTAAAGACGGCTTGAACTGAGTTGAACTGGATAGGATGCTATCCAGAAATATCCTACCCCTTGGTAGGATATTTGTGCGGTGGGACCCGCACGAGCCCCGCCGTTTCTTTCGCTAAGTAACGCACCCGCGAAAACCCGTCAAAGTAACTGAAAAGTCAACCGACGCGTTTTCTTTAATTCTTAACAGACCATTTAATTGGGCGGTTTATTTCGTGAATTAAATGGACTGTTTCTTCGTGAATTAAATGGGTCGTTTCTTTCGTTGAATTAATTCAACGAATTGATGGATCGTTTCTTAACCGGTTTCGTGTTGGCATGTTTATAAAATAAGACCAACATAAAAATCCTTGGAAAGGATTTGAGAGAATCTTCGTTCCTCCACCCTCTCCGCGAAGAACGCGAAGAACGCGAAGAACGCGAAGAACGCGAAGAACGCGAAGAACGCGAAGAACGCCGGCGACCGGAATTCGACGACGCACACCAAGATCTGCGACGTCGACGAGATCTACCCGCGACGTTCTTCGGCGACGCCTCTTCTTCCGCGGCCGACCCTCGTTCGGCAACAAAGGTGAGAATCAGATCTTTTCTTCTCCCTTTTTAATTTCAATATCAACGGATTTAAACTAATTAAATCCGTTGATCTTGATCCGGAGATTGGCGACGCGACGAGCGATTCCGCGACGACGCGGCGATCTCCATCTTCCGCGACGAGCAATTCCGCGACGACCCCTCATCCGACGACGACGATAAAGTAAGGGTTGATTGGAATATTTTCCTTCCCGTGATTTATTTCTTTTAAAGTAAAGAAGCATGATCTTCGAACAATTTTAACATTTAAAATTGTTGTTGATTGTTTTATTGTTCCTCCCGTGGATTATGACTAACGCGGAGGGTGCGGGTCTAACGAACAAGACCCGGCAACCCTCCGCCGATCTCCTCTTTTTGCGCGGATTTGGCGGACGACGACGAACCGTGCGGCAAGGGCAATTTGTTGGCTCCGCAGTGAAGATCGTCCCCCGGGAGGAGCATCGGCGCAGACGGGAAAGAAATCGGGCCACCGGAGCATCTCCGGCGGCCCGCGGAAGGAGGCGGCGGCGCCAGGCGCGCCGCCGTGGAAATCTCCCGCCGCGGCGGCGGCGGCAGCCGGTTCCGCGGCCGCGCGGAACCGGGACGGACGCGGCGGCCCGGCCGCGTCCGCGTGACAGGCGGCCCCCCGCGGGGCCGCGGTTTCTCTCAAGTCGCGGGTTCAACCCCGCGGCGGCGGCAGTTCGGCCGCTCGGCCGAGGCCGAGCCGGCCGGTCCGGTCGGCCGGGCCGCGCCCAGGCCGGACCGGACCCGGCCGAGCCGGTTCGGGCCGGGTCGGGACGACCTGGTTCGGGCCGACCCGGTTCGGCCGACCCCAGGGGGCGGTTCGGGCCGGGTCGCCCCGGGCCCAGTACCCCCGTTTCGGGCCCTCTACGGTCTTTCGCCCATATCTTGGGCCTGGGACCTCCGATTGACGAACCGTCAGCGGCTACGCGATCCTTGGATCGAGACGGTCGTTTCGGTATATTATATTCAAGGTTTCGGAAGACTTTGGGTTCGGCCGGGTTGGTTCGTACACGAAGCCAACCGGGCCCTCGGAGCGGAAACGCTCATAACTTGAGCTACGGACGTCCGAACGACGTACCGTCAGCTGTGGTAGTTTCCTCTAAGTGAGACGGAACTTTTGGCATACTCCGCCCGAGGATCGGATACAGGCGGAGTACGGTCGGGTTGGTTTTGCCCTAAAAACCAACCGGGCCCCTGGGACGAAAATGCCAATAACACTCAGACCGGGCGTCCGATTGACGCGCCGTCTGTCGCGTTGAGATCCTGTTGTCGATACGGAACTTTTGGATACATCAACTTCGGACTACGTGTCAGTTGATGTATCAGCCCCTCGGCTCGTGGAGCGGACCCTCCTAAACGAGCTCGCTACGTGCGGGAACCCTAGCGCTGGCTGTGACCTCGACGACAGAGCAGAGATCCTCCGTGGACTGCGACGACGGCAGAGCAGAGATCCTCCGTGGACTGCGACGACGGCAGAGCAGAGATCCTCCGTGGACTGCGACGACGGAAGAGCAGAGATCCTTCGTGGACTGCGGCGACGACTGTGCAGAGATCCTTAGTGGACTGCGTCGACTACTGCACTCAGCGATCCTACGCGGATCAGTGCCCGATCCTATGTGGGTCCTACTACCGGTTCTGTGTGAGCCACTGCCTACCGGTTCGGTGTGAGCCACTGCCTACAGGTTCTGTGTGAGCCCGATCCTGTGTGGGTCTACTGCGGGGGTTAGTACCTATCGATCCTTCGTGGGTCCGACGACTTAGATGGATCAGTGATCATCTTTGACGTCATCTGAAAAAGTATACCTGGTTGAGCTGAATCTTATGTTACTCTCCTTTGTGGATTGTGTTGAACCATCCTTTGTGGATTTACTATTTACTCTCCTTTGTGGATTTGGGTCTTGCTTTCCTTTGTGGATTGAGTTGTTCTTGAGCTCGTGAGCAGAGCTAGAATTGGGGACTTAGGTATATGTATGGGCATATACCTAAGTCGAGTCGGATGTTATTTCGTGATTGCATCTTTCTTTTGTGCTATATCCTTTGTGGATTTCGGGAGACCTTCGGGGGTCTCGGGGTCCTTACTGAGTAGTTGTACTCACCCCTGCACGGGCTATGCCCGCACCTTGTTGTGTTGGTTGCAGACGACGGACAGCGCTGATCACGGTTGGGGCGTGGAGCAGGACGGTACCTGGAGGTGGACCACTGGACGGAACGTACTCGGAGCGGACGTGGGACCCGAGGAGCCTGGAGGCTATCTGTACCCACCCTTCAGGTGGGGTTACCAGTGGACGACACGAGGCCGCCGTCTTTTCTTCAGTTGCTGTTTTTCTTTTCAGTTGTACTTTACAGTTGGGCTTGTATTTCCGGCCCCCTTTACTTTCTGCACTTTACTTTCCGCTTGCTGACTCTGTGTGGTTGTTACTTATAAAGGCAATGCCTTCCCTGTTTACTGGGATTTTACGCCTTGGTGCTAGTCGCCAGCCCCTGGCCTATGGAAGGCGGGCTTGGGGTAGTCACGGCACGGGCCCCGAGGACGGGTCGTGACAAATTGGTATCAGAGGCGGTCGGTTCTACCGCAGACTCTGATCGTCCTTTCTTTCTATGTGAAGCAATAGTGTTTAGTGTATTGAGTGTGGTTATCAGTTCAGGGAGCCCAGTGTTGGTGCGGCGGCCGACGTATCCGTACACCAGGACCCTGACTCCTGATTTCCGACTTAATGCATGAAAACATTGATTGCGTGTGTGTTTCAAGTTTTCTTTGTGATTACTTATGTCAGCTCACCGGGTATACTGATCTGCTTTATGAAAGTCTCAAGTTTTCCTTGTGATTACTTGTGCCAGCTCACCAGGTATACTGTTCTGACTGTGGTGCTCTTGTTCTCCTTTTCAGGATGGCCCCGCGACGACTGCCAGCTAGGGTTCCGAGTGTAGGGCGCGACGGCAGCCCACCGAGCGACGAGGCCTCGGTGCAGGGCCCTTTGCCAGCAGTGGCACCGGCGGTAGCCTTACCCGCCGAGCCACCGATGCTTCCAGTACCAGACGCCGACGATGCACGTCGCCTCAGGGCACTGCACGAGTTTCAGAGCCAGCGACCGCCCAGGTTTCGCGGTGAGGCGGACCCCCAGGCCGCCGAGGACTGGCTAGAGGCGGTGGTACGGATCTTCAGGCTAGTGAGGACACCAGCGGATCTCATGGTGATCCTCGCAGCGAGCCTCCTGCAGGCGGCGGCAGGACGATGGTGGAGCCTGATGCTCCAGGTTCACGATGAGGCATCCCTGCTCTGGACGGACTTCGAGAGCCTCTTCCGCTCTGAGTTCGTCCCGGCCACCCTCCGAGCGGTGCGCATCCAGGAGCTTCTCCAGCTGCGCCAGGGCAGCATGACGGTCGCTCAGTATGCGGCGAGGTTCACGGACCTATCTCGCTACTCGACCGACATGGTACGGGACCCCTTCTTCCGGGCCCGGACCTTCGAGCAGGGCTTGCGACAGGAGATTCGTGCGTCGCTGATCTCCCTCAGCATTCCGACCCAGGCAGGAGTGCTGGAGCGAGCCCTCCTGATCGAGAGCTTCCTGGCAGAGCCTTCTTCAGCGGCGAGACCTAGCGCAGGGCGGCAGGTAGCTGAGTCATCGGCAGCAGGCAGCCGACGGATGACTCACGGTTCCAGGCAGACCAGACCCCCTCGCAGACGGCCTCAGGACACCGGCTCAGCGGTGCGGGGCACACAGCGGAGTGCCAGCCTTTCGAGAGGCAGGCTGTGCTACTCTTGCGGCGGGCAGGGTCACATGGCTCGTGACTGCCCGACTCGCCGACCAGAGGAGCAGCAGACGGTGGAGGGGCCACCCAGGCAGAGGCAGAGGGTCGACCGTGGCGGTCCGCAGGGAGGAGGCGGACGAGGCAGAGGAGCTGGCCGAGCAGCGGGTGGTGGGCGACGCTTCCAGGCTCTACCCCCACCACCACCAGGAGGGCCACCTCGACCACAGGGAGCCGGCGGGCAGGGACAGGCCCAGCTCCAGGAAGTGGAGGCCTACGACCCCGACATGCCAGAGATGATTCGAGGTACGATCTGTGTCTATTCCACCCTTGCTGCAGTACTTATAGACACAGGAGCGAGTCACTCTTTCATAGCCTCTGCCCTTGTTCGGAGCTCGGAGATTCCGACTGAGCCGTTGGCTCGATCCTTACGGCTAGAGACTCCTACGGGAGCAGACTCGACGATTACGCACTGGTGCCGGCAGTGTGAGCTTACTCTAGGAGGCGAGAGCTTCGGCTGGGATCTCCTTGTAGCGGCGTCGAGGCCTCACGACGTCATCTTGGGCATGGATTGGCTATCCACGGTTCATGCCCAGATCGACTGTTTTAGGCGCAAGGTGCGATGTGTTCGTACCGACGGGAGCAGGTTTACCTTCACCGGCGAGAAGGGAACCTTTGCAGCACAGGATGGACTTCCGCGGAGGAGAGTGCAGCCCATCTCACATCAGTTGGCTAGCCTCATCCTAGGAGCAGTGGACGTGCGGAGTCCGGCTTTTCCTGCAGTGGTGGACCAGTACGTGGACGTCTTTCCCGACGACGTTCCAGGGCTACCTCCTCGTAGAGAGGTAGACTTTTACATCGACTTGTACCCCGGGACAGCCCCGATATCTACTCCAGCATATCGGATGGCCCCCGCCGAGCTTCGAGAGCTGCGGGTACAGTTGGAGGACTTGCAGAGCAAGGGGTTTATCCGACCCAGTGTTTCACCCTGGGCTTCCCCGATTTTGTTCGCCAAGAAGGCGGACGGGAGCTTGCGACTTTGTGTCGACTATCGTCGCCTGAACCAGGTGACAGTGAGGAACAAGTATCCGCTGCCACGGATTGATGACCTCTTCGATCAGCTCAAGGGAGCGCGGTGGTTCTCGAAGATAGACCTCCGGTCAGGCTATCATCAGCTCAGAGTTCGAGACGAGGACGTGCAGAAGACGGCCTTCAGGTTTTGGTATGGCCATTATGAGTTCTTGGTTATGCCGTTCGGCGTAACCAATGCTCCAGCGGTGTTCATGAGCCTCATGAACAGGATCTTCCAGCCATACCTCGACCGATTTGTCGTTGTCTTCATTGACGACATTTTGGTATACTCGACGACTGAGGAGGAGCATGCCTACCACCTGCGAGTTGTGCTAGACACACTCCGAGAGCACCAGCTTTATGGCAAGCTCTCAAAATGCCAGTTCTGGTTACGTGAGGTCCATTTCATGGGGCACGTCATTTCTGAGGCGGGAGTTGCAGTGGATCCCGCGAAGATCGAGGCAGTGCTAGCTTGGGAGCCACCCAAGAGCGTGACAGAGGTGCGGAGCTTCTTGGGCCTAGCGGGATACTATCGGAGATTCGTGCCAGACTTCTCCAGAGTTGCAGCACCACTCTCAGCCTTGACGAAGAAGGGGAAACCCTTCGTGTGGTCAGACAGATGTCAGCAGAGCTTCCAGGAGCTGAGACAGAGATTGACCAGCGCACCTATCTTGAGGTTGCCTGAGGAGGGAGTTGGGTACGTAGTTTACTGCGACGCATCAGGGACTGGACTCGGGTGCGTCCTGATGCAGGAGCGGGCCGTGATCGCCTACGGATCACGTCAGTTGAGGCCGCATGAGCAGAACTACGCCACTCATGACCTGGAGTTAGCAGCAGTGGTCTTCGCTCTGAAGACTTGGCGGCACTATCTGATGGGCGAGCGCTTCACAGTCTTTTCTGACCACCAGAGTCTCAGGTATATCTTCTCTCAGAAGGACCTGAACCTGAGACAGCGGAGATGGCTTGAGTTCCTCCAGGACTATGACTTTGAGATAGTCTATACTCCTGGGAAGGGGAACGTGGTAGCCGATGCCCTCAGCAGGAGGACGGGCATTCAGCTGCTTGAGGAGGCGACGGAGCAGCTAGCCTCCTTGCAGATATCCTTCGTGGATAGAGACGGAACAGCCTTTCTTCAGTCTCTCACAGTCTCTCCTCCACTTCTACAGCGGGTCAGAGAGGCTCAGCGTGGGGACGCTGACTGTGAGACCCGGCGTGCACTGATATCCTCAGGTCAGGCGCCTGATGGTTTCTCCCTTGGAGCAGAGCACGACATCCTTTTCAGAGGACGTACCTTCGTACCAGTCGCTTTACGAGAGGAGGTGCTGAGAGAGTTTCACACTTCTCCCTTGGCGGTACATCCCGGAGTGGCGAAGATGTACCAGGATCTCAGGCGACAGCACTGGTGGCCGGGTATGAAGAAAGCTGTGGCAGAGTTCGTTTCACGATGCCTCACCTGCCAGCAGGTGAAGGCAGAGCACCAGGTACCAGCAGGTTTGGTACAGCCCTTGGAGGTCCTGGAGTGGAAGTGGGACGGCATATCTATGGACTTCGTGACTGGACTTCCACGCACTTCCAGAGGTCACGACTCCTTTTGGGTGATTGTCGACCGACTCACCAAGTCGGCACACTTCTTACCCATCAGAGAGCAGGGCTCAGTAGAGAGCTTGGGACGTCTTTACGTCCAGGAGATCGTACGGCTTCACGGTGTGCCATCGTCTATCGTCTCCGATCGAGATGCTCGTTTCACTTCCAGGCTTTGGAAGGGGTTGCAGGAGGCGTTCAGGACGCGGCTCCATCTGAGCACAACCTTCCACCCTCAGACGGATGGACAGACGGAGAGGACCATACAGACACTCGAGGACATGCTCCGTGCATGTGTTCTCGACTTTGGTCGCAGCTGGGAGGACCACCTACCCTTGGTGGAGTTCGCGTACAACAACAGCTACCACTCCACCATCGGGATGGCACCATACGAGGCGTTGTACGGCAGACCCTGCAGATCACCGTTGTGCTGGACAGACCCTGGGGAGTCAGCACTCGTGGGACCAGAGATGGTCCGAGCCACGACAGAGAAGGTCCAGATCATCCAGGAGAGGATGAGGACAGCTCAGAGCCGGCAGAAGTCATATGCTGACAGGAGGCGGAGGCCACTGGAGTTCAAGGATGGCGACCACGTCTTTTTGCGTGTCTCACCTCGACGTGGTTTACGGAGATTTGGCCGAGGCGGCAAGTTGTCTCCACGCTTCATCGGGCCCTTCCAGGTCCTCAGCAGGATAGGAGAGGTGGCTTATCGCCTGGCTCTACCACCTCAGTTGCACCGGGTGCACGACGTCTTCCACGTGTCTCAGCTGAGGAGATACGTGCACGACCCGACGCACATCATCGACTTTGGGGAGCTGGACGTGGACGATGGGGCGACTTTTGCGGAGGTTCCAGTGGAGATCGAGGATCAACAGGAGCGGGTCCTACGTGGGCGGTCGATTCCTCTTGTGCGCGTCAGATGGCAGCACGGGAACCTCCAGGAGAGCACTTGGGAGCGGGAGGCTCAGATGCGTGCTCAGTACCCCCATTTGTTCCCCTAGTTTTGATGTATCTTTACGGGGACGTAAAGCCCTGAGGTGGGAGTAATGTAAAGACCCGCAAATTTCAAGGAAATTTTTTTCTTAATTTTCTTTGGAATTTTACAAGAGCGCAGCTTCAGACGGCACCTGATTCCGAGGCCCGGTGTGCCCGGAATCAATTTCCGAAGTTTGGCTCGGGTACGTTCAGTGAACGGACGAGCGGGTTTTTCTATCTTTTGAACCGGTGCCCGGAATCGAATTCTGAGGGCACCGATGAAATCGCAGCGCCGGTATTTGCTTAGAAACGCCTCTTCCGGAGTTGCGTTTGCTCAGACGTGGTTTTTAAATTTTACGGCTTTAAGTCAGAAATAAAATAAAGTTTGTGCGACAACTTTATTTTATTTCACTTAAGCTGCTTGGAAGCCACTTGAAGTCTCTTAAAGACGGCTTGAACTGAGTTGAACTGGATAGGATGCTATCCAGAAATATCCTACCCCTTGGTAGGATATTTGTGCGGTGGGACCCGCACGAGCCCCGCCGTTTCTTTCGCTAAGTAACGCACCCGCGAAAACCCGTCAAAGTAACTGAAAAGTCAACCGACGCGTTTTCTTTAATTCTTAACAGACCATTTAATTGGGCGGTTTATTTCGTGAATTAAATGGACTGTTTCTTCGTGAATTAAATGGGTCGTTTCTTTCGTTGAATTAATTCAACGAATTGATGGATCGTTTCTTAACCGGTTTCGTGTTGGCATGTTTATAAAATAAGACCAACATAAAAATCCTTGGAAAGGATTTGAGAGAATCTTCGTTCCTCCACCCTCTCCGCGAAGAACGCGAAGAACGCGAAGAACGCGAAGAACGCGAAGAACGCGAAGAACGCGAAGAACGCCGGCGACCGGAATTCGACGACGCACACCAAGATCTGCGACGTCGACGAGATCTACCCGCGACGTTCTTCGGCGACGCCTCTTCTTCCGCGGCCGACCCTCGTTCGGCAACAAAGGTGAGAATCAGATCTTTTCTTCTCCCTTTTTAATTTCAATATCAACGGATTTAAACTAATTAAATCCGTTGATCTTGATCCGGAGATTGGCGACGCGACGAGCGATTCCGCGACGACGCGGCGATCTCCATCTTCCGCGACGAGCAATTCCGCGACGACCCCTCATCCGACGACGACGATAAAGTAAGGGTTGATTGGAATATTTTCCTTCCCGTGATTTATTTCTTTTAAAGTAAAGAAGCATGATCTTTGAACAATTTTAACATTTAAAATTGTTGTTGATTGTTTTATTGTTCCTCCCGTGGATTATGACTAACGCGGAGGGTGCGGGTCTAACGAACAAGACCCGGCAACCCTCCGCCGATCTCCTCTTTTTGCGCGGATTTGGCGGACGACGACGAACCGTGCGGCAAGGGCAATTTGTTGGCTCCGCAGTGAAGATCGTCCCCCGGGAGGAGCATCGGCGCAGACGGGAAAGAAATCGGGCCACCGGAGCATCTCCGGCGGCCCGCGGAAGGAGGCGGCGGCGCGGGTCGCCGGCGCGGCGGCGCCGGCGACCGGAGGCGGCGGCGCCAGGCGCGCCGCCGTGGAAATCTCCCGCCGCGGCTGAAGCCGCGGCGGCGGCGGCAGCCGGTTCCGCGGCCGCGCGGAACCGGGACGGACGCGGCGGCCCGGCCGCGTCCGCGTGACAGGCGGCCCCCCGCGGGGCCGCGGTTTCTCTCAAGCCGCGGGTTCAACCCCGCGGCGGCGGCAGTTCGGCCGCTCGGCCGAGGCCGAGCCGGCCGGTCCGGTCAGCCGGGCCGCGCCCAGGCCGGACCGGACCCGGCCGAGCCGGTTCGGGCCGGGTCGGGCCGACCCGGTTCGGGCCGACCCGGTTCGGCCGACCCCAGGGGGCGGTTCGGGCCGGGTCGCCCCGGGCCCAGTACCCCCGTTTCGGGCCCTCTACGGTCTTTCGCCCATATCTTGGGCCTGGGACCTCCGATTGACGAACCGTCAGCGGCTACGCGATCCTTGGATCGAGACGGTCGTTTCGGTATATTATACTCAAGGTTTCGGAAGACTTTGGGTTCGGCCGGGTTGGTTCGTACACGAAGCCAACCGGGCCCTCGGAGCGGAAACGCTCATAACTTGAGCTACGGACGTCCGAACGACGTACCGTCAGCTGTGGTAGTTTCCTCTAAGTGAGACGGAACTTTTGGCATACTCCGCCCGAGGATCGGATACAGGCGGAGTACGGTCGGGTTGGTTTTGCCCTAAAAACCAACCGGGCCCCTGGGACGAAAATGCCAATAACTCTCAGACCGGGCGTCCGATTGACGCGCCGTCTGTCGCGTTGAGATCCTGTTGTCGATACGGAACTTTTGGATACATCAACTTCGGACTACATGTCAGTTGATGTATCAGCCCCTCGGCTCGTGGAGCGGACCCTCCTAAACGAGCTCGCTACGTGCGGGAACCCTAGCGCTGGCTGTGACCTCGACGACAGAGCAGAGATCCTCCGTGGACTGCGACGACGGCAGAGCAGAGATCCTCCGTGGACTGCGACGACGGCAGAGCAGAGATCCTCCGTGGACTGCGACGACGGCAGAGCAGAGATCCTTCGTGGACTGCGGCGACGACTGTGCAGAGATCCTCAGTGGACTGCGTCGACTACTGCACTCAGCGATCCTACGCGGATCAGTGCCCGATCCTATGTGGGTCCTACTACCGGTTCTGTGTGAGCCACTGCCTACCGGTTCTGTGTGAGCCACTGCCTACAGGTTCTGTGTGAGCCCGATCCTGTGTGGGTCTACTGCGGGGGTTAGTACCTATCGATCCTTCGTGGGTCCGACGACTTAGATGGATCAGTGATCATCTTTGACGTCATCTGAAAAAGTATACCTGGTTGAGCTGAATCTTATGTTACTCTCCTTTGTGGATTGTGTTGAACCATCCTTTGTGGATTTAATATTTACTCTCCTTTGTGGATTTGGGTCTTGCTTTCCTTTGTGGATTGAGTTGTTCTTGAGCTCGTGAGCAGAGCTAGAATTGGGGACTTAGGTATATGTATGGGCATATACCTAAGTCGAGTCGGATGTTATTTCGTGATTGCATCTTTCTTTTGTGCTATATCCTTTGTGGATTTCGGGAGACCTTCGGGGGTCTCGGGGTCCTTACTGAGTAGTTGTACTCACCCCTGCACGGGCTATGCCCGCACCTTGTTGTGTTGGTTGCAGACGACGGACAGCGCTGATCACGGTTGGGGCGTGGAGCAGGACGGTACCTGGAGGTGGACCACTGGACGGAACGTACTCGGAGCGGACGTGGGACCCGAGGAGCCTGGAGGCTATCTGTACCCACCCTTCAGGTGGGGTTGCCAGTGGACGACACGAGGCCGCCGTCTTTTCTTCAGTTGCTGTTTTTCTTTTCAGTTGTACTTTACAGTTGGGCTTGTATTTCCGGCCCCCTTTACTTTCTGCACTTTACTTTCCGCTTGCTGACTCTGTGTGGTTGTTACTTATAAAGGCAATGCCTTCCCTGTTTACTGGGATTTTACGCCTTGGTGCTAGTCGCCAGCCCCTGGCCTATGGAAGGCGGGCTTGGGGTAGTCACGGCACGGGCCCCGAGGACGGGTCGTGACATCTATAGTCAACAAAAAAAACAAGATCAAATGGGAAGGGATGGTCTTGTTGTTGCGGTCTGAACCACCCTCCACATGTTATGTTGATAACATTCAGCATAACGTATACCAAAATATTGAATGATTTGTAATGGAAAACCCGACAAATCAAACCCCTACATCATTTTTGTCCAACATTGACGGTGGAAGGAGAGGAAAATCAGATGTCGATTAATCGACATCCGGAAGCATCCGGGGAAGAAGCGTCATCACATTCTTCACGGTAGACTCCTTTTCTTTTGGCTTGGATGAAGATCATTGAAGAAGATATTCCTTCTTCGGTGGGGTGTTGAGTTCTTCATTGGAAGAGAAATGGCACCTCTCTAGCTCTCTCATTTCTCTGTTCCACCCAATAATAATGCACAACCAAAATAAAATAATAGGTTTGCCTATTATTTTATTGCTGGCAATAATTTGAAATGATTTAAATTAAAACTATGTTACAACACTTAATTAATGGGTGATGTTTTCCTCATTAATTTGGCGAAGGAAGGTAAAGAATTCAATTAATTCATTAAGTGAATTGTCACAATAATTAGGGGAAGGTGGAGAGTTTAAATCCCATATAAATGGGGGGGGGGTTTAGAGGGGTTAAAGTTTACTTAGATCATTTGTGGGACCCACCTTAATTATATCTTCCCATGTGAGGTTATGATCGGGTGGGTCCCACCTCCATAACTTCCCTTGGGAGGTTACAGTGTGGTGGACCGCACCACCAACCTCTCCTTGGAGGTATTAACTACCTCAAATAAAAATATGTTAAGTCTAATTTCAATTTAATTTTTTTTAAAAACCCCAAAAACGATCTTCCACTCTCGATAAAACGCAACTGTGGTGAAGGTATCACCAAGTAATCACTGACGCTGTGAGCTCAACGGTGCCCTCAGATATCAATTCTGAGCACCGGTTCAAAAGCTATTAATACCCGCTCACATGTTTACTGAACGTACTAGAGAAAAACATCCCAAATTGTTTCCGGGAACACAGGGCCTCAGAATCAAGCGCTGTCAGAAACTGCGGACTTGTAAAAACCCCATGAATTTATGAAAAAATTACCACGGAATTTTAGTGTCAATACATTTAAAAAGATATTTTCAATGAAATTTTATTTTCCCTATGAAACATTCCATGTTATTTTTATTTCTAATTGAATTCCATCTATGATGAAAACCATTGATGTCACTTATACTTCATTAGAGATATGATCTAATGATATATTTATTATTCATTCAATGAATGGTTTATATTTATAGTGACTAGATTTTTATGAGTCGTTATTCTCTTCCACTTGTTAATGAATTAAAATATTCTTTTGAAAACCCTTTCATTTAGTAGGGAAATGAATAAATGATTAAGAATATTGACACTTTTCATCCAATTATATTCTTCTGGAAGGTTGTTAAAACCCATATCATTTCAACTAATCCAATTTTATGAATATTTTATTATCATGTGTATGAAATATAGATGATTTTATTAATGTGATTAGTGTTACCTATAAATAGGTACAATTCAAGACATATTGATTATTATTACATGAGAAAAAAGGGTATACATGATGATATCCCATTCCATTTAAAGGGTACAAGGGACGATATACCAAGCTCAAAAGAGGGGATGTCAGATGTTTTCTCAAGCCTCAAAGAGGGTACATGGGTGGTTATTGTAATCCCAAATCAGGTACATGTGTGGTTTTCCCAGGTGTAACATGTATTGAATGCCTTGTTGGGTATCCTTGATATTATATTTTAATGATTATATATCATCCATAAATATATGTCCTATTCTGTTTTTATTCTCTCATGGTTTATTCTCTTTTATTTCATTATGATTGATGTCTTATGTAAAAATAATTATAAATTGTGTAATTTTTATGTTCTATGATATTCATGGTATGTTTTTCATATGAAACTCTCATGTTCATATAACCATATTATAATTTAATACTGACATTTTCATTTTTAAGCATATAACCATCTAAGATCCCTCATTCTTATGTTTACACTAACCATGATATAATGAAATCAATTTATTGTGATATCTATAAGAAGTGTTTTGGTAATGATAAAACAATTGAGATATGCTTTAGTGAGGCTATAGACTAGTTGTTAATTTTTCCATGTTTTCAAAGGAACTATACCATTAAAATATTTAGGTTTGTGTTTTTTATATTTATTATATATTTATCTAAAAATATGTAATATCTATGTATGATTATCCAAGGCTACATCACATGATGCAGAAGAATGAATGTGAGGTTTATTTTGAAACGAATAAAATCATAATTGGGTGATAATTCAAATTTTTGTTTATCTTTTATTATGTTGAGGGAAACTCTATTTATAAATGATTGAGATGTCGTTTTTATAAATATAACTTCATTACATGAAATCCGAAATAATTTTGAATAGTGAAATTATATCCAATGTCTATGAAAATGATTGTATGGATGAATTAAGGTCCAAATATCCATCAATAACTAGTTTCGATACATGCTATGTATATTTTATAGTGGTGATTTACTGTTATATTTTACCACATTACCATTTTTACTTTTACAATGATAATTATTATTTAAACATATAATATAATTTTATTTCATAACAATATATTCTTATAACATAATTTTTACCTTCTGGATTAATATTAAAAATAAATTTAATTAGATAAGATTTTAAAAATTGATTAAAGTAATTATAATTTAATAAATCTATAGTACATTGGGAACATTTTTAGCAAAAAAATATCAAAAGTTCTAAAATATAAAAAATAGGTTATGAAATTGAATTTATTATTCTAAAACATATAATTTTATATATAAAAATAATTATTTGTTATGAATATAACTCCCCATCACTAAACATTACATAATCATGATATATGTCCATAATTTGACATTAGTTCACATCACGGTTATTTTTAGGTTTTGTTATTTATAGAATTATTTGATAACATATATATAACAACTTGAATATTACTAGTAAACACTTCTACTCACTATCAATTTTTATAAAAAAATCACATTATTAAGAAACATGTTTTGTTTCATGTTTTAATCAACTTGACTTTTCCTAGATCCAATCCTTCACTCTATTATAATTTATGTCCTATAAAAAACATTTCAAATCATAGTATGTTCATAAAAATCATTTAAAGGGATACCAATGGAATGAAAACTATTTGTCTTGTGAAGAAATTTAATCCATGAAAACATTAACCTAAAACAATACAATTCACCTTTAAAAAGTATATAAAACACATCCCTAAATATATGCTCTTTTAATATGATTTTGGTAAATAAAATATTACCTTAATTCCCATACAATGTAACGTATAACATATAAATATAACTTGGGACATAAACAAACCTAAATGGAATAACCATAAGGTGGGCTTCCATAGATATCATTAAATGGAATAGCCATTCAACCGATATCCATTCCCAATGAAATGGAGGTTATAACATAACCAACCACCCTTGGTTTATCATAGAACCACCCATCCATGGTTTATCATATAACCACCTGTCAAATGTACAAGTACCAATATATAATCATAACACATAAAATATTGTAAACATGATAATTTCACTTATATCATTTAATTTTTAATTATAAGAAGAGATTTCGAGATATTGAAATACTCAATGTATTTCAAAACCAATTTTCAATACCAAAACACCCACAATGGGAAAATTGGATTTATTTTCCTTTTAAGAACATAAATGATTATAGAGGAATCCAAATATCAAATAAGGGTAACGACGGCAGAGAGGACCTTGCAGCCACACACATTAATAACATTCCTTTTTAATTTATTAAAACTCTTCATCGAAATAATATTACCGTTGAATTAAATTAAAATTCAATTGTTTTATTACACCCTGAATAAAATAAATAGGTGTATATTATCAAAATATGCTTCAATTGAAAGAGATTGAGACAATGTTCCTCACCTGGAGTCCAATTTGTGACATATATTCCCTATTCTTCTGGAATAATAAACCTAAGTTAATTTCAACTTTCATTAGAACCCTTTTCACGTTTATTTGTCCTTTTACATCACTTATTTCCACATTATAAAAATTATACAATTATTTAAATTAATATCTTTCATTTTGTTGATATTTTGTACCTGAGTCGAAAATGAACTTGTTTTGTGGTAAATTGACCATGTAGTCAAATGTCCATCATGTCTAAAATGATATTAATTATATAAATATCATATATATCTAGTATATATCTATTTATAATACTCCATAACATTTAGAGAAAACAAATGAAATGCATAGTTTGTGGAGATGGTAGGTCGTACTTAATGATGAACGCTACATTCATTTCTTTTTTCGTACTAATAGAATAACAATAAAATGATTTAAACATATATTGTAATTACATTATTATATATATTCAATTTATACATAATTGGATTAATAAAACCTTCATTTACACATTCCATGTATAGCATGAATGATTCATATCACTTTGAGGGGGTGTTAGTCCACATTACCTCAAATGAAATTATTGTAATTAAAAATCATTGAAAGCCTAATTGTATGTTATAAATAAAAATTGAAGAATAATAGAGAGAATATAAATATAATATATATCAAATATAAATATAGTTCCATCATAATGGGCACCATGAAAGGTGGTAGGAAAAAATCTAACAATTAACCATTTTTTGATTTAGTAGTTCACTGTACACAAAAACCATATATTTGTATCTATTTGATGGAGTTTTGTGTATGTGTATATTGAATCCTTATCATAAAAATATCCTAGTATATTTAGGATGCTTGTCACGAACTAGATCGGGTCTCCATCAATACTGGCACCCAAAATGGTCCACAACAAGGCCTAAGGGGTGTTCCTGATCCACATGGGCTGGGACAAGTGCCAGTGTATCATAAATTGTGAATTGGGAATGATTTACCTGAGTTTAAAAACATTCAATGACCAACAAGTCCAATAAACCAAATATTTATTATTCAAGAAAAACCATCTTTTAAAAAATTTACAATCCGAGTTACGTAATTTAAAACAATGTTTAAAGACCATTATAAAGGAAGAAAATCAAAAATGACATCCCAAAAACCTCTACATTTCAAGAGGCACCCCCTAGCCATCACCACAACACCACGTCACGATGGAACACTAATAACCTGAACCATTCGCACAAATGTTGTACCAAACCCATTAAAAAAATAACCAGGTCTATATACTCACAAAGGATTAAGTAAGGTGTGATCCAAATCCCAGTAGGATACCACCACTATGATATTTCATGTGAAAAATAGTCAAAGGCAAAAATCATGCATGTTTTGCAAAAAATAAATGCTTCTAACAATTTCTAAAACATGCAACATTAAATATATATAGTTTCTAAGTGGGATATTATAAATAATCCAAACTTTTAAAAATAATGCCAATAATACTGAATTCTAAAGCCAACGATACTGTATGCCGACAGTAAACACAATGTATCTAATGAGCACAAGAAATGGGAAAATAACCCCCACGCACTAGCCCACTGTGGATCCCAGGTAAATAATATCTCAGTGAGAGTAACAGTGACAATATTCATTATCATGAATGAGCCACTAGTAGGGAACATATTCCTAACATAGTGTTCCCTAATCATAATCATTTTTTTAGTGTTTTTATCTTCAATAATCCTCCCTGAAACTAAGGCCAAACCCCATTGGATCACTAGCTTACTAGTACATAGAAACCCACATATATACCTGGGTTTCCGTCATGGGCTTAAAATTGATCAACAAGACATGAAATATAATTTTCATAGGAAAATACCAATTTTATATCAGACATTCACAAAAAACAACAACATGTATATCACACAAGTCACATAATCGGACTTTTCATTAAAATGCATTTTGAAATCATAATCTCACCAAAAATAGCCACCAACACTTTTCACATCTCTTTAACTTATCATTAAATCCTTTAAACAATTTAAGAAAACCTTCCCAAGATATTAAAATTCTTATAACATCCCAAACACATTTCATATAATACCGTTTTCACCATCAAATTTATTTTATCATCAAACTCACATTAATCATCCCAAAAACATGTTTCGCACCCACACACCAATCTAATAAAAAACACTTCATCAATTTATAGAATATTCTAAAAATGTTTGAAATTTTTTGTCACCATTTTACCTTTCAAATACCACTTTTAATTGAATATAATCAGCCCGAACAGTACATGTACATCATCTTCCCACATTGCATAACACACAAAATCATTTTCAATTTTGATAAAACAAACCCATGGGGTATAACCACGTTTTTTTAATAAACCCATTTAAAAACCGAATTTCAAGACAAAAATCACACAAATACCACTCCAAAATTTATTTTTAATACCTAGAAACATTTAATAAAACACTCTCAAGTGTTAAAAAATTAACTCAATTAAAGACACAAAGGATAAACATGAAAAACACTCATTTTCATAAAACCAATTTTAAAATAAACTTTTTTAGGCTCACATGACACTAAATAATTAACCCAGCATAATTTTCGGCTTCATTCGACAACAAAAAAATTACATTTTCATTTTATAAAAAAACTATAAAATATATCTGATGAATTACATATGAGAAACAAAAAACTTTAAGAAAAAATATGACATTAATTCAAAATGCTTTACTAATGCTACCAGAAATGGTTTTTTCACCACACACAACATTTTTGGAATATAAAAACTGAGTAAATCCAAAAAAATAACTCATCGTGAAATTATTTCACATGTAATAATCTAAAAATGTGTCAAAAAATTAAATTCATGTCGCAAACCAGTAACCACCCCATTGATGTCCCTCAAGGAAGTAAAATCCAACCTAAACCGCCAATATTAGACCAAGAAATACAAAGAAAATCCTAGCTATGAATCCTTAGTTGCTGGAGAAGAAGAAAGTCATTAAAGGGTTGATGAAACCCTAAGGAGAAGGAATGAAATGAAGAGATAAACTATTACATGTAATAATCTTGAAGTTTCTATAGAAAAATCCCCATCAAAGATGGGTTCCATTGGAGCATGAGGGAGATTGGATGCCTCCCATGGAAACTGGGGTCGAATGTGGGAATAATATGGAAGAATATGAATATTTCTAAGAGGGAAAAATAGTAAATTAAAAAGTATGTTTAATGACCTAGAAACCTTGCACGGTTTAGTAAACTGTGCGCCCTATTTTGGTACCCAAAACCCATCAATTATCCACCAATTTCAGGGGGGTCCAAGGGGGAATCCAAGGGGGGAAGATAGGCCATGGATAGTGGAGAACAATACCCAATACAAAGCACTATTTTCACCCCAAAAATCATCTAACCCATATGCACAAACCACTACAACAACTTACCCAATATGTGGTGCCACTAGGAGTGTAAAAAACCCACTCCAAAACACAACAACCTAATTCCATCCTTTTGAATAAATATCAGTCCAATTATCATAAAATTCCACCAAGACCAAGGATATAGATCAGGAACATAAGAGAAACCAAGATTTCAATCCTATAACACCCATAAAACAAGGGAATGCTAAGAATTGAAAGAGGATTCGAATCAATGCATGGAACTAAGAATCCGGGAGTGAAGATTCATTCCACCATAAAGCCATCTACCCCTAGAAATCCACAACAAGGGAAAAGAAAAAACCAAACCAAAATAATTTACCAATATGTACTCCTTTTCCAAGTATCATACCCAAATGCTAGAACACCTCCAGTGATCTATTAAATATTGAATACTCACAAAACTGAAACTAACATCAATTTTATAAAATGGTCAAGAAAATTCATTCTTTATTCCATATAGAAAACTCCCCAATCATTATCCAAACAAGACTCAGAAAAATTACCCAACGCTTACCCAAGGAAGTTGTTGGTAGTTAGATAGCTTCGAACAAGACTACATACCACAATTACATTATCAATGACAAATCTATGTTACTAGTATATGGAGATAAAATTTGGCTCCCCCCATAAGAACCAACAATCATAACTGACCAGAACTTGCCGATATAGAAAGAACCCAAAAATTAATGATTTGAGACAGCTGCATATTTAGTTCGCAGAGTTTGGGAAACTGTGTGCTAACTGTGGGGATCATTATAACTTCACGGATTCATTGAACACGCTCACTGCTAATTATTCACAAAAAATGTGCTCAAACGTTCTATCAAAATACCAAATCATACTCCAAATACACAATGGAAACCATAGTGGAGAATAATTACATTCGCTGAGAACATCGGAATGAGGCCCTCCACCACTTTCCACTGAATGGTAACAGAAGAAGAAAGATGATGACACTAGAGGTTTAACCTCTTCCTATCTTTCATACTGAGAATAGGACTTCGTACAAGGGTTTGAACGACCCTGGTATTTCCCATGACTATGAGATAGATTCACTCCGACACCTATGGCTAGAGTTCATATGATTGAAGCATCTTCGACCTCACAGTTAGGCCTTCAAAAACCCCTGAATGGAACTTCTTCTTCGGATGATAAAAACAACTACACCACAATTCTAGACTGGTTCACCCAGACATAACACATTCCAAACACTCTTTAACCTAAACTGACATTTCACTGAAACATGGGCTTAAAATTGAACACACAACTCACCTTGTTTTATCTGGTGAGAATCAACTGAATGAAAGGACACGCATAAAAACCTTCCTCTAAAACATAGGATTTTGATGTTTTTACATGGGAGGTGTACTCCCATCATAACAGATACTCCCAAAGGATTGAACGACCTTCACCTTTATAGTTCTACTAGTAAACAACATCACAAGGCATAACCAAACGTGACCCTTGCGACTGATAGAAACAATACCTTGAAATGGACATTAGGAAAAGTCCCCAAAGAACACATAATTCCAAAAAGTTCCATAATATCCTCTCATGACCAGATTTCCCATACTGGCGGTTTACCATGAAATCCAACTTTTAAGGGACTATGAAGGAACCAGAGTCCCTCTTCCACACCATCTAGATAGTCATCCACACAAATAACTAGAGACTACATTCACCTACAATGAATTAGGTTACATAAGAAACAAATATCTCTAAAAATTTCCACAACAACTCTCCCACTAAAAGTTGGCCCACAATACAAAAAATGAAGTGGTGTATACTCAATCTCTAATTCATGAGAAAAATATTCATTACAGTGATCAACTGGAGGATTTTCCAACAAAGAAACAGTCTGGGTTGCACTTCAGTTGTGCACTAACCTTTAATGGGGGAATACCTTATCCCATGATAGAATCCTAGTATCCAACCAAAATGGTCCATTGGTAGAGACATACCACAAATTTATCCAAACACACAAATGGAACCACTTTAAAGGAATCCCAAAACATTTCTTAGAATGGATCACTATCTTTCCCCTCAACCCAACTTACCAACAAAAGAAAAACACAAAACACCATTCAAAAAAGAGGGGTTCTTGGATATAAAACATCCCACATAAACATTTCAAAAAAACTGATAGTACACATCACCCCATCCCATTCATATAGATGCCATTTATTCCTTTAAAAAAATATCATTTAAAACAAACAGTTCAGTGGTTAGAAAATCCACCAATGGTACCACATGGGCCTCACACATGCTTGTTTCTGTGCCACACCGCTCACCCTCCTCATATCCATCCCATAACTCATCCATTAATTCAATTAACCATCCATAATTAAATATAACTCCATGCATGTTGCCTCTAATTAAATTAGAAAAAAAATTATTTCCTCTTTTCAAAACCAAATCAATCATCCAACATTTACCTTTTTCTCAAGACTATTAACAACAAAATGAAAATCTCAGTATACATCATAAATAAAATTTAGAAAGGCACAACCATAAATATATGAAATCACATTCGAGTCATTAAAATAAATTACAAACAATATTATCCCATTAAAATCCCATTAAATAGTTTAGAAAACTCTATTGGGAACAACTTTACAAAACCAACATTAACCTACATCTTGCAATCGAAACAGTTGTAAACACACTATTTTCAATTTCAATAAAAATCATAAAATTTATATTGACCATTTAAAATATAAATACATTCCATTTTAATTATAAAACCATTTCACAAATACAACACTCTTCTTAAAACTACATCATTTTTTTGTTAAAACCAAACTTCCAAGATTTCAAAACTATGGGACACAAGTCAATATGAGAGGAAACTATATTCGGTGGGTGACGTGGAAATATGGTTGGAGGCCATATTACAATCACATCACCATCATAGAGAGTTTTCTAGGGAAATATCTCTGGTTCCACAAGGCTTTCTCGGCCCTTCGATATCATTGAGACCATTAACCCCGCACTCTTTCCATATCCCAAAGTCCTCTCCAATCCAACAAAACCAAAGGACTCAGATAAATCCAAAATTCTCATGAAGACTCGAATATCATTATGTGGAGTGTTATCTAGGAACACTACCCATTACTATAATGTCACAACCCAACAATCCTAGCTCCTGACCATCCCAGCACATCCCTAGATAACCTAACCCAAAGAGATCAAAACTCTTTTGATACTATTTTGTCACGAATCTGGTCTGGTCACCATCAAAACCTACACCCCACATAGTCTACGACAAGTACCTTATGGAATTACTGATCTCCATGGCCTGGAAAAAGTTATCGGGTATAAAAAAATGAGAATTTGGAATGATTTACTGATGTTTTTAAACATACAATGAACAAAAAGTCCAATAAACCAAATATTTATTTTTCAAACAAATCCATCTTTTAAAAAATTTCATACCTGAATCACAGAATTTAAAATAATGTATAAAGAACATTAAAATGGAATAATATAAAAAAAATATAGCACAATCACATCCACATTGCAAGAGGCACTGCCCTCAAGCCAACTCCACCACACTGCATCATGATGTACCACTGAAAACCGGAATCATTGCCACAAAAGTTGTACCCAAAGCTACAACAAAAATGACCAAGTATACTTACACCCAAAGGTGTATATTGGGCATGATACAAATCCCAGTAGGTTACCACCAATAATATATTCCATGTGATAAACATTCAATGTCAAATATATTGCTTTTTGGTAAATAAGAAATGCTACTTAAAATTTATAAAAGATGAAACTTTAAATAATTTTTTTTTCAAGTGGTCTATTTTAAAGAATCAACACTTTTAAAAATAATTCCAATGATACTAAATTTTATATCTATCCATATAGTTTGAAAAAGGTAAAAACAATATAAACAATGAGCACAAGCAATAGGAAAATATCCCCTAGGGACTAGCTCACTATGGGTCCCAGGTACCTCGTATCTCGGTGGGAGTAGCCATCACAATATATGTTTCCGTGCATGGCCCTCTAGTAGTGAAAATACCAATAAACTTGAAGTCCAAAATTAGCATAATAATTATCATCATATTTTAGTTACTATGGTCATCGTCAGTCTTTGTACATGAAACTGTGGCTAAAACCCACGGGATCAATTGAATAGTAGTTCTCATCCACCAACCATGATACACGGGATTCCCTCTCATGATAAAACTATTTCAACAAACCATGAAATATATATTATACCTGAAAATACAACTTCCACATAACACATTCACCAAAAATCCCACCTGTATATCAAACATGTCGCATAATCTATTTTTCCATTCAAATGCATTTTGAAATCATACTCACAAAAATAGCACACAAAACTTTTCACATCCCATTAACACATCTTCAAATCCTTAGAAAAATAATTTTCAATATAGTTAAATTCATATAACATCATAGACACATTTCTCATAATACCCTTTTCACCAAAAATTTCATTTCATCATCAATATCACTTGAAACAACCCACAAACATGTTTTAAACCCACATCACAATTTAATGAAAACACTCCATCAATTTATAAAACATTCTAAAAATTATTGAAATCATAAGACACCTCTTTATCATTAAAAAACACATTTTAAATAAATACAATCACCCAAAACATTATATGTACATCATTTTCCCTATTTTCATAACTCACTAATTCCTTTTCAATTTAAAAAAACCCCAAGGGGTTTAACCACGTTTTTCAAACAAACCCCATTTCAAAACCCACATTGAAATCATAAATCACACCAATACCAATAAAAAACATAATTGGAAGCTCTAGTGTCATTTATTAAACCTCTCTCAGGTGTAATAAAATTACCTCAAATAATGCCACAAATGATACGCATGAATAGCACACATTTTCAAAAAAACGCATTCAAGAAGTATAACAAGGTTATCCACATAAAAACAATTAAATAACAACCTATTCAGGCTAAAATATCACAAAATAATTACATTTTGAGAATGGGAAACACCGTTCAACATAAAATTAATGAGATTCACATTTTAAAAAACTACCTCAAAATATGTCACATGATTTACATTTGAAAAATACAAATCATTAAGAAAAAATGTATAATAAATAGTAAATGATTTACTAATTCTACCAAAAATAGTTTTCACACCACACACAATATACGAGGAATATGAAAAATGAGTAAATCTATCAAGATAACTCATTAGTAAATTGTCACACATGAATCACCGACCAAAAGTGTCGAAACTCTCAATTCTATGGGAGAAATAGCATCTACACCACTGCTGCACCTCAAGGATGTGAAATCCAAACTAAAACCTAAATATTAAACCAAGAAACACAAAAAAACCATAGATATGAATCCACTGTGTCTGTATAAGAGGAACTTTAGGAATGGGAGGATAAAACCCTATGTACGTTGAATAACATGAACATAGAAACGCTTACATGAAGAAATGTAGAAGGTTCCCCACAAAAATCCCCATCAAAGATGGGTTCCATAGGAGCTTGAGGGAGCTTGGTGGCCTCCCATGGATGTTGGTGTTGAATGGGGGAAGAATGGGGCAGATTTGGTTTATTTCAATGAGGGAAAAATAGAATTTTATAAGAATTTTTAATGACCCAGACACCTTGTATGGTTTAGTAAACCATGATACCAAAAACCTTTCATGGTTTTTTAAAGTTTCCTAGGTGGTGTGAGTAAGCAGGATGATGCAGATGCATTTTATAAGAGGGAGGAGGGGCACATTAGGAATGTCTAGAAATATTAATTTAGTATAAATTCAATTTCGAAAACAAATGGTCCAAAACTCATTAAATTCAATGATAAGATGATTTTTTCTTGAATAATTATCAACGAATAATATTTATAAAAGTTGTTAATATTTTTTTTATCCTTATCATTTTTGTTTAACCATTATTTTACCCTTTTAAATATTATAATGATATTATGTTATTCATACATAGTGGGTTAATGTAAATTAAATATCATGTCAAAGGACACAAAAAAAGGTTTTAATGAAATATTTGTACTTATCATAACCATTTTGATGAATCATAGATTTTTAGTAATTTAATATCATTTAATTAACTATTTTATGTTTTAATTATGAATTTTGTCAGTTTTAGGAACAATTCATACTTGATATTTCTACAAATTCATAACTACATGATTCTGTCAAACCAAAGAAATTAACTCAAAGATAAAATGTCAATATCATCCCATAAAACCATTGATGGTATCAAAATAACCAAATTACATTTAATTTAATTTTTATAATGTCATTTATTTTAACCCTTTATTAATGAAGCAATATGTGTATCAATATTATGTCATAATAAAATATAGATATAATGTCTAAAAATTATAAATAAAATATCATAATACAAGTAATATTTTTATATTTCTAATTATTATTTTTAGTCAAATATTAAATATATATAACCCCATATAAAAATTGTTATACTAAATGATACTTGTTTTGGTTATATTTCTCTATAATTTAAATTAATTGTTAAAAAATGTCATTTTCACACCCAAGTGTCTCCATGGGATCCTATAGTCGACCTAATGATGCCAATGGTCATACATATCTCATCCAATAGTATTAGGAAATGTGTGTTTAGTTTAATATTATTATAATATTAATTTTTACCCTTATTTACCAGATTTACCCATTTACCATGGTAAATAAAATAATTACTAAAGTTACTTTTCATAATTCCCAAAAATAAATGGAACATATTTACACAATTTAGATCCTTAGATTCAAAATAAGAATTCAATTTTTAAAAAATCAATTCACATAATTTTCAGATATTAATTTAAAATTAATTCCTATTTTCAGAACAAAAAATTGGGTCCTTAAGGAATAAAAACTATCAAAACATTGACCTATGTATATGTTCAATTTAAAAGTGAAATTACTTCCAATGAAAATAAGTGGTTCATATTGTAATAACATAACCCAATTACGCTTTAAAACCAACTCAACTGACAATATATCTATATAAATAAATTAGGTGAAAATGTAGTTTTGAATTAAAATTCTCTATTTTTCACGATGTATAAAAATCAGAACTTTATTAGAAAATTATCCAAAATTTAACCAATTTAAATGTTCAAGTCCCAAATATACATATTATGTTTATTTTATCTAATATAACATATAAATTATACATTAAATTATATAAAAATTCTTCTCCATTAAAAGGTGGTAAAACTACATTTTTAGAAAAATACATCTTTTATCAAAAAAATTGATGTACTTATTATATCATATCTAAAAAACATATAAAACGTATTTAAAATGTTACATTGAATATATCACATAAATGATTCATTAAATAAAAATACATAAATAGTGATATGATTTTATAAACAGAAATATTCTATTTTAAATAGGATTTTTTATAAAAAATACATCCTTTATATTCAATTGGTTTTTTTATTTCCATTAGTAATAAATATGGTAACAAATTAATAATTATTCAAACTTGTGTAAACCATATTTCAAAATAAATTTGATACTATTAATTCCTTCAATTCTAATTGTTATGAATTATCTACCATAACAATTAATATTATTATTATTATTGTATTATTTTTTGGAATAACTCAATGTTGCATTGAACATATGATTACAGAGAAATACATTATTGTGTGGCATGTACGGTATCATAAAAACGAATACCATTTAACAGAAAATTAATATATTATTACTAAGTATAATAATAAATCTAAAATAATTATTTTATAATAACCTTGTTCGTTACTTCATTCCCCCTATTGGTAGTTGTTTCTTCACAATTTTAAAATTTGGAATGAAAAAATCATTAAAAACCTGACAACGGAAAAAGAGTCAATAAAAATATGACATTAATAGAAATAAATATAAGTACAAATGTCATCTAGGATAACACATAATAGGGTTCCATGTAGAAAAACATCGATATGGAAGAGAAACTAATTGTAGTTTTATGATGGAGTGTGATAGAAATCATAATCAGGAGAAAGTTAACAACTAGAAAACCATAAACATGTAATGGGTTGAACAATATTTAAATACTCAACAGGAAAAGTATACATTCAAAAAAAAATTAGGTTCTATTTCATAAATTTGAGGAATTTATTTATGATATTTACTAAGGACATAAGGAAATACACTCAATTTTCAAGTAGAGTTTCAGCCATTAAAAAATATCTTCCACAAACCCTTCTTTTCTCAAATTGATGAGTATTCAAGATGAATTGGTAACAGTTGAAGTGCTAGAATTGACTACTAGATAATCTCATAATCCACCAATGATTAACTATATATTTTCCCTATCATTTTACATTAAACAAAATCCAAAATGGTTAGTACAATATTAAATAACCCCCATAAGGAAAACCATTTATAAAAATAAATACTAATCTTAATATAAAAAATTAAACAAATAATATCCCAAGTTCAAAAAAGACCCTTCAATAAAGAAAAGTACAAAAAATTCCTCAAAAAATTCTAACTCATATTGAAACCCAAAACTCAGAAAGATTTTATCATCGTTACATTTATCGCCAAAGAACCCCAACTAATCTTAATGTCTGAAACATCAAAGTAATTAACTTAATCAAATGTTCTCTAGGATAGGATATTCATTTCCATAAACAAGAATAATCAACATATGTCCACAGTAAAAACAGATATTCTTCAAAAATAATATTTCAACCATTTCATTACAAATGAAATCCCATTGTACTCTATATTCCTTAGGAATATAATATTCCCAAAAGAAGGAACATCTTCTATAATAGCATTTATCACTTAATCAATAATTATTTTCCATATACCATGGAAATATAATTGATAAATTATATGTTCCTAAAATAAACTTGTTCTTGATCCATAAAACCAGCTAAAATAAATTGAAAAATCATACAATACAGGGGAATTACATAGGCCCGTGGTAGGCGAGGCGCCCTTGTCCCCTATCGGTTGTAGGTATTATTCATGCAGCCTTACCATACATGACCGCGTGTAACCCTTATAGTGTGTTATGCTTTTTATAAAACTATATAATTATTAAAACATTCCCAAAATGAGATAAAACTATAAAAAATTACCATACATATTTTAACCTCAAAGGTAATTTCATACGACACATTTTGCATCCCATAATCTAGTTACATATAATTACCTCAAATTCCATGACCATATAAACATTAAAAGATATTTATAACTATATCCCTAAAACAATGGAATGTTATTCCTCAATTACATTTTTTATAAAACAATCTTAAGGGATAAAAATACTAGATTTCTTCCAATGTAATCCCCCAATTATTACATTTAAATATATATTCATCCATAGATCCAACATAACTCTTCAATTCCTAAAATGTAAATATTTTAATCATCGAACATTATTTGTGATCCTTTATCCATTTCATTCTAACTTATTATTTTATAATTATTTCCAAAAACATTACCATGCATAATGTTCTATGATTTCAATAATGTCAATGCATGAGCTAAGAAATAATCCGTACCTTTCATATGTCATTTTCAGTTTCCTCATCTTTATTTGGAATGGAATTATGTATTAGTAAACATATATTTGTAAGATTATGTTGATCTAATTCCCAAACCTCCACCTCATGACATTTATTTTCTCAATTACCATGCAAACCACATTTAAAATAGTTAATTTATCCATCGGAAAATATTATTTCGATTTCATGTAGCAAACTGAACACTTCCTTTTTTTCATAGATGGTTATTTCATTATGACCATCATTACTACATCTATAGAATCTTACTGTCCTTTTGAATGATTGTACTATGTGTTTTATTCCACATCATTTACAGATTCATTTTTCAATTAACATACATTGATGATTATTACCTTAACATATATAGAGATTCTATTCTCATATAAATGATTCCTTTTAAAAATAACCAGTATTGTGTGGTTAATCCTGATTTGAGAAAGTTCGTTATAAATAAACACAAGAGTTATCATTGTAGCTCCCATTTCATTTGGTTTCTTATTCAATAGGCCACCATTGATTCCTTCACATCCATTTATATATTGGTGCTTGGTAGATCCATCCATTTACAAAAACCCAAACTGTTAATGTGGGTATATCAGTAATATCATCATGTACTGTCTTATGAGGAGGGTAAATACAAAGAAATATTTATTCATGTTATCTAAAACTCATTCAATTTATCTAAAATTACTAAAACTATTTCTATTATGCTAAACATTCTGGTCATATAAAACATTTCACATATTCCTAAATAACACCCAAAACTCTAAAGTTTTCAAAAACGACTTCTAAAACCAACTATAAGGTCTCACCCTTACGCAATACTTAATCATGAGATATGTCAATAATTTGACTTTAATACAGGTCATGGATATTTTTAGGTATATAGATTTTGATAATTAGTTCATAACATATACATAATAACTTGAATATAACAAGTAAAAACTACAACTCACTATACATTTTTTATAGAAAACTCACTAAAAAGAAACATGGGTCATTTCATGTTTTAAAAAAATGACTTTTTCCTTGACCCCATCATTTATTCTATTTTTCTTTATTCTTGTGAAAATCATTTCAGAACGTTGGATGAACATAAAAATCTCTGTGAGGGATACATAATGAATGAAAACTTTTAGTCTTGTGGAAGCATGTAAACCATGAAAACATTATCATAAAATAATACTTTTCCCCATAATGAAGTATCAAAAACATATCACTAAACATAAACTCATTTCATAACCTTTTGAATCCAAAAAATTAGCATAAAACCCATAGAAATAAATATATAACATGTAAAGGTAACTTGGGACATAAACATACTTATATAGAATAACCATACAGTTGGCTTCAACACATATCTGTAAATGTAATAGCCATACAACCAACTTCCATACACAACACATTTGATGTTATAATGTAACTATCCATCGATGTTTTATCACGGAACCACCCGTAATTTGATTTGTCACTTAACCATCAATTATTGGTTTATCACGTAACCAGCCGTGAAATGTCCATGTACCGTTATATAAACATAACACATAAAATATTGCAAATATCAAAATTTCACTAATAACATTTCATTTGAAACAAAAATAAATCATTTCTGGATGTTGAAATACTCAAATTTCAAGAAAAATTTTCAATACGAAAATACCCAAAAAGGGAAAAATGGATGACTTTTCCTTTAAAAAACTTTATGACTTATATTGCAATCCAAATATAAGATAATTGTTACATTGGGTGATATGTCATTGTCACCACATAGTTAAAAACATTCCATTTGTTGTTTAGAAAAAACATTGGTAGAAAAAAATATTCCCTTTGAATTAAATTAAATGAAATCTGGTTTTATTATACACCGTACAAAAGAAGAAGGTTTATATGATCAAAATATGCCTCAGTTAAAGGAGATTGAGATGATGCCCCAAAAATTGAGTTTCATTTGTGATGTATGATACTTTTTCATTATGAATACTAATCTTAAGTTAATTTAAACATGATTCAGAAACTTTTTCATGTTTATTATTTCTTTTATATCACTTATTACCATGTTAAAAAAAATTACACAATTAATTATGTTAATATCAGATGTTTTGTTGATATTTAGTATTTAAATAAAAACTGAACTTGTTTTGATGTAAATTGTCCATGTAGTCAAAAGTACATCAACTAAAAAATGATATTAAGTTTTTAATATCATATATATCTAGTATATATGTATTTATAATAGTCTATAACATTTGAAGAAGTGAAAAGAAATGCACAGTTCCTGTAGATGGTATGTCATACGTACGCATGAACCCTACAATCATTTCATAATCATAGTAATATAATTATAATAAAATAATATAAATGTATAATATAATACCAGTATTATATTTTTGTAATGTATGATTCATAGGTTTAATAGAACCATATTTTATATGAATCATTTATTTCATGAACATGTCATGTCATGTGGAGGGGTGGTAGTCCACACTTCCTGAAATGAAATTATCATATTTTGACATCATGTAAATCATAATGGTATGTTGTAAATGAAAATTATAGAATAATTAAGATGATATTAATATAATATATATCATATATAAATATATTTCCATCATAAAGGACACCATGATAGGTGGTATGGGAAAATTGAACTGTCATTGTTTCGTGAGGTAGTAGTTCACCGTATACAAAAACAGTATGTTCTTATCCATTAGATAGATGTGTGTGTAAGTTTTGATTGAATAAATATAATTAAATCAACATTGTATATTGAGTATACTAGTTCAGTTACGTAATTATATAGCATGAAGAGGATAGGGAGTGGAGAAGGAAAATAAAATAAACAAACTTTAGAGATGATGTTACCTCTAAATCAGGTAAGTTCTTTTTATTCGAGCCAAAAATCATTCATGAATTGCCATACTCAAAATTTAATGCTTCTAGGAAGAAGGTATATATTATTTTAGATTATTGGGTTAGAATTTGGAAAATAAATGTTTCATGAGAGGTGTGAGTAAGTGAAAAGATGTGGTGGCCTTTTGTAAGATGGAGTTGGAACAGTTTAAAAATGTCTAGAATAATTAATTTATTATAAATTTAATTTCAATTAAATATTGTAAAAAACTCAGTAAACTAGAAAATAAGATGATTTAGGTTTGAAAAAACTTCATCCAGAAATATTTGGACAAGTTTTTAATATTTTTTACACTAATCATTTTTTAACCCTTATTGTACCATTTTTAAACGTAACGTGATACCATGTTATGAACACATTAATGGTCAATGTAAATAACATATTATGTAAAATCACCTAAGAAAGTTATTTATTAAATATTTAAAATTATCTTAACCATTTATATGAATCTTATATTTTAGGAATTTAATATCATTTAATATTGTTTTTTATTTTTATGTTCTGGATTATATCAATTTTGGAAACTATTCATACTTGACTTTTTTAAAAATTCATAAAAACATGATTCCATTAATAAAAAAGAATTAAATCAGAGATAATATGTCAATATATTCTATAAAATTTGTGGGTGATATCAAAATAACCAAATTACAATTATTTTAGTATTTTTAATATCATTTATTTGAATCCTTTATTAATGAAGAAATGAATGCATTATAAATGTGTTATATTTAAATTTATATATTTAATGTATAAAAATTATAAATAAAATATCATTATTTAATAAATGTATTATATTTATATTGAAAATTAACAGTTTAACATATCTATTATTTAACCCTATATAAAAATTGTATTAGTAAAATATACATATTAATGTTATATTTCACATTACTTTAAATATATTGATATTAAATGTCATTTTCACACCCAACTATCATTATTGGGTCTTAAAATCAACCCTTGGATGCCCATGGTCAGAAATATCTCATTCTAGAGTATTAGTACATGTTTGGGTAGTTTAATATTATTATTATATAATTTCATACCCTTATTCACCAGATTTACACTTTTACCATGGTAAATAAAATAATTACAAAAGTTATTATTCATAATTTCCAAAAATAAATATTTATAAAAACACAATTAAGAAAAAAAATCCCAAATAAGGAATCGATTTTTAAAAATTCGAAACACAAAATTTTATGAAATAAATTTAAAATTAATTACTGTTTTCAAATCCAAAAAGTGGGTTTTTACGAAATAAAAACTATCAAAACATAGACATGTTTTTATGTATAATATAAATTTGAAATTATATACAATGAAAATAATTGGATTAGATGATAGAATCAAAATCAAATTACACTTTAAAACCAATTAAAATGACCATCTAAGTATATAATTTTTTTAAATGGCATTTTTGAATTGAAATGCAATATTTTTCACTATTCATAAAAATATTTACATTATTAGAAACATACCAAAATTTTATCAAAAGTAAATTTTTATGTAAATATTCTATAGAATATTTTTTTATTTCAAAATATAACCTTTAAAATTTAAATAAAACTAGATTTATAAAGGTTTCTCCATCAAAAAGAGGTATAACAACATTTTTAGAAAAAGAAATTTTTTATCTGAAAAATAGAAGTTGTTCCTATATCATATCTAGGAGACATATAATATGAATTTGAAACATTACATTGATAATAATATATATATTTTTCATTAAATAAAAATCCAAAGGGATTGATATGATTATATAATCACAATTATTATCTATTCAATAGGTTTTTAAAAAAACACATCCTTTATATTTAATTGGTTTTTATATTTACATTTTTAATAGATTTAGTAACCAATGAATAATTATTTAATCATATGTAAATTATATTTTAAAATTTAGTGGATAATATTAATTCCATCCATTCCAACAGCACGGTGTTACCTACCATATAAAATAATAATATTATTATTGTATTATTTTTTGGTATAACTCAATGTTTTGTGAAAACATAAGATTTAAGAGAATTATGTTATTTCATGTCAAGTAAGTTCTCAGAAAAAAGTGTCTCATTTAATTTAATATGAATATATTTTTCATTAATATTAATTGAAATAAAAAATTATTATTATGTAAATATTTGGGTCATTACATCATTACCTATTTTAGAAATTGTGTCCTCAAAAATATAAAATTGGGCTTAGAAACATCATTGAATATCCCACATCATAAAACCTGTCAATAAAAATATAATATTAAAGGAAATAAAGATAAGTAAAACAGTCCTTTTGAATGATTGTACTATGTGTTTTATTTCACATCATTTACACATTCATTTTTCAATGAACATACATTGATGATTATTACCTTAACATATATAGAGATTCTATTCTCATATAAATGATTCCTTTTAAAAATAACCAGTATTGTGTGGTTAATCCTGATTTGAGAAAGTTCGTTATAAATAAACACAAGAGTTATCATTGTAGCTCCCATTTCATTTGGTTTCTTATTCAATAGGCCACCATTGATTCCTTCACATCCATTTATATATTGGTGCTTGGTAGATCCATCCATTTACAAAAACCCAAACTGTTAATCTGGGTATATCAGTAATATCATCATGTACTGTCTTATGAGGAGGGTAAATACAAAGAAATATTTATTCATGTTATCTAAAACTCATTCAATTTATCTAAAATTACTAAAACTATTTCTAATATGCTAAACATTCTGGTCATATAAAACATTTCACATATTCCTAAATAACACCCTAAACTCTAAAGTTTTCAAAAACGACTTCTAAAACCAACTATAAGATCTCACCCTTATGCAATACTTAATCATGATATAAGTCAATAATTTTACTTTAATACAGGTCATGGATATTTTTAGGTATAGAGATTTTGATAATTAGTTCATAACATATACATAATAACTTGAATATAACAAGTAAAAACTACAACTCACTATACATTTTTTATAAAAAACTCACTAAAAAGAAACATGGGTCATTTCATGTTTTAAAAAAATGACTTTTTCCTTGACCCCATCATTTATTCTATTTTTCTTTATTCTTGTGAAAATCATTTCAGAACGTTGGATGAACATAAAAATCTCTGTGAGGGATACATAATGAATGAAAACTTTTAGTCTTGTGAAAGCATGTAAACCATGAAAACATTATCATAAAATAATACTTTTCACCATAATGAAGTATCAAAAACATATCACTAAACATAAAGTCATTTCATAACCTTTTGAATCCAAAAAATTAGTATAAAACCCATAGAAATAAATATATAACATGTAAAGGTAACTTGGGATATAAACATACTTATATAGAATAACCATACAGTTGGCATCAACACATATCTGTAAATGTAATAGTCATACAACCGACTTCCATACACAACACATTGGATGTTATAATGTAACCATCCATAGATGTTTTATCACGGAACCACCCGTAATTTGATTTGTCACTTAACCATCAATTATTGGTTTATCACGTAACCAGCCGTGAAATGTCCATGTACCGTTATATAAACATAACACATAAAATATTGCAAATATCAAAATTTCACTAATAACATTTCATTTGAAACAAAAAGAAATCATTTCTGGATGTTGAAATACTCAAATTTCAAGAAAAATTTTCAATACGAAAATACCCAAAAAGGGAAAAATGGATGACTTTTCCTTTCAAAAACTTTACGACTTATATTGGAATCCAAATATAAGATAATTGTTACATTGGGTGATATGTCATTGTCACCACATAGTTAAAAACATTCCATTTGTTGTTTAGAAAAAACTTTGGTAGAAAAAAAATATTCCCTTTGAATTAAATTAAATGAAATCTGGTTTTATTATACACCGTACAAAAGAAGAAGGTTTATATGATCAAAATATGCCTCAGTTAAAGGAGATTGAGATGATGCCCCAAAAATTGAGTTTCATTTGTGATGTATGATACTTTTTCATTATGAATACTAATCTTAAGATAATTTAAACATGATTCAGATCCTTTTTCATGTTTATTATTTCTTTTATATCACTTATTACCATGTTAAAAAAATTACACAATTAATTATGTTAATATCAGATGATTTGTTGATATTTAGTATTTAAATAAAAACTGAACTTGTTTTGATGTAAATTGTCCATGTAGTCCAAAGTACATCAACTAAAAAATGATATTAATGTTTTTAATATCATATATATCTAGTATATATGTATTTATAATAGTCTATAACATTTTAAGAAGTGAAAAGAAATGCACAGTTCCTGTAGATGGTATGTCATACGTACGCATGAACCCTACAATCATTTCATAATCATACTAATATAATTATAATAAAATAATATAAATGTATAATATAATACCAGTATTATATTTTTGTAATGTATGATTCATAGGTTTAATAGAACCATATTTTATATGAATCATTTATTTCATGAACATGTCATGTCATGTTGAGGGGTGGTAGTCCACACTTCCTGAAATGAAATTATCATATTTTGACATCATGTAAATCATAATGGTATGTTGTAAATGAAAATTATAGAATAATTAAGATGATATTAATATAATATATATCATATATAAATATATTTCCATCATAAAGGACACCATGATAGGTGGTATGGGAAAATTGAACTGTCATTGTTTCGTGAGGTAGTAGTTCACCGTATACAAAAACAGTATGTTCTTATCCATTAGATAGATGTGTGTGTAAGTTTTGATTGAATAAATATCATTAAATCAACATTATATATTGAGTATACTAGTTCAGTTACGTAATTATATAGCATGAAGAGGATAGGGAGTGGAGAAGAAAAATAAAATAAACAAACTTTAGAGATGATGTTACCTCTAAATCAGGTAAGTTATTTTTATTCGAGCCAAAAATCATTCATGAATTTCCATACTCAAAATTTAAGGCTTCTAGGAGGAAGGTATATATTATTTTAGATTATTGGGTTAGAATTTGGAAAATAAATGTTTCATGAGAGGTGTGAGTAAGTGAAAAGATGTGGTGGCCTTTTGTAAGATGGAGTTGGAACAGTTTAAAAATGTCTAGAATAATTAATTTATTATAAATTTAATTTCAATTAAATATTGTAAAAAACTCAGTAAACTAGAAAATAAGATGATTTAGGTTTGAAAAAACTTCATCCAGTAATATTTGGACAAGTTTTTAATATTTTTTACACTAATAATTTTTTAACCCTTATTGTACCCTTTTTAAACGTAACGTGATACCATGTTATGAACACATTAATGGTCAATGTAAATAACATATTATGTAAAATCACCTAAAAAAGTTATTTATTAAATATTTAAAATTATCATAACCATTTATATGAATCTTATATTTTAGGAATTTAATATCATTTAATATTGTTTTTTATTTTTTATGTTCTGGATTATATCAATTTTGGAAACTATTCATACTTGACTTTTTTAAAAATTCATAAAAACATGATTCCATTAATAAAAAAGAATTAAATCAGAGATAATATGTTAATATATTCTAGAAAATTTGTGGGTGATATCAAAATAACCAAATTACAATTATTTTAGCATTTTTAATATCATTTATTTGAATCCTTTATTAATGATGAAATGAATGCATTATCAATGTGTTATATTTAAATTTATATATTTATTGTATAAAAATTATAAATAAAATATCATTATTTAATAAATGTATTATATTTATATTGAAAATTAACAGTTTAACATATCTATTATTTAACCCTATATAAAAATTGTATTAGTAAAAGATACATATTAATGTTATATTTCACATTACTTTAAATATATTGATATTAAATGTCATTTTCACACCCAACTATCACTATTGGGTCTTAAAATCAACCTGTGGATGCCCATGGTCAGAAATATCTCATTATAGAGTATTAGTACATGTGTGGGTAGTTTAATATTATTATTATATAATTTCATACCCTTATTCACCAGATTTACACTTTTACCATGGAAAATAAAATAATTACAAAAGTTATTATTCATAATTTCCAAAAATAAATATTTATAAAAACACAATTAAGAAAAAAAATCCCAAATAAGGAATCGATTTTTCAAAATTCGAAACACAAAATTTTAAGAAATAAATTTAAAATTAATTACAGCTGTCAAATCCAAAAAGTGGGTTTTTACGAAATAAAAACTATCAAAACATAGACATGTTTTTATGTATAATATAAATTTGAAATTATATACAATTAAAATAATTGGATTAGATGATAGAAACAAAATCAAATTACACCTTAAAACCAATTAAAATGACCATCTAAGTATATAATTTTTTTAAATGGCATTTTTGAATTAAAATGCAATATTTTTCACTATTCATAAAAATATTTACATTATTAGAAACATACCAAAATTTTATCAAAACTAAATTTTTATGTAAATATTCTATAGAATATTTTTTTATTTCAAAATAAAACCTTTAAAATTTAAATAAAACTAGATTTATAAAGGTTTCTCCATCAAAAAGAGGTATAACAACATTTTTAGAAAAAGAACTCTTTTATCTGAAAAATAGAAGTTGTTCTTATATCATATCTAGGAGACATATAATATGAATTTGAAACATTACATTGATAATAATATATATATTTTTCACTAAATAAAAATCCAAAGGGATTGATATGATTATATAATCACAATTATTATCTATTCAATAGGTTTTTAAAAAAACACATCCTTTATATTTAATTGGTTTTTATATTTACATTTTTAATAGATTTAGTAACCAATGAATAATTATTTAATCAAATATAAATTATATTTTAAAATTTAGTGGATAATATTAATTCCATCCATTCCAACAGCACGGTGTTACCTACCATATAAAATAATATTATTATTATTGTATTATTTTTTGGTATAACTCAATGTTTTGTGCAAACAAAAGATTTAAGAGAATTATGTTATTTCATGTCAAGTAAGTTCTCAGAAAAATGTGTCTCATTTAATTTAATATGAATATATTATTCATTAATATTAATTGAAATAAAAAATTATTATTATGTAAATATTTGGGTCGTTACATCATTACCTATTTTAGAAATTGTGTCCTCAAAAATATAAAATTGGGCTTCGAAACATCATTGAATATCCCACATCATAAAACATGTCAATAAAACTATAATATTAAAGGAAATAAAGATAAGTAAAACGGTCAACCAAAAAATAAATACTAGGGTTCCATTTTGGATAACATGGATATATAAGTTAAATTAATGTCATGATCTATTAGAGAGTGATAGAAAACATGATTAAGAGAAAGTTAACTATTAGGAAACCATAAACATGTAATTGGTTAAACGGTCATTGATTCCCTAGTAGGAAAAGTAAACAGACATCATTTTTTTAGTTCCTTTTCCTAAATTTGAGGAATACATTTGTGATCCTGACTATGCACACAAGGAAATAAACTTATTTTTCAAGAAGAGGTTCAACCATTCACAAATATCTACCACAAACACATCTTCTCTCCAAATTTTGAGAATTCAAGATGAATTGGTTACACCTAAATTGATGTAATTGACTTATATAGAATCTCTTAATCAACCAATTATGAAATATACAATTTTCCTACATTTAGAAATTAACCCATAACGAAAATGGTTAGTACAAGATCAGATAATCCCAAAATGGAAAATCCATTGTAAAAATTAATATTAATCATTATATACAAAATTCCAGAAACTATACTGATAGTTCAACAAAGAAAATTAAATAAATAAAAGTCCTAAAAATTCCTCCAAATAATACAACTAATATTCAAACCCCAAACTCAAAAGGTTTTGATCATCATGACAGTTATCTCTAAATAATATCGACTGCTCTTAAAGTCTCAGAATTAAATGTAATTAACCTAATTACATGTTCTTCATGATTGTTTAATCATTTCCATAAATAACCTAAATTTTCTTATGTACAAAATAAAAACCATAGATTCTTAAAAAATAGTATTTCAACCATTTTCGAAAAAAATAAATCCCATAGTATTCTATGTTCCATAGGCATATAGTGTCCCCAAAAGAGTGAACGTCTTCCAAAATAATATTTATCCCTTAATGGAAAATATTTTTCATATACTAATGATATCCATTTTATAAAGCATAAGTTCCCAAAATCAACATATTCTTGATCCATAAAATATTCTATACTAATGAGAATAATTTATACTCAGTAGGAGCTTCATGTAGGAAAGTGGTAGGTGATGCACCATTGTCACCCTTCAGTTATGGGGAAAATTATTATAATCATACCACATGCAATAGGTTGTCACCCTTTCTACATTTTGTCCTTTTTCTAAAACTATATAACTCCTAAATAATTAAAAAAATGAGTTACAATCCTCACAAATAACAATAACATATTTTAACCTCAGTGGTTATTTCATACCTCACCTTTTGCATTCCAAAATCTAAAAACCCATAACTGCCTCAAATTGAAGTATGGTATAAACCATAATGGCTCATTACATGTATATCCAGAAAAGAAAAGTAAATTCTTCCTCAATTAACCTTTTTATAAAATAATCATAATGGTTTCAAATAATAGAAGTCTTCCAAGGTAATCCCATCACTAATAAATTTATATATATTATCATACATATATCCATCCTATCTCTTCAATTCCTAAAATGTAAAAATTTTAATCATCGATCATTCTTCATGATCCTTTATGCATGTTTTTTATTTCTTATTATTTTATACTTGTTTACAAAAAACAATATCATGAATAATATCATAATATTCCAATAATGTCAAAACATGATCTAAAAAATAATTCATACCTTTTATATGCCATTTCTAGTTTCCTCATCTTCAATTGGAATGGAATTAGGTATTAGTAAACTTATATTTGTACAATCCTACAGATCCCATTCCTTAACCATATTCGTAAGACTTGTATTTGGGTAATTACTATGCACACGACATTTAAAATATTCCGTTGATCCCTTATAAATAAATTCATTCCCTTTCTTGGAGCCAACTGAATGCTTCCATTTTCCATGAAAGGTTATTTCTTTATGACCTTCATTACTACATCAATATCATCTTACTATCCCATAGAAACATTTTACTATATATTTCATTCCACATCATTGACACATAGGTATTTTAATATACTTAACTTTAAGATTCTTAATTGAACTTCCATAGGGATTATTTTCTCACATATATGATTCCTTAGAAAAATCACCAAGAATTTATTGGTCAATCATGACTCTTGATATTTTTTTTTGAATAACCACAAGATTTATCATTGTAGATCCCATTTCATTCATATTCTTATTAAAAAAACCCCAACTATTTCCTTCACATAATTTTTTACCTTGGTTACTACTAGATCAATCCATTTTCTAATACCAAAAATGATAGTGTAGGTATAACAGTAGATTTATCATGTACTATCTTATGAGGAGGGTAAACACTACGAAATACTTATTCATGTTATCATAATCTCATTAAATTTATCTAAACTGACTATGAGTTATTATATTATGCTAACCACAATGGTTATATAAAACCTTTCACTTATTCTTAAATAACATCATATCCTCTAAAGATATCTAAATAAACCTATAATACCAACTATAAGGCCCCATCCACAAACATTAATTAAAATTGATAAAATCAATAATTTGACTTTAATTCACATCTAGGATCTTATTAGGTTTATATCATTAGATAATTAGGTAAAACATATATATAACCACTTGAATATTACTAGTATACATTTCTACTCACTATTCATTTTTTTATAATTTTTTATAAAATAAAACAATTTTTTTCATTTTCTAAACGACATGAATTTTCCATAATCCCATACCTGACTTTATTAATCATTATGTCATGTGAAAAACATTTAAAAAATTGAATGAGCATAAAATGATCAGTAAGGGATATATAGTTAATGAAAATGGTTATTTATGCGAAAATATGTAAGCCATGAAAACATTATCATAAAGTAATAATTTTAAAATTTATGAAGTAGAAAAAGCACTTCACAGAATATAAGAACATTTATCACCATTTTTGTAACCAATATATTTCCATAAATCCCATTTAATGAACCATATAACATATAATGGATACTTTGGATATAAACATAATTAAATGAAATAATCATATAGTCAACTTCCACAAATATCATTAAATGGAATAGCCATATAACTAACTTACATAACCAACACATTTGAAGTTATAATGTAACCACCCATATTTGGTTTATCATGGAACCACCCTTAATTTGTGTTTTCACATAACCAACCATCCATTGATTATCATGTAACCACTCGTCAAATGACCCAGTACCAATATATAATCATTACACATAAAATACTGAAAATATCATCATTTCACTAATAACATTTCATTTGAAATGACAAGAAATAATTTGAATATATTTAAATACTAAATTAATTTCCGAAACCATTTACAATACAAAAACATCAAAAAAGGAAAAGGGAATTCTGTTCATTTTAAAAACATTAAAGCTTATAGTGGAATTTAAATATCAAATAATGGTTACGGAAGTGGGAGGTCGTTGTCATCACATACATTTAAAAAATACCTTCTTTTATTTAGTAAAATGATTTATTGAAAAAATATTCAACTTTAATGAAATTAAAATTAAAATGGGTTTTATATTCAACGTATAAAATAATGCGGTGTATATTATAAATGTATTCTTTAATGAATGTAAATTAAGATGACGCCCCTTACCTTGAGTCTGATTCATCATGTATGTTCTTTGTTCTTCTGGAATAATAAAATTAATTTAATTTATACTTTATTTAGATCCATTTTCATATTTATTATTCCTTTTATATATCTTATTACCACGTTAAAATAATTACACAATTATTTAAGTTAACATCATTTGTTTTGTTGATATTTGGTACTAGAGTCAAAAATGAACATTTTTTGAGGTAAATTGTTTTTCTAATCAAAATTACATCACCTCCAAAATGATATACAAGATCTTAATATCATATATTTCCAATATATATGTATTTATAATTTTATATAACATATGAAGAAAATAAATTAAATGCACAATCCATGGAGACTGTAGGTTGTATATACGCATGAACGTTACATTCATTTATTTATCATACAAAAATAATAATAATAAAACAATGTAAATATATATTCTAATAACAATATAATTTTTATGTCATGTATGAATCAAGGGTTTAATAAAACCATCCTTTATATTTTCCATGTATATCATTAATGAGTCATATCACATTGAGGGGAGATAGTCCACACTTCCTCAAATGAAATTATCTTATTTATAAATCATGGAAAGTAAAAATGTATAGTGTAAATAAAAAATATATAATAATATAGATAATATAAATATAATATATATCAAATTTAAATATAGTCCCATTATAATTTCGACCAAGATAGATGGAAGGTGTAAATCAAACAATCATCATTTCGTGAGGCAGTAGTTTCCCGTAAAAAGAAACAGTATGTTCATATCCATTAAATGGTGGTGTGTGTATGTTTGGTTCTAATAAATATAACAATAAAATCATAGTATATTGAGGATATTAGGGTTGTTAGGTAATCAAATAAAAATATTAGCATATGGATTGGAGAAGGAAAAACAAAGAAATGGACTTGAGAGAATATGTTACCTCTAAATTGGGTACCTTCAATTGATTTAAGACAAAAGGCTAACTGGAATTTTCTTCCTCCAATTATAATGCTTCTAAAATAAATAGAGGTATGTTAGTAGATTATTTAAGGGAAGTATTGGAAAGGAATGTTTTTTAAATGTGTGAGTTAGTGGGTAGATTTGGTGGCCTTTTATAAGATTAAAGAGGGGCACTTTAGGAATATCTAGAACGATTAATTTATTATAAATTAAATTTCGATTAAAAATTGAATAAAACTCATTAAAATATAATATATGATTATTTTTGTTTGAATACATGTCATCCTAAAATTTTTGAAAGGTTTTTATTTTCTTTTATCCTTATCATTTTGTTTTATCTATTATTTTACCCTTTTTAATCTTACCATGATATAATTTTATACACACATGGTGGTTTAATGTAAATACCATATCATGTCCAAAGTCACAAAAAAATAATTTATGACATATTTGGACTTATATTACCCATTTTTCCAAATCATATATTTTTTGGAATTTAATACCATTTAACAAATTATTTTTATGTTATGTAATAGGTAAATTTTGGACACTACCCATACATGACTTTTTTAATTATTCATGAACACTAAATTACTTCAAAACAAAGGCATAAAATAATATATCATCTGTAAATATAATACATAAAATTCATTTATGACATTATAGTAAAAAAATTACCATTATTTTAACATTTATAATATCCTTTATTGGGATACTTTATTAAATGAGAAACCACTACATCATCATTATGTCATTAATAATTTTATATATTTAAGGTATAAAATTTATAAATAAAATATAATTATGTAGAAATATGTCAATCATTATAGTGACTATTTATAGTTGAAGAGATCAATTATATAACCGAATGTAATGATTATCTTAGTAAAGTATACATGTTTATGTTATATTTACAAGTACATTAAATTAATTATTATAAAATGGCATTATCCCACCAAAGTGCCTCCATGGGGTCCCTAAATCGACCCCAGGATACATATGGTCAGAAATATCTCATTGAATAGGATTCAGACACCTATTATTCTAGATTAATATTATTATAATGTAATTTTTTACAATTATTTACATGATTTACCAAGGTAAATAAAATAATTAATGAAGATAGAATTATTAATTTTCAAAAATAAAATGTATCTATTTACACAATTTGATGGTTTTGATTCCAAATATGGAATAAATATTTCAGAATTCTAGACAATGAATTTTTAGATATTAATTTGAAATTTGTTCATGTAGTCAAAAACCAAAAAGTCATTCTTAAGAAGTAAAAACTATCAAAATATTAACATGTGTTTTTGTCTAATTTAAAATAAAAGTTATGTCCAATGACCATAATTCTATTAAATGATAAAAATAATATTCGAATTACACTTTAAAACTAATTAAAATGGAAATATAACTGGATAAATAAATTAGATGAAAAGACAGTTTTGAATTAAAATGCAATATTTTTCACAATTCATAAAAAAATTACATTATCAAAATATTACCAAAACGTTTAACAAAGAATATTTTTATGTACTGATTCTATATAAAAAGTTTATTTATTAAAATATAACATATAAAAGTGAACAAAACTATATTTAAAATGGTATCTCTAACAAAATGTGGTCAAATTGGATTTTGAGAAAAATACTACTTTTCTACAAAAAATTGAAGTTTTTCTTATGTCATTTCTAGAAAACATATAAGATTAATTTAAAATATTATATTGAGTATATAACATATATTTTTCATTAAATAAAAATCAATAAAGTGTGATATGATTTTATAAACACAATTATTTTATTTTAAATATGTTTTCATAAAAACACATCCTTCATATTCAATTGGGTTTTTCATTTCCATTTCTAGGAAATCTGGTAACCAATGAATCATTTTTAAACACGTGTAAACCATATTTAAAAACATAATTGATACTATAAATTCCTAACATTAAATATACTAGTTGTTTCTTACAATTTATAATAATTCAAATATTAATGTATTATATTTTCATATAACTCAATTTTTTGTGCAACATAGGATTTTGGAAAAATATGTTTTTTCATGCCGAGTATGCTATTAGAAAAAGAATCCCCTTTTATTTAAAATTAATATATTATTCATAAATTTGAATAGAAAAAAAAGTATTATTCTATAAATACATGGTTCGCCATAATGAAAATAATTTCATAAAATTGGATGTAATTCATTTATACAAATGATTTCATAGTAGTGATAGTATTGTTAGAAATGATATTTGTTAATAACAAACAAAAAATTATTATTTACATAAAAATACCAAAAATTCATTCAAAAAATTATTTATTTCTATGAAATAAAAAAATTGCCAATTAGTTATTTATGGAAATATTTTTTAAATAGACACATAAAATTTAATGTAATATTTTTTAGTAGAAAATATATTTTCATAATGTCAATAAATATTATATTTTTCCTATCTATTAATAAGAAAATAAGTGTAAATATCTATGTTCATGTATTAAAAATATTATTAATGTATTATGTAAAAATAAATCAATTTAATATATATAGGGAATGAATGTTTATTTTTTTCTGAAAAAAAACTAATTTAATATAACACAATTACCAATATATTATAAATTATCATTGATCTCATTGAATAAAACTTATTCAAAATATTGAAAAATTAGTGATAATTTTTATTGAAAAATCTACATAAGAATATGAGAATAATTTTATAAAATTCAATTTCTAAATGTGAGAATATATAATTTTAATATAAGAAAACATAATTCATTGAAATCGATTTTTTCATAAAAATAGATATTCTGTTCTAAAAATGAATTTTATAATTCACTTGTAAAAACTATTTGGGGATGTTAATTAATTTTAGGGTTTATAATATTAATTTTTTATTAAAATAATTGTTTAACTTTAATTTAATAAAATAAAAACCATAAAAACACTATTATTTTGTAACATATGTTTTATAGAATTCCATTATTAATTTTTTACCAAAAATAATTGAATTATTTCAATGTATCAGTATTTAAAATGTGATTTATTTTTGTTTTTCTATATATAACATATATTTTTTATGTATATTTATACTCACAAATATAGATATATGAAAAATAAATTATATTTAATGAAAGATGATACTTAATTTTTTGGCTTATACACAAAGGAGGGAGTCATCCTTTAATACAATACAGTTGTCACCCAATCATGGTAAAACATTAAAAAAATATTTTCCAGATACTAGTATTTTTTTAATTTTTTTCTCATTAACTATCATTTTATTTTTCATATTTTTATGTTATAGAAATTCACTTCTGAATGAAATGACCTTGACCAATTTTTTTACACTCTGTAATGTTTTATTATTTTATGATTGCATAATTTTTATATAGAATGGTAGAGTACAATAGTGTCTTCATATTAATTCATCACAATGATCTGTATTAATTTTTAAGTAATATATATTACTCAACAAAATAGTTTTCGATATATACACTCTTACTATGACAGAACAAATTCATAGATAACGGTGTGAGGAATATCCTTATATGTGTCAATATTATGTCGTTAATATGAATAATTTAGTACGTGGTAATAATATTATATTTTTTTCTACATATCAAATAATATAGTCCAAATTATATAAAAAAATAAAAAATAGGTTCCTAAAAATAATTTGATAAAGACAATTGATGAATATTCATAATAAAAAAAATTTATTATTCAACCATGTCAACCATATAATTTGACTACTTTTTAAGAACAAAATATTATATTTTGATCAAAAGATTCATAATAACATAGATATTATCATGGAAATTAAATGATCTTGGTAATATTATCATCAAATCAATTATGACCATACACAATGTACACAATATGAGAGTGTGATTTTAAATAAAAAATTTCATCTTAGTGTTTCTATACCACTTTTTCAATTAGAAATAATAATTAGGGGAGAGAGGAATCATTTTATTAAGCTTCTTTTTCTCCGAACGTTATCTTTTATATACAATTAAATATCTAAATATATAGAATTCATTAATTATATATATACTAAATGAATATCACGATAATAAATAACATGGATTGGAAAAAAATTATAGTGGAATTATGTTTTCAACCAATGACCCCTAATACAATCAATATTCACCAATACAATATCTTGATTTTATTTTGAATCCTTTACTAAAGATATCATTTATCTCTATCTAAGTTTCATAGATATCCATTACAAATGAAAAATGTGTCCATCTATCGCTTAGTCTTTATATTTATAATACATATCATATATCTTAAACAACACTTACTATAATATGTGTTCACATAAGAAAAGAATAAATTTATTATTGAGTTCAAAATCAAGAAACACATAATTGTGTATGTTTTCATATATGAAAGAAGATGAATATTTCTCACAGAGTAAAACAATGTCACACATGATTAGTTTAAAGATGATTCAGTGTGATATTTTAATCATCCTAATCACAAAAAATAGCTGGTAATTATCATAAATATTTATATATTTTTTCCTTAAATAAAAGGAAGGTGGGTTGGGAAGTCATTAAATAACAGTGGATTTTTTTAATAGTTAAATTATGTATAAAATATGATTTTACAATATTAATACATAACTACATCCCTCGAAACACTATATTTATAAAAAAATAATATAAAAAATATATTATTAATCCTCTCTAGAAATATATAAATAACGAAACATATAATAAATAATTCTCTAATCCATAATAATCACCATTAAATAATCCATGTGAATCCTCCCTAAAATATTTCCATATTAACAACACATTTTTAAAGTTAATTGAATATATTCTATAAATTATCAAATAAATATCTCTCAAAATTATATTCAATGATAAGATTTTATTTCCATTTCATATATTCTAACATATTCCAAAACAATTTTATATTTTTTATATATTTTAGAATATTTGAATCATATATTAGAATCATAAATCCCATTAACAAATCAGGGTGAAATCCAATCTTATGTAAGTATAAATATGATGTTTTAATAATATATATATATCTAAAAACATGTATTACATTTATTATATAAGCATAACAGACCAAAATAAATATCAACATATAACATCATGTACTCTACAATATTTTAGACAAATATTAGTAATAACCAATCCATTATAAATAGATAACAATAATTAATTTGTAAAATTCAAAATATATATTTCTAAAAATCAATCTAATATTAATATATATGCTCCCATAAATGAATCATTCTCTCTTAGGTATTATTAATTTCAATAATTAACCTAAAATATAAGATAATATATATTATATTTATTTATATTTACATTAAAATATTTTTTACGATTAATCAAGAAAAGAATTAAATATAAATTGAAAAATAGAAACATTGTAAAAATAAAAATGTAACACAAGTATGATTTGATGAAAATGAAATAACTATTTTTTAATTTAATTTAAATGAAAATAATGGATATAATTGATTATAATAGAGAACCTCAACATATTTTCAAAACATTACACTTTTTTATCATAACGAGACCCTTAAAATGGCCAAAAATATTGAATATTGAAACAAAGTGGATATTAATAAACATTAAAACAAAAAAGGTAGGTACCTATTAAACATTTATAAAAATATAACAATTAAATTATATTTTGTAAAATTAGTTTTAATAAGCTTTCATTTCATTTACAAAAAATTAGGAATAATGTAAAACTAATCATATAACATTTTATTTTTCGTAACAAAAAATAAATTTTGGAATATAAAATATTAATGAATTTAGATCCATTATTGACTTTTTCTCAACACATAAAATAAAAATAATGTTAAATTAATTGATTATATAATGTAATGGTCAAAACTAGTTATAAAATTTCAAATAGATCTATGAATAGGATTTTAGGAGTACAATAATTTTTATGTTTCATTATTTGGGTGATCTTACCTTGGTTTAGTTTCATTATTTCAAATGGAAGTGGTGTTTAGAAAATTGTAATACATTTAACCTATACATTCATTTCCTATATATATTACCGATGTCTATATGATTATTCTCAAATATTCTACATAACTGATAAAAATTTACAAAATTATCTCTATTTAATGTTTTACGTAATAAATAATTGACTTAAATGGACGTAATTTCAAGGAATTACTAGATATTATTGATTTAAAGATGTTGTAATATCAAAAAATCATTAGAATAATTGGGTTCAAGATATTTTTTATTTATAAATTATATCCATATTTAAAATATAGATAATCCATATCTCCTTTTTATAATTACTGGTGGGGAGAAAATAATTTCAAATATATATCCCTGGGTAGGAAGTTTATTTTTTTTTAAATTTTAAATCTATTATTTTCCATTGTAATAGAATAATAATTTCCCCAAAATATCCAATCAAGAAAATATATTATCCTTACTGATGTTAATAAATTTTTTTAAACCAATCAAAAAACATGATGATAATAACATTTATCATTCATTATATCCAACATTTATAAAAAAAATTCCATATATTTTTTCATACTTTTTCTCTCATTTAGCCAATATATTTAAAAATTATAACATGGTATGGTTGTAATTATATCAATAATTGAAAACATTTTTTACTCAAATGATTTTTTAACATTACAAACTAATACAACTTATCCAAATATTTTTATGCAAATTCACATGGTTTTTAACAGTTTTATGGTCAAATATAATTTCATTTCCCTCAATAGACTCACATTATCCATCAGAGTAAATATATTACATTCTTAATTTTTTAAAATTATTTTTCATTGGAGAAGCATTGATATTAAATATGTCAATATGTCATGATAGTGGATTAACTACTACTGAATATCAAATATCTTCTACTTAGTTTCCTTATTAAGAACATAAAAACTACTCTATGACCATATTTCACACTAGCATTATTTGATTTTAAATTTTATTAGTGAAATTATATTATGATAAATATTTTTCAACGATTCTAGAAATTCCCATGAAAACCATGATTCATATAAACAAAATATTTAATATTCTTAGATGTTTTTACCTATAAATTTAACTCATCTTCATATTAATTAATCATCTAATTGTCCTAATATTAGATATTTAAAAACATAGTTGCTTTTATAAAATAGAAAATGATTATATATAACCAATATAATAAGTCCATAACAATTAATATTTAGTTTGTAAAACTTTATTCATTGTTTTAGATCATCCATAAAGGTAAAAAAATTAGTTGTATCTAATTTATTATTAATTATACAATAATCATGGAAAATATTAAATGAATTCATATTCTACATTTATTATTCAATATTATCTATTAGAATCAGTTACACCTATCTTATAATAATTTTTTATTTTGTAATTATTTTTTAGAATTAACTATATGCATATTTTATTCAATATTAATTCATCTATACCTATTATAATTATTTATAACATTTAATAATTTTATTTTGAGATAAAAAATTGTTTTATATCAATAGAGATGTATTTAAAAACCCTTAATGATTTAATTTCATTAAAACACTACCTGAAAGTTAAAAATTTGTTTTCTTATAATATATATGATTTAGTGTCCTTCAAAAAAATTATGACACCATTTAACTTCAAATATTAACATTTTAGAAAATATTGATGTTATAACCAAAATTGTGTTTTCATAAAAAACGTTTAATTACGTGTTTGAAGTGGATAAAATATTGACCCCATAATACAATATTTTTTTCTATACCTAATTATATCGTCTAAATTATCTTAAAAAACATATAACAAATCATTATTCGAGTATTTATTCTAAAAATAAAATGGTTTACTTTCGTGAAGTCGTGTGGAATATTTCAATTATGATACTTCTCTAGGAATTTTTTATCTAACATATAACATAAGAAATTTTGTTTAATCTTGCACTTTTATTTAATCAGTATTCATTGTATGAATTTCAACTTATTCTATCTTTTTCCTAGATTCAATTTCATCATTCTATTTATGACTATTTTTACTCCCAAATATTACCTTAGAATAAAAAATTATATTTTCAAATATACTATCCAAAACACAAGTACTATCATTAATAGTTGTGTCTCCCTAATTTTACAAAATTTAGTAATTTATATAATCATCTCTAAATTTATAACATATTTACTTATAAAATTAATATTTTTCTAATCATATTTATGATTTGGATAAAAAAATATTCCATATATGTTTCAACCAGTACTCTTGTTTATCCTGCTCAGTATTTTATCAATAATATTATATAACCAACTTATAAATATCCTATACTTTTTTTAGTATCAAATATTTTATTTAATAATATATTTTATATTTACTAAATCATCATTAACACAATAGTTCCCAAGGATGTTTTATGTATTAAAAAAATCAAACATATAATTTATTGAACATTTTTTATATTTCCTAATGTAATAAACAATTCATTATTCTTTTCATATAGAAATTCAATTTCATAAATCCATTACAGTAATTATTCATATATCTCATTACATATCATGGAATGTAAACATTATTTTATATTGAAATTAAAATCAATAAATATGAATCCTAATAGAAAATTTTTCAAACTCAATATATAGTTTTTTATTATTACCTAAATAATTGTAGTGAAATCATTATTCTCAGGATTTATGTTAATGACAAGTTCTTTTTGAAAAATTTTTATTCCAAACTAAATTAACATGATACATTAATCATTTAAATCTAAAATATCTAGTAAATACTAACAAAAAATAATTTCACTGATGTGGGTAGTGAAAGAGAATAAAAAATTTAATATATATAAAAGTGAAACTTATTTTTATACCTTACTTTAATCCAAGTATTTTGAAATATATAATTATAAATTATAAAATTTTATAAAAACAAAAAACATAATTAAATTTTAAAAAAAATTCATTCTTCATGTCAATGATATAATCAAATAGTTTTAATATCCACTGTTTATTCACTAATAAATTTATATGCTAAAACTCTATTAAATGGTTATCCTTATATTGTATTATTCTTTATCTCTAACTATTTAATTTTCATTCTTCAAACACACCAATTTATTTCTTCATATCATCTTCCTTATTCTAATAATGAACATTTCTCAATGGTTCATATATTTAGTCTATGGGTATTGATAATAATATTAAATAAAAGGTCATAATAGTTTTATGGTTTTTTGAAAATGATGAATTTTTATGACATAGTTGTGTAAAATATATCTTCACATTAATGAATACTAACATATCAGAATTATAAAAATAGATATTAATTACCTTATAAATGTCATTAACTGGATTGGATTCCCTGGAAAGTCAATAACGACATAGATAACGACATGGATAGAATGGTGTTCCTGATCAGCATAGTTTGGAGACTAGAAACTAGAGTCATCCAAATCGAATGTGGGAATGATTTTTTCCTCAATAATTACAGATCAATGATGTAAAAGTTTGTAGTAATTCAAGGGAAACTCCTAGTAGAGAACTATCCCATATTATAAATTATAAAATAAACATAACGTACTTCAATAATGTACCATTAAATCCAGGTAACAACTCAGGTCCCAATTGACAAAACAATCCATGAATAATGATTTACAACTACCACCACCTCAACGTGGTTCCATACCATTGTTCAAAGTTTGATGGAGATAAACTATAAACAATTAAAGGTTCATGTATAGTGTGAGATAAAATAATTGTAGGGTATCACATAGGATTCCGTAATAAAATTCCAACATTCTTTTAATCAAATAAAGATTATATGATCAAATAAATAGGTACAGAATTTTAAAATCATTTTGAAGAAATCATTATATACATTTCAAAATTATGTAAATACATTAATCATGTGACTCAATAACAATTACATATTAAAATAATTATATAAATTTAGATGGCATGGTATAAATTTTACCTCATATATTTTCCTATATATTTCTAATAAAGACAAGTGAGGAATATAATCATATTCTAAAATGTATAATAGTTACATGATAAGGGACTCCCTCACAGACAAATAGTTTTTGACAGTAATATGTGTACACACGTCCTCTGCCATACTGACCCGAGCGAACATGTCTCCATCATAATGGGGATGTTAACTAAAAAATATTTTTTTTATAAATATTAAGGTTTTGTCCAAATATATCTCTACATAAATAGGCTTTCATGTTCACTAATAAAAAAATTTATGGGGGATTTATTTTAGGACCGAATAAAATACAATTCAACCCACCCAACCATTTAAAATATTCCAATTTCCATTTAGAGACAAATAATAGTTTTTTAATAAAAAAAATTATTTTTGAGGTTAAAACCAATAGGGATGTGGAAACAAACTGGGAGAAGATCAAAATTTTTTCATTAAGAATTATTTTTATTCTAAAAATGTATAGACGAGACAAAATCATCTCATATGAGATACCAACAGATATTAAATATCTATATTAATGTCATTTGATTTCCATATAATTTTTTTTATTATATATAATTTTTTCGAGACCGCTCAATCTAATGGTGGGTGATTCCGAGGCCCAGAGTGCTCAAAATGATCGTTTGATGTTTTTTTATGCTTTAATTAGCACGCGTAAGCAGTTTTACAAAAAAAATTAATAAATCACAATATGATTTCCAGATCAGAAATCAGTGGGAATCGTCGTGTTCAGGATGGTGCTTTTACAATAGCTGTGACATAATTTTTTTCAGTGTAGACCTCATATTAGAAAACCCAAAAATAGCCTAACCATAATTTCAATAATTAAATAACGTAATTTTATTTTTCAAATTCTTATAACTCATGAAAGGTGAATCAGATTAAAAATCTGAGACCACCACTAATCTTGTGAGGGTATTCTTACATTAGGAATATACTGACATTGGTCGGCGTGGGCCAACAATTCAAGTTAGTTTTTAACCATAAAAAATAATTAAGTGAAAATTATATTATTGTTAAAATCCATAAATTCTAAAAGGTAACTCAGATTAATAATATGAGCATACTGTTGGGTTCGTTGAGGCATTTTTCCCTTAGGGAAAGCCTATCCTCAACCTATGGGGGTTAAGGGTGACTTTTAATAATTTTCTAATCATCTTTTTCAGGCATGTTTAGTGAACACACGAGCGTAGTTTTCTAACTTTAGAACCGTTGTTAAGATAAAAAATTTGAGGGAACCATTGAATTGGTAGTGTCAAGATTCACTTAATATATAATTTACAATGATCGTAGTACTTACTGAGAAAAATTTATGTTTTGTGAATTTATAAAAAGTAATTAACAAATTTAATTTTATTATTTTATTTCATATTCTCCAAAAGACAAGAATAGGGTTGGGGATAGTGATGTGTCAAGACAATAAATGGCTTTACCATCCAATTTTGTGTACTGTCTTCATTTGGGAATTTGGAAGGCTTCTAATTTATGATCCCCCATCAATTCCCCATGTGTTTACTTATGATCTCCCTCTCCAATATATATGGATCTTGGAGAGGGGTATCGACACAGCTTCACCAGGAAACGATGTGCTACAGGTGCACCACGATGTCAGACCCATAGATGATGGAGTCGATCCTAGTAGAAGGTGACCGATGACACTGAACCATAAACCGAATGATGACGTGTGAGTCCGGTCATTGGGAACTGGTATCAGGAATGAAAAAATTGATCCACATTAAAGCATGAATGATCTCCAATGGGATTTGGATGTAGGGGGATTATTATTTTACGCATTATAAGTGATTTCCACTTCACTGTTCATTAATTATACGAAGAACATATACCAAATGACTAACGGGTTGATCCATGATTCGTTTGTTTTTTTGGGATGTTGTTGTGGGGTATCTTGTAAGGGTTTTGATTGTTGTTTAATATAATTAATTATTAAACCCTTCATACACCTCATATTTACGAGCTAATGTGGAGGGAATGGGCCTAACAGACCCACCCCATACCCTATGCTATCTTGATAAACTTTCACCTCCATGGAACATCGATAGTGCAATGATACCGATTGTCTACATTGAGGATAGCATGTCGAGGCATGCCCCAATAAGTGTTCACAACAGAAAGTCGTGGTGGTCAACGGAGCAACAAATACTAGTTGGTCATGGATGAAGAGTGGCGCACTTTCAGACACCGCTGATGAACAAATGGTGGCATTGGATCATTAGCTGCAGTGGCTGGAGGAAGGTGGCTGGCACACTAGCTGGTCATAGGTGGTGGTGTGTCGCACTGTCACATGACACTGGAGGGGTCGTCGGCACACCGTCTGGCCATGACAGAACCGGAAAGAAACACTCTCGTGGGTCCCACGTGCCACAAGGTAGTGTCAGGTGTCGCCACCAGTGCGAAGAAAACTAATGGAATTCGGCCATTCTGGAAAACTGGGGGGTCTCTCCCCCCGCAGCAGCTAGGGCGGACCCCCGTGCAGGTCTCACCTCATGCGGTTGGGCCGCCGCCCTCCCAAGATGATTCCCCATCATGTGATACATCATATACGGGTCAAGACACCTCTTGGAGGTACATGCTGGACCTTGGCCAAGTGGGTCGAGCCCGCCATTCCCCAGCCCAATTAGGGTTAGGTCGAGTTAGTCTGACTGGGTCAGATTAGGCCAAGAATCACATAAAGGGACATATCTTGAGAACCGGGTATCCTATTGACGAACCGTCTATGGAAATAGGACCATTGGATTTATATGGCCCTTTTTGTATATTCCACATGAGTTTTGGTGATTTTTGGAGTATGGCCATGAAGGATCGAACCCAAATCCAACCATTCCCCCAGAACTAAAATGCTTATAACTCGTAGACTGTGCGTCCGATTGATGTATCATCAGTCACATTAGAACCCTTACGAAATGAAGGTACTGTGTGTAACTAATTTGGGGATCTTAGTATCATTCTTGGTATAACTGATATCTCTCTTGGAAGACTCCATAGACTAGAGTGCACCAGGTGTGAGAAATCTAGTGGCTCGTAGTGAGGCGGAAGTTGGAGACATATCATATAGAGGTTAGTACCGAGCGACCTAGTGTGGGTCAACACCTAGAGGTCATATTTTTCATAGAACCTATTGTTCTTGTGTGGATCAATACCCCACGGTTCTATGTGGATCAGTACCTCGCGACCCAGTGAAGACCATCCTAGAGCGACTCATCGTGGTTTATCGATATACTGATCCTGGGTAGATATGATCTTCTTTGATTCATTGTTAGGGTTACTTACCAATCATCTCATGGCAGGTTAGATCCTTTTTGGATCATTTTTGTGGTTAGAACATATCGATCATGTGTGGGTCAAACTCCATATGGTCAGAAGCAGTGCATCTTGAAAAAATAAAAAGAATTATCATCGTGACAAATCATTTTTACCTTTATACTACACTGAAAACCTATTTCGAGTTGAGACCCTAATTGAGATATGTCTATTTCTTTGTGCTTTGGGATTGGTATCATGAATTTTGGTTTTCCTTGTGGAATTTAAAGAGACCTTTGGGAGTCTCGGGGTACCTATTGGATATTTTTATACTCATCCATGTACAGGATTCACCCCCACTTTGTTGTGACTTGTGCAGACAACGAGCAGTTGGGTTGAGGTTTGAGGGATCCAGGATGAAAAGTGTTCGAAGGTGGAACATTTCTCATGATGTGAAGTGGGGACTATAGATCATGAGATATACCTACCATTCAGGTCAGATCCATGGTGGACGATCCAAGAGATTCTTTTAACCTTTTAGTTGTTCTGTACTTTTCAGTTGTAATGGTACTTTTCCAGATGGGCTTGTATTCTGGCCCCATTACATTCTGCTCTCTTTTACTATAGTTTTTTAATTTATATTTGCTACATTTTGTGTACTAATTTGATTTTTTTGTAATGGATTAAAGGCAATACCTTCTTGTTTTAGGGATATTCCCTTTCAGCGTTAGTCGCCATCCCCAGGCCTATAGAAGGTGGGATTCAGGTAGACTTGTTACGAGACCCGAGGGATGGGTTGTGAAAAAGTGGTATCATAGGAGTTAAGTTCTACTGAAGAACTAGGAATCTAATATTTTTTGTTTGGCAATAGTTTTATGTGTTATGATTGTGGTTTTTAGATAGGGGAGTCTAGTGTTGGTGTGGTGGCCGACGTTTCCATACATCGTGACCCAGAATTCTAATTTCTGACTCGACGCACAAAGACACAGATTGCATGTTTTTTTAAAAGATTATCATTTGATTTATTTGGAGTTAGCTCACCATATATAACATAATGATATTGGAACATCTATTCTTTATCAGGATGTCATCGCGTAGACAACCAGATAGGATTCCAGAGAGAGTGCGCTATGACAGCGCACCGAGTTACAAGGCTCAAGTGTAGGGACATCTTGTTGTGTGGGAACCTTTAGCTGGTGTACAAGCTTCACCAACACCTATTGGACATCAGTTACCTACAACTAAACTTGTAGATGGTTCATTCCGACTGAGAGTATTTCACAGTTCCAACGGTATATGCGTCTGAGGTTTTGAGGGGAGACAGATTCCAAGGCAGTTGAGGATGGATAGAGGCTAGGGATATATTTTTTGGCCTAGTTGAGACACCAATAAAGCATATGGAGATCATAGATAATATTATTTTCTGGGGCGTGACCATGAGGATGGACCATATGGTGATCTATCTTCAGTACATGGACCGTTTCCTGAGATAGTACCTTTCGGTAGTGTGCCATCTATAACACTACCCATCGGATAACAGTTAGAACCAGTGGTATTGGTAGAGGAAACATATAGGATTGGCACCTTGAACATATTTAACATAAAATACCCCTTAGGTTCCAAGGAGATCCTGACTGATAGGCGGCTAAGGACTGTTTTGAAGAGGTGACCATGTTTCCATCTAACCCGAGCCCCATTCGATCAGATGGTGGTCCTGGTAGAGAGCCTTCTATGTGGCTTAGTAGGATGATGACAGGGTTTACATTACCCTGATCCATCAAAGAGTTAATTATTCTATGGAAAATCATGAGATCCTTCCTTGTATAAGGGAGTCTCTTTCCAAAATATCTATGGGATGAGTGTTCCCTAGAGCTTCAGCTGCTTCAACAGGATGACATGTCGGTAGCTGAGTATTCACTGAGGCGTCCCGACCATCCCAAATTCTCAATGAATATGGTATGGTTAGTTATTTAGGCCTCATACCTATAAGAGATATATGCATAGGGACATCCAATCTAGTAATTTTCCTCTCTGAATTCGTACATATTTTAGGGTTCTAGAGAGAACCTTTTTGGTTGAATGTTCTTTGGCTGAGCGAATTCTGCCATTTAATGTTAGTAGTGGGAACACCAGAAACTGATGCTAGTCTCAGAGACCTAGGCATGTAAAACATTTTGTGAAGGGGAAGTGATTGGGGCCGATGAATCTTCCGGGTAGTATACATGGAAGTGGAGCTAGGAGATAAACATGAGGTGGTATACATTTCGACATGTTACAGCCACCACCCCAATGTGGTCCCCACCGGGATCAGGGAGTTGGAGGACAGAGGAAGGGAGTAGCTGCATGTGGTCAAGGAGTGTGACCCAAGGTATCCAATAATGATTCATGGTATGGTCTATGTCTACTACTATATGTCATATTAATAGAAATATGAACTAATTGTTCCTTCTATCCATGGATCTTGTTCAAGGACACAAGTTTCTGGTTAAACTGTTGACTAGACCATTACATCTACAGATAACTTTTAGTGGAAACTCTATAAACACACTTACGTCGTTGGCATGATATAACCCTTGAGGGTAGAGTTTCAGTTTGAGAATCTTACAGTCTGTATCAAGGCCTTAAAACGTGAGTTTGGGTATAGACTATATATCTAAAGTTCATATTCAGATTTACTGTATTAGGCAAAAAGGTTGTGGTTTAACTACAATGATGAAATAGAGATTTTTTTTGTTAGTAAAAAATGGAGTAACAAGAATAATAGGATAAAATCATACAAAGGAGGGTGCATCCAATAACTCATGAGTCGGATATCCTTTCCCTAATGATAGTAGGATTTTTGATATTTCAGTTCCCAATAAGAGTGGAAGAGTGTGGGGAAATATTTACAAAATATGTTTGTAGGATTACAACCACTGAAGATAGAGGGAATTCCTCTTTAGTTGGGTACTATAGGAGATTTGTACCTAATTTCTCCAGGGCAGTGGTACCCTTTTCATATATGGGGAAGAATTGGGATCCTTTACTGTGGATGGAGAAGTCTCAATAGATCATTGATGAGATGAGACATCAACAATGACAAGAGTTCCACCAGGAGAATGACATTGAGATATTATATACTCTTGAGAATGGGAACCTGGAAGCATAGGCACTCAACAAGAGGTCTAGTATATAGTTGCTAAGTGAGGAGATAGAGCATCTAGTAGTGTTGTAGATATCCACCAGGGATAAAGATGGAGCAGTTTATCTCCAGTCGATGAATATCACTCCACCAGTTCTTCACTGAATTTGGGAGGCCCAACTTGGTAAATTGACTGCAAAGCCTGATGTTCATAGATATCTCTAGGACAAACTCCTCCAAGATTATCAGATGGTGGGGAGCATGTCATCCTCTTCAGAGGAAGCACCATGGTTCTAGTGACGCATCAGGAGGAGTTGTTGAAGGAGTTTCATGTGTCCCCTCTGGCAGAACATCCTAGTGTGGTGAAGATGTACTAGGACAACCAACATCAGTAGTGGTGGCTAGGGATAATGGAGGCAGTTGTAGAGTTTGTTTCACGATGCCTCACAAGCCAGAAAGTGAAGGGCGAGAAACTGGTTCCAACATGATTAGCTCAGCCACTATAGGTGTAAGAGTGGAAGTGGGATGAGATCTCCATTAACATTGTGGCATGGATTCCACATATGTCTAGGGGACATGATTCTATCTATGTGATTATTGACTAACTCACCATGTGAACCCACATTTCCTACCTATCTGATAGTAAGGATTAGTAGTGGTCTTGGGATTCCTCTACGTGAAGGTGAATGTGCAATTTCATGGTGTTACATCAATGATTTTCACTAACCATGATATAATTTTTACATCCCTGTTGTCGAAGGAATTTTAGGAGGTGTTTGGGACTCAACTATGTTTGAGCACCACCTTTAAACAATATAAGGATTGTAAGATGGAGTGGACCATTGAGACGCTTAATTTCATGCTTCGTGCATGATTCCTATATTTTGGCTGTAGTTGGAAGGATCACTTTACCTCGGTAGACATCAAAAGTTATTACACCACCATCGGTATGGAACCATTTGAGGCCCTATATGGTTGACCTTGCAGATCACAACTATGATGGATAGACCAAGGGGAGTCATCACCTATGGGTCTAGCGTTCGTACGACCTACCATTGAGAATGTGTAGATCATCCAAGAGTGGATGAACACTATGAAGAGAAAAAAAAGTCCTATGCCAACAGAAGATAAATACCTTTGGAGTTTCAGGAGGGGTACCATGTATTCTTGTGAGTCTCCCCTTGTAGTGGACTATGGAGATTTGTCCGAGGTGGAAAATTATCACCGAGTTTTATTGGACCATTTATGATAATTTGTGGGATAGATGAGTTGGCATACCACATGGCACTTCCGATGCAATTGGAGTGGGTTCACGATGTCTTCTACATATCCCAACTATGGTTATATGTGCATGACCCATCTCACTTCATCGACCAGGGTGAGCTAAACATGTATGATGTGGAAATGTTTACGGAGGTCCTAATAGAGATTGAGGATCAACATGAGAAAGTACTTAGCGGGTGGTCGATAACTCTAGCGAATGTTCTTTGGCCGCCCAAGAACCTCCAAGAGGGCACTTGGGAGCAGGAGGCTGAGATTCAGGATCAGTAACCTCATTTGTTCCCATTTTACATTTTTTGGCTTTCATGTATGTAAATCCCTATGTTGGGGAGAATTTAATGTCCCATAATTTAAATATAATTATTTTTAATTATATGGAATTATTTTGAGACCGTGAAATTTGATAGCACGTGATTCCGAGGCCCGGATATCCTAGAATGATCCATTGATGTTTTGTTAAGATTTAATTATCAAGTGTAATCATTATTCCTAAAATAGTGAAATTACATTTAAACATTTTCCCAGATCAGAAATTTGAGGGCACCGTTGCATTTAGGATGGCAGGTTTACCCTATGATTCACTTAGGTTTAGTCGATGTAGGCCTTCTATGAGAAAAACCAAAAATTGAATAACATTAAATAAAATAATTAAATAACGTTATCTTTTTTTCAAATTATTGTAACTCACAAACGGTGACACAGATTAAAAATCTAAGACCACAGCTGAGCCCATGATGGTATTCTTTTTTAGTAATATACTAAAATTGGTCGGCGTGGGCTAAAATGAATGTTAGTTTTTGCGTGTAAATAAAATAATTAAGTGAAATTTTTTTATTGTTAAAATCTATACCTTCAAAATGGTATCTCCGAATAAATATCTGAGAGTACCATTGGGTTTTTTGGGGTGTTCTTCCCTTAAGAAGAGCCTAATCTCATCTGTCACTGGTCGAGGGTTACTGTTAATAATATTCTGATCCTTTTATTGGGTACGTTTTATAAACACGTGAGTGACATTTTATAAATATCGAACCACTGCATAAATTAAAAATTCGAGGGCACCGTTTAATCCAAAGCAACATGGTTATCTTAAAAGATACCTTACATTGACTATAGTAGTTTCAGATAAAATGTTATGTTTTGGGAATTTTTTAAAATAAAATAAATAAAATAATTTTATTATTTTATTTCATATCTTCCAACGGACAATAAATGGGGTGGGACCAGCGATGTGCCAAGCCAATAAATGGATTGACATGCCAATCTTAAGTTACGATTTAATTAGGGAATTTGGAAGGTTCCTAATTTATCATCCCCTATTAATTCTCCATGTCATTACATACCCTCCCCCTCTCATATATATATGGGGTTTGGGGAGGGGTATCGGCCCAGCTACGCTAAACAATGAATTGCTGAAGAAGCGCCGTGATGCCAAACCTTTAGGGGATGGAAGGAAACCTAGAGGTAGGTGACGGGTGACACCGAACCATGAACTGAATGATGACGTGTGAGTTTCGTCATTTGGAATCAGATTCGGGAACGATGAACATGATCAACCTTCAAGCGTGGATGTGCTCCAATGGGTAATAGAGGTAGGTGGATTAAATTTTTATTCATTTTAAATGATTTTATCTACCCCATTTATGAATAATACTAAGAACATGGACTAACCGAATAATGGGTTGATCCACAATTCAGTCATTTTTTCGGGAGGTTGTTGCATGGTATATTTGTAGGGTTTTGATTTTTGATTAATTCAGTTTATTATTAAATCCTTAATCCCCCTCATTTTTAAGAGCAAATGTGAAGGGAATGGGAAAAATGAACCTGGCATGATTCATCTGCTATCTTGCTTCCCTTGCTCCATGGTACACCGACAGTGTGGTGATACTGACTGCCTATGTTGGGTAATGTGCGTCGATGCACACTACAAGAGGAGGCCACTACACAAAGCCGCAATAGTCATCAGAGGGACCCGTAATGCCCGACCATGGATGAGGCATGGTGCACTGCCATGCCCAACCAATTATAAAAGGGGGCCAAAACTCTTCAGCTACGGTGACCAGGGGAAGGAGGATGAAAAACCTGATGTCAGTGGGCAGATGTGCTGCACGCCATCGCGCGCCACTTGAGTGGTCAGTTGGCACGCTGGCTGAAGTTGACAGAACTGGAAGGACCAGCTCCAGTGGGTTCCGCGGGCCACCTGGCAGCTCCATGTGGCATCTCTACAGCAAAGAATACATAAGAACCTTCAGGAATTTGGGAATATCGGGGGGTGTCTCCCCAGGTGGCGGCTAGGGCGGACCCCCATGTGAGTCGCGCCTCATGCGGCCAGGCCACCGCCTAAGCTGGCCACCGACCTCCCAGGATGTTCCCTATACTAGTCGGGCCACCCCCAAGCGGGTTAGGCTGGAACATAGCCCTGTAGGCCGAGATTGTTCCAGCCCAGCCAAAAACTTGGTTGGCCCGGGTCAGTCCCACCATGTCGGACTAGACCCTAGCCCGACCGGGCCCAGATTCACATAAAGGCCCATATTTTGAGTCCCGTGCATTCTCTTGATGAACCACATTGACCCTGTGACCCTTGGATCGAGGAGGTCCTTTTGGTATTCTCCACTTCATTTTTGGATATAGTTGGAGTACGTTCGGCATGGATAAAATCCAAATCCTACTGGGCCCCCAGAATAAAAACACTTATAAATCACAGACCGAGTTTCCAATTATCGCCTATACTGTCATGTTGGAACCCTTACGACATGATGGACCATTGGGTTACTCCTTTTCTGAGTTTATTTGTTGTAGATATTTGACTAATATCTTCTGTGGCATACTCTACAGGACCCAACCGCCCCGGTTGCGAGGAATCTGGTGGCTGGTAGTGAGGCTGATGTTAGAGACCTATCATACAATGGTTATTACTGAGAGAACTTATCTGGGTCATCACATAGTGGTCATTTTCGGTTCATCACCTCTAGGTACAATGCGGATAAGTACCTAGGAGTCTTATGTGGATCATCACTTAGAGGTCATGTGTGGATCAACACCTAGTGGTCATGTGTCGTTCAACCCATCGCGACCCGACAAGGACCAGCCTAGAGTAGCTAGTAATGGTTTTTCGATTTACTGATCCTTGGATGATTAGATCCTATATTGGTCATTGCGGGGGTTATCTACCAATCGAATCTAACAGGGTCAGATCCTATGTGGATCATTGTGGATTTTGTACATATCAATCCGGTGTGGGTTAGACTCCATAGGGTTAGAAGCAGTGCCTCTTGACATAATAACATGATCTAGATTCACTACTAATTATCTGTACTTATATACATCACTAAAAACCTGGTTTGAGAGGAGAATCTAATTGATTTGTGTGTATTGCATTATTTATTTTGATTGAGATGATGATTTGTTGTTTTCCTTGTGGAATTATGAGATACCTTCGGGGGTCTCATGGTCCATATTGGGTATTTTTATACTCACTCATGCACGGGTTTCGCCCACAACTTGTTGTGTCTTGTGCAGTCTATGAGCAGCTGGGCTCAGGTTTGAGGGAGACTGGACTGGACGGTTCTAGGAGGTGGACCATTTGGAGTGACGTGACATGGGGACTACTCATCATGATATGTACCTACCCATCAGGAATGATCAATGGTGGATGAACCAGGTGCTTCATTTCACCATTCAGATGTTATGTGCATTTTATTTGTACTTGTACATTTCTAGTTTGTCTTATACTACTAGCCCTTTACATTCAAAACACTTTTACTAAATAATTTTACATCACAGTTGTTTCTTGTTTCGTTCTACTCTATGTGTTTTTATAGGTTTAAAGGAAATGTTTTTCGGTTTTTGGGATACACATTTCCAGCACTAGTCGCCAGCCCTTGGCCTATGGATGGTGGGCTTGGTGTAGTCCTGAAACATGCCCCCCGGGACAGGTCATGACAACTATGTGATGAATTAGGTCTTCCAGTCACCTAAAATAAGGATTTTGAGATGACTTAATTTTTATTTGGATTCAATATCTCTAATATTAATTGTAATATGGGTAGGGCTTCACGGTTAGAAAATCTGTGTTCCATAATCATGCTCTGTATTCTAAATGGGTGCATGGTTTCTCATGGTTGGTACATATATAGTTTCCCAAAACATGTGGCAACTATGAATACTATCACTATTTAGGTTTCCATGGTCTTCTACGAGAGGGTGTATGGTTCTTAAAATTAGGTAACAATAGTGAAGTTCCCATAAAAATTTGTAAAAATTAAAAATTTCACTCAATTAATCCCCAAAAAAACAATATATGTATTTATCAAAAGAGTTGTTTTGGAATACATGAATAGTGTAATAGGATTTTACAACCTCCCCACAATAGAAAATTTCAACGTACCAAAAGATTGTGAAGAAGATTAAACGTCAAAAAGATGATGCTACTACTCTCTCTTTAGTGCCTCCCTATCCCACATCTAATTATAATCAGAACTATTCATCTAAACCACAAAAAACCAAAGGTATCGGACCCTCATGATATACCATGGTTTTCCAATAGATTATCTTGAATGTAAAATGTGTCAAAAAATAATCATGTTCAGCCTCATGATCACTCCAACTCAGAACATGTCATGGATCAGACATATACTTTAATAGTTTAGAAACATGGAACATGTTATGTATCATCATCAGTTGATGTGGAAGTGATAAATGATATTAATCATTACCCACCTAATCATAACCCTCAAAAGTTCCAAAAATAATGATGATAAATTTTCCCTTTCATCACATGTTATTCATAACACAACCCAGGTGACACATTCAAGAACACATAATCACCATATGAGAATTCCAACAGTCTATGATGATGATTTTAATAAGACATATATAGGAATTGGGACAACAACATTATCTAATAAATCAAAAAAATATTTTTTTCATCCCATTAACAATGTTCAGTCTTTCCAAGTAACATTCACCAATCTCATACCAACACGATATATATATATAGGCCTGTCCATACAAGGACTCAAAAAGAACCATTCTTATCAAATACTGGTATCAATTGATATAAGATAACTCAATAATCTTTATATGGTCATAAAATTGAACACCAATTTCAACAACATAGTCATGAAGCATATCCTATAGAATCGATATAGGTCATTCTATCTATACATCTATTAATTGATTTTATTCCATACTCAAACTATGTCAAGATATCAGTTCATCCTGAATTCATATCCAAAAAATGGTAATTAAACCATAGAAAACTATATGAGCCTATAATAGGTGGTACTCCATGTAAACGAATAATATCATTCATGAAGAGACATCCAATCACCTAAAACATCATTGTATCAATAATGGTTTTAAGGTGAGATTATTATTTGCCCAATATCAATGAAAACCCAAATAACATTCTATATTCTATGGTTACGTGGAATCCCAAACACAAAGTATAGAGATATCACCCCACATCCAAGTAGAAATTGAAAGTGGATGGAGTAAACCTTGATGATTATAGTGATCAATAATAACCTATTGGAATATATTGCAATGAAAGGAAACTTAATCAATTCCACACCTCATACCAAGCCAATAGAATTGACGTTGCATGTCAGGGGTCATCATAATGATTCGTGAGTGGAAAACCAACTAGAAAATATGGCAATTCCCTATAAAATAATTCATGAACGATAATGGTACCCCAAAATGATACTAAAAATGTTGAATTATCTATGTAGAGAACAACCACTCAGTCATGGTCTCCCCAACATAAAGAGTGCCTCTAATGGTAGAGAACTCTTCATTAAGTAATTGTCAATAAAAATTCATATCAATAAGAGTGTATTTAAACTAAAATCTACCAAAAAAATATCATACCATGATTAAAAAGGGTATAGGTTATGTCGTTGTCCAAATAATTCAGCTATTCCACCCAATTCCCTCGGATCATATTTAGTTATTTTCTGAGAGAAAATATACCATAGGAACCTATGGTTAGAATTCATGGTATACCTTTCTTGGATTGGATAATGTCAGCAACTCTTAAAAGCGTGCATCAAAATTTAAGGTTCGTGTTCAATGCATGGATAAGTTTTATCATGTTCTAATGATTCATAGAACCACTGGAAGTGAAGTGATAAACCTATATATGACCACATCAAAAAAATCCTGATGAATCACAGATGACCACATCTCTATGCTTGACCTCTAGAATATTCCACGCTTATGCAGTTGTCAAAATACATTACCCACTGAGAAATAAAATATTAAATTTCATATCCAGTGAAAAAATTACTTTCTTGTGAGATAGAATAGTGATCTGAGAATCCATCATTGGTATATTCTTTAATGACCATGTAGTAATAACTATCATGTCCTCATATTCTTGGAATCTCGTAATCAATTTGTGGGTTCCCTATGTCATTACAACTTTTACCAATTTAGGATACAATGAAATTCCATGTACCGACATGATGAATCATAAGAACTTAATTTCTCAAATCCAAATTTTTTTTTTGAAAAATTGGAATAATGTCTGTGAAATCTCAACCATTCGAAAACCACTCTCATATGATGAACTTGATCCTCATTCATTGTATAATAAAAAATTATTACATATACAATGACAACCACAAAATTAACATGATACTCATGGTAAATCATGTTTCAAAATGAAATTAATTCTATAGGAGAAATGGTTAGACTAAATGGAATGACATGGTACTCAGAGTGGTCGTTATTGTTCCAAAAGGAGGCTTTTAGAATGTCAGATTATTTTTTTCTGACAAGATGGAAGCCACATATAAAGTCATTATTTTAAAACAAATATTCCCCTTTTAACTAATTATTAAAATTATCAATAACTCTGATATAGAAAAAAAATTGAGCATGACATTATTGTGTTTTTGGTAATACACACCTTGTCTAACTGAACCATCATATTTCTTATAAACAAGAACGAGTGTTTCACATGGTGAAAAACGTGGCTGTATAAATCTATTCTCTAATTGTTCATCATTCTCATAAATTTCATTGGTTTACATGCATTAAGAATGAATAGACCATTTTTTGTACCAGATTCCAAATCAATTGAATTAATAGTCAATTTATTTTTTTTACATGCATTTAGAATGAATTTTCATTTATTTCTGGAACTAACACATATATATAATATTATATAATAAAAGAAACCATCCTCATTATGATAGAAAACAAAAAAAAAATTAATTTTTATGACTGTCATTAAATTTTTATTCAATTAAACATCCTCATATATGGAAAAAATAATCAGTAAGACAAAATAAAAAATTATTCACATTAATAACATATAATTTCAATTCTATATAATTACCCCCATTTTACACAATCTTCCAGACATGTATATAGGGGAATAAATCATGACAATCATGAATATGACTAGTCTCGAATGATAATATTAAACTCTATTTCTCTATATTGATCCTAAAACAACTTAATAAAATTAAAACAAATAAAATAAATGTATATGAGTTTTTTGTTTTATTAATTAATAAATCTAATTTTATTTCCTATGATATTAATATTATTAAACCATTCAAAATTAATGTAAGGAGATTATTGAACCCAATTTCTTCTCATTGGGTTTTTCCACTTTCATGTCGAATTTTAGTACGTATGTACTCTTAATATCCCTAAAATAAAATTTCATTATCCTTTCCTTTTATTTCAAGTAATATATATCCTTCTTCCATGATTTTCATAAAAATACAATGATTTTTTCAAAAGAACTAATCATTCATAAAAAACACATCTCTCTACTTCTCATGAGATTGTTTCTTCATCTCTCAAGATTAATTATTAATATAACATGTATTTCATTAGATTATTATTTAGGGAACAAAAATGTATAAAATTGAAAATTTTCATTATGATCTTCTCATGAAACCCATTTCAATTCCTTGTTATTTTATGGAAATTATTTTTTAAAACGTTGTGTATGATGCATGATTAATAAATGTTATGATGTGATTCATTAATCCAAAATTATATAGTGCTTAATTATAATTTTAATCTGAATAATGTAGTTTGAAAATGTGAAATATGCATGAAAATGACTCTAGATATATTCACGATAGTGATGTTATAGTTTTACAAAAATGTTATGTGTGATCATCAAGATAGTATTGTTCAAAGCTATGTATGGTATTTAACCTCTATGACATGGTCTTTAAATTTTAGATATTTACACATTTCATTCCATTAAAAATTATTCCTATCAATATTATGACAATCATACCATGGTTACATTAGGATGATGATTATTATAACCAGCAATGTTATATTGATGGATGTTCTTACCTATCCTCTTACTGAGATTTTAGCTGACCCCTTTCTTTGATGTATAACCTTAGGTGAATACATATACTGTGGATTGTATGAGGGAAAATAAGAAGCTATATAATATTAAGATAAATAATGTTTATGTTTTTATAGGTAAAATTTATATATAGTTTTAATTTTTTCAAAACATTATAAATTTGGGTCCTAGTTTTCTATTTATTTTATGTTTTATATCTCTAAATTAATGTAATAATCATGTAATAAATGTTGGGATTCTATAGTTTCATTATTGATTCTATTTAATTATACCCTTACTGTGAAATTGAGAACCCCCCTTATTTTTTACTTTCATCATGATTCAATAATATGTATAAATACTGATATGTAAGGATATGGTAGATGGAATAAAATTATTTTTGCAATGAAAAAATATTTATTAATATGTGTATTCTTTTGAAAAACAAGATTACTATATGTATCAAAATTACAATGCCTATTATAACTGTAAAGACCCAGAATTTTTTCATAAATACTTTGGAATTTTACGAGTCTGCGGTTTCTGATGACACTTGATTCCGAGGCTCGGTGTACCCGAAATCAATTTATGATGTTTTGTTTGTGTATGTTCAGTAAATGTACGTGTGGTTTTTTCTATATTTTTAACCAGTGCTCAGAATCGAAATATGAGGGCACTGATGGAATCACAGCGCTAGTATTCATCTATGGGGACCTTTATTGTACTTTCGTATTATGCGTGTTGAAAATTAATTTTTGGTGATTTAGAATAAAATACATAAAATTTGTAGTATATAATTTCATTTATGGATAGTGTTTATTTCCTCACAAGGGGATTTATAGGTTGGGCCCACAACCACATTACCTCCCATGAGAGGATTTAGTGTGGTGGGACCCACATGTGCACTAAACCTTTCATCTCCCCATAACTCCCATAAACTCCACACTATTTCACCCTTAATTAATTTGACAACTTTCCCCTTAATCAATGCGATCTTTTCACCTCTATCTATCATCCATTAATTTTTTCCAACACTTTTAATTAATGAATTGAACCCTTCAATTATTTAATAAGAGTGTTAGAATTCTGAAAATTCATGTATTAATAAAATAATATCCTTAGATATTATTTTGGTTTGGCATTCGTTCTGTTGAGAGAGTTTTTGGAGATATTTGGAGAAAGAGAAGAACAACGTCCTTCTCTCGACGAAGAATATCTCCGATGAAGAATGAGATGTCACCAACGATGCTTCTTCTTCGGGAACACTCTGACGTCAAAAGAATCGATGACCTTCTTCTGCGACCCCCAATGTTCGTGAATCTTTTCGTCCACAACTCGTTGACGTGCTCCACTCATAATATCGAGGTAGGGGGTCATTATTTGAATTCTCAAATTCTCTCATTTAATTTCCTCATTCTTAGAAATCATCACAGATGTGGATCAACCAAAAATAGTTGATCCATGATTCGTATAAAATTGTAATGATTGAAAATTCATAATTTATGAACTTGATGAGGAGCTTTCTACCACTCTAACATGGAATGGTGTGGGCCAAACAAACATGGGCCGATCCCTCCGCAGTTCTTCTTGAATGGTGTGTTTATCACGGTGTAAGGTGGCAGCATTGCATTGGGGTGATGAATGGAGAACCCCCTTTGATCCACCAAGAAACCCCTTCGATGTGCCTCCAAAATGAGCTAAGGCGCTCCCCCAACCTCTAAAAACTATATTTTACACAAAAGGATAGAGTGAGAGGAAGACCTAATAAAATATGGGATATCCCGAGGGGCCCGGGACTTAAAACCCGAGTTTTAAGTGGACGCATTGCTTGGACGCATGGTTTGGAAAACTGTGCGCCAATCATGCAGTAGCCACTGTCCCACCTGGGAACTTTGTACGTTTTGGCCACACAGTTTGGAAAACTGTGTGCCAACCATTCAGTGGCCACTGTCTCACACATAGACTTTTCACGACCTATCCGTACGGTTTGTATAAACAATGCGCAAACCATGTGCCCCCGCACAAACCTCCATAACATTGGTACTGGACATCTGTGTGATGAACCGTCAGCGGCGCTGGAATCCTTGGAGTGAGACAATTCCTTGAGTATAACCCACTAGAGATTTTTGTAGATATGGAGTATGGTCATGTTGTATCGATCACGAAACCAACTGAACCGTGGAACTAAAAGGCGAATATCTCTCAGACCGGGCATCCTATTGACGCACTATCTATCACGTTGGAATCCTTTTGACGAGAAATAAATTTGCGATAAATCAACTCTAAAATACTTGTATTTTATGTATCGACCCCTTTTCATGAGACGCAGACCCCCCCAAAATCGAGTGTGCTATGTGCGGGAACCCTAGAACTGGATGCGACTACGACGACTACCGTACTGGAATCCTTCGTGGGTTCAGCGATGACGACTACCGTACTGGAATCATCTGTGGGTTATACGGAAATGACTACAGTACTTGTATCCTATGTGGGTCTGACAGTTTGACTTCTGTTCTAGTATCCTACATGAGTCTGATAGTGTAGCTAGTCTAGTATACTACGTGGGTCTCACAGCTTAACTGGTCTTGTATCCTACATGGGCCCGACAGCTTAGATGATCAGTGACTACCTCTGATCATCTTTATCACTCTACGAAAGGTGTATAACTTTTTGAGATGAGTCTTTACTTTCAATCATTAACATTGGTGTGATTGACTTCTTTCCTTTGTGTACTGTGTTGTGCTTGGGCTTGAGAGTTGGAGCCGAACTGAAATTGATGCCTTAGGTATATGTATGGGGATATACCTAAATAAAGTTCATTGATACATCGTGATTGAATCCTTCCTTTTTTGGGTTATCCTTCGTGGATTCTGGGAGACCATCGGAGGTCTCGGGGTCCCTACTAAGTATCGTTATACTCGCCCTTGCATGGGAAATGTCGGCACTACATTCTGTTAGATACATACGATGAATAGCACAAATCATGGTAGAGACTTGTAGAGCTAGATGGTACCCGGAGGAGTACCACTTGGATGGATGTACACGGAGTGGACGGATGGACATGAGGTGCTGAGGAGACCAACTGTACCCACTATTTAGGTGGGATTCAAGGAGGTCAACTCAGTGGTTTCATCATTACATTACTACTGTTGTAATAGTATTTCATTTGTAATGTACTTACTGTTGGGTTGTATTTCTGGCCCCTTTCTTACCAGCACTTACTTTTGTATATAGTGTTACTTTGTGCATACTTCAGTTGCATGCTCTATTGTGGTTTTTTACTTCTATAAAGGAAATGCCTTCCCAGTATAGGGATTTACGCCATTAGTGCTAGTCGCCATCCCCCAACCTATGAAGGAGGGCTTGGGGTAGTCAGGGCATGGGCCCTGAGGATGGCTCATGACAAATTGGTATCAGAGGAGTTGGTTATACCGCAGAACTCAGTACTGTGATCATTATTTCTATGGATAAATATTGTTAAGAGAATTGAGTGTGTTTTTTAGTCGAGAGAGTCCAGTGTTGGTGTGGCATCAGACGTATCCATACAACAGGCTCTTAATCTCTTATTTTCGACTCAGTGCACAAAAACACTGACTGCAAGTGTGTTTCAATAGTTATCATTATGGTTAATTTCTGTCATCTCACCATGTATATTGTATTTATCGTGGAACACCTGTTTCTTTTTAGGATGGCCCCATGAAGGCAGCAAGATAGGGTTCTATGTTACATGGGAGATGATAGAACACCGAGCGATGATGCCTCGGTGCAAGGCGCCATCACAGTAGAGTCACCAGCGGTGCCACTACCGGCTGAGCCACCGATACCACCAGCCCCAACAGCAGATAGTGCACAATGCCTGAGTGCGTTGCATGAGTTTCCACGATAGAGGATTCCCAGGATCCGTGGATAGACGGACCCACATGAATCTAGGGACTGTCTAGAGGCTGTCGTCAGAGTTTTCAGATTGGTTGGGACACCAGCTGACCTTATGGTGATCATTACCGGGAGTCTCCTACACACATTAGTAGGTAGATGGTGGAAACTTATGATCCATGTGCATTACGAGGCATCTTTACTTTGGACAAACTTCATGATTCACTTCCTCTCAGAGTTTGTTCCATCCACCCTTCGTGTGGTGCAGATTAAGTAGTTACTTGATCTATGGCAGGGTAGCATGACAGTAGATTAGTACTCAGCGAGGTTTTCTAACCTCTCGTGATACTCCACAGAAATGGTACGAGACCCATTCTTCTAGGCACAGACCATTGATCAAGGACTAAAACATGAGATCAGGGCTTTGATGATCTCCCTCATCATTCTGAAACTGGTGGGATTGCTGAAGCAAGCCCTTCTTATGGAGATATTTCTCACTGAGCAGACACCAGCAGCGAGACCCACCGTAGGGTGTCCCGTAGTGGAGACTTCTGCAGTCGGGAGTAGATAGTTGACGAAGAGGTCCAAGTGGATCATGCCATCACGATAGAGACCATAAGATACAGGTTCTGTTGTGCGGGGCACACGGAATAGAGCCAGCTATATGAGGCAGAGGTAATGTTATGCATGATGCAGGTAGGCTAACATGGATCAGGACTATCTGACCCGCCATGAGGACGAGTAGCAGATAGTAGAGGGACCTCCCAGGTAGAGGTAGATTTTTGACCATGGTAGTCCACAGGGGGTAGGCAGACGAGGCAGAGGATCTGGCCGAGCAGTAGGTGGTGGACATCGCTTTGAGGCTCTACCACCACCACCACAAGTAGGTCAACATAGACTACAAGGATCTGGAGGATAGAGGCAGGCTCAGCTCCAGGCAGTCAAGTCCTATGACCATGGCACACCTGAGATGATTCGAGTTACTATTTGTGTCTACTCCACCTTTTATGCAGTGCTTATAGACACATGTGCGAGTCAATATTTTATTGATGCTGCCCTTGTTCGGAGGTCACAGATTCCGATGGAGCCATTGGCTCGATCCTTATGGCTTGAGACTCCTACATGTGCAGACTCGATGATTACACACCACGAAAGCGGATGAGATCATGAGACTGTGTGGCGACTACCATCACCTAAATCTGGTGTCAATGACGAACAAGTACTGACTCTCGAGTATTGATGGACTTTTTGATCAGCTAAAGGGAACATGATGGTTCTAGAAGATAGACCTCAGGTCAGGCTATCACTAGCTCAGAGTTCGAGGCGAGGATTTGCAGAAGACGACCTTCAAGTGTATGTATGGCCACTACGAGTTCTTAGTTATTCCCTTAGGCTTAACTAACAGAATAGTAGTGTTTATGAGTCTCATGAACAGGATCATCTAGCCTTACGTTGATCGTTTTGCTATAGTCTTCTTCGACGAAATACTGATCTACTCGACTACTAAGAATGAGAATGGTGCATGACTTGTTCCACATAATCGACCATGGGGAGATGGACATCGATGACAGGGAGAAATTCACGGAGGTCCCGGTGGAGATCGAGGATCGACAGGATCACGTACTACATGTGCAGTTGGTTCCTCTAGTGCGATTTCACTTGCGGCACCGGAACCTCCTAGATAGCACTTGGGAGCAGGAGTCTCATATGCGAGCTCAGTACCCCCCATTTGTTTCCCTAGTGTGTGTTTTAGCTTTATGGGGACGTAAATCTCTGAGGTGGGAGTAATTTAAAGACCTGGAAATTTCAAATAAAATGTTTTTTCTTAAATAAATTGGAATTTTACGAGTCTGTGGTTTCTGACGACAATTGATTCTATGGCCCGGTGTGCCTGGATTCCATTTCAGATGTTTTTTTCATGTACGTTAAGCAAACGTATATCCAGGTTTTTCTATCTTTTGGACTAGTGCTCAGAATCGAAATCTGAGGGCACCGATTAACTTGTAGTGCCGGTATTCTCAAAAGGGGACCATAACTGCAGTTTCATTTTATGTGGGTAGAAAATTAATTTATGTGTATTTAGAATAAAATAAATAAAATTTGTAGCACACAATTTTATTTACTGATGGTGTTTATTTCCTCCCATAGGGAGTTAGTGGTGGGGCCCACACCCACATAACCTCCCATGAGAGGATTTAGTTTGGTGGGACCCACATGTTCCCTAATCCTTTCATCTCCCCATAACTCCCTTAAACTCCCCATTATTTCCCCCTTATTTAATTTGACAACTCTCCCCTTAATCAATGTGATCTCTTCACCTCCCTCTCCATTCCATTAATTTTTGCCAACACTTTTAATTAATGAATTGAACCATTCAATTTATTAATTAGAGTGTTTGATATCTGAAAATTCATGTGGGAATAAAATAATAGCTTTATCTATTATTTTAGTTTGGCATTCGTTGTGTTGAGAGAATTTTTGGAGAGCCCTGATGAAATAGAAGGACACCGTTTTTCTCTCAAAGAATAATATCTCCGACGATGAATGCGAAGTTACCAACGACGCTTCATCTTCGGTTGCACTCTAACATGAACAGATTTGACGTCCTTATTCCATGACACCCGACCTACGAAACTCTTTTCTTCCGCGACTCGTTGACATTCTCCAATCATGAAATCAAGTAGGGGGTTACTATTTGAATTCTCAAATTCTCTAGTTTAATTTCAACATTATTGGAATGCATGGAGGACGTGGATCAACCAAAATGATTTGATCCCAGATTCGTATTAAATTGTTATGTTTGAAGATTCTTGATTTATGAACTTGATGATCTTCTTGCTACTGCTCTAACATGTAATGGTGTGGGCCAAACACACATGGTCCGACCCCTCCGTAGTTCTTCTTGAATGGTGTGTTCATCACGATGAACGGTGGTGGCTTTTCATTGGGGTGATGAATGGAGAACACCCATTTATCCACCAAGAAACCCCTTTGATGTGCCTCCAATGAGAGCTATGTAGCTCCCCCATCCTCTGAAAACTGGATTTTCTACAAATGGTATGAGTGGGAGGAATTCCGGGGAAAATATGGGAAATCCCGAGTGGCCCAGGGCATAAAACCCTAGTTTTAAGTGGCCGCACGGTTTTCCAAACCGTGTGCCAACTGTATGGAAACCACTATCCCAGCTGGGGACATCACACGGTTTGGCCACATGGTTTGGAAAACCATGTGCCAACCATCTGACAACCGTGCGGTAGCCACTGTCTCACCCTGAGACTTCGCACGGCTTGGCCGCATGGTTTGTTTAGACCGTACAGAAACCATGATCACCTACACAAACCTCCATAACATTGGTATCGGGCATCTATTTGACAAACATTCAGCGGCGTAGGAATCCTTGGATCGATTTGGTTCCTTAATTATACCTCACTAGATATTTTTGTAGAGGTGGAGTATGGTCATGTTGGATCGATCAGAAATCCAACTGAACCCTGGAACTAAAAGGCGAATATCTCTCATAACGGGCGTCCGATTGATGCGTCGCCTATCGTGTTGGGTTCCTTTTGACGAGACGGAACATTGGCATACATCAAATCTGAACTTAGTGATAGTTGATGTATCAACCCGTTTTCTCGAGTAGCAGACTCTCCCAGAATCAAGCATGCTGTGTGCATGAACCCTTGAGCTGGCTACGACTATGCCGACTATTGTACTAAAATTCTATTTGGGTTTGGCGATGATGACTACCATACTAGAATCCTCGTTGGGTTCGACATCAATAACTATTGTCCTTGTATCCTACATGGGTATGACAGTTTGACATTTGTTCTAGTATCCTACCTGGGTCTGATAGTTTGACTTCTGTTCTAGTATCCTATGTGGGTCTGACATAGTAGCTGGTCTAGTATCCTACATGTGTCTGACGGCATAGTTGGTCTAGTATCCTACATTGGAATGATAGTTTAGATGATCAGTGACTACATCTGATAATATTTATCACTCTATGAAAGATGTATACATGTGTGAGATGAGTCTTGACTTTCAATCATTACCAACGGTGTGATTGACTTCTTTACTGTATGGACGGTGTTGTGCTTGGGTTTGAGAGTTGGAGCCAAACTGGAATTGATGACTTGGGTATATGTAATGGAATATACCTAAGTAGAGTTGTTTGATTCTTCAAGATTTTATCCTTGTTTTTGTGGATTATCCTTTGTGGATTCTGGGAGACCTTCTGGGGTCTCAGGTTCCCTACTGAGTATCGTTATACTCATCCATGCATGGGAAATTCCCGCACTATGTTGTGTTGGATGAAGATGATGGACATCGCTGATTGTGGTAAATACTTGTAGATCTAGACTTCACCTAGAGGTGGACCACATGGCGGGACGTACACGGAGTGGACGAACGAACCCGAGGTGCTGAGGAGACCAACTGTACCCACACTTCTGGTGGGATTCCTGGAAGATGAATTAGTGGTTACTGCTTTACTTTACTATTGTTTTACTAGTCTTTTAGTTGTATTGTAATTACTGTTGGGATTGAATTTCCAGTCGCATTATTTTTAGCACTAAATTTTGTATACAGTTTTACTTATTTCTTACTACAGTTGTGTACTCGGTTGTATTTTTTTCTACTATAAAGGAAATTCCTTCCTAGTATAGGGATTTTTTCCTTTGGTTCTCATATATATCCCCTGGCCTATGGAAGGCAGGCTTGGGGTAGTCACGACATGGGCCCCAAGGACGGTTCGTGACAATACAAAGTTTCCATTATAAATTGTAATTCCTTTTATCTTATTCCAATTTAATGGTAGAAGGCACAATATCCGGGATTCTGGGAACATGATCTCTATATGATAATTAAGTGTATGAGATTATTTCCCTAATTGAATAACATTTTTAACAACCTATAAAGTATTTAGTTATATCCTGCTATGTTTTTTATTTCTATCTTAATTAACTTTTACCATGGAAATTTGTTTTATACTTTGTAATTAATATTAATGAATAAAATTATTATTAAAAAACATTCGGAATATTTAATTTATGATTTCATATTCATAATTCATTTTCAAAAATAAAATTTTTATATTAAGAAAATGTTAATATTAATATAAACACACATAAGTAGGTCATTCAATTTTATTAGGAATGATGTGTTATTATTATTAAAATTTATGAAACAGATATTATTATCATATATACTAATTTTTTTGAAATAAATTGTTTAGTTATAAAAATAATAAATGTTTAGTTGTATTAAATGAAATCTAACACTATATTTCACTATCATGCTCTTAATAGTAATGAACAAAAAATATTTTTATTAAACTATGAAATTAATTAGTATTAGAACTATTAGAAATTTAATTTATATGAATACATAATATTTCAAAAGTCATAATTCTATTCATTAAATAAATATTATATTGTATCAAAATTCTTTTTAATCAGTAATTATTCACATAATTAATTTTTTTTTAATAAATATAACAATTTTTATAGAAACTATTTTTCTCAACTGAAATTCATAATTTTGAGTAAAAAATAAAATAAATTCACTACAAAACATATGATGTTCTAAATAATAAAATTGTATTATTACTATAAAACTGTAATTTGATATTTTTATAAATTCATTTAAAAAAATACATAATATAATGAACAATGGGTTTCACGGATAAACATTTAAATTTAATAATTTTTTTGGAAATATTGTATTTTCATAAATATTTAAAATTTAATATATGATAATTCATTAGTTCATATATTGTTACTTCATAATATTTTTCAATTATTCATAATAGGAAAAACTATACAACACATTGGGAAATGGTACATTGAAATAATGTAATAATATATTAATATAATATACATTTTTACAAATAACAATTTTTCAAGACACCCCTTCAACAAGATGATTGGAGGGACGAAAAATTATCATGCCCTTCCTTGATCATGGTGACCGAGAGATAATGACCCATGGGTCCAATGACATTCTCGATCTTCTATTACCCAATTAAACATAATTTATTACATAAACATCACATGATACAACATAGAATATTGAGAGGTCTAGTGTTTTTGTGGTTTAGAATCATTACAGAACAACATAAAACATTATATACAACATCATTGTTGAAAACTCCATTTACATAACCACTATATTCCGTCATACATAGCATTTCATGGGATAACCTGGGGAAATTCATAAGGAAAGGGTGGGATATAAATCCCAGTAATGGATTAATCATGGAATGACATGAGGAATACAATACATGTTACAAAATATGCATATAAATAGATCATAAGAGAAGCTTAAACATAATATCATGATAAATACAGATTATCATACCAAGGAAATGTGGAAACTATATTTAACATGGAATTAGCAGGAGCCAACGCTCATTACACATGGAGCATGAGTAAACGCAAATTGCACATGAAGCATGAGTAAAACATTGTTAAACGTGAATTAGGATTTGTAAAAACCCATTATACATGATGTATCATGATACTATTCTTTACCCAAAGCATTGGATCACTATAAGGGTTAACCCTTCTTAAACATTTCATTTCATGCTTAAGTGAGCCACATGGATTATATAACATGGATTCATAAAACATAGTAGTTTATTATAGGATAATGGAATGTGGAGTTAATTCAAAAAACTTTATAATCAATATGTAAATGAGCATAATTATGAATAACTTTGATAGAGAAATGGGCATGGTATTCACAACACAATGACATTGGCTTGAAAAATCAGTTCCATTTTGACAGCGTAACAGCATGACGTTAGAATTCATTAAAAAGGTTGATGAGAGATAAATAGATGTATCATAATATGTACACGAATGGACAGTAAGAGGGTCATATAGATACATGTCCAAAAAAATTTAATAGAATTTATATTCCTGATAATCAAGAATTTCTTGAATATAAACAAGGAGAGAGAAATTGGTATCATAATTTCATCATAGTAACGGGTGTACATGGGACGAATTTAATGAGAGATAAAGTGGTATAGCAGTAATAAAACATAAAGAGGGATGCATGGGGGAGGTGAAAAACCATGCACCAAAATTTATAATTGAAATTAAAATGGCATTAAATCATTATGGAAATTAGAAAAAACTGAGAAAGGGAGAAAAACCCATTACTTTGAAGTGTGCATCCAAAGGCATGAGAGACGATTGAGAGAGGCTTCATGGGAGATTGGGGCACCATGTTATGGTTCTAGAGAGAGTAAGTAAGTGTTCTGAAGAACTACAAAGGCTATGAGTGATGAGGAAGTGGGATCTGGGGTGGGTTTATATAGGAAAGTAGAGGGAATTCTTTATTATTTAGGTTTGGGACACCTTACATTATACTAATCCAAACCACAAACCAGCCCAGGGTTTTTGCACATGGTATTTTTAAAGGGAAGTGGAAAACAATATTTTATAATGCCAATGTCCCATCTTCTTAAAATAATGGGGTTTCATATGTGGTGGTGAGTCATATTCCCATGGAAAACAATTAAAAAAGAAAAAATGTTTAATAAGTAGTGAAGGGTCAACTAATGCTTTATAAAATAAGTCAAACAAACCCAAATCACATAATATTAATGGAAAAACATATATTGGTCAAACATATAGTTTATAGTATATTATTACATCACATCATTATGATGTCATAAAAATCATTATATATATAAACGGTATTAAATTATTACTCAAAAAATTGATTGTCTCTTAGAATTATGAAAAATTCACCATTGGATAATTTTGACGTCTGAATTCATGAAATAATATTCATTTTATTTAAATTATTTTCTAAATATGTAAAATTTATCTTTTAAAATTAAAACCTGATATTTATAGAAAATTTATGGGTTTTGACAAAAATGGATTTCAAACCTTAATAAAAACTACAATTACATTCATAAAATTATATGATCATTAATATAAAATAAAAATTATTTTAGTAATTATAATATATTCAAAAATCCATTAATTCATCAAAATAGATTTCATAGTTTAACATTAACTAAAAATATTGTTTGTTGTTTAAAAACTATTTACATGGTAACAATAATAAAATGAATGTATATTCATTATTATATACAGAAATTAATGTACATAACCATAGTACTAGGGTATTGTTACATATCCAATTATAACACCCGTATAAGACAAAAGAGTAAGGTGTGAGATGGTTACAGACTCTTGGGTGGCTCGTATAACATTGCTCAGGTGGTAATATCTATCAACTTCCACTTCTATCATAGGTGGTCCAGCTCGAGCTTAACATATTAAAGATTGGCTAGGGCTTGGTCAAGAGAAAAGCCCAAGGACACAACCTCCTTTCTTGAGCTCTGAAAAATGTGCTTTTTATGGGGTACATCTACTGGATGAGGCCACCGCTTCCTCTATCTGAGTAAATTGAATTTGTTAAATCCTTATATTTATAAAAATCATGTGATCATTTTTCAATGACTATATTAGAAACAATCACAATTCTTAAGAGTATTTTAAAATCCAAAAACCTATAACCAACGAATTTGACATTTTATATAAACATTTTACATAAAGAAGCATTTAATTTTATCAATGAGGGATTTCCATTAATTAATGTTTGGATCATTACAACCTTTCCCCCTTAAAGAAATTTTACCCTCAAAGTTTAATTTTCCCTTTTTAAAACAAACGTGGTTAATTATACATCATCATTTCCACTTATTCCCACATCGCTTCATCAAACAGGTGGTTTTTTCACAACACCTTGACGAGGGGTATTGTCTTATTTCGTAGAACTTTTTTTCTATGATCTATGATCTTCACGGGTTGCTCACCCTACGAAAGATCATCCTCTAACTATACCACCTCTAAAGAGATTACATGTGAAGGGTCCGGTATGTACATCATTAAAAGGGGTATATGAAAGACCTCATGTAATTTGACCTTGGTAGGTGAGGTGCATATTGATAGGCCACAACCCTAACATGATCAAGTATCATGAAGTGTCCGATTTACCTTGGACTTAACATCAATTTATTTCCTAATCTCATTACCATATTCCATAACGATATTAGATGAAAACCATGTCTCCAATGTTAATTTCACGGTCTCATCAATGGTTATCTGCATAACTCTTCTGTTGACTCTGGGCTACCTTGATACGCTGCTGAATGGTTTTCACCTTCTCTTCCATTTCATTATACATTTCTAGTCTAAGCAGCTTACGCTCACCAATCGTGTCCCAGCACGCCTGTGTTCTGCAAATTTTTCCATAAATGGCATCATACGATGCCATTCAGATGCTAGAGTGGAAACTGTTATTATAAGAGAACTCAACCAGAGGAAGATGTTAATACAATCCTCCTTTAAAGTCCATTGATCACATTCTCAACATTTCCTCAAGTGTTTGGATAGTCTGCTTGGATTGGGAATCAGTTGGATGATAATAGGCTATACTAGAGTTGAGTTCAGTATTCATAGAATGTTAAAGACTCTTCCAAAACATAGAGGTGAATCAGGGATCTCAATCGGACATAATAGATAGTGGTACCCCATCCAACCTTACCACTTTTCTGATATATATCTGTGCTAGTTGATACATTGAGAAAACCTCCCAAATAGCGATGAATTGTGAATCCTTTGAAGATGATCCACAACAACCCAGATTGAATTGTTTCCTTTGGATGTCTTCGGAAATCTGGTGACAAATTCCTTTGTGATGTTCTCCCATTTCCATTATGGTATGGGCAATGTTTGCATCATCCCCTTAGACATCTACATCTATTCCTTCACTTGCAGATACACCAGGAACTTTGATGTATATTCAGAAATCTTTTTGTTCATATTATTCCACCAATAATGCTCTTGTAGATCCTTATATATAACGCTATTTTCTTGGTGATTAAAGAAATTTTAACTATGTGCTTTATCCAAAAGTTCTGTCTTCATCTCCAGACATGAAGGAACACATAGTCTTTTCCCAAATCCCACAATTCCTTCTTCATTAACATCAAACTCTGAGGATTTACCTTTTATTATAGCTTCCACATTTTCTATAATTCCCACATCATCCATTTTAGCATTTTTAACCTCCCCAAAAGAGACGTTTAAGAAATAATTTTTGAAAAGATTGGTGATGTTCCCAAATTTATGATTCCCATGTTAATCTTCATCATGACTATACGATTGGATCTTTCTCAATTCTCATCAATGATAGAATTGCTTGGAGCTTTCTACTTAGAGAATCTTCCACCTTGTTGGATTTCCCAAGGTGGTAATGGATTGATCATTCATAGTATTTGATCTAATCTAACCATATTTGTTGGAGCAATTTCAACTATTTTATTGTGATTATGTACATGGGGTTTTTGTGGTACGTATATATTTCACACTTCTCCAAAATGAGATAATGCTACCAAATTTTCAATGTGAATAACATTACAGCCAACTAAAGGTCTTGTGTTGGATAGTTATGCTCATGAACATTCAATTGCCTTGAATCATTGGAAATGAATTTGTCATTTTTCATCAACACACACCCCAGGACAATCTTCTAAGAATCAGTAAATACCAAAAAATGATCTCCACTTGTGGGTAAATTAAGCTCGAGTGCAGTGATAAGACTCTTTTTCAACTCCGTGAATCATTCCTCGCATTCATCACTCCATGAAAACTTTACACCCTTTTGACTTATCATGGTAACACGGTTGGAAAATCGTGAGAAATTTCTCACAAATCATCGATAATATCCAGATTACCCCAAGAAGCTATGGATATATGTTAATGATGCTGGCCTTGGCCATCCCTTAATTGCATTGGTTTTGGAGGGATCCATAGATATCCCATTTCTTGTGATGATATGGCCTAAGAATGATACCTCCTTCAAATAGAACTCACACTTGCTATACATTTTATATATCTTCTCCTTATGCACGGTCTCCAGTAGAGTTCTTAGATTCTCCCCATGATCCTCTTTAGTTTTTGATTATATCAGATTATCATCTATAAAAACCTCCAAAATATTGTGGAGGTAATCTCTAAATACTCTATTCATCAAATTCATGAAGATTTATGTAGAATTAGTGAGTCCTAAAGGAAATAATATGAATTAATATTTCCCATATCTTGTACGAAAATCAGTCTCTGGGATATCTTTCTTCTTCACCCTTACTTGAAAATATCCCAAACATAAATCCAGCATGGAGATGAATTGGGATCTAGGAAGCTAATCTAGAATGTCATAAACTTGTGGGAGAGGATACTTTTTCTTTATCATGTTTTTTTAAGCTCACAATAATCGATGTAAAGGAGCATTGACCCATCCTTCTTCTTGAAGAGGAGCACTGGTGCACCCCATGTTGAAGCACTTGGTCATATAAACCCTTTATCCAGATTCTATTGTAGTTGTTTCTTCAGCTCCTCAATATCCACAACAACCATTCTATATAGATTCTTGGATATTTTAAATTCCCCAGGTATAATATCAATTGAGAATTTAACATCTCTTCTGGGAGGAAGATTATTCAATCCCTCAAGAAACACGTCGGAAAAATTCCCTCCCAATATGAATGTCTTCTAGGATGGTTTCCTCTTTAGACTCAATCATTAGAGCCTGATACGCGTGCTCATAGGTTAGTAATATCCACTCTTGAGATTATGGAGATAAAGAATATTCGTTTTCCTCCTTGCACTGATAATGAATCAGGGGATGATTTTCAACGTGGATAGTGATTTCCCTCTCACGGAAATTTATGTTGGCCATATATAAGGAAAGCCAATCCATGTCGTGAATCGCATCAAATTCCACCATAGGGAGTATGACGAGGTTTTGTGACAAGTTCAATCCACAGATTATGATCTTGGAGGAGTGATATTCATGGGATGCAATGATTGACCCATTTTCCATTCTCACCGACATCTTTACATCCAAGATTTGTGGTGGTGCTAGGATAATTCTACTAAACATTCGAGATATTAAAGAATGCATAGAACCTAAATCAAAAAATATGTTTTCTATTCCAGAATGAATAACTAGTGTACCTATCCACACATCATTGAAGGGGTTCAATTCTGTAGTAGTGATGAAAAAAGATGGCCCTTGTTGCCTTGGAGGTTGTTGGTTTCCATAGAAAACCCTAGGCTTATGGAACTGATTTGATAGATGCCCTGGTTCTTAGCAGTTGTAGGGTTCGAATGGAGTGTTCCTCTACTCGGTTTCAGCCACATGTTTTTATTTCTAACAATTAATAGCCATGTGAACTTCACTTCCACACCTAAAGAATTTCCTCTTCCCCTTCAGGAAATTTTCGGGGTGCTTCATTCCGCACCTTTGGCAAGTGGGGTGATGGATCATCTTATCACTGTTGGATTTATCCATCAGACTGCCATTATTTAAGTCCACCTTATGCTTTGTATCCCATTGATACCCCTAATATTCTCCGATCTCCATTTCGACCATGAGGGAACATCAGACCGTTTCGTTATAGCTGTCGAAGTAATGGATCTCCAACACTTTCTTCAGTCTAGGTTTCATCCCACCAAATATGCTGTCAACCTTGCATTTAGGGGTAATGAGAAATCCATAGGTGTATCATTCAATCTTGTGGTTTTTCCCTCATACACTCTAACAAACTCATCATCTTTTAGCTTGAGGGTAAGGGAGTCCCATTCCATCAAACTCCGGAGGGTGCACAGAAAATATTTAACGAAAAACATCTTCTATAAATACTTCCATTCCAAGGCCTGGATCTACTCCTCAGGCTTCATATTTTTTATCAACATCCACCATTGATCAGCTTCACCCTTCATAAGATAAGTATCTTGGCAAAAATTCTCTTGGTCAAAACATTGATGGATGGAGAAGATCTTTTCAATGGATTTGATCCATTTTTCAGTGATTGTGGGATCATATGATCCATTAAAAGTATGAGGCCTTTGTCTTATGATGCTCTTGATGGAGACTTGTTCTTTTTTGGGGGGGCGGGGTTGAACATTCCACTTGATTCATGTTTCTAATCAAAGCTTCACTTAGATTAGAGAGAAGCATGATGAAGTTCATGATTCCCACTCCCATTGGATTAGACATCTCATTAGTACAATCATCACATTGATCTTCACATCCATTGTTATCATGAGTCCTCCTATTACCAGAAATTTTCTGGATTAGAAGTAATATTAGGGGTAACACATAAAGGGTAACACAAGGACAAAACTGATGACTTATAAATAACTTTTATTTCCTTAACATATGAATATATTTTCTTTAGACTACATTATCCATGATCTACTTACTAACATATATTCTTAGTAAAAAATTTTGGTCCCTTAAAAATGTTTCATACTTAGCTTGTGAATTTACAAAGAATATCTCTCGGGTGTGTCATATCCTAAAGTGCAGCATGTCCTGTTTTCTTGCACCAATTCCCATTCGAGTCTAGCTCAAAGAGGTATGTTTGGGTTGTACCCCTAGGATACATCTCTGCCAATGCCACCTCTACCTGCTCATATATAGACAGGGATACATTTTCTTGATAAAACACTTACTCAACACTCACCAAAACAACCAGATGTTTTTATTATACATAGTATTGTCTCTAAGGCTTTTCTAGGGGTTTTTATCCTAATCCAAAAAATAACTAAACCTATCCTCTGATACCAACTATGACATCCATGGTCATTTATTACACAATTAAAAGTAATTTATTAAATAAAAATCACATGATACAATATAGAAGATAGAGTGGTCTGGTGTCTTTGGGTCTTAGGACCAATACATAAAAACCAAAAACCTGAATTACAACATATTTATTGAAAACTTCTTTTACATGACCACTACATTCCCTCGTACATAGCATTACATTGGATAACCTGAGGACATGAAAAAGAAAAGGGTGAGCTATAAAGCCCAGTAATGGAATAATCATGGGATAACTTGAGGAATACAATATTTGTTAGAAAATATGCATATAAATAGATCACAATAGAAGAATAAACATAAAGGCAAGATAAAAAATGATAATCATAACATGAAAATGTAGCAATTACACATAACACAAAATTATCATGAGGTAAGGCCCATTGCACATGGAGCATGATTAAACCCTCATTGCACATGGAGCATGAGTAAAACCTCGTTTCACTTGAATTAGAATTAGTAAACACCCATTTTATATGATTTATCATGATACTATACTTTACCCAATGCATTGGAGCACTATAAGGGCAAACCCTTCTTAAACATTTCATTTCATGCATAAATGAGCCACATGGATCATATACCATGGATTCACAATACATCATCATTTATTCCACGATAAAGGAATGTGAAATTCATACATGAATCTTTATAATAAATAAGTAAATGTCCATAAAGGTTAATACCCTTTATAGGGAAAGGGGCATGGTATTCACTACACAATGACATTTGCTTGGAAAATCGATGCAATTTCGGCGGCGTAACGGCATGACGTAAGAATTCATAAAAATGGTTGATGGGAAAGAAACGGGTGTACTATCATATGTACATGAAATGGAAAATATGGGGGTAATATAGATACATGTACCAACTATTTTAATGTATTTTTGATTCATGATACAAAATAATTTCAGGAATATAAAAGAGGAGAGAGAAATTCCATTCAGAATTTCTGCATAGTAACTGGTGTACATGGGAGGCATTTAATGAGAGGGAAAATGGGTCTCCCATCATTAAAACATATAGAGGTCAGTATGGGGGTAATGAAAAATCATACACCAACATTTATAATTGAAACTAAAAGTGCATACCAACATTATGAAAATTGGAAAACATTGAGAGACGAGGGAAAACCTTTACTTTGAAGTGTGCATCCAAAGGCTTGAGAGAGTATTATTGGGAGCTTGGGGAACCTTGGGAGGCCTCTAGAGAGAGGAGGGAAGAGTTTGGACAAACTCCAATTTCTTTTAGTGAGGAGGATGTCGGATCTTTGATGGGTTTATATAGGAAATGTGAGGGAATTATTTATCATTTAGGTTTGGCAGACCACACATTAAACTAATCCAAACTAAAAACCATCCCATTGTTTTTTCCCTTTTTTGGAAAAGGGATGTGGAAAAAAAATATTTTATAAGGCCAAATTTATAACCTATTAAAATAATAGGGTTTGTTATGTGGAGGTGAGTCACACAACCATGGAAAACAAATCAAAAATTGAAAATGTTTAATAAGTTTTGAAGGGTCCACTAAATCTTTGAAAAATAAGTCAAACAAACCCAAAATCACATTATTTTAATGGTTAATCATATATTGTCCGAACATAAAATTTATATTATATTATTAGATCACTATTGGGACATTATGATGTCATAAAACATATTATATATTTAAACGACATTTAATTTTTACTCAAAAATTTGACACTCAGAAAATTATGAAAAATTCGGTATTGGATAATTTCGATGTCCTAATTAATTAAATAATATTCATATTATATAATTAATTTTCTACATAGGTTAATTTTTACATTTAAAATAAAAACCGATATTTATCGAAAATTTATGGGTTTTGACAGAAAAGGTTTTCCTACCATAATAAAAATTAAAATTTCATTCATAAAATTATAAGATCAATTATATTTAATAAAAATTAATTTAATAATAATAATAATAATTTATTAAAAATTTATTCAATTAAAAAAATACATTAATACACCAAAATAAATTTTTTAAATGACCATTAACTAAAAAATCTATTTCTGTTTTAAAAACTATTTACAAGGTAATAATAATAAAATTAAATTATATTCATTATTATATATACTAAATAATGTGCATAACCATATAACATGGGTCATGTTACATAACCCCTTATAACACCGGTATAAGATAGAAGAGTAATGTGTGCGATGGTGATAGACTCTTGGGGTGGCTCGGATAACATGCCTCGGGTGATAATCTCTATCAACTTCTAGTTCTCTCATAGGCAGTACCACTCGATTTTATCATATTCATGATCAGATGGGGCTTGGTCAAGAGTGAATCCCAAAGATGCAACCACCTTTATGAGCTCTAAAAAGTGCGCTTCGTATGAGGCACTTCTACTAGATGAGGTGATCACTTACTTTTTCTTAGTAAATTGGATTTGTTAAGGACATATATTTATACTAATCATGTGATCAATGTTCAATGGCTTTATTAGAAACGGTCACAATTCTTAATAGAATTTTAAAATAAAAAACATATCACCAAATAAGATGAAGTTTTATATAAACATTCTAAATAAAATGACATTTAATTAGATCAAGCTGGATTTCCAATAATGATTGATTGAGTCGTTACATGTCCCACCTTCTGTAGGCACCATATTGGCGACTACCACCAAGGGTATTGAATTTCACATTAATGGAAGGAATTATCCTTTTTATAGAACAAGATTGGGATATAAGAAGGTAAATCCCAGCAACACCAATGACTAAATGTAAAGCCAATAATCTATTCCCACTAGCATGTTCTAAAGAAAAACTGATACAATATAAGATAGAACTCTGATGTAATGTACCAATATAATAGAAAATAAGCAGCAACATCAAATATCATGATTCTTGAGAGAGTAGGGTCTGTCCTAGTCCTTATTGTCTTCCTTGATACTAGAAAATAGTTTTACATATGAAGGGTGGGTATACATGTATACATTGTATGAAAAAATAAATATACTCATGCACATATGGGGGAACAGACTAATTCCCCCGTGAGAAAGTAGTAGAACCTCAAGCACCTAACATGGAATACAAACCATCCCAAACTCACCATGGCATGCTCACCAAAGTAACAAATTTCTAGTAATGTAATAATATATAAACAATAAAATTTGGGTACCTATCCCCACACATTCCCTCTGGTAAACATCTCATTCATAACAATCTGACGTCTTGATGCTTCCACTCTTCCCAGATGTAGTTCCACTGCCACAACCTTCTCGCACAAACCTGGGCATCAAACCAAACAAAACCATTGTCGTAGACACATAGTCCACAACAACCACATCCACACCCAAAGACACCAATTATTGAACCACCACTGCCACGCCCAAAGACACCAGGGACAGAACAACCATCACCATGACTGAAGACAGTAGGGCCAGAACAACCATTTCCATGACTAAAGAAAACTCGGCCTCATCCAAAAGATAATATAGAAAACAAACCAGGCCCATAGAAACCTTGTCCCCTAATCCAAAACAAACCCTTTCTTGAAGAATCTTGGAATATGGTTTTCCACACACCATTACAGCCTACCTAGATATTCCCTAGAAACATGTTTTCGAAGAGGATTTGAGGATGAGAATCAGTAACCAATAATTCAGCCTCCCACTGGGATGTTGTGAATGCCACCCTCCCCCATGAAAGGAAGGTTTCCATAACATATTTCTCAACATGTGAAGGTGCATGTAGTAAACAAAGGTGACAACAATATATTAATATATAGGTAATCAATGACACAACCCCTACGTACAAGTTTCACACAAATAGGTAACAAACCCACACTAGTACCCCTTTTTCAGCTTCCCTACTTCCACAACAACACAACAACTATATCCAGGAATGAAATTAACCCCATTTTGGTTCAACTTATATTTCATTATTTATGTGTATTCACATTAAATTATCCGGTCACTACAAGGAAATTAGAAACCATAACCACTCCAATAAATATATAAAACAAAACAGAAATCCCATTGCTCGACAACACCAAAAAATGGAACACAATTAGACTTACAGTTCTACTCCACATCCGTGTTTGAATATTTCCTTCTATCACTCTACAAAGTGATATATCCCATTCCTTATCTCACAACCTAGTTGTCTATCCCCGCAACCCATAAAAATCCCCAATGTAGTCCCATTTCTTAAAAAGTCCATAACTACACCGTAGTCCCACAGTTGGACAACCCATTATAACCAAAACACAAAACAATAGTGGTTCTGCTACCAATATGTTCATCCATTCCAAAATAAATATCTCAGTCGAAGACACGAACACAAAAAGTAAACTCCAACTACGTACATGTTTATACATTCTTCAATATATCAATCTCTCATACTAGGACACCAAAACGCCTGGATACAACCCCACCTACAAAGCCCACATAACCCAGAACAGAACATAGAACACATATCCACAACCATAAAACCAAGCGTATTCAAAATTAAATGAAAGGTGTTATTTAATTTCCACAAGAATATAACTGGGGTGATCATAGAACATGTTTGATCTTGAGGAATCCATTTATTTAACCAAATATACATGATTAAATAGATATCATGTTACTATTGTTTATCAAATCACCACAAAAAATAATTAGCATAAACAATGAAAAAACAAATACCGCCTATGGTCACAATTTTCAGAAGGAATACAAACACAAAAATCCACAAAATAATTAATGATAAAAAATAAAACAGGTGATCAAACATCAAGTTAATACCATAAAATTTTTTATTTATCCTTTAATAATATTAAATTCATGTTTAATTATCGTTTCAAGAAGAGTATCATGCCACTACATACAAGTAATCATTAATTTAACCACCCATCATGGATAAAAATTAATTAGAATCAAAATGGAATCCATAATTGGATTATCCATGATTGATTTTCCTTCTTGCACTACGAACAGGGGATGGTGCGACATGCAAGAATAACTCCTCCAAGGCTAAGCAGGAAGGGATCCAACAAGGGTGCACAACTCATCTTGAGAGAAATTCTATGGGTTCACCAATAGAAACAAAAATGTAGATGGAAGAGAGGATATCATCATAATAATAGGACATACCCTAAAATTAGAGAGACCATTACTAAGTACATAAAAGGCATATCATGGTTTAACCATGGGGCTTGGGGGTTTGACACATTGTAATTAATTTAGATTTAAGAATTACCCACATAAATATTGGAGATAGGCCATTTGATGTCTGTGAGTTGTTAGAGTAACTTAATGTTGAGGAAAACATGTAACATGGGTCAAACAAGAAATACATGGAAAAATGGAAATGAGTTTTCGATGGGAGGGTCACTGATGTTGATCCACTAAAGATTCATCTACCGATGCAACCTATCAATGATTATACCTAATAACACACTACACTACTGAGGAAAATCTACTGATGCATCATCCTACCGATGCCCTTACCTACCAACACTAATTCCCTCAACTCACCGATGTTAACGCCACTGAATCACCAATGTTAGTCCCCCCATGACTCACTAATGCTGATGAACCTTAACACGCTAATGATGACTCCCCTTGACACACTAATGCATGTTCCCCTTGACTCACCGATGCACTATTATGCATACCGACTGAAATTCCACTACACTGACATGCCGATTGAAAAACTAGAATTATTGGAAAAATGAAGAAATGGGAAGATGAAATATCCAAGAACACCTCATCATTAGATTTTCTTAATGTAATTCCATGGGTAAAAATTAGGGTTTTTAAATCAAATATCGTTCAAACAATTATCATCCTAGATAATTTAATATTGACCTAGAAGAAAAAAGGTCTGAACAACCATCCCTTGAGATACCTATCATGAGTAAACCACACTATGTTGTTCTAATGTTGGAGGGAAAACCCCAAAATCCATAGACACCTCTATGACATATATCTTCTGAAAAACTAGAGAGACACTATGGCACCACATTCTCAATTGATCATACAAACACCAAGGGTCACACTGTAAAAATACATAGATTTTGGATCTCCTTCCCCTTTTCAAGATACTGTCCTCATTGGGTGCCACTGACTCGCATGAATGTGTTTAATCACCTCCATATAAATGCATCTTGATTAGGGATTTGCTCCTCCCCACCCCATAGTCTAGAAGTTTCCCACAGAATAGAGAATTGGAAAAAACAACTTATCTTACAACAAGTGAGGTCAAACATTACATCATATGAAGGGAACAATTCAAACAAAAAATCATAACGCAGAAAATATCTACGTAATTCTTACACATCTATGACTCCCATTCTGAGGTTCTCGCCTTGAGTCCATCATGCTTCCAATGGTCACCAACCAATGGAATGGGCCATCCATGAAGAAATATATCATTATGATACTCGATTCTCACTATTCCCTCCATGAATTTAGAATTTTCCTTGATATCCATCTCACCCCAATTGAGGAAATGAGATTTTTCATGTATATACAGACACTGTTGAGACAAATGAAAGACATTGTGGATCATTTCCAATCACGGTGGAAACTCTAGTAGATATACCACCTCACTGACTTGTCGCAACATCTTGAAGGGTCCGATTAACTTAGGAGAATGCTTACTACCCTTCCAAACCTCTATTGTTCACTTCGACGGAGCACCTTTAAGAACATGTGGTCCCCATCCTAGAACTCATGTGTCTCTTACTAGGAATGAAATAAATATTATACCAATCATGGACTACCGTTATTGTTTCACGCACATTCTAAATCATCATAGTCTTACTTTATAGTACCACTAGTCCATGAACACCTTCCTCCTCGACCTCTGTCTACCACATAGATGCATGGCACAATCTTCAATAATAGGCATCAAATTTTTCCATGCTAATGGTAGAGTGATATCTATTATTAAAGGAAAACTCCACTAGGGGAAAGTGTCGTACCCACAATCCTCATAATTCAAGAAAAATTGGTCACAACATGTCTTTATACGTCTGGATAGTCCTCTATGTTTGCTCATCCGTCGGAGGGTGGAATGTAGTGATAATTCATTGGTGGGTGACAAAATGATGATGTAATCTATTCCATACACATGATTTAATGTGTGTATCTTGATCCAAAATGATGGATCTTGGAACTCCATGTAGACATACCACTTCACCTACATACCTTTGTGCTAAGGCACCCACTGAGCTCATAACCTTATCGACTAAGAAGTGACCCTATTTCGTCAATCATTCGACCACTTCCTAGATGAAATCAAAGCCTACCTCATCCCTATGTTGTCATGTAACAAAATCTACCAATTCTTCATCCCAATCCCAGTTGGGAACATCTAAGGGCTACAATAGACCACTAGGGACATGTAGTTCAACCTTTACTTGCTGACACACTAGGAAACATGCCACAAACTTTATAACAACCTTCTTCAATCCGGGACACAAAAAATGACCTCCCATGACCAATTACATCATGGAGACTCCTAGATGTACCTTCATAAATGAGTTATTGAAATCATCGAGAACTCCTTTAAAGATCACCATCGTGAAAAATAGTTTCTCGTATAACAACATCTAATTATAACTATTCTTTGAACCTCCTTCTGATGCATCACTGAACACATTGAACGTCACCCCTTCTTCTGAAAACCTATGCACTAGGTCACTAACCATATTCCATTTCAGATAACATAAATTAACCTAACACTGATCACTCCATACGAATTCCTAGAACTTACTGGTCAAAGCCGTTAATGGAACAAAATCTTGAGAGAATTCAGGTATGAACCATCTGTAGAATCCTACCTAACCCATGAAACTACTAACCTCTACTACATTCTTGGGGTCACCCCAATAAACATCTTCTTTGGCCATCGAGAGTTCCCCTACTATTCTCTGATGGGATCCCATGTGTCCAAGGAAGTGCACCTATCATGTCCAGAGCTTGCACATGAACAAATTCCCATAGAGGTGGTGGTGTCAGAGGACCTCCAAATCGTTCTATACATTTTTGCCATAATGCTAACATGATAATGAGTATTTCAGGGATTTACTCCTTGAAAAGGACAATGAACCAGTCCAAATACTCATGGAAAATAGAGTTCATGAGTCCCATGAACACAACCAGTGCATTAGTAATACCAAATGACATGACCACGAACAAAAATTCCCAATACATGAACCTAAAAGCAGTCTCCAGGATGTCACCCTCCTTCACACTCAATTGGTGATATACAAATCCCATGTTCATATTAAAGAAAAAACATGCTCCCTTCACCTAGTCATAGAGGTCTTCAATCCTAGAAAGGGGGTAACGGTTCCTGACAGTGACTTGATTCAGTCTTTGGCAGTCTATGAATAACCTAATACCAATGTCTACCTTCTTTTCAAAAAAATAATAGAGAACCACGATGCAACAAACTTCATTAGATAAAACCATTATTTATCATGTAATCAACATGAATCTTCACCTCCATCAACTCAGAACGCGCTATTTGATAGGGATCCATTTAAATCCGATTGGCACCAGGTTTTCAGTCTATCATGAACTCAACATCCCATCACATGATAGAGTCACAACCTCTTCAAGGAAGATTCAAATTAACTAACTAAAAATCCCTAGAACATCTACCATCTTTGAGTTTTCTGATTCCACTGACAACTCGACTAACAATGAATAAAGTGGCTCTGCTTTCCAACTACCCTCCTGGAATCTTTGATTTCAATCAAGAGCTCCACAATATCCACCCATATCTAAGAACACATCCCTTATCAGGAAAAATAAAATAACAACATGCATGGAAATATACATTCTATTCCTTGGATTACTTCGTGTGGATTATTTTATAGCAGAAGACGATCCCCAGTGGACAGATAGTTCCCCAGCATCAATGTATATGCTCAAAAAAAATCACACAGGATGGTTTGACCTCCAAATTGTATACTCATTACCTATGTAATGGAAAGACTCTCAATGTATAGACCCAATGCAAGATCTAGGTAGGGTTCAACAAAGGAGTTTGATGCTACTAAATCAAAAAAAAATCACAATCATGAGTACTAATCATGATGATTGTATATAGAACAAATTTTGGACCTACTAAAACAACTACATTTGTGTAATTCAACTGTCTATGCCCAACTCATAGAACCCTCATCTGTCTGCCCCCCCCCCCCCCGACCATTCCCAAGTCATGGTCCCCTAGGACCACCCTCAGGTCAGCGTCCTACGACACCATCCACCCATGGGGGACTAGGATCTCACTGCCCCTACATAAAGAATGGTCGGGATCACAACTACATCAACTTAGGTGGGAGTTGAACATGCCCACCCCCACTATACTTCACTTAGACATGTCAATGATTCTGAATATTCCCAATACCATCATAGATAAATAATCTCGGTTCCAGGACCATAGAGAAAGGGTGAGTACTGGGGATGAAAAAAGGATCTATTGAGGCCTACTACCCACGAGCTGAATCCTAGAGGGCCCTAATAAACGAAACCTGCTAGGGATAACATTCCCCTTCAATGAAATTAGCTATCTCCACTCTCACAGAACACCACCTTGTTTGTGCATCCACATTACTATATAATCTTTATTATGAACCTCTAGGTACATCTTAGAGAAAATGGGGTAACAACATAGTAAAGAATAGTTTGGAGTACATCCTCTAAGAAGTATTCCTGCAACTCCTCATCTGGAATGAGATCTGGAGAAAAATGAAGAAGATCAATGAACATGATCCTGAAATCCTAAACCGACATTATCCCTTAGTGAAGGGAGATAAGATACTACCTCTTCATGGATTTCATCATGGAAGAAAGGAATTACCCCCAAGAATCCTTCTCAAAATAATTCCATGAATCCTTAGACTACTTCTTTCCTCGAGGGTAAAGTTTTCATCCCTCACTCCTAGAAAATTTCCCTATACCCACATTTTTGGAAAATCGTGGGAATAAGTTTTTTTTCAGGACCTATACCCACAGATCTCCAAAACCATGGGGGAAAACCTATTCATATGGTTTTGACCAGAAAAGTGGGTATAACTATAATTTTTAAAGGCATATACCCACGGTTTTTCCATAACCATGGTTATTGAGATTTTTCACAGACATATACCCTTGGTTTTGTAAAACTATGGGTATAGATTTCCCTTGTTATGGAAGAAAAAAGAAATCTATGTGACAAAAAATTATTTGGCTAGAAAAACTATACTAGTGGTACTACCTCCTATACCCAAAGTTTAAATTAATATATTTATATGGATACAAATTCTAAAACAAATAATCCACTTAGGAGGGTTGGTGAGGCGCTCTTTGTTACATTTGGCATTCTTGAGATCAAATCACATTGAAATTATTTTCTAATACAGTGTGAAATAATAATATATTAATCTAATTGTAGATATATTTAATTGAAAGTAGAATTGAAGGGTTTATATTATGTTCTGTAGAGTTCAAGAGGAAAACCCGAGATCAAACCCATGGCCATTTTTTCCAATGCGCATATATTAGTATATCTAGAATAATATTGACACATTTAAATTTAAGTGACATAGCTGAAGTAGTGAGTCACATCCACTAAAGCAATAAGGTCTCATAGATCGTGGGTTCAACAGCTCTAAGAATCATTTTTTTATCTTTTTATACCACCCGTTTTAAAACCATGGGTAAAATCCTTTGACATCCTGGAAATGGTTATGAGGATATGACATCATGGTTATAATGAAATACCCAGGGTTTTTAAATATGTGGGTATAGGCCATGGACCTATCTTGGTGCCTCAGTTCCCCACGATTCTGAAAACCATGTCTATAATCTATACCCATGGTTTGGGGTACTATAATCCTGGTTTTGAACCCTGGGTGTATATCATTTTTTAGTATTGATGACATTAATCTTCTTATATTTGGCTCACTGCCAGAGGAACCTAGTACTTTGTAGGAGCCCGAATAAAGATGAAAGTGATCACCAGCTCCTCGAGCTAGCTCTTTGTCTCCATGTCTGAGATATTTCCCATGTACATCCAAAGAGTCTACCACTATAAGGAAGGATTTTCCTACTACCACTGGTTATCCTTTGCCTCTAGATCATCGCTACACTGATCAACCAGATTAGATTGTTGGGCCTTGATAGCCCATACAACTTGTTGATGACATCTGGGTGCCATAGCTAAAAAAGAAAACAAGAAACTCCAATGCCCAGGTAGAATGCAAAATTACATTTAAAATTGGATTGAAAATATTATTTATTTTAATTCTGAAACCACCAAGGACACACCAAAAAACTAGTCATTGTTATGTAGGTACCATCCCTTGGGTCTCTACACTGTAATCAGTGAAGCCTCATCTGGTCATTCAGTAGGTCCAAAGTCCTTGCATCAGATGAAAGGGGCCCAAAAATCATGTGTTCTAGACGGTCTTATGTCGCCTATTTCACACCCCATGATTTACTAAAACATTTTTTCTACAATCACATAAAATCCACACTATCCTAATCCCAAACAACATCTTATCTCTCGATCATAACCTATGATATTGTTCTATCACAACTATCATTCTCTGCGATTTGGGGAGGGATGTAAAATTTCCCTAAACATACTTCATCAAGGTGAATGAGAGATAATGACCTCTAATTCCCGCCATTAATAGGTAATGGAGTGGAGACTAGCACAAAGGATATATAATCTCATAAAAATGGAATTAATTACCCATTTTGTTGAACAATATTAGGAGATAAGATAGTAAAACCCAACAACATAAAAGACTAATGGTAAATGAAAATCCAAAAATCAATTCCCGCGTGCTTGTTCACATGTAATATTTATTCATGGTAAGAATATAATCCCATATTATTTATCAAAATAAAGGAATATAATGAGCAAAAAAATACACTGATTCTCGAGCTATTATGATCTAGAACGGTCCCCAAATTCATCTTGGATACATGAAAATAGTTTTACATATGTAGGGTGAGCGTACAAGTATACTCATTAGGGAAAAATAATTATACTCATTCACAAGTGAGGGAACATTCTAATGCCCCTGTGAGAAAATAGTTGAACCTCATGCACCTAAAAAGGAATACTAACCACTCCAACCTCACCAAGGAACACTCACACATGTAACATAATTAATGTGATGTAATAGTATATTCACATCAATATCTATGTATCCCACACCCCACGTTCCCACTAGTTAACTACACATTCTTGAAAAACAATGTCTTGAAGATGCCACTATTCCCACACGTAGTCCCGCTTCTGCAGCCTTCCCTTACACACTTGGGCATCAAACCACACACAACCACACTTTTAGAAACTAGGGCCAAAACAACCACCACCACACAAGAAGCCAGCTGGGCCATAACAACGATAACCATGCCCTGAGACACCTCGAACAGAACAACCATCTCCATGCCCAAAGTCACAGGGTCTTCATCTGGAAGATACATTGAAAAAAACATGGCCAGTAGGATCCTGAGACTCTCATTTAAAAAAACTCTTTTCGGTGGAATATTTGACTTTGGTAAGCCTCAAGACATTACATATTACCCAGATACACCCAAGAGGCACAATCTTAAATAGGGTGTGATGATGAAAATCAGTAACCACAAAACCCTCCTTTCACCAGGATGTTGGAAAAGCCACCTTCCACATGAAACAGAGGTGTTGAGAACATAGCTTCCAATAATGGTTGGTTGTATTCAGAAAATGAAAGTTACTACAATATATATATATATATATATATAATCAAACACTCAACCTCATCCTACAGGACTCCCAAGAACAGACTAAAAACACACACCGACTCTGCATTTGCTGCTACTCCAACATTCACAAAAATAAAACAACTAATTCCAAGCATAAAATCAATCCCATGTTTATTCAACTTCAATATATTTATTTAAGGTGATTCACAATAAATTATTCTGTAACTATAAAGCAACTAAAAACTATAACCACACCAATCAATGAAAAAAACCAAACAATATTCCCGCTGCACAATATCACAAAACAATAGCACAAAACTAGACATTCACTCCCTCTTCACATCCTTGTTTGACTATTATCATCTATCATTTCTAAATAAGATACTTCTCATTCCTTCTCTCACAACTAAGCGCTATAGCTGCACTGCCCAAAGAAATTTCCAATATACTCCCATAGTATAACGAGTTCATAACCACACCCCATTCCCACTGATCAATGTTGCTTGGTGACCACAACAAAACATAAAGTCATTCATGATACCTACATGTTCATCCATTCCACAATAAATATATATCTCAGATTGATACACCAACACAAAAATGACTGTCCCACTGCCTACAAGATTATCCATTCTATAATCAACCAATATCTCAGTCTAAGACTGCAACACCCCACCCTTCGTACACCTAACATACCAATCCAACAGAACCTAGACCAGAATTACCATCACAAAACCACAACCATCTAAACAAGAATATTTAAATTTAATCGATAGGGTTTCATTAATTTTCACTTAAATATTACTAGGGTGATCACATAATGGGTTTTATCATAGGGAAATCAATTATTTAACCATATATACGTGATTAAACATATTTCATGTAGCTGCTATTTTTCAAATCACCACAATAAAGGTAGAGAATCAGCAGTGCGTAAACAACGTCAACCAATGGTTGTGATTTTCACAAGGCATCCATCCTCAACGATCTATAAAATAATAAAAAATAACAAATAAATTTTTTTATCAAACATCAAGAAACTCCTTTCCCATTATTTTATTTATCCTTAGATCATATTAAAATCTTGTTCAATTATCATTTCAAGAAGAGTATCCAGTAGTTCCTTACATGGAATCAATAATATAATCAACCCTCATGACAGATAATTAATGAGAAGAAAAATAATATCAATACTTGGATAGTCAAAATCATTGTTCCTTCTTGAGGAAAGAGTAGGGGATGGTGTGACATGTAGGAAGAACTCTCTAAAGGCTGGGTAGGAAGTGTTCCAACATGGGCACATGACTTTACTCTAGAGGAAGTCTATAGGAACACAAATAGAAATGAAAAGGGAGAAGGAAGAGAGGATATTGGATTAAGAAGAGGACTGATACTAAAATCTGGGATACCATTTCTAAGTACATAAATGTCATATCATAGTTTGACCACTCGGTTTAGTGGTTTCACACCTTATAATTAACTGATATTTAATAATTTCCCTTGGAAACTATAGAGATATACCATTAGATGACTGTGAGTTGATAAACATTAAATGGAGGAGAACATGTAACATGGGAGAAGCTGGAAAATCTATGAAAAACTTGAAATGAGTCACTGACAAGTGAGTCACTGACGCTAATACACCGACATGTGAGCTACCAACCTGACCTACCGACACACTGACCTAACAATAATGTGCTATTGATATCTCAACCTACCGACACTATGACAAACCGTCACTGATGCCCTTGACTCGCCAATGCCGAAACCCCTAACAGACTAATGCCAACACTTATTGACTCTCATGTGCCAACGCCCTTGACACATCGATGCCAATACCCCTTGAATAACAGATGTCGAAGCCCCTTGACTCATCAACACACTTTCATGTCGACGCACTAACATGCAGATGCACTCAAATACCGATGGATAAACTATAATTTTTGGAAACTCTTGAAACGAGCCATTGCCAGCTCCCAAAACACCTTAACATTAGATTCTTACAAAGGAAGGTCCTGGGAAAAATCATAGCGATTACACAATTAATGTTAATTATTTTTATACTAAAATTATTTGATTCCACTCCATTGATTTTAATATTATTATTGTAATATGTTTTATATAATATCTTTTTTAAAAGTAATATATATATATATATGTATCCAATACATATATTTATAAAATTTGAATATAAAATTGAAAGGTATATCAGTTTTGCAAATTAATACATAACAATACCCATAATTAATATTCATATATGGAATATTACCAAAAACGATATTTTTAATAACCATAATTGAAATGACCAAATTTTTATTATCCTGAACTACAGCATAAATGTATATATTGTAAATAATTATTTTAGTCCATAATTTCATTTTAGGGTGTAATGAATATTATATAGTATATTTTTTCCAAAATGAAATTTATTTTCATGGTGGTCTTCCTCATTATTAGTTATGTAGGGGTGTTGGTTATCCATATGTTTGAACTTGATCATGTGGATTTCTTATTCGTTAACATTTTATTCCCTTCGATATAATTTTCAAGTTTGATTTATGCAAAATTAATATATGTCTTTTATATATGGTGATTAACAATCCTTGGTTTGGAATCCTTGGTTTTTTTATTTTATTTTAATGGTAATATTACGAATGTATAATATTTCAGTTGTTTAATTTTATATTTTCAATGAAATATTTTTTAATAAATTAAATATTTTTTACCAATTAAATAATAAAGTGTTTTTAATTTATATTTTTTTATAAAAATAATATTCTCTCATAAATCCCTTAGTGGTACCCTATTAGCAAGTGTGGGCTTTATATTTTTTCCACAATGACCATTGCCATCATATTTATTTTAATATTAAATCATTTCTTACTTCTCCTAAAAATAGACATTATCCCTAATTACCATTACCAAATTTACAAAACATTGATCAAACACATTGTATCTCTAAATGTCTCTTCATATTCATCCTCCTACTAGGATCTTAGTCATACAATGATAATGTGCTAAAATACATTTAAATGGTTTATAATGGGAATATGAATTAAGAGTAGAATATAAATTGGATGATTTTATCTTGATGTACAGAATTATGACCACTAATAATGTACTGTATTAAAATTTTAGATTATTAAGGAAGACCCCATATCATTTATGTTGTCCTGGGTTCATTTATGTAACAACCCTATCATTTTCTGGTATCCTAACTAGTATGAATTTTTTAGTAAGACCACATAATCACAAATCTATAAGATCTTTTAGATGTTTTAATATATTTATATATATTATAAAAAATATTAAAGGTTATAAATCTAATCATTATCATAATTATACAGTTTTTTTGATTCCAATTATAATGAAAAAACCTAAATGAAGAAATTTATATAATTATTTTACATTAAATCATTGTAAATATAAAAAATACACTTGAAACATGAGGACTATATTTTTAGTGACATTATTTATTAGTAAATATAAATCAATAGGTATTCAAAAATTCAAATATAAAATCCACCTTGTAAACATGTATCTTGTAATAACAATATTCAAATCCTATGTAATAAAAAACAAGTGTATGATCAAATTCCCAGTAAGGGAAAAAATAATAATGTCATCATGTCATAATGTATTATATCATATATATATTTATGAGAATAAATAAATATCTATTATATATAATATCATCATCACTAATATTTATAATATATAATTCTGTAAAAAATATTTTTTGAAAATAACGCAAATCCATAAAATATTAACACATATTCACAACAAATATAACATGGATAAGAATAATTTATCATAATTATAGAATGTCTATAGAATATGAAAATAATATTTTCACATTCCTATAGTAGGTTATGGAAAAATATATTTTCTAATTTTTCATAGTGTAATAGAGTAGTTGAAAAATCTCGTCTCAATTGAGGAGTTTCGTAGTTGGTTCAATTACAAAATATAATTCAGCTAAAATACTTGTTTTTAAAATTTTTTTAGAGAAAAAATTTATTTCTTTGTTTTTATTTGTCTATAAAATAATGAAAAGAAATGATAATAAAATTTTCCATATGATAAACACAAATTTTATTATAAAAGAAAGAACATGATAATGAGGTTTGGTTTTATTGGTTCTATCATTATTGTTCACATTGTTAAGAATTTATTTAGATATTTAAATAAAGAAATATAACTCATGAAATACTAAAATTTCATTTTTTTCATTTTAAATTACTAATTTCAATGAAATCTAAATTTGAACTCCACCTATTTTCATTTTTGATGATAGTCCTTAAACGAGAGTGAGGAAACTTCGATGACCCAAATCTAGTATATGTCATTTCATTCATTGAATGACTCACCTTACCATATAAAGATATTCTTTCACATAGAATGGGGATAATGTATTTAAATAAAATAATATAAATGAGTTTTTATTTCATGTCATGGTTGAAAATAGTAAATAATTGAATTTAGAATTCAAGGACAACTATCGTCACCAAATCCATTGACATGGTCTAATATCTTATTCATTAGACTATGAGGTAATAGTGGTAAAAATGAAGAGAATATATGTGAATAAAATATATTTATTATTAGAAATAGATACAAAAAATTAGAATCTTAAATAAAAATAATTGGAATAAAATAAAATAAATTAAGAATGATAAGAAGAAGAAAAAAAAGGAAGGGAATAAATGTAGAGAACGTATAATTAACAACATTAACTATTAAATTATATATAAAGAGAATAAGAAATGAAAACAAAAACTACATAATCAAGTATACTAAAAGGGATTAGAAAATAACCATATGGCCTCCTATATTAGGAGTCATCCTACATGGGCGTCCCAACTATTTGTTATGGATGTGCCCCTATATTTTGAGAGGGGGGTCACACTGTATTCTAGAGTTAAAATAATAATTATTACTAGGTCATGGTATCAATTTTTCAAAACAAAATTGATTTCAATAAATATATTTTAATTTTTTCATCTAGAATCTCTATATACTGTCGGATTTTTTGATTTTCATTGCAGACCAATGGTGTAGAGGTCATCATCACGTTCATGATTTGAATTTGGTACATGTACATGTTAATGTGAAATAATACATGTGGTATCCTCACCACACAACACAAAGACCATCCTACGTGTAATTCAATTCGCAAAGAGGTTATAAGTGTCATGAACTACCTCATGGTGTTCTTCTGAGTTGATAAAAGTAATTAGAGGCGTCATTGAGTTTTTTTTGTCATATTAGATTAATCATGTGGTATAATATTGGTGTTAAGGTAATTAAATGGTGCGTCCAATTTTTGGAGGTGGTGTCTTGTGGGGATGAACAACGGTAAGTGGAAGCAAGTGGTGGCTCATGAAATGTATGTGTTGGGTGTGAATGGTAGTGGAATGGAAGATTACATTTAACTAAGATGATATATATTTTAGTTTGATTTTTCCACATAAAAAATTATTTCATATCATTTGGTCATTTATAATGGACTTAGTTTCAAGCGTTTCTCAGAAGAACATTCTGGAGATGGACCCACAGTTAAACTATAATCAAATAAAATCTGGCCACTCGGGCCCCACAAAGCATGTACATGCCTTAGTCCAATCAATGGACATGATTCTTACCTCTCACTATATTGGATCACCAGGAACTCCTAGTGGGTGTCTTTTCCAACAGACCTCTTTTGGGATAGCTATGTGGATGTCATATAACTATTTGAGGTAAATCCAAGCTTGGAACATTTTTTAACTTGATGACATTAATGATCCATAATAAATTTCAATATAATATGAAAAAATATTAATATATTTATTCATTTTAATTATAAATTTATTATTCGTCACTTTTTAATAAAATATTTCATTCTATGAGATAATTTATAACAACGATTTTAATTTTTTTTGATTATATTGAAGCATTACCATGAAAATACGAGTGTTTCAAATAATAAAATATTTAAAAAATCATTTTCCTCAATTATTATGTTTGATATTTGAATTCAATATATCAACAACATTTCTAATAATAAAAATTTATTGTGAATAAATTAAAATATATTAACAGTAAACCAAATTTTAATGTTTCCCATAAATTAGAAATTAAATTAATCACTTTTAAATGAAAAAATCAATTTTAGTCTTTAAATTTTTTCCATTATGCTTTGTTGACCCTCTCATTTAATTCTGTCATGTTCCCTAATTAATTTTTATTATTAATCAAAAATCATTATCTACCTCTCTTGAATGATTTATCTCATCTAACATGTCAAAAATTATGGAAGAGTTATTCTCATATCATGATATCATGTTATCTATCCATATGACTTCAAAATGAATAAAATACCCACATTGTAATGTAATAGTTACCAAAATTATTTTTGGTATTTGAAATCATGGTTCATATGACTATGAGATTTTTCAGATAGTTGTAATTTATGTGAATATTTATGGCTCAAAGAGATGTCTTACTTTTTATTGTACGAAATTTCACATAAAAAATAAGTGCAAAAAGAAATTATCCCCTCCAAATTTAAAAATACTATATCTGAAACAGAAATTATAGGTTTCTTAAAATTAATGAATAATGAATAATGTGCCAGATCCTTATTTTTCTATATTATTATACTTTTTTTGAAAATTATATTTTTATTTTTTTAATTCATAATGATTTATTCTTCTAAAATATATTATAAAACCTAAAAATATAAGAATATAATCATTGGTATAATAATTGTAATTATTCCACATCAAAGTCACAAACCATTCCGATGTTTTTCCTGTTTTATTTTTTTCAATTCTCAATTTTTTTCAAGAAGGGAAAAAATAAATTTTAAATATATAAATCAAAAACCATTTTAAATATGAACTTATATAACTCACTAAAATATTATATATAATGATTTGAATATAGTTTACCATTAATTAAATACACATTAACAATTACATTATTTTTTTTAAATACTAAAAGGGAGTTAGGACTGAATTAAAATGATTTGAAATATTTCTAATCACTACCAAGTGTATTCATGAATTCTATGGTATAAACAAGAAATAATATAAAAGGTTGTATAATGTTCAAGGGATTATTAATAATAAAGGACTCAATCATTTTAACTAGGATTTTTCAAATTTATTATATTTCCAAAGAATCAAAGGATGGCCTATGATAAGTTATGTCAAATGATAACTCATAAAATATGCTTAAGATGAAATAGAATGTATATCTACTGGAAATCCACATAAAAATAGGATTTATGGATTATCAAAATAAATCATGTAATTAATAATAATATGAAATAAATTCACTTATGTTTTATAAATTCAAATCATTAAAAATTTATGAGATATTTCATTTAATTGAATATACTAAATCCCTGAAATCATGATTCATCACATCAATATCCATGATTCACTGTTATAATTTAATTCATTAAATATTTTATTCAATATAATTATCATTTAATTATTATTCAAGGAATCATAGGGTTCCTAATAAACTCAAGAATCCTAGATAACTAATGAAATTCATAATTGCAAATCAAGGGAATGAAAATTCCAATTCAATGATGAGAACATGATTTCAAACAAAAATGTTTGTAGTTTTCACAAAGAAACAATAAAAGATAAATATATTCTCACATGATGATTTTTTACTCATCCAACCCTATTTATATAATTTTGTATTCAATTAATGATGTATTAATGATTATCAATAATTAAAACCATTGGGCCATGTCATTAAAGATCAAAATAACAGAGTTAGTGGAATACATCAAATTACTGAAAATTACATTAAATTATAAATTTCTAGAAAAAATTATAAATATTAGGAAAGGATTAATCCCCAATGTTTTCCATGAACCATTAATTTCATTAAAAGGGAATTTCAAGCTATTATCCATAATCTATTAGTGGGTGGAGCCTCATTGGTTTGAAAAAAATGTTTTGATTTTTGCAACATAAACTTATACTACATTGGATAGGAGGATTACATTAATATATTAGACAACAACCAACTACATCACAATTATATATAGAATTACTAGTTGAGGTATAATGATATATAGACCATCCTCCTTTTAATTTCTACTTGTGCAACCTCATCTTTCTTGTCCAGTTCTAACACAATATAGGTTGTTTGAATGAAATTTTATTAATAAAAGTTAGAATGAATTTTTGTTTTTATTGAATTTAATCCCGATGAATGAAAATCCTAAATCCCCCTTTTAATATAATCTATTTATATTAAATTTTCCTTTGTAGTAGCTAATTATATCCCCTTAGTATAGTGTTATATGTGTTCCTCATCAAGTGCATGTACTTGTTCAACATATTTCCCGATTAAAATACATGGATATGATGAATATGAAATTTCAAAAATGTGGGAGTTAGATCGAAAATAAAATTACTTAAAAATATAAAGTATACATTTTATGAAATGATAAACTCCATGTGTATGTTCATTTACATTATATTTTATAGTGTAATGTGTCTCTTGGTGTTGAATGAGATACTATATAGGTATGTAGTCTAGATCATCCATCATCTATTCAAATTTTGCAAACATGTAGGTTTTTCATCCAATGGGAGGTACTATTAAAAAACATTGTGTCATTATTCATTATATGTAAGGAGATCACTTTTCATTTTATATTAATTCAATTTTCTATAAAATTTATCATGTTTTTAACCTCCCATGACCTTTTTCTCATATGAGTAATCATCATCACTGTATATATCTTCATTAAACCATTAAATTTTTTATTTGAGATGATTTTTATGGATATTCATTAACATGGGACTCAATTTCATGGATATCGTCAAAAATATTAAGAATACTAATGGTTATTCAATTAATTTAGTATCAGTTTACTCATGGGATACATTTAAATGATCAGTTAGTCATTCCATTATTCACTACACATCGTCCATATTATCTTTAATCAATTGAAACTGACATTTTATATATTTTGTAGACCCATGTTGATGATTTTTCACATCAGGAATCTATTAAAAAAATATTGGGGAAACATGTAATGTTATACTTGTGTCTTGGATATTTCTTTATAATACTCTTATATGTTCTCCCAATGTTTAATTTTTGCAATTGTTAATCTATCGAACATTTGAAAATCATTGGTTTCTTTAGATTATTTTTTTAGGTTCTTTAATTACCCCTCAATGAAAAATAATATTTATTATCCCCTATTCTATATAGAAAATAATGGTACACCATATTCTGTAGACCATGGTTTGTTATTTACTATTGTTTTCACCTGTGAGTTTTCTTCCCATGAACAATGAAAAAAAATTCATAAAATAAAATAAAATGGTTTACATTAAATAAAATAATAATAAATAACTTTAATTTTAAATAACTAAAATAATGAAATCATCTAATTGAATACCCAAAAATAGTTCCATTTTTGACAAACACATATCATTGGTTGTGGAAAAAGTAATTCCTAATTTTTTCTAGGGCATCATAATATATGACCATGGTTATATCACCTGAGTAACTTCATAGTTTATTCAATTTATTAATATAATTCAATAAAAAAAATGATTCTATTTTTTAATTATTTTCTAAAAAATATATTTTTTTATTATTTTCTGAAATAGGATACGACATGGAATAATAAATTACAATTAAATGGAAATAGAATTCGTTTGAAAAAGAATAATCCTGGACTTATGGTTTGGTTTTATGTGTTCGGTCCTTATTATTTGTATTCATTGAAATTAAGTATGATTGGTCAATCATGATGTCACATTTATAAAAAACAATGATTTTATTTATTGGAATATTTTTCTAATTCTAATGTATTCTAAATCCCATGAATTCCGATAATATTTATTGATGACACTCCTTGAAAATTGTTGTGGACCTTTCCATGACATAGCCCAATCCTATATCATTTCATTTATTTAATGAAATAACTCCACCTAATAAATATATTTAGTATAATATAATTGAGGGGAAATATTTAAAATTAAGAATAAAATTCAGAATGACATTAATTCAATGGTATAAAAACAACACACATGTATATGTCACATTATCTCAGCATGTTCTTAAAATCAAACATAAATATATTTTGTCTCCCCATTCTTGAACACCTTACCATGATGAATGAAAATAACCATGTCGTTATCTCATTATTAATATCAGGTGGTCCACATATAGAGAGTTATAGGAAGAGATGAAATTATGTAAAAATAATTAGAGTGAGAGAAAGAGAAAATAATAAAATATAAAAATAATTGAGGAAAAAAGTGAAAATAAAAGAATATGATGAATATGAATAATATGATTAATATGAAACTGAAGAAAAAGAATAATTTTGAAGGTAAACATGACGGAGAACATAATTTTGACAAAATTAATGAATGTTCGATATGTAAATGATACAAAAAAATATTAAATTTACCCTATGTAAACATGCGAATGAAAACCAAGATAAACAAAATATGAGATCCACCAGCACGATTCATCATCCTTCTTGGTTTCATCTATTTTTATTTGGTAATACCCTCTATTTATATAGGGGGAGTTCGTTAATATTCCTTTGATTAGATAATCATAAATATCATGTATATTTTTTAATTATAAAATTTGTACTTCAGTATGAATGATGTTATTATAAATATTTTTGACTTGAATCACTGTATACCATAGGCATGCTTAATTGGTTGTGTGTACAAGTGGGGAAGAATCCATTATCATTTACATTATATTCAAGGGTGAAATGGACACATGGAAATAAAATTGTTCATGTGGATGTATCTTCTAAGAGGATATGAAACCCCTTATGGGTCATTTCTACATCACAATGGATAAATGGGTCATGTTCCATATCAATATGGTTATACAAGGTGAAGATGTGGATGAAAGGGGGTCACCAGATTCAGTGGTGGATAACATCATGAGATCAAGATATAGACGGGGTGGAAATTGTGATTAATGATGGGTTATTGTTTTTAAGGTGGAATCGACCAATAGACCATGATTTCAGGCATCAGTAGGCATTAGAACGGGATAAGTCTAAGTAGGGTGTGGGTTGATGTTGCCTTTAAAGGAGTCATTTTGAAAAGTTAATGAATCCCAGGGGAATAAATACCATGTAATAAATAAGACCATTATAAATGATTTTATGTAAAACATTTGGTGTAAGGTATATTTCATAAGTTCACTATAGGGATGGTCTCTAGGTTTCAGTACACACATATATAAATGATTTATGCTGAGCCTATATGGCCCTTGAGTTCCTTGGTCCAAAAACATTTATGTGATCCTTCCCTTCCCCCTCCCAACTTAGTGGGATGTCTTTATAGCTATCTTGGCCATATAATCCCTTTTTAGAATGGCTAGGTGGATTTTTGAGACTTGTTGAGGGTAATCTAATCCTATCACATTTAATATATAAAAATCATTCTACATTTAGTGTAATTTTCAACATAATAATAATTTATATACCAATAATAAAATAATTAATAATTTTTATCATTTTAATTCCAATTTTTTAATTTCTCAATTTTTATTATTCATTATATTGGATTATTCTATAAATAAAATATTCATAAGATTATGTTATATATTTTTTTTGAAAATATGATTGTTTCAAACATAGAGATGTTTAAGAATATAGAACAATAAATATTATATGGATAATCACATTCATGTTCTAGACTATATGTTTCCACACACATGAGTAATTGAAACATAATTTTAAATACCTATATTATTAGTCATATACATAAATGAATTTAATGAATGGGGATATAAGACCCCTCTAGTCATTATACATACATAATTTGTTTTGTAAATAAATATATTTTAAAATAATAAATAATCCAAATAGATAAAATAACTCTCTTAGAATGTTAAAATGGAAGTCATTCAGATTATATAAAAACAAATGGAATAATATTAAGATTTTAAAAAATTATAATATGTATCGAAGAATAATATTTAGCAAATATATTATCATTTAAATACATTACAATCCAAAAATATTCACATAATTAATGTAAAATAAGGACCAATAGTAAGTAATAACACCAATATAGGATGATTATTTTGAATACTATGTGGAAAATTAAATCTAAATTCCAAAAAAATATATATCATTAATTTTATTTATAATTAACATATATGTCAGTCCTGTGTCAATTTTCAAAATGAACAGTCTTTAATGAATGTTAAATAATTACATTAATGGAAATTTATATAAATAAGAAATTATTTTCCCCAGTTATATAAGAGTTCATATCCATTAAAATTAAAATTAAATGAATGTATTGAACATATATGAATTCGGAATAAGGATAATTTGTATAAATTAATAGAAGACTTTTGAGTTACCAAAGATGTTGAGCTGGTATGTAAGTATTATATACTCTAAAATACCAAATGCAAGATATAAATAATAGTGATACTATATGAAGTATCTAATAATTCTCAAAATACAAGAGTGGTTGAATTGTATACTTATAAAAATTCCTTTGGTACTTTTAAATATAGTTATCTTTAACAAGGTTAAACAAGTTAATTCACAAAACCACTAGTTCTATACACTTTCTTGATTCTAGAAACATGATTCTTAGAAAGTGAATCCAGAAAGATGGTTTCGTAAATTGAATCTTAATTAATGTTTACAAAGATGATGATTCTACAATAAAGCATATAGAATCTAACTAAATCAGAGTAAAAGTATAAGGAAGTATAAGATGATTATACTTTCCTCAACAATACAAATTCAGTGGAAAAAACATGTAATAAAACAAGAAACAATAGTATGTCTATTATCCCAAATATAAGGGTATCCAATAACCTTGCATAATGGTCCCTTGATTTATACATTCATGAATGTTTGTCTTACCCACACCAGGGTATGCCCTCGATATGAAGATTGGAGTCTGTCATGTTATCCTTGAAAGACCTTAACTTTTAGGTAGTCGGCACCTTTGTCTTACATAGCAAGGAATCCCTCAACTTAAAAGTAGTCGGCACCTCTGTCTCCCTATCCTCGGAAGACCTCTATTGTACATAGAAACAATCAGAGTCGCACAAAGAAAATATGAAACAGAAGTTTAGTACGCACAAACCATTGAAGCCTCTCTCTCTCTAGAAATTACTTCAGCAGCTTGTAATTTCTAAATTGATCAACCTATTGTGGGATCTTTCAAATGAGCTCCTATTTATAGGTCCAGCTTCAATGGTCAGCTCCCTCCTCCAACGGTCAAATTTTTCCTTGAATTCCAGAGGGACCTGTACACGTTTCACTCAAACAACGGTTAGTTTGTAAATGAATGCACGACATCGTTTTATAACAAATCGTGTGTTAGGAAAATATGGTTACATAACAAAAATCAAATATTTTGAATGTAAGGAAATATGAATGTTCAAATTCAAAAAAAAATGAATTCAGAGTCTATAATACAATGATATTCAGATTCTCTTTTCTAGGAATTTAAAACATGAACTCTGTAGAATTCCAGAGTCTGAATTTCAAGGAAATTCGGAATCTAAATTCTCGGGAATTTAGAACCAGAACATACAATGTTCAAAACCATAATTTGTTATTATAATTCAGAGTTAGAACATAGAAGAGATCATGTCCATATTTCGTAATTAGATTTATTATTTAGAACTCCGATGATTTTGTATCCTAAATTCATAATTAGAATTCAGATTCTGAACTCAGATTATTTCATATCCACAATTCATAATTAGAATTCGGATCCAAAAAATTTGATTCATATCTAGGTGTTTATATAAATCCGAATGTTTTGTTTCAAACTGAATTTTACACTAATAAAAAATATGATATGGACAGTGAGACATGGTAAGGATAAATTTCCATCAGGATGGAAATTGTTCCTTATAGAAGTAATACACAGGGTAAAAATATACTTTCCTTAAGATATGGTGATTTTGATTTCCAAAACAAGCGGAATGATAAAGTAATAAAAAAACCTTACTGACTCAACAATCTACCCAAGTATGAATGAATGGAAAAGTCATAAGGAAAACCTTATTGACTCAACAAAATACCCCATTTTAGAAATCACAAACATCCTTACGAAAAAAATAAAAGGACATAGAAATATTTTTCCAGACATTGAAAATACAATTTATCTCCATTTATTCATGGACAAAAGTGAATACAACTAACTCCCCCTTAGTATTTGGAACACTAGGGATCATATTCTATATTTATGTAATGAAAATTTTCATTATTTTGAGTATGGAAATCATTGTAATGGAAAACTCCCCATTAGATAAACTCCCCCTTACATAGGGATATTTTTTCTTTACATATAATTATGTTTCCTTCTCAACCATTGTGATTTTAAAAAATAATTTGAGGGAATGGAAAAAAATATAGTACCAGAAATATTATTAAAAATATCCAAAAAAACAAGAAACCATAATTTCATTAGGATTGGAATAATTTATACAATGAAAAATAGATACAACAAAAGATTGGATCTAGAACAATTTTTCTTCTTTTTGCTTGTGTATAAGCTTCTCCATGATGGTTTTCAGCTTATTTACCTCTTTGTGATCCTCCTCTGCTTGCTTCTATAATTCTTTGATCCTGTCACCCAGAGCCTTTAGAGCCTCTGACTGATCCTTTAATAGGTCATCTTACTTCACTAAATTTTCTTCAAGCTCAATCTAGAGATTCCTTTCTGTTTTCAAACTTTAGACAACATAATTCAACTTCACATTCTGATATTTGACATCCTGAATCTGAGAATTATGTTCAAGATTTAGCTTCTCCTAAAATCTATATGTAAGAACATTGATTTTGTTGTATTGAGTTTCAATGTATTCCTTAACGTCATTTTGAATGTCATCAATCTCTCTCAAATCTACAAATACATTCTTCGACCAGCTCACCATTTTCTTGCAATATTTTCTTGTGGTCTTCATAGTTGATAAAGAAATTCTTTTAATCAGCTTCAAACTTTATACACCTATCAATCACCATGGATATAGAATCTGAATATTGATTCAGGCTATGCTGGGGCATCTGTTATCTGGAGTCAATTGTTGGAATGATCGGAATGGTTTCCACTAGCTTCTTTAGGGACTGAATGACAAAATCATGTCTTAAAGCTGATGATTCCAAATCTGAAACATTGGTTGGTGATGGTTATCCCTATATCTTGACTAGCTTCCTCTTAAAAGTTCCTCTAGATTCCTTCTTCCTTAATGATATTTTGGTTAGTGTGTTAACAACCAATTGTTTTCCATTATGGGTTTTCGTAATACCTTCTTCAACTGGAGACTGATGCTCACCCTCAGACAACTGAACAATCTTGTCTTCATAAATATTTCCCTCTCAACTCCTGCTTAAATATCATTAGGATGAATGAAGTTATTATTATAACTCTCATACTCAAATAATTTGTCCACTTCCTCTTCTGCCTTCTAATCAACTCTAGGGGTAGAAACTTTCAATGATCCGGCTTGAGAAGTCCAGATTAACAATTTTTCTGAATTACTTTCTTTCTCATGATAATCTTCAAATTGCTTAATCAGATAATCAATGTGACTACTACTTTCCTCCTTTTAATACCATGGTTCCATAACATCTATCTATTCAGCAACCTTCTCTTGAATGTTTTCCAGAGACATGAACTTCTTTCCCGGAGTCTCAAGAAATTTGACTACTATGAAAGTTTTCATTCTGGGAATGTTATCAGATTCAAATTCAGTATCCTTCAGAAGAGATTTGACAATCTAAGCCTCATACTTCTTCTTCTTAATATTCTTTTCCTTGGCTTGTTTCTCAAACTCATCAGCTTCTTTCTCTTTCAATGCCTTGGCCTCAATGGGGTCCACGACGAAATGTGGCTCCCCTTACTTCTGATTCTTTTTATCCTCCCCCTATTTTGCAACTACCTCATCCGGATATGCATTCTGTTTCTTGGGCTTTGGAGTTTCAGATTTGGTAGCTTTGGACATTGGGGTTTTCTCTATTTCTTCCACATCTTTTAGTTTCCTCTTCTTTCCATAATTCTTTGATGGTTCAGCCGCTTCATCATTTTTTGGATCAACTTCTACTTCATCCTCTGGTAGATCATAAAATTCACATGACTCATTAGAGAAACCAAATTTCATCCTCTTGAGGGTATCATCCCTGATTGTCATTAATTTCAAATTTCTCGTCTCATAACTACAAAGGATCTTAAAATATTCAAGACATTGAACTACAATCTTGGATAGTAGGGCATGATAAATGATTATATGTTCTCTCAAATACCAATTCATGATATTCTCTATCAAAATGAGAATATGCATCATCAGATTGATCTTCCTTATATTTACAAAATAGTCCATGAAATACATATCACATTTCATAAAAGTTTATGTGTCACCCTTTCATGGTATAATAAGACCCAAAACCCATAATTGTAGGATCCGATTGTTAGTAGAAAAGTGAGAAATTTTTGAAATCTTGACTTCTGTAAGTCCAAGACACTCCATTGCAATAACATTGATAAAACATCCTTGTACATCTGGTAACTTGTGAGAAAACAATTATGCTCCTCCTTCATAGGATAACCCTACCAAGATGACAGCCATGGTGTATGATAGAATATATGTTTTTGCATAACTCTTGAAGGAAAATTTTTATCTACCATCTTCATTAAAGAAACAAACTGATTCATTATATTCTATCAGCAAATCTAGATACACTACATCATGAGCTCTTGGATTTGAAAACGATACACTCTCCCATCAATTAATTTTGATATTCTTGGAGATAATATAATCATATTTGTTGACGAAGTTCGGATATAACAACCTCCCCTTGTATATCTTCCACTCCACAATAATCTTGAGAGTATACATCTCTTGAGAACGAATTTCACCAGACATTCAAAATTGAGCACTTATGAAAATCCAGAATTGGATTTTGTAGTGGGGTACAACATCGACACGTAAAATCTTGAGAACCATCATGGGAAAACCATTGGGGGTCCCCTTTATATAGGTGTTGAAGTGACAGTTCATCTTCCCAATTGAAGCCAATGGCTGAGAAATATTCTACACCGATCTAACTGTTGAAATGATATCCACACCGAAAAATTTGGTTGAATCTGATCTTTTGTGGTTTTTAAAGGAAAACATTCTGATTTCAGTAAACTGAAATCTAAGAGATTTTAAAAAAACTATCAGCATGTAAAAGGTGATTATAAAAACTCATGGAATAATCATACCTTTCGGATTGTTAGGAGAATTATTCGTATTGAAGAAAATTATTCTTGAAGGAATTTATATTCTGAAAAACTTGAGTATGAAAGAAAACATTGTACGTGTATCTTTATTACCAAAATATTCATTACAAAAATCTTCATTACGAAAAATATGAAAAATGTCATTACCAAAAATATGAAAAACTTCTGTACGAAAAATAAGAAAAACATCATTACAAATAATATGAAATAAACTTCATTATAAAAAATATGAAAAATTTCATAACAAAATATATGAAAAACTTATGATCATATGTACTCCGCCTATGAAAAGAAGTTTATTGATGTAAGGAGATTTGTTTCACAAGAATTTAATAAGGAAAATTACCTTATTTTTATAATTCCTAACTTTTTTTAATATATTCAAATCCATCTTAGGGTATAGATTTTGTGAAAATATCAGCAAGTTGGTCGTGCGTTCTGATTAATTGATGACTGATATCTTCTTTTTGTGTGTGATCCCTAAGAAAGTGATTCCTAATATCTATTTGATTTTTCACGAGAGTGATGTGTAGGGTTTTTAATAAGGTAAATGGAACTTGTATTATCACAAAAAATATGTGTTTTGGTAAAAATCTTAACATAATCTGTGAGTGTGTGTTGCATCCACAACACTTTAGCACAACAATTTCCAGCTCATAGATATTCAACTTCAGCAGTGGAAAGTGATTCTTAGTGTTTCTTTTTGCATTACCATGAAACTAATGAATATCATAAGAAATGAAAAGATTCAGATGTACTCTTTCTATCCATTATACATCCACCAAAGTCATAATCCAAAAATAATTAGAATAAAATCATTTCCAGGAGTATAAAAGAGTCTTAAATCCATGGTTCACATTAAGTGGGGAAAAATCATTTTCACTTCCTTTAAATGTGATTCCATAGGATTGGATTGATATCTTTCACATAATCATATTGAAAGCATTATGTCTAGATGACTAGCTATCATGTAATGTAAACTTCCTATCATCTCTCTAAAAGATGTGTGATCTACTGGTTACCCTGGTTCATCACGATCAAGTGTGTTTGAGGTAACAATGGGAGTACTTATACATTTAGTATTGTCATATCCATAATTTTTAAGAAGTTATTTAATATAATTATGTTGGGATATATAGATTCCTTCTGGTTTTTGAGAAATTTGAAAACCAAGGAAAAATGTTAACTGACCCATCATACTCATTTCAAACATAGATTTCCTTAGATCTAAAAAGGAATCTTTTAAAGATTTCCGATTTGAACCAAATATAATGTCATCATCATAAATTTGAATAATATAAACATTTTTCGTATCTTTATATGTAAAAAGGTTTGGATCTGCATTTCCCTTAACATAGTTATTGTGAAGCAAAAATCATGTAATTATATCATACCAAGGTTGCGGGGCTTGTTTAAGACTATAAAAATATTTTGTATGTTTAGAAACATGATCATTATGTTTTGTATCTTCAAAATGAGGAGGTTGTTAAAAAAACATCCTCTTGAACAAAAAAATTAATGAAATCACATTTCACATCCATTTTAAAATGTTTGATATTGAAGAAAGATGAAAATTCAAGTAAAATATGAATAGATTCAAGTATAGATACTATAGAATAGGTATCATCATAGTTTATTCATTCTTGTTTATTATATCCTTTAGAAAATAATCTAGATTTATTTCATACAATGATTCCATTTTCATCACACTTATTTTTTGATGACCATTTTAATCCAATTATATATTTTTCCTTTGGCCTTTCAACCAAGGTCCAGACATTATTTCTTTTGAATTTTTTTTCTCATCTTTCATGGATTTAATCCAATCATAATCACCTAATGCTATATTAGTGATTTTTGGTTCTAATTTGGAAAGGAATTTTAGATGTTATACTTCATTTATTAAGGAACTTCTATTCCATACTGGTTGATTCACATCACCAGTGATGCTTTCACTCGGATGATTCTTAAGAAAAAACTGATTTGGGTTTTGTAAAACCTATTCATCAACATAGGGTAGAAAATCTTCTGGGGTAAATGTTTCAAAATTATCATCTTGAACATTTTCCTTATCAGAAGGATCTTCTAACATATGTTGATAATCGGTTTTGGAAAACACTTCTGAAAATGTATGTTGGGGTTCTTTAAAAACAAAATTATCTGTTTAATCAAATTTCACATGTACAGATTCTTCAACAGTACAAGTGTTTTTGTTGAAAACTATATAATCCTTAAAAGTTGTGGAGTAGCCTAAAAAAATCCCTTCTTCAGATTTTGGAGTGAATTTATGATGATTATATTTATTATTCTTAATAAATACATTGCAACCAAAAACCTTAAAGTAGGAAAGTCTAGGTTTTCAACAATTTCATAACTCATAAAATGTTTTATTAAGAAAAGGTCTAATCAAAATTCTATTTATAGTATAACAAGAAGTACATACAGGTTCATCCCAAAAATTATTGGCTATAGAATACTCACACAAAAAGTTCTTTTTATCTCTTGAAGAATTCTATTTCATCTATCAACAACACCATTTTGTTGAGGTGTTTTGGGTAATGAGATGTTATGAGTAATGCCTTTTATACTACAAAATGTTTCAAAATAAGAATTTTGAAATTATACTCCATGATAACTATGAATAGTTTTCAATGGAAGGTTTTTCTCATTTTTAGCATGGTCTCTAAAACATTTTAAATAAATAAAAAGATACAGAATTATCTTTTAGAAAATAGACCCACGTAAATATAGTGTAATAATCAACAAAGAACATTACATAATACATTCCACCAATGCTTTTAGTTTATGTAGGACCAAAAAGATCTATATGCACTAGCTGTAATGCGTCAGTAGTTAAGACGTCAACTACTGATTTAAAACATGATTTATGTTTCTTGCCATATTGAAAATGGTTAAAAACTTTATAAGAATCAAATCTATGCTATGGTAAATCCATAACTAAAATTTTCATAAAAAGTTTTCATAAGTTCCTACGGTTACAATGTCTTATCCTTCTATGCCACAACCAAGAATGATATTCCATTTCAGTAAGGCAAGGTAGATATTTTCATCTAACGTCTTCTATGTTTAGTGTGTGTAAATTCTCTTTCCAATGTGCAGAAAGAATAAAATCTTCCTTGGAAATGTGTACTAAGCAATTATCATACCTAAAATTCAAAAGGTAACCTTCATCACATAATTGTCTTATGATAATGAGGTTGTAATTAATAACCTTAACAAATGAAACATTTGAAATAAATATTTTTCCCAAAATAACGATGTTACCTATACCAATAATTTATCCCTGAACATTATCTCCGAAAGTTACTTTTATTCCTTTCGTCTTGATAATCTTTTCAAAATAGTTTTTGATACCAGTCATATGCAATGAACATCCACTATCCATGTACCACGTATTGTTTTTGGTACCTTATCTATTTTCCTGAAAATATGAAAATGTTAGGTTCTCAGAATACAAACATGCTTTGATCCAAAAATCATAGAAAGAAAAATTTTCGGCACCCACATCTTTTTAGAAAAATATTATTCATGAAATCATAAGGACTGGGTTTTGTTTAGAGAACTATTCTTTTCCCAATTTCTACCACACTGACACTTCGCGTAAAATTGAGAACTTTGTGGAACAAAATAAAAGTTACTAATGATAGGTTTAGAAATCGTATAACCAAAACCAGAACTATTCATTAGAGGTCAGATTTGGGAATAAATTTTGCCAAAATTTTCCTTACCTAAGGTAAAGTTTGACAAACAATTCCTCGAGGAAAAGTTTTTCGATTTCAGTTTGATAACCAAGTTATTATCATCCAAAAAATTTGATTTAGAACTAGAGTTAGGCTCGACAACATTTTTCTTAGAAATTACGTATTCTAGATCATTAGATAGTCTATTTTTCAGAATTTACTACCTCAATATTGTTTAAAATACATTCAAAATCAGCATTTTTTATCAATATCCATATAATGATGTAATATTTCCTTATTAAGAATAGTATTCCTAGATTTTTCACTATCATTCTTTTTCATGTGTTTCGATTTCTCAATATAAAGAAGTTTGGAAAACCTATAAAATTATTCATAGGTAGGTAAAGTATTATCTTAATCAGATGATGACTCTTCATTCTAAGTGTTATAATATTTATCATTACTATAATTTTCATTTAGAGAAACATTGTTCATTTATTTAGCATTGTGTACCTTAAACATAAAACAATGATTTTCAGTAGGTAGTCTGGCTATTAGACCAAAATTATTTTGTCCATAAGATTCATACTCTGAAGATTCATCATAAGAGTCTCCCCCACTGGCACTCCAGGTTTCATTATCTTTCAAGACATTCTTAGCATTAGACTTATAATACTTCTTTCTGTTTATCTCATAATTACTTTCCTTTATTTCTTTTCTCTTGAGCATAAAGCAATCTTGTCTTATATGTGCTGCTCTCTTGCATTCATAACATGTGAATTGTGAATCTTTCTAATCATTCCTTTCTTTCTTATTATATCTGGATTGAATGTTCCTATGTCCAAATATATTTTTCAACCTTTGAGCAAGAATAGCTAATTCATTCTCTAACGATTCACTTCCACTAGATTCATATTGGATAACAACCTTATTAGATTTGGATCTGGAAGCACTCTCAGGAGTCTTGATTTTATATGAATAAAAGTAGTATTAAAATCAACACTTCCATTTACATTCTTCTTATTTATGATTTCAGCATCTCCCTTCATTCTACTCTCATGTTGAAGAAGATTTCCATACAGCTCATCTATATAAATCTGAGTAACCTTTCTGTTCTCATATATAGTTTGTAACACCCCGAGATTTTATGAAAAATATTCTTTTAATTTCATTAATGTCTTGTGTTGTCTTCTACACCAAGATTACCTTGCGCTATACACAACACCGTATTAGCTTGCAGTATACACAACACTATTCTTGGATTGTGTTACACACAATTTTGATAATAGTTATTCTACACAACATTGAGTATATTAATATATATATATATATATTCAATATATATATGAAATATGGTTGGAATATGTTATACGAAACAACTAAGGATTCTTGCACAACACGCAACCCTGACTTGGCTTGCATTACACGCAATCGCGACCTTCCTCGATAGCGTGTGTTGTACGCAATACCGGGTTTTACTAAATATCGATATATTATTATAATATTATTATGAACTAGCCGTTATGAATAGTACAAACTAAATTTTAAATTTTATAACATTATTATTCACCTTACACATTTTCTAGAACATTGTATAAGAACAAAATAAATTTTTCGGGTAAAATAAGTATTTTTAAAAAAATGCAGTTTTTCCGCCTTTTGATGGTGCACCAACTTTAAATCTATATTTTGACATGTTTTTAAGTTTAATTTGACAAAATAAAATTCTTCTTTGGAATCAAGAAATAAATATTTATTTTGGATAAAATTTTCATATTATTCTGGTAACTTTCCAATTTTGATGAATAGTAAAAACATGCTATATTTTAATTAAAAACAACTTTTTTCATCACAATAATTTATATTGTTAAATTAAAATATTGAATGGTATTAAATTATAGATAGAATATATTTTTACCATTTAATATAATTTATGTCATTAGAATTGATTTTACATTAAATTCGTAGGTTAAATCAATTCAATTTTTTTCAATGTTTTAAAGAAAAACCCTTTTTCTTCCAACAACGGGATTAATTTTAATTTAATTTCTGCAACATTTGTGTATTGAATTTGGAAAAATGAATTCCATATTTGGAATCAGTGGTTCCAAATTATGTTAATAAGCTACTTTTTATTTTTGGGAATTATGAATAGTAACTACGGTAAATTTTATTTACCATAGTTAAAAGTAAATCAGTTATTTAAGGATAAATATAATATTATAAAATTACCCTAACACATGAAAAAATTCTATTGGATGGCTAAAAGTATACCCATATAACCTAAGGGTCGGATTAGATTCATTTTATGGACTTTTGACCATGAAAATAATTTAATTATTATAAAAACCAAAGAAAGTGACAACATGTCACTCTCTTAAATCTTATAACTATAATAATTTTAATTTAGTGATAAACATCATAAAACATCGAAAATGAATAGTCTCCAAAATGCTAATAAAATTATCTACATCATGATAATTTATTTATAATTTTAGGGATTAAATAATTGTCATTAATGGTGATACATTAATGATACATAAATTATTTTTTAAGTGGAAAATAAGTAATATAGTTTTTATTGAAATAATAATACCCATTAAAAGGCCTAAAAACCTGCCCACAACTTATTTTTAGTGTATATATAAACCTTAATCATCCAATGACCTAATAGATAACCGTTTTGAGCCTTACAAAAGTTATTATGACACTTATATTATTTTATTTTAAATGAGTCCAAAGTTTTCAGCTTCATAATTTAATAAATATAACAATTTAAATATTGTGATTTTAAGATGATAAATTCGAGTAAAAGTATTATTGTGAAATATAATAGATTTATATTAATCATAGGATTTTATTTTTAATTTTTATGCAACAAATACGTATATTAAATAATTATACAAAAATGTTGTAGTAATTATTTTATTAAGAGATAAACCAAATAAACGGTTTTAAAAATAATAAAATAAATATTATATGAACTATTTAATGTCATACACTAATTTTATATATACATATAACATTTTATTAATCTATTAAAGCTTTTATTGTGAACATATCTTCTGTATATATTTTATTTAAATTCATATAAATGAATAGTGTCAAAATTGACACTATTGTTATTTTATAAAAATAACATATTATAATATTGTTTAAAAATCACAAAAATATTTAAAAATTATAAATTTAAATTTATATGGTCTATAATGTTATAAAGTAAACACTTATGGAAAATTCACAACAAATAAGTAATTATTAGTTATAATTTTAAATATCAAATGTTATTTCCACAAATAAACATAAATAGATTAAATAAGGATAAATCAAAATGATAAGGTTTAACATAAGATCCAAACATGTCTAAATTTGATTGGCTGATTAGATTACAACCCTATCTCATATAATCTTCGAATATGAGTCATTTTTTGAGGTTTTTAAGTGGTGTTAGATTTATTATAAATTAATATTTTTAAGAATTCCAAAGGTTCCCCTCTCCTCCCTTATAAAAGGGAACCTCCTCCCTCTCCTCCTCACACCAATTTGAGCATTCAATATCGGCAAAACCCTTCCCATTTCACTTCCCCACTTCCCTATAAACATCCTAGTGGTCCTGGTCTTTTTCAAAGACCAATTTTAGTGCCCTAAGAGGAGGTCTCAAAGAGGAGCTTCAAAGAAGAGGTAATGTCCGTTACTGATTCATTCAACTTTATTTCTTATTCCACTTCTTCTTCTTAGGTTGTCTCATTATGAAGTAATAAATCAGTATCAATAATATACTGATATGTAATTATAGGTATGAAAAACCCTATTTCACCATCTATCCATCTTATGGAAAATGAAATCACCGCGCGTGCGTACGTACGGAATACCGTCTCCACGCCGTGGTGTAATCTATTATCCACCACCACCTTACTTGGATGGGTATAATGGTGTAAATAATAACTATATATGATTATTGTAATGTGATATTGATTCTGTAATAGTATACATACACTCCAATAAAATTCCACAATCATGGGAACTATATCATCGCTCATGCGTACGTACGGAATATTGTCTCCACGATGTGATGAGATTCATTCTCAATGATTAATCATTCATAAATGATTATAAAGTATATATAATAAGTAATCATGAAATATATGACATAATAATGATACGGGATTTATGTATATATATATGTATGTCATCCAATTAATTCCATTCAATTCAATGAGGAAACGAAAACAACGTTCATGCGTACGTACGGCCTACCGTCTCCATGAACGGTGTATTTCTTTCCATTTATCGATCTATTATATATATGTATATTCTGAATATATATTACATATAAATCATGTTTTACATTCTGGATGTATGTAATCATGATCTAAGTAATCATATGAATAATTACAAGTCAAAACACGGACGCCAATTGAAATGATTTTACACAAAACGGTCTTTATCATGGAATTTACAAAAGAACGGGTAATATGAAGTCATAAGTGAACCAAATATGATATCATAACAATTAATATGATTCTTTAATAAGTCAATAACATTATTTAAATAATTATACAGTAGGTTTGGATACGTACGAAGAATATTGGACCTATGGTAAGGGATAATTATTTCAATCTCATTCTTATCCGAGATTGTTTACTCGTAAGTATTTACTGGGGGTTATGTTTATTATCCAAGTCCACATGCTCTCAAAATGTTTTCATAAAATGTTTACTTTACTTCCATGAATTTTTAAGAAATTTTTACCCTTTTCCTACTTCTACCACATCGTATGGGAGGAATTATTCTTTTGTTTACCATAAGAGGTACTTTTTGACTTTTCCGACAAAAGTACGAGAAGAATGTTTTTTTAACATATACGGCATGAAAGGATTTTTACTGTTTTATAAAGAATTATATTTATGAATCTTCCTCCAAAATATTGTAGCGACTTGGGTTTTTGGCCCTGTCAGTCTTTGGAATATTTCTAGGAATAATTCCATAGCTAGGCGTGAAGACGACGTGCGATTCCGAGGCCCGCTGTGCCCAGAATTAATTTTATAAAAATATTAAGTATTTTTATACTATGCACGTGGCGGGGGTGTGATATCACCTAAACGGTAGCTCAGAATGGGAATCATAGGGCACAGTTGTGTTCGGAACGTTCCGTTTACCCTAAGCGAGGTGTAAACTTTGTGGGCGCGGGCCTGCAGTGAGAGACGCAACCAGGGGCGCTTTCGTAAATAAGTGGCAAAGTTAGTGTACGAGCGTCGGCTCGAATAACTTCTGAACGGAGTCTCGGATGGAAAATCTGATACCTCCGTTGTGTTCAGAATGGCGCGTTTACCCTAGGGGTGACCTTACTTTTGTTCGCATCGGGCGTCGGGTCCGAGGAGGGTTTGGCGCCGGCGGGCGGCTGATATAAATATCAGTGCCCTCCCCCCCCCCCCATTTACCGTTCCTCTCGGCGTTCTTCGCCATTCTTCACCGCCACACCGCCGAATCGAACAAACAAAGTTCCCACGAGCTCATAATTCGATGGAGGACGTTCCAGGAGCGCGCAGCGGAAGCTCTAGAGTGCGGATCTGAGGCAGAACGTCGGCGTTTCGCCCGCGAGGTAGGCGGAATTGAGTTTTAACCCCCGATCCCGTTTTTGCTGTGTTTTTCTGCAAATTGAAGTCGTAGTAGTATAGATCGGGTCCCTAGGGTCATGTAGACGCCTCCGGATCACAAAACGGACCACCGGGGTGCCCCTGCGGTCCGCCGGCCAGGGCGGGCCGGCGGCGGCGGCCGGTCCGGGCCGGCCGGACCGGCCGGTCGGGGCCAGTCCGACCTCTTTTCTTATACGGGGGTATTTAAACCCCCGTATCATGCAAACCGTGGGCCGGATTCGCGGGTTGAAATGTTCGGGATCGTGGCCTGGGAGCTCGAAACGTCGTAAAAAATAACTTTATTTTATTATTTTACGACTTCTGGCCGTGGTAACTTCTACCCGGAGCATCTGATTGACGTGACGTCAGTGGAATTATGACCCTGATGGTACGACGGAATTTTTTAGATGGTTTCTGGGTGTTGGGACTGAGAATGGGGTGCGGGCCCCACGAGGTCGGTTTTGGCGTTTGCGGAGAAACGCAGCTTTTGCACTAGGAGTCCGATTTTGGCGGATAAATAGTCGATCCTGTGTGTTTTTCCGAGAGGATTACAGTGGTGTGATCTGTTTGATGAGTTTCGGAATCTAGGCATGGGCCCCACCCGATCTGGCCTTCGGTGAATAGTACCTTTTTCACCGTGTGTCCGTTTTGGACGAGCAAGTAGTCAATTCCGCTTGTTTTTCCGAGGGGATGGCCGTGGTGTGGTCTGCTCGATGGGTATCGGGATCGTTTTGTGGGACCCGTAGGAGCTATCTACGGTGAATAGTGCCTTTTTCACCAGTGCTACATTTTGGGTGACTAAACAGCCTATCCTGCGTGTTTTTCTTCATGGAACGCTATGGTGGCCTCGGTTATGGCCTTGGAGGTGCACAGTGTGGCGTTGTGGCAGGTCGCTCGGGTTAGCGACGTTTGGACCAGCAGTGGTTGAGGGTTCTCCCTTGGTTCGTTCCTACGAGGGTTCGTGTGGTATCACAACCTTCGTATGGGTTTGTGACCCTCTCGATGGGATGTTTAAACTGTTAGAGTTGTGGTATCCCTCCGGTGGGCCCGGAGTGGATCCTCTAGCATCTTAACCCTATATCGGATTCTCGGTATCGATGTGACCGCTTATTTACGGGCGGCGATCCCCTATCTAGTAGGTTAACTCTGTAGGGTTTGTGGCATCATCAGGAATATGATCCCCTACGCGGTGGGCCGTGATCAGTAGGATTGTGGCATCGTCGAGTATACGATCCCCTACACTGCATGATGTTTATAGTAGGGTTGCAGTATCATTGGTTATATGATCCCCTAATCAGCGCTTTGTGTCGATAGGGTTGCGGAATCATTGGTTATGCGACCCCCTACTCATCGCGTGGTTTCGGTACGGTTGCGGCATCGTCGGTTCGATCCCCTACAGCGTGAGTTATACCAGATAGGGTTCCGGTATCATCATGACCATCTTTATATGGACGATGATCCTCTATCTGAGTGTGGAGTTTCTGTTGAGCGCCAGATCGGGTTGTGGTATCCCCCAATGGTTCTTGGATGTGATCCCCTATCTGTGAGAACTACATATTCCAGATCGGGTCGTGGTATCCCCCAACGGACCCTGGGAGTGATCCCCTGTCTGTGAGCTACGAATACCGGAGTGGGTCTTGGTATCCCCTAGCGGACCCTAGCGGCGATCCCCTATCCGAGGAGTTTGGTGGTTATGGTGTTTCAGTGATGTTTCCTCAGTGATGTTATCTGATGAGCATGGTCTCTCGGGTGAGCGTCTGAGATGTTTGTTTGGGACCCGATGGAGTGTATCTCTCGGATGAGTTTCATCTGGTATACAGTGATCATGGGCTGTACTCTCCTTGATGGGACAGTTGCTGGTGATGAGGTCGGTACCTCTTGTGGCTTTGTGGCGTGAGCTGAGTATATCTGGTTTGTTCAAGGTGTATGTATGGGCATACACCTGAGATGAGCTGAGCTGACTTGTTGTGTTTAGCCGAGGATGGTCACGAGATGGAGTTTCTCTCTCGCCTGGGTTCCTTCTGGCTGGGTTGAGCGTACTGTTTCCTTTCAGTTGCTCCCATTGGTTTTGGGTTTTTGGGGTGCCTACTGAGTATGTTTATACTCACCCCTACACGGGCATTCCTCGTACATGTTTGTGTCTTGTGCAGACCACAGGCCCTTCGACGGAGTCCCAGGAGGACCCGGAGCAGGCGGAGCGTAGTGAGCATGTTTATTGGGGTGTTTACCGGAGCTGTGCCGAGGGAGTTTTCCAGCGGGTGTTTCTGGCAGCGTTCCCATTCTTCAGAACAGGTTGGTTGCGATTTTTTAGTTTTCTTTTGGTGGGACCTGTTTTTCCATTTTGTACTTCTACTGTACTGTGGTTATGGGATAGTGTATGCATGCATTTACTTTTTAAGTTTCTATATCTCTTCACTGTTGCATGGAGGTGTTTGTAGATTCGTGTGTACCGGTACCTTCGGCTAATGCCTCTCATTTGTGTGATAGCCTACTCGGTGCTAGTTGCCAGTCCCTGGCCTATTGGAGACGGGCTTGGGGAGTCGCGGCTCGAGCCCCGTTGGGTTGGGTCATGACAGAGTGGTATTAGAGGAGGTTCCACCTTTGGGATCTCAGAGCATAGCTGGTCCAGTTGTGAGCTTGGTTTGGGTTGCATAGCGGTAGTGTCAGGATATTTCGAGTTCGGCTTTCAGGCCAGGGACTCCAGTGTTGGTGCAGCAGCCGACGTATCCACACACCAGGACTCTGATAACCTGCCTTTCGACTCGGGACATTCATACACTGGTCGCGGGGACATAATGGTACATGCATCATATAGGACTGGGTTTTTGGTTTTTCCTTGTCCTTCTTGAGTCATCTCTCTAGATATACTTTGACTGTGGTGCGTCTTGAATGTTTTTCAGGATGCCTCCACGACGATAGCCCGCGAGGGTTCCGCAATAGGATTGTGCTGATGACCCGCCCCATGTAGAGGCTGTGGAGCAGGGTGCAGGTTCTGAGGTTGAACCTCCAGGTGGTCTGCCAATTGAGCCACCACCTGTCGAGCAGCTGGTTGTGCCGGCAGTACAGGACGAGGTTGCGCGCAGGCTGAGTGCACTGCACGAGTTCCAGAGGCAGCGACCTCTGAGGTTCCGGGGTGATCCAGACCCCCAGGCAGCTGATGACTGGCTTGAGGCAGTCACCTGAGTTTTCCGCCTAGTGAGGACACCTCCAAATCAAATGGTGGTCCTAGCGGCGAGCCTTCTGCATGGTTCTTCTGGGCGATGGTGGAGTTTGGTGACCCAGTCCCATGACGAGGAGACCCTCACGTGGGAAGAGTTTGAGAAGCTCTTCAGGGAGGAGTTCTATCCGGTGACGCTGAGGTCAGTGCGGATCCAGGAGCTTCTGCAGCTTCGACAGGAGAGCATGACTATGTCGGAATACTCAGAGAGGTTTAAAGACATGTCGCGCTACTCCCTGGATATTATTCGAGACCCGTTATTTAGGGCTCGGACCTTCGAGCAGGACTTACGCAGGGACATCCGAGAAGGTGTGGTTTCCTTGTGCCTGCCCACCTATGCTGGAGTGCTGGAGCGAGCATTGGTGGTGGAGAGTTTTATGGCTTAGTAGATTCCCCATGTTAGTGTTGGGCACGTGAGAGCAGAGACTTCGTCGGTCGGATCGACATCTGGTAGCCGACAACAGACTCAAGGGTCTGGACGTGGCCGACGTTTCAGGAGGCGACCCCAGGATGGAGGATCTGAGCCTCAGGGCTCACAGGGCTCGTAGGCCAGATTTGGTCAGCCACAGGAGAGGCGGTGTTACACTTGCGATGGTCAGTGGCATCATTCTAGAGATTTTCCGACCCGATGTGCGGCTGAGAGGGAGCCGATCGATGGACCTCCTTGGCGGAGGCAGCGTCTCGAGCAAGGTGGTCCGCAGGGCGGCGGACGTGGCGGCGGAGCTGGTGTAGCAGGTGGAGGTGGTAGGCAGTATCAGTTTCCACCACCCCCACCCCCAGGTGGCCCATGCCAAGCTCAGGGAGCTGGTGGCCGAGGGCGTGGACAACTGCATGCACTGGAGGCAGTCGACCCAGAGGCACCGCGGATGGATAGAGGTATGCCTTGTGCATTTTTACTTACTGCAGTAGTTTGATAAACACTGTTTAGCAGTACTATTTACTTTTTTTGCTTGCTCGAGTTTTGTTCAGGGAGTTGATAAGACCCTGTGTGGTTGTTTGTTGGTGAGCTCGCTGGTGTGTGGGACCCAGTTGAGAGTCCAGTCTCTTTCCGTGTGCTTAGAGATTTTTGGGGACGAAAGTTATAAGGGGGGGATGATGTAGAAACTATTTTTATTATATTAAGTAGTATAATATATTAAGTATAAGTCCATTTTAGTAACCATATATGATTAATCTCACTATAGATCGACTTATGTATACTTAATAACTTTTTCTAACCTTTTGTTCGAGACAGATGGAATGACCCGTAATTCTATCACATGATCTGCTAACACTTCACGAATAACAAATTAAACTTCATTTATTTAAGAGATGAAGAGGAAATTGTTCAAGGCATGAACAACAGTGATATTGTACCAAAATAAAGTAAGTATTTAGTCTAATTCATATTCTTCAACTTTAGGGAAATGATCTTGAAAACCAAAAATGTTGTCTTAGTGCCCTTATATCCGATTATTCATATGTTACCTTAGATCATCACAAATCTATAACTTTGTGATTGTTGGCTTTTTCATAGCCATGTTCTCTACCACTCTCTATCAGAACATGATGGTTAGATTTTTCTTCCATATCCATATTTTCACCTATGTTCTCCTACGTGGAAACCCAGTGATGAGTTAATTTGGGTAACCATTACATTTCATACATTATTTTTTAAAGACATGTTTTGGTTTTCCTTTTTATGGTGTGGGTTTCTATTAAACAAACTTTCGAGTAATAAACTATTTATAACCCCGACGAATTTCGAGGGTGAAATTCATTTTAAGGGGGTAGAATGTAACACACCGAGATTTTCTGAAAAATATTCTTTTAATTGCATTAATGTATTGTGTTGTATGCTACACCAATATTACCTTGCGCTATACGCAACACCATATTAGCTTGCAGTATACTCAACACTATTCCTGGATCGTGTTACACACAATTTTGATAATAGTTATTCTACACAACATTGAGTATATATATATATATATATATATATTCAATGTATAAATGTAATATGGTTGGATTCTATTATACGAAACAATAATGGATTCTTTCACAGCACGCAACTATGACTTGGCTTGCATTACACGCAATCACGACCTTCCTCGATAGCGTGTGTTGTACGCAATACCGGGATTTACTGAATAACGATATATTATTATAATATTATTATGAACTAGCCGTTATGAATAGTATTAACTAAATTTTGAATTTAATAACATTATTATTCACCTTACACATTTTCTAGAACATGGTATAAGAACAAAATAATTTTTTTGGGTAAAATATGTATTTTTAAAAAAATGCAGTTTTGCCACCTTTTGATGGCGCACCCACTTTAAATCTAGTTTTTGACATGTTTATAAGTTAAATTTGACAAAATAAAATTCTTCTTTGGAATCAAGAAATAAAAATTTACTTTGGATAAAATTTTCATATTATTCTGGTAACTTTCATATTTTGATGATTAGTAAAAACACGCTATATATTAATTAAAAACAAATTTTTACATCGCAATAATTTATATGGTTAAATTATAATATTTAATGGTTTTAAAGTATAAATAGAATATATTTTTACCATTTAATATAATTTATGTCATTATCATTGATTTTACATTAAATTCGTAGGTTAAATCAATTCAATCTTTTGCACTGTTTTAAAGAAAAACCAGTTTTCTTTCGAAAACGGGATTAATTTTAATTTAATTGATGCAACTTTTGTGTATTGAATTTGGAAAAATGGATTCCATATTTGGAATCAGTGGGTCCAAATTATTTTAATAAGCTACGTTTTATTTTTGGGAATTATGAATAGTAACTACGGTAAATTTTATTTACCTTAGTTAAAGGTAAATCAGGTAATTAAGGGTAAATATAATATTATAAAATTACCCTAACACATGCCAAAATTCTATTGGATGGCTAAAAGTAGACCCATATAACCTAAGGGTCAGATTAGATTCATTTTATGGACTTTTTACCATGAAAATAATTTAATTATTATTAAAACCAAAGAAAGTGACAACATGTCACTCTCTTAAATCTTATAACTATAATAATTTTAATTTAGTGATAAACATCATAAAACATAGAACATGAATAGTCTCCAGAAATATAATAAAATTATATACATCATGATTATTTATTTATAATTTTTAGGGATTAAATAATTGTCATTAATGGTGATACATTAATGATACATAAATTATTTGTTAAGTGGAAAATAAGTAATATAGTTATTATTGAAATAATAATACCCATTAAAAGGCCTACAAACCTGAAAAAACTTATTGGAAGTGTTTATCTACACCTTAATCATCCATTTAACTAATATATAACCGTTTGGAGCCTTATAAAACTGATTATGACACTTATATTATTTTATTTTAATCGATGCCAAAGTTGTCACCTTCATAATTTAATAAATAGAACAATTTAAATATTGTTATTTTAATATGATAATTTCGAGTAAAAGTATTATTGTGAAATATAATTGATTTATATTCATCATAGGATTTTATTTTTAATTTTTAAGAAACATATAAGTATATTAAATAATTATACAAAAATGTTGTAGTAATTATTTTATTAAGAGATAAACAAAATAAATGGTTTTAAAAATAATAAAATAAAAATTATATGAACTATTTAATGTGATCCACTAATTTTATATATACATATGACCTTTTATGAATCTATTAAAGCTTTTAGTTCGAACATATATTCTGTATATATTTTATTTAAATTCAAATAAATGAATTGTGTCAAAATTGACACTACTGTTATTTTATAAAAATAACATATTATAAAATTGTTTAAAAATCACAAAAAAATTAAAAATTTTAAATTTAAATTTATATGGTCTATAATGTTATAAAGTAAAAAATTATTCAAAATTCACAACAAAAAAGTAATTATTTGTTATAATTTAAAATTTAGAATTTTGTTGCGACAAATAAACATAAATATATTAAATAAGGATCAATCAAAATGATAAGGTTTAACATAAGATCCAAACATGTATAAATTTGATTGGTTGATGATATTACAACCCTATCACATCTAATATTCGAATATGAGTCATTTTTGGAGGTTTTTATGTGGGGTTAGATTTATTATAAATTAATATGTTTATGAATTCCAAAGGTACCCCTCTCCTCCGTTTTAAAAGGGCACCTCCTCCCTCTCCTCCTCACACCAATTGGAGCCTTCAAGCTCGGCCAACCCCTGCCCATTTCACATACACACATCCCTATAAACATCATAGAGGTCATGTTCTTCTTCAAATACCAATTTTAGTGCCCTAAGAGGAGGTCTCAAAGAGGCACTTCAAAGAAGAGGTAATGACCGTTACCGATTTTTTCAACTTTATTTCTTATTCCACTTCTTATTCTTAGGTTGTTTCATTATGAAGTAATAAAATAAGTATGACTAATATACGGATATGTAATTATAATTATTAAACAACCTTATTTCACCATCTATCCATCTTACGGAAAACGAAATCACCGCGCGTGTGTACGTACGGAATACCGTCTCCACGCCGTGGTGTAATCTATTTTCCACAACCACCTTACATGGATGGGTATAATGGTGTAAATAATAACTATATATGATTATTGTAAAGTGATATTGATTCTTTAATAGTATACATACACTCCAATAAAATTCAACGATCATGGGAATGATATCATCGCTCATGCGTACGTACGGAATACCGTCTCCACGACGCGATGAGATTCATTCTAAATGATTAACCATACAAAAATGATTATAAAGTATATATAATAAGTAATCATTAAATATATGACATAATAATGATACTAGATTTATGTATATATATATATGTATTTCATCCAATTAATTCCATTCAATTCAATGAGGAAATGAAAACAACATTCTTTCGTATGTACGGCCTACCGTCTCCAGGAACGGTGTATTTCTTTGCATTTATCGATATATTATATATATGTATATTCTGAATATATATTATATATAAATCATGTTTTACATTCTGGATGTATGTAATCATGATCTATGTAATCATATGAATAATTACAAGTCAAAACACGGACGACAAATGAAACGATTTTACCCAAAATGCTTTTTAACATGGAATTTACAAAAGAACCGGTAATATAAAGTCATAAGTGAACCATATATGATATAATAACAATTAATATGATTCTATAATAAGTAAATAACATTATTTAAATCATTATACAGGATGTTTGGATACGTACGAAGCATATCAGACCTAAGGTAATGGATAATTATTCCAATCTTATTCTTATCCGAGATTGTTTAGTCATAAGTATTTACTGGGGGTTGTGTTTATTATCCATGTCCACATGCTCTCAAAATGTTTTCATAAAATGTTTACTATACTTCCATGTATTTTTAAGTCATTTTTACCCTTTTCCTAATTTTACCACATCGTATGGAAGGAATCATTCTTTTGATTACCATACGAGGTACTTTTTGACTTTTCCGACATAAGTACGAGAAGAATGTTTTTTTTAACATATACGGCATGAAAGGATTTTTACAGTTTTATAAAGCCTTATTTTTATGAAGCATCCTTCAAAAGATTTTATGACTATTTTAAACAAAATTCTATTCTTCTAAAATTTCATGGCATTTTCTGAAAAGAAATTGATTTTGAAGAAGAAAGGATATTTTCCTCAAGAATTCATTCCAAGTGTTTTATCAAAACCATTTTTCATCTAAGATAACATTATTTCTTATGTGTATGTTTCAATTATATTGTCTCTATGATTTACAAGGTTTCACTTTTCTTATTATGAAATGATATCAATTTCTTTTATATGGATTATGTGATGATGGGATGATGTTTATGAAACCCATTTTATTTATTGGGGTTTTATGAATGATGTATGTTTATTTTGTGGCACACGTAAGAATGATTTCATTATGAGATGGTTGGGACCTATATCTCCCTCCAATGCATTGGGTAAATATTTATATCTCATGTGATAGACATAGCTGGAATGGTAAGTAAATCCGGTTCAGTATTACAGGATTGGAATGAGGAGTGAACTCTATTCAGAAAGGGACTTTGTCCATTAAGATGGTCTTGGAAACAATGCCTTGGATACTATGGAAATAATTACATGTTCTTAATGGATGCCATAATTACATGTTTGATTCCCATGCTATTTTATCATGATTTATGTTCCATTATGATCTATGCCTTATGTACTTCCATGTTTTATGTCGTTGCTCAAGATTTTTAATGTTCATGTTTTTTTAAGTTCAAATGTATATGGTATGTTTTATTTTATCCATGGTTACCCTTACTGAGCATTTGAGTTCACCCTTTTTATGTTTTCTTTTCCCCTAGGATTCAAAGAAAGATTTTAGGTAAGGAAACAAAAATGGGAAGATCATTATGGGAGATGTTGAAGATCTTTCACCATGATTAGAAGATTACGTTCCATGTTTCCAAAGACACTAAACTATTACGGTCCTTGCGTGTCTGTTTTTGTTATGTACTAAGTATTCCGCAAAAGTAATGTAATTTCCATGTACGTCAAGCTTCGGGTCTCTACATAGTTGTCCTCTTGGATTCCCACTCATTCGGCATGATGTCTATGATCATATCAACAAGAGCTTCATCATTTAATCCTTTCTCACCCATGGATTGTAAACTATTCACAATAGTCATGAATCTTTTTTTCCCTTACATATAGGTTCCCTATAAGGAAATATAAAACCATGATATTCAGCTCTAAGCATGGATCTTCTAGTTTCAATAACATTGTATGTTCGAAAGTGAGTAACATCGAGTTCCTTCCATATATAATTTGCTTCTTCACAAGATGAAATATTGATATATAGGTTTCTTGTCATGGAAAAAAGTAAATTATTACGTACCTTATAATTCTATTGATATTCATGCTTTTCTTGGTTGGTAAAGGTAATAACTTCCTTATCAGGGATTTTATATCCTCCAATAAGCGTAACAAATTTATCTACACCAGTATTGATAATTAATGTCTTCATATGATCTCTCCAAAATAAATAGTCATTTTCATCAAAGATAGGTGGTCAAGTTAGATTGAGATTTTCTATGGAACCAAAATTGATTCCTTCTATCTTTATGAAAATTATTTCAACAAAAACTTGTTAATAGGGATGGTTTGTAAACACACAAAATATTCCTAAGTGATGGAAAATATAACATGATTATCTCTAAGAAAAAATGAATCCAAACTATAAGAATTAGAAAGAAAAACTAATTCCAAAAAATATGATTCGGAAAAATATATAAGAAGAAGACAAATTATCATCTAAATCTAATCATGAAATTAATTCAGATTGAACCGATCCTTTAATACCAATTTTTTAGATGGTATGTAAGTATTATATACTCTAAAATACCAAATTTAGGATCTAAATAATATAGATATTGTATGGAGTATCTAATGATGCTCAAAATACAAGAGGTGGTAGAATTGTATACTTTTAAAAATTCCTTTATATCTTTTAATGATGGTTATGTTTTACAAGGTTAAACATGGTAATTCAAAAAACCTTTAGTTCTATACACTTGCTTGATTCCGGAAATATGATTCCGAGAATGTGAATCAGGAATGATGGATCCAGAAAATGAAACTTAATGAATGCTTACAGAGATGAAGATTCTACCTTAATTCTTATAGAATCTAACTAAATTAGAGTAAATGTATATGGATGAATATGATGATTATACTTTCCTCAACAATACAAATGCAACATACAAACTTGTAACACAACAATAAACAATATTAAGTCTTTTAACCCAACGATAAGGGTATCCAACAACCTTGGATAAAAGTCCCATGATTTATAATTTCAAGAATGTCTATCTTACCCACACCATGGTAATCCCTCGATATGATGATCTTTGTCTATATTTCTATCCTCGCAAGCCCTCAACTATTAGGTAGTCAGTACCTCTGTCTTCTTCAGCAAGGAATCCCTCAACATCAATGTAGTCAGCACCTCTGCCTTCCTATCCCCAAAATCCCCTGATTGTACACAGCAACAATCAGAGTCGCACTAAGAAAATCTGAACAAGATGTTCAGTACACGAAAAGAAATATAGTCTCTCTCTCTTGAAATCACTTCAGCAGTATGTAATCTCTATATTGATCATCTTGTTCTAGGATCTTTCAAATGAGATTCTATTTATAGGCACGACTTCAATGGTCTGCTCCCTTCTCCAACTGTCAGATTTTAACATGAATTTCATAGGGACCTGTACACGTGTCACTCAAAAAAAAATTAGTTAGTTACTGAATGCACGAAATCATTTTATAACAAAAAAGGTGTAAGAAAAATATGGTTACATAGCTAAAATCCAATATTTTGAATGTAAATAAATATGAAAGTTCATATTCTAACTATAATTGAATTCTGAGTCTATAATACAAAGATATTCAGATTCTGTTTTCTAGGAATTCAGAACCTGAACTCTATAGAATTTTGGAGTTAGAATTTCAAGGAATTCAGAATTTGGGTTCTCAAGAATTCATCACCGGAACATAAAATGTCCGTAACCAGAATTTATAATTAGAATTTGGAGTCAGAACTCAGAAGTGTTCATATCCATAATTGAGAATTAGAATTCAGATTCAGAACTCAGAAGATCTCATATCGAGAATTTGTAATTAAAATGAAGATTCAAAACACAGAAGAGTTTGTATCCAGAATTCATAATTAGAATTCAGATCCTAAAACAGAATCCATCATATCTAGGTATTTATATAAATCTGATTTTATGGTTTCAAACCGAATTTTAAAAATAGAAAAAATATTATATGGACAACGAGACATGGTAAGGATAAATTACATTGGAGAAGGAAATTTTTCATTATAGAATTAAAACACAGGGTAAAAATTGATTTGCCTTGAGATAAGGTGTTTGTGATTTTTAAAACATGATGAATGGTAATGTCATAAAGAAACCTTTATGACTCAACAATATTTCCAAGTACGAAGGAATGGAAAAGTCATAAGGAAAAACTTATTTACTCAACAAAAGACACTCACTCAACACATTATTTCCTACAAATATGATTATAATAATATTTCACGATGTTACAAGACATAATTACCTATTTTATAACATAAATATTATATAATTTAAAAAAATAAATTAAATTATAGAAATTCACACTATTTAAATTATATTCTCATTACTAATTTCCTGCAATCTTGGGTTTTAATTAGGTCATTTAAAAAGATTCATAATAATGGTGTCAATATTCACTAAATAACCATTATTTATCCTAAATGAACCATTATAGTTAATTTTTTGTTTTACGATTGAATATAATGTTATTATTCAGTTTCAGGTTTGTTTGGTAACATTTCATGAAGATTAATTTTATGATGAACCAATTTCATGTATTTTATCTGTGTTGATGAATATCCATTAAATGATTATTATTTTTTATTTTTAATTTAATGAACCATATTCTTGTAATTTTTTAATTATATGTAATATATATATATATATCAATTATAATTCATAACCATCATTTAATATGATTTTAAAAAACATAATCTTCCAATTAATTGTTGTGGTAGTCCATATATATAAATGGAAGATGAATTCATTTTGTTGAGGAATTGGGGAATGAAGTAACACGGTTCATAATTTTTCAATCATAAAAAATTCCTTTATATGGAATGTTTTTTATTTGTACCCTTTTATACCACCCATATTTTTCAATGATGTAACAAAACAAAACATGAAGATTCTTATAGGTTATTGTCTACACAACTACACAAATATAATCATGATATTCATTAATGAAGAATGTAAATGAGGACATCTTTTATATCATATGCACAAAAAATTATTTATATATTTGATACTAATTTTATCATTGTATAATTTTATTATTAGTATTAGTGAAAAATAAAAATATGGATAATTTTAAGTAAATCTTGAGTAATTATTTTGAAATTTGATGATCCATTTGTTGTTTATTATGTAGATGGAGAAAATTCAAAAATATCTAGTGAATTTATTTTCAAATATATAGAGAATTATTTTAATGGAGATATTTGGGGTATCTATTATGTCTGAAACATACTTCATTGAGTATAATTAAATGGGTTGTGGGCGTTCCTTTTATAAATGAATAAGAGGGATATTTTGTAAATACACATATCTTTTCATAGATATCAATAAACCATTGATTTTTAAATGATAATAAATTTAAAAAATAATTTATTGTGGGTAGAACATGGGATTATCAAGTATAACAATATAAATATCATATATTATTTAAATATATTCCTATTGAATTAAAATTATAGCTTTTTTACTTTTAACCTTCCTTTTGATTTCACTTAGTTAAATAGATTTTATAGAAAATAGCTACATTTTGATTAAATATAAAATAAAACATTATACAAAAATTGAGTGGTATAAAAATAAATTTAATATCATTCTCATATAACTTGTTCTTTAAATATCAGAAAATAATATTTTAAATAAAATCATTTTTTATCTATTTTTGTAGAGAAATGATTTTTTTACTATTATTAGTTCATAATCTCATTTCAAATTAATTATAAATTAAATTTGGTATAATATAATTATATATTTTTCAGAATTAGGAAAATATTATTTTCTTATCTACATTGATTTAGTTAAATAGTTAAAATACTACCTAATATTAATAAAATAGATCATTGGAAATTATAGTTTCGCCATTATCCTTATAATGTATACGAATCTTTGAATAATTAGATTAATAACTAAATAAATGATACATTAATATAATTTTAGAAAACAATATCCAAAAAAATTATCCATGTTACAAATTAAATTTATTACAATGTGATAAAATTTAAATTTTCAAAGTAGCACAAATTAATCCTAACAAAATTTTTTAGAAAAACAACATATCCAAGAATAAAATGAAAAATGATTCATTGTGTAATTTTATATTTATTTTATAACCTTCTTACTACTATTAATACATTAGAATAGTGTCACTAAATTATTCATTTTACAATTTTGTATAAGTATCATGATTTTAATTTTAATTCAATACTGTATGGAAGACACGCCACTCACACAGTTTTAATTATGAAAAATTATATACCCAAATTTATAGTCATTGTACTATAATTTTTGTATTAATTCACACATAGAATATAGATAATCAATAAATGTTGAAAAAATGTTATAGTTTTGAAAAAAATGTCACATCAATGTGTTTTTAGGTTGAATCACAATAAATTGTCACTTGCACTATTTCACTACACATATACTATATGATAATTTTACCTTGGTATTACCAATGTACTAATAATTTCACAGCACTAGTAGCATGTTATGGATATTTCCACCACCTTTAAGGAAATATATAATAATTCATCATTTAAACAATATTATTTTAAGAAAAAATTAATATACTATTGCATGAAATACATCAACAAAAATTGTGTTAATAGAGATGAAAACATATAAGATGATGGTGTGTTTTGAATACCTAATGTTGGTTGGGTGTAGTAGTAAACGAGAAAACATAATTGCAATTAATTTTTCCAAAAATAAATGTAAAATAATACTACAATAATTTACCTTATCAAATAAGAGAATACTGAGATAGGTAAGTTCTCACTAGAATATATATTCACTTTGGGTAAATTTATATAAATATTGATACATACACATTCATGTGATGTAATAAAACTCTTGATTTTGTTTCTGGAAATGTAATATATCCCACAAATTATGTAATATTTTACTTTTATCCTAATTTCACTCAATCACAATTTTAGTCAGTGGTGTAAAATCAAATGTATCTAAACATTCAAATGGATAACAGTTTTTTTATATTAATAGATTATAATTTGGGGGGGGGGAATATGAGAAGAGTTGGTATTTTATGATTGGAGAATATCTCATATAAATATTTATATGATTCCAAAAAATTAATATAAATGGTAAGATAGATGTTCCCTTATAGATATTGAGAAGCTTTCATATGGATAAATTACTTTTATGAAATAAATTTAGAAAACTTCTGTTTTGTGTTAATATAATTTGGTGCATGGTAAAAGAAATTTCTCATTACATTTACTTGTTATTTAACTCTCCAAAACAATTTGTTTCCTATTTTGGGTTGTATTATATATCAAAAATATTATAGGAATGATGTGAGCTATGTCATTAAACAATTCATTCATAGTACTATAAAATAGTGTCATGATATTTTTAATCACATCATTTGTAAGGATTTTTTTCATGCATATTAGTGTTTAGTGATATTGAAAAATAATACAGGATTATCTTGGATAGTGGATATAACATTGTAATGGAAATATTATTTCTATTAATGGTTTATTAGGATGATAATAAATTACTCTAAAAAATAAGATAATGTCGTTCCCCTATGTGTTGTTTATTATTCTTTTAAAACATAAAAAAAATCTAATCTAACGTATAGTATTAATTACAAAACATGATTTTGGTTCCATGATATTTATTGATATGTCTTACTGTGAAAGATATACACTATAAAAATATCCTATGAAATAATAGTTAGATAATGACTTTGAATATAGGTTTACCTCATATTAAAATTAATCAGTCTAATCCATAATGGCTATTCCAGTTTCACAAAACATTGGGGCATTGAAATTAATTACATTATTAGAGTATATATTTAAAAAGACCATAAATAAATAATTATTTTCATTATTGAATATTTTTTTGGACTTTATATATTAAATAATGTATCTATAATGATTTAGTTTTTATATACATCACATATGATACCAATAACATAAATTATATAATCATATTTTAAATCATGATAAGTGAATAAATATTTTAAGTATCACCCTAAAAAATAAGATTTAAGGATATACGAAACTATAAAATATCAATCCAACATTGAAAGTGATATTTCTATAACAATTTTGGTTTGGACAAAAAATAAGAACATTAGTGTACACAAGATCCATATTTGACAATTAATTGATGTGAAGGGAAGTTAATAATAATCAAGCTATCAATTCTAGTATGTATATCTTGTACACTGGCTTACAAACCATGTTCCTTCTCTTTTTTGGTTTCTTTTGGATTATAAGATAATAATGTGGGAATCATGATTATAAATGTTTTTTAAAACATATTATCCATATGATAATATTGGTTAGTAAAACATGTAAAACCATTACTTTTTTAGTGTTGATTATCTCTCTTTCCCTCAATACCTCGTTAGTTTGATGATCTTCCTATGTAAATCTTCACTAGGAAGGATATTTGACAATATGTGTGTTGTTTACCCCATGTACACAACTCTATATTAGTGATGGTCTTCTGTCAAATAGTTCATACAGATTCCTTTATTTGGATCATAATTAATGGGGATGGTAGAAACCCTCTTGGTACACATGTTGTCTTTCTGAACAATATTCTTGTTATTATATTCCTAGTTTAACTAAAACACTCATTCCAAAAACGATGAGAACATAGTATAAAAACAATGTAAAGAAATAGTAAATTTATTTAACAATAAATATTATTATCGAATTCAAAAAAAATTATATATTTCTTTACATATAGTTTCTATTTTAATATGATATCTAATTTAATGATTATACATACTATACCCACATGAATCGTGACAAAAATTATATGAATACATATTGTATCCACAATGGTTTAACCATGTGAAAAAATGGGAAATAAAATATCATCCTCACTTTTGTGGGAAAATATCTTATAAATTGGGTACCAAATCCTCCCGTTTGAAGAAATATTATATAGGAGAGTTAATGTCATAAATATATATATATATGTGTGTGTGTGTGTGTGTGTGTCATTCCATGGGTTAAATAGAACGGAAATCCTTAAAGTAATTTGTTTTGATCTATGGAGTCATTCAGAAACTCATGGATGTATCATTCGATTCTAACACCATATTAAAATTTTAAAAATGGAAATATATATGAATGATGCCAATCAAAGGTAATATTACATTCATAAATGAACTTCATAATAGTAAAAAAAATAAATATAACATAGATTAAAAAAATGATATGATGGAATTATTATTTTCAATAAAAAAATGTAACAACGGATTCAATGATCAATTAATATGATAACAAAATCATGAATACAAAAAATTGTATTCTTGAAATAATATTATTAAATTACATAATCCTTTTTTGTTCCAATATATCTCATTCCATTTCAAACCCTTATAATACAACGATGTATAATAGATTAGGTTTAATATAATATTTAACGTTTTGTGACATAATATAAATTTTGTTTTATGGAATGGAAAATTAAAATTGAATGTTATTATTCTTCATCATCGGATTTGGGGATTCACAATAAGAAATCGTGGCTATAAGGAAGTAATAAATCCATTGTTACAAAATTTTGAAGATCTATATAGGCTATATCTAGGGTTATATTAAATATGGGTAATAAAACTATTATTATAGGAATATTACCAATGTTTCATAAAACCATAGGTATAAAATTATATATTGATAGTTTAGGATGAACTGGTATTGACCATTACATGTTTTTTTAACATATCATTTGTATAGATCGGTACCAACTCTTTTTCCAATGCACTTGTATTTGTACACCTTATAAATAGTGATTTTTTCCAACTTAGTACATAACTCATATTATCAAATGACTGAAATGGTATTCTACAACCATTTTGGTTATATATTATGATATATATATATATATTATTAATTGAAAATTTAAATGTATTTTTATTTAATTAAATTTAATATACATAATGTCCTATACGACTTTTTATAGAGACGATATGTCTAGTTTTATAAAATAATTTATACTAGAACTATTTATATATGGTTTTGAATGAAATTGGTGTCATACTAGAACGTTTATGAAAACATTTGTATTTCCAAAAATCAACAATAATTATTTTTATGTCGTTTATATAATAAAACTAGAATATATGTTTTACAAAAAAAAGATTAAATATTTTACTAGATATGATACTTTATAATGTTATTTTTCAATCTAGTAAGAATTTAACATGTTAATTTTGATAAATAAATATTTTTTATAACATAAAAATGACAATGATTATGGTACAAATTATGTCAAATCAAAATTAGCCATATTGAAATGAATAATGATACAACTTATAAACATTTTATAAAAACAAAATTGATTAAAATCATGTTATTTATTCAACAAAAATATTGGTAATAAAAATTTAAATGGAATATATCGTTACATACCTAATCTATTTTAAAAGAGGGCTCTATCGGGGCTGATTCCTCTTATGGTGGAGTTTGCTCCTGTGGCTTCCTCTACCCCAAATTCGTCGCCTATATGTTTCCCATATCTTTAGTGAGAATCCATGGGTCCTATAATTACATTCATGGATTTCCTCCACAATCCTCCTTATAGTTTTTTATATTCTATTTTGAAATTGATCTCCTCGAATGTTCTATATATTTCTCAAAATAGATGTTTCCCAATTTTGTTGTTTCGATCATCAGATAGGAAGAGGCTTTGGATTGCCTGAAATGGGTCTTTAAAGCATGACATGGATCATTTAAGCCTCATCTATACTCGTTGTGTAACTTTTCTAACCCTTTGGGTTTGGATTCTATATTCAAGATCTCTAATGTGAATCGTAAATCTTTCTGTGTGGTTATCAGATCGAACAATGATTTGGCACTAGCATAGATTTCTGCCCCAAAGTCGATGGGAAGATATGGTTATTGCCTCTCCCATTGTTCGATGGATTTTTACCGTTTCTATGAATCCTCCCATGTGGTGGTGTATATTTCCGCCCTGGGGCCTTCTCTCGGCATCCAAGAACCAAATTTCAGAAGGCTAGTAAAGAAACATTTGGATCTTTCATTGGTGTGGATTATCATACCCATTGGATCGATGATTCATCGGTTTCTAAAATATGTATTGAATTGGATTATTATATTCCACTCTCGAATCACATCTTTCATCATGTTCAAGACTCCTTCAAATGTACCAAAGACCTCATTTACCTATTGAGTCCAAGTTATTTCTCTTTTTTATCTCAACATGCCCACTCCATGTTGGTCTAAAGGAAGCACTCCCAGGGTGAGCTTGTTCCCTGATGGTAGAAAAATTTATGGTGGGCCTGTGTGGAAAATGGTTGTCTCATTCAAGATCAAGGATATTTGTCCATATGATTCCATAAAATCTAATGCTCTCATTGATCTGGATGTTCCTCCCCATGGACCATCACTACAAACCCCTGTACCCCTGATGAGATCATCTCCTCTATCATGGATTTACTTCCATATTATGCGAAGACACTTATGATCTCTCTTCATGCTATTCCATTGATTATGTGTGTGCCTTATCTATTGAAGGAAAATGTGAAGGGTGTTGTGGTCTTCTTCTTGTGTGATCTAGGGGCTTCAGATCAGTCGATCCTTTTTATCCCACATAAACTAATTTATTTTTTCATTTGGTAGAGATCTATAATTCTTCAAATGGTTTTCATATTATTCATGGGAAATAGGGTCTTCCTTCGTTGAAGGTCTCTATGAAATCTCCTCATGTTTCTTTTCATATAGAATCCATCCCCTCCGGACATGCCTCTTCTATTTATTCTCCAAAAATGTATTTTTAAAATGGTTATACAAAATGAATACTCATATACCTACACTTTATCATGATTATATTAATACCCTAGTGTGTAATGGATTTTTCCAACAATCATAGCACAAAAGTAGTCAGGACCTTTCTCCAATCTAAATCAAAAGAACCCTGTTTTCAAGGGACAAAACTGGGTGCTGCATGGGTTAATGTTTTCTTTCATCATCTGTAATTTATGAGACCATGGTTCTTATATCAAAATGGTATATATCTCATCTATGAATCAGATGAAAAATTATTCTCTAATGACTCTCTTTGAACTCGTGCAGTTCTCTTCAATAACTTTCACATTTTATGATAGGATGAATATGTGTGCTTTCATTCATGAAAATACCCAGAACCACTATATCTAGAACTTCTGGCATATTTAAATCACATTAGATTTAATATATGCATCTAAAAACATTTTACCGCAAAAAGGTAAATAATGGAACCCATATTTATTTTTTTGACAATTTTTATGTTTACTATGATGCCCAAATCATGGATTTACTATGTATTGATTTAACCTCCTTTGATCTTAGAGACCTAACGTGGTTTATAGGTGTATATTTCAACGCTGTTACATCTATAAACGAGAATTATATAAGAGAGGTTTTTCCTCAAAAGGCTTGAATTTATCTTTATTAGTTCGTGGTATGCAATGGTCTTATAGACATGGGTTTCATAAGGAAATGATTTACACGATGAAATATATAGAAAGGAAATCCATGATCCAAGTTTTTTCATGATATGTGTCTTACTAATGATAATTCAATCTCTTCATACCCTAATAAAAAGGTTACAGACCTTGTTCGACGCCTATATGATCATTTCCCCATAATGTAATTCTTACAATTCAAAAGATTTAGAGGTTGTTTTTTCCTATTCTCCCACATTGGGATTGAGGATTTAGGGATTATGAAATTACATAGTTACTCTATGAGTAATTTTTCCAAGGTAACTCTATGGATTTATCTTCAAAATAAGATCATAGTTCATAAAAAAATATCTTCTAGATTGGTAATATAAACAACCCCATATACCCTATTATATAGATATATTAAAATTGAATATTTATTGGTTAAAATATATCATTGATGATATGTGGAATAATTGTTTGTTTAGAGAGAAAAAATTCAAGATGGATGTATTAGAGGATATGATTTTGATACATGAAATTCTGTCATGCGAGTATGCTAAAATAAAATGGTTTCATGAGGGTTACTAGAGAACTTGTTTTTCCCATTATTTTAATAAGGAGAAATTGTGTATCCACATTATAAATATTCTTTTGGAGGATGGATCCAGCACTGATGACAACAATATAGTTTCAACTTTAGTTGATTACTATTTATATCTTCTTTCATGTCCCATTTACCATATGAATTGTGGATTTCCTAGATATCATATTGGCAAAATAAATGTTTTCCCAAGACTAGTGTCCAATAGTGATAATTAAGTCATTGAAGAAACACCAAAATAGAAAGATATCTGTGAAGTAATTCATGGCCTTATCCAGGATAGTACATCAGGTATGGATGGATTTACATGGTCATTCTGTAGGGATACATGGAATATAATTAATATGAACATGATAAACGTTTTCCAAGACATATTTAGAGGAGGAAACACTCCTTTATTGGCTACAAATAATTATCTGGTGCTCAATCTTATGATAATGCATCCCTCTTACATTCATTATTGTTTCCCTGTCAGCATGGGTAATTACCCAAATAAGATCTCATAAAATGTTAATAAAAAAATAATATAATGACTTTGTCCACATTGTAATTCAGATGATTGACAAGGGTTGGATATGGTTGTTGATCTATGGTGAAATTTTTTTGACCAAGGAAATTGTTAGTTAAATCAATCATAAGGATCAACAGTCCAATTCAGGCATCAAATTATATTTGTAAAAGACATATTATATGGTGAAATGAGGCTGCATGAACAAGGATTTTCTAGCATGGGATTCTCTTGATTGGCAGTTGATCTGTTTCATAGTTTCTTTTATTACTCATGGTTATCTATCTTCATCTTGAAAATGAAGGTTTTTCTTCTTTAATTCAATGTGGGGCATCTGGATGGGGGATCCTCTATTACAAATAACATTTTTTCTCACCCATGATGTTATTATTCACCTCATCAAAAATAATATCCTTATGGGTATCATCCTTACCTTATGTTTTAGATGGTTTTACATCTATTTATATCCAACATTATGCTTGTGCAAGTCACAATAATCGTTATAAATTAATTCTAGACTTCACTTGTTTTATTTAATAAAATTATTGTTTACTACTACAAATCGAGGGGGAAAACCATCAACCATGTAAAGAGATGTTTATTTCTCTACAAGATATGTGTTGATAGTTTTCTTTTTTCATTGATCTCATTCTTTGACATGACGAAAAGGACTAATACCATTGAATAACATTGTTCCACAATTTCTACTAGGAGACATCATATTTCAAACATTGATTATATTTCTGAGAGGATTGTTGGTCATACGATGAACTGGAAAAATATATACCTATATTATTGTGGTAAAATTTCTATTATTAATTTCATCTTTCCTACTAAGAATAATCATTTTCATTCATCTCTCAAGTCCCTTAATTAATTCAAATCCAACATTGATATGATTCTTTGAAATTTCATATGGGAATTTCATGAGGAAAGAAACTATTCGACCTCCTAGTCCTGGATAGAAAGACACAAAAAATAATGTGGAATCAATGTTAGTAAAATATTCTACACAATTATTGGAATTCTGGTAATGCTTTCCAAGGAGCTGGTTTGGGGATGCGCCCTCTAGGTTATGTTAATGGGCCAAAAGTTCAGTTGCTATGATGGCTCATTTGGAGGGACAAAAGCATCAAACTAGTCCATGGTTTAATTTATCATACCATATAGTAAATTTCATCACCAATTTCTACAGGGGATGCCTGAACTATAATTTTGGATCTATAATTTGGTGGGCTCCAATCATCAATTTTCAAGATTCCCAGTTACTGATATCTTCTATATGGAAGATAGCACGAAAAAGGGCTTTATCAGTGTATTCATGGACAAAAATTATTCTGTGTTTTTTTATCTCAATATCATTAATGACAAACCAGATAATTTCATCATCACTAGATCACTTTCGAGTACATTTTTTTCAAAGGACATCCATAATTTATTATATCCTTTGGATCATTTTTATATTTGGGCTACCACTTTTAGTGAACGAAAAAACCTATAAAGCTCAAATTTATGATCTAGAGGGTTAGAAATGGGGAACATCCCACTAACGACAACATCAATCCTAATTGAATAAGTTAGGATTCCAGGTGCATGTGATTTAGGTCTAAGTGTGAGGAGAATTTTGTCCACCTATTTGTTGAGGGGGTTTGGGATAAAAAGGTTTGGTAGGCTATTGGGGACATAATGGTTTTTTCTCTTTATGAGCATCGAGGAAGAATATTTATAGATCAATAGATCCATGGTGAAGGCTCATATTGTTCAGAAGGGATGTATAGGGCCTTGGTGATGGTTGTAGTTTTCTTAAATATTTTGAATGCTAGAGACGTGGCTCATTTTGATAGCACATCAATATCGAGAAATTCTCTAGTTTCAGGCACCATGAATCTCCTGGTTGATCTGGTCCTACTGAACAAAAATGTAGAAGGTGACCCTAAACTTATCCACATATAATAATTACTTCTTCTAATCATCCTTCCACAAAAATACATTTATGTTCATAGGGTGTCTTAGAATCCCACTCCTAGTGGTTTCAAAATTAATAAATATAGATCATGATACAAGGGGGTTATCTAATGAGGTGGCATGGTTTGTGATGATATAGGGTCCCAAATCCATTCCTTTTATATGCACTTGAGGGAATGGCCAGTACCTTCAGGATGAATCAATTTATATGTTAATAGGACTCTGCCACAATAATAAAAGGAGAATTTTTTGTTACTGGTGGAAATGGATTCCATAATTCTTCATAGTTCACTACATGGAATGGGTAAATCTCCTTGGGTGGGTTCATATATCATTAGAAGATGTCAGTAACTAGTTTCCATTCATATTCACATCCAGCACAACTAGAGTAAGGGAATAAGTTGTTTATTTTCTAGAATCTATGTCTATCCATGTTGACACAATGACTAGCTTCCATAGTGTTACATCTCATACCTCTAAGGGAGAAAATATGGTGAGAGGGTATGTGTTCATCCTTTAATATTTTAGGCCACCATGATTCATCATTTTGAGCATTAAATTTTTTTCTTTCTTTTACTATGCATTTTCAATAAATAAATAAATTTTGATGATGTTGATTCCTAAATAAATTTCATTATTTTATTTTTTTAATTACAATAAAACTAATAACAAATTTTATAAGTAATTAAATAAATTATATACAAATATAAAATGGACATGATAAAATATTGGAAATGAAAAACCCCACATTCATTCATCTCATCTAAAATAATAATAAATGATGTCAAATATAAAAATTATGGGCATTTAGATTTTCTCAATGTTACAAAATCAATGGATTAATTATTAATAATCACATGATTCTACAAAATATGTACTCAATTGATGCAATTACATCATTGATGTTTGGAAATTTTTACAATGATATAATGTTTCTCCATTAAATAAGAAACAGTATCTACCAGCTCTATATCATTAAACATCCAACAATTAGCATTACTATGTATATATCATCCCAGTTGAGACACATGGATGAAATTATGGAATGACGATAATAAAGGGGGATGATTTTATATAGGTAGTTTCATGGATGTGATTTAAAATTTAATTTTTTTAAAAAAAATAGATATATAACCACATATTGGGATATAATTATTTTTCATCATTTCTAGACGATAAACTTTACATATCATATATCATCTCACAATTCCAAGAAATGTATATTTTGTGTATTTGTTGATTATCGTCACCTAATAATTATTTCTCAATTATTTTTAACATTTATATATAATAAATATATAGTAAAATCATATTTATACTTCTCATAAGTTATACACATATTAATAACTTTTATAATGGATTCATAAGAAATGGGTGATCTCAAAAGTTCCATAATGGAAAAATTCATCAACATGTTTTTAAGGGAATGATTATAAGACATTATGAAAATTTTATTTTTTGGATACATTTCAAATTAAAATAAAAATAAAATAAAAATATTTTTTAAATTCATTATAGAATGAAAATAAATAAAATTTGATTAATCAAATTGTATATTCAATGTGTAACGAATCCCTATATGACAATCTTGATTCATTGATAATAATGAAGTCTAATAATATTGAAATTTGTACCATGAATAATTAAAAGAAATTATGACAATGTGAATATAGGTAACAAAATCATGTCCATTCTCAAAAATTTGAATATTGTTATGGAGATCATGCCAATCTTAAATATTTTGACCAATATTGCCACATTATTTCAACTCTAAATCACATTAACATAGAAGAACACATCATATCCATACACATAATCATTATCTCATGAGATATAATTCCATTAATCTTGCATTGGCGGCTGATATAGTACCCAACCAATCAATATAATTACATATCTCTTCCATATAATTTCAATAATCCATCATGTCATTGAATCTTATGGAATAAAAATACAATTCACACCATTTCAATGTTTTATAACACAATGTTTTACAAAATTAGATCTTTTCATTCATGAAATTAAATCACTAAATAGATTATTTCTTAATGAGATTTATTGGGTGATTCATAAACTATAACACCACATGAGATAAACACATAATAATTAAATATTAGACATAATCTAAACTAAATTAAAAAGGACACTAGAAAACATTTCTTAACAAAATCACAAAGACACAAAAATATTATTCACATTTGAAAATAAAATTATTTGATAAGAATTAATGATTATTTTAAAAAAAATTATTAAGAAATATAAATTAAAGATCATATAAAATTTCATAATTTTACATTAATTGAAATTGGTATTTTGATATAAATATTTGATTGTTAAAGGAAATTCCATTTTAATATTAAATAAAAATATATTGAATCCCCATTGAAAAAAATGATAAATCATCCATTTGAGGGGGGGGAATGGTTTATTATACCATGAATCAAAATAATACATATTTGGATTTAAAAATATTAATGAAGAAGATTATAGAATAAAGAGAATATAGATATGGATGTAAAAGGGAGATATTTGATTTGATTAAATATTTTTTGGAATACACAAATTTTATAATGAAATTAATATAGTAAAGAAGATATATTTTTGAAAAATGTAATTCCATAAATAATCAAGATGATTTGTATTATAATATCATAATTATATAGAATAATTTTTAAAAAAACCATAGTAAACGTGGAATAATTATGGTTAAAAAATGAATGTGTGTCAAGAAATCCCCTTTTAGATTTGGTAACACATGAATTCGATCACTCTTGAAAATGATAACATACTGGGATATAATAATCCAATGAATTTAAAATATTTTAAGATACAAATAAACAATATTAATGTATAATCACGATAAAATAATGGTGAATCTGGAGTAATTGTCTATCATATAAAATCTAATTTGTAAAAAAAATAAGTTGGATAAAACATGAACCAAAAATATAGGGGTGAGGGATTCATGAAATTTCAGGAAAATAATTTTCAATAATCCATAATAAATTTAATAAAATCAAATTAGGGTAGTATTTCAAAAAATTAAATACGAATAACAAACTAATATTAAAACATGCATCAATGATGAAAAAAAAAATTATCCCTAACTATCAACTCTTGAAATATAGAAGTGTAATTTAATCCACTGTATTATAAATATAATCATGTTAAATACAAATTCTAGAGTCATATATATATAACACTACAAATAATTCAATAATAATAATTATGTTCACATTTATTAGCAAGATATAGTTTCATTAAATTATCAGATATTAATGATTTAGATTATTTTACACATGATTTATAATTTCAATTTTGATTATCAATTAATCATACGATTTTAAACATTATGACCATGAAAAATGATCTAGAGTATATTAGTTATAATTACATATGAACTTATAATTTAAAAATTTGACATAAGAAAAATAATGTTTTAATGAACTATAGAAAAAATAAATGTAAAAAATAAAATATATTTTCTGAATATTATTCAAGTTATGAACATTATGTTTTTTAATTATATAAACTGTTCTGACCAATAATGTATTGAATTAACAAAAAATAAATCTTTTTATTCATGGAGGAAATTGTGAATACATAACATGGACAAATTTATGAATTTTCTTTGGACATGGGCTGGTTGATAATTTTTATTATTTTAGTATTAGAACATTTAAGTATATTAGTAATATGGATGAAATTTTATTAGGAAGGAAAAATTATATTTTCCAAGAATTTGAAGAAGATGAAATTGAAAAATGATTATATATTAGAGATTAATTACATTTAAGAAAATGATAATTCTATCAAAACTATCAAGATTTAGAGGGGATTTTCTATATCTTTTGTTAATATATAACACACCGAGATATTGTGAAATATATTTTTTCAAATAAATTTAATATTTTAAATTTTTTTCATTAAATGATGTACCATTTCTATATTAATTTTCACGAAACACTATGTTTATCTTATTCAACACAGAAACTTGGTGTCACATCAGTTACCCGAAACATTGAGTTTAAACGAAACATGATATTCTACTAAAAGATCATTATTTTATATGATATATATCATCTAGACATTAGAATGGATGGAATGAATTGTAATAAAAAATTATTAATAAATATGTTTTAAATAATAATATAAAAATATTTCTTTTATAACAAATTATTTAGAAATTAAACTGAAAACTATTTTAAAATAAAGAAAATTTTCCTTCTAAAATAAATATTTAGGAATTCGAAGGTTTGTTACAAAAATAAAATAAAAATAACATATTTTTGATTTATTTTAATTATATATATATCATACATGGGATATAATATTTATCAATAGTTTATATGTTCTTTTAAATTAAGAAGAAAAAATCCAATTTTATTCTTAAAATTTTTATTTTCCTAAATTGTAGTTTTAACACTTTTGCACACACATTATTAAAATAATTAATAATATGATAGAAAAATTATTTGACATAATAATTATAAATTTTGAAAACATAATTTTATAAATTTATTAGTGATTTTTTTGATAATTTGTAGATTATATAAATATTTTTATGAAGAGTGAAAAATACTCATATATATTATGAATTGTAATTGTTTTGACATTCAAAACGATGAAATAGTTTTGAAATGGTTTTAGAAGAAATATTTGTTCAATAATATATTTATTAATTTCATTTCTAAAAATGGAATCATTTTTATTTTATTGTTTATATAGATACATGGTAATCTAATTAACATTTTCTCTTTGAAAACCATATTTCTCATCACATTTGCAGAAATAAATTTAAAATACAAATTTCAATATAAGAGAATTGAATTTGAAAAAAATGAAACACCATTATGAATCACATTTTTTATATTATACAATCTGATGAACATAAATTTTGACAATAATGAATCAAAGAATAGTAAAATTTTGTAACCACTATTAAAATAAAAATAAATTTAAATGGTGTAAAATTGATGATATAAGTGATCTTAATTAAAAATGTTCTAAAAAATATTTACTAGTCATATTTTCACCATATCTCTTCTTGTATCATTAATGAATCATTTCATATATTTTTGGAATGTACAATGCATGGGTATAAATTTTTATTTTAAAAAATTTCAATTGTTATACTCACCTATCCTATAAAATGTCACCCAATATCTTATCATTTTCACATATTCAAAACCAATTGTATTAGCCATGAGTAGAGAAAATAACATCGAGAAATTAAAACAATCATTGATATTAAAATTTTCATCATAATTATTTTTTAGGAATGTTTTTGTGAAATATCTGTGGTGTTACTTGAAGAAGAGTTAGTTTTATTAAATAAGAGATTTTAAATTATTTATAACACCACCACAATCAATCATTATTAAAAAATAGAGATATAACAAACTTAGTTGTTTTCGACACTTTTGTCAGGGCATGCACATCTGTCTCATTAGGCGGGATGTCGACGCTCTCTGTTTCCCTGCATTCCTACTTTCCAAATATGGGCATCATCTTCTCCTTGATCAAAACAGGATGTTGGGATGTCAGTTCTTCCTTCCATGGATTACATCTCCGAACATGTCACCTACTACGGGTCTACCTTATAGATTTATGATGTTGTTCGTGAAACTCTTCCTAGAGCCATATCTTCATGGACACCACTCATTTACACTGCTTTTTTTCAAGACATTCAATGGGGTCCGGTCAGGGCAGCAACCTTCGGCCAGGGGAGCAGTCTTGTTGGAAATCAATGGCATGTCTGGAGGATGGGACACTGAAATGACTAGGTTTCCTCCCCTTGTTATATTGATTCTAGAGGATGAAGAAGCCCAAGTAATACCTCATTTAATGCAAGGAATTATAATCCATAGGCATGTTTCTGAGGTTTTCCTCAGCTTCCCATTTTTAACATTGGGTATAATGCAAGTTTAACGTCCACTAGAGACGGATCGGACTGATCAGAACACTGATTAGACTGGATCAGATGGGTGAAACCCCTTGAGGGAAAACTTATGTTGGGTCTAACATGTGGTTGACTTTTCGGTTAATGTTAAGGGGAATGAGGAATGAGATGTCATGATTTCACTGGGAAGTGGTAGCTTGAAAAAAAATTAGGATGGATGATAGATCGATTGAATGATGTGGATGGTTAATTGGATGGAGGCTTCATGAGAATGACGATGGTTTTGGGGTTGAGCCTCGAAGAGGCTTCCTACGTATTCAATTGGATTGGAATCAAAGTCCTAATATTTCATGTGATGACTATTTACCCCCGATTGGGGATTTCAATGGATTACCACTAGATGTTGTCGCAATGGCTTACCACTTGAAAAGGATGTCAACGGTTTAATACTGAATAAGGTTACAACAGCTCACCATAGATTGAGGTCCCAACGACATACCGCATGATGGGGTTGAACCAATGTGAAGATGGTCAGTACGACCGGTGGCTGGTGGGCTTGATCCTCAAGAATGATTCCTACATACATTTCCTTAGCAAGAATCAATGGAAACGTAGTTCAAAAGGTTTAGTGGGGCATATAATCTAGGCTACCTAGGGTGTTAATGAACAGACGTGAATGGGGCTGGAACGACTAGGTGAATGGTGGGCATGAACCGCAATCCGGCTTCCTATGTACCCTGCCATGGCAAGGATCAAAGACCACGTAGATCATGGGTGTGGGAACCATCATGAAGGATGGTCAGGACCAATGGATGTTGGGAATGAACCTCAGGGTGGTGTACTACGTACCATTCCTTGGAAAGGATCAAAGTCCACGTAGTTTTGAATACGAGGGTGGGGCTTACACTCTAGTCTTCCCAAGGAGTTGGTGAACCGATGTGAAAGGGATAAGAGCGACCGATGGGTGGTGTTATTGATCCTCATGGAAAATTACGACATACCCTTCCTTGGAAAGGATCAAATTCCTCATAGTTCGGGATATGGTGGTGGGGCTTAAACTCAAGGCTATCTAGGGTGTTGTTGAACTGAATTTAAGGGGTTCGGAACCAGTGGTAGTTAGGATCGAACCTCAGGGATGTGTCCTAAAAACCATGATTTGGAAAAGATCAAAGTCCACATAGATCAAAATAATAATTTTGGGCTTGAACCTCAAAGAGGTTTCCTATGTACCTTGACTTGGTCAGGATCAAAGTCAACATAGTTTAGAATGGGGTTCAGTGAACTGATGTGAAGGAGGACCTGGGGTCTAATGGTGGTTGGGCTTGAACCTGAGGGAGGTGTCCTACATACAATTCCTGATCAAGGATCATATTCCACATAGTTTGGGTTGGTCTTTGGTGCACTGACGTGAAAATGGTCGGGAATAATGGTTTTGGTCTTGAGCCTCAAGGAGGTGCCTATGTACCCTGCCTTGGAAACAATCAAATTTCACATAGTTTAGATGAAAAATCTTGGGCTTGAACCTCATAGAGGTTTCCTATGTACCATTCCATGGAAAGGATCAATGTCCACGTAGTTCATAATGGTTGTCGATGAACCGGTTTGAAGGAGGACCTGGGGTCTAATGGATGTTGGGATTGAACCTCAGGGAGGTGTCCTACATACATTTCCTTGGAATGTATCAATGTCCATGTAGTTCGGTTTGGAGTTTGGTGCAACGAAGTGAAGATGGTCAAGACCAATGGTTGCTGGGATTGAAACTCAGTGAGGTGTCCAACGTACCTTGCCATGGCAAGGATCAAAGTCCACGTAGTTAGGAATGGGGGTCAGTATTACACTCTTGGATTCCCATATAGGATGTCTTGGATGGTGCTTTCTCTAAGCCCACGTGAGTCAGGATCGGTGTGAGAAACAATAGAAATCAAATACCTGACAATCTCATCACGAAAGGTGCGTCTGTGGGAAGTTGATTGGGGCATACAAATGATTGTATCCCAAAGAGGAAACAGTGGCTTATGTGTGGTTAGTTTCCCAAAGTGGAAAAAAGGGCTTATTCATGGATAAAATTCTGAAGGGGTTGGGATTTACTCCATGATGGATTCCCAGGGGTGACAAAGCCCAGCAGGAGAGGGATTTAGCACTAAATAAAGGATGGGTAGGGATACTTCCTCCTGTAAGAAAATATAGGGGGAATACACTAGGGAGGTTTACCTTTACTTGGGGAGGATGCATGGGGTGAAGTAATAGTTTAACATCATGCGCTGAGGCATATAGTGCATGGAATTTTAATGTCCTACAACTCGAATGAGGGATGGTTCACTCCGCACCCCGAGGACATACATAATTGGTACCCTCTGCACCATGTTGAAGAGAATGGATAGGAAATGTCGTGGCTAGGGGGTGTCATGGAGAAAACCATTGTGGGGTCCACATTAGCAAGGATATGTGATGAAGAAATAGTCGTTAGTGTGCCTATGAGAAGAAGCATGAGGTGAAACAACGCAATGGGAAGTTTCATCAAAGGGACTTTGAAATTGCTTCATGCAAACCTGAAGGGCCACATAAGAAAAGGAGTGGCATAGAAAAGGGGTTCACAGGTAGAATCCATGTGAAGCTCTGGTGCCCCAAGAAGTGGAAGGACTCTTCGAATGGATGTGCTTTTAAATGTTCATTCACATAGACAAGGGATGGGGTGTTGGTGCATATGGGAGGAACTTCACGAAATGGAAATGAATTTGTGAATAAATACCTCGCGAAGCAAAGGGTCCATGCAATGTATAGCATTGGGAAGAAACGTGCTTCGCAATTGATAGTAAATCGACCTTGGAACATGGGTTACATGAAAATGTTGGAGATTCACGAAGCGTACGTTCTCCAAAAGGGCACGAGTCCCCTTGGGGATCTCCTTCATCTGTGAAGGCCCGTGGGCTTCACAAAAGTCTTCCCTCTCAGAATAGGGGATCAATTAAGGGCAGGGGGTAATTCATAGAGAAAAAAATACATGGAGGATCACATGGTTGAGAGACCAGAAAAATACTTCATGATTTGGTTTCTTGGAAGAGGAAAGGATGGAGTGTCCATCCCGTGTGCTCGAGGGGTTTCAGGTACTTATAAGCAAGAGGCACTGTGAAGTAGGATTCTCTCAGAGTGAAGATGAAATATTCTTCAAGGTGGGTCGCAAACGTCAAATGGGCTCGCGGAGTTTTCCTGCCTTATTGCTTCGCAAAAGGTCACGAACATCAAAGGGGATCACGGATTAGTACAACCTCCTTGCTTCGCGGTGGTTTGTGAATGTCAAATGGGCTCGTGGAGTAGTCCCGCCACCTTGCATCTGGGTAGGTCCCGAACCTCAAATGGGCTCTCGGAGCATTCCATCCACGTTTCATCATGGTGGGTCACAGATGTCAAAAGTGCTCACAGAGCAGTCCGGCCTCCTTTCTTCATTGCGGGTCGCGAACGTCAAATGGGCTCGTGGATCACTCTCACCTCATTTCTTCACGGAAGCTCGTGATCATCAATGGGGATCGCGGAGTAGTCCCGCATCATTGCTTGGCAGCGTGTTGCAAACGAGTTCTTTTGCCCTAGCTGCAGAGCACTAGGAGCTTCGTGATCCGGCCTCGCAAGGCAGTTCCTTATCTCAAGATGTTCTATTTTCCACCAATTTTGGCATCAACAAATTCCCCCCCTCAGACTGGTAGATGAGAAGAAAATGAGAATCACAGTATGAAGGACCATCGCCAAAATTCCTTGGTTTCCTGCTAAGCGGCCTCGCGAAGGAAGCTTGCAAAACAGCCTCACGAAGAAGGCCCATGAAGCAGGGCTGCAATGCGTGAGCTAGGCATTCTGCTAAGGCAGTCATGGATTGATGCATCATGGATCACCTGGGGCCATCACCAATAAATAGGGGGGGTGAATTCTATTTTGTACTTTTCTCTCCTCCATGATTTCATCTCTCGATGTTGTTGATTCGAGAAACTCTGCATACTCCACAATCACTCATCATAAATTGGGTATTTTTCATCATGGTGCACAGAGAATCTTCATATTCATGTTAATGCACTCTGCATCATGCATCTGTGGGTCAGTCCAAGGCTCCACGATTCCTCTGTCCGGAACGAGCTCCGCGATAGATCTCCACGATCGAGCTTCGTGATCCAGTCTGAAAATTATCTCTGTTTTAAGGACAGGATGGATAACCGATAAGTTGTCAGGTGGGTACATGCGGACGATTCCCAAATGGAAGGGATGTAAATCAGATTGGTTCGATGGTAGTTGTTACAGAGCTATTTTTACCATTATTCACTAGTGTAGCTATTGTCAGAAAGGAAAAGGGGCTACTTGTTGTGTAAGAGGCATCCTTTGTACGGCTTTGGATTGAGGGATGACTTCATTATCCCGAAAGACTGTTGGGACGATCCAGCGTACTGGTTTAGGAGAATGTAGTGCAATCACCAGTGGTTCAGGTTGCCTAATGTCCATTTTGGGGAGAACATTACACATATTACTGCTGATTTTTTTAAAAATCATCTGAACGAAATTGATGGGAATGAATAGTAGAAAGAGAAGCCCCCTCCTCTGTACCAAAAAATTCTAAAAGTGGAAACTAGGAACTCAAATAAAGTATGGTCTAATGAGTGGGAGCTCCTCCAATGTGGCAACTTCATGGAATACTATGCCTGGGCCTATAGGTTAAGCACCTCCAGTGAAGAGTTCAGGGCAGAGTTGAGGAGTGTCGACCTTTATGAGGTGGCTTGGGCCTCCCAATTTCACATCAACGATCAAAATTACTTGATGCCAAATAATTTGAGCTAATGGAAATTTGGTATGAATACCTTCCACCTACATCATGGGGAGGATGGTATCATCATATTGGATGTGCATCAGATCATGGGGGTCCCGATACTGGGAGCTATATACAATGAATTCCTCCCTGTTATGGGTGAATGGGAGGATCTGTATCAGATGCTTCCACTGAAAATGGTGTTGATGAGACTAGTGTCGGGATAGGACATGGAATCAGGGAGATATGTTCACTTCTGATGGTGGTTCAAGCAATTTCTGAAATTCTCATAAAAAAATGATTCCCGGTGAGGCCTCAGACTTGTACATTGGGAGATCAATGAGGAAATGAGCACATGTACTGGTGGCTCTTGGATTATAGCTTGTATAAAACATGGGGTGTTCAACATCAATATTGAGCAGTAGCCAATAGTAAGGTTGGATGCATTCATCACAGATCTCATTTGTGACTGGATCTTGTCGGTAGGGTATACAAACGTAAGTGTGGAATCCAAAACTTTCATCATGCAATCCTTGCTAATGACCAGAGGGGGTGAATCATGGAATTTCGATGCTTTCCAAGATGTAAAAAATGATCTGGCACATCATTGTGGGGAAGAGACCGTCGAGGATATGTGTGACATTTCACCTTTAGTATGTGTGGATAACGACACACATTAGGGAGTTTATGAATACCTAAATTATATTTCTCCTCTCGTATTGAACATTCTCTCATTCATCCTGAACGCCACAGGATGATTCCTGGCTAAGATGACCGTACCATAGGTATTAAACTAAGTCTCCACGGGAAAAGAGTTCAATTTCCACCCATTCCAGTTTCCAATGGGGGCCTTCACAGATGATGGCTATGGGAAAGAACAACACTGGTCTTATCTCCTGTCCTTTCAAGGTGGAGTCCTGGTGGAAAGGTTGGACAGTGATCTGCTCTGCGAGCCGTACTCCCCGCACCAATTTGCCCATCAATTTTGGTGTATGTAGTGACTAACCCCTAGGATTATCTAGGGGTGCACCTTGAAGAGAATCCATGTGTGATGAGACAAATGTAGCTCAGGTTCACTCAAGATGATGGAAAATGAGGAATCAGATGCCTCCGCCCATAGCTGCCATCAGGTTGGTCAGGGAGTATGCACAATGCTATGAGAAAGCCTACTAGAGGGAAATTCTAAATCAACCAACAGTTCGAGCCAGTGATGGTGGACCTTCCCGACCTCATGGATAGGTCCATAAGGCGGCAGGTACATCCCGCAGTAGCGGGGCTACTATGGCGAAGTGGCCCGCACTGGTTGAGGGTGAGTCAGAAGTGGTAGATCTAGTAGTGGTAGTGGACCTAATTGTTTCAGAAGAACATATTCATCCATAGGGGTGGCCACCGAGAGGATTTCGTAGGATATCCACTCACGCTCCAGGGAAGCTGCAACAACACATAGACATGCTGGATGATGTTGTCTTCCCATAGGCATGAGACATCTAGGAAGTAAACCGATAGTTCCTGAGCCCTCCCGAGATGTGGAAACACCTAAAACAACTCTGGATATCCTTTTCGTGGATATTCCCTATCAGGGCCGGATTTGCGGTGTCCCAGGAGGAGGGAGAGGAGTACCTGGAAGAGGTGGAGGACATTGTGCATTCTCGTGGTGCTCCACATCTAATGACAGACCACATCATGTTGCTGGTCGACCGTAAGTTCCTTCCACAATTACCGGTCACTAAACTGAGAGAAATATTTCCTCTACCAGAAGAATCAGACAAGTCCTCCTGGGGGATGAGGCTAGTAGAGGGAGCCCGTTGGAGGAGGGTGAAGTTGGCAATCATGGCATAGACCTTGGAAATTTTTCTTAGGAACTCAAAGTAAAATCATGAATCCACTCTCCAGGATCATTTTTTAGACTATATTGAACCATCCATTAACATTTAAATTTTGCAGGAAAGCATAATTCACATAAACCATTCCCGACCCTTAAAGGGTGTAGATGTAGGGCCTTTAGTGTTCACCCCTGTGGCTGCATCAATTGCTAAGTCTGGTGGGGCCTGGGCACCTGAGGTGACTCCTCCAGAGCATTTAGATCTTCTGGTAATATACTAGGGGCCATGCCTCGGGGTCCTGATGACATCGACCCAAGAATGAGTCCATGAATTCGATCTCTATAAGTCCCCTATACCAATTTTATGACTGTCAACCCCTGACCATGTTAACTAACGTTCATGTCCCTTTTCGGTACACACAGTACTTCAAATGGATTGGGTTTCCTTAGCGAGGTTGTTTAAGTCTTCTAGAAGCATCTTTCCTAGATGAGTGCTAGTGATTGTGGTGGAGGATATCCATACCGACCGAACCTTGGAACTCCTGATCACTGGTGGGACCATTAGTGAGGCTGGGTTTGAGATCATTGTGGTGGGATCAGATGATGAGGATCAATCAGAAAACTCAGGTCTCGCCATGCCTGATCAAACACTAGATGAAGACCACGTTGCAGAGTTATTAGAGGCTTTCCCCAAGTATGAGATTGAAAACCATGCTGGCTGGGACGAGACGACCTCTGATGAAGCGGAAAACATAATAGTTTATCGCCAATCAAGGAAGCGGATCAAACCCTACATTGATGAACCCCCCCCCCCAAGCACTATGGATGGATGAGATGGACAGACTTCGCTCGGGACTATGTGATCTATGTACACGGGGAGTATATTTCCAACATCCTCACATGATCATCAAAGATCCTACGGAAGAGAAGATTTGGGAGCATGAGTGTGGTCTCATTGTTTGTTGGAAGTGGAGGAAAGCGTTGAACATCATGAGGTTATAGGAGGCTGAAAATGAGGTCCAGTGGCTACAGATTCGGGTGGACATGCACTCGGCCTCCCAAAAATGAAATCTGAGCTAATATTGCGATTGAAGGTCCAACTGGTACAGGATGAAGAGGTCATGAAGTGATCCTCCGATGAAATGATCGTCATCCAGACCAGTGTGGAGCAAGCCCATATTGAGGCTAATGAATAGAAACCCATTACTACCAAGGAGGAGCGGGAACTGAATAGGTGGTAGTAAGTCCTGGATTCCACCAGCCTGAGGGTGGCAGAGATGCTTTCCTCATTTGAATATGTTAACCTGTCCACAGGGGAAATTGACCCTCGGGTAATGTAATGTTTCCAAACCCTCAAAGGTAATATCATGGTTCAATTATTTTATTATTGTACCATGCATGATTTCCATTATTTTTATTGGTTTATTGCACTCCCATGATATTCCTGATGTGTCTAGCGATCATTCCCCAATATCACATGGGTTGGGCCCGATGCGAGAAACAAGGGATAAACACCTTATCACTCCATACAAATGTTGGAGTGAAAACAAATCTTCTAGAATATGGGGGTTTGAACAACCAATCCAGATTCTTGGGAAGAGAATGGAGTGACCTGACTGGATAATGAAGCTCTCAAAACATCTAAATTACCTTTTTCCCAGCATGCACTAGTTCATGAATGGGGTAACGCCAGGGGCACTGGAATAAATCTAAACAAGGGGAATTGAATGTTTAAATTACAATACCGATGATTTGAATGACTGCAGTGATGTCATGAAATTTTTTAATTATAGTTGACCCATTTGAAACATAGTATGCTTATTGCGATATCTTAAAATGTTGATAACAAATTGGGGCCTACCGCTGACCGTATTTGAAACACGAGGACTGACTCAAAATGTCATCCATTATACATACATAATATTAGCCTAAGATCATAGTTGGGCCATAGGCCCTGCATCTATACTGTTAGGTGGTTTTTCTAGACGTGAAATATGGTGATGATCTTAATAAAGAGAATTCAAAGCATGGAGAGTGGAGTGATGGGTCGTTTGACTAGAGACCAAAACTCTTGAAATTATGCCACCGGGGTGGGAACACATTAGGTGTGTACATCAGTCTGATTAGGGATCAAACATACTTCTGAACAGGACCACTCTAATGTGGAATATGTCGCCTCCAAATGTTATCTAGAGGCATCCTGATCTTTTTCAGAGTAAAGTTGCAATTTCGTGGACTCCCAAAAGTGATCAGGTCAAGGGACCGATAAAGGAGGGGGAAACAAGAATTATGGTTCCTCAGGATAGACCTGGAGACATGATTTTTAGGGGTTCCTACGTATCCCATGTGAATTTGAATAATTCCAAACATAGTTCTTGGGGAAATGTGTGGTTAGAGACCAACACATGTAAGGAGAACTCTCTTTGAAGAGGAAACTGACGCATCCCATGATTAGCATAGGGCCTCCCAAACTTGGTTAGGGTAGAAGCACAGTTTAGTGTCATGGGTTGAGTACATATAAACTCATGCAGTTCAACGTCATATGACAGGATGTGGAGTGAAATGAAATATCCCTTAAAGGGAGTATGTTTCATGCTAGCTATCAACCCAACGTGAATGAGGACGTGGTATCCAGAACACACCACATATCCTCTGAGGAAACTCTTCAGGTCAAGGGACCAAGAGTGAGAATTAGGCTGGGCCCGAAGCAAAGAGGTCAGTCGTTCCGACGTACCCCATGAGGATGGGAATCAGGCCATATGTATTTCAAAGAGATCATTTTAATGCCATGCGGTATGAGGAAAGGAATATGAGGCAATGGATGTGACAGTACACGTCCTACCAGAACTACTAAGCCCATGTGAGTCATGCTCAATGGGGTAAACAAGATGTATTGATGGGAATTTCATAGAACAGGAAGGCACATGTTATGGATGATGGGTAATTAGATGAATTACATCCCAATTATGCTGACCCACGTATATAATGCACCTAAATGCGAGGAAGAGTAAAGTTCAGCATGTGGGAATTACACTTGAACATATGGGAGTGAAAACATGTGAATCAGGATGCTCGAGATCTGGACCGCAATGATGGTGGTATGCCGATAGGGGATAGATGATGACCATGTTCAAAACACAACCACTATATAGTGTTATCTGGGAATGGGGACATATAGATGAGGGTCAACCGCTAACCATGTTTGAAATGCAAGACATGTCACAAATGTCGTCCGGGGTCTTTAGGGACATTGGCCTGAAACTACAGGTGAGCCGAGGTAGCATGAAACCAGGCCATGAAGGTGATCCCTTAGGATGGGGAAGGGGATGTGGATCTATTTAATTGGCTCACGAATCATGGACATGGAACTAGGGGAATATCCCCATGAAAATTCCACACATCGGGTGCTTTGTCACAATGCATCTGAATATGACTGTAAGACGTATCAGATAGAGGGAGTCAAGTTCCTACCCAAGGAATAGGGTCCTGGGATTCCACCCTTTCAACCTAAAGTCCTGGGGTGGATCATTAAGGGGAGATTGATTGGTTGTACTGTGTGTAGCACAATGAAACAGGAAAATGTGACATGTAGTTCCCATAGGGAGATCATAGTTTAAGGTCATAGACCTCGGAAAACATTGGGAAAAGATATGGTAATCACATGGTTCTGCAATTGACAAACCCAACATGAATGAGAAACTATGAGGTAATCTCTACCCCACATATTTCTAGATGAGTTTTGGCATAGAGGACAAAAAATAAAGGACATGATTTGTAGATTCATGGTGCTGGACCCGGAGACAAAAATGCTTGGGCTTCCTACATATCCCATGAGGATGGGAATCAAGCCATACATAGTTCTAGAAAATGTAATGCAGTTTAATGTCTTTCAGCAAGGACACGGAGTGGTCTTAGTTTATGGTCATAGAGCTCAGACCATGGATGGTAGGAAAGGTGAGAGACACATGGTGGGGTAATTATAAAACCTAACAAGAATGGGAACCTCGAGTCCCGACCACCACGTGTTCCATTGGTAGGTTTTCGGTCAAGGAACTAAAAACAAAAGTTAATATAAGCATGAGGTAAAGTGTATGGGTATTCCTGTATACCTGATGAAGATGAGGGTCAAGCCACACATAGTTCTTATGATGGAATGATGGGATACCAATTCCAGGTATAATAATGTTGTGCGGGTATGACCCATACACAAAAAGAAGTGTTATTTGATAGATCTTGTTTTCCCTTTAGGATAAAGGAGTGATTTTTATCTAGTGATTGACTTAGGATTAAAATTATAGGCATCTCCACAAAATTCAATTCATGTGAAGGTGTTGAAAAATAGTATGGTACATGACTAATACCAAACATGATGCCTCTTGGAGTGAGGATATCACAGTGCAGTGGTGTTTTTCATCCTGTGTCTAGGAAGATAATTTCATAGTTTAGGGTCATGTGATGGGATCAACCATGCATGTATAATGTCGTATAGGATAGATGCAATAATTTTGAGTCATTTAGGACATGGTATCATAGTATAAAGTCATATGGATTATATATATATAAGAAGGATGAGGTTTGAAATGGAATGTGCACGAAGTGATAAAGAATACCATACGTGAATGAGGATGAGGTCCATATCCTACCATGAAAGATTCCATAAGAGAAACATCAGGCTAATGGTCCAGAATGAATTAACGGACATGGGATAGTAGAAAGCTGGCTCTCAGTTGAGCTGGACATAAAGACGAGAAGTCCAAGTGTTTCAACATATCAAATGGGAATGGGAATCAAGATGTACGTAGTTCTAAAAGCGATCTTAGTTTATGGTATTAGAGCTCAGAGAATGGAGGAAGCGAGACCATTCCATGTGAATACCTCAACCTGATCCTTATGCCCATGTGAGTCAAACTCTTTGGGGAAAACAAGGCCATAAGTGGTTTTTTGCAAAACATGGAACACACGGCAAAGGGAAGTCGGTGTGGAGCCCCAAATGATTACTTTACCATGAAATTAGTACTTCCAAAGTGAGAATGATCACAAAGGGATAGTTCCATGTGTGTCAAAATTATATTTGGAAATGATGAGGAGGAGAAGGATGTGATTCACATAACCACCATTCATGGCTTGATGGGGATGGCATGACGATGGAGGATAAATGTAGACCGTTTTCGAAACACATCATCCACATCACGTTGGCCTGGAAAGGGAACAACCAATGAGAATCAACTACTGACCAAATTTTCATTGTGGGACTTGTATCAATTTGTTACTCATAACCCTTGAGGTTGTTTCCCGTAATGGTAGGAGGGTCCTTGGGCCGATCATTCATTCCATTCAGGGTGACCATTGGATGTGAAAGGTGATGGAATCCCTAATGAAGGCCAACACGAATCCTGAGAGATGGGTTAAACCATGTCTGGGTAGAATCTCACATTCCCTGTGCTTATCCAATGTACCCTTGGTCACATTTGTGAATCACTGATGAGGGTCAAGGGGCTCATCTTGAGAGTGGCCAACTTGAAAAGACTAGTATAGAACAAGGGGATATAGAACTCTCAGCAGGGAAAAGTACATGGTGTGGTTGTTACAAACCTAACATGAATGAGGAAATAGTCCCATGCCACACCATATATTACCTTCCATAAGAAAGGGTAGTCCAAGGGGGGAGGTGAAAGGGAGATCTGAATGTTATGGGTTTGAACCCAAAGTTGAGTCGTTCTTGCGGTTCTACATATCCCATGAGGATGGGAATCAAGACACATGTAGGTCTTGAAGGACTTAATGTGCAGTTTTCCATCATGTAGTAAGGACACAAATGTGTAAGATACCCCGCACAATAGAGGTGTATGTAACTGAAAGTAACCTGGCGTGAATGAGGACATAATCACATAACACACTGTACCATCATGATTGAAAACATGGGTCAGGGCCCAAGAAGGCCAAGGGGCCTGATGCTGGGCCTCAGACATGATGTCTCGGCCAGTTTGCAGCTTAACGTCTTGAAATGAGGATGATGTAAGGGGTGAGTTACACCAAACAAGGGAGGTGTACAGCGTGGTGAGTAACTCGACATGAACGAGGACATAATCCCATATAACACCATACAACCCCATGTGATAACATTGGATGGGGGCCTCAGAAGGACAAGGAGCCTGAGGCTGGGCCTCAGATAGGAATTCCCAGCCTATTTTCAGTTTAACGTCATGCAATTAGGAATATGGTGATCTTAGATTAGGGTTATAGAGCTCAGATCGTTCATGCCTAGTTTAATGTCATATGCATGGGACAGAAGGGTAGAACCATCATGCATAGGGAAGACCACCAAGCAGTAATGATGATTGAAGACAACTATTGACCAGGATCGGAACATAGTATCTTCCATCATGTGAACGAAGTTTAGGTCAAAATATTGATCATCGACCATTGACCATATTCACAACATGATACTCGTACCAATTTTCCGCCCGCAATCCTCTATGAAATTATCCCATAATGGTAGGAAATCACTTGAGCTGAGAGTACATGCTATTCGGAGGCACCTCTAGATATAGAGGACGACGGGAACCCAGATGATGGGGCATGTAGAGCATGGAAGGGAATGTGCTAATGGGATAGATGATAAATGAAGTGAGTGATGTATCAAGGGTATATGTGTGTCATCGTGAAATACCCCAACATGAATGAGGACATGAGTCCAAACCACACCACACAGTCCTAAATGAGAACTTGGGCGAGAGGCCATAAAAGGCCAAGGGGGCAGAGAAGACCAAGGTGCCTGAGGCTAGGCATCCAGACCAACTGTAGCCATATGAACTCTTATGTGGTTACCCCCTCATCGCAGCTCTTAAGCCCATGTGAGAAGTTCTTGGTGGGGGAATGAAGGATCCGGAATCTACTTTTTCCCAGTAAGGGTCTCAGAACTGGCATCTCCCAAAGGTAATTCACCATATTGAGATACAACAGTGTAGAATGAACCAGTACACTCACTGTTTGAGACATCTTAGGGTGGATCGAATGAAAAGGGATAGTTGTTGACCATATTCAAAAAACCACGTCTTTTTAGTGACCTTGAATGGGAACAATAAATTTTCATTGACTGTTGACCATATTTGCAACACAGGACATGTATCAATTTGTTGCTCAACATCCTCGAAGGAATTGGCCTGAAGTGGTCGGAGAGCCCTTGGGCCTAGAATCACTACCATTCGAGGTCCCTTATGGATGGAAAAAATGATGGAGTCCCATTAAAAGTAGTGGGTGAAGCATAGCTATGCCCATTTGTGATAGAGGTGGACACCTCCGGGGAGTGGGACATATGGAGGTATTGAGATGAGCTCGATGTGAATTGGGGGAAAAGCCAAAACCGCAACATATGTCTTGACCTAGGGGTAGATTCTGGCATTTGGGCTAGGCCAATAGGTGAAATGCTCAGGTGTACCTATGTATCTCATGAGGATGGGAATCAATCCTTACATAGTTCTTAAATGCCATGCAGTTTATCGTCGTATAGTGAGGACATGAGATGATTGAGGAATGGGGAGTGGCCACATGGTGTGACTGTCATAATCCTGGAATGAGTGGCACAATGGAAACCGACACCATATCATTCAAGGATCCTCCAAGGGAACTATACCAAGGGGGGATAGTCAAAGAGAAGAGTTTTGGGGCTGGGATTGAGATGAAATTCTTGAGTGTTCCTATGTATCCTATACGGATGGGAATCAAGCCACTCATAGTTATAAGGGTGTAGTTCAACATCTTGCTGGATGACATACAATTTAAGGTCATGCTGGACATTTTAAATTTTACAGTCATGTAGGACCAAATAGTTAGAGTCATTCTGGACTAAAAAACTTAGAGTCAGGTCGGTCTATCTATCTAAGGCAACGTATTGCTTGAGAAACCTGGAATTTTTTGGAGGAGTTATATGCGCACCATCCATGGTCACTATGGAGTATGAACCATTGGGTTAAATCCTATGAATTATCTATGGTCCTTCCCATTTGGGATCAAACTGGGGTTGTTTCCTTCCAGGTATCATTGGTGTCCTGAGGGCTAATACCAACTTTCCTTACAAGAGGGAGCGAATAAGAACATTCTTGTTGAAAACTCATGAAATCTTATTTTGATGCCTTTATAGATTATGATGAGCATGAAGCCTACTCTCGTTGAGTTCTTCCAAATCAATGAGATGAATTTCAGCTACCTCATCTGGCACAAGTTGGTCATATACTTCTATGTGTTATGAAGGTTGTCGGATCTCGATGGGTGGGATGACCTCAGTTTCAGACACCAGGGAGTGTGGAGTCACCTTGGGGGTTTACGAGTTGTTGTCTGGTAAGGCCAGAGAGAAATGGGGAGCTTGTTTAGCCAGCTCTTCTTATTCTTACCAAGCATTTTCTGAAAAATTTTAGAGAGGGTCCTATTGGATGCCTATATCATTCCATTTTCATATTCGAGGTTGTAGGGGGTATGGTATGAACAGATGTTGTACATTCCGTAAAACTTCTTCAAATCAAATGCTCAGAAGTTGGTGTCGTTATCGGTGAGGAAAGTGTGAGGGACTCCAAACCGGTAGATGATATTAGAGCTCATGAAGTCGATGATAGAACATTCATTGACCTCCTTGAGTGGAACTACCTCTTCCCACTTGGAAAAGAAATCTGTAGCAGTCAGGATTAATCTTCACTAGTGAGCGGTCACTAGGGGAAATGGTCTTGTGACATCGTGCCCCCACACCAAAAATGGCCAAGAGTACTTGGTGGAGTAGAGAGGTTCTGGCAGACGATGCATAAAGCTATCTTGAATTTTGAATGCATGACATCATTGGGAAAATTCGATGGAATTGTGGATCATAGAGGGCTAGAAGTACCCCAGTTTCATGATCAGATGGGACAGATTCAGCCTAGTCTAGTGGGCGTCGTAGGAACCGACATGAACCTCCTTCATGACCTGAAAAGTATCGACTCCTTGGATTCGAGGGAGGAGAACACCATCAAACCTGCTCTTGCAGAGGATCTTCAAAGACCGTTTCCACTCTGAAGTGTAAACTGTAGTGCTCGGTGTGAGATTCTCTTACACTCGGCTCGATCAACTATGAGGTTACCATTTTGGAGATACATGAAAAAGGGGGTTCCCTAGAATGAAGTAACTTCAACCACTATGTCTGGGGGACCTGGGGGTCCTAATGTGGAGCCTCTGGTAGTAAGATGTCTTACTCGTAGGCCGTTGTCATCATCTGGGGGGACAATAGCAATGACTCTCTAAGGTTTCATGTGGATAATCTGATCATCCTGCTTAGGTTCTGCATGTGATGCAGCCAGGCCAGCCAGGGCATCAGTTCGACCATTCTGAGATTGACGGACATGTGTAACTTTTGACTGAGATGAAAATTGGGCCATTTGATGGTGGGTACGCTCCCACAATGGTATGAGCTCTGAATTTCTAATGACGTAGTCACCATTGATCTTCGTGGTTAATAGTTTGGAATCCCCTTTCACATGAAAATGTGGCACATTGATCTTGAGGGCCAGCTCGAGGCCAGTGATAAGAGCATGATACTCTGCCTCATTTTTGGTGCAACCTTATGTCAACAAGAATGAGTATAGAAGAATGTCTTGTGCCGATGTAATAAAGAAAATAACCAGGCCTAATATATTCAGACTGGGATCATTGAGCCTCCTTCCGGTTTGGCATCAGGAAGAACCATCGATGTTCATCTGCAAGAAAGACATGACTTGGTCCACTGAGATGATTTCCTCATTGGTGTAATCGATATCCAAGGACTAGTCAGTATGATCCTGGTGGGGAACAAGGAAGACCTCCAATACTTTCCCCTTAATTGATTTTTGAGGGAAAAACCTTATATCGAACTGCTGCAGAATCACTTCCCACCAAGCTAGACGACCTGTCAATATGGGGCGGTTCATAATGTACTTCAGTGGGATTACCCGAGACACCAGCTGTACCTCATGGTTCTATAAGTAGTGTCACAATTTTTGAACTACGAATACCTACTCAAGGAAACTCTTTTCTATGGGGGTGTATCTGGTCTCTATATCGATGAGAATATGACTGAGGTAATAGAGGTTATATTATATCCCCCCATTGTTCTTCTGGGCGAGAAGGGTGCTGAGTGATCATTCAGGGTGGTCACATTAAGAACCCATGGAATTCTGGACACAGGTAGTATTAATACCGGAGGTTTGAGGAAATACCGCTTCATTTCCTCGAACACATCCTGTCACTCTTCATCCCATTTGTAAGTGGTTCATTTCTTCATGAGCTGACAAAAGGGCTTACACTTGATGGCCATATTGCCAATTAATCGGCATATGTAGGCTAAGTGGCCTTGGAAACCTCATAGCACCCGAATATTGCTCGGGGGAGGAATCTGACTAATGGAATTGAACTTCTATGGGTCGATCTCGATGCCCCTATATATGACAACGAAGCCAAGAAGTTTCTTAGAGGTGACTCCGAAAGAACACTTAAATGGGTTCTTCTAAATATGGAGAGAATGGAGAAGCTGAACACTTTCTCATGATCCTTGAGATGGTCCCGGTGTTGGAGGTATTTTACCACCAGATCATCCTCATTAAATTCCACCAATGTCTCGATGATTGGTATAAATATGTGGTGCATGGCCCACTAATAGGTTTCACTAGCTTTCTTCAAGACTAAAGGCATAACAAGGTAAATGAATGTACCTTGGGGAACCATGAAATTTTTTTGACACCTTGTCCTCAGGGGCCATTCAGATATGGTTATATCTTGAGTAACCATCGATGAAGGAGTGGGCTTGGAACCCAGTTGTAGCATCGATCAAAAATTCCATCATAGGAATGGGAAGATCATCCTTTAGATAGTGACAGTTGAGATCCCATAAGTTGATGAAGACTCTGATCTATCCATTATTATTCCATTTTGGTATGATTTTTTCCATTCATTTGGGGTACTGGACCTCCTTAACGACATTTCCTTATTGAGCTTGTCAACTTCGGCATCGACCATGACACCATGATAAGGGTGCATATTTCTGGGAGGCTGCTTCAACCCACAATGATTTGCTGGAACACTGAGGCGATGGACTTCTACATGAGGATCTAATCAGGTAATATCATCGTAACTCCAGGAAAACACTTCACGATGTTGTTTCTGGAAGATTACATATCATTATTTCTACTCAAGAGGCATGGAAGCACTAATAAATGTGGGTCTCGGATATGCCTCGCTACTGAGAATCTCCTATACGAGTTCATTTTCTGTTGCAGAGACAACCTCTTCAAAGGATGGGGAGCATCCTCCAAATCCTCTTCCTCACTTGCAAAGGGATCCCCAGTGGTAGTAGATTCATCTGGGTCAGTAGATTCTGATGGGAGGCTGGTACCAGCCTGAGCAGCAGTGGTCACTACATCGGGATATTCATGTACTACCAAAACCATAGCAATAAAGGCTGTCGACTCAATCTCACCTGGTCTTCGGATCATGGGGCCACACATGATGATGTCAATGCAATTGTGGCATGTCAAATTGAGAAAGTTGATTCTAACCTAATGAAACTGGAAAGTATGATGTATCGTTGTTTCCATGGGATTGACATCATGATACATTATGGGTGTAGGAGGCTATGAGATCACCTAAGCCTGATTTTTGTAAGAATATGCAGTGATCTTTCACCTTCTCTTAGACTTGGAAATATGATTCCCCTTGTAATAGAGACAACAAAACATTGACCCATATCAGGGGTCGTGGCCTCTAATTGATGGATCAGGAAGACATAGGCATCATCCAGACTTTCCTAGGGGTGGGTTTCGACCATAACGGGCTCAACCTCACATGCCTTAATATTTTTTCCCATGATCTTGTAATATTTAACTTCTAGATAGCAGGCATCACAAGAGGTGAATAGAGACACATCACCATTGAGTATGGCTACTCGACCATTAAGGGAGTAATAGAGGCACCGGTGATATGATGAGGGGACTACCACCTGTAGGTGGATCCATATTCTTCCCATCAATGCATTGTACGTGGTGTCATGGGAGAGAACCATAAACTCGGTACTAGAAACATGGCCTCTGAAATGGGTCTTGAAATGGAAATTTTTGATCGGGGACTCCTTAGTCCAGTCGTATCCCTAGATTCGTTAGTAGAAGGGATTTGGGTTACCCTCGGAGAACCCCATCTTCGTCAGTGTCTTTGTCAGGATAAGGGGGATCCCAGAGATCATGTCGATAAGACAACTAGGGACCTCCACACTGTTGAACTGACTGGTGATGTACAGTGGGTGAATGTGCCATGGTATGTGAGTGCCTTCATATTCTACAGAGAATGAGAAAATGGCCGGATAATTAGCATTCTCAACCGCTTCAGCAAGAAGGGATTATGTAGGTCCTACCTCCATCTCAAATCAGAGGGGGATTCATAAAGCATCAGTGAGGGCCTCACGCATATATGACGAGATGTGAAGGGCCTAATGGATGGAAATCCGAGCTAGAATGTTTGAAAGGTGCTATAGAACATCATACATCTATGCCAGGTGGGAGCATCTGCTTGCAAGAGGTCATTCTATGACAGGATGTCTGGCGGGCCCTGCCGGCTGGGCCGACAACTGACTAGTGTTTGGCATACCCTGCTGCTAACTTGTCAAAGAACGCAGAGTTACTACCGAATGAGGGAGGGACAACTAAGTCCGACCTATAACAGGGAGATGCTGGTCACGGCATGGTCAAAGTGGATCTTCCTGATTCAGTAACATAAACAGTGGTGGAGGCAGGCTTAATGACACTAGGTGAAGAGGCTGCACGTGCTGAGCTATGCTCTGGGTCTGTCGTCTTGTCTCAGTGGCACGAACGGCCTAGATGGATGTGATAACTAATGCGCCTTGATGACCAATATGTTTGTGGATCCATTGACATGTTCATCGGCTGGAGACATTGGGGAGGTTCGCATGGAGCTCCCTGTCGTCGAGAGTCATATAGGGATTTATCGACTCCACATTACTAACCAAAGCATATCATTGACTATCACTTAGAGAGTCCTCCATTACTGGGCAGATTCTGGGAGGAATTCCCATCTCTATAGGCATGAAGCCACTGAGAGTGCGAGAAAATGATTCCTTTGGCGGGGCACATTGCATTCCCTTGCACTGTCGATGCTTGTTCTTCTGGGAAGGGGCTAACAGAGAAGATGATGCAGAAGTCGTGACTGCAGCTTTTGAAGGATCAATCTAATTCATGTTTGAATGAATGATCCAATGGGGACATGGAACATTTTACGATCCATCTATTCATCATATATTTGGGACTTTCCGTTAAAAACCTACTGCCACTAGACTTCGTTGTTGTTGTTGTTATATGTCCTTATGAAGACACCTGCCTCTTATGCATGGGTTGGGATCATCCTGACTATGTTGTTATCATCCTAGTATTTTAGCCAGTCTTTTAACATATATAACTTCTTGAGTTTGTGCCCCAGGATCCGGTGATAGGGGAATTAGTTGTGGTGATCAGTGAGGATCACCTCTTCTAGCCTTATACACTTAGGAAAACACTTCATCCCCTGTTCCAAGGAAATTCAGAAATAGTTGGGGACCTGATTCTCACTGAATGAGTAGGTTCAGTTTCTTTGGACCGGAATGGGGGGCCTTGGATCTTGTCCCTGACGAGGAGATGGAGGAGCATGTTGTGGAGGCGAAGCTAGATTGTCCCACCTAGGTGGTGGCAATGCATTACACAGGAGCACCTGCTGATTTTGAGGGGGGGGCACTGCTGGGCTAGAGGCTACATCTGTGGTGGTTGGCCTATAAAATGTTGGATATGCAGATCCACTAGTAATAATTCGATATATCTGTTGGCCTCTATTTTGGCCACCGAGGCAGGCTCAGTTCTGAAAAACCTTCTCATGGGAATTGTGGGAGGCAACAGACATGCCTCGCTGACCTATTGCAGGGATTCTTCCAAGTGCTGGGACTTGTCGAAGATTTCTCCCAATACCCCTAGTTAGATCTATGTTATCAGAGTGGGATCCAGTTATGACTTGACATTTCCTACACACATCATCAATAATTGCTCCTCAGTCTTTGGCCTGTCAAAGGAATATTAAAGCCCTTCCCACTGGGTGATAAAGTCTATAACATGCTCATCAGGTCTTTTTATCACCTGAAGTGGACTATGAGCTCGTTTTCTATGTGGTGGAGCAGAACTAGTAGAGGAATTTCTTGCAAGGTCCTCCCATATGGTCACCGATTTGATGGGGAGCTGGTTGTACTAGACAAACACAAGCCCTTCCAATTTCTGTACGAAGAATCAGATCCTTGCGGCCTCCAGATGCACTGGAGTCCCTAAAATGGGCCCACACCTTATGCTGAAGTAGGCCAATAGGTGTGGCGGGTCCCCGGTCCTATTGAAGGGGGAAATGGTGGGATTATTGAATCCCGGTGGTGATGGAAAATCATCCACCCTTGCTTTATATGGCATTCCATTAGAAGGGATTACCACGTTTCGTGTTTCTAATGTCTCAAGGCTATCAATGTGTGCTACCATTGTATCATCTGGGTGGGGATCCCTATCTTGATGGGGGTCCATAACAACAAGTCCATTGGAGGGTTCTTCAACACAATATGTAGGCCCAGCGGCTTGTGGAACGGCTGGTGGCATGACCCTCAGGGTGGCAGGGGGTGCCTGAGCTGGTTGCCAAGGATTTTCGTGTCGTTTATGAGGGTTTTGCAGGAAATAATGTTCCCTCTTTCCATTTGATCTGGATTTAGCCCTGTATGTGGGAGTATCATGGTCAGGGTTACCATGAGGTATCTCACCAAGGGGAAGTCGTTCCTCCCCCTCCTGTACTAGACTATGATTTTTGTAGTCTGGAGATTACTCTACAGCGATTTCATCTTGGAGGCTATCGACCAAATTTTTCTGCTCGGAATGTTTTTCATTAAATGTGTCCTTCTCAAGGTCCTCTTCCAACTTCTGCACTATGGTGGATGGGTCGGATTGTTTGGCATGCTCGATGTGCTCTTTACCCTTACCGGAATTCTGGCTGAGAATTAATTCCTCAGTGGGCAGAGAGAGACCCAGCTGATTCCTCTATTGGTGAGTAACACATCCAAATATGTCCAATAGTAGTGGCATGCCCATGTGGGTAAGTCCCCATCAAGAAGATCCAACTCAACCTCCTCATCCAATATGTTGGCCATTTTTATCGTGACCATTAATAGGGGCATGTTCTCAATAATTCCTACCATGTCGGGCTGCCACCATATAGGACCGAAGAGGAGGGAAACATACAACCCCTAACCACTTATTTTCATTTGGGGGGGGGATGCCTCCTTGATTTTTTTAGAGTATAATGAATCTCTGAATGCATTGCTCTAGGAGGACCTTACGACGACCGAGTGACTTGGGGCACTGGGCCACAGGGAGTGCAGCCATATCGACTAGACGACATTGGTCTCCAATGTCATCAATATGCGCTTGGATACTAGGTTAACCAACTCGTTGATGATAAATATGAAATTGCACCACACAGGGGGTTTGACGAAAACAATCAACCTCCACTGGGGTGAAGGATTCTAGCACACAAAAATTCAACGCTGCCACATGCCAGAACATATCGGGGAAGTGGTATGCAATGGGGATGTTCCATAATCACCTCTACATAGATTCAAGGTCTTTAGAATAATTACCCCACTTTTCAACAACGAGTTCCTGAGGAACAGGCAGCGGTACTGAGGTAGACCTTTGGGAAGGCAGGCCGACAGTTGGAGAGTACGGCGAACTGGCAGACTAGCCACTGACTCTCGGGCTGTCTTCCGAAGAGTGTAGTGACATGGACTCTACATCACGATAATACAGGTTGATGGCCACAGTTCCTAGATCCTGGGATACGACTACTGCCAATAGGCCACGATGCAGCTCTCCCGCCATTGGTCCCCAAAATAGCTCTTTGTGATCTCTTGTGGAGGTAGAGAGTGCTTCTGGTGACGAAAATGGTGATTTCATGACTGTGACCTACAGGGTTGCAAGATTTTCATTTTCTTCGATATACCTATGGAGGGAGGCAGGAATACTATGGACCTCGCATTCTAGGAGTATTAGGCTGATGCGCCTAGTTCCTACCCCAGCCCTTGACTCGGATGAGAGAGGGGAGGGTTCCCCAGCTGAGTCATATTCCACTTCAGAGTCTGGGAAGTGGAATGGTCTGATCTCTAACCGGACCTTCTCAGAATTCATATTATTGTGGCAATTACCTTCCTTCCTACCCCTTGGTGGCTCCTTGACACAGGGTTGATTTCTAATATGAGGTCCTTCTGCTCCACTGGTGTTGAGGCAAAGAGGGTTTCCACCATATTAAGCTGGAGTGCGAGGAGAACTGGGACAAACGACAAAGGATAAAAGGGGATGTCCTACATGGATAGCGCTGAAGTGGGAATGACCGCTTCTTGAACTAGAAGGAGCATTTGGATGACCTCCATGATTGTTTCCCTTGGTGACATGATAGTGAGGAGTTTCCTTGTACCGGTCTAACTGAACACAGGTAGCACCTTAGTGTAGGGTGCTAGTGAGGTGAGGTTGGGATTCACCCCTCCAGTTTCCAAGGTAATGAGGTACTTCGCCAGGTTATAAGAGGACATGTAGATGATCCCCATGTTTAATAGAGACTATATGTGCAATGTCCCTACACCGGTAGGAGGGGGAAGGAGGAATGACTCCATACCCAGTGTAATGGGAACAGGAGAGACTTATGTACTGAGTGTCACCACTGTGGGGAAGACCCTCATTTAGTTTGATGGTGGAACAAGGCAAAACTCTATTTCAAGCCTCAAAGTGGGGAATACAAACTCTCTTGGTGGTAGTGATACTGGGAGGTCCTCCGTACTTGGTGGCATCGCTACAGGTTAGTTTGCAGTGGACACTGCTTGCGTCGGTGAACAAGAGAGTTGACCCAACCTACCCGTGGGGTAGTTAGGGCCTCGGTCTTGGATGGGAATATAAGTGCCCCTACATAGTGTATTTATGGAACTGATGATATGTGTCGGAAGTGGGTCGGGAAAGAGTATCCACTGATATTGATGCCCCTTGGCGAGAGTGCTCTGCAGCATGCGCCCGATGCTGGAGTCGGGTCAGACGAACCGAAGCTGGTGGTGTAGTTATGTGGCATACCAGCTCTTCATCGGACAAGATCGGGCAGCAGTGCTAACACGGCTAAGTGGGAGCTCCCATTGGGAGCCCTTGGAATGAGACTCTGACTAGACTGGGTCATAACTCACCTACCTTGTTAGAGTAAGGAAGGGAGTCGTAAAAAAATTCTGAGGAGAGGCTCCCAAAATTTTTATATGTCAGCATGGGGAGCAGAGGAACCCTTTGCGGCCCTTAGGGGTAGCGTTGATGATGAAGCACATACGCCTCCAGATCCAGACGATCCATACCCTAAGTTGGGATTATGGCATGCTATTCATAGCAGCGTACGAGGTTATTGATCACCCTTCATTGGATTAACTCAGATGGGGAAATGGGTCATGGGCGCCCATCGGCGGTGGGGGTAGAGGCTGTCATAGAAGAGGTGGAGCGACGCATGATTTCTGCGTTGGCACTACCGCTGCCCCTCCGTTGGTGTGCAGGAGGTGATCACATTCCAGGTGTAGAATCAGGATTCCTTAGGAGCAGGGAGATTAAATCATCAGTGCTGAAAGAAAAAGGAATCAACGAGCAATGCCCCAATGTAATACAATCTTCCATGACTGGAAAGAGGGATCCACACTAACAACATCACAGAATGGGATTTCCAACGTTCTACTGCCCCCACATCTTGTGAGTTTCACGAGAGGCCTTCTATTTTCCTGGTGGGACATGGCACCATATAACTGGATCTGGTGACACACTGATCCAATGATCCCTCAAATTCTACTAATTTCTATATTTAGGAGAATAATTTCACGTTAGGTTCACCGGTTTTGTTTCCGAGTCTTTTTATGGGTCATGTGCACCTGTCTCGTTTGGCAGGATGGAGACACTGTCTGTTACCCCACCTTCCCACTTTTCAAATGTGTGTGGCATCCTCCCCTTGTTTAGGGATGTTTTATCCTTGATCGGAACAGGATGACGGGATGTCGGTTCTTCCATCCATGGATTCCTCCTCGAAACTCGTCACTTAGTCTAGGTCTCCCTTATTGATTTGTGAAGTTGTTCATGAAACTCTTCATGATTACATATCTTCATGGATACCCGTTAATTACACTGCTACTGTCAACACATTCCAAGGGGTCTAGTCAGGGCAGCAGCCTTTGGTCACGGGAGTAGTCACATTGGACATCACTGGCATGTTTGGACTCTGGGACACTGGCGCATTAGAGATTCTTCCAATTAATATAAGGCTTCTAGAAGGCATGGAATCCTAGGGTATACCATGTCGAATTTGGGGAATTATATTCCTTAGGCATGTATTTTATGTTTTCCTCATCTTCTCATGTTTAACACTGGGTACGCCGCAAGTTTAACGTCCAACGGAGATGGATCAGACTGATTTAAACACTGATTATAGTGGATTAGATGGGTGCAAACCCTGAAGGGAACACTGATGTTAAGGAAAATGTGTGGTTGACTTCCTGGTCACTGTTTAGGGGAATTTGAAATGAGATGGAATGATTTCACTGGGATGTGGAGTCCCAGATTAGAATCGAGATGGATGTTGGATTGGTTGAATGAAGTGGATGGTGAATGTGATGGTACCGCCATGAGGATGATGATGGTGTTGGGATTGAGCTTCGAAGAGGCTTCTAACGTATCCCCATGGAAGGGAATAAAATTCGATGTAGTTCATTTGATGATGGTTTACCACCTATTTGGGGTTTCAACTGTGTACCATGGGATGGGGTCGCAACGGCTTACCGCTGGATAATTATTTCAATGGATTACCACAAAATAGGGTCACAACGGCTTAACACCGATTGAGGTCACAATAGATTTCCACTGGATGGGGTCAAATAGACATTTATATGGTTGGGATGACTAGTGGATGGTGGGATTGAACCTCAGGGGGGCTTCCTATGTCCCTTACCTTAGAAAGGATCGAAGACTACGTAGTTCAGAATGGTGTGTGGTCCTTACACTCATGGCAGCCTAGGGTTTTGGTGAACCAGTGTGAATGGGGATGGAATGACGGGGTGAATGGTGGGATTGATCTTTAGAAAGGCCTCCTACATACCTATCCTTGGAAATTATCAATGACCACATAGTTCATGGGTGTGGGAACCATTATGAAGGATGGTCAGGACCGATGGTTGTTTGTCTTGAACCTTAGAGAGGTGTCCTATGTACCTTACTTTGGAAAGGATCAAAGTACACCTAGTTTATAATAATTGTGTGGGGATTACACTATAGGATTCACATAGTTTTTTTGAACTGACATAAAAGGGTCGGATTGACTAATGGGATGTGGGCTTGATCCTCATAGAGGCTTCCTACGTTCCCTTCCTTGGCATGGATCAATGTTCTCGTAGTTCAGGTTATGGGGGTGGGGCTTACACTATAGGCTTCCTCGTGGGGTTGGTGAACCAATGTGAAGGGGGTCATGAACAATGGTTGTTGGTCTTGTACCACAGGGAGGTGTACTTTGTACCTTAACAGAGCAAGGATAAAAGACCACATAGTATAGAAGAAGAATATTGGGCTTGAACTTCGGGGTGGTATCCTACGTACCTTGCCTTGGCAAGGATCAAAGTCCAAATATTACAGAATGGGGGTCGGTGAACTGACGTGAAGGAGTACCTAAGGTCCAATTTTTGTGGGGAATCAACCTTAGGGAGGTGTCTTGAGTACCATGCCTTAGAAATGATCGAAGTCCATGTAGATCGGGTTGGAGTTTGGTGCACCGACAAGAAGACGGTCGAGAACAATAGTTGTTGGGATTGAACCACAAGGAGGCGTCCTATGTAACTTGACTTAGCAAGGACCAAATTACATTTACTTCAGGAGATATATGATGGGATTTAATCTTAGGGAGGTGTCTTATGTACCTTGGATTAGCAAGGATCAATGTCAATGTATATCAGAAATTGGTTCGGTGAACCGATGTGAAAGAGGACCTGGGGTCCAATGGTTGTTGGGATTGAACCTCAAGGAGGTTTCCTACGTACCTTCATCTGGAAAAGATAAATTCCCATGTAGTTCGGGTTAGAGTTTGGTGCACTGACGTGAAGATGGTCGGGACCAATTTTATCTGGGCTTGATCCTCATGGAGGTGTCCTTCGTACCTTGTCTGGGCAAGGATCATAGTCCATGTAGATTTGAATGGGGGTCGGGATTACACTCTCAGATACCCAAAGAGTATTTCATTGTCGGTGATTTCTCTAACCCCACATGAGTCATGCTCTGTGTGAGAAATAATAGACAACAATGTCCTGATGATCACGTCATGAAATGTGCGTCCGAAGGAAGTGGAGTGTGGATTATACATGATCGCAACCCAAAGTGGAAACATGGGCTTATGTGTGGTTAGAAACCCGAACTGGAAAAAGGGATTATGCGTGGTTAGTAGCCCAAAGGGGTTGGGACATTATAGAGACCCAACCTTTTCTTACATTACTATTAAATCATTTCAAAGATAAAAAACATAATAGTATTACACATGGAGGATCTAGATGTTTAGTGTCCTTGGAAAACTAAGACCATACATAACAAAAACAACTGTAAGCATAAACATTCATTTAATTTCTTCTTATATTTCTTCTTATTGGCACTTGTCCTCTCCTTAGTACATATAGCCACCTAAGGATATAAATAAAATGGGGTGAGCTAAAAGCCCAGTAAGAGGATAGATAAGAACATTACATCATGGGGTGAGAATAATCATGACATAGGCAAAAGATCATGAACATGAGAGGAGCATAAAGAATAAACTTGAAATGTGGCAATGCATACAAATGAAACATAATGTCTTAGTGGTTAACTAAAAAACATACATGTGAACAAAGCTAGAATATTTTTCACACATCATTTCACATTTACTCATGAGATTCATCACTTTACCCAATGCATTGGAACTCTATATAATTCCAGGCACACCCGTCACATTTAAACATTCATATTGCGCTATATGATTCTGGGTGCACCCGTCTCATCATAACATTATCATTATCATGCTTGCCACATAGAACACATATAAAACATTTACATAAATAACCCATGTAAAGGAATGGGTTTCATCTCATAATAACACATTCATAATCTTTGGGTTCCCAAAAGAAAGAGGGAACAACATACATGATACAAGAACCATCAACCGTGAATGAGAGGTAAAAGGTGATATCTTGAAAGAAGAGTTCTTTTGGGAAACATTTTGATGGACATAAAAACCAGTGAAAAACATTTATATCCCATAAAAGTAAAGGAAATGATGAAAAAATTATCTTTTGGAGGTAACCATATCAAAAATGGAGTGAAAGTGGGAGAACCCGAAGGAAGAAAATTGGGTTCGAGATTTCCCCTTACCTTGTACTCGAATGCCTCCTTCTCTCTAATGTCCTGTATAATGACATTATATTCATTAATTAGAAATTCCAGAAACTTTTATACATTAATAGGGTTAATTATGGTTTCATTATTTAGTATTATGTTCCTTTGGATGACTTATAGAGTTTAAAAACATTGATCGGGGATGCTCGTTTTCATGGTTTTCTTGAGCGGTCCACTTGTATTCTTAAATTGATGTTTGGTAGATCATGGGTAAATATCCAGAACTGATATTAAATGTTATTAATGATATTACAGAATCTTGAGTGATTTTATAATGAGTTATATTATATCCATGTGGATGAATCATTAGATAAGAATTAAATGAATATTATTTGGGTTAATTTGAGCGGTGTTTGGATCACAACGAACTCGTTTTAACTTTTACTTAGTAATTTGGCCATAGGTAATTTCGAGAACATAAAATATAACATAATATATATATAATATTCTGGTTAAACAATAAAAATGGTTTCATGACCAGATCTGAAGGTAGAAATGGAAGAAGAGAGCATGTTGTTTTTGAAGGTGATAAATTAACACCACATGAACAATGTTCTCTTTAATAAAATAAAAGGGAGAGGGAAAGGGTGTGGGGTGATATAATATACCATTAGAATCATAAAATTACATTATATGTATAATAATTGAGTTACAAAACAATTTGGATGAAGATAGGTAGGGAGATAACAAGAAAGGAACTTGAACTTGAAAGGAAATTAAAGGAGAATAGGGAGAGAAATTACCTTTAGAATATTCCTCTTGAGAACCTCCTTAAAGAAGCTAGGCTTGGTCTTTTGATGAAACCATCAGCTTTTGTACGTGGGGGATGGGATAGGGATGGTGTTTGGGCAGAGATTAGAGAAGTCTTGGAGCTTGAGAGGTGTGAGGAAAAGAGGGAGTGATGGGTGGCTTTTATAGTGGATGGGAGAGGGGTTTCCTTAATATAAAATTGATTAGTTTATTAATTTCACCTAGGACAAGGAATAGTGAGTCTTGGATGACTAATAATAGTAAATAAGACATGTGAGTTCGATATTTGGGTACTTACATCACTTGTTATTTCAGAAATAGTGGGTTTTAATTAAAATGTATTTATATGGTAAATTAATGTATTCTACTATTCACCAAAAAAATCAGGTATCTCAGAAAAATACCAAAACTTTACCCCAACCATTTGTCGACGTGTATAATCCAAAAATGAAGTCCATTTTTCAAAAATAATTTTCTAAAAATTATTACTTTAATATTTAATTAAAATCATAATTTACTTTAAAAAACAGTTTTTAAAATTAAAACTGATTTTGTAGTTCTTTCCAAAATTACGTAGGGTCTTATAAAATAATATAAAAACTATTAGACATTGATTTAATAATTTAAGAATACATTTCATGGGAATAAATATCCTTTTAAATTAATTAATTAATTATAATTAATTATTTATGACTTATAAAATACCAAAAACGTTTACTAAGGTCAAATTGTCACTTTCTAAGTTGTCTAAATTTTATTTTATTATTCATAGGTAATGTTACTCTTATTTACTATTCATAAGGGTCATATTACTATTCATAGGTGTAGGTTACTATTCATAAGGGTAGGTTACTATTCACCAAAAATTATTTTTGTTTCATTAGACTCTAAAAACTACCTTGAACACAACCGTGTATGTCAGATTTTTAAAATACCAAACATAGGGGTGAAAATATTATGTTTAATGGTCACTTATCACTTTGTAGTTCATTATTTTGTGTTTTTATGACATAAATATAACAAGGGAATTTTCCATTGATAATCTTTGGGTCGTTACATTCATCCCCCCTTAAGAAATTTCGCCCCCGAAGTTTCACTTTACACAAACAGGCTAGGGTACTTCTCCTTCATTGCCTCTTCTGGTTCCCAAGTTCTTCCTCAAACATATGGTTCCTCGACAAAACATTGACAAGGTGGGTTGTCTTGTTGTGTAGAACCTTATCACTTCGGTCCAGAAGTTTTACCGGCTTCTCCTCATCGGAGAGATCATCTTCCAGTTGTACAACCCTTGAGTTTAGTACATGTGAGGGGTCTGGTATGTACTTCCTCAGTAGTGATACATGAAACACATCATGTACTTGAGCCATATTCGGTGGAAGTGCCAGAAGATAGGCCACGGCTCTTATGCGGTCAATGATCTCAAAGGGACCAATGTACCTTGGTCTTAGCTTCCCTTTCTTCCCGAATCTCATGACTCTTTTCCATGGAGATATTCGAAGGAAGACTTTATCTCCCACGTCGAACTCCAAGTCCCTTCGACGGTTGTCAGCAAAGCTCTTTTTCCGACTTTGAGCAGCTTTGATGTGTTTTTGGATGACATGAACCTTCTCTATCATCTTTTGAACAAGACCGGGACCATGTAGCTTTCGTTCTCTAACTTCATCCCAACAAGTTGGAGTTCTACATCGCTTCCCATAAAGAGATTCATACGGAGCCATCTGAATACATGAGTGGAAGCTATTGTTGTATCAGAACTCAACCAATGGGAGATGTGGATCCCAACCACCTTTGAATTCCAGAGAGAAGGCTCTTAGCATATCATCAAGTGTCTGAATAGACCTTTCAGACTGGCCATCAGTTTGGGGGTGATAGGCCGTGATGAAATTTAATTCAGTACTAAAAGCATTTTGAAGGCTCCTCCAGAACGTAGATGTGAACCTTGGATCACGGTCAGAGACAATCGATAGTGGAACCCCGTTCAACCTCACTACTTCCATCACATATATCCTTGCAAGTTGTTCAAGTGAGAGGTCTTCCCGAATAGCGATAAAATGGGTATTCTTGGTGAGTCGATCAACCACAACCCATATCGCATTATTTCTGTTTGATGTTTTCGGGAGACCCGTGACAAAGTCCATAGTATCATTTTCCCATTTCCACATGGGTATAGGCAATGGCTGCATCATAACTTTGGACATTTGCCGCTCAGCTTTAACTTTCTGACATACCAAGCACCTTGATATATATTCTGCAATCTCCTTCTTCATGTTATCCCACCAGAAGTTCTCTCGGAGATCATGATACATCTTGGTACTTCCATGATGGATAGATAAAGTTAATCTATGTCCATTATCAATAGATCCTTCTTTATCATGGGTGATGAAGGCACACAAAGCCGCGTTCCAAACCGAATCACACCATCATCGTCGATATGGAACTCTTGCAGCTTCCCTTCCTTTACTGCATTCACCCTCTTTTGTATCTCCACATCATCCCTTTGTTCTTCCTTAATCTTTTGTTGGATGGATGGTTGCGCAATTATTTGGGCAAGGTAGGATGTATCCCATGCCCTTATGATTTCCAAATCCATCAGTCACATATCCAAGAAGATAGGGTCTTTCTTGATCCTCATCATGGAAAGAGTAGAAGGTTCTTTCCTACTTAGAGCAACAGCTACCTTGTTCGCCTTACCATGATGATAGTGAATAGAGCAATCGTAATCCTTGATTAGCTCTAACCATATCCTATGATGCATGTTGAGATCTTTTTGTGTGAATATATACTTTAGGCTCTTTTTGTCAGTGTATATGTCACACTTCTCGCCATAAAGGTAGTGCCGCTAGATTTTCAAGGAAAACATCACAGATTCCAGCTCTAGATCATGCGTCGGGTAGTTCTGCTCATGGATCTTCAACTGTCATGAGGCGTAGGCTATCACATTATCATTTTTCATGAGTACACAACCCGGGCCTTTCATTGAAGCATCTCTGTATATCACAAAACTTTCTCCACTTTTTGGTATTGTGAGTACAGGTGCAGTGATCAGCCTTCTCTTTAGCTCCTTGAAGCTTCCCTCACATTCATCCTTCCAGAAATACTTTTCCCCTTTCCTTGTTAACTTAGTTAGCGGGATTGACAATCATGATAAGTTTCTCACAAAACGTCGATAGTACCCTGCTAATCCAAGAAAACTATGGATTTCTGTGACACTAGAGGGCATGGGCCATTCCTCAATTGCCATTGTCTTTGAAGGATCCACATAAATTCCCTCACATGTGATCACATGTCCCATGAACTAACTAGATTCATCCAAAAGTCACACTTACAGAACTTGGCGTAAAACTTCTCCTTTATCAATTTCGCCAACACAAGTCTTAGATGTTCTTCATGTTCCTCCTTTCTCTTGGAGTAGATGTGAATATCATCGATAAACACTACCACAAATTTGTCGAGGTAATGTATAAAGACTCTATTCATCAAATCCATGAAGATTGCATGGGAATTAGTAAGTCCAAAGGGCATCACCAAAAACTCATAGTGCCCATACCTTGTACGGAAGGCAGTCTTCTGAATATCTTCCTTCTTCACCTTTACCTGATGATATCCAGAACGAAGATCCACCTTTGATAAGTATTGAGATCCTCTTAACTGATCGAACAAGCCCTCAATCCTTGGGAGAGGATACTTGTTCTTTATGGTGATCTTGTTGAGTTCCCGATAATCGACACACAACCGCATGGTTCCATCCTTCTTCTTCACAAAGAGCACTGGCGCACCCCAAGGTGATGCACTAGGGCGTATGAATCCTTTGTCCAGATGTTCTTCCAGCTGCTTCTTTAACTCCTCCAGTTCGATAGGAGCCATCCTATAGGGGCACTTCGAGATAGGATTAGCTCCGGGTATGAGTTCAATTGAGAACTCTACCTCACGATCCGGGGGAATTCCAGGTAACTCTTCGGGAAATACATCATTGTATTCCCTTACGATGGGCCTTTCCTCAAGGTTTGAACTTTCTTTCGAGTAAATCATTTGGGCGAGGTAAGCTTCTTCAAATGGAATCCACACCCAAACCATTGAAGGATTTCTCAAAGGAGATTCATGATCTTCCTTTCATTTTAAGAGGAGCATGGGATGGTTCAGAATATGAAAATATATTTCATTTTCTCGACAGTTGATATGTGATCTATATAACTAAAGCAAATCCATTCCCATTATAGCATCAAATTCCACCAAGGGAAGTATTACGAGATTTTCTGGAAGAATCTTCCCAGATACGTCAACAGGAGAAGAGTCAAACCCTTGGGTTGCAATGATTGCAACACTTGGTGTTTTTACAGATATGTCTACTTCAAGGTTCCGGGGCTTCGATTCTATAGTTCTAGCAAACATGAAAGATATAAAGGAATGCGTAGAACCAGAATCAAACAAGAATTTTTCCATTCTTGAGTGAATAGGAAGTGTACCTTGTATGACTTCATTATCATGTTCCACCTCATTAGTAGTGATGTAATAAGCCTTCCCTTGTTCCTTTGGCTTTGGTGGTTGTTGGCGCTGATTACCCTTGAGAGCTCGACGTTTAGTGCACTGGTTTGAATAGTACCCTAGCTCCCTACAGTTGTAGCATTAAACCACGAGTGGTTCTATCCTTTCATCAGCTACATTATGCTTCCTTTTCATGTCTTTTCGACACTCGTGAGCATGGTGTCCTTCTTTCCCACACTTGAAGAATTTCCCCGTCCCTTTGAGGCAGTTCCCATTGTGCAACTTCCCACATTTTTGGCATGTGGGTCGTTGTGTTTTCATCCCAGCTTTGTCATTAGATCCACCAGCTTGAAACTCCATATTTCTTTTCTCATCACCATAGCCATGGGACCATTATCCAAACTCCATCTCCACTTTGATAGCACACCAAACAACTTCTTTATTACTCCCAAAGACTCAAATTGCAAGAGCCTTTCTAAGAAGTGGTTTTAATCCACTAAAGAATCTATCAATTTTTCTATAATTGTTGATAACAAAACCCAATGCATACCCTGCGAGCCTTGTGAAATTTTCTTCATAGGTTGTGACAGATTCTCCTTCTTTTTGATTGAGCTCTATGAATTCTCTCTCCATCTTCATGCGAAGAGTTCTTGGGAAGTACTAATTAAGAAACATTATCTTAAAGTCTTCCCATTCCATCTCTTCAATTTCCACCCTTCGCTTGGTGTTCTTAATCAAAGCCCACCATTGATCAGCTTCTCCATCTAGACGATAAACGACTAGAGTCACCTTCTCCGTCTCAGAATAGTGGAGAACAGCAAATAAATTCTCCATGGAGTTGACCCACTGTTCCGCAACTAGTGGATCAGAAGATCCACAAAATGTCGGTGGTCGTTACCCCATAAATCATTCGATAGCTAGTTTCTCCCTCTTTGGTGAAGGAGGACATTCGCCATTATTATGGTTATTATTCATAACCTTATATAATTGGGTACGCATCGCCATGAAGTTTTGAACTCCACCTCCAAAATCATTGGGGATGTCATTCGGGCAATCGTTGTGTTGGCCCTCGCAAGTGTTGTTGGCCTGATTTCTCCTGGTTCACTCCATTTTCTAAAATAGAAAAGGTTAGAAAAAAGAACAAGTAAACAATTCATGAATAAATTATTCATTTAAACAATTATACTAGAAACATATCATATGGGATCCCTAGGTAAATGTTCTTGTGTATGTCTTTGTACTTATTCTTATGCTAGAGGTTTTCTCTAGGGTTTACTAATCCTAATTCCCAAATTAACTAATCTTTTCCTCTGATACCAACTATAGTGACCCAGAATTTTCTTACATTACTATTAAATCATTTTAATGATAGAAAACATAATAGTATTACACATGGAGGATCCAGAGGTTTAGTGTATTGGGAAAACTAGGACTATACATAACAAAAACAACTTTAAGCATAAATATTCATTTAATTTCTTCTTATATTGCTTCTTATTGTCACTTGTCCTCTCCTTAGTACATGTAGGCAACGGATGATATACATCAAAAGGGGTGAGCTAAAATACCAGTAGGAGGATAGATAAGAACAATACATCATGGGGGGAGTATAATCATTACATAGGAAAAAAGATCATGAACATGAGAGGAGCATAAACAATAAACTTGAAATGTGGAAATGCATAAAAATGAAACATCATGTCTTAGTGGTTAACAACCACACATACTTGTGAACAAAGATAGCATCTTGTTCACACATCATTTCACATTTACTCATGATATTCATCACTTTACCCAATTCATTGGAGCACTATATAATTCCAGGCGCACCCGTCACATCATAACATTATCATTATAATGCTTGCCACATAGAAAAAATATCAAAAATGTACATAAATAACCCATGGAAAGGGATGGTATTCATCTCATAATAACACATTCATATTCTTTGGGTTCCAAAAAGAAAGAGGGAACAACATACATGATACAAGAACCATCAACCTTGAATGAGAGGTAAAAGGTGAGATCATGAAAGAAGAATTCTTTTGGAAAACATTTTGATGGACATAAAAACCTGTGAAAAACATGTATATCCCAGAAAGGTAATGTAAATGATGAAAAAATGATCTTTTAGGAGTAACCATATCAAAAATGGAGTGAAAGAGGGAGAACCCGAAGGAAGAAAATTGGGTTCGAGATTTCCCCTTACCTTGTACTCGAATGCCTCCTTCTCTTTAATGTCATGTATAATGACATTATATTCATTAATTAGAAATTAAATAACCTTATATACATTAATAGGGTTCATTATGGTTTCATTATTTCGTATTACGTTCCTTTGGATGACTTATAGAGTTTAAAAACATTGATCGGGGATGTTCATTTTCATGGTTTTCTTGAGCGGTCCACTTGTATTCTTAAATTGATGTTTGGGTAGATCATGGGTAAATATCCAGAACTGATATTAAATTTTTTTAATGATATTGAAGAATCATGAAGGATTTTATAATGAGTTATATTAGATCCATGTGGACGAATCAGTAGATAAGAATTAAATGATGATTATTTGGGTTAATTTGAGCGGTTTTTGGATCACAACGAACTCGTTTTAACTTTTACTTAGTAATTTTGCCATAGGTTATTTACAGAACATAAAATAGAACATAATATATATAAAATATTCTGGTTCAACCATAAAAATGGTTTCATGACCAGATCTGGAGGTAGAAATGGAAGAAGAGAGCATGTTGTTTTTGAAGGTGATAAATTAACACTACATGAACAACATTCTCTTTAATAAAATAAAATGGAGAGGCAAAGGGTGTGGGGTGATATAATATACCATTAGAATCATAAAATTAAATTATATTTTTAATACTGGAGTTACAAAACAATTTGGATGAAGATTGCTAGGAAGAGATCAAGAAAGGAACATGAACTTGAAAGGAAATTAAAGGAGAATAGGGAGAGAAATTACCTTCAGAATCTTCCTCTTGAGAACCTCCCTAAGGAAGCTAGGCTTGGTCTATTGATGAAACCAGCAGCGTTTGGACGTGGGGGAGGGGCTAGGGATTGTTGTTGGGCAGAGTTTAGAGAAGGATTGGAGCTTGAGAGGTGTGAGGAAAAGAGGGAGTGAAGGGTGGCCTTTATAGTGGAGTGGAGAGGGGTTTCCTTAATATAAAATTGATTCGTTTATTAATTTCACCTATGACAAGGAATAATGAGTCATGGATGACTAATAATAGTAAATAAGACATGTGAGTTCGGGATTTGGGTGCTTAAATCACTTGTGATGTCAGGAATAGTGGGCTTTAAATAAAATGTATTTATATGGTAAATTAATGTATTCTACTATTCACCAAAAATTCAAGTATCTCAGAAAAATCCCAAAAACTTACCCCAACCATTTTTTGACGTGTATAATCCAAAAATGATGTCCATTTTTCAAAAATAATTTTCTAAATATTATTAATTTAATATTTAATTAAAATCATAATTTACTTAATAAAACAGTTTTTAAAATTAAAACTGCTATTGTAGTTCTTTCAAAAATTACGTAGGGTCTTATAAAATTATCTAAAAACTATTAGACATTGATTCAATAATTTATGAATAAATTTCAGGGGAATAAATATTCTTTTAAATTAATTAAATAAATAAAATTAATTATTTATGATTTATAAAATACCAAAAACGTTTACTAAGGTCAAATTGTCACTTTCTAAGTTGTCTAAATTTTATTTTATTATTCATAGGTAATGTTACTCTTATTTACTATTCATAAGGGTCATATTAATATTCATAAGGGTTTTTTACTATTCATAAGGGTAGGTTACTATTCACCAAAAATTATTTTTGTTTCATTATACTCAAAAAACTATCTTGAACACAACCGTGTTGTCAGATTTTTAAAATTACAAACATAGGGGTGACAAAATTATGTTTAAAGGTCACTTATCACTTCGTAGTTCATTATTTTGTGTTTTTATGACATAAATATAAGAAGGGAATTTTCCATTGCAAAACTTTTGGTCGTTACGGACATACTCAAAGATAGAGGACCAGTGGCGACAAAGCCCACCAGGAGGGGGATTTGGCACTGAAAAAAGGAGGGGTAGGGGTGGTGCCTCTGCAAGAAATTGTATGGGGCTTACAGTAGGGTGGTTTCCCTTTCACCACATAGAATGCATGGGGGGAATTCACAGTTTAACACCATGGGTTGAGAATGATGGTGCTTATAATTTTAACCTCCTGAAACTCGAACGATGGAGAGTTCACTCTGCAACCCTAGGACTTACATAAGTGGTATTGTCTACACCATGGTGAAGATAAGGGACAGGAAACACCGTGTCTAGGGGGTGTCATGGAGAGAACCATTTGGGGTTCTATGTTAGCGTGGCTCTGTGAAGAAGCAATAGATGTTAGCGTACCTATGCAAAGAAGAATGATGTGAAGCTATCCAACGAGAAGTGTCATCGAAGGGACATTGAAATTGATTTGTGAAAATATGAAGGTCCACATAAGAAAAGGAGTTGTAGAGCAAAGGGGTTCATATTTAGAAGACTTGTGAAGCTCTGGGGACCCATGAATTGGAGGGACTCTGCGAAGGGATATGCTTCATGAATTGCAATCACCTGGGCTAGGGATGGGGTGTGGGTGCATATGGGAGGAGCTTTGCGGAGTGGAATGGCATTAGTGAAGTAATTCCATGTGAAGAAAATGTGACTTGCAAAGAAAACAATTAGGAAGCAATGTGATTCGTGATGCACAGTGACCCAGCCTTGGCAGTTGGGTTACGTGTGCATTGGGGGTGCTTCACAAAGCATATGTGCTCTCTGAAGAACCTAGTACCCTTGGGGGCCTACTTCCACTAGGAAGGCACGTGGGCTTTGCGAAAGGAATCCCTCTCGGAAGATGGGCTCAATTTAGGAGAAGGGGTGGTATTTTGTAGAGAAAAATACATGGAGGAGCTCATGGATCTCAGAGTAGAAAAAGGATTCGTGATTTAAGAGAGAGGAAGAGGAATGGTCGGAGTGTCCCTACCTAGGGCTCGAGGGGGGCTGGGTATTTATAGGCATGAGGTTCCACAAATCAGGGTCCGCTCAGTGAAAAGACAAAAAACATTTCACGGTGGGTAATGAACATCAAATGTGCTCGCGGAGCTGTCCTACCTCATTACTTCACGGCGGGTCATGAATGTCAAATGGGACCATGGAGCAGTCCCACCTCCTTGCTTCAAGGTAGGTCGCAAACGTCAAATGTGCTCATGGAGCAGTCCTGCCTCCTTGCGTCGTCGTGGGTTGCCAACTCCAAATGGGATCGTGGAGCACTCTCGCCTCAATGCTTCGTGGTCCGTTGTGAACGTCAAAGAGGATCGCACATCAGTCCCTTATCCTTACTTCACAGTGGGTCAAGAACATCTATTCGTCTCTTGTATCACTCCCGCCTTGTTTCTTCGCAACGGGTCGCGAATGTAAAAGGGGCTCACAGAGGAGTCCCAACTCCTTTCTTAGCGATGGGCCGAGAAGGATAATCTGCACCGGCCACAGAGCACCAGGAGCATTGCGATCCGGCTTCTCAAGGCAGCCTCTAATTTAAGGATGTTCTGTTTGCCTCCAATTTTGGCATTAAAAATATTATCATCTACATTTTGAGATTTTTCAATGTTATCATAATGTCATAAAACCATCTACTCTTCCATCCTATGGGTTACAAATTAACCATTCGTGTGTTTGTCGTACTACAGTTTTGTAGACTCATATTATTCAGTTTTCCTTTACCTCCTCTAACAGAATGATATAATGATGGATTTATTATATATATCTAATAATTTTGATATTATTATTCTTTTGGAAAATTTATATCACATATTTATTCTTACTATACATTATTTAAAAAACGATAATGTCCCTCATGTGTATAGTGGACTAACGTATTGCCAAACAATGTGATTTCATCAAAAAAATTATGGATGATTGTAAATATGGTTTGTGATATCCCAACATGGGATCCAGTTAACCTATGTCCCTTTCATGTGGGTCACATGGCCTCAAGAACACCTCCCCATATGCCAGAAGTTGACGAATACGATCAATGGAGTAATGATGGAATGAAGGGGAAATTATATCATTATTTAAAAGTATCACATCAAGTATAATAGATAAAAATATAGTAGTGTAAGCATATCCAATCAAACAAAATAAATGAATAAACATGGAAGGAATAAATAGAACTAAAATACTAAAATTTATTACCAAAAGCCTCTGTGGAATTGTGTGTTATATTGATGCATGGAATTCAGTAATACAAAAAAGAAAAGGAAGATAAAATCATGTTGTACCATTGTAAACAGGGGAATAAAGGGAAAAAATAATTCAAAATCACCTCAAGACAAACCATTTTCCCCAAATACTAGGCTCAAATTAGGTATGTATGTCAACATCTTATAAAAGTTCCCTTTCCTCAACAATACATGTAGAAATATAGTCTTTTTAGGTACCAATGGCACCCCGAGTACTGTGTGAAATAAAAATCATATTATGCCACCTCCATTGATTTGTACCAATAAAAGGTGTAGTGATCAAAACTAAAACGTTTCCATGTATAAGATGATAATTAATCAATGTTCAAATAAATAAATTTCCCACTATGATTCATATAGGAAAACTGCTCAGTCTACCAACATTGGCCCATGACTCAGAGGAGTGTCTGATAATATCATTATATATACGTGGATAGTAATATAAATATATATAATACTTATATATTGGATCCCCATATATGAACAATGTGCATGTGGAATGAAAAATGTCAATATATCCAGAATACAAGGGTTGTATGAGGTTTTACTCAGAAATCCATAACTAGAATAATGAGCCTAAAATATCAGGAAATACGACACCTTACCTACATCAAAATAGAATGAGAGTTATCATACTACATAACTAGGTATGGACATTGAACCATCATAGAAACACTCTAATAACTGATCTTTGTTCATAAATACCATTTCCCAAGTAGTATCGTTGGTGTGAGACACCGTAAACTCAGCAACCAATATAAGGGAGTCATATTTCCATCATAGCTCAATACCAATTACCATATTTTCAAAACCTCTATAATGGAACTAAAAAATATAACTGGTATGTGGAATTAACTCCCATCAATACCTTTTATCTAGAAATATACATAATCATGGAATAATCATTTATAACATAATATATAAGGCATAACCACTTATTCAATTATTAGTCAATTTCAGTTTCCCATAAAAAGATACAATTCATATGTTGAATTTTACAATTCATAAACAATTTTCATGACATTACCATCCTTTTGGGTTATTCCATTTGATTCCATTTGAATAATTTTATGAAAATTAATCCAACAATCATAACCTGCTTGACATGACCCATTCAATTTTTCTCGTTGATGCAAGAAAATTCCATTTCATGGGTTTAAGTATAAAGATAATGTGTCACATGAATCATGGAATATTCCTACTTGGGATATTCCATTTACAAGAAGACCAAAAACATATGTCGTGCTTTCAATTCCTTTAATTAAACATGTATGAATGGAAATTTATTTTCAAAACAAATCTAGAGGGTATATGGGAGTTTCAATAATTTTGAATCAATTGACCAAATGCCCAATTCCATGTGAAACACCCATGGGGTGACTATATATGGTGTGTAAAGACACTAAACAAACAAAAATAAATCAACAAATCATGTATCTAGTTGAAAGGGTCAATTAGAAATTAGGGAATCAATATAATGGATATTCTCAACGAAGGATAACATAATTTATGATGAAATAAATCTGAAACAACAAAAACATGATACGAATCAATCATTACCACCTACCTCAAGTCTGTAAATGATTCATTACTGGATAGAAACCTCGGATTAGAATAATTTTATTAGAGATCTAAGAGATGTTTCAATTCCATAAAAACAAGTTAAATGATCCTTCAGATAAATTGAATAGTGACTTTGAATTATAATTGATATAGGAAATTTGAGTGAGGTTATTATAACCTAGATCTATCCAAAACCGTAGATTAATTGAGAAAATAAATGCAGGCGTATGAGTTATAAAAGATCCAATAGATGGAGAAATTTGAACTATGGTATGAGATGAACACTAAATATCACTCGAAATTAATAAAAAAATAAAAATGGTTTATAAATAAAGTGGGGAAGTTTAATTTTGTCCCAAAATAAGGTGCACATGATTTGTTCACAATGTTTGAACAAACTACGCTACAACTACTCATGCAGAATTACCTTGTACCGTTAAGGTGCATGGTTTCCAAAACCATGTTCCTACCCTGAAAAATCAAATTGTTCCAACACAAATAATGTTCACATGGTTTTTCATCATGGCTTGTACGGTATCAAAAAAAATTGTGGCCTACGGGTGCCTCTGTCTACCACCACACGGTTTTAGGAAAATCATGTATCTGGGGTCACACGATTTAAATGAACAATGTGGCCTAGTTATTTATCACACCTTAGGAAACTACAGGCTCCAAACAAGAACCTGAATATCCTTTGACCATAAATAGGCCATAATAGACATTTACATTGATTTAAAAAGGTGTAAAAATAAAAAAAAAATTATTTCTATACCTGGGAAAGAATGTGTTGTTGCAACCTCCCCTACTTATTTTAACATGCCCAGGAGTTGGACTTCTATGGGTAATGAGATAATATAAACATAGAGTTCCTGCCACTGAGATATAATATCAACATCTCACTCCTAGGTCTCATCATGTATGTGGTTTTTCTTCCATATTACCCACCCACATGAAACATATATTCCGTAGAGTTACTTCAAAATATAATCCAAGATACAAATGGGACACTCCTAAAACGAATCACACACATCCATTTCAACCTCATTATGATGAATGACAATTTTTTGGTCTTGATAGTATTGGTAATGCCAATATATATGGAAGACAACATGCATAGAATGATCACCCTTCAGAATTTCTTTCTATAAAGAGAATGATCTGATCTGTTTGACAACCTTGAAGGGTGGAACAAAACTCTATGAGAGATTAAACTTCATTATAATATAAATATTACAAAAATTGGTTTATAATCACAATAAAACATGGTATCTAAACTCAATATCTATAGGATATCAACATCTTCTTGCATACATCTGATTTCAAGACAGATCTATAAACTTGTACTTTCTAATCAACATAACCTTTTATGTATTCTACCACAAGAGATGTGGTCTAAGAATACCTGATTCCCCTTCCTCGTGCCATCATAGTGGCGATTTTAATAGCCTATCATATATGTATTCACAAGGATCCATCTCGATGGTAGCACAAAATCGTTTATTATAAGAGAACTCAATGAGGGGAATTTTCCTCTCCCAAGAACCCCAAAGTCAAAAAACATTCACTTAACATGTAATATAAAACAATAATAGTACTATTTGTATTTATCTCAATATCTAGGTGAATGGTCCTTATCAAATTTACATATGTATCTAAGGCCTTCTGCAATCACTTCCAGAACCGTGATGGGATATCATCATTTTTTCTAAATATTTGAATAGGGATCTCCATGGACACGTGTAACCACTGTTACATGATAACATCAAAGATCATCTATTGTGAATGTCTATCTATTAGATAATATGTTTTCTAACATCATCATATTATCAATGAAAACCCACACTCTATAGTTTCCATAAGCTGATCAAGGTAAGATATTCAAGAAATCCATTGTAAGATTGTCCCATTTCTCCTTCGGAATGGACAATGGTGGAAGAATTCATAAAAATCATTTTTGTTCTACCTTCACCTACTGGAAAGATGAACACTGAGTCATGAATCTATAAATATCACCTTTCAGACTAGGACACCAATACATAAGACAATAAAATCGATATATTTTATATGTTCTACGGTGAAAGAACCACATTGAGGTGTTAAATTTCAACATTATCTACCCTATGATTTCTATTATGACCAATACAGACCCATTAAAAAATATGGGATCATCCCCATAGGTGGTACATCCTGATGTTTTATCAACATCTAAATTTTTTTACCGTACGAAAAGGTATTCATGATCAGATAACTATTTCATTTTTACCCATTTCAAAAGAGTAGAAGTCACTACTATGGTTGGAAGGATAGTCTGAAAAAGTTATTCATTAACCCAAAGTTGAATATCTGAGAATAAGTCCATATTATTTCATTATCCAATGGATTCGGGAACTATATTTTTCTGAGTCATTCTTCCTAGAGTTTCGACCACTGAATTCTTCTTTCTAAGTGTGTAGGCATGCTTAAAATCGAAATACTATAGGTACCCATTCCACCCGTGTTTCCTGAGACTGATATACCTCTATGTAAAGATGTACTTGGGGATCTTCTAGTTTGTGAATTCCACAAAACTCTATCCACGAAGATAGTGTCCCCAATAGTGTATGACATAAACTAAAAATGCATGCTCAAGAACAGTTGTTATTTAATTATACTCGTCAAGCGTCAACTGAAGAGACTAGAAAGGGATGAATTACATATCATGCATCAGAACAGATCTATGAATTATAATGGAGGAATCACAATATACAATGTATCTCATGCTTGGCTCTGACTGAATCAGTATCGTTACTGATATTTGTATATTCTTCAACTACTAAATGGATGCTTTAGAAGCATCGAACCATAGGAATTTCACACCATTCTTTTTCATACAACTAAGCAGCGCTACGACGCATGATTAATAGACGATGATTCATCAACAGTATCATATAATTTCATGGAATCTCTAAATTTAAAATACAATATTAAGATTATCCCAAAAAATTAAAACATCCACATTATTATAGTCTAGTAAAGTTCTGTATTATGGGATGATATGACTAAGAATTTGGGATTTTAATATCTATAAGTGGAATCTACTACTATTAGCCTATACATTGTGCTCTATTGGCGTATTTAATATGAACACAATATGTATTGAATGATCATATCTTGAGAATTAATGAAAAAATATATACTAAAAAAATAAAACCATAAATGAATCTTGATTCTGGATGAAAACCTGATTCAAAAGTGCCAGGAATACTGGAGGTGTGTTCATGAGTCCAAACTACATAAATTGGTATCTATAGCTTCTCATGAAGGTTGATAAAGGTATGTTTGATGTTATGACAATCACCTAACTATATCCAAAACTTAGATCTATATTTTAAAACACTCTATCTCCTCATAGATAATGAAAGAGGTCGTATATTTGTGGAAATGAATAATGATTCTTTAATATGAGCTGGTTCACCTGATTGTAATCAACAAAAATCCTGAGGATACATTCCACCTACATGGAAAAAAGGAAAACTGAACCCCATGATGATAATGTATTGTATTTAAAACATTTGGACTCCAGATCCAATAATTACATTTTTATTCTTAAAATATCTTCAGGTACTATCTTGTAGGGAGGAATGGTCCCTAGTGCATCATCGGGCATAAAATAAATAGGAAAATAAACCTTCCCCACAATATCTACATCATATATATATTCAGAAAATACAACTCTGAAACACTCAAATTAATGTGAAAAATTGAGGGCTATACCCCTTGTTCATTGATGAAAAGCCTTGTAATTTGAGCTACCACAGTAACCGGCTCTACCACCGAGATTCTTCTCAGGTCGTACTAACATCCAATTCACACTAATTCAAATGCCTGATTTCATTTGAGTTATGTAAAATTCACCTTCTAATGATTGAATTCAATATGGAATTAATACATATTAGTCAATTCTGTCACATTGATTACTTCAAATCCCTTCATGTTGATGATGATGATATTCAATACGAATAAGTAACCACCTATCTAATGGGAGAACTCCCAACCATAGAAAATTAGTTCTCAAAATTGGGAATCAATACCCACATCAGGATCTCTAAGAGGATCCATAGGTGTCTCGATAGGAATAATCATTGGCAGATCATGACCTTCCACCTCAGGTACATGGTTGACACTAAATTCTTGGTGTAAAACCCAAGGATGTCTTAGCACCATAATGCAACAATTCAAAAACACTTGCCTTAGAATATGATTAATAAAATAAAATGATTTCATATATGAAAATAGGTCATAAGTAAATAAATCCTATAGAAACAACCACATATCAATGTTATATTAAAAATCCATGTTTATTTGATAAAAATAGACCACATAATTCCTTATGAATGTTAGAGATACCCCACTACCCAACACTAATGCCAGGATTGTGTCAAAATCTACATGATATATACATATAGTAAAGATTATCATTCTATTTAAAAGTCATATTCATTTCAATTGTGTTCTTGATAAAATATTTAAAAAAATTATAATGGTTGAATCATATTATTTTCTCCATTTCGATAAATAAGGGATCATAATACCCATGATCCAAAATGTGGAATAGATCTAACTGAAACCATAACTTGTTTCCTCTTATGTGGCTAATGTTCCATATCTCATCATGCCATAATGGAATAGTTATGATAATTCATTTAAATCTTTTAATAAAACAAATTTATGATTTGGTAGGAACATTATATATCATTTATGTTTTTCTAATCAATGTTATAAATTTCTCATTAATTCAATACATATAAAGTGAAAATATACATACAATAGGAAAATGCATGATAAAAATAAACATAGTGTGTTAAAATATATGACCTATTTACTATACTAGGTTTAATTTGATGACTGAACTCCTGAAAAGAGCATATTTAATTAGGCCTAATAAGTAAACTATAATTTCAATCAAATCAAAATCAATTACATCATAAAACAACAATGTCACTAAATGGTGAAATCATATCAACAATAAATAAAAATAATAACAAGAACAATAATAATTCAGGAAACATGGCATTTACCTTGAACATTGTTTCGTGACGCCAAATAATGGATTATAACATTGTTAAAAGAGTTACATATCTCTAATATAGTGTCTCCATATAATAAATAAAGAATATAACTTCTCTGATACAAAATTTTGATGTCCCAACCCATGATCCACTTAACCTATATCCTGAACAAGTTAGTCACATGGCATCAGTCATTCATCATTGTCTTCCAGAGGTTTCTAACTAGTAGTGTAGGTGTAAAGGTTATATGGTTGGAATAAAATACCCTCATATTTGAGTATACGAGTTAATATAAAAGATAAAAATATAATAAGAGATTAATATACAATTATTTAAAAATAAATAGACTAATAATAGAAGAATAAAGAAAACTGACCAGCTGAAAATTGTAAACAAAACCCTATCAGGAAGTGTCTGAAACATAAATTCATGTAATACTCTAATCAATAAGGAATGGGAATATAATAGAATTATATACAGTATAAAAAATGGAAAAAAGGATAATAGTACTCCATAATTATCTCGAAAATAGCATGATCCTCTGTTACTAAGATCCAAATATCTATGCAATTCAAAAACCTATAACATATCCCATAATATTATCAAAACCTATAGAAAGATAGTCTTCTATAGTACAAAAGGAAGACCAAAAAGGTTGTGAGATAAAAATCTATGTAGTTGACCACTAATGGTGGGTACTTTTAATCTTATTAGTGATCATAAATAAAGAGTGTGTATGTATATGTAGATATGTAAAATAATGCTAATATAAATAACCATCCCACTCAAGTTCCTATAAGAGCCCTGGTGATTCTACCTTTGTCGTCCCTCAACCAGGAGAAGAGTCTGATTGTATTAATATTTATAAAAAGAGTAGTATCATATATATAGTTTATTTTAATATTGAATCATCTTAAATTAACCATGTGTGTGAGGAATGACTAATGATCATATACTATGAATACTAATGACGGAATAGACCGGGTCATAACATAAACTTATATAATTAATCTAATGAGCCTAAAATATTATGTAATAGGTTATATGTCTTACATATCGATTGAGAGAGGTATGACATAATATATAACATGGTATGAAGAGACAACCACTATTGAAATTCTATAATCATGAAACGTGTAACATAATGTCCATCACCCATAGAGTACCACTAGTGTGAGCATACATGAACTCAACACCTGTTGTATGGGATTGTGAATTCCCTCCTAGATCAATACCAATTTATATCATATAACAACCTATATAATGAAACATAATAAACATAACTAGAATGGGAAATTTCCTTTCATCAATACCTTTTATCTATCCATATACAGAGTCCAAGAATAATCATTTTTAATATAGTACATAATGCATAAAATCATTTCAATTTCCTAAACTTGTTTTGTTTTTATTTGAAAGATACAATTCATTTGAATCATTTTAAGGAGAATAAAAAATGGAACTTCTATAATATTCATTGTGGAAATTCAATTTAAAACCACTTGAATAAATTTAAGAAAATACATTCATCATGCATTATCCAAATGACTTGATCCACTCAATTAAACACACTAAGGCATGAAAATTTCATTTCCAAGACTCATGTGTCAAGAGAAGGTGTCATGGGAAATATGGAATATGCCTACTTGGGAAATTCTTAATACAAGTAGTATGAAAACATATTTTTTTAATTAGAGTTCAATTACTACCCATTTATCAATGGATATTTATTTTAAAAACTATGTCATAAGGTACAATGATGTTCTCTTCATATTGAGAAAAATTCATTATAATGGACAATTCCATGTGGCACAACCTTGGGGTGACTGTATAAGGTATGTGTATTCTCTTAACCACCACACATAAATAAAAAAATATGTATATAGTTTAATGGGTCAATTATATATGAAGGGTCAATATAAAGGAGATTATCAGCAAAGGCAGACGTATGGAATGATGGAATAATTACAAAACAACCAAAATTCAATTAAAAAACAGTGTGACCACGTACCTCATGGTTGTAGATGAATAATCACTAAGTATTATCCCCATATTATAAGTGGGATGGAATGGATATGTGAAAAAATTTAATTCCCTAAATAAATGGAAAATTATACAACACCAAAAGTGCACACAAATCAAAAAAATTGAAATATGTACCATGAGTGATGTTATCCTTCCCTTAGGCTATCCAATGCCTTTTCCAAACTATGAAATGGAATCAGGATATATGATTTATCAATGATGTGCAAGATGGATTAATTTGAACTATGGGAGGAGAATAACCCTTCCCAAATCTAAAAATGAGAAAATGGGAAGATAAATTATGTGTTAGAAATAAAAGTGTGATCAGTTTAATTTCACTCTAAAATAAGGGTGTACACATTTTGTTATCATAAAATGGAAATACAGTAGATATGTTTTGCTAAATATAATGCGTTTGGAATTAAAACATATAGTAAAGGAACACATTTTACCAAACAGTGTTCCTATAATGTGAGATAAAAGTATATAAAAAACAAATATAGTTATCAGATCCTTGCACCTTGTCTTTCACTCTTTTGGAAAAACTGTGTGGACTACGGATGTCTTTTCCTACAACAACATAGTTTTAGAAAAACAATGCGGCCTAGGTAAAAAACTATAAAATAACAATGTATCCAATTTATTTATCACATCATGATCCCAATTCTCCAAAAAAAACATTGTTGTTCCTATGAACTTTTATGTGTCATAATACGCAATTACCTAGATGAAAAAATGGATTGAAATTTAAAAATAAATGACAAGTATCTTCATAAGAAGATGGGTCTCCACATGATTTTTATGAAAATATTTTATTAATATGGCATAAATTGATTCCTTAATGTTAATATATATTACATACCATTATTTATTCATTTTTCTTAAATTGGAAGCAACATTCATGTATATGAATGGACCTCCTTCTCTAGGATCAATGTATTATATTATTATCTATAAATTTTGTCAATATATATTATGAAATATTGGACACTAATGTTACTTAATAGTTTCCCAGAGCCCACTGGGCCATGTGGCATCAAGAGCATCTCACCAAACACCCGAGTCTTCTGATTTCTAAGGCGGTCATTGAGTTTTTCTTTGGAGAGACTATTCCCTTATTACTAAAGTATAATATAATAGATAAATATAAACAGTGGTAAGTATCATAATATAATTAAGTAACAACGGAAGTAGGATAATGTAATAAATTGAAAATTAAAAAAATAATAGAATCATCATAAATAACTGATGATGATTTGGAATTTCAATAGAATACTAGAAAACATGGATACAATAGATCATGCAACACATGTTCCACAAAATTATAAATAAAATCAATAGATTATCCCAACCATCCCAAGATCTGGCTCGGTCATCTGCTATCTAGATCTTTCAAAACACTATGAAATCATGTGTTTGATGATATATTATTCCCTTTATCAACACATGCATTCATGTAATCTGTGCAAGTACCAATGGATCCTGAATAGAGAGTGAGATAAATCTTTCTGGGACACCACCAATGGTGTATATAACATATGTACAATTTAATAGAAATTAAACTATGTGAAAAATTTGTATATATAGTATGGTAGAACAATGTAACTATATACTGATGTACTTTATTCCTCCCTTGGTGTATGAACATGTAACCATTTCATTATTTTTTTGTTACCAGTTTCTAAATATGTCACATGATAACAATAGTGAAGGATTCATGATGTAGCAATGGATCCTATAATGATAATTAATAATGATGTTCCATGGTAATAACCAAGAGATCATAGACCTCAAGGGTCACCATCTCATTAATGATTGTAAGCTAGATAAGGGTAATATTGTAATGTTGGAAGAAACCCCCATGTCATTCTATAATACGATGCCTTTAATGTTCATGGAGTTCATCAAATATAAAATTGGGCAAGGAAATGATGGGGACCGATGGGATTTAAACATGGAACCTTCATGTAAAATATTGATCCAAGAAGTATATCACAGTCATAATGTAGTACTATATGAGGAATCCAATTCATACTACGAATCCAATGTTAGAAAAGGATCATATCTAGCTGGGTCTCAACCTAATAAAGTTGTATCCTTGAATATGTACAGGGTTCCCAGGTGCTCAATTCATTCCCCAATGAATCCAATTTGATCTTGAATCACGCAACTCATATTTTATAACAATGTAATATAATATTTCCCATGGTTTAGTCCATTACCTTTAATTAGTGTGAAATGGAAAAGTTCGTATGAATACATTTTATCAGGACTTAATTACTAATTATTCCATTTGGTTCAAGCATTTCCTTTTAATACACAGACACGACCATGAAGAATGAAACCATTCATTTAATCCATTCAAGGAATTTTAAATAATCAGGTTTAACTCTTCAAATTCCATTAAAATGTTAAGGTGTTAAAAGGGCATGCAACTTATTATTTAATTTCATATAACAAGGGAAAGTCATATACTCAGTATACTTCCCATGTTTGGTTTCACATTTAATTATCAATTGAAGAACTTACCTTTGGCGGGTCAAGTGGTTATAATACATGATAATTTCCATTATTAAAATAATAATATAAATCTAGGCCTTAAATATATAAATTATTACCCTTAGAATGTTCAATTTATGGAAAAAACCGAGAGGTGGTTCAGATGTGTCAATATAGTAAATTGAAAATTATAGAAAACATCATACATGGGATGGATGGAGTTGTGTTCATAACCACTAAAAACTAATAACATATTTTTGAATACAGTAACCAAATAGTTCTAATGACTATAATAATGGAATATAAATTTGGTAAACAACAACGGATGAAATTGGTGGGCCCAAAAAGACAAATTCTGAAGTAAAATAGCTTGAGGGATGAGTTATAGACCACCCACATTAGGTATATACAACTCTAGTCCTCTAGTATTGGACTCTGATTTTTTAGGGAGTGATTTATATAATACAAAAAGGTAAAAACAATCACACCTTGTTAAATAGGTCAAGAGAAAGAGAGATGATAAACTACTCAAATAGACTCAAGTACTTACCATTGAAAATACAACACGATGAATGAAATCTCTAATAGATCCAGAATGATGGAAATATATTATTACTAAGAACAGTCCTAAAAAAGATACAAATATGATATAAAATGAGACTAATTCTACTAGTAAATGGATATGCGGAGAAGGCATAATTAGATATTTATGTGTAAAAATGTAAATGTACCAAACTTTTTTCCTATATATGGTTTTGGCATATAGTTTTTCAAACCATTCACCTACCATGGATGGGAATATATTTGTAGGGGTTTACCACATAGCTAGTATGCACAATTAGTGAAATCTTGTGCCAACTATGTGAGATGGATCTTCCTAATAATGCATACAATCCACATGGTTAGATATTACCATGTGTCCAACCTGAATTGTTTTCTCTAATCATGAGTTATGTACGTTTCTCCCAATAATATTTTCTCTTTGCTCTAACAAATATTAGACACCCTTGGGAACATTTCAAACTCAATAGGAATCCATATTAATTCCAAAATAAAAAATTAGACTGAATGTTAATGGATCCAAACCAGTGTGAAACATTGGGTTCTTACAGAATTCCCCCTCACAAAATAACTTGATACTGATCTCAACTTCCATGGGATATGAAACACTATCTACGAAAAAAATCTATCCATTTGGAACATATGTCTGCCTATAGCTTCCAAGTGTCATCCTGCACGCTGTCATGGTACCATAGTACCCATAAGAAACTAATAAACATGATTTATAAGGCCTTCATGCTCTATGTAATGATTCATATTTTATACAACTCAATGGTAGTATCTTCTTCTAACTCTAATCTCTCAAAATCATAATTATGAGCTGGGTGAGAAAGACACTGGAAAAGTTGTAAAAATTGGAATGAATCATCTTTGTCATGGTACCTATAAGGTATTAGCAACCAATTGACTACCAAAATGATAGTATGTGGAATTTTGAACATCCCAACATTTTGAGGGTATAACTTCTATTGCTTCCCAAACAACATATTCCCTAGATTCAGAGATACCCAATTGAAAACATTAACCCCAACCTTGAACACTAGTGGTCATCAATGGTGGTAGATATATGATTTCTCTCTAGGATGAGCAATATTCATACACATCCTGTTCAATTAAACCAGCAGTGATGTCTCTTGAATGAGATGAGGACCTAGTAGGGCTGCCTCACCATCCTTTATACCCCACATCAGTGAACAACATAGTCTTCCATATATACCTCAAATGTAGCCATCTGAATAATCACATAAAAACTATTATTATGGGAAAACTCAACGAGAGTGATATGTTTCACCACAGTATCACTGAAATCAAGTAAACATGAATGTATAAAATCCTCTAGAATCTATATTTTGCATTTAGACTATCCATAAGTATGAGGGTGACAATATGTTCTCAGAAGCACATGTGTTCCCATACACTTCTACAGTCATTGCAAGAAACATGACTTGAAACTAGTTTCCCTATCAAATAATATAGTATAAATTCGCCTTCATATTCATATGACCTCACAGAGATACAATCATCTCATATCATGAAATTATTAAGTCTCAATAAAAGGAATGAAGTGAGACACATTAATAAGTTTACCAATGAAAAACCATACTGCATTTCTTCCTCCAAGAGACCTGGGTAACCTGACTATAATTTCCATGGAAACATATTACCAATTTCCATTATTGGATCTGAATTAGATGTAACAGTACTGATAGTCTCTAGTGCTCCAGCTTCACCTGCTGATATGTGGAACACATAGCGATAAACCATTATATCTAATGTTTCCTCTTTGGCCACCAACACCGGGGTCACGAATATTGATACATTTTCTAGATTCAAAGATGAACTGCCCAATAAATAGGATGTGACTCATACATGAAATCCTCTCTCAAATTTGTAGGAACCTAGACATATCCATAAATATTCAGGATGACATCCCTTTTCATAGACCAGTAAGAAGGTGTGTTATCTTCTGATACACTCTCACATAGAACCAAGCTATTAGTATCTGAAAATTTTCCACCCTTCACCTTCTCAAGGTGGGAAGATGTAATGGTCTAGGGTGAGTGATATGATTTCTCATTAAATCTAGGAAACTCTACATATAACTAAAAATAGAGGGTCATTAAATTCTATTCATTAGTAGGATCATGTACATTATGTGCCTATGTTTTTTTAATCAGCACATCCTTAAATACATTTCCCTTCCTATCCATATAATAATGTTCAAAATCAACGGATTGTAGATATTTGACCCATATCTAAAATTTTGAGGTTCATGACACATTGGGAAAAGATATATTTGGAGGTTTTTTGAACCATGTACACCAAAATGTTCTCATCTAAAAGATATTGTCCCCATTAATGTAATTTATATACAACTAATGCTAGTATATTCTCGTCTGTTCGGTAGTTTCACTCATGAGGCCGAAACTATTGAGATCTGCATGAAATGAATCTGCCTTCCTACATCGGTGTAATTTTCATCCCTTAGGTAACGTTTAGTGATAAGAGCCTGATTGAATATTTCAGGAAATATTTTAAATTGAATGATATTGACCTTTTTACAAATGAAATACATAATTTTATCCTTTAAAAAAATATCACGTTAAATCTCATCACATTCTGAAAGCTATTTCGAGCTCTATAACTCGGTGAAATGCATTGAATATTCTATTTCTGACATATAAAGCTTCTCCATATGCATGAAAACCTTTTCACTACCCTCTATCAACATCTATGGAATGAAATGATATTAGAACATAGTCTAGAAATTATCCCATTCCATTCCATGATAGAGATCATCCCAGTTATCTTCATCGCATCAACTCATGGAAGAACATAAAAGCATGTTTATGGTATGCATGAACCTCCTCTCTATAGGCATCTCCAAATTCTCAATGGAATGCAGGGTTCACTCTATGAATGACTCAGCAGGATGTGGAATTCAATCCCCTAATAAAGGTGGAGACTTCTATTGTTTGATCTCTTGAGTCAGATCAGCCATCATATTATCAACCTTTTAAGAACCATGCATGGACTACATTAGACATAGAAAAATGTGAAAAACATAAGAATCAGTTCCCAAATCTAGAACATCATCATGATCCTCACGTGTCACTCATAGAGGTAGGGAAAATGGTTCAGGGGCCCTTATTCCAAGAGAATTGTCATCACCACCCTCCTGGCATACAATACAGGGACATTAGGGAATAATTAGTCTAAAAATTCCAAGCACACACCTTTGATCAATCTTAAATTAGATATATGTCACAACTAGTATAATCTAAATGAATGATTACTCACTACACATGGCATTCTACCCATACAACCCACTAAGAGAGCATGGTACTAGTAATTTCTTAGTACACGTTTCAATTAATATATCATTTAATTACCCAGTTCACTTCGTTACCATTCATCAACATGATATTATGGGATAAGTACATGAAAACATTTACTTTTACATTTCATGTTTCACTTGATAATGGATATCCATTCCCATTGAATCAATTACCATTCACATTATCACTAAAAATGTCACCCATTTCTTTATAGAATAATGGATTGACATAGTAAATTACTTAGACCAACCCATGAGGGAACATAATAACTCATGGATTAAAACAATCAATCAATTGATCAAAACTAGTAACAATGTAATCATAACATAACAAACACATCATCAGTCAACAAACAGATGAATATCATGTAATTACAATTTTGAAATTCACATATATGGCATGAAAATATGCATGACACGCGAATCAAGATGCCTATAATATTATTGTTACAATTATTCTTACCATCATATCATCAAGGAAAGCATTAAATAAATATTTAAAAAGGGTAATAATGATTACCTCAACACAACATGTGTTCCACCCAATGATGAAATAGAAGAAAATGTATCAATTAAAAGGATAAAAACAATTATAGTTCAGTAAACATGGCTTTTACCCTGAACAAGGGTTCATGATGTCCATCACAGGTTATGAACATTTAATAAGAATTCTTAATATTGAACATATTATCTCCAAATAGTGAAAAATGAATAGAAACTACACTAATCCACATTATTTCATCTTGGACATAGATTATTCATAATAGATGCCCCAATCCTAGTGGACTAGGTTTCCTCAAGAGAATCTCCCCAAATTCCAGAGGCTTCAACTATTAATTAGGACTTAAGGTGTGTCTATGGGGATATTATTACCTCATTACTAGTGATTAAAATTGAAATAAATAAAGTGTTATAAGATGTATACATCCCTTTATCAATGACTACATTCATTTTATCTCCTAGTGTACCAATGGAACCCAAATAGGGTGTTAGATAAATCTCAGTGTGCCTCCACCAATGGTGCCTATAATATTGGGCGTTGGTAATGGAAATATAACTTTGTGAAAGCATGTGTATATAATGTAATCCATTTCAATGTCTCTAAATACCCATGTACCTTCTTGATCCCTCATTTTGTGCATGAACATCAAACTACTTCTTTATTTTATTATTATAAGTATATAAATAAGTCATTTATTAACAATTGTAATGGTTCAATGATATATCATGGAAACTCATAATGATATTCAATAATAATGTTCATAGGAAATAACAAAGGGAATATAGTACTCAAGGGTCTCTTAATTATTAATGAATATAGTCTAGATAAGCTTAACAGTGTAATCTAGAGATCATGGTCTATTATATTCCACAAATAAAACACCTACCAAATCCATGGTGTTCTTCCAAGGTAAAATTGGGATATTTAATGATAAGGGAAGATGTGATTTGACCATGGAACATAATTTTCAAATATGGATCCAAGGTGTGTATCCAATGAAACTTTTAGTACTAAAAGAGGCATGATACAATGTCATATTGGGAAACCAATGGGTGATATGGATCGGGTTCTAGGTGGGCCTCAACATAAGCATGTAGAATCGTCGAATCAGAAAGGGGTTCCTGAGTGCTGAAGGCATTACCTATGGAATCCAAGTTGAGATTGATTTTGGACACTATTATTTTGTAATAATTTTATATTATTCAAGACTTTTGATTTCCTTAGAATGATATGTCTCATTGTCCATTCCCAAATTTAATATAGTCTTAATTACTCATTAATTCCATTTCGTTCAAGCCTATCTAACCATTAATTTCAGAAGGCCTCGTATAATGCATCCATTCATATATTACATATAGGACCATTTCAATATTTTTGTTTCATTATTATAGCTTCCATTAACAAGGTAAGGGGTAATATAAACATTCAATGTAAAATTCAATTACATTTAGTAAGGCCAAGTCAAATACTTAATATACTTTCCAATTTTCATTTCTTATTTAAATATCAATTGACGCACTTAACATGTATAGATAATTTACTGAGAATACATGGTACATTCCATAAGTAAATACCTAATTTAGTTCAATCCATTTTACATTGAAATGAATTCCCTTAGAAAAGTCATCCCTGGAAAACCTAAATGGTGTCTAATTCGTATAAAAAATGACAATTATTGAAATAATACTACATCGGTTGGATGGATTTTTTCAGCCGAAAAACTAATAAATTATAAGGTCATTATAAATAGTATAAAAATTCAATTCAAATGATTATAAGCATGGGATATAAATTTTGTAAATTAAACCCAATGAAATCAGTGTGCCCCACATGACAAATTACAAAATCAAATAACTTGAGGGATTATTTATATACCACCCAACGTAGGATTATCGGACCCTCCTCCTATAAAATCTACCACAAAATTGTATTATAATATAGTATATATGAGAAAAAATGTGAAAACACTCACACATTGATAAATATGTTGACAGAAAGGTATATGAAGAACTTCTAAAATTTAGTCAAGTACATACCTTTGCACATCCGGCATGATGAACAAAATCTCAAATGGATACTAGATGAACGAGATATCATGATCCATATACTAGGCCTTCAAAAATCTCAACATTGAGACAAAAGGTGGAGAATCCCACTTTAAATTGTATTAGGGAAGATGGAGGTCTTCATTATATCATTAAGGGTAAAAATTTATTATTATCCAATATTTAGCATGTGCACCTTTTTGTATATGGATTTCTAAACTATACGCCAACCATGCATTGGCATATGTCTGATGTGGTGTACCACACAGTTATACCCCACCATTATTGAAATTGTATAACAATAATGCAAGATGGATATGAATTAAAAACAATACCATCCTCACGGTTAGATCTAAATGGTATCCCAACTTATACAGTTTACTCTAACCATTTGGAAGATCCATATTTACCCAAAAAATTTGGGTTATGTGCTCCAAAAAAATCATGTACACAATTGGGACCTTTTGTAACTCAATTATCATCCATATTGAGTCAAAAATAATGAATTAGAATGAAATTTAAAGGATCCATTCCTCAGTGAATATCCATGTTCTTACATATATAATAAATATTTTTGAAATTTTTATCAGTGTTCACAAGAAAGTGATGATGTAACAATTTTTTATGACAAAAATAAAATAAAACATACATGAAAAATGTAGTTATTTCATGAAAGGTGAATTTAACATGTAATTGTTGAAAAATGGATAATAAAATAACATGTGTAAATAATATAGTGAATTGTAAAAATAATTTAGGTTCTATAATTTATGTATATTATAATTATATTTATTTTATAGGAGTATTGAATGTGTATGATGGATGTTAAGAATTATGGAATGAGATTTATAGTCTGTATTTTAATTTGGAGAGAAAAGTGAAAATTCACTACTTGCTTCATATATAGCATCCATACACATAGATATTGACATATTAAATCATGAATGTAGGGATTTTTATTATATATTATTAGTAATTTGATATATGTGTTATTGGGGATTATGGTTAAATATATTAGTTATTTGGAATGGGATTTTTATCTCACTATTATATCTGTGAGATTAATATCATATTTACCAACATTTTCTCACATGGGTTGTATATAAATTCCATTAAAGTCATTTATATTTCACGTAATGAAATTTATGTTGTTTTATATATTATTATTAATATCATTGTTTCATGGGGATAATTTTCTATAAGATAATAAATCTAAATATAATCTGTACCTAAAATTTCTATCCTTGATACATATGTTTTCTTAAAAATTAATATACTTTTATGAGGATTATCGACAGCCTCTATGATATGAAATATGTTGAATTTATATGTTATCATTGTGTTTTATGGTTCATTTTTCTTGAAAATTTCATGGGGATTACAATAATTTGTTTCCAAATTTTTAAGACTTTTATGTCCAAATATCACTATTTGTTCAGAATTGTTTTTGTTTATTCATACAATGATGAAACATTGTGTTATATCTACAAGGGAACAAATGAATTTTCTTATAATAAATTTATTCTATCAGAATAAATGTTTCGTAATATTTTCTTTATTATAGTACGTATGAGATCAAGAAAACATTTTTATGAAAAATCAACTTCATTTCTATCTTTTTTTGAAAACATTTTCAATTGAAACTTATTTGTTTTTAAATAATAGGATTTTTTTAAAAAAAATTCATATATGATTTATTAATAAAACTTTTCACAAAGATTGAATTTTTATATATTTTCTAAGAATAATAATCTCTATGTTCTTTTCTATTATTTTTTATTTTTGTATTAACCACATATTTTAAAGGAATCAATATTATAATGTGTATATAATGAATACAATTCCTGAAATTCAGGGTAATTATTTTCGTTAATGATTACTCTATCAATTTTTTGTTTTAATTTTAAGGAAACATATTTTTATTATGTTTTTTATTTTTTATTTTTTCACATAGTGAAAAGAATATGCTTCAAAAGAATTACTTTAATAAAATTTTAAATCATTATTTATATATCCTCAATTTATTTTTAATAAATTGTTTTTCAAAATATTTCAGAAATATTAATTGAGAAAATTTTTTTTCAATGATATTTTTTTCCATTATGAATTGGTAAATTTTATAATACATTTAAAATTATTTTCTATCTATGATTCCATCCTTTAATTTTTTTTTTGATTTACTATAAACATGATACAAATATTATTTCTTATTCCATCTTTAGGTGGTTTTTTTATAATTAATAGTTTAATATGAAATAGAATTCTAACCGATGAGTTATACCGTGGTAAAATTCTTATGATATGAATTTGTTTTTATACAGTTAATTCATTGATGAAATGGTGAAAATATTATGAAAAATTATTAATTTCATAGTTTATGTTGTTATAAAAATTTTATTAAACACTTTTCATTTCATCAATTCTGATATGGTGAAGTATTTATTATATTTTTACACACATATTTACGATTTTTATTATTTGAAGGATGGGGACTATATCTACCTCCAAGGTATTGGGTAATGCATAAATTCATTTGATCTCAAAGGGTACACGAGTGGTTATACCAAGTATAAAATTAGAAAAATGGTTTGTTTTCCAATTCCCTAAAAAGGGTACATTGGAGATTATTCCAATCACAAGGCAGAGTTCCCGAAATGTAATCTCAAACTAAAAGTTCATACAATATTAGTTATCCCATGAATAAAATTTTATAAATGTTTCTGTTAGTATCTATGATATATTATGTTCTACGATCTTGTATATTCCACAAATACATAACTTATTCCAGTGTAATTATCTCTTGGATCACACAATTTAATAACTTATGATTCAGGAATTATGAACTAAAAATAATTTTCACCTTACTCTTACCAATGACCAATGATATAGAGGTTATGGATTTCATATGTTGTTCCCAAATTTTAATAACCGTATTCTCATCTTATAATTATATATTTTATATTACCCTTAATAATAATCTTATCTCCCCTTTCTTATTATTCCATTCCATGGGATAGAGGTAAATGTATTTTGTGTGATATGACTGTAAAGGGGGATAGATTCATTGAACAAAGATGGATAAAATCCAACTCCCTTACAGACTAGTTTTTTTGGGTGTAGGTTTCTAAATAAACAATAAAATTACATTCCTTTTCAATTTAGTTCTAAAATGTAAAAAATATTCATATAAAACATTTTATTGTCTATCCATAAAGTGACCGTGTCACAATAAATCGTATTATAAGTATTAAAAGTAATATGATTCTTGGGATCTTTCACATGTTAGCCATGGATACTGAATGGATCTATACCCAAGGGATTCATGAATAAATGTAATCAAATAGGGATTGTTGTGAGTTTATCCTAGGAAGTGTAGTCACATATGAAGTTCCATTATTGGTGTATATTATATCCTAGTAGGAATAATTATATATTGTAACAATTTTTATTAGAGGAAAGTTTCAGATAACTTTTGACTAATAGTTTGAGATATAATTAGTGAAATCCCCTTGGATATTTCAATATGTGTACAGGGATGTCTCTAAGAATATTTATAAGGATGATCAAAATGATAATAATTTTTTTTGGAATTTTGGTAATTGTTGACCAAGTAGATTCCAAGCTATTATATCTTTGATTAGAAACTATAAGTGGGTTTGGCTCTGGAATAGAGGAATCTAGGGTAAATAACTCTAAAAATTGATCATTGATATAGACTCAATTCTCACATGGTTCATGAAAACATGACTTTCCTCACACATGGTTTGACACTCCAATGGAATATTTATTAAAAGGGATAGAAATGTGATGATTATTAACCATATGCGATGAATATTAGAGTGAACAATATTAGGATTTAAAAAAAATAAATATAATGATATATGATTAAAAAATTTACCATAACTAGATATTAGAATTATCTAAGAATATGTGGATAATGTTAATTGAGGTTTTGAGCGGTGGAGACCATTTAAAAATGAAAATTATTTTTTTCTATATATTAAAAATATTGGTAGTAGTAATCATGGTAATGTATCAATGAAAATATTAGGTGTTTTATTATTGGAAGTGAAGAACCAAAAGAATTTAATTTTAGGGGAAATAAATTTTTTAAGTTGACAAAATAGAAGATAATAATGATCTCCATATGATGTAAATGATTATTTAATGTTACAATTGTGTTGTGTATCCTAATAATGGAAATTTATGTTCTATGTGGAATGATTAGGAATTTAATCTGCTAGGTTATTTGAGTAATGTTTATAATTTTGATGATAAGAATTATAAAAATGATATATTACGTTTATAATCATTGTTTGGTATACTTATACATTATTTATTTACAAAACATTGTTGAATGGTGTTGTTGAATTAGAAAAGTTATTTAATGGAACACATATATTTTGATTAAGGGAATATAACCAATAACATTTTCTTCATGCTGAGAAATTATTTTTTTTGATTTGGTAAATATTTTATTGATAAAAAATAAGGTAAATTTGATTGTATTAATTTCATTAGTACTAATTAATGGTTTGTGGAAAAACTGATTTATGTTTTCATTGATGGAGTTTACAAAATTATTGGGTTTCTAGAAAATATTAAATCATATGTGGCTCTATTAAAAAAAATGAGGAAGTATGTATGTTTTTATTATAGTTTTATGGTAATTATTCCCATTAACATGAGTTATAAATATATATGAGTAAGGTATTAATATATCTATTTTGTGATAATAATGTGTAACACTATGATAATTGGGGGATTAATGTTATGTTGATTTTGAGAGAATTTGTGACCTTCTTTATATTATTATAATTTTGTAAGGGTAATATTTTCAACTATTTATTGAATGTGTTACATTTATTTTTCGATGATGTTTTAGATAATAAAATATAATTTCAATATATAAATTTTTTTCAATAATCTTTTCTAGACAATGTTTTTTGACAATTAATATATATATTAGTAATTAATTTTATTTATTTGATGGATAATATTAAATTCTATAAAAATAAAAAATCAACCTCACTGACAAAGATATAAATTTAATATTAAATAATTCATAACTAATGGATGAGATAATGTCTATAAAATTCAATTAAATTAATAATTTGTATCTTTTACTGTGAATTCCACAACATTAAGAAAGTGATTTGGAGATAATTTTATTTACTGTTATAATTTTTGTTATCATTAATGTCCTTTTACAAAAATATTTGCTTTATTGATTTGTGGTTATTTTCATTCTCATGAACATTCTCTATATCACATTATATCAGTATTTTATTGTTTGTATTCTCTCGAATCTACGGGAATTCATTTTCAACCAATATTATCCTAATTGGAAAATTAGTATATGTTATTATATATAACAATAATTAAAATGTTTATCAGTTTGGAAGAGGATGATTGATAACCTCATTTTTCAATGTGGGTTTCAACCAATGGGAATTTCAATTTTAATCCCTTGTATACCATGAACATGTTAAAATCATGAGGATGTGATTTATTTAAGAGTGTAGTTTTTAAAACCAAAAGATTTTTTGAAGTAATTTATTCATGAAAATTTATATTCTTAAATTTGTTTTATTACATGAAATTCCATTCTTAGCATTGAATACACATAATAATATTTTTATCATATACTACATGAAACATTTTGTGTAACGTACATTACACACAACACTATGTTTTAATGAATCTTTACTTATTATTAAAATATTATTATCAAATATGGTAGTTATCTCCAAGCCATTGGAATGGTGGGTATGAATAATTAACTTAATTATCAAAACATATGTATCTCAAATTTATATTAAATTAATTCCTTGGAGACTATTAAATTGTTAATGAAAACATAAACAAATTTAAAATAATGGAATAATTTTCTAATAATTTTTTTTTTGAAAATAATTTCGATTTACCAAATTAAAATCAAAATTTTTTTAATAAAATAATTATATAAATATACATATTTATATATCATTTTTATAAAAAAATATAAATTAATTTAATATGTTTTCTAGAGAATATAGTGGAATAAATTAAATTTTATGAATGGAAAAGTTATTTTCATAAATAGAAGGCTTGTCGCCTTTTGCAAAAATATTGTTAAAAATAAATTTTTATAATTTTATAATAATTAATTGAATAAATAAATTACATATTAGGTATCATGAAATAAAAATTATCTTATTTTTAATTATATAATTTTTTCGTATAAGATAAATGTATCGATGAATAGTAAAAAATTAATGGGTTTTAATAAAAATTTTCTTTTCATTTAATGATTTAAGAAATTAATATTTTTTAAAAGACATATTAATAAATTTTATATTAATAAAATAAATTTATGTAATTTTAATAAATTTCACATTTAATTTTTATATATAATCATATTAAATTCTACAATATTATCTCATTGAAAACATGATTTCTCATTATGTCCATGAGATTAATTTTAAATTAAATATCTTCAATTATGTTAATGAAATTTGGAAAACTATTTTACAAATTTATAATCAAAATAATTTATATTATCTACAAGTTAAAATTAATTTTTAACTATAATTAATAGAAAAAAACAGTGAAAACTATTTTTTGAGATTGAGGATAAAATGGGCATGCCTAGGGTATACACTAATAATATAATGGTAAAAACTACCCAAAAATTTCCAAAAAAACTATTAATGAATTATTTAATAAATATATATTCTATGATATATTATGGAATATTTTTGGTCCTTTTAGAATTTGTAGAGTGTGGGTACAACATTTAGATTTCTATTATTACAAGTGTGCCACTCACCACGCTTATAAAAGGCAACTGCCTATCCTCTCATATTCACACAATAAAAACCCATTGGTATGACAAATACATTAAATAATAAATTCCTCCACTCTGTATAATCATAGTATAAAAAATATTTTGTTCCAAAATCCATACTAGTAATGTTATTTCTGCAAAACTATTGGGGTTAGTTAATGAGGAGGTAATGTTTTAGAATGAACAGTTTTATTTCATTTCATCCCCCATGTGCTAAAATTATTATTATATAATTATTAAATAATAATATCTTTATATAACATATTATAAAATGTTTATATGTTAATCTCATGACCATCAACCATATCATCTTCCATTAAATGGGTTTTTATGTCAACATTCGTGTGTTCGGGAGACGACAACCTTCTTAATCAATATCATTCGATTTTCCATTACCACATATCATGTATGGATATAACGATGAAAATAAATTTTATATTTGATATATATAATATATATTAAATTATTATGATATTGGAATCATGATATCACATATTCATTCATAATTTTCCTTATATATTAATTTGTTAAGGTCGTTCATGAATATAATGTAACGTCGCTTCATGAAGTGGTTTGATTCATTCACACTTTTTATGTATGATAATGTGGATATTTCTATTGAAACTATGTGAAATATATGACATAAATATTCTATTTTAATGGTAAGATATTTTATATTCCTTCATTTTTTTTCATTGGTCAAATATAATCAAAATTTATCCATTAATACCATATACCGTCTCTATAAACTATCTATTCAATTTTCTATCTATATCGATTATGGATCACTATAAAGAAGTATTTATAAAAAATATTTTATATATATTTAATGTTTAAAATTATATAATTAAATTACTATGTTCAATTTAATATGATTGAAAATTATAATTCAAAATATTGATGATGTAAAAAGTAGTAATTTCCAAAAAATGACATTGAAATGAAATTGATAATGAATAGGTAATAAAACACCGTAATTAAATAATATATGGTATGATAAATAAATTTATATTGAGTTATTATATATATAATTTATAATTGTATATTTATTTTATTTTTGGATTTAATGTTTACAATATATGTTCAGACTTAGGGTTATGTATGTTTAGATATGTCATTTATTTTAAGGAGTCAAATAAAAATTCACAACAAATTTAATTTTTTAGCTGTATATAATGAAAAATAAAAATGTTATATCATGAATAAATTAAAAATAATTATATCAAAGGATTAATTTTATTTTATTCATTATTGTGTATTTCATCGCTAAATATTACTATAGTGGACAGTGAATTTTATTCTCGCTATTTTATCTGTGAAATTTGTACAATATTCACCACTACATTAACATTAGTGGATTATATAAAATTATTCAAAGTATTTTATATTGAATAAAATTAAAATTATTAGTATTTATATACCCATTTTTTCTATATTTAACTGGTTTTATGGTTCGAATGTTACCCAAGTGGTTAATAATTTATGTCTCAATTTTCTTTCCATGAAAAAAATGTTTTGTTATTCAATTATCATATTTTAAGAGGTGTATATATATATAGTATGATTAAAGTATTCTAATGTGATAATATTTTTATTTAAAAATATATTCAACTATCTAGACTGATAGTAATTATGGTCTAATTGATGTTATCATATAATATATCATCCAACAAAATCATTCCCTTTGAACTCCTATGATTATGTCATGAGAATAAATGTTTTCCCTTTATTTTTACTGTTAATTTCTTTAGTATTTCATAATACTATAATTTTGAAAAAAAAAATTTCTAACTTTTGTCAAGAATCCTTTTTTATTTTAAACAAATGTTCAATAATATTGATTTAAAATTTTTTATATTCATTATATAATTTTTTAATAATTTTTAGCATGTGATTTGGTTTTTGTAAATTTTTAATGGGATATTCATGTGATTTTCCATAAATTTCACCTAGTATTTGAAAAAAAAATAATGGAATATTTTTTATGAAATAAATGTCCGGAATATAAATTAATTCAATGAGGACTAGTATTTTGATTGAATATATAATTAATTGTTAGGATGGATATTTTTAGTGATATGATTTTTCAAAATATTTTATGGTTTAAAAACCATTTATTAATTTTGAAATGATATATTCCTAAATAAAAAATTTCAATAATTTTGAAATATTATATTATTTGTTGAGAATATTATTTTCAAATGATTTTAATAATTATTTTTATTAAAAATTTATTTTCAATGAAATTTCATTTTCCCTAAGAAACACTCCAGTTTTTTTTCAAAATGAATTCCATCTATGATGCAAGACATTGATTTCACTTATACCTCATTAGGGATATGATCCCATGATATAATTATTATTCATTCAATGAATGTTTTATATTTATAGTGAAAAGATTTCTATGAATCCTTTTTATCTTCCATAGGTCATAACATTTAAATATTTTTTTTAAAAGCCATTCATTTACTAGGGAAATGAATAATTGATTAAGAACATTGACTCTTTTCATTAATTTATTTTATGTTGAAATGTTTTTAAAACCCATTATCATTTAATCATATCCAATTTTATGAATTTTATATTATCATGTGTATGAAATATATATTATTTTAGTTATTTGATTAGTGTTACCTATATATATGTCCAATTCAATACTTAAGAATTATTATTACATGATAATAATGGGTATACATGAAGATATCTCATTCCATATAGAGGGTCCAAGAGAGGATATACCATTCTAAGAAGAGGGGACATAGGGGGTTATACCAAGCCTCAATGGGGGTACATGGGAGGTTATCATAATCCCAAATCAGGTACATATGTGGTTTTCCCATGAGTAACATACAATGAATACCTTTGTGGGTATTGTTGATAAAATATTTTTTTGATTATATATAGGAAATAAATATATGTCATATTCTATTTTTATTTTCTCATGGATCATTCAATTTGATTTCATTATTATTAATGTCTTAGGTAAAAATAATAATTATAACATGAGTAATGTTTTTCTTCTATGATATTCCTCATATGAATTTCATATGAATCTCTCATGCTCATATTCACATATTATAATGTAATATTGATATTTTTATTTTTAACCATATTCATCATATAATTCCACCCATTATTATGTTTACACTCACCATAATATATATGATTCAATTTCATATGATATTTATAAGAATTGTTTTAGTTATTATAAACATAGTGGGATATTGTTTGGTGCCACTATAGACTGTAGGTTCTGGTTGCAACAGAAGCGCATTGGTTGGTTTGCCCAACTTTAATTTTAATGTTAAGAAACGTTCAATATGAGATCCATCAAGATTTAAAATACCAAATATTTTGAATATAATGAAGAATGAAAAAATTAAGTTGGAATCCCGGAACCATATAGATTGGATCATCATATGTTGGTTATAATTAATTTAATTAATTCACAAAAATTGTATGGGTGGAATTCTTTCTTCGTTGATGTCTCCGGTCAAGATCCTATGATCCATCGTTGCATCGTAGAATACAAGTGTAGGATTCCTCTAGCGGTGATCCACAAGTGTGCCATATATCTCTGGACTTCGCCGAAGGGATCTCCGGGTGCTAGGATAGAAGATCCTTCGCTTGCGATGTCTGCGTTCAACCGCCTTGATCTAGTGCAGGATCTCACTTTCGTAACATGAGGAAGTTCTTGGTGGAAAGGGAATTCTCTCTTGGCATGAGAGTATTTCCAAATACATTGTGCACATCAAAATTCCTCTTGAAAATTGTTGGGGTTTTGTTGATATTTATAATCGGGATTGAGGTTTATAGAGTTATGATAGTAAATAAACGTGTTACACATTTTATTTATTTCATTAACTCTTATTGAAACCCCATGTTGAATTAATTCCCTGACATGCGCTCACGCTGATTTTAATTAATATCATTTAATAAAACAATATTATATCCTCAAAATTCTGACTGGAAAACTACATGGTGTGTAATAATTAATAAACAGTGTGTACTTTTTTTCCATAAAACTACCCGGCGTGTATATTTAATATACACGACGTGTAATTTTAGTTTCCATTTTTCTCCACTATATTTATTAGACCATGAGTAATGGATATTTATTTGTTAAATAAATGTAACTGAATTACTTTCTAATAAATATATTATTTCTCCCACAATATATTATCTCCAATAACTAGTGTCGAAATAAATGTGATCAGGCATCCGTAAATAATTATTAAACCACAATCAGGAATAATATTTATTTAACTTGTTAAATTAATATTTAACTGAGATTCATGGACACACATACTGTGTGACCCTCTAGGCATCTTTCTCAGTGGCAATAGGCGGAGCCTACCTAATGTCCAAGGTTAGCGTATAGCAACACGCCAAGGCACCAATAGAGAAAGAATTTGACGCCACAATGATGTGTCACCTCCTACAAACGCTTACCATGTAATATAATCCCTTTGTCTCAATATCTCTAATCAAGTGGGTTGCATGCTAGTGCCATCAACCCATGTGCTCGATTATTCTTTCTTTGACTTCCCAGAATTGAACTCGCCCATACAATACCATGGACAAGGATTTATTTAGGCTATATCAATTCTATCATAGGGACTGAGATATCTACTTCTGTTATGGAATAGAAGGGACAAATCCTTTCTCGCATTATCTATTAATGCAGTATTACTCATGATTCACCCAAAGTATCCTACCTCACTGTGAACATTGTGTCACCACAGTTGTCATCAATACATCTAATTGTGCGATTTGTAATACCCATTAATAATAATCTTAAAGTATAAGGACCAATACAAACGTTTGCAGATAGGAACATCCGATGACACTATGAAATGTGGATTTCCTACTTGCGGGCTCATTCTCATAATATCCTCCTATATATTACCAAGGGCGCACAACATGAGAAGGTGCCTCAAGGTTTTATGAGTCCTCAACCCTAATGGCCGGTATTATTTGTGTCCCTCAAATAACATCATCAGGTCATAGATCATATATTCAAGAACAATGTTATCGAACTTCCGAGTTCACATCATAGCAGGGATCCTCAATGACCCTTTAATGCAACAGCTGTCCTTAGGACATTATCACATGCACTATCACGCAGAATAACAAACAAGATATGATAAGTCTTTTATTAGTGAATAAAGTACAAAGTAGTTGGTTATAGGCCACCAACTCCAACAGAATCCAACTTGGACTAGAGTAAACTGCTAACAACATATAACCTCCTAGATCTCACATGATATTCATGATTCTGCAGAGATAGGCCTTTAGTCATGGGGTCCACCACGTTCTCTTCCTTGGACAATCTGCTCACTGCAACTTCACCCCTTTGATAGAAATCCCGCAAGAGGTGATACTTCTGAGTTTGTGCTTTGTCTGTTGATGTGACCTTGGTTCTTTTGCAAGAGCCACCACTGCAGTTCTATCACAATACAGTGTAATGGGATCATTACTGCTTGGCACCACATCAAGATCCTGGATAGAGTTCCAAATCCAGATGGCTTCTTTAGAAGCATCATAAGACGCTATATATTCGGACCAGCCTATATAATCGGCGATAAATGGCTTCTTTAAACTCTTCCAGCTTACAGCTCCTCCATTGAGACAGAAAACATATCCAGATTCTGACTTTAGAACATTCTGATCTGTTATAAAACTAGCATCATCATACCCTCTGATGACAAGCTCCTCATCCCCTCCATACACCAGGAACATATCCTCAGTTCTTCTCAGATACTTAAGGATCTTCTTAACAGCAGTCCAATGTTGTTCTCATAGATATTCTTGATATCTTCCTACCAAGCGTAGTGCATAGGAAACATCAATCCTGGTACATAACATTGCATACATGCTGGATCCTATAGCCGAGGTGTATGGGATCTTGCTCATCCTATCTTTCTCTTGTTGTGTCTGAGGACACATTTTCATAGAAATATGTAAGCCATATGACACTAGAACCAATCCTCTCATGGATTGTTCTATACTAAATCTATTTAGTATCGGGTCAATGTATGTACCCTAACATAGTCAAAGCAGCCTCTTGGATCTATCATGAATGATCATAATCCCTAGAACGTAGGTTTAAACTTCTTATAAACACATGGCTCACATTCGTTCTTAATGACACCAAATTATTTTATGGCTTCATCAAATCTAATGTTCCATGACCTGGATGCTTGATTCAATGCATAAATGGATTTCTGCAACTTGCAAACCCGTTTGGCTTCACCTGGTGTCACAAACCCTTCTAGTTGTGTCATATAGACATTTTCTTGAAGGGTCCCATTATGGAATGCTGATATTACATCCATCTGCCAAATCTAGTAGTCATGGTAAGCTGTAATGGAATGTATGATTCTTATTGATTTAAACATGGAAACTGGAGAGAAGGTTTCATCATAGTCAATTCCATGAAGATGTCTAAATCCTTTAGCCACTAGCCTTTCTTTATTGGTTCTAACATGACCTTCCATGTCCATCTTTCTCTTGAATACCCATTTGCATCCAACAGTATTTACATCAACTTTCTCATCAACCAGAACCAAAACATGGTTCTGATACATGGAATCCATTTGAAAATTCATAGCTTCTAGCCATCTTCCATCATCAGAGCTTTCTACTGCTTTCTTATAGGAGAAAGGTTCATCATTGTCCAACAATAATTATTCACCATCCTCAGTGACTAGGAAACCAAATCTCCATGGTTCCCTTACCTCTCTTGACCTACAACGCAGTACATGTGTTTCTGGAACCACTTCCACAGGGTCCTGTAAAACTTGTTCTTGTACCAACTCTTGTGTATCTTGAGCATCAACTTCATAGAATTCAATATTTCTCCCACTATCCATCATTAGGATGTGGTCCCTCTTAAGAAATTAAGCTTCTCTAGAGACAATCACTTTCTTGTCTTGAGGGTTATATAGGTAATATATTTTCGTTTCCTTGGGATATCCTATAAAGATACACATCGTGCACCGGGGTTCTTGTTTTTTGCGTGAGAAGGCCTTAAAAAATTCCTCACATCCCCATACACGTGTATGCACCAAAATGGGTTTCTTTCCACTCTATAACTCAGAGGGAATTCCATTTTCTGCCTTAGTTTGTACTTGGATTAATGTGTATGCTCCAGTTTGTAATGCATATCCCCAAAAGGATAATAGAACATCTGCATGACTCCTCATCAACCTCACCATGTACAACAAGGTGCAGTTCCTCCTTTCACTAACATCATTCCACTGTGGTGTACAAAGAGGAGTGAGTTCAGATAGAATCCCAGAGTCACGTAGAAGATTGATGAACTCTTGTTTCAGATATTCTCCACCTCGATCAGATCAAAGCTTCTTTATCTTCTTACCAAGATGAATCTCTACTTCATTCTTGAATTCCTTAAATTTTTCTAAGGCGTTTAACTTATACCTCGTTATGTAGAAAAATCTATATCTACTCAAATCATCAGTAAAAGTAATGAACAAAGAAAACCCACCTCTAGATTCTACTAGAAATGGTCTACATACATCCGTGTGTACCAATCCTAGAAGCTCTGTGTCCCATTCACCCTATCCACCAAAAGGCGGATTGGTCATTTTACCTTGTAATCAAGCACGACATCTATCAATTGGTTTTATCTCAGTTAAGTCTAAATAGCTATCTTGATAAATATTTTTCAAGTGCTTCTCGTTTACATGACCAAGGTGATGATGCCACAACTGGGTGATTTCTGAGTCATGTGAGTTTGTTTCATTATCGATTGCCAACACTTGGTTTTCATAATTGAAAACATACAAACCATTATTCAAATGTTCCATACCATAACATACATTGGTCTTATAAAAGCGACAAACCATATTTCCAAGCATGAAAACAAATCCATCCATATCCAAACAATATACAAAAATTATATTCTTGGTGACACTTGGAACAAAATAACAGTTTTGTAAAACCAAAATCATGTTAGTTGGCAATGAGAGGTGATAGTCGCCAATAGCCAACACAGCTTGCCTTACGCCATTAGCAGCTCGAAGATCCACCACTCCTCTGTTGATCTTTCTAAATCTACTTGGTTCCTGCATTTAATACATATGTGAGCCCCACAAGATATATCTAACACCCAATGTGTAGAAATAGAAATATTGCACTCGATAACAAACACAACTTTAGTGTCCCCACGCTTCTGGGTGTAGTTACTCTTCCAGTGGCCCTACATGCCACATGAAAAACACACTGCATCCCGTTCCTTTCCCTACCTCTGGATATTACCCTTCTTGGAGGTACATTGCTCAGGGATTCAAACCATTTATAAGTCATTGGACCCTTTTTATTGTCCTTCCTTTTCTTGTTCACCATTAGGACCATGGTTTTGTCACGCCCCATGTCCTTATCTACCTGGAGAATCAAGGTCAGATGCTCTGATAGACTCTTCTCATTGCCACTCATATTATAGTTGACAATGAAGCTAGAGAAGGTCTTGGGTAGTGATGATAGGATGTGATCTATACTCAACTCATCCGGGAATTTAATCCCTAAGATGTCCAGGCGTTCAATGTAGCCAATAAGATTGACTACATGTGGCCCAGCTAGTGCAGACTCTCCAAGAATAGTTGTAAAAAAATCATTGGAGATCTAATACCTCTCCTGTCTCACCTTCTCTTGGTAGAGATCCTTAAGATGAGACTTCATGCTATACGTGTGCATGTTTTCATGTTGCTTTAAGAGATCATTGGACATGTCTGATAGCATGAAACACTAGACATCTGCGGTATCATCCATGTGTTTCATATAGAGATATAATTCCTCATCACTGGCCTCTTTACCAGGTGCAACTGGAATAGGATCTTCAAGCACATACAATTTTCTTTTCATAGTGATAGATGACACATAAATTCCTCTTCCTCTCTTGGAAATTGGTTCTGGTGAGAAGGTTTTTCTTCTCGAGCAAGGTTGGCAATGATATGTTTGAAGTCATTTTCTTGTCGTTTCTACAAATTTAGATGAGAAAAGTTTTATCACTTTGTTAAAAAATTGAGACAAATAAATTAATTAATACTTATTAGTCTCCCACTATTTTATCTAAATATAATAGTCCTCACCATTAATTTCGGAATATTCTGTTTCCTGAATATTCTAGTGGAAAAGATCCATATTTCCCTTTGCATTACCCAACTAGGGTTGGTCAAGCAACTTTAAGGGTTTTAGGTAGGCATTCCAAATGCCAACTTCATTAACTCTCAACTCCTCGATCCACTGAGTGGACTCCCCAATCCTGAAATCCTTTTATTTTGGATTTCCTCAACCTTTTCCACTTGGTCACACCAAGTCCTACTATGGCAGTCAACCCATGATGCTAACAAAGTCAAGTCAACCCAAAACCTTGAATTAGAATTCCCAGATAATTGAATGAACCCCAGCTAGGGTTGGTCAAGTACATTGAACTATGGTTTGATTCTAACAAAGATTATTGATGGCTATACCGACTTACTATTTCATTTGAGGGATTTCATCCTTATACGTAAATTTAGATTTTATTATATTTTATTACATGCATGTTAATATTAAGTGGGATTTACTTAAGTGATTAACCATGTCAAAGATAATATTCACGTATAAGCCGTTTTATTTTACTTCCATCTTGAATTATCATTTAATTCATTAATTGTGTGATCATGAAAACACACCCACAATAAATAAACCATGCAACTGACAGAAATAAAAAAATGGTATGATCATGAGCTTTTCTATTGGTTAGTTTATCTAGCGTTTGCCAAACTAACCCATGACCTTGGGGAGAAACACCATGAACCTTTCAGGTTTGTTTTTACAGCTTTCCACCTATCCACCTTTGTATCTCCTTGGATTGGTTTCGCTTTGGCTCCTGACTTGAGCCGCCTCCACTAGCTTAGGAGCTCCATCCATTACATATGCATTTGTCTCACACGCAGGTGAAGGGTAAAAGGGTTTTTTATATAAAAGAACATTGGGCACGCAAGCCCTACATATTAATGAGGAGATGGCTCACATGCCAACAAATTTAATTTAAATAAATGAATTAAAAGAAACCATTCACATGCAAAGGTATCGGTCTAGCTCATGATTATCCATATATGCAACAATATTTACGCATAAATAAAACTAGCATTCAATTCATTAATCGTTCTTCTTTAAGATAAATCACGCTCGAATCAATTAATTATCTTTAATTAATCAATCCATTTATCATAAATCCTATTTCCAAATTTCCTTGAGATTATCATCCATCATAATTTTAAACAAATTAATTTATCTAAAATTATCCTTTTACATAACTTGAACCTTGGAAGCAACCCGGTGAATTCCCATTTATTACGCAGATGTTAAATTAAACACATATATATAAAACACCTATGACTTGTAGTGCCTCAGCTGTACACCTACACCATGGTACATGTAGAGGCCCGAAGCTTAACATACATGGACATTACATTACTTTTGCGGAATACTTAGTACATAAGAAAAACACACACACAAGGACCGTAATAGTTTAGTGTCATTGGAAACTCGGAATATAATCATCTAATCGTGGTGAAAGTTCTTCAACTTCTCCCATAAAGATCTTTATTTTTTTATACCTAAAACCATTCTTTATATCCTGGGGAAAAGAAAACATAAATGGGTGAGTTCAAATGCTCATTAAGGGTAAACAAAATAGATATCAATCACATCATGTTCATAAGAACATATCATTTTGGAAATCTTAACCTGCAAAAGAGAGCATAATTTCATAATATGGGATAAATCATAGTAGTGAAATAAAATCTCAATAATCATAACATAAACCATGAAACTTTGTGGCATACACACATAATCATAGAGAATCATATCTTATTAGTCAAGACTCATTGCCAAGACTATCTTAGTGGATAAAGTCCCTTTCTGAAACGAGTTCATTCCTCGTTTCAGTCCTGTTTCACTGAACCTGTATAACCTACAGTTCCAACCATGTCTATCTCATGAGATATAAAATCATTACCCAATGCATTGAAGGGAGATATAGGTCCCACCCGTCTCATAATGAAACCATTCTTATGTGTGCCACAAAAATCATAAATCATACATCATTGCATAACCCATGTAATAAAAATGGAATTCTTAAACATCATGACATCATGAAACAATTCATATAAGATAAATGAATTCATAAAAATAATCCCATCACAACATAATCAAATCAATGTAATGATAGGGATATAATTAGAACCCTATATTATATTATATGGAAGGTAATTTTGAAAAAAACACTTGAACTCCATCCTTGAGGAAAATATCCTTTCTACTTCAAAAACACTTTTTCTTTCATACAATTTTAAAAGAAGTTGATTAAAAATAAACTTGAAAACTTGTAAAGGAAGCTTCCTGGAAATATTGTTTTAAAAATCCATTCATGCCGTATAAGTTATAAAAAACATTCTTCTCGTACTATTGTCGGAAATGTCAAAAAGTACCTCGTACGAAAAACGACAAAAGATTTATTTCATATCTTTTACTAAAAACTCACCGAAGGGTAAAATAGGATTTAAACAATTGTAGGTGAATGGAAATAATATTACATATTGAAGAAACATGGATGTAGATGATAAAATACACCCCATTAAATGCCAAAGTATAAACAATCTCGGATAAAATGAGATTGTGATATTTTCCCTTACCTTAGGTCTGATTTGCTTCATATGTGTCTGAACCTCCTCTTTTTGACGTGCCTTTTCTTATCCTCCACTTAATGAACTAAGGATGGTCTTTGAAGAAGACCAGGACCTCTAGGATGATACTAGGGAACTGGAGAAGAGATTTTGTCAGGGGTTGGCTGAGCTTGAATGCTCAAATTGTTGTGAGGAGGAGAGGGAGGAGGTGCCCTTTTATAAGGGAGGAGAGGGGCACCTTTGGGAAAACTAAGAATATTATTTTATTATAGAGTCATGTTTGGTTTTAAATAGCTAAAAATTGATATATTTCGAAGCTAAGGTGGGGATGGGTCGAAATCCTCTCATCCAAAAGGATTTAGACAAGTTTAGGTTATTATTTTAACCTTATCAATTAGATTTAACTCTAAGTTAAATAATTTAACTTTTACCGTGTCTTTCTGTTTTCTTACACTATATGGTTAATAAAATTTCTATATCAATCCAAAAGAACCCCAAGATGTTTATTATTAATATAGATAACCTTATCTAAGTCATTTGGTCGAACCTTATATTTTTAGGAATAAAATAACAATTAATAATATAATATTTGTTTTAAAAACTAATTTATGTCAATTTTGACACTATTTGGTAAATGATTTTTATGAAATTCATAAAAGAATGATAAGTTCGAACCAAGTTACTTAAATCAACAATAACATTCCATATTAACCTAGAAAATTAGTTTAAGTCATTAAAGTCTCAAATTATATTTATTTGGGTATTTATAACATCAATTATGTCAACATTTCATTGATAATATAATTACTGCATCATCGTTGTATCATATATAAATTAAATTATTTAATGTCTAAAAATTACAAATAAAATACCATTATGTAGGAAATCCTTTTATATTTCTAATTAATATTTATAGTCGAATTTATCTTATATATAACCTCATATTAAATATTATTTAGTTATTAAACTTTGATTTTAACTATTTTAACCCTTGTTTAAATAAATTAATAATAAATGTCCTAATCTAATCCAAGTGGGCCTAAATGGTCATATTTTATTCCTAAGTTTGTTTTGGTTCGAATTAAACTTGTCCAATAGAATTAAGACATGTGTTAGGGTAATAATAATATCATTTTTACCCTTAATTACCCTATTTACTTTTAACCGTGGTTAAAAAAAGTAAAAAGTTACTATTCACCAAAAATTATTTTCATCTTATTGAACCAAATTTTACCTACTGACAGCAACCGTGTCTCTTGGATTTTTTAAATTCCACTCACAGAAGCGGTAAAATTATGTTTTATGAAAAATTCATTTTTTTTACTACCACTTAGTGGTTTCACTATTCATCAAAAAATGAAAGTTTCCAGAAAAATACCAAAAATTAGGCCTAAGCTATATTTGATATTATGAACTCAAAAATGATGTCTATTTTACCAAATTCAAAACATATCAGTTTCATTAATTAATTTAAAAATAAATTCCCGTCGTCAAAACAAATAGCGTGTTTTTAAGAGATAATAACTACCAAAAGATTGACACTTGTTTATGTCTGGTTTAAATGTGAAATTACATCCAATGACCAACATTGTATTGAATGGTAAAAATATAATCTAAATATACTTTAAAACCACTCAAATTAATAATTTATCACTCTTAATTATTTCGTTAAAAAAGGTTGTTTTTAATTGAAATTTAGTAATTTTCACTATTCATCAGAAAATGAAAGTTATCCGAAATGTACCAAAATTTCACCCTAAGCTAATTTCAATATTCTGAATCCAGAAATGAAGTCCATCTTGAAAAATAAAAATTGAAAAATTTCAAAAAGTGGTTATTACTATTCATAACGGCTAGTTTTAATAATATTTTAATAGCATATCGTTGTTTAGTGAAACTCGGTATTGCGTACTACACACGCTATCGAGGAAGGTCGTGATTGCATGTAATGCAAGGCAAGTCAAGGATTCCTGTTGTGCAAGCTCCCTTTGGTGTAGCGTACAACACAAGAAATTAATGAAATTAAAAATAATATTTTTCATAAAATCTCGGGGTGTTACATTCTACCCCCATTAAAATGAATTTCGCCCTCGAAATTCATCGGGGTTATAAATGGTTTAATATTCAAAAGTTTCTTTAATATAAACCCACATCGTAAAAAGGAATATCAAAACCAATTTTTAAAAAGAAATGTATGAAATGTAACGGTTACCCAAATAAACTAATCACTGGGTTTCCACATAAGTGAAAATATGGATATGGAAAAGAAATCTAACCATCATGTTCTGATGGAGAGTGGTAGAGAACATGGCTATGAAAAATCCAACAATCCCAAAGCCATAAATTTGTGATGATCTAGGGTACCATTTGATTCATCAGATATAAGATCACTTGGACAACATTTTTGTTTTTCAATATCATTTCCCTAAAGTTGAAGATTTTGAAATAGAAGAAATACTTACTTGATTTTGGTACAATCTCACTGTTGTTCGTGCTTTGAACAATTCCCACTTCATTTATTAAAGAAATGAAGTTGAATTTGTTATTCGTGAAGTGTTAACAGATCATGTGATAGAATGATGGGTCATTCCATCTATTTCAAACAAAAGTTTAGCAATAGTGATCAAATATACATAAGTCCATCTTTGGTGAGGTTAATCATATACGATTCCAAAAATGAACTTATACTTCATATATCATACCGCTTAATAAAAAAACTAGTTTCTACTAACCAGGGACTTTCTGTAGGCCAATGGTATGGGATAAATACCAGTCGCACTTCGGTTGTGGGTTCGATTACCACGGCCTTGTCTGAAGCGATGGGTTGTCGCCCGTCCTGCAGGTTGTCCTTTTTCTAAAACTACATTACTATAACATCACATAAATAATATCAAAAAAAGTTCTATCATTAAACAATACTAACTTATGGTTAACATAATCCATTCCAATATTTAGGCTTATCTAAAATACTTCGTTCCAAGCTCATAGTATAAAGAAAACGATTACTTGAAATGTCATCAACCAAGAATGTGAATACCATCATTTATCCCCCATATATCTTGTTGGTCACATTCCAATCATTTTAATACCTTAATGATGTATTCTCTTAAAAAAATGAATACCCATTAAACCTTAGTGAAAACATGAATGCTTTCTAAATTTAACTCTTTCCACATACCAAAATCCAAAAATTCTATATACTCAAACCATGATATAACCTCTCCTTATATCAATCATGAGCTCATGAAAACTATCAAACATTTAATTTTCTCCTTATCCCTTAATTATGCGCATATCATCTACATTCCAAAAAATATCTGAATAACCTTTCATGGATACTGGTGACATTAATCATACACTTTCAAAACTCAAGGAAAGAAAACATTGTAACAATCCTTAGATGTCTCTTTATTCCATAGTACCATGAGATTACTTATACTACATTACACATGATAAACATGTAATCATTCCACTACGTTCTTAAACAATTGACCGAGCTTCAACAATTTTTTAATCTCACATATCATTTGTAGTCTCTTCATCATCATCCACATAAATATTACCCGCACGACCATACTGATTCTCTTCATGAGACTTTCCTTTAGGGAATTGGTTTTAATAATGTCCGTACATTCCACATTTAAAACATTTAACCATTGTTGATGTCATAGAAATACCATTATACTCATCCATAGTGTTAACTGAACCTTTTCCTTTGCACTTACTGGCTTTGTGTCCTTCTTTTCCACACCCAAAGCATCTTCCAGTTCCTTTGAAACATACTCCTTGATGCCTCTTCCCACATGATTTACATAGGGGAAATTGAACTTTATTTCCTCTATGATCATCATAAAACTCCATCTTTCTCTTATTAGCCATGTCAGGAAACTTACCAAATTTTACTTTATTGATCATATTATGAGATTTCTGATTTGTCATAATAATCATGTTTGGACTTCCAAATCTCATTTCATTTGGTTCCTCAGGAAGAATATCATTCCATTATCCATCATATCCTCCATTATCGTGAATCATCTTGTTTCCAGCCATTTTCTAAAACCCAAAAAGAATAGTTTGAGAGGCAAAAATCATAATAAAGGGGGAGTAACTTCAATATCTAACATCTTTGGTTTAATATAATATCGTTACCATAGTTCTAGGACTATATCCTATACATATACTTATCCTTAGGGACATTCCTATACATACCTTAGAAATATTTCAAGGGATCTCACTAACGTTTTCGCATCATAGTGTCCAAAGGTTGACTAAACCTTTCCTCTCATACCAACTGTAGAGGCCCGAAGCCTGACGTACATGGACATTACATTACTTTTGCGGAATACTTAGTAAATAACAAAAACACACACACAAGGACCGTAATAGTTTAGTGTCTTTGGAAACTCAGAATATAATATTCTAATCGTGGTGAATGTTCTTCAACTTCTCCCATAAAGATCTTCATTTTTTATACCTAAAACCATTCTTTATATCCTGGGGAAAAGAAAACATAAAAGGGTGAGCCAAATGCTCAGTAAGGGTAAACAAAATAGATATCAATCACATCATGTTCATAAGAACATAACATTTTGGAAATCTTAACCTGCAAAAGGGAGCATGATTTCATAACATGGGATAAATCATAGTAGTGAAATGAAATCCCAATAATCATAACTTAAAACATGAAACTTTGTGGAATACAAACATAATCATAGAGAATCATATCTTATTATTCAAGACTCATTTCCAAGATTATCTTAGTGGACAAAGATCCTTTCTGAAACGAGTTCATTCCTAGTTTCAGTCATGTTTCACTGAACCGGTATAACCTACCGTTCTAGCCATGTATATCTCATGAGATATAAAATCATTACCCAATGCATTGGAGGTAGATATAGGTCCCACCCGTCTCATAATGAATCAATTCTTATGTGTTCCACAAAAATCATAAATCATACATCATTGCATAACCCATGTAATAAAAATGGAATTCTTAAACATCGTGACATCATAAAACAATTCATATAAGATAAATGAATTCATAAAAATAATTCCATCACAACATAATCAAATCAATGTAATTATAGGGATATAATTATAACCCTATATTATCTTAGATGGAATATAATTTTGATAAAACACTTGAACTCCATTTTTGAGGAAAATATCCTTTCTACTTCAAAAACACTTTTCCTTTCATACAATTTTTAAAGAAGTTGATTAAAAATAAACTTGAAAACATGTAAAGGAAGCTTCCTGGAAATAATGTTTTAAAAATTCATTCATGTCATATAAGTTAAAAAACATTATTCTCGTACTATTGTCAGAAAAGTCAAAAAGCACATCGTACGAAAAACGACAAAAGCTTCATTTCATATCTTTTACTAAAAACTCACCGAATGGTAAAATAGGATTTAAACAATTGTAGGTGAATGGAAATAATATTACATATTGAAGAAACATGGATGTGGATGATAAAATACACCCCAGTAAATGCCAAAGTATAAACAATCTCAGATAAAAATGAGATTGTGATATTTTCCCTTACCTTAGGTCTGATTTGCTTCGTATGTGTCCGAACCTCCTCTTTTTGACACGCCTTTTATTATCTTCCAATTAAAGAACTAAGGATGGTATTTGAAGAATACTAGGACATCTAGGATGATACTAGGGAAGTGGAGAAGAGATTTTGGCAGGGGTTGGCCGATCTTGAATGCTCAAATTGGTGTGAGGAGGAGAGGGAGGAGGTGCCCTTTTATAAGGGAGGAGAGGGGCACCTTTGGGAAAACTAAAAATATTATTTTATTATAAAGTCAAGTTCGGTTTTAAATAGATAAAAATTGATATATTTCTAAGCTACGGTGGGGATGGGTCGAAATCCTCTCATCCAATAGGATTTAGACAAGTTTAGGTTATTATTTTAACCTTATCAATTAGATTTAACACTAAGTTAAATAATTTAACTTTTACCATGTCTTTTTGTTTTCTTACACTATATGGTTAATAAAAATTCTATATCAAGCCAAACGAACCCCATGTTGTTTAATATTAATATATATAACCTTATATAATTCATTTGGACGAACCTTTTATTTTTAGGAATAAAATAACAATTAATAATATAATATTTGTTTTAAAAACTAATTTATGTCAATTTTGACACTATTTGGTACATGATTTTTATGAAATTCATAACAGAATGATAAGTTCGAACCAAGTTACTTAAATAAAAAATAACATGTCATATTAACCTAGAAAATCAGTTTAAGTCATAAAAAGTCTCCAATTATATTTATTTGGGTATTTATAACATCAATTATGTCAATATTTCATTAATAAGATAATTACTGCATCATCGTTGTATCATAAATAAATTAAATTATTTAATGTCTAAAAATTACAAATAAAATACCATTATGTAGTAAATCCTTTTATATTTCTAATGAATATTTATAGTTGAATTTATCTTATGTATAACCTCATATTAAATATGATTTAGTTATTAATCATTGATTTTAACTATTTTAACCATTCTTTAAATAAATTAATAATAAATGTCCTAATCTAATCCATGTGGACCTAAATGGTCATATTATATTCCTAAGGTTGTTTTTGTTCAAATTACACTTGTCCAATAGAATTAGTAAATTTGTTAGGTTAATAATATTATTATTTTTACCCTTAATTACCCTATATAGTTTTAACCGTGGTAAAAAAAAGTAAAATGTTACTATTCACCAAAAATTATTTTCATCTCATTGAACCACATTTTACTTACTTACATCAACCATGTCTCTCGGATTTTTGAAATTCCACTCACAGAAGCGGTAAAATTATGTTTTATGAAAAAATCATTTTTTAATTACCACTTAGTGGTTTCACTATTCATCAAAAAATGAAATTTTCCACAAAAATACCAAAAATTAGGCCTAAGCTATATTTGATATTATGAACTCAAAAATGATGTCTATTTTACCAAATTCAAAACATATCAGTTGCATTAATTAATTTAAAAATTAATTCTCGTCGTCAAAACAAATAGCGTGTTTTTAAGAGATAATAACTACCAAAAGATTGACACTTGTTTATGTCTGGTTTAAATGTGAAATTACATCCAATGACCAACATTGTATTAAATTGTAAAAATATATTCTAAATATACATTAAAACCACTCAAATTAATAATTTATCACTATTAATTATTTCGATTAAAAAGGTTGTTTTTAATTAAAATTTAGTAATTTTCAATATTCATCATAAAATGAAAGTAATCCGAAATGTACCAAAATTTCACCCTAAGCTAATTTCGATATTCTGAATCCAGAAATGAAGTCCATTTTGAAAAATAAAAATTACAAAAGTTCAAAAAGTGGTTATTACTATTCATAACGGCTACTTTTAATAATATTTTAATAGCATATCATTGTTTAGTGAAACTCGGTATTGCGTACTACACACGCTATCGAGGAAGGTCGTGATTGCATGTAATTCAAGGAAAGTCAAGGATGTGTGTTGTGCAAGCTCCTTTTGGTGTAGCGTACAACACAATACATTAATGAAATTAAAAAGAATATTTTTCATAAAATCTCGGGGTGTTACAGTACACATCTCAAGGGTTTTTATAATATAATAATAAATTTTATTAAATCTGAGTAATTTGGGTGGGTACATGGCGTGTTGTTTAGACTACACGACATGTACTTTTTCTTCACCGTCCATACGAAGTAAATGCTAGGGAACAAGGTGTGTTAATGTACTTCATAAAGTTTTGGAGTACACGGTGTGTACAGTGGGACACACGTCGTGTAGTATCCACATTACACGGTTTCCATACGGGAAAGCCGTGTATGGGGTACAAGGCCCAAACCTAACCCGAAGGGACTACATGTCGTGTTCATTGGACCACACAACGTGCAATCCCGAAACCATGTGTCACCTATTTCTTGTCAACACACGGCTTCTTAAATTCATAGAAGGAATCCAATACATGGCATGATTTGCTGGAGTAGTCAATGAATTGAACCTAGACTACATGGCATGCACTTCGGAATACACATCATGTATTCTGGTGTTGTACGACCACAAACATTTGGCTCTTTCAGATGAGTTCCTCTATTTTATTTTAATCAAAATTAGAAGAAAATTTCATTTCTATGAGGTGAACGAGTAACGAGGGAGGAGGAACGGATCTCGATATTCAGATTTCCAGTGTGATTAAATATTAATTGAAATAACTAAATTCTTAAATGTGTAAATCATCAACGAAAAACTAAATAATTATAACCAATTATATAGGCCCTCTGATACCACTTGTAGGTTCCGGGTGTAGTGGAAGTGCATTGTTGGGTTTTCCCACCATTAATTTTAACAGTAAGCAACGTTCAATCCGAGATACTTCATGATTTAAAACGCCGAATCTTCTGAATAGAACGAATAATGAAAAACGTAAGAGGGAATCCAAGAACCATAGAGATAGGATCATCATATGATGGTTATAATTAATTTAATACATTCACAAGAATTACCTTTGTGGAGTTCTTTCTGCGTTGATGTCTCCGGTCATGATCATGTGATCCGTCGTTGCATCGTAGAATCCAAGTGTAGGATTCCTCTAGCGGTGATCCACAAGTGTGCCACGTATCTCTGGACCTCACCGAAGGGATCTCCGGGTTCTAACACGAAAGAGCCTTCGCTTGCGATGTCTGCCTTCAACCGCCTTGATCGGGTGGAGGATCTCGCTCTCATAACATGAGGTCATTCTTGGTGGAAAGGGAATTCTCTCTTGTCTTGAGAGTATTTCCAAATCCATTGTGCACAACAAAATGGCTTAGGAAAAGTGTTGGGGTTGTGAGGATATTTATAATTGGGTTTGAGGTTAATAGACTTATGACAATAAATAAACACGTTACACCTTTTTTTATTTCATTAACACTTATTGAAACCCCAGGTCGAATTAATTCCTTGACATGTGCCCACGCTGATTATAATTAATATCATTTAATAAAACAATATTATATCCTCAATATCCCAACTAGAAAACTACACGGCGTTTAATTATTAATACATGGCGTGTACTTGTTTTCCATAAAACTACACGGCGTGTATATTTAATATACCATGCATTAACTTTTATTTTCCAATTTTCTCCTCCAAATTTAATAGACCTTGAGTAATGTCTATTTATTTTATAAAAATTTTAACTTCATTACTCGCTAATAAATCTATTATTTCACCCAAAATATATTCTCTGGAATAAATAGTGTCGAAATAAATATGATCAGGCATCCTTAAATAATTATTAAACTACAGTCGGGAATAATATTTATTTAACTTGTTAAATTAATATTTAACTGAGATACAAGGACACACTTAGGGTGTGACCCTCTAGGCCTCTTTCTCAGTGGAATTAGGTGGAGCCTGCCTAAAGTCCTAGGTTAGAATCTAGAAACACGCCAAGGCACCCATAGAGAATAAGTTAACGCCTCATTGATGTGTCACCTCTAACGAATGATTACAGTGTAATATAATTCATTTATCTTGATATGTCTTATCAAGCGGGTTGCATGCTAGTGCCATTAACCCATGTGCTCGATTATTCTTTCATTGACTTCCTGGAATTGAACTCACCCATACCTTACCATGGTCATGGATTTATTTTGGCTATATCAATTCCATCAATGGGCCTGAGATATCTACTTCTGTTATGGAACACAAGGGACAGATCCTTTATTTCATTATCTATTAATGCAGAATTACTCATGACGCACCCAACGTATCCTACCTCCCTGCGAATAGTGTGTCGTCACAGTTTTTTTCAATACATTTAAGGGCGTGAGTTGTAATACCCATTAATAATAATCTTATGTTCTAAGGACCAATACACACGTCCGCAGATAGGAACATCCAATGACACTATGAAATGTGGATTTCCTACTAGCTGGTCTCGTTCTCATATTATCCTTTGGGATATTACCAAGGGAAAACACCATTAGAAGTGACCTCAATGTTTTATGAGTCCTCACCCCTAATGGACTGTATTATTTGTGTCCCTCAAATAACATCATCCGTACATATAACATATATTCAAGAACAGTGTTATGGCACTTCTAGGTTCTCATCATAGCAGGGATCCTCTATGACCCTTTAATGCAACAGTTGTACTTATGACATTGTCACATTCATTGTCATGCAGAAGAACAAACAAGATGTGATAAGGCTTTTATTTATTAATAAAGCACAATGTAGTTGGTTCTAGGCCACCAACTCCAACACAGACTAGTTGTTAATCATTCCATGATTTCAAAGAAACTATACCATTACAATCATTAGGTGTGTTTTTTTGATATGTAATAAATATTAATTTAAAAAAATCTAATATATACGTATGAAAATCCAAGGTCACTACACCTGCTGCGGAAGAATGAATGTGAGGCTTATTTTGAAATGAATTGATTCATAATAGGGGGGATAATTCAATTTTTTTAAAAAAATTTAATGTGCTGAGGGAAACTCTATTTATAAATGAATGAGATTTAATTTTTATAAATATAATTTCATAACATGAATAGAGAAATAATTTTGAATAGTGAATGTTGGCGCCAAAATTCAAAAAAAAGAAGGATCCAAAAATAAGGCACTGTTGAAAGCAACACGAACCTCTTTCTCGGAGGTCCCCCCTACACTGTGGCCGCCGCAAGGAAAGGAGGAAGAATAATCTGCTACAATAGTTGACATTTACGAGCCCACCTTGAATCAAGGAGGTGGGACGCTTCGTGACTACATTTGACATTCTCGAGCCCTCCGCAAAGCAACGAGGTTGTGCGATCGCAATTGACGTTCGTGATCCCTCTGCGAAGACACCAAGTCCCTCTTCATGACCCGTAAGTTCCACTTCGTGGCACCTAATTCCTATAAATATCGGACTTCCCCAAGACCAAATGAGGGACAATCTGACCTTCTGACTTCCCGGCACCCAAATCGTGAAGAATCCTTCTGCTCTGTGAACCATGAGTTGTGCGAGGTACTTCTACTCCATGAAGTGCCTCCCCTTTGTCTCGTTTTGTTCCTCTATTTTGAGAGGGATGCATTTCCCAAGGCCTAAGGAACTTTGCGAAGGAAGGGGATCCCCAAGGGGACCTAGGTCATCATAGATCATTTATGCATCACGAAACACCCTTAATATACCAACGATCCACATGCTAATGTAGGGTCATTGTACTTCGAAAAGCATATTGCATCACGACACCATACTTGGAAAAGAACCATTTCTCTGTGAGGTAGTGATCTGTAAATGAATTTCCACTTCACGAAGAAGTTCCCATATGCACCTCTTCCCTATGCATAGGCTAAGGGACACCACTTCACGAAGCACACTCCTTCACAAGTTCCCTCCGCCATTTGGAACAACAGATTTTCACAAGGCCCTTTCCTATGATCCCCTCTGCTTGGAAATTACTTTTGTCGTGCAACCCTCCAGGTTTGTACGATGTGACATAATGTTCCCTTGGATGATACTTCCTGTTGCATTACTTTGCATCATTCTTCTTCGCATCAGAATGAAAAAAACTATTGCTTCTTCGCATAGACACGCTAACGTGGACCCCTCTATGGTTCGTTCCATGACGCCCCCTCACCACAGCATTGTCAATTCTTTCCCTTCCACAAGAAGAAGAGGGTACCCATTATGTAATCCCTAGGGCTGCATAGCACACCCACTTTTTCCGAGCTGTAGGATGTTAAACTACCATGAACCATCATCCTCAGCACATGATGTTAAACTGTGACCTGGCCCCGTGCCACACACACATGGTCCCCCACCTTGGACAATCTCTTGGCCCACTTGTCTCCACTGGAATGTGATCACTCCTCATAGGGGATGATATCCTACTTATTGGAGTGGCGTTTGTCTGTGGGGAAAGGTAAACCACCTTTGTGTAAGCCCATATCTTTCAATGCAGGAGGCATCATCTATGCTCCTCCTTTCATCTTCGTTCCCCAGGTCCAGCGAAGGGCATGGTGGGAAATGGTACATCTCCTTTCTTTAGTACTTAGTTCTTCTCCTGCTTGGCTTTGTCACCCTCGGGCCTCCATCCAAGATTAAGACTCATCTTCTCAGGCTAATAACCACGAATAAGTACATGTTTCCTCTTTGGGAAGCTCCATGCGTAAGCCCCACTCCTTCTCCCAAGGATTCACCTCTTGTGACGTGATTGTCAGGTATCTGAAATCTCTTGTTTCTCACACTGAGCATGACTCATGTGAGAATAAATAAAGAACCGACCATGAACCAACACTTGGGCCACCTCATAGTGTAAGCCGTAACCCATCCCGAACTATGAGGACTTTGATCCATTTCACTACATGTTATATAGGATGCCTCTACGAGGTTCAATCCCCCAAAACCATCCCGAACTACGGATACATTGATCCATGTCAAGGCATGGTACATTGGAAGCCTCCACGGTGTTCAATCCCCCCAACCCATACCGAACTACAGGGACATTGATCCATGTCAAGTCATGGTATGTAGGAAGCCTACATGAGGTTCAAGCCCCACAACCCATCTCGAACTACGGGGACATTGATTCATGTCACGGAACGGTACGTAGGAACCCTTTACTAGGTTCAAGCCCCCAAAACCATTTAAAACTATGGGAACAATAATCCATGTCAAGGCAGGGTACGTTGGAAGCCCCCATGAGGTTAAATCCCCACAACCCATCCTAACCTACAGGGACTTTGATCAATGTCATACCATGGTATGTAGAAAGTCTCCATGAGATTCAAGCCCACCATTCATCAAGACCCCAAGTCCACCTTCACGTCGGGTTACCGACCCCATGGGCCACCATAGAGCGTAAGCCCCAAAGTCTACCTGAACAACATTGTCTTTGATCCTTTCTAAGGTAGGTCATGTAGGAAGCCTCCACGAAGTTCAATCCCACCACCCCGTTCATTCCGACCATCTTCATGTCCGTTCACCAATATCACAGGCAGCACAGAGTATAATCCAGACATCTATTCCTAAACTATGTGGACTTTGATCCTTGCCAAGTCAGGGTACATAGGAAGCCTCCATGATGTTCAATCCCACCACCCATTGGACGCTAGGTCCTCCTTCACATTGGTTCATCGACTTCTACCTCATCTATGGAATCCTAGAGTTTAATCCCCAAACCTATCAAATGAACTATGCGGTCTTTGATCCTTGAAAAGTCATGGTACGTAGGAAGCCTCCGCGAGGTTCAATCCCAACAACCATTGAGCCCCATGTCCACCTTCACGTCGATTCACCCCATCCCACATGACACTAAACTGTGGGCCTCTTTCATTGGTAAGTCGTTGTCCCTTCATCCAGCGGTAGGCCGTAGTCACTTCAACAGTACACTGTTGCAAACCCATCCGACGGTAAGCAATCATAATATGAACTATATGGACTTTGATTCCCTTCCATTGGGATACGTTGAAGGAATCTTCAATGCCCGAGTCCCATACCATCATCATACTCATGGCGGTCCCATCTCATTCACCATCACTATCACAAAACCTTCTACCAGCCATCAGGATTTTTACCCAGGCCACCACATCCCTGTAGAATCAGGAAACCCCATTCCCCGTTCCGTTTAACGGCTTTCGGGAAGCCACCCACACTTTGGCCCCAATATTGGAATTCCCTCCAGGGGGTGCATCCATATGATCCACTCTAGTCATTGTTCTATTTAGTATGATCCATCTCATCCAGATGTTAAACTTGCGGCATAAGCTATTTTAATCATGGGATGCTGAGGAAAATCTCAGATACATGGCCATGGCATATGACTACCCCCATTTGATGCGGGATGCCTCAAGCTTCTACACCCTTGATAAGACCTATAATAAGGAAAAAATGACAGACATAGCAATCCCTAGTGTCCAGACACGCCAGTGATGTTCTGCATGACATCTCCCCTTACCGATTGTGGCTGCCCTGACCAGACCCCTTGGAATGTATTGATAGAAACTACGTAATTAACTAGTGTCCATGAAGATATGGTGCCTGAAAGAATTTCAAGAACAACATCGTAAGTCTATGAGGGAGACCCAGACTAGGTGAAAAGATCCGAGGAGGAATCCATTGAAGGAAGAACCAAAATTCCATCAGCCTGTTTAGATCAAGGAGCAAACGTCCTAGAATATGCAATGGATGCCACCCACCTTTGGAAAGTGGGAATACGGTGTAACAGCTGCTCGTCCTGCACATGACGGATGTGCGTGACCTGGAAAAAGCATCGGAAATAGAAATGGTAATCCTAGTGTGAAAATATTCTCCTCAAATATGGAGATTAGTAGTGCTCGGGGCATCAATGGATTGATGTGTCACCGAATCCAGATATCTGGTGCTGGGTCCCACATTGAATATAAATGTCCTGGCGTGAAACTCAAAAGAAGTTGTGGCAGTAGAACATTGGACATCCCATTCTGCATCATTGTCAGCGTGGATCCCTTATACCAATCACAGAATTCGGGATATCGTTGGGTCAATGTTTGTCGATTCCTCTTTTATTTCGACATTATCAACTCCATCTCCCTACTTCTCAGGAATCAGTTTGCTACCTTAAGAAAGTGATCACCACATGAACATCTACATAGGGGCTAGGGAAATGCCAGCATAACCACTCCATGTGGATTCACTGCTTCAACGACGGTCTCTGCATCCCGGACCGTGGGGCGCCCATGCCCCATTTCCCTATCTGATGTTATCCAAAAAAGGGTAATTGACGACCTCATACATCAATACAAGAAGGAGGGAATCATCCTCACCAGGGATATGGCTCGACTAAATCTAGAGGTGGTTGTGCCTCGACATCAATGCTGCCCCAAGGGCCGCGCATGGAGCCATTGCTCCCCACCCTGACATACAACCACATCGAGAGCCTATCCCTGGAGCGCTTTGATGACTCCATGACTTACACTGAGGAGGTAAGTGATATCCTGTCCATCCCAGTTAGAGTACCGACACAGGGGTTCCCAGCAAGGGCTCCCACTTAGCCTAGTTAGTGCCGTCGCCCGGCCTTTCTAGAGGAGTAGAAGGTAAGCTTTGCACCTGCACCACCATCCCTTACTCGTCTGACCCGATGCTAGCGTCGGGCATGAGCAGGAAGGACGGCCTCCAAGGAGCGTCAACACTGACGGCTACTGTGGTCCGAGACCCCGCCAACATATATCATCAATTCCCAGCATACACTGAGCTTGGGTTCTTTTACAACCAATTTAGATTGTGTCCCCAACCGCCCCATGGGCAGGCCGGGTCGACTCTCCTAGTTGTAGGCACGGGCAGAGGCCACCTCGAACAATCCCACATCTATTCCACCACATACAGAGGTCCTCCCTATTGCACTACCATAGAGAGCATGGGACTTCCCTACTTCGAGGCTCGACAGGGAGGTCTGCCCCATGCCACACCCTATCTGAATGAGGGTCTGCCCAGCGTTTGTGATACTCAGTACAGATGACTCTCCCGTGACCATTACACTAGATATGGAGTCTCTCCTCCTACTCCCGACCGCAAGTGTTAGGACACGACACATCTCACCCCTCTCCAAAATTGGGATTCTCCCTACGTCATCTCAGCATCTAGTGATAGACCTCCTCACCCCGGAAACCAGAGGGGTGAAAAAAAACCTCGCTCCACCCGCACCAAAAATGGAGGTCCTTCCCATGATCCTTCGGGTCCTAGAAGAGGGTTTTCCCACTCTAGCTCTATTCATGGTGGTCCTCCCCATGTCCTCTTCATCATTTGTCCTGATGCTCCTCACACCTCGACTTTCTCGGGTGGAAACCCTCTCTTCCCGAACACTAGTGCGGCCGAAGGACCCCATGTCAGGAATCAGACCTGCCCTAAGGAGCTACCCAGGGGTAGGAAAGAGGGTCACCTCCACCACTAGAATAATCCGCGGAAGGTCCATATGGAGATCAAAACTGTCCACTTTTCAGTCTCTGAAGTAGAGTGCGACTCAGCTCGGGAACCCTCACCTCGCTTGTCCGAGTCAAGGGCCAGGGCAGGAATAAGGAAAATCAGCCTGGTGATCCTAGAATGGATGGTCCACAAGATCAAAGCCTCCCTCTGCAGTTATATCCATGATGTTGAAAATATGTCCACCACACAGGTTACAGTCGTGTAATCCCCACCATCGTTTCCAGAATCACTCTCTACCTCCATAAGAGATCATAGAGAGCTATCCTGAGGACCAATGGCAGGCGAGTAGCATTGTGGCCTATCACCAATAGCCCGGGCCCCTTAGCCAAAAACAACGGCCATCAAACCCTATTATCATAACATAGCTGCCAGGTCGCTACACTCTTCAGAGGAAAACCCGAGAATCGGCGGCCAGTCAGCCTGCTCACAGTACTCCCCGTTGACCAACCTGTCATCCTAGCAATCTGCCTCAGTACTGCTGCTAGTTCCTCAGACAACCCTAGTTGATGAGTGGTGTAATTATGGGGCATACTCTGAATCTGGGAAACCGAGCTTCTAGAACATCCTCGCACCAGACCACTTCCTCGAGACGTTCTGGCCTGTGGCAGCACCGAATTTCCGCATACCATAATACCTCACCCTATATGAAGTTGAGTGTTTCCGCTACACCCTATGGGAGACACATTTCAGTCTTCATCATCAGTGCATTGTTTATCCATGGGGAAAAGTGCATTTCTAAGACATTACTGAGCAGTTCCATCTAGTCAATTTGACCGCACTTTTAGTGGCCCAGTGCCCCAAGTCACCAGGTCGTAGTGAGGCTCTCCAGAAGCAGTGCGTTCAGAGTATAAAGGTACTCCACAAAATTATCAGGGTGGCTACCCCCACGTTCAAATCCATGGCTAGGGGTAGTACGATGACCTCCTCTTTAGTAAAATCTGGCGGCAGCCCGACCTACGAGGCGACATTGAGGACATGCCCTGGGAAAGGTCATAGTCAACATGGCCATATAGTGGACATGGATGGTGAGGTGGAGCTTCTCGATGGATACTTACCCCCTGAGGGTGTGCCACCATTGTTGGACCCATCGGGGAGGATTATCTATTAGAAGAAGATCCTCCTAGGTTTCCCTGCTCCCACCAAGGTGTTGGAACTCAGCTAGAATTCCAATAAGTGTAAAGAGCACGTCCAAGCTGTCAAACACTCTGACCCATCCACCTCAGTGCCAATGATGGAGGAGGACCCTGAGAAGGCCACGTTGCACCAGAAACATGATGAGTAGAAGATTATGGTTGAAGAAATCTTTGATGAATGCATTGCAGAGTGACAACCTAATTACGGTTATCCAATGTCTGGGCAGTAGGGGCAGGAACAACTACACCTCGGCGAGATGCCCCCAGGAAACACCGATTATACCGCTCCTACGGAAATGGTTGAAGTTAGATCTCATGGAATGTTGGGGCGATATGTCTGACCAAACCCTCATAAATAGAGTTGAAATCCAATGAATCTGGCCTCGGTTCCCCCTGCTTCCCCACAAGCTGCTCCACGATCCACTTAGCCTATCTACCATATTGAAAAACCCAGCAACGAACTCGTGGTTAGGGACCCCCGTCAAGACATAGATCCCCGTCTAGATGATCCAATGGCAGCACTCACTACCTTCCTAGTGGAATTGGAAACACGATAGGTGGAAATCCCACCTCAGGGAAGGCCATACCTAGCATGGGTGGATGATATGTCGGCACCTCCATGTTTCAGGAATCCCGCCTTCTCCCACTTTAATTGGATGGGGGACCAGCCGCAGCACCTGGCCCACTTCAACTCAAGGTGTGGGCCTATTCTAGGGACTCCAGTGCAGCATGAGGCCACCATGATCCACTTTTTTGTTTAGACACTGGAGGGGACGGCATTCGTCCTATACAGTGACCTCCCCGTCAGATCCATAACCAGCTGGGATGAGCTTCGCAGGCAATTCCTTTACCATTTCAGCTCTACAACCCAGAAAATCAGCATCTCGGACCTCTTCATGTGTCTGAAAATTCCTGATTAGAGAGTCTCAGACTTTATCGCCTGGTGGAAGGGGCTTACATTCTCTCATGACATGCCACTGGCTTAGGAACAATTACTAACGATGTCCATAGGTAACGTCAAGATGGAATTGGTTACTTTTATGATCACCTAGAACTACCATGGAGGATTCTAAGACTTCTCCAATAAGGCCCAGCACCTGGAGGAAGCCCTGCAACTGGCCAGCCAGGCATGTCCATTTTCCCATGTAATTCCAGCGAAGAGAGCTTCTAGAGCTAAGCCCACCACGTTGTCCCAAATATAAGTACCTAGGAAACTAGAGTTTCAAATAATAGCACTAGGCTCGCAGCCTCACAGAGGCCATCTTATTTAGGCGCAGCCTCTGGCTCAACAGTGTCCCCAGAATTGGAATGCACCTCCGCATAATACACTGCCACCACCTAGGCGGGATAATCAGGGCACACATCCTCGATAGGCCCCTCCGGCTCCTCATTAGGGCCAGGCTCCAAGGGCCCCCTTTCCAAAGATAAAAAATATGACTTAATCATTCAGTGAGAATCAGGATCATGGTAACTTATGTAGTGCCTGAGAGAAAAGGATTTTACTCTTTCCTGAGTGCAAAATACAGTAAGAGGTGAGTCTCACTGATATCCCCAACAACGGTCCATATCATCGGATTCAGGGGCACACCCAAAAGATGTGATATGTGTTCAAATACTAGCTTCAAGACCAGGTCAACAACAACATATTCATTCTAGGCCCGGCCCCGAAACAAGTGGGGGTGTCTGTGTAAGGTCAGATAGTTGTAGCGATAGCATAGGCGGGTGGCAGCATGGTTCCAACTGCGAGTCCTAGAAGTATGACGACTGGATGGCTAGAAAGATGGTTTCATGTGACCTTGGAATCATTCGGGCACGCCTGAATCAGCTAGAGCCTTTAGAAGCTACGTTCCTCACTTCTGCATCATCATCTCAGCTTGCCTCGTCCCATAAGTGAATGCATCAATGGCGCAAGAAACAACAATGTGTCGTGCCAATGCCATCGTCGTCCCACACTCTCTGTAACTTCATGCCACCTATGATTGGGATCCCTCCCAGAATCTTCCCATTAGTGGATGACTATTCAAGTGACAATCACGGGTATGCTTCGGTTAATACTGTCGAGTTGGTGAATACATATATGACTCCCAATGAGGGGTAGATCCCAGAGAACTACCCCTACATCCCCAGGAAACACCAACATCGGTGAAGCCGCGACAATATGGGTCATTGGGGTGCATCAGTTGGCACCTCCTGCCTGGTCGTGCATGCCACTGAGACCAGACAACAGGCCCAATGCAGAGCCCAGCATCCACAGCCTCTTCATCCGATGTCTTCAGGACTACCTCCACCACCTTTTGTGCTATTGGATTAGGAGCAGTCACCTCATCCTGGCCGCGACAGCCTCACCCAACTACAGGCCGATAACATTCATTCGGCCTTCATCTGGAAGCTACTCTTTAGGCTTCGACTAGTGAGCAGCGGTATTTTCCAAACACCAGCAAGTCACCGGTGTAGCCGGTAGGGCCGGCCATGCCCCCAATCGTAGAGCGACCTCCTATAGGCATAATTTCGCACCTCGTGTGGAATTAGGATATCCTCAAGCACCTTGCCAGCATCCCAGTGACACTTTCTATCATTAAATCCCTTCTTCTATCATTAGATATGCGTGAGGCCCTCACTGAGGCGTTAAGAATCCCCCTGAAGATTGAGATGCAGGTAGCAGCTACAGAAGCCTTTCATGTTGAAACAGTAGAGAATGCCAATTTCTAGGCCATCATTTCATTCTCATGAAAAGATGACGGATCTCCCATATAAAGGAATATCTGCCCGCTGTACATCACTGACCAATTTTATGACATGGAGGTTCGTCGCTGTCTCAATGACACTAGCTCAGTGATTACCCTAATCCCGACATGGACACTGGGGAATTTGGTGTTATACAAAGATGACCTAACACCCCCTAATTTAAAAATCAATGGATATGACAGGAAAGAGCATACCTCGATTGGAAATATCTTCTTGAAGACCTGGTTTGATGTCCTAGTTTCCAGTACCGAGATTATGGTTGTCTCCTAGGACAACGCGTAAAATGCATTGATGGGCAGACCATGGATCCACCTACATGCAGTGGTCCCCTCATCATATCACCAGTTTCTCATGTACTCCCTAAATGGTCGAGTAGATGTACTCCAAGGTGATGCATCTCCTTTTTCCTCCTTTGAAGCCCGTTATCTAGACTCTGACTATTACAAGAGTAAGGACAAGAAGATTTTTCAAGTGAGGATGAGCCCACCACGGTCACAACGGACCCCTGGGCAGGTCTGGATGAATCCTATGTCTTTTCAATCCATCGATTGGAGGCCACATCCCCCAATATGGGGTAATGCTTTGTTGTCTCTGGAACTAGAGGAACGTATATTCCCATGTATATGTGACGGAGGAAAATCCCCTCATACTCCTACACAAACCAGGCTTAGGTGATCCCAGAGCCTCCTACCCCCTTACGATATCAGGATGTCTGCCCCATGGTGATGACAGTACATCATACATGTCTGTTCACCATGCTGGGATTAACTGGCTCAATCCAACACGCCACTATTGATTTGATATCATCAAGTGAGGCCCATTGGGCCGAAGAACAGATGGTATTGGATCAACTTCCTTATTATCTATGGTCTCAGTGGTGCATGAATCCCATGATATGTTTCCCACTACTGTCCAAGCTATTACTAGCTTCCCGTCAGGTTCTTCGGACCCATAGGAAGCTTCACTCACTGGGAATACCTACTTCGCAAATGATGAAGAGAATCTGTAGAATGCTCCCCCCTCCCTTGAATAAGCTGTTTCAACCCCCGTCGATGAATTGGTATATGTGATCCTTGGTAGCGAGGTAGATCCGAGACCCATATTTTTCAGTGCTGCCATGTCCCTTAAATAAAAACAACGGTACGTAGATTTCCTGAAACAACACCGTGACGTGTTTTCCTGGAGTGACGATGAGATTCCAGGACTAGATCCTCAGGTAGTTGTCCACCACCTCGGTCTCCCGACAAACCATCTCGGGTTCAAGAAACCTCCTAGAAAGATTCATCATTATCATGGTGCCATGGTGGCAGCTGAAGTTGTCAAGCTCATAAGATCCAACTTCATCAAGGAGGTCCATTATCCCAAGTGTCTAGAAAACATTATTCCAGTCAGGAAGAAGAATGGACAGATCAATGTCTACATCAACTACTGAGATCTCAACTATCACTGTCTGATGGATGATTTCCCCCTTCAAGTGACAAAATTGTTGATCAACGCTACGGCCGGGTTCCAAGCCCTCTCCTTCATGGTTGGTTACTCTGGATATAATAATATTTGGATGTCCCCCTAGGATGAAGAGTCCACCACTTTCAGCATACCCCAAGGTACTTTCTGTTACCAGTTTGTGCCCTTCGGCATAAAGAATGCATGTGCCACCTATCAGTGGGCCATGAACTGCATATTCAAGCCAATCCTTCGGACATTGGTGGAATTCTATATGGTTGATCTGGTGGTCAATTCTCTCCAGTGCCATGACCATCTAAAATACCCTGAAAAATAGTTTGGCTTCCTCCATTCCCACCACTTGAAGATGAACCCGTTGAAGTGTTCCTTCGGGGTCACCTCCGGGATGTTTCTTGGCTTTGTTTACAGGAACCAAGTCATCGAGATCCACCTATATAAGATCAAGGAAATCATCCAAATGCCTCCCTCGAGTAATATTCGAGAGTTTCGAGGAATCCAAGGCCACTTAGCCTATATACGTAGAATCATTAGGAATCTGGCCAGCATGTGTAAGACCTTTTCCTGTCTCATGAAGAAAGGGTTTGCCTATAAGTGGGACAAGTAGTGCTAGGAAACGTTCAAGGAAATCATGAAGTATCTTATCCAGCCTCTGGTCTTGATACCACCCATCACAAAAATACTAACGGTCCAGTACGTGACTACCCTAAAACAACCTCTTGATTCACTAATCACCCAGAAGAATAATGAGGGGACGTAAAACAGTGTCTAATACATCAACCACATGCTCCACGATATAGAGACCAGATACTACCCCATAGAGAAGATATTCCTTTCGTTGGTATTCACATTACAAAAATTTAAATGATACATGAAGCTCCACGAGGTACAGCTGGTGCCTCAGGTAGACCCGCTGAAGTACATTCTAAACTGCCCCATGATAACTGGCCATCTAACATGGTGGGAGGTAATCTTCCAGCTGTTCTACATCATGTTTGTGCTTTAGAAAGTAATAAAGGGATATGCATTGGCATACATTTTTTCTTCACATCCAACCTCTGCGGACCAGTTCCTGGACTTTTATTTTCCCGATAAGGAAATCCACTCAGTAGATCCCACCATCCCATGTTGGCAGATTCACTTTGATGGTGCCTCACAGATCCCCACTGGTAGGTGACATGATGATCCTATACTCAATAGAGTAGGCCTGGGTATTGTCTTTATTTCTCCAGCACAAGCCATTCTTCCATACACATTCCTGTTGTCAGAATGATGTACCGACAATTAGGAAGAGTATCAGGCTCTTATCACTGGCCTCAAGCGGGCCCTTGAGATCGATGTACCCCATTTGCATCTGAAAGGGGGTTCCGATCTAGTCATCAAGCATGCCAATAGAGGCTATATTATCAGAAAGAAAGTGTTCATACCAATGTTAGAGCACACCCTCCAGCTAATGGACTTATGTCCATCTCTGGTGAAAGTTACTCATGTCCCACGACCTCAGAACAGTCGAGTCGATGCCCTAGCCAGCCTGGCTACATCACTTGTAGAACCAAAGAAGGATGATCTAATTATACATGTGGAACACCGTAGAGTCATTTCCCACATCACCCTAGAGGATGATGACGACCTGCGAGTAATTCATCTTACCACTAGAGCTTCCGTGTCGGGACCCCAAGGTTCCTCGGATGTAGTGGTTGAAACCACCCCCGATTGGAGAGCCCCTTATGTAAAGTATCTCCAAAATGGTTGCCTGCCGACTGATCAGGCCGAGAATGAAGGAATATGACACTGCACGCTGCATTTTACCCTCGATAGTGGTCCCAGTCCTGATCAGAAACTCTACAAGGGCGAGTTTGATGGTGTTCTCCTCCATTGCATCTAAGGATTCAAAATTTTTCCGGTCATGCTAGTGGTTCACGCCGGTCTCTATGGTTCCCACCAAGATGGTCTGAATCTGTCCCATCAGATCTAGAGACTGGGGTACATCTGGTCCTCTATGATCCCTGATTGTATCAATTTTTCCAAGAGATGTCACACATGCCAAATCCATGCTGACTTCATGCATCAGCTTCTAGAACCTCTATACTCCAACAAGTACACTTGGCCATTTGCGGTGTGGGGATTCGATGTCATGGGACCATACCCACTGGCGACTGCTCGCCAGTGTAGGTTCATCCTGATCACAAAAAGTTTCTTTCCATGTGGGAAGAAGTAGTTCCTCTCAAGGAGTTCAAAGACCGTTCTCTCATTAACATCGTGATCTCCAACATCATCTAATGATTTGGAGTCCCTCATTCCATCCTCACTGATAATGGAACCAACTTCTGAGTTTCCAAACTAAAGAAATTGTACAAAATGTACAACATTCATTCGAACCATACCTCCTGCTATCACGCACATGCGAATGGGAAGATCACGGTTTTCAACAAAACCCTCTCCATAATTTTGTTGAAAATTGTTGGCCAGAACAAAAATAGTTGGCTGGTCAGGCTCCCAAACTCCCTCTAGGATTATTGGATGATGACTTGTAATTCCACCTAGGTGACCCCATATTCCCTGGTTTACGAAGCTGAGGTCGTCCTTCCAATAGAGATCTAGCTGCCTTCATTACACTCCTCGGTCTATGACCAGTAGGTGCCGGATAAGGAAGCCGAAATTCTTCTTGCTGAATTAGATGCACATGACGATAATAGGCTCTGTGCCCTGAAAAATTTGGAAAGGAATCAGAATATGAAATCCAGGTCAATCAACAAAAGGCTCACCTCTACTCTTTTCTACAATGAGACTTGGTATTGGCCCCCCAGATAGCAATGATCCCAGGTAGGAAACCACCCATATTGGAGGCCAAATCAGAAGGACCTTACGTAGTCCACAGGGTTTACCCTAATGGAGAAAACTCCTTCATGACCATGGATGGTGACGGTATAACTCCTCCCACTAATTCAATGTTTCTCAAGAAATACTTTGTATGATCCAGAAGGTCCAACATGACTCTAAACTATTTGGTCCGGCATGAACATAATCTATTTTGTCCCACATGACCCTAAACTACATGTCGGTCTAGCATGACCATAAAATGCTCAGTCCAATATTACTTTAAACTATTCATCATCCTGCAATATGTTAAAATACGCCCTTATAACTACGTGTGGATGGATTCCCATCCTCATGGGATATGTAGGAACGCTGAGACGCCTCATCTTGAGCCCACCCCAAACACTTCTCTTTGACTGTCCACCCTAGGTATAGTTCTCTCAGAGGATCATCACATGATTTGGTGTAGGATTACTTAGCCCCACTGTTTCTAGGTTCATAGTGGTCACACCATGTTCCTACTCCCAGTACATCTATTCTCCCACGTCCTCACCGCACAAAGTTTATATGCATGACCTTCAATAACTGTATATGGATTTATTCACATCCTCGTGGGCTACGTAAGAATGCCTAGAAATTTTGTATGTTGTCTCAGACCAAATTACACAATATTCCCCTTAGGTCAAGACATATGATAGGGGTTCATACTTATTCCCGAATTCACGTCGATCTAACCTCGATCCGGTTTTACGTCCTGATCACTGGAGTGGTTCGTCTCTCATATAGATAAGTACAACTATGCTTCACCCACTACTTTGAATGGGACTCCATCATCTTCCCCATTCGGAAGGGCCCCCGAATGATATGGATTAATGGACTAAGGTAACTATTACCACATAGGGGAAATTCCCTCACCGATGTTGAGAAAAAAAGTCGATACAAGTCCTACATAGCACATATGGTCAGCAGTCAATGCTCATTTTTTGCTCCCATTTCCGGTCACTATAGAGACGCTATGTTTCAAACATGGTCAACAGTTGTCCTGCAACATTGAGAACACCCCAGGATGTCCATGACATTGAGTGTAGTGGTTCATTATTCCTCGTTGTATCTCCAAGAAATGTACTCCCATCAGGAGAATCCATGTTTTAATGTCCCACATGACCAGGAGAGCCACTATAAGCTACTTGTTTCCCACACCAAGCACTGCTCACATGGGATTAAGAGTTGTGATGAGGTGGTAAACGTACAAGGGTACATATGGCCTCCTCATATGAGGCCCAGCCTCAGGCCCCTCGGCAATTTCGGGCCTTGGCCAATGTTATTGTCCAAGATTATATGGTGCGAAATAGGATTATATCCCCATTCACATTGGGTTACTCGCAGTGTCGTGCACATATCCAGAGGAGATACCTTATCCTCTCTTCATCCTCATTGCAAGACGTTAAACTACAAAACGGTCAGGTCTTCCTGACTAAGGCCCAGCCTCAGGCCCCTTGGGCTTTTTGGGACCCCAGCCCAAGCTTCAATTTTGGGTTTTATGGTGTGGTACAAGATTTTTTTCCTCATTCAAGTCGTGTTTTTAACAACCAATCCATGTACCTCTTCCTCTTTAGGTTTATTTATCCCCCCATTATATACTCATCTTATCAAATAGTCTACTCTCAAGATGAGCCCCTTTGTCCTCTTCGGTGATTCACCAATGTGCCTAAGGGTACTTTGGTTTAATTACTATAATGCCGGACTCTACTCAGACATGATTAAACCCATTTTCCAGGATTTGTGTTCCCCTTCATTAGGTCTTCCATCACCTTTCACACCCGAAGGGACCCCCTAGTGGTATGGATGCTTAGCCCTAAGGGCTCTCCTACCATTATGGACCAACATCCTCGAGGGTCGTGGAAAACAAGTTGATACAAACCCTACATTTAGAATATGGTCACCAGTCGATCCTCATTTGTTGTTCCCATTCCAGGCTAACATGATATGGATATTGTGTTTCGAACATGGTCAAAAATTATCTTCCATCTCCACACCAACCCCATTAAGTCCAAAATGTTAGTTACATGATTCACATCCTTCTCCACCTCATCATGTCCAAGTAGAACTTCAAAAGTCTTGGCACTATACCACAGTGTGCATTCACAAGCTAAGAGGAAAAAATCCATGATAAGGGAATCATTCGAGGCTCTGCACTGATTCCCATTTGGCATGCATTATCCATATTGCATCAAACCTAGTCCACACTTGTCCCCAACTACGAATTTTACTCACATGTGCTGAGGGATCGGGTGGAGGTCTGAACATAATTGTAGGGTTTTCCCTCCTCTTGATTCAGATCTGAAAGACCAAAAACTATGATCCCTTCCAAAATGATATATGTCTTGATTCCCATCATCATTGGATATGTAGGACCTCCTGAGCATCTCATCTTCAGGTCTAACCCTAGGAATCTAAAATCATGCCTTCTATTTCGTCCCCTCGGCCAAAACTCTCTGAGGAACATAAGGTGTAGTGAGAACCTCATGGGTCTTCACTTACGTCAGGTTTTGAAAGGACCTCACCATGTTCATCCCGTATCTTCTCTCATCCATGGTCCGAGATCTAAGATCATAAACTAATATCTCATTTAGAACTACATATTCCTTGATTCCCTTACTCATGGGACACGTAGGAACCCCCAAACACCTTGATTTCGTGTCCGGCTCAATTGGTAGATAGTCCCTCCTTCCCCTTACCCTATTACCTCTATTTAGGCCCCTTGGCCTGAGGTTCCTTTCTCGGGATTATGTATGGTGCAGTATGTGATAATTTCTTCATTCACATTGGGTATTTTTTATTACATCGTAAACATTCCCCACTTAGCATCATCTCTATTATGTTTGTGCCACGCTACGTTAAAATGCATGCCTGGTCCCATCACATGACCTTAAACAATGACATTATCGCTCTGGCAGCACTATGAGAAATGGAACTTCATGGTGATGACCCCACTCAAGGGGACAGAATTTTTTGTATCATTCCAACACCGTTCCCTTTTTCCACACCTGCATATGTCTTTATTCTTGTGTTGCTTCCAGGGCGTTTCATTCTAGTCTTGTCGCTTAAAAAAAACCATTCACTTCAAAGGAAAAACTAGATTTATCAAATACCACTTCTTTTGGTGTGAGGGACACACTCGCATGCACCTTTAATCCCTAGAATTGATACCTTATCATGCCACAGTCTAGAACTACATGCAGCTTGATCCCCATCCTCATGGGGTACGTAGGAACGTCTGTGCACCTAGCCTCAGACCCAGCCTAACTCTAATTTCTGGACCCTTGACCTAGAACCTCCCTAAGGAAGACATGGGGGTCGAAACCCTAGGTTCCCATTCACGTCAGGTTTTATAATCACCCACCGTGTGTCTCTCACGTTTCCATCCATCCATGGTCCAAATTGTATGACCCCAAACCAAGATCTCTCTATGGGAAATGTGTGCCACATTTGGCTATTTTGACACCCTGCGCACAATCCTTTATATCAAACCCCCCATAATGGTCCACCCTAGGACCATAAGATAGAATTTTTCGGCCCCAGGTCCTTTTTCCTTGGGAGGGGGCTTGACTCCCTCTTTTTGATACGTCTCATAGTTGTATTCAGATGCGTTTAGTCAAAGAGCCTGAAGATTGGAATTTTCATTGCGACATTCCCCTCAGTCCATGTCCAAGCTACATGAGCACATTATTTTGATCATCTTCCTCTTCCATATCTGAAGGGACCCCCTTCACGACCTAGTCTCATGTTGCCTCAACTCACCTACCATTTTGGGCCAACGTCCCTAAGGACCCCAGACGACATTTGCGACAAGTCCCTTGTTTCAAACATGGTCAGCGGTCAACCGTCATCTTCCTATCTCCATTCCAGGATAACATGATATGGATGTTGTGTTTCGATCAAATTCAAAAGTTTTCCCCTATTGTCACACCACCATTTCAGTCAAGATCATGAGCATCATGATTCACATATTTACACTCCATTGTGTTCAAGTGGAATTCCAACATACTCTGGTTTACTCTTTAGTGCATCTAGGTGCGTTATATAGGCTGGTCAACATCAATGGGATGCTAGTCATATAATGCCTCATCATCCCTAATGTGTGCCTGCCTATGCTAGTAATGTCCCTTCACTACTTCATGTTTCCCACAACGAGAACAACTCACGTGGGCTTAGTAGTTCTGGTAGGACTTATATTGGTGTAGCCATTGCCACATAAACATTTCCTCATCCCTCATGATGTTAAATTGTGCTTCCAGAACTATGTACGTCTTGATTCCCATCATCATGGGAAATGTAGAGACACCCATGCATTTCACCTAGGGTTCAACCCTGGGAATCATGGATCCCATCTTTTCTCTCTATCAGCCCCTTGTCCTGACCCCTTGTAGGTAACTTTGTAACTGCAATTTTTCCCTGAACAAGTTCAGGATTCCCTAAGATGACACTGGGAAGCAACGACTCCCTCAACAGAGAGGTCCATTCTAAAAGAAAAAATTATCAATGATCAGACCGATGCACCCATCTAATGTACTTCCACCATGATGGCGTAATTTTGAGAGTGTTGGATTATATAAAAATAAACCATCACTCTACCCTCCATGCTTTTCAGATCTGTTATTCGGACCCTCGTCCACTTTCATGTCTAAGGGAACCCCCTAACAGTATGGATGATGTCCAGTGGCCCTCCTATTATCTTAAGCCAATGTTCCGGAAGACTAACAGATGAAATTTTGAGTCAGGCCCCATGTTTCAAACATGGTCAGCAGTCGGCCCTCATTTTCTATCTCTATTCCAGGTTAACACAATAAGGGTTCTGTGTTTTGAATGAGATCAATAGTTATTATTTATTGTCATGCCACCATAAAAATGTTCTGGATTTTGGGTATCGTAATTCACACCACCCATTACCATCTGTTCGGGTTAATTTCGGTACCCATAGAATTACCCCATTCATACACAAGAGAACACTGGTAAAATAGTAATTCAACTCTTCTGAGAACTTCATTCTCCAGTCAGGTCTCTCCTATTTCCTCCCAGAAATCATGAATGGTTGTTCAATCCTTGGTTGCCTAAATCATGGTTTTCACTCCTACGTTTGGGTGAGGGGATATGGTTGTCATCAATTATTTCTCACATGTGGCCCGACCCACATGAGATTAGGGGATGATCGTTGGGTGCTCCGCAAACATCACAATGATGAAATAAACCAATGTCATAAAAACTAATTCATTCTTTGATATCAAACAATTAAATCATTAACGTACATTTGAGGGTTTGTAATCATTAATGTACCTGAGGGTCGATCCCCCCCATGGATGGGTTGACCTCTTTAAAATAGAATAGCAACTTCACCACTCTCTGGCTTGTGGCGTCCAGGTGCTGCTGCCGCCTGTTCAGATCCCGCTCCTCCTCAGCAGTGAGAGGGTGCAATTCATTGGCTGCAATCTAGGACCGCTCCACGTCGGCCCAGATGGTGGTCATCGCCTCAGAGGCTCACATTAGAGCCTCTTCGTCTTCTACCAGCTTCGCCTTCAATCGCAGTACTATCTCATATTGCGCGTTGATGGAGGTCGAGTGCTCGTTTGTACGATTTTGCAGCCGCTGGACCACTATTTCATCCTCCTGAAGCCTCTTTATGTTTACCACATTCCTCCACATCCATCCCACACTGATGCCACAATCATACTCCCGAATCTTTTCCGCCATAAGATATCTGACGAGCATGTGAGTATTCTAGGCTTCCAATCCCCCAGCACATAGTTCACGAAGTCATGAGCGCAGTCTATCAATCTCATCCAACCATAGTTCTTGGGGGTGTCATTGATGAAGTGCATGATCAGCTTCCACGATCATCAAGAGACTATTTTTCTCTCCTCCTCATCAGAAGCCATCTCGTCTCAAGAGACCCAGTTGTCCGGCTCGTATACAGGGAATGCCCCTAGTATCGAGAGCACTACGGTTCAGTCAGGATGGATGTTCACCTCCATGACCATTGGCATGCCTCTCGGAAGGGCACTACTAGAAGACCCGACAAACTTTTCTATAGCGGCCCATGCCAATTGAAAGACTGCACATGCCAAAAAATGGACATGAAGGTCATTTAACATGGTCATGGGAAGGTAATCGTAGATTCGGGAGAAGGGACTTATAGAGATTAAATCTTTGGACTCACTCTTGGGCTGATGTCATCGAGTCCTCGAGACGTGGTCCCCCATGTAGGATCGAAATAGTGATGTAGATGCTCAATATACAAGAGGAGGGGTGAATTGTACACTTTAAAAATTCCTTTGGAACCATTAATGTTAGTTACAAATAACTATGTTTTCCTCAATCAAAGGAAAGGACTAAGTTTAACAAAGTTAAACTAAGAATATTCACAACACCTCTAACGCCGAATGCAAACTTGGAATGAGATTCCGAAAGTAGGTTCCGGAAATATGGTTCTGGATATTGAACCTTAACAAAAGTTACAATATGAGATTCTACCTTAAAGTGTATAGAATCTAAATGAATCAGAGTATAAGTAAGGAAGTATATGAAAGTTATACTTTCCTTCTAATACAAAATGCAGCGGAAATAAAAGAAGTAGTAGAACTACAAGTTACAAGTTATAAGTCTTTTAACCCAAAGAGAAGGGTATCCAACAACCTTGGATAAAGTTCCCTTGATTTATACTTTCAAGAATGTCTGTCTTACCCACACCAGGGTAAGCCCTCGATACGAAGATCGGAGTGTCTCTATCTTGCTATCCCCGCAAGCCCTCAACTTCAAGGTAGTTGGCAACCTCTGTCATTCTCAGCAATGAAGCCCTCAAACTTCAAGGTAGTCGGAACCTCTGTCTTCCTATCCCCGGAAGTCCTCGAATGTAATCACTAACATTCAGGGTCGCACAAAGCTTTGAGAGTTAATTAGAGCCTCTCTCTCTAGAAATCACTTAAATCATTTAATCACATGAGTCAAAGATCAGTCAGCCTTTCAGCTTTTCAGCACCGAGCTCCTTCAAATGAGCTCCTATTTATAGGTAAGGTCGGCTCCTTCTCCAACGGTCATATTTTCCGTAAAGATCGGAGGGACCTGTACACGTGTCACTTAGACAACGGTTAGTTTTATAACAGAATAGATGACATCATTTTATAAAAAAACAAGTATAACGGAATGTATGACATCGTTTTAATTCTACCTAAAAATAGTCGAAGTGAAAGCTTCATAGCGAAGATTCGGATTCTGAATAAATCAGAGTGTATAAAACAGAGATGATCAGATTTTTTTTAATAGATGAATTCAGAATGATAATTCAGAATGAGAATTCGTCATCAGAATTCGTAATGAGAATTCATCATCAGAATTCGTAATGAGAATTCCTCATCAGAATTCATAATGAGAATTCATCATCAGAATTCGTAATGAGAATTCCTCATCAGAATTCGTAATGTGAATTCATCATCAGAATTCGTTGTCAAACTTCCTAAGGATTCGTATCTTGAATCTGATTTAGATCCTAATTAGAGTTCGTATCCAGAGTTCAGAATGAAACATTATTACAGTTCTCATCTAGATTTCGGAGTGAAACTTTATTATAGTTCTTGTCCAGAAATTGGATCCTAAATTAGAATACTTCATATCAAAGTTTCAAGCAATTCCGAGAAAATAGAAATGAATCCGAATTTCAAACTTAAGAAAAATCTAGATGAAAAAATGATAAGGATAATTTTTCTTGTAAAAGCAATTTTCTTTATAAAAGCAATTTTCCTTAAGAAAGAAATTTTCCTTCAGAAAGCAATTTTCCTTATAAAAGCAATTTTCCTTAAGAACGAAATTTTCCTTCCAAATGCAATTTTCCTTAAGAAAGCAATTTTCCTTATGGAATCAATTTTCCTTTAGAAAGAAATTTTTCTTAAGGATAATGTGTTTGTGATTTTCAAAACAAGAAGGAATGGAAAAGTCATAAGGAAAACCTTATTGACTCAACAATCTCCCCCTTTTTGGAAAGCACAAACAACTTTACGAAAAAAGAAATTCTAAGAAGAAAGAAAAACATTAAGGCTTATCTCCCTTTTCTTTAAGGATATTGATGAATACGGCTAACTCCCCCTTAGGACTTGAAACTCTAAGGATCGTATTCAGATTTTCGGAGTGACATTTCATTACGAAAAAGAAATCATTCTTTAATGAAAAACTCCCCCTTAGATAGTCTCTTAATAGAGTTCTTTTTCCTTAAGGATCTCTTCCTTCTCCCCCTTAGATAAACTCTTATTAGAGTTCTTCTTTTTCTTAATGATCTTTTCCTTCTCCCCCTTTGTGATTTTCAAAAAGAGATCGAGGGAATGGAAAAAATAAAAATGTACCTGAAAAATTAGTAATAACAACAAAAGAAACAACAAGCACAAATTTTATTACGTTTGAAATCTCGGAAACAATGAAAATTAGATACAACAAAAAGATCGGATTTGGTTATTTTAGATCTTTTTCCTCCGAAATGAGCCCCTTACGAATAGTCTTGATCTTCTTCAGGTCTTTATGATCTTCTTCAGGTTTCTTCTCTAAGAAAACTATTCTTGCGGATTGAGCTTCAATCTTTTCTTCCTGGGCTTTCAGCTTTTCTTCCTGAGCGTTGATCATTTCTTCCTGATCCTTCATCTTCTGTTCAAACTCAATCTGATGATCCCTTTCAAATTTCCAGTTTTGAGAAACGGAATTAAGCTTCCCATTCAGATCTCTGACTTCTTGAATCTGGAAGTTCTTTTCATCTGTCAGCTTCTCTTCAAAGGAGGAAGTTAGCTCATTTATCTTCCTTTCCTCAGTCTCAAAGGCATCCTTGACATTGTCTTGAAATTCATCGAATAGACTCTTCTCTTTTACAGTCTTCTTCGACCAATTTATCATCCTATTGCAAGATTTTCTTTGAGCTTCGTAGCCAACAAAGAAGGTTTTGAACTGAGCCTCAATCTCAACGCACTTGTCCATAACCATAGATACAGAGTCAGTTTTCTGATTCAAAGCATGTTGGAGCATCTGACATCTTGAATCAATACTTGAGAAGGTCGGAATAGATCCCACCAACTTCTTTAACGACTGGACAACAAAGTCATGCCCCACCGAGGATGACTCCGAATCTGAAACTTTTCTTGGAGAATTTTTTTCCACAATAAGCTCCAACTTCATTTTTGATGAATCACCATATTCTCTTTTCTTGCTAGCCACTAATTTCGGAGTCTCAACAAGGAGTTGTTTTCCCTTGTCTTTTTTCGGAATCGATTCTTGATCAGGAGTTTTCTGCTCACCAGTAGACACATGAACAATATCATCAACAACTTTTTGAACAACATATTGCTCATTCGTATCCTTCTCTGGAGTTACTAACTTAGAGGATTCAGCCTCTGAAGTTCGGAGTGATAGATGTTCCGATGGCGACCCCTTATACTCATCTACTTCTTTCAATAAGTCTCTTGTTTCACAACTTGCTTCAGAAACTTCTTCTTCCTCTCCCACTTGCTGAATCTGCTCGATTTGCTCAACATTCTCAGCTCTAGTCTCTTCTGAAAAATCAAGGTTTCTTCCTGGAGTCTCAGGTAGAGATTCCAAGGAGAAAGATCTCGGAACTGGAATGCTTTCAGATACCATCTCATTGAACTTTCACAACGCTTGGACTGCCTCGGCTTCTGACATCTTCTTCTTGAGATTCTTTTCCTTTACATGTTTTTCAATCTCATCAGCAGTTCTCTCCTTCAAGGCCTTAGCCTCAGCAGGGTCCAATCCGAACTGCGGATCCCCTTCTTTCCTTTTCTCTTTATCTGCTCTCCACTTCGCAACAACCTCATCAGGAAAAGCTTTCTTCTTCTTTGGTTTGGGAGGTGCGGTTTGAGATTCCTTAGATTTAGGATCCTCAACTTCAGCTGCAACTTCCTTCAACTTTCTTTTCTTTACTGGCTTAGATGATTCCGGTTCAGGAGTCTTCGGAGCCTCTTCTTCTTGATTAGGCAGATCGAAGAACTCACCAGTCTCCTTGTTGAAAGCCACATCCATCCTCTTAAGGGTATCATCACTGACCAACAAAATTTTTCAAACCCTTGGCTTAGATCTGCAAGCTTCCTTGAAGGACTCAAGGCACCGAGCTATCAACCTCGATAAAATTGCTGGATACATTACGATCTAGGCTCTGATATTTCCTTTCTTAAGATTCTCAATGGTTATAAGAATGTGCCTCATGAAGTTAAACTTCCTTAGATTTATCAGGAAATCTATGATATAGATCTCACTCTTCTTCAAGCTGTCTTTATCACCTTTCCTCGGTACGATAAGACCTTGTACCCACAACTCTAGAATCCGGAAATTTGTAGGCAGACTAGCAATCTTCGGAGCTTTGTCATCTGAGAGTCGGATAGTTTTCAAGGCTTTTTCCTTGTTAAAGAAACCCTTAGAATCCGAAAAAACGTGAGATATAAACTCGGCTTCTCCTTCATAGGACATCCCTACCAAGATTGCTGCCTTGGTATAAGAAAGTTTTTAAGTCTTACCATAAGACTCAAAAGAAAATTTCTCCCTATTATCTTCCTGAAGGAAGGAAACTGTTTCATAGAACTCAACAAGTAACTCCAAAAAAACATTTTCTTGATTCCCCGGTTTGGATACATCAATATCTTCCCACCCATTCAACTTAATGTTCTTCGAAATAAGAGAATCATAGTTGTTGAAGAAATCCGGATTGAATAACCTTTCTCTGTAAACTAAACATTGTGAAATAGGCTTGGTGGAAGACATTTCTTGAGTCACTAAATCCACAGACATTCGGATCTGAAGTCCTCTGAGAAGTTCGGAACGGAGAAATATGATGTTTAGAACGACCATAAATCAGAGAGGCAGAGATTCGGGACGCGAGAGCTTGAAATCGATGTGGGACGAGTATTTGGGTCCCCTTTATATAGGCAATGGAACGATGGTTCAACTTCCTCGGTTGATCTAACGGTTTGGATAAGATGAGATCATATTTGACGGTTGAAAAGTTGAATCCGATCTTTTTGAGGTTTTTATTAAAACAAGGAATTAAGAAAAACATTATACAAGAAAATGCCAGCAAGTAAAATATGACTATGAAAACTTGAGTAAGGTAATCATACCTTTCGGATTGTCTTAGGAGGATTATTCACAATGATTAATATAAAAATGACTACAAAAAAAACTTTATTATGAGAAAACAGAGTTCGCAAAAAAAACATTTCTACAGAAAATAAACTCAGTACGGGAAAACTCATTACGGAAAAACTCATTATGGAAAACTAAGTACGAAAGTCAAATTCCAAGAATTAAAAAAACGTATTATGAGAGATTCAGTACGAAACTTCCGTTATGAAAATACCAGTACGAAATTTTCATTCCAGATGTTTTCAATACGAACACTTCCATTCCAGAAGTGTTCTGTACGAAAATGTCCAATCTGGAAAATTGTAGTTCCAGAGATTCCATTCCGGAAATATTCGTTCCAAAAAGTTTGAAAACAAACTTTGAAAAACTTTGTTAAACTAACAATCAAATTTACTCCCCCTATGATAAGGAGTTTATTGTTGTAAGGAGACTTTTTCAATAGAAAGTTACTTAAGGATAATTACCTTACGGTTATCATCGCTAACATCAGTTTAATGTATTCAAATCTATCAGATGGAAAAGAATTTTTGAATATATCAGCAAGTTGATCTTGTGTTCCGATAAACTGAAGAATAATATCTCCTTTATGTGTGTGATCCCTAAGAAAGTGATGCCTAATATCTATGTGTTTTGCATGGGAGTGATGTGCATGGTTCTTACTGAGGGAAATGGCACTTGTGTTATCACACAAAATTTGAGTTTTAGTAAAACTCAAGCCATAGTCTGTGAGTGTGTGTTGCATCCACAACACTTGAGCACAACAACTACCGGCTGCTACATATTCAGCTTCGGCAGTGGATAGTGCTACAAAATGTTGCTTCTTGCAGGACCAAGAAACTAACGAATCTCCTAAGAAATGACATGTTTTGGATGTACTTTTTCTATCCATTCTACATCCACCAAAGTCAGCATCAGAAAAGCTTTTAAGGATAAAATCATTTCCAGAAGTATAAAATAATCATAGATCCATGGTTCCCTTAAGTTAGCGAAAAATTCTTTTTTACTTCCTTTAGGTGAGATTCCTTAGGATTGGATTGATATCTTGCACATAAGAATACTGAAAACATTAAGTCTGGTCGACTAGCTGTTAAATAAAGAAAACTTCCTATCATACCTCTAAAATCAATTTGATCTACTGGTTTCCCAGCTTCATCAAGATCCAAATAGTTTGGGGTACCAATAGGAGTACTAATACTCTTTGTATTGTCATAACCATACTTTTTAAGAAGATATTTAATATACTTATGTTGAGATATGTAGGTTCCTTCTGGTTTTTGAGAAATTTGAAAACCAAGGAAAAAAGTTAACTCACCCATCATACTCATTTCAAACTCAGATTTCATTAGACTTGCGAAAGAGTCGGTCAAAGATTGCTGAGTTGAACCAAATATGATGTCATCAACATAAATTTGAACAATCAAAACATTTTTCTTATCTTTCTTTATAAAAAGGGTTGGATCTGCATTTCCCTTAACATAGTTATTTTGAAGCAAAAATTCAGTAAGTCTATCATACCATGCTCGTGGGGCTTATTTAAGACCATACAAAGCTTTGGTAAGTCTAAATATATGATCAGGATGTTTTGTATCTTCAAAACCAGGAAGTTTTTCAACAAAGACTTCCTCTTGAACATAACCGTTAAGATAAGCACATTTCACATCCATTTGGAAATGTTTGAAATTAAAGAATGCTGCAAAGGAAAGTAAAATACGGATAGATTCAAGTCTAGCTACTGGAGCATAGGTTTCTTCATAGTCTATTCCCTCTTGTTGATTATAGCCTTTAGCAACAAGTCTAGCTTTATTTATTATTATGACTCCATTTTCATCACATTTATTTATGAAAACCAATTTTACTCCAATAACATTAGTTTCCTTAGGTCATTCAACAAAGGTCCAGAATTTATTCCTTTTGAATTCATTTAGTTCATCTTGCATGGATTTATTCCAATCATCATCACCTAAAGCTTCATCAGTGCTTTTAGGTTCTAATTGGGAAAGAAATGCTAGATGTTCTACTTCATTTCTTAAGGAACTTCTAGTCCTTACAGGTTGATTTACATCACCAATGATACTATCACGAGGATGATTCTTAAGAAACACCTGATTTGGGTTTTGTAAAACCTATTCTTCAACATAAGGTAGAAAGTCTTCTGGGGTAAATGTTTCAGGAATATCTTCTTGAACATTATCCTTATCAGAAGGTTCTTCTATCAAAGGTTGACAATCAGTTTTTGAAAACACATCCGAGGATGTAGGTAGGGATGGTTTAAAAACAAAAGGATCTGACTCATCAAATTTTACATGTACTGTTTCTTCAACAGCACAAGTGTTTTTATTAAAAACTCTACAAGCCTTAGATGTTGTGGAATAACCTAAGAAAATTCCTTCATCACATTTTGGTGAGAATTTATGTAGATTATATTTAGTATTCACAATGAATACTTTGCACCCAAAAACCTTGAAGTAGGATAATCTTGGTTTTCTACCATTCCATAACTCATAAGGAGTTTTATTAAGAAAACGTGTAATCAAAACTTGATTTATAGTATAATAAGAAGTACTTACAGCTTCAGCCCAAAAATGTCTAGCAATAGAATATTCAATCAACATGGTTCTAGTTATCGCTTGAATAATTCTATTTCTTCTTTCAACTACACCATTCTGTTGAGGAGTTCTAGGTGCTGAGAAATTGTGAGTAATACCTTTCTTACTAAAAAAAGATTCAAAATCAGAATTTTGAAATTCTCTTCCATGATCACTATGAATATTTTTCAATGGAAGGTTTTTCTCATTTTTAACTTGAGCTCTATAACTTTTTAAATAAGAAAAATCTTCAGATTTCTTTTCTAGAAAAAAAACCCAAGTAAATCTAGTGTAATCATCAACTAGAACAAACACATAGTATTTGCCTCTAATACTTCCAGTTTGTGTAGGACCAAAAAGATCCATGTGAACTAACTGTAATGCATTGGTTGTTGAGACTTCACCGATTGATTTAAAACTAGATTTATGTTTCTTTCCATATTGACAAGGATCATAAACTTTAGAAGAATCAAATCTCAGCTCCGGTAGATCCTTAACTAGTATCTTCATAGAGAGTTTACATAGGTTCCTAAGGATACAGTGTCCTAGTCGTCTATGCCATAACCAGGAATGATCTTCCATTGCACTTAGGCAAGGTATATCTTGACTCATGAGGTCTTCTAGGTTCAAAGTGTAGACATTCTCTTACCTATTGGCTAAGAGAATAAACTCTTCCTTGGAATTGTGAACTAAGACCTTATCATTCCTAAAATTCACAAGGTATCCTTCATCACATAACTGACTTATGCTAATGAGGTTGTGCTTAAGTCCTTTAACAAAAAGAACATTTGAAATCAAGGTTTTACTAAGAAAAACAATATTACCAATACCAACAATCTCTCCCTTAGCATTATCTCTGAAAGTTACCTTTCCTCCTTTCGTTTTGATAATATTTTCAAAATAGCTTTTGTTACTAGTCTTGTGCCTGGAACATCCACTATCCATGTACCATGTATTGTTGCTGGTACTCTCTTTATTTTCCTGAAATCAAGAAGAAAATTAGACTTTCGGAATCCAAATTTGTTTGGATCCGAAATTTCCATATAATAAAATTTTAGGAACCCACATCTTCTTAGAGAAGTAAGCTATGTGAAATCCCAAAGATTGGGTTTTGTTTAAGGAACAATTCCATTCCCAGTGACCACCACATTGACACTTGGTACAAAATGGGGCACATTGAGGAACAAAATAATTGTTACTGAAAATTGGTTTTCCATGGGTATAACCAAATCCGGATTTATTTCTTAAAGGTTGCATTTGAGAATACATTTTATCAAAATTTTCCTTACCATGGGTAAAATTTGATAAACACTTCTTTAAGGAAAAAATTTCAGACTTGAGTTTTACAACCAAGTTTTTATCCTCAAAATCATTAGATTTAGAACTAGATCTAGGCTCAAAAACATTTTTATTAGAAATTACTTTTTCTAATTCTTTATAAAGTTTATTCTTCTTAGAACTTACTTCCTCAAGATTTTTTGAAATACTTTCAAAATCATTATTTTTCTTATCAAGATCTTTAGACAGATCTAATATCTCTTTTTTAGGAATAAAATTCCTAGAGTTTTCCTTATCAAGTTTCTTATTGAGTTTAGAATTCTCAATCTCAAGAAGTTCAGCAAACCTAGAGACTTCTTCATAAGTAGGTAAAGTATTTTCCTCATCAGAAGATGATTCTTCATCAGAAGAGTTATAATACTTACTATCATTGGAATTTAAAGAATCATTGGTAAATGATTCAGCATTTCGTACCTTAGCCATAAAACAATGATTATCAATAGGTAATCTGGCTATAAGACCAAGATTCTTCTTTCCTGAAGATTCATAATCAGAAGATTCATCTGAGGAGTCACCACCACTTGCACTCCAAGTGTCATTGCCTTTCAAAACTTTCTTAGCCTTAGCTTTATAATATTTCTTTCTGTTCCTGTCTGAATGCCTTTCTTTTCTTTATTTCTTTTTGAGCATAGGGAAATCCGGTCTAATATGTCCAGTTCTCTTGAATTCATAACAAGTAACTTCCCCATCTTTCTTATCTTTCCATTCCTTTTTCTTATACTTGGATAGAAAATTTCTCTGGCCAGCTATCTTGTTCATCCTCCGAGCAAGATTTTCTAGTTCATTTTCTAAGATTTCACTCTCACTAGATTCTGACAGGAAAATAACCTTCTTAGACTTAGATCTGGTTACTCTCTCAGGAGTCTTAGCTTTCATCTGATTTGAAGTTGTAGTAAAAGCAACATTACCATTTCCATTCTTCTTCTTGATGTTATCTGAATCTCTCTTCATTCTGGTTTCATGTTGTATAAGAGTTCCAAAAAGCTCATCAATAGAGATATGGGTGACCTTCCTGTTTTCATCTATAGATGTTCTTTTGTATTCCCACTCATTGGGCATAATATCAATTATTTTATCCACAAGAGCTTAATCATATAAACCTTTCTCTCCCATTGATTGTAGGCTGTTGACTATAGTCATGAATCTCTGTTGAACATTACAGATTGGTTCTCCATAAGGAAATTTGAAGCAATGATATTCAGCTCTAAGCATAGCTCTTCTAATCTCAATCACTTTAGATGTCCCAAAGTGTGTAACTTCTAAATTCTTCCAGATACAGTTAGCTACTTCACAAGAAAAAATTTGGCTATATATATTTCTAGTCATTGAACATAGTAGAGTATTTCGTACCTTATATTTGAGTTGATATTTTTGCTTTTCCGGGTTAGTGAATGTTCTAACTTCCTTGTCAGGAATTTTATAATCACCAATAAGAATTACAAAATTATCTACTCCAGTATTGATAACAAAAGTCTTCATTCGATCTCTCCAGTACTCATAATCATTACCATCATAGATTGGTGGTCTTGTAGGATTTAGATTATCAATCGAACCAACATTAATTCCTCCTATACTTGAATAACCTTTGGCACACAAACTTGTTAGTAGCAAAGATTTGTAATAACAATGTTCGGAATGAGAAAGTTCGGAATGGAAAAGTGAGCAAGAAAAACTTATTCGTAAGTATATGTATTTCAGAATCCTGCTCTAATTCCAATTGTAGGATCGAAATAGTGACGTAGATGCTCAATATACAAGAGGGGGGGGGGGGTGAATTGTACATTTTAAAAAATTCCTTTGGAAACTTTATAGTTAGTTACGAATAACTATGTTTTCCTTAAGCAAAGGAAAGGACTAAGATTAACAAAGTTAAACTAAGCATATTCACAACACCTCTAACACCGAATGAAAACTTGGAAAGAGATTCCGAAAGTAGGTTCCGTAAATATGTTTCTGGATATTGAACCTTAACAAAAGTTACAATATGAGATTCTACCTTAAAGAGTATAGAATCTAAATGAATCAGAGTACAAGTAAGGAAGTATAAGAAAGTTATATGTTCCTTATAATACAAAATGAAGCAGAAATAAAACAAGTAGTAGAACTATAAGTAACAAGATATAAGACTTTTCACACAATGATAAGGGTATCCAACAACCTTGGATAAAGGTCCCTTGATTTATACTTTCAAGAAAGTCTGTCTTACCCACACCAGGGTAAGCCCTCGATACGAAGACCGTAGTGTCTCTGTCTTGCTATCCCCGCAAGACCTCAACTTCAAGGTAGTTGGCAACCTCTGTCTTCCTCAGCACGGAAGCCCTCGAACTTCAAGGTAGTCGGCACCTCTGTCTTCCTATCCCCAGAAGTCCTCGAATGTAATCACCAACATTCGGAGTCACACAAAGCTTTGAGAGTTAATAAGATCCTCTCTCTCTAGAAATCACCTCATGCATGTAATCACATGAGTCAAAGATCAGTCAGTCATTCAGCTTTTCAGCACCGATCTCCTTCAAATGAACTCCTATTTATAGGTAAGGTCGACTCCTTCTCCAACGGTCATATTTTCCTTAAAGATCGGAGGGACATGTACACATGTCACTTAGACAACGGTTAGTTTTATAACAGAATAGACGACATCGTTTTATAACAAAACAAGTGTAACAGAATGTATGACATCGTTTTAATAATAACTAAAACGATTCGTAGTGAAAGCTTCAGAGTGAAGATTCGGAGTCTGAATAAATTAGAGTGTACAAAACAGAGATGATCAGATTCTGTTTAATATATGAATTCGGAATGAGAATTCGGAATGAGAATTTGTCATCGGAATTCGTAATGAGAATTCATCATCAGAATTCGTAATGAGAATTCCTCATCAGAATTCGTAATGAGAATTCATCATCAAAATTTGTAATGAGAATTCCTCATCAGAATTCATAATGAGAATTCATCATCAGAATTTGTTGTCGAACTTCATAAGGATTTGTATCCCGAATCTGATGTAGAACATAATTAGAGTTCGTATTCGGAGTTCGGAATGAAACTTTATTACAGTTCTCATCTAGATTTCGGAGTGAAACTTTATTACAGTTCTCGTCTAGAATTCGGATCCTAAAATAGAATACTTCATATCAAAGTTTCAATCAATTCCGAGAAAATAGAAATGAATGCGAATTTCATACTAAAGAAAAATCTAGATGATAAAATGATAAGGATAATTTTTCTTGTAAAAGCGATTTTCCTTATAAAAGAAATTTTCCATAAGAAATAAATTTTCCTTAAGAAAACAATTTTCCTTATAAAACCAATTTTCCTTAAGAAAGCAATTTTCCTTAAGGAAGTAATTTTCCTTAAGAAAGAAAATTTCCTTATAAAAGAAAATTTCCTTAAGAAAGAAATTTTCTTTAAGGAAGCTATTTTCCTTATGAAAGCAATTTTTCTTAAGGATAAGGTGTTTGTGATTTTCAAAACAAGAAGGAATGGAAAAGTCATAAGGAAAACCTTATTGACTCAGCACCCCGTATATGGTTGGAAGGTCTGGAGACTCTGGGAGATCCACTTCAACTGTCCTAGCCCTGCCAGACAAGAATGTTGATGCATCAACAGGTGTGGATCACGAAGGTCCCGCATCGGCACCCACTGAGGGGTGAGAATGTGGTCTATGCACAAGGTCCTCCTGTATAGTGAATATGCTGATAAGGAACCCAGAGTAACCTAATAGCAGACCCTGATGAAGGAATATGGTATTTTACCGTGAGGGACTCTGCAAAATCTTCAGTATCTGAGGACTTATTACCAACTTCACCCTCCTCCAATGGACACCCTCTACCCACCTCGTCTCCCCTGGAGGTCTCGTCCAATTTTTCTGGCAGAGGAAAGAGCCCCCTCAGGTTAGTAGCTGACAGTTGCAGAGGTACCATCTGTCGAACATCACCCAGACCCGGTCTGCCATCGGGTGTGGGTCACCCCGGGAGTGCATAATGTCTTCTACTTTGGTCATGTATTTCTCCGCCTCTGCCTGGGATACTGCAGAAACAGATCTAATAGGGAAAATCCCCATCAAGTCTATCCCGAGGTTGTTAAGGTGCTTCCATAACTCAGATGGACCAAGGAATTACAGGTTGACTTCCCATATTTCCCAGGCCAATGGGAAGGCATCCCTTTTCGGCATGTCAATATGGCACAACCGTTCCCATGGGGCCTGAGTAGGAATCTTGTGGAACCCTCTCGGCGGCCAACCCTCTGGTTGAATCTTTTCTCCTAGGACCACTGGGTCCACTGACACCGCAGGATCAGCTTATACTACTCCCCCCTCAACTGGTGCGGGTGTCGCCACTACAACAGCTCTAACACTGTGGGATTCCCTTTCCCACTTCCAGCCTCGACTCCAAGATCAGGGAAGCTCATTGTCACCGACTATGATGTTTGGCCGCTTCATCATTTCCCCAGGTATGCCGCCTCCCAGCTCTGGGCATATTCTTTCCCCAGCCCGAGGACGGAGATCAGAAGAGGGAGTACATTCCTAATATTCTCGTCCTCCCACGTAAACATGAGGCATAACTACCCCATCCCATATGTTTTCCCCTCGTGACACACCTATAGGTAGACCTGCAGGGTTAGTCACTTCAGTCATTGGAATTGCCTTGCAAACCGGTGTGGGGTGTGTGGGTCACAGAGGTTCTCATGGTCCACCCTGGACACCAAGACATCGCCTAGAAAGGCCATGAGGTAGTCCTGGTGCTCGTTTTCTCCTCAACCACCATCCGCGAAGGCCCCCGTCGGCAACGGGAACAAGTGAATGATGAAATCTTCTACCATACATATTCGAGTCAACACTGACGCTATGGTTAGCTTAGATGAAAAAATATCCATTGATTTAAGAATCGAGGGGCGTAATTTTGACCATGGAAGTGAGACGAGGTTTGGATACTCATAGATCCCTCGGATGTGCACCGCCATCCAACCGTACAGAAGATGGAAGGACCCACATACCCTATGTTGCCTCTTCCCCTCGCTGATGTTCCCCAACATCTTATAAAACATGGAAAGTGTCGGGATCTCTATGTTGACTTGCCCTCCTGTCCCCAATGTGGACGCCATGATGAAAGTACTTGGTCGTACTCCCATATTGGTATCCCTCATGGGAAGGATCCAACCACAGATGAGATCTGTGATGAATGCCGTCAGCCTAACAATTGGTTGTTTCTCAGTGCTGACATTGAACACCCATGTCTTCCACTAACAATCCTCCATCATCCGCTATTACGAGTGTTCCTTACTCAGGGCCCTGTTTGGTAATGTCCAAGGCCTCGCGGGAAAATGCCTATTTTCTGGGAATTTTAGGAATTGCTTGAACCACTGCTTGATGTGGATATCCCATACTGCCTCGTTGTCCTCCCTGGGCACGATCTCTATCAATCCCAATGCCAGCCTTGGAATCCTCTCCGGATCCCCCCACGCACCCAAGGCAGAGAGGAAGTCGTCATACATCGCCCCCAGTATCGGGACCCCCCCGAGATCTGATACACATCCCATAAGCCGATTCCAAAGTCCCCGTGATATAGGTGGAAGGTGTTGGTTCCCGGCGACCAACGGCTCAATAGCTCTAACATTAGCTACTTTGGCTGGTAGATGTGAAAATATGAAGCCCAAGATTCCTCATACGTTCCCACTCTTCTTAGCTCCACTCCAAAATCTTCGCATGAGGTGCCTACATAGTAGTCTCAGGTCCAATCATCCGTGATATTGCGGCCCTGGCATAGGTCCCATTCCTCAGACCACCCCTTCTTCGGGCTCCCCAGCACCACCTTGGGGATCGTTTTGGTACAGTGGAGGGGTCATCTCCAGCTTCAATGCCTTCCCATCAATGTTGATCATATGGTTTTATAAACAGTCATCAATGATGGGATTGAAGTCCTCTCAGGCATGACCATTGGCCTCCCTGAGCCAATAGTTCTGACAAGGTGTGAATCGGAACCAGTAAGTTGGATCGTCCCTACTTGCTTCAGGGATGAAGATGTCATCCTTCAGCCCGAATCCATTCAAGGGTAACCTTATACACAATGGGTAGTTCTTCTGGATCTCTAATAGTAGCTCCACCAATGAACTATGGTTCGAGTGGCTATGTACAAACTCTCATTGACCCAGAATGTTCGCCATCTAATCTCTCCAGGCGGCATCTCCAAGGACCCCCTAAGAAGCTTCTTGGTGGGCAATTCAGTTCTGGAAATTGGAAGATTTTTTGGTTTGGTTCATGAAACCCGTTCGTAGAGAATGTTCACAAAGAATCTTCACGAAGACACTTCGCAAATTGATCTCATGGAGTTCAGGCACCAGATCGAGGAGCACATACGCGTAATCGAGGATTCGCTGGACGCTTCAAAGACTTCTCACAGAGAACACTCACATAGTATGTGGAGCTTCACGAATCGAGACCCCAAAAAGAAAAAATCACATAGAAGGGAAAGGAAAAAATAGAGCATAGCTCCCCTATTTATAGACAACAGTTTTCGGAGCATCACGACACGTCCAGTCCTCTCCTAGCTTCTCGGCGCGCTCGGCCAACATATCCATTATCTTCCTCGCAAGTCCTCTTCACGATCTAGCATCATGAATGACTGAGGATTTTGGAAATTACCCCCAAACATCGACCCTTGATCTCTCCGCACCTCTAGTATGAGTGGGGAATTTGTTGGGGCCAAAATTCGAAACAGAGAAGGTGACAAAAATAATGCACCACTGACTGCCACACGAAGCTCTTTCACGGAGTTCCCCCCAACACCGCTACCGCCATGATGCAAGGAGGCGGGACGCTCCATGATTGCATTGGACGTTTGCGAGCCTACCATGAAGAATGGAGGGGGGACTCTCCATGACTGTAGTTGACGTTCGCGAGCCCCCCTCAAAGCATTGAGGTGGGATGCACTGTGGCCGTAATTGATATTCGTGAGCCCACCGCAAAGCAACAAAGAACCTATTTTCCCTACATAAGATCTTCTTTGCGGTGCCTATTGGCTATAAATAATGGGCTCCCTACGAGCCCAAAGGATAGACAGTCCGACCATCCGACTTCCCAGCTCATGAATCGCAATGCGTCCTTCTGTTCTGTGAACCATTAGCTATGTGAAGTACTTTTGCACTGCGAAGTTCCTCCCTTTTGTCGCGTTTTGATCGCCTCTTTTGAGAGGGATGCCTTTTGAGATGCCTAAGGGTCTTTGCGAAGGATTTGGATCCCCAAGGGGATTCGGTTCATCGCAGAGCGTTTATTCTTCATGAAACACCCTTCATGTACACGTGATTCACATGTTAAGGCAAGGTCAGTGTACTTCGCAATGAATATTGCTTCTTGAAACCTTGCTTCGTGAGGAACCTCTACACTGTGAGGTAGTGCTCCGCAAATGCCACTCCACTTCGCAAAGAACCTCCCATGTGAACCTTTTCCCTATGTATAGGCTAAGGAAACCCACGTCGCGAATCACACTCCTTCGCAACTGCCCTCCGCCACGCGGAACAATAGAGATTCACAAGGCACTTTCCTATGAACCCCTCTACTTGGAAATTCCCTTTCCCTGCAACCCTACAGGTATGCACGATGTGACTTCAAGGTCCCTTGGACGATATTTACCACTTGTTGCTTCACCTCATGCTTCTTTACATAGGCACACTAAGGATTATTGATTCTTCGCATATCCACGATAACGTGGACCCCTCGATGGATTGTTCCATGACTCCTCCTCGCCACGACATTTCTGATGCCCTCCCTTCTACAAGGAGGAGAGGGTAATAGTTATGTAAGCCCTAGGTGTGCGGAGTGCACCCACCTTGTCTGAGCTGCATGATGTTAAAATTTCAAGCACCATCATCCTCACCATTTGACTATAAACTATGACCTGGCCTCGTGCCACACACACAGGGTCCCCCGCCATGGACATTCTCCACATCCACTTGTTTCCACGGGTACTGGATCACTTCTCACATGGGATGATATCCTCCTTATTGGAGTGGTTTTTATCTGTGGGGAAAGAGAAACAACATTGGTGTAACCCCTAGCTTTTCTTGAAATAGGAAACATCTTTTCACCTCCTTTCATCTTCGGTCCCCAAGGCCAGTGAAGGCCGTGGTTGGAAATGGTGCTTTTGCTTTATTCGGTACCGAATCCCTCTCCCACTACACTTTGTCACCCATAGGCCTCCATCCCAGAGTAATCCTCGACTTCTCGGGCTTCTAACTATGCATAGGCCCCTGTTTCCTATTTGGCCCACTCCATGAATAAGCCCCACTCCATCTCCCACGGATGCACCTCTAGAAATGTGATCATCAAGTCTTTGATATCTCTTGTTTGTCACACCGATCATGACTCACATGATCTTAGAGAAAGCACCAACCATGACCCATCACTTGGACCACCTTAGAGTGTAATCCCCAACCTATCCCGAATAATTGGGAAGTTGATCCATGTAAAGGCATGGTTCGTAGGAAGACTCTACAAGGATCAAGCCCCACAACCCATCTGGAACTATGAGGACTTTGATCCATTGCAAGGCATGGTACGTATGAAGCCTCCACGAGGTTCAACCCCCACAAACCAACCCAAACTACGGGGACTTTGATCAATGTCACCACATGGTACATAGGAATCCTTCATGAGGTTGAAGCCCCACAACCCATCCTGTACAATGGGAACTTTGATACATGTCAAGGCATAGTACATAGGTAGCCACTACGAGGTTCATGCCCCACAACCCATCCCGAACTACGGCGAATTTGATCCATGTAAATGCATGGTACGTAGGAAGCCTCCACGAGGTTCAAGCCCCACAACCAATCCCAAACTATAGGGACATTGAATCATGTTAAGGCATCATATGTAAAAAGCCTCCATGAGGTTCAAGCCCACCATCCATCAGCACCCCAGGTCCGCCTTCATGTCAGTTTACCAACCCCTTGGGCCGCCTTAGAGCATTATCCACAAATTCCACCTAAACTATGTGGTCTTTGCTCCTTGATAAAGTAGGCTATGTAGGAACCCTCCACGAGGTTCAAGTCCACCACCTTAGTCATTACGACCTCTTCCATCATTCACCAACATCAAGGGTATCCTAGAGTGTAATCCCCACACCTATTCCTGAACTATGTGGTCATTAGTCCATGCCAATGTATGGTACATAGGAAGACTCCCTATTGTTCAATCCCACCACCCATTGGACCCCAGGTCCTCCTTCATGTTGGTTTACCGATTTATGCCTCATCTCTGAAATCCTAGAGTGTTATCCCCACACCTATCAGATGAACTATGTGGTCTTTGATCCTTGTTAAGGGAAGGTATGTAGGAAGCCTCCACAAGGTTCAATCCCAACAACCATCGGGACCCAAGTCCACCTTCATGTCGATTCACCCCATCCCACATGATGTTAAACTGTGGACCACATTTCATGGAATGTCGTTGTCCCCCCATCCAACCGTATGTCGTTGTCACTACATCGGTATGTCGTTGCAACCCCATTCAGTTGTACGTCGCCATCAGATGAACTATGTGGACATTGATTCCATACCACAGGGATAGGTAGGAATCCTCATCATGGCTCAAGCCCAAAACCATCTTCATCCTCATGGCGGTTCCATCTCAATCACCATCACCTCATAGAACATTCCATCACACATCCTGATTTTTATTCCGGCCACCAAATCCTTGTGGAATTATGCCACCCCATTCTCCATTTTGTTTAACAACATTCTGGAATCCACCCACATGTCGGCCCCAATATCGGTGTTCCCTAGAGGGGGTTCTTCCATCTGATCCACTCTATTCAGTGTTATGATTAGTCGGATCCATCTCCACTGGACGTTAATCTTGAATCATACCTTGTGTTAAACATGGGTAGATGAGGAAAACCTCAGATACACGCCCATGGAATTTGATTCCCTGCATTTGATGTCGGATTCCTCGGGATTTCGAGCCCTAGATAAGCCCTATAATAATGGATAGAAGAAAGATAGACCAATCCTCAGTGTGTAGACACGCTAGTGATGCCCAGCGTGACTACTCCACTAACTGAAGTTTGCTGCCCTAACCGGACCCCTGCACTGTCCTGATTGAAGTAGCGTAATTAACTGGTGTCCATGAAGATATGGTTCCTAGAAGAGTTTCATGAACAACATCTTATGTCTATGAGGAACACCCAGACTATGTGAAGAGATCCAAGGAGATATCCACAAAATGAATAAATGACATCCCATCATCCTGTTTCGATCAAGGAGAAAACGTCCGAGAATATGGAACATATGTTTCCCGCCTTTGGAAAGTGGGAATGCGGGGTAACAGCTACGCGTCCTCCAGGTGACTGATGCGCGCACCCCAACGAAAGCATTGGAAATAGTGATATTATATCTTATCTATATGAAAATGTATGTATGGTGAAGTAAGGTTCATAAATACTTCAATTACTTGTTTTTATACATGGTATGTATATTTTATATTGGTGATTTACTATTATATTTAACCCCAATACCATTTTGAATTTACCATGATAATTATTATTTTATTATTTTATATTATATTACTTCCAAAAAAATAGATTCTTATAACATAATTTTCACCTTTGTGATTAATATTTATTATCCATTTAATAAGATAAACTTTCTACAATTTGTTAATGTAAATCTAATTTAATAAATTAATAGTACATTGGGTTCATTTTTAGCAAAAATGTATATAATAAGTTCTATAATTTCAAAAATAGTTTTGGTAATTGGATTTATTATTTTAAAACATATAATTTTACATATAAAAATAATTTTTATTATGAATATAACACCCTATCTCTAAACAATACATAATCTGGAGATTAGACTATAATTTGACTTTAATTCACATTGAGGGTATTTTTAGGTTTAGAGATTTATAGAATTAAGTCATAACATATACATTAAAACATGAATATTATAATTGAACACTTCTAATCACTAAGAAAAATTTTAATAAAACAAAAATATATTTAAAAAGAAACATGTTTCGTTTCTTGTTTTAAACAACAAGACTTTTCCGTGATCCTCTCCATGACTCTATTCTTATTTATTTCCTATGAAAAAAACTAAAAACATGGTATGAGAATAAAAATATAATTAATGTTTATCTAATGAATAAAAACCTTTAGTATTGAAAAAACATGTAAACCATGAAAAATATTTCACAGAAAATTATTTTTCACCTTTAAAAAGTATAAAAAACACTTCACTAAATATAAGCTCATTTAATTCCCTTTTGGAAAACAATAAATTACCTTAATTACCATAGAATTCAACATATAACATATAAAGGTAACTTGGGACATAAACATACATAAATGGAATAACCATACGGTCGACCTCCACACATATTAGTAAATAGAATAGCCATATGACTGACTTCCATACACAATAAATTGGTGGTTATAACATAACTACCCATCCTTGGTTTATCACGGAACCACCCATCAATTTTAATCACATAACCACCATCCATGGTTTATCACGTAACAACCTGTCAAATGTCTACGTACTAATATATAATCATAACACATAAAATATTTCAAATATCAACATTTTACTAATGAAATTTCTTTTGAAATCATAAGAAATGATTTCAAGATATTGAAATACACAATGAATTTCAAAACCCATTTTCTATATAAAAGCACCCATAATGTTAAAAATGGATTTATTTTCCTTTTAAAGACATTAATGAATATAGATGAATCCAAATATCAGATAAGGGTTTTGGCGACTGAGAGGACCTTGTCGCCACACACGTTAAAAACATTTCTTTTGTCATTTATTATATGTCTTTATAGAAATAATATTCCCTTTGAATGAAATTAATTTTAAAAGTGTTTTATTATACACCTTAAAAAAGAAAGAGGTGTATATTATCAAAATATGCCTCAATGAAAGGAGATTGAGACAAAGTCCCTTACTGGAGTCCGATTCATGAAGTATGTTCTTTGTTCGTCTATAATAATAAACCTATGATATTTTTTACTTTCATTAGAACCTTTTTCACGTTAATTTTTCCATTAACCTCACTTATTACCACATTATAAAAATGATAGAATTATTTATGTTAATATTGGTCATTTTGTCGATATTTTGTACCTGAGTCGAAAATGATCTTGTTTTGAGTTAAATCTTTGATGTAGTCAATTGTACAGATTTTCCAAAATGATATTAATGATTTAAATATCATAAATATCATTTATATCTATATTTATAATAGTCATTATCATTTGCAGAAAATAAATGAAATGAACCATTTGTGGAGACGGTAGGTCGTATGTACGCGTGATCGCTACTTTTATTTCTTTTTTCTTACTAAAAGGATAATAAGAAAATTATTTAAATATATATTGTAATAACCGTATTATATATATATACCATTTATAAATAATATTTTTATTAAAACAACAATTATATATTCCTTGTATAACATGAATGAGTAATAACACTTTGAGGGGTGGTAGTCCACATTTTCTGAAATGAAATTATTGAATTTACAAATCACTGAAATTGTAGTGTCATGTAGGTAAATAAAAATTATAGAATCATAGAGACAATGTAAATAAAATATATATCATTCGTAAATATATTTCCATCAAAATTGCCACCATGAGAGGTGGTAGGAGAAAATCAATAAATTAATCATTTTGTGAGGTAGTAGTTCACCGTACAGAAAAATCGTATGTTTGTATCCATTAGATGGAGGTGTGTGTAAGTGTAGTTTGAATACTTCTCATAAAAACATCGTAGTAAATTGAAAATTCTTGTCACGAACTAAATCTTGTTGACATAAAAACCCTCACCCAACACGGTCTGCAATAAGGACTAAAGAGCATTCCCGATCCACATGAGATGGCACAAGTGGAAGTGTATCATAAATTAAGAATTGGGAACGATTTATGTGAGATTATAAACATTCAATGACAAAACAATCCAATTAATCAAATCTTTATTTTTCAAACAAAAAAATCATATAATAAATTTCAGAACAGTGTTGCATAATTTAAAAAATGTTTAAATACCATTACAAATGAATTAAATAAAAAATTCCATGTAAAGAACCTCTACATGTCAAGAGGCACCACCCTCAATCAATATCCACAACACCACATCACAAGGGACCTCTAAAAACTCGAACCATTATCATAAAAGATGTATCCAATCCTATGGAAAATATAACAATGCCTACATACACCAAATCTTGTAAGTATGGTATGAGCAAATTCCTAGTAGGATACAACCAGTATGATATTCCATGTGATAAAAATTCAACGATGAAAAGATTGCATGTTTTGTATACAAGAATGATACTTACAATTTCTAAAAGATGAATCTTTAAATAAAAACAGTTTTCAACTGGGCTATTTTAAAGAATCATTACATTTAAAAATAATGCCAATAATAAAGAATTTTCCTGGTAACAATACTCTATTATAATGGTAAACAGAAAGTATCTAATGATCATAAGATATGGGAAAATAACCCTTACACACTAGCCTGCTGTGGGACCCAGGTACCTTGTATCTCGGTGAGAGTAACAATCAGAATATATGTTGTCATGCATGAGCCAGTAGTGTAGAACATTACCTTTACCTAGTGGTTCCCAATAATTATTATCATCATAGTTTATTCAGTGTTTTCATATTCAATATTTTTACATGAAACTAATTCCAAACCCCACTGGATCACTTGCATACTAGTACATGTAATCCCACCAAGATACCTGGGTTTCCCTCATGTTATTAAACATATTAAAAAAGCCATGAAATATAATTTTCACATAAAAATAAAACATCCACATCCCACATTCACTTTGAAAACTAACATTTATATCACATAAGTCCATAATACCCCTTTTCATTCAAATTCATTTTGGAATCATACTCAGACCAAAATAGCCCACAACAGTTTTCACATATCTTTAACACTTCAATAAATTCTTTAGTCATTTTTATAAATCATTTGCAAGATATTAAAATTCACATAAAAACCAACATGCATTTCATATAGTACCCTTTTCACCAAAAAACTCATTTTATCATCAAAGTCACATAAAACATTAGAAAAACATGTTTCACACCAACATCACAATTTAATAAAAACACTTCAGCAATTAATAAAATATTATAAATTTTTGGGCATTTTAAAACACCAATTTTCCATTCAAAACCCATTTTTAATTAAATAAAATCACCCAATAAAGTACACGTACATCATTTTCCCACTTTTCATGACGCACTAAATCATTTTCATTTTTTATAAAACAATCCGAAGGGGTATAACCACGTTTTTCATAATAACCCCATTTAAAACCCCCTTTCATGACCAAAATCACACCAATACGAATTCAAAATATAATTATAAGACCTAGAAACATTTCATAAAATACTCTCAATCTTTATAAACATACAACAATTAATGACACAAATGATACACATGTAACAAAAAAATTTCCATAAAACACCTTCATGATGTATAGCAAGGTTTTACGCATAAAACCCATTCAAAACTCCCCCTTTTAGCCTCAGAAGACACTGAATTATTACCCCACCCAAATTTTCATCCCATTTTGACAACAAATAAATCACATCCAAATTTTATAAAACTACAACAAAATATATATCAGATGAGTTACATTTTAGAAACATACAACTTCAAGAAAAAAATGTAACTTTAATACTAATTTATTTACTAGTACAACAAAAAATTGCTTTTTTTCACCACAAACAAAATATGAAGAATATGAAACTTATGCGAATCTAGTAATTTAACACATCAAGAAATGCTTACACATGGAATAACCTAACTAACGTGTTTAAATATTCAATTCATTGTGTGAAACACCAACCGTACCATCACCGCACCTAATAGAAGTAATATCCAACCTAAAACCTCAATATTATACCATTATATACAATGAAAATACTAGGTACGATTACCTAGTTTCTGGAAAAGAGGAACATCATTAAAGGGTTGATGAATTTGTAATGAGAAGGAATGAAAAGAATATAGAAACACATACTTGAAAAAATATTGATGTTTCCACACCAAAAACAACATCAAAGATGGGTTCCATAGGAGCATGAAGGAGCTTGGATGCCTCCCATGGGTACTAGAGTCAAATGGGGGAATAATAGGGAAGAATAGAATTATTTATAGGAGGGAAAATTGTAATTTCAAAATTAATTTTAATGACCTATACACCGTGCACCGTTTGGTTGCATGATTTAGTAAACCGTGCATACAAACTGTGTGGCCAATTTTAGGCACCCAAAAACCATCCATTAAACACCAATGTCAGGGGGTCTAATGGGAAATATGATGGGGGAATATATTACAAGGATATGGTAGAAAACTACTCAATACAAATCACTCTTTTAACCCAAAACTCATCAAACTCATGTATAGAAACAACGACAATAACTTACCCAACAAGTGGTGCCACTAGGATTGTAAAAAAGCCAACTCCAAAATCCCACATCCTAATACCTTCCGTTGGAATAAATATGTGGCCATTTATCATAAAATACCCCCAAGACCAATTTTATAGTTCAGGAACACATGAAAAACCATGATTTAAATGCAAGAACATCCATAAACCCATGTAATTCTATGAAACAAAAGAGTATTTGAATCAAATCATGGAATTGATAACCTGGGTGTGAAGATTCACCCCACCAAAAATATTTCCACCCCCATAAAGCTAGAAAAACTCTAAATAGAAAACCAAACTCATCTAAGGTACAAAGATGTATTCATTTTTCTATTTTGACACCCAATGACCTAAACACCTCTAGTGATCAATTAATGATTGAATACTCTCAAAAACCGAAACTAACATCACTTTTCAAAAATGATCAAGAAAATTACAACATTATCCCATAAAGAAAACTCCTAAAACACTATCCAAAGAAGACTCAGGGAAATTACACAATGTTTACCCTTGGGTGATGTTGGTAGTTAGATAGCTTCGAACGAGACTATTCTCTGTAAAGCCAATATCAAGGACAAAGCTATGTTACTTGTATATGGATACAAAAATGGGATCCCTACCATAAGAAGCCACCATAATTACTAACAAGAACTAGACGATATAGAAAGGCCTCAAAATTTAAAGAGTTGAGATAGCGACTTAGTTAGTCCACAAAGTTTGCGAAATTGTGTGCTAACCGTGGGGATCTTTCTGTCTTCATAGATTCATGGAACACATTAACTAGAAATGGTGTACCAACCATGTGCTCAAACTGTCTATCCAAATTACAAAACATACCCCAAAAACAAAGTGGAAAGAAAATGTGAAAAGAATGAAATTCGGTATTAACATGGGAATGAGGCCCTCCACCACTTTCCACCTAACTAGAAAAAATGAAGCAAGACGAAGAAACCATAGGTTTAAGCTCACCCTATCATCCATTCTAAGGATATCACATTGTACAAGGGTTTAAACGACCCTAATTTTTCCCCTAAATATGTGCTAGCTTCACTCTGAGACCTATGGCTGTACTTCAAATAATTGAAACATTTTCAGCCTTACAGTTCGGCTTTGGAAACCCCCTGAATAGAAGTTCGTCTTCTGATGCTAAAAACTACTACAACACATTCCCAGAAGGGTTCACCAAGACATAACACATTAAAAACACATGTTACCCATACCTGCAATTTCATTGAAACATGGGAATATATGTGCACAGAAATTTCACCTTGTTTCTTCATGTGAGATTCAATAGAAGAAAAGGACACACATAAACACCTTCATATAAAACAATGAATTTTGATGTTTTTCCAATGGAGGCATACTCATAAGATAACATAGAATCCTAGAGGATTTCACAACCACCCCCTTTATAGTTATATGAGAAAAAGACATGACAAGGCATCCCCAAACATGACTATTGCAACTGATAGTAACAATAATTGGGTTGGGTCCTTGTGCCACTTCCCCAAACAACACACAATTCCAAAAAGTTCCCTAATATCTTCTCATGACCAGATTTCCCATACTTGTGGTTAATGGTAAATCCTTATTAGAAGTGAATATGATGGACCCAAAGGCCATCATAAAAACCCTCCATATACTCATCCACACTAAAAAATCGAGACTACATTCACCTTTAATGATATAGGTAACATATGAAACTATGGTCTCTTCAACCTTCCTCAATAATGCTCCCACTACAAAAGGGTCCATAAATCAAAAAAGGAAGTGATTTTGACTCAATCACTAAATTACTGGACAAATATTCTTTATATTGATCAATTAAAGGAATTTCCATGGAGAAACAATCCATGTTTCACTTCAGTTATGTAGAAACCCTTAATAGTGGAATACCTTAAATAACAAGAGAACCCATGGACCCAACCAAACTGGTCCATCGGTCCTGAAATAAAAAAAATACATCCAAACAGACAAAGGGAACCACTATAAATTCATCCCAAAACATTTCTCAAGAGACCACTAACTTTCCCCTCAACCCAGAAAATCGACCAAACACAAACCCAAAACACCGTTCAAACAAGAGGGGTTCTTGGATTCAAAACATCCCACAAAAACATTTATAAAAATACATAAGAAACATCATCCCTACACATTTATAAAAACATCCTGATTTACTTTAAAAAAATTTCTTTGAAAATAAATAGTTCAATGGTTAGCATATTCTCTAATGGTACCACATGGGCCTCAAACATGCATGTATCCATGCCTCACTGGGAACGCTCCTCATATCCATCATGGAACCCATCCGATCATTCCATTAACCATCCATCATCCCATATAACACCATGTATGTGTTCACTGATGAAAATTGAAAATAATAAAACAAATATTCTTTACACCTTTCAAAAGGAAAATCAATCAACCAACAAATTACCTTTTTCTCAAGACATCTTACCACGAAATAAAAATCCCAATTTACATCTAACAAAACATTTCAACAAGGCACAAACAAAAATATATTAAATCACTTTCAATTCATTTAAATGATTATCCAAACAACTCGTCCCATTAAAATAACATTTAAATTTTTTGAAAACTCTATTTGAAACACTTTTTCTTAATCCACTTTAACATAGAGCTTGTTTTCAAAACCGGTGTAAACACACCATTTTAAATTTCAAAAAAAATATGATAATTTAGTTTGAATATTTAAAAAATCAACCCATTACCTTTTTATTATAAAATCATTTCACAAAAACTATACGTTTCATAAAACAAGGTGATTTTTCCTTTAAAACCAACCATCCCTGATTTGAAAACTATGGGACACAAAGTCAATGGAAGAGAAGATTACATTCGGTGGATGACATGTACATATAATTGGATTCCATATTCAAATCACTTCACAATCATAGAGAGTGTTCTATGGAAATATCCACTGCTCCACATGGCATGCCCAGCCATACGATCTCACTGAAACCATTAACCCCACTCTCTTTTCATTTCCCCCAATCATAATAAAACTAATAAACCCAAAAGACTCAGATAAATCCTGACATTCCCTCATGACTCAAACCTCATCATGAGGTGTCTGGTCCTGGCGCACTACCCATAACAATAATGTATTGACCAAACAATCATAGCTCTAGACTATCCTGACTGATCCCTAGATAACATAACCCAAAGAGAGTGAACCTCCTTTGATACCATTTTGTCACGAAATTGATCAGGTCGCCATCAAAACGAGAACTCGACACGGTCCACAATAAGGCCTGAATGGCATTCCCGATCCCCACGGCCTAGAACAAGTTCTCTAGTGTCATAAAATGGGAATTTGGAAAGATTTACCAGTGTTTCTAAACATAAAATGACCACTAAGTCTGATAAATGAAATATGTATTTTGCAAACAAATCCATCCTTTAAAAAATTTAATAAATGAATTAAATAATATAAAAAAATATTTAAAGACCATTAAAAATGAGTAAAATAAAAAATGATAGCCCAAGAACATCAACATGGAATGAGGCACCACCCTCAACCCATATTCATAATATTTCATCATTATAGACCACTGAAAACAAGATCCATTACTGAAAAAGTTGTATCCAATCCTACGAAAAAAAATAACCAAGTCTACTTACACCGAAAGGTGTATGTATGGTGTGATCCAAATCCTTGTAGGATACCACAACGAAAATATTCCATGTGATAAACATTCAAAGATGAAAATATTTCTTGTTTTGTAAAAAATAAGTACTACATACAATTTATAAAAAATGCAACTTCAAATAAAAACTATTTTCAAGTGGGATATTTTAAAGAATAAACACATTTAAAAATAAGGCCAATGCAACTGAATTTTCTAGCTAGTAATACATATGATGAAGTTAAGAAAAAAGTAAATAATTAGCACTAGGAATATGAAAATAACCCCAGGAAATATCACATCGTGGGTCCCGGGTACCTCGTATCTCGTTGAGAGTAACCATTACAATATATGTTCTCATGCATGACCCACTAAAAGGTAACATACCTATAACCTTTCTGTCCCCAATAGACATAATAATAATCATCATATTTTATTTATTGTGGTCATCATCAATCTTGCTACATGAATCTAAGGCCAAACCCCACGGGATCACTTGAGTACAAGTTCACATCCACCCACCAAGATACTCGGGTTTCCATATTGTACAAAAAACTACTTCAACAAACCATGAAATATAATTTTCACATGAATATACAACTTCCAAATCACAAATTCACCAAAAACCCCACATGTATATCAAACATGTCACATAATCTATTTTACATTCAAATGCATTTTGAAATCATACTCACACAAAAATTTCCCACAACACTTTTCAGAACAGTTTAACACATCAAGAAATCATTTAAAAAATATATAAAAACTTTCCAAGATAGTTAAATTCACATTACATCCCATACAAATTTAAAATAATACCATTTTCACCATAAAAATCATTTTGTCATCAAACTCACACGAAAAAACCCACAAACAGGTTTTGGACCCCCATCAAAATTTAATAATAACACTTCAACAATTTATAAAACATACTACGAGTGATTGAAATATTAAGTCACCACATTATCATTCAAAAAATACTTTTAATTTAATAAAATCACCCAAAACATTAAATGTACTTCATTTTACAACTTTTCTTGACTCACTAAATCATCTTCATTTTTCATAAAATAAACCCATGTGGTATAACCGAGTATTTCAAGAAAAACCTGTTTCAATACCCTATTTCAAGGCCAAAATCACAACAATACCAATATAAAATAGAATTGGTAGCTCTAGATCCATTTATTAAACAACTCTTAGGTGTTATTAAATTACATCAAATGATGACTCTAATGAAACACCTGAAAACCAAACATTTTCATAAAACACCTTTAAGAAGTATAACAAGGTTTTGAACATAAATACCATTAAAACCCAACTTTTAGGTTCACATTTCACAAAATATTTGCTCAACCAAAATTGGAAACCCCTTTCAACAACCAATAAATCAGTTTCACATTTTCTAAAACTACCTCAAAATATATCACTGGAGTTACATTTGAAAAATACACCACTTCAATAAAAAAATGTAACATTAATACTAAATTCTTTACTAATGCTACAAAAAATGGGTTTCACACAACACACAACATATGAGGGATATTAAAAAATGAGTATATCTATCAAGATAACTCATCAAAAAATTATTACACATAGAATAACCAACTAAAAGTGTTGAAAACCTCAATTATTGGTTCGAAATAGCAACCGAACCACTGTTGCTCCTCAAGGAAATGAAAACCATCTTAAACATCAATATTAGACAAAGAAACCCAAATAAAAACCTTACATTCGAATCCATAGTTTTTGGAAAAGAGGAACATCAAGAAAGGGTGGATGAAACACTAAGGACATGGGAGTAAATTAATATAGAAACACTTACATGAAGAAATATTGAATTTTTCCCACCCAAATAAACATCAAAGATGGTTTATATAGGATTTTTAGGGAGAATGGTGGCCTAACATGGCCTCTGGGGTTGGATGGTGGATGAAAGGGGTAGATTAATATTTTTTGGTGGGAAAATTGCAGTTTCAAATGTATTTTTAATGACCTAGACACCTTGCTTGGTTTAGTAAAACTTGCGGCCAAACCATGAAACCTATCCGAGGTTCCCAAAAACCTTCCTTTATTCTCCAATTTCTTCGGGGTCCAAGGGTGAAAACTAGGGGGACCTATAGGGAAAATATATGTGATAAAAATACCAAATACAAAGATTTCTTTTCACTCCAATACTCATCTACTAATGGGTAGAAACCACCTCAACAACTTACCCCACAAGTGGTTCCTGTAAGAGTGGCCCAAAAATATTTCTAAAAAACCAAAACCTAATACCATAATTTTAAAAAAGGAGTAGGACATGTATCATAAAATTCCCCTATATCGAGGACATAGATCAATAAGACATGAGACACCAAGATTTCAAACTCGGAACACTTAGAAACCAAGAGAAAGATAATAACCAAAAAATGATTTGAATCAAATTATGGAATTAATAATCCTGGTTTTACAATGATGGTGTCATTATGTGATCAAATATTCTGTATTCATATGTAGTGGGGAATGATAGTAAAATAATATAACTTGAGAGATGATGTAACCTATAAATCTGGTAACTTGTTTTTATTTTAGCCAAATAGATTTGATGAATGGTCTTCCTCCCAAGGTTAAGATTCTAGGTGAGGAGAGGGATATTGGGAGATTATTTTGGTACAATTTGGATGGGAAAAGTGTCTTGTGTGGTGTGAGTAAGTGGGAAGATGTGGATTCAATTTATAAGAGGGATGAGGGGCACATTAAGAATGTCTAGAAATATTAATTTATTATAAATTCAATTTTGATCAAAAATTGTCCACAACCCATTTAATTTTAATAAAAGATGAATTTTGTCTGAATAATTATCATCTAATAATTTTCATACAAGTTTTTAATATTTATTTATCATTATCATTTTAGTTTAACTGAAATTTTACAATTTCTAAACTTATCGTGATATCATGTTATTCACACATTATGGGTTAATGTAAATTCCATATCAAGTAAAATTAAACAAAAAAGTCATTTATGACATATTTGGACTTATCTTAACCATATGGCTTAATCGTAGTTTTTTAGTAATTTAATATAATTTAATATATTATTTTATGTTTTAATTATGAATTTTGTCAGTTTTGGAATCTATTCATACTTTAGTTGTCTACAAATTCAAAACAACCTGATTTCGCTGAACCAAATAAATTAAATCAGAGATAATATTTCAATATAATCCACAAAAATAATTTTTTGAATAAGAAATAACCAATTAAATTTATTTTAACATTTATAATATCGTATATTTGAATCATTTATTTGAATCATTTATTAATGAAGAAATAAGGGTATCATCATTGTGTCATAATTAAATATATATATATCATGTCTAAAAATTATAAATAAAATAACATGATGTAGGAAGAAATTATATATTTTTTATTAATTTTTTTGGTCAATGATATAAATTATATAACCCCATATAAAAAAATTAGTAAAAGAAACATGTTTTTGTTATATTTCACTATAAATTACATTATTTGTTATAAAATGTCTTATTCACACCTAATTGGCTCCATGGGATCCCAAAATAAACCAGAAGAAGCTCTAGGTCATACATATGTCATCCAAATGGACTAGGAAATGTGTGGTGATCGTACCATGATTCACTATTTTATTCCACCCTTACACTACAGTTTTCAACTAGTTTTGTAATGAATATTCCAAATATAATAATAAATTTCCCTTCATGTTTGAATCAATAAATTAATTTTAATTAATATTATAATGTATAATGTTACTTGTTTTTATTTTTTCAATGTAGGTGGAGGTTATTTGGAGGGCCCTTGATGAAGTGGAAGAAAAATGGTCCAAAATTGCATGGATCCATGGACATCTGTCCACTATTTTTCATAGTTCAAGAATTACGTGCATCCAAATTCGATGAGATTTTGTGTGCCTTTAAAATATTTAATATTCTACATTTCATATTAAATAATCCAATTTTGATACGGCTATTATGGTGCCCATTAAAACTGATCTATCGAAGCCACCAAATTTGGACTATGTCAAATGCGGTGTTCTGTATTTTATCAATATCGTGATCTGTATTTGTCCAAATGGTGCCAATCATCGGCGGATACAGTAAGGAGTTAGGCCTAAAACATTTCTATTTTATCCAAAGCGAGATAAGACTGTATAAATGCCGAAACTCGTGGTGAAATTGGATTGATAAAATCTGTGTGCCTAAAACCACCTTCCAATTTTCTTATAAAAGGGCACCAAGGGAACCTCATTTGGATGTTCGGAAAATAGGAAAGGTGCTGCCATTTTGGAGTCCCCAAGGAGTCTTATAAACATCCCTAGATGTTCTGGAGGTTATGGGATGTTCTACTTCAACTTCTTCTTCTTCCTCCTCTCCCATGGGTTTCTAAACCCCTTATGATCACCCGGGGAGGAATGTGATGTGATCCCGAGCTTCAAAGTTGTATTATTTTAAATGGTCATTTTAATTCCAGGTTTTTTTGTTGTTTTTAATCACACTATATTCTTATTTTATTTAGTTATATACTAGTATGTCATTCTCAACTCATATGATCATGTTTGGGGGTACCTATTCATGTGATGTTTCACACACCGTTAACCATTTCCTTTTCCCCCTTACAATTGCGGTGTTTGTGTGGTTCATATTGGTCTATTGAACTCACATAATAACTATCAAGGTCATGAATATTTATTTCATTGTATCAAAATGAAATAACATAAAAACCTTACAGCACATCGAATTCTTCATGTGTTGCCTTTGTGAGTTTCAGTTATGATGTCGAACACAAATCACCCAATCATCGGCAGTGTTCGGTGAATCCTTATGTGTTTTCGAATGAACCCTAGGAGTTATCATAGTATAAGATCAGTAACATTATGGTTATAGGTGTTACAAACCAGGGATTAAAAGATTATAACCCCATCCCTTGAAGTGATGAAGGACAACCATCACGAGTGTAACGCCCCGACCCTAGTTTCCTAGATTCGGTGCATTATTTTAATACATTGGCATGATTACACGGAATCAAGTCCCGAAGAACCGATAAATTTAGCAGTCTTCGAAAAATAGATCACATACATGAATGTTATATTACACTTCATAATATACAAAACAACATAAATAATCCTTTATGAATGCCATTATTCCCTTTTCTGAACCCTTCTTATCAATCCCAATATACTTCTTGAAATCCTGGGAAAAATAAAACATAGAAAAGGGGTGAGATCAAATGCTCCGTAAGGGTAATAAATACAGCGTAAACTTTCATAAATAAGCATAAACATTTAAGGAAATGTATAACTAAAACAAAAGCCTTTTAAACTTAAACTTCAATATAGTATGGAAAAAATAAAATGAAATAATTCCATTTACTTATTCACATGGATATTATAATAATCAAATAATGACATGAAATATCAATAACCACTTTCATAATTATGGAATGCATAATCCAGACTATCATAACCACATATCCAAGGCCTTGTACCAAGACTACAAATAAGATTTTGCCAAGGCCTTGTGCCAAGACACTAGTTTGCCTCATGAGACCTGCCGATGCATCGAGGAGCTATAGCGGGCTCCACCCGTCACATAATAAGTCCAATTCATTCCTCATATGAATAGGTTTAATCATAACATAAACATTCGTATTAAAACTAGCATAAGAAATGTCAGTACTTTCTCCATAAACCATGAATGGTATAAAAATAACACATCCACAGTCAGACATATCACAAAACCTTCATTACAATAAAAAAGTTTAGTTTCATAATAAATCAACTTCAGATAAGCTTAAAATCAATCAAAGGATGTTGACATGGATTAAATCAAAACAATTTGAGAGAAATATCTCTTTTCTCGAAATCATTAAAAAGTCACACATTTATAAAGGAAGTAATTTAAAAGATATTTTTGAATCAAAGTGTCTCAAAACACATTGAAACATTTGAAAAGAAATATCATTTCAAAACATTCATGTCTATATAAATAAATCCTTAAAATAATTGTCAAAACATGGACATTAATTAAAAGATTTAGAAAGATAAATCTTTAAAACATTTAAAATTATGATCTTGATAAATAGTACCTTTAAAAAATTCTTAAAATATTAATTTTGAAATCATTTAAAAGTGAAATATTTATAAAATAAAACATTAACCTTGAAAATATTCTTATAATCTTGTAATGGAAGCTTTCAAGATTTTATAACGGCGGTAAATAGCTGCACCTGCCGTATAAGTTAAAAAAAACATTCTTACCTTAAATTTTTCGAAAGGTTAAAAGTGCCTTGTTTGGAAAACGAAGGAAATATTACATTAAAAACATATAAGGGTATAAATTACTTTAACCCATATTATTTTTAATTAGTAAAAATGTTTTGAAATACATTTAGAAGAAACATGGATGTGGATGATAAAGAAATCCCAGTAGATTATTACGTACAAACAACCTCAGATAATGAAGATATTGCGAAATAAACCCTTACCATTTTGGTAACTTACGAAACATACAACCCATGAAAGAGGTATCATATAATGAATATGTAAATACACATAAATTAAAGTGTATTACACAAAGAATATAATTATGGGAAGTACATACACCACACAAAATCTAATAGTGGCAATATGGCATGAATCTCACGAAAATAAGGAGTGAGATGAAAACCCCTTACCTTGTACTTTTCCTTGGATGGGGGTAGGTTAACCTCCTGTATAATGGTGAAATAATTGTTATTAAATTATACAAGAATCATATACAATCATATTATATCATATATGATCTTTTATCATTGCTTTGTTAATAATATCTTAGAATTATCGTTGTTTCGTGTGTTGACTTACTCATTTTCTTTTATATGTTTTGTTACGTAAGCCGTGGTTGTCATGGATAAGTTGAATCTTATTCATATAAAGAATGATATCATGTCATTAAACATTATTTTTAAATCATAAAATTATAATTATACTTGAATGGATACGATAGAGAATGAATCTCATCGCGTTCGTGGAGACGGTAGTCCGTACGTACGCACGAGTGACAATATCATTCTTTTGATATTTAAATAATATATAATTGGGTGTTATATCATATATAAATAATAATTATCATGTTATATTTATTATTTACATAAAATACACTACATTATTATACCCATCCAAAATAATAATTTATTGAATAACAATTACACCACGACGTGGAGACGGTAAGACGTACGTACACACATATGGTGACATGTTATTCAAAGGGTGGATAGAATACTGAATATGGTTGTACCATATTTATAATAATAATACAGTATATAGGAGATACTGTATTCATTATTTTAGAATGGGAATAACAATGAAAGAAGAAGTTGAAGAGGGAATGAATTTGAAAAAGGGTGGTGAAAACATTACCTCTTCTTCGGGTTCATCCTTTTGATTTGATCAAAAGCGCTCCTTAGGTTGGCTTTATGATCAAACTAAGGCCTCTAGGGTGTAGTGAGGGTATTTTATAGAGTATTTGGGAAGGGGTTGACCGAACCAAAAGGCTTTGAAGGTGATACGTAATGAGAAGGGGGAGTGCCCTTTTATAAGAGGGGTGTGGGACACCAGTGGAAAAGCTACAAATATTAATTTATAATAAATTCATATTCGGTTTATAATTTCTCAAATGTTTAGTATTTAACTATTAAGGTGGTTATAGGTCTAAAACCATTCAAAAAATATAATTTATACAGGTTTGGTTTACTATATTAACCTCATCTTTAAGTATTATCTCTAAGTTAATTAGTTTCACTTTTACAATGTCTCTTTGTATTTTTATATTATATGGTTAATAAACATACTATATACATCCAACAGACCCACAAGTGGTCCATTAATGATACACCTATCATGATATAAGTCTCTTTTCCAAACCGTATATTTTTAGGAATTTAATATCAATTAATAATATAATATTTTTCTTAAAAACTCTTTTATGTCAATTTTGACACTATTCAATAATTGATTTTTGGGAAACTCATAACAGAATTATTACTTCTAAAAAAGTCAAATAAATCAATCCTAATATGACATATTAACCTATAAAATTAGTGTAATTCAATTAAAGTCTCAAATTATATTTATTTTGGTATTTATAATATCAATTATTTTAATTTTTCACTATTATGATAATTACTGCATCATCATTGTGTCATAAATAAATTAAATTTTTGAATATCTAAAAATTATAAATAAACTATAATTATTTAGTAAATCTTTTTATCTTTCTAATTAATATTTATTGTCTAAAATCCAACATATATAACACTATGTAAAAATTTTTTTTCTAAAAGATATATGCTTATGTCATTTTTGTACTTATTTTAACTTAATTAAAATAATGTGTCCCTATCACGTTCATGGGGTCCCAAAATCGACCCAAAGATTTACATGGTCGGTCATGTATCCACCAATAAGGTTAGGACACGTTTTAGGGTAATTTTGTATTATTATAATATTATTTTAACCCTTATTTACCAGATTTACCCTCTAACCATGGTAAATAAAATATTTACCGAAGTAATTATTCAAAATGTATAAAAATAAAAGTTATATATTTACACAATTTGGATATCCTGATTACAAATATGGAATATTTTTTTCCAAATTCAAAACACAGAAGTGGCATAAATTAATTTAATATTAATTCCGGCTGTCAAAACAAAAAGCGTGTTTTTAAGATATAATAACTATCCAAAGATTGATACTTGTTTATGTCCGGTTTAATTGTGAAATTATGTCCAATGACCAACATTTTATTAAATGGTAAAAATATATTATAAATATACTTTAATACCACCCAAATTCATCATTTATAACTATTAATTATTTTGAATAAAAAAGTTGTTTTTAATTAAAATTTAGTAATTTTCACTAATCATCAAAATATTAAATTTATCTGAAAAGTACAAAAATTTTACCTTAGGATAAAATCGATTCTCTGAATCCAAAAATGTAGTCCATTTTGAGAGATAAATTTTATAAAATTTCGAAAATTAGGTATTACTATTCATAACGGCTAGTTTGATTTGGTTATGGTGTGTGTTAGAACTTGAAGTTGCGTATAACACACGCTACTGTATTATTCAAAGAGAAGCGTACCGTGGAAGCTTGGGATGTTTCATTTTAAATTTTTTATGTCCCCATTTACTCAAAAAGTATAAAATATTGTATTTAAAAAGGGTTCACTGTTAAAATTTGGTAAAAGTGCAATACTGAAAATGAATTTGTTCTTACATTGTGTCTACAAAACTCATAATATAGATTCTAAAATTATAAGGATTATATAATGTTTAAAATTAAGTTAATATTATTCATAACCTCTTTTGAACGGCTTGTTTGGTAAGTCATGGTGCGCTTGAACTCGGTGTTACATGTAGTGCAAGTAATTGAATTATTTTGAAGAAATAACACACTCTGAAATCTTGGGGTGTTACATTCTCCCATGCTTTAATAAATTGCGTCCTTGTAATTTGAAATTGGTCTTCGAAAATAAAAGGTTGAAAATAAAAAATATCTTTGTGGGAAAACCCAAATCGTAAATTGGGTTACTAAAATTTAGTTTTAATATGAGGAAAAAGATAAATGAAAGGGTCACCACCAAATTATGATCTTGATTAGGAGAACATTGGTGGAAATTAGAGACATATAATTGGAGGAAAAACGTAAATATTTATAGGTAGTGATTGAGGTCATCAATCACAAACAAGTGTAAAATTGAGGTCCATAAATTCATCAATCTATGATGATTTGAAATACCATCGGTTCAACAAAACATAGGGTATTAGGATAACACATTTTTGGTTTAAGGATTATTTAAATAAAGTATAAGAATTAATTTCTTCATAGAAAAATAGAAGAAGAAAAATATATTCTTGAATGTAGAGTTCCATCCTTTAACTAATTTCTACAACAAACTCATCTTTCACTCTAAAAGATAATAGAACGTAAAAAAATATTCTATTTATCCTATTCGTAAAGGGTTAAAAAACGAATTTATAATTCATCTACCAGATCATTTAAAAAAACTTCATTATTTAATCTCGTACATCACATGGGTTTGTGGTAGGTGATACACCCTTGTCGCCCTTCGGTTGTGGGTTCAAGTCTCGCGGCCTTGCCGGACGAGACGGGTTGCCGCTCGACCTCTGGGTTTTCCTTTTATAGAAATCCAAAAAAATCCAAACTAGATCTATCCAAAATACTTCAGTCCAAAAGTTATAAGGAAGGTAAACAAAATAAAGATCCTTTTTCCTGCGTAATAACATGTGAACACCATCATCATGTATTCTTTTAAAACACTGCAACATCCTGAATTACCCTAAAACCTTATTGATTACATTCATGATCCCTTATACCTTAATGAATAATAGATATACTCATCCAATCCAAAAAAAATTTAAACCACAAAAATGATGGAATATACAAAACATTAATTAGTTTCAAGGTGGTCAAGAATATATAATATAATTTATCAAAATCAATCAGGTATTATTCCAAAATCACTACCTCGGTATCACAACTATATTATGGTTTATCATTATCTCAACCATATATTTTCCAAAAATTTATCCTGCTATTGAGTCACTTTTCTTTGTTCCACACTATCTGAAGTCCTTAATGAAAGAGTACTGTAGTAGAATCCTTATATACTCTATAATTATTATAACATGTACATTGTTGATACAACACTCAATTGACATAATCAACATAAGAACTCTAATCATTCATCTTCATCTATGGTAGTATCATAACTTGATTATTATCCAATAGCATCATTTGCGGCATAGTCTGATGACTGTGACATAGGTTTGCGTAATGTCCAAACTCCTTGCAAATGAAGCATTGTACATTTAAAACACTTTTCTTACCCTTATAGTCACGTACTTTGTGCCATTTTCCTCCACACTTATAAAAAACTCCCATTCCTTTCAGGAAAGTTCCAGGGTGTTTCTTACCACAATTATCACAATTGGGAAAATTCTTCTTTTCCTTCTTCCCTTTATCCATATTTCTCTGTTGCATCCTTTTCTTCTCTTTCTTCCCTTCAAATCTATAGGACTTAGAAAACTCTTTACTTATCTTATCAATACATGATATTATTTCTTCATATGATGATAATACATGGGAGACTATTTCACTTATAAATTCAAGCTTAATACCATGAAAGATATGATCATTCTTTCTCTTTGGATCATGTGCTTTGCTGGAGTTCACTTTCTTTCTACTGGGAGCCATTTCTAAACAATGGCATACACTAGATTAGTTTATGAATAAAAACACCTAATCCCAAACTGGTAAGACACATAACATAAATTAAATAGTCTATGGATATAATCCATAATCATAAAAATTTATCCTTTGAGGAAGTATATACTCATAAACCCTTCATAATGGTTTGTAAAAAAAATGAGAGTCATCCTAATCATATCCCTCGGGAGTGTCGTAACCAAGAGTGAAGCAAGCCCCGTTGTCGTGCACCAGTTCCTGTTCGAGTCTAGCTCAAAATGGTGTTTTCGGGTTTTACCCCTAGGTACATCTGTGCCAGAGCCGCCTCTACCGGCTCGTATCCATACAGTGATATATTTCTCGGAAAAATCACAAAATCTCTACAATACCAAAATTATAGGATGTTCTTATATACTAATCCTCAAAGTCTATCTTAGGGCTATGTGCTCTAATCAGAGTTTATATAAATCTAGTTTCCAAGGTTATTGATAAACATCCCCTGATACCAACTGTAACGCCCCGACCCCAGTTACCCAGAGTCGGTGAATTATTTTAATACATTGGCATGATTACAAGGAATCAAGTCCCGAAGGACCGATAAGGGTAGCAGTCTTGGAAAAATAGATCACATACATGAATGTTACATTACACTTCATAATATACAAAACAACATAAATAATCCTTTATGAATTCCATTATTCCCTTGTCTTAACCCTTCTTATCAATCACAATATATTTTTTGGAATCCTGGGAAAAATAAAACATAGAAAAGGGGTGATCTCAAATGCTCCATAAGGGTAAGCAATACGGCAGAAACTTTCATAAATAAGCATAAACATTTAAGGCAATGTATAACTAAAACAAAAGTCTTTTAAACTTGAACTTAAACATAGTATGGAAAAAATAAAATGAAATAATGCCATTTAATTATTCACATGGATATTATACCAATTGAATAATCACATGCAATATCAATATCCACATTCATAATGATGGAATGCATAATGCCAGACTATCGTAACCATATAGCCAAGGCCTCGTGCCAAGACTACAAATAAGATTTTGCCAAGGCCTTGTGCCAAGACACTACTTTATCTCATGAGACCTAATGATGCATCGAGGAGCTATAGCGGGCTCCACCCATCACTGACTAAGTCCAATGCATTCCTCATATGAATAGGTTTAAACATAACAAAAACATTCGTATTAAAACTAGCATACGAAATGTCAGAACTTTCTCTATAAACCATGAATGGTATAAAAATAACACATCCACAGTCAAACATATCACAAAACCTTCAATACAATATAAAAGTTTTGTTTTAATAATTAATCAAATTCAAATAAGATTAAAATCCATCAAAGGATGTTGACATAGATGAAATCAAAACCATTTGAGAGAAATATCTCTTTTCTCGAAATCATTGAAAAGTCACACATTTATAAAGGAAGTAATTTAAAAGTGATTTTTGAATATAAGTGTCCCATACCACTTTTAATCTTTTGAAAAGAAATATCATTTCAAAACATTCATGTCCATATAAATAAATCCTTAAAATCATTTTGAAAACATGGACATTAATTAAAATATTTACAAAGATAAATCTTTAAAACATTTGAAATTATGATCTTGATATAGAGTACCTTTCAAAAATTCTTAAAATATTCATTTTGAAATCATTTAAAAGTCACATAATTATAAAATAAAACATTTACTTTGAAAATATTCTTATAATCTTGTAAGGGAATCTTTGATGATTTTATAATGGCGGTAAATAGCCTCACCCACCGTATAAGTTAAAAAAACATTCTTACCTTAAATTTGTTGAAAGGTTAAAAGTGCCATGTTTGGAAAATGACGGAAAGATTCCTTTAAAAACACATAAGGGTATAAATGACATTAACCCATATTCTTTGTAAATAGTAATTTTTTTTTGAAATACATTTCGAAGAAACATGGATGTGGATGATAAAGAAATTCCATTAGATTGTTACGTATAAATAACCTCAGATAATGAAGAGATTGTGAAATAAACCCTTAGCATTTTGGTAACTTATGAAACATACAACCCATGAAAGAGGTATCATACAATGAATATGTAAATACAAATAAATTAAAGTTTATTGCAAAAATAATATAATTATGGTCAGTCCATACACCACACAAATATAATAGTGGCAATATGGCATGAATCTCACGAGAATAAGGAGTTAGATGAAAACCCCATACCTTATACTTTTCCTTGGTTGGGGGTAGGTTCACCTCCTGTATAATGGTGATATAATTGTTGTTAAAATATACAAGAATCATATACATTCATATGATATCATATATGATCTTTTAACATTGCTTTGTTAATAATATCTTAGAATTATCGTTGTTTCAGGTGGTAACTTACTCGTTTTCTTTTATATGTTTTGTTACGTAAGCCATGGTTTTCATGGATAGGTTGTATATTATTCATATCCAGAATGATATCAAGTCCTTAAACATTATTTTTAAATCATAAAATGATAATTATACTTGAATGGATACGATAGGGAATGAATCTCATTGCATTCGTGGAGACGGTAGTCCGTCCGTACGCACGAGCGACAATATCATTCTTTTGATATTAAAATAATATATAATTCTGTGGTATATAATATATACAGAATAATTATCAGGTTATATTTATTATTTACATGAATTACACATCATTATTATACCCATCCAAAATAATAATTTATTGAATAACAATTACACCACGACGTGGAGACGGTAAGCCGTATGTACGCACGTTTGGTGACATGTTATTCAAAGGGTGGATAGAATACTGAATATGGTTGTACCATATTTATAATAATATTACAGTATATAGGATATACTTGATTCATTATTTTAGAATGGGAATAACAAAGAAAGAAGAATTTGAAGAAGAAATGAATTTGAAAAAGGGAGGTGAAAACATTACCTCTTCTTCGGGTTCTTCCTTTTGATTTGATCAAAAGGGCTCCATAGGATGACTTTATGATCAAAATAAGTCCTCTAGGTTGTCGTGAGGGAAGTTGAGAGAGTATTTGGGCAGGGGTTGTCCGAACCAAAAGGCTTTGAAGGTGTGAAGTAATGAGAAGGGGGAGTGCCATTTTATAAGAGAGGTGAGGGGAACCTTTGGAAAAGCTAGAAATATTAATTTATAATAAATTCATATTCGGTTTATAATGGCTCCAAATTTTATTATTTAAATGTTACGGTGGGGATGGGTCGAAAACCATTCATCCAATAAAATTTAGACAGGTATGGGTTACTATATTAACCTTATCATTAAGTATTAACTCTATGTTAATTAGTTTCACTTTTACAATGTCTCTTTGTATTTATATATTATATTGTTAATAAACGTACTATATACATCCAAGAGACCCCCAAGTGGTCCATTAATGATACACCTATCCTGATGTATGTTTCGTGGACAATCCTTAGATTTTTAAGAATTTAATATCAATTAATAATATAATATTTGTTTTAAAAACTCTTTTATGTCAATTTGACACTAATTAATAATTGATTTTTGTGAAACTCATAACAGAATGTTTACTTCAAAAAAAGTCAATTAAATCAATACTAATATGACATATTAACCTATAAAATTAGTTTAATTCAATAAAAGTATCAAATTTTATTTATTTTGGTATTTATAATATCAATTATTTTAATTTTTCACTATTATGGTAATTACTGCATCAACATTGTGTCATAAATAAATTAAATTATTTAATGTCTAAAAATTTTAAATAAACTATAATTATGTAGTAAATCTGTTTATCTTTCTAAGGAATATTTATAGTCGAAAATCCAACATATATAACCCAATTTAAAATTTTTTTTCTAAAAGATATATGCTTATGTCATTTTTGTACTTATTTTAACTTAATTAAAATAGATTGTACCTATCACCTTCATGGGGTCCCAAAATCGACCCAAAGATGCCCATGGTCGGACATGTATCCACCAATAAGGTTAGGACACGTTTTAGGGTAATTTAGTATTATTATAATATTATTCTTTATCCCTTATTTACCAGATTTACCCTTTAACCATGGTAAATAAAATATTTACCGAAATAATTATTCAAAATTTCTAAAAATAAAAGTTAACTATATACACAGTTTGGACATCCTGATTCCAAATATGGAATCCATTTTTCTAAATTCAAAACACAGAAGTGGATGAAATTAATTTAAAATTAATTCCCGCTGTCAAAACAAAAAGCGTGTTTTTAAGATATAATAACTATCAAAAGATTGATTTTTTTTTATGTGCGGTTTAATTGTGAAATTATGTCCAATGACCAAAATTGTATTTAATGGTAAAAATATATTCTAAATATACTTTAAAACCCCTCAAATTCATAATTTATCAAGATTAATTAGTTTTATTAAAAAAGTTGTTTTTAATTAAAATTTAGTAATTTTCACTATTCATCAAAATATTAAAGTTTACCGAAAAGTACCAAAATTTCACCATAGGCTAAATTCGAGACTTTGAATCCAAAAATGAAGTCCATTTTGAGATATAAAATTTATAAAATTTTTAAAAGTTTGTATTACTATTCATAACGGCTAGTTTGATTTGGTTATGGTGTGTGTTAGAACTCGACGTTGCGTACAACACACGCTACTGTATTATTCAAAGAGAAGCGTACCATGGAAGCTTGGGATGTTTAATTTTAAATTTTTTATGTCCACATTTAGTCAAAAAGTTTAAAATATTGTATTTAAAAAGTTTTCACTATTAAATGTTGGTAAAAGTGCAATACTGAAAATGAATTTGTTCTTACATTATGTCTAAGAAACTCATAATATGGATTCTAAAATTATAAGGATTATATAAAGTTTAAAATTTAGTTAATACTATTCATAAGCTCTTTTTAATGTCTTGTTTGGTAAGTCATGGTGAACTTGAACTCGGTGTTGCATTTAGTACAAGTTATTGAATTATTTTGAAGAAATAACACACTATGAAATCTTGGGGTGTTACAACGAGACTTTCCCGGGTTGATCACGTTTAATCAATCTTGTTCATTTCTACTTTGTTTTATCACTTTAATTTTATATTTTCATCATTAATCATAATACCCCCATGTTTTAAAAAACCTAATTCACCTTCTACATTAATAACCAGAACACTCTTTTTAAATTAACGATCTACGGATCCATCGAGAGACGTCCTAGGGTTGCTACTATACTGCAGAAATTCTAGTAAAAATTAAACAACTAACTTGACGTACTCGACAACGCGATCAAATTTTGGTGCTGTTTCCAGGGATCCAAGATAAATTTTTTTTTTCTTTATTTACATTTATTTGTTTATTTTACTTCTTAATTAGTACTCCTTTAACTACCCCACCCCCATTTGATTGTTTTTATTTTGGGTTTTCTCTTTATTTTTGGTTGTTTTTATTGTGTTCGTTCTCTCTCTCTCTCTATATTCATCTCCATATCCCTCTCTATAATTCAGTATTATAATATTATATTCTATTTTTACCCTTATTAATTGATTTCATCCATATTGAAAAAAAATTCACATTTTATTTGCATGACCCGATCTGGTAAAGAAACACTACTTGAATTTGATCCTGAAATTGAAAAGTCACTTCACACACAAATCAAGGCATATAGATAAGGTCAATAAAGTAAAATTTAGGATCCCATTATGAAACCTCAAGTGTTCCAAAACCAATCAAAAATTGAACCAAATAAAACCCCAGAGATCATGGCTCCAAATTACAGAACATTAAAAGAACTGACCACCCCAGATGTGGAGTACCAACCTGCATACATCCAATATCCTAAGGAAGTGACCAACATTGAGATGAGATCAGGTCTCATCCACCTCCTTCCAAAATTCCATGGTCTTCCCAGAGAGGACCCTCACAAACATCTAAAGGAGTTTCACATAGTTTGCTCCACCATTAAACCCCACAACGTGTCTGAGGACCTCATTATGATTAGGGACTTCCCCTTCTCCCATGATGGTGTAACCAAAGATTGGATACACTATTTTCCTACCACTATTGGGGGATATAATGACCCTAAAAGACTCTTTCTAGAGAAGTTCTTCCATACCTCCCGAACTGCGTCAATTAGGAAAGAAATCTGTGGAATTTTCAATATCACAAGGAGATACTCTTCATGAATATTGGGAGAGATTCAAAAGACTTTGCACAAGATGCCCCCACCAACAGATTAGTGAACTACTTTTAATTCAATACTTCTATGAGGGACATATCCCCCTGGATCGTGGAATGATTGATCCTGCAGTTGGAGGTGCCCTAGTTGACAAAACTCCTTCTGCCTCTCGTGACTTAATAGCCATCCTGGCTCAAAATACACAAAAATTTCGTACACGAGCTATTTCACCAACCTGAGGAGTTCATGAGGTAAGTCATTCATCCCTAGAAAAAAAGGTAGATAATAAACTTGATGAGATGCATACCATTCTATGGAAATTAGCTCAAGCACAAGGTAAATCACACTCTCCTCCCGTTCCATTACATTGTGGTATTTGTTTTGATAATACTCAATTTTCTGAATAGTGCCCACAACATCAGGATTCATCTGAGTCTTGTGTTGCAGTGTTCCCTGGGCGTCTATTCCAACAAGCACCACCATTCAATAAAGAACCATTTAGGCCAAATACAAACCCCGGGTGGCAAGCACAACCACAATACCGACAAGGAGGAAACTCAAGATACCCCAAGCATAATTGGTATCAACAAGGCCTAGGTATGAAACCATCTTATCTTTCAAAATCTCAAAACAATCCTCCTCCTCCCAAGTCTGAACCATGCCCTGAGGATATAGTGAAGCCAATGGAAACCCAGAACCTCTGGTTTCAACACACCAGACAATCATCTATTCAAGACCTGCGAACTCAAGTGGGCCAATTGGAAAACACCATAGGTGAGCTTAAGATGCAAGGTTCTGGACAACTACCATCCCAACCCATTTCCAATCCTAAGGACAAAGGTAATATATGTGCTGTTACACTTCGTAGTGGTATAGAAGTTTCACCTTCTACTGATCCTACACAGTAGGTATGTCCCCCTCATGAAAACCCTCTTTCCCAACCCTCAAAAAATTCATGTAATGAAAAAAAGACAAAAATGGTAATCAAATTATCATTAAGGATTACCATGAACAATCAATTCCTCTTCCTTTCCCTCAAAGAAACTCTAAATCTAAGAAATAATTTGATAATGAGATTGAAAATGAAATAATGGATTCATTTAAAAAATTTCAACATAACATTCATCTATTGGATGCAGTTAAGAAAATCCCTCATTATGCCAAATTTCGTAAAGATATTTGCACCCATAGAAGGAGACTGGAGGGGAATGAGAGAGGAAACTTGGGTAGGAATGTCTCGGCCTTGATTCAACCAGCAATGCCAACCAAATGCATGGATCCGGGAACATTCACGATACCTTATACCATAGGGGAGACCATCTTTACTGATTCCATTCTTGATTTAGGTGCTCTTATTAATGTAATGCCTCACTCGGTGTATACTTTTTTGCAGGTTGGAGAGCATCTAACAATTGGCATTATCGTGCAACTTTCCAACTGAAGCACAACACACACATCAAGAGTGGTCAAGGATTTCCTCGTAAAAATTAAGAATCACATCTTCCCTACAGACTTTTACATTCTTGAGATGGAAGATACCCGAACCCAAGGACATGCCCCTCTCATACTTGGGAGGCCATTCCTCAAAACAGGAAAGACGATCATCAATGTTGACAATGGTACATTGTCCATGGAATTTGTTGAGAAAAGGTACGTTTTAACATCCTTGAGGCTATGAAACACCCCGTTGAAGAGCACTCCACTCTTCCTGTCTATTCGATGGAAGTGATATCAAACGATGCACACACACACAATTCTCTCCTCAACCCAAACTCTGATTCATTTTTGTTTTCTTCACCCTTGGATGATTTGATTTTTGATTCATATTTTGAGTGTTGTGTGGGTTCTGAAAAGTGTATGTTTTGTGTTTTAATTGAAGGGTGTGTTCATTATGAGGTACCCATGACCATCGATGATTCTGCAAATCTCATTTCTATAGATTCTCTATCTTTAGAGAATAAACATGAGCAGATAGATAGTTTAATGGACCTCACTCACCCTAAATCCACTCCCTCAATACAAAAAAAACCGGTGTTGGAACATAAACAACATCTTTCTAATTTAAAATATGCATATCTTGAGGGTATTAACCAACTTCCCGTCATTATTTACAATAACGACTCTCTAAAACAGGAATTGAAACTGCTCAAACTATTGTGAGAGTGTAAAAAGGAAATAGGATCAACATTGGATGATATTCCTAGGATTAGTCTCTCTATTTGTATGCACCATATTCATTTGGTTGATTAGGATAAGCCCATATGACAATCTCAACGCTGGTTGAATCCCACCCTCCTTGAAGTGGTAAAGTTAAAAGTTAGTAAATTACTTGTTGCAGGGATCATTTATCCTATATCTGATAGTAAATGGGTTATCCCAGTGCAAATTGTGCCTAAAAAAATAGGAATATCAGTTCTTTCAAATGAAAGGAATGAATTTGTTCCAACACGTGTGAAAAACAGTTGGCGAGTCTTTGTTGACTACAGTCCACTGAATCAAGCAACGTGAAAGGAACACTTTCCATTACCTTTCATTGACCAAATGTTAGAACGACTGGTTGGTAAGTCCCATTATTGTTTCCTTGATGGCTATTCGGGTTATTTCCAAATCCATATAGCCCCTGAAGATCAAGAAAAGACAACATTTACCAGTCCATTTGGCACATTTGCATACAGAAGGATGCCATTCAGTCTATGTAATTATCCTGGTACTTTTCAGCAATGTATGTTGAGTATTTTTTCTAAGTATCGTGAGAGTTTTATGGAAGTATTTGTGGATGATTTCATGGTTTATTGGTCTTCTTTTGATGATTTTTTAGAATACATAGGTTCTGTCCTCCGTTGCTGCATTGAAAAAGATCATTTTTTAAATTATGAGAAATGACATTTTATGGTTAAGTGGGGGATAGTTCTTGGGCATATAATTTCAAATAAGGGAATTGAAGTTGTTAAATATAAAATTGAATTAATTTCAACCCTTCAATATCCAAAATGCGTTCGTGAGGTGAAATCTTTCTTGGGTCATGCTGGTTTTTTCTGCTGATTCATTAAAGACTTTAGTAAGATTGCACTTCCATTATCCCGGTTTTTGCAAAAGGATTCTGAGTTTGAGTTTGATAAAAATTGTAAGGAAGCATTAAATTCACTAAAAAAGAGTCTCACATCACCTCCCATCATCCAACCACCATGGTGGGATCTCCCCTTCAAGCTTATGTGTGATGCCTCTAACTTTTCAGTTGGGGTAGTTTTATCACAAAGAGTTGAGAAGGCTTCTCATGTCATTGCATATACCTTACGTACCCTTGACCCTACCCAGGTAAACTACACAACCAATGAAAAATAACTCCTTTCTATTGTGTGTTCCTTGTAAATATTTCATGCATATATTCTCAGGTCGAAAATCATCATCTTCTCTGATCAGGATGCCCTTCATTTCCTCCTAAAGAAACCTGAAGCCAAACCCCGCCTCATTCAAGGGATGCTCCTCCTCCAGGAGTTTGACCTTGAGATTAGAGATAAGAGAGGTGTGGAGAATGTGGTAGATGACCTCATTAGTAGGATTTTCCCACCATTGGAACATCCTGTTGACTCACCCCTACCCATTGGAGAATTCATCCCTCATGAAAACCTTTTGATGTTGTGGACCTTACCCCCTAGTATGCAGACATTGTGACCTTTCTAGCAACATCTAGGGTCCCCACTGATTTCATCATTTCACAATCCTAGAGACTTAAGCATGATTCTTGTGGGTAAATTTGGGATGACCCATACTTGTAGAGAATTTGTAGTGACCGAGTAGTTCGTCGGTGTGTCCCTGACCATGAGTTCACCACTTTTTTGACCTTCTTCCACACTTTGGACTGTGGGGGCCACTTTGGCTCTCAAAGTACAGCTCAGAAGGTCCTTGACTCATGAATTTATTGGAAAACATTGTATAGGGATTCCCACATATTTTTCAAGTCATGTAGTTGTTGTCAATTAATATGGAATATCACCAAGAGGAATGAAATGCCCCAACAACCCATGTTATTTTGTTAGATCTTCGATGCATGGGGAATTGACTTCATGGGGAATTTTCCAAATTAATTTGGATTTGTGTAAATCATATTGTATGTTGACTATGTATCTAAATTGGTTTTAGAAATGCCACCAGGACCGATGACTCTCGAGTGGTTGTTGATTTTGTGAGGTCCCAGATTTTCAGTAGGTTTGGTCTACCAAGATTCATCATTAGTGATCAGGGTTCACATTTTTGCAATCATAACATGAAAAACATGCTTCGTACGTATGTGGTTATTCATAAAGTCTCCACTTCTTATCATCTCCAAACTAACGGACAAGCATAAATTTCAAATTGAGAAGTTAAGCGAATCTTGGAGAAAACGGTACAACCCAATTGGAATGATTGGAGTTTGTGCTTGGATGATGCACTTTGGTTGTAACGTACAACTTCTAAAACCCCAATCAGAATGTCACCATACAAAATTGTGTTTGGAAAGGCTTGTCACCTCCCATTGGAGGAAGAACAACGTGCATATTGGGCTGTTAAACAATGTAATATGATCCTTTTAGATGCAGGTGAGCAAAGAAAGCTGCAGATTCAAGAGTTGGATGAAATTCGTCATGATGCATATAAAAACACCCGAATCTATAAAGAGTAGACAACGAATATTCATGATATCATGATTCACCAGCGGAAGTTCCATATTTTTTAGAAGGTCCTCATGTACAATTCCAGGCTTAAGCTCCACCCAGGTAAGCTTTGTTCCCGATGGCTCGGTCCTTATACTGTTAATATTGTTTACCCCTTTGGTGCAATACAGGATTTTCATGAGCAGAGTGGACGAAGTCTTACCGTCAATGGGAAACGACTTAAACACTTCTATGAGGTTTTTCCGAAGAATCTGGAGGAGGAAATCCACCTTCATGACGCATCATACCAATAAAACACGCCAGGTTTTATCCTTCCTTCTCACACTCTCAATTATTTCAGTGGGGACACTGCATACTCTAGGTGTAGGGGGGGGGGTGGATACATTCCTGGGTTACTTAGGAATTTTCATTGTTTTATCTTTTTGGCCTTCTTTAGGGTATTTTTATTTATCCCCATCGACAACTTCGACGTTCCATGATTTGGTGACCATAAAGTGGGGAATGTAAAAATATAATAACAAAGGATAAAAAGAATTTGTGTATGATTTTACCGTCAAGGAGTGATTTTTAGTGAATTGGTTTTCTGTCAATGATATAAATGGTCGTATCTAAGTGAAACCATTGAGATGATTGATGCCCTTTGTGTAAGAAGTTTTTTTGAAAACTATTTCACTAATCTCTCTAAAACTTTTTGCACCAAGACACAAAGTGTGATTATTTCTTATTTAATTCAAGGTATATATATGTTGGGTTAATATTTTTCAGCTTTAAATGATATATCCATACGTTCGTTCCTTATCCGATTTATTTCATTACTGTACCAGATTTACCTATGCGTGTGTACATAATTTCTGACTGTTGTACACCGTCAAAAAAAATTGTTGTGTCTTGGGCAGGTCAAAAACAACTCCTCCTCAACCATTTATCTTGTTATAACTATTTCAATTAGTTTCGTGAGGATATCAAACAAGGGTTGAGAGATGAGTGTGAGATTTGTTCCAATTTACACTTCAAAAAAAATATAATAAATGAAGGGAGTGATGAAATGTGCAACATATGGGGATATCTAGGTCGGGAGCTTATGGTTTGACTTCTAGGAATGCTTAACTGAGTGGGTCTTCAAATATGATTTCAAGGGATGTAGGACAGGTTCGGTGAAAAAATCATTTAAGTTGAAAATGTTAAAATAACAAATATTTATTGGATAGCAAGTGGAATGAATAAAATGGAATGTTTTTCACACACACATGGAGAGTTAGTGTCATGGTTTACTTCTGAATTCCTTTCTCAATTTGGTAACATGAAACTTTTTGAATTTCGCTATGATATGATTTATGAGACATCTTTTTCTATTTTCACTAGGAAGAACTCCTTGGTGTGGTTCATGCATTGATCACTTTACATTAAATAAAATTTCCTCAAATGATAAAATTTCAGGATATTTGAAATATATATATTTATATATGAATCATTGTATTTGGATATGTGACTTTTCCTAGGAGTGAAAATGTTTACGTGTGGGGCTGTGATCGTACCATGATTCACTGTTTTATTCCACCATTACACCGCAGTTTGAAACTAGTTTGTAATGAATATTCCAAATATAATAATAAATTTCACTTTATGTTTGAATCAATCAATTAATTTTAATCAATATTATAATGGGCAATGTTACTTATTTTTATTGTTTCATTGTAGGTGGAGGTGATTTGGAGGGCCCTTGATTAAGTGGAAGAAAAATGGGCCAAAATTGCATCGATCCATGGACATCTGACCGCTATTTTTCATAGTACACGAAATCCGTGCATCCAAATGGGCTGAAAATTTGTGGTACTGTCCAAAATTTAATATGAAACATTTAATATTAAGGAATGCAATCCTGATTCGACTTCTATAAAGCCCATTAGAACTGATCTATCCAAGACACTGAATTTGGACCATGTAAAATGCTGTGTTCTGTATTTTATCAATATCATGAGCTGTAGTAGTCCACAAGGGTCAAAACATTCGGTGGAGGTATTAAAGAGGTGGGGCTACAACTTTTCTATTTTCTCCAAAGCATGTTAAGACTATCTGAATGCCGAAACCGATGGTGCAAATGGATTGATAAAATCGGTGTGCCTAAAACCACCTTCCACTATTCTTATAAAACGGCACCAAGGGAACCTCATTTGGAAGTTTGACCATGAGGAAAGGTGATTCCATTTTGTAGTCCCCAAGGAGTCTTATCAACATCCCTAGTAGTAATGGAGGCTATGGGAAGTTCTACTTCAACTTCTTCTTCTTCTTCCTCTCCCGTGGGTTTCTAAACCCCTTTTGATCACCTGGGGAGGAATGTGATGTAATCCCGAGCATCAAAGTTGTATTATCTTGAATGATAATTTTAATTACAGGTTTTTGTGTTGTTTTTAATCATCCTCTATTCTTATTTTATTGATTTATATACTGGTATGTCATGCTCAACTCTTATGATAATGTTTGGGGGTACCCATTCATGTGATGTTTCACACACCATTAACCATTTCTTTTTCCCCCTTACAATTGCGGTGTTTGTGTAGTTCATATTGGTCAATTGAAATCACATAATCACTATCAAGGTCATTCACATTTATGTCCTGGTATCAAAATGAAATAACATGCAAAACTGGACAGCACATCGAATTCATCATGTGTTGCCTTGGTGAGTTTCAATTATGATGTTGGACTCAAATCACCCAATCATCAGCGGTGTCCGGTGAATCGTTATGTGATTTTGACTAAACCCTAGGAGCTATCCTAGTATAAACTTAGTAACATTATGTTTCTATGTGTAACACACTAGGTATTAAAAGATCATAACCCGATCTCTTGATGTGATGAAGGATGAGCATCACGTGACTTCCCCGCATTGATCATGTTTAATCAATCTTGTTCATTTCTACTTTCTTTTATCACATTCATTTTCTATATTCATCATTAATCATAAAACACCCAAGTTTTACAAAACCTAATTCACCTTCTACTTTTGTAACCAGAACCCTCTTTTTAAATTAATGATCTAAGGCTCCGTCGAGAGACGACCTAGGGTTGCTGCTATACTGTAGAAATTCTTGTCGAAATTAAACAACTAATTTGATGCGCTCGACAACGCGATCATGTGGCTAGTTTAATATTATTATAATATTAATTTTTACCCTTATTTACAAGATTTACCATTTTATGAAGGTAAATAAAATAATTACTAATGTTACTATTCATAGTGACATAAAATAAAATGAACATGTTTACAAAACTTGGACCATCGGATTCCAAATATAGAATCCTTTTTTAAAAATTAAAAACATATATTTTTCATAATTTTTTTTAAAATTAATTAATAATTTCAAAAACAAAAAGCGGGTTTAAAAAAAATAAAAACTATCAAACTATTGACCTATGTTTATGTCCAATTTAAAATAGAAATTTCTTCTAATGACCATAATTGGTTTAAATTAAAAAAAATCCAATTACACATTAAAACCAATTAAAATGACAATATAAATATATAAATAAATTTGATGAAAATGACCTTTTGAATTATAATTATGTATTTTTCACTATGTATAAAAATCTGAAAATTATTAGAAAATTACAAAAAAAAATTACCAATGTATATCTTTATGTCTCAGTACTACATAATATGTTTATTTTTTCGAATATAACTTATAAATTTGACAAAAAATAGGTAAAAAGTGTTCTCCATAAATAGGAGGTAAAACAAATTTTTTTAAAAAATACATTTTTTTCTGAATCTTTTATGTAGTAGTTATATCATATATAAAAAACATATAAAATGAATTTAAAAAATTACATTGAATATAAAACATATAGGTATCATTAAATAAAAATTCATAAATAGTGACATGATTTAGAAAAAATAGTTATTCTATTTTAAATATTTTTTTTCATATTAACACCACCTTAATATTCAATTGGTTTGTTTATTTCCATTTCCAATAAATATGGTAACAGATTAAAAATTATTCAAACATGTGTAAACCATATTTTGAAAAATATTTGATACTATTAATTCATGCCATTATAATTGTTAGGAATTTCCTAACATTTAAAATAATAATAATATAATTATTGTATTATTTATACGTATAACTTAATGTTGTGTGGAACATAAGATTTCTATGAAAATATGTTGTTGTGTGTCAAGTACAGTATCTAAAAAATCACTTGATTTAACATAAAATTAATATATTTTTTATAAATACTAATATAAATATAAAATAATTATTTTATAAATACCTTGGTCGTTACATCATTCCCCCCTTTTGGAAATTGCGTCTTCGCAATTATAAAATTGGACATGAAAACATCATTGAAAATGACACATAGGAAAAATTTCTCATAAATATATCACATTAAAAGAATTAAATATAAGTTCTATGGTCATCTAAGATAACACATATTAGGGTTTTATGTAGAAAATCTTGGATATGGAAGAGAAACTATGTTTCGTTTTGTGATGGAGAGTGATAGAATGCATAAATAGGAGAAAGTTATCTATCAGGAAACCATAAACATGTAATGGGTTAAATGGTCATTAAATCCCCAATATTAAAAGTAAACTCAAAACATTTTTGTTTTCAGTTTCTTTTGAAAAATTATGAGGAATTTATTTATGATATTGACTAAGGTAACAAGGAAATATACTTAATTTTCATTTTTAGTTATATCCTTTATTAAATATCTACCACAAACTATTATTTTCTCAGATTGATGAGTTTTTAAGATTACTTTGTCACAAGAGAAGTTCTAGAATTTAATACTAGAGAATATCATAATCCACCAAATATGAACTATATCTTTTTCCTATCAATATCCATTAACCCAAAATCAAAATGTTTAGTACAAGATCAAATAATCCTCAAAAGGATAATCCTTCATAAAAAGAAATACTACTTTTAATATCCAATGTTCAACAAACAATAACCCATGATTATAAAAGTCCCTTAAATACTAAAAATTACAAAAACATCATCAATATAATCCAACTTATATTGAAACCCAAAACTCAGAAGGATTTTATCATCATAACCTTTACCTCTAAATAACATCAACTTCTCTTAATGTCTCATGCATAAAAGTAATTAACATAATCACAGGTTCTACATGATAGGTTATTCATTACCATATATAAAAAAATCACTATATGTCCACATTAAAAGCATAGATTCTTCCAAAATAACATTTCAACCATTTCTCCACAAATGAAATCATATATTACTCTATTTTTAGGCATATACTTTTCCCAAAATAAGGAACATTTTCCATAATAAAATTTATCACTTAATCACCAATTATTTTTCTTATACTATGGATATCCAATTCATAAAGTATAAAATTCCAAAATCAATTTGTTCTGGATCCATACTATCAGTTAATGTATATTGAATAATTCATACAAATCGGGGGATTCATGTAGGCAAGTGGTTGGTGATGCACCCTTGTAGACCTTCGGTTGTGTGTATGATTCCCGCAACCTTACAAGACGCGACAGGTTGTCACCCTTCCAGTGGGTTTTCCTTTTTATGAAAATATATATTTATAAAAAAATTCCAAAAATAAGATGAAATAATAAAAAACTACAATCAAATATTTTATCCTCGAAGGTTATTTCATACCTCCCATTTAGAATCCCAAAATCTATTAACCTATAGTGGACACAAATTCCCGGAACATATATACCACAATGGTTCTTTATAACTATATCCACAAAAGAATGGAATATTAATCCTTAATTACATTTTTTATAAAACAAACTATAGGGATAAAAATACTAGATGAATTACAATGTAATCCCAATATTATTACATATAAATATATTTTCATCCATAGATCCAACATAACTCTTAAATTCCTAAAATTTAAACATATTAAATGTAAAACATTCTTCACAATCATTTATCAATTTTTTCCCATATTATTTGTTTATAATTATTTCCTACATATATTATCATACATAATGTCATATGATTTCAATAACGTTCAAGAATGAGCTATGAAATAATCCATACCTTTCATAAGTTATTTTTATTTTCCACATCTTCATTTGGAATGGAATTAGTTATTGGTAAACATATATTTGTATGATCCTTCTAATCCCATTCCCAAACCATCATCTCATGACATATATTTTCTTAATTAACATACACACCACATTTAAAATAGTCAATTTATCCATAAAAAAATTCATTCCATTTCATGCATCCAAAAAAACATATCCTTTTTTCATGGAAGGTTATTTCATTATGACCATCATAACTATATCTATAAAATCTTACTTTACATTTGAAACATTATCCTATGTGTTTCTTTCTACATAATTTACAAATTTGTTATTCAATATACTTACCTCTATTCTTATTACATGAACATCCATAGGGATTACATTCTCGTATATATGATTCCTTAAAATAATCAACCTGGTGGTGTGGTCAATTATGATTCGAGATAGATGGTTAAGAATAACCACAGGAGTTGTAATTGTAGCTCCCATTTCATTTGGATGCTTATTCAATAAACCACCATAGATTCCTTCAAAACCATTGTTATATTTGTGCTCAATAGATCCCCCCATTTAAAAAACCAAAACAGATATTGTGGGTATATGAGTAAAATAATCATGTACTATCTAATGATGAGGGTAAACACTATTATATATTTATTCATGTTACATAAAACTCATTAAATTACTCTAAAATAACAAACACTATTTCTAAAATTCTAACCATTGTGGTAATGTAACACATTTATCTACTTTTTAAATAACACCCTAACCTCTAAAGTTATCTAATTCGACCTTTAAAACCAAACTATAAGGTCACATCCATAATCACTACTTAATCGTGAGATAAGTCAATAATTTGACATTAATTCAAGTCAATTATCTTTTTAGCTTTAGATATTTGGATAATTATGTCATAACAAATACATAAAAACTTGAATTTATAAGTAGAAACATCTACTCAATATCCATTTTTTATAAAAAAACTCTATAAAAAGAAACATTGGTTGTTTCATGTTTTTAAAAAATTACATTTCCGGGATCCCATTCTTTTCACTATTTTTCATTATTCGTATGAAAATCATTTTAAAACTCGGGAAGAACATCAAAATATCAGTGAGGGTTACATAATGACGAAAAACTATTAGTCTTGCGATAACATGTAAACCATAAAAACATTATAAAAAATAATACGTTTCACCTTTAAGAAGAATCAGAAACACATCACTAAAAATAAAATCATTCATTACCATTTTTAGAAAAAGATATTACCATAAAAAACATATACTGAAACATATATCATATAAGGGTACCTTGGGTCATAAAAATATTTAAATGGAATAACCATACGATCAACATCCACACATATATATAAATGGAATATCCATATGACCGACTACTATAACCAATACATTAGAGGTTATAATGTAACCATCCATCCATGTTTTATTATAGAACCACACATAATATGGTTTATTACATAACCACCCATTTTTGGTTTATCATGTAACCAACTATAAAATGTCCAAGAACCATTAAATATTCATAACACATAAAATATTGAAAATATCTTCATTTCACTAATAACATATCATTTGAAACCAGAAGAAATAATTTCAAGATACTGAAATACTCAATCCATTTCAAAAAACATTTTCAATACAAAAACACCAAAAAAGTATAATTTATATCATTTCCTTTTAAAAACATTATGGCTTATAGTGGATACCGAATATCAAATAAAGGTTACGACGAAGGAGAGGTCGTTGTTAACACAAATGATAAAAACATTCCACTTGTCATTTAGAAAACCACATTGTAGAAAAAAATTTCCCTTGGAATTAAATTAATAGAAAACCATTTTTATTATACATCTTACAGATGAAGAAGGTGTATATTATCAAAATATGCCCCAATTAAAATATATTGAGATGATGTCCCTTAAATTGAGTCTAATTCACCATGTATGATCCTTGTTCTTCTAGAATAATAATCTTAACTTAATTTATATTTTCTTAATAACCTTTTTCATGTTTATTATTACATTTATTTCACTTGTTACCATGTTATAAAAATTCTATAATTAATTATGTTAGTATTGACCGTTTTTTCGATATTCGGAACTTTAGTATAAAATTAACATGATTTGAGGTAAATTTTCTGTGTAGTCAAAATTACATCAACTCAAAAATGATATTCAATATTTTAACATCATATATATCCATTATATGGGTATTTTATGATTCTAAAACATTTGGATAAGTGAAAAGAAATTCAAATTTCATGGAGATGGTAGGTCATACGTACGCATAAACCCTATATTAATTTCTTAATCATAATAATATAAAAATAACAAAATTTTATAAATATATATTATAATAAAATTATTATATTTTTGTCATATATGCATCATAGGATTAATAAAACCATCCTTTATACGTCTTGTGTATAGAATGAACGAGTCATATCACATTGAGGGTTGGAAATTCACACATTCTCAAATGAAATTATCATATTTACACAACATGGATGTCCAAATGGTATGTTGTAAATAAAAATTATTGAAAATAGAAATAGTATAAATATAATTTGTATCAAATATAAATATATTTCCATCATAATGGCTACCATGTTATGTTGTATTTGAAAATCAAACAATCGTTGTCTTGTGAGGCATTGGTTCGCCTTACACAGAACTCATATGTTCTTGTCCATTAGATGGAGGTGTGTATAAGTGTTGTTTGAGTACATCCCATAAAATCAACCTTATATATTGAGGATAATAGTTTAGTTATGTAATCATATATTATGATGAGGGTAGGGAGTGGACATTGAAAATAAAATAAACAAACATGAGAGAAGACGTTACCTCTAAATTAGATATGTTCCTTTGATTCGAGCAAAAGGGAATTATTGAATTTCCTTACTCCCAATGTCATGCTTCTTGGAGTAAAAGATATATTTTAGTATCTTATTGGGTATGAATTTGGATAATACATGTTTCCTGTGAGTTGAGAGGATGTGGGTAGATGTGGTGGCCTTTTATAAGAGGGAGTAGGGCACTTTAAAATTTTCTATAAGAATTGATTTATTATAAATTTAATTTCAATTAGAAAGGGTACATAACTCGTTAAAATATAATATAAGATGATTTAGTTTTTAATGATAATAATATAATAAATTTTAGACAAGTTTTTAATATTTTCTTATCTTTATATTTTTATCCCTTATTTTTCCATTTTTAAACATACTATGATACCATGTTATTCACACATTATAGGTTAATGTTGTCGAAACCATGGTCTTCTATGTATGTTTTTGAGTATGGGTTGTGTTTGTTTTCAATCCTCAGGGGAGGTTCAGAATGTGTACCAGCAAAGAGATCATACAGTTCAAGCAGACAACAGTATTGACAGTGGGCCTAAAAATCAACAAATGGAGAAAAATGTTTTTGGAAAAAAGGCTTGTGCGCCGTGTACTTGAAGGATAGGAAACACGCACTCCATATGTTTTTCAAGATCATAACATGGTAAAATGGAAAAGGGATAAGGGTCTCAAAATTTTTGGTCTGGTCGCACAAGTGACCTGCGCGCCGTGAAGAGACTTGCTCGCCGATTCCTAGGAGGATTGGAAACTTGTGTGCCTATTTTTTTCACGATTATAACTTCAAAATATGGTAAAGGAAAGAAGGTCACACAAGTATTAGTGTGGTCGTGCAAATGAGTAGCATGAAAGAGGCTAGGGAGGATGAGCTGCGCGCCAGAACCTACGCGCCGAGGGAAGACTTGCACGCCACCGCTCAGGGGGTCCAGTTTGCCTATAAATAGAGGACCACCCCTCCTGATTTGGGGGGGATGTTCAAGACGTAGAGAGTTTTCGAGCTCTCACCGTGCAAGTGGTTGATTCACGCAAGTGGTTTTTGGGTCGCGCAAGTAGAGGTTGTGCGATGGTAGTTGGTTGCATGATCAAGGCAGTTGATGAGTTGAAGGCGCAACATCGCACAAGTTTGGTGTTGAACGAGGTAGAGTTGGGCAAGAGGTTTGGTGTCACCTGCGCGTAGAATTGGTACTGCGCAAGTGACTTGCGCGCTGGGATAGAAACTTGCGCGTTGGGCTTGGAGAAGTGATCCAGTGATGTTAATGTATATCTGTCCTTTTGAAGCTTCACAAAAGCTGGAAGATCACCCTATACCCTCAGTGCAATGTGAGATTCATCTTCTGGTGAGAGTTGGACTTCAACAGAGCATCTACATACAACAGAGGATGCATTCTTATGCAATGGTGAAGAGACCTCCATGTCTATAAACTGAGTGTGACTTCATCAAGGGCAGTGAGCCAGGGGGAGTCACCGGGAGTGACCCGAGGGAAGTAGTGAGATATCACTAATCATTTGTAAAGGTAGTGATCCTGGGACAAAGTGACTATGCCCGAACCTTTTTAATGCACAGCTAGGGAAAATTAGTAGAATTTGGTACGACTGACAACTTGTCGGCGTATGCTCCTTGGACATAGCCCTTAGTGGTGAACCAAGTAAAAAGTGACGTGTCTTATCTATGCATGTTAATGTTTTCTTTCTGATCATTTTCATTATACAGGTTCAACGTGTTCCTACCAATGTGGGAACAAGATCCATCACATTAAAAGAAAAAACTTTCACCCTGATTCAACCCTCCACTCTCAGGGTGTCCTTAGGTCCTTCAAATGTAAATACCATATTATGTATAAAGACTAAAAAAAGTTATTTATAAAACATTTGGAATTATATTAACTATTTCGAAGAATCATGTATTTTCAAAAACATAATATCATTTAATAAACATTATTATTTTTTATGTAATTAATTATATCAATTTTGGAAGCAATTCATACTTGACTTTTTTAAAAATTCATAAAAAACTTATTCCTTAAATAAAAAGGCATTAAATCAGAGATAATATGTCAATATCATCCATCAAATTCATCGATGGAATCAAAATAAGCAAATTAAATTTATTTTAACATTTTTAGTGTCATTTATATGAATCCTTTATTAATGATGAAATCAATGCATCATCATTGTGTTATATTTAAATTTTTTATATTTAATGAATGAAAGTTATAAATAATATATCATGATTTTGGAAATATAATTATATTTATAATGACTATTTATAGTTGAACATATCAATTATAAAACCCCATATTAAAATTGTATTGGTAAAAGATACATGTATATTTTATATTTCTCTTTACTTTCAATAAAGTGATATAAAATGTCATCCTCAAACCCAACTAGATCCATGGGGTCCCAAAATTGACCCATGGATGAACATGGTTGGAAATATCCCATTAGATAGTAATAGGACATGTTTGGGGAGTTTAATATTATTATTATATATTATCTTACCCCTATTTACCAGATTTACCTTTTTAATGTGGTAAATAAAATAATTACTAATGTTATTATTCATAAATTCCAGAAATAAAAGTTATATAACAATGCAATGAAGAAAATATTATTCCAAATAAGGAATAAAATTTTCCAAATTCAAAACATATAATTTTCAGAAATTAATTTTCTATTAATTCCTGTTATCAAAGCAAAAAAGTTGTTTTTTACAGAGTAAAATCTATGAAAAGATTGACATGTGTCTATGTATAATTTAAATTTAAATTTATATATAATGACCATAATTATATTATATGAAAAAAAATTATCCAATTACACTTTAAACCCAATTAAAATTACCATATAACTATATAAATAAATTTGGTGAAATGGTAGTTTTGAATTAAAATGCAATATTTTCCACTATTCATAAAAAATGAACTTTATCTTTAACGAACCAAAATTATAACCAAAGTAAATTATTATGTACCACATATATAGAATATGTATTTATTTCCAAATAGAACATATACAAGTAAAAAAATATTTAAAAAGGATACATGATATAAAAGTGGTATAACTACATTTTTAGAAAAATAATATTTGGTCAAAAAAATTGAATATTTTCTTAAATAATATCTAGACAACAAATAATATGAATTAGAAACAATAAATTGAATATATAAAAAATATTTTTCATTAATTATAAATCTATAGAGAGTGATATGATTATGTAAACAAAATTAATATATTTTAAATTGGTTTTACATATAAACACAACCATTATATTCAATTGGTTTTTATATTTCCATTTTTAATAAATTTTGTTACTAAAGAATAATTATTTAATCATGTGTTAAAAATATTTGATAATTTAGTTGATACTATTAATTACATCCATTCCAACAGCAATGTGTTACCTACCCTATAAAATAATAATAATATTATTGTATTATTTTTTGGTATAACTCAATGTTGTGTGCAACATATGATTTCGGAGAATTATGTTGTTGTGTATCGAGTAAGATATCAGAAAAAAGATTCCCCTTCAACATAAAATTAATATATTATTCATTAATATATAATATAAATAAAAAATTATTATTTTATTAATATCTAGGTCATTACATCATTCCCCATTTTGGAAATAGCATCCTCAAAAATTTAATATTGGTCTCGAAAACATCATTGAATGTCATGCATCGTAAAACCAGTCAATAAAACTATAACATTTATTGAAATAATGTGAAGTGAAATAGTCAACCAAAGAAAAACATAATAGGGTTCCATATAGGAAAAATGGATATGGAAGAGAAACTAAGTGTCATGATCTGATTGGGAGTGATAGAAAACATGATTAGGACAAAGTTAACTACCAAGAAACCATAAACATGTAATTGGTTAAATGGTCTTTGACACCCTAGTTGGAAAAGTAAACAGTCAATTTTTTTGAAATTAGTTCCTTTTCATAAATTTGAGGAATATATTTAAGATATTGACATGGACACTTGTAAATATACATATTTATCAAGACGAGTTTCTTTCATTAATAAATATCTACCACAAACACATGTTTTCTTCAAATGATGGGTATTCAAGATGAATTGGTCACACCTAAAGTGTTGTAATGGAATTCTAGAGAATCTCAAAATAAACTAATGGTGAACTATATATTTTTTCTACAATTTATATTAACCCAAAACCAAAATGGTTAGTATAATATTAGATAATCTCCAAAAAGGATAATCCTTTGTAAAAATAAATATTAATCTTAATATACAAATTTCAAGATACAATACCAACAGTTCACCAAATATAATTCAATAAAAAAAATTCGTTAAACTTTCTCCAAATAATACGACTAATATTGATATGCAAAAATCAACAGGTTTTGATCATCGTAAAATTTATCATAGAATAACATCGACTGCTGTTAACGTATCAGACATAAAAGTAATTAACCTAATCACATGTTCTACATGAAAGTTCTATTGTTTCCATATGCAACCCAAATTGAAAAATTTAAAAAATAAAATCCATATATTCTTCTAAAATAATATTTAAATAATTTATGAAAACAATTAATCGCATAGTATTCTATATTCATTACGCATTTATTGTTCCAAAAAGAGGGAACATCTTCAAAAATAACATTTATACCATAATCACCAATTATTTTCCAATACTAATTAAATCAATTTTATAAATATTAATTCCAAAAATAAACTTATTCTTGATACCTAAAATCATTTAATCTAATGAGAATAATTTATACTAATTAGGAGCATCACAAAGTTGAGTGGTATGCAAGGCCCCATTATCGCCCTTTTGTTGTGGGTACAATTCTCATAGTTCTACCAGAGATGACTAGTTTTCACCCTTCCTACAAGTTGTCAACCGTCCAACATGTTGTATTTTTTCTAAAACTATATAATTCGCAAAGCATTCCCTTGATGAGATAAAATTGACACAAATAAACATAACATATTTTAAACTCAAAGGTTAATTCATACATCATATTTTTCATACCAAAAACTAATAACCCATAATTTCCTCAAATTCAAGTATGATATAATCCATAATGGTTCTTTATAACTATAAACACAAGATAAAAGATAATTCAACATCAATTAAAATTTTTATAAAACAAAAATAATGGATACAAATTATATAAGTCTTACAAGGTAATCCCGTAATTAATACATTTATACATATTATCATCCAAAATCCAACATAACTATTGAATTCCAAAAATGTAAAAAATTTAATAATTGAAAATTATTCTTGATCATTTATACATATGTTTTCTAGCTTATTTTGTATACTTCATTTCAATAAGAAATATCATGCCCACTATCAAAATATTACAATAACGTCAAAACCAGAGGTAAGAAATAATCCATACATTTTATAGGTCATTTCTACTTTCCTCATCTTCAATTGGAATGGAATTAGGTGTTGGTAAACATATATTTGTATGGTCCTACTGATACCATTATCTAACCATTTTCATAGGACATATATTTTTGTAATTACCAAGAAAATCACATTAAAAACATTCAATTAACCCCTTATAAATAACTTCTTTACCTTTCATAGAGACAACTGAATGCTTCCTATTTCCATGGAAGGAAATTGATTTATGACCATAATTACTACATCTGTTTCATCTTACCATCCCATTTAAACATTTTCATAGGGTTTTATTTCCACATCATTGACATAATGGTTTTTAATATAAATTCCTTTATGATTATTACCTGAACATCCATATGGATTCTTTTCTCGCATATATGATGCCTTAGAAAAATAATCAAGAGTTTAGTGGTAAAACATGACTCCAGATAGTTGGTTATGAATAACCACAAGAGTAAACATTTTAGTCCCCATTTCATTCAATTTATTTTCAAAAAACCACAACAATTTCCTTTACATCTTTTTTTTTACATTGTTCCCTACTAGATCCATCCACTTAATGAAACTAGAAAGGATAGTGTGTGTATATCAGTAAAACAATAATTTTATATCTTATGAGGAGGGTAAAACAATGATATACTTATTTAGGTTATTGTAATCTCATTCAATTTATCTAAAATAACTATGAATATTTCTATTATGATAACCATTGTGGTTATATAATACATTTTACTTATTCTTAAATAACACTATAACCTCTAAAGATTTATTATTGAACCTAGAATAACAACTATAAGGCTCCCAACATAAACATTACTAAATCTTGAGAAAATAAATAAGTTGAATTTAATTCACATCAATGATCATTTTAGGTTTAGATCCTAAGATAATTCGGTCCTAACATATTCATAACAATTTTAATATTACAAGTATACACATTATCTCACTATAAATATTTTTATAAAACAAAAATATTTTTAAAAAGAAACATGTTTTGTTTCCATTTTTAAACAACATGAATTTTCTATGATCTCATCCATGATGTTATTATTCATTATGTAATTTGAAAAACATTTCTGTACATGGTATGAGCATAATGATATCAATAAGGGATATATAATGAATGAAAGTGGGTAGTCTTGCGAAAACAGGTAAACTATGAAATCATTTTCATAAAGTAATACTTTTAACCTTTAAGAGATAGTAAAAATACTTCATAAAATATAAGATCATTTATTACCCTTTTAGTAACCAATAGATTTACATAAACCCCACTGAAATAACCATATAAAATATAAAGGTAACTTGGGACATAAACATACTTAAATGAAATAAAAATACAATCAACTTCCACACATATCAGTAAATGAAATAGCCATGCAAATGACTTCCATACCCAACACATTTGAAGTTATAATGTAATCACCCTTCCTTGTATTATCATGTAACCACCCGTCATCTGGTTTATCACATAACCACTCATCCTTTGTTTATCATGTTATCACTCATCAAATGCCCAAGTACCATTATTGAACCATAACACATAAAATATTGAAAATGTAAACATATTACTAGTAACATTTCATTCGAAACCATAAGAAAAAATTTCAAGATATTGAAATACTCAATCCATATACAAAAACATTTTCAAAACAAAAAACTGAAAATGGGGAACGAAAATCAGTAAGTATTTTAGAGGAATCCAAATATCAAATAACTGTTACGGTAGTGGGAGGTCATTATCACTATATACGTGAAAAGAATTCATTTTTATTTAGAAAAATGATTATTAGAATCAATATTCACTTAGAAAAAATTTAAAAGTAAAAGGGTTTTATTATAAACCATATAAAATAGATATGTGTATATTATCAAAGTATGCCTCATTGAAATGAAATTGAGATGATTTACCTTGCCTTGAGTTTGATTTGTCACATATGTTCTTTGTTCAACTAGAATAAGAAAATTAATTTAATTTATACTTACTTCGGAACCTTTTCCATGTTTATTATTCCTTTTTAATAACTTTTTACCATTTTATAAATATTATACAATTATATAAGATAATATTGATTGTTTTGTTGATATTTGGTACATTAGTTAAAAATGAACTAGTTTTGTGGTAAATTATCCATGTATTCAAAATTAAATCATCTCCCTAATGATATTCAAGATTTTAATATCATATATATCAAGTATATATTTAATTATAATATTAAATATAATTTGGTGAAAATAAATGAAATAGACAATTCAGGGAGATGGCAGGCCGTACATACGCAAGAACGCTACTTTTATTTGTTTATCATTATAAATGAATAATAATAAAACTATGTAAGTATATATTATAATAAAATTATTTTATTTTTTCCATGTATTCATCGTAGAGTTAATAAAACCATCATTTATATGTTCCATGTAAAACATTAATGAGTCTTATCACATTGAGGGGGCGTCAGTCCACACTTCCTCAAATGAAATTATCATATTTACATATCATAGAATGAAAAAAAGGTATATTGTAAATAAAAAATATATAAAAAAAATATAAAGTCAATATGTATCATATATAAATATAGTTCCATCATAATGACCACCACGATAGGTGGTTAGTGAAAATCACACAATAATCGTTTCGTGAGGCAGTAATTCGTCGTAAACAGAAACTGTATGGTCGTATCAATTATATAGTGGTGTGTATAAGTATGGTTCTAATAAATTTAATAATAAAATAATAGTCTATTGTGGATATTTTTATATTTATGTAATAAAATAAATATAATATTATAGGGAGTGGAGAAGGAAAATAAAAGAAATGAACATGACTGAATATGTTACCCCTAAATCAGGTAACTTCATTTTATTAGACACAAAAGGCTATAAGGAATTCCATTAATCCCAAGGTAAGGATTATAAAAGTTTGGGATGGATTTTGGGAGATAATTTAAGGATAATTTTTACAATAAAATTATTTTTAGAGGTGAGAGAAAAAGGGTAGATGGGGTGGCCTTTTATAAGGGGGAAGATGTGAACATTAGGAATGTCTAAAAAGATTAATTTATTATAAATTCAATTTTGATTAAAAATAGTCCAAAACATATTTAATTAAAATTTAAATTATTTTGGTTATAATAACCATCATCCAATAATTGTTTGACAATGTTTTAATTTTTTTGTGTCATTATCATCTGTTTTATCCCTTATTTTACCACTTTTAATCTATCTATGATATAATGTTATTCACAAATTGTGTTTAATGTATATACCATATTTGTATTTATATAAACCATTTTTTGAATCATATATTTTTATAAATTTAATATAATTTAATAGACTATTTTATTTTTTAATTTATGAATTAGGTCAATTATAGACACTAATCATAATTGATTTTTTTTAAAATTTCTGAACATTTCATTACTTCGAACCAAAGGCATTAAATAAAATAGAATATGTCAATATCATCTACAAAATTTGTGTATGGAATCATATTAAAAATATTACATTTATTTTAAAATATATAATATCATTTATTTTGATCTTTTATTAAGGAAGCAATCTGTACATCATCATTGTGTCATAAATAAATTTATATATTTAATGTATAAAAATTAAAAATAAAATATAATTATGTATTAAATTTTTCTATCTCTATAATTACCACTTATATCAGAAGATATAAACTATATAATTTAATATACATATTATCTTAGTAAATGATATATGCTTATTTAATATTTCTCATTACATTAAATTAATTATTATTAAATGACATATTCAAATCCATTTGCCTCTATGGGGTCCCCAAATCGACCCATGGATGATTACTGTTGGAAATATCTCATTCAATAGGATTAATACACATGTTATGGAAATTTCATATTATTATAATGTAAATTTTTACCCTTATTTACTAGATTTTCACTTTTACAATGATAAATAAAATAATTACTAAAGTTACTATTATTAACGATAAAAAAAATATATATTTACAAAATTTTGAGGTAATGAATACAAATCTGTAATAAAATATTTAGAATTCAATACAATAATTTTGAGAAATTAATTTAAAATTATTCCCAGTGGTCAAAACCAAAAAGCTGTTTTTAAGTAGTGAAATCTATCAAAAGATTGACATATGTTTATGTCCAATTTGAATATGAAATTACGTAAAGTGTCCATAATTCAATTAAATGGTAAAAAATAAAATCAATTACCCTTTAAAACTAATTATAATGGAAATCTAACTGTATAAATAAATTAGATGAAAATGTAGTTTTGAATTAAAACGAAATATTTTTCAAAATTCATAAAAAATGAACATTATCATAAAATCACTAAAAATTTATCCAAATTATATTTTGATGTACCAAATCTATATAATAGGTTTAATTATTCAAATACAACTTATAAAAGTTACAGAAACTAGATTTAAAAAGGTATCTCCATCAAATGGTTTTAAAACTGAATTTTGATAAAAATACTTCTTTTATACCACAAATTGAAGTTGTTCTTATATAATATCTAGAAAACGTATAAGATTAATTTAAAATATTACATTGATTATATAACATATATTTTTCATTAAATAACAATAAATAAATAGTTATATGATTTTATAAACACAATTACTCTTCTAAACATGTTTTCATAAAAACACATCCTATATATTCATTTTGGTTATTCATTTCCATTTCTAATAAATATTGTAACCAATTAATCATTTTTTAAACAGGTGTAAACCATTTATAATAATTTATTTGATAATATTAATTTCCCCTATTCTAATAGAAATGTATTTCCTAACATTTAAAATAAAAATATTATTATTGAATTGTATTTCAGTATAACTCAATGATGTGTGCAACATAATATTTTGGATAAATACGTCGTTGCGTGTTGAGTATGCTATCAGAAAAAACTTCCAATTTTATGTCAAATTATTATATTATTCATAAATATGAATATAAATAAAAAACTATTATTCATTAAATACATGAGTTGTTATAAAGAAAATAATTTCATTAAATTGGATGTTACTCATTTATACAAATGATTTAATATTAGTGATAGTATTGTTATAAATGTTACTTGTAAATATTATACTAAATATTAATATTTACATGGAAATAGAAATTATTAATTCCAAAATAATTTATTTATATGGAATAAATAAATTCCCATTTTGAAAAAATTAAATTATTTATTTACGAAAATATGTTTTAAATTGAAACATAAAATGTAATGTAATCTTTTAATTAGAAAATATCTTTTCATAATGTCAACCACTCTTATTTGTATTTCATATCAATTAATAGGGAAATTATTGTTAATATCTATGTTAATGTATTTGAAAATAATATTAGAGTATTTAATAAAAATATATCAATTTAATTTATTTTTGAAATGATTGCATTTTTTTTTCAAAAACAACTAATTTTAAATAACACAATTAAAAATATCTTGTTAATTATAATTAATATCATCGAATAAAATTTATTCAAAACATTAAACATTTAGTGATATTTTTTGTTGAAAATATACATCAAAATATGTGAATAATTTTATAAAATATAATTTCTAAATGTGATAAAATATTATTTTGTTGTAAGAAAAAATAATGAATTGAAATCTATTTTATGTAAAAATGCATATTATTTTCAAAAATGAAATAATATAATTTAGTAGTAAAAACTATTTGTGGATGTTTACTAATTTTATGGTTTATGATATTATTTTTTTATTAAAATCATTGTTTTACTATAATTTAATAAAATAAAAACCATAGGAAGCCCATTATTTTTTTATTTTTTATTTTAAATTCTATTGTTAATTGATTATATAATCAAATTGAATTATTCAAATTTATGTGTATCGAAAATGAGATTTATTTTTATTTTTTCATATATAACATATATTTGTTATTAATATGTAAACTCACTAATATAGATATATAAAACATAAATTATAGTAAATGAAAGTTGATACTAATTTTTTTGGATAATACACAAAGGAGGCAGTCATCCTTTAATACAGTACACTAGTGACCCAATCATGGTAAAAAATTTAAAAATATTGATCACAAATTAGAATTTTATTTTTTCTCAATGACTATAATTTTCATTTTCTTATATTTGGGTTCTAGTAAGTCACATGTGAATGAAATGACCATCAACAATTATTTTACACAATGTAATGTTCCATTATTAGATGATAAAATACTCTTTATATAGAATTATAGAGTAAAATAGGGTTTTCAAATTAATGCTTCCAAATGATCAATATTAATTTTTAAGTAATATATATTATTTAAAAAAATAGTTTTCGAAATATACACTCTTTCTATGACAGAAACAATTAATGGATAAATGTTCGAGGAATATAATCATATGTGTAAATATTATTTTGTTAATAGAAATAATTTATCAAGTGGTAATAATATAATAGTTTTGTCTATATACCAAAAAAATATAGTAACAAATTAAATAATAATGTATCTAAAATTGGTTCCTAATAAAAAATGGATATGGATAATCAAAAAAGTTCCAAAATCAAAAAAAATATATTATTCAACCACGATAACCATATACATTGACTCCTTTGTTGGAACAAATTATTATATTTTGATTAAATTATTGATAATCACATAGGTAATATCATGGAAATTCAATGATCTTGGTAACATTATCATCAAATCAATCATGATCATACACCGCATACAAAATATGAGTTGGTGATTTTAAATTAAAATTGTCTTCACGAGATTTTATACCACATCTTCAATAAAAAATCATGCACGGAGGGTAGAATCATATTATTAAGCATGTATTTCTCAAAATATTATCTTTATTATACTATTGAAAAACTAAATATCTTTAATTGATTAATTATATATTTTCTAAATGAATATTATGAAAATGAAGAACATAGATTGACAAAATATTATAGTGGGTTAATGTTTTAAACCAATCACCCCTACTAATCTCTATATTCACAAAAAACATAATCTTGATTTTATTTATATTCCTTTACAAGTGATATCATTTATCTCTATATGAATTTTACAAATTTCATTTTCATAAGAAAAATATTCTGATCTATATGTTGATCTCTGTAATAATAATACATATCATTTATCATAAACAATACTTAATATAATTAGTGTTCAAATTAAAAAAGAGTAAATTTAATATTGAGTTCAAAATCATGACACACATAATTTTGTATGTTTTCATAAAACATTGAAGGTGATTTTTTCTCCTTGAGAAAAACTATGACTCTAATGTTTAGTTTAATGATGATTCAGTTAGATATTTTAGTCATCATGATCACACAAAAATAGCAGATAGTTATCCCCGATAATTATATATTTTTTCATTAAATAATTGGATGGTGAGTTGGGAAATCCTTAAATAATAGTTCTATTATTTTATTTGTTAAATAATGTATAAAATACAATTTTATAATATTAATCCATAACTACTTCACTTGATATACTTTATTTATATACAAAAATTTAATAATGAGAAATTATTCTATTAAACCACTCTATTAATATAGAAACCATGAAACAAGTAATAAATAATTCTATAATCCATAAGAATCACCAATAAATAATACCGGAGAATCCTCCCTAAAATATTTCCATTTTAACAACACATTATAAAAGGAAATGGAATAAATTCTATAAATTATCAACTAAATATCTCTCAAAATTATATTCAATTTTAGGATTTTATTTCCATTTAATATATTATATCCTAATCCAAACCAATTATATATTTTATATATATTTTTCATTATTTGAATCATTTATTAGAATACTAAATCCCATTAATAAATAAGAATGAAATCCAATATTATGTAGGAATAAATATAACGTTTTAATAATTTATATTTCTAATACCATATATTTTATTTTGTATAAAAGAGTAATCATCCCGAAAAAATAATATTATATAACATCATGTACCCTAAAAAATATTAGACAAATAATATTAATAACCACTCCATTCCAAATAAATAAAAATAATTAATTTTTAGAATTCCAAATATATATTAGTAAAAATTCATCTAATGACCGTGATGCATGAATGGATGTGATACTGGAGAATGTGAAGCGATTGTGCAGTTTCGTGGCCTCTTCACCATTTCGTCCAACCAATACTATCTAGATTCTCTACTTTGGTTCTAGGATCCCTTCAATCTCTCATAGGATTAGCAGCATGGTGGTCTATATGGTCCTTTGGATCATGAGTTCAAATTGCTAGATTCAGGGTGATTTTCATTGGTGTTTGGTTCAGAGTTGCCGGTGGCGATGAGGCATGAAGGTTGAAGTCTTTGGTGGTGGTGTTCTGATGCGCATTCGGTGATAGAGCCTTGTTAGAGATGTGGGGATGGCACTTCCAGCGGTCGACTCGGATGACAGTAAATGATAATCTGGTGATGACAATAGTGTCGATGAAGGAGGTGGTTCTGAGGAGCTCTGATGATAGAGGTGACTGGGCGATTTCTGTTGGATCAAATCGAGGTAGGTGATCATTTTGCGACTCGTAGGGGATATTGGATCAACCCAAAATGATGTAGTTGGGTCGTGGTCTAAAAGCAGTTTTATGACTTTGAAATTTGAATTTGATGTTCATGGCATGATGATTTGTAGTGTGACATGACTGTTTTTCTCTTAATTTGGGAATGTGGTGCCTCTTTCTATTATAGTGGAGTATTTTTATTTGTGATGTTCGGTTACCACTTACCCTTAATATTTCATTAGAAAATATAAAAAAATGTATTTGCATGGATGTAAAAATTAATCTAAAATTAATATGTATGTTCCCAAAAATGAATAATTCACTCTTAGTTATGATTTATTTCAATAATTAAACAATCACATAAGATAATATTTATTATATTTAATAATATCTAAATAACAATATTTCTTAAGATTAATATACAAAAGTATAAAATATAAATTTAAAAATAATTCCATTTTAAAAAATAAAAATGTAACACAAGAATATTTGATGAAAAAGAAACATTAATTTTTTTAACATTTCATTAAATTAATATAATGGATATAATTGATTATAATAGAGCACATCAACCTATTTTCACTACATTAAATTTTTTTATTATAATGAATCCCTTAAAACCACAAAAAAATATTGAATATTGAAATAAAGAGGCTATTAATAAACATTACAACTAAAGGGTAGGTATCTAATAATCATTTATAAAATATAACTATTAAATAATATTTATGTAATATTTGGTTTTATTACCATTCTTTACATTTAAATAAAATTATTAATAATGTAAAAATTATAATATAACATTTTATTTTTCACAAGAATAAATAAATATTGGAATATAAAATATTTATGAATTTAAATCCATTATTGAATTTTTCTCAACACATAGAATCAAAATAATGTTAAATGAAATTAATATATAATGGAATGGTCCAAAACTAGTATTAATATTTCCATTAGATTTATGGTCATGTTTTTTGGAATATAAGAATATTTATGTTTCATTATTAGGGTGATGTTACCTTGGTTTATTGTCAGTATTAGAAAAGGAAGTGGTGTTTTAAAAAGTTTAATACATTTATCCTATACCTGTAATTCCTATATATTCAACTGATGGCTATATGGGGATTCCCAAATATTCTACTAAACTCTTAGAAATTGAACAAATTATCTATAATTTATATTTAACATATTAAATAATTGTCTTAAATTGTCATAATTTCTCAGAATAACTAAGTGTTATTGATTTAATGATGTTGTAATATCAAAAAAATAATCAAAATAATTTGGTTCAAGATATTTTTTTTGTTTATACATTATATCCCTATTGAAAATATATATAATCCATTTCACCCTTTTATAATTACTTGTGTGGTGAATATAATTTCTAATATATATGCATAGGTATGAATTTAATTTATTGTAAAATTTTAATGGTATTATTTTCCAATGTGATAAAATAATAATTTCCAAAATATCTAATCAAGAAATTATATTACCTTTATTGATGTTAATAATTTCTTTGAAACCAATCAAAAAACATGACGATAATAACATTTATCATTCATTATTTCCAAAATTTCTAAAAACATTATATATTATATTTCTCACATTGATCTAATATATTTTAAAAATATAAAATAGTATGATGTTCATTCTCTCAATAATAAATAAAATTTTACATGAAAGATTTTTTAACTTTACTAACTAACACAAATTATGCAAATATTTTTATGAAAATTGACGTGTTTGTTTTATCAGATTTAGGGTCAAATATAATATCATTTCCCTCAACAATCTCACATTCACCATTAGAGTAAATATATTACATTACGGATTTTTCATAATTAATTTTCATGGGAGAAGCATTGAAATTCAATAATTCAATACATCATGATAATGGATTAACTACTACTGAATAAAAAGTATCTTCTCCATAGTTTCCCCATTAAGAGCATAATAGAAACAATATGACCATCATTTACACTATCATCATTTGATTTTCAATTTAACTATTGAAATTTATTTATGATAAATATTTTTCAGTGATTCTATAAATAACCATGAAAACTATTATTCTCATAAAAATCATATTTTTTATGATTAGATGTTTTTACCTATATATTTAACTCATAATCATACAAATTAAGCTTCTAATTGTCCTTATATAAGATATTTAAAAACATAGTAGTATCTTTTATAATAGATATTCATTTTACAAAACCTATAGAATGAGTCCATACCTATTCATATTTAGGTTGTTACACATTCTTCCTTGTTTTAGATCATACATAAAGAGAAAAAAATGAGCTCTATCTAAATTATTATCATTTAGATAATAGTCATGGAAAATATTGAATGAATTCATATTATACGTTATTTGTGTGCAATATTCTTTATCAGAATCAGATACACCTATCTTGTCATGATTTTATATTTTTGGAATTAATTTTTATAAGTAATTATATCCTAGTTTTTATGAATTAGTAAATCATTCATACCTATCATAAGGTTTTATAAATTTTCGGAATTTAGTTTTGAGTAAAAAAATAGAGTTATATCAATAGAGTGGTATTTAGAAACCCTTACTAATTTAATTTCATTAAAAAACTACCTCAAAGTAAAAATGTATTTCCTTACAATGAATATGATTTAGTGTCCTTAAAGAAAATGAGGACAACATTTAAATTCAAATGTTATCATTTTATCCAATAATAATGTTATAACCAATATTATATTTTCCTCAAAAATGTATTATTACAAGTTAGAAGTGGATTTAATATTCCCTCCATTCTACAATATTTTATTCAATAAATAACTATATCATCTACATTATCTTAAAAATATGCATCGTACAAATCATTATTCATGTATTTATTCTATAAAATGTGTGTTTTATATTTATTATGTCATTTGGAATATTTCTTTTATGATACTTCTCTGGGAATGTTTTCTTTAACATATAACATAAGAAAATTTGATTAATCTTGATATTTTATTTTATCCTCATTAATTGAATTAATTTCACCTTATTCTATTTTTTCCCAGATTCAATTTTAAAATTCTGTTTTTGACTATTTTTAGTCCCAAACAATACCATAGAATTAAAAAATTTACTTTCATATATGCTATCCTAATAACTAGAATTGTCATTAATAACTGGGTCTTCAAAATTTTACAAAATTTTATAAATTCTATAATCACCTGCTTCATTGATACCATATTCACTTACAGAAATAAAATTTATCACAACTTATTTAAGATTCAGAGAAAAAACATTCCTTATAAGTTTCAACTAGTACTATTGTATTATCGAATGTAGTATTTTATCAATAATTATATATAACCTTCTTATAAATATCCTCAAACATATTTTATAATCAAATACTTTATTCAATTATAAGGTTTATATATACTAAATCATCATTAACAGAACAGTTCCAATGGATGTTTGATGTAGAAAAAAAATCAAATTTATAACTTATTGACCATTTTTTATATTTCTTAAATTAATAAGTCATTCATTATTTTCTGCATATAGAAATTCAAATTCATAAATCCATTACAACAATGATTCATATTTCTCAATACATATCTAGGTTTGTAAAAATTATTTTATATTAAAATTAGAAAAAATATATATAAGTCATAATAGAAAAAAATTTCAATCTCAATATATATTTGGTTAATTATTATCTAAATAAATGTTGTAAAATCATTGTTCTGATTCTTCAAGTTACTGAGATGTTCTTTTTGAATATTTTTTATTCCTAACTAAATGAACAAGGTAAATTTACCATTTAGATCAACAATATCTTGTAAATTCTGACAAAAAATATTTTCACAAATGTGGGTATTGAAAGAGAATAACATATTTAATATATGTAAAAAGTGAAATAAATTCTTTATAATTTACTTCAATCCATGTACTTTTAAATATATAAATTTAAATTATATTTTTTTTTTAATAATAGTAAATATATTTCTCTTTAAAATTAATTCCTTCTTCAAATCAATGATATAATAATATAACCATTATTTCATCACTAACCAATTTAGATAATAAATCTAAATAAAATGTTTATCCATATATTATAGGAATCTTTATTTCTAACAATAAAATTATTATTCTTAAAACTCACCGATTTATTGCTATAAAACCTCTTCCTTATTCTCATAATTAACATTTCTCAATGGTGAATATATTTACTCTATGGGTCTTGATAAAAATATTAAATAAAACGCCATAATGGATTTATTGTTTTTAGGAAAATGATGAGTTTTCATGACATAGTGGTGGAAAATATATCTTCCCATTAAAAAATACTAACATTTCAGAATAAAAAAATTGAAATTAATTACATCATAAATGTCATTAACTGGCCTGGATACCTTGGTAACTCGACAATTAAGACGATAGCAACATGGCTCGAATGGTGTTCCTGATCTACAGAGTTTGGAGACTAGTAACTGGAGTCATCAAAATTAAAGGTTGGAATGATTTTTTCCACAATAATAGTAGATCAATGATAAAATAGCCAGTAGGGATTCGAGGGAGACTCCTAGTGGTGAACTAAACCATATGATAAATTCGATAAAACCTTAATGTACAACAATGATGTACCATAAAATTAGGTTACCAACAACAATCCCATTAGAAAAAACACTCCATGTAAAATGATTACCAACTACTACCACCCCAATGTAGTTCCATAACATTATTCTAATTTTTATGAAGATAAAATATAAACACTTGATGTCTCACATAGGGTGTGAGATAAAATATTATTAGGGTCTCACTTAGTATTCCTTAATAAGATGAAAATATTCTATTAACCAAATAAAGCTTCCATTATCAAATAAACAACTATAGATATTTAAATTCATTTTTATGAAATCATAATTTGCATTTCAAAATTATGTAAATACATTAAACTGGTGACTCAAAAAAATTACATAGAAAACTAATTATATAAATTTATAAGGCATGGTAAACATTTTACCAAAAATATTTTCACATATATTTAAAAATTAGACAAGTGAGGAATACCATTATCTTCCAAAAGGTATAATAGATGTAGGCTAAAGGACTCCCCCACACACAAATAAATTTCACAGTAATATGTGTACACATGTTCTCTATCATACTAATAATAGCAAACATGTCTCCATAATAATGGGGATGTGAACTGAAACATTTATGTATTTTTATTTTTTCAAAATTGTAGTGTTTTGTCGTGATAACTCACTAACTAAATAGTCTTGCATGTGATGTAATAAAAACATCAGGGGAAATTTATTTAAGGAAAGAATATAGTACAATTAAACCCATTATATCATTTCAAATATTCCAATTAATCATTTAGAAGACAAAATTGTTTTTAATCAAAACATCATTTTTAGGTTAAAACCAATGGGTACGAGGAAACAAACTGAGAGAAGATCAAAATTTGTTCAAAATTTGTTCGTTGATTTTGATTCTGAAGATCAAAATTTTTTCATCCCAAAGATATGAAATCACTAAAGTAAAGTTCGGTAATTTGTACCTAATTTTTTTATTATATAGAATGATTTCAAGACCGCAAAATCAAACGACGTGTGATTCGGAGGCATGGAGTGCCCAGAATGATCTGTCGATGTTTTTTTGAGCATTAGTTAGCAAATGTAAGCATTTTTCCTAAAAAAGTGGGATAATTCATAAATGGTTTCCCAGATTCGAAATCAGAGGGAATCGTTCCATTCAATATGGTATGTTTACTTTAGGCGCGAGTTAAGTTTAGTCGGTGCCTGGATCTAGTGAAAAAATTTGAAAATAGTAGAATAGTTAATAAAATAATTAAATAAAGTTATTTTATTTTTAAAATGCTTATAACCCACATATCACTTTGATTAAAAATATGGGAGTACTACATAGCACATGGGGGAATTCTTTCTTTAGGTGGATCCTTACATTGGCCGATGTGGGCCAATAATGGAAGTTAGATTTTGGCCATAAATAGAATAACTAAGTGAAAATTATTTTATTTTTTAAACCCAAAAATTATAAACTGTAACTCGGACTAAAAATTGGAGAGTACCATTGGGTTATTTGGGGCGTGCTTCCTTTATTCAGATCATATCCTTGACCAACGAGGGTCAAGGGTCACTATTAATAATTTTTTAATTTATTTTTCTGGTAAGTTTAGTAAACATGTGAATGACATTTTCTAACATTTGAAGTGGTGTTCAGATTAATAATATGAGGGCACCGTTGAATCCGAAGAACCAAGATTCACTTATTGGTGTCTTTACTTTAATCGTAGTAGTTTTAGATAAAAAGATATGATTTGTGAATTTTTAAAAAGAAATTAAATAATTAAATTTATTTATTTTATTTTATATCCTCAAACAGACAAGAAAAGTGGTGGGTCCAACAATGTTTCAAGATAATAATTGTCTTGAACTACCAATGCTATGTAATGAAGTCGTTGGGGAATTTGGAAGGCTCCTAATTTTTGAGCCCCCATTAATTCCCCATGTCATTACATAACCTCCCCTATCCTTTATATATGGATCCTGGGGAGGTTTTTCGGCACAACTTTCAAAAGAAATGAAGTGTTGAAGGACCGCCACGACACCGTACCCTTAGAGGACAGAGTGGATCCCAGTGGGATGTGATGGGTGACATTGGGCCACGATCCTATGGATGATGTGCGAGTGTCGTCGTTGGGAATTGGTTGTGGGAATGAAGAACATGATCCACCTTCAAGTGTGGGAACTCTCCAATGGGTTTTCGAGGTAGGGTGATTATTTTTTTATGCATATTAAATGATTTCCACTTCCCTGTTCTTAAATAATACAAATAATGTTGAACAACTGTGTAATGTCTTGATCAGCGATTCATTTGTTTTTTCGGGAGGTTGTTGGAGGGTATGATTTCATAGTGTTAATTTTTATATAATTAAATTGTTTATTAAACACTTAATCCCCGTCAAGTTTATGAGCTAACAAGGAGGGCACAGTCCTAATGAAATCGGCCAATACCCTCCACTATCTTGCTACACTTGTAGCTCCATGGAACACTGATACTGTAGGGATACCGACATACTATGTTTGGGATGTTGTGTTCACACACAATGAAATAGGTAGCCACAACACAAAGTCATGGTAGTTAATAGAGTGGCTGGCACTGGCCGACCACGGATGTGGAGCTGCATGCCGTCGCGTGTCGAAGATGAACAAAGGGGGCAACAGCTCGTTAGCCATGACAATCGTAGGAAGGCAGATGAGAAACAGGCCGACCATGGGTGTCATTTTGATGTGTCTTCACATTCTACGGGTGTGGTTGGTTGATGTACATGATGAAAACTGAACAGACATCAGCCGTTCTGGGAAATTGGGTGGTCACTCCCCCAGTGGCGGCCAGGGCAGACACCCTTGCGGGTCTCACCTAATGCATCCGTCCAACCGCTCGGTCGGGCCGCCGCCCTAGTGGGATTACACCCTCCGTGGCCACCCCCTCATGAGTTGTTCCCTATATGGGTTAGGCCTCCCCCTGGCAGGTCGGGTCAGCCCAGCCGGGTTGGACCAGGCCCATAATCACATAAAGGGTCATATCTTTAGAACCATGCATAATCTTGATTAACCATCTACGGAACTGGGACCATTGGATAGAGAAAGTCTTATTTGGTATAATCCAAATTAGTTTTTTAGATAGTTGAAGTATGGCTGGGTTGGATCGAACCAAAATCCCACCATGCCCCCAGAACTAAAATGCTTATAACTCACAAACAGTGTGTCCGATTGACATGCCATCTGTCACGTTGGATCCCATACGACATTATTTTCCATTGGGTTACATATTTTTAGAGTTTATTATAAGTTGAGGTACGACTGATATCTAGAGTGGTAGACTCTACGGACTTAGAGTGCACTAGGTGTGAGGAACCCAGTGGCTGATAGTGATTCAGAGGTTGGAGATAGATCATACGGAGGTTAGAACCGAGCGACCCTATGTGTGTTAACACCATGTTGTAATTTATCTCACACAACCTACCGGTACTGTGTGGTTGATCACCTAGACATTTTGTGTGGATCAGCATCTCGTGACCAAACGAGGACTAGCCTGGAGCGGCCTATCGTGGTTTAGTGATATATCGATCCTGGGAGGATCAAATCCTTTGTGGTTATTTTCGGGGGTTATATTAAAACATCGACTCTGGGCGGGTTGGATCTTGTGTGGATAATTTTGTGGATTAGTACCAATCAATCATGTGTGGGTCCAACTCCATATGGTCATAAGCAGTTCCACTAGACAGAATAATATGATCGATCATCGTGACAAATCATATGTACTTATATACTACACTAAAAACCTAGTTTGAGATGAGACTCTAATTGAGTTGTGTCTATTTCGTAGTTCATTATGATTGATATCATGATTTTTTGTTTTCCATGTGAATTTCTCAGAGACCTTTGAGGGTCTCAGGGTCCCAACTTGGTATTGGAATATTGACGCCTGCACGGGCATCACCCACACGTTGTTGTGTCTTGTGCAGATGATGAGCAGCATGGCTGAGTTTTGGGGGAGCAAGAACTGGACGATGCTCGAAGGTGGGCCATTTCACCTGATGTGATGCGAGGTATTTTGATTGTGAGATGTACCTAATCATCAGGTAGGATCTGCTATGGAAGATCTAAAAGATTCTTTTCACCTTTCCGTTATTTTTTACTTTTTAGTTGTACTTGTACTTTTCCAGTTGGGCTTCTATTCTGGAAACATTACTTTCATCACTCTTTTACTATAATAGTTTACTTCAGAATTGCTTCTAGTTTCATTTTATTATATTTTTTGTACTAGTTTAAATTAAATCCCATCCTGTTTTAGGGATACACCTTTCCGGTGCTAGTCTCCATTCCATGGCCTATAGAAGGTTGGCTTGGGGTAGTCACGACACGAGCCCCAAGGGACGGGTAGTGAAAAAGTGGTATCATAGGAGTTCAGTTCTGCTGAATAACTAGGAATATGATTTTTTATGAGTGTAAATATTGTTATGTTTTATGGGTGTGGTTTTAATATTGTGGAGTCCAGTGTTGGTGCGGTGGCCGACGTCTTTATACACCAGGATCCCGAGTTCTGATTTCAAACTCAGTGGACAAAATCACTCATTGTGTGTGTTTTGGAATTGTTTTTATTTGATTTCATTAGAGTCAGCACACAAGTTGTAACTTAATGATAGTGACACACCTGTTCTTTATCCAGATGTTTCCGCATAAAAAAAACATCTAGGAATACAGAGAGGGTATGTGAGGATGTCCCACAGAGCGACGAAGCTCTGGTGCAAGGCCCTCTTACTGTGTTGGCACATTTTGGTTGTGTACCAGTAGCACCACCACCCATTGGGAATCATTTACCACAAACTACACTGGTGTATGGTGCAAGACGACTGAGCCTGTAGCATGAGTTCCAGTGGTAGAGGCCCTTGAAATTTCTAGGTGAGATAGATTCCCTAGAAGTTGAGGATGGCTGGAGGCTGGGGCTATATTTTTTCCCCTAGTTGAGACATCAGTGGAGAAGGAGGTGATCATAAATACAAGTATTTTCCAGTGCTTGACAATGAGGAAGGACTACATGGTGATGGATATTAAGTAAAAGGACTCTTTCCCGATGTAGTAACATTAGGTAGTGTGGCAGCTATATCAGTACCCATTGGTTAGCAGTTACAACCGGCGGTATCATTAGAGGACACATGTAGTCTTGGTGCCTTACACATGTTTCAACATCAGATACCCATCAGGTTATAAGGTGAACCTTACTCCCAGGCGGTTAAGGACTCACTTGAGGAGGTGGCCAAGATTGCATCATTCTAGGGCACCTTTCAATCAGATGGTGGTCCTAGTAGAGTGCCTTCTATGTGGCTCAGCAGGACGATGATAGGGATTAGATTACCCTAATCAGGCTATGATGTGACTCTTCTATGGACAATATTGAGATACTTTATCATATAAGGGGGTCACTTTCCATAATGAACTAAGTGATGAGTGTTCCCTAGAGCTTATGAATCTTCGTCATGATGACATGTCGGTAGCTGAGTATTCTTTTAGGTGTACTAACTATCCCTGATGATCGATGAATACAGTACGGTGAGTGTTTTATGGATCAGACCTCTGAGAGAGGTGTGTTTAGGGACATCTTATTCAACACTTTTCCAGAAATCATTCCTATATATTTTTGGGTGCTAGAGAGAACCATTGTGGTTGAATGTTCTTTGGTCGAGCGAGTATAGCCATGTTATCAGTTGGAATGCATAAAACTGACACTGGTCTCATAGAAATGGGTGTGTAAAATGTTTCGGGAAGAGGTAGTGATAGGGACAGAATAATCTCAAGGGCAGCAGACGCAGAAGTGGATGTAGGGGAGTAGCATGAGGTGGTATACATTTTAACATGTTACAATCAACACACCAATGTGGTCCCCACTAGGCTCAGGGAGTTGGAGGACAGGGGATGGGTGTAGCTAGATGTGGTTAAGGATAGTGACCCAAGGTCTCCAGAAATGATTCAAGGTATGACCAATGTCTAATAATAGTTGTCGTATTAAAATAAAAAGGATCTAATCATTCCTTTTTTCCATGAATCTTGTTCAAGACATAGATTTTCTTGTTAAACTGTTTACTTGACCATTTTTTCTAGAGATCCCTTTTAGAGGAGACTCGATAATCACACATATGATGACGGTGTGGTATGACCCTTGAGGTGAGAGATTCGGTTGGAACCTCTTAGTTTTAGCCTCAAGGCCTAACGACGTTAGTTTGCGTATGGAATGGACATCCACAGTTCATAATCAGATTTTCTATATTAGGAAAAAATGTTGTGTTTTAGATATAATGATGGAATGGGTTTTTCCTTGGTTGGAAAAAAATGATAAACAAAAAGAACTAGATAAACTCAGGAAAAGGAGGGTGATTTCGATCACTCTTGAGTCAACAAACCATACCATTGTGGTATTAGGAGTTTTGAGTTTTGAGTTCCCAATAGGAGTGGAGGACTGTGGAGAAATAATTTCCAAAGGCGTTTTTAGGATTACTACCTCAAAGGGAGATGGGATTCTTATTTGGCTGGGTATTATCTGAGATTTGTACATGACTTTTCCAGGTTAGTGACACCCTTTTCAGCATTGATGAATAAGGGGAAGCCTTTACTATGAATAGAGAAGTGTCAGCAGATCTTTCAGAATATGAGACAACAACACTGGCTAGAGTTCCTCAAGGACTATGACTTTGAGATAGTCTATACTCCTGAGAAGGGAAAAAATGTAGCAAATCCACTCAGTAGGAGGTATTGAATACAGTGGATGAGTGAGGGGACAGAGAAGCTTGCCACGTTGAAGATATCCTTCTTGGATAAATATGGATAAGATTACCTTTTGTCGTTGATTGTCACTCCCATAATTATTTAGCAAATTCAGGAGGCACAACTTTGGATGTAGACAATGAAGATTAACCTTCTAAGATATCTTCAATATGATCTCTTGAACGATTTTATGATGGTCAGGAGTAGGTCAGCTTCATTATTGGATGCACCACAGTCCTAGTGATGCTTTAGGAGGAGGTGTTGATGGAGATCCAAACATCCCCTCTTGCGGAACATCCTCGTTTGGAAAAGATGTACCAGGAACTCTGGCGTCAGCACTGGGGTCTGGGGATAAAGATGGAAATTGAGTAGTTTATTTCATGATGCCTCACAAGACAACAAGTGAAGGCCGACCATCAGGTTCTAGCAGGATTAGCTCAGCAACTAGAGGTTTCATATTGGATGTGGGATGGGATCTATGTGGAAAATGTGACAGGGCTTCCACCTACGTCTATGGGACAAGATTCTATCTTGGTGATCATTGACCAACTCATCATGACAGACCTCATCATACCTATCTACGATCAATGATCAGTAGAGGGATTTGGTCGCCTCTACATGTAGGAGAATGTGAAACATCATGAGGTTCCATCGAGAATCATCTCTGAATGTGACACACATTTTACATCTTGGTAGTGGAAGGGATTATAGTATGCGTTCGAGACTCAACTACATTTGAGCACAACCTTTCATCATTAGAAATATGGTAAGATAAAGCATCACATTTAGATGCCGGAGGACATGCTTCGTTCATGCTTCCAATGTTTTGGTCATAGTTGGAGGGATCACTTTCCCTTGGTGGAGTATTCTTACAACAACAATTATTATTCCACCATTGTTATGGAACCATTTGAGGCCCTATATGGTTGACCTTGTGGATCAAGACTATGCTGGACAGTCCCAGGGGAGTCAACACTTATTAGTCCAGAGTTGTTACAGGATACCACTAAGAAGCTGTAGATCATCTAGGAGTGGTTGATGACTCTACAGAGTAGATAGAATTCCTATACCGATAGGAGACGGATACCTTTGGAGTTCTATGAGGGGGATGATGTATTCTTATGAGTCTCCCCTCAATATTTACTATGGAGATTTGATAGAGGCGGCATGTTATCACTGAGGTTTAATTGACCATTTCTGATACATTAGAGGATATGCAAGGTTGCATACTGCTGGGCACATCTACCACAGTTGGAGAGGGTTAATGATGTCATCCACGTATCCTAGAAGAGGAAATACGTGCATGAACCATATCATGTCATCGACCATGGTGAGCTAAACTTGGACGATGGGGTGAAATTTATGGAGGATCTAGTTGATATTGAGGATCAACATAAGCGAGCCCTTATTGGGTGGTCGATACATTTGGTTCACATTCGCTGGCAGCACAAGAACCTCCAGGAGGGCACTTCGGAGTGGGAGGCTCATATTTGTACTTAGTGACCGCATTTGTTTCCTTTTTCATTTGTTTTGGATTTCAAGGATGTAAATCCATATGGTGGGGAGAATGTAATGTCCCAGAATATATGTATATTTTTTTAATTATATGGAATTATTTCGAGAGAATGAAATTTGATGGCACGTGATTATGAGGCCAGATGTGCCAAGAATAATATTTCAATGTTTTGTTAAGAATTAATTTGCAGGTGTTATACGTTTTCCTAAAAAATTGGAAGAACTCATAAATGGTTTCGAAGATGAGAAATATCAGGGCATAATTGCATTCTGGATGGAATGTTTACCCCATGTGAGACAAATGTTTAGTCGACATATGCCTCCTTTGAGAAAACCCAAAAATGTAATAATAATAAATAAAATAAATAAATAATGTTGTTCTATTTTTCAAATTCATATAACTCATGAATGGTGACTTGGATTAATAATCCAAGGCCACCACTGATCTTGTAAGGGTTTGCATTCTTTAGGAAGATACTAACATTGGTAAGCATGGGTAAAACATGAAGTGTGTTTTTGTTCATAAATGAAATAAGTAAGTTATTATTATATTATTGTTAATATCCTTATCACCTAAATGGTTACTCGGATTAAAAATCTGGGAGTGTTTTTGGGTTCCTTGGTTCATGTTTCTCTTATAAAGAGCCTAAATGTGTCTGACACGGGTCAAGGGTGACAGTTAATAATTTTCTGAAACTTTTCTCAGGTACATTGAACAATCATTCGAGTGGATTTTTATAACATTTGAACCGGTTCTTAGATTAAAAATATGAGGGTATTGTTGAATCCACAACACCGATATTCTCTTATGGGAGACTTTACTTTGACCACAATTGGTCTGGAGAAAGAGATTTGTTTTGAATCTTTTTTAAATGAATGGAAATAAAATAATTTTATTATTTTCATTCATATCCTCCAATAATCAATTAAAAGGGTGTGGCCAGTGATTTTCAAGACAATAAATGGCATGACCTACAAATCCTATGTAACTTCGTCTTTAGGGCATTAGGATGGTTCTTAATTTATGAGCCCCCATTAATTACCCATGTCGATACATAACCTCACACTTTCTTATATATATGGAGTTTGGGGAGGGGTATCAACACATCATCGAAAAAAATGAAGTGCTGAAGGAGCGTCGTGACTTCATACCCTTACAAGACAAAGCTGATCCTAGTGGTAGGTGATGGGTGACACTGATCCACGAACCAAAGGACAACGTGCAAGTGTTGTCATTGGGAACCGGTAGTGGGAAAAAATAAAATGATCCATCTTCGAGCGAATATGCTCTCAAATTGTTTTTTGAGGAAGGGAGATTAATTTTTATGCATTTTATATGATTTCCACTTCTCCATTCTTGAATAATATGAAGAACATGGACCAAAAAACTAACGGGTTGATCTGCAATTCATTAATTTTTTAGGATGGTTTTTGTGGGTTATCATTGCATTGTTTTGATTATTGTTTAATTAAATTGATTATTAAAACCTTAATCCCCCACATGTTTATGAGATAACATGGAGGGAGTGGACATAACGATCCCGACCCAATCCCTCCACTATCTTTATAAACTTGCGCCTCTATGGATGACTAAAAGCTTGACTATACCGACCAGCTACATTAGGGATAGTGCATAGACGAACACCGTAAGAGGAAGCTGTGACATGAATCCATGATGGTCATTAAAGAGATAGGCACTGGCCAACCATGGAGGAGGTGCAGGGCACGGTCGCACCACGCCGATTAATTAAGGGGGGCCATGACTCGTCATGCACGACGACCAGAGGAAGGTGGACGACACACCGGCCAGCCACGGGTGGTGGTGCGGCACACCGTCACGTGCCACTCAAGTGTTTTTCTAGAACACCATCTATATGTTATAGAACTGGTAGGACCCAATCCAGCTGGTCACCTGGGCCGCCTTGCCGCGCCACGTGGCGTTGCCGCTGCAATGAAGACCGAAGATCCTTCCGCAGTTTTGGGAATACCGGGGGGTCTCTCCCCAAGGGAAGGAAAGGGTGGACCCCATTGTTGGACATGCCTCATGCATTCAGGCCAATGCTCTAGTGGGCTGCCACCCTGGAAGGTCATCGCCCAAGTGGACTACCACCCCGGAGGGCCGCCACCCCGATGGGCCACCACCCTCCCGGGCCACGCCCAATACGGGTCGGGTAGCCTCCGTGCGGACCGGGCCACCCCATGGAAGGTCGGGCCATACATGAGGCTAGCCGGCTGAGCCCACTGCAGCTCAACATAGACCAGGTCAGGCCATGTCAGTCTGACGAGGTCGGACCGGACCCAGGCCCCACCGGGTCCAAAATCAAATAAAGGACCATATCTTGAGTACCCGGTGTCCTCTTGACGAACCATCTATGTAACTGGGACCCATAGATCAATATGGTCCTTTTATTATACTCCACATGAGTTGTGTATATAGTTGGCTTAAGGATGTGTTGTATCAAATGAAAATCCAACTAGCCCCTCAGAACAAAAACAATTATAACTCACAGACTATGTGTCTGATTGACGTGTCGTCCATCGCGTTGGAACACTTAAAACATGATATTACTTTGGGCTACTTTTTTTAGAGCATATTAGTGGTCTATGAATGATATATATGTTTTGTGGAAAACTCTATGAACTCGAGTGCCCTGGTTGTGAGAAATCCAATGGATGACAGTGCGGCTGAGGTTAGAGACATATCATACAAAGGTTCTCACCAAGAAAACCTATGTGGTTCCACACCTAGCGGTCCTATGTGGTTCATCACCTAGTGGTCCGGTGTGAATCATCACCTAGCCGTCCTGTGTGGATCAAAACCAAGAGATTGTGTGTGGATCATCATCTAGTAGACCTATGTGGATCAACACCTCGCGACCCCATGAGGACTAGCATAGAGCGTCCCGTCATGGTTTAGCGATATACCTATCTTGGGCAGATCAGATCCTATGTCGGTAATTCTGGGGGATACTTACCAATCGACTCTGGGTGGGTCAGATCATATGTGGATCATTGGAGGGGTTAGTACCAATCTATCCAATGTGGGTCTGACTCTATATGGTTAGAACAAGTGCCCATTGATATAATAAGATAATCCCGATTCAAGACTAATCATATGTACTTCTATACATCACTGAAAACCGGGTTTGAGATGATACTCTAACTGAAATGTTTTTATTTATTTAGGATTTGTGATTGAGATCATGCTTTTTGGTTTTCCTAGTGTAATTATGTGAGACCATCGTTGGTCTCGGGGTCCCTACTAGGTATTTTTATACTCATACTTGCACGGGTTTTCCTCCACCATGTTGTGTTTTGTGCAGACGATGAGCAGTTGGATGAGGTTTGAGGGATCCTAGTCTGGACGGTGCTCGGAGGTGGACCATTTGGCAGGACATGATGTAGGGACTACTCATCATGAGTTGTAAATCCCATTTAAGTAAGATATTTGGTGGATGATCCATTGGCTTGTTTTCCACTTTCATATGTTTTTACTTTTAGTTGTACTTATACTTTTCCAGTTGGGCTTGTAATCTGACCACTTAACATTTAACACTCTTTTACTACAACAGTTTACATCACAGTTAATTCTTGTTTCATTCTACTCTGTGTGTTTAAACAGGATTAAAGGAAATTCCTTCTTGTTTTAGTTATAATCCATTCCGAGGCTAGTCTCCAGCCCCTGGCCTATGGAAGTTAGGATTAGGATAGTCGCGACACGAGCCCCGAGGGATGGGTCATGACAACTACATACTGAATTTGGTCTTTTAGTCAACTAAGAAGATGATTTGGAGATGATTTAAATAAATTTGGGTTCATTATTTCTCATGTTCTGGGTAATATGGGTAAGGCTGCATGGTTAAGAAAAACTATGTTCAATAATCATTCTCTATATTCTGAAGGGTTGTATGGTTTATCTTGGGTGGGGGCATAGTTTTCCAAACCTTGTTCCAGCTATGAATACTATCACTATTTATCATTCCATGGTCTACTATAAGAGGGTGTATGGTTTGTAAAATCACGTAACAACTTTGATGTTTCGATAAGAATTTACAAAATTTCAATATATTCACTCAATGAGCCCTAAAAACCATATATGGATTGATCAAAAGTGGGGTTTAGGAATACATGAAAGGTGTAATAGTATGTTACAACCTCACCACTATAGAATATATATAGCTACCAAAAGACTTTTAAGATGCTTTAACATAAAAAATATGATTCTACTACTATCTCATCAGGGCCTCCCTCTCCCACATCACATTAAAATTTGAATTGTTCCTCCATAGCACTCAAACCAAAGGTATCATACACTCATGATCTACCATGGTTTAATAATCAATTATCCTGAATATACTGTGTGTCACAGAATAATCATGTTCAACCTCATGATTTCTCCAACTCAGAACATGATATGTATCATACAAATACTTTCATAGTTGAGAAACATGGGTCAAGTTATGTATCAACATCAGTTGTGGTGGAAGAGATAAATGATATTATTCCTTTTCCCCCTAATCCAAAACCTCAATAGTTCCAGAAAAATGATGAGAATTATTCCCTTTCATCCCATGTTATTCACGACACAATCCAGGTGACTCAATCAGGAACACATAATCACAATCTGAGAATTCCAACAGTCTACGATGATGATTAACGTGAGACTTATATCGAAATCTGGACATCAACCTACACTTATTAATCAAATAAATACTTTTTTCATCCCTTTAACAAAGTACTATCTATCCATGGAATATTCAAAAATAATTTACAAACACAATAGATATATATAGGCCTAGAAAAACAAGTCCTCAAAAGGATCTATTCTTATCATAGGCACGTATCAATTGTTATAAGGTTACTCAACATTCCATATATGGTCATCCAATTCCCCACCAATGTTGAAAACATAGTCACAAAGAATATCCTCAAGAATCTATATATCTCATTCAATTTATACATCCAACAATGGATTTTATTCCATACTCAAACGATGATGAAATATCAGTTCATCCAGAATGTCTATCCCTAAAATGATAATTAACCCTTGGATCACTATATGAGCCTATAATAGGTAGTAAACCATGTAAATGAATAATAACTTTCTCAATGAGACGTACCAACTCATATAACAACATTGTATCGGGAATGGTTTTAAGGTGAGATTTCTTTTTCACAAGATCAATGAAAAACCATATAACATTCTTCATTCTATGGTTATGTGGAAGCCCAACCACAATGTCCAGAGATCTCATTACACTTCCATGTAGAAACTGAAACTGGATGATGTAATCCTCGCGGATTCCATTGATCAGTCGTAACCTATTGGAACATATTGCAATGGATGGAAAATTTTTCAATTCACCACCCCATACCTAGCCAACAGAATTGATGATGCATGTCATGGATCATCTTAATGATTCATGAGTTCACTACCAACTAGAAAATATGGGAATTCCCAATAATGCGTTCTTGAAAGATAATGGTTCCACAAAATGATACTGAAAATGTAGAATTCTCTCTGTAGGGAACATCCACTTAGTTATAGTCTCCCCAACATAAAGAGAGACTCTAATGCTAGAGAACTCATAATTAAGTAATTTTTAGTGAAGATTCATATTCAAAAGAGTGGATTTATACTAAACACTAACAAAAATAACCTCATACCATGATTCCCAAACACTTATATGCAACTATGCATAAAAATGTACCATTTTCCACTCTTTTGACGATTTTTATGGCCTAGATTGTTATATTATTACCAAAATAAACAATGAATACATTCAATATCCCATAGGAAAAGGTGGTGTAATTTTCAAAATAATTCAACTATTATACTCAATTCCTTTGGAATAGATTCAAATATTTTCTGAGAGAAAATATACCATAGGCTCCAATTGTCAAAATTCATGGTAAACCTTTCTTGGGTTGGATAATGTCAACAACTCTTAAGAGAATGTGTCACAATTTCAGGATCATGTTCCGGGGATGGCTAATTTTTTTCATGTGCTATAGATTCTAAGAGATAATGGAAACGAATCGATCCCCCTATATAAGAAAAAATAAAAAATTCCTTATGTATCATAGAGGACAACATCTCTATGCCAGTCCACTAGAAATGTCAGCACTAATGCAGTAGTCAAAATACTTTACTGACTGAAAAATGAATTGTTAAATTTCATTTAAAAAGATAAATGTACTCCCTTGTGAGATATAATAGTTATCTAAAATTCCAACGTTGATATATTATTTAATGATCTAGTAGTAATCGCTATCTAGTCTTATGATGATATGAATCTCAAAAAAAATTGTGGTTGTTCCCATAACCTCATACCATGATTCCCAAACACTTATATGCAACTATGCATAAAAATGTACCATTTTCCACTCTTTTGACGATTTTTATGGCCTAGATTGTTATATTATTACCAAAATAAACAATGAATACATTCAATATCCCATAGGAAAAGGTGGTGTAATTTTCAAAATAATTCAACTATTATACTCAATTCCTTTGGAATAGATTCAAATATTTTCTGAGAGAAAATATACCATAGGCTTCAATTGTCAAAATTCATGGTAAACCTTTCTTGGGTTGGATAATGTCAACAACTCTTAAGAGAATGCGTCACAATTTCAGGATCATGTTCCGGGGATGGCTAATTTTTTTCATGTGCTATAGATTCAAAGAGATAATGTAAACGAATTGATCCCCCTATATAAGAAAACATAAAAAATTCCTTATGTATCATAGAGGACAACATCTCTATGCCAGTCCACTAGAAATGTCAGCACTAATGCAGTAGTCAAAATACTTTACTGACTGAAAAATGAATTGTTAAATTTCATTTAAAAAGATAACTATACTCCCTTGTGAGATATAATAGTTATCTAAAATTCCAACGTTGATATATTATTTAATGATCTAGTAGTAATCGCTATCTAGTCTTAAGATGATATGAATCTCAAAAAAATTTGTGGTTGTTCCCATATCATTTCAACATTTACCTAATCGGGATCTAATGAAATTCCATGTTCCGACAAGATTTATCATAAGAACATAATTTCTCAAATCCAGAGATCAAATTTTTTACATCTTGGAACAATATCTGTGAATTCACAACCATTCCAAAACCACTTTCATATGCTAAACACAATCCTCCTTGGTCGTAGAATGAAAAAGTTTTTCATCCACAATGACAATCACAAAAGTATCATGATACTCAGGGGAAATCAGATTGAGAAATGTAATAAATTATGAAGGAGCATTGGTTAGACGAAAGAGAATGATTAGGTACTCATAATGGTCATTACTTTGCAGAAAAGAGGCTTTTAAGATGTCATATTATTTTTGTCTGACAAGATGGTAGCCACATAAAACGTAATTATTTGAAAACTAATATACCCCTTTTAACTAATCAATAAAATTATAAATAACATGAAATCTATATGTTTACTTATGTGTGACATTATTGAGTTTTTGGAAATCCACAACTGGTCTAACTGAACCATTTTATTTCTTATAAAAGAGAATGAGTGTTTACCATGGTGAAAAATATGGTTGTATAAATCCATTCACTAATGGTTCATCGAACTAATTATTTAACTAATTATTTTCATTGGTTTACATGAATTAATAATGAATAGTAAGTTTTTTTATAACATTTAATAAATCGATAGAAAAATATACCTCCCTTACTAGTGAAAAAAAAATCATCAGAAAAAACATTTGGAAACTCGAAGAGAACTAGAGGAAGAACACTGTTTGAAGAATATCAATATATATAAATTAAAAAAAAATATTAATTTCTTAAATGTTGATAATATGGTCTATATAAACTTGAATTTTTTCCCATTATCTGTAAAAGATACCTCACCCCCTTAGATGTTGTAATGGTGACCCATCAATGATAACAACGAATCTATGAATTATTGGAAATGATCCATTCGATATTAAATATGGTGTCGAGAAATTCTATGTTGAGAAACATAAAACATAATGAAATCGTGAAATCATATAGTGATAAAATATAAGCAGTACTCTAGATATCTAATTCCCTATTACTTATATGGTATGTAGTTATATCCCTACAAAAATATAAAATATATGTATGATTATTTAGAAGAATAACAATACAGTTTTAAATAAATGACTGAACTGAACTAGTATCTTATAAAGAAGTCTCTAAATAATATTGTATTGTTATTGTACATCTTACTTTATTGGACACATATATGGTTTCTTTGGAGGATTTTCCATTGCACGATGAAGCTTCATTATGGATTTATATGGATAAAACCCCATTTTTATGTGAAGCATCTGATTTAAACATAGTTTTAGTAAGTATAATGACAGTTTTCCTTAACATAGAGTTTAATAGACATGGAAGAAATTCTACATGTGTCTTAAGGATTTGTTGGAAACCCATATCTTGGGTGACATAGTAAAAATCACCATTGAATTACCAATCCTACCACACATGAGGAAAATCAAATGGCCTCTTCCTAGAACAACTAGAGGTATGTGTAAACTGATCTATGGATATCCATTATGATAATAATCATAATTTTTTTAACATTATAAGGAAATAACACCACCACTAAGTTAATAATAAATACATAGCATCACTAACATTCTAGCCTGGCCCATTTCAACCATCAATGCACTATTAATAAAATCAGCATAAAGAAAAAAGATTCAGTTTAAAAAAATATGAAATAATATCTACTCCAAGGAACAACTCAAATCTTCACGTCACCATCTTTTCATATGATTCTATATCAGGAGAATACTGAACTAGCACCGCAAAAATTTTTTCATACACTATCACAATATTCTCAGCCTAATCAAGTTTTTAAAATTTAGTATCCTTGTAAAAAAAAAATTTGGATAGAACTGGTTGATGAAAGGAGACTTATACTCTTCAGACCATAATCCCTCATTCTTCCTGTCATCACCATCATATTCCACCATCTTTTGATTTTTCATTCTTTAACGATGATGAATGACATCTCTTTTATTTGAAAATGTGTCTCCATGAACTCAAAAATAGGTATCATCAAAATCCACCATTCATCACCAACATGAGGACCACTAGAACTTTTGAATGTTGCTGGATTATAGTGAAGATAATCCTGATAAAATCTCAATATTGCATCCCTCAATGGTTCCACATAATGATAATGAAAAAGAATAGGTGTAGGTTCATGTCCAAGATCATGGACAGTATGCATGATCACGTTGACCAGAGTCTGGCCAAAAAAAGGATTTGGTCAATACAGTTCGTCAGATTATTCATCAATGAATTGATTCACATATATTCGATGAACCATTATGATACATTACATCAACAAACAATATAAAATTTGTCATATTAATAGTCAAATTGGGAAACAAGAGAAATAAATCCCAATTGATAGTAAAAAAATATATACATTTCAACTTCTGAAAATACAATGAAAGGAAAAGATTAGAATTAATAATCAAGACAACATTATTTAACCACAGTTTATAACATTTTGATCATTATAGTGAGTGATGACAGACAGTGATTAACAAATACCTCCAATGTCCGGAAAACCTAACATAACTACATACTGAAATCAAGATAAGAAACTCAACATTAATATATGATAACACTTTATCAGTAACTGGCCCAAAACCCTACTTAAATATATAACAGAGTCGATCCCAGAATGACTTAAAAGGAATTTTGGATCCCCATGTGTTGGAGAATATCACATGGAATCTTACCAAAAGAATGTAGGAACAATTTTATTCACAAACATGAGTGATGAAATAGAAAAATGTCATTATAAATTTATGTGAAAATCCACTGCTAGAACTATAAAATAATTCAAACAACTAAAAAACCTAATGTACTATAGTAATATATAATGAATTTATAGTAACAACTTGAGTCCCCTTTGATACAACTATCCATGCATACGTATCAACGGCTACTACCACATATAAGTGGTTCCTTACCATTTTAGGAACATAAAATAAGATTATCAACAAAATCATTCAGGTAGAGGTTGGGTTTGAGATAAAATCTATATACGATCTCACCAAGGATTCCATAATATGATTAAAACATTTAATTAATCAAATAATGCTTTCAATTTAAAAAAAACAGATACAATATTTCAGAATAATTTTTAAAAATATACATCATTTCATTTCTTTATTATTGAAATACATTACTTATACGGGTCTGTATGTTTTTTTTCTAAAATAATTTTTTTGAATGTAGATGAAATGGTAAACAATTTATAACAGACATTTACACATATATTTCAAATACACAAAATCAGGTAATGTGGTCATCTGAAAAATTTATGATAGATGCTTGAAATGGGACTCCCACACAATCATATAGTAGTCATGGTAATATGTATAAAAATATCCTCCCTAATAATAACTAGAGAGGAGACATCACTATTCCATAGATAATGTGACCTGTTTCATTTATGTAATCTTAGTGTTTTAAATTATTGAGTGTTGTCTATGTAACTCACTAACTAACATGACATACATTTTTTATAATTAAAAAAATAAATGGTAATTTCTTTTTATAATACTGAAAGTACAATTCATCCATTCACATATTTCAAAAATTCAAATTTACTATTTGAAAACAAAAATACTTTTTTAATCGAAAGTTTTATTTTTTTTATGATAAACGCAATTTGTATCTATCAATATAATTTCAGTAAATTTTCTCGAATATCAGTATGAAATAATATTTCTTTTTCATTTTTATTTTATATAATATAAAACGTAAAAACATTCATGTGTATATATTGACTACCTTCACAATGAAATGACATGCTTAATTTTTCTGGACTCTCATGTTTGTTTGTTTAAAAAAATAAATAAATTTATATACATGATATATATTTAATGAATAATATTATTGACATTAAAGAAAAATTAACTATTTTACCATGATATATGATCTATATTAATTCTTATATTTTGAACAGAATTCTCTTAAAAAATCAAAAAGAAAAAAAAAATTAATTTAGTAACAATATTAGAAAATGTGAAAAAAATAATTAATGAGATTATGATAAGGTAATAGTGCAAAAAAATGTACTAATAACGTAAATAATTCATATATAGTTATTATATAGGTAAATGGAATTCATTAAACTATATAAAAATCCATGTTAAGGGTTTATTGTATAATATCACATTCATTTGTCATTCATTATATTTAAATATACATTGCAGGAATTGTATTCTGTTTCACTACAAACCACCTAACTTTTCTAAATACATATATATTTTATGGTTTTCTATGTTTTTCTTAATGAAATTTATTTTATTGGATAATAAAATGATATTGAAAATATTTTTTATAAAATTCATCTTTATTCCATATTTGGATGATGTGATTTTTTATAAACAACCAGTCTTGTTAAAATATTTTATATAATGTTATTATATATCATGAAATTATAATTTAATGTATTTTTAACCATTAATTACTTTTTAAAAAATAACTAAAATGTTATTATAATAAGTATTTTCAGAACTGGTAAGTAATCATATTGTACAATTATATTAAAACAATATTTATTTTAATTTTTAATGAATAAAAATACTTCCCACTTTGATCATTATTTTCATTAAAGCACACATAACTCTATATTATTTTTTGTATAAGGTAGATATTTTTCTAAAAAATGGGTGATAATTTATTTTAATGCTATAAATAGCAAATTTTTATATTTTTAATGTTGATTTAAAATAGTTCTAATTATCATTTAAATATATTTTACTTCAATGAAAATATCATTTTAGTGATAAATTTTAATATTATTTATATAATTTATTAATAACAATAACCTTTTTAGGGATTATCATAATGTTGTTCAATTATATTGGAAAGTAATAATTTTAATATTTTATATGTTATATTTTCAATAAAAATGCTATTACTAATTATTTATTGTATTATTGGAAATTTATTTAATATGTAAATTTAACTGAGCATAGTATGCATTTATTAATGACTACTATAGCCTCTAAATACATCGTTAGGGCTCATGTGACAAACTATTTTTGGTATATGGTGGATTCCTTGTCGATATAGATATGTTGTCTTAGAAAATGATGTTTGGTGTTCGATTATTCCATCTAAAATAAATAACTCTGTCAATATTAAATAATTTTTTCTTATCCATGGAGTTACATATTATATTATACCGCACATGGATATATTCTATATTCAGGATATTATTTATATGAAATATTTGACTATTTTATGTAACCTTGGGGTCCAGCTTGGATAGTAGAGGATTTGATGGGTCTCAGTGTAGTTTTATGATCGAGTCACACCGAGTTCTTCCCCATTGATTTAAATAAGGATTTTCATTATTTATCATTTCCTCCATCAAAATATTGAATTATTTGATTATTTTTTATCAATTTAAAATTAGATATGTTTTATTAATTTTATGATAGATTGTTATATATGTATTCCCTTACTATGAATCATATCCCATAATATTTTATATTTTACTTTCTGCAGGGTACCATGATGTGACTTTAAATGATTTTAATGATATACTTGATGAAAAAATAATCATCTATTTGGAGTTTTAAGTTGTTTTTTCTGGAATTCAATTTTAATCTGTGAATAATTTATGTTCCTAGTATCTCAAATAAAATTAGAAGATTTGATCATGTGTGATGTGATATTTATTAATTTTTTAAAAAGAGTGAATTAACCAATGAGTATGAGTTAATATATTCAAAGTTTCATACGTTAGAATTACTTGATTTATAGTCGAACTGGACAACCAAAAGATTCTGAAGCTAATTGTGGATCAAGAATAATTTTCTATGAATGTGATATTATAAAAATGGTCTATATAACCCCATATTATAAAAAAATAACACTAAATTTTATTAATTTTTTTTTTCTTGTGTACAAGGTTTCCTCACTAATCTATTATATTTGTAGGTATCCCAACATTAGGGTAAATAGATGTAGTTATTCTGGAATACCATGAATTAAAGACACCTATCTTAGAACATTGTAGTAATAGATCATTGAATTAGGATATACACAATCAAATTAATAGAAATGAAATAAAAAATCATCCAATATAAAAACATTCAAAACAAACTCATCTAAATAAGATTTATTCAATAGATTTGAGATGGTCAAAGGATTTAATAACATCACTACATTGTGTAATTTATCACATTAAAATTATTTTTATATTATTTGATTTTGAATCCTCATCCTAATTCATATATATAGATAAGTAAATATAATTTTATAAATTAATATTCTAGTCTAACTCTTTTATCATATGTTTCTTATAATCCATGAATACCCTTTCTTAAATATTATAGTGATTGTTTTGGAATAATTTATCAAGAAATAATTTTTGGAGTACTTTATTAGATAACTATTTATCCTTCATAACTATTACCTGTAAATCCAAAAAATTACGGGTGACCCTGTTGATATTAAATTATTCCAACCAAATCATGTAATGCTTTTGGGGTTCAATGTCCGTGATGTTATGTTGGACTAGTCCCATCATTTCCAATCATCATCATGGTTTGACCCCAACCTAAAATGTTATAGTGGATAATTATTTTTGAATCATATTTAATTGGTAGTTACATATGTGCATTGTTATAATTTGGGAACAATATTTTATAAATTATACATAGCACCCTACATGAAATGTGGAATAATATTCTACTTATCTGGAAGAGTGTAAAAATAAATATCATCTTATGTATATTCAAGAGGTCATTATGGGGATATATTTTTCATTTCATTAGATATTCACATGAAATTTTTCATTGATTGAAGATTAAAATAATTCAATTTAAGATAACATAGTAATTTTTATTCAGAGGGTCCCTACCTCAATCAGGTATATTTCTATATAGAAAACTTGTTTACATAGAATATAATTTATAAATGTTTTTAAAAAATTAGATTAGATGAAAATAGTAAAATTATAATTAGTAATTATAATAAATGGAATTTTATAATCTAATTTAGAGATTGATTATTATTAATATTCTAATAATTTTTTAATAATAAGCAGAAAAATGTGATTTAGTTTTTATTAAATTTTGATACTAAAAAAATTGATTCCATCATTTAATTTAATAAGAATAAATTTTCATTGAAATATTTCTTTTCTTATAATTGACTAAATATATGAGTAATATAATTATTCATGAGACTCATATGAAAATTTTATTAAATAAATAAAACATTAAAATGGATCCAAGACTACTCAAGTGACTCAAATTTAATTAATATATGTACTATATAGGTTTCTGTATTTATTACTTTATTGGAATTAAAAAAAATATATCCTCAATCATCTAGGTTGAAAAATCCTAAAAAATAACCAAACAACCATTTTTAAGGACCTAATTAAAATATCCCATTAAATTAGAAAAAATCCCTATATGGTTATGTAGTACTATTTCATAGATATAGAGGGTCATTTCCCAGATGATCAATCCATTAAGTAGTATCGGTGAAGCAAGTACAAACATGATTCTAATATTATATATGCATGTAACAGATGGTGCAATGAAATGCGAACCATTTTACATCCTTAGACTCATTTATATAATTCTTCTACATAACCATTGGAATTGAAATAAAATATCTGTGAGCTCAAAATCATAAGAACTATTTAGTAGAATGGAAGCTATCATGAATAAATAATTATAAAAAACATGAAATGGTACAAGAAATAAAAAAATCTATTTAAATAATGTTACTATCATGATAATATATTGCATAATCAACATGGGAATGTAGATAACTGGGAGACATTTCCATTTAATGAATAACTAAGAATTAAAAAAACCAAATATAATAACATAACTAAAATTAAAAGGATAATAATTATAATATATTAAGAAATGCTTCAAATAATTAATAATGGTTTGGTTGTCTTAGATATATTTTACTTCTACCATGATTACCTATTCTCAAGTTAGATTAAAGGTACTATGTAAAATCTCATATGATTTTGAAAACAGGGTTGTCTCACGGGACTTATCGTTGAATCTAGGGGAATTAAATAAATAGTCCACACCCATGAAAAAATTTATAAATAATTTCTCATATATCATGAAATTGATTTAATTCATGGATATTGTGTCTTACTATCAAATATCCATATTGATTAATGGTTACAGAAATAACATTATTTCTGTGGTATGTTAGATAAATATAATGTTCATACCATATGTAATAATGGAATTTTATTTATGAAACAATAATATAAATAGTACGATAAGATGGATATTTAAGAGAAATTTAATGTAAAATGAATAATTCTTAAATGTTTTTTCTTGTTTCCAAATAATTTTAATTATAAAAAAATCTAGATTGTAAAATGACTTTCCCCACATTTTAATTTTAATGTAACATCCCATTGTATGAAACTATTAAAATTTATATATAAAATACCAAAAAATATGAATTTATCAATATATTAATTATCAATGGGTTAATACATATAGCACATAAAAGTTAATTTGATGAAAATAAAAAATAAGTCTATATGGAATGTAAATTGAGACGATATTCCTAACTTCAAACATCAATTTGATGGAATGTGATATAACTCCTATATAGAAATCATTATATATCTTAAAAAATATAATTGATACATATTTAAATTTATAATTTCATATATGATAATTTAAAAAACATCATATCACCCATTCAATAATATTCTATTATTTTTTTCATCACATCAAGTGTTAATTTGATTATTTTCTCATTATTTTCATTCTAATGAATGTTTTTTCTGTGAATTTTATATTATGTTGCTAATACATTTAATTTTCATAATTACATAACTAACATAATAATAAATCATTTATCATGTTAACACCAATAGAGATTTATTGTTTTTTGATATGATTTATGTTATGATCATAGACTTGGTATGTCGTACTTATACATGAGTATCATTTCAATTTTGCAATGATCAATATATAGATGAGGTAACTAATATTATATATTTACATAATTATAATTATATAATTAATAACATATTATGTCATTAAATATAATTATAAAAAACATGCATGTGGATTGGTTATGAAAAGAGACTGACATTATTTGTATAAGGCGGTAGTGCAAAAATACAGAAATGACAGTACCATTATTTAATAAGTGAATAGTTAGAAATAAAATGTTATATATAATCCTCTAAGAATATTAAATATTGTATGGTGATAATTATTATTTCATTTATATTACATAAATTCCTTTACAGAATCCTTATCAACTTCTATATACAATGTTACTGGAAGAGAAATCACATTGTTCTATTAGGCTGTAGTTTATCGTTTACACAACTGATGTCATCATATACCCTATAAAATTTAATGAATTTGGTGCTATAATTTTGTTATTTATATTATATATATACTTTATATCCATCAGCATACCGTATCGTGAGTTTTTGTAATATAGATATATATGGTATCAGTTTGTGATATGGTATTCCTCTATAAACAAGAATAATGAATTTATAATCCTTTTTACTAAAGTGGATATTTTTGGACACCATTAAAATAACATAATAGTATATCCTCATGTGTAATAAACTTATGTATTTATATCATAATGGTTTATTAAGAGTTTAAGGAGGTAGAGGAAGAAATAATATATACATCGTCGTTGAAAAATATTACATCATCCACAGATATCCAAATTAGGATTACACTGATGCATTACATTGTTGTATTTATATCCAAAATAAAAATTATATTATTATTGGAGGGAGTTTCTTATGTTATTTTTTTTATATTTTAATGGGAACTTTCCATTTTCTCCTGAGTTTTCGTGTGAACTCCATAATAAATTCCACAAAACATTTTTTTACAAAAAAACTCGTTTCATCATGAATAACTCTATTAGTTATTTTTTTTATTTTTTTTACATTGTAAAGTAAGGATCCATTATGAAAATACCATGGAAACCATGAAATAAAAGCAAATAAAACAATGAAAATGAAAACATATTATTATTAAATGGGAGAAATTGTGTTATTATAATCTCAAATATGTAATTATAAATATTAATATGGTTCAATAATATATTGATAAAACTCATTTAATCATTATAATGGAGTTCTGAACATGATGGAATGATGCCAGACCTTAGGTAAGATACTTTTCTTAAAAAATACTCCTATGAATTTATATTTAAACAAAAATAAAAAGGTTTTATTTTTATAATTAATGTATTATGGTTTTATGATTATGTTAGAGTTATGGGTAATTGTATATAATAAATTTTTATACCTATATATCCCTTTAATTATTTCGGTTTTTTGATGTTTGTGTTTTATTATATGGTTACTCCTTTTGTTACAACGATGTACTCACCGAAAAGTATTCATGAGGGTTACATCATAAGGTTTCCATTAGGGTTATATTTTAAGGTATACATGAGGGTTAAAAATCATAAGGTATTCATGATAGTTAAAATACTATGTATTTAATTACTGAAGTTATCTCTATGGATTGATTTATATTTTTATTGTTTTGTGGAAATATCATTCTTTCACAAACTATCCTTATGATACTTATAGGTGAGTAGTATGTAACTTTGATCTTGTGTTTGTATAATTAATATTATTAATGAGTGACTGATTTGTTTTTTAGGCTTCTTACTATGATTTTTTTCATCGTATGTTGTATAATGTTTTCATATGTTTTATGGATGGTTATTTGAAAATAAAATACCAATATAAATGTTGTGAAGAATTCATGTTTAATAAAAAAACATTAGTCTATTGAAAAAATGGATAATGTTATATTAGTGTCCACTTTGTATGATTTTGGTTTTTCATGATGTAATTATATAAAAACATAAATTGATATGATCTTTGGTAAAGTAATAAGTTTCTTCTAGTTAATTAACTTTAATATTTCAGGATTAAGGATGAGACCTCATAGTTTTTAATCAAGCACATTTTAAATAACATTTTCTTTCAGGAAGATATTAATAGAATAAAAAACATTGTTACCCTATTTTTAAATTGAAATTATATTGAATTTTAATATTACCATGTTTCCTCATCTATGATATGTCTATTCAGAGTGGGTTTTCTATAGATGAAACATGGAAGCAAATGTTGGAAGGAACCAAGAGGTCGATATCTTTCTGAATATGCTACTTAGAATGGTAGGAATTGGAACCATACTTTTTTTGATTGAATTTTTTTATCTAACATATGCTATAAATGCCAATGGAATCCATTCAAAAGATTATCAGGAACTACTATAAAAAATCATGACTATATTTGGACATTTTATGAGGGGACAACCTTTGAATTTCAGTGGATATTTTTACCTAGAGGTGGCTGAAGGGTGGATTAAATACAATGAAAATAAATTTTATATTATGGGGTGATCAGATAATTAAATGTTTATTCTTTATATTTATCATTTTGATGTTAAATTTATACAGTGGTGGTCAATGGTTAATAATATTAGGTACAATAATTAGATTTAATCATTGGTATGGGATGAATATAAGGATTTTTTCTTTGAAAAAATATCATCTAATGTTTTACATTATAAGAAAGAATCTAAATTCCTTGAATATAAACAAAATAAGAAAGATTCAATGATCATGTTTGATGTAAATATTAACAGATTACCATGGTATTACCCAAATCTATTATGAGATCCTAACAGTAAAATCAATCATTTTTACACTAGATTGAATCCATGATACTGAAGGGAATTTAACTCCCATGAATTCAAAATTTATGATAATCATTTCTAGTGTGATGAGAGGGAATAATTTGAGATCTCTGACAATCATAAGAACATTTACAACAGGAATAAGAAAGGTTCTATATAGTAGGAAATGTGAATGAATCAATCATTAAAACATGATGGTATGAAATTCTATTTTCTAATTTATAAAATGTGTGGTATAAATTACACAAGGGAATACCTTAATAAAACTGGGATGTTTTTTTTGATGTGGTATGTTTGGAAATATGTCATAATATTGGAATTAAAATTATACTATGGTTAATTCTGATGAGAAAACTATAATTTTTTATAAATATGGTGAGATTGGAAATTATGATAATACCTTCACAAATAATGAAATGAATGATTGAGAGACACCATAATAAATTATGAATTGGGTATTTAGATACTTTGAAACTATACCAATTGATGTTGGGACATCCAGTATTGTGGTATTTGGTAGATTCTTTATTTACCCAAATTTCTCTATTTTTTTTTGATATAGGGTCTAAACATTCCATTATTTTTGAGAAATTTTAATGTAAATTCGAAATTTAATATCAATAAATGGATAAATAATTTATGCTAAAAAAAGTGGGGAAATCATTAAGGAAAATCAACACTATAAGAATTTTTTTATAGAAATGAATTACTGGAGAACATTATTTTTCATCCCTTATTAGTGTTTGATTTTATTTTGGGTGCATATTACATTTATGTTTATCAGGTAATGATTGATTGTAGAGATAAAGAATATTCTTTTCAGAAATAGTTTCAATTTCTAAACCAAAATCATCCTATAAAATTCATAACATATCCCCAAGTTGATAAATAGTTTAAATAAGGAAAGTAAGTTTTCATGAACATGTATATTAAAAAACAAGGTAACTGTTCATATTAATTATGTTCTTTTGGTAAAAGAATAACTTGATGCCTTTTAGGATCAGTTTCCATGTTTTATACATGATTGGGAAGATGAATTTTCAATTTTTTTAGTTCATGATGATAATCCAATTTCAAAACAGCCTTATTGAATGGCTAAAAATAAATTCTTTATTTGAAAAATCTGTTTCAATATATTCATTATAAAGGATTCATTCATCCAAGCACTCAAAATGGGTTGCTCTTCTTTTATATGTTAAAAAAATGGTAACATGAATATTGGAATTTATTATAGAGAATTTAATACCAGTAATGTTAGTAATACATATCAATATACTCAATTCAATGACATGTTTTATTAGCTCGAGGGAACTCATTATTTTCTATAGATAAAATTAATATATGGCAATCATTTCCAAAATGTGAAGTAGATGATATTAAAAAAGTAAAAACTTTGTACTGCATTTTGGAATTATGTGTTTATTTTTATTCCTTTTGGTTTGAAAAATTATCATTTTTTATTTATAGGTCATATCAACAGAATTATTTGTGATTATTTGTAAAATTATGTTTGTTTTTTTATTGAAAATATTTTTGTTTTTTAACATTTTTATGAACATCATGAAGAACATTTATGGATTTCCTACAAACTATTAAACAAACTATTTATATAGGAAATTTATAATATTTGATTTTATATATCAATAGATTAATTTTCATCGGATCATTGTATATAATGATGGCATAACTGTTGATCCTTCCAAAAAAGAGGATGATGATTGGGAAATAACTACAAAATCTATATAGATTCAATGTTTTATTGTATTATCATGTGATTATATATGGTTTGTAAAAAATATTACATGATTATTTCTCCAGTTAACTAAGTTAACATAAAAACAAGTTAATATTATTAAGATAGAAGAATGTGAGTTTTTTTGAAGAACTGAAAAGTATAATGTTGAATTCTGTAGTTTGGATACACCATGGAGAAATTGTGATTATTTATATACAATGATGCTTCATTTAAAGGAATCGATTTTGTTCTAATCTAGAATGATCAGGTAATTTTTTATTTTCCAAGACAAGTCAAACCTATGGTGTTAAATTATATCACACATCATATTAAATTAGTATTTTTGGTTTCCACCATAAATATATGGAGGCATCATTTATATGGGGAAATATTTGACATATAAAATAACCATTAAAGTTTAATGTATATATTGACATAGAAGGAATTGAACATGACATAGAGAATGTGGATTTAACTGATAAAAAATTATGATTTCACAATGAATTACATTCTAGGAATACTAATTAATGTTTTAATACCTTAAGTAGAGAACATCATCCCCCATTTACTATGTTATGTGTGGAACATTACACATTTATTAATGATTTGGTGAATTTTTTAGGGATGATGATGGTACCATAAAGTATGATATTTGATTTCATGTGTTAGTGAAGTAATCTATAGGAGATAAAATTATGAAAGAGTAGAAAAAATAATAGATGTTACCAAAAAGGGTATGAATGGTTATAATTGGTGTGTTTTTAGAATTTCAATTTGATAAATATAGTGTTTTGATATTGGAACGATATTATTTATGTGTTTGGATTCAATATGATGAAATATTTTTTAAGTAAATCTCATTGTTTTCCATTTCATGTTAATCCTAAAAAAATTATGACGTTAAATTTCCTTCAAGTGTATTAAACATGGGATAGAATGAGAATAAATATTGTAGATTTTATAATGAAATGATTGAATTTTCAACTTGTTAATGTAGAAAGACAACTAAAAATAGGGACACATTATCCTTCTACAATACCAGAGTGTAAAAGGTAATTTATATGCATGGACTTCATGGGGGGATACATAATAGTTCATCAGTTAACAATGCAATTTGGAATAATTTTTACAGACTGACTAAATATAAACATTTACATCTTATTCGAGATTAAATGTCATTAGATCATATTTCTCATCTATACCTCAATGTGATTGTTAGGTTATATGGAGTTCCTCTATTTATTGCATTTAATAATTATCCCATGTTTACATAAAATTTTTGGACATTCCATTTGAAGTTTTTAGGAATTGTATTAAATTTCATCATATCATTTCATCCTCAATTAGATGGATAGTCTGAATGAATAATTCAGACATTTTAGGATTTTCTTTGAAAATCATCAATAGATTACTGGTTAATTTGGGATCACCAAAATTATTTAGTTAAATATTCTTATGATAATATTTTTTTAATCTAGTATACATATAGAACCATTTTAGGTTTTATATTGAATGTGGTATTGAGGTCCATCATTTTCAGATGATGATGAGGATATATACCTGATTGGGATGGAATTAACAGAGGACGTGGGTGATAAAATTATGAGGATTTAGAAGCACGTGAGGATATCATAGAGGAATATGTAAAGTTATGAAGAGAATAAAAGTGAGGGATTTTAATTCCAGGTCGGTGATCATTTTTCCTAAAACTATATCCTTGGAAAAGTGATATGAATTTGGTAAGAAAGGAAATCAATGCCCACAGATCATGGGGCCTTCTCAAATCCAAGATAGGGCATGACCAGTTTTCTATTATATAGAATTTCCTCCTTGTTTATCTCAGGTACATAATTTTTTTCATGTTTTGATGTTAAGAATGAATGTTATAGATTCATCTCCAATTGTTACCTAGAAGTAGTTTGTTCGGAAGAGAACCTCTCTTCTGAAGAGAATCCTTTTCAAATTCTTGATCATAGAGAGCATGTATTATGGAATAAAGTAATTATAGAGGTTATGGTGTAAATGAGAAACCACATGGTTGAAGAAGAAATAAGGTAATAATAAAATGTTAAGAGGGAAAGGTATCATCACATATTCATTATGTAAAAATGTGAGGACTAAATATGAATATGGACTGGTGAATTTAAAAATGTAGTAAATATAAAATAACTTTTTTTCATATTGTAATTAAATTCTTAAAATAATTATAAATTATTAACTAAATAAGTTATATATATATAAATTATACCATGTGTACAAATTGAATTGTAACATTACTTATGAATGTATAAATAAAATACATGTATCTTAAAAATGTAAATATGAAATCTTTATATCATGGAATATGTAAATATATGTTTTGAAACTAATAAATAACGTGATTGTATTTTTATGAAAAATAAAATAAAATATATAATTTTATAAATAATTTAATTATTGGAAATAAAATTTATTTTCAGAAAATATGTTTACAAACAAATATATTATTATCTTATTATTAGAAGACAGTTTCATGATACCTTGATTAGTTTTTCATGGTGTTATAAAAGCAGTTATAGTTTAAAAATATGTTTTTGAACAACATTTGAATATTTAATAAAAAATAAATTACATATACAAATAAAATTATTTTCCTAAAAATGAGATCATTTTTTATTTATATACATTGAATAATGGATGGGGTTTATTTATTTCTTTTTTTGAAAATACTTTACATTTTTTAGAATAGTGAAATAAGAAAATTTAATGTATTTAAAAAATTCATGTATTATCGAGTAATATATTATATGGGGCTGATATAAGACCCAAAACGAGAACTATAATTTATTATTTTAATATATTTTAAAATAATTTTCAATTTATTCATGGTCTTATTCAAAAATAACAAACTAATGAATATAATAATTATAAAACTTCACGGTCTACACCATAAACTCCACATCTCACCATCTATTCTCCTCACACATATGAGCCTTATTGCTTGTTTAATTTTTACCCAATTACCTTAAAAAGAATATTCCCCATATCCATGACCTTATTGAATAAAAAAATTCCAATAACAAAGTTCCTTAAGGGGTTTCTCATGGAGGACAACTCAAGAGGCAATATCCCATTTCTTTTTATTTTATTTACTTTTCAATTCCAATTATTTTATTATTCTATGCTCACCTCCACATATCCAAGTGTAATAAAAAATTTAGTATCTTATATAAACTATAATTTTATCTCATTGAAAAAAAATTAAACATAAAAATCCTTCTTATATCCCCAGTATTCTAAAAATAAAAAACATATTTCTCGATGTGTCTATTTAATGACATTGTGGAAGATCTATTTTCATATTTCATTAAAAACTTCATTACATGTAATATAATCATTATTATGTTAAAATAAAATTTTATGATTCATATTATACGTTATATTAGGTTATTACACCAGTTTTTTACATTATATTAATTAATAAAACAAAATTGGTTTGTAATGTTCCGAATTCCCAAAGATAAACTAGTATTCATTACTAATGTTTTATCTAATGATTAATCCATGTAACATATAAAAATGATATTGAAATACATTTAATATTATTTAAATTCATTAATAACATGTAATTTCAATTGTGCACTTCATATATCATTTTACATGATTTTCCATACATATAAACAAGTAAACTGATCAGGAATACCACTGAAACGAATGACCTCAAAATGAGAAAATTGTGTCTTATAACTCATAAAATATTAGATAAATGGAATTAAGAAATATAAAATAAATAAAATTCATGTTTAAAAGGTAATTAATTAATTATTTAATTCATTTAACCTTATTATCCTATATATTATGTTCATGTTATGAACACTATCATACATTAGATAAGTGAGTCTACAAAAACCTCCATTTTTCCGAAGCTTAATAGTTCTCTCTCATCACATTACTGTAATTATTATTAATATTTTTTTTACTTTTTATAATATATATATATATTTTTGTCTGTGTGTTATAGAACAATTTAAATAGATCATTTCCTCTTTATTTCATGTGGAATAATTTTTGAATAAAATACCTTCTCAATTCTTCCAGTTAAGCCTGACCAATTGAAGGAATCATCATGTTTTCTCATATATTTTCAATTAAACTTCATAATCTAATTTATGAAACAATTATTTCTTTTAAAATAACTCAATTTATCATGAAAACCAATAATGACTAAATTATAGATTTTTTCTCCCTTCCGACTTGAAAATCCATAATTATCCTACCTTGGATTCCATGAAATAATTCAACAGAAACATTGAAAAAAACATATTAATAATAAATGGGTGATATTTTATAATAAAATGATTTGATAAGTAATTATATATACGAAACTAGATCAATTATATATTTAAAACTCTATTTAATGCATTATATCAGCGTATTTGAAATGTTTGATGTGAGACGAGCCCGAGGTACAAGAATTTTCCTTAAAAATCATATTTTATGTTTTTATTTTCAAAAAACTCCAAAGAAATGTCTTAATGATGTATGTAATCTTTTTTTTGATTCGATTGTAGTTATTTTAAATTTCTAATGATAAATGGTGTTACTAATATATAAATACAATTGGATGGGTATGTTTATGTTGATGGCTGATCAGAGGGTTACTCCAAGTGTATCAAATATTGTTACACCATAATCCAGCCGTGTGGGTTACATCATAAGATAGTCATTAAGGCTACATTGTAAGGTATCTGTGAGGATTAAAAATCATATGATAATTATTGGGTTTACAATATTATATATGTAATTCCACAATTGACCATTATGGTTTTATTTATGTATTCAATTTTTTATGGAAATAACTTTCTTTAATAAAGTAACATTATGGAACATATGGGTGAAAATTATTACATTGTGAATTGTTTTACTATGTTTATATGTATTCAAGGTAAAACAATTTCTTCCCTTTTCAATTTTCATTACTAATATTTGTGTGATTGTCCCAATTTTTTCAATTTTATTCACGGGTTTTAAGGATGGGGAAGATAAAAGAATAACTAAACGTGAATGTTGCGAAGAAATCATGTTTTATTAAAAAATACATTATTTTGGAAGAAATGGATACAATTTAGTGGTATCAACTTTTTAGGATTATGGGTATTCTTGAACAAATTCTCTGAAAATATAAATAAAAATATCCTTGGGAATTTAATAAGTTTATTCTTGTTTAATTAAATAGATTATGTAATTTTTATGGCTGATGACTTAATGTTAATGGTTTTATTAAGATATGAGAGGGGGTTGACTTTTATAATTTATATGAGATGATCAATTTTAATTTTTGAAAATAAAAACAATTCGTTATAAATTTTCACATGAAACAAGGGATTAAAATGGTGTATTGTCAACAATTATTCATTATAATTTCTAAATAAGTCTGAAAAAATATAATACACACGTTTTAATTTAATTTTAATACTAATATTTTTAGTTAAACCTTTAGTAAAACCATATCAAACCTATCCCAAATAATTATTTTTTATTCCTTTTATATAGTTAATGTGACTATATATTAAATTTACTATATTAGAAAATATAAATATTTTTTATTCCAAATATTAAATCATATTTTCAAAAAATGATTCACTGAAAATATATAATTTAATTTCAAATTAATATCACCTACATGAAGACGAAAGGGGTTTACAATGTGAAATTGTTACATGTTTAAATGTTTCTTATATCATTATTAAATATTAAAATGACTCCAAATACTGATAATTGATTAATAGAAATATTATATAACCAATTTAAATTTATAAATAATTCAAAATATTATTTATATTTATAAATAATTTGATCTAAATTTCTATTTTCAATAATTTTTTTTAATATTTCTCAATTCCTTGAAAAATGATATATTTAAGTTAAGTCCAAAAAATTAATCATAAATAATTTTTTAAGTATGATTTCAAAAATTATGTTCATATTATGATATTGTTATATAATAATTTTGGAAATATATTATAAGAATATTCTCACAAAGTGCGACTGAACCAGGATTTTGGGAAAAAATATGTTTCATAAAACATTTATAATTATTTTGAAGGATAATTTATCTTGATCTAATAATTACCAAACAAAAATATTGATAATATAGGTAGTGTTATTCATAACTCCCAATTTAAATATTAGTTTATAATAGTATACTATATTATGTTTCACTATGACTTGGGGTTGCTTGATCAATAATATATTGAGAAGATTTCAATTAATGGAATATATATTGTGTTTTCATTAAATTAGAATTTCATGTCCCATATTATATAGAATAAAATGTTACTATTTCATTACATTAGGGTGTTACATTATTCCGATGAAATATAAATCATGTCCCCTCAATTTAATCTACATCATGGATATAAAGGGCTTGTCATTTTGGAAATATCATTATCTAATAACCCACGTCAAAAATTAGTAAATTAAACAACCTCTAAAATAATAGAGAAAATGGAAGTAATGTGGTCAAAAGGAATACATGAAAAATATGATTTTTTCCAGCAGATAATAAGTTTCATGTAAAGATATTATCATGGAATAATAACATAAATAATTATAGTGTGATATATATCACTGAGCACAAAAAATTGGTTAATCCCTTGAAGGTTAAATGCAATAAAATCATATAAAAATAGGTTAAAAAAGGTGACTATTGTCACATCAAATGATGATAATAGGATAAAATTTTATTTCAGGGTATATTATCATAAATTTAACAAATTATTTTATTTTCTATGAATAATATGAAACATACTAAGTTGATGTATTACTATTTAAAAAGGAAAACTTCATCCTTTAGTTTTTTTATACACATATTCACATTAATCAATTAATCATATAAATTATTATCCAAATAACTAATTTTCTAAACCTAAAGTACTTAAATTAAATATTGATGGTTCATAGAATATATAAAATACTGAAATGTCTTTCTGTATGAATAATTATTTTCCAAAACCAATATGTCTATCACATGTTATGCATTATATTACATTAATATGTAAAACATACAGGTAAAATTTTTGGTTCACCATAAATATTTATTTTCAATGTCATTAAACTAATTACATATTTACCATGATTTAAGATAGGCATGTTTTAGAAAGAACTCTCCTTTTATCCTATAGTTTTGGTTTCAATCCCCATGACTATACCACATGGGTATCGTAGTCAAAGAACATGTATGTTTAACTTTTATTAAACTAGATTTATGTAATTACTATAACATTCTAAAATAAATATTATTTCCATTCATGAAATAAAATAAATCATTAAATAATAACTTTTTCTATGGTTTTCAATAAAAAATATTAATTTTTTTATTTATTGAAAATGTCTAACATATTATTTCAATATTATAACAATTTCATTAATAATCATGTTAACCATAAAGGTTACTAGTAACTTTAATGATATTTCGATAAAATGGAATGAAATTATTCATTATTAAGATTTTTCATTAAAACATATACTTAATATATTTTTTTCCAAAAATATCACTAATCATGGTGGACTCCAATCATATAAAACATTAAAATGGGTTTTTATATAATTTAAACACATGATCAATAATAAAATCATAAACTCATAATGGTATCAATAACTATATTTTAATGTAATTAATATATGATTATTAAATTTAACACAATCCTTAGATGTTTTATTATTCATATAACAAATATAACATATGTAAAAATACTTATACAAATTAATTCGTGATTCCCAATAAATATGTAATTCATCATTTCATTCCAATATTATTATTTTTAAATTCAATGGTTTACCCTTTAGAATAGATATTTCACAATGATAATTCCATGGTTCCCCATCATTAAGACAACAAACTATTATTGTATTCTTTGAAGAAAATTTATTTCTCTATATAAATAATGTTTCCATTGTAATTCATTATTTTTTGACCATATAATAAAAACAAAAAAAATTCATATTCATTTGAGACACATAATTGTTAATATCAACCACATTATTTTATCTTAGGTTATTCATTGTCATCATCATTTCAAATCATACATAATATTTTTTACAGAAAGTTTTAATTTTCTTATGATTACCCCAATGTTTGTCAACTCCTAGTGTATGTATGAACCATTACAATGAAATATGTATTGATCATGCCAATAAAAATTCACAATATTTAGTAGTATTACACCTATGTACATCATTGTTAGAACCACATCCAGTTGTATTATTCATATTAGGATGTGTGGCCAGAAAAACCACATAATATCATCCTTAAAAAACATTATTATGATCATTTATACTTATATTAAATGCCTATTATAGGGTTATTCTCTCTCATATATTTTATTATTAATCTATTTTTCATAGTTGCTTTGAATATTCATATTATACTAATTATAATGACTGTAACACCAATAACAAAGATTCGACGTCTACATTAGGTCATTTACGTAGAAAAAAATGTTCGACCGATTAGTTTAGTATTTTTGGAGATCCAAATACATCCATGAAACCCATTATACATAGTGATATAACATGAAAATAACTAAAATGGAAAAACTTTGTCATATTTTAAGTCATTCGAATAACACTTCGTCATATCTAAGTGAATGAAAACATAATATGGGTAAGCTCAAATGATCGTTAAAAGGATACGTACTATAGAAGATAACATTATTCAATAATAACAATAATATTTTATAGGTTAATAATTATATTACCAATAAATTTAAATAACATATGTTTCATCATAAAATATAGAAAAAATCAACATCACAAGGTACATAACAAGAAAACCCATTCTATTTAATCATTACCATATACTGAAATGCATCCAGAAAAAATATCATAGAGAAAATATCATTATTAATAATAATAAATAAATTAAAAATGAAGAAAATAATAAATTATTAGACTTCATGTACCAAGAATAAGATACAACATCCATAATGATCTACCCCCATGATAAATTTTTACTAATTGTTAAAAACATATTATTTTTTCATTATTTAGTCTCATGAGACCTTTTGATCGATCTAAGGGATATATATAACGAGTAAAAACCATTTATAAATGTTCAAATAATTCATCATATATCAAATAAACTATTTTATTTATGATTAAATGTTCATTATCATGATATACATGTATTGATTAATGAATACAAATTTATCAATATATCCCCAATTAATAAAATACCCATCAAAATAAACCCTATATCTAAAATTGGAATACGTTTTATGAAATGACCATATCCAGTATACAATAATCTGTATCTTTATGAAAAAATTATTTTATAATGAAAAATAATTATAATGATGTGATTGTTTCAGGATAGAGTTACCAATACAAAAACAGTGATAAATTGTAGTATTATTTTTAACATAATGTAAAATTGAAGTAACATCCTCTTAGAAAAAATTAATCAAATTGAACCAAATAATATTATGAAATATTAATTACTAAATATATTACATGAAAATTTTATAATATGTACCACACATTGTTATTAATTGGTGCATGAAAAAAATTATTTTTCAATGGAATGTAAATTTTGATGAAATTACTTTATAATTTATTTTATGAAATTTATTTTAACCATATTTATTTTGGTTTTAAACAAGTAATTTTATTATTATATGACAGAAATAATTTTTTTAATATAATATATGATCATTTTATAACATATTATCTACCATTAATTAATAATAATCAATAATTTTAATTATTTTAGGTTTTAATTACTATCTATTATAATGCATGTTGTTTTGAATATTTTAGTTCTTTTCCCAATTATATTATTTCATAATTTCAATAATAATAATAATTAAATATACAACATAATTATAAATTATATAATTGTTTTGACCAGTCATTATTGAAGGTGTTTAGAAAATAAGTAATTTATGGTCATATAGAATGTAGGTCATACATAAAAATGTTTAACATTCTAATTTTTCAATAATAATTATGGAAATATGTTAGGTTCTATATTATCATTACGTAATGATCAAAAAATTATTATTATCACAAAATAACATTAAATTTACATTTATATATCATCTCTATGTTGTGTTGACAAAATGGTAGTCACAACATTTTGTAATCATGGTTATCCACACAAACATGAACAATGTTTTCATATTTCGTTTAGTTGATTTTTAAGATATAAAATGTTATATGTTTTCATTTTATAATAATAAATATGTCATTAATATAAATATTATTCCATATATATCATAAAAAAATTAAATTATCCATTTGATCAATGGGGAGTGTTTTGCTGTAAATTCCCTTAACATAAAAAAATATATGTATATGGGATATATATTGGTTATTATTATGATAGTTTTATAAATATTTGATTCTATTTGTGCATGAATGAATACAAACTGTCATTGATGAACATTACATCTTATTCAGTTATCATATTTATATTTTCACCAGTCTTTAGATACATGATTTATGTCCAAAATAATCAATATTCTTTGAAAGGAGGGAATATAAAATGTTTCAGGTGGATTATATTATCTAATATAAATTTGACATATGGAATGAAAATAAAGAGATAGGGGTTGGCCTTTTATATGTGAGGTAAATAGCACACATGTAATTTTTGAAAAAACATGTGTACCCACATTCATCACATTGATAATAATCATAAATGGATTATTATCATGCTTATGATATCATAATGTCAAAATGTGTCTATAAAATAGATTTTAGACTATTATTAGGTCATTTTAACCCCTATATTTATAGTGTAAACATTATATTTCCATTATTACCTAACATAGAATAATTAATATTAATTTTTTTAACTACTAATTTTTTTTCAAATATTAAGATTAACATATAAAAAATTTAAATTATTCAGATTAACAATATGAAATACATTTTCCCAATGTAAATTAGATGATTTTGTGAAATTTAATTTTCATTTAATCTCATAGATGTAATGATAAACTGTGTTTTAAAAGATAAAATGTTCAATATTTTAGAATGTTTTTATATATGAATTCAACATTAACCTAATTAAAATGAAATATATTATATTATTAAACTTATAGTTGGACTGATTTTTTCTTTTAAAATAATTCAATATATAATATATTATTACAAATAATTTATACAAAAATAATGTTTCTAATTAAAATTCCTTATTTTTCATTATTCATTTAAAATTGATATATTTAACAAAAATTATTAAAAAATTTCGCCTTAATATAATTTTTTAATTATGGTTTCTAAATGTAGTTTTTCTATCAAATAATAAATCTAAATATGGTAAAATTGATTTTTAAATATTTTTCTCAAAGCATGACTAAACTATTTGTTTAACAAAATATCTATTTCTTTTTCAAGAAAGGATTTCTATTCAATCAAATGATCATTGATTTATTTCTAATAAATATTTAAATATTATATTAATAAATTAGTTAATACTAATAAAACCCCCAAAATAATGGATATGATTTAACTTTATACTATCTTATAGTCAATTTTGAATTGGGGTTATATGTTCCACCATCTACTAAAGAGAATAATATTAAAGTAATATAGTTCTGGTTATTTAATATATATATTGAGTGTGAAATAATATATCAAATATAATTTTATTCATTTATAAATTTAGCTGGTTACATATGGGTTGTTATTTATCAATTATGGAAGTGATTTCTATCAATGATAATTATATTTATAGTTAACAATTAATATTCCATTACATTACTGTGGGATCCCACATATGAAATGAGACCTTTTATGTCATAAATAATTCTAAAAATATATTTTAATTATATGGGGAGTGATAATGTTTTTATTATATTTTAAATATTTTTCAAGGAATCATATCATTATAATGGTGTGACATCGAACTCATAGGATTGATGTGTTTTGACTATGAATATTATATAATATTGGATGTTAAATGAATGAAATTATAGGATTTATTCTCTATTGCCTATAGTGGTTAGTAAAATCCCTCATGGATGTGTAGATCAGTGTTAATATTATCATGTGGTGTATAATTATCAAGCACAACATATAAGGAATGATGTCGTCCTCATGGTGGTATACAACTAATTTATTTATTTAACAATGTTAAATTCATTATTCAAGGATGTATTATAATATAATATAAATGAGAGAATAATTTTTTATTTTATAATAAAACCAACAATATCTTATTTATTTCAATTTATCAAATTCATTTACATTGAATTTAATAAATCAAGTGTATGAAAAAATTAGTTCTGAAGAAATCATAAAACATATAATTAATATTCAAAATAAAATAATTTAGTTGAACCATGTATGTATAAATATTAATTTAATACAAATTTTTATATTATAAGAAAATTATAATTAAAATTATTAATATGTTTTAATTAATTTAAATATAAAAATGATTACATTAAATAATTACATTAACATAAAAAGTCATGTTAAACTATTATATTAATCTTATAAGTATTAATTAATGATTCTTGAGACTCATTTCAAATATATCATAATTAAAATGAAGACTCAAATGGTTTAATAAATACCATGGTAACTCATTATTAAAATATAATTATACATTATAGGTATATTAATGGATTACATAATTTTTTATTATGAATCTATATCCATTATAGTCAATGATCAATTTGTTCTGGATGTTATCCTTCCTAGAATATTATGTTGTTACATCTATGATATTATTCATTCAAATGATGTTTTTAATCCATCTATATGAATCATATTATATTAATAAATATAGGGAACTTGAAATGCACAAACAAAAAAAGGGTGATATATTGGAAGTGTGAGGTCAATCCTAGAAATTATGTGGTAAGTACAAATGACAGTTATCCGCTAAAGGATAGTTCTTCACTATTTAGATTTAATTTTAAAAAAAAATAAAATGAGAAAATTAAATTATCAAAATGAATAATGAATGATAGGAAAAGTAGAAGAGGGTGAAATATGAATCCATGCATGAGTTTTTTCTATAAAGAAATCATAATCACTCCTAAAATATAATATCACTCTTTGTCTGCACAATCATTCAGTTTTATAAATATATAAAATATTAAATTGACATCAATCTATCGTACTACAATAATACTTCATGGATAGATGAATTAAAATAACATGATACATTTTGATCAGATAGAAAATAAGAAAAATTTTAAATCTAATGGTTGTGAATTAATTACCATTATCATGTTTTGAATAACCTAATGTAAAACACATATTGTTTAGTATTTAATAGTTAATGAGAATATAATGTGTCCCAAAATATTACAAATCGCGTAAAATCATTTTTAATTGTATGATAGAAATAGGACAAAATGTTTTGCACTAATTTCAACCAATTTGTTCTCCCCTATGGATTTATCCAATTAGTATTGGCTAATCACTGAGGATGAGTAAACCCAAAAAATTATAGGGATAATAGATATGAGACAAATAGACTGAAATAAGTGAAATGAAACTATAAATGAACTTTCAATAAACCAAAATTACATCAAATAAAAATAAATTATATGAGAAAAGAAAACCTATCTATATCGGTTCATAAACCTATAAAAAGTCAGTTGATGGTTATAAAACAATGCATTTGTTGATTCCCCAATCTGTTAACGAGATAACTTATTTATAATCCATGATAATAAACATTCATTCCCATTTCAAATAAAGAATTTAATGATCATTTATGTTAAATGAATATACACCACCTTTGAATATATATAAAACACACATTTTATTGGTCTCTCTATGGTTATTAAATTATGTAATAATTATACATTTTGTAATGTGAAGATATGGATTTATCATGGATTCCAATATCTTCAAAATATTTTTAATTTACATTCAATGTAATTGTTTCACATCCTGTGATGTTTTCATGACATGAAATTTATGGGGATAAACACTAGGATATTTTCGTTACATTACATATTTTACTTATTACATTTCATCTATATTAATTATGTCACCTAATTTTTACATGATGTATAATGTAAGTGTCTAGTTTTGGATTACTTGTTTTTTCATAGTAAATTATTTTGGATTCTCTTGATAATATTTGGATCATACAACATCACATGATCCCTTCATTGAAAGGAAATATTCATCTTATTGGATTCAATCATTGCTTATAGATCCATTATAAATTTATATTATCATGTCGAAATGTGATGTGGTTGGCTCAATGAACCTTCATGTTCCTTAGTTTCAATATTCTCATTCATATTACTCCACATGTTAGACATATACTAATAAAAATAAAGCATTTATATCATGCATGAATAAAATATTCAATAAGTCAAATAATAATAAATGATAAACAGATGAATATATTTTGATATAGAATTGGGATATCAAATACCCCAACACTGAAATATTTGTTATTTCTCAAGAATAATATCATCATTGAATAAAAAATTGTCCATACATACAAATTAGAATTTTATGATTATTATGATGATAAATACATGTTATAAATGAATATTATAAAAGTATAATCATGTTGAATAATGACGTCACAACTAATTATTCATTTATAATTTTCAATTCCATTCATTTTAACATTTTCTGTTATTGATTTCCAACTCAAATTAAATCCCTCTAAATTTAGGATTTTACCAACCATGAATTTTTATTCTAGTCACTCATGGTAGCAATTTAATCGACTTATTATCATACCTTATGTAAACAATACAAACCATATGTTTCATTAAATCTAAATTATCCAACCCATAATGAAATATATGCTAACTAATACTGAGGGAATTGGAATTTGGATAAAATAAGTCTAGGGATGAGGGTTGGTATGTAATGATTTTTAAAACCATTAAGTCAAATAGTTTTGGAAAAACACAAACATATAGTACATGATATTTTAAATATAAAACAATGAAAATATCATCAGTAAACATATTTTTATCTCGCAGTCCCCATTGAGAAAAATGTAATTTATGAAATATTATGTAATCATATTTAAAATGAACACATCTTTTTGTTTAATTTATTATTTTTTCATTATCAATTTTTTTGTGGGATTAGTCTCAAATCCACTATCCAATAACTTATGAATTTGAGAACATTTTTCTATAATTTTTTAATTATTAACTAACTTCGAAAAACACAATTTTTTTTAAATCCCACATTTGAATAAACCTCACATCCCCCAACATACCACATATGATAAAAAATTATTCTAGAAATGGTGACTTTTTTATTCCCCATAGAAAAGACTAATTTTTTCACATTATAATTTTTTTTACAAAAAATGTTATGGACAATTATTTTGATGATTGTTAATTCAATCCATCCCCAATTGACCCATGGATACACCGTACAATATCCTATCAAGTAGAAAATTTTGTATCCCCCAGGAATATCTCCTCCCCAAAAATTTTGACAGAAAATGAAACACCATTTTTATTAAAAAAAATATATAAATAAAGGTTGGGTAATACATGTAGTTATTCCCTCTATCCATGGAAATAAGATAATAAATTAGCATGAAATATCCTATTCAAATTTACCAGAAGAATCAATGTGAACCAACCTATATAATTCAAAATTTAAAGGTCCATAAGAGATGCTAACCATTGATGTTTGAGATATGAGTTGTTTTTTATACATCATGATTTCTAAGGGGGACCATCTTGGATCCCTTCATCATAAAAAATAACCTACATTAATTTATAAAATGACTTACTAAAGGAATGCATTTATAGAGAATCATCCTCAATGTAATCCCCATTTCCTTGGATGCACTATTTTAATATTAATTTATTAATTTATTAATGGATAATTTAATTATTCTCACTATTAAATGGATTTTGGGGCTATTTGGGTGATATAAGGAGGTTTGTTAATACAATATCAACATTCATTGGAACTGAAAATTGATTACCTACACCTGACTCAACCAAATCCAACCTGTATTCCTCAGTTACATGGATCGGTATATCTGGTTCATTATAATGCTACACATGAGCCACAATCATCAAATTTTGAGGTGATTTATCATCCATTTTAATAGAACCATTACTAACATGTTCATTAACCTTGTTAAGAATGGTTTTTTATTCTAATAAATATAAACATATTCTCCAGTTCTTGACATCTCAATTTTTCCCTAAATAAATCCTCTGAATATCATTTTAATGAATAAAAGAAATAAATAAAATTCTTTTAGAAAATATCATTAACAGGAAGCATAACATAACATTATAGGAAGTAATAACATTTTCCTTCAAACTACACTTATATAGATATATCATCATCCATTGCAGATAATACTATGTTATTAATCAGGAAATATATTAGGTCCACTTACACTAAAATCTGGGAAAAATGATAGTATTTGATGATCATAGTGGTTTTTTCAATTTGAACAGAATTCTCAAAGTAATGGCTATATTAAATTAAATCATATGATGATATAAAATATTGTTAAGACAAAAACAAATTTGACATATACTTGATATATGTTGTTTTTTATTACAAATGGATTGAATTGAAAATCATAATCATGAAACCAAACCATTCTATGTTTTATTTTAATTGATCTAATCCCCTAGGGTTTGGCTTCAGATCATCTAGTTGGAAAATGAATTGAAAAACCCCTATCCCATTGGAATACAATTCCAATAATAGAAATCCCATATAGAAGTTAATTTCTATTCTAGATATTGTAACAGCCGTGCTAATTATAGAAAATAAAATTTGCATATATATTTATAAATAAATATATATATTAATATTTATTAATTACATATTAATTTTTCATTAAAAATTGCTCATTGTCTGATAGCATACAAAACCCACATTAATGGTTTTATTGCTTAATCATATATATCACACACGACTGAGATATATGAAAAAATAATACAATATTAATATTATTATTTGAAAATATTTTTAATTATTAGACATTGTTTTTTTGGAAATGAAAAAATATAAAAATATTCTATTTCCACATGTTTATTAGTTTTATTAATTTCTTCAAATAAAATGTAGAGGATTAAAATGATAATAAATCCAATTTTATGTATATCGTAATCTGATATTATTAAAAATTATTTTTACCACCGTTTTATAGAAAAGAATTTCTTTAATCTATTTTTCAATTTTATTTGTTATATATAAAATGGTAAAATTATTTATTATAATCAGGATATCAAAATTCACTTTGGTTGATTGTTTGGTATTTTTATGATAATATTTATTTTTAACGAATTGTTAAAAATTACTACATTATAAATCCAGATTACATTTCCATCTATGTTAATTATATATTTATATTATACATTTAATTGGATTTAATGTATAATTAAATAATTTTTTTTCATTTAATATTTTTTTGTTAATTGGATTTAATTTAACAAAAAAATTGATATAAATACATGTCAATCATTTGACTTTATTTATTTAAATAAAAAACGTACATTGGAAAAAGGGATTAATTTAAAATTATTAATTGATTCTTCTGTATTTTGATTATGTAAAAATGGATTCCTTATATAGGATCAGATGATCCAATTTAAAATAAATAATTTTGACATAATTTATTCCATCTATGAATTTTAAAGGTGATTAGGCCATGTTACAAGTCTATTCAAATGTTTTTTTAGATGTTATCTCTCTATTTGGATTTTATTTAAATTAAATGAAACGAATTTAGTAAAAATTGACATACTATATATTTTTTAAAAATAATCATTTATTAAATTATATAATAACTATAAAAATAATTTAAAATCACAATGCAACTATTATAAGATATAAATGTTCATTAATTTTCCGATTATAAAAAATTTACCCCATATATATAATGTTTATAGCCTCTTCCTATTTAAAATATTTTTACCACAATTAAAATTAAAAGATAATAATTAAATACTAAACTGAAAAGATATGGTTTAAAATAAAATAAATATTTATCTCAAATTTATTTGAAGATGGAATTTTTGACTATAATCATCTTATTGTCGACATATCTCATTTTGGATTAAATTGTATTAAAAAATGAATTTATATTAATTTACTATTTTAAGAGTTCCCAATGCTTCCCCTCCCCACACCTACAAAAATGTACACACTATTCTCAAATAACCACACTTCATGAACTTTTTTGTTAGTCTGAGATATTACAAAAACCCTTTTGATAATGGATCCCTATATAATTTAGGTCGTAGTTTAGGCAGAACACCATTTTTTTAGGTATTAAGGTCTTCATCAAAGGTGATCAACCATAGAAGAGGTATCATTTTTTAAGTGTTTCTGTTTTTTTTGTTCTTCCACTTCATTAAAATCATCTTCTGATATGATGATATAAAAAAACTAGTATCCTATATATTATGATATGCTATTTTTCAATATCATCACCAAAATAAATCTCTATTTTCATCAAATGTGAAATGAACATTTTGTTTGTGTGTTCGGAGGACTACAACCTTGTGGACCGATATAAATTGTATTTCATTACCATAAATCACGACATGATATACTGATAGAATCAATTTTTATATATTATATTCATGAAAAATTTATCAATTTAAAATAATTATATTTCAATTATGTTCTTAACTTACATTCACATAAAATCGATAATGTTGTTCACATGTAGGTGTGAACTATCACACACATGAAGGGTTGTGAATCACTATTTTGTCTTCACCAAATCACTTGCATAATATTTATTATTACATTCAAATGATTTTAATTATTCTAATATTATTATTATAATTATTTTTTAAGAATAATATTAATTACATTATTTCCATAATGGTCATTGATTAATTGAAAACTGTACTCATGCGTATATATGTCATACCATATCTATAATTATATAGTTTTCATCTAAAATATCCTTAATAAAAGGATTTATTTAAAATGTATTATTAATTCATAAATGTTATTCTAATTTTATGAATTAAATTTTGGATATTATGGAATTATGAACACTTTGAAAATTTAAATTTTAACGAGTTCATTTTTGACTCAAGTACCAAATAACGACAAAACATGTGATATGAACACAAATAATTATGTTTATTTTAAAACATAGTAATAAGTGATTAAAAATTAATAATAAATGTGAAAAATTTTATCATGAACATATAAATTTACCCATGTATATTATTCAGTAATATAATGATTATACGTGGTGAGTTGGCCTCATGATAAGCGACACTGCCTCAATTTATTTTCATTGCGGAATATTTTTATGTTATACAAAACATTATTTTCAATATTGTTTAAAATCCCCATTTTACTGTTAATTTTATTCAATTATTTTTAAAGAATAATTCATTTTTAATGAAGTTTTTTACTAAAAAAATGATTTATTTATGTACCCAGAGAAAATGGCCTTTCTACTAATATAGACATTATTTGATATTTGGATTCTTCTAAAAACCAAAAATTTTTTGAAGAAAAATAAATATCACATCAGAATTTCATGTATTATGGTATATAAAATGGTTTTATGAAGGGATTTATTATGTCAATATCTGGAAATGTTATCTTGTGATTGGAATGTGGAAATTTAATTTTTTTTCATTATGCTTGTTTTATGTTTAATGACTATCTTATGGTTCTGGGGAATTTTTTATGTATATGGGTGGTTCCATGAAAAACTAATGGAAGGTGACCCTGTGATAGATCACTAATGTATTGGGTAGTGTGATAGATTTAAAAGATAACATTTATCCTAATATATTTTGAGAATATACTATGATTGGTATTCCAACAGTAACCATGAGGGTTGCTCCCTATATAGTTATAAATGATAAAATTTATGTATGATATGTATTACACAAGTAACCTTTAAGATTTTTGATTTCTATGTGTTTTCAATAATACTTTTATTTCATCATGTATGTTAAAGATCTTAATTTTTTTCAGTGAAATGTATGATTTCATTGGATTATAAGTATTAATGGACTAAAGTATTCTTTCCTTATCTTATTTCCCTTTATATGATTTCTATGAATGTACCATGTTTTTAAAATACTTTTAGATAGATTAATGATGGGTAAGAGAATTTTGTATGTGGTGATGGATGATACGAATATTTTTACCATGAAAAATAAATACTATTTTATTCAATAGAGATTACTTTTGTTTAAAAAATTGATAGTGAGGTGAATTGTATAATTTGTAATGTTAGGGTTGTTATGTAATAGTTATGGCATATTTCTCTAAAACTATTAACCTGAATGGATCCTAATTTTGGATTAATTATTTAACTCGTGATTATGTAATTTTTAAGGATTAGGTCAAATAATTGGAATCAATGGGTAGTTTCAATAACATTGGTGGTTAGAATATTGTTAATAGAATATCCCAACATTATTTTTACATTATAATCAAATTGAAATGGTGTAGAATTTGATGATTACAATATATATTATTCTATGATATGTTTTTCATAATGGATTTCCATATAGGAAAGACAAAAGCAATGTGGGGATGAAATCATGAAGAAAAAAACTTTCTAAATTAACAACTTGAGATGGTTGGACTCTAAACTAAATGGTTTTTTTCAGCGATGGTGCAGTTGAAACAGTATATAAATAAAGGTGGTATCAATACATCAGTTCATCTATATAAAAAATATAGGAACATTTCTGTAGTTGATCATTTCATTAGGAAACATCCCCCATAATTTATTGGATAATTTGACCCAGTTATTTCTGATGGGTTCATTTAAGAACTATAAAATATTTTCAATGTCATGGGGTATTTAGAAAATAAAAATATTAGTGTTGTTATTTACTAATATAATGGATTATCTATTCATTGGTGGTAAATTATTAAAAATATAAATGGAAGTGAATAAATTGATTATATGGAATTATATTGTTTTAAAATTATCTTTATTGAGATATATTTTTCTCAAGTTTTATGACTTAGGGTGGAAAAAAATTCATGGAATTGAGGTCGATGGACGACTTAGTGGCTGCATGAAAAGGGAAATTTTCCCAACTGGTAAGGTACACACGAATGTTTTTCTGAGATCATGATATAAAATATATTGTTTTTCTCAATATTAATTCAAATTTACCTGAGGGTAGTGGATTCTCATGATTTCAAAAAAATATAAAAAAAATTTGATATGAAGAGAAGGTGGAAATGTGAGTTTCTCGATGATCATGTGTTCTTTGAAAAGCAAAAAAATAAGAGGATGAGGTGGTAGTAGAAAGGGAATAATTCATAAAAAATAAGTTTAATTGTATGATATTTATGTTTATAGTTTGTGAAAATTGTGGTAAAAAACAAATTGGGAAATTCATTTTTAATTCTAGTTGGTTACTCACATATGGAATGACGGTAAATAAGGCTTGTAATTTCACAAAACAAAATTAATTGTAAGGTTAAGAAAAAATATGATTTATAGTAAATTATTTTTTTACATGTATTGAGATGTTTCATTATGAAAATGAGTTTCTGAAAAAAAACTCAAATGATGGGAAGAAGCTATAATATTAGGAAAATGGTGTGGTGAAATAATTTTTAACTACATCAGTAAATGATGGTCAATAAAATGATGTAGTTTTAGGTATTTTTTTAGATAATGAAAATGTCTTATTTGATTCAGGGTCTACAAATTCATTCATTTTTGTGAAATATTCTCTTAAATTGGGTACTCTACCTCAAAAAATGGATCAATAACATATAGTAAAAATACATAGGGGAAATATTAAGGAAAAATGAAATTATTAGAATCATCTTTATCCTTATCAAGGGATTTAATTTACCTACAAATCAGGTTGATTTCCCTCTAGTACAATTTTATGTTTTTTTTGGGTATGTATTGAATTTTTTGTTTACCATGTTATGATTTATTATTTAGTGAAATTGTATTCTTTTCGGAATGAGATTTATATTTTGTAAAATAATGTACCCTTACCTTTGTAAATATATATAGAAGCTAAAAAACATTTGAATGATTGAAATGAATTTTATTTTTATCATATTGTATAAAATAAAGGAACTGTTCAGATTAATTATGTGGTAATGGTAAATGAATACATTGATGTTTTTCCTGATGGGTAATATTTTATTATAATAGGTCAAATATTTGAAATTACTATTGATTAATTTTTGATGTTATAGAATCTTCAGCACCCTTTATCAAATAGATCAAATTTAACATTTATAGTTAGAGAATCCATTTCAGGAAATAATAGATAATGTTATAATTTGACATATGACATTACCATGGGGTGGCCATGTCATGTTGGTCAAAAAATGGTTTAAGTAAAGTTTTCATTAATTATAGGGACTTGAATAAAATCACTTTTAAAAACAAGTTTCCATTGCCATATATTAATGATTTATTTGATCATATTGAAGGAGAAAAATATTTATATATGGTTCACATGAGTAGAGGGTACCATAAATTGTTAGTAAAGGAAGAAGACATTCATAAAACTATGTTTTGTACTTGATATTTTTATTATGTATATTTAGTTATCCCTTTTTGGTTAACCAATTCACCTACTGTATTCATGAACCATATGAATAGAATATTCTGTTAGTTCTTCGATATGTTTATGGATGTGTTTATTGATTAAAGTTTGGTATATTATATAACTAAAGAGGAACATAAAAGTCATCTAAGTTTTTTATTAAACATTAATGGAAAAGAAATTCTAAGGGAAAATTAGAATGTGTGAATTCTGGTTAAAAAAAAATTCATTTATTCGTCACATTATTTATAAAGATCACATATCTATTTATCCTTCTAAAAAAAGTAGTTCATGAATGGACAATATCCACAACTATAATAGATATTCATTGTTTTATTTCTTTAGAAATTTTTTACCAATGGTTTTTTATATATTTTTCAGGGTTATCTAGACAACTGAAAAAGATAACTCAGAAATGATTTATGTTCATCTGGAAAAAATTATGTGATGATCATTTTTAGGAATTGAAATTTTTTTTTTGAAAGCACCAGTATTGGAAAGACCATATATAACTAGTGAATTGTTTATCTAAAGTGATGCATATTTGAAACGATATAGTTTTCTAATAATGAAAAATTGTTAGATAATTTCTTATTCTTCACGTCAATTGAAAACACAGGTGTCAAATTACCCGACACATGATTATGAATTATGTGTTTCAATTTTAGCCTTCAAAATATGGTTTAATCATTTATAAGGTGGAAATTTTGAAATATATACTAATATAAAATGTTTGAAGAATATATTCCCTCCGAACAAATTGAACATGAGAAAGAGGATATGAATGGAATTAATCAAAGATAATTATTGCATGATTTGGTACCATCCTAGAGATGAAAAAATGTGGCAAATTATTTGAGTTTGAAAATTATTGTTAGTTATACTTTTTTATGATTGGTATGTGTACCTTATATTAATGATTTGATGAACATTGAAATGGAAGTTGTCAGTAAAATAAATTCCCATATATTTTTTTATGTGTTAAAAAAATAATCTCTATCAGGTTGAATTAAGAAATCATATTATCTGGACAGTGAGTTGACAAAAAATGTAGTATTGGTTTAGAAGGGTATGTAACATTAATTTAACACTAATAAATAATTTTTTTGTGACTTGGGAAGTGATTATATGATCCTTTTTATCCATTGTTGAATAATGTGATGTAATGTGACGCACATATTTCTCCATTTTCAGTTCATCCTTGTTTTAAATTAGTGTACATAGACCTTCAAGAGTATTACTGGTAAGATATAATGAAATGAGGTATTTATGAATTTTATGTGAATTATTTCTATTATTAGCAATTTAATGTAGAATGACAGTTTCCAAAAGGGATGATTCAGTCTTTTCTAATTCTAGATGGGGAATGGGAAAATATATAGCTCAATTTTGTAGAGGGACCTCCAAATACATATCTAGGAAACAATTTTGTTTTGATTATTATTGTTTGATTGACTAAATATTCTCCATTTCTCTCAATTCAATATACAATGTATCTAAATCGACATTCTCTACTCAATAATAAAGTGATTTTTAGGTTACATGTAGTTCCTCTATCTAATTTATTTTAACAAAATACTAGTCTTACTTTTAACTTTTAATATGACCTTGAGAAGTCCCTTGAATGGAATTAAAATTTATTTCTACATTACATCCTCAATATGCTTGGATGGTAGAATGAACAATTCAGACATTATAGTATAAGCTACATTCTTGTTCAATGGATTTCTAGGAATGTTGGGAAAAACATATTTCATTGGATGAGTATTCTTATAATAACAGTTTTCATCATGGTATAATGATGAAACCCTTTGATTCATTACAATTAAAGCTGTGTCGAACTCCTACCATTGTGGATGAAATATGTGAAAGGATGTTTATTAAACAATATTTGGTAAGATTGATGGTGGAAAAATTTATTTTGATTCAGAAACACGTGTATATATCCTTGAGACGGTATAAAAGTTAGACAGATAATTAGAAGAATGATGATTCATTCAAGTTAGGTGATCTTATCTTTCTCAATGTTTCACTATGGAAAAGGGTGTTGTTTTTTGTTAGGATGGGAATGTTTATCCCATAGTTTACAAGAATATATGAAATCTTGGATAAATTTGGATTACCTACCTATCGAAAGGATTTACCTCCTTTTTAATCCCTGGTACACTATTATTTTAATGTTTCAATATCGATAAAGTATATGTTAGACCCATCACATGTTTTGAGTCTAGAAGATGTTCTATTATAAGTGATTCTTTACCATGAGGAACATCTAGTCCAAATTCTAGACCATAGAGAGATGTTGTTGTGGAATAAAGTAATTTATCATGGTACAATATTTTGGAAAAATCATTTCATTGAAGAGGCAACATGAGAATCTAGAAATGATTTTAGGGATAAAACCCACAACATATTTGATAGGTGAATAAAATTTCAAGAACATAATTTCTAAATGGGAGGAAGGATTTAATATCCCATGTAATTATAAAATAATAAATTATCATATATATATATATATGAATTAGATATTAATTTTATGTTAAATGGGATACTTTTTTTAAAAGCTAAAATGATATTCAATAATGGGTTTCTCTAAAATATTATGTTACAAACTACACTAATATAAACCAATAAATAATACATTATTAATATTATTATTATAAATTGAATTTAATTAACATACATTTTATTATTGGAAATGAATATAACTACCTATTATATTATTACAAATGATTATTAAATGTTTTTACATTTGTTTACTAAATTTTAGAAAACTAAAATGAGAATAATTCCAATTATAAGCATAAAAAAATATATTATTTTTAATAGGTAGTTTTAGTTTCTTTTGATGGAGAACCCTTTTTAAATCTACATTTTTTCACATTCATATGATATATTTTACAAAATAAACTACTTCTTTAGAACAGGATCATAAATATTAACTATGGTTGATTTTTTGGTGTTCTTCTGATAAAATTATATTCTAACGAATAGTGAAAAAATTCCGCACTTTAAATCCAAGATTCCTCGTTGTCTATTTTAATTATAAATTAATATTATTTCTTTAATAGGTTTGGATGTATATATAAATAATATTTTATCAATTTAATCCAATTTTTGTCATTGGTTGCAATTTCACATTGAAATTATATATAACCGCATGATAATATTTTGATGGATTTTACTTTTAGAGAACTTTTTTTGGATATTGACAATGAGGATTGATTTTCTAGTAATTATTTCGACTAAAATTTTCTGAATTTGGAAAAAATTCTTTACAAATTTTGAATAATACGGTCCAAATTAGGTAAATATTTTCCTTTTTGGGACATTATGAATAATAAATTTAGTAATTATTTTAATTACCCCAGTTAAGGGTAAATAACATAATTATAGGTAAAAGTATTTTTATAATAATATAAATCTAGCATAACAGTTTTCCAAATTTAGTTTTGATAGTGTATCAAACCGAGGGTTTCATTGGGTCGATTTTAAGATTGTAACATCCCAAACTGGCTCACTACTATGATGGTGGCCAGACCGGTCGCCACATGACCTGAAGTGTGCCTCACGATACACTAGTGGATGGCGACACATAGCGAGGGTATTAAGATGTTATAGTGGGGTGATTGTACCATCTAATTATAGTTTCACAATGGTATAATAGAGTAAATAATAATCAATATCGGAAGTAATAAATTGAAATAATAAAGAAGTAGAAGAATACTATATTAAATTTATTAAAATTGGTCAATACTAGTTTATATAATTGATGAATTTATGAAATGGTATTGATAAATTTTAGTATGTAGAAAATCATGAAACATTATTTTCAATACAATGTATGAAATTAAAAGATAGAAAATACTCACGAGCGGTCTCCAGGAACATCCCGAGCTCCAGCTTGGTCCTTTACTCCTAAATCCCTAGTACAACCACATAGAAACCAACCATGGTCCACAGTCATGTTAACATGGATTGTTTAATTGGGAAGCCCAGTGCAATAGAAGACCGAGTAGGGTGGGAGATATAAATATCAGTAGTTCAGCACCACTGATGTGTAGCCCAATCCTAACAGTGTTATATAAATTAAACAATGTGTAGGAACGAATAAATAAATTGAGAACTACAATGTAACTAAATAACCAATTACCTACTTCATCCCTAGACTGGTATTAGAAAATGTAACCAGTTCATTAATTAATTAATTACCATATTATATTAATAAGTCATCTATGGCCTAGAAATCAATGACATCACCTCATTATAGTATAAATAGATAAATTTCGAAAGTATCACATACCTCACGGGTCGCTAACTCAATAGTATCTATATAAAATAAAGGGTAATGTGAGTAGTCTATGGAGTGTAGTTCAATCCATTCCATAATGAAATGTTTACCATGTCCAATGAGTACATACAAGTTAATCATAGGATAATCAATGATCGGGCCTGATGGTCTTTAACTGTGGAACATACTTATCAAAGCAGAATCCAAGGAATATGCTCCAGGAATCCTATCATAGTGTGTAAGGGATCCTTTGGATTCATACCCAGAATATAAGTAATTAAAAAGATCAAAATAATGGTGTGTTTCAACCATAGTAATCCCCATTCTTATATTCAAAATACAACCCTCGACTACTCATTTCATTCTCTAATAAAAATCCAAGACAGGATCGTGTTAGGCCATTCCTATTCAATAATGAACACATGTAATATTCTCATTTGGATAATGCCTTTCCATTTAATTATTGTGAAAAGTCATAGTGTAATTGAAACCATTAATTTATTGGTCATGTCATTCAAATCATTATGTTGAAAATGAAAAGTGGCATTGCAACCATTCATTTATTGGTTCAAGCCATACAACTCATTAGCGTGACGAAGCCAAGAAGCATTGAACCATTTAATCAAGTAATAATTAGTCATTATGTCCATTTTTTCCATTCCATGACATTAGTTAGAATGAAAATTATAATATACCAACAACCATTTAATCAATTTATATGCAATTTATAATCAAGTTTTATTCCACTGCCATCCTTTAATTTTGTAGGGGTGCTATGGACATGCAAAATATTACCCAATTTCGTTTTACCTGGCTAGGACATTAAATATAGTATGATTTCATATTCCATTACATATTTAGTTATCAAAATAAAATAATTTCCTTAGGTGGTTCAAGTGGTGAGCATACATGGTACGGTCTATTATGAAACTCAAAATTTGAAATCAAGGCACTTACTATATGAAAGCTTACCCTAAGAATGTTAAAGCCCAGGAACACCCAAACAGTGAAAAGAATGTGTCAAAACACTAAAAAACAATTATATAAAAATCACACATGGTTTAAACCAATTTTAGATTGGGAATATAAAATATATTGTTCATTAAACTTTATTTATTTTAAAAGGTAACTTTTTTTCCTAATTTTATTTTGGTCATGTCCAAGACAAGCCATATTTCAATGAAACATAATGGAAGTAAGAAAAATTAATAAAAGTGAGAATAAATAATAAAATACTAATCACTATTTTTATCTTGAGTACATCACACTTACAATTGAGGGGTTTTGTTATAAAAGAGTGATATTATTTATTAATAATTCACTATTTAAATTTTCCATTTAAAACATGAATCGTTCTAAATTCATATTTAAGAGGAATAAAATCATAAAAATTCACTACATTAGTTTAAATCTAAATAAAGTGTAGAAATTAATTAATTAATGAAATTATAATATTAGAAAACATGGAATTGGACCCTAAAAAGTGTGGAAATAGTTTAATACCCAGTAGCTTGACTTAAAAGGTAGAAATGAAACGCATTCCGTCTGAAGTCACGCGTCCACCACCTGATATATATTTATATATATGTGTTTTACACCTATGTTTTTTATAAATGATATATAAAAATAAGAAAGTACTAAATATTTGTCCTTTAAAGATCAACGTGCTTATAATAATTTTAACGGGACTCCCATATTACCCAAGCCCCCAAAATGGATGATGAAAAATAAAACAGAAGGTGTATAACATAACCCAAAACAATGAAAATAGAGATAAATGATTACATCCGCCTCACCCTTGGTATTTTATGCTGGAAGATGGACCAATCAGTCCTAAGACATCAATAACATACCCTACTGATGGATGAACACAACAATAAGATATTACCCCCCATTGGGTTTCAGCTGAATCCATACAAGACGTCGAAAGAGAAACAAATCACCAATTCCATGAAGGTGATCATGGGAGAATCTCTTTAATTGATAATTAGAACATCATTCATGAAGGAGTCGAGTGGAAATAATTACATAAAGAGGTACCATGATATGGGGGTCGTGCATCCTAGGGTTTCTACCTTGGGATAAAGCGTCTCTTGGGAAATTGGACCAATATAAGAGATCCACACATGGGGAGGGATCCAGATCCATCATGTGAAGGAGGTTTCACATACTACCATATATAGTGAGTGTCTCTCATCATATAGGTGTTCATCAAAAAAGAGAGGATATAGAACCAGGGGTCGCACGATGTGGGAAGGGGGGGGAACTTCTTTTAGGATTTCCACAAAACCTAATAAAAAAAGAAAAATACAAATACTATAATATTAAATATAATAATATTATTATTAAAAATAATAATTTAAAAAATAATAAAAATTATATCATTATTATTATTATTAAAACAATATTTTATTAATATCCTATATACTAAAATCAACTAAATTTATTTTACATTTAATTTAAATAAAATAATTAAATTTCAAACCTTGGTAAACTGCTTGGTTTAGGCCTCATAATTTAATGAATTGTATGCCAATAGTTTGCCCACTACTGGACAACTAGGGAATCACGCATGTTTTGGCTATAAGGTTTGAGAAACCAAGAACATACTTTGGGCACCCCACTTTCCATAATAGAGAAGGTTGCAAAACATCATGTAGTGAGCCACTTGGTTTCAAACAAATTGTGCACCCTCTATAGCTCCCTTAATGGGTGGTCATCCAGTTCCGGCACTCCCAAAACTCCTCGGGAGACCATAAAACTCCCATGAATTTTCCTAATCCCAAAACAACATGTTTAAGAGTTCCAATACTTGGAATTATGTTCTATAGATCTATTTTTAAATCTGACCCATCCCTAAAATGAAAATGTTCAAAAACCATTGTATTATACTTTAGTTCAAAAACACATGACTCTAAAATCTACCAACAGTAAAATGTTATCTTCCCAAAGAAGAATTTGAAAACAACAAAACATCACTGGAACTACAAGGGTATTGTTTTTTTCACTAAGTTTCATTGAATTTCTACCAACTAACGTAGCTTTATGCATTTCCTATACATTATGTACATAAGACTTTTAAACCGGATCCAATGATTACATTTCAACATAAACACTGAAAAAGAGCATACATGAGCCCGTTAAGATAGAGACATGATCATTTTGTTTTCTCAATAGTCATTTGACATATGGTTGTCCCCACCATAGGACTTAACAAAAAAAATTATCCAATTCCAAGGAAATATACCTACACCATCAAAATTATCAAACGAATCATGTCCTCCAGTAGTATAATTACGCTCTTGGAATGTATTATTCAAAAAATAATGGTTCAGTCTAGATTGACATAACTGAAAATGGTCACACAATCATTTTAAAAATAATAATCCTTCATTGAAACCACAATTCACATCACATGGAAACATTCTTTAAAACGGTTCCTCATGACCATATACATTATATTTGCGAGAGAGGGAATTTGTCAAGCCACATGTAGGACTTATCTCAAAGATGTTTGATTTTTCCACCCAACACATTTCAAAAGAAACAGCTAGAGTTTTTGATTCCAACCAATTCATTCGTATTTGGTAAAACATGAATCACTATGGACTCACCATGCCTCAATTTGAACTATGAAACAATGTTTAAATCTAAAAAATTTAAGCCAAAATCTTAATAACTTTAAAATATATAGAATAGTGTAGGACCGATGCACTCTTGGTGCATCTTGAATAATATCAATATTTGGGAATGCCCTACACATAAAGGAATTCAATTAGAAGGATGAAAAGGTTTTATGTCAAACACACAAAAACAAATGGAATGAAAAATAGTTAAACCAAAACTGGTTGATATTTATGAAAAAGCTCATATTCAAATGCCAATGCACAAAGACTTAACTGAACACATGGCATTACTACCCATGGAATTCTATGATTTCTCTAGTTTTAATCATTTATGTCTCCCAAGACACAGACTTCTACTAAGATGTTGCATACATACAAAATCATCATCACCATAATGCCATATACATCGATTATCCTAGTTGAGGCCTTACAATTTCATCCATCCCTAAAAGTAAGAATGTGTCAAATAACCAAAAATACAACCTACCAATCCCAAGTCTTGTATAACAAGCTAAAAATGAGTGTTTCTCGATGCTCAGGCCCATAGAAAGGTTATGAAAAACGTGACAACCCTTCTAATAAAATTTTTCATTTCCCAACATGGCTCAAAGTTTTTCTTTTTATTGAACTTGATACCCCCTCATGGGATTCAGGGGAATTGTTACAATGGAACCCAAACAACACAAAATTATATATTGGTCACAAACATAGCAAGTAATTTTGGTTTTGATGGTGCTACCAATATTAGTTCATCCACATGAGAAGGAAAATCATTAACTCTAACACTAGGTCATGTTAATAGATAACAGTTTGCATAAAATCCAACACTCAATCCATTTCTAAAAAGAGGAACACCTATAGAAAACTATCATGCTTTTATTCCAAGTAAAATAAATGGAGAAAATACAAAAAATTCTTACATGAGGGTTTTTTAATATTATGGGCACCACTATATATTCCAGGTTATATTTCATAGCCCTTTAAATTTAATCACATTTAATCATTAATCACAAAAATATTTTATCAAAACAACAAGTACCATTTTTTTCATATCAAACCACAGTATATATGATTTCAACCAATGCCCCATGGTAAAAATAAGAATGTTTTATAAATCCACCTTTTTAATTTGATAATCATTTATTAACATCCATCGAAAATAGGTTATTTACCATCTTAATTTCTCTAATAAATTAAGGTGACATAAAATGGTCCAATGAATCCATCCCGTGTTTATATAAATAAAACCCACAACAATTATTCAAAAAATGAATGTTCAAATACCCAAACATGTCATCTCATAAAAACATTCCCCATCAAACATACATGGCTCCAGTTTCATTTTAAAATCTATCCAATGCATTTAATATTAATATTAAACATATTGTACATTTATAATCATTTCACAATGCATCACAACATTTCATTTAATAAGGGATTGTATTTTATTATTTACGAAGTGACCATGCATGTCCTTAATTGAAAATTTCCTCCAATTAATCATCAATAATATCAATTCATAATCTAAAAAGATCAAACATAATGGTCTAATTAAAATGGTTGTCCATATACCAGGCATAAAGTTCTCATACACCATATTTTTTCCATTTGGCTCCATTTTGTCAAAAAAATCTTTTTCAATATAATTTAGCAACCTTTTAGAATTGTTAAATTACATATGTAAATTTTCTATAGAAATATATTGCCAATAATCCTTCAAACTTTAAATTTTCTCACTTCCTAATTGTAACGAATAACATATCCCATGAAAAAAATTATATATCTTTATATAATCTAGCATGTAACTACAGGCTGATAACAGAGAGAAACAAGCCAAAATCACATAATTCATGTAATTTCATCACAAGAGCATGATATAATGAGAAATAAGAATATAATGAATGATAAATGTGTTACCTAAATATGTATAAATCTAATCATGACATATCACTAAGGAACAAAATAACACATAGTAAGAAAGCTACTATTCCAACCACATGGCATGAAATATATGTGTGGAATGTGAATTTTATGTTTGTAATATGATTCATATAGGTTTCAACCATTCTATGAAATACCACAAGATATATTCATAATTCCATAATTCATAAGTAGCTGAATGTACACCAATCACTCATGGTGAAATAATATGAATTGTAACAATGAACATCATAGGCAACAGACCCAACACTGGCCACTTGGTCATTTCCCATATGTTGGGTGATTAGTCCTAATAATTACTATTAAGTAATCACCAGAACAGTTCTATTTTATTTTATACCAACAAAGAATAGTAATAATAAGGAAATGAAACATCCTATGATACCACATTGTAACTTCTCAATCTAGATCACTTTTAAGATGATGGTCAGAACTATCACCACAATGCCTCAAGCACGCCTCCACGTACACTTATGCATGCCGAGTAACAACAAGGGTCATTGGATGTGATAGTAGGGAGACTATACCCTCTTATCAGAGTTGTGTAGAAATCTAACAGTGTAAATAACAATCAATAGTGGAAGAAGTAAATATAAATAATAAAGCAGTGGAAAAATAATATATTCAACTTAAAACAAGTGGTCAATGCTAGATTATATAATGGATGAATTCATTACATGGTATTTAGACTTACTGGAAGGATGTAAATAGAATAACATGATAGTATACACTATATACAAAATGAAAAGATATTGATGCCCCATGGGTAGTCTCTATGACTATACAGAGCTCCAGCTCAGTCCTTTACTCTTAAAACCCAAGTACAAGCACATAGAAAACAACCATGGTCCCCATTCCGATGACCATAAATAGTGTAATTGGGTACCCCATTGTAATGGTGTCTAATGTAGGATGTTATATATAGATCCATGTAGGCTGCCACAACCAGTGTCTCGACCAATCCTGACAGTGCAATACAAATTAAACTGTATTCATGCATGAAAAAATAAAGTATGCAAAATAATCTAAATGAATACCCAAGTACCTTCTTCATCCCTCAACTGGTATCTAAACATGTAATTATATCATTAATTAATAAATTACTATTTTATATTAATCTGTCATGTGAGGAATAAAAATAAATAAAATCACCTCAATATAGTACAAATAGTGAAGTTCTAAAGTAGAACAGACCTCAAAGGTCACTAACTCAGTTGTTTCTGAATTCATAAAATGGGAGAGTGTGTATTCCATGGAGAATAGTCTGAGGCATTCTAAAATGGGATTCATACCCTGTCTAATGAGATCATCCATTGTAAAATTGGGATAATAAATGACTATCCCTAATGTGATTTAATCATGGAACATTATTTTCAAAGCAAGATCCATAGATTTTATCTAAGGTATCCTATAATAACGTGTAAGGGATCCTATGATGTCATATCAGGAATCCATGAAAAGACAAGGATCCAGATCATGGTGGGTTTTAGACAAAAAAAATAACCATCCTTAAATTTGGAATGGGTTCCTCATGTGAAAAAGTAATTCTCTAACAAAAATCAATGACATTCATGAGTCATGCCATTTAAATTTAATAAAGAAGTCATGTAATGTTCTGATTTGGTTCAATTCATGCATTTAATTAGAGTTAATAGGCCATGTAGCATTGCAACAATTCATTTATTAATTCAATTCATGCATCTCATTAGTCTGAAAATGATAGGTATTATTGCTAACATTAAATAACTGGTTAATTACAAACCTATCAATTGTGAGAATATGCCATGTTTCCTTGAAACCATTTAATCATGTCATAATTAATCATTATGTAAATTTGGAATAATCATTTAATTTCATTAGTGTGAGAATTACAAGTCACATGCCACAATTTATTCCATTCATAAGAAATTAGTAAACAATCATCATTTGATACCTTACATTAATGTGTCAGGGGTGCTACGAATATGAACACTATTACCAAATAACATTGAACGTGGAGTAGTCATTCATATATGAATTCATTCTGTTTGAATTTCACATTTTGATATAAAACTGAATAACATGCCTTAATTGGGAATGGTGGTGAAAATGCATGCTACGAGCTATTATGTATCAAATAATTTAAATAAAAAGACACATAATATAGGAAACAATAACATTAAAAGGACAATAACAAGCACCACAAACAGTCACACGAATGTTTCAAAACATTACAAAACAATTATGGAAATCATCAAACAAGGGTAAATCTAGATTATAACTGGGCCAAGCAAAATAGTGGTGCCTTTCCCCTTTAATTATTTAAAATGGTTACCATGTTTTCCTAATTCCATTGGGTCCATGTCCTGAACATTCCATATTTCGATGACAGGTCATGGGAATTAGAAAAAATAATAAAACAACCCATGAAAGGATAAAATCCTAAAAAATATTTTAATCCTGAAGAAAATGCAACTCCATTGGAGGGGTTTTAATATAAAATCATGATATTGTTTATCAACAACCCACTATTCTCATTTAGAATTTAATATAATAAGAATTATGAATTCATATTTAAGAGGCATTAAATCTAACAACATCACTATATTTTTTTAAACCTAAAAAAAGTGAAATATTTTATTGATTAATGCATTTACAAAATTATGGGACTTGGAAAGGGACCCTACCATTGGGTGGAACTAGTTTAATACACAATAGTTTGAACAATAAAGTGTCATCCAAATAAAAATGGTCCAAATTCTCTCACACACACCATTATATATATTTTTATATGTGCATTTGAGCCCTCAACCATTCATTGAAACACAATATTACAACAAACATGTAGCTATAATTAGTGCAGAAAATTTGAACACACCTATAATAATTTAATGGGGACTCACATATCACATAAAACTCTCAATTAAGATGTTGTGAATCAAATAATAGGGTTAATATCTCTACCTAAACCATAAATAGTAGAGAAAATCGAGTTAAAATAAATCACCATTGGAGGAGGATTCCAGAACATGGACCAACAGGTCCCAAGACATGAATCACATAACCTATTGATGGAAGAACACAATAAACAGATGTTAACCCAACCATATGGTTTTAGTAGAATCCAAAATCAAATCCTAAAGATAAGAAAATCACGAAATAATTGAAGGAGAACATGGGATAATGTCTTACATTGTCGATTTGAACAAGAATCGTTAATTATTGGGTAGGAAATCAATGCCTAAGGAGGGACCATAAGAGGGGGTTCATGTGCCCTAGGGTTTCCACATGAGGGTCGCACACCTATTGGGAAACATGACCAAGGGAGAAGATACTGGCATGGGTAGGGATTCAAAGTTTTCTCATGAAGTAGTTAGCTCAGGATACTATATATATGGATATTCCCTCACATACTAGGTGTGCATCATGAACCGAGGATGGGGAACCATTAGTACCATTCTATTCATAGAGAGAGGGAGGAAAATCCATCCATTATGTTTTCCAAAAATTGTAATAAAGAAACAATAAAAATAAAATATTAATAATAAAAACAAAATTAATAATAATAATAATAATAAACATATAGTTATTATTATTAATTTTTTAATATCATACCCATTACAAATACATTAATATATATTACTTTTCATTTAAAAATAATAATAATAAGTAAATCTAGATAAATTGAATAGTATAGGCCATATAGTATAACAGACCCTTCTCCAATAGTGCATCCTCTATTAAAAAGCTGGGGCACCTCACATGGTTTGGCTACAAGGATCGAGAAACGGTGAATAGAACGTGTTCATAACATTTTCCATCTTAAAAAATGATAGATGGTTTCCTACAGTGGGGAATACAGTTTTAGAAAATCAGTGTTCCCTCTATAGGTCCCATAGAGGTTGGTCGTCTATGTCTGGTACTCCTTAATCTCCTCATGACACATAGGAAACCTCTTGGGCATTCTCCCAAGCTCGAAAACAACATTTTTATGTGTTACAACACTATGAATTACGCTTTGAATACTAGTTTTTAAATTCGACCCATCCAACAAATGTAAAAGTTAAAAACCACAAATATTTTCGTTTTGTTAAAAAAACATGGGACTCTATAAGGAACTCTTGGATCCACATGTATTACATTAATTCATTTATAATATTATATTCAATGAAGCATCATTTTTTGTTACACTTGTTTTTAAATTAATGTATTTTAATATAGAGTTATATATGGGATCTCTTCCACTATAAATAATAGGTATAAATTTCAAACTAAAAACTAACTCATGGTAATATATTTTATTTTTTATGAAAAAAATAATTATATTTAATTATGACACAATGATGATGCAATAAGAGATGTTTTAAATTAATGAATCCAATAAATTATAATATAAATATTAAAATAAATATTATGTTACATAATTTATTCCATCTAAGAATTGATTATGTAACTTTGAAAGGTTTTAATTATATTATATAATTTATTTCAATGTTGTATCTATGTTTGGATTATATTTAATTTTAATGAGATGAATAGTTCAAAAATTGACAAAATTTATATTTTATAAAAATTAAAAAATATTAAAATATTTAAAAATCACAAAAAATTAATAATCAATAATTGACTATGATATGGTGGAAAGGTTTAGTAAGAGTATTATAGTGGGAAATTAGCACATTTTTGAATAATTTTTGGCCTCTTTATATTTAATATTTTGTTGCTAAAAATTAATGTAAAAAAGATAAATAAAGATTAAACCAAAAAGATATGGCTTAAAATAAATTAAATACATATCTAGAAATTATTTAATTAGTGGATTTAGAAATATACTCATCACTTATTTGATATATCTCATGTTTATGTCATTTTTAATAGTAAATTAAAATATATTAATTTAATATTTTAAGAGTTTCAAGGAATACCCCTCCATTATTCTATAAAAAGGTTCCCACTCTTCCCTAATTATAACCTTTAATGAACTATTAGAATCTCCCAATATCTTATTGGTTCCCTTAATAAAATCCCTCCCCATATTCTTGAGGCCTTAGTTTAGTCATCATACACTTCTTATAGGTGTTATGGTGTTCTTCAATGTGGTCAACCAAAGAAGATGTATCAGTTTCTTAAGTGTGTATATCTTATATCTTCTACCACATCATTTAAATATTATTTTTATAATATGAAATAAAAAATTCAGTATAATATATATACATATATTAATTTATGTTAATATGATCACATAAATCCATCATAAATTTCATCATATGGGAAATGAACATTTCATTCGTGTGTAGGGAAAACTACCACCTCGTGAAACGATATATTGTGTCTTGATTAAAATACATCTAGATTGGTTATAACGACGAGAAAAATATTATATATTATAATTGTGACATATTTATCCTTTTAAATTAATTATATTTCATTATGTTCTTATCCTCTATTCACATAAAATTGATATCATCGTCCATGCATATGTGTGAACATTAACGTCCAAGAAGAAATTTCAATTTTTTTTAATTACCACATCACTTGTATAATATATATAATTATATTAAAATTATTATTATGATGTTCCTAATATTATTATCATTATGTAAAGGTAAAATACTAACTACCTTATTTCGAAAATGATATATCAAAAATGGAAAAAGATACTCATGTGTATGTACGACCTATCATCTCCATGATTATAACATATATCATTTTTCATAAAAAAATGATGATTTTATTTAAAAAGTTTTATTAATGATTAATTAATATGATTATTTAATGAATAAAAGTTTGGTGATGATGGAATTATGAAGACATAGACAATTTACTTCTTTACATGTACATTTTAATCTAAAGTTCTAAATATTGAAAAAATGTTTGATATGAAATTAAATAACTATTTATGTTTTATAAATTTCTAATAAGTGATAAGATAAGAATATTAAAGAAAAAAAATGGTTCTCAGAAAATAAACCATTAACATATTTTTTTTATTCAGGAATATAATGATTTAGTGTGACAAGTAACACACAAGGCAAGGGACATAATCTCAATCTATGTTCATTGAGAAATATTTTGATATTGTACACCACCTTATTTTAGATGGTGTTTAATAAACCATTTTTACATTTAATTTCATTCACTGTTTTTCAAAAGGAATAATTTTTTATCAATATTTTTACTAAAATACTAGGGGAATATTTTTTCACATATGGAATGACATAAAAAATTCTACCACTCTGGCCATTATTTATTAATTGGATTCCTGTACAAGTCGTAAATTATTTTTAAAATAATAACCATATCCCCATTAAAAATTTTTCTGTATTGGAAATGATTTTTATTAGCTATTTATTATATCAATATGTGGAAATGATATCATGTGATTGCAATTTGGAAATGTTATTTTTTAACATATGTTTGTTTTATGTGTTATGATCATGTTACGGTTTATGGGAATTGATAATGTATATGGGTGGTTCCATAATAAATATAGGGTGGGTGAGCCCACAATATCTTTCCAATGCATTGGGAAACGAGACTGAGTAAAATAATATGTTTTATCCTAAGCGATTATGGTAATGTACAATTAATGGTATTCCAAACATAAACATGAAGGTACTCCTTATGTAGCTGTGAAAGATACAATGTATGTATGGTATTGATTCCATAGGATAACTTTATTATTTAAAATTTCTATGTTTTTTTGTGGATTTATTTGATTTCCTAGATTATGTTAAACATATTTTCATTTATGAGTGAAAAGTATTATTTTAGGGTATTATTAGTGTAAATGTAATACCATTTTATTTCTTTATGTTATTTCCCATTCAATGATTTTTTTCCTCATCTGATGTTTTAAAAAACATTGATTAATGGATGGAAATGATAAAGGAGGATGTCAATATGAATGATTAGAATATTTTTCTCAAGAAAAAAGAAAACATTTTTTGAAGGATCTTCATTTTCTAAAAAAAATCAAAGTGGGTAGAAGTGTCTAATTTATAATATTTTTTTTGGTATATAATTTTTATGGCCTAATTCTCTAAAAATCTAAAAATGAAATGTTCATCAATTTGAATTCATGATTTAACTTTATACTATGATATTTTTATGGATGGGGACTTATATATTTTAGGTTTCATTAGTTTTACTCAAGTAGGAAGATTTTTATTGATAATGATGTAGTGCCTAAAGATCTATATTTTTTAGGGGTAGAATATTTTCTAGAAATCACGCAAGAAGTATCATATTTCTTCAAGACTCTTTCATGAAAAATATACTTTATAAATTCAATATTCAATGTATTAAATTTTTTTTCTGTCAGTCAAATTTTTTTATTGAAAAAAGTGGATGAGTTATTTACTATCATAGCTACTTATATAAAACCATATTGACGGGGCCTACCTAGAGCATCTTCCAATGGAACCCTATATCTTTGATAGATCCCCTTAATTTGTTCAGAATCCAAAAATCGGATTGCATCATTTTTAATGTCCATCTACTCCTTAGAACTATTCATCTTGACATAAATCATTATAGATCACCTCTGGACATTCCTCAACATCACCACCAATAGTCAAAGAAAACTCTTGATCTCCAACATTGAGTTCCACTATACCATGTTCATCATCCCCATTGGTTCAACCATCACGATCAATATAGATCTATCATGATGACCACCAATGAATGGATCATTCATCACAAGCTTCACAACCATATACTAATGCTTACCATTCACCGTAGTCCAGCAAACTCCATCAATAAATGGACAACATTTTTTAACTTACAAAATTATTCTTTTTTCCAATCAAGGTGATCCACTAATTATCGCCTCATCTAGTTGAGGGTGTTTAACAACCATTCCTATATCTAGTAATATAGATATAATAAATGGTTAATTTCCATGTTCGAGTTATAGTTACCATCCAATAAACAATGATCTCTATTGACGGACGTCCCACCAAACCCCAATTTTCTCCGTTATGTTTGACATGAATAAGATGAATCATAGACCCCCTTAGATTCATTCAATTTAATAATATGATTATAAAATTTTTATTATCATAAGTGAAAAAAATGAAATTTTATGTAGTTAAGTATTGAAAATTTCATATATTGATCCAACAAGATAATAATGGTTAATGTATGGGTGGGTATTAGAAAAAATGGTATTGTTAATAAAATCCCTTAATAAGATCAAAATTTAATTTTTTTTTATCATAAATTTTGAAGGATATCATTTCATTTTGTATTATCTTCAAATTAAAAATTTTTAAGGGATTCTTCGTGGATCTTCCTCTTAACAGTGTAAGATGATTCAATAGTTACATCTAATCATCGTTACTATTTTACCATTGTTATACTTGGTGTGATATGAGTACGTACATGTGTGGTACTTCCCATCGTAGTAATATCATGGTGGTATTCTTCTATGTGACATACTTCTTTGGTACATACCTTTGTGGTATTCCTTCCTTTATGGAACAGTTGAGCCTTGGGTTTGTGGGATGGACCCTGTGTTTCCTCAGGATTGAGATGGGTATACTTCATAACAAAGGTATATGTATAGGAAAATACCTAAGTTGGGTTGTAAGTTGACTTAATTATTTATGGTTTATCCTTTTTGTATTTGGTGAGGCATTGAGGGTCACAGGGTCCTTTCTGAGTATTGTTATACTCACACCTGCATGGGTTATTCCCGCACTTCGTTGTGTTGGGTGCAGAAGACGGACATCAATGACTAAGGAAGAGAGTACTGGGATTGGAGGTCGTTTTGAGGTGGAACTTATACGAGGCATACCATAGAGACGGCTGATCGAGAGTTGTACCTACCATTTAGGTAGGATCCTTGGAATGTGTTCATAGTATTTGTTCATTTTACTTGTACTTTCAGTTTCTTGTACTTTCCAGTTGGGCTTGAATTTTAACCACTTTTTACTTACTGAACTCACTATGTTTACATTTTAGTTTACTTGTGTTTGTATCATGATGTGTGATTGGTTTTGTGTGTTATAGGTTATAAAAAAAATGTCTTCCTTGTTTTAGGTAATATGTCTTCGGTGCTAGACTTCAGCCTCTGGACTATAGAAAGCGGGATTGGGGTAGCCACCGCACAGGCCCTGGGAGACGTGTGGTGACAAATTAGAATTAGAGGTGTTTTTTCTACTGTAGAACAAAGGAATATGATCATTTTAACGACAATAGTGTTTTTCTTAGTGAGTGTGGTTATCAGTTTAGGGAATCCATTGTTGGTGCGCAGCCGACGTATACATACACCAAGACCCTGACTTCTGATTTCAGACTCAGTGCACTTAAAAACTGATTGCGTTTTTTTTTTGAAGTGTTTTCTTTATGATATCATTGATTCACCTCACTAGGTACAACATATTGACCGTGGATCACCTGTTTCTTTTCAGATACCTCCAAGAAGATAGCCTGCTATGGTTTTGAGATTAGTACGCGTTGATTGACCACCGAGCGACGAGGCCTCGGTGTCGTGGCCCTTTTCTAGTAGTGGACCCATTGGAGGAACCAGTGGTATCATTACCCAGTGGGCCAGCGATTCCACTTGCCCCAACAGTAGACGGTGCATTCCGCTTGAGAACATTGAATGAGTTCCAGCGCTAGAGTCCACCCATGTTTAGGGGATGGATGGACCCACAGGTGGTTGAGGATTAGCTGGTGGTTATGGTGAGAGTCTTTCGACTGTTAGGGACACCAGTTGATCTCATGGTTATCTTTGTGTCCGGCCTTATATAGGTAATAGCAGGAAGATAGTGGACTGTGACTCTCCATGTTCAAAACGAGGTGACTCTTCTCTGGGCAGACTTTGAGAGCATGTTTCTGGAAGAGTGTCTCCCAGCGACTCATCACGCAGTGCGCATACAGGAGATTCTTCATATGTAGTAGGGCCGCATGGCTGTGGCTTAGTACTCAGCAAGGTTCACTTACCTCTCATGCTACTCCACTTATATGGTACAAGACCCATTCATTAGAGCCCATACATTCGAATAGGGACTCAAGCAGTATGTCAGGGCTTCGACGATTTCTCTTAGCATCCCGACGCAGGTGGGGGAGTTAGAGCGAGCCCTATTTGTGGAGAGTTTTTTTATGAGAAGTCACCAGTAGTGAGATCTTCCACCAGAAGCCATGTAGCAGAGTCTTCTGTTGTTGGTAGTTGACAGATGTCATAGTGGTCCATGAGGACCGGACCTACATGTGGAAAACTGCAAGATTCAGGGTCGATTGTGCGGGGCATTCGAGGCAGAGCCAGTCATTCTTGGAGCAGGCAATGTTACACATGTGGGGGGAAGGTTCACCTAGCTCGTGACTGTCTGAACCACCATACAGATGATCAACAAGCAGTTGAAGGACTGCCCAGGTAGATACAGAGGTTCAACCAAGGAGGTTTGTAGGGAGTAGGAGGACGTGGTAGAGGAGCTGGTAATACATCTGATGTTGGGAGACGATTCAAGATGTTACCATCACCACCACCCGGTGGTCCAACTCGACAACAGGGATTAGGAGGACATGGGCGAGCACATATCCATGCAGCTGATGCCTACGATCATGGAGCTCTAGAGATGATACGAGGTATGAACTGTGTCTACTCCACCCTAGTTGTAGTACTTATAGTTACAAGTTCTAGTAATTATTTTATTGCCACTACCCTTGTTCGAAGCTCAGAGATTCCGACAGAGTCATTGTCTCGATCCTTATGGCTAGAGACTCATACAGGAGTGGAATCAACAATTAAACACCGGTTCCAAAAATGTTAGATTACTCTAGGAGGCGAGAGCTTCGGCTGGGATCTCCTAGTAGTGGTGTCGATGCCATACAATATCATCTTGGGTTTGGACTGGTTTTCTAAAGTCCATGCTCAGATTGACTATATTAGGATCAAAGTGTGGTGTGTCTACACAGATGGGGTGAGGTTTACCTTCACTAGTTAGAATAGATCCCTTGTAGCACATGATGGACATACCCGAATGAGAGTGTAGTCGATCACTCATCAGTTAGCTAGCCTGGCCCTTTGAGCAGTTGATGTGGAGAGTTAGATTTACCCTATAGTGGAGGACCAGTATGAAGATGTCTTTCCTGATGATGTTCCGGGTCTACTTCTTCATAGAGAGTTGGACTTTTACATTTAATTGTACCCTGGGACATCACCTATATCAAAACCATAATTTTGTATGGCTCATGCGGAGCTTCGTGAGCTGTGGGTATAGCTAGAGGACTTGAAGGGGAAGAGATTCTTACAGCCCAATGTGTCTCCGTGGGAAGCCCCGATTTGGTTCACCAAGAAGGCGAATGGGAGCATGAGGCATTTTGTTGACTATCGGCGCCTGAAACAGGTGACCGTGAAGAACAAGTATCCACATAAAAGGATTGACAACAACATTGATCAATTTAAGGGAAGCATGGTGGTTCTCAAAGATATTACTCAGATCATGCTATCCCCAGCTCAGATTCTAGTACAAGGATGTGTAGAAAATGGATTTCATATATATGTACGACCACTACGCGTTCTTGGTTGTTCCATTTGGCGTAACCAACACTCCAACAGTGTTCATGTGACACATGAACAAGAACATTTAGCTATACCTTGATCGCTTTGTGGTGGCCTTCATTGGTGACATTCTTATATACTCGACTACTGAGAATGAGCATGCCTATAATTTTCTGGTAGTACTGGCCACACTCTGAGAGCACAAGATTTATTGTAATCTATCTAAGTGCTAGTTCTTGAACTGAGAGATTCACTTTCTAGGACATGTCATATCATAGGCTAGATTTGTAGTGTGTCCAATGAAGAATGAGGCGGTACATGCTTTGGAGCCACCAGGAGTGTGACGATGGTACAATGTTTCTTAGGGTTGGTAGAATACTACTAAATATTTGTTCCATATTTCTCCAGAGTTGCATCACCAATTTCAGTGTTGATAATGATGGGAAAACCCTTTGTGTGGACAGAGAAATGCCAACAGAGTTTTTGGAAGCTATGGCAGAGGCTGACTAGTTCCCCCAACATGAGGCTACCAAAGGAGGGCGTAGGGTACATAGTCTACAATGATTCATCTAGGACCAGACTCAGATGTTTCCTGATGCAGGAGTGAGCAGTTAATGCTTATGGTTCTCGACACCTGAGACATCACGAGCATAACTATGAAACCCATGACCTGCAGTTAGCAGCATTGGTATATTGTTTGAAGATGTGGAAACATTACTAGATGGGTGAGGGTTTTACGGCATAATATTATCAAATGAGTCTCAGGTATATCATCTATTAGAAGGACCTAAACCTGAGACAACAATGTTGGATCAAGTTCCCCCATGACTATGACTTTGAAATGGTCTATACTTTTGGGAAGGGGAATATTGTAGAAGATGCACTTAGATGGAGATCCGGAATACAACTGCTAGGTGATGGGACATAGTAGTTGGCCACTTTTCAGATATCCTTCATGGATCGAGATAGAGAAGCTTTCCATCAGTCTCTCATTTTCACTCTCCCAATCAATCAGTAAGTCAGGGAGTCGCAGCATGGGGACAATGACTGCCAGACTCAACGTGCTCATATATCCATAGGAATGGCAGCTGATGGATTTTTTAAAAGTGGGGAGCACGTCAACCCCTTCAGAGGATGTACCATGGTACCAGTGTCCCTTCAAGAGGATGCGATGAGGGAGTTCCACATGTCACCTCTATTAGTACATCCAGGAGTGGCAAAGATGTACCAAGGATCTCCGATGACCGCACTAGTGGCCGGGAAGGAAGAAATCAGTTACACAGTATGTCTGTCGGTGCCTCACATGTCAGCAAGTGATGGGAGAGAAACTGGTACCAGCAGGAATGGTTCAGAATTTGGTGATCCCTAAGAGGATGAGGGATATGCTATCCATGGACTTCATGATAGGACATCCATGTACATCGAGGGGTTATGACTCAATTTGGGTGATTGTCAACCAACTCCCAATGTATGCCTACTTCATACTGATCAGAGAGAAGGGATCAATAGAGGGCTTGGGACACATCTATGTGTAGGAGATTGTGTGGTTAAATGGAGTACCCTTAACGATTGTATCCTATCCTGTATCACATTTTACTTCCCGACGATGGAATGGGTTGCATGAGGCTTTCTAGATGAAGCTTCGTTTGAGAACTGCCTTCCATCCTCAGAGGAATCGCTAGAATGAGAGAACCATTTAGACCCTCGAGGACATGTTGCGGGCTTGCGTTCTCGACTTCGGTCGATGCAAGGACGATAACTTTACATTGTTTGAGTTTTAATTCAACAACAACTATCACTCCACCATTAGGATGGAACCTTTTGAGGCATTGTATGAGTGTCCATGCAGATCCCCATTATGCTGGAATGACCCAGGGGAGTCAGGACTTGTGAGACCAAAGATGGTTCGGGCTACCATAATGAAAGTGCAGATCATCCCAAAGTGGATGAAGACTGTACAGAGCAGGAAGAAGTCTTATGCTGACAGGAGATAGAGACCTCTGGAGTTCATGGAAGGAGACCACATCTTTCTATGGGTCTCACCCCTACATGGTTTACGGAGTTTTGTCCAATGTGTAATGTCATATATGAGGTTCATTGGACCTTTTCAGGTCCTTAATGGAGTTGGCAAGGTGGATTACTACATCGATCATCCCCCTCAGTTGCACTGGGTGTACGATGTTTTCCATGTATCCCAGTTGAGGAGATACGTGCACGACCCATCCCATGTCATCAACCATGATGAGCTGGATGTCGATAGTGGAGAAAATTTTATGGAGGTTCCTGTATATATTGTGGATCGACAGAACTAGGTCCTATGTGTGCAGTCTATACTTTTGGTTCACAATTTCTGGCAGCACGGGAACCTCTAGGAGAGTGCATGGGAATGCGATGCTCAGATTTGTGCTCAATACCCTCACATTTTCCCTTCGATTGTGTTGTGTCTTACAGGGATGCAAAGCCCATAGGTGGGGACAATGTAAAGACCCAGAAATTACATGTAATTTTTTTTTAATTATATGGGAATTTTACGAGTCGGAAAAAACTGATGGTGTGTGATTCCGAGGTCTGGTGTGCCCAGAAAGAATTTATAAACATTTTTTAGGGTACGCTCTACTGTCATATGATCGGGTTTTTGTACCTTTTGAATCAGTGCTCGGAATTGAAATCTAAGTATACTGTTGAACTCACAGTTCTGTTATTCGATTAAGGAGATCCTCACCTCTACCGCTATAGGTTGAGGGTGATTGGTTGATTTTTGGGTTTTCGTGGGAATGAAAAATAAAATAAAATAAAATATTAATATATTTATATAATACATCCCATATGTAATATATAGAGGTGGGGTCCATGAGGGGTTTGTACCTCTCAACTTGAATTCTCAGTGGTGGGGACCACTCGAGCTAGTAAAACCCCTAATTAAATGCACAGTGGTGGGGAACACAAGAACCCTCATTATTGGAGAAAAACCTCTCAACTTTCTACAGTAATTATTTCAAATATCATTTAATTAATTAATCCAACTCCCCATTAGATAATTAATCCAACCTATTTTGTTCCAATATTAATTTAAACAACATATTATATTATGTTGGATACTTTTCATTTTTGGGGGATTTGGGAGAGGAGAACCTTTGGGAGGATTACTCTCTCCAATGAAGAATGCGCTCCACAAAAAAGAATGCTCAGGACAACGAGGAACATATTCGATGAAGATGAATAAAAAATATGGAAAACGTTGACATCACCGACATCACCCTTCCAACGTCAAGGAGAAATAAATGTTGGGGTTTAATTCTATGTGATTAAAATTTCCCATCTTCTTCTCTTCTAAATAAAAATCATGGATCAAATCTTTCTCTAACTAGTAGATCATCGAATTGATTCTTATTCAGGTTTGGGAAATGTGATGGATGAATGTTGTGGGGTTTAATGTTTTAAATATCTTCCATATACGTTCTTGATTCAAAATTTGTGAACCCCTTGATACCGCCCTAACGTGGAGAGTGTGAGCCAAAAAACCATGGCATGCCCTCTCTGAAAACTCTTATGGGACTTTTGTGTGTTCTTCGTGATGGTGTTGGAGACCGGTGCCCGTGGTTAGAACCCGAGGAACTCGAGAGCCGCAGCTGGTACTATGTTTAGCAGTGATGATGGGACGAATGAAGGGCGGCTGGTCATGCTGGCCATCGACGAAGGCACAATGCCCCGCTGCCCCGCAGTGCTCCCCTGATCATGGCCTCTACTACTCGTGGACTCCACTAATTGGGCACTTCCACCTATATCCTCACCTTTAGTGTGACCCGTGGCATCACCACCCTCGAGGCCCTACAGCCTCGCCGCCCTTGCAGCTCGGCAGCCTCTCTGCCCTTACGACCCTCATGGCCATGCCACCCACGCGGCCTTGTGGCTGCGCCACCCTCATGGCCACCGTGGTCTCACCGCCCTCGCGGCCCCATGATCTCACTGCGCTCGCGACCTCTGCAGCCTCTGCACCACCCAAGCCGAGGCGCCAGGCCGGGTCGGGCCAGACCTCGCGGGATTGGTCAGACCAGACCAAGACCCCCTACGGCCCATTTTCTTTCTATTGGCCATCAATTTGGCACTAGACCTCCATTTGACGAACCGTATGCAGTGCCATAGACCCTAGAGCGAGACAGTCCATTTGGTATACCCCACTTGTCATTTGGATAAAGTTGGTGAATGTTCAGTTTGGATTGAGCACGGATTCAACCAGGGCCTTTAGACTGAAATGATAATAACATGTAGACCGAGAGTCTGATTGATACACCATCTTTTGCATTGAGACCCCTCTAACGTGGTAGTCCTTTTTGATACTTCTTCATGCGACTATGTGGTTTTGGTTTATTGACTAGTGTCTTGGTAACAGACTCTCTCAGAGATGAGAAATCTTAGTGAAAAAACCTAGTAGCTGGCTATGACTTGAGAAATAGATCCTTTGTGGGTCTATGATTGAGGGTCCCACATGTAACCGCTCTAGGATTCCATGCGAGACAACCCTAGCACTTTTGTGTGGGTCATCACTGAGCGATCCTCTGTGGGTCACCACCAAGAGATCCTATTTGGGTAAGCACTGAGCGATCTTATATGGGTCAGCACCAAGCAATCCTATGTGGGTTAGCATTTAGGGATCTTTCTTGGATCTGCCTCTTAATAGAGTAAGATGATTTATTAGTTACATCTAATCTTCTTTACTACTGTACATAAGTTATACCTACTGCGAACTGAATTCATACCTGTGTGGTACATCCCTTTGTGGTAATACCATGGTGGTATTCTTCTATGTGACGTACTTGTGTGGTACTTACCGTAGTGGTAATACATACTTTTTAGAATAGTTGATCCTTGGGATTTTAGGATGGACCATGTGTTTCATCATGATTGAGGTGGGTATACATGATAACTTAGTTATATGTATGGGAATATATCTAAGTAGGGTTTTCAGTTGACTTTATAATTTATGGTTTATCCTTTTTGGATTTTGTGAGACCTTGCGGGTCTCAGGATCCCAACTGAGTATTGTTATACTCACCCATGCATGACCTATACTTGCCCTTCATTGTGTTGGGTGTAGACGACAGAAATCTCTGAATAAGGATGAGAGTACCGGGATTGGAGGTAGCTCGGAGGTGGACCTTAGATGGGGTGTACCACAGAGACGACTGATCTAGAGATGTACCAACCATTCAGGTAGGATCCTTGTTGGGCGTTTACAGGAGCTGTTGTAGTTTACTTGTACTTTCAGTTTCTTGGGCATTCTAGTTGGGCATGTATTCTGGTCCCTTTTTACATACTGTACTCACTCTATTTACTTCTCAGTTTACTTGAGTTCATATCTTGTTGTGTGTGTGGTTTTTTATGTCAATGGTTATAAAGGCAATGCCTTACATGTTTTAGGTAATATGCATTTGGTGCTAATCGCCAGGCCCTGGCCAATTGAAGCGGGCTTGGTGTAGGCCTGGCACAGGCCCCGGGGGATGGGTCGTGACAACCACGCCCCAGTTGAGTTCCCAGGGAACACCCAGTGGTCAGCTTCTACATACTCCTTCTCCCCTCGGTGAAGTGTGTGGTTATTGTCCCTAATTCTAGAACTACCCCTCATGGCACTATTTCTACGGCGGGAACTAGAAATTCCCACCTACACCATACTAAGCTCAAACAGATTATCAGAACTAACACTAGAGATTCCCACATACTACAAAGATAAATCAAAACAACCCAATTCCCAGAATATAGGAACGATGACTTGAAGACCATAACAGAAATTGATGTGGTTGCCTCCCCACCATTCAGAACCTTGATGGGACATGTTCTTGAGACCTACTACACATAACCATTACCATTGATGAACTAGGATGACACCCATCTCATGGTAGATATCCTCATGAGTATATCCTCTCAACTACCTCATCCTTCTTCTAGACATCAATGTATGTTGTAAAGGTAATTGGAGTTATTGTATACTATAGAGAAGGACAAAGTATCTCATCGTGAAATCTCACATGATACTCTACATTTGAGAAAAGATATGGAAAAAATGATGTAGATCTATGAATTTGTTCCCGGATCTCATACTGACATTATTTCCTTATAGAGGGAGTGTAAATTCTACCACTTTTCAGGCTTCATGGTAATTGAAAGAATATCTTCCTGGAAACCAATATCCAAATAATTCAAAATATCTTTGGCCTCCTTCATCTCCCCCAGGTAAAGCATCCACCACTAAAGTGTAGCTCCATGCATCTTGATCACATTAAAGGGAATGAAATTACCTATCATATCCCTGACCAAGATGATGGTGAACAAATTCTCCTCAATCCAACTCTATGTCTCCATGTCGGAAAAATTATCATCTTACTACACTAGAGTCAATCACTCGATATCACATTATGTTTCCATCCACTGGTAATCCACCCCACTAGTTCAACCTCCTGTCGAATGACTTAGTCAGACTTATGATCCTCTACTATCTGTAATAAAAAAGAACGATGACTAGGTGCCATTGATTAAGGTAAAAATGGATTTCCTAATATCGTGTAGAATGGAATGTTGTTATGGTTCATTTTAACTCATTATTTTTAATATTAAATGAAACATTTATTACAAACTAGAAAATAGTCATTATGTTGCATGTATATTTCCTAGGGAATCTACCCTAAAAATAGTGTAGCCTCACTTGGCCATAGGTAGTCTTTGTTTCCTTACATCAATTATGTGGGCCTTCAAATCCAGCCTCCCAGCCAGTCATCCCAATCCTATGTCACACACTAAGATAACCTAAAACAATTTCCCTATTATCCCATGAGATGCTCACAGTTCCTAAATCCAAACACAATCATATCTCTCAACCATCTCATTTGATATTAATTTTTCATGTCCCCTCTCTTTAAAGATGCACCTCCTATACTGGAAATGATGGAAGTGTGATAATAACCCTTGAGTCATACTCCATAAAGCCTTGTGGGGGAGACCAATGACATGGGCATACGAGTCTTACAAATTGGGAGGCATTACACATATTATAGTAACCATGATCAGGAGATAAGATACATCAACCTAAAAATATCTCTATGATTTATAAAAAGAATAACCAAATTCCATCCAACATGCATCATTAAAGACAAAATGCTTCAAATACAATTAAAATATTCAAAGTAAATACCAAAAAGTAAATCTAACCAGTGATAAAAAAACCATCCAAAATCCCGAGCTAGTAATTCCCATCACAATCCCTATAGTTCTCTTGTAAACCTAAATGTTCATTTATAATGTATGGTGTGAATACAAGTGTACTCAATAGGAAAATCAATGTCTTTTATTCACAAGTGGAGAAGCATAATATTGGCCATGTGAAAAAATAACTAATACCATTAACACCTAAAAAGGTAAAATAGTAACCCCAACCACATAAAATGCATGCTCACCAAATAAAAAATCATGTAATGTGATATAGATCACATCAATGATGGGGTACCCAAATCCAAATTACCACTGTTTATCAACTCTCACACCCACATGGAACATGCCATGGAACTCCTAACTTATATGAAAGTACTATGTCACAACCCTCCCATAAACACATTGGCCTCACAGCTAGTCCCAAAAACTGGGAAGTCAAAGCTCAACAAATCTCACCCTCCCAAACCTAGGCCTCCATTACACATAAAACCTAAAAAAACAAGGCACCATGTGATGTCGTATCCCGAAAAATATGTATGATCCCAACACATCTCATCCAGAAGACACATTGGAAACCAAAACTAAGCCCATCTTAAAGAGACCAAGGAATCACAACTTTCAGGTACAAACCTAGGCCTCAGAAACAACTACCTATCAAAGGAATCAGGGGATATCACCACCTGGAATAGGGAAAAAGGAAGAGTATGTGGCCAACCATCCATCCCCCCACAAGAATTTTTTGGAATGACACCCACCCCCCGAGAAAATGGTACTTATCAACACATAGTTCTCAAATATGGTGGGGTTCATTAAAAAAATGGAATGTATATGTATATATATATATAATATCAAACAATAAAGCCAAACATTTTGGATCTTAATCATATAGTCATACACAAATTAATACTATAAACTATACTGCTACCTATTAATTAATTATTTAACACAAGAAACAATCAATTTAGATGTTGATAAATAAAAACCATCCAGAAGAAGACACAACTGAAACATTCAATCTGCACACTCCATTAACCCATTATCATTATTTATTAATGAAACCATTTATTCAATCCATCCCAACTTAAGAAACTAATAACCATATCATGAAACAATCCATAGGAAAAACCCATAAAGTGGAAGATGAACCATACTAAAACAACTCTCAGTAAATTTCTACTCCCTTCAAAAACCATACCAACCACTTCCTCTATCATTACTCAATGTCATTTGAACCAATATGTACACTGAATTAGAAAACCCCCAAATCCCATCCAAATTTAGAAACACATATCATCATGAGAAAACTAGATAGGATCATTGTATAACTACACCACACCCATTACACCCAGTAACATAATCATAGAAAGTGATGAACTTACAACTCTACTACACAAACACATCCCACCCATTCAACAATACATAAATATCTCAATTTACGATTCCATCAATCCACTCATACCACAACACCATAAATCTGTTCGATAAACCCCAACACCACACAAACAGAAAAGGAAAAAGGCAGAAAAAAAAACACCACACAACACACATCCATAAAAAACATGTCCCGGTGTATTCAGATTTAGGAAACACACATTCATTAATTCTATATGATAGATAAAGGGATATAAAAAATGATTGATAATGTGGAATCCATTTAAATAAATGAATATACACTATTAATAAAATGAATACATATAACTGTTTGACACATGATCAACAAAAATACATCACAAGTAATCTCAAGTGCACACACCAAGATCCCCAACAACCACTATTTTCTATAGGCATATAGCCTATATAGATCACAATATCAATAAACAATGAAACTGATTCATGAAACACATTCCCTCAACCACTATTTATTATATTAAAACCGATTCAATTATCTTTATTAAATTTTGATTCATCTGCCATCACATGGGAAATATTCATATAATGAGCGAGCATTAAACCCAAATTTTAGGGACAAATATATTCCTTCACTAGAAATATATGATTAGGACCTCCACCATTCACTAAGAAGTGGGTGTTATGCTCCAGGGAAGTAGAATCCAATGGTGCAACAAAGATACACTACTGCATGGGGAATAATGATTTCCAGATGTTTGAGTGTCATGAAAATATATATAAATATAATTGTGGAATGGTGTCTAGTATTGATGGAATAGATCCAGGACATTAAATGTATGAACCCATGATGAAATTCCCATCAAAATAATATCTTGGAAACATGTTTGGTAAACTAAAGCCTCCTGATAATTAGTAAATTAAATATATTTTTCACTTGTTTTGAAATGGAATAAAAAAAATTAAATATTATTTTATTCCAAATTTATATATGATAAAATTTTTAAGGGGTGAATCTGGAAAACTAGGAGAACCCAAAAATATTTACAAACTATTGGAATTGACTCAACATTTGATGAGTCACTATTGCGATTAACCAGTGTGTGAGTCACTAATGGATGAATCACCACTGGATGAGTCACTAGTGCAAGCTAATAGTGATGAGATACAGATGCAGAGTCACCATTCGGTGACTCCCCATTCGAAAAGTCATTTTTCATTGATTTGTCATTTGACGAGTTACAATTCAGTGTGTCACTATTTAGTGAGATTCCACAGTGACTCACCATCACAACCCACCATCAGTGAGTCACTGTTGGGAGTCACTATCATTAATCACTCTCAAGAAGTCACCGAAGTGACTCACCATCAACGAGTCACCGTTGCGAGTCACATATAGGATTCACCATCACGACTCACCATTAAAGAGTCACAGACGTGACTCACCGTCTGCGAGTTGACGTTGTCTATCACCAAATCATCTCACCATTAGTGAGTCACTAATATGAGTCCCCATTGAAAGCCACCAATGTGATTCACAATTCTAACCCACTGATTTGGGCTCACCATTTCCACCTATCGGTGGAAGAACCACCATTATACAAGCTACCATTAGTGACTCACTATTACTACTCGCCAATAGAAAAAATGAATTTTTAGAAAACTCATGAAATGTGTCATTGTTTCCTCCTAGAACACCTAAAACACATGAATTTCGTCAATTAGTGGACTGATGTGTTCTAGGAAATTACATGGATTGAAAAACTCTTCATGGATTGAACACATATAGTTTAAAACAAAAGGTCCCCTAATCCACTTATCACGGAATGAACAACATATAGAAGTTTCTAACCTATAAGAGGAAATCTATGGAAAATATTAAAAATATCCTACCAACATTTAGAATCCCAAAAAATATCATTTTAACAAAAAAATACATGTATTATTAAATGTGATAGTGCCATTGTTGTGAAAAATGCAATCACTTCAACTAATGTAGTTCATGAAAAAAAGTTTTGATAAGAACAATTATTATCCATTAAATTTATATGATCAACTTATACAATTCTTATTCTATGTGTTTCTTCAAATCATTTAAGTATACATAGAAAAATTATTTACCGACAAAAATATAATATATGGATTTATAAATAATTAAACAATCATGAGATTAGTGTATCCTATGTATGTCTAACATTACTGATTAAAATTGTTGGGAATGAACATTCTATAAATATTGAATTTATTTGTTTAATATTTTTCAATTTAATAATTTGAGTAGACTTACTCTCTCAACATTAAATTATTATCAATTATTTATTTGATGAAATATTATTTCATATACCATACAATCCCACAATTACATATAAACAAAAGAATTATTTGGAAATTCCAATTAAAACTAATCCACACTATGGGCACTAATATTGGTAACGACGGATAACTTTTTTAATTTGTTATAAAAATTTAATAGTTATATTATTCTAAAATTTAGTGAATATGGTGATGAAAATACAATTGATTTGATTAATCTTCCCCGAAATGTTAGGGTTGAGTCTTTAATTGAACTCATATGTGGGGAATTCCCTATATCATATAGCTCTTAAAGAATGAACTGTAATAAATTTAATGCAATGAATATGAAATTAAACAAAAATTTAAAGAAAGGTTATTATAGATTAATCATTCACAATGAGGTTAAATTTTCATTTTTTAAGAGTTGGGATGATTTTATGTATCCTTGTACACATTATAATGTGTAAAACAAGATCATAGTCATCCAATTGTATCAACTAACTTATATTACTAGATAACACATGAAGAATATTATGGAATCATAGTTCTGAAAGGATTATATTTAATTATGATTTCTTGAACTATGTGTAAGGATGAAGGATTTACCAAAAACATATTTTGATAAAATATATCTACAAAATAATATCATTTTTATTACTTATAGACCTATAAATTCTAATCCAATATTTAAGATATTTTAGAATATGTCTTTTACATATCATTTCTATATATATTTCTTAGTACTGATAGATTTTTTGACATTTATTTAATTATAAAGGATTATTGTGAGGGATTCATTTGATTGGTATAAAAAGAAATAAAAAATTATATTTTTCCAAAATAATGAGATGTTGAATGTTTTAATATTGAATATAATTGTTTGACATTCAATCCAAATCAAGGATATATCTTTGGATTCATGAATGACAAAGGTAATTGATGAATGGTACATAAAAATTATTATAATAGATATCCATTGTTTTATATAAATTTCATGATAATATCATTAATTGTTGGGGAATCTATAAGTATTTCCAATTTCATTAAAATTCATATCTTACAAGAGAGTATTGTTTTTTATATAAAAACAATTTTTTTAATAATTATATGATCTTATTTGAATCTATACCAATAATCACATGACCCTTTAGTGGATAAGATCTGGTTATACACTCCATTTATTTAATGATGATATTTGGTAATATTATCATAAATATGATAAGGTGATAGACACTGACATGCGTTAATTAATGTAAAATTAGAAAATTACACTATAGGTTATATTAAACTATAAAATAAAAAAATTACATTCGTGATCTAAATAAAATATGCATGTCATTGTATTATATAGACAAATATATTCATATGAATATAATAACAAATATATTCACCTATAAAGATATGATTATGTTGAAAATGATATATTTTTTGATAATGGTTGTTTATTTCTCAATACATTGACATCACAATATGATAGATATCCTAGATGTTAATCTTAGTAGAAATGATCAATTAACATTATAAATGATATGAATTAGTGGTGGACCATTTTTTTGATATGTCAATGATGTAATTAGAAATGAATATATAATTGAAAAATTCAAACATTTACCAAAGAAACTGTCAAATAAATATTTATGTGATGATAAATGTGGAATAAGTTGTGATATGTAAAAAAAATATTTTTTAAAACCTTACAAAGTTATATAGTTTTGAATATAGATTTATATTATTCAGAAAAAAAATAATAGTTTCCAAATAATAATAAATCAAGTAAATGAGTTATTGGATGATTCAAATAGACAACCTTTCATTATCCACCCATGATGAATAATATTTGAATATATCTATTAGATAAAATTTGGTTGGATATAATGATTTTTGATATTTTTTTATATATCATGATTATAAATAATATAGTGATGTAATAATAAATTTTTTAATTCCATTATTATAATATAACCATTAACAATACCCTCATAGAAAAAATAAAACCACCATAGGGATATAATCATAATTATTCTTCAGATATTACATGAAACCAATTTAATTAAGACAAAATTTGATTATACTAAAAATAAATATTAATTCTGTTTTATTTTATAGGATTAATTACATTATTAACACATAATCATACATAAAAAATATGGTAATATTTGGAAGACATTCAATTTTTTTTTCTCTAATTCAAATACAATTTTTAAAAAATTGTTCTGTATATTTCGTGAATAATAATTAAAAATTATTTTATATTTTACTTAAATAATAATGTAAATTATATTATCCACATAGATTATTCACTGAATTTTCGGGTTGAAAATCATAAATTAATCTTGTTATCAAACAATAATCGCATCTAGTTACGTATAAAATTGTTACTATATCACTATCTTTATGGGATGTGATGTGGAACTCTATAAATATAAGATAAATATAAAGTGAGAAGTAATTTTCAACAACATCCACTATATAAAATCTATTTTATGATCTAATAAAACTAAATAAATACACATTCATAAAATTTTAAAAAAATATCTATATTTTGAAATTTTGATGAGATCTATTGTTTAATGTCATTGATATTATTTCATTAGGATTTTAATAAGAGTTATTTTCATGAGATTAATGTCAAAAATATTATAAATCCCATGATATATTAGTCCCTTCAAAACTCAATATCCATTAAAAAATTATTTTTATTGTTTATGTTTCACCGAAATATCTCATAAGTTTACAACATTTTCTATGCATCACTTTTTAAATGTATACACAATTTCAATCACACGTACTAAACATGGAGGTTGTAAAACATTAATATTTTCACCCAATGTGGAAAAACCATTTTTCATACTGTATCATTTTGATAAATATCTACCATGAAATATCACTAACATAGTCAATGATTTCTGAAGAAACAATATAATGAGAAAATTTCTTCTGATCATACAAATTTAGTTAGAATGATATATCAGCACCAATATTCATCAATGTAATATATTCCATAGGGTAAAATTTTATACATGGGGAGTTATTTTTATTCCATTTTGTAACCATGAATTAATCATATATAACAACCATTTTTTGTAATTTAATAACTTGTTATATGAACTATATAAGTATAAAATAATTTATTTATTTATTTAATAGATATATTACAATATAAAATTTAATAGACCCAATTTCAGGATGCATGTGTAGTGAACGACTATGAGAATATGAAAAAAGTATTTAATATAAGGAAAAAAGATTCTTAAACGAAGAGAATATTATCCACCAAAATTAACCATAAATATAAAATCCTCTTTTATAAATATATATAAATTTATAATGATATAATTTTGGTATATAGTTTTACGAATGGAGTAAGAATAATGGCATTGGAATGGGATGTATAGAAATTATGAAAAAGGTAATGTGGAAATTAAATTACCATTATTTATATATTATCAGTGGGATTTTATATAACCCATAGAAATATTATTGTTATCATAATATATATGTACCAAATTTTTTCAATTGAGTAACATATTATTAAATAAAATTTTGAAAAAAAAAATATATATTAAGATCCATTATGAAAATAAGTAACAATAATAAAAATTGAAATCATTTATTATATAAGAAATAATATTTATCCAAAAAATATAAATAGAAAACTTATTATATTAAATTATCTATATTTATATTTTTTAAAATATTATTAAAAATTTGGAAAAATATTATGTCATATTTTTTATTTTGATGTGAAAAATAGGCATGTGGGTTGATATAAATTTTATTGAATATTGAATATGTCATGGTTAATTTAAAAATGTATTAGTATGTGATAAATTGGGAAAATATATCTATTCATATAATGACAAATATCCATTTAAATAATATAAGAATACCCAGTTGTAATTGTTGTCATCATTACCCTCCTTCCATTTTTAATTTATGGTTCACCATCAATCAATATAGAATTTTTAAAAAAAATTATCAAAATATTATTTACATAAATGAAATAGAATTTAATATAAAAATTATCCCCATGCTACACCAATTTAAAAGCACACATTGTATTTTTTATCACCATAATATATCATAATTACTTATTTTACATACCATTTATTTTTTTTAATTCAGTAGATAGAATAATCATTCCCACAACATTGATTGAAAAATTATCCTTTAAGGAGGATCTAATTATTCTACTATTGAAGTGGATTCCTATATCTATTAATAAAAACTATGTGTATATCCCTTATTTATATAGTTCTTTCATCTATTAACTATTGAATGGATCAATGATATTACTACAATATATATTCCTCCATACAACTTTTTCCCTATCATTGAATTCATATCTTTATATAATAACTAATGAGAAACAATTTGTTTAGATCTACAAATAAAACTCATGAAATAAATTGATATATACCTGCTACATATTAAAATTAATGGAATCCTCCAAACATCATATTGTTACAAATCTAATAAAAATATTAATATTGTAAAAGAAAATTTTTTAAAAAAATGTTAGTGTTAGTTTGGAAACAATTATAGAACCAAGAATATTTATTTTTTACAATGAAATAGTTATTAAAATGAAAATAATATGATAATATATATATACATAATGAGGTTATATATATCCACTTTCAGCATTACAAAAAATAAATTTATCATGAAATGATGAAATAAATGGATAAATTCATTATAACACACCATGAAATTACAATTATTGAATGAAATATCATTATGGACACATATAATATCATCCCCATTTAAATTACATCATTTTAAAAATTAAATATAACTATTTCATTACTATTAATACTAAGAAGGTATTTAGCTTGATTAATACTATGATTTGTATTTCCATCACCTTAAGAATTATACATTGATTATATCATTGAAGTACATGTATCAATTATCAGGATAACATGGAGTAGTAGTGATGATCACATTAGGAGAATATATTTTCCGAATTTTTTTACCATTTGATTTCATTCATGCTTTTGGATTGAATGTTTTTCCATTTAACAGTTTAAATGGAAATCTATCATCTGCATTTTATTACTAGATGATTTTTTGATATAATTATACTAGTATAATTCCATGAGTCAATGATAGTCTTTTATTTTCAATAATGGACCAACCATATTTTATCTCCACATAGTACATATAAAAAATGACCATTTAGGTAAATATCATCATCAAATTTCTAAATTATAAATTTTTATACCTGTTTAAAAAATATAATTTGGATATAAATTTTATAAAGTGTTATTAAAATATTAATGGATAATATAATTTTCTTCAATCATTAATTTTTTATTTCTCGTAGAAAAATATGTTTTTTTCATTTTCTAAAAAAATTATCTCAATCTATTACATATGAGTATTTGGGATTAGGTTTGGTTGGTAGAAGCCACTATAAAAAAATTCGATGATTATGTTGGGGGTGGATGGGAATATTAACAACCCCATCTAAATTCATATTTGTATAAATTAAAGGGCATTTTGAACTACACCAACTGATTTCTGAACCAGTATGCGGTTCACAAACCCCTCTAAAAAATTTTGAATTATTTTTTTAATATGCGTTTGAATTTTCATGGTTGTTATATAAAACATTTCATTAAATAAATAATTAGTGGAAGTAAATATTCAATTATTGGGACTATATGTAATGTTAAAAGAGATATATATACATATATTATGTTTAATTTTAGAGACGCATCATATATGTGTGTGTTTGTATTATATGTGATTTGATTTATTTATGAAAATAGTGGGGTTTCACAACCCCCTCTTATATCTTATATTTCAGGGGGTTGAAAATCTATAATAATCTAATAGAGTAAAGGGTCAATTAAACCCCCTATTATGTCATACATTATTGGTGGTTCAAAAAAATCCTCTAATCACTAACATTATAGGGGGTTCACAACACATCAAATTTAAGAGAATAGATAGGTTTTGAACCCCCACTATTTTCTTAAAAAAATTATAATATATATATATATACTAAAAAATAAAAAATTATTGTATTTTAATATAGTATAACATTATATATAAATATAATAATAAAAATAATTTATATGATTGTATTTAATAGTTTTTAAATGAATACATAAATACAATATTATATTATCCTTATACATTATTATACTGTTTTGTCTCAAATTATATTTCATATAATATATATTATTATCTAAATTCAAAAATAAATTATATAAATATAAACACATATAGAATTATTTTAATAAAAAAATAAAACAATTACAGTTTTTAAAATAATAATAATAATAGATTATAATGATATATATATATATATATCCACATACATATAATTAGAGGATTTATTGTATCCCCTATAATTTATAAAATTGTAGGAAATATATAAAAACCAATTAGATGTTGTTTTAACCCCCACTAATATTTTATAATATTTCTAAAATTTAACAGATTATAGAATGCTTTTGTATGTGTCTTATAATGACATTATAAATTGGTATTTCAATATATTATAAACAAAATATATAAACTAACTATATAAATGAAAATATATATTAAAACATCAATGTAATAATATGAAAATAAGTATATAAATATATATTTATATTATATTATACTACATATATAATTACATAAATATATACATATGCTATGATTAAATATATAAATACATTATATATGTAAATATTTTAATAAATAAATAAATTTATTGAAAATTACGTATAAGTATCAGATTTATATATAAAATTTAATTGGGTGCACATGATAGATGATTATAAATATATATTTAGATGTATAAAAATTGATAAAACTTTATCTATATTTAAATATTATTTTATATTATTTTTAATTATATAATATATATATTTTATACCTTATAATTTATTTATAAAATGAATAATATACTATATTCATATAAATATGTAATATATAAATATGTTAATATTTTTTAATTAGGTACGTATAATTATAATATATATAAAATATTAATATAATTGGGTAATATTTAAATATATATAATTGTAATAAATATGTTTATTCAAATAAGAATAAATAATTACAAATAAATATATAATTACTCATTTATGATTGTGTGTGTGTTTGATATAAATTTATGTATAAATAAAAAAATAAATATTTTTTAAAAAATATATGTAAACATATAATTGATAGAGGTATGTAGAAGAAATATATATGCACAAATAAATTTATATAAATATTAATATACATTTATGTATTTAAATATACATATTATTTAAAATTTAGAAACCAAATTAATATAAATATAGTTAGAGGTTATTCATTTTTTGTATTTAAAGATATTATGAAAATAATTATTTTCATAAACATATAAATATATATAAACATAGTAGTAATAATTATACTAACTAAAGATGATGTATCATAGTGGCTCATACAGAGCAAGATCATTGATGAAATATAAAATCAATTCCCACATGGGTCTTATTTTATCACGGTTGGGCCGAATTTGTTGGATGAGATACATGGAGCACTGTGAATGTTGAGGTAGTGGGGAGAACACATTTTTACTGCAAGAGGAGTGGAGGGGTAGGAGGGTTACGAAAATGGAAACATGATGAGCCTAGGGTTGGATGGATAAATTGTAAAAATATAAACCCAATAGATGAATATTTTAATAGCTTCCCTGAAATTAACCACAATTATTAGAGATTAAAAAACCACTAATGTTTTCCTATTATTTGTGGTTTCAAAATTCTCTAGCATCATTGATTTTTCTCAACTAGAGGCGGTTTCAACTACCTATAACATCATTCATATATTACTTGTTTTAATAATGAAATCTAACCCAATAATTTCTAGTAAATTTATGTCAATGTTAATGGGGTTTTAATCCCCCTCTGATGTTACTTCTACTTAATTCATCTTGATTTTACCAACTATTCCTCAAAATCCCATCTAACAAAAGTAAGGCAACATGTTAGTGACGATTCCTCACAACCACTAATAATTTATTTAGAAATGGTTTTAACACCGTATAGCCGATATCTATATACTATTAAGTTTTTTTGTAATCCTATTATCATTAATTAGAACAAATGTATGTTTTAGAAATTTTATATTCAATATATCTGATAAAAAAGTCATGGTGTAAGAAATTTTGGACCTCCAAACATCTTTCCTAAAACATGGAAGTGGTAAATTGGTTTTCAAACAATTTTAGTTGTTGTGGTAATGGAAAATACTCCCTGGGTGCTAAAACCCTTATCAAAGATCCCATTGTTTGTGCTATAATTCTTTACATTAATATAATATAAAATAAATTTCATCTCAAAGGACTGATCAATTTTTAAGTCAAGGAAAACTATATACATACATGAGTCTTATGTTATATTTTAATACACAAATTATAACATTATTTTTTCTTGGATAAATTTATTCCTTTTAGAATTCTCAATCCAATTAGTCATTGAAATATTCACAGTATCCATAGGAATATAAAAAAATGGTGTTCACAAATGCTCAGTATGTGTAATGCATTTGTGAATAAACAATAAATAATTGAGAATAATCAACATATAAATGAAAATAACTAAACAATAATTTCATTTAAATAAGTAGATAAGTAAAATTCAATATATTAAGGTAAATAATGAAATATAATTTACATTTTTGAAAAAGCCGAATGTGAAATAAATTAACTGATAATGTCATGGAGAATATCTATTGGATAATAAAAAATTAAAATAATGTAAATGCATATAGATTTTAATCTATGTATCATTGGAAGATGAATCCTTTACAATGAATACATTTCGGTAGATGTTTTAAAAAAAATGGTATAAACTAATTCTCCATAATATAGGAAAATGATTCTTCTCTTTATTCCATCAATGTATAAAGGGTATACATTTAAAATTCCATAAAAATATCATTCAAGTCCAAAACCTTAATCATCTATCAAATAATTTAATTTATTCATAAATAAAGTGCCTTATCAAATTTCAATATTGAGTATTGAATATGGAATTATCAATATTACCCAAAATAATAAAATTAAATTCAATGTGATCCACATATGAAAATGTAATATTTTGTAGGAAATAATAATATACATGATAAATAATGTGATTTTTTGGGGAAATATAATGTTTCATTACCACAAGAATATGAACACCACATGGGATGTAATAAAATTAGAAAAATAATTAAGTAGGTGAATATAAATATATTCTGTATCAATAATGATCATAAATTTTCCCAAAAAAGAATGATGATAGTATCTATACAATACACCCCAAGTGGAGAATGTGTAAAATAATTTTTTTTTCATTTATGGAAATAAATTCCTCCAAAATATCTTTAAAAATATTCACCAGCAAAATATAAAATTTATCTTGGAGAAAACATTTACAATACTACAACATGTTTAAAATCATTTTTATTGAATTTTTTTTCTTAAAAAATATAATTACTAGAATAATGAGGATAATATTCCTTAAAAATGTCAATTACAACAAAAAAAACGATTCAATTAAATCATGGTCATGTCACAAGGAAGTTCTATACATGATAAAAAGATCATTCCATTTCATAGTAAAAATTTCTAAAATTTGAAATATTAACAAATACAAAAGAATATTCCATAAAAAAACATAAAAAACAGAAAATGTGTAAAAATTTAATTAAATAACTCACTTTGAAAATGATAAATAAAAAATATTCAGACCATTTTTAGATTTTTTTTGAAATTATATAACTTTATGAGCGAAGAGAAAAAAATGTTTGATTTTATTAAAAAAATTATTAAAAATTTCTACCACCAAATAGCATAAAAAGGATACTATAACATGAAAATTATCATGAATAACCAAATTAGGTGAAATATATCAGTTTTATCAAAAAAAATATTATATAATTTCTTTTAAAGTAAATTTGATAAAAACAATTTCAATTAAAATGGGTTTTTAATGATATTGTAATAATAATTATAATGTTAAAGCGAGAATTAGTAAATGAAATAGTTATGAGTATCAGTTATAAATCATCATAAAACAACAATAAATACGAAAATATATCATCATGATTCATTATAAACATAGTAATTTACATTCATTACCATCAATGATGTAATATAACCAAATGAATAGAAATTGATTTTTGAATTTACATTACCATGTGATATCATTATGATTGAATCTCAAAAAAATAATATAATTAGAATTTAAATAAAAAATAGGATGATAATAGTATGATACATGATATTAAATTTCATCTGTGAAATATTTATACCATATAAATGTAATTAGATGCATAACATTAAAATACATCTCATTAAAATCTAATTGAAATGAGCTCCCTTACCTTACACTTCCTTTTGGGTGAACATTATTTATCCTCCTATATATTTATTTTATGAATTATTTTAACTTGATCTATAACCATATAAATATTTATAATATCTTATATAATAATTTTACAATATCCAATCACCCATTCATTGATGATCTTTTATTATTTTCATTGTTTCATGTGTAAATCTCCATGTATACTCATGTGTATCTACTTATTAATGCTAAAGAAATCACACACATTATATAGTTAAATATTCTATAGAATAACAATAATTAAATAATTAATAAATCTATATATATATCGTACTTTTAAAACCAATAATTAATGATGTTTATGAAAAATGATGTATGTTATGAACCATGAGATTGTAGGACATATGTATGCATATAAAACCATTCGATTTTTCAATGACAATTATGGAAGGGAGTTAATAAAAATTATAAATTTATATAATGATAATAATATTATATATATACCATATTATATAGTTATATATATCATACACAAGGTGGGGTGATGAAAATGGAGTTGCATCGCTCAGTGAAGGTGTTCGTACAAATGTAAACCGACAATGCTCTCATATTTTCCTAAGTGAAAATGAATGAAAGAAAATTATGCATATTCTCAATATATAATGACAAATATATCAGGAATATATTTATAATTTCTATATTATCACATAAAATCATTATCATTATCTTTATTACATTCAATATGAGGATTTGGTGAAATAAATACACTACGCTTCGCAATGAGGTAGTCTGTTGTACTTAAAAGTGATTTTATCAAGAATCTGAGCGAATGGAAGGTATATCGATATTATATATAGTTCCTTAAAGTGGTATAATTATGATAAAAATTTCATATATATATTTTATATCAATAATAATTCCCACCATAAATATGTGTAAATAAAAAAATGAATGATGTAGGTTCACAAGGATGTAATCTACAATACCCACAAAGGACGATTTCATAACCAATTTGATGGAAGGGGATACAGTTACATGAAAATAACTAATTATAAAATAATTCCATTTCCTTATATATAGTTAATTTTTATAATTTTTATAATTATAAAAAATAATAATATGTGGATAAATAAAAAATGCAAAGACCCTTATTGACAAACATTATCTCATCTTCAGGTATCTTTATTAGGTTTGTTCTAAAGCTATCTAATGATGGATTCCATCGAAAAATAAGTATTTTAGGATCCCAGAAGGGAATTTTGGAAACTTTTTGGGGTGGGTATTGTCTAAAAATTTTATTTTAATGTTTTATGTTTGGATGAGAGGTGGTGGCCTTTTATAATTGTGGTCCGTGGAACGCTTGTAATATTGTGAAAAAGAGATTTCTAACCACGTTTTATTGTCATAACATATCCTTAATAATCAACAATTAATTATTTTAAAAGTAATATGTTCAAAATAATTCCTGAAAAAGGGTTTAAAAAATATTCCGGGTTATATTTAACCTTGTATTCTAAGTTTAACATTTAATTAAACTTATTATTACCATAATCATTGTAATTAATTTAAATTTATTTCATAAATAATTTGAGTCAAAAATAATGATGAACTAATTATTAATAATAAAATATAGTTATTAAAATATATAACCCAATTTCCAAGTAATATTCAATTATTTGAACAATATTATTTTTAAAACAATATCGTAGATGAGATGAGATTTGATATTTTAATGAAGAAACATTCAAAAGATCAAAAAGTTTTTATATCTAACTTAAAAATAAAAAATATTATCATGAAATAAATTGGATTAATATATTTATGATTGAAATAAATTTACTTTGAATTCAATTCAATATTTAATTTAACATTATTAATCAATTAAATAAAATGTCCATTTTGATTAAAAATTCAATATTTTTACTATTCATAAAAGAATTTAAATTCCTAGATAAATAAGAAAACATAAACCTACGATAAATTTTGAGATCATGTTAAAAAATTGATGTTTATTTTTTAAATTAATTTTTCTTATGGGATTAATTATTAATTTTAAATAATGTCTCTTAGTCAAGATAAAACTATCCTATAAAAAAAATTTATTTCTCAAAAAACATTTTTTAAATTTATTTTTATTTTATTTATATTTAATATATTGGTAATAAAAATTTATAGAATACATATTTTAATAATAAATTGAATGATATTAATTCCTACCATTCCAATGTAAAGGTTATAAATATTGTATTAAAGAATAATTTTAATATTATATTTTTGGTTCACAAAAACCATATCATGCATTTAACACAACTATAACTGAAACTCATTGATTCATGTATCATAAGATATCTAAGAAATTTAATTTATCAAAAAATAAATATTATTTATTGTATTCGTATGTCACAATATCTAATAAGATATTTTTTGTGTTCGACATACAGTATTGTTTAACATCTTATTATTTTAGAATATAGTTGTGTTACATAAATCTATGTAGGAGAACATTATTGGAATGTGATGATATATACATGGAGGGAAAAAATTATTATTTTTATAGAGGTATTAAGATCATTGATAAAATTTAAATTAATTATAAATGTAATATTTAGGTACTCAATGATAAAAATCATATAGCTGTGAAAATGTCATTGATATAATCAGAAATTATAGTATTATGATATCATTTAATTTCATGAACATTTTGTCCTAAACATGAAATTTTTTTACTACCTTAGGAAATATACTTACATGTTATAATTTTATTTTAGAAAAAATTATAATTTGGTTATGCTTCTATCAATTTACAATTTATCCCTATACACCAATATATAAATAGAAAAAAACAAAAACAAATTAGTGACAAATCACTATAATTTACTTTTAACAAATCATAAGATCCATAATGAGTGACATGTTTTTCTATCTATCAATAAATTTTTTTCAATAAACAATATGGTTGATAAATTAATCATTAAAATATATACTATTTTTTACTAGTTCATCATTAATTTCTATTTATTATTATTATTTTTTAAATATTTACATAAAAACATTGAAAAATTAACCAAGAATTGCATTGGATAGTGATAGTAACAAAACTATAAACATCCATCATTCATGGGTTCAATCACCATTGCCTTTCCGAATGCGAGATGCTATCACACAATTTTATATTTTTTAAATTATATAAATATTATTCCTAAAAATATAAAAAATTTATGGACAAGACTATTGTAAATTTAATCATCAAATAAAAATAATTACTATGGTTTTCAATAAATCCAATTTTAAAAAAATTATAATAAAATTATTTAATTATTATTCTAAGGTCATTAATGATTGTATCAATCCTAATGGTTATAAATTTAATTTTAAAAAACTCCATTAAATTGAAATGTAATATTTCAAAAATAATTTTTACACTAAAAAAAATGATTTAAATAAGATTCTATAATGTTCATAATTATTGTCAACATTCATGACAAAATTCCTAAGAAATATGTTTTATGTAATTGGTATTGTTTTAAATCATAAACTCACTGCCCATTTAGGTATCCATAACTCTTATGTTAAGGACTACACATGATCTTCTAAAATTTAATTTAATCCATAGATGTTTCATTATTCATTATAAAAATACCATTAAAAAATAACTCAGTAATTCATTTCGAGAATACCACCAATATTATATGACATCCATTTTATTTGTACATAGTACCTTCCTTGGTATGTGGTATAATTGATGTAATTATTTTTCATTATCAATTATTATCTTACATATTGGATTGTAAATCAAATTTGAATTATTTTAAGCATACAAACCAATAGTGTTAATCCAGTTGAATAGTATGTCCTATTATCAGGTACAAGGTAATTCCCAAGTTATACCAAACATACCCTTTTTATATTTATAACACCTAGTTACCAATTTTCTATTTCCCTGTTCTCTTGAATTATTTATAAATGGATATACTTCCATGAATAACCGCATACCCTATTCTAATCCAATTCAATAAGATGTTATTTTATAGTTATATTAAAATTATATCATTGTGTTATGTTTCAAAAATTTATGCTAGCATAAATCTAGTATTCAGGATTTCTACTAAACGTTATTTGTTACTAACATCGGGTTCCTAGACCCCAACAACACAGAGCCTGTGGTGTGCTTTATTACCTTTCCATGGTATATGATAAATCAAAATCTAAAATACTAATTTAAAATTATATCATTGTTTGATGATGCAAAATATATGTTAGCATACATATAGATTTTGTGGTTTCTACTAAAAATTCTTTATTACTAATATTTAGTACACAAAACCCAACAACAAAGAGCCTATGTGGTGCTTCATTACGTTTCTATTATATATGAGAAATGAAAATATATACTTATTATTTTAGTAGTCATTGTAAAATAGACACATATATGAGTCTTACATTACTTTTGATTAAAAAATTACAAGATAATTTATTTTGAGGATAACATTTTTTCATAATGAAAATTACAACATATCAATTATAGTAAATGTAATGGGTTTCATGGAAATGTAAATAATTAATGGTGAACTCAAATTCAGTGTATGAGTTATGTTGTATGAAATAAATTCTGAATCAATGAGAATAATTTGATATTTGGTGGTAAATAATCTAATCACACCGAAAATTATAATAAAAGAATAATGAAGAAAGTATATGTCAACGTAACTAACAAAAAATATAATCTATTTAATCAATAACATATAAAGAATTGCATCTAGAGATAATGACATGATGAAAATATCCTAGATAACAATAATTACATTAAAAAATAAAATTCTTAAACATTAGATTACATGTTTCCATTGTACATAGAACAATTACCATTAATACTTTTCACATGATGGTTTATATAATATTTGGTGAAGACCATTTTAGGTGGGTTTAGCCAAGTGATTAATGTAATTAGAATACAATTTTGTTATTGTAATTATAATATCATATCTAAATAGATTATTATTCTAAATAAAAGTGTCATGTCCAAGGATTTTGTAGTCACAGTTAAGGGGGAAGAATCAGTTTTCACGAAATTTAGTCAATTAATTTTCACCATTTAATTATAACCTCTATCACCTAAAAAGATGAGTTGATTATACATACAATGATGAAAGTAAATGAATCAAAAAACACATTATTTTTACACGGATCAGTACAAATACCAACATCCATACCGTGTTGGATTGACACCAAACATTTATTATCCACTATAATATTTTTATCAATTAAAACTGTTCATGTAGAAACAAGTTATACACTCTAATAATCAAGATCATGTTGATTATGGTTATACCCCCCCCCAAAAAAATTCAAACTCTGGTGCCTCATTTTGTTAGACCCCCCAACTGGTCTACGGGTTAATCCCCCAGTCCATCTATTAGGACACTTAAACAAAAAGGTAGGCCCCCTAGTTACAATATCCAACATCTTATAAGGTATGATCCAATGATATGATAATAACATGATCTTCCTTCACAAACATTCTTGGTCAAAACTAATCATGTAAAACTTAATGTTCCTCGGAACTACTGTTGGCCTAGCTCAAATAATTCTAATCATGGAATATGATCAACTACTATAGTACTACACATCATAGGAAAACAATAATTATCTTTATTGAAGCCCCTGCATCATATAAGACTAAAAACACAGATAAATAAATTCTTTTTAATAACTGATTGTAAATGTATTTTTCGCTCAGTCTCCCAAACCTCACACTGATTAAAAAACATGCATTCCACCTATATTTTTTCAAATAATAATTCATTTATTTAATACATCACCTTACCTTCTCAAATTATTCATGCATTATTTCATGATCATATGAAATTCCTATGTTGCATTATTCAATGTTGAATATGTTTCACACTTCCTTTCAAGTACACCAATGAAAATTCACAAGCGCTTCACTTTTTTCTTCATGCATTAACATCTAATTCAAATATACATACATGTTTATTAATATAAACTGTAAATGGGTTTTCACACACCCTAGTATGCACAAAAACATGTGCAATACCATTGAGTAAATCTCAAGAACAAATTTCATACAATAACTCTTAGAATCCCAAATCTCTTTTTCTGAAGAATTTTTCCTTTATATATTATATTAATGTCCTCAATGTATGAAAATATAATCAAATACTTCACATAAAATTTATTAAACTAATTATTTATGTGTGGAAGTTATTATTCACCAAATACAGTCTGAGAACTCACTCTTCATGGATACTCAAAAACATTCACATAAATTTGACAAAAAATACTTCATTATTATTAGATAATTACAAATTCATATTATCTCCCTCGAGAAAATGCTTATTTATATTAAAAACCATGAGAACCTAGTTCATCATGCTAGCATGAAAGATCTCCTGTTCAATAGATTCATAGAAATTCATTCTTCACGAAGTAGAAAATGTGTTCCATGCACTGCATGCCTAATAACGGCCTTCATGTCTTCTTCACGTAAACAACTTATGTGATGAAACCTTTTCTATGTATTTCTATTCACGAGAATACTTCTCTCTAAAAATCATATCTCGAATGTGATATAAACGAACAATGATAATGATTATGAAATCTAGTATATATAAGAGTTTATCATTACGTCAGTAGCTTTCGGAATCATGATGATGCATTCATTACGTCATTAGGATCTAATATACAAATTCATATTTCAGAGTAGAAGGTCTTTTGAGAGAAATATTATAAAAATTTATCATGGATAAGACGATGTGGTGAGGTAAGGAATGACATAGATGAATTATGGACTATCAAACCATTATTGAGCTCGGTGTGTAAGTTGGTGGTCCTGATATTTCAATAGGATGACCTAAAAACTACAATGCATTCCCCATTAAAAAATGTTCCCACATAAAAACAACTAAAATTCAATATCTCCTTTATAATAAAAGTTATTGAATCTTTAGTTCAACAATTTCTATTCTCCCTCTTTGTAACCACACCTTACTGGTTCATTGTTGGCGCACTCGTACACCCACCTCTTCCACCATGCTACATTGCACGGTGGCGATCCACCATGCTACCTTGCACGGTGGCGCTTCACCACTAATAAGCCACAGTTAGGCATTCTTATGTTCCCAATAATTCCCTTAACCTCATTTTTGATGGTTTGGGTTGATCTCAGCCTCCAAAACATGGGCATTTGCTTCCCCCTTAGTTGAATTTCTTTGTGTGGATAAAACAGTTAGTGAACTCCATTAAAAAACAACCATAATACATAAATAGTAGAACAAAAATACAATTCCCCAAAACCTTTTGAAAAATAAAATATTTTAATGGATATTATAAATTCATTATTTAAAAAAAATCTATCATAGTTCAGAAATCATATTAGTTTTAAGAAATATAAACCAATTCTACAATAATATTCCATAAAAAGTCATCGACTTTATCATCTTCTTAGGTAATGTAAAATAGTTACCACTTCATCAAATCACATGACCACTTCAATCTCCCCTTTATGATTTGATTTCAATACCCACATCATTTTTTAAAATTCAATGAAATCTTATCTAGATTATTGGAAATAAATCCTATGTTATAATTTTGGAAAGGAATTATCATTTTCAAATTTTATAGTTTTAAAATATCATCTTCTTTGGGGACACATAATATCTGATTTTTTACTGAGATGTATGGAATCAATACTCTCTTCTAAAAGAGATAAAATTAATCATCTCTATGTCCTGGTGACAATTCTATTTGTAGAAAAAAATACTGATAAATTTAAAAATCAATGTGGTCATTAAACATCCTTCCTCTGTCAAAAATAATTGAAGCCTTTTAGTAATTGATTGAGATATTATAAAATAATCCATTATATACATCTCATCAAACATATTATAAACATTAAAGTGAATGTATTTATTTACCCTTTCATATAACATTTTACTTCTTTCAACATTTAAAAAATCACTCTCCTTTTAAGCATTTATTTTTCATAATGAACATGGAAATTTTAACCATCATAACTCAATGATTAAAAGAATCATTTTTAAGCCATTAAGAATTTAGAATTATTAGAATAATACCTCCATAGAACATCTAATATTCATATAATTCTAAATTATATAGAAATACCTGATAACATATTTTCTATTCTCCACCTCAAGAGAAGCATAAAATATGTATTCATCTTGATTGATTTTCATCGAGAATAAACTCCAGGAATCTTAAAATATTAATTTTTGATTTGTTACATAGAGAAAATATAATTCCAATAGTCATCCATGATGAATAAAAATTATTAATTATAGTCTCCACATGCACATAATTTTAACCATTAATTTCATTCATGAAAAATAATAATAAAATATATGATACTGAGGAGAATCTTCATTTTTCAATAATTAAAGTAATGTTCTTGTGAGATTATTATCAACCAAGAAATCTTGTTATATGAAAAAGGATTAATCATATTTTATTATAGTGAAATTTAATTTCCCACTACCCTCTCATTCATTATTTCCTCTTCCTATTTTTTCTCTATATTGTAAAACATTTTTTAGGATCATTCTTAATCATTACTCTATGTGTATACTTACTCTTTCAAAAAATTTAATTCAAAAATGATTTTATAATATTCATTAATAATTAATTTTGGCAAGATAACAATGTTGATTTTTTCAAATTATTTCCTAGAAAGAGTTCACCGACCACACAAAAATTTAGATTTTATCGTGTTATTACTTTTAGAAAACTTTTCAAATTCATTATTAGCAATTTCAATCACTTAATTTTTTTTATTTCTCTTATGGAATGCTTATTTCATTTATCAAGTATCCTACCATTAGAATGGACTTTAATGGCCAATTGACACTAGACCATGATTTGACCTTTCGTATGAAAATATTAACATAATTTAATTATTTATATACTATTCATATCATTCTTCACAAACTACATGGGTGTTGTTTGTTTAAGAACATATTTATTTTTTTGAAAACCCACAGCTAACATGTCAACTTATTCACTTACCTCCTTCACATTCTATTGTGATATTCTACTCATATCAACAAATTATTTTTTCATTACTGGTACATACCAGTACTCAACATAACAGTGAAAAATTCTATTGCAATAATCACATACATTTTCAATGTCTTCATTGTTTCTCATGATAGATTGATTCTCTTTATATGAAATATTATCCTGATTTGATAGTTCTAAATATTCATCTTCATTGACCCCCCAATATTTAGGCATTTTTTAGATTTCATACAACGACATATTGTGCCAACATTTAATTTATTATTTACCAAACATTCAACATCACCAATAGTATCCAACTAATCATGACTTCTTCTTATGTGACTAGTTCTGAAAAAATATTATATTTTGATACTTTTGTGTATCAAATTTCTTTTTTTGTGATTTAATTAGGAAACAAAATAGAAAAACATGATCACATTCATCATTGTAGATGTTATCGATTCCTATGTACTTCTCTTCACCAAGGTTTTCCTAGATTTAAATATTAAATCTACACTAGTCTTCAAGTGAACCATAGGACACACAAATTTATCTCATCAATGGGTTACCTTCATCAATGAGACAACAGTAGATTTATCATTAGATAATCCCAATATCTTATTTAAACTAGTTCGATTATTTTCAGAAATAGTACTCTTATCATATTAATGCTAAGTAATACTTTTTTTACCAGTAACATAGAATGTCATAGCGTTTTTCCATTCAATATTACTCAATTTTACTGCAAGATCAATTCATTTTCATTTGAGAGAAATATTCTAATCTTCAACAGATTTCATGACTTCTTCTAATTAAATCATCATCATTAGTATCTTTACATTATGCATATGATATTTATTTAGTTACAAAATTTAACACTCCATTATTTTTTCTACTTTATCAATCAGTTGAGCATTTTTACCTTTAAAATTTTTATTATGAACCTTCTAATGTGCATGAATAACATCTATTAAATAAATATCAATCATTTATTACACACAAACATTAATTTCCAATTCATCAACAGAATAAACATATATATCATTGGAAATATATTTTGGTTATACAATTTCTTGCACATGTCTTCTTAGAGTTTTTGAAATACCATCCTTTTTATTCAATTATTCTTTCATAGCTTTTACCTTTAATTCTAGGAATATTTTTTCATTCGGATGTACTTTGAAAACTATATTCATACATGTGACCATTTATATTGGAGGATTAATCACATGATTTGTAAATTCATAATTAATTAAATCAAAATCATACATTAAATATGATTTATTATAATTTTAACTAACTAATTTTAGAAAAAAAATTCCACTCTGAGTGTCAATATATAAAATTTCATTTTCATTCTTCTTTGAAATTTTCTTCAGCTTTTGTGGAACTATTTTCTACATGTTTTTCATTTATATGACTAAAACATCGACATTTCTAACATAAGTAGTAGATATAGTGTTTTAAAACCGAAATACTTTATAATTTTCATCAAAATCAAATTTTTTTACTTCATATATATCAAACATAAACTAATGGACATGTACAATAGATCCTATCAGAGGTAGCCTATTCCCTGATACTGATTTATGTGTCCATGGATTATAATGTCACACTAAAAGGGCGGTTAATCAGGTGTGAACAATTTTACTGAATTACATTTCACCATTTAATTCTAACAGTACTCATCTATTTTTATGAGAATAAATGATTCAAAACAAAATGTATTTTTATAATTTTTGGTACTAAGAATTACATCATTTCAATGTTGGTTATATCCCCCAACATTGAATATCCAATATAAAATTTTCCATCATTTAGAATGATTTTGGAATCAAATGGTTATACACCACAATAAGTAAACTTAAATTTGATTCTAGTTATACCGTCAAAAATCCAACCCTTCTACCTCAGATGGTAAGACCCACTATTCTTTCTCTTAAGCCTCTTCTACTACTGGTTAAACTCCCAGTTACACGCTCCATCATTTTAGATTTTTAGATCCACTAATCAGATGATCACTTGATCTTCCTCCACAAGCTTGTTAGATCAAACCAACTCATGTACAAATTCACGTTCCATTGCATTAAGGATGGAATTTCCCTATAATTACAAACACTAAATATGATCATCTACCTCAGTACGAAGCTTCTCATGAAAACATTATTTCTTCTACTAACGTCATGACCTCACTCATAACATTAATCATAGATACCCGAATCCTTTTGAGTCACTCATAGTAAATATGTTTCAGATTTATTATATAAAACTGTACATTGATTAAGCTTCATACATTCCATGTGCATTTTTTCAAATTCCATGAATGTATTTAATATATTTCATGGCCTTATAACATTATGCATGCAGTATTTCATGTTCATATAAAATGTATCTATAAATTTCTGCAGTGTTGCATGTGATTCACACTTCATTTCAAGTTAACTAAGAAAAATATATAACATCTTCACTTTTTTTCATGCATCAACTTCTTTTGTACACATACTAAAGTGTTTCTTCATTTTTATATGTAAATGGGTTAAAACACATCTATGTACATGAAAAACACGTGTACTTCATTTGTGTAAATATCTTTAATAAAATGTATGAAATACTTATAATACAATCATCTCTCTTTTTCTGTTTTACATTACACTTATGTATTTCACTAAAACCTCAAAGTATGAAAATAAAATGAAATCCTTCATGTTCAGATTTCAATAATAAATAGTTTATGTGCACATGTTGTTCATCATAAAATAAACTGTGAGAACACATTGTTCATGTTCACTCCAAAATGTTCACACAAATTAAAGAATCATTGGTTCAATATTCATAGTATACAAAAAATTTCTACTATCCACGTTTTTTATATGTTCATTGATATTCAAAAACATGAGAACAAAGTTAATCAGTTATGCTAGGAATTTCTCATGTTTAGTATCTTTGCTAAATATCGTTCTTCATGAAGTAGAGCTTGGTTGTTAAAAATAGGTTTCCTAAATGTGACCATCATGACTTATTCATGAAAAACAAAATATACCCATAAAACATTGATGAACAAAGTAATTCATGGCACTCCAACTCTCTCAAAAACTAAATTCATATTTGAGATAATGGAACTATGAAAATGTGTCTAGAATCCAATATATATCAGAATTGATCATAACCAGAAAATCCTTAGAATCACGAAGATACAATAATTAATTTATTAGATTCGATATTTTGTGGAGATTTAAATGACATAGTTGGAGTTTATTTTTGAAGAATATTATCAAACTGCTTCTTGTAGAAGACGACGTGGGGAGGGAATGAATATGCTAGATGAATGATGGAAATTCTCACAGTTGTGGAGCTCAGCGAATAATCTCAATGTATGGATATTTAAATCAGATGATCTGATGAATATTATTTATTCCATGCTAAAAAAGATGACCCCACTTAAAAATTCCATCAGTCCCATATCTCAAATATAATATAAGATTTCTTTAACCATAGTTTTACAATTTCTATTCTCCCTCTCTAGTACCAACGCATACCAATTCCCTACGGGCACGCTCTTGGGAACACCTATGTCGATGTACCACCCCACACTATGGTTCTCCAACACTACCATGCCTCCCATAGGCGTTCCAATGGGCCCATTAATTTCCTCATCACCATGTTAGGATTTGTGGTTGAGCTCTTCCTACAACATAATGATTTTTGAAACTCCCTTAGCTGTCTAGAAAGGTGTGGAATAATTTGTTAATGAACTCCCTTAAAAAATAACAACCATAATCCACAGACCAAACAACTCAAATACTCATCTCCAAACCCTCATGAAATATAAAATCATTCTTGGATCATAAGAATTCACTGTGGTAGACAATTTGTTAATTATAAACCACCAATGAAACATATTTTAAAAAATACAAAGCTTCTGTAAAATTGACTAATTTAACAATTAATTGGCATTTTTGTAATTTTAATAAATTATAATCAATTAAAATTTCACCAAATAACTTGAACACAAAAAAATAAATTCCTCATATATCTATTATTTTTTTATTTTATATACAATTCACCTTTTCAAAATTAGTTATTGAGTAATGAATACTGATATATATATATTCCTAGATAATCAAATAACATTAAATCCAATAATTATACATAAAAATGGTTTACTATTAATGAAATAATAATAACTATGATATACAATAAGTGTAATTATGGGAAATTTAATGTTTCAGGATCACAGGAAAGTGAAAATCTAATGGGGATGTTATTGACTAAAAAAATAATTTATGGAAGGGAATGTCAAGACATTAAATAGTAAGAATGAACATAAACAATCCATATGAAATATAATTATACTATTAATAAAACATTTAATTTTTAGAGAATCTGTATGATAATGGTATTCATTATTAATAAATAGAAATAACTTCAGAATATCTTTAAAACACTCATGGGAACCATATCCCTTTTACATTGAAAATAAAATTTATATAAAAAATAATATAGAAAATCCTTTTCATTTATATAGGATTTCATAAAAACCAATATATTCTTAAATATTATTGAAATTATTTCTTTTAATAAAATACTTTTAACCATGAAAAGAAACCATTGATTATATCAATGTCATATCGATAGGTAGATATTTTCATGTTGTAATGAAAATTTATTTTGAATGGTAAAAATATTAGTAATGTTCTTCTTTCAGAATGTGAAAAGAAGTTTGCATTGATTCTTTTTTGTAAAATGGTAACCATTTTATTTTATTTTATGATTTTTAAAATTTCAAATTAACCATTTTTTATATTGTTTTCTAAAAATTTGTCCTTTATAAATATAAATTTCTGACCTAATAGTGGAATAAATATAAATTTAATGAATAAAAATATATAATTTTTAAGAAAAAATAGTTGTAAAATGGTACTCTCACTTAAAAAAAATATCATGAATTAAAATAGGATAAAAAATTAATTGGTTTATTAAACAATGATATTATTATTTCAACTAATGTAAATTCACGAATAAAAAATCCTAACCTGAATTACATTATGAAATAATACATTCAAATAATCCTCACATTCCAGTGAGAGTTTTCTGAGGAATTGATTATGTGCATAGATTTTAAATACAAAAAAAATAATATAAATAAAAATAAAAATTCAATATTCCTTATATATGAATTCTCAGAATATAAATAATAACTAAGAATTTATATAACACATCAAAAAAATGGAGTTATTAAATGTCCTTACCACTTGGTAACATTATGATTGAATCTATTTATGTTAAATAATTATAATTGAAACATTAAATACTATTATTAATGAAATATTAATGATAATTTATGTCAAATAATAAAAATATAATCCATTTAAATGTATTTATGTGAAATTAATTTAAATGTTCCCCAATGAAATAAAATTGTGATGAAATCCATTACAATATGCAATAATTTAGTGGAAAATATTTTGAACTCCACTATAGTTGTTTTTAACTAGTTATTAAATTATAGGAGAACCATATTAATATTTATAATGTAATATTAGATCCATCATCAACATCCTATAACCTTTTACTTAATGATATTTCATTATTTTCATTATTTTAGGTGATGATTTACGTGTTTTTTCATGGGCGGTTTTCTGTGAATGTTTCATTAAATGAAAATATTTAATCATCTTATAATATATAAATTAATAATACTATAATTAAAATTATATTTTTAGAAAAATTTTATTTTAGACCGAAAATTAATTATGTTTATAAAAAACAATATTTCTAATGATCATAGAGGTGGTAGGTTGTACATATAAATGTCTAACATGTCGTTTTTGAATGACCATAATAGAAAAGAGGTAAGTGACATTTTGGCTTTCTAGAATGTTAAAATTTTCATTTATACCATATTAAACAAATTCATATATATAATCTCTATGTTTTGTATTTGGAAAGGGAGTCACATTGGTTCATAATAGATGTAGTACACATAATCATGAATGAAGTAATCCACATTAAGAGAATGAATATGAATGAAAAAAATGATTTATATAATAATTAATGATTTATAAATATATAATTTATATCATAATAATGTCATTTTTAAAAAATATAATATTTATTTTCTCTTTATCACCATCAATGTGATGGGTTAGTGAAAAACGAATCATAATGCTTCACAGGGCAGTTGTCCCCTATACCTATAAGAGTTGTTCTCATGTCTTGAGATATATAGAAGGTAAAAGTATATATGTGATATAGTGAAATAAATAGGTATAAATATGTCATTAATATCATACATATACTTTATATGGGTATTCATACTAAACAATGAGAGAAGGAAATCGAAGAAAGAACAACTTTAGTTTGCGTGGTGGTAGTGCACTATACACTAGAATAATGATTTATTAATTAATTTATAGTGTTGGTGAATCTTTTAGGTCAAAAAAATATTATAAAAACATACAAATTTATGGAATGCATAAATTTTATTATATAATATTGGTATAATAAAAACAATTCGAGGTGGAAAAGTAAGTAAAATAATGACACTCATTGATGAGCGTTACTTCTTCTTCATGTAACCATTTTAGGTTTTTATTAATTCCATAAATTGATCAATTTATTACCAAAATATTTCTTTTAGGAAGTTTTTATGGATTTTTTAAATATATTGTGTCTGTGATTGATGAACTGAAGTGGTTTGTAGGTGTTATTTGGAGAGGATAGTCAGTGTCCTTTTATATGTGGGGTGAGTGTCTCACTTTTAATTTTTTGAATGAGTGAATTCCATCTATGTTTCAATCATGTACCCAAAATCATATTATGGTATATTAAAAATAAAACTTTTGATAATGTCTATATAGTTCCATTAATATGGTTTTTAAAATGTTTTGGGTTATTTTTACTGCATATATTCAATGTTAAACCACAAATTAAATAAATTTTTGCCACAAACATTATAATTAATTAGAACTATTTTCACTACTCAATTTGGTTAAATATTATTCATTCATAAATAGAAAATATTAATTATTATATTTCATATTTTAGAATCATTTTTTCAAAATTTTTATTACACAAGATGAAAAAATCAATTAAAAATTTATCCAATGGATGGGATGAGGAAAAAGGGGTTTAAAGATAAAATTCTCAAATGTGTACAATTTTTTTATATCTATTTTCAATATTAAAATGAAAAAATTGACATAAATTATATCTAAATGTGTATAATTGAATTATTTTCACAATAAAAACAATTCATATTATAATTTATCGTAATTAGTAAATCAAATAAAAAAAGAAGTTTTGAATAAAAACCCATTGGATTTCTCTATTAACAAAAAAATGAAACATCTTAGAAAAACTAAAACATTAACTATAATATTATAATTGTGATTTTATGTATAGAAATTTTTTAAAAATTATATTTATCAAATTTTTAGATGTTAATTTTATATTTTATGTTCCATGAATGTTTAAATCATCATTAAAGAAATAATTTTTTTGACAATACAATTATTTTTTATTTTATATGATTATTAATTTATATTTAATAAATAGAAAAATAATAAATGTATATAGACTATATATAATAATAAATACTTTAATCTTTTTTATACAAATCATTCTAATTTTTTTCTTGTAACTATTATATTTTATAATAATATTATTACTATATTTTTATTTAGTAAAACAAGATATTGTGTTTAATGAAATCTATCAAATATTCCTGATGTTGAGTGTATCATAATCTATCAATGAAATTATATTTATTATTAAATTAATATATTTTAATATTAGGTGGTGTTATATTATCTTTTATGATAGGTTTTTAGTTTCATGTATGTTGTTGAATAAAATATCATTTTTTTGAATTTTTGGGTATAACACTAGGTGTATAAAATAGAACAGGGTTGATGTAATTTCATGCAGGAATGTTAGAGATCACCACTACCAAGATTAGGTCATAGTTTAGTGTGTGATGAATGATGGGGTGGCCTTGAAATTTCCAGAATAGATAGTTTTAAAATATGATCTAATATATTTCAATGGGGAAATGTATTAATATAATGTATATGTGTTTTAATGTGAAAAATTTCAATTTTTTAGCAATATTAATTAACCCATAACTATTTAGATTTATTATCCATTTTATTAGAGGTATATATATGTTTTTTGGTACAAAAATTGGAAAAATTACAATAATTATGTTGACTATAAATTTTATCACTTTTTTTCTCTGCGTGCTTAGAAAATATTGTTGGAATAATTGAATCATGAATGAAAAATCCTATTTTTATTTATAAAACCCCTCTTCACTCTTAAATATATTATGTTTTTTAATACAGAATTTGGAATATTCTTCTCATTACTTCTACTATACATGATGATGATTATTGACCACAATATTCATTAGGACCTCTTAGAAATTGGAATTTTCGGTTTGGTGTGTAAATTTGGATTAGGTGATGATTTTCCTAAATAACAATTGTGTTGATGTTGAAATCCTTACGGTAATAAATTCATTAAAATTTATAGGAAATGTAAATAATCATTATCATGAAATTATTTTTTAACATTATATTATTACAACTATTAAAATTTTATCATCCTCGGCATAATTTTATATAAATGATGCTTACATTAAGAAATATACCAAATAAATTTTATCCTCTATATTGTTATGTTTTTATGGCCAGTTTTATAAATTCAAGGGTCATGTTTATGGTGAAATGAGTTATAATGAACAAATTTGTTTTTTTTTATATATGGAATGCTACTAAAAGCTTACTACTCGTACTTACATCCATTCTAGTGGGAATCCACAAGGTTTGTTTAATTTTATAGACCCTCCATACTAGTTAGTTGGGTTCTACCCAAAATCCATTATTTCCACTCAAATAGTTAATTTTTTCAACCCCAAATGATATTAATATGATAATTTTATACCATATTTGACAACAAAAATATGAACCAATGCATAGATTCATAATTTTTTACCTCTTAAATGTTACCTAGATAATTAACATTCATATAACCTTGATGAAGTAATGTTGATACCATAAAAAATTGAAATATCATTAAGATTAATATAGATACACTATCAATACCCATTATTTTTTTGAGTGTAAACCATTGATTTATCATAGATACATGTTTTCTATAGAGATCAATTGACGAATTCAATATTTCTACATTGATAAATGAATGGCCTGGTGTTTTGAATATTATTCTTGATTGATTGAAGATCCACTAACATTTGATGACATTTTATGAGGATATTTTTAGAAATTATAATAATATAATTATTATTCAATGAATATTGATCAAAGAACTATAATCAATTAAAAACCCCTATGGTAAATTAGAGATTTATTCAATTATTTATTGACAAGCCTTTGATTTGGGATCATTATATCATGGACAATTGGTCTATTCAAATATGACTCCATAAATTGACTATCATGAATAATTTTAAAAAAAATTCACATTTGAGATCTATTTTCATTGATATAATTTGGCAGGACTGATGTTTCATAGATGATCCCCAGATTTTAATTTTTTATTTGGTGATGAATTCCTCATCCATTCTTGAATTTACAATAGATCGGGTGAATTACTATATTATTCATTGAGATATGTAAAAATAATTTCAATTAGAATATCCCTAGATATTTAATTCTATAATGAAATTCTTCTAATGCAATTCTATCAACACTCTTTTCTAACCCACATTATTCTTTTAACAGAAACTATGATATACATCCTTGATGTGTCAAAATATGCTCACAGGGTGTTCATTTTTTTTGATTTGAGGATTATTGGTGTAGTTACACAAAAACTATGATATATGAAGATAATTATAATATATATCCTATGTGTACTCTTGTTTCATGATTTATGATGTCTGGGGATAACGTTTTGACAATGAATTGTGTTTATTTCTCATTGGTTTGTATGTAGACATTGATAACAATATATGATCCATTTTTTATTAGAATTTCTATATTTTCTATTTACTATGATTGATGTTGTTCATATGTTCCTATATTATATTAGATTACCATGAAGATATTCTATAAATGTGTTATTATGCACTATATTATTATGCATGATACCATGTCATTGGAATTTTGGTAATCATTGTCCGTAGTCTGTGGACCAACATAGTATGATTACAGCTTATATTTGGAGAGTGAAATACGTGTGACAATGATTATAGTGAAAAATTCAATTGGTAGGAGAATTATAGACTTGTGGCCTAGATGGATACTCAATACTAGGATGATACAAAGTAACATAATGAAATTCATTATGTTGTGAACATTTTGTATCATTTTTTATGTCTTTTGGATGATAATAAATAAAGAAATACATCCATCCATCGAAAATGTTCTACATCATTTTGGAAATCCATGATCATCCTTCTATCACTGAGATTATGTTGGTACAACTAGAGATTGAGGAATCTCGTTTAGCAAATGGGTTCTCAAGAGAATATTGATTATGTTTTTTTTTTGATTATCATCCAATAGACTTATTATAAATTTGAACACATATTAAGTACATAATGATTGTTTTAGATTTTTTTTATTATTAAAAAAATCTAATGAATTATGGAGTGCATGAAAAAATATTGTATCGGGATATAGGTAAGCAATGGGGCCGGTTGATGATGTTTGAGATGAGGAGTATAGAGCTAGTTGTGGGACTGTGAGAGAATAATGAAAAATTTCCATGGGTATTCATTGTTTATCAATCTTAAGATACATATAATCTAGTTTCTTTTTCCATATTTTTTGATTCATTATTTATGCAAATAATTTTTTTTTATTTCATAACAATATATTATATTTGATAAGACTCTAGTAATTTTATTATATATATATATATATATTTATTTTTTGTGAAAGGAAATTATATTATGTTTATAGTATCCTTATTAATAGTGTTCAAGAACATACTAATAGTCAAAATCCTCTCATGTATATGGAATCCATAATTAGCTATTACATATCTCTATCTCATACCCAATGTTTTGGGTCATACAACATAAAAATAGTAAAAGAAAACAGTTTTATTCTGTTATCTTTTTACTATCTAATGACATTAAAGAAAGTATATTGGTTATTGGAATTTTAAAGGGTAGTTACCATGTTCCTGACTATCTCATGATTAACATATCTTCATGTTACCTTGAATGGTTTTTTTACATTTTATGGTTTTTGAGTTCATTAATATAACATGATTAAGAATATATGATCATATTCTATATATAAATATAAATATTTTTTTCAATAAACTAGATAAGTTAATTAATTACATGTTTTTTTCTATATATTTAATATAGATAAATATTCTATGATTTCTTGATATATCTTTTTTAAAATTGTTCATGATATTATTCGTGGAAATAGGCATTTGAACCTGAGCATTTCGATATGTTATAAATATATATGTGTCTGTGGGTGTGGGTTTGGGTGTGTGTGATAGTTACTAATGTGAATGGATATAGAACAATGGTTATTGGTTGGTATAAAGGCCCTTAAATTATAATAAATTGATAATAATTATTTTTAGATGAATATTAATTAAATTACCCAAACATAGGATTGGGAACAATAATTGTTTATTTCCTTCTCAAACATGGAACACAATTTTATAATCTAGGTAAATAATCATAAATGATTTGTAAAAAGATATTCTTATTTAGTATTATTAATATTCACACAATATATAAACCCATTCTCCATAACATAGGGAATAAAAACAATAATTAGTGTCTTAAAATGCTATGTAATGGTAAATAATCGATATAGGTAATCATAACCTGAACATCAGTGTTTTATAATAAGAGCTTATCGTTTAAAAACCATACCCATCATATGGAGGATCATAGTCTTGAGTCATGTAATAAATATAAGTAGATCACAAGAAATGAATCCTCATATAATCAAAAAACAATAACCATGTGGGAATATCCTTAGAATTATATATAGATTTTAGTCATACATATTTCCATAGAAATAATTACCACATTAGACAAGGTTCACACCTAATACCATCATAATATACAATTACACTTACAAAAATAAGTTTTGTTTCTATTAAATCCCATTATAACTGAATTGGGTTAACTCAACATTCAATCGCTACCTTAGATAACCATGTTCACTCCCCATTCCATCCATTTTATCAAATCGGAAAGAAATCCATACCTGGTTCAAGAGAGCGAGATACGGGTCCCACTAATCACATAATGGAAACTATATGTATGTATCCAAAAGAATCACATACATTCATCATATCATAAATAATAAAATTAAATGGAATCACAGAAAATTGATGATTTCATAACCTATGTAAAAGACACCAGTTTTATTATCATTTAATCATAGAATAACCCAGGAAATGTAGCTAGTTTCATTTGAATTTTTTCATCGTTTTACCTGAGGGAGAGACAAGATTTACATAAAAACATTTTCATCATAAATATAAACAATTTAATGAATGGAAAATAATGTTACCCATTTTTCATATCAAAAATATATATTATTTATGATCAATGGATGAAATATTACATGTAAAATATTATTTAAATATCATATAAACCATTTTGTAATAAAAATATAGTATACACTTTGGAAATTGATTTTAAAATAATAAATCATTTTCCAAACATTTTCATTGAATATAATAATGAAAACATATAAAGATATCAATAAAAAATTTAAAAACTGTTAAACATAAAATATTTTTAAAATTTATTTATTAAAAAAATAACCATTGAAATAATATAATGATAGATTGAAAAATAAATGAATTTTTTTAAATATATTATCATTTAAACTAACCTTAGAGAAAATATAATTATGTATTTAACATAATATAAAACAAATTTTAAAATATTAAACAACTATAAAAAAATTCTTTGTAAATGATCTTTATTTTTATTTAAAAAAAAATTATATTGTTTTATAAAAAATTATATTTTATTTAAAACTGTTTTTCAATTGAAATGGGAATTATAGTCTCTCTTAATTAATTTTTTTATTAATTATAAGTATTACCAATGAGTGGAAAAATTTACCATTAAATGATGATATAATGAATCACCATAGGATAAATACATCATGTTATATATTTAGATAATAATTCTTATAATTCAATATTTTAGAATAAATCATAATCAATCCCCACAAATGAAGCTATTGTAACATTATATTTTTATGTCTTTTGTAACAATAAATCCTAAATCATATGAAGAAATAATATAAAATAAACATAAAATATATTAATTATGAATATATTAATGATATTATATGACAATGGGGATGTTTATACACGTCATGGATGATTATAGGAGCATAACATTATATAATTCTCAATGAATGAAAATTGAGACATAAATCCCTTAACTATTTGATAAATTTTTCTTTATAAACACCATGAAAGTGATATCCTAAGATAGAAACGTAAATCCAATTAGTTTTTTTTAATTATAATAAAATTCATTCATGGGAATAATAAAAAACACAAAAAATAAATATGTGGTGAACATTGCATGTGACTCATGTATGTAAATAGTGAGACGAAAATTCCATACCTCAAGTCATTAATTTTTTTAAACTCATTAAATCCATCAGTATAATAAATATATGTTTAATATAAATTTATATAGAACCATATTCATATATATATATATAATAAAATATATGGGTTTTTGTTATCTTTTATTTCTTATTTATCAATAATTTCTTGTTGACCTATTTTTTTGAGAAATAAATGCTTTGTTTTTCAGGTATGTTTTATCTTGTTATTTAATTTTCCAAATATATTGATCATGGATTAATATTATTCAAATATAAATCATGGTTTAAATATCATATAATTTATGAATGTATTAATTTATATTAATTATTGGACAATATTGATTGAAATTAAATACAACGTTCCTGGAGATGGAAGACTATATATATAGATGAACACATTTCCTGTTTTTTGACAGTTTGAAAGAATGAAATGTTAATTAAAAAAATATATATTATCATTACATTATAATTTACCATTCATATATATAATAAATTTAACTAAAAATCATTAAAACTATCTATTTAATGTGTGAATTAATAACATCTTTTTGAGAGGTGGTAGTCAACCGTACACACGAAATATGTTATTTTAATCTCACAAAATGAAATGTATAATGGTATGTGTGAAATAATAATAATAGAAGTGTAAAAAAATAATTAATATTATTTATATCGCATATTGGAAATAAATCAATCAATAATCTATTCTATTAAATGTGTTAATGGAAAAATAAACAACATCCTTTTGCAATGCGCTAGTCTACCACATACATGAATGGTGTTTTCCTCACCTATTTGATATATATGTGTGAATATATTTGTTGTAACAATTTAATTACAATGTCTATGAATATTTATGATACATATATTATTATATAAAAATGTTAAAATTATAATTTAAGGGGGTATATGATGAAAATAAAACGAAACGGTTCATTAAGGAATATTAACTCTCTTTCCGATATCCTCCATTGGTTTTCACACATTCCGATCATGGTTTAATAAATATACAGGAACTGATTATAGGATGTGGTTATTGAATTTTTTATGTGATTCAAGATGATCCTGGTTGAGAAAAATTACTTGATAATTGTGATCATGTCGGGAGAGTGAGTTCCCTTTTATAGTTGAGGAGGGGTGGCATTCCTAAAAATACACAAAAGTATTCACTATTCGATGAAAAATCATATTAGATGTAGCCCCAAATCAGATAAATAGTAGTGTTTTGAGAAGACATTTTCCATTTACATAACCCACAAACAATAAAACACATGTTTTTATCATTTTATTCATCAACATCTTAGTACCTCGATTTTTTCTATTTCTATTTCCTCTATAGTAAAAGTTTTTTTGAAATTAGTAAATTATTATTTATGACTAATTATAGAGAAAAATAATTGATAATATTTACCCATAATTTCTAAATATTATATATTATTTATAAAATATTTATATTTTGTGTTTTGAAACTTAGAATCAAAAAAATAGAATGTTGCATGCATAAAAAATGCCCTAACCATAACCACACAAACACTGTTGTTACAAATTATGGTTCAATATAATTACTCTAGAAGAAAAAACACCTATATTAATGGAAAATAGTTATAAATTATTATAATTTAAAAAATAAATGGATTGATATATTATATTTATTAATTTTTTATCAATTAAGAATTAAATTTATTATATAACAACATAAATGTCAATTTTTACATTATTCATTTGATTTCATTTTAAATAAAATATATGAATTTATTAAATTATAATATATTAATCTAACACATGAGTATCATGAAATTATCATTTAAAAATATAAATTAATACAATATGTAATTATATTTACATAACATATAATATTTTTAGTATTATGTATCATATTTAATCATTAACTAAACAATTACTATGTATGTATTTTTGAAGTAGTTAAAGTAATTATTTAATCTGTAACAATTAAAAATAAAATAATATTACAAAAAAAAATTTATCTTTTAAAATAATTTTTTAACTAAATCATTTTATTTTTGTTCTTATCCTAAATAATTACATTTTCTAAATGCTATAAATGTTTCTTCTTTTAATTTTTTCCCTTGTTAACTTTTTTTTTCATACTCGAGAAAAGTGAAAATTAATGTCCATAAATTAGATATTATGAATTAAAATTTCAAAAAAAATCATTAAATATTATATATATTATATTATAGTTCATTTTCACTATTATCACATTTTTACCCCAATGTAAACTCAATTTTATTTTAACAATAATAATTATTTATTATTTCATTCACTATTTATATTGGTCAAAAATTAATTTTCCCAAATTAAAAATTATAAATAAGTATGATTCCAAATATATAATCCATTTTTCAAAATTTAATTCACCAAAGTGATAAATATTAATTTAAAATAATTCCTTCAGTAGTGACGATAATGTAGTTCTTTAAATTGAATAAGTTGAAATGTTTGAAATGATTTTATATCCAAATTCAATATAATGTAGATTCTAATAGAATACATTGTACAAATGGATAAAAAATGATCCAATTTTACATTAATTACATTTCAATTTATAATTAACATTATTAATAAATAAATTTAATTGAATCTTAAGTATTAAATGTTTTTATTTTAACTATTCATCCATATATGAGAGCTTTCAAAGAAACTAAAAATTCACCATAGTAGTGTTCTAATATTATAAATCCAAAAATTATTTTCATTTAATCTAATTAAAAAGATTTAATTTTTATAAATCATTTATTCTAAATAAATTATTATCATTTAAATATTTTCTTTTGTTTTTTAATGGGTTTTATTATAAGTTCAAATTAACTGGTTTCCAAAGAATTAATTTTACCAAAAGTTGTGAACCATATTTTCATAATAAATTTAATACCACATGTAACTGCAATTCAAATTCATATGTAATAATTATGATATTAAAGTTTAATATTTTAATTGCATGTAAAGATTCATTTAAATTAAATATTTCGATGAATATTAGATTAAATTAAAACTGTGTGTAACATTAAATAAAGATAATATTTCATGTAATAAAATATAACCAATGTTTCATCCTGTGAAATCCTAATGATGTGTGTCATGGCACAAAACAAATTCGACCAATATAAATTTACTTATAAAAATATTTCATAAATACTCATGGTGTAATATTCTACTCTCCAGAAAATATATTTTGCCTTCAATATTCGTCTTGAACTTTAATGGTTTAATAAGTGAATTTTACATTCATAGAAACCAATATTCTTAAAATTTATAAAAAAAAATCCTGTTAAAAATATGAAAGGGATTTTTATGATCATTTGGAAGGAAATATATCAGATTTCGTAATAGGAAAACATAGGGTGGATGTGAGGTTTTGGACATGGAAACGTGTAAATAAAAATAGAGAGTGAAAAAGATCACTGATTACAAGAAAGTGGCTGCTATAGAGAACATTAACAACTAGAAAAACATAAATCAAGGATTCCTAAAAAAGGTCTTTCCCATTATCAAAAAATATATAACCGAATAAAATTTTGTTTAATGATCCTATGCCTTTATTGAAGTATTTTAATGAGAAGATGTACTTACATAATTTCCTAACCAGAATGTTCATCCCTTTATGTGCCTTGATCAGTTTCAACTTTTCGAATTATAAGATGATATATATGTGAAATTTTTTTCAATTGAAGAACTAATGGATCATTAGATCAATAAATTAAATGATATTCCTTTCCTTCAATATTTAGTTATCATGTAAAATTGTATGATTAGGTAATCCTCAATGGATAAATATTCCAATAGTGAAGTAATACATGAATATTTTATGCCTCATCCAAATTTCAACAGAAACCATAAATAAATTGTTAACCTCATTACCATTCTGAAATTTAAATTATAACAGAATATTACTAGATTTCTCAAAATCAACATATTATTATTCCCCTATATAAAATAAAGTTACTATGGATTGTAACATATGAATCATGTGAATAAAATGATCATGTATTCCCTTGAAAGATGTAAATAATTGTAATTACTACTCTTATATAATTATAATATTTATTCGTGTAGATTTTTTTAATAAAACCCCATATTAATGAATATATTAAATATATCTAATAAATTTTTAATCTCTATAAATGATACCATAAACTATTTTTTCAAAAAATATTTTTTTCCATTGATAATATCGAATTTACTTTATCTATATCGATAATCATTAATTACAATTTTATAAACATATGAAACATAACAATGGTTATATTTGTTTTAATAATGTATTATACAAGAATATAAAATTTCATATAAATAACCTTTTTTGGTCATCACCATAATTATACATATTCATTCAAATCGATAGTGAAAAAATATTCTTAATATTCCATATATGTATTTCTCAATTCATAAAACATAATCATTGATTTAGAATACATAAATATTTCATTCATCCCAATTCCTTCTCAAATCATTATTTTTGCTTTATCATCTTGATCTTTAAGAGTAGTTTCTTATGAATTATAATCATTAGCCACATAATTAGTAGAAACATAACAATTAATTGTAAAACCATTATGATTTTATTTTTGAGATTTCACTTTAGGACATATGTTCACATAATTCTAAAACATTCCACAAATTGAAATTCAAAATATGAAGACATCATATAGAGGCCAATATTCCCCACACTAAGAATTATTGAAATTTTCAATTTCTGTTTTCATTTATATTCTTTGTTTCTTTCTTTTCAACTATCAAAACATATTCACATATTCCTCTAAGAAATTTACTTATGGGTTTGATGCATTTTACTAATCACTCAGGAAATAAGATATTCATTCCTCTATCATCTCAACCAAATGAACTCTTAGAAATGTTGTTCATTTTTTAGTTAGTCTGAGATTTGGTTTATGTATAAAATGATAATCATGTTATAAGAAATTGACTTGAAATAATCATATAATCCTTCACTATAGTCATCATCATATATGAAAAATCATTAGTAAATTATTCAACACATTAAATATATAAATTTTCCATGTAAAACCCTAAAATTTATAAAACTATAGATAATTTTGTCACAAACACTTATCATAGAGTAAAACTAGGTAATCAAGAAAAATCCCTTATACTATATATAAATTATGAAAACCTATTTTATATATGATAACCCTTATGATTAACATATGTCATCCAAAATGTGCCTCTATTTAAAGCATTCATGATGTTTTGTAGTATTTTTTTGAATTTCTGAATTATATCCCCATATAGTGTCAAACCGGGTTTGAAGCAAGTCGAATTATCTAGCACCAGTTCCCGATCAAGTTAAGATCAATACAATGTTTTTGGGGTTTTAACTCTCTGTACATTTGTTTGGGATCCACATCAACATTTACTCTACTAATAAGGAGGCAATAACATGGAAGCCATTAACTCTATCATTAACCAAAATTCCGTTATTTTCATAAAATATAAATATTCCTTAGACATGTATATATAGATATCCCATGTCACATCCTTACGTATATCCCATGGGAACTTCATAATGTTTTGCATCGTATATTCTAAAGTTAAATAAAAATTTTCTTTTGATACAAAATATTGTCACATTAGGCTTATCATAAAAGGATATTATGGATTTATTGATGAATATTTATTAAATTACCCTAAAAATACTTTGTTAAAATAATAGATTTGTAAATTTTGAAAAATCGATCATAATTTTATGACATAGTGAAAAATTATCAATGTTCCCCTTAATAATATTCACATTTATGACTCTTTGTAACCATACCCATCATAAAACCAATATTCATAACTTATGGAATAGAAATATGATAATGTGAGAGCTCAAATTCTTAGTAAGACTAAAAAAGGGAAATATATAAGCATAATTTGATCACAAGGGTATGATAACAAGATATAAACATATGGACAATATTCCCTGAATATCAAAGATCATAATCATTAGTCATGGAATAATGATTTGATTTTCATAATACAAGAATAGTTATATAATTAATGAACATGATCCAAGAGTGCATAAAATTTTCATTACATAAATATATTTTTTATACATGTAATCATTGAAATAATTTTAATATTATTCATGATTCACTCCCAATACTATAATATTGAAAAAAGAATCTTACTAAGTCGATTTCAATACTCATTTCTACCCTGCCATACTAAATTGGGGTCACATCCCATTATAGTAAAATTTTATTAAACCTAGGTCACTCCACATTCGATCTATGTATATCTCCTAGGATATAAATCTATAAAGATTTAATTGTTGGGAGATATTAATCCCCCATAACATAATGATAATCATATTTCTATGCAATATAAGATCATAAATATTCATCTTATCAAGAAACATCTAACTAAAAGTGAAATAGAAAACAATAAATCATATCATAACATGTGTAAAATAGATAAGTTTCATAATAGTTTTATAATAGAATAACATATAAAGAAAAGTGAGTTCCATAACGATTTTATCACTGTATTACCAAAGATATATATATGGTTTTAATAAAAAAATGTATTTTTTCACAAAAAAAAATTAAATAAAATAGTAGGAAATGTATGAATGAATAATATATATTCTAAGGTATAGCTAACACAAATAGTTTAAATATTAGATGGAAAATAATTTGGAAATACCATTTAAAACATTTCTTATGGAGAATATTATTATCATATTTGAAATATTGTTTTTCGAAAATTAAACATTTTGAAAACATTTTTCCCTAATAATAACCATAATGATTTATGAAGATATATTTAAATATATTTTAAATCACTTGTTAAAGATAAAAATTAAATCATTTTCATTTAGAATATTTTTTGAAATATTATATTGGATTATTTTTAATTAATTTAAATATATTTTTAGAAACAACACATTACTGGAATTCTATTTTTTAAATAACCTTTGAAAATTTTCAATTTATTCTTTTAAATTCATAGAAATCAAATATTAGAAAATAAATTCCAAAATACATTTCCTTAAAAATTATCAAAAATTATAATTTATCAATGATTTTAGTCTTTATGAAAGCATGGTTTTGGAATAATACATATTTTATACTAAAAAGATAAATAATGTATGATTTTATTAAAAACGTTTCTTTGAATATTATTATGTTCTAAATAGTGGATAAATAATACCATAAAATGAAATATCATGAATAATCATACACGATGAAAATTATGGGTAAAAATGAGAGGAAAGTTAATATTATTCAATAGTGGATACTTAATCATAAATTATCCTAATAAATAATGAGATTGTAATATAAAATAAATATGAATTTAGTAAAATTGAATCATAATCAATAGGAAAAAATAAAATAAAATGAAACATAAAATATCATTATAATTAATAAATTCATGATTTTATATTTCAGATGAGATATATATACACATTATGGAATTCTTTTCGTGTATATCATAAAGTACGTCTCAGAAAATGAAAATTGAGTTAAAAATCACATTGATATATGATAACATTTGAATAATGTACCCATGAATGAAAAAGAAAATTTTTTATATTAATTTATAATCAATATATGCACTACATAAATTTAATATGTGGCGAATAGGGATTTTTTCCATATAAGTAATGAGACGAAAATACCTTACATTATGTCTTCATTTCCATCATAGTCATTCTATCTTCAGATATAATAATGTTAAGTTTATTATAAATAATTTAATTAATCATAAGCATAAATATAATAGCATATATGGATTTATATTTACCCTTTATTAATAATTTGTTGAAAAATCCATTTTAATGTTTTCTTTCAGGTAGTAAAAACTTTGTTTTTCACATATGTTTCTAATTTTTTTTTCAATTTCCTCATAATTGAATCACTTTTTCATCATATAAATTATTTTACCCATTATATAAAAATTTATGTGTTTAGTAATTATATATTATGATTAATTCATATAATATAGTTATTTAAATGGAATACATTGTTTATGGAAATAGTTGGTTGTATATACTCAGGAAGCCTGTTTTCATTTTCATACTATAATGAAGGGAAGAAAAGTCAATGATATGTATATAAATATATTATCAATAAAAATTAGTTTTTATGGCGTATATATGTCATATAATTATTAAACCAATACATAAATCATTTAAAGTATATCATGAAATAATCATATCTCTTTATGGTGAGGTAGTTTGATGTACACACGCATGACGTTATCATAATCCCAAAAATTAAAAAAAATTATGGTATGTGTGACATAGTAACTCAATAAGTATAATAAAATATTAAATATCCTTATTATCTTACTTAAACTATAATTAAATCATTATGAAAAACCATAGAAGTTTTTAGTGGAAAACAAACAACATTGGCTCACAATGATATAATCTACATTTCAAAGGTACAAGGATTTCATAAAAAATATGATGTAACTATTTCTAGATGTAAGTCATAACTATAAAAATTAAACATATCAATATTACTAATATTCTAAGGATACTATATAATCATTTTAAAATTATAATTTAATGGGTGTGGAAAAATAAATTAAACAAAAATCTCCTCAATGCAGTTACCGCTTCTTCGGGTTTCCTCCACATGTTTGCACTAAATAATAGTGTGGAAGGATTTAGTTATAATATAAGGAATATTAGATATTTGGACTGAATTTTTTATTTAATTTTGGAATATTTTTTCGATTCATGATTCCTTATTTGTGTGAAAATGTGGGGAGAGTGAGAGCCCATTATACTTGAGGATGAGTGTCAGTCATGTAATATTCAAATATATTCACTATTGGGATATCAATAGGACCAAAAAGCAATAGAAATATGGTAAAAAATGTGTTTTTACGATTATATATTTGAAAGAACATCCACCACATAATGAAACACAATTTAAAAACATTTTATTCCATAACATATATTTATCCTTTTTTATCATTTTTGTTTTTCACTAAGGTAAATAATGTTATAACATTGGTAAATTACCCAATAATAAATTTATATAGCGATAATTACGATATATTTTGGACCCACTAATTCATAATATGATTTATAATTTATAAAATATAAATACAATGTTTTATGGAAACAACATTAACATAAGGGCATATTATATGAAAAACACCCAATTTAACCGTAACTCTAATAATATAAATTAAACTATATATGTGTATATATAACCATTAAAAAATAAAAAAATCAATTAAATGAAAATGGAAATATTTATTAACAATTAAAATCACTTCATATAATATTTTTTAACAATTTTAAGTAATTTATTATAATAAATTTTAATATAAAATTAAAAAAATTTAATTTTGGTATTATTAATCCAATTTAAATGTAAAAAATTTCATTAAAAAGTTTTAGTTAAAAAATATTTAGGTAAAACATGTGTAAAATTATATAATTATCCAAAAAAATTATGTACTTCAACAATTCATTCAATTTTATTCACTTTTAATGTTATCAGAATCATTTATTTTATTTTATTATTAACTTAACATTTATGGTGCCTTAGTTTCAAAATAATTTGAAGTAACTATTTAACATATAACAATTAAATATAAATTTTTATGATAGAAAGTTCATTATCATCCATAAAACATTTATTACCAAACCAATGTTTTAATGACCCCAAATAATTGTTGAAATTTTATTTTCATACATGGGAATTTTACAAGTCTGCAATTTCTGACAGCAAATGATTCTAAGGCCCAGTTTGCCCGGAATCAATTTCTGAAGTTTTGTTCTGGTACGTTCTGTAAACGTACGAGCATGATTTTATATCATTTGTACCGGTTCTTGGAATTGAAATCATAGGACATCGTTGAACTCGTAGAGTCGGTATTCTCTTAAGGAGACCTTTACCTATGTTGGGTTTTATCATAAGTGGAAGATAATTTTTGGAGGATTATAATAAAATAAAATAAAATAAATTATTCTATTTTTTTTATTAGTGGTGGTTAAAACCACTAGATGGTGGTTGGAGGAGGGGTCCACCACACCATAACCTCCCATGAGAGGTTATGGTGGTGGGTCCCAGCCCCACATTACCTCCCTTGGAGGATTATTAGGTGGGGCCCACCAGACTTCTCTAACTCCCTTGAACACCCAATTAAGGAGGATAAAATCTTCACTGACCCCATAAATTAATGAAGCCAAATATTCTTTTATTTATTTTGAAACATTCCACCTCCCTTCATTATGGTGCCAACACACCAAAGAATTAATTAATGCCAATTAATTGATTTGATTTGATTTTAATTCTTCTGAATTCATTTTGATTTCATGCTAGTAATAAAATAATATGGGAGCAATTATTTTTTGGTGTTGGTGATTCTTTCATTGGTGGTGGATCTTTTGGAGAACTTTGGGTGCATTCATGGTAAATGACATCCTCCCGACGAAGAACACCTATCATCTTCGAAGAGCAACGTCCCTCAAGTTCTTCATCATTCTTAATCCGAGGCAAGAAAAGGGATGTCATGCTCCTGACCTCTCCAACGACCTTCATCTGCCTCAAAGGAGATGATGTATCCCACGATGGACATCGCCAATGACGATGTCACCTCCGAATACTCGTTCGCCAACAATGAGTACACATCTTCTTTTCTGATGCATGAGCATTAGAATAGGGAGTGAATGAAAAACATGGCAATCGTCGAATCTTCATCCACCCTTTTTTTCTAAGATCATCAATGAATGAAAAATACAAGGTAGGTGTTTGTTTTGTTTAAATTATTCCTCGTTCCATGTCAATTTTAATGGTTCGATTATGGAAACTTGTTATCACTTAATGCGGAGTGTGAGGGTTGAACAAACCCGGACCTGACATCCCTCTGTTGATTCCTTTTTAGTTGATGGTGGAGGCGGAGCTGGGAGGGCGTGGTTCCATCGCACAGCACCAGAGGTGTGGAACCGTGGCCTGGGTGGGCTACGACAAAGGGGTGTGGTGCCGGCGTGCAACGCCAGAGAGGAACTGCGGCATGGAGGGATACGGCAGATAAAGAAGTGTGGCGCCTTCACGCCGCATGGTGGAGCCGAAGGCCACGACCTGGTCGGTCCGTGGTGGTGGAGGTGCAGTTCCGTCACACTGGGGTGGAGGAGCAGTGGTGGCCTGCCCGTCTGGAAACTATGGAGTCGGACGATCGGACATGCCGGGTCCCATGGCCCCTGAACCGGCACATCACGCCGGTTCTGTTCGACAAACAGGAGAGTGGCATGTCACGCCTCCCTCACGTGGCCGACTGGGCCGCCACATGCTGGGATGCCATGGTCGGGCCGCCCCTCGGCCGGGACGCCCAAGGATGGGCCGCCCCTCGGAAGGGCCCCCCATGGCGGGGCCGCCCATGGCTGGGCTGCCTTCATCCCTCCCGCCCATGGCAGGGCGGCCCAAGGTAGGGTCTCCCCTGAGACTGCCTGACCATCGAGCCGGGCCATCACTTTGGGCTGGGCCACCCCTCGGCTAGGATCGCTTTCACAGACCGGGTTGGACCCGAGGATCGGGTTAGTCCGACGGGGTCGGACCGGACCCAGACCCGCAATGGACGTTTAAACCTTTTATCCTGCATCTAGGGCTACGGGTGTCCGATTGACATACAACCTACGACGATGGAATTCATGGAGTGAGATGATTCTTTTGGAGTACTCTAGTTGGATTTTGGACACAGTTGGCTTACGACTGGGTTGGATTGATCCAAGAACCTGATCGGGCCCCTGGAACGAAAATGCCAATAACACTCAGACCGGCTGTCTGATTGTCACGTCGTCGGTCACATTGTGTTCCTTATGATGTGATGGAACTATGGGATACATCAAATCGAGACATCTTGGTAGTTTATGTATTGACACTTGCATTGAGGAGAGGACCCTCCCGGAATCGAGCGTGAATTGTGCGGGAACCCTAGAGATGGCTGCAACTGAGATGACAGGATCCTCCGTGGGTTAGACAGTGACAATACTGTACCAGGATCCTCCGTGGGTTCGACAATGATAGATTATATATAGGGATACTCCTTTGGTTCGACAGAGGTGACTACTGTACCGGAATCCTCTGTGGGTTCGATAGTTACGACTTCTGTACCAGGATCCTACGTGGGTTCAACAGTGCTGATACTGTTCCAGGATCCTACGTGGTTTGGATAGAGGAGATGATTTAGTGGCTACAATTAATCATCTCTACCCTTCTACATGAGTAGTATAGTTTAGTGAGAGGTGTCTTGAATTCATTCATTATCATCAAGGTGATTGACTTTACTTCATTTCTGGGTTGGGTTGTGCATGGGCTCGAGAGTTAGAGCTGAGCTACGATTGGAAAAAATAGTTATATGTATGGACATATACATAAGTATGTTTTTTTGATACATTGTTATTGTATCTTACTAATTTGGTTTATCCATAGTGGATTCCGGGAGACCTTCGGGGGTCTCGGGGTCCCCTACTGAGTATTGTTATACTCACCCCTACACGGGCATTGCCTACACCTTGTTGTGTTTTGTGCAGACGACGGTCAGCAGTGATCGATGCTGAGGGTGATGGGTGGGAGGTTGCTCGATGTTGGACTAGATGGGACGTACCTCAAGGATGAGTTGTTCGAGTTCTCTACCTACTCTTCAGGTAGGATTACCTGATGGATGATCCAGGAGCTGTTTTCCTTTTTGATTGTACTTGTACTTGTTATTAAGTTGGTTTTGTATAATGGCCCACTTAATTTTAGCATACATTTCTTTTCTATATTAGTAGTTGTTTCTTCGACTACATGTGTTCAGACTAAGTGTGTTATAGGTTTAAAGGCAATGCCTTCCATTTTTAACAGGGATACACATTTGGTACTAGTCACCAGCCCCTGGCATATGGAAGGCGGGTTTCGGGTAGTCACAACACGGACCCCGAGGACGGTTCGTGACAAATTGGTGTCAAAGGAGCATGTTCTACTGTAGAAAATGTACTCATATTCTTTTAAGAGCAATAGTTTTAAGTGTTTTGGGTGTGATTATCAGTTTAGGGATACTGGTGTTGGTGCAGCGGCTGACGTATCCATACACTAGGACTCTTACTTCTTATTTCTGACTTAGTTCACGAAAACAATAAATATTTGGGTGTTTCTTTTGGAAATTCTTCTTCGTGATTACTTTGTGTCATCTCACCATGTATATTGTCTGACCATGGCACACCTATTCCTTTTCAGGATTGCCCCACGAAGGTAGCAAGCTAGGGTTCCATGTTTCGTATGAGATCGAAGCCCACTGAGAAAAAAGGCCTCTGTGGAGGGCCCCAACACACAGGAGGTACCACCAATACCACTATCCGCTGGGACACAAACACCATCAGCTCCAGCAAGAGAGAGTTCACATCGTCTGTGTGCATTGCATGAGTTCAAGCACCGAGGCCGCCCAGGTTTTAGGGAGAGACTGACCCACATGTTGGTAAGGATTGGTAGGAGGCTGTCTTGAGAGTTTTCATATTGGTAGGGACACCAAATAACCTAATGGTGATATTTGGAATGAGTCTCCTTCATGCAGCAGCAGACATATAGTAAAGCATGATGCTCCAGGTGCATGAAGAGGCATCATTACTCTGGGAAGACTCGGAGAGTCTCTTTCAGTCAGAGTTTGTTCTAGCCACCTTTCGTGCAGTGCAGATTCATGAGTTACTTCATCTACAACAGGGTATCATGACAGTAGCTCAGTACTCAGTGAGGTTCACCGACCTCTCGCACTACTCCACGGATATGGTGCGGGACCCATTCGTTAGGGCCCAGACCATCGAGCTAGGACTCAGGCATGAGATCAGGTATTCGATGAACTCCCTCAACATCCTGACACATGTGAGGGTGCTGGAGAGATCCCTTCTAGTGAAGAGTTTTCTTGCATAGCAGATGCCAGTAGTGAGACCTATAATAGGGCGACACGTAATAGAGTCTTCTACAACCGGCAGTAGACAGATGTTACAGTGGTCAAAGCGGACCAGGACATCAGGTGGGTGACCCTAGGATACATGTTCGGTTGTGCGGGGCACACGATATAGAGTGAGTCATACGTGGAACATGAAGTGCTATGCATGTGACGGGTAGGGTCACAAGGCTCCAGACTGCCCGACCCGCCACGTAGATGAACAGTAAACAGTTGGGGACCTCCCAGGAAGAGGCAAGGGCTTGACCGTGGTGGTCCACCGGGGGCAGGCAGATGTGGTAGAGAAGATGGCCAAGCAGCGGGTGGTGGATGATGTTTTGAGGATCTACCACCACCACCACTATGAGGTCCACCCCAACCGCAGGGAGCTGGCAGACAGAGGAATGCTCAGCTCCAGGAATTTGAGGCATATGACAACGGCACACCTGAGATGATTTGATGTACTATCTATGTCTACTCCACCCTTTATGTGGTACTTATAGACACAAGTACGAGTCATTATTGTAATGCCGCTGCCCTCATTCGTAGCATGGAGTTTCTGACAGAGCCATTGGCTCGATCCATAAGACTAGATAATCCTATGGATGTAGACTTGATAATTAAGAACTAGTGCCTACAGTGTGAGATTACTCTAGTAGGTGAGAGCTTCAGCTGGGATCTCCCCATTGCGGCGTCGAGGACATACAACGTCATCTTGGATATGGACTAATTATACACATTTTATACACATATTGACTGTATTAGGAGAAATGTGTGTTGTATCCGCATGGATGGTAGTAGGTTCACCATCAATAGCAAGAAGGGAGCCTTAACAATGCAGGATGGACTTACACAGAGGAGGGGAAGCCGATCACAAATCATTTGGATAGTCTCATCCTCGGAGAGGATGATGTGCGAAGTTTGAGTTTTCCTATTGTGGGGGATCAGTACATTGATGATTCCCCTGACGATGTTCCAGGACTACCACCTCAAAGATAGGTAGACTTCTACATTGAAATGTACACTGGGATGGAAATGATATCTACTCTAGCTAATCAGATGGCTCCCACTGTGCTTCTTGAGCTGCGGGTATAGCTGGAGGACTTGCAGGGGAAGGGAATTATCTGACCCAGTGTTTCACCCTTGGCATTCACGATTTTGTTCGCCAAGAAGGCCGATGGGATCTTGAAACTATGTGTTGACTATAGGTTCCTGAACTAGGTGACCGTAAAAAACTAGTTCCCACTCCCGAGGATTGATGATCTCTTTGATCAGCTGAAGGGAGAACGATGGTTCTCAAAGAATGACCTTAGGTCAGGCTATCACCATCTCAGAGTTCGAGATGAGGATGTGAAGAAGATGACCTTCAGGTGTCGGTATGGCCACTACTAGTTCTTGGATATTCCCTTCGGTGTATCCAACACTCTAAAAGTGTTCATGAGTCTCGTGAATAGGATATTCCAGCGTTACCTTGGCCTCTTTGTCGTAGTCTTCATGGACGACGTACTGATCTACTCGACTATTGAGGAGGAGCATGCCTACCATTTGTGGGTAGTACTGGACACACTCTGAGAGCTCCATATTTATGTTAAGATCTCATAGTGCCATTATTGGATTCAAGAATTTCTCTTCATGGAACATGTCAACATAGAGGCTGGAGTTGCAGGGGTTCCAGCAATGATCAAGGTAGAACATGCTTGGGAGCCTGCCATGTGTGTGACAGAGGGACGAAGTTTTTTGGGACTGGATGGGTACTATCAGAGATTTTTTCTAGACTTCTCCAGAGTTTCAGCATCTCATTCAGAATTGAAAATTAAGGGGAAACCCTTCATGTTGTCAAAGAGATGCTAACAGAGCTTTTAGGAGCTGAGGCTACGGTTGACTAGTGTGCCCCTCTTGAGGCTACCAGAGGAGGGCGTTGGGTATGTAGTTTACTGCGACACATCAGGGATCAGACTCGGGTGCGTCCTAATATAGGAGCGAGTTGTGATTGTGTATGGTTCTCAACTGTTGAGACAACATGTGAAGAACTACGCTACACATGACATGGAGTTAGCAGCAGTGGTCATCGCCTTGACGATGTAGAGGCACTATCTGAGGGGTTAGCATTTTACAGTCTATTCTGACCACTAGAATCTCAGGTACATCTTCTCTCAGAAGAACCTGAACATGATACAACGATGACGACATGAGTTCTTCTAGGACTATGAATACTAGATATTCTATACTCATGGGAAGTAGAACATTATACCAGATTCTCTTAGAAGGAGATCATGCATTCATCTGCTAGGAGAGGCAACAGAGCAGCTGACTGTGCTGTAGATATCCTTTCTAGATAGAGATGGAGCATCCTTGCTACAGTCACTCACAGTCACTGCTCCACTTCTTCAGCGAGTCAGGGAGTCACAACATGGGGACGTTGACTGTGAGATGAAACGTGCTCAGATATCCTCAGGGTAGGCACCAGATTGATTTTCTAAATGTGGGGAGCAATTCATTTCTTTCAAAGGACATACAATGGTACCAGTTGCACTTCATGAGGATGTGTTGATGGAGTTCCACACATCTCCTTTAGTGGTACATCCAAGAGTGGAAAAGATGTATTAGGACCTCCGACGACATCACTGGTGGATAGGTATGAAGAAGGAAATAACATAGTTTGTCTCAGGATGCCTCATTTGTTATCAAGTGAAGGCGGAACACCAGGTTCCAGTAGGCTTGGTACAACCCTTAGAAGTCCCAGAGTGGAAGTGGGATGGGATATATATGGATTTTGTGATGGGAAATCCATGTACATCCAGAGGACATGACTCTATCTTGGTGATCGTCTAACTACTCACCAAGATGGCTCACTTCCTACCGATCAGAGAGCAGGGCTCTGTAGAGATCAGGGGGAGACTCTACATATAAGAGATCGTACAACATCATGGTGTCACATCGGCGATTATCTCCAATCGAGATGATCATTTCACTTCTCATCTATGGAAGGGGTTATTGGTGGCTTTCGGGGTGAAACTTCTCTTGAGCACCTCCTTCCATCCTCAGACGGATGGTCAGACTAAGAGGACCATTCATACTCACAAGGACATCCTCTGTGCATGAATCCTCGACTTTTGTCCCATCTGGGAGGATCACTTACTTTGGTGGAGTTTTCATATAAAATTAGCTACACATCCACCATCAAGATGAAACATTTTGAGGAACATTATGACCAACCTTTCAGATTGCCTCTATACTGGAATGACCTAGGGAAGTTAGCACTTGTCGGACCAGAGATGGTGCAGTCTATGACGGAGAAGGTGCAGATCATCCAGGAGTGGATTAATACAGCAATGAGCAGGCATAATTCCTATGATGATAGGAGAGAGAGACCAATGGAGTATGAGGATGGAGACCATGTCTTTCTACGGGTCTTAGCTCGATGAGGTCTATGCAGAATTGGCTGAGGTGGAAAGTTATCACGGTGATTCATCAGACCTTTCTAGGTCCTCGGCATGTTTGCAAAGGTGGCTTACCACTTGGCTCTTCCACCTCAGTTGCACCAGGTGCACGATGTCTTCCACGTATCTCATTTGAGGAGATTTGTTCACGTCCCATCCCATATCATTGACTATAGGGAGATTGAAATCGATGGTGGGTATACATTCACAGAGGTTCCAGTGGATATTGAGGATTGACAGGAGTGTGTCATGCATGGATGGTTGATTCCTCTGGTGCGCATTCCTTGGCAGCAAGAGAACCTCTAGGAGGGCACATGGGAGCAGGAGGCTCAGATGCATGCTTAGTACCACCAATTGATTTCTTAATGTGAGTTGTAGCATACACAGACTTGAAGCCCTGAGTCAGAGAGAATTTAAAGACCCAGAAATATTGTGGAATTTTTTTCTTTGATACATGGGAATTTTATGAGTCTGTAGTTTCTTACATCGCTTGGTTCTGAGGCCCGGTGTGCCCAGAATTAATTGTTGACGTTTTGTTCAGGTACGTTCAGTAAATGTACGAGAGGGATTTTATATCTTTTGAACTGACACTCGGAATTGAAATATGAGGACACCGTTGAACTCGCAACACCGGTATTCGCATATAGATACCTTTACCGTAGATGCAATTTTTCATCAGTGGAAGATAATTTTTGGGGGTATTTTATTAATTTGAATTAAATAAAGTATTTACATTATTTTATTAGGGGTGGTTAAATACACCAACTGGTGGTTGGAGGTGGGGGCCACCACACCATAACCTCCCCTTAAAGGTTATGGGGGTGGGGCCCTCCCCAACATAACCTCTCTTGGAGGATTATTAGGTGGTTCCCACCGAACCTCTCTATCTCCCTTGAACCCCCAATTAAGGAGGATGAAATCTTCACTTTACCCATAAGTTAATGAAGCCAACCCTTCCATTAATTATTTTGAAACATTACACCTCCCTTCATTATGGTACCAACACACCAACGAATTAATTAATTATAATTAATGAATTTGAAGTGATTAGAATTAGTTTGGATTCATTTTGATTTCATGGTAATAATAAAATAATTGGGGAGCTATTATTTTTTAGCATTGGTTATTCTTTCCTTGGTGGTGGATCCTTGGGAGAACTTTTAGAGAATTATTGGTAAATGGCATCCTCCCAATGAAGAATGCATCTCATCTTAGAAGAACATTGAGCCTCAAGTTCTTCATTATTCTTCAACCAATTCAAGGAAAGGGAAGTGATGGACACAACATCTCTGATGACATTACTCTGCATCGAAGGAGAAGATGTCACCCGCAAAGAATGTCCCCAATGATGATGCCACCTCCGAACCCTCGTCCGCCAACAAAGAGTACCCTTCTTCCTTTATGATGCATGAGCGTTAGAATTGGGAGTGTGTGACGAATGCAACAATAAATGAATCGACATCCAACCTTTTTTTCGAGATCATCAACAAACAAAAAATAAGAAGTAGGGGTTTGTTTTGGTTAAATTAACTTTAGTTCCATGTAATTTTTTATAGTTAGATGATTTCCACATGTTATCTCCTAATACGGAGGATGAGGGCTAAAAAAACATAGAACAATGCCCCTCCGTTGATTCTTGTTTGGTTCACGACGGAGGAGGAGCCGAGATGGCGCGGTGCCCTCACACCACACCGGAGGTGTGCAACCGCCGCTTGGGCGGGCCATGGAAATGCGGTGTGGTGCCGTAGCGCCGCACCGGAGATGAACTGCAGCTAGGAGGGACCCAGTATATGAAGAATTGTGGTACCATCGGGCTACATGGTAGAGCCGAAGGCTGCAGCCAGGTCAGGCCGCGATGGTGGAGGCGTGGCGTCACAGTGCCGCGTGGAGAGCAGGAGGACCGCAGAACCGTCACAGCGCGGTGGAGTAGCGGTGGTAGCTAGCCGGGCCAGCCGCCATGGAGTCGGAAAAGAAGGACCAGCAGGGTCCCGTGACCCATGAACTGGAAAAGTGCATCGATTCTATTCGACAAACTGTAGAGGGGTGCGACACCCGCTCCCTCGCGTGGTCGGTCGAGACGTCACGGGCCGGGCCACCCCACGTCCGGCCCGCTTGTCAGGTCGGGCTATCCCCTCAGCTCGGGTCACCTTCTCAGACCGGATAGGACCCGCAGACCTAGTTAGACCCCTATTTAGATCGAGTCGGTCCGGGTTAGTCTGACTGGGATGAACAGGACCAGGACCCGATATGGCCATTTACAACCTTTTTCTCGCATCTAGGGCTACATGTGTTTGATTGATGTACCGCATGCGATGATGGAATTCTTGGAGCGAGAATAATCATTAGGCATACTCCACTTTATATTTGGATGCATTTGGGGTGTGTTCGGGTTGGATAGAGCCTCAAAACCAACCGGTCCCCAGTAACAGATATCCCAATATCTCTCAGATTGAGCATCTGATTGACACACCATCTGTCGTGTTGTGTTCAATTTAATGATATGAAACTATGAGATACATAAACTCAAGACTTCTTGGTAGTTGATTTATCGACACTTGGCTCGGGAAGAGGACCCTCCCGGAATGGAGCATGATGTGTGAAGGAACCCTAGGGCTGGCTGCGACTAAAATGTCATGATCCTCCATGGGTTCGACAGCAACGATATTGTACTAGGGTCCTCTGTGTGTTTGACAGGGATGATACTGTACCAAGATCCTCTATGGGTCCGACTGTGATATCTTATTTACCAGGATCCTTCTTGGGATTGACAGTGGTGACTACTGTACCAAGATCCTCCATGGGTTCGACAGTGGCGACTTCTTTACCAGGATCCTACGTGGGTTAGACAATGCTGATACGGTTCCAGTATCCTACATGGGTTCAACAGAGGAGATGATTCAGTGGATACATCATATTATCTCTATCCCTCTAAATGAGTAGTATACATGTGTGAGGTGATTCTTGAATTCAATCATTATCTTCATGGTCATTGAATTTACTTACTTTGTGGACTGGTTTATGCTTGGGCTTGAGGGTTGGAGTCGTACTGTGATTGGTAACATAGACATATGAAAGGAAATATAACTATGTACGGTTGGTTTATACTTCGATATTGTATCATAATTATGTGGTTTATACTTAGTGAATTCTGGAAGATCTTTAGGGGTCTCGGGGTCCCCTACTGAGTATTGTTATACTCACCCCTACATGGGATTCACCCGCACCTCGTTCTGTTCTGTGCAGACAATGGTCAGCTGTGATCGAGGATGAGGGTGACAGACAGGATGCTGCTCAGAGTTGGAATATACTGGACCTACCTTAGGGACGAGTTTCTCATGTTCTGTACCTATCGTTCAGGTAGGATTCCCCAGTGGATGATCCAAGAGATGTTTTCCTTTTTTCTTGTACTTGTACTTGTTGTTCAGTTGGGTTTGTATACTGTCCTACTTATATTCAGAACACTTTTCTTTTCTATACTAGTACTTGTTTATTCCACTCCTTGTGTTCATACTTTGTGTGTTACAGGTTTAAAGGCAATTCCTTCAATTTTTAACGGTTATTCACCTTTGGTTCTAGCCACCAGCCACTGGCCTATGGATGGTGGGTTTGGGGTACTCATGGCACGGGCCCCGGGAACAGGTCGGGAAAAATGTTCATATTTTCCCTTCCCTAAATCCTTATATATATTAAATTGAATAAAAGGTTTCTTTGTTTCTTTTTCTTTAAATAACATATTATGTGGATCATATTCAATGAAAAATAGAAAGGGTTTATTTTAATCCATATAATACAATGAAAATGGTCTAAGTAAACCAATTCATTAAACTTTTTATAATATTTTAGGTCATAATCACTCTTATCATACTACTTTAACAGCCCTAGTAAACCCATTTTAACGTTAACGGTGATAATGAAATTTTACTCTATTCAATATTTCTTTTGGTCAAAAAAAGTTTGAAACTATTATTAATTATTATTTATCCAATTATAGATTACATTTCTTCAAATTGAATTGACATAAGTGTAATAAATTAATATAAAATTATTTTCATAAATGATAGGATATTATATGATTTTTAATGGAAAATGGTCAAATTATTGAAATGTCATTATATCCAAATTAAATATTAAATTGATTCAAGATTAATTATTTTACTAATAGATATTTAATTGATGCAATTATTCTTTAATAATATTTAAAAATATAATATTTCATTATAAATAAATTAAATGGAAAAGTAGTTTTTAATAATATTTTTTATTTTTCACTATAAAACAAAAATAAACCTTTTACAAAAAAACATAAAAAATAATTGGGTAATAATATATATTTTTCATTTTCAAAATTTATTTATATTTTATCACTTTAATTTTATAAAATTTGATATTTTTTTAATATATTCTTGATTAAAATAGTTTTTTCGGAGAAAGAAATCCATTTATTTTAAAAATTATTTTATATAATTTTCTAATTAATTGGATGCGAAGGAATTCAAAGTATATATATGTGTCAATAATATTTTAATTACATAGATATCCTTAACAATATCATCAATTACAAAGACTTGGTTATAACTATCTTGTAAAATAATAATATATTTACTTTATTCCATGTCTCATTTAAACTCGATGTTTCATATGGTAGATGAAAAACATAGGATTGTGTGTACTAGAATCGAATCATGGATTTATTGTAACATAAGGTAACACAATTTTGTGTCTATCACTATCATATCTTTATTTTACATTTATCACAACCAATCAACTATATTTAATTTTATCAAAAAATAATTCATTAAAACAAGGGGTTTTACACTAAGAGGGATATTCCTTAGATTATGGGTAGACTCCAAAAAAGGAAATAATATGATCCTATAGAAAGATTATGAATTTTCTTATTTTCTCTTATTTTCAATAGTTTCAGAAATGGTATATATAAATCTTCCTCAAAAGTATCTGATGGGACCACCTGTGGGAGTGGGCAAGGAAGCTCCATATATGGAAGATTCCATTGCCTAACTAACTTATATGTTGTAGTGTACAACATATAATTATAAATACCCTTATAAAATGTATTATATAGTGATCCCACTTGAATATGAATTCCTTTTTCATATATATTCATAGGGTCTATGGGACCAATGGTCCAAGATTGAGTATTCGGCAGATTTATAACACCAAATCTGACTAGTCCTTAATGAAACTAGGGGGTCACATAAGGAAGAAGAATATATAAATATCATTGAGGGTATATATGACCTCCATAGATTCATTATGAAATTATTGGTATAATGGAATCATTAATATTATTGGGAACCTCAAGGAGGTAGTGGGGATAGATAGGATAGGATGGAATACTCCACGGTCACACCTTGTAGGACATTAAATTATTTTTATGTGGATGTATTTCTCAAAACATTGATGGAAGACCAAGAATATGAGTTCATTGAGTTTTAGTAAGATTCCTTATGTGAATTTGAATACTCTTAAAATTTTAATAAATAACATCATTTTTTCACATTTTTTCATGAATGATCCACATAAGGTAATGAAGTTTAAGATAAATCATTATCCTTTCATTTAATGTCATGTTATGACATTAAAAAAAATTACCAAATACAAGGATTCACTCCGAGACATGACTATTATAAAGGACCACGATAATGAATGCATTATTCATCTTCTTCCGCACCACGTTTCTCTACTATGGTGACATCCTATGTAATTAATTTTGTAGTTTTGGATGCATGGAGAGCAATAAATCAGATAACCATTGCGGTAGTAGTATGTAGGTCAACTAGATTATGGATATGTTTCATCAAAATAGGATAAAAATTGTGACTAAACTATTCGATGGTCATCCATTGTTTCTAGATATTAATAGTAACTCGGTCGCACTGTTGGAAGTGTGTTATGTTGGGACATCTCAGACAAATCAGATCAAGAAAATATGGGATGATGATCCACAAAGTTCCTTGATTAATGAGATCTATGACCTAGTGAAATGGTTTTGTTCTCTATTTATAGATTTAGGCGATGATGACTTAGGTGGACCATTCAATTAAGGAAAATGATTATTGAGTTGATGTAGAAAATGTTTATATATTGGATCAGACCCTTGTAGTTGCTGTTGAGGAACCCAATATTATTTTTATCAAGATATTGAATAAATCTACAATATGTAATTTATTTTATAATACCGATCCATACCATTCCATTATCTCAACATATGATATTGCTGGAATTGACTTAACAGTCATGTTATCTTTTACATCACAATCCCTTGATACACTATTTAACGACTCAATCATTTATTAATGAAAATTTGTCTTGATTTAAATAAATTTCTTATTATATAAAACTGTTATATAAAATATGAACTACGTTGGTTTTATGACATCAGTTTTAAAAATACAATTATGAATTATAACCATTGCTATTATATTCATTGAACAATGATAAATTTATTATTATAAATATATGGAGGTAATAAATCCAATTTACTCTCACAAAGGAAGAGATGGCCTCAACCAGTAGAATTTATCTATATGAAACCCTTTTATCGAATCTTCAAAAGGTGGTGGTGTCACTGGGTTCACTATTAACCAATCCCAAGCCAAGCATCAACATGTTATGCTCGAACAAAACCGCTTATGGGAGAAGTAGAAGATGATAGAGATTACCAGCAAAGTGATGTTATCCATGACACCCCAAGAGTATGTCATCATTGCACACCATAGCCATAGGTCATATGTGGGTGTTATAAAATGTTATGTTACAAGAACCTAGTACTATGATAATTTGCATTATTTTATAATATAATAATGAATATACATTAATTTTATTATTATTACTTTCTATCATTTTTTTAATGCACTAATAATATTATAATTAAATATTCAATTAAGAAATCTATCTTTATGGATTAATGGATTTTTTGAGTTAATAAATATTTTAATAAAATATTTTTACTATTTTACTTTTTATTAAATTTAAATGATCATATAATTTTTATGAATACGATAATAATTTTTAATAAGGTTTTAATGCAGTTGTTGTCAAAACCCGTGAATTTTTTATAAGTGTTAGTTATTATTTTCAATGTAAATATTCACATATTTAGAAAAATATTTTTAAAATTAATATCATTTATGGAATCAGGATGTTGAAATTATCCAATGGTGTATATTTTATAATTTTCTGAGATAGTAGAATATTTGTGTAGAAATAAAATACCATTTATTTATATAATTTGTTTTATGACATTATAGAGACCCAATCGTGATGTAAAAAATACAATAAATTATATGTTCGGAAAATATATTTTTTACTATTAAAATAATGTTATTTTAGGTTTTTTTGATTTTTTTACAAATCCTTAATGGACCCTCCCTGACATATAAAACATTTTTTCTTTTTAAAATGATTTTCTTGAAAGTATGACTCAACTACACGTAATTAATACTAATATTTTAATAAGATCGGCCATTTCCATTATTAAATAATTTTTTCTAGTCCCCTTTCGAAAGAACCATCAACAAAAACCATGGGTTGGTTTGTGGTTTTGATTACTTTAATGTGTATTGTCCAAAACCTAAATAATAAAGAATTAACTCTCTCTTTTCCTATATGAAACCACACAATATTACACTTCCTCTTCACTAAAAACCTTTGGAGATGGATCAACAATTTACCTACTCTCTCTAGAATCTTCCCAAGGCACCCCATGCTCATAAGAATCCTCAGTCAACCCCTCCCAAGACTTTGGGATCACAATTCCAAATAAGGTATTTCTTCAATTCCAATTTTTTACCATGTTATTTTATATTATTATAACCTTGTATTTTCTATTAATACATAAGGGTTATGATTTATCATCTCTCCCATATTTTATTCCTTATGTTTGAGGGATATATACCTCTTTCTCTCCCATTAATTCTTCCCACGTACTGATGTTACCATTTTGAATTTTCATAAGTTATTTCTTCCTTTTTCATTTTGGTCCAAAAATCATTATGTTGTTATGCCATTTTATTTTGAATTAAAAATGTTAGGGTATGATTTAGAACCACCTATATAATTCGCTCCTTATTTTTGAATGACGAGAGTCCCCTTTCACTCAAATTAATTCCTCCCATGAACACATGTTACCATGCTGAAATTCAGTAAGGGATTTCTCTCTACATATTTACATTAAAGAAATTAATTTATATTATGCATCTAAATTAAATTAAAAATTTTGGGACATGTATCTATATGACCCCCTTACATTCCATTTCATCTGAATTTTATGAGAAACCCTTTTTCTCTCCCATCAACTATTTTTATGAAATCGTATTTCACACTATTTGGCTATTGAAATTGCACCACGATTTTCTAATCAAAAGTGATTGGGTAGTGAATACCATGACCATTTATCTATCAAGGGTATTCACCTTTATTGCCCTTTACACATCAATTACAATTATTCATGTATAAATCCAACATTATTTCTCATAGAATATATGAATTTGTTTAATGAATCCATGTTGTGTGATCTTTGTGGAACACTTTTGCCAGAAATAAAATTACTATGAAGCGTGAGCCATGATAGCGATCAAGTGCATTGGTTAAGGTTTAGTATCATGATGAATCGAGTGATATGAGGGTTTAATTTTTCTTATTCAAGTTAATTAATGGTTTATTCATGTTCCATGTTCAATGAGCCTTGGCTCAAGGTAAAATAATGTTAAATGGGGATTCCACATTTCAAAGTTCTTATAATCTTGTTATATCATACCTTCTTGTTCAGGATTCTCATGGGATCCATTGGTATGCCTATTTACCTACATGTACTATATTATCCATGTTATTACTTGTTTACTCCCTTACTGGGCATTAAATTTCACCCTTTTCTTATTCATGCCCTCAAGTTATCCCAGGCATTATTATTTACGTAGGAATGTTGTCATGTAAAAGATGTTTTCAATATAGATATTCATTTTTATGATCTAATTGGTTATGTAGTGTACCTATTTTCCCAATACACTAGGATTACTGATCATCGTAGTTGTCTTAATTTGAGGTTTATGTCATAAATCTTGTTTAAGTGTGTAATAAATCATGCATGACTCATCCAGGCTATTTCCTTCCAGCATTCAATTGTTGACATACCATACATCTTGACAAAAAATCAGCAAACTCCCTCATCATGTTTCCCCAAAAAAAATGTTCGTTCAAATATCTATACATCTAGGTTCTCCCCGGTTGTATTGAGAAATTGGAGCTATGTGCGTCATCCAAAAATTACCCTTTTAGATCAGGTTTTTAGAAATAGAAAGACTCTTCCCAAATATCAAAATTACATCTACATATATGAAGTCACTCAATCTACCATAATTCACAGCTTTAATATTGTTTTAAAATTCCTCATCATCAATCTGAGAACATTTTATTCTTTCTAGTAAGGATAGCTTGGAATCCATACGAAAAAGTATTGACGTTTAACCATACATGTTTATTTCTATATCCATCTCTATTGGATCCATGAAAATTTGATCTCATTCTACTCTCATTAGGTTCAAATTTTCAAGATCCTTTGTACTCGAATAATCTAAATCTTTATTTACAATCCCCAGGTGGTAGTGTATTATGAAATCATATTCCATGAGTAGTTCAAGACATCACCTTTTCATCATGTTGAGTTCTTTTTGAGAGAAAATATATGTCAAACTCTTGTAAAAAGTAGAAATATCACATTTTTCAATGTAGAGATACTATCTCCATACATTTAGAGCAATGATTACAGCTGAAAACTCAAGATCATTAGTAGGATAGTTTTTATCATGAACTTTTAGCTACTATGATGCATAAGATATAACTCTATCATTCTTCATAAGGACACAATAAAGTTCATTCATTGAAAAATCACTATAAATAAAAAAACCCAACATTCCCCGATAGAAGAGTCAAGAGAGGAGCATTAACAAATATTTTATCGAGTTCTTCCAAACAATCTTCATAGTATTTTTTTCAAAACAAATTAATCCCATTTATGAGGGATCGTGGTTAATGGGTTATCCAATAAGGTAACATTCTCGATAAGATGCTGATAATAAAGAACTAAACCAATAAAACTGTGTACCTATGTTATACTCATCGGTGCTGGCCATTATTAGATTGCCTTGATCATTGAAGGATCAACAGGGGTTCTATACTTGGAGACAATATGTCCATGAAAATAATTCTCCTAAAACCATAATTCACACTTCCTAAATTTTCCATATAAATCATTTCTTCTCAGAATCATTAAAATAATGCACATGTGATATTAATGATCTTCGTAACTTTTGGAGTAGACCAAGTTATAATCTACAAATACCACTAAAAATTCACCAAGATATTACATGGAAATATGCTAATTAGATCCATGAATACATAGGGTACATTAGTCATTTCAAAAGGCATTACTATAAACTGGTAATTCTCATACCTAGATCGAAATATGTTTTTCAGGATGCCTTCCTTCTTCACACATAATTTGTGATATCCAGATAAAAGGTCAATCTTTGAAAAATATTGAGCTCAAAAATGTTGATCGAATAAATCAATAACACAAGTTAGGGGATACTTGTTCTTTATTGTAATATATTTTATCTCCTAGTAAACAATGCAAAACCTCATATATCCAACTTTCTTCTTAACACAAAGAACATGGCCTCCCCATGGAGAAAACTATGGTGAATAAATCCCTTATTATAGAATTCCTCTAATTTTTTATTTAGTTCCACTAATTCCATAGGGGACATTCTATAAGGGTTCTTCGATATGGTACTTCAATAATGAATTAAATCAATGGAAAACTCAATTTCTCATTTTTTATGATGTATAGGTAAATCCTCTTGAAACACATAAACATATTCTTGCACAATAGTTACATCCTCTATTTGATCACTTCTTTACACACCCATATTTATTTCATTCGGTTAGTCCCCAATAATTGAATTTATTTGAGATACTAGGGGTGGATCTTGGTAATAACTAGGTGGTGACGTTTCTATTCTAACGATAAGGTACTCTTTATCATCATCGAAAATTGTAAGATCCTTCATATTACAAAAAATATTAGCATCATGGTCTGAAAGACAATCCATTCTGAGGATTATATGAAATTAAATAAATTTTATGACGATGAGATCATCACATAATGAAAATTTAAAAAACCTAATGGGAACTGATTCGCAAAACATTTTTGTAATGATACTTTCCTTATTAGTTTTGACCGACAACTCCCTTTTTAAGTCAAATTTAAAATATCCAATATTCTCTTCAAACTGGGAAGATATGATACAATGTGATGATCCAGAATGTAACACCCCAAGCTTCCACAATATTCTTCTTTTTGAATAATACAGTAGCATGTGTTGTACGCAAATTCGAGTTCTAACACAAACCACAACCAATCAAAGTAGCCTTTATGAATATTAATAACTAATTTTTTAATTTTTTTAAATTTTATCTTTCAAAATGGACTTCATTTTTGGATTCGGAATATCGAATTTAATGAAGGGTGAAATTTTGGAACATTTCAGATAACTTTTATATTTTGATGAATAGTGAAATTTGCTAAATTTTATTTAAAAACAACATTTTTAATAAAAATAATTAATAGTGATATATTATACTATTGAGTGGTTTTAAAATATAAATAGAATAAAATTTTACCATTTTATCTAATGATGGTCATTATAATTAAATTCACTTTGAAATTGGACATAATCAATTGTCAATCTTTTGATTGATATTGTTTCTTAAAAACATGCTATTTGTTTTGACAACGGTAATTAATTATAAAATTAATTAATGAAACATATATGTTTTTAATTTTTTAAAATAGACACCAATTTTGAATTTAGAATATCAATTATAACTTAGGGTTATTTTTTGGTACTTTTCTGAAAACTTCAATTTTTTATGAATAGTAAAACCACTAAGTGGTAGTTTAAAAACTAATCTTTTGTGTAAATGAAACATTAAAACTTCTGTGATTTGATTTTCAAAAATAAAACATACATTGTTGTCATTATGTTGAAAAATGTGATTCAATGGGAATAAAATAATTTTTTTGTGAATAGTAACTTTTACGTTTTATTAATCGCGATTAAAGTTAATTAGTGAAATTTAAGGTAAAAATGATATTATAAAATTATGAAAATATCTTGAAAATTGTCCTACCCTTGTTGGATGAGTCATGGTCGACCATGGAAATCCATGGGTGAACTTGGGGACCCCAAGGAGCCACTTGGGTAATAAAATGACAATAATAAGTTTTTATTTAACGTAAAAATAAAATTGTCACAAACATGTGTTGTTTTACGAAAACAACTATTAAATATGGTTATATAAGTTATCATTTCGACTATAAATATTAATTGGAAATATAAAAAGATTTACTACATCATGGTAGTTTTTTATAATTTTTAGATATTAAATATATAAATTTATTTATCACACCATGATGATGTTGCGATTACCTCATTAGTTAACAATTTAAATAAAATGAAAATATAATGTAAAATTAAAGACATACAATAGTCAAAAACCTATTGGATGAGTATATTTCGAACCCTTATCAATTTATCTTAGAAATATATAATTTCTGGAACTTTGAAATCTGAAAAGCATTTTATAAAAATGCAACAATTCATGACTTTCCAAGAGTACCCCTCCTCTCCTCTTATAAAAGTCCCCCACCTCTACCACCTTATTCACACCATCAAAGCCACATAGAAAGGCCAAACTCTACCCAAATAATCTCTAAACTTCCATTTCTTACCCCTAGAAGCCTCACTTTGGGCATAATCCTTCCCAAGGAAACATTTGGCTCAAATAAAAAATAGTTACCCGATTTTAAGGTAATGTCTTCTCTTATGTTCTTTTGTATTATTTTGGTTCTCCAACCACTTAAAATCTTCTTATTCCTTTATTTTTTTACAAAAACAGTATCCTAAATATACTAGGATGTTTTTAGGAGAATTATCTTATTTAAACTTACACACACCTTTTTCTAATGGTTAAACAACAAACGGTTTCTGTGGGTGGCGAATTACTGCCTCACGAAACGATGATTGTTCAATATTCTTTTAACACGTATCATTGGACATTATGATGACATTATTTTCATATATGTTTAATCCTTTTCATATAAGGAATTCATTGGACTTAATAACTGACGGTTGGAGCCCGCTATAGCTCTTTGATGTATCTGTAGGTCTCATGAGACAAACTAGTGTCTTGACACGAGGCCTTGACAAAATCATATTTGTAGTCTTGGCACAAGTCCTTGGCTACGTGGTTATGATAGTATGGAATTATGCATTCCATCACTATGAAAGTGGTTATTAATACTGCATGTGATTATTCGACTAGTAAAATATCCATTTGAATAAGTAAATGGAATTATTTCATTTTATTGTTTCCATATTATGCTGATGATCATGTTTAAAAGGCTTTAGTTTTAGTTATACATTGCCTTGAATGTTTATGATTATTTATGAATGTTTCCATTGTATTGTTATCCTTACTGAGCATCTGACCTTACCCCTTTCAATGTTTTCATTTTTCCAGGATGTGATGAAGTATATTATGAATGACCTGTAGGGATAGTATGAGGATATATGAAGACAAAATATTTTTTTAGATTTGTTTTACTTTATGATATAATGTAAGAATTATGAATGTATCCAGTGTTTCCAAGGCTACTAAACTAATCGGTATTTCGAGACTTGATCATTTGTGATCATGCCAATGTTACACAATAATGCACCGACATTGGGTAACTGGGGTTGGGGCGTTACAGTTGGTATCAAAGGAAATTTAGTACTAACCTTTGAAGCTAGATTTAGATAAACTCTGAGAGAGAACATAGCCCAAAGATAGACTTTTAGGATTAGTATAGAAGAACTTCCTAGAATTTTGGTATTATAGATATTTTGTGAGTTTTCCGAGCAATACATCCCTGTATGGATATGAGCAGGTAGACGCGGCTCTGGCACATATGTACCTAGGGGTAAAACCTGAAGACACCGCTTTGAGCTAGACTTGAATGGGAACTGGTGAAAGACAATGGGCCTTTCTGCACTATTGGTTACGAAACTACTGGGGGATATTCTTAGGATAATTCTCATTTTCATTACAAACCATTATGAAGGTTTTATTCGTATATACTTACTCAAAGAAAACATTTTTATGATTATAGTTCAATTTATGTTATGTGGTTTACAAGTAAGGAATTATGTATTTTGATTCATAAACTAATCTATTTTATGACCTTGTTTATAAATGGCACCTAGTTGGAGGAATGGAAACTGTATCAATGCACGCACTCCATGTAGGGATTTACATCCTACTCCAGATAATTATAGTTGATGTGGAGATACAACTGGTGCTGATCAACTTATCACCATACTAGGATGACTCACTCAGGTTATGAATAATAACCTTACTCATATGGAGCACCCTGATCCACAACGTGGAGGATAAATGTTAGACTGCTTCATGAGGAAACAACCGCCCACATTTAATGGGTGTATAAATCCATTAGTAGCTGATTAATGGATAAACTCCATAGAGAAAATATCCCAGGCCTTGGGGAGTTGAAAAAGGGAGAAGGTTGTCATGGCAGATTACCGCCTCACTAGAGATTCCGATCAATGGTGGTTTCTGATTCAAAACACAAAGGAAGATGAAGATGTATCATGTATGGAATAGAGGGTGTTTAAGGAAATTTTCTTAAAAAAAACTTTCTGCATTACCATCGAGCAGATATGGAAATGGAATTTCTGAGTCTAAGGAAGAAGGTGGATGAGAATGCCGTAAAGTATGAGGATAACATTACAAGGATAGAGAGGCATACTCTAGATTATATACGTAAAATAAGAAGTAAGATTTCCCATTTCATTGATGGTTTAAAACCATTTCTCCATCGAGCATTAGTCACACAAACCTTCTCATCGTACGAAGATATTGTCTCGTGTGCTATCAAGACGGAAAAAAATTTATCTAAGTCTTATGAATTTAATGCAAAGAAAGAGAAGAAGAGATCTTCTAATCAATATTGAAATGGAAATAAGGGGAATAATGAAAATTTTTAATTTCATTCCTGTAGTAAATGTGTGAAAAAACACACCGGTACTTGCTTGAAGGGAATGGGAGTCTGTTACAAGTGTGGTGAAAAAGGCCACCAAGCCCATGATTGCAAGGGAAAGAGAGTTACTGTCAATGTGGATTGCTATAATTGTAGAGAGATGGGACATTATACAAATTAATGTCCTAAGAGTCAGGGGAACATACCTCATAAGAGGCCAAGGGTTAAAGGCCAAGCTTATGCTATCACTACTACTGAGGATGAAGCTCCGAATGACGTGGTGGTAGGTAATTTAATGGTTTCCTCAAGTTTAGAAAATGCATTATTTGATTCTGGATCATCGTATTATCTCATATCTTCCCAATTTACTATGAAAATTATATATTTACAATTTTATTTAAAAAGATAATTGTCATTCAAAACTCATAAGGGAAGTATCATTGCAACAATGTTTTGTGAATCAGTCACCATTAGAGCACATAAATGTTCTTTATCCGCTGATCTCATTATCATACCTATGATTGAGTTTGATATAATACTCGGTATGGATTGGATTTCGGATTATGATGCAAATATTTATTGTAATAAGAAGGATGTTATGATATTTAATGATGATGATAAGGAATACTTAATATTTAGAGAATAATCGTCACCACCTAATTCTTATTTAGATCCACCCAGAGTAGCTCAAGTAAATTCAATTGTTGGGGAGGAAGATAATGAAATTCCTAAGGTAGAGGAACATAATGTTCAAATAGAGGATTTACCTATTTTGAAAGAATATGTAGATGTGTTTTCGGAAGTTTTACCTGGACATCCTCCAGAATGAGAAGTTGAGTTCTCCATTGATTTAATTCTTGGATCAAGGCATATATCAAAGACCTCTTATAGAATGGACACCATGGAATTTTTTGAACGATAGAAACAACTATATGAATTGAGTAATAAGGGATTTATTCACCCTAGTATTTCTCCAGGGGGAGACCTGGTCCTTTTTGATAAGAAGAAAGATGGATCTATGAGGTTGTGCATTGACTACAGGGATATCAATGCTATAACAATAAAGAAAAAGTATACCCTACATTGAATTGATGATTTATTTGACCAACTGCATGGAGATAAATACATTTCGAAGATTGACCTTCGATCTGGATACCATCAGTTTTGTTTGAAGGAAGAAATTCCAAAGATAGCATTTCAAACATGATACATGCATTACGAGTTTACAATAATGCCTATTTGATTGACTAATACACCCTCTGTATTCATGGATCTAATAAATAGAGTTTTCAAGGAATATCTTATTGATTTTGAGGTGGTATTTATTGATGATATCTTGGTATACTCCAAAAGCTACGAAGATCATGAAATTCACTTGCGCATTATCTTGAAGACTCTTAGAAGGCATGAATTATATGGGAAGTTTAGCAAGTGTGAATTCTGACTTCAAGAGATTTCTTTTTGTGGCCAAATTTTCTCTAAGTATGGTATTTATATTGATCCTTCTATAACTAAGGAAATCCAAGAATGGCTAGCATCGACGAGTATAAATGAGGTATGCAGTTTTATTGGTTTTTCGGGTTATTATCGACGTTTTGTCTAGAATTTTTCCCGATTGGCTAACCCATTAACGACACTCACTCGTAAAGGGGTTAAATTTGTCTGGACAAAAGAGTGTGAATAATGTTTTGAAGAACTGAAGAGAATATTAGTCAATTCTCTTATATTGACTCTACCATCAGGGAATGATGGGTTCATTATTTATAGTGATGCATAAATGAAAGGACATGGTTGTGTCCTTATGCAAAATGATAGGGTTATTTCCTATGAATCACGACAGCTAAAAATTCATGAGCAGAACTATCCTACTCATGATCTCGAGTTAGTTGTTGTAATCATTGCCTTGATGATATGGAGACATTATCTCTATGGTAAAAAATGGGATATATATACCGATCACAAGAGTTTGGAATAAATTTTATCACAAATAGAACTCAACATGAGGCAGAGGCGATGGCTTGAACAACTTAAGGATTATGATTTCACGTTACAATACCACCTGATGAAGGAAAATAAGGTTGCAGATGCTTTGAGTAGAAAAGATCATGGAGTTTTGAACATGATGATATTATAAAGGGATCCTATTTTATGGGATCTAGTAAATATGGATATGGGAATCACCATGGAGGGTGAAACATCAAAACTTTTTCAAATGGTTTCCAAACCATCTTTAATAGAATGGATAAAGTGTTCTCAGGCTGATTATGAAGTGTTGAAAAAGATGATTAATGCTGTGAATGATGGGTGATTGAGTGACTTTGTGTATGAAAATGGAATTTTGAAATTTGGGAGGAGACTTTGTGTTCCCGATATACCTGATTTAAAGAGGGATTTTTTGGATGATTCTCATAGTTCCAATTTCTCTATGCACCCTGGGAGCACCAAAATGTATAGAGATTTAATGGGACATTTTTGGTGGGACAACATAAAGAGGGAGATTGATGATTTTTTTGTCAATATGTATGGTTTTTCAACAAGTGAAAGCTAGAAGGAAACTATCTGGTGGAGTATTGGAATCTCTCCACTTACCTGAGTGGAAATGGGATAATATTACGATGGACATTGTCATTGGACTACCAAATACTCATAGAAGGAATGACGCAATATGGGTAATTATTGGTCATCTCACAAATTCAGAACATTTTCTTTTTATAAGAGAAGATATACCACTTGAATGTCTAGCAAGACAATGTATTGGAGTCGTGTTATTGGCCGATGTCGCCACCAACCCAATAACAAACAAATAGGACACAACCCTTTCGGCTGGTAAAGGATCAGATCTCACGAGCGCGGATTTTAAGTATAATTAGAATATAATTTTACCATTTTGTTCAATGGTGTTCATTAGAATTAATTTCACTTTGAAATTGGACATAAACAATTGTCAATCTTTTGATTGATATTGTTTCTTAAAAACATGCTATTTGTTTTGACAATGGGAATTAATTATAAAATTAATTAATGCAACTAATATGTTTGTAATTTTGTAAATTAGACACCAATTTTTTATTCAGAATTTCAATTATAGCTTAGGGTGAATTTTTGGTATTTTTCTGAAAAACATCAATTTTTGATGAATAGTGAATCCACTAAGTGGTAGTTTAAAAACTAATTTTTCATGTAAATGAAACATTACCAATTCTGTGATTTGATTTTCAATAGTCCTAAATACATGGTCTTAATTAGGATGAATAATGTGGTTCAATTATATTAAAATAATTTTTTGGTGAAAAGTATCTTTTATGTTTTATTAATCGTGATTAAAGGTAATTAGTGAAATTTAAGGTAAAACTGATATTATAAAAATATGAAAATATCTTGACACTTGTCCTACCCTTATTGTATGAGTCATGGCCAACCAGGACAATCCATGGGTCAACTTGGGGACCCCATGGAGCCACTTGGGTAAGAAAATTACATTAATAACTTTTTATTTAATGTAAAAATAAAATTGTAACAAACATGTGTTGTTTTAATAAATCAATTATTACATGGGGTTGTATATGATATATTTTCGACTATAAATATTCATTGGAAAGATAAAAATATTTACTACATCATGGTTATTTTTTTATAATTTTTATACTTTAAATAAATAAATTTATTTTTCACACCATGATAATGCAACGATTACCTCATTAATTAAAGATTTAAATAAAATGAAAAGATAATGTCAAATCAAAGACTTAAACTTGCCAAAAACCTATTGGATGTGTATATTTCAAACCCTTATCAGATTATATTCTAAATAAATTTTTGTGGGACCTTTGAAATCTGAAAATCATTTCACAATAATGCAGCATTTCATGACTTTCCACGAGTGCCCCTCTTATCCTCTTATAAAAGGATCCCACCTCTACCACCTTATTCACAGAATAAAAGCCATTTGGCTCAGCCAACTTCTTCCCAAATACTCTCTAAACTTCCCTATATTACTCCTAGAAGCCTCACATTGGGCAGAAGTCTTCCCAAGGAAGCCTTTGGCTCAAATAAAAAAGAGTTACCCAATTTTAAGGTAATGTCTTCTCTTATGTTCTTTTGTTTTATTTTGCTTCTCCAACCCCTTAAAATATTTTTATTTATTTATTTTGTAACAACACCAGTATCTTCAATATAATAGTATTTTTTAGGATATGTATTTTATTTACACTAACACACACCTTCGTCAAATGGTTAATGAACATACTGATTCTTTGGGTGGTGAATTACTTCTTCACAAAACGATATTGTTCAATATTGTTTTAACACCTCTCATGGTGGCCATTATGATGAAAATATTTTCATATATGATATATATATTATGCTTATGTTTTCATTATTCTTATGTATTTCTCATTTATTGCATACCTTTATGATTTCCATTATAGGTAAACACAATAATTTCATTTTAGGAAGTATGGACTACCGCCCCTCAAAGTTATTTGAATCGTTAATGCCATATGTGGGACATGTAAAGGATTGAGTAAATGATATTATATATGAAATTATTCTGGAATTATAATACATCTATATATCATTATGATTTCATTCCATTTAATATGAAATATAATTGAAAGTAGCGTCCATGCATACGTACGGCTTACCGTCTCCTTTAACGGTGCATTTCATTTCTTACCTCTAAATGTTATGTAAAATTATAAATGCATATATATACAGGATATATATGATATATATGATATCTACATCATTAATATAATCCTGGATAGAATTTATATTTTACCACATGAACAACTTGTAATTATAAGAAGTTTATTTTTTGACTCAAGTACCAAAGATCGACAAAACGACCGTTATTATCTTAAATAATTACATAATGTTCATAATATATTAATAAGTAATATAAAAGAAATAATGAACATAAAAAAGGTTCTTATGAAATTAGAAAATAACTCTAGTTTATTATTCAGGATGTTAAAGAACAGTCGAGTAAAGTCGAACACGAGGTAAGGGACTTCGTCTCAATCTTCAATTTTTGAGAAATATTTTGTTTTATACACAACTTTATTTTATACGGTTTATAAACTCCTTTGACTTTTAAATTTATTCCAAAAGAATATTTTTTATATGAATCATTTTACTAAAAAAAATGGAATGTTTTTTTGTCGTACGTATGAGGCGACAACGACTTCTCCGCCGTCGTGACCATTATTTGAGTTTCAGCTTCCTCTACAAGACATAACTTATTTTAAATCAAAAATAAATACCAAGTTTTACTTTTATTTTTTTAATATTGAAAATGGTTTCATTATATCAATGTGTTGTATTGATATCTTTTGGTTGAAATGTGGAAATGGTATGTTTCCATTATGCATGTTTTATTTGATACGATTATGTTATGGTTTATGATATGTTTAAACCTTTTCATATAAGGAATGCATTGGACATAATAAGTGACTGGTGGAGCCCGCTATATATCCTCGATGGATCGGTAGGTCTCATGAGAAAAACTAGTGTCTTGGCGTGAGACCTTGAAAAAATCTTATTTTTATTCTTGGGACGAGGCCTTGGCTATGTGGTTATGATAGTCTGGCATTATACGTTCCATCACTATGAAAGTGGTTATTGATATTGCATGTGATTATTCGACAAGTAGAATATCCATGTGAATAACTAAATGGAATTATTTCATTTTATTGTTCCCATATTATTATGAAGTTCATGTTTAAAAAGATTTTGTTGTAGTTATATGTTTCCTTTAATGTTTATGTTTATTTGTGAATGTTTCGGCGGTATTGTTGTACTTACTAAGAATCTGTGTTCACCCCTTTCAATGTTTTAAATTTTCCGGTATGTGATGAAGTATAATATGAATGACCTGTAGGTATAGTATGAGAGGATATGAAGACAAGATGTTTTTTTAGTTTTGCTTTACTTTATTATGTAATTTAAGACTTATGAATGTATCTAGTGTTTCGAAGGCTACTAAACTAATCGGTCTTTCGAGACTTGATATTTTGTGATAATTCCAATCTAACACTATAATGCATCGACTCTGGGTAACTGGAGTTGGGGCATTACACAGAATAAAATAAATAATTTGCTAAATTTGAGGAAACCATTAAATTACCAGCCACCACTTCTTTTGGAGCATCAAACATAGTAGTAATGATCTCATAAGCTTGGCCATTCCCCTTGTCCTTTTCTAGGGTAATATCCCTTATAACATAAGACATTAATTTCTATAATTCCCTTTTTGTCAACAATTATATCATTCAACATTTACAGCCACATTATTCCCCTTGCAATAACATGCTTGGTGGCCTTCATCACCACACATAAAATAGACTCCCATTCTCTTCAGGTAAGTACCGTGGTGATTCATCCACAATTACCATAGGATGGATATTCAAATATTTCATCCTTACCCTTATTTTTATTTCCAGAGTGTTTAGAAAATTTATTTTTCACTTGGTTTTCATTAAGGTCATATGATTTAGATAATTCCTTTTCTGTCATAATGGTTTATAAGACAATATCTTCATACGATGAGATGTATTGTGAGATGATTTCTCGATGATGAAATATGTTCAACCCATAAATGAATCGATGAATCTTAATTCGGGGGTTATATATATAATTAGGTGCTTACTTTATAACCTTGTAATGTTATCCTCATACATTGTGACATTCTCATCATCCTTTTGCCTAAGACTCCAAAATTGTATTTCCATATCTGCTCGATGGTCACGAGGAAAGTAGTTTTCTATGAAAATCACATTAAACTCTATCCATTATAGGTCAGATACATCTCCATCATCCATTGTGTTTTTGATTAATGACAACCATTTATTTTTATCTCTCATTAGATGATAAACATCCATGAAATTTTTTTCACTTTTACTACTCCCCAAAGAATGAAATATTTTCTCTAGGGAATTTATCCATTTCTCAGCTACAAACGGATTTGTACACCCATCGATTTTTGGTGGTTATTCCATAAAAGGGTAGACAATGGGTAATATTTATAGAAAAAAATACATCAACCCTTCACTAAATCCACAATTAATTTTCCACTCACCTTCATCTACATGTCATGTAATGGGTTTACACATCGTGCAATTTCTTATTCAATAGGCGTTGTGGATCCTGGCTTGATCATCTCCAAAAAACACTTCTCAAAAAGTTAATTTTTTTAATATAGTTATATGGAATGTAATTTTGTTTAATATAGTAAAATAATTTCATTAATTGACCTAAACCCACTACTCCTTTTGATGAAATCATGACCTAAAATTGATTTACACATTAAATAATAGTGCCACTCAATTTTTATCTCTTCTTACCTGAAACTTTTCTAGATGATCTTGCCATTAATGACTTATCCATCTTAGGATTTCATCTAGATATGTGATCTAATTGGAATTATTTTTCGAACCTCTTAATTTCAGTTCACTTGGAGACACGAAGAGAAGGTTATGATTTAATTAATGACCACCACATTTTCCGCCCGAATGATTCCCAAATTTAATCTTTTTATGACTGATTCGAATAGTTCGTTAATGATTTATTTTTTCATAAAATGTATCATGGATGTGAATCGCTGATTTTTACTTCATACCAATGTGGAATTTTCTTAATTAGAGTTTTCAATCAGATTCTATGCTCCGATGAATGGTGTGTGGTCCATCATGTCGTCTTGAATATTTCTCCAACATGATGGATCATTTAAGGCCATTAGATTTTTTAATCAGATCAGAATCTAGAAGAATAATATTTATACCATAAATCCATGAATCATTTAAAAAATTACCCCAATATTTGGATCAATTTTTTAAAATATATGATTGAAATTCAAATTTTTTCAATATCTAATAATATTTGGAATTATCAAATTTTTCATTTTAGGTCAAAATACATCAAAATAAAAAATATGACAGTTTCCCATCATAAAACACTATAGTGGGTTTAAAATCAATAAATTAGTGAAAACATATGTGAAAATGTAAGTTTCACCATTCCACAAAACATATCTATTTCACTAATGTGCAGTCATCATATATTCAAATAAAAATCTACACCAAAATCATAAATTAGAAAAACATAAATGATATAATTCCATCCTGTCTGATGTATGAAAAATAATTATCTCTCATTCTAATTCCCCAAATATTAATTTTTTTATCCTCATTAATCAATACTTGGCCCAATCACCACCAACAAGTCATTTAAATTTTATTACTCTGTTCACTTAATAGAAATTAAATACGGAGTTATGATCATACTTGGAATGTTCATACATCACTATAGGCTTGTGATACTTCTCATCTCTCCACAGCGTCAAACATGAAAATTAAATCCAACCAGTTGGATTTAACTAATGGTTCACATAACACGTGTGGCTTCGGTTTGGTGATTAAATTAGAATAATAAGGCTAAACAAGGTGGCCTTACTCTTAAGTATAATGAATGAATAATAAAGTGGAATAAAAAGTTAAACATCTCTCAAATACCCTTGAGAATGTGATACAAATCACTAACCCCTTTTTTCTGACATGAGATATGAGTTAATATGTGATTTTAAGAAATGGCATCATCCATGTTTTAATTTTTTTTCAAATCTCTAGAAAGGACCAGTAAGATTTTTTATTGTTTCCACTTTTTATATTAAATTTTAATGCTCCAGATATGAACATCTGTATTTTACCTTTTTTGGAAGAGAACAGGATAAAATAAATAAATAAAAATGGAATTATTACTGATTTCCAATTTTTGGACAATACACAACCCAAAATGATGAAACACACATCACACCAACCACAAATGATACACATTCTATAGAATGGAAGGAAATGTTCTTTCCCCATAATCAAAATAGAATTATCCACGCACAAATAAAAAACATTTTATAGGTAAAGAAAAATGGTCTTGTAATGTGGATTAAACCTATAAGGTAATTCATGGAATCTATTGTCTAATGAGGGATATATGTAAAGGTGGGCCTTAACTTAATATGTGGCTAGCCAAATTAGTACCAAATTCCTATCAAAAACATTATATAATTTCCAATTATTTGAAATCGAAAAATCATTAATTATGGTACTCACAATAAATGCATATTCAACTCTAGAAAGTGTGGGTATTAGAATGTATATTTAGAAATAATTCCAAATACCTTACATGATGGGAATAATATTTTTAATCAGTGTTTCAAGGGCATGGATTTCAAAAATTATTCAAACTCATTAAAATGGCTGAAAATAAAATTCCTGAAAACACTATTCACATCAATATTCATTTAAAATCCATTCTTTTTTCATAAATCATTTCAATTCCCTCAGATTCAATTCAACTCTAATATGAGATATGAATATTCCTTAAGGTTCAAGGTTCCTAAAATGAATAAAAAAAATTAAAAATCACAAAATAAAAACTAATCAGGTCGAAACTCCCCCACACTTAAATTTCACTACCATTCATTTTAGCTCAAAAAAATATAAATAAGGGTCAAAAACTATAGGGATGGAAGAATAGAACATGATATTATTTTGGAATGGACTCTTTGAGTTATGGTCATACTATCTACCACATTTAAAATACAATAATTAAATTACAAAACATGAAAAATATATATATAAAAAAGTAGAGTTGGGAATGAAAAAGATTAATTCATGGTTTCACCCCATAGAAGGTTTCACGTTTTTACTGCACCTAGTCTAGTAGTTTCAGCGTTTTAACCTCAATACAAATGTTAGTTGGGTTTCATTATTAGAAACCAAAAAAATTTATTTATCCCAATATCCATTTGTATATTCCATGGTGTATTTTTCAACATAATATAAAAATAGTACCACCACCTGATAAAATAAAAGAATGTTCTTGAGATCAATTGATGGAGGTAAAAGAATGTAGGGGTGCTCAAAGTTTTGTTTTGTTGTAGTATTCATCTGCACTAGTGATGATTTTATTATAACAGGAAGTGGATTATCTTCTTGTTTGGTTTTAGTAGATAACTTCTCATTGATTTCTTGTTTTCTGCCTTTATCATCATCTTTATCACTGTAAAGCTGATTGGTTTCTCCATCTCCTCCTCAAGACAAACTATTTCTTCAACTTCATTAGCTGGGGCTTGAGTTAGTTGTGTGGAATATATAAAATCATAATTTGGTATATTATTTTTCAATTTATAAATAATTAAATTTTAATAAAAAGAATTAATAGAAAATTATTCTCCCTCAGAAAACTCATCCTGAAACTCTTTATCATCATGAAAGGCGGATGGGAATGAATTTATTGTTGAGGAAATTAGATCATCATTTTTGGATTCAACTCCAGAAATTTAATTCTTGAATATTATGTGTAAAAATAATTTCATTCTCCATAGATTTTATTTTCTTCGTTCCATCCATAAGATATTAACATCTTCAACTTCAACAGCTTTCAATGAAACCAACATGCATACCTTTTCAGGAAAGTTGACATTCTATTGAAGTGTTAAGGAATTTGGTTAAATTTTTCTCACCAATATATCATCTATACTATGATCTCTATAAAATATTTCAATATTTTAATAATTATAATAGTCACCATAAAATTCCATATTGGCTGAAAAAAATGATTATAGGAAATAAAGCACTTTTTTGGTTTTTTTAATTTTTTAATTTTTATTTTTTTTATGAAAAAATGTGTGAAAAAACTACTCCAGGTAAACAGGGAAAAATTGATGATGTCATCTTTTTTTGTCAACCTCCATTCAATCATGTTTTTATTTTATTATGAATGAACCATATTTGAATATCACAGGGTTGATATCATTGATGCCTCTTACAATACACCATCATTCCATTCTTACTATTTTATATGTATACTAATATAAAATTAACATATGTACTAATGAAAAAGGGGATTTATGAAATAATTAATAAAATATAAATATAATATATATAAATACCATGAAAAATAGAATGTTTTTAGAAGATAAAATGATACCAATTGTTAATAGGTTTTTATGGTGGTTGAAATCATTGTTTCAAAGAAATCAAAATATCCAAATCAATATAGTGATCCTGAATTGTCACACAACACTTTTGGTTTGGAAATTTCATTACCCTATACCCTAACCTCAACATAAAAGGTAATTCTGTTTTTTTAGAAAACTAGGATACCTCTTTGTCTACCGTCACAATCAATGGCATGCTCCACCATATACAGAAAAATAATAATGAAGTTAAGAAAAATGAGAAACAAGAAGAAGAATTAAGACAATATAGAAAATAGGGTGCCAAACTCATCCTAATAAATTTAACTATTTTTTAAGTTCTTAGAATTTAATAACGAGATTAGAAATTATTGAATAAGAAAACACAATCGATCCATTATTCCCTCCCTCAAAAAAGAGACAATTTTAGTTCTCTATTTTGTTTTTGTTGAGAAGGGAAAAATAGTGGGAGAACACATAAAATAAAATTGAGAAAGAGAGATGAAGAAGAATATTAATATATTAAAAGTAACCTAAAATTAAGAAATTCCCATTAAAATGAAACTATGAAAAATAGACACATTGTGTTTCTCACCTCCATGCGGGGTCACATGGCCTCCTACAGACCAATTACTGAATTCCTTAATAATGGAGGAAGAGGGTTAATATTTATAGTAAAATTTTACCAACCCTTATAAACATATAACTTTACTTTTCTTCTCACCCCCATCATTACGACGTTTAATGAATTTACAAATCATGTAATTTCTATGTCAATAAGCATTGTGAATATCGACATGATCCTCTCCAAAAAATTTGTCTCAAAAAGGTCATGTCATGTAATTTAGTTACATGACATGTATTGATGTTGGACATAATACAATTATGTCCCGACTTGTCCAGAATTTGCAACTATTTTTGATGAAGTCAAGATGTGTAATTATGGTACACATTGTGTAACAATTATACTCTATTTTCAGCCTACATTCCCCAAAACATGTTCATGTTTTCTCCCATTAAATATCTGAATCATCATCTATTTTCATCTAGATATATTATTTATTTTATATTTTTTAACATATAAAATTTCAGATCATTTGGAAACACAGTGATATAGTTATGGTTTAATTACCAACAACCACTATTTCTTCATTAGGGTTTCCTAAATATTATCATTGTTTGACTCAATCAACAAATGTGTTAATGAACTAATTTTTCCTTGAAATTGAAGATGGATTAAAATGGATGAGTTTTATTTTATATCCAACATGAATATAATAAAATGGAGTTGTCAATCTAGAGGGATGCTCTAATGAATTATTTATGGTCAACCATGTTGTCTCGAATATTTATTCAAATTGATTGATTATCATGGGTAAATATATGTTTGAATAATATCCTAATTTGGAAGATTTATATTTATCCCACAAATCATGGAATACACAAAAATATTGAATCAAATAAATTGAATCTATATTTTAAATTATTTAATTGAAATTTCAAAATTGTAAAAACCTATTAAAATTGTAGAATTATGTTATCTTTCATTTAAGTTTAAAATACATCAAAAATAAAAATTTGTAACAATTAACCAACAAATAACACTATGGTGTGTTTAATAACATTTAATTACATAACAAAATAATTAAAAAATTTATCTTTATCAGTATGTGAACAACATCAACATTAAACAATATCATATTTGCAATTTGAGGGTTATTAAAATAGTATCCTAACAAATGATTTTTTCAGGACTATAAAAAAACAAGATCAAGATCATGACATTTTATTTTATAATCCCCTCAATTTTGAAGAGACTAATATAGGAGATAATATCTCTAATTATACATACATGATTCAGGATTTAATTGACGATGGAAAAAATAAGGGTATGATTTGTATTAACAATATTATAAAAAAATTTCCAGACTATGTTGTACCATATCAAATTAAGAAGTGTAAATAAATATTATTTTATTTTTATGATATTAGAAGAGTTGAACGATTAATTTCCTAATGTTATGGCCACTGATAGATTTTTTATGTTAGAATATTTTTATGTGTATTGTCATATATTATACCTAAATAATTTCCTGTCATAATAATTATACTCTCTATTGTAGATAGGATACCAGTGTATTGATTTATAAAAATGATCATATTATAAATTTCATTCAATGTGTGATATTAGATGTTTGAATCCTCATTCTTCGGTAATGAATAAAAAATACCAATAAAGGTTTTTTGTTACATCACATTAAATCCACTATTGCAATGACTATTCATGCCATCAAAAACCATAGTGCACTTGAAGTGGAATTAAATAGATATCGAGTTAATGAAACATAAAATAGATTAAAAACATGGATGAAACAATTTTATTATACCAATATTTCTTAGTTATCCCATGGAATGTGAGATTGTTTTTAATGACTCAATGTTTTCAAAGGAAATTTCTATCTTATTATTATGTTATCCAATGACAATAATTCACAACATAACTTACTACTATGTTCTATTTGACATTTAAACATCTGTTTGTCACTTCTATGATAATAATATTGATCATCTAACATACATTATTTTGATTAGTATGCTATTTTGTGTCTAATATGACCAAATTATTATTATTTTGAATAGTATCATACCCTTAGGATAAGTAATGTTACCCTAATGAATAGTGAGAAACCCTAATAAATAGTGACCATACCTATGATATTATATAAATAATATTCTTTTGGAAGTATGATATACCTATATCATGGAATAAAAAAATAAGTGTTCTAAAATTGTTGTTTTTTGAGTAAATATTGATTTTAATTAAAGATTAAATTGATCATATATAAAAAATTATTTTTAAAAATTGTAATTTAATTTCATATTATACACGTCGTTACATGGTTTGGTTTAGTTTTTTAAAATTTTCTAAAATAATTGTATTTTTTAATGATTAATTAAATCCGATAATTCATATAAATGCTAAAACCTCAATTTCTTCATCAATATTGAGTCAGGGATGATGTAAATTTCCATATGTTCTAATTCACATGGATTTATTACTATTAATTGTCATTATATCATAACTATTTCTTGTCATTTGTAAAAATAATAAACAAAAGATTATAATATTATGAAAACCCTCCTCTCCACCACTATAAATACCACCCATCCTTACCTCTTCTATTCACCCCTCTCAAGACTTGTTCCTTACTTACATTCTTCAAAAACCCATTCCCAACATCCTTCCCCATTCCCAGCATCAGTTTGTCTCGTCAAAAGACAACCCCCCGTAATATGTTCTAAAAGGAGATAAACTCAAGAAGTAAATTCCACTTTCCAATTCTTTTTTTTCATTTCATGTTCATTTCTTTTATCCTCTCATTCCTCACATGCACAAACCCAAATGTTATGATAATAAAAATAACATACATATACTAGATTATATTATTCGAATTGAAATGTTCATCATATTCTCCCATTTTGTTTATTTTAATGTAATGAAAACCCCATATGAGATCTGTTAATTTAACACAATCATGGAAGACATGTTATCAATTTCTATTCCTATCATAAATTCTGGCCATGAAACCATTTTTAGGGTTAAAAATGACATTGATATGTGTATTTGGACTTATTTAATTCTATATAATCATTAATCACTCATGATGTAAAATAATAATACAAAACAAGTTAGTTTTGAGAAAAACAACTCAAATTATTTCAAGTGTTTATCATTATTGTATTATATAAATATTTGACATCATTTTAAGTAGAAAAATTAAATGTGCAACCATTTAATCTTTTAAATGTTCACTAATATCATATAACATCAATTTTGGGCAACAAATTTCATCTTATATGTCTATCTAAACAAGAATATTAGTGAGTCCATCATTAAAACCAAGTATGTAAACATACATGAATAATGAAAATGAACAATTTAAGAAATCAAAAAGGTCTCAAATGGAAATAAAAATTATATAATAAATCAATCACATATATAAGGGGTTATATAATTATTAATTAATAATATTAATTTTTTTATTCATGTCATTAATAACATGTGGAGAACACAATCAGTTTTAAGGTAATGGATCCTCCATATTTCAATTTTGTAAAACAATGTCATCTATGCTATGCCATTTTATGTGTATTCCATAATGATGTGGTATGAATTAATACCTCCTCTATACTACCCTAATTTTTTATACAAAATTATAAACTCATATCAACCTCATGAAACCCTATTATGTACACCCAATACCATGACAATAATCTGTAAGGAATTATACCCGAACTGCCTTTATTCATTCGGGTTGCTCTATCCTTCTTATTACCCAAATTAAGTTTTATTTTATTTTTATTTAAAACACAAACATTCTGTTTATATGCTCTAAACACATGTTTCAAGATCCATATCTAATTATCTTTTTGGGATATACATGATTTTATGTGATTCCCTCCTCTATACTTCCCAATAAGAAAACTCATTTTATGGGAAATTCCCAAATTTTTACCCAATTTAAAGTGAACTCTATTATCATTTTAATCCACCATTATCTTTATAAAATAATTCTTTTTATTATTAAGTCTTTCTTGGTTCACTTCTGGTTTTATAAAATAGATTGTTCCCTTTTCCATTTTAAAATCTCTTTAGTTTTTCTTTAAAACCGCACTAAATTTTTTTAATGCTATAATTTCCTAAATACACGTCTAACATGTTGTCACTTCTATTTTACATAGATTACCATGAAATATACATATTTTTCCTTATTATTGTCCTTCCATGTTTTTTTTTCATTCTCTCATTGTTGAATTTATGATACACCTAATAATTATGTTTTATTTCATGAATGTGATACCCATTTCTCACTGTTGGTTGCCTTACCATTATTTATGATTGATTATGTTGATTATTTTTGTGGAAAGAATATTCATTAAAATTTTAAGGAATTTTTTCCTATATAGTTCTACAATTAATTGGGTAATGTTATGTCTCATGAGAAGTTATGTGTGACAGTCTTGGCACTTAGCCTTGCCATGTGTCACTATGGAAAACGATCGTGATAGTTATCTTGGACTAGTACAAAAGTCATGTTTTATGTTTCTACCACATATATATGATTACTTGTTTATATTAATCCATGATTTTATTTTATGATTATTTATGTTACATGCCATTATATTTATTTATGTCATGTTTTTTAACATATGTGCTAAGGATATATATTTTTTATTAATCCCTTAATATGATTTTAGATCATCCCTTTGTTTATATTATCCCCTAGTTATCATATGATGAAGTATGATAAAAATGAATGTTAGGAGATTTTTATGAATACAAAAATAGAAATGTTACATTTAGTTCCATGTTTTCAGTTTTTTGTACCTTTAATTATAATAAAATATACTTCATGATCCATTACTGGTACTCTGACATGTAATTATACATAAAATCATTTAATGTTATTTGTAAATGTCTGGGGTCACTATATGTGGTATCGAAGGATGGCCTAGTTACTGTTAAAGATTAGGAATTGATATCTTTTGTAAAACCCTTACCAATGAGATGATGTATATTAAAACATCCAAAAAAATTTGGTAAGTTTAGTGTAAGTGGATAATCAATAAAATATGTCACTATCTAGATAAAAGTAGGTAGAGGTGGCTCTGGAACAAATTTACCTAGGATTGAATACTCTAACAAGGAGTTTCGGGCTTCGACCATGGTACCATGGTACACAAAAATAGGCATTGTGTAAACATTTGTTTGACACTAATGGGGGATATTCATTGGTAGATTCATGAGTTCGTACAGACCATTATAAAGTGGCAAAAAATCTAATAAGAATCTATGTTATGAAATAGATCAAGTATAACCTAGATTTAAACCAAAATTTTGATAAGTTGGGATATACTTTTCCTTTATAAGTTTACCCTTTTAATTCTCAATATCTAGGTATTCAAGCCCTCTAATTATACTTTATATTTAATAGTCAGTGGCTGGAAATAGAAGAACATGTTCCAACAAAAAATGTGACTGGAAATGTGTACATTTTGCCTAATGATATGCATGATATGATGGGAGTGGGTGATCAAAACATGATGACAATACTTTCTCACCTAGCTCAAGTTGTGAATAATAACATGAATCATGTGAACACCCTCCTCCACCAATGAAAGAGAATGTTTCCATAGGATATTTCATGTGGAAGAATCCCTTGTTTAGTGTATCATCTGGTCCCTTCAACACAAAATAGTGCATTATATCAATTGAAATGATATTATTCATACTCTAGTTGTTGGAATAAGATAAATGTGTACTATCAGTCAATCAATTTTATGGGAATATGAGCAGTGGTGGGCACTGATCACGAATAAAATGTCAAACCATGAAATTGATTCCATGGATTGGGGAAATTCATGAATATGTTCTTCAATAAATATTTTTCCTTAAACACTCCATATAAATATAGAATGATACATCCTTTTTCTATAGAAGAATGAAGATGATTCCATAGGGTCGTATGAATCAAACATTATAAGGCTTTTGTGGTACGCCTCTTTCATCTTCATGAAAACCGAATGCTAGGTCGATCGCTTCATTAGAGGGCTAATACTGATTGTATAAATGGGTTTAGTGATCCGAAACATTCAAATTTATGAGAATATTGTTCGTTGTGCCCTCATGGGTGAAATGGATATTGGAAACTCTCAGTGGACTCATTGGACCTGTGAAAATATGTGAAAGTTAGAGAACAACATTGGGGTTTTAACAAAAAAAATCCAATGATGGAAATAAGAATGAATATCCCATGCTTAAATGTTTTGGGGGAGAAACATCTAAGGACAGGTCAAAAAAGAACCACGAATTGATTTAAATGTGGAAAGCTAGGATATATAGCCATCAACTGGTGAAGGGATATGAAAAATAATGCCATGGTATAAAAACAATGAATAATTCAGATCAACAGTAAGCCAATTGTGTAGTGTTAAAACATCTAGTGTCATCGTATAAGGAAACCAATTTCCCTAATCCATGGGTTGTTATATGAAATAAAAAACAAACTCCATGGAAATAAGGAATAACTTATGTTATTACTACTATTGAGGTGGATCCTGACCAAGTTGGGATGATAGGTATAGTAGTTATTCATTCAAGAATAGTGAATGTACTATTTTATTTTGGTTCTATGCATTCATTCATATCTTGAATGTTTTGTAGAACAATTCAAACACCACTTCAAAATTAGATGGAAAAGTTATATTTGATAATAGAAAATTGGGAAATTATTGAATCCTGGGTTTATTACTCCTAACTGATTACTTTTTGTGGAATTAATCTCTAAGAAAACCTCATCATACTTTCTTTAGTAAAGTTAGACCCTATCGTGGGAATGTACTGGTCATATTTATATAAAAACAACATCAACTATGGGGAATGGGATATCACTCTTAATATCTCTATGCATCCTTGGATTATTTAAGTGTGTAAGGAGGAAGATGAATTTCCATTTGAATCATCATCTCCAGTGTGGATAATTTTTTCCTATAAGAAATCATAACTATCTCAAATGGTTGATAAAAAGGACAGAATCATGATTGAAGACATGCCTTTCATGAGGGATTACACTGATTTATTCCTTGAAGAGTTTTCTGGTATTCCTCATAACTAATATGTTTTGTTCTCAATTGAACTTATTCTTGGAGCTATGCCTATATCAAAGGCACCTTATATAATGGCCACCATACGGCTGGATGAGCTTAATAAGAAGTTACATGAAAATATAGAGAAGGGTTTCACATTCCAGAGCGCTTTTTCGTGGGTTGTGCTGGTCCTATTCTTCAAGAAGAAGGATGTATCAATTTAACTCTATATTGATTATCATGATCTCAATAAAATCATGATAAAGAACATGTATCCCCTTCCATAGATAAATGACTTATTCGATCATCTTTGTGGGGCCAGTTATTTCTCTAAGGTGGACCTTCGGTCGGGACATCACTAATTAAAGGAGAGGAAGAAATATATTCCCAAGGCTAGCATTCAAATGATGTATGGAAACTAAGAGTTCATAGTGATTCCCTTTGGACTCACTAATGCACTATAAATTTTCATGGATTTAATGAAGAGATATTTTATAGATTACATTGAAATATTTGTGGTAGTCTTTATTATGGAAATTAAATTATACTACAAGAGCAAGGAGGAAAAAGAGGAGAATTTGTATAATGTGTTAATGTATTTTCTAAGGGAGAAGTTTTCTGAAATGTACAATAAATTTTTGTTCTGGTTGGAGGAATTATCATTCAGGGGTAATTTTTTGACCATCAAAGAGATATATATGCACCATTAAAAGGCAATGGGTAATGAATAGTGGCCTAAGCCATCTTCTGTAATGGAGATCCGTAGATTTCTGGGTCTAGCTGGCTATTATCAATGATATGTGAAGAAATTTTCACGATTTTCCAACCCAATTACCATGAAAACACGAAATAGGTTAATGATTGTCTAGACTCAGGAAGTTGAAGACTGTTTCAAGGATGTGAAAAGAAGTTTATCACAACGCCAGTACTCATACTCCCAGAAAGTGGATAACTCTTTGTGGTGTACAGTGATGCTTCAAATAATGGATTAGGTTATTTGTTGATGAAAAATGATAGTCTGATATCCTATATTTCTATGAAGATTATTATAACAAGAAAAACTAACCTACGCATGGTTTGGAGTAGGTAGCGGTGGTATTTACACTATATATCTATAGGCATTATCTCTACAGGTAGAAAAGTGAGATATGTAATAACCACAAGATTCTCAAATATATATTTACACAACAATATCCTTATATGAGCTAATAAAGATGATTAGATATCATCAGAGAGTTTGACTACTCAATCCACTACCATCCCGGTTTGTAAAATAAGGTGGAATATTATTTATGTAGTAAGGATCATGCATCATTATCAATCATGAGAATGGAAAAGGATCTTATCATCGTAGATTTTCAATGAATAGTAATGGAAATCATTAATTGAGGAACTCCCTGAATCATTTCTAAAATTATTTCCCAACCATCACTCTTGGAGAAAATAAATGATTCTCAAATAAAAGAATTGTATCTTCAGAAAAGGATAGAAGATATCAGAAATGGGAAATCCTACAATTTAAAATTTAATGAGGAATGAGTTTTATGATTTGTGACCTGATTATGAGTACCATATGATCAATAGATAATTAATTAGATTTTTAATGATGCACATACCTCAACCTTCTCTTTCCTCCCAGGGAGGAAAAAGATCATTTGACATCTATTTGAAAAGATATGGTGGAATAATATGATTTAGAAGATAGCTAAATATATATTAAAGTGTATGGTGTGTCAGAAAGTGAACAGTGAGAGGAAAAATTCTAATGGGATGATGAAACCACTACCTATACTAACATGGATGTGGGAGAAAATTACTGTGGCCTTTTTCATTGGACATCCAAGGACATCAAGTGGAAACAGAGCTATATGGGTCACTATGGACCACCTTACAAATAAAAATCACATTATCGTAATTTGAGAAGACTTTTCGTTGGATCATCCTATTTTTATTTATATCCAATAAGTTGTAAAGAAACATAGATTACCACTATCTATTGTATATAATCATGATCATAGATTCACCTTGATGTTCTAGAAAAATATCTAACATGCTGTAAGAAGTTAACTGAACATCATAACATCCTATAATCAACTCATTAATGGACAATCTAAGCAGACTATTCAAACACTTGAAGACATGATCTATTGAATTCTAAGGAATGTCGTAACAACATACTCCACTAGTTTAAATAACCTTCAACATTAGTTTCCACTCGACCATCTGAATGTGACCATACGAACTCATTTATGGGAAAAAGTGAAGATCACCAGTGTGTTGGGATGGTGTTGGTGAGCATAAGCTTCTAGGACCTGAAATGTTCGACAGAATGATGGAGAAGTTGAAAAATATTCAGTAGAATATAAATGCATCCAAAATTCAAAAAAAGAGTTATATAGAGAATATTCGATGAGACATTGAGTTCAAATTTGGAGACATGGAATTTCTACACATATCCCTGTGGAAGATGGTTTTGAGGTTTGGAAACAAAGTGATGTTATGTCCAAGGTATATTTCCCCCTTCGAGATCTTTATCTTGTAAGAGCCATCACCTACAGACTAGCAATTCCACTTACCATGGCCAAATTATAGGATGTATTTCATGTATACCTCTTTTGGAATTACATACAAAACCATCACAAGTAATCGATTCAGTGGTGGTATAGTAAGAGATTGTACATTTTTATGATAAGCTTCCATTAAAGATCTTATATTGTAGTCATAATGTACAATGTAAGAAGAGTAATAACCTTGTCAAGGTACTATGGCAGAACTATATGTATGAAGAGGCAACATGGGAACCATGGGATGCAATGAAGGAAAAGTACTCGTACCTATTTAAGGCCTTGAACACAAAATCAAAGTTCAAGGGAAAAATTTCATAAGGGGATACGAATTTATAGACCAAAAGTTTTCAATGGAAATATCAATCATATGATTATGTCGTATAAAATATGGAATCACAAAATATTGGAGTACTATGTTCTATGTGATATTTATAAAATTGTTCATCACTTATATGATTTTAATTTTGAAAATATGATATACACGGTTACGGTCAATGCGTTATTTGGAGTCTAAAATGACCAATAATTTTTTTGGTGAATAGTAACACACCCTTATGAATAGAAATTTTATCCATATGAATAGTGAAATACATTATGAATAGTTACCAAACCTTTGATAATATATAAATAATATTCAAGATGGAGTACGATATACTTATATTTTAAAATATGATAATAAGTGTTTTAAAATTTTTAATTATCATTTAAATTGTAATTTGAATTAAATATTAAATAGATCATGTTTTTTTTAATATTGGACTTCATTTTATGATTCTATACATCCAAAAACATGTTTGGGTCAATTTTTGAGATTTTTCTAAAATAAAAGAATTTTTTTTATATTGAAAAGATTGATAATTCACAATAAATGGTAAAACCTGAATTTCAACATCATTCTTGAGTCATGGATGATGTAAATGGACAATGAATCGAACTCCGGTGAATTTAATAATCTTATAGATCATGGAATAATCACTATTTTTTGTCTTATGGAAAAATAAGAAACTAATTATTATAATATTATGACCCCCCCACTCCACTATAAATACAACACATACATACCTCTTCTCTTTAGTCCTCTCAATCCTTGTGACATAAATAAATTCAAACCAAATATCTTCCCAACTTCCTTCCTTATGTCCAGAATCCTTTGGTATCCTTGAATGTCCAAAACCTTTCCCCTTAAGAGGCTCTCAAAGGAGATAAACTCAAGTGGTAAATTCATCTTTCCAATTCTATTATTTTCTTTGTAGTTCATTTTTTTCTTGTATCATTCCTCACCTCAATTTACCCAAATGTTATGATAACTACATTAAAATACAAGTACATGAATTATATTTTATAATGGTATAGGTCATTATCATCACTACTTTCTTTTTATTTTAAAGAAATTAATAAGCCATTTGAGATGTATTAATTTAGAACAATCAAGGATGAAAGGTTATCAATTCTTATTACTATATTCAATTCTGGTCATGAAACCATTTTTCATGTTGAACAAGAATATTATTTGTTCTTTTGGTATTATTTAATGTTCTATAATCATTATTCAACCATGATGTAAAATAACAAAACAAAACAAGTTTTTTGTTAGAAAAATCACAAAAATTAATTCATGTGTTTATCCTTGATGTTTTATATAATGATTCGAAATCAATATGAGTAACAAAATTAAATTTTCAATAATTTAATATACTCGATGTTCACTAATATCGTATAACATAAATTCTAGACAAACAATTTCATCTTAAAAGTTTATCTGATCAAGAATATATGTGAACAGATCATTAAAACCCTGTATGAAAATAGGCTTGATCAATGAAATAGAACTTTTTAACAAATCATAATAGTCATAAATGAACATAAAAAGGTAATGCTAAATCAATTACACATATAAGTGGTTATATAAATATAAATTAAAAAACATAATTTTTTAATAAGGTCATTAATAACAAGTAGATATGATAATCATATGTAAGGTAAGGGATCCTCTCCCTTTCACTTTTGTTCAAGAATTACCTATATTCTATGCCTTTTTATGTATAATCCCTATATAATGGGGTATGAATTAGAACATAACCCTTAATTCCCTCATGATGTATAATTAATGAGAAACCCATTTATCTCTTATAATTCCTTATAATGTACACCCAATACCATGCAGATAATCCGTAATGAATTATTACTGAACTGCCTTTATTCTTTCAGGTTACTCTATCCTTTTTATTACCCAAATAAAGATGTAATTTATTTTTATGTATAACTACTACATATTTTTTATGTATTCCAAAATCAAGTTTCAAGATCCATTCCTCATTATCTTATGGGGATATACATTCATTTTAGTGATTCCCTCCACAATACTTCCCAATAAGAAAACTCGCCTTTTGGAATTTCTCAAATTTTGACCAAATTTAAAGTGAACTATATCCTCTATTTTAAGAAACCATTGTCTTTATCAAATCAATATTTTTATTATGATAACCATATCAGTTCAACTCAGGTTTTATATAATATATTATTCTTTTTCTATTTTTAAATCTATTTAGTGTTTTTTCATCACCACACAAAAATATTTTAATGATTCGAATATCCAAAATACTCATTATACATGTATTCACATATTTTTTTAAATCTCATACCATGATATATTAATATTTTATATTATTAATGTCCATTTATTTTATAATTCCTTTCTCTCATGGTCATTTTTATGATATTCCCATTCTTTATTTTTTATGTCATGAATGTGATATTAATTTCACTCCATTGTTCCCTTATGTTAATGTATGATTGATTTTGTATGATTATTTATGTGGAAATCATGTTCGTGAACATATATAGATGCGTTCTCCTAGATTGCACTCAAATTAATTGGGTAATGTTATGTCTCATGATATTTTATGTTCAATGGTCATGGTGGTTACCATTGGCTTGTGCTACTATAGGAAACTATATTGGTAGTTAACCATCGACTCATACCAAATTCATGTTTTAATCTGTTGCTACATTTCTATGATTCCATGATTATATGAATCCATGTTTATATGTTACAATTACTTATATTACATGCCTTTTTATTTCATTTATTCATGTTTTCTAACCCATGTGCTTAGGATTTATTCATATTCTTATTCCCTTACTTGGATTTTAGGTCATCACTTTATTCATTTATCCCCAGATTTTCCTATGAATATTTTGAGAATAATTGATGTTACTACCTCTATATGATGAATAAATAATGAAATTTTATATTTACTTCCATGTTTTAAATTTTATGTACCATTTCTTCCAAGACACGAGACTTCATGATCATTGTCTTGTACTAGAATTTATAATTATTCTTAAAATCATGTAATGTTATATGTAAAAGGCTATGGTTGATATATTGGTTCTATATGGTGATGGATTAATCGAATTTTGGGAATTTAATTAAAATTGTATCACATAATAGTTTGATTGGATCCCTTACAATATATCTTTGTCGATGTGTCTTAAAAAAACTTCATTTATTCATGTTGATTATTACTCCAACAAAACAATGATGTTGAAATGATATTTTGTTAAACATACTATCATAAAAAATCATGGTTTGAGAATAAAATTGAAACTAATTTCAGCCAAAACATCCACAAATCTTAGTGTCAATCACCCTATGGTGGGTAAAAGCATCATTGGAATCATTAGAGTATCTTCTGGAACAATTTGTCATTAAGAAACTTGTGCTGATATATAATAGAAACTGAAAATTTTTAAATCCAAAAGGAAAAAATTAAAAAACTTAATATATAACCTATAGAACCTAATGACTATAAATTCTCCATGTGTCCCCGTGGGTCACTCTTTAATCCTAATTAACAATCCTCACTCATGGAAAATGATACGAAGCATGAATTAATATATGAGAATGAAATAAAGATGGATGAATATGCATCTCTATTAATACTAAATATGCATTCTCAAGTATTATATCCCAATTAATTTCCAATAATTAAAAGAAAAAACAATTTCATGATTGAAATAAAATATATTTATATCATTTTCTCCTGAATACTTTTTTAATGAAAATCATGGCTTGTTTCTCTTTTAATTATAAACATGTTTCTTCTACCAATGTTAGAGGCATTATCATTTAAGGAATGGAAAAAGAGGTGGTGTTTTTATTTAAAAATGGAAGATGGAGTTAAATATTATGTTGAAATTTTTTACAGAAACATTTAATCATTAATTTATCCACTTTGTGGATAGTGGTACACCATTGAAGAAGAAAGAAAAACAATCACACAAATTTGGGTAATGGAAAGTAGAACATTAAACACCAAAGTTGAGATGGAACTTGAAATATCCACCATAAACAATCATGATACAAGGAAACATGGGAGTGACTAAAATATAAGTGGATAATATATGACATCATAAAACCTGATTTCACTCATATGCCGGACTCTCCTGATGATAGTGACCCAAAATAAATCATGGTGTTACCCATCCTAGCCTAACCGAGGGAAACAATCACAAAGAAGATAAAGGCTTATACTAAGATATAATCCCTTGATTATGATATAAAATAGTGCATCAAATGTTCTCAAAAAATACACTTTCTATTTTCAGTTCAAGAGTCTTGTGTAAAGTGGGGCTAAGCCAAAAAATCATTAAAATAGAAACCACATCTAAATGACATATAACAAAGAATCATGATCGTTTCACCCTAAGGCAGATTGCTATAACACCATATTCTTTTGTGAAATATTTTTTTTATAATAATAATTTTTGGATATTATTCAATTCACAGAACATTTATTATTATATAAATATATATATATATATATATATATATATATATTAACGAACTATGTTTGGATTTAGTTATATACAATTCCATTCAAAATTTTGCCTGCACAAAATATAAATATTAAAATTCATTATTCAGAATAATGATGTTAGCATATTTTTATCCCACGAGTGACTTTCTTTGAGGGATTGCATAAAACACATGCTTGAGTTTTTCCAAAAAAAAACTACCAAATATTAAATTATTATTATATAATATATTTTTATTTTCATAACAATGAAGTTATTTTTTATGAATACTATTTAGTTACTTATGAAAAACTATTTTTTAAAAAATATAAAATTGAAGAACTAAACACAATAAATATAAGATCCAATTGAATATAAATGGAATATTTTTATAGAAAACTATTTTTATGCTAATAATATTTCATTACCATAATAAACTAAATTATTTAAAATTATTGAGTGATATTAATGTAATATATATATATATATCTTATATTCAATAAATTATATTTTTTATTCATGTATATATTTTATAGAAATAAGATAGGAAGAATCCTGTTATTATATATAAAAACCTACATTATTATTATGGAACGTTTTCCTCCTTTTCATGGAGAACCTAATTGAAATATATATTTGGACACTTTCACAAATTATATATATCTAGATAAACTTCATTTAGGAATTTATTTACATATAAATTATTTTACGGTCATTTTATGATATTTTTATGTGAAGAATAATTTTTTAATGAATAGATAGAAATACTATAATTTAACACAAATATGCATTTTCATCAAATTTATTTTGAAGGATAAATTATATTTTTAAATGATTTTAAGGTTTAGTTATATAATTATTTTATCAATTTATGCAATTTATGTCATTATATCAAATTTAATATTGATATTGGTTATTAAAACATTTCGTACTTTTGAATGTTATTACATTAAAAACCTACATTGTCCTCTCATCTTCGGGATTAAATTTTAATTAATTTCTGCAACTTCTATGACTTGAATTGGATATAAAAATTTTATATTATGAATACTCATTATTTTTAATATATAATTATATCAGCATAGTTTTTTACCATGAAAAATATAGTAAATGTAATAAAAATCAATACAAACGTTAAGATGAAATTAAGATTAACAATGAACTAAATCCTAAAAGGAAGTCCTAATATGACCAATAAACAAGTAAAAAATATATTTGGACCATATATAGACCATATCCTATCTTTTTTCTACATTGTACTATTATTTGATCCTATTTCAATAATAATAACATGGGTGGGGTTACTCTTTGTCAAAAATATTATATTAGTCCCACTCCTCCTCCACCAAAAAGGGCCTCATATCCTCCACCTTCCACACAACTATCAATCCACATTCATTCAGCCAAGCTATGAAAACCCCCAACCCCCCCCCCCCCCCCCAAACCCTACAATCCTATATTAAGCCTAAATTTATTAATAAATCCATCCAATTAATCCCTTTTGAGATTCCCCAAATGTGTTACCCAATGAAGTGGTTGCATCCATCCAGAATATCCCTTTTCATATTTTCATTTTCCACCACCTAAATTATCCATTTTTAATGATAATAAATGAAATAACAAAATATGATAATAATTTTTTATATTACAGATTTGATATACACTAACCCACACCTCTATCTAACAGGTATAGAATATAATGTTTACATGTATGAAGAACAATCACCATGTGAAACAATGATAATTCATATTTCCTTTACCACCTCTCAAGGTGGAAATTATAGTGAAAAATATATTTAAATATGATATATTATATTTATTAGGCAATTTTTTTAATTTAATTCTTTTACAACACATATAATTATACATTCCATTTTTCTTAAATATATAAATTTCATTTCACGAAGTGTGGACTACTGCCCCTCAAAGTGATGTTGTTAATTAAGGAACTACATTAAAAGAATTAAAGTCTGGTTCAGTGAAATTATATGATATATATGAGATAATAATTATAATTGAATAATTATATACATATATATACATATATGTCATTTTCACTCATTAATTCAATAAGAAAATCAAACGGAAACTATGTGCATGTGTACGTAAGGCCAATCATTTCCATTAAAAGTGGGTTCCATTTTATACTTCTATATTAAATGGATTATTAATATAAAAAAATACTGAATATAATTTATTTTTACCTCATTATTTACATTCTATAAGTCATGAAATATGTAAAAGTACCAATGATATACCATATTAAGACACTTACAAAAAACAATGCTAATGTTACCCGCTGGGAAACCATATCATATAATTCATAACAAGAGGGTAATATTAAGTAATTTGATTAAAATATAGGGTATTGGATATAAAATTATTATTTTTCAAAATTCATATAAAATAATTAAATTTATTTTATAGGATGTTTTAATGAGTACGATGAGAGTGATGTAACAAGGAATGTGAATTTCATGTCACATTTATTTCCTAATGATACATGCTTTATTCACCACTGACCCCTTTGTGTGGTGAGAATATATATCATGAATGTTTAATATTATTAATGTAATTAAATTTTTGGGTAGCTACATATCCATTTAATGATCTTTACATCATAGTTTTAATTTTTCGAAAGCTACCAAATTGGGAAGACATTTTTGTCCAATTAATCATTTCTCGAGACACATGTTCTATTATGAACCTCCAATATTCATCACATTGTACATATTTCTATTTGACATGTTATATCATAAATATCATTATTTTAATGATATTTTTCATATTTCTATTATGTTTTGGTCATGGAGAGTATGATCCTATGTTACAATGTGGTAAGAGTTTATTGAAACTGTCTCATCACTTTACGAGACTGTTAATGATTACACGACTTTAGATGAAATCATATGATCCATCTACAATGAAAACTCTTGGTTTTCCTTATCCATTTTTTATTGATGATATATCCATGTATTGTAACTTTTAATACAATCTTTGGTAGATTATATAATTTTCAAAATGTTTTTAATAAAATTATATGGTTGTAATTCGTTCTTCGGTCGGAAATTGTTTTTATTTAAAAAACCATTATTTAAAAAATGTTTTCAAAAGAACTATGTAGATAATTTTCATTTTAATGGATTTGTAAAATGTTTTTTCAAATTTGTTTTTATTTTTTAAAGTCATTTTTAAATAATTATTTTTTTAAATAAAATTAAAAATTTATTTATATGTTTTCAATGTATTATAAAATATATATTTTTAAAATGATTTCAAAATTATTTAAAATTTTATAATGGAAAATAGTTTTCAAAATTTTTTCATGATTCATTTATAATTTCTCATGGAAAAATATTTTCAAAATTTTTTCACACTTTTTATAATTTTTCAAAGTAATTTATGGAAAATGTTTTCTAAAATTTTTTCAATATAATCTAGTATGCATTCAATGAAAATGGATTCTAAAATATTATCAATAATATTTGAACAGTTTTAAATGAATATCAGTTTCAAAATGTTTCCATGTTTGATTTATCTGTTTTAAAGGAAAATAGTTATCAAAGTGTTTTCATTTATTCCATATAAGTATTAATGTTTATTTTTAAGAATGATTCATTCTAATTATTATATGTTTTAAAAATCATTTTCTGAAGAATAAAGAATTTTTTTCATCCTGAATATTATTTACATGGTCATTCAAAATTAATTTCTATAAAATTTTAAATTAACTGTGGTTACTTATACCTTTATGGGGAAATGAATCTGTGGATCCATTCATATTATTTCTCTAAATGAGTCATGTTTTGATTGAATGTTGTTTTATCCACCCTGTTTCCCATTAATTTGTTATTTTCATTTGAAACCAACTTCTTTTCATAAGTGATGATTTGGATGAAAGGATTATGAAACCGGTATATTATTCCCCAAATTATGATAAGATTACAATTTTTGATGCCCATTTCGTTTCAGGGATTATTACTTGATTTTTAAAGATATTTTTTCACATTTATGAATGATTTCATTATTATATGGGTGTATCATATATCTCACTCCATTTTATTAGGTAATAATTTATATCTCATGATATAGACAAAGATGGTCTAAATAGTGAACCTTATTTTCTATGATGGTAATGGGAGGGAATCATAACTTTCATGATGGTTTGAGGAGTGAACTCATGCAACCAAAATGGCCATGGGTGTGAGCCATGTCAATAATGATGGTATGGGTAGTGAAAACATACTACCAAGATTGTATTCACATCAATTCCTAGAAATATATAGAAATAATATTATATTCTTATGTTCTTTAAAAAATTCAATGTTTTATTCTTATGATATGATTTCATGTGTAATGTTTACTATTTCTTATTTATTCGTTTATTCTGATCCTTTAAAATATTTTTCTTCATTCTTGTTTATGATTTATTATATGTGGGGTATGATCATCTATTTTCATTATCACATTATCAAACCCTTATTCTCATGTTTATGCTAACATGTATCCCTTCATTAACCTTACAAAAATCTGAGCTCACTCATTTTTATGATTCTTTCCCCATGTTATGAAGATATGTATTCTGTATGATTTTATAAAAAGGATTATAGTAAATAAGAACCCAGTGGGAGATAATGTAACTTGCTGACATACTAGTGAATATGTTTCCATGTTTCTAAGGGTACTAAACTTATATAGTATTTTGGTGTCTACTTGTTTAATTTTATATTAATTTCTCAAATGTTGTGTAAAGTATATCGACGATAAGATTGGTTAGCTATTGTTGTTTTCAGGGAAAATTTATAATTAATTTTTTGATGTTATTATGAGAAATCTATAGTGAGAACCCTAAGGACATGTCTTAGGACAAGTATAAGTATAATGAAATTTATAGGGAAATTTCTTGAAATATTGGTAAAGGATAGATTAATTGGATTCCATGAAATACATCACAGTACGGATAATATCTGTGTATGTAGATATATAATATATGAATCTAAGAGTAACATATCTAGAAATAATTTTTTGGCCTGACTCGGGATAATGTAGTACACGAAAATGTGAATTATTTCCCACTTATTTTGACAGTCCCTACTAATATGCTTTTGGAATTCAAAACCTCATCATGAAACATCATAATGGATTTAAATGAATTTATCCAATGAATAACCTATGAAAAACCTAGGATGTCATAAATTATTTACGGTTTCATGATGTAGGAATACACTATGTATTTTTTTCATGATTATGTGTTTTTATTCCATTATATTTGTTTCTCGCCATATGAATTTGGGTGTTAGTAAATTGATAGAACTAGAAGGAAAATTGTTAAAATTAACTATTTTAGCTATGGAATGTATGAGAATTATAAAAATACATTCCAATGTTGATGACCTCATAAAGTGAATCATACGGTTGGTATGAGTATTAGTCTGACATATGATGATGATGAGATTATAACTGACATGTGAAAGGTATTTTATATTCATCCTCTTTTTTCTAACATTAACCATAATATGTATTATTAAATTTAGGTTGAGGAACCTTAATATAAAATCATAATTTAATATTCAAGGAAATGGGTATAAAAGAATACGTTTTTTAATCTTATGTGATGGTTTATATATAAAGTATGTTGAATGAAGTATTTATGATTTGTAATTTAGAGATTAAATTATGAGAATAATGAAATAAATAATTATTTTATGTATATGTTATAATTATGGATTTAAATGGATATGTGTTATGGTGTATATGACTTAGCTAATTGATATTTTTATTAATGTAAGGTATCCCTTAATATCATCAATTTGTTGAAAATATGTTAGTTTAGTTTGGACAAATAGATTAGTGGCATGGATAAGTAATTTTATATACCCTTGATTACCATGGATCTGATTATTTTTTTTAACAAAGTGGTCTTTTTAATCATGTATGAATTTCACATCATAATGAATTTAAGAAATATATCATGTAACCATTATTATACGAGAGAATTTATTGTTCCAAATTTAATTTTGTTATCTCAGGTTATTACCATGATTCAATGGATTATATGATGGGTTTATTAAAATGTTTGAAATGTAACACCCAAGAATTACCTTATGATATATGAGGGATAAATTTTATGTTTATTTAGTGTATCTAATTCTATGGTTTTCGATTTTCATCATACAAAATGATCATATGGTTAACCTTTTATGGGATGATTAATTTAAACATTAGACAAAGTTTATGAGATTAATGTGTTATCTCAGAACATGAGGATTTATTCATATTGGATAACCATATTTAATAATTTAGTGTATATGATAACTGCAGAGAGATGGGATTAATTATCATGGATCCCATGATCTATTAGTTCATTATAATGGTAATATTCACCATCCTTTTAAAGAAATAGGTGAAGTAGACATTTTTCAAGTCATGGCCGACAAGTCATATTTTACTAATGAAATGTAATAAAATCAATTAATTAAAATTATCATTATAATTATTCACCCCTAGGTAAAGTATCGTGAATCTAGAAGGCTATCCCAGTACCTTTTTTCAAATGAATCAAATGATCCCTTATATCATCATGGATTTATGGATTTTTTATCTTTAACATTCTCTATACCAAGTAATATAGAAATATTTAACCGGGAATCCTTGTTTGATTTCTCTTACATTTCAATATATTAACATACCACATATTTTCACATATTTAGATACCCAATTTTTTGTAACTTTTTATAATCATTATGTTTCCCACATTCCTTTTTAAATAGATATTTTTAGTATTCATTATAATGATGTTGGTTTCTATAAATGGAACATTTAAGAAATTATAATTTTAAAAAAACAGATAAATTATGACGGTGAGATTCATATTACGGTGGTTCGAAAGTCACACACTACGATTTGGTGAATTATTTTTTGAATTTAATTTTTAATTTTTAATTTTTTTTAATTTCACATAACCCTAAAAATAGTAATATTATATAGTTTAAAATACAATGTTCGGATTAGGTTATATAAAATTCCATGTAAATATCACAATAAAAACAATATCAATATTGGATTATATATATATATAACAATATTGATAGTTTAAATTAAATGCATGGCTGATTTCCTCCAGGGAATATGTAACATAGAAGAACAAGTTTTTTTACAGAAAATAATATGTTATTAAATTATTATTATTTAATATATAAAGACATAATCTTTATATTATGTTAAAAAAATGAATATTATTAAAAAAAATTATTAATAAAAAATGTTAAAAAATATAAAATTAATGAAATAATTATAATGGATATATGAACCAATTGAATATCAATGGAATATTTTTATAGAAAACCATTTTTAATCTCACGAATGTTGTTTAATATAAAAATATTAAATTATTTACATTTAGTTAGTGATATTAGTAAAATACATATATTATATTTTCAATCAAAATTTTTCTATATTATTCCAATATATTTTATTGCCATATGATAAGAACAAAGCAATTTTTATACCTGAAAACATATAATATTAGTAATGCAATTTTACCGCATTTTAACGGTGAAACATTTTTAAAATCTAGATTGTTGGACATTTTAAAAAAATTTATGTCACAATTAATATTAATTATCAAATATAAACATTATGTTTTTCTTAGGGTGATTTTTTTTCCTGTGACTTTTAATTTTTTAATAATAGTTAATAATATGGAAATTTTACTCAAATTTTCTTTTCAATGTAATTTATTTTTAATTATAAATTGTATTTTTAATAATTTTATTGTTTTATTATGTCAAATTTTTACCAATTTATCAAATTTATGTTATTTTATTAAATTTAAAATTGAAATTGGTTACAAAAACAAATAAATCATTTACATGTTTTTACATTGAAAACCTACATTATCCTCTCGTTTGCTGGATTAAATTTGAATTAATTTTTCCCAACTCTATATTTGGAATATTGAAAAATAGATTCCATAATTTTAATAAAATTAATGTAAAATTTATACTAATATAAACAATTTTTTTCCAAAATAATAGTGAAGGTAATTAAAATTATTAAAAAAATTATATGAACATAAGATTAAAGAGGACTAAACACCAAAAATAAGGCTGAATATAAACTTGAAACCTATCCAAAGGCCAATATAAGGCCATAATTGGACTCTATACACAATTATATTAACTTATTAATATTAATCGATTCAAATCAAATAAAAAAATGTTGTGGGTTTTTTCTTCCTTCAAAATACTATAAGAGTGTCACTCCACCTCTACGATAAAAGTCCCACTCACATACCCATAATCACACAACTCAATCCATAATGAATCAAACAAAAACTTCATAAATTTCTCCTGAAAATCCATAAATTAATCCTTTAATCCTCATTGTGGAAAAAAATCGATCTATTGAATACCTTTGGTACAACCCAAAAGAGTTATGCAAAGAAGAGGTAACAAACTTCTCCAATCTCCATTCCCTTATTTTATTTATAATCCCCCTAAAATCACCTTATTTCATGATTATATAACAAAAAAGGTATCATAATATATTTAAATATTTTTATATTAAGTATTTTATCTAAACCGACACACATATCCATCTATTGGGTATCAAACATAATGTTTATATTTACGACAAACTATCACCTCTTAAAATAATGATTGTTCAATTTTCCTTTAAAAACTATAATGGTAGTCATTTTAATGGAACTCCCTTAATATAAGTTTTATATTATATTTTCTTTTTAATTTACATTATTTAATCTTTTTCAAGCATGTATCCTTATTTTTTGGATTTGGTGAATATATGGTAATGTAGTTTGAGGAAGTATTGACTACCACCCACCCAAAATAATGTGATTCATTCAGACACCCCATGAAATGTAATAATAATGGGTATAGTGTTATTATATGATATATATTATATAATAATTTTACTTGAATAATTATATATATACTTATATATAAACATTTATTTAATTTACTCTCATTCTTTTAATATGACTATAAAAAGGAAAAAATGTTCGTGTGTACGTGTGGCCAACTGTCTCCATGAACAGTGTATTCCATTTCCTAATTATATATTAAATGGATAAATATAATATAAATATAATGAATATAATTGATATTTTAATCATATTGTTCATTCTAAAATTAATGATATAAGTATAAGATCCAAAGATATAACAAATAAAGACACATTCTAAGAATAAATCATATATTACATAAAGTGAAACTATAACAAAGAATTATTATCAAGAATGTAATACAAATTAATAATAAAACACATATATTAAGGGATATAAATATATTATTCTATAATATATCGATAATAAACATAAATTTATTTTACTGGAATTTTGTGTTGTATGTTGAGAGTCAACACACAAGGTAATTGAATTTCATCTCACTTTTATTTCCATAAGCTACAAGAATTATTCACAACCCACACTTTTTGGGGTGTTTATAATAAAAATAGATGTGTAATATGTGTATTATAAATTTATTTTGTGTATTTACATAACTATTCTATGATATTTATTTAATGGGGGTTATTATTTCTAAAGCTACCAAATCGGTAAGATATTTTTGTCTCAATTTTGATTCATTGAGTCACATGTTTTGTTTGGAACCTATATTCTTTTTTGAGGTGTATTTACTACTTTTTAACATTTTATATAATCTATTTCCATATTTTCATGATATTTCTTTGATTCTTGTAATTTAATTTTTTTTCATTTAGTGTATTTTTTCATGAAACCAAGTGGTAAAATATTAGTGAAACGATCTCATCGCTTATTAAGATTGTTTATGATTATAAATACATTGATGATATCTTATGATAAATATCTAATTAATACTATGAGTTTACTACACCAATTTATATTTAAGATATATCCATGTATTAGTATAAGACCTCATCCTTAAACATTTCTTAATCAGGAGATAAGTCAATAATTTGATATTAATTTACATCGAGGATATTCTCAATTTTATAGATTCAAGGAATTATTAAATAGCATATACATAACAACATGAATATTTAATGTTGACACATTTATGAGAAATATTTTTTTTCAAAAAACAAAATCAATTTTAAATAAACATGTTTCATTTCATGTTTTAAATATCATGACAATATTTGTTCTCATCCTTGACTCTATTCATTTTTATGTCCTATAAAAAAATTTAAAAAAATAGGATGACCATAACAATCTCTGTGAGGGATAAAAAAGTAACGAAAATTGTTAGTCTTTGGAAAACCTGAATACCATGAATACTTTACCATAATGTAATATTTTTCCTCCAATGGCCCAAAGGCCTACATAATTTTTATTTTTTTTGATTATCCACCTATATAGGGGTGTGGTGGAACCCTAATAAGGCCCATAGGCATATGTATTACATGGACCGTAGGCCTTAGAGGAATTCGTTGCATGTACGCTTCAAACATTACATGCAACCCAAACTAACTACTAGGAACTGCTCCTCCCTAGAATCTTCATTTTGAAATTAGATCTCCACCTTCACATGGCTATTCAGATAGGCTTTCCCATGCATGCACATGAATGTCCCGATGGCAGGTGCCATACCCTATCATTCATGAAATCCATTTAGCTTCTTCTATGATGAAAGCTCCTTACTCCTCATCCTTCTGAAGCTTCTTTCTTATAGGTTGTCTGGTTATCATCTCTACTTATAGTGGCTCGAAGGCCTTGAGGTGGGCCGAAGGCCTTACTGACCCAAAGGACTGGGTGGCCTGAAGGCATTAAAGGACTCAGGGACCAAATCGATGGCCCGATAGACCAAAATAGAGAATATTCTCGGCTACTAAAGTGCCAAACATTTCCTGCTATAGTTACTCTATTGTACCTACTACAGTACCTGCTACAGTTCTGTACAGTAGCAACTATAGTTCCTTATACAGTGCTTGCTACAGTATCGGTAAATTATCCCCCAACTGGATTTGATCCCGGGTCCCATTAATGCACTCAAAGACACCGCACCAACTGGGTTGAGGCTCATGTTCCTAATGAAAAACATTTAACCTTTAAGAAGTAGTAAATATACTATTCTTCATACAAGCTCATTGCTTACACTATTTGTTACCAAAGGATTACTATAATGCTCATATAAAGCAACATATATCCTATAAACGTAACATGGGAAATGAACAATCCTAAATGAAATAACCATAGGGTTGACTTCCACACATATCACTAAATGCAATATCCATACGACATACTTCCATACACAATTCATTGGATGATATTATATAACCTCTTTTCTGTGGTTTATCATGGAACCACCCATCATATGGATTATCATGTAACAACCCATCATTGTTTTATCATGTAAACACCTATCAAATAAACTAGTACTGTTATATAATCAGAAAACATAAAATATTTCAAATATCAAATTTTCACTGAAAATAATTCATTTGGAATAACAAGATATCAATTAAAAATATTGAAATATTCAATTTCTTTCAGAAACCATTTTCAATTCCAAAAAACAAAAAATTTGAATAAAGTATTTATTTTCTTTTAAATAATATTTAGCTAATAGAGGAAGCCAAATATTAAATAACGGTTACAACGGTGGAGAGGCCATTAGCACTGCATACTTTAAAAAAATTTCTTTTTCCATTTATTAAATTGCTTCATAGAAAAATTATTACATTTGACTGAAATTATAATACAATGGGGTTTATTTTAAACCGTATAAAATAAATAGGTGTACATTATAAAAATATGCCTCAAAAATGGATATCAAGACGAAGTCCCTTACCTTGAGTCTGAATCATCGTGCACGGTAATTTTTCTTCCTGAATAACTTATATAAGTTAATTTATACATTATTAAAAAACATTTAAACTCTATTATTCATGTTATATCACTTATTACACCTTTATAAAAATTACATAATAATTTATGTTAATATCATTCATTTTGTCGATATTCAGTATTTGAATCAAAAATGAACTTTTTCCTATAAATATTTTACATGTATTCAATGTTATATTATCTACAGAATGATATTCATGACTGAAATAACATATATATCTGGTATGTATGTTTTTATAATATTCCATAACAACATGATATAATAAATTAAATTCACTGTTAATGGAGACGGTAGGGCGTAGGTACACTTGCATGCTACTTTCATTTCATTAACATACTAAATGAAAAATATCCAAATTATACAAATTTATATTATAATAAAAGTTTTATATTTATTTCTGGAATGTATCACAAGATTAATAAAACCTTATTTTATACGTTTTGTGTATAGCTTGAAATAGTCCTATCACTTTGAGGGGGTGGTTGTCCACACATCCTCAAGTTAAATTATCGAATTTACAATCATGGAAACCAGGTATTTAGTAAAAAATTAGAAAATAATTTAGATAATATAATTAAAATATATATAATATATAAATAATGTTCCAAAATAATGGTCACCATGAGTGGTGGTAGTATAAAATCGTACAATCAATGTTTCATGAGGCAATAGTTTGTCATACACATAAGAAGAATGTTCGTATCCATTATATGGATGTATGTGTAAGTGTAGGTAGAATAAATCTCATAAAACATCCTAGTATATTGAGGATAGTGGGGATATTATGTATTAAAATAATAATAATATCATAGGGATTGGAGAAGGAAAATAAAGGAAAGGTACAGGAGAGAAAACATTTCCCCAAAATCAGGTAACTTCAATTGATTTGAGCCAAAAGGAAATATTGAATTGAATTTGTCCCAAAGTAATTATTCTACAAGTACGGGAGGGTTGTTGGTAGACTATTGGATCAAAATTTGGACGATAAAATGGGATTTGGTGGTGTGAGTAAATTGGTAAATGTGGTGGATTTTTATAAGAGGGAGGAGGGGCACTTCAGGAATATTTTGAAATATTAATTTATAATTCTTTTCTAGATTAATAATTAGATGAAATTAGGTTATTTAAATGATATGATGGATATAAATATATATAAAATTATCCAATATCAATTATATAGGTTTCTTTTTTTTATCCTTATCTTTTTTATTTGTCACTTTTTTACTGTTACCATTTTATCCAGAATTTAACACGTTGAGAACGAATGAAGTTTCTTAAATATGAAAAAATTACAATTAAAGAGTCATTAATGATAATTGTGACTTATAATAATCATTTTTTAGAATATTATATATTTTTTTGGAATTTTATAACATATAATGAAATCTTTTATTTTATAAAATATGAATGTTATCAATTTTTACACCATTCATATAATCACTTTTCAAAATATCCCTAACACCAAGATTCCATTAAAACGCATTATTAATACAAATAAAAAATGTCATAAACATCTAGAAAATTTATATATGGAATTAAAATAACCAAATTACATTAAATTTAATCATTATAATATCATTTAATTGAATCCATAATAATTAAACAATCCCTACATCATTATGTCTTAATAAAAGTAATTTATTTAATGTATAAAAATTATAAATAAAATATAATGATGTTAGAAATAGGATTATCATTATAATTAATATTTATAGTCTAATTAATCACTTATAATACACCATATTAATATTTTATTACTAAAAGATACATTGTTATGTTATATTTTCCTTTCCTTTAATTAAAAAATTATAAAATGTCGCTTTCCCACAAAATTTTCCCCCAAAGGCCAGATGATTGGGATAAAATTTTTCATGATCAGTAATATCATATCAAATCGGATTATGACTTGTTTAAGTGTTGATTATTTCTATAATATTATTATTTGTTTACCCTTATTTACCATATTTTCCCATAATCATGGTAAAAAAAATAACTGAATTTACTATCAATAATGTCCAAAAAGAAAAGGCACATATTTTCACACTTTATTACTTCTTATTCCATATATGGAATCCATTTGTTAAAATTCAAAACACCTAATTTCAAGTATTTACTTTAAAATAAAATCTTCTGTTAAAACCAAAAGGATTTTTTTTAAATTAAAAAATACCAAATGATTGACTCTTGATTATATACAATTTTAATGTGAAATTTCATATAATGACCAAAATTTTATTAACGGATAAAATATATTTAATTTATAATTTAAATCCATAAAATTCTATTATTTAACCATAAAATTTAATGTATTTTTATTCTTCATCAGAATATAACAGTTATCAGAAAATTATTAATAATCAATCCCATGTAAATTATGGTTTCATGATTCTAAAAAAGGCATTTATTTTGATATATTGAACATATAATGGTTTCATAGATGAAATTAAAAAATGTTTCTCCATAAAAAAGTTATAAAACTGCATTTTTATAAAAATAGTAATTTTAAAAGAAAAATTGAATTTTTTCATATATCATATCTTTATAAAATATAATTTAAATTTTAAATAAATATTGAATATTTTACATATTTTTTTAATCAAATAAAAATCTATAAAGATTTATTTGATTTTATAAACTGAATTATTAAATTTTTAAATAGTTTTTCATAAACATACATCCTTAATATTAAATTGGTTTTTACATCCATTTCTAATAACTATGTTAACCAAGGAAACATTATTTTAATATGTTTAACCATATTTTCGTCATTCATTTGATAGTATTCATTTCCTTCATTCCAACAGCTTGACATTAACTACCATTTAAAATAATAATAATAATATTTTATTAATTTTGTTATAATTCAACGTTGTGTTCAACGTAATAATTCTTAAAAACCTGTAGATCCTTTTCGGGTATTCTATAAAAAAACATTTCCCCTTTAATTTAAAATTAATATCTTATTCATAAATATTAATTGAAATTAAAATTTATTATTCTATAAGTACCTAGGATGTTACATCATTCCCTTCATTTGGATATGGCATCCTAACAATTTCAAAATATTTAATGGTATGTTCATTGAAAATAACATATCAAAATAAGATTAATTATATGATAGAAAGTGATATAGAATGGTCAATTGAGATAACACAAAATTGGGTTCTATGTTTGAAAAACACAAATATATAAGAGAAGAAAAATCCATTATTTCTTCTTAAAGAGTGATAGAAATCATGATCAGGAAAAAATAAACAACCTAAATCCCATAAAAATGAGACTAGATAAATGGTATTTGATTCACTAGTAGGTAAAATATACTTAAAACATTTTTTTAATATACTTTTCATAATTTTGAGGAATTATTTAATGTTCTTGAATTTGAACATAAGGAAACCTACTTATTTTCCATGCACAGTATCCTCCTTTAATAAATGTCTACCAAAAACTCATATTTTTTCCAATAGATGTGTATTAATGTTGACTTATCACACAAGAATATCAAGATTCATCTTCTAGAAAGTATTATAATACAATAAAAAATAACTTTATATTTTCCCTTTATTTAGACATTAACCAAATCCAAAATGCTTATTATAAGATCGAATAATACTAAAAATATCTTTTATAAATTGAAATTCTACCCTATATCGCCAATAAATACATCCAAAGATCAAAAAATTCCATTAAAAAAATACATGCCCATATAATAAATCAAAAATAATAATCCAAATTAAAAATTGAGACCCAAAATATTGATTTATTTGATCTCATAGTCTTCCACATTAAATCATAACATTTATCTCCAAATAACATTCACTACTATTAAATTCTCATAATAAAAAGTAATTAAACTAACCATATGTTCTCCATGATAGGTTAATAAATTCTATAAATAACCCAAATCACCATATGTACACAATAAAAACATAAATTCTTCCTAAATAATATTCAACCATTACTCCTAAAATAAAACCCCATAGTAATGAATTTTCCTTAGGTATATAGTGTTCCTTACAATGAAAATTTCTTCCAAAATAACATTTATCACTTAATCCCAAAATCATTATCCTATACTATAGATAACTATTTTATAAAACATAAGTTCCAATAATCTGCATATTCTTGATCTATAAAATGATTTTTCTAAATATATGAAGTCATACTAACTAGGGACTTCATGTAGGCCAATGGTAGGAGATAAAGCCTTGCCACACTTCGGTTATGGGATCAATTCCCATAGGCTTGTCAAACTCAACATGTTGCAACATTTTATTTAGTTTTTACTTTTTCTAAAACTATATAATTATTAAAAAATTCTAAAAATGAGATAAATTCCTCCGAAATAACCATAACATATTAGAACCTCAAATATTATCTCATACGTTGCATTTTGCATCCTAGAAGTAATAAATCATCATTTCCTAAAATTCATGGATCATATTACACATAATGGTTCTTTATAACAATATCCACAAAATAAAAGAAAATTATTCTTCAATTACCATTTTTTTATAACAAAAATAACGATTACATATATTATATGTATTCCAAAGTAATCCAATAATTAATACATTTAAACATTTCATCATCCATAGATCCAACATAAATCTTCAATTCATAAAGTGTAGGCAATTTATTCTACAATAATTATTCAAGTTCCCAATCCATATTTTTTCATATTATTCTTTTATACTTCATTCTTACAAAAAGAATCATGAATAATATCTTAAGATTCAATAATTTGAAAAAACTTTCTATGAAATAATCAATACCTTTCACATGTTTTTGTTTGTTTTCTCGTCTTCAAATTGAATAGTATTAGGTGTTGGTAAAAATATATTTGTATGGTCCTTCTAATCATATTCCAAAAAATTCTTTATAGGAAATCCATTTTCATAATGGTTCTTCACACCATATTTAAAATTTTCAATTGATCCCTTAGTAATAACTTCATTCCCTTTCTTGGAGTCAATTGAAAGATTTATTTTTTCCATGGAATTTTATTGCTTTATAAACTTCATTACCACATCTATAACTTCTTTCTATCCAATTCAATCATTTTCCATGGTGTTTCATTCTAAATCCTTGACATAGAGGATTTTGAATATACCATGATTATAAATTAAACATCGATAGGGATTCGTTTTGTGCATATATTATGACTTAGAAAAATCAAAAATGTTCATGTATTCAATCATGAATTATGATATTTGGTTAAGAAAAAACCACAAGTGTTCTCATAGTAGTTCCAATTCCATTAGTTTTCTTATTCAGAAAACCACAATAGTTTCATTCACATACATTGTTACAATGGTTCCTGCTAGATCTATCCTTCTAATCAAACCAAATATGTCTGTGTTTTTACATCAGTAAAACCATCATATACTATCATATTAGGAGGGTAAAAAATAAGATTTACTTATTCATGATATCTTAAAATTAATTAATTCCTATGAAATAACTATGAATTATTCTAATATGATAACCATTATGGTTATATAAAACATTTCATTGATGGTTAAAGAGAAACCTAACCTCTAATGTTATCAAAACCTATATGTGATACTATCTATATAGCCCAATCCAAAAACATTCTTTATCAAGAAAAAAGTAAATAATTTGACTTTAATTCACATCATGGATCCCTTAAGGTTTAGAAAATTAGAGAATTAGATCATAACATATACATAACGACTTGAATATTACAAGTAGAAACTTATACTCACAATATTTTTTTCATTAAACAAAAAATCTATTAAAATATGTCTGATTAGTTTCATGTTTTAAATATTATGTCTTTTCTAGGATCCCATCCTAGAAACTATTATTCATTAAGTCATTTGAATAACATTTCAATATATGGGAGGATAATAAAAAATCACAGTAAGGAATACACAATTAAGGAAAACTATTAGTCTTGGGGTAACATGAAAACCATGAATACTTTATCATAATGTCATAATTTTCACCTTTATAATGTATTAAATATACATTAGTAAATATTATCTCATTTCATGCACTTTTTTTAACAAATTTATTACCCTAAATATCATATAATGAAACATATATCATATAAATGTAACGTACGACATAAACATATATAAATGGAATAACCATACGGTCGAATTCCACACATATCACAAAATATAATTGCCATATGGCTGACTTCCATACCCAATGCATTGGAGGTTATAACGGAACCACCCATCATTGGTTATCATGGAACCACCCATCATTTGGTTTATCAAATAACCACCCATCTTTGGTTTATCATGTAACCACCCATTAAATCCACAAACACCAGTATATAATCATAACCCATAAAATATTGCAAATATAAACTTTTCATAGATAACAATTCATTTGTAATCACCAAAAATCAATTCAAGATATTGAAATATTAAATCCATTAAAAAATTATTTTCCATAAAAAAACCCAATAAACAGAATGAGGGATTTCATTTGATTTTAAAAAAATAAAGGCTTATAGTTGAAGCCAAATATCAAATAATGGTTATGAAGTTAGATATGTCATTGTCACCACATATGTTAAAAAAATTACATTTTTCATTAAGTTAAACTATTCATTGAAAAAGGATTCCCTTTGAATGAATTTAAAATTCAAATGGGTTTATTAAACACTGTATAATATAAGGAGGTGTATATTTTAAAAATATGACTCAGTGAATGTATATTGATTTGATGTCCCTTATCGTGTGTATGACTCGTCATGTATGTTACATGTTCTTCCTGAATAATAAACATTTGTTAATTAATAAATGATTCTGCAACATTTCATGTTTATTATTCATTTATTATCACTTATTACTACAATATAAAAATTATTTAATTATTTAATTTAATATCGGTCGTTTTGTTGATATTTGGTACTTGAGTCAAAAATGAACATGTTTGGATATTAATTGTACATGTAGTCAAAAATAAATAATCTTTATAATTATATCCATGATTCAAATATCATATATATCCACTATATATGTATTTATAATAATACCTAACATCTGGAGCTAAGAAATGAAATGCATCATTTATGGTGAGAGTATGTTGTACGTAGACATGAATGCAAGATTCATTACTTTCTTATAGTAATACAATAATAAAATGATATGAATGTATATCATAAGACAATTATGATATTTAGGCCTTTTATGTCTCATAGGTTTAATGAAACCATCTTTTATATGTTCCATGTATATCATGAAAGAGTCATATCACTTTGAGGGGGATAGTAGACCACACTTTCTCAAATGAAATTATCCTATTTACACGTAATAGATTGAAAAAAGGTATGTTTTAAATAAAAATTACAGAATCATAGTGATATTATAAAAATAAAATATATCATATATAAATATATTTCCATCATAATTGTCAACATGATTGGTGGTATGAGAAAATCTATCAATCATAATTTTAGGACGGAGTAGTTAATCGTACAAAGAAAGAATATGTTCATATCCATTAGATGGAGGAGTGTGTAAGTGCAGTTCAAAAACATAACATAAAAACATCCTAGTATATCGAGTGTACATGTATTTTTATGTAATAAAATTATAAGTACATCATAGGGAGTGACATGGAGAATAATGGAATTGGACTTGAGAGAAGAAATTACTTCTAAATCATGCAACTTCATTAGATTTGAGGAAAAATATATCATTAACTGAATTAATCCAACGATAAGGCTTTCAAGTGGAAGAGAGGTATGTTGGGATATTATTTGAGTAGAATTTTGAAAACCCATGGGTCCTGAGCGGTGTGAGTAAGTGGGTAGAGGTGTAGGGTTTTTATAAGAGGAGATAGAGATACATTAAGAATGTCTTGAAAATTTAATTTATTAAAAATTATTTTTCAATTAGAAATAAGTCAAAATACAGTTTGATATACAATAAGATGAATATAATTAAAAATAAAATCATCTAATAAGAATTATATTGTTTTTGTATATTTTTTAATACATATCTTTTTTAGTAACCCTTTCATACTCTTACTGTTTTATCAAACATTTAACAATTTGAGAACCAAAATTGTTACCAAAATAAGACAATTGTATAAGGACTCCATCATTAATAAATGTTTTGACATAAAAATTGATTTTTCTGATTTTTTTTTAATTTTGAACTATTTAATAATATAATATATATTTTATAATATGAATTATGTTAGTTTTGAAACTATTCATATCATTAATTTTTAAAAAATCCATAACGAGTTGATTACTTCAAAAAACATCATTAATACTTATTTAATATGTAATATTCATCCTGAAAATTTATTTATGGGATCAAAATATGAATAATAATTTTTTTAATATTTATAATATCATTTATTTGAATCGTTTATTAATAAAGCAATGAAAGCATCATCATTGTTTCATAATTAAAATTATATATTTAATGTCCAAAAATTATAAACAAAATCTCATGATTTATGAAATATTTTAAAATTTCAAATGTCTATTTATAGTTGAATAAATCACTTTTATAACCCCATATAAAATTATTTTTACTAAAATATACAATTTATGTTTTATTCCCCTTTTCCTTAAATTAAAAATTAGAAAATGTCATTTTCACTCACATGTGGATCCTAAATGCCAAATGTTCTTCCTAAAGATGATAATGGATGGAAATATATCATCTTACAGGATTAAGAAACATTTTAGGGCAGTTTTATATTATTATTTTAATATATGTACCCTTATATACCATGTTTACTATATAACCATGGTATATAAAATAATTATTAAAGTTACTATTCATAAATTCAAAAAAATAAAATGTACTTTTTTGAAAAATTTAAACCTTATGATTAAAAATTAGGAATCCATTTTTGCAAATTGAAAACACTGAAATTATAGTAAATAATTTAAATTTATTTTCCTTATTATAAACACAATATATTTTTTCAAGAAATAAAAAATTCCAAAATATTGACATGTCTTTATGTCTAATTTCAATGTGAAATTACATCTAAGGACCAAATTGGATTAAATTATAATAATATATTCCATTTATACTTTAAATCTTGTAATTAATACCAGTTAACTATATAAATTATTTCGATTGAAAAAAGTTTTTTTAGATAAAATTTAGCGTATTTAAATTATTCATTAAAACATGGTGGTTATCTGAAAAATATAAAATATTAATTTAATGTAAATTTTGATTTCCTGCTTCTAAATAATAAGTGTATTTATTCAAATAAGACTCATAAATGTGTCAAAAAAATAAATGAGACAATGAACCAATCCAGGAACTTTCATAAGTAAATGTTCATGAGCCCTATGAACCCAACTAGTGCATTCACAACACTGAACGACATGACCACAAATTCAACATGCCCCTAGCTGTATCTAGATTCAGTCTTCAGAATATCACCCTCCTTCACCTTCAACTAGTGATATTCGGGCTACTGATCAATCATATAGAACCATTATGCTCCCATTAACTTTTCTAAAAGATCACCAATCCCTCAATTGTGTAACAGTTCTTGATCTTCACCGGATTCAGTCTCTTGTAGTCAATGAATAGTTTCAAAACACCTTCATCCTTCTTCGATAACAAAACTGGAGAATTCCATGCTGATACACCTGGCATGATAAACCCTTCTCTATCAGGTATTCAGCCTGAATTCTTATCTCCCGTAACTCAAAATGTGTCATCCGATAGGGATCCATCGAAACTAGATGCGCACAAGGTCACGACTCTCTGGAAATCAGCATCATGTCGAGGAGGAAGATTCACAACCAATTCAGTGAATACATATTGGTAATCTATAAAAACCCTTTAACCTCCCCCATCTTCATATTTTCTAGTCTTACTAATAGTTGGTATAAAAAAGAAATAAGAGGCTCCACACACTGACTGCCTGCCTGTCAACTACTCTCACCAATGAAAGTGACATAGTAGAAACCCATATCAGATAAGATGACTCATCTCTAGATGAAGTCAATAATAGTTTTCTTAGATAAAAACCATTCAATTCATTGGATGATATTTTTTTTCTACATCTGTGGAAGAATAATATCCCCAGTACACTGATACAGCCCAAACATCATCCTATATCTTTGAAAATCATCAAGGAATCTAGTTTTACTTCTTACTAGTGTTCCAAAAACTATGATCCCGTAAACTACCTATACGTCCAGATCCTGATCATGGGATAAACTAGGAACACAAAATATTGTGAAGCTCCTATGTTAATTCATTCACTAGTAAGGGTATAAAACAAATGGCTCTTACCTCAAACACACTACAACCCAGTTGTAATTACTGCATATGTTGAATGAAATTGCACAGACCTAGCTCCTCAAATACTCAGCTATTGTCTACCACACTATTCCCCCCCTATTCAAGCTTTTTGAGGATCACCATCAAGTTTCCCTCTTCTGACACCATCTACCTTTATGGGAGGATGAGCTCGCCACCCCTAGTATTGGAAAGGTCTAACCGTGAAGTGTTCCTACTGAGGTGGGTGTTGAACCACCATCCCACCATACTACAGATGAATGAGGAAATATTTGTAATGATTTCTAAAACCATTAAAGATAAATCTGATCGGTCCTAAGACCATGGGAAATGGGCAGGGCCAGGAGATCAGAACTGGAAGTGGTGAAGCCTACTCCCCACTAGTTGAAACATAGAAGGCCCTAATGAAATTGAACAACTTCTAAATACCTTCTACTTTGTTGAACTCATCTAGATACCTTCTCATGGTACACACACCATAAATTTCATCCTCTCCACAACTTTATCCTTATTTTAAAATTCTATGCATGTTAGTAGAGTGAAATAATTTTCAATATACAAAATAGAAGGTCAGAGTGCCTCCTCTAAGCATCTCATTTGGAAACCCTCATCTGGAAAGAAATCCTGAGCAATGAATATGAAATCCATATACATGATCCCTACATACCTTACCAAAATTTTCCCCTAATAGAGTGATATTAGTTTCATCCTAATCTCATATTTCATCATGGTATAATGGAATTCCACCTGAAACTCCTTCTCAAAGTCATCCCACAAAATATCAGTTTACATCCTCTCTGTGAGGTAAATCATCCACCACTAATGCACAACTCCCCACATATTTCTCACCACTAGAGGCTCCTAGTACACTATCAAGGCCTAGGAAAAGCTAAATGTGATCACTATCTCCTTGATCCAATTCTCCATATCCATTTATGAGACACTACCCATGTATATTCCTAGAGTCTTGTACTTAGAGGTACGAAGAATCTAAAACCACTGTTCATCCTCTTTCTCTGGATCGGTCCACCATTGATTAACTAGGTCAACCTGTTAGACCTCAACTACTAATACCATAGGTCATTGAAATCATTGTTCCATAGAAAAATAGGGTAAACAAGGAACTCATAAGCCCAGGTAGTATCGAAAACATAAATTTCTATTATAATTCTGAACAACTATTTATTTAAATTAAATTATAAAAAATCCCAAGACACACAAGAACACAAGTCATTAATATGAATGTACCTTACCAACGGTATATACCATACAATAATTATAGCCTTGCATGGTCATTCAGAAGGTTTAGAGTCCTTGCATCATCTCACAGTGGTCCCAAAACCCTATATTCTATCCAGTCCCCCTTGGAATATTTCACACACCATGATTACATAAAACTGTTGCACTACTATCCCATTCCATCCTAACTGTACCTAACTAAAAAATCTATATTATCTCTCAACCATCAAAACCTCTTCTAATAAAATTTTTTCTTCACCCACATTCTTTAATATGATGGAGGGGAATCAATGTACAACACTCCTCCTTATTCTATAATAATGATATACAATGAACCCTGAGGCCCACCTTCAGTAGTCCCCAGAGTAGAGAATATCCCCAAGGGAATAGAATCTCACAAAAAATTGAAGGAATCACCCTTTTTAATGAAAACATGATTTGGAGATAATTTTTTAAAATCATAATCAACACCGAGGTAAAGATAAATGTAATCCCAAAACCATTCCCATATGCATGTTCAAATGTAACTGTGATAAAAGTACCACCCATGTACTAAAACAAGTACCAAAAGAATAGATCTAATCATTTTCAAAACAACTATCATTATTATAGAGCTTGTAATTTACTACATTATCCACAATGAACTAATGAAAAATTTAACAATGTTTTCCAGACATAGGGTGTTTATACAAGAATGCTCCGATGGAAAATCTAAATCTAACCATACACAAGTGGGGGAACATAATAATGATGCTATGAGAGAAAAGTGGAACCTGAAAGCACCTAAAAAAGAGTAATAACAAGACTAACCTCACCAATGAATATTCACCAAATAATGCATGTCTTAAAATGTAGTAGTATAATCAAAATGATATTTGGGTATCCCACTACACTTTAACATTGGTTTTCTAATAATTCATAATGGATAACACCCAACACTAAAACTCTTCTCATATGTTGTCCCATTACTGCAACCTTCCCACACACACCTACTCACCATACCACACACAACCCTACCCACAAACACCCAGGCCACAACAACCACACACTATGCTTGAAGACACATTGACATCATTCCGAAAACATATAAAAAACATTTCACTCAAACACCGGATCCCCTCATCGCAATCAAACCTTGAAAAAGAATAAGGAAATATGGTAAAACTATATCCATTAAAGCCTCCCCAGATATTCTTGAGCAGTAAGATCCTAGAAGAGGGTGCAAGGAGGAAGTTCAGTGACCAACCATCCATTTCCCCACCAGGATGTTGGGAAAGTAACCCTCCCCCATGAAATGGGGGTTTTCGGCACATGGTCCTAAATAAGGGTGGTGTGTGTATAAAATCTCAATGCACTAAAATTTTCACAAATTGGTTTTAAAACACTCATCCCATATTACAGTTTTCAAATAAACAACAATGAAGACAACCAATACAACCTTTGATGCTACCCTTATATCCACAACCAGCAAACTTCCACTACAAAGCATAAACCCTACCCTTTCTATTTGACCACATTCCATTTAATAATTACGGTATTTAATTTCATTTATTCTAGTAATATCATGAAACAACAAACCATCAAAACACTAATAATAAGAAAATGAAACTATAGAAAAACTACACAACAAACAATAACCAATTTGATGTCTAACATCACACCCCTGTTAAACCTCTTCCAACTATAATTCTTTAAATTTTGACCACAAAATCTTTTTCTCCCAACCCATCCCTATATCCCCACTGTCTAAAAAATTCCGAGATATAGTCCCACTACATAAATAGTACATAATCACAATGTATTCCCATTTAAATACAACATTTGATGGCCACAACATAAGAAATGAGGTCACACTTCTTACAAGTCCATCCATTATCTAATCAATCAGTCTCCCAAAATGGGATTCCCATATTCCTAATGGACCATCCCATACACAAATCCCTGTATAAACTACAATTAAAACACAAAAACATGTTCAGGATTAGCTAGAGGTTTCTTTAATTCCACTTTAGAATAACCTGGGTGATCAGAAAAAAGCCTGATTCCAATGCATTAATTCTATTATCCCTCTATAATGGATTAATAGATTTCATATTACAAACATTTATCAATCATCGTGACAAAAAATGATATTACTAGTGTGTAAGAAATCCCCACCAAAAAACCAAGATTTTATAAAGGCCTATATCTATGAAAATCTCCAAAACAAACAAGGGTATTGGTATAAAATAGGAAATCATACATCAATAAACCCCATTCCATTAATTCATTGACCAACATTATCTTTTTATCATATTCCCTTCTAATTAATAAGTCATTTTAAAAATCATATTCTCCCATTCATAACATGGAATCACATGTACACCCACCCCATAGGATGCATAATTATTAAGAGATAGAAGAAATTCATACTTGGAACTATAGGATACCAATTCTCTACTCTATTCTGAGAACTTGGTACCACTCTAGTAGTAGGGAATTATAATAAAACTGAGTAGGATGGGGGGCTATAGAATAGGTTCATAACTTTTTTAGGGGGAATACTTTAGGTGTACTGAGAGTGAATAAAAAGAACACTCGGATGGGAAGATCCAGGCGTTGAAGAGCCATATCCTATTTTAATGGAAGAAAAACATCAAAATCAATTAATCGTGTGATCGAGGTCAAGAATACACAGTTTGGGTATCAAAAATACCCCTAAAAATTAGATTATTAAATATATAATTTATATATTTTGATACTCCATTAGAAACCCACAAAAAAGTATTTAAACTCGGTATTTATCAAATAAGTAGCAATAGTGATGAAGCTAAAAAACATGAAATGAATCACCAATGGGGGATTCACCAATTCTGTGCCACAGATGGGTGAGCCAATGACACTGATCTAATGACACAACAACATACCAATGCCTCAAACTGCTGATACTCTGACCTACCGATTTCTCGACCAATAGACACCATGAATTATCAATGCCTCAACCTACCGATACATCGACCCACCAACACCAAAATTCATTGATGTTGACACCATTGACTTATAGATGTCCATGCCCCTAACTCACTGATGCACTGGCATGCCTAAACATAGATATTCTAAGCCACTAACATATCAATGCACTGACATGATGACGCCAATGACACAAATATGGATTATGAATAATTCCCAGAATGAGCTACTTTTTCCTCAAAAAACACCCTAAAACTATATTTTTAGAAAGGAAAGGCATTGGGAACACCTTGTTATTTCGAAGGTCCTTAAAATATAATAGAACATTTGAGTCATGAAATGTTAATTAATTGAAATTCAAAAAATTTGTTCTAAATGGGGGTTTAAAAACACAAAATAGTGGAATATTTACGTTTGTTTAAATGGGATATTATAGAATGATGGTTCATAATTTAAATGTAATCTACCACTATCATGATTAGTTAACATATAAAAAATTATTTGGTAAAATATTATAAGAGCTATTAAAATTGGATTTGTTTCAATTTATTTATTTGATCATACCTCTCTTGAGGGATGTATGTGACCCTAAATTAAATGATTCATATCACTTCTGAATGCATGTTAAATGAAATATTATAAGGATGATACAATGGATGAGTGGTGGAGTGTAGTTGTCAACATAAAACAAAGAGACTTGTATGATATAGTTGATGAAGAGGATGATTTGAACACTAACATTGAATATCATTGAGAATAATAAATTAAATTATTATATATTTATATTTTTGAAAATAATATCCCTTCATGGTTGGATAATGTAGATAAAATACTCATATAGTTCGTTAAAAACGTGATTGATGGAAAAAATTGATTACTGCTATAGAAATCTATTAACTTATAAATAAACAATATATAGGATTATTAATTTCCAGTACTATTTAAATTTTTCTAAATGAAAACAGATTTTCATTAATACCATTTTTAATCTTTAAAATCTAAGATTTATTTTCTTGTATGTGCAGTCATTCATTTTTCTACATCATTAAATTATACAGGTTAGTAACATGCTTTTGATATCATTTCTAAATTTCATTTATGTTTTATTTTTTAATTATTTTATTTAATGTTATATTATGTCTTTAAAAGATAGGAATTACAAGGAAGAACCATTTTAGTGAGACTACTACACTCTCTACTAATTTTCTTCTAACCATACATATGACATCAGTTTTTTCCATATGATCCACCGGGCTCCCCCCGTAAATCATTTGGGACACCCTCTGTCTTCCAAATGTTAGGGCCTCCAACAAAGTCCATCCCTCTCTTGGAAGTGCCAGTCACACCATCATTCTACCTCCAATCAGTATCTACGTGATTTTATCATGATATTGTAGGTTCAATATGATATGACTCTTTTCTGATAGAATATATGGCCTCTCTCACTAATTCATGATGATATTTGAGGGATCATTTTAAGCTACTTTTTTTATTTTCAATAAATTTATTAAATATTTTTATATTAATGAATATTTATTAAGTAGAATAGTGAAATACTATTACAATAGAGAAATATATTAAAACTTGATATTTCTATAATCAAAATTTCATGAAGAATGTTTTCCAACTTGATTGTTATGGAGTCTATACAGAGGATGTGGTGGGATTATTTTCCCATGTTCTTGTATAGTTTGAAGCTATGATGGTTAAACATTTTATTACATATACTAAATGGAGTCATATTCCTAAATCATGGGTGAATGAACTATTTAATTCCAATATAACATCAATTTTAATTAAATATGGATCAATTTATTTCCATTACATAATTAAATTCATATATTTTAATAATGAATAACATAATGTAGATGATTTTTGAATTATGTTTTTGAGTCATACCACATCAATGTGTATTTAAAAAATTTCAGTATGAATGTGAATTATTTTTAATAGAGAATATGGAATGAATTCAATAATACATTGTTTACTACTAAGTAGTAGTATAAAAACGTGCATGAAGGGTTATATTGAGTGTATTTAAAGGTGATTGTTGAAATCCATTTCTAAGAGAAGCACATACTATTGAATAATATATTATCATTTTAATATTATTTAATTTTTATTCATATATTGGAAGAATATATAAAATTAAATACAATACAAATAAATCACATATTATTTATTTCTAGATTATTCAAGAGAGAACTAATATTTTTTTTAAAAAATAAATAGTCCCCCACACAGCCGATTCAATAATTTTTTCATGAAACAGATCAACAATGTTAATATTTTAACATTTTAAATATTTAAATGATTATATAATAATTATAATTTATTAACTTATTAATGTAACATTGTGAACATGAAAATTTAAAATCTAGAAGCATATATCCAATAAAATTCATTATATGGATGTTAACATGAAATCACATGGGACGTATGAGAGTTATCTTTATAATAATGATGGGTATGTATTCAAATTTAATTTCAATAACCTATTTATAAATGACACATAGTTATTTTTCATTTCATTGATTATGAATAAAAAATGCTTTACATATATCAAAAAATATTTGATTCACAACCCAAACACCTCATCTTAGTCTCAATTGATGATCCATTTGGTCATGTCATTGGGAATGAACATCCTAGTCATTTGTAATGGAAGGGAACGAAATACAAAAAAATATGAGGTCATTGGAATGTGACAATGGATTTTAGAAACATCAATTCCTAGTTTAGTTATTCCCTACATTGATATCCTCATTGGTTCTTTATTACAATGAAACAATATCTATAGGGGAGCACAACAATGAAATAGGGGTCTTCTATAATTATATGCAATGTGAATACTAATGAACTATAAAAACATTAGTTTTATTATAACATAAGATGATTTAATGTGTCCCTGATTATATTGTGTCTATGGGTTGATTGATTGAGTTGGAAAATCCAAAAAAATTAATCATGATTTATTAGACAAACAATTGTTTATGTTGAAATTTTAATATATATCACTATTTCATGTTTTTTTAAAAATTTATACTGCTGCTGATAACATGGATTTTTGTTAGAGAATAGAAAATATAGATATTAATCATTGATTAGTGATGATGTCTAACAATATATTAGGTTGTGTGTGTATGTAACATAAATCATGATATTTGTACACAATGGTTTGGTGATTGAGAAACCATATTTGGTTTTAGGAAGGGGATATCTAAAAGTATCATACATTTCATGAAATTTTTATGTTTTATTATTATTTATTTTATCCAATGTGTCCCTTATTCTAATTATTCTAAAGATATTATGTGTTATTTTTAAAATTATTTGATGTAAATTCCTCCATTATAGTTTGATAACATTCTCCCTTTTCATAAATTATATATTAAATTTTAGAGGGGAATCCTATGATTTGAATGATGAATGAAGTATTTTTATGATAATAATTTTAAGAGGGAGATTTAGGATGGACCATAAAACATAGTGGTTATAAGTATATCATTATTATATATAATTTGGATTTAATAGACTATTTTTCTGGTTATCATTGTTCTTGTTTCAGTATTGGTGTTTTTTGTGGTTTTCGTAATTAATGTAGGGTTGTGGTAGAATTTATGAATAAGAAGAGGAGAGCTCAATTAGATAATTATGTTTAGTCTATTAATTTACTCATCTATGGAATATTTATTATTGGAAAATTATTACAATACATGTCACGACCCGTCCTCGGGGCCCATGCCGTGACTACCCCAAGACCGCCTTCCATAGGCCACGGGTTGGGGACTAGCACCAAGGCGTAAATCCCGGTAAAAAGGGAAGGCATTGCCTTTGTAAAGTAAACCACAAACACCACAGAGCAAGCAGGCAGAAGTAAACACTAAGTAAAAACTGGTACAATAGTAAGTGCGGAATGTAAGTGAGCCAGTATACAAACCCAAACTGAAAGTAAAGTACAACTGGAAAGGGAAAACAATAACTGAAAAGTAAAGCCGTGACGTCGAGCTGTCCACTGGAAATCCCACCTGAAGGGTGGGTACATATGGCCTCCACTTCTCCTCAAGTCCAGCTGACCACTCCGAGTACGTCCCGCCCAGTGGTCCACCTCCAGGTACCGTCCTGCTCCGCAAGCCTCAACAACGATCAGCGTTGCCCGTTGTCTGCAACCAACACAATGTAATAAAGGACAATCCAAAAAGGAAACAAACAATCACGAAGTAACATCCGACACTACTTAGGTATATGCCCATACATATACCTAAGTCATCAAATCTCATTCGGCTCCAACATCCGAGCCCAAGACAACCCAGTCCAAATAGGAGAGAAAAACATAAATCCACAAAGGAAAGCACAACACAATCCAAAAAGGAAAGAAAAAGGGATTCAGCTCACACATGAATACTTCATTATATGATGATAAAGATGACCAGATATTGCCACTGATTCATCTAAGTCATCGGACCCAGAAAGGATTGATATGTACTAACGCCCGCAATGACCCACAATGGATCTGACCCATAATGGATTGATAGGTAACTAACCCCCGCAATGACCCACAAAGGATCTGACCCACAAATCATCGATAGGTAACTAACCCCCGCAATGACCCACAAAGGATCGAACCCACACAGGATCTGTAGGTGCTGGCCCACACAGGACCGCTGAGCGCTGACCCACAGAGGATCGGACCCACACAAGATCGGTTGCACTGACCCACAAAGGATCGTTGAGTGCTGTAGTCGTCGCCTTCGAATCCACTGAGGATCTCTGCACAGTCGTCGTCAAATCCACTGAGGATCTCTGTACTGTCATCGTCGTCATCACAACCAACTCTAGGGTTCCCGCACACAGCAAGCTCATTCGGGAGGGTCCTCTCCACGAGCCGAGAGGCTGATACATCAACTGACACATTGTCCTGAGTTGATGTATCCAAAAGTTCTGTATCGTCAAAAGGAACTCAACGTCGCAGACGGCGCGTCAATCGGACGCCCGGTCTGAGAGTTATTGGCTTTTTCGTTCCAGGGGCCCGGTTGGTTTTGAAGGAAAAACCAACCCAACCATACTCCACCTGCATCCAATCCTCGGGCGTAGTAAGCCAAAATATCCTTCTCACTTATAGGAATTCAACATAGTCGACGACACGTCAATCGGATGCCCGAAGCTCAAGATATGAGCGTTTCCGCTCCGAGGGCCCAGTTGGTTTTGTGTACGAACCAACCCGGCCATACCCAAAGTATTCCGAAACCTTGGGTTTAATATAATGAAACGACTGCCTCGATCAAAGAATCGCATCTCTGCTGACGGAGCGTCGTTCAGAGGCCCGTAGCTCATGTTATGAGCAAAAGACCGAAAAGGTCCGAAAACGGGGGGTCTGGGATTGGACCGACCCGGCCGGTGCGGCCCGGCCCGGCTCGGCCCGGCTCGGCCTGGGAACGTCCCGGCTCGGCCGGCGCGGGTGCGGCCCGTCCTCCGGGGTCCGCTCGGCCATTTACGGCAGAGCGGCACAGGGGTGTGTTGCCCCCCCCCCCACCGCGTGAAGGAAAAGTCGTGGCCCCGCGTGGGGCCGCTCTATGTCACCGGACGTGGCTTAAGCCGCGTCCCTTCCTCCGCGGTCCCGCGCGGCCATGGGACCGGCCAGCACCGCTGCAGCTTCAGCCGCGACGGGTGTTCCTGGCTGCGCGCCGGGCGCCTCCTCTGGCCGATGGCGCCGCCGTGCCGGCGTGGCGTGCAGACAGGGGTTTCCACGGACCACCGGACGTGCTTTGGTGGTCCGATTTGCGCGCCGTCTTTTCCAGTGCTCATCCTGGGACTCGAACTTCACTGCAAAGCCTTCAAAATTAACTTGTGGCCCCGTTTTTCATCGCCCGCTAATCTGCGCATCAACAGAGAACTACATAGGGTTGCTGGGCCATGTTTGTTTGGCCCGCACCCTCCGCGTTAGGTGATAACAATCGGAAAAAATAATCAAAAAATGAAAAACAGAACAAGGAACAATTTTAATAAATTAAAATTTAACTTTTATCCTGGTTCTTTGTTTTAAAAGAAACAACCACGTGAATTAAAAATCATTCTCAAATAAAACCCCTACCTCGTCGCTGTCGTCGGACGAGAGTTTTTCGCGGAAATGACCATCGTGGAAGGAGATAATCGTCGCGTCGCGGAAGGGTTTCGTGTCGTCGCGGAAGGGCGCCGCGTCGACGATCTCCGAGGGTTAAAGAAAACACATGGATTTAATTTCACAAATTAAATCCATGTTAAGGATAAAATCCACAAAGGAAATTTTAAAGATTTGAAATCTCATACCTCAAGCAGTTGATCGAAGATTTGTCACAGGGAAGAGTCATCGCGGATGAAGCGTCACGACAGGAGAATTGTCGGCGTTCTTCGTCGCCTTTCGTCGAAGGCCGACATTCTTCGCGTTATTTGCGTTCTTCGCGTTTTTCACTTTCTTCGCGTTCTACGCGTTCTTCGCGAAGAAAGATGAAGATATTCTAGGTTCAGAGAATTCTCCAAATCCTCTCAATAAACCGCACCCAAGAAGAAAGTGTGTTGGTCTTATTTTATTATTATGACAACAGTTTGAAAACATTTTAAGAAATGAACCATTAATTAATGAATTAATGGTAATGACTTAACTGTCTATTTAATAGGAGCGTTTATGATTTTTAGAAAACGGTCTAGTTGACATTCATTAATTGGAGTTTTCGTGGGAGCGTTACTTAGAGGAAAAAAAACGGTGGGGCTCGTGCGGGCCCCACCTCACAAATATCCTACAAAGAGGGTAGGATATTTTGAATTGCACACAATCCGCTTCAACTCAGCTTAAGCAGTTTTAAGTGGCTTTTAAGTGGCTTTAAATGAAATAAAAATAAAGTTGTCACACCACTTTATTTTATTTCTTAACTTAACCCCAAAAATTTAAAAACCACACCCGAGAAAACCCAACTATGAAAGAGGCATTTCTAAGAAAATACTGGCACTACGATTCCATTGGTGGCCTCAGAATTTGATTCTAAGCACCGGTTCAAAAGTTATAAATACCCGCTCATTCGTTCACTGAACGTACCCGAGCCAAACTTCGAAAAATGATTCCGGGCACACCGGGCCTCAGAATCATGTGCCGTCAGAAACTGCGTTCTTGTAAAATTCCAAATAAAATTTAGAAAAAAATAATTCCTTGAAATTTACAGGTCTTTACATCACTCCCACCTTAGGGCTTTACGTCCCCGTAAAGATACATCATAAACTAGGGAAACAAATGTGGGTACTGAGCACACATCTACGCCTCCCACACCCAAGTGCTCTCCTGGAGGTTCTCGTGCTACCATATGATGTGCACTAGAGTAATCAACCATCCACATAGGACCCACTCATGTTGATCCTCGATCTCCACGGGGACCTCCGCAAAAGTCTCCCCATCATCAACATCTAGCTCCCCATGGTAAATGATGTGCGCCAGGTCGTGCACGTATCTCCTCAACTGGGATACGTTGAAGACGTCGTGTACCCAGTGCAACTGAGGTGGTAGAGCCAGGCGATAAGCCACCTCGCCAATCCTGCTGAGGACCTGGATTGGTCCGATGAAGCGTGGAGACAACTTGCCGCCTCGGCCAAATCTCTGTAATCCACATCGAGGTGAGACTCGCAAGAAGAAGTGGTCACCATACATGAACTCTAGTGGCCTCCGCCTCCTGTCAGCATAAGACTTCTGCTGGCTCTAAGCTGTCCCCATCCGCTCCTGGATGACCTGGACCTTCTCTATCATGACCCAGACCATCTCTGGTCCCACAAGTGCTGACTCCCCAGGGTCTGTCCAGCAGAAAGGAGATCTGCTAGGTCGGCTGTACAATGCCTCGAATGGTGCCATCCCGATGGTGGAGTGGTAGTTGTTGTTGTACGTGAACTCCACCAAGGGTAGGTGGTCCTCCCAGCTGCGACCAAAGTCGAGGACACATGCATGGAGCATGTCCTTGAGAGTCTGAATGGTCTTCTCCGTCTGACCATCCGTCTGAGGGTAAAACGTGGTGCTCAGACGTAGCTGCATCCCGAACACCTCCTGCAACCCCTTCCAAAGATGGGAAGTAAAGATAGCATCTCGATCAGAGACGATATATGATGGAACACCGTGAAGCCGTACAATCTCCTGAACATAGAAACGTCCCAAGCTCTCCACTGAGCCCTGCTCTCTGATGGGTATCAAGTGAGCCGACTTGGTGAGTCAATCAACAATCACCCAGATGGAGTCGTGACCTCTGTATGTGCATGGAAGTCCAGTCACGAAGTTCATAGATATCCCATCACACTTCCACTGCGGGACCTCCAAGGGTTGTACCATGTCTGCTTGTACCTGATGCTCTGACTTCACCTGCTGGGAGGTGAGGCATCGTGAAATGAACTCCGCCACAACCTTCTTCATGCTGGCCACCAGTGCTATCGTCTGAGATCATGCTACATCTTCACCACTCCAGGATGTACCGCTAAGTGAGATGTGTGAAACTCTCTCAGCACTTCCTCCCGTAAAGCAACTGGTACCAAGGTACGTCCTCTGAAAAGGATTTTATGCTCTGCTCCAAAGGAGAAGCCATCAGGTCCTGTCCGGAGGATATCTATGCACACCGCGTCTCATAGTCAGTGTCCCCACGATGTGCCTCTCTGACCCGCTGTAGTAGTGGAGGGGTGACTGTGAGAGACTGAAGGAAGGATGCTCCATCACTATCCACAAAGGATATCCGCAAAGCAACTAGCTGTTTTTTTGTCTCCTCGAGTAGCTGAGTGCCCTTCCTCCTGCCTAGATCATCGGCTACTACGTTCCCCTTCCCAGGAGTATAGACTATCTCCAAGTAGTAGTCCTGGAGGAACTCAAACCATCGTCGTTGTCTCAGGTTCAGGTCCTTCTGAGAGAAGATGTACCTGAGACTCTGATGGTCAGAAAAGACTGTAAAGTGCTTGCCCATCAGATAGTGTCACCATGTCATCAGAGCGAAGACCAATACTGCTAACTCCAGGTCATGGGTAGCATAGTTCTTCTCATGCGGCCTCAAATGACATGATCCATAGGCGATCATTGCCCGCTCCTGCATCAGGACACATCCATGTCCGGTCCCTAATGCATCGCAGTATACTACGTACCCTACTCCCTCCTCAGGCAACCTCAAGATAGGTGCGCTGGTCAATCTCTGCCTCAGCACCTGGAAGCTTTGCTGACATCTATCTGACCACACAAAGGGTTTCCCCTTCTTCATCAAAGCTGAGAGTGGTGCCTCATCTCTGGGGAAGTCTGGAACAAATCTCTAATAGTATCCATCTAGTCCCAAGAAACTCCACACCTCCATAACGCTCCTAGGTGGCTCCCAAGCTAGCACTGCCTCGAGCTTCGCAGGATCCACTGCAACTCCCTCCTCAGAGATGACGTGTCCCATGAAGTGGACATCATGCATCCATAAGTGACACTTTGAGAGCTTTCTATAAAGCTGGTGCTCTTAGAGTGTGTCCAGTACAACACACAAGTGGTAGGCGTGCTCCTCCTCAGTTTTTGAGTATATCAAAATGTCGTCGATTAAGACTACGACAAATCAATCATGTAATGGCTAAAATATCCTGTTCATGAGGCCCATGAACACTGCTGTAGCATTGGTTACGCCGAATTGCATAACCAAGAACTCATAGTGGCCATACCGACATCTGAAGGCCGTCTTCTGCACGTCCTCGTCCCGAACTCTGAGCTGATGGTATCCTGACCTGAGGTCTATCTTTGATAACCACCGTGCTCCCTTGAGCTGATCGAAGAGGTCATCAATCTTCGGTAGAGGTTACTTGTTCCTCACCGTCACCTAGTTTAGGAGATGATAGTAGACACAAAGTCGCAAGCTCCCATCCGCCTTTTTGGCGAACAATATCGGGGAAGCCCAGGGTGAAACACTGGGTCAGATGAATCCCTTTCCCTATAAGTCCTCCAACTGTACCTATAGCTCTTGAAGCTCATAGGGGGGCCATATGATACGCTGGAGTCGATATCGGGTCTGTCCCGGGGTATAGGTCAATATAAAAGTACACCTCTCTTCAAGGAGGTAGCCCTAGAACGTCATCGGGAAAGACGTCCGCATACTAATCCACCACTATAGGAAAATTAGGACTCTGCATGTCAACTACTCCTAGGATGAGGCTAGCCAACTTCTGAGTGATGGGTTGTCCCCTCCACTGTGGAAGTCCATCCTATGCTGCGAAGGCTCCCTTCTCTCCGGTGAAGGTGATCCTGCTCCCGTCGGTGCATACACATCGCACCCTGCGCCTAATATAGTCAATATGTTCATGGACTGTAGATAAACAATACATGCCCTATATGAAGTCGTAAGGCCTCGACGCCGCTACAAAAATATCCTAGCCGAAGCTCTCGCCTCCTAGAGTAATCTCACACTGCCGACACTAGTGCGTAATCATCGATTCTGCTCCCGTAGGAGTCTCTAGCCTTAAGGATCGAGCCAACGGCTCTGTTGGAATCTCTGAGCTCCGAACAAGGGCAGCGGCTATGAAAGAGTGACTCGATCCTGTGTCGATATGAACTGCAACAAGGGTGGAATAGACACAGATTGTACCTCGAATCATCTCGGGTGTGCCGTAGTCATAGGCCTCCACTACTTGGAGCTGTGCCTGTCTCTACCTGCCAGCTCCCAATGGTCGGGGTGGACCTCCTGGTGGTGGTGGTGGTAGAGCCTCATAGCTTCACCCACCTCCTGCTGCTCGGCCAGCTCCTCTCCCTTGACCGCCTCCTCTCTGCGGACCGTCACGGTCAACCTTCTACCTCAGCCTGGGTGGCCCCTCAACCGTCTGCGGCTCCTTGGCACGGTGGGTCGGGCAGTCACGATCCATGTGGCACTGCCCGCCGCATGTGTAGCACTTCTTGCCTCTCGAAAGACTGGCTCCACGCTGTGTGCCCCGCACTGCTGAGCCAGTGTCCTGAGGTTGTCTGCATGAGGGTCTGGTCTGCCTGGACCGCTGAGTCATTCATCGACTGCCTACCGCAGAAGACTCTGCTATGTGCCGCCCCACAGTAGGTCTCGCTGCTGATGAAGGCTCAGCAAGGAATCTCTCGATCAAAAGGGCTCACTCCAGTACTCCTACCTAAGTCAGAACACTGAGGGAGATCAGAGATGCCCTGATCTCATGTCTCAATCACTGCTCAAAGGTCCGAGCCCGAAAGAATGGGTCTCTTACCGTGTCTGTCGAGTAACGCGAGAGATCGGTAAATCTCGATGAGTACTGGGTGACCGTCAAGCTGCCATACCGCAGCTGAAGAAGCTCCCGGATGCGCACCACACGGAGGGTTTCCGGGACGAACTCTGAGAGGAAGAGGCCCTCAAAGTCTGTCCAGATAAGAGATGCCTCATCGTGCACCTGGAGCATCAAGCTCCACCATCTGCATGTTGCTGCGTGCAGTAGGACCGCTGTGAGGATCACCATGAGGTTAGCTAGTGTCCTCACTAACCTAAATACTCTCACCACAGAATCCAACCAGTCCTCGGATGCCTGGGGGTCCGTCTCCCCGTGGAACCTGGGAGGTCGCTGGCGCTGGAACTCATGCAGTGCACTAAGGTGACGTGCATCGTCAACGGCTGGGGCTGGAAGCATCGGTGGCTCGGTGGGTAATGGTACCACCAGTGCCTCAGCTATCAAAGGGCCCTGCACTGAGGCCTCGTCGCTTGGTGGGCTATCGTCACGATCAACTCTCAGAACCCTAGCTGGATGCCATCGTGGGGACATCCTGAAAAGGAAAAATATGTGCCCCGGTCATAACAATATACCTGGTGAGCTAACACAAAGTAATTACAAAGAAATCTTGAAACACACACGCAATCAATGTTTTCATACATTAAGTCGGAAATCAAGAGTCAGGGTCCTGGTGTACGGATACGTCAGCCACTGCACCAACACTGGACTCCCTGGACTGATAACCACACCCAATACGCTAAACAATATTGCTTCACATAGAAAAAGATCAGAGCCTACGGTAGAACCGGACTCCTCTGATACCAATTTGTCACGACCCGTCCTCGGGGCCCGTGCCGTGACTACCCCATGCCCACCTTCCATAGGCCAGGGGCTGGTGACTAGTACCATGGAATAAATCACAATAAAAAGTGAAGGCATTACCTTTGTAAAGTAAACAACAAACACCACAGAGAAAGCAGGCGGATGTAAAAACTATGTAAAAACTGGTACAACAGTAAGTGCGGAAAGTAAGTGGGCCAGTATACAAACCCAAACTGAACGTAAAGTATAACTGGAATGGGAAAAAAACTGAAAAGTAAAGCCACGACGTCGAGCCGTCCACTGGAAATCCCACCTGAAGGGTGGGTACAGATAGCCTCCACTGCTCCTCGGGTCCAGCCGACCGCTCCGAGTACATCCCGCCCAGTGGTCCACCTCCAGGTACCGTCCGGCTCCGGAAGCCTCAACCACGATCAGCGATGTCTTTCGTCTACAACCAACACAACGTAGTGGGGGCATAGCCCGTGCAGGGGTGAGTATAAGCTACTCAGTAGGGACCCCGAGACCCCCGAAGGTCTCCCAGAATCTACAAAGGATAATCCACAAAGGAAAGATAAAATCAAAAAGTTACATCCGACACTACTTAGGTATATAACCATACATATACCTAAGTCATCAAATCTCGTTCAGCTCCAACATCCGAGCCCAAGAATAACCCAGTCCACATAGGAGAGAAAAACGTAATTCCGCACAGGATAGCACAACACAATCCACCAAGGAAAGCAAAAGGGATTCAGCCCACACAGGAATACTTCATTGTATGACGATTAAGATGACCAGAAATTTCCACTGATTCATCTAATCCATCGGACCCACAAAGGATCGATAGGTACTAACCCCCATAATGACCCACAAAGGATCTGACCCACAAAGGATAGATAGGTAACTAACCCCCGCAATGAACCACAAAGGATCTGACCCACAAAGGATCGATAGGTAACTAACCCCCGCAATGACCCACAGAGGATCGGACCCACACAGGATCTGCAGGCGCTAGCCCACACAGGACCGCTGAGCGCTGACCCACACAGGATCGGACCCACACAGGATCGGTAGCACTGACCCACAAAGGATCGTTGAGTGTTGTAGACGTCGTCGTCGAATCCACTGAGGATCTCTGCATAGTCGTCGTCGAATCCACTGAGGATCTCTGTACTATCATCATCGTCATCGCAGCCAGCTCTAGGGTTCCCGCACACAGCAAGCTCATTCGGGAGGGTCCGCTCAATGAGCCGAGAGGCTGATACATCAACTGACACATAGTCCAGAGTTGATGTATCCGAAAGTTCTGTATCGTCAACAGGAACACAATGTCGTAGACGGCGCGTCCATCGGACACCCGGTCTGAGAGTTATTGGCTTTTTCGTTCTAGGGGCCTGGTTGGTTTTTAAGGCAAAACCAACCCGACCATACACCACCTGCATCCAAACCTTGGGCAGAGTAAGCCAAAAGATCTGTCTCACTTAGAGATATTCAACAAAGTCGACGACACGTCAATCGGATGCCCGAAGCTCAAGATATGAGCGTTTCTGCTCCGAAGACCCGGTTGGTTTTGTGTAAGAACCAACCCATCCATACCCAAAGTATTCCGAAACCTTGGGTGTAATATAAAGAAACGACCGTCTCGATCCAAGGATAGTATCGCCGCTGACGGCGTATCATTCGGAGGCCCATATCTCAAGTTATGAGAAAAATACCGAAAGGTCCGAAAACGGGGGGTCTGGGCCCGGACCGACCCGGCCCAACCCCCCCTGGGTCAGCCCAAACCGTGTCAACCCGACCCGGGTCCTGGTCTGACCCGGCCGGTGCGGCCCGGCCCAGCCGGGGTGGCTCGGCCCCGCCTCGGCGCGACCCGGCCCGGCCGCCGGGGTCAGCTCGGCCGGTTACGGCCGAGCGGCTCGGGGGTCTGCTCCCCCCCACCCCCCCCCCCCCCCCCCCGCGTGAAGGAAAAGATGCAGCCCCGCGTGGGGCTGCTCTGTGTCACCGGACGCGGCTTATGCCGCGTCCCTTCCTCTGCGGTCTCGCGGGGCCGGCCAGCGTCGACGAGACATCAGCCGCGGCGGGTCTTCCCGACAGTGCGCCGGGCGCCGCCGTTTCCTGGCGGTCGACCGCTGCCGGCCGCCACCTCCGGCCGTCGGCGCCGCCGTGCTGGCGTGGCGCGCTGGCAGGGGTTTTCGCGGACCACCGAACACGCTCCGGTGGTCCAATTTGCGAGCGGTCGTCGCCAATGCTCATCCCAAGACTCAAACTTCACTGCAAAGCCTTCAAAATTACCTTGCAGCCCCGTTTGTCATCGCCCGCCCATCCGCGCATCAATGAAGAACTGCGGAGGGTTGTCAGGCCGTGTTTGTTTAGCCCGCACCCTCCACGTTCGGTGATAGAAATTGAGAAATAATAATCAACACATGAAAAACATAACAAGGAACAATTTTAATAAATTAAAATTGAACTTTGATCTGGGTTCTTTGTTTTAAAAGAAACAACCACGGGAATAAAAAACTATTCTCAAATAAAACCCCTACCTCGTCGCTGTCGTCGGACGAGAGTTTTTCGCCGAAATGACCGTGGCGGAAGAAGAGGATCATCGCGCCGCGGAAGGGCGTCGCGTCGTCACGGAAGGGCGTCACGTCGGCGATCTCCGAGGGTTAAAGAAAACACACGGATTTAATTTCACGAATTAAATCCATGTTAATGATAAAATCCACAAAAGAAATTTTAAAGATTTGAAATCTCCTACCTCAAGCAGTTGATCGAAGATTTTCCGCGAGGAAGAATCGTTGTAGAAGAAACGTCACGACAAGAGAATCGTCAGCGTTCTGCGTCACCTTTCATCAAAGGCTGGCGTTCTTCGCGTTCTTCACGTTCTTCGCATTCTTCGCGAAGAAAGATGAAGATCTTCTAGCTTCATAGATTTCTCCAAATCCTCTCAACAAACCGCCCCAAGAAGAATGTGTGTTGGTCTTATATTATTATTATAACAGTTTGAAAACATGTTATGAAACGAACAATAAATTCGTGATTTAATGGTAATGAATTAACTGTTCATTTAATAGGAGTGTTTATGATTTTTAGAAAACGCTCCAGTGGACTTTCATTAATTGGAGTTTTCACTGGTGCATTACTTAGAGGAAAAGAAACGGTGGGGCTCGTGCGGGCCCCACATCACAAATATCCTACCAAGAGGATAGGATATTTTGAATTTCACCTTATCCGCTTCAACTCAGCTTAAGAAGTTTTAAGTGGCTTTTAAGTGGCTTTAAGTGAAATAAAAATAAATTTGTCGAACCACCTTATTTTATTTCATAACATAAACCCAAAAATTTAAAAACCACACCCGAGCAAACGCAACTCCGGAAGAGGCGTTTATAAGAAAATAATGGCGCTTCGATTCTGTCGGTGCCCTCAGAATTTGATTCCGAGCACCGGTTCAAAAGTTAGAAAAACCCGCTCGTTCGTTCACTGAACGTACCCGAGCCGAACTTCAAAAAATGATTCCGGGCACACCGGGCCTCGGAATCATGTGCCGTCAAAAACTGTGTTCTTGTACAATTCCAAAGAAAATTAAGAAAAAAAAACCTCCTTGAAATTTACGGGTCTTTACAATACATAATTCCGTAATATTTGGGGTGTGATTGATGATTTTTGGTGATGATGTGGTTATTATTTATGAGGAATTTCTGTAGAAATACGAAAGATGTGTGAAGTGGAAATGAATTGGTTTTGATGTTCTGAAATTAATTTGTTGGGTTCAATACATATGGTGGGTTTTTTTATTATTTGTAAATTTATAATGAAGTGGTATTATTTTCTAATGTGGTTATATATTTGTATAGAATATGTGGAAACATGTTTAGTTTGTTGTTTTTTAATTCTATAGAAAATTATTTATATTTATTTTATGGGAGGAATTTAGTGTTATGATAATTTATTTCATCGAATTCTATTTTATAATTCATTATGAGATATCTAATATATTGATTTTAGATTTCATTCTTAACATTGTAATTTTTTAATGTTTATTTTATTTAGATATATCATTATTTAATTTATGTTTCTATCATTGTAATCATTAGTTTGTTTATATAGATATCACGCACTTGGTTAAACCAATATTTACACTATTCATGCTTTTTTATTGATTTTCACATCCAATTCTATGTTTTTATAAAAGTGAATTATTTATCAACTCAATAATTATATATATTTTAATCTGTCATAAATTTTTCTAATGTTATTATTATTATTTCATTGAAACTCACTATATGGTTTCTCCATTACGATTTTAGAATATTAATATGAATCTATTTGGATTTCTTTTATTATCCACTACCTTTTTTATTTGTTTATTTTCATTGAATTAGTATGTAAATCAGGTATTTTTAATTTACATAAATTAATATTATATCTTGTATACTTTATTATATATTTCTTAGGATTCCATCCATTTTTTATGTTTATTCAGTGGAAAAAGTTTTCTATATCATTTTTCAGAATGAAAAATTTATATGAAATTTATATAACTTCTTTATATGATACAAAACTTTTCTGATGTGGTGTAAAACACCACTCTATTAAATCCTATATAACAATTGTTTAAACCACTATAAATCCATAAGTTGTATTGGATGTAAAACTACCACTAAAAATTAGAATTACCATAGAAAAATTTCATTTGATGACACATCATATAAACAACTACTAAATGGGTGAAACCGATATTGGTCGGAAGTCAATTCCATCATGAGAGGTTATATTAGAAGTCATTCATATAAATATTTAAGAGTAGAATTAATAGAATCACAACAAATAAATAACTACTTATTTTTACTACATCGTTTTATTGAGATATCCCTAATTACTAAATTCAAAAAAAAATCCATATCATTAATAATATAATTTATGAATTGATGATCACTCCCCCCCTCCCCACTACATCCAATGCATTTGTTTTCGTCATTGGGAGGTGTTGTATTGAGAAATAATAATCCAATAGTATAACAATCCATCTCCTCAACATTATATTGATATCCTTCCTTAAGAAGACATTTTTTAGATATTACGGTCTTTGTATATATCACACCATTCGCCATTGGAATAATTTATCCCTATCAACATAAATAAATATTACTACGACCAACTCAACATCATGAGTTGGATAGTGTTTTTTTAGTGTTTCACTACATCAATACATTTTCAATAACATTACAATTCTTTATAAGGTTATTTCTTACTATATTCTTTAATGCATAACTATATATCATAAATCAATTATTTCTAGAAGTAACACTAAATATCAGGGAAATAAAAATTCTCATAATTACTTAATTAAATCAATCTTATCATTTGTTTTTCTGTATGAACATAAATCTATTATGAGTATTCATAGTTAATAGGAAATCTAGTCTAACAAAATTATGATTAAATCATCCATAGTAACCTTCAAATCCAAATAAATCATGAGCATCACTTATGATTTTTCATTTTTTCTATTCCATGACTACCTTTATTTTATAGGATCCTATTAGATTCCAACCAAAGGGAAAATATGTCCATCAAATTAATCATCATACTGCCAAAAATTCATTCTATCTATATTTCCTATATAAAAGAATTCTTTTAGGAGTCTAATGAATGATATAAAAGTGATTATCATGAGCCTCACAACATTTATTATAGTCCATGAAATCATTATTAAATAAAAATATTATTAGATATTTAGAGAATAAATTATTCATTAAATCCATTAAAATAGATGGTGAATTAGTTATTCTAAATAGAATTACATAAAACTCAAAATTATTGTTCCTTAATTGAAATTTATTATTTTGTGTATATTATATATTTACATACAATTGATGAAAACTTTGATAATGATTAATATATAAAAATATTATTCTTCTTATTGTTGACCAAATTATTATTAAATGTAATATAGAGGATACTATTTCTTTATCAGTACAACAATGATTTCCCTATAATCAATAAACAGTCTTATTTATCAATATTTCTATTTAATGAAGAATATAGTGGCTCCCCATAGATAAAAAAAATTGTTTATAAATCCAATTTCACACAATTAATATTGTTTTTACATTAACTCTGCTAATTCTATAGTTGGAATTATATATGGAGTATTTCATATTGAACTTTAAATTTGGATTAAAGAAAATGGAGAACTAAAATTCACATTCCAGTGGATTTATAAGTAATTAATCCAAAAATTAAAAAATGTATTCCTCTATAAATAAATATCATCACTTTTAAGATCATGTTTTTCATCCATAGATTGTGTCTTCTCTTCATCTACAAGATTATAATTCAAAAATCCTATTTGAGCTGGATTTATTTATAACATTAATGATTAAATATCCCATTTAATGATAAGGAATTATAGATCCTCATCATGAATAATATTTTACTTCTATTTAAAAAAAATTTACCAGTATTTTTTAAAATCATATTCATACAAATGATTGTACAAAAATAAACCAGTGTTTTAAAAATCCTGTCAAAAAATATGGTATAGTCATGTGTCATAATAGGAACAGACTAACACATCCTTGTTTCAGTGATATTTATACTTACATTTTTTATTGAAAACTCCCTTGTTATAGTAAAAGGGAAATATATAATTTTGATGGATAAAATCGAAGGGAAAAAACCATGAATATACATAATAAAATAAATTTTTGTATAAATTTGGGCTATGATTAAGGTAGTCTCACCAACAATTTTAGGAACTTCAAACTTGGTTGTAGTGATCACAAATGAATTCACCATTACACTCAGCCTCTAATATGGTGTATACCCTTGATTATTGGGGAATTTTTGTGAAAAATTCCCCATTTTTCTATAATTGAGGAACATTACATCATTTTTTTGTTCCACCCCCTTGCATTGATTTTCCAGAAGACCATTATCCCATTAAAATATTAAACTCCCATTCAAATCATAAATTTTCAACCATATTTCTTTCAAAAATTTCTATATCATTATAATTTCATTGACCACATATTCACCATTGATGCTTTAACTTTTTCATAGTTCTCTAATATATTATTTTTCTTTTTATTTCCACAGATAATATTGGATGTAGAAAAACCATTCCATGTTTTTATGGTACATAATATTATTTTAACATAAATTAATATTTTATAAGAATGGAGTGGTCATCATTGATTTTTATTTAATAAATAAATTAAATATAAAATATTAATCTCTAGAATATATATATTCCATTTCATATCGATCTACTCATAAATAATTAACCTCATTATACACATTACATTCTTATTTGATTAACATTAACATAGAGGAAAATTCTGTTCATTTTTGTTTCATGATAATGGGTGAACAATTTATCATGTAATTTTAATATAATTACTCTCCCCTATATATTATCTATATTTTCTTCCTCCATATTATTCCAGATCAATGAATACTATTGATCCACCTAAGCTGTAATAAAATTTTCTAACAAAAAAATTACATTACATTTATCCTACATAGTGAAATATCATTTCATGTAACAATATCATTGGTTAATTAACAACTAGATAAGATGTTCATCTAAAATATGGACTATATTCTTGAAATAAATAATCTATAATATTTTTATTAATTGATGGAAAATCATTTAAATCGATATTTGAACGATTTTTATGGAAAATCATTTCCATCTACATTAATATGGTTAAGATATTATAAGCTCCAAAACAAAATATATCGACCACCTCTACGGGAATATTCAACTATTAACCTCTTATATTGATTCTCTGTCATCCATTAGGAATAATACCTAAACAATGTCCCACATTGATTTACCTCATTACCATCATAAATATTGATCCATAGAATAAGTATCCATATATTGGTAATTGATTTGAAATGGATAGTAGGATTATAATAATTCTTATGTTAACTACATTTATTTTAAATGTAGTTCCCAATGACTCTGTATTTCCTACTATAATACTGACTATAACCACCCAAATATAGTAACCTAGAGACTGTGTAAACATTATTATATTTTTATATGTACAAGTTATCACATCACCAATGATTGAACATTTTAGTATTGATAGAGTGTATATGTCATATATGATTCCCTTATTACAATTGATTTAAAACAACAACAAAATAAAATAATATACATCTTTTAATGAAAGTCAAATATTTATTTTTCAAATTTGTGGTAATGATAAATTTCGTTAATATAAAATCTCAGTTAGGATTATTTAAAGATGAAACAATCTTGATAAAACCTAGAATAGTAAATCGGGGAAATTAAATAATAGAATCCATGTTCCATTTAATTTATAAAATGATTTCGAAATACATCCATGCATAATATAAATATATTCATATCCTATTTAATAATAACAATTTAATCATAAATGATTGAAATAAATTATATTGGATTTTTTGATCTCAGATTTCATAATATCACTACCATTAAAAAACTTATACAATATAGTTTAAAACAATGTGTAATGAACCAATTAATTTGGATAAATTATTTGTATTGTTAGAATAATAAATGTATCATTGGGATATATAATTTTGAGCCCCATTTATCACTACATGTCCAATTAATTCCTTACATAGCAAATGTTCTATTGAATTTCTAAACAATATTTTTTGTTCAGAAATATCTATACTAGGTGAATAATTTAGAATATTATTATTTCCATTGTTAATAATGTAACATTAAAATTAAAACATCAGATATCAAAATGGATTATTGTCTAAAATATATTCATAATTTTGAGGCATAATTAATGGAATTTGAAATATTCAATGATCATAATAATTTTAATGTTAAAAATTATTTTAAAATATTCATTTTTAATACTCAAATTATTGGTTAAATAAATGCTATGTTATCCATAAATATTATACATTTTTAATGTTATATTTCAATTGTGTTCCAAAAAATAGAAATTTTAATTTAATTATTTGGAAAAGTAAAAATAAATGAATAATTTTAACATAAGTTTTGGGTATAAAAATCCAAATCACCAAAACTATTTTTCAGAATTTAACTTATTATATAATAATTCTAGGGTTTAAAAAGAGAACTCTTCAATGAATACTTATTTCCCAAGAAATATCTTATTTTATTTGAAAAAATGGAGGATCTAAAACAATTTTCTGATACTGATAAATGTAATACAATGGATAAATTTGAGATAGAAATTAATGTATCCCAAAAAAAATCATTTGGAACATAATCCTTATCATCAGTGGTCAAAAACACATGTTGTTATTCCATTAAAACCATATAGGTTATTTTCCCTTATCTCTTTGGGATTATTTTTGAATAATTCCACATTTCACTATAGTTGAATCATTGGGAATAATTTATTTTTTTCTTCCACTTGAATTAATTATTTAGATAACCCTTTCCATTGAACATGTAACATGTTCCCATGAACGTCATCACTTTTCCCAGATGGTTCATTACATAAATTCCAAATTTTTGGAATTTCATTATTCCACCCCTTCATTGATTCTATTCATTTTTCATGGTTATCATCCATCCTTGAATATATGGACTATTGCTTTATTTTGGAAAATATTGTTTCATTTATAATATTTAATATAATAAAAATTAAGAAATATCATTATCCTTTTTTTATAATCATGAAAATTTTAACATATGGATAAATACAACAACAGCTCGTTTACAAATTGTCGCATGAATTCTAAATGATTTAAGATTACCATTTAATTTTATTTATAATTTTAGTGTCTAAATAGTTACATTAAATTCACTCACAATGACAAGAATCATTACTTTCATTAGTAGGATGAAAAAATAAATCTATTTAAAAATAATACAAGAAAATAAAATAGGTAAAATAATTTTGTTCCAAATAAAAATAATTAAATATAATTCTGTTTTTTATTTTAAAATTTATTATATTTGAATATTCTATTTTTATTTATTGTCAAAATAAATGAATAGTATTATAATGACCTTAATGATATTTCATAATAAATAGGTTTTTATTAAAATATTTAAAAATAGTAAAAATAATTCATTTTGAAAATTAATTTGTGATAAGATTTTAAAAATATACCATTTCTTATTTATTGTTTTTTTTATGTGATACTATAAATCCATAATGGGTTGAAAACATCGATAGTATTATAATATTCAAAAGGAATAATTAGGGATGTGGTCGAAATTATGAGATAACTGTGAAAAATAAAAATAACATCCCAAAATTGTTTTTTGTATTAATTGATTTTGATAATTCCTCATTTTATCATGAAAATATATAAATAATATTCTTTTTTTACAAGAAAATAATTTAAATTAATTTTATTCTATATGACATAGCACGAATACCCCACCCATAAATTATAAATGGGAAACTCTAATTTATCTTCAATGCACCACATTGATGTAGAGAACTCAACCAAAAAATACCCAATCCTCATATAAACAACATTATTAAATATATAGAGTATCATACAATTGTAAAGACCAGTCTTGTGTCCCTTAGACTAATATTACTATAGAAGAGATAATATCCATTACCATCTCATTCAGGACTTATTATTCTTCTACAACTTATAAATGATTTCATTACCTAAAAAACTAATTACTGTAGTATCATACATATTTAAAAGAATTATTATTATTATGAGGAAAAAAATATTTTATCATGTTTCTACACTATAATAATAGAATACAACACTATTATGTATATAAGGATTACCATTTCTATGAGGTGGCATAAATTATTTTCCATTTTTACTTTACATGTATTATTATACAGAATTAAATACTAATGATATTTGTAATTTTGTAATTTTCTATTACAATATAACTATAACATCATATATGCATTCTGAAATTCAAATCTGTTGGATAATGATAATGTAACCCATGCATACTTTTGGACTACCACATCTACAATGTAATGTAGTCTATTTTTCATTAATGAAGAAAATTTATGGAAATAAATATGGATTTAATGAAAATATATGATACATATGTTGTATGCTAATTATTATATATTGAATAATTAACTATTTCATTTATTTTATTTCTTCACTTAAAATTGAAATCATCATATTTGACTATGTATGGCCTTTCCCCTAAAAAATTATACAATTAATTATTATACCACTATAATTTATGAATGACACTAAATAATAAATAAATATATTAAAAAAAATTTATATATATTACATGAATAAAATTATGGATATGATGGAACCATAAAAGATGTCAATGAAATAGGTCTATTGAATCAATACATACTGTAATAATGAACCTATTACTACACCAAATAATTGTAATAATATAAGTTAGTCAAAAACTGTTGATAAAATTATATAAATGGATAATATATGAAATTGTATATTTTTATATAATATAATATATATTTATAAAAAAATTAATCATTTAAGAGTATAAGTAATGTTAAACTAATAGGAAATATGAGATAAGTGATTTCATCTCAATTTCAAATATATTCAGATATATTTATTATAATACACATAATTACATTTGGATGCCTATATAATGAATCTATGATATAATAAAAATAAATATTTTTTATAATTAGTGATTATTGATTAAATTAATGTTATTCCTTCAAGAGTAATCATTAAAATAAAAACTGATTTAAATTTCTTTTTGATATGGTATATTTGTTTTCATATCAATAATTGCCTAAATATTTTGAAAATGTACTTTTTTTATAAAATATTATATTATGGAAATTTTAATTTGTCCATACTTTTTTGCATGGATTTATCATAATATTTATCATGATTACAAGAATCGGTAAATTTCCACTTTATTTAAAGAAATATAAAATGAATTTTTTCATCTGACATCTATAGATTTAAAGGAATTCCCCTCTAACATAATAATTTTACACAATTTAGCATATTATATATGTTCTAAATGGATAAAAATTAATACATTATAATTAAAAGTAATTATAAATGTTTTATTTCTATTTTTATCTTAATCAATAAATTATGCTACAAAATATTCTTTTTGACAATCATATCTCATCTCTTGATTAATATTGTCGAGATTCACATTCCCTAAGAAGAATCACCTATTCACTATCATTAACATGAAATTTTTATTAATAATATATCATATTTATGATTATTTCATAACCACTCTACCATTTATATATACAATGGTTGAAATTTATTTGAATTTCATTTAATGTGGAAAAATTGACCTTAAATATTCAGTATTAAGAATAAATATTTATTGATAAAGAATAGTGTTCATGAATTATATTGATCATTTAATATATTACGAGTTCATTTGACTTGCTCTGATTGGTGGGTTCCATAATTATGTTTCCTTAAAATGTATCAATATGTTTTTTGAGTAATATTGGTTTTCCAGATTAAATGAATTATTAACAATATTTTCAAAAAGCCTTATGGTATGGAAATGATGATAGAGATATAGAAATTTATGAGACTATGATGTCCATATTACTCATTTAATTTATTTAAAATTTATTAGTTATTAGCCATGATATTATTATAGTGATATTATTCATTGATTCATTACATTGAAATGTTATTTATTGAATAGATTTTTTATCCATTTATATACCCAACAATATTGATGAGTGCTTATTTACAAATGAAAATATCCATTATAGGCTACCCTTACTGATCATTTAAGCTAACACTGTTTTTTTCATTTATATAGTTTTTTTGATGAAATTTACGAGTGTCTCTTAAGGATTCATATAATTTTTTGTCCTCTTTTTTTTTGTATTTTATATCAAATATAATAAGGGAATTATTTTTTTATTTTCTTCTATAAAACAAAAAAATGGTCAATACATATTAATGAGATCTCTTATATATATATTAGAAAAATAATGTGGAAAACATATTAAGGGTACTGTATTTGGTTCCCTTACAGTCGGTATTATAACACGTTTTGTAGAAATATATGGAAAATATTTTAAAACAATTTATCTAATACAAGATTTATGATGAATCCTTAATATATTTGAAAAAACATTACACTAGGGGATATTTATATATTAGATAAATATTCAATATTATAATGATAACACATATAAAATTCCATTATTTATTGATAACATAAAAATAATAATGAGAAACAATGTACACTATCAATGTTGGGATTACCCCTACTAGGGTAGAAAATATTGTTTGTGTCAGAGCTCAAGAGGTCTTTACCATATTTTAACTAATGATTAATGTAATCTATAAAAAATGAACACATTGAGACAAATTGATAATCCATGATGTGATATGACAATATTGGATTGTTCCATGTGAAAAAATATATTAACATTTAGTGGAATTTCCAATACAGTGGTAGATGATGTACATATCAAGTCTCTTATAAGGATATTTATCTACATGGGTATAATGGAATTGAAAAGGTTAGGAATATAGTGTATTATATTAGATGATATCCAAATAATTCTATTCATTATTCTATAATACTAATGAGGATGAAGAAATTGACCATATTGTATTAAAGGATTTTAGTATGATATTAAGAGATAAATTTTTTATTCTTGAGAAACACATTTAAATGAAAAAAATTTACATAGATTAAAAAAAGATGAATAATGTGTTACTAAGTGTGAGGATAACATTAAAAAACTATCTAGGTATGATACATGTTATATATGTATATAATAGGTGATTATAATTAATAATATAATAAATAAATTTTGGATTATCTCCGCCTCAAAGATGATTATTATAATAATATAAAAAAAATATCTTATATATAAATTTATTTTTTATATTTAGTGTTTGAACTACAATTAAATACACTTCCATATTATGGGTTGTAAACATTTTATTTCTTTGTACGGTGAACTACTTCTTCACAAAACGAGGATTTTTCGTTTTTCATTTACCACCCCTCATAGTGGCCATTATAATAGGAAAATGTTTTATATAAAATATATATGATATTTATTATGTATTTATACTTCAATAGTATTTTTATAACACATACCATTAATCCATTAATTTTTTCATTAATACGATAATATAGTTTTTGGAATCGTGGACTATCTCCCCATCAAAGTGATGTGAAGCGTTCACATGATACATAATACCTATAAAAGATGATTATAATTAATTATATAAGAAATAAATAACATATATATGATATTTATGAAATAATTACCTCACAAATATATATATATATATATATATATATCATTTTATTTCTTATCAATTCACTCACATAAAAGTGATAATGACGTTCATGTACATTGGACTACCGCCTCCTAGACATTATTTGATTCCTTTTAAATCACAATAGTTCTATATAATGGTTTATATGAAGATAGAATTTAGTATTCATGATACAATTATAATTCTATAATGAAATAATTCTACATTAATTCTTTCCATAATGATCATTGAAAATTTAGAATGATACATAGTCATTTGTACAACATATCATCTGCATGATTGTAACGTAAATTCAATTTTCAATACTGTATAAAATAATTCCTTTTAATAGTAAAATGAATATTTAAATATTCTAATTATTTCTGGATTATTATTGTTTGTATTTTATATAATTACCCCTTTGACCATTGTTGATCAATCAATATATATTTTATAGAAAAAATGAATTTTCTCAGAACAGTCGATGTAAAAATAATTTCATAAATATTTTTATAAAACATAGCAATAAATGAAATAAAATTCATGATAAAAATGAAAAAATTAATGAAAAAATTAGACAATTAACATAATTTTATTATTCAGGATGTTAATAGACCATCACCTGAAAGGAAATGATAGGTAAGGGATTTTCATCTCACTTTTTAAATTATTGAGATAAATGTCAAGTTCACCATTAACATATTTTGTGTGGTGTATCTACTAGAAATTGTTTTACATTATATCATCAATAATTTTATCTTTCTTTTATTTTAATCATTAATTTAATGTAATTTCTGCATTTGGTTTGTGAATTAAAATGATAAAATGTGGTAGGGGGAGCTTCATAATGAATACGGATTATTTTTCTCAACAATAATATTAATGATCATTAAATGGTATTTCCATTTGAGAAATTATATTACCATTTCTCAATAAAACCATTCAATTCCCTACAATTTTTCGTCATAACCTTTTTCGTGTTTCATTTTTTATTTTTCCACTATTTTGTACTCAATTTGTTTTAGATAATGTTTTTTGGAGAACCAAACTATATTTCTTTCTATAGTCAGTGAAACTATCTTTTTATAAAAATAAATAATTTTATGTTTGTTTTAAAAAAAATTTCTAAAATGATTTGGTAAAGCTAATTTTACCACTTTTTTATCTTACTAATATTTTCAAGGGAATTTTATTTTCTCTTTCATAACTATGAATTTTTATTACCCTTTCCTCATGAAAAAGGAATGTTATTTTTACCATGTAAGGCTCATATGGATATACCCCCAATCATCTCATTGAATATTCCATTGAATGTTTAAAATATAAAAAATTAATGAATTTTTTCTTAATATTTATTTTAAATGACATGCTTTTTATTATGGTTTTTAAAAAAATGTTAGTTTCATCATTAATGTTTTTAAAAGATCAATTTTTCATATTTCCATTGATCAACCACTACAACCCTATATTTTAATCCACCTTGGGTATTTTGTATTAATACTAAATTTATCCTTCCAAGAGATTGTTTTTTAGTTATTTGGTCATGGTTAGTATTTATATTCCCATCATTGATATGTTTTTGAAATCCAATTTAAATATTCAATATTAAATGATAATTGAATTTCACCAAACATTATGAATCATTTATCATGGATATTAATATTGACTAAACATTACATAATTTTACATATGGTGTCTACTTTGATAGATATTTGATTATTTTCTAAAAAATTGATAATTAATTTTTCTTTATTGAATATGGTTATTTGGAAAGCATAATATTTATTTTGAGTATTCAATATATGGAATGTTTTGTACTTGTAAGATGAATATTCCACCCCATTTTAGATATACACTCGATGAATCTGTAGTCTTATAAGATGAGTCATTGGATTATACTCCTTATATGGGGTTCTACCCAACATGTTATAAACTATCTTGTAAAATTTATCAGTTGTAAAGGTAACATGTACCTAGGAAACATAGTATCCATTAATCAATCATTTCCCAAATATTAATTTCAATTTTTTTATCCATGAGATTCAGTATCTATGTATCTAAATATACATTTTATTTTCATATCATTAATTATCTGGAACTGGTTTTAGATTCTTACCTTGCAATATCCATTTTCCCTTATCTTGTTATTTTAATAGAATGTGTGTTCAGTTAACTACATTGTTGTATTTTCTATTCTAATTGATTAGTTTTTTCATATATTTTGTTTTTCCTTTTTCAGCTTTTCAGTACACCAATATTAAGTTTCTCTCAATCAAAAGACAATATGAATACTATGAACAGTATGCATGCATATACAACATGGATTTTAGTTAACATCAATGTGATTTATTTTTTATGAAGAAAAAAAATATGTTTTATTTAGAGTATTATTTTGTAAAAACTGTCACGTGTTTATCTATAGTTTACATGGACTAATATACTCTTTGGTCTATTGGAAATTGATTTATTTTAATCATTACAATGTAATATATAACAGAAAATGGATCTATGTAATCTTGGGTAATCTTATAATTGTTGTTATCAAACAAAGTTTAATAGAAAACTTAGGAAATAAATTTAGGAAAACATATATGAGGGAACATAATGCTATTGTAGTATTTAAAGATAATTATAGATGAAAACCCAAGAAGTTTGGTAATTTACAGATTATTTGGGCCTTCCTAGAAATAAATCTATGTCTGGATACTACAAGTGGAAGAGGTCCTAACATATATGGAAACAATATTTGAGAGTATATTCAATGATTTAAATTTAATAATTAAAATTATATTTATTTTGGATGATATATAAATAATTTTTTAGAAGTGATCAAATTGTATTTTAGGTTAAAAACCATGAAATATGGAATTTTCATGGGTCATAAGCACATGACAGATGGAATACATTGGTTTTACACCAACCATAGTCCTATGAAACCCCTTTTATAATTTTAATTTTTTTATAGTTATTCAATATTAAAAATAAATATCAATGATTAACCAATATTACAACTTTTTAGGATTAGATTTTAATCTCTGAACCATATGGGTTTTGGAATATAGTTAATAAAATATGTTGATTTTAATCTCATTTGTAAGCCTTACAATATATTAAATGATTCTATTAATGCTTTAGGCATAAAAAGTTATTTATTTGTAATTTATTTTTTGTACTAATGGAATGAATTTTATTTTAATGAAAAAACCATCAAAATTTAGGATTATTCATATGAAATTGAAACCTATCATATAAAAATATTTCATTATATTCCGGGTTAATAAAAGAATTACCAAATGAAGGAAAATGACTTTGAAATAAAATGTTATCTAAATACATTAATTTCAATTGAAATGATGGTCTCTTAAATAATTTTTTTTTTGTAAATTCAGGATGTGAAATTTATTTTGATAATTAACATATTTTTGGTTGATGACCTCATTCATTAAAAATGAAAATATATTCTTTTCCTCTATGTATGTATCTCTAACTTCCACTGATGTTCCATAAAAAAATGACCTAGATGCATGGTTTTTTATGTGACCTCTGTAATTTCAAATATCTATTTCATAAAGGATAAAATATTAACCCATATCATGATGTGGGATTTGATAAAATGTATGTTTCAAACCAAATATCACCATTATAGTGTTTAAATTGTTAGGTTGTAATTTAAATAAGTTAGGAAGAATATGACACTCTGAAAATATAATGTAAGAACCTTGTATTCGATTGTGTTTTTGAGACATGATATTAAGCACTTTAGTTATAATAAGATCTAGATACATTATAATTTAATTATTTTTAAAAAGATTCTTTATATTGGATTTCATGAAACACTGAATTATTTTTCATTACGCAGAAGATTTTCTGTCATCGATGGCTTGTGTTTCATAGAAGACTCAGTTTTATTGAACAATAATGTGTTATTAAAATAATATTATTATAATATATAACACATAAATTATGTTTGTGGTTATAAAAAGAAGTAACTATCTTATTAAAATTTATGGATTATATAAATATAAAATATAACAATGGGTTACTAATAGATGAGATGTGAAAATAAGAACTAATTTTATAAAAAATTAAATATTTTTTTATTCCCCCAAAAAATTTTTTCATAATAATCAAAATTATATAAAATAGGGTAATGATTTTTAAAAAAAATATATATTATATATTCATTAAAATATTTTTTTCATTCATCTATCTGGTTTTATTGTAATAAGATATGAACAAAATGTATTTTTCAAATAAAACCATATAGTTGTATAATAACAATTTTACAAACTTTTATTAGTGAATCCCTTTTAAATATTAATTTTGATAAATTAATTGATTAAATAGGTAATAATTCACTAATTATTTCATCTTAAAACATAATAACTATTTTGGGAGAATTTTGATATTTTTTTTAAACATTTAATTTTTTAATGAATAGTTATATATTCTGAATTTTAGTCCAAAACTGCATTTTCCTATAATTTATTTATAAATTGAACTACTTTTTATTTTGTTTTAAGGATTAATAAGATAGTATTTTTTTCCAATTGCTACAATTTATGTCAAATTATTCAATTTCACGTTGATATTTTTTATAAAAATATAGACAAATTTCAGAATTTTGTCTTGAAAAAACACTCATTGTCATCCCACATGTCGGATTAAATTAAAATTATTTTCTGTCAGTAATATGATTTAAATTTGGAAAATAGATTCCATATTTGGAATCAGTATAATTTATAATGTCTAATAATTATGACATTGTTTTTTTAAAAAAAATATAAGGGAATATAATTAAATTATTTAAAATTACTATGGTAAAATTAATCATAATAATAGAAGAATACAATAATATAAAAGAAAAAAGGACCCAACCACTAGTCTAACACACATTGTATATATATTAATTGAACTCTTTGATTATAAATCATTTAATGGAATCCATTTGTTATACATCAAAATGATTTTCCTTATTTATAGTGTAATGCATTCCAACAATCTATTTTCATTCAATTATATAACCAACAATTCAAATCTCCTTCCTCCATGTCCATATAATTAAAAAAATATTAAATATACTAGGATGTTTTTATATTTTTTCTTCTACTAAAACATACACACACTTCCATAAAATGGGTAATGAACATACTATTTCTATGTACGTTGAACTACTACCTCACCAAATGATGATTGTTCATTTTTCCCTTACCATCTTGTATGGTGGACATTATGTTGGAAACAATTTTTATATATGATATATATGATATATATTATTTATTTATACTTATCTAATACATTTATAACACTTACCTTTAATACTTTCCATTTTTCATTAATATGATATCATCATTTTAGGATGTGTGTGTTGGAACCAGGTTCTTCAAAGCATGATTTGGTGTATGGTTTGTGTTTTTTGTCAATCCTCAGTGGAAGTTCAGGGTGTGTACCAAAAAAGTGATCATACCGTTCAAGCAGAAAACAGTAGTGAAGGTGGCGCTGTTTCCCAGTGTTTGCCAAATTTTTGGGCCTAAAAATCGGCCAATAAAGTAAAGTGTTTTTGGCAAAGGTACTTGTGTGCCGTGATCTTGGAGGATGAAAGACTTGCACGCCATATTATTTTGAGGATCAGAACATCAAAATTTGGCTAAGGCAAGAAGGTCGCACAAGTGTTGGTTGGGTCGCGCAAGTGAGTTGCGCGACATAGTTTATTGAAGACAAGACTTGCGCGCCGTCGAGGACTTGCGCGCCGCCGCGCAGGGGGTCCAGTTTGCCTATAAATACTGGACCACCCCTCCTCATTTGCAACGAAGTTCAAGGCCGAGAGATTGTTCGAGCTCTCGTCGCGCAGGTGGTTGAGTCGCGCAGGTGGTTGTTTTGTCGCGCAAGTAGAGCTTGCGCGCCGGTGTTTGGTTGTGCGCCCAAGGTGGTTTGGAAGAGAAAGGAAGTGGACCGCGCAAGTTTGTAGTTGGGGAAGGAAGAGTCGCGCAACCGTGTTGATGAAACTTGCGCGTCAGTGTGGACTTGCGCGCCGTAGTGGGACTTGCGCGACTGTCTTGGAGAAGCGCGCCTGGTTTTGCTGAAGTCCACCGGCGTGTTTGGAGCTGCACGAAAGCCGAGAGACTACTCGGTTCATTCGGGGAAAAGTGATATTCTTCTGGTGAGAATCGGACTTCAATAAAGCATCTACATACAACAAAGGATGCACTCTTATGCAAATGAAGAAGATACCTTCACGTCTATAAACTGAGTGGGACTTCACCAACGGCAGTGAGCCAGGGGGAGTCAACGGGAGTGACCCGAGGGACGCAGTGAGCTATCCCTGAACTATTGTAAAGGCAGTGAGCCTGGGACAGAGTGTCTGTACCCGAACTTTTGTATCCGCAGCTAGTGAAGAATAGTGGATTTAGGTACGACCGGCAACCTGTCGGTGTATGCTCCTTGGACGTAGCCCTTAGTGGTGATCCAAGTAAAAATGGCTGTGTCTTCTCTGTGAATGTGAATGTTTTCATTTTGATCATAATCATCATACAGGTTCAACAAGTTCCTACCAACGTGGGAACAAGATCCAACACATTAAAAGAAAAAGTGATCACCCTGATTCACCCCTCCCCTCTCAGGGTGTCCCGGGGTCCTTCAATGTGGACTATCGCCCATCAAAGTTATGTGATTCGTTCACATGATACATGTAATGTATAAATGTTGAATATACATAAAAATATGAGAAAAATAGAATATAATAAATTCAAAATTAAATCTTTGTATATATTTATATATATCAAATTCTTAATTACCTTTTCACACACTAATAATTGATAATGTCGGTCATGGATGTGTGGACTATTTCCTCCTAAACACGATGTGATTCCTTATAAATGAACCAATATAAATATATATATATATATTAATATATGATAAAATAATTTTTTATTTATGATATAATATTAATTATGTATGGATATAATGAAACTTACATTCATTCCATACTGCTCATTGGAAAATTAAGAACGTTACTAATGAGAATGTGTTACCATATATCTCCATGATTGTAACATTGATTAACTTTTCATAACCATATTTAATGATTTATTTTAAAATTATAATTATTGTATAAATTCAATTATTATTTCATGATTATAATTATATAGTTGTTATATAATGACCCTTTGGAGCGTATTTGACCATCCAAAGGTTCTTTTGACACATAAAATGCATTTGGTTATACCAACCGATGTGAACATAATTGTGTATGTAATTATATAACATTTGATAATAAGTGAATTAAAATTTATAATAAACATGAAAATGGTTATGAAGAATGTATATAATTAACATATGTTTACTATAATATATGTTAACAGATGTTCACCTAAAATGAAATGAAAGGTATGAGATTCACATCTCACTTTTTACATCTAAGAGACAAATGTCATCATCACAACACAACTATTTTGTGTGGTGTATGCACTAACCATTTTTTATATTATATAATGAATATTTTTATCTTCATGGTAATTTAATATTTCATTTATGGTTATTCATTTTGGAGGATTGTTACATTAAATGTTTCAAACTATTATGTGACATATTAGAATATTTAAATATTATTTTCCAAAATAATAACATTTAAGATCATTAAATATTATTTCCATTCAAGGAAATTATATGACCATTATTAAATAGAACATGTAATTATTCCATCAGCTATATAGTCATAACATCTTTCAAGTATTAGTACCATTTTCAAACTCTTTGGTACTCAAAATTTTATAATAAGTTGTTTTCATAAAAATATATATTGTTTCTCTCTTTAGTTAGAGAATATATTTTTTCTAAAATCCATGATTTATTAATGTGTCTTTTAAAAACAATTAAAATAATTTGGCAATGAAATTTTTACCACTTTATGGATCTTACCAATGTTTTAAATGAATCTTCTTGTCACATTCTGAAAAAGGAATTTTTCATAAATTTTTATAATGAAAAATAAATTTTCATTTTACATTGTACAGTATGTTTGAATTTAGCCAGTGTCATTCCTTCAGATATTTCATTACATGTTTAAATGGTTAATTTTTAAAGATAAATTTTTGATAATTTATTTTTGATGAATCATTTTTTAAAAAACGTGATATTTTCCTATATAATGTTTTTGAAGGATCATTTAGTATAATTCTATTAATTAATGAAAAAATCCAATTATTTTAATTTAAATAGTGTATGTTATACTGATAAAATATTTATCCTTCCACTAAATCGTTTTGGATTGATTTGGTCAATGATAGTATTTATATTCACATCATTAATTCATTTTCAAAATCCACATAAAATATTCAATATCTTTTGATCATTGAATTCCACCTAATTATCCATATCATTAAAATGGAATATTACTATTTCCTATACCATATAACATTTACATATTATTTCTACCGTGATAGTTATTTTATTATTTGGGGAAATATGGATAATTTCATATTCTATAATAAATATGGTCATTATATATGGAATGTTATTTATTTAAAATAAAGAATACGACAGATGTTTTGGACTAATACAAAATTAGTTGGGTCTATTTATCGATATCTGTATGATGCATTAGTTTTTTCATAGGATGAGTTACAAGGATAGCTTCTCTAGATGGGTTTTTACCTGGTACATTGTAAACCGTCAAGTTAAAGGCCTCGATATTAATGGTACCATGTACCAAGGAAACATTACATCAAAAAATAAATCATTTCAATTATATTATTTTCAGTAATTATTCATCAATGATATTTTTCTCATACATATCTATAGAAACATTTCATTTTTGGTTCATTTATTAATTTGATCTGTTTTGTTTCCTACATTTATATATTTATTTTTCATTATCTATTTATTTTAATGGAATGCATGTTAAGGTATATACTTTTCTATATTGTGTATTATAATAGATTAAATTTTTTTTCAGATATATTTTTCCATTATATAAAATTTAACATCAACCATATTATGTATCACTACCCAATAATCCAAAAAGAATAAAATGAAATTTAAGCAGGGATATACTAGATAGATTAGATTAATACATGATGTTATTTGTTTTTAAAGAAGTATAAAAATTTTGTGGTAATTACTGTTTTCATTTTTAATAATATTATTCTATGCGTATCTAATTTACTAATTCTACAAAACAATTACGTAATTTGTGATTTGTTTCCTTGCAATAAAGAAAATGTAATTGATAGCTGACCTTGGTTTGAAGATAGCTATGGTGGGGTTTCTACATTTGGAAAATAATTTTTTTGGATAGAATTATAACATTATTTGTTTCCATAATTTAAAAAAATTTAAATTATTTTGTTTGAAATGTATTTTATTCATGAATTAAGTATAAAATCATAATATAATCAATATGGTAGTCTTTTGGAAAAAATATTTTTCCCACTATTTTCATGTTTAATTTTAAATATAATTCTTCCAAATTAGTGTATTCAATTTATAAAAATATATACCATATTATAAATTTTTTTGAATGCATTTTTTAAAGATAACCAATCTATCTTTTCCCTATAAATATTAGCCATAGTAATTTTTGTTACCATAATTAAAAATAAATCATGTAATTAATTTTAAATATTAATTGATATGTACATTGAAATAACCCTAAAAATATTCTTAATATTAGTTTAGGAGTCAATTTTGTGCATAGAAATACATGAGTTAGTTAAATAGAGTTCTTTCAATGGTTTTTGGTTTTGGTGATGCTTACCCATAGAGTCGGTTCAAGTGGCTTTTGTGGTTTTTGGTTTTGCTGTTATGGAGACTGGAGGGTTCAATCAGTTATTTTTTGTGCTGATTTCAATGTGTCCATATCAAGAATTGGAGAATTCAAGAATGAGTCTACTCATCCATGAATATGTATGTGTTGGGTTTGTCTACAGACCTGTTCGGATGTTTTGTTGTGGAATAGGTAGTACCTTTGGTTTGGGTGATGTGGTTTGAATTTCTGGGTGATATGATTTTTTGAGAAGACCTACATTCTTTGAATGTTGAAATAAGGATTTCTTATGACGTGGAAAGGTGGTTTTGGTATTTTTTGGTATGAATCTCTTTTGGCCCTGTGACCATATAGCCTTGGACCATGAGACACTTAATTTAGATTACATGCTAGGGATTGCTTTATAAGAGGATCAGAGAAGGAGGCGTTCTCCTTATCACCAATATCCAGAATTGAATGTTTTGAGAGGGTTTGGAATTTTCCAATGGTACCATGCTCGTGAATCTTTTCACGGGACTGCTAGCCGAGCAACGATGGGAATCAGGATGTTATTAATATTTTTCTTATTTATAGGGTGGAGGATTTCCTTAATCATGAATTGGATGTTTTTTGTCTTGATGATCATGGCCATTGGTGTCATGGTTGTGTTTTATGTCTTTGATGACTTTGTGGTTTTCCACTATTTCCTCAAAAGTGTTTTTGAAATTTTTTTTTCAGCCAACTGATTATGACTAGGGTAATATTTGATGTAAGGAAAATTAAAAAAATCTCGATCATGATTATAATAAAAATAAAACATTAAACATGACTATAAATTAAGTATATGTTCAATTATAAATATTAATTATAAATTTCAATTATTTTTTTATCATGGTAATTTATTAATTTTTCTAAATGATATCATAATAGTTTCAAGAATAACTTGTTGATGAAATAGCTATTTATCAACTAATTTAAAAAATAAAACAAATTAAAATAGTGTATTAAATGTAAATTACTATAAAAAAATTAATTTTCCAAATGAATTTTTAATATAAAAATGGAATATTATAGATGTTAGGATTCATTATATTTTAATTTAATTTCATTCTTGATGTTATTAATGTAAATCAAAATTATAGGTTATAAAATTGAATTTAATAATATTATATAATAAAAAAATCATTAGTAATTTATAATTCAAAAAAATTATTGATTCAAAAAAATTAATGGTAGATTATTATTTAAATAATCCCTCATCCATTTATGGGATTTTTGGAATTTTATTATTACAATGTTAACCATTATTGTGTATAGAACATTAATAATATGGTTATTGTCATAAGGGTTAATGAAGGGTTAAAAAGACATGTTTAATAATTTCATCTAAAATTATCCAAAATTCCTTAGATGAAAAAATATAAACACATACTAAAATCTTGGATCTATTTTAAATCAAAATTATTTAATATTAAATTAACACTTTAATAAATTCAAAAATTCATCATCCACGCTATTATTAATGGGAACCACATCTTGTAATTCTATATAATATATAAATAAATATTCAGAAATTACCTTTCCAAATGAATTCCAATAATCCATACTCATATTCATAAGTTTTAATATAGGGAAGAATAATAATAATATTGGTATTACTGTATTATGAAAATGGGACATTCCATAGAAGATTTATCGTAGTTAAATGCATGTCTTAGATACATTTATTCTTTAAAATATAGAACATATTACACAAATATAATAAAATTACATAACATATATACTATATATCTTTTTTGATATTATATAAATATATTAACTCATATCCAAATCCCACAACAAAATTTGATCAGAATTCGTCATTCAGGTGTAGAGGGAACTACATGCTCATGAAATAATATAATTTATTTTCCATAATAGTTTCTAATTGATATTTATAATTGAAATAATTGGTTATATATATTAAATAAATTATATTTTTATTATTTTATTATAATTAAATAAAACATATTTTCTTGAATTTCAATGCAATGAAAAATGATAATGTCCTCGGTGGGTATGTGTAGACCATGACCTCCAGGAATTGAAGTTATTTTTTTCATAACCAAATCACATGGGTGAGATATTTATATATAAGTAAATATGTAATATGATATTTTTTATATGATTAAATTTATAAAATTTAAAATTATACTATCTCTTATTCAACACTGATGGATCAAAAATGGAAATGTCACTCATCTATTGGTATGACCAATTATCAAATTGATTGAAATATAATTCAATTTTATTAACCATATTTCATGATTTATTCAAAATACAAATTTACATTTAAGTTTTATAATTATTGCACGATTATTAATTTGGAGATTCTGAATAATGACCTTTTTGAACTTATTCCACATAGTAATGTCATTTTTGACTTATGAACCAAATATCATCAAAACATATTATGTGACCTTCAATTATTATATAACTATTTTAACGTGGTAAAAAGTATTATAAATTAAATAACATACATGAAATATGTAATAAATATTGTAAATAATTAACATGTTATATTTTTGTAACTTCCACCTACTTCCCATTGGCTTTATAGGGTGGTGATGACATTATATAGACCTAAGAGACATCTCCAAGATGACAAGTGATGGAAATAAATGCCTAAGGGATTTAATACAAGTTGGGATTATTTTGAAATTGATAATAAAACTAGTAAGAAAAAATAAAAAAACACGATATGATTCATGATTATAATGAAAGAAAACTCAACATTTCATTTGTATCATACCAACCAAAGAGTACCACAATGGAGATAAATTAACATCAACGTAAACAGTATAATTGAAACAGTTGAAACTCAATTAAAACCACAAGACTCTAATTACAATAAATATCTATATTCAAACACCACTAAAACCCACATATCATGAGTTATTTCTAAATTTGTGTGATACATTACCAATATCCATGTCCTGGTAGATGACATCTATATAAGAACCAATGTGCCATCGTGGGGGTGAGTATAAAACTCAGTAGGTTTTCACCCAATGACTTCCTTACTCATGACACTATGGAAAAAATATAGGAACATTTATATATATAATATGATATAAAACAACGTCTAAAATAATTTTTATCTAAATATATAAACAAGTTCTACATCAGCCAGTATTCCAACAAAATCCATTTTTTAATGAAAGGGGCTAAACAATCCCTTAAAAACATTTCACATGTTCCATTTGGCATAATTATTCCATTACACATAATCACACCACCATCCATGACTGTTTCATTATGACAATTCCTTAACCATGATATGTCACTTATCAAACTACCATGTAATGATAAGCTAATTATATCCCTTGTTTTATTACACCATTGACACTAAGAACAATGTCATATTTCAATAATGCCTTGAAAATGATAAATGAACATGCACACCACATATGCACAAAAACCCTTCCAAAACAATTTAAATACCAAAAACATTTCAATAAAACAAGCTTTTATGAAAACCATTTTTCTATAAATCAAACGATTATTCCATTTTGGAATCAAAATTTTCAAAACAATTGTCAAAGTACATTCCACAACCAAATTCCACAATTCAACATTTTCCCAAATTACCATAACTCATCATAAAAGAGGATATATAACATGATATTCACAAAAATTTAAAAAACTAAATCATGAAATCAACCCAATTTTAAACTAATCTAATTCTTTCGGCCAAATAATTCGAGAGTGACGCCAAATACATTGAGTGTATTGAAACAAATGATAAATGACTTGAATAACATCACAAAACCTAGTTAAATATCTAAGAACCAACCTTATATCTCCTAACCATTAATTAACAAGGACATATCTAAATCTATTTGGAATTAAATTCCATAAATCTACCCTCAGAGTCCATTAATCTACAAAATTTATTGAGAGCGAGAAGTAGATTAATGAAAAACATAAAGAACGATCACATAAGGCAAGGAATCAGCTTCTAATCTCCAAGGAAATACTTCAAATGACCAATGAATCAATAAATGATCATTAATTAACCATTTATTGATAAAAATAATGATTTAAGGTCATTTTGGTGGGATACATGTCCAATAGATTTAAAACGAGTTTGATCCAAAATATATGGATATAGCATTTGACCAGCACACAATTTAGACTCATAGTTTTGAAAAAGAAACACTACCCATGATCTGGCCACATTCATTGGGGTGGACCTCAAAAAAAAATAGATCAAAGTATCTCTAAATCATTCACCAACGAACATGATTCCACTCCCTAGAAAAATTAAACAACCACATTTCATTGTGAACAAATTAATCTTGGTATCTGCAGGGTTCGGGAATACCTTTTCCTACCTATGAACCTTCCCTTTAGCCAATATCTCAATATTGATACTTGCATGTTTCTATTTGTATCCACAATCTATGAACCACTCATGAACCAAGAGACCCCCCAATCACTAAAAATGTTCTCTAAACTATCCCAAATGTCACCCTTAAACATTATATACTTATAATGTATAAATAATGTGTTGCATATCTGATATAATGGGAGAAACAGTCTCCCATACATTGTTATTTACATCCCGTGAATGTATAAAACCATCAGTTCCTTGAAGATTTACCATCCATTTCCCTTTCATTTCTTTCACACATTCCAATGTCTCTTCCTAAATCTGAAAATGTTTCCTCAAAACCGAAACTAGGTCGTTGTTATTTAAAAACAGGACATTCTAATTACTATAGAGAATCCATCCAGGGATATTTATAAACCTCAAATGGAGATCTAGTTCAATGATATCCCTTCTGATCACATGGTTAGAGTAATGCTGATTCTTTTTCAATTGAGCTATTGAGTAAGTATTGTGCACCACACTGAAAAACTGAGGTAATGAAAACTGATATTCCACCTCTCCAACCCATTATATTATCTCAAAAGTCCATATGTATCGAGTATATAATAATATATTATTCACACAATATCTATTTTCTAGCCTTTGAAAAATCATTAAGAAAACATGATCACTCACTATGTACGATAATGGCCATCAACGATTTTCTACATAAGATTTTGATGATTATAATCCACCACTATTAACTTTTGGATCAACTAAATATTTTACATTATCTATTTTACATGGCTATACCCATCTACTGATGTCTCACCTATTTCCAAACAAATAATTAGAGAATGACAAGGAATCATATACAATTCGTCAAATGGTGCCATATGTTTTAAGGCTGGATAGTTTTTTTAATATGATAACTCCATCAATGTAATGTTATTTTATCATGATCCACTAAAATCCATTACAAAATCCTCTAACATGAGTTGCAATATATGTATCATCCTTTTCGATTTCTCTTACATCTATGGAGAGTACACAATACTCATGTTTAACAATGTCCCAAGGGATTTCAATATGGATTTCATGAAATGTGACATAAACCTCAAATATATATCAGATACAATCAGAAAAGGATTTCCAGATCTCTTCCAATATTCCAAGATATATGTTTTGGATAGATAATACACCGAATGAGTTTTATGAATAGACATAGAATAGACTAGCATGGTAAGTTGATCCACTATCACTCAAAGGTTATCATGGATCTGAACCATTCATGGTAGACCTATAAAAAATATATAGCTATCTACTCCCATTTTCACAGTAGGATAGAAAAAGATAGTAATTTACCAGCTGGTCACTGATGTTATTCCTTAACCTATGACAAGTTAATAATTTGAAACCAACTCATCCACCATCATTTTCTTGCCGACCAACCAAAATTGATCCTTCAACACCTTATATTTATTTTGAATTACATGATGAATTACCCATTTTTTATGGTTATAAGCTTGAATAAGTAGTACATTAAAATCCAAATGTATGACCTTCTGATCTTGAATCCTTAAAAAACAATCATTTGGCCTCTATCCCTCAGTGGTATCCCAATCATTTATATTGAACTCATTAGATCTCATTCTAAATCAGGTTGTGGTGCCTCCTTCACTATATTCACCAAAATAGTAACCACTGAATCTAAAACAACAACATTCCCTCATTCTTCACATTCCACATGTGTGTCGGAAAGAAAAATATATCATATGTAACTCATTTGATTCTACTTTTTCAAACAAATAACACAAATTCCACCTTAATGCATCAGCAACTGAATTTCATTTACTTAGTGTAATCAATATGTAAATAATATACATTGAGAGATATTCCATCTATATGATATTCCTCACTATCAAATAGCATTTTGAGAAAATACTTATCAATATATCATGATATCTGAACATTGAAAATTGATCACCAATGAGATAATGATGCTAAGTCATCATATCATGGACGACTATAGGTAACTCCAAATTGTGTTTTGGGTAGTTCTCCACATGACCCCTTCTCATCCTTGATTTATAATAAAAAATGTCTTTTCTTATCAACAATCCCTATCCCAGATCCCACATCATTACCATAAACTACATACCGTTGTCCTGATTCTAGAAATGTGATGATAGTTGCTGATGTAAGGAGAACTATAAACTCTTAAAAATATTTCTGGAATTTCTATGTCAAATGGAATGGATCATTCATCTTTCTCAATGGTTAAATAGGTGAGGATATGTGATAAAAATCAGGAATCAATTGCCGGTAATAAATAGTGATACTCTGAAATCATTATACCAAGAAGAAATTCATTAGTAATTTCAAAGAGATAGTAACTTTTATCATATCTTTATCTAATGAAACACATATTTCATAAATTACATGGTCTAGAAAATGGTACCATTGTATAAAAAATAACAAATTGATAATTTGGCCTATAAATTATGTTATCTCAATATTTCCGATGTTATCTCTATCTGTTGATCCTGATCACTCCTTGTCCTCGAATGCAACAATATGTCACCAATAAAATCCAAAACAAAATAATACAGTTATCATGGTAATATCTGAATCTATAATTCGATAAAGATTGTTGTTGAATTTGTAAGACCAAAAAGAATTAGCACATATTCATAATGGCCATATATTATTTAGAATTCTGTCTTCAGAATATCATTCATCAGAACTATCAAATTGCGATATCCTAATCACATTTCAACCCTAGAGAACAAGTGATCTCCAAAACGTTGATCGAACATATCATCATTACAGGGATGTGGATACATGTTTATTATTATAACATAGTTAAGCATACAATAATACACATGTAGCATTAAATTTCCACCTGATTTCATTATGAAAAAGACTCGTACATACCATGGAAACAAGCATGGACGAATGAAACCATTAGTTTTTGGCTTCTCCAAATTCACATTCATCTCCCTTAATTTTATTTTTTATTTTTGATAATATGAATGTCATAAAGGATTGGTCCCCATGAAAAGATAAATCTTAAAATACACTTACAATAATAGTGGAAACCCATAGAGTATTTTAGGAAACACATCTAGAAACTGATCCATGCCTTTTTTAAAATTGTTATTCTCATGATGTTCTATTAATTCCAAAGATAACACTTCTAACTGGAAGAAGATCATTCTGATTGTAGATTACAACAAGACTATTTCACCTTTATTTACAACACGTTCTCCTCTAAATGGTTGTTTGATGTCATCCTTAGTCTTGAAACATACAGTTCTTTATTAATATTCGATGTGAGCCTTATGAATTGTTGCCAATACATAAACCAGATTATATAATCGTAATCCATTCTTAGCACCGTGAAATACCATTTCAACTCAGATCAAACAATGATTATAGAACATTCAATTCAAAAAATCCTCATGATTCACATTGACCTATGGGATTATGTTTTTTATCACATAGGGAATCATCTCATTTTTTAATCCCATCAAATTAATAACTTAAGAAGTAATAAAGGAATGTGACTCACCAGTAACTAACAAATCTTTCATAAAATTTGAATTTAAAATAATCATACCTCTCACAATATATGTTCTAGTCAGATCATACAAAATCACCTAGTTATCTCCATATGATTGCTTCAGCGTTGCACAATGTTTTTTTTATTCCTTGTTTATATTGACCTTGTTGATGAGTTATGATATTCTAGTAATCACCATTTCTAGCCTTGTTTTGAAAAGAATACTATTTTGATTACATCTCCCTATAGATGCATATTATCGTTGTGATACCATAGAACTGTCTTGAGAATAAGACATTGCATCACTATGAAAATAGCTCTCATGATTCCCCAAAATGATATATTTATGGAAATTATCTTAGTGGGGTTGTTCAATTTTGTTTCATGAGGTCAAACAAACTAAATTCAAACATCCATTATTTTTCAATGTTTTTGGAAGAAGATTCAACAATACATATCTTTGATTTTGATTATGAATTCCACCTTAGTCGTATGTGTCCCTCTTCTGCATTCCCTAGCAGTAGAGTTCCCACTGGTTTCTATGTTTATAAACATACATCCTCCTCCCACATCATTTAAGATATAAATCACATTTTTTGTATCTCTATTTTCCATATCTATATATTTTGAAATACTATGAATAAAAATATTTGACTGAATCTCCTATATCATCCTTGATTCAATTATACATTCCTTTACAGATTCTCTAACTTAATAATTAGTTCCAAAGTCCTCTAAATTCATGAACATAGACACATTCTTGGTGCCATAAATATTTTATTACTTCATGAAAAATCTATACTCTATTCTCTTAATCTTTTATGTGTGTGGATATAATTATATGTTGAAATTTTTTCTAAATCCACTTAAATAGGGCCACGATCAACATTTGCATGCACTGCTAGTTCCCAACACTAAGGTGAATGATCATCTAGTATATATAACACCGCCTTCACATTTATCTCAACTTGTGTGCTAAAGAAATCGAAAATATAATTATTCCTATTGAGCCACAACTCTTCCATTTATAGATTAGAATAACCTCGGTTGATGATTGATTTGGTTTTGGGAACTAGACATAATTATCCACTTTTCTTCATTGAACCCTCCAGTTCCCTATATCCATAGCTTGAAATTATAAGATGATACTCCAAACCACATTTTGGTTCACCTATGGCTCATGTGAAACCACATTATCTAATTCTCATTTTAGTTGTTTTCTATGAGGCCTACCAAGATCCATTTTCATTATGAACAATAAAATCCACATTTCCCACTCTCTATAAACTAATTTCTTAGCAATTAAAATTATATCATATCATACAATAACTACATATCAAACCAAAATAATACATTTCCTAGTTCAAAAATTTTGTTAAAAAATCTATACATTTTCATGAAAATCAAAACATTTTCAAAATACAACATTCATGAAATTTTGAATCTCTTTCATTTGAAAATAATTTAAAATTTTCTAAAATAAATCATATATAACAAAATGATATATCATTACTAAAATTGATATAACTAATCGTAGTTGGAAATCATTTGGAAAATGCATGTCATGATCTTCTCATTGGACAAACTCATGATAATGTGATTTCAAAATCCTATAAGTGTCTCCAAAATAATTCTGTTCCCAAACCAATTATAACATTAACATCATCATAAAAATGATTTTTATGTGTTTTTTATGCTTTACATTTCATGTCCTAGTAATCCAAATCATTTCCGTAATCCCATCTTTTGGAATATACAAGAATGAATTCAACTCTATGACCCAAAAAACAGATGACCACATGTTCTAAAAAGGACCAACCTGATACAACTTGTCTCAAAAAAATATCACAGGGAACAAAACTAATAACCCTTGTATCATCCCATAATTATTATTGGCTTCATATGGAAGTGATGATATTACATGGACTTAGGTGAAATCTTCAAGACATCGATGGATAGAAATAAATGCCGAAGGGATTCAATATATGTGGGGGGGATTCTTTTTATGAATAAACCCAATCAACAAAAAAACTACAACCAAAGAACCACAATATGATTCATTATGATAATGAATGACAACCCAAAAAATCATTTATATCAAACCAACCGGAGTGTACCAAAGTAGAAGTCAAAGAAAAATTTAAAGAAACCCTTATAAGAAAAACTATCTAAACTCAAATGAAACCAGAAGACTATATGGTTTGACAAGATCTATGCTCCAACATCAGTGAAAATGCATGCATCACAAGGTAGTTCTAATGAAAACTGATTCATTACCTTTTCCCATTTCCTGGAAGATGTTATCTACAAAAATGTCAAATTGGCAAAGTAGTGGTGAGTACTAACACTTTGTTTGTTTTCCGCAATTAAATCCCAACTCATGCCACTAGGTTAGATATTTTATATTCATTTTTATATACAAAATTGTATAAAAACATAAATAATAGATTATACATAAATATAAAAAATCTCCATATCATCCGGTTTTCAAACAAAATACAATTTTCAATGAAAGCAACCTAACAATGCTTTAAAACTATTTGATATTATTCATTTGGAATAACCATTTTATTCCATATAATCACACCACCATACATGAATGATTCTATATGATAGTTCCATACTCATGAACATTCTCTGATCGATCTATTAATTCATCATAATATAACTATATCCCATGTTCCATTACACTTTTGGCACCTTGTATAATGTAATATTTAAACCATGAATCCAAAATGGAATATGAACACACACACACACCATGTAATACCAAAAACTGTGCCAATACAACCATGAGAAAACAATTTAAATACCAAAACCATTTAAATAAAACAACCATTTATTGAAAAACTATTTATATGAATTTAACTGAGCCACCATTTTAAAATTATAATTTTAAAATCATTTATCAAATCACTTTCCACAAACAAATGCCACAATTCAACTACATCACCAGAAACTATAAATCATAACTCAAGGTATATTAAAAAATGATTTGAACAAAAAATTCACAATAATAATTTAGTAATTATTTCAATTTGAAACTGAACCAATCAGTTTTATAAAGAAGTGTCCAGAGTGAAGCCAGATGCCTTTAGCGTTTTTGAAAAAATGATAAACTGCACAAAAAACCTACCAAAACTTGGTTGAATCTCCAAGAACCCACATCATATTTCCACAACTATCATTAATAAAATCTGAAAATAATTGGAATCCAAAATGATAGATATACCCTCTTTGGGTTTAGATATAAGAAAATGGGAGAGGGGAAAATGTATATCTTAATGAAAACAACAAGAACGATCAAGAATGGTCATAAACAAGGAGGAAATTGATTTTATTCAGCAGGGGAAACCTTTGGAATTTCCTCTAGATAAATTTAAGAACCTTCCATAACCGTTGAATGAGAAAATACCAAGTAATGACCATTTTGGGGGGGGGGGAGTTTCAATTATAAGAAAAACGAGATAGATCAATATTTTAAGGATATGCCTTTTGACCCATTTATCGTTTAGTACCACAGATAAGAAAAATGTATATTAATTGTGATATATACACTACCATAAGTATGGAAACCATATGTACACCATGCATGTTCTCATAAATGTTCATCAACCGTACTAAATCTAGTACCTCAATAATTTGAAAACCACTTTTTGAAACACACAGTTTCTTCTAAGTATCATAAGAGTTTAGACAAACCATGTGCCACTCTTACTCCATACCTTTTGACCATTTCTCACTATTTATTGTTAGAAGTAATTTTTGCATGGTCTACACAAATTTCTCACCACCAGTGATCCTTTATCCCATCTATTTTATATCCTATGAAAGGGGAAAGAATCACTGGTGCATAAGTACAGATTATCATCTCCACCGAGAGGTGTAATTTGTTTTTTAACACCGCATTACATGGATGGGTATAAATATGGGAAAGACTAACATATATGATATTTAGGTAATAAATAATATTATTTTAAAATAATATAACATATAACTTTATTCCATCCAATATTCCAGATATGATAATGTCTCTCAAGTGTATGTGTTAAATACCACCTCTAGAAAGTGTTGTGATCAATTTTTTATTTACACATTATTTGGATGGTAATATATGAAGATTAATTGAATATATATGAAATATATGTAATAATAATTAGTATATTTATATATATTAAATATTTTTAACCTTTCATCCTTTCCATCTATCCAAAAGTGAAAACCATATTCACGTGTAAGTTGGACCAACCATCTTTGTGAATTTTTCAATTCAATTTTTTACCCCATTATTTAATGGATGAATATAAATTTCAATATTATATATATATATTATTTCTAAAATAAATGATACTTTTGTGATAACTGAATCATATTCAATATCAATGGTCTATAATTATTTAATCCAAACATATGTGATACATGAATTTGTTACCACATAAATTAATGATAATAATAAAAGATTTTTAAAAAATGGGAGATAAATTTTTAAATGTATAAAATATATGATATTATATTGATTTATACAGTTATTTTATGTAATAATAATAAATATAAATATTATAAATATAAAATATTTGGTTATTTTAGTTTAGTAAATCTAATCTAAATAGAAAGCTGATGTAAGTGAGGCCATCTATTCATCCACTCCAGTCAGTCATTTTTGGTATTATATACCGATTTACTTTGTGTGGTGTATATAAGTCCTTATTGAACAAATTTACATTATTATAAATTCTTTCATGATGCAAAATTATATAACTTATGTCACTATATATACACCTTTACTTATAATAAAAGATGAAGATATTTACCTTTCTTGTAATGTATATTTTAATTATATATCCTTATTTTTTAAAATAGTTTTCAAAATTAAAGATTAATAATAGAAAATAATTTATTAATGATATTATTTGTCAAAATTGAAGTCATAAATTGCATGAAATTAATATTTATAATGTCTTCTTAAAAGGATATTTTTCAGTCTTTTTTTATGTAAAATTGAAATAGGTATTTTTTCTTATATCTTATACTACATTAATGGACACTCCAACCACAATATCTAGTTATTTCCCTTTCCCAAAATCTAAAGGATTTCAGTGGGTTACAATGAAAACACATCAATAAAAACATAATTAAAAATATCCATTTCACTTGTAATATAAATGAATCAATTTTAACATCAAATCTACATATTATTTGTCATCTCACATTTCATTATAAATAAGACAGATATAAATTCTTATTGAAAATATAAAATTATTATAATCATTGAACATTATATTTTACATAAATATCCCATAGGGATATGACTATTTAAAAAAAATTCACTTTAACATTTAGTGACTTAGTATGAATTATATTTGATTGAAAAAGGAAATATTATTATTTTAGTTTTTAATTTCAATAGGGATATTCCTTAATAAGGAATAATTTTCATGAATTTCTTTTATGATTATATATAATTGTATGTATGTATACATGTAATGAATTGCAGTGCATTGAATTATATATACCCAAAGTACATATACATGTCTCATTAGAAAAATAAGATTTTCAAAATTAAATTGGTATTTACATATAGTTTTAAACTATATTGGGGAATGTCAATTATCATAGTTTTGTCCTGATGTTTGAGATAATTGCATCCATCAATATGAATTTACATTTTTGAGAATTCAAGTATTATTTTCCATGAGTTTATTTCATTGATATTATCGATAGATGATTTTCATTCCTAGTTTATTGATTAAATAGATTTTTTTCCTATTATAAACCAACAAATATTTATTATTCCTTACTTACTCATTATTACTTCACCTATATGTAACCCTTACTTATTATTTCATCACACCATTTTTTTTTAATTCCCCCAATTATAATGAACAAATATTTTATTAAGTTAGAAGGATATAAATTATTTTTATATATATATTCTCAAATTTTAAATTCATTTTAATAAGTGAATCATGAATTAATATGATTACCTATGACTATATAACTAATATATATTTAATATATTCATAACTTGTATCTATTACAATGCAATAATTTAGACATAAACTCTAGGTTACCAGATATGGGGATGTTACATGTTTGGATTTGATAGATTCATTAGATTCATATTTCTCAAAGATAAATCTTCTATAAAATCTATTATTGATGTAAATATCATATATATACATTATAAAGAATCATAATCATAGGTAAAATCAATGGATAAAAAGATAATTTCCACTTTAAATGAATATGGTTGTATGTACATTGACAAATATACTATTTTTATTTTTTTGATTAACTGAAAAAAATAATAGTAAAAAATAATTCAAATTAAATTATTACTTAGTATGTTCTATATTTATCATATATTAAATTTAAATATAATCATTTTATCATCAATTTACTGTGTATAAGAAAAAAGGATCATTGCACTTTTTTAGGAGGCATTTCACTAGTATACGCAAGATATACATTCATTTACAATGGATTAGAAAGACTGATGTACTATATTATATTATAGTTAAAAAATAATATATATTCATTAAATATCATATATATTTATAAGTTTTATCTTTCTATCCATCCACATTATATGATGATGAAAATATTACATTTCTATGTGGAGACGGTAGTCCCTAGGCATTCTAGAGTTATTATTTTTATTTTCATATGATGAAATATTTATTGAATATGGTTTATTGAATTCATAATAATATCCTAGTATGTTCTTTAAATTGTATTTATTACTATTTTATGGGTACAACACATTTAGAAGAAGTAGAAGACGAAATAAATGTGAATTTCCTTATAAATATGATTAAATATTCCTCAGTGTTCTCCCATTAGTAATATTATTATTGAAAAATATTATGTTATATTAGAGGATGAGAAAAATGTAGAACATAGATATAGATGATGATAATGGTAATTTGTAGTGTTTGTTTGATCTAGATGGATCAATGTTGTGTAAATAAGAGAAATGAGAGGTTCCCTTTAATAATTGAGTGTAGATGCATCCATTGAATTTCATATTTTATTAATGTAATATAATTTTTTTTATTCCCATATAGAAAAAAAATATATCATTTCGTTATAAGATTTGATTTTTTAAATCATCTTTTTCAAATAATATTTTTTCATGTTTTTTGGTAGGATTTCATTATTGTAATTTTTTGTTAATACCTAATTAACCAACTTCATTATTATTGTATTATTAATGTTTTTACCCTTTAAGGGATAAAAATGTTATTTGAAAATGGTATAATACCAAATAATTGATAATGGTTTTTTTTTTCAATAATACCCACTATCACGGACCAGCCTTAGTCGACCCTTAACCGGTCAGCCAGTCCAGCCCGCGACAAGTCTTGATAAGAATTCATGATCCTCCTGGGATTGAGACAAGAACTGAGGTCATTAGTAGAGTACACAGGGGAATTATTTCTCCAAAATACAGACAAAAAAACTAAAATCTGAATGAAATGGACTGCCCAAAATAAATTTACATTAAAATTGAACTAAACATTATTTGTACAAGAAATATATATTAAAACTAAACCAACAAATCAACAGACCATGCCTGATAACCAACTTACTCTCTGTGAAACAACTGGTCACTCTCCATCACAATTATCACATATCTCCCATGACAATAAAACTCAAGATGAAACCACCACTAAGGTAATAAACAGAAAAAGGCTATACACATGAGTATTAAAACTTGGTAGGATAACTCGATATTATATTTCCAATGCACATAACATAAAATAAAATAAACTTCTATTTCATGTTTTGAATATAATATATAGAGTTATGTATTCCAAATGTTGTCTCATTCTATAAAAAAATTTCCAGACAAAAACTTGAATGTTTTATAAACATGAATGCTAGTAACAATATTCAGAGAGGGGAAACTACAAAATAAAACTAGTTTTCATGAGGGTTTCTTTAAAGAATTTACCATTTTAAATAAATCCCAAACGCATTATAATTTACCAACAAAACACAAAATATTCCAATGGTGAGTTCAAAATATCCAATGAGAAGAAGTCACAAGAACACACCTAGGCACTAGTTAGTTGTGAGTCCCAATAACCTCGTATCTCGAAGAATGTAACCAATATAAATATTTGTTCTCATGAACACATGAAAATATATGGAGCCTACCCATAACCTAGTGGTACCCAAACATCATCATCATCATAGTTTATATAGTGTTGTCATCGTAAAGCTTTCTACATGCAACAGGGGACAAACCCCACATGATCACTAGCACACTAGTACACATCCACCCACCTAGATAACTTGTATTCCCTTTAGTGATCTATCAAGTTTAAAATATTATAAAATAAACATTTCAAATCGAAATTCCATTCCAAAATAATAGAAACACAAACATCAAACAACGCTTCTTCACATTTGTTTCACAAATCAATAAACAACAAAAGAATTTTCAAAACTATTTCAAGGAGTGTATTGAATCATTGCACATTAAACTCATTCAAGAACACTCTTTTAAGTATAAACACACTAAAATACCATAAAAACCTATATTTTTAATCCCTAAAATCTAATAATAAATCATTTCATGCACTATGAATCAATCCCAATTGACAAAACAAGGTATATACTTGTAAAACACCAATTATTCATTTTTAGGAAAGGTCAAATGGGCCTTTAAAAATATTCTCAAAACTCTCAGTTCAAAATTTTATGAATTAAAATTATATTAATGATGTGTATACACACCATTTAGATCATAAACCAAATTCAGAAATCCCTTAAAACACTCAGGTTACATGTTCAAAACATGTTGTAAACCAAAACCCAATGTGTTTTTAAAACCAAATTATAATTGGAAATACATAAAAGGATACCAAAATAATTTTTTTCACTATTACATTGTATTTATAAATCCCAAAAAATCGTTTCATATATCACTAGACCCATAAAAGAAAATGGGGAAATTTACTGAACACATGAGATGCACTCCTTTATGAAAAAAACATATTTTAAGCACTTAAAAATAGATAAAATACCATTTTCAAGCCATAAATTTATTCAAGATACTGAATCTTATTTGATATAAAATAAACCAAATGCAAAAGGTCATGGAATAATTTATTGAACAAGAGGATAGCATGTTTATACCAAAACTTCTACATTTTAACAAAATAATGCATAAAACATCATTTGCACACAGAACAATTAAAAACTAGTCCTTATAGTTGCTAATATAATATTAATATGCTTAGAAGACCCTAATAATGATGAAACATAAATTATTAAGGCCTGTTCAAGGGATATCCTACCTCAAATCCATGGAGGAAAGGAAACGCACATCCGAAATGAGCTACTGTAGTTACCAACACTCTAAACGTGTGTTGAATCAACCTAAATGAACCAAACACCCATGAAAATCATTCTAAAACCCTACCATAGTAAATTAATGACCATGGGAGAAGAGGAACCCCAATGAAAAAGGAAGGACAAGTAAGAGGTGGGTTAAAGGAGATGGAATATGACCTTGAAAACTAAAGGACTCCTCATCTTCCCTTAGATCTACACCCTTAAAGGAATGGTAATGGTATGGAACTTCTCGGAGATTTTTCAGAGGTCAGTACTGTCTAGAGAAATTTTATTTTCGGTAAAAATAGTGAATGGTAAAGGATTTATACAAAAGATAATTTACCTTATAAAATCTGGACGATTCCAAGAATCTTGGGATGTTTCAACCAAATACTCGATAAAGATGAAATCTAATGAGTGAAAATTGACAATGGTGGTGGGTCTAGGTATATTGTTCTCATGTGGTAGGTGTAACCACCGAAAAAATCCAAAAACAAAAATTATATAAATGAAACAAATTAATTTTTTAAAACAAGAAAATGGGACCACTGGTTGTCCCAATACCTGAATAGATAACCAAAATTCAACATGCTTATTAATTTTTAATGGTTCCAAAAGGATATTTAGGCTCAAATATGTCAGGGGAGAAAAAATATGATGTAGAATGAGTCCAAAATTTAAAAAAATTAAGGAGTTATAAATGAAATACAATATGTTTTTAAATCCAAAAATGGGCTCATGGTTTGGCCCAAATCTTGAAGTGACCACCCTTTCTAAAAAACACCGAAAAAAGTATTAAGGAACCCAATGATGGATGATTATATATAAATGAAACTTCAAAACTCAAAATTAATCTCACCCATGACCGGTGAAAAGGATCAAGATTTCAAATCAAATGGATCAAAACAATGACATGAAAAACCGCTAGTGACAATTCTCCCCACCAGTAATGTATTCCTCCCGAAAAAATACATCATTTTCCAGCATAAATATCAACACCTAAGGATTACATATCAACATAATCAATAATTGAATGTTAAATAAATATCCTTCACAATTATAGGATCTTAATCCTCTTGCCTCAACGAAAACAAAAACTCACAACCACTTCCTTGGGATGAACTGATGGATCGATTCACAACCTCCACAACCAAATTAAGAACTCGATTTTTTGTCCTTCTCTGAATTAACACAATGATCACTCAAACCAAATAGATCTAACGGAAACCAAATATTCTAGGTGTTTCCAGAATGGATTCCCACTATTATGAAATATCTAGAACTAGATAAGCTTTTAGGATGGAAATCCATGAGACCCATGGTGGATCTCCCTACCATTAAAAACCAACTAGAAACAAATAAACATGAATTAAATAAGAGCTAGATTCAGGCCTCACTCACTCCAGCCCATAAAATCTCTCCTTCAACAACCTACCAACCCAAGTTGTGGGGGACAGAAAATGAACATTTAAGCTGCCTAATCTCGAATAGAGGTAGCAAGAACTGATCCAATACTCTTTAAATAGATCCAAACTCCCACTAATTAGGGATGGGAGGGAAGGGGACCCAATCATTTGACAATTGATCCCACAAAAAAACAAAGGAACAACCTCAATGAAACTGTAAATGTATGACCTTAACAATACTACCCACAATCCAAGGAATCCTGACTACACACCAGCTTCACTCTGAAACCTATGGCCAGAGCTCGTATGGATGAAGAATCTCTTAACTCGCAGTCTGGATTTGATAATCCCCTACTTGTAATCCATTCCATAGTTTCACAAAGTACCACATAACACTCCCATGAAGAAAAAATAGATCAAGAGACACCTTGAAACACGCTTCCTCAATAACAAATTTTTACCCAAAATATAACATTGAGATACAAAACACTATTTTCTCTTACTCTGAATGAGAAGAAGAATAAACAAGGCATAAAAAACCCACTAAATATAACTGAGAATAAGTACAACCACTGAGAGAATCACTATTAAGGGACATCAGATTAAATCAAGCCCAGATATCTATCTATTTCAACAAATGGGTTGAGGTGTCATTATAAGAGGATTATTTAAAATGTTTAAAAATTAAATTAGTTAGTCAACTGGAAATTTTTCCAATGGTGAACCATATGTGGCCACATAAAAACATCCAACACATCTTAAGAAGCCCACTGAACAGTAACCCAAAAACAAATACACCAACAAGATCCCATCTCTATATGCAATAAGATTTTGAATTCTATATCATATTGAAGGAAACCATATTGAAAACAATTCTATAACATAGGATAAACCATCCATATAACATTCATTTCATAACAAACACCACAATTTATCACCTCAAAACACTTTTGTAAAAAATAAACTATCTAGGTGGATTTTCACACTCACCAACGGTTTTTCCTCAAGTCTCACTCATATGATCATTTACATGACACCCCGAGCACTAAAATACTCCTCCAAACCATCCATTCATCCATGTATTACCAAAACCATTCATGTGTGAACCCATGAAACATCGAATGCAAAAACAAAACGCTATCACGCAAAAATAATCGAGTGCCATTGAAAGGAACATTAAACACCAAATCAAAAATCATTTTCAGATTTCACAAGGCAGGACAAGCTCCATCAAGAATCATTTGATTAAAAAACAGTCCATTTAATATAATAGATATTAAAAAAACAACCATTCTATTATAAATATCTCATTACCATTTTAAAAAATTCAGCAAGGTCGCTTTTCATAGTTCAAAAACCAAAATAGTTGAAAACCCCTTTCCATAAAACACCAACCGCTCAAGCCATATTTCCAAAAACAATTCATCATATTGAAACACATTTCAATATCCCAAAGAAACCAATTTAAAAGAAAATTCAGAATTACTTTAAAAAAATTCACACAATCAGAATATTTTATTTCAATAAACCACAAGTTTATATTAGGGATAATTCAATCCTATTAAATCATTTCCACTTCCTCCTAATTTTTTATAACAAAAACACAGCCTTCCAAAACTGTTCGTATATTTACTTTTTGAAAACACCTATTTACACATTTAAAATTCAAATCCTTCCTTTAAAACCTATTTTCTAAAATTTAACACAATAATTTTCAAAACAAAAAAAACCATAATTCAAGAAAGGTCCAAAAGACACAAAATAGAGAACTAGTTTCGGTGGGTGACTTAACCATATGGTTGGCGGCCATATGTGAAACACAACACCAACATAGAGATGATTATTAGGACCATGACCTGGAACTACATGGATGGCCATGCCCTACAAGATAAAAAATCCCATTTGTGAGACAACCCTAGAAATATCCCACCAACAAATAGGTAAAAAGAACAAAGAACACAAATAAAACTGGATATCCTGTTGAAAACCGAAGATCAGAACGAGCTAGAGTTTGAGACGATCATCCCGCACATACCCCTAAAGACCCAACAATCATAATCCATCAACAATTAAATCCCTAAAATAACAAGGTCACTCTAAAAATAATGGTCTTCTATGATCTGACCTCCATTGATACCATTTAGTCACGATCCAGCCTGAGTCGACCCTGAACCGATCAGCCAGTCCAGCCCGCAACATGTCCCGAGAAGAATTCCTGATCCACCGAGGATATTTACAAGAATAGAGGTCATTAGTAGAGCACACAAGGGAATGGTTTAGGCCAAATATAAACAATAAAACAAAGTGTGGAATGAAATTGACCGCCCAAAATACATTTACATAAAAATTGAACTGAACATTATTTGTACAAGAAACTGAAATTACAACTAAATGAAAAAGTCCAAAAACAAATCCTAATAACCAACTAACTCCACATGATCCCTATGGTCACTCTTCTACACAGTTATCACACGTCACTCAAGGTGATCAAACTCAAGATGAAACCAACACAAGGGATATAAATAAAATAAGACTATGGGTGTGATTATTAAAACTCATTAGGTTACCTCAAGATTCTATTCCCAATGCACACCCTTAAAAATAAATGAATCATCAATTTCGTATTTGAAATACAAGATATAAAGGTATTTTTTTCAAATGAGATCCAATTATATAATAAAAAATTCATGACAAAAACATGAATGTGTTAAAAATAAAAATGCTAGTAAAAATTCTCAATGAGGTGAAACTTCAAAATGAAACTAGTTTTCAAGAGGGTAGCATTAATGAATTTACACATCTAAATAAATCACACAAACTTATGAATTTTCCAAAAAAACACATTGTATACCAATGGTGAGTAAAAATAGACAGTGACCACAAGTCGCAAGAACACCACTATGATCTTTTTAGTTTTGATCCCCAAAAACACATAACGCAGTGAATGTAACCAAAATAAATATAGGTTCTCATGGAAAAAATTTACTATTATGGAGAATACCCATAACGCAGTGGTCCACCAAAATCATCCTAAACATAGTTTAGTTAGTTTTGTTTTCGTCAAACATGCTACATGAAACAAGGGACAAACGCCATAGGATCACTAGCATACTTGTACACGTTTTCCCACCTAGATACCATTGATTCCCTTTTGTTATCAATCAAGCTACCCATGTTATAAAATAAATATTTCAAAATAAAATTCCATTCCAAAACCATAAACACAAAATCCTAACACAAACTTTCTCCAGGTTTCTTTCATGAATAAGTAAATAACTAAAAATTTTCACAAAACAATTTCAAGGAGTGTATTGAGGCTTTGCACATAAAAATTATTCAAAAACACTATTTTAAGTATAAACCCAGAACCAAATGAAACCCAACCACATTTGGAATCCATTAAAACATTTAATGAAATCATTTCATTGACCATAAAACAATCGCAATTGACAAAACGTGGTATATACATGTAAAACACTCATTCATCATTTTTTAGGAACGACCAAATGAGACTTTAAACAATTTCTCTAAACTATCATTTGAAAAAGTTGTAAATTTCAATTATATTAAGAAGGATTTTAAAAACCATTTAAAATAGAAAACCAAATTAAAAAATCCCATAAAACACTTAGGTTACATATTCAAAACACAACCATTTTCATAAGGATGTGAAACGAACCATTTTCCAGCAACATGGGCTAGAACATGTTGTTAACCAAAACAAAATTTTTTTGTAAAATGAAATCCAAATTGGAAATCCATAAATGGATCCCAAAATAATTTTTTCATTCCGCCAAAGAATTTATACATCAAAAAAAATTAAATTGCACTAGTCACAAAAAAGCCAATTTGGAAATTTAACAAACACATAGAATGCAATCGTTAACAAAACATCTTATTTATGCACTTAAAACCAAGGTTTAAGGGAAAATTATATCATATAAATAAGGTTAGAAAATCATGAAAATGATTAATATTAAATGATAAAGGCATGTGAAAGGGATATCCTACCTCAAATCCATGGAAGAAAGGAAATGACACATGTAATCACCCGCTTGAGTTCCCAACACTATAGATCTGGGAAGACCCACCATAAATTAACAAAACATGAATAAAAATTCTTCCATAATATTACCCTAGGTCTTGAATGACCAGGGATGAAGAGGAAACAAAATGAAAATGTAAGAATAAAAAAGAGGGAGAACAATGGAGAGGGATTCTCACCTTGGAATCTAATGGACCCTCCATCTTCACTTAGATCAGCACCATTTGAAGAATGGTAGTCGAATGGAACTTCTTGGTGATTATCCATAGTTCTGGAAGAAACCAGAAAATTGTATTTGGGGTTAAAATAGGGAATGATAATGGATATAATAAAGATACAATTTACCTAGGAAAATTTGGACGATTTCAGGAATCATGATTATGTTTCCCCTAATACACAGTTAAGATGATCTCCAAAGAGAGAAAATAGACAATGGGGATGCGTATAGGTAACTTGGGATTATTTGGGAGGTGTAATAACCAAAAAAATGTCAAAAAATATATATGATATAAATGAAAAAAAAATAATTTTTTTGAAACTGGTAACAGGTCGAGGAGCTGGCCAAATACCAGAATAGATAACACAAATTAACCATGATTATTAATTATTAATTTGTCCAAAATGATATTTAGGATTTAATATGTCAGGAGACGATAATTTGGATGTGAAATAAGTCAAAAATGAAAAAAAATATGGAGTTATAAAAGGATAAAAATATGTTTTTAAATCTGAAAATGTGGTCAGGGTTTGGCCCAAATCATGAAGTAACAACCCTTTCAAAAAAACTCCCAAAAAAAGAATTCAGGAACCCAATGATGGATGATTTTATATATATATATATGAAATTTAAAAACAAAAAATTAATCTCACCCATGACCCACGAAAAAGGATCAATATTTCCAAATGAACTAGATCAAAATAAAGACATGAAAAACCTGGTGTGATAACCACTCATTTGGATGAATCAAGTTTTTTAAATAAATAAAACCAATTAAATAAATATTTATTTATTATAAAATATCATTAATGTAATTTTTAACAATATCCAATTAAATTTATCATACATATATCTATAAAAATTATGAATTAGAATCAAATAATATCAATCATTAAGAAAATATAATATTTATATATAACTTTTATAGAATACAATAATTCATAAAAAACTATATTTCCTTTACTATTTTTATAATCATTTTTTTATGAATCTATTATTTTAATAAAATATTTGTCATCATTTCCAAATAGTTTACTGTATATAGTTAATGACTAAAATTAGGGAAATTTTACATTGATATAAATAAATCATATAAATTTTAAATATCTTTTGATAATAGAAGATATGATGTATTTATTCAAATTTAAAGTGATTTACTATATGTGATAAACATATGAAATCATTTTTTACTATTCATTGCAGACAAATATCATAATGGTTATAATCATGGACAAATTGTTGAAATATTTCATATATTATAATTATAGATGTTTAAGGATGACATATATTCATCCTGAAAAATAAATTCATGTGTTATGGTAATTATTTGTCCCTGTTATATTATTTATAATCTGAATTCACCGATTTACCACTAACTTATTAAAAATAATTTACACTGATGACTATTACAAGTGATCAAAAATATAAGGATCATATATAATAAAATTATTCCTCATAATTAGTAATGTGGAATAAATTTAAGAACGCTCAATTTCAAAAATTTGTAGAAATTCACAAAATCTAATAAACATTTATAATAGGAATGTGTCTTTATTTGTATCAGTTTTCATACTAAATTAATGTAAAAAATTAATTAATATTACCTTAACTAGAATACTGATAAACTAATGGAAATAATTTCTATTTTATCCCATTTTAAAAGATAATATAACATTGTAGAAATAAATTTTCTATAAAAATACATAGATTTCGATTTCTATTTGACAAGACAACCTCCCCATAATGTGTACCCCTCATAGGATGAAAATGTGAGAAGATAGATAGTGACCCCCCCCCCCCCGGTGTCCCACCATTGGTTGGCCCTGGGTTGGAAACTATAAGCAATGGTATAGGAAACACACAAATGGGAGGAATTACCCTATAAGTGAACACATGTGAAAATGAGAGATAACAGAAACACCAACTAACATTGGATAATACTACAATATAAATGAAATACCAAGTTCACATGTGTAATTTCATGCTGGAACTAGTAAATATAAAAGGGAAAACTGTACGTACCAAAAGAAACTATAGCGGAAGTGACCACGAAGACTGAACTGCTCCTACAAACCTCCAGGTAGAAGTAATTATCCCCATATCCAACTTGCTACAAGTTACTTGAATAAAAGAATATATATATATATATAGCTAAGGAGAGTAAAAAAGTATTCTCAATAGGATCCTCCCCAGATCCTCTTGTGTAGAAGTAATGAATGTAAATTAAAGAATAGTGAAAACATGTGGAACTTACAGATCACCAAAATAAGTATACTATGTTCCCAACCTAACCATGAAAACTATCACTAAGTATCTCATTAAATAGTATATAATATAATAAAGTATATTTTTTTTACCTCTATAAAACTTCCCCATAGGTTAATCCCTGCATGTCCTAAGATTCCTACTCAAAAAAGGCTATCCCAAAGACACCTAAAATAAGAACAAAAATATAGACCTTGTGCAACACACCACCACCACATACACATATCCAATAGTAACTGGGTATTTTTCAGGATCCACCACATCCTGCATAACATGTTTCAATCATTGGGTATTATAACTCAAGCTACTACAACCCATAAAAAGATTAAGGATCATCAATCCATCACAGTTTATACACATTATACATATATTAGAACATAGGAATCTTTAAACATAATATATCTATGTGATGTAACCTTAATAAATTACATACTTATACACACATATATAGGGAAAACTAACAACCATGAATACTAACACAAGTAACTACCAATAGAAGAGAGTGGGGCCATAGGGGGTAGTCATCCATCAATCCTCACACTGGGATGTTAGGGAAAACACGCCCAGGTCCTAGAATCCCAGGGTTGTTGGTTTCCATGACTAAGAGGGTGGAGTAGAAAATAGGAACACATTGTGTACATAATATAATATAGTCCAAAAACACACTATGTTCATTACCAAATCTTATACTCAATTGTATCTAATTTCTCTCAATCTCCCAAATTCTACTACGAAGACTATGTATCTTATAAGAACCAAATGATTTATAGAGATAATATAGAATACATTATCCATTTTTCATTTTCACATTAAATTAATTAATTAATTAACCATTAATTAACCATTAGCATTTCCATATTACATTTCATTAGCATTAAAATAATGTTTCATGACCTCGAGGTATAAATAAACCATGTCCATAGTTCCTTTAAATTGTAACCTTAGCATTGCATCCCAACAACATCCAACCCCATGGGTTAAAAACATTTTTTTCAATCATTTAATGGCTACATTATCACTTTTTATAATTCTAGGTATTCTAAAAAATCATTCTAATCTTTCAAACACAAGGTCTTTAACATGGTGAGTAGATGAACTACTCATCGAGTCATTTCCCCCTACTGTTGGAGTGCAAGACCATCCATTGTTGAGAAGCTAAACATGGAAAGAATATGGAATACCATACACATGTTCAAATATTTTTGATGTAGGGTAAGAAGGACCATATTTCAAAAACAGTGGGAAATTAATGCAGGTGAAAAAATCATCAGATTTAACATTAACTAATTTCATATAAATGGGTAATCCCACCTTCAACATATTATATCTTATCTGGTGTCACCCCCAACACTCACATTAATAAATCCATGCATCAAACCACTCTACACTTTAAATTTTTCCACAACCACTAGGACTCGCGGCCCCCACAAACCAATATAGCCATAGAAGCTCAGACATACGAGGCACAAACCATAAAAAAATAATTAAGAACCAAGAAACATAGAAGTTGGGCTCCTGGCCCTAAAAATTTCATTCATCCTTCACCCACTAGTATAACTCATATCTCCAATGATTAAGGTCCTTGGCCTATACTAGAAAGAGTTTAATTCATAACCATTCAAGGAATTATATTTTTCACACAAACGGATATTTATTTCATATTGAATTAAAAAATTAATTTAAAAATTCATAATTGCATCGATTAGATTATCATCAAAGGACTATAACAACTAGATTCATTAATAAGTCTTCTTAATATTTGGAAAGTTAATTTAAAATTAATCTCAACATTATGTAAATTACCAATATCTATCTAAAATGACTTGCAAAACAAGAAAATCATATATATCACATGATCTAGCAAATTAAGAGGCAATAACATCGCTAAGAAGATGATAAAAAGTTATTTATCTGGTTCAAATATTTATAATAATAATTTCCTTGTGATCCAATTGATAAATCATGCTAACTATACGACTGCACATAAATGTAAATAGAGAATCCATGAACACCTTCCAACAAAAGGATTATGACATTATTTATATGAGAATCGGCCAACATAACGGATCCTGATCTCCTCTCCAGCAATGACAGCATCAACCCATCGATGCTTCGATACAACTACATCTACCAAAACCCAAAAAATGTCTGTTTAAAACATAAAGATCACATGTTGTATCATTGAATGTAGAAAACGATGAAAAATACTAAGGAACCTATTTGAATGGAGGTATAAAATACCTAATAATGAGGATGAATCGACACTTCCAAGTTACACTATGGTAGGGGTGCACATGTGGTAGGAAAAAACGAAAGAGAAATCATCTGAGGATAGAAAAATCACAAAAAGACATTGGAATAATGGTTCGGGAAACCTCACATAAATAGAAAGGTGAAGAAAGTACATGGAAGAATCAATATTTTCCCTTTTGTAAATCTAAACAGTGAAATTGTTAAGATACTGTTTAGATTTCTCATTAAAGTTATAATAGGTTAAAACTAAGTAGTTGGACCATGTAACAACACCCAAACACATAGGAATATTAAAATAGAAGTTATGGATATTGAATCGGTCTTAAATCCCTTAAAACAAGGTTTTGAATGTGTTTAACCTCAATGAAAATGTTAAAGGGGATAACTGTTGGATGCTGGAAACACTATTCAAAAATGTCTCACCAACACCACTATCAACAAATTTCTTAATAATGAAACTATTCACATGTTTCTCACAAAATAAATTGTTAAAAAATGCCTCATTGAAAACACTATTTACAAAAGTCTCATCGAAGATAATGTTCAGAAATGTCTCACCGAGGACACTGTTCAAAAATGTCTCATTAGAGACAAAGTTTACAAATGTCCAACAGATGACAATATTCACAAATTTCTCCGCAATGAAACTGCTCACAAATGTCTCACCAATGACACATTTGAATAATGTGTCACCAATGAAACATTTCACAAATTTCTCACTAAGTACACTATTTAATATTTTCTCACCTGTGACACTATTCTGAAATATCTCACTAACAGAACTATTCAAAAAAGTCTCATGAAAACATTGTTCACACAAGTCTCACTAGATTCACTATTCACAAAAGTCTCATTGACAACACAATTCACAAATATCTTAGTAAATACATTGTCCAAAAATGTCTCACTGATGACGTAGTTCACAAATTTCTCATCGAAAAAATGTACCCAAATGTCCAATTGAAGTCATTGTTCACAATTATCTCACAGACGGAACTCTTCACAAATTTCTAACTGATAACACTATTCAAAAATGTTTCATGAATGACAGTATTCAATAATTTCTCACTATCAAAAGAGTTCAAAAATTCCTCACTAATGACACTATTTATAGAACTGGAAGCACTATTCATAGAACAAAAAAATTGGAAATGTGTTAGAAATAAGACACCATGACATCCTAGAACTCCTTAAACACTGTACTTTCACAATGGAATGGAGAGTATATGTCCATAACATTACATCATATACCTAGAAAAACATTCACATAATCAATAATTGAAATCCAATCGAAAGAGGAAACAGAAAAGGGGCCTGATCAACCACCATACAAGATACCTCTCAAGGACCTCACCACTAAAAGAGTACTAACACCTCACTAGAGGAACATGCATGAATCGATGCCACTACCACTACATGCTCGAATGTATTATATCAAGTGAAATATTTCTCAAAATAGAGTTGTACATAAGAAGAAACCAGAGATATCTATCTCATAAATAGTAAAGGTCATCAACCACAAAACAAGCATCATTACACAAAAAAAATATAAACATCAAATATCTCATTGCATTTAATGTGAATCTAAAACTCACATTTCTAGGGACTCTTCCCCACGACTCCATATTTCCACAAGACTCAAACCAAAGGGATAACATGCCTATGAAAAACCATCTCCTTGTGGTTCTAGATCTCTATAGACTACTCCTTGATGGTCAAATCATCATCAACATCGATCTGTCCCTAATAAATGAAATGAGAGTCGTCCTAAATATATCCACTAAGATATGAAATTTAATTATCATTATGTAACCTTATCATCTATGGGGGAAGTTATACCTGATATGCCAAAACTCCTACACAATTTCAACACCTCAAAAGACTAAAAAACCTGGAGAATGCTTACTCCCACAACCAAACAGTGGTATTCCATGACGGGTAATCACCTTTAGAAACATGTGATCCCTAACGTAATCCTATACATATCGTTGACTGTGATTAGCATATGATTTATGATGATCTTGTGCTATCATCACCCTCTCATGAATCATCTAAACCATCATTGTAGTATTCTTTAATAGTTCTACCTGGAGAATTAATTAATCTCGGAACCCTGTCAGCATAATAGAAAATGGAATTCCATCCATACAAGGATTAAAACAACATAATGTCTCTGGTGGAGTCGAAACTATTGTTTTAGGGGAACTCTAATAAGTGTAAATGTCTCATCAACAAACCTCTAAAATCTAGGAAACAATAGAAATACATGTCTGCATGTGTTTGGATGGTCTTCTCTGTCAGACCATCTGTATATGGATGGAATGAGATGATAAGCTATGTCTTTGAAAAAAAAAACTTGCTGGAGACCTTTCCCATCATTGGATATAAAAAGAGGATCTGGATTCGAAATGATCATCCTCAGGACTCCATTGAGTATCACCACCTTCTACCTATACAATCGTGAATAAATCTCCACTAAGCTCAACTGCTTGATCACTATAAAGAGGGATGAATTTTTCAGAACATCCAAAACATCACATATAACATCATAGCCTACCCGATCTAAAGGTTTACTAGTAATAATGTCCATCTATTTCCCCCCCCCCCACTTCAACTATGTAATGTCTACTGGCTAGAGATATCCACTGGGAACAATGTGCTCGACCTTCACCATCTGGAACACCAAACATCAAGACGTATACTCTAAAACTACACTATTCCATCTAGGAAAATTAAATTTACCCCTCAATGCTTTTTACATCTATTTCACACTACAATGTACCACTAAGGGAGAAAATTGAAACTCCCTTAGAACCATATCATGCATCACTCAAGGAACGAGAAGACTTCCTGGAAACAACACCTTGTGTTGTCCACCCTCAAACCATAAATTTTTGGCCTCACTAAAAACAACTTGGTCTCTCCAATATTTTACCAAAAAGATCCCCAAACTCGGAATAATCAACCTGATATACCAAATTTGACTGTACATTTATCTGAAAAGAAAAAAACTACCAGAAACATCACCCATATCAATATGTGATGCAAAATGTTCTTCAAATAATCTCCCAGAATCACATGATTCCTGAACTAAATCACTACGTGACTTACTTTTTAGAACATCAGCTAAAAAATTCCACTTACTAGGTGTATACATGATTTCAAATTCGTAATCTTGTATGAATTATACACAACGACGTCGTCACAAGATTACGTTACAATGGGAGATTACATACATCTTGCATTTATGATTTTTGAAAACCACAAAATGCTCTCTGATGATGTAATGTATCACAAAAATCAGGGAAAACACCACATCTAAAAACTCAAGATCATTGGTGTTATAGTTACCCCCATGGGGACATAACTTTAAGACCCATATGAAACAAATGACCTCTACTATATCCAAATAGATACTAACCTCATACTTGAAGAAGAATGGAAAACATGAAACAGATCTCCTTCAACTGGAAGAAATGAAACTTGTGGACTGACTAACTACTCCTTTAGATACATGAAAGCTTCCAAACTCTGATCAGTCCATAAAAACACATGATCCTTTCTATTCAATGATAACAATGGAAACACCACCCAAGTGAAATCATCTATGAAGATTCATTAATAGCCTAAAATAACAATGAATATTCTCAACCCCACCACTGTATTGGGGTCTTCCCATGACACAACTATATCTATCTTTGATGGATCCACAACTATTCCCTATCGGTATACAACATTCCCCACTAAATGGACTTTTCGATCCCAAAAATAACACTTTGAAAACATCACAAACTAAAGTTGTTGATGAAGATCTCCTAAAACATAATGAATATGCATGGAATGATACTTCATATTTGAGGAGACCACTAGGAAGTCATATATGAAGACCACCATGAAAAAAACCAGGAACACATAGTACACAACATTCATCAACCCCATGAATATATCTGGAGTATTTGTCACACTGAAATCCATCACAACAAACATGTATTTCCCATTGTGGAAGCGTACGGAAATCAATAAAATATCATCATACTTCACACACATTTTATGATATCTTTACCATATATTGATCTTCGATAACCATCTTTCACACATCAGTTGATAAAAAAATCATCAATCCATGGAAGATGAAAGTTGTTCTTCACTTTAACTTTGTCAACTGATAATTGTCAATACTCAACAACAATATATTTTGACCCTTCCATAAGAAAAAAACTAGTTTTCCCCATGCATAGACACTTGACCGAACAAAAACACAATTGAAAAACCAATTGAGCAATATGTGCTACACCAAAAACTCAAAATGTGACATCCTATACAGATACATCACGATAGGAGATGTGCATGGTTGTATATTGATTACAACCTTGATCCCTCATAAAGGGTGTAATGATACAAATTCTTCTATAAATACATTAGGGAACTCTTCCATTACCCTAGGAATCACAAACTACTAAAACTCTGACAAAATCAGCATTATCATTGCCATCACGGATGAGAGGGATGGATCATACATCTGACCCATCTGAGGGTATCTCCCACCAAAAACCTCTACTAGACCTCCAACGTCATCGAATAACACCACCTAACTCCTGATGAAATGCATGATATGTTATCCCAAAAAAATGCATTCAGTGGATTAAATCAGATGGTAGAATCCATAAACATAGGATATCTCCCCAAGAGCGGTTCTACGCCAACACTAGTTCACAGTATCTACACACATCAAGCAATCTATCGTCACCACTAACTATCATAGAAAATAAAAGGGAACATGAAGCCTCTCATCATCATGTCCCAAGTCATGGAAAATGGTAGGTGTTAGGAATGAGTGAATATCTCTTATATCAATCATGTAATACACACTACTTGAAAACAAAAAAAGGGTACCTCAAATGATATCTGGATTCCCCAGTTCTAGCAATTCTAAATTCTAATGATGACCACGACCTACTCCCTAACCAGTCTAACCATGCTGAAAAACACCATTGTGGCCTCACTCAACTCTCTATGGACTAGGAGCATCCCGACGCTATTTTGTGCTTTCCCTAACTAATCTCTACTAATCTAAATCTAGTGAAACCCCCTACAGATACCTAGGCTGAAACTACCTCAATGGTGGAACATGAAGTGGAACAGCTACAGCACGTAGACTACTATGAATGGTCATGGACTCTCACTACTGATGATTGAAGTTTCCATAAGAAAAAAAATGTTCTAGATCCCTTGGTGTTGGTCTGAGTGTCGCTGACCCATTAGAAAATTGATATTGATGGCTGGATCCTACCCCCACCTGAACCGATACTATTCTTCACTAAAAATATGGAACCAAAAAACAATGCACTGTAGCATGAGAAATTCTGATGACTCTCCTCTCATGATGATTTGGTTCTAGATTACATTCTCTTGATGACCTTTACCCTCTCAAGAACCTTGAGATACCTCTTCCACATAAAAGTGGTGACCTAGAACTGGATCTAAGGATGCAAAGCCTCCATAAAATGTCTAACCATATCTTCATCATCTGTCAAAATGTATGAAGAATATCAAAATATTTTCCTAAAATGGATTCCAAACACATTCACACTAGATAAACCATATCAAAAGGGTATGTAGCTCCTGGTTACTAGTGTCCTGCATGGTCAAAGAGAGAAACATGAATATGAAATTACCATAGATCTCCATACATGAGAATTCTGTGTTATCACAATCCTAACAGAATTAAAAACACCACTTCCCCTCTTCCACGTGCATCATCGTTACAACAAATGACACCCAATAATCCTTCTGATCATAGATCTAACTGAAATCTATCCCAACCTCCTCTAGATTTTCTGCTAAGACATCATATAAAATACAGCCCTCATTCTTTAATATAGATTGGCATTGAAACTCTCAAATTTTCCTCCTCTATGTTTCTTCATTTTCAACCTCTAATATGTGGCGATCAGCAAGCCCCTCTTATTGAACATCTTCTACCTGATCCTGACTAGCACGGTGACATAGATCCGTAACTAAAAAAAGAAAAATTGTTAGAGATACTAACCAGGAATAAGGATGACACAACAATAATTAATTAATTATTTTCCTTTATTAATTTTAGGTTATCCTTTCAAAATATAAACCCATTAAAGAACACAAGAAAGGTAGAATGATGCATGATCCATTCCTTAGTCTCTATATTTCAAGAAGTATCACCACATTGAGTATCCAATGTAAACATAATGGTTCATGAATCTGATCAAAGCAGTCCAAAATACCCATGTCATAGATGGTATATCTTGTTTATAGTGCTTTCTAAACATAGCTAAGATTTATTCCCTACAATCCCAGGAATCCACACATCTGCCTAACATCAATGTCCATAATATCTCTTGACTAGAGTTTTGTTACCACATTGTCCTGACCCCCTCCCCACAATGTGTAATCCTTTTGGGTAGACAATGTGAGATGACAGATAATGTCCCATGATTCCCTCTTCTAGTAGGCCCCTAGTTGGTGACTAGCACTGAGGGTACAATAAACACACAAATTGGAGGAATTTTCTCCTAATAGAACACATGAAAATGAGAGAGATAATACAAACACCAATAAACTCTTTATTAGACTAAAATATAATGAAATCCCACATACATGTATGAAATACCATGCATAAACTACTAAAACTAAAATAGAAAACTAAAAGTACCAAAATAATGAAAAAAATAGTGGCTACAAATCCCGAACAGCTCCTGTAAACCTAAGATAGTAGAAACTAGTTTGATCTCCAACCTTCCACAAGAGACATAAAAATTATTTTATATATATACATAGTGTGTGTATAATAGTATAGTCAGTAGTATTGTCACTGGATCCTCTCATGTAGAAGTAATGAAATCATGCTAAAGCATATCGAACACCAATTGAAACTTACTCATCACCAAAATATGAATACTATGTTTTGTGAATCACTATGGCTACTCTCACCATGTGCTGCATATAATAATATATATTATAATAAATAATATCAAGGGTAACCTTATACCACTTCCCCTCTAATTTTATATGTTTACCCAATGCCACACGTCATGAGAATCTCTCTCCAAAAATGCTAGTTGTAAGACCCTGAGGAAATGAATCACAACCTACACCTTGTACAACACACCAACGTTAAATCTATATAACCAAAAGTAACTGTGTAATTTTTGGGAGCCACTAAAACCCCCATAATATGTATCAAAGGATGGGTATTATGGCTCAAGCCACTACGAACCATACAACGAGTAAGGATCCTCAAGGCATCACAACCTACAAACGTTTTACCAATTTTAGAACATGGGAAACTATATCAAGAATATATGTGTGCGAAATAACCAAAAGATATTACTAACCTCTATACACATATTGGGGGAAAACCAACCAATGTGCGTACTAACTCTAGTAACTAGCATGAGAAGAGAGTGGGTCCAAAAGCGGAATTCATCCATCAATCCTCCCACACAGATGTTGGAGAAAATACACCCCATGGCTTAGAATTCATAGGGTGTTAGTTTCCCTAACTGATAGGGTAGAGTATAATACAGAAACACAAAATGTATAGAATATAATATAGATCAATGACGCACTATGGGCATAACCTATTCAAAGAATCAACTATATCTAAGGTCTCGTAGACTCATTACTTCCACCACTAATACTAGGTATCCTATATGTACACAACCATTTAAAGAGATACATTAGATTACCTTATCCAATTTTCCAGTTTCACCTTAAGTTACATAATTATATAACCATTTATTAATAATTATAATTTCCAGATTACATTTCATTAGAATCAAGTGAATGATCCATTATATCCATGTATAACCAAACCATGTCCCCGGTTCCATTAAACTATAACCAAATCAATTCATTCCAACAACTTCAAACCCCATGGGTCAACATCATATATTGAATCATTTATATAAAACATTATCATTTTCCCATAATTCTAGGTATTATAGATGTAATTTCCTGATTCCAAACACAAGGGGTTCAACATTATTTTTAGATAAACCACATGTCGATAATTTTTTACATATAGCTATAGCAAAGGCCCACTCATCCTTTAAAATATAAACAAGGAATGATTGGGGAATACACTGTGAATATTTACCTATTTTGGATGGAGGGTAAGAAAATACATCTTCATAATGAAGTGTGGAAATTATCACAGATAAAAAATAAACATAATCAACAAAAACTACTTTGATATTAATAGTTATGTACATCTTCAACATGTTGCATCATTCTGAGTGTCCTCTCTGACACCCACATGCTTAAACTGACGTATCTCGCCACTCAATGTGCCATCTGTTGCCACCACCACTAGGAATTATATAACGTCCCATACTTTACATACATGGTTAATACTTCAAAATTGAAGCACACTTATTACATCATATAACAAAACTGGGAAAGGACCGTATAGGTATAGAGTCTTTAGAAACTGGGAAACATAAACAACTGGTTCATAAAGCATCTACTTTGCCTCCCATTTATTTCATCATATCTAGAGTCCCTTTTGGCATATCCTACTTAATAAACTTCTTCCTGACCTGGAAAAATAAAACATACAGAAGGGTGAGCTCAAATGGTCAGAAAGGGTAAACAAATGAAATATCATTCACATCATATGCATAAGAACATAACTTTTGGAAATCTTAACCTGCAAAAGTGATCATAATTTCATAACATGGGATAAATAAGAGTAGTGAAATGTAATCCCAATAATCATAACATAAAACATGAAACTTTGTGGCATAATGACATAATCATAAAAAATCATTTCTTAGTAGTCAAGACTCATTGACAATACTATCTTAGTAGACAAAGTCCATTTCTGAACCGAGTTAACTCCTCGTTTCAGTCATGTTTCACTGAACAGGTCTAACCTTCCGTACCAGCCATGTCTATCTCATGAGATATAAAATCTTTACCCAATGCATTGGATGGAGATATAGGTCCCACCCATCTCATAATGATACCATTCTTATGTGTTCCACAAAATCATAAACCATACATCATACCATAACCCATATAATAAAAATGGGAATCTTAAACATCATGACATCATAATTCAATTCATATAAGAAAAAGGAATTCATAAAAATATATCCATCAAAACATAATCATATCAATGTAATAATAAGGATATAAACAGAACCCTATATTATCATAGATGGAAAATAATTTTGATAAAACACTTGAACTCCATTCTTGAGGAAAATATCCTTTCTATTTCAAAAACATTTTTCCTTTCATAACATGTTAAACAATTTTAATCTAAAAGAATTTTATTAAAAATGAGCTTGAAAACTTGTAAGGAAATATTCTTGGAAAAAATGTTTTAAAAATCCATTCATTCCGTATAAGTGAAAAAAACATTCTTCTCATACTTTTATCGGAAAAGTCAAAAAGTAACTCGTACGAAAAACAACAAAAGTTTCCTTTCATATCTTTTACTAAAAACTCACCAAAGGGTAAAATTGGATTTAAAAAATTGTAGGTGGATGGAAATAATATTAAATATTGAGGAAACATGGATGTGGATGATAAAATACACCCTAGTAAATACCAAAGTATAAACAATCTCGGATAAAAAAATATTATTGGGATATTTTCCCTTACCTTATGTCAGATATGCTTTGTACGTGTCCTAACCTCTTGTATAATGATTTAAATAATGTCGTTGAATTATTAAAGAATCATATTTATTGTTATGATATCATATATGGGCATATTCTTAACTTCTTATTAGTAATATTTCATTACTACTTGTTATTCAGGTGTTTATTACTTTTTGTTCTTATGCATGTTTTGTCGAATAAATTATTATTCCTATTTATAGGATATAGATAAATCATTTACAGAATGGTATTAGTGTAATATATATCATATTAATTCATTAAATTCATTTATATAATCATTATTCAATGAAGATCATATAGAACGAATCACATCACATCGTGGAGACGGTAGGCCGTACGTACGCACGAGCGATGATATCGTTCCCATGATCGTCGAATTGTATTGAAGCGTATGTATACTATTTCAGAATCAATATCACTTTTCAATAATAATATATAGTTATTATTTACACCATTATACCCATCCAAGTAAGGTGGTGGTAGAAAACATATTACACCACGGCGTGTAGACGGTATTCCGTACGTATGCGCACGCGGTGATTTCGTTTTCCGTAGGATGGATAAGAGGTGAAATACGGTTGTTTCATATTTATAACAACATATCAGTATATGAGTGATACTGATGTTATTACCTCATGATGAAACAACTAAATAAGGGGGAGTAGAAGAAGAATGGAACTTGAAGAAAACGGTAGAAGGTATTACCTCATTCTCAAAGTGCCTCCTTTAAACATTCTCGTAAGGCACTAGAGTTGGTCTTTTGATAAGACCAGTACCTCTAGTAGGTGGTTCCTACATAAATCTTTCACCAAGGGAGTGGTGGTTCTTACATAAAACTTTCACCTCTTTCTCGAAGTCCCATGTACCTTCTTCTAATTGGTGGTTCCTACATAAAACTTTCACCAAGCGAGTGGTCTTGTTTTGTAGGACTTTTTAACTATGATCCAGAATCTCTATCAGCTTTTCTTCATAAAGAAAGATCTTGCTCCATTGGTACCACTTCTGATCTGAGTACATGTGAAGGATCAGGTATGTACTTTCTCAGGAGAGATACATGGAACACATCATGAATTTGAGAGATATTCAGTGGAAGCGCCAATCGGTAAGCTACCTTTCCAACACGATCCAGTATTTTGAAAGGACCGATATATCTAGGGATCAACTTCCCCTTCATTCCAAATCTCATGACCCTATCCAGGGAGATATTCGTAAGAACACATTATCACCCACTTCAAATTCTAGGTCTTTTCTTCGTTTGTCAGCATATTTTTCTGTCGACTCTGCGCTGCTCTTATGTATTGTTGAATAGATCAGACCTTTTCTGCGATATCATCAACAAGATCATGTCCTAATATAGTTCTTTCCCCAACTAAATCCTATAAAGTTGGAGTCCTACATTTCTTTCCATAGAGAGCTTCATAAGGAGCCATCTGAATACTGGAGTGAAAGCCATTATTATAAGAAAATTCCACCAAAGGTAGGTGTTGATCCCAACCACCTTTGAAATCCATAGAGAAAGCTATCAACATATCTTCTAGAGTTTGAATTGTTCTCTCAGACTCACCATCTATCTAAGGATGATAAGTAGTGCTAAAACTCAACTCTGTATCTAGATTATGCTGAAGACTTCACCAGAACATTGAGGTAAACCTCGGATCTCGATCAGATATAATAGAAAGTGGTAATGCATGAAATCTTACCTCTTCCTTTACATATATCCTGGAAATCTGATCCAGGGATAAATCCTCTCTAATAGAAATGAAGTGTGTAGACTTTGTAAGACGATCAACTATGACCCCGATAGCATTATTTCCTTTGGATGTTTTAGGAAGTCCTATGACAAAGTCCATAGTGATGTTTTCCCATTTCCATTCGGGTATGGGTAATGGTTGTAACATCCCCTTAGACTTCTGTATCTCAGCTTTAACTTGTTTACAAACCAAGCATCGAGAGACATATTCAGCAAAATCACTTTTCATGCCATCCCACCAAAAGTACTCTTTCAGGTCCCTATACATCATCGTGCATCCAGGATTAATAGAGAATGAAGAACTATGAGCCTCATCCATCATCTCCTTCTTTAATTCGGGGATTAGAGGAACACAAAGCTGATTCCTGAACATTATTATCCTATCACAATCAAGGTTGAATTCAGGAATATTTCTCACCTTCTTTTGTAACTCTACATCTTCATTCTGCGCCTCTTTAATCTTCACATGTATATATTGTTGAACATTAATTTGAGAAAGATACAATTTTCCCCCTTCCATTAGAATTCCATGATCCATCCTTTGAAAATCCATAAATATTGGATCTTTTGTGATCCTCATCATGGATAAACTGGCATGGTCTTGTTGAATTAATGCATCTGCCACCTTCTTTGCTTTCCCAGGGTGGTAATTAATTGAGAAATAGTAATCCTTAATCAGCTATAACCATATTATTTGGGACATATTCATCTCCTTTTGTGTGAAAATATACTTTAATCTTTTATGATCAGTATAAATGTCACGCATTTCTCCATAAAGATAATTCCTCCAAATCTTTAATGCAAAGATTACAGCAGCTAACTCCAAATCATGAGTGGGGTAATTTTTCTCATCTATTTTTAGCTGTCATGAGGCATACTCTATCACCATATCATTTTTCATAATAACACACCCCAATCCCTTCTTGGATGCATCACTGTAGATCACAAACCGTTCTCCACTACAAGGCAGTGTGAGCATAGGTGCACTGGATAACCTTCTTTTCAACTCCTTGAAATTCTATTCTCATTCCTCTGTCCAATCAAACTTAACTCATTTCCAAGTCATCTTGGTGAGTGGATTATATTATTGTGAAAAATCTTTCACAAAACGTCGATAATATCCAGCCAAACCAAGAAAAATTCAGATCTCGGTCACTGTTGTTGGTCTCAACCATCTTTCGATAACCTCTTTTTTTGCTGGATCCACAGATATCCCCTCTTTTGAGATTATGTGGCCCAAAAATGCAACCTTTTGAAGCCAAAATTCATATTTGGTAAATTTGGCATAAATCTTATCCTTTATCAAGGTCTTCAATATAATTCTCAAGTGATCTTCATGTTCTTCCTTGATCTTTGAATAGACAAGAATATCGTCTATAAAGACTATCACAAATTGATCAAGATAGTCTCTAAAGACCTTATTCATCAGATCCATGAAGATAGAATGTTCATTAGTAAATCCAAATTGCATCACTATAAATTCATAGTGTCCATACCTTGTACGGAAATCCGTCTTTGGTATATCCTCCCTTTTGACCTTTAATTGATGATACCCTGAACGAAGATCAATCATGGAAAAGTATTGAGCTCCACGTAGTTGGTCAAATAAGTCATCAATGCATGGGAGAAGATATTTTTTCTTGATAGTGATCTTGTTAACTTCTCTATAATCAATGCAGAGTCTCATTGATCTATGTTTCTTTTAACAAATAGAACAGGTGCTCCCCAAGGTGACGCACTAGGGCGAATGAATCCCTTATCAAGATTCTCTTGGAGTTGGTTCTTCAATTCCTGCAACTCAATTGGGGCCATTCTATAAGGTGTCTTTGAAATAGCTAAAGCACCTGGTACGAGTTCTATTGAAAACTCAACTTCACGATTTGGTGGAAGACTAGGCAATTCCTCCGGAAAGACATCATCAAACTCCCGTACAATGGGCATATTCTTAATCATGAGTTTCTCACCAACTGTTTGAGATAAACAACATTCATTTAGTGGAATCAAGACCCATAAAATGGAAGAAATTTCCACTGGAAGGTTATGTTCATCCTTGCATCGATAGACGATCAAAGATTGATCTGGAATATGAAATGTGACTTCCCTTCTTTGTAAATTGATATGAGCTCCATATAAAGATATCCAATCCATGCCAAGAATCATATAAAATTCCACTATAGTAAGGATCACATAATTTGTAGGAAGCACTTTCCCACAAACTTCAATCGGGGAAGAATTATAAACTTTTGATGCGACTTTTGTGCCATTAAGAGTTTTCATAGCCAACTCAATATCTACTTGTTGAGGTAATACGGTGATACCCTTAGAAAATTCTTCAGAAATAAAATATTGGGTGGATCCATAATCAAATAAAACATTTGCTACTTTAGAGTGGATGGTAAGTGTACCTTTCACCACATCATTATCATACTCCACATAGCTAATAGAAATTTCATGTGACTTTCCTTTGACTTTAGCCTTAAGAGTTTGTTTACGTCGACCATCATCATCAACCCTTGGATTTTGGCATTGATTGGAATAATGCCCCATCTCCTTGCACTTGAAACATTGATGTGTAGTAGGTTCATTCTATGTATCCCTTCCTTTGTTTGCATCATTAGACATATTCTTCCCATCATTGCGGCATTCAAATGCCCGATGACCTTCCTTTCCACATTTGAAACATTTACATGTCCCTTTAAGACAACTCCCTCCATGTTTCTTTCCACACTTTGAGCATAAGGGAAAGCTCATCTTCTTTTCAGTGTTCTTTTTAGATTTTCCTTTTAATTCCATTTTCCTATTCTTATCAAACCCATATGACTGATGGGTTACTCCAATCTCCATCTCAACTTTGAGAGCACATCAAACGATTTCCTCGTAGCTATTGATGTCCCTTATGGATAAGGACTTTCGAAGACTTGGTTTTAATCCAATAAAGAATCGATCGATCTTACTCTCAGGTTGGATAATAATACAAGAAGTGTACCTTGCAAGTCTTGTAAAATTTGCTTCATAGGTACCAACAGATTCATCATCCTTTTGCTTCAGTTCAAGAAACTATTTCTCCATCTTTGTTCAGAGAATACGAGGGAAGTACTTATTGAAAAATAAGTTCTTGAACTCGTCCAATTCAATGGAATCAATTTCATCCCTTTGCCACGTATTCTTAATAAGACTCCACCATTGATCAGCATCTCCTTCCAAACGATACACTTCTAGGATGACCTTATCATGTTCAGAACATTGAAGAACTGAAAATATATTTTCAGTAGTACTAATCCATTGTTCAGAAACTAATGGATCAGTTGACCCGCTGAATGAAGGTCGACGCTGCCTCCTGAAAGATTCAACAGAATGTTGCTCCTTCCTTTGCTCGTTTGGAAGTACAGCATGATTCATAGCTTGATAAAGTTGTGTGATCATGGAAACAATATTTTTCATTCCTTCTCCCATAACGTTTGGTTGCTCAGGGGGACAATCATTGCATTGCCCGTCGCATTCCGTATTAACACGGTTCCTTCGGGTTCCAGCAATTGACTAAAACCAAGAAGAATAGTGTGAGAAACACTAATTATAATAGGAAAACCACATAATCAAGAATACAATTTCACACTAAAGGTATTATTCTAGGTTATTCATGTCTATTTCTAAAACACTAAGATTGTGTTCTATTCTTAGACTTATCATTAGGGTTATTACTAAGGCTTTCACATCCTAGTTTCCAAAGGTTGACTATACCTTTCCTCTGATACCAACTATAATGACCCATAATTTACAAAAATGGTTAATACTTCAAAATTGAAGCACATTTATTACAAAATATAACAAAACCAGGAAAGGACCGTATAGGAATATTGTCTTTAGAAACTGGGAAACACAAACAACTAGTTCAAAAAGCATCTACTTCGCCTCCCTTTTATTTCATCCAATCTAGAGTCCCTTTTGGCATATCCTAATTAATAACCTTCTTCCTGACCTGGGGAAATAAAACATAGAAAAGGGTGAGCTCAAATGATCAGTAAGGGTAAAAAAAGAAATATCAATCACATCATATACATAAGAACATAACTTTTGGAAACCTTGACCTGCAAAAGAGATCATAATTTTATAACATGGGATAAATCATTGTAGTGAAATGGAACCCCAATAATCATATCATAAAACATGAAACATTGTGGAATAAACACATAATCATAGAAAATAATTTCTTTGTAGTCAAGACTCATTGCCAAGACGATCTTAGTGGACAAAGTCCATTTTCGAACCGAGTTCACTCCTCGTTTCAGTCATGTTTCACTGAACTAGTTTAACCTGTCATTCCAGCCATGTCTATCTCATGAGATATAAAATCTTTACCCAATTCATTAGAGGGAGATATAGGTCCCACCCATCTCAAAATGATACCATTCTTATGTGTGCCACAAAATCATAAACCATACATCATAACGTAACCCATGTAATAAAAATGGGAATCTTAAACATCATGACATCATAAAAAATTAATATAAGATAAAGGAATTCATAAAAATATATCCATCATAACATAATAATATCAATGTAATAATAGAGATATAAACATAACCCTATATTATCTTAGATGGAAAATAATTTTGATAAAACACTTGAACTCCATTCTTGAGGAAAATATCCTTTCTACTTCAAAAACATTCTTCCTTTCTGAACATGTCATACAATTTTAATCTAAAATAAGTTGATTAAAAATAAGCTTGAAAACATGTAAAGGAAGATTCTTGGAAATAATGTTTTAAAAATCCATTCATGCCGTATAAGTTAAAAAAACATTCTTCTCGTACTTTTGTCAGAAAAGTCAAAAAGTACCTCGTATGAAAAACGACAAAATATTCCTTTCATATCTTTTACTAAAAACTCACTAAAGGGTAAAATTGGATTTAAACAATTGTAGGTGGATGGAATTAATATTAAATATTGGGGAATGATGGATGTGGATGATAAAATACATCCCATTAAATACCAAAGTATAAACAATCTCAGATAAAAAAAATGAGATTGTGATATTTTCCCTTACCTTATGTCTGATATGCTTTGTACATGTCCGAACCTCATGTATAATGATTTAAATAATATCAGTGACTTATTAAAGAATCATATTTATTGTTATGATAACATATATGGTCATATTCTTATCTTCTTATTAGTAATATTTCATTACTACTTGTTATTCGGGTGTTTATTACTTTTTATTCTTATGCGTGTTTTGTCGAATAAATTCTTATTCCCCTTTATAAGATATCGATACATCATTTACAGAATGGTATTAGTGTAATATATATCATATTCATTCATTCAATTCATTTATATAATCATTATTCAATAAATATCATATAGAATGAGTTTCATCACACCGTGGAGACGGTAGGCCATACTTATGCACAAGCGATGATATCATTCCCATGACCGTGGAATTGTATTGAAGCGTATGTATACTATTTCAGAATCAATATCACTTTTCAATAACCATATATAGTTATTATTTACACCATTTTACCCATCCAAGTAAGGTGGTGGTGGAAAACAGATTACACCACAGTGTGGGGACAGTATTCCGTACGTATGCACGCACAGTGATTTCGTTTTCCATAGGATGGATAAGAGGTGAAATAGGGTTGTTTCATATTTATAATAACATATAAGTATATTAGGTATTCTTATGTTATTAACTCATAATGAAACAACTAAAAAAGAGGGAGTAGAAGAAGAATGGAACTTGAAGAAAACAGTAGAAGGTATTACCTCTTTCTCGAAGTGCCTCCTTTAAACATTCTCTTAAGGCACTAGATTTGGTCTTTTGATCAGACCAGTACCTCTAGTAGGTTTCTAAGGAAGTGGGGAAGTGATATGGGTAGGTTTTGGCTGAGCATGAATGCTCAAATTGGTGTGAGGAAGAGAGGGAGGAGGTTCCCTTTTATAAGGGAGGAGAGGGGCACCTTTGGAAAGTGTGGAAAAATTATTTTATTATAAACATATCTTCGGTTTCAAAAGGTCCAAAAATAATTAAAGATGATGATAAGATGAATCTTGGTCGAAATAAAATCATCCAATCATAATTGGACATGTATTGGAAAATATTTTAATCATTATAATCTTATTAATTTAATTCATTTATTAATGAGGTAAATACTTCATCATTATTGTGTCATAAATAATTTAATTTATTTGGTGTCTAAAAATTATAAAAAAATATCATTATGTAGGAAATATTATTAGCTTTCTAATGAATATTTATGGTCTAAAATATAATTTATATTACCCCTTATAAAAATTAATTACTAAAAGATTTTTGTTAATTTCAATTTTGTCCTTACATTAAATTAATTAATCCAAATTGTCATTGTCACTACCAAGTGGATCAATGGGTTCCCCAAATAGACCCAAGGAAGCCCATGGTCGGAAAATACTCATCCAATAATTTTAGGACAAGTTTCAAGGTAATTTTGAATTATTATAATATTCTTTTATCCTTGAATTACCCTATTTACATTTAATCGTAGTAAATAAAAAAAATTACCGTAGTTACTATTCTTAACATCAAAAAATAAAAGTAACATATTAAAATAATTTGGACCCACTGATTCAAAATATGGAATCCATTTTTAAAAATTCAAAACACAGAAGTTGCAGTAATTAATTTAAAATTAATCCCGTTATTAAGAAAATGGGTTTTAAAAGTTAAAACATTGCCAAAGATTGAAATTTTTTTCCCATGAATTCAATGTAAAATTAATGTTAATGAGATACATTATATTAAATGGTAAAAATATATTCTATTTATACTTTAAAAAAATCAATATTATAATTTAACCATATAAAGTATTGCGATGACAAAAAGTTGTTTTTAATTAAAATATAGCGTGTTTTTAAGAGATAATAACTATCAAAAGATTGACACTTGTTTATGTATGGTTTAAATGTGAAATTACATCCAATGAACAAAATTTTATTAAATTGTAAAAATATATTCTAAATATAATTTAAAACCACTCAAATTAATAATTTATCACTATTAATTATTTCTATTTAAAAAGTTTTTTTTTATTAAAATTTATTAATTTTCAGTATTCATCATAATATGAAAGTTATCCGAAAAGTACCAAAATTTCATCCTATGCTAATTTCTATATTCCGAATCCAGAAATGAAGTCCATTTTGAAAAATAAAATTTTCAAAATTTCAAAAAGTGGTTATTACTATTCATAACGGCTATTTTTAATAATATTTTATTAGCATATCGTTGTTTAGTGAAACTTGGTGTTTCATACGATGAAAGCTAATGAGGAAGGCCGCGGTTGCATGAAAAGCAAAACAAGAAAGTGTTGTGTGTATTGAAAGATTCATTTGATGATTTATAAAAACAAAATATTTCTCATAAAAGTCTCGGGTGTTAAAAATTACTACCAACACATACCACCAAATCCTTCCGGGATCATCCCTCTTAGGCTCATACCACAACACAATATTTTCGAAACAATCACCATAGAAACTGGGCTCATGTACCAAATCAAAGAATTCATCCATCAAACAAAATGAGAATTCATAACTCCAAAAAATATGTTTTTGGACATTAAAATAAAGTGGGTGACTCATAACCATTCCATAAATTATCATTTTTAGTCAATCAGTTTATTAATCCAAGTAGAATTAACCGATTTATTTAAACATTCACAGATTAATCCATTTGATTAAAATCAATGGATAACATCAACAACCAGATTCATTTAACAAGCCTATTTATCTTTAGGAAGTTAATAAATAATTAATCTCATCTTTAAGTTAACTACCAATTTCAATTAGAGATGATATTATAAACATGATAATCATAGATATCAGTTGATATATCAAATCATGAGGCAATAACATCATCATTAAATTGATTCCAATTCTATAATCTAGATTATATTTTTATTACATAAATTTCATTTCTATCTATTGTAAAAATCATTACAAATCTACGACTACACGTAAATGATAATTGAGAAGCCAAAAATAAACTACCTCAAATGTTTTTCGACATTCGTTTCATGATAATGGGCCAACACAACGAATCATGATCACCTCTCTTGCAATGACTGTCAGCACCTAAGGACACCACAACACAATAGCATCATCCAACCCCAAATAAAGGTCAATTAAAAACATATAGATAACATGATGTATCCTGGAGTGCATAATGGGAGGAAAAATATTGTAGTTCCCAAAAGAAATAATGTGTATTTTACAGTATATTGAAGATGGATCAACACTTTTGGGTTGCAACATGACATGGATTGCACATGAAGTAGGAAAAAATCCACAAAAGAAAGATCCAATGATAGAAAAATCCCAAAAGACCTGAAGAAAAAAGTTACAAGAACCATATACCAAGATAATGTATATGAATTAACATGGTGTATTTTATAGTGTCTTTTTTGAAAATCTAAAATGAGTAGTGGTTTAGATATGGTTTAGATTGCCCATTAAATTCGTATCTAGTCCAGACTATGCAATTTGACCTAGTAAAGTCACCCAAACACATAAGAATACTATGATAAGTGTTATGGTCACTCAATGGTTATTAAATAAATTAAAATTTTTCTTTGAGTGTGTATATCATCATTAAAAAAATAAATCGGGTTGAAACTATAGGAGGATGGAAACACAGTTCACCAATTTCTCACTAATGACACTGTTCACAAATGTCACTTTAATGGAACTGTTCACTGAACTCAAAATGCTCATCACATAATATGAAATTCAGAAAAGTTCTATAAATATGTACACATAACCTCCCATAACACCTCAAATGGATATTTTTACAATGGAATGGACCGGAGCGGTCCCGACTATTCTAGGATTAAAAATATTGATTTTCCCAAAAAATTATCAAATTAAAAAATATAAAAATATAATATTAAAATTTCAAAAAATATTTCACTGCATCATATATATTTTATAAATATGGAAAAATTTTCTATATTATACTCTCAAAAATGGTAATAAAAATATTTGTTTATGAAAAATTATTTTTAAAAAAATGGCTCCGGAATGTCTCATTCGTTTTTTCCAATTACGTGATTGGTGAGTTTATATTGTGTATAAAAATATTATAAATACATATCAGAATGTGTTTATTCCTACTAATAACCAATAGTTTAATAGCTAATTTTTAGTGGATATTTTTAAATAATAATATTTCATTTCTTATTTAGTCAAGGTGTTCCATGATGTATATGATATTGAATAATGTGTTCATAAAATGTAGGATGTTATATGGATTAATTCATCAATGACACATACTATTTAATGTTATTATTTAAAAATGAATTATATATTTTTTATGTTCAAATGAATGTTTTCATGATATTATATGGAATGGAACATGATTATTCATTTTTTAGGATAGATAAAATATTTTTTGATGCATTCCACTATATATTTATTTGAATATACTATCTTAATGTAATGTTCACTATTTTAATGAATAATAAAAAATGTTATATGATTATTGTTTATTCCACATTATATCCTGTAACATGAAACATCAATATGGACTATTTTGAGTATGTTTGGTGATCACATTTTCCTTATATTATTATAATTTTGATATATATTGAACTATTATCCCATTATATAATATATTTAATTAATTTTATCATTAATTTTTTTATTAGGAATAAGTAATTATTCCTTATGATTTGAAAGATAATCTGTATCATGTTGAACACAATCTCAATATGTCAATTCCATTATATTTTTTTTATCAATTATAGTAATGAAGGAATAATTTTTTATAATATCAAATTGGGTATTCCATGATCCATAGATAACATTTCATGAGAGAATAATCTATATAGGGATAAATGCCAAAAAAATTCACTATAGATGAAAATAATATTTTACATGTTTGTTTTTAATTATATATGTTATTCTATGGATCTACTCCTAATTGATTAGGATTGTTATTTTGATATTCATATGTACAATAAAATTGACTATGAAATTATGAATGCATGGGGATATCGATCAACATCAAACGTAATCAATATATGAAAAAAATTAGTATCATAAGTATAAGACATATAATTCAGTGGTGTTAAATAGGACTAAAAATTATCATACAATATTATTGGAACCCTATGAAAAAAATATTTTGAAAAAAATATTTGTAATCCATGAAATAAATATCTCCTTACACAATAATAAATAATAAAATTTTCAATAATATAATAAATTATTACATGGATTCTTTTATACAGGTTATATTATGTAGTATCCACCCTAAATTATTCTTAACAATAATCATGTTTTTATCCTTGATGGTTCTTGTAGATATTGACTACCACACATATGGTTCCCATCATATATTTTCCTATATTTTCTATATACATTCTTATATAATCTGATCATTGAGACCACATTTTTTAATTTTTCCAATATCCATTTCCAGATCCCTTAACCGAAATTACCATATTTATGGTGGTCTCATGGGATGCCATTGATGATTATATATATATTTCATTAGATAGTTTTGGGGAAATTAGTAACAACACACCATTGAATTTCCATGGAGTATACAACATAAGTGATTTGATAAATCCATCTTTGGAATATATAAATGATCTTTTCACCAATTCAAATATGTTCTTTGAAATCAAACATTTTTCAATCAATTTTAACTATAAAAAAATTCTTAATATCTAGAATATATCTAATATTTATTAAATTATAATCTCATTTAGGATAACCAATCAATATTTTAATGAGTTATGACCATCTAAGAGACTAAAAATAGAGATAAGCATGATATTTACCTCTGTAAAAATATTTTTTCCATAATTTTATGATAAAATATTCAGAATTACCATTATACAGTTAATATATGTAATTATGAAACAATTTAATAATATTATATTATAAAGAAAGAGTGGTATGAGATACTTGTGAAACCATATAATCCTCTTTGATGAAGATCATATCTTTACAAAATATTTGTAAATGATAAACAAATGAAATTTCAATTATATCATAATTATACTTTGTTATGGGTATAGAATTTTATGATTCCTTTAGTTGACATGATAAGTTTAACCACACCTTCAATATTAATAATGGATAACCATGTCTATGAGATGTTATAGAATAAAATTTCCAAACCCACCATGAAAATCCAAAATAACTCATGATGTTATGTTTCATATTATACATTATTATTCAATTACACCACTAAATAAATTATAAAAATCATGTTGGTACTAATAGTTATTCAATCAAGATCTACTTTTACATATTTATCAAATATACCTTGACCATAAATTTTTCAATCATATCAATGTAATGATATTGAATAGATATTTATTAAGGAAGGATAAGAAATAACACATCAGTAATGATCATATAAAATATGTTTTGGGAGAAGTTTCGCAAACATAAGAGTTAACATTTTTTGAAGGATCTATATTATTTCATCATGAAATGTTGTATATGTATTATGGAATCTCTATCTCTCGAATGAACACCACATAATTGATATTCCTAAAAATTATATATAATCTTACCATATCTTTTCAAAAATATTCAACATTAAATGATTATAGAATGTTATTAGGAAAAGGGAAACTATTTGAACTAACCATAAAAATTTCATCCTGTGTAAGGATTAACATAATGATTTTATTTTCATTTTCAGGTATATACATGAAATTATGTATAGAAGGTCTTCATACTTATCATCACTATTTTAATCACAATTTATTTTCTTACATGAAATATTTAGTAAGGAGGAGATATATTAAACTCGTAATGTTCTATTGACCTCATCATCCGTGGTAAAAAATATATGATCTAGTTGTATATTGATATTACCAAAAAGTGCATATTCATTGATGTATATATGAATGAATGTCATGTTTTTATCTACTGAATAATTACTTCATACAATCTATTTTTATTTAGTAATCATTTCACCAATTAATAATCTCTTATATAGAAGTTTATACTTACTATATAAAATAACAAAGTTCTCATCATTCTATATATACTATAAACTGAAATAAATAACAGAAATAATAACTATTTATACTATGAGTCAAATTTTTAGATTAGATATATTTCTCACACAATCTAATTCATTAACCTCATCCTACTATTATTAATCTCTAAAAACCCAATGAATTTTTTATCAATGGTGTACTTATAGACACTAATATAATGTTCATTAACTCAATTACCTGGGTCCACATCTTCAAGATTGTTAAATAAATACAACCCTATTTGTTTTAATGATTTGTTATCATTAGTGATTAATGATAAAATATAAACTATTAAATATAAATCTTAGATGTATGAATAAAACCATAGATTCCTTTTCGGTTTTATGTGAACCTATGAAGCCAAAATGATTCCCTCTAACTAATATTATTTTTATTAAACATGGTATATATATCATCCAGATGCATGATATCCATGAAGATTCATTCTGAATGAAATGAAGTAAATTATTTTATCATATTCCTTAATTACATCTTTTCATACACATAATTTATTATTTCATTAGGTTAGTGTTCACATTCAAACCTTTGAACTAATTTTTTTTCCATGTATTATGTTTGATTATGGTTTCAATAAGATCCCTTTTTAATTAGTATATAGATTTATGAATATGAATTATATTTAAATATAGAGTTAAAAGTTTGTAATATAATTGTTTTTTAATTATTAATTATTCCATAATATCTCATAATCATTTAAATGAAAAAAATAATTTAAAACCACAAAAATTAGAATTATCAATAATACAAGAGAACTTATTTAATGTCACACACCCTTTCATTATGGCTCAAATTATTTTTATTATTTTTAATAAATCCAAATTATAGTTATTTTGTATAGTTACATTTCAGATAATTCAAAACAAACAACCATATTATAAAATTCCATGTTCATGAGTTAATAAAAACAAAATTTACCATAGATGAAATTCAAAACGAACCCACATGGATCTCATAACAACCGGTATTCCTCAGGACACAAAATATTGTGAAATTAAACGCCTTGATCCATGCCCCTAGATAGACACGCACACCATCAACATGAACACATACATAGAAATAACCCCCTGTCATCCTCATATCATCACTAATATAAACAATGCTGACATCTTCTACCATTATCAAAAACAAACACCACAAAAAACTAGAAACTAATTGATATCCTCACTGAACAAGAATAAAAATAATCAAACCCAGATAGAAAAAATCCTAAAAAACCTTCACAAATGTATTTCAGGAACAAAAGTTGAACAAATAAAAAAAATTATAAGTCATACATTGATGTTTTTTATACCAATTATATGTGTTTCAATTTTCAATGAATTTTTGTCTGTAAGACTATTTTCCATAGAACTTCACATCCCAAAATATTCTTTCACCACCACTGTTGATCTTACTTGGAGTTTCATTATGTAATGTGACGTACATGTAGGTATTTTAGTGGTTGAGGTATCTAAATTTTTACATTGTTATGAGGTTGAAAAGAATAAGTCATTAAAAAATTTGAAAGTCTACCCTAGAATTTCCTTGAATATCATCAACTACATAACCACAAATCCCAAAACCCCTTCTTTCCATAAATGTTGATCTAACATGGGGAGTATTATAGGAAATTCTATTTATAGACTGTGTTTGAGACCCAAAGTAATTAAATAAAGTCAAACGTCATCAGAAACCCAAAACCTCTCACGAAATAGACATCATAATTGAGATTAAAAACATGACTACTTCTAGTTGATGGTTTATTGGCCATCATCAATCCATCATCATGTCAAAAACACTAAGAATTCATTAACAAGGTAAAATCTCTTGCCCTTCTTCACCATTGTGATGAACGATCATCACACGAACCATTAACCCTACCCAAAAGAGTACAATAGAGATAGTGAGACAAGTGTAGGATAACATAGAATCATGGATATTTGAGTGAAAGTAGACAATATAGGTTGATAAAATAAAAATAGACCGGGGGTGCAATGCCCCATAGATAAGGAGTTTTTCCCCCTCCAAATCAAAGTGGATGAGACCCCTAAGATGAGATGAAGAGAATCTGACCCACTCATTTGAAAATATTATACCCACTAGTGGATTTAATTATCAAAATATAACATTATTTAAAAAAATAAATTATATATTAATTGTGATTATAATTAATTTAAAAATCCTTAATCCCAAGATGGGGTCATATAAGGGGAAATCTTAATTTCAATACATTATAATAATACCTTATTATTTCATTTATAAAATACATGATTTTATAAAAAATATATCTCCCATCAAAATATAGTAAGACAACATAAATTTATATTAATAATAAACAAAATTAGTTAACAAATCCAGAATATAAACAATAAAACCTCATTTTCATATAACATTAAATGAATACAAAAAAATATTCCATAGTTTAAAAAAACTACATCATATTTCTATATCATCAAAATCACAATGAATCCAAATAATAAATGTACTCAATAATTGATTCAAAACATATCAAAATATAAAAAAATTATTTCAATAGAATTTCAATTATTGATTTATGTACTTACATTTTTCAAAAAAATCAGTACACATGGTTTTTTCAAAATCAATTAAAATCATATAAGTATAAATACCTAAATTAAAACTATGAAATAACTATAACTAATCATGTTAATATCATTTACATAATTTTAAAAAAATTCTTTTAATATCCTATTATGGGAATATTTTTTATAAAACATATAGTTAATCTGTGTAACAATAAGCTGTTTCTCATATGCAATAAAAAATAATGAACATTCACATGGGCACAGATATCATATGAACCTACTTGTATAAATTATTTTCAACATTAAACTATTCACACATAATTTCATTTAATTTTTCACTCAATAATATATCTACAAAAAATTATTTTAGTAATGAAAATATTATGTGATGTGGATTATCATTAGTGTTATGACGATTGGAAACAAAAACAGAATGGTCATACAGAGTCTCACATTTTATTCTCCATTATCCAATTTTCACAAGTATAAGAATCATATATGTTAAAATCACCTAAGTCCCATTTTATATCATCGAGACCCAACATTATTCTTTTATGTAGTGGAAATTTCCCAGGAACAAATGTGTACTACTATGTCATTGACTACTAGTCACAAATGTAATGGGTTTATGAGTATTGTATCATGACTTGTTAAACATTATATTGTGCAATTTAAATAAACTTTATGAAGAAACCTAAAAGTATATTACACATTGTAATAATATAAAAAACATATTACCTACTAAATAACAATTAATAATTTATAATGATAACTTATATTCTAATTTCATATAACAAATACATAAGTATGAACATCTATATACATATAAAAAATGACACCCAAATAAAATTTAAATATTGAAATTTAAATTATGTGACATAAATATCCACTCTCCTTGAAGGAATTCCAATGTTTATATTTCCACATTTATAATACTTTTTTCATTTTAGGTACTGTAATTGATAAAATGTATACTAGACATGTGGTATAAATGGGGTGGGTGTGTAAAATTTTTTTATTATAAGTGATCATTTCCCCAAAAAACATATGGAGTCAAACATATTTTTTTTCCAATCATGTTATGTCATTAAATCATTCAAAAAAATAATAAAACATTTATGTATTTTATAATTCTCTAAGTCACTCTAAAATACGCATAACCACTTTTCGGTTTCTAATGTATATTATATGAACATATCCAAATATGATATTCTGAAACCCATGTCTTAATAAAATCTACGAAACACATTTTATATATATTATAGTTTCTAATATTTTTTATATATTATAATTTGAACCCTACAAAAGGAAAATACAATATCTTACCCAAATACATATTTTTCATTATAATGTACCCTATAAAACTTCTATATTAGAAGTTAATTAGAACATTTTAATTTTTATGAAAATAAAATAAATATCATGTTATCATAAATCCTATTATTAAATCTAACATAAAATCAATCCAAACTCAACTATTTTATCAATTAGTATCATCAAATGTCATAATAGAAAATTTAATAGATAATTTTTTTCAAAAAATCATAAATGTTGATTTAATAACTTCCTATCACATCAAAACATTGACTCATGAAATATTTATATCTTCATTACCTATTTGTATATGTGTTATTTAATTAATAAAATCATCATCGAAAAAACAAAATTACAAAAAAATATCATTTATTTTAATCAACTGATTTTATAATGAAGAATACCTTTAATGAAAAAAAATTTAAAACAGTTAACCAAATTTCCCATTTGAAAAAAAATATCATGAAGTTATTTCTTTTCAATTCATTTTCAATATAATAAAATTTAACTATTATAAATAAAATTTAAATTATATTATATATTTTCAATATTAAAATAGTTTAATTAATATAAAAGGTAAAAAAAATAATGTTCTTGGAAACATTAAACGCACCAATTAAAAATAAATATACGATTTCAACAAATAAGTTTGGATAAAAGTCATATTTATTTAAAATAATTTTTAAAATCCACACATTAATAAAACAATACATTGTTAGATTTTGTGACCCAATACCTATACATATTTCTCATTCCCATAATATTTTAAAAAACACTTATACATTGACCTATAAAATTAAATTTCTTACTATTGAAATCATGTTACTCAAAGAAAATACTCACTATATCACTTTTATTAATTTTCATGACATTAGTAAAAACTAATGGAAATAAATAAAATACTGTTTATTTCCATTTAAAAATGATAGAAACTAATTTCTATTTTTAGAATCTAGTTATGTTTCATCAATTATTGAATATATATCTAATATTAAAAAATAATATTATATAACTAAAATAGTAGTGTTAGATTCTATAAAAAAATACTATGATGAAATAAATTAAACATTTATATTATATAAAAATAAAATATATGAGGAAGAAATAGTTTTATTTATCTATTATCGACATCATAAAATCGAAAAATTATTATTTTTCATATAATTAATACAATATATAGTATTGAATATCAAATAACATTAAAATTATTGTTTTTAACACATAATTCCATGTATTACTCACAAATAAAAATTATTAGAATCTCTAGTTAATTTAAATTAATAAATTTAAATAATCTAACACTCATATAATATTAATATATAATTCAATAAAAAATATTCAAGAGAAATATATTCATAATTACTAATTCTTTTTTGGTAATTTAAAAATTATTCAAGGTTAATGTTCTAACTCATTAAACCAACATAATAATAAATTCATCGATAAAAAATCACATAAAAATATGAATGTGATAAATATTAATATATCTATATAATAAAATTAATTTATATAATTAAACTATGGTTATAAAAATTACAAAAAGAAAATCCTTTATAAGGAATGAATTTCAACAAACCAAAATAAAAACCATGAAAATAAAAATAAATTCTATCCATAATTAATCACTATTTAATCCTAATATGGTCAATACCTTATTTTGAGTGGAATAATACATATTTTATAATAGAAGAATAAAATGTATGAATATTAATGAATATTTTATAGAGAAAATGTGATGATAATTAATAGAGAGATATCATGAGTGACTAAAAAGTAAAGATAAAGCACATGAGGCCCTCTTGAATGTATTTTATTTGATGAAATCATAGATCTATAATGTTCCCCCATATATATACTCTTATATATATATATGAAATAAAAAACTACAATTTATGCATTTATATTACTAAATATGATCCATAATAATATATATCTTATTTATAGTATGTCTTATCTAAAAATTAAAGCACAATATATATAACAAAATTATAAGTGTATTTAGACATTATCCACTTAAAAATACTATTACAATATATTACTTTAGTATGACTCTAACTGATATCCCCCCATAACATCAACAAAAAATTATTTCTAAATATAATTTTTTCATGAAATTAGAATAAAAAAAGAGAATGCACAAATTCTATGTAATGTTAAAAAAATACAATTATCCATAATGGATAATAACATAGTGATGTGAGATGTAATAAACATAAAATAAATTAAAATATATAAATATATTGGGATCAAAATAGTGGATCATTTTTAATGGTAGAATAAAATAGATAATATTTAAAGTAATCTTATACCATGGAATAATAATATAAGAAATGAGAGAGAGGAAGATCCTGATCCATGGCTCTTAATATAGTAATGTAGTATAATTATAAAGAAATAATATTCTATTGATTTTTACAATATTAATGTAATATAAAAATAAATATTAATTATTTCCAATGTCATGAAAGACATCCACAACTATTTTCTCAGAGTGAATTTTTTTTATAGAATGTTGGATTTACACTACTAACCTTATTTATAAATACAATGGATTAATTTCAACCCATAACTTATATTTAACCTCATTAAATATAATCTATCAACAAATTAATTTATTAGAAATATAATTATAGTCCCACAAAACACATAATGAATATATATACGTATGTGTGTGTGTGTGTCTTTGTGTGTTTTCAAAGTAAACTAGTAGTTATCTAAAATTCCAACATAGAATAATTAAATCGGAGAATGAAATGAGTTTTACAAGAGTCAATATAAATCGAATATAGAAATATAATATACACTTTCATTGAAAGATATACCTAATGAATTATTTCATATAATAATTTATATTTAAATATATGAAAAATAATTAATATGCATATTTGAATATTTGATAAAAAAATAATAATAAATTTCCTGTGTATTTTGACATTTATTTAAAATACATTTTATAAAAACTATTTGAAAAATATTCTTTGGTGAGTGGATAAAAATTTATTCGGTAAAAATGATGACAACAAATATGTGATTCAATATGAGAATTGAAGAAGATATTATAAAAACTGGACTATATAAAAATGTTGAAAAAAAATATGTTAGAAAAAATTAAATTTTGAAATTGAAAATATAAAATAATTACATAAAAAATATTGGTTGTTTTTATAATGAAATAAAAAAAGTGTACGAGAATAATTTACAAAATATAAAAACACTCATGTCAGGATCCAACACACTAGGGAACTTCTAGCTAAAGGTATGTTGAGTGTTACACCCCATACCTTCCACTAATTGGACAATAACTATTGACAATAATAGAATAGAAATATAACTATAACGGATGGTCGTAACATAATTTATCAACATATATCCATCAAATTGTCTCAATGAATTAATACAAGAACATATCAAAAGGATATAATTTCATGATTATAATCCAAGAATTCCCAAAAGTCTAGGAAAATACATCAATGTAAGATAATATAATGAATATGATATAAATATGTAACAAATGTGTAAAATATTAAAATAAGTCTCATCATGACATAATTGTTGAAATGGAAAAAATATAACCCCTCACAAAATCAATAATGTCGACCACTGAACATGGGCAGTGCGAAGAACATCTATACTCCATTGAATCACATACCTCCAGTATCACTATTGTCATTCATGTTGACCCTATAGGACACAACACATGATAGAAACATCCTCGTATGGGTTATTATATATATATATTTTAGGAGTACCTGAAAACCTTAAGGAGAATAATAGACATATGATCAAAAGTAGTTATAAAAACTAATTTAACTGAAATAATAGACATATAAACTAACTATGTGTTTAAAAAAAACTCATAATCCCTAAAGTTGTTTAAACCATTCCTCTAATACCAACTATAATGACCCATCCATAAACATTACATATTACTGAATTATGTTAATAATTAACATTATGGATCTTTTATGGTTTAGAGTTTAATATAATTAGATCATAACATATGCATAACAACTTGACTATTATATGTAGACACTTCTAATCAGTATCTATTTGTTCATAAATTTATAAACTCTTAAAAAATAAAACATGTATAGAACAATGTTTTAGACTACAGTATTTTTCTGTGTTCCCATCATTTACCCTTTTCATCCATAAGTCTTGTAAAAAACATTTCAAAACATTGGTTGTGTATTAAAATCCCAGCAAGGGATACATAAATGAAGAAAACTATAAGATTTCAAAATAATATCTAAAACATGAATACAGTATTATAAAGTAATACTTTTCACCTTAAGAAATCAAAAAAACATTTCACTTAATAAAAGCTCATTTGTTACACTTTTATGAAACAAAATTAACACTATAACCCACTTACAATGAAACATATAGCATATAAAGGTTACATGAGACATAAACATAGTTAAATGGAATAACCATATCATCGACTTCGAAACATATCACTTAATAGAATAGCCATATAACATAATTTGATACCCAATGCATTTGAGGTTATAAAGTAAAAACCAATCCTTGTTTTATCACTAAAGCACATGTTATTAGGTTTATAACATAACTACCTATCAAATGACTTTGTAACATTATATAATCATCACACATAAATGAATTAAAATATCAACATTTCAATCATAAAATTTCATTTTCAATAAAAATAATTATTTTCAAGATATTTAAATAGTAATATCAAATTTCAAAACCATTTTCAATACCATAATATGAAAAAATGGAATATGAATTTTATTTTCAATTTTAAAACATCACAACAATTTTAGGAAGCCAAATATCAAATAAAGCTTGTGGCGGTAGAAAGTTCATAGTGGCCGCATAAGTTTAGAAAACTCCATTTTCCATTTAATAATATTCTAAATAGAAAAATATTCCCTATTAATTAAAATAAATGTGAAAGGGTTTAATTATACACACTATAAAAGATGTAGGTGTATATTATCAACACATTCCTCAATGAAAAGAGATTGAGACAAAGTCTTATACCGCATGTCCCACTTGTCCCACTTGTTCATTATTATTTAAGGATAATAAACATAAGTCAATTAATAATATCTTTAGATCAATTTTAATTTCATTATTCCTTTTATATAAATTATTAGTTTCCTATAACAATTTTTTAACTATTTGTGTTCAAATCTGATATTTTCTCGATGTTCGGAACATGAGTAAAAAATGAACAAGTTATATTTACAAATTGTTCATGTGGTAAAAAGAACATTATATGAAAAATTATATTCATGATTTTGATATCATATATAACATATATATTCAGTATATTTGTATTTATAATAATCCATAAAATTTGGATATAAGAAATGAAATGCATCATTTATTGAGGTGGTAAGCCGCACGTACCCATGAACACTGCTTTCATTTATTTTTCATATTTAAAGAAATGAAAACTAAAGACACATAGTTATATTATAATTAGAGTATAATATCAATGATATATAAGTTAAATAAGCTCATTAATTATATAATTTATATGTCTCACGTATAGCATTAACGAGCCATATTAGTTTGCGGTGCGGTCATCCGCACTTCATCAATTGAAATTATCATATTTATAAAAACTGAAAAGCAGAACGGTATGTTATAAATGAGAATTAGAAAATAATAGAGATAACATAAATATCATATATAATTAGAGTTACATCATAATGGCCACCATAAGTGGTTTTTTGGAGAAGATTGAACAATCATTATTTTGTGGGGAAGTAGTTCAACGTCCACAAAAATGATATGTTCTGTACCAATTATAAGGAGGTTTTTGTATGTGTATTTTGAAAACTTCTCATAAAACCCATATTTATTGAAGACATTGGTTTTTTTATAAAATAATTTAATAAATTGGGTTTATGTGGTTGGATATGAAAAATTAATGAATGAATCTTGAAAGAAGACATTACCCCAAATCGGGTAACTCTTTTTGATTTATGCTAAAAGGGCTTATACAATTACCTTATTTCCAATGTAAGGCTTACAAGAGGAGGAGTGGGATGTTGGGAGCTTATTTTTGGAATATTTCGGATGAACCGAGGGGGCTTGAGTGGAGTGTGTATGGGTAAGAGGTGGTTTCCTTTTATTAGAAGGGGGTGAAGCACATTAGGAAAGTTTGAATGTATTATTTTATGAATATTTTAATTTCGAATTATAATAACACCAAAGTGATATATTAAAGATATCAGGTGCCTATGGGTCTAAAGACTCTACTAAAATAGGTTTTAGACTAGTTTATTTCATAAAAGTTACCATATCTTTTAGTTTTTACCCTTAGTTAATGAAATTAACTGTTACTATGTCTTCTTGTATTTTCATAATATATGGTTACTCTAGATACAATAAAATGCGAAGAGAACCCAAATAGATCCTTAATTAAAATTCTAAAATCATATATGTCATTTGGAAGAATTTTTGTTTTCTAGTACTAGTATATCATTTAATAAAATTTTAACTGATTTAAAAACTGATTTATGAAAAATATTTTAATATTCATATCATGAATTTTTAAAAATTAATAACAACATGATTCAATCAAATAACATCTTTAATTAAAATATAACAAGTATTCATAATATCTAAAATTCGTGTATGACATTAAATTTTTCAAAATATATTTATTTAATATTTATATACTCATTTATTTGAATCATTCATTAATATGGTTATCACTACATCACCATTGTTTCAAAAATAATTTTATTTTGTTAATGTATTAAAATTATAAATAAAATAATATTATTTATGTAATATATCTAAATTTATAATTAATATTTATATTCTAAATTATACCTTATATAACCCCATATTTAATTTTATTTAAAAGATATATATTTAGGTTATATTTTCCTTAACATTGAATTAAAAGTTATTAAATGACATTTTCACACACAAGTGGCTCCATGGGGTCCTATAATAAACTGAAGGATTCCCATGGTCAAAAATATCACATCCAATTGGTTTAAGACATGTTTTATGCTAATTTAATATTATTATTATATATTTTTGAACTTATTAACTAGATTTTCCCTTTAACCATGGTAAATATATTATTTACTAAAGATATAGTTTGTAGTGTTTAAAACTAAAAGTTAACTCTTTACACAATTTGGACCTCCTGATTCCAAATATTGAATACATTTTTCAAATTCAAAAAATAGATGTTGCATAAATATATTTAAAATTTATTCTCATTGTCAAAACCAAAAAGTTTGTTTTTAAGGTATAATTTCTATAAAAATATTGACATGTGTTTATGTCTAATTAAAAATTGAAATTATTTAAAATGACCAACATTGAATAATATAGAAAAAAATAATATATTTACACTGTAAAACCAATTAAAAATATTTACTAACTACATAAATAAATCATATTAAAAGAAAACATTGATTTAAAATGCAGTATTTATCAGTATTCATTAAAAAACATAACATTATCTAAAATTTACTGAAAATTTACCCAAAGTAAAGTTTCATGTCTTGTTTCTAAATAAGTTGTTTATTTTCTAAAATAGAATATATAATGGTGTGAAATATATATTTAAAAAGGGTTCTCCATTAAAAGGTGGTAAAAATTTTTTTATTAAAATTATTTTATTATCTAAAAAAATTATTCTATTCTTATATCATATCTCAATAAGATATAATATGAATTTAAAAAATTAAATTGAATAATTATCATATATTTTTTTTAAATAAAAATCCACAGTGAGTGATATGAAAACACAATTATTCTCTTTTAAATTGTTTTTCATAAAAACATATCTATTGTTTTCAATTGGTTTATATTTCATTTTCTATGAAATTTTTTAATCAATGAATCATCATTTAATCTTGTTTAAACCATATTTAAAAATTTTGTTTATACTATTTATTCATTCCATTCCAATAGCTAGGCGTTAACTACCATTTAAAATAATATTTATATTATTGTATTACATTTCTGTATAACTCCATTTGGTGTATAATGAAAGATTTCTAAGAAGCTTGTTGTCGTATATCGACTACTCTATTATAAAAAGAATCTCCTTTAACTAAAAATTAATATATTATTCATAAGTATTAATATAAATCAAAAGGTATTTGTATATAAATATCTTGGTCATTGCAACAAGTCCCATGTACAATTAAAATCATAAAATATTAACATTGAAGAAAGGAATGCATATCCAAGAAGAATACAGTGACAATAAAAATAGTTTAAACAAAAAAAGGACAAAAATTAGTGACTAAACGAGTCTTCATGTTACAATTTTTCACCACCAAACGTTTCCTCTAAGAAGGCGATGGAGAAGAAGAGAACATGAAAGGAAAAATAATGCACTTACATTTTCCCATGTATGGAAAACATGATCTAAAACTGCTAAAAGGAAAAGGTATTGTGTCAACACTGATCCTTATAAGATACTACCGATGAATAAATTCATGTTCTTATATCAATAATGAACATGTTATAGAATTAATATAAATATGGTTTATAATTCATTTTCACTAAAAACAATTTGTTAAAAACTTCATAAATGCATATAATATTCACCAAATCTAGTAGTATTTCACCTATAATGGAATTATTTAAATATTTAGAAAAAAATATTGTATGATGAAAATTTTAATCTTGTGATATAAAATTATTAAAATAAACCATAATTCGATTAAATCGGTTTAAAAGAAAAAATCATCCCATGGGCGTCATCCTGTTTGTATATTCCCTAAACATAAAACACGTTTAAACCAAGAAAATGTTCATTCCAACCAATATCATGTCCATATAAAGTCTATCTATATCAAAATAGTCTAGTGGTGTCATAGCAAATAATTTTACTTGTCTATTTCCTAATTAATCCAATGTTTATATTGTGATATTTTTGTCAAAACCATTTCAAAATCCAAGATGTGATTAAATGAAATATTTAAATATAAATGAAATTTATTTTATCAAAAAAATACCATAGAAATATGAATCGTTTAAAATGAATTATTTCATGTTTTAGAAAATATATTTTATTTAAAAATATAAATTAATTGAAAAAATATTATTAAAACTCATGAATTAGAACTATATTACTCAATACCCCAACCTCAAGATGGTTGGATGCACAGAAACCACTGAAAATTAATTTTTTAAACCAAATATCATTCTACAGAATGTATGGCATGATATAAATCTATAATGAATCTATGGAAAAAACTATGTGACCAAAATATGAATCAAAAAGTCTTCGACCACTACCAAAATTACAAGAGGTATATATGATGAAGGAATACAATCAACCAAAGATATATGACACAAAAACCATTTTAGTCAAAATTTTAACTGATCAATCAAGAATGTGTGAGACCACCCAAAACCACTAAAAACTTCCAATATATATAGATGGATTATTTCATCTTTGTAGAAAAAAGAATCAGTTGTTCTATGTGAACATAACTATTAGACCCATGGAATTCATATCATGAACTGTATTCATGGTGAATATTTATATTTATCACAATTACACAATAAAACGAATCACATAAGGATCATTTACAACTAATAAAAAATTTTAAATAGTTTCATTTTTTTAATATTTAAAATTTTAATTCCCTAAAATACAGTCGTAATTTCTTCAATACAATTTTTTCAGATCTTATAATCCATTCACAATTTGAACATAATTTCTAGAAAGTATACAATATATTTTCCTTAATAATATTCCCAATATCTTTTAGTTCAACTCCACCCTCTATGTCATCTCCCAAACAAGACTCAATCCCACCACGGAAAACTCTCTGAAATTGACTGAACAAAAGGGAAATCAACCTGTAATCCTATAGAAAGCCTCACTATTAACCATTTTGATAGAATAACTTCTTTTTCATAAATGACTATTACTATATTTTAATGAAGAAAAATATAAAATATTTACAAATTTAAGATCAGTATTTTTAGTATCTTGTAAAAATTATGACCATAAATCACTTATTAAAAATAAAGCATAATAATGTGAGGCTTAATTCAAAATATATTAAAGGAATAAAACAAGAAATATAGAAGCATATATATATAATCCTATTCATTAATATTCTAAATCTATCATTCAACTTAGTACATTTAGTCACCTAAGGATGTTCAACAGTGAATAGTGGCGAGTTAAAGCAGTGTAAGAGGATGAATAAAGAACATGAATAAATTTTACATGGGTGAGCCTAAAACACATCATCATAACATAATTATATTATAATCATCACAATTATTAGAGGAATATTTAGATAATATCATGGAATGTGCCAATGTATAAAAATGAAACATCATGTTTTGTTTTCAAAATAAGGCATATAGTTGTGAACAAAAGTAGAATGATGTACAGTAATAATATATGTTTCTTACATTAAAATAATTATTATGACAAAATATATCATCATTTTCATTCATATATTACAATATCTCATTATATTAATCTCTTTACCCCATGCATTAGTGTGTGATATTATTCTGGCCCCACACGTCACATCATAACATTTACATAATCATGCATGTTGTATATCAATAAAAGTCATGTAGTAAACCATATAAAGGAATAACTTCCAAAATTATTTCATCAATATTGAATAATATTCTGGTTTTTGAATGAAATGTGAATATATAATTTGTATAGGATTCGTCATTTTTTGAGTGGTGAAGAAATAACTCAAGAGGAGTAAAAATGTATTTTTGGAAGATAATTTATTTCAAAAATACATTCATTTGTCATAACATAACATGTTAAACCATGTATATACTCAAAAATAAAATAAAACAAAAACTAAAATAATTTTAAAGTGAATTAATATAATACACAAACTAAAATTTGGCTGGAAAGTAGAACAATCCAAATAAATAGATTTGGGTTCGAGAATCTCTTTACATTATGTCCCAAGGATTTCTTGAAATTAATATCATAGATGATAAAATTAAATTTATGAATAAATATATATAAAAAAAATAGAAAATTTAATGTTTTATTATAATTTTTTTAAAATTTTATTATTGCCACATTTATTGTTTAATATCGTCATTTTCTGAGTGTTTGTATTCATTTTTTATAGACGGTACCCTTGAGTATAAATTTTGGTGTTCTTGTCAAATGAAAATAAGGTAACCTGAAGTGAGACTATTTATTAGTAATTAATATCCATAATTTTAAATTTTATCGTATAAATTTTTTTATAATTAATGAGAATTATTCATTATATAAATTGTTGATGAAAATGTTTTAATTTATTTCGGCATGTTTTATGACCATCATAATCTCGTATCATTTTATTTTAAACCATGCTTATATATTGGTTTTAATACATGATAACTGATTTAATATCTATATTAACATATTATTTATTAATAATAGTGGTTTTATGACAATACTCGATGGTGGTAATGAAAAACAATATCATCCCTGAAGGCAGTGAATCGAAACAATGAACATGATGTTTTTGTTTTTTTGAATAAATTTAGAAAAAAATAAAAAAAATGGATATTTATTATAAAGTAAAATTTAATTATATATGTAATACTACTATTTTCATGATTTTTTGGAAAGTGAATGTGAGGAGAGTGTTGGATTATAAAATATTCTAAAAGATAAAAAGAAGGATTTTACCTCTTGAATATTGTATCCTTGAGATCCACCTTAAGGCACTTGTATTTTTTAATTTTCTTAGACTCGATGATCTTGGTTGATTCAACGAGGAATGATAAGGTAATTGGGTAGAATATATTCAATCATAAATTATTTTTAGGTGTGATTAGAATTTTTTGTGAGGGTGGTAATTATATGGGAGGAGAGAGGTGTTTGTTAGTTATTTTTTTATTTACTTTATAATTTTCGATCATGAATATCCAGAGATTTGTGTACCATGAATAAATTCATTAAATTATGAAGGATAATTTGAGTTAAATATTATTTCATCATACATAAATATAAAATTTATCAAAAATCATGTATTTGGCTTAAATTGTAAAGTATCATTTTTAACTATTGACCATAAATTCAACTATTTTAGAAAAATACCAAAAATTAATTTTAACCATTTACGAACATCTATATTTCAAAAAAGTACTCATTTTTTGAAAATAATTTCTCCAATATAATAAATTTAATTTTTTATTAAAATAAACATTTAATTGAAAAATACCGATTTCAATATTATAACACATTTTATGTATAATTGAAATTGTCATTAATGTATTATAAAATTTACTTATAAATATATGGTCGAAATTATTAATTAATTAAATAAATTTCTAAAATTATTTTTACATTCAATTGTTAAATTAATAATAGATTTGTAACTAAAAATTTATGTTTTACAAAAATACCAAAACATTATTTCAAAAGTTTAAAACAGTTATTTACTTGTATCATGATATTCTTATATCATATTTTTATTTATAAGATGCTTAATTTTATTAATAAATTCATTGGTGAGGTTACAATTATATCGGCTGGATTACTAATCCAAATTGTTATATTATTATTCTAATGGTCATGTCACTATTCCATTGGTATAGGATCTTGAATTTTTATAATTTACACTTATTTCATTCTTAAATTATGAGAAATATTTTTTAGTAATATTTTTTATGATTAGGTTTTATAACATATAAAATAATAATAATAAGGTAAAATCTATTAAAAAATGTTTGGGTTGTTACAATTTCACTTGAGGCCTGATAACTATTTTTATAGAATATATCGTGTAAGGTCCCAACGTTAAAAAGTACATATTCTATTTATTTTAAAACAAAAAATTAAATTCAGGGTTATTTTTTTTAGTTTTAGATAATTAGTAAAAACACTCACATACAAAACCCAAAAATTACATGTGGATACATATACTCAGTATCAATTGTTTCACTAAAGGAACCCCGTTTAAATTAAAATGTGATTTGTTTTCATAAATTTTTTTAACACTATCATAAAGATATATTGAATTGTTCTTAAAAATATATAAAACCTATAAAAAAACAATATAAAACATAGTATGATCATAAAAAAAGAAACTAAGGGAATGAAAGAATGAGATTGTCAGTCAGCGAAAACATTAAAACCCATAAAAACCCTTTTCGTAAAAAATCATTATTAGCAATGGATTATCATATAGGTGACTACGAAAATCATTTCCAAATTATTCTTAATTTCACCCTTACAAACGGAATAACCATATAGTCTACTTCCATCTCCATAGTATGCACTCCATTAGTGAGATAAAATGTTTCCCGCCCATCGTATAAGAAATTTTATTCTCACCAATATTTCATTATCAATAATGGGAATCAATCCTTCATATATAATTTCAAAGGAACAAATCATTAGTAAAACCGTTGAAAAAAAAATTAAACCCATATATGAAATCCTTCCATATATCAAAATACCATTTTTATGTTGAAATCGCACTAAAATTTTAACAGTGCGCAAATAATAAGGATACTAGTTTCATTGTAATTAAATATGAAAACATATAAAATAAACATTAAATAATTAACATGGAATTATAATATTAAAATTTACTCATGTTTTATACCTTAAAACACTCCTTATTATTTAAATAATCAATCCATTTTTAAAAACAACTTACAATATTTAAAATACGGTGTTTTTAATCGAAGTTTCCCATTCCACTTTGAAAATTTTCAGAGAAATTTTGAATAAACATTTAATTACCTTAATGCCTTTATAAAAAAATCTACAACAACAATTTTTTAAACTTTTGTATGAGTGAGTATGATTTAGAATAATAAATCCCAAAAATATTCAAAATAACATTTCAGTTAAAGATTCCACACTATTGAGCTAGAATCATCAGGTATAATCATTATATTCTAGGATAATAAGCATTGGATAAATACATAAATTATTAGTAAAGAATATTTATAGATGTTTAATCTTTTTATATCACCTATTATCATGTAATAATAAATACTAAATTATTTATGTTTACATCAGATGTTTTGTCGATATTTGGTACTTTAGTGCTAATAAATTATATATGATGTCAATAGTCAAATTGAACATATGTACATAATCTCGATAATAATATTATTGAAATAATAATTACTTTTATACATGAATTTTAATTTTAAATCAATCCATTTATGTATATTGAGGAAAAAACAAAATTATAATCATGGAGATAGTAGGTCAAACGAACGCATGAGTAACGTTTTCATTTTTCATTTATAATTTTGGAAGGATGGTATGTAATATTTCATTAATAAAAAATTATAATTATATCATAAGAATACTATTATTAATTTAAATATTTATATATATAAATATACCATCCATGTGATGTGGGGATGAAAAACAAACCACATTGTTTTATGGAGGTGATAGATCACACATATGCATGAATAAAGTTATTATTGTTACATTATTTTAAATGTATGAATTCAGTTGATAATATTATTCTAATAATTATAAATATGTCATTGAAATTATATATAAAAATTAAATACAAAATTATATTGAGTCCTGAGAGAAAGTGATGGAAAACGAATTATATCAGTTCGTGAGGTGGTAATCCACAATACACAATATTTATTAATTCTTCTCTAATTTTTTGTACATGGATAGGGTTATAGGTGAAAATATTTTTATAATAAAATATATGTATTTAATATATTGGAGTAATTATTTTATCATGTTTGAATATTATTTTACGGATGTGAAAGATGAAATAAAGCATAAATTGTCAATTAAAAATAAATTCTCTCCCTGGGAAAAACACCTTTGAATAACTCCATACCACTATATAGAGGGTGTTATAAATTGGGGAGGGATTCTAGGAAATAAAATAGGGCAATCATAGCCAAAACAATTAGGTTTTTATTTGGGATAAAAATAGAATAATGGGTTCCCTTTTATAATATAGTGGAGGGGTTATCTTTGAATTCCTCAAAAAATTAAAATTATTTTAATTAGTCTTCCAACAAAATGAATCAAACTAATATATATAAATTATATGATGATTTTGGGAATAATCCTCTTATTCCAAGGAAAATTCCATAAGTTTTACAATTTTTAATTCCTTGTCTTTTTGGTTAATAATTATTCATTTTTACCATGATACCACATAATTTACACATTGAGGGATTATATAATTTTCATAAAATAGAAAAAAAACTATTTCATTGGTCAAATTATGTAACATATCTTAAGAAATTGGTATGAATTAATATTCTTATAATTTTTTATATTATTTAATAAAATATTATTTACTTCAAGATATCAATAACGTTATTTTTGACAGTATTCATCATTTGATTAAAAAAAATTCAAACAATATGATATCTTAAAAACAATATTAAATCATCTTTAACAGGACAAAATAATCCATAAAATTCATTTATAACATAAATTATATCAGTTTATATTTATTTTAATATTTTTATCACCAATAACTTGACTCATCCATTAACTAAAAAATTATCACATCATCATTGTGTCACCATTTAAAGAATTTATCTTATCACAAAAAATTATATATAAATTACAATAATGTTGATTATATTTTTATATTACTATATTATAGTAATTTGATACAATATTACTTATATAAATCTGTGTTAAAAAATTATATGTTAAAAACTAGAGTATGGAAAAAGATGCCTTTTTCATGAATATAAAAACATATATGTCATTCTCACACCTAAGAAATATCCAACGATTATAATTTAGACACAAGTATGATTTTGGCCAAAAAAACTCATCATATTAAATAAGTACAAGGGTCAAGGAAGTTTTATATTAGTTATAATATAATTTATACCTTCAACTACATTATTTAAAATTAACCATGGAAATAAAAAATATTGCAAATGTTTCTATTCAAACATTCCAAAAATAAAAGGTGCGTATTTACTAAATTTTTATCTTATGATTCAAAATATGAAATAACTTTCTCAAAAATAAAAATCAATAAATTTTCAAAATTAATTAAAAATTCACCTAATTAGATAAATAATAAAATGATTACTTATAGTATAACTATAATAAGTCGACATTGTTTTTATATATAATTTCAGTGTGAAATTGGTTAACTTTTCCTATATCGGATTAAATGAAAAAGCATAGATCTAATTATACTATAAAACCTTTAAAAATATAATTTTACTCTTTCTATATATTTTATGAAAATTTAGCTATCAATTAAAATGTGTAACTTTTTTCATTATTCATCCAAAAATTAATCTTATCATAAATGTAGCATATTTTCTACCAAATCAATTTTTTTATACACCATTTATAAAGAAGAATATTATTTTTTCAGATAAAAATTATAAAATTTTCAAATAGTATATCTTAAATTGTAAATCCATTAAAAGGATGCAAATATACCTTTTCAAAATAGTACATCCTTTATTTATAAAATTTAAATTGTTCTTATATTATTTGTATAAAAATATAAGATGAATTTTGAAAATTTTATTTAATATATTTTATATGTATTTCATTAATATAATCCATTATGAGTTGTCTATTAATATCTTAGTATTAAACAATATTCTTCCTATTATTCTAGTTTTTCAAGAAAAATATTACTTTTCATCTAGAAATGGGTTTACATTATTTTATAAATAATTGTTCAATGAATTATATATGGATGTGTAAAACATTTTTTTAATAATTCAGTTAATACTCTTTATTCCATCCATTATAACATCAAGTATAATGGTAATATTTAAATAATAATATTTAATTGTTCATTTATGCTCGATGTGTCATATCATGTACACTATAAAACATAGCTTCTCATTTGAAAACTATATATGCAACATTTTACTCCATAATAATAAATTGAATCCTCAAAATTTTAACTAATTATAAAAAACTAGGTCTATTAATTTTCAATATATCATTATTTAAATCCCTCATTGGAAACATGGTTAATGAAACATCCACATTAAAATAATGAAAGGGAAGTATGGAGGTCAAATCTGATAACACATACTTGTTGTCCATGAAGGAAAATAATGACATCGAAAAGAAACATAACTATTATATTATTATGGGGTGTTATGTAAATTATAATGAGAAAGTTATGAATCTGAAAACTAGGAATCTATGATGGATTAAAATTTCGTTGTCTTCATAGTATGAGAAATATACATATAATTTTTTTTATTTCAATATATTATTCATAGAGTGGTGGAATTATTTTTCCAATAAATATAATGAAAAAAGGAAATATAATTACATGAAATTTAGTATTTCATTCACTAATCAAATTAAACCACATAGTCATCTTTTTCTAAAAATTGTGTTCATTTATGATGAATTAAAATATATGGAATCATATAAAAAATAATTAACTATCTAATTCTTTTTTCCTGATATATTTACCAAAACCTATAGCATATTATAAGATAACATAATTCTATGAAATGAATAAACCATTATATGATTAAAAATGTACGTTTATCTACAAAATTAAATGTAAATTCACCACGTTTAAAAAATACCATTCATCAAATAAATTTACATAAAATTACACAATGTTATCCAAACTATGATTGAGACCCAAAATTAAGAAGGATTTAATAACATAGTCTTCCAAAAAAAACATTTATCTCTAAATAACATTAATCACTCTTAATATCTTGTACCATAAATGTTATTTCCAAAATCACATAATCTCAAAGTATGAAATCTTTTTAAATAAATAAACTAAATAAAAATAGAATCATATTTTCCTCTAAAACATAATTCGACATTTATTTCTCTAATAAACCCCCATATTATTCTATTTACCATGATCATAAACGATTCTAAATGTAGGGAACTTCTACTGAAATAAAATTCCTCATATAATCCCCTAATCATTTTTCCTAGAGGATAAAATTTTTTCCAAAAATCAACTTATTCTTATTCTATAAACAGAATTAAGTAGAATTTAAAAATTCAAAATAAATGGGCACTTCATGAATGGTAGTGGGGGGTGATGCATTTTTTTCACCCTTCTGTTACAGGTTCGAAACTAATGGAATTGGTAAAAGCGATGGAAATCCACCAATTCCAAGTTTTTTCCATTTATAAAACAATAAAATTCGTATTAAATTAAAAAAATATTCTAATTTCCTAAATATAACAATAATATGTTTTAACATTAATGGTTTTATCATGTCATTCATTTTATGTAACAAAATGTAATAACGCTAAATTATAGTAAATGTGAATCCCTTGAAAAATAATATTAGTCCCCTCAGAATATCATTACATATATCATATGAAGGGTTTATAAGACACTGAATTCATAATCAAACTCAAAAATATTATCCCATGATTATTTTTAAACATTTTAATCAAAAAATCCTAATATCAATAATTGTCTAAACCCTACACTGATACAAATAATAAGGACCCAGCCTTGAACATAAAATATTCCTTTTATTGTTTTTTATGGTGCAAAGTCCCTTTTATTAAAATTTTCAGAAAGATAAAGTACAATAGGAATGAAAAAATGGGATAAACAAGGCAATATTCCCTCATCATTGGCAATCACACAACAAGTATTTTTATACTTTTATCTCCAATCATGAATTCTTATTCTCTCATGGCATTCTAATCTATGCCTTGAGCATGTCCACATCCTCATCCATTAGTGTCATTTCCTTTGACTCTTTCCTCTTGATGAATCAAAAAATCAATGTTTGATCCATCTGATTCATCCTCTGGACATGTTTCCTCCATTTTGACATCCCATTCCACATGATCATGACCTCTCCCTCGATTTTTAGGGTTTCTTCCTCGATTCCATGACTTGGTTCACAGCCCAGTATCTTATTTATCTTACACCTCCATTTTAGAATTATCATTTTTAATTCAATTTAGTTATGCTTGAGTCTCTTTCAAAGTAGTTTGATGTTCATTAGAATTTTTTGATGCCTTAACTTCTATTTCAATTATATGTTGTTCATGACTACCTCCATCACTATTTGAAACAGGAATTTCAATGATTTTTGATGTTTTCATTTTATCCTCCTACTTAATATTATAAATCTCACATGTCTTTCTATATGAAACCCTTTGTAAACTATCCTCATCCATTAGGTCTACTAAAGAATTCATGGATTTGGTACTATCTTCTATACCTAGTGTAGCATCCTCTTTAACATTAGCAATAGAGGCCTAAAACTGGTTTGCAGAGGAAGCATGCCTGGACAAATAAAGGGAAGATTTATCTTTGGTATATTCTCTAACATGGAAAGCCTTTGTAGGTTTTCTAGTATCAGTAATGGTAGTACATGAAGATTTCCTAATTTTTAAATCCACATCATAGTCATTATATATTTTCTGTTTACGTTTTCTTCCACTAAAAATATATTGATGATGTTGGATTTATTGGTTAACCACTTATTTGACAACATCTTCATTGTTTTCCATATCATTAGCATATTTTATGTTCTCTACAGCTTGAGTATTAGAAATATCCTTTGGATGATGGGATAAACCCTCCTCAACTCTTCCTATGGTATCGAAAGCATTGATAGAATCATCTGTGTATGTTGCTTCTTCCACGACAACTATGTCATCCCATATTCTCTTCCTTGAGCCAATGGTTGTCACTCCATTACCACCAGATGAATAGGAGTGATCCTTTTCATTCCTATAATGATCCGTAGTGTTATAAACAGAGTGATTGAGGCCCATAGATTCATGTGGTCTGATGGCTAAAGACACCCCTTGAATCAAAGGCCTTTCCGCAACTAGAGAATAAGCATACAGATTGATCTTATCGCCATGTGGGTGCGTAGAATCTTTATCTGGGATTTAAGAAGGTCCTTATTTTTTCAAATATTTCTGTTTTTTGAGACATTGGTTTTCCTCATGACCTTTTCCAGGATAGAAAGAATAGAAAACCAATCTCTTGCAACTCAAAATTTCATGACCAATAATTTTACAGATCTGACAGAGTTGAGGGATTTTTTCATACTCAATTCATATCTTTATATCACCGTCATCAGTTTCTAACAATAAATTATCAACTAAGTTGGTATTCATGTCAACATCAATCATTAGATGAGTGATGTGTCTGAATTTGGGGTCCTCTTTTACAGTATCTATTGAAACTAGAACACCAATGGCTAGGGCAATGTCATAGAGAATACAGGGGTGCCATAAAATCCAATTCAAGCCATGAATTTTAACCCATTTTGAGCAGAAGAGTGGCATACCTCGAATGGGTTGAATCTGAAATCCCATTCACATATATGTAGCTTCCTCGGTTTGAATAAGATAGATCCTAATCCCCAAGCATTCCTTTTTAGATCCTCAGAAGGGAAGATGAAATGAAAGTAGTCTCTTCTGAGGGAGATGCATTTCCAGTCGAGAGCGCCCCATGCCTCACCAAGAAGAGCTTCTATGTTGGCTATTCTCCTTGGAGCAACACCCTTCAGTAATATAAGATGACCAATGATAGTGTGCTTCTCAGTCTCGAATCGCTTGGAGATCGCCATTAGATCCACTTTTACATATGAAACATTGGCCTTGCACCGAGGAACTCTGAACACTTAATTTCTGTAGAGGGAGAAAGAACCATTGGAGATAGAGGGATAGTTTCCACATATACCCAAGGGATTATTGCGGACTTTTTCGAGAGTATGCTTGTAACTATAAAATCGTCCCTGAGGAAGTTAGGTATCAATCAGTGAAGGACTGAGCGCCATGGAACACTAGATAGGCAACGAGAGAGAAGCTCTCGAGTCATACCCAATCCCATTAAATATTTTTTTTATTTTTAAACTATAAATCATGTCATAAGGTCTTTCCAATTTAGTGTTTTAGAAAAATAAGTAAAACTCACACATAGTACACCCTTACATTACAATTAGTCATTTATACTCACTATCCACTTTTTCCACCGAAGGTAACCATTTTAAAAAAACATGATAGATTTTCATGAAACGTCCTCAATACTATCATCAAGGAATATACATTGTCATTATGAATCATTATTCAATTTTTAAAACATTTTAGAAACATTGTATGAGAACAAAAATATCATTAATTTTGATAAATAAATTGAATCGTTAGTCCTCTGAAAACATGAAAACCCATTAAAAGACTTTATATTATAACTCATTAGTAATCATTGAAAATCACATAGGGACCACAGGAAAACATTACCATATTACCCTTACTGTCACCCTTACAAAAATGGAACAACCATATGGTCAACTTCTATATCGTGTGTACATAATGATTGGGGATCTATATTGGGTGTCACCCTTAGAATAAGCTATATCCCACTCACATGTATTTCATGAACTATATTTGGTCCCAACCCTTCATATAAGCTTTATTAAGGTCATTCATGAGCTACAATGGGGCTCAATAATTTGTATATAATATCCAAGAAACAAGTAATTATTAAATACCTTGAAATACATTTTAAACCCATGTGTAAAACACATCCAAATATCAAAATACATGTTCATGTAAAGAGAAAATTAAAATCTAAAATATACACACATAATAAAGAAAATAATTTTGTGGGAATTTACTATAAAAAATTATAAAAGGTGCATTGAATAATGAATGTTTCTGGAAAACAAGAAATTTTATTCATGTTGTCTATGTTTAAAACATCTCATGTTATTAAAATAATAAATCCATTTTTATAATCCACTTAAAATATTTAAATGAAATAGATTTTTGAATCAAAGTGCCTCAGAACACATTAATATGTTTCAGAGAAATTAGAATGTTAACACTTTTGAAAATACATTTCTATATAAATTAATCCATAAAAACCATTTTAAAAACATGGAAATGGATGAGAAATATATTGAATAGTAAATCCAAAAAACATTTAAAATAATGATTTAGTTAATGAGTCCCTTACCTTAAGTCTAAATTTCAATGTAAAATCCTTATATTCTTGAATAATAATTTTAGGTTAATAATTTAATTTCCTAATAAACATTATAAAGGTTTTTTATTTCATTTATATCACATAAAATAATGTTTAACATTTTCTTAATTATTGATGTTTATATCGTAAATTTTTTCAATATATGGTTCTTGAGTCCAAAATGAATTTGATATGATGTCAATACTTAATTTTCTATTTGGTCGAAAAATTCCCAAAAAATATTAATGAAATAATAATAACTTTTAGACCAAATTTAAACATTAATATTATACCATTTATGTATGGTTACTAATAATTAACTATGTTATAATCATGGGGACATAAGTCATACACATGCAAGAGTAAAATTTCCATTTTTCATTGAACATTTTGGAAGGATGGGATGTGTTATTTTCCTTTAAATAATTATAATAATATCATCAATATAATTTTAAACATTTAAATATTATTTTATACATATATCATCTATGTGATATGGTGATGAAAAAATAATCACATTGCTTTGTGGAGGTGATAAACACTCTTATGAAAGAACAACCTTATCAATTTTATTTTAATGGAATTGTAATAATGTTAAAGATATATGTGAAAAACCAATCTGAGTCAACCCAAAACAAGATACCTATATCGATCTGTTGTATATTCTGAGAGGCCATCCTGATCACCCATGCTAGGAACTATTTTCATGAATAAATAGTGTAACCAAGGGAATAATTTTTCCAAGGTAAATAAATAAACTAAATAAATAAAATAAACATAGCCACCCGAATAAAATAAATAAAAAATTTCAAAATTTATCATTATTTTTTAAAAACATAAAATGAAATAAAAATATTAAAAACACAAATTAACTTAAAAAATATCACTATTTGACCTTAGGGGTCACTCTCTTACCCAAAAAAACCAGTATCACCGATGGCGATTCTAAAACAAGTTGGAACATGAACCAAAATATGAAAATATAAAAAAAAATAGGTGTGAGTATTAGAACTAATATGAACACATAAATAAATTTATTCCCAATGATATTACATTAAATAAAAGAAACATCAATTTATGGTATGAAATAAAATATATAATTGTTTCCCTTATTAAGAAAAATTTCCTTTAAATACAATCATATTTCATCTCCCTATATATTATTTTAAACAAGAATCATATTAATAATTTATACATTATAATTATTAGAAAATAAAATGAAGATTTACATTAAAATTATGGAATGGAAAAATAAAAAAAATTCACATCAACTTTCATAATCCTTTGAATGAAAAAATTTTATTTGAATAAGTACAAAATATTTGAATTCCACATCAATAATAACATAATAATGGAAATGGAAAATAATTACACACAATAATCTAACATCGTGTTCATATCTAGCATCCATCATAGAAAAATAACCTTTATTGAACTAAATAGATTCTAAGAGATCATTGAATTATCTAGATCAAACAATAAATACTTACTGAACAAGAGGGCATTCTATACCTGATGGAATCAAATTTCACCCACATGATCATTCAAAACCTACATAGTATAATCTAGAGATACAATCCCATAAAAACAAAAAATTGAACATATCAGATTCCCTAATATGGGACACTATATAGAGAAAAATCCAAATCGACTACATCCGCCATTCTGAAAAAATTCAGAAGTTATGCCATGTTCTCATCTAAATATACAAGTTGGGGTGAGCCAATCATACAAATAAGGCAACCATCACATAGAAATATGTCACACACAAAATAATTACACAAGAACCAAAAATTTTACCCAATTGATCAATCCCATACCCTAAAACCAATTGATCTCAATGGATTAACAAAAAAAGGAAATCCCATAATACACAATCTAAATGGACAAAAAGTAATCCTGTATACCAATTTTGATAAATTTTTTTGAAAAATATTCATATTTTTTAATAACTCACCATTTTTAGGAATATTTTTATCTACCTATAATATCCTTGTATATCATATTCATATCATCAGATCAAAAAGAATAATTGCTAGATATTTCGGTTTGAAAAATTATTTCCTTTTTCTAATCGAATAAATAAATAAGTTGATGACTAAAAAAGACATATTTTTGCTGAAAATATAGTATAAGATAGTAAATTAAAAAATTAGAATGTTTTTATAAATTCTAAAACATTTCATAAGATGATTCTATTATCAAAAAGATCCCTCAAATCATGAAAAAATTCATGATTATATCTTTTAAATTAATAGTGGAGAGATTTGAATAATTCAAATGTTACTGAATGGAGTTCCATAGTAATGAGAGGTCCATTTTTATTAGAATTACACTATATTGGGATTTTATTTTTATTCAAAACAGATGGATACGGTCTTCAGATTCAATGACAATGATATTGAAATCATATTCTCAAAGAAGGTTATAGAATTTTGATTCACTGAGATGCATTCATTATTCAGGTTCACTGATACAGATATTGAATTTTTATTTACCATAATGGATATATAATTCAGATTCAATAAGAAGGATAAAAAAATTGGATTGAATGAAAAATAAATTTAATTCAGATTCACTATGAAATAAATAGAAATTAGATTCACAGAGAAAGAAAGGGAATTCAGATTCACTAGGAAAGAAATAGTAATAAGATGCACTAATAATGAAAAAAAAAATATTGAGTAGATTATGATAATGAATCATAAAGTAAAATCATGTTTTTTGTAAATAGTTGATGTGATCAAAAATTAAATTAAATTTTTCATAAATCTCAATCAAATTTAATGGTGTTTTAAAAATGAAAATATGATGCTTTAAATTTGAGATACTTTTTGTTATTTATGAAATTTGGAGAAGTAGGGAATATTTTCATGTTTCATGATTTTGTCATCAGAGTCACATATGAATAATTTCTCAGATCATTTGATTTTTGTGAACATTCAGAATATTTAAAAAGGTGGAGTGCTAAAGTAATCATTTAAATGTCATTTATTACTAAAGATCTCATGGGGAGGATAAAAGAGTTGAATTTTTGTTTACCATAATGAAAAATATCAAATTGGGAAGATATTATAATGTTAATTGGAAAAAGGTATAACATTTTTAAAATTTGAGTAGAATTTGAGTATTAGTAATTGATAATAAGATAATAATATTTAGTCTATTTTATCAGAGGAATTTAATGCATACTCTACGTATTGAGAGAATATGATCCATACTCATCATATTAGTAGAATCAAATCCAAACTCATCATATTAACAAAATTATATCAATCAAAATCGGACTATAGAATAATACTAATTAATTGTGTAGAAATTTCAATATTCATTATTCTTCCTCTTTGGTCAATTATTTTATTAAAATTCATTTTAAAATAATATAGGCAGCTTAATAATTAATATTAGTATATAAAAAGATTCTAATGATAGTTGCAACAAGTTGTATTAACATATTCAAAAATATTTATTTCTATAGAACCACAAGAGAGGATATAAAAAGGATATAGGTTATCACATTGAGGATGAACCTCAAAAATCATGTGTGGCCTACTTTCCTTCTTACTTTATCATTCATGAGTATTAACTAATGTTTTATAAGGAAATAAGTCTTAAGAGGTTGCATGGGTAAAATTTTCAAAAGTGATAGAACATATAAAAATTGATGTTCAAATTAACCCCCCCCCCCTCTATTTCTCATTTATCCTTTTGAACTTCAATTTGTATCATAGAGTGGATCCCTTATTGAATATTTATCGTTAATAATTAAAATTATTTGAACATTAGTGAAATTATTAGGATTTATAGAAAATATATTTATGGATGGTAAAATATGGTGATTATATATCTAATATCTCTTAGTGTGTATTTTTATACTAATATTATTGGTTTCAGCCTATTAAGAAATATTTTATGATGACCTTTGTTGATAAAAGAAATATAGTAGTTCTTAGAAAGGCTATAAAGGCTATTCTTATATTCTATTCCAAAAAATATTATCAGAAGGGGATGGGTCTCTATATATCAAAATATATGTGGTGACAAATAGAAGGTGTTCTCGAAGGGAATAATAATGTTATGGATGATAACATACAAATCAAGCATAGTATTTATGAATACATTATAATGAGAGATGAAGAAACAATTAATGAATGCATCATTATAAAAAGTGAAATTGTTTGCAACATCACAAGATTCAATGATGTTATGAAGTATTCTAAAATTATAAAAAAACATAGAATAATATTTTATTAAATTTTTTATTCTAAAAAATATTCCTTAAAAAATAAGGGTGATTTATCTCATAATAAATTGAAATTTTTTTTTAGAAAATTGGGAAATATAAAATAAATAAAAAGAAGATGAAAGATGAATTTTATTTTGAATAGGTTGTAGAAGATGGTGCTTGTGATTCTGAAGAAAAATATAATGATAAGTCGAATAAAAAATTCAGGTCTCTTATATCTATGAACAATCAAATTGGATGTTGAATGAATGGTGGTAAACTTCATCTCCAGTTTATTGAGTATAGTGGAATCAGAATCATTACTACGAATTACCCCACAAAAAATATTTAGAACATCGAGAAGATTCTTATGAAATGCCTCGATAGATGAAGTGGTAAAAATGATAAATAAAAAAAATTCTTCAATAAAATAAAATATGATGTTAATTTCTCCAATAAAACCCCATAGTATTCTATTTACCAAGATCTTATTGAATTTCAAATATAGAGAACTTATTCTGAAATAACATTCATCAATTAATCCCCAAATCATTCTTCCAATATGATAAGAAATTTTTTCCATAAAGAAAATTAATCAAATTATATAAACATAATTAATTAGAATTAAAAAATTCAAAATATCCGGGTACATAGTTTAGGGTAGTGGAAGGTGATGCACTATTTCCACCATTTAGTTTTGGGTTAGAAACAAATTGACTTGCTAAAATAAATGGGCATCCACCCATCCCCAGATTCTTCCTTCTATAAAACTATATAATTCGTATTAAATTTCAAAAATATGATTATGTCCTAAAAATAACAATAAAATGGTTTAACATCAATGATTTCATAATGTCAATCTTTTTATATACCTAAATGTAATAACCCTTAATTTTCACAAATATGAATCTCTCGAAAAAATAATATTATTCCCCTCAAGATATCATAACTTAAATCATAAAAAGGTTTTATAAGAAACTAAAATTTGTATAAAACTAAAACATATAATCCCATGATTATTTTTAAACATTTTAATCAAAACATCCTAATATATGAAATTACAAGTGGTCATTTATATTCACTATCCATTTTTTCCACCAAAGGTAACCCTTTTAAAATAATACATGATTTATTTTCATGATACATTATCAATACTATCAGCAAGGAATATTCATTGTTATTACAAATCATTGTTCAATTTGAAAAACATTATAAAAACATTATATTAGATCAAAAATCTCATTATGTTTTATAAATAAAAAGAATCATTTGTCTAGTGAAAAAATTAAAACCCTTTAAAAACATTCCAAAAAAACTCATTAGTAATCATTGAAAATCAAATTGGGACTATTGGAAAACATTACCATATTACACTTACAGAATCCCTTACAAATTGAATAACCATATGGTCAACTTCCATATCGGGAGTGAATAATGAATTTAATCCTATATTGGGACTCACCCTTAGTATAATCTATATCTGGCTCACATGTATTTCATGAACTCTATTTGGTCCCAACCCTTATCATAAGATATATCATGATCATTGATTATCTAAAATGGGGATCAACCAATTTTTTATAAAGTCCAAGGAACAAGTCATTAGTTAATTCCTTGAAAACCTTTTTAAACACACGTGTAAAACATTTCCAAATATCTAAATACATGTTCATGTAAAGATAAAATTAAAATCTAAAAAATACACCCATAATAAAGAAACTAATTTTGATGGAATTTACTTTAAAAATTTATAAATGGAATATTTAATAATTAATGTTTCTAGAAATCAAGAAATTTTATTCATGTGGTATATGTAAAAATCATTCCATGTAATTGAAATATTAAATTCATTTTTAAAATCAACTTAAAATATTTTAAAGAAATTGATTTTTGAATCAAAGTGGCTCATACCACATTGATATGTTTCCGAGAAATTAGAATATTAACACTTTATAACATTCATGTCTCTATAAATAAATCCATAAAAAACATTTTAAAAAGAAGGAAATGACTGAGAAATATATTGAATTATAAATCCATAAAACAATTTAATGTTTTTAATTTCTTTAATATATCTTTACATAATGTCTATCAATTGATTTATTATTTATGTTTATGTTGTTTGATTTTTTGATAATCGGTACTTGAGTCCAAAATGAATTTGATATGATGTCAATACTCAATTTTTTATATTGTTGATCATATACAAAAAAAATATTATTGAACTAATAATCACTTTTAAACATCATTTAAAAATTTTTATTATAGCATTTATGTATGGTTACAAATAATTAACAATGTTATAATCATGGGGACATAATTCATACACACACATGAGTAAAATTTTCATGTTCATTGATCATTTTAGAAGGATGTATTGTGTTATTATCCCTTAAATAATGATAATAATATCATCAATATAATTTCAAACATTTAAATATACTTATATACATATATCCTCAATGTGATATGGTGATGAAAAATGAATCACATTACTTCATGGAGGGGATATATCACAGGTATGCATGAACAACTTTATCAATTTTATTTGAATGGAAATGTATTAATGTAAATGGTATTTGTGAAAAACCAATCTGAGACTACCCCAAACAAGTTACCTAAGTTGATCTATGTTCTGGTCGGCGAGGTGTTCCTAATCCCCCATGCTATTAACTGTTTTCACGATTCAATATATTAACCAAGGGAACAATTTTTCCAATGTAAATAATTAAACTAAATAAATAATATAAACAGAGTCACCCAAATAAAATAAATAAAAAATTTAAAAAATTATCTTCATTTGTAAAAATTATAAAATGCAATATATCTATTCAAAAAACACCAAATGAACCGAATAAAATATCTTCATTTGACATCAAGGGGAACTCTCTTACCCCAAAACCAATATCAACGATGGCGATTCTAAAACAAGTTGGAACGTGAACCAAAATCTCAAAAAATAAAAAACTATAGGTGTGAGTATTAGAACTAAGTAACAATACCTATATACATTTCTTCTCAAAGATCTTACATTATATAAAAGAAACATTAATTTATGGTATGAAATAAAATATATAATAGTAATCGTTCGTATTAAATATTTCCACTAAATAAAAAAATATTTCATCACAATTTCTAAAATATAAAACCAGAATCCTTTTTAGAATTCTAACATTATAATTATTAGACATTAAAATGAGAATTTCAATTAAAATTATAGAAAGGAAAAATAAAAAAAATTCACACCAACTTTTATAATCCTTTAAAAGAAAAAAATGTTATGTGAATAAGTACAGAATATTTTAATGCCATAGTAATAATAACATAACAAGGGAAATGGAATAATATTAAACATAAGTAACTAACGACGTGTCCATATCCATCATCAATCATTCAAAAAAAATTTAGAACTAGGTATATCATAGGAGATATTGTAACAATCTAAATCTTACAATAAATATTGTCCGAACATGATGGCATGCCATACCTGATGACATCAAATTTCACCCACGTGCTCTAACACACCGTACTATGTATGTTCGAGCGAAATAATACCACATTAACAATAAATTGAAAATATCAAATTACCATATATGAGACACTATCTTGAGAATAATACTAATCGACGGCATCATCAATTCAAAAAAGTTCATAAGCTCTATCAAGTTCCCATATAATGATAGATGTTGGGGTGAGCCAATCATACCAATCAAGCTACCATCACATAAAAATATGTCACACACAAAATAATTACACAAGAAACAGAACATTTTACCCAAAGGATCAATCAAATTCCCTAAAATCAATAGATATCATTGAATTCCCAACAATGGATATCCCATTCTAGTAAATTTAAATGGGTCAAAAGGAGTCTTAAATACCCATTGTGATAAATTGTTTATAAAAAGATTTATTTTTTTTAACAAATATTATTTAGGAATTTTTTTATCTACAAGTAGGATCCATGTATATCATATTCATATCATCAGATAAAAATAAATAAAATTTAGATATTTTAGTTTTCTTGATGATTTCCTTTTTTTAATCATAGAAATAATGAAGTTGATGAGTGAAAAAGTCGAATTGTTGCTGAAACATAATGTTGAAGAAACAAAATTGAGGAATTATAATGTTTTCATACATTCTGAACCATGTTATATGATGATTATATAATCAAAAAGTTCCCACAAATAATGAAAAAATTCAAGATTATATCCTTTTAATTAATAGTGGAGATATTTGAATAATTTCAATGTTACAGAATGGAGTTCCATAGTAAAGAGATATTAAATGTAATGATAATTAAATTTTATTGGGAATTCATTTTTCTTCAAAATAAAAGGATGCAATCTTTAGATTCTTCGAGAAGGACAGAGAAGTCTGATTCTCAAAGAAGGATATTGAATTTGGATTCACTGAGATGCATATATTTTTCAGGTTCACTGATGTGGATATAGAATTAAGATTCACTAAAAAGGATACATATTTAAAATTCAATAATAAGGATACCAAATTTGAATTCAATGAAAAAAATATAATTCAGATTCACTATGAAATAAATACAAATATGACAAAGTGAGAAAGAAAGGGAATTCAGATTCACTGGGAAAAAATTGAAATCAGGTTTCCTGAGAATGAAATAGAAATCATATTGAGTATATTATTAAAATGAATCAAAAAGGGAATTCTAGTTGTTTTATGAATAGTGGAGGTCATCAAATAGGAAATTAAATATTTCATAAATATAAATTAAATTTAAAAAGGTTCTAAAAATTTAAATATGATGTTTCAAATGCAAGATATATTTGGTTATTTTTTAAATTTGAGGAAGTAGGGAATGTTTTCATGTTTCATGATTTTGTCATCACAGTCACATATAAATAATTTCTCAGATCATTTTCTCAGTTTGAATACTCACAGAAGTGGAAATTGTGGAGTGATAAAGGAATCATTTGAATTTAATTTATATCTAAATATCTCATGGAGATGATAAAATATTTAAATGTTTTTTAACGAAATGAGAAATATCTAATTGAGAAGATAGTATAATGTAAATCAGATGAAGGTAAAATGTTTCTGAAATTTGAGTAGAACATTAGTATTAGAAATTTAGAATAAGATAATCATATTGAGTCTATTGTATTTGGGGAATCGGATCTAGAATCTTCATATTGAGAGAATCACATCCAGGCCCATCATAATTGTAGAATCAGATTATGCGATTGTGTATCTATTTCAATAGTAATTATTATTATTCTTTGGTCAATTGTTTTAAATGAAATCATTGTAATCTAATAGGAGGTAGCATAATCATTCATATTATGATATAAGAGGTTTCTAATGGGACCTAGCTAAATTTGTATTAACTTCTTCATAAAAGTTTATTTTTATAGAACCACAGGAGAGGATATATAAAGGATGTACGTTATCACATTTTGGATAAACCTCATAAATCGTGTATGACATACCTTCCCTCCCACTTTATAATTCATGAGTATTAACTAATGTTTGAGAAGGAAATAAATCATAAACAGTTACAAGGGTAAAATTTTGAAAGGTATTAAAACATTAAAAATTGATCTTATAATTAAACCCTTCTCTCATTTCTCATTTGATACTTTTGAACAACAATGGGTATCATAGAGAGGATCCCTTATTGAATCCTTATCATGAATAATAAAAACACTATTAACTGTAGAGTAATTCCAAAATTTAATTGAAAATATTTTTATGGATTGTAAAATAAGATGATTTTATATATAATATCTCTTATCGTGGATGATTTGATGCTACTACTGTTGGTTTTCAACCTATTAAGAAATATTTCATATTGACATTTGCTGAAAAAAGAAATATAGTAGTTTCTAGAAATGATATTTTTTTTTATTTGTATCCAAAAATTATTATCAAAAGGTTATGGTTCACAATACATAAAAATGTATTTGGTGATAGATAGAAGGTGATTTTGAAGAGAATAATATTCTTAATGAAGAATGCAAACAAATCATGCATGGTAATAATGTAGAAATTATAATGAAATATTAGGAAACATTTAATGAATACTTCATTGAATAATGTGAATTTTTTTGCAATATCACATGATTCAGTGATGTTATGGAGTATTCTATAATTATAATGAACCATAAAATAATATTTTATGAAATTTTTTATTCTATATTTTTTTCATTAAAAAATACAGATGATTTATCTCATGTTAAATTGCATAAAATTGATTTTACCTAGGTAATTGGTAAAATTACAATCATTAAAATGAAAAAGAACGATTAAATGGGTTTTGAATAGGTTTTGGGATATGGTTCTTGTGATTCCGAAGAAAAATAAAATTATAAGTTGATTAATAAATTCCACTCTCTTATATCTTTGAATTATCAGAGAAGATGTGGAATGAATTTTGGTAAAATTCATCTCAAATTTATTGAGTGTGGTGGAATTAGAATATTTACTATCATTTTCCCCATGAATATATTTTTAGAACCTCAAGAAGATTCAGATGACAAGCCTAAATAGATTATGTTGAAAAAATTATATAGAAATCAATTCTTCAATAAAAATAAATATGACGGTTACTGGAAAAATTAAATGAACCTTTAGAAAAACCGTTGAATTAGAGAGAAATAACAAGAATTCTTCTAACTATAAATGATCATGAAATTATTGACATTCACTGGAAAAGTTGAGTTAAAAAAAAATATTCCATAGAGGGTGATGAATCTGGTGAAGAATATTATAGATAGTACATTCTTAGAAATTATCATTTTACATGTATTGAGAAAAAAATATATATCATTAATGAAATAATAATTTTTAATATATACATTTAATAATTTATTGATGGAAAAAATATGACATCAAGCATGAGGATGACTACATTCTTGAGATTTTATGTTTAAAACATTGAATTTATGAAAAATGAATGTTTATTGATGATATTAGTATGAATCATGAATATAAGGATTAATAAGATAAAATGATTAAATCAAAAACATATTGATTATTAATATACCTTTATTTAGATTAATAAAAACAACAACAATGCATTGAATATTAAAAATGATACTTCTAATGTTAATGAGAATGATCAATTTGAGAAATAGGTGAAATCTTCTCTTACCTAAAAATAATTAATCACCTATTTCTTTAATCATTTCAAGTATCAAAAAATTTATTTTGAATTATTTTCTAGTGATAGGATCTGAGAAACAAATAATAGTTATAAAATTATAATACTATCTCAAAATAAACGATGTTTTATATTTTAATAATGTTAGATTTTAATGAAGTAACCAACCTCAACAATATTTCTGTAGAGAAAGATCTTTCTAAAATGGAAAATAAATATTATTATGGATATTTATGGGGTTGTGGAATCTATGGTAATATAGAATATAATTTATTACACAACATATCACTAATTGTAAGAGGGATTATAAAATGTTAATGAAATAATGAATGTTGGATTATAAATATTCATAACAATCATAATATTGGAAAGGTGAATTACCAATTAATTAGAAAATTTCCCAGTAAAACTTAAATTCATATAATTAGATTTTATAAGATGTGACTAGGCTAGTCATCACTCAAAAATATTTTTGAAACACTTCCCAGAACAAATTCATTATCACAGAAAATAAAAGGATACCGAAAAGAAGAGGTTTGATGATTGAGATTTTTTTGAGAAAACATTGAAATAACATAAATTAAACAATTCATGGATACATGATAGTGATTTTTAATTACATATGTCATGTTATGAAAAATTCATGAAACATGTTGAAATTCATGATGGATGAGATGTTGAATATGGTAATGATAGTCCCATATAAATTAGAGGAACCGAACCCTCTGAGAGTTAAGAATAAAAGATAATATCCAAGGATTTTTTTTGATGGGTTAAATCGTAACATACTTAGTGTAAGACAACTTTGTAATGAAATTAAATATATTTATTTAGAAAATAAATTGTATCATCAAATGTGTGATGGAATCAAATGTTATCAAAAATTATAATGTACTGGTTGGAATGTCTTACAAATAGTATAATTATCTTAATCCATATACTAGTGTGAAAAAATATGAAAACAAATTGTTTCATAGAATACATGGGTATGTTGGAATGAAAAGTATGGAAAAAAAATTTAAATTTTATTTCTTTTGAAAATTTCAAAAATTGAAAATAATATTGGAATATTTTTGCGTAACTTGTCAAAACTGGAAGATGAATTTAAGATGTCATGAAAGAGTTGAAATTAAATCTATATGACCACTTGAGTACATTCATCATAGTTTATGTTGGCTGATGAGACATCAAATAATTAAAAGGAAATTTTTTCTTTATCAACTTTGTTACTGATTTTTCTCAGACATAAAAAATCATGTCTATGAAGAACATGTTAAAGGCCATTGAGATGTAAAAAATATTCAGAACATATATTTAGAAATAAGTATGGGTTTTTATAGGGAAGATGTGAACAAATAATGGTAAAAAAATTCAAAAAAAAAATACTTTTAAAAAATATCAGATAAATCATGTTATAAAACATTATTATTGTTCTCCCTATACTCTACATAAAAATAGTATAACAGAATGAATTAATAGTAGTTTATTGGAAATGGAAATAAGTATGATAGTATTTTTAAAACAAATAAAAGTTTACTAGAGAGGATCTGTTATTAACGCAATAGAGGCTCAAAAATAGTTTTTTGTTGAGACCAGAAGCCGACATAACATATTATAAAATGTGGTATAACAATAATCCTTCATTTAAATTCATCAGTTTCTTTAGATGTCAATGTTTCCTGAAAATAAAATATCATTATTTGGAAAACTTTTATTAGAAATGTGAGGAAGGAACCTTCATGGGTTATTCACAAAATAAAAGAAGTTAAAAAAGTTTGAACAACCATTTAAAAACATTATTCGTCTCATATGATGTGAATGTAATAGAAAACAAAAATTACTTTACACAAAAGGTTGATCATGATGAGGATGATAAACTAGATATTTCCACCAATAGTAAATGTAATTCAATACTACCATATAAATATTCAAATATATCATCTGATGAGGAATCATCAACCTGGAATGAAATATTGAAATTACCTACAATAAAAAAACATATTGAAGTTCAAAACATTTTTGAGAATCCTAATTCTCTGGTGATGACTAGAAAGAAGTTTATATTAGAAAATCATAATTATTTTATCTCAAAAGTTGAACCACAATCTTTTTTATAGGCTATTCAAGAAAAATAATGCGTGGATGATATGAATGAATAGTTGGATCATATTTAGATATTTGGAAAATTGGAAATAGGTAAATGTCTAGCATATAATAATGTTATCAGAATCAGAGGGATTTTAGAAACAAATCGATGATAATGTAGTAGTTTTAATAAATAAATTAGGACTTGTTTATAAAGGATATGCACAAGTGTAAGGTGGGTATTTTGTTGAAACCTTTTCACCCAATTCAAGGATATAAGCTATATGAATTTTTATTTTTGTGTTTGATTAATGAAATTACAAATTATATTAGATGTATATAATGTTTTTGTTCTTAAATGGCGAGATTGATAAAGATGTATAAATTTAACATACCTATGGGTTTCTCCATGATGATGATGAAAACAATTTATATCAATTGAGGAATGAACTATATAGGCTGAAACTATCTCCACGTCCATGGTATCCTAAAGATTAATTTTATTTTGATAATATTGAAATTTTCAAATATAAATATTGATAGCAACATATATGTTAATGATGTTGACTATGTAGATCTAATATTATGTTTTAACAAGGATGGTATTTTTTTTTCTTCAGGATAGAGAAGATTTATTTAAAACAGTTGATGAGGAAATTAAGATGTGTTTTGAAATTTCAATGTTAGAAGAATTAATTTTTATAATTATCTTATAATTTTGACAAAATGAAAAATAAATTTTCTTTTCTCAATAAATGAATCCCATATAATTGTTATATATGATTGGGATTGAATAATCTAATTATGTTTATACTCCTATTTCTATGAGAAAAATGCAGAGTAAAGATGAATCAAAAATAAGTGTTAATCAGAATGAATTTTGAAATCTAATATGATTTCTATATTACCATAAAACCTCAAGGCCTGATATATTTTAACATGTAATTTTTTTGTGTTATGTATCAAAGTAATACAAAATAATAACATATGTATGCAGAAAAAATAATTTAGAGATATATCAATTGAACAACTTCACATGGGTTATTATATAAATTAAATATTTATATGATGTTTTATGGTTATACTACTGACGATTTGGAAGGATACAATACTTATAGAAAACTGAATATAGGTGAAGCATTTTTCTTTGTTTGATGATTTTTGAGTTGTAATTGTAAGATATAAAATTTTTTATCCATGGGAATAGTTGAATCTAAATATATTGTAGCTACTCATTATTATACAAGAATGTTTTCAATAAAAGTTTAGGTGGAATATTTGAATGTATTAGTATCTGAACCATACAAGATACTTCATTATAATTAGAGTGAAATTCACATCTCTAGAAATATTTTCAACATTCAAAATCAAAACAAATTGACATAATCTATATTATATAAAAAATAATGTTGTTATAGGATATGTTGTTTTAGAGTACATTTCAACAATCTCTCCGATTACAGATATATTTAAAAAAGAAATTCTAAATAAATGGTTTATGGAATTTAGGTTGAATATTCATTTTCATCCTCCTCCCATGTCTTCCTAAACCTAGTAAGGATGATACCCCACAATGATTTACATTATCTTGAAAAGGGGGATAGAAAATAATATGTTTTTATATTATAATATGTTGTAATTATCATTCCTTAATTAATCTGATGATTTGATGATCATTAAATGGGGGATATAAAAATAGAAAAATGAGAATGGGGTGAGAAAAATAAAGTGAAAAAAAATTAGGGGAATATTTCATTACATGGCTTAAAAAATTTATTGTCATTAAGAGATATAATTCCATTAGAAACATTACTTTATCTAGTAGTGTTGTGTCAGGATATTCTCCCTTTTGAATTGGTATATTTTTATAAAATTTAAAATCCATATTTTTTTACAAAAGGATAGTTGGAAAAAAATATTAGGAGTTAGAAAATTTTAAATGAGGCTTGTAAAAAATCCAAAGGGGGAGATTGATTAATCTTTATTATAAATTGTTTTAAAAAAAATTAATATATTTTTCAATAGCTAAATTTTTTAAAATAGTGTTTTTGTTATCCAGTAATTGCATCTATATTCATCATATTGTTTTTATGGGATACAAAATATCTACAGGCAGAAATTTTTATTTTATAGAATATTTCCTTCATCTTAATCATAGAAAAAATAATTTTTTGAGTGAAAAAAAATCAATTTTCAGAATAATTTTGTTGAATAAACTTAATTAAGGAGTTGTGATGCTTCCATACATTCAAAAACAATTTATATAATTCTTTAAAAATAATAACATTAACACAAATCATGAAAACTATCTTGAAAAAACTTTTGAAAAAATGGTGGAGAGGATTGAATAATTTCAATGTTGTATTGTAGAGATTACATCATATTAAGATATCCATAATAATAGGGATTCTATCACAAGGATAATTAAATCTGATTCACTAATAAGGATATAGATTTCCGGATCACTAAAAGGATATAAAATAAATATTCACTAATAATGATGTAGAATTTAGATTCACTGATAAGGATACATAATTTGAATTTACATAGAGGGATACAAAATTTTGATTCACTGATATGGATCTATAATTTTTATTCCTAGAGAAATAAATTGGTGTTGGATTTTTTTAATAAAGAAATATAGTTTAGATTCATTCAGAATGAAAAATAATTCATATTTACTATGTAACTCCCCAACCCCAATTACTCAGAGTCGGTACATTATTACATAACATTGGCATGATCACAAAAGATCAAGACTCGAAAGACTGATTAGTTTAGTATCTTTGAAATCACTATATACATTCATAATTCTTAAATTACATCATAAAGTGAAAAACTACAACAACATATTCTCCATATTTCACAATCATATCCCCTTATACAATCCCTCCAGGTCATTCATAAAATATTTCTTCACATCTTGGAAAAAATAAAACATAAAAAGGGGAGAGCTCAGATACTCAGTAAGGATAAAAATATAGTGGAAACATTCAAAAATAAGATTAAACATATAAGGCAATGTATAACTAAAACAAAATCCTTTTAAACATGAACATAAACATAATATGGAAGAAATAAAATTAAATAATTCCATTTACACATTCACCTACATATTCTACTAGTCAAATAATCACAAGCAATATCAATAACCATTTTAATAATGATGGAATGCATATTGCCAGACTATCATAACCACATAGTTAAGGCCTTGTGCCAAGACTACAAATAATATTCTGTCATGTCCTTGTTCCAAGACACTAGTTTGTCTCATTAGACCTAATGATACATCGAGGATCTATAGCGGGCTCCACCTATCACTTACTAAGTCCAATGCATTTCTTATATGCAAAGGTTTAAACATAACATAAACATACATATTAAAACTTGCATACAAAATCTCAATAATTTCTTCGTAAACCATGAATGGTATAAAAATAACACATCAAGAGTCAAATATATCACAAAACCATCAATACAATATGGATGTTTTGTATCAATATAAAAAATCATCAATTAAACTTAAAATCCATCAATGGATGTTGACATAGATGAAATCAAAACTATTCGATAGAAATATCTGTTTTTTTGAAATAATTTGAAATTCACATAATTATAAAAATAAACATTTACTTTGAAAATATTTCTTATAATCATGTAAGGGATGCATCAGTGATTTTACAACGGCGGAAAATAGCCCACCCTCCATATAATTTACAATGACATTCTTACCTTAATTTTGTCGAAAAGGTTAAAAAGGACCTTGTTTGGAAAACAAAGGAAATATTCCTTTATAAAATCATATAAAAAGTCAAAAAAGGGTATAAATGACTTTAACCCATTTTCTATAAAATATTAAAAAAAAATTGAAATACATTTTTAGGAAACATGGATGTCGATGATAAAGAGGTCCCATTAGATTATTACGTATAAACAACCTCGGATAATGTAGAGATTGTGAAATAAACCCTTACCTTGTACATTTCAATGGTCTCGGGTAGGTTAACATCGTGTATATAAGTTAAATCATTGTTATTAATTTATACAGGAATCATATACATAAATATGATATCATATATGATCGTTTAATATTGCTTTGTTAATAATATTTTTGTATTATCGTTGTTTCGAGTGTTCACTAACTCGTTATCTTTTATATGTTTTGGTACAAAAGCCATGTTTTTTATGAATAAGTTTTATCATATTCATATCCATAATTATATCATGTCATTAAACATTCTTTTTAATCATCAAATTAAATTAGTTGTGAATGGATACGATGGGGAATGAATCCCATCACGTTTGTGGAGACGGTAGTTCGTACGTACGTACGAGTGACAATATCATTATTTTGATATTAAAATAATTTATATTTGGATGGTATAACATATATCTAGAATCATAATAATGTTATATTTATTATTTACATTAATTACACATCATTATTATAACCCTCCAATAATAATGTATTGAATAACAATTGCACCACGATGTGGAGACGGTAAGCCGTATGTACGCACATATTGTGACATGTCAACCAAGGGATGGATAGAATACTGAATATGGTTGTACCATATTTATAATAACATCACATTATATATAATATACATGAGTTATTATTTTAGAATAGAAATAACAAAGAAAGAAGAAGTTGAAGAAGAATGGAACTTGAAACATGGTGGTGAAAACATTACCTCTTCTTTATGTTCTTCCTTTTGATTTGATCAAAACATATCCTTAGATTTTCATTATGATCAAACTAAGGCCTCTAGATTTAATTTAGGTGTGTTTATAGAATATTTGGGCAAGGTTTGTCCAGGAAAAAAAGCTTTGAAGGTGTGAAATGGAGAGAAGGGGGAGTGCCCTTTTATATGAGGGGTGTGGGGCACCTTATGAATAGATAGAAATATTATTTTATAATCAATCCATATTCGGTATCTAATGGCTCCAATTTGACTTTTTTAGAGTATAAGGGGGGTATGGGTCGAAATCATTTCATCCAATAGATTTTAGACAGGTTTGGGTCACTATATTAACCATATCATATATATTTAACTCTTAGTTAAATAGTTTGACATTTACCATGTCTCCTAGTATTTTTATATTATAGAGTTAATAAATATACTATATACATCCAAGATACCCCCCAAGTGGTCCACTAATGATACAACTATCATGATATAAGTCCTTTGGCCGATCCATAGATTATTAGGAATACAATAACAATTAATAATATAATATTTGTTTTAAAAACTCTTTTTTGTCAATTTTGACACTATTTGGTATTTTGTTTTTGATAAATTCATAACAGAATTATTACATTGAACCTAACAAATTTAATAAACCCTAACATTTCATATTAAACTATAAAATTTGTGTAATTCATTAAATGTCTAAAGTTATATTTATTTGGGTATTTATAATATCAATTATTTTAATATTTCACTAATAAGGTAATTACAACATCATCATTGTGTCATAAATAAATTAAATTATTTAATGTCTAAAAATAATAAATAAAATATCATTATGTTGAAAATATTATTATCTATAAAATTAATATTTAAAATAGAATTTATCTTATGTATATCCCTATATTAAAAATGTTTTATTTATTTAACATTGATTTTAACTCTTTTAAATCTTCTTTGAATTAAATAATAAATAATTTTCCTAATCTAATCCAAGTGGACCAAAGAGTTTCATAATTTATTCCATGATTTTTTTGGTATAATAATAGTTAGCCAATATAATTAAGACATGTTTTAGGGTAATAATAATATCATTTTTACTCTTAGTTACCTTATTTACATTTGACCATGGTAAATAAAAGTAAAAAGTTACAATTCACCAAAAATTATTTTTATCGTATTGAACCATATTTTACTCCTTGATATTAACTGTGTCTCTAGGATTTTCGAAATTCAACACACATAAGCGGTAAAATTATGTTTTATGTCAATTTTCTAATTCTCCTAGGAGATGGGTAAAAGATGGTGAAAAGTTTAATAAAATATTTATATATTTAAAATTATTATAAACTAACTCCAATGAATTACATTGAACATATATAGGTATTATGTATCTATTTTGACCTAAAATAAATTCAAATAAAATAATTAATTATTTAAACAAAAATTCTGTTTTAAACTATAACTGAGTGGTTTTCACTAGTCATCAAAAATCGAAATTTTCAGAAAAATACCAAAAATTCACCCGAAGCTAATTTCGATATTCCGAATCCAAAAATGAAGTCCATTTTGAAAGATAAAACTTATAAAATTTTAAAAAGTGGATATTACTATTCATAACGGCTTGTTTGATTGGTTGTGGTGTTTGTTAGAACTCGAAGTTGCGTACAACACACACTATTGTATTATTCAAAGAGATGTGTATCGTGGAAGCTTGGGGTGTTACATTCTATAAAAGAAACTGAAATAAGATTCACTAAGATGAAACAAAAATTTTATTAAAGAGACTAAGAAAATGGATCCAAATGAAAAATGAAAATATTTTAGAAGTGGTTATATGGTAAGACATTAAATTCCATTTTTTATAAATCTTATATAAATCTAAGGAGGGTTGGAAAGGTCAATGTCAATGTTTTAACTGTGACTAATTCTTCGAGTTTTTTAAAAGTGAAGAAGCATGGAAATTGTTCAAGATTCATTATTTTTCCATCTATGTCTCCTATAAATAATTTATAAGATAATTAGGTCGTTGTAAACATTCAATCAAGAAAAAAAGGTGGAGCATTGATGAAATCAAGTGAAATTCATTTCAAACGTCATATATCATGAGGAGGATTAGATAGTTGATAGTTTGTTTACCCGATAGAGCATGATCGTATTTAGATGATCGTGTTGGGTTAACTAGAGTAAGGTACATCTTATTGAGAATTTTAACATAATTTTAGTTTTTATTATTGAGAATGGGTTCATCTTACAGAGTCAATAATATTGAGATAATCAGATAAGAACTCATCTAATTGATAGAATTAGATCCTGAGCGATTTAATTTAGAGAATTAGATCTGGACTCATCGGATTGAGGAAATGTAATCCAGCCAAATCAGACTGAGGATTTGGACAGGGTAATTGTGCATCAATTTTAGAAAATTCATTATTCTTTTTTATGGTAAAATTTTTATACAACCAGTCATTGAGAACTAACATGAGGCAGTATAATCTTTTCTATCAAGAGATAGAAGGTTTCTAACAGGATTTGGAATGAGTTGTTTTAAATTATTCATAATAATAGATTTCCATAGAGCCATGGGAATGGCAATGGAAATGATGTTGGTTCTCACACTATGGCCAAACATTATAAATATTGTGTTCTCAGCATGATTTATTACATTTTCCTACATGTGTATTTACTAAATGGTTATATGGAAATATAACATAGTATTCTACAGGGATTATGTTTCAAAATGTTTTGAAACTTATAAATAGTGAAAAACGTATTCAATAACCCCTACATTTTTTGATCTTTTGGAAAATCAAATATACAATGAGTAAATACGTTCCATTTAAAAAAATGGATCAAGTGGATTATATAGCATGTAAATACTATCCATTCAGTATAAAAATGGAATGAGGATTTTCCGATGAGTGTTTTCATTATAATAATTTTTATAAAAATTACAAATTATGATCAGTCACCCTTTGATAAATCAAATTTTTTAAAATAATCAAATCCAACTTCCCAAAAATGTAAAATATACAATTTTACATCTCAAACAAATTTAGAAAATTGCACTTATGTATTCGCATCACATTTCCATGATAATTCGAATTTCATCAAAATGTAAAATGAGCCACAAACCATCAACACATGTCAAATAATTTTCTAAGAACCAAACACAACCCACATTAAAGAACAAAAAATTAAATAATAAATTTCAAAAATCTGCAACATTTTTTAAAATTCAACCATATTTTTATAAAGCCATTCCATGATTTACATTCCAAAATTAACTCAGAAGGGAAATCATGCATTTTATAAAACATTTGGTGTGCATTATTAAACAAATCAATTCCATTCAAATAATAAAACCCAATAAAGGACAAATTTTACTCCAAAAAAATCCCAATAACACTCATCACTATTTAATATAAATAGAAGATGAAAAAATAAATAATCCAATGAATTTTAAATTTAATGGGGATGTGAACAGGATATCTGACCTCAAATAGCATGTGCTTTAATATGACCAACTCAAAATGACTCCATAATGGATCAAAGAGAACTATCATAAACAAAGAACCCTATAAAAGAAAAATCCCCAAACTTCACAGTATAATAGTTACAAAAATCGACCAAATATGTCCAATATGGTTAGAGAATAAGGGTAAAATTAATGAAATCCAATGGAGAAAGAGTGATTCTATAACCTTTCAATCCTAGTAAGGAATCAACATGAAACCACCTAGAATCCCTAGTTTAGGGTCTTATAGGAGACAGAAACCACCATAGTAGTTGCCGTGGTCATAGTGTTCAAATATGGGAGGCAATGGGAAGAACCCCCCAGTTAAATAGAGTATAAAAATCCAAAAAACAACCCTTTATTGTTTGGGATTCAAAATTAGGTCACATGGTTTAACAAACCATGTTAAAATAGTGCAATTCTCCATTGTATACTGATGTAAAAGTTGCAAGAATAGACTGTGTGGTTAGTTTAGTGATATAATTTAACCGTGCGATATGTTCAAACATAGATGCCTACTTAAATTAATTGTGTGAATTTACCATGTGACCTCAACAAGATAAACAATAAAACCAACATACCCCACTGTAAGGGGTCTATGATGGTAGAACTATAACCATGTAGCCATGGAAACCAGAATTCATCATCTCCACAAGAGTAAAACATCACCAAAATATCACAATTCCAACGCAATCTAAATCACGAAGGATAACAACATATGCACAACCAATCAATTATCCACATCTGATAATGTGATTCAGTTAAGAAACAGTACCTCAATGGAACTGTTCCCAAAACATGACCATTTTATAAGAATATGTTACAATAGAGAAACAAATATCTTCCCCCTCACACCATTGAAAAAAAAATCTTGACCAACATCCTCCACACCCCTAGGATTCCATGAAACACACAATCTTCACCCTGAAGCCCATGGAGGGAACCTAATGTCTTGAAGCATTCATTGAATCAAATTTAGGAGATGGTAATCCCAAATTATAATAATCTATTTCCACAAAAATTGGGGTTAATGGGATACCATTGCATCATAATCTTTTACATTGAATGATAAAAATATGGAACAAGATTCTCATTGAATACATATGCATTTAAAGTAGAAAATTTCCATAATTACTCAATGGACACACAGAAATTATAATTGAATATATTAAGATATCTCTGTGATAAAAATTTATAATTTAATGAAATTGAAACACCACAAGAAACCACCAGATGGATCAATTACAAAATAATAAACACCAAAATATATGGGGCCTTCAAAAAGATCCCAATACTAAACCTTACATCTGCAAAGCTGCTAGGGTGTTTTTAGAAGGGGGTGATATGGATCTATTTCACATCCTAGAAACACCCCAATAGATTCATTTCATGTGGCCTAGGAATCCATAGGCTTTATACATCTCTAGAGAATTCGAACTCAATGACTTTTTATGATATGTCTCACCTCACATACATTAGACCAAGAACATGTAGATAAAAGTATATGATCAAAGATCAAGAAATTTTATCAAAAAATGAATAGAATCATGTACCTCATGAAGATTCCCCATCTATTTATCATGATTCCATCTACTAATCCAATAGACCTTATGGTGGTTGGCTTTCCCAATAATTTCTTATTGTACAGCTTCAATATGAACATCATTTTGTATCCATGTTGTAAAATGATGTTGAACATAAATTTGACACCGTTGAATGTAGATCAAGATGAATCCTTCTCTAAAAATACAATTTCATCATTGAATCATCCCAATCCCACTCCGGGTGGTAAGAAACTAAATCCTTGAAATGAAAAATTTACACATACACTAATCCATATCCTTATTCTAGAATGTATATCTACATCTCCATCCTCACCTTCACTACCTCTTTGAAATAAATCCAGGAAAATGAATCTTGAAGAAGACCATGGTAAGATATTCATGAGGTATTTTTTGAGAAACCAAATTCTAGAACATCCTTATTAGGGCTTCAAGCATAGAGGTAGTAAACATAACCAATAAATACTCCGCAATCTCATGGAAACTAATGTCTATCTCAATTTTCCACATACATTCTATCACTTCAAGAGGATCTATGTTAACATAAAAAGATAATGATTAAATTTTCAAAATTAACAATGTATGTATATAGATATAATAAAAGGAGGATCCACTAACAGTTAACCCCCCAAGGCTAAACCTCAAATATCATAAGAATCATTAGTGAGGGAGTACACTAATTAACAAGAAAACCCTGACATCAATCAAAACCAACTCATTAAAAATAATCAAAACCCCAAAAAAGAAAAAAAAATTCAAAAACTATAGTAAAACAACCCATGAATCAACTATCTATAAAAACATCACAATTTCCATCTTGAAAAATAATTTGAAAGAGAAAATCCGTGGGGGTTTGCACAATCTCCAATGTTATTCTGTCGTTCCTCATACATTCACTTTCCAGTTCCACCTCAGGAAATACACAATTAATTCTAATATATTCAAATATCTCCTCATGTAATCAACCATTCCCTTTGTCGAAAACAATAATTCATGTGAGCACTCACAACAATGCCAAAGGAAGAACCAAAAAAATAAATTTTCCAAAATAAGACCAAAAATTCATCCAATATTTTCATATTCTCAATATACTTTCCAATTTATAATACATATTATTATTTTCAAATTATCAGTAACCACGAAGTCAAAATAAATTTTCCTAATCCATAGAAACATCCCCTTCATTACATAGAGAAATAAAAATATAATCTCTTCCATTAAAAATACAACACACTCCATTAAAACCATTTTTTAGCATCTCAAAAAATATAATTTCATAAATAATAATTTGATAAGAAAGTAATTTATTCACTTTTAAAAAAATTTTCTAATAACCAATTTAAAATAAATTTTTAATTATAAAAGAAAAAAATTCGATAATACCGGAGTTTATATTATCAAAATGTAATCTCATTAAACACATCCCCATTTTACCCAATGATCATTTTATAAAAACCCACATTCCGAAATATTTCATCTATGTAACTTAGTGAAACCATTTCCCATCATTCTAATATAAAACCATTATCACAAAATGTTGGGAATTCAATATTCCAAAATAAGTTTTTAAAAAAAAAATTCAGAATCACGAAGATCCAAAACCTCTCATTGGGGAAATAGTGTTGATGGGTGACATGATCATATGGTTGGAGGCCAAATTCCAATCACACCACAATAACATAATTTATTTTAAAACCATTTTAAAATCTCTACATGGGTTTTGTGGCCCTGAGAGCTCACTAACATTATTGGCCCAACTCACTTTTTTTTATTCACCAAAAATACCATAATTACTAAAGAAATTGGATCTATCCCAACATCTAATGGAAACCCAAGGTTCAATATACAATGTATTGTTCAGACACTCACTGAGACCTGAACCACATGGTCTCATTGTCCTACTCTATCTACCTTGACATTGAAAATAACAATGAGCACTCTTAAATCTAGGTAATGTAAATCCAAACCTACTATGATAAAAAAAATAAACCTGATTTGACCCTGAACCAGTCACCCATGTCAATCCACTATAACTTCTAAGAGGCATTTCCATTACTCCAAGGATTTATACTACTTCCAAGAATCAAAAAAAATAACATAGGGAATAACTTCACCATATATAAATAAATAAACTAATCATTAGAAATACAATTATATGCCCAAATAAAATAAAATAAAATCGCAGAATGAAAATAATTTTACCAGAAAATGAAAATAAAAAAATATAAAACAAAACCCTAAATGAACCAGAAACAAAAAAAAACACCATGTGACCATGGAGGTTAATCTCCAATCCCAGATGTTATCATCACCATCAGCGATTCTAAAAAAAGTTAGAATCTTCACAAAAAGATAAAATCAAGAAATTACTATCGACATGAGTATTAAATAAATTTAATTCCAAAATAAATATATTCCTGGTGTACTTTCTTTAAAAAAATTAAAAAAATAATTTTTTGTTTGAAATTCCATTAATAAATGTAAGCTTTTACTCACATATTTTTTTAATGTTAAATAGGTTCTATTTCCCATTCTACAACATAAAAAACAATAATTTCCAAGATCTATACCTTTACATTTTTAGGGGAAAAAATTATATTTTATTTAAAAATAATTAATGTAAAAATATTACATTTTCTTGTCCCCATTCAAAAAACATTGAAATCAAACAAAAAATGAGGAATTACATCATACAGAATAACTATATCAATAATCACCTAAGAAGGGAAATATAAAAATATCACACAAATGTAACCAACCTTGAGTTAATCTAAACCATCCACTTCAAACCATTGTGTACCATAGAACATGGTTGAACCTAATATATCGTGAAATAAATGACAACATTATATATATATTGACTCATCCTGACGGAATTTCTTACCTGGTAACAAAAAATATCACCAACCTGCTCGATCTCACCTAACCATGTCTGATTAAGGGGTTATTATCCTATAGAAATAATAAATAAATCCTACTCAAATCCTAGTTATAGGCTACTAGCTAGTGTATAATCCTATCTGCGACAACAACCGTTCATAGAAAATTTTCAAGCTATTATAGGTTCCCATGTCAATAATCAAGGTGGGGAGACCAAAACAAACCAATATGAAAATCATCTCATATACACATGTCACAAACATGATAATCACAAACCATAATCACCCCAACTCACCCCAACGATCAATATCTGGCCTAAAACCCAATAGATCTCCCATGATTCCACATTAGGGATCTCCCATTATGATTAAACTAAATGGATCTTGAGGTGTCCACTTCAATGACATATCATCCATTAAATATAAATGAATCATAAAGATTCTATATCAATGAAGTCCCACTTAATCAAAATAAACAATGAATGAATAATATCAAAGGACAGTTTTCATGACTATCATTTTAAAAAAATGAAAAACATGCCCCAAACACACTTTAATATATAAACATATTATAACGAATTAAATACACATTCCTAAAAAGGTAAAAAACAAACCATTTTACTTTCCATATACATTTATAAAAGTTCACCTATGTATTTATTGTAAATTTTCAATCGTAATCCATTTTCATCAAAATGAAAAATTGTCCATAAACCATCCCGCCTGTAAAACCATATTAAAAAACCAAACAGACAACACATTGAATCCCAACCAATTTAACAAAACATTAGTTAAACCCAATACCTAATTTAAAATGAAACTATTATATTTAAAAAATCATTCAATTCATCAATTAACATAAATAACTCAAAATTGAAATATAGAATTTAATCAAAGACTTGGTGTGAATAATTTTAAATTAATCCATTCACTTTATAATAATGAAGAATTAAACACTTTTGTAAAAAAATCCATAGATCCATAACAACTATTTGACAATTAATTAAGGTGAAAAAAATCATGAAAAAAAAGAATCTTAAATTTAAATGGAATGTGTAATGGGAATCCTACCACAAATAAAATGTTCCTCAACAATTACAACTTTAAATGACTATATGAAGGTTTAAAAATCATGTACATCTACAAGTAAACCTTAGAATTTAAAAATCCAAATTAAAACCACGATATATACTTCAATCTAAAAAATTGGTCACTAGGATTAGATTATAATGGAAATATGTATGAAAACCTATGGAGAAAGAGTGGGGAGCCTTAACCTATCAATCCGAGTGAATAATCGCCATGATACCACCTTGAATCCCACATTGATTGGATTGACAGATATAAATAATACCATGGGATGTACCCTAATTGTAGGGTTAAAATGGGGGAGTCAGAGGGAATAATATCCACATAAAAATAATGAGAAAATACAAAAATACCCTTTCCAAAGTGGGTTTCATGTTTAGATCACACGGTTTAACAAACTGTGGAAAATCCATGCAATTCCACACTGTCTAGTGATTCCCAGGACACACATATAGGAGGCATGGTTTATTTATAAATGAGACATAACCTTGTGACCTATGTAGTATTAGCTTCATGATTAAACTATTTGTTCATTGTAAACAAACAAGATAGATAAAACCCCAAAAATCACCCTCTTTTACCAAAGATTCTTCTAACTCAATAGGATTTACTATCCATCCAAAATACCCCACCAGTAAGTGTTGTTAGGGGTTCTAAAAACTCAAAAAAACTCTCACTATACCAATAGTAGGGCCAAAAACCACTAAAATATCAAAAATAAATTCAAAACACCCAGAACACAATAGAAAAAACAACAACCAAAAGATAATCCAGATCAAATGAGAAAAATAAAATTCCTGGTTTGATAATATTTTATTAACTATTAGTGATAAATATTCTGTTCACATCATATATAATCATTAATTCCATAATTTTAACCACTCTTGAGTAACATTTGTGGAAAATTAAATATATCGTTTCACAATGATTAATTAATTTCACATTTTATGTATAAGTAGATGGATTTAATTGTTGATATAAACATAATAACATCTCTTGATAAATAGTATAATTTATATAGTATTTCATCATAGTTGAATAATATTTGAATGATGTTAGAGAAGAAATAAAATTGAAATGCTTAATTAAAAATGATTCCTCTTCCTCAGACAAACCACATTCATTGACTCTTTGACACCTCAACAGAGGGTAGAAATCATAAAACAATGACTCTAGAATGTGGGGAAGGATTTTGGGAAGTAATTATATAGATAATATCCAATCCAAATTGGATTTTATGTCTAATAAAATGATAATAATGGGTTCCCTTTAATAATAATGTGGGGAATTCAGGGAATTTTTCAAAATATTAAATAAATATAAAATAATTTTTTAATAAATATGGATCCATCCAAATTTATATAAATGATATGATGTTATTTTTTCTAATAATATTAATCAAAAGAATATTATATCTGTTTTTACTAATATTTAATCCTTATCATTTTGTTTTTAACAGTTATTAATTCTTATTATTATATCATGTAATTTATAGTTTGATGGTTAATATAATTACTCTAAAATTTCAAATGACCAATAAATTAGAAATTGATAAAATTTTAATACATATATTAATTTGTTGGTCAAAATAGTGATATTTAAAAAATTTATATCAATTATTAAAATATTATTCATATAAAAATATCAGTAATTTCAATTTTGACACTATTCATTATTTGACTTTTTAAAAATACCATAAAAACATGATACCGTAGAAAAAAATTATTATATAATCCACAAAATATGAATGTTGTAAATTAAAAACATTGAAAACAAATTATATGTCATATTATATTTATTGTCATTTTTTTCAGTTATTTTATTCTTCCATTAATTAAACAATTGTGGCCTCATCAATGTGTCATCATTTAAGTTACTTATTTTGTCACTAAAATTTATAAATAAATATATATTATGTACATAAATTTTTTTTATTTCTAAAAACATGGTATAGTTGAACTTTTTTCTTATATAAATAAATATTAAAAATATTCTACAAGGTTTAAAAGAAGAGTGTGAAAATTGGATATTTCTTTGAATATAATAATATAAATGTCATACTAACACCCAAGTAGCTTACAAAGGAAATAATTTCCACCATGGTATTAATTTTTTTTCTATACATGATCATGATATGAAATTAGTTCACGTGTTAGAAAAATTTTAAAATTGTAATAATATAATATTTATATTTAATTACTCAATTTACCCTTAACTGTGGTAATAGAAAAATATTACTAAGGTTATAATTCTTATTGAGCAAAAATAAATGGGACGTGTTTTGAAAAAATTTACCTTATTATTCCAAATATTAAATCCACTTTTTAAAATTTAAAACATAAAAATTTTAGTAATTAATTAAAAATTAATGTTGTTGGTTGAACAAGAAAATTATTTATTATGTAAAATGATCATAAGATCACTCTGTTTTTATAAAAGAATACAATATGAAATTGATTCCAATGACCTAAATTGGATAAATAGAAAAAAATTGATTTAATTTCACATTAAAGTCATTAAAATATATATTTAAACAATATAAATAAATTTGATGGAGATGTAGTTTTCAATTAAAATGAATTTCTATTTTAATTAATAATTAAAAAACAAATATTTTTAGAAAAATAACAAAAACCTATCCAGTGAAAAATTTTAAACTTTAACATTAAATAATTGATTATTTTGTAGATATAATTTAAAAATGTTTAGATAAATATATTTATAATTGATGTTTTAACAATTTGTGGATTTTTTAATACATCATTTATCTATAAAATTAAATTTTTTCTTATATAATGACATGAAAACACATGAGACTAATTTTACAGATTATATTGAATATTATATATATATATATATGTAGTAAATAGAATCAAAGAATATGGATTTGGTAATTTAACTGTGTACATCCCACTAGTGCACAATTAAATTGTTTTTCAAAAAACATATTTCCTTTTATCCTAAAAGGGGTTTAAAATTTTTTATAACTTATTTTTCAATGATATATATATACCTACGTAATCAATATTTTCATAATTCAGTTACTAATATGGATTATGTATATTTAAATTGGTTTTTAATGCTAACAAGAAAATAATAAATTTTAATTGTCTGTTTTCAGCTCGTTGTTTAGTGTCATGTATGCAAGAAAACCTAATGATTCCTTTTAAAATCTCAAGATGTTAAATCTTGATAAAAAGGAAATATTTTTCCAATGAACCAAAAAAATAAACTAAACATTCTTAAAACATATCCTGCATAAATTGGATATCTCTCTCTGCCTTTCCATTCATCAAAAAATTATATGTTAGGTTTAATTACAATAGGGAACCCATCACTTCTATAAAAACATTAAAAATACTAGTTATGGACTTTGTTCCTACAAAAAATAGAAAAATAGATAGAAACCATTAAAGTAAATAATATCTCAGATTTATAATTCATATGAAGAACATATATAATCATCTACTTTTTACGAAGTAAATGTGATGATTTTGTGAGTTGATAAATAGTACCCTAAATCAAATGATTCCAAATTATTGTGTTTGATATAACAATGAAAAAATAGTAATCTAATCCAATTTATATAATATTATTTGCATCATATTTAATAATCTAGCTAGTCCCTAGTTCCCTCTAATAATTCTCTATCATGTAAGGCACAATGACATAAAATATTTAATCGACCATCTCACTCTCAACCATCATTACCAACAACTAAAATCCTGATACATATTCTTTGTAAATGGGTCCACAAACCCACAAGAATAGTTACCACTGTACATTAAATCTTACTTCATAAAAAAATTAGTAACAACAGAATATCAAAAACAAGATGTTCCACACGTAGATTGACACCACACGCCCGAGGTCTTCCCATACTAAAGAATTTTACTAATTCAATTAAACTCGGTATCAAATATCAACTCCACACGAGCATGATTATCAAATAGTAATCCATCCTTCATCAAACAAAAACTGTACTATGTTGAAGATTCTTCCATTCCAAAACTAAAATCAGAAAACAAAATAACCATAGAATAATATTCCATGTATTTTTTTACTACATGATATTTATTTTATTTCATAGTGCTTCTATGACCACATTAAATTACACCAGAGTATAAGAAATGTTAAAATCAAATTTCCTGAAATAGTCTAACAAGAATCTATAAAAGAAGATCTGATCCTTAAAATTTTAAATGTTATAATTTATATTATAATAATAATATATATTAATTACCCCCCCCCCCCCAATTTGGTAGTGATGCATTGTTTTTAGTTAATATACAATCACTACCAACATAAGATCACGAAATGCTAGGATATGGTGTTATACCAATTATTCAAAACTATTGGGATAGGCTAGGGAACCAATTTTATATACCAAAAAAATATTTATCCACACCATTGGTTACACTAATATGGGTATATTCCTAAACAAATGGTTAATATAAAACCATTTTATTTGAACCATAGAGATTGAATTGTCCATTTATTCTGATGAACATATTGTTATAGAAATAAGTTCTTAAATCCCATAAAAACAGTTTGTAGATCATCCTAATATAATTACATTGTTACAATATATACCCATAGTTTGATAACTATTTATTTTGATTATCTATACTTTCCTTGGAATCAACACACTCACCTTGGAAAATTACCTAAAGAAATCATAAAAAAATTTCATCAAACATCTTCATCAAATATAAAATCAATAATAACCTAAAAACTAATATATTTATTTAAATAATTATAACACACATTTAAATCATCACATATATCCATTAATATCTAATCTCTAAATATGGTGCCCAAAATATTAGTTAAAAATGTAAAGGATCAATATCACTATTTTCACCATCATTTTTATCCTCATCACTTTCACCGTCTCCATCATTTTCACTTCCATAATCAACATCTTCATCATAATCACCATTTATAGGAATTTCATTATCCTGACCACTAATAGAATCACCACCTAATGAAAGATATAACAGACACACAATCAAAATATATGAATCATAATATAGATATGTATTTGGATGAAGTGTGGGATAAAATTCTTTCATAATTTCCATAAATTCATTTTTGGCCTTTTTAATTACATTCAAGCTCCAACATGACAATTTTTTTACTATTATCTCTCATCATGATCATATGTTTCCACCACATGAAATGATTCTGGCTCTATTCATCCATTACTAGTAACTGAACTAGGTCAATATGTAGTGGGGACAATAATTTTCCCACATCAAAAGAATAGTCTCCCACTATGATCATCTCCAAATACATGATGTAAATCCTTTCCCCCTATTTTCTCTTCATCATAGTCATTAAGTGTATTCAAATAAAACTATCAGAAATAAAAATTTACTATTTAAAGAATCAAATATTAAAATTTTAGATAAAAAATGTAAAACATAGAATCTATTATTGTGTCTGTAATTTTAATGTGCTTCCAACATTATACATTCAGCTTATAAATTTTTTCAGGATAACATCATTCATTATTTTAAATTTCATTCTAAAATTTCATTATGTGTATAGAAAAATTATTAAAAATAGTTTATTACTAATTAATTTCCAAATTAACATCAATTGGATATACATTATGATGTAATCTTATTTTTTAAAATGATTCATTAAATTGTGAAAATATGATTTATGTTCGTTTAAAAAAAATATAATTACATAGAAATAATGATTATATAAATAAATAATTATTTAATTAATTTAAATAATTTGGAATTCATGAATTCTTATTTTTATATATTTTTTCAATGAATATAAGAGAAATTTAGTTATTGAATTTTGAAAATCGAATATATTAACAAATAAAATCTATTAAATATTTATTACATCAATAATTTGGTTAAAGAGAAATAATGATATTATTATAAATTTCATGCAATTTGGTTGTTTCTATAGTTATATTATTTAATTTTAATGTTATTACTATATGGGAAATCAATGATAGATTTCCATAAATTTATATTTAGGAAATCATATAGTCATTGTGGATTTATATGTGTATTATAAGTTCGTTGAAAGTGATTATAATTAATTTTTAGGGGAAAATAATATTTTGATGATATGTTTTAAAATTTAGGTGACAAATTTATATTTTTAAAATTTTTAAATGTTATTTTGAATAAATTCAATTCAATGTATTTGTATATATTTTTCATCTTATTTTGTATAATAATTAATTATGGGAACTATGAATTTTGTTAAAAATATCAGTCACATGATTACATATTTAATCTTTATTTCGACAAATATGATAAATTACCTTGGTGTTTGTTAATATAAGGAGGTTACATGAATGTATTGTGTTTATTTTTTATTTTATTAAAGAATCTCATTTTTCAGATTGCATAATAATATATATAATTTATATTTTCAATTCATGAAAGATTAATCATCTATTCATTATGATGAACCATAGATGGTTTTATATTATTTTCATTGTGGATTAGGTAAAATGAATATATGTTTATTATCTTTTGGTTTTTAATTCTAGTTTCTTAGTTTAGTTCTTAGTGGATTTGTGATATTTTTTAATTAGAGTTTCACTTAGTCTTACAATCCTTGTGAGGAATGGTAATACAATTTGATATAAGTGGTCAACAACTACTTTTAGATTATAATTCACTAATATGTGTGTTATCCTTAATATGTTAATAGAATTAGTTTTTTGTTATATTTTGGATATGAAATTTGATATTAATTCAATGAGGGATTTCATAACATTATTTTTTGTATATTAAAAATGAAAATAAAGGTGAATTTTTTTATATTTATCATAGAATATTGTAAGGAATTAATTATTACATCTAATTAAATGTGTTTTGTGATTTAATATAGGACATAAGTGTAAAAAAATGTTTTATGGTGTTTTGTTTTATTAATATTATTATGTGAATATTTTCTTATCTTTTATTTAATAATAATTCCTTGTTATTTAATGGTATTAATTTGTAGAATAATTTTTAATAGTTATAACAGATGCAATTTTTGAATTAATAACACAAAGTCACATTAAATTGTATTAATTATTTATTATTTGTGTGATTTTGTGGTGCATTTTCATTAAATATCAATAATAACTTTTAAATCATAATGTCACGTTTTTATAAGTTATTGGTATGTTACATGGTGTACCTTCTTGTTTGGGATAAATATCTTTTTGTGCTATTTTAATTTAATTAAACTTAATATTAAGATTGGTATATCTGATTAAATCATTTATTATTTTTAATGTATATAGTGACTTATCAAAAAGGAATAAAAAGTTCTTTAAAGAAGGGTTTTGTATGGAAATTTCAACACTTTTCAATGATGTAATTTAAGGAATCAAATCATATAATCTGCAACAAATTAATTATGTCCACCGTTGAGATACAACAATGATAAAGTAACACTTTTGCGAGTGTATAGACACGATTTAAAGGGGAATGAAATAAATTAAAACTGATAAGGACTTATTAAATTGTATAATATTTATGTATATAATTTTAAATAATTTACTTATATTGATGAGACCTCTACTGTTCTTTTTGTGTATTAGGGTATAATGAATGGTTAATTTTTTGGGCATATATAAGTGTTCAGTATGGGGTTAAGTAATTAATAAGTAATTAATTTATAAAGAATATTTTGTTTCTAAGTAATTTTAATGTGTGTCTATTAGTAATTTTTTTAAATTGGGGTTCTGAGTTTATATCGTAAAATGATGAAATTTTAAAGAGAATGTTATATGATGATGTTTCACATGGATGTGAATCTTTTGTTATGTTCGATTCTCTAAAAAATAATGTTTAATGGGAGGTTAAATTTTATTATCCATTTAATATGTTATTCATTCCAATATTTATGGAGTTTGAAGATTACATAAATCTTTTTTAAGTAGTTTGGAGAAAATATAAATTTATTTAGATATATTATTGAATTTTCTGCATGTTTAAAACATGGATAGGAATAAATTTGTGTGTGAGTTAATTTCAAGGGAATATAAAAATTTATAATTTAATCTCTTAGACACACAATAGAAAATATTGTTATACTTTATACATGTGTTGGATTTGGAAATAAAAATAATTTGTTTGAAGAATAATATGTTTAGAAACAGCTGAAAATTGTGATATTAGAAGAATTTTTATTTCAATTTAAAATTCAAATTATATTTACTATTGAGAGTGGATTATAAATATCATGATTCCTGTTTGAGTGTAATGGGACTGATGTGGGATTGAAATATAAAAATAGTGATTAATCATTAAAGAAAATATTGAAAATAATTTTATTTCAAATATGAATAATAAACTTCTTATTCGATCATATGACAATAAGAAGTGGCCTACAACAATACTGGTAGAAGAATATATGGGATTTCAAATAAATTAATATATTATTTATATGATTGAATAGTTAATTATTTAACAATTATTAACCTCTTATTTTCTGTCAAATAGAATGATTTATATTCTTTGATATGAAAAAACATATTCTTGATGGTTGGAATTTGAATGTGTTTATTTTTTCCGATTGCGTAGATTACATAAAGAGATTAATTACATGGAAACAACTCATTACACAACGTTGTTGTTCAATAATGTTTTAAAAGAATAATTATTTATAGAAATACAATGTGGTATTTATGGATATTAATCAATCGACATCTATTTTTGGTATAATTTTTATATTTTATTCATTGTTATCTAATTTATTTCAATATATTACCTTATCATTTATATCATGAAATACTTGTACCTCGAATAAAATTATTTTTTAGTTATTCTAACCATGCATAAATTCGATGAAAATTCATTAATTAATATTTTATTTATAATGTATAGTTATTCCACAACATTAAATGATACATTTTAGGTTGTGGGATATGCTTTTATAGATATTTATCCAATTAATAATAAAGTTTTTTTCTATAAAAAATGAATGTTTTTCATTAGTATCATTTTATTTGTAATATATTAAATAAAATATAATATGAATCCAAATTCCTATTTCATGGCAATAAAAAACTCTCTAATATAATTTTTCTCAATAATATATTCTAGTCTAAAAAAATTCCCCTGAACATCAATATAGTTTTGAGAAAAAAAATTATAAAATCTGTCAAATTTAAAATGGATGAAAAATTATTTCTTATGATTAATTAAATATAAAAAGTATTAATGAGTGTTGTACCAACATAATCCTATGTTATAACATCATGGACAACCGAAAAGTGTGGTGTTATTTCCTAGAATCATTGTTTTTTATTTATTTCTAACACTTCCTGAAATAGAATTTTTAGTAATACACAATAGCATAATAATGTAAATAATCATAATTTCCATTAAAAAACCTCAAATTTTATTAATACAATAAACTCAGTAATCTTAAAATGAGATATCATTTATTGATAATGTGATACTAGATAGTAATTAAAAATAGTTATGGTCACAAAATCTATATCATATCTACTAACCCATCCACTATAAAAATCATTCTAATTTATAATTAATATATAACAAATTCTATAAGGTTCATAATCCTCATATCATTTCTATCGTGAAAATTATAATTATGTGAGTTACAAAATATTAATTAATATAAATTAAAGAATAATTTAATTATAAATCAATATAATTTTCATTTCCATATTTGTTCCCAAGAAATATCTTTTAATTATTTTTAAATTTTCGAAAATATTGTTTCTAGATGATAAATATATAACAATATTTGTAAAACATATCTATAATACTCCTACAATCTCAAATTTTTTCCAATCATTTTATTATCTTCTATTGTACTGAACTAACATTTAATCCCATCAGTTCCAATATATGATGCAAGCATGTACACCCACACTTTTTTGGATGATCAATATGAGAAATAAAAACAAATTTTACATAAAAAAATTTATAATGAAAATAATTTATGCTCAATAAATATATTAGCCCGAGTATTATAAACATACATAAGCCTTGAGGTCCAGTACCTACCTTTAAACCCTAGGATCTAAATGAAAATTAACATGTAATGTATGAGTGGGATACAATTCCTACTCATGATTCTATGAATGTGTGAGAGTAGAAATAAAAGGATCAATAATGTATATTTTTTGGAAAATGAAGTCGATGGAAAATAATTTTTCATTGATGTTTGTTCCAATGTATCTTTTATTTGCGGAGTAAGAGCCATCACTAAATAAGGAATCAAAATATGAGGTGGATAAAATATTAATGGGTGAAAATATAAATGGATTATATATCCCTGATTTCTAAAATGAAACTTTTGGATAATAAATTATCCAAGGTGGTATATTTTATGTAGGTATATGGCCTGATTGGGAATGTGGAGTCATCTGAGTAGCTCTTGTACCACCCTTTTCACCATCTAAATAATCACAACATCCACAAGTATTGTTGGAGAATAATATTAACTTGGGTAGTGGATCCTAACTAAATGTAAAATATAGAATTAATCACATTAGAATATTTATTATTTTTATATATATTAAATACAAAATACTCACCAAATACACTAGAGGTGTAACACCCAACTCTCTCATGTAGTTATTATTGACTACAATATTCGACAGTAATACCTCTTCATTTTTTTCATTTAATAAATTTCAAAATGAATATAATTATATTTATAAATGTATATATACATTGTAATCCAAACATGAAAGATAATTTAACATTACTTAATTAAAAAATATCAACTTTCAAACCAATTAAAGGTTTTCATCATGGTTAGTTCTCGAGACCCTTCCCACTCTTACACATCTCTAACTTCCATGTGTATTGCTCATATCGAGGTCAGTTGGGTGAGATGGTTTCCAATGAGGTTTTGTGATGTGAATGTGTGAGTGGTATGGAGTTCTAGGATATATGGATTGTTATGGACTTATCTTTGGGTTTTCTTATTTTCGATTTGACTTTTGGGGGTCTTAAGATAAGCTCTTTCAAGGGATTTGGCCGCAACATCCTCTGCTATTGCTTCCGGATCCCACTAGTCTCTCCGAGGCGGATCGAGTGGTGTCCTTCTTGGTTGCATTGGGATGTGAGTGTGAGTGACTATCTTCATCTTGTGGTGGCTACATCTTTGTTGGATCCTATTGATGTTCTTCGATGTATTGATGGTTTCAATGAGGTTGAGGCATGGATCGAGGAAAAATGGTCGTCTTTTTATTCTTGATTTTTAATTTTTAGCATGCTCGTGCAGGACTCTTCATGGTTTGCATCATCATGATTAGTTTTTGGTGAATTTTTGATTCTGAAATGTGAAATCTTTTTGGAAATATAAATGTATCCACATCAGATGAGGTTCCAGAGTAGGAAGCATTCACCAGTGCTTGGCAATCCGAATTTGAATGAACATGAGGTTATGGTTTATTCCATCGGTACAAGGACCATGAATCCTTGCATGGGAAAACTTTCCGAACAGCCATGGGATGGTGGAGGCTTGTCATTATGATATAATCACTGGAGAAGGGCATTTCTTGTAGACTTTTCATGGGTTGTCTTTTCTTTTAATGATTTGTATTGATTGATGTTGTTAGGGTTCAAACTTATCTATTGAAAGTGTCATTTTAAAAAACAAATAAAGGTTTATGGATCAAAACAAATAAAGGGTATATAGTGACATAAATAAATCCTTTTATATTTAGTGGGTAAAATGTCAAAAAAGAAAATAATTATCATAATGATAAAAAAAATTTCAATATAACTTGTTTATAATGGATATGAAATTTTATTAATCAAATTTTTTAATTCAATACAATTAATTTTTTGGTTAGGTTAACTAGTTCACTAAGGTCAATGAATTGGGATATTTTTCCTTTTTTGGGATAAGAAAATAGGTTAAATTTTTGGGAAAATCAATTTTATCATTTTTGTGTTATGTTATTCTTTTGAGTGATTTTTATTGTCATTCAATCTACTTTTATATGTTTCAATTCATTTCATTTTTTATAAAATTATAATTTTTCAATTTTGTTCAATTTATTATTTTCTCATATAGATTAATTCAATATTAGAAAATGAAAATCATAGAAAACAATAGTAGTATATATTGAAAATGAAAATGATGGTAATGATTGATATAAAATGTAACATCCTTGGAAAATAATGAACATGTCAATTTTTTCATATTTATTAATATTTTGGAACTAAATATTAAATCTACTTTAAAAGGGATTCTATGTTCAATGATGTACCCGATATGAAATAATGAATTTCTACAAAATCTTATGTTGCACACCAATAATATAATATTATTATTTTAAATGGAAGTTAACACCTTGTTGTTGTAATGGCGGCAATAAATAGAACTAAATACAAAATGATTTTATATGTTTGTTAAATGTTTTTACATTTATCCAAAAAATGTTAGAGGCTTGAAATGTGAATTAATCTAATTTTAAACATAATTTATATTAAAATGTTTATTTACAACCTTTTAATGGAGAACCGTCTTTAAATATTGTTTTGGTCACTTTTATATGTTCCATTTTACAAAATAAGTTTCTTAATTAATATTGGGACAACAAAATTTACTTTGTGAAAATTTTAGTTATTTTTCTAATAAAATTGAATTTTTTTGAATATTGAAAATACTGTCTTTTAATTCAAAATTTCATTTTAATCTAATTTATTTAGATTTTTAGATTACCTTTTTTATAATTATTAAAGTCTAATATTATTATTTTTTACCATTTAATCCAGTGTTGGTCATTGGATTTAATTTCACATTGAAATTGGACATAAACATGTATCAATCTTTTGATAGTTATTGTTTCATAAAAACACGCTATTTGTTTTGATAACATGAATTAATTTTAAATTATTTTATGAAACTACTATGTTTTGAATTTGTAAAAGAGACATCATTTTTGAATTTGGAATATCAAATATATCATAGGCTGAATTTTTGGTATTTTTTCTAAAAAATATCAAATTTTATGAATAGAGAAACCACTATGTAGTAGTTAAAAACTGACATTTTCATTTAAATTAAATTATACCTCTTATGTGATTTGAATTTCGATAATATAACATACATGGTTGTTATTAATAATTTTAATGTGGTTCAATAAGATGAAAATAATTTTTGGTGAATTGTAACTTTTAACATTTATTTACTACAGTTAAAGGTAAATAGGGTAATTCAAGGTAAAAAAATATTATAATATTTCAAAATTATGTTAACACTTGTCCTGAGCATATTGGGTGAGTAATTGACAACCATGTAAATCCTTGGATCGATTTTGGGACCCCATGGATCCACTTATGAATGATAATGACACTTTATTTTAATTAAATTAAAGTAAAGGAAAAATGACATTAACAAATATTTCATTGTAAATTAATTTTTACATGGTGTTATTTAATGTATGATTTTGACTATAAAAAATCATTAGAAAGATAAAAATATTTACCACATCATGGTATTTTTTATAATGTTTATACATTGAATAAATTAAATTATTTATGACACAATAATGAAGCAATGCTTACCTCATTAATAAATGATATAAATATATCAGATTTTAAATATTAAAATAACTTCCAAAACATGCCTAATTCTTATTGGATTAAATTATTTAGACTATGAGTCATATTATATTCTACCTTAATTTGTTTTGGGCCTTTAGAAAATGAATGTAATTATATAGTAAAATAATATTATCACACTTTCCTAAAGAGCCCCTCCTCCCCCTTATTATAATCCCTCACTTCTATCCAATTCCTCACACCTCTCAGGCCTTTTTTTCTCATCCAAACACTGCCAATTAAGCTCCCTACATCCCTCTACTCCTCCTATATGCCTTAAATTTTGAAAAATGCACTTCATGAAACCCTTTTGGTTCATACCAATGTGAGTTACCCAAATTAATGGTAACAATTTATCTTAAATTCTTTTGTTTTATTTTGATTTATTTTACTTCTACATCCCCTAAAATCTTTTTATTCAATTATTTAATAAAAACACAAGTATCCTGCATATACTAGAATGTGGTTATGATATGTTGTATAACTACACTTACACACACCTACATCTAATGCGTAAAGAACATACTCCTTCTGTGGGTTGAAAAGTAACACCTCATGATACAATATTGTATAACTATCTCCCACAACCTCTTATGGTTGACAATATGATGGAACTATATTTTTATATGATAAATATTATTTTTATCTTTTCATTATGTTTAAAAATTTTTATTTATATCGATCCATTATGATTTCCATTATGAGTTGTCGCGATATGTTTTTTTGAGAACGTGCGGACTACCGCCCCCTCAAAGTGATATGACTCGTTCATACCATACATGGAACATATAAAGGATTGAGTTATTAAAATTATATATGAAATTGTACTGGAATTTCAATATAACTACTTATCATTATGTTTTCATTCAATTAAAATATGAAATAGAAATGAATCTAGCATTCATGCGTACGTACGACTTACCGTCTCTATGAACGGTGAATTTCATTTCTTATCTCAAAATGATATGTACTGTTATAAATACATATATATACTAGATATATATGATATATAATATATATAAATCATGAATATAATTCTGAAGATAATGGACTCTTGACCACATGGACAACTTGAAATTATAAGGTGGTCATTTTGTAACTCAAGTACCAAATATCTACAAAACGACCATTATTTTCTTAAATGATTACACAATGTTTTTATAACATGGTAATAAGTGATATAAAAGGAAAAATAAACGCTAAAAATGGTTCTTCATAAAGTATAAAATAAATTATGCTTATTATTCACGATGAACAAGGAACAAACAAGTCATATCGGACATAAGGTAAGGGATTTCTTATGTCACTTTCAATTCTGTTAGATTTCAATTGTTCGCCACTTATTTATTGCATGTGGTGTATTGGGAACTTCCATGTGATATATATTAGCATTATTATATTTATATTCTTGGTATTTTATGATTCATATGGTGGTTATTAACTTTTGGTCATATGCCTCAATTGATTTCAATGTGGTAATGGGTTTTCATCTCACTTTTTATTCCTGTGAGATTCATGCTATATTTGTGACTTTTTCTTTTTGTTTGGTGGATTTACTTCCCATTATTGTTTTATTTATGTAATATACATTAATTTATGGGTATTTAAATCTTCATTGAATTATCATTCTTTAATGGGGTGTATGTTTCGTATGTTAACAAATCGGAAATGGAACATTTTCACCCTCCTCTTTTTAAAAGACTTCTTTTTGTTATGTATTTTAATTTACATATTCATATGTTGGGATATGTTAATATATATCCATATTTCTATAAATATTATAACCAAGTGATGAGATAACCTTTTCTCTCCCATCAACTCTTTTTCTGAAATTTTATGTGACGTCGTTAGGCTGCCGAATTTTTGTAAATGAACTTCTTAACCCAACTTCAATTTTTTGGGATAAAATACTAATTCGTGATTATTTCATGCTATGAATATGTGTGAAAAACCTCTGATTTTTTCACACATAATGTCCAATTATATTGAGTATTTTCATATTTTTCACCATTATTATGTAATTGATTTATCCTTAATCTATGGATACAATTTTTATAAGGGATTTCATCTAAATATATATTCCATTTAGAATACATTGTTTTTATGAACCAATTCACTCTAATATGGTGTATAAAATATCCTTAGGAATATTTTAACATGAATAGATTTATTCTTATAAAATTATAAAGTTGTTATTAAATTTTATTCCATAATTATTTTTATTCTATAGTCTCTTATTTCGTAAAAAATTATTTAACTAAAATATCATTTTAAATGATTTAATGATTTATTGTTTCAAATATGTCTCATTGAGGACAATGTTTTCAAAATGGTTTTTAGGATTTATTTATATTGACATTAATGTTTTCAAATTACAATTCATTTAAAAGCGTCACAGTGGTATGGGACACTTTGATTAAAAAATCTCTTTTTAAATGTTTTTAATGGTTTTATAAAAAAAATTATTTCAATATATTGATTTGATATATTGTGATTGGAATGTGGAAATGTTATCTTCCTTTTATTCTGGTGTTATATGTTATTAATATGTTATTTTTATTAAGCATTTTTTACATATATAGGTGGTTCCATGAAAAACCTATGGCGGGTGAGCCCGAGATAGCTCTCCAATGCATTGGGTAACGTGAAAGAGGTAAACATTAATGTTTCTCCATTGAGATTTATGTAATATATTGTGATGGGAATTCCAAAGTAACTCCCTATGTAAATTTGACAGCTACAATATAACTATGTTATGTATACCACAAGTTACCTTTATGATTTATAATTTCTTTGTGTTATTCATAAATCTTATGATTTAATTAGGTAAGTAAAAGAAGTTATGTTTTGTAAGTATTTATGATCTAATGTTTTCATTATTTGTTTTATAACCCTTACTGAGCTATTTATGATCCTCCCAACATTTGAAATGTTTCTCACAGGACATAATGTTGAATAGGGTTAGGGATGGGATCAAGGAAAATTCATGCCATCTAATTCATGGAAGTAGACATATTTCTTTTTTAGAGTTTTTATTTTATGAAAAAAATGGAAACTGAGTAGAAGTTTATACTTTTTAATATTTTCAAATGTAATAGTTATGTCCTATTTCACTAAAACTCTAAATCTAAAATGATCCTCAACATGAATTATTCATTTAATTCAATATTATGTAATGTTTTATGGTAGGCTCTTTATATTTGGAATCAGAGGTCGGTTTAGACAACATTAGGGATTATGAGTTTTCTTTAGAAACATAGTTAGTATCTATGTTTATTATTTCCATAAAATCCATCTTTAATAACATTCTTATATCAAGTAATGTCAGTTACCAATGGAAGTGGGGATCTCAAATGAAATTAATATCTCTTCCTGATTACTTTCTTGCAATTATTATTTCAAAGTCATGTTTGGATGATTGTGAAACTTTTTCAAGAATACAATTATCTTGCAAGCAGTTGTTTGATATATCAAACACCTCCTCTATACCTTGTTATCATTGTGGTTCATGGTTTATATTTAAACAAATCTTATTTCACAATTTTCTCATATTTTCTTGAAAGGTAAATATTATCAAGGAATTTTTAAATATTTTACCTTATCACAAGATTTTGATTCATATTATGATTTTGAAAAAGGTGCTGAAGAAGGAGACCCTTGCGCAAACTATTTATATATTCTTTTACAACATAGTCTCTCAGTACATACTCATGGTATTTTAAAAGGACCATCAATTGAAAATTTCAACTCAAATTTAGTCCGACTATTTTATAGAAATCATTATTTATCAGATGTTATGGAATTATATGTCATACAATATTATTCTCGAAAACTGTTTTTTACACCCATATGACCCATGTTGTATGAGGTGTATTTTGATGAAAGAATCAAATGATTTTGAAGGATATCTAAATCATTGTTTCAATGCATGGACCCTATTCCTATGTGAACAAGACGATGAGGAAACCAAATAGACACCATGGTCAAGGTATGATGTTCTTCATTTTGTGGATTGTTTTATTTTATCATATGGTGGGGAAATAAAAAAAATTTGGCAATATAAATAAGACTTCAATAATTAAAAGGACAACTCGTAGATCGACAAGGGCATGGGAATCAAACCCACAACCGAAAGGGGATAAGAGAACATCTCCTACCACTAGCCTAATTGATGTCCCTAGTTAGTATTCCTTATTATTTTAGTAAAATGATATTATGGAACAATAATAAGTTTATTTTAGGAACATATGTGTTATCAAATAGATATACATTATATAGGATAATTACTTGGCGATTAAGTGATAAAGGTTGTTGTGGAAGACGATCTATCATTTGAGGAAACACTATTTTCCTAAGGAAGATAGAATACTATGGGATTTCAATTGTGGAATAATGGTTGATATTTTTTCCATAGAATCCATGTTTTTATTGTGGAAATATGCCGATTTAGTTTATTTATGAAAATGATTAACCCATTATAGAGAATATGTGATTAGCATAATTACTTTTCAATATGAGACTTTATGGGTAACTGATGTTATTTGGAGATAAATGTTAAGATTTATCTAGGAATAATATGTAATTAAATCCTTATGTGATTCGGGTTTCAATATTAGTTTGGATTACATTTGAAGATTTTTATGGACTGTTGTTTATTTAATAGTCTTTGCTGACCGTAGGGTTTTGTTTGACAAATTTTAGTGATTAAGAGTAGTTTTTCTTTTTGTAACATTTTATCCTTTATTGATATTATATGATCTTGTACTAAAAATTTCCGTTTTGGTTGATGTCTGAAGATAAGGGAAATATATAGTTCATATTTTGTGGATTATAAGATACTCTAGAAGTTGATTCTAATGCTTTTAATGTGACCAATCCATTTGAATAATCATCATTTGGAGAAATTATACATTTTTGGTAGAAATTTAGTAATGTATGAAAGTCTACATGACAAGTATGTATGATTCCTTATGTTTTCAGTTAAGTTCATAAATAAATTCCTCAAATTTATGAAAAGTAACATAAAACAAAAACATCGTCTGTTATCTTTTCTTTCTGCGAAATCAAGGAACGTTGAACCCATCACATGTTTGTGATTTTTTTAGTTGTTAACTTTCCCCTAATCATTTTTTCTATCACTCTCCATCAGAACATGACCATTTTTTCTCTCTTCCATATCATGGTTTTCCTACGTGGAATCCATATATGGGTTATCTCGGGTGACCTTGGTACTTCTCTTTCATTCTTTTAAAGTGATTGACTTACTGATTCTTTTTTGATGTGGGAATTTTAATGAAGTTTCAAAGCCCAGTTTTAAAATTTCAAGGATGCAATTCTCAATAGAGTCGAAGGATGTAACATCCTAGGTAAATAAAAAACATAATTTTTATTCATATTTGTTAATATTTGTGAACTAAATATAAATTCTACATTAAATGGGATGTAATGTTAAATTTCTTACAAAATACGCAACAATGTGTTTCTTTGAAATCTTACATTTCACACTAATGATATAATATTCTTATTTTAAATGATAGTTAACACCTAGTTGTTTTAATGGATGTAATAAATAGAACTAACTGAAAAATGATTATATATGTTTGTTAAATGTTTTTACATTTATCCAATAAAATTTAAAGGGTTAAAATGTGAATGAATCTAATTTTAAACATAATTTACTTTAAAGGTTGATTTACAACATTTTAATGGATAGCCCTATTTAAATATTGTTTTGGACACTTTTATATTTTTCATTTTACAAAATAATATTTTTATTTATAATCGGGACATCAAATTTTACTTTGGGTAAATTTTTTGTATTTTTCTAATAAAATTCATTTTTTATTAATAGTGGAAATTACTATATTTTAAATCAAAAGTGCCTCTTAATATAATTTATTTATATTGTTATATTACCTTTTTAATTGGTTTTAAAGTGTATTTAAAGTATTTTTTTACCATTTAATTCAATTTTGGACATTGGAATTTATTTCACTTTGAAATTGGACATAAACAGTATCAATCTTTTGATTGTTATTGATTCATAAAAACACGCAATTTTTTTATAACATGGTTTAATTTTATAATAATTAATTCAACTTCTATGTTTAAGTTTTTGTAAAATAGACATCATTTTTTAATTCGGAATATAAAATATATCTATTACTAAATTTTTGGTATTTTTCTGACAAACATCAATTTTTATGAATAATGAAACCACAAAGTAGTAGTTAAAAACTGACATTTTCATTTAAATTAAATTTTAATTCTTTTATGGATTGAATTTTGAAAATATGAGATACATGGTTGTTATTAAAAAGTAAAATTTGGTTCAATAATATGAAAATAATGTTTGGTGAATAGTAATTTTGACTTTTATTTACTGATGTTAATGGTAAATAAGGCATTGCAGGGTAAAAATAATATTATAATAATTCAAAATTACCTTAACAATTGTCGTAAACATATTGGAAGACTAATGGCTGACCATGGGAATCCGTGGGTTGATTTAGGGACCCCATGGATCCACATATTAATTAGAAGGACACTTTATTTTAATTAACTTAATGTATAGGTAAAAATGACATAAAAAAATATCACTTTGTAAATTAATTTTTAAATTAAGTTATATAAGTTATCCGTTAGACTGTAAAAATTCATTGAATAGATAAAATTATTTCGTATGCCATGGTATTTTTTTAGAATTTTTAGACATCAAATAAATTAAATTATTTATAACATAATAATGTTGCAGTGTTTTCCTCAATAATAATTGATTTAAATAAATAAGATTATAAATATTGAAATAACATCCAAAACCAGTCCAATAATTATTGGATGAATTTATTTCGACCATGAGTCATCTTATATTCTACCTTAATCATTTTTGGGCCTTTATAAACTGAATATAATTATATAATAAAATAATATCATCAAACATTCCTAAACAGCCCCTCTGCCCCCTTATAAAAAGCTCTAGCTTCTATCCAATTCCTCGCACCTCTCAAGCCTTTTTGATCATCTAAACTCTTCCCAATTAAGCTCCCTACATCCATATCCTCCTCTTCGAATCCATACTATAGGCATCAAGAACTTCAAGAAACCTTTTTGGTACATATCAGAGGGAGTTACCCAAATTAAAGGTAACATATTCTCTTAAATTCTTTTGTTTTATTTTGTTTTATTTTAATTTTAAAACCCCTAAAATCTTATTATTCCTTTATATTATAACAACACCTATATCCTTAATATACTAGGATGTTTTAATGAGATTTATTTTAACAACACTTACACACACCTCCATCTAATGGGTAATGTACATACTATTTCAGTGGGTGGAAAAGTAACACCACAAGAAATGATGATTATTCAATTATCTTCTATCACCTCATATGGTGGCCATTATGATGGAAAAATATTTATATATGATATATATTTTGTTTATGTTTTCATTTTGTTTCTTTATTTTTAATTTATAGCATACCATTATTGTCACGACCCATCCTCGGGGCCCATGCCTTGACAACCCCAAGCCCACCTCCCATAGGCTCGGGGCTGGCGACTAGAAACAAAGGCGTAAATCCCGAAAAAGGGGAAGGCATTGCCTTTATAAAGTAAAACAACCCCACAGAGTAAGCCAGTAGAAGTAATCACTTAGTAAAACTGGGAACAAATGTAAGTGCAGAATGTAAATGGGCCAGAATACAAACCCAAACTGAAAGTAAAATACAACTGGAAAGAAAGTACAACAACTAAAAGTAAAGCGGAAATGTCGAGTCGTCCACTGTAATTCCCACCTGATGTGTTGGTATAGATATCCTCCTCATCTCCTCGGGTCCAGTCATCCGCTCCGTGTACGTCCCGACCAGTGGTCCACCTCTAGGTACCAACTTATCCACAAACCTCAACCACAATCTGAGATGTCCATCGTCTGCATCCAACACAACGTAGTGCGGGCATAGCCCATGTAGGCATGAGAGTATACTACTCAGTAGGGACCCCGAGACCCTGGAGGTATCCTAGAATACACATATGATAATCCACTTGGAAAAATACAATCACAATGTAAAATCCAACACTACTAAGGTATATACCCATACATTTACCTAAGTCATCAATTCCAGTTCAGCTCCAACATCTGAGCCCAGGTTCGATCACGTCCACACAGTATAATACAACCCAATCCACACAGGGAAACAAAAGACAATCCACATAGGAAATCCAGTCAATCATATCGAAGATAAAGATTGAAGGTCATGACTCATCTCACACAGGTATATTTCTTCGTCAGATGATATAGATGATCAGATGTTGCCACTGATTCATCTAAGCTGGGACCCACATAGGATATTAAACCAGCTAAGTTGTTGGACCCACGTAGGATACATGTCTAGCTACTCTGTCGGACTCATGTAGGATACTACAACAGAGGTCAAATACTGTCGGACCCACATAGGATACAAGAACAGTAGTACTACCAGACCCACGTAGGATAAAAGAATAGTAGTAATCGTCGTCGGAACCACGGAGGATTTCAGTACGGTCTTCATCGCTGCTGAGCCCACGGGGGATTTTAGTGCAGTCATCGTCGCTACCGAACCCACGAATGATTTCAGTGCAGTCGTCATCGTCGTCACAGTCGCATACAGCTCTAGGGTTCCCGCACACAGCATGCTCGTTTCCGAGAGGATCTACTCCACGAGCCAAGGGGTCGATACATCAACTCACACGTAGTCTGGAGTTGATATATCCCAAAGTTTTGTCACGCCGATAGGAACTCAACATGAAAGACGGTGCATCAATCAGACGCCCTGTCTGAGAGTTATTGGCTTTTTCGTTCCAGGGGCCCGGTTGGTTTTTTATTCAAAACCAACCCAACTGCATTCCAACTGGGTCCAAACCTCGAGCGGAGTAAGCCAAAGGGTCCTTCTCACTAAGAAGAATCCAAAAAAGTTGATGGCACATCAATCGGATGTCCGAAGCTCAAGCTATAAGCCTTTATGCTCCGAGGGCCTGGTTGGATTCGTGTTCGAACCAACTCGGCCGTACCCAATGTTTTCCAAAACCTTGAGTGTAATATATCGAAACGACCAACTCAATCCAAGGATCTCATCACAACTGACTGTGCATTGATTGGAGGTCTATAGCCGATGTTATGGGCATTTCAACGAACTATCCGATTTTTAGGTGGTATTGGGCCCAGACCGACCCAGCCCAAGACCCACAGGGTCGGCCCAAACCGGGTCAACCCGACCTGGGTCTGAGTCCAACCCATTAGGGTGCGGCCCGGCCCAGTGGGCACGCGCCGGCCCGGCCGGCGCGGTCCGTCCCGGCCTGCGCGGCCCGGCCCGGCCTGGGCTTCCAGTTGGCCTGGCGCTGGCGTGACCCGCGTGGACAGACCGCTCGACTCGGCCGAGCTGTGGTGGATAGGGGTGGTGGGGCGTTTTCCCCCAGATTGAGAAACGGCCCCCGCACGGGGGGCTCACCCTTTGACATCCGGGGGTTATGACCCCTAGGTCTCTCAGAAACTAGTCGGCCAGTTTGGCCGGCCGATGTGTCACCGCGAGACCCCCCTGCGGGTCCCGCCTTCCTTTCACTGGAGGCCGGTGGTTCCAGCCACTACTCACCGCACCACTGCGGCCATAGGTCGCGGCCTTGTCCGACTGGCATGGCGTGACGGCGTCGCTCCCCTCTGCTACGACCCAGCCCCAGCCGCGGTCTTTTCGTGATTCTCTGGTACGACGCGATGGCGCCGCCCCCCTTTGCTGCGGCCCAACCCCGGCCACAGCTTCTTTCGGCTTCAACGGAACGGCACGATGGCGCCGCGCTTCTTTGCCGCATTTCTCCATGTTTATGTGCGGTGTCGTTGCACCACACTGCCTTCTTTAGAGCCACAACAAACACAACAACAAATGGGGAGGAGGTTCGGTCATGTTCTTATGGTCCGACCTCCTCCCGTTAAGTTGATAACAAGAGGCCCAAAAATAAAAGATGAATAGCGGCAAAGAATATTCCATGAACAAAAAAATTCCAAACCCCTACCTCATGTAGTTTTCAAAAAAAGGACGTCGCGAGGAAAGGATGTCGCGGAAGACGGCGTCACGAAAGACGGTGTCGCGGAATGAGGCTCCATACACGTCGTCGGGAATGCTCGAAGAAGAGCATCGTCTCCCTTCCTTTGACACGGGAAGAAGAATGAAGGATGGTGCGTCGTCGTTCTTCTGAAATCGGTGTGACGACGTTCTTCGTCAATGTAGAAATGTCCTTCACTGGAAAGATGAAGTTCTTCCAATGTGAAGAAAGATCCCCACTCTCAACGCAACTATTCAACCCCTAATAAAATAAGGCATTGCCTTATTTTATTACTCATGCCAACCTCTTTTGAAATTTCAAAAGATTACAATCAATTAATTGACTTTAATTGATGAGGGTTTAATAATCCAAATTAAATTTGAGGGTTAACTTTCCATTTAATAAGGGGTGGGTGAGTTACAAAATAAATGCACGAGGGGGAAGATAAAGGGATTTGAAGGGGTGGGGCTCGTGTGGGACCCACTTCACTAATATCCTATATAGAGAAGTTATGATGTAGGGGGTCCCACTCCAACCTCCATGTGTAGCTTTAAACTACCTAGAATAGAAATAACAATTGTAGTACAATATTTTATTTCATTCTTTAGTTAACCCATTTATTTAATAACCTCACCCGAGAAAATGCAACTCCAGAAAAGGTGTTCCCAAGAAATTACTGGAATTTCGGTTTCATCAGTGCCCTTGGAATTCGATTTCGTGCACCGGATCAAAAGGTAGGAAAACTGGCTCGCTCGTTCAATGAATGTACCCGATCTAAACTTCGGAATGTGATTCCGGGCACACCGGGCTTCGAAATCAGTTTCTGTCAGAAACTGCGTACTCGTAAAATCCCCAATAAAATGAAGAAAAAAAATTCCCTTGAAATTTATGGGTCTTTACATTACTACCACCTTAGGTCTTTACATCCTTGAAAAGATACAACACAAAACTAGTGGAAAAAATGATGATACTGAGCACGCATCTGAGCCTCCTGCTCCCATGTAATCTCCTGAAGGTTCTCGTGTTGTAATATGATGTGCACTAGAGGAATCTACCGCCCACGTAGGACTCGCTTCTTTTGATCCTTGATCACCACCGGGACCTCTGTAAAAGTCGCCTCATCGTCAATGTCCAGCTCCCCATGATCTATGATATGTGTCGGGTCGTGCACGTATCTCATCAGCTGAGATACGTGGAAGACGTCGTTCACCCAGTGAAACTGAGGTGGTAGACCCAGGAGATAAGCCACCTCAACTATCATGATGAGAACCTGAAATGGTCCAATGAATCACGGAGATAACATGACGCCCCGACCAAATCTCCGTAATCCCCATCGAGGTGAGACCCTCAAGAAGACGTGGTCGCCATCCCCGAAATCTAGTGGTCTCTGCATCATGTCATCATAAGACTTATGCCAGCTCTGAGTTGTCCTCATCCGCTCCTGGATGACCTAGAACTTCTCTATCATGGCCTGGACCATCTCTGGTCCCCCAAGTGCTGACTCCCCAGGGTCTGTCCAGCACAGAGGTGATCTGCAGGGTCGGACGTACAATGCCTCGTATGGTGCCATCCCGATGGTGGAGTGGTAGCTGTTTTTGTAAGAGAACGCCACCAAGGGCAGGTGGTCCTCCCAACTGAGACCATAGTCTAGGAAACATGCACGGAGCATGTCCTCGAGAGTCTAAATGGTCCTCTCCGTCTAACCATCCGTCCAAGGGTGAAAGGTGGTGCTCAGACGTAGCTACGTCCTGAATGCCTCCTGAAACCCCTTCAAAAGCCGGAAAGTAAGGCGAGCATCTCGATCAATGATGATAGATGATGGAACGACATGAATCCGTACAATATCCTGAATGTAGAGATATCTTAAATTCTCTACTGAGCCCTACTCTCTGATGGGTAATAAGTGGGAAGACATGGTGAGTCGGTCGACTATCACCTAAATGGAGTCGTGACCTCTGGAATTACGTGGAAGTCCAGTCACGAAATCCATACATATCCCATCTCACTTCCCCTAAGGGACCTCCAAGGGTTGTACCATGACTGCTGGTACTTGGTGCTCCACCTTCACCTGCTGGCAGGTGAGGTATCGAGAAATGAACTCTGCTACAGCCATCTTCATACCCATCCACCAGTGTTGTCGTCTAAGATCCAGGTACATCTTCGCCACTCCTGGATGTACCGCTAAACGGGAAGTGTGAAACTCCCTCAGCTCCTCCTCCCTTAAATCAGTTGGTTCCATGGTACGTCCTCTGAAAATGACATTGTGCTCTCCTCCTATAGAGAATCCATCCAGTTCATGTCTTGAGGATATATGTGCATGCTGCGTCTCACAGTCAACGTCCCCACGTTGTGCCTCTCTCGCCCGCTGTATTAGTAGAGGAGTGACTATGAGTTCTGATGAAAGGATGCTCAATCTCTATCCACAAAGGATATCTGTAAAGCGTCTAGATGCTCTATCACATCTCCAAGTATCTGAATTCCCATCCTCCTGCTGAGAGCATCGTCTACTACGTTCCCCTTTCCATTAGTATAGTCTATCTCAATGTCATATTCCTGGAGGAACTCGAGTCATCGCCGCTGTCTCAGGTTCAGGTCCTTCTGCGAGAAGATGTACCTGAGACTCTGGTCGTCAGAGTAGACTGTAAAGCGCTCACCCATCAGATAGTGTCTCCACATCTTTAGAGCGAAGACCACTATTGCCAACTCCAGGTCATGGGTAGCATAGTTCTGCTCATGTTGCCTCAACTGTCGTGGTCCATAGGCAATCACTGCTCACTCCTGTATCAGGACACATCCGAGCCCGGTCCCTGATGCATCGTAGTAGACTACGTACCCTACTCGCTCCTACGGTAGCATTAAGATAGGTGTGTTGTTCAATCTCTGTCTCAGCTCCTGGAAGCTCTACTGACATCTATCTGACCACACAAAGGGTTTCCCCTTCTTCGTAAAAGCTGAGAGCGGTGCTGAATCTCTGGAAAAGACTAGAAAAAATCTCTATTAGTACCCAGATAGACCCAAGAAAATCTACATCTCTGTCACGCTCCTGGTTGGATCCCAAGCTAGAATTGCCTCGATCATCGCATGGTCCACCACAACTCATGCATTAGAGATGACGTGTCCCACAAAGTGGACCTCACGTAACCAAAACTGACACTTCGAGAGCTTACCATATAGATGGTGATCTAGGAGTGAGTCTAGTACAACCTGCAAGTGGTAGGCATGCTCCTCCTCAGTGGTCGAGTATATCAAAATGTCGTCGATGAAAACCACGACAAATCTATCAAGGTATGGCTGAAAGATCATGTTCATGAGATCCATGAACACTTTTGGAGCGTTGGTTATGCAGAAAGGCATAACCAAGAACTCATAGTGCCCATACCGACATCGGAAGGCCGTATTCTACACGTCCTAATCCTGAAATCTGAGTTGATGATAGCCTGACCTGAGGTCTATCTTCTAGTACCACCGTGCTCCCTTGAGCTGATGGAAGAGGTTGTAAATCCTCGGTAGTGGATACTTGTTCCTCATGGTCACCTGGTTCAGGCGACGATAGTCGACACACAGTCACAAGCATTCGTCTTCCTTCTTGGGGAACAAAATCGGGGAAGCCCAGGGTGAAACGCTAGGTTGGATGAATCCCTTGCCCTGTAAGTCCTCCACCTGTACTCACATATCTTGAAGCTCAACAGGATCCATCTGATATGCTGGAGTAGATATCGGGGTTTTCCTAGGGTACATGACATTATAAAAGTCTACCTCTCTGCAAGGAGGAAGTCGTGGAACTTCATCTGGGAAAACGTCTGTATACTGATCCACCACTACAGGAAAACTAGGACTCCGCACATCAACTACTCCTATGAAGAGGCTAGCCAACTGATGAGTGATTGGTTTCCCTCTCCTCTATGTGAGTCCATCCTGTGCTGATAAGGCTCTCTTCTCGTCGGTGAAGGTGAACCTGCTCCCATCGGTGCAAACACATCGCACCTTGCGCCTAATACAGTCGATCTGAGCGTGGACTGTAGATAACCAATCCATTCCCAAGATGACGTCGTAAGGCCTCGACGCCACTACAAGAAGATCAAAGCTAAAGCTCTCTCCTCCTAGAGTATGCTCACACTACCAGAACTAGTGTGTAATTGTCGAGTCTGCTCCTGTAGGAGTCTCTATATATAAGGATAGAGGCAACGACTCTGTCAGAATCTTCGAGCTCCGAACAAGGTCAGTGGCAATAAAAGAATGACTCGCTCCAGTGTCTATAAGAACTGCAACAAGGGTGGATTAAACACAGATAGTACATCAAATCATCTCTGGCACGTCGTGGTCGTAGGCCTCTGCTTCTTGAAGCTGATCCTATCTCTACACACAAGCTCCCTATGGTTGGGGTGGACCCCTAGGTGGTGGTGGTGGTAAAGCCTAAAAGCGTCGCCCACCACCTGCTGCTCGTCCAGATCTTCTACCTCGTCCTTCTACACCCTGCAGACCGCCACGATCGACCCTATGCCTCTTCCTGGGTGGCCCCTTAACCATCTGCTGCTCCTCGCACGGCGGGTCGGGCAGTCACGAGCCATGTGGCCCTACCCGTCGCATGTGTAGAACTGTATTCTCCTCGGAACGCTGGATCTAAACCGGGTGCCCCACACCTCTGAGCCAATGTCCTGAGGTCGTCTGCATGATGGTCTGGTCTTCCTAGACCCATGTGGAGCACGTTGACTGCCAGCTGTAGACGACTCTGCTTCGTGCCGCCCTACGGTAGGTCTCGCTGCTGGTGTAAGATCAGAAAGAAAGCTCTCTACGAGAAGGGCTCACTCCAGTACTCCTACCTGTTTCGGAATGCTGATGGAGATCATTGATGCTCTGATCTCATGCCTCAGTCCCTGCTCGGGGGTCCGGTCCCGGATGAATGGGTTTCGTACCATGTCTGTCGAATAGCACGAGAGATCGGTAAATCTCGCCGACTACTGGGACATCGTCATGGTGCCCTTCCGCATCTATAGTAGCTCCTGGATGAGCACCGCTTGGAGGGTGGCTGGGACGAAATCCGAGAGGAAGAGGCTCTCAAGTCCATCTAGAGGAGATATGCCTCGTCGTGCACCTGGAGCATCAAGATCCACCATCTGCCTACTATCGCGTGTAATAGGCTCGCTGCAAGGATCACCATGAGGTCAGCTGGTGTCCACACTAACCTGAAAACTTGGAAAATCGCCTCCAACCAATCCTCGGCTTCCTAAGGGTCCATCTCCTCGCGGAACATGGGCAGTCTCGGACACTGAATCTCGTGCAGTGCACTAATGTGACGTGCACTCTCAGCGGATGGGGCTGGTGGCATCGATGGCTCGGCAGGTAGAGGTATTGTTGGTGCCTCTACTGTAAAAGGGCCCTACACCGAGGCCCCGTCGCTCGGTTGGTTGTCATCTTGCACAAAGCTCTGAACCCTAGCTGGCTGCCGTCGTGGGGCCATCCTGAAAAGAAACAGGTGTGCCACTTTCAAGACAGTGTACCTGGTGAGCTGACACAAAGAAATAACAATGAAAACTATTGAAACACACATGCAATCAATGCTTTTGTGTATTGAGTCAGAAATCAAAAGTCAGGGTCCTGGTGTACAGATACGTCGGCCACCACACCAACACTGGACTCCCTGGACTAATAACCACACTCAATACCTATAACACTATTGCTACACATTTAAGGATGATCAGATTCCTGAGTTCTTCTGTAGAACCGAACTCCTTTGATACCAATTTTTCATGACCCATCCTCGATGCTCGAGTCGTGACTACCCCAAGCCCGCCTCCCATAGGCCAAGGGCTGGCGACTGGAATCAAAGGCGTAAATCCCAAAAAAGAGGAAGGCATTGCCTTTATAAAGTAAACAAAAACCACAGTGTAAGCCAACAGAAGTAAACACTAAGTAAAACTGGGAACAAAAAGTAAGTGCGGAAAGTAAATGGGCCAGAATACAAACCCAATCTGAAAGTAAAGTACAACTGGAAAGAAAGTACAACAACTGAAATTAAAGAGGCAACATCGAGCCATCCACTAGAAGTCCCACCTGAAGGGTGGGTACAGATAGCCTCCACAGCTCCTCGAGTCCATCCGTCCGCTCCATGTACGTCCCGCCCAGTGGTCCACCTCCAGGTACTGACTGCTCCAGAAGCCTCAACCACGATAAGAGATGTCCATCATCTGTATCCAATACAACGTAGTGATGGAATTTCCCGTGAAGGGGTGAGTATACTCTACTCAGTAGGGACCTTGAGACCCCGAAGGTCTCCCAGAATCCACAAAGGGTAATCTAGAAGGAAATATACAATCACGAAGTAACATCCAACACTACTTAGGTATATTCCAATACATATTACTAAGTCATCAATTCATGTTCGGCTCCAACATCCGAGCTGAAGTTCGATCACATCCACACATGATAGTACAACCCAATCCACACAGGAATGCACAACATAATCCACATAAGAAATCAATTCAATCATATCGAAGAAAAATATTGAAAGTCAAGACTCAGCTCACACATGTATACTTCTTCATAAGGTGATAGAGATGTTCATATGTAACCATTGATTCATCTATGATGGGACCCACGTAGGATACTATACCAGTTATGCTGTCAGACCTAAGTAGGATACAAGCCCAATTACTCTTTCGGACCCACGTAGGATACAACAACAGAGGTCAAATACTACTGGACCCACGTAGGGTACAAGAATAGTAATACTGCCAGACCCACGTAGGATACAAGAACAGTAGTCATCGTCGTCGAACCCATGGAGGATTTCAATACGGTCTTCATCGCTGCCGTACCCATGGATAATTTCAGTGCAGTTGTCATCGCTACCGAACCCATAGAGTATTTCAGTGCAGTCATCATCTTCATCACAGTCAAATCCAGATATAGGGTTCCCGCACACAGTTCGAAGTTGATGTATCTCAAAGTTATGACTCGTCAATAGGAACTCAACACGACAGACGACGCGTCAATCGGATGCCCGGTCTGAGAGTTATTGGCTTTTTCATTCCAGGGGCCCGGTTGGTTATTAAGTCTAAACCATCCTGACCGCACAACAACTGCGTCCAAACCTCGAGCGGAGTAAACCAAAAGGTCTGTCTTACTATGAGAATCCAACAAAGACGATGGCACGTCAATCGGACGTCTAGAGCTCAAGCTATAAGTGTTTCCGCTCCAAGGCCCCGGTTGGTTAGATGTTCGAACCACCCCGGCCATATCCAATGTTATCCAAAACATTGATTTTAATATAACCAAACGACCGTCTCGATCTGAGGATCACATTGCAACTGACGGTGCATTGATCGCTGGTCTGTAGTCCATGTTACGGGCATTTAAACGAACTGTCCGGTTTTTAGGGGTTTTTGGGCCCGGACAGACCCGGCACAAGACCCCTTGGGTCGGCCCAAACCGGGTCGACCCGTCCCAGGTCTAGGTATCGGCCATTAGGGCATGGCCCGACCCAGTGGGTGCAGCCCGGACCTGCCTGGGCGGCCCGTTGAGCTGGCGTGGGCGCGGCTCGCGTGTCCAGAGAGCTCGGGTTGGCCGAGCTGTCGCGGAAAGGGGGGGGGGGGGGCTGCCCGCCTTATTGAAAAATGGCACCAGCATGGGGGGCCAGCCCATTGACATTTGGGGGTTACAACACCCGGGTATCTGGGAAACCGTCCGACCAGTTTGGATGGCCGATGTGTCAGTGCCTGACCCCCTTACGGTTCCCGCCTTCCTTGCACCGGCGGCCCGCGGTTCCGCCCACCACTCCCCGCACCACCGCGGCCATAGGCGGCAGCCATGTCCGACCGGCGCGGCTCGACGGCGCCGCGCCCCTCCGCTTTGGCCCCACTCCGGCCGCAGACTTTTCGTGATTCTCCGGCACGGAGTAACGGTGTCGCGCCCCTTTTTCATGGCCCGACCCCAGCCGCGGCTTCGTTCAGCCTCAACGGCACGACGCGATGGCGCCGCACTTCTTCACCGCATTTCTCCATGTTTCTGCGCGGTATTATTGCTTCGTGCCGCCTTCTTTCAAGCGGCAAAAAACACAACAACAATGGGGGAGAAAGGTCGCCTGTGTTCGTGTGGTCTGACCTCCTCACGTTAAGTTGATAACAAGAGGACCAAAAATAAAATACGAAGAACGGAAAAGAATATTCCATGAACAAAAAAATTCCAAACCCATACCTCAAGGAGTTTTCAAACAAAGGACGTCGTGGGGAAAGGATGTCGCAGAAGACGATGTCGCGGAACGAGGCTTCGTACACGTCATCGGTGAACACCCAAAGAATTGTGGCATCACCCTTCCTTTGACACGGGAAGAAGAACGAAGGATGGTGCATCGTCATTCTTCATAAATCGGTTTGACGGCGTTCTACGTTGAGGTAGAAATGTCCTTCGCTGGAATGATGATGTTCTTCCAATGTGAAGAATTCTCCCCGCTCTCAACGCAACTATTCAACCCCTAATAAAATAAGGCTTTTCCTTTTTTATTACTCATGCCAAACCCTTTTGAAAATTCAAAATATTACAATCAATTTATTGACTTTAAATGGTGAGATTTAATAATCCAAATTAAATTCGAGGGTTGACTTTCTATTTAATAAGGTTGTGGGAGAGTTACAAAATAAATGGGCGAGAGGGAGGTTAAATGGATTTGAAGGGGTGGGGCTCGTGTGGGACCCACTTCAATAATATCTTACGTAGAGAAGTTAGGATGTAGTGGGTCCCACTCCAACCTCCATGCATACATCTAAACTACTTAGAATCGAAATAAAAATTGTAGCAAAATATTTTATTTCATTCATTAGTTAACCCGTTTATTTAATAACCTAACCCAAGAAAATGCAACTCTAGAAAAGGTGTTCCCAAGAAATTACCAGTGCTACGGTTTCATCAGTGCCCTCGAATTTCGATTTTGTGCACTGGTTCAAAAGTTAGGAAAACCTGCTCGCTCGTTCACTGAACGTACCCGAGCTAATCTTCAGAAATTGATTCCGGGCACATCGAGCCTCGGAATCAGGTGCCGTTAGAAACTTCATATTTGTAAAATCCCAAAGAAAATTAAGAAAAAAATTTCCCTTTAAATTTACATGTATTTACATTTTTGGTTTCCATTAAGAGTAAACATGATAATTTCATTTGAGGAAGCACGGTCTACCGCCCCCTCAAAGTGATATGACACATTCATACCATACGTGATACATATAAAGGATTGAGTTGTTGAAATTATATATGATATTATAATGGATTTATAATATAACTATGTATCATTGTATTATTATTCAATTAAAATACTAAATTGAATAGAAAATAGCGTTCAAGCGTACTTACGACTTACCTTTTCCATGAACGGTGAATTTCTTTTCTTATCCCCAAATGTTATGTACTGCTATAAATACATAATTATACAATATATTTATGATATATAAGATATATAAATCATTAATATCATTTTAGAGATAATTTACTCTTGACCACATGGACAATTTGTAAATATAAGGTGTTCATTTTTTTCACAACTACCAAATAACGATGAAACGATCATTATTAAAATAAATGATTACATATTGTCTATAACATGGTAATAAGTGATATAAAAGGAATAATAAAATTGAAAAATTGTTATTAATCAAGTATAAATTAACTTTTTTTTTACTATTCATGATAAATAAGGAACAAACAAGATATGTTGGACACGTGGTATGAGATTTCTTATCTCGCTTTCAATTCTGTGAGATTTCCACTATTCTCCACTTATTTATTAAATATTGTGTATTGGGTACTGCCATGTGATATATGTTATCATGATTATATTTATATTCATGGTTTTTTATGATTAATTTGGTGGTTATTAACTTTTGTTCATACGGATCGATTGATTTCAATGTGGTAAGGGGTTTTCATCTCACTTTTTATTCCTGTGAGATTCATGCTATATTTGGCATTATTTCATTTTTTTTGTGGATTTAATTCCCATGATTTTATTATTTATTTTATATAATTTAATTTATTGGTATTTACATCTTCATTTAATTATCCTTCTTTCATGTGGTGTATGTTTCATATGTTACCAAATTGGAAAGGGAGCCTTTTCACCCTCCTCTTTTTAAAAGATTTTTTTATTGATATGTCTTTAAATTTTCATATTCTTATGTTGGGATATGTTCTTATAATTCCTTATTTATATAAATATTATTTCCAAGTGATTATATTCCCATTTCACTCTCATGAAATCTTTTTCCGAAATTTTATGTCACGTCATTAGGCTGTTGATTTTTTTAAGCGAACTTTTTCAACGAATGTGAATTCATTGGGTTAAACATCCTATTCTTGATTATGTCGTGATATGAATATGTTTGAATAAACTCTGATTGATTGAAATTTAAGGTCCACATATAATGAGTGTATTCTTATTTTTCACACATTATTATGTAATTGATTTATCCTTAATCTAGTATACAATTTTTATAAGGGATTTCGTCTCAATTTACATTCCATTTAGACTTCATTGTTTTTATGCACCCATTCACACTTATATGGTCTATATACTATCAGTTGTCTTATTATATTATTAATACCGTTATTATCATGATATTATAATGTTCTGATTAAATTCTCTCCCTCCATTATTTTTTATTCTAGAGCCTCTAATTTTGTTAAAAAAAATTAACAAAAATATAAATTTTAATGTTTTAAATATTTATTCTTCCAAATATTAATCATTAATGTACATGTATTGAAAATGTTTTTTAGGATTTATTTATTTATAAATTAATGTTTTCAAACGATAATTAATTTAACATCATCAATGTAGTATGAGACACTTTTATTCAAAAATATATTTATTAAATTTTATAAATGGCTTAATAAAGCATTGCATATATCAGTATATTGATTTAATATATTGTTATTGGAATGTGAAAATGTTACCTTTCCTTTATTCTTTAGTCATATGTTATGAATATGTTATATTAATTGGTCATTTTTTACGTATATGAGTGGTTCCGTGATAAATCAAGGGTGGGTGATCCCGGGATAGCTCTCTAATGCATTGGGTAACGTGACAAAGGTAAACTTTAATGTTTATACTAAGAGATTTAGGGAATATAATTTGATGGGTATTCCAAATTACTCTCTATGTAGCTGTGAATGCTAAAATTTAATTATGTTATGTATTCCACAAGTTACCTTTACGATTTATGATTTCATTGTGTTATTCATAAAACTTTTGACTTTATGAGTTAAGTAAAATAGTTTTTGTTTTGTATGTATTTCAGAACAAATGTTTTCTTTCATTGTTTTATAACCCTCACTGAGATTTTTATTCTCCTCCCATGTATTTAAATGTTTTTCATAGGACATAAAGATAAAATGGGTCATGGATGGGGTTAAGGAAAAGTCATGCTAGACATGTTTCTTTTTAAGAGATTTTATTTTATAAATAAAATGGAAATTGAGTTCAAGTGTTTACATTTTAATCTTTTGAGATGTCATCGTTATGTCCTAATTTTCTAAAACATGAAACCTAAAAATATCCTCAATGTTAATTATTATTTTATTTCAATATTATATAATGTTTTTAGGTAGTGTCCTTATACAAAATAATTTGAATATATTTTAAATAATTTTTATTCATACAAACATGAATAACATAGTTTAGATAATTCGATGAAACTAATACCACTAATAAATGATTCAATATATTTCCCACCACAACATTAGTTACACAATTAATATAGAAAATTGAACTATTATAGGAATCATTATTAATAAATTGATTAGGTCTTATGGGGGAAGAGATGGTTTAAATATCATGATTAGTATAATAAAAAAAATGTAGTCAGGCTCTATTAATAATTACACAAAATTCAATTAATGGTTGGTCATCCACATAATTTTGTTTAGTGATGATAGAAATATATATTTCTCATCCAATAAATGAGTGCGAGTCATGTTAATAACTCAAAATCAAAAAATTATAAATGGATTTACCTTGTATTGACATCGAATAAAAACACATTCACTTAATTATAATTTATTTTCCATTATTCTAATAATAAAATAGTTGTATTTATTATATGACTCCATAATAATTTATATTTTCAAAATGTGTTCACACATTTGATGTACTAAGTTGATATTCTATTTTCGTGGTTACCATTACATCATCATGTTATGTTTTCATATTCATTTACCATTCAGTTATTACAAAAATCTACAAATTGATAAAAAATAATCTATATTCATGATCCACAAAATTAAGACTATTTTCCAAATATATTATTTTCTCATAAAAAGAGATTGAATATAATCACAATGTAGTAAATATTAATGATTATTAAAATTTACTAAATAATAATTTTGTTAACATATTACAGTAATTCTATTACCTTTAAATTTTACAATGAGGAATTTTCATTTTTATGAAATGAATCCCTCTTTATCCAAGAAAAATAAACGATGATGGGTATTTAAAATTTTATTATGTTCACTAAAAAATGGAATTATTTCCTCGAATTTATATAGCTACATGAGATCAGATAATATATACAAGTAAATATAATTACATGATATTATCATAAAAATTATAATACATTAACAAAACTAGGAAATGATCCAACTCTCTCAATTTAATGATTAATTTAGTCCATTTATATGATCCCATAATTCCCATTGATTAGGGATGTAATGAGAAACTGGGTACAATTTTCCATAATTTATTTTCATATTTTTTTCATTGTTCTATTCCATCTTGTAGTCAAACTAGACATATAAATTGAATATAAATGCATTTATTCTTATGTCATGTAACCTTTTTTGATAGTAACATTTTGATGATTCTTATTATATACAAAAAATATATTTTTAAATATATTTTTTCATTGGATACTTCTAATGAAAATCAGTTTCTCTTGTACGAACAATTTGGGTTGTAATATGGACTTTTAGATGAACAATCATGGAACAATGAAGGAGGAGGAAAATTATCTATATTATATAAATATAATATCACCACTAGGAATGTTTTTTGCAACATAGTTAATGAAAACATATTATCACATTGGTCTCAAAAAAATTGAACTACTGATAGTTTCTAGAATTAAATTATTGGATAATATATGTTGTATTTCTATTGGAATCTACATTTGAAGATGGATGTGATAATCTTGATTCATAAATGATTCATAATAAACAATATTATGATAAAATGGTTTTAAATTATTCTAAAATGGAAATATTTAACATTATTAGTATATAATACCTTGAGACTTTTTAGTTGGTTCCATAAAATAAAAATTAAATGGAACATACCATTTATATTCACTAATATAAACAAGATTAAATATTGGATTAATACCTGAATCCACCATGTCACACTTTTATCAAAAATAACCTTTTTATTTCCACTGAAATATATATTAATTGAACACAACATTTCACAAATATTTTTTTTCAATGTTCATTTCGTCTTGAAAATGATGTAGTGGGTTAGTTGAACAATAAAGAAATACAAAAAAGGTTTTTTATGTTAAATTTTAATATTTTTCAAAGGAACAAAAATATCTAATTTTAAAATTCATCTGTACATTATCGCATGAAAAAGTACACTTGTTTATATTTATTAAGTAAATAAGTTCAATACATAACATGAGGATGATTTCTAGTCTCCACGATATAGTGGATCCTTCAATGATTATTCCAATATGGATGATTCATTAGAATAAATAATCAATTTAATAAAAAAATAAAGCTATGTCGATATTTAAGACTTTTAGATGTTGTATTATTTTTAAAAATAGAACATAAATGTTTTAACATCATGCTCCCATGAGAAAAAAAATTCATATGCCGAAAAATAATATATAATCAACATATGTGTATCATGAATATGAAATGTTTCTTTTTAAAAGGATTAAATTGTGTGTACATATACATTACAAAGTTGATTTAAATATTATATTCAAGGAATTACATGTACATCTATATCATTTCAATTATTGTAAGGCCTATATATTAGTATAATCATGAATGTATATGGTTTTTCATATAAATCTATTAAAAAATGTAATAAATGTGTTTGAAAAATATAAAAATGTTGTGAGAAGTAAGAATCCGAAAAATTAGATTAAGGCCATCATATGATTGACCCAACCTCCACTTATCCATATTAGCTACAATAGCAAGACATCGAGCAACAACTGTCTTCCACTATAATCCCTTATATGTATAAAATAAATCACCATTATCTTAATTTTTCATAGTATTATTCAATAAATTATTTATTTATATTTCATCAACCATTAATAGATTTAAGAGTCTAGGAATAAATATGAAAATTGATATTAATTTCTAGGTCATAAGGGATTGTGCTCCATCAATGTTTTTATTCTATAGGGATGTGGAAAATATTATAAAATCATTTGTTAGAATTTTCTTCTCTTAGTATGTTGTAATTATTTCGGAAAGGTTCAATTCGTTGTTTATAAATTCCATGTTCATAATGTAATTTTGATGAGATATAATGGTTTGAGTGATTCTATACATCATCCAGAAGTATGTCCCTCAAAAAAGTATAATGTTAATCATTAGATGTATTAGAAACCACATTCATGGAATTCCTATGATGTGGTAACATTATAAATTCAAGGTCATTCAGTTTAAGACAGTGATTACATACTAAAATCATCGAATTATTAGTCAATTTTTTCACCCATGCAACATAATCATGTTCAGTTTATTCATCATGTGTGTGATTGTATGAAACAATTATTGGGTAACAATCCATTCTATCCTATAACTAAGAATAAAATAAATCTATTCATCTAATAAACTCCCCAATTTATCCCACTCGTTAAGATCATGAACAGTATGAGATTTCATTTAAATCATTATTATCAATCTAGAAAAAAATTATTTCAATATAATTATTTATTTGTAGTGGGAAAATTCTTGATGATTTTACTATGGTATTCTGACAAAATTATTTCCAAGAATGTTGTATAAACAACATCTGATTAATTATTGATTAAAAAAATTAAAGTATCCTCAATTTATTTTTAAACCACTCATGATATGATCAGTTTCATAAATACATCTTATATACATTCTATTAAAAAAATGTAATATGTCTTATTGTAAAAGCAATGAAATAATAATAATGTAAAATAAAAAAAATTAAGAAATATTAATTAGTCACCTTATATAAATACATAACTGAAAGGATAGTATATTTGAAAATTAAAATATAAAATTCATGAATATATTAAAAATATAATGATACTAAATAAATATTTTATGTGATAAAAAAGGTGTGATGAAATGTTAAAATGTTAATAGTATTTGTTTGAGATATAATATTTATCAAATGAAAAGAGTAATGAAAACAAGATTTAAATCAATGCATTTATTCTGTGTGGTATAAATTTTATTTGGGATGATTTTAATGCATATTTGAAAAAAAATATTTTTTTTTGATAATGAATAAAATTTTAAGTGTTAGGGGTCTCCATCATGATTTGTCCAAATATCACTAATGAGCTAATCCCTATTCCCAAAAACATCATCATATATTAATAATAGTTTATTTGATTTCTAAATACCAATAATATTCTTTATTGTTGCAAATAAATAATATAGTACGAAACCCTCGTGTATTTTTGGTCAATATGGAAAAATTTTAATAAAGAATAAAACATTTAAATTGTTTGAAAGATTGATTTTCCCACAAATAACATGTAATTTAAAATCATAAAATAATAAATAATGAGTTTAAACCCACCCAAATGTGTGAATTTTTTTTACATAAATCAATAGTGTGAGGATCATAATAAGGGTGAGTAACTCATCCACATGGAAGTCACCTTGAGAGACCTGTCTTGGAAAACAATCATAATTCAAACTATAATTATATATATCCCATTAGTTAATGAATTAAAAAGCGATCTATAGAATGAAAAAAAATATTATTTAAAATTTATCCATAAATATATGTTTTGATAATCCATGTTTCTATTTCACACATGATGCTTTAGAAATATAAGAAGAAAATAAATGTTTGAAAAATAACAACCATAGTGTTTTAGACCTAGAATAAAAATTAAATTGATGGAAGGTAGAAGAGTAGAATAAAATTAAAATATCTAATATAATATTTAAGTAGAATATAATTAAAAGATATAATGTGGAGACATCTCTACTGATGGGGAAGAAATTCAAACACCTAATGCTTTAAGGGTATTCTGGATTTTAATGTGAATTGTAGAAAAGTTCCCACAACTAAGTAGCTGTATATAAGAGGAAACATCCAATAATTTTATAACATCATAAAAAATAAATAAATTGACCATGACAATCCATGTGCATCACACACAAAAACATCATCATTTATAATAGAAATATAGTAACATATATCTAATAAAGTACAATTTATAGAAATGATTACTAGAAAAAAATTATAACAAAATATATTTCTACAATCTTTGATTAGTAATAATAATCTTTATTTGTTGAATCTGGAAAAAAATAAACCATAAAAATCAAAGTCATAGTTTTATAAATTGATAAAATGGTAAATTGTTCCTAGAAGATGATATTATCAATTCAAAACTCATTAAATTGATTTTGAGGAATATAATAGTTAAATGGAATCCATCTATGAACATATTTGGATGGAAAAGATGATAGAATGCACTCATATGGCTCAATGTTAATGGGATTCAAATTTTATGTGGGGTAGGATGCGATAGGAATTTTTAGAGAATTCTATACCATTATCTTTAAAATCCCTTAGTATACCATTAATGTTTTTTCATATTACAACAGTTACATTTAAAAATTTCTATAGCTATGGGCACTGAGTACTCAGGATGAATTTTTCCAATTAACTAATAGTATTTCCTACCATAAGTGATCCTATAAAAATATTTTAATAAATGCATTGGTATATCATTCAATAATTCATCACATACCAATTTTTTTATAAACCATTGGTATTGAGGGATCCATACCGATGGTTTTCAGAAAAAAATGGTATAGGTCAATTGGTATATCATACCTTTCTAATATGGTTGGTAGGGAAGATACCCTCTTGAGGGAGTTAAAAGATATATTCATATGTTATTACATGTCTCACGTCCATAAAATAATAACCCAATCCTATTTTAGATGCATCCTAGATATAATTAATACCCAAAACTAGATTTTTATGAATCAAAATCAGAACTGAAGACAATATTACCTGCAGTTCCTAAAATACTCTGACAATTATCAATCCACTCAATAATTACACCATTACGGGTAAAATTAATAATCAGATATGCAGTAATTGAGATTTGGTGAACAAAACACCGATAATAAATATCCTTCCATTGGAATTGTTGAATATAAAATTCATTTTGCGATGCTCCAAAAGACATAAATACCAATAGCTTCTTTAGATCTAATATGATTTCTCTCACATTTATAAAATGTACAAAAAAGTACTTCATAAATCCAAAAATGACATTTATATTCATAACATATATAAAATTTACCTTCAATATTATAATTATGATGTCTAAATAGTATATGTGATCCTCCAATGGGTTAGTGTAAAAAAATATCATCCACAAACATGATATCAAAAGAGTCCATGAACTGAGGAAACATCATGTTTATCTACACCATAAAAATATTATAGTTGGTGACACCGAATGACATAACAAGAAAATTAGAATGTCCGTACATTCACATTAATTATTTCGTAGGTGTGCCATATTCTCAAATAGACAATTAGTGCTACCCTAAATAAAGGTAAATTCATTGGATTCCAATGATCTACTCTATATTAATCAATGAAATCAGAAATCCTTGAAATGGGATAAGTGTTATTGATTGTCTCTAAATTTAAAATTCAATATCATATATAATTTTTAGGCTATCATTTTACATCATAGGAAATAATGTAGACACAAGCCTTCGTGAAATTCATGGAATAATAAATCTATTCTCCTTTTCATCTGTATGTTGGACATTATGATCTACCAACTCTACTATCACAATATGATAATATTGAATAGAAAATGTAATTGTATGAAGTTTAATGTTTCTTGGTAAACACGACCACTATTAGTGGTGGTAAGATAAAAAATCCTCTAGAAATACATGAATGTATGAACATTCGATTATAATAAGTGAGCTGCTCAAACAAGGATAAATTGGATCTAAGAATAATTCCATCAATATACATGGGATCACACTACAATATGTAATAATATCCCCCAATCTCCCATACTATGAATTTCAATCCCTTTTAAATGTATGATCGATTCCATAAAGATATATAAATTAAACATGATAGTAATAATAATCAATAAGGGGAAGATCTTCTATTATCCAACGTGTGCCAATAATCAGGTCAAATATATAAATATTTGGAACCATGAATTCTTACTCAATTAGAATTTTTTATTTAATTATTTGACATTGTAAACATATGAAACCATTCATGGAAGTTTTCTACAATGGCATGGATTCAAACATCAGGAATAGTAGAATCCTGAAACAAATGTGTAACATGTATGTTATCATTTATGTTCTAGAAGAATGCGTATCACATTCATCAAACAATGCACGAATTATAAAATATAAAATAATAATATATAAATTTAGCATTTTCTTACATCAAATTCCATTGTTGTATACACCTTTGAGTAAATATAACAAGTCATGGATCCTATAAATGATTTAATACACACATTATCATCCCTCTTATCCTATCTATATGACCCAACATCATTAGAATAATCATTACAAACCATAAAAACAATGATTATTGAGTATATAGCCTTACTACATTGGGACATCCTTTAAAAAATTGATTCATATGTCCTGTTTTTGAACAATAATGATAAATTATGGTAGTTCTTAGATAATTTTTCCTTGTATGAATAATTCCACCATATTGATGGAAAAAAACATTCTTATATCTTAAAAATACCCCAAAAATAGTCCAACTGAAAAATCTCATCCCTTGTGCCTCATTTTTTTGGCTAGATGTTACACCGAGGGTAATAACAATTTAGACAGACGCTCCCCATAAACCTATTTATCAATCTATGTAATCCTATTCTAAATCATTCAAATCAAAATCCTATAAACAATTATAAATAATATGGGAATTTGTATTTACCAAATATCATCTCTTACCCCCTTGTTATACTCCCAAAACATAAGGTAATAATTGGTGTATATCTCCAAAACCCAGTGCACTGACTCATTAAAATGAGTGGAATACTCCTGAACTATATTCTCTCCTTTATATAATGTAATAAATTACGTGGTAACTTCTACTCAAAATGTATCATGATAAAAATTTGGGATGAGTATTTTCCTAGAAGATACCTGGGTGATATCATCTTAAAACATAACATTTCTAAAAAACATCAAATCACCTCCCTAATCCCTCAAGTATATATGTGTGTAAAATCACCATAGATTCCATAGGAGCCCTGAAAAATATAAATATAATCCTAGTCATCTTCTTAAATTATTCGGATTCCTTGTATATATTTCCACTATAGAATATAGATAGGCACAACATAGTAAATATTGAACTGTGATCCACTATTCTTCATGGGTACACAACACCTTTTGAACAATATTTATAATATTTTCTATTGTTGATTCAAACAATGAAGGGTCAATAAAGGGATTCACTTGTGGACACTATCACTTTGATCCCTCACTCGAATGTGTAAGAACACTTCTTGGATTTTTTTTATAATAATCAAAAGATAAAATTAAATAATTCATGAGAATAATTCCAAAATTATATTACCATATTTATGTTTCTAAATCAACTCAATAAAAAAGCAGAATACAAAGAAACTATGATACTTTATGAAATAAAATAAACATAATGAGGGAACTAGTCCATTTAAATATACCCCATATATGATTCACTGAAACAACCTAAACCAAAAACTTCATACATTTAAAAAATTAAAATTCCCCTTTAACTATACATCATAGAACCCAAAAAAGGGGATGTTTAAACAAGAAATTAGGTCGTGCCTTCTCTACGACCCCAATTTGTATCAAACTGTCTCATGTCTAGTTGAAAAGACCATGATGAATAGTTTTCAACACGGTGAGATATAGTGGAGAATCACAAGATTCATAAAAAAATGAAGACACATAACTAAACAACATAGAATAAAGTAATAAATATCCCTAAGACATAAAAATACATAAAAATATTTCAAATTAGAAATAAAAAATTATACCAAAATAAATAAATCTTTATGTGACCATCCACCAACACTATATTATCCCACTATGAATGAAATGAATGATAAGAAGACCTTGAGTAATAAAAGAATCTCTACACTTGCCATGTGTCCTATTAAATATGTATTAGAATCTAAAAAATGATAATGTAGTGTGTGAACACATATCCCAGAAGGATACCAGCAATGAATCTATAATATTTATATTATAATAAATTCATATGTTCATAATATGAAATTAACACAAGTTTATAATTATTTTTCTTAAATAAAGTTTTTTATTCATTCTATAAATTCATTCCATATTAAACAAATCCATGAAGAAGTCATGTATAATGGAAAGGAGGAATAAATTGGGTAAAATATTCATGGGTAAAATATAAGATAATCCGAAGAGAAAATATCAATGAAAAAATCCTTAATGTGATAAACCCTGTATGAATAAAAAAACATGCCATTTGGAATGTAGCATATGTGAATACATAACAGACATAAAATATTCCTAAACTAAGAATTTATTTATTCTCACTAATATTTATTTCTTCCACATAATTTAGATATCAAAAAACCTATATTATTATTACACAAACTTAAGTAAAATATCCATTTCATAATATCCACATGTTTCGAAATCTGATGAGGTTGTCACAACAAATAAAAAACCGTTCTCATAGTTAATTAAAAAATTTATTAGCAATGAAACCCAATTTCAAAAGAAATATATAATTAAAACCTAAATAATTTAAAAAAAACATGTTAAGATTAAAATAATAACTTTCATTTAAAAACCAATCCAAATTGAATTTATCATATATAAATTCACTAATTATGATCAATTTCATCGATAAAAAATGATTGAAACCTATCGAACTTTGATATTGTAGATTTATATATACTTTTTCCCTTAAAGATGTTGAATGAATGAAAACTACAAAGGATCAATAGAAAACAACAACCACTCAATATCAAAATCACAAAACCAAACCCAATCAAAACTACAACTAGAGTCAACGATGAATTTGTAATATGACTTAGTAGGGATAATAATCATGACTGACACAGGAGTAAAACAATCAACTAAAAAATATAAAAGGATTATGAACCCCATAATTTCCCAAAATGACCATAAAATTTGACAAAAAAACATTGACATCAGTAAAAAATTTTCAGGATTTGAGTGTGAATTAAACTAATGACTTCATGAAATAATTATATGAACCCCTTCAAGAACATAATTTTTATGATTAAAACCCATAAATAAAAATGCATTTCTTCTTGATAAGTTACTATATAATGATGTTTTATCAATTTGAAATGGTTTATCATCTTGTTAATTTTCATGATTTAAACTAAAATCACATCATGTGACCAAAAATTAGATCACATTGTGGAACCCATTCATAACAACAATATGTACTATATTTAGTACATAGTCCAATTTTTTACAAAAAAAATAATTTATTCCCAGAATTGATGCTCTATAAACCCTAGCTGAAACGTCTAAAACCATATATAATTTGATAATAATACACCATTTATGCAATCAAAAAACAACGTAGACATTTATTCATTTCCCCCAACAATGTCTCTCAATCACTACGAATCCCACAATTCAACCATATAAATAGGAAAACCAAAAAAAGAGTCAAAATATAAATGAATAAAGGTAACTTTTTTTATATTTATTACATATAATATGTTACCATAATTCACAAATATAGTATCTATAGGATTTTATCAACCATAGATTCCATTTGAATTCATAAAATCATCAAAAATTATATGGAGAAACCACTAATCATCTATTCTCATCCTCCGGTGTCAAGAAAAAAACTCTTTTTTCTAGTGGGGTGGTCATCCTACCTCTTACACCATTTGTGGTTATAGTTCTCATTATCTCCACCCACATATCAAAACACAACTAAGTCCATCATTAAAATAATAATATGTATAATTTTTATGTATATTTAATAAATCCAGATTTTTAATCACCAATTAATTCATCTATAAACCTTTATATACCAATATCATGCTCCAATGACAAATAATGTAAAGAATGGTGATGTCAAAATGAAATAGAACAATATTATATCATAATTGGACGATTATATCCAAGCCAATAATCATAAATTTGTCGAATCCAAGTGTATAATTCAATCACAATATATATATATATATATATATTATGTGGTTCAGTAAGTGAAATTAAATTTTGTGATAAGTAATAAATGATAATAATGAAAAAATTTAAATACAACCCATTCGTAAAAATATATAATGTGAATAAATATAAAAAATAAAATTTCTAACATCATAAATAAATTGATCATTTTTATCAATGAATATATCATTGATGGAGGTGTTTATCCTGCTATGAAATTCTTTATTTTATTAGTATGATATTTCAAATATATTTGGATTCATTTTTTATGGTTCTTATTGGTTACATAATGGGGTATTCAAGGAAAAGGGAAGATAATTTTGAACACGTGGAGACCATGATGAGAATTTTGAGGGATTATTGTTTGTTTTACATATTATGAAAGTGTGTTTTTTGGATTCAAGAGGTACATTATTGTGGCCAATTAATCTCCAAAATAGGTATTACTCTGCTGTCATAAAATATAAAAAACTATTATATCTTAGAAACCACCAAACAATGTCTTCTAGTTATGCAATTTTCATTGTCATGTAGGTTAGTATCGACGCATCATGATTTTGTTGTCTAGCCTAACAAATTACATATTTTATATGAAATAGTGTTCCATTAAAATCAAAAAAGGAAACCCAGAAGCCATATTAAGAGAATAAATTTCTCCTTACATTGACATAGATAATGATATTTCGTGAATCTGGCCTAGGGTACATGGTTTATAGTGATGTTTTAGGATTGGGGTTGTGATGTGTTCTTATTTAGGGAGGTCATTTTGTTTTTCACGGATTGGAGAAGTCGTGGTTTATTGAGAAGAATAATCCAACTAATGATTTGGTATTAGCTTCCACAGTCTATTCATTAAAGACATGGAATCATTACCACTTTGGTGAGAAATTTATTTTGTTTATGAATAATATTAGTTTGGAACATATTTCATTACAATGTTATTTCAATATATGGAAAACAAAATGGATGGTTTATTACCTAATGAATGACTCTAAGATGATGTATACAATGGATAAAGCTACTTTTGTCAAAGTTTCATTAAAAAAAGTCGTATATCAAGAAAGAAAATGAGGTTTCAGATCACTTTCAGTTGATTTTGATGATAGGTGGCCTTCAATTGTATTGGGAATTCAAAGGATGTGTTGTGGGATTCATTCTATTTTCTTCGGTTTCTAATTTAGTGAAGATGGTTAAAGAGGACTAAATATTTTATTCATAATGTTTCCTATAATTTGAAAACACAATAGTGGGGAGACCATTAGGTAGTGGAATGTGGATAATTCATCAGTTTTGTATTGAATAGATTAGATGGTAAATCCAATGGATTATCATAAATAACATATGCATAAATACAACCATTTTAGATAGGTTGTTCATCCTTAAATATTGAATATGTATATGGGATAGAAATTATAGTTTTTGTTCGTCGACATGAAAAGGAATGTGGTTGAGTTTGTTTAAAGATTCCACACTTTTTAGTAGGTTAGTAAATACAATCAATAACTAGAATTTATGTTATAGTCAATAATTTTTCATCTTTACTAATGGGAGGATATAGACTTGGATTTTATAAATGGTCTCCAATGAATGGTTACAAAACATGAAGACATATGGGGGATACAGGATCGACTCATAATTATTGACCATTTCATTTTTATTCATGAATCTCATATAGTGGTGTTAATTTTCAATAATCATCATTTAAAAATTGATAAAGAGTTCTCGAATATATGTTTTTATAGTATTAGACCATGAAAATAGGATTATTACATATTTTTTGAATTCCTTACAGAAATCCCTTGAGACTCAGTTCACCATGAGTATATCATATCATACACAGATGGATAGAAAATATGAATGGAATGTACAAATGTTGGAATAAATTCATTTGGATCTTGTAATGTATTTTGGAGGATAATGGGAGGAGAATGTATCGTTAGTGGAGTTAATAAATAATACAATTTTTCAGGAATCAACACATATTAATCCTTTTAAAGCATTGTTTTTGTGCCCTTGTCGATATCCACTTTTTTAGTGGGAATAGATGAGACTCCACTATTTGAACCAATCATTTTTTAGAGATAACATAGAAGATTATGTTGACAATGATAGTTTGTAGATTTCATAGATTCATCATAATTTATATGTTTATCATCATCTATAAGGCCCTAACCTTAAACATTACTTAATATTGAATTAAATTAATAATTCACATTAAGGATCTTTTCATGTTTAGAGTTTTAGAGAATTAGATCATAACTATTAAATCTCAAAAATTACACATTAGACACTTCTACAAAGTATCCTTTTTTTACAAAACATGAACTCTTAAAAAAAGATTCATGTCTAGTTACATGTTTAAGAAAACATGACTTTTCCTTGATCACATCCTTGACCCTATTCCATATTATGTACTGTGAAAAACATTTCAAAAGAACCTGGGGTGAGCATAAAAATCCCACTAAGGGTTACACAAAGAAAGAAAACAGTTAGTTTTTCAAAACATCCAGTAAACCCTGAAATCTTTATCAAAGTAACACTTTTCACCATTGAAAAGTAGTAAATACTCTTAACTAAATAAAATATCACTAATTACCCTTTTGTAAACAAAATATTACCATAAAACCCATATAAATAACACTTAACTTATAATGGTATCATGGGACAAAAACATACTTAAATGGAATAACCATACGGTAGACTTCCCCACATATCACTAAATGGAATAGCCATACGACCGACTTCCATACCCAATACATTGGAGGATATAATGTAACCACCCATCCTGGTATTCACGGCACCACCCGTCATATGGTTTATCACATAACCACCCGTCAAATGTCTATGTACTGACATAAGACAGAAAAAAAATATAATGGAATGAAATCATTTCCACATTTCGATGAAAATATATCACTTAAATATATTGACATAAAAAATACATTATAAAAACCATTTTCAATACCAAAATACATAAAAGAGTATATGGTATTTATTTCATTTTAAAAACATTATGTCTTGTGGAGGTAGCCAAAGGCAAAATAATACTCACGGCGGTGGAAGAAGTCGTTGTCACCGCGTACATTAAAATAAAAATCTCTTTTTGTCGTTTAATAAAATGCTTCATCGATAAATATTACCATTGAATGAAATGAAATTTCAAATGTGTTTGATACAGCTTATAAAATAATGTCTTGTTTTAGAACAAAATATGCCTCAATGAAAGGAGATTGAGACGAAGTCCCTTACCTCATGTCCGACTTGACCCGATCGCTCTTTAATCTCCAGAATAATAAATTAGTGATAATTTCTACTTGCATAAAAATATTTTTCAAGATTAATATACCTATTATGTCACTTATTTCAATGTTATAAACATTATGTAATCATTTAAGTTAATAATGTTCCTTTTGTCAATATCTGGTTCTTAAGTCAAAAATGGACTTCTCACAATTACATTTTGTTCATGTGGTCAAAGAATCATTATATACAGAATTATATTCCTTATTTGGATATCATATATATCATATATATACATAATATACTTTTATTTATAATATTATATAACATTTAGAGGTAAGAAATGAAATGCACTGTTCATGGAGATGGTAAGTCGTATGTACGCATGGACGCTGCTTTAATTTCTATTTCATATTTAATGGAGTGAAATCATAAATATATAAAGGTATATTATAATTCCAGTATAATATCATATATAATATCATTAACGCCATCCTTTATACGTCCCACATATGGAATTAACAAATCAAATCACTTTGTGGGGGCGATAGTCCGCAAATCCTAAAATGAAGAAATCACGTTTACCCATAATGGAAACCATAAAGTTATGTCATAACGTAAAAATACATAAGCATAAGGAAAAAATAAATATAATATATATCATTTATAAATATAGTAACATCTTAATGACCACCATGAAATGTGTTAAAAGAAGATTGAACAATCATATTTTTGTGAGGCAGAAATTCGTCAACCATAGAAACAGTATTTTCTTTAACCATTAGACGAAGGTGTGTGTAAGTGTAGCTCAAATACTTCTCATAACAACATACTAATATATTGAAGATACTTTTTTAGTTACAAATTAAAGAAATAAATATATTTTAGAGGGTTGGAGAAGAAAAATAAAACAAAAGAACACAAGTGAGGACATTACCTTCAAATCGGGTAACTCATCTTGGTTTGACCCAAAAGGGTTTCTTAAAGAGTTTTTGGCCTAAGGTATGGATTATAGGATGAAGAGAGGGATGTGGAGAGATAAAATTATCAGATATTATCCGATCAAATGGCTTGATAGGTGTGGTAAAGGGGGTAGAGGTGGGATCCTTTTATAAGTGGAGAGGAGGGGCACTCTTGGAAAGTTATAAAATATTACTTTATTATATAATGATTTTTGGGTTTTAATGGTCCCAAAATTATATATTTAGAGTATAAGGTGATAATAGTTATAAATACACACATAAAATAGGTTTTTGAAAAGTTCAGGTCTCATATTTTATATTATCTTTTCGTTTTATTTAAATTGTTAAATAATGATGTAATCGCTGCATCATCATGGTGTCATAAATAATTTAATTTATTTAATGTCTAAAAATAATAAAAAAATATTATGATGTAGGAAATATTATTATATTTATAATGAATATTTATAGTAAAAAATATGACTTGTACAACCCCATGTAAAAATTGTTATAGTAAAACAATAGATGTTTGTGAAATTTTTATTTTAACATTAAATAAAAATTTATTAATGTCATTTTCTTACCCAAGTGGATAGATGGGGTCCCCAAGATGACCCATTGATTTTATTGGTCGGCCATGACACATCCAATAAGGGTAGAACATGTTTCAAGTTCATTTAATATTATTAAAACATTATTTTTACCTTAAATTACACTAATTACCTCTAATCGCGATTAATAAAACTTAAATGTTACTATTGACCAAAAAAATTATTTGAATCCCATTGAACCAAATTTTACATCCTAATGAAAACATTGTTTGTTGGATTTTTTAAATTCAATTAAAAAAAGTGGTAATGTTTCATTTAAATGAAAAATCAGTTTCGTAACTACTACTTAGTGGTTTCACTATTCATAAAAAATTGAAGCTTTTCAGAAAAATACCAAACATTTACCCTAAGATATATTTGATATTCTGAATTCAAAAATGTTGTCTATTTTAAAAAATTCAAAACGTATAAGTAGAATTAATTAATTTAATAATTATTTCCAACTGTCAAAACAAATAGCGTGTTTTTATGTAACAATATATATCAAAAGATTGACATTAGTTTAAGTCCAATTTCAAAGTGTAATTAATTCCAATGACCAATATTGGATTAAATGGTAAAAATATATTCTAATTTAACTTTAAAACCTATTAAAAAGATAATCTAATCATATAAATAAATTATATTAAAATGGGGGTTTGAATTAAAATACAATATTTTTTACTATTCATTATGAAATGAACTTTATCAGAAAAATACCGAAAATTTACACAAGGTAAATTTTGATGTCCTGATTCTATAGAAGAATTTTATTTGGTCCTTTATATATTATAAGAGAGTACAAAACTATATTTAAAGAGGGTTCACCATCAAAAGGCAATAAGTCAACCTTTTAGTTAATATTAGAGTATCTATGCCTAAAATTAAATTCTTTACTTATTTTAAGCCTTTATCTTTTATTGGATAAATGTAAAAACATTTACAAAAATATATAATCATATTTTAGTTATTTATATTCATTCCCATAAATACAATGGCTACGTGTAAACTACCATTTAAAAAAATATTATTATATTACTACTGTGCAAAGTAAGATTTCAAAAAAAACTCATTGTTGTGTATCGGGTACGCTATCGAACATAGAGACCCCTCTAATTTAAATTAATATTTAATTAGAAAAAATAAATAAATATGAAAATATATTATTCTTTATTTACCTAGGATGTTACATCCTTCCCCCCTTTTGGGAAATGTGTCCTCGCAATTTTACTCACTTATCAAAATAAGTGGGGGTATTTATCCCTAATAGAATATTTAGAATCCCATGTTGCCTCTTCTACCATATAGTTTTTCCATAAAACCATTACCTGGTGAATTACATTATTTCGCAAAACTTTCTCTCTACAGCCTAGAATCTTGACTAGTTGTTATTCATAAGAGAGACTCTCTTCCAACTGATCTACCTCTGGGCTCAAAACATGAGATGGATCTGGCATATACATTCTCAAAATCGAAACATCAAAAACATTGTGTACCTGGGATAAACTCGGAGGTAAAGCCACTGGGTAAGAAACTGATCCAACTCTCCCCAAAATTTCATATGGTCCAATGAAACTTGGAGTCAGTTTTCCATTCTTACCAAATTTCATCACACATTTCCATGGTGAAATTTTGAGAAAAACATGATCACCTACCTTAAAAGATAAATCCTTCCTCCAGTTATCTGCATAAATTTTCTACATACTCTGAGCTTTTCTCATGAGCTTCTGAATCAACTGAATTTTTTCTGCCATCTCTTCTACCAATTCTGGTCGCATCAACTTCCTTTCACCCACTTCATCCCAAAAAGATAGAGTTTGACACTGCTTCCCATATAATGCCTCAAACGGAGCCATCTGTATGCTGGAATGAAAACTGTTATTATATGAAAATTCAACCAAAGAAATAGGTTGGTCCCAACTTCCCTGATAATCCATCGAGCAAGAACATAACATATCCTCCAAGGTCTGAATTTTTCGTTCTGACTTCCAATCTGATTGAGGATGAAAAGATGTACTAAAATTTAATTCAGCACCCAACGACATCTGAAGGCCTTTCCAAATGTTAGAAGTGATCCTGGGATCACGATCCGATACAATTGATAGGGGAACTCCGTGCAACCTGAAAATATCTTTAACATAAAACCGAACAAGTTGATCTGGAGAAAAAGTATCTTTAATAGTAAGGAAATGATCATATTTAGTCAATCGATCAACTATAACCCATATTTCATTATTACCTCGAGATGGCTTTGTTAATCCCACAACGAAGTCCTTAGATATATTTTACCATTTCCACTCTGGCACTAGTAATGACTGCAGCATCCCTTTCGGTAACTGTTGCTCTGCTTAACCTGCTGACAAGTCAAACACTTCACAGAAAAATCGACAATATATCTTTTCATTCCATCCCACTAGTAATACTCCCGCAGATCTCTGTACATATTAGTACTTCCAGGATGAACTGAAAATGGTTAACTATGAGCCTCACATAGCAACTCATTCTTAAAATGTGAATCACAAGGCACACATAATCTCTTCCCAAACCTCAAAACACAGTCATTTTCAATGTTAAATTCAGGCAACTTACCCTTCTGAACCAGCACTACCTTTTTCTGAAACCCACTATCTTTTTTCTGCGCTTGCTTAATTCTGTATGATAGAGATGATCTCTCTAAAACCTGAAACAAAAAAAGAACTTCCTACACCACAAACTTTTATACCAAATTTCATCAAATCAAAAACCAAAGGATCTCATTCCAAACGTAGCATGGTTAATGAAGCATTAATTTTTCGACTCAAAGAATCAGCCACATTATTTGATTTTCCTAGATTGTAATGAATTATTCAATCATAATACTTGATTAATTACATCCATCTTCACTGTCTCATGTTCATTTCTTTCTGATTGAATATATAATTTAAACTTTTGTCATCAGTATATAATTCACACTTTACTCCATACAAATGATGCCTCCAAATTTTTAGAGCAAAAACATCAGTAGCTAATTCCAAATCATCTGTAGGGTAATTTACATCATGAGTTTTCAATTGACGCGAAGCATAAGCAATTACCTGATCATTCTACATAAGGGCACAACCAAGTCCCTTCAACGAAGCATCACTGTAAAAAAAACTAACCATTCCTGGAAGGAAGTGCCAAAACTGGAGAATTCACCAATCAACTTTTCAACTCCTGAAAACAATCATCAAATTCTTTTGTCCAGATAAACTTAACACCATTCTGAGTTATATTAGTCATTGTACTAGATAACCGTGAAATTTTTTCAACAAACCTCTAGTAAAAATCTTCCAAACCAAGAAAACTATAGATCTCGGTTACAATTGTGGGTCTTGGCCATTCTTAAACAACATTTGCTTTTGCAGAATCAACAGTTATGCCATTTTTTGAAACAATGTGACCAAAGAAAGAAATTTTTTGTAACTAAAACACACACTTGCCGAATTTTCCATACAGTTTCATTTATTTTAAGGTTTTAAAGATAACCCTTAAATGAATTTCATGACCCTATTTACTTTTAGAAAACACAAAAATATAATCAATTAAAACAACCACAAACTTATCTATGAACTTATGGGAAATTCTATTCATAAGGTCAATGAATACAGCAAGTGCATTAGTTAACCCAAAAGGCATAACTACAAACTCATAATGGCCATATCTAGTACAAAACGCATTCTTCAGAACGTCTGATTCTTTTACTTTCAACTGATGGTTCCCCGACCTCAAGTCAATCTTCGAAAAATACAGAGCTCCCTGGATCTAATCAAAAAAATCATCGATATGAGGCAACAGATACTTATTCTTAATAGTGATGTTATTCAAGGCTCTATAATCAATGCAAAGTCTCATTGAACCATCTATCTTTTTAACAAACAAGACAGGGTCACCCCAGGGTGATGTGATAGGTCGAATGAAACCTTTATCTAATAACTCATACAATTTCTTCTTTAACACTAAAAGTTCAACTTGAGCCATTAGATAATGGGGTTTTGAAATTGGCTTAGAATCGTGAACTAAGTCAACAATAAATTCAACTTCCCAGTCATGAATAATAACAGGTTACTCATCAGGAAAAACATCATGATACTCATTTACCATTGGCACATCATTAATCTGAACAGTTCCTTTATTATCTACAATATGTTCAAGGTAACATTCATTTCCATATTTTTCTAGTTTCTCAACTTCATGATATGTTATCAAAATCAAGGGTTCATTCTTCTACACAAACTGAAAAACTTTCTAAAAAGAAACCTCTTTAGCTCTGCAGTCAATCTTATCATGATAAATAGAAAGCCAATCCATGCCCAAAATAACATCCAACTCTACTAGAGGCAAAAAATTAAGGTTTGCAGGTACATTCTTTCGGCACACAAGGATAGGAAGGTTCTTATAATTTCTTTTTGTCTCAACATTCCCTCCGATTGTTTTTACCATAAGTTAAGGATTCATATCTTGAGATGGAATTCCTAATATACTAGAAGACTTTTCAAAAATGAAATAATGTGTAGACCATGAATCAAACAACACATTGATATAGTCTGAACAAACTAACATTGTACCTGATACCACTTCATTCGACGGCCCAACATCTTCTGAAGTAGTTGCAAAGGATTTCACCACCCCTTTCTGCTTGTAGTCTGGCTACTTTCCCTCCATTGAGTTCTTCGTTAGACACTCATTTTCATAATGACCCATTTCATTAAACTTAAAACATCTTACCTCTGGCTTTTCATTGCCTACTTGATCATCTTCCTTACAGTTATGAGCAATATGACTAGACTTACCACACCGAAAACACTTTCTTGACTTGGATAGCATTCTCTAGGATGAATTTTACCGCACTTCTCACAGTATGGATATTTGGTTCTCTTACCTCCTTACTACTTTGATGAATTATTCCCCTTTGCCTGCAAACTAGACCTCTTATTCTGTTGTTTTTCAAATAACACCTGATCATTGGCAAATTCCATTTCCACCTTCTCTGCACATCGAACAAGTTTTTCATAACTTTTGAACTCATGAGAAGCTAAATCCCTTCGATACATTGGCTTTAACCATGAGTAAAAATGATTTATATTACTATCATGATCTCGTATGAATTTCGGAGCATAACATTCCATTCGAGTGAACTTTTTTCCATAAGAAGCCACTGAGTCATCCTCCTTCCTCAATTCTAGGAATTGTTTTTCCATCCTAAGACGAACCACCTTAGGAGAATATTTCTCAAGGAACATACCTTTGAATTAGTCCTAGTGAAGATCATCAATCTCATCACTATCCCTGATATTTTTCATCATCGACCACCACTGATCAGCTTACCATCAAAACAGTAAACAACAAGACTAACCTTTTGATGTTCTGGACACCCCATGACAACAAAAATCTTCTCCATTGCTTTAATATACCCTTTTTCTATCACTGGGTTAGATGATCCTCTAAATGATGGGGGATGTTACCTCATGAAATGTTCCACCACTAACATGTTCCTCTGCGGTTGATCTGGTTGATCTCGTTCATGGATACCACCACCATTTATAGTCCAAGTCAACTATACCATCACTGCATCAAACTGCTCAATTCCAATTCTAACCATCTCAGGTTGCTGATTTGGAAGGTTGTCTTCCTCCTGATGTCATCCCAATATAGCTTCCTTGTTTCCTCTATGGAAAACCATTCTGAACAAACATGTCTTTGATGAAGCAACACCGTAATATTTAAATGTTATATCATTACAATTTGACCATTAAAATAATATTTTTGGTAAATAATTTAATAGATTTATAACCCCTAATGTTGTCTAAACCCACCTATGATACCAACTATAGGGACTCAGCCTTAAACATTACATAATATTGAATTACGTGAATAATTAACATTGAGGATCTCTTCAGGTTTATAGTTTTAGAGAATTAGATCATAACTATTACATCTCAAAATATTACACATTAGATACTTCTACAAAGTTTCCTTTTTTACAAAACATGAACTCTTTAAAAAAAGTTTCATGTATACTTCCATGTTTAAGATACCATGAATTTTCCATGATCCCATCCTTGACCCTATTCCACATTATTTCATGTGAAATACATTTCAAAAAAACTTGGGGTGAGCATAAAAATCTCAGTAAGGGATGCACAAAGAAAGAAAACAGTTATTTTTTCAAAAAATCAAGTAAACCATGAATACTTTATCAAAGTTACACTTTTTAACTTTATGAAGTAGTAAATACTCATCACTAAATAAAATATCATTACATACCCTTTTGTAACAAAAATATTACCCTAAAACCCATATAAAGAACACATAACTTATAAAGGTAACTTTGGACATAAACATTCTTAAATGGAATAACCATACAGTTGACTTCCACACATATCACTAAATGGAATAGCCATACGGCTGACTTCCATATCCAATGCATTGTAAGTTATAACGTAACCTCCCGTCTTGGTATTCACGGCACCACCTGTCATATGGTTTATCACGTTACCACCTATCAAATGTCCAAGTACCATCATAAGACATAAAACAAATACAATGGAAAGAAAACATTTACACATTTCAATCACAATATATCACTTAAATATATTGACATAAAAAACCATTATAAAAACCATTTTCAATACAACAATACATAAAAAATTATATGGTATTTATTTCATTTTGAAAACATTACGGCTTGTTGATGAAGCTAAAGTCCAAATAATACTCGCGGTGGCGGAAAAGGTTGTTGTCACCGCGTACGTTAAAATAAACATTCATTTTTGTCATTTAGTAAAACACTTCATAGAAAAATATTCCCTTTGAATGAAATGAAATGTAAAAGGTGTTTTATACGTCGTATTAAATAAAGTCTTGTATTAGAACAAAATATGCCTCAATGAAATGAGATTTAGGCGAAGTCCCTTACCTCGTGTCCGACTTGACTCGATCACTCGTTAATCTCATGAATAATAAACTAGTGTTAATTTATACTTTCTTAAGAACATTTTCATGCTTACTATTCTTTTTATATCACTTACTTCCATGTTATAAACATTATGTAATCATTTAAGTTAATAATGTTCATTTTTTCGATATCTGGTTCTTATGTCAAAAATAAACCACTCACAATTAGATGTTGTTCTTGTGGTCAATGGTTCATTATATGCAGAATTATATTCATGATTTTTTATATAATATATAACATATATATCCACCATATACATGTATTTATAATAGTATATTACATGTAGAGTTAAGAAATGGAATGCACCGTTCATGGAGACGGTAAGTCATACGTACGAATGAATGCTACTTTCATTTATATTTCATATTTAATAGAGTGAAATCATAATTATATAAAGGTAAATTATAATTCCAGTATAATATCGTATATAATATAATTAACTCCATCATTTATACATCCCACATATGTCATTAACGAATCAAATTACTTTGAGAGGGAGATAGTCCACACTTCCAAAAATGAAGATATCGTGTTTACCCATAAGGGAAACCATAAAGGTATGACATAAATAAAATATAAAGAATCATAAGGAAAAAATAAACATAATATATATCATATATAAATTTAATGACATTTTAATGGACACCATTAAAGGTGTTAAAAGAAGAGTGGACAATCATCGTGCCGTGAGGCAGAAATTCGCAATCCACAGAAACAGTATGTTCTTTAACCATTAGACGAAGGTATGTGTATGTGTAGCTCGAATCCTTCTCATAAAAACATTCTAGTATATTGAAGATAATAGTGTTTTTACAAAATAAAATAATACAAATAGTTTAGGGGTTGGAGAAGAAAAATTAAACAAAAGAACACAAGTGAAGACATTACCTTTAAATCGGGTAACTCCTCTTGGTTTGAATCAAAAGGGTTTCTTGAAGAGATTTCTTTATAAGGTGAGGCATATAGGATGAATAGAGGGATGTGGAGAGACAAAATGAGTAGAGATTTCCTAAAACAAAGGCTTGAGAGGTGTGGGTAAGGAGGTAGTGGTGGGGGCCTTTTATAAGAGGAGAGGAGGGGCACTCTTGGAATGTTATAAAATGTTTCTTTATTATATAATGAGTTTCGAATTTTAAAGGTCCCAAAATTATATATTTCAAGTATAAGGTGATAAGAGTTCGAAATACACACATCCAACAGGTTTTTGACAAGTTTAGGTCTTATATTTTACATTATCTTTTCATTTTATATAAATCGTTAAATAATTAGATAATCGCTGCATAATCATAGTGTCATAACTAATTTAATTTATATAAAGTATAAAAATTATAAAAAAATATCTTGATTTAGGAAATAGTTTTAGCTTTATAGTTAATAATTATATTAAAAAATATGACTTGTATAACTCCATGTAAAAATTGTTTGAGTAAAACAAAACAAGTTTGTGACATTTTTATTTTAACTTTAAATAAAATGTTATTAATGTCATTTTCTTACCCAAGAGGATCCATGGGGTCCCCAAGTTGACCCATGGATTTTCTGGGTCGGCAATAACTCATCCAATAAGGGTAGGACATGTGTCAAGGTCATTTCATATTATTAAAACATTATTTTTACCATAAATTACAATAATTACCTCTAATCGCGATTAATAAAACATAAAAGTTACTATTCACCAAAAATTTATTTTAATCCCATTGAACCACATTTTACATTCTAATGAAAACCATGTATGTCAGATTTTTGAAATTAAATTCACAAAAGTGGTAAAGTTTCATTTAAACGAAAAATCAGTTTTTTAACTAAAACATAGTGGTTACACTATTCATCAAAAATTGAAGCTTTTCAGAAAAATACCAAAAAATCACCCTAACCTATATTTGATATTCATAATTCAAAAATGATGTCTATTTTAAAAAATTTGAAACATATAAGTTTCATTAATTAATTTAATAATTAATTCCCGTTGTCAAAACAAAAAGCGTGTTTTTATGTAACAATATATATCAAAAGATTGACACTAGTTTAAGTCCAATTTCAAAGTGAAATTAATTCCAATGACCACTATTGTATTAAATGGTAAAAATATATTTTAATTTCACTTTAAAACCAATTCAAAAGATAATCTAATCATATAATAAATTATATTAAAAAGAGGTTTGGAATAAAAATACAACATTTTTCACTATTCATTAAAAAATGACCTTTATCGGAAAAATACCAAAATTTACACAAAGTAAATTTTGATGTCCTAATTATAAAGAAGAATTTTATTTGGTCCAATATAATGTATAAGGGTGACCAAAACTATATTTAAATAGGGTTTGCCATCAAAAGGCGATAAGTCGACCTTTTAGTGAATATTAGAGTATCTATGCCTAAAATTGAATTCATTTCTTATTTTAAGCCTTTATTATTTATTGGATAAATGTAAAAACATTTAACAGACATATATAATCATATTTTAGTTATTTCTATTCATTACCACCAATACAACGACTACGTGTTAACTACCATTTAAAATAATACTATTATATTACTAGTGTGCAACGTAAGATTTCAAAAAAAAACTCGTTGTTGCGTATTGGGTATGCTATCGAACATAGAAACCCCTTTAATGTAAAATTAATATTTAATTCGCAAATATTAGTAAATATAAAAATTTATTATTCTTTATTTACCTTGGCTGTTACAACCTTCCCCCTTTTGAGAATTTCTCCCTCGCAATTTTACTCACATATCAAAATAAGTGGGGGTATTTATCCCTCATAGCATTTTCAGATTCCCACATTTCCTCTTCTACCATATGGTTTTTTCATAAAACCATTACCTGGTGAATTACCTTATTTCGCAACACTTTCTCGCTACTGTCAGGAATCTGGACTGGTTGTTCTTCATAAGAGAGATTCTTTTCCAATTGAACTACCTCTGGGCTCAAAACATGAGATCGATCTGGAATATACATTCTCAGCATCGAAACATTAAAAACATTGTGTACATGGGATAAAATCGGAGCTAAAGCCACTCGGTAAGCAACTGATCCAACTCTCTCCATAATTTCCTATGGTCCAATGAACCTTGGACTCAACTTTCCGTTATTACCAAATCACATCACACTTTTCCATGGTGAAACTTTGAGAAAAACATGATCACCTACCTCAAAATATAGATCCTTGCTCTGGTTATCCGCATAACTTTTCATCCTACGTTGAGATGTTCTCATGTGATTCTGAATCAACTGAACTTTTTCTGCCATCTCTTATACCAATTCTGGTCCCATCAACTTCCTTTCACCCACATCATCCCAAAAAGATGGAGTTTGACATCACTTCCCATATAATGCCTCAAATGGATCCATCTGTATACTGGAATGAAAACTGTTATTATATGAAAATTCAACCAAAGAAATATGTTGGTCCCAACTTCCTTGATAATCCATCGAGCAAGCACGTAGCATATCCTCCATGTTCAGAATTTTTCGTTTTGACTGCCCATCTGATTGAGGATGAAAAGCTGTACTAAAATTTAATTAATTACCTGACGAATTCTGAAGGCCTTTCCAAAAGTTAAAAGTGAACCTGAGATCATGATCAGATACAATGGAGAGGGGAACACCGTGAAACCTGACTATCTCTTTAACATAAAACCGATAATGTTGATCTAGAGTCAAAGTATCTCGAATAGGATGGAAATGAGTAGATTTTTTCAATCAATCAACTATAACCCATATTAAATTATTACCTTCAGATGTCTTTGGTAATCCCACAACAAAGTCCATGGATATATTTTCCCATTTCCACTCTGGCACTGGTAATGACTGCAGCATCCCTTTCGGTAACTGCTGCTCTGCTTTAACCTGCTGACAAGTCAAACACTTCACAGTAAAATCGGCATTATCTCTTTTCATTCCATCCCACCGTTAATACTCCCACAGATCTATATACATCTTAGTACTACCAAGATGAACTGAAAATGAGAAACTATGATCCTCACATAAGAACTCATTCTTCAACTGTGAATCACAAGGCCCACATAATCTCTTCCCAAACCTCAAAACACAGTCATTATCAATGTAAAATTCAGAAAACTTACCCTTCTAAACCAGCACTACCTTTTTCTGCAACCCACTGTCTTTCATATGCGCTTTCTTAATTATGTCTGATAGAGATGATCTCACTGACACCAGAAACAAAACAGAAGAACTTCCTGCACCAACAACTTCTAGGCCAAAGTTCATCAAATCAAAAATGAAAGGATCACATTTCAAATGTATAATGGTTAATGAATCATTACTTTTTCGACTCAAAGCATCATCCACTTAATTTTCTTTTCCCAAATGGTAATGAATTGTATAATCATAATCCTTGATTAATTTCATCCATCTCTTCTATCTCATGTTCAATTCTTTCTGAGTGAATATATAATTTAAACTTTTATGATCAATATATATTTCACACTTTACTCTATACAAATGATGCATCCAAATTTTTAGTGAAAAAACAATAGTAGCTAATTCCAAATCATCTGTAGGGTAATTTACCTCACGAGTTTTCAACTGACGTGAATCATAAGCAATTACCTAATCATTATGTATAAGGACACAACCAATTGCCTTCAACGAAGCATCACAGTAAATAACAAAATCACCATTCCTGTAAGAAAGTTCCAAAACAAGAGCATTCACCAATCTTCTTTTCAACTCCAGAAAACAATCGTCACATTCATTTGTCCAGATAAACTTAACACCCTTCTAAGTTAGCTTAGTCATTGGACTAGATAACCATGAAAATTATTCAACTAAACTCTGGTAATAACCTGCTAAACCAAGAAAACTATGGATCTCTGTAACATTTGTGGTTCTTGGCCATTCTTCAACAACTTGTGTTTTAGTAGGATCAATATTTATTCCATTTTTTTAAACAATGTGACCAAAGAAAGAAATTTTATGTCACCAAAAATCGCACTTGTTGAATTTTCCATACAGTTTCGTTTATTTTATGGTTTGAAAGATATCCATTGAATGACTTTCATGCTCCTCTTTACATTCAGAAAAAATCAAAATATCATCAATGTAAACAACCACAAACTTATCTAAGAACTCATGGAAACATCTATTCATATGATCCATGAATACAGCAGGTGCACTGGTTAACCCAAAAGGAATAACTAAAAATTCATAATGGCCATATCTAGTATGAAACACAGTCTTCCAAACATCTTCTTCATTTAATTTCAACTGATGTTACCCCGACCTCAAGTCAATATTCGAAAAATACTGAGCTCCTTGGAGCTGATCAAACAAATCATCGATATGAGGCAATGGATACTTATTCTTAATTGTGATGTTTTTCAAGGCACTATAATCAATGAAAAGTATAATTGAACCATCATACTTTTTAACAAACAAGACAGGAGCACCCCATGGTGATGTGCTAGGATGAATGCAACCTTTATCTAATAACTCCTATAATTGCTTATTTAACCCTAAAATTTCAACTTGATCAATCCGATAAGGGGGTTTTGAAATTGGCTTAGAATCAAGGGCTAAGTCAATAGTAAATACAACTTCCCGATCATGAATAATACCGGGCAACTCATCTGGAAAACATGAATATACTCATTTACCACTGGGACATCATTAATCTGAACAGTTCTTTTATTTTCAACAATATGTGCAAGGTAACATCCATTTCCATCTTTTAATAGTTTCTCAAATTCCTGATATGTTACCAAAAGCAAGGGTTCATTCTTGTACACAAACTGAAAATCATTCTGAAAAGAAAACTCTTTAGCTCTGTAGTCAATCTTAGCATGATAAACAGAAATCCATTATGTGCCCATAATAACATCAAACTCTACTAGAGGAAAAACAATAATGTTTGAAGGTATATTCTTTACGTACACACGGATAGGAAGGTTCTTATAATTTCTTTTTGTCTCAACGTTCCCTCTGGGTGTTTTTACCATATGTACATGATTCATATCATGAGATGGAATTCCCAATCTACTAGAAAACATATCAGAAATGAAAGACTGTGTAGACCCTGAATCAAAAAACACATTGGCATAATCTGAACAAAAAAACATTGTTCCTGATGCTACTTAATTTGATGGCCTAGCATCATCTGAAGTAGTTGAAAAAGATTTCACCACCCATTTCTGCTTGTAGTCTGGCTGATTTCCCCCATTGAGTTCTTCGTTTGACACTCATTTTCATAATGACCCATTTCATTAAACTTAAAACATCTTACCGATGGCCTTTCATTGCATCCTTGATCATCTTCCTTACAGTTTCTAGCAATATGACTTAACATACAACACCGAAATCACTTTCCATACTTAAATAAACATTCTCCAGGATGAATTTTACCACACTTATCATAGGATGGATATTTGTTTTTCTTACCTCCTTGCTTATTTGATAAATTCTTCCCCTTTCCCTGCCAATTGGACCTCTTATTCTGTTGTTTGTCTAAGAACACCTGATCATCGACAATCTCCATTTCCACCTTCTCTGCACATCGAACAAGTTTTTAATAACTTTTTAACTCATGAGAAGCTAAATCCCTTTGATACTTTGGCTTTAACCATGAGTAAAAATGGTTTATTTTACTATCAAGATCTCGTATGAAATTTGGAGAGTACCTTGTCAGTCGAGTGAACTTTGCTTCATAAGCAGCCACTGAGTCATCCTCCTACCTCAATTCTAGGAATTGTTTTTCTATCCTAAGATGAACCACCTTAGGAAAATATTTCTTAGGAAACATACCATTGAATTCATCCTAGTGAAGATCATAAATCTCATAACTATCCATGTTATTTTTCATCATCGACCACCACTAATCAGCTTCATCTTCAAAACGGTAAATAGCAAGACTAAACTTTTGATGTTCTGAACAACCCATGACATTAAAAATATTCTTTAGTGCTTTAATAAACCCTTCTTCAATCATAGGGTCAGATGATCCTTTGAATGATGGGGGATGTTGCCTCATGAAATGTTCCACCACTGACATGTTCTTCTATGGTTGATCTGGCTGATCTCGTACATGGATTCCACCACCATTTAGAGCCTGAGTCAACTGTTCCATCACTACAACAAATTCCTCAGTTCTAATTCTGACCATCTCAGGTTTCTGATTTGGAAGGTTGTCTTCCTCCTGATGTCGTCCCAACATAGATGCCTTATTTCCTCGGCATAAAACCATTATTAACAAACACGTCGTAGATGAAGAAACATGGTAATCTTCAAATTCTATATCATTACAATTTAAATATCAAAAAAAAATTGTATAATCATTTTATAGAATTATAACTTATAAAGTTGTCTAAACTGACCTCAGATACAAACTATAAGTCCTCAGCCATAAACATTACTTAATATTTAATTAAATAAATAATTCACATTGAGGATCTTTTCAAGTTTCGAGTTTTAGAGAATTAGATCATAACTATTACATCTCAAATGATTACACATTAGACACTACTTCAGTGTTTACTTTTTTTATAAAAAAAATGAACTCTTAAAAAAAGTGTCATTTCTAGTTCTATGTTTAAGACAACATGACTTGTCCATGATCACATACTTGACCCTATTCCACATTATGTTAGGTGAAAAAAATTTCAAAAAAACATGGGGTGAGCATATTAATCTCAGTAAGGGATACAGAAAGAAAGAAAACTGTTAGTTTTTCAAAACATCGAGTAAACCATGAATATATTATAAAAGTAACACTTTTCACCTTTAAGAAGTAGTAAATACTCTTCATTGAATAATATATCATTACTTACCCTTTTGTAACAAAAATATTACCACAAAACCCATATAAAGAACACATAACTTATAATGCTAAATTGGAACATAAACATACTTAAATGGAATAACCATACGATCGACTTCCACACATATCACTAAATGGAATAGCCAAACGGCTGGCTTCCAAACCCAATGCATTATAGGTTATAACTTAACCACCCATCTTGGTATTCATGGAACCACCCGTCATATGGTTTATCACGTAACCACCCTTCAAATGTTCATGTACCATCATAAGACATAAACCAAATATAATGGAATGAAAACATTTCCACATTTCGATCACAATATATCACTTAAATATATTGACATATCAAATCCATTATAAAAACCATTTTCAATACCAAAATAAACAAAATATTATATGATATTTATTTAATTTTAAAAAAATTACGGCTTGCTGATGAAGCCAAAGACTAAATAATACTTGCAGCAGCGGAAAATGTCGTTGTCACCGCATACGTTTGAATAAACATTTCTTTTTTATTGTTTAGTAAAATGCTTCACAGAAAAAGTGTCCCGTTGAATGAAATGAAAATTAAAAGGTGTTTTATACAGTGTATAAAAGAATGTCTTGTATTAGAATAAAATATTCCTCAATGAAAGGAGATTGAGACAATGTCCCTTACCTCGTGTCCGGCTTGACTCGATCACTCTTTATTCTCCAGAATAATAAACTAGTGTTAATTTTAAATTTCATAAGAACCATTTTAAATCTTACTATTCCTTTTATATCACTTATTTTCATGTAATAAACATTATGTAATCATTTAAGTTAATAATGTTCGTTTTGTCGATATGTGGATCTTAAGTCAAAAATGGATTTGTCACAATTACATGTTGGTCATGTGGTCAATGGTTCATTATATACAGAATTATATTCATGATTTGGATATCATATATATCATATATATCTAGAATATACATGTATTTATAATTGAATATAACATTTATAGGAAAGAAATGAAATGCACCGTTCATGGAGGTGGTAAGCCGTACGTACGTATGAATGCTACTTTCCTTAATATTTCATATTTAATGGAGTGAAATCATAATGATATAATGGTATATTATAATTCCAGTATAATATAATATATAATATAATTAACTCCATCCATTATACATCCCACATATTGCATTAACGAATCAAATCACGTTGAGGGGGCGGCAGTCCGTAGTTCCTAAAATGAAGATACCGTGTTTACCCATAATGGAAACCATAACTGTATGCCATAAATTAAAAATACAGAAGAATAAGGAAAACATAAACATAATATTTATCATATATAAATATAATTACATCTTAATATCCACCATTAAAGGTGTTAAAATAAGATTGAACAATAATAATTTCGTGAGGCAAAAATTTTCCAACCACAGAAACAATATGTTCTTTAACCATTAGATGAAGGTGTGTGTAAGTGTAGCTCAAATCCTTCTCATCAAAACATACTAGTATATTTAAGATACTGGTATTTTTACAAAAGAAAGTAATAAAATGAGTTTACTGGGTTGGAGAAGGAGAATAATACAAAAGAACACAACTGAAGACATTACCTTTAAATCGGGTAACTTCTCTTGGTTTTAACCAAAAGGGTTTCTTGAAGAGCGTTCTGCCAAATATAAGGCTTCTAGGATGAAGATAAAGATTTTTAGAGATATAATGAACCGAGATTGGCCTATCCAAAGGCTTGAGAGGTGTGGGTATAGAGGTAGAGGTGGGGGCCTTTTATAATCGGAGAGGAGAGGCACTCTTGGAATGTTAAAAAATTTTACTTTATTATATAATGATTTTCGGATTTTAAAGGATCCAAAATTATATATTTCGAGGATAAAGTGATAATAGTTCGAAATAAACACATACAATAGTTTTTTCACAAGTGTAGTTCTTATATTTTACATTATCCTTTCATTTTATTTAAATCGTTAAATAATGCGGTAATCGCTGCATCATCATGGAGTCATAAATAATTTAAATTATTTAATGTCTAAAAATTATGAAATTAATATCATGATTTTGGAAATATATTTAGTTTTATAATGAATATTTATAGTCAAAAATATGACATGTATTACCCCATGTAAATGTTTTTTTAGTAAAATAATACATGTTTGTGACTTTTTTATTTTAACATTAAATAAAAAAGTTATTAATGTCATTTTCTTAGCCAAGTGGATCCATGGGGTCCCCAAGTTGACCCATAGATTTTATTTTTCGTCCATGAAACATCCAATAATGTTAGGACATGTTTAATGGTCATTTCATATTATTAAAACCTTATTTTTACTGTAAATTAAACTAATTACCTCTAATCACGATTAATAAAACTTAAAAGTTACTATTACCAACAAAAATTATTTTAATCCCTTTGAACCACATTTTAAATCCTAATGACAACCATGAATGTTGGATTTCTGAAATTCAATCCACAAAAGTGGTAAATTTTCATTTAAATGAAAAATCAGTTTTTCAACTACCATTTAGTGGTTTCTCTATTCATCAAAAATTGAAGCTTTTCAGAAAAATACCAAAAATTCACCATAAGATATATTTGATATTACAAATTAAAAAATGATGTCTATTTTACAAAATTCAAAACATATATGTTTCATTAATTAATTTAATAATTAATTCCTGCTTTCAAAACGAATAACGTGTTTCTATGTAATAATATATATCAAAAGATTGACACTAGTTTAAGTCCAATTTCAAAGTGAAATTACTTCCAATGACAACTATTGGATTAAATGGTAAAAAAGTATTATTATTTCACATTAAAACCAATTAAAAAGATTATATAATCATATAAATAAATTAGATAAAAAAGTGGTTTTGAATTAAAAGACATCATTTTTCACTATTCATTAAAAAATGAACTTTATCGGAAAAATACCATAAATTTTCACAATGTAAAATTTGGTGTCCCAATTCTAAAGAAGAATTTTATTTGGTCCAATAGAATGTATAAGAGTGACCAAAACTATATTTATTGAGGTTTCTCCCTCAAAAGGTGATAAGTCATCCTTTTAATGAATATTAGAGTATATATGCCTAAAATTGATTTCTTTTCTTACTTTAAGCCTTTATCTTTTATTGGATAAATGTAAAGACATTTAACAAACATATATAATAATATTTTAGTTATTTATATTCATTACCACCAATACAAAGACTACGTGTTTACTACGAATGAAAATAATATTATTATATTACTAGTCTGCATCGTAAGATTTCAAATATACTCGTTGTTGCGTATCGGGTACGCTATCGAACATAGCCACCCCAATAAAGTAAAATTAATATTTAATCATAAAATATTAAAAAATATGAAAATGTATTATTTTTTATTTACTTGGGATGTTACATAATCGACATCCAAACTCATTTGAGGTGAGTGATCATGTGTTCTTAAGAATCTCTATGATGATTGGGAATCATCATTTTGGGATGTAGGGAAAGTTATCTCCTTGATACGCAGGCCCTTTTGATATACTTGAGAGGGTTTTTTGGTGGAATAATAGTTTCCCTTGAAACCATGGTTCATTTTAATGAATAATGTATTACATGTAACTCTGTTTTGGATGTATTTTCCAGATCATAACCTTGTGACTAGATTCAGTCACGCTCACTTAGAGACGAATGCTTCATTTCTTAATATGTTTGTATAGATTGTTGAAAGTCTATAGAATGTAAAAAAATTAGAAATTAATTGATCTCATGTGGTTTTTAGAAAAGTGGTCACATTTTTAATGATACTTTGATGTGGTAGATGGAAGTGGTTGAGAATTTCCCTAGCTCTTTTAGGATGATGGTGGGTTAGAACATTCATGGGATGGAAAGTCCAATGGTAGGGATAATTTATCACCACATATTTGAAATAAGTAATCAATTAATAATTTATTTTAATTATGTAATGTTATTCGGATATGGTAGGGAGTATTTAATAGATTTTTTAAATATTTTTGGGGGATTTTATAGAGGTGCATAGTTCGACAATGGTTAGTGAAAATTGTGAAACTCATACAGAAAACTAATAATGTTCAGGAAATGGCTCTTGGTAGGTGTATTATTAGATTCATCGTTTTCAAACACCATGATGCCACCAAAAAAACTTTTATTTTAGAGATAATGATATATACATGACTATATCACTTTTTATTATTCATTTTTAACTAATAGTTCATCATTAAAATTATATCCTAAAATTGGTATCTCACTAAAAATTTATCTTTATACACTAATTTTTACTCTATGTCAACCATAACTTAGTTTTCTACCCTCGTAGAATTTTGATAATCTTCCATTCTATCCAGGAGTGAGCTGTTGGTGAATCTCTATGCATTGATGAGTGAATTTTTTTATATGACCCCATTCTTGTAACACCCCAGGACTTCATAGTACGTTATCTCATTAACATAATTCAATAGCTTGCGCTACATGAAACATCGAGTTCGAGCGCACCAAAACATACCAAACTAGCCATTCAAAAAGATTTTATCAAAATTATTAACTAAATTTTTAATCTTATATACTCTATATACTTTTAACATCCATGTTATGTGTTTATTAGATATAATAGAAGAAAAAATCATTCTTCAAATAAAAGAAGTATTCTATAAAAATTTACAATTTTACTGCCTTTTAATGGATAACCCTTTTTAAAACCAGTATCTGAAAAATTTTTAAATTCAATTTAATGATAATAAATTACTCTATATAAGAGGAACATAAAATTTTAGTTTGGTAATAATTTGGGTTTTTTTCTGATAACTTTCATATTTTGACGAATAGTGAAAAATACTAGGATTTTATTGGAAACAAATTTTTTAATAGAAATAATTTATATTGTTATATAATGAAATAGAGTGGTTTTGAATTATAATTACATTATATTTTTATAATTTAATAAAATTTAGGAAATTATAAGTAATTTAACATTTAAATTTGACTTAAACACATTTCAATATTTTGAAACTTTTTACTTTTTAAAAACCAGCCTTTTGGTTTTGACAATGTGAATTAATATTATAATAATAAATTAAAATTATATGTTTGGAATTTGTTAAAATATAAATCATTTTGGAATTTATACTATCAATATTAGCTTTGGGTTAATTTTTGGTATTTTTCTGAAAACATTCAATTTTTGATAAATAGTGAAAAACACTGTGTTATTATTTAAAAAAATACCTTTTATTTAAATAATTATTTATTTATTTAAATTATTTTTAATTAAAAATAGATATATAATACCTATATAAGTTCAATTTAACTCATTGGAGGAATTTAATAAAAATATTAGACGAATAAAAGGGTATTGAACTTTTAACCTCTTTTACCCACATTCTTGGCTCGTTAACAAAATTTCCATAAAACATAATTTTACCGATTTTTTGAATGTAATTTAAAATATATGAGAAACAATGGTAACATCATTAAGTAAAATTTGATTCAATAATATGAAAATAATGTTTGGTATATTGTATATTTGGACTTTTATTTACCACAATTAAAAAGTAGATACTGTAATTAAATGTAAAAATGATAATATAATTAACCTAACTCATGTCCTAATTCTATTGGATGAGTTTAATTCCACCAAAAAAACCTTATATAAAATATATTATCCTTTTTATCCACTAGGATTATATTAGGATATTTATTAATATTTTATTTAAAGAAGATTTAAAAGTGTTAAATTCAATGTTTATTAACTAAACCATTTTTTATATGGTGTTATACATAATATAAATTCAACCATAAATATTAATTGGAAATATTAAAAGATATAATATATAATAATGTTTTATTTATATTTTTTAGTGTTTATATAATTAAATATATTTATGCCACAATGATGATGTTTTAATTATCTTAATAATGAAATATTAAAATATTTTATATTATAAACATTAAAATAAATTGGATTTAAAAGTTTTGATTCCATCCATTAGTTTTCTAGGTTAATATGACATGATAGGGTTAATTAGATAAATTTTTTCAAAGTGATAATATTTTTATGACTTTGACAAAAACAAAATAACAAATAGTGTCAAAATTGACATAAATAAGTTTTTTAAACAAATAATATATTATTGATTGATATAATATTCTCAAAAATATACGGTTCTAAGAAAGGGAAAAAATAATATTATATATGTCTTTAAAGAATGACATGAGGTTCTCTTGGAAGTTTATAGTATTTTTTAACCATGTAGTGTAATAATACAAGAAGCCATGGTAAAAGTAAAACTATTTATCTATGAGTGAAATGTAAATGATAAGTTTAAAATTATATCCTAAACATGTCTAAAATCTATTTGTGGAAACAAATTAGATCCATAACCACCTAAGTCTAAAAATAACTTCAATTGGAACCATTATAATAAGAATATGATTGTATCATAAATTAATATTTTAATCATTTCTTAAAATGGCCCTCAACCCTCTTATAAAAGGGCACTTCCCCTCCTCTCAAAATCACTCCTCCAAATCCATTTCGCTCAGCCAACCCCATGCCAATTATCCTCCCAAAATCCATCAGATAATTCTATAGTACATATATTTATCATAAATCCAACCTTTTAATCCCTTTTGATCAACTCAAAAGGAAACTCCTGAAGAAGGGGTAATAATTTCACCAATATCTTTCATGTTCATTCCTTCGTTCATTTCCTATTTCATTGTTGTTTCTATAATAAAATTATAAATAAAGTACCTCCTACATACTGTGATGTTATTTTAAATATATTACAACCATATTCATTTTTCTATCTATCTTATAAATGACAAATACATCATACGTTCATACGTACAACTTACCGTCTCCACATTGTGGTGTAGTTTGTTATTCAAACACTTAAATATTTGGATGGGTATAATAATGAGTATAAATGTGGTAAATAATTAATATAAAATTTTATTTATTCTATATATATGATATAAAATCCAATAATATTTCATCTCACCATCAATATAATGATTTTATCCCTCATGCGTACGTACGGATTACCGTCTCCACAACGCGATGAAATTCATTACCACGTTCACCATTAAACGATGATTATAAATATATATATTATTAATAAGTATTTAATATATTTCATAATAAATCTAATGGATATATATATATTTAGTTATGTGTTTACTTACATATAACTTATTCACTTACACCTATTCAATACAATATGAAAATAGAAACATCGTTTAGGCGTAATTACTGCCTACCATCTCCATAAATTGTGCCATCGATTTCATATATATATATCTATTATAAATATTTATATTCTTAATATATATGATATTTAAATCAATTTTTTTATTCTGGATGTATTTAAATCATGATCTAAATGATACAATCAGGAATAACAAGTTCAAACTTGTACGATAAAGAAAGTGATTGTCAACCAAAATGTTAATTTAACATGGAAATATTTATTTAATGGGTAGTATAAAGTCAAAAATGAATCCTGAATGATATAATAAATATGAATATGGTTCTGGTATATCTTAATAAAATACTAAAGTCATTATACAGTAGGTTAAATGTACCCTCAACCAAAGGATAGTGCAAGGTAAGGGTTAATTCTACAATCTCTTCATTTTCTGAGGATGTTTTTATGTGAGTGTCTATTGGGACCTCTTAACCATCCACATCTGTGTTTCATAAAAATATTTTCAAAAGGAATATTTTAAGGTTTTATGGAAGGTAATATTTAACTAGATCATCATTTTAAATGGTTTAAATATTTATACTTCTTAATCAATATCATTAATGTCCGTGTTTTCAAAATGGTTTTTAAAGATTTATTTGTATGAACATGGATATTTTTAAAATATTAATTCCTTTCAAATAATTCAATGTTTTATGGGACAGTTTGATTCAAAAATTCCCTCAAATATATTCTTTTCGAAATATTATGAATTTAAAATCCTTTTATGAAATAGAGATATTTATCTCAGAGAGTTTTACAAATCATATTTATCTATGTCAACATCCATTGATGGATTTTAAAAATATTTGAAGTTGATTTATTCTAATAAAAATATTAAATTTTATATTTCATGTTTTTTGATATGTTTTACTATGTAAGTGTTATTTTTATACCATTCATCTTTTACGGATAATGTATTAAATTTTTGTATGCTAGTTTTAATACGAATGTTTAGGTGATGTTTAAACCTTTTCATCTAGGGAATGTATTGGACGTAGTAAGTGAAGGGTGTGGGCCACTATAGCTTCTCGATGCATCATTAGGTCTAATGAGAAAAACTAGTTTCTTGGAATATGTCCTTGAAAAAAATCCTATTTGTAGTCTTAGAACAAGGCCTTGAATATGTGGTTATGATGTTTGGCATTACCAATTCTAGAATTATGAATTTGGATACTGATATTAAATGTGATTATCTGACGAGTAGAATATCCACGTGAATAATTAAATGGAGTTATTTGATTTATCTTTTCCATATTATGTTGAAGTTTATGTTTAAAAAACATTTGTTTTAGTCTTATACATTTCACTAAATATTTATATTTATTTATGAAATATTCATCTATATTGTTATCTTTACTAAGCATATGATCACACCCCTTTCTATGATTTCTTTTTCCCAGGATTGAAAGTATTTTATTGAGATTGATATGAAAGGTTATGATATGGGATTAATGGCTTTCTCAAAGTATGAATTATGTTGTGTATTATTTTATAATGTGCTATGTAATGTTCATGTAAGTTATCAATTTTCTAGGACTGCTAAACTGACCGGTCTTTCATAACTTGATTCCTTGTAATCATGTCAATTTATTAAAATAATTCACTGAATCTGGGATTTTAGGTTTTGGGAAGTACTGTTGGTGTCAGTGAATGTTTAAAAAAACCATGGAAATATATTTAGATAAACTCCGAATAGAGAAATTTACCCTAAGATATACTTTGAGGATTAGTGTAGAAGAACTTCTTAGAATTTTGGTAACGTACAGTTTTTGTGTATTTTCCAAGAAATACATCCCCATATGGATACGAGCCGGTAAAGGTGGCTCTGGAATAGAAGTACTAGTGAGTGAAAACTCTGACACAATGTTTCAGGCTTAACCCAGGGTATACTGGTACAAGACAACGGGGCGTCTTGCACACTTGGTTACGACACTCCTAGGGATATTATTAGGATAATTAACATTTTCATTACAATACATTATAAAGTATTTAGGAGTAATAATATAACAATGAAAACAATTTATGATTATAGATTATATGCATAATCATTTCAATTTATATTAGAAAATTAAAAAATTTGCAATTATGCAATGTGATTCATAAACTGATCTACTATATGACACTATTTAGAAATGGTGTATAGTAGAAGGAATGATAATTCCAGCAATATACATGATCGAAATTCTAAGAAGCATCATTTACTTCATGGTTGTATGACAATATTTAAAATGGAAATAGTAACCCACGTATTACCATCATATGAAAAAAATACTATCATGGGTTAATAATATATGTAAAAAATTCTCTATGTCCTATGGTATTGAAGGGAATTAAAAGAATAAAAGGATGTAATAGAGAAATATGGATAAAGGGAAGAGGGGAAAGAAAGATTATCACATATGTGATAACTGTTGAAATAATCACCATGGTAAATTCTTGTAGGGAATGGGAGTTTGTTATAAGTGTGGAGAAAAATAAAACCATGTACGTGATTGCAAGGGTAAGAAAAATCTTTCAAATATAGAATGCATCATCTACAGGTAGTTGGGACACTACTCGAATCAATGTCCAAAGAAACAGTGTGTACCCCAAATAATAATATTGGATAATAATCAAGTTATGATACTATCGAAGATGAAGAGGAATGATTGGATTTATTATTTTATTATTAATTTATTGTGTCATTTGAGTATTATATTAATGATGTGCATTTTATAACAATTATAGAGTATAAAAGGATTATACTACAGTACTATTTCTTTAAGGACATGAGATTGTGTGGAATGAAGAAAAGTGACACAATAGTAGGTTAAATTTTGTGGAAAATAAATGGTTCAGTGAAATATAAACCATAATATGGTTCTGATACTGAGGTAGTGATTTTGAAATAATATATTATTGATTTTGATAAATTATATTGGATATTCTTGACTACCTTGAAACTAATTAATGATTTGTATATTCTATCATTGATGAAGTTTACAACATTTTTGTATTGGAGTATATCTATTATTCTATAAGGAATAAAGGATAATGAATGTAATCAATAAGGTTTTATGGTTATTCAGTTTGTTACAAATGTTTTAAAAGAATACATGATGATTTTATTCCCATGTTATTACATGTAAAAAAGTATCTTCATCAAGTTTAACTTCTTTATAAATTTTGGACTGTGAGTTTGGACAGATGTATTTTGGATAATTATATAGTTTGGAATTTATTAAGTTTGAATTTTGATATTATTGTTACGGTTTAATCAACTATTGAGATTATTTTTTAATTTTCATTAAATGGACAACGCAGAGGTCAGACGACAACTCGTCGCATCTAGTAAGGCTGCGAGACTTGAACTGGAAACTGAATGACGACTTGTGTAGATCACCTTCCACTAAAATATGTGATGTCCTAGTTTGTAAAATGTTTTTTTTAAATAGTTTAGAAATTTAATTATAAATTCGTTATTTTTTGAACCCTATATAATTAGGATAAATAGAATATTTTTTAATTATATTATATTTTTTAGTAAAAGATGAGTTTGTTTTATGAATTAGTTGAAGGATTAAACTCTACATGTCATTTATATTTTTCCATCTTATTCAATGAATAAATTTATTGTTAAACTTTAGGGAAGGGATCCTAAAACCAAAAATGTGTTATCATAATACCTTATGTTTTATTGAAATAAAGGTATTTTAAATCATCATCGATTGATGGCATTGAGGCCCTCAATTTTACACTTGTTTGTGATTGATGGCCTCAATAACTCCTTATAAATATTTACGTTTTTCCTCCAATTATTTGTCTCTAATTTCCTCCAATGACCTCCTAATCGATATCATAATTTGGTGGTGACATTTTCATTTCCTTTCCCTATTATTAAGACAAAATTTTATTAACCCAATTTCGAATGTGGGGTTTTCAAATTGGTATTTATATATGTTTAAACGTTTATATTCGAAGAAAAATTTTGAATTTCATGGACACAATTTATTGAGTTTGGGGATAATATAACACCCCAAGACATCATAGTACATTATCTCAATAATGTAATTCAATATCTTGCACTACACGGAACAACGAGTTCGAGCGCACAACTACTTAACAAACTAGCCATTAAAAAAGAAGTTATGTATATTATTAACTTCACATTGAGTCTTATATACTATATATAATTTTAAAATCCATATTATGTGTTTCTTAGACATTATATAAGAAAAAATTACTTTTTTCAAATAAAAGAAGTATTTTTCAAATAATACAATTTGCCCCCTTTTATTAGAAAACCCTTTTTAAACCAATATTTGACACATTTATATATTAAATTTAATGAAATAAAATTATTATCTATAAACGGGACATATAAATTTATTTTGGATAAATTTTTGGTACTTTTATGATCAGTTTCATATTTTGACAAATAGTGAAAAATGCAATGTTATAATTGAAAACAACTTTTTTATTCAAAATCATTTATAGTGTTAAATTATGAATTATTTTAGTTTTTAAGTATAATTAGAATATATTTTTATCATATAATACAATTTTTGTTATTATAATTAATTTTACATTTAAATTCGACATAAACATATGTCAATATTTTGATAGTTTTTGCTTTTTAAAGAAACACTTTATGGTTTTGACAACGAGAATTAATTTTAAATTAATAAATTCATATTAGATGTTTGATTACGATAAAATAGACTGAATGTTTTAATTTGGAACTTCAAAATCCGGTTAGGGTGAATTTTGGGTATTTTTCTGAAAACATTCAATTATTGATTAATAGTGAAAACACTACATTATTATTTAAAACCGACATTTTATTAGAATAATTATTTATTTTATTCTAAATGAATTTATGTCCTAATGTATTTCTAATTCATATATCCTTTAAATGTAATTCATTGGAGCCATTTTATAATAAAAATATATGTATAAAATTTAATTGAACTTTCAAACCTCCTTTACCCACCTTCTACGAACATTAACAAATTTTCATGAAACACAATTTTACTTCTTCTGTGAGTTGAATTTCAAAAATATGAGAGACATTATTCAAATCAGTATGTAAAATGTGATTCATTAAAATGAAAATATTTTGAATGAATAGTAACTTTTGACTTTTATTTACCACGGTTAAAAGTAAATAGGGTAATTAAAGGTAAAAATGATATTATAATTACCATAACACATTTCTTAATAATATTGGATAAGTGTAATTCAACCAAAAACAACATTAGGAATAAAATATGATCCTTTAGGTCCACTTTTATTAGATTAGGACATTTATTATTATTTTATTTAATGAAGAGTTAAAAGTGTTAAATTCAAGGTTTATTAACCAATACATTTTAAATATAGGGTTATACATAAGATAAATTTGACTATAAATATTAATTATAAAGATTAAAAGATTTCCTACATAATCATATTTTATTTATAATTTTTCATGATTTCATTATTAAATTTATTTATGACATAGTGATGATGTTGTAATTACATTTTTAATGAAATATTAAAATAGTTTGTATTATAAATATTAAAATAAATAGGATTTAAATGTTTTTATGTCATCCATGAATTTTTTTGGTTTACATGACATGGTAGAGTTTATAATATAAATTTTTTTCGAAATGATAAGGTTATTATAACATTCACCAAAACAAAATACCAAATCATGTAAAAATTGACATAAATTAATTTTTAAAACGAGAAATATATTATTGGTTGATATAATATTCCCAAAAAACTAAGGTTTGGCCTAAGGGATTAAATCACATTATATATTTCATTAATGTACCACATTAGGATCTCTTGGATGTTTATTGTCTATTTATTAACCATATAGTTTAATAAAACAAGAACACACTATAAAAGTTAAGCTATTTAACTAAGAGTGAAATATTAATGTTAAAGTTAAAATTGTATCCTAAACTTGTCTAATACGTATTTTTTAGATTATTTCATACCATAACCACCTAAGTCTCAAAATAAATTCATTTTGAGACCTTATAAACAGAATATGATTATATAATAAATTAATATTTTAATCCTTTACTGAAGTGATCCTCAACCCTCTTATAAAATGGCACTTCCCCTTCTCTCAAAATCACACCACCAAATCCATTTGGCTCAGCCAAACTCGGCACAAATATTCTCCAAACATCTATCAAATCAACCTAGAGTACTTCTACTGATCAGAAAGACAATCTAATAATCCATTTCGATCAATATAAAAGGAAACACCATGAGAATAGGTAATAATTTCACCACCCTCTTTCAAGTTATTTTTTCTTCCACTTCCTCTTTCATTGTTGTTTCAATAACAAAATAATAAATATAGTACCTCCTACATACTATGATGTTATTGTAAATATGTTACAACAATTTTTTTATTCTATCCATCCTATAAATGACAAAGTCACCATACATGCATACGTACAACATACCGTCTCCACGTCGTGGTGTAGTTTGTTATTCAAACACATCATTATTTGGATCGTTATAATAATGAGTATAACTGATGTAAATAAAAAATTTAAAATGGTAATGATTTTGTATGTATTATATACCATCCAATTACATATGATTTCACCATCAATATGATGATATTGTCACTCATGCGTATGTACGGATTATAGTCTCCACAACGTGATGAGATTCATTCCCACGTTCACCATTCAACGATGGTTATAAAAAAATATAATATTAGAAATAATGTAATATATGAAATAGTAATGATAAAACATATATATATATATATATATATCTATCTATTTATATGTATGTGGGTACATACATATATCATATTCACATTCTTCTGTTCAATATGATATGAAAATGGAAACAACGTTTATGCGTTCATACGACCTACCTTCTCCGTAAACGGTGACTTCCATTTCATATAAATATCTATTATAAATAATTATATTCTAAATATATCTGATATATAAATAAATTTATATATTCTAGAAGTATTTAATTCATGATCTAAATGATTTGATCTAGAATAACAAGTTAAAATACGCATGACAAAGAAAGAGATTATTACCTGAAATGTATATTAATCACGGGAATCATTGTTAAATTTTTTGTATAATGTCATAAATGAATAATTTATGATATAATAAAAATGAATATGGTTCTCTTCTAATTTAATTACATATTATGTTCATTTTATAGGATGTCAACATACCCTCGACCAAAGTAATGTCTAAGGTAAGGGTTAATTCTAAAATCTCTTCATTATCTGAGGTTGTTTTTAAATGAGTATCTATAGGGAACTCTTTATCATCCACATATCTCTTTCATAAAAATATATTCACAAGAAATATTTTAAGGTTTTATGTATGATTATCTTTAAATAGATCATCTTTTAAAATAATTTAAATATTAAATCATCAAAATCATTTTCATTAATGTCCATGTTTTCAAAATGGGTTTTAAGGATTTACTAATATTTAAATGAATGTTTTTGAAATTTTAATTCCATTCAAAAGATTCAATGTGGTATGGGACACTTTTATTCAAAAATTCCTATAAATTTCATCCATTCTAATTTGTTTGACGTTTATATTTTTTTTATGAAAAACGATATTTCTCCAATAGAGTTTTACAAATCAATTTCATCAATTTAAAAATCATTTGTTGGATTTTAGTATTTTTTAAAGTTTTTTTATTATGATAAAAACATTCAATATTGTATTAAAGGTTTTCTGATATATTTTATTATGGATGTGTTATTTTTATACCATTCATGGATTTTGGATAAAGTATTTACATTCGATATGCTAATTTTAATATGAATTTTTATGTTATTTTTAATAATTTTCATTTGTTTAATTAATTAGACTTAGTAATTGATGGGTGGAGCCTGATATATCTCATCGATGCATCAGTAGGTCTCATGAGACAAAATAGTGTTTTGAACAAGGCCTTGACAGAATCTTATTTTTAGTCTTGGAACAAGGCCTTGACTAAGTGGTTATAAAGTCTATCATTATACATTCCTTCATTATGAGATTGGATATTGATAATACTTGTGATTATTAAAATAGTTTAATATCCATGTGAATAAGTAAATGAAATTATTTTATTTATCGTTTTCATATTATGCTGATGTTTTAGTTTAAAAATAATTTTTTCTTGTCTTATACATTTCATTAAATGTTTATGTTTTTTATGAATGTTTACTCTATATTGTTATCCTTACTAAACATCTGAGCTAACCCCTTTTTATGTGTTATTTTTACTATGATTCCAAGAAGTGTATTATGATTCATAAGTAGGGTTAATCTAAGGGATTAATGGTTCTCTCAAAGGATAATTTATGTTGTGTTTTATATATTAATGTAAAATATAACATTCATGTATATAATCAATTTTCCAAGACTGCTAAACTGATTAGTGTTTAGGTACATGTTTCCTTTTAATCATGCCAATATATAAAAATAATGCACCAACTCTGGCTTCTAGGGTTAGGGATTTATAATTATTGGTGGGTTTTTCATAGATATCCACTTCTTACCTATATTTGATTCATATATCTAGTGCATTGGGGATATATTTATTATCGTTTATACCAATAATAAAGATATATGATTTTTTGATGTTTGAGAATGAAATCTAAGGTGGGTTTCCAAGTTTCAACCTAGTTTTGTTGAATAATTATAGTTATTATTTGTGTCTTCCATTGTTTTTTAGGAGGGTTGCTTCATTCTCAACTACTATTTTTATTACAAGAGGGGTGCATTTAAAATTCTGTGTTTTTCATAATATTTACTATGAAATTATTCTGTAATTTTTGGTATAATCCTTCTTTAGTGATTTTTTTAGAATTGTTGAAATATTTGGGCAATGTTCTTTGTTAAATGAATTTAAAGTGAAAATTTCAAAATAATTTAGTTGGATTGATTAAAGGATGGGGTTTTGGACATTTTTCATTAATTTTTTTATTTTATTTTATTAACAGCTTGATTTGAATTAGGTTTTATAAAACTGGATTATTTTTGTTCAAGTTAAATTATGGTTGATAAGTGAATGATGTTTCCCTAAAAAAATTGGGATGGATAAGGGTTTTAAGTTTCCTCTTAAAAAATGTTTAACTATGTTATGGATGGATGAAAAGACGAATCACCTCATGAGAGTATAGAGAGGTCCATGATTTAATTATTTTATAGATGTGTGGATCTATGTAATCTAATGGGTTATACCAATGTAGTTGTTTTGAAATAGTACTAACATATTTTTTTGGTGGATTTTAATGGAAATGGAATTATTGTGGGGAAAAAATTTGGTATGGAAATTATTTTATATTCTGATATAATATTTTTTTAGTTGTTTTATGGGAATTGTATTGTATATATTTAATAAAATGTTCTATCCTAGCATCTTGAGAAGTGATTTTAATGGGGTAAAACCTATAGAGTTTCGGATTAGTCACACCCCACTTCGAAAATTTAGTTGGTTTACAGATATCATTTATTGGGAAATATGTAATGGACATGTATCACATTTATTTTCAGATTAATCATTATAATTGGGAATTGATTTTATAGTATGATCATAGAAAATGTTGTGATTTTATCTATTGGATTCCTTATAGTGTTTTATCATTGTTTATATTTTCATAAAATATTTATTTTTAATTTAGTCTTGGTTTCAACTTAGTACTCTGATATAGTTTGGATTGATTTTTTATACAAGAATTAATATTACATAATAATCATGAATCTTTTTTTGAATACATGGATTTTATTTTTTAATTTAAAATTGGAATCTCCTCCCCCTATAGTATTAATGCCTTTGAATTTATTACAAACATCTTTCATAATAGGGATGTTGCCTAAGGATTTGTATAAATTATACCTTAAATTAATTCAATGAGGAGGTGTATGATGTTACACATATTTTAATCAAAATAATTCTTTTCCACCTTTCAATAAAATATTTATTAGAAATGAATCACATCACATTGTAAGGTTGTAGTTCCTTGTACACATGAGCAGCGTCAGTATAGCCCCCATGGAATTGAATTTTTATAGAGTACATGTTATATTATATTTTAAGATGTTAAATTATGTAAAAAATATTATATAAATATAATAAATCAAACTTTATAAATGAAATTTAGTGGTAGTGACAAAAGAAAGAATTATTTTGGGTTGGGATGCATTATTTTTTCATACATATGATAAACATTTTGTTTCCCATTTTAGGGAAGTGGAAATGGTTATTAGTTATTAAAATTACCTAATAACATATCTGTATATATGAGTTACTATTTTTTTAAAATATTTTGTGCTGAGATATAATTATTGGCTAATAATTGAGGATGAAAAAAACGAGTCTGAAGACAATAAACATCTCGTAAAATCGCCTCCTTTGGTTCACTTATTAGGGACCCCATTGGTTGTATTTTGGGAGGAACATAAAATATAATACATTTTTATTGATTTTTTGGTGGTGTTTTTTATAATTTTTTTTCTGAAATATAAGTCTTTCGAGTTTTGACTATGTGGAGGGATGTGGTGTCCTTTTATAAATGAGAGAAAGGATCCAACTTGGATACCACTAAGAAATTTCCTAGAACAATAAAATATAATAATGTCATTCCTAATAGAAAAAATTTCAAATGACAAAATATTAAATACTGAGAAGTATAATATTTAAATATGGCTCCAAAAAATAAATTTGAATTACTTTATAGTCATTTTGAATATTCCATTTTTTATTTTATCCCCCCTATAATTCCATTTATACAATAATCATTTTAATTAATTTTCAGTACTTTCCAAATTATTTTTTGGTAAACATATGTTGGAAATATTGATAATATATTTTATTTTTATTATAATAATGGATTCAATTTTTCCAAATTAGCTTCAAAATATCAGACAATTTTAATTTTTTTTATGCTGCAAATATGAAAAAGATGGAAGTTCTAATTGAATAAATTTTCAATAGTTTACAATGTTTTTATATCCAAATTTATTATAAAATGGTTTAAATGAAATTAATTGGATTAATAGATATATAATTGTAATAACTTTTTTTTAAAAAAAAATTAATTTTAATTTAATTTATAAAAAATGTAATTGATACATATTCTTTATATTAAGATTTATTATTTATCACAATTCTATAAAAAGTTATTATTTTGAGAAGCTTCATAAAAACATCACCCAAATAAAATTTTTGAAATTATTTTTATAAAATAAATTTTATTTCATAAAATACAATTTCATAATTTTCAACTATTAATTATATTACTGTCAAATGAATGAAACAAGAATACATTTGTTTTGAGAAAATAAAATTTATAAAACACATAAACACTTTATAAAAAATATAATTTTTAGTCAATATGTTGTCATCATATAAAACTATTACAATTATTATTTAAATTTTTTATTACAATTCATATAGATAACATTAACAAATAGGTTATAGAAGTCACATATGAGTTATTTTAATAATCTAGCATAGTATTGATGAAACTCAATGTCTTGTGCAATGCATTATATCCTATTGTTGTGTGTAACATAATCATATATGGTGTTGTGTGTAATGGAAGATTAACATGGTGCTTCATTGAATGAAAATATAAAAAGTAATATTTTTGAAAAAATTTATTTCACAAAATCTCATGTTAATAAAATTTCTCACACCTTCACTAACGAATCATTATAAAACACAAAAAATTATTCAATACAACTAAGTTTTAAAATAGTATCACTGAGTAACCTATTCCTTATATATTTTAAATATTAATTATATTCAATATTATAAAATTCATTAATTTATTTTTGGTTTATCATGTTATGTGGATTATATAGAACTCATAAATATATTAAATACCCTTGATAATTTCAATACAATTCAAGAAACATATGAATCTAAGACACATTAGTTCATTGAAAATAATGTTTAGTAACATCAACCACTAATGGATCCACTAATATATACTTGATTTTTTTTGTAATACCCAAATATTGAAAAAATATATCCAAATTACACACATGGTAGTTATTTCATTCAATTTAACATTCATACATATCATTGATATAATCCTTTACTGTACATTGTGCTCTAACATTCATATTTAATTTATAATGATAGTATATATAAATACATCAAAAAAATTCCAATGAAATATTTCACTATTGATTTCATTAAATAAATTAAGTTATTTTTGAATGTAGTGACACTTAATTTCATCACATTAAATTTGTAGTGTCTTTTCCTCAAATAGAATGATATGTTTGTTATATTTTCACTATTAATATTCAAATTATAATATCAGGATCTATGATCAATAAGGTAATATATTGACCTATTATTAATTGATAATATAATTCATGAATACATGGATTAAGAAACTCATTCTTGATAATGATCCTATTATTTTCCCAATAAACAATGTAGTGTCACATTGATTCATTATTATTCTGAAGACATAAATTGGTGCCTGAAAATGTGAAACACTAGTTCAAATTAGTCCCTTATCTTGATTCTCTAGTAGTTTCTTCAGGAATTATTATAACTCAATATGGTATAACCTATATGGATAACATTAAATAAATGTATCATGGGGAATTAATTCTATTGAAAAAAATCATGATTCATAGGAGGACTGTAATACTATTAAATAAAGACATCAAAAAACCCCATACATTATCCATATCATCAATTTTGAGTTTTTTCACCAAACATATTGGACAAATACCAACATATAATTTTAACCAAAACCAATTAAATAGATTTATATTCCATTGAATAATCAAATTTATCATTAAACCAATAAAATAAGATATTTTGGATCAGTATATGAAACATGAATCCACTTACTTATCCATAGATATTGGAATTGATCAATGAAATTCCATTGATACCCAATATCACAATAAATTATGTAATATGTATAATAACATTATTTACCAGAAAAAAATTCCAAAAAAATATATTATTCATTAACAGGAGATTTGATTATCATTGATTTAGAGGATTCTTGTGTTATTTCAACATAAAATTGTACAGGACATAAATTAAAATTAATTGATACATTTAATTATATATAATAATAAAAATAATATTCAAAAAATAAGTTAATTTATTAATTTAGTATACATTTAACCACCTTATATTTATCATTTTACCATAATCAACTTACTAATAAAATTTTTTTAGAATGAACATCATGAAATGTTAATCAGTGTGATAAATCATCAAAATTCATTTATAGTATATCTAAATAATTTAACATTTTTTAAAATATATGAACAAGTTGATTTGACAGTTGTTATCTATGGTCATTCTCCTTTCAAATCAATTATAATGGATCAATTTTTTTTTGAAAATTAACCAAATCTTATCCCCATGAAGTGTCAAACAAGGTGTGTTGTATGGAATCACTCACCATGCAATAAGTTAATGAATAATATATCCTCAACTATCTATATTTGTTGTTATTACCCATATTTTCCTCATTAGTAAAAACATTTAAACATATATCATATAGATAGAAACATATTGCTAGTAATAACAAATAATATCAACATAACCAAAATAATCAATATAATCCAATACATCATATTACCCAAAGTGTTATCATGAATTTTATCTCAACACAGATTTGAATAATATATTATTCCTTTTCTAATAACAACTATATTTAATCAAACATTACATATAAAAATATTTTATAATTGTTTATATATATTCATTATATATCATGGTTATCTATACCATAACCATAACATATTAGTGTATTTTTAATCTTACATGAATAAAAATTTGGTACATGAAAAATCATCAACGTATCACATAAAGATATAAAAAACCTGAAATTTTATAGACATGTCATTCAAAAATCATTTATACATATCCTTTGGAATATAAAACAGAAGAATAGGGGATATCAGATGTTCAGTCAGTGTAAAAAATAGAGATGTCAATTAAATACTATATTTATTCTCATTAAATGATATTATTTATGATAAAATGAGAATAAAATTTGAAATCCCTTTCTAAAAATTCCTATAAAAACATGTCAGTGATAAAATCATCACAGTTTATATCATATGAATCATAATGGAATCAACAAAATATGAGCATTGGGTGAATAATATTTTCATAATTAAATGTCATAATACAATGAAACAAACTGTGTGATAAATAAATTAATATAAATATTTCCCAACTCTATTAACCAATAAACTATTCACATGAAATTATTGGTAAATCCACCTATGAACCAACTTTTTTCATTAGATAAAGTTTCATTTATCCTTTTTTTCTGTGGACATTATTTCTATAAACTATTTTGGTCATCAGATGACAACCCATCTGCACTATATTGGGGTTAGGATAATGTCCCATTTAACCTCATTTAGGTTTACGCATAACCTATCATGTACCATATATTATGATTCAAATTACCTTTAATGCCCACTCTTTCAGGATTGAGAAAACATTCATTGTACCCATTTATCACATGATACATTAATGGTTACCAAATTCATTTGAGGGATATTGTGGAAACAACACTCAAACAATCATTATCCATTTTTATTCTTCACATAATATATTGTTTTTTTCATTATTTCAAAAATATTATCCATAGTAAATGTAAATATTTTTCATCAATATTGCATCATATTAATCAAAACCATTAAGAGAATCAGTAGTTATGGTAACTTTAACAACCTCATTTTTAGGAACATCACCATTTATAAATTTATTTTGAGTATTTATAATTCTATAATAAGTTTTAGGATTTTCATAATAGTTTTTCCATGTTTTGGAAAATATTTTGGAGGTTTATAGTTTTCAAAATGATGATTTAAATTGTGTAGAATATTTAGTAAACCATGCAAGAGATGATAGTGGGCACTGATTAGAAACATGGTAGGTGAATATTTTGGAAAAACTATTTAAATTATAAGGATAAATCATGCATTTTTAAATATTTTTAAGTGGATGTCTTGTTAATGTTTTTTATAACTGTGTTAGCTAACACCATGAAGTATAGTCTTATGACAATAGCACTGCATGGTTGGCACATGATTCTTCAAACTATGCGGTGTATAGTTTGACCTACATAAAATGAGTATCTCATTCAAACTATACCCATTAACTATTATTTTTCTCCTAAAAACCCTAGATATAGAAATATTTTTTCTTCCTCGGATTTATATATGATCCATTTCAATCCAGTGGCGATACTTCAGTGAATAATTGTGCATTAGATGACCAAATTATTTAGTAGTTTATGTTCTCCTTATTATTGTTAGATAGAAGTATCTTTTCTCTACCCAAATACTAAATCTAGTACTTTTTGGAAATACATATATGTTTTTCACTATATAATGATGACCTATTTTTATATATAGTGAAGGTAATTGTGACATAATCATAACATGATGTTTTCTTATGCTATTCTTTATTTTATCCGACCATTATAGCTAGTTGGATTCTCTCTCGAATAAAATTTTTTTGGAACATTATGTATTATCATATATGAAAATATTTTCATGAAGTTTTTGTAAAATATTGGTTTCACCATTGAGGAAATCATGTTTTTTTATGCCACAAAAATTATGGAATATTATAGTTTTTTTGAAATCCCATTGTTAATAATTTTAAAATGTTTTTTAAAAAATTGTTTCTTTTTATAGAATGAAAATTTGTTTGTAAAATTAATTAAATAATGAAATAGTGTATAGTAAAATGGATGGAATATAATTACATAGTAAATTACATTGAAGGATGGTAGCATAAATTCTTGGTTGTTTGTTATACTTGATGGATTATGGTTTTGAAGAAAAACCATTAACATGAAATGAAGTTTGGATGCGATGATTCATAATCAAAAGTTACACCCTACAATAGTATGTTTGGAAATTGAAAAGAATATAGCATATCAATTGAAAAATATTTAAGGAATAATTTATGATTTCCTTTAACAAATATTGTATGTATTTGATATTAAATATTTATATAGATTAGAACTATTTTATAAAATTTGATGACATTTTTTTCTTAGTGTCATGAGTGGAGAAGACATTAGGAAAATAACAATGATTTTAGACTCACCCCTTGCATGGGATATTTTGGAAATATACAAATTTAATCTATATAGTCACTTGTAATGGGATTTTAACTCAGTTCTTTTGTGAATCTTATCGATCTCATTGATTTGAATGTGTATTTGCAACTCAGGGTGGGAGGGGAGTTTCAGGACATTGTCACATTAGATTATTAGATTGTGTGGACTTTATACACAACATGAGTATGTAATAGGGTTTCCTATTATGATTCTATATAGTTTACTAGGTTGGTAATGGTTTGAGGTTTTTAGTAATCATTCTTCATATAGAAGAATTTTGGGATATTGTTTTTTTGGTTGCAATGTTTTAACATTAAAAGGGAAAATAAACCCTGATTTTTTCATGAGAATCATAGAATTTATTGTTTTCCATTAGTGTCTGAGAGATGTATCATCAGTCCATATATCTCCCCTGTCACTCCTCATGACACTAACTAGGGTTAGGATTTTACAAATGTAATCATCTCCATTCGGTCTATAAGTTATTCTCAAATGATTTGTTTCACAATTATTAGGTTATTGACATTGGAAATTGTTCCTCTTTTGATATATCATGGAGGTAAAAATAGTATCAGTCTATCTCATGGGATTTTATTCAGTAGATTAATTTTTGAAACCTAAAAGGTAGAGAATAAAATGGAGTATAATAACACATAATACTAAAACTTATATAACCATAGAGATTGGGTACATTAGTGTTCTTCAAAATATCTTGGTGTGATGTCACCTCATCTTCGTTCGTTTAGACCAAGAGAGATTCTAGAAATTAATTGATAGTAGGACATCCCAGTAATAATTTTATTCTAAATTTTGTGTAAATGTTTTATTAAAATAGAGAATAGTTTAATATTTATAAAATAGGAAATGGTTGATTTGAAAAACATAATTGATATATTTTAAAAAATGTTACAAATTTTGATGAATGATTAATTTTTTGAATATATTTATATAGTTGTGTTTCTATAGAAATTTATATATTAATAATAATTCAATTTATAATGATTGAGGCTAGTGGTTTTTTTTTCTTATTTCAGTGAATATAACCATATATGAATCCTAGAAACCAACCAGAAGAGGCTAATAAAATGATGCTTCACAAGAGACCTAGGTTATCAAACATATAGTTAAATTAATAAAATGGTCTTTACATGCTACTAATTTGGGTAAAATTAATGAAGAAAAATGAAATGTGGACCATTCAGTTTAATTCCAAATGTAATGTACACCCAACATTCAAGGTGATTCCAATCCAAAATGATAATATTTGGTTGAATGTGATTAATCAAATCATCCATTTACATTGGACACGTGTAGTGGTGACTGTATTGTTAGAAACATATATTCTAGATGATTTTTCATGACAATTGTAGGAATTATTAAATATGGAAAATTTTGAAATAGAAATGACATTGGATTATGTTGAATAATTTATTAAAAAGAAAATATATCATCATACCATTCATAATTCTACAATAATAAAAAAAATTAGTTAAAATCAAGAGATTCTATTGGTGATATGGGTTGTGGAAAAGTGGATTTCTTTAGTCCATTTTATACAAAATATGCGACAAGTATTTCTTGAAACATTCATTTTTAGTGATTATGACTATAAATACATTCAAACTTTTTTTATTTATATAACATTATATATATATATGCCAAATAGAGAAAATATAGAAGGAAGAGATATTTTAGGAAATATAGTTAGAGAAAAAATGATTATTCACAATTTAAGAGGTGGGAACTCTAACGTTGGGAATAATAAAATGTCAAAAAGCTATACCTATTATGGTGGAACACATCAGAATCAAACAATGGGATATTTAAATTTCCCTCATCAAAAAATAATAACTTTGATATTTTTTCAGTGTGGTTCAATAGATCACATCAAGCAACATTTTTTTGAACCACTAATAGCATTTCACGACTACAAAACGATTGTACATATTCCATGTTATTGTCACATTTCTATATGGTTAGGTACTAGATAAAAATCAAATGTTTCTCATGAAACATCTGCTTCAACATTATGAGTTCCAATGAGTAATTCTAATCATCAATATAGGGAGATCCAAGATTATTTCGGAACCCTATTACTCTTCGACCACTGCAATTCAACAAAGATAAAAAATGTAATATTTAGTGGGTTTGAAATAATATTGATATATGATGATGATTGTGGATTCTCAATACTATACGTAACTAGTGATAGGTACCATTATTTTTTATCCAACCATTTTGATATATTTTTTAGATGTGAGTGTGTCCCCCAAGTTTTTTCATCACATTTTCATACTAAAAATGGTTTTCATGTCGAGTTAATACCTTCTGTTTTAAAACTAAAAATTCCTAGCAGATAAATAGAGTTTTGGGCCCTCTCTTTTAAATATTATACATTTATTATTGATGGGTATATGTCATTTTTGAATTTCCTTATGCATAAAATGGATGTTTATGATTTTATTTTTTTATGAATTTGTTGACATCGTTCATGGCTTATATACAATGTTTTGTATGAAAAGATATTTTCACATAAATCAATGTAATTGAGAATATTTATGGAGAAAATTGGAATATAAAGGATTTTAAAATTGTACTTTTGTCACCGATGATTGGGACCATATCATTCTTTTTGGATGATGTTTCCTTGAAATATGTTGATGATGTTATGAATGGATATTTTCCATATTTGTTGATAATTTTACTAATGTTTTTTAATATAATTAATTTATTTAACCATTACAATATTATAAATCAATTTAATTACTTAAAAAGGTAAAATAAATTAATATAATTATTAAAAAAATAAATATAAATAAATATATACACATTCAAAAATATTAGTTCATATTGTTTAAAAATATATTTTTATAAATATTATTAATAAAACAATGATCCCTTAATGAAGTAACACTTCAATTATTTATCTAAGGTGAAACTAAACAATATTCTACCATCTATTTCAAAATTTACATTAGTTTATTAAATACACCATGAAACATAACCGTCATCACTATTGTATATGATGCACAAAATTTTCACACACTATATACACTATCCACTATACAAAATATGCATGAAAAAAATCATAAAATAAGATATATATAATATGAATCAATAATATTCTATATTTTTAAATTAAGAACAACATTCAATTTGAAATATTTAAAAAAAATCAAATTATTTAATATTAAATTGACTCTACTACCACTATATCAATAGATCCACATAAAAACATTACATTATTATATTTTTTGAATCACTTTTTTATTTTCTATGTTAATGTATCTAGAAAAACCCAATATGACCTGGACTATATTTCTAATCGAGACACACAACCATATTATAAAAAAATAGATATGTATTGTATTTTTTCCACAGTAAATCAGTCCTAGAAAAAGGTTTAAGAAACTTATTAACGATGGATTTTAATTATTATGACCTTAACATCTAGCATCGGCTTCTGTTAGCAGAAGGAGGTAATAATTGATAAAACTCATGCACTATATTGTTGCTGAATTTCTCTCCATGACCATAATTCAAGACACATCTAATGAAAATAAATATAAATGAACAAATAAATCCATTTATTTAAAAACAATTATCAATCACATTGGTTCACAATGCTACGAACCGAATTATTAGTGTCATTAGAGAGTAGATATTTAAGAAAAATATTCGATATAAATGTGAACATTAATCTATAATCATACCACTATAGAACCTCTTCTTTATTTCTAATAATTTATGTCCATTTTAAGAAATATGAATTGAAACATAATAAATTGAGTGAGATTTTATTCATATGGAGGATAAAAATATGAGAAAATAATTGATGATTATACTTTAGAATCAGATCTGAATGTTTATAGATCATAGGGTCATAATATCCAATGTGATGGGGGAAGAATTAGGGATTAAATGTTTTTTTATTTACAATTAATATAAAATTGATATATGTTTCATGTTAGAGTATAATAATATTTATATGGTAATAAACCCTCATATGAATAAGAAATTAAAATAATAATATTGAACACATTATTTTTAAACTTTATTTCATTCAAAAATATAATCTCATTTCATTTCTAGAGGGTTAAGAAAATTGATTCATTAAATAAAAGAACATGGTAACACACAATTACAAGAACACATGTGGTGTCCCACCTCATTTAGCCAATCACTCACTAGACTAAATTGTTTTAGTGTTTTGATAAAATAATAATATTAAAAAAGATTTTTGATAACCAAATAGAATATATTTTCACAATAATTAATTAATGATAATATTTCACTATGATCTTTTTTGAATAGTCATGAATAGATATTCAGTTCAAACATAGTTTATATAGAGGTACTTATTATTCTTATAAATAGATAGACGTAGTGAATTATTGATTGAAAATTTATATAATAGATAATCTCTAGAAATAGACTACAGGATCTCTCTTCAGCTCATTCAATTTTTCTCAGTATATTCATTTTATAGTAGGAATAAAGAATATTATTTTTTGAAATCACACAATAAATGTGATATACAAAATAAAAAATATTATTTAATTCTAATAATGATTTTCTATCTCAAGATTATCAACTATTTTCAATGGTATTATATACCACGACCCTGTGTTAATTCAACAAGTGGATAGTCTCTCATTAAAAAATCATGATCTACAAAACATTAATCATTATGAATCACTGAACATGTATATTAATGATCCAATTCTATACTTATGTATCCGCAGTGTTTCCATAAAAAAATTCAACAATAATATTGAAGATAAATTAGTAAATAGAGTAATTAAAAATAGTTATTTTGTGTATTTCAAGATTACTCATTGTCCCCTAATTACTAAATTTGATTGAAGATTTAACATCATACAAATAATAGCTGGGATACTAGATATACCAAAAAAATAATCATTCGATTGTATAATGAATATAATACTACATGACACAATTTTTTTATAAATATATATTTTTGACAAACACAACATCATGATAATAATATATAATATATAATACATTGAAATAATTAGGAAATAAAAAAAGCACCATGAAAAAAAGATCAATTTAATCAAACATGAAGCATCATATAGATATCATCATAATTAAAAATTATCAAATACTCACTTTAAATTTCTATTTTCATAATTTATATTTTCTATAATATTTTTGACTTTTTCACAATAGTCAATTAAATATAATTTAAAATTTAAAATTCATAAAAAAATGTTTTTGAAAATTTGGATATAAATTAAATTCTGATTCATAAATATTAGATCAAAAACATTGTTTTCAATTCACTTATATTGGCTGGATCCACTATTTCATTATTCACAAGCATTATTGGAATTCTATTTCATGGGTCATCAGAAATAAAAATATTTTAGAACAGAGTAGAATTTCCATACATAATTTTTGATTATTTAATGAATTTTAATATGTTTACCAAAATAGATACATTAAATTTTTCTACATAATGAAAACTCTTAAGTGGTATAGATAGTTTCATAATTTAATTATTATGAATGTTTAGTTCTTATCCACAATAATTAGAAAACCAAAAATAAATTAATAAAACATAAAATAAAATCACATTAAAATCCTAAGAATATCATCATGAAATGAAGAAAAAATATTACTATAAACTAGGGAAAATATACAATATTAGCCCCCCTTCTACATTTATTTTACAAATCAAAACAAATCTTCATTAATTTATAAATAACATCATCATCAAGAGATAATTCAAATAACAATTATTCTCAATATAGAATTACATTTCTCATTTATAAAATATAATATTTTTTTTGATATAATCTTATATACTAAAGTAATTAATTTATTAAACAACTCACATTGATGATATCCTCAATAAATTTGGTCTCATTCTTCCATCATTTAAAATGGAACATAATGTAATATTTTGAAACCTATTTCAAAAAATACTATTATAATATTTTGTTAATATATTTTTTCACATATTAAATATATACCCCCTCCTGGTGAGGGTATATTCAGGCATTCTAAGGTGTGAGGAGAAGTATTTACCTGATGTTTAATAAAAATCTCAAAAAAATTCCCTAAGATAATATTTTTTGAATATTTTGGAATGTTGATTTATAGTCGATGTATAATGTAGTCTGATATCAACATTTTCCACATTTTCTATAATTTAATCATATGGAGTAACAATATTCTTAGATTGGGAATGTTTCATGGGATTCTTTGTTACATTTATAGCTCATTGGTACGGATAATTTTTCACAATGGCCTTAGAGTCTCATCATTCATATCATACAACTAAATAATCATATATAAAACATTTTTACATTCATGGGTGGCTCTTAGATAATATTATTTATAGATAATTATTTTAATAATACATTATTTTTTTATGTTGTCTCACACAGTAATCACCTATAAATAAAGTCCTGCCTAAGAGATCCATTTATCACATAAATAACCAAATCATTATTTATCAGAGTACACAATTTATTTGAATTCTTTTGTAAATTTGTAATTATGAATTTAGATCACAAGGAATTTAATATATATTATTACCTTTATAATAGCTTGTATATTTGAAAATAACATAATTACATAATCAATGTCATGTATTGATGATACCTAATAAAAATTCATAATAATAAATATCTAAACTAATTTTGGTCAACATTTGAACGATTATTTTGCATTCATATCTTTTTTTAATAATTTTAGGAGTACAAGATTCTCTGGATACATGCACAAAATTTTTTACGATCATATACTTTTAATAAGACACTTTTGATTAAAATATTTAACATGGTCATTTCATAACATGTATTCCATGAATTCTTGTTTACTATCCTAGTAGAGAAATATCAAATTTTTCATTAATATTTATAAAAAACACCTCCCAAATTTATCAAAAAAAATTCTTACATCGTCAACATTCACAAGGAACACTTGAAGGGAAATTATCATCTCATTTGTGAAAAAATTTCCAATTTTTCTGAATAAGAATCCTATAATTTTGATGGGCCTCTAATATTCTGAACCAGGAAGTGTTTGATTTGATAAAAAAATATGTATTTAGTAAAATGGAATGTTTTTATTATTGATTTGTTGGATAATATATTTCATTGGATATCTATTCTTTTAGTCAATTTATTATGGTAACATATAATGAATTCAAACAAGATATGAGAATATATATTGTTGATGAGGGTTAAATTTTCTAAATATATCATTACAAATATATTTCAATTCATGTTTACTAGTATAATTAATGTATGATAAATAAATATCCATAGTACAACATAAGTTATGACCTATTTTTATTCAATAGAATGGAGCATTTTTGGGATCAAGATGCACTGGTTGGATCGAAATAGATTAAACAATTATATTTTTATTTATTTAGGTAGTATATACCATACTATGGTCTATGATGTGTTGATGTGGAGGATCATTTTTCCACCATTGCATGCTATAATATTCCGAATCTATGATTTAGTTTTATGTTTTGTTAATTTTGTGCATCCCGATGCAACATGACTCGTTGGTTTTCTCTATGTCATGGGGGTCGGAGAGTAAAATATCAAATTCATCTCCACAACACATCAATTTAAATTAGTGGGTTCGTCTAATTAGGTTTCATGATCAATAACACTATAGGAATGATGAATTCATACCACGACATAGTGGTTGGGGCTTGAATTTTTTTGAAATAGTGGTATCAACCACATGGGATTCAAAAAGGGGATAAACCAATTAATGTGGTCACATTAAATAATTTAGACATGGATTTCAATTCCATTTTAAATATTTTAACATATATTTAACCCCTTATATTCATTTAATTTGTATGGAATTCAATTTATTTTATATGCAAGTAATTATATTCAAATATTTATATTTTATATCTAACTATAACATTTATCTTGATTTATTTTTTTATGATTTATTTCTATGTAATAATTCTATTGTTGTGTGGTTATTATTTATCTTTGTTATTGTAGTTTATTTTATAATGTAAATTCATGAATTTTCTTATGCAACAAGTATCATTATCTTATCCAAACATCAATCATTCTCATTTATTTTAATGTTTTTTTTTTCAATAGGGCATTAATAATATGAAACGATCATAAAAACTATATAAGCATGTTCATGATAAATTGGTAATTTATATTGATTATTTTCAAGATTTAAAATTCATGAAATGTGGTTAATTTTGTTATCTAAATTTAAAAAAATATCCACCATTTTTTTAAATTAATGTTTCATTAAAATAATACTATACGTCAATGGAATACGATTCCAATTCATTTTTTATCATGATGAAATCTAATTTCAATGAATGTTTTATTTATTGGATTTTGATTTAAAATAATTTTTAGATATGATGAAATGTGGCATTTATGCATGATTTATTTTTATAGATAGTGTTTTAAATATATTTTATTGGATATTGGATGGCCTCATATTATAGGTGATGAAAGATAATATCATTTAATTGATTTGGCATAGTATTTGAATTGTACATTGGAATCTGGGGTGTCCAGAAGACTAATGGGATTTGGAAGTATATATTATGCATGTAATGTTATTATTATTAAGTTATTACAATTAAAAATCATGAAAAAAATGTATTTCATGGATCAATATGGGTGGTCAAATATTATGTTGTTCTTACATACCATTTCATGATTGATGTCCATGGGATTTGTTGTTCAATCCTTTCAGAAGTCAAACAAGTATTTTTATCATGTGATAAAAACTCAGATGTATTATATATAGTTTTAAATTTTGAACTCTATGAGACATTTATTCTTATCCATGTAAAATTGATCACCAAAAATATATTCAAAAGACATGAAATCATATCTCATCAATATGTAGAGAACTTGAACAAGAAACTGGGAGAAATTAGTAACCAAACTGCAAGTAATAATGTTAATTAAATCCCCATTCTATATTTAATAGAAAAAATTTAGTGGCCACTTAATAACAACTCATTTCCATCATCCTAGAAAAAGTATTAAATACTATTAATGGTAAATAAATAATTGTATTTCACAATTATTCTTCTTAGGGTAATTTATTATGGAATTATATCCCATGGTGTTAATAATTTACAGGCCAAGTGACATTGATGATATCCTGAACAAATCATTTCTCATTATCTCATATATATAAAGGAACACAATGTAATATATCTACACCCAATACAGAAACTCCCCATATATTATTTTGGGAATATGTTTTCCAATTTTAATAAAAAAAAAATCAATCTCATTATGAGAGTTCAGTCAATCAATCTCAAGTGCGAGTAGAATGCTGGACATGACATTTTAGCCTAATCTCATCAAATATCTCCCAAAAATTATTTAGTTAATACATATATATACATATGAATGTTGATTTATATTATAATTATTCTATAGATATATATGAAAATTAGGCATATTATCATTAACGAAATAATTTAGGATAATGATATTATTTGATTGGGAAAGTATAAAGGTATTATTGGTTATATTAATAGCACATTAGTTGGAAAGTTATTTTGTTAGTGGCCATATAATTTATACATTCATACCATAAATATAAAACATCATCGATTAAACATATGTTCATTAATTAGTGGATCTTATATATTATTATTATCCTTTAATTAATTTAACAATAATATATAATTTTGTATATCAACTCACATAGTAATCTCATATAAATAATGTGACACCTGATTCATCCATCTATATATAAATCACTAGAACGATTTATATCAGTGTGGCAATGTAATATAAAAAAATTACTATATATTTACGTAAAAATTTATTTTACTGTTTCATTAGTATAAATGAATACCTTTCTTGTGACCAGTATGTGCTAATGTAATGTAACAACATTAGACATTAAATGTATTTATGTTATCAATGGGAATAAATTTTAAAGAACCTTCTATAAAATTTAAGATCAACATTTTTAAAATTATCATTTATTCTTCGTATTATTCCAACATATATTGTGGAATAAAATTCACTAGATTCACGATGACGAATAATTATATTATCTAATTAGAATAAATCTATTTTAATTGAAATATTTAAAAATATTCTTAAATTCTACCCCATGAATGAATGTTAAATCTCTCTCAATATAGACATCTCAAATTTGTCATTAATATATTTATAAAACACACCACACAAATTATATTTATCATAGGTAATAATAATATAATTATAAATCAAAATTTAGACCACAATACCCATGGACATCACATTTTGAAAAAAATTTCCATTTGTTATGACTAACAGTCATATAGTTTTCATGGACCTCACATGTTCTGAAGTCATAAGAGCATGATTTTTATCCAAAAATGTTTATAACAAAATTGTTGGCTTTTAATTTTGAACTCAAGATATGATGATTCATGGGATTGTAAATTCATTAGTTAGATTATTGTGGATTCATAGAATGAATTCATACATGAGAAGAAAATTAGTGTAATGGATGAGAAAAAATTATCTATTTTATGATTGGAGAAACAAATTTCAACATGATTTTCATTTTATAGATACATACTATTTTATGTACATTATCATAGCCCAGTGTATGGTGCGATCTATTTTTTGTTTTGTGATGGAGCTTTTTTGAGATTTATTTTTTAGATAATGATGTCTTAAAAAGTATTTTTCATTTTTTTCTGGTAATGAATAACATAAATGTAGAGACCCAAAGCATGATGTTCATGGACATTACATTACATTTTCGGAATACTTAATACATAACAAAAAAAGACACATAAGGGTAGTAATATTTTAGTGTCTTTGGAAACTTAGAATATAAACAACTAGTCATGTTGAAATATCTTCAAAATCACCCATAATGATCTTCCCCTTTTTGTTTCCTTTCCTAAAACCGTTATTTATTTCCTGGGGAAAGTAAAACATAAAAAGGGTGACCCCAAATGCTCAGTAAGGTAAAACATATAGAACATAAAAAAATACATATATATTTGAAAGAAAAACTTGAACATGAAATCTAAATATTAAAACCTTGAGAAAAGACATAAATCTTGGAATTACGTAAGGAATATAACATAAAGGAACATCAATCATGATAAAATAGCGTGGGAATAATACATGTAATTGTGGAAACCATTCAGCACTTGTTATGATTTCCATAGTAGCCAAGGCATTGCTGGAAAGACCATCTTAGTGGACAAAGTCCCTTTCTGAATCGAGTTCACTCTTCGTTTCATTCCTGTAACACTGAACCATATTAACTTACCATTCCATCCATGACTATCTCAAGAGATATAAATATTTACCCAATGCATTGGAGAGAGATATAGTTCACACCCATCTCATAATGAAATCATTCTTTCTTATGCCATAAAATAATCATACATCATTCATAATAACCCAATAAATAAAATGGGTTTCATAAACATCATCCCATCATCACATAATCCATATAAAAGAAATGGATATCATTTCATAATAAGAAAACTGAAACCATGTAAATCATAGAGACATGATACTTGAAACATACACGTGTAAAATAATGTCATCTTAGATGAAAATGGTTTTGGTAAAACACTTGAAATGAATTCTTGAAGAAAATGTCCTTTTTCTTCAAAATCATTTTATTTTCACAAAATGTCATGAATTTTTAGAAGAAAAGTTTTTTGTTGAAAATAGTCATGAAATATTTTGGAGGAAGCTTCATGAAAATAAGGCTTTATAAAACCATAAGAATCTGTTCACACTGTATAAGTTAAAAATAACATTATCCTCGTACTTTTGTCGGAAAAGTCAAAAAAATACATTGTAACGTAAACAAAAGAAAGATTCCTTACCTACCATGTAGTAAAAGTAAAAAATGGGTAAAAATGACTTTAAACATACGTGAAAACACTTTTATAAAACATGGACATGGATGATAGAAATAAACCCAGTAAATACTTACGAATAAACAATCTCTGATAAAAACGAGATTGGAAAAGTTATCCCTTACCTTATGTCTGATATGATTCGTATGTATCCAAACCACCAGTATAATGATTTAAATAATGTCATTGACTAATTACATAATCATATTAAATGTTATGATATCATATATGGTTCACTTATGACTTTATATTACGCGTTCTTTTGTAAATTCCTTGTTAAAGAGCATTTTGGGTAAAATCGTTTCATTTGTCGTTCGTGTTTTGACTTTTAATTATTCATATGATTAATTAGATCATGATTTATTAATTCCAGAATATAAAACATGATTTATATATAATTTATATTCAGAATATACATTTATATAATAGATTTATAAATGGAAAGAAATGCACCATTCATGGAGACGGTAGGTTGTACGTACGCATGAACGCTGTTTTCGTTTCCTTATTGAGTTGAATGGAATTAAGTAGATGACATATATATATATATATAAATAAATCCAGTATCTTTATAATGTCATATATTTCATTATTATTGATTATATATACTTTGTAATTATTCCTAAATGGTTCACATGGAGAATGAATCTCATCGCTTCGTGGAGACGGTAGTCCGTACGTACGCACGAGCGATGATATCATTCCCATAATTATAGAATTGAATTGGATAGGATGATACAATATATCATAATCAGTATGATGTTATAATAACTATGTATAGTTATTCTTCACACCATCATACCCATCTAAGTAAGGTGGTGTTGGAAAAACAGATTACACCACGGCGTGGAGACTGTATTATGTACATACGCACGCGTGGTGATTTCGTTTTCCATAGGATGGATATATGGTGAAATAGGGTTGTTTCATACATATAATAACATATAAATATATTAGTGATACTAATTTTATAACTTCATAATGAAACAACTAATGAAGAAGAATTAGAAGAAGAAATAAAGTTGAAAGAATCGGTAACGGACATTACCTCTTCTTTGAGGCACCTCTTTGAGACCTCCTCTTAGGGCACTAAAATTGGTCTTTGAAGAAGACCAGGATCTCTAGTATGTTTCTAGTGAAGTGGATAAGATAATTTGGTAGGGTTTGGACGAGATTGAAGGCTCAAATTGGTATGAGGGAGGGAGGTAGGAGGTGCCCTTTTATAAGAGAGGAGAGGGGAACCATTGAAAATCATAAAAATATTAATTTATAATAAATCTATCCCCACTTAAAAACCTCAAAAAATGACTCATATTCGAATATTAGATGCGATAGTGTTGTAATATCATCTACCAATCAAATTTAGACATGTTTTGATTTTATTTTAAACCTTATCATTTTGATTTATCCTTATTGAATCTATTTAATTTTATTTGTGGTAATAAAATTCTAAATTTTAAATGGTAACAAATAATCACATATATGTTGTTAATTTTCCATAATTGGATACTTTATAATATTTTTGATTATATAAATTTAAATTTATAATTTTTAAATATTTTTGTGATTTTTAAACAATTTAATAATATGTTTTTTTATAAAATAACAATAGTGTCAATTTTGACACTATTGATTTATATGAATTTAAATAAAATATATACAGAAGATATGTTCGAACTAAAATCTTTAATAGATTCATAAAAGGTCATATGTGTCTTTAAAATTAGTGGATCACATTGAATAGTTCATATAATATTTAGCTTATTATTTTTAAAACCATTTATTTGGTTTATCTCTTAATAAAATAATTACTACATCAATTTTGTATAATTAAATAATATACATATTTGTTTCATAAAAATTAAAACTACAATCATATGATGAAGATAAATCTAATAAATTTCACAATAATACTTTTACTCTAATATATCATCTTAAAATCACAATATTTAAATTGTTATATTTATTAAATTATGAAGGTGACAAATTTAGCATCATTTAAAAGAAAATAATATAAGTGTCATAATCGCTTTTATAAGGCTCCAAATGGTAAAATATTAGACCATTGGATGATTATGGTTAAATTTAAATTAATAATAAGTTTTTTGCAGGGTTTTTTGCCTTTTATGGTCACTATTAGTTTAATAAGAACTATATTTTTTAATTTTCACTAGATAAACAATATATGCATCACTATTGTGTCACAATTAATTATAATTATTTAATACCTAAAAATTATAAATAAATTCATATAATGTAGATAATTTCATTAGATTTTTGGATACTATTTATTTATTATGTTTCATGAAGATTATCACAAAATTAAAATTAATATAATTATAAGTTTTAAGAGAGTGACATGTTGTCACTTTCTTTGGTTTTAATAATAATTAAGTTATTTTCTCGGACAAAATTCCATTAAATGATTCTAATCTGACCCTTAGGTGATATGGGACTACTTTTAGTCATATAAGATTTTGACTGGTGTTAGGGTAATTTTATAATCTTGTATTTACCCTTAATTACCCGATTTACCTTTATATATGGTAAATAAATTTTACTGTGGTTACTATTCATAGTGCCCAAAAATATGAATTAGCCTATTAACATAATTTGGACCCAATGATTCCAAATATGGAATCCATTTTTCAAAATTAAATACACAAATGTTGCAGAAATTAAATTAAAATTAATCCTGTTGTCGAAAGAAAACAGGTTTTTGTTTAAAACATTGTAAAAGATTGAATTAATTTAACCTACGAATTCAAGAAAAAAAACAATGCTATTGAAATAAATTATATTAAATGGTAAAAATATATTATAGTTATACTTTAAAACCATTCAATATTATAATTTAACCATATAAATTATTACGATGAAAAAAGTTGTTTTTAATTAAAATATAGCATGTTTTTACTATTCATTAAAATATGAAAGTTATCAAAAAAAATTCAAAACATTATCCAATGTAAATTTTAATATCATGATTCAAAATAATAAGTTTATTTTTTAAAATTTAACTTATAAACTTCTCAAAAATTATATTTAAAATGGGTGCGCCATCAAAAGACGGCAAAACTGCATTTTTTGAAAAATACTTATTTTACCCGAAAATTTTTATTTTGTTCTCATACCTTGTTCTAGAAAATGTGTATGATGAATAATAATGTTATAAAATTCAAAATGTAGTTAATAATTTTCATAACGGCTAGTTTATAATAATATTATAACCATATATCAATGTTTAGTGAAACCCAGTATTGTGTACTACACACGCTACCGAGGAAGGTCGTGATTGCGTGTAATTAAAGCGAAGTTAGGGTTTCATGTTGTGAAAGTATCCTTTGTTGTTGCGTATAAAAAATACAACCATATTTCATTTATGAATTGAATATATATATATATATATACACTCAATGATGTGTAGAATGACTCTTATCAAACAAACTTGAAATTGTGTATAACACGATCCAATAATTGTGTTGCGTATACTGCAAGCTAATACGTTGTTGTGTATGGAACAAGATAATCATGGTGTAGCATAAAACACATGACAACAAATAAATTTAAAATAATACTTATCATAAAATCTCGGGGTGTTACATTCTACCCCCCTTAAAATGAATTTCTCTGTCGAAATTCATCAAGGGTATACATGGTTTACTATTCGAAAGTTTCTTTAATTGAAACCCACATCGTAAAAAAGAATACACAAACTTATCTTTAAGAACTAAAGTATGAACCATAATGGTTACCCAAATTAACTAATCACTAGGTTTCCACGTAGGAGAACATAGGTGAAAATATGGATATGGAAGATAAATATAACTGTCATGTTCTGATGGACAATGGTAGAGAACATGACTATAAAATAGCCAACAATCACAAAGTCATAGATTTGCGATGATCTAAGGCACCATCTGATTCATCGGATATAAGAGCACTAGGACAACATTTTTGGTTTTCGGGATCATTTCTCTAATGTTGAAGAATAAAAAGAAATACTTACTTGATTTTTGTACAATCTCACCATTGTTCGTGCCTTGAACAATTTCCACTTCATCTCTTAAAGAAATGAAGTTGAATTTTCCATTCATGAAGTTTTTGTAGATCATGAGATAGAATGATGAGTCATTCCATCTGTTTCAAACAAATGGTTAGAAAAAGTTATCAAATATTCATAAGTCCATCCATGGTGTGGTTAATCATATACGATTCAAAAAATGAACTTATACTTCAAATATCATACCGCTTAATAAAATAAAACTAGTTTATACTAACCAAGGACTTCCTATAGGCCAGTGGTATCCGATAAAGGCCAGTCGCACTTCGGTTGTGGGTTCGATTCCTGCAACCTTCTCCGACGCGACGGGTTGTCACCCGTCCTGCAGGTTATCTTTTTTCTAAAACAATACTATTATAACAAAAAGTTCTATCCATAAAAAATATTATCCATTCCAATCTTTAGGCGTATCCAAAATACTTCTTTCCAAACTCATTTTATAAAGAGAAAGATTACTAAAAAGCTCATATAACAAGCACATGAATACCATCATTTATCCATCATATATCATGTTGGTCACATTCCAGTCATGTGAATACCTTAATCATGTATTCTATTGAAAAATGAATACCCATTGAATCTTAGTGAAAACATGAGTGCTGTCAAAAGTTAACTCTTTCCACATACCCAAATCCTCAAAATTCTGTATACACAAACCATGATATCACTTAGTCTTTATAACAATCATGAGCTCATGAATAAATTCAGACATCTCATTATCTTCTTTTCCCTTCATTATACACATATCATCACCTTTCCAAAATATTTGAATCATTTTTCATGGTTACCGGTACCATAAAATTATTGAAAACCACAATAGACTAATACGAATATATTCTAATACACCATAAAAGTACCTCAACAACATTATTATTGAATACCAATACATAATCACTTCAATCCATCCTCTTCAATGATTGTCCTGGAATAAGTCCTTCCTTGATTTTAGAAGATACTTTTTAGGTTAGGGCATTGAGTTGAGTAATTCCCATGTTCTCTACAAATAAGACATTGAACACCATAATAGTATCTCACTCTATAACCCTTTTCTCCACAGAGATAACATATATCCCTCCATTTGAGGTATTCCTCAAGGTTATTTTTCCCTTCTTTAGAAATCTCAATCTTACCTTCTCTATGCTCCTCACTGTGCGAACAGGCATAAAATTCCATCTTCCTCTTATTTGATGACATAGTAATACCACTAAATTTCACCTTGTTAATCATATATCGCGATTACTGATTCGGAATAATCAAAATATCTTTCTCTCTAGGCATTACGCAATTTCGTTTCTCATGGTCACCAATTTGTCCATTGGATTCAATGTTAACCGAATTCCTTCTGGTTCCCTCCATTGACTAAAACATAAAAAGAATTCTGTAAGAGGAAAAAATCAAGCTAGGGGAAAAAATAGTAAAGGGGTAGTACCCTCAATATCTAACATATTAGGTTAAATTTTAAGATCGTTACCGTAGTTCTAGGACTATATCCTACACGTTTACTTATCCTTAGGGACATCCCAAGACATACCTTAGAAATATCTCTAGGGATCTCACTAACGTTTTTGAATCCTAGTTTCCAAAGTTTGACTAAACCTTTCCTCTGATACCAACTGTAAAGACCTGAAGATTTACGTTCATGGAAATTACATTACTTTTGCGGAATACTTAATACATAACAAAAAAAGACACACAGGGACCGTAATAGTTTAGTGTCTTTGGAAACATGGAATATAAACAACTAGTCATGATGAAATATCTTCAACATCTCCAATAACGATCTTCCCCTTTTTGTTTCCTTACCTAAAACCTTTCTTTATTTCCTGGGAAAAATAAAACATAAAAAGGGTGAGGTAAAATGCTTAGTAAGGGAAAACATAGAGATCATAAAACAATCCATAAATATTTGAAAGCAAAAACTTGAACATGAAATATAAATATTAAAACCTTGAGAAAAGACATAAATCTTGGAAGTACGTAAGGAATATAACATAAAGGAACGTCAATCACGATAAAATATCATGGGAATAAAACATTTAATTGTGGCAACCATTCAGCACTTGTTATGATTTCCGTAGTAGCCAAGGCATTGCTGCTAAGACCATCTTAGTGGACAAAGTCCCTTTCTAAATCGAGTTCACTCCTCGTTTCAGTCCTGTAACACTGAACCAGATTAACTTACCATTCTAGCCATGTATATCTCATGAGATATAAATCTCTACCCAATTCATTGGTTGGATATATAGGTCCCACCCATCTCATAATGAAATCATTCTTACTTGTGCCACAAAATAAACATACATCATTCATAATAACCCAATAAATAAAATGGGTTTCATAAACATCATCCCATTATCACAAAATCCATATAAAATAAATGGATATCATTTCATAATAAGAAAAGTGAAACCATGTAAATTATAGAGACATGGTACTTGAAACATACAAATGTAAAATAATGTCATCTGAGATGACAATGGTTTTGATAAAACACTTGAAATTAATTCTTGAGGAAAATATCATTTTTTCTTAAAAATAATTTTTTTTCACAAAATGTCATGAAATTTTAGAAGAAAAGGTTTTTGTTGAAAATAGTCATGAAATATTTTGGAGGAAGCTTCATTAAAATAAGGCTTTATAAAACCATAAAAATCCTTTCACGCTGTATAAGTTAAAAATAACATTCTTCTCGTACTTTTGTCTGAAAAGTCAAAAAATACCTCATAATGTAAGCAAAAAAAATATTACTTACATTCCGTGTAGTAAAAGTCAAAAATGGGTAAAAAAAGACATTAAAAATACATGAAAACACTTTTATAAAACATGGACATGGATGATAGAAATAACCAAAGTAAATACTTACGAATAAACAATCTCGGATAAAAACAAGATTGGAAAATTTATCCCTTACCTTATGTCTGATATGCTTCGTATGTATCCGAAACTCCTGTATAATGATTTAAATAATGTCATTGAATTGTTAGAGAATCATATTCATTGTTATGATATCATATATGGTTCACTTATGACTTTATTTTACCCGTTCTTTTGTAAATTCCATGTTAAAGAGCGTTTTGGGTAAAATCATTTCATTTGTCATTCGTGTTTTGACTTTTAATTATTCATATGATTTATTAGATCATGATTACTTAATTACAGAATATAAAACATTATTTATATAAAATATAAATTCAAAATATACATATATATAATATATCGATAAATGGAAAGAAATACACCGTTCATGGAGACGGTAGGCCGTACGTACGCATGAACGTTGTTTTTGTTTCCTTATTGAGTTGAATGGAATTAAGTATATGACATACATATATATAAATACATAAATCCGGTATCTTTATAATGTCATATATTTCATTATAATTTCTTATATATACTTTATAATCATTCTTAAATGGTTAACATGGAGAATGAATCTCATCGTGTCGTGGAGACGGTAGTTCGTACATACGCACGGGTGATGATATCGTTCCAATAATTATTGAATTGAATTGGATAGAATGATAAAATATATCATAATAAGTATGATGTTATAATAACTATTTATATTTATTCTTTACACCATTATACCCATCCATGTAAGGCGGTGGTGGAAAAACATATTACACCACGACGTGGAGACGGTATTCCGTACGTACGCACGCGTGATGATTTCATTTTCCGTAGGATGGATAAATGGTGAAATAGGGTTTTTTAATACGTATAATAACATATCAGTATATTATTGATACTGATGTTATTACTTCATAATGAAAAAACTACTAAAAAAGAAGTAGAAGAAGAAATAAAGTTGAAAGAATCGGTAACAGACATTACCTCTTCTTTGAAATGCCTCTTTGAGACCTCCTCTTAGGGCACTAAAATTTGTCTTTGAAGAATACCAGGATCTCTAGGACGTTTCTAGGTAAGTGTAGAAGATAATTTTGCAGGGTTTGGCCGAGCATGAAGGCTCAAATTGGTGTGAGGAAGGGAGAGAGGAGGTGCCCTTTTATAAGGGAGGATAGGGGCACCTTTGGAAATATTAAAAATATTAATTTATAATAAATCTAACCCCACATAAAAACCTCCAAAAATATTTCATATTCGAATATTAGATGAGATAGGGTTGTAATATCATAAACCAATCAAATTTAGACATGTATTTATTTTATTTAAAACCTTATCATTTTGATTTACCCTTATTTAATCTATTTAATTTTATTTGTGGTAATAAAATTCTAAATTTTATATGGTTAAAAATAATCACTTATATGTTGTTAAATTTACATAATTGGATACATTATTATATTTTCTAATATAAATAACAATTTATAGTTTTTAAATATTTTTGTGATTTTTAAACAATTTAATAATTTGTTATTTTTATAAAATAACAATAGTGTCAATTTTCACACTATTCATTTATTTGAATTTAAATAAAATATTTACAGAGGATATGTTCGAAATAAAAGCTTTAATAGATTCATAAAAGGTTATATGTGTCTTGAAAATTAGTGTAGAACATCAAATAGTTCATATAATATTTAGTTTATTATTTTTAAAACCATTTATTTGGTTTATCTCTTAATAAAATAATTACTACATCGTTTTTGTATAATTATTTAATATACATGTTTTTTGCATAAAAATTAAAAATAAAATCATATGATGAAGATAAATATATTACCTTTCACAATAATACTTTTACTATAATTTATCATCTTAAAATCACAATATTAAAATTGTTATATTTATTAAATTATGAAGGTAACAACTTTGGCGTCATTTAAAATAAAATAATATAAGTGTCATAATCGCTTTTATAAGTCTCCAAATGGTCAAATATTATACCATTGAATTATTATTGTTTATAGTTACATGACCAATAAGTTTTGGTCAGGGTTTTGTGCCTTTTATGGTCACTATTAGTTTAATAAAAACTATATTCATGATTTTTCACTAGATAAACAATTTCTGCATCACTATTGTGTCACAATTAATGATAATTATTTAATACCTAAAAATTATAAATAAATTCATATGATGTATATAATTTCATTATATTTTTTAGACTATTAATTTTTGAAATTTCATGACGTTTATCAATAAATTAAAATTAATATACTTATAAGATTTAAGAGAGTGACATGTTGTCACTTTCTTTGGTTTTAATAATAATTAAGTTATTTTCATAGAAAAAAGTCCATTAAATGATTCTAATCAGACCCTTAGGTGATATGGGTCGACTTTTAGTCATCCAATAGGATTTTTACAGGTGTTAGGGTAATTTTATAATCTTGTATGTACCCTTAATTACCTGATTTACCTTTAACTACGGTAAATAAATTTTACCATAGTTACTATTCATAATGCCCAAAAATAAAAAGTAGCCTATTAACATAATTTGGACCCACTTATTACAAATATGGAATCCATTTTTCCAAACTCAATACACAAAAGATTCATATATTAAATTAAAATTTATCCCGGTGTCGAAAGAAAACAGGTTTTTGTATAAAACATTGCAAAAGATTGAATTGATTTAACATACGAATTCAAGGTAAAATCAATGATAATGACACAAATTATATTAAATTGTAAAAATATATTATAATTATACTTTAATACCATTAAATATTATAATTTAACCATATAAATTATTACGATGAAAAAAGTTTTTTTTAATTAAAATATAGCGTGCTTTTACTATTCATTAAAATATGAAAGTTATCAAAAAAATATCAAAACATTATCCAATGTAAATTTTTTATATCATGATTCAAAAGAATAAGTTAATTTTGAAAAATTTAACTTGTAAAATTCTCAAAAATTATATTTAAAATGGGTGCGCCACCAAAAGGCGGCAAAACTGCATTTTTTTAAAAATACTTATTTTACCCGAAAAAACTTATTTTGTTCTCATACCATGTTCTAGAAAATGTGTAAGATGAATAATAATGTTATAAAATTCAAAATGTAGTTAATAATATTCATAATGGCTAGTTTATAATAATATTATAACCATATATTGTTGTTTAGTGAAACCCGGTATTGCGTACTACACACGCTACCGAGGAAGGTCGCGATTGCGTGTAATGAAAGCCAAGTTAGGGCCATGTGTTGTGCAAGACTCCTTTGTTTTTGTGTATAACAAAATCCAACCATATTTTATTTATACATTGAATATATATATATATACACTCAATGTTGTGTAGAATGACTATTATCAAACGAACTCGATATTGTGTATAACACGATCCAAGAATTGTGTTGCGTATACTGCAAGCAAATACGGTGTTGCGTATAGCACAAGATAATCATGGTGTAGCATAAAACACATGACATAAAATAAATTAAAAAGAATACTTATCATAAAATCTCAAATTGTTACAATAAAACACCATCACAAAACTTTGTGGATCCTAGTAATCATATGTTCACAATGGAAAGGAATAATATTCCCAATATAGGGTTTAGTCTCAATTATGGGAATAATTTTCATCTATAAGGTCTATATCAAGTTGGTTTCTACCATGACATGGTGAAGGGTGTCGAGAGACCATAATTTCTAATATATCTACAACGCGTCACATTTTCTTGTGAGTATATTTATAAAAGATTAATGTTCAAAAACACCTTATGAATGGTTATTTTATACCATTCCTAGGTGATGGACCTTTTAATATTTTTTAAATAGTTTTATTGTAGTCTTGGACATTAGAAAATGATTAAAGTAATTGATGATGGAACTTGAAATATATTATTGTTGGGTTTTAACACCTTCTTCCATAGACTCACATATCATGAAACTATATTATTCTTCCCCTTTTTAGGGTTTTCAATTTATCTGAGCTCTAGGGTATGTTCTACACATATTTTCATTTTTCTCCATTAATATCATTATTCATTGGTTTAGTTTTCAGAAACTTTTTTTAATGTAATATATATATATATATATGTGGTTATTCATTCCCTCAGTTAATCTTGATGGTTTTGGATTTTGTATTCATGTTTTTTTGTTACTATATAGATAATTCATATCTTCAAAGATCCCTAAATATTAATGATTTTGATGTGTTTTAAGATTTTTATATTTATAATTAAACATTATCATAAACACAATAGGATCTAGATTATTTTAAATTGGACGTATACAATATGGATTGGTATGATTCATAATTATTGATTTTGGGTTTTTTTATCTATGGGAATATATATTTTATCCATTTTTTGTATAAAATGTTTGGTTTCAAATCATATTATATACAGATGGGATATGATTTCGTAGAGTATTATATCTTGTTGAAAAAAATTCAATGAGTGTTTCATTTAATTGATAGTTATTTCATATATTATTTAGTTTTGATGAAAATTAAATTTAATGATTTATGTACATTTATGAAATTTTATTTTAATATTTTTTTATAAAATGGATGGCCTCCTTGAATATGTGATTAAGTATGTTTACATTTAATGTATTCTTATTTGTATTTAAATTTTTTTAGAGGATGTGGTAGTGAGTAAATGGATTGTATTAGGAAAACATCTATATAAAAGTTATTCTATATATATTAAATGTATACAATTAGATGGATAGATAAATTTTTTATTTAATGAAACACTCTAAAATATAACATATTATGGTGTTCTTTCATAAAATTAAATGATTTTTTTCCATGTAATTTTTTGTATTCAATATTAAAACTTCTTAGGAGGATTTTGAATATGTCAGGAAAACTCATATTTCGTCTAGACTGATTCAAATTTTCCAATCTATGAATCATTAAATCATATCTATACCAAGTCGAGAAAAAATAATATTTTTAAAAAATATTTAATCTCATTTCATCAACATTTATAGAACCTTCTAATGAAATTTGGAGTAATTCAAACCAATAAATAATTAATAATGTTAATTCAATCTCTATCTATAATAAATTTAATAATTTAAATGAATATTAATTAATAACTCATTTCCATTATCCTAATAAGAAATATCATATATTAATAATTATAAATAAATAATAATAAAACCCAAACTATTATATATTGTTATGTTTTTCATAGAATTGTATAGTGTGACATCAAAAATTTCTTACCAAGATACATTGATGATATCCATAAAAAATCATGTCCCATACTTCCCCGATATTTCATGATACATAATATATAATTTCATACCCCATTTCACACACTCCCCATTTAAGAGTAGTGAAATATGATATTCCTTTTGTGAAAATAATCCATCACATATTCAGGGTTGAGTAAAAATATATCAAGTAAGAGGAGAAGGTTATACACAATGATTAACCTTATCTTGCTAAATCTCTCAATGAGTATAGAATTAGTGATTATATCATAATGTATATTTGTATTGTATGTATACTTTATTATGATATCAAAATTATTGACATTTTCATTTATATATTCTTACTACATATCAATATAAATGTATTGGGAATGCTGGATGGGATTCATTGCTAGATTTATATAACATTTTTTTGATAATGTTTTCATAATGTTATCAGAGTCTCAACATTCATATCATCAAACTAAACCATCTCCTATTATATATATGTAAATTAATTATTCACTCTAAGATGTACTGATTCAGTAATAATAAATTAAATGAAACTCTATTTTTTGTTATATCATCTCATAGAGTAATAACCTGTAAATAATGGGCCACATAAGGGATCCATCTATCTTTAAAATAAATATAATAATATGTATTAGTGTACCAAATAATTCTCTAATATTTTTTATATTAATACATAAAAATTTATAATTTTGTGATTATTATATATTTGAATAATCTTATGGCTCCCATTATATGTGAAAATCAAGTAAAATCATAAGAAATATAATTTATTGACATAATCAAATTAATAAATTCCAAATATCCTCAAAAAATAAATCTAATAAAAAAATTTACCATGCATTATATTCATAGCATTTACCAATAGATATTGGAGTATAAACATCCTTTTATTCAAGAATAAATAATATTTCTTGCATATCTTTTTAATAAATATACGTTGATTGAAATATTTAACCAAATTATTTCATTAAATATTTCCCACGAATGAATGTTAGATCTCTGACTATATAAATATAAAATTGTAAATTAATCTTGTCATAAAACGCCTCATAGGTGTTCTATTTAGCATAATTAATTATAATAACATAAATGTTCAAAAATATTATCATAATACCCATGGACATCTCGTATCTGTTAATATTTCCATTTGTTTTGAAAAATGGTCATTATGTATTCAAGGAACTATCATTTTCTAAAATATTAAGTGGTTCATTTGGGTCCAAAAAAATTATAGTATAATGACTGATTCTGGTTTATGATTCTTAGTAGTAGATATTTCACGCAATATTTATTTCTTTAGTTATGTTGTTATGGTAGGATATATTGAATTCCCATAAGATATGAGAATGAGAAGAATTTGTGAAGTAGAAATTCTATACAGTCTCCATATAATAACGTCTATTAACATGAGTTTCTTGGTACAAAACATGTTATATTAAGATATATTCAAATACTAGTAGTTGGTATACTCTGTTTTTAATCTTTGGTATGGAACATTGATCTATTCAAGATGTATTAGTTAGATTATTATTTTATATAAAAAAAATTCATTATTTAATTTTGTATGAAAACATATTCCATTCCATGGTCCCATATATATCTATCATGATTATAATCTTCAAAAAATAGAATGGAATAATAATCCAAATGGATAGCGTGGTCTCATTTGTGGGAAATGGGGTGAAAACTTATTTACCATGATCAGTTTGTTTCCGCCATATTGTGGTGTTGGTTTTGGTGATTTGAAAAATTATAGTATGTTTAAAAAACAACATTCATTCATTTTATTATGCACCAATGTTGGAATTATAAAGACCATATTAAACAAGGTGGATTTATTCCCAACCATGTTCGTGGTGGTTTAAATATATTGAAATAGGTGTATTTTCCACAAGCCCATTGAGGAGGGGTTAAACCAATTAGTGTGGGAACATGAAACGTTATATTGATGGGTCATAGTTCCTTATTACACATTTTAACATAACATTAACCCATCTTATTCATTTTTTATGAAGGGTGTTCAATTTAGCTAAGTTCTGTGGTATTCTTTTTTACATATTTTGTTTTTTTCTCTGATGATTACATCATTCCCCAATATAGTTTCTTTTATTCTATATATGAAACATATCTACATGTGGGTGGATATTCCATCCATTAGTAAATCACTAGTATTTTCAAATATATATTGATGAATTTTTTTACTACAGTTTTTATTCTTATATATAAATATCCCTCATTTTACTAGTGTTTGAAGTGTGTTGTGGTTGGTGTATTAATAATAAAACATTATCATTAAAACTAGTAAGGGTTTCTCATATTAAATTATTTTTCCACAATTTTGATATTAATGATTTAATATTTCTAAAATGTTGTTACATGTATTATGTATGTGAAAATGTATTTCCCCTGTTATTTTGTAAATTAATATTTGGTTTTAAATCATGTTGTATAATGATGGAATATCACTTCAAAGGATATTGTAACAGGATGATAGTTTATTTCAATAATTTTTTTATTTATTGTATCATGATTTGAAATACAATTAAGATCTATTTAAATTTTATATCCATGCAAGAATTATTTTGATGGAATGAGAAATAAAAAATTATTATTTCAAAATGTGTATCCTCTTAGCATAGGTGATGAAACATAATCTTATTGAATCGAATTATTTGGGTATACAAAAATTGTATTTGAAGCTGGGATATTTTTCAAGTGGATGGAATTATGAATCACACATTGTGCATGATATGTTATTCAGAGAAAGGTTATACAATTAAAAATATAATAAAAATGTATTCCATGAAAAAATTTAGGATTTAAGTAATTGTGGTGTTCTACTATAACATTTATTGATATTTAGAAAAGTGAATTTTTTGTACACTAATTGAGACCCATCACTGAGGTGTTATGATTCAATCTATCCAAGACCTATTTTATATGTTTATATAGTTTTCTTATTTCTAATCATATAAAAATTTCATTTTACATTAATGATTTTATGTTCATTGGAAGTAATGTTATGGAAGAAGACATATTTTTTGAACATGAAATTTTGAAACCTTACATGTTATGGGATGATAAAAAAAATGATATTCTATTATATATTTGTTTGAATGATATTATCAGTTGTACATTATAGATTTCATGAAACATGAATCATCGCTGACTATTATTATGGTATTATATAGTTTATACATATTTTAATCAACTAAATATAAATTTTTCCTAAGATCTTACATTTATCATTCAAAAAATGATTGGGAAATGTAGTTTATTTTTACGCTTAAGGTGCAAGTAGGGGAAGTGTTTTGATCTAGTGATATAACGTCTATGAGTATAGATATCATTATAACTAACTTACTGAGATGAATTTCACCCACTCATGACTTTGAACTCATACTATTTATGAACTATTATATGTTTTGGTGACATTACCTCTTCTGGGAAAAGTTCACATTATATTTTGATAATAATATTATATGATACATCATCTTCATAATAGTTCTATAATAGGAACTGATTATCGGTGAATTTACATTAAATAATTAACAGCAGTATCACTTTCCCCATGGGAATGTGAAGTATCATTGGTAATTCAATTTAATGGACATTTCGTTCTCCTACTCGTATGAAGTCCATGAATGTATGGGAAATAATTTTAATCATTACTCAAATTATATGATTACCCATCATAGTGGGGCCCATTACATTACTACCCTAATACCAACTCCAATAGGATAGGTCATGGTGATGAGCACCGAGTAGACATATCCCACAATTGAGATGCATCAGCCTGATAAACATATACACCCATTCACATATCCATGCCAAAAAATCAGAAATTTAAAAACAATGGGTAAACAATGCATGAAAACCACTATATCCAATAACCAAAGTACTGCGTTGAGCGTACTGGAAAGTAAAAAGGCCCAAATACAAGCCCACCAAAGAGATTCTATAACCACATGTCTGACCTATAATAAAAGAGGCATTATGAGTGTTTTTTGAAATTCCACAGAAACACACCTCAGTCTGTCTAGTCTCACAAAGCACTGGCTATTTTTGTTGTTCCTTGGACTCCATCGAATGGTCGATTATCTACACAAGACAAGACACATGAGGGAAAACCCGTGTAGTGGTGATTATAAGAATACTGATATGGACACCCTAAACCAAAAAATTAATACCACAAAAAAAATACCACCAAAGAATGTAAATCCTTTTCTACATATATATATGTCAACATCACATATAACAAGAACAACTTTATATACTCAAACCAAGACCCAAATTTTAGATTTAATCCCCAATCAATTTATATATATATGATTCTATACGAATAACACGTGTTCTAGGATAACTCACTCATTAAGCATTAATATCATTAGTGACACTCACGAATAGGACTATCCCATATGGGTTGTTCCCAAATAGAATGCATTGGTCAAGGAGGACTATGATACACTAAGAGGGGATCCTTCCTTGAAAAAATGGGAAATACCTTTTAACAAATCTCGATATACCCAAAACATAGAGGATCCCACCTAGACACACTGGGGAATACAACTAAAAAACTGATACGACCATTTATATGGAGGATTAATTCCCTTCTCATGGTGGGTACATCAATTCCATAAAATTACAAAACGATTGATAGAGGATTCCACATGAGTCCCACGGAGGGATACCATACTCTATCTAATACTCTTCCACTATAAGTGATTACAATCTAGTGATATGGACGTAATGCAATATTGAACCCTTAAGGAAAGCATCAAGGGAAAATTATCATCCTATACTAGTCCAAGATAAAAACACATAACATCTCTCAAATTTATCATCTCAACATGAGTGTCTAAAAACTGTAGATGTATCATTGATTGCAGGATTCATTTGGAAGTTATTGTTAGTTGGGGTTTTAATGAGGTCACTAGTATTACAGAAAAACTGCATGGTCGATCCACCATTGTGGTGGATGACACTGCTATTTATCAGCCATAGACAAACCATTGTGGTCACACCAACGACCGAGAATGACTAGATATGGTGATTGGCAGTTCTTGGAAGGGGTTGTGTGACCGCATCTCAGGCTCAATCATCACGTTCGACCATGGCGTAGCTCTGCCCCGGTCACCTCGAGTCTGACCCATGGTTCAACCTATCCCACTTGGCTTGGAAACACTCAGCTTCGCCTATCATTCCAATACTTCATCCACCTGGGCTGATGAATGTAGGTTTCCTAGTCATGTCCCAAGAGGCTACATGCCAATTCCTATGCGACCACAACCAAGCTCTGCTTTCATTGTCATGTTCTTCTATCAGGTGATCGGCACTGCATCCCCACGACTCCACTACTCGTTGCACTAGCCACATTTTCAGATCATGTCACACATCCAGTCCCTTCGTAGCACCATGTGTTGTCATGTGCCACCAAATTTTGTGCCACAACATGTAAATCCTCCTCTATTATATGGAATTAAAAACAGTCATAGATTTGGGTTACTCGAATCTGTATCTACACTTATCTATCCTATATTATTGATTTTCCTCCAATCTGAGGGTCTGCTCGCATTTGGGGCAACCATACAATGTCAATATGTGACAAAAGGGATCCATCAGCAATGAATGTACCGATTATAGGGGAAAAAGATCAAGATGAAACCCTAAGGAATGAAACTCATCATTTCTTCATGTATCCCTCAATCCATTTATATTAGAACGTTAAACGAATAGGAATAAAAATTAATCTTCTGATAATAACGTAGGTAATATCCCATCCTAAAAGAGAAATTGATCTACAGGTCAGCCTATATGTTGATTGATTCCAATATTAGTATTAGTTAATTGGGAAAAATCAAAACAACATTCCCTATATAGATTTGGGTCATTCAATAATGAATAATGAATTATCATTGTTGTTGTTGGCATGGTTTATCAAATCTAAGGGGAGTCGTTTGATCTATTAATTGTCATATTCCACTGGTTTAAGCAGAGGTTCATTCTCCCTAACCTTAGTTAAATTCAATGTTTAAAATGAAAACCCATATTTGTGAAAAATATATAATAAATATAATTCTCTACATAAAAATAATTTCATTAATATATTATTTTATTTAGAGTTTCATCCCCATTGAATTTTTCTACAGACGACATGCTCCGACTAATACTAAGTTGTTTCTAGGATAACTCCACTATTACGAGGACAATAGTTCCATCATATTTCTAATTTGGGCACTCTTGAGTTCCTCCTCTATATTAGGAAATATAAGGATGTCTACATTTAAAAGATTAATATTTTTCAAAAATTTGTTAGGGGAACATCGAGGCTGGGAATCACATGTCATCAAAGTGATTAGTTTCAAAATCAATCCATATATTATCTAAAAATAATCCATGTAATATATGAGATGTTACATTCTCCATGATTGATGATTTATATCCCCGAAATCCAAAACAAGGGATTCTAAAACAAATGTGTGTATTGAATACTAATATGAGCCTCCTGGTCCAATGTGTTATGTTGTAGAGTCTGGTTCTACAACTGAACACACACTAAAGGAATATATCCTCCCCAAAAGTTCATATCCTTTATATCATCAATCTACATTGTGTACCCTAAAAACGGTTGATTTATTCCTGATGTCTAGCTCTCCCCAATATATGACATGCAATGGGTCATGTGTGTACCTCATCAACTATCACACATGGAAGACATTGTGTACCCTATCAAACTGTGGTTTTAGATCCAATAGGTATGCCACCTCAAAAACTCTACATAGTATCTATAAATGGCCGATGAAAATCAGAGGTAGCTTACTGCCTAGCCAATTCTCTATAATCCGCATCGAGGTGAATCGTGAAGAAATACATTATCTCATTTATAGAACTCTAGTGGCTACTTTCACAAGTCATCATAAGATATATGATGTATATTTTCATTATTCATTCACAACCAGATAATATGATCCCTCTCTGTATTAGTTTGAACCTACTATGGGCCCATGAATGCTAACTCTCCTATGTTATTCTACAAAAGGGGTGACCAATAAGGAATCACGAACCAGGCCTCAAATGGTGTCATACCATAGGTGTAACTGTAGGTGTTGTTGTATGAAAATTACACAAGTGGTAAGTGATCTTCCAACTATATCAAATCACTACTATGCAATCCCACAACATGTCACATATAACCTATATAGTATTCCCATTCATATCATCTACCAATGGGTGGAATGCTATGCTCAAGCATAACCAGGCCCCAAACACCTCCTAAAATCCCATCCATAATCAAGATGTCAACTGAGTGTCACAATATGGAACTGCCATCAACGTGATTCCATCAAGACAAACTATCTCTTGCACATAGTGGTACACTATGATCTCTATGGAACTCTGCTATCAGATAGCTAGGTTGTGTGTCATCATGGTGAGTCTGTAAATGATCACCTTGCTGGAATCATTTACCATATATATACATGGAAAATCCATTACTGTGTCTACAATAGCACATCCAAATTCCATTCTATCACCTTGAGGTGTTGATCAAAACCTTCTAGAGAATTGTGTATTGCCATTACGTACTGAAACGTAAGGCATTTAGAGACATACTCTCCAACTCCATTCTTAATTCCTCAACACCAAAACTACTGTCATTGTTCCTAAAAAAATTTCCACACCTATAAGTAATGCTAAATATGATGTTTTGAACTACCTTATATTGTCCTCCAGAGACACCACTAGTAATATTCTACACCCTTGGAAAATAATGGCATGAATCCCAGGATTTAAATATCCATCAAGATAATGCCTTGTGGAAGTCTAAGCATGTATGGTCTCATAGTTATGATCACCAAGATGTACATCCCTAAATAATTTTAAGAGTAGTGGGCTGACAACTATCAACTGTATGTATGTTGATCTATCTCCATAATACATCGATAGTTGTAATAACAATAAAAATTTAGATGCCTCATAAAACAACTATAATATGGATCTCCGGGTTAGAGCATATTCCACAATGTTCCCATTCATGTGATTATAGAAAATATAAATTTCATATTCATGGAGGAACTATGGACTTGTCCTATTTCTACTGTTTTGACCCTTCTGGGAGAATATATTTTTTAGACTATTTTGATTGGATTAGAAGACATACAACTCACCAATAATGTAGTGTCTCTATATATTAAATGTGAATACTTCTACTGAAACCTCAAGATCTTTGGTCATGTAGTTCTTCCAGTGTGGTCCAATCTAATGTGAACCATAGGAAATCATTTCATTCCACTTCATTAGAGAAAAGCCAAGCCTGATTCATGATGCATCGTAGAACACTACATACTCGGAATACTCCTCTATAAATATCAATATTGGATAACTCATTAGTCTTTAACTCTACTACTAAATACTCTCATAGAAATATTAATTCCACACAAAAGGATTCACCATTCAAGTAAAATCCATCAAGGATGATTCTTCCCTAGAGAAATAATTTATAAACCAATTATATAACCATAAAAACAAAAAAACTCCACACCATAGTGAAAATATTTTGTGGTTTCCATGTAAGAACTACCTCCATCATCATAGGTTCTTCTGCAACTAAATACTCTAAAATTAGGTGTCCCAAAATATGGACCTCCCAAATTTATAATTGAGAATTCGAGAGATACTCATAAATCATGTGCTATCAGATTATGTTCAAGACCATCCTCATGTGTGTCTCACATGATCCACCTCGGACACCCAATACACTAGGATATTATCATTGAAGTCCCCCACGAACCGGTCTACGTAATTTTAAAATACCATATTCATGAGTCCCAAGGACACTTATATGGCATTATTAACACCAAATAGAATCAACCAGTACTCATAGTGGACATAATGAAATATAATGGCTTTATTCGGTATATAATCATCCCATACATGTAGATGGTGATTTTCGGATCTAATTTCAATCATCATGAACCACCATGCCCCTTTCAAATGATTGAAGAAGTCATCAATCATCGGAAGTGGATACTTATTCTTCATGATCACCTTGTTTCATCACTGGTAAACCAAAAAACCTCCATCATCATTCAAAATTATTGGAAAACAAAAGTGGGGATACCCAGGGTGAATCACTTGGTCACACAAGGCCCTTCCTCTGCACATCATACCAATGTACCCTCATCTCATGAATCTCTAAGTGAGACATCCCATATGTAGGTGTAGAAATCAGTTTTGTATATGGGTATAGAGAAATGTATAAGTTTATCATCCTATGAGGAGGTAAAACTATAACATCCATAGGAAATATGTTTTCATACACCTCCCCACTGTACGAAACTGAGGATACAAATCCACCATTTCAATGATGGTCAGGCTAGCCAACTGATGACAGATTCGATGCAACATCCTATTTTTGATTACGTGTGGTTCTACTTTTGATTACATTTCACTAATAATGGATAATATGGTTCCATCACTTTGGATAAACAATAAATTTCAGTTAATTTAGTCAATATGATCATGAACTATGGATAAAAAGTAAAAACCAAAAATGGAATTGTATGTCCCCAATGATCCTTCAAAGAGATCCCAATTAAAACTGTCTCAGGACTCAGGTCACTCTTTCAGAAGCATCTTTTGATAATTGAATATCCTCCCTTAAGACTATCCCATCATAATGGTTAAGTAAACAGTTCAATCAGAATCTCGGATTCACAAACGATATTTGTGGACGTAAAGAAATAACTATAACATGTCCTTATCAAAACTAATTATAAGGTGTAAAAGATATAGATCGCACCTCAAATCATCCCTAGAGTATAACACCATTCTTTTTATTACACACATCAACCTGATTTGTTACATAAAATATTCACATGATACAACATAGAATATCGAGAGGTCTAGTGTCTTTGGGGATTAATAACATTACCTAACATCTTAGAACATAAAACACAAAATATCTTTATTGAAAACATCCTATAAATGACCACTACATTCCTTCGTACAGAGCATTGCATGGGATAACCTGAGGACATGCATAATAATAAGGTGATATATAAAGCACAGTAAGGGAATGTTCATGGAATAACATGTGGAATATAATACATCTTAGACAATAGGCATATCAATGGAGTAGAAGAGAAACATTAACATAAAGTCATGATAAAGCATGATAATCATAACATCGAAATGTGGCAACAACACCTAAATTGGAATTAGAATGAGCCACGACTCATTACACGTGGAGCATGAGTAAACCCTCATTGCATATTATGAATGAGTAAAACCTAGATGAAATTGAATTAGAATTATTCAATACCCATTTCACATGATGTATCATGATACTATACTTTACCCAATTAATTGGATCGCTATCCGGGTGAACCATTCTTTAAAATTTTATTTCATGCATAAGTGTGCCACATGGATCATATAACATGGAATAAATCATCATAATAAGTTATTAAAAGATTAAGTAATTTGGAATAAATAAATGAAAGTACCATTCAATATGTATATGTGCATAATGGTGAATTCCCTTGATAGAGACATGGGTATGGTATTCACTACACAATGATCATGGCTTGGAAAAACGTGGTGCAATTTCGGTAGCATAATGGATTGACATAAGGATTATTGAAAATAGTTTATGAGATAGAAAAGGGTTTCCCATTATATGTACATTAAATGGACAGTAATGGGATCTAATAAATACATGTACCAACAAATGTAATGGAATTTCTATGCACAATATAAAAAAAATTACTTGGATGTAAAAGAGGAGAGAGAAATAAATCACAAAGTTTAGGCATGGTAATAGGTATACATGGGATGCTTTAATGAGAGAGAAAGAGGTTTCCCATCATCCAAAAATTAAAAGGACAGTATGGGGGAGGTGAGAAATCATACCCCAAACGTTGTAATTGAAAACAAAAGGGCATAATAACTTAATGAAAATTAGACAAAATTGATCAAGGAAGAAATACCTTACTTTGAAGTGTGATACCAAAGGCATGGGGGAGGCTTCAGAAAGGATTATTGGGAGGTTTAGGCACCATGGGAGGATTCTAGATAGAGGAGTGAAGAATTTGGTCTAACTCTAAAGGTTTTGAGTGGAGAGGAAGTGGGATGTTTGGTGGGTTTACATAAGAAATGAGAGGGAGATCTTTATTATTTATGTTTGGGACACCTCACATTAAACTAATAAATAGGACAATCCATCCCATGGTTATTTACCTTGGATTTACGGAAAAGGGGAGTGGAAAACAAGATTTTATAAGCCCATTGGCCGAAATTCCTAAAATAATGGGGTTTCTTATGTGCAGGTGAGTCTCACTCTCAAGGAAAAAAATTTATAAACACAATAGTTTTTATAAGTCTTGGAGGGTCCAAAAAAGATATGTAAAATAAATCAAATAAATATAAAATCACATTATTTTAATTATAAAACAAATATTTTCTGTACATAATGTTTATAGTATTTTATTATATCACTATTGGGTCATTATGATGTCATAAAACACATTATATATTTAAACAGTATTTAATTTTTACCGAAAAATTCAACTATCTCAGAAAATTATGAAAACTTCACCATTGGATAACTTCAAATACATGATTCCAAAAATAATATTCATTTTATCTAAATAATTTTATAAATATTTTATTTATTATTTTTAAAAAAAACATTTACCAAAATTTAATGGCTTTTGAAAAAAACTGTTTTCAAACCTAAATAAAAATTAAAATTACATTCATAAAATTATATGATCATTTATATTAAATAAAAAGTAATTTAATAATAATATTTTATTAAATTATTATTTAATTAAAAAATCCATTAATTAATCAAATTAGATTTTTTAGTTTAATATTAACTAAAAATACTATTTGTTCTTTAAAACCCATTTACAATGTAACAATAATAAAATGAATGCACATTCATTTTACAAGAATAATGTACATTACCAAAGTGTTGGGGTATTATTACATAACCCCTTATAACACATTCATAAGACCTAACAGTATGGTGTGCGAAGTTGAAAGACTATTGGTGTGGCTTGGAAAACATCGCTCGGGTGGTAATCTCTATTAACTTTCACATATTTTGTTGTCAGTTCTGCTCAATCAAAACATGTTCAAGCTTAGATTGGGGTTGGTCAAGAGCGAAGCCCAATGACGCCACCTCCTTTCCTAGATCCGACAAATGGGCTTCGTACATGGAAAGTCTACTAGATGAGGCTATCAATTCCATTTTCTGAGTAAATTGGAATTGTTAAAGCACTATATTTGTACTAATCATGTTTTCACTATTCAACAAGTATATTAGCAACGGTCTAAATTCATAATGGTATTTTAAAATCCAGAAACATAAAACCAATGATGATCACATTTTATATAATCATAAAAAGACATTAAATTATATCAATATGAATTTTCATTATTGATTGTTTGAGTCGTTACAATCTCCCCCCTTAAGAAATTTTGTCCTCAAAATTTTCTTTTCCCAAAATAAAACATGTAACGCCCCGACCCCAGTTACCCAGAGTCGGTGCATTATTACATAACATTGGCATGATCACAAGAAAGATCAAATCTCGAAATACCGATTGGTTTAGTAGCCTTGGAAACACTAGATATATTCATAAGTTTTACATTACATCATAAAATGAAAACTACTACAACAACATAATGTTTCCACAATCCACACTATTAACCCCTCATAAAATCCCTGCAGGTCATTCATAACTTACTTCTTCACATCCTTGGAAAAATAAAACATAGAAAAGGGGTGAGCTCAAATGCCCAGTAAGGATAACAATATAGCGGAAACTTTCATAAATAAGAATAAACATTTAAGGCAATGTATAACTAAAACAAAAGCCTTTTAAATATGAACATTCAACATGGTATGGCATAAATAAAATGAAATAATGCCATTTACTTATTCACATGGATATTCTACTAATCGAATAATCACATGCAAAAATCAATAACCACTTTCATAATGTTGGAATGCATAATGCCAGACTATCATAACCACATAGCCAAGGCCTCATGCCAAGACTACAAATAAGATTTTGTCAAGGCCTTGTGCCAAGACACTAGTTTGTCTCATGAGACCTACCGATGCATCGAGGAGCTATTGCGGGCTCCACCCGTCACTTATTAAGTCCAATGCATTCCCATATGAAAAGGTTTAAACATAACATAAACATTCGTATTAAAACTAGCATACGAAATGTCAATACATTCACAATAAACTATGAATGGTATAAAAATAGCACATCCACAGTCAAACATATCACAAAACCTTCAATAAAATATAGAAGTTTTGTATCATAATAAATCAACTTCAAATAATCTTAAAATCCATCAAAGGATGTTGACATAGATGAAATCAAAATTCTTTTTAAAGAAATATCTCCTTTTATTTTGAAATCATTTAAGATCCATATAAAATAAAACATTTTCTTTGAAAATATTCTTATAATCTTGTAAGGGAAGTTTTGAAGATTTTATAACGGCGGAAATTAGCCGCACCCGCCGTATAAGTTAAAAAAACATTCTTACCTTAATTATGTCGAAAAGGTTAAAAAGGACCTTGTTTTGAAAACGACGGAAAATTCCTTTATAAACCTCTTATAAAAAGTCAAAAAGGGTATAAATGACTTTAACCCATATTCTTGTAAATAGTAAAAATGTTTTGAAATTCATTTTGAAGAAACATGGATGTGGATGATAACGAGATCCCAGTAGATTATTACGTATAAACAACCTCGGATAAAGAAGAGATTGTGAAATAACCCTTACCTTGTACTTTTCCTTGGTTGGGGTAGGTTAACCTCCTTTATAATGGTGAAATAATTGTTATTAAATTATACAAGAATCATATATATTAATATGATATCATATATGATCTTTTAACATTGATTTATTAATAATATCTTAGAATTATCATCGTTTCGGGTGTTAACTTACTCATTTTATTTTATATGTTTTGTTACATAAGCCATGTTTGTTGTATCTTATTCATATCCAGAATGATATCAAGTCCTTAAACATCATTTTTAAATCATAAAATGATAATTATACTTGAATGGATACGATGGAGAATGAATCTCATCGCGTTCGTGGAGACGGTAGTCCGTACGTACGCACGAGCGACAATATCATTCTTTTGATATTAAAATAATATATAAATGAATGGTATAAAATATATACAGAATCATTAACATGTTATATTTATTATTTACATGAGTTACACATCATTATTATACCCATCCAAATAATATTATATTGAATAACAATTACACCACGACGTGGAGACGGTAAGTCGTACGTACGCACGTATGGTGACATGTTATTCAAAGGGTGGATAGAATACTGAATATGGATGTACCATATTTATAATAACATCACAGTATATATATGATACTGGAGTTATTATTTTAGAATGGTAACAACAAAGGAAGAAGAAGTGGAAGAAGAAATGAACTTGGAGAAGGGTGGTGAAATCATTACCTCTTCTTCGGGTTCTTCCTTTTGATTTGATCAAAAGGGCTCCTTAGGTTGGCTTTCTGATCAAACTAAGGCCTCTAGGTTGTAGTTAGGGATGTTGGGAGAGTATTAGGGCAGAGTTTGGCCGAACCAAAAGGCTTTGAAGGTGTGAAGAAATGAGAAGGAGGAGTGCCCTTTTTATAAGAGGGGTGAGGGGCACCTTTGGAAAAGCTAGAAATATTAATTTATAATAAATTCATATTCGGTTTCCAAAGGCTCCAAAGTTGACTATTCAAAGGATGAGGTGGGGATAGGTCGAAAACAACTCATCCAATAGAATTTAGACAGGTTTGGGTACTTATATTAACCTTATCTTTAAGTATTAACTCTAAGTTAATTAGTTTCACTTTTACAATGTCTCTTTGTATTTTTATATAATATGGTTAATAAACTTACTATATACATCCAAGCGACCCCCAAGTGGTCCATTAATGATTAACCTATCATAATATAAGTCTCTTGGCCGAACCTTAGATTTTTAGGAATTTAATATCAATTAATAATATAATATTTGTTTTAAGAACTCTTTTATGTCAATTTTGACACTATTCAATAGTTGATTTTTGTGAAACTCATAACAGATTGATTACTTCCAAAAAAGTCCATTAAATCAATCCTAATATATCATATTAGCCTATAAAATTGGTTTAATTCATTAAAAGTTTCATATTATATTTATTTGGGTATTTATTATATCAATTATTTTAATTTTTCACTATTATAGTAATTACTGCATCATCATTGTGTCATAAATAAAATAAATTATTTAATGTCTAAAAATTATAAATAAAATATAATTATGTAGGAAATCTTTTTATCTTTCTAATGAATATTTATAATCTTAAATCCAACTTATATAACCCTATGTAACAATTGTTGTTCTAAAAGATATATGCTTGTGTCATTTTGGTATTCATTTTAACTTAATTAAAATAAAGTGTCATTATCACTTACAAGTGGCTCCATGGGGTCCCAAAATCGACCCAAAGATTCTCATGGTCGACCATGTAACAACCAATAGGGTTAAGACACGTTTTAGGGTAATTTAGTATTATTATAATATTATTGTTTAACCCTTATTTACCGGATTTACCCTTAACCATGGTAAATAAAATATTTACCGCAGTAATTATTCAAAATGTCTAAAAATAAAAGTTACCTATTTACACAATTTGAACATCCTGATTCCAAATATGGAATCCATTTTCCTAAATTCTAAACACAGAAGTGGAAGAAATTAATTTAAAATTAATCCCCGTTGTCAAAACAAAAAGCGTGTTTTTAAGAGATAATAACTATCAAAAGATTGACACTTGTTTATGTTCGGTTTAATTGTAAAATTATGTCCAATGACCAAAATTATATTAAATGGTAAAAATATATTCTAAATATACTTTAAAACCACTAAAATTCATAATTTATCACTATTAATTATTTTGATTAAAAAAGTTGTTTTTAATTAAAATTTAGTAATTTTCACTATTCATCAAAATATGAAAGTTATCCGAAATGTACCAAAATTTCACCTTAGGCTAAATTCGATATTCCGAATCCAAATATGAAGTCCAATTTAAAATATAAAATATATATAATTTTAAAAAGTAGGTATTACTATTCATAACGGCTAGTTTGATTGGTTGTGGTGTGTGTTAAAACTCAAGGTTGCGTACAACACACGCTACTGTATTATTCAAAGAAAGCGTACCGTGGAAGCTTGGGATGTTTCATTTTTAATTTTTGATGTCCCCATTTAGTAAAAAAGTTTAAAATATTGTATTTAAAAAGGGTTCACTATTAAAATTTGATAAAAGTGCAATACTGAAAATGAATTTGTTCTTGCATTATATCTAAGAAACTCATAATATGGATTCTAAAATTATAAGGATTATATAAAGTTTAAAATTTAGATAATACTATTCATAACCTCTTTTTAATGGCTTTTTTTTTTGTATGTCATGGTGTGATTGAACTCAGTGTTGCGTGTAGTGCAAGTTATTGAATTATTTTGAAGAAATAACACACTATGAAATCTTGGGGTGTTACATTCTCCCCTCCTTCAATAAATTGCGTACTCGCAATTTGAAATTGTTTTTCGAAAATAAAAGGTTGAAAATAGAAAATATATTTGTGGGAAAACCCACATCGGAAATTGGGTTTCTAAAATTTAGTCTTAATATGAGGAAAAGAGAAATGAAAGGGTCACCACCAAATTATGATCTTGATTAGGAGAACATTGGTGGAAATCAGAGACATATAATTGGAGGAAAAACGTAAATATTTATAGGTAGTGATTGAGGTCATCAATCACAGAAAGTATACAATTGAGGTCCTTAAATTCATCAATCTATGATGAATTGAAATACCATCGGTTCAACAAAACATAGGGTATTAGGATAACACATTTTTGATGTTTCAAAGTATCCTAGTTGAAATCCCACATCGAAAAATGAATTAATGAGGCCTCTATTTAAAATAAAGAGTCAAAAGTATGAAGATTACCGAAAATAACACATACTAGGGTTCCATGTAGGAAAATATGGATATGGAAGAAAAATCTAACCATCAATTATCTGATGGAGAGTGGTAGAGAACATGGCTATAAAAAGGCCAACAATCCCAAAGCCAAAAATTAGTGATGATTTAAGGTACCATCTAGGAAAACATTTTTCTTCAAAGTTGCTTTTCTTAATATTGAGGAATTTATTTATGAGATTGGCTAAGATCATAAGGAGATATACTTACTTTATAATTAGAGTTTTATCCATTAATAAATTTCTACCACAAACTCATCTTTCACTCTAAAAGATAATAGAATGTAAAAAAATTCTATTTACCCTATTCGTATAGGGTTCTAAAATAAACGAATTTATAATTCATCTACATGATCTTTTAATAAAAACTACATTATTTAATCCAGTACATCTCATGGTCCAGTGGTAGGTGATACACCCTTGTCGCCCTTCGGTTGCGGGTTCAAGTCTCGCAGCCTTGCCGGACGCGACGGGTTGCCGCCCGACCTCCGGGTTGTCCTTTTATGGAAATCCAAAATAATCCAAACTAGAACTATCCAAAATACTTCTGTCCAAACTCACAGTCTAACATTTATAAGGAAGGTAAACATAATATAGATCCTTTTTACCCCGTAATATCATATGAATACCTTCATCATGTATTACCATATTCCTTATTGATTACATTCATGCTCCCTTATTCCATATAGAATGCTGGATATACTTCATCAATCCAAAAATGTTTTAAACTCCAACAATGATGGAATATACAAATCATTAATCAGTTCCAAGGTAGTCAAGAATATCCAATATATTTTTTTCAAAATAATCATGTATTATTCGAAAATCACTACCTCGGTATCAGAACTATATTATGGTTTATCATTCTCTCAACCATATATTTTCCAAAAATTTATCCTGCTATTGAGTCACTTTTCATTGTTCCACACAATCTCAAGTCCTTAATGAAATAGTACTGCAGTACAATCCTTATTTACTCCATAATTATTATAACAAGTACATTGTTGATACAACACTCAATTGACATAATCAACATAAGAACTCTAATCATTCCTCTTCATCTGTGGTAGTATCATAACTTGATTATTATCCAATAACATCATTTGCGGCATAGTCCTATGACTGGGACATAGGTTCACGTAGTGTCCAAAATCCTTGAAAATGAAGCATTGTACATTTGAAACCATTTTCTTACCCTTGCAGTCACGTACTTTGTGCCCTTTTCCTCCACACTTATAACAAAATCCCATTCCTTTCAGGCAAGTTCCAGGGTGTTTCTTTCCACAGTTACCACATATGGGAAAATTCTTCTTTTCCCACTTCCCTTTATCCATCTTTCTCTCTTCTATCCTTTTCTTCTCTTGCTTCCCTTCAAATCCATAGGACTCAGTAATCTCTTTACTTATCTTATCAATACATGATATTATTTCTTCATATGATGACAATACATGGGAGACTATTTCTCTTATAAATTCTAGCTTAAGACCATGAAAGATATGATCCTTCCTTCTCTTTGGATCATGTGCATTTCCGGAGTTCTCATTCCTTCTACTGGGCGCCATTTCTAAACAATGGCATAAACTAGATCAGTTTATGAATCAAAATACATAACCCCATACTTATAAAACACTTAACATAAATTGAACTATTTATGGATATAATCCATAATCATTTTTTTTCTTTGAGGATGTATATACTCATAATCCCTTCAAAATGATTTGTAAAGAAAATGAGAGTTATCCTAAGCATATCCCCCGGGAGTGTCGTAACCAAGAGTGCAGCAAGGCCCGTTGTCGTGCACCAGTTCCCGTTCGAGTCTAGCTCAAAGCGGTGTTTTCGGGTTTTACCCCTAGGTACATCTGTGCCAGAGCCGCCTCTACCTGCTCGTATCCAGACAGGGATGTATTGCTCGGAAAACTCACAAAATCTCTACAATACCAAAATTCTAGGAAGTTCTTCTATACTAATCTTCAAAGTTCATCTTAGGTCTACGTGCTCTAATCAGATTTTATCTAAATCTAGCTTCCAATTTTTGTACTAAACTTCCTCTGATACCAACTGTAACGCCCCGACCCCAGCTACCCAGAGTCGGTGCATTACTTCGTAACATTAGCATGATTACAAGAAAGATCAAATCTCGAAAGACCGATTGGTTTAGTAGCCTTGGAAACACTAGATATATTCATAAGTTTTACATTACATCATAAAATGAAAAACTACTACAACAACATAATGTTTCCACAATCCACACTATTAACCCCTCATAAAATCCCTGCAGGTCATTCATAACTTACTTCTTCACATCCTGGGAAAAATAAAACATAGAAAAGGGGTGAGCTCAAATGCCCAGTAAGGATAACAATATTACGGAAACTTTCATAAATAAGAATAAACATTTAAGTAAATGTATAACTAAAAAAAGCCTTTTAAATATGAACTTTCAACATGGTATGGCATAAATAAAATGAAATAATGCCATTTACTTATTCACATGGATATTCTACTAATCGAATAATCACATGCAAAAATCAATAACCACTTTCATAATGTTGGAATGCATAATGCCAGACTATCATAACCACATAGCCAAGGCTTCGTGCCAAGACTACAAATAAGATTTTTTCAAGGCCTTGTGCCAAGACACTAGTTTGTCTCATGAGACCTACCGATGCATCGAGGAGCTATAGCGGGCTCCACCCGTCACTTATTAAGTCCAATGCATTCCCATATGAAAAGGTTTAAACATAACATAAACATTCGTATTAAAACTAGCATACGAAATGTCAATACTTTCACAATAAACTATGAATGGTATAAAAATAGCACATCCACAGTCAAACATATCACAAAACCTTCAATACAATATAGAAGTTTTGTATCATAATAAATCAACTTCAAATAATCTTAAAATCCATCAAAGGATGTTGACATAGATGAAATCAAAATTCTTTTTAAAGAAATATCTCCTTTTATTTTGAAATCATTTAAGATCCATATAAAATAAAACATTTTCTTTGAAAATATTCTTATAATCTTGTAAGGGAAGTTTTGAAGATTTTATAACGGCGGAAATTAGCCGCACCCGCCGTATAAGTTAAAAAAACATTCTTACCTTAATTCTGTCGAAAAGGTTAAAAAGGACCTTGTTTTGAAAACGACGGAAAGATTCCTTTATAAACCTCTTATAAAAAGTCAAAAAGGGTATAAATGACTTTAACCCATATTCTTGTAAATAGTAAAAATGTTTTGAAATACATTTTGAAGAAACATGGATGTGGATGATAACGAGATCCCAGTAGATTATTAAGTATAAACAACCTCGGATAAAGAAGAGATTGTGAAATAACCCTTACCTTGTACTTTTCCTTGGTTGGGGTAGGTTAACCTCCTGTATAATGGTGAAATAATTGTTATTAAATTATACAAGAATCATATATATTAATATGATATCATATATGATCTTTTAACATTGATTTATTAATAATATCTTAGAATTATCATCGTTTCGGGTGTTAACTTACTCATTTTCTTTTATATGTTTTGTTACATAAGCCATGTTTGTTGTATATTATTCATATCCAGAATGATATCAAGTCCTTAAACATCATTTTTAAATCATAAAATGATAATTATACTTGAATGGATACGATGGAGAATGAATCTCATCGCGTTCGTGGAGACGGTAGTCCGTACGTACGCACGAGCGACAATATCATTATTTTGATATTAAAATAATATATAAATGAATGGTATAACATATATACAGAATCATTAACATGTTATATTTATTATTTACATGAGTTACACATCATTATTATACCCATCCAAATAATATTATATTGAATAACAATTACACCACGACGTGGAGACGGTAAGCCGTACGTACGCACGTATGGTGACATGTTATTCAAAGGGTGGATAGAATACTGAATATGGTTGTACCATATTTATAATAACATCACAGTATATATATGATACTGGAGTTATTATTTTAGAATGGTAACAACAAAGGAAGAAGAAGTGGAAGAAGAAATGAACTTGGAGAAGTGTGGTGAAATCATTACCTCTTCTTCGGGTTCTTCCTTTTGATTTGATCAAAAGGGCTCCTTAGGTTGGCTTTCTGATCAAACTAAGGCCTCTAGGTTGTATTGAGGGATGTTGGGAGAGTATTTGGGCAGAGTTTGGCCGAACCAAAAGGCTTTGAAGGTGTGAAGAAATGAGAAGGAGGAGTTCCCTTTTTATAAGAGGGGTGAGGGGCACCTTTGGAAAAGCTAGAAATATTAATTTATAATAAATTCATATTCGGTTTCCAAAGGCTCCAAAGTTGACTATTCAAAGGATAAGGTGGGGATAGGTCGAAAACAACTCATCCAATAGAATTTAGACAGGTTTGGGTACTTATATTAACCTTATCTTTAAGTATTAACTCTAAGTTAATTAGTTTCACTTTTACAATGTCTCTTTGTATTTTTATATAATATGGTTAATAAACTTACTATATACATCCAAGCGACCCCCAAGTGGTCCATTAATGATTAACCTATCATAATATAAGTCTCTTGGCCGAACCTTAGATTTTTAGGAATTTAATATCAATTAATAATATAATATTTGTTTTAAGAACTCTTTTATGTCAATTTTGACACTATTCAATAGTTGATTTTTGTGAAACTCATAACAGATTTATTACTTCGAACAAAGTCTATTAAATCAATCCTAATATATCATATTAGCCTAGAAAATTAGGTTAATTCATTAAAAGTTTCATATTATATTTATTTGGGTATTTATAATATCAATTATTTTAATTTTTCACTATTATAGTAATTACTGCATCATCATTGTGTCATAAATAAAATAAATTATTTAATGTCTAAAAATTATAAATAAAATATAATTATGTAGGAAATCTTTTTATCTTTCTAATGAATATTTATAATCTTAAATCCAACTTATATAACCCTATGTAACAATTGTTGTTCTAAAAGATATATGCTTGTGTCATTTTTGTATTCATTTTAACTTAATTAAAATAAAGTGTCATTATCACTTACAAGTGGATCCATGGGGTCCCAAAATCGACCCAAAGATTCCCCTGGTCTACCATGTAACAACCAATAGGGTTAAGACACGTTTTAGGGTAATTTAGTATTATTATAATATTATTTTTTAACCCTTATTTACCGGATTTACCCTTAACCATGGTAAATAAAATATTTACCACAGTAATTATTCAAAATGTCTAAAAATAAGAGTTACCTATTTACACAATTTGAACATCCTGATTCCAAATATGGAATCCATTTTCCTAAATTCTAAACACAGAAGTGGAAGAAATTAATTTAAAATTAATTCCCGCTGTCAAAACAAAAAGCGTGTTTTTAAGAGATAATAACTATCAAAAGATTGACACTTGTTTATGTTCGGTTTAATTGTAAAATTATGTCCAATGACCAAAATTATATTAAATGGTAAAAATATATTCTAAATATACTTTAAAACCACTAAAATTCATAATTTATCACTATTAATTATTTTGATTAAAAAAGTTGTTTTTAATTAAAATTTAGTAATTTTCACTATTCATCAAAATATGAAAGTTATCCGAAATGTACCAAAATTTCACCTTAGGCTAAATTCGATATTCCGAATCCAAATATGAAGTCCATTTTAAAATATAAAATATATATAATTTTAAAAAGTAGGTATTACTATTCATAACGGCTAGTTTGATTGGTTGTGGTGTGTGTTAAAACTCAAGGTTGCGTACAACACACTCTACTGTATTATTCAAAGAAAGTGTACCGTTGAAGCTTGGGATGTTTCATTTTAAATTTTTGATGTCCCCATTTAGTAAAAAAGTTTAAAATATTGTATTTAAAAAGGGTTCACTATTAAAATTTGATAAAAGTGCAATACTGAAAATGAATTTGTTCTTGCATTATATCTAAGAAACTCATAATATGGATTCTAAAATTATAAGGATTATATAAAGTTTAAAATTTAGATAATACTATTCATAACATCTTTTGAATGGCTTTTTTTTTGTAAGTCATGGTGTGATTGAACTCAGTGTTGCGTGTAGTGCAAGTTATTGAATTATTTTGAAGAAATAACACACTATGAAATCTTGGGGTGTTACAAAACAGGCGTGGGTGACTTTGCTTCATCACTTCCTCTAATTCCCATGTAGCTTCTTCAAAAATGTGGTTTCTCCACAACACCTTGACGAGGGGCATTGTCTTATTTCATAGATCATTTTCCCCCCAATCTAAAATCTTCAGTGGTTTCTCCTTGTAAGAAAAATCATCGTCAAGATGTACTACCTCCAAAGGGAGTACAAGTGATGTTTATAGTATGTACATCCTTAAGAGAGATACATGAATGACATCAGGTACTTTGGCCATGGTTGGTGGATGTGTTATTTGATAGGCCAAAACCCCAACATGATCAAGAATCTCGAAGGGGCTAATGTACCTAGGACTTAACTTCCCATTCATTCCAAACCACATGACCCTCTTCCATGGAGATATGTGTAGAAATACCATGTCTCCAAATTTGAACTCAATGTCCCAAATATGTTTATTGGAATAACACTTTTTTCGACTTTGTTCTACGTTGATATGCTACTGAATGGTTTTCACCTTCTCCACAACTTCTTCAACCATTTCAGTTCCTATAATCTTACGTTCACTGACTCCATACCAACATGCCGGTGTTCTGAACCTTTTCCCATACAGGGCTTTATAATGTTTCATTTAGATTCTCAAGTGCAAAAATATTATTGTAAGAGAATTCAATGAGTGGAAGATGTTAGTCCCACCATCCTTTTATGTCCATAGAACACACTCTCAACATGTTCTCTGGTGTTTGGATAGTTTGATTGGATTTTCCATCATTTTGAGGAAGATAAGTTGTACTGATGTTCAGCTCAGCATCTAGAGCATGTTGAATACACTTCCAAAATATAGAGGAGAATCTTGGATCTCAATCAGATACAATCGATAGTGGTACTCCATGCAACCCTACAACTTCTCTGGTATACATTCGTTCTGGCTGATCTAATGAGAAATCCTCCTGAAGTGCAATGTAGTGTGCAGTCATTGTTATATGATCCATAACAACCCAAATTGCATTATTTCCTTTGGACTTTGTCAAATGTCTGTTGAAAATGTCCATGGTGATTTTCTCTCATTTCCATGTTGGTATGGGAAATGGTTGCATCATCTCCACAGACTTCTACCTCTTTTCCTTCACTAGAAGACACCCCATGAACATTAATGTATACTAAGCGATCTCCTACTTCATATTACCCCACTGATAATGCTCTCGGAGAACTTGATACGTCATTTTGTTTCCTAGGTGAATAGATAAATTCGATCTATGCGCATTATCCAAAAGATCCTTTTTCAGCTTCGGATTTGATGGAACACATAGTCTTTTCCCAAATCACACAATTCCTTCTTCATTAACAGTGAACTCCAAGGATTTCCTTTTCCTGATAGCTTCCACTCTCTTCTGAATTCACACATCATCATTTTTAGGATCCTTTAACCCATACAAAAGAGATGGTTCGACAATCATTTGTGAAAGAATTGATGATGTTCCCTTCTTTATGAATCACGTATATATCTTCATCCAATATATGAATATTGGGTCCTTCTCAATTTTCATCAATGATAGAATTTTTGGGACCTTTCTACTTAGAGCATATTCCACGTTTTTCGCTTTCCCAGGGTTGTAATGGATTGAGCAGTCATAGTTTTCAATCAGCTCTAACCATCATTGTTGCACATGTTCAACAAATTCTATGTGAACATATACTTGATGATTTTGTGGTCCATATATATTTCACACTTCTCCCAAAAAAGATAATGTTGCCAAATTTGTAAATATAAGATCACCGCAGCTGACTCCAAATCATGTGTTGGATAATTATTCTCATGAACATTCAATTTCCTTGAAGCATAGGCCATGAAATTGTAATTTTCCATCAACAAATATCATATTCCCTTCTTTGATGCATAACAGAATACCATAAATAGTTCTCCACTTGTGGGTAATGTGAGAACGGGCGCAATGATAAGGATCCTTTTTAACTCCTTGATGTTTTCATTGCATTCATCATTCTAATAAAACCATACTCCCTTCTAAGTTTGTATTGTAATAGGGTTGGACAATCGTGAGAAATTTCTCACAAATCGTAAATAATATCCCACTAACCCTAAGAAGCTACAGATATCAGTTATGGATGTTGGCCTTGTACATCCCTTAATTGTATTTTTTTGGTGGCATCCATAGATATCTCATTTATTTTGATGATATGGCCTATGAATGGGACCACCTTCAACCAAAACTCCTACTTGTTGTACTTTGCATAGACATTATCCTTCAACAAGGTCTCTAGTATTGTTATTATATACTCCTCATGATCCTCCATGGTTTTTGAGTATAACATAATATCATCTATAAATAATACCACTACATTTTCGAGGTAATACCTAATGACTCTATACATCAATTACATGGAGATTGATGGAGCACTAGTGAGTACGAATGGCATTACTATGAATTCATAGTGCCCGTATCTTGTACAAAAAGATGTGTTGGGGATATCTTCAATAATCACACTTACATGATAATATTCTGACCAAAAATACACCTTATATATTTATTCGGATCCATGCAGCTAATCGAAAAATTCAGAAATTCGTAGGAGAGGATACTTGTTCTTTATCGTGATTTTTTTAAACTCACGATAATCGATGCAAATGCACATTGACCCATCCTTCCTCCTCACAAAGAGGAATTATGAATCCCATGGTGAATCACATGGGACTATATACCCTTTATTTAGATTCTCAGATAGTTGTTTCTTCATCTCCTCGGGCTCCACAACAGGCATTCTATATGGATTCTTGAATATTGTCAATGCCCTAGGTATAAGATCAATTGATAAATCTGCATCCCTTCAGGGAGAAATACCAGGAAATTCATTCAGAAATACATTGAAAATTCCCTCACAATAGCCATGTCTTCAAGGATGGATTCCTCCATGGACCTAATCATTTGATCTTGATATGTTTGAACATTGGATAGTAATATCCACACATGAGATGATGGAGCTAAATGAGATTCATCTTCCTCCCTACACTTGTATAGAATCATGGATCGAATCTCCACATGGAGAGTGATTTCCCTCTAATAGAAATTTATGTTTTCTCTATATAATGGAAGTTAATACATGCTAATAATTGACTCAAATTCCACCAGAGTGAATATGATGAGATTATCTAGGAAATTCAATCTGCAGATTATGACAGGGGAGGAGTTATATTCATGGGATGTAATGATTTTCCCATTTGTCGTACACATCGACATCTTTACTTCCATGATTTGTGGTGGTGCTGAGATTGCTCTCCTAAAATTTTAAGAAACAAAAGAATGTGTAGAACCTGAATCAAAAAGTACATGCACTATTCTTGAATGAATAACTAGCGTACTTGTCACCACATCATTTTCGGGGTTCACATCGGCATTAGTGTTGGAAAAAGCTCTCCCTTGGTGTGTGGAAGGTTTTTGGTTGCCTCTTAAAACCCTTATCTCAGGGAACTAATCTTCAAGATTCCCTAGTTCTTTGTAGTTAAATAAATGAACAACGTTGTGATGTTTGAATGGAGTGTTCCTCTCTTCTGTTGCAGTTGTGGGTTTTTCTTTTCAGTAGTTAATAGCTAGGTGACCATCTCTTCCACACCTAAATCATTTCCTTGTCCCCTTTAGGAAATTTTCGGGGTGCTTCATTCCACACCTTTGTCAAGTGGGGTGTTGGATCTTCTTAGAACTGTTGGATTTATCCATCGAACCACTAGTATTGATGTCCACCTAACGCTTCATATCCCCATGATACCCATGACATTCTCTGATCTATATTTCGACATTGAGGGCTCATCGGAAAATTTTCTCTTAGCTTTTGAAGTCATGGATCGCCATCTCTTTCCATAGGCTATGTTTCAGCCCGCCAAATAAGCGTTCAGCCTTGCATTCAGGGGTAACGACCAAGACAGAGGCTTATCATGAAATACGTGTGAAGTTTTCCTTGTATGCTCCGAAATATTGATCGTCTTTTTGTTTGAGGGAAAGGATGTCCCTTTCCATCTTATGTCAGAGGGTGCACAAAAAATATTTATCGAAAAAACATCTTCAGGAAATATATCCATTCAAACGCCTCAATATCTTCCTCAGGATTCATATTTTTTATCAATGCCCTCAATTGATCAGCTTCACCTTCCAAATGATAAGAATCCAGAATAACCTTCTCTTGTTCCGAACATTGAAGGATGGAGAATATATTTTCGTTAGAATTGATCTATTTTTCGGCGATTGAGTAATCATACGATCCATTAAAAGTAGGAGGCTTGTCCCTCATGAAGTTTTCGATTACGACTAGTTTGTTATTGGGGGGGTTGAACGTTCCTCTTGAGCCATGATTCTATTTAAATCTTGAGTTAACTGAGAGAGAAGTGTGACAATATTCTTGATTCCTGCTCACATCGGATTGGTCATCTCATTTTCACAGTCATCACCTTGATCATCAAATCGGTTGTTAGCCCGATTCCTCTTATTATCCTCCATTGGCTAGAATAAAAGGATAGTTAGGGGTAACACATAAAGGTTAATCCAAGTGAAAAATCATTGAATAATAAAAAAATATATTCCTTACCTTATGAATACATAAGATTCAATCTATGATATCCATGATCTACTTTCAAACATATATTCTTAGGGGAATTTTTTTAAGTACCTTATTATGTGTTCATACTAAGATTATGAATTTAACAAAGCATATCCCTTATGAGGGTGATAAAAAAGTGTGTAGCAAGTCTTGTTTTCATGCACCAGTTACCGTTCGAGTCTAGATTAATGCGGTGTTTTCCGGTTTTACCCCTAGGATACATCTGTGCCAGAGCTGCCTCTACCTACTAATATCCAGGAAGGGATGTATTTGATTGATAAAACACTTACTCAATACTCACCAATACATAGGGATGTTTTTATTATACTTATTCTTTTCTCTAAGTCTTCACTTGGGTTTTCTAATCCTAATCCCAAAATAACTGAACCTATCCTCTAATAACAACTATAAGAACTCTACATTTTATTACACACATAACCCAGATTTATTACATAAAATATTCACATGATTCAACATAGAATATTGAGAGGTATAGTGTATTTGGGGCTTAGAATCATTACATAACATCATAGAACATAAAACACACAACATCATTATTGAAAAATTCATTTACATGACCACTACATTCCCTCGTACATAGCATTGCATGGGATAACCTTAGGCTATGAAAAAGAAAAGGGTGAGCTATAAAGCACAGTATGTGGATAAACATGGAATAACATGAGTAATACAATACCTATTATACAATTGGAATATCCATGGATCAAAAGAGAAACATGAACATCATGGCATGATAAAGCATGATAATCATAACTTGAAAATGTGGCAACAACACTTAACATGGAATTAGCATAACACAAGGATCATTGCACATAGAGCATGAGTAAACCATCATTACACATGGAGAATGAGTAAAACATCATTTCACGTGAATTATCATCAGTCAAAATCCATTTCACATGATGTATCATGATACTATAATTTACCCAATTCATTAGAGCGCTATCAGGGAACACCCTTCTTAAACATTTCATTTCATGCATAGCGTTCCACATGTATCATATAACATGGAATCAATCAACATAATAAGTTATTAAACGATTAAGTAATGTGTAAAAAATACATGAACTTTCCATTCCATAGATATATTTTAATAAATATTAGTACAGTTGATAGAGACATGGGTATGGTATTCACTACACAATGATCTTTTCTTGAAAAAATGCGATGCAATTTCAGCTGCATAACAATGTGACATAATGATTCATGAAAATAGTTGATGGGATAAAAAAGGCTGTATCATAATATTTACATAAAATGGAATGTAACAGGGTCATATGGATACATGTCCCAACAAACATAATTGAATTTAGAAGCATAATACAAAATTATTACTTGGATGTATAAAAGGAGAGAGAAACACCAAACCGAATTTCGGCATGGTAACAGGTGTACATGGGAGGATTTAATGAGAGATAAATGGTTCTACCATCATCCAAAAATAAAGAAGATAGTATGGGTGATGTGAGAAATCATACCCCAATATTTTTAATTGAAAACAAAAAAGCATAATAACAAAAATCAATTAGAAAAAAACGTGAATGGAAGATTTACCTTACTTGGAAGTGTGATCCAAAAGGCTTGAGAGAGGCTTCCTGGGATATTGGGGAATCATGGTAGGATTATAGAGAGAGGAGGGCTAGGTTTGGACAAACTCCAAATGCATTGAGTGAAGAGGAAGTGGTGGTATGGGTGTGTTTATATAGGAAATGTAGAGGGAATTCTTTTTTATTTATGCATGGGAGGACAAACTAGCCCATGGTTTTTGCCCATGTTTTTTGTAAAATGGGAGTGGAAAATAATATTTTATAAGTGTAATGGACTAATAACTTAAAATAATATCGTTTCTTATGTATAGGTGAGTCACAGTTTCAAGGAAAACAATTTAAAAAGACAAAATGTTTTATAAGTTTTGGAGGGTCCAAAAAAGCTTTGTAAAATAAATCAAACAAATCTAAAATCAAATAATTTTAATTATAAAACATATATTGTCAGATCATAATGATTATATATTTTTATCACCTCACTATTGTGTTATTATGATGTCATTAAACACATTATATATTTAAACAGTATTTAATTTTTACCCAAAAAATCAGTTGTCTCAGAAAATTATGAAAAATTCATCATTCGATATTTTTAAATACCTGAATCAAAAAATAATATTAATTTTATCAAAATAATTTTATAAATATGAAAATCTATTACATTTAAAATCAAAACTGGCATTTACTGAAAATTTATCGGTTTTGACAAAAATAGTTTTTAAACCATAATAAAAATTACAATTGCATTCATGAAATTATATGATCATTTATAATTTATTCAAATTAATTTAATTATAAAATATTATTAAAATATTATTTATTTCAAAAATGCATTAATTCATCAAAATAGATTCCTTAGTTGAATATTAACAAAAATTACTATTTGTGGTTTAAAAATAATTTACAAAGTAACAATAATAAAATGAATGCAAATTCATTATACAAAAATAATGTACTTTGACATAGTGATAGGCTCTAGTTAGATAACCCCTTATAATACCCGCATAAGACTGAAGGGTATGGTGTGTAATAGTTACAGAATCTTGGGGTGGCTCGAATAACATTGCTCGGGTGGTAATATCTATTAACATCCACTTCACCCGTAATTGGTTCCACTCAAGCATAACGTGTTCAAGATCAACTTGGGATTTGTCATGAGCGAAGACCAATGACGCCACCTCCTTTCCAAGCTATGAAAAACAGGCTTCATATGGGGAATGTCTATTGTATTAGGCCATCTATTCCTTTGTATTAGTAAATTGGATTTGTTAAATCCCTATATTTATACTAATAATGTGATCACTGTTCAACAACCATATTTGCAACTGTCACATTTCATAATGGTATTTTAAAATCTAGAAACATAAAACCAATGAAGTTCACATTTTATATATCCATAATAAGACATTTAATTAGATCAAGAATAATTTTCATTAATGAATGTTTGAGTCATTACATAGAGCCCTGAGGTAATAAGATTCCATTGAATGAAACTATCATTGTTTATGTCCATGAGAAACCATAGACTGGAATGGACCACTGTTGTGGTGGGGGTAATAGTTCAAATCTTCTACCACCTCTTGATGCCTAAATTGATCCCCATCTAGCTCTACCACTTGGTGGATCAACCTGCTTCTATCTCTACCTCTTCCTCGGTGGTTCTTGAACAGTATCCACATTAGAAATACACTGGATTGAGAAATATTGTCCCATATGTCCTTGACCACCTCATGAGTAAAATCATTTATCCCATGGCTGATTCAGGCCACTCTATGGGCCTTTCACTATTTAACCTAATTCCTCATGTCAACTACCAATGTTCTTGAACAACTTGAATCCTTATAAGGCCACCAGATACATTCTTCTGTGGTCTCAGCTACCCGGTTCCCACTGATATCTCCCACTATCGGTGTCCTCTTAGATATAAAGATGCCAACTAATATGGCTCTCTCTATAACCCCAATATTGGTAGGAATGATAATGTGTACCACTAATTACCAAATGATTGGTTGTAATCCCTAGTCCATGTTTATGATCCCTAAAGAACATTTCATCTTCATTATCAATGGAGTATCTTGAATTATCAGTAAACATCTCATAATACTCCACCATGGCCATACCACACTACTATGAATTCAAAATATTTGGTATGCACACTAGTCATAACATGGAAAAATAGAAGTCCTCTATGAAGATGTGTTCTATGTTTGCCTATGAGAGGGTTTTTTCATCGTGTGTCTGAGTCACTATTCCTAACCAATGAAAAGTAGAGCCCTAAAAAATACTGGTGGTAATGACTATAATCTGATCAGTAGGTATCCTCACATGGTAGAAAACATGGGTGACTTCATCTATCCAAACCTCAACCATCTGGGGATCTAGATCACCCTATTACTTGGGTGGTCACAGCCCCTAAAACTCATTCAATGCACTCAACATTATATCTTCATTTGTATATAGTGATGGTAGTTGTTACTGCATGATATTTGGTTGTATAGCTAGAAAACCACCCCGAGGTGCTATATCTGGAACAAGAACATGTCGTGATGCATTTTCACTTGGTGGATTGTCCTCATAATCATGTGTGGAAATTATTATTAGATGTTTACGTGGTGGAATCCAAATATAAAAAATGATTACCACATTCAATAGATTATATCCGCAGATCGTACTTAAGAAGGACATGTAAAACATAATTATTTAGATACAATGAATTTAACATTTCATTTACATACAACCTTTGTTTTCATATACCTAGTCAAAAAGTGGGTTGTTAGTGTCTTGTCTTATGGATACGTCATCCATTGAACAAACATTGGATTCACTGCCATGAAATACGAACTTCAAACACCTAACACCATTTCCCCAGACAAACCTCATAGACTCTCGATCATAATGTAAAACTAAACCCTACTAATAAAACTCTATCACAACCTATCTGAGAAGGGCCCATGTTGTGACTACCCATCAGCACCTCCAATAGTCCAGTGGTTGGTGACTAGCACAAAGTAGAGATATCCCACATATGGGAGGCAATTTCCTAATGTACCTGTTTCAACACACACACATATCCTATATAAAAATATTGAAACGTAAAAAAACATTGTAAACCGGGCATGAAAACCACAATTTGTCACAACCATAGTACGAGAGTGAAAGTACATGCATGTATATATGGAAAAATAATTTCCTAAAAAATTCTATAACCACAAGTCAATCCTATAAGAATGTAGGTACTGGGACTGTTGTCTAAAAATTCGTCAGAACACTCCATGGTTTGTCCAGTCGCACAAGCCACTGCCATTTCTTGGTCTACCTAGGACACCATTGAAAGATCAATCATCTGTACAAGAAATGACACATACACAAAATTATCGTGTTGGTTTGAGATTATCAATACTCTATGGAAAACCCTAAAACCACATAGGAATACCCTGATGAAATACCACAAAGGAATTTACATTCATCTCTACACATGTATATGTCTAAAACACATATAAGATGAACGTCTAAGTATACTTAATCATAGACATGAAGTCTAGATGTAATCCACAAATAGTTACGGGCCATAGTATTCTTCTCAAATCATTCTCATTCTGTGAGAACTCACTCCTCAAGTAATGAAATAATCAGAGATACTGATGAAGAGGCCATGCTTATTTGGGAATCTCCAAAAATTAATGTATTATTTACAATAGAATATGATAAAAATATATGGGATCCTTCATAGAAACATTGGGTAATACCATGAACCTATCTAGATCAACCCAAAACATAGAGTATCCTACACAGACATACTTGGGAATAACACTAATCCTTTTTATGTGGATTTATAAATGGAGGACTAACTCCCTACAATTAGTGGCTACATTGATTCAATAAAACAACACTATGGGTTATTGAGTATCACACTCCATTCCCACATAGGGATACCATACTCTATATGGGACTCTAACTCTAGAGTGAATTTTAATCTATTTATATTGATATAATGTTATATTGGGAAACTGGGGAAAGGACCAAGGAAAATACCTCAAACAATAATAGTACAAAAAAACCCATGAATTGACTCAAATGGATTGTCTCAATATCAAGGTCTCAATGTCATAGTTATATCATCAATTGGATATTCTGTTTAGATGTCATTGTGAATATAAATTTAATAGGGGGTCACTGGGACTGTTGACCGACACCTCCCCACATATCATCTTCGATGGGCTAGCTATGGTAGTAGTTCCACATTCAACAGTCATGTTCCAGCTGCGCTCAAGTCAAATAGAGCTGCCGAGGCTCATGGTCGACTGTGGCGCGGCTCTTACCACATCACCATGGGTCTGGCTTAGGTCAGAACTAGTCCACCTGGTCTGGGACCCCTCAGCCCGACCCACATCGACCGGACCACTCACCCTCAACCCCTTGTCCCACCCCTCTTATGTACGAGATTTCTGGGACACCACACGTATCCTTCCTATCTATATCCCATGAGACCTCCCACATCCAACATGACCTCTCATGTCAATTTCGGTTCTGTGTCCTCCGACTAGGAAGCCTCTTGTCAAATCCCATGAGGAGACTGCCACCGTCTCTTCCATGAGATGAAAATCCTCCTCCAATGCCAAGAATTTAAAAAAGTTATAGATCTAAGTTCCTTGGGTCCCGATCAACACTAATCTGGACGTTGTTCTCAATTTACCTCTAAATCAAGGGTCATATCATATTTCAGTCCACCTAAAAATGTTGATTCATGACCATGGATATCCAAAAATAAAAAACATGATGAAATGAGGATAAATTCACAAATTGAAACCATACGGAATGAAACATGTCCTTTGTTCACGTAACCCTCAATCTGTTTCTATTATAATGATAAATGATGAAGAATAAATATAAATCTCTTGATAATACAACTGCTGATATCTAAATCTAAAATAATGATCAATCCACATGTCAATCTATAGGTGTATTGGTATGTTTTCATTGCAGAACACAAAAATACAGAAAACACCTCAAAAAAATATCATACGTCGATTTGATTCGATAAGTTAAGAACAATGAAACATCGTTTTCACTATTGGAAAGGTTCGTAAAATTTGAGGTGTGTCGTTCAATAAATTTTTCATTTTCTAACAACAATTTCTTGAGAGGATCTTTCTCTATACCTCCTGAGAAATTCAAGGGTTAGGATTCTGAACATGAATTTATAAATATGTCTTAATAAAAATAATTTAATTGTATCAATAAAAAATTAAAAGAAAATATTATTTTATTTATTGTCACGTCTTCCATGAAATTTTCTATAGAAGACCCTTGTCATCTATGGTATTTCATTCCTAGGGTAAAGATTCCATTATGAGCTCAATAGTGCCCTTATATTTCCAATATGGTAATTATTTTAAGAGTTATTACACCATTTCAGGAAAAACACCCACACCTAATATTAAAAAATTTATTATTTTTCCATGATTTGTTCTAGGAATACCATTCTATATAATCACATTTCTTCTCCACAACACATCTCAAATTGACTCAAAAGAGTATCTAGAAATAAAACAAGTAAAATCTGTGACATTACAAGTTCACCAAAATGTGATGGAAGAGCTGACTTCTATTGTTCTAGATAATGTTTCTTTGGTGTAATCTCCCCTTGAATAAATTCATCAGGTGCATTAAAAAATAAACAATTTTAGGATTATCATGATTTATTTTTATTATAAATAGGTAGTTTCTAAATTACATATCTCTTTAAATTATTTTCTTTGTTTTGAGTCCAGAATGTTTTACCAATTTTCATAAATAGATTTTTGATATTGGATTTCCAATATTCTCATTGGGTTGTACATCCAATGAATAAAAATTTCCATTATAAGATGAAAATTTAGTATTGGTGTACATGTTTGAAGTCTTACATAGTTAATTATATTATAGTTTTCTATACCTGGATTAAAATCAAGAGTTTTCAATTATATCCTTCTGGTTTTCATTAGCCTCTTCCTAAACCATTATTTATGGGGGCTAAGGTTTCCATGGATTTCAATCATGGAAAAATGTTGACATCCTGTTGGGAGAATGATATTTTTATTTGACCTATCAATTTTTTAATTCATCCCATTTAATTCCAATTTAGGAAAACATAATAGTTTTAGATATTAAAATGAGTTTAATGCCTAAAATTATTATATTTTGTTGGTTATCATATATTATTTTCATTGATTGGGACCACTCTTTTACCTATTAGTTTTGAAGAGTCATGTAGGTGGTGATGGTTTTTAATGTTCAGTTATCTATGAATTATCATTATTATAAATATATAAAATGTACAATTTCAGTACAAATCATATAATTAATACTCTGTGATTTTCTTATGTACAATTTAGGATCATGTGATAGTGAAATGGGACATGTTGTGTTTCCATAAATTAATTTTTTTCACTTGTAAGTTAAAATGGATCACACCTAGGACCTATAAAAATTCCCTTTCATGTAACCTATTTATTGGTCAAAGGTGGTGAATCATGACTTGTCATACGAAGCCGAGTTAGGGAAACATCAACAGAGGACATGGTAAATTTATGTATGTTAGTGACAAGTCGGAGTAATAAAAAATATTATATGGAACATAAAGAACTTATACATGAATTATTTATTGGTTAATATATTTTCCCAATATTCTAACTCTTTATGGGTCTCCATCATCATTTAAAATAGTTGAATCGATAATTTTGAAAAATGGGGCCATTTTAGTTTATCTAGATGATTGAATCAATGTCTACTAATTTGTATTTTTAATCATAGATTTCATTCATGCATGATTATTTTGACTTATCAGCGATTAAAAAGTATTGTCCTAATATTAATAATGTCCTATACATGGGAGAGCTATATTTTGATCCATACATGTCTATTTTTGAAAAAAATAGTTTATATTTATGATCATAATGATTTGATCAGTTAGGGAAAATAAATTACATTATTATACTTTCATATGTGAGTTAAAACATATTATTTAGATAAATTGGAAAAATAATAATTGATTGAAGATAAAGTGAAAAATCTCACTATTGAGAAACATTATTCAACCTATAATTATAAGTAAATAAAGAGAAGTTATGGGAATAATTTTACACCCCAACTCGAGGTAGGATATAATTTTAATGGGTTGTGATGTGTTAGTTTCTATCCTGATGATTACAAACGGTTTTGTGAAATTCGTGGGGGAATACTAGAAAACCATATCGTGGTCCAAGTCATGTTGAGAATAAGAATCACTAGTTTACCATGAGAAGGAATAAAATATCCAATGTTGTGAATGGTATGGATCATTGGAAATGGGTATCCCTCATGTACTCCGTGACCAGTTAGATTCCACCACATTTTTTGATATGGGATGTTGATTAAAATCAAATATTCTTTCTCAACATGACATGTTTAGTTGGCCTATTCGACACCAATTTAGTTATTATTATGACTAAATTTGGAATCGTGAACCCCCACTTGGGAACATTGTTTATACAAAAATTCTATTTTAATAAGAATTTCACATTGTATTAGAGTAAATATTGGGAATCTAGGTTACATGAAAATGAGATGTAACTAATATATGAACTATAGGAATTGTATTTTTTCATATTAAGGTTATACAACTACATTATTAACTAGTAAATGTATATAATCACTCCATTAAGAGGTTAAAATGTCCTAGTTTCCTTTTATTATTTTGTATTATCATCATGCTAGGTATTTTTGATAATTTTGGTTACCTATTCTACCAATCTGGGGTTGGAAGAATGGAAGAGAAGGGGAGAGATCAGGGTGGTTCTGGGCATTATGTTCTGGAAACTCTTGAGGATCCCTTGGTTATGGATCTGGATCTGGTGAATTATGTTGATCGTATATGTCATAAGGATCTCTTCTCTCATTTTGCCCTGCAAGAATCTATGTAGACTTCGTGTTTGAGGAAAAACTTTGTGGATGTTTTCAAATCTTCCACAAATCCATCATTCACGTGCTTTTTTCCCCTTCACCAGGAAGGGTGATTAAGAAAGGTAAAGTTGTGCATGTCTCCGCTAACTAGGATGTGGTTGAAGAATGGGGTCGTCTTTGTAAATTCTCCATTATTGATCGTATCATCACCATGAAATTTCAGAAGATGTGGAGGTTTGATGAGATGAATTAGAACATGGATACAGCTTAGGGCATTGATGATTGGAAAATTACTGCTATGGGGATGGGTTTTTTATCATGTTGTGTTACCAAATGTTGAGTGGAAAAGAAGGGCTTGGATATTTGGGTCTATCTCTCTCAAACCTGGAATCCTATGAATTCAAGAATGGGATTGGAATTTGGATCCCTTCAATGTCACCAATACACATGTGCAAGTGTGGGTTCGAATCTAAAAGCTTAGCTAGTTATACTGGCATCCTCGGATTCATTGGGATATTGCCTTGGCGGTTGGCAACCCAATTCGTATATATCTCCAAACTTATAATCCATGATTTGGGAACTTTGCCCATGTCTTGGTTGAGGATGACATGGAAAGCACATTGATTGAGGAATTCATTCTCAATACAAGGGTTGATAGCTTCTCTTTGGTAATTTTTAATGATAGGAAGCCGAAGTTCAGTAAGGTTTGCAACTTTTTAGTCATCTTCCTAAGGAGTGCAAGAGGGTGAGCAGATGTACTTTATACATGGGAAACGGACATGATGAGGATTCTTATAGAAATGCTGCTGAGAAGAGGTGAGCACAGGCATCCACCTCTATCCAGAGGTAAGTGGAAGATGATATAGATCCCCTACTGTCTGACATTCTCTTGCCTGCTAGAATAGTGGATATTGCGCATGATTTTAAGGATATCATCCAATAGGAGGATGGAGTCTCTTTCTTTTCAATAACTAATTCATCTTGAGTAATTTTTTCTCCTATCCCCTCTATGATAGGTCGGGATGATCTTGATAAAGCACTGGAAGTGACTGGGGTTTTGGAGAAGACTCGAAAAGCATAACAACATCTGTTGTCTAGTTCACAAATTTCTGATAATGTTGTCCATCCACCTAAATTCTATGATGATGTCCTGCCTGATATGCAATTGAAGATTGCTGCCTCTAATACTGAGGCCCTGAATGACAAGTCTGGATATAATTCCTCTTTTTCAATTCATAATGATGTTGAATTTCCTCATCCAGGCCTTCTTGAGGAGGCCCTAAAGTCTCATCTTGTTGTGGAGGCTCCTCATGCTTCTATATGTGGATTTCCATCTAATCAGCCTCCCATTATTGGTGAAGCCCTGATTTCACAGTCCCTGGGAACCATGTTTATGAGTGAGGTGAATACTACATTACATTCTAAGGGAGCTTCTGATTCACCAATTGAGATGAGTGTGCATCCAGTAGTGAGTTCATCTCTTGATATGAGTGTGTATACAACAATGACATCATCTCAAGGTGTCATCTCTGAGTTGGGACATGTTCTGAATCCTCATGCAGCTATCCCTATAATGAGTGGTATTGCTGCTGATGTAGTTTTAGGATTACCTTTGGATAGCACTGTGCCATCTTCTGCTGGCCCAGGTGGGAATACACAGTTCACTCAGGTTTCACCAAGAAGTGTTGTGAGAATGAAACTGGATGATGTTTCTGATGTGGGAATCCCTCAGTCTTCCAATAAATATAGCCCACTATTTGCAGTGTCTTGGTTGGATGAGGCAGGGAATGTGAAACCTTATTATAGTTCATATTATTAAGCATAGGGCTCTGAAGCAGAAAGATTAAATGAGGGGGTCCATAACTCTATAAAAAAGGGGAAGAAGAGGAGGTTCATGAATGAATTTTCTCGGGTGGAGGGGGATCAATCAAGAGAAATGATATCCCTCAATAAAAGAAGGTATTTTATTGGAATTGTTAGGGGCCTGGGAATGATCCCATGTTCAAGGACCTTAGACATAATATCCTGACCAACAAACCTCTCATTATGGGTTTAGCTGAGCCAAGATTTAATTTTGTTAGCTAGAAGGCCTTTAAGTCGTAATCTCTTGGTTACCCATTTGTTGATCATAATGAAAATGAAGATAATGTAGAGAGCCTTTGGGTCTTAAAGCATTATTTTTTCAATATTATTTCTCACTTTAAGGCTGATCAAATGGTCTTTGTTGTTTCTGGGATACATGGTGTCACCTTTTGTGTTTCTTGTGTTTATGCTTCAAATGCCTACATAAAAAGGAAGGAATTATGGAATGAATTTGTGGTTTTATCTTCTCAAGCCCCCCACAACTAGATAATATTGGGTGATTTCAACACAGTTCTTAGGCTTGATGAGAAATCTAGATCCAACTTCAACCATCCTACTACTAATGAATTTTATAATTACATTGACCATTGAAATCTTATTGGAGTGTAAATGGTTGGGGATGATTTCAATTGGGGAAGGTACACCATGAATGGCAGAAAGCTAGTAAACTTGATAGGTGTTTATTTCAAATTGGTGACTGGAAGGATAGATTCTATGCCTAGGGTTTTGTGCTTCCAAAAACGCATTATGATCATAATCCTTTAGTGGTTGGCATCTCCATTGGTGATTCTCGTTTGGCTCCTATCTCCATCATGTTTAATAATGCATAGCTGGTCATTCTAGGGTGTCGGGAGGAGGTTATTGCTACATGGAATTCTGTGACATTTGGATCTACTTTCCAAATTGTCTCATCAAAAAATTAAAATGTCAAGATAATGTTGAATGAATGGACAAAGCTCCCATTCTCCAAGATGGATGAGGACATCAAGGCTGCTGAAAATCATCTTTTGGTCTGTAATAATATCAATCAATTGAACTCCATGCCCTCTATTAATGAGATTCAGGCCCTATCAAAGCTTGATGGGTTGTTGAACACTAAAGAAAATTTGGTCATGTCTTTTTATAATGTAAAATAGTTAAAAGAAGGGCATAGAAACTCTAGCTTCTTTCATCTACTTCATGAAGAAAAGAAGACTAGGAGGGGATTAACTGACCTCAACATTAATGGAATATTTATCACTTCTAAAAATGAAATATCTGATGCGGTTATTGGATACTTTTCCGATCTCTACTCTGATAATGGAGCTGATAGAACACACATGAATGTTAACAATATCACCCCAAGTATTAATGATCAGATTAATGCCTCTTTGGTTGAGCCACCTTTGAGAAAAGTGTTCAATGAAGCTCTTTTCTCCCTAAGTATTGAAAGTGCGGCAGGGCCGGATGGATTCACTAAAAAGTATTTCATGTTTAATTGGGATATTATTCATGATCAGGTTATCAATGAAGTGACAGATTTCTTTCTCACTACTTTCATGTCTTATGGTGCTAATTCCTACATAATTTCTCTTATTCCTACGAAGGATTATGATTTTGAAATTATATATTTTAGACCAGTTGAAATTGGAAATTCCATTCCCACGATCATCCGTAAAATTATTTCTACCAGATTGGGTAATGTGGTTAAGGGAATCATCACCCCGAATCAGATTAGGTTTGTCCCGGGCAGGAACATTCAGACTTGCATTTTCACTACCTCTGAATGCATTAATGTCAAGAAAGGAAAGGTGAAACATGAGAATATTCCAGTGAATATTGAAATCTCCAAGTCCTTTGAATCCATGAAATGGATATTTCTGTTGTCTATTCTTAGTATGCATGGCTTTTCTTCAAATTTCATTGGCCTGGTTCATGCCATTCTTCAGAGTGCTAGGCTCTCAATCCTAATCAATGGTTCTCCCAGGGTCTTTTTTAAGTTCTCTAGAGGTTTTTGGAAAGGGGGTCCCCTATCTGGGCTCTTGATTTCCATTTTTGAGTATTACATAAGCCTATGTCTAAAAATTATTGTTCAATAAGGTCTTCACAGTCAGATTAAAGCGGGGGGGTGATCTTTTTCCTCCTACTCATCGCTTCTATGCCGATTATATCCTCTTATTTGGTTAGGAAAATTCAAGGACTATGTATTTAATAAAGGTCATCTTTAAGAATTATGAGGATGTGGGTGGGAATTCCATTAGTTAACAGAAATCTTTTTTGGTTTTTGGAGAGGTAGTGACCACCGGGAAGAAAAATAAGGTTACAAGGCTACTTAGGGTGATGAAGGGATTATTTCCCATTATTTATCTCGAAGTTCCTCTCTTTGGGGGTAGTGTAACATCCCAAGTAAGTAATGAATAATATATTTTTTATCTATGTCTATTTATAAATTAGATGGTGTTTTAATGAATTATGATGAGAATAAATCCAATCATAAGCATAGAAATCTCAAATATTTTTATAAAAGATTGTTTAAATGCCTTTCGATGGAAAACAATTTTTAAATATATATTTTTACAATTATATAAGCTCAATTTCTCAAAATAAACATATTCATTATAATTGGGACATTGAATTTTACTTTGTATTAATTTTTGGTATCTTCTTAACAATGTTCATTTTTTAATGAATAGTGAAAAATAATGCATTTCACATCAAAACTGCTTCTTCAACTAATTTAATTATAAGGTTAGATTATCTTTTTAATTGTTCTTAAGGTGTAAATATAATATAATTTTACCATTTAATCTAATGGTGGTCATTATAATTAATTTCACTTTGTAATTGGGCATAAACACGTGCCATACTTTTTGTAGATATTGTTTCAAAAAAACCCGCTATTTGTTTTAACAACAGGAATTATTTTTATATTAAATATTGAAATTTCTATGTTTGGAATTTGGTAAATTGGATTCCATATTTGGAATCAAAAGGTCCAAATTATGTAATTAATACTCTTTTGTTTTTGGACATTAGGAATATTAACAACGATAATTATCTTTAATTATCTGGATTAATTAGTATTCGGGTAGTTAAGGATAATAAAATAATATCATAATAATAAAAAATGACCCAAAAAGTGTCCTAATTCTACTTTTTGTGTCATGGTCGACCCTGTTATTCCTTGTGACTAACTTAGGGACCCCATGGAATAACTTTTGAGTGAAAGTGACACGTTACCATTTTATTTTTAAAGAAAGGATAATATCACTAAAGAATGTATAACCCAAGTAAAAAGTTTTTAATATTTTCTACATAAATGATCTCTTGGACTATAAATAGTCATTGGAAAGATAAAAATATTTACTACATCATAGTTTTTTTTATAATTTATAGACATTATATAAATCAAATTCTTTTTGACATCATGATGATGCAGTGATTACCTCATAATTAACGATTTAAATAAATTGAAAAGATAATGTAAAATCTAAAACATACACTTGTAAAAGACATATTGGATGAGGATATTTCGAACCCTTATCACCTTATCCTTGAAATATATCAATGTGGGATCTTTTAAATTGGAAACTCTTTTTAAAATAAAGTAACATTTCTTGGCTTTCCAAGAGTGTCCCACCTCTCCTCTTATAAAAGGACCCCACCTCTACCTCCATACCCACAATTCTAAAGCCATTGGTTCAGCCAAAACCTACTCATTTTATCTCTCCAAATACCTCTACTCATCCTAGAAGCCTTACCTTAGGCATAAAGCTCTCCAAGAAACCCTTTTGGTACAAACCAAGAGGGGATACCCGATTTAGAGGTAAAGACTTCTCTAGTGTTATATTGTTTTATTTTTCTTCTCCAACCCCTAAAATATTTTTATTCATTTATTTTGTAAAGACACTAGTATAATAAATATAATAGGATGTTGAAGTATTTTTTCTACTCTTACACACACATACATCTAGTGGTTTATGAACATACTGTTTCCGTGGATGGAGAATTTATGCCTCACGAAAAGATGATTGCTCAATATCCTTATAAAACCTTCAAAGGTGGCCATTAATATGTCACTATATTTATATATGATATATAATATGTTTATGTTTTTATTTAATCTTCTGTATTTTTCATTTTTTGCATACCATTATGGTTTCCATTATGGGTAAAAGAAATATCTTTATTTTAGGATGTGCGGACTACCGCCCCCTCAATGTGAATTGATTCGTTAATGAAATATGAGGGAATTAAAAAGGATAGAGTTAATGATATTATATATGGTATTATACTGGAATTATAATATACCTTTATATCATTATGATTCCATTCCATAAAATATGAAATAGAAATGAAAGTAGCGTTCATGCGGACATACGACTTATCGTCTCCATGATCGGTGCATTTCATTTCTTACCTCTAAATGTTATGTAATATTATAAATGCATTTATATACTGGATATATATGATATATACGATATCTACATCATGAATATAATTCTGGATATAATTTATATTTTACCACATGAACAACTTGTAATTATAAAGAGTTTATTTTTGACTCATGTATCAATGATCGACAAAACGACCATTATTAACTTAAATAATTACATAGTGTTCATAACATGGAAATAAGTGATATAAAAAGGAATACTGAACTTGAAAACGTTTCTTAAGCAAGTAGAAATTAACTCAAGTTTATTATTCAAGAGTTTAAAGAACGATCGAGTCAATTCGAACCCGAGGTATGGGACTGCATCTCAATCTCCTTTCATTGAGGCATATTTTTTTATACACCACTATCTTTTATACAGTTTATAAACCCCTTTTACATTTACATTTGTTAAAAAGGTATCTTTTTTTATATTAAGAGTTTTAATAAACAACAAAATGAATGTCTTTGTCTTACATATGCGGCAACAACGGCTTCTCCACTGTTGTGACCATTATTGGAGTTTCGGATTCCTCTACAAGCCATAACTTCTTTTTAAAATGAAAAATAGATACCATGTTTTATTTTTCATTTATTTTTGTATTGAAAATGGTTTTCATAATTTTTTTATTATATCAATGTGTTTTATTGATATCTTGTGATTGAAATGTGGAAATGTTATGTTTCATTTATGCTTGTTTTATGTGATACTATTATGTTATGGTTCTTGGGCATTGATATGATGATGGTTGGTTCCGTGATAAACTAGGGGCGGGTGAGCCCAATATAGCTCTCCAATGCATTGGGTAACATGAAGGAGTTAAATGTTAAGGTTTTTCCAAAGATATTTTGGGTATATACTGTGATGGGTATTCCAAACGTAACCATGAGGGTTACTCCCTACATAAGAATGTTATGAATGCCTCAATTTAACTTCATATATTATGACATCAACGAGTTATTCATAAATATTATTCTTTAATGATGTATGTTAATGTGCTTATGTTTTATGAGTAAATTATGATTTCATTAATTCTTATGTATACATGTATTAATGTTTCCATTCCATTTTTTTATATCCCTTACTGATCTTTTTATTCTCATCCCATGTTTTTGAAATGTTTTTCACAGGTCAAGGGAATGGTACATGATGTGATGACAGTGTCAAGGACGTGTCAAGAAAGAATCCCTGTTTTATTTTAAATATTTTTCCATTGATGTGAAAAATGAATACTATATTTTAGGTAACCACTTTGTTTAAATGTGGAATGTAATAAATGATTTATGATCTAATTATCTATAACTCTAAACCTGAAAAGATCCTCCACATGTATTGTTGAAATAACTCAAGATTATGTAAGGTTTAAGACTGGGGCCTTATAGTTGGTATCAGAGGGAGGTTTAGATAACTTTAGGAGTTAGAATTCTATTAAATTATTATCCAAAAATATTTTTTTATGGTCAAATTAAAATTATATAGCATTTGAAGATTACCATATTGCTTCATCTAATACATATTTGTATAGGATGGTTTTCCACAGAGGAAACAGGGAAGCAGTGCTAGGAAGGCATACAGAAGGAAATGACGTTCCAAATCAGCATCATGAGATCATTGGAATTGGAACTGAATAGTTTTTTGAAATAATGGTGCAGTTGACTCAAGCGATAAAAGGTGGTGGTATCCATGCACGAGATCATCTGGATCAATCGTAGAGGAACATGTCAGTGGTGGACAATATCATGAGGAAACATACCCCAGAATTAAGAGGATCATCTGACCCTGTGCTAGCTTAAGGGTGGATTAAAGCACTGGAGAATATTTTCTATGTCATGGGGTGTTCAAAAAATCAAAAGGTAAATCTTTCTATTTACCGTTTAAATGGTGAAGCAGGTCAATGGTGGTCGATTATTAAAAATATCAGGGACACTGATGAGATTGATGTTCTCGACTGGGATGAATTAAAATGTATGTTTCTTGAGAAGTATTTTCCTATGGATTCTCGAAATAGGATGGAAAAAAAATTCCTAGATTTGAGGCAAGAGGAATACACAGTGGCTGATTATAAAGAAAGGTTCACTCAATTGGAAAGGTATGCTCAAAATTTTATCTGAGACCTTGATAGTAAAATCAATCGTTTTTACTTAGAATTAAAACCAAAATATCAAAGGGCATTAGCTTCTCGTGAAGTCAAAATTTATGAAAAACTTGTTCGATGTGCTGAGAAGGTGGATATGGAGTTTTCTGATGATCAAGTGTCCTATAATAACTGACAGAAGAAGAGACCGAGGTGGCAGGAGAAAGGGAAGAATTCTTCAAAAAGTTCTGATGGTAAGAAAACTATGTTTCCAGTTTGTGATAATTGTGGTAAAAGGCATTCTGGGGAATGTCTTCTGAATTCTGGAAAGTGCTACAGATGTCTTAAGATGGGACATAAGTCTCATGATTGCACAGATAAAGGTAAGGGTGATGGTAAGACCAAATTTGATTTACAGATACTGAAATGTTTTAAGTTGAATGAGATGGGTCACTATGAAAACAAGTGTCTGACAAAGAGCACGAGTGATGGGAAGCAGTTGGACTACAAGTAGAAAGGGGTGGTGAAATCCTTTGTAACTACTTCAGCAGATGTTGGGCCATCATATGAAGTAGTATCAGGTAATTTTATTGTTTTTTCAGATTTTTCCAGTGTGTTGTTTGATTTAGGGTCTACACATTCTTTCATCTCTGAAAACATTTCTAGTAAATTGGGAATACCATCTCATGAAATGACTCCTGAACTTTTGGTAAAAACAGCAGGGGAAATGTAGAGGCAAAAAGAATTTATAAGAATCTCCTTGTCCTTATCTGTGGAAAGAACCTACTTGAAAACCATATTGTTTTACCACTAGTATAGTTTGATGTTATCCTGGGTATGGGTTGGCTCTCTGTTTACCATGCTAAGATTGACTATAGAGCTAAAGAAGTTTCTTTTCAGAATGACTTTCAGTTTGTGTACAAGAATGAACCCTTACTATTGATAACATGTCAAGAGGCTGAGAGACTTGTAAAAGATGGAAATGAATGTTACCTTGCACATATTGTTGAAAACAAAGGAACTGTTCATATTAATGATGTGCCAGTGTTAAATGAGTATCCTGATGTTTTTTCCTGATTAGTTTCCTGGAATAATTCAGACCGGGAAATTGAATTTACTTTTGACTTTGTTCCCGATGCTAAGCCAATTTCAAAACCCCCTTATCGAATGGCTCAAATTGAACATTTAGAGTTGAATGAGAAATTGCAAGATTTATTAGAGAAAGGTTTCATTCGACCTAGTACATCACCATGGGGTGCTCCTATTTTATTTGTTAAAAAGAGAGATGGTTCAATGAGACTTTGCATTGATTATATAGCCTTGAATAACATCACTATTAAAAACAATTATCATTTTCCTCATATCGATGATTTGTTTGATCAGCTCCATGGAGCTCAATATTTTTCCATGATTGACCTATGATCTGGGTACCATCAGTAGAAGGTGAAGGAAACAGATATTCCAAAGACCGCATTTCATACAAGATATGGCCATTATAAATTTGCAGTTATGACTTTTGGGCTAACCAATGTACCTGCTGTATTCATGGACCTTATGAATAGAATTTTACATGTTTTCTTAGATATGTTTGTGGTTGTTTTCATTGATGATATTTTGGTATTTTCTAAAAGTAAAGAGGATCATGAATTTCATTTAAGGGTTATTTTGAAAACCTTAAAATAAAAGAAATTTTATGGGAAATTCAAGAAGTGTGAGTTTTGGTTGCAACAAAATTCTTTCCATGGTCATATTGTTTCTAAAGATGGAGTAATTGTTGATCTGACAAAAACAAAGGTTGTGGAAGAATGGACTAGACCCTCAAATGTAACCAAGATTCATAGTTTTCATGGTTTGGCAGGCTATTACTGAAGGTTTGTTAGAAATTTTTCACGGTTATCTAGTCCAATGACTAATCTAACGCGAAAGGGTGTTAAGTTTATCTGGACAAAAGTATGTGATAATTGTTTTCAGGAGTTGAATAGAAGATTGTTGAATGCTCCAGTTTTGGAACTACCTTCCAGGAATAGTGATTTGTTTATCTACATTGATGCTTCATTGAAAGGAATTGGTTGCGTCCTAATGCAGAATGATCAGGTTATTGCTTATGTTTCATGTTAGTTGAAAACTCGTGAGGTAAATTACCCTACACATGATTTGGAATTGGTTGCTGTTGTTTTCTCTTTAAAAATATGGAGGCATCATTTGTATGGTGTAAAGTGTGAAATATATACAGATCACAAAAGTTTAATGTATATATTCAATCAGAATGAATTGAACACGAGACAGAGGAGATGGCTAGAATTAATCATGGATTATAATTGTTCAATTCATTACCATCCGGGAAAATAAAATAAAGTGGCTGATTCTTTGAGTCGAAAAAGTAATGATTCATTAACAATGATATGTTTGGAATGTCATACTTTGGTAAGGATTTGATGAACATTGTCATAGAAGTGGTTGGTGCAAGATGTTATTCTGTTTTGTTTCAGGTATCAGTGAAATCTTTTCTATCATACAGAATTAAGCAAGCACAGAAGCAAGACAGTGAGTTGTAGAAAAATGTAGAGCTGGTTCAGAATGGTAAGTTTCCTAAATTCAACATTGATAATGATTGTGTTTTGATATTTTGGAAGAGTATTTTTGTTCCTTGTGATTCACAATTGAAGAGAAAGTTGTTATGAGAAGCTCATAGTTCTCTGTTTTCAGTTCATCTAGGCAGTACGAAGATGTATAGAGATCTTTGGGAGTATTACTGGTGGGACAGAATGAAAAGAGATATTGCTGATTTTACTATGAAGTGTTTGACATGTCAACAGGTTAAAGTAGAGCAGCAGTTACCGAATGGGATGATTCATCCATTACTAGTGCCAGAGTGGAAATGGGAGAATATATCCATGGACTTCATTATGGGATTTCCAAAGACACCTCGAGGTAATAATGGAATCTGTGTTATTGTTGATCGCTTGACTAAATCTGCTCAATTCCTTGCTATACGAGAAACTTTTTCCCTAGATCAACTTTCTAATTTGTATCTTAAAGAGATAGTTAGATTACATGGATTTCCTATCTCCATTGTATCTGATCGTGATCCCAGGTTCACTTATAACATTTGGAAAGGCCTTCAGAATTCATTGGGTACTGAATTAAATGTTTGTATAGCTTTTCACCCTCAATCAGATGGGTAGTCAGAATGAATGATTCAGACATTGTAGGATTTTTTACGTGCTTGTTCGATGTATTATCAGGGAATATGGGACCAACATCTTTCTTTGGTTGAGTTTTCTTATAATAACAGTTTTCATTCCAGTATACTGATGGCACCATTTGAGGCATCATATGGGAGGCGGTGTCGAACTCCAGCTTTCTGGGATGAAGTTGATGAAAGGAAGTTGATGGGACCGTAATTGGTATAAGATTTGGTAGAAAAAGTTCAGGTGATACAGAGACACATGAGAATAGCTCAGAGAAGGTAGAATAGTTATGCAGACAACAGGAAGAAGGATCTCTCTTTTGAGGTATGTGCTCATGTTTTTCTCAAAGTATAACCATGGTAAAGTGTGATGCGATTTGGTAAGAAAGGAAAGCTGAGTCCAAGGTTCATTGGACCATATGAAATTATGGAGAGAGTTGTATTAGTTTCATATTGAGTGGCTTTACCTCCGAGTTTATCTCAGGTACACAATGTTTTTCATGTTTCAATGTTAAAGAAGTACATACCAGATCCATCTCATGTTTTGAGTCGAGAGGAAGTTCCGTTGGAAGGGAACATATCTTATGAGGTAAAACCTATCCAGATTCTTGACCACAGGGAGAAAGTTGTGTGGAATAAGGTGATTCATCAAGTAAAGGATCTGTGGGAAAACCACATGATTGAAGAGGCAACATGGGAATCTAAAAATTCAATGAGGGATAAATGCCCCCACTTATTCGATAAGTAAATAAATTGCGGGGATGAAATTTTCTAAAGGGGGAAGGATGTAACATCCCAAGTAAGTAATAAATAATATATTTTCTTATCTATTTCTATTTATGAATTAGATGGTGTTTTAAAGACTTAAGATGAGAATAAATCCAATCTTAAGCATAGAATCTTCAAATATTTTCTAAAAGATTATTTTACTACCATTTGATGGAAAACCATTTAAATATATATTTTGAAAATTTTATAAGCTCTATTTGTCAAAATAGACTTATTCCTTATAATTTGTACATTCAAATTTACTTTGGATTAATTTTTGGTATCTTTCTGACAATGTTTGTTTTTTAATGAATAGTGAAAAATACTGCATTTCACATCAAAATTGCTTCTTCATTTAATTTAATTATATAGTTATATTATCTTTTTAATTGGTCTTAAGGTATAATTAGAATATATTTTTACCATTTAGTCCAATGTTGGTCATTATAAATAATTTCACATTGGAATTGGGCATAAACAAGTGCCAAACTATTCAAAGATAATTTTTCAAAAAAACCCGCTATTTGTTTTGACAACGGGAATTATTTTTAAATTGATTATTGAAATTTCTATGTTTGGAATTTGGTAAAACTAATTCCATATTTGAAATAATAAGGTCCAAATTATGTAATTACGACACTTGTTTTTTGGACATTATGAATAGTAACGACAGTAATTATCTTTAATTGTCTTGATTAATTAGTAATCAGGTAGTTAAGGATAATAAAATAATATCATAATAATAAAAAATAACCCCAAAATGTGTCCTAATGCTTATTTTTTGTCATGGCCGACCATTTTATGCCTTGTTTCAAACATAGGGACCCCATGGAATCACTTTTGAGTGAAAGTGACACATTACCATTTTATTTTTAAAGAAAGGTGAAAATCACTAAAGAATGGATCACCCAAGTAAAACATTTCTAATATTGTATACATAAATGATATATTGGACTATAAATAGTCCATGGAAGGATTAAAATATTTCCTAAATGATAGTATTTTTTTATAATATTTAGACATTATATAAATTAAATTATTTATGACATCATGATGATGCAGTGATTACCTCAATAATTAATGATTTAAATAAAATGAAAAGATAATGTAAAATATAAGACATACACTTGTCAAAGACCTATTTTATGAGTATATTTCGAACCATTACAACATTATCTTCTAAATATATCAATGTGGGGCCTTTTAAATCCGAAACTCTTTTTAAAATAAAGTAACATTTCTTGGCATTCCAATAGTGTCCCTCCTCTCCTCTTATAAAAATCCCCCACCTCTACCTCATTACCCACACTTCTCAAGCCACTGGCTCAGCCATCCCCTGCTCATTTTATCTCTCCACATACCTCTCTTCATCCTAGAAGTCTTACCATAGGCATAAAGCTCTCCAAGAAACCCTTTTGGTACAAACCAAGAGGAGTTTCCCGATTTAAAGGTAAATACTTCTCTAATGTTCTTTGGCTTTATTTTTCTTCTCAAACCCCCTAAACTCTTTTTATTCATTTATTTTGTAACAACACAAGTATCTTCAATATACTATGTTGTTGAATTATTTGAGATACACTTACACACACCTACATCTAATGGTTAAAGAACATACTGTTTCCGTGGATGGCGAATTTCTGCCTCACGAAACAATGATTGTTCAATATCGTTCTGACACCTTCAAAGGTGTCCATTAAGATGGAACTATATTTATATATGATATATAATATGTTAATTTTTTATTTAAAATTCTGTATTGTTAATTTCTGGCACACCATTATGGCTACTATTATGGGTAAATGTGATATCTTCATTTTAAGAATTATGGACTACCGCCCCCTCAAAATGATTTGATTCGTTAATGCCATATGTGGGATGTATAAAGGATGGAGTTAATAACACTATATATGATATTATACAGGAATTATAATATAACTTTTTATAATTATGGTTCTATTCCATAAAATATTAAATAAAAATGAAAGTAGCGTTCATGCGTACGTACGGCTTGCCGTCTCCATGATCGGTGCATTTCATTTCTTACCTCTAAATGTTATGTAATATTATAAATGCATGTATATACTGGATATATATGATATATATGATATCTAAATGATGAATATAAATCTGGATATAATATATATTTTACCACATGAACAACTTGTAATTATAAAGAGTTCATTTTTTACTCAAGTACCAATGATCGACAAAACGACCATTATTTACTTAAATAATTACATAGTGTTCATAACATTCTAATAAGAGATATAAAAAATAATAATGAACTTGATAAAGGTTCTTAAGAATGTAAAAATTAACTCATGTTTATTATTCATGAGGTTAAAAAACAATCGAGTCATGTCGGACCCAAGGTATGGGACTTCCTCTCAATATCCTTTCATTGAGGCATATTTTGTTTTATACACCACTTTCTTTAATACGGTGTATAAACCCATTTTACTTTTACATTTTTTCAAAAGGAATATTTTTCTATACGAAGTGTTTTACTAAACAAAAAATGATTTTTTTTTCTTACGTATGTGACAACAAGGACTTCTCCACCGTCGTGACCATTATTTGTGTTTTAGCTTCCTCTACAAGCCGTAACTTCTTTTTAAAATGAAAAATAAATACCAAGTTTTACTTTCCATTTATTTTGGTATTGAAAATGGTTTTCATTATTTTTTTTATTATATCAATGTGTTATATTGATATCTTGTGATTGAAATGAGGAAATGATATGTTTCCTTTATGCATGTTTTATGTGATACGATTATGTTATGGTTATTGGGCAGTGTTATGAAGACGGGTGGTAAGTGATAAACTAAGGGAGGGTGAGCCCGATATAGCTCTCCAATGCATTGGGTAACGCGAAGGAGTTAAACGTTAATGTTTCTCCGAAAAGATTTAGGGGATAAACTGTGATGGGTATTCCAAACGTTACCATGAGGGTTACACGCTACGTAAGAATGTTATGAATGCCTCAAGTTACCTTCATATATTATGATTTCTATGAGTTATTCATAAATATTATGATTTCATGAGGTATGTTAACGTGCTTATGTTTTATGAGTAAATTATGATTTCATTGATTCATATGTATACATGTACTAATGTTTCCTTTCTGTATATTTATATCCCTTACTGAGCTCTTTATGCTCATCCCAAGTTTTTCAAATTTTTTTCACAGGTCAAGGGAAAGGTACATGATGTGATGATAGTGTCAAGGATGTGTCAAGAAAGAATCCATGTTTTATTTAAATATGTTTCCGTTGATCGGAAAAATGAATACTATATTTTATGTAACCAATTTTTTTAAATGTGGAATTTAATGCATGATTTATGTTCTATTTCTCTAAAACTCTATACCTGAAAAGATCCTCAACGTGTATTCTTGAAATAACTCAAGATTATGTAAGGTTTAAGGATGGGGCCTTATAAGTAGAGTGAAGAGATGTCACCTTGATTCCATCTTCTCTCGTATCATTGCTCAAATGGAATCTTGGAAATGGAATGCTATGTCTCAGGCTAGGAGAATCTTCCTTGTCAGTTCAGTGATTACTTATATGTTTGTTTATGGGTTCTCTATCTATAAATGGCTCAGGATCTAATCAAAGATCATCAAAGGCTCATTAGAAATTTTATATGGACTGGTTCCATTTATGAAAGGATGTTGATTTTTGTGTTATGGAGGGAATGTATTAATCCAGTTGATATGGGGGGATTAGGTATAAAGGATTTCGGTCTCTTCAATTAGGCTTTGCTCATCAAGTTTTCATGGAATTTGTTCACCTCAAATGACAACACAATGGAGTTTATCTCTGCTAGGATTATCCCCAAGCTTCTGAATGGACATTCTTACCATCTTTCTTCCTCTATCTGGACTGCTCTGAAATCCACCTCTAATAAGTGCATGCTCTCTACCAGGTGGTTTGTTTGTAGGGATTCCCCTTTGAATGCATGGAGGACTTTCTAGTTGTATAGGACAATACAAGACGATGGGTATATCCCACCTTCCTTGAGGCACAATTCCATTGCTGATATTCAAGAATCATATATGGACACCTATGACTTCCTCCCTGCTCTGATTCAAGATGATATTATGTGCTATACGTATATTGATAGAGACACCCTCATATGGAAGCAAGGTGTTACAGGTTCTCTAACCACTCGAGCCCTTTATCTTTACATGTGTGATGGGTAGATTACCACCACTCTTTGGCTCTTGGAATTTAGTAAATATTTTATTCCACCCTATGATTTTCTTCTACTATGGAAAATATGGAAGGTTAGGGTCCCTATGAAGAATGTTCTCAAGATGGCTGGAATTCACCTTGAATCAGCCTTTCCACTCTATTTTGCAGCTGAGGAATCAATTGATCAAATTTTCATTTTTTGTGTTTCTTTATGTAGGATCTGGAGTTATATCCAAGACATAACAGGATGTCGGCTGCAGTTGCAGAGCTCGGAGGGCTTTTTGGCCTCTGTTGTTACTGCACAGTGCAGTGAGTAGATTGGGAGCATCCTTCTGGTTATAGCAGGGGCCACTTGTGGATTCATCTGGAATGCTCAGAATGCTTTGGTGTTTGAGGATGTTAAACCTACCTATCATTCTGGTGTGAGGTCTATACACAGGGCGGTGTGTAATTCATCCAAAGTTCATGCTGGATGCATGAATAATAACTTTGATGATATCGTTATCTTAAGGAGTTTTAGTGTTTCTGTAAGGATTGAAAAGCCCTTGGTTATGAAGTGAGTGAGATGGTTTCCTCCCATTCTGTCTTGGGTGAAAGGCAATGTTGATGGGGTGGCCTCTGGAACACCTGGGACTTCGGGTTGTCATGGTGTCTTCCGCGCCTATAGGCACATTATAAAGGGATGTTTTTATCACTATATTGGACAGGGAAATGCAATTGAAGAAGTTTTATTGGGGATGATCATGGAGATGACTTATGCGGTAAATCATGGTTGGCATTTTCTTTGGATGGAATCAGACTCAATGGTGGTTTTCGATCATCTTAGATGCCAGTCCAGCGATGTTCAATGGATGATGTTGCCTTCTTGGATTGAGTGTTTAAAATTTCTTGGTGGTCTCATTCTTGATGTGACACATGTTTACATGGAGGCTTATCAGTTTGCTGATGCCTTGTTAAAGAAAGCTATTGTGGAATCTTCTTCGGATTGGTCTTTTCATATTGATGATTGTTGCATGCATCTTGTTGAGGCATATGCAAGTGGAATAATTTTTACAAGGTTATGTAAAACTCCCTTGTAATGTTGATTGTATTTTCATTTTTAAATAAAATTTTGTAGGAGTGAGCTTGACTAGCCCCTTGGCCTTTTATGTATTACGCTAGGTGTTTTTTCACATGTGATTATCATTCACAAATGTTTATGCATCCCATCTACCCAATTCCATTTTATCATATCATTCAATTTCACTATTTCAGGACTTTCAAGATTGATTTTTTAAATCAATATATATATATATATGGAATGTTCTAAAATTATTTTTACCACATATTAAACATAGAATGTAAATTGGTTTCCTTAAATTTCCATTTAATATTTATTCTATTATAATGTTATTATGGAACTATTTAATATGTTTTATTTTTTACTTTTAATAATAGGAACAATGAATATGTATTTCAGGAATTTGATATATTTTCCTTATGATAATTGATTTATATTATAAACAGTCATTATAGAAAACTTTTGAAGTTCATAATGATAATGTTTTTCACACCCTACACAATCATCCCAGTATTTGTAGATTATAATTTATCTGATGCAAGAAAGGGCAAGGAACCTTTATAGAGGTAGTAGGTATCTGTGATATTAATGAAGAGGAGATTAGTGGTGACATGTTTAACAAGGAGATGGAGTTTATTTATCATTTGATTATGTTATTGAACATTTTTTGTTTATAAAATTTTATTCCATATACATTTATGGATTCATTCAAATTATGATGCTATAATTTCATGCTGACCTTCTTCCAAATATTCAAATTTATTATTTTCTTAAATTTGTTTTCTAAAAATTCATTCAAAATTATCCACATTAAATCATGTCATTATAATCTAACCTTAAGGACTAGCAATTCCCCCATGGTAATTTCCCTTAGTAATCATAGGTGTCCAGTTTTGGGACGACCTTTGTTGGTTCTTGACATGTGTGAATTTTCAAATATGTTATATTTTTTCTATAAATTTCATTCCACTAACATAAAATTAATATCAATGATAATTCATTGGTTTTTTGGTTATATATCATTCTACATCAACGTTATTATTTAATTTATCTATAATTTTCAAAAAAATATGAGTGATTTATTAAATAAGAATTTATATGTATAATATAGTTTGGAGAAATAATTTTGGGTAATAATAAATACATATATATGTATTTTTTCATATTTAAGTCAATATTTTCATTACACTGATAAATAAATGTTATCTATTGATAGTGTTGAAGACCTATAGGTTTAGTGATTAATCTAAAGAGTAGGTTTCTTTTGATGTTTAATATGTGCCACATTGGGATGGGTTGTTTTTATGATTTGTGTTAATTTTTTGGATAGATTTTGGATATCATATACAACCCCGATGATATTATTTATATTATCCTTAATTATGATTCTCTATTTCTGATGAAATATATATATTATATAAAATATGTTTCAAAAATAATTATATGATTGATGATTTTAGCTAATGAATATATTTTAGATGAAGTGAATGATTTTATATTATGAGTTATAAACACTCCAGTCATAGTTTTTTTAATATTTAGAAAATAATATTCTATTATTCATCATGTGAAAAAAATTTAATGGAAACTCCCTGAAAAACAATATAAGTTAATAAGAAGTATCATTTTCTAATTTGATATTTTATATAATCATTACAATTTTAAATTTTCAAAACCACTAACCATTTCACAAATCAATATGGAATAGTAACTCACTATTATACTTATTTAAAACTCGTTTTTGTGTTATGATTAAATTTAAAAATTAGTCTTTTATGTTATAAATGAGGGATTTTATTTAAAAACATATATAAAATGTTATATAAATTACAATTATTATGAAAATAAATAAATTGTTTTATTTTTTTCAGATAATAATAAAATTAATGTACATTCACTAAATTGATGATATTTCCAAATATACTTTAATAGTTATTTTTAATGAGGTTCTTAAAATTTGGGATGCTTTTTTCTGAAAAATTTAAAAGTGACATTTTCTTAATGATGGAAATAAAATTTTAATTTATCAAAAATTAAATATAAATTTCATTTTAAATGAATCATTTATGATATTCACATGACTATAAAAGAGATATAATTTTGGTTTGATATTAATTTAATGATATAACCTTTCATGGCATGATAACTATTTATTTTATTTTATTAATTATGGTCAATAAGGTTAGCCTTGGAATTTTAATATGTCAGTAAAAAATATATGATAATGAAATGAATATTTAATATATGAAATATTAATAAATTAATATCATGGTGAATTTTTATGTACGGTTTATTTGATGAAAAAATAAATTACATCTCATAATGATATAAGATTGTTTATTGGGGATAAATTTCTATGTAATGAAACTTTTTTCAACACTAAAATGTTAGAAATGTGTTTTATACTTCATACATACATGATGATGGTGGATTATATTCACCATACTCTATGTAAAATATTTCTATGTGTTACTAGGAGTTAATATTTACTTATAGGTAATGGAATGGATCTTTTATTAAGTTTCTCATTATTCTTCAACAGACCATTTAAGTGGGCCACTATTAATAATGTTATTATAAAAAATGTTTTTTGTAAGATAAGGGGGACATGAAATGATGCCATGAGTGAAATAAATTGTTTATTTTTAATAGTGTAATGTTTGTATTTTATGGTATGGAATATAATAAAGAGAATAGATAATTCAAAAACAATGAAGAATATCGATATGGAATTTGAATTGTAAATAGTATATTGTCAATATTATTTGAGAATTAATTTATTGATGTGAAATTTTGGGATTCATCAGTGTATAATGTGAATAACTTATTTTTAAACATAATAAAGTTACACATGAATTAGTTCATTATATGAGTAGTCTAGTTAGTCATGTGGAATTATTAAGAACAAAATAATTAATTTTAGTTCACTCTTTTGAAATAAATATTGAATTAAATAAACAAATTAATCCTTAATAAAAAGTTTGTAATCAGTATAATCGGTATACATTGAGTGGAATATATATAGGGTTAGTGAAAAGGATATAGAAATTCGATATATAATGGGGAATCCATTTTTAATAATAACTTATATAGTTAGTATAATACATTATATGAAAGTTATATGATTTAGATGATGAGGGAATGAGAAATTTCCTCAAATAAATTGAGTGTTAATATGGATTTTTTTCATAACACAATTGAGAATGTTTTTTTTCAAACTATAGCTTATAATAATGTGGAAACTCTAGGATTGTATATAAGATTTATCTATTTCTACATAGGGAGTGAAATAATTTAAATATTGTAAATTATATATTTTATGATGAATATGAATGAATAATTACAACATCATATTATTGAATAAATCAAATTAGTTGTTTTCAAAAACCTAGTGTAGTGGGTACAAAACAATTACTGAATATTTGGATTCTATATTTGGAACGAATAGTGAGGGATGGTTAATAACTATGTAATATATTTTATAAAATATTATTTAAATTAAATAATATTCTAGTCATGAAAATTCATTGGTAGACGTGTACACTATAAATTTTTTTAACTAATCATGACTTTTTAGCATTATTAAAACACATAAATAGGGGAGATGAAAATATTAGAGATTTTATTTAGCTAGTAAATGTAGATTTGGTAATTACATTTTAGATTAAAAAACATTTTTATTTCTATTTTTATGTAATATTTTGATAAAATTGACGAGAAACACTCATTAAAGTGTAATATTCTAATTGACATTGATGATTTAAAATTTAAATTATTAGATGACCAAATAAATTATTATCATTTATGGTTTCAAAGGGGATATAAAATGTAGTAAATTAGCAGTAAATGTGGAAATATATTGATAAAACATACATATGTGATTTTTTTTGAATGTTAGATGAGATAATAAGTAAAAACTGATTATGTTTCTATGAAAAATGTTACAATTTCATAATGGTTTGAATTTTCAAGGTTGGTATATTGGATTTTAAACATAGGTTTTGAGTATATTATAGTATACATTGGTTGATAAAAATAAGTAATATAATTTTTTTTATTCATTATGTATTACATTAAAATTTTCAATGATGAAAATTATTAATGCAGAGAATATGTAAAAACCCCATATATAAGAAGCTATTCAGGATTATATTTGATTCAATTCATAAAAAAATTTATTTTGAAAAAATATAATTTATTAAAGGATGTTATGTTTTTTGGAATTTATTTTTAATTAATTTTATGTGATGTAGTATTCATCCATGCATTGTTTGGTGTTGGTGTACAATTTTTTCAATGGTATAGACTGTGAACCTATATAATAACATCTTTGAAAAATGTATATCAGAAAACCACTGTAAAGATAAATTTTTATGATTGTTTTTAAATATTTTACTAGTGAAATATTTCATTTGGGTTCTTTTTAAAAAGGTTCTATATGATTATTGTGTGAACATTAATGTAAAAAAATTCTGCATTCCTCTCATATCAATTTCCATTTTCATTTTGAGCATGTCTCAAATAATTTTATTATTTTTGATAATTGAATATAAATGTGATTATTATATTATTTAATAGTTTTTACCAAATTATATTTTATATCACCCTATCTATTATATGTCATGGTTCGAATATTGAAGTGTTAAAATGATTTATTATAGTTCAAATATATTTAAAATACGATATTTCAGTAATCCAAAGGTTTTGTTTGGAAAAGAAAACAACATTGTTTATGTAGTTTTTATAATGAATTATTTTTATTTTTTGAACATTTTAAATTTAATTTTATGTTTAAAATGAATAAGGAGATACAATATATGTCAAAATTTACGAACAAATGAAAAAAATTGACATGGTAATGATGTCTTATTTTATGAATTATAGTAATTATTAAAGAGTAGGAATTCTTTTTAGATTTATTAATTCATTTATGAATGGATATTCATAAGAATTATTGTAAAAAATTTTAAAAAGTTATATATTTTAGGAAAAATTAAAATAGAAAATGAAATGTGAAATGAGTAATAAACGCTTCATTTTCCATTAGAAGATCACAACCAGTAGTAAAAAGTGAGTAAAAAATATCAATAGATATTTCCCTTATTATATATAGGAAAATATATAATTCAAATTTTATTATCAACTACTATTTTTTGAAATCATTTCGTGTTATGTTAGAAAATTTCCAACCACAATTTATACCACTATTACCACTAAGAGGAAGGTAATTTTTAGTAACAATAGCTACAAATATTTCAAAAATCATTATACTCTTTATTTAGGTAAATTGGATCTCAATAATTAAGATTGGATCATTATAGATAGATTTGAATAATATATATATATCACATATATGTTTAAAAATAAATCTCACATAGTTAACACAACTTGGTTGTATATTTGTTTCAATAATTTTAATGAATCAATTGTAATGATTATAAAATTTATAAATTAATGAATGAAGATTAAGATCTAATAAATTTATTACTCTATAATTACAATTATTTTGTTCCTATATAATTTTAATCATGAATGATCCCTTAATTATTTTCTCATTCCTGAAAAATAATTCCCTTGAATGGTTTTCCAATTATCATAGATTATCACCTAAAAGTCATTACGCCATTTTCCTATCGAATAAACATATCTTTATATTAATATCTTGAATCAAAATGTGTCATATATTCTAGTAAATTAGTTTTTATATATTAAGGACATGGAATTTAACATGTAAAAACATTAGACCATCCATTAATAAAAATTACTACACAGGATTCTATGTTGTGGAAAATGTTCCCAAAACACTCCAAAATAATCAAACAACATAATTTTTATTAATTGTTGAATACAATATGGGAATTATATTATGATATATGGTATCCCAAAACACTAGATAATTTAAAACATATTGATATCTGAAACTTAATTTTTTTTCCAAACTCTTTTGATTATAAATGGACATTTACCAGTGCATTCAATAAAACCACACCAACTGTTCATGGAAAAACTATTTTTGTGTGAGAACCCCCCCCCCCACTTATGGAATATTTTATATTATTCAAAATGGGGTCTATTATATATTTTTAATTTATTATCGTACCTATTAATGGGTATTTGAGGATAAGTCATAACATTATCAATCTATTGGAATATAATCCATAAATAACAGTTATGCAATGTGACTCTCCAATATAATATTAATATACTCATTTCCCATTATCTACATCATATTATGAATATTTTTTATATTGTATAAGGTATATGAGTCATAATAATAATAATTTTAGAAACATTCAATTTAAAATAAAAAATGACCATTCAGTACGTTATTAACATAAAAATAAGATTGTAATTATCTTTCTTTAATCATCACTCTAACAAAATTCAAATACATCCTTATAAATATGAAATTAAATACAGAAAATGCATCTGGAAACTAACGAATCAAATTAATCATGAAATAATTCATATCATACCTCCAAATTGATGATTATACAAACATAGTACCATAATATAGTAATATGTAATTGACAATTATATAATAAAATATTTTAAATATGGTTACTAAATTGACCACATCATTATTATTGATAACTCACAACTCCCCGAATTTTGATTTATATCATTATTGGATTCGGCAAAATTAATTACTCAATTACTCCCCTAACCATCATGGGTTCTTTCAAATAGTCCATTTTTCTTTATTTTTAATTCCAAATAAGTGGAAATATCTTAAAAATACTCAATTACGATCATCCAAAATCAACAATTGAATTGAAAGCACATACTCTATTCACTTCAACCGATTAATCATTTCATGAAAAAATATATCCTATCCCACTTTATGAAGGGAGTGAATCTAATATTATACCCATCTATAATTAGATGTAATTATATTAAATATGTAAAATGAGTAAATCATGGGTTTTTTCAAATTGTCCATTTTTTATTTATTTTGAATTCCAAACAAGTGGAAATATCGTTAAAATATTAAATTACCATCATCCAAAATCAACAATTGAATTGGAAGCACTTACTCAATTCACTTCACCCCATTAATCATTTCATTACAAAATATATCCTATCCTACTTTGTAAAGGGAGTGAATCGAATATTATACCCCTCTATAATTAGATGTAATGGTATTAAATATGTAAAATTAGTAATAACAATTTAGGGATTTTTGGTGTGAATGACCTCCATAAAACCACTATCATGTTCCTTAATAATTCATTAATTAATGACATTATTAATTTGAATTTCACTTATTCCATTTAAAAAACACTCTCAAATAAAATTTCACAACATTCCAAATTCTATTTAATAATATTTTTAGTTATATCAATTCCCACTAACTATGAAATTGATCTGTGTTCTTTTACAGGTAGATAACACATTTATGTTCACACTGAAACATTAATGGATACTAAAAACGACCATATTATCATGAATAAATTATTTCATCAGATTAATTTGATTAATCCCATTAGATTATTGAATATATTAAACCATTAAAATTCAAATTTGGAATTAATATTTCTACATTGTGTTTCTTGAAATGCATCTGACTCAAAAATTTAATACACATCTAAGATTATAATTTTGACAACCAATATATCATTTCTAATGTTCATTAATATATGTTTATAAAAAATATAAGTTCTTTTCAAAATGTATTCTGAAATAAATATTCGTTTTGATATATAATATGACCAGCTTCACAAAATCTACATGAAAATGTTGAGGATTGTTATTTAACAGTGAAAATGATTGAAATATAATACAACTTCTAGTATAAGAACCATTGATCAAAATCAGCTACATAAAATCCTTTAAAACTCTATATAATCACCAAAAATACCTTCATTGTCAACAAAATATTTTTTTTCTCTAATTCTAGTACTTTATAGACATCTCTCTGACATTATATGAAAAACATATAGAATAACTCATGTGCATATATTTTTGGGAGAGGAATAGAATTCATATTATGTTAATGACTTTTGATCCTTTAGATATATTAATATATTCAATTATAATTGTTATGAAGTGTTTATTTATTTTATAGAAAACATATCTTCATTTTTATTCAATATTTACAAAATTTTAATTATGTAATTGGCATAGAGAAACCAAATAACTGAGTTTGTATTACCATTGAAGAAATAGTGACATATATCTAATATTAAACTACTTCATTGAATTTCTCATTATGGGTTTTAGTATAAAAGGACGTAGAATGGACCATGCTTTAACAAATAATATTACAACATTTTATCCATAATTTTCCAAAAATGTACATTCCATGGTGTGTATTATAATGTGTATTTTGAATATTGGGTACATATTCCAAGGAAATGAAACTAAAATAAATGTAATTTTATATTATTAATTTTTAGCTCCAATATCTCTTTTAGATCCTATAATTTCATATAATAAACTTGGGAATACATAGTCAAATGAGTAGAGCTAATAATGTGAAAAGTGAATAAATTCAGTTATAAAAAATTACACGTGATTTATAAAGAATTATATAATAACATTAAAGGCATGAATCAAGAAATAGAGAATTTAATAATAAGATAGGGAAAACGGAATCATATGATCATATAAATATTTTAATGTGAATAAACACAAAAAATAATCACATAAACATGAATCAATGATAACATCCATGACTATATCACTTGGTCTACAAATACCTATAATGGATTAGGTTTACTACCCAATCCAATACATTACATCTCATTAAAATAAAACATACCCAAATCATTAGAGCACTATAAATTTTGACCCATATAAAAATGTTCTTGAATATCCACACTATAATAAGAAATAAAACATAATATAAAACTACTAAATGATATGGGCATTGTATTCATGTCACAAAGCATAAGAAAATGAAGTTTCAATTGTTATATTTGTATGAATATATTAGAATTATACTTGGAAATTGATAAATAAAAATAATTTTATATAATGAAAAAAATATCCAATTTAAACTAATACATTTAATAAAATGGTTTTAGTATCCTTTGTAATGTCCCTCTTATGAAGGGTTTTAAGAGGCGAGGTTGTGGTGACCCAGACTCCCTTGGTCCTTCCCTTTGCCAAAATCCGGGTCCTAAAGGGGTGGCATCTCGATGAGACCAATCGGCGTGACCGATCTGTGTCACCTGTCCTTTTCAGGGTTTTTCTTGTGGTGTTCCTCCTTGCGCGATTAGGGTTTTAAACTCTATTTTTACCTGTTTGTGTGTGTTTTAATGACCCGTAACGCGTATAAGAGTTTTAATTAAATACTTGATGAATTAATGAGTCGGTTTAAACCACCTGACCCCCCTTAAAAACGTGCGGAGCCGCGTGGTCAACCCACGACCCCTGTGCCTTACGCGGTTTAGCATTTTTAACTCAACTGTTCGCAGCTCTTATAAACTAAGGGTTAGCCGTGGGTTCTCTTTTCCTCGATCGTGGATTTTCAAAAACAGATTTTGGTGCATCGGGCATGGCGCATCGTTATCCGTAATGTTCTGCACCCAGCCTAAGCATCGATCATCTATCAACAAGTAGGGAATTTCTCCTTCGTCTCTCTCTTTTGTGTATCATGCGGGGTGGGCGTGTTTCTGTTCTGTAGAATTGGATAAACCAGACCTAAATGAAGATAATGAACAGGATTCTATAAAGAAAGGGGGGCTGTGATCGTGGATGTTTTTTATATTATGACCATCTTTCTGAGTTGTGATGGCTTACGCGTTTCTGAAAATCGAGCCCGTTGGTGGTCGTTTTTTGTGTACTAATAAACCCCTGTTGATGTTTTAAATGGATTGTTTGTGGTTGTGAACTCCTACTGTAAAAAAGGATACTGGTTAATCACGTACACCAAGATAAGTGAATTGAATGCCCTAGGATCAATCCTTCTGTGATAACACCCGGTTAAAACACGCGAAGATTGAAATCATGGAGTGTGTTAAGTCGTTTAAATCTGAAAATACCATCACGACCCTGACTTGTGTTGATGGTGGTAGTTGGTTGTTTTCTATTTGGGCCGATTGCTAGAAATGTAGGAGGAGATGGGATCCCCTGTCTTATACACTTGGTGGTTGTGTATGTTTGGGGGTGGGATCCCCTGTTGTTATGGATTCGGCGATTGTGAGTTTTAAGACCAGGTCGGTACTTGTTTATATCATTAATTAAGGTGAGATCCTCTATTGTTGAGAATCGAGTGTGGGCGTTATGGTTGATGCTTGACTGTTTACTTTCCTGGACTTGTGCATATGCATTCTAGTTTCCCAGTAGTGCTTAAACATAATTAAACATTATCACTAAACTTGAAACAAGAATGGGACAAATGTGTTTTGTTGGAAAAATCCGTGACTTGGGACTTGGACGTAGTGGTGTTGTGTTCTGTAGGCTGGTTAGAAAAACCTAGGCTTTGGGTGAGTGCTTATTACGTATATCTATACTTTTAGTTTTGTGTTTCTTATTCGCTCCCCATTCAAATCGAGCACTTAGTGATGAACACCCCCATTTCATGGGGGAGGTTGTTTTTCCCAACACTATTATTAGTGGATGGTTATTATCTCCTTTTATGCTCCCTTTCCCGGATAGATCAATTATCTTCAGGCAGGGTGTGATGGCCTGAGGTCCATTATTATCCCAAGAACCTTCGGGCGGGGTAGTGTGGTGGTTGGACAAGTGTGTGCGGTAGGTGGTTTCCCATGTGTCTTCGGGATGAGGCCTAGGTGTCTTCAGGTGTGGCAGTGGATCCTTTAGCCCATGTGTCTTCGGGCGTGGTGGTGGTTGTTCTAGCCTATGAGCTTGCAGGCGTGGTTACATGTGACAGTTGTGGCCCGGGTGTGTGCGGGCGGGATTTGGCAGTGGGACTGCGTGCAGTTGTGGTCCAGGTGTGTGCCGGTGGGATTCAGCAGTGGGACTGCGTGCGGTTGTGGCCCAGTTGTGTGTGGGCGGGTGTGGTAGTGGGACTGTGGTGAGAATTCCGGGATTGTTCCGATGCGTAGGATGTCTCAATTACCATTGGAAAAGTGGCGCGGGGTACCCAAACATCAATGTGCTATTATATTATATTACTTGACTTGCGTTATTTGGGGAGTGTGCCTTGGTGAGGCTTGGGTGGATAGTTTACCTTGTTAGGTGTTTGGCTTACTTCTTTTCTCACAAGACTTTAGCACGTTCCCCCACTTGTGCACGAGAGTCTTTGGTTTTCCCTATTGAGTGTACTTGTATGCTCACACTATGTATATAAAACTGCTTTCAGGTTTCTAGGAGGACATCGGGGATCGCGCAGGACCATACTAGCTCGGATCCTTGGAGCAGTTGCAGTTTTCATTTTCTTTCTTTGGTACTTACCTTTGTAGACACCTTTTTCACCTTTTGGATTTTACTTTTGAAACATGCATGTGGGAATGGTTTACTTTTGGCTTTACTTTTCATTCTACCTTGGTGTTGTTGGGTTTTTTTTCTTATCTCTCGATCCTATAAAATAAAAAAGGGTAATGCCTTCCATTTGTGTGAAATTTCCATACCCTTGGTGCTATTCGCCACTCTGGGACCTATTGAAGGCACGTTTCAGGGGTTATTATCTCTCCTTCAACATAAACAAGGAAGGGCCTGGCAATCTGCTGACCCATCCCTCATTTTGGTGAAGGCGGGTCATGACAGAATGGTATCAGAGCTGATGGTTGAGAGATAGGATGGATTCTGGAGTTAGACACAGTGAGGATTCCATGAGATGGAAAGGAAACAATGTTGGCTGACCTTGGTGCGTGAATTAGGCTAGGGAAGACCAGCTAGGACACGATATTTTAGGGCCCCCCGTGATCCGATGCAAGGACTTTGGACCTATCGAACGTCCAAGTGAGGCCACACTGATTGCAGGGTAGAGACACTAGGAAAGGTATATGCATCATAATGACTTGTGTTCTTGTGTTTCTGGGATGTCTTGGGAATTTAGTATAAATTTAAAATTTTTGAGAAATTTTAAGAACGATATTCTGCACTACTTGGGCTTAGGCATTCCTTGTTTACCTTGCAGCTATGGCACCTGGAAGATGACCACATGTGGTACAGGCGATCAAGGCCCCAGAGACTACTTTGGCCGATCGGCATAGAGCTGATCGACAAGAAGAGGACGACCAGTGGTAGAAGAGTCTTCGCGCCTTCCAGCAACAGACCCTCGAGAAGTATGAGGGAAGCACCTATGACATGAAGACAGAAGGCTGGCTAGAGGAGCTAGTAATAGCCTTCGGCCTGATCCGGGCCCCGACCGTGTACTGGGTCCCTATGGCCATCAGCCAGATGCGGGGAGTGGCACGTCAGTGATGGACGATTTACCTGGGGGAGAAGAGAGAGGCTGAGGTGGCATGGGCTGATTTTGAGAGGGAGTTCCGGGCGGAATTCCTCTCCTCGACGATGAAGGAAGAAAAGAGACACGAGCTACTCTCCCTCCAACAGGGGAGTATGTCCGTGAGGGAGCTAGGGATCAAGTTCAAGGACCTCCTACGTTTTTTCTCCAGACCTATTTCCCGATGAGGAGTCTCAGGAAAGTCGTTTAGAGGAGGCGCTCTGACCCTCCCTCCAGTATGTTGTTACCCCCATTACCCTTCTGAATTACTTGGAGGTCCAGAAGAAGGCCGAAGTGGTGGGGAGGATGCATTCTCTAGGAGGTGTGTCACGATAGGGGATCCAGCTAGGACCATCGAAGGGAAAGGCTTTCAGCACCATGCCTCCAGCGTCAGGACCCTCCAGGTTCTGACCAGCAAGGAGTAGTCCACAAAAGTTTCAGTTTCGATCCCCAGGTCCTCGCCCTTTTCCATTGGTCCCGGGACCGCGATGCTTCGTCTGTGGGAACCCTGGACATCTCCGTAGTCAGTGCCTCGACTGGGTGCAGTACGGCGGTGGCGGACAGCCCCATCACCCTCCCCAGCAACAACTTCCAGCCAGGCCTTTCCAGCAACCGCAGAAGGGACAGCGAGCTCCCGCTCTTCTGAGGGCAGATGTAGGAGGAGGAGGCCGACCTCAGGGTTCTCCTCAGGGACCCCGACCAGGGCGTGGTCGAGGAGGTGGCCAATAGACGAGATGTAGAGGAGTCAAGTGCGGACAGCTACACACCACAGAGGCAGCAGTTCCGGTAGGGCTGGAGGTTGTTCGAGGTACGACCAGTCTGTTCAGCACTCTTGCTTATGCCTTGTTTGATGCACTCTTTTGTTGCACCAAGTCTAGCATGTGCCTTGGGTTTAGATGCGAAGAGACTTCCAGAGCCCCTGGTGTTGAGCACACTAGCCAGAGGTCAGACCAACTTGTTGTTTGTTTGTCGAGGATTTAGACTGATGATAGGGCCACATCAGTCGGTTAGGGACCTTCTACTGCTACAGATACAGCCATACGATGTCATCCTAGGAATCGACTGGCTATTCTATGTGTGTCCCATCATCGACTTTTTCCGAAGAAGGGTGTTGTTCTCGGACTCGGACAGCCGGCGTGTTACCTTCACCGTCGAGCGGAGTGGTCAGAAGGGCAACAGGCGAGAGGAACCCCTCCTCTCCTTGTTGGCCAAGCTGACAGTGGAATCAATAGATGCAGAGATGGTAGAAGTGCCAGAGATTGTCCGTGAGTTTATGGATATCTTTCCTGAGGAGGTGACGAATCTACCCCCCTCGGCATGATATCGAGTTCGGGATAGACCTATAACCCGGTGCTCATCTGATCTCGATGGCTCCTTACCGGATGTCACCTTCAGAGCTACGGGAGTTGCGGATATAGATTGACGATCTGATGAAGAGAGGTTATGTTCGGCCAAGTGCGTCACCGTGGGGTTCTCCGGTCTTGTTCGCAAAGAAGGAATATGGTGGTCTCAGGTTGTGCATAGACTACAGGAGACTGAATCAGTCGATGATCAATAATCGCTACCCTTTTCCGAGGATAAACGATCTTTTCGACTAGCTGAAAGGGGCAAGATGGTTCTCGAAGATCGACCTGTGGTCTGGGTATCACTATCTAAGAGTGAAGGAGTGCGACATACCGAAGATGGCGTTCAGATTTAGGTATGGACACTTCGAGTTCGTAGTCATGCCCTTCGGCGTTACGAATGCCCCAGCTATGTTCATGGGGCTTATGAACTCCAACTTCCGGGATTACCTAGATCGGTTCGTAGTTGTGTTCATAAACGACATCCTGGTCTACTCTAGATCATAGGAGGACCATGCGGAACACCTGAGGATGTTTTTAGAGGTCCTACGACATCATCATCTCTAGGGAAGGTTTTCAAAATTCATGTTCTGGACACGAGAAGTGTGCTTCCTCGGTCATGTGGTGTCCGAGCAGGGAGTGGCAGTGGACCCATCAAAAGTTGAGGCAGTTGTTTCTCGGGAAACACCCAAGAATGTGGCAGAAGTCCCTAGTTTCCTTGGGCTGGCAGGTTACTATCGGAGGTTTGTACCCAAATTCTCCCGAGTTGCGGCCCCTTTGACATCCCTGACCAAGAAAGACAATGTTTTCTGGTGGAGAGGGTAGTGCGAGTCAGCCTTCAGCTATCTAAAGGAGAAGTTGGTCAGTGCCCCAGTGCTGAGATTTCTAGAAGAGGGGGCAGTTTATGACGTGTTCCGTGATGCCTCAGGACAGGGCCTCAGATGTGTTTTGATTCAGCAACAAGGGGTGATCTCTTATGGGTCCAGGCAGCTACGCCCCCATGAGCGTAATTACGCCAGCCACGACCTGGAGCTTGCAGCGGTCGTTTTCAGGCTAAAGATATAGAAGCACTACCTCATCAGAGAGCGCTTTATGGTCTTCACGGATCACAAAAGCATGGGGTATATCTTCTCCCAGTGGGACCTAAACATGCGATAGCGGAGATGGGTGGAGTTCCTCCAGGATTACGACTTTGAGATATCTTATACTGAGGGCAAGGGAAATGTGGTGGCTGATTCCTTGAGTAGGAGGACACAAAAGGATGCGGTTTGAGATTCGGTGAACGCCTGGAAGGCGATTGAGGAGTTAGCTGCTTTACACCTGGACGCGAGGATGGATAGCGGCATAGGATGCCTATAACAGACGATAGTGCAGTCATCTCTGTTTCAGCAAGTGGAGGAGTCTCAGTGGGGAGACCCAGAGTTCGAAGTGATGCGTGACCGAGTTGACCAGGGAAATGCTCCGGAAGGGTGGATAGAGGATGGTCCGAACCAGATGCTTTTCTAGGGAAGGTTGTTCGTTCTAGAGGAGGTGCGCGACAAGGTTCTCAGTGAGTTCCACAACTCACCCCTGGAAGTGCACCCATGAGTTTCCAAGATGTACCAGGGACTGAAGAGGCATTTTTGGTGGCCCGGAGTCAAGCGAGCAGTGGCAGAATTTGTGACCAAGTTCTTAGTGTTTCAGCAAGTGAAGGCTGATCACTGAGTTCCAGGCGGCCTACTGCAGCCTATAGATGTCCCCGAGTGGAAGTGGGATGACATCTCGATGGATTTCGTCACGAGACTACCCAAGGTCCAAGTGGGATACGACACCATCTGGGCGTTAGTGGACAGGTTGATGAAATCAGGTCACTTCTTGGCAATCAGGGATTCGAGTGAAGAGGATACCTTGGCACGAAGGTATGTGGATGAGGTGGTGCGGTTGCATGTAGTTCCGAGGACCATAGTCTCTAATAGGGACGCACGGTTTACCTTGCGAGTCTCGAGAGGATTGCATCATGCGTTTGGCACCCAGTTACGCCTTAGCATAGCTTTCCATCCCCTGACAGATGGACAAACAGAGCGCACCATCCAGACCTTGGAGGATATGCTACGAGCATGTGTTCTAGACTCAGGAGGATCATGGTTGCGACACTTTCCCCTAGTGGAGTTCGCGTACATTTGATTCCTTGTATGGAAGGCCACTTCGTTCACCTATGTGTTGGGCCGAAGTAGGAGAGGCAGACATCCTTGGACCGGAGGTGGTGCAGAAAATGATAGAGAAGGTTTAGCTCATACGGGAAAGGATGAAGGTGACCCAGGACCAGCAGAAGTCGTCTGCTGATACCAAGAGGAGGTCCTTGGAGTTTGAGGTTGGAGACCATGTGTTCTTGAAGGTCTCCCCTCGACGTGGGCAACGGAGGTTCGGCAATGGGAGTAAGCTTTCTCTCAGGTTTATCGGACCCTTCAAAGTGTTGTGACGGGTCGGTGAGGTAGCCTATCAGCTAGAGTTACCACCACCGCTACTGAGGATACATGATTTCATCCATGTGTCCCAGCTCCATCGGTATCTGCACGACAATTCAAACGTCCTTGATTGGGGTGACCTGGACATCGAGGACGATGTGACTTTTGCGGAGAGACCAGTGATGATCGAGGATCGCAAAGAAAAGGTGCTTTGTGGGCAGACCATTCCCTTGGTTCGTGTGTTGTGGAGACATGGTGGGCTTGAGGTTAGTATGTGGGAGAGGGAAGCATAGATGTGTACCCAGTACCCAGAGTTGTTTTAAGTTTTTTTCCTTATTGTGCCTGTTGTGGTAGAACGTTTTTTCTTTTGGCTATGAAATGTACTGGTTTTATTCCTTTGAAAGTGTGTGAAAATCCCTGGCTATGGGGGAGGAGAGAACCCGACCCCTAATCAAGATGCATTAAGGTGGATGCGATTAAACCCGTGAGGGCGAGTCAGTGCCGTCAAAAGCGGATAATATCTTGACATGGGGAAGGAGACTCCCAAACCCTCACATGCATAGGCAGTTTGACATGATATGTTGCTTGGTTCATGAAAAGAAGGTGTTCTTAGTTAACAACGAGGTTCACCCTTGAGAGGATTCTTTCGAGGTGGTTGTTCGGATCCGCCCTTTCCTCCTGGGTTGTTTAAATTATCGAGGACGAGAATAGTTTGAGTGGTATCTAATGTGATGACCCATACTCTCTTGGTCCTTCCCTTTGCCAAAATCTAGGTCCTAAAGGGTTGGCGTCTCGGTGAGACCGATCGGGGCGACCGATCGGCGTCACCGGGCCTTGTCTGGGTTTTTCCAGTGGTGTTCTTCCTTGCGCAATTAGGGTTTTAAACCCTATTTTTACCTGTTTGAGCGTGTTTTAAAGACCCGTAATGCACATAAGAGTTTTAATTAAATACTTAATGAATTAATGAGCCGGTTTAAAACACCTGACCCCCCTTAATAACGTGCGGAGCTGTGTGGTCAAACCACGACCCCCGCGCCTTTCGCGGTTTAGCGTTTTTATCTCAACCGTCTGCGGCTCTTATAAACTAAGGGTTAGTTGTGGGTTCTCCTTTCCTCGATCGCGCATTTTCACAAACAGCTTCTGGTGCATCAGGCACGGCGCATCGTTATCCGTAAAGTTCCGCGCCCAACCTAAGCGTCGATCATCTATCAACAAGTATGGAATTTCTCCTTCGTCTCTCTCTTTTGTGTATCATGTGGGGTGGGCGTGTTTCTGTTCTGTAGAATTGGATAAACCAGACCTAAATGAAGATAATGAACTTGATTCTATAAATAAAGGGGGACTGTGATCGTTGATGTTGTTTATATTATGACCATCTTTCTGAGTTGTGACGGCTTACGCGTTTCTGAAAATCGAGGACGTTGGTGGCCTTTGTTTGTGTACTAATGAACCCATGCTGATTTTTTAAATGGCTTATTTGTGGTTGTGAACTCTTGTTGTTAAAAAGGATACTGGTTAATCAAGTACACCCGTCTAAGTGAATTGAAAGGCCCAGGATCAATCCTTCTGTGATAACCCCTGGTTAAAATACACGAAGATTGAAATCATGGAGTGTGTTAAGTCATTTAAATTTGAAAATACCGGCACGAACCTGACTTGTGTTGATGGTAGTAGTTGGTTGTTTTCTTTTCAGGACGATTGCTGGAAATGTGGGAGGGGATGGGATCCCCTGTCTTATACTCTTGGTGGTTGTGTGTTTTTGGGGATGGGATCCTCTTTTGGTATGGATTCGGCAGTTGTGAGTTTTATGACCGGGTGGGTACTTGTTTATATCACGAATTGGGGTGGGATCCTCTGTTTTTGAGAACCGGGTGTGGGCGTTATGGTTGATGCTTGACTGTTTACATTCCTGGACTTGTTCCTATGCTTTCTAGTTAACTAGTAGTGCTTAAATATAATTAAACAATATCACAGAACTTGAAACAAGAATGGGAAAAATGGTTTTTGTTGGTGAAAGTCGTGACATGGGACTAGGACGTAGTGGTGTTGTGTTCTGTAGGCTGGTTAGAAAAAATTAGGCTTTGGGTGAGTGCTTGTTACCTATATCTATACTTGTTGTTTTTTGTTTCTTATTCGCGCCCCATCCAAGTCGATCACCTAGTGAAGAACACCCCCATTTCATGGGGGAGGGTGTTTTCCCAACACTATTCTTAGTGGCTAGTTATTTGATCATTTTCTGGTCCCTTTCCGGGATAGCCCAAGTAACATCGGGCAAGCTGTGATGGCCTGAGGTCCATTATTATCCCAAGAACCTTCGGGCGGGGTAGTGTGGTCATTGGCCAGGTGTGTGTGGCAGGTGGTTTCCCAAGTGTCTTCGGGATGAGGCCCTGGTGTCTTCGGGCGTGCCATTGGATCCTTTAGCCCAGGTGTCTTCGGGCGTGGTGGTGGTTGTTCTGGCCTAGGTGATTGCAGGCGTGGTTACGTGTGACAGTTGTGGCCCAGGTGTGTGCGGGCGGGATTCGGCAGTGGGACTGCGTGCGGTTGTGGCCTAGGTGTGTGCGGGCGGGATTCGGGAGTGGGAATACGTGCGGTTGTGGCCCAGGTCTGTGCGGGCGGGTGTGGTAGTGGGACTGCGGTGAGAATGGTGGGATTGGTCCGATGCGTAGGATGTCTCAATAACCAGTGGGAAAGTGACGTGGGGTACCCAATCATCGATGTGATATTATATTATATTACTTGACATGCGTTATTTGGGGAGTCTTCCTTGGTGAGGCTTGGGTGGATAGTTTACCTTGATAGGTGTCTGTCTCACTTCTTTTCTCACCGGACTTTTTCACGTTCCCCCACATGTGAACGAGAGTCTTTGGTTTTCCCTATTGAGTGTACTTGTATGCTCACCCTACGTATATAAAACTACTTTCAAGTTTCTAGGAGGACTTCGGGGATCGCGCTAGACCTTACTAGGTCGGATCCTTGGAGCAGTTGCAGTTGTCGTTTTCTTTCTTCGGTACTTACCTTTGTAGACACCTTTTGCACCTTGTGGCTTTTACTTTTGAAACATGCATGTGGGAATGGTTTACTTTTTTCTTTACTTTTCTTTCTACCTTGGTGTTGTTGGGTTTTTTTTCTTATCTCTCTATCCTATAAAATAAAAAACGGTAATACCTTCCATTTGTGTGAATTTTCCACACCCTTGGTGCTAGTCGCCACTCCGGGACCTATTGAAGGAGGGTTTCAGGGGTCATTATCTCTCCTTCAACTTAAAGAAGGAAGGGCCTGGAAATCTGCTGACCCTTCCCTCCTTTTGGTTTCCCACGTGTCTTTGGGATGAGGCCCAGGTGTCTTCGGGCGTGGCAGTGGATCCTATTGCCCAGGTGTCTTCGGGCGTGGTGGTGGTTGTTCTGGACTAGGTGTTTGTAGGCATGGTTACGTGTTACAGTTGTTGCCCAGGTGTGTGCGGGCGGGATTCGGCAGTGGGACTCCATGCGGTTGTGGCCCAGGTGTGTGCGGGCGGGTGTGGTAGTTGGACTGTGGTGAGAATGGCGGGATTGGTCTGATACGTAGGATGTCTCAATAACCAGTGGGAAAGTGGCGCGGGGTAAGAATGATATATAAGAATGATACATACATAAATAATATATATTATGTATATAAGATTAATTAAGTGATAAATTGAGGTGGATTGAGATATAGTGTAACTACAAGGTAATATGGTTGTTCGGAAAGATCCATTACCTTATGTACGAATGCATTTCACACTTACACAAAATATGATGAATAATTAAATCCGATTAATTAAATAATTACTTTATTAAACACATGTATATTTTTATTATTTAATATAATTTTATTATATTCAATTATGATTATTTTAATGAGTAATGGTGTTCAACTTCATAATTACGTGATGTTCACTTTATTGATTGACATTTAGTCTTCTTATGAAAATTAAGAAAGTTCATTTAAAATTGGAATAATTATATATAAGTGAAATAATATAGTATTACCTCACATTTATATATTTAAATTTTCCTTATATATAAATTTATTTTTATGATGACGATTCATTTGATAAAATGGTAATGATAAATGTTGAGTTTATTTTGGTGGTTTTTCGATCATCAAAAGCTAATTTCAATTTATGTAATATTATTCCTATATATTATTTACCAAGAATGAAAAATTGTATACTATATATATTAGTATATTTTTTAACTGTAATAATTTTTTAATTCCATCCTCGAAGCCTATAATGCTAATTCCAAACTAATTGTCCATGGATAATGTAAACTACAATAATTTTGATAACTGGTTTGTTTCTTGGAATCAAAGGTGATGAAAAAATGGATAGAAAGAATATATCCCATTTTAAATATATTATTACAATATATAAATGATACTATATTAATTATTAATTTATTTATTTAATATTGTAGCAAATGGAAGGAAAATAAATTAAAATAAAAGAGACGGTTTGAGAAAGTTACCACTGGAATATCACCACCTTGTTGGACCCCTAGAGGAAGATGAAATTGGTATTTTGATGAGACTAGCACTCCTGGACTTAGGGAAATAAACCGTGAAGGATAATAGGTATTATATTGACGTACTAAATGGATTGTGATATGTCATTATAAGTATTTTTTGGAGGAATTAATAGGCGATAGAGGTATATTTGTTCTTATTATATTCATTAGATTATTTTTTCTTCTCAATATTATCGAAAGTGTTTATTTATATTACTAAAAATAATAAATGGATAATTATTGTTTGAACCAATTGATTTATTTTTCATCTATTTATCGAAGCATTGTGTATTTTTCCAATAAATACAATTACAATAAATTATCTTATTTCATTATTCACAAAAAGTAGGATCAGAGACTATTCTGGAGCAATATTGGGCATGTATTAAGGTACTTTTTGGTTATTATTAAGTATCATTGGATTGGGTTATGACCTAGAGTGTCTTTGAGTGATGTTTTTATGGAATTAGGGAAGACAGGTGTTATGCATGGTTTACGCATCGTTTAACCAAATAGTACTCAAGGAAACTGTGAAGACAGTGGAAGTCATCATATTTAGCGCACAATTTGCATAACTGTGTTCCATAAATACAAGCGTATTGTGGAAGACTACATATCTAGCGCACAGTTTCTCTTAACCGTGCATAATCCGAAGAGAAATCATGTGAATGACCCAGTTTATTCTGAATATTGGTTTCAAAACCACCAGAACCCTCAAAACCACTCTAACTCGACCTTGTTCAGGCTTGATAATTTCAGGGTGTTTCCAAAACCTTTTGATGGTATTCCATGGAAATATATACTCTTATCTTCAAGATCGAAATCCCGGATGAAAGATATGCTCTTCTATTGGTATGTGGATTTCATCCTGATTCATTTCATGTTATTTCTCTTATAATTTTTATATCTTTTCATGGAATATCTCCCCCATTTTGTTGGATCTAAACCTATAAGTTGAGATATAATTCTAGGATTGTGGATCTAGACCAATATTTTAATGATCTTAATGCCTTTACTCTTAATTTATGATTTTGTGATTTAGAAATGGATGTTCATCGATGATGTTGTACTGCTTGGATTTTGAAGATTTCTATTGGTATGACTTATGTCGACCAACTCAGGGAGGTAGTATAAATCAAACTCCCATAGTTGTGATTTTGATATATGATTAAGATTGTGATTTTATATATTCTCTTGATGATTCTTTTCCAAATTTACAGTAACTAGGAATATAGAATTTAATTTAGATTTCCTCAATGATTAATTGATAATTGGATCCTGGAACAATCGATGGGGTTTTCCAAATTAGATATTTTGGAGATTTGTAATGGGTTGAGATATTGTAATTGAGATGTTTATTTTATTTGGATAAGATAATTAATTGGGGGTGTTAATTATGAAATAATGATGTAGTCTATGTAAGATAATTAATTGTGAGTGTTTAATTATGTGTCATGATGTAGAACAATGATAATTAATAGGGAGAATTAAGTATGTGTCATAATATTGATCGGAGATAATTAATTTTAAGAATTAAATATGGCATACTGATATTTGATATGGATAATTAATTTTGAAGAATAAATTACAGAATTGGAATTATATTGATTGATTAATTTATTGATGTATCAATTAATGGCTTACTTTCTTAGTTAATTGTTGATCTAAACAATGGAATTAGAAATTTTTAACTAATATATGGATTAGTAATGGAATAATGTGGAAAATTCTTGTGAATTAAATTGGATGAATTTTTTTTTGGTGTTATACATGGCGTTCTAGACAGTTTATATATTGGGACATAGGCATGGAATTTCTCCCCAATAGTTTTCAAAGCTTGAGACTAGGGGGTTCTTGGCATGAATACCTACACCCAATGAGATATACAGTGATATGAATGGTTACCTACACTAAATTTAGATTTGGGGTCCTAGGAATGACGGCCTACACTGAATTAATGATAATAATTAATGATGATTCAAATGATATATTAGGGTGTTAGGCCTGGAATCCTACAACGAATGAATGATAATAATGAATGATGGTTCAAATAGTAAACATGGATTGAAACTAAATTTAATATGATAATTAAATATAAAATGAAAATCTGATAAATTTTAAATTATTCATTGTGTATAATTCTTCATAGAACTGAATGCACTATCATTTATCTATACTTGTTTTAGAAAAAATTGGTGGTGGTCTACTACGTTGTACGCACACCCTCTGTGGGGTTCCAGATCGGCACAAGAAGTTACTTTGTTGTTATAGTATTTGATAAGACAAAGGCCCTATGATAGGTTTTGGTTTGCTATTATGTCATGGTAGAGGGAACCAGATGTGGTTCTGAACCCATTTTGGAGTAATCGTGTCGTTACGTTATGTTTCATTGTAGACACATGACATATACTTTTTAATATCATGTTTTAACTTTTAGTTGAGTATTGTGTATTCATGTTTTGGTTATCACATGGCATGTTATTATTCTTGACATTTATACACTTCTACACTAGGTTATTAATATTTTCTTCTGTTGATGTCTTTTCATGATAAAAGAGGGTATTGTCTCCCCAATGCTAGCTTACCTGACCCTAACTGTTAGTCAGCACCCTCTAGCGTACGGGGAGGCATGCCTCAGGGCCCCAAGCCAACCGAATCAGAGAACTATTTAGTGGCTCCAGGGTAGGGATGTCACAAAGTGGAATCAGGGGAAGGTTATATTTTCATTCTTCATCCTTTGTTTTAATATTTTGGGATACTTATACAAAAGATTAAGAAGAGTCTAACCATGGTAATTAGCTCATGCATAGAAGATGAAAACCCAAGTACGGTGGAAAATATAAGTACTCTGTGTGTGATTTCTTTGATTTCTTTTTGTTGTTATATTTGGATATTATTTCACCTTAGGTGATGCATATGTGGTGTGATGTGGTATTCATTTTTAAAATTGTTGAATTTTTATTTGGGCCTAAAGAGGCATTGTAGATGAGTTTGTATACATCATTCTAGTAACTCATGGTTTTTCTGACATGTGTCATTCTAGGCACTCACATGAAAAAGGGTTTTGTGTAAGTTGATGAACAAGAACTATTCTCCCCATTTTGAGAGATTGAAATAATGATGAAAACTTATAATAAATGGGTGTCTAATGGGAACATTGATTTATAAAATTAATATGATTAATTAATTAATTTTTAATTAATTAATCAAAATTTATGTACCCTTGTTAACCATGACCTAGGAATGTGGTGGTTAAGGGTAGTGATACGGCCTCACTGTTGACCATGTGGCGAGAAACGGTGGAAAAGGAATTGTTGAAACTAATTGTGTTAGTTCGTCCTCTAATTTAAATGTTATAAGGTTTCATTATGAGTCCTATGATGTGTGTTTGGTCTTTTAGATATATGCCTCCACAACTCTTGTTGTGGGGGAGAGAGAGGGGTGTGGCCTAGAAAGAACATCTAGAAAGATAGAATGGAAAACCAATGGTGAAAGGTGATGAGGAATGGGATCATTTTCATGAGAAATTTTCTCATTTCATGATGTTAATGGGAAGATTCGCAACATAGGTTCGTAAAATCATGTCTACGTTGACAAGGGAGTTATAGCTACCACCCCATCCTAATTTTACAAGAGATGGTGGAGGAGAGGGAAATGAATTATGGATTGAATCTATTGAGATGATAATTTACCATTTTGGGACTCTGACATAGATAAGGTCTAGTTGGAAGTTTATATGCTATGGAGTTCATCAAAGAATTATTTTGACATTCAGGTATGATCTGGTCAGATTGATGATATGTCATAAAAGGAAATTCTGGATAATATATTGGAGCACATAAATTTAAAGATGTTACGATAAGATAAGGCTTTAGAGTTTTTGCATCACTCCAAAGGATACAAGTCCATAATGGAATATTTAGAACATTTCAATGATTTTAATTGTTTTTCTCTATATTTTGGGGTATATGAAACTTCATTGGAAAAAAAAATTCATGATGACATTCAGTGGGAAATTGAGTCCCAGGTGAATAACATTAGGCTGATGATATTATCTAAAGTTTTCAATCAAGATCTAATTTCATCGGGGAACCTGAAGGACGCTTCTAGTAATAGATAGGCAATTGGATCGTAGGGAGTGTTCCTTCCAATAGTAGTAATCGTGGTCGCAAAAACCATAGTTAAGGTAGTGGAAACAAGGTGGACTGTTGTGAGGAACAATTTCACAGGATAATTCTCATGTGCTTTGTTACCAGTGCAGTAGGCAAGGACACTATCATACGTGTTGCCCTAGACAACCAGTGGAGTGATAGTTTTGTTTAATGATGGAACACCTACAGATGTTTGGTAGGAAGCAGCGGTAGGATGGTGCTGAGGGAGAATATTCTCATATTCAGAGTGTGGGATGAGGGTTTTCTACACTATATAAGTCTGGATGTTAGAGTTCTACTAGAATAGGAAGTAGAGGCAATTGAAGAGGTGGTTTAGGGTATGAAGGCCCCTATCAGCAGAGTGGTGCTACTCAGGGGAGTCAGATGACACCATTGGGATAAGGGGTATGACAGTTACATGCAGTGCATCCTACACTTGTTGACAGTATGGCTGGCCCATCAATAGAGAGAGTTACTATTGTAGTATCTTATACTTCAGCTACTTCCTTAATCGATACTAGTGCCTCTCATTCCTTTATATCTACAAATAATTATAAGGGATTGATCCTGGAGAAGGATTTTGTAAGTGGGGTAATGAATATCAATACAACATTTGGAACACGGTCTGGGGATATCTATTTATGAATGCTATGTTCTCTAGAGATCATAGTGTATCATTTCATTTGTAATATCAATGTCTTTTATATAACGTTATTCAACCAAATAATGGGTATGGACTGGCTAGTCGCATACCAAGCCCACATAGATTGTTAACACAGGAGAGTGGCCTCTGTATCTAATGAGTGTGACCAGTATGTTCTTTGTGGGTAATGGGATATCCCTGAATGAAAAGATGGACCAATTACCCAATAATTTAGAGATCTCATAGCCCATGTTTCTAGTGTTTTTCTGGATGAAGGGAGTGGTGGGGAAGATGTTCTTACACTAGTATTTGAACTATTTCTAGATTTCATTACTGATGAATTTTTAGTGCTTCCACCTGAGAGAGATGTGGAATTCACAATTGAGCTCATGTCAGGGGCTGACTGGTTACCTATTCCACCTTAAATAATGGCATCAACTGAGCTTCAAGATCTCAAAACATAGTTGGAGGATATTGAGGATATAGGGTTTATACATCCATGTATGTCACCTTGGGGATCACCTTTTTTGTTTGCAAAGAAAATTGAAGGGTGTTTATGCTTTTGTGTTGATTACTGTAAGATGAATAAAATTGCCATGAAGAACCGGTATCCTATTTTATGTATCAACTGTCATTTTGACAAGATGAATGGGTATTTTGTCTTCTCAATGATCGATCTGAGATCATGGTATCATCATGTGAGAGTTTGTACATCAAATATACCATTTACTGCTTTCAGAAGTAGGAATGTCCTCTATGAGTTTGTCGTAATTCCGTTTGGATTGACAAATTATCTAGTCGTGTTTATGTCCACGGTGAACATGATTTTTCATTGGTATCTATATCAGTTTGTGGGGGTGTTTGAGGATGAAATCTTGGTGTACTCTAACACACAGGAAGATAATTCCAAACATCATGACATCATCCTGGGTACACTAAGAGAGCACCGACTATATTCTATTCTATCAAAATGTTAGTTTTGCATTGAAAGGGTTCATATTTTGGGGCACATAATCTTGGAAGAAGGTTTTTCAGTGGACCTAGAAAAAGTTAATGTAGTGATTTCTTGGTTGTATCACAATAATGTTTTTGATATCTGATGCTTTTTGGAATATCTAGTTATTACAGGTGGTTCATCCAAGACTTTTTCCATTTTGAATCATTGCTTATTGGTATAAAAAATAAAGAGATAAAGTTTTATTGGACATGATCATGAGGGAATTCCATATAGTATTTGATGAATTGCATTACATAGGCCCTAATTTGGATATTACCTAAGTCGGGTGAGGAGTATACAGTGTATTTTGACTCTTCTAGGATCCAAGTCAGAGCTGTATTAATGCAAGGGGATCGGGTCAATACCTTTGGGTATTGACAGCTGAGGCCACATAAATGGAATTAACCTACACATGACCTTGAGTTTGCAATAGTTTTTTATGATCTTATCTGTTGGAACACTATCTTTTGGGTGAGAAGTTTACAATTTTTACAGTTCACAAAATCTTGAATTATATCTTCTCTCAGCGTGACTTGAATCTCCGATAGTGAAGGTGGGTAGAGTCTATGCAGTCCATTAATTATGAACATACATGTACATAGGGAAGGGGGATAGTGTGGCTATTTCCTTGAGCTTGAAACCACATACTCTATTGGTACATGTGTCGAGTGTATAGTGGAATATGATGATATTTCTAGAAAAATTGCATGTGGTAGTTCATGATAATCATGAGAGGATGACTCGAGTTTCTGTAGCAGTGGATTCTACACTATTAAGATAGATCAGGAACCAGATGTATGAGGATCTGAAGTGTTTATCCATAAGGGAAATCATTAGAGGTGGGGAGAAACCTTCAAGTTGGATAATATATGAGAATGAGATCATCTAGGTGAAAAATCGGGTTGTTTTCCTACGACTATGCGAGAGGAGCTCATAAGAGAATTTAAGGCTTCACTGTTGGTGGCACATCCTAGGGTGAAAAAATTACTATAACCTATGAAGATAGTTTTTTAGGCCATGCATGAAAAGGGAAATAACAGGTTCTGTAACTGGATGCTTCACCTATTAGCATGTGCGTCCAAAACATCAATGAACTGGAGTCATATTGTAGTTGTTACCTCTTTCAGAATGGAAGGGGGATGAAGTGACTATGGATTTTGAGGTAGGAAATCCACTGAATCTTAGGAAGAATAATTCTATTTGTGTCTTTGTGAATATTTTAACAAAATTAGAACATTTATTTCCTATTAGGGAAGCTTTTTCAGTAGAGTAGTTGGGAGAACTATATGTGAGAGAGATAGTTCTATTTCATGGGATTCAAAGGACTATAGTTTTAGATCATGATTTGTTCTACATTTCACTATTCTAGAAGGGCTTATAGAAGGATATTGTTTTACAGGTTTTGTTATGTATGGCCTTCCACCCACAATAAGTTGGGTATTCGGAGCATAACATACATATGTTAGAGTATATACTATGGGCATGTGTGGTTGAATTTGGTAGATCGTGGGAGAAGAAATTGGCTTTAGTGGAGTTCACCTATAACAATATTAATCAGGAAACTATATAGATGAAACCATATATGGATCTTTATAGTAGACATTGTAAATCACTGCTTTTTTGTTAGAGGCGGGTGCGTCAGAGCGGTTTGGGACCAGGTCTTGTTCAAGAGACCACAAAGCAGTTATAGTTGATTCAGAAATGAATGGATAAGGCATAGAGTAGGAGGAATTTGTAAGCTGATATATGAAGATTATGCCTATAGTTTACATAGGTGATCATGTATTCCATAGGGTGTCACCTATATTGGTCACCATTGGATACAGAGGTAGGGCAAGTTGGCAACCAGGTTTGTAGGACTGTTTGAGGAGATGGAGAGATTCGGGTCGGTGGCTTACCAATTAGCAATTCCATATAAATTACATGCAATGAATGATGTTTTCCTTGTGTCACAAAAATGGATTTATCATGATGACCCTTCTCATGTGATTGATGTAGAATAGGTTCTTCTCAAGATAGATGCATCCTTAGAGGTGCGTCTAATACTTGTGATGGGTCCAAGTGAGAAAGTGTTACGGGGAGAATATATATCATTAGTTAATTTGTAATGGAAACATGGAAGTGTTCAAGTGGAAGCCTAGGAAAAGGAAGAAGACATGAGGGCTCAATGACCCAGCCATCTTGGCTCCTGATCATATAGAAGTTAAGGAGTGCAGCTAGAGGATGGTTTATTATAAGGTGGTGATTGTAATATCATGGCCTTTTCTAGAGAAATATATGTCGTGTTTTTTGGAAATAATTTGATTTCATTATGTACATTTTGGTTGGGGTATGACATGGGGTTTTTTGGGTGATGTTTTTATGGAATGTTGGAAGACAGGGGTTGTAAACAGTTTGTGCACGGCTCTGGAAAACTGTTTGCTAGATAAATGGGAGGGTAGTGGAAGTTGGCTCTACTAGCATAGGTTTTGCCTAACCGTGTTCTAACAAACCATGCGGGCAGTGTAGAACCATACTGTTAGAACAAGGTTTGGCATAACCATTGAGACACATAGGAGAATCTCTATGCATAGTCGAATTTATTTTTAAAATTGGTTATAATTACTCATGATCTCTAAAAACAACTATAATTCTTCCTAGGCTCGGGCATGATAATTTCAAGGTGTTCCCAATGCCTTATAAAAATATTCCAAGGGTATCCAAACATATTTCTTCGAGATCGATATCCCATATTGAAGATCTGATCTCCTCTTAGTACGTGGATTTCATCCCAATGCTTCTCCCATTCTTTCTCTTCTATTTTCTAGATCTTTTCATGGAATAACTCCCCCTTTTTCATGGATCTAAACCTATGGGTTGATATCTAGATCTAGTATTTTGGATCTAGATATATATTTTCAAGATCATGATGTCTTTGATTTTAATATTGGATTTAGGGATTTAGAGCTGGAGCATGATCGACAACGATGTGCCGCTTATATTTTGGGGATTTCTTTTGGGCTGACATCCCTCAATAAACATAGGTAGATGGTCTAAATTGTACTCCCATAATCATGATTGTGATATGTGTATGAATTTATTATTTTGTAGATTCTTTTGATGATTGGTTTCCTAAATCATATTTATTAGGAATGTGGAATTTATTTTAGTTTTCCCTAATGATAAATTGAGAATCGAGTCATGGAACTTAGTAGGGGTTTTCCCCAATTATATGTATTGGCGATTTGTTGTGGGTTGATATATTGTAATTTATATATTGGATTTATTGTGATAAAATAATTAATTGGGTAGAATTAATTATAAAATAAGGGTGCAGGATATGTAAGTTAATTATTTGTGATAATTGAATTATGTTCCATGATGTTAACCAAAGATAATTAATTGTGTGAATTAATAGTGTGTCATAATCTTTAACAAAGATAATTTACTGAATAGATTAATTATGATATGTTGTGATTTAATATTCATAGTTTATTGTGAAGAATTAATTATGTAATGATAGTTATGATGATTGATTATTTATTTGATGAATTAATTAATTGATTATGTGCATAGTTAATTGTTTAATTAACAAATGGCTTTTGAAATGTTTAAAAATATATGTATTAGTAATTGAATAATGTGGAAATTTCTTGTGAATTTGTGAATGATTAAATGGCTGAGAGTTTTTGTGATGAAAGGAATGGATTTTTAGACCATTTAAATGCTGGGAAATGGAAATGGGATTCCTCCTCCATATTTATCCAAGTTAGAGATTGTGGGTTTTTACGAATTAATACCTTCACCGAATAAGATATAGTGTGATCGGAATAGAGTCCTACACTTAATTTTGATTTGGGGTGCTAGGCATGAAGACCTACACTGAATGAATGATAATAATGAATGATGATTCAAATGATATATTATCGTGTTAGGCATGGGGACCTATAGAGAATGTATGTCAATAATGAATGATGATTCAAATGGAAATCCTGGATTGAAACTGGATCTAATGTAATGAGTAAAGTTAAAATGAAAATTTGATAACTTTTTAAGATACACATTGTTTTTTTTTTGGATCATAGAACTCCATGCACTATCATTTGGCTGGACTCATTTTAGACACTTTTTGCAGTGGCCTACTAAGTTATACTCCCACCATACTCAGGTCTCCTGATCAGCACCTGAGTATAATTTTTGGTTTCCAGAAAGGATATGGGAAAGGCCCGGTGATAGTTTCTTGTTTGGGATTAGTGCGTGAGAGAGGGACTTAAAAGTGTTTTAGAACTATTTTATGATTAATCGTGTCTTTACATTCAGTAGAATTGTAGACACATGACTTCTACAATTTCCTAGCATGTTTTACATTTTAGTTGAGTATTGTGTTTTCATGTTTTATTTATCACATGACATGGTATTATTCTAGTTATTTATATGCATCCACACTTGGTTATTTTTATTTTCCTCCATTTATTTCTTATTCTAATAAAAGAGGGTATAGTCACTTCAAGACTGACTTTGCAGACCCTCACAACATATCAGTGTCCTCAAAAGTATGCGGAGGCGTGCTTGGGGGAATGTGGTCAACAAGCTCGGCGCACCGCTCAGTGGCTCTCAGGTCAGGAAATCACATATATAAATAAATAAGTTTAAAAAATACCCAAAATTCAGATTATCTATTTATAAATGGATATATTTAAAAAAATAATCCATTTTTTTAAAATAATTTTTTTATATTGGATATTTAATTTTTAAATAAAATCATCATTATTTCAAAACAAATTTGAATTTTGATATAATTTTTAAACCAAATTAAAACTACTATTTTTCACATATATTAATACGATAACAATAATACAATTAAATAATGATTTTTGAATCTAATTTATGTAATTAATGTTTCAATTAATACATCATATTAACTAAAAAATTATAAATAAACACATACATTATACAAAAATAAAAACACAAATATTATCATTTTTAAAATATTTCATTACTTATATCGTGATATATATATATATATATATATATATTCCAAAATATTATTTTACACATTAATTGGAATACTTACTATTTTAACAATAATATTACAATTCATAATGGTCAGAATGCAATTTCTAGATGTCATATTTATAACGGTTTTACAGGTTCCTTAATTTTGATAAATACTTTTTATTAAATTCCATTATACTTCATCATGGGGTTATATAAATACCTTCATAATAAAAATAATTATGTTATTATTAATATAATATTTTATTTATAAATCCTTATTTGTTTTGGTGGTTATTCTATTAGATTGAAGCAAATCCTAATTTACACATTTTAATATTATTGTCTATTTATTATTCCATTGTATTATTTATTATTTTTAATTTTTAATTTTATATATATTTATAAAATTAGATGAATAATGTTTTTACAGGAGTTTCAATGTGATGTATGTGTTTTAGGACATAATGAGGGAAAATCTGTTGATAGTATTCTGAGTCATTACATTCTCCCCCCTATGAAATTTATCCCTAAACATTTCTGTTTAAAAACTAAGTTGTAATAATTTTTGGTTAATTTTATATATATTTATAATTATGGTTTATCCATAGTACATCGAATAGGTGAGTGGTCTTATTTCATTGAACATTCTCTCTACGATCGAAAATTATCATTGCCTTCTCTTCATAAGACATTAGATTTTCCTATTATAAAAACACTAAATTTAATTAAATTGATCTGTATTGTATGAACATAATTAGTCGTGATTACTATAATGCAACATGTACTTGTTACAAGGTCAGTGGATTTCCTAGTTGATAGGCCCTAGACCTTACCCAATCAAGGATATTAAAGGCGTTGATTTACCTTGGACATATAATTCCTTTTAGCCCAATACTCATAACTCTCTTCCACGAACATATGCTTAGTAATACCTTAATACCAGCCTAAAACTCTAATTCTCTTCAATTACTATATGAATATATCATCTTACAACTTTGGGATCCTAGATAAGTTCTTTAACAGTCCTCAACTTTTTTACCACATCCTCCCCCACTTATGGTCCTTCAATATTATGTTCCCAAAATTCATCCCATCATGAAGGAATTATAAATATTTTACCATAAATGAATAAATATGGAGTGATTTTTATTCTTTATTTAAAAATAAATTTTTTAGACAATTTGACCAGAGGAATATTTTGATCCAATGTACCTTTGAATTCAGTTGATAATTCTCTCAACATTCCTTGAATTTTATATATTGTCTATTTAGATTAGACATAAATTTTGAAGTGATAAGATGTAATAACATTCAACACTGTTTTTAGATAATGTTTGAGTCTTTTCCATAACATGAAGGTAAATATCATATCATGATATGATATCATAGATAATGGTAATCCATTAATCCTTGCCACATAATTTACTTATATTCATATGTTTTGGCCATGTGATAAGTCCAATTAAATAATAATAAATTATGTATTTATTATATAATGATCCAAAATGACCCAAATTTAATTTTTTACACTATATAACTTTGTAAGTATACTAAAAAATTCGAATGTGTTTTTCTCTAATTTCCAAGTTTTTATGGGTAGTGGTATCATAATTCCATTAATTTGTTTCCTTTAATCCTTCACATGCTAACATAATAGTCACATTGAGGCAAATTTTGTGATATCAATCGTCATATTTTCTCTCTAATAGTTCTATCAAAGACCTCGAGATATATATTTTCTCTCTAGGTGGATAGATATTGATTATCTATATTCATCACTAAAGAAATCTTTCCTTATCATCATATTGAATGAAACTCATAATTAGGACACACAATATACAAAACCTCACTGATGAATTTTTAACTATGAGGATTTCACATTTCAAATAACTTCAACCATTTTTTGTGACATCATCTATTTGAGCATCCATTATCATCTATAAAATGGATGGGTTTTCAATAATTTTTGAAAAGAATGATTATATACATTCTTTTTTACATCTATGTCAATATTTGGAGAGTCTAAAAATATTGGATGATTATCCATTCTCATCATTGATAGCATCCCATAATCCATTCTACCTGGAGAAACTTCTACTTTAATTAAACTACGATGATGGTAGTGAATTGAGAATTCATAATACATGACATGGTCTAATCCTTGTCTCCACCAACAAGAGGTTATCCATTGTATAGTTTTTCACATGATCATTCAACTATATTTGGGTTTTGGCTCTCACATTATAATTTCTCATCATTACACATCCAAATAAATTTTTTGAAACATAAGTGTATACCATATTGTGTTCCCCACTTATTAGTAATGTAATTTCTGGTGAAATGATGAAACTACTTCTGAACTCATTAATTATGTTTTCATATTCATTGGTCTACACAATAATTGTTACCTTCTGATTTATCTTGGTTTGGTGAGTTGAATAGCATGAGAATTTCTTCAAAAATCATTGGCAGTACCCAGTTAGATAATGTAAAATTGGGATCTCCATTACAGAAGATGATCTGGGCCACTAACCAATTTAAATTGATTCATAAGGCTCCATAGATATTGAATTTATAATAATATCATGCCCTAATATTTATACTTAATCAAACTAGAACTCAAAATTATTTTACTTTTCATATCAATTATCCATTTATAACCGGTTTACAGTTGTGTTCACATGATCCTGGGGTTCCTCTGTTATCTATGAGTATATTATAAAATCATATGTAATGACTACCAATTTTATTTACTTAATATCAATTTAATTTATTAATTATTTCCATGATAATTTATAAACTATTATTTAATCTAGAGGAACCACTATGAGCTCATAGTTTTAAATCAATGTTGGAAATGTAATATTGGGACTATCTAACTCCGTCATCATTAATTGTGGATATAATGATCAGATATATATATTATTGAAACAATTATCCCATCATATCTGATTGAAAAGTACAAATATCCATGATAGGTTATAGTTATTAATTATTATGCTTTTTATCTCACTGTAATCAATGAAGAGGAATCCATTCTTCTTCTTGAGGAAGAGGATTGGTTCACCTAGTGGTGATGAATCAGGCGTAAAAACCCCTATACAAATTATCATATAACATATTTTTCAGTATCTCTTATTAAATAGTGCTCATCATATATGAAACTTTTTATATGGGATGAGATATAGGAAAAATATTGATTGAGAAATTATCTTCTTGTTCATAAGTAAGATCAAGATGTTATTTTGGTAATACATCAATGTAGTCCCCCACAATGGGTATGTCATCAAGAAATATCTTCTACATTATCATAATAACTTGATCTAGGAGTTCCTTCTCATATGGAAATAATATCCACAATTTAAAGGATTATTTTGATCGATATTCATTACCCACATAACACTTTTACAGAATTGGGTGACACTTTGGGATGTGAAGAGTAATCTCCCATCCCCAAAAGATGATGTTGGCTTTGTGTAAATATAGTTAATCCAAACAAAATATGTGTTAAAAAAACATTAAATGATGTTGGAGGATATTTCATAAGTGTTTTATTCTATAAACATTATTTGGGGATGTATAATATAATTGATATAGAACAATTTCCCTATTCACTATTCTCCAAGAAAACTCAACATTCAAATTTCTCAGTAGTGTTTGAATAGTTTTACTAAAAATCAATGATACTAATGTATTAGTAAAACTAGAATCGTATATAATTTTCACTGAACATTAATATATTACTTGAATATGTATTCCCATATCATTTTAGTGTCTATATCAATTATAGTGTTAGAATATTACATTTCACAATGACTCAGAGGTTATCATTGATGACTATCTCATATAAGCATTGGCTTAGGGAATTTTAAAACATAGTTCTCATCTTCAATACAATTGAAAACTATTATTAAATTATTTTAATTGAGTTTAACATTCATTTCTTCTTATTCATTATCAGGATTCTTCCAATCCCATCATCAATAATTAGGTCGATGTTCATCTCTTCTAAATTTGTTTCCTTTCCTTGTTCCTATTATATATTTAAGGTTAAGTTTCTTCCCACACTATTAACATGTGGGATGTTTTTTTGTTAAATCATGGGATTTTTATTTTCCTACACACTTATTAAAATAAATTTTACTCTAAATATCTATATTCCCACAAGAATAGTAGGAATAGTAAATATCCATCTCATCCTTTATGGAACATCCAAAAATGTCCTCTTTGTTGTAAAGGACTCCAATAACAAAATCATTTCATAGACATATCATAAATATCTTAAATAAGTGATCAATCTTAAATTCACTATTTGTTACTATGAATTATGTGTATTGTGAAGTCCATAAAAATTCATCTTATTGTTTCCCCAATATGATTACCTCCAACTCCAAATAAAGATGGAGAGTTTGTGAAAAAATATTTAATTAGAATCATTTTTATGAATATTACCGATTCCATGAAATCAGTTTCCACCATAGACATCATGTTTTTATTATGTTTCCACCAATGGTCATCTTCCCCAATAAAACTATATACTGCCTGGATGAATTTATATTATTCTAAAAATTTATGGAAATAAAATATCATATACATAATGTTAAGTAAGACATTTTATCATCAAGGAAGACTTATTGGGGATTAGAAGATCCAATAATTATAGGAAGACTTTGCCACATCATGGATTCATCAACAACTTTCTATTTATTCATATAAGGTGGGAGTTCCAAACGGTTCATGTAATGATTCATAACATGAGTAAGTTGAGCCAATAATGTCATCATATTCTAGGATATAATTCCCATCATATTTGGAATTTCATAAGGCCAATTATATAATTTACTATAAAATTTTTTTGACACAGTTTCTATTATTTCCCTCCATTAAATAAAAAATTAATATAAAATAGAATTTGAGGGATTTTATACATATCTAGTCATAATATAAAAAGTAAATAGTGAACATTGAACATATAACATATAAATTAATATTATATCCAAGCTTATGATTCAATAGGTTTCAACATAGGTTATCTGTAGTCATAGGGTTATCACTGCGACTCTTAAAATGATTTTACAGTCCAAACCCCAAAAATATCTAGACCATGTTCTAAATCCGAATAATGATACCCAAGCCTTTTATAGATAATATAACATGGGTTTAGTAATAATTATCCCCAAAATAAGAACCAATGATTATAATGACCAGTTTTTTTAAATATTGGGTACATTAAAGGGTAACATGAAACTAAAACAAAAAATAAGTTTATTTTCCTCCATAATGATATCTTTTTTTAATCTCCTAATATTTCATAGGATAAACTTAGGAATAGATAGAGAAAATGTATGATGTAAGAATTCATGTATGGGAATAGACATGGGAATGAAACATGGAACATCAAATATTGGGTCATTACATGATAAAATAAAATAAATGAATCACAATTAATAATATGGAAGAATAACATATGAGACATTTAATCAAATGATCATGGAAAAAATATAATGTGGATGCAATATATAACATGAAATATACATGAGTCAATCTTAGATACAACGACTTTATGAAATTGTAGAAAATGTCCCATTAATGATTTTTTTTAATCCAAAAACCCATACATGAAATATCATTAGACCAAAAATCCATATGGCATTATACGGCTATCTGGGTGCACCCATCATAACATTTTCATTAATATGGTGACCATAATAAAAAGTCAAACATAATAGTTACCCATGGACTGAAATGGGCATCAAAATCAAGTCATTTGGCATATCCAAAGGATTTTGTATATATCAATCTATGAAATAAGGTATTTAAATAATACATGGATATTAATTAATAAAAATTAATAATATAAGAAAAAATATTTTTTCAAATTAATGTTAATTTTTTTAAAAGAAATGGTTAAATTTCCATTATAAATATGATGCCTAAGAGGGGTATTTAGAGAAGTGGTATGGAGTTAATAAAATGGGTTGTGAATAATAATTGACAAAAAACGAAAAGTGAAATAAATAAATTTCCCAATAAAGTATTCGTGTTATTTAGTAATATCATATGTTTTAAAACATATCATTGAGTGATTTGTTAAAAGAGTCAAATAAAATAAATAAGTCCCCTTTAATCTAATTTTCTAAAATAATTGTGAATGGAACATTTAATACATCTATATCCATAATTATTAAAAATTAAATAAGAGTTTTATATATGTGTGAGATTTGTATAAAAATATATAATAGATATATAAGAAGAAATAAGTGATGTGTTTAGGTACATATAAAGAACGTAATATAATGTAAATTTGGAGGTTCTGAAATACCATTTACCTTATGTATGAATGCATTTTGAACATTTAAATAATGTCCTAGTTAAAAAAATTAGATTAGTTAATTAATTATTTCATAGCCTTATATATATTTATTTGATTTATTATAATTTTATTATGGTCATATATGATCATTTAAAATTATTTATAATGTTAATCTTCTTCACTTGGGGAGTGTTGGTTTTTTGGTTTCCTTGTGTGTAAAATTGTGTAAAATTATGGAAATTCCTCTCAATAACGAATAATTTTATATAACATCAATTACATAGTATTAAATCACTTATTGAAGACTCAATTGTCCTATATATTATTTTTTTCCTACTGTGAAGATGATAATTTGATAAAACATTAGTGACATTGTTTAGTTTATTTTGGACATTTTTTGGTCATCGTGAACTATTTTGGTTTCATTTTTTATTATGTCTATATATTAGTTATAGAATATTTAAATTTATAATATAAATATTTTAAATTGGGTTATCTGTAATAATGGTTTTATTACCAAGAATGAATGTGGTAATGGAATATAAAAACTCATTATCCATGGAGACGGTAAATTTCTAAAATTTGGACAATAGTTTTGTTTCTTTAAAGAATTATAGATGAGAAAATGGGTGGAAAGAATATATTACAATACAAAGTTATCATTAAATTATATACACGATATATGAGTTATTAGGATTTTATGGATTTAGGAGGTGAGGGGAAGGTATAGAAACAAATGAAATTACAATACTTGGACCAGAATGTATCCTCATGAATATCACCTCTTTGAAGGGAACAATAGGTACACATAGTTTCTTTTTTTCGACTATATGATCTTGGAGAAGAGTAATAGTCATAGAATAGGAATTGGGTAGAATATTGACATCCTAAAGTGCTTAGATGGTGTGAGGAAGAGGAGTGGTGTGTGTTAATTATAGGTGGAGTACAGGGGTGTTTTTGTTTATTATATACATTTTTTATGTTTTCTATTTAGTATCAAAATTTTTTATTCCTTTGTAGAAATAGTCTAACTGGTTTAGTATATACTGAACTAATTAATTCAAACATCATCCATGACTTAAAAACCCATGTATTTTCCTTATAATTTTAAATAAAATAATTACAGTATTTGAGTATTTAGAAACAAAAAACATTTATTATATAAAATTAAAAACATTTCATCAAAAAAATTAATAATGTGTATATATCATAAATAAAATCAAAATTGAACTATTCTTCTAAATATTTGAAATGTTATTTTTAATTAATATCATCATATATTTGAAAATTATACTTTTTAATATTATAATCATTTTTTTACAAATTTAAAATATAATTATGGTCATAAAAAATTATAATATAATTATTATATAACATACTATTAATTAGTTAAAATATTTTATGAAAATATCATTTCTTTTAAATCATTACATTAAATATAAAATTGTAACTAAATAATTAAGATTTAAAATTTTTTAAAACACAATCATTAATTTGTAAAACGTTTATTTATATATACCATGATATAAATATACATTTTTTATAAGAAACCTACAATTTAGTTAATAATATCACAGTAGAGGTCATTATTCTAATGGCCAACTCATTGTACTTAATGGAAATTTTACTATCTCGATGGTTAGAGTTATAATAGTCAAATATGGTCATTTATTCCAACAAATAATTCTTATTTAATTCAATTAAATATTCAATTAAGGGTATTTATTTATATTCATCTTCAAAATGAATATTTTGCTGTTAACATTATGTTTTATTTCTACATCCTTTTTGTGATTGAGGTTATTCTAGTGCACATAGCATATAACAATTTTCCCATTTTATTAACCTCACCAGGATTCTCACATGTGGTGGGTAAAAAACTAGAATAAATAAAGGAACAAAAGAAAATTGGATATTAATTATAATATATGATATGGAATTACATCCCAATATTACCATTATATAGTCTTCTCCCCTAAAAAAGGTCAAAATATATTGAAATTACCTTTAATTGGATACATAACTATAAAGTCTTCAAATTCACCCTGATTCTTGTGTAGTGTGACAGAATAATTCCATGATAACAACCCAAATAAATCATTTATATAACTAATGAATATTTGAATAATTTATTTTGAATGTATTAAAAAATAAAATTGTAAATAACATTATATCATCCAGGTTATCATGTGCTAACCTGATGGCTATGAACCATAGTCATACCTTTAGTGTCACTATAAAAAATACATGTAATTAGAATCTAGAGACATAATATGAATAATTACAAAAAATATATTCCATTAATGAATAATATTCAAATGTATAACCACTATGTAATCTGAATTGGGTGGCATAATGTAACATCCAAACCTAGGTACCACACACTGGTTCCCAAAGACGGCCAATCACCTGACCATGGGAACACCTCAATGTATAAAAAAGTATTCAAAATAGTATCTAGGGACAAATATATCAACATCGGAATATTATTCCCTCTTTATAAAAATTCACAATATAATAATTTATAAAGAGATAACAAATAGAAAATAACTCACAACTAGAACAATATAATAAATATAAAAACTAGAATGACATGGTAAACCATAACTGAATTCAATTTCCATACCTAAATAATAGACATGTCATAAAAAATAAGTTACATGTATCCAAGTGAATACCCAAAATAAATAAACTAATAAATCCTGCAAGAGTGTCCTAACATGATGTTTGGTTCTATCATCCATGCTCAATCCCAATTAAAACAGCCGACAAATGGACCTTTCCCTTATCATGTCATACAAAAATGATATTTATTTGGGGACAGATCATGAAACCTAAGTTTTTTGTGAGTACAACTTTGTAGACATCACAAATGATATCTAATAATCTATCTAGTCAACCACAATATATAATGTTGTATAAAGAATAATATATAAATCATTAATTAAATGGTTATCAGATTTCAATATTTTTTCAATTAACCACATAATTTCTCTCAAAATTACAATGATACCCAACTCAAAAATTCCTTCTTGAAACCATTCAAGAGTCTGAACCATATCACATAGTGTACTTTCCATTGTTATCAACAGTCATTACATTATCTATTTCCTTACAATCAATAACACAGCTAATTGGATCTATAGTACAGTACAATCATTTTTGGCCTATGACACAATGGATAGGTCACTGAGGGTATTAGATTAATTAGTGCATGTCCAAATAACCCATTCATCAAAAATTCACACAATTAGGATTTTCGAGATGCAGTCCATATCCCACTGTCATTATCACATGCATCCCACTAATAGTATTTTGATGAATCAGTCCTTGTACCACACTCATTATCACATTCAATAATTTTTGGGTCTAGAATGACATGTCTTAGTATCCCTCAGGAATATTGATCATTAGTGTGTTCCCGACACCAAATTTATAAATAAATAAATTATATAACATGTAATAATGTTATTCATCAATAAACCACTCATAAACATTTCACATAATAGTTTATGATTATAATAAATAAAAAAACATGGGTTAACAATTTAATAAAGATGACTAATATAGAAAATTACTCATTTATTAATTTATCAAAATTAATTCACATATCCCATTAACTATTCATTATTAATCCAAAAATCCCTTTAATCCCATTACTAATAAATCCCATTAATAAAAATGAAGTAATAACACAATCCATTTTAATTGACCAAATCCACAATTACAATATCCCATCATTTCCAAATTCACATCCTCCCATTAATTGTAAATCAAATTAAGTAATCAAACTAAACCTATTTCCATTTATTAAATTTCATCAGATTAAATTATAACATGGAAAATCAATTAAAAATAAATAAATTCCATATGAAATTTCCCAATAACATAAATTGGTATTTCCTAATTACGTACAAATAAATAAATCAAGAGTATGGGGTATGAAATTTGGCCTACCATCCCGATAATCGTTGATGAGAATTTTCCAATGGATTCCCTAATTTTAGTAGAATGATCTAAAATTTGATTTATGAGACCAAGATCAAAAAACAAGATCCTTGATCATAGAGATTAGATCTATCAAAACATATATCAAGATCCATATGTAATGGAGTAAATAATATGTTCAAAGGATGAGATAAATATGGGATTGAGAGAGGAAACCAATAGGGACATGATATCATATTGGGAAAGGTTTAGGTCACTAAAAATGATCAATGGTTCACCAAAAAAGAGTTTTTAGGCCCTTGAAATCCATCTAGGAAACTATAAAAAATGATAGAAACTAGTCAGGGTTGGCATTGAGTGTTTAGGTATATAAAATGTTGATTTCGGAAATTTTAATGAATTTCAATGTGGTTATATTTTCTCAAATGGTTTTTTATATATGGTAAACAGATTTCCCAACCATTCACCTAACTATATGCCTCCTCTAAGTGGTAACATAGTACTAATAGTTGTACTCGATGTTAGAAAACCCATTCACCAACAATGTTAATCCCGTCTATTTAGTTTTGCAAAGATTACTGGAATTAGTTCACTATTTTGGAAAATAGTGTGCCAACCATGAAATGCACTTCTTCTTTAAAAAAAATTCAAAATTTTCCCTAAGTTTAACTACAGTAAAATTGAAAAAAAAACAAAAACTAATAATAAGGTAAAATATTACATTAAATGAATGTATGACATCCCATGAAATGGTTGGGATCATATAATATCTAAATCATAAAACATCCCATCCCCGAGCATCACTCCCCTACATCACAAAGAATATGCGTTAAAAAGAAGGGGGCAGTGAGCATACATATCTACATAACTATTTTTAATTTCTTCCGTAAAAAACATGATTAAAAACAACATGAAATATTAGCACATTATTTGACCACAACATTTCTTGAATGTGATTCCACCCTCAAATCCAATGATCCTGAAGGGGTGCATCGGTATCAAGATCAACATCATCATGATAATTCACTTTAGATGGTTTATAGTGATAAATATGATGTTATGACACCAAAAAAACTTCAAACATTTCACTATACCATACAGTATGAACCAATTAGTCTACCAACAACACAATTCCCTCCCCAGTCTCAAAAGGACCAATAAATCAGGGAAACTATATTCCCAATCTCCAAATCGTATGTTGATCCAATCATGAAAACACTCGTTGTAACACATGATCACACTCTATAAACTTTTGGATTCATCAACATCTTGCAGCATGGGAATTTTATATACTCTAAGTTGTATCTAAATTCTTCTAAATCAAAATAACCCTCTATAACTTCTTTTATATGAGACAAGGTACATACAAATCTTACTCACCTACCTCTATCTAATGTAGTGGTGATATGCATGGCCTAATGTAAATTCCCTCATATGGTTCAATATTAAGAGTTCAATTATATGAATTATTATCAAAATACCCCACAATTGCATAATGTATCTCAAAAAACAATCCAAGGTCTAGAACACAATTTGGTAGCATAATTTCAATCACATTAATAGTACATCCAATCTCACCATATGTTTATGGGTTAAATTCTATACTCAGAAAAAAATGCATAACTAGAGCCTTCTAAAATCCATTCCTATAGAAAAATGTAAACATGAATTACAATCTAAAACTATACACAAGGTTACCCTATGCAAACAGATGATCACCCAAATATTAAAATCCTTCCATCTAATCTATTTTGGAAGTCTCCCATATAAGCACGAAATTGGACAATTTTATAATTCATTTCACAACCATCTAAATAGAGTCAATTTTCAAGGATTCCTCAGGTTACCCACCAAAACATCCATTACAATATCCTCCAACTTCCATTCTAAAATGTGTAACATCTATAGTAAACCACCATGTCATTGATTCTAACCCTTCATGTTTTTTAAAGGATTACCACCATGTAAGTAACTCTAAAATATCATGTTGGATTTCATTCCACCATTACGATATGAATATGTCACATTACATTTTGCTCAAACCTTGACGCACCATTAACCTCAAATCATGAAAGATAGGAATCATCTTCTCTAACATACTTTTAGGAACACTTATCACCCTAGATATAGATGATTCCATCGTCATTTATAGTTCAATATGAAGGTGACCCCATAACATCAAAGATTTCTGTCAAGTACATACATTTAACATCCTCAGACTATCTATCTATAATCCAACTCAAAAGTATGGTATCCACTAAAACATAAATAAGAGTCTTCTACAACTGACCCTCATGAGACACAAGTTTCATCTCAACCAGTATGTTATTACATTCCACCCATAGATAAAATCTTTATCTACTAGAGTAATTTTTTTACCTATATAGAGTTTCATCTGTACAATTTCTATTTCGGAGCACATATATGAGAAAAAAAAATAAATGCATATACATACCAATATACACTATCAATGATTCATGTATCATTGAGAAACAATGTACTTTAATCTCTTATGATAAATATAAAAAAATATACTTTTCAATCAATACATATATTTTAAAAAATTAATAGGAAAATATATATATATAACTAATTCATGGTAAAAAATTGGTTAGTCCTATTTATGTGTCCTCAACTATCGTGAGCTATATGACACCGCATGATAACCGAGTATCAACACTTCTCCAAGAATGATATCATATGTGTTGCATAACATAATATACTCCATCCATGGACCATGTAAGATCATGGTCGATGTAGTAGTATATAATTTGTTCATATCTTATAATGAATTACCACTTTCTAAAGAACATTTAGACATACCTCCCTTATTATTCCATTCTTAATATGAGTTTACCAAGAAATAATGGTACTGGACGAGATAATGATAATATCCTAATAAAACAAGAATACTGGGAATATAAAAAGCATTCTCATCCTTTTCCTCAGAAACAATTGCTTTTATCTTCTCTGATTACACTATCACGCCTTCTTTTGATATGATGTGGTTAAAGAGATGTTCCTGATTAATCTAGAATTATCACTTTGATAATCTAGTGTATAGCTAATTCTCACATAGATCACTAAATATATTTTCAGGATTTTGGGCATGATCATCTTTATTTCATTGATTATATAGAGATGTAATAGAAAAATAATACAAAACATTAATCTAGGTGCGGGTGGAAGAATCTTTTCTTCAAGTCCATAATCATTTCTGGTGTGATTTCGAACCTGAATGGCAACATGAAACACTCATATAGGCTATACCTGAATTTTAATGTACTTTAAGGTATATCAGAATGTCAAAATCTAAACTTATGATACCCTTAACTTAATTAAATCTTATAGAAGACATAATATCATCTCAACAAGTCCAATAGATCATCGATATGTAGAAGAGTATATTGATTTTTACTATTCATCTAGTTCAACATCTTGTAATAAACAGATTAGCACAAATTTTTATCATCCATCATGGAAAAAACACTGGTTTACCACAAGGTGTTGTACATGGATAGTTAAATACATTCCTCATCAACTCTTCCAGTTGATTCATGATCTCTTCATGCTCTATTGGTGAAATCCAGTAACATGGAATAGAAAGTGGCTCAACCCTATCCATGATCTCAAATATAATTTGAACACTTCGCTAAGGGAGTATCCCTAATAAGTCTTTCGGAAACATGTCCTAGAACATAATCACTAGGTATGGATATACATTATTCTTTACATCAAAATCATCTAGCAACAAACTATAAACCTAGGTAGTGATCTCCCCATGTTGTGGAAGAACATGCCCGGTATGACCATCCATCTTATCCCATTATCCATGGTGAATCTATTTTTTCCCACATGAGATATAAAATTCACTTTCCTAAATAACAATATATGTGGTCACAAAATGCCACTAACTAGTATATACCCATAATTAGTTCAAATCATAACATATCCATAATATAAAGATTCCAAATGAAACAATACTCCCATAACAATATAGAACTTCATTTACATAATCCAATGTATATGGAAAATACGCCCAAAGGTGTATCTATATTCCAATCCCTGGTCACAAAATCTACTTCAAACCTTAATCCATTCACATGTTGTGCAGATACAACAGAATGATAGGCTATAGTACTACATAAAGAACTCGATAGTGTTGATTCTTCATGAATATTACGTATTACTATAAACGATCCTACATCTCTATCCATTTATTGGATGAATTTAATGAAATTGATGTTTTCCTCTTCCAAGAAATGAAATATGTGTCCTATGAGTCACACCACCCTACTAATATGGGCACTCTTACCTAGAAGCACCCTGTTAACTACCTCTACCATCACAACTAGTTTAAATCTTTATTCCATAATGATGTGGTGTAGAATACACCCTTAGTATAATCTGGTTATACCTAGAGGCTCAATCATTACACATCTATCATGAGTTATAGTAGAAACTCTATAGATATTTCATCCCTCTTCAAGATTAGTATTCAACTAGTTGTTAGAGACAATACATACAAAATTAACTCATCCAACCACATGAGGGGTAGGTTACTCCTGTGAGTTCCTTTGTGAATGAACCATCATCATTGATACTCTTCTTTCTATCACCATGGATGGAATTATTATAGATATTCTTCCTACTCTTAGAGGACATACCTCATGACCGACCAATATGGTCCACCTAATATCCACAAGGACCCTATTTCAGGTTCCCCTCATAAATGATAGCATGATTCACCACATCAGAGAGCAATTTCATCTGGATGATATTCTATTGGGACTTAATCATTCATTTAATACAATCATGAAACCATTTCTCCATGATCTAATCACCTACTTCCAAATCGATAGAAATGAAATGAAAATCCATGAAGTAATCTGCATAGTCCAAAAATTACATAATAACCTTTCTCAACATCATAAACTCTTCTTCTCTCTCATATGTGACCAATCTAGGGTAAAACAACCTCATTGAAATTCTACAAAATTTAATTCCGCACTATATTCTCTAACATTTCATATCAAGTCTTAATATTTTACCAACTATATTGTTGACCAAATAACATGTAAACGCAAAAATTTTCACTCTTCTTAGTAAGAGTCTATAAGTGTTCAAGTGTTTCTAGATAGGCTCAATTCATAACACTACTACCCCGGGTCCACTGTTTGTAGTTAATAATGGAGGAAGATGAAACTAAAACTCTTGTATTAGTTCAGACAGACTCTTCACAATCCACAAAACGTATTTTCCCATAAACATCAAGTATTGAGTAGAGTTATCATGGAACGGCTTCACAACTTCACCACCATGGAAGTATTGGGGACTCACATTCCACTTCTTGAAGTCCATTTACATCTATATCCCTCTTTTAATATTATTAGAAAAAATCATCTTGGAAGAATATCTATAAAAATACAAACACACAACATAGCACAAATTTCAAAAAGATGGCACATTTGACAAGAGGGATTCACATAATGGCATAGCAAGTCATCCCCCTTTCCCACCACATGATCAAAACATAGGCGCTAACACTAACATAAACTTCCTACATTGAGGTCATGGTTGAAAATTGTAAACACATTCTCACTAACCTAGTTTCTCTTTATACACTTGTTTATCCATTTGAATATTTCATATTTATCATCATTTAAAATGTTTTATTTCAATATTAGGAACATTATTCAATTTAATTACTCAATAAAATAAACACATTTCAATTCCAACAACTTTAAAAAAATTCAATTATTTCAATACATACCTAAAATGAAGAATGTGACAATAATTCATGAGTTCCAAGAATGATTCATTCATACTCAAATAAAATTTCATACTTAACCACGGGTAAAATCATTGAAAATCAATAAAACAATAGTCATATTACACAACAAGTGCACTTGAGAAGGTGAAAATGCATCCAATTTTAAAAACTAAGAATAATAAGAACAATCCCACCCCTATAAGTGGGGTTTCCCCGTACAAGTTGTAGCTACTTCCATGAAATATATTAGCTCCAACGACTGACTCATCCAAATAGAATATCTAACTTTCCCAAATTGTTAAAAAATATAATCAAATAAAACTCATTTAAAACCACTTTGTAACTTCCTTAAATATATTCCATAAATTTATTCTCTATGTCAATATGTACAACCCCAGGTGCCCCTCCCCATACACCAGAGGTGGAAGACTATTAGTGATGGAAGAATATATCAACATGGGGAGACTATACTATATTTCTCAATTTAATTACTGGGATTTACGCATGTCTATTTTTAGAAACTATTTTGGGAAAATTTTGAGACCAGGAATTAAGGAAAAGTGTTATTATAAGGCCCGTTGTTCCTGAAAACATTTGGTGAAGAATATTATGTTTTTAATAGAATATGTGCATTGATTTCATTAAAATGTGGAATATCATTTAAATATGTGTTCAGGTCCAAAACATGAGTGAGCCTTTTAGCTCATAATAGAGGCCTTACCCTAGGCGCGACCTTACATTGATATACGAGAGTCATTTAAAGAATATGTTAACAACGAGGTTACCATAAATTTAACAATTAAATAAAATTATATTATATTAAATCCTAATAAATCATGAATGGTGTCTCAAATTAGAAATAGGAGACAACCTTTAAGTTGTTAATTTTTTGTTTTCCCAAGGAGAGGACTAACTTTAGTCGGCACGGGTCAGCTATGAAAAATAGTTCTTGGATGATTTAGTGGATAAAATAAACTAAGAATTAATTTTATATTTACATTATGTAAATGAAACATGACTTTTTCATTTAATGGAAGATCTAGGAAGTGATCCATGTGTAATATTATTTTCATGGAAGTTCCCTATGAGATTTGGATGGATATATAAGAAAATTCTATTAGCAGTGATGAAAAACACAAGAATCAGAGATCGTTCCTGGCAGATCGCCAATGAAAATCAATAATCTACTATGAATGATCCATATTCCCGGTAAGGATTTTTATTTTGGATTTATTTTTTTCATTATTATTTCCATTATGACCATGGATTACAGCACAAATTGATTGATCTACAGTTCGATTGTCATTATGGGATGGTTAATTTGTTTGGGATTATTAGATGATTAAATTATCCTCTTCATTTCTCATTATAGTGAGAAAATTTTGAGGACGACATGAATAATGGACTAGTTTCATAATTTATGTGTTTTATTGACATCCCCCCAATGTTGTTGGTGTTATTCATCATTATATCCTTGTGATCTCTTTCTGACTAGCTGGGAAGATTCAAATGTGATTGGACCCCCAGATTAGAGGATAGAAGAAACAAAGGCTAGATCAGTTTAGATCAGGACACAAAGATCACTATGGTGTTCTCATTTAGGATATTGGAGAACCGAAGGAAGAACAAAGGATTTCATATTTAATGGAACTTGTGGCATGAATTTATTAGTGGTGCATGGGGGAGTGACATGTTAGGCGTTGTGTAGGATTTGGCAGGGCGTCTCAAATATGGCTGGAATCCACATGACGTGGAAGGGTGGCCGCATGGACTAGATGCAGTCACCATGGGTGAAAATGTGAGCATGAATGGCTCGTCATGTTGACTCGGTCAGGTTATCAGGCTGGGCTGGGCTGAATAGTCGGGCCTGAAATTTGGGTCAAGCATAACGAGAACTGGTAGGGCCAAGTGGGATGGGGAAACCATGCAGATGAGGTTGGACCCAGTGGGTCGGGTCAGACATTGTGGGTCATGTGGATCGGTTCATCCTTTGGGGTCGAACTAGGCTACATTCTATGTTGGTGAATGAGAGTGATCCACTTTCAACCAACCTTCCACATGGTCATGGTAGTTGGAAGTGTGTTTGTCTACTGCGGTAGCTCGAGTTGTCTCAACATGGACAACCACCACGGTCGGTCCAAATCCTAGTGAACCCCCTTATGAAGTTTTCAAACTACAAGAACATTCAAACCAAACATCCATTTTACAGGATGTATGTGGAATTCTGACCCTAGCAATAAGACAATGATTTCAAGATATCCTAAGTGGGTTTAGGAGGGAGTGTGAATACGAAAAATGGGCTTGAAAATTGACTTATCCTAGAATGAGGGTTCTTTGAGAAAAAATGTGTATGGTTGGATATTACCAATATAATTCGTGTCTTATAGAGACTATGTGTCATATAGTGACTATGTGTATTATGGATATTGGGTGCCTTATAGAGACTATGTTTCATTTGGAGACTCTTTGTCTTAATGAACATATTTGTCTTATTTAATTGTGTATATCTTGATGTTCTTAATATAATTCATATAATGATTTATTTGTGAAGATATGAATATGAATTCTTTTTTTATTTAATTTTGTTATTGAATGGTGGTATTCAATGGTGGTATTGCTTCATTGTATTTTCATTGTGGTATTATTTCATGGTATTTCCTTTGTGGTATTCAATTTGGGTATTCCTTTGATGTATTTCCATTGTTATACTTCCTTTTTTTAATCCTTTTTGGTTTTAGGGTGTCCTACTGACTATTTTTTTACTCAACCATGCACATTCTTTTTCCCCACATATCATGTTTTTGCAGAGGATAAACACTATCAAAGAGTTCTAGGTAGACTAGGACCAGGTAGTGCCTTGTGACACGGCATAGGCTGAGGAGTGTTCTAAAATCTTTTCCAACGACAGTCCTAGTACTTATTACATTAATGGTTGGAAATATGGTTATAGAATCATTTCTTTTGATGGTTTTTTCCTCTTACCATTCATATGTAGTCACTATTATTCTTTGTTTGAGGGATATCATGGTTTTTAGGAATATTTAATTTAGTTTTTTTACAATTTAGAATTTACAGCCTGGAGATGTGTTCTTGGGTACATGTACAATTGGATAATGCCTCCCATTTGTGGGATATGCCAACTCGGTTGTAGTCACCATCCCCATGCAAATTAGAGGCAGGCATGTGGTGGAAATATTATGGGCCCCTATAGAATGGGTCCCAATAGATTCATATCAAAGGTTGTCGGTTATTTTTAGCAGAGAGAGTTTGTGAGTTTGGATTTTGGAAATATTCTATGTATTTTGAGATAGATTTTTAGTCCTAGGAATGTAGTGTTGGTTCTATGTCAGACTTATACATACTTTATGATTACATTCACCTAATGTTCAACCCAATACATTAAAAAAGTTATTTTAGCGAGCATAATGGTGCATGCATCATATAGTTATGGGTTGTGTCTTCCTTGTCATTTATGACTCATCTCTCTGCTTATACATTATTGAACATGGTATATCATATTCTATTATAGGGTTCCTCCCCATAGACAGACATCCAGGAGTCCATTATTTGGTACTGAGGATGATCCACCTAAAGAGAAGGCTCTGGTACAAAAGAATGTATTATAGATTGAACTTCCTAGTTATTTACCAACTATACCACAAATCATCGAGCATTAGATACTGTTTGAACTAACATTATAGGATGCATGTACCCTGATCGGGTGTCATGAGTTTCAAATGAAGGGACATCCTATGTTTAGGGGCTGAGACAGACCCCCTTGATGCTGAGATTTCACTAGAGTCAGATAATAGTGTCTTTGGCATTATGAGGATGCCTTTCCACCAAATGGTAGTCCTTACTGTGAGTCTTTTCCAAGGATCTCGAGGGCGATAGTGAAGCATAGGGACCCAGAAACCAGATCAGATTATTCTCTCTTGGAAATAATTAGAGCATTTATTTGGAGAGGATTTTTTCTGTCCACATTTTCATCGGTGAATATACAAGATATTTTACATATGCAGCAGGGCAGTTAGACTATGGTAGTGTATTCAGTTAGATTTACTAATCATTCATGCTACTAAATGGATATGGTATGGGACTTGTCCTTCTGGGATAAGACTATAATATGGTCTTATATATAGAGATATTGGTCTTCATTAAATCCTTTATCAGTCTTACTTATGATGGAATAATTGAGAGATCCCTCTTAGTAGAGAGCTTTCTAGGGGACCATGAACCAGTTGTGGGAGCTACTAGCAGGAACCAAATAGTTGATCCCTTTGTATAAGGTAGATTACGATATTCTTAGGAACCCAATCGGGTCACGATCATCAAGAGATGATCCAAAGACACATGATCTGTGGTGTGTGGCTCCCAGTGCAACTCATGTAAGCTATGGGACATGTTGTGGTACTCATGTGGCAGTTTGGCACATCTGGAGTGAGATTACCTAACCCATTATATGACCGATCAAGAGATGTCTAACTGACACTAAGACCGAGAAAGAGGCGGTTTAAGGGAGTTTATCTTGTTGCATGACATAGAAGGAATGTAGTTTGGGTGGAAGGAGGTGGTCATTAGTTCGAGCTATTACTGCTGCCTCCCCCATGTGATCGACAACAGGCTTAGGGAGCTGGTGGAAAGGGATGATGTCGGCTATATGTAATAGAGGCTTATGACCATGACTCTCTATGGGTGATTAGTGGTATGATATGTTTCTTTTCCACATTAGCTGTTTTTTGATAAAAAGATTTTTCCATAATTCATTTCTTTCCAGGAACCTTTATAGAGACATAGCTATTTCAGTTGAACTGTGGAGTTGACCATTATTCTTAGAGACTCCTACGGGAGGTGTTTCTATGATCACACACCACTGCAGACTGTGTGACCTTACTCTTGGAGAAACAATTTTTAGTTGGAATCCCGTGGTAGTGGAATTATGGCATTAGAATTTAATTCTCGATATATACATATTATCCACAGTTCATGCTCAGATTGAATACATTAGGCATAGTGTATAGTGAGTCTACAGTGAAGGGACCATGTTTTTTTGTTTTTAAGTGAAAATAAAATGTAGGAAACAAAAGATGGAATCACACATAAGAGGGTGCATCCAATGACTCATTCATTGAATAGCATGACCCTAGATGTTGTGAATGATTTGAGTCTATATTTTCATGTAGTTGTGGAATAGTACGATGAAATATTTCTTAATAATGCTCCAGGATTACATCATTTCATTGAAGAATACTAATGCATTTATCTATACCCTGGTATGGAACCAATGTATACACCTACATAATGGATGGAAACCTCAATGATTCATGAGCTAAAGTTATAGTTGGAGGACTTGTAGAGGATGGGCTTTGTGAGACCTAGTGTTTCACCCCTAGTAGCCCCAGTTTTGTTTTCTAAGAAAAAATATGGTAACATGAGGTTATATGTAATATTCTAGATTCTTAAATAGTAGACCGTGAAGAAAAATTATCCAAAACCAAGGATCGATGAACCCTTTGATTAGATAAAAGTGGTGAGGTGGTTCTCGAAGATTGACCTCTAATCGGGCTCCCACGAGTTACGACTACGATATGAGGATACACAGAAAAAGGTTTTTAGATGTTTTTATAGCCAGTATGAGTAATTGGTGATGTTTGTTTCCTTAATTAATGTCCCAATAGTGTTCATGTAACTCATGAAGTAGACCATTCATCCTTACGTATACTATTTCATTGTATTCTTCTTTGGAGAAATGATTGTGTACTCAATATCAGAAGTGGAGCAAAAGAGACACTAGAGGATGGTCCAAGACACACTCCATTAAACATGCATTATATGAATCCCTCAACTATATGGTATATATTAGAGTGTAATATTTTATAGGACACATTATATTATAGGATAGAGTTTTAGTGGATCCTATATTGATTCGGGATGTTTTTTCTTGGAAGCCACCCAAGAGTGTAACTAAGATATGGAGATTCCTTGGTTTTGATGCGTAATATTGGAGTTTTTTACATAATGTTTGCAAAGGAAATGAATCCTTGATAATATTAAAATAAATCGTATATCCTTTTTCATGGATGGTTAAGTTCTAGGATGGGTTTAATCATTTGAGATAGATATTTAGGAGTGCTACCATACAGATATTTCCAGAGGAGGGTACAAAGTATATAGTCTTCTGGGATGCATCAGGAGTAGGGATTGTTTGTGTCTGGATGTAGGTAAAAATAGTAATTGTTTATGTTTCATTCCAATTGAGACCACATTAAATGAACTACATGACCCATGATCATGAGTTACAATTGGTATACTTTGTATTGATGATTTTGCGACACTGCCTGATGGGTGAGAAATTTATCGTATATTGTGACCAAAAGGGTCTAATGTATATATTCTCATAGAAGGATTTGATCATCAGATAGAGGAAATGTATTAAGTTCCTACAAGACTTTGACTTTGATATTTTCTATAATCCTAGGATAGGGAATGTGGTGGAAGATTCTATTAGTAGGATATCTAGTTCACAGTTGCTGAATGAGGAATCAAGGATGTTGGCATCGTTGGGGATATCCTTTATGAATGGGGATGGAGTAGCTTCCCTCCAGTCAATGGTTTTTACTCTTCCACTATTATAGTTAGTTAGGTTGGCATTTCATGGGGAATCTGAGTGCGAGACATTATTTTCATAGATGCCCACATTGAATTCCCTAGATGGATATTTGAAATGTGGGGAGAATATTGTTCTTTTCAAAGGGTGCACAATAGTACCAATCACATTGAAGGAGTAGTTTTTGATGGACTTCCATGCATCACCTCTCGTGGAACATCTATGTGTGGGGAAGATGTACCAGTACATCCTAAATCATTCTGTGGGGACCAGGATGAAGAATGGAGTTGTAGAGTTTGTTTCATAATGCCTCACTTTTTAGTAGGAAAGGTAAGATGATTATGTTATAGTGAATCTCGGTCAACCCCTTGAGGAGATGGAATAGTAGAGGGATGGGATATCGATGGATTTCATGACAGTTTTACCACAAAATTCAATGGGACATAATACCATCATGGTGAATATGGACCAACTCACCTTGTCGGATCCCTTTCATGCTATTCAGGAGTAGTGTTCAGTCGAGATCATGGGATGCCTCTACAAATATGAGATATTTTGACACCATGGAGTTTCATGACGATTGTCTCAAATCATGATGCTCGCTCTACATCCTGGTTGTGGATGGGATTTAATGAGACATTTGGGACTCAGATATGCTTAAAAATAGAATTTCTCCCCCATATTGAAAGCAAGACTGAGCGGACCATTCATGTTTAGGAGGATATGCTTCAGGCATGATTATTGTATTTTTTCCATTGATTGGAATATCAACTACCACTAGTGGTGTATGAATACAAAAATATATAATACAACACCATTTTATGGAAATATCTGAGGCCTTGTAAGGGAGACCCTATGGGTCGCCACTTTTTTGGACTGACCATGAAGATCCATCACTCATGGGCCTACAGTTGGTGAGAGCTTTCATAAAGAAGGTGTAGATCAATAGGAAGAAGAAGAACACTCCATAGTGCTAAAATAAGTGTTATGTTAATAGGAGGTGGAGGCCATAAGATACTGAGAAAGGACACCACATTTTCCACTGAGTCTCACCTCAACATAGATTATGGAGATATGGCTAGGTTGGCAAGATATCTATGAGGTACAACATACCATTATTAATTCTTCATCGATTTGGTGTGGTGGCCAACCTCATAGCTCTACCACCACTGTTAGAGAGAGAACATGACTCCTTCAAAATATCACAGCTTAGAAGGTATTGCATGACCCATCAAACACCATGTACTAGGGTGAGTTGTACATCAAGGATTAGATATATATGGCAGATTACCAAGGGGAGATCAATGATTGGACGGTGAGGATAGTACATGGGTGGTAGATTCATTTGGTTCTTGTATGGTTGCAGTATAGGAATCTCTAGGGGGGAACATAGGATTGGGAGGCTCAAATTATTTCAGAATACCCTATTTTTCATTAAACCTTGATATGTATGTTATGGATGTATATCCCTATGGTAGGCATAATTTAATGACTTTGATTTTCCTAATTTTTTTTTAGAAATTATTTGAAAATATTAAAATACCATGTGCTGAGATGAAATATGATTTTGAGTCCCACTATTCCCGAAAAAATTGTTGACCATTATTTTGTTTTTAGTAGAATGCACCATCATATTTTTAGAAAATGTGTAATATAATTTAAATTGGTTTTGGACCAAAAATAAATGGGCACCGTTGAGGTTATAAGGATGACTTTACCCATGGAATGAACTAACATTGTTCATCACTGATCATAAGAGGAAAAAGGAAAAAAATACATAACATAAAATAAAATACTAAATAAAATTATTTTATTTTAAAAATACTAATAAATCATGAATGGTGACTCATATTGGTAATATGAGGCCATGGTTGAGTTCGTAATGTGGATTTTTCCCTTGTAAAATCCTAACATCGTCCAAAAGATGTTACCTATGAAAAATATTTTTTAAATGTTTTAATGGATAAAATAAACATTGAGTTGAATTTATTTAACATTATTTTTACTTAGTGATAGTTTTTCCTTTAAATGGAGATCTATGTCGAGACACAATGTTAAGATCAAAACCATACATATTCTTCGGAGGCTCTAGAGAGAATCCATCGGCAAATATCTTAGTAGAGGAAACAATCATCGGGATTAGAGATTTTTCTTGATGGATCACAAATGAAAATAAATCCTTGATAGAAAACGATCCATATCATAAGTGTGTCATTTTATTTATGATTAATTTTCCCCATTCCATATTCCATGATGAACACGAGTCAATTAAAAAATGGATTGATCATTTTTTGATCATCATTATGGTATGGATTATTGTTGTTGGATTATTGGGATATTAGTTTATCATATTTGATTATCATTATAATGAGAAAAAAATAAAGTATTACTTGTTAAAAGGAAAAGTTTTATTTTTAGGGTGTTCTTGTGAATTCTATCCCCCGTTATCGGCATTCTTCAATATTGAATCCTTGTGATATAGACTCAACATGTAGGAAGGATTCAACCATGATCAAACCATCGGATTAGAGGCCAGAAGAAACATTTTTCAGATCTGTGTTGCTCATGAATCGAGGATCATATAGGTTATTTTAAGTTTGAGAATGGAGAATCAATGAAATAAAGCCAGAAAAAATAGATAAGTATACTATACATTGCATGATGAGCAGGCCGGTTAGATGGGTTGGACCAGTGAGGAGGGATAGGCCCAATGGGCAGGGTCGGCTCAGCGGACCAAGTCAGACCCAACATACCAGGTCTGACCTGAATGGTCAGGGTGGACTTAGGTCTAACATTGGGTGTCTAGACTGAGCTTCCAGGAACGATTGACCATGGAAAGAGATAGACCTAGTAGTTGACCGTGACGATCAACAATGACGGTTGGTTCACAGCCCCTTGAACCCCCTTCTAAAATATTCAAATTGACACAACATTCAAATAAGAAGTTTATTTAAAATGTTTTCTGTGGAATTGGGAACCACATGACGAGATGTTAATTTTGATAGATATTATGTGTGGTTTTGTAGGAGTTTTTACATGACCTAATGTATTGAGTAGTGAGTACTCAAGGAACATGAGCGCTTTGAGAAATCAGTTTTGTGTATAGTTGTGACCTAGAGATTGTGTGTCTTATAATGACTATGTTCCTTATAGATATTGTGTGTCTTATGGATAATGTGTTCCTTATAGACACTCTTAGCCTTATTAAGAATGTGATTCTTACTATATTGAGTATATCTTGTTGCTAATGATATATTTTTTTGTAGACATATATTATTGTGGAGATAACATTATATTCTTTTGTTGTATTCATTTATGGTAATCTTTGGTGGTATTCAATTATGGCATTTCCATTTTAGTATTTATTCGTGGTATTTCTGTTATAATAATCCTGTATTTCATCCCTTCATGTTATATCATTTGTGGTATTAAAAGAAAGCCGTTTCTGACGGCGCCTGATTCTGAGGCCTGGTGTGCTCGGAATCATTTTCCGAAGATTGGCTCCGGTACGTTCAGTGAACGAACGAGCGGGTTTTCCTAACTTTTGATCTAGTGCATGGAATCGATATCTGAGGGCACCGATGGAATCGCAGCGCCGGTAATTTCATAGAAACAAGTTTTCCGGAGTTGCGTTTGCTCGGGTGTGGTTTTTTTAATTTTTTCGGTTAAGTAATGGAATAAAATAAAAGTGGTGCAACCAATTTTATTTTATTTAAGGAAGTGTTAACCTAGGAAAAGTGGTTGAGTGGGAACCACATCCTAACTTATCCACTAGGTAGGATATTAGTGGGGTGGGGCCAACAGGATCCCCACCCTTTCAACTTCCTCAACCCCTCCTTTATTTCAGAAACACACCCGCACCCCCCCTCAATAAAGGAAATTCAACTCATGCATTTATTTAAATATTAAACGCCTCTATTAATTGGGCGGTTTAAACATTGCAATTAAATTCAATTAATTGGTTGATTCAATTTTTAATTTAAAAGACGTTGGCTTGTGTGTTAACAAAATAAGCCAAGTCTTATTTTTTTTGGCTTGTTGTGTTGAGTTTTTGGGAGAAAAAGAGGAGTCTTGGAGTTCTTATTTCTTCGTCGAAGAATGCGAAGAAGGCTCCATCTCCGATGAAGAACTCCAACCTCCAACGATGGATGATGTTGAGAGACGCCTTCCTCGGAGATCGATCACCCAACGTGCATCTCCTCGTTCCCTCTTTCCGCGTCAAAGGAAGGGAGACACCGTTCCTCCACGATGCGACGATCCTCTTCTTTCGCGATGATCAAATCCGCGGCATCCCTTTCCGCGGCAAACCTCATTCGACGACTACGCTCAAGGTAGGGGTTTAATTTGAGAATATTAATAATCTTCTGGATTGTTTTCCTTCTAAAGCAAGAAAACGGATCTACTCATTATTAAGTTGACCTCCAAAAGTTTTTTTTGTGGGTTTTGAATTCCCTTTTTATTTTGGAAAACACGTAGGGAGATTAATTCTTTTTTTCCTGATTACTTCCAACGCTATTTATCGTCCTTAATTGAGCCGCCTGATATCACAACAACAGAAGGATGTTGGACCACACGAACATGGCCGACCCTCCTCCCCCCCTTGGTTGTTTGATCTGTTGTGGCACGTGTAAGCCGGCGCCGTACCTTTGCACCGTGCAGAAGCTATGTGTTTGGATGAAGAAGCACAGTGTCGTCGCGCCGCACCATTGAAGGAAAACAAGTCGTGGTGTCGTCACTCCGCACAGGGAATCACGAAAACACCACGGCCGGAGTGGGGCCGCGGCGGAGGGGCGCGGCGCAGTCGCGCCGCACCTGACAGACCAAGGCCACGGTGGAGCAGGGATCGGCAGCAGGTTCCAGGCCACCGGCATCGGATCAGGGGGAACGGCCCATGCCGGTCCCATGGCGGCTGCAGCCGGATGGCGGGAGCAGGCCGATCAGTCAAGGGAGCAGCCGGGGGTTATGACCCCCGGCTGGCTGGACAAGAGCGCCCCCCCCCCCCCCACATGGGGGCCACGGTTAAGAACAGGCAGTGGGCAGCGCCCCCCCCCCCCAAACCCCTAACGCTCGGCCGTTTCGGCCGAGCCACCTGGCCAGTGCCAGCACGCCAGGCCGAGCCGCCAGGCCGGATCGGTCCGGGCCCGAAACCCCCACTTCCGGACCTCTTTCAGTCTTTTGCCCATATTGTGGGCTACAGACCGCCGATCGATGTACTGTCAGTTGTGTAGCAATACTTAGTTCGAGACGGTCGTTTTGGTATATTATGGTCAAGGTTTAGGAGGACTTTTAGTAAGGCCGGGTTAGTTCGGATACGAAACCAACCGGGCCCTTGGAGCGGAAACGCTTATATCTTGAGCTCCGGACGTCCAATTGATGTGCCATCGACATTGTTGGATTCCTCTTGATGAGATGGAACTTTTGGCATACTTCGCCTGAGTTTTCGTTGTAGTTGGATAGTGTCCAGGTTGGATTGTACCCGAAATCCAACCGGGCCCCTAGAACGGAAAAGCTGATAACTTTCAGACCGGTGGTCCACTTGACGAACCGTCAGTGGCATTGGTGATCACATTGAGAAACGGTCCATATGAGTATACCCTATGAGAGTTCGGGGTAAATTTGAGATACGGCCGGGTTGGTTCGCACATGAAACCAACCAGGCCCCTTGGACGAAAAGGCTTATAACTCACAAACCGGGCATTCGATTGATGTGTCGTCTATTGCGGTGAGAGCCCTATAACGAGGTGGTCCTTTGAGATACTTCTTCATGGGACATTGTGATACTTGGAGTATCGACCAGTAGCTCATGGAGCGGACCCTCCCGGAGATGAGCATGCGCAGTACGGAGACCGTGTAGTTGGTTGAGACCTGACGACTGCTTGACCGACTCGACTTGGAGTGAGTCGACTAGCCCAGTGGACAGAGCACTACTTTGTTTGGGTGCAGACCCATTGCGGATGGAGCTCTACTGTGTGATAGTGCAGACCTGCGGTACTTGTCCGGAGAGTACCTCTGCAGGTTATTAGGGGGTGTGCACTACTTTGTTTGGGTGACATACCCCGGCGAAAAGAACTATGTGTTTGGGTGGCTGACCTGCGGTACTTAACAGGAGGAGTACCTCAGCAGTCTTAGGATACTGAGAAGTACCTCAGAGTCATGACAGGACCACTGTACACTCTAGAGATGGGGCTCTTCAGCAGTTACGGTTTCGATAATGAAAATCCTGGTTTGAGCTGAGTCTATAACCTTTGTTTTTACCTCATGATTGAGATGGGTCACTTGATAACTTAGGTATACGTATGGGCATATACCTGGGTGGTGGTTATCCATTGATTTCATAACCTTTGTGTTTCCTCATGATTGATATTTTGTTACTTGATAACTTAGGTATAAGTATGGGCTAATACATAAGTAAAGGTTATCTGTTGAGATCCTTCATTGTGGTTATCCTTGTTGGATTTAGTGAGACCATGAGGGTCTCGGGGTCCCTAATGAGTTTCTTTATACTCACCCCTGCATGGGCTATGCCCGCACCTCATTGTGTTGGTTGCAGATGACGGGCAGCGCAGATAGAGGCTGTGTGTTTGAGGACTGGACGGTACCCGGAGGTGGAACTCATGATGAGATAGTACCCGGTGGTGGACTTCGAGACGAGATGAAACTCGGAAGGGGTTTATAGGAGAGAGCGTTGTGGAGGTTATATGTACCTACCCTTCAGGTAGGATCCGTGGTGGACGATCTAGGAGCTGCTCTATCTGTACCTACCTTTCAGGTAGGATCCGTGGTGGATGATCCAAGAGCTGTGCTATCTGTACCTACCCTTCAGGTAGGATCTGAGGAGGACGACTGAGGAGTTTCTTCCTTTCTTGCAGCTGTTTTTCTTTTTCTGTTGCACTTTTGTTCAGTTGTAGTTGTACTTCCAGTTGGGTTTGTATTCGGGACCATTTACTTTTCAGCACATTCTTTTGTACTTAGTTTTTTACAACCTCTTGTACTCTGTGGTGTTTGTTTTCTTTTATAAATTCAATGCCTTCCCAGTTATCGGGATTTAGGCCTTTGGTGCTAGTCACTAGCCCCTGGCCACTGGAAGGCGGGCTTTAGGTAGTCCCAGCACGGCCCCAGGGATGGGTCGTGACAAATTGGTATCAAAGGAGTCGGTTCTACCGCAGAACTTAGGACTCTAATATTTTTTCTTCTGTGAAGCAACAATTTTAAGGGTACAGAGAGTGGTTTTCAGTTCAGGGAGTCCAGTGTTGGTGCGGGCGGCCGACGTATCCATACACCAGGACCGTGACAACTGATTTCCGACTTTGTGCATGAAAACACTGATTGCGTGTGAGTATTCAAAAGTTTTCCCCCTTAAAACAGCTCAAACCAGGTCACCTCACCAGGTATAAATCATTTGACCCTGTCCCATATGTTTCTTTCAGGATTCCTTTCCACGGAAGACCAACTTGAGCCCAGAGGGATGTGCGTACTGACAGCCTGCCGAGCAACGAGGCTTTGGTAGAGGGCCCTCTTGCAGTTGAGGCACCAACGGAGGAACCAGGAGTACTACCATATGTTGGGCCACTGATGCCACCAGCCCCAGTAGTAGGTGATGCACGCTGCTTGAGTTCGCTGCACGAGTTCCAGCGCCAAAGCCCACCCAGGTTCCCGGGAGAGATGGACCCGCAGGTGGCTGAGGTTTGGCTGGAGGCTGTGGTGAGAGTCTTCAGGCTAGTGGGGATGCCAGTAGACTTCATGGTGATCTTTGCTTCCAGCCTTCTTCAGGAAGCAGTAGGTAGGTGGTGGAGCCACTTGTTCCAGTTTTGCAAAGGTATGTCCTTCACATGGGAAGACTTTGAGACCTTTTTCAGGGTGGAGTTTGTGCTAGAATCTCTACACCCTGAGTGTGTTTAGGAGTTGTTGCCTTTGCCGTGTGTTTTTAGACCAGTAGCCAAGTCATCTCTAGGCACTTGACAGATGATGCAGAGGTCCAAGAGGACCAGAGCCAGCCATACGAGGAGCAGGAAGTGTTATGAATGTGGCAGGAAGGGTCACTTGGCACGTGACTGTCCGACCCCCCACATAGTTAATCAGCAGGCTTTAGAGGAGCCACCGAGGCAGAAGAAGCGGCAGGTGCATGAGCAACAGCCGAGCAGTGGACAAGGCAGTAGAGCTCTAGGAACAGTTGGACAAGAGTGGAACTAGTGGATACGTCCCTTGTACATCTAGTTCCATGTTGTCTTTGCATTTGTGTCTTTGTACTATGAGCTGCAATAACAAAAAGACACTTATCATTGTGATGTTTTCTTTCCTATCCATTTGTTTGGTTGATATGGATTGGTCCCAGTTAAAACTGTTTACATTACGCTCACTTTCAAGATTTCTACTGGAGGAGACCCAGTGACCTCGCACTGATGCCGACAGTGTGACTCGACCCTTGGAGGCGAGAGTGACAGTTGGATCTCTTGGTAGTAACATCGAGTCCTTACAACGTCGTCCATGGAATGAATACATCCTTCATTTTAGGATTGACTATATTAGGAAATGGGTGTGGTTCAACCAGGGGATGAGACCGAGTTTCTCTTTTCGGCAAAGGAGAAATCATAGCAGCTCTTACATATCGTAGGCAATGAAGGTGCAGATCATCCAGGAGCAGATGAAGACTACACAGTGCAGTAAGAAATAAGAAACTGTCGCCAGTTTTAGAGACTCGGGCGTGTTAAATGTTTCAGGAAGAGGAATCTTTAAGGAGAGATGAGTCTGTGAAGCAGCAGATGTGGAGTCATAGCTAGGAGAGTAGCATGAGGTGTTGTACTTTTTAAAATTCTATAACCACCCTCATTAGTTTCCCCCACCAGGCTCAGGGAGATAGAGGGTGGAGGAAGAGTGCGGCTGCATGCGGCCAAGGTGTGTGACCCAATGGCTCTAAAAATGATTCAAGGTATAGTCTGTGTCCACTACTAGCTTCCGTAGTAACAGACATCAATATGAATCATTCCTTCCATCCACGAATCTTGTCCCAGACCTAGAGTTTCTGGTAAGCCATAGACTTGACCCTCATGTTTGGAGATACCTTGGAAGAAGACTCGATAATCACACTTACACCGACAGTTTGGTCAGACCCTCAAGGTGAGAGTTTCGGTTGAAATCTCTTGGTGGCAGCGTCGAGACCTTATGATGTTAGTTTGAGTATGTACTAGTAAATCACAGTTCATACACAAATTTATGGTATTAGGCAAAAAGGTTGTGGTTTAAATACAACATCGGGATGGGTTTTCCTCGGTCGGAGAAAAAGAAACCTCAGGCAGCACCGGATAAACTCATGAATAGGAGGGTGCGGCCGATCACTCTTGAGTCTGTTAACCTTACCCTCGTGGTAGCAGGAGTTTTGAGTTTCATTTCTAAACAGGAATTGGAGGCCTCATGAGTTCGAGGATGACGATCACGTCCTTTTACGGGTCTCATCTTGAAGAGGTTTACAGAGATGTGGCCAAGGTGAAAAGTTATCTCTGAGGTTCAGTGGACATTTTCAGGTCCACAGTAGGGTAGGCAAGGTGGATTACCATTTGACCCATCCACCTCAGTTGCACCAAGTTCACAAATACATCCACGTATATCGACTGGGAAGATACACGCTTGACCCGACGCATATCATCCACCATGAGGAGATGGACGTTGGCGATGGGGTGACTTTTGCGGGGTTCCAGTAGGAGTTGAGGATCGACAGGAGAGGTCCTACGTGGATGGTCGATTCCTCTTGTGCACATTCATTGGAAGAATGGGAACCTCCATGTTAGCACATGGGAGCGGAATGATCATATATGTGCTCAGTACCACTTTTGTAACCCTAGTTTGTGTTAAATATTTAAGAGGATGTAAAGCCCTGAGGTGGGAGTAATGTAAAGACCCATAAAAATCAAGGTATTTTTTTTTAAATTTTCTTTAGAATTATACAAGAACACAGTTTTTGACGGTGCCTGATTTCGAGGCCCAGTGTTCTCGGAATCATTTTCCGAAGTTTGGCTTGGGTACGTTCAGTGAACGAACGAGCGGGTTTTCCTAACTTTCGAACCGGTGCTCGGAATCGAAATATGAGGGCACCGATGGAATCACAGTGCCGGTAATTACTTAAAAACACCGTTTCCGGAGTTGAGTTTGCTCGTGTGTGGTTTTTTAATTTTTTGGGTTAAGTAAAGGAATAAAATAAAAGTGTTGCAACCAATTTTATTTTATTTAAGGAAGTGTTAACATAAGATAAGTCGTTGAGTGGGACCCACATCCTAACTTATCCACTAGGTAGGATATTAGTGGGGTGGGGCCCACACGAGCCCCACCCTTTCAACTTCATCAAACCCTCCTTTATTTCAATAATGCATTCGCACCCCCCCTCAATAAAGGAAATTCAACTCGTGCTTTTATTTAAATAGTAAACGCCTCTATTAATTGGGCAGTTTAAACATTGCAATTAAATTCAATTAATTGTTTGATTCAATTTTGAATTTCAAATACGTTGGCTTGTGTTTTAATAAAATAAGATAGGTCTTTTTTTTCGGTCTTGTTGTGTTGTGTTTTTGGGACAAAAAGTGGAGTCTTGGAGTTCTTCGTTCTTCGTCGAAGAACAGGAAGAACACACCGCCGCCGACGAAGAACGCTGACCTCCAACGACGGATGACGGTGAGAGACGCCTTCCTTGGAGATCGACGACCCGACATGCATCTCCTCATTCCCTCATTTCGCGTCAAAGGATGGGAGACACCATTTCTCCGCGACGCGACGATCCTCTTCTTCCGCGACGATCAAATCCACGACATCCCTTTCCGCGACAAACCTCATTCGACCACTATGCTCAAGGTAGGGGTTTAATTTGAGAATATTAATAATCTCATGATTGTTTTCATTCTAAAACAAGAACACATATCAATTGATTATTATGTTGATCTGCAAAAGTTTTTGTTTGCGGGTTTGGAATTCCCTTTTTATTTCAGATAAACCGTAGGGAGATTAATTCTTTTGTTCCTGATTACTTCAAACGTTGTTTATCATCCATAATTGAGCCTCCTGACATCACATTAACGGATTGAGGTAAGACCGCACGAACACTGCTGACCATCCCCCCCTTGGTTGTTTGATTTGTTGCGGCATGTGTAAGGTGGTGCGGTACCGTTGCACCGGGTGCAAGCTATGTGTTTGGGCGAAGAAGCGCGGCGTCTTCGTGCCGCGCTGTTGAAGTCGAAAAAGTCGTGGCGCTGTCGCGCCACACCAGATGGACCAAGGTCGCGGCTTAGGCCACGGTAGAGCAGGGACCGGCGGCCGATTCCAGGCTACCGGCATCAGAGCATGGGGACCAGCCCATGCTGGTCCCGTAGCAGCAGCATCCGGCCGGTCAAGGGAGGAGCCGGGGTTTACGAACCCCGGCTGGCTGGACAAGAGCGGCACCCCCACATGGGGGTTGCGGTTATGAACAGGCGGGGGGAATCCCCCCCCCCCCCCGAACCCCTAACGCTCGGCCGTTTCGGCCGAGCCACCTGGCCAGCGCCAGCGCGCCGGGCCGAGCCTCCAGGCCGGACCGTTAGGCCGGCCCGTGCCCAGGCCGGGCAGCGCCACACCCAAGTCATGCCAGGCCACGCCAGCTGGGCCAGGCCATGCTCAAGTGGGCCGGACCTGGACCCGGGTCGGGTCGACCCGGTTCGGGCCGACCCATGGGGTCTCGGGCCGGATCGGTCCGGGCCCGAAACCCCCACATCCGGACCTCTTTCGGTCTTTTGCCAATATATTGTGCTAAAGAACTCCAATCGATGCACCGTCAGTTGCGTAGCGATCCATGGATCGAGACGGTCGTTTCGATATATTACACTCAAGGTTTCCGAGGACTTTGACTATGGCCAGGTTGGTTCGGATACGAAACCAACCGGGCCCTCGGAGCGGAAACACTTATATCTTGAGCTCCGGACGTCCGATTGACGTGCCCTCGACTGTTATGGATTCCTCTTGATGAGAAGAAACTTTTGTCATACATCGCCTGAGTTTCGGTTGCAGTTGGATAGTGGCCGGGTAGGATTGTACCCGAAATCCAACCGTACCCCTTGAATGGAAAAGCTGATAACTTTCAGACCGGACGTCCGTTTGACGAACTGTCAGTGGCGTTGGTGATCACGTTGATAAACGGTCCCTATGAGTATACCCTATAAGAGTTAGGGGTACATTTTAGATACGAATGGGTTGGTTCTCACACGAAACCAACTGGGCCTGTGGGACGAAAAGGCTTATAACTCACAGACCCGGCGTTTGATTGACGTGCCGTCTGTTGCGTTGAGACCCCTATGTCGAGGCGGTATATTGAGATACTTCTTCATGGGACTATGTGATACTTGGAGTATCTAATAGTAGCTTGTGGAGCAAACCCTCATAGAGATGAGTGTGCGTAGTATGGAGACCGTGTAGCCGGCTGAGACCTGACGACTGCTTGACCGACTCGACTTGGAGTGAGTCGACTAGCCCAGCGGACGGAGCACTATGTTGTTTGGGTGCAGACCCATGGCGGACGGAGAACTACTATGTGACAGTGCAGACTCATGGTACTCATCTAGAGAGTACCTCTGCAGGCTATTATGGGGTGTTCACTACTGTGTTTGGGTGACGTACCCCGGCGGAAATCACTACTTTGTTTGGGTGGCTAGCCCGTGGTACTCGATAGGAGGAGTACCTCAGTAGTCTTAGGTTAGTGAGAGGTACCTCGGAGTCATGACAAGACCATTGTACACTCTAGATACGGGGCTCTTCAGCAGTTATGGTTTTGATAATTAAAATCCTGGTTTGAGCTGAGTCTATGACCTTTGTGTTTACCTCATGATTAAGATGGGTCACATGATAACATAGGTATATGTATGGGCATATACCTGGGTGGTGGTTATCTGTTGATTTCATAACCTTTGTGTTTCCTCATGATTAAGATGGGTTACTTGATAACTTAGGTATAAGTATGGGCTAATACCTAAGTAATGGTTATCTGTTGAGATCCTTCTTTGTGGTAATCCTTGTTGGATTTAGTGAGACATTGAGGGTCTCGCGGTCCCTACTGAGTATCGTTATACACACCCCTGTACGGGCTATGACCGCAACTCGTTGTGTTGGTTTCAGACGACGGGCAGCGCAGACAGAGGCCGAGTGTTCAAGGACTGGATGGTACCCGGAGGTGGACCACACGACGAGATAGTACCCGGTGGTGGACTTCACGATGAGAAGACACTCGGAGGAGGTTGACGGGTGAGATTGTTGTGTGGGCTATCTATACCTACCCTTCAGGTGTGATCTGTGGTGGAAGATACAGGAGCTGTGCTATCTGTACCTACCCATCAAGTAGGATCAGTGGTTGACTATCCTAGATCTGTGCTATCTATACCTACCCTTTAGGTAGGATCCGAGGAGGACGACCCAGGAGATTCTTCCTTTCTTCCAGCTGTTTTCCTTTTTCTATTGTACTTTCGTTCAGTTGTAGCTGTACTTCCAGTTGGGTTTGTATTCTGGCCCATTTAGATTTCATCAGTTTCTTTTGTTCTTAGTGTTTTACTTCCGCTTGGACTCTGTGGTGTTTTTTTGCTTTTATAAAGGCAATGCCTTCCCAGTTATCGGGATTTACGCCTTTGGTGATAGTCGCCAGCCCCTGTCCTGTAGAAGGCAGGCTTGGGGTAGTCACGACACGGGCCCCAGGGACGGGGCGTGACATATACATTGTGGTATTCCTTTCTGGGTTCGGGGTTTCCTATTATGTATTGTTTTACTCACCACTGCATGGAATATTCATGTTCATGTTGTGTCTTATACAAAAGATCGACTCACAGATGGAGTTCCAAGATGATCAGAAACAGGTGGTTCCTTCTGGGACAATACTGGCCAAGGTGTGTTCTGGATGATTTTCCAAAGATAGTCCTAGTACCTATTTCATTAAAGGTTGAACATGTGGTCTTATACTCTTTTCCTTATGTGGAATTATTATCCCTGTTTAATTTCTTGTACATTAACCATGGTACTCTATTTGTGTAATGTAGTGGTTTTCATGCATTGATTAATTTGTGTCTCAATATTTCAGCATTTTCGACTTGCATATGTGTGTGTTCATACATGTACATTATGATAATGCCTTCAATTTTTTGTTATGTACCAACAATGTGCCAGTCAACTACCCATATACTATTAGATGTTGTTATTGGGAAGTTACAAATGGGACCCTCTAGATTGGGTCATGAAAATCAAGGTAGAGTAATGTGGAAATAACCAAGTGATAACAAAATAGACAATAACCAAAAACCAAAATTTTAAAATAACCATGACATTTAGTGTCACATGATTACCAAAAACTAAAAAAAAATGTCCATAAAAAAATAGTAGATATTCTATAACAAATAATTTCGATATGCCGAAATTAATGCCAAAAATAAAGGTACTCAAAACTCCCCAATGTGAGTGTCAACAATGATTCTACATCACTCTTACTTGCTCCATTCATATTCATCCAACTAATATAGGGCCTTTTCCCTATTATCGCCCTACAAAAATGCAGTCTATTCAAGTACCAATTGTGCCTCCCAAGTTGGGTGTGAGTATAACTCCCTAGGATACCTCCAACGATGACAAAAAATATCCCATAAATAATAGTGTATGAATTTTTATAAAGATTAAATTACAATGTATAAAGTAAATATTTTTAATTATTCAATATTTTTTAATTTTCTACAGAACATTTCACAGGTTCATCATGAATCCCAACACATCAATACCTACTTCTGATGACCCTAGATTCTAAACCATTTCACATAATGTATAAAATTTCATTATCCTAGGGAATTTCATTATCCATTAAATTTAATTAAATAAAAGGCAAAATTATAATTGTAGTCCATTTCCAACATTTTGGTCATAAAATTCCATTTTTAAGACCTTATGGGTATTTAAAGAATCAGTTTGTTACCCCAAACCTTGAATCAAATAATCACAAAAGTGGGATTTTGATGAAATGGTTTCTGCACAAAACTCCTTATCATATACATCAAACAAGTATTATTTTTAAGAAACAATATGTGTCTCGCACTAATTATCACATGAATTAATTTTGTGTCTTGGAATTCCATGTGTAGATCCCAAAGAGTATTTGTAGAATTAATCAATGTCCCAAAACATGTATATCAATCAATCACATATGTCACAATCACAATGTTTAGTCATCATTACATCATTCATTATAATATCACACCATGTTGTAATATTCTTATTAAAAAATTCATGGTCAAAAAAAATCTATCACATGGAATAATAAAGACTATTCATCTTTTATTCCATTTTTCAACCTTAATTTACATAACCCATTAACCTTTGATGGTTTAGAAAAACATCCATATATTCCAATAATCTAATAAAATTACATATGAAATTTCCCAATATTGATGATTGAGATGGAACAATTACATAAAAATAATAAAAAATGATTGTGGTATTTTTAATATTGGCCACATACCACAATACCTTTGAAAGTGTTTCCAAAAGAATCCCACAATCAATTAGAATGAAAAAGAATAATATTAAGAATGATATCTACATCAAAAATAATTTTATAAGATCAAACAGATTAGATATACCAAAAACTATATCTGGATACATCACTATAGGAGGAAAACATCACTTCTAATGATGATATATGAAAAGAGTGGTAGAGGAAACCTATTAGGATGATAACTCTTATAGAGGAGGTGTATATCTAAAAAAAATTCATTGATTCTCCCTGAATGGATTTTTTATTCCCTCTTAATTCATCCAAGTGCCAGAAAAATGAAAAAAACATGTCAGGGTCATGGTGGACCGATTAGGGATTTAATTTGGGGGGTCTATGAGATTTTAACTAAATTTTCATGGGATTATTTTTCCATGAACAATGTTTATTGTATAGGAAAAATGGTTTTCCATAACTATGAATGTAATTGTGACCTTCCTAGAATGGGTCTCATAGTTTTTACATGGATGGTGCATGGGTTGAAAAATCATGTGCCATTTGGGTGAATACCCATTGTTTTGGTTTGTATAGTATTCTGGAATGGGTAAAAGGTTTTGGTAAATGATTCACCAACTATGTACTACTCCACATCCCTAAAAAAATTATACAATTTCACTCTATCACTCCCAAAAAACCCAACAATGATACACCAAATCAATTGTAATGAATACTAGAAAACAATCTCGGGACCTCAATTGAAAATTTTAGGATCTTGAAAAAAATTAGTCTAATGAATCATCCATTTGGTTAGGAATAATATTATTAGAACTAGGTCACTCTAATAAATTAATGAGTCAAATATCCTATTAATTAATTACTATAGTAAAATAAATTCAACTTTACTATATCATCATACAAATATATAAATTGGTTTCCAAAGGATATACACACGCCCATAAGAAAATAAAATCACATTGTAATGTTATCACAAGGATATATAGGTACCCAAATTCATATAATAATATTGTTCATTATAAAAATGATCTAATGTTTAAGGACATCTTTCGTTAATAAATATAGAGTCTAATTTCATATATTCACCAAAAAAATAAATCCCTACACAACAAAGATAGATATTCAATACAAAATTCATGAAATATATTATGTATGAAAAAATTCAAAATAAAAAACAACTAATACAAATAATTTTAACTCATGATACATGAACAACTGTAATTAATAGATCTTCATACAATGATGTGATTGAAAAATGGTTCCTATATTCTTAAGGTACCCTATCCCATTTCCTAGGAAGCATAAAAGGATAAATATATTTATTGTATTTTCAAATAGTCTTTACAAGTAATGTAATGAATTAATTAATATTTAATATTCTATGTGTTTTATTCTCACAATGTGATCATTGTTCTTATTTTCTGACATATTTCTATCCTTGGAAATTGTACTCAAAGAAAAATTATCTCAGACACAATCCTTTAGTCAAAATTTGACCCTATGAACCCCAAGATGAATCATTCAGTAGACCCTTGTTTACAAAATCCTTGTATTTTAAGAAAAATCATAAGGTGTGATGGAATAAACACATACCTACAAAATTATGTTACTATATTATCAAACTATATTCTCGATGTGTCGTATATTCTCACTCCTGATTATCCCAAAGAAAAAAATTCCAACAGGCTCCATGAATATATAATGAATAATTTCTTAACATGCCATTTAATTATATGAGGGTAATAGAAAAATCCATCACTGAGTGGCTCTCATCCCCACAAATCATCGTTAGCTAATTAAAAACTCACCATGTTTTGTCCTATAATCATAGTGAAGAATATTTATGGTTCATTCAAGGACAAATCCAGCATATTCACAGACACATCGAAAGATCACGACCATTTTTTTAGTACATCCACATTTCAAAAAAATATTGTGTGGCACCATCATTCCTCACTAAACATTCCTATTATGTTAAAAAAATATTACATGACATTACTTGAATATTTTTTATATATCTATCTCACCAAACATGAAATATTTTACTAGTGTATGATATGGGTTTTCATTGTGTATATTTGAAAAATAAATCACATAATGCATATCTTGATGTTCGAAAATATGAATTTTCCTGTAGTTGAATGTCATAATCTGTTATATGATCTTCTTCAGACGAACAAACCTTGGTTCTACATTCCCGTTCTCTTAAATCATTTATTCAACAATAGATATGATGAATGTTGGAATACCCTATAAAAAATATATAAATCCATGGTTCATTACCTTTCTTAATCATAATAATGACGTCATCAGTGAGTATTAATGAAAATCGTCTATATCATTTTGAAAAATATAGAATTTTCATACTCCAATCTCTATCTAGTAATTGACATTGAATCTCTATCTTATGGGTAAAAAATTGAAGAATATGACATATAAACAAACATATATATGTATATATATCCTCAATAGTATCTATATAAATCAATTATAAATATTCTTTATAATAAAAGAAGGAAATGGCCATCCCAATCTTTATGAAAATATAGAACCCATGAAATAAATACATAGCATGATTACTATAACAACGAAAAAATATAAGATATTAGGAATGTAAAATCTAATCAAATCATTAACTAATTAGGTTTCAAGAATAATTAAAATGTGAATGAACTTTATCAATCTATCAACCATTTTTTACCCTATATAAAAACCTCAATAGTTCCTTGAAAACTCAATAACAAAATCAATAGTTACATCATCCCACATTAATACCATCACATGTAATGAATTTAGTATCCAACCTTCTATGTGATGCTATGTATTTATCCTTAGATATGAATGGAAAAAAATGATAAATCCTAAAATTTCTATTTTCTTACTTGAACACCAATCTTGAAAACGTTTTTCATGGTACATCTAGGGAAAACCATGATGGGAATACAATTTTATAGAGTGAAAGCACCAAATGAATTCACCCCTCATAGATGTGGGATATAAAATCCTACCATAGACAAATATCACATCATTCATATACAATGAAAATTCTATAATATATTGTTTTCCCATCAACGCTTCACACATCTTCAAATATTTAGAATAAAATTAATGGATTTCATTCATTCAATCTACCAATGAGGATGTCGGAACCTATGGTGCATAATTCAATAACCATTGATAATTAGATACATGAACTTCCAATCCATCAACAATCACATCATCTTTCAACCATGTTTCAATGTTCATGTCTCCAATTACTATATCATTCAGCAAAGAGTATCCACAATATCATTTTCTGTTTGATGATAATACCACTTCTCAATCATTATTATCATTAAATAATGTATCAAATCCCTTAGTTCAGGGTAAATGTATCCTAGGGTGAGAAAATATTTTCTGAATTTTCAGTTTATGTAAACAAAAAATCTTATTCCTAAGAGATAATGATATTATAAAATCACATAATGAACCAGAACATCAAATATTATATCATTTTATCATATTTTTGGTAATGGGTTCCAAGATAATGGGATTCATAAGCGACTACACAATATTGCAACTTCAGGACATCCCAAAAACACATATAGAAGTATATATATTGTTTATCAATTATGTAAATTAAGAATATTCTAAATAAGATATAATTCATTACCCTTCATTAGCTCCCATAATGTATATTTGCACAAATAAATCAAGTCAATATTTTCTCCCGTCATAGTAAAAAAAAGATAACAAATCCAAAATAAGAGATGTCCTAAATGAATTATATGTATTAGTTGACCAAAAATAGAATAAATTAAATTTGAAACACATTATTATGTCATTATAATGATAACACTACTTATATAAAATCTAAATCAATTTATATCACTACAGTAGTGGTTATATTCACAAAGAACATACTTTTTGGAAAAAAATGAAACATTGTGAACATCACATTGAAATGATTCTCTCTATGTGTACTCAAAATAAATTTCTATATATATCTCTATCGTGTAACATATTGTTCCATACTTAATGTATGATATCAAAAAAATACATGTGATTAATGAGTATTGGTAATGGTGAATCAATCGGTTCATGGGATTAAAATGCACAACTAGATAACTCATCTGACAAAATGACAACAAAAGATATTTATACAATATATTGTAACTTATAAAAATTGTTTTTCATGTTTATATACCTAACCAAATGTCCATAGTTTCCAGATCTCATGTATATGTTGACGAACCATTGGCCTCTAATAAACAAATCAAACTAATTAAATATCATTGATAGTTTATATATATTATTCACCATAACCTCATTAATATTTCACTAATAAATATATATTTGATAGAAACAACAATATTTTTAGAGAATATAATTGTGGAACACCACGAAGAATTTTTTTTTTCAAATTAACACCCTCGCCACTAGGTCCACAAGATTCAATTTCTACTCCATTAACGTAGATATGGAAATATGATAGGGAGGAATTGATATTGGGTTTGTATGATGCATGATTTTAATCTCAAAAAACATCGACTATCCTATTATATTCCTAATAATAATATTGAAAAATATCTCTTTAGAAATACAACACAAATGGTAGACAAGGTGAAAAAAATTACATGATCCACTACAAGATCCATTACTACCAACTACATTGTAATAGTCTTGATCTATCTAAGATATAGTGAAATCATGATGAATCAAAATTATTATTCTAAAAATATCCATTACATAGGTATATATAAAAAGTCACATCTCTGTTATAACCGAAAATGTGTGCTTAAAAGTTTTTATTCTTTCTGTAAAACGATGAATTAAAGAGTTTCCAATTCTAGAATTTGAATAGCTGACAAATGTCTATTGCCTATAATTACTATGAGACTATAATTATAATTATATAACAAATATATCATCATTACAAGGGGGATTCAGGGTATAAAAACATTGTGGGTACATAAAATATATAAAACTAGAAATTCATTAAGAATAAATATGTCAGAGAATATATCATATCAAATTATGAAGTTGTAATCATGAACATAATTAGAATATTGACTAAAAAAATGGAATTCCCCTCTCTTGTGTTGATATATAATAGATATGGTGGATAAAAACAACCAACATTAGACTAATGAACATTCAATTATGTAGAGTGAAATACCTCAGCCATGGAATCTATAGAATCTTACTACAGTTACAAATAACCACATCCTAACCATGGTTCATCCATCATATAATAGAGTTGAATATACTCTTAGGTCCCCTTGATAAATCCCTCATTTCACTTATCTACCTAAAAACTCTCTCAAAATCACAATTATTCATCCATAATAAAATCTCACAATGGTTCTCTATTTTAAAACAATTATAGAATTTTCATGTTTGATTAGTATTGAAAATGTTTTCATTCCATTTGAACCCGCATTGGAAACACCACTTAATTCATCCTTTCCGTGGATGGTGTTATTAAATACATACATAGATAAAAATAACATTCACACATTTAACATATCTCTTCATCTCTCAATTTCTACCTACTATATGATGAACCACAAACTCCACTAGAAATAATAATATATTATCTGTTAAAAACATGATGGTGTCCATAATTTTTCCATTCTCTACAAAATTCCCAATCATAAGAGTATATTATTAGACATATAGGAATCATTTGACCTCCATATTCCTCAACACGATTACTTATATTATGTTTTATATAAATTTCAAATATATAGTCGTTTTTTCTCATACAACATCTCTTGGAAAATTGTTCACCAAAATCTAAATCTGGGTCTCTGAACCATATAGTTATGTAACATCATCATCCAATTATTGGGAGTCTCAACAGAGAAAAATATCAATTAGATGATCTATAACCACTCCAATACATATTATAGACTTCCAATACCATCAAATTATAGATAATGATAAATGAGGGCATCCTGAATAAAATATTCCATCTACAAACTCTTACAATGTGACCCCCTCCCAAAACCTATACCATACAAAAGTACCTAGGCTGAATTCGTACCACATCCTAGAAACAAAGGGTAACCAAAAAATTTTACAGTTCACAACATCTTATACATCATGATGAGAAATTTGAGAGTATACAACATCAAGAATCACCCACCCTAGGTCCTTGTGTGGTTAAATTGGATTTATTATCGAATAAAATTTACAAATTTTTGTAGAAGATGTAACATTAAAAATAATAACATAAATAATTAATAATAATAACCCAGTCAATTGGTTCTTTATATCCCTATGAAACACACCTAAATAATATAACTATTTTAATTCTATATACCAATCATCAACATCATATGTTCTGAAATCCTAATAAAACCATAAAACCAGTCAAAATATTATATATAATATTTTATGACATGTAATAGTGGTATCAATCACAATCAACAAGTACATTCCATATGAACCAATGTTCTTATTCATGATTCACAAACACAACCACTCCTTCTAATAAGGATATGAGAAAATCCAAAAATCAAAAAAAAAAATTAATACCTTCTGACTGATAAGAAAAAATAATCACATAGAAAGTAAAATAAACACTGCATCCCTCGTATCAAAAAAATCCTCTACGAATATACTTTTTTGGAATATTTTTTGAACTCCTCAACCAATGTCCAACAATTGTATTATTATTCTATTAATAACCAAATCATTAATGTAAATGAAAAATGATATGTTCCTGTTTTATAAAACCTCAACACAAATGACATAGTCTAATCTATTTGTAGAATAACCATAATTGTGTCTCCCCATATAAAATGGGATTAATACTAGTAGTTTGGGACAAGGATGAAGTAAGGGGATATAGTTCTCATAGTACCTAATAAAAAATCATCATATGTATAATGGATGTAACAAATAAATATTTTTAAAAAACATAAAAATAAAATAAAAATAGATAATATTATTATTATTATTAAAATATGGAATTATATATTCATATCAGGCCTAGTATATCAATTTATGTTATGTATTATCAAACTAAAATGAAAAAACAAATGAATAGTGGATGAGACCTTCTAGAAAAAGCTCAAAGATTCATTCACATCACCATCTCATTCCACCCCGCTACTCTATCCCTACATCCAAACATTGGATCATTTGGAATCACATGATCCATAACCATAAATTCGTTATGGTCATAGACATTCAGATGTATACAGTGATGGAATACCATATATGTCACCACAAACACACCATTAATATATGTGAAACAAATATTTTTAATGTTGAGTGTAATGAATTTAATGAAAGAATTCATATATCATTAAATTGATCTTGTTATCATGTGCTAATCTGAATACCATGAACCACTATCATCCAAACATCAAAACTATGATAGATATATTTCATAATATGAAAGTCATACAATTTGAAAAAGACCATATAAATTATTCCATTACTCAACCTTTAATAAATGGATAATAACTATATAAAAAAATAGTGTACCATAATTTATCATTTCACCCAATAATATAATAAAGAGATATCCAATATATTATTAAAAATAATCAAATCATATATTCCCTGGACACCAACATCATACTATATAATAACTACAAAATAATTAAGGATGTATTTTAATATTATCATAACTACCAAAAAAGAGTTATAAAACACATACATATGCCCCACATTAAGATAAAATCACATAATGTATTTATAATGGTGCTAATCATGAATCCACATATATGTTAGGTAAGGGATATTTATAAAAATGTTGTAACATAGTGTAAAATCCCTAGCTCAAACATATCATATGATAATTTCCCCTAATCACCTTTCGAATCATACCCATAAATGAATACCTTATGGTATGTAAAACATTATTCACATCACATTTCAATGATAAGAATACTTGAATAATTAATTATCAGAATATGGGATAGGTTTAAAATCACTATGGTATAACCACCACAATGAAATTTCATGAACCACCCAAGATATGTAAAAAATATGGAAATAAAAATAAGAAATTGTTCTCACTATCATAGTCTTATATGGGTTGAAGGGAATTAATTTGAATGTCAAAAAAAAAAATTTATGGGGATTAAAATATTTAATTCCTTTATAATTTAACATGAATGGGAGTTTCACATTAATAAAATTGTCTTTTCTGCATGACACACCTATGAATGAGGTAATGACCCCATATCGAAAGCTTAACCCTTCATTAATGTTTTGAAACTATAGGTGGCACCCTAAATCTTCATATAGTCCTTGAGAATTAATTTTCCAAGAATTGACTATGTGACATAAGGTGTCACTCCATGGGCACCTACTTGTCGTAGAAGGTTTGTACAGGCCCAACATCATTACCCCATTTATGACAATTAATTACTTTTGATTGACCTGAAGAAAAAATCCATGCATGATAAATATAAATAAACCAAAAATAAACCATAATAATTATTTGAAATAACCAATGGTAATTATAATATTTTGATTCATTGAATTACATAGTCCTTTTGTTGATTTCCAATTATTGATATATCACATAGGGTCTATGGTTTTCGAAATATATGGAATTCATTATAATTAAAACACATTAACCAAAACAATAATGTGTACACCATTATATTTATTCTATATATAATACTTCTTGATATTCATCATTTAGATATGTTGATTTCACAGAATTTTTAAACGATTATAATTTCATTTATAAAAAACCAACATAAAAATATTTATCATTTCAAAACATGTGACAAGTGATGTGTTCATATCAAATTTATTCCCTCTCAATTTTATAGATTCAATTTAAACATTAATTTTTTTCAAGCTAAATAAAATTATTAAATAGTTTAATCTAAAAAATAACACTTTTTCCAATTTATATTCTTGTAATAGGGATATATATCCAATTATAATATTTCATAATTCATAATTTTATTCAGCTCCTTTTCTAATTTTTTTATCTTATCATGTTGTAGAAATGTTTCTATAATACCTTATTTTTTCAAATGATTATAAATGATAGTAATTTATAAATTACTCCAATTAATCTAGCATTAATCACCCATCATACTATATCAGTAAATATTTCACATCCGTACAATCATTCAATTTATTGTCAATATAATTTTAATTTTCATGGGGTTTTCCTCATAAAATATATTTTAGAATCATCTTTGGATATTTTTAATTTTTTTTTCTATAGTACTCCTAGGTTTTGAACTATTCTATATTTTAGTATTTTTAAGATAATAATTAATGTGAAATTTAATTTTTTTAAACATTGTTATTCAAAATAAAATTACATTAAAATAGTCTAAAACCTCTCTCATGTTTAAATTTTAATATTGGTTACTCCATAAACTATGTTTATATCCTATAAATTTTACATAATAAACTCTCTCATAAAATTTTAACTATATAATACATGTATTATTGATGTAAACTTTGATTTTAAAAACAATGAAACAATTTTAATTAATCATGTATACAATGAATTTTCATATTTCATGTTGACTAAAGATGGTCATAGAAAACCCTGAATCAAGATACACATAAATTGTTATATAGTTTTATGCTCGAGAAATTTTTATCTTCCTATCGTTGTATGTTTTTTTCTCACCATATCCACTCATATTTGGGTTTTCGATTACGACATTTTACTTTTTATGGTTTTTTTGGGGTAATATATCATTTCTATATTTCGTGCTTCTCACAATATTCATAAAAATCAAAAATAATTTTTTATCCATTATAAAATGAAAATGTTTTCATTAACACTCCCATTATGTTACAAGGAGATATATAATGTTCATTAATTTCATATCTCCTTCTGGAATAGAATATATAAAATATAAAATATTAATGTCAACAAAATTATCATCTAATGTGATGAGTTACAATATTAATTGATTAACAAGAAACCTATGAAACCACATGAATCTATTTTACCTACTCAATTTTCAAATTCATTTTATATTAAAACCACATGAGGTTTATTTTTATATTCATTTTTATTGTTTAGACAGATGTTTGATTCTTTTAATACATACTACTCGTATATTTTTCATATCTATATTATGTATTAATTATTCCATGTACATTTACCTTATATAGTGAAATTGTATTTTCCATTTCTAGTTAACCTATTGTTACTCATGATACATAATAAATATGAAATAAATTATTTAATATTCATACTAATTTATGGGGTATAGTATGGTACATATAATATTTAATATACTATTGAATAACTCTTCAATTATTTGGTATTATGTATTTTAATTTTTATAATTTTAACATTAATTTGGTTTTCAATTTTTATCAAGTTATCAATTCAGTTTCATGATGATTACATTGATTACACAATGAAGGAGTCTGGAATCATAAGAGACACCATGTTTTATTATACAAATTGAGTGGAATTTGTTGTCATTTATATGATTATAAATGATACAAGGAAGATAAATGTGTTGGTCCATATGGATTGTTAGGTCATTTCGAATAATAAACCAAGGGAGTGAAACACATCATTGTTATACATCCAATATAATATCGAAATGTCAAGGTAAATCCTAGATATGTCCAAAATATATTGGTCAAGGGATAGTGTACAAAACATTAATATAAAGAACGTCACAACTAAAAAAAATTATCTCCATATTTAACACCATTATATAAAACAATTTCTTCTTTAAATATAAATATATATATATATATGGCCAAGATTACTCATTTTCCCACCCTGGATCAACATTAATGATTTTATAATATGTAGGATTGTTTGTAGAATCAACCCATAAGAGGATATGGCTAAATTATTTATATATAAATAATTCCCAATTAAATAGAAATTTAATCCCTTCGGTGATATCAAAATCATTTCACATGATAAAGGTGAATTATCCATGGATTAGCTGTATAGACTTAAATTGGTTTGGAGACATTACTTAGACCACCTTCATAATATTTAGCTGATTTTTTTGACATGTTATTAAAAATTATAGATCATAGATGATATCATGGTTGATTACAAATATTATTGATGATATTATATGGGGATGTAAAAAATTTATGTTATATCCTAGATAAAATTTCACTTAATTATAGTATTTTGTATTTAAAGATAGTACACCAAATGAATGTAATTTATTATCTATAATTTTCTACTAATATAACTACTATAGTAGAGTCCATTATGAGGAATTTACACACAATCGAATTCTAACCCCAGTAGAAATAGTTACTCAGAACCATATAGGGTAAAAGTATTATGAGATGTTTGGTGATCTAAAAATTTATTCGGAGAACCTAAAAGGAGATAAATAATATTAATCTCTTAATTATAAAAAAATTATAATTTAACCCCACAGTAATTTAAAATTCTTATTGTATATTTATAATAGGACAACCACAACAATCATGAATTCATAGATAACCTAGATAACCTTTTTGAAAAAAGAATAAATGTCCAATTAAAATTTATTATTTTTGGGAACTCCATAATTCTATCTAAAACAACAATTATAATATAATGAAATTAATTTCATTCCATTATAAAAAACAAGGATAAAAATAATCAATATAAAATATTTTTTTGAAATTATTCGTATATAAGATCAGTATATATATTTTTAAAATCCATGATGATAAACCCAAAAAACATTGTGTAGAGTTGTACAGTTTTTAATGTGTCCAATAACTTTATCCATGGAATAATCTCAAATTATTTTTATGAGTTACTATTTTCACTATCATGTAATACAAAAATTATTTCTGTAGAATATGGTAATTAATGGAGTATTAAAGTGATAACCAATTGGAATAATGGAATCCAAATGAGAGTGATCGACATATCAATTAGAATAAATAAATTTTGATATGTTTTTGGAATAAATAAATAAATAATATGAATAATAGATAAAATGTAATTTTCTATCAATTTAGATAATTTTTAAAGAGATTAATTCTTAAGAGAATCTAGTTTTATAACAAACCTTTATTCTGATGTAAGAGAGGGAGAATATGTGTATTCATAATAATATCAACATCATACACTATTTAATTAGATAATTTATAATGGGACTATTGAGGAATAACATTAAAAGGTTTTATATTCATTCAGAACTCTAAAATTAATTAGATTTTTTATAGAATTTGATACATATATTTTTTTCAATGACATTAATGCTAATTTTTTCAAATACACAGAATTCGGTGTATTTAAGAGTAATATCCAATAGAGAGGAGTAATTTTAAATCATATAAATAATGATTTCCCTAATCATGAGTAAGTTCATAAGCTTAATGATCATAAAGAAAATGAGATATATTAATTTTTGAATGTTGTTACATGATTATTGTAGAATAATAATTTTCTTCAATTGTGTTTTTATAGATTATGGGATTGGAATGAATAATTACTAATACATTATATTTTTATATTATTAGAAAATCAATCAAATAATATCAAAGGTAAATTTTGGTCAATGTTTTAGATTTCTAGATATTTATTTTCCCTAGTTTATTAATGATCCATGAGATTTTGGAAGAAGAATAATTTCACATTATTCTCAAAATAACATTACTTATATCCAAAAATGAAATACTAAATTTAATAAAATTATCAATTCTAATAAGTAATTGTTAGGGCCACGTTACATTATTCATTATAGAAACTCTGAATCATGTAAAAGTTAAAAAATTATTTATTTTCAATATTGTAGAAGTAGTTTCATAAAATATTATTCTGAAAAAAGATGAACAATTCAAAATTATTATCCACTTTTATGAGATAGTGGAGTAAAAATAGAGTATAATATATATAAATATCAAACCAAAACAGAATAAGTGTTATTGGTATAAAATTTATTAAAGGAAATATATTTAAACATCAGTAATTTTTTATTTAATTCGATCATTCTTTAGTTGATAAAACATCTATGTGAACAAATGTTCTAATTTTCTGGGGTCATAGATACCCTTTTAGTGTTATTACATTTATATTAGATTAGCATAAAACAATAGATGATGAATGTAGTTTCAATATTAGAAGACATCAAATTATATTTGGGATTGTTGATATTAATAAAACCAAATCCACTATAAACCCCGATATGGTTTCAATGAATGAATGAAAAAAATAAGTCACTAAAAAAATTCACACAACACTATTCGATAAAGCAGTTATAAAAGAATTTTTTAAACCATCAAAGGGATTATATTTTCTATTTACAAATATAAATTAGTAAATCCATAGAATATTGTTCTTAAAAAGAGAGAAAAAGAGGTGATATATGAATTTAATGACATAATCCTAATGATAAATGGAATGGTTTATAAATAATGTTTGAACAATTGATATTTTAGTATTTAGATAGGAAAAATATCATTAAATTTATATTCATTCAAAAAATAATGAATATTCATCGATCTTATGTTTTTTACTTTTTTTGTTGTTCGATACATGAGATGTTACCAGATATAAGAGGACCTGGAAGATGAATCTATCACCCCAACATAGTTCCATTGTGGAACATTCACTGTTGACTCAGTTATTATTGAATCATAATGAAAAAAAATCTTCTAGTGAATTATAAATTTTAAAAAATATTTATTTGTTGAATTATGTGTCATGGACCATCCCATAGGGCCCAGATGTGGCTACCCCAAGCCCGTCATCCATAATCCAGGGGTTGGTGACAAGTCCCCATAGGATTTTCCCAAACATGGAAGGCAATGTCTTATATATCTGTACACAATAATAAATGTGAAACTGAACTAAAACAGCAACCAAATTATGGTACAACCCTGAGAGTAATGTACAACCACAATTACAACAGTAAATAGATAACAGTGGTCCGAAATAGAGGACCTTGAAACAAAAGGAAATTAAACAGTTGTCGCATCTTCCCTAGAGCTCTACCTGAAGGGCAGCAGCTGTAAGTCTGAAGATTAATAATAGGATCTTGACAAATCCCATCACACGAAGCTCCAACATTCCCCAAACCACCAAATTCTGCCTTTGGGCATCTGTAGTTTTCACCATACACATACGTGTAGGTGGAGCCCGTGTGGAGGAGAGTATATTAATAGATAGTAGGGGACACCGATACCCCAAAAGGTCACTCAGTAATCCACCAAAGAAAACAACACAAGAATTAACAAAAAGGTAATATCAAAAGAATGATCTAAAACATGAAGCACAATGAAAAAGGGACAGCTCACTCTAATTGTATAACATCATGTTTACAAGGATAGAGATGACTAGTCATAAAGCCTGATCATCTTATCCATAGAAACTCTACTCCTGACCCATATGGTCAATGTTTGATGAAATTTATAGGTTGATAGATTTTTTCCCATATTGGTCACTGGTGTTTACCCATATTGGTCACTGATACTGAACCGTATTGGTTACTCAATGTTGACATGTATTGGTCACCGGTGTTGACCAGTATTTGTTGCTTGATTCTTACCCGTATAGGTCCCTGGTGCTGACTCATATTTGTCCCTCGATGCTACCTATATTGGTCGCTGGTGTTGACCCATATTTTTCATTGATATAGAGAATGGAATGATTATTCATACAGCTAGATCATCCCACTTTTGAGTATCTGATGCAGACCCACATTGGTCGCTCTTTTTTCTCATATCACAGCCAGCCACTGGATTCCCACACAAAGAAAGATTGATCTCCATAGGACATTTCATCTCAATACATTGTTCATATTTCAACAAGTACTAAGTACCAAAAAATAATACCAAAGGGATCGCCCCATCATAGAGTTCAAAAAGTGACAGACAGCGCGTCGACTTGACGCCTAGTCTGTGAGATATGGGCACTTTTGTAAAAAGGTCCCGGTTTGATTTATGTTTGATTGAACCAAGGTTTCCTGTAAAACTCCTCCAAAACACCCTTTGAGTTTATCTGAAGGGCCACCTTGTCAAAAGGGTCCTTATGTCACAAACAGCGCATCGATCAGACGCCCAGTCTATTAGTTACACCCCTTTCCATTAAATGGGGTGTTCACACCTTGGCCCAGTCCAGCTTGGTCAGGCCTGCTGGAATATACCAAAGGGACCGCTTCTTAAAATGGTTCCCAACTCCACTGATGACATGACTAAAAAACACTCAGTTCATCAGTTATATTCATTTTCATTATTTGGGGGTTGGTTAGGTCTTCTCCAGGTCCGACTCGGTTAGGTCGGCACGACATAATGGGTACCAGGGTCTACCTGACTCCTCCCGAGTCTGGCCCATTGGGGTTGGCTTGACTGGTTCACTGGATAGGGCTATGGATGATTTGGCATGCCAGGTGGGGCTTGACCCACCCTTGATGGCTGGCTAGGCCATGGGTGTAGACCGTATTTGCTATCTATCCTCACGGATTCGGGGAAATTTGTTCTGGCTGGGGTCTGCCAAGGTGCTAACCAGTCCTGTCCGATGTAGCACGATTCCTTGTCGTCCCAATCCTTCTATGACCCACTAGCTGCAGATTCTGCCACTGGAGGCTCCCATCTCTCACACAGCCCGCTCGGGTAGGCCACCTCTAGCCACCACGGCGCGCAACTGTGTTACTCCTTCCCACCACCCGTCGCTGATGGTCGCGGGTCTCCTCTAGCCACCACCGACACGGCGTGGTAGTGGTTGTTTCCGTGGGCCACCATAATTTTGCCATCATTTTGCAGCTATCAAATACATTGTCATTGAGTTTGTTACTCCAACATGAATAATTCACCAAGGACCATTTTAGCGAAGGTTTTGGGCCATGTTATTTTCAGCCGAGTCTCTCCACATTTTCAATTTAAACAGGTTGAAAAATAATTATTTATAACCAAATGAAAAATAATCTGTCAGTTCAGGATATGAAACAACAACCCACATGATTTTACAAGGCACAAATCAACACATTATTCAGTTGGACCACGTTTGTTATATTTTTCAAGAATGGGGAGAGAGGGAACATCGAATCCTATAAACCTCTACCTATTATGACGTCTGTTTCCTCACGTTCGTCCATGAGGGTTTACAACATCAATAAGGATTCCTGGATCCGACCATCAAAAGGTGTTCTTCATCGTTCATCATTATTCTCTATGGTGGAAGTGCATTAGAGCTTTCCCTAAGAATCCTCCAAATCCTTCCCCTTATTCTTCCCAACACATTGAACTACTATAGACCCATGTTGTAGAATTTCCATAATGATGTGACATCGCATCTTTACGAAATTTCTTTGATGAGACATCATCACTATTTTACATCATTAAATCAACTTTTAGGTTACGAAACATTGGACATCCATGTGTTTCATTAATTTTCATCATCGCCACATTGTCTTTGACATGTAGCATCGCTACATGCCACATGACAGAGAGAAAATAATTATATTATTCGTCTAAATTATTTTATAATTTTTCTCAAAAGTCCAATAAATTAACATTTCTATTCGACCCCCACCGGCCATGGTTAAGTCGTTTCTATGTGAATCCTGGTGTTTTGGATTCAACGCTGCCCCCATATGTTTAATCCGAAAACCCATTAAAAAGATTGAAAACATAGCCTGCGTGTTTATTGATCATACCTTAAAAATGTTCATAAAATTATTAGCAGTCACCCTTGACCCACGCTAATCGAGGTTAGGCTCTGACTAAGTGGAACACACCCTCATGAGCACAACGGTACACTCAGATTATAAATCAAGAGGTGAAATGCACCGGCCAATGATAGTATCTACCTAAAGAAAGAATACCCTCACATATTCAGTGTTGGTATCATATTTTTATTCTGAGTCACCATCCGTGAGTTATAATCATTTGAAAAAAAATAATCTTATTTAATCATTTTATTTACAGTTATTCCTTTTTTAGGTTTTCTCACCGGAGGCCTGTTATGACTAAACATATGTCGGGCCTAGTGTAAACCTGCTATCCGGAACACAATGGTGTCCTTGGATTTCTAATTCGGTCACCTGTTTAAAAGTTATTCCACTTTTTATGAAAAATTCTCACGTGTGATATTTGAAGATCAACAATATTCGACAGACCATTCCGGGCACTTCGAGCCTCGAAATCATGTGCTGTTAGATTTCATTGCCTAAAAAGATTTCTATATAAATAAATAAATATATGGAAATTATGGGATGTTATATTTTCCCCACCTTAGGGCTTACTTCCCCAAAATCCAATACAAGGGAAAATAAAACAATGGGGGTACTAAGCATGAATCTCAGCCTCTCGCTCCCTTGGTCCCTCCTAGAGATTTTTGTGCTTCCAAAGAAATCTAACTAGAGGAATCGACTACCCATAAGGTACTCACTCTTGTTGATCCCCTATCTCCACCAGGAACTCTATAAATTTCACCCCATTATCAAATTACAGCTCTCCCTAATCAATTACGTGCGAGTAATCATCCATGTATCTTTTCAACTATGACACATGGTAAATATTATATACTTCATTCATATGTGAGGGAAGTGTTAGTCTGTATTCCCCCTCTCCATCTCTAATGAATATATTTAAAGGCTTGAGGATCCTCTGAGATATCGTGTCGCAACGGTGAACTATCTACAGTACATGCCGGGGTGAGACCCGTATGAAGACATGGTCTCTCTCCTCAAACTCTAAGGGTCTCCGTCTATTGTTGGTTTTAGACATATAATGTCTCTTTGTAATATTTATCCCTAGACACTAGTTCTGACGCCGGAGGTCTTGGTACAACATTATAAAGGTTGTATGTACTACCATGTGGAATATATGAAACTCCCTCAGAACCTCCTTTCATAGAGCCACTGGATTAGTTGTACTTCCTCTGAATATGATAGTGTTCCCCACACCTTTTGAATATCATTCTAGTGCATGGCCTAATGATGGTTGAGCACGTGTAGTCATGCAGCTGTTGTCTCCAATTTTCACCTACCTAACTAGCTGATGGATGGGAGGGGAAACATACATTAACAGTAGGTAGACTATCACATCTCTATCCATGTTGGATATCTCAAGAAAGGATAACTTCTGTGAATCCACGTTTAGTCGTTGCGAACTCAATTTATGGCTAAGTGCATCTGCCACTACATTCTCATTCCTAGTAGTATAGACAATGTAAAATTCATACTCCTGGAGGTTCTCTAGAAATTGTCATAGTCTTATATTCAAGTCTTTTATTGTGATGATATATCAAATAATCTTGTGGTCTATGTAAATAATGAACTGCTCTCCAATCAAGTAGCTTTCCACATCATCATGGTCAAGACCAGTGCTTCAAACTCCATGTCATGAGTGGAATAAATATACTTATGAGGATTCAGCTTTTGTGAGCCCTAAGAAATCACTACACCATCTTTCATCAGGTTGAAACTGTGTCAGGTCTCCAATTCATCATAGTAAACCAAGCAGATAATGCCTTCCTCCATCACCCTCCTCATGGGATCACTGTTCAGGCTCTACCTTAGCTGTTTAAAGATATATTGTCATGTCTCTGACCCAGGAATGGGTTACAATTATTTTTTGAGGCATTCATAAGTGATAATAATGTAGAGATATTTGGTACGAACCTCTGAGATGACGTGTCCCAAGATGTGGACCTTCTATTTGTATGTCCTCCAAATGTACCATCATCTCACAGAGCTCCACAGGGGCCATCTGATATGCTTGTGTAGATAAAGGATTTTTTTCTGGTTACAAGTCAAAGGGTATTTCTACCTCTCAATGAGGAGGTATTCCAGGGACATCTTCTGGACAGACTTCCTCATACTCGTCCTCCCCCATTTGAAACTGTGTACTCGCCTCATCCACCCTGTCGATGGTCATGCAAGCTTTCTAATATGTAATCGGTCTCACCCTTCTGAGCACAAGTACATCTAATGATTTTCTGTTTTCCTTCTCACCAACAAAAGAAAATTGGCCTCTATCTCTATTCATACATCACATTGTATGTCTCAAACAGTCAATTTGCACATGAACTACAGATAGCATGTCCATGCCTAGAATGACGTTGTTGGGCTCAAATTCCGCAACTATAAGATCTCATCTTAGTCACTCTCATTCTTGAGTCAAATCACACATTCGTAACCAGTTTTTTTATCTGAATCTCCTCTCGTAGGAGTATCCAAATGCAATGGTCAAGATAAATGCTCAGTTGGAATCTCACAGTCTTGAACTACGTCTGTGGAATGTAAAGAATGTAGTGAACTTGTGTTGATAATCACTATTTCAAAAGTAGGAGAGATAGCAATTGTACCTCATATTATATCAAGTATGTCCATATCATGAACCTCAACTACCTATAGCTAGGAATGTCCCCATCCACATTCTCCCAGAGATCATGGTGGTCCACAAGGGGGTGGTGGTGGTAGTGTCTGGTGATCCTGACCACCTTACACCGCATGTTCTGCTCCCCAAAATTGTCGGCCACATGGATGATGCTCATGCTCTTGACAATGCTGCTACTTCGGTGGTCCCTCCTCCATCTTCAGATCATCCACATGGGAAGTCTTCCAGTCACGAGCTCGGTGGCCCTGTCCCCTGTAGGAAAAACAGATCATGCCTTGCTGGTGGCTACCCCGTACCCTCGATCCTTGGACCTCTTTCACTACGTCGTGGGGTCACCCTCAGTAAGGTCTATCCCACTTGAGATCTTTTGTTATCTTTCTACTACCATTTGTATATAACTCTTCTACAAGTTGTTTGATAGGGGTTCTCATTGTTGGATGCCTACTTGGAAAGAAATATCTCAAACAACAATGGTCGGCCCAACACCCCAGCTTTCTTCGGGATGCTGAGAGAAGTTGTCATAGCCCTAATCTCTCGTCGGAGCCCCTAATCAAAGGTCTGGGCCCTAAAGTATGGGTCACATACCTGGTAGGTGGATTATCAAGAGAGGATAGTAAATATGGCTGAGAACTGATCCATAGGCTGGCTACCCTGCTGTAGATGCAGCAGCTCCTGAATACGCACAGTGTGTAGGGTCCCTAGAATGATCTCTGCCCTGAAAAGGTTCTCAATGTCTAGCCCAGTGAGATTCATCTCCTCTTTCACCTGGAGCATCGAGCTCCATCATCGTCCTATCGAGCCCTAAATAAGGATACTAGCTAACATATCCATCTTCTTAGAGAGTGTCTATCTTAATAGAAAGACCCAAAAAACTGCCTCAATTTCATCCTCTGCTACCTGGTGGTCTATATCGCCATGAAAACATGGAGGCCTCTACCTCTAGAACTCATGAAACGCGCTCAGCCAGCATGCATGATCCACTTATTGCATCTGCTACTCAATGACTGCTGGATATACTGGTAGACCACCATAAGGTTCAATCATTGTGAGTGTTCCATGTACCGATGCCTCATCACCCGGTGGGCCACTATCATGATCTCTAATCGGAATCCTAGCTGGCTCTTTTTGTGGATGCATCATGTAATAAACAATTGTTCCATGGTTACTAAGTTAAACCTGGTGAGCTGACTCAAGAAAAATAATGAAAACCTTTAAAAACACTAGAAACTGGTGATTTCATGTATCGAGTCGAAAAACATAATTTAGGGTCCTGTATTGTTGATACATTGGCCGACACATGAACACTAGAATACCTGAACTAAATAACCAAACTCAAGACACATTACAATATTTCTTCATTAGAAGTAGACTCTTATTTCTTCTAGTAGAACAGTCCACCCACTAATACCACTTTGTCACAACCCATCACAGGAGGCCCAAACGTGGCTTCCCCATGGCTGTGTTCCATTGGCCTAGTGTTGGTGAATAACACTTGAAGGTTTTTCAAGAAAAGGTAAGGCATTTCCTTAGAGATCTGTACAGACTCAAAAACATGAAACTGATGTAAACACCAACAAAATTATGGTACAACCAAAAGAGTAATGTACAAACACAAGTACAACTGTAATAAAAAATATGTGGGCCAGAATACAATCCATAGAATCTGAAGGAAAGTAAATTGTTGTCACATCTACCCTAGAGCTCTACCTAGATGGTAGAAACTGTATGTCTAAACTCGAAGATGAGGATTTCAACTACTCTTATCACACCAAGCTCCACCAAGTCTCGAACATCCATTGTATGCCTTAGAGCATCAGTAGTCTACACCTGACACACATGTGTTGGTGGAGCCCCTGCAGGGATGTGTATAAAAATACCGAATAGTGGACCCTATGACCCCCAAAGGTCTCTAAGTAATCCAAAAAGGAAAAAATATACTAGAAATATCACAAATCTAATATCACAATAATATTCTAAATCATTATCACAATATTGAATAGACAGCTCACAACAATGGTATAACTTCTAGGTTATTGGGATAGGGATATCTAGTTGTAAATAAAAATCATATTATACATAATAACTCTACTGCTGACTCGTATGGTCACTGTATGCTAACCCGTAATGGTCGCTACATGCTGAACTGTATTTTTCACTAGTGCTGAATTGTATTCGTCACTAGTGTTGAACTGTATTGGTCGCTTGATTTTGACATGTATTGGTCATTGGTGCTAACCCATATTGGTCTTTCGTTTCTGACCAGTATTGGTCACTGGTGCAGACTCGTATTGGTTGCAGGAAGATGAATGGTAATGGTCGCTGGTGATGACCCGTATTGGTCATTCGATGATGACTCGTATTGGTCATTCGATGATGACTCGTATTGGTCATCAGTGCTGACCAGTAATTGTCACAGGTGCAGACTGTTCTCGGTTGTTGATTCATAGGTAGGGATGATTATCTATACATCTAGATCATCCCACTCTAGAGTTTCCGAGTCTGACCCTCATTGGTCGTTCTTCATCCTCATATCCTAGCTAGCCACAGTATTCCTGCACGAAGCACACCTGATCAATGAAGGACTCTGATCCTCAAGCCATCAGTCATATTTCAATCGGTACGAAGTCCCACAAAATTCAAACCCAAGGTACCTCCCCATCATAGGGGTCCAAACATGATAGACTGCATATCGATCAGACACCCGCTCTGTGAGATATGGGCACTCTTGTAAAAAGGACCCGTTGGGATTCATGTATGATCCAACCCATGTTGCATTTCAAGGTCTGAAAATCCCACTTAGTGTACATCCAAAGGATTGAATTGTCACAGGGGTCCTGATGACATATACAGTGCATTGATTAGACACACAGTCTGTAAGTTACACCACTTTCTGTGAAATGGGGGTGTTCTTACCCTAGTCCGGCTCGGCTGAGTCGGGCCAGCCAAAATATGGTAAAGGGACCGATTCCAAAAATGGGTCCCAATTCTACTGACGGTGTGCCTAACAGACAACTGGTTCGTCAATTATGGTTGTTTTCTTTATTAGGGGGTCGGTTGGGTCTAGGGCCGGTCTGAATCGCTCTAGTTGGCCTAACACAACCAGTCCTGATGTCTACCTGATCCCCCAGGTCTGGTCTGTCACGGTCGACCATACTTGTTCACAGGACTGGGCCCCAGTTGGGATGGTCGGCCGGGTGGGGCTCAGCCCACCCGCGCTTTCCTGCTTGGACGTGGGTCCGACTCATCTGGCCGAACCGCATTTGCTAGTTGACCATGTAGTTGCATCCCCATTTCTTCCATATGAATTCACCCATGTGGGTGAACAGTCCCAGCTGATGTGGAATCTCATTGTCCCCTTCCTCCTACGGCTCGTAGGCCACGGCTGCTATCGCTGGCGATGCCTGTGGGCACCGCCCATCTCCAGCATGACCAGTTCCGGCCGGCCGCCTCTAGCCACTGTAGCACACGATGGATCACCTCCTTCACACCACCTATGACCGGTTCTCATGGGTCTCCTCCAGCCATCACCGACCACCATCATTTTTCGAACCTCAAATGCCTGGTCGTCACGTTCATTGCACCGTTACGAAGAACGCACCAAGGAAAATTTTAGCGAAGTGTCCATTCCATGATGGTTTTGGCCCGTGCCCTCTATGTTAGAATTTCAAACATGAGGAAAAAAATTAATAATAAAAAAAGTAAGTGTAATCCTTGATTTCAAGATCCCACAACAACCACCCACTTGACTTTACGAGGCGGGAATCAACATGTTAGTCGGTTGATCCCTGTTCATTATATTTTTCAAGAATGGGGATAGAGGTAACATCAATACACATAAATCCCCTACCTTTTATGAATTCTATTACTGCATGTTTTTCCTCAAGGGTTTACGGCATCGACGACGCTTCACATTTCGATCCTTCGAAAGGATTTCTTATTCATTCATCATTCCTCGCTGGGGTGGAAGTGCGTCAGAGCATCGCCTTTGAATCCTCAAAATCCCTCCACTTAAACTTCCCGACACATCGAACTATTTATGGATCCACCTTGCAGCATTTCCCTAATGATGTGACATTGCCTCATTATGTTGTTTCATTTTTGAATCAGCATCGCTATTTTGCACCATTAAATCCATTATTAAGTTGTAGAATACAAGCCATCCATGTGTTTCATTAATGTTCCACGTCGTCGGATAGTTGTTACCTCATAGAATTTCTACACGATACATGAAGAAGAGAAAATAATAATATAATTATTCTAAATTATTTTATTCTTTTTCTTAAAAAGTCCAAAAAAATTAAATTTTCCCCTCGACCCTCACCGACCGTAGTTATCTCATTTCTAGGAAAATCCCAACGTTCTAGATTAAATTGTGCCATAAAATTTTTAATCTGAGCACCACTCAACCCTTTTTGGTCTAGGTTGTGCTATGTATAAGGGGAACACAACCTCACGAGATCAACGGTACTCTCAGATTCTTAATCTGAGTTACCGTTTAGAAGTTAAAAATTTTACAATAAAATAATTGTCACCTAATAATTTTATTTATGACTAAAAACTAGCTTTTACTCATGGCAAGGGCTGGACAATGTTAGTATCTACAAAATGAAAGCATACCCTCATGAGTTCAGTGGTAGTTTCATATTTTTAATTAGAGTCACCGTTCATGAGTTTTAAGATTTTAAAAAATAAAATATTTTTATGTGATTATTTTATTTATAGTTATTCCATTTTTGGGTTTTCTCACTGGAGTAATTCACCGACTAAACTAAAGTCACACCTAGGGTAATCCTGACATACTGAATGCAATGGTTCCCTTAGAATTTTAATTTTAGCACCCATATAAGATTTATTCTAATTTTTCAGTAAAACATCTAACCAGCGATATTTAAATATCCAAAAAATTTGACGAACCATTCTAGACACTCCGGGCCTTGGAATCATGTTCCATTAGATTTTGTGATCTCAAAATATTCCCATATAATAAAAAAATATACAGAAATTACAGGACATTAGATTCTCCCAACCATAGGGCTTTACGTCGCCGAAATCCCAAATAACGGAATCTCAAACAATTGGGGGTACTAAGCATTAATCTGATCCTCTCTCTTCGTATGCCTCTCATTGATGTTTCACTACTACCATAGAACTCACATTATAGGAATCGACTTCCAACAATGGACCCACTCATATAGGTCCCCTATCTCCAATGGGAACTCCATAAAAGGTTCCCCATCATCAAATTCCATCTCGCCCTAGAGGATAACATGCGATGAATCATTCATGTATCTCCTCAACTGTTGCACATGGGAAACATTAATCACACGGTGCATCTGTGGGGTAAGAATTATGTGGTATGCCACCTATCCAAATCTAATGAAAATATAGAAAGGTCTAATGATCCTTGGAGATAGATTTTTTCCCTGGAAAAATCATTGTAGTACATGTCGGGGTGAGGCCAGTATGAAGACATGGCATCCGCCCTCATTTTATAAGGGTCTCCTTATCCTGTTGGCAGAAGACATCAGCTGGATCTATGAAATCTTCATTCTTGGACATCATTTGTTATGTCGGAGGTCCTAGTATAACATTATCACTCCTAGATGTACTATCAAGGGGGTGTATAAAACAGCATCAACAACTCCTCGCGTTGTCCCATTAATACAACTTTATGTCCTCTGAATAGAATAACATGCTCCCCACCTTCTGAATATCTATAAAATTCATGGACTGAGGATGTCTGAGCACATGTAGTCTCACGGCTGATGTCTTCGAGTTGTGTTGGGCTATCTCACTAAAGGTGTGGAGGGGAAACTACCATTTACTAGAGCTATATTCCCTTATCTCTATCAACGTAGGATATTTTTAGAGAGGCTAACTACTATGAATCCTCTTTCATTTTTTGTGAACTCAATCACCGGGTAAGTGAATCTGCCACTGTGTTCCCCTTCCCAGGAGTATAGACTATCTCATGGTCATTATCCAAATAAAACATTATCCAACGTTTCTATCTCATATTCATATCCTTTAGTGTGAAAATATTTCTTAGACTCATGTGGTTTGTGTAAAAAATGAACCACTCACCCATAAAGTAGTTTCACCTCATCATCAGTGCGAAGACCACTAGTAGAAAGTATATGTCATGAGTTACATAATTCTGCTCACGAGGGCTCAGCTATCGTGAGCCATAAGTAATCACTGTACCATCCTTCTTCTAGATGCAACTAAGTCCTTCCCCAGATGCATCAAAATAAACCACATAGACAGTGCCCTCCTCTAGAACACTCAAGATTGGAGCATTGGTCCATATCTACCTTAGTAGTTGAAAGATTTCCTAGAATGTCCCTGACCATAGTATGGGTTTCCCCTTATTCATCTAGGTAGTCATATGTGCTTATACTCTAGAGAAATCGGTTATGAACCTCTAAAATGGAATGACCCAATAGGTGGACCTTCCGTCTCTAAGTCCTCAAACTATACACTCATCTCTTAGAGCTCCGCAGGGGCCATCCGATATGCTGGTGTTAATATAAGTGTAGATTCTAGTAATAAGTCAATGTGGAATTCAACCAATCAATGAGGAGGTAGTCCTGGGATATATTCTTGGAAGACATCCTCATACACATCCACCACTGCTAGAATATGTGGACTCACCTCATCTACTGTGTCGAAGGTCATGCAGTGCAGCTGATATGTAATCAAATGCACCATCCGGAGCACAATTCAATCTCGTGCTGCTCTATTTTTCTTCTCACCAAAAACGGAAAACTGGCTTCCATCTTTTCGCGTTCATCTCACTATACATCTCGAGTATCCAATCTGTGCTTGAACTGCTAATATCCAGTTCATGCCTCGAATGAAATCGTAGTTCTCCAACTCAACTAATAAAAGATCCCATTTTAAACTCTCTACTCCGAGTGTATGATCACTCTGTCGGCACCAGTGTGTGCCCACTGAATCTCCTCCCGTTGGAGTATCCAAATGAAATGGTCAAGATAAAAGATCATATGGAATCTCCGAGTCTTGAACTACTTCCATTGAAATGAAAGAAATTCTAGAACTAGTGTCAATAAGCACTGCTGTTAAAGTATAGGAAATACATATTGTACCTCCTATCTTATCGAGGACATTGGGATTGTGGAACTCATTTCCCTGCAACTGGGCTTGTCCCCATTAACCTTCTCCTTGGGCTCGTGTTAGACTACCTGGGGCTGGTGGTGGTGGTGACTGGTGACCGCGGCCACCTTTGGCTACACGTATTTCTCCCTAGCCTCATTCGCCACCTGTCTGACACTCATGCTCCTACCACTACGGATACCTCGGTGGCCACTCCATCGTCTGTTGACCATCTTGATGGAAAGTTGGACATTCACGAGCTTTGTGACCTTGTCTCCCATAGTAAAAGTAGACCATTCCTCACGGGTGGCCCCCTATTCCCCTCAAGATTTTCCACTCTAACCATGATTCATGTGTTCTCCCTCCAGAAGGTTTATCCCTCATGGGCATCTGATTTTTCTGTCTATAGCAAGATTTAGATGCCTCTACTACCTGTCGCCGGGTAGGGGATATCACTATCAGTGGATGCTCGGCATGGATTCTATCCATCATAAAAGCTCACTCCCGCACCATATCAAGAATTGGGATGCTGAGATAAACTGTCATAGCTCTGATCTCTCTCCGGATCCCATACTCAATGGTCTAGGCCCTGAAGTATGGTTCTTGTACCTTGTCGGTGGAGTTTCGGGAGATGTCAGTAAATATTTCAATGTACTGAGCCAATGTCGGGCTACCCTGCAATAGATTTAACAATTCATGTATATGCACAAAGCGTACTGTCGCTGGCACAAACTCCACCCTAAAAAGTATCTTAGTTTCTGGATAGGTGAGGGTCATCTCCCCATCAACCTGGAGTATCGAGCTCCACCATCGTCATACTGATCCCTGAAAAAGGCTATAGGCCAAGATCTCCATCTGCTCGGCGGGTGACTATACTATGCGAAAGTTCTGTGAGACCAACTCAATCCAGTCCGTTGTGGCCAGGGGGTCTGTCTCACCTCAAAACCAAGGAGGAATTTACCTCTGGAACTCAGGAAATGCTATTATCTATCATGCATGATCCACTGGTTGCATATGCTTCTCAACTGCTGGTGGTGCTACTGGTACCCCACTCGAAGGTTCCATCACTATGAGTGTTCCTTATAATGATACCTCATCGCTCGGTGGGCCACTATCAGGATCTATAACCGGAATCCTTGTAGGATGTCTTTGTGGAGGCATCCTATAAGAAATAGATGTGCCACAATCAATAAGTTAAACTTGGTGAGATGACTCATGTAATATCTATAAAACTTTTCTAAACACTATAAAACTGTGTTTTCATGTACCGAGTCCGAAAACCGAATTTAGGGTTCTGGTGTGTGGATACGTCTGCTGCCATAACAACACTTGACTCCCTATACAGAAAACTGATCTCATGACACGTTACATAATTTCCTCCATAAAAGTAGACTCTTAGTCCTTCTAGTAGAACTGACTGTCATATGATACAATTTTTTCATAACCTGTCCCACAGGGCCTGGATTTGGCTACCCCAATCCCTCATTCCATAGGCCAAGGTTTATGGACTAGAACTTGAAGGCATTTCCTGAATAGTGAAGGCATTGCCTTAAAGATCTGTACACATGAAAAAAGGGAAACTAAAGTAAAAAACCAAACAATGTATGGTACAAACACGAGAGTAATGTACAGCCCCATGTATAACTGAAAACTCAAAATAGTGGGCCATAATACAAGCCCTAGAAACTGATGGAATGTAAACAGTTATTTCATCTTCTCTAGAGCTCTACCTTGAGGGTAGTAGCTATATGAATGATGTCGAGGAGGAAGACCTCGACTGCTCCCATCGCACCAAGCTCCACCAAGTCCCAAACCACCAATTTCTTCCTTAGAGAGACATAGTCTGCCCCAGACACAGACATGCTGTAGGAGACCATGTAGGGGAGATTATAAAAATACCTTGTAGGGGACCCCGAGCCCCCTGAATGTCTCTCGGTAATCCACAATGGAAAATGTAATGCCCCGAACACAGTTACCCAGAGTTGGTGCTCTATTACATAACTTGGAATGATACAATAAATAATATCTCCAAAGACCGATCAGTTTAGTAACCTTGGAAACAAAATATAAAAATATGATCAATATTACAACTTGAAATGAAATACACCACTAATTTTTTACATTAGAAAAATCTTTTTCTCCTATATTATTCCTGAAATTCACTCATAACTAAATTTTTTTCCTGGAAAAAAGAAACATAAGAAAGGGGTTAGCACAGACACATGGTAAGTGTAAGCAATACAGTGGAAGATAACATAAACATTAGGCATGATGAATAATTAAAAATTAATTCCTTTACAAATAATAAATATTAACACATTATGGTAGGTATATGAGCTGAGTAAATAATGCCATAATAAAACATTGTGATGGCTAATCTAATAGTCGAATAAAAACATGAACCATCAATGTTATTTTCAAAATGATGGAATTTATAATGCTAGACATACTGAAACACCTTTTCAAGGCGTCGTCCAAGACGTCCAAAAATTATTTAGTCCTCAACCAAAACCTTATGTCAAATTGGGAAATTTTGTTGCCAATTCCACATCTAATTGTCTCATGATATCTACTGATGCATCAAGGAACTATATTGGGATCTACCTGTCACATACTAAGCCCTATACATTCTTCATATGAAAATGAAGAAACATAACATAAACATTCATATTAAAACTAAAATAAAAAATGTCAATACATTAACCATAAACCATGATTACTATAAAAATAACACATCCACAGTCAAACAAATCAAAAAACCTTCAACACATTATGGATGATTTTTATCATAATAAATCAACATCAAATATGTTTAAAATCAATCAAAGGATATTGACATAGAAGTAATAGAAACTATTTGAACGAAATTCGTCTTTTAATATTGAAACAATTTAAGAGTCACATAATTATAAAAGAAAACATTTATTTTGAAAACATTTTTCTATGCTTTTAAGGGAAGATTCGATGATTTTATAACGGTGTAATATAGACTCACTCATAGTATAAGTTAAAAAAACATTCTTACCTTAATTTTTTTAAAAATGTCATAAAGTAACTTGTTTGGAAAATGAAAAAAATATTCCATTAAAAACATATAAGGTCAAATAAGGGCATAAAATACATTAACCCCTAGTCTAATAAATAGAAAAAATGTTTTGAATTATATTTTAAAAAAACGCGGATGTGGGTGATAAAGAGGTCCTAGTAGATACTTACGTAAAAAAAACCTTGGATAATAAAGAGATTTTGAAATTATACCTTACCTTGTAATTTTCCTCAGTAGATGGTATTTTTACATATTTTATAATAGTTATAAGAAATTTATTAAACTATATAATTACTATATAAATAAATTTTATATCATATAATATCTTCTAACTTTTCTTTGTTAATAACATTATAACTGTATCAACATTTTTGGTGTTAACGGGCTTGTTTTCTATTATATAATTTTCTACATAAGCCATGTAATTTAGGGATATGATATATTTTATTCATATAAATAATTATATTATGTTCTTAAAAATTATTTTTAATCATCAAATGAAAATTAGTCTTGAATGGTTATGATAGAGAAATGTATCGCATCGTGTTCTTGGAGACGGTAATCCCTTCGTATGCATGAGAGACAATAACATTGATGGAGAAATAATATGTAATTTGATGGTATATCATATATAAATAATCATTAACAAGTTATTTTTATTATTTACATCAGTTATACTCATTATTAGACCCATACAAATAATGAAGTGTTTGAATAACAAACTACACCATGACATGGTGATTGTATGTCGTACGTACGCACATATGGTGACTTTGTCATTTATAGGATGCAAAGAATAATTAATATGGATGTACCATTTTTATAATAACATCACAGTAAATAAAATATACTAGATTTTTTATTTTAAAATGGAAAGAACAAATAAAGAGGAAGTGGAAGAAGAAAAGAACTTGAAAGAGGTAGTGAAATATTTACCTCTTTGTCGGGTTTTTCTTTTTGATTTGATGAACAGGGATCCTTACGCTTGCTTTATGACCAAATTAATGAATCTAGGATAATGGGATGAATGTTGGGAGGATATTTGGGTAGGGGTTTGCCGAGCCAAAATCCTTTGGTGGAGTGAAATTAAGATAATGGGAAGTTCCCTTTTATAAGAGAGGTGGGGGTCACTTTAGGAAAGGACTGAAATATTATTTTATTATGAAATAATTTTTTTATAATTTCTCCAATATAAATAATTTAGAAGATAAGGTGGGTATGGGTCGAAAACCTCTCAATCAACAGTTTTTAGACATGTTTAGGGCATCATATTAACCTTATCTTTTAGATTTAACTCTTAGTTAAATAGTCTGACATTTACCATGTCTTTGTGCATTTTTATATTATATGGTTAATAAACTTACTATAAAAAGCCAAGAGAACCCCATGTGGTTAATTATTAATATATATAACATTATCTATGTCATTTGCATAATCCTTATATTTTTACGAATATTATATCAATTAATAATATATTATTTTTTTAAACACTCAATTATGTCAATTTTTACACTATTTAATATTTGGTTTTTTAAGCCATAAAAACATTATAACATCAAATAATAAATAATTCACCTACCATAACATGTCATATTAACCTAGAAAATTAGTTAAATCTATCATAAGTCTAAATTTATATTTATTTGGATATTTCTAATATCATTTATTTGGAAATTTCATTATTAATGTAATTACTGCATCATCACTGTGTCACAAATAAATTTAAATATTTAATGTATAATAATTTTAAATAATGTACCATTATGTAAGAAATGTTTTTATCTTCTTAATTAGAATTTATAGTTGAAAATATAAATTACATAACTCCATATAAAAATTTTTTACTAAAAGATACAAGCTTTTCTTATTTTTTCCTTTACTTTAGATTAATTAAGGTAAAATGTCATTATCACTCCCATGTGGCTCCATGGGGTCCAAAAATAGTCCCAAGGATGCTCATGGTCGGACATGTATCATAAAATTGGAATAGGAAACATGTTATGGTATTTTATTATTATTATAAAATTATTTTTTACCATTATTTACAGGATTTACCCATTAACCATGGTAAATAAAATATTTACCAAAATAATTATTCATAATGTCTAAAAATAAAAGTTTCTTATTTACAAATTTGGACCTCCTGATTTCAAATAAGGGATCCATTTTCCCAAAATTAAAAAAATAGAAGTGGCGGAAATTAATTTAAAATTAATTCTCGTTGTCAAAAACAAAAACCATGTTTTCATGAAATAATAACTATCAAAAGATCGACACTTATTTATGTTTAATTTAAATGTGAAATTACACACAATGACCAAAGTTATATTAAATTATGAAAATATAATCTTATGATACTTTAAACCCACTAAAATTCAAAATTTGACATTATTAATTATTTCAATTAAAGAAGTTTTTTTTAATTAAAATATAGTACTATTAATCAAAAATTGAAAGTTTTTAGAAAACTACATAAAATTCACCCTAAGAAAAATTCGATATTCTGAATTAAAAAATGAAGTCCATTTTGTAAAATAGAATTTTTAGAATTTCAAAAAGTTGGGTATTACTATTCAAAATGGCAAGTTTGATTGGTCACAGTGTGTTAGAATCAAGAAGTTGCGTACAATGAATGAAATTGCATTATTCAATGGGAAATGTACCATAGATGCTTGGGGTGTTACATTATTCCCCACTTAAAATAATTTATTCCTAAAAATTTCAATAATATTACTGCATAAATGATTTGGGTGGTTATTCATCATAAGTTCCATGGGTTCCCATGTTGCCTCTTCCATATTATAGTTTTTCCATAACACATTTACCAGATGAGTCATCCAGTTTATCAGCACTTGTTCACTTGTATCAAGAATCTTGATAAGATCTTCCCAATAAGACAGATTAGGTTCCAGTTCAATTTCTTCATAGGTGAGTACATGCATTAGGTCATGCATGTATTTTCTCAAGATGGATATGTGGGACACATCGTGAACTTTGGAGAGACTTGGTGGCACTTCCAAAAGGTAAGAAACAACCCCAATTCGTTCTAGAATTTTGAAAGGTCCGATGTACCTAGGACATAATTTACCCTTCTTACCGAATCATATAACTCCCTTCCATGGAGATACCTTCAAGAAAACATGATCTCCTACCTGAAATTACAAATCCTTTCTTCAGTTATCGGTATAGCTCTTTATCCTACATTGTTCTTATTTGATGTAGGTTTGGATAACCTTCACCTTTTCCATCATTTCCTCAACATGTTCTTGGCTTTTGATTTTTATTTCAGAATCATCAACCCAACAAGTTGGTGTATAACATCAATTTCCATATAATTATTCATATGTTTCCATCAGAATACTTGAATGGATGATATTGTTATAATAAAATTCTAACAGAGGTATATATTTATTCCACATACATTTAATGTCAAGTGAGAAAGATCTAAACTTTTCTCCTTAGGTTTGAATAGTATGTTCAGATTTTCTATCAGTTTGAGGATGGTAGGCAGTGTTGAAATGATGTTCAGTATCCAGGGATTTCTGAACACTTTTGTATAATCTTGATGTAAAACGAGGATCAAAATCAGAAACAATCGATAGGGGTACTCAATAAAGTCTTAAAACTTCATTAATATACAGTCTTTCTAAACGTTCAACTGGTAAATCTTCTCTTGTAGAAAGAAAATGTGCCGACATGGTAAGATGATCAACAATAACCCATATTTCATCATTCATTTGCGATGTCTTTGGTAGCCCCATGAAAATTTCCATAGTAATATCATCCCATTTCCACTCAGCTATGGGAAGAGGATGCATGACTCTTCTAGGTTGTTTCATTATAGAATTCACTTGTTGAAAAACCATACATATTGACACAAAAATCAGAAATCTACCTCTTCAAGTTCTCCCCCAAAAAATGTTCCATCAATTCTCTATACATCTTGGTTCTCCCTGGGGGTATAGAAAAATTGGACCTATGCGCATCATCCAACAATTCTCTTTTTAGATCAGGTATGTTAGGAACACAAAGTCTCTTCCCAAATTACAAAATTTCATCCTCATATATGAAGTCACTCAATATCTTATCGTTCACAACTTTAATCTTCTTTTGAATATACTCATCATCAGTCTGATAACTCTTTATCATTTCTAGTAATGATGGTTTGGAAACCATTTGAATATGTATTGATGTTTCACCTTCCATGGTTATTCCCATATCCATCCTTCATAATAGGATCCCTTTCAACTCTCATCTTGTTCCAAATTCCATGATCATTTATACTAAAAGAATCTTCCACTTTTTTTTCCTTCTTGGGGTGTTAGTGTATGGTGCAATCATAATCCTTGAGTCGTTCAATCCATTATCTATGCCTCATGTTGAATTATTTTTCAGATAAAATATACTTCAAGCTGTTGTGATTAGTATAAATCTTACATTTTCACCATGGAGATAGTGTATCCATATATTCATATTGAATATTACATCTAATAACTCAAGATCATGAGTTGGATAGTTTTTCTCATTAATTTTTAGCTGTTTTGATGAATAGGAAATAAATATATCATTTTTCATAAGGACACAACCAAGTCCTTTCTCTAAAGAATCATTAGAAATAACAAACCCATTATTCCCTGATGGTAGAGTCAATATAGGAGAATTGAATAATCTTATATTAAGTTATTCAAAACATTCTTCACACTTTTTTTTTCAAACAAATATAACCCCTTTAAGTGTGAGCTTGGTTAAAGGGTTAGCCATCAAGACAAAATTCTGGACAAAACGTCGAAAATAACTTGCTAAACCAATAAAACCATGTACCACAATTATAATCATTTGTACTGGCCATTCTTGGATTTCCTTAGTCTTTGAATGATCAATAGAGATTCCATATTTATAGACATTATGGCCACGAAATGAAATATCTTGAATTCCAAAATCACGCTTTCTAAAATTCACATAAAATTCACTTCTTCTAAGAGTCTTTAGAATAATGTGCAAGTTATTTTCATCATATTCATAGAATTTGGAGTATAACAAGATATCATCAATAAATATAACTACAGATTCATCAATATATTTTTTGAAAACTCTATTCATTTGATATATGAAGACATAGGGTGCATTAGTCAATCCAAAAGGGATTACTTTTAACTAGTAATGCTCATACCTAGTTCAAAATGCTGTTTTTTAATGTCTTCCTTCTTCATGCAGAACTGATGAAATCCTATTCGAAGGCCATTCTTTGAAAAATATTGATATCCATGAATGTTTTCAAATAAATCATTAATGTGAGGTTGGGGATACTTGTTCTTCATTATTACAGCATTGATCTCCCTATAGTCAATTCATAACCTCATAAATCCGTCTTTATTTTTAACAAAAGGGACAGGGGCTCCCCATGTAGAAACAGTAGAGAGAATAAACCCCTTATTACACAATTCCTCTAGTTGTTTCTTTAGTTCCACTAATTCTACAATGTTCACTATATAAGGGGTCTTCGATATAGGACTTGAACCATGAATTAAATCAATGGAAAATACAATTTCCCATTTTGGAGGATGTCCTGGTAAATCCTCAGGAAACACATCCACATATTCTTACACAATAGGTACGTCCTCTATTCAAACATTATTTCCCTCAACCATAATTTTTTCATTCTAATCCTCCCCAATAATTGAATTTAGTTGAGCTATTTTGGTGGATCTAGATAATAATCTGATGGTGACGTTTCTACTCTAAATATTAGGTACTCCTTATCATCATCAAGAATAGTATCCTCCTTCTTCATATAATAAATTTTCACATCATGTTAAGAATGCCAATCCATATCGAGTATTATATCAAATTCAATCATGGGTATGCCAATTATATGAACAAAAAAATATCATTTATATGACTTAATGGGGACTGATTCACAAAACCTTGTTGCAATGATACTACCCTTAAAAGTTCTAATTGAAAACTCCTTGGTTAAATCACATTAGAAATATCTAATTTTCATAAAAAACTGAAATGATATGAAATAATTCGATGATCCATAATCTAATAAACTAATGAATAAACCTGAGGAAACCATTAAATTACCTGGAACCACGTCTTTCGGATCGTCATCCTCGGTGGTAGTGATCGTATAAGCTTGACCTTGATCCCTTGTCCTTTTCTAAGGTATGTTTCCCTGACACATAGAAAATTCATTTGAATAATGTCCCATCTCCCTTCAATTGTAGCATTGAATATTGGTAGATTTTTTCTTCCCCTTACAATCACAAGATGATGGCCTTTCATTCCACATTTATAGAATATTCCATTTCTATTTAGGCATGTGCCAGGGAACTTCCTTCCATAATTATCATGGGGTGGAAATTCAACTCTTCCCTTCATCCATTTACCTTAATTCTTTTACCTGAGTTTTCAGGGGATCTCTTCTTCTCTTTTTTGGATTTAATGTCATGATAATTAGAGAATATCTTTTCTATTTTGATAGCACATGATAAAGTATCTTCATACAATGAGAAGGATTGTGAGACTATTGCTCCATGGAGAAATGGTTTTAACCCATCAGAGAAATGAAAAATCTTACTTCTTGGGTTATATATATAATCTGCAATATGCCATTCTAACCATTTAAAATTAGCTTCATACTTTGAGACATTCTCATTCACCTTTTTTCTCAGACTCAGAAATTGCCTTTCCATATCTGCTCAATGGTCATGAGGAAAGTATTTCTCTAAGAAAAATCTCTTTAAACTCCCTCTATTCCATACATGATACTTCCTCATCCTCATTTTTTGTTTTGAATTAAAGACCACCATTGATCTACGACTCTGATGAGGCGATAAACTACCATGACTACATTTTCCCTTTCACTACTCCCCAAAGCATGAAATATTTTCTCTAAGGAATTTTTCCATTTTTTAGTTACAAATGGATTTGTAGAGCCATTTAATGTTGGTGGTTGTTTCCTTATGAAGTAATCTAACATTGATCCTATGCATTGTGGATCAAGGTGCTCAATACGGCTAAGGTTATTATTCATAACATGTGTGAATTGTCCCAATATGGTGATAAGTTAATCAGAACCAGTTACATCACCAACACCACTCTAATTTTCTTGAGGAGGAGGCAAATCTCTACATGGATTATGTGTGTTGATACAGTTTTCATTCCTTCAACTAGGCACCATTTCTAAAAAATGTAATACACTATATTAGTTTATGAATCGAAATACATAATTCTAAACTTGTAAAACACTTTACATAAATTAAATATTTTTTGGAAATAATCCATAATCATAAAAAATGTTTTCTTTGAGAATGTATATACTCATAACCCCATCATAATTTTTTGTAATGAAAATGGGAATTATCCAAAGCATTTACCACGGGTGTTTTGTCTCCAAGAGTGAAGCAAGGACCTTTGTCGTGCCCTAGTTATCATTCGAGTCTAGCTCAAAGTTGTGTTTTTTGGTTTAACCCTGAGACACATCTGTTCCAGAGCCACCTCTACCTGCTAATATCCAGACAGTAATGTATTTCTTGGATAACTCACAAAATATCTACAGTACCGAAATTCTAGGATGTTATTCTATATTAATCCTGAGAGTCTATCTTAGGTTAATGTGATCCAATCAATTTTTCTCTAAATCTAGTTTCCCTGGTTCGTACTAAACTTCATCTGATTCTAAATGAAATTCCTCAACCTAGTTTACTCAGTGTTAGTTCATTATTTGATAACATCGACATGATACAAGGAATAATTTCAGGAAATACCTATCAGATTAGTTGCGCAGGAAACAAGATACATATATAAGTTCAACATTAATACTTCAAAATAAATACAACACTAATTTGTTCGATTTGAATCATCCATGTCTCCATGATTATTCCTACATGTCACTCATTACTATCTTCTACATATTCTGGGAAAATGAAACATAAGAAAGGGGTGAGCTCAAACGCTCAGTAAGGGTTGGAAATATAGCGGAAGATAACATAAACATTATGCATGGTGAATAATTTAAAACACATGCCTTTACTAATAATAAATTTTAACACTTTATGGTATGAATAAGAGTTGAGTAAATAATTACATAATAAAACATAGTCATTGGTATTCTACTATTCAAATAAACACATGCACAATCAGTATTATTTTCATAATGAGGGAATGTATAATGTTGGATATTCTGAAACATCTTTTCAAGGACTCAGCTAAGATGGCTAAAATGATTTTGGCCTCGGCCAAAAACATATATAAAATTGGGAATGGTCATGGATAGTTACATGTTTAATTATTTCATTAGACCTACCGATGCATCGAGGAGCTATAGCGGGCACCACCTCTCAAATACTAAGTCCAATACATTCCTCATATACATAACATAAACATTTGTATTAAAACTATCACAAAAAGTGTCAATACTTTAACTATAAACCACAAATGATATAAATATAACACATCAATAGTCAAACATATCACCTATCCTTAAATACAATATGGAAGATTGGTACCATAATAAATGATCTTTAAACAAGTTTAAAATCCATCAAAGGATGTTGACATAGATGAAATTGAAACTATTCGAAAGAAATACCTATTTCTATTTTGAATCAATTTAAGAGTCACATAATTATAAAAGAAAAAATTTATTTTGAAAATATTTTTTTAATCTTGTAATGGAAGCTTAGATGTTGTTATAACAACAGAAAATAGCTGCACCCACTGTATAAGTTAAAAATAATTATTACCTTACTTTTGTCGAAAAGGTCAAAAAGTACCTTGTTTGAAAAATGTAGGAAAGATTCTTTTCAAAACATATAAGGTCAAATAAGGGAATAAAATAAATTAACCCATTGTCTAGAAAATAGTATTTTTTTAAAATTAATTTAAAAAAAACACGGATGTGGATGATAAAGAGGCCACTGTATATACTTACATAGAAACAATATCGTATAATAATGAGATTTTGAAATTTAACCTACCTTGTAATTTTTATAGTGTATGTTATTTTAACCTCTTGTATAATAGTTAAAACATTGTTTTTAAATTATACAGTACCTATATACATAAATATGATATCATATATGATCTTCTAACATTTATTTGTTAATAATATTGTAGTAGTATCTTCATTTTTAGATGTCAACTGACTCATTTTCCAGTATATGTCTGGTTACGTATGCCATGCTTGATATGGATATGATGTATTTGATTTATATCCAGAATTATATTACGTTCTTAAACATAATTTTAAATCATCAAATGAATTTTATTCTTGAATGGTTACTATGGGGAAATGATTCATATCACGTTCGTGGAGACGTTAATCAGTACGTAACCACGAGTGACAATATCATTGATGGAGAAATAGTATTTAATTTAATGGTATATCATATATAAAGAATTATTAAAATGTTATATTTATTATTTACATCAGTTATATGCTTTATTATACCCATACAAATAATGATGTGTTTGAATAACAAACTATAGCACTACCTGAGGATGGTAAGTCGTACGTTTGCATGTATGGTGACATTGTAATTTACAGGATGGATAGAATAATGAATATGGTTTTACCATTTTTATAATAACATCAGAGTATATATAATATACTGGATTTATTATTTATGAATGGAAGCAACAAAGAAAGAGGAAGTGGAAGAAGAAAATAACTTGAAAGTGGTGATTAAATATTTACCTCTTCTTCGGGTTCTTCCTTTTAATTTGATCAAAAATGCTTTATAGGCAGGCTTTATGAAAAAATAAATTCCTCTAGGATAAATGTAGGAAATTTTTGAGGATATTTGGTCATGGTTTGGCCAAGACAAAAGGCTTCGGTGGGGAGAAATTAAGATAAGGGGAAGTTCTATCTTCTAAGAGAGGTGAGTGTCACTTTAGGAAAATCTTGAAATATTATTTTATAATACAATATTTTTCGGTTTCTTATTGATACAAAATGAATTATTTATTGTATAAGGTGGTTATGGGTCAAACATCACTCAAAAATAGTTTTTAGACAGGTTATGTCATCATATTAACATTATCATTTAGATTTAACTCTTAGTTAAATAGTTTGACTCTTACCATGCCTCTTTGTATTTTTATATTATATGGTTAATAAACATTCTATAAAAAACAAGAGAACCCCATTTAGTTAATTATTAATATATATAACCCTAGCTATTACCATTGGCCAAACCTTTTTTTGTTAATATTAAATCAATTAATAATATAGTATTTGATTTTAAAACTCAATTGTGCCAATTTTTACACTATTTAGTATTTGATTTTTTTGAAAGCCATAATAACATTATCAATTCGAATAAAATTTATTTAACTAACCCTAACATGTAATATTAACCTATAAAATAGTTTAATTTATCAGAAGACTGCATTTACATTTATTTAGATATTTATGATATCAATTAGTTTAATATTACATTATTAAGTTAATTACTGCATCATTATTGTATAATAAATAAATTAAATTATTTAATCTCTAAAATTTATAAATGAAATACCATAATTTTGGAAATAATTTTAGCTTAATAATGAATATTTATAGTCTAAGAGACCAATTATATAACACCATATAAAATTTTTTACTAAAAGATACATGTTTTTGTAATTTCTGTCTTTACATTAGATTAATTAATGTAAAATGTCATTATCACTCCCATGTGGCTCAATGGGGTCGTAAAATCGTCCCATGTATGCTCAAGGACGGACATGTACCCACCAATAGGAATATGACGCATGTTAGTGTAATTTAATATTATTTTTATATTATTTTTTACCCATATTTATTTGATTTACCCTTTAACCATGGTAAATAAAATATTATTTGATGTAATTATTCATAATGTATAAAAATAAAAGTTACATATTTAAACAATTTGTACCTCTTGATTCCAAATATTGAATCCATATTTCCAAATTCAAAACTCAGAACTAGCCGAAATTAATTTAAAATTAATTCCCATTGTGAAAAAAAACTTGTGTTTAAGAAATAATAACTGTCAAAACATCGATTATTTTTTATGTTTAGTTTAAATGTGAAATTACACACAATGACCTAAATTATATTAAATGATAAAAATATAATCTAATGATACTTTATAACCACTTAAATTTATAATTTAACACTATAAATTATTTTGATTTAAAATGTTGTTTTTAATTAAAATTTTATACTATTCATAAAAAATTGTATGTTTTAAGAAAAGTACCAAAAATTCATCCTATGATGATTTCAATATTCCGAATTTAAAAAGGTATTCCATTTTGAAAAATAAATTTTATAAAATTTAAAAAATTGGGAATTAATATTCATTACGACTTGTTTTATTGGTCACGGTGTGTTAGAATCTCAAAGTTGCGTACAATGAAAGATATTGAATTAATCAATGGTAAACGTACCATGGATGCATGGGGTGTTACAAAAAACACCACAAGAAAACAACAAAGGTAATATCACAAACATGAATTAAATCATTAAGCACAAAGAAAAAGAGGCAGCTCACTCTAATGGTAAAACATCAAGGTTACAGGGATAGAGATGACTTGTCCTAAATCTTGATCATCCTATCCATAGTAAGTCTACTACTGTCCAATTAGATCATTGTATGTTGACCTGTATTGGTCCGTAGATTCTAACATGTATTGGTATCTAGTGCTGACACGTATTGGTTGCTTGTACTGACCCTTATTGGTCACTGGATGCTAACCTATATTGGTTATTAGTTTTATCCCATATTGGTCACTAGACATTGTCCCGTATTGGTCATTGGTGTTTACAGGTATTGGTCGCTAGATGCTGACCCTTATTGGTCACTAGATAATGACATGTATTTGTCACTGATGGTGTCCCATATTGGTCACTAGATGTTGACTCGTATTGGTCACTAGAGTTGACCGGTATTGGTAACAGGTGCTGACCCGTCATGGTCACTGATGAAAAGTTTGGGATGTCTAGTCGTACCCCTAGATCATCCCTCTCTAGAGTTTTTGACGTTGACTCTCATTGGTGGTTCTTCTTTTTTATGCCACAACCAGCCACTCGATTCCCACAGGAAGCATGCATGATCTTTGGAGGACTCTTCTCCTCAATCCATCAGTAATATTTCAACTAGTATGAAGTCCCTAAAAAATCAAACCCAAGGGACCACCCCATCATAGGGGTTTTAATGTGATAGACGACACATCGATCAGATTCACGGTTTGTGAGATATGGGCACTTTTGTAAAAAGGGCCCCGATAAATACATGTCTGATCCAACTCAGGTCACATATCAAACATTTCCAAAACTCACTTAGAGTATCTCTAATGGACTAACTTGTCACTAGGGTCCTTATGACAAATATGGCATGTCAATAAGACACATGGTCTGTTAGTTACACTCCTTTCTACAAAACAGGGGTGTTCGTACCTCGGTCATGCCCGACCCGGTCGAGCCCACCATAATATGCCAAAGGGAGTGCTTCCAAAAAGTGGTCCCAACATCGCTAACGGGATATCTAAAAAACCATTAGTTCATCAGTTATGAGCTTTTTATTTATTTTGGGGATGGTTGGTTTTGGGCCTGGTCCAACTCTGTCAGGCTGGCCTGATGCAACGACTCTCGGGGGCTACCTAACCCCCCCAGGGTCTGTCTCATAAGGTGAGGACTAGTTCACTAGGATCGGCCAACCTGGGTTGGCCCAACTGGTTTTTGGTTTCAGGCCATTGTTGGCTCGGCTCTCCGGGTGGGTCTCGGCCCACCGGTGCTAGCACATTGGACCACGGGTCTGGCCCGTTCGGATAGACCATATTTTCTAGTTGGCCTTACAGATGTAGGTCTGTTTTTTCTGGCTCAGGACAATGAGGTGGTCAACCAGTCCTGGCCGACATGGTGTGGTGCCATGATGTGATTTCCCCTTATTGTCTCGTCATGCTCGTTGCATCTACTACAATCGGCAGCCATTGTGGGCTCCCCCCATCTCCCACATGGCTAGCTCAGGCCGGCCAATTTTTTCCACAACGGTGCACGATGACGCACTGTCTTCCCTCCACCTGCGGCCCATTGTCCCTGGTCTCCACCAACTTCCATCGGCATGGTGCGATAGCGGTTGTTTCTACAAGACTCAATAATTCCTCTGTCATTCTGTGACCCTCAAACGCCTTACTGTCACGGTTGTTGATCCCCCATGAAGAACGCACCAAGGGCATGTTTATAGGAGGGTTTGGGTATTATTGGTTTCACACCATGCCCACCGCCTGAGAATTTTAAACATGAGAAATAAATTAATAATAACAAAAGAAATAATAATCCCCAAGTTCATGATCCCCCAACAAAGAACAACATGATTTGATGTGGTGTGGATCAACCTATTACTTGGTTGGTCCGCATTCGTCTTATTTTTCATGAATAAGGAGAGAGGGAACATCAAATCACATAAAGCCCTGCCTTTTATTACATTCATTGTCGCATGTTCATCCTCGAGAGATTACAGTGTAGACAACATTTCTTTGTTCCGACCATCAAAATAAGTTCTTCGTCGTTCATCGTTCATCGATGGGGTGGATGTGCATCAGAGATTTTCCTGAGAATCCTCCATATCCTTAATATTATTTTTCCCAACACGTCAAACTTTTTATAGAACCACACAGCATAGTTTCTATAATAACGTGACGTCGCGTCATTACACTGTTTCATTTATGATACAATGTCGCTGTATTGCACTATTAAATCCACAGATACATTGCTGAATATAGGTCATCCTTGTATTTCATTAATGTGCCCCATCGTCACATCATCACTTCCCCGCAACATCACCGCCCTCCACATGATAGAGTGAAAATAATAATTCAATTCCATTAAATTATATTTTTATTTTTCTCAAAACTTCAAAAAAATTAACTTTTATGTTGAACCCTTATCAGCCGATGTTATTTTTTTCATAAGAGAATCCTGGAATTCTGGATCCAATGGTGTCCTCAGGTTTTAAATCTGAGTACCAATTCAAATGATAAAAAACACCACCCACGTATTTATTAAACATTCCTTATGAATTGTTCATAAAAGTAATAACAGCCAGCCTCAAACTTCACCTGTCGAGGTTAGGCTCTTCCTAAGGGGGACATGCCCTCATTATCTCAACAGTACTCTTAGATTCTCAATCTGAGTTACTATTTAGAAGTCGAGGATTTTACAATAAAATAAATGCCATATAATTATTTTATTTACTTCTAAAAACGTACTTCCACTTGTGGTCTGCATCGACTATTGTTACTATCTTCCTAATGAAAGAATACCCTCATGATTTTAGTAGTGGTCTCAGATTTATCATCCTAGTCAACATTCATGAGATATATGCATTTGAAAAATAAAATAATATTATATAATTTTTTTATTTACTGTTATTCAATTTTTGGCTTTTCCAAATTGATGCATGCGCAAACTAATCTAACGTCTCACCTAGGGTAAACCTACTATCCTGAACTTAAATGTGTCCTCAGATTTCTGATCTAGTCACCCGTTTAAGAGTTATTCAATTTTTTAGGAAAACTTCTCATGTGTGATATTTAAATCCCAACAATTTTTTTGACAGATTATTCTGGGAACTCCGGGCCTTGGAATGGCTTGCCCCCATATTACACAGTCTCGAAATATTTCCACATAACAGAAAAAAAATACAATAATTCCTAGACATTACATTATGTGATGTATTTATGTTTGTTTTTATGGATTATAATTGAATAATTAATGTTTTTTATGTAATTTGGTAGTGGGGAACACTAGATTTATTCAAAAACCATTATTGTTATTCTACGAGTAGTTCCCCATTATTATAAGATGTTGAAAATTAATTTTTCACCGTAATTTAATAATTTTAATTAAATAGAATAATTTGAAAATAATAGTTTAAAAAAACTCTGAAAATGATCATTATCAAGGGGATTAAAATCATTCATAGGAATTAATGATTACATATACTCTTCAAGGCTGTTTTTTTCAATATATCATAGCTAGTTACACCTCATTTTGTTACTATTAATTAATATTAATTTAAGAATAAAACAATGAGTCATTTTCTATTTTGAAAATAAATCTTGTGGTTGAAAATTTTAAAATCACTCAAAAATATGACAAATGTTTTTTATGTGATGTGTGAACAGAATGAATTTTTTATTAGTGGTTTATTTGAGAATTAGGTTGCTCATAATTATAAAGCTATCTATTTCATAAATCATACAATCAATGATTATTATATTATTACAGAAATATAGTAAATTAACATATTGTATTATTAGTTAAATGTTATAAATTCATTTCATATAACATCACCTTCATGGTAGTTATTTACATCGATCACGGTAGATTGACAAAATTTTAAAAACCAGATTCAAATACAAGGATTATTTGATAAAATATTTTTTTATAATAATTCATAATTATGAAGAATAACATAAATAGTTCATATAATGTGGTGGAAGACCACTGATCAAGGATATAGAGAACACATTTTCATGAGGAGGACTTGGCTGATATAAATGATTATATTCCAATTGATATTCCAATATATTCTCATCTAAAATGGTGGTTATGTCCGAAAAATTTAAATTAGATTTCAAATTGGTTTTTTAAAAATAATTTATTTCATTAATTGAAAATATTTTTGGATATAGCAATATACTATATATGTGATGATAAATATTTGGTCAAACAACTTGAGGACAACCTACTATGAAGGCCTGTTGTCCAATCCTAAAATTAATTTCTGTAAAAAATATATCATTCTTCACCAACAAACTTATTTCATAGAACATATTGAAAAATATCCATAATAATTTAATATAGGTTCACAAATCCCAAAAAATGATAATATTCCAAGTTTATTATAATAATATATGATTGACACTCATGGATAATATATATTTTACGATGGAAGAATTTATTAAATTAACTTATTCTACAAGATGATAAATTTGAATTGGGGGGTATTTATTTCATACTCCCCATCCTAAATTTCTATATTAATATTTTATTTTTTTTATATTTGTATTATTCTATTAAATTGGTGGAATAATATTTTATTTTTATCGATGCATCTAATGTGGTCTTGAAATTCATCTGGAAAAAATAATTTTGTAGTCTTGATTCTACTAATTTCTCATTTATGATTGAAGAACTAATATTTGTTAAAACATTAATAGAGGAATCAATGTGAAAATTGGGATTTTGTAAAATATTAGATCATATTACCATCAATAAGATAAAGTGAAAATCAGGATATCACATTGAGAAATATGAAAAATTGTTGAATATATATTCAATTATAAAAGTAGTTAATTGTGAAAGAATTTAGATGAAGAATTGTGGGTGTGGATAATATTCTACATTAAACCAATTAGTTTAATCCTACTCAATAATGTATTTGGGAATCCTATTAATTAAAATTTGGTACTTATATATTAATCATTTTAATTTATTTGTAAGTAGAAAATTGATTCCGAATAAAATGGAGAGAGGATAATACTTCAAGTGGATGAGTTAGTGTAGCTTTGAAGATATTATAACATATAAGGAATGATATAAAAGGTAAATACTAATAAGTAAAATATGTAAAACATCACATGGTTGTCATTTTCCTTTTTATATAAGGTATTTATTTTAAAATATCATGTGAAATTGTTCTTAATGAAGTTTATGTTATGGTGGATGGTTCCAATCATGGTGCTCAAGGTATATTATGATATGGGGATATTGAGAAGAATTGGGTGAATGTATAATAATATAAAAAAATATAAAATGATTTATTTTTAACAAGAATAGTGTCATATGAGGTTGCATACATTCATTTTTTTTAACTGAATATGAGGGGATTGTCATTCCAATGATGTCAAATAAAGCATTTTCATTGTGGAAATTGTAAATTGTATTTATGTTTTAATATTAAAAATATGATATTTTATGTTAATTTTTTTATAGGCCTATATTATATGAGAACTCAACAAGAATCATAATTGATATCCTCTATTTCTATCAAATCACATGAATGAGAAAATTTTATAACATCATGTTTGGTCAATGATGTGAAAATATGACCACTTTTTTAAAACATAATAATAAAAATTTTAGATGTCCAATGATCTTAACTAATTACTTATGTGAAAATGATAATATAACATACAAATGGTTTATTTTCATATAGATCCATCACATATTGACACATTAGTTTTAGAAAAAAATCATTGATGAATGTTTTTGTCATGACATGATTATAATAAATTGTGTCATGATATGTTTGTAGTGAAATATAAAAGTATTGTATACGGATGTACATAGATGTTGACACCATTAATGTTGTAATATATATCATGAAATTTAATATTTTCATAGTAATAGAATTAAATTGTTTTATCATTTAATGGAAATACTATGTAGTAATAAATCCTTAAAAATGTATTTAGGATATATAAAAATTTTAAAACACCAATTTTATTATGGATATTTCAAATCCTCTCAGTCATATATTCAATTTGTTGTAATATATAACTTCATTATTGTTATCAAAATATTCTTGGTCCCTAGTAAGCATTACTTGTGCCATATTACTCTATGTTTGGAGTCTTATTCAATTTATTCTATACAAACAATTCACGTTCTGGGCTAAAATCTAGAAAAAGGTATTATATTTCACACAAAACAAAACATGACAGCTCCTAATATAAAAAAAATTATGTATTCCATTTAAATTTCTATATTCCCAAGGATTGAAAAATTAACTTCTAGACTTCTATCTATTAAATTGGATTCCAAGAGAAAATTATAACTATAAAACCCCATTTAACTTCACCACCCTACTCATACTCACACCTAATAATAATACACTCATCAATGACATTTTCCAAATCCAATTATAGAAAGTGAGAGTTTTACATGACATTGAACACTCATCTCTTGTATAAATTAATAGAGAAAACACGTCAGAATTTATTTGTAAAATTAATTTGTTGCTCATCCAAACTAATAAATTGTTGTTCTTGGGGATTTTTATATTTAGAAAATCTAGAGAGACATCAGAGATTCTATCTAGACATATTCCTATGTAATATTAATTATATTATAGAGATGTTATATAATGTTATGTGTTTTTTGATACAATATACAGTGGATCTAATAAATTTTTACATGAATTTCTAAATAGTTTAAAAATAATATATTCTGTCCTTGTGAATATTTTAAATCTAAATGTGTATTTATAGTTAAAATTTTATATATATACTAGATTAATTGTTGTTCAATACTATTTCTAACATGATTTAATTGTGTGTAAAGATATTCACTATCATATCTTACCACAAATATATATATTCCCTCAAAAAAAGAATAAAACACAACACATTGATCCAATTTGAGAATATTTATTTGATCATTTGTCATTTAATGTCTTCATAAATTAGATTCTATGTGTAATTTCATCTAGATTTGTGTTACCAAGAAATCCATCATTTTACTAGGTTCAATCACCCAAATCACAAAAATATTTTTAACTTTTTTATGTTAATGTGATGAACTTAAAAGGGAAATTGATGGAAGTTAATTTTAACACACGCAAATCCAAAACAAAATTAAATTATGGTTGATCCATATCATCTCATAGTTTGGTATATTATAATTTATTCTTCAAGGCATACTCTATATGATAGGATAATGAATGAAAAAAAGTTGTATGAGTGGGAACATATGTATTCCTAAATTTTAGTAGATGTCAATGTAGTAAAGTCCATATCAGGTTGACATAACACATCACCTGATTTGGATCCCCACACAACCTCATGTATCCCACCCTTTATCAAGTGGCTTCCATGAATTTGTGAGGGTCTAACAGTTAAGGTGGGGAGACAGTACCACTTGGTTAGAGTTCAATAAAAACAAAAAAAAATCCCTCATACCCATATGTCATCAACAAAATATGCATAATAAATAACCAAAATAGATTCATTCTATAATAATTGAAATTAATTATAAAGTAAAAATGAATAAAATTATGAAATACATACAAAAACATGTCACCCACTTGTCTATAAGCATATCAAAGATATATTTACTAAATATAAATACAACATGACCTTATACCTATATCGATCCAAACCACATATCTGGTCACTACGATGATGAAGTGACACCATCCCAATCCTATGACACCAAAATGTGACTTATATTAATTAGGAAACAAAATATTGAAACCCCACCCACTATAAAACACGTTCTCTAACTTGAAATTTGAAAATAGATCAATATACACACCTAGGAACGCATATAGTGGTTGACAAAAAATCATGTTGTCACCCCCCCAAAGTTGAACATAAAATATAATATCATATTAATTAGAATCATCCATGATATTACCAACCAATCAAAAAACATAATCTTTTGTAATTAATCATAAAACTGAATGAAAACACGATGAAAAAAAACAATAAAGACAACTAACCGCAAGATCTTGACAAGCACCGAAGGTAATACTGTGCTCACACAAGCCCCTGGAAGATGATTAACAACACATGGATCAATAAACCATATTACAACCATAATGTTTTTAAGATTATAGTGTACCAATGATGTTAAATTTAAGAACATTACTTAACACCATACCCTATGACCTTATATTATGCATAAAGACACCAGAACACATCTATTAGGCACTAGAACTCCAATGAAATAAAAAAAACTAGTGACATATATCCACTATTCATGTTATAGAACTCATTTTATTTCGTTAATGTCTTACATTATAAATGATATTATAAATGAGATCCCATTTCTAAATAACATCATAGGAGAATACCTTGATGTGGTCTAGACATGTGCACTTCCCTAGGAGATTCAATCAACCCCCCCCCCCCCCCCCCACCCCAATCCAAACATATACACTATCCATGAGGTCCCAATCAAGAGAATAATAGACTATTACATCCCAGACATACATGCTCATCCATGTTGAAAACTCAGCAGTAGTGGTGTACTCAACAAATTCATCCATTAAATCCTTATTCCCACCCTAAAACTCCCATCCAAGGTGGAGACAACGAAATAAAAACTCATGGAAAACACCCCATAAATGATTAAAAAATGGTCTCGTCCTCAAACAAAACTCGTATAATGAAAAATAAAAATAAAAAACACCAAATTTCCAACCAAACATTGGATGTTCCAACGTCATACCAACTATCTAAATAGTAAAACAAGAATAAAAAATCAACTATTTTCCAAAAAATCATGCATCCTCACATGTCATCTATGATCTCAATATTCATAGTCATCACATAAATATAAGGACCCGATAAGGGATCCTAAACACAACTAAAACCATGACATATTGAAATTATCAAACAATGACTATGTTATCCAATAATAACTTGATCATAATAAATCCCCCAATGAAATATTATAATTTATTATAAACTTATCTCATCTTCTTAATAAATCACTTCTACAACCAAAACCCTATTGAGTAAACCCATCTAGAAGGCTTCTGCATGCCGAATCCACTTCCAAATGAGCTAAATATGAAGTTATCTAACCATAAAAAATTGTTCCCAATATGAATTAATAGACCATGACCTCCTCATTGATAAAAATATATCAAACCTTTTAGGACCTGTACGAATGGACCTAAAACAACATCTTCATGACATTCAAAAGGCATGCCAATAAATGATCTCATAACCTAACATAGGACTCATGACTCACATCATTTCCCCTAAGTGGATTATGTATACAATCCACTAGGAAAACCTATTGAATGCAATTACCCAAAAAAAAAATCCATTTATATGGACTCTAAAATTCTAAATGATTCCACCATCATTTTGTATGCTAAAAAACTCTTATAATGGACTACTCACATGTCTAACTCGTCAAAAATATAAAAACAAGAAAAAAGGTCCCATAACCGAAAATATAAAAGGTGTGTACTTGGAATACATTACATGTAACCAATAATTCCCCCATTTATTTTTTCTATAGTACACTCAGTGTTTACGTTCAATTCTATAAAATGTTTCTACCATTTAAAATGAATGTACCCTATACATGGGTACTTGCACATCTAACTCAGCACCACTCTGAATGTAAAATGCCTGATTAAATAGAATGTATCACACCATACAAAGCATATTACCCACTTGGGAATCCTACATATTCACTATGTTATATAATATATCAAGTATGTTACACTAAATATCATGAACCTAGCATTACGAAATTTCACGTAATTCTACAATGAATTTCACCCCTACATAGAGTGTCTGAACAACTACCCATACACATTACCGAATCAGAATACATGGAATGTACCTTAGGTAAAAGTTGTACAATTTAAGAGTCATTAATTTAAACAAATTGTATGATAGCAGGATATGTGTTCTCAAAACCACATGAAACATGCTTGTGCTTTCCATAATAAATAACTCAAAACATGCTGGAATAAGGGATATGTTCTGAAATTCCATCAATTTACCCATTAGTGGTCACCAAATACCATTTTATTGAATTAAGTTTTTTAAAAAAAATACAAGGATTTATGAATAAAAACATAAAATGTGTATGAACAAATTAGAATGCTGACAATGATTCATTTCGTATCTAAAAAATATATCTTCCATAATTCGACATAGGGATTAGACAGACACTTAATGGTGTCTCTTATCTCTACATCTATTATCAATATCCATCTCCCTCTCTTGGAAATTCAATAAAAAATACCATTGGGTGTAAATTTTAATATGATTCCATAAGAGGTTATTGAATTTTTAAAAAAAATATGAAAACTAATAATAAATTAAAAGAGGATTTAGCCTGAGCCAGTCACCCGATACATGTATATACCTCACCAAGGAGAACTGTCGATTCTAGAATCTTCCACGAAGATGAAATCTAAATCAGATGCACCATTTGGTAGATATTCCAAAAATAACATGGGTGGAGAAATATAAATTTAGATAATTTAATGTAAAAAATTTGAAGAAAATATTAAAAAATAATATTTCCAAAAAAATCACATCTTATGGTAAACACCTATTTGGGACCAACTATGTGGTTGGGAAAATTATATCGTATCATATTTTATAAATAATCCCCTTTTTCAGGAAAACACAACAATTAACAAAAAGATTATATTTACCGATATTTTACTAACCCCTATTAACTGGGGTCATCACAGACACCCCCCATTAATGATTCTCTCCCCCTGAAGGCATTATTTCACATCAATCAACCATTATTTTCCCCATATAATATTGAAATGAACACTATCTTGAAAATCCAAATACCATTTTTATAGTGTCCAAAACACTCTCTCTAATCGTGATAGGAATTCAACCATGATCAATCAGATGCACCAACTATATGAGTATCTTTATTATTACCCTACATCACAAATGAAAAAATTACATCACATGATATGTAATTCACTAAACACAATTTATATACATGGTAAAGATATTCATACCTAATCTATAGAATTAAACTATTAAGAAACCATACTTAACAATATATGTAATAAATTTTTCCCATCCTCAAACATCCTATGATTAACATTACACAAAAATTATTTTCTTAAATACAAAAATAAATCATAATAAGACTCATACTCATACAGGGAAATCCAGAAGAATTTATTCTAATTAACTTATAACTATTATCCATGCTCCTCAATCCATTATTTTACAAAAAATTTCCAAGAACACTCATTACTCATATTATACTTCAAGGAATCTCTCTAATTCCATGATAAATTACATCCCCACCCTCTACATGGTAGTTAATCCAAAACACCATGTATCAAATTATGATTCAACTACGGCCATCAAATTTCAACCCAGACATGAATGTTTACTGTAAAAAAAAACTCATATTCTCATGTTAGTGAAGATATATGGTGTGCCTCAAGTGATAAAAACTGAAATAATTAGTATCTTATTTCCTTACCAGACCCTAGTGATATCAAACCATAATAGCCCCAATAATGATGAACAACCACATGAACTGAATCTATCTTTGACAGCCAGAAGATGATCACTAGTGCAAAACCCTATAGAAATCACATTATAATAAAATCCCCATCCCCTGAAACATGATCATTGGACACTAGGAGAACTAGCAACTTAGGGTAAATTCAAAAAATCCAATGATTTCCCCGGAGTAATTTTTTTCATCAATCCCCTAAAAGGGAAATAAATTCTCATTAATGATCCTAAAAGGCTTATATGCATACATCGGAAAAGGTAATGCATATCTAACAATTTTGAACATATTTCCACATAATCTAAATAGCCAATCATTAAAACATTATTTAATATTTGTTTTCATTTTAGAGAATTCATAACATACATATATGAGAAAACACTGCACGAGAATATGCTAACACATTTAATAACTAAACCTATCTCCTTAGTAAAATAAATAGATGTTATTATGTCTTTAGAAACATACATTCCTAGATTTATACATGATCACTAGCCCCTTTTACATTATCAATGTGCCACACCAGAACAAAAATAATAAATCTAATAAAAAAAGTGATAAATCTGGGTGAAATCAGACAACCATAATATTGAATACAAAGAACCAGAATCATGTGGTCATACTAATTTCATGTCCAATAGGTAAAGGTGATCATGGAACAAAGAAATTCAATCTGTGAAATATTATTAAACATTCCTAAACACCTATCTACCAAATCTACTTATTAGAAATAAAAAAACCATTAATACCATTATGTAATGAATTAGACCATGCTGACCGGATAGGCCACACTATCTTGCTCACCATAAGACCTCATTTGTTCCTCCTATAATGATAGTGGCTTCCAACTATTGGTTTTTTTCTAAAAGGATTAGTTAGGATTATATTCCCTCTAATAAGACTGAAATAAAAATACAATATATTAACTAATTCATAGGAATCTACAATAGATATCAAATAATAAATAATTAAAATTGTTTTATTATATAATAAATGAAACACTATATATATCAATACAGAATAAATTTATGAAAAACATACTTAAAAAGTCACACTTGGACAATCACATTTAAAATATATGAAAACTAAAAAATAGACAACATGTTCTACTAATAATACCGAGAAAAACATCATATATAGTCTTATTTAAACATGATATCTACTATACGAATTGTGAAACTGTACCTGAGTGGCTATCCTGAATCAATAAACACTATCCCTCAACCACATATACTACATAACATGTTTTCCATCCTATAGGATAAATAAAAAATGATCTCACCCCATGGTTCGCAAACATTTTTTGGGACATAAATATCTAAAGGCCAACCCTAATTTTGGACATATTATATGCTACCATAATATGTTCATGTAGATGTGATATTCCTATTCTTTCTAAATAAATTAGAACCTATGGAATAAAAAAAATTCATCAAAATAAGAGGTTAAAAACATTGAAAATCAGAATGAACGGGTTATATACTTGCACCTGAGGTAAATCTACACCTGGTCATGCCCACACCATGGAATTTAAAGCATATGGATCACTCAACATAATGAAAACTGATGAATCTAGCATGTAACAATGTATCTCCAAAGTATAGAACTGGGATTGTCGAAAATTCCAAATACTATGATCTCATTCATGGCGTCAAAACAACGGATCATATTGATAGGGAGTATGGACTCAAATTCAATTATAGATATATTGAATGATGCCTAATCCAAATTTCTGATAAACTATTGTATCCAAAATGTCTTATTGAAACAATCAGTCTATAAAATAAAGGATTCAATTGAACTCCATCCCTAGGGAACTCATCCCTACTTCTCCAACACGTGATTTGTTTCAGAGGATCAAATCCACACCATAGGCTCTAAAAAAAACATTTTCATAATGATCCTACTCAAACAACCATAACCACATCGAATACATGACACACGACATCAATAATGGGAAAATAATCTGCTAGAGGGGTGACCACATCCAAATATTCAATCAACTCCATAGGGGATTATATCAATATAAATCCAATAGAGGAGAAAAAAATATTAAATATCAAAGCCAACAACCGACCCAATATATCCATAATGTATCATCCTCAAAACAATGTATGGTGTATAACCTACCTCAAAAAAATACCAATGGTAAAATGTCCTTGTTTTCATCCATCCTAGAATAAACCATCCAATTAGATGAACTAGTTTCATCGATCTACTATTGGCCAACAATAATGGGTCCTCACATGGACCCTATGATAACAATATCCAACAATAGTAACTATGCCTCCCTGAAACCCACCTCGCGGTGAAAATGAATCATGCCCCCTCCCCCACCAACCTCGAGTTCATAGAATAATGTGACGTCCAACCCATGAACCCTTGATAGATCCATGTTCTTGAATCACACTAGTTCAAAAGTACATCAAAATTCCCAATTACAATAAAAAAGTAAATCTTACATGGGATCCTGTTTTTTCTATAAAAAAATTTGAGGATTATTCCTAATGTAGAATATCAAGAATGTACCTCAGTAGACTCCTTTTGATCATCAATGAACATTCTTCCATATGGGATTCTATAATCAGGATCCAAAAAACTAGGACATCTCTATTAGACCTCGTGGCCATAACAAATATTGTTCAATCAAATGGGATCCTATAAATAAGAGAAAACCTTACATTAAATAATCGTTAAAAACCTACTTGGGAAACCAGTGATCACTTGATCATAAACTAGTGATCCTTAATAATATGAGAAAACCCTCAAATAATCAAACTATGAAAAATTGCATCTGAATTACATGGAAGTACTGAGATATATTCAGTGAAACCTACGATGATAATCTCCCCACATAGTGAACCCCTCTTAGGATGACAATGTTAGAAGAGAGATAATGACTCCAGAGTCCCACCTCTAGTTGGCCTAGGGTTGGAGACTTGCACCAAAGGTATAATAAACACAATAATTGGAATAATTACCCTCTAAGAGAACAGATGTAAAAGACAAGTATAATACAAACACCAAAGAACTCCTTATCATACTACAATATAAAATAAATCCCATGTAGACATATGTAATGCCATGCATGAACTACTACAACTGAATGGGAAAACTTTATGTACCAATGAATGTAAAATGGAAGTGGCCCCAAAACACAAATTGATCCTTCAACCGTGAGCTAATATTAACCATCTTGTTGACCATCCTACTCCATGTAACCTTTAAATATTTTACATATACATAGGGTGAGTATAACAGTATACTCAGAAAGATCCTACCCGAATCCCCTCGTGAAAAAGTAATGAAATAATGCTAAAACACATTAAACAAAAAGTAAAACTTAATCATCACCTAAAAAAGAATAATATTTTCCCATCCTCAGTATGGATACTATAACCATGTATCACATACAAGAGTATAAATTATAGTGAATAAAATCAAGGGAACCCCTCTACCACTTCCACAATAGTTTTACGCTTTACCCCAGTGTCGCAGGTCCTAAGAAACTCTCTCTAAAAATTATTTCCCATAGACACATGTGCAAAGAACCACAACATGAACCTCATGAAAAATAATGACCACATTGACATAACCAATGTAACTATGTAGTGTATGGGTGCCACCACATATTGAATAATGTGTATCATATGTTGGTAATAAAACCTCAATCCATTATAGATCATACACTGAGTAAGTATCTTCATGCCTTGACGGACCGTAAACATTACACCTATAGTGGTCTCTAGGAATCTATATCATTAATATATGTGTGTGAATAACCATAATCCATTACATCCCTCTATAAATATATTGATGGATAAATAATCATCTTGCCTACTAGCACAAGTAAATATCAAGGGAATAGAGCTAGGTGAAAGAGGGTAGTCATCCATACATCCTCCCATCTGGTTGTTTGCAAAAACACCCCCATAAGGATCATAATCCCCATGGTGCATGTTTACCTAATAAACATGGTGTATTAACATATAGAAACACAAAAAGAATATAATATAATATAGCTCACAACCACACTATGGGTATAGCATAGTATTAATGTCAACTACAGCTAAAGTCTCTTGGACTCCTAGCTGTCACTACTTAGACTATATATCCTATATGACAACCACCATATAAATATCTATATTAGGATTATTTATTCATTTTTATCAGTAAAACATTATTTTATTTTATTCATTAACCATTATCTAACCATTGGAATTTACCACATTAAATCTCATTACCCTTAAACCGAATATTCCTACCCTCCAGACCTAACCAAACTAAGTTGATGGCTTCCCCAAAATATAAACTCAATTTTACAATCCAACAAGATTTAGAAACATGGGATAACACCATTTATTCATTAATTTATTAACAGAATTATAACACTTCCATAATTTTGGGTATTCTAGAATTGCATTTTACGATTCCAAAACACAAGGGTCTCAAAATGGTGAGTAGATGAACTACATGTTCAATGTTGGAACCAATAGGTGGAGCATTGTCCTATCCATAATTTAGAACCTAAACATGGGAAGAAAATCAAATAACCCACACATATTATCCTCTATTGGAAGGGGGAAAGCCCGACCATCTTCCTCAAGTAGATTTGTAATTATAGAATATATACAACATCAAACTCAACAAAAACCGCTTTCATATCAATGTGTAATCCCATATTCAACATGATCAATCATCACTGATGTCCTCTCCAACACCCACATGCATAAATGGATGCAAATCCCACTCTATGAATCAAATGATAGGACCACCACTGGGCATCCCTACCCACACATACCACAATATCCCTCTAGGATCAGCCATCCGAGGAAGCCACCACAACACAAGAAAGATGAAACCAAGCACATAGCAACTTAGTTGTTGGCTGAAAATAAGTAATTCATCTATCACACACAAAGACTACTCATATCTCCAAAGAAAAAGGATATTGGGATTTTGAATCAAGATTCTATCTCAGAACCCATCAAGGAATAATCTTTATCACACAACTAATCCTTTATTCCATTTTAAATTAAACAACTCAATTAAACCTGAATTGCTACATCAATTTGATTTGTCGCCCGATAAAAAATCAAATAGAGTCATTAAACATGCCTCTATATCTTTATACAATTAATTTATAATTATTCTCGTCCTTATGTGTATTACTAATATCCATCAAGAAATAAATTCTTAACATAAAATAGGATATATTTAGAGATCTAGAAAATCATGACGCAATAACATCACTAAGAAATTAATACCAATTAATTAATCTATAACAAATTTTTATTTTTTTCATTTTCATTATGATCCAGTGACTAAAACATACTAAATCTATGATTTCAAAAAAAATGAGAAGCCACCAATCCCCAAAATCAAAAGGTTCTTGATGTTCCATGCATGACAATTTTCCAACACAATGGTTCATGATCACCTCTCTCGCAATGATTGTTTCCACCCAAGGTTGTTGTCACACAACCACATCAAACAACACCCAGGAAATGTCCATTAGAATCATGGAGATCACATTATGTAACCAAGAAAGGAGAAGTGGAGGAAACAGATCATAGAAACTAGAAGAACGAGGGGATAACATATAATATATCGAATAGAGATCGACACTTTCTAGTTTCACCCTAAAAGTTGTCATGCAGGCAGGAGAAAAAACTCCATAGAGAAACAATCCAAGGATAAAACAATCACACAACTCCTTATGAACAAGTGTCTAGTTTTCCTCTACCACAAAAAACAATATGTAATAAGGAGGAGGAATGTATCTCATACTTTTTAATATAAAAATGGAGAAGAGGTGTAGATATTGTATACATTATATATTTATGGTGGATCTTGTCAAAACTAATCAGTTTTACCAAGTAAAAGCACTGGGCACATAGGAATATTGATATATGAGTTGTTGGAATTGAATTGGCATGAAATAACATGAACACGGATTTGAATGCATTTTACGTCAAAGAAAACATAAAATAGGAAAAACTGTAGGAAACTCAAAACACTTTTCAAATATATCTCACTGATGACTGTGTTCACATCATTCTCACTGAAAAATGACTCATCGACATATGACTCTTCAAAAGATGAGTCCCCAATAGATGACTCTCCAATGGAATGTTTAACATAACTAGAAACATTGTTCACCTAACAAGAAAATTTAAAATGTGTTGGGAATAATTCACTTTCACTTGCTAGAATGCCTCAAAGACTATATTTAAGCAATTCAATGGACCCAAGAGGCTTGGTCCATTACATTGGTTACCAATGAAAGAATTATCATTCTTGGGAATCCAAAACTGACCTAGAGAGAAAAAAAGAGGTCTGAATAACAACCTTTTGATATTCTTCTCAATTCTCTCCCCTCCAGGAGAGATCAACCACCTTAATAGAGGAATAAGAATAATGATACACAAAAAAACTACCATCTGCAAAACACTCTCATGGGGGAGATTCCTCTCCAAAGAGAGAAATCCACAATAACTTACACGAGAAATCCATCTCATAAATATGAATGATCTAGAACCACAAAAATAATATTTTTAAATGAAAAGATCTAAACATCCGAAAAATCAGGGTACTGAGTCCGTATCTACAACTCATGTTTCCATGTACTCTCATCCATTAAACTGTGATCCCACAAGAAACCATCCTAGGGGATAGCATGCCCTCACAACACCTTCAACATAAAGTCATGGATCTCTACAGGTTGATCCAAAAAAAGATGAATCATCCCCAACATTGATCTTTCCCCAATTCAGGAAGTGGGAGTCATCATAAAGATAACTATGGAGCTAAAACACATGAAAAACATCATGTATCATATTCATCATTGGGTTATGTGATACATGATACACCACGAATCCAACACAAACCTAAACCATGAAATTACCAATAAATTGTAGATAAATATTAGTCCAATGAAAAAAACATCACTACCCACAATGGGGTGTCACCTTAAGAAACACATGATCCAAAACATCAATCCCTAAACTGTATCCTTCTTTTATCGAAATATGATATATAATGACCATTGTTGACTTTATCCTCTCATGAATAACCTAAACCATTTATATCATATTATGTACAAGTTCTAACCTGATGATTTCTTAGTCTCCATCCCCTGTCCAGCACAATAGAGAATGACATGGTTATCCATAATTGGATTCAACAACATCCATACTGAAATTGTAGTGGAACCTATTGATCTTTTCAAACTCTACCATGGGTATTTTCATCATCCAAAAACCTCCAAAAACCGAAACATAGGAGTGAAAAATTAATTAAGGAGTCCAGATGGTGTTTAATGTATAACTATCCATCTGATAGGAGAGAGTGACAATTGAAGTTCAAGGAGGGAGGCCATGTTTTCCATCAGGTATTACCCCAATGGGGATTGAGGAGAGTTGGCGGGGTGGAAATTCATCTTTGAGGTTCATCAGAGTATTCTAGACTCTCATAATAGTTGGAGAGAAGGTGTAACGCCATGCCCCTCCCAAACAGATGCACCAAGAGAATGATGTTTTTCACATGTTGCAGCTGAGGAGGTTTCCACATGATCCATCACACATCATTGACTGGGGAAAGATGGACATTGATGATGTTTCGGAGTTTGAGGAGTTCACATTGGAGAGAGAGGATTGACAAGAGTGGGTCATTCATCGATTGTAAATTCCTCTCGTGCGTGTTTAATGGTAGAACAAGATCCTCTGGGAGAGAACATTGGAGTTGGAGGCTCAGATTCGTGTTCAGTATCCCATTTATTTGATTATCCTTCATTTTGGATTTTGGGTACATAAATCCCAATGGTGGGGTGAATGTATTGTCTTGGAATTTCCATATCAATTCTATTTTTTTAAATATGAGGAATTATTTCGAGTCCAGGCGCTAAGATGACATGTGATTCCGAGGAACCGAAGTGCCTAGAATGTAATTTTGATATTTATTTCCGTTAACTTATATAAAAAATGTGATTTTGTTTTTATACCAGTTTAACCGGTGCTCAGATCGAAAATTAGTGGGCACAGTTTAAATCAAAATGTCATGATACACCATGGAAGGACTTAACTTCGACAAACATAGTTCGAACAGAAAAATTAATATACATAGTTATTAAGAGAATAAAAAAAACAAGGAAAAAGTTATTTTATATTATTCTGTAATGTTGAGCGGTAGATGCAGGCAATGCAATGCAGTGGCGAGGCGATGACAAGGCACATTAAATGAGTGTCAATAAGGGAATGTTTTTCAAGTGTAACGACACAACATCGGAGCATAATAGAAACATTGTGACATGGTTATTTTATTAAAATAACTCATTGGAGATTTTTGAATTAAACCCCAGGGATTATCTGATGAACATGTGGTTGATTTACTCTCCAATAGTGAACAAATAACGTCATTGAAAATATAACCATTGATGAACGCTAGAGGATTGTAGTGTGGTGATGATTATCGGGGAGAATGAGATCAGATTAAGAAATTGATGAACAGTGATGTTAGACATCGAATCACGGGTTGAAGAATATGGGGATAATCATCCATCACCTATGTCGTATCTGAATCTGGGTAGGGATTTCATTATTCTTCAATTCTCCATTAATCATTCTAAAACAACAAACACAGATCAACCCCTGAATAGGTTGATCCACAGATCATGTGTTCATGCAGGAGGGTGTTTTCCTTAGGGTTTTACATATGTATTGTAGATAGCGTGATAGAACTGCGATCCTAAACCTACCATGTTTCATACTTCTAACACAGAGGGTGAGTGTTGACATGAACAAGGCCAAATACCTTCTGCATTGTGCGTTCTTCATTGAAAAATTATTTAAGTTTTGGATGGTGAGTTCGAGGCTACAATAGTGAAGGTGGCAGGCCTACGGTCTTGTAGGCTTAGGCAGCTCGAGAAACGAACCACCAGAGCAACTCTAATGTCCCGTAGAAAGAATCATCGGCATGTTAGTGGCCGCAGGAAGATGGAGGTAGCACACCCATCGGTGCGCCATGGTAGCGGGGAAATGTGGCGCCAACCGACATCCCATGGAGGTGTGGGACGTGTTCGGGATGCTCAAGTGAGATGGAGGCATATGGTCTATCGACCACATGAAGGAGAACATACTGGCCTCTTGTTCAGCCACACTGGATGTAACATACGTGGAAGAGATGCATCTGGATGACCGAGACTGGTTCGCTATGAAGACCAGTAATAAGGGGAGGCTACGCCAGACGGTTTCACCGAGTGAGGAACCGGGTGTGGCTAAACTATGTTCAGGCTGGAGAAGTTGTCTTGCCTATGCGGTCTTGGTTTCTATAGGTGGTTTGTGTACCACCAGGTGGGCCACGCTGGACCCAGTCGGCTTGGGCCTAGGTCGTCCTAGGCTAAGACTCAACTGACCCCTGTTTTACGGAATCAATTGTAACTAATATACCAAGAATCTGATTAAAGCGTCGTCTGTGGGACAGGGACCCTTGCGGCGATGAATTCATTTTTAGATAATATACATGAGTTTTGGAAGAGGTTGGCATGTGGATAGGTAGTATCAGACTAGAATCCAACTGATCCTTTTCTAAAAAAATGATCATATATTACCGACCGGGCATCAGTTTGATGCACCTTCTATTGCATTGGATCCATTACAAAGAGATGGTCTTTTGGGTTACTCTGTGTGGGACTTCATAGAAGATGATAAATGACGGATGGGTTGAGGAGTGGATACTCAAGAAAACAAGCATTCTAAGTGCTGGAATCCAGTGGCTAGCTGTTACATGAAGAATGAGAGCGACCATTCGTGGATCATCCTGAGAAAGAACCTCTGTGGATCAGCAGTAGATAGACCCTTCATGGAACAACATGAGAGTGACCATTCATGGATCAGTATGAATGTGACCCTTCTTGGATCAGAAAAAAGAGAGCCTTTATGGATTAGTATGAGAGAAAATCCCCATGGAGAAGATGTAGAGCAACCCTTCATGGATCAGCAATAGTGCGACCCTTCATGGACCAGCAGCAAAGCATTTGAAAATAATAAGATGATCTGGCTTTACGACTAATAATATTTACTTCTATAATTAGTTTATACCAGGTTTGATCTCTATTTTACATTGTTTTATGTATTTGATATATTCCTTGGTTGTGTTTCCATTGTGTATTTCCTTTGTGGTATTTCCTTTTTGTTATTTCCTATGTGGTTTTTTTCCCTTGTGGATTTCAGAGAGACCAATGGGGTATCATGTTCCCTACAATGTTGTTATACTCACCCTTGTAAGGGGTTCACCCACACACATTTTGTCTTGTTCAAACCCCCGATGATATGATGAAGGAAATTTTATTCTGGGACTCGGTGTATATCATTGAGGTAGGAGTAGATGGGGCATACTTCTACAACGTTGGGCATTACTGCCACTACCCTCCAAGTAGAGACTTCCAGGAAGACATCAATAGTATTGTTTACATTAGGGGTTCATGGACTGTTATTTCATCCCATTTAAATTAATTTTACTCCTTTTACACATAGTGGTGGTACATTGTGGTGGTTTTACCTTCTTCCAATTGTGGTTTTATTTGTGTATTATGCCATGTCTGTCTGTGTGGAGGTTAAAAGGAAATTCCTTCTTTTTTGGGATATTCCATTTCGATGCTAGTCACTCACCCCTATCCTATAGAAGGCAGGCCAGGGATAGTCGTGGAATAGGCCCCAGGGGGTGGTTCATGACTGTATTCTTATAGCATAAACATGATTCTTAAGAGCATGTTTCTCAAGAGAATATTCTACTTAATTTTTTTTGAAATTTGTTCCAATTTCTGTTCGGATCTTCCAAGATGTTTGACACAATACCTTCTTAACATATATTCGAAAGTTTGAAATGAAAATAAACATGTCATTCATTTTTTTGATGATTGAAACTCATGCCATTCTAATAAAATCATAAATGTGGAGAACATAATATCTCCTCACATTAATATATCATGGGGTAATATTTCCTCACATGTAAATATGAACCATCTCAATAAATTTTTTTACCTTTTATATTTTTACTTATATTTAATTCAAATTATATTCCCTTATTTTCAAGCTTCATGCATATGAGTATGATCACGTGGTAATATTGGGAGGTCTCCAGTAGCATCATGCTTCACTAGATATTCTTAGGATGTTTGGGTGAAGTGTCCAATACATTTTTTTCATAAAATATACTCTTCCTCCTTGGTAAGAATGCACATATATTCTTCACCATTTACAAGGTAAAGATTTTCCATTGTACTCCCTCCCTAAAAAAACAACTACACCATATTTTTCTAAAATTTATAGGAATTTTTTGAATATAATATGTCATTTCCCAAGTCACATAGCTGACTGACAATTAGTATGTTGTGACTAAGACAATAAATAAACAAGACATCTTTACATCCCATATCATGTTACCCAAACAAGTCTTTCCCCTAGAAAAAAATATTCAAGCCTTTATGATTAACAGATATGACAATACATTCCTTATTGTAACTGATTCTTCTCACTATTTCATTATTTCTTGACTTATGAGAAGTGTATCCACTTTAAATAATGTATATTCTAGTGTGATATGAGGCATGAAAATTATTCTCTTTAACAACTACCAACTCACCACATTTTTTTGATCCATGTTTTAGGATTCTTCCCCATTAAGGATTGATATTTTTATCGTCCTTGGTGTATGATAGACCAGGTTCATAATGTAACACTACAAACCAATTTTTCATATTCATCATTCTTGATGGTTCACCGAATTTATGCTTTTGCATATTTTGTTATTCTTTGGCACAATCTTATGCATGAATGTTGTACAGTATATATCCGTCTGTCTAGATACTCAACACCAAAAACATGATAGCACATGTGACTGATATAGATAATAAGAAACCAACCATCTCTTTCTCAGACTACAATATAAAGTAAATTTCATTCACCCATCTCTAATTTCATACCTAAACATCTACAACTGAAAGGAAAAGAAACAATGAGAAATGATCCAATGATTTAAAAATAACACAACTCCTCAGGAACAAAGGTAAGGGCATCACGTACTAGAAAAAAATGGATGGGGGGACATGGAAGAATGTATCATGGACTTTTTAAAATCTAAATGAAGTAGCAGTTCAGATATTGTTAGGATTTTCCATTTAAATATAATCATACCATGACTACGTGGTATGAACAAGTAAAGGAATCCAAAAACTTTGGAATATTATGATACATGTTATGAAGTTTGAATCATCCGTAAATCACATAAAGATGCATTGAATTCATTTTACATCAATGTAAACATCAAACATGGTAAACTATAGGACGCTGGAAACACCATTAACATCTGTCTCTCTAATGAAGCTATTCACACATGTCTCGCCAAAAGACTACTCACTGATATATAACTCACCGATAGATGAATCAATGATATATGAATCCCAGATTGATTACTCCTTGATATTTGAATCACTAAACAAAATGTTAACAGCACTGGAAACATTGTTCATAGAACTAGAAATTTTGAATACTTTTGGTAATAAGTCACATTGACTTCCTAGAACACATGATACACTATATTTCAGAAATTGAATGGATAGAAGAGGTTGAGGAAATTAAAATACCACTTCGTTAGGCCTTATAATATTAATTTGATATTACCATTATAAATTTTATCCTTGAATCAAAAATCTATTCTAGTTAATAGGATCACACATACACACTTGATCTGCACAACTCACGATAAAAACCCAAGGGGATTCAAAAAGCCACACCACGTGGAAATCCTGATGATATAATTTAGGTATTACAAAAACCTACTATATTACCTCTAAAAAAATTATTCCACCATCCAAATCTACATGCAAGGAATCTCAAAATTTTCTACACTAATGACCAATTTCTATTACTATGTGAAATGTTGGAGAATATATAAATGATAAGTATAGGGAATGATATTTTTTCATTCTCTCTATAACTAAAAATTTCCTTCCATTCTAAGTTCCACTTACCACTCAGTTTATACCATCAAAATTGTATATCGTGCATATCCCATGTACAATTTGTATTTTCACGTGGATATATTCTTGAGTACCACATCCCCACTATGCATGTAAAATTTCATTGTAAATATCATGTATGATGCCAAACATGGCATGTAACACACATTTGGTATATACCCACTCACAATGCCATGTACTCAACATATACATATAAGCCAACGCAGATTGTACCCCACAAAGGGACTGGTTGTGCACTTATATATGACTAAATACCCTCCCATTATAAGTATTTCCTTGTAATCATCCACTCCCGTGAAAATTACTATGAATATTTTACACACAGAATAGAAGTTATTTCACAAAAAAATAATATACCCAAAATAAAATGAAGACAAAACATGTTTTCTCTGAAAACATGAAATGTACATGGGGTTTTCTAAATGAAAACCCCTAAAATGGACGAAATCTCATAATTAGTATTTCAACACCGATGATTGACCAACTAGGTGTCCCTTAATACCAATTTATGGATATAAATCAAAATTAAACTAAAAATTAAAGTATTTGTGTCAAAAAAAATTGGTGAACCTACGGGCCGAAACTGCTTACACTTCATGATGAATCCACCACTTGTATTAAAAAAACATAGATATAATCCTAAGAAGAACCCCAAATAAACAATATTGCATACCCCTATTATATACTCCAATATCCTTAGACTAATAATCAAATTAAATTCCCCCATGGGGTGTTAATAGTAATATGAAGGGAAAATATTGCAGGGGAAATGATTAAACAAATAAAAAAATTCAAATTAAATGAGAAAAAATGGGTCATAACACCAGTCCTAGATATTGATGAATGAATATGCATCTTCTTGAATAAATCCACAAATTTTGGACTCCTCCATGGAGAGAAAATATAAATATAATGATTCTAGGACCATTATGTCAAATACCCATAAAGAAGGGTGTGAATCAATGAATGAAAGATCAAAACTACTACACACATGGATCTTGTTCTATCCTCAAAAACACACATTTTTTCACTATATCCCATAGTAATATTTGATCAGAAATTAAATCATGCACAGGATGCAAAAATTTTACTTGGTTCACCCTAACTAGGCTATATCGAAGGGGCATAAAACAACAATCTATCGATGTAACAAATCCAATAATGTTCACAAAAAATTATATATTTTGGGATATATCCCATCTATTCTTCGGATCACTAACCTTAAAAGATATAGTGTCTTCTCATTGAATTCCCAAGGCTCATTCCATATGTGTCTCTCTCTGGATCATGGTCAGTTGAATGGATCTCCATGTTCCCCATATTTTTATCACTACTCTGGGATGGCATCCATATATAATTTATGGACTTCTAGTTCCCATAATTCTCATGAATAAAAAAATCCTATAGTGTAGATAGATGCTCAGTATAACATCCAATTTCATCCTATTGATGAATATCATTCCATCACAAAACTATTGGGCAACCTCAAACCTTTATGTAACTTTTGGGTGACTTGAGAACAACATTAATGCCTTATGTTCAACCTATTCCATTGTTATGGACAAAATAATTGCATGACACATTCAACTTATGAACAACTATTAATTTCACATCCCTATATGCATGAAACATTATTCTGGTTTGTAACTCTATACATGCGCTCAACTTCCTTCTTGCATGAATTTTTTTCCTTGTGTGCAACTATCTACATGCATAATCCAAAGATCATCTTTTCTATAACTATTTGGAAACCATAAATGAGGGGTTATGAACTTATTTATAGTCATTGTCCTAAAAATGAATGAAACTCACACAACGTTTCTCCAGGCCATCAATTTCTTTGTCATAATTCTCTGTCAACATAGTTTGTAAACAATAACTATAGAACTCCTCAACTAACAAAGGATACCTTCCTTTTCAACAAACATTATCTTCAAAAAAATCATAGTTGTTACCTTGTGGTATTTTTTCCCAACAATCACCCCCCATTTGGTTTTGTTGACAACTCTTCACACATTGATACTTCATGAAAGATTCTTCATCTTCTACCACCACAAGCATCTTTTGATTCATATAGAAATAAAAAATGTAATCAACACACACTCTAACCCCACATGAACAAATATTTTCATGGGAAACATGAGTATAATGGAAATTCCATCAATTAATCACTTCATTATAAGACTTATCAACAACTTTTATCACAAAATCTATCATTCATGATATATAACGATTGATCAATCACATTTTGCATCCTCGTATTTAAAACTCCACCTATCTTATTATTACACCGATCTCATTACTCCACCCGTCAGCATATACTGGTGTCTTTATTAAGATATTTTATCCTTTCTATATCTACAATGATTTTTCCCCTTTGACAATGAACTTGAAGGTCACTTCATCATTGAATCCAAATGTCACTCCACTGTGATCTATAAAATGGTAAAGACATAGATCAGTGCATTGGGGGAAGACACACCATACCTTAGAGAGATGGGGTTCCACATCCATAGTTTCCCATGTGAGGTGATTCTAGTAAATTAAAAGACCTAGTCAATTCCTCTAAAATGATGTTTTATTTAAGGCCTCTTTCATAATATCTGTAATGTGATGTTCTATAAGAACATACTCCAACATCATTATCCCTTGATCCAACTTGTCATTCACAAAATGATTCTTGATTTCAATGTACTTTTTTCATGAGTGAATGACTAGATTTTTGCTGAGATTTATAGCACTTTAATTATCACAATATATTCTGATTGTAGACTTCACTTCAACTCTCATATCATCAAGTTGTTGATTCATCAACAATAACTACCTAAAAGCTTCAAAGGATGCAATATATTCAGTTTCTATAGTTCTAAATTAAATTAAATCATGTTTATTACATACCAAAAAATACACAAATAACAATGATATAATTCAATATGTAACATTTATTTTATTCATCTTCTTAACCATCCCAAACAGAAATAGTAATGGCCAGAAACTTATGCTGATAATTTTCATTTTAGAGTAAAATGAATTCTGTTATATCCTTGATATACCAATGTATTATTTTAAAGACTTGAAATTTTATTTCATTGGTATTTTGTTGATATATCTCTTCATTTCATATGGAAGAATCAATATCATCACTTGTCACTATCATGTACAAGATAAATCGAATGATTTTCATTTATTCTATGATATTAACTGAATTTCCTACATCATACCATTAAATATTCCTATTAGTATCCACTATAGCCATTATTTCATTGGAATTGTCCATTCCAAATATTCTAAAAACATCTTTGGAATATTTTTATTGATAAATGAATGTTCTATTGTTTCCTTTCATCACAATTAAACCTAGGATAAACATCATCTCACCAATCATTGACATTTCGAAATCACTTTTGAATATTTCTGAAAAACTTTTTCATTGATCTTTATTTAATCCACCAAATAGAATTTCATAAACATAAACTAGCACCATCATCCTTTTATAACTTACATTATTGGCAAAGAGATTGTAATCAACTCCACTGTGCTGAAAATCGAGCTTCATAAAAAAAATATTTTGTCTTTAATACCATGCTCCAAGTGTATTATTTAACCCATATAACACCTTCATTAACCAAAATACATTTTTACCATATTCATAAACAAGAAAACCCTCTGGATTCCCTATTAAAACATATTCTTTTAGAATTCCATATATAAATGATTACAGGACGTCCATATAGAAAAACAGGAACATTGATTACACTTCTATGGACAAGAATAATTGAACTGTCTCTATCCTAGAAACAATTCAAATGTTTCAAAAATATTGATACCCTCATCATGGGAGTACACATTTTACAATATACATTCATTGGTTTGAATTATCTCTCAATTTTTATTCATTTTTTTGGTGAAATACTAATTTAGTCATGACGAAATTATTATTTGTTGGCCTCGAAACAATATCACATGTATGTTATTCTCAATTTTTTCATGATATTAATTCATATCCAAAACCCAATTTCCTTCTCCAATTTCATCATCAGAATATATAGGCTATACTAGTGAAAAGTATGATGCATGTTATAGATATTCCATTCTCCTTATCTACAATAGTGTTTTTTGATCCCAAATTATGTTCAATATATCAATTTCATATATTCTTATTGGATTCTATGTAGATAATCAGTTATTCAAATCCCCAGCATTAATTGAGCCTTTTTTTGAATCAAGCACAAGAACCCAAATATCTCATGATCTTCTTATCTATTCATCACTATCCTCCTGATTCTAATCACATTTGATTAAGATTATTCTCATTCTCTAAAATTGTTATATTATTAATTTAAACTAACTTTCTTATCTTCTAATTCAATCAATTATATTATTTTATTTCCTTTTGGAATAAAATATATATCCCTTCACCTTGGAGTATGACTGAGGTGCGGAGTTTCCTAGGGTTGGATGGGTACTACATAAGTTTTGTACCCAAAATTTTCAGAATATCAACAAACATTTCTTCCTTGAAGAAGAAGTGGAAACACATCATATGGAAGGAGAGGTGGGAGCAGAGTTTCCAGGAGTTGAGGAACAGACTGATGAGTGCCCCCATCCAAAGACTACCAGAATAGAGCATTGGGAATATAGTCTTTTATGACGCCTTAGGGACCAGAATGGGTTGTGTCCTGATGCAATACCTTGAAGATTTGGCAGAACACCATGATGGGTGTAAAATTTACCATCCACTCTGAACACAAGAGTCTTAAGGTATATCATCTCATATAAAGACCTAAACATGATATATAAGGGATGACTAGAGTTACTCTAGGACTATGACTTTGAGATAGTCTATACACCAGGGAAGTGGAACATGGTGGCTGAAGTGCTCAAAAATTGGTATGGTTTGAAGCTGCTGAGTGATGCAAGGAATCAGGTATCCATGATGCAGATATCCCTCATGGATTATGATGGTTTATCCCCCATCTAGTAGTTTACTATCACTCCCCCACTCCATTAGTGATTTAGGGAGGCACAATTTGTGAATGTTGACTCTGAGGCCTGATAAGCTACGATATCCTCAGGACCGTCTCATGATGGATTTTCAATAGGTTGCGAACACTTCCTCGTTTTCATAGGATTCACCATGGTACCAGTTATTTTATAGGAGGAGTTGTTGAGGGAGTTCCATACATCCCCTTTGGCGGTACATCCTGGTATGGAGATGATGTACCAGAACCTCTGATGTGAGTACTGGTGGCCAGGGATGAATAAGGTGGTGGAAGATTTTGTTTCTCGATGCCTCACTTGTTATTAAGTGAAGGCTGGGCATCAGTTCCCCATAGGCTTGACACAACCACTATAGGAATCGAAGTGGAAGTGGGATGTTATCTCCATGGATTTCATTTTGGGGTTACCAGAAAAGTCCAGGGTCCACGACTCTATATGGGTGATCATTAACAGACTCACCAAGTCTTCTCACTTCCTACTCATCTAAGAGTAGGGATCAGTAGGGGGCATCGGGAGCCTCTACATATGGGAGATAATACGACTTTTCATGGTGTCATTGCCGATTGTCTTAGGATGTGATGCATGATTTATATCTCAACTATGGAGGGGGTTTCTAGAGGCATTTGGGACTCATCTATGCATGACCACAACTTTTCACCCCCATAGAGATGGTCAAATCGAGAGGACCATACATGCCATGGAGGACATGTTTCGTGATTATGTATTGGATTTTTATCATTGTTGGGAGGACCACCTACAACTAGTGGAGTTTTTGTACAATAATAGCTATCAATCCACTATTTGAATGACCTCGTTTGAGGCCCTGTATGGGTTTCCATGAATATCACCTCAATGCTGGATAGTCCTATGGGAGTCATCACTCATGGGTCCAGAGTTGGTATGGGCTACTACTAAGAAGGAGTAGATCATCCAAAAGTAGATGAGGACTTCACATAGTAGATATAAGTCTTATGCTGATATGAGATAGAGAACATTGGAGTTTGAGGAGGGAGACCATTTTTTCCTTCGGTCTCACCCCGATGGGGATTTTGGAGTGTTGGCGGGGGTGGAAATTTCACTCTGACGTTCTTCAGACCCTTACCAATTCTCTTCATAGTTGTTGAGGGGGTATAACACTAATCTCTTACCCTAAATATGAACTAGGGGAATGATGTTTTTCCCATGTTGCAGCTGAGGAGGTACACACATGATCTATCACATGTCATCTACTAGGGCGAGATGAACATTGATGATGGGGAGGAATTTTAGGAGTTCCCAGTGGAGATAGTGGATCAATAGGATTTGGTCCTTCAGGGACGGTCAATATCTCTAGTGAACATGCAGTGGCATCACGAGATCCTCTAGGAGAGAACATTATGGAGTGAGGCTCATATTCCTACTCAGTACCCCCATTTATTAGACTAGCCTTTATTTTGGCTTTTGAAGACATAAATCCCTAAGGTGGGGAGAATGTATTGTCCTGGAATATCTATGTAAATTGGTTTTTTTTTAATATGTGGAATTATTTCGAGACCAGGCATTGAGATGACATGTGATTCTGAAGAACTAGGTTTTCTAGAATGTAATTTTGAAATTTTCATTAGTTAACTTTTGTAAAAATTTGCGGTTGTTTTTATACCATTTTAACAGAAGCTCGGATCAAAAATTATCATGCACAGTTTAACTCGGAACTCTAGGATACACCTAGGATGGACTTAACTTCGACCGGCATAGGTTGAACAGAAAATTCAATATTCATTCTTTTTGGGAGAATATTAAAATAACAAGGAAAAAGTTATTTTATATTCATCCACACTGTTTAGTGGTAGATGTAGGTGATGCGGTGTGGTGGTGAGTCGATGACGAGGTGCATTAAATGAGGATCAATAACAGCTTGTTTTTCAAGCGTATCATCACAAAATCAGAGTGTAATAGAAATGATGTGACATGTTTCTTTTTATTAAAATAATGCATTATAGAGTTGAGAATAAAACCATGGGGATTATCTGATGAACATGCAGTTGATTTACTCTCAAAAAAAGAACTACGAACATTATGGATAATATGACCAACGATGAATGCTAGGGGATTTTAGTGTGGTAATAAATCTCGTCGAGAATGAGATCAGATTAGGGAATTGAAGAACAGTGACGCTAGAAAGTGGATCACGAGTACAAGATTATGGGGATCACCATCCATCTCTTATGACATATCTGAATCCAGTTAGGGATTTATTTTTGTTTGAATTTCCTATTCTTCATTATAAAACAATGAACGTGAATCAACCCTTGATCATGTTGATCAACAGATCAGGTGTTCTTGTAGGAGGGTGTTTTCCATGGGGGTTTTTATTGGGATTGTTGACTTCTTGATAGTACTATGATCTTGAACCTCCAATTTTTCATACATCAAAAATGGATGGTGAAGGCTGGCTTCAACAAGTTTTGAGACCTTCCTCCGTGTTCATTATTCATTGATGAATTATTGAAGTGGTGGCTGGAGAGTTTGAGGCCGCCACAGTGAATGTGGCAGCCCTACGGTCTCATAGGTCTAAATATTTTGAGAAAAGGACCGCCATAGAAACTCTGGTGGCCCACATGAGGTATTATCAGCCTGTCGGTGGCCACAGGTAGATAGAGGCAACATGCCCATCAGTGCGCCATGGCAGTAGGGAAGTGTGGTGCCAACCGACACCACGTGGAGGTGCGTGACGTGTTTGGCCTGCTCAAGAAAGATGGAGGAACACGATCCATCGACCACATGTGTGAGTACCGACCGATTGTTAAGCTACACTAGATGAAATAGAGGCGGACGAGTCGTGTCTGGCTGACCAAGACTAGTCCGCTACATAGACCAGTTTCAAGGGGAGGTTGCACAAGACGGTGCCACCTAGTGACGAACCAGGCGCAGCTAAGCTGTGTCCAGGATGGAAAATTTGTCTTGCCTATGCCGGATGGGTTGCTTTAGGTGGGCTATGTCCCACTAGGTGGGCCGCTCTGGACCAAGTCGGTTCGGTCTTAGGTCTTCCTAGGCTAGGACACAATCTTCCCCCATTTCACTGAAACAATTATAACTAATAAACCAGGAATCTAATTGATGCACCGTCTACGGCATGAGGACCCATGTGACGATGAATTCTTTTTGAGATAATATACATGAGTTTTTGTGGAGGTGGTTATGCATCTAGGGAGTATCAGACTCATATACAATTTATCTCTTTTTAAAAAAATTCTCAGATCTTAACGACCTGGCATTTTTTTATGTGCCTTATAATTCATTGGGTCCCATACGAAGAGATGGTCCTACAGGGTTACTTTGTGTGGGACTTCTAAGAAGTTGATAACTGACTGATGTCTTGAGGAGTAGATCCTACCACAACCAGGTGTGCTATGTATAGGAATCCAGTGGCTAGTTGTTACGTGAAGCATGAAACATACCATTTGTGGATCAGCCTAAGAGAGACCCTTCATTGATAAGCAGTAGATATACCCTTCCTGTAACTATATTAGAGAGACCCATTATGGATCAGCATGAGATTGAGCCTTTGTGGTTCAACATAAAAGCAATCCTTCATGGATCAGCATGAGAGAAACTCCTCGTGGATCAGACGTTGTGAAACCCTTCATGGATCATCAACAGAGAGACCCTTTGTGGATCTGTAGAAAATCCTTTCAACAGAATAAGATGATCTTGCATTATGACTAATTATATTTAATTCTATACTTAGGTTCTTCCTAGTTTGAACAATCTTGTATAATTTTCTATGTATTTGAGATCTTCCTCAGTGGTGTTACCGTTGTGGTATTTCCTGTGTGGTATTTTTCCCTTTTCGATTTCTGAGAGTCCTTTGGGGGTCTCAAGTCCCCTACATAGTTGTTATACTCACCCATGAATGGGATTCACCTGCACTTGTTGTGTCTTTTTCAGACGACCATTGTTACGGTGAAGGACATCGATTTCCATGACTCTGTGGGTCTCATTGAGGTTGGAGTAGATGCGGAATACTTCTACAACATTAGTCTTTAATACCAAAACTCTACTGGTAGAGATTTCCAGGTAGACATCAATAGTAATGTTTACCTTGTGGGTTTGTGTACAAGTATTCCGACCCATTTATATTCATTTTACACCTTTTACTCAAATTGGTTGTACCTTTTTCCATTTATGGTTTTATTATTGTATTATGTCATGTATGTGTTTGTATAGGTAAAAAGGAAATGCCTTCCCTTTTGGGATATTCCAATCTGGTGATACCAACTCACCCCTAGCCTATAAAAGTTGGGCTACAGATAGTCATAGAACAGGCCCCAGGGGATGGGTCATGAAATTATTCTTACATAATAAATATTTTTCTTTAGAGCATGTTTTACAAGATAATATTCTACTTAATGTTTTTTAAAATTTGTTCCAATTTCTCTTCGAATCTTCAAAATTGTTTGACACAATACCTTATTAACATATATTCTAAAATTTTATATAAAAATGAAAACCTCTTACATATTTCTGATGATTGAAACCCATGCCAATCTGATAAAATCATACATTAGTAGTACATAATATCTCCCCCCTATTAATAGATCACGGTGTAATAGGTCCTCAAATGTCAATATTCACCATATCAATCAATTGTTTTAGCTTTTCTCTTTTTACTTATATGACTTTCAAATGATCTTCCATTATTGTCAAGCTTCACACATATGAATATGATCACATGATAATATTGGGAGGTCTCCAGCAACATCGTGCTTCAGTAGATATTCTTAGGATATTTGGGTGAAGTGTCGAAGGCATTTTTGGCATAACAAATATTCTTCTTCCTTGGTAAGAATGTACATATATTCTTCACCATTTACAAGGTAGGGATTTACCATTGTATGATTTCCATGCAAAAAATTTGCACCATATTTTTCCATTATTATATAGGAATTCATGGAAAATAATATGTCATGTCCCAAGTCACATAGCTGACTTTCACTTAGTATGAAGTGACTATGACAATCAACAAACAATACATCTTCACATCTCATATCATTCCCCCCAAACATGGCTTTCCCCTATCAAAAAAACACCAAGCCATCATCATTATCATATATAACTATAAATTCCTTATTATATATGATTCTTCACACAATAACATTATTTCTAGACATATGAGAGGTGTATCCTCTTTAAATAATCTATATTCTAGTGTGATGTGATGCATTAAAATTAATCTCTTTAACAACTACCAAATCTCCGCATTTATTTTTGATCCATGTTTTTGGATTCATTACCATTAAGGATTGATATTTTTTATCATCCTCAGTGTATGATGGACCACGTTCATCATGAAACACTAGAAACCCATTTTCCATATTCATTTCACTTGGTGGTTCAGTGAATGTTTTCTTTTGAAAAATATTGTTATGCATTATTACAATCCTATGAATGAGTGATGTACAATATCTGTCCATGTGTCTAGATACTCATCACCAAATAATAACCTTGGAATATAAAATATATTATTTCCATCTGTTTATCAACAATAGTTCTTATTATTCCCTTCAGTATCTCTTAGATATGGATCACATATTATGTAAGTGTCTCATATTTTTGTAGAAATTACACCTTATAACAGGTTCATTACTGTGTGTCACATCTGCACTACTAGTTGTCCCATGAGTTTTTTTAACGTTTTGACACTTCCTCATATACAAATAAATATTCTCTATCAAAGCGGGCGCTTGTGGTCTGACATTTATATCACTACTCATTGTTTTTTTCATCCATTATATCAGCCTTATCATATTTATTTGATGTTTCTTATTTTCATGTAGACCATTATGCTCCAGCTAATACAAATTGTATTATTGAATGATCTTATTTCCTGATGTCATACTGATACTCAATAGTTTTCATTCATTTTTAACATATTAGCGGAGACTGAGGACCTTCTCTTCATGTTCATAAATACGTTTAATTTTACATTTTCCTATAATGGACAAACTTCTAGTTTCTATACTATATTACTAAATTTTTATCTTGTACTAAATAACATTATCCGAGATCTCTTGTATTAAATTATTTGGTTTTTCAATTTCATCATTTATCTCATAATTCTCTTCAACAAGTTGCACCTTGTATATTTTGGCATCACGGACCCCATTATTGCATTTCATCATTTGGGACCTCCAAAAAACTATTTAACCAAGATATGATTCTAATTATACATATAGATATAGACTCCCTTAGACTTCTTCTTCTTCATGGACACATTCTCCCCTCATTTTTGAATTTATGGAAACTTCCACCATAGCATCCACTTCATTATCCATGTAGTATTCCATCTCATCTTCCTTAGATTCTTTTGAACAATCATATTCTTTTGATTGTGCTCAATTATTTCTAATGACATTTTTCATATAATTTTTCCAGAATTTAAAATTAGATGATTAATTATTTTTTGGAATTTAAACTTCATCATTTTCTTGTTATTGAAACTTTTTTGGGAACCTTGTCGCAAGATGTATCACCTTCCCACACCTAAGGAATGCAAGAATTAGTTTCCGTTTGAATGTTCCTTTTCCTTTTCGTATATTTAAGTAAAGGAATAAAATTAGCTAGTATATATCTTAATCTCCATGTGTTTCTTAATTCGTATGCCTCTTCATGGCCTTGAACACCACTTCTTTAGACATCCCATATTCCACAGACTCGTTATCATCATTTCCTATTTTGTATGAAAGAATATTATTGTTCAAGCTATCTAGTTTCAACTCATTCAGATCATTATCCTCCAAAAGAGAACCATTTGGACTAAAAAGATGTAGTAGTTTTCTTTGGATGCACCTAACAATAATGATGACTTTATTAATTTATCTGAGACCATGAATGTATTCCATAACTATATTTACATGGTTGATGAATATATCAAAAGACCCATTAGGGTGCATTCTGAGATCATCATTTATGTTCCACATAACAAGTAGCTTTTCATCTCTAACATTGGAGTCTCCTACATAAATATTGAACAAAATTTCCAACATAGCATGTGATAACATACATTAAGCCACAATCATATATATATATATATCATTTTTTATTGCTCCCCCAAGAACATCTGTTTTCAAATCATCAATATCCAGTTCTGTACAGTCAGCTTCTAATAAAGCGCCACTATCGATATTAACTGATATTAAATGAAAAGATATTATAAATATATCCATTAATAAGGATCCTATATAGTTTTCCATCCAATTCATCCATAGATTAATAATTTTCCATCAAATATTGTAATCTCTATATGGGTGACAAGCTCCATTTCTTCTAAAGAGAGAGATTTCATAATTTTATTCATTTCCCTATGATACCATTTGTTATGACCACTATGTCAAATACCCTATGATAGGGGGATTATGGTATGATAGATTAAAACTAACCCCACTTTGGATCAACTTTCATTGTAATGTAAACACACTTCTCTCTTTCTCCAGTAATAAAATATGAACATAAGTTAAATCATGCCGATGATATAACAATTTTACATTGTTCACCCTCATCAAGCTATGTCCAAGCAGCATACAATGTCGATGTGATGTTGTACCAAATCTACTAAACCTCACTAAAATTTAAAATATCCGGATAGATCACTTCTATTTCCATGCCCACTAAATTTAGAATATTGAGGGTCATCCCTCTTCCTTCCAAGGGGCCACTCCCTTTATCTCTTTCTCATCTCACTGTCGATGGAATGATCACTATCTTCCCCTTAATTTCCACACTACTCTTAGAAGAGATCCACATAGATAATATAGAATTATATGTCCATTCATTTTAGTGAATGATAATAACCTCACTAGTATATAGATTCTCTATTGAAGTTTAGCTTTCATCAAATTGATGAATATCACTTTACCACAGAACGACTAGGCAATATCAAATATCTGCACAACTTTTGGTTCCTTGAATGAATCTATAACTCGTTTTACCAAACCTACAACTTTTTCATAGAAAACCAACCTGCACACCAATTTCTATATGAATGAAACAATTATGTGGATATAACTAATTGTGTACAACTCCATTATTGCATGTAACTCAATAAATCCACCCTACTTACTTATTGCACAAAAATCCAAACTTCTGCGCAACTCCATTCTTTCACAGTTGAGGGATCATATTTCCTAAAACTTTTGATCATGCATAAATGATTGGGATAGAAATATATTTATCTTATTTTTTCAAACCCTTAACTCAACTCCTATAATCATTACCCAAGATTTCAATTCACATCACATAAGTCTCTTTATAACAAACTCACATTCATAAAAGTTTATTTCTCACACACTTTCCATTCAAAAAAATATATATCTTATGTTAACTTCTTTACTTTTCCAATTTCCCATTTAAAGACCCTAAAATGGCTTGCATGAATCCATACAAACCTAGAAAACACATGTGTGAAATATCCTTGGCCAAAAAAACATTTTCCCATAATATAATTTTTCGAACCAAAAAGTTGTTAAACAAAAAGAAACAATGCCACCTTGTATACAATAATATTGTACCACCTACAGAGTTTCAAATAATTTTTCAACAATCTTTGTCATCATATGTTATCAATAAAATCATTTTAATTACAGAACATACCATGGGAACCACAATTGTTAAAAAACACAATAAACCAAAAAATGCATCAATTTTACCTTGAGAGATTTCCCCCCAAAAATGATATGATTAAATGATATAACTGAATAAACCTGAATAGATAAATGAATATATTATTAATTAAATATAAAATATTATTTTAAATTTAGAACATCATGTATTTCCACCATGCATTCATCCTAGGATAAAAATCATGTTCTGGGATAAAAGTGTTGTCTGAAAATGTATTTGAGATACTATTATAGTGGAAATTACCATTTATCCCGTAAAACAATTAAATAAAATTTTTAATAAATTTTCCCTAATTTTATGAACCTTTAATGATGTGGGTGTTCAGATATTCATTACATGATAATACCCACATAACCACATAGATTGGTATAAGACCCATATAGTATAGAGCGAAGAAATCTAAAGTAATTATTTATGAATATTTACACTCGACCACCCAATAAGAGTTGTTCCATTACATTTTTATTTCTATCTATATAGTCTTGAAGAATCATTGGATTATTTCTAAGAAAATGAAACTACTATTTCCCAATCATGAAATTTAATAATTTAATCCTCCACAAATGATAGCACCAATAAAAATTACCTTTAAATAGACATCTCCAATGACATATCAATCCTTTACTAAATATTATTATAAGAAAAATATATGAGTTTTCTTATATGTCACAAATTTGATTTTATTCCTAGGGCCCTATCAATGATATATATTTATTGCAAACTTATTGATAGAGGGTTATTTTATAGAGACATTAAAATTGATACATTCATAGATTTAATCAGCATACACACTTATATTTTCAGCATCATAGATTAATATAGTTACTATTACATAGTTATGAATTTAACCTGTATTCCATTGATTCATGATGTTTATGCACGATCCACTACTATCCCAAACAAAAAAATTTCTATGAACAACTAAACCAAAGTATTGGCTACCACAATTATAGGATTTCCAACTATTTAGAATTTTAACACCATAATAAATTATTTATCAAGGACCTCCATAGAATGATATCAATAGTTACTATATGGATGTGGAATAAGATCTACAATATTTCTTCTATCCCTTCCATTAACTCTATATAAGTAATTATTTTGATTAAATTAATAGATCCTTGAATCAGTTCTAAATTATTTTTAGATTACTTTCTAACTTTATTGTAATAAAATAAAGAATATATGGAATATGATATCCTTTGTCCCTCCTTTTTTAGGTCTATCCACTATTTTATTTATCAAACATATTTCATGTCTATTTTAAAATTTTAATCCTATAAAAAATAAGTTCAAACTTAAAAATTTATTAAAATTATATATATTCATTGATTTATATATTGAAATATTAAAATATTGGGTTTTCTTAATTAAATATTATTATTTATGGATATGTATTTCCATTTTAACAATCCATATTCCCTAAATTTTCACCTTGATCTTAGATAATGATGACCCTCTTTAATATCTAATGTTGTAGATAAATTAAGGGATCTAACATGATATTATTATTGAAATCATTTATCTGGAAGTCCATATATGGATATAATAAATTAATTATGAATTTTAAAAAACCATGGAAATTGAAGAACAAATTTTAGGTGGAATTCAATTATTGATTTTTTAATGTTTAGTTTTTAGTTGAAATAAAAAATGAATGTGTAATTGAGTTTGACCATTTTTTTTAATGTGTTGATATTTTTAGTGATTGATTTTTTATATAGAAATAATTTTTATATTGAATATACTATATTTTAGAATCTAATTTTTGATAGGTATTCTAATGCATTCATGTGATTTCATTTATATAATGGTTACAATTATCATGTTGAAGGGTGAAGATTTTTAAAACCATGTTAAAATGATTATGAATTTTATTATTTCCATACCATCTAGTCCTACCTTTACTCTAAACATATTTTATAAGTATAGAATTTGTGAGATACCATGATAAGAAACCATAGTAACAGACAATATATCTTTCCTTTCATATGTATATTAGATTGAATTCATGGATTTTTTATTGAAAATATCGAGGGATATTATTAGTTTATGAAATTCACTTATGATAATTCCATGAAATGAAAGATCTAACTTTCCATTAGAATGTGGGTTTTAGTATAAAATCTATTATTACAATACATAAGTAGATCCTCATTAATTTTATTTGAAAAAAAGTTATAGTAATATTTTATATTCGGGTATTGCAGATGATCATGCTCACATAACCTCTGATATAATAAAAATAATTAAAATTACAATAGTAAGTTGACAAAATAAGGGTATTGTGATGACATTGAAATTTTTTGTCTATAAATATTCATTTTAAAATAGAATCAAATGATATAGAGAGGAAATAATAATATAAAATTTAAAAAATAATTAGAATAAAACGATTGAATCATTTTTAATATTAGCTATATACCCTTGAGATTGTTGACATTAATGGTTGGTTGATACACATAAATGGGGGAGGTGGAGAAATTTTTTTATTTAGTTTATAAATAATATCTTGTACTATGTTGGAAAATATGGGCCTTACTATTTGTAAATTTATTCATATAATTACATCATGAATCACTATCATTCCAACATGGAATTATTAAATCCAATGTTATTATTAACAATTATTATATGTGTTTCAGTTCTATAAAATAATGATTGAGTTGTTCAGAAACACTATTGATTGAGTATATACACATGAGATAGAAAAGATCATTATTATATCCTTTTATTTCAATATTATTATTGAAAATATTGAAGAAAATGTTTTCAATGATGTTTGTGGAATAGTTTAGAAATGATGTTAGATTATGAATTATTATAAGATCCTTCTAATTTAGAAAGACTAAATATATTGGAGGAATAAATTATTAATACCAAATGATTTTATGTCAATTCATTATTATATTAAAATTATTGGATCTCTTTTTCCACTTTTTTATGTTTGTGTTTATTTTTAAACAATTTTTTTAGGATTTTTTAGTGATCCTAAATTATTGTTAAGTTGTTGGAGAATGTGTCACATAATTCATATGAATACTATTTTATTATAATTCTCTATAATTTTTTTGAATTAATAATACCTAATGTTCTGTAATTATAAAGATTAATTGGAAGGATGACAATTTGATGAAATTTTGTGCACATTGAGGAATTTTACGGAAATTGGTAACATTTCCTGCGATGATATGCATGCCCATTGAATGAATACAATAAAAAAGTTAATGGATGAGGAACACTATAATCATAATAATTTCTTAATGTTTTTAACCTTTTAGTTCATTAAATATGATGAGTAACAGTGGAAGGTATATTGATTCACGGCATGGACACCTGGATGATTTATTTCCCTTCTACATCATAAATTAAAAATATAATTAATTTTATAATAATTATTAATGTTAATCTAATGAAAGTAATTAGAGTTTCATTGGAATGTAAAATAGTTTTATCAAAATAATTTTTCTACAAAATTAGTTTATTAAAATACAAATCCTTATATAAAATATAATTATATGATAATTTCAATTTTTTTCACTACAATGTGTTATATTCATAAAATTTTTAGAAGCGTGTAGATACTTATTTTATGTTTTTAAATTAATTGTGTGTTGAATTGAGTCACACTATATACACAAAATTATGAAAATTTATCTATGAACTACATTATAAGTAACACAATGGATCATGAGAGTAAGATGTTGTGGGGGGAATATATGATTTAACATAATATCTACAATAATATTTCACCATACAAGGAAACATTAATCATTATAATGGTGGTTGTAAGGGAATAATTCAGGAATATTTAATAAAAAATATTATTTCACGAGTAATGATAACAAGATAAAGGAACAAAACACATATTGTAGTGTAGAATATAGTATTCATCACCATGACCATATTCTATAGTTAGATGTTGTATTTGGACAAATTTATAATAAATGATATCAAAATAAATCTATATTGACAATAATAGTCATATTTAGATAATGTTAATGAAAATAAAATCAAATAAAATTGGTGCACTATGAAGGGAAATTCAACACAGTGACATAGTGGAATGAAAAAATAATGATGTTTTTTTATTACTATCAAAATGAAATTCCAGCATAAATCCTTATTTTTTTCCTTGATGGAATATTTTCTATATAGAGGATCCAAAAATATGTTTATGTGAGATTCACATTCACTTTATTTTTTTCACTAATTCGATTTTTTTTTAAAAATAATCTAGTTATTTTATGCCATATATTACATTTATTTAGAAATTATAAATATTAATTCAACTTTTTTTCAATGAAATAAAATTTTAGTTTACTTATAATCACACATTTATTTACAAAAACAAAATTCAATATGATTAATCAATAATATTTTAAAGTATTTCCTTGAATCATTGGTTTCTACATTAATATAAAAGGTGTGAAATTTGGAGGATATATATATGTGTCTTAATTTTAAAAAATATTTTTTCATGGAAAATTGTCAAATTATAGAATTTTATTTTCACATAATGAAATCTTATGAATAAAAAATAATCTTCTTGAAATTGATCATAATGTATCATTTAAAATAATATATACTTTTATATATGATTTAATTACAACACATTTTAGGATATCATTCTGATTTATAAAAATAATTCTGTTTACATCATCAAATATTGTATCAATAAGAATCGTTGAATGTAATGATCCCCATATTAAATTCATAATTATTTATAAAAAATAAAATTATTTTACATAGTATAAATATTTTTTTATAATTTTGTATGTGAAATATGATAATTTTTAATCCTATTATCAATTAATGGTTTTATCATCCTTTTAGTTATTGGAATTTCAAGGAATTATTTGCATAGATCAGAAAAATTTTCAACATGATTTGATTAAAAAAATTATTCTAAGGAAATATAATAACAAATCCTATAATAAAATATTTCCTCTTTTTATTATGTTTAAAATCAAATATTTTCACAATATAGAATAAATTAAAAGAATATCATTGAATCATTTTCCACATTAATAATTTTCGACTGATTTGTTATCATTTTAAATCATTTATTTGAACATATCTTGAATCATCCAATGTCATTTACTATGTGAAATCCCAAAGCTGATTCACTTTTTTCAAATAAGAAAATTTTTATGGAATAATAAAATAATTATTTTTAAATTTTTTCAATAGAAAATGGTTATTCTGATATTAAAAATATATTTTTTGAATTATTCTATGTATGTTCTTCATGAAAGTAATAAGTTTAACTAAAGATATTAAATAAATTATACCACCCACATTCTTATCTAGATTTTATATGAAATTCACTTCGAAATATTTTCATTGATCCATCACTACTTTAGTTTGGCCTAATCTCCCATTTATATAAGAATGATTTACATCATTATATTTTTCATTATGAATTACCATAGTTCCATTACATGATTGACTGATGTTCAAAAAAATGAGTAATACATCAATTGAATGAGGAAATTATTGACTAAAATTAATATCCATTTCCTATATAGTGTAAAATAAAAAATTTTGACATCTATATTGTTTGGTATTCAACTTGAATGGAACTCAGTTTTATTGAATAACAATTTTTTCTCATTGGTTTTATCAGGTTGTCTATATTTATGAAATAATGAATACATCATTACATGAAACACTTTTTATGGATATAAAACACATTTTATTTTATTTTTTTATGATATATTGTTTTAGGCCATATGCAACACATGTGTATGATATTCATTATGTGATGAGTGGTCATGTAATTTTAAATCCCTCAAAAAATTGGGTAATGTTTCTGTATCATGATATATCTTGGTTCTTGGTTACTCAAAATGGAAAATATTTGTTTGACAATATTTATAAAAAAAATGCGATGTTAACATGGAATGGAGATTTTAATGGTATTAATAATTTTATGAGTAGGTTACAAAAACATTCCCAAGAAACTAGGATTGTAGAAAACCCATAATTAGGTGCTTTGCCACTATATTATGAATTTGGATATAATATATTGTGTGTGTTATTTGAAGGATGTTACCCATGTTTTTGGATAATTTTTTATTTTTTAGGGAGGTGCATGGTTTATGAATTATTTTTAGAAACCATGAAACATTATTATAAAACTCTACAAGGTCATTCTATGAGTCATTAGGAATGTGTACAGTCATGTCATGGTTTGTCCAGCGCATTGGACTTCCATGGGAAAATATGTAGGATTAAAATTTGGTATAATCATTATTGGTGAATATTTTATCAAAAAATATTAAATAGAAATGAAAGATGATGATTCTGAGAGAGTTTCCCTGCATCATTCGAACATGGTTTTCAAAACTATATAGATACCTAGGTGATTCCCAGTACTGTGTAAAATGATTTGATATATAGATGGGATGGTGTAGTGATCCCATATCTTGAACATAGGAGAGTTGAAATCCATTATTTTAATATGTCGTAGGAAAGGTGGAATCTCAATCATCTCCACGTTTTATATAAAATCAATACATATACATTTAAGTTGGGTTTTCAAGTATTTATAATATTAAAAATTTTGGTTTTTTTACAAATCCATTTTTTTGGGATTTGAAAATAAAAAAATTATATATTTTGGAAAACCCTATTTCCATATAATTTTTTGAGGAGTTTTTCTAATAAAATTATTTGTCTTTTAATTTGATAATATATTTTTGTACTGTGATATATATGGATAGAATGTGGTTTCGAAGTGTTGACCCTAAAGTAGGAAAAAAATTTGTCATAGAGTATGATCCTCGATAGTAATACCACTCATGACCATATGGATAGATGGGAATATGTGTGAGCTTATGAATGGTTAATAAAAATATAAATTATTAGGAATAATTTTTAATTTTGTTTTCTCACAATAATTTTACCTATGTATTTATATAAATTATATATATATTTTTATCATGTGTTATTTTATGAAATATTCTAACCATCTCTGATCATTGTGGGTGGTTCTGTGATATCTATGGGTATTTACTACTGATTTTAATGTCATCATACTAATAGGAACATTATAAATTTTAAATAATGCATAGAACTAGTAATTTTAATGATAATGGTATCATAGATTCATTCTGATGCGGTTTTATTTTGTGTTCAAAAATGGAAGTGTTAAATAATGGTGCCCATGAAGGGGATTCTTAAGATGAATCTAATTTGGGGTCATTGTTTTATATTTTCTTATATATTTTCTACAAGATTTTTACTCCCCTCTAATTCACTCAATTATTATCATTCTGCTGAATTTAAATTTATGTCATATTATTTTTACTCTATCCTCATATAGATAGTTCAACTTTTTATATCTTATGATTACATGTTGTTTTATTTTTTACTGAATAATATTACCCCCAATGTTCTTCTATACATTTGGAAATAATATTCCATAATTTTTGTCAGGTGTATATAATTAATTTTGTTTTACCATAGGTTTTATATTTATATTAATGAAATACGGTTGGATGTCAAAAATGGAATTATTTTCGGACATCCCAATTGTCTCTTTAGATGGTAGAAATGATATAGGAATATATTAACATGTAATAAATAGTATAAAAAGGTGAATATAATATTATTATATTAAACATCATGTTACATGGGTTGTATGTGTAAAAAATTGATCTTAAATGATTATTATATTTTATTCATATCATCATAATGTGCATAGCTAATTGGTGATTCATGGAAATCTTTCTTAGTTAGATGTACCACTATGATGGAAATGTCCATTTTCAGCTTCAAAGCTATAAAAATTAAAAATGGTTATTATTAGAAATTCTGGAATTAGTGAAGGTTGATAATTTTTATTTATATTCTAATAAGATAAAATTTACTAGTATGAGATAAATAAATATAGTTTATTTCAGGTTAATATGAAGTAAACATTGTCGGTAAAGAAGATATCATTTTGAAGTGGATTCTAAAAATCCCACCAGAACCAAACTACAACTCAACTAATACCATCTTCGAAGCATCAATAATTATTCTCATGTCATTTAAAAATTAAATTATAATTTTTTTACTTGGAATGTGGATCACTAAATATTGTTTTATAAGTACAATCCACCAATAATTTAGTGGGATTTCGAGCCTAAAAAAGGGGAGGAGTGTCTAAACAGAATGAATAGATTTTTTGATTAAATTATACAACAATTAAAATAATAACCTAGTTAAAAACAACTATACTCAAGGATCATTAAAAAATCATGTGATTGATATTTCAAGGATAAATTTGACCTAGGAATTATGTGGAATGACTATCAATAAATTTTTAACTAAAGAACTCTATAATCACACCATTAATGATAAATGGATGAACTGATGAACTTGGATTGAAGTAGAATAAAATTCATGTGAAAGAGTATACAACTATTTTTATGAACGTAGATCATCTTATACTAGATGTGGAAAATAGTGAATCACTGAAGGCATACATATTTGAATTTAGTTTCCGACTGGAGATTCTATCATGGATAATAATCCAATATATTAATAAGTTTAGAAATATGGTTAAAATTTTTACTATAGTGAAATGATATATTTCTCATAATCATATAAGAGGATGTGTGTTTTCAATAGAAGAATAAGTTGGAACTCAAATTATGGGAATACGTGGAAGCGGGAAACTAATAACGATGGTGTTAGATAATTTAAGAATAAAACCAATGGATTGGTAATTTTTTCTCCATCAACCAATATAATTCCCATTTATTTCCAATAAATATTCTTCTTGTAAAAATAGAGATTTTATGAAACCACCTTGATATTTTCAGAACTATAATAAAATTGGGATGCATCATACATACTCTTTATGTACTCCAAGGACTAATTTTGCAGAGGAATCTTGTGTATTTTAGACTACCTATTCTTTAATGAGTTGATGTCACAAAAATTACTCTTATACTCAAAACATATTGATCCATGTTGAAAAAAGGGAAAATATAAATTATTGTGGTATTAAAGTACAAAATAGAAACAATGTACACTGAAGATCTTGAATTCCACTTTATAGTGTCAATTATATGATCATGGATAATCAATCTGGTAATTTTATGGTGTAAGAATTGAATATTTGGAATTACATGCTCACAAAAACAGTGTTTGATATGGATGTACTCCAATCATTATATTTTTCTCATTTATATAATCAAATTTCTTCACATGTTACATGATTACTTCATTTATGAAACATCAAACTCCACTAAGACAATGAGAGTATCAATCCAATATGTGTGAAACATGATCTATAAAAATTTAGGATGATGATTTTTTTATTTATTGATGTATTCACGAGAGTTACATTGCTCACATAATTTTGGGAAATCATTTGATGAAATTATTCAAGTCCCAAATAAATTTATATAGTTTTAGAAAAAGTTTGGCATATTTAGATTGAAAAAATGATATCATTAAATGAAATATTGAGGATAATTAAAGAAGATAAAGGCATTTGATATCAATTAATTAGTCTAAGTCAAATTAACTTTTAGTAGTCAGCATAAAAAATTCTTTGTGAAATTACTAAAATATTTTTTCCAAATATTATAAAAAAAAATCCTGGTTTCTTCCCCAAAAAACTATATGGGTTTCCCGTAGAAAGAGAATACAAATTTAGGATTGATCTCTTATTATGGACCAATTCTCTCAATGTCTTTATTATAGTATAGTGCGAATTGAAATAAAGAAATTGAATATCTAACCAAATGTGTAAAAAATATAGTTTTTTATTCGACTAAGCATGTCATCATGGGTTGAATCAGATTATTTTTTAAGGAAGATGAATAAACTCTTATGAATTGTGTATATTTTCATAAGATAGACCAAGATATGATAAATATTCAGTGTCAAAATCAATGAATTAAATATATATTTTGACAATTTATGGGATATTTCGGGATATATTTGTTTGAATTATGATCAGGGTATATCCATGTATGTGTTTCAAATGAGGATACTCCATAAATAGAATTTTAATGTCCTTATAAAAATTTATAATATAAGGTTATGTCAATTTTTCAAACAAATACCCTAGTGTTTCTTATATAATTTATGAATTTGATCATTTATAGGTATCCTAATTACTTTGTATTTGTGATCATTAATGATTTATTTTGTATTATATGACTAATGTTGGCCAGGAAAATCAATTTTCTAATATATTGGTTAACTTCAGGGAATAAAACCATTATTATTTTATTTCAAATTGTAAATTTTGGATACATTGAGACCAATTTTTTCTATTTCTTTTTTGAAATTGGAGTTTTATTTGATCATGGAATGTAAAATGCTATTATATTATGTAAGAAATCAAAATAAAATCTAATATATGCAGTTTCCAAGGATAAATATTATTTAATTGATGACTTTCCAATGATTTTTCTTGAAATCTACCACCAATAATATCATTGATTTGGAATCATTTTCCATTACAATTGAAAAACAAGTTCTAAAAATATTCTCAAAACCCTCTATCTGATTACAAATTTAAACCTATCATTACATTACCAAAGCTAGAACAAGGGTTTTTCATCTACTGTGACTAATAAAGAATTCGGATGGGTTAACTCCCCCTTTGAGAAGATCATTTTGTTTATTAATGATCATGATATTTATGTGTTCTAGAAAAAAAATACAAATCATATGAATTATAATATGGGGATGTAGTTAATAACATATAGACATTATATCATTATATTTTTGGTGAGAATCTTACAATGTAAACATATAAATAAAATCATTAAACAAAATTTCTCACAAAGGCACAAGAATATATTGAAACACATATTGATGTAATATCTACTAAAGATTAACACAGAAATGATTTGTAAAATGGTTGAAATAAATTGTTTAGATGATTCATTGAGTAGGATGTCATATACTTTGTGGCTATAGAGGCTTCAGGTAAATGGATGATAATTCCAATTATAGATGATGTGAATTTTGATAATACTAAACAAGGTGATGTGTGGATTTTTTATGAGTTTCTATTGCTCAATATTTAGTAGTTTTGGTTAGACATGCCATCATATTTTATAATAAATGTTTTACTGTTAGAAAAACAAATAATGGTGGGGATAGTTTTTTTGAATTATAGTTAGAGGAAAAAACTATTTTTTTTATTTTTTTATTTTATTTTTGATCCTCTAATCTCTTATGAAATACATCATTCTACCTATAACCATTTGAGATTGTTTTGTCTTCCTATATTCTAGAATATGTATAATATGCTATGATAATATTTCTATTAGGATGGTATAAAGTGTAATTCTATTTTTTTCATGCCTTGTGAGTAAAATGGTCAAGGAAGAGCACCAATATATAATTTTCATGATTCAATTTTTTATTTAAATCCATATAGAAATATAAGTAGATAGATATTGATTTTTTATAGATCTATGATGAATAGTTAGGATAAATGCTAACAAATTGGTGATTTTGGATCAACTCATGAAGTCAGATAACATCAATCATATTGATGAGTCTAATGTAGTGGAATAAATTTCAAAACCTGACAATATGGAAGCTATAAAATTCTTGTAATCCTTATTTTTATTATGTATAACCGAGATCCCATGACTACATATCATAATTTTATTTCTTCGAATAAATCTGTTAGATCCCTGTTCATCAAGATAATATATCATTATCCTCAAACTAATGGTCTATTTGAGAGTATGATCCTATTATTGGATGAAATTATTGGAGATTTTTTATTGATTTTTAATGCTCATTGGATGTATATATGTAACGACCTAGGTATTTAGAAAATAATTCATTTTCATATATATTAATATTTATGAATAAGATATTAATTTTACATTAATAAGGACACTTTGATTGACAACATAGCTGACATGCATCAATGGGTTTCTATGAAATCTTATGTTGCACACAATGTTGAGTTGTACCAAAATATAATAAAATAATATTATTATTATTTACAATTGTAGTTAACATCAAGCATTTGTATTGGAAGGAATTAAAAATATCAAATAAATTATAAAATATGGTTTACAGTTGTTTAAATAATGATTCATTGGTTATCAAATTTTTTGGAAATGGAAAAAACCAATTGAATATAAAGGACTTGTTTTTTCTAATAACCTATTTAAAGAGAAAATAGTTGTGTTTTTAAAATCATATCACTCATTATGTATTTTTGTTAAATGAAACATATATGTTATGTAAAGACCCGTAAATTTCAAGGAAATTTTTTTCTTAATTTTCTTTGGAATTTTTCAAAAACGCAGTTTCTGACGGCACCTGATTCCGAGGCCCGGTGTGCCCAGAATCATTTTCCGAAGTTTGGCTCGGGTACGTTCAGTGAACGGACGAGCGGGTTTTTCTAACTTTTTAACCGGTGCCCGGAATCGAATTCTGAGGGCACCGATGAAATTGCAGCGCCGGTAGTCTCTTAGAAACGCCTCTTCCGGAGTTGCGTTTGCTCGGGTGTGGTTTTTAATTTTCGGACTTAAAGTTAAGAAATAAAATAAATTTATGACAACTTTATTTTATTTCACTTAAGCCACTTGGAAGCCAATTGAAGCTACTTAAAGGAGGATTAAGCTAAGTTGATCCGGATAGGATGCTATCCAGAAATATCCTACCCCCTTGGTAGGATATTTGTGATGTGGGGCCCGCACGAGCCCCGCCGTTTCTTTCTGCTAAGTAACGCACCCGCGAGAACCCGTCATTATGAAAGTCAACTGATGCGTTTTCTTAAATTCTTAACGCACCATTTAATTGGGAGGTTTATTTCATGAATTAAATGGGTAGTTTCTTTCGTTGAATTAATTCAACGAATTGATGGGTCGTTACTTACCTTTTTCGTTTGTCGGCGTAATAATAAAATAAGACCAACATGTCTTTTTGGAGGATTACACGTTGGGAGGTTTTTCAGAGTTCTTGAGCCTTAATCCTCCTTCGCGAAGAACACGAAGAACGCGAAGAACGCGAAGAACGCCGGCCTCCGAAAAAGAACGCCGAACCCGTGGAAGTCGACGACGCGACGCCGTGTTCCGCGATGCCGACGTTCCCTTCCTGCAACGTTCTTCTGCGACGTCTCTCCCTCTGCAAAGAATCTTCCATCAGCTGTTTGAGGTAAGAGACTTTGATATTCTCTTAAATCTCCCTTGTGTTTTTTTAATAAAACAAAGATTTAATTTTATATAATTAAATTAAATCTGTTGTTTCTTGGTTTGTTGAGTTCACTGACTCAATGCCGGATTCCGCGACGACACGACGCCCTTTCGTGACGACGCGACGATCCCCCCCCTTCCGCGACGAACAAATCCGCGAAGAACGTGCGTTTGACGACGACTACTAGGTAGGGATTTTATTTTTGGAAATGCCCTTATTTCCCGTGTTGTTTCTGTTCAATAATGAAGAACCCGATTCATAAAGAAATTTTTATTTCATTAAAAATTGTTTTCGGATATGTATTCATGTTTTGAATGTATTTTCTCTCATTGTTTATCTCTAACGCGGAGGGTGCGGGCCAAACGAACACGGCCCGACAACCGTCTACCGTTCTTTGTTGTTGTGCGGATTTGACGGGCGACGACGGAACGTGCCGCAACTGAATTTTGAGGATTCTGCAGTGAAGAACGAGTCCCGGGAGAAGCAGTGGCGCAGACCGGAACAGAATCGGACCACCGGAGCGACTCCGGCGGCCCGCGGATGCCGCCGGTGGCGCGGGTCGCCAGCACGGCGGCGCCGGCAGCCGGGAGCGGCAGCGCCCCGGCGCGCCGCCGGACAAGGCCGCCGCGGTAGAAGCCGCGGCGGTGGCACTCGCGGACCCGCGGCTGCCCGGGTCCGGAGCCCGTGGGACGCGGCTGAAGCCGCGTCCGGTTGTCCGGGGCGACAGCTCGCGGGTGCTGCGGGGTTGTCACGCAGAGGCGACGGCTCCCCCCCACGTCGCTCGGGTTGTCCAAGGCGACACCCTGCGGGTGTCGCGGGGGTGTCACGCGGTGGCGGCGGCTCCCCCCTGCGTCGCTCGGCCGCTCGGCAGAGCTGGGCCGGGCTGGCCGAGCCAGGCCGGGCCGGACCGGGTCGACCCGGGTCGGCCCGGGCCCGGACCCCCCCCCCCCCCCCCCCCTCGTCTTCGGACTGTTTTCGGTCAAATGCCCATATCTTGAGCTACGGGCCTTCAAACGACGCGTCGTCAGCAGAAACGCGATCCTTGGATCGAGACAGTCGTTTCGGTATATCGCACTCAAGGTTTTGGAATACTTTGAGTTCGGCTGGGTTGGTTCGTACACGAAACCAACCGAGCCCTCGGAGCGGAAACGCTCATATCTTCAGCTACGGACGTCCGATTGACGTGTCGTCAGCTTTGTTGAATTCCTCTAAGTGAGACGGATCTTTTGGCTCACTCCGCCCGAGGTTTGGACACAGGTGGAGTACGGTCGGGTTGGTTTTGCCTTAAAAACCCAACCGGGCCCCTAGGACGAAAAAGCCAATAACATTGAGACCGGGCGCCCGATTGGCGCGCCGTCTGCGACGTTGAGTTCCTGCTGACGATACAGAACTTTTGGATACATAAACTTCGGACTTTGTGACCATTGATGTATCGGCCTCTCGGCTCGTGGGGCGGACCCTCCCGAACGAGCTTCCTATGTGGGGGAACTCTAGAGCTGGCTGCGACTGCTACTTCGACAGCGACGATCGTGCAGAGATCCTCAGTGGATTGCGGCGACGACCATGCAGAGATCCTTAGTGGACTACGACGACGACTATGCAGAGATCCTCAGTGGGCTGCGACGACTACAGCACTCAGCGATCCTATGTGGATCAGTGCTTCAGGTCCTGTGTGGGCCCGATCCTGTGTGGGTCTGACCCTATGTGGGTCAGCGCTCAGCGGTTCTGTGTGAGCCAGCGCCTACAGATCCTGTGTGGGCCCGATCCTGTGTGGATTTACTGTTTACTCTCCTTTGTGGATTGTGTTGTGCTATCCTGTGTGGGTATACGTTTTGCTTCCCTGTGTGGACTGGGTTGTGCTTGGGCTCGGACATTGGAGCCGAACGGGAATTGATGACTTAGGTATATGTATAGGCACATACCTAAGCAGTGTCGGTTGTTACTTCGTGATTGTATCTTTCCTTTGTGGTTTATCCTTTGTGGATTTCGGGAGACCTTCGGGGGTCTCGGGGTCCCTAATGTGTAGCTTATACTCACCCCTGCACGGGCTATGCCCGCACTACGTTGTGTTGGTTGCAGACGACGGACAGCACTGATCGTGGTGGAGGCTTGCGGAGTAGGACGGTACCTGGAGGTGGACCACTGGGCGGGACGTACTCGGAGCGGTCAGGTGGACCCGAGAAGCTGTGGAGGCTATCTGTACCCACCCTTCAGGTGGGACTTCTAGAGGATAGATAGACGCTGCGGATTTTCCTTTCAGTACTGTTTTTCCTTTCAGTTGTACTTTACAGTTGGGCTTGTATTTCGGGCCCCGTTTACTTTCAACACAGCTTGTACAGTTTTTACTCAGTGTTTACTTTTCCGCTTGCTTACTCTATGGTGCTTGTTTACTTTTCAAAGTCAATTCCTTCCCTTTTGTTGGGATTTACGCCTTGGTGCTAGTCGCCAGCCCCTAACCTATGGAAGGCGGGCTTGGGGTAGTCACGACACGGGCCCCGAGGACGGGTCGTGAAAAATTGGTATCAGAGGTGGTCTGTTCTACCACAGACTCTGATCCTTCTTCTGTGTGAAACAATAGTGTTTAGCGTATTGGGTGTGGTTATCAGTCCAGGGAGTCCAGTGTTGGTGCGGAGGCCGACGTATCTGTACACCAGGACCCTAACTTCTGATTTCCGACTTAATGCACGAAAACATTGATTGCATGTGTGTTTCAAGTTTTCTTTGTGATTACTTGTGTCAGCTCACCAGGTATATTGTTCTGACCGTGTCACACTTGTTTCCTTTTCAGGATGGCCCCACGACGGCAGCGAGCTAGGGTTCTGAGAGTAGAGCGCGAAGACAGCCCGCCGAGCAACGAGGCCTCGGTACAGGGCCCATTGACAACAGAGGCACCGGTGGTACCTTTACCCGTCGAGCCCCCGATGCTTCCAGCGCCGATCGCTGATGATGCATGTCACCTCAGAGCTCTTCACGAGTTCCAGCGCCAGTGACCACCCAGGTTCCGTGGGGAGACGGACCCCCAGGCAGCCGAGGACTGGCTGGAGGCGGTCGTCTGAGTTTTCAGGCTAGTGAGGACACCAACAGACCTCATGGTGATCCTCGCGGCGAGACTACTGCATGCAGCAGCAGGACGATGGTGGAGCTTGATGCTCCAGGTACACGATGAGGCCTCCCTCATCTGGACGGACTTCAAGAGCCTCTTCTGCTTAGAGTTCGTCCCGTCCACCCTCCGTGCGGTGCGCATTCAGGAGCTTCTTCAGCTGCGACAGGGAAGCTTGACGGTCGCCAGTACGCGGCGAGGTTCACCGATCTTTCTCGCTACTTGACAGAAAAGGTACGGGAGCCCTTCTTCCAGTCCCGGACCTTTTAGCATGGTTTGAGACACGTGATCAGGGCATCTCTGATCTCCCTCAACATCCCGACCCAGGAAGGATTGCTAGAGCGATCCCTTCTGATCGAGAGCTTTCTGGCTGAGTCCACAGCGAGACCTACCGTCGGGCGGCAGGTAGTAGAGTCTTCGGCAGCGGGTAGCTGACGGATGACTCAGGGTTCCAGGCAGACCAGGCCTTCTGGTAGATGACCTCGGGACACTGGCTCAGCAGAGCAGGGCACACAGCGCGGGGCCAGTCTTCCGGGAGGCAGGCAGTGCTACTCCTGCGGCGGGCAGGGCCACATGGCTCGTGACTGCCTGACCCGCCATACCGAGGAGCAGCAGAATGTGGAGGGGCCACCCAGGCAGAGGTAGAGGGTTGACCATGGCGGTCCGCATGGGAGTAGGCAGACGAGTCAGAGGAGCTGGCCGAGCAGCGGGTGGTGGGCGACGCTTTGAGGCTCTACCACCACCACCACCAGGAGGTCCGCCCCGACCACAGGGAGCTGGCGGGCAGAGATAGGCACAGCTCCAGGCAGTGGAGGCCTACGACCACGGCACGCCAGAGATGATTCGAGGTATGATTTTTGTCTATTCCACCCTTGATGCAGTTCTTATAGACACAGGATCGAGTCACTCTTTCATAGCCACTGCCCTTGTTCTAAGCTCGGAGATTCCGACAGAGCCGTTTGCTCGATCCTTATGGCTAAAGACCCCTACGAGAGCAGACTCGATGATTACGCACTGGTGCCGACAGTGTGAGCTTATTCTAGGAGGCGAGAGCTTCGGCTACGATCTTCTTTTAGCGGCGTCGAGGCCTTACGACGTCATCTTGGGCATGGATTGGTTATCTATAGTCCATGCTCAGATTGACTGCATTAGGCGCAAGGTGCGATGTGTGTGCACCGATGGGAGCAGGTTCACCTTCACCGGCGAGAAGGGAGCCTTCGCAGCACAGGATGGACTCACGCAGAGGAGAGGACAACCCATCACTCATCAGTTGGCTAGCCTCATCCTTGGAGCAGTTGACGTGCGGAGTCCTAGTTTTCCTGCAGTGGTGGATCAGTATGCGGACATCTTTCCTGATGACGTTCCAGGGCTACCTCCTCGTAGAGAGGTAGACTTTTACATTGATCTGTACCCCGGGATAGCCCCGATATCCACTCCAGCATATCGGATGGACCACGCCGAGCTTCGAGAGCTACGGGTATAGTTGGAGGACTAGCAGGGAAAGGGGTTCATCCGACCCAGTGTTTCACCCTGGGCTTCGCCGATATTGTTCTCCAAGAAGGCGAACAGGAGCTTGCGACTGTGTGTCGACTATCGTCGCCTGAACCAGGTGACAGTGAGGAACAAGTTTCCGCTACCGAGGATTGATGACTTCTTCGATCAGCTCAAGGGATCATGGTGGTTCTCGAAGATAGACCTCAGGTCAGGCTATCATCAGCTCAGAGTTCGATACGTGGATGTGAAGAAGACGGCCTTCAGGTGTCGGTATGGCCACTATGAGTTCTTGGTTATGACTTTCGGTGTAACCAACGCTCCAGCAATGTTCATGAGCCTCATGAATAGGATCTTCCAGCCATACCTTGATCGATTTGTCGTGGTCTTCATCGACGACATTTTGGTTTACTCGACCACGGAGGAGGAGCACGCCTACCACTTGCTGTTTGTACTAGACACACTCTGAGAGAACCAGCTTTATGGAAAGCTCTCGAAGTGCCAGTTCTGGTTACGTGAGGTCCACTTCTTAGGGCACGTCATTTCTGAGGCGAGAGTTGCAGTAGATCCCGTGAAGATCGAGGCAGTGCTAGCTTGGGAGCCACCCAGGAGCGTGACAGAGGTGCGGAGTTTCTTGGGCCTAGCCGGATACTATCGTAGATTCGTGTCGGACTTCTCCAGAGTTGCGGCGCCACTCTCAGCATAGAAGAAGAAGGGGGAATCCTTCGTGTGGTCAGAAAAATGTCAGCAGAGCTTCCAGGAGCTGAGACAGAGATTGACCAGAGCACCTATCTTGAGGTTGCCTAAGGAGGGAGATGGATACATAGTCTACTGTGATCCATCATGGACCGGACTCGGATGTGTCCTGATGCAGGAGCGGGCAGTGATCGCCTACGGATCACGTCGGTTGAGGCCGCATGAGCATAACTACGCTACCCATGGCCTGGAGTTAGCAGCAGTGGTCTTCACTCTAAAGACATGGCGGCACTATCTGATGGGCGAGCGCTTTACAGTATTTTCTGACCACTAGAGTCTCAGGTACATCTTTTCTCAGAAGGACCTGAACCTGAGACAACGGCGATGGCTCGAGTTCCTCCAGGACTATGACATTGAGATAGTCAATACTCCTGGGAAGGGGAACGTGGTAGTGGATGCCCTCAGCAGGAGGACGGGCATCCAGCTACATGAGGCCGCATGAGCAGAACTACGCTACCCATGACCTGGAGTTAGCAGCAGTGGTCTTCGCTCTAAAGACATGTCGGCACTATCTGATGGGGGAGCACTTTACAGTCTTTTCGGACCACCAGAGTCTCAGGTACATCTTCTCTCAGAAGGACCTGAACATGAGACAGCGGCAATGGCTCGAGTTCCTCCAGGACTATGACTTTGAGATAGTCTATACTCCTGGGAAAGGGAACGTGGTAGCCGATGCCCTCAGCAGGAGGATGGGCATCCAGCTACTTGAGGAGGAAACAGAGCAGCTAGCCGCTTTGCAGATATCCTTCGTGGATAGAGACGGAGCAGCATTCCTTCAGTCTCTCACTGTCTCTCCTCCACTTCTACAGCGGTTCCGAGAGGCTCAGCATGGGGACGCCGACTGTGAGACACGACATGCACAGATATCCTCGGGACATGCACCTGATGGTTTCTCCCTTGGAGTAGATCACGACGTCCTTTTCAGAGGACGTACCCTGGTACCAGTAGCTTTACGAGAGGAGGTTCTGAGAGAGTTTCACACTTCTCCTTTGGCGGTACATCCTGGAGTGGCGAAGATGTACCAGGATCTCAGACGACAGCACTGGTGGCCAGGCATGAAGAAGGTTGTGGCAGAGTTCGTTTCATGGTGCCTCACCTGCCAGCAGGTGAAGGAAGAGGATCAGGTACCAGCAGGCTTGGTACAACCCTTGGAGGTCCCGGAGTGGAAGTGGGATGGCATATCTATGGACTTCGTGACTAGACTTCCACACACTTCCAGAGGTCATGACTCCATTTGGGTGATTGTTGACCGACTCACCAAGTCGGCACACTTCTTACCCATCCGAGAGTAGGGCTCAGTGGAGAGCTTGGGGAATCTCTACGTTCAAGAGATTGTACGGCTTCACGGTGTGCCATAGAATATCGCCTCTGATCGGGACGCTCTCTTTACATCCCGTCTTTGGAAGGGATTGCAGGAGACGTTCGGGACACGTCTACGTTTGAGCACCGCCTTTCACCCTCAGACGGATGTTCAGAAAGAGAGGAACATTCAGACTCTCGAGGACATGCTCCACGCATGTGTCCTCGACTTTGGTCGCAGCTGGGAGGACCACCTACCCATGGTGGAGTTCGCATACAACAACTGTTACCACTCCACCATCGGGATGGCACCCTACGAGGTGTTGTACAACAGGCCTTACAGATCTCCTTTATGCTGGACAGACCCTGGGGAGTCAGCACTGGTGGGACAAGAGATGGTCCAGGCCACGACAGAGAAGGTCTAAGTCATCCAGGAGCGAACGAAGACAGCTCAGAGCCAGCAGAAGTCATATGCTGACAGGAGGCGGAGGCCACTAGAGTTCGAGGATGGTGACCACATCTTCTTGCAGGTCTCACCTCGACGTGGTTTACGGAGATTTGGTCAAGGCAGCAAGTTGTCTCCACGCTTCATCGGGCCTTTCCAGGTCCTCAGCAGGATTGACGAGGTGGCTTATCGCCTGGCTCTACCACCTCAGTTGCACCGGGTGCACGACGTCTTCCACGTATCTCAGCTGAGGAGATATGTGCACGACCCGACGTACATCATTGACTATGGGGAGATAGACGTGAATGATGGGGCGACTTTTTCGGAGGTCCCGGTGGAGATAGAGGATCGACAGGAGCGGGTCCTACGTGGGCGATCGATTCCTCTTGTGCGCATCAGATGGCAGCACGGGAACCTCCAGGAGAGCACATGGGATTGGGAGGCTCAGATGCGTGCTCAGTACCCACATTTGTTTCCCTAGCTTATGATGTATCTTTACGGGGACGTAAAGCCCTGAGGTGAGAGTAATGTAAAGATCAGTAAATTTCAAAGAAAATTTTTTTCTTAAGTTTCTTTGGAATTTTTCAAGAATGCAGTTTCTCACGGAACCTGATTCTGAGGCCCGATGTGCCCGAAATCATTTTCCGAAGTTTGGCTCGGGTACGTTCAATGAACGGACGAGCAGGTTTTTCTAACTTTTGAACCGGTGCCCATAATCGAATTCTGAGGGCACCGATGTAATCGCAGCGCCAGTATTCGCTTAGAAACACCTCTTCTGGAGTTGCGTTTTCTCGGGTGTGGTTTTTAATTTTCGGGCTTAAAGTTAAGAAATAAAATAATTTTACGACAACTTTATTTTATTTTACTTAAGCCACTTGGAAGCCACTTGAAGCCACTTAAAGGAGGCTTAAGCTGAGTTGATCTAGATAGGATGCTATCCAGAAATATCCTACCCCCTTGGTAGGATATTTGTGAGGTGGGGCCCGCACGAGCCCCGCTGTTTCTTTCCGCTAAGTAACGCACCCGCAAAAACCCGTCATTATGAATGTCAACTGACGCGTTTTCTTAAATTATTAATGCACCATTTAATTGGGAGGTTTATTTCCTGAATTAAATGGGCAGTTTCTTTTGTTGAATTAATTCAATGAATTGATGGGTCGTTACTTACCTTTTTCGTTTGTTGGCGTAATAATAAAATAAGACCAACATGTCTTTTTGGAGGAGTACTCGTTGGGAGGTTTGTCAGAGTTCTTGAGCCTTTATCCTCCTTCGTGAAGAACGCGAAGAACGCGAAGAACGCCGGCCTCCGACGAAGAACGCCAAACCCGTGGAAGTCGACGACGCGATGCCGTGTTCCGTGACGCCGATGTTCCCTTCCTGCAACGTTCTTCTGCAACGTCTCTACCTCCGCAACAAATCTTCGATCAGCTGTTTGAGGTAAGAGACTTCGAGGTTCTCTTAAATCTCCCTTGTGTTTTTTTAATAAAACACTGATTTAATTTTATATAAATAAATTAAATCTGTTGTTTCTTGGTCCGTTGAGTTCGCCGACTCAACGCCGGATTCCATGACGACGCGACGCCCTTCCGCGACAATGCGATGATCCACCCCTTCCGCGATGAACAAATCCGCGAAGAACGTGCGTTCGACGACGACTACTAGGTAGGGAATTTATTTTTGGAAATGCCCTTATTTCCCGTGTTGTTTCCGTTCAAGAATGAAGAACCCGATTCATAAAACAATTTTTATTTCCTTAAAAAAAAATTCAGATATGTATTCATGTGTTGAATGTATTTTCTCCCATTGTTTATCTCTAACGCGGAGGGTGCGGGCCAAACGAACACGGCCCAACAACCCTCCGCCGTTCTTTGTTGTTGTGCGGATTTGACGGGCGACGACGGAATGTGCCACAACTGAATTTTGAGGATTCCGCAGTGATGAACGAGTCCCGGGAGGAGCAGTGGCGTAGACGGGAACAGAATCGGACCACGGGAGCGACTCCGGGGGCCCGCGGAAGCCGCCGGCTGCGCGGGTAGCCGGTGCGGCGGCGCCGGCATCCGGGAGCGGCGGTGCCCCGGCGCGCCGCCGGACAAGGCCGTCGCGGCAGAAGCCGCGTCCGGTTGTCCGGGGCGACACCCCGCGGGTGCTGCGGGGTTGTCACGCGGGGGCGGCGGCTCCCCCCCCCCCCCCCCCCCGCGTCGCTCGGGATGTCCAGGGCGACACCCCACGGGTGCCGCGGGGGTGTCACGCGGCGACGGCGGCTCCCCCCGTGTCGCTCGGCCGCTCGGCCGAGCCGGGCCGGGCTGGCCGAGCCAGGCCGGTCCGACCGGCCAGGCTGCCCCCGGGCCGGGCGGGACCGGGTCGACCCGGTTCGGCCGACCCAGGGGGGGTCGGGCCGGGTCGACCCGGGCCCGGACCCCCCATCTTGGGACCGTTTTCGGTCAAATGCCCATATCTTGAGCTACGGGCCTCCAAACGACTCTCTGTCAGCAGCAACGCGATCCTTGGATCGAGACGGTCGTTTTGGTATATCACACTCAAGGTTTCGGAATACTTTGAGTTCCGACGGGTTGGTTCGTACACGAAACTAACCGGGCCCTCGGAGCGGAAACACTCATATCTTGAGCTACAGACGTCCGATTGACATGCCGTCAGCTTTGTTGAATTCCTCTAAGTGAGACGGATCTTTTGGCTCACTCTGCCCGAGGTTTGGATGTAGGTGGAGTACGGTCGGGTTGGTTTTGCCTTAAAAAACCAACCGGGCCCCTAGGACGAAAAAGCCAATAACTCTCAGACCGGGCGCCCGACTGGCGCGCCGTCTGCGACGTTGAGTTCCTGCTGATGATACCGAACTTTTGGGTACATCAACTTTGGACTTTGTGACAGTTGATGTATCGGCCTCTCGGCTCGTGGAACGGACCCTCCCGAACGAGCTTGCTATGTGCGGGAACCCTAGAGCTGGTTGCGACTGCTACTTCGACAGCGACCACCGTGCAGAGATCCTCAGTGGACTGCGGCGACGACCGTGCAGAGATCCTCAGTGGACTGCGACGACGACTGTGAAGAGATCCTCAGTGGACTGCGACGACTACAGCACTCAGCGATCCTACGTGGATCAGTGCTTCAGGTCCTGTGTGGGCCCGATCTTGTGTGGGTCTGATCCTATGTGGGTCAGCGCTCAGCGGTTCTGTGTGAGCCAGCGCCTACAGGTCCTGTGTGGGCCTGATCCTGTGTGGATTTACTGTTTACTCTCCTTTGTTGATTGTGTTGAGCTATCCTGTGTGGATTTATTGTTTACTCTCCTTTGTGGATTGTGTTGTGCTATCCTCTGTGGGTATATGTTTTGCTTCCCTGTGTGGAATGGGTTGTGCTTGGGCTCGGACGTTGGAGCCGGACAGGAATTGATGACTTAGGTATATGTATGGGCACATACCTAAGCAGTTTCGGTTGTTACTTCGTGATTGTATCTTTCCTTTGTGGTTTATCCTTTGTGGATTTCGGGAGACCTTCGGGGGTCTCGGGGTCCCTACTGAGTAGCTTATACTCACCCCTGCACGGGCTATGCCCGCACTACGTTGTGTTGGTTGCAGACGATGGACAGCGTTGATCGTGGTGGAGGCTTGCGGAGCAGGACGGTACCTGGAGGTGGCCCACTGGGCGGGACATACTCGGAGCAGTCAGGTGGACCCGAGAAGCTGTGGAGGCTTTATGTACCCACCCTTCAGGTGGGACTTCCAAAGGACAGCTCGACACTGTGGCTTTTCTTTTCAGTTGCTGTTTTTCCTTTCAGTTGTACTTTATAGTTGGGCTTGTATTTCCGGCCCCTTTTACTTTCAGCACAGCTTGTACAGTTTTTACTCAGTGTTTAATTTTTCGTTTGCTTACTCTGTGGTGCTTGTTTACTTTTCAAAGGCAATGCCTTCCCTTTTGTTAGGATTTACGCCTTGGTGCTAGTCGCCAGCCCCTGGCCTATGGAAGGCGGGCTTGGTGTAGTCACGGCACGGGCCCCGGGGACGGGTCGTGACATGTTATATATTCAATGTACTTTTTTAAATTCATCTTATATTATTTCAAGATATGATATATGGGAAAATTCACTTTTTCAGATAAATGAAATTTTATTCTAAAAATGAAGTTTTGTAGCCTCTTTATGGAAAAATAATTTTAAATTTATCTTTTTAAACTTTTATATGATATATTTTACATAATAAACTTATTATTTTTAAGAGGTAAATTAAAATGTATGTCGGATGAATTTTTGATAATTTTCTGATAACTATCATGTTTTGATGAATAATAAAATAAGATAAATTTTAATTGAAAAAAATATTTTCCATTGAGATAATTTATATGGTTAAATAATATTATTTAAATGTTTTAATGTAGAAATGTAATAATTTTTTTTCAATTATTCCTATATTTTCATTGGAAGTAATTTCAATTTTAAATAAGATATAAACGGATGTCAATCTATTAATAGTTTTTACTTCTTAAAGACCCGCTTTTTGGTCTTGATAGGGGAAATTAATTTTAAATTAATTAATGAAAGTTCTGTGTTTTGAATTTGGAGTAATGGATTTCATAATTGGAATCAGAAGTAACAAATTGTGTAAATAAATTCCTTTTATTTTTTTGACATTATTAATATTAAGTTTAGTAATTATTTTTATTTACAATGGTTAACGAGTAAATATAATATATAAGGGTAAATCTAATATTATAATAATAAAAAATAACCATAAAATGTGTCTGAATCCAATTTTATGATATATTTTTGATCATGGTTATCCATGGGTCTATTTTAAGACCATGTGGATCTACTTGGCTGTGATCGTGACCTTTTGAAAAAAGTAATTTAATGTAAAGAAAAATATAACATAAACATGTATCTTTCAACAAAAAAAATTAATGTTGGGTTATATAAATTACCAATTTGACTATAAATATTCATTAGAATAATCAAAATATGTTTACATAATTATAATTTATTTATAATTTTTATAAATTAAATAAGTAAATTAAAAAATGACACAATTATGAAGCAATGATTTCTACAGTAATAAAGGATTCATGTAAATGATATTATATGAAATTAAATAATTGTTATTTGATATAATTTAGCTAATCCCTAAATTTTATAGGTGACTATTACATGTTAGTATTTCTTAAATATTTTTTTAATATGAATTACATTGTTATGAATTTGTAAAAATAGTCATATATGAAAAGTGACCAAAACTATCATAATTCGTAACCTAAAATATAAAATAGTTTATTAACAGCAATTCCAGTTAGATGCAATGTTGCTGCCTATTTATTAAATAAAAGAGAAAAAATAGAGTAGAAGGGTGGGGTCAAACAAAGGGACATGCCCTCGTCCGTCAAAACACAAAGTTACAGATCATATAAAATAGTTTATTAAATGGTATTAAACTACAAAAAAAATATAATATTCGTCCTAATGGTTAAGATAAGTCTATATATGTCATAAATTGAATTTTTTAGGGTTGTTTGAAATGATATGATAATTACATTGAACCATAATGTGTAAATAACATGAAATCACTATAAATTAAAATGTGTAAAATGAGGGTTAAACCAAAAACATAAGTATAAACAATTATTCAAAACATGTCTAATATTTATTGTATGATGGGTATTCGAACCAAAAACAACTTATATTTTACATAAATGAGTTTTGAACAATTTTTAATCGAAATTTAATTTATAATAAATTATTCTTTCTAGACCTTCCTAATGTGCCACTTCTCTCTATTATAAAAGGACACTACATCTACCCACTTAATTAGACCTCTCATGCCCCTTGGAGCTTTCTAATTCTTCCCAAGTAAGCTCAAAACATTCCTTATTTATACTTATAATCCATACCTTGGGTATAAGAAAATTCAAGAAATCATTTTAACTCAAATCAAAATAAGTTACCCAATTTTGCGGTTACATCTTATTTCAAGTTCCTTCATTTAATTTTCCTTTTTAACTACCTATGCTCTTATTATTATATGATTAAATAACAAAACCTTTATCCTAAATATATTAAGGTGTTTTTATGAGATGTATTTGGACTACACTTACACACACGTCCATCTAATGGATATGAACATTCTGTTTCTGCGTACAGCAAACTACTCCCTCACTAAAAGATGATTGTTCAAATTTACACTACTACCCATCATTGTGTTAATTATGATAGTACTTTATTTATATATCATATATATATTATTTTTATTATATCTATGCATTTTTATTTTTTATTTTCAACATACATTTATTCTTTCCATGATGTGTAATTATTATAATATCATTTGTGGAAGTGTGGACTACCGCCCCCTCAATGTGATATGACACGTTCATGCCATATGAGGAACTTATAAAGGATGGTTTAATTAAAAATATAAGACATCCATGACATAAATATAATAATGGTATTATAATTTAGATTTATATCATTTATATTTCAATTCATTAATATGACAATGAAATGAAAGAAGTCTTCATGTATTTGTACGGCCTACCGTCTCCCTGAACGGTGCATTTAATTTATTATATAAAAATGTTATGTACTATTATAAATCCATATATAATGGATATATATTATATTTAAATAAGGAATAGTTTTCTAGAGATAATTTAATTATCACCACATGGAAAATTTGTATGAAAAAAGTTCAATTTTTACTCAAATATCAAACATCAACAAAATGACCGATATGAAATCAAATAAGTATCTAATTGCTATAACTTGGTAATAAGGGAAATAAATTGAATAATAAACATTATAAAGGTTCTAAAAAAATTATAAATTAACCTAATTTGATTATTTGGGAAATTAAAGAATGAACTTGACAATTCAGACCAAGGTAAGAGATTTCATCTCACTCTCCTTTTATTAATGCATTTCTTGGTAATAGTCACCTATATTATTTTATAAGGTGTATATACAACCACTATGACATTTAATATCCATATTTTACCTATTATAATGTTATTTATAAATTCATGTAGATTAATATTTAATTTTTCAAAGTGTTATGGGACACCTAGAATGTTTAATGATTTAAATATCAAATCATTGCCATCATGATATTAATTGAAATACTAATATATGGATATTAAAGGATTATAAAAAATATTATGTCTATATAAAATTTCATTCAATTTTTTAAAAGGTAATTTTTTTATACAAATCATTTTTATTTATTTACAAAATGACAAATGGAATGTTATTTTTTAACCTATACAACAATACTTACATCTCTTCCACCGTAACCTTTATTTGAAATGTGGATTCGTCTATAAGACTTATTGTATTTTTAAAAAATTCCTTATTCCTTTATTTGGAAATCATGGTATTGAAAATGGTCCCTTAAATGAAAATGGATTTTTTATGCATAAATATTTTTCATATGGGAATAGATGAGTGTTTCAAAAAGTTTTTGTGATGAATGTTTGTTAAATGGTAATTGAGCATTATATGAAACAAGTTACCCTGATACAACTTATACAAAGGGTGGAGTCCCATTATAACCCACTGGGTAGCCCGAAACAACTTATATGAAGGGTTGAAAAACATTATAACTCGCAGGTGAGCCCATTATATCTTATATGAGTGGTTGATCCCCTTTATAGCTCATGTGTGTGCCCTATATAGCTTATACGAAGGGTGATCCAAATTAAAGATCATTAATTTGGAAGTCGACCATATGTTTATTCTAATTGAATGGGATTTGAATGTTCTTTATGTATATGATGCTCTAGGTCAACAAAAATGAGTTTTAATTTCTTGTTATTAGTGTAATGTTTTTATTTGGGAAAAATGTATGAGAGTTATTCATGTGAAAACGTTTTCACGGGGTTTAAATATTCATTAACTAATGGTTTTATTCCTTATTTTATATTTCATTTTGATATTTTTTTCCCATCCCATGTTTTTGAATTTTTTTTCACATGGAATAAGGAAGGATAAGAGAAAGTACGAATTCAAGAATATTTTTATCAATAAAATAATTCTTGTTTTATTTAACGAGTTTTATTATTGTAAAAAAATTAGAATGAGTAGAGGTGCTTACATTTTAATTTTTGAGATGTAATGTAATAGTTGTGGCCTAATTCTATATAACAATAAACCTGAAACGATCCTAATTGTGAAATAATGTAAATTCATGATCAAAACTCAATATTATGTACTGTTTAGTGATGGGTCCAAATAGTACATACCTTTTTCGAGTTATCCAATAATAACTACTATAAGGTCTCAATATATATGGGTGCTTTTGAAAAATTATATTTTCATTAATGCTTTTCCCTATTTCATTGTGTAAAAATAATACATACATCATTTGTTAATAGTATCCTATAACATGGAATAATGAAAAGTTATATATATATATTGACATATTATTGAGATAAAAAATGTTATTTGAAATCATTTGTTTATCATATTTGATGACGGCATCATTTTAGGTGGATGAACATGTTTTCCTGAGAATATTTTCAATGATATGGAATAATGGATTAATTTAGAATGAAATATTTTTTTTATAAATGTTCCAAATCGATATAAATTAATGTCTTTTTATGTATATTCTCTATTGTCCACACCTAGAAGGTTAGGTTCATGACATAATTTGTTTCATTCAACCCAATTTTTAATGTATTGTCCTATTTCGGCCAATGTGATTTGATTTGAAGATGTTTATCTTCAGGTGGATACTATGATGATTAATTTGATGATACAAATTTTGGATAGTATGTTTAATATTTTTATTAGAAACACAACTTTTTAAAAACTGTTTTATGGAAGAACAGTCTGATATAGAGAGTAGAATGGAAACGTGATATAAAAACACAGGTGCAATGGCCAGATCTCCTTGAAAGAAACAACAGTCTACTATATTCCATGGATGGAGATAAATAGGGTAGGGAAAATGTATCTCCATAGGTTTTGGGTATATTAATATTTTATTTTTTATTTGGTACTATTTCCGATGCTTTCACCGGTGCGCGCGCACCCATCCGTCCGCGGGAGGAGGACGCACTGCTCTTGTTGCCCCGCATTCCCGCTTTCCAAATCCGGGCGGCATTCGCTCCTTGTTCAGGAACGTCTACTCCTTGATCGAAACGGGATGACTGGATGTCAGTTCTTCCTTCTGTGGATTCCTCCTCAGAACTTGTCACCTAGTCCGGGTCTCCCCCATAGATTTAATACATAGTTCGTGAAACTCTTCCTAGTGTCATGTTTCCATGGATGCCGGTTAATTACACTGATTCTTTCGGGACATTCTAAAGGGTCCAGTCAGGGCAGCAACCTTCAGTCGAGGGAGTAGTTACGTTGAGGCATCAGTAGCGTGTCTGGATGCGGGGGAACCTGGCATGTCTGTCTATTATCCCTAGTCACAGGGCTTCTTGAGGGCGTGGAAGCCCGAGGAATCCCACATCGAGCGTGGGGAATTATATGCCATAGACACATATCTGAGGTTTTCCTCAGCTTCCCTAGTTTAACACGGGGTACACCGCGATTTTAACGTCTAGCAGGGATGGATCAACCCGATCAGAGAATTATCTGGAATAGATGGCATTGAGGGGTTTCCCTTGAAGGGGTGCCGATACCGGGACCAGCCCATGGGCGGCTATGAAGAGGAGTGTATCGACATGGTCTCACAGAGATAAGATGGTCCGGACAAGAATCAGGATGGGTGATAGTTGGATGAATGGAGTGGAGGGAGATTGAAATGGGACCATCGTAAGGGCGACAGTGAAGTTGGGCTTGAGCCTTGAATAGGCTTCCTATGTATCCCCGTGGCAGGGAATCAAAGTCCGCGTAGTTCGGGATGGTGCCGGTAAACCGACGTGAATGAGGAAGTAGTCCCGATGAATATCTTCAGTGAACCAACGTGAAGGTGGACCTTGGTCCGATGGACATCGTCAGCATACCAACGTGAAGGTGGACCTTGGTCCGATGAGAGATGGGCTTGAACCTTGGGGAGGCATCCTATGTACCATGCCTTGACATGGATCAAAGACCTCGTAGTTCAAAGGGTTTCATCGACGAACTGATGTGAAAGTAGACCCGTGGGTCCACTAGTGGTGGTCTTGAACCATGGGGAGGTTTCCAACTTACCATGCCTTAACATGGATCAAAGTCCTCGTAGTTCGAATGATGGAATACAGTTTAACGTCATGCGGGACGGTAGTCAACCCTGACGTGAATAAACGATGGGTGGTGGGTTTCAGCGAACCAACGTAAATGAGGGACCATAGTCCGATGAGAGATGGGCTTGAACCTAGGGAGGCTTCCTACGTACCATGTCTTGACATGGATCAAAGTCCTCGTAGTTCGGGTTGTGGAATACCGTTTAACGTCATGTTGGACGCAGGTAGAACTTGACGTGAATTGGATGACTGGTGGGCTTGAACCTCGTGGAGGCTTCCTACGTACCACGCCTTGACATGGATCAAAGACCTCATAGTTCAAAGGGGGCTTCGTCGGTGAACTGGCGTGAAGCTCGACCTTGGTCCAATGAGTGGTGGGCTTGAACCTCTGGAATGCTTCCTACGTACCATGCCTTGACATGGATCAATGACCTCGTAGTTCAGGTGGGAATGGGTGTGCAGTTTAATGTCACCTGGGACGAAGGCATACAGTTTAATGTCATGTTGGACGAGGGCATGCAGTTTAACTTCATGCTGGACGAGGGCGAAACTCGACGTGAATGAATGACTGAGTAATGTGGCTTGAACCTCGTGGAGGCTTCCTACGTACCATGCTTTGACATGGATCAAAGTCCTCGTAGTTCAGGTTGGTCACAACGGCTTACTGTCGGACTGGAATGCAGTTTAAAGTCATGCTGGATGGAGGTATACAGTTTAACGTCATGTTGGATGAGGGCATGCAGTTTAACATCATGTTGGACGAGGGCGAAACTCGACGTGAATGAACGACTGAGTAATTTGGATTAAACCTCATGGAGGCTTCCTACGTACCATGCCTTGACATGGATCAAAGTCCTCATAGTTCACTATGGGTGGGGGTCAGGGTCGGTGCTCACTCTAAGCCCACGTGAGTCATGCTCGGTGTAAGAAACAAGAGGTTGCAAGGACCTGACGATCATGTCGCGAAGCATGCGTCCGTGAGAAGCGAATAGGGGCCTACACGTTAGGCGGCCCATGGTGCTGGGACTTACTCCAGGATAGAGGACCGGAGCGCAACAATGTGTAGTGAAAGAGGGATTTGGGACCAATGATGGGAGGTTCCTCATTCCCTATCACGCCCTCCACTGACCTTGGTAGTGGGGAAGTACGGAGATGCAGAGTTGAAACCATCCGTTGGGGAACTAGGGTCGCCCTTCTCCTAAGAACATACGCCACTCCAATAAGGAGGATATCACCCCTTATGGATGGGTGATTCCACTCCCGTGGAGACGAGTTGCGTAAAAAATATTCGAGCTAGGGGGACCCTTCGTGAGAGGCACGGGGTCGGGTCACAGTTTAACGTCATGTGTTGAGGACGTGGTGCTTGGAAGTTTAACGTCCTGCAGCTCGGATGAGGTGGTTTCACTCCGCACCCCAAGGACTTACATAACCAGTACCCTCTGGTCCTTGGGGAAGGGAAGGTACCAATAAGGTCGTGGTCAAGTGGGGTTGTGTAATGAACCCTCAAGGGGTCCACGTTAGTGTGGCTATGTGAAGAAGCAATAGCCATTAGCGTGCCTATGAGAAGAAGCATTAGGGGAAGCAATTCTACGGGTGGTATTGTCCATGGGACTTTGAAATCACATCGTGCAAACCTGGATGGTCGCACGGGAGGAGGAATTGCTAAGCAAAGGAGTGTGCTTCGCGAAGTGGAGTTCCTTGGCCTTAGCATGGGGCATAGGTGTGAGTGGAGGGTGCTTCGCGAAGTGGACCAGTATTTGCGGAGCAATTCCTCACGAAGAAGGGGTGCCTCGCGAAGTAGGGTCCTGCGAAGCAGTGTGCTTCGCGATGTGTAGCGATCCTGCCTTAGCATAGGGATCACTAGTATATGTTGGGTGTTTCGCGAAGCATAAACTCTCCGCGGCTGCCCGGGTTCCCTTGGGAATCCCCTTCCTTCGAGAATTCCCTTGAGCTTCGCGAAGGGCATCCCTCTCGGAAGAGGGGCTCAAAACGAGGCAAAGCAATGGCGTCTCGCGAAGTAGAAGTACCTCACGGAGGTCATGATTCCCGGGGCAAAGAGTGCTTCACGATTTGGGGGAGGAGAATCCGAAAGGTCGGATTTTCCGTCCTCGGGACTCAGGGGGAGTCCAGTATTTATAGGGAAGGGGCGCCGTGAAGCAGAACTCGTGCGCCGCCTCAGGTGCTTCGCGGCGCGCTCGCGAACGTCAATGTCGTCCGCGAAGGATTACCGCCTCTGGAGCATCACGGCGGGCTCACGAACGTCAAATACGTTCGCGGAGAGTTACTGCCTCGAGAGCATCGCGAGACCGCGATGATCGGGGCGCTTCGCATCAGTGCTTCGCGTCGGTGCTTCGCAGCGGTGCTTCGCGAGGCAGTGCGCCAGCCGTCTTTTTCGTCCCTTCCTTTCGTGCCACATTTTGGTGCCAACAAATGCCCCCCCCCTCAATATTGGAGCCGCGGAGGGTGAAGGGTCGAAGTCTGAGTGAAAATCGCCAAAATTGTCGGTGGTTCGCGATGCAGCTACGCGAAGGGGGCCCGCGGTGCTGACCGGGGCCACGGATCCAGACACACCGTGATGCTCCGCGCAGGTAAGGCACGCCGTGATGCTCTGGAGTCACTGCCTATAAATAGGGGGGTCGACCTCTTTTGTCTTCACGTGACTTCCTTGTCTTTTTGTGCTCTCGACTTCGCAAAGATCCGCGTACTCCGCGACAGCCCTCTGCGACTCGAGCTTCGCGGTGAACTGCGGGTCTCTGACTCTGCGTCCGCGCCAAGCGAACTTCTGCTTGTCGGCCTCGACCAGACTTCACAACTTGGTCTCGTGACCGATCTTCGTGATCCGGCTTCGCGATTTAGCTTTGCGGTCTAGCTTCGCGATCCAGCTGAAAAAAAAAATCTTTTTTGAGGGCCGGAATCGAAATGGCCCATCAAGAGGCTGTATTGGGGGTGCTTGCAGATGCGGCCCGTCGGGATGAGCTGGCCAACTGTCCAGGCCTGGGGGAGATGGTCCAAAGCCATTCGGACCACACTTCTTTGAAAGATCTGCTATCGGATGGTTAGAAGGATTATCCGCAGTGTAAGAAGCTGCCATTGTACGGCTTCGGGCTGAGGGATGACGTCTTCATCCCTGAGGCGAGTAGGGACGAACCGACCTGCTGGTTCAGGAGTACACCATGCCAGCACCAATGGCTTAGGGCGGCCAATGGTCATGCACAGGAGAACTTCACACCCATCACCGTTGAATGTCTCTACAACCATTTGAACGATATTGACGGGAAGCCACTACAACCAGAGATGTCCCCTCCTCTCTACCACACCATGCTGAAGGCGGCTTTGCAGGATTCGAAGAAGGGATGGTCCGATGAGTGGGACCTGCGCCAGGGCGGCAACTTTACTGATGACTGGGCCTAGGCCTATTGGGTAGGCGCCTCATGCAAGGAGTTCAGGGCCGAGCTGAGGAGAGTGGGGTTGTATGAGGTGGCATGGGCCTCCTAATTCCACATTTACCAACCGAAGCAACTAATGTCGGAACTGCTGAGCAGATGGTCATCTAGGACCAATACCTTTCACCTGCATCACGGGGAGGTGGGCATCAGCCTGTGGGATGTCCACCAGATTTCTGGGGTTCCGATCTTGGGGGATATGTATGACGAGTTCCTCCCCATCATCAGTGCGTGGGAGGATACAGAGCAAATGCCGCGACTAGCGTCAGCGCTGATGGCACTCGTCCCTGGAGAGGACAAGGAGGCAGTGAGGGATGTCCACATTAGGAGATGGTTCAAATGCTTCATGAATTTCCTAGAGAATCGAGAGTTCCCTCCGAGGCCTCGAACTTGTCCAAGGGCGGCCCAACGGGGCATCGGGCACTTGTATTGGTGGGTCTTGGAGGACAACCAATGGAATACTTGGGGTTTCAGTGTCATCACTGAACAACAGTCGATAGTCAGGCTAGTGGCATTCATCGTGGCTCTCATCTGTGATTGGATCCTACCGGTGAGGGATACAAGCATGGGGGTGCGGCCCAGCTCGTTTATTATGGCGTCGATGTTGGACATGGGGCTGCGGATCAATCTGGGGATTCCGATGCCCACCAAACTATACAGAATGTTGCGGTATATTAGCGAGGGCAAGAAGCCGCCAAGGTTATGTGGGCCCTTCCACCTCCTTTATGGGTGGATCGCACCGCATATCATGGGGATTTATGAGTATCCAAACCCCATTTCGCCGTCGGGATCGAACTTCCGCCCCTCCATCCTGAACGCGGTCGGGAGCTTCCTGTTCAAACTAGCCGTTCCGATGGTGCTGAATTGGGTGTGGAGGGCGGATGAGTTTAATTTACACCCCTTCCCATTACCGACGGGGATACTTACTGATGACGGGTGGGGAACGGAAGAACATCGGGCTTACCTCCTGGCCTTTCGAGGTGGAGTTTTTGTGGCATGGATAGATCATGAGCCACTCTTTGAACAGTACACCCTGCATCTGTTTGCGAGGTAGTTCCAGTGCCTCCAGCGGCTGGCCCCACAGGTCTACTGGGAGGTGCGTCACGAGGAGCACCCGTGTGTGGTGAGGCAGTTGTGGCTCATGTTCACACGGGAAGATGGGAATATGCGGATTGCATTGCCTCCATCCACCGCCACTTTCAGATTGGTGAGGGAGTACGCCATTAGTTGGGAGGCTGCTTACCCAAGGGAGATGCTGAAGCAACATACTATTTAATTCGGTGACGGTGGGCCTCCCCTATCCCGAGGTCGGGGTCGGAGGGCAGCTAGGGCCGCTCGTGGTAGCAGGGCTGCCTTGGCGGCGAGACCCGCACCGGCTGAGGGTATGCCAGCAGTGGTGGATCCGGTGGTTCCGGAAGATCAGGTCCATCCGGAGGAGCATCCACCGAGGGGATTTCGTAGGATATCCACTCAGGCTCCGGGGAAGTGCCTTCATCATATCGACATGGCATAGGATGCCGTCTTCCCGGAAGCTTGCGACATTTGGGATGTCAACCGGCAGTTCCTCAGCCCACCCGAGATATGGGCCCACCTGAATCGCCTCAGTATGGAATTACCGGACATAGGCCCAGTCCAGGTTGGATTCATGGCGTCTCCGGCGGAGGCCGAATAGTACCTGGATGAGCTGGAGGATTACGTCCACTCCAGTGGTGTCCCTCGCCCAATGACAGGCTGGGTGAGGGTACTGTTGAATCAGACAGTCCCCCAACAGTTATCGGCTTCCGATCTGAGGGAGCGCTTCCCCCTGCCAGAAGAATCAGAGGACTCCTCTCAGGAGGATGAGGCTGGAGGAGGGAGCCCGTTGGAGGAGGTCGAGGTCGGAGACCGAGGCTCAAATTCCGACGAATTCGCAGAGGCTCTTGAGGTAGCATTCCAAACATCTTTCCATACAATCCGTTCTTGGGTCGCTATGAACTTCTCACCGATGTTTGAGCCATGCAGGAGGAACTTGTTCGCAGGCCTCGTTCTTGCCCATCAGCGGGTGATGATGCGGGACCTTCAGAACCCATGCCTATGGCTGCGTCCAGTTCTGCATTTGGTGGGACCAAAGCACCCGGGGAGGCTCTTATGGAATCTACAGACCTTCCAACAGTATATGGAGGGCCTCGCCTTGCGGTCCCGTTAGTACCGGCTCAAGAGAAACGCCAGGAGGTCGATCTCTATAAGTCTCCTCTACCGGTTCCCCTGTCTTCGTATGTAGACTATGCCCGCCAACCAAAGTTTATGTCCCTCTCTGTCGTACAGTTCTCCGACTGGCGTGGGCTGCTGCGGCAAGACTGGTCGGGATGTCTGGTGGCGTCCCTCCTAGGGTCATGCCGGTGATGGTGGTGATAGTCCCCCCATCTCCTCAAGCTGCGACGCACGTCATCACTGGCGGGACCACCAGCAGGGCCGTACCCGAAGTCATTGAGGTGGACTCTGAGGAAGAGGATCAACCGGTCGATCCCTGTCCAGTCACGCCTGCTTCGGCGCCAGGTGTCGTACTGGATTCAACACTAGATGTAGATCCTGCCAAGGATTTCTTGCGGGCGTATCCCGCATACGAGCCCGCCAATCGCGCAGACTGGGACGAAACGGCCTCCGACGAGGAAGACAGCAGCACAGTCCGCCGCCGTTCGTGGAAGCTGATCACGCGCTTTATCAAGGACACCCCCCAAGCGCAATGGCTGGTCTAAATGGATAGACTCCGCTCGAGGTTGTGTGAACTGTGTGTTGGGGGAGTGGATTCCCAACATCCTCATGCACTCATCCGAGATCTTATGGCTGAGAAGATCTGGGAGAACGATCGTGGGCTCAGTGTGGGCTGGCAGCGGAGGAAGGCGACCAGCATCAAGAAGCTCTAGGAGGCTGAAGGTGAGGTCCAAAAGATGCAGACCCGGGCAGATGAGCTTTCAGCCTCTCTTGATGCACAATCTGAGCTGGTCTCACAATTGAAGGCCCAGCTGGCAGAGGCAGAAGAGCATATGAGGCAGACCTCTGGAAAGATGGCTGCCGTTCAAGATGGCATAGAGAGGGCCAAAGCCAGGACTGAAAAACTGTGCCCCTCCACTGCTGAGGAGGAGCGGGAGCTAAGTCAGCGGCAGCAAGCCTTGGATTCCACAAGCCAACAGGTGGTGGAGCTGCAACGCTCTTTTGACGGTGTCAACCCATCCATGGGGGGAGTCCACCCCCGGGTATTGTAACAAATCCAAAAACCTTTTATTAGTACTTTCATGCTTCATATTTTTTCTTTCTTTGTTTTGAATGCCGTAGAGGGCACGATTTCTACTGTTTGAATCTCCTCGTTACATCCCTACAATGTTTGCGGGACGTTCGGCGACAATTCCCCAACCCCACATGGGTCGAGCCCAATGTGAGAAACAGGAGATAGTTTCCCTCTCATCCCACCTAACAAAGGAGTGGGGATCATGCTCCGGGCATCCAGGATTTGGATTACCAGTCCGGATTTCTGAAAGACGGGAGAGTCTTGATCGGAGAAGGAACTTTCAGGATAGCCGAATTACCGTTTCTTCAGTGTGCTCTTATGCACGAACGGGGCAACACCATGAGTGCTGAAATCAGTCCAAACAGAAAAAATGGGAAGTGTGAATCACGATACCCAAGATTCGGAACACCGTGGGGATGGCGTGACAATAAGGGACAACTGTTAACCTTGGAGGAGAAGCATTATCTTTACTGCGTTATCCTGTAATGGGGACAACAAATGAGGGTCGACTGTTGACCATGTTCGAAACACGGGACCATGTCACACGTGTTGTCGATCAATCCTTCGGGACGTTGGCCCAGGACAGTTGGCGGACCATAGGTCGAACATCCATACTGTTAGGGGGTCCTTCCATACATGTCCCGTCTTCCGGAACGTTGGCCCAGGACGGTAGGTGAGCCGATGCGGCATGAGACCAGGCCGTTAGTGGGTCCCGTGAGACCAGACAGGGGACGAGGGTCCGAATAAGGGGCACACAAAGCGTGGAATATGGAGTGATGGTTTGTCCGAACAGAATCCAACACTCAGGTAGTTACACCACCGTGGTGGGAGTACACCATATGGGCGCATTGGTTTGATCATGGATCATTCCTTCTTGGGGACAGGGCCTCTCTGGAGAGGGGTCCTACCGCTTCCCAATGGGATCATGGGGCATCCTGAACTAGTTTAGGGTAGAACCACAGTTTAGTGTCATGCGCTGAGGACACATGGACTCCTGTAGTTTAACATCATACGATAGGATGCGGAATAAAAGGGAAGATCCCAGGGAACGTGTGGTGCGGTAGATATGAAACCGACGTGAATGAGGATTTGGAGTCCAAATCACACCACATACTCTCGGAGGAAACACTTCAGGTCGAGGGACCAAGAGTGAGGATTAAGCTGGGCCCGAATCAGAGTGGCCGGGCATTCCTACGTACCCCATGGGGATGGGAATCAAGCCATACGTAGTTATGGAAGCGCAGTTTAACGTCATGCAGGACGAGGAGCAACCCGGCTGTTTTGGTACACATCCTGCCAAAACTACTAAGCCCACGTGAGTCGTGCTCGGTGTGGGAAACAAGCAGTAGTGCTGGGAATTTCCCGACACAAAAAGGGGCAGGTTAGGGAAAAGGGATGCTCGGTGAATACCATCCCAATGACACTAACATGATCATTTAGTGCACCTAGATGCGTGAAGAGAAAGAGCCGAGTATGATGGAATTCCACTTGAACATGAGGAAGTGGAAATGTGTGAATCATGATGCTCGAGATTCAGATCATGATGATGGTGGCGTGACGATGGAGGATAACTGCTGACCATGTTCGCAACACAGTATACCGTCGCGTTAGCCTATAATGGGGACAAACAAATGAGGGTTGAGCGTTGACCATGTTCGAAACATGGTACCATGTCACAAATGTTGTCCAATATCCGTAGGGCCATTGGCCCGCAACGATTGGAGGTCCCTTAGGTCCAGCATTCATGGAGAGCCCTTATTCCTGGTATCCATGTCGTCTGAGGGTCCTTTGGGACGTGGAAGAGGATGAGGATCCAAATAGCGAGCTCACGAAGCTTGTTCATGGGACGTGGGGCATGGTCCCATGAAAATCCCACACTTCGGGCTTTTTTGTCAAGACACATAGGAATACGACAACGAGACGTATTAGAGGGAAGGAGCAGATTCCTTTCCCACAGGGATATCATAGTTTAGGGTCGTGTAATTCGGACCATGGATGGGAAGAGACATAAGAGGCACATGGTGGAGTAACTCAAACACCTGGCGTGAATGGGAATAGGGGTTGTGTGCGGTGCGATGAACAACCTGACGTGAATGAGGATGTAATCCCATATCACACTGCCCATCCCACTTGTAAGAGGCTCTAGGTCGAGGGACCAAAAGCGAAAGTTAGGCTGGGCCCGCGAGGAAGTTCACGGGCGCTCCTACGTATCTCATAAGGATGAGAATCAAGCCTTACGTAGTTCTTGATGGACCTTAGAACATAAATGGGTAAAGGGAGCAGGGGACACATGGCATCAAGACCCGACGTGATGGAGGACCTAAGCCCTACTAACCATGTGTTCTCTGAGGAGATGCTCCAGTCGAGGGACCGAACACAAAGGTTAGGCTGGGCCCGCGGGGAAGTGCCCGGGTGGTCCTACGTATCTCATAAGGATGAGAATCAAGCCATACGTAGTTCTGGAAGGTGACTTAGTAAGATACCAGTGTCGGGGGAAAAAGGGAGTGCGGGCGTGGCCCTTGCACTAAAAGAAGCGGAATTTGATGAATCTTGTTTGTTCTTTATGGTGAATGGTTTCTCTTGTGAAGCGACATGCCTAGAATAGTAGGTTGTGATGTCGCCACAAGGATCAAGCCGTGATGGGCGTTGACAAATGGCATGGCACGTGACCAATACCCAATGTGATGTCCTCTACAACGAGGTCACTACAATGCAGTGCCGTTTTTCGTCGTGCGACCAGGATGATAATGTCACAGTTTAGGGTCGTATGATAGGACCAAGCGTGCATTTTAACATCATACTGCGCAGACGTAGCAGAGACGATGCTAGGCGGGGAACGTGCGTAGTGTTATAAAACACAATTGACAGAGACATGATCCCACATCAAATTGTACACCAATCGGAGAGGGATACCTTAGGCCAAAGGGCCTATATAGAGGTAAGAGGTGGAACAGGGGGAGAGACTTGTTCCCTAAATGGGCTGTACCCGAAGACAGGGTGTCTGGGTGGTCCTACATATCCCATTGAGATGGGAATGAAGCCATACATAGTTCTGAAGGGTGCCTTTTAATTTCATGTTGGACAAGGAATAAGAGGGCTAAAGCTCAGAACAGGGGCGTGCGTGGTGCAGCCATTGCAAACCCGACGTGAATGAGGACATAATCCTGCACTACGTCACGCGGTCCTGTAGTCGAGGTCCTGAAGGCAGGACCAGAGAGGTGAATTTTCTGAACTCAAGATGGACCCAAAGTCAAGGGGTCTGAGCATTCCTACGTATCCTATCATGATAGGAATCAAGATGAATGTAGTTCCAGATGAGAATATTCGTTTATGGTCTTAGAGATCGGACCGTGAATGGTGACAACTCCCGAGTAAGCACAGATGTCAACCTGATTCCTAAGCCCACGTGAGTTAAACTCGGTGTGGGAATCAAGGGGGTATCCTCATCTCAATACTTGGGGTGAGTCAAACAGGAGTTGGTAGAGCCCCGAAGGACACCTTTGACACGACGTGTTCCCCCAACGTGCAGACGTGCACGGAGGAAAAGTAACAAAAGTTCCGAGACTCCACTTGGACATGGTGAAGTGATAAAGGGTGTGAATTGTGCACCTGACATTTTGGGCCTAATGGGTTGGCATGGAGATAGAGGAAAACTGTTAACCATGGTGGAGACGCAACATCCATATCGCGTTAGCCTGAGGTGGGAACAACAAACGAGCATCGACCGCTGACCATATTCACAACGCGGGATTTTATCGATTTTTTTCCAAAACCCTCGGGGGCGTTGGCCGGTAACGGTAGGAGAGCCCTTGGGCATAGAATCCAGGTCGTTCATGGGGGTCCCTCCAGGTGTGAAAGATGATGAAAGCCCTGATGCAGGGATACACAAAGCCTGGAAAGTAGGTGCGGGCGTGTCCGACTAAAGTTTGGCATTCCAGGTTATAAACCAGAGTACTCTTAGGCACATCGGTGAAATACCGAAAAGGGATCGACGAAACAGCTCAGGAGGGAGAGGTACACGGCGTTGTCATTACGAGATCGACGTGAATGAGGACATAATCCCACACCACACCATATAATCCCCTTATGGAGGAAGGGTAGGCCAAGGGGCCAAGATGGGATGATGATTCCCGAGAGATGGGGCTGGACCCGAATCCTAGACATTCAGGTGGTCCTACGTATCCCATGAGGATGGGAATCAAGCCACCCGTAGTTCTCTAAATGTAGTTTAACGTCATATGTGACGAGGAGGGGAGTAATATACCCCTAAACAAGGGAGGTGTACGGTACGATGAAGAAGCTGACGTGAATGAGGACATAGTCCCACACCACACCATACACTCCTATAAGGGAGGACCTGGTCCGTGGCCTGGAAAGGCCAAGGGGCCTGATGGTTAGGCATTGGTCAGGAAGGCCTGACCTTCTTGCAGTTTAACGTCTTGCAATGGGGACGAGGGTCGGGGACCCGAGAAGGCCAAGCGGCCTCAGGCTGGGCCTCATAAGAGGAGGCGTACGACAGGGTACATGATCCCGGCATGAATGAGGACATAGTCCCACACCACACCGTACACCCATATGGGGAATCGAGGCCGTGGGCCCGATTTCTAGCACCACCCAGGGGAAGTTTGTCACTTTAGGATGGGGCAGAATGAATCACTGCACTCGATGTTTGGGACATCTCGGGGTGGACCCAAAGATCCAGGACACTGTTGACCATGTTCGAGACACAGCGTTCCTATGGTGACCCGATATGGGAGAAAAAAAAGAGCGTCGACCGCTGACCAAATTCGCAACGCGGGACTTGTATCGTCTTGTTTCTTGAAAACCCTCGGGGGCGTTGGCCCGTATCGGTAGGAGAGCCCTTGGGCGTAGTATCCAGGCCATTTTGGGGGTCCCTCTGGGTGTGAGAAAAAATGACCGAATCCCAGTCATGGAGTGGGTGAAGCATAGCTGTATACGTCCACGAAAGAGGCAAACAACTCCAGGGGGGATGTGCAGTCGGGTCGAGGCTTGCTCGATGTGAGTTGGGGAAAAAGTGTGCACCCTGCCATATGTCTTGACCCGAGGGGAAGATTTTGGCTTTTGGGCTGGGCCAACGGACGAAATGCCCGGGCGTTCCTACGTATCCCATTAGGACGGGAATCAAGCCATACATAGTTCTTGAAGGCCATGCAGTTTAGCGTCATGCAGTGAGGACGTGGGAGGATAGAAGAACAAGAGTGGGCACACGGTGCAAACCTTACAATCCTTCTGTGAGCGGGGTTGTATGAGCGGGGATAAGAAAGCCTACTCCATGATACACAAAGGTCCTCCAAGGAAACTATTCCCAGGGGGGATAGTGGAAGAGAAAAACATGGGGCTGGGCTCAAGACGAGGCGTCTGAGCGTTCCTACGTATCCCATGAAGATGGGAATCAAGCCACACGTAGTTCTTAAGATGTAGTTTAACTTCATGTAGGACGAAGAGGCATATCATTTGGGGATATGTAAGGTACGACAAGTAATCTGACATGGATGAGGACATAGTCCCACACCATACCGTACAATCCCGCAAGAGGGTAAGTCGGGGAAAACCAAGGGGCCTGCGGCCGGACCGCGGTCAGGGGGACCTGACGAGCTTGCGGTTTAACGTCTCGCGGTGAAGATGGGGGGCCAGGGGCCCGAGGAGGCCAAGGGTCCTGAGGCTGAGCCTCGGTCAGGAAGGCCTGACTGGCTTGCAGTTTAACATCTTGCAGTAAGGACGGGGGGCCTTGGGGCCCGAGGATGCCAAGGGGCCTGAGGCCGAGCCTCGGTCAGGAAGGCCTGACTGGCTTTCATTTTAACGTCTTGCAGTAAGGAAGGGGGGCCTTGGGGCCCGAGGAGTCCAAGGGGCCTAAGGCTGGGCCTCGGTTAGGAAGGCCTGACTAGCTTGTAGTTTAATGTCTTGCAGTAAGTACGGGGGGAGATCTTAGTTTAAAGTCATAAAGATCGGACTATATTGTATTTTATTGTCTTACAGGACGAAGATGCAGTTTAAGGTCATGCAGGACATTACAGTTTATGGTCATGTTGGACCATAATGTGCATTTTAAGGTCATGGGGGACCGTTTCACAGTTTATTGTCTTGTAGGACGAAGATGCAGTTTAAGGTCGTGCGGGACCGTTTCAAAGATTATCGTCTTGCAGGACGAAGATGCAGTTTAAGGTCGTGCGGGACGAACATGCAGTTTATCGTCTTGCAGGACGAAGATGCAGTTTAAGTTCGTGTGGGACCATTTCGCAGTTTATCGTCTTGCAGGATGAAGATGCAGTTTAAGGTCGTGTGGGACCGTTTCACAGTTTATCATCTTGCAGGACGAAGATGCAGTTTAAGGTCGGGCGGGACCAACTTGAAGTTTATCGTCTTGCGGGATGAAGATGCAGTTTAAGTTCGTGCGGGACAATTTCATAGTTTATCATCTTGTAGGACGAAGATACAGTTTAAGGTCATGTGGGACCGTTTCACAGTTTATCGTCTTGCAGGACGAAGATGCAGTTTAATATCGTGCGGGACCAACTTGCAGTTTAGGGTCATGCAGGACCCTATTTGCCTATGCAAAGTATCTATTAAAGAACATGGCATTGGTAGGAGGGGTTATACGCTCTCCATCCGTGGTCACCAAGGAGTATTCTCCATTGGGGTAAACCTGATGGATGATATAAGGCCCTTCCCATTTGGGTTTTAATTTGGGTAGTTTCCTACCAGGAATCATTGGCGCTCGAAGGGCCAGTACAAGGTAGCCCTGTAGAAAAGAGCTGAGACAAACCTTCTTGTTGAAGGCCCTCACTATCTTATCCTGATCCCTTTCCAGATTATGCAGGGCATGAAGATGGTTCTCGTCCAGTGCTTCTAATTAATCTAGACAGGTTTCGGCTCCCTCATCTGATGTCTAGTGATCATAAACTGCAGTGCGTAACGATGGCAGCTAGATATCAATGGGTAGGATGGCCTCAGCTCCATAAACCAGGGAATATGGGGTCACCTGGGTAGAGTTGCGAGTCGTCATCCGGTAAGCCCATAGGGCGTTGGGGAGCTTGTCCGGCCAACTTTTCTTGTTCTGACCAACCATCTTATGCAGAATGTTAGAGAGGGTTTTGTTGAACGCCTCGATCTGTCCATTTACCTGCGCGTAGTAGCGGGAGGTATGGTTCAACCGGATATCGTACATGGCATACAATTTATTTAGTTCAGCCACTCGGAAGTTGGTGTCGTTATTGGTGAGGATGGCGTGAGGGACCCCAAACCGGTGGATAATATTGGAGCTCACAAAGTCAACGATGGAACGGGCCTTGACCTCTTTGAGCGGAACTGCCTCTGCCCACTTGGAGAAGTAATCTGTAGCAGTTAGGATGAACCTACACTGGCGGGCTGTTGCCGGTGGATACGGTCCCACTACATCAAGTCCCCATACCGCAAATGGCCAAGTGTACTTGGTGGGGTGGAGGGGCTCCGGCGGTCGATGCAGGAAGTTGGCGTGAACATGGCACGCATGGCATCTCTTGGCATACACAATACAATCGTGGATCATAGAGGGCCAGAAGTACCCCAACCTCCGGATTTGATGGGACAGCTTCGGGCCAGCTTGATGGGCGCCACAGGAACCGGCGTGAACCTCTTTCATAACTTGATGTATCTCTACTCCTTGGATGCAACGGAGGAGGACACCATCGAAAATCCTCTTATAAAGGATCTTTTCAAGACTGGGGCCGCTCTGGAGGGTAAATTGCAGCGCACGGCGTCGGATTCGCTCACGCTCGGCCCGATCGTCCGGGAGGTGACCATTTTGGAGGTACTCAACAAAAGGTTCCCTCTAGTAAGGAGTGGCCTCAACCACTGTGCCTGACGAACCCGGGACCCCTGTCGTGGAGGGTCTGGCGGTGAGATGACCAACCCGCAGGCTATCATTGACCTCTTGGGTGACGTGGGCAATGACTCTCCGGTGTGCCACATGTATGATTAAGTCATCTTTCTTGGGTTCTGCGAGCGATGCGGCCATGCCAGCCAAAGCGTCTGCTTGACCGTTCTGTGACCATGGGATATGGGTAACCTCTGGTCGAGAAGAGAACTGGGCCATCAGGCGGAGGGTGTACTCCAGCAACTGAGCAAGCTCCGGCTTCCTGACGACGTAGTCTCCATTAACCTGTTTGATTACCAGCTCGGAATCTCCCTTCACATGTAGATGGGGCACATGGATCTCAAAGGCCAACTTGAGGCCGGTGATGAGAGCCTGGTACTCTGCCTCGTTGTTCGTACATCCTTCTGACAACAGTAACTAATATGGCAGGACGGCTTGCGCCGAGGTAATGAAGACAATACCCAGGCCCACTCTGTTGAGCTTGGGATCGTTGAGTCTCCTACCGGTGGGGCTCAGGGAGGTGCCGTCGAAATGCATTTTCCAACACGGGAAAACATGATCGACTGAGAGGATCGTCTCATCAGGGAAATCCAGGTCCTGGGATTGATCCGCAGAGGTTGGATGGGCAGCTAAAATTCTTCCAACGCCTGCCCCTTAATGGCCTTCTGATGTACGAAGCTGATATCAAACTGTTGTAGAATCACTACCCACCATGCTAGTTGGCCAGTCAGCATGGGGCGGTTTAGGATGTACTTCAGTGGGTCTACCCAGGAGACCAATTTCACCTCATGGTGCTACAAGTAATGTTGCAACTTCTGCACGGCGAAGACGAGCACAAGGCAGCTCTTTTTGATAGGGGAGTATCTGACCTCCATATCGAGAAGCATGCGGCTGAGATAGTAGAGACTGTTCTCAGTACCCTCGTTATTCTTCTGGGCGAGCAGTGCACCGAGGGATCTTTCCAAGGCGGTCACGTAAAGGACCAGTGGCTTTCTGGAGATGGGTGGCATCAAAACCGGAGGTTGGAGCAGATACTACTTGATTTCCTTGAAGGCGGTCCGACACTCCTCATCCCATTCATAGTTAGCGGCCTTCTTCATGAGCCAGGAAAAGCTCTTACACTTTCCAGCCAGATTCGCGATGAATCGGTATATATAGGCTAAGTGGCCTTGGAGGCCTCGAAGCTCCCGAATGTTGCTCGGGGGAGACATTTGGCTGATGGCCTTGATCTTCTCCGGGTCGATCTCGATACCTCGGTATCTGACAACAACGCCCAGAAACTTCCCAGAGGTGACCCCGAAGGAACACTTCAATGGGTTCATCTTTAGGTGACGGGAACGGAGGAAACAAAACACTTTCTCAAGGTCTTTGAGATGGTCCTGGCGCTGACATGATTTGACTACGAGGTCATCCACGTAGCATTCCACCAATGTCCCGATAATTGTCTTGAATATGGGATGCATGGCCCACTGATAAGTGGAACCTGCATTTTTCAAACCGAATGGAATAACCTGGTAGAAAAAGGTACCTTGGGGAGCCCTGAAGGCAGTGGACTCCTCGTCTTCGGGGGCCATCCGAATCTAGTTGTACCCGGAATACTCGTCCATGAAAGAAAGAGCTTGGAACCCAGTGATGGCGTCAACCAATAACTCTGTCACCGGGAGTGGGAAGTCATCCTTTGGGTAGTGGCGATTAAGATCGCGGAAGTCGATGCAGACTCTGATCTGAGCATTCTTCTTCCTAACTGGCACAATGTTGGCAAGACACTTGGGGTACTGGACTTCTTTAACGAAGTTGGCTTTGATAAGCTTTTCAACTTTGTCCTCAACCATAGCCCCATGAGAAGGGTGCATCTTCCTGGGAGGCTGCTTAAACCCACGATGTTTTGCTGGGAGGTGCAAATGGTGAATGGCTACCTGGGGATCTAGTCCTGGCATCTCATTGTAACTCCAAGAAAGCACGTCATGCTGTTGTTTTTGGAAGTCTACGTACTACTGCCACTCTTCGGGGAACATGGCTGCACTGATCAATGTGGGTTTCAGATCTACCTCGCTACCAAGTTTCACCTGTACCAGTTCATCATCCATGGTAGAAACGCCTTCTTCATAGGCGGGGGGGAGCATCCTCCAGGTCTTCCTCTCCACCTGTGGGGGGATTTCCCGTGACAGGAGGTACTTCTGGGCTATCGAATCCTGAGGGGTTGCTGGTGCTGGCTCGGGCAGCAGTGGTCTTCATATCAGGAGAATCACTTGCCATTGAGACCATAGCAACGAAGGCAGTCGACCCTATCCCATCTGGCCTTCGGCCCAAGGGGCCATGTTTGATGATATCAAAGCAGTGGTGACGTGTCGGCCTGAGTCGGTTAATTCCAGCCTGGCGGAAGAGACATGTATGGCGTACCGCCGTTGTCACAAGCTTGACGTCCTGGTACCGTACAAGGGTAGGAGGTTCCGGGATCACCTGAGCCTGGTTGATGTAGGAGAACGAGGTGATTTTCCGCCGTCGCTTGGACAAGGGAAAATGCCTTCCTTGTGTACCCGAAACAACAAAACATTGCCCCATGTCGGGGGTCGTGGCCTCTAATCGGTGTATCGGGAGGATGTAGGCATCATCCATGCTTTCCCAAGGATCACTTGTGACCGGGGCGGGTTCATTCTAACTTACTAGGATTTTCTTATCCTTAATTTTGTAATAACCCGCATCCAGATAGCGGGCCTCACAAGAAGCGAAAGGAGACGCCTCTCCTTGGAGAATGCCTACTCGACCATTGAGCGAGTATTTGAGGCACTGGTGATACGATGAAGGGACCACTGCATGCAGATGGAGCCATGGCCTACCCATCAATGCATTGTAGGTGGTGTCCTGAGAGATGACCATGAACTCGGTGCTGGCAATTAAGACACCGAATTGAGTCTTCAGGAGGATCTTTCTGACTGGGATTTGCTCGGTCATGTCATACCCCTAGATTTTGAGGTCAGAGGGAGTTAAATCACCTTCAGACAGACCCATCTTTCGCAACGTCCGAGTCGGAATTAGATTGATTCCAGAACCCGTGTCAACGAGGTAGCGGCAGACTTCCACGCCATTGAAGTGGATAGTGATGTACAGTGGGGGAATGTGCCCCTATATAGTATGGTCCTCATCTTCGCCGGAAACGAGATAATCACCTGACATTCGGCATTTTCAATCGTCTCGGTATGGAAGGCTTCTGCAGCTTCTACCTCCATCTCAAACTGGAGGGGGCTCCTTAGGGCCTCAGAAAGTTCGTCGCGTATTTCAGATGACAGGAGAAGGTCCTCAAGGATAGAAAGCCTCGCCGGAATGTCGGCCAGGTGCTTTAGGACATCATACTTTCGTTCCAAGCGCGAACCTCTACCTACAGGAGGTCGTTCGGCATTTGGAGGCATAGCGGGTCATGCCGGTTGAACCGGCGATCGGCTAGTACTGGGTACATCCTGCTGCCTACTAGTTCAAGCCTGGAGAGTAGTCGCCGGACTAGGATTGGACAGTGGAGGCTAGCCTGTAGCCGGGCAAGGCTGACTGTGATACGAACGAGACATCTCTACCCGATCTAGTAGCACGAACGACGGTGGAGGTAGAGCTGAGGGCGTTAGATGGGGTTGCGCGTGCTGAGCTCTGCGCTGAGCCTACTGTCTGGTCTCAGTAGCATGCATGGCTTGGCTGAAAGTGCCTGCTGACGTACCTCGATGACAGGTGCGGTTGTGATTCCGCTGATGTTGACGTCGGCTGGAATGGTTGGGGAGGTTCGCCTGACACTCCCCCTCGTCGGGAGTCATATAGGGCTTTACCAGCTCCACGGTGATTACCGAAGCATACCCCTGGCTGTCGCTCGAGGATCCATCCAGTACTGGGTGGATTCTGGGAGGAATCCCCATTTCAGGGGGCATAAAGTCGCCAAGAATGCGGGATGACGACAGCAACGGTGGTGTGTGTTGCTTCTTCTTGCGTCGCCGCTGCTTGCCCTTTTGGGAAGAGGTCGACTGTGAAGACGATGCGGAGGCACCAGCTACTTCTTCTGAAGGTTACGACTACTTCAGGAGAACCCGGATGATACCATGGGAATGGATGATGGTTTTTCGAGCCATCCAGTCATCGTATTTCTGGGATCCGCGGTTGGGAACCTGCAGCCACTCACCTTCGTTGTCGCTTCCGATCTCTGATCCTTCAAAGACACCCGCCACTTGTGCTAGTGACGGGCCCAACTTGAATATGTTGTTGGTGACCTGGTCTTGAATCCATTCCTTAAACACATAGCATTGCTTGAGGGTGTGCCCCAGAATCCGATGATAAGGGCAGTAGTTGGGGTGATTGGTGAGATTCGCCTCTGCCGGCCTTCTGCACTCGGGCAGGCGCACAATCCCATGCTCTAGAGCACTTCGGAAGTAGCCTGTGACCTGATTTTCGTTGAACGAATAAGTCTGGTGCCTTCTTTCTGGATAGGGGGCCATGGGGGCCTGGCCCTGACGAAGGGCCAGAGGGGCCTGCCGAGGAGGCGGTGCCTGATTGTCTCGCCTGGGTGGAGGTGGCACATTGCATGGGGGAACCTGTCGGTTCTGAGGCGGTCGCTGCTGGGCAAGAGCCTGTGCTTGAGGTGGAGGACCTCTGTGGGGTTGCGGGGATGTTGCCACCAGTAGTAACTCCAGCTGCCTCGGGGCTTCTATTTGGGCCACCGCGGTGGGTTGAACCCTGGCGGTCCTCCTGGCCGGGATCGTGGGGGGAAACAAACGTGCCTGACTAGCCTGTTGCAGGGCTTCCTCAAGAAGCTGAGCTTTATCTGAGAAATATATGAACCCTCCAGGGTAGTTCTGGGTAATCAGGGAGGGTACCGGCTCCGTCTTGACGTTCCCCACACACATCATCAGTAATTTCTCCTGAGTCAGTGGCATATCGATGGAATACGTAAGTCCCTTCCACCGGGCGATGAAATCTACAACCCGCTCATTAGACATTTTCTTGCACTTGAAGAGGTCTGCAATGCTGTTCTTCCGCGTGGTGGAGCTGAACTGGTACAAGAACTGCTGGCGGAGGTCCTCCCAACCGGTCACTGATCCGATAGGGAGCTGGCTGTACCAGACGAATGTTGGACCTTCCAATGTCTGTACGAAACACCGGATTTTGGCGGCTTCTTGCTGAGCCGGGGTCCCCAGCATAGGTCCACACCTGAAATGAAAAATGTTACAAGTGTTGTGGCAGTTCCCCAGTCCCATTAAAGCGCGAGAAAGTGGGGTTACCAAAACCCGGAGGTGCGGGCATATGATCCACCCACGCAGGATACGGCTTGCCATCCGGGGGGACTGCCACCTGCCGCATTTCCAATGCTTCAAGGCGAGCTGTGAGTGCCTCAATAAGATCATCTAGGTGGGGGTCCCTGTCTTGATGGGGATCCCTAACCACAAGTGCATTTCCAGGCTCTACAACACGGTAGATGGCTTTGGCAGCTCATGGATCAACTGGCGGAACGACATGCGGGGCGACTGGGGGAACCCGGACTAGATTCTTCAGATTTCCCCGTCGCTCGGGGGGTTTGGCGAGACGTATCGCGCCCTCTTTTCGTACGTTCCGGATTCTTCCCTATCTGCGGCAGTAGCATGATCAGGGTTTCCCGGAGGCATCTCACCGGGGGGAAATTGTTCCTTCCCCTACTGCCCTGGCCTGGGATCACCATAGTCAGGTCGCCGCTCTGCGGCACGCTCAGCCAAGAGTTCGTCAACCAGCCTCTTATGCTCTACAAGCTGCTGGGGTAACGTGTCCTTCTCGGGATCTTTGTCCGTTTTCTTGCACAGAGGCGGACCGGTCGGAGTGCTTGACAATTCCGACGTGCTCCTTACCCTTGCCGGTATTTCGACCGAGTACCAGCGACTCGGTGGGTACGGGGAGGCCTAGCAAGTTCCTCTACTGACGGGTGACCCTCCCTGATGGGTCCAGCAGTGGCAGTACGCCCTCGAGGGGTAAGTCTCCATCAAGGAATTCAAGCTCGTCTTCCTTGTCCACGACGTCAGCCTATGGACTGCGACCCCTCTCGAGGGAATGTCCTCGATGTCACATAATGAATCGGGCTGTCGTGGGATAAGGTCGAAGAGGAGAGCGGCATAGTGTCCCCAACCACAGACTTGCACATGGGGGTAGCTTCCTTGATGATTCTGCGGAGTGCTTTAAAACTCTGAACACATTTCCGTTGAAGGGCGCTTTGACGGCCTGGCGACTCAGGGTGCTGGGCCACAAGGAGTGCAGCCGAATCGATCAGGCGGCACTGCTCGCAGATTTCTTCGAAGTTCTCTCGACTTCTGGGGTACACCACCAGTTCGTAACGAAGGCTAAAGTGTGTCGCCCATAGGGTTCGACAAAAGAACCCCACTTCTTCAGGGGTAAGGGACTCTGGTGCATGAAAATTCAGCGCTGCCGTCCACCAAAACATCTTCGGGAAGTAATCTGCTGCAAGAATACTCCAGAAGCTCCTGGGTTCGGACTCGGGGTCTGGCCCTGTATTTCCCCACTCATCAACCGGGGGCAGATGAGGGACCGGTAGCGGTACCGAGGCGGACCTCTGGGATAACAAACTCGGCAGTGGAGAATACGACGAACGAGCTGACTGGCCACTGAATTCTGGGCCATCCTCCGAAGAGCAAGGTGACCTGGCCACGATGTCACGATACGATGGGCTGATAGCCACAGCTTCCAGCACAAGAATCACAGCTATCGGTGACCGGTCATGTCGTCTCTTACTGTCGTTGGCCCCCATAATAGCTCTCTGTGATCTATGGTAGAGGTAGAGGGTTCTTCTGGTGACAATGGTGGGGATTGTGCGGTCAAGACCTACGGAATTCCCAAGACTTCTTCCTCCTGGATGTACCTATGGAGAGAGATGGGAATCTGGTGGACCTCATATTCCAGGAGAACGAGGATAGCGCGTCTGGTTCCTGCCCCAGTCCTTGATACGGAGGAGCGGGGAGAAGGTTCCATCGCTGAGTCGCATTCCGCTTCAGACTCGGAGAAGCGGGCAGGTTTTATCTCCACCCGGGCCTTCCCAGGATTCTTCTTGTGGCGACGACGACCCGCTCTCCTACCCCGGGGTGGCTCTTCGGGACAGGGTTGATCCCTATCATGGAGTCTCGGGGCAGCGCTGGTGCCGTGGCAGAGAGGACTCCCACTCGAGACAGCCGGGGTGCGAGGGGCACTTGGGAAATGCCTAAGTGTACATGGGAAGGACCTCCATGGACAGCACCCATGTGGGTGGAGCCTCTTTTGGAACTGGTAGGAGCATGGGGAGGACCTCCATGGTCGATGCGGGCGGAGCGAGGCTGAACTTCACTCCTTGAGTTGCTAGGGCGAGGAGGACCTTCGCCCGTTGCAGAGAAGACGTAGGGAGGGCCCCCATGTTGGAGAATAACCAGAGGGACGATTCCTTCAGATCGGCGGTCGGGGGCAGGAGGATGGACTCCATATCCTGTGTAATTGGTGCGGGAAAGGTTTTCGCTCCAAGTGTCACTGCCGCGGGGCAGGTCTTCTTTCAGGATGGGGGTAGCACGAGGCGTACCTCCATGATGAACTTCGGAGCGGGGAAGGCCCACACTCTATGGAGTAGTGGTACGGGGAGGGCCTCCATACGGGGTGACATCACCGCGGGTTACTTTGCGACGATCACCACTTGGGCCTGCAACCCGGAGAGTCAACCCAGCCTGCCCGTGGGGCGGTTGGGGTCTCGATCCTGGTTGGTTGAAGGAGTGCCCCTGCTCAGTGTATGCAGGGGCCTCATGATGCACGGCGGCAGTGGCTCGGGCCACTGTAGCTATCGACGTCGACGTGCCTGGGTGAGCGTCCTTAGCCCGGGCCCGGCGCTGACGTCGGGTCAGGCGAGCTTGTGCAGGTCGTGCAGGGGCATGTCCTGCCTACTCTTCCTGCGGAGTCGGACGGCGGTGCTAACGTAGCTGGACGGGAGCTCTATCCTAGAGCCCTTGGGTCGGGACCCTGAGCGGGCTGAGCCGGACGGCGCCCGCCTCTTCAGCGTAAGGCGAGGAGTCCTCAAGGCGTTACGGGGACAGGCTCCCGAGATGGTTGAACGGTGGGGTGTGGAGCAGGGGCTCCCTGTGCGGCCTGTTAGGGCCGCGTTGACGGCATGGCCTGGATGCCTCCAGGTCCATGCGATCCATATCTCGAGTTGGGATGACCCCTTCCTCCTCGTACCTGCGCACGAGGTTGTTGATCACCCTTCGCTGGATGACCCTTGATGGGGAAAGGGGACGTGGGCGCCCTGTATTCCACGATGTGGCAGCCGTCGTGGCGGTAGCAGCGCCATGTGGGGTGGATGTGGCGATGTTGCCCCTGCCCCTGCGTAGGCTAGCGGGTGGTGATCGCGTTTCTGTAACAGCAACCTGGTTCCGGAGAAACGAAGGGATCAACTCATCAGCACTGAGAGGGAAAAGGATTGACAACCAGCGCCCCAACATCCTTCCATTCTCCACGTCTGTAAGAAGGATCCACGCCAACACACTGCAGAATGGAGTTCCCCACGTTCTACTTCCCCAACATCCGGTGAGTTTCACGACAGGCCCGCTATTTTCTTGGCGGGACCAGGCATCGGATATCTGGATCCGGTGACACGTCAATCTACTGGTGTCTCGAACGCTACTAATCTCCATATTGAGGAGAATAATTTCATGTCAGGTTCACCATTTCTGTTTCCGACACTTTCTCTGGGGTGCATGCACCCGTCCGTCCGCGGGAGGAGGACGCGCTGCGCTTTTTGCCCCACATTTCCCGCTTTCCAAAGGCGGGCAGCATTCGCTCCTTGTTCAGGAACGTCTGCTCCTTGATCAAAGTGGGATGATGGGATGTCAGTTCCTCCTTCTGTGGATTCCTCCTCAGAACACATCACCTAGTCCGGGTCTCCCTCATAGATTCAATACATAGTTTGTGAAACTCTTCCCAGTGCCATGTTTCCATGGACGCCGGTTAATTACACTGCTTCTGTCAGGACATTCCAAAGGGTCCAGTCAGGGCAGCAACCTTCAGTTGGGGGAGTAGTCACGTTGAGGCATCAGTAGCGTGTCTGGATGCTGGGGAACCTGGCATGTCTGTCTATGATCCCTTGTCATAGGGCTTATCGAGGGTGTGGAATCCCGAGGCATCCCAAATCGAGCACGGGGAATTATATGCCATAGACACATATCTGAGGTTTTCCTCAGCTTCCCGGGTTTTAACACGGGGTTTGCCGCGAGTTTAACGTCCGTCGGGGACGGATCAACCCGATCAGAGCATTAGCTAGAATAGATGGGATTGAGGGGTTTCCATTGAAGGGGTGCCGATACCGGGACCAGCCCATGGGAGGCTCTGAAGAGGAGCGTATCGACATGGTCTCACCAAGATATGATGGTCCGGGCGAGAATCAGGATGGGTGATAGATGGATGAATGGAGTGGAGGCAGAATGAAATGGGACCATTGCAAGGGCGACAGTGAAGTTGGGCTTAAGCCTTGAAGAGGCTTCCTACATATCCACGTGGCAGGGAATCAATGTCTGCGTAGTTCGGTATGGTGCTGGTAAACCGATGTGAATGAGGACGTAGTCCCGATGAATATCGTCAGCGAACCAATGTGAAGGTGGACCTTGGTCTGATGGACATCGTCAGTGTACCGACGTGAAGGCGGACCTTGGTCCGATGAGAGATGGGCTTGAACCTTGGGGAGGCTTCCTATGTATCATGCCTTGACATGGATCAAATACATCGTAGTTCAAAGGTTTTCATCGGTGAACTGATGTGAAAGTAGACCCGTGGGTCCACTAGTGGTGGGCTTGAACCTCGGGGAGGTTTCCTACGTACCATGCCTTGACATGGATCAAATTCCTCGTTGTTCGGATGATGGAATACAGTTTAACGTCATGCAGGACGATAGTGAACCCTGGAGTGAATAAACGACGGGCGGTGGGTGTCGGCGAACCGACGAAAATGAGGGACCTTGGTCCGATGGGAGATGGGCTTGAACCTCGGGAGGCTTCCTACGTACCAAGCCTTTACATGGATCAAAGTCCTCGTAGTTTGGGTTGTTGAATACAGTTTAACGTCATGTTGGACGTAGGTAGAACTCGACGTGAATTGGATGACTGGTGGGCTTGAACCTCATGGAGGCTTCCTACGTACCACGCCTTGACATGGATCAAAGACCTAGTAGTTCAAAGGGGGCTTCGTCGGTGAACCGACGTGAAGGCGGACCTTAGTCCAATGAGTGGTGGGATTGAACCTCTGGAAGGCTTCCTACGTACCATGCCTTGACATGGATCAGAGACCTCGTAGTTCAGTTGGGAATGGGCGTGCAGTTTAATGTCATACGGGACGAAGTCATACTGTTTAACGTCATGTTGGACGAGGGCATGCAGTCTAACGTCATGCTGGACGAGGGTGAAACTCGACATGAATGAACGGCCGTGTAATGTGGCTTGAACCTCATGAAGGCTTCCTACGTACCATGCCTTGACATGGATCAAAGTCCTCGTAGTTCAGGTTGGTCACAACGGCTTTCCGTCGGACTGGAATGCAGTTTAAAGTCATGCTTGATGGAGGCATATAGTTTAACGTCATGTTGGATGTGGGTATGCAATTTAAAGTCATGCTGGACGAGGACGAAACATGACGTGAATGAACGACCGAGTAATGTGGCTTGAACCTAATGGAGGCTTCCTACGTACCATGCCTTGACATGGATCAAAGTCCTCATAGTTCACTATGGGTGGGGGTCAGGGTCGGTGCTCACTCTAAGCCCACGTGAGTCATGCTCGGTGTGAGAAACAAGTGGTTACAAGGACCTGACGATCACGTCATGAAGGATGCATCCGTGAGAAGCGAAGAGGGGCTTACGCGTTAGGCGGCCCATGGTGCTGGGACTTACTCCAGGATGGAGGCCCGGAGCACGACAAAACGCAGCGAAAGAGGGATTTGGGACCAATGATGGGAGGTGCCTCGTTCCCTATCATGCCCTCCACTGACCTTGGTAGTGGGGAAGTACGGAGATGAAGAGGTGCGGCCATCAGTTGGGGAACTAGGGTCTCCCTTCTCCGGAGAACATACGCCACTCCAATATGGAGGATATCACCCCTTGTGGATGGGTGATTCCACTCCTGTGGAGACAAGTGGCATAAAAAATGTTTGAGTTGGGGGGACCCTTCGTGAGAGGCACGGGGTTGGGTCACAGTTTAATGTCATGTGTTGAGGACGTGGTGCTTGGAAGTTCAACGTCCTGTAGCTCAGACGAGGTGGGTTCACTCCGCACCCCTAGGACTTACATAACCGGTACCCTCTGGTCCTTGGGGAAGAGAAGGTACCAGTAAGGTCGTGGTCAAGGGGGGTTGCGAAACGAACTATCAAGGGGTCCACGTTAGCATGGATATGCGAAGAAGCAACAGAAGTTAGCGTGCCTATGCGAAGAATCATAAGGCGAAGCAACGCTATGGGTGGTATTGTCCATGGGACTTAGAAATCACATCGTGCAGACCTGGAGGGTCGCACGGGAGGAGGAATCTCTAAGAAAAGGAGTGTGCTTCGCGAATTGGAGTGCCCTGGACTTAGCATGGGGCATAGGTGTGAGTGGAGGCTGCTTTGCGAAGTGGAATAGTATTCGCGGAGCACTGCCTCGCGAAGAAGGGGTGCCTCATGAAGCAGGGTCCTGTGAACCAGTGTGCTTCACGATGTGTAGCGATCCTGCCATAGCATAGGGATCACTAGTACAGGTTGGGTGTTTCACGAAGCATAAACGCTCCGCGGCTACCCGGGTTCCCTTGGGAATCCCCTTCCTTCTCCAATTCCCTTGAGCTTCGTGAAGGGCATCCCTCTCGGAAGAGGGGCTCAAAACGAGACAAAGAAAAGGCGTCTCACGAAGTAGAAGTACCTCGCAGAGCTCATGATTCTCGGGGCAAAGAGTGCTTCGCGATTCGGTGGAGGAGAAGCCGAAAGGTCGGATTGTCCGTCCTCGGGACTCAGGGGGAGTCCAGTATTTATAGGGAAGGTGTGCCACGAAGCAGAACTCGCGCACCGCCTCAGGTGCTTCGCGGCGCGCTTGTGAACGTCAACTTTGTCTGCGAAGGGTTATTGCCTCTGGAGCATCGCAGTGGGCTGGCGAACGTCAAATTCATTCGCGGAGAGTTACCGCCTCGGGAGCTTCGCGAGGCTGCGATGATCGGGGCGCTTCGCATCGGTGCTTCGCGTCAGTGCTTCGCGGCGGTGCTTCCCGAGGTAGCGCCCCAGCCGTCTTTTTCGTCCCTTCCTTTCATGCCACATTTTGGCGCCAACAGGTACTTATATATTTCAGGGGTTATGTTTGGTGTGTTTCTAAAGTGTTTTGGATTCTTTTAATTATGTTTTGAGATGTGAACTATTTGATCACAGTCGGTAGAAACCATGCACTATGTCATGGAAATTGTATCGGGATATGCTATGAGATAATGGGTAGACACACCATTGTATCACGTCCTATCCTAAACATGTTCACTTTTTAAAATGCAAAGATTAAGAAAATGGTAGAATCTACGTTTTCGCACAATTTTTCATACAATGTGAGAAAACCAGGTGAGATAATGGCCTCGAGACAATATAACCACAATATAAGTGAATATTATTCTGAACAATGTTCATTAACCATGAAAATAACAATTCTATTCATAGTAATGTGTTTATGGTTGAAAAATGGATTGATAATGAGTGTGACCTAACCATGCGATGAAAAATTATTTATATAAAGATTTTATTTAATTGAATTTAAAAATCCCACAAATCATCATTACAATTATATAATTATAATATCTTGAACTCTTCTACTTCATTTTTTTCCAAAGGTTGTTCCCTTTTATCGAGAGGAAAATTTTAAGAAAATCATTGTGATTTACAGATTCCGAATCAATTTTATATCCTTATTCTTATTTTTCCTCTTTGTTCATCAAATATATATCATTATCCCTTTTATTGTATCCATATATATATATATATATAAATATATATATTTACGGATAGATCAATGTTATAAGGATTGAATTATGATAGGATCTTGTTTCTTATATGTATGGGAAGGTGTTCTATGCTGGAATCAGGGTGTTCATAGAGATGTTCTCCATTATAACGATTTATTAATTTATGTGGTCTTTCTCACATTCAGAATATTATATAATGTGTTTCGTTATATTTATTAAAATAGATTTCACCGGTTTTATATGTTATTCTTCTGTGATTTCAAAATGAATACCATGTTTTTAATTTGTAATTTTATGAAATTTGAAGGACATTATAAAAAGATCTATGTTTATAATTTAGAAATAGTGATTTTTTAATAATATTGTGGGTATGACGCACGGAATTTAATTAATGAAATGTTTTTGTTGGATTCTTTTGTAAAATTATTTGTCCTGAATCATGACATAATTGGGATGGTGTGTGATCAGTGTACCTAGTTTGTGGTTGGGAAGTCCCATTTTCATACTTGGACTCATTTAGCCAATGGAGAACCACCATAAATAGTAAATCAAAGAATGAGTAATTGTATGGATGTGTGTGTGTGTGAGTTTATGAATGGTTATTCCAAATGTGGATTACTGGAATTGATATAATTTATGTCTTTCTCAAATGTATTTCACTTTTGGAATTATATATATTTTTTTCAATTTTCTATGTGATTTATATGAGATGTGATAAATTGATCGTGTATTAGTGGAATGATTTGGGAAGACTCTAGATTTTAAAAATTGAGTTTATACAAACCAATTATTTGTAACATTGGTGTGTGTGTAGAAGTCATATACTAAGATATATTAAAGTTAATGTTAGAATATTTCTCTATCGACTAGTCTATGTATCGTGGACATGGCAGGCGGGGTTGGGGAATAGAGAAATTATTCAGGGTTCTTGGTATGATACCACATTAGTTTCATTAAGTCACATAGAATTCCAGTTCATCTAGTGGATATTTACTCATTTTGATGTCATTGAGTTAATTATATTTAGTATCTTATTCATTTTAGTTGTATCACATGTTATCAAGCTTCATATTTACTGTTTGGATATTTTTTAGGTCATTGTATTAAAAATGGTAAAATAAATATATAAGGATTTTCTAATCCAATTGTGTGTATTTTTTGTCTTCATAATATTAGGGATGTCATTTAATTTTTTTGGCACTTAATTTTTTTGACCCAGTGATTTGTGGAATGATGTTATAATTCACTTATATTATAAAAAATGATTAATCTCTGTATATATGAAATTATCTAATTATATCAGGATTCCAAAATTATTATCTTCTTTATTAGGATAAAACTTTATGCCTCTTTTTTATCATGGCATAATTTGTTAATATATATTCCCTTATAGATCATTTTAGTTGACCCTTTAATTTTTTTCTCATTAACCATGTTATAAAGGAATGTATTTTTTATGATAATCATACTTCATTACTATGTGTGTTCTTTTTTATTTTGGAAATTAATGAATCAATATTGATTTATTAGATACATATATATTATAATATAAGTATTGACAAGATTACAAGACATGATAATTATTATTGAGTGAATTGTTCTATTATTATAAAAACCTAATCGAAATGTTCCACGAATTGTAAATGTGTTATATATATCTTTATTATAATTGTCTATATAACTATTGTTGTATGTTATGTTTTTTATGAAGTATATCATCATGAATGTGTCTAGGGTGATATTGTTGATATATGAAGACTGTTTTGATAATATTAGATTTTATGATGTTACTGGTTGATGATGATTTATGATTTTGAAATTAAATCAATGGTTGATGAGTTATGAATGATCTTATTTTTTTGGTCCATAAAATACTTATGGAAATATTTTTTCAATATTTTATCTTTTTTGGGGATTTTGATAAGAGATCATTTGTTTATTCCTAATGTATAAATATATGTATTGGAAAAACAATAGAAATTTTGGTAATGTACAGATTATATAGTTTTCTATGAAATTAATTATATCTCTAAATAATAGAAATAAACCATTTTTTGGTAGAAATGCATCTTCAGTTAACATTCATGAATATAACTGGTTTGGTATATCCATAAAGTCTAGGAAATTCCATATAATTTTTTTTCTTATATTCATGGGTGTTTTTACGAGTCTATAGCTTTTTACGGTGCATGATTCTGATGCCCGGTGTTCCCAGAATCAATTTCTGAGGTTTTGTTAAGCATAAATTAACACAGGTAAGCTATTTTCCTGAAAAAGTGGAATAACTCTTAAACAGTTACTTGGATCAGAAATCTGAGGGCACCGTTTTACATAGGATGGTGGGTTTACCCTAGGAGTGACTTTAGTTTAGTCGACACGGGCCTCCTGTGAGAAAACCCAAAATTAGAATAATCGTAAATAAAATAATTAAATAAATAATTTAATTTTTCAAATGCTTATTACTCACAAACGGTAACTCATATTAAAAATACAAGACCACTGTTGAACTAGTGAGGGAGTTCTTTATTTAAGAAGATACTAACTTTCACCAGCGCGGGCCACCAGAAAAGATAGTTTTTGGTTGTATGTAAAATAATTAAGTGACAATATTTTATTGTAAATTTCACAACATCTAAATGGTAAGTCAGACTGAAAATTCGAGAGTACTGTTGGGTTTTTTGGGGCATGTTTCACCTAGGTAGGGCCTAACCTTAATAGCAGTGGGTCGAGGTTGACTGATAATAATTTTCCGAACAATTTTTTGGGTAAGTTCAGTAAATGTTCGAGTGGCCTTTAATATCTTTTGAAACGGTGCTTGAAATTGAAATCTGAGGGCACCGTTGAACTCACAGCGCCGGTTTTCACTTATGAAAACATTCACCTTGACGGTGGATGGTTGGGAATAAAAATTAGTTTTTGGATTTTTATAAAAAAAAAAGTACAACACCTTATTTTATTTTCAGCCGCCATGACAGTGTTTAGAGGTGGGACCCACTTGTAATTGAAACCTCCCATAGGGAGTTGGTGGTGGGACCTCCACACCATTACCTCCCATGAGAGGTTATGGTGGTCGGGCCCACCCTAGAATAACTTCCCAATGGAGGATAATGGTGTGGGGACCACATGAGGCTTAACCCCTATTAATGGAGGAGGATAAAACCTCATCAACTCTCCATTAAATGGGAGGAAACCCATTGACCTTCCCCTTTATTTAATATTGCACCAACATGTATAATTTAATTAATGGAAGCCTCTTGGTATCATCCCCTTTACATTGTTCTAATTCATCTCTTAAATTGCACCAACACAATTTAATTCACTCGAACCCCTTTTTAAATTAAGTAACTGCATGATTGAAATTTAGGAAGGCTCCTAGTAAATGAACCGTAAAAAATTCCATGATGGTTACTTACCTCTCCCCCTCTCCAATATATAGGGAGCTTGCGAGATGGTTTTGGGATGGCATCACCAAGAGATGAAGCACTGGTAAAGTATAGAGACACCCAACACTTTGAAAAACTTATCCTCCCCAACGAAGAACGATCCTCCCAACGAAGAATGTGAAGAATGTCAAATTTCATCTTCCACTTCTTCCTCAGACGTCTTCTTCCTTCTTCTACCGGAACAAGGAAAGGGGTGTGTCATCCACGAAGAATGCCGACGTCACACTCGGATTATTCTTTTCTAACGTCAATGGAACAACGCCTTATTCTCGTGAAATCATCAACGATGAACGATAAGCGAGGTAGGGGTTTTATTTTATTTAAAGTATGAAAATTTTCCCACATTATTCATTTCTCTCAAAATGAGGAATGGTGGTTGTTTTAGTTTATACTTTTGAGTCGTCTGCTATCACCATAAATACGGAGGGTTCGGGCCAACCTCACACGGCCGACAGCCTCCATTGATTTTTCTTTGTGGTGTCTTACGGTTTCGTAACAAGGAGACGGTGACGAAGGTGGAAACAATGAAGGTCGCGCTACCCGCGGGCGCACCGATGCCCAGGCTAAAAACCATCGTGCTACACGCGGCTTACCAGCATGCCCTGCGACCACTCTGGCGTGCTTCCCAGCCCGCACGGTGTCCCGCGCCCCTGCCGGTGCTCTTCCTGGTAGCCCGCACCCCGCTGCCGGCCTGCCCGACCCTACCGACGGCCAACCCAGCGCACGGCTCCCCTACCTGTGGCCTGTTGGGCACCCCACACCCCAGACGGTGCCCTGCGCCCCCGACGGCACCCCGCACCGCTACCGGCGCGCTGCCCGGCCAACACAGACCTACCGGCCTCCTACCCGGCGCCCCCGTGCCCTACCTCGGCCTGCACGGTGCCCCCACGGCTAGTCGCACCCTACCCAGTGCAGCCGCAGCCTGCCCAGTGTCTAACTAGCCTTCCTGCACCCCGCATGGAATGCGGGTTGGCCACCCGGCCACTGGCCTCCTGACACAACCCCCGTCATCCCCCGCTATGTCACTGGCCGAACTGGACCGGTCTCTTGGGCCGAGTTACTGAGCCTCCTACGTGGCGACTACTTGGCCGAACCGCACCTGAGGTCCGCTGGGCCGAGCCCATCGGACCGGGTCAAAACATAGCGGGCTGACCCGCCCAATGGTTCGGGTCAGACAAAGGGAGTAAAACCGGATCGACCCAGACTGGGTCAGCCTAGACGAGGTTGGAGCGAGTCGGTCCAACTGGGTCGGACCGGACCGAGGCACATTACTGACCCATTACCTTCTTGGGCCATATCTTTGGGACCAGACATCCGATTGATGAACCGTTATCGGCGCCAGTATTCTAGGAGTGTAGTCATCCCTTTGAGATTACCCTATGGGAGTTCTGGTTATGGTTGATATACAGTCATGTTGGTTTATAAACGAAACCAACCGGGCCCCTGGGACTAAAAGGCCAATAACTCACAGACCGGACATCCGATTGACGCACCATCTATCGCATTGAGACCCCTATGACGTGGTGATCCATTGTGATACTTACACATGAGACCTCGTGACACTTAGAGTATCGACCAATAGCTCATGGAGTGGATCCTCCCGGAGACGAGCAGACGGATTGCAGAGATGTAGTAGCTATAGACCTGATGACAACATGACTGATTCGACTCAGTGTGACTCGACTAGCCTAGTGGACGGAGCGCCCGATTTGGCAGCAGACCCACTACGGACAGAGCACCTGGATTGGAAACAGACCCGAGGTACACGACAGGAAGAGTACCTCTAATAGCTATTAGGGGGAGCGCCCAGTTTGGAGGGGTTCCCCAAGCAGAAGGAGTGCCCTGTTTGGAAGCAGACCCGCGATAATCGATAGGAAGAGTACATCAGTATTCTAAGGTTAGTGAGTAGCGCCTCAGAGTCACGACCGGCCACTATACTCGACAAAGGAGGATTTCTCCCGCAGTTGTGGTTTCGATAATGAAAATCTTTGTTGGAGATGAGTAAATGACCATTCTGTATTCCTCTTGATTGAGATGGGTTACTTGATAACTTAGGTATATGTATTGGAATATACCAAATGAATGGTTATTCGTTGATTTCATATATGGTGGTTTATCCTTGATGGATTTTGTGAGACCTTGAGGGTCTCGGGGTCCCTACTGAGTATCATTATACTCACCCCTGCACGAGATATGCCCACACGTCAATGTGTTGGATGTAGATGACGGAAAACACTGACGGAGGCTAAGTGCGCCCGGACTGGACGATACATAGAGGAGGAAAATAGGATGTATCGGTACACAGTGGAGTCTGATGGATGTGGAGTGATTTGGAGGCCATCTGTACCTACCCTTCTGGTAGGAACCCCAGAGGATGATCCATGAGCTAATTTCACCTTTCAACTATTTGTCCCTTTTTAGTTGTACTTGTTTTCAGTTGTATTTTTACTTTATAGTTGGGCTTGTATTCTAGACCTCTTTACATTCAGTACACATTTTATGTTTCTTTTACTTAGAGTTTTCTTTCGCTTTTACTCTGGTTGTGTGAGTTTACATTTTATAAAGGCAATGCCCTCCTAGTTTTAGGGAATTACTCCTTTGGTGCTAGTCGTCAACCCCTGGTCTATGGAAAGCAGGCTTGGGGTAGTTACGACACGGGCCCCTGGGACGGGTCGTGACAAATTGGTATCAAAGGAGTCGGTTTTGATATAGAACACAGGACTCTGATATTTTCTTTCTATGAAGCAATTGTGTTAAGGGAACTGAGTGTGATTTTCTGTTCAGGGAGTCCAGTGTCTGTGCAGTGGCCGACGAATCCATACACCAGGACCCTGACTACTGATTTCCGACTTAGTACACGAAAACATTGACTACGTGTGTGTTTTCAAAAGTTTTCTTTTTTTCATCTCAAACTAGGTCAGCTCACAAGGATTAATCTTTTGACGATGTCACATCTGTTTGGGATGCCTCCAAGCAGACGACCAGTTGGAGTTTCAACATAGTACCCGATGACGGCCCATCGAGTGACAAGGAATCGGTTCAGGGACCTCTTAATATGTTGGAACCTTCTGTTTGTGTACTATCAGGACCACCACTCGTTGGGTAGTAGATGCCACCAGCCGCACTAGAGGATAGTACACGCTGATTTAGAGATTTTCTCGAGTTTTTGCAGCAATGGACTTTGAGGATACGAGGCGAGACAGATTCCCAGGCAGTAGAGGACTGACTGGAGGTGTTAGCTGGAGTTCTCCACCTATTTGAGACACCAGTAAAGAATATTGTGATCATAGATACTATTTTTTCCTAATGAGTGACCCTGAGGTTGGTCCACAGAGTGATGAGGCATTGGTATGTGGACCTTTGCTCGAGATTGTACCTTCAGGTAGTGTGTCTGCTATATCATTGCATGTTGGTCGGGAGTTTCAACCATCAGTACCAGTTGATGACACATGTTGTCTTAGTTCCTTACACATGTTTTAGAAATAGATACCCCACCAGTTCTGAGTCATGCCCGACTTACAGGCAGCTAAGGACTGTCCTGAGGAGGTGGCTGAGAGTTCTCTAGAAATTATACAACTTCGGCAGGACAACATGTCAGTAGCTGAGTATTCATCAAGGCATACAGATCGTTCTTGGTACTCTATGAATATGATACGATCAGATCTTCGGATCATGGACCTCTGAGTGAGATGTGTTTAGGGAAATCTGAGCCAACACTTTCATTTTCCTCTATTCATTTCTACTTATTTTAGGATTCTAGAGAAAACCTTTGTGGTTGAATGTTCTTTGGATGAGCAGATACAACCAGTGAATGTTAGTAGTGTGAAAGTAGGAAACCAGTGCTAGTCTCAGAGACTTGGGCATGTAAACTGTTTCAGAAAGTTGATGTAACAGGGGCATATGAATCCTAATGGTAGCAGACATGGAAGCAGAGTTAGGAGATCAACATGAGGTGGTGTACAATTCGACATGTTACAACCACCCACCATTTTAATCCCTACTTAGCTTAGGGAGCTAGAGGGAAGGGGAAGAGAGTAGTTTCACACAGTCGAGGAGTGTGACCCAATGTATTTAAGAATGATTTGAGGTAAGAACTGTGTCTACTACTAGATTCTGTATCGATAGACATAAGTACTAATATTTCCTTCCTTCTAATAATATTTTCCCAAACATAGAGTTTTTTGTTAAACCATTGTCTTGACCATCACGTATGGAGATACCTTTTGGAGGAGACTCGATAATCACACATACACTGATGGTGTGATCTTACCCTTGAGGTGAGAGTTTCAGTTGGAACTTCTTGGTTGTAGTGTCGAGGCCTTATGAAATTAGTTTGGGTATGGAATGGGTAACCATAATTCATACACAGATTAACTGAATTTGGAAAAAAGGTTGTGTTTTAACTACAATGATGGGAAGTTGTTTTCCTTTGTCGGTGAAAAAAGAAAACCAAACCAGCATAGGTTAAGCTCATTCATAGGAGGGTGCAGCCGATCAATCTGGAGTCGACTAGACTTACCCTTGTGGTAGTAGATGTTTTGTGTTTTCTTTTCCAAATAGAAGTAACATAACATGGAGACGTATTTTCAAAAGATATTTCCAGGATTACCCCCCCCCCCCCCCCCACCCAAGGGGGAGGGACTTCTGCCTTGGATGGTTACTATCAGATGTTCATTCCAGACTTCACCGGAGTTTGTCTCACGATGCCTCACTTTTTAGCAAGTGAAGGCGGAGCACCAGGAACAAGCAGGCTTGGTACAGCCTGTAGAGGTCCCAAATTGGAAGTGGGATGAGATATTCATATACTTCGTGACAGGTCTTCCATGTACATCCAGGGGACATGACTCTATTTAGGTGATCGTCGACCTACTCCCCACATCGGCCCACTTTCTACTGATCAGAGATGGTACGAGCTACCACAGAGATGGTGCATGTCATCCAGGAGTAGATAAAGACTCTATTGAGAAGACAGATGTCATTTTATGACAGGAGACGGAGACCTCTGGAGTTCGAGGATGGTGACCATGTATTTATATGTGTCTCTGCTCAACGAGGTATAAAGAGATTTGTCCAAGGAGGAATGTTATCTCTGATATTCATCGGTCCTTTCTAGGTACTCAGTAGAGTAGGCGGGGTGGCTTACCACTTATCTCTTCCACCTCAGTTGCACCAGGTGCACGACGTATTCCATGTATCTCAGTAGGGGAGATACATGCACGACCCTACACACATCAACGACCATGGGGAGATGGACATCGATGATGGGGTGACATTCATGGAGGTTACAGTGGAGATTGAGGATCGAAAGGATCAGGTCTTATGTGGATGGTCGATACCTCTGGAGCACATACATTGGCATCATGGGAACCTCCAGGAGAGCTCATGGGAGCGGTAGGCTTAGATGCATGCTCAATAACCCCTTTTATTACCTTAGTGTGAGTTATAGCATACAGGGACATAAATCCCTGAGGTGGGGAGAATTTAATGTCCCATAAATTCCGTTGAATCTTTTTTCATAAATTCATGGTTTTTTTTACGAGTCTGTTGTTTTTTACAGCGTGTGATTCTGAGGCCTGGTGTGCCCGAAATCAATTTCTGATGTTCTTTTGTGCTTAAATTAACGCCTGCAAGCAGTTTTCCTAAAAAAGATGAATAGCTTATAAACAGTTACTTGGATCAGAAATATGAGTGCAACGTTGCACTCAGGATGGTGGGTTTACCGTAGGTGTGACTTAAGATTAGTCGGAATGGGCCTCCTATGAGAAAACCCAAAATTGGAATATTCGTAAATAAAATAATAAAATAATTTATTTTATTTTTCATCCTCTTATAACTCACAAATGGTAACTCGAATTAAAAATCCGATACCACCGTTGAACTCATGAGGGCCTGCTTTATTTATGTATATACTAACTTTGGCCGGTGCGGGCCACCAAAAATAGTTAGTTTTTGGCCGTAAATAAAATAATTAAGTGAAAATTATTTTATTGTAAAATTCAAAACATCTAAGTGGTTAGTCATATTGAAAATCCAAGAGTATTGTTGGGTTATTTGGGGCGTGTTTCACCTAGGTGGAGCCTAACCTCGACAACAGTGGGTCAAGGGTGACTCATAATAATTTTCCAAACAATTTTTCAGGTACATTCAGTAAACGTGAAAGCGGCCTTTAATTTCTATTGAACTGGTGCTCGGAATTGAAATCTGAGGGCATCATTGAACTCACAGCACTGGTTTTCAATTATGAATATTTTCACCTTTAAGGTAGATGGTTGGAAATAAAAATCAGTTTTTGGCTTTGTATAAAAATAGTAATAAAATAAAGTACAACATTTTACTTTATTTTCAGCCGACATTCAAGTGTTTAGAGGTGGGACCCACTTGTAGTTAAACCATCCCCTTAGCAGTTGGGGTTGGGACTGCCACACCCTAACCACCCATGAAAGGTTATGGTGGTGTGGCCCACCCTAACATAACCTCCCATGGGAGGATATTTGTGTGGGGACCACATGAGGCTTAACCCCTATTAAGGGAGGAGGATAAAACCTCCCCAACTCCCCATTAAATTGGGGGAAACCACTGGACCTTCCCCTTTATTTAATATTGTGCCAACGTGTGTAGTTTAATTAAAGGATTCCTCTTGGAATCCTCCTCTTTTAATTGTATCAACGCACCTCTTAAATTGCCCTAGTGCAATTTATGTCGGTTGACCCCCTTTTTTAAATTAAGTAACCCCGTCATTGGAATTTAGAAAGGTTATTAATAAATTAACCGTCATAAATTCAATGATGGTTACTTACCTCTCCCCCTCTCTTATATATAGGGAGTTTGGGAGATGGTTTTGTGATGGCTTCACCAAGCGACGAAGCACTAGAAGAATATCGTGATGCCTAACACTTGTAAAAACTTATCCTCCCCAATGAAGAACGATCCACCCAATGAAGAACGCGAAGAATTATATATTTCTTCTTCGACTTCTTCCTCATAATACTTCTTCCTACTTCTACCAGAAAAAGGATTGGGAAGCGTCATCCATGAAGAATGCCGACGTCACACTCGGCTACTTCTTTTCTGACGTCAACAGAATGACGCCTGCTTCCCGTGACTTCATCAATGACGAACGACAAGCGAGGTAGGGGTTTTATTTTATTTAAAGTATGGAATTTTTCCCACGTTCTTCCTTTATCTCAAAACTAAGAATGGTGGTGGTTGTACTTTATACTTTCGAGTCTTATGCTATCACCATAAACGCGGAGGGGTTGGGCCAACCTCACACGGTCGACACCCTCTATTGATTTTTCATTGTGGTGTCCTACAACATGGAAACGAGGCGACGACGAAGAAGGCGGAAATAGTGAAGGCTGCACTACTTGTGGCCTCCAAGACTCATGCCTCAACCACGGCGAACCAATAATTGGGCTGAACACCGTTGAAGTACCCACGACTTTCTCATGCGCCCTGCGACCCCTTCGACGTGCTACACAGCCTGCCAAACGCCCCGCGCCCCTGCCAGCGAACTGCCTGGCACCCTGCGCCCCACCGGCGGCCTTCCCAGCCCTACCGGCGGCCAGTCCGGCACCACGCACCCCTACTGGTGCCTTGTGCCCCTGTCGGTGCGCTACCCGACCTACCCAACCCTACCGGCGGCCTACTCGGCGCCCCCATTCCCTGCCACGGCCTTCCTGGCGTCCCTGTGGCCTGCCGCGCCCTGCCCGGTGCACCCACAGCATGCCTGGTGTCCATCCGTCCTGCACGCGCAATGCGTGGCCTACCGGCTGGCCACCTGGCCACCGGCCTCCCGAGCTGACCCGCGGTGTCACTGACCAAACCAGCCAGGTCTCTAAGGCTGAGTAATCAAGCTGCCTACGTGGTGACTATAGGGCCGAACCGCCCTCGGGGTCCGCTGGGCCAGGCCCAATGCACCAGGTCAAAACATAGCGATCTAACCCTCTAATGGGCTGGGACAGACCCAGCGAGTCTTAACGGGTCAAACCAAAATGAGTCGGCCAAGACCGGGTTGGGTAGAGTCGGTTCGACCGGGTCGGACCGGACCCATGCCCATTACTGACCCATTACCTTCTTGGGCTATATCCTTGGCACCGTACGTCCGATTGATGAACTGTCAGCAGCTCCTGTATTCTTGGAGCATATTCATCCCTTTGATATTTCACCATGGGATTTTGTGGTATATTTGAGATACAATCAGGTTGGATCATACATGAAACCAACCGGGCCACCGGGACTAAAAGGCTAATAACTCATAGACCAGGCGTCTGATTGACGCACGTCTGTCGCATTGAGACCCCTTTGACATGACGGTACATTATGATAATTTCACATGAGACCTCGTGACACTTGGAGTATCGACCTGTAGCTCATGGAGAAGAACCTCCCGGAGACGTGCAGAGGGAGTGCGTAGACCTAATAGTTGTAGACCTGACGACTGCTTGACTGATTTGACTTGGACTGATTCGACTAGCCCAGTGGACGGGGCACTCGGTTTTGTGGCAGACCCACAGCAGACGGAGCGCCTGGTTTGGTAGCAGACCCACTGTACAAGATATGAGGATAAACTCTGACAGCTATTAGGGGGAGTGCTCGGTTTGGCGGTAGAACCACAGCAGACAGAGCACCCAGTTTGGCAGCAGACCCGTAGTACTCGACAAGAGGAGAAAATCAGTGGTTTATGGTTAGGGAGTAGCGCCTTGGAGTCGCGACAGGTCCACTATACTCGATAGAGGAGGAGTTCTCTATCAACCGTGGTTTCGATAATGAAAATCTGGGTTTGAGCTTAGTCAATGACCTATGTGTATTCCTCATTATTGTGATGATTTACTTGATAACATAGGTATATGTATGTGAATACTTCTATGTAATGGTTATTCATTGATTTCATAGTTTGTGGTGTATCCTTGTTGGATTTTGTGAGACCTTGAGGGTCTCGGGGTCCCTACTGAGTATCGTTGTACTCAACCCTACACGGGATATGCCCGCACCTCGTTGTGTTGGATGCAGACGAAGGATAGCACTGACGGAGGCTGAGAGCACCAGGACTGGACGATACCCAGAGGAGGACCTTACGATGTAATGGTACAGGGTATAATCTTATGGATGTGGATTTAAATGGAGGCCATATGTACCTACCCTTTAGGTAGGAACCCTGGAGGATGATCTAGGAGATTCTTTCACCTTTCAGCTATTTTTCACTTTTTAGTTGTACTTGTTTTCAGTTGTATTTTCACATTACAGTTTGGCATGTATTCTGGCCCCCTTTACTTTTAGAACACTTGTTATGAATCTTTTACTTAGTGTTTGCTTCCTCTTGTACTCTGGTTGTGTGAGTTTACATTTTATAAGGGCAATGCCTTCCATGTTTTAGGGAACTATACCTTTGGGGCTAGTCGCCACCCCCTATCCTATAGAAGGTGGGCTTGGGGTAGTTACAACACGGGCCTCGGGGGACGGGTCGTGACAATATCTATTTCATTATTCTGACATATCGTGCTTGGCCCCTAATAATGAATTTTTCCATACACTCATTACAGATATGATAGTTTAATTCACGTTCTCTTTACAAACCATTATGAAATTTTTTCAATTATGATTTCATAGAAGTTAATTAAACTAGAGAACATAAAGTTAATATTACCACGAGTAACATTGATTAATTTTTTAGACACATTTTTTATGTAATTCATATAATTTATGATATATATCATCTAGTAATGTAGTATTCATTTCTAATTCAACTTATTAGTTTATTATGATCAATAAAAATTACAATAAACTTATTATTTGAGAGAAAATTGATTTGAGATTATAATGGATCACTTGGAATATGGGATTATTTACATGAAAAATAATCTATTGGGTTAATAAATATTCTCAAAAATCATTTCATTATGTCCAAACTCATATCAATAAGAATTATTAACAATGTGAATGTTGTTAATGTCTGAAACATGCCAAAATAAATAATAATAATAGAATCTAATTAAATATCTAGTTGAAATGATCATGAAATAAATAAATTTCAAATTCATTCATAAAAAAAATAAATGGAAGAAAATAAATGGTGAACATCTCAAAGGAAGAATAAATTTCGGTATGTTTGGAAATTTTTGACATAATGTATCTAGTTGTAGAGAGAAAAATAATTATTTGATTTAATAAAAGGAGGAATAAGATTTATCATCTAGATTTATTTAAAATATTAGTGTACATTATCCATATGAAATGTTATTTTAGGTTATGTAAATATATTTACCATAAGTAATTAAATATTTGTTAAAACATTAATGGATTAAATTTATTTTAGACGAAAATTTAACATTACTATATTTTAAAATAAATTTTTATTTTAAATAAAATTAATTCTTCTTACCTTTCATTGCAAGAACAAAAATTTTGTTCATAAGACATTAGTATACCTATATAATCATATTTAAAATATCATTATGATAGAATAATATATATATATATATATTAAAAATTATTATATTTTAATAAATTAGAATATTAATATGAAATAATTATAAATCCAACTAGCTCTGAATAAGCACATTTCAAATCAAATAAATTTATCATTATAATTAATTTCTAGTAAAAGTTAAAATATATAATTTTTTATAAATATAATCATAAAAACTTTTCTTTATTTTTTAATTTTGAATTTATAAATTTTATAAACAAATCATTATTTAAAATTATTCTTAAAATATCATTTCTTTGTAAAAAATGTGATTTTTATGGAAATTAAAATTCTCATGGCCTAATCAATATATAATAATGCCATATAAGGACATAAAAATATTTTATAGATACAATATAAAATTAAGAATAAAATTATACATTTTACATAGAAAATCAAAATCCAACATTTTGAGTTCTAATGTAAATAGTTAAATAAAAAAATAGTATTATATGATTTTTTAATTAAATTGAATTTTTTAAAATTATTTTATTAGATGAATTTAATTTTAAACAACATTTATTTAATAAATACATTATATATTATGGTCTAAAAATAATTATTAATGATAATATGTTTTTTTAATAAAAAAAATATATTAAAAAAATTATCGAACAAAATTAAACATTAAATGTGATAATATTATAATTAACATTTATATATCATAGTATCATTAAAAATATAATTTTTTATTAGATATAGTAAAATTATTAAATTAATTAATATCATTGAAGTAAAATTTAATTGAGAAAACATACACTTGGGTAATGTGAAATATGAATTTAGAAACCCATAAAACAATCAATGATGTACCCAAAATGGGTATAGGGGTAGAGGTTTCACCATATAATGGAAAATAGAAAACAATTTCTTGGTATGGAGATATTTTAAATTTAATATTTACAAAAATTTAAGCAATTTAAGGGTAATCCATTAGTATACTTCACTATACATATAAAAGGACACATTTACAAAACTTCTATACAGACCCCATATATCGAACTTCACACCGATCTTCTTTTAATATTTTCTTATTAAAACCCTCTCTATTAAACATATTCCTTTGGACATACTTAATTTTAATTCACAATTAATTTACAATTATAATTCTAATGAAAAATATAAATTCCCAACATGATTATTAATGTAACATTAATTATTCATTCACATCATATCATATTATATGAAATGACTAAAAATCTATTTTTAAAATGCATAGACTAACTCATCCATAATATGATGTGGTCGATTATTCATCACTACTTAATAGGGATAATTCCATTCCTATGTTTAAAAAATAATGTAAATTATAAATATTTAATATGAAAACACCATTTACATTTATTTTATCCATTTTGTAAGGAGTCATATCAATAAACATGCTTGTCTATTTTATAAAACCATAGTAAATACATTTATTATTTATCATAACCACCTAAAAAGGATTTAAAAATTCATAACTAATGAACATTCATATTTTATATAATATTATTAAAATTATTAAATGATAAATTTTCTTATACCCACACAACATTAATTCATGGAGAAATGGACTCATTAATCTTCTTCATGTGCGGTCTACTGCCTCAATGAATGATGAATTACCATTTTATAATCCACTCATAAGTAATAGAACAATGAATGGATTTTATTATTAAATATAATATATATATTAAATCTATATATTTATTTAAATTTTATGTTAACATTATGTAATCAAACTTTTTACTCATCCAATCATTATGAAAAAAAATTCCTTTATTTTACTCATGCTAAAGTGATATTGTCATATTTTTGTATTTGAATATTATAACATGTTATATGAATAAAATTATAATTTATTAAAATTTATTAATGTGTATTTAAATGTTTTCATAGAAAAACAATAATATATAACCAGTTTTTTAATATATCCCCACAATTCTATAAAACCACTATATTAATTATGTCACCAAAGTCTTTTGCATGAGTTATAATTAAAATTATCAGGGGATGAAAATGAAAAATTATAAAGGATGATGATATATATATTATAAAAATAATGTTAATATTCATAGAGATTAGTTTATAAATATGATAATGTGACATCATTAACATCACAAATCATGAAGTATAAAATTATATGTATCAACTATCAATGATATTTATAATCTATAATGAATCAGTAAATTCACTATAAATAATTATAATTTATTTATAAAAAAATTATTCTAATTAAAGTTATTCTAAAATTATTTATTATGATATTTACAGTTTATTTACATGATGTTAAAGTGTTATCAACTAAGAAAAAAATAAGGTCGGGGTTTTTTATCAAACAACCAACGTTGAGGAATATTATAATTCATACAAAAATTTATCTTTAAATAGTGTATATGAATCAAAATTTCTATTTTTCATGAAATATAATTAACTAATTATATATTATATTATATAAAAATCTATTTATCCTTGATATTTTTTTCTTAAAAAGAAACTCATGTGTCAACTAGTGTTCTTTTTTCAAGAGTCACAAATTTTCTTCTTTACATTTATAATACTAGTATCCATTCTCCAAATATTTCATATGAGAAAAATATAATTATTTTTCCAATTAATTTAATTCATCCAAATAATTAAAAAAATTCTATATCTGATAACATTCCCTCCAAAAATAATTTACTAAAATAAGTGATCCCTATTGAAATAAAAAATCCATTTTCATTCCATATCCAAAATTTTTCTAACATAATTATTATAAAAAATTACTCATTATACCATCAATATTATCTGAACTAAATATAAAATAATTTTATCAACATTTTAATAATGTTGGAATCATTAAAATGTTTTAATAAACATTAAATTTTATCCACATGTTTAGTAAAAAATATAATTTCACTAAATATTAATGTTTAAAGTGTTTCCAAAGAGGTTTATTCAATTTTTTTATGTTATATTAAAATATATTACCCTTATTTAATCAAATAAAATAAAATTACAATAATTTATTTCCCCATGTTTTGTATTCCATTGATGGAATATCTTTGACATATTTAATTAATGAAATAATCCCACCTCATTTTTCATATTCTATGATAATTCATATATAGGATTTCATTTTTATTAATAGGTAAATTATTATTTATTATCATAGTTATCCATTATTAATGATACCATTGGAATATGGAAATCCTTATTTTCATTGATATTTTCATTATGATGGTTTTTCCCCATTGATATCATATTCATGTTTAATTGTATTCATAAAATGATTTCATCCAACTTCATATTACTAGGGGTTATGATTTTATATGTTTATATATGGGATGATCCATCACATATTTTTTTTCTTTCTTATTCATCACCAATTTTTGAATTATTTACATTCAATGAATTTCCAATTTCAATTGCCATTGATTCATTACATGATGGAATGGAGTTTACTTAGATGATAAATACATTGATTACGGAATTTTTCCCTTACACATATATCCATTTCCTATAAAATGTAAAGATCATATTTGTAATCATATTTTTTGAGTGGTATTTACCTATAATGATACATAATATTAATGGATACCCATTTTTTCTCCATGGGTTTATTATGTCTTGTTTATCAGGTAAATAATGATGGAAAACATACAGGAATCGGTCTTTAAAATTTATTAGAGAAATTTTATTTCTTTATTATTTTATGGTGTATTAATTAAAACAGTGAAAAATGCATATCTATGATTTTGTATAGTTGACTGGTGGTTCATGAATTATATATCCCGTGAATAACATTGGTAATTTTTTCAGATATTAAGATATCATGGTGTGTGGGAAGTGGTCATATCCAACTATTTTGATTGGTTAGATAACCTAGCCAACTATGTTATATTAAGAAGGCATGTAACCATGAAATATGCATATGATATCATGAATATATTATCACATTATTCCAATGATTCCATGATTTTACATTATGACCAATGTTTAATATATATTTATGATAATATCTTTTTATTCTACAATTCCACAAATTTTCTAATCCTTATTAAGTTATCATGTTAATCCTCATGACTCTCATGTATTTATTTATTATTAAATTGTCCCTCATTAATAATTTTTTCTATTCAATTCCAAGATTTATATTTCCTCATCTAAAAAATTAATATAATACTAATTATAACACTATACTAGTATCATGGGTGGTGATGTTTAATTGTTAATAAGGATTTATTATTTCAAATATACTGTAAAACAATTTTCATTTGGTTAGAATATTAGACAGTTATTAATTAGTAATTTTTCATATATTTATGAGAGATAAACTTAAATTTCATTGGATTTTAAATTTTTTAAACATATTATATACATAGATGTTTCCAAATGTCATTTTTTATGTTATGATTTTTAGAACTAGATCTGTGAGCATTGAAATTGGGAGGTGCTACATATTTTTTATTGTTCTTACTATTCTCCAACCTAATCATGATATTTTTTATTCAATATAACTCTTACTCACTAATACACCAATTTCAAATACACCGTATTGAATGGACCGAATGGAGTTGATGGAATTATTGTAGAAAACCCAGGAGAATCTTGATTTGGGATTTGAATACCTTAGTGTGCCAATAAGTAGTGAACATTTTCTTTTTATTATGAATAATTATTGTGTAATAGGTAATTGAAATGATAATAAAGAATTTAAAAATTCCATAATAGGTAAAAATATATTATATTATGTATATATGATTTGTTTGATAAGTTATAAGTGCTGAATTATTTTAAAGGATTTAATTTTTTTTCATTATCAGCAATTTACAGCCAGAAAGGTGGGTATACACAAGACATCATACTCTATGTGGTATATTAAATATAAATTTAATTTTATTCCATTAAGACATATTAATTCCCACAGTATCATAATAGATTTTATGAATAGGGACTTTAGATATTTCCTTGATCATTTTGTGGTTATCCTGATAGAAGTTATTAATTTATATTCTGAAAGAATTGAATAACAATGGTATCATTTTACAATTTCATTTAATTACACATGGAATGATAATATGTATCTCAAATTAAGAATTTTTTATTTATGAATGTAAAATGATTCATCCATGGGTCTTATTATCTCATGCCCAGGAATATCAGTTGGTCCTTCAATTTTAATTGTTAATCATAAAGGATATAAAAATAATTGTAGAACATTATTATTATTTTCCTGGTTCAAATGGATTATGTGGGTTATTTCATAGGTATTTTGCATGGATATATAATATAATAATAATTATTCCTCTAATGGGATACAAGTTATGTTGGAATTATTTATATTTGTAAAATATTATTGTGTTTATTGGAAGGATTGACAACACACCTTTTAGTACAATACTATGCAATGTGGTAAATTGTGTAATAAATAGTGATGTATTGAAGAAATTTATATGATGTATTATAATTGACAATAATATGGTGATAGTTTATTCTTCATAATATTTCAAAAGATATTTGAAAATTTACATGAATCACGATTTTTAATTTTTATTTGTAACGATTGTATTGAAAATATGGAGGCATATTTAGGTGGTGATAGATGAGATATATATATATATATACATCATAAGATAAATATGTAACTTTTTTTTAGAAAATATGTAAGTTATTCACTATGTAATATGGTCATTTCTCATTAATTATTATAAAATCTCAAAAGAAATCTTCTATGGGAAGAAAAATATTATGGTTGATGATCTAAATTAGACCAACCATGCTTTTTTTATATTATAAGTATAGAAGTAGATCCAAAACATATTTATTTTTATAATATGGAAATTCCAATCCAGTGGAACAGGGACATATCCTATCATTCTATGATAAATGTTCAAACGTCCATTCATGTGGGTATTAGAGAGTTGTGACAGTAATATATAGAACTAATCAATAATAGGAAAACTGATAATGATTTATATTAGGATCATGATACAATTACAATGTTCTATAATAATTTATATGAACCATAAATAATATATTTTAGCAAGGGGAATTTTTATTGTGCACATAATTCATCACTCAACATTGATCATAGATTTATAATGAAATACATAAATCTAAAATAATATTTCTTATAGGACAACATGAAATGTGATATTAAATAGTACATATGTTTATTCCTTGTATGATTGAAATTTAAAGAAAATAGGTTGAAGTATTTTGAGAATTTATATCAATTAAACATAAATGTATGGGATTCAAGAACAATTTCCATATATTTTCATACAGGACTCACTATGAGAGATAATGTTTATAATTATATTTTTTATGTAGTTTATCACCTTATGAATTCATAAACTTTTATTTATATGATATAATATTTTTATTTTGATCTAAATAATAATATAAAAATTATATAATTTTCAATACTCTAATTAATACTATAGTTAATTGTATTTTTATCATCTATGGTTTAACATGATATTATAGAGATGTATTTAGTAAGATGTGATATTGAGATTAGTTTCAATCTTACATATCATCCTATGATATTTTATTATTTTGATAAGAAAATTCAAACAGTAGAATAATTGATGAGTGACTTCACTAGGGATTAAAAAGTTATTAGGGGTCATTATATTCCCTTGGTGGAATTTTCATTACAAAATATAATTCACTGAACCATTAATATGGCCTCTTTTGAATTCATCTAAATATTGATGTTCATATTGAAATATAGAACTATTCATCCAAAAATAATATATCATTTTGGTAAAATATTCAATACCTATCAATACATTCATTGTAGAAAATTGAAGATATTTAGATATTGGAAACATTGTTACATAAAAAATTATTAAATAAAATATATAAATAATTTTACATTAAAAATAAAATGACTATAATCCATGATATACATATCATACATAAAACAATTTTTAACAACCTAAAGAAGGAAAACATTAGACTGGGAGAGCTTAGATGTATATTATTGGTAAATATCAAAGTTATCAATCAATATTCCCAATCGATAATAATAATATTATAATTATATGAGAAAATGATAAAATATTAAATTAATCATTCCAAATTAGTAATATATAATTTATCATGAACGATCGAATAATATATTTTCATAGAAATACAACAACACACTAGTATGTGGAACTATAAATAAAAGCTCTTCCATTGTAACATATCTGAAGCTTTAATGATATGCATTATTCCTTAAAATAATCATATTAAATCAATAATTTTACCAAGGTTGTAACCCCCCGACCCTAGTTACCCAGAGTTGGTGAATTACTACATAACATTGGAATGATCACAAGGAAATAAAGTCTCAAAAGACCGATCAGTTTAGTATTATTGGAAACAAGATTCATACATAAGTTCAACTTTACAACATGAAAAGAAATACAACATGAATATATTCCCTTATAAACATCCAAACCTCCAACATTCTTCCTGAAATTCACTCATAACTAACTTTTTCATATCCTAGGAAAATGAAACATAAGAAAGGGGTGATCACAAATGCTCATTAAGGTTAAGTAATACAGCATAAGATAACATAAATATTAAGCATGGTAAATAATTGAAACCACATTCCTTTACCAATAACAAACATGACTACTTTTATGGCAGGAATATGAACTGAGTAAATAATTCCATAATAACACATAATCATTGGTATTATACTAGTCTAATGACAACCTGAACTATCAATATTATATTCATAATGAAGTAATGTATAATTTCAGACATTCTGAAACATTTTTTCAAGGCCTCGGCCAAGATGTCTAAAATTGATTAAGGCCTCGGCCAAAACCATATATCAAAATGTGAAAGGCCTCGGCCAACTCCACATCGAGTTGTCTCATGAGAGCTATAGATGCATCGAGGAGCTATAGAGGGATCCTCCCATCACTTACTAAGTCCAATACATTCCTCATATAAAATGGTAGAAATATAACGTAATCATTCATATTAAAACTATAATATGAAAATTCAATCCATTAACCATAAACCATGAATGGTATAAAAATAGCACTCCCATAGTCAAAAATATCACAAAACCTTCAATACAATATGGATGTTTTATATGATAATAAATCAACTTGAAATAAACATAAAATTCATCAATGTATGTTGACATAGAAGAAATAAAAACCCTTTTTTGAGAAATATCTCTTTTTATTTTGAAATCATTTAAGATTCAAATAATTAATAATTAAAATTTTAAATTGAAAATATTCATATATGATTGTATGGGGAGCTTTGACGATATTATAATGGCTGAAAATGGCCACACCCTACGTATAAGTTAAAAAAACATTCGTACCTTAATTTTTTCAAAAAGGTCATAAAGTACCTTGTTTGGAAAACAACAGAAATATTTTTTTCAGAAAACATAATGTCAAATAAGGGTATAAATGATTTTAACCCATTTTCTAGTAAATAGTAAAAAAAATTGAAATAAATTTTTAAGAAACATGGTTGTGGATGATAAAGATGTCTCAGTAGATACTTACGTAAAAACATCCTCGGATAATAAAGAGATTGTGAAATTAACCCTTAACTTGTACCTTTCCTTGGTCGAGGGTAGGTTAACCTCTTGTATAATGGTTAAATAATTGTTATTAAATTACAAATTAATCATATACATTAATATGATATCATATATGATATTTTGACATTGTTTTGTTAATAATATCTTAGTATTATCATCGTTTCAGGTGTTAACAGATTTTTTTTCCATTATATTATTTGTTATGTGCGCCATATTTGTTATGGATGGGATGTATCTTATTCATAACTAGAATTATATCATGTCTTCAAAAATTATTTTTAATCATAAAATAAAAATTAGACTTTAATGGATACGATGGGGAATGAATCTCATCGCGTTCGGGGAGACGGTAATCCATACATATGCACGAGCAATAATATCATTCATTTGACATTAAAAAAATATATAATTGGATGGTATATCATATATAAAAAATCCTTATCATTTTATATTTATTATTTACATAAATTGAACATCAGTATTATACCCACCCAAATAATAATTTATCGAATAACAATTACACCACTACGTGGAGACTGTAAGCCGTATGTACACACATATGGCGACATGTCATTCAAATGATGGATAAAATATTGTATATGGTTATACCATATTTATAATAAAATCACAGTATAGAGAATATACTAGAGTTATTATTTTATAATGGAAACAACAAAGAAAGAGGAAGTGGAAGAAGAAATGTACATGAAAGTGGTGATGAAATATTTATCTCTTCTTCGGGTTCATCCCTTTGATTTGATCAAAATGGATCCTTAGGTTGGCTTTCTAAATAATGTAAGGCCTCTAAGATGAAGGGAGGACAGTTGACAGGGTATTTGGGAAGGGGTTGGCCGAGCCAAATCACTTTTAAGGTGTGAATTAGAGAGAAGGGGGAGTGCCCTTTTATAAGAGGGGTGAAGGGAACCTTAGGAAAAGATAGAAATATTATTTTATAATAAAATCATTTTCGGTTATAATTTCTCCAAAATGTATTATTTAATGGCTAATATGGGGATGGGTTTCAAACTACTCAACCAATAGGTTTTAAACATGTTTGGTCACTATATTGACCTTATCTATTTTTATTTAACTCTTAGTTAAATATGTTGACATTTACCATGTCTCTTTGTATTTTTATATTATATGGTTAATAGACCGACTATATACATCCAAAATAATCCCAAGTGGTTAATTAATGATACACCTATCAGTAAATATGTTTTATGGCCGATACATAGATTTCTAGGAATAAAATATCATTTAATAATATAATATTTGTTATAAATACTCATTTATGTCAATTTTGACAATATTTTGTATTTTGTTTTTAAAGAAAAATTATTACTTAAAAAAATTAATCTAACCAACCCAAATATGTCATATTTACCTAGAAAATTATTTTAATGCATAAAAATTCTCAAATTACATTTATTTGTATATTTATAAAATTAATTATTTTAACATTTCATTAATTAGGTAATTACTACATCATCAATGTGTCATAAATAAATATAATTATTTAATGTCTAAAAATTATAAAAAAAATACCATTATGTAGGATATATTTTTATATTTATAATTAATATTTATAGTCTAATTATCTTATGTATAACCCTATATTAAAAATGGTTTAGTTATTAAAAGATTATTTTAACACTTTTAACACTTATTTGAATTAAAAAACAATAAATGTCCTAATCTAATCGAAGTGGAGATAAAGGATCATATTTTATTCCTAAGGTTTTTTTGTCGAATTAAACTTATCCAACAAAATTAGGACATGTTTTATGGTAATAATAGTTTCATTTTTACCCGTAATTACCCTATTTACTTTTAACCATGGTAAATATAAGTAAAAAGTTATTATTCAGAAAAAATTAATTTCATATTATTGAACCAAATTTTACATACTGATATCAATTATGTCTCTTATATTTTTGAAAATAAACTCACATAAGTAGTAAAATAATGTTTTATGTGAACTTACAAATACTCCTAAGAGGTGAGTAAAAGACACTAAAAAGTTCAATAAAATTTTTATATAACTAAAATTATTGTAAAATGACTCCAATTAATTAAATTGAACTTAAAGAGGTATTATATATCTATTTTAAAATAAGATAAATTAAAAGAAAATAAACAACTATTTAAATAAAAATTATGTTTTAAACTATAACTCATTGTTTTCACTATTCATCAAAAAATGAATGTTTTCAAAAAAATACCAAAAATTCACCTTAAGCTAATTTTTGTTTTCAAAATTAAAAAATTAATTTTATATTACCAAATTCAAAACATATTAATTTCATTTTTTAATTTAAAATTAATTTCTGTTGTCAAAACAAAAAAGCGTATTTTAATTAAATAATAACTACCAAAAGAATGAAACTTGTTTATGTCCAATTTCAAAGTGAAATTACTTACAATAACCAACATTAGATTAAATGGTAAAAATATAATCTAATCATACTTCCAAACCATTAATATTTACAATATAACATTAAAAATTATTTTTATTAAAAAAAATTAGTTAAAATATATAATTTTTTACTATTCACTCAAATATGAAAGTTATTAGAAAAACACCAAAAAAAATTTGAAACTAAAATATTATGTCATGATTCTAAAGAAGAATTTTATTCTATCAAATTTAATATATAACTATTTCAAATATTGGATTTAAAAAGGGTTCTTCATTAAAAGGCGGTAAAATTTCATTTTATGAAAAATACTTCTTTTATCGGAAAAAAGATGAATTTGTTCATACATTATGCATATGAAAATAATAATATAGATTCTAAAATTATAAGGATTATATAAATTTCAAAATTCATTTTAAACTATTCATAACTGCTTTTGAACCTCTAGTTAGGTAAGTCATAGTGCACTAGAATTCGGTGTTGCGTATAGTGCAAGTTATTGGATTACATTGAAGAAATAACGTATTTTGAAATTTTGGGGTGTTACATTGTTTCCTAGTTTAATAAATTTCATCCTCATATTTTGAAATTGTTTTTTGAAAATAAATGGATTAAAATAGAAAATACCTTTGTGGGAAAACCCACATCATATTTTCGGTTATTAAAATTTATACTTAATAAGAGGAAAAAGGAAATGAAAGGGTCACCACAAAATTATGATATTGATTATGAGAAAAATGGTGGAAATTAGAGGCACATAATTGGAGGAAAAACTTATATATTTATAGGGAGTGATTAAGGTCATCAATCTCAAAAAATTGTAAAATTGATGGCTTCAAACCCATCAATCAATGATGATTTGAAATACCATCGGTTCAAAAAAACCTAAGGTATTAGGATAACACATTTTTATTTTTAAGATCCCTTCCCTAAATTTTAAGAATTAATTTACCCATATAAATAAAGGGAATATTATATATATATATATACTTGACAATTATAGTTTCATCCTTGAACTAATTCCTACCACAAACTCATCATTCACTATAAAAATACTCTATTTATCTTGATTTCATATGGTTAAAAAATGAATTTATAATTCATCTATCAGACCTTTATAAAAATTTAGACTATACAATCCAAGGACTTTATGTAGTCTAGTGTTAGGCGATAAATCCCAATTTCACTATGGTTTTGGGTTCTATTCCAGCAGCTGTGTCTAATGAAATGGATTTTCACATGGTCTTTGTGTTATCCTTTTTATAACATCCCCAAAATAACCTTAAAAATTGTTTCCAATTTCAAACATAATCTATTCTGACCATTATAATTAACCAAAATAATTCTATCCAAACTCACAGTCCAAAATTTATAAGTATTTTAAACACAATTAAGATGCTTTTTTCCATGTAATAACATATAAACACCTTCATCATTTATTCTTTTAAAACATTGCAACATCCTGAATTACCATAAAACCTTATTGATTACGGTCATGCTCCCTTTTTCCTTATATAATACTGGATATACTTCTTTTATCGAAAAATTTTGTAATCTCTAATGATGATGGAATATAAAAATAATTAATCAGTTTCATGGTAATCAGTAATATCCAATATAAATTATCCAAATCAATCATGTATTTTTCCAAAAATCACTACCTCGGTATGAGAACCATATTATGGTTTATCTTTCTCTTAACAATATATTTTCCAAAAATTTAACTTTCTATTGAGTCACTTTTCTTGGTTCCACACAATCTCATGTTCTTAATGAAAAATTACTATAGTACAATCTTTATATACTCTATAATTCTTGTAACATGTACATCATTAATACAATAATCAAATGAAACAACACATTAATAACAACGTAAGATATCTAGTCATTCCTATTCATATTTTATAGTATAATAACTTTATTATTATCCAATATCAGCATTAGGGGTACACTCTGATGATTTGTACATTGATTCTCATAGTTTCCCAACTCCTTGAAGATGAAGCATTGTACATTTGAATCCTTTTTCCCAGCCTTACAATCATGTAGTCAGTGTCCTTTTTCTCTAAACATATAACAAAATTCCATTCCCTTTAATCATTTACCAAGATGATTCTTTCCACTTTTATCACATATGGGAAAATCCTTCTTTCCATTATTCCATTTATCCATCGTTCTCTCTACCATCCCTTTCATCTCTTGCTTCCCATTAAATCCATAGGACATAGATAATTCTCTACTTATCTCATTAACACGTGATATTATTTCGTCATATTTTGAGAATTTGTGGGAGACTATTTACCTTCTATGTTTTGTCTTAATACCAAGAAACATTTGATCATTCTTATTATTTGGGCCGTACATATTTCTGGAGTTACCATTCCTTCAATTGTGTGCCATTTCTAAACAATGGCATAAACTAAGTCAGTTTATAAATCACAATGATTAATTTGAAACTTGTAAAATACCAAACGTAAATTGAAAATTTTATGGATATAATATATAAACATAAAAAAATTCATTGAGAAAGTATTTACTCCTATATAATTCATAATGGATTTTAATGAAAATGTGAATTACCCTAAGCATATCCCCCAGGAGTGTTGTAACCAAGAGTGCAGTAAGGCCTACTGTCATGCACCGGTTCCCATTCGAGTCTAGATCAAAGCGATGTTTTCAGTTTTTACCCCTAGCTACATCTGTGACAAAGTTACCACTACTAGCTCGTATCTAGAAAGGGATTTATTGTTTAGAAAACTCACAAAATATATACAATAAAATAATTGGAGCAGGTTATTCTATAATAATTTTCAATGTCTATCTTAGGATAATGTGATCTAATTAGACTTTATCTAAATATAGTTTCCAAGGTTTGTACTAAATTCCCTCTAATACCAACTATAACACCCCAACCCTAGTTACCTAGAGTTGGTTCATTATTACATAACATTGGAATGATCACAATGAAATCATGTATTGAAATACCAATCAGTTTAGTATTATTGGAAATAATATTCATACATAAGTTCAACTTTACAACTTGAAACGAAATACAACATGAATTTATTCCATTCGAAACATCCAAGCCTCATAGATTATGCCTGAAAGTCACTCATAAATAACTTCTTCATATCTTGGGAAAATAAAACATAAGAAATGGGTGAGCTCAAATGCTCAGTAAGGGTATGTAATACAGTAGAAGATAACATAAATACTAAGCATGGTAAATAATTGAAACCTCATGCCTTTACCAATAATATACATGAATACTATTATGGGATGAATATGAGCTAAGTAAATAATTACATAATGAAACATAATCATAGGTATTCTACTAGTCGAATGACCACATGAACCGTCAATATTATTTTCATAATGAGGTAATGTATAATGTTGGATGTTCTGAAACATTTTGTCAAGTCCTCAGCCAAGACGTCTAAAAATGATTAAGGAATCTGCCAAAACCATATAACAAAATGGAAAAGCCTTCATCCAATTCCACGTCTAGTTGTCTCATTAGACCTACTGATGCATTGGGGAGCTATAGCGGGCTCCACCTGTCACTTAATAAGTCCAATACATTCTTTATATGAAATGGTTGAAATATAACATAAACATTTGTATTAAAACTAGCATACGAAATGTCAATACATTAACCATTAACCCTGATTTTTATAAAAATAGCACGTCATAGTCAAACGTATCACAAAACCTTCAATAAAATATGTATGTTTTGTATCATAATAAATCATCTTCAAATAAACATAAAATTCATCAAATGATGTTGACATAGATGAAATCAAAACCTTTTTTAGAGAAATATATCTTTCTATTTTTAAATCATTTATGTTACACATAATTATAAAGAAAATATATATTTTGAAAATATTCTTATAATCTTTTAAAGGATTATTTGACGATGTTATAATGGCCAAAAATAGCCGCACCCACCGTATAAGTTAAAAAAAATTCATACCTTAATTTTGTCAAAAAGGTCATAATGTACCTTTTTTGGAAAACGACGGAAAGATTCATTTCAGAACAAATAAGGTAAAATAATGGTATAAATTAATTTAACCCATTTTCTAGTAAATAGTAAATTTTTTAGAAGTACATTTTTATGAAACATGCATATGGATGATAAAGATGTCCCAGTATATACTTACGTAAAAACAACCTCAGATAATAAAGAGATTGTGAATTAACCCTTACCATGTACTTTTTGTTTCTTGTGGGTAGATAAAACTCTTATATAATGGTGAAATAATTGTTATTAATTTATTCAAGAATCATATATAATAATATGATATCATATATGATCTTTTAACATTGCTTTGTTAATAATATCATAGTTTTATCAACGTTTCGGGTGGTAACAGATTCATTTTCCTTTATATTCATTGTTATGTGAGTCATATTTCTTATGGATGGGATGTATCTTATTCATAACTAAAATGATATCATGTCTTTAAACATTAATTTTAATCATAAAATGAATATTATTCTAGAATGGATATGATGGGGAATGCATCTCATCGCATTCATGGAGACGATAATCTAAAAGTACGCGCGAGCAAAAATATCATTATTTTGAAATTAAAATAATATATAATTGGATGGTATATCATTTATAAATTTTTTTATCATGTTATATTTATTATTTACATTAATTACACATCATTATTATACCCACCCAAATAATGATGTATTGAATAACAATTACACCACATCGTGGAGACGGTAAGGCGTACGTATGCATGTATGGTGACATGTCATTTAAAGGATGGATATAATAATGAATATGGATATAAAATATTTATAATAACATCACAGTATATATAATATAGTAGAGTTGTTTTTTTATAATAGAAACAACGAAGAAATAGGAATTGGAAGAAGAAAGGAAATTGAAATGGGTGATGAAATATTTACCTCTTCTTCGGGTTATTCCTTTTGATTTGATCAAAAGGGCTCCATAGGATGGAATTATGACTAAAGGAAGGCTTCTAAGATGAAGGTAGGACAGTTGAGAGGGTATTTGGATAGGGGTTGGCCCAGCAAAATGGATTTAAAGGTGTGAATTAGAGAGAAGGGTGTGTGCCATTTTATATGAGGGGTGAGGGGCACCTTAGAAAAAAGCAAGAAATATTATTTTATAATAAAATAATTATCGGTTTATAATGGCTCCAAAATGTATTATTTAATGTCCAAGATGGGGGGTGGGTCATAAACCACTATACCAATATGTTTTAATCAGTTTTAGGTCACTATATTAACCTTATCTTTTATATTTAAGTCATAGTTAAATAGTTTGACATTTACCATGTGTCATTGTATTTTTATATTATATGGTTAATAAACCTACTATATACATCCTAGAGAACCCCAAGTGGTTCATTAATGATACACCAATCATTATATAAGTTTTTTGGCTGAACCATATATTTTTAGGGATAAAATATCAATTAATAATACAATATTTGTTTTAAAAATGCTTTTATGTCAATTTTGACACTATTTGGTATTTTGTTTTTGCAAAAAACATAACAAAATTATTACATAGAACATAATTCATCAATACAACCAAAATTTGTAATATTAACCTATCAAATCAGTGGATTTAATAAAAAGTCTCAAATTACATTTATTTGGATATTTATAATATCAGTAATTTTAATATTTCATTAATTAGGTAATTACTGCATCATCATGGTGTCATAAATAAATTTAATTATTTAATGTCTAAAAATTATAAAAAAATTACCATTATGTAGTAAATTTTTTCATATTTCTAATTAATATTTATAGATTAATTTATCTTATTTATAATCCTTTATTAAAAATGTATTATTTATTAAAATTTTATTTTATCAATTTTAACTCTTCATTGAATTAAATAATAATAAATGTCCTAATCTAAATCAAGTAGACCTAAATGATCATATTTTATTCCTAAGGTTGTTTTTGGTCGAATTACACTTATCCAATAAAATTAGGACATATGTGAGGGTAATAATAATATCATTTTTACCCTTAATTACCCTATTTACTTATAACCATGGTAAATAAAAGTACAAAGTTACTATTCACCAAAAAGTATTTTCATCTTATTGAACCATATTTTACATAATGATATAAACCATGTCTCCTTGATTTTTTAAAATCAACTCACAGAAGCGGCAAAATTATGTTTTATGTAAATTTGCAAATGCTCCTAAGAGGTGGGTAGAAGATAGATAAAAGTTCAATAAAATATTTATATATCTAAAATTATTATAAAATGACTCAAATGAATTACATTGAACTTATATATTTATTTTATATCAGTTTTGAAATAAAACTAATTAAAATAAAATAAATAATTATTTAAATAAAAATTCGGTTTTAAACTATAACTCATAGTTTTTCACTATTTAATAAAAATTGAATGTTTTCAGAAAAATACAAAAAATTCACCCTAAAAAATTGTGATATTCCAAATTAAAAAATGAAGTTTATTTTAATAAATTAAATTCATGGAAATTTCATTTATTAATTTAAAATAAATTCCCTTTGTTAAAACAAAAAAGCATAATTTTAAGAAATAATAACTACCAAAAGATTGACACTTGTTTATTCCAATATCAAATTGAAATTACATTCAATGACCAAAATTGGATTAAATGATAAACATATAATCCAATTATACTTCCAAACAATTAAAATTTATAATTTAACTCTATAAATTATTTTGATTAAAACAAATTTCAATTAAAATAAAGTATTTTCTACTATTCACCAAAATATAAAAGTTATCAGAAAAACAACAAATATTTATTAGAACTAAACTCTTATGTCCCGATTCTAAAGAAGAAGTTTATTATATAAAATTTATTTTATAAAAGTTTGAAATATTGGATTTTAAAAGGGTTCCCCATTAGAAGGTGGTAACATTTCATTTTATGAAAAATACTTCTTTTATCTAAAAAAAGATGAATTTGTTCTTATATTATGTCTGAGAAACCTATAATATGGATTATAGAATTCTAAGGATTATATAAAGTTCACAATTTAGTCAATATATTCATAACCACTTTTGAATGGCTAGTTAGGTATTTCGTGGTGCGCTGGAACTCGGTATTGTGTATAGTGCATGTTATTGGATTACATTGAAGAAATAACGTATTTTGAAATCATGGGGTGTTACATTGGTACACTATAAATATTGTAATGGTGGATATTGTCACATAATGGAAATTTTTTCCTGATCATTTCCATTATTTTCTATGTAGTAACATCATTCCAATTAAATAATTCATCAATTAGGTGTTTATTGAGTTCATATTCTCTTATGATGTATTTAACATCATAATCCCTTAATAGTTTCTCAAATTTCTCATCACTATCCAATATAATGGAAAGTCATAATGGACCCACCTATCTATGGATTATAGTGTTACCACACATCCTTGGAATCTAATGGAATCAATGAACATCAAATCTAGAAAAATTTAATGTATTCAATTATATCAGGATTACATTTATCATTATATCAAATGTAACCCATAGAAAATAAAAGGCTTTTAAAAGAATTTCACATTATAATAATAGACCGTCCAAAAAAGTAATGATAGTAACATTAACACATGTCCCTAATAAATGATCATAAATATCAATGTATATTTACAAATTTCGAAATACAAATAAAAATATCATTGAAGAATATATTTAGGGAAATACAATTTTCATTTCAATAAAACATAATTAAAATCCATAAATTTCTAAAATATTAAAAAAAACATTTTACATTCTTATGATCTAAGGAATCATTTAATGAAAGCTTCTTAAAAAATGTATTAATGACTACATTGAAATATTCATTTTAATCCATCGGAAAATTTAAAATATTGTTAAAATGTACAAATATAATCATAATATATAAATATTTCCTACCAAAATCATGAATATAATATGGTCATTCATGTAAAGATGATGAATATAATAGAAAACAATTTTTTTTTCATGTAAATATTCTTTTAGTAACCCATGTACATAATATTTTGAAATGAAAATAAGAATTCATATATAAAAAATAACCATGTTTGAAGTGAAATATATGATTTGGAAGAGTTATATCTGATAATTTCAACACTATAATTTATAAATAAAAATAAGTACAAATTATATTGTATTATATGAACCCTAAAACATTGGATAATTTTGATTCATGACACTCATGAAATTGAGAAAATAAAATGAAAATTTTAATAAATGAAAATATGGATATCTATGATACAATATATCAATGGTTCTATATATACACCTCATAATATAATATAGTTTTTTACATTACATATGTCCCAACGAAGAGAATTCCAGATGATAAATCCTTACCAGTTTGATAACATTTGAATAAATCCCCCTTCGATCATTTAAGTTTATTGTCAATTTTTATAAGGTCATATAAAAGGATTATATTTTATTAAATTCAAAAAATATATATACACCTCATAAAAATAAATTTGATTATAATATCAAACATATATCTATGAAATTCATTTGAGCTGATAAACACTTTCGACTTTTGTAATTTTAAAATTGAATAGAATTTGAATCATAAAAATTATTTTTTTATATAAATACTTTCCATTAAATATATTAGTATCGAAATATAATTCTTTTGGTAGTATATAGACTATATAATTAAAAAGTTTGTGAATAAAATTATAAAATATCTAAATGAATATTAATTGATATGAAACCCTTACATCAATACTTTCATGAATTATTAATGTTATAACCCCAATATAATAAATTTTAAATTAATATAATTATCTTATAGAATAATATTCATTCCTATAATTACATAAATTTTTTAAATATAATATCTTATCGGTCATTTCCATGTAATCATTCTTTATCGACATCATTTAATGTGTTTACTACAGCATTATTCATGTACATTTCAGAATAGTAGTTAAGGTCCTTGAATTTTTATTAGGGTTATTGCATTTAAAATATTCTATCTAAGATATAAATATCATATATATTAGTTATATATATTTATAAAAATTTAATAAAATTTGTGATGAATATATAATTTCATCTCTACATTGAGAAAGTTGTCTTTACATAAGCATGAGTGATGATTCCAATTTTGTGTTGATAAAATTAAATAATTATAAATATTAAATATAAATTACATAGTAATTATTATGAAAAATATATATTACATAATTATTAATTCTATCATAATGACTAACCAAAAATTTTGGGGCTGTAAAATGAATCATATCACTTTGTGCAGGCATTAGTACATAATTATGCACAAGTGATACATTCATCATCCAATTAATTCATAATTTTTTGTAATTGGTTATTGTGTAGCCATAATAGAATATAACTATATTGGTGATAGTGCATTAATAATATTTCAATTTAGAAACAAGTTTATATTAATTTAAAAAATGAATACTGTTTGTTAGAATCTATGTATCTTCCTTGAGAGTCATCGTTTAGCTTAAACTATATTCCTAGAAGGATTGTGATTAGGAGATGGATGTGATATCTATGACAAATTGAAGTATTCTAAGAATAAATTCTTTTAGGTATATTTGTTGATACAGTCATAAATGGTGTTAATGATGGATGATAAGGGGTTACCTTTTAAAAGTGTTGAGGGGGACGAGAAAAGAAATATTGTAAAATATTTCAATATTAAAAGTCCAATTTCATGGGATTCCTACTAAAAATAGACCAATAGATGATAGTAGGTTAAATTAATTTTTTAATATTCACAAAATATTATTATTATAATTTAATGGGTTGAAATCCTTTATTTATATATTTCTTTAAGCACCCGTAAACATGTTTTAAAATTACCTATCATAAATATTTTTTATTATTTTAGGTACATCTAATTAACTAAAATTAAAATTATACAATATCATTATGTTACATATGAATTATCAAAATACGGATTCCATTTTACAATATTCAATTTATTTATGAGGTAGAATTTGGTATTATATAAGCTCCCAACCTACTATGAAAACATGTTTCAAAAAAATGAATATATAATAATAAAACATAATATACAAACTTTTCGATCCCTATAGTTACCATCTGATGGATTTTAAAATATTTTATTTTTAAAATGATATATATGAATTTAATTAAATTAATTATTCAATATATTTCATAGTAATTTTTTTAATAAATATCTCATTACTCATAAGAAAAATAATTTTTATAAAAAATTGGTTTTAACCAAAAAAAATTCATTTACTATAATCAAGTATAATGAGGGTTCATAAATAATTAATGAGGTTATTTTAAATTAAATAATTTATATTTATAGTATTATAAAATTCTATACATAATTTTTTATTTGATAGAAAATAAATGCCAGTTTAAATAATTGTCAGGATTATTCAATATCTGATGATAAATAAATTTTATTAAAAATCATAATAATTCACCCTATAATAGTATTAAAATTCAGGTTTATAAAATTATATTCATTTAATCATATAATATTTATAAAATATAATAAATTATTTATTATTTTATTTTATGAAATTGTTATTTGTTATTGTAAATAGTATCTTTATTAATATAATGATATTAATGAAAATTGATTAATTATTTATAAATATATACCTAATACATTTACAGTAATTAAATCCATTTAAATGTTATTTCAAAATGTGGTTATTAATATTCATACATAACAATTTAATGGAATGGTTATAATTTCCTATAATATCCTGGTTCATATTGACTCGGGGTTCCATGTAAGTTAGTTGAACAAATAACACAATTTTAATCCAAATTAAATACTTATAAAAATTAGAGGAATTATATTATACAAACCAAAAAATGAAATTTTACAATGATAATCCATAACTATGAATGAAAAATATGACGTCAAATTTTATTCATAATAATCATTGGTTCCTGGTAGATTAATTAAACATGTGATTAATTTGTTAAAAATTAACCAAGTGGGTAGACATTTCAATAGAAAATTATCACTATGATCCTGTATTTGAACTGGTTCCTCAAAAAATAAATTTTATTCCTAGTTTTTTATCTAGTGTTTTCAATACATATGAATTCTTAGGTATGTATATCCATAGGAGAAATACATGGAACAAATCATGACTATGAGATTATTCTGATGTGAGGGCCAAGTGAAAAGATTTCGCATCGATAATATAATCAATATTGAAATGACCAATATACATGGGGATCAAAATTTCATACAATATGATTCATATAAACTTTTATCTTGTAAAAAAAATTTGGATTAAATTTTCACCATCATTAAATTCCAGATCTCACCAATAATTATAGTACTATTCTATCAGCTATTAGCGGTTGTTATATAATGGTGATGGATCCAACTATCTATTTAATATCCTAAAATATCTTGAGACACAATTGATTTATTTTGAAAACTTCATTATAATATATAAATGTTATACAATTTTTTCCAAAGAGTTATTCATGAGTATCCTTCTGAATTTTCAAGTGATGTTTATTATTTTAATAGAATTCATCTACATAACAGTATTGGTACAAAAAGTCACTAAATTAGTTAGATTTGGGTAATAAAACATCCTATACTGTTAGAATGGGGAAATAAGACTAAATATATGTTTAAGGATGACAATCAATACTGAAACACACATCCATATCTAGATAATCATGAAGACATATCATGAGAATCTTGGTAATCATCTGTTGATGATCATAAATTATATAATACAGTACCCTTGGAACCATAAAAATTAATTAATATATATCCTAGAATCATGATAATGTTTAAAATATTCTAATATAGTAATGAGCTTTGATAATATTGTATGTTATTCATTGATAACAAACATACCTGTATTGATATTAGATATTTTGGGGGGTCCAATTGACAAAATATATGGTGATATTTTTCCATTTCGAATTGGTATGGGTAACTCTTGTAACATACCTTTGAATTCAGTCTACTATAGTTAAAATTATGATATATTAAGAACACATATATATTCTCTTCAATTTTAGTCTTCATATTGTCCCACAAGAAATAAATATTCGGATATTGATACGTATACATTCAACACAGATGAACAGATAATGATGATCTATGTGATTCTTACAATGTATCCTTCTAAATGTTTTGTATTAATGTGTCACACACCCCATTCTTAAACCATATAATTACTTCATAATAACTTTTTTTCTAAGTATCATTTTCACCCTCATTTATAACTCTATATACTAATAGTCTTCCTCTTTAATCTACAAAAGGATATATGTAGGATCCCCCATTTGAGAAAATATATCTATCATCTTCCTATATTATTTCATGGGATATACTTTAAAATTATAAAATATATCATATTTTCTGATTCCCATCAGTGAAAAGATAGTATAAGAAATTGAATAAAAGAATCATCCACCATGTTTGAAATCATATTGTGGTATGTTATTAAGTCGTCATAATCATTAACAAACTCTAAATACATTATCGGAACAATGTTATACAATATATTGGTGAATATGTATTATATTTTCTTAAATAGTATATATATAACAACATTCTACACACTAATAGTTATTTCATATTATTAAGGAACTGATATCCCCTGGTAACTCCATGTCATGAGTTTTGTAATATTTATCTTCAATATTCAATTGATGTGAAGCATAAGAACTCACTATAACATTCTATGTGAGAACACATAATGGAACATTGTTTTATGCATAAATATTAATCATAAAACAATCTATATAATAAGGTATTGTGAGAAGAGTTTCAGTAACCAACCTTCACTACATTCATGTTAAATTATAGTCATATTGAACCTTATATTGAACATAAATCTAATTATGGATTCTGTGGTGTTTTGATTTGATATATTTGATATTTCCTTCACAAAAAAATGATAAAATCAAATAAAATACATGAAAACAATATAATTTAGTAACAATAGTTCTTTTTGGATAATATCCAATTAATGTTGTCATTTTCCCTCCATTGATATACCATCTCTTGGGATTATATTACTAGATTAGTAAATTTCACATAGACAATTTTTAGAATTGGAAAATTTTCCATACATATTCTCATTGTCTATGGTTTTTAGTAGTATCATAATATTATCATAAATCTATTTATTTTTCTATAATGAAATATAATTTTATAAGAATGTATATGTAAAATTGATCAATGTATTCTCTAATGACTCGATTCATTTAATCCATGATAATATAGGGGGAACATTAAAACGAATTAGCATCACTATAAATTCAAATTGTTTATACCTCGATTGGAAGTATATATTTCATATGTCTTCACCTTTTGACCACAATTTATTGTATCCATATTAAATATCAATGTTTTAATAAAATTGAGAACCTCTTAATTAATCGAAAAAATTCAATACTTATTGGTCTATATATATGATTTATCATGATTTTTTAATATTCATGATATTGATTTTATATTTTCATGGAAATATCAATACAATTAAAAAATAAGTGGTGTAAATCATAGTGGATTAGATTTTTGAATAAATATTCTAATAATATAATCTTAGAGTTTCATATTCAATTCCTATAACTGAGTTTTGATCATTATATATGGATTCAATGAGATTTTTGCTGCACTAGGTACATGTACGATTTAAAACATTACATCACAATTAAAAGGAAACTAGGAATCTATTATTGAAATAAATCAATAAACTGCCATAAAATATTCAAATCATCAATGTTTAGATGCTCCCAAACAATTCATAATAAAAACAACATTTTAAATGGAATCGATAACAATGTAATTGATGTAATTTATAGAGGATGTTCATATTTATCCCTTCACTAATAGACATTATTAGGTTGGTTTAGAATATAAAATATTAAATCCCTTAATTTAAAATTGTTATGAGTTACAAATAATAAATTTAAATACATTCCCATAATTGTATCAAACTCATCTAGTGGTATTATTTCAAAATTTTTAAGAATTATATTTTTAAAATCATCAATTTGGAAGAAACACACAATGTTAATGTGATCAACTTACCATTTAGTGAATTTACTAATATTTCAACATATAATCATTGAGTATATAATTTCAAACATTATGATAATTTTTATGACCTATGTGAGTGAGTATAACCAAAAAAATGTATCATATCTAGAGTGGATACACCATTCAAATCATAATCATCCAATCCTTTTGAAAATGGTGATTGACGGATATTTCCCTTTTCCCATGGAATTATTTGGTTACAGAAGAAAATAATCATCATTAAAAAATAGATTCATTGAATTTTTTTACATAAATGGAAAAATCCTTCCATGTGAAGAATTAGTGTGTGGAAGTTTCATTCTATTGATTTTCTTCATTGCTCTTTTCTTTATCGAGTCTCATCACATGACATTTTAACTATTTTACTCTGTCAACTTCCTTTTAGAACATAAATAACATACATCACCCATCTTAAAAATTTAACCCATGTTTTATTCTGTGATTTTATAATAAAGTATAGATTATCTAATTCACTTTATTATTTTAGTTATTAGAATTTTAATTTAATTTAATTTTTCTTTCCTTATGAAAGACAAAAGATTTATTGGTGACTTTAATCACCATCACTACAAATATTGTAAATAAAATTATTTTTATGCCTCCAAATATATCATTTATAAAATTGCTATAAAATAAATTATTTTATTCTAATAAATAAATAATCAATATCATTGTATGAATCAATGATAATAATAGAAATAATCCTCACTTGTCGAGTATTAAAATCATTATTTATATCAATTTATTAGTAATCCTTATCTATTATCTCATATATGTCCTTTTCCACATTCATAAATACTATAAGGAGGATTTGTTTAATGAAATATATATCATAAAATATATAACTCACTAGAATAAATTTCATCTTATTTCCTTTTATTCACTAAAAGAGACTACCTTTGATATAATTCAATTTCAAAATGAAAACAACGTATGATAATATTATAATATTCATATAACTAGATAATGAATATTATATTTCAAATCGTAATAATAAATTTAATATAAATTAGTGGATCATAAAAGAAATTAAATGTAGATTATGTTTCATCATGTTGGAATGGACAATATTTTTTTCTACCCAATATCTACTCAAATGTCCATTATGATTCATGTCTTGAAAATATTTCATATGAATAAGAACAAAATTCGATTAATGGTTTCTGTGTCGTCCCCCATCCTCATTGGCTTGAGGAAAAAGTGGAATGTCACTTGGCCTTAAGCAATATCCCTAAGGCACCAAAGTATAGAAATAAGTTCCATGGGATTCATTAATATGTGGCGGATGATTTTCCCATTGAATTAAAACAGACAACCAAATAATCCAATAAAAAATACTACTACATGATTTATGATAAAAAATTTAAAATAAACGTAAAATAAATCAATTTATATAAAAACCAAGTATTCAGAGAGTAAAATATGGGAAGACTATTAAATATCAATTTATACAATGCAATACAAAAAAAACTCAATGAAAACTACATTACTCCATGCACCAACATGTTTATGCTCCACTCCAGAAAAAATCCCATGTATCACTATGAACAACAATATAAATTTAATTGTTAACCTATTAAAGTTTCATGATAAAAAATATGGAAAGGACCCATAGAGACAAATTAGGGGTGAGTAATGAAACTCAGTAGGATTTCCCTAAATGACTTCCCAACTCACATGACTAGGATAGAACACGTTTTCACATTTATTTAAAAAAAATATTACAAAAAATATAAAATATTTTATATCATATTATAAACAAGCTCTAATGTAAATAAGTTCTCTTAAACATCCTCATGTTCCAAGGAAATATAGAAAAAATGTTATTTATCCATTTTCTCATTTTTTTCTTGTTGTCAAAGCCCTTTCCATTTCACATACACACCCTTATCACCACATCTATAAAATATTTGAGTTACCATTGATTGTGGAAATTGGCATCCATAATCAATCTATTTGATGGTGGTACTTCATGAACATTATTTATCACATCCCACACATGCATTACTATTTAATCCATATCACATGTCGATATAAAAATTCCAAATCCAATTCAATAAAACAAATCTATTATTGAAAACCATAACCACAAACCACTTCAATACAAACATCCTTTTTATTAAAAACCATTTTCCAAAAAACCATTTCAATAAAACCCTACATTATTGAAATACATTTTCCATGAATCAAAACTAAATTACCATTTTAAAAGTATCATTTTAAAATAATGATACGAAATTCACATTTTTCCAAAACACCCAATTTTACATAATACCATAAACTACCACCAAATAATGTTTCGAACAATCATTGCAAAAATAATATAAGATACATTTCAAAAAATAAAATAAAATTTATATTTATATTTCATGTTATTTATAGAGTATTCTAGAGTGAATACACCTACAACAAAAATTATTTCAAAAACAAATAATGACACTAAAACTCAATCATATCCTATTTGAATCTCCAAATAAAACCATAGATTTCATCCCATATCATTAAAAATATAAATATAATAATATTTGGTATTAAAAACAAAAATATATCAACATAAGAACTATATTTGAGAAATTTACATATGGAAATATATAGATATAATAGATCCCATGAAAAAATACTATAAACATTGACTTACCAAAAAATCTAGGGTACAATAAACTACGAAATTCCTATGGATCACTTTCAAATCAGTGGAGAATGGATTCATAGCCCAATAGATGGATAAAATGGCTTTATGGTTGGTTTGGGGAAATAAGAGCAGTCATACCCCTATCCAATCCTAAATCCACTTTTTTGGATTTGATTTTTAAATAGGGCAATGTTAGGTGCATGGTTACGAAAGCCATGTGTTAACCATTCCTCAACTACCACCTAAAAGAGGAACCTAACAAGATTGTTTCACCTTATTAAAAAACCCACGCAACAACTATATGAAATACCATTATCAATCATTTTACGATTTATCCTTGGGATCCACAAAATTTTGACAGGCCATTGGCCTTATCGTGCACTCTCCCCTTAGGATATGATTGATTGTGAAATATTTCTTGTATGATTTTCTTGGCTTCCACAAATAGTTCACATGTTGTGAAACTTTAGAAAAGACCCATAATATTTCATAAGTAATAAAAAACATCAAAACCATCACCCGAACACATTATATATATAAATAGCATATATTAAGAGTTAATTACATGAAACCTGGGGTGATTCATTCTCTCCACCATTGGCCTCTGCGTCATTAGAATGGAGAAAAATAGAATTTACATATAAGAGTTGTGACATTGCATGATCTTTAACTTATCACATTTCTGTGTATCTTCTGGTGTCTAATAATGTTTCCATTAAACCCAAACATGGCCAATTATTTTGGCATACAATACATTCTATTTTTATCCACAATCCCCATATGAATGTGAAACAATGAAGTGTATAGCTCTTGATCATTGTGATACCATCAAATCACATGTTTAGAATTATGTTGATACTTTAACAATTGAGATATATTAAATTCATTTTACACATCACTGAACTATGGTGGCAGTACCAACTAATATTCCACTTCACCAAATCATTCAATTATGGATAATGTTCAAATTTATTACGGAGATAACTTTCCATGTTTCCAAATAATGATGATGTACAAGCCTTAAGAATCCCTAGGAACACATGATCACTCACCTAGGATTAAAAATTCCATCAATGATCATTCACATATGATTTCTGAAGAACTTGAGCCCTCTCCATCCATTTCCAGATCAATCGGTTCTTCTATATTGTTTCTTAGAAAAGGATCATTACAACTAGTGAAGTCCCAATGGTTTCCACCAAAAAAATTTGTGAATGACATAGACACCATTATAATTCCTCAAAATGAGCCATATGTATCGAATCCAGAAAACTTTTGTTATAAAAGAACACCTAAAATAGTATATAAACCTCCCATGAGCCCCCAAAATCCATTTCAAAATCATCCAACATGTATTGGTCATTTTTTATTTCCCATCCATCTCGGGATGATAAGATATTCTCATGGTCAAATGATTCTAGATGGAGTTATATAAGGAAATCCTTAAATGAGTCAATAATCTCAAAATTCTGTATGAATATATTGAAATAGGTATACCATACATCATTACAAATTATTGGATGTAGATTATGGAAATGTCCTCCACTATATGAGATTGAAAAATATGGATGAAATGGGTTGACATGGTTAGATGATCCATTATCACCCATGTGGAATCTCATCTCATAACATTTCCTTGGTTAACAATTAAAAAATCCATAGTCATCTTCTCCCAATTCCAAACATCAAAAAGCAAATCTGTCAACATACATACGGGTCACATATTTTCTTCCATGACATTATAACATGATGATCATCTTGGAACAATCTCATCCACGTTACCTTTCATATCGACCCACAAACACTATGATTTCAAGTCCTTATATATCTTCTTTATTCGAAGATGAATAACCTATATTGAATGGTGGGAGAAATGAATAATTTTTTCTTGATAAGACATATGTTTGACCATATGATATCTGATCCTCAATATTGAACTCCAACTTAGCGTACAACCCTCAATGGTCACTCCACCATTGAGCTTCGACCTCATTGACACAGATTATGAATCAGATATTTTTTCCCCTTTATGCATCTTCACTAAACCAGGAACCCAAAAAAATAATGAAACCTAAAAAATCACATTGGTCCTACCATTCCATATTCAGGGATTCCACCACTAACATCAACTATTTCTCCTCTAATGAATTTTTTCTTCGAAGCATATGAATTTATATTTAATTAATCTACCACTATATTAACTTTTCCCAGTGTATACATCAATCCAAAGTAAAACATTTGGATATATTTTACCTGTATTATTTTCCTCATTTTCAAATCCCATTGTGAGAAAACATTTTCTATGTTAATATGATACGTGAACATAGTAAATTTCCCATCAACATGATAATGATACAACATATTCGAATCATGGAAAATGATAGCTTACTTAAAATCATGTTTTGGGTAGTTATTATCTTGAAATTGTAACTACTATAATCCATGTGGCAACATGATTTCCTTTCATGAGAATTATTCCCTACCTTCATTTCAAATAATCATAATAAAACACATAAAATTGTCATGATTTTGGGAAAATCAAGATTGGTGCTCATGTAAGGTGAAAATTCATCTCTTGAAAGGACATATAAAATTCCTCAGTGCATTGGAATGGAATTCATTTTCATTTTGAGATATATCATAGGTAAATACATTAGAAAAAATTCATGTACAAAGCATCGGTAATAACCAGTTCGACCAAGGAAACTATGTATCTCAAAGAAATTCTTCTTCGGTGTCCAAGAGATAATTGTTTATATATTTTCTACAAAACCAGAAACAATTATATTATGGATTACATGCACAAAGAACCATACTTCTTATTTCAAAAAATTATACATTGATAGTTTTGAATAAAACTACTGATCCCTTCAACATTACAATATTATCACCATGTTTTGGTCAGGCTCAACCATTGTCCTTGAATGCAATTATATGTCAATGAAAAACACCACCACATAAGAATCCATATATAGATAAAATATATGATTTGTAAATTCCATAATGACCAATTATGAATTTTTAATTCCAAAAGCAATTATTACATATTCATAATGGTCAAATCTACTCATCAATTTTTTCTTTAGGTATCACACTTTTTATCATGCAATTAGTGATATCGTAATCAAAAGTAAATTTTGGAGAACAACTGTGATCCCCTAAATATATCTAACAAATCATCAATTCATGGAATAGGATACATATTATTTACCATAAATTGGTAGAGATTATTAGAATCCACACACATCTGAAGAGTTACATCCACCATTTTGGCAATCAAAACTAGAGTTTCCCATAGAGTGGTGCTTGAACGAAAGAATCAGTTTTTCACCTCTTCTAACTGCACATTGAGTTTAAATTTTTTTGGTCATATAAAATTATATTCAAAGGAAAATGGACTAGTCCTCAAAAGGAGATCAATCAAAAATTCCAATTTTTTTGTAAGTGGATTCATGGAGTAATTCATATGAAAAATGTCCAGAAATTGATCAACCACTTCTTGGAATCTACTATTCTCGATCTCTTCGATAGACGAACAAGTAAAGATTACAAATACTATGATATTGTTCAAAATTTGGGTCTTATTAGGTTTATTTCACCTTTATTTAAAATCTAGTCACCTCAAAATATATTCTTAGTGCCTCTTATTTTTGAAAATGAGCTTTATTGTATAACAATAAATGAGATCTTTAAATATTTTCAATAAATCGATACCCTTTATTATATCATAGAAATCCAATCCCATCATAGGTAATTCCCATTTTTTCTCTCCTCCATAAGTGCTATAGAACATGATCAACACATGAAGGATCGACATTATCATTAAATAGGAAGAGTTATCAGTTTCAACACATATGGAATCTTTTCAACATATAAACCAAGAAAATCAATAACTTGAGAAGAAATAATGAACTGGGATGTAACAATATGAAATAAATCATGCATAATGGTAGAATCAAAAATAATTTTAATAATAAATTTTTATGGTCCAAACTATTCATCTAAAATTAATTTCTACGATATATATAATTACATTCTCAGGGAAACTTTCTCTTTATTACCCTGTTGATATTTCATTTCCATAAAAGTCGTTGTATTCATAGAATCACCATGGATAGATCTTTTCTATCAATAAGAGGTATTATACTTCCATCATCACATAAATTAATATGATGCATGCGGCACCTTAAAAGTCTCTCGAATAAACCATCCTCCTTGCATTGCATCAATATCATTGAAGATTTAAAATATAATTACAATTGTGGCATGATCTTGGATGTGTTGTACACTGTGACATCATGTGTCCAAATAAACCGCATTGAAAATATACTATATTTTTCTTTGGTCTTGGAGGATGATATATTGATCCCATTTTCTAGTTCTGATTCCTACACCCACCTTTGAAATATGTTTCCCATTTCTTCTTTTTCTATGCATTAGGGTTCCCACTATTTCTTGTAGTTATGAAAAAGGCTTCCTCTTCCCATATCTCTTGATATATCACTTTCATCTTCCATATCTCTATTGACCATCCCTATATCATCTGTAAAATAGAGCACACCAATCATTTACTAAGTCTAAAACATTAATCATTATTAAATTATTTGTTCCTTTAAGGAAGAAATAGTAACAACATTGGGTGAAAAGAACCCTAAATTCCTGAATTTAGATTCAGACTCTGTGATAAAAATAATTTCATTCATCAAGTTGAAGAAAAAATTATTTTTAATTATGAATGTGTGAGGACATTATTATTTGTGGAATAATTCTTCAAAGTCCTCCCATGAAATGAATTGGTCCAATTTATCCTGAACTACAAAATCCAACCACAAGAATGCATGATCCTCAATCATATATTCCTCTATATTGACATTCATATTTGCTGGTGTTCCAATGAAATTGATTAAGAAATTCATCATGTTCATCCACACCTCTACCTTTTTACGTTTTGAATGACCTTGAATTACTGGTGGTTTCTACTTCTATAACTGGATGGAATATTCACATTCTAAAGTTCATATTGAAGGTACCTTGTATTTATAGATTAAAAATATTAGACAACACTATGAACCAACTATTGGTTCAACTATGGAACAAGTTCCCCCATGTTCTCAATTACTTTATCTAGTTGGTTCGGGCGATTTATACATTGTTCAATTTTCTAAAAAAACATTAAAACCCATAATTCTCACTCTCATTAATCTATATAATTACCATTCCAAATTCAATCACATCATAACTATAATAATAATTCATTCCAAATTTAAACATTTTCTATGTTAAACGATTTTTTACAAAATTTAAATTTATTTTCTAAATGAAAACATTTCCAATTACAAAAACTATATTATTTTTCAAAATCATTAATTTAAAAAATGATTTCAAAGTTTTTAAAATATATAAAAAATCATCTAAACCATATATCATTACTACAAATGAAATATTCACTCCGAGTGGGAAGTAATTTCTACAATTAATTTAATTCTTATCTCATTTGATAAAACCATGATAATGAGATTCAATGTATTATAACTTTCTATAACACAATTTTGTACCAATCTCCCAGTAACATGATGTCCAGCATAAAATGTATAACTATGACCTTTTATTCTCTATATTTCAATTTCCAAAGGAACCAAATTCTATAAATAAATGTAAAGGACTTTATTAAAAATTTTGGGATGATTTTCCCATTGAATGTAAAACAACCAACCATAAAATACATAATAGAATACTACTATAAGATTCATGATAAAAAATGATAAAAAAACTTATAGTAATAACATTTATATAAATAGGAATATTCACAATGTTACCAAAATAAAAGATTATAAAACATCATGTTATACAATGGATGAAAGTAGTCAAAACTCAATGATACTAACATAACTCCAAACAACAACATACAACATGTTACACTCCAAAAAAGTACCCAAGTATAACTTTTAAGAACAAGAAGAGTCTAATATTATACCATTTTATAGTGTCTCAATAAACAATATATTCATGATAACTGACAAGCCAAAGCACGGGAGGGTAATAAAACATAGTCAGATTTTGCATAATTACTTCCCTAATCACACAACTAGGATAAAACATGTTATCACCTTATATAAAACGGGTTATAAAGAAAACTCCTAAAATTGATTATATAATAATATAAATAATTTCCATGGTTAAATATTTATCTCATACAAATTGATGTTAATTTTAATAAAACTAAACAAGATATATAATAGTTTTCTCAATTTTCCATGTTGGCATAACCATCTCCATTTCATAGACACACCATTATCCTCCAAAACCACACAATCATGGTGTTATCTTTGATGGTGGAACATCACATCCATAATTCGTCATTTTGATGGTGGAACTTCATAATCATTATTCATCCCATTAGAAACACACTTAATCAATTAATCTGTATCACATACCAAAGCAACCAGTTCAAAAAAAACCAATTCAATAAAACCACTCTTTTATTGAAAACAACAACAATAATAAATATTAATTTATTCCACTTTATAAAAACCCATTTTCTAAAAAACCATTTTAATTAGAATGATATTTTTTTTAAAAACGTTTCCCATGCATCAAAACCAAATAAAATTTTTTAAATAACCAATTGAAAATCATGTTTCCAAATTATCCTTAGACCAAAAACCCCAATTTGATAATACACCTTAAATTTTCCCCAAAGAAGGATTCTGACAATCATTGCCCAAAAATATCATAATCAATTAGAAAAAAATAAAATCAGGCCTTCATGTTCTCATTAGAGGGGTCATGAGTGATCTCACCCACCATAGAAATAATGGTGATAATAATGAATGAATGGAAAATTCCCATTAAATCGGGATGAAACTCAAAAAAACTTCCTTATATCATTCCCCTATCATTTAAAAAGACAAATAAGATAATATTTGGAATCTACATCTATAGATATATCCAATGTGAACTATATATAAAAACACGAGAGGGGGAGTTAAGTAAATGAAAGAAGAAAATAAGAAAAACTATTATAAACAATGACTTTCCACATGATATGGGCTTCATAGAACCATGAAACACCTTCAGATAACTTTTAAATCAATGGTGAAAGGTTACCAACCCATAGTATTAGGCCCTAGTCTTAAACATTACTTAATAATGAGATAAGTCAATGATTATTAATTAATTCACATAGAGGATATTTCTAGGTTTAAATATTTATAGAAATAGGTCATAACTTATACAAAACAACATGAATATTACAAGTATACCCTTATAATCACTATCCATTTTTTAATAAAACAAAAAAAGTCATTAAAAACAGACATGTTTCATTTTGTGTTTTAAAATCATGACATTTCCATGATCTCATCCCTGACTCTATTCTTCTTTATTTCCATTGGAAAACATTTCAGAACATGGTATGAGCATGAAATGTTTAGTAATAGATAAATAATGATTGAAAATTGTTAGTCATCAAAAAACATATAAATCATTAAAACATTGTTATAACGTAATATTTTTCACCTTTAAGAAGTAGCAAAAATACTTCACTAAATATACTCTAGTTTATTACAATTTTTGTAACCAAAATATAACCAAAAATCACATATAAAGAAACATATAACAAATAAAGGTAACTTTAGAGATAAAAAAAATAAAAAGGAATAACTATACAGTCTATTTCACAACATATTAATGAGTGGAATAGCTTTACAGGTGAATTCCATACCCAGTTCATCGATGGTTATAATGTAACAACCCATCCTTTGTTTGTCACAGAACCACCCGTCATTTGGTTTATCATGTAACCACCCATCATTTTTTTTATCACGTAACAACCCATCAAATGTACAAGTAGCATTACATAATCATAACACATAAAATATTACATATATCAAAATTTCACTAATAACATTTCATTTGAAATCATAGGAAATCATTTCAAGATATTTAAATAATCAATCCATTTCAAAAACCATTTTCAATATGAAAACACCAAAAAATTGAAAAATGGATTTCATTTCGTTTTAAAAATATCATGTCATATAGAGGAATCCAAATATCAAATACTGGTTACGGCGGCATAGAAGTCGGGGTCGATGCATACCTTAAAAACATTCCTTTTTTCATTTAGTAAAACACTATGTATGAAAAATATTCCCATTGAATTAAAATAAAAATCAAAGTGTTTCATTATAATCTGTATAAAATAAAGAGATGTATATTTTAAAAATACTCCCCAATGAAAGGATATTAAGATGATGTCCCTTACATTGAGTCTGATTCTTCATGTATGTTACTTGTTCATCCTAAATAATAAATGTAAGTAAATTTATACTTAATTTAGAACAAATTTTATTTTTATTGTTACTTTTATATCAGTTATTATAAATTTATCAAAATTACACAATTATATGTGTTAATATAAGTTTATTTGTCGATATTATGTAGTTGAGTCGAAAATAAACATGTTTTTAGTTAAATTTTCCATCTAGTAAAAATTAAAAAATCACCAAAATGATTTTAATTATTTAAATATAACATAAATCTAGTATATATGTATTTCTAATAGTTCATAAAATTTGAATAAATGAAATGAGATGCACTATTCATGGAGACAGTAGGTCGTACATACTCTAAAGCACTGCATTAATTTCATTGTAATACAAAAAGGAAGATAATAAAATTATATAAATGTATATTATAATACCAATATTATATTTATTTCATGAATTCAGTATGGGTTTAATAAAACCATCCTTTATACATTATATGTATATAATGAATGGATTGTATAACTTTGAGAGGGGGTAATACACATTTCCTCCAATGAAATTATAATATTTACACATCATGGAAAGAATAATGTTATGTTGTAAATAAAATGTATAGAATCATAGGGACAATATAAATATAAGATATATTATATATAAATATTGTTTCATTATATTTTCCACCATGAGAGGTGGTAGGGGAATATCTAACAATCAACATTTCGTGAGGCAGTAGATCGTCATACACAAAAGCTGAATGTTCATATCGATTAGATGGAGGTGTGTGCAAGATTAGTTTGAATATTTCTCAGAAAAACATACTAGAATGTTGATTATACTGGTATTTTTACGTAATCAAATAATAATAAGAGTATTAGGAGAGGATAAGGAAAATAAAATAAAAGAAATTGAATGAAAATGTTACCTAAAAATAAGGTTAATTCTTTTGATTTGTGACAAAAGGAATTCTTGAATTTCCTTAATCAAAAGGTAATGATTTTAGACGGATATTATTCATGTTGGGATATTATATGGTAATAATTTGGATGAGAAAATTTCTTTAGAGGTGTGAGTAAGTGGTTAGATATGGTGGCCTTATATAATGGTAAGGAGTGGTGTAAAGACTCTGAAATTTAAATGAATTTTTTTTCTTATAAACTTTGGAATTTTATGAGTCTTAAGTTTCTAATGGCGCTTGATTCCGAGGCCCGATGTGCCCGAAATCAATTTCGGAAGTTTTTTTTTTTGTACTTTTAGTAAACATACGTGCGAGTATTTCTATCTTTTGAACCGGTGCTCGGAATTGAAATTTGAGGGCACCGATGAACTCTCAATTCTAGTATTCACATAAGAGGACCTTTACCACAGTTGCGTTTTATGCAGGATGGAGGTTATATTTTGGGGATTTATAATAATTTAAATAAAATTGTTGTGTGTACAATTTTATTTCTAAGAGGTGGTTATTTTCTCCAAAGGGAAGTTGGGGTGGGGAACACACAACACATAACCTCCCATGGGAGAATAATGTCTGGGGGCCCACATGATCCCTAACCCTTAAACTCTCCCTTAAACTCCACATTAACACCCCTTAATTAATTTGAAAACAAACTTCTTTTAATGTGAACACTCCACCTCCCTCTATTTATTGTGCCAACCCCATCAATTGAATTAATTAAGGTCCCCTAATTAATTAATTTGTGTGTCAACAAAACATTATGAATTGTTTTGAGTTTCATGGAGATGCTTTTATATTGGAGGGCCTTTTATTTTATTTTCGAGGAAAATATTTGTGTGAAATCTTTGGGAGAAAAAACTCTTGGTGGAACATCCTTTTCTCGACGAAGGGCACCGTTTGTCAAAAAAGAACATCCCTGACAAAGAACGAAAATAACATCTTCCACGATGCTTCCTCTTCAAACGCACCCTGACGTTGACAAGTATACGTCATCTTCAAATTATCTTCATGTGTCACGACAACGACTCTTCCTCTAACATTGGCGGGACGACACCGTACATTGTGACTTCGTCTTCCATGACAACCGACTACCGCGACCCTCTTCTTCCGCAGCTCGTCGACCTGCAACGTCAATTAAGAGGTAGGGAGTTTGTATAATTTAAATTTTATAAATTATACCTTTTTTCTGGTTTAATGCTTGTGATCTTCTATGGTCATTTATTATCACCTAACGTGGAGGGCACGGGCCGAACGAACACGTCCTGAAAACCCTCTATTGATCATTGTTTTTATACATGATGGATATGGACATAGAAGAGGTGGCGGAAACTAGATTTGATGAAGATTGGGGGCGGCAATGACCGAAGGCGGCAGTGGAAACGGCGGTCGTGCGCCGGCCCAAAGAGGACCACGGCACCAGGTGCCACGCGGAAGGGAGACTGCGGCCCACAAATCTGTGCCGCTCCAACGAAAAAGAACTGGCCAGTTAATGTCGGTCATGCTGGAAGAACTCTGGCGCCTCTCGATGCCGATATATGGAGGAACCGCGACCTGCGCTCTACGAGCCGCTTTGGCGGGTGAACATACCGGCCGCTCGTGCTAGGAAGGCCGGCCGGGCAACATAGGCGGTGCCACCCTATGTCGACGTTGCAAAGAACCCCCCCCCCCCCCCCCGGCATCGCTCGGCCAGTTGGCCGAGCCATGACTGGACACGAGCCGGGCTATGCCCCACTAGTCCTAGACGACCCCCCCTGCCGGATCGGACCTGCCGATCCCGAACGGGCTGACCCACCATCCCACCTGGCTTGACAGTCCAGACCTGTTTCACTTAAACATGTATAACTGAAAGACCGCACGTCCGAACGACGTGTCGTCTGCAGCACAAGGATCCTTATGAATAAACAGTCCTTTTGAGATTCTCTATGTGAGTTTTGGGAAACTTTGTAAAATGGTTGGGTTTTAAATGTGCATAATTCCAATCGGGCCCCTGGAACGGAAAATCCAATATCTCTCAGATCGGGCGTCCGATTGACGCATCATCTGTCACGTTGGGTTCATTTTGATGGGACGGAACTTTGGGATACATCAAATATGGACTTCATGGTAATTGATTTATCGATCCCCTTTGCTCGATGAGAGGACCCTCCTGGAATCAAGCATGTTGTGTGCGGGAACTCTAGAGCTGGCTGCGACTGCGACGTCTACCGTACTAGAGTACTCCGTGGGTTCGACGACGACAACATCTGTACTAGGAACCTCCATGGATTCGACAGTGATGACTACTATACTGGTATCCTCTGTGGGTTCGATGAAAATGACTACTGTTCTTGTATCATGTGTGGGTCCGACAATATTGACATATGTACTTGAATCTTGTTTGGGTCCGACAGAGTAGCTGGTCTTGTATCCTCGGTGTGTCTGATAGCTTAGCTGGTCTGTTATCTTATGTGGTTCTGAAAGATTAGATGAATTAGTGACTAAATCTAATATTCTCTATCTCTATACGAAAGATATATGCCTGTGTGAGGTGAGTCCTGACATTCAGTCATTATCCTTGATGTGATTGACCTTACTTCATGTGTGGACTGGCTTGTGCTTGGGCTTGAGAGTTGGAGCGGAACTGAGATTGATAACTTAGGTATATTTATTGTAATATACCTAAGTAGGGTTGTTTTTTAGTAAGTGATGGCAGAGCACCAAGTACCAACAGGCTTTGTACAGCCCTTAGAGGTCTCATAGTGGAAGTGGGATGGGATATCCATGGATTTTGTGGCAGGACATCCATGTACATCCAAAGGACACGACTCTATCTGGGTGATCATCAGCCCACTTCCTACCAATCAGAGAGCAGGTCTCAGTAGAGATCTTGGGCGCTTTTACATACAGGAGATTGTACGACTTCATGGAGTGCCATCGACGATCATCTCTGATCGGGACACACGCTTTGCTTCCCGACTTTGGAAGGGGATGTCGGAGGAATTTCAGACGTAGCTACGTTTGAGAACCACCTTCCATCCCCAGATAGATAGCCAAACTGAGAGGACCATTCAGACACTCGAGGAAATTTTTTGTGCTTGTATCCTTGTCTTTGGTCGCAGTTGGGAGGATTACTTACCCTTGGTGGAGTTTGCATACAACAACAGCAACCACTCCACCATCGGGATGGCACCATACGAGGAACTATACCACTGACCTTGATGATCACCTATGTTCTATATTGATCCAGGGGAGTCATCACTTGTAGGACCAAAGGTTGTGCAGGATACGATGGAGAAGGTGCAGATCATCCAGGAGTGGATGATGACTGCACAAATCAGACAGAAGTCCTATGCTGATAAGAGACGGAGACCACTAGAGTTCAAGGATGGAGACCATGTCCTCCTACAGGTCTCACCTTGATGAGGTCTACGGTGATTTGGCCAGGGAGGAATGTTATCTCCGTGTTTCATTAGTTTGTTCTGGGTCCTGAGCCGGGTTGGAAAGGTGGCTTACTGCCTGACACTTCCAACTCAGTTTCACAGGGTGCACGACGTCTTCCACGTATCTTAGCTGAGGAGATACGTGCACGACCCGTCCCACATCATCGACCACGGGGAGCTGGACATCGATCACATCGAGGCATTTAAGAAGGTCCCAATGGATATCAAGGATCGACGAGAGTGGGTTCTACCAGGACGGTTGATTCCTCTAGTGCGCATTCACTAGTATCACGAGAACCTCCAAGAGAGGACATGGTAGCTGGAGGCTAAGATGTGTTCTCAGTATCCTCATTTGGTTCCATAGTGTGTGTTATAGCTTTACGGGGACCTAAATCCCCGAGGTGGGGTTAATGTAAGACCTAGAAATTTCAAGGAATTTTTTTATATACTTTGGAATATTACGAGTCTGTAGTTTCTAACGGCGCCTGATTCTGAGGCCCGGTGTGCCCGGAATTAATTTTTAATGTTTTTTTCATGTACGTTCAGTAAATGTACGTGTGAGTGTTTCTATATTTTGAACAAGTGCTCAAAATTGAAATTTGAGGCACCGATGAACTCGCAACACTGATATTCTCTTAAGGTGACCTTTACCATAGTTGAGTTTTATGCAGGATGGATGTTATATTTTGGGTATTTATAATAATTTAAATAAAATTTTTGTGTGCACAATTTTATTTCTAAGAGGAGGTTATTTCGACCAAAGGGAAGTTGGGTGGGGCACACACCCCACATAACCTCCCATGAGAGGATAATGTGTGGTGGGTCCCACACGATCCCTGACCCTTCAACTCTCCCTTAAAATCCCCATTAACACTCCTTAATTAATTAGACAACGTCCCTTTGTTAATGTGAACACTCCACCTCCATCCACTGATTGTGCCAACCCCATCAATTGAATTAATTAAGCTCCCCTAATTAATTAATTTCTCTATCAACAATTCATTTTTATTGTTTTTAAATGCATGGAAATATTTTTATATTGTAGTTCCTTTTTTATATTTTCTTGGAAAATATTTGTGGGAAAACATTGCGAGAAAAACTCTTGGAGGAACTTCTTTTTCTCGACAAAGAGCACAGTTCTTCAACGAAGAACATCCCCGACGAAGAATGCAAAGAACTTCTTCCATGACACTTATTCTTCGGATGCACCCCAATGTCAATGTTTCTACTTCGTCTTCAAATTATCTTTCTATTCCATGAAAACGAATCTTCCTCCAACGTTGATAGGACGACACCGTTCTCCATGACGCTGTCTTCCGCAACGCCCGACTACCGCAACGATCGTCTTCCATGGATCATCGACCTGCGATGTCAATTACGAGGTAAAGATTTTGTAAAATTAAAATTGAATAAATTATACTTTTGTTCTTTTTGAATGCATGTGATTGTCTATAGCCATTTGTTATCACCTAACGCGGGGGGTGCCGGCTGACTGAACACAGCCTGAAGAACCTCCATTAATCCATGTTTTTATTTTCAATGGAGGTGGAGATGGAATAGGTGGCGGCAACCAGAGTGGACAACGATCGGGTATAGAAATGACCAAAGGATTTGGTGGAAACTGCGGCCGCACACCGGCCTGAAGAGGACAGCGGCACCGGGTGCCGCGTGGAAGGGAGACCGTGATACGCAACTGTGGGCCGCTCAACGGAAGAAGAACTAGCTGGGCTGGAAAAAAAGCATAGGAACCGTGGCCCACACTCTGAGGGCAGCTTCAGCAGGTGAACCAGCCAGGTTGAAGGAGGCCGCATCACCCTAAGGTGTCACATAGGAGAACATCAGCCCGCTTGTGTGGGCCGCTCGCGCCGGGAAGACCGGCCGTCCGGGCAGGAGAGGCGGCGCCGCCGTTCCAAAGAACCCCCCCCCCCTACTCCACTCAGCCTACTGGATGATCCATGAGACAAGCTGACCCCCTAGCCAGGTCGGACCCTCCGAGCCAGGACGGGCTGACCCACCAGCCCACCGGGCTTGACGGGCCAGACCCGTTTCATATAAACACTTATAACTCGAAGACCGCGCTTCTGAACGATGCATCGTCTGCGGCTCTAGAATCCTCGTGAAGAGAAGGTCCTTTGTGATATTCTAACTGAGGTTTGGAAATATTTGGAAAAAAGTCAGGTTTGGAATGGGCGTAATTCCAATTGATCCCCTAGAACAGAAAAACCAATAACTCTCAGACCGGGTATCCGACTGATACGCTGTCTGTTGTGTTGGGTTCTTTTTGATGGGATGGAACTTCAGGAAAAATCAACTCTAGATATCATAATAAATGATTTATTTACCCCCATTTCTCAAGGATCATACCCTCCCTAAATCGATCGTGTTGTGTGCGGGAACCCTAGAGCTGGCTGCGACTGTAACGTCCACCGTACTGGAATCTTCCATGGGTTTGACGATGATGACTACTATACTGGGATCGTTTGTGGGTTAGACAGTGATTACTACCATACTGGGATCCTACGTGGGTTCGACGGTGATGACTACTATTCTTGTATCTTGTGTGGTCTGACAATATTGACCTCTGTACTTGTATCGTGTGTGGGTCCGGCAGAGTAGCTAGTCTTGTATCCTTTGTGGATCCAACATCTTAGCTGGTCTTGTATTCTGTGTGGGTCTGACAGATTAGATGAATTAGTGACAACATCTGATCATCTCTATCTCTATATGAAAGATGTATACCTGTGTGAGATGAGTCCTGACATTCAATCCTTATCCTCAATGAGATTGACTTTACTTCCTTTGTGGACTGGGTTGTGCTTGAAATCGAGATTTGGAGCCGAACTGAGGTTGATAACTTAGGAATATGTATGGGAATTTACCTAAGTAGGGTTGTTTGATACTTTGTGATTGTATCTTTCCTTTTTTGGTTTATCCTTCATGGATTCTGTGAGACCATCGAGGGTCTAGGTGTCCCTAATGAGTATCATTATTCTCACTCATTGATGGGCTATGCCCGCACCTCGTTGTGTTGGATGCAGATGACGGATAGCATTGATGGAGGCAGAGAGCAAGCCAAGAATGGATGGTACCCAGAGGTGGAACACATAGTGAGATAGTACACGGAGCAAACCGATAGACGTGGAGTGCTGAGGCGGACATCTGTACCGACTCATCTGGTAGGATAGTCGGCGGACGTTCCTGGAGATTCCCTTTTCAATTGTTGTCCCTTTTTCAGTAGTACTTGTTTTCCGTTTCACATGTACTTTACTATTGTTATTTTATTTCCATCCCCTTTTACTCTTAGAACTACTTTTTATATATAGTTCTCACATAGTGCATTGCTTCCATCTTACTCTGTTTGTGTGTTAGTTACTACTTTAAAGGAAATTCTTCCCAGCTTAGGGATTTATGCCTTTGGTGCTAGTCACCAGCCCCAAGCCTATGGAAGGCGGGCATGGGTAGTTGTGGCACGGGCCCCGAGTATGGGTCATGACAAGGGTCACTTTAGGATTTTCTAGAATGATTAATTTATTATAAATTCAATTTCAATTAAAAAGTCTCAAAAATGCATTTAATTCGAAGATATGATTATTTGGGTTATAATACATATCATCTAGTAATTTATATACAAGTTTTTAATATTTTTTATCCTTATTTTTTTGGTTAACCCTTATTTTACCATTTTTAATCATACTGGGATATCATGTTATTCACACATTGTGAGTTAATGTAAATACCATATCATGTCAAAACACGAAAAAATTTCATTTATGATGTATTTAAAATTATATTAAACATTTTTCTTAATCTTATATTTTAATGAATTTTATATCAATTAATATACTATTTTACGTTTTCAGTAATGAATTATGTCAATTGTGAACATTATTCAAACTTTACTTTTTTACAAATTTATAACAACCTGATTCCTTCAAACCAAAGTCATTAAATCAAAGTTAATATTCCACTATCATCCATAAAATTTTTGTATGGAATAATAATAAAAAATTAACATTTATTTTAACCTTTATAATATCATTTCATTGAATCCATTATTAATGAAGTTATCAGTGCATCAAGATTTGTTCATAATTAAATTTATATATTTAATGTCTAAAAATTACAAACAAAATATCATTATATTGGAAATTTTTAGCTTTATAGAGACTATTTATTGACGAAGAGATCTGTTATAAAACCCCATATAAAAATTGTTTTAATAAAAGATACTTTATTATGTTATATTTCTCATTAATTTGAATTAATTCTTATAAAATTCCATTTTCACGCCCAAGTTGCTCTATGGGGTTCCAAAATCGACCCAAGGATGCACATGGTCGGAATTATATCATCTAATAGGATTAAGACACATGTTATAGTAGTTTAATATTATTTTAATTTTTTTTATACATCATTCTCCATATTTACCCTTTTACCATGATAAATAAAATAATTACTAATGTTACAATTTTTAATTTCCAAAAAATAATAGGTATATATATACACAATTTGGACCTTATTATTTTAAATATGGAATACATTTTTCAAAATTCAAAATGAAAAGATTTCAAAAATTAATTTAACATTAATTCCCTTTTGTCAAAAGCAGAATGCGAGGTTTTAAGAAGTAAAAACTATAAAAATGTTGACATGTGTATATGTCAAATTTAAAAGTTAAATTAAATCCAATGACCATAATTGGATTAAATTATAAAATCATAACTCAATTATACATTAAAACCAATTAAAATATCAATCTATCTATATAAATAAATTATATAAAAAGGCAAATTTGAATTAAAATGCATTATTTTTCATTATACATAAAAAACAAAATTTGTCAAAAAATTTCAAAAAATTTAACCGAAGTAAATTTTGATGTCCCTATTAAATTTATTAATTTCATTTTTCCAAATATGGAATATAAAAGTGCAATAAAACTATATTTAATATGGTTTTAGCATCAAAATGTGGTAGAACTTCATTTTTAGAAGAATACTTCTTCTGTCCAAAAAAATGATATTGTTCTTATATAATATCTATAAAACATATAAGATAAATTTAATAAATTATATTTAATATATAACATATATATATTTTTAAAATAAAAGTACATAAATAGTTTTATGATTCTATAAACACGATTATTCTCTTTAAAATATGTTTTCATAAAAAACGCATCCTTTATATTTAATTGGTTTTTTTATTTCCATTTCTAATAAATTTGGTAATCAATGATTCATTAGTTAAAATTATTTAAAAATTTAGTTGATAATAGTAATTCCCACTATTCAAATATCTAGGAATTTCCTAAAATTTATAATAATAATAATAATAATATATTATTATTCGGTATAAATAAACGTTGTGTAAAACATAAGATTTCAGAGAAATCCATTGTTGCGTGTCGAGTATGCAATCGAAAAAAGAATCCTATTTTACGTAAAATTAATATATTATACATATATTTTAATATAAATCAAAAATTGATATTCTATTAATACATGGGTCATTACATCATTCCCCCTTATTGTAATTGCGTCCACTCAATTTCAAAATCAGGCTCAAAAACATCATTGAAAATTCAACATCATAAAAAGAGTCAATAAAACAATAACATTAAAAGAAATATAGGGAATTAAGAAGGTCACATGAGATAACACATACTATGATTTCATGTAGGAAAACATAGATATTGAAGAGAAATTAAATCTCATGTTCTGATGGAGAGTGATATGAAACATGATCAAGCGAAAGTTAACTACCAGGAAACCATAAACATGTAATGGGTCAAACGGTCTTTTTTTACCCATTATGAAAAGTAAATAGACAACATTATTGTTTTATGTTCCTTTACATAAATGTGAGGAATTTATTTCCAATATTGAATATGAAGACAATGAAATATACTTATGTTTCATGTAGATTTTCATCAAGTAATAAATATCAACCACAAACACTTCATATCTCAAACTGATGAGTATTCAAGACAACTTCGTCACATCTTAAGTGCTAGAATCCACTTCTAGAGAAGCTAATAATACACAAAATATGATGTATATATATTTCCTATCTTTTGACATTATACAAAATTCAAAATAGTTAGTAAATGATCAGATAATCCCCAAAAAGGATAATCATTTATAAAAATAAATACCACTCTTAATCTCTAAAATTCATTAAACAATAGTAAAAGTTTAACAAAGTCCATTAAAAAAATTTCTTAAAATCCTCAAAATAATCCAACTAATATTGAATCCGAAAACTCATAAGGATGTGATCATCATAACATTTATCTCCAAATAAAATCAACTACTCTTAAAATCTCACACTCAAAAAGAAATTATCCTAATCAAATGTTCTCCATGATAGGTTAATCATTTCCATAAATAACCCAATTCCCCATATGTCCATAGTAAAAACATTGATTCATCCAAAATAATATTTAAACCATTGCTCCAAAATTAAATCATATAGTATTCTATTTTCCTTAGTCATATAGTCTTCCCAATAGGGAGAACTTCTTCTAAAATAACATTTATCACATAATGAACAATGTTTTTTTCCCTATACTAAGGATATACATTTGATAAAGCATATGATCAGAAAATCAACATATTATTTATCTATATAATCTGTTAAAAAACTGTTAATAATTCATACTAACCAAGTAATTCACATAGTCTAGTGGTAGCTAATTCACCCTTTTCACCCGTCCGATGTGGGACCAGTTCCCACAGCCTTGTTGGATGCAACAGGTTGTCACCCTTCCAGCAGGATGTCCTTTTCCTAAAACTCTATAATTATTAAAACATTTCCAAAAGGAGATATAATCTTCTCAAATTACCACAACATATTTTAACCTCCAAGGTTTTTTAATACCTCACATTTTTCATCAAAAAAAGTAATAACCCATAATTTACATATATTCAAGGATCATATAAATGTTAATGGTACGTTATAACTATAACCAGAAAAGAGAATAAAATTATTCCACATTTAACATTTTTATGAAACAGACATAAGTGTTAAAAATATGACATTTATTCCAAATTAATCACATCATTAATACATTTAGACATATTATCAACCATTTATCCAACATAACTCTTCAATTCACAAAATTTAAAAATCTTAATCATTGTATATTGTTCATGATCCTTTTCCATATTTTTCATCAAATTTCTTATATAATTTTTTCCTACAAACAATATAGTGTATAATGTCCTATGATTTCATAAATTTCAAATCATGATATAAGAAATAATATTTACCTTTCATATGTCATTTTCAATTTCCTCTTCTTCAATTTGAGTGGAATTAGGTACTGTTAAACATATATTTGTAAGGTCATGATGATCTCATTCCTTATCCTTCTTATAAGGACATATATTTTCATAATGACCATGCACATCACATTTAAATCATTCAATTGATCCCTTAGAAATAACTTCTTTCCCTTTCATGGAGCCAACAGAAAGCTTCCTTTTCCATGGAAGGTTATTGCTTTATGACCTTAAATACTACAAATATAACATCTCCCCTTCACATTGAAACATTTTCATAGGTGTTTCATTCCACATCCTTTAAACATAGGTTTTTTAATATACTTACCTTTTTTATTTTTACTTGATCATCCATAGGGATTTCTTTCTTGCATATATGATGTCATAGAATAATCACTAGGTATTGAGTGGTCAATCAATACTCTAGACAGTTGGTAAAGAATAACCACAAGAGTTTTCAATTCATCACCCATTTCATTCGGTTTCTTATGTTGAAAACCACCACAACTTCCTTCACATCCATAATTACATTGGTGCCGGCTAGATCCCTCCATTTACTAAAACCAAAAGACTTTAGTGTGAGTATATCAGTAAAATTATCATGTACTATCATGTGAAGAAGTTAAACATTAAGATAAACTTATACATGTAATCGTTAACTCATTAAATTTATCAAAAATAATAATGACTCTTTATAATATCCTAAACACTATGGTTTTATAAATCTTGTCAGTTATGCTCAAATAACACCCTAAATTCTAATGATGTCTAAGCTGACATATGATACCAACTATAAGGCACTCTCCATAAGCATTACTAAATCTTAATATAAGTTAATAATTTGACATTCATTCACATCAATGATATTTGTACGTTTAGATACTTATAGAATTAGGTCATAACATATACAAAACAAAATGAATATTACAAGTAAACACTTATACTCCGTATCTATTTTTTATAAAACAAAAAACTCTTTAATAAACATATTTTGTTTTATGTTTTAAACAACATGACTTTTCGTTGATCCAATAATTGACTCAATTCTTCATTATGTACTGTGAAAAATATTTCAAAACATAGCATGATCATAAAATACTTTGTAAGGGATATATAATGATTGAAAATGTTAGTCTTATGAAAACATGTAAACCATGAATACTCTATCATAAATTCATACTTTTAAACATTTACAATTAGAATGAACATATCACTTAATATAAGCTCATTTTTATCCTTTTTAAACAAAATATTATAATAAATACCATAGAAAGAAACATATAACATATAAAGGTAACTTGGGACATAAACATCCTTAAAATGAATAATCATACGGTCGAATACCACACATATCTGTAAATAGAATAGCCATACTGCCTAATTCCATACCGAATGCATTAGAGGTTATAACGTAGCCACACATCCTTGGTTTATCATGAAACCACCCATCATTTGATTTATCACGTAACCACCAGTCAAATGTCTAGGTGAAATTATATAATTATAACACATAAAATATTGAAATTATCAACATTTCACTAATAAAAATTCATTTAAAATAACAAGAAGTAATTTCAATATATTGATATACAAAATCCAAATCAAAAACCATTTTTAATACGAAAACACAAAAAAAATTGATAAAGGGGGTTTTTTATTTAAATAAATTAATTCATAGGGAAAAATCTAAATATCAAATAATGGTTACGAAGGCATAGAGGTCATTTTTGTCACATACATTAAAAACATTCATATTGTCATTTATTAAAATGCTTCATAGAAAAAATATTCCCTTTTAATTAAATTAAAACTCAAAAGGGTTTATTATGCACTGTATAAAATCAATAGGTTCATATTATCAAAATATACCTCAATGAAAGTAGATTGAGATGAAGTCCCTTACCTTGAGTCTGATTCATCACATATGTTCCTTGTTCTTACTGAATAACATTATTAAGTTAATTTATACATGATTAAAAAAATTAAGTTTATCATTCGTTTTATATAACTTATTACCACATTATAAAAATTACACAATTATTTAAGTTAATATATGTCGTATTTTTGATATTCAGTAAGTGTGTCAAAATGGAATTTTTTTAGGTAAATTGTCTTTGTAGTATAACAAACATCATCTAAAAAAATATATTATTGATTTATATATCATATATATCTAGTATATATTTATTTATAATTATTCATAACTTTTGGATAAAATAAATGAAATACACCGTTCATGTTTACGGTAGGTCGTACGTACGCATGAACGCTACTTTCATTTAAATTTCCTATAAAAAATAATAATAAAATGATATAAATGTATATTACACTTCCAATATTATATTTATGTCATGTATTCATAATAGTTTTAATAAAACAATAATTTATATGTTCCATGTATATCATGAATTATCCATATCACTTTTAGGGGGTGATAGTCCTCATTTCCTCAAATGAAATTATTGTATTTACACATCAAGGAAAAAATAAAGGTATATCGTCAAAAATTATAGAATAATATAACAAATATAATTATAACATATATCATATACAAAAATATAGTTCCATCATAATTCCCACTATGAGTGGTGTTAGGAGAAAATCAAACAACCATCATTTCATGATGCAGTAGTTTGTCATACACAGAAACTGTATGTTTGTATCCATTAGATGGAGGTTTGTGTAAGTGCATTTAGAATAATTCTCATAACAACATATTAGTATATTAAGGATACAGGTGTTTTCATTTAATCAATTAATAATAATATTAAAGGGATTGTAGAAGGAAAATAAACGAAAATAACTTGTGAGAAGATATTACCTCTAAATTGGGTAACTTTTTTTGATTTCTGCTAAATGGTTTTAATGGATTTCCATCCTCCCATGTTAAGGATTGTAGAAGTAATAGAGGGATATTGGGAGTTTATTTGTGATAAATTTGGACAACCCATGTTTCTTGAGAGGTGTGAGTATGTTTGTGGATGTGGTGGCATTTTATAAGAGGGAGGAGGGTAGTTTAAGAATGTCAAGAAATATTATTTTATTATAAATTCAATTTCGATTACATATGATATAAACCTCATTTAATTCTTAATAAATTTGATTTTGGTTCTAATACCGATCATTAATTTTTTTTAAATAGTTTTTAATATTTTTTTATCCTTACCTTTTTGGTTTAACTTTTATGTCACCCTTTTTAATCATAACGTGATATCATGTTATTCACACAATGTGGGTTAATGTAAAAACCATATCTGGTCAAAAGACCAAAAAAATAATTTTTGACATATTTTTAAATATCATCACCATTTTAAAGAATCATATATTTTTAGAAATTTAATATCATTTAATACACTATTTTATGTTTTAAGTAATGAATTATGTCAATTTTGGACACAATTCATACATGACTTTTTTTAAAAATCATGAAAACCTAATTCCTTCATAAAAGGAATTAAAAAAAAATATTATGTTAATAAAATCCATAAAATTCACTTATGGAATCAAAATAACCAAACTACAAATATTTTAACATTTATAATATCATTTATTTGAATCCAATATTAATGAAGAAATCACTTCATCATGATTTTTTCACACATAAATTAATATATATAATGTATAAAAATTATAAATAAAATATCATGATTTAAGAAATATTTTTCGATTTATAATGACTATTTATACTGAAGAAATAAATTACATAACTAAATATAAAAAAATTACTAAAATATACAATTTTTTGTTATATTTCTATTTACTATAAATTAATTCTTATAAAAATTCATTTTCACGCCCAAGTGGCTCCATAGGGTCCGAAAATCTTCACATGGATGACCATTGTTGTGAATATCTCATAAAATATGATTAAGACACATGTCAGTATAGTTTTATATTGTTATAATATTAATTTTTAACCCTATTAACCAGATATAACCTTTTACCACTGTAAATAAAATCATTACTGAAATTACAATTCATAATATCCAAAAATTTAAGGTACCTTCATAAATTTTTTTGAAATTATGAATATAAATATTCAATCAATTTTTCAAAATTCAAAACACATAATTTTAATATATTAATTTAAAATTAATTTCTATTGTCAATACCAAAAAATGGGTTTTTAAAAAGTAAAAACTATCAAAATATTGTCAAGTTTTTTTGTCGAATTTAAATGTGAAATTAAATCCAATGAAAATAATTGGATAAAATGATAAATATTTAATCCAATTTCACATTAAAAACATTTTAAAAAACAATATAACTATATAAATATATTAGATGAAAAGTGAGTTTTGAATAAAAATGTTGTATTTTTCACTTTTCAAAAAATGAATATTATCAGAAAATTACCAAAATTTTAACCAAAGTAAATTTTGATGTCCTGATTCAATAGAATATGTTTATTTTTTTGAAATAAAACATATATAAGTGAGAAAAAACAATATTTAAAATGGTTTCCATCAAAATCAGGTAAAAATGTATTTTACGAAAAAATATTTCTTTCACCCAAAAAATTAATGTTTTTCTTATATCATATTTAGAAGTCATATAAGATGAATATAAAAAATTAAATTGAATATATAAAAAATATTTTTCTATTAAATTAAAATCCATAGAGTGATATGTTTTTATAAACATAATTATTCTATCTTAAATAGGTTTTCATAAAAACACATCCTTTATATTCAATTAGTTTTCTTATTTCCATTTCTAATAAATTTGATAACCAATGAATCATTATTTAAACATATGTAGACCATATTTCAATCTATATTTGATACTATTAATTCAATACATTCCAACATCTATGAATTTACAACCATTTAAAATAAAAATAATAATATTGTATTATTTTTCGGTATAACACAATTTTGTGTGCAACATATGATTTCAGGAAAATATATTGTTTATTATTGAGTACGCTATTAGAAAAAACATATACTTTAACATAAAATTAATATATTTTTTGCAAATATTAATTGAAATAAAAAATTATTACTCTATAAATACTTGGTTAATTACACATAGAGATCGATAAATCTTGTGTTTTTTCTGATTTGGGAGAAATGGTGTGTCAAAACACAATGCAGATATAAATCTACTTTAGGGGGATCTTTCTTTCCAACGTTGCATGATTATTCAAATGCTTATACACACCTTCTGAAAAATTTTCCCCAAATACAACCTTAATGTGAAAACATGCATGGTTGGATCACATGGTTAGATAATCCATGTGATAACTATGAAAATCCAACTATCCAACATTTCACGATTTCTCCAAAGAGGCCATAGTGTTTGGAAAAACTGTGCACCTTCATGTGTGCCCTATCGTCAGCCTATGTCCCATTATGTATGGTTTCCAATAATATATTCATGGTTTCTAATAACATCTCACTATCCATGAACCATTATAAAATACCCAGAAAAAAACCATAAATCTTTCAGACCATTAGAAACATCCCTCAAACACATAATATACATTATGATAACTAATAAAGGGTAACTAACATGAAATTAAGGTGTTATAGTTCCCATAAATTTTTTTTATCTTGTGTAAAACCATAGAATTTTCCCTAAAATTTAACATTAATTCTATTAATTTTATTTCTTTACATATACATAAAACAATATTCCTTGTGTGAGAGGAAATAATTAAAGTGGGAAATCAGATAATATTGAAAACATCATTCCCATAATTTCTAAATAATTACACCTTCATTTTGGTATATTGAAAAATAAGATTTACCATGGTCATACATGTATATTATCCATCCAAATCACTATTATTGTTTTATAAAAAAATATATTTTAACTTAAGAATATCACATAAGAGTGTCAAACTAGTTTCATAGTAACATTCTCTTCACCATCAACCACAATTATTTTATAGATATACTCATCCAATACATGTTACTACTTTTCACCATATATGAATCTCTCCAAATAATATTTCCACATGTAGTATTCTAAAATTAATGTATCTTTTTAGGAAAATGACATTACAATTTTTAAAATAACTTTTTATTTTCTCCTCTACATAGTAATATCTTAATGGTTTCCATTAATTTGTTTACCATTATAGTTTCCAAAATTGATTAATTACTTCAATCATAATTACTATAATGTCCTTAGGTGCATCATAAATAAAAACCACATCTCAATTGGGAATTACTAATCAAATATCAATATGATACATTTTATAACCATAGTGGTTTTCAGAAATTGGAATCTTTGGTACATAAACAAAAAGTAGAAAAATAACTACATCATTTCCCATTATGTTAGTTACAACTATGTCTCCTCTTAGAAATATCGTTTTTATAAAAACACTACATAAACCAGTAAAGGGCTTCATGAGATAGTTTCTGAATAGATCCTATATAAAGGTAAATATATGTTATAACAATCAATTAACTTTTTTGAGAATAAAAGGGAAATATATGTACATGAACATTATTAATACATACAATAATCATATAAAATTAGTCTATGATAATTACACATGAATAATAGAATACATATTTTTAAAATAAAAATACATACTAAATAAGAGATTTTAGTTATACATAATCAATAATGATTCATGGGAACATAACCTCAGTATTTTATGTGGCTTTAGGGATTCACCTAAGCATAAAAAACAATTTTTTATTCATCATTCTCATATATGACTATAATTGTTTAAAATTCCCATAATGGAAAATCCAAGCATATTATTTCAAACATTACCATAAAAGTAACTTTATTGTATTGAAAATTTTAATCTTATAGTTGTTTATCTAATACATTATATCCTGTGAGTTTATTAACTAAATTGCCTCAATAGGATTTTCTAAATTCCATGATCGTTACCCAATGCATTAATGTAATATATTACACCCAACCAAACATGGAATATAATATAAAAACTAATCCTTGTTTAATAATCAAACCAAACTAATAATTATCCAAATAAATTCATATGTGTGACATAACAACATGAAATCATTTATCACTACATAATTCATAAAATTTATAATAGAAAATATGTTTTCAAAATGTTTAACCACTATAATCATAAATAATAATTTAATTGATTTTCTCAGAATAATTGTATCATATCACTAGTAACACATATTAATAACTAATTTATGATGTTATATATGAAAATACATCTAAAAATATCACCAAAATGATGAAAAGATCCTCTAATATTTTTTAAATCAATTATCCAAATTCCAAAAAATTACAGAATAATTAGGAAAATATTTCTTTGTATTGAACCATGATTTTTTTAACAAATCCTCAATGATAAGTTTATTTATAATTTTGTAGAAATATTTTTATGTTTCATAATATATGATAACAAATCCTTTAATATTTTTAGTAAAATGACTTAGCTAACACATTATAATTATTATAAGAATATTCTATTTTGTACATTGAAAAAATAGTAAACCATTTTTATAAATTACAATAAATAATCACCAGATAATAATAAAAATATTCCTGAGATTATAATGAGGATAATATGGACATTGAAAAAAAAATCTGAATGAAAAAAATTAGGTCGACATTTGATGGAAATAATAATCCATTATTTTTAGTTTCTAAAATTGAGGAAAATTTTATGAATAATTATATTATTTATAAATAATAAGTGGAAAAAATAAAACATAATAGTTATGAGTGATAGATAAAATAATTCATTCATAATAATTTAAACATAAAAAATCAATAAAAATGATATTATAATATAATGCCCATACAACTTTTATATCATTTGATTAATAAATCCCATGAAACAAATAAAATCAAATTAGACATTGAATAAATTTAATATATATATATATATTCTATAAAATATAAAATTTGTAGTAGATACACTATAGAAACTTTTAATATGTTTCTAACATAAAAATGTTTCAAATAAGACTATTTAATAGGATTGGTCATTAAAACATTATTAACATTCTAATAAAAACAAGTTAGCTAAATAAAATTTAATTATAGAATTATAACCCCTAATTTAATAAGGATAAATGGTAAAACATTCCAATGGATTGGTATATATGAAAAATATTCACAATATCAAACCTCTCTCAACAAAATATAATTGTGATTTAGAAACCCTACACAATTAGAAAATTATTTATCAAAAATCATGGAATCTTGAAAATTGAATGGTTATGTAAACTCATTTGATTATAAAATTAATTTTTAAAAAATTATTGGATATTATATACGAAATATATATATTTAATTGGTATTTAACAACCAAATTTGTCTCAACGTAATGATATTGAGTCAAAAATTTTACATCAAATTTTTATTTATTTGTAACAAATATAACCACATTTATAATCAATATAATCATAGAATACTTATATAATAGAATCATATTCATTACTATAATTCCAAACAAGTTTTATATATAAAATCATATAACCCTTTCAATTCCAATCATTCATTAGCAACATCATTTTAGATGTCAACTGTTTGGTTTTTCATGTATGATTTGGTTTATCGATTTTGGTCAATGTATTTTATGATGGATTATTCATCCTTAGGATATAAATAATTATATATAAGATATATATATTCATTATATAATTATTTTTAAATATATTCATAAATTGGTGATTTGATATGAGTTATATCACTATATAGATATGTTTGTTTATACGTATGCATGATTGAAATTTGTATCATTCAATGGTTGGATCCAATGAATGTAAAAAAATGATTAAACATTCCAAAATAATTACTCAAACATAAATATAATATATAACAATTAAATCAATTAAGATTAATAGACATTTAATATGGTATTGAAAAATGAATCAAATCTCTCTATAGATATGTTTCTTAACAACAACACATGAGTAAAATTTAAACTCTCATTTTATTATGGAGATATTGTATATGGTTTTGATATCACTACAATAACCAATAATTAAATAGGTAATACTATATTAATCATATATTTAGGGATACAACATGTGTACATGAATCCGAACATGAAATAATATTGAATTATCTTAGTTTGGTTCATTAAATCTCCATTGAGAGACATCCCGTGGATTTAACATTAATCACTGATGTACTGGTATTAATATAATAAACAAAGACACAGGATTAATTTAATTATTTTTGAAATGTTTTTTAGTAGGTTTATTTCAAATAAAAAAGGCTCAAATGGTTTTAATATGGGAGGATATGTGGTTTCCTTTTATAAGTGAGTGAAGGGACACCCATGGAATTTCATATAATATTTCCTTGATATGTGGTGTGATTAATTCTAAAGATCCTCCAAACAAAAAGGATTTTAAAATATAAAAAATATAAGTCTGAAATATATTTATCCAATAAGACATAGAATGGTTTGGGTTATAATCAAACCCTTTTTTCTTATTTAAACCCCTCAATAACATTTATTTATCCTCTACAATACTATATTTATTAAAAATATTTAATATTTACCCTGAAAAATAATTTAGATGTTTATTTTATATTGTATTAATAATTCATATTTCAAATATGGAATCCTTTAAAAAAAGTATCAATTTCTAAAATTGTGATAATTTAATTTTAAATAATCACGTTACTAGTATAGAAACCTGATTTTGGAAAATATTATCTTTATGTATAAAATAAAATTTTATAAACATTACTTGTAAAAATCATTAAATTAATTTTAAAATATATTATTGAATATTATATATATTTTATATATATGTAAATATCATTAAAATTAATAATAATATTGGTTTATTTAATTTATTATGATTAAAACACATTTTTCACAATAATACTATATATAGTAAAATGTTTTATAAACCCCGAAAGAAACTTATAAAACATATTATATAATAATGGGTATTATGTAATTAAATATATTATTTGTAATTAAAGGAGATTTATGTTAAACTATCATCAAATTCAAAATTAAATTTTCCATGATCTAAAAAAATGCATATTTTTAACAAATATCTCTATTCTTCACTATTTAATGAGAAATAATTAATTTTGGAAAAAGATAAAAATTCTATAATATATCATTGAAATAAATATTCATAATAAAAATTTTGTTTCATGAAATAAACTTTCTAAATTTTTAATAAATTATTGGAAATGTTAGCAAAAAAACTTATATATATTCCCTTTATTGAGAATTCATATTTTTTCATTTTATAAAATTATTATAAATATAGAACATAATAATTATATATTATTCAAACCATTTTCAATGATTAAAAATATTAAAAATATTTTCTATAATTTGGTAATTACAATTCCTATTTATCAATTTATCTTCTTAGATATAATGTTTTTTTATATCATAGTTCATATGTACTACGGGTTTCATGTAAGGAAACCTATACAATACAAAATGATTATTTAAAAGGAAATAAATAAAAAATAATGGGTTATTATAGTGGAAACTATAACATATTGGGGTAATGTTGAGGAGTTGAGGGTATTAGGACGTGTTTTATATGAATAAATGTTATAAATGGTCTGATTTATTTAGTTATACATTATCATAATAGATAGTTTGGAAAAAATTATGTTAACAAACATCAATGAGATATAGATTTCAATGTTATTAATATGGTATTTCATTGAAAATGTCATTGGAATAAGGATATGAAATCCTCAAATAATGATAATGTTATCCATTAATATATTTTCCCTTTGAAATGTATAATGATAATGGGTCAATTTCAAATCACTTGGAACATCCTTTAAATCTCTCTATTATCAATGATGTGTTCAGATTATCCCTCCTATGAGATATATACATTATTCTCTACATTTAATAAAATAATTTTTTTCCACTAGAGATTTATATTTCGTTTTATGAAAAATTATTAATGATATTATATTATAACGAAAATATATCTTTGTAACATTATTAATAACTCACCTAATTTTCTATTTTGAAATTAATATTTTGAGAAATAAACATGGTATCCCAATGTTTGATGAATGTGCTGGAAAAAACCTCTACTCCCTAACCTTATTCCATAAACACATATTTTATATACATTATTTTATTTTAGTTATAGATCTCAAGACATAACTATCCATATTTTATTTAAATAACAAAATATCTAATTATATATTTTATTTAAGACCTTTATGGTTGTGTTCTTTAGATAATTAGAAAAACTCACAAGCTAGAAAACTCCATCAATTTCTATTATAATGAATGTATTCCAACTAATTTCGAAGAAGAAATCAATAATAAGTCTTCAAAATCTCCAAATAATTATCCATTTCCGATATAATGTCAAACATATCATTTCTAAAATATTTATTCATTATACGTAGAATGGGAATCAAAATATGGGATGAGATCAAACACTCATAAATGTAAAAAAAAGTAAATCTATCAAAAAAATTATCATAGAGAACATTATATGGTAGTAACAAATAATTTGATTAATCTCATAATAAAAATTAACTAAAATCAAGTTATACCAATGATAAAAAGGGAAATTTTAATATAAATAATACTAATCTCATACATATTGAGTGTTTAATTTCAAAAATCATGGTGTTTCCATAAATTCAACTTTTTTGAAAAAATCATTTTAATTAATTCTATAATAAAGACATATTATTTTCCTCATGGCCACATTGAGATAATATTGTTTTATTAGAATAAAATATAAGAAATACCTTACCATGATTGTCCAGTTAGCCACACAAATTCATCATGGAGGTATAAACTTTCAAGCCCACACTTTATTTGTTTAATTAAAATTTAACCATCATATTATAAAATTATTAAAATATTCCTACAAAACCATTCCAATAATCATATGTTCTTGGAAAAAATATAGAGAATCATAGTTCTATTACCAATATTAATAAAAATATAAAATAATCAATACCCGTCTAGTGGAATAAGGTGGATAGTTAAAAAATACATATTAAACTTGAAAATAATAATATTTATTAAAATTACAATATATAGAATGCCAATACATTGACCAATACCAATAAATGTGGTAACCTGACAATAAAATATCTAGATGAATAAGATTAATGGTTAAATAATATATAGTCAACATTCCAGTATTAAACTTAAATGGAATAATTATATGGAAAATGCCAATAGTTTTCCCCATATATTGAGAATTGTTAAGATTATCATAACTTATCTGGATGAAGATGTATGATGGTCAAATATTCCATAGTCAACTAGTCAATATTATTCTGTAATGGAAATCCATCATAGGGAATTCAAATACATTTCACTATGTTAATATAGTATCAATATTTTAGGGTTAACAAAACCCAATCTGAATTTTGTAAAATGTGATTTTAACACTATATAGTGTAATTATATGAAAACTATTTCAATAATAGAAGAGAATGATCTATTTCCATACACATAATTGAGAATGGTTTCCAAAGGCTACAACTCGTGAAGGGTGAAAAATATTTTAATCAATGATAATGAATTAGGAATATATAACACAATAATTTTTTTTAATAAATCATAATATATAATTTAATATAATTTTCCTAACATATATCAAATAAGTTGTAGAGAGACCTTGTAACACAATAAATGAATATTGCTTTACAAATATTCATTACAAATTCAGAATCAACGACATCAATATCCATATGAATATGAATGAATTATACGGCTAGTAAATCCCATTAACTATATAGAAATAACATGTCCAAAATTTATTGGATATAAAATTAATAGATAACAATACACAAGTAATATAGTGAATAACATTTTACTTGAATAAAAGAATTAGAATTAATACCAAGAAATCCCTAAAATATTTAGAAAATATTAAATCAAATAATATGAAAAAAGTTCATGTAATTTATATAATAATTCAATATTTAAATATTAATTCATGATATGATTCATCAATTATGAATTATATATGCCAGATAAAAAAATTATTTCTTTAATAATATTTTTTTCTCATATAAAGAATTTTGTAGATGAATCCCCTAACTTGGTCCAAATTTATTCTACATATGCACCATTTATCTAAAATGACTAAATTAAGTTCCTTAAATACATTTTTAGGTAAAATATTTAAAAATATTTTCAGTCACATTCATCATTTAAAAACATTCAATATATATAATCTTGTTTTACATATATTCAACATTGAGTTTACAAAATCATTATCTCTTTGAACTAGTTTAATAAAATTCATGTTACAATCTGTTAGAATTGCAAATCCCATCATTGTTATTTAAATTAAGGTACTTTATTAGATTTTTCATGATATTTCTGGAAGTTATAATTTCATCATATAATTTTTTTAGTTAAAATAATAATTATGATATTGTTGATGATCATGTATCGATAATAATTAACAAATGAATAATGTTTTCTTAATTAACTTTTTAAATTAATTTAAAAACATTTTATAATAAAAAAATACGACTAAAATATTTATATCATATTTTAACATATAATATTTTCTTAAAATCATCCAAGAAATAAATGTATAGTATTTTTCATATTTTTGGTCATATCGATCCAAATATATGAAAATCAGGATAAATCGATTACTATGATATGGTTTTGATTCAACATTATTATCCAAAAAAATCTCGTTTAGTGTTTATTATTGTTGTATATAAAAAATTTAAAAACATAATCATATTTAAATAAAACCATCATATAAGTGAGGTTATCGATTGCCTCTTAATTCCATCATTTTTAATGAATGTATTAATCATAATCATGTGTTTATCATGTCATCAACATGATCTCAAATTATTCATACTAAAAAAAATTGGTAAGGACCCTAGCATGTTATACATGGAGATTTCATTACATTTGTGTAAAAATTAATACATTACAAAAATAGAAACCGATGAAAGTATTAGTTTAGTTTCATTTGAAATTGTAAAACATAATAAACTGATTCGTAAAACATATACATCGTCTTCTTCATTATCCTTTATATCTATAACCCCCTTTTGACACATATTACATTATAAACTTCATCAAATCCTAGGGAAAATGAAAATTTAAAAGGGGTGAGATCAAATTCCTAGTAAGGGTAGGCATGGAACATAACATACAAAACATAATCATAATAATATAAAAACATGAACATATCGTTTATAAAAGAAAACATACCATAATTAAAATATACCAAAATCTTGAGTCATGAAATAAATCATGGTTGTTCATAATTTATAAATCATAATGGAATCATGAGTCATGCTAAAATAGAATTGGAAAAAAGCATAGAATTTTGAAAAACAAATAAACACATTATATGATTTCTATAGTATCCAGGGCATTACTACCAAGACCATCATATTGGAAAAATTCCATCACTGAACTGGGTTTACATTCCCTTTCATCCATGAATTACTAATGTGGGTCTACTTATCTTTCCAGCCCTATATAACTGAGCATGATATACATTCCATCCCATTCATTTATATATCCTGGGTTATAAATCTTCACCCTATGCAACAGAGGGAGATATATGTCCCACCCATATCATAATGAAATCATTCTTACACATTCCACAAAAACATAAAGCATTCAACATAGCATAACAAAGGAAATAAAATGGGTTTCTTATACATCATTCAATCATAACATAATCCATATAAAATATGATCCCATCATTAACAAAATTAAATAATAGTAATAATAGGGTTATAAACATAACCCTATTTAATGAGAATCATCTTAGATGGAAAATAATTTTGATAAAACTGTTGAACTTAATTCATGAGGATAATATCCATTTTGTTCAAAAATGATTTAATTTCTCAAAATGGCACAAATTTTTAAAAGCAAATAATTCAATTGAAAATTAACATCAAATATTTTAAATCAAACATCATCAAAATAAAGCATTATGAAAGCATAAAAATCAATTCATGCTGTATAAGTACAAAAACAATCCCCTCGTTCTTTACTGGAGAATTTAAAAAGTACCTCGTATGGTAAATGAGAGGAAGATTATGTCCCAACCATGTAGTGAAAGTAAAAAATTGGTAAAAATGATATTAAAATACATATATAAATAATAAACATTTTATGGAAACATTTTTATAAAACATGTACATGGATGAAAAATATAGCCCAAGTAAATACTTATAAACAATCTCGGATAAAAATGAGATTTCAAAATTATCCTATAACATAGGTCTAATTTCATCTGTATGTGTCCAAAACTCTATTATAGTGGGTTTAAATATATTATTAACTTGTAATAGAACTGTAATAATATTTATGATATCATTATATATTCAGTTATGACATTATATTTCAGATTTATTTATGAATTCCATGTTAAAGTAAATTTTTGGTAAATAATCATTTTATTTATCATACGCATTTTGACTTGTTATTATTGATTTTAATACATATAAATATATTTAAATACTTCCAGAATTTTAAAATATATTTATAAATCATAAATATTCAGTTTTGAAATATGTATTATAGACATAAAATTGAAATAGAATACACAGTTCATGGGGGCGGTAGGTCGTACATATGCACAATCACTGTTTTTGTTTCATTAATGAATTGAATGAAATGAAGTAAAATATATATATATATCCTATAGTATTATTATGTCATATATTTCATAATTATTTATTATATATACTTTATAATCATTATTGAATGGTTAATGTGGAGAATGAATCTCTTCGTGTTGTGGATACGGTAGGTCGTACGTATGCATGAGCGATGATATCAATCATTTAATGATTAAATGGTATATAATTGGATGGTATATTTATTATATTGAATAATTATAATGTTATCATAATTATTTAAATCAATTATACTCATCATTATACCCATCCAATTTACATATTGTTGAATATCAAATTACACTATGGTGTGGAAACTGTAAATTATACATACACACACATGTTGATATTGTTATCAATAGGATGAATAAAATTATGTATAAGGTTGTACCATAAATATAATAAAATCATAGTATGTATAATATATTTTATTTATTACTTTAAGAGGAAAACATCATAATAAGAGGAAGTAGAAAAGGAAAATAATTTTTAAAAATGTGATAAATATTTACCTATTTTTGGAGTATCTACTTTTGATTTGAAAAAAGGACTTCGTAGAATGGATTTCATCCCAATGTGTGGCATCTAGGATGAATTAACTTATATTGGGAGAGGAAATGGGTAGGGTCTGGAAAATCCCAATGGATTTAGAGGTGTTATTAAAATAGATGGAGATGTTCCCTTTTATACAAAATGGGAGGGGAACCTTTAGAAATACCAAAACTATTAAATTAATATAAATTAATTTTAAATTTAAAATGCATCCAATGAGTATTATTTCGATGATAAGATGATGTAGGGTCTATATACTCTCAACTAATAAGATTTATACTTTTTTTTATTTTATTTTAAACCTTATCATTTTCATTTATCCTTATTTAATCCATTTAATTTTATTTGTGGTAATAATATACTAAATATAAAATGGTTTTATATATTAACTTTTTTGTTGTAAATTATCTATAATGGGATACGTTATAACATTTTATATAATATATTTCTTTCTTCATAATTTTTAAATAATTGTTTTCTGATTTTTAAATAATCTAATTATATGTGATATTTTAAAAAATAAATACTGTTAATTTTGACATTATTAATTTATTCAACAATAAAAAAATCCATATAAATAATAAATTAAAAAAAGTATATTTAATACACTTATAACATTAAATAATCACCTAAATTTTTTTATAGCATTAACTAGTTCATATTATATTTATTTTAATATTTCTAAAACTATTTTCTTGATATTTTATTAATAAAATAATTTCAACATCACTATTGTGTCATTATTAATGGTAATTATTTAATCTTTGAAAATTCTAAATAAATTCACATAATGTCTATAATTTCAATATCTTTATGTTGAATATTTATTTTTGAAGTTGTATCAAGTTTATCCCTACATTAAAATTATTATACTTATACAATATGTAAAAGTTACATGTTGTCACTTTCTTATGTTTTAATTATAATTACATCACATTAGTTTAATAAAGAAAATTCAATGAATAAATTCCATAACATAGAGGATATTGGTCTAATTTTATTCATCCAATAAGATTTAATAGGTTTTAGGGTAATTTGATAATCTTTATCATATTTATTTTTACCCAAATTTACCAGATTTACCTTTTACCAAGGTAAATAAAAATTACCTTAGTTTCTTTTCATATTATGAAAAGAAATAAAAGTAAACTATTAAAAAAATTGGGAACCACATATTCCAAATATTAAATCCATTTTTTTAATTCAACACATATAAGTAGTAGTAATTAATTTAAAAATATTTCATGTTGTACAAACCATAAATTGAGTTTTTTAGAAGTAAAAACTATCAAAACATAAGCATCTGTTTATGTCCAATTTAAATGTGAAATTACATACAATGATTGAAATTGGATTAAAAGATAAAAAATAATATAATTTCAATAAAAAACCAATTAAAATATAATTTAACTATAAAAATAAAATATAATATAACACTGTTATAAATTAAAATGCAGTATTTTTCCCTATTTATTAAAATATGAATTTCATCAGAAAATTACCAAAATTTCCTCCAATGTAAAATTTGAAGTCATTATTCGCAATATGAAGTTTATATTGTAAAATATATCTTATAAAATTTTCAAAAAATATATTTTAAAAAAATTTCCATCAAAAGGCGGTAAAAATGTATTTTTTTAAATACTACTTTTATACAAAAAAAATGAATTTGTTCTTATATCATATCTAGAAAACATATACGACGAATTTAAAAAATTACATTGAATATATTATATATATATATTTCATTAAAAAAATCAATGAAGAGTTATATTATAATTTTATAGACACAATTATAATCAATTAAATATATTTTCAGAAAAACATGTCCTTTATATTTAATTAGTTTTTATTTAATTTCCTACTTAATTTATTAACCATTAAATAATTATATAAACAAATATGATCCATATATTAATAATTGTATTTAAAATTTTCATTCCATCCACTCTAACGACTAGGTGATACCAGCCATAATAATATTTATTTTTTCACTTTTACTCGATCATGTGTGAAATGAATTATATCAAAAGAACTTGAACTTTTGTGCAACACAAGCCAAGCAGAGCACTGAATATACCGCATGATAATATGGTGTTATGTATAGCGTATGATAATATTAGTGTACCATACAACACAAGACATCAAATTCAATAAATAAAATATACTTCAAAAATTCTAGGGGTGTTACATTATACCCCCCTTAAAATGAATTTTGCCGTCAAATTTTGTTGGGGGTTATAAATGGTTTACTACTCGAATATGAATATGTCTACATATATTAATATAATTCATTATTCAAACTAATTTCCTCTTATGTTTGGCTTAAAAATTACCTAAATTCATAAACTTACAATAATTATGAATGTTTAATTTCCAAAACTATAGAAATAGTTTCATAAAATCGACATAACATTTATATTCCACATATCATAAAATATATCTGGTTGGCCAAATTCAAAAAATATGAACAACTTCATCATGGATTCTCTTGAGTCATGGTAGCAACATAAATTATCATATATCATTATTAAAAACATGAATGTTTCCTTACTCCAAAACTTATTGGATATATTCTTTATGTCCCAACAAGTTTTAAACATTATCAATGATAGCATAACCCTTTGGCCAACAACCCCATAATTAGTTCCAAAGATACTATCATCATCTAATTTACTTATTCAAATCCAACATATCATTATCCAAATAGAATTATCTTAACATAAGGTTTATCTTTCCCATAATCTTGTGTTTATTAAGTATATCACATTTCCCTTAAATCACTATTTTGGTTCCATATAACTACTCAACATATCCATTCCAATCCTTATCATAAAACTTATACAAAAAACACGTATATATTTTCTGATTCATATTACATAATAATTATATTATATAACATATACAACTCAAAAATCCAACATTATTCTTAAACCATTACTCAAGATACACCATTTTCATCTCTCCTAAAATACAAATCATATATTAAGGATTCTCAACCTCAATAATATTAGGTTTAATGTAAAGAAATACAGAAAAAACATCAATTAACATTCACATGTCAATTATAATATCATAATCCTTAATTTTATGACCAATACTCATATCATCATCATGATTCACTTCACGATATTTCATCATAAGAAACTGATCTTCAAAATTTCCACATATAAAACATTCAATGGTTAACCATGTTCTATGTAGTTACGGATATGGACTAAGACCAGAATATTTGTGTTAGAAATACATATTTGAGATTAAAAACCTATATTTAAGGTAAATTAATTATAATATTTCAATATATGATATCTTATGTTTAACCATTTTTTATTCCTAATTAACAAAAAACTCTATTATTTTGACATATACATGAGTTATTTCCCAAGAAATACCTTAGAAATATATCTATGGATCTCACTAAACTTTTCACATAATAGTTTCTAATGGTTGGATAATTCTTTTCTCTGATACCAACTATAAATACCCATGCATTACAAACATGGAAATTTCATTAATTTTTCAGATTACTTAATACATGAAAAAATAGAATCCCAAATTATATAATAGTATTTTACCATTGGTAAATAGAAAACATAAAAAATTGGTGCATATAACATATAAATCATCTCCTGCTTTATCCTTCTTAATTAGAATCCCTTTTCATGCATCATACTTAATACACTTCTTCAAATCCTGGGGGAAACAAATAATGAAAAGTTGTCATCTCAAATGCTCATTAAGGTTAAGCATGTAAAATATCATACAAAATATAAACATAAGAATTTAAAAACATGAACACAACTTTTGAAAAAAAACATACCACATTTAACATATACCAAAATCCTGATTCATGAAATAAATCGGGGTATTTCATATGGCGTAAATCATAATTTAATCCTAAACCATTAGAAAATAGAAATAGAATTAAAGATAAAATTATGGAAAAATTAATCACATAATATTATTTCCATTGTATCCAGGAATTTATTCCATGACAATCATATTTTACAATGTCCATTACTGAACCGGGTTTACATGTCGTTCTAGACATTTTTTACTAAAGTGGATTTACTTATCGTTCCATCACTATATTATTGAACCATATCTACATGCCATTCCAAAAATGTCTATCTCATGAGATATAAATATTTACCCAATGCAGTGGATGAATATATTGGTCTCACCCATCACATAATGTAGTCATTTTTTCGTATTCCCCATAAATAGATTGCATTCCTCTTAGAATAGCCGATGAAATAAAATGGGTTTCAAAAACATAATTCTATCATAACATAATCCATATAAAATAAGATTTAGTCATTAACACAAAAAAATCCTACTAATAATAGGGTTATAAACATAACTATTTTTAAAAATCATCATCAAATAAGGATTTTTTTAATAAAACAGTTGATTGTAATTCATGAGGATAATATCATTTATTCATCAAAACCCATTTCGTTCCTCAAAATGCCATGCAATGTTAAAAAATGAATTTAATTAAAAATACAGTTCAAATATTTTAAAGTATTATTCAAGGAAATTAGGCATTATGAATGTGTAATAATCCATTCATTCCATATTAGTTAAAAAACATTCACCTCATACTTTTACCGAATATTCAAAAAGTTCCTCATATTGTAAACGAAGGAAAATTTAATTCCAAACCATGTAGTAAAAGTAACAATTGGTCAAATTCCTTTAAAAATACATAAATTTATAGTAAAAATTTTATGAAAATATTTTTGGAAGACATGGGCATGGATGATAAATAAACCCTGAGTAAATACTTGTGTATAAACGATCTCAGATAAAAATTTGATTGAAGAATTATCTCTAACCTTAGGTAAGATTTTTTCTTTATGTTTCTGAAACTCCTATATAGTGGGATTAAAATTATTATTAACCATTAATAAAACCATATTAATATTTATGATAACATATATTATTCACATAGGATTTTATATTACACATTTCTTGATCAATTCCATGTTAAAGAAATGTTTTGGGTAATAATTGTTTCATTTATTGTATTTGTTTTGACTTATTATTCAAGCTATTATTAATTAGATAATTATTTACATACTTCCAGAATAAATAAAAATATTTATATAACATAAATATTTAGTATAGAAATATATATAAATAATAGACAGATAAATGAAATAGAATACACCATTCATGGTGATGGTAGGTCGTATGTATCCTTAGACATTGTTTTCGTTTCCTTACTGAATTCAATGGAAGAAAATAAATGAGATATATATACATAAACATAGTATATTTATTATGTATTATATTACATGTTTATTTATTATATATAAATTATAATCATTATTGAATAGTTAATGTGGATACTGGATCTCATCACATCGTGGAGACAATAGGTTGTACATACGCACGAGCGACGATATCATTCATTTAATGGTTAAATGTTATTGAATTGGATGGTAAATTTATTATAAATTATAATTATAATTTCATATTACTTATTAATATCCATTATACTCATCCTTGTACCAGTCAAAACTATGTATTTTTGAATAACAAATTACACCACGATATGGAGACAGTAAGTCGTACACAGGCACACATGGTGATATTATCATTCATAGGATGGATAAAAAGAGGTATAAGGTTGTCCCATAATTATAATGAAATGTTATAATAAAGATAATATTTTTTTATGACTTTAGTATGGAAACATATAGGAATAAAAAGTAGAAGAATAAAATAATTTTCAAAGAGGGGATAAACATTTACCTTATTTTCAAGTATCTCATTTTTATTTTCACTAAAAGACTCCATAGGATGGATTTATGCCTGAATTGTCACCTTTAAGATGATGTCGGAGATTTTGGGAAATTAAATGGTAAGGGTTTGTCCGACCCAAAGATTTTTAGAGGTGTGATTAATATAGAATGATAGGTTCCCTTTTACTAAAGAGGGGAGGGCCAATTTTGAAAATACCTAAACTATTAAAGTAATATGAATTAATATTTAAATTAAAATTCCTAAAAGTGGATTATTTCAAATATTATATGAGTTTACAATGATCCTCTCATCCAATAATATTTATACATGTTTTGAGTTTATTTTAAACTTTATCATTTTTAATAATCATTATTTAATTTATTTAATTTTATTTAATTTTATTTTTTCTAATAATACTATAAATATTAAATTTTTATAAATATTTATTTATGGGTTGTCAGTTTTCTATAATGGGAATCATTATAAAAATTCTGGCCATATAATTTTCAATTTATAATTTTTAAATATTGTTTTGATTTTTAAATTATTTAATAAAATGTTATTTTTATAAAATATCAATAATGTCAATTTAGAAACTATTCATTTATTTGAATACAAATAAAAAATCGCATAGATGATAAATTAAATAAAATATTAAATATACTCCTAAAATGTCATAGTAACCTAGAAAATTTGTGGAGAACATTAATTGGTTCATATTAAATTTATTTTAATATTTTTAAAACCATTGATTTTATTTTTCTATTAATAAAATAATCTCAACATCAGCATTGTTTCATCATTAATGGTAATTATTTAACTCTAAAAATTATAAATAAATAAACATCATGTAGATAATTTCATTATAATTTTACGACTATTTATTTTCAAAGATTTATCATGTTTATCACTACATTGATGTTATTATACTTATAAAATATATGAGAGTGACATGTTGTCAAATTCTTTTGTTTTATCAATAATTACATCTCATTAATAGAAAAAGGTCTACTGAATGAATATATTATAACCCTTATTTGATATTGGTCTAATTTAATTCATCCAATAGTATTTCAGCATGTGTTATGATAATTTTATTGTATTTATCAAATTGTTTATTACCCTAATTTACCTGATTTACATTTAACCATGGTAAATAAAAATTACCACAATTACTAACCAGAATATCAAAAAAAAGTAACCTATTAACATAATTTTGACCAAATTATTCAAAATATGGAATCCATTTTTCAAAATTCAAAACATAAAAGATTTATAATTGATTTAATATTTATTCAAATGGTAAAAACCAGAAAGCTGGTTTTCATAGAAGTAAAAACTATGAACTGATTTAAATGTGTTTATGAATAATTTAAATGTGAAATTACATCTGACAACAATCATTAGATTAAATTCTAAAAACTTAATCTAATTACAATTTATAACCAATTAAAAATTTAATCTAACTATATAAATAAATTTTAAGAAAAAGAAGTTTTGATTTAAAATGTAGTATTTTTTGTTAATAAATAAAATATTAATTACTTCTGAAAATTAAAAAAATTTCAAGTGATATTAATTTTAATGTCCCTCATAAAAATAATAAGTTTATTATCTCAAATATAACTTATAAAATTGTCAAAAACTAGATTTTAAAAAGGTTCACCATCAAAAAGAGGTAAAACTATGTTTTTATTTGAAAAATACTTCCTATATCCAAAAATTTGAATTTGTTCTTATATAATATCTAGAAAATATATAAATGAATTTAAAAAATTAAGTTTAATAAATTAGACAGATATTATATTAAATAAATCAATAAATATTGATTTTATAATTTTATTGACTCCCTTATTATGATTTAAATAATTTCCTTTGGAAAAAATGAATCATTTATATTAAAATGGTTTTAATTTAATTTTCTAAATAATTTTGTAACCAAATAGAAATTAAATGAACATATGTAAAGTATTTTATCCAAATTCAGTTAACATAATTTATTATATTGATTCTAAAGGCTATGTGATAAATACCAAAATAATATTTAGTTGTTCACTTATACTCGGTCTGGCGTGAAATGAGTTATATCACAAAACATGAACTTGTTTATAACACATGACATGAATATTGTTTCATATACCACAAGATAATATGGTTTTTTGTATAGTGCAATCTAATATCAGTGTAGAATATAACACAATACATTATGGGAATTAAAAATAATATATCTCATAAAATCTCAGGGTGTCCCATTAATGATGTCATAAAAAATTTATTTCTCAATTAAATCCTTTTTGAATCAATTAATTTTGATTATAGGTGAAAATGAAAATCTTTAATCAGGGATTTTGTACCGCACAAGTATGAACACATGAATATTTCATATTTTATTAATGGGTAGGATTGATGAATAGTGAATTATAATATATTTACAATAGTAAAAATATGATATATAAATTATAATAAAAATAATCATATAAATATTGATATAATAAATTAATAAAATATAATTTAAGAAGAATAACAATGTAGTTTCTAATAAATAAATCATTTAACACCCTATTACACATTTCAGGTACTCCATTGATTATGTTTTGATTATCATCCTTTATTGAGTGATTTTAGGGGAGTATTAGGTATAAAGAGATTTTTCAATGGAATATGACTTAATTTTCATAGATGAATTTTTATTTTTATTAATGGAGTTTGTGTATAAAAATTTCAAATACATAATTGGCTTCTTCACATGTTCAAAGAACACTCAGAGTGGTTTCCTAAGTTTTTCTACTTAAAACAGTAATTTTCTATTGCAGGTTGGGTGATTACATGTTCTGTAAAGGTATTATAAGTCTTGTAATGATTATAAGGATGAGTATGTGAAACATGTTCATGGTGTAAAGGATTTACACACCATATAACATGTTCTTGTCATATAATAGAATATTTTGAGTTTTGAAAAAGGTTGTAATCAATTTATAGGATATTTGAGTTTTGTAGATTACACACCATGTAGTGTGATTCAATTACATGTAATAGATATGGGATGGTATTTTGAGAGGTGTGTTGATTATTTTCTTTTCTATCCCACTTCACCCTTATCCCTCTTGACCAAGAGGCTCACATTGATGATTTAGGATACCTCCCCTCTATCAAAATACCTTCATTCATCGATCGATCTTAATTTTTGTCTGGTTAAATACCATATGGTATGAATTCATTCTTCTTCATATATATATATTTGGTTGCATCTGGGGTTTTAGATGCAGTTGTGTAACTATTTTTCATTTCATAATGTTTTCTATCAATCATTTGTAATCACTTATCACAACATGTATTTCAAAGGCCTCTCTCATGGGATTATAACATTAATATCGAATGTAGCTAGGATTATTCCTATTTGTGGTATGAGTTTTTATAAAATGGTTTATGAAATGAAATTATTATTTTTCAATGTAAATTTATTTGGTTTCTTCAGTTTATTAAAGTTATAATGCGATTAATGGATTAATAGGGATGATTTTTTTTTAAAATTAGTTTTCATTGAAAAATTGTTTAAATGATTTGGAAAAGCGTTTTTAAAATACTAACTAGTATTTTTTTTATTTTAAAAAGCTTTTTATATTTCTGAGTATTGATTTTAAAATGTATTTTTGTTAATAGGAACATTTGGATCCTTTGTTTCCTTAAGAAATAGGTACGAGTATGCTTATTTTGAATGGAACCACTAGGAGTTATCCTTTTTGTATATTGATAGACTATGACATGAGTCAATATTAGTCATTACCATCATCACTCCTATTTTGGCTAATGAGATTCGTGTATGTATGGTACCAGAGGCTATGGGCAAAAATGAGGTTATTTTGCATTTGTGGTTACTTATTTGACAAACGATTTTATCATAGATTGTTGCTCATCAGTTTTTATATGAGATTATATCACATATATTTTAATTATTGACTGATTTATGAATATGTGTTTAATTTAATAGATCTTGATGCATAAATATTCTTTCCTATTTATATCACTTTTAGTTTTCATATTTCTTGTTTTCAATATATGAATATGATTTTATGATAACTATATAGAAGATGATTTAAAAATGTTCCTGAAATATAAAAATGATTTGGGAAAAAAATATTTTTAAAATCTTCAAATATTGAATTCTTGATATTAGAACATCAATACACAATGTGGTGGTATAATAGTAGGATTTTTTACTAGTCCATGATTTTTCCTATTGGGAGGGCATACATTTTTTAATTGGAGGAAGCAATTAAAGAGAATATTTTAGCATGTTTTCATCTCATTTTTTATGTTCCTTCCAAGCGGTGTAGTTTAGAGGTGACTATTTGACAAATGGAGATATTTTGGTTTTGATTTTTTTATACAATTTGGTTTAGCCAGTTTGGATTCTATTGTATTAATTTTATTATAACTTTTTCTTCCACATTATTCAATGGTTTTTGTTCTATTTTATTATACACAAGAGGTTGTTCTGTTTTCTTACTTTTCATTAAAATTTATATTGATTAATATTTCAATAAATCAATGGACTAATTTCAAAATTTATTACCCTACATTAAAATGACTGGAAATAAAATAAATTTAGCATTCAATGCATTGAATGACATAACCAAAAATGAATAAGACAATTTAAAAAATATTCCCTTATAGTTCATTTTGAATACAAAAAATACCATGTCATAAAAATAGTAAATTCATTTAACCATGAAGGGTCATTACAATTTAGTTATCAATTTCAGTAAGATAGGCTCTATTTCCACACATATGTGCAGAATAATGGTAGTCGTAACACCAACATTCACATGGCCCAAAAAACATCGGTACTGTCAAAAAAAACAATTGTATTAGACTCCCCTATAATACCATCGATGCATATGGGAGTCTCATTTATTTTATCCACTATCGGATGTTAAATTTTTTGATATATAAGAATGTGTATCTTTTTTATAGGATCATTGATCTTTTTGTCCCGGATAGAGGTGAATGTTGATTTTAAATTATTCCTCTATGGTCATGGTACCACTAGTAGACTATCCAAGATTAAGATGTACCAATAAAATCATTTAGGTGATTGTATAAACATTTTAATTTTCTAGACATGTAAATATGATTAAAAAATGTTTATATAGTTATTATAGATTTGATTTAATAGATCATTCATCAGTTCTAGTAGACATTTGTTGTTTTCTTCTTGAATAATATTTTGGTTTTCTCCAATTTAGAGGTGGCACACTAAGACCATTTAGATATCATTATTCAAACCTTTAAGAAATATGTTCTATATTGTAAGAATTCCAAATGTGTGTTTTGGATTATGGGAGAGAAATTTATATGATATGTGATATATGAGATGGGTTTCATAGTGGATCTGGAAATGATATAGGCATTTATATCTTAGGAGAATCATTGAACTGTGTTTGAGATATGAAGCATCATGTGTATGTTTTTTTATTGTAGCTTGTTTCTTCAGTATTTTTCCAATATCACATCTTCGGTATCTATGTTAACCTACAAGTGTTTAATGTTTGAATGAAAAATTCATATCATACATATTTGGAGTAGATGAATTTGATGATGATTTTAGCACCTTTTTAATTCCTCCAACACTGGGATCAGATTATTTTCCCCATTCGATGATATTGGTATGGGACATGTATATTATGTGATGAATGAGAAATAAGTAGTGTCCAGGGTCACATTCTAATTATTTCCCCATGATAAGAACTATCCTACCCAAGATAATGAGATTGTGGTGTTTATTCATTCCCCCAAAATAAAATATCACTATATTTTGTGGAGTGAATTACAATTCAATCTAATGGTAATAGAATGAAATATATTTTTAATATCTTGTATATGAACGTATTATAGTGATTATAGGTTGACCATATTCATACCAATTATTTTGTTATTTCATGAATCTGTGGGGAGAAAATGTGGATTTTTTGTGTTGAGAAGAACATTACTAACATAAGTCGTGATGGAATTAGTTGAGTTGTGGTTATTGATGGGTTTTATTTCTAAGATGAAATTTCTAGAAGAATAGGTTATCGAATAGGTGTTCATGAATATCATTATATCTACATCACCTATTAAAAATGGGTTTGTGTGGAGATGGTGATAGAAACCAAGTGAAAATTATATAATGAATCATTTATTCTAGAGATACCTTAGATGAGTGGCCTCAATCCGCCAATATCACTTTTTTAAATTATAGTACATTTTCTATTTAGAATTTCTTGAAACATGAGATGTTAGATAGTGGAATCTAATATTTTTTCTCCATGAACCCTAATGATACCAATTTGTATAATTACAATAGAATTCAGTATTAGTTGTGGGGTATGAGGTGGTCGATCCTGAATATTTTATAATGGTTTATTACTTGTCATGTAATTAAGGAATTACAACATAGTTATTTTGGTATTTTTCACCCCTATCCATTATCTTATGGAAGTGGGATGATATTACCTTGGATTTCATCATTTGTTTTTCACAAAATCCATGTGGGTGGGAAACATTTGTGTGATCACTTATCAACTTAGGAAATACAAACATATAAACCAAATAAAGGGGAAAATGAATATTTAAACGGATAGGGAATTTTCTGGTTATGTTATTGTGATAATTCATGAGGTCCCCACTATGGTAGTATCTGATAGAAAATTTAGACTCACATCTATTTTCTGGAATGGATTTTGGAAGGGGATGGGTTCCATGATTAGATTGGTCATTCCATGTCATTCATTGAAGGATAAGAAGACAATGATGAGTATCTTTGTTCTGGAAGTTATTCTCTAGGATTATGGGAATGATTTTGGAGGGTCTTGGAAAAATTAAATACCTCTTGTTGATGATTACTATAATAATAGATATATTTCCATCATTTTTATTGATCCTTTTGATTCACTCTATGGGAGTCCTTGTAGATCTCCCTTGTTCTTGGATGTGTTGGGATTCTGGTCTATGGTGGGGTTGAGTATCAGTCAGGAGATGACATAGATAGTGAATTTTACTTAATCTAGATTGATTATAGTACAATTAAGTTTGATATCACATGATGTACATCATCAGTGGTTGTTGGGGTTCGGGATTGATGATTAGGTTTTAATTTGAGTATCACCTCTCTTGGGGTATTGATAATTTGGTAAGAGAGGTAAATTTTTCTCAGGTTTGTGGGTACCATTGATATCATCTAACAAATTTTGATGGTATACTATAATTTTTAATTAATATCTAGCTTCAAATATATCAAAAAATTCATTCATGTTCCCCATATAATGTGGTATATAGCATATCTTTTCTATGTGATTATATGGGAGGATGTTGATCATGATAATAACACACATGGGTTGAGAATCAAGTTCAAATTATGAATCTATAAGAGAATTTATGGGAAGGTTAAATAATTTCTCTGATCTGGGTAATGTGGTAGTGTTGATGGGATATCCAGGATTTGTGGGAAATGGAATTGTTGATAAGGCAGTAGTGGCCGTCACTTTTTGTCAGTCTATGAATTTGAGGGCTTTACGGGTGTAGAAATTATTTATTATCGGAAGGTTGTAACACATTGTTATACATTCCATGTACTACCATTATTATATTTTTTATCATCCTTGATTGGGTGACTTTTAAGGGTTCTTAGGGATTGTGAAAACTTTCTGGTGAAAATGACCAAATATTAAGTGACTAATTCTTATTTTTTTTAATGAATTAATGTAATAAATCCTTCAATGAATTAATGGTGTTTTTTATGTTTATTGAATTATTGTTGTTTTATTTTTGAGCATTTCTACATAAAACCTGCAGTTTGTGATTGGAATAAGTCTCCATGAAGATTTTTATGAAGTGAAAATTGGATTTTTTTTCAAGTGATGTATTTTTTAAAAAAAATAAACTCACCACAATTTTCACATGTTGATAATTATAATCATCATCTTAATAAGATGATTAGATGAAAAATACTTAAGAATTTCTGTTTCCTTTTGAATAATTTATCTATGAGAAAAGGTTTATCATAATCACCATGGTTCTAGAATGGATATTCATTCTTAATGAGGACGTGTATCCATGAATGAATAGCCTTGATAAAAATATTGTGATGCTTTACTCGTATTTTATGTATCATAAATCATAACATTGTCAACAAAATCTATGGTTTAATTCATATAATGGAAATGGGGAGACAAGTGTTTCAAATCAAATTCTTGGTTGGATAGAAAGAATGAATTCACTTGATGGATGAGAAGATATAATAAATTCCCTTATAAATCAAAAAAAAATTATTCGAACCTTAAATGATATCAATGTTATCATGAAATCATGATACATGATAATGATTATATCAGAATAATGATTAGAAATTCAAATCATTCTAGTCTCAACATATCTGTGTGAGATCAGTATATATAGAATTTTTTGAAGGCCAGGAAGTTATAATTGAAACATGAGAAGAAGAAGATGGTTGTTTATATTTAGAACAATATGGCCCAAGATACAAATCCTTGTAGATAAATTTTTGATAATAGTTTAGTTTTGGCTAACACAAGACCATTAGATGTGGTGTGCCACCAAAAATCAGAGTACTCTTATCACTAGTCATCAGTCATAGTGAATATTTCAAAAAGTAATCAATGAATGAAATGTTTTTTAAAGATAATATATAAGTGGAGATTCCTCAATTTTCTGGGACAAATGAAAAATTAGATCAATGATAAATAAAAAAAATTAGTAAAATTTTTTATCTTGTTAAATTTTTTGTGTAAATTCGTAAAGTGAGAGAGAAGGACTATATTATCTTTAAATGGGTGAGTAGTCATTGGAAATAATGTGTATCTAGAAATATCAATATAGGTGACAATAATACATTAAATAAATATAAATACAGACCCATAAGACCAACACTAACACTAATAAAAGTTATAGGAATCGGGACATCATTAGGCATAGGATATACAGACTGAGGAAATAAAGAAAAAGATAATTGTTTAATATAGTTGAATTGTTTTTTCAATCTGTTTACAATCATGTAAATGAATATTTAGTAATTGAGAATATATTTATGTGAAATTAAGGGAAATATAATTATAATAATGTTGGAAGAATGTTTTTGGAATAATCATTACAAGTTTATTAATCATTCATTTGGTATGGGAAATAAAAACTAGGGTCTTCTGTTGTATATATTTCTTCATCATAATGGGGAAAATCAAAATGAAAATTATATATCAAATTGAAGACTAGTTAGATATTTTAAAGACAACTTATTTTATGATAAGGTTTGATATGTTTTTATTAGAACTTATAAGAGTATAGAATCGTTAAATAATTCAATGATATATCCTATATATAAGGGAAATAAATGTTTTGTAAAATTTGGTAAAGTGGGAGAAATTTTAGGATTCCTTCTTAAACCACTTTTTATGAATCTATAAATGGAGTAAACTACATTGTACCTTCGGAAATATTTGAAAACTATTCACTTGAAAATAAAGAGAGAGAATATCTGTTGTTTTTCTTAGAATATGTTTCCGGTCATATTTTCTGTGAGATTTTTTCAGACCAAAATAAATCAAAAGAATGGAATTATTCTATGTTTCCTAGATCAGATCATGAAATTGGAATGGAATTTCTACACTAAATTATAAGTAGTTTGTGATTGTTTTAGTGATATTTGGGGAGATCTATATTTCTAGATTGATAAATTAGACATATCAATGAGACTAAGAAATCATTATTAGTATTTGAATAATTTCATACATACTACTATGATGGAATGTGAAGAATTTTTTGCTTTTTATATTTTTTAAAGGTAACAAGTAAGTACAGTAATGTATTTTGATGCAACTAGTGATTTTTTTATTAGCTTGTTACACAAATTTCTATTAGATCATAGTGTGTTACTTGTTTCACATGAACTCTTTTCTTGAATATAGTGATATACTAGTGTATTGTAATGACCTACTAGTTTTTAACTAGGAAATTGGATTATTTTCTACGAGATTGTGTGGTATTGTATTCATTTATATATCATACTAAGGATGTACCTTCTATTTTTGATTTTGTAATCTTGTAAACTCTTCCGTTCCTATATTTATGTGATTATTTTGTTCTAAAAAAGTAATAAATCCTTAACAATAGGGTATGTTTTTTTAATATTAGGAAATATAACAGAAAAATATATCACTAATTCACCACCTCCCCTATCAGTTAGACATTGATCCTTGGTAGGAAATTCCAACGGGTACCAAAGAATTATTTACCTTAGTTTAATCTTTTATAATGTTTATATATAAATGTTATAATAGAAAATATTAATTTGTTCAACTATAAGACAATTATAGTATTTGATGGTTAGAATTATCATATCTAGAAATATAGATTTTTTCCTTATCTTATAATAATTTGGCATGATTTTCATGAAGCTGAAAAAGATGGTTTATAAACTATCAAGGGAAAATTTTCACTTACATCTGTTAACATGAAAAATAAAAATAATGATGGTATATGTAACACCCGAGACTTTTATGTTATATAAATCATCAAAGGAATCTTTTTCTACACAATACTTTCTTGGCTTTCTTTACACGAAATCGCGACCTTCCTCGATAGCTTGCGTCGTACGCAATACCGAGTTTCACTAAACAACGATATGCTATTAAAATATTATTAAAACTAGCCGTTATGAATAGTAATAACCACTTTTTGAAATTTTATAAATTTTATTTTTCAAAATGGACTTCATTTTTGGATTCAGAATATCGAAATTATCCTAGCGTGAAATTTTGGTATTTTTCTGAAAACTTTCAATTTTTGATGAATAGTGAAACCACTAAGTGGTAGTTAAAAAACTGAATTTTTCATAAAACTTAATTTTACCGCTTCTGTGAATGGAATTTTGAAAATCCGAGAGATACGGTTAATATCAAGGACTAAAATGTGGTTCAATGAGATGAAAATAATTTTTGGTGAATAGTAACTTTTTACTTTTTTTTATCGCGGTTAATAGTAAATAGGGTAACTAAGGGTAAATATGATATTTCTATTACCCTAACACATGTCCTAATTCTATTGGATAAGTGTAATTCGACCAAAAACAACCTTATGAATATAATATGACCATTTAGGACCACTTGGATTAGATTATGACATTTAATATTATTTTATTTAATGAATAGTTAAAATAGTTAAAATCAAAGTTTAATAACTAAAACATTTTTAATATGGGTTAATACAGAAGATAAATTCGATTATAAATATTCATTAAAAATCTAAAAATATTTCCTACATAATTATATTTTATTTATAATTTTTAGACTTTAAATAAATTAATTTATTTATGACACAACGATGATGCAGTAATTACACTTTTAAGGAAATGTTAACATATTTGATGTTATAAATACCAAAAAAAATGTAATTTGAGACTTTTTATGAATTACACTAATTTTCTAGGTTACTATGATATATTAGTGTTGATTGGATCAACTTGGTTCGAACATATAATTCTGTTATGACTTTCACAAAAATCATATATCAAATAGTGTCAAAATTGACACAAAATATTTTTTGAATCAAATATCATATTATTAATTGTTATTTTATTCCTAAAAATATAAGGTTCGGACAAATGACTTAGATAAGGATATATATATTAATAATAAACATCTTGGGGTTTGTTTGGCATGTTATAGTAAGTGTATTAACCATATAGTGTAAGAAAACAAAAAGACACGGTAAAAGTTAATTTATTTAACTTAGAGTTAAATCTAATTGCTAAGGTTAAAATAATAACCTAAACTTGTCTAAATCCTATTGGTTGATAGGATTGCGACCCATCCCCACTTTATATTAGAAATAATACCCTTTGGAACCATTATAAACCGATTTTGACTTTAATATAAAATAATATTTTGAGATATTCCTAAGGTGCCCCTCTCCTCCCTTATAAAAGGGCACCTCCTCCCCTCTTCCTCACACCACATTGAGCCATCAAGCTCGTCCAACCCCTGCCACGTTATCCTCTCCACTTCCCTAGAGACATCCTAGAGGTTATGGTCTTCTTCAAATACCCATTTTAGTGCCCTAAAAGGAGGTCTCAAAGAAGCACTTCAAAGAAGAGGTAAAGCTCATTACCGATTCTTTCATCTTTATTTCTTCTTCCACTTCTTCTTCTTAGGTTGTTTCATTATGAAGTAATAACTTCAGTATCACTCATATACTGATATGTTATTATAAGTATGAAAAAACACTATTTCACCATCTATCCATCCTACGGAAAAAGAAATAACCGCGCTTGCGAACGTACGGAATACCATCTCCATGCCGTGGTGTAATCTATTTTCCACCACCACCTTACTTGGATGGGTATAATGGTGTATATAATGACTATATATGACTATTATAAAGTGATACTGATTCTGAAATAGTATACATACACTCCAATACAATTCCAGGATCATAGGAATGATATCATCACTCGTGCGTACGTACGGAATACCGTCTCCACGATGTGATGCGACTCGTTCTACATGATCTTCAATTAATAATGATTATATAAATGAATTGAATGAATGAATATGATATATATTACACTAATACCATTCTGGAAATTAGGTATCTATAACCTAATGATAAGAATAAGAATTTATTCGACAAAACACGCATAAGATCAAAAAGTTATAAACACCCGAATAACAAGTAGCAATGAAATATTACTACTAAGAAGCTAAGAATATGACCATATATCATATCATAAAAATATGTATGATTCTGGAATAAGTCAATAACATTATTTAAATCATTATACAGGAGTTTCGGACACTTACAAAGCAAGTCGGACCTAATGTAACGGAAATATCACAATCTCATTTTTATCCGAGATTGTTTGTACTTTGGTATTTACTGGGGTGTATTTTATCATCCAAATCCATGTTTCCTCAATATGTAATATTATTTCAATCCACATACAATTGTTTAAATCCATTTTTACCCTTTGGTGAGTTTATAGTAAAAGATATGAAAGGAATCTTTTGTCATTTTTCGTACGAGGTACTTTTTGACTTTTCCGAAAAAAGTACGAAGAATGTTTTTTTTAACTTATACGGCATGAATGGATTTTTAAAACATTATTTCCAAGAAGATTCCTTTGAAAGTTTTCAAGTTTATTTTTAATCAACTTCTTTTATTTTATAATTTTACGACATGTTAAGAAAGGAAAAGTGTTTTTGAAGTAGAAAGGATATTTTCCTTAAGAATGAAGTTCAAGTGTTTTATCAAAATTATTTTCCATCTAAGATAATAAAGGGTTCTATTTTTATCCCTATTATTACATTGATTTGATTATATTGTGAAGGAATTATTTTTATGAATTCCTTTATCATATATGAATTGTTTTATGATGTCATGATGCTTAAGATTCCCATTTTTATTACATGGGTTATGCAATGATGTATGGTTTATGATTTTGTGGCACACATAAGAATGGTATCATTATGAGATGGGTGGTACCTATATCTCCCTCCAATGAATTTGGTAAAGATTTTATATCTCATGAGATAGACATGGCTAGAACGGTAGGTTATACCGGTTCAGTGAAACAGGACTGAAACGAGGGTGACTCGGTTCAGAAAGGGACTTTGTCCACTAAGATAGTCTTGGCAATGAGTCTTGACTAACAAGAAATGATTCTCTATGATTATGTGTGTATGACACAAAGTTTCATGTTTTAAGTTATGATTATTGTGATTACATTTCACTGCCATGATTTATCCCATGTTATGAAATTATGATCTCATTTGCAGGGTAATATTTCCAAAAGTTATGTGCTTATGTATACAATGTGATTGATCTTTCTTTTGTTTACCCTTAATGAGAATTTGAGCTCACCCTTTTGTATGTTTTCTTTCCCCAAGTCAGGAAGAAGGTTATTAAGTAGGATCTGCCAAAAAGGGACTCTAGATATGATGAAATAATTGGGAGGCAAAGTCGATGCTTTATGAACCAGTTGTTTATGTTTCCCAGCTTCTAAAGACACTATACCTATACGGTCCTTTCGTGGTTTTATTATATGTTGTAATAAGTATGCTTCAATTTTGAAGTATTAACAATGTATGTAAAGTATGGGTCGTTATAGTTGGTATCAGAGGAAAGGTATAGTCAACCTTTGGAAACCAGGATGTGAAAGCCTTAGTAATAACCCTAAGGATAAGTCTAAGCATAGAACATAATCTTAGTGTTTTAGAAATGGCCATGAATAACCTAGGATAAGACCTTAAGCGTGAAAATATTATTCTTGATTATGTGGTTTTCCTATTATAATTAGTGTTGCTCACACTATTCTTCTTGGTTTTAGTCAATGGCTGGAACCCGAAGGAATCGTGTTAATGCGGAATGCGACGGGAAATGCAATGATTGTCCCCCTGAGCAACCAAACGTTATGGGAGCTGGAATGAAAAATCTTGTAGCCATGCTCACACAACTTTCTCAAGTTATGAATCATGCAGGACTTCCAAACGAGCAAAGGAAGGAGCAACATTCTGTTGAATCCTTCATGAGGCAGCGTCCACCTTCTTTCAGCGGGTCTACTGATCCATTAGTTGCTGAACAATGGATTAGTACTACTGAAAAGATATTTTCAGTTCTTCAATGTTCTGAACATGATAAAGTCATCCTAGCAGTGTATCGTTTGGAAGGAGATGCTGATCAATGGTGGAATCTTATTAAAAATATGAGGAAAAGAGATGAAATTGAGTCCATGGAATGGGACGAGTTCAGGAACTTATTTTTCAATAAGTACTAACCTCGTATTCTCCGCACAAAGATGGAGAAAGAGTTTCTTGAACTGAATCAAAAGGATGATGAATCTGTTGGTACCTATGAAGCAAATTTTACAAGACTTGCAAGGTACGCTTATGGTATTATTATCCAACCTGAGAGTAAGATCGATCGGTTCTTTAGTGGCTTAAAACCAAGTCTATTAAGGGCGTAATCCATAAGGGACTTCAATAGCTACGAGGAAATCGTTCGATGTGCTCTCAAAGTCGAGATGGATATTGGAGTAACCCATCAGTCATATGGGTTTGATAAGAAGAGGAAAATGGAATTCAAAGGAAAATCTAAAGAGTTCACTGAAATGAAGATGATCTTTCCCTTATGCTCAATGTGTGGAAAGAAACATGGAGAGAGTTGTCTTAAAGGGACAAGTAAATGTTTCAAATGTGGAAAGGAAGGTCATCGGGTATTTGAATGCCACGATGATGGGAAGAAGATGTCTAATGACGCAAACAAAGGAAGGGATACACAGAATGAGCCTACTACACTTCAATGTTTCAAGTGCAAGGAGATGGGTCATTATTCCAATAAATGCCCTAATCCAAGGGTTGATGATGATGGTCGACGTCAACAAACTCTTAAGGCTAAAGACAAAGGAAAGTCACATCCAATTTCTATCAGCGATGTGGAGTACGATAACGATATGGTGAAAGGTACACTTACCATCCACTCTAAAGTGGAAAATGTTTTATTTGATTCTGGATCCACCCACACTTTTATTTCTGAAGAATTTTCTAAGGGTATCACCGTATTACCTCAACAATTAGATGTCGAGTTAGTTGTGACAACACCTAATGGCACAATAGTCGCATCAAAAGTTTATAATTCTTCTCCGATCGAAGTTTGTGGGAAAGTGCTTCATGCAAATCTTGTGATCCTTCCTATAGTGTAATTTGATGTGATTCTTGGCATGGATTGGCTTTCTTTATATGGAGCTCATATCAATTACAAAAGAAGGGAAGTCACATTTCATATTCCAGATCAATCTATGATCGTCTATCAATGCAAGGATGAACATAACCTTCCAGTGGAAATTTCTTCCATATTATGGGTCTTGATTCCACTAAATGAAGGTTATTTATCTCAAATGGTTGGTGAGAAACTCATGATTAAGAATATGTCCATTGTACGGGAGTTTGATGATGTGTTTCCGGAGGAATTACTGGGACTTCCACCAAATCGTGAAGTTGAGTTCTCAATAGAACTCGTACCGGGTGCTTTGCCTATTTCAAAGACACCTTATAGAATGGCCCCAATTGAGTTGCAGGAATTGAAGAAGCAACTCCAAGAGAATCTTGATAAGGGATTCATACGCCCTAGTGCGTCACCTTGGGGAGCACCTGTTCTATTTGTTAAGAAGAAAGATGGATCAATGAGACTCTGCATTGATTATCGAGAACTTAACAAGATCACTATCAAGAACAAATATCCTCTCCCACGCATTGATGACTTATTTGACCAACTACGCGGAGCTCAATACTTTTCCAAGATTGATCTTCGTTCAGGGTATCATCAATTAAGGGTCAAAAGGGAGGATATACCAAAGACGACTTTCCGTACAAGGTATGGACACTATGAATTTATAGTGATGCCATTTGGTCTTACTAATGCCCCTGCTATCTTCATGGATCTAATGAATAGAGTCTTTAGATACTATCTTGATCAATTTGTGGTAGTCTTTATAGACGATATTCTTTTCTATTCAATGAGAAAGGAAGAACATAAAGATCACTTGATAATTATATTGAAGACCCTGAGAAAGGAGAAGCTTTATTCCAAATTTACCAAGTGTGAATTTTGGCTTCAAAAAGTTGAATTTTTGGGTCACATAATCTCAAAAAGGGGATATCTGTGGATCCAGCAAAAACAGAGGTTATCGAAAGATGGTTGAGACCAACAACAGTAACTGAGATCCGAAGTTTTCTTGGTTTGGCTGGATATTATCGACGTTTTGTGAAAGATTTTTCACGATTATCTAATCCACTCACCAAGTTGACTCAGAAAGGAGTTAAGTTTGTTTGGACGGAGGAATGTGAAGAGAATTTCAAGGAGTTGAAAAGAAGGTTATCCAGTGCACATGTGCTCACACTGCCCTGTAGTGGAGAAAGGTTTGTGATCTACAGTGATGCATCCAAGAAGGGATTGGGGTGTGTTCTTATGAAAAATGATATGGTGATAGCTTATGCGTCACGACAGTTGAAAATCCATAAGAAAAATTACCCAACACATGATTTGGAGTTAGCTGCGGTAATCTTTTCATTAAAGATTTGGAGGCATTACCTTTATGGTGAAAGGTGTGATATTTATACTGATCATAAAAGTTTAAAGTATATTTTCACACAGAAGGAGCTGAATATGCGTCAAAGAAGATGGTTGGAGCTGATTAAGGATTATGACTGCTCAATCCATTACCACCATGGGAAAGCAAACAAGGTGAAAGATGCATTAAGTCGACAAGACCATGATAGTTTATCCATGATGAGGATCACAAAAGATCCAATATTTATGGATTTACAAAGGATGGATCTTGGAATTATAATGAAAGGGGAAAAATCTTATCTTTCTCAAATGAATGTTCAACACTCTATACATGTGAAGATTAAAGAGGCACAGAAAGAAGATGTCGAGTTACAAAAGAAGGTGAGAAATGTTCCGGAATTCAACCATGATTGTGATGGGATAATAAAGTTCAGGAATCGGGATTGTGTCCCTCCCATCCCCGATTAAAGAAGGAGCTGCTGGATGAGGCTCATAGTTCTTCATTCTCTATTCATCCTAGAAGCACGAAGATGTATAGGGACCTGAAAGAGTACTTCTGGTGGGATGGCATGAAAAGAGATGTTGCTGAATATGTCTCTCGATGCTTGGTTTGTCAACAAGTTAAAGCTGAGAGACAGAAGTCTAAGGGGATGTTACAACCATTACCCATACCCGAATGGAAATGGGAAAACATCACCATGGACTTTGTCACAGGACTTCCTAAAACATCCAAAGGCAATAATGTTATCTGGGTCATAGTTGATCGTCTTACAAAGTCTGCACACTTCATTGCTATTAGAGAGGATTTATCTCTGGATCAGCTTTCCAGGATATATGTAAAGGAAGTGGTAATATTTCATGGAGTACCACATTCTATTATATATGATCGGGATCCGAGATTTACCTCGAAGTTCTGGCGAAGTCTTCAGCATACTCTGGATACAGAGTTGAGTTTCAGCACTGCTTATCATCCTCAGACAGACGGTCAGTCTGAGAGAACAATTAAAACCCTAGAAGATATGTTGAGAGCTTGCTCTATGGATTTCAAAGGTGGTTGGGATCAACACCTACCTTTGGTGGAATTTTCTTATAATAATAGCTTTCACTCCAGTATTCAGATGGCTCCTTATGAAGCTCTCTATGGAAGGAAATGCAGGACTCCAACTTGCTGGGATGAAATTGGGGAAAGAAAGCTATTAGGACCTGATCTCGTTGATGAAATGGAAGAAAAGGTCAGATCTATTCAAAAACACATAAGAGCATCTCAGAGTCGACAGAAAAGTTATGCCGACAACCGAAGAAAAGATCTAGAGTTTGAAGTTGGCGATAAAGTGTTCTTACGAATATCTCCCTGGAAGAGGGTTATGAGATTTGGAAAGAAGGGGAAGTTGAGCCGTAGATATATCGGTCCTTTCGAAATACTGGATCGTGTTGGGAAGGTAGCTTACCGATTGGCGCTTCCACCGAATCTCTCTCAAGTTCACGATGTGTTCCATGTATCTCTCCTGAGAAAGTACATACCTGATCATTCACATGTACTCAGCTCAGAAGTTGTACCGTTGGAGCAAGATCTTTCTTATGAAGAACAACCGATAGAGATTCTGGATCGTAGTGAAATAGTCCTACGAAACAAGACCACTCGATTGGTGAAATTTTTATGGAGGAACCACCAATTAGAAGAAGCTACATGGGAGCTTGATGATATGATGAGGCAGAGGTATCCTCATCTGTTTGTTACAAAGTGACGAATTTCGAGGGTGAAATTCATTTTAAGGGGGGTAGAATGTAACACCCGAGACTTTTATGTTATAAAAATTATCAAAGGAATTTTTTTCTACACAATAATTTCTTGGCTTGCTTTACACGAAATCGCGAACTTCCTCGATAGCTTGCGTCGTACGCAATATCGAGTTTCAATAAACAACGATATGCTATTAAAATATTATTAAAACTAGCCGTTATGAATAGTAATAACCACTTTCTGAAATTTTATAAATTTTATTTTTCAAAATGGACTTCATTTTTGGATTCAGAATATCGAAATTAGACTAGGGTGAAATTTTGGTATTTTTCTGAAAACTTTCAATTTTTGATGAATATTGAAACCACTAAGTGGTAGTTAAAAAACTGAATTTTTCATAAAACATAATTTTACCGCTTCTTTGAATGGAATTTCGAAAATCCAAGAGACACGGTTAGTATCAAGGACTAAAATGTGGTTCAATGAGACAAAAATAATTTTTGGTGAATAGTAACTTTTTAATTTTTTTACCGCGGTTAATAGTAAATAGGGTAACTAATGGTAAATATGATATTACTATTACCCTAACACATGTCCTAATTTTATTGGATAAGTGTAATTCGACCAAAAACAATCTTATGAATATAATATGACCATTTAGGTCCACTTGGATTAGATTATGACATTTAATATTATTTTATTTAATGAATAGTTAAAATAGTTAAAATCAATGGTTAATAACTAAAACATTTTTAATATGGGTTTATACATAAGATAAATTCGATTATAAATATTCATTAGAAAGCTAAAAATATTTCCTACATAATGATATTTTATTTATAATTTTTATACATTAAATAAATTAATTTATTTATGACACAACGATGATGCAGTAATTACCCTTTTAAGGAAATGTTAACATAATTGATGTTATAAATACCCAAATAAATGTAATTTGAGACTTTTTATGAATTCCACAAATTTTATAGGTTACTATGATATATTAGTGTTGATGTAATCAACTTTTTTAGAACATATAATTCTGTTATGACTTTCACAAAAATCATATATCAAATAGTGTCAAAATTGACACAAAATAGTTTTTAAATCAAATATCATATTATTAATTGTAATTTTATTCCTAAAAATATAAGGTTCGGCCAAATGACTTAGATAAAGATATATATTAATAATAAACAACTTGGGGTTTGTTTTGCATGTTATAGTAAGTGTATTAACCATATAGTGTAAGAAAACAAAAAAACACGGTAAAAGTTAAATTATTTAACTTAGAGTTAAATCTAATTGATAAGGTTAAAATAATAACCTAAACTTGTATAAATCCTATTGGTTGATAGTATTTCGACCCATACCCACTTTAACTTCGAAATAATACCCTTTGGAACCATTATAAACCGATTTTGACTTTAATATAAAATAATATTTTGAGATATTCCTAAGGTGCCCCTCTCCTCCCTTATAAAAGGGCACCTCCTCCCCCTCTTCATCACACTACATTGAGCCTTCAAGCTCGGCCAACCCCTGACACTTTCTTCTCTCCACTTACCTAGAGAAATCCTAGAGGTTCTGGTCTTCTTCAAATACCCATTTTAGTTCCCTAAAAGGAGGTCTCAAAGAAGAACTTCAAAGAAGAGGTAAAGCCCATTACCGATTCTTTCATCTTTATTTCTTCTTCCACTTCTTCTTCATAGGTTGTTTCATTATGAAGTAATAACGTCAGTATCACTCATATAGTGATATATTATTATAAGTATGAAACAACACTATTTCACCATCTATCCATCCTACGGAAAAAGAAATCACCGCGCGTGCGAACGTACGGAATACCGTCTCCACGCCGTGGTGTAATCTATTTTCCACCACCACCTTACTTGGATGTGTATAATGGTGTATATAATGACTATATATGACTATTATAAAGTGATACTGATTCTGAAATAGTATACATACACTCCAATACAATTCCACGATCATAGGAATGATATCATCACTCGTGCGTACGTACGGAATACCGTCTCCACGATGTGATGCGACTCGTTCTACATGATCTTCATTTTATAATGATTATATAAATGAATTGAATGAATTAATATGATATATATTACACTAATACCATTCTGGAAATTAGGTATCTATAACCTAAAGATAAGAATAAGAATTTATTCTACAAAACACGCATAAGAACAAAAAGTTATAAACACCCGAATAACAAGTAGCAATGAAATATTACTACTAAGAAGCTAAGAATATGACCATATATTATATCATAAAAATAAGTATGATTCTAGAATAAGTCAATAACATTATTTAAATCATTATACAGGAGGTTCGGACACTTAGAAAGCATGTCGGACCTAAGGTAAGGGAAATATCACAATCTCATTTTTATCCGAGATTGTTTGTACTTTGGTATTTACTGGGGTGTATTTTATCATCCAAATCCATGTTTCCTCAATATGTAATATTATTTAAATCCACCTAAAATTGTTTAAATCCATTTTTACCCTTTGGTTAGTTTATAGTAAAAGATATGAAAGGAATCTTTTGTCATTTTTCGTACGAGGTACTTTTTGACTTTTTCGACAAAAGTACGAAGAATGTTTTTTTAACTTATATGGCATGAATGGATTTTTAAAACATTATTTCCAAGAATCTTCCTTTACAATTTTTCATGTTTATTTTTAATAAACTTCTTTTATTTTATAATTTTACGACATGATAAGAAAGGAATAGTGTTTTTGAAGTAGAAAGGATATTTTCCTCAAGAATGAAGTTCAAGTGTTTTATCAAAATTATTTTCCATCTAAGATAATAAAGGGTTCTGTTTTTATCCCTATTATTAAATTGATTTGATTATGTTGTGAAGGAATTATTTTTATGAGTTCCTTTATCGTATATGATTTTTTTTATGATGTCATTATGCTTAAGATTCCCATTTTTATTACATGGGTTATGCAATGATGTATGGTTTATGATTTTGTGGAACACATAAGAATGGTATCATTATGAGATGGGTGGGACCTATATCTCCCTCCAATGCATTGGGTAAAGATTTTATATCTCATGAGATAGACATGGCTGGAACGGTAGGTTATACCAGTTCAGTGAAACAGGACTGAAACGAGGGTGACTCGGTTCAGAAAGGGACTTTGTCCACTAAGATAGTCTTGGAAATGAGTCTTGAATAACAAGAAATGATTCTCTATGATTATGTGTGTATGCCACAAAGTTTCATGTTTTAAGTTATGATTATTGTGATTACATTTCACTTTCATGATTTATTCCATGTTATGAAATTATGATCTCTTTTGCAGGGTAAGATTTCCAAAAGTTATGTGCTTATGTATACAATGTGATTGATCTTTCTTTTGTTTACCCTTACCGAGCATTTGAGCTCACCCTTTTGTATGTTTTATTTCCCCAGGTCAGGAAGAAGGTTATTAAGTAGGATATGCCAAAAAGGGACTCTATATATGATGAAATAAGTGGGAGGCAAAGTTGATGCTTTATGAACCAGTTGTTTATGTTTCCCAGTTTCTAAAGACTCTATAACTATACGGTCCTTTCGTGGTTTTATTAAATGTTGTAATAAGTATGCTTCAATTTTCAATTATTAACAATGTATGTAAAGTATGGGTCGTTATAGTATATCTAAGAGTTATTTTCTATCATCACATTATGAAACTGAATTCTTTATAGTGAATGGAATTTCCTCTACCAAAGGCAACCGAGATAAGATAAAAACATTTATGATGTGAATAAATAAATAACGAAATAATAGTTACAAAACTAGAGATTAACGTACGTATATATATAGTTCAGTGAGTATTAAATCGTTGATGAAATAATAATAATCATGAATGGAATTATTAGCTCTATCAAATGTTTTTGGGAAAACTAAAAAGACTCTACTATATTTGAAATGATCTTCAGTATTTTTTCTAACATGATTGATTCCAATGTCTCATTTTTGGTAGGGAGATATCAAGAATCATTATATCTTATTGTCTTCTATAATAAATTAATTAGTTATGAAATGATATGGGATAACATTATTATGTGAAATAAAAAAATTATTAGGAAAAATTTGTAATATTATTCTAGTGGGAAGGGAAAGATGTTTTCCAAATCCAATAGAAGAAATTTTTGGTTTGATGATGATGAAGAAGAAGATCATGAAACTAAATCATAAAATTCTAATATGCATGTTGTAGAAAATACATTCATTGTAACATTTAGAAATTAATACTTAGAAAGCAGTAAATTGGAAAAAGAAAAAAATAAATTCCAATTTCCTCTAAAACAATAATTAAAAGAATGTCTGATAATGAAATGAATATTAGATAATTAAAATAGAAAATTAAAAAATAAAGTTTCTATAAAATAAATCATGAATGTTTTCTTGATTAGAATGTAAATAAATTTGATTAAATTGATGATTAGAATAAATATTTTCAAAATAAAGGATTCATAATGAGAATATAGTAGACAATCTGAATAAAAAATAATAAGAGTAGAGACATGTATAATAAAAATTTTCTGAATATGAAAAAGGGTTAAAAGTTTCATGGACTCTATCTATGAAGTTAGTTAAATTTTTGGAAAGTTTGAACATAATAATGGTAAAAAATTCCTTCAAATGTTGAAATGTATGTTGAATTAGTTTCTAAGAAAAATAATTATTAGAGTGTATGGATGTCCAAAAACCAATAATATAGAGAAGTCAAAATTCATTAAAAATTATAATTGAAAAAAAAATCATTCTACTACATCTGGTCCAAATAATTAAAAAAATATTTATTAGTTCAAAAAAATGACTACAATTGATAACTGAATGTTTGATTATCAACAATGGTCAGATGTTAAGGATTATAAGGTTTCTAAGAAACATGCTCATAACTCCATGTATTATTGGAGTTATAGAGGAATGTATTATTTCTAAAGATACATATATATTGATAAAAAAAATTATATTCAAATCCAATCTCTGAGATACAATTGATGAATGTCTTTGAATCATGGAATGTTTTTGTTCTTCACATATAGTAGGAGGTGTTAAATTTTTGATGAATTTTTATCGACTTAATGAAGAAAAAATAACGTTTCAAAATGATGAGTCCCTCATAATCAAAGGTATTTGATCTACTATTATTAGTAAAGAAAACATATTGTCTATGAATTATCTATTTATTGACGGGATTAAAAATAAATTAATAAGTGTTTCCAAACCTTGTGAAGAAATAAATGAATATATTTTCCAAAAACATGGGGTTTTTTTAAATGAGGATGATGAAATGAATGTATTAAGAGGCCAATGTATATAGTGAATCTTGTTCCAATATTGTGATGTTAAAATATACTGTAACCTAATAATGATGGAAGTTAATCAGTTGTGACATAAATGTATGGGGTTGATGTGTCAAATAATTACGATAGAGTCATCAAAGAGAGACAATATAAGTGGAATTATAGATATGTCAAGATGAAAAGATAGGTATTTTAAAAAATTTCATATAGGAAATATTATGACTCCTTACATATGATAGTTGAAATTTCTTCAAAACAACCCCAAAAAAATTATTCACCATGAAATTAGAGGTCTACTGACAGAAAAATCAACTCATGTATATAAGTACATCAATAATTATATTGATTCCAATAGTCATGTTACTAGTGTTATGTATATGAAATACAAGTATAATGATTTGAAAATTGGTAAATGTTTTAGGATAATATATGAGAAATAATGTGAGTAATCAGTAATGAAGATTGGAACATAAAAAGGTGGTTAATTTAAGAATGAAGGGATTTCATGTTATCTTAATAGGCACGTAAATTAGTATGAGTTCATAACAACATTTTCTCCTAAAAATGCTATTTTTGAAAGAAAGAAATAATATAAGTTTTTTTTAATGTGGAAAAATATGTTACGTTTTCTTGGTATCATTCATTACATTCAGAGGCAAGCCATGAGAATTACTATTATCTTCAAAACTAATCTTTCAACATGCCAAATTCGTATATTATTCAATTTGAAATGTTTTGTGAGAAAACACAATGATTGAATCCCTAATGAATTTTTCTGCACATGTATCATAATAAATAAAGGTGGAATCCTTAGAAGATTGTGTAGGGATTTCAAGATGGGGTTTTTTATTTCTATGAATCTAAACAAAGTGGATATAGATGTTTCAGAAAAAAAATATCAATAATAGTTGTCATTTTCTAATGTAAAATTAATTGAAAATTCTATGGAAGATGATAAAATAATTATATAGATAAGGTAGATGAACATGTAGAAAGAATTTTTTATTAATAACTCTAATAAGGATGAAATCAATTGTAATCCTACTCATGTTGAGGAATTAGAAATGACTATTTAAATTGGCGAGTAAGAATCATGAAAATATCCTCCCAGGATGGGGAAGTGTGTGGATGATCAAATCATTATTGGTAATCAAAAAAAGTTTTAAAAATATCAACATGAAAATTTATTACACATAATTCATAGTATTCAAAATATGAGCAGAAATGTGTGATGAATCATTTGATAATATTGAATGGGTTGAGAATATGAATGAAGAGATGGATCATATAGAAAAGAAGGTTACTTTAGAACTCAAGCCTACAAAAGGAAAGAATGTTATCATTATAAAATGGGTTTTTGGGAAAAATAGGAATGAATATTGTGATATGATATGAAACAATGAAATAATGATATGAAAAGGTTACTCACTGATGAATAGTATTGACATTGATAAGGCTTTTTCTCTGGGGGAATGATTGGAAACTATCATAATCATTCCTCTTATTTCTTCACAATGAAGTTATTTGTCTCCAGTTGGATGTGAAATCATCATTATTGAATGGTGATATTTATGAGGAATATTATATAAAAAATGTTCTTATTTTTTTGGGAACGATGAATGATATGTGTCTATGTTAATGAAATCTTTGTATGGTATAAAATAAGAACATTGGGAATGGTATTACCAATTAGATACCTTCTTAAGATAGATGATATTTATTAAAGGAAGTGTAGATAAAAATCTATAAATCAAATAATTTGGGGGGTTTTCATTATTTTAATTGTTTATATTGATGAAATTATCATTGATGGGAGTGACCAAAGAACATGTGAATGAATTATTGAAGAGATGAACATGTTGTTTGAGATGTTATTGTTGGGTGGAATGAAATTCATTGGTGGTTTGAAAATTTCACAAAATAAGAAACCCATACTTAAATATTAATAAATTTATGTTACTTATGATCATAAGAAATATGGACTGAAAATTGTAAACTAGATTCAATAATGATTTCAATGGGAATAAAGTTCCCTGAATATGGGGAATGTAAGGAAGCTTACTCTAAAATGTTTCCAAAGTTGATTATAAGTTTATTATATTTTTCTTCCAAAGTTTCATAAATGTTTTATTCTATTACCATAGGTTTTGGATTTTAGACTACTCCAAAATAATCACATTTATTAGAGTAAAATAACTCAATCATATATCAAGGTAATAAAAAATTAGAACATAAGATATGATAGTTTCGAAATTATTGGTGTAACACAAAAAGATTTTAAAAATAAATTTAAATGGATGAAATATTGTTTTAATTAGATAGATATAACTATCCTTAAAACATAATTTTTCATCTTCTATGATTTGAATTTCAAAAAAAATGTCATCTACAATTGTGATCAATAAGTTATTTAGATTCTGATGGAATCATCAATATTTATTATGAATTGTAACACACCCTTATGAATTTTAATATGAATATTAATATTAACCTTATTAATAGTTAATCATATTATGATTTTATTTTCAGAAGTCTATGAGATAATGACATATTGATTAATTGTTTATGGTGGTATAAAATGAGCTATAGTTTTAACATTGATAATTTTTGAATAAATTATGATTTTATTTAAAAATAAAATTAATCATGTTTTAAAAATTATTTTCATGAAATGGAGTTCATTTTTAAATTATACATGTCAAAAAATGGTGATGCTGCATTTTTTGTATTTTTTTGAATTTTTTGAATTTTTTTAATGAATACTGAAATATTGTAAAATATATTATAAAAAATTATCATTTAAATACACAATTTATGATAACATGAAAATGTAAGAACACTAGTTTAGAAATCACAAGATCTCATTACTATTTTAGGTCAATTGTTTCATGACAATTCATAGTCATGAAAAATAATAATAAAATAATGATCAAAATAATGTAAAACATATCTTCTCCTCCACTATAAATACCACCCACTAACCCATCTTCCTCTCACACCTATAATTCCTTAAGACAAGACTATTTTATGATCAATACTCTTCCAATAACCCTTCACCAATTCCAATACCTGTTCATCTCACTAAAAGGCAAAAACCAAAGGTCTTAAGAAGGACCTCAAAGAGAAGAGATCAAGAGATAAACATCCTCTTTTATTTTCATTATATTATTTTCATTTCATTTCCTACTCCTCTTCTTTCCTTACCACCCCTTATCCCAAAGGAATTAATGATCCATAATATTATATATTTTTTGGATTTTATCATTTTTAAAGAAGATTCTCCATTTTAATTCTTCTTCTCTATCACTTAATCTAGAAACTAAAACACCATTGGCGATGGGTTGATTTACCCACATCGTGGATGATGTGATTTTAATTTACTTCACACCATCCAAAGTTGGAAACGATTAAATTTTTATTTTTGAAAACGATTATAATTTATGTAATACATGTTATAGAAGGTTTTGGAATCATGTTTTAGACATTTTATGAATTTATAAAATAAAATTAGTTCATTATTATCATAGAATTGCCAAAATGACCTAAACAAATATCAATAATGTTTTAACATGTGAATCATCCTCACATCAGAATTTAAAATTATAAATGGTGAATTTATAGTTCTGGAAATTTTTAAATACCATACCATTCCTATTCAATCACATCACTTCCAATCTACAAGAATATCCATCATGAACCGATCATGGAAACCTTGTAAAAAACACCCCTAAAACAAAGTAAATTACTAAATATTACTAATAAATGTGTCAAATGATGTCGTAAAATGATCATATATGGTTTTATATAAATTAATATGTATTTTATGATATTAATATAACACTTTTAACAATTATACTAGATTATTAAACACATTTTATGGAAATAGAAACCATTGTAATGGAATTATTAACAAAATTTCCATTCTTTGGGTTAACCTTCTAGTTTATCCATTATTTGGTATTAAGATTATTATTATGATTAATTTTTATTTATATTATGTTTTATTATGTTTATTTATTGTGTATGGACATATCCATTCCATTCTATTAATTATCACTCTAGTTATATTTGTAATGTATCCTATCTATCTCACTTTTATTGATGAATTTCCTCTATGTTGGGCTCTTTTATTTTAAATTCTAATGGATATGATATAATTTAAAACCTCCCAAATACATCCATTATGATGAATTAATTATGATAGAACCATTTATCTCTCATTAATCTCCCCTTGTACAAATGATACCATGCCAAAATTTCATATGTTAATTCTAAACCAAATTTCTTGTCTTTGGGTTAACCATAAACTTCAAGAGTTATTATCATGATAAGATGACTTGTGAATTTTAATTTCATTATATTATGTGAAATTATGCGCATTTGATATATATATACATATTCCCTTCATTTAATCAATTCCCTCTTAAACTTTGTGGAATTTGAAACGGAAATTCCTCTTAAAATCCTTTTAAATGTCTCCTTTATGATATCCAATGTGATTATTCTTTTTTTAGGACATAACTATTCTATTTATATTTCATGATGTTATATTAACAAAGTGTCTCTATTATATGTTTTTTTAGTAATTATATTTCATTATGTTTTGGTTATTTTTTATGTTATAATAATGATTTCTAAAAAAATAGTATTCTGAAATGTGAATTTGTTTTGCTCAAGGATGTAAATTAGTTATGAAGTGTTTTATTAGTAATGTATTCCTTGGAGACTATTTTATTTTATTTGAGACCATTATCGCTCAAGATATGATGGTTGAGCCTCATTATATCTCAATATTTATTATGTTTAGACAATTATAGCTCAAGATATGACAGGTGAGACTAACTATAGATCTCTAATGCATTGGGTACTCTGGAGGTGGAATTTGACCAAATGGCTATTCCATGCATATGGGTGATTGTAAGTGTGATATAGTAAGTATTCCCCCAAGTAAAATACATGATGATTCCATGAATGTTAATGTGTTTTTTGAAATGGGATTTATTTATTTTTTTATCACTGGACTAACGGTTTCTTTCCTTATATCCCTTTCTAAGTTCATGTGCTCATCCCTAGGTTTTAAATTATTTTCACATGTTATAAGGTTGTGTAAGAGAAATAAGGAACACAATTTAAATGTCATGAATATTTGTGAATGGAATTAAATTTTATTTGAAATGTTTTATATTTTGAAGAAATGGATAATGTATTAATAATGTCCACATGTATGATTATGAGATGTTATGTTTGTTTTATATACTAATTACCTAAAACACTATACCTAAAAAGATCCTAAATGTGTAAGAATGCATATTGTTATCTAAAACCCAATATTATGAAATTTTTGAAGGATGGGACCTTATAACTGGTATCATAGGATGGTTTAGATAACATCAGAGTTCATGATGATGTTAAAAGGATACCATAAATGATTTTTAAACAATAGTAATTTTAAATGTTATTGAATTTAAATATTACTATGTATCTTTATCTATGATATGTTTATTAATAATGGTTTTCCATAGATGAAAACGGGATCCTAATGTAGGAAGGAACCAAGAGGTTGATGTTTATATGAATTTTCCACCCAGAATAGTGGGAATTAGAACCGAGGAGTTTGTAATGGTAATGAATCGGTTAACTTAAGAAATAAATAGTTCTAGTATCCATTCTAGATAGGTACATGATCTCCAACAAAGAAACATGCTTTTTTGGTTTGTTTTATAAGGAAACATCCTCCTACATACTGTGGAACCACAAATCCAGTGATAGAAAAAGGATGGATCAATGCTCAAGAAATGATAACTGATGTCATGGGTTTTCAGAATGTAAAAAGGTATTACTATCCATTTATCATTTTGAAGGTGAAACCGATAAATGATGGTCTCTGGTTAAGAATATGAGAGAAATAGAAGATCTTGATAGTCTGGAATACGATGATTTTAAGAGTCTTTTTCAGGAAAATTATTTTTCCAAAACTATTCTACTAAGATTGGAGAAAAATTATTTGAACTGATGTAGAAGGATGATGATTCTATGGCTGAATATGAGGACAATTTTAAAAGGCTTTCTATGTATATTCTTTATTTTAATCGTGATTTTTATAGTAACATTATTATATTTTACTCTTGTTTGAAACCATTTTTTTGATGAGATTTGGTGTCGTGAGAGTTTAAAATCTATGAGAAACTTGATCATTGTGCTAAAAAAGTGGAGATGAATTTTTCTGACATATATATGTGCCTTGTGATGACATGAATATGAAGCTGTCATGTTGGCATACATTGGGAATGAATTCGTCAATGAAATCTGGAGTAATGAAAATCAATTTTCCTTCTTATAAAATGTGTGGTAAAAGTCATCATGGTTAATGTCTTGTAAATTTAGTGAAATGCTATCGATGTGGATATTTTGGACCCGTGTCTCATGAATTCAGGGAAATGAACTGTAAATTTATGAGAAGTTAATGGTGAGATGCTTTAAATGTAAGGAATTGGTTCATTTTTCTTATGTTTGTCTAATTTTTGTCACTCAAGCAAGGAATCATCATTATTGGAAGTAGAAGGGTGTGTTAAAATACATTGGAACCACTTTGGATGATGTTGAGACATAAAATGAGATCGTATCAGCTCAAGGGAGCATATTATTTTTAGAAGGATGACCTAAAGTCGGGGAACCATTTTTTGAATGTAAAGGATGAAGACATCTCAAAGACAGAGTTATGTACTATATATGGTCATTATGAGATTTTACTTATTCATTTTGGGTTAACTAATGCACATTCTTTATTAATGGATCTAATGAATAGATTATTTCATTAGTTCTTGGATAAGTTTGTGGATGTGTTTATTGATATAATTATGGTATATTCTACAAATAATTACGATCATGAAAAACATACAAGGGTTGTTTTGAAAACCATAAAAGAATATAAGTTTTATGGAAAATTCAAAAAGTGTGTTTTCTAATTGAAACCAATTCCTTTTCTTGTGATAATTGTAAATAAATATGGAATAATAGTTTATCTTACCAAAAAACAAGGTTGATAAATGGAGAAGACCTAAAAATGATATAGAGATTCAATTTTTTCTTGTATTATTAGGTTATTACCAACATTTTTTTTAAAAACATTGCATCGTTTTATAGACCAGTAACTAAGTTAACTCAAAATGGGGTTAAAAGTTTTTCGAAATAAGGATGTCATGTTAGTTTTCATTAACTGAATAAGAGATTGGTGAATGATCCATTTTTTCCTTACTGTCATAAAATGGTGGAGTTTGACATCTATAGTGAGGCTTTATTTAAGGAACATAGTTGTTTTTGGATAAAAAAGGATCAGTTAATTTTATATTCGTAAAGAAAACTAAAAAAATGAGTTAAATTATCCCCCACATAATTTGGAATTAGTAGTTGAGGTTTTTTTCATTGAAAATTTGGAGGCACCGTTTATACAGAGCTAAATGAAAAACATATAATGACGATAAATGCATGTAGTATATATTCAAACATATGGAAATAAACATGAGGCAGAGGAGATGGCGGGAAGTGATAATGGATTATGGTTTCACAATCAATTACAATCTGAAAAAAGAAATCAACATGGCAGATTCTTTGAGTCAAAAACATCATGAAACATTGACCATGACACATTTGGAATGTGATCCATCGGTAAATGGTTTGATAAAATTTTTCTAGGACATTGTTGGTGAAAGAAATTGCACTGATTTGTTTCATGTTTTAGTGAATCCATTGTTATTAGACAGAATTAAGCAAGTGAAGAAGGATGGCCATGGGATTTGGAAAAAGGTAAAATATTTTTAATGTGGGAATGTTCCCAGAATTTAACATTGGTAAAGATTGTGTTTTAAGATTTTTAAAATTGTTGTGTATTCCTTGGGATTCCAAGTTGAAGAAATAATCATTTTATGAAACTCATAGTTCTTTATTTTTAGTTCATCCTATAATTACTATGATGTAAAAATAACTTCAAGAGTATTACTGTTCAGATGGAATGAAAATAGATATTGACTATTTTACCATTAAAGTTTTCACAGGTGAACAATTTAATACAAAAGAAAAAATTAGAAATGGTGATTCTTTAGCCTTTACTAGTGCCAAAGTGATAATAGTCTAATACATCCATGGACATCATTGTGGGACTACAATTGACGTCTTAAGGAAACAATGCAATATTTTCTATTTTTGACCGACTAACAAACTCTAAAAAATTTCTTTCTATTCAATATAAATTTTCTATGGATAAGATTTCTTGATTATACCTAAATAAGATGGTTAGGTTACATGGAGTGCCTCTATACATTGTATCAAATTTGGATCTCAGGTTCACTTCTAATTTTTTGACGAGCCTTACGAAGTCATTTAGAACAAAATTAAATTTCAGTATAGCTTTTAATCCTCAATCAGATGGGAAGTTAGAAAGAACGATTTAGACATTGGAGGATATGATTCAGTATTTTTCAATTCATTACCTAGGATTTTGGGATCATCATATATCATTATATGATTTTTCTTATAATAAAATATTATTTCTAGTATATAGATGGTCCATTTTGAGTAATTGTATGGGAAGCATTATTAATCTTCTTATTTTTGGGATGAACATGTGGAAAGGAAGTTGATGGGAAAATAATTAGTATAGGAAGTGACTGAGAAACTGAATATGGTCCAACAACACAAGATGACATCTCAAAAAATACATAAAATTTATGCATATAACATGAGGAAAGTCATTTATTTTGAGGTAGGTGATCATGGGTTTTGTAGGATCTAACTATGGAAAAGTGTTATGTGTTTTGTTAAGAAAGGGAAGTTGTGTAACCATTTCAATGGAACATATTAAATCCTTGAAAATGTTGTACTAGTTTCCTACTGAGTAGCTTTTCCTTCATATTTATCATAGGTTCACATTGGTTTTCATGTTTCAATATTGAGAAAGTATGTTCTAGATTCATCTTATGTCGTGAGCCAAGAATCAATTCTGCTATAGGTGAACCTTTTTATGGAAGAGAAAGTTGTTTAGATTCATTATCATTAAGAACAAGTACTGTGGAATAAGGTAGTCCACCAGGTAAAGGTTTTTTGTGGAAATCCCATGGCGGAAGAGGCAACGTCAGAATCTAAAAATGCTATGAGGGAAAAGTACCCTCACTTATTTAATAAGTAAATTAAATTTTGAGGAATCAATTTCTATAAGGTTGGAATAATATAAAAATGAAATTATTTAAAAATAAATTAAAATGCATTAAATATTTTATTAAGTAGATAGTTATAACTATCCTTATAAATTAATTGTGTTTCTTCTATGATTTAAATTTCAAAAAATGCTCTTCAACGATTTTGATCAGAATGTTATTTATAGTATGATGAAACCAACTTGTTTTTTCGTGAATATTAACATCTCTTTATGAATATTATTATTACCCTTATGAATGGTAAATCATATTATTATTTTATTTTTTTAAGGCTATAGGATTACAAAAACGTGATTTATTTTTCTAGGTGATATAAAATGAGTTATAGTTTTAAATTTTTTAATTTTTGAATAAAGTATGATTATGTTTAGAAATTAACATAATTTATTTTAAAAAAAATTAAAAAATTGGATAAAATTTTTTAATTCTACTTATAGAATAATGTTAAGGATTAATTTTTTGGATTTTTCTGAAATTCATGAATTTTTTGATGAATAGTGAAATACTGTAAAATATCGTAATTACGATTATCAGCTAAATACACTATTTTAGACTTCATGAATGATGTTAACTCATTAGGTTTGAACTAATATTCTCTATTAACTTTCCGAGTCACATTAATCAAGACTATTCATAGTCCTAATCAAAAATAATAAAATAATGATTAAAATAATGTAAAATTCCTCCTCTCATCCACTATAAATACCACCCACTCCCCCCTCTTCCTCCCATGCCCCTCAAGCCTTGACCCTTGCCAATGTTCTTCCAAATAATTATAACAAGACCCTTCCACACTTCTAAGAACTATTGGTCTCACCAAAAATCCAAAACCAAAGGCTTTAGGGAGTATCTCAAGGAAAAGAGATCAATAGGTAAACATCTACTTTTATTTTCTTTCTTTAATTTTCATTTTCTTTCTTATTCATATTTTATCATAACCACCCCATATCCAAGAGGAATTAATGATAAATAATATTATATATATTCTTGATGATATAATTTTAATTGAAGATTCTTTATTATACTTCTTCTCCACATCCACTTATTCTAGATATTAAAACATCATCCTGGATGTGTCGATTTAATAAAAATGTGGAAGATGTGATTTCAATTACATTTAATTCATTCAAGGATGGCCATGAAAATATTTTTATAAAAGATTATAATTTATTTATTATATCTTTTATATGGTTCTGGAATCAATTTTTACACATGTTTTTAAATTATAAAAAAAATCAATATGATCAAAGAATAGACAAAATGACCTAAACAAATAACAATAATGTTATAAAAAATGAATCATCATCAATTAAGAATATAAAATTATAAATTTTATGATTTCTGGTTGTAAAAATATGTAAATACCATCCCATTTCAATCCTAGATTTTCACTTCCAATCGTCAGGTATATCCATCGTGAATTGATCATGGAAAACATGTAAAAACGCACCTGAAACAATTTGAATAACAAATTATTTCTAATAAATGTGTCGAATGATGTTGTAAAATTACAATATAATCTACAATAAACATGAGTATGTTTCTTTAAGATATTAATAATTCTCTTGTACCCATTATATATGATATTTAAACAATTTTGAAGTAAGAAGAACCTAAGGTAAGAGAATTCTTAACCAAATTTCCAATTTTTGGGTTAACCTTATAGCTTATACATTATTTGGTATTAAGATATTTGGTGCGATGAATTTTTTATATATAATGATGTATTATATGTATTAACATTTTATAAGCATATCCATTAAATTATATTAATTCTCATTCCAATTATATTTGTAGGGGATCTTCTCATTCTTGCTTTAATTCAAAAATCTCTTCTATGTTAAGAAATTTTATTTTCAATTAGTAAGGATAAGGTATATTTCCATACCTCCACCATAATTACCTTATGATTTATTAATTATTAGAGACCCCTTTATATCTCATTAAACACCTCCCATGGACAATTGATTCCATGCCTAAACATCATAAGTGAATTGTAAACCGAATTTCCTTTCTTGAGATTAAAATTCAACCTTAAGGGTTATTGTCATTCTATAATGACATTTGAATTGTAATGGGATTATATTCTGTATTATTATGAGTATTTAAAGTATATATATACATATTCCCTTCATTTAATAAATTATCATTCCAGCATTATGGTATTTGTAAAGGAATTTCCTCTTAAAATCCTTTTAAATGTCTCCTTTATGAAATCCAAAGATATTGAACATTTTTTAGGACATGAGTGTACTCATATAATTTCAAGATGTTATATTACCATATTATTTACATTATATGTTTTTTGAATAATAATATTACATTATCTTTTCTGCATTATATATGTTCTAATATTTATTTTTATGAAAAAATGGTATTTTTAAATATAAATTTGTTTTGCTCAAGGGTGTAAATGAGTTATGAAGTGATTTATTAATGATATGTTCCATAGAAATTATTTATAATGGTTTTAGCCCATTATAGGTCATGATATGATGAGTATGACTCAGTATAGCTCAAGATATGTTAGGATGATCCCATTATTGCTCAAGATAGGACATGTGAGCCACATTATAGCTCTCCAAGGCATTTGGTACTCTAGAGGTGGAATATGACCAAATTTATATTCCATGTGTAAGAGATATTATAAGACTGATGTGGTAAATATGTCCCAATGAAACTAAATGGTGTTTCCATGCATGTTACTGAGCTTTTATAAAAGAAATTTATTGGTTTTTATGTTATCACTTCACTAATGATTTCTTTCTTTGTATCCCTTACTGATCATTTTGAGTTTATCCCATGGTTTTTATTGTTTTTAATAGGTTATAAAGGATGTGTAAGAGAAGTAAGGATGAAAATTTAAATTTTTGGAATATTTTTCAAAGTAATTAATTTTTATTTGAAAAAATTAATATTATGAAAAAATATATATTTGTTTAATAGAATCCACATGTAATATTATAAGATGTTATGTATCTTTTTTTCCAAATTACCTAAAAATCTAAACTTGAAAATATCCTCCATGTTTAAGAATGTATTTTCTTGTATAAAACTTATGATTATGTTTTGTTTTAAGTTCGGGTCCTTATAATTGACTAGTTTTGGTGTTCAAATGTTGAATATGAAGGAACTTCTGATGATATATGATCTACATCTATAGGAGTTATTTTTCTAAGGAAAATATTTATTAATTTGAATATATAGTAAATTTATTATGTAACTCTTATTATAACTGTTGCTAAATATTTTTTTACCACTAATGTTTCTACCCAACATATGTGGATAAAAATATAGTTGTATGATTAACTATTTTATGTGAAGATACCCTTTCCCTTTGTTTTCCATAATAAAAGTGTTATCAAAATCACAAGAAATCTAGTAAAACCTTATCAATCAAAACAATTTGACATTTTGTACCACATCATTAATGAGCATCTGGAGAAGAATGAATTAATGTTGTAGTATGTTCTGAAATATGAACTAGTTTCTAGAAATTTCAAATAATCATTACCAAAAGAAGATTGTTTTATGTCGAGGATGAAGACAAGATTCCAAGTTATTTCCCATTAATTTTGAGTTATTTTTTCCCCCTATCTTATCTAGTCTTGGGAATGTGTTTTCACGGTAGAAATATTTTCATAAGTCTATCGATTGATATTTGATAGAAAATTTACGAAAACATATATAATGGGGGAGTTGAGGGTAAAATATGAACTCAACATGTATGTTTTTTAACTACATTAACATTTTATTTCATAAGTTGAATGAATATTTTTTAAAATGTACTATCAATAAGTGAAGAAACATGTGAAGGAATGTTGATGATGTTTCATGAGTCACTAATTTTTGACAACATGGTTTTTCTTTCCAATGATTATTGTTTCCAATTATGAGTTAAATCCCATACCCATTGAATTCATGATATGTAATACATTCCTTGATGTTAGAAAGTTCAGTGATTTAAAAAACGTGTTTGAAAACAAAATACATAGGGGGATATTGTTTGGACCTAGTTGGAATGACATTATTTTAGGAAGATGGAAGATGTTTGTTTTTCAAGTTTTTTCATTCATTGTAAAAGAACAATAAAATCATATAAAAATATAAAATTTGATAATCAGAATCATCATCAAAATTTTATGATCTAATGCAAAATTCATTTAAACATTCTTTACTTCCGAAGATATTTTTTGGCTGAAAAGTTTCATTGGAATCACCTTTGGTCTAGAATGGAGTTTCAATTGTAATGAAGAGGTGTATCAATGTTTTAATGGATCCCATAAAATATTATGATTCATTTTTGATCTAGGATTCCTTATAAATAATAATCTTTCATTAAAACATGGGGTGTAATACATATTATGGAATTAGGGAGAAAAGTTAATACCAATTGGATTATGGTATTGTTAAACAGAAAGACACCACATGAAGGGTGACATGTTATAATGATTTCCATTATATATTAGAAAATTATATTTTGATCTAAATTTTTTTCAATGTTTTTATGAAATCAATATAAAAAATGAAATTCATAGAAGAAAAATGTTTGTATATTCACTGGATTGCGGTCCTAATATATATGTGTGAGATCACTATATGAAGAATTGATTGAATACGGTGATGTTTTAATTATTACATGAGAAAAAAAACGATTCTATTTTTAAGGAAGAATAATACTCCTCCAGATAGAAATCATAAAAGAAAAATGACTGTATGAAATGATGTTTCCCATGAAATTGGTCTATTTTACATGGTGTTCCATCGATAATCAAATTATTTCAGACACTGTTCATCTAACAAAATGATGATTTCAGAAGGGAATTTGATGAATAAAATTATGTTGAAAAACACTGTAAGTGATGTTTTTTGATTTTTTTAGGACCAACGAAAAATGGGATTATAGAAAATTCAATAATGTAGTAAAAAATATTCATCAATTTGAATTATACTTTCAATATAGTATAGTGAGGATGATGAACACTTATCTATTTCCATAAAATGGGTCAAGAGTCATCAGAAAAAATGTGGAGTTGATTATCAGACTAGAGGTGACATCGATACATCAGAGTAAGACATATATTGTTACCTAAAACATAGGATTACATTGATAAAATTAATCAGATGTTAGAATTCATCAAATGTAGAACCATCATTTTGATGAAAATTAGAAAATTATAATTAATTTAAGTAGTAGAAAAAAATTATTTTTAATGTGTTTCAAAGTAATTAAATGAAACATTAGAAGATACAATAATTAATATTTAAAACAAAAAAATATAAGTCAAATAATGATTGAAAAAATTTTATATCAGAATTATTTTATCTTTATTTATATTTTAATTCGTACAAAACAATGTAACAAATAATATTCTATTATACATATGTATTCATAAAGTTGAATAATATAATAATGAAAATTGAAATTGGACTGAAGACTAGTTAGAATGTCTTAATCAATATATGTATTGAGAAGATTCATGAAATTTTTAGAATAATAGAGCGGAGTATAAAATCATTGGTGAAGTTAAATATGAATCCAAAAATATGGGACAATGATGTTTGAGGACATTACGTTAAGAATAAACTTTTTCAGATTACCTTCTAACCAACTTTTTATGAACATATAAATGAAATAGAGTACTCTTCAGTTTCAGAAGGATAAAAAATTGTTCACATGTGAAGAAAGAGAGAATTGTTCTGATGTATTAGTGATAAATAGTTTCTAGATATAGTTTTTTAGTATGTTTTTTGAATAGAAGAAAAAGAACGATCGAGTTTAGTGGTTAACTAATCAGACCATAAAATTGGACAGGGATTTCCAGACTGATGTAGAAGTAGTTCATACTTCTTTAGTTTTATTCAACATGATTATTATTTTTGTACTGGGAAGTCACGATGAATAATAAAATGTGAAATCAGACTAAACATTTAATGTAGTTCATAACTGATTCATGGTATAAATGTGAAGAATTATTTTGAATTTTATATTTGTGAAATTTTACAAGGAATTAGAGAAACATGTTTTGGTGATACTTAATTATAATTCATAACATTATACTCAAATATGTATTACAAAATTTCATGATACTTGAAACACATTTACTATTGCGTTAAACATAGTGTTATACTAGTGTAAGGTGATATTTAACATTAGTATCCACACAAAATGACTGATTTATAGTGGATTTTGTGGTATTATACTATTTTAAAAACATTCCAACGAATTACAAAATGTTATTTATTTTTGAACATTTTAGATTCATGTTTTAATTTGGATCCATGGTTGATTTGTTTCCAATAATGTAAGAATTAATTAATTTGATGATAATGTTGATTCAAAAGGAAGAAAACATAAATGAAAAATAGTATCACTGATTCTTCCCCTCCCCCTATTAGTGATACAATAATCTTGGCTAGGTGATATAATTTTTTTCTATCTTCTATGTGATTAATCACCATGTAATGTTATGACATGGTTTGTAATTATAACGACGAATATTCCATTAAATAGGTTTAATGTGTTAAGGGTTTGACATTCAAAATTTTGGGTTAACATCATGCACTATCAACACTCTAGTTTTTTTAAAAGTAGTCTAAATTTTAAGGGTACTTTAGCATCATATATTATAAAACATTTAATTGGATTACACAACATGTAATATTAGTGATTTCTAATTTTAAGGTTTTTTATGGAGGATTTTCATCTCATTACCCCTATATCATCACCTATATAGACTTGGAGGCTCTCAGGGAATATTTTGGAGACCTCCAATCAATCGAAATCTCTTCATTCAGTGAATGGTATAAATTATTGTCATGATTCATCTTTCTAAGTATGTATTATTTCTAGTTAATATTATTATTTGTTTTGGATATAGTTTTTGATGTCGATGTGTTTGAATCTATGATTGGATATTATTCCCTATTAATCAATTAATTTTTCTTATTGCACACTTTTTCGGAGGATGATCTCAGGCTTTCCCACAATAGTTGTCGAAGGTGGGTATGTTAATACCATTTTGGGGTAGGTGTGTTTGAAAAATGGGTAAATGCAATAAATTTACTATTATTATACTTAAATTCTTTTGGGATGTCCATATCTTTGATGTTTTGTTTTTAATAGATTTATTGGAAAGGAACATTTTTTCAAAATCATTTTTCTATTCTCAAATAATATTTTTTATTTTGATATGGATTTCCAAACACAAAATAATATTAGAATGAATTTAAAATTGTTGTGATCATGGAATTGAAAATGAATTTGTATAATCTTAACTTGAGGAACCTTGGGTGCATTGGGAAAGAGATACAGCTAACCTTAGTGTGTGTAGCACCACTAAGAGGTAACCTTTTTGGATATCGAATGATTATGGAAGCACTCAATATTGGTTAGTACCAACATTATTCATATTTATTATCTTGAGGGTCTTTTAAATATTTTACATAATTCTATGTCCCAATATCATGTTATTTTTTAGTAAATATGATTTATTGAATTTTTATGTGTATGACAGATTGTTTCTCACTTGTTTTTATGTGGTTATATCACATAGCTTCACAAAATATGTTTATTTTTTTATATTAGTTTAATTTAATACCTCTATATTCATGGATATATTTCTTATTTTATATCACATATACTTGTCTTATTTATGGATCGTATAAATTTAATGTATTTTATGAAAGCCAAAGTTAATATTATTTAAAAATGAATTGGATATACAAAAATGCATTGATAACACTGATTATTAGCTAGAAAAGTTGAAGTATAAATATTAGGCCATTTATAAAATCCATGTTTGTTTCACACTAGGAGTTGCTCCCATAGCCTAATTTTTTCCATAGATTTGATTTGAATGATTTATTGTAATATATTGGTAAAGGAATTGTTATCATGTTTCATATCAGCTTCTCCTTTGGTCTTTTCGTTGATATTAGGGTGGTTTGGGGGAGACCATTGGATAAAAAAAGTGTTGTTGGTTTTTAATATTTTCATGCATTATGGTTTTTCTGGTCATTCTTATATTTTATGTATTTGGTTTTACCATTTTCTATAATATTGTACTCTAGTTTTATATCATGTTTCTTTATATACAAGACCTTGTTCTTTTTTTTTCTTCCTTTAGATCACCATGTGATGGACAGGTATGGTGTACTATTTGGTTAACCTAGGTTATTCTATTATTAATCACGTACATGAATTTTACTTTTAAAAAATATGAAAATTAAGGAGGTATTTTAGAAATATATTATTCATTATGATCAACTAATGTTAATTTTATTTTACTATTGACTTGGGAAATTTTTTATGATTCCATAACATTTTCAATAATGTGATGTTACTATTACTTGGTCAATGGATTCAAATTGAAAAATATAGTAGGGAAACATAATATTGGGACTAAAAACACCTCAACACCTCATTTAGTTGACATTGTTGAATATTTTAAGGCCTTTATTTTTACATTTAACCATATTCTATTTATAAATTTTAATATCAAAAATAATTTTTAAACATAGTAATTTATTTTTAATGGAAAAAATATTATTTAACCCTTTACATAAATTGATCAATAAAATTTAATAATTATAAATCATTCTGTTATATAATAATTCAATGGGTTTGAAATGTAAATTTTAAAATTACTTTACATAATCCGTGAAATATCTTATCCTAAAATGGCTTATTTTTTTTAATTAATTCTTTATAAAATGGAATAATAATTAATAATTTTAATATAAGTAAAAAATTTATTTATTTGAAAAAAAATTATTCATTCATATCATTCAAAAACTAAATTTCTCATTGATACTATTGTAATAAAATAAATAAATATTTGTTTTAAAAATAACATTTTATGTTATTTCTAAAAATTATTTACAATTGTTTTGTATCATACATGAACATTTTAAAATTCATAATGTTACTCAATTGATTCATATATGATCACCAATTTGGTATTTAATTTTATAGATCATATTTATATAATAAAAATTTTATAATAATTAAATGTTTCAGGAAAATATATTTTTCCACTAAATTTTTTTTCTATAAATTTTCCCCAAATATCATACCAATTATACATTATCATGAGATATCAAAAATTAAAAATACCTTCATTAACATATTCCAAAATAATTAATTACATTTTTTGAGTATGAAAAAAAAAATATAGTGAAAAAATTAATTCACAGGAATGAGAATTTTTCCAATATTAACGTTGTTTATTATAATGTTATGTCTATTACAATCCAAATTTTAGGTTGAAAATTTAAAATATTAATAATAATTTACAATCATTAATCTTAGTTTTCCAAAAATATAATTGAAAATCTAATAAATTAGAAACTTTTATGAAAATAACTTTATATATAATAAATGAAAATATTAGTCTCATTTTATAATGTAGTTTAATTTCATTTATAATAAAATTATATATTATTCCATATACACACAAATTTCAAAAAATGTCAACTAATATTGATTCCTAATAATTCAATTGCGATATTGTAACGATCATGCTTACATATGAATATTTTCTCTAAATATTTTACTCTATCATTTTCGTTCAGTGTCGCATTTAGTGCATTATATTGAGCATAAGGACTTATTAAAATGTAATCATAGATTATGATATTAGGGTGTGATATTCTCCACACCCATTAAATACATTACATATATTCAATTGAAATTATTATTCATTGATGATTGTAGGTGTGCGTATTCTTAATTTTATTATCATATTGGGTATAAAACATAATATAAAATCAATCATACTCCCTCGACTTATATCAAGTAGCATATCATTATTCCAACATCATTATAAATTCATAATTTCATATATCAATATTTGTATACACCTTAAGAATATATTCTCAATAATATATATTTTCCACTTCAATTTTATCTCCATGTAAATAATCAATAGTAATGTTATATATTACAATATAAATTAATTCCATAGTTAACACTCAGATGGGAATACCATCCAATTTTTACATTATAATAAGAATATACTAATATTCTCAGGTATTTATAAATGTTAACTTATACATTTAAAATAGATAGTGGTTTCTAGGTAAATACCTTTATCATCATCATATTCATGATCCTCATTTATCCAATAACTAAATAAAAATTATTATAATATAATCCAAAAAATTTATATGAAGGCATCTATATGAATATGTATTCCCTTATAATTGATTGTTTAAATATTTAATAATTTTAGATCAACCTATGAATATCATTTTTCAATACATTGAAATATATAGTCATTTCTTATATTTGAGTATCTATCAAAATTAGTAAACATAAATCATATATATATATATCATATTAATTTATAAGAAAATGTTATTATCCCAAGAATATCTTACAGGAGTGTCAAGCAAGGTGTGTAGTAAGGTCCCTTTTTGTTCACCAGATGACAATGTATTTATTACCCAATAAAAAATATTATAAGTTATTACCAATATGTGTATCAACATTAGAACTTATAAACCCAAGTAGTGTACTCAATGGGATATAATATCATGGAAAAACAAAAACTCAAGAATCTTCCAAAAAATAGAATGTAATCATATACGTACAGTTATTCCAATATTTTCACATATGGTTTGTTATCCCAATACATAAAAAGGTAATAATAACATAACTCATATAAATGGTTATATGTAACCATGGTATTATATTCCTTAACATATGAAACCTCAATTTACCCTCAACAAAATTCCTAAACTCTAATGTTATCTAAACACTACATTAATATCACCTTTGTTACACCTTAATCACAAAATAGATCCATGTCACATAATGACATACGTACATATTGACTGCATTACAAAACCTATATTATAGGATATAACTATTCATATTTAAACTATATAATTATAATTTCAACACATACAATCCCAATTCCATTTATAATTAGAGAATTATATAATTTTAAAAAATATTAAATTAGAAAAACTCATGTCAATCTCAACTAATTCATACTTTTACACTATATTTGAAACTAATTATTATTTATTATATCCTCCACATATACTATAATCATTCTACAATGGTTTTCCTAATGAAAATATCCTGTCTAATAATTTTCCTCATTTCCTAGGGAAACACATATATATTATTGTGTAATATAAAAAGATCAGTAAGGTAATTAAAAATTATTTTTTCGATAAAAAAATAAGAATGGTATTAATAATATGGATGGAATAAATTATATGAATAGTTGAATAATCAATTAAAACTATTATCATATTATAATCATGAAGATAAATGAATATATAGATATAAATAATATTTATCACATTATGATGGAATGCATATTGATAGAAGCCATGATCTAATCCATAATTCCTCATACAAGACAAAATCTATCTCATAAAATCTAAAGGCATCATAATTTCTATGCCTACATGACAAAAGTCATCACATTTTTGGAATTTGGCAGGCATGCACCAAATACAAAAACATTTTTTCTCATCAATCAAAATATTCCATAAATGCTCTATATAATATTATAACGTACCCTCACTAGTTCATATATAACTTATTCATCATTTTATAATATTTTAAAAAAAGTCAAAGTAACATTTTCCACCAGTAATCATTATTAGTATAACAATATATAGAGTAAAAATAAATTTCCCCCACTAAATAAAATTATAAAATAATCCTAACCCTTCTAAATGGATAATCTGGATGGAAAAAATAATACAAGATTACTTTCAAACAATCATACCTTTTAGAATAAACAAAAATAGAGTTTTGATACATTCCACTATATAATAAAATGTATTATGTGATTATAAAACATCTAAATGAAGAAGGTGTATTTATAAATAATACAACATAAAAATTCCAAAAATATATCATATTTATATAACTGCATAAGTAATAAATATACATTTCTCCAAGTAAATAACATGGAGAATATTAAAATAACCTATCCAGAAAAATAATATTTATGGTTAAACAGTACAATTTAATATTTTCAATACTAAATACTATTGGAATAAAAAAATAAATAATACCAATAACATTACAAATATGAATATATGTCATTAATTATAGGTGAAAATAATCCCATATGAACATTAAATAATATGATGTTCACACAATATAGTTGAATGTTTATATGAAACAATTAACACTGTAATAATATGATAATGAGTTATCGAGATAAATATTTTGGATACTTGTAAAAGAACATAACCTATGATGTGACTAATTTTTTCTTGTAAGAATATGGGGATATAATGTATATCCCCAAAAAATGAGATAATGTCAAAAAATAATATAAAATGGTATAATGAACAATAATTATATGAAATATATTTAACATAATTTTTATAAATAATTTAGGTAATATTGAGTTTCATAAAATATTTATTGCAGGTATAAAAAATCCATATATAGCCACATGAAAAACAATAGAAAAATTATGTATAAAATCACATTCAATTTTAATAAATAATGTTTAAAACATTCATGAGATTGTAAATAATATATGGTCAATAAAAGGTAACATAATGGATAACAAGTAGCACTGAATGGTGAATTAGGATTGAGTCCATGAAATCCATTTTATCTTTAAGAACATTTAAATCAAAACAACATTAATGTGTGAAATTATAATGGAACATAAATTAAATTAATTAAAATCTTATTCATTATATGATATATAAAATGGTTAGTAAACTGAATATATATATATATATTTATATATATATATGAGATTAGGAAAATAATAGAATCTATGTCGCAAATAAAGAAAATTTTGGGAAAATCATTACCTTTGACCTAACCCATTCTTCACATGTACAAACATTTTTTAATAACTAAACTATGTTTATTAGAAATATACCCAATAATGTTATTCATATCTATAACCATTCTTACTCCACATATATTCTAAAATCCCTTTCCATTCTTATATAAATTATAAATCTAAAAATATGAATATTCCTTGTATAATATTACTATATATGATAAATCGGAAAAAAATTCTTTTTTGTTTCTTGGTGAATGATATTCATATTTCATGAATGACAATAAAATTATCCCATATATATCACCCTATGTCTTTATATTTTTTGATGTACTCTACATAAAACCATTCTTCCATACTCAGTAATTTGTGATATAAGTATTGGAAAAATGAAATGTTCTGTAATGGAAAATAAGATAAATGTCAATGATTGTAGGACATGGCAATATTTTTATGAGAACATGATCTATTTGAAAATACATACCCAACATATCATAGATCATAATATTGAAGAGTGGAATAAGGAATATTAGTTCATAAGACATGAATCATAATGTAATCTATGAATGTTATAAATAAGAGTATAACATTAGAAAATTATATAAGTTTCAGGAATACAAAATATCATATAAATTCAATTTGATAGTCAAGGACCAATTTCATGACTATCATAGCGTATTGTGATCTCTCTCCATTAAATCATATCCTTATTCAAGGATCACTCTAAATAAGTTCATTATGTATATATTTCCTTATTTATCATGGTTGATTCCCTATTGAATCATATGCTTAGTCATGTTTCACTTCCAAAACTGTCATACTGGAAGGATTCCTTAAGTGAATAGGAATGAGTCCCCATTTCCTGAATGGCCCAAGGCCTTTATTTTTATTGATTTTTGATAACCCCCCTTTCAAAGGATGAGGGGGAACCCATACAAGGCCCGTAGGTTTAGAGATTATGTGCCCCATAGGCTGAGGAGATTACATGACCTGAAGGTCTTAGGGAATTCAACACGACTATCTACAAGGAACTGCCCCTCCCCAGCATCTGCATCCTTGATAGTAGTTCTCCAAATTTGCATGACCGTCTGGCTAGGATTACTGTCCAAGTGTAGGCTTGTACGGATGGCATAGCCGTACCCTCTCATTCTGACAATCCATTTGGCTCTGCTCGGGTGAGTGCAGCTGCTCTAAATCCTCTTATATAGATGCTCATTTTTTTGTAGTGTGTTTGGGGCCTGCATTCATGTGGCCCGAAGGCCTTGGGGTGGCCCGAAGGCCTTATGTTGTCCTGAAGTCCTTGAGAATAAACTGGCCCAAAGGCCTTGGGTGGCTCGAAAGCCTTGTAGGACGCAAGGACCAAACTGGTGGCTCGAAGGCCCAGATGAATGAATAGTTCCTGATGCTACAGTACCGAACAATGTCTGCTATAGTGCAGGCCACAGTGCTGCTATAGTAACTCAAAAATATTCCTCCACCTGGATTTGATCTCATGTCTCCTGGATGAACCTAATGAGTCCCTATTCAGATCATTGTTATCTCATGATATATCCATCATTATTTAATGCATTATGGGTATATATAATACAATACCCACAAATAAATTAATCATAATTTACTACTTTTTGAAACAAAAATACCATAAAATATTATTTATATATCATAACCCCTAGAATGGAAATGAGAGTAATAAATATTTCACACATTAAACACAGCATAACCCAAGTAAAAAAATGGTTTTGTACACATAATATCATTATAACCAGAAGAAATATATAAAAGAATAATTATTGTTAAATTGTATCATATACCATTTAATTAAAAATTAATATAAATTGATGTAATCACATATGAAAATGAACATATAGGATCCATTATAAATATTTCATGAGTAAAATACCATTTCAATTTTAAAATTAGTTCTGTAAAATATAAAAAATTCCAAAATTTCATGAAATTTTTTTTGTTCAATAAAACAATAAATAAATTTATATTATCATCAAATAATTTTACAGTGATATTTTTTTATAAATTTTATTCAAGTCTAAATTACTAAATAATAATGAATTTGTTCATGACTATGGTATAATATACCTTTATAAGAAAACATCTAGAATATTCATTTTATATAATTTTTTAAAATAGAAAGAATTCATAAAAAATTGAATAATATTTGAGTAATTCTAAAAATAATTCTTCAAATCATTTTAGTAACAATCTATATGAAATAATAGATATTTTTACCCAAAAAAGTGAAAATGGAACCCTTTTAATAATAAACATTCCTCAAACTTATTAATTAGAAAAGATAAGAATATAGTATTAAAAAATAATAATTAAAGATATAAATATAGTTTAAAAAAATTAATGGGGTTTTAATAATATTTATCATATATTTTCCTAAATGAAAGTTCAATTATAGAAAATCTAAATTAAAATATAATTGAAACTTAAATCATTTAACTCAAGTCTCTTCTTTCATTTGGCATACTATAAACCATGTATAATAAATATTTATTTTCTATAGAGATATTATAAATCCTTAATAATATATATCACAAAACATATGATTTACTTATAATAACATTATCCCTAGTGTGTTAGAAAAAATTTACACAAATATTGATTGTGTTGCGGACATCATAGTTTTTCATGGAGATTTTGATTCTACTATCATTGTCTTAGTAATTTTTTCATGGCTTAATTATCTCGATAATTATAATGAATATATAAATATAATATTAAATAATTTATGTTATATTTATATTCATCCAAAATTATAGATATATAAAATTAAATTTCACCATTTATGGATACTGTAGGTCTTACGTTTACGTTAATATTGTTTTCAATTTTCTATAGTTGAAACAAAAGTGTTGTAAAAAATAATTTACCATTCTATAATTATTATTATATCTTATATACATACATATTACATAAAATTATTCTTATTAGTATACATTTATAATTTATATGAATAATTATTCACATCTCTTTGTGGATATAGTTGTCCAAACGTACACATGAATGAAATTATCATTTTACAATGGATCTGATCAAGGAAATTATTTTTTGTAAGTTCATTAGAAACAAATTCCTAAAATTTATGTAAAATATATTTTATTTATTAATTTAAATTTTATGACACTAATCCTAGTCAACTACAAAATACACCCCAGCCGATCCATCTTGGTGTTGAGGTATAACAATGGAAATGTAAACACATCTTGAATATACCCAAAAAAAATACGTACAACCAGAGTATAATGGGGAAAAATAGAGAAAAAATATCAATAGAACCCAAGGCATATAGGAAAAATGAAAAAAATATTACCATAAAATCTAATAAGTATCAATGTGATGAATAATCGCCACAAATCCATCCTTCCCTAATTTCATTGACGATAAAATAAAATAAAATTATACATAATTCATATCCATATACCAAGATTCTAAAACACAACATCTATTACCAATAAAAGGAATATGTTGGGTGTTAAAAAAACGACATGTTGGATAACACCACATTCTCTATGAAACGTCAAATATCAATAACACAAATGATCTAAATTTAAAAATTAAAATAGTTGTGGAATGAATTTTCATAAATCCAAATTCATTTCCAATTCAATTCTTTTGGTCATCCAACAAATAATTTCATAGTATAAATTATAAAAATATTATAATTAAATATGAAAATATAGAAAATAAAATCCCTACAATTTAATTCTTTAATGTTAAAAATTATTATGAACTAATCCATCATGTAAAACCATATAATAAATCACTAATGAAAACATGTCTGAAAATGTCAACGAAAAATTTCATCATGCAATAAAAAAATAGAAAATGATGAATCCCAGTGAATTGGTCCCAATACCAACGGAATATATACAAGAGATAATGAAAACCTAGAAGTAGAATATGTTGTAAAGGAAATTTATCATCTCGTCCAATAGTCTATCAATATCCCAAAATTTACCCATAGTTGTACATCAAAAACATGGGCTATATATGCCCATTGGTTGATGCATTCAAGGATCCAAAAGTCCCAATTCAAAAAATATATATATTTAAAAACCAAGATAAGGACATATAAGTCTTTATTGAAGCTATGAAAAACCACTTCAGTGTTTCAAAACCCATTTTTTAATCTAGACCATCAGTCAAGATTTAATCAAACATGTTCTCTGTAAAAACACATTTTCAATGAAAACACGATTAAAAATAAGAATCATTAAACTAAATAAATTGAATTAATATATCAAATAAATCACAGAATAAACCAAAAGAAAATTAAAATAACAAAATCAATTCATATAATGAACTGGTTCTATAGAAACACCTACATCATGAACAAATATAGAACTATTCACCTTCTACAACGATAATCATGGATGAGTAGATTATGTCCTCACAATCCATGGCCCACAAGAAACACATAAAAAATAATTTGTAACCCTAAGATAAGGAATAAAAACCTATTTTGGATCCACAAGATGAGATGAGCATATATCCAAAGGGGAATAATGAATATGAGGTGTGTCTAAATTAGTTACGCAACATGACATGAGATGATTGATGAATTAATAATGAAACCCACCATTATTCCCAATAGATAATCATCAAAACAAATTGGAATAATAATGTTGATCCAATACGTGGTTAGGGGAAAATTAGTGATTATATATTGGTCCAATGTATTTTAAATTTAGATTTTCATGTATTAAATAACCACATAGACTATTTTATGGAGAGGCTGCATGGTCAGAAGTAACTATGAATATTAATTATGTGCCCAATAAATTGCTTCTATATGGGGTTCATCGTTTTTCTACATAGTTACATATACGATTCACCAATATATCATAGCCCCGCTATCTAGGGATTTAATATTTTCACTGGGTGGCATTACATTATGGACTAAACGAGATCCCCTTTTAGAAGACCATGTTTGGCTACTTTGATTCCTGGGTAAACCACATCGTTAACACAGACTATGATCCATCATTTTATATCCCATGGGATTTCAATTATTTCAATAGGCTTCAAAAATTTAATAAAATTATTTAATTAACTAATGAATGGTCAAAAAAGGGTCATAATGTACATATAATATTGTAATAGAATGATAAAATCATACCACCCTTATATATTTATATACATCATATGTTCTAAAGGTTATTGATTTGAAAAATAACAAGGGCACTCCTACATCATCACCAATTTCTACTCCCAAATCTCATATAATTTCCTTAGGAACTTATATAGCACAAAAACTAAGGGAATCATTTTACCATACCTAACCATGTATTGTAAATCCATATTCTAGACTATTTCTTCAATAATGGAAATATGGAGATTAAAATAAACATCCTTCAATACAATCACATGGGTTGAATCTGGTTGATAAATCCTCAATTTGTATAAATTAAACACATATTTGTTTTATTTAAATTTTGTTGGTGTACCAAATAGATATTCCAACTTTCTGAGTCTCTCCATTATCTCAATGGGACCAACAAACATCAATACCAAATATTCCTACTTACCGAACCAACAATGTCCCAAGTTATGTAAAATTTTGAAAAAAAATCAAATGATTGACATCAAACTCTAGAATCTAATGATTATAGGCTACATAATATTTTTTTATTTTTCTGTGATATGACCGACCTAATCCGGATCGATTTTACCATTTATATCATATAATTAAAAATAAATGGCCAAACTAATGACCTTAATCCCAAATTTAGCGAGAATAATGAAATAAACATGGCCACCAAAACAATTCCTACTGTTTTTAATCTTTATCAATCCTAGAAAAATATTTTACTTGGTACATTTGACAAGTGTATGATTTTATTCCCATGATCTTTAAATTTAATATAATTCATACCCATGTTATATCATCAATAATCTAGATATAACATTTTATCATTCTGTCCATCAATGAATGATAGGGATTGATAAATTTCAATTGGGAACACATCACCTGATGAAAATAATTTTAAAATATGGGTAGCTACCAGAAACAATCATATAGCTAAACCAATGATGTATCATAATCAATAATACATACCAGTACCAATTTATTCAACATTATTCATCTCCATGAAAGGTATAAAATGATATTATTTCATATTTCGATCAATGTTTAACAAAAATGGGTCATTTCTCACTAGGATTTCATGGAAAATCAATGATGATTTATTTTGAAAACACATCCCTCTTCCAAACCTGAATAAGAACTAGTTTCTAATAACCAAAAGGTATATATATTTCCAACCTAATTTTGTGATATGTGATAAACCATTATTTAAAATATGCCCTCAAACAATAAATCACCAAACCCAAATATTGATATATCATGTCATCGTTCATCTTGGTGACCCCAGGGTGTACAAACCAGCATAACAGGTCTCCATAGTCAATAAACTCCGTCTATAGAGAAATCATAATAATCTATCTTATGTGGAAGTAAAAAAGTTATAATGGGAGATCAAGATAAATCACATGGGTTTTCCCAAACATAATTTAATTTACCTATGAAATGAAACACTATGTTTGTAATGTTCTCAAGACATACACATTCATCAATATCTTATTCATCATTAATTGACGTAAATAACACATGTACACCATCCTCTTACACTCACAATCTTAACTAATCACAGACCGTTACTAAAATAATTCAATAATATCATATGTCAGTGATTTTATTCTCATTTCATCAACTACCACATTGAAATTCCTTATAGTGTTTGAAATATCAATATAAAAATTATGATGATACTCATCCTAGAATAAATGTTGTATGTTATGATCACAATGAGTAAAAATATTTTTATTGTTATTATGATCAAATTACACTTTTAAATGATTCGAAAAAATATAATGTCACTATATACTGAGTTGATGTATAACTCATTCAAAATAAAAGTCTTTATTAGGGTAGTAATTTTTGTTAGTGTGTGACTAGCATGTGCCGTAGGCAACCACATATTTCCCATCTATCAAGACACTTCCCAAAACCCTACCAAAAGAATCGCATAAAACATCATAACCTAAACCTAGTTGCGGAAGAATAGAAATTGATGTTAAAGTAAAACTCACCACCATTACGTCAAATATTCTCTGGAATTTATCAATCTATTCAGACATGAAACCCTTCTGTGATCATGCTACCATCGAAGATGTATGATTGGAGAAATCCAAAAAATTATAATATCATCTAGAATAATAGATGAATCTCTAGATCTAAAATGCATTTTTTTAGATTCTCCCAAGTCATAAATGAATGTATATTTTCTGAATCTACAAGGAATCCACTCACATATAACAAATGTCCAAGAAAATACACTTTTTATATCAAAAATGGACATTTTCAATGATTACCATAAATATTATGTTCTTTAATGTTTCAAGTAATAATATTTATTTGGTTTATATGATCATACTCTAAAAAGGAGTACACAAAAATATCTTCCGAGAACACAAAAAAATGTGTTGAAGGTTCGTATGATGGTTTTTGTTCATCAAAACCATAAATATCCTCTAAGAATATTTGTGAATCAAAGGCATATCTGGGAAAATAAATTACTATACGAGCTCTAAAAGAATTTATTAGGAATATCTTATTATTAGAATACTATCTTCTAGAAACATAACCAATAATTTATCATTTAAAACAATCAATCACCTCAATGTTGGTGGAAATGATCATCATTGCTATGATGAAGAAATTTTTGTCTGAAAGTCATATAATTCAACGTTTCATCATATAAATATGGTATCGAACTCATGTATTTTTTATTTTAAAGGATAAAATGTGATTTTAATAGTGACATTCTAGGAGGAATGTATAAGGCCCCAGCCTTAAACCTTACATAATCTTGAGTTATTACAAGATTACACATTGAGGATCTTTTCGGGTTTAGAGTTTTAGAGAATTAGATCATAAAACTTGCATTACATTCCACATATAAACAAAGTGGTTACATAAAGATAGTATTCTTCATTCCCATCAATGGAAACACATTTAAAATAAAACTTGGATTATTTCTTGACACTTCCTTGACACTATCATCATATCATGTACCTTTCCCTTGACCTGTGAAAAAACATTTCAAAAAACTTGGGATGAGCATAAAAAGCTCAGTAAGGGATATAAAAATATTGAAAGGAAACATTGGTACATATATACATAATAATGAAATCATACTTTACCCATAAAACATAAGCACTTTAACATACCTCATCAAATCATGAATAAATCATAGAAATCATAAGACATAAAGGTAACTTGAGGCATTCATAACATTCGTACGTAGGGAGTAACCCTCTTGGTTATGTTTGGAATACCCATCACAGTATATTCCCTAAATCTCTTTGGAGAAACCTTAATGTTTCACTCCTTCACATTACCCAATGCATTGGAGAGCTATATCGGGCTCACCCGCCAATAGTTTATCACGGAACCACCCGTCTTCATAATAATGCCCAAGAACCTCAACATAATCGTATCACATAAAACATGCATAAAGGAAACATAACATTTACACCTTTCAATCACAAGATATCAATACAACACATTGATATAAAAACATTATGAAAACCATTTTCAATACCAAAATAAAAGAAAATTAAAACATGGTATTTATTTTTCTTTTAAAAAGAAGGTATGGCTTGTAGAGGAAGCTGAAACTCAAATAACGGTCACGGCGGCGGAGAAGTCGTTGTCGCCGCATACGTATGACAAAAACATTCCCTTTTTTCGTTTAGTAAAACACTTTGTATAAAAAAGATTCTTTTTGGATAAATGTAAATGTCAAAGGGTTTTATACACCATATAAAAGAAGGTTGTGTATAAAACAAAATATGCCTCAATGAAAGGAGATTGAGACGAAGTCCCGTACCTCGGGTCCGACTTCACTCGATCGTTCTTTAATGTCCTGAATAATAAACGTGAGTTAATTTATACATCTTTAAGAACCTTTTTCAAGTTCATTATTCTTTTTCTATCACTTATTTCCATGTCATGAACACTATGTAATTATTTAAGTTAATAACGGTCGTTTTAACGATCATTGGTACTTGAGTCAAAAATAAACCCTTTATAATTACATGTTGTTCATGTATCAATTATATATAGAATTATAATCATTATTTATATATCATATATATCCAGTATATACATTCATTTATAATATTACATAATCATTTAGAGGTAAGAAATGAAATGCACTGTTCATGGAGATGGTAAGTCGTACGTACGCATGAACACTGCTTTCATTTCTATTTCGTATTTTATAGAATGTAATCATAATTATATAAAGGTATATTATAATTCCAGTATAATATCATACATAATATCATAGTTCCATCCTTTATACGTACCATATATGGTATTTAATGAATCAAATCACTTTGAGGGGGCGGTAGTCTGCACTTCCTTAAATGAAGATATCGCATTTACCCATAATGAAAACCACAAAGGTATGACCAAAAAGAAAAATACAGAAGCTTAAGGAAAACATGAACATATTATATATCATATATAAATATAGTGACATCTTAATGTCCACCTTGGAAGGTGTTAAAAGAATGTTGAACAATCATCATTTCGGGAGGCATAAATTCACCATCCACGGAAACAGTATGTTCGTTAACCATTAGATGTTGGTGTGTGTAAGTGTAGCTCGAATACTTATTATAACAACATACTAGTATATTGAGGATACTGTATTTGTTACAAATGAAAAGAATAAAAATATTTTAGGGGGTTGAAGAAGCAAAATAAAACAAAAGGACTCAAAAGAAGGCATTACTTTAAAATCGGGTAACTCCCCTTGGTTTGAGCTCAAAGGCTTCCTTGGAAAGACTTCTGCCCAAAGTGAGGCTTCAAGGAGTAAGATAGAGAAGTGGAGAGACAAAATGGGCAGGGGTTTGCCGAGCCAAAGGCTTTAGGAGTGTGGGTAAGGAGGTAGAGGTGAGGGCCTTTTATAAGAGGAGAGGAGGGGCACGCTTGTAAAGTTACAAAATGTTACTTTATTTTCAAAATTGTTTCGAATTTTAAAGGTCCCACATTGATGTATTTCGAGGATAAGGTGATAAGGGTTAGAAATACACTCATCCAATAGGTTTTGGACATGTTTAGGTCTTAGATATTACATTATCTTTCTATTTTATTTAAATCTTTTGTTAATGAGGTAATCGCTGCGTCATCATGATGTCATTATTAAATTAATTTATTTAATGTCTAAAAATTATAATAAAAATACTATGATGTAGGAAATCTTTTTATCTTTCTAATTAATATTTATAGTCAAAAATATTACTTGTATAACCCCATGTAAAAATTGTATTAGTGAAACATCTCATGTGTGTGTCATTTTTACTTTAACATTAAATAAAGAGTTATTTATGTCATTTCCCAACCAAAGGGGATCCATGGGGTCCCCATGTTGACCCATGGCTTGTATTGGTCGGCCACGACAAATCAAATGAGGGTAGGACATGTGTCAAGCTCATCTCATACTATTAAAACATTATTTTTACCTTAAACTACACTAATTACCACTAATCGCGATTAAGAACTTAATAAGTTACTATTCACCAAAAAATTATTTTAATCCCATTGAACCACATTTTACTTATTAATGACAACCAAGTATGTCGGATTTTTGAAATTTAAAACACAAAGATGGAAAAATTTCATTTAAACGAAAAATCAGTTTTTATAAGTACCACTTAGTGGTTTCACTATTCATCAAAAATTGACGTTTTTCAGAAAATTGCCAAAAATTCACCCTAAGCTATATTTGATATTCCGAATTCAAAAATGAAGTATATTTTACAAAATTCAAAACATATAAGTCACATTAATTATTTTAATATTTAATTCCCGCTGTCATGACAAATAGCGTGTTTTTATGAAACAATAAGTATCAAAAGATTGCCACTAGTTTAAGTCGAATTTCAAAGTGAAATTGATTCCAACTACCACCATTGGATTAAATGGTAAAATTATATTCATATTACACTTTAAGACCAATTTAAAATATAATCTAACCATATAATTAAATTAAATGAAAAAGCAGTTTTGATGTAAAATGCAGTATTTTTCACTATTCATTAAAAAATAAACATTGTCAGAAAAATACCAAAAATTTATCCAATGTAAAATTCAATGTCTCAATCATAATTAATATGTTTATTTTGACAAATATCGGTTATAAAATAGTCAAAAGATTGATTTAAAAAGGGTTTGCCATCAAAAGGCAGTAAACCAATCTTTTAAGAATATTAGTGTATTCCATGCTTAAGATTGGATTTAATTTCATTTTAAGCCTCTAAAACACTATCTAATTCATTAATAGACATAGATAAAAATATATATTATTCATTACTTACTTGGGTTGTTATATCCTTCCCCCCTTTTGAAAATTGTGTCCCTGCAATTTATTTACTTATCAAATAAATGGGGGTATTTATCCCTCATTGCATTTTCAGATTCCCATGTTGCCTCTTCCATCATGTGGTTTTTCCACAAAACATTTACCTACTTAATCACCTTATTCCGTAACACTTGCTCCCTGTGGTCAAGAATCTGGACCGGTTGTTCCTCATAAGATAGGTTCTCTTCCAGCTGAACTACCTCTGGACTCAAAACATGAGATGGATCTGGCATATACTTTCTCAACATAGAAATGTGAAAAACATTGTGTACCTGAGATAAACTTGGAGGTAAAGCCACCCGGTATGCAACTGATCCAACTCTCTCCAGAATTTCATATGGTCCAATGAACCTTGGACTCAGCTTTCCTTTCTTACCAAATTGCATCACACTTTTCCATGGTGAGACTTTGAGAAAAACATGATCACCTACCTCAAAATTTAGATCCTTCCTCCTGTTGTCTACATAACTCTTCTGCCTACTCTGAGCTGTTCTAATGTGCTTCTGAATCAACTGAACTTTTTCTGTCATCTCTTCTACCAATTCTGGTCCCATCAACTTCCTTTCACCCACTTCATCCCAGAAAGCTGGAGTTCGACACCGCTTCCCATATAATGACTGAAATGGTGCCATCTGTATACTGGAATGAAAACTGTTATTATATGAAAATTCAACCAAAGAAAGATGTTGGTCCCAACTTCCCTAATAATCCTTAGAGTAAGAACGTAGCATATCCTCCAATGTCTGAACTGTTCGTTCTGACTGCCCATCTGATTGAGGATGAAAAGCTGTTCTAAAATTTAATTCAGTACCCAACGACTTCTGAAGGCCTTTCCAAAGGTTAGAAGTGAACATGGGATCACGATCAGATATAATGGAGTGAGGAACTCCATGTAACCTGACTATCTCTTTAAGATACAAACGGGAAAGTTGATCTAGGGAAAAAGTATCTCGTATAGAAAGGAAATGAGCAGATTTGGTCAAGCGATCAACAATAACCCAGATTGCATTATTACCTCGAGATGTCCTTGGTAATCCGACAAAAAAGTCCATGGATATGTTTTCCCATTTCAACTCTGGCACTGGTAAAGGCCGAAGCATCCCTTTCGGTAACTGTCGCTCTACTTTAACCCGTTGACATGTCAAACACTTCACAGTAAAATCAGCAATATCTCTTTTCATTCCATCCCACCAGTAATACTCTAGCAGATCTCTATACATCTTAGTACTCCCAGGATGAACTGAAAACAGAGAACTATGAGCTTCACATAACAACTCTCTCTTCAACTGTGAATCAAAAGGAACACGCAATCTCTTCCCAAATCTCAAAACACAATCATTATCAATGTTGAATTCATGCAACTTACCTTTCTGAACCAGCTCTACCTTTTTCTACAAATCACTGTATTGCTTCTATGCTTGCTTGATTCTATCTGATAGAGTTGATCTCACTGATACTTGAAACAAAACATAATAACTTCCTTCACCAACAACTTCTATGCCAAAGTTCATCAAATCCTTAACCAAAGGATCACGTTCCAAATGCAACATTGCTAATGAAGCATTACTTTTTTAACTCAAAGCATTAGACACTTTATCTGCTTTTCTCGGATGGTAATGAATTGTACAATCATAATCCTTGATTAATTCTAGCCATCTCCTTTGTCTCATGTTCAATTCCTTCTGAGTGAATATATACTTTATACTTTTGTGATCGGTATATATTTCACACTTTACTCCATAAAAATGATGCCTCCAAATTTTTAAAGCAAAAACAACAGCAGCTAATTCAAAATCATGTGTAGGGTAATTTACCTCATGAGTTTTCAACTGTCGTGAAGCATAAAGAATTACCTGATCATTCTTCATTAGGACGCAACTAAGTCCTTTCAATGAAGCATCACTGTATATAAAAAACTCACCATTCCTGGAGGTAGTGCCAAAAATGGATCATTCACCAATCTTCTTTTCAATTCCTGAAAACAATCATCACATTCATTTGTCCAGATAAACTTAACACCCTTACGAGTTAGCTTAGTAAATGGACTAGATAACCGTGAAAAATTTCTAACAACCCTTCTGTAATAGCCTGCCAAACTAAGGAAGCTACGAATCTCAATTACATTTGTGGGTCTTGGCCAGTCTTCCATAACTTTTTTTTTGCAGGATCAACAGTTATCCCATCTTTAGAAATAATGTGACCAAGGAAAAAAATTTGTTGCAACCAAAACTCACACTTTCTGAATTTCCCATACAATTTATTTTCTTTTAAGGTTTGCAAGATAACCCTTAAATTCCTTTCATTCTCTTATTTACTTTTAGAAAACACCAAAATATCATCAATGAAAACCACCACAAACTTATCCAAGAACTCATGGAAAATTCTATTCATTAAGTCCAGGAATATAGAAGGTGCATTGGTTAGCCCAAAAGGCATTACTACAAATTCATAATGGCCATATCATGTACGGAACGCGGTCTTCGGAACATCTGCTTCCTTTACCTTTATCTGATGGTACCCCGATCTCATGTCAATCTTTGAAAAAAACTGAGCTCCCTGGAGCTGATCAAACAAATCATCGATATGAGGCAAAGGATATTTGTTCTTAACAGTGATGTTATTCAAGGCTCTGTAATCAATGCAAAGTCTCATTGAACCATCATTATTTTTAACAAATAAAACAGGATCACCCCATGGTGATGTGCTAGGTCGAATGAAACCTTTCTCTAATAAATCTTCCAATTGCTCATTCAACTCTAAAAGTTCAATTTGAGCCATTCGATAAGGGGGTTTTGAAATTGGATTAGCATCAGGAACTAAGTCAACAGTAAATTCAACTTCCTGATCTGGTATTATTCCAGGAAACTCATCAGGAAAAACATCAGGATACTAATTTACCACTGGAACGTCATTAATATGAACAGTTCCTTTATTTTCAATGATGTGTGCAAGGTAACATTGAATTCCATATTTTACAAGTTTCTCGAACTCTTGATAAGTTATCAACAGTAAGGTTTCATTCTTGTACACAAACTAAAAGTCTTTCTGAAAAGAAACTTCTTCATCTCTACAGTCAATCTTAACATGGTAAATAGAGAGCCAATCCATACCCAGGATAACATCAAACTCTACTAGAGGTAGAACTATATGGTTTGCAAGTAGGTTCTTTCCACAGATAAGGATATGAATATTCTTATAAATTCTTTTTGCCTCAACATTCCCCCCATGTGTTTTGACCAAAAGTTCAGGAGTCATTTCTTGAGATGGTATTCCCATTTTACTAGAAAAGGTTTCAGAAATGAAATAATTTGTAGACCCCGAATCAAACAACACACTGGCATAATCTGAAAAAACAAACAAAGTACATGATAAAACTTCATTTGATGGCCCAACATCTGCTGAAGTAGTTGCAAAGGATTTCACCACCCTTTTCTTCTTATAGTCTAACTGCTTCCCATCACTCAAGCTCTTTGTCGGACACTTGTTTGTATAGTGACCCATCTCATTGCACTTATAAAATTTCACAAACTGTAAATCAAATTTGGTCTTACCTTCACCTTGATCCTTTTCAGTGCAATCACGAGCCTTATGTGCCGTCTTACCACATCGGTAGCACTTTCCAGAATTCAGAAGACATTCCCCATCATGTCTTTTGCCACATTTATCACAAACTGGAAACATAGTTTTCTTACCATCAGACTTTTTTGAAGAATTCTTACCTTTCTCCTGCCACCTCGTTCTCTTCTTCTGTTGGTTGTTATAGAACACTTGATCATCGGAAAACTCCATTTCCACCTTCTCATCACATCGAACAAGCTTTTCATAACTTTTAAACTCACGAGAAGATAATTCCCTTCGATATTTTGGCTTTAATCCTGAGTAAAAACGATTGATTTTACGATCAAGGTCTCGGATAAAATTTGGAGGATACCTTGCCAATCGAGTGAAACTTTCTTCATAGGTAGCCACTAAGTCTTCCTCTTGCATCAATTCCAAGAATTGCTTTTCCATCCTAAGTCGAATAGCCTTAGGAAAATACTTCTCAAGAAACATACCTTTGATTTCATCCCAGTCAAGAGCATAATTCTCATCGGTGTCCCTGATATTTTTAACCATAGACCACCACTGATCTGCCTCACCCTCCAAACGGTAAATAGCAAGACTAACCTTTTGACTGTCTGAACACCCCATGACATCAAAAATATTCTCCAGTGCATTAATCCACCCTTCAGCTAGCACAGGGTCATATGATCCTCTGAATGATGGGGCATGTTTCCTCATGAAATGTTCCACCACTGACATGTTCCTCTGCGGTTGATCTGGTTGATCTCGTGTATGGATACCACCACCATTTATCGCTTGAGTCAACTGCGCCATTACTGCAACAAACTGTTCAGTTCCAATTCCGACCATCTCAGGATTCTGATTCGGAATGTTATTTCCTTTTGTATGCCTTCCTAGCACTGCTTCCCTGTTTCCTCTGCGGAAAACCATTCTAAACAAACATGTCTTAGATGAAGCAACATGGTAATCTTCAAATGCTATATCATTTCAAAAAAAATATTTTTGGATAATCATTTAATAGAATTCTAACTCCTAAATTTATCTAAAACAACCTCTGATACCAACTATAAGTCCCCAGCCTTAAAAACCTTACTTAATCTTGAGTTATTACAAGATTACACATTGAGGACCTTTTCGGGTTTAGAGTTTTAGAGAATTAGATCATAAAACTTGCATTACATTCCACATATAAACAAAGTGGTTACATAAAGATAGTATTCTTCATTCCCATCAATGGAAACACATTTAAAATAAAACATGGATTATTTATTGACACTTCCTTGACCCTATCATCATATCATGTACCTTTCCCTTGACCTGTGAAAAACATTTCAAAAAACATGGGATGAGCATAAAAAGCTTAGAAAGGGATATAAAAATATGGAAAGGAAACATGGGTACATATATACATAAGAATGAAATCATACTTTACCGATAAAACATAAACACTTTAACATACCTCATCAAATTATGAATAAATTATAGAAATCATAAGACATAAAGGTAACTTGAGGCATTCATAACATTCGCACGTAGGGAGTAACCCTCTTGGTTACGTTTGGTATACCCATCATAGTATATTCCATAAATCTCTTCAAAAAACCATAACGTTTAACTCCTTCACATTACCCAATGCATTGGAGAGCTATATAGGGCTCACCCGCCCATAGTTTATCACGAAACCACCCGTCTTCATAATAATGCCCAAGAACCTCAACATAATCATATCACATAAAACATGCATAAAGGAAACATAACATTTCCACCTTTCAATAACAAGATATCAATACAACACATTGATATAAAAACATTATGAAAACCATTTTCAATACCAAAATAAAAGAAAATTAAAACATGGTATTTATTTTTCTTTTAAAAAGAAGGTATGGCTTGTAGAGGAAGCTAAAACTCAAATAACGGTCACTGTGGCGGAGAAGTCGTTGTCGCCGCATACGTACGACAAAAACATTCCCTTTTGTCATTTTGTAAAACGCTTCGTATAAAAAAGATTCCTTTTGGATAAATGTAAAAATCAAAGGGGTTTATACACCGTATAAAAGATGGTTGTCTATAAAACAAAATATTCCTCAATGAAAGGAGATTGAGACGAAGTCCCATACCTCGGGTCCGACTTGACTCGATCGTTCTTTAATGTCATGAATAATAAACTTGAGTTAATTTCTACTTCATTAAGAACCTTTTTCAATTTCATTATTCCTTTTATATCACTTATTTCCATGTCATGAACACTATGTAATTATTTAAGTTAATAATGGTCGTTTTAACGATCATTGGTACTTGAGTCAAAAATAAACCCTTTATAATTACATGTTGTTCATGTATCCATTATATCTATAATTATAATCATTATGTATATATCATAAATATCCAGTATATACTTTCATTTATAATATTACATAATCATTTAGAGGTAAGAAATGAAATGCACCGTTCATGGAGACGGTAATTCGTACGTACGCATGAACGCTACTTTCATTTCAATTTCATATTTTATAGAATGGAATCATAATTATATAAAGGTATATTATAATTCCTGTATAATATCATATATAATATCATATTTTCATCCTTTATACGTCCCACATATGGTATTTAACGAATCAAATCACTTTGAGGGGGCGGTAGTCTGCACTTTCTTAAATAAAGATATCGCATTTACCCATAATGGAAACCACAAAGGTATGACCAAAAATAATAATACAGAAGCTTAAGGAAAACATAAACATATTATATATCATATATAAATATAGTGTCATCTTAATGGCCATCTTTGAAGGTGTTAAAAGAATGTTGAACAATCATCGTTTCGGGAGGCATAAATTCACCATCCACGGAAACAATATGTTCGTTAACCATTAGATGTAGGTGTGTGTAAGTGTATCTTGAATAATTATTATAAAAATATCCTAGTATATTGAGTATACTGGAGTTGTTACAAAAGAAAATAATAAAAAGAGTTTAGGGGGTTGGAGAAGCAAAATAAAACAAAAGGACTCAAAAGAAGGCATTACTTTAGAATCGGGTAACTCCCCTTGGTTTGAGCTCAAAGGCTTCCTTGGGAAGACTTATGCCCAAAGTGAGGCTTCAAGGAGTAAGATAGAGAAGTGGAGAGACAAAATGGGCAGGGGTTGGCCGAGCCAAAGGCTTTGGGAGTGTGTGTAAGCTGGTAGAGTTGGGGGCCTTTTATAAGAGGAGAGGAGGGGCACTCTTGTAAAGTTACAAAATGTTACTTCATTTTCAAAATAGTTTCGGATTTTAAAGGCCCCACATTGATGTATTTCGAGGATAAGGTGATAAGAGTTCGAAATCCACTCATCCAATAGGTTTTGGACATGTGTAGGTCTTAGATATTACATTTTCTTTCTATTTTATTTAAATCCTTTATTAATGAGGTAATCGCTGCGTCATCATGATGTCATAAATAATTTAATTTATTTAAAGTCTAAAAATTGTAAAAAAAACTTCTATTATGTAGGAAATCATTTTAGCTTTCAAATTAATATTTATAGTCAAAAATCTGACTTGTATAACCCCATGTAAAAATTGTATTAGTGAAACATCTCATGTGTGTGTCATTTTTACTTTAACATTAAATAAAGAGTTATTTATGTCATTTCCCAACCAAAGTGGCTCCATGGGGTCCCCAAGTTGACCCATGGTTTTTCTTGGTCGGTCATGACACATCCAATGAGGGTAGAACATGTGTCAAGCTCATCTCATACTATTAAAACATTATTTTTACCTTAAACAACACCAATTACCACTAATCGCGATTAAGAACTTAATAAGTTACTATTCACCAAAAAATTATTTTAATCCCATTGAACCACATTTTACTTCTTAATGAAAACCATGTATGTCGGATTTTTGAAATTCAAAACACAAAGATGGAAAATTTTCATTTAAACGAAAAATCAGTTTTTATAAGTACCACTTAGTGGTTTCACTATTCATAAAAATTTGACGTTTTTCAGAAAATTACCAAAAATTAACCCTAAGCTATATTTGATATTCCAAATTCAAAAATGAAGTATATTTTACAAAATTCAAAACATATAAGTCGCATTAATTAATTTAATAATTATTTCCCGCTGTCATGACAAATAGCGTGTTTTTATGAAACAATAAGTATCAAAAGATTGACACTAGTTTAAGTCCAATTTCAAAGTGAAATTGATTCCAACGACCACCATTGGATTAAATGGTAAAATTATATTCATATTACACTTTAATACCAATTAAAAATATAATCTAACCATATAATTAAATTAAATGAAAAAGTAGTTTTGATGTAAAATGCATTATTTTTCACTATTCATTAAATAATGAACATTGTCAGAAAAATACCAAAAATTTATCCAATGTAAAATTAAATGCCCCAATCATAATGAATATGTTTATTTTGACAAATATAGATTATAAAATAGTCAAAATATTGATTTAAAAAGGGTTTTCCATCAAAACGTAGTAAAACAATCTTTTAAGAATGTTAGTGTATTCCATGCTTAAGATTGGATTTATTTTCATTTTAAGCCTCTAAAACACTATCTAATTCAATAATGGACATAGATAAAAATATCAATTATTCATTACTTACTTGGGATGTTACATCCTTCCCCCATTTAGAAAATCGTGTCCCCGCAATTTATTTACTTATCAAATAAATGGGGGTACTTATCCCTCATTGCATTTTTAGATTCCCATGTTGCATCTTCCATCATGTGGTTTTTCCACAAAACCTCTACCTGCTTAATCACTTTATTTCGTAACACATTCTCCCTGTGGTCAAGAATCTGGACCGGTTGTTTCTCATAAGATGGGTTCTCTTCCAGCTGAACTACCTCTGGACTCAAAACATGAGATGGATCTGGCATATACTTTCTCAACATCGAAACGTGAAAAACATTGTGTACCTGAGATAAACTCGGAGGTAAATCCACCCGGTATGCAACTGATCCAACTCTATCTAGATTTTCATACGGTCCAACGAACCTTGGACTCAGCTTTCCTTTCTTACCAAATCGCATCACACTTTTCCATGGTGAGACTTTGAGAAAAACATGATCACCTACCTCAAAAGTTAGATCCTTCCTCATGTTGTCTGTATAACTCTTCTGCGTACTCTGAGCTGTTCTCATGTTCTTCTGAATCAACTGAACTTTTTCTACCATCTCTTCTACCAATTCTGGTCCCATCAACTTCCTTTCACCCACTTCATCCCAGAAAGCTGGAGTTCGACACCGCTTCCCATATAATGCCTGAAATGGTGCCATCTGTATACTAGAATGAAAACTGTTATTATATGAAAATTCAACCAAAGAAAGATGTTGGTCCCAACTTCCCTAATAATCCATAGAGCAAGAACGTATCATATCCTCCAATGTCTGAATTGTTCGTTCTGACTGCCCATCTGATTGAGGATGAAAAGCTGTACTAAAATTTAATTCAGTACCCAACAACTTCTGAAGGCCTTTCCAAAGGATAGAAGTGAACCTGGGATCACGATCAGATATAATGGAGAGAGGAACTCCATGTAACCTGACTATCTCTTTAATATACAAACGGGAAAGTTGATCTAGGGAAAAATTATCTCGTATAGCAAGGAAATGAGCAGATTTGGTCAAGTGATCAACAATAACCCAGATTACATTATTACCTCGAGATGTCCTCGGTAATCCCACAAAAAAGTCCATGGATATGTTTTCCCATTTCAACTCTGGCACTGGTAAAGGCTGAAGCATCCCTTTCGGTAACTATCGCTCTACATTAACCTGTTGACATGTCAAACACTTCACAGTAAAATCAGCAATATCTCTTTTCATTCCATCCCACCAGTAATACTCCAGCAGATCTCTATACATCTTAGTACTCCCAGGATGAGCTGAAAACAGAGAACTATGAGGTTCACATAACAACTCTCTCTTCAACTGTGAATCACAAGGCACACACAATCTCTTCCCAAATCTCAAAACACAATCATTATCAATGTTGAATTCATGCAACTTACCTTTCTAAACCAGCTCTACCTTTTTCTGCAACTCACTATCTTGCTTCTGTGCTTTTTTGATTCTATCTGATAGAGATGATCTCACTGATACCTGAAACAAAACAGAAGAAATTCCTACACCAACAACTTCTATGCCAAAGTTCATCAAATCCTTAACCAAAGGATCACGTTCCAAACGCATCATTGCTAATGAATCATTACTTTTTCGACTCAAAGCATTAGACACTTTATTTGCTTTTCTCGGATGGTAATGAATTGTACAATCATAATCCTTGATTAATTCTAGCCATCTCCTTTTTCTCATGTTCAATTTCTTCTGAGTGAATATATACATTAAAATTTTGTGATCGGTATATATTTCACACTTTACTCCATAAAAATGATGCCTCCAAATTTTTAAAATAAAAACAACAGAAGATAATTCCAAATCATGTGTAGGGTAATTTACCTCATGAGTTTTCAACTGTCATGAAGCATAAGAAATTACCTGATCATTCTGCATTAGGACGCAACTAAGTCCTTTCAATGAAGCATCACTGTATATAACAAACTCACCATTCCTGGAGGTAGTGCCAAAACTGGAGCATTCACCAATCTTCTTTTCAATTCCTGAAAACAATCATCACATTCTTTTGTCCAGATAAACTTAACACCCTTCCGAGTTATCTTAGTCATTGGACTAGATAACTGTGAAAAATTTCTAACAAACCTTCTGTAATAGCCTGGCAAACTAAGGAAGCTACGAATCTCAGTTACATTTGTGGGTCTTGGCCAGTCTTCCACAAATTTTTTTTTGCAGGATCAACAGTTATCCCATCTTTAGAAATAATGTGATCAAGGAAAAAAATTTGTTGCAACCAAAACTCACACTTGTTGAATTTCCCATACAATTTATTTTCTTTTAAGGTTTGCATGATAACCCTTAAATGCCTTTCATTCTCTTATTTACTTTTAGAAAACACCAAAATATCATCAATGAAAACCACCACAAACTTATCCAAGAACTCATGGAAAATTCTATTCATTAAGTCCATGAATATAGCAGGTGCATTGGTTAGCCCAAAAGGCATTACTACAAATTCATAATGGCCATATCTTGTACAGAACGCGGTCTTCGGAACATCTTCTTACTTTACCTTCAGCTGATGGTACCCCGATCTCAGGTCAATCTTTGAAAAAAACTGAGCTCCCTGGAGCTGATCTAACAAATCATCGATATGAGGCAAAGGATATTTGTTCTTAACAGTGATGTTATTCAAGGCTCTATAATCAATGCAATGTCTCATTGAAAAATCTTTCTTTTTAACAAATAAAACCGGAGCACCCCATGGTGATGTGCTAGGTCGAATGAAAACTTTCTCTAATAAATCTTCCAATTGCTCATTCAACTCTAAAAGTTCAATTTGAGCCATTCTATAAGGGGGTTTTGAAATTGGATTAGCATCAGGAACTAAGTCAACAGTAAATTCAACTTCCTGATCTGGTATTATTCCAGGAAACTCATCAAGAAAAACATCAGGATACTCATTTACCACTGGAACATCATTAATCTGAACAGTTCCTTTATTTTCAATGATGTGTGCAAGGTAACATTGAATTCCATATTTTACAAGTTTCCCAGCCTCTTGATAAGTTATCAACAGTAAGGGTTCATTATTGTACACAAACTAAAAGTCTTTCTGAAAAGAAGCTTCTTTAGCTCTACAGTCAATCTTAGCATGGTAAATAGAGAGCCAATTCATACCCAGGATAACATCAAACTCTACTAGAGGTAGAACTATATGGTTTGCAAGTAGGTTCTTTCCACAGATACGGATATGAAGATTCTTATAAATTATTTTTTCCTCAAAATTCCCCCCAGGTGTTTTTACCAAAAGTTCAGGAGTCATTTCTTGAGATGGTATTCCCATATTACTAGAAAAGGTTTCAGATATGAAATAAAGTGTAGACCCCGAATCAAAAAACACACTAGCATAATCTGAAAAAATAAACAAATACCTGATACAACTTCATTTGATGGCCCGACATCTTCTGAAGTAGTTGCAAAGGATTTCACCACCCTTTTCTGCTTGTAGTCTAACTGCTTCCCATCACTCAAGCTCTTTGTCGGACACTTGTTTGTATAGTGACCCATCTCATTGCACATATAACATTTCACTAACTGTAAATCAAATTTGGTAATACCTTCACCTTGATCCTTTTCAGTGCAATCATGAGCCTTATGTGCCATCTTACCACATTGGTAGCACTTTCCAAAATTCAGAAGACATTCCCCATCATGCCTTTTGCCACATTAATCACAAACTGGAAACTTAGTTTTCTTACCATCAGACTTTTTTGAAGAATTCTTACCTTTCTCCTGCCACCTCGGTCTCTTCTTCTGTTGGTTGTTATAGAACACTGGATCATCGGAAAACTCCATTTCCACCTTCTCAGCACATCGAACAAGCTTTTCATAACTTTTAAACTCACGAGAAGATAATTCCCTTCGATATTTTGGCTTTAATCCTGAGTAAAAACGATTGATTTTACTATCAAGGTCTCAGATAAAATTTGGAGAATACCATGCCAATCGAGTGAACCATTCTACATAGGTAGGCACTGAGTCTTCCTCTTGCATCAATTCCAAGAATTGCTTTTCCATCCTAAGTCGAACAGCCTTAGGAAAATACTTCTCAAGAAACATACCTTTGAATTCATCCCAGTCAAGAGCATCAATCTCATCGGCGTCCCTGATATTTTTAACCATAGACCACCACTGATCTGCCTCACCCTCCAAACGGTAAATAGCAAGACTAACCTTTTGATTGTCTGAACACCCCATGACATCAAAAATATTCTCCAGTGCTTTAATACACCCTTCAGCTAGCACTGGGTCAGATGATCCTCTGAATGATGGGGGATGTTGCCTCATTAAAATGTTCCACCACTAAAATGTTCTTCTGCGGTTGATCTGGCTAATCTCGTGTATGGATACCACTGCCATTTATCGCTTGAGTCAACTGCACCATTACTACAACAAACTATTCAGTTCCAATTCTGACCATCTCAGGATGCTGATTCGGAATGTTATTTCCTTTTGTATGCCTTCCTAGCACTGCTTCCCTATTTCCTCTACGGAAAACCATTATGAACAAACATGTCTTAGATGATGCAACATGGTAATCTTCAAATGCTATATCATTTCAAAAAAATATATTTTTGGATAATCATTTAATATAATTTTAACTCCTAATGTTATCTAAAACAACCTCTGATACCAACTATAAGGCCCCATCCTTAAAAACCTTACTTAATCTTGAGTTATTACAAGATTACACATTGAGGATCTTTTCGGGTTTAGAGTTTTAGAGAATTAGATCATAAAACATGCATTACATTCCACATATAAACAAAGTGGTTACATAAAGATAGTATTCTTCATTCCCATCAATGGAAACACATTTAAAATAAAACATGGATTATTTCTTGACACTTCCTTGACACTATCATCATATCATGTACCTTTCCATTAACCTGTGAAAAACATTTCAAAAAACATGGGATGAGCATTAAAAGATCAGTAAGGGATATAAAAATATGGAAAGGAAACATGGGTACATATATACATAAGAATGAAATCATACATTACCGATAAAACATAACCACTTTAACATACCTCATCAAATCATGAATAAATCATAGAAATCATAAGACATAAAGGTAACTTGAGGAATTCATAACATTCACACGTAGGGAGTAACCCTCTTGGTTACGTTTGGAATACCCATCATAGTATATTCCCTAAATCTCTTCAAAAAAACCTTAATGTTTAACACCTCCGCGTTACCCAATGCATTGGAGAGCTATATCGGGCTCACCCGCCCTTAGTTTATCACGAAACCACCCGTCTTCATAATAATGCCAGAGAACCTCAACATAATCGTATCACATAAAACATGCATAAAGGAAACATAACATTTCCATCTTTCAATCACAAGATATCAATACAACACATTGATATAAAAAAATTATGAAAACCATTTTCATTACCAAAATAAAATAAAATTAAAACATGGTATTTATTTTTCTTTTAAAAAGAAGGTATGGCTTGTAGAGGAAGTCGAAACTCAAATAACGGTCACAGCGGCGGAGAAGTCGTTGTCGCCGCATACGTACGACAAAAACATTCCCTTTTGTCGTTTTGTAAAACGATTCGTGTAAAAAAGATTCCTTTTTGATAAACGTAAAAGTCAGAGGGGTTCATACACCGTATAAAAGAAGGTTGTCTATAAAACAAAATATTCCTCAATGAAAGGAGATTGGGAAGTGTCCCATACCTCGTCTCCGACTTGACTCGATCGTTCATTAATGTCCTGAATAATAAACTTGAGTTAATTTCTACTTCTTTAAGAACCTTTTTCAAGTTCATTATTCCTTTTATATCACTTATTTCCATGTCATGAACACTATGTAATTATTTAAGTTAATAATGGTCGTTTTAACGATCATTGGTACTTGAGTCAAAAATAAACCCTTTATAATTACATGTTGTTCATGTATCCATTATATATAGAATTATAATCATTATGTATATATCATATATATCCAGTATATACTTTCATTTATAATATTACATAATCATTTAGAGGTAATAAATGAAATGCACCATTCATGGAGACGGTAAGTCGTATGTACGCATGAACGCTACTTTCATTTCTATTTAGTATTTTATAGAATGGAATCATAATTATATAAAGTTATATTATAATTCCTGTATAATATCATATATAATATCATAGTTCCATCCTTTATATGTCCCACATATGGTATTTAACGAATCAAATCACTTTCAGGGGGCGGTAGTCTGCACTTCCTTAAATGAATATATCGCATTTACCCATAATGGAAACCAGAAATGTATGACCAAAAAGAAAAATACAGAAGCTTAAGGAAAACATATACATATTATATATCATATATAAATATAGTGACATCTTAATGGCCACCTTTGAAGGTGTTAAAAGAATGTTGAACAATCATCGTTTTGGGAGGCATAAATTCACCATCCACGGAAACAGTATGTTCGTTAACCATTAGCTGTAGGTGTGTGTAAGTGTAGCTCGAATAATTGTTATAAAAACATCCTAGTATATTTAGGATACTGGAGTTATTACAAAAGAAAAGAATAAAAAGAGTTTAGGGGGTTGGAGAAGCAAAATAAAACAAAAGGACTCAAAAGAATGCATTACTTTAAAATCGGGTAACTCCCCTTGGTTTCCGGTCAAAGGCTTCTTGGGAAGACTTCTGCCCAAAGTGAGGCTTCAAGGAGTAAGAGAGAGAAGTGGAGAGACAAAATGGACAGGGTTTGGCCGAGACAAAGGCTTTGGGAGTGTGTGTAAGCAGGTAGAGTTGGGGGCCTTTTATAAGAGGAGAGGAGGGGCACTCTTGTAAAGTTACAAAATGTTACTTCATTTTCAAAATAGTTTCGGATTTTAAAGGTCCCACATTGATGTATTTCGAGGATAAGGTGATAAGCGTTCGAAATACACTCATCCAATAGGTTTTGGACATGTGTAGGTCTTAGATATTACATTGTCTTTCTATTTTATTTAAATCCTTTATTAATGAGGTAATCGATGTGTCATCATGATGTCATAAATAATTTAATTTATTTAATGTCTAAAAATTGTAAAAAAACTACTATTATGTAGGAAATCTTTTTATCTTTCTAATTAATATTTATAGTCAAAAATATGACTTGTATAACCCCATGTTAAAATTGTATTAGTGAAACATCTCATGTGTGTGTCATTTTTACTTTAACATTAAATAAAGAGTTATTTATGTCATTTCCCAACCAAAGTGGCTCCATGGGGTCCCCAAGTTGACCCATGGCTTGTCTTGGTCGTCCATGACACATCCAATGAGGGTAGAACACGTGTCAAGCTCATCTCATACTATTAAAACATTATTTTTACCTTAAACTACACTAATTACCACTAATCGCGATTAAGATCTTAATAAGTTACTATTCACCAAAAAATTATTTTAATCCCATTGAACCACATTTTAATTCTTAATGACATCCATGTATGTCGGATTTTTGAAATTCAAAACACAAAGATGGAAAAATTTCATTTAAACGAAAAATCAGTTTTTATAAGTACCACTTAGTGGTTTCACTATTCATCAAAAATTGACGTTTTTCAGAAAATTACCAAAAATTCACCCTAATCTATATTTGATATTCCGAATTCAAAAATGAAGTATATTTTACAAAATTCAAAACATATAAGTCGCATTAATTAATTTAATAATTAATTCTCGCTGTCATGTCAAATAGCGTGTTTTTATGAAACAATAAGTATCAAAAGATTGACACTAGTTTAAGTCCAATTTCAAAGTAAAATTGATTCCAACGACCACAATTGGATTAAATGGTAAAATTATATTCATATTACACTTTAAGACCAATTAAAAATATAATCTAACCATATAATTAAATTAAATGAAAAATCAGTTTTGATGTAAAATGCATTATTTTTCACTATTCATTAAATACTGAACATTGTCAGAAAAATACCAAAATTTTATCCAATGTAAAATTCAATGTCCCAATCATAATGAATATGTTTATTTTCACAAATATATATTATAAAATAGTCAAAATATTGATTTCAAAAGGGTTTTCCATCAAAAGGCTGTAAAACAATCTTTTAAGAATATTAGTGTATTCCATGCTTAAGATTGGATTTATTTTCATTTTAAGCCTCTAAATCACTATCTAATTCATTAATGGACATAGATAAAAATATCTATTATTCATTACTTACTTGGGATGTTACATCCTTCCCCCATTTAGAAAATTGTGTCCCCACAATTTTTTTACTTATCAAATAAATGGGGGTACTTATCCCTCATTGCATTTTCAGATTCCCATGTTGCGTCTTCCATCATGTGGTTTTTTCACAAAACCTTTACCTGCTTAATCACCTTTTTCCGTAACACTTGCTCACTGTTGTCAAGAATCTGGACCGGCTGTTCCTCATAAGATAGGTTTTCTTCCAGCTAAACTACCTCTGGACTTAAAACATGAGATGGATCTGGCATATACATTCTCAACATCGAAACGTGAAAAACATTGTGTACCTGAGATAAACTCGGAGGTAAAGCCACCCGGTATGCAACTGATCCAACTCTCTCCATAATTTCATATGGTCCAATGAACCTTGGACTCAGCTTTCCTTTCTTACCAAATCGCATCACACTTTTCCATGGTTAGACTTTGAGAAAAACATGATCACCTACCTAAAAAGTTAGATCCTTCCTCCTGTTGTCTGCATAACTCTTCTGCGTACTCTGAGCTGTTCTCATGTGCTTCTGAATCAACTGAACTTTTTCTGCAATCTCTTCTACCAATTCTGGTCTCATCAACTTCTTTCACCCACTTCATCCCAGAGAGCTGGAGTTCGACACTGCTTCCCATATAATATCTGAAATGGTGCCATATGTATACTGGAATGAAAACTGTTATTATATGAAAATTCAACCAAAGAAAGATGTTGGTCCAAACTTCCCTAATAATCCATAGATCAAGAACGTAGCATCTCCTCCAATGTCTGAATTGTTCGTTCTGACTGCCCATCTGATTGAGGATGAAAAGCTGTACTAAAATTTAATTCAGTACCCAACAACTTCTGAAGGCCTTTCCAAAGGATAGAAGTGAACCTGGGATCACGATCAGATATAATGGAGAGAGGAACTCCATGTAACCTGACTATCTCTTTAAGATACAAACGGGAAAGCTGATATAGGGAAAAATTATCTCGTATAGCAAGGAAATGAGCAGATTTGGTCAAGTGATCAACAATAACCCAGATTTCATTATTACCTCGAGATGTCCTCGGTAATCCCACAAAAAAGTCCATGGATATGTTTTCCCATTTCAACTCTGGCACTGGTAAAGGCTGAAGCATCCCTTTCGGTAACTATCGCTCTACATTAACCTGTTTACATGTCAAACACTTCACAGTAAAATCAGCAATATCTCTTTTCATTCCATCCCACCAGTAATACTCCAGCAGATCTCTATACATCTTAGTACTCCCAGGATGAGCTGAAAACAGAGAACTATGAGGTTCACATAACAACTCTCTCTTCAACTGTGAATCACAAGGCACACACAATCTCTTCCCAAATCTCAAAACACAATCATTATCAATGTTGAATTCATGCAACTTACCTTTCTGAACCAGCTCTACCTTTTTCTGCAACTCACTGTCTTGCTTCTGTGCTTTTTTGATTCTATCTGATAGAGATGATCTCACTGATACCTAAAACAAAACAGAAGAAATTCCTACACCAACAACTTCTATGCCAAAGTTCATCAAATCCTTAACCAAAGGATCACGTTCCAAACGCATCATTGCTAATGAATCATTACTTTTTCGACTCAAAGCATTAGACACTTTATTTGCTTTTCTCGGATGGTAATGAATTGTACAATCATAATCCTTGATTAATTCTAGCCATCTCCTTTTTCTCATGTTCAATTTCTTCTGAGTGAATATATACATTAAAATTTTGTGATCGGTATATATTTCACACATTACTCCATAAAAATGATGCCTCCAAATTTTTAAAATAAAAACAACAGCAGCTAATTCCAAATCATGTGTAGGGTAATTTACCTCATGAGTTTTCAACTGTCGTGAAGCATAAGCAATTACCTGATCATTCTGCATTAGGACGCAACTAAGTCCTTTCAATGAAGCATCACTGTATATAACAAACTCACCATTCCTGGAGGTAGTGCCAAAACTGGAGCATTCACCAATCTTCTTTTCAATTCCTGAAAACAATCATCACATTCTTTTGTCCAGATAAACTTAACACCCTTCCGAGTTATCTTAGTCATTGGACTAGATAACTGTGAAAAATTTCTAACAAACCTTCTGTAATAGCCTGGCAAACTAAGGAAGCTACGAATCTCAGTTACATTTGTGGGTCTTGGCCAGTCTTCCACAAATTTTTTTTTGCAGGATCAACAGTTATCCCATCTTTAGAAATAATGTGATCAAGGAAAAAAATTTGTTGCAACCAAAACTCACACTTGCTGAATTTCCCATACAATTTATTTTCTTTTAAGGTTTGCATGATAACCCTTAAATGCCTTTCATTCTCTTATTTACTTTTAGAAAACACCAAAATATCATCAATGAAAACCACCACAAACTTATCCAAGAACTCATGGAAAATTCTATTCATTAAGTCCATGAATATAGCAGGTGCATTGGTTAGCCCAAAAGGCATTACTACAAATTCATAATGGCCATATCTTGTACAGAACGCGGTCTTCGGAACATCTTCTTCCTTTACCTTCAGCTGATGGTACCCCGATCTCAGGTCAATCTTTGAAAAAAACTGAGCTCCCTGGAGCTGATCTAACAAATCATCGATATGAGGCAAAGGATATTTGTTCTTAACAGTGATGTTATTCAAGGCTCTATAATCAATGCAATGTCTCATTGAAAAATCTTTCTTTTTAACAAATAAAACAGGAGCACCCCATGGTGATGTGCTAGGTCGAATGAAAACTTTCTCTAATAAATCTTCCAATTTCTCATTCAACTCTAAAAGTTCAATTTGAGCCATTCTATAAGGGGGTTTTGAAATTGGATTAGCATCAGGAACTAAGTCAATAGTAAATTCAACTTCCTGATCTGGTATTATTCCAGGAAACTCATCAAGAAAAACATCAGGATATTCATTTACCACTGGAACATCATTAATCTGAACAGTTCCTTTATTTTCAATGATGTGTGCAAGGTAACATTGAATTCCATATTTTACAAGTTTCCCGGCCTCTTGATAAGTTATCAACAGTAAGGGTTCATTATTGTACACAAACTAAAAGTCTTTCTGAAAAGAAGCTTCTTTAGCTCTACAGTCAATCTTAGCATGGTAAATAGAGAGCCAATTCATACCCAGGATAACATCAAACTCTACTAGAGGTAGAACTATATGGTTTGCAAGTAGGTTCTTTCCACAGATACGGATATGAAGATTCTTATAAATTATTTTTTCCTCAAAATTCCCCCCAGGTGTTTTTACCAAAAGTTCAGGAGTCATTTCTTGAGATGGTATTCCCATATTACTAGAAAAGGTTTCAGATATGAAATAAAGTGTAGACCCCGAATCAAAAAACACACTGGCATAATCTGAAAAAATAAACAAATACCTGATACAACTTCATTTGATGGCCCGACATCTTCTGAAGTAGTTGCAAAGGATTTCACCACCCTTTTCTGCTTGTAGTCTAACTGCTTCCCATCACTCAAGCTCTTTGTCGGACACTTGTTTTTATAGTGACCCATCTCATTGCACATATAACATTTCACTAACTGTAAATCAAATTTGGTATTACCTTCACCTTGATCCTTTTCAGTGCAATCATGAGCCATATGTGCCATCTTACCACATTGGTAGCACTTTCCAAAATTCAGAAGACATTCCCCATCATGCCTTTTGCCACATTTATCACAAACTGGAAACTTAGTTTTCTTACCATCAGACTTTTTTGAAGAATTCTTACCTTTCTCCTGCCACCTCGGTCTCTTCTTCTGTTGGTTGTTATAGAACACTGGATCATCGGAAAACTCCATTTCCACCTTCTCAGCACATCGAACAAGCTTTTCATAACTTTTAAACTCACGAGAAGATAATTCCCTTCGATATTTTGGCTTTAATCCTGAGTAAAAACGATTGATTTTACTATCAAGGTCTCAGATAAAATTTGGAGAATACCATGCCAATCGACTGAACCATTCTACATAGGTAGGCACTGAGTCTTCCTCTTGCATCAATTCCAAGAATTGCTTTTCCATCCTAAGTCGAACAGCCTTAGGAAAATACTTCTCAAGAAACATACCTTTGAATTCATCCCAGTCAAGAGCATCAATCTCATCGGCGTCCCTGATATTTTTAACCATAGACCACCACTGATCTGCCTCACCCTCCAAACGGTAAATAGCAAGACTAACCTTTTGATTGTCTGAACACCCCATGACATCAAAAATATTCTCCAGTGCTTTAATACACCCTTCAGCTAGCACTGGGTCAGATGATCCTCTGAATGATGGGGGATGTTGCCTCATGAAATGTTCCACCACTAAAATGTTCTTCTGCGGTTGATCTGGCTAATCTCGTGTATGGATACCACTGCCATTTATCGCTTGAGTCAACTGCGCCATTACTACAACAAACTATTCAGTTCCAATTCTGACCATCTCAAGATGCTGATTCGGAATGTTATTTCCTTTTGTATTCCTTCCTAGCACTGCTTCCCTATTTCCTCTACGGAAAACCATTATGAACAAACATGTCTTAGATGATGCAACATGGTAATCTTCAAATGCTATATCATTTCAAAAAAATATATTTTTGGATAATCATTTAATATAATTTTAACTCCTAAAGTTATCTAAAACAACCTCTGATACCAACTATAAGGCCCCATCCTCAAAAACCTTACTTAATCTTGAGTTATTACAAGATTACACATTGAGGATCTTTTCGGGTTTAGAGTTTTAGAGAATTAGATCATAAAACATGCATTACATTCCATATATAAACAAAGTGGTTACATAAAGATAGTATTCTTCATTCCCATCAATGGAAACACATTTAAAATAAAACATGGATTATTTCTTGACACTTCCTTGACACTATCATCATATCATGTACCTTTCCCTTAACCTGTGAAAAACATTTCAAAAAACATGGGATGAGCATTAAAAGCTCAGTAAGGGATATAAAAATATGGAAAGGAAACATGGGTACATATATACATAAGAATGAAATCATACATTACCGATAAAACATAACCACTTTAACATACCTCATCAAATCATGAATAAATCATAGAAATCATAAGACATAAAGGTAACTTGAGGCATTCATAACATTCACACGTAGGGAGTAACCCTCTTGGTTACGTTTGGAATACCCATCATAGTATATTCCCTAAATCTCTTCAAAAAACCTTAATGTTTAACACCTCCGCGTTACCCAATGCATTGGAGAGCTATATCGGGCTCACCCGCCCTTAGTTTATCACGAAACCACCCGTCTTCATAATAATTCCAGAGAACCTCAACATAATCGTATCACATAAAACATGCATAAAGGAAACATAACATTTCCATCTTTCAATCACAAGATATCAATACAACACATTGATATAAAAAAATTATGAAAACCATTTTCAATACCAAAATAAAATAAAATTAAAACATGGTATTTATTTTTCTTTTAAAAAGAAGGTATGGCTTGTAGAGGAAGTCGAAACTCAAATAACGGTCACAGCGGCGAAGAAGTCGTTGTCGCCGCATACGTACGACAAAAACATTCCCTTTTGTCGTTTTGTAAAACGATTCGTGTAAAAAAGATTCCTTTTTGATAAACGTAAAAGTCAGAGGGGTTCATACACCGTATAAAAGAAGGTTGTCTATAAAACAAAATATTCCTCAATGAAAGGAGATTGGGACGAAGTCCCATACCTCGTCTCCGACTTGACTCGATCGTTCATTAATGTCCTGAATAATAAACTTGAGTTAATTTCTACTTCTTTAAGAACCTTTTTCAAGTTCATTATTCCTTTTATATCACTTATTTCCATGTCATGAACACTATGTAATTATTTAAGTTAATAATGGTCGTTTTAACGATCATTGGTACTTGAGTCAAAAATAAACCCTTTATAATTACATGTTGTTCATGTATCCATTATATCTAGAATTATAATCATTATGTATATATCATATATATACAGTATATACTTTCATTTATAATATTACATAATCATTTAGAGGTAAGAAATGAAATGCACCGTTCATGGAGACGGTAAGTCGTATGTACGCATGAACGCTACTTTCATTTCTATTTCGTATTTTATAGAATGGAATCATAATTATATAAAGTTATATTATAATTCCTGTATAATATCATATATAATATCATAGTTCCATCCTTTAGATGTCCCACATATGGTATTTAACGAATCAAATCACTTTCAGGGGGCGGTAGTCTGCACTTCCTTAAATGAATATATCGCATTTACCCATAATGGAAACCAGAAAGGTATGACCAAAAAGAAAAATACAGAAGCTTAAGGAAAACATATACATATTATATATCATATATAAATATAGTGACATCTTAATGGCCACCTTTGAAGGTGTTAAAAGAATGTTGAACAATCATCGTTTTGGGAGGCATAAATTCACCATCCACGGAAACAGTATGTTCGTTAACCATTAGTTGTAGGTGTGTGTAAGTGTAGCTCGAATAATTGTTATAAAAACATCCTAGTATATTTAGGATACTGGAGTTGTTACAAAATAAAAGAATAAAAAGAGTTTAGGGGGTTGGAGAAGCAAAATAAAACAAAAGGACTCAAAAGAAGGCATTACTTTAAAATCGGGTAACTCCCCTTGGTTTCCGCTCAAAGGCTTCTTGGGAAGACTTCTGCCCAAAGTGAGGCTTCAAGGAGTAAGAGAGAGAAGTGTAGAGACAAAATGGTCAGGGTTTGGCCGAGACAAAGGCTTTGGGAGTGTGTGTAAGCAGGTAGAGTTGGGGGCCTTTTATAAGAGGAGAGGAGGGGCACTCTTGTAAAGTTACAAAATGTTACTTCATTTTCAAAATAGTTTCGGATTTTAAAGGTCCCACATTGATGTATTTCGAGGATAAGGTGATAAGAGTTCTAAATCTACTCATCCAATAGGTTTTGGACATGTGTAGGTCTTAGATATTACATTGTCTTTCTATTTTATTTAAATCCTTTATTAATGAGGTAATCGATGTGTCATCATGATGTCATAAATAATTTAATTTATTTAATGTCTAAAAATTGTAAAAAAACTACTATTATGTAGGAAATCTTTTTATCTTTCTAATTAATATTTATAGTCAAAAATCTGACTTGTATAACCCCATGTAAAAATTGTATTAGTGAAACATCTCATGTGTGTGTCATTTTTACTTTAACATTAAATAAAGAGTTATTTATGTCATTTCCCAACCAAAGTGGCTCCATGGGGTCCCCAAGTTGACCCATGGCTTGTCTTGGTCGGCCATGACACATCCAATGAGGGTAGAACACGTGTCAAGCTCATCTCATACTATTAAAACATTATTTTTACCTTAAACTACACTAATTACCACTAATCGCGATTAAAATCTTAATAAGTTACTATTCACCAAAAAATTATTTTAATCCCATCGAACCACATTTTAATTCTTAATGACATCCATGTATGTCGGATTTTTGAAATTCAAAACACAAAGATGGAAAAATTTCATTTAAACGAAAAATCAGTTTTTATAAGTACCACTTAGTGGTTTCACTATTCATCAAAAATTGACGTTTTTTCAGAAAATTACCAAAAATTCACCCTAATCTATATTTGATATTCCGAATTCAAAAATGAAGTATATTTTACAAAATTCAAAACATATAAGTCGCATTAATTAATTTAATAATTAATTCTCGCTGTCATGTCAAATAGCGTGTTTTTATGAAACAATAAGTATCAAAAGATTGACACTAGTTTAAGTCCAATTTCAAAGTAAAATTGATTCCAACGACCACAATTGGATTAAATGGTAAAATTATATTCATATTACACTTTAAGACCAATTAAAAATATAATCTAACCATATAATTAAATTAAATGAAAAAGCAGTTTTGATGTAAAATGCATTATTTTTCACTATTCATTAAATACTGAACATTGTCAGAAAAATACCAAAATTTTATCCAATGTAAAATTCAATGTCCCAATCATAATGAATATGTTTATTTTCACAAATATAGATTATAAAATAGTCAAAATATTGATTTCAAAAGGGTTTTCCATCAAAAGGCTGTAAAACAATCTTTTAAGAATATTAGTGTATTTCATGCTTAAGATTGGATTTATTTTCATTTTAAGCCTCTAAATCACTATCTAATTCATTAATGGACATAGATAAAAATATCTATTATTCATTACTTACTTGGGATGTTACATCCTTCCCCCATTTAGAAAATTGTGTCCCCACAATTTTTTTACTTATCAAATAAATGGGGGTACTTATCCCTCATTGCATTTTCAGATTCCCATGTTGCGTCTTCCATCATGTGGTTTTTTCACAAAACCTTTACCTGCTTAATCACCTTTTTCCGTAACACTTGCTCACTGTTGTCAAGAATCTGGACCGGATGTTCCTCATAAGATAGGTTTTCTTCCAGCTAAACTACCTCTGGACTTAAAACATGAGATGGATCTGGCATATACTTTCTCAACATCGAAACGTGAAAAACATTGTGTACCTGAGATAAACTCGGAGGTAAAGCCACCCGGTATGCAACTGATCCAACTCTCTCCATAATTTCATATGGTCCAATGAACCTTGGACTCAGCTTTCCTTTCTTACCAAATCGCATCACACTTTTCCATGGTTAGACTTTGAGAAAAACATGATCACCTACCTAAAAAGTTAGATCCTTCCTCCTGTTGTCTGCATAACTCTTCTGCGTACTCTGAGCTGTTCTCATGTGCTTCTGAATCAACTGAACTTTTTCTGCAATCTCTTCTACCAATTCTGGTCTCATCAACTTCTTTCACCCACTTCATCCCAGAGAGCTGGAGTTCGACACTGCTTCCCATATAATATCTGAAATGGTGCCATCTGTATACTGGAATGAAAACTGTTATTATATGAAAATTCAACCAAAGAAAGATGTTGGTCCAAACTTCCCTAATAATCCATAGATCAAGAACGTAGCATCTCCTCCAATGTCTGAATTGTTCGTTCTGACTGCCCATCTGATTGAGGATGAAAAGCTGTACTAAAATTTAATTCAGTACCCAACAACTTCTGAAGGCCTTTCCAAAGGATAGAAGTGAACCTGGGATCACGATCAGATATAATGGAGAGAGGAACTCCATGTAACCTGACTATCTCTTTAAGATACAAATGGGAAAGTTGATCTAGGGAAAAATTATCTCGCATAGCAAGGAAATGAGCAGATTTGGTCAAGTGATCAACAATAACCCAGATTGCATTATTACCTCGAGATTTCCTCAGTAATCCCACAAAAAAGTCCATGGATATGTTTTCCCATTTAAACTCTGGCACTGGTAAAGGCTGAAGCATCCCTTTCGGTAACTATCGCTCTACATTAACCTGTTGACATGTCAAACACTTCACAGTAAAATCAGCAATATCTCTTTTCATTCCATCCCACCAGTAATACTCCCGCAGATCTCTATACATCTTAGTAATCCCAGGTTGAACTGAAAACAGAGAACTATGATCTTCACATAACAACTATCTCTTCAACTGTGAATCAAAAGACACACACAATCTCTTCCCAAATCTCAAAACGTAATCATTATCAATGTTGAAATCATGCAACATACCTCTCTGAACCAGCTCTACCTTTTTCTGCAACTCACTATCTTGCTTCTGTGCTTGCTTGATTCTATCTGATAGAGATGATCTCATTGATACCTGAAACAAAACAGAAGAACTTCCTGCACCAACAACTTCTATGCCAAATTTCATCAAATCCTTAACTAAAGGATCACGTTCCAAACGCAACATTTCTAATGAAGCATTACTTTTTCGACTCAAAGCATCAGCCACTTTATTTTCTTTTCCTAGATGGTAATGAATTGTACAATCATAATCCTTGATTAATTATAGACATCTCCTTTATCTCATGTTCAATTCTTTCTGAGTTAATATATACTTTAAACTTTTGTGATCGGTATATAATTCACACTTTACACCATAAAAATGATGCCTCCAAATTTTTAAAGCAAAAACAACAGCAGCTAATTCCAAATCATGTGTAGGGTAATTTACCTCATGATTTTTCAACTGTCGTGAAGCATAAGCAATTACCTGATCATTTTGCATTAGGACGCAACCATGTCCTTTCAATGAAGCATCTCTGTATATAACAATCTCACCATTCCTGGAAGGTACTGCAAAAACTGGAGCATTCAACAATCTTCTTTTCAATTCCTGAAAAAAAATCAACACATTCTTTTGTCCAGATAAACTTAACACCCTTCCAAGTTAGCTTAGTCATTGGACTAGATAACCGTGAAAAATTTTTAACAAACCTTCGGTAATAGCCTGCCAAACTAAGGAAGCTACGAATCTCAGTTACATTTGTGGGTCTTGGCCAGTCTTCACAACTTTTGTTTTTGCAGGATCAACAGTTATCCCATCTTTAGAAATAATGTGACCAAGGAAAGAAATTTGTTGCAACCAAAACTCACACTTGCTGAATTTCCCATACAATTTCTTTTCTTTTAAGGTTTGCAAGATAACCCTTAAATGCCTTTCATGCTCTTCTTTACTTTTAGAAAAAACCAAAATATCATCAATGAAAACCACCACAAACTTATCCAAGAACTCAAGGAAAATTCTATTCATTAAGTCCATGAATATAGAAGGTGCATTGGTTAGCCCAAAAGGTGTTACTAGAAATTCATAATGGCCATATCTTGTACAAAACGCAGTCTTCGGAACATCTTCTTCCTTTACCTTCAGCTGATGGTACCCCGATCTCAGGTCAATCTTTGAAAAAAACTGAGCTCCCTGAAGCTGATCAAATAAATCATCGATATGAGGCAAAGGATATTTTTTCTTAACAGTGATGTTATTCAAGGCTCTATAATCAATGCAAAGTCTCATTGAACCATCTTTCTTTTTAACAAATAAAACAGGAGCACCCCATGGTGATGTTCTAGGTCGAATGAAACCTTTCTCTAATAAATCGTGTAATTGCTCCTTCAACTCTAAAAGTTCAATTTGAGCCATTCGATAATGGGGTTTTGAAATTGGCTTAGCATCAGGAACTAAGTCAACAGTAAATTCAACTTCCTGATCTGGTATTATTCCAGGTAACTCATCAGGAAAAACATCAGGATACTCATTTACCACTGGAACGTCATTAATATGAACAGTTCCTTTATTTTCAACGATGTGTGCAAGGTAACATTGATTTCCATATTTTACAAGTTTCTCGGCCTCTTGATAAGTTATCAACAGTAAGGGTTAATTCTTGTACACAAACTAAAAGTCCTTCTGAAAAGAAACTTCTTTAGCTCTACAGTTAATCTTAGCATGGTAAATAGAGAGCCAATCCATACCCATAATAACATCAAACTCTACTAGAGGTAGAACTATAAGGTTTGCAAGTAGGTTCTTTCCACAGATAAGGATAGGAAGATTCTTATAAATTCTTTTTTCTTCAACATTCCCCCCAGGTGTTTTTACCAAAAGTTCAGGAGTCATTTCTTGAGATGGTATTCCCATTTTACTAGAAAAGGTTTCAGAGATGAAATAATGTGTAGACCCCGAATCAAACAACACACTGGCATAATCTTAAAAAACAAACAAAGTACCTGATACAACTTCATTTGATGGTCCGATATCTGCTGAAGTAGTTGCAAAGGATTTCACCACCCTTTTCTGCGTGTAGTCTAACTACTTCCCATCACTCAAGCTCTTTGTCGGACACTAGTTTGTATAGTGACCCATCTCATTGCACTTATAACATTTCACTAACTGTAAATCAAATTTGGTCTTACCTTCACCTTGATCCTTTTCAGTGAAATCACGAGCCTTATGTGCCATCTTACCACATCGGTATCATTTTCCAGAATTCAGAAGACATTCCCCGGCATGCCTTTTTCCACATTTATCACAAACTGGAAACTTTTTTTTCTTACCATCAGACTTTTTTGAAGAATTCTTACCTTTCTCCTGCCACCTCAGTCTCTTCTTCTGTTGGTTGTTATAGAACACTTGATCATCGGAAAACTCCATTTCCACCTTCTCAGCACATCGAACAAGCTTTTCATAACTTTTAAACTCACGATAATCTAATTCCCTTCGATATTTTGTCTTTAATCCTGAGTAAAAATGATTGATTTTACTATCAAGGTCTCGGATAAAATTTGGAGCATACCTTTCCAATCGAGTGAACCTTTCTTCATAGGTAGCCACTGAGTCTTCCTCTTGCATCAATTCCAAGAATTGCTTTTCCATCCTAAGTCGAACATCCTTAGGAAAATACTTCTCAAGAAACATACCTTTGAATTCATCCCAGTCAAGAGCATCAATCTCATCGGTGTCCCTGATATTTTTAACCATAGACCACCACTGATCTGCCTCACCCTCCAAACGGTAAATAGAATGACTAACCTTTTGATTGTCTGAACCCCCCATGACATCAAAAATCTTCTCCAGTGCTTTAATCAACCATTCAGCTAGAACAGGGTCAGATGTTCTTCTGAATGATGGGGGATGTTGCCTCATGAAATGTTCCACCACTGACATGTTCCTCTGCGGTTGATCTGGCTGATCTCGTGTATGGATACCACCGCAATTTATCGCTTGAGTCAACTGCGCCATTACTGCAACAAACTGTTCAGTTCCAATTCCGACCATCTTAGGATGCTGATTTGGAATGTTATTTCCATCTGTATGCCTTCCTAGCACTGCTTCCCTGTTTCCTCTGCGGAAAACCATTCTGAACAAACATGTCTTAGATGAAGCAACATGGTAATCTTCAAATGCTATATCATTTCAAAAAAAATATTTTTGGATAATCCTTTAATAGAATTATAACTCCTAAAGTTATCTAAACCAACCTATGATACCAACTATAAGACCCCAGCCTTTAACCTTACTTAATCTTGAGTTATTACAAGATTACACATTGAGGATCTTTTTGGGTTTAGTGTTTTAGAGAATTAGATCATAAAACCTGCATTACATTCCACATATAAACAAAGTGGTTACATAAAGATATTATTCTCCATTCCCATCAATGGAAACACATTTAAAATAAAACATGGATTATTTCTTGACACTTCCTTGACACTATCATCATATCATGTACCTTTCCCTTGACCTGTGAAAAACATTTCCAAAAACATGGGATGAGCATAAAAAGATCAGTAAGGGATATAAAAATATGGAAAGGAAACATGGGTACATATATACATAAGAATGAAATCATACTTTACCGATAAAACATAAGCACTTTAACATACCTCATAAAATCATGAATAAATCATATAAATCATAAGACATAAAGGTAAATTGAGACATTCATAACATTCATACGTAGGGAGTAACCCTCTTGGTAACGTTTGGAATACCCATCACAGTATATTCCCTAAATCAATTCAAAAAACCTTAACGTTTAACTCATTCACGTTACCCAATGCATTGGAGAGCTATATCGGGCTCACCCGCCCTTAGTTTATCATTAAACCACCCGTCTTCATAATAATTCCCAAGAACCTCAACATAATCGTATCACATAAAACATGCATAAAGGAAACATAACATTTCCACCTTTCAATCACAAGATATCAATACAACACATTGATATAAAAAAATTATGAAAACCATTTTCAATACCAAAATAAAATAAAATTAAAACATGGTATTTATTTTTCTTTTAAAAAGAAGGTATGGCTTGCAGAGGAAGCCGAAACTCAAATAACGGTCACGGCGGTGGAGAAGTCGTTGTCGCCGCATATGTACGACAAAAACATTCCCTTTTGTCGTTTTGTAAAACGCTTCGTATAAAAAATATTCCTTTTGGATAAACGTAAAAGTCAAAGGGGTTTATACACCGTATAAAAGAAGGTTGTCTATAAAACAAAATATTCCTCAATGAAAGGAGATTGAGACGAAGTCCCATACCTCGGGTCCGACTTGACTCGATCATTCTTTAATGTCCAGAATAATAAACTTGAGTTAATTTCTACTCCTTTAAGAACCTTTTTCAATTTCATTATTCCTTTTATATCACTTATTGCCATGTCATGAACACTATGTAATTATTTAAGTTAATAACGGTCGTTTTAACGATCATTGGTACTTGAGTCAAAAATAAACCCTTTATAATTACATGTTGTTCATGTATCCATTATATCCATAATTATAATCGTTATGTATATATCATATATATCTAGTATATACAAGCATTTATAATATTACATAATCATTTAGAAGTAAGAAATGAAATGCACCGTTCATGGAGATGGTAAGCCGTACGTACGCATGAACGATACTTTCATTTCTATTTCATATTTTATAGAATGGAATCATAATGATATAAAGGTATATTATAATTCCAGTATAATATCATATATAATATCATAGTTCCATCCTTTATACGTCCCACATATGGTATTTAATGAATCAAATCACTTTGAAGTGGCGGTAGTCCGCACTTCCTTAAATGAAGATATCACATTTACCCATAATGGAAACCACAAAGGTATGACCAAAAAGAAAAATACAGAAGCTTAAGGAAAACATAAACATATAATATATCATATATAAATATAGTGACATATTAATGGCCACCATTGAAGGTGTTAAATGAATGTTGAACAATCATTGTTTCGGGAGGCATAAATTCACCATCCACGGAAACAGTATGTTCGTTAACCATTAGATGTAGGTGTGTGTAAGTGTAGCTCGAATACTTATTATAACAACATCCTAGTATATTGAGGATACTGGAGTTGTTACAAAAGAAAAGAATAAAAATAGTTTAGGGGGATGGAGAAGCAAAATAAAACAAAAGGACTCAAAAGAAGGCATTACCTTAAAATCGGGTAACTCCCCTTGGTTTGAGCTCAAAGGCTTCCTTGGGAAGACTTCTGCCCAAAGTTAGGCTTCAAGGAGTAAGAGAGGGAAGTGGAGAGACAAAATGGGCAGTTTTTGGCCGAGCCAACGGCTTTGGGAGTGTGGGTAAGGAGGTAGAGGTGGGGGCCTTTTATAAGAGGAGAGGAGGGGCACTCTTGTAAAGTTACAAAATGTTACTTTATTTTCAAAATATTTTCGGATTTTAAAGGTCCCAAATTGATTTATTTCGAGGATAAGGTGATAAGGGTTCTAACTCCACTCATCCAATAGGTTTTGGACATGTGTAGGTCTTAGATATTACATTATCTTTTTATTTTATTTAAATCCTTTATTAATGAGGTAATGAGTGCGTCATCATGATGTCATAAATAATTTAATTTATTTAATGACTAAAAATTATAAAAAAAATACTATGATGTAGGAAATATTTTTATCTTTCTAATTAATATTTATAGTAAAAAATCTGACTTGTATATCCCCATGTAAAAATTTTATTAGTAAAACATCTCATGTGTGTGTCATTTTTACATTAATATTAAATAAAGAGTTATTTATGTCATTTCCCAACCAAAGTGGCTCCATGGGATCCCCAAGTTGACCCATGGATTTTCTTGGTCTTCCATGACACATCCAATGATGGTAGGACATGTGTCAATCTCATCTCATACTATTAAAACATTATTTTTACCTTAAACTACACTAATTACCACTAATCACGATTAAGAACTTAATAAGTTACTATTCACCAAAAAATTATTTTAATCCCATTGAACCACATTTTACTTCTTAATGACAACAATGTATGTCGGATTTTTGAAATTCAAAACACAAAGATGGAAGAATTTCATTTAAACGAAAAATCAGTTTTTATAAGTACCACTTAGTGGTTTCACTATTCATCAAAAATTGAAGTTTTTCAGAAAATTACCAAAAAATCACCCTAAGCTATATTTGATATTCCGAATTCAAAAATAAAGTATATTTTACAAAATGAAAAACATATAAGTCAAATTAATTAATTTAATAATTAATTCCCGTTGTCATGACAAACAGCGTGTTTTTATGAAACAATAAGTATCAAAAGATTGACACTAGTTTAAGTCCAATTTCAAAGTAAAATTGATTCCAATGAACACCATTGTATTAAATGGTAAAATTATATTCTGATTACACTTTAAGACCAATTAAAAATATAATCTAACCATATAATTAAATTAAATGAAAAAGCGGTTTTGATCTGAAATGCAGTATTTTTCACTATTCATTAAAAATGAACATTGTCAGAAAAATACCAAAAATTTATCCAATGTAAAATTCAATGTCCAAATCATAATTAATATGTTTATTTTGACAAATATAGATTATAAAATTGTCTAAAGATTGATTTAAAAAGGGTTTTCCATCAAAAGGTAGTAAAACAATCTTTTAAGAATATTAGTGTATTCCATGCTTAAGATTGGATTTATTTTCATTTTAAGCCTCTAAAACACTATATAATTCATTAATAGACATAGATAAAAATATCTATTATTTTTTACTTACTTGGGATGTTACAGAATGAATCTCATACCCTCTAGTTCCAAAAAATTGGAAATTAAGTTCCATCAACTCAGTAGGTTTCATTCAATAAGATGGAGTAGAAATTGGAATCTTTCGATGGATAGGGTCAATAGAAAAATCAACCTCTATATTTGTTGATAAAATATAAAAAACATCCAAAATGGTCATGGGATGTCAGAATGAATGATTTATACATTTGAGGATATGCTTTGATCTTGTTCAATTGAATTCCAAGGAAGTTGGGATCAACATCAATCATTAGATGAGTTTTTTATAATTACATTTTTATTTTTAATATACATATTGAACCTCTTGAGCCATTTTATAGGAAGTGGTGTCTAAATATTTAATTTTGTGATTAATTTAGGAAAAGGAAGTTTTTTTGACCAGAATTAGTAGAGTATGTGGCTGAGAAAGTGAAGATAATCCAACAACACATGACGATAGCTCAGAGAAGACATAAATTTTATACAGATAACATGATGAAAGACTTTTCTTTTGAGTTACGTGATAATGTTTTTCTTGAGATCTCACCATGAAAAGTGTTATGTGTTTTTGTAAGAAATGAAAGTTGTGTCCATAGTTCAATGGACTATATGAAATACTAGATAAAGTTGGAATGGCTGTCTTCTGAGTACTTTTTCCTTAATGTTTATCATAGGTACATAATGTTTTTCATGTTTTGATATTGAGAAAGTATCTGCCAGATTCATATCATGTCTATATCCTTGAATCAATTCATCAGGAAGAGAACCTTTATTAGGATGATAAACCTATTTATATTCTTGATCTTAGACTACATGTACTGTGGAAGAAGGTAAACCAATAGGTAACAGTTTTGTAGAGAAATATAATGTTAAAGGAAGCAATGAGGGAATATGAATATATTATGAGTGAAAAGTACCCTCACTTGTTTAATAAGTAAATAAAATTGTGAGGATTCAATTTATATAAGGTGGGGATAATGTAACACTCAAAGGCTTTAAAAATAAATTGTAATGTATGAATAATTTTTTAAGTATATAGTTATAACAATCCTTTAACCTTAATTTTTATACTTCTATGATTTGAATTTTAAAAAATGGTCATCTGTGGTTTTGATTAGAATGATTTTTGGATTCTAATGAAACCAACTTGATTTATGGTGAATAGTAACACTCCCTTATGAATAGTAATATGACCCTTATGAATAGTAAACCATATTATTTGTTTATTTTTTAAGGCTATAAAATAACGAAATCTTGTTTAATTTTTCAAGGTGATATAAAATGAATTATAGTTTTAAAATTGATAATTTTTTAATAATTTAGGATTTTATTTAGAAATTAAATTATTCAATTTTTGAAAATTATTTTCAAAAAATGCATTTCTTCTTTTAATTCTACACATAGATAAATATTTAGGGTGAATTTTTGTGATTTTTCTGAATTTCTAGAATTTTTTTGTGATTAGTGAAATACTGTAAAATGTCGTATATACGATTATCAGTTAAATACAATATTTATGACATCATGAATGATGTAATGTTATTAGTTTGTAACTCTTATTCGTTATTAACTATTGGCTCACATTAATCAAGACTCATCATAGTCTTGATAAAAAATAATAAAATAATGACAAAAATAATGTAAAACTCCTCTTCTCCTCCACTATAAATACCACCCACTTTCCATCTTCCTCCCACACCTCTCAAGCCCTGAGCCTTTCCCATATTCAACCAAATACTCCTACCAAGTCTCTTCCACATGTTCTAGACCTTCTAGTCCCATATATTTTTAATTTATATTTTCATGCATCAAATAACCATGTACAAGATTTTATGGAGAGGTCGCATGGTCAGGAGTAAATTTTAATATATACTATGTGCCCAATATATAGCTTTTGTATGGGTTCATGGTTTTTATACTTACTTAAATTTACCAGGCCCCAATCTCTCATATCCCCTCTGTCTAAGGTTTGAAAATTTTTACTAGGTGGAAAAACATTATGGTCTTAAGAAGCACCCCTTTTAAAAACCCATGATTAGCTACATGGATTCCTAGGGTAAACCACCTGGTCAACCCAAACCATGATCCCTCTTTTCATTTCCCATGGGATTTTAAATTTTTCAATAGCCATCGAAAAATAATAAAATGAATGAATTAACAAATGAATGGTCAAAAAAGGAAAATAATTTACCGATAAGAATGTAATCGAATGATAAAATCTCCCAACCATTATAGATTTCTATCCCACATCTGTTCTAAAGGTTCCAGAATTGAAGAATAAGAGGGACACTACTACCTCATCACCAATTTCTACTCCAAAATATCATATAATTTTTTTATGTACTTCTATAGTAAACCAACTAAGGGAATCATTTTACGATACTTGACCTGGTCCTCTAAATCCATACTCTAGACTATTTAGTCAATAATGGACATACTAAGCTTCAGATCATCATCCCCAAATACAATCACATGGGATGAATCTTGTTGATACATCCTCAATTTGGAAACATGAAACACTTATTGGATTGATTTAAAATTTGTTGGTCTGCCAAATAGATATGCAGCCTTTCTGAGTCGGTCCATTATCTCAATGGGACCAAAAAACATCAGTGCAAAAAAATACTACTTACCCAACCGATGATGTCCCAAGTGAAGTGTAATTTTTTTAAAAACCCAAATGAATATCCACAAACTCTAGAATCTAATTACCATAGTCTGCAGAATATTTTTTTTGTTCTATGATATGACAAACATTAATTAGATCGATTACACATTTTATATCATCTAATTAATAATAAATGTACTAAATAATGACTGTAATCCCATCTATAGCTAGAATAAGGGAGATATACATGTTCACCCAAACAATTATTAAAGGTTTACATCTTTATAAAACCTTGAAAAATATTGAATTTGGTAATTTTGACAAGTGTATGATTTTATTCCCATAATCCATAAATTTAAAAGCATGCATGCCCTAGTTATATCATCAAGAATCTATATAGCCCATTTTATCATTCTATTCATCAAATAATGATAGGTTATACTAAATTTCAATTGGGAACACATCTCCTTTGGAAAACCAATTTAGAATATGGTTGAAAACCATGGGTAGCTATCAGACACAATCATAGAGGTGACCCAATGAAGTCTTATAATCAATAAGACATACCAATACCCTATTTATTAAACTTTCGTCATCTCCATGAATGGTATGAAATTATATTATTTCATCAGATGATCAATTATCAACAAAAATCAGTCATTTATCATTAGGATTCTATAACATCCCAGGTAAATGTAGAATAAGAAATATTTCATACTTATTAATATTTTTTAATTAAATATTAATTTTACTTTAAAATGGTTTCTATGTTCGATAGCGTACCCAATACGCAACAACAGGTTTCTTTGGAATATTACGTTGCATGCTAATAATATAATATTATTATTTTAAATGATAGTTAACTCCTAGCCATTGTATTGGTATGAATTAATGAAACTAACTGCAATATTATTATACATGTTTGTTAAATGTATTTACATTAACCAATAAAAAGTTAGAGGCCTAAATTGTGACTGAATCTAATTTTAAGCATAATTTATATTAACATATGAATTTATCATCTTTTAATGGAGAACCCTCTTTAAATGTAGGTTTGGTCACTTTAATACATTCTAATTGACCAAATAAAATCCTTCTGTATAATGGGGACATCAAATTTTACTTTGGGTAATTTTTTGGTATTTTCCTGATAAAGTTCATTTTTTAATGAATAGTGAAAAATATTGCATTTTAATTCAAAAGTGCCTTTTAATATAATTTATTTATATGGTTAGATTGTATTTTTAGTTTGTTTTAAAGTTAAATTAAAATATATTTTTACCATTTAATCCAATGTTGGTCATTGTAATTAATTTCACATTGAAATTGGACATAAACAAGTATTAATCTTTTGATAGTTATTATTTCTTAAAAACACACTATTTATTTTAACAACAAGAATTAATTTTTAAATTAATTAATGCCACCTTTATTTTTTGAATTTGGAAAAATCAAATTCAATTTTGAATTCGGAATATCAAATAATTCTTAAGCTGATTTTTTTTTATTTTTTTTAAAAACATCAATTTTTGATGAATAGTGACACCAATTAGTGGTAGTTTAAAAATTGAATTTTTCATTTAAATGAAATTTTACCACTTCTGTTAATTGAATTTAAAAAATACGACATACATGGTTGTTATAAATAAGTAAAATTTGTTTCAATAAGATGATAATAATATTTGGTGAATACTAACTTTTGACTTTTATTTATTACGGTTAAAGGTAAATAGGGTAATTTAAGGTTAAATGAATATTATAATGATTAAAAATTTCCTTAACACTTGTCCAAAACATATTGTTTCAGTTATTTATGAACATGGGGGGTCTTTGGGTAGATTTGGGGACCCCATTGATCCACATGGGAGTGATAATGTCAATTTAGATTAATTAACTTAAACTAAAGGAAAATAAGATAAAAGAAAATATCTTTAAGTAAATTAATTTTTAGAATGCACTATATAAATTATCTTTTTGTCTATAAATATTCATTGGAAATATAAAAATATTTTCTACATGATAGTATTTTTTAAATTTTTAGACATCAAATAAATTAAATTTTAACGACACAATAATGATGTTGTATTTACCTCAATAATTAATGATTTAAATAAATAATTTATAATGATTAAAATATTATCCAAAACATGTCCAATTATGATTGGATGATTTTATTTCTAATATCAGTCATCTTATCTTCGTCCTTAATTATTTTTTGACCTTTATAAAATGAATATCATTATATAATAAAATAATGTTTTCATACTTTCCTAAAGAGCCCCTCCTCCCCCTTATAAAAGGATACCACTTATAAAAAATTCCACACACCTCTCAAGATTTTTGGCTCATCCAAACTCTTCCCAATTAATCTCCCAACATCCCTCTCCTCCTCATAGAAGCCTTACTTTAGGCATAAGGAACTTCAATAAGACCTTTCGTTCAAACCAAAGGGAGTTACCCAAATTAAAGCTAACGATTTCTATTAAATTGTTTTTTTATTTTATGCTTCCAACCCCTAAAATATTTTTATTTCATTTTTTTGTAGCAAAACCAGTATCATAAATATACTAGGATGTCGTAATGATAAGGATTATAACTACACTTACACACACCTCCATCTAATGGATGTAGAACATAATGTTTCTATGGATGGAAAACTAAGGCCTCACGAAACGATGATTGTTCAATTACATTTCACCTCCTCTCATGATGTAAATTATTATGGAACTATATTTATATGTGATATATATTATGTTTATGATTTCCTTATTCTTCTTTAATTCCCATTTATAGCACGCCTTTATGGTTTTCATTGTGGGTAAATACGATAATCTCATTTGAGAAAATCCGGACCACTGCCCCCTTAAAGTGATTTGATTCGTTAATGACTTATGTGGGATTTCTAAAGTATGGAGTTAATGATATTATATATGATATTATACTGGAATTATAATATACCTATGTATCATTATGTTTTATTTCCATTAAAATAATAAATACAAATGAAAGTAGCATTCATACGTACGTACAACTTATCGTCTTCATGAACAGTGCATTTCATTTCTTACCTCTAAATGTTCGGTACTATTATAAAAACATGTATATACTGGACATATATGATATATATGATATCCAAATCATGAATATCATTCCATAAATAATGAACCTTTGACAACATGGACAACTTGTAAATATAAGGTGTTCATTTTTTACTCAAGTACCAAATATCAACAAAATGAACGTTATTATCTTAAATTATTGCATAATGTTTATATCATGGTAATAAGTTATATAAAAAGAATAATAAACATGAAAAAGGTTCTTAAGAAAGTGTAAAATAACTTTAGTTTACTATTCAAGAGATTAAAGACCGATCGAGTTAGGTCAGACACGAGGTAAGGGACTTCGTCTCAATCTCCTTTCATTGAGGCATTTTTAGTTTTATATACGAATTTATTTTATATGGTGTATAAACACCTTTGAAATTTCATTTTATTCAAAGGGAATATTTTTATACGAATCATTTTACTAAATTAAAAAAAAATAATGTATTTTTAACGTAAGCGGTGACAAAGACCTTTCCGCCACCATGAGTATTATTTGATTTTTGGCTTCCTTAAAAAATAGGAATGTTTTTAAAAGTAAAAATAAATGCCATATACTCTTTTTACGTATTTTGGTATTGAAAATGATTTTGAGAATGGATTTATTATTTCAATATTTTGAAATGATATTTTGTTATTGCAATGTGGAAATATTATTTATCCTTTATTCTTATGTTATGTGTTATGATCATGTTATGGTTCATGGGTATTATTTAAGTATACGGGTGGTTCCGTGATAAACCTAGGGTAGGTGAGCCTAAGATAGCTCTCTAATGCATTGGGTAACGTGATGGCGGTAAAAATGAATGTTTCTCCTAAGATATTTAGGTAATATACCATTATGGGTATTCCAATGTAAATCCCTATGTAGTTGTGATAGCTACAATGTAAGTATGATATGGATGCCACAATTTACCTTTATGATTAATTATTTCTATGTGTCATTCATATGTTTAATTATTTCATGAGGTAAGTAAATGATTTCATGGTTTTTATGTATTTATTATGAAATGTTTTCATTCTTTGTTTTTTTACACTTACTGATATTTTTATGCTCATCCCATGTTTTGAAATGTTTTCAAAGGACATAAAGATGAATAGGGTCAAGGATGAGATCAAGGAAAAGTCATGTTGTATAAAACATGTGACTAGACATGAATCTTTTTTTAAGAGTTTTTATTTTATGTAAAAAATGGAAATTGTGTAGATATTTCTACCTTGTAATATTTTCAGATGTAATAGTTAAGTCCTAATTCTCTAAAACTCTAAACCTGAAAATATCCTTAAAGTGAATTATTCATTTAATTAAATATTATGTAATTTTTATGTTTGGGTCCTTATAGTTGGTATCAGAGGTCAGTTTAGATAACTTTAGCTTTTAGGGTAATGTTAAAGTAATATACATAAAGTACTTTATGTTAATATTGAGATCATATAGCATTTCCAGATTTCCATTTTGCTTCACCTAAGATATTTTTATGTTTAGAATGTTTTTTCTTAGAGGAAATAGGGTAGCTTTATTGGTACGACATCAGGAGGAAGGCAAACTTCCAAATCAACGACCTGGGATGGTCAGAATCGGAATTGAACAGTTTGTCACAGTGATGGAACAATTGAATCAAGCTATAAATGGTAGTGGTATCCATGTATGAGATAATCCAGATCAACCATAGAGGATCATGTCAGTAGTGGAGCATTTCATTAGGCAACATCACCCATCATTCAGGTGATCATCAGACCATGTTCTATCTGAATGGTGGATTAAAGCACTGGAGAAGATTTTTAATGTCATGGGTTCTTCAGAACATCAAAAGGATAGTCTTGTTGTTTATGGTTTTGAAGGTGAAGTTGATCAATGGTGTTCGATGGTGAAAAATATCAGGGATAGTGAGGAGATTGATGCTCTAGATTTGGATGAATTCAAAAGAATGTTTCTTTAGAAATATTTTCCTAATGTGGTTCATATTATGATGGAAAAACATTTCCTATAATTGAGGCAGGAGGATGACTTAGTGGCTTCTTATGAAGAAGAATTCACTTGACTGGCAAGGTATGCTCCAAATTTCATACGAGATCTTGATAGTAAAATCAACCATTTTTATGCAGGATTGAAGCCAAAGTATCGAAGGGATTTATCTTCTCGTTAGTTAAAAAGTTATGAAAAACATTTCTGTTGTGACGAGAAGGTGGAAATGGAGTTTGATGATAATCATTTATTCTTTGAAACACAACAGAATAAGAGGTCGATGTGTTATGCCAAAGGGAAGAACACTTCAATAAAGTCTGATGGTAAGAAACATAAGTTTATAGTTTGTGAAAATTGTAGTAAAAAATAATACTAGGTAATTTCTTTAAAATTATTTTACATTCTACCAATGTGGTAAAATAGGAAATAAGGCTTATAATTGCACTGAAAAAGATCAAGGTACTGGTAAGACAAAATCTGATTTACAATCAGTAAAATGTTTTAAGTGCAATGATATGGGTCATTTTGCAAATGAGTTTCCAACAAAGAACTCAACCAAAGTAATGCTGGTATACTACAAGCATAAAGGGGGTGGTGAAATCTTTTGCAACTACTTCATTATATGTTGGGCCATCAAATAAAGTTGTGTCTGGTACACTATTCGTTTGTTCAAATTATGCCAATGTGTTGTTTGATTCATCGTCTACACACTCATTCATTTCTGAGAAGTTTTCTAGAAAATTGGGAATTCCATCTCATGATATGAATACTAAACTTATGGTAAAAGCACCAGGAGGAAATGTTGAGACAAAAAAGAAAACATAAGAACATTTATTTCCTTTTGTGCATAATGAATCTACCTGCAAACCTTATAGTTTTTCCTCTAGTAGAGTTTTATGTTATATTGTACATGGATAGCCTTTCTGTTTATCATGCTATGATTGACTGTAGAGATAATGAGGTTTCCTTTTAGAATGATTTTCAATTTTAACCCTTGTTGTTGATAACATATTAGGATGCTGAGAAACTAGTAAAAGATGGAAATTAGTGTTACCATGCACATATTGTTGGAAACAAAGGAACTGGTCATATTAATGATGTGCCAGTGGTAAATGAGTACCTTGATGTTTTTCCTAATGAGTATTCTGGTATTATACCTGATTGGGAAGTTGACTTAACTATTGATTTAGTTGTTGATGTTAATCCTATTTCAAAACCCCCTTATCGAATGGCTTAAATTGAACTTTTAGTGTTAAATAAGCAAATACATGAGTTATTAGATAATGGTTTCATTCGACCTAGCACATCACCATGGGGTGCTTCTGTCTTTTTTGTTAAAAAGAAATATTGTTCAATGAGACTTTCATTGATTATAGAGCATTGAATATCATCACTGTTATGAATAAGTATCCTTTTCCTCATATTTATTATTTGTTTGATCAGCTTTAGGGAGCTCAGTATTTTTCAAATATTGACTTGAGGTCAGGGTACCATAAAATGAAAGTAAAGGAAGCAGACGTTCCAAATATCGTGATTCATACTAGATATGGCCATTATGAATTTTTAGTTATGCCTTTTGGGTTAACCAATGCTCTGGATGTATTCATGGATCTTATGAAAAGAATTTTCCATGAGTTCTTGGATAAGTTTGTGGTTGTGTTCAATGATGATATTTTGGTTTATTCCAAAAGTAAGGAGGAACATGAAAGTCATTTAAGGGTTTTATTTCAAAAGATAAATGAAAAGAAACTATTTGGGAAATTGAACAAGTGTGAGTCTTGGTCACAACAAATTTCCGTCCATGGTCACATTATTTCAAAAAATGGCATAACTAGTGGTCCTTCTAAAATAAAAGTTGTTGAAGAGTGTCCAAGACCCACAAATATAACTAAGATTCTTAGATTTCTTTGTGTGGCAGGTTATTAATGGAGGTTTGTTGAAAATTTTGCACAGTTATCTATTATAAAGACTAAGTTAACTCGAAAAGGTGTAAAGTTTATCTGGAAAAAAGATTGTGATGATTGTTTTCAGGAATTGAAAAGAAGACTAGTGAATGCTCCAGTTTTGGTACTGCCTTCCATAAATGGTGAGTTTGTTATCTACTATGATGCTTCTTTGAAAGGACAGGGTTGTGTCCAAATGAAAAATGATTAGGTAATTTCTTATTCTTCACGTCAGTTGAAACCACATGAGTTAAATTACCCTATACATGATTTGGAATTTGTTTCTTTTTGTTTTTTCATTAAAAATTTAGAGGCATAATTTGTATGGAGTGAAGTGTGAAATATATACTAATCACAAAATATTGAAGTTTATATTCACTCAGAAAGAATTGAACATTAGGCAGAGGAGATTATTGGAATTACTCAAGGATTATGATTGCACGATCCTTTATCATCTGGGGAAAGCAAAAAAAGTGGTTGACGCTTTGATTCACAATAGTAATACTTCATTAACCATGTTACGTTTGAAATGAGATCCTTTAGTTTTTGATTTTATGAACTTTCGAATAGAAGTTGTTGTGGCAGGAAATTATTCTGTTTTGTATCAGGTGTCAGTGAAATCATCAATATCAGAAAGAATTAAGCAAGTTCATAAGGAAGACAATGAGTTGCAGAAAATGGTTATGTTGGTTCAGAAGGGTAAGCTGGCAGATTTTAATATTGATAATGATTGTGTATTGATATATAGAAATAGATTATGTTTTCCTTGTGATTCGCAGTTGAAGAATGAGTTGTTATATGAAGCTCATAGTTCTCCATTTTCAGTTCATCATGGTAGTACTAAGATATACAGAGATCATTGGGAGTATTACTGGTGGGATGGAATGAAAAGAGATATTGCTGAGTTTACTGTGAAGTGTTTGACTTTTCAGCATGTTAAATCAGAGCAAAAGTTACTTAATTGAATGATTATTCCATTACTGGTGCCAGAGTGGAAATGGGAAAATATATCCATCGACTATGTTGTGGGATTACCAAATACATCCCGAGTTAATAATGCAATATCGGTTATAATTGACCGATTGACTAAATCTGATCATTTCCTTCCTATTAGAGATACTTTTTCTCTAGATAAACTTGCTCGGTTGTATGTTAACGAGATAGTTAGGTTGAATGGAGTTCCCCTCTCCATTGTATCTAATATTGATCCCAGGCTCTCTTTTATCTTTTGGAAAGGCCTTCAGAATTCCTTGGGTACTGAATTAAATTTTAGTATAGCTTTTCATCCTCAATCAGATGGGTAGTCAGAATGAACAATTCAGACCTTGGAGGATATGTTACGTGCTTGCTTGATGGATTACCAGGGAATTTGGGACCAAAATATTTCTTTGGTTGAATTTTCTTATAATAAAAACTATCATTCAAGTATAAAGATGGCTCCCTTTCAGGCATTTTATTGAAAGCATTGTCGAACTCCAGCATTTTGGGATGAAGTAGGTGAAAGGAAGATGACAGGACCAGAATTGGTAAAAGAGATGGTAGAGAAAGTTCAGTTGATTCAGAAGCACATGAGAACAGCTCAAATCAGACAGAAAATTTATGCAGATAACCAGAGGAAGGATCTTTCCTTTGAGGTAGGAGATCATGTATTTCTCAATGTTTCTCCATGGAAAAGTGTGATGTGTTTTGGTAATTAGGGAATGTTGAGTCTGAGGATCATTGGACCTTATGAAATTCTGGATAAAGGGGGATCAGTAGAATATAGAGTGTCTTTACCTCTAATTTTATCCTAGGTACACAATGATTTTCATGTTTCGATGTTGAGAATGTATATGCCAGATCCATATAACATTTTGAGCCCAAAGGTAGTTCTGTTGGAAGAGAATATCTCTTATGAAGAACAACCAGGTCAGATTCTCGACCATAGAGAGCATTTGTTGCAGAATAAGGTGATTCACCTGGTAAAGTTTTTGTGGAAAAAACCATAAGGTTGAAGAGGCAATGTGGGAATCTAAATATTCTATGAGTGATAAATACCCCATCTTTTTTTTTGATTAGTTAATAAAAATTACGATGACTCAATTCCCAAAAGGGGGAAGGATGTAACATACCGGGTAAATGAATAATAAGACATATTTCATATTTATTAATATTTGTGAATTTAATATTAATTTTAATTTAAAGGGGAGGCTATGTTCTATATCATACCTGATACGCATCAACTGGTTTCTTTGGAATCTTATGTTGCACACTAATAATATAATATTATTATTTTAAATGGTAGTTAACATCAAGCCGTTGTATTGGTTGGAATGAATGGAACTAACGACAATATGATTATACATGTTTTATAAATGTATTTTCATTATCCAATACAAATTTAGGGGCTTAAAATGTGAATGAATCTAATTTTAAGAATAATTTACATTAAAGGGCCGATTTATCGCCTTTTAATGGAGAACCCTATTTAAATATAGTTTTGGTCACATTAATAAATTCAAATTGACCAAATAAAATCCTTGTTTATAATGGGGACATCAAATTTTACATTGGGTAATTTTATGGTATTTTACGGATAATGTTCATTTTTTAATGAATAGTGAAAAATATTGCATTTTAATTCAAAAGTGCCATTAAATATAATTTATTTATATGGTTATATTATCATTTTATTTGGTTTTAAAGGTAAATTAAAATATATTTTTACCATTTAATTCAATTTTGGTCATTGAATTAATTTCACTTTCAAATTGGATATGAACAAGTATCAATCTTTTGATAGTTATTATTTCTTAAAAACACGCTATTTGTTTTAACAACGGGAAATAATTTTTAAATTAATTAATAAAACATAAATTTTTTGAATTTGGAAAAATAGAAATCGATTTTGAATTCGGAATATCAAATAATGCTTAGGCTGAATTTATGGTATTTTTATGAAAAACTTCAATTTTAGATGAATAGTGAAACCACTTAGTGGTAGTTAAAAACTGACCTTTTCATTTAAATGGAATTTTACCACTTCTGTGAATTAAATTTCTAAAATCCTACATACATGGTTGTTATTAAGAAGTAAAATTTTGTTCAATAAGATGAATTTTTTTTGGTGAATAGTAACTTTTGACTTTTATTTACCGCAGTTAAAGGTAAATAGCGTAATTCAATGTTAAAAGAATATTATAATGATTCAAAATTACCATAACCCTTGCCAAAACCTTATTGTTTGATTAATCTACGACCATGGGCATCTTGGGTCGATTTTGGGACCCCATTGAGCCACTTGGCATTGATAATTACAATTTAGATTAATTAACTTAAAGTAAAGGAAAATATGATAAAAGTAAATATCTTTTAGTAAATTTATTTTTATAATGGGTTATATAAATTATAATTTTGGCTATAAATATTAGTTGGAAAGATAAATATATTTCCTACATGATAGTATTTTTTTATAATTTGGAGACATCGAATAAATTAAATTATTTATGACACAATAATGATGCAGTATATACATAATTAATAAATGATTTAAATAAATAAGATTATAATTATTAAAATATTATCCAAAACATGTAAAATTATGATTGGATGATTTTATTTCTACTATGAGTCATCTTTACTTCTACCTTAATGATTTTTGGACTTTTAGAAACTTAATATCATTATATAATAAAATAATATTTTCCCACTTTCCAAAAGAGACCCTCCCCTCCCTTATAAAAGGATACCAATTATAACCAATTCCACACACCTCTCAAGACTTTTGGATCGTCCAAAATCTTCCCAATTAAGCTCCCAACATCCATATCCTCCTCTTAAAAGCCTTAACTTAGGCATAATTCACTACAAGAAGTCCTTTGGTTCAAACCAAGGGGAGTTACCCAGATTAAATGTAACGGTTTTTCTTAAATAGTTTTCTTTTATTTTACTTCTCCAAACCCTAAACTCTTTTTATTCATTTCTTTTGTAACAACACCAGTATCCTCAATATACATGGATTTTTTTATGATAAGGATTCGAACTGAACTTACACACACCTCTATCTAATGGATGAAGGACATAATTTTTCTGTGGATGGAAAACTAAGGCCTCAAGAAATGATGATTGTTCAATTACATATTACCGCCTCTCATGGAGGCCATTATAATGGAACTGTATTTATATATGATATATATTATTTTAATGATTTCTTTATGCTTCTGTACTTCCTATTTATAGAATTCCATTATGGTTTTCATAGTGGGTAAATACGATAATCTCATTTGAGGAAGTGCGGACTACTACCCCCTCAAAGTGATTTGATTCGTTAATGCCTTACATGGGACGTATAATGGATGGAGTTAATGATATTATATATGATATTATACTGGAATTATAATATAACTATGTATCATTATGTTTTTTTTCCATTAAAATAAGAAATAGAAATGAAAGTAGCGTCCATGTGTGCGTACGGCTTACCATCTACATGAACGGTGCATTTCATTTCATACCTCTAAATGTTATGTACTATTATAATGACATGAATATACAGGATATATATGACATATATGATATCCAAATAATGAATATAATTCTGGATATAATGAACCTTTTCCAACATGGACAGCTTGTAAATATAAGGTGTTCATTTTTTACTCAAGTACCAAATATTGACAAAATGAAGGTTATTAACTTAAATGAATGTATAATGTTTATAACATGGTAATAAGTGATATAAAAAATAATAAACATTAAAAATGTTCTTAATCAAGTATAAATTTACTTTAGTTTGTTATTCAGGAGATTAAAGAACGATCGAGTCAGGTCAGACATGAGGTAATGGACTTCATCTCAATCTCCTTTCATTGGGGCATTTTTAGTCTTATATACGAATTTATTTTATATGGTGTATAAACCACATTGAATTTTCATTTTATTCAAAGGGAATATTTTTATATGGATCGTTTTACTAAACAACAAAAATGAATGTTTTTTAATGTAACTAGTGACAATGACCATTCCTCCACCACGAGTATTATTTGATCTTTTTCTTCCTTAACAAGTCGGAATGTTTCTAAAAGTAAAAATATATTCCATATAATATTTTTAAGTATTTTAGTATTGAAAATTATTTTGAGAATGGATTTATTATTTCAATATCTTGAAATGATATTTTATTATTTCAATGTGGAAATTTTATCCTTACTTTATGCTTATGTTTTGTGTTAAGATCATGTTATGGTTCTTGGGAATTATTTATATATAAAGGTTGTTCTGTGATGAACCTAGGGTGGGTGAGGCCGAGATAGATCTCTAATTAATTGGGTAATGTGACGAAGATAAACGTGAATGTTTCTCCTAAGAGATTTAGGGAATATACTGTGATGAGTATTCCAAAGTAACTCCCTATGTAGCTGTGATAGCTACAATGTATGTATGATATAGATTACACAAGTAACCTTTATGATAAATTATTTCTATGTGTCATTCATAAATCTTATTATTTCATGAGGTAATTAAATGATTTCATGTTTTGTATGTGTTTATGAACAAATGTTTTCATTCTATGTTTTATAACCCTTACTGATATTTTTATGCTAATCCCAAGTTTTGAAATGTTATCACAGGACTTAAAGATGAATAGGGTCAAGGATGGGATCAAGGAAAAGTCATTATGTCTAAAACATGGAACTAGACATGACTCGTTTTTTAAATAGTTTTTATTTTATGAAAAAAATGGAAACCGTGTAGATATGTCTACCTTGTAATCTTTTGAGATGTAATAGTTATGTCCTAATTCTATAAAACTCTAAACCTGAAAAGATCCTCAATGTGAATTATTTATTTAATTCAATATTATGTAATGTTTAAGTTCGGGTCCTTATAGATTCCATGGAAAACCAATGATAATGTATTTGGAAACACATCCCTCTTCCACACCTGAATAGGAAAAAAATTAATTACTAAATGGTATCTGTAGTTCCATTAAAATTTTCTGATATGTGATAATCCATTATTAAAAATATGTGCTCAAACATGACATCCTCAAACCCAAATAATGATATCGCATTCCATCATTCATCTTGGTGACCCCAGGGTGTACAAACTATCATAACATGTGTCCATATTCAATCAACTTTGTCTACAGGGAAATAAAAATAATCTACCTTCTTTGGATGAAAAAAAGTTATAATGGGAGATCATGATAAATCAACTGTGGTTTCCCAAAAATAATTTATTTTACCTAAGAAATGAAACACTATATTTGTAATGTTCTCAAGCCAGACACATTCATCAAAATCAGAGTCATCATTAATCGATGTAATGAACAACTGTCAACCAACCTCTTCATCTCCCTAGATCAACTCATCACAGACTGTTCCTCAAATGATTCCATCATAGCTCATGTTAGTGATTTTATTCTCAATGCATAAACAACCACATTACAATTACTAATAGTGTATGAAATATCAATATCAAAATATTGATGAAACTCAACCTAGAATATTTTTACCATATATTGATTTGATGTATAACTACCTCCAAATAAAAGTCATTATTAGGGTAGTAATTTTCATTAGAGTATAACTTTACAGAGCCATAGTTCACCAAATATTTTCCATATATCAATAGACTTCTGAAAGCCCTACCAGAAGCGTCACATAAAACATCATAACCTAAAACTGGTTTCGGAAGAATATAAATTGATGTTAATTTAAGACTCACCTTCATTACATCATATTATCTTTGAAATTTATCAATCCATTAAAACATGACACCCTTATGTGATCATGCTACCATCGAAGATGCAATATTTGAGAAATCCAAAAAAATCATATATTGTCTAGAAAAAGTGATGAATATCTAGGTCTAAACTGCATTTTTTAGATTCTTCACATTCATAAATGCCTCTATCATTTCTGAATCTACTAGGAATCCACTCCCAGATATTAGTTGTCTAGGAAAATACAATTCTTATATCCAAAATGCATATTTTCAATGATCACAATAAATATTATGTTCTTTAATGATTCAAATACTAATATCTAAATGGCCTATATGATTATAATCTTATAAGGACTATACCAAAATATCATCATATAACAGATAAAAATTTGTTGATGAGTCATATGAAGGATTCAGTTCATCAAAACCAGAAATATCATATGAGAAATGGTGTTACTGAATGGCATATCCATGAACTCAAAATGCCTATACCAACTCTTAGAGAATGTCCTAGGTATATCCTATTCTTAGAATCTGAACTGGTGGTACCCTGACTGATAATTAATCAATGAAAACAATAAATCGCCTCAATGTTGATAAAAATTATCATCATTACTATGAATAAGTTATTTTTGTTTAAAATTCAGTCAATTTAACTTTTATTAATATAAATATGTTATCAAAATAATGACTTTTATATTTTAAAGGATAACATGTGATTTCGATAGTGACATGCTATGAGAAACGAATCTCATACACTCTAGGTCCAAAAATTGGACCTTATGTTCCAAAAACAACATAGGTGTCATTTAATAAGATGGAGTGGAAATTAGAATCTTACCATGGACCTGGTCGATAGAAAACTCATCCTTTATCTTTGGTTATAAAATAGAAAAATCATCCAAAATGTTCATGGGAAGTTCGGAAAAACAATTTGGACATTGGAGGATATGCTTCGAGCATGTTCAATGGACTACAAAGGAAGTTGGGATCGACATCCATCATTATTTTAGTTTACTTATAATAATAATTTTCTTTCTTGTATACAAATTTCACCTTTTGAGTCCTTATATGAGAATCACTGTCAAACTCTATCTAATTGGGATGATGTCGGGGAAAGGATGTTGATGGGAACCGATTTAGTAGATGAAGTGGCTGAGAAAGTGAAGATGATATAGCAATACATGAAGATAGCTTAGAGAAGACATTAAATTTAAATAGATAATATGAGGAAAGGCTATTCTTTTGAGGAAGGTGATCATGTTTTTTAGGAACTCGCCATGGAAAAATTATTATGTTATTTGGTATGAAAGGTAATCATACTGCAGATTTCAATGGAACTTATGAAATTCTAGATAAAGTTGGACAATATTCCTACTATGTAGCATTGCTTTCAAGTTTATCATCGGTACACAATGTTGATCATGTTTTGATATTGGGAATGTTTTTTCTGGATTCATCCCATGTCATGATCCTATAATTAATTCAGCTATAAGAGAACCTTTCATATAGGACAAAAGCATATTTATATTCTTGATCCTAGAGAGAATGTACTGTGGAATAAGGCATTCCACCAAGTAATGATTTTGTGGAGAAATCACATGGTAGAAGAACCAACGTTGGAATCTAAAAATGCAAGGAGGGAAAATTATTCTCACTTTAATAATAACTAAATAAAATTGTGAGGATGCAATTTCTATAAGGTGGGGATAATGTAACACCCAAATGTTTTAAAAATAATTTGAAATGCATGAAATATTTTTTAAGTAGATACTTATATAAAACCTTTAAACGTAATTGTGTTGCTTCTAGGATTAGAATTTCAAAAAATAATCATCTAAGGTTTTGATCAGAAAGTTATTTGGAGTCTGATGAAACCGACTTGTCATTTGGTGAATAGTAACATTCCCTTATGAATATTAATATAACCATTATGAATAGTAAATCATATTTTTTTATTTTTTATGGCTATAGGATAATGAAAACTTGATTAATTTTTCAAGGTGATATAAAATTATTTATAGTTTTAAATTTGAAATTTTTTTAATAAAGAATGATTTTATTTAGAAATTAAATTATACATATTTAGAAATTTATTTTCAAAAAATGGATTTCATTTTTTTAATTTTACACATAGAAAAAAAATTGGGTTATTTTTTGGGATTTTTCTGAATTTCCTGAATTTTTTTATAAATAGTGAAATAATGTAAAATTTCATATATACAATTATAAGTTAAATACGCTATTTATGACATCATGAATTATTTAATTGCATTAGGTTCGAATTCATATTCTCTCTAAACTATTTAGGTCACATTAATCAATTCTACTCATAGTATTGATCAAAAATACTAAAATAATGATTAAAATAATGTAAAACTCATCCTCTCCTCCACTATAACTACCACCCACTCCCCCTCATCCTCCCACACCACTCATGACTTGGGCATTTCCTATGTTCTACCAAATGCTACTTCCAAGACCCTTCCCCACATCGAATACCAGCTGGTCTCATATATTTTTAATTTATATTTCCATGCAATAAATAACCACACACACGATTTTATGGAGAGGCTACATGGTCAAAAGTAACCATTATTATTAACTATGTTTCCAATATATAGCTTCAATATAGCGTTTAGGGTTTTTCTACATAGTTACATTTACCATGAACCAAATCTCCCATAACCCCTCTATCTACGGTTTCAAAATTTTCACTCGGTGGCAATAAATTGTGGACTAAATGAGCTCCCATTTTAGAAGAGCATGTTTGGATACATAGATTACTAGGGTATACTAAATGGTTATCCCTAACCAAGATCCATCCTTTTATATCCCTTAGGCTTTCAAATATTTCAATAGCCTCAAAAAATGGAAACAAAATGAATGAATTAACCATTAAATGGTTAAAAAGGGTCATAATGTACCTATAAGAATGTAACTGAATGATAAAATCGCACCACCATTAGGTATTTCTTTCACACATATGTTCCAAATGTTTTAGAATTGTAGCATCAGAGGGACACTGCTACCTCATCACCAATTTATACTCCTAAATATCATAAAAATTTTATATATACTTATATAGTACACAGACTAAGGGAATCATTTTACAATACCAGACATTGTGTTATGAATCCATATTCTAAACTAGTAATTCAATAATGGACATATTGAGATTAATATCAACATCTACTAATTCAATCAAATGGCATGAATTTGGTTGATACATCCTCAATTTGGAAACATTAAACACAAATTGGATTGATTTAAAATTTTTTGGTGTAGCAAATGGATATGCCACCTTTCTGAGTTGCTCCATTATCTCATATGGAACAACCAAAATCATTGCCACCAAATCTTGCTTACCCAACCGACGATGTGCCATGTGAAGTGTAATTTTGAAAAACCTCAAATGACTAACCTCAAACTCTAGAATCTAATGATGATATTGTGCAAAATATTTGTTATTGTTCTATGATATGACCAACCTAAACCAGATTGATTTCACCTTTTCTATCATCTATTTAATAATAAATGGCCTAAACATTGACTGTAATCCCAACTCCTTCTAGAATCAGAGAGATATACATTGCCACTCAAACAATGCATAAAGGTTTCCATCATTATCAATCCTGGAAAAATATAGTATTTGGAAATTTTGACCAGTGTATGATTTTATTCCCATGATACAGAAATTTAAAGCATGCATGCCCTAGTTAAATCATCAAGAATCAGGATAGCACTTTTTATCATTCCATCCATCAATTAATTATAGGGTATGTTGAATTTCAATTGGGAACACAACACCTTATGAAAACCATATTATAATATGGTTGAAAACCATGGGTATATATCAAACACAATCATATAGATAACCTGATGAAGTCTGATAATCAATAATACATACCTGTACCCTATTTATTCAACATTATTCATCTACATGAAAGGTATAAAATGATATTATACCCATAGTAAGTCAATGATGAACCAAAACTAGTCATTTCTCACTAGGATTCTATGTAAAACCAATTATAATGTATTCGAAAAACACATCCCTCTTCTACACCTAAATATGAAATGTATTCTTATAACCAAAAGGTACTTGGAGTTCCAAATTAATTTACTAATATAATGGAATCCATTATTAAAAATATGCACTCAAATAACGACATCTATAAACTCCAATACTGATATCTCATGTCATGATTCATCTTGGTGACCTCAGGGAGTATAGAATAGCATAACAGGTTTACATAGTCAATCAAATCATATAGTAGAGATATCAAAATAATCTAACTTATATAGAAGGAAAAAATATATAATCAGAGATCTAGATAAGTCAACTGAGGTTTACCTGCTGTAATTTATTTTACCTAAAAATTGAAACACTTTATTTGTAATGTTCTCAAGAAAATCACATTCTTCAAAACCCGAGTCACTATTCATTGATGTAAAGAACACCTATCCACTAACCTCTTCCTCTCCCAATATCAACTCATCACAGACCATTCCCCAACTGATTCTATCATAGCATATATAAGTGATTTTATTCTCAATCTATAAAAAACCAAATTACCGTTCCTAATACTGAATGAAATATCAATATCAAAATTATTATGACACTCAACCTAGAATAATTTTAGTAAGTTAAGATCACTTTGAGTAAAAGTATTTTTTAATATCAATATGATCAAATTACACTTTAAAATGACTCGAAAAGAGATATCGATACCATATATTGAGTTGATGTATTACTGATTCCAAATAAAAGTCATTATTAAGGTAGTTATTTTCATCAAGGTGTAATTGGACTGATACATTTTCCACCACGTATTTCCCATTTATAAGGAGACATCCCACAACCCTGCCAGAAGCATCACAAAAAACATCATAACATAAACCTGGTTTCAGAAGAATGTAAATTGTTGTTAATGTAATTCTCACATTCATTATATCAAATGATCTCTGACATTTATCAATCCATTCAAGAATGACACCCTTATGTTATAAAGCTGCCTTCGAAAATGCAAGATTGGAGAAATCCAAAAAATCCAATATTATCCAGAAAAATAGATGAATATCTAGATTTCAAAAACATTTTTTAGATTTTCCCCAATCATAAATGCCTGTATCTTTTCTGAATCTTCTAGGAATCCACTCTTAGATATCAGATGTCAATGAAAATACACTTCTTATATATCTAATGTACCTTTTCAATGATTACCAAGAATATTATGTTCCTTATTGTTTCAAATACTAATATCCAAATGGTCTATATGATCATCCAATAATAAGGAGTTTAAAAAATATCATCACAGAACACACACAAATGTGTTGAAGAGTCATATGAAGGATACTTTTCATCAAATCCAAAAATATCATATGATAATTGGTGTGACTGAATGGAAAATACATGAACTAAATATCACTATACCATCTCTTAAAAAATTTCATATGTATATCATATTCTATGAATATGAACGAGTGGTAACCTGACTGATCATTAAACATTGAAAACCATCAATCACATCAATGTTGGTAGAAATTATGATCAATACTACGAAGAAGATATTTTTGTTTAAAAGTTAGATAATTTAACATTTATTCATATAAATATTGTTTCAAACTCATATCTTTTTTATATGATGGGAAAACATTTGATTTCAATAGCTACATGCTTTGTGGAATTAGTCTCATAGCCTCTAGGTTGTAAAATTAGATCTTATGTTCCATAAACTCAGTAGGTTCCATTCAAGAAGTTGGATTAGAAATTGTAATCTTACTATGGACCTGGTCAATAGAAAACTCAACCATTATCTTTTATGATAAAATAGGAAAATCATCCAAAATGGTCATGGGAAGTTAGAATAAATGATTTATACATTGGAGGATACACTTCGAGCTTCTTCGATGGACTACCAAGGAAGTTGGGATCAAAATTTATCATTAGTTTTGTTTTCTTATAATAACTATTGAATTCTAGAATACATATGGAACCTTTTTAGACATTGTAGGTGAATCAGTGTCAAACTCATTCATTTTGAGATGAGGTCAGGGAATGGAATTTGATGGATGAGAATTAGTAGAATAAGTGGATGAAAAAGTGAAGATGATCCAACAACACATGAGGACAGCTTAAAGAAGACATGAAATATGTGCCGATAACATGAGGAAATAGTTTTTTTTGAGGTAGGTGATCATGTTTTTCTTAGGATCTCACAATGGAAAATTGTTATGGGTTTTGGTAAGAAAGGGATGTTGAGTCCACAGTTCAATGGACCATATGAAATCCTACATAAAGATGGACCAGTTTCCCTCTAAGTAGCTTTTCATTCTAATTTATCATAGTATCACAATGTTTTTCATGTTTTGATATTGATAATGTTTTTGCAAGATTCATCTCATGCCATGAGCCCATAAGCAATTCAACTAGAAGGGAACCTTTATTAGAAAGATAATCCAATTCAAATTCTTGATCTTAGAGTGGAATTACTGTGTAATAAGGTAATCCACTTGGTAATGGTTTCATGGAAAACCACTTTGTAGATGAAGCAACGTTGGAATCTGAAAATTATAAGAGGTTAAAGTAGACTCACTAGTTTAATACGTAAATAAAATTTTGTGGACACAATTTCTAAAAGGTGGTAAAAATTTAACACTGAAATGTTTTAAAATTTAATTAAAATGCATTAAATATGATTTTATGTATATAGTTATAACTAGCCTTTAAACATAATTGTGCACCTTTTTTTATTTGAATTTCAAAAAATGCTCATCTAAGATTTTTGTCAGAATTTTATTTGGTGTTTGATAAAAACAACATGTTTTTTGATGAATAGTAACATTCCCTTATGAATAGTATTATGACCCTTATGAATAGTAAATCATCTTATTTTTTATTTTTAATGACTATATGATAATGAAAACTTGATTAATTTTTTAAGGTGATATAAAATGAGTTATAGTTTTAAAATTGTTACTTTTTGAATAATGTAAGATTTTATTTAGAAATTAAATTATTCATATTTAGAAAATTTTATTCAAAAAATGAATTTCCTTTTTTAATTCTATACATTGAATATTTTGAAGGGTGATTTTTTGTGATTTTTCAAAAATTCATGAATTTTTTGATGAATATTGAAATACTATAAAATATCGTATATACTATTATCAGTTTAATACACTATTTATGACATCATGAATGATGTAATCAAAATAGGTTAGAACTCATATTATCTATTAACTTTTGGGGTCACATTAATCAAGACTATTTATATTATTTATAAAAAATTATAAAATAATGATTAAAATAATGTAAAACTCTTCCTCTCCATAATAAATACCACCCACTCCCACTCTTCCTCCCACGCCTCTCAAGGCTTGACCCTTGTTTATGTTCTACCAAATACTCCTACCATGATACTTCACCATGTCCAAGACCTACTGGTCCCACATGTTTTTAATTTAGATTTTCATGCATAAATACCATGCATGTGATTTTATTAAGAGGCCTCATGGTCAGGTGTAACTGTGAATATTAACTATGTGACCAATATATTTCTTCTTAGATGGGGTGCATGTTTTTTCTACATATTTACATTTACCATGCACTAATCTCTCATAGACCCTCTATAGAAGGTTTCCAAATTTTAACTGGATGGAAGTACATTGTGGACTAAACACGGTTCCCTTTTAAAAGACCATGTTTGGCTACCTGAATTCCAAGTGTAAACCACATGGTTAAACCTAATCATAATCTATCCATTTATTTCCCATGGGCTTCATAATTTTCTATAGCCTCCAAAAATGAAAAAAATTAATGAATTAACCAATAAATGGTCCAAATATGGTCATAATGTACCTATAATAATGAAATGAATGATAAAATCACACCACCATTATGAATTTCTATCCCACATATGTTATAAAGGTTCCGGAATTGAAACAGAAGAGGGACACTACTACCTTGTCACACCTCATCTTATTGACGTATGACATGTGCACGGGTTATGAAATTGTATGGAAGGGACACAACATTTACCTACATGTAGTTAGTTCCCGGTGGCACAGTCTGAGCGTGGTACGCTCAACTGCACATTCAGTGGCACACGAGTCATGCAATTGGCAGCCGTTTAAAATGAATGAATTTGGTTTTTTTTATTCATACTTATTATTATTGTAATTATTCTTTATATCTTAATATTAATATTATTTATATTGTTATTTATATTACTAATATTATTATTATTATTATTATATTATTATTATTATTATTTTCATTATCATTATTATTATTGTATTATTATTAAGAAAATTAATGATTTTGATGACATTATTATTATTAAATAATTATTACTATTTTTATTATTATTACTATATTAATTATTGTAATTTATATTAGTATTATTCTCTGGTTTTATTATTATTATTATTATTATTATTACGAAATGAAAAAAAAGGTTTATGAAACCCTAGTTCTTCCCATACCCGTGGCACCCCCCTATTACGGCCTTCTCCAGCATGAGCTGCTCTTACGGCTCCTCTATTCATTGCCGCCACACTACAACCAACCCATGCTACCGCCTCACTGCCTCTGCACTCTCACTGTCACAACCCCCCTAGCACCCAGCAGGCCCTCGCCGGCCCTCCCTCGCCATTGTCATGCAGCCCATCCGGTCTCATGCTTCACTCCCAGGCTTGGCCAACGCCTCCGACCCTGCTCCCCACCACTCCCTATGCCGCCTCCAGTGCTCACCGCTCCTCGCTCCCACACTCACATGTCCCGACCTTCCCAGCTCCCGACCTCATCGATCTCCTCCGCAAGCAGCCACTGGCTAGCGCTCTAGCGCCCCCTACCAGCCCATTCGGCCAGCCCCACCGCCGGCCAGCGGCCTCCAGCCCCATCCAGCCTAGCTCCGGCAAGCCCCGCCTCTGGCCAGCAGCCCTCCGGCCACCATTCTGGCATCCCAGGAACTCTTGGCCTTTTTCCCGGCACTCTAGAGCACCCTTAGGCTCAAATTCCGATGTTACGGCTTCCTCTGGTGCACCTACGATGCGTTTCCCAAGCACCGCACCTTTGGTCGGTCGTGTTCTAGCCTTCCACAGTCTGTCCAACCACCGCCACCCTGTTCCGGTCAGCGGCGCACCTGACGGTCAGTGCGCAACCCCCGACAGTCTCTGTGCATGAGTGTGTCACCCCTTCTAAATGGTGTGTGACCTCCTGGGTCGATCGCATCTCTACACCGAGGTAAATTTTCTGATTTAATTCATTTTGAGTTTATTTTAAATAAATTTTTGGTTTTTTTGGTTGTTTTTGTGTTTGTTGCAGCGAGTTGGTGGAATAATTCTGTAACACAGTGTTCTTTGGCTTGCATGTGCGTACGCTCCTGTGCGAGGGGGTGTTGAGTTGTCGAGTTCATCTTGAAAATCATGGTAGGTCTCCCACTACAAAGGAATTTAAATTTATAATTTATTTATTCCTTTCGTTTTAATTTATTTTCAGTAAATTTAAATTAGTATTAAATAGTTATTTTTAGTGTGTTAACCTGCTGAAAATGGAAGCGGTTTATTTCTTGCATTAAATTGGAAGTATTGTTCTTGGATTTTAATTCTGTGTTTTTCTTATGATATTTCTGAATGGCTTCTTTATGAAATGTGTAAGTCATGTTGAAATGTGTTTTGAAATAGTTTTGGTGCTTGTAAAATGGTTTGTGTATTTTTTATGGAAAATTGTTTTATCTTAAAACTTTAAATAGAGTAAATGCATGTTTGGCCTTTAAACATGATTTTTGAAAACATTAAGTGTGCTTCTTTTTTGATGAGAAATGTTTTCCTTTGGCGCATGAATAAATTTTTTGTTTTCATTTGAGAAATAACATTCCTTCAAAAAATTAAAGAAGGCATGTTTGGATCTTGATGAAATAGGGAGAGTTTGGATATTGGAAAATGGTTTTACATATGACACCAATGTGTTTCAGTTTTAAAATGTTTATTTGAGTTTCATAAATGAGGTTCTAAGTGTGTTTTTGGTTTTCAGTAGGATGGTGTGTGTTGCGTCTTTTGGTAATGTTTTTATATTAAATGGTTGTTGAGGATAGGTTGGCACTTTAAATAAAATTGGTTTCATTGGAAAAACCTCCTTGGAATGGTTCCTTTCCTTGTTGGTTGATGAAATATGGGGGTTACCTTGGCTTGGGGCTTCCCTCTTGTGATAATGATTTAATGGAGAGGGTCATGTTCCTTGTGGTACTCACGGGTGTTTTTGTTGTGTGTGTGTTGATGGTGTAAGATGATGATGAATTTGTTGAAATGTTTGACTAGTATTTGTTGACTCACCCCCTTTTTTGTACAACGCATGGGAACCTAGCATAGTGAGTGAATCTTCTGAGACCGATTGTTTCACTATTTTAGATTAGGCCCTGGATAGTGGCCCCATTGAAGTGGAATACTGAGTTATTGTATCTATGGGGATTGGGCCCCTTAGTTAGGCCAGGTAGGGCTATACCGGGCGTTAGGGTGTTATGACATCATCGAGAGTAGTCATGCCTTCATGATGAGTCACATGTATGGTTTATTCTGGATTTTTCACGAGATCCATGGTTTGACCCATGTATTTTGGATTTCTGTTGTTTGTAGTGATCAGTGTAGTGTTTTTTTAATACCTACATTCCCCTTACTGTGTGGTTTCTACTGTTCCTTTTGTTACTATTTTATTTTTGTGAAAATGGTTTCAAATGAAAATGTTATATTCTCTTTGTGTAAAATATGAAATGTAACATTACTCTCCATTTGAAAATACTATTGGCACTAATAAAAGGAATATAACTATTGAAAATAATAAGGGCAATGTTTCTTGTTTTTTTTTCAAGTGAAATATTTAGGAGAGCATACTTTTTTACATTGTAGTTCAAACCTTGATTTGTGAATTCTTTATTTATTGGCAGTGCTTTGGGATATATTGTTGGGCTCACCTATTGAGTAATTTTTTGTACTCACACCTATCTTTTACCATTTCAGTTGTAGGTTCCTTTTTTCAGGTTTCTTGGTTTGTGACGCTCAGTGTTGGAGCAAGGTTGTTCCATTGTTTGGGTGGTGACCTGCGTGGTCACATGGAGGTATGTTGGTCACGTGGATTTTATTTTATTTCTGTCGTCAGTGTTTTCCTGTTTTGTTTAGTTTCTATTCTATTTATACCCAGGTTTTTTTTGTGAAATAATTGTTCCCAATGATTAAATCTTGATGCCTGACACTAGTTTCAGCCCATGGGGATCAAGAATGCCCTTCGGTCCATGCCGCGGACCGGCTCGGGTGACCAGTTCGGGTTCGACCCGGGTTGGTTCGTGACAAAATGGTATCAAAGGAGGCCCTTGTTATTTAAGGTTTCTGGTAGATGGAGATTAGTATTTTCGGGACTCAAGAGGTAGGTATGGGAAGGACATCATGAACCCTTGCCTGTTTGCACCTCGAGTCACCAGGGATAGTCCGGGAATTGAGTCCTTGTTTCATTCTGGTTTTTTTTGTATTGAGGGATGACAACGGAGGTAAACCTATGTTACATTGTGTTCTCACATAGAGTAGTGACCCATGTGGAGTCTGGGTACATGGTTTTAATTCCTCCTAGTTTTTGAAGCTTACTTGGGGCATGGCCCACATCCATGTCTCCAGGTAAAGTGTGACTGCTAGTCCCTCACTCCGGTGGTTTGATACATGTTGAGTGTCGTTTTCATTCTAGATGGTGTATGTGCATTTTTGGAAATGAAAAAGGTTTTTTGAAAATGGGACTTATTTCATTGAAATGACATTAAATTTATGAAATGGGTTTTAAAAAAGAATTCTTTTGGTTTAGAAAACAGGTTTTTGATTGGAAATTGGTCAAGAATGGTTTGGGGTGAAACCTCAGGTACTCCTTATGATCATTTTCACATGTGAGCGGATGCGTGGAAAGTGCATTTTGGTGCGTATGAATGAATGTGGATGAAGACATGTGCAATGATTCATGGGATTACCTAAATGTGTTTGAAATTAAAGGCTTATCCTTGTTTTCTAAATTAGCTTTTAAAGAGGAAAAAGGTTTTGGAAAGAAATTTTGGATTGAAAAGTGGATTTGGTATTTGGAAAGTGGTCTTGAAAGAAAGAGTTTTTGAAAAAAAGGTGGTTTTGAAATCTAAAATGAAATGGGAATTTTGGACAGGAAAATTTTGGTTTTGTTTGTGGCTGTTTGGTTTTTTTGATTTGGTTGTTTTTTGGATGAGGGTACTTTATTGATGTTTCTTCAATTGACATTGGTTTTGGATTGGTGTTATATATGTTGTTCTGAAATGCCTCCCAAAATGGTCCCCAGAGTATTGATGAGTCATGCCTAGTTTTTGGTCATTCCCGGACGTTGTTTGTCCTTCATGGTGATTTGAGCCTGTTAGAGATAGTGGGGTGGCTTGAAGAGGTTGAATGCATATTCAGGGTATTGGGAACTCCCATAGTTGTCAGAGTGCGTGTTGTTTTGGGTCTGTTTGAAGGTCTGACTCTGGATGAATGAGATTTGTTCTCCTCGCCATCCCATCAAGTTGAGATGAAGTTGGATGTTTTTAAATCTCTCTTCGTTCGATGGATTATACCTGAAGAGGTGGTGACGAAGAAAATGGAAGAGCTCATGCGTGTTCAACATGGCCAGCAGACAGTGAAAGCATATGTTGGCCATTTCAAGGATCTTGTGTCTCTTTTTCTGGGGGTAGTGTGGCAGTACTGGATAAATACTTCTCACTTCCTCAGGGGTCTTCATCCAGATATCAATGAATGAGTCCTCTCTTTTAGGGATCATCACTTTTGAGAAGATGGTGCATGAGGTGTTATTAGTTGATTTGGTCTCCAGAGCGCAAACGATTGGCAATCCATCGTATCCAGTTGCTCGTGAAGGTCCCCCATCTGACGCATAGAGTATGTCAGGTGAATTGTTTTCTAAAGAGTTCTCTCCAGTTTCTCTAACATCCAGTTCAACAGACCTTCTAATGGTGTACCGTCATTATGGATGTTTGGGGCATACAAATATTCATGTCATACCACTCCGAAGACGTTCCATCATTGCGGTTTTCTTGGTAATCTTGAGAAGTTTTGTAGGAATAATCTCTTGAAAAAGATGTTTCGACTGAAGAATTTCAATGCCTGACTTTGAGGGAGGTGATGCTTCCACCCTCAGAGCCTCAGCCATTGGTCCTGGAGTGAAGCTCGCGTGCTATGAGGAGGTGTCGGGGGTGGGACACCTCAGATCAGGTTTCATGTTCCGTTTTGGCAACGAAACATTTAATGTCTTTCTGTTCATGTCCTTCCACTGTTAAGGTTTTGGCATTGTTGTAGGTTCATTGTGTCATTGTGAGGTTGGTATGAACGTGTTCGTTTGTAATCTAAACTGTCTCATTTGTCTGATTATGGTGTTCTAGGTCATGTGTTTTTCTGAAAAGTATGTTTGTACCTTGCATGGGTTAATATTGGTTTAGCGGGGATTGTTTGGAGATATAATTGCCTGAAGAGGAGTCTAGGTTTGCAGTTATGCTTGGGTTTACCACTTGGGTTATGTTCTACTCGGAGTTTTCCTCTAGTGTTCGGGCTTTCTTTGGTCTATGTCGAGAGCTCCACGTTTGGAGGAGGTGTTGTTTCGCCCGTGGTATGGAGGTTAGTTTGGATCGGTTGAGAGTTCCCACGTCTCCCACACCCTCTTGGGGTGGTATGTTTGGGTGTTAAAATTTTTGCACTAGATGAGTTCTTATAATGGGAAGGACCCTCTCGTGTTCTCTTGTTCTCTTGTGTTGTTTTTTTCTTTTAGTTTCAACCGATTATGAATTTATGTTTTCTCTATCATTTGAATGGGTGACTTTCTGGGGGCAGAAAGTGTCTGTGGTGGGTAGAATTGTCACACCTCATATTGTGGACACACGACATGCTCATGGGTTATGAAACTTGTCACACCCCGCCCATAGACACCCATGTTTTATTTTATTTTATTTTATTTATTCTTTTCTTGGTCCCGTGACGTTGGGCAGAGTTGTGTTGGATCAAAGTTGGAACGTTCATTGAAGCATTGACGTTTTTTGTGGGTTTCATGATAGTGCGCAGTCACCACACTGCTAGCGGTCACTGCGCATTCGGTCCGGGTGGGTGTGTGGTCATCGCACCCTTAGCGGCGGTCGTGCGTTCGGACCCGGAGAGTGCACGGTTTCCCAACTGTTTAGATAAATAATAAAATTAAATGAATAAATTAAATTGAAAAGAATTTTATAAAATGTTTAATAATAATAATAACAATAATCTATAATATTGTTGTTATTATTATTATTATTATTGTTATTATTATCATTGGATTATTATTATTATTATTATTATTATGTACTTATAATAATATTAGTATTGTTTTTATTTTTATTTATTTATTTTATTTCATTTCATTTTTTTTCTTTTCTTCTTCTTTATTCTTTTCTTTTCCCTATTTCTTCTTTCTTTTCTTTCTTTTTTTCCTCCACGCGTTGTCCCCTTGTCTCCTGGTCCTGCGCGTGACGAGCTCCCCTGCTCCCTCTCTTCTTCACGAAGCCATCCTCCGCCAAGCAGCCCTGCACCGCGCCTGCTCCCAGCGCCCCGCTAGCACCGCGCCACCCTCCTGCTCCTTGCACGACAGCCTCGTCGCCCTTCCGCTGGAGTAACCCCATCGCCCACCAGGCGCCCTCCTTGGCCGCTGCTACCCGACGCCTCAGCATGGATCCCCTCCTCCAGCCAGCGCAGCCAGCGTGATCTCCTACTGCCGCTCCCCTGTCCGCTAAGCCCTGCACTCCTGCAGCACCTGCCGCGTCCCGGCCTCCGCGCTTGCAGCTTGCCCGCTTCGCCAACCGCCCTCCTTTCTCGCTCACCTCCTCGTCCAACGCCCCATTTATTCCTCTCCTGCTTCTATGGCACAGTAGGCCCCCGCTCCCTCCTGCTCCCCATGTAGCGCACAGTACACGTTGTATCCAGCAGCGCCTGCCCGGCCTCCCCCTTCCTCCGCACTGCACCACTCCTCACCCCCTGGCATGCTTCCCAGCAGCTCCTCCTGCATGCCTGCTACCTCGCGCCCATTTTTGGCTCACCCTCTTCCGGCAGTGCATAAGCTCCCACTGACTGCCTGTAGTGGCACCCCGATCTGCTTCCCACATAGCATTCTATGGTCAGCTCATGCTCCTGCTTGCCATCCCAACTTAGTGACCCTGTTGCATCTCGCGTTTGTAGCCTGCCTCCTGCTCTGTCGCACGACATCCACTGCACAAAGCAGCAACCCCATCACAGTCGCCCCTTTCTCCTGGTTGGACAACCCGTCGGGCGCCCTCCGCCGCCCCATGCCACGGTCCAGCAGCCCTCCCTGCTTGGCGTGACCCACTGGCGGCAGTCCGCTCCCCACCTTCCGGCCAGCACGACGCTTACTCTGTCATGCGCTCCGACAGAGCATGCCTCCCGCGTTGCACCTTTCACATCCCCTTGCTACGATCCAGCCGCCATCCTTGCTCGGCCCTGGCTTCCGCCGCTGCCTACCGCTGACCGACTTACTTATATCCTTCCTGTCGGCTGCCTCGCACTACTGATGTCCGGTGGACCTTGCCGCACCCCATAGTCGGACCGCATCCAGCCGCGCACCATCCGCTGTTCCGGCGCGACGCCCTCCGGCGGTTCGTTTCTTGTCACAGCCCCCTGATGGGTATACCCTATTATTTTATTCCCGTTTGATATTTATATTTTAAATACATATATATATGCTTTGGGTTGATTAGATCTTTTATTAATTAATTTTTATTTGGGTTGGCTTGACGTTCTAGGACCCGCGCGGGGCGTTTCTGAGTGAGGGTCATCGCCGCGCTTTGTTTCTGAGGTTGTGTCGACGTCGTGCTTGTCTCCGAGTGAGCGTCGTCTTCTCTCCTGCTTCCGAGTGAGCACCGTCGTCGCACTTGTTTCCACGTGAGCGTCGTCGTCGTTCCAGTTTCCGAGTCAGCGCCGTCATCGTGCCTGGTTTCCGAGCTTGTGTCGTCGTCGCGCCTTAGTCTTCAGGTAGGTCCCCCCCATTTCACTTACCTTTAAATTTAGAATTTATTAATTGCTTGATGTTTTGTTAATTTTAATAAATGATAAATAATATTAGATAATACAATTGTAAATTATTATTTAGTGTGAAAAGAGTCATTTATTTTATACCGAATAATTGGAACATTTTCTTGACGGGCGGACACCCATATTTGAAAGAATGCTCCTTTTTCCTTTAAACATAATTCACGGAATTTCAAATGTACTTTTAGTTTTAAAGATAAATGATTTCATATAAGAAAGTGTTGTGGGCTTTCTTGAAAAATGACGTTTTGCATTAAAAGTTGTGAAGGCCCGTTTGGCACTTTAATAAAATAAATTATTTTGGAAAACCCACTCAGGGGTGACTTTTGGTGTGTGTTGATTATGTGAGCTTTATGTGATGTTTGTGGATCGTGACTGATTGTTTTACATTGTGGACGCACCCCTGTTTATTTCATGTGTTGACATGGGAACCTGGCATAGTGAGTGAATCTTCTGAGAACGATTGATGCACTAGTTTAGATTACGCACTGGCTAGTGGCCCCATATCAGGGGAATACTGAGTTATTGCTGCTATGGGGATTGGGCCCCTCGGTTAGGCCATGCAGGGCTATGCCGGGCGTTAGGGAATTATGACGTCATCGAGTTAGGGCATGTCTTCAGGATGAGTCAGATGTATAGTATGTTCTGGATTGTTCACGATCTCCTAGGTTTGACCCATGTTTCCTTTAGTGTGTATTTGTGTGTGGTGGACGATCGAGAGGTCTAGTTCGGTTGCTGGCCTATGTGCACCACTTTTCCCATTTCTCTTGGTGTGTGTTGTGTGCTATGTGTGGTTTTTCATTGGTTAATAACTGAAGTCTAGTTTTATAAATTGTTTATAGAAAAATGTTTTAAAATGAATTGTATCTATTCCTTTCAAACATTAAACTTGTTTTTAAATTAAAAGGGGCAATGGACTGATACTTGTTTTAGAAATAAAAGTGTGCGTTTGAAAACCAATTTTTTTTTGTATATTTAGTTTAAACCTATAATTGGTAAATTTCTTTATTTAAAGGTAGTGCATTGGGAATAGATATCGGGCTAGACTAATGAGTTTTAATACTCACGCCTATAGTTCTTTTCTGTTTTTAGTGTTTGTACAGGTTACAGCCTGGGTGTGTTCGCCTTGGGTGACGTTTGGTCGTGAGTTGGAGAGTGACCTACAAGGTCACATGGGGATAGTGGTTATCTCTTTCAGTTAGTTTTGATTTCTTTTGTTTTTGTTAGTTACTTTACTTTGTTTATTTATTTGGCACTGCTTTGTTTATTTTCTGCTTCTTTAATTATTTATTTTTATTGGGAGAAATTGTTCCCACTTTCTCACTGTTCATTTCTTGGCACTTGTCGCCAGCCCAGGAGGATCGGGAATGCCTCTCGGGTCATGTCGCGGACCGGATCGGGTGACCAGTTCAGGGTTGACCCGGGTTGGTTCATGACAAAACGATATCAGAGGGAGGTTGGACCCTTAGCGGACCTCGCTTTTCAGAGCACCCTTTGTTATTTGGGATGTCTGGTAGAAGGAGATTAGGACTGTCGGGGCTCAGGAGGTATGTTGCGGGTTGGTGCTTGATCACCACCGCCCGTGACGAGACCTGAGTTACCAGGGGTAGTCTGGGTTTTGAGTCTTTTTCCTTTGATTGTTATGGTTTGAGGGATGATAATGAAGGCGAACTGGTTCATGTTGTGGCCTCACATGGGGTGGTGACCCATGTGGAGTCTAAATGTCTAGTTCAAGGTCCTTTTAGTGATATACCTTACTTGGGATATGGCTCACCACCATGTCTCTAAGTTAGGCATACACACTAGTTCCTCGTTCCGATGGTTTGTTGTTGGTTGTGTTTCGTTTTGAACTCGATGGATGTGTGTGTGTGTTGAAAATGAAAGCGATTTCAAAATAAAAAAAATGGGTTTCTTCCAAATTGTTTTTGAAATTAGTAAAGTGGGTTTTCAATGTGAAAGTGTATTGGTTTGGAAAAACGTGGTATGTGTTTAGATTTGGTAAGGAGAAAAAGTCTTTGAACCTTGGCACTTCTTATGGAGGGTCACACGTGCATGGGTATGTATGGAAAGTGCGTGGGGGAACTTTTTCACAGATGATGTGAGTGGGATTGAATAAACGCACATGTGATGGTTCATAAGGTTCCTTTAAAATTGTAAAGAGTTAATGGTTTTGGAAAAGTGATTGATCCTTGTGTTGTATATGTTTGGATTATGGGCCTATTTACCTTAGCTTGTGTTGTTTCTTTGATTGAGTTTTGGATTGATGCCGGTTTCGATGGTGTTTTCCGTGATAGTCATGAGTATTCCGCCCAGAAAGCCTCCCAAAGTTGTCAATAAGTTATTCTCAGTTCTCAGTTCCTTTTTTGTGTTTCTTGCTTATCGAGGTAGTCTAAGTCTATTAGAGGTAGTGGTATTGTTCTGAAAGATAGTTTGTCTTCGAGTTGTTGGGATCTCCCAGGGTAGTTAAGGTTCGTACCTCCCTAGAGTTATTTGAGGGTTCAGTTCTGGACTAGTAAAGATAAAATGTCTTATCACCGTTAGAGTGTTGGGTGTGATAAATGGTGTTAGATTACCGCGAAGGTTCCCCGCCTGGAAAGGAGTGTGGGATGGAGGAACCTGTCTCAAAGAAACTACCATTTTCGGTACCGGCTCCTAGTTCGTCGGATCGCTCTTTTGTGCGCCACCATAATGGCCAGTCCAGGCATTCTAATCCGTCGTGTTTTATCTCTTTGAAAACGTACGACTATAGTGGTTGTTTTAATCATCGAACGGAAGGAGTTAGAGACCACAAGATTAAAATACCTGGCTGTGAGGCAGAAGATGCTTCAGCTATCAGGGCCCTAGCCACAGGTCTTAGGGTGAAGCTCGCGCACAGTCAGGAGTTGCCAAGGGTGTGTGGAACCTCGGTCTAGATAATGACTTCGGCTTTGGAATGGAAATATCCAAAATTTCCCTTGTTCTATTCTCGTCGCTGTCGTGAGATCATCCTTTGTCGCGGTGGCGTGATGAGCTCTTTTCCCCACAAACCATGCGGTCTTGTCTACCCTCAGTGTGGTTTTTAAGTTGTTTGGACTCTTTGAATGGTGTGGGCCCATGAATAAACAGACCTGTTCTAATTTTGAGTTGGTCTCAGGTGTGTCCGTTATGGAAATGTTCGTTTTGTGAATTTTTTTGGAGGTTTTGAGTTAATTTCTCATCCTCAAGTTGCTGGATTGTTTCATATCAAACTTTTCATCAAGTCTCAGGTGTGTTATTCGGTACGTGTTGGGAAAATGAATGTGTTTTGTTCGGGAGTTCCCGTGTTCCCCCCCCCCCCCCAGGGGATGGTTTTTTCGAGTTTCAAGGGTTTTTGTATTAGTGAATTCGTGTGGTGGGGAGAACCCCCTCACGTTCTCCCCACAATCTCGGGCGGTAGTTTTTCTTGAATTGGTCGGGTGTGACGTTTGTTGGGAATGTCACCCCGAATCTCTCTGTTATCTATGATTTTTTTCTGGGAATGAAATCATGTTGTGTCAACTGTTGGCTTGGTGACTTTCTGGGGGAAAAAGTGTCTGTGGTGGGGAGAATTGTCACACCCCGCCCACGGACACCCATGTTTTATTTTATTTTATTTTATTTATTCTTTTCTTGGTCCCGTGACATTGGGAAGAGTTATGTTGGGTCCAAGTTAGAACTTTCTTTGAAGCATTAACGTTTTTTTGTGGGTTTCATGATAGTGCGTAGTCACCACACTGCTAGCGGTCACTGCACATTCGGTCCGGGTGGGTGCGCAGTCATCGCACCGTTAGCGGCGGTCGTGCGTTCGGACCCAGAGAGTGCATGGTTGCCCAACTATTTAGATAAATAATAAAATTAAATGAATAAATTAAATTGAAAAGAATTTTATAAAAGATTTAATAATAATAATAACAATAATCTATAATATTGTGGTTATTATTATTATTATTATTGTTATTATTATCATTGGATTATTATTATTATTATTATTATTATTATTATTATGTACTTATAATAATATTAGTATTATTTTTATTTTTATTTATTTATTTAATTTCATTTCATTTTTTTTCTTTTCTTCTTCTTTATTCTTTTTTTCCCTATTTCTTCTTTCTTTTCTTTCTTTTTTTCCTCCACGCGTTGTCCCCTTGTCTCCTGGTCCTGTGCGCGACCCGCTCCCCTGCTCCCTCTCTTCTTCACGCAGCCATCCTCCACCGAGCAGCCCTGCACCGCGCCTGCTCCCAGAGCCCCGCTAGCACCGCGCCACCCTCCTTCTCCTTACACGGCAGCCCCGTCGCCCTTCCGCTATAGCAACCCCATCGCCCGCCGGGCGCCTTCCTTAGCCGCTGCTACCCGACGCCTCATCCTGGATCCCCTCCTCCATCCAGCTCAGCCAGCGCGATCTCCTGATGCCACTCCCATGTCCGCTAAGCCCTGCACTCCTGCAGCACCAACCGCGTCCCGGCCTCCGCACTTACAGCTTGCCCGCTCCGCCAGCCGCCCTCCTTGATCGCTCAGCTCCTCGTCTAACGCCCCATTTATTCCTCTCCTGCTTCTGCCGCATAGCATGCCCCCGCTCCCTCCTACTCCCCATGTAGCGTACAGTACACGGTGTATCCAGCAGCGCCTGCCCGGCCTCCCCCTTCCTCCGCACTGCACCACTCCTCACCCCCTGGCATGCTTCCCAGCAGCTCCTCCTGCATGCCTGCTACCCCGCGCCCATGTTTTTCTCGCCCTCTTCCGGCAGCGCATAAGCTCCCGCTGACCGCCTGCAGTGGCACCCCGATCTGCTTCCCACATAGAATTCCGCGGTCGGCTCATGCTCCTGCTTGTCGTCCCAACCCAGTGGCCTCGTTTCATCCTGCGTCTGCAGGCTGCCTCCTGCTCTGTCACACAGCATCCGCTGCACAAAGCAGCAAGCCTGTCACGGCCGCCCCTTTCTCCTGGTCGGCCACCCCGTCGGGCGCCCTCCGCCGCCCCCTGTCGCGGTCCAGCCACCCTCCCTGCTTGGCGTGACCCACTGGGGGTAGTCCGCTCCCCACCTTCCGGCCAGTACGACGCTTACTCTGTCACGCGCTCCGACAGAGCATGCCTCCCGCGTTGCACCTTTCACATCCCCGTGCTGCGATCCAGCCGCCATCCCTGCTCGGCCCTGGCTTCCGCCGTTGCCTGCCGCAGATCGACTTACTTATATCCTGCCTGTCGGCTGCCTCGCACTACTGATGTTCAGTGGACCTTGCTGCACCCCCTAGTCGGACCGCGTCCAGCCGCGCGCCTTCCGCTTTTCCGGCGCGACGCCCTCCGGCGGTCCGTTTCTTGTCACAGCCCCCCCCCCTGATGGGTATACCCTATTATTTTATGCCCGTTTGATATTTGTATTTTAAATACATATATATATTCCTTGGGTTGATTAGAGCTTTTATTAATTAATTTTTATTTGGGTTGGCTTAACATTCTAGGACCAGCACGGGGAGTTTCTGAGTGAGCGCCATCGCCGCGCTTTGTTTCTGAGGTTGTGTCGACGTCGCACCTATCTCCGAGTGAGCGTCGTCGTCTCGCCTGCTTCCGAGTGAGCGCCGTCGTCTCACTTGTTTCCACGTGAGCGCCGTCGTCATGCCTGTTTCCGAGTCAGCGCCGTCGTCGCGCCTGGTTTCCGAGCTTGCGTCGTCGTCGCACCTTGATCTTGAGGTAGCCCCCCCCCCCCCCATTTCACTTACCTTTAAATTTAGAATTTATTAATTGCTTGATGTTTTGTTAATTTTAATAAATGATAAATAATATTAGATAATAAAATTTTAAATGATTATTTAGTGTGAAAAGAGTCGTTTATTTTATATCGAACAATTGGAACATTTTCCTGACGGGCGGACACCCATCATTGAAAGAATGCACGTTTGGCCTTTAAACATAATTCACGGAATTTCAAATGTACTTTTAGTTTTAAAGATAAATGATTTCATATGAGAAAGTGTTGTGGGATTTCTTGAAAAATGTGGTTTTGCGTTAAAAGTTGTGAAGGCCCGTTTGGCACTTTAATAAAATAAATTATTTTTGAAAACCCACACAGGGGTGACTTTTGGTGTGTGTTGATTGTGTGAGCTTTATGTGATGTTTGTGCATCGTGACTGATTGTTTTACATTGTGGACGCACCCCTGTTTATTGCATGTGTTGACATGGGAACCTGGCATAGTGAGTGAATCTTCTGAGAACGGTTGTTGCACTAGTTTAGATTACGCACTGGCTAGTGGCCCCATAGCAAGGAAATACTGAGTTATTGCTGCTATGGGGATTGGGACCCTCGGTTAGGCCATGCAGGGCTATGCCGGGCGTTAGGGCGTTATGACGTCATCGAGTTAGGGCATGCCTTCAGGATGAGTCAGATGTATAGTACGTTCTGGATTATTCACGATCTCCTAGGTTTGACCCATGTTTCCTTTAGTGTGTATTTGTGTGTGGTGGACGATTGAGAGGTCTAGTTCGGTTGCTGGCCTATGTGCGCCACCTTTCCCATTTCCCTCGGTGTGTGTTGTGTGCTATGTGTGGTTTTTCTTTGGTTAATAACTGAAGTATAGTTTTCTAAATTGTTTATAGAAAAATGTTTTAAAAATGAATTGTATCTATTCCTTTCAAACATTAAACTTGTTTTTAAATTAAAAAGGGAAATGGACTGATACTTGTTTTAGAAATGAAAGTGTGTGTGTGAAAACCAATTTGTTTTGTATATTTAGTTCAAACCTGTAATTGGTAACTTTCTTTATTTAAAGGTAGTGCATTTGGAATAGATATCGGGCTAGCCTACTGAGTTTTAATACTCATGCCTATAGTTCTTCTCTGTTTTTAGTGTTTGTGCAGGTTACAGCTTGGGTGCGTTCGCCTTGGGTGACGTTTGGTCGTGAGTTGGAGAGTGACCTTTAAGGTCACACGGGGATAGTGGTTGTCTCATTCAGTTAGTTTTGATTTCTTTTGTTCTTGTTAGTTACTTTACTTTGTTTATTTATTTTGCGCTGCTCTGTTTATTTTCTACTGCATTAATTATTTATTTTTATTGGGTGAAATCGTTCCCACTTGCTCGCTGTTGATGCCCTGGTGCTTGTCGCCAGCCCAGGAGAATCGGGAATGCCTCTCGGGTCATGTCACGGACCGGCTCGGGTGACCGGTTCAGGGTTGACCCGTGTTGGTTCATGACAAAACTGCATGGTAGGAACACAACATTTCCATGGACTTTGTTAGTGCCAGGTGGCACAGTCTGAGCGTGGTTCGCTCAACTGCGCATTCAGCGGAACACGAGCCAGGCAATTGGCCTACTTTTAAAATGAATGAATTTTGTTTTTAATATTTATACTTATTATTATTCTTATTATTCTTTATATCCTAATATTTATATTGTTATTTATATTACTAATATCATTATTATTAATATTATATTATTATTATTTATAATATCATTATTATTATTCTATTATTATTAAGAAAATTAATGATTTTAATGACATTATTATTATTAATGAATTATTAGTATTTTTATTATTACTACTATCTTAATTATTGTAATTTTATTAGTATTATTTTTTGGTTTTGTTATTATTATTATTATTATTATTATTTTAATGAAATGAAAAAAATGCGTTAAGAAACCCTAGTTCTTTCCATACCCACAGCACCACCCTATTGTGGCCTTCTCCAGCGCGAGCTGCTCCTGTGGCTCCTCCTTGCGCCACCTCCATGCTGCACTCGACCCCGGATGCCTCCTCACCGCCTCTGCACTCTCGCTGTCGCAACCCCCTTAGCACCCTGCAGGCCCTCACTGGCCAACCCTCACCACTGCCGCGCTGCCCAACCAGTCTCCCACTTCACCCCCAGGCCCAACACGCGCTGTCGACCCAGCACCCGGCTGCTCCGCGTGCCTCCTCTGGTGCTCGCCACTCCCCGCTCCTGCACTCATGCAACCCGACCTTCCCGGCTCCAGACCTCGCCGACCACGCCACTAGCAGCTGTCAGCCAGCGCTCCATCACCCCCTGCCATCCCTTTCGGTGAGCCCCGCCTCTGTCCAGCAGCCCTCCGGCCGCCGTTCCGGCATCCCGGGCACTCCATACCTTTTTCTTGGTGCTCTGGCACACCCTTCGGATCTCTATCCATCGTTCCGGCTTCCTCCCGCGCTTCTGTGCTGCATTTCCTGAATGCCGCACCTTTGGCAGGTCACATTACGGACATACGTGGTCTGTCCATCCACCGCCTCCACGCACCGTCAAGCGGCACACCAGAAGGTAGACGTGCGACCCCCAGCGGACTTCGTGCCTTAGCGCGCCGCCCCTTCTGACTGGCGCGCGACCCCGTGTGTCGAGCGCATCTCTGCGTCGAGTTAAATTTTGTGACGTGAATCTGTTTTAGTTTATTTTATATCCATGGTTGTCTATTTTGGTTGTTTTGGGGTTTCTTGCAGCGTGTTGGTGGAATAATTCCCCAACGCAGTGGTCTTCAGCTTGCACGTGCATACATGCTTGCGCGAGGTGTGTTACGTTGTCGATTTCGGCATGCATATCGAGGTAGGTCTCCCTATACACTTGCCGTTAAATTTATTATTTATTTATTCCTTGCCTCTTCATTGATTTTCACTAAATTTAATGTAGTATTAAATAGTTCTTTTTAGTGTGGCAACCTGCTGAAAATAGAAGCTGTTTATTTCTTGCATAGTATTATAAGTATTGTTCTTGTATTTTAATTCTGTGTTTTTATTGTGATATTGATGAATGTGTTCTTTATGAGATGTTCAAGTCATTTTGAATTGTGTTTTGAAATAGTTTTGGTGTGTGTAAAATGGCAGCTGTATTTTTTTGGAAAATGCTGTTCTCTTAAAATCATGAATAGAGGAAATGAATGTTTGGCCTTTAAACTTTATATTTGAAAACATTAATTGTGGTTCTTTTTTGATGAAAAATGTTTTCCTTTGTCATGTGAATAAATTTTTGGTTTTCATTTGAGAAATAGTGTTCCTCAAAAAAGTTATAAAAGTCCCATTTGGGTTATGAGGAAGGTTGGTGCATTCGGATATTGGAAAATGGTTTTACGTGTGACACCAATGTGTTTCCATTTTAAAATGCTAATTTGAGTTTCTTAAATGAGGTTCTATGTGTGTTTCTGGTTTTCAACGAGATGGAATGTGTTGCATATTTTGGAAATGTTTTTATATTAAATTTTTTTTGAGGCCAAGTTGGATCTTTAAATAAAAATGGTTTCATTTGAAAACCCTCCTTGGAATGGGTCCTCAGCTTATTGGTTGATGAAAGATGGGGGTTACCTTGGCTTGGGGATTCCCTTTTGTGATAATGGTTTAAAGGCGAGGTCCTTGTTCCTTGGGGTACTTGGGGGTGTTTTATTAGTGTGTATGTTGATGGTGTAAGATGATGATGTATTTGTTGAATTGCTTGACTATTATTTGTTGACTCACCCCCTTTTTAGTACTTGGCATGGGAACCCAGAATAGTAAGTGAATCTTCTGAGAAAGATTGTTGAAGTAGTTTATATTATGCACTGGCTAGTTACCCCGTAGCAGGGGAATACTGAGTTATTGCTGCTATGGGGATTGAGCCCCTAGGTTAGGTCGGGTAGGGCTATACCGGGCATTAAAGAGTTATGACGTCATCGAGTGTAGGCATGCCTTCAGGATGAGTCACATGTATGGTATGTTCTGGATTATTCATGATCTCCTAGGTTTGACCCATGTCTTTTGGCTTTATATTGTTAGTATTGATCAATGTAGTGTTTGTTTTTTTATAGCTGCATTGCCCTTTACATTGTGGTTTCTACAGTTCCTTTTGGTACTTTGTTGTTTTTGTGAAAATGGCTTTAAATGAAAATGTTTTATTCTCATTGTGTAAAATATGAAATGTAGCATTACTCCCCTTTTGAAAATTCTATTGTAACTAATGAAAGGAATCAAACATTTGAAAATGAATAAGGGCAATGTTTCATGTTTTGTTTTCAAGTGAAATATTTATGAGAGCATACTTTTATACCTTATAGTTCAAACCTGGATTTTTAAATTCTTTATTTATTGGCAGTGCTTTGGGATTTTTTTTTGGGCTCACCTACTAAGTAATTTTTTTCCTCGCACCTATATTTGACCATTTCCTCTATAGGTTCCTTTGTTCAAGTTTCTTGGTTTGTGCCACTCAGTGTTGGAGCGAGGTTGTTCCTTTGTTTGGGTGGTGACTTGTGAGGTCACGTGGAGGTACGTTGGTCGCGTGGCTTTTATTTTATTTTTGTTGTTACTGTTTTTCTGTTTTTTTAGTTTCTATTCTGTTTTGATCCGTGTTTTTTAGGGCTAAATTCATTCCCAACGATTAAATCCTGATGCCCAGCACTAGTTGCCAGCCCGGGGGAATTGGGAATGCCCTTTGGGCCATGCCGCAGACCGGCTTGGGTGACCGGTTCGGGGTCGACCCGGGTTGGTTCGTGACATACCTCATCACCAATTTCTACTCCCAAATATCATATAATTTCCTTATGTACTTATATATTACACAAACTAAGGGAATAATTTTAATGTACCTGATCTGGTAATGTAAATCCATATTATAGACTAGTTAGTCAATAATCGACTTATTGAGTTTTATATAAAAATCATCCACAACATTCACATGGGATGAGTCTGGTGGATACATCCTCATTATGGAAACATGAAAAAAATATTGGATTGATTTAAAATTTATTGGTCTGCCAAATAGATATTCCACCTTTTGGGGTCACTCCATTATCTCAAAGCGACAGACAAACGTCAGTTCCAACAAATCCTTCTTACTCAACCGACGATGTCCAAAATGAAGTGTAATTTTTAAAAAACCCAAATGACTAACCTCATACTCTACAATCTAATGATACTAGTCTTTATAATATTTTTTATTGTTATATGATATGACCAACCTAAACGTGATTGAATTAACCTTTTCTATCATCTAATTAACAATTAATTTCATAGACAATTACTATAATCCCATCTCAATGTAAAATAATGGGGATATACATGGCCACCAAAACAGTGCTTAATGGATTCCATCTTTATCAAGCCTAAAAAAATATTGTATTTGGTAAATTTAAAGTGTATGATTTTATTCCCATGAACCATAAATTTAATGCACACATGCCCTGGTTATATAATTAAGAATTTTGATTTATATTTTTATCATTCCATCCATAAAATAATGATAAGGTATACTAAATTTAAATTGGTAACATATCACCTTCTGAAAATATTTTTTGAATATGGTTGAAAACCTTGGGTAGCTATTAGAAACTAGGTTTTTAATGTTCTCAAGACAAACACATTCATCAAAAATATGAGTCACCACTCATCGATGTAAAGAATACATGTCCCCTAACCTCTTCCTCTCCCAATATCAACTCGTCAAACACCATTTTTCAGTTGATTCTATCATATCTTATGTCAGTGATTTTATTCTCAATGTATCAAAAACAAAATTATCATTCCTAATAGTGTACGAAATATCAATATCAAAATTATGATGATACTCAACCAAGAATAACTGTAGTAAGTTAATATCCCTTTGATTAAAAGTATTTTTAATGTTATTATGATCAAAGTACACTTTAAACTGATTCCAAAAGAGATATCAATACCATATATTGAGTTAAAGTACTACTGATTCCATATAAAAGTCATTATTATGGTAGTTATTTTCATTAGGGTGTAATTGGAAAGAGCCATTGGCCACCACATACTTCCCATATATCAGGATACTTCCCACAACCCAACCAGAAGCATCACACAAAACATCGTAACCTAAACCTGGTTTCGAAAGAATGTAATTTGATGTTAATTAAATGTTCACATTAATTAAATGAAATTATCTTTGACATTAATCCATCCATTCAACAATGAAGCCCTTATGTTATGAAGCTATCTTTGAAGATTCGTGATTGGATAAATAAAAAAACAAAATTAAAGAGAAAAATAGATGAATATCCAGATCAAAAACACGTTTTTTAGATTCTCCCTAGCCATAAATGCTTGTATCTTTTCCGAATCTTCTTGGAATTAACTCTTAGATATTAGATGTCAATTAAAATACACTTCTTATATCTAAAATGCAAATTTTCAATGATTACCAAAAATATTATGTTCTTTAATGTATAAAATAATAATATCCAAATGGTCTACATGATCATATATTAATAAAGAGCATATAAAAAATATCATCAAATAACACACACAAATGTGTTTAAGAGTCGTATGAAGGATTCAGTTCATCTAAACAAAAAATATCATATGAGAATTGGTGTGACTAAATGGAATATCCATGAACTCAAAATAAGTATACCAACTCTTAAAAAACATATTCGGTATATCATATTCTCATAATATGAACTGGTGGTATCTTGAATGATCATTAGTCATTGAAAACCATCAATCACCTTAATGTTGGTAGAAATGATAATCAATACTATAAAGATGATATTTTTGTTTAACAGTTAGATAATTCATCTTTTTTTAATATAAACATGGTTTCAAAATCCTGGATTTTTTATATTAAGGGACAACACGTGATTTCAATAGTGACAAGCTAGGAGGAATGAATCTGAGACCCTCTAAGTCCAAAAATTATACCTTAAGTTCCATAAACATAGTAGGTTTCATTCAAGTTGATGGAGTAAAAATTTTAATCTTATCATGGACCTGGTAAATAGAAAACATAACCTCTATCTTTGATGCTAAAATAGAAAAATCATGCAAAATGGTCATGCGAAGTTAGAACGAATGATTTATAGACTGGCAGATATGCTTCGAGCTTCTTTAATGGACTACCAAGGAAGTTGGGATCAACATCAATCATTAGTTGAGTTTTCTTAAAATGAAAATTTTCATTCTAGAATACAGATGGAACCTTTTGAGTCATTGTATTGGAATCAGTGTCCAACTCATTAATTTTGGGATGAGGATAGGGAAAGGATGTTGATGGGATGAGAATTAGTCGAGGAAGTGGCTAATAAAGTGAAGATGATCCGGAAACACATGAGGAGAGCAGAGAAGACATAAAATTTATGCATATAACATGAAGAATGATTTTCTTGTAAGGTAGGTGATTATCTTTTTCCTAGGATCTCACCCTAGAAATGTGTTATGTGTTTCGGTAAGAAAGGGATGTTGAGTCTATAGTTCAATGGATCATAATAATCCTACATAAAGTTAGACCGATTTCTATCTCAGTATCTTTCCAATCTAGTTTATCATAGGTACACAATGTTTTTCTTGTTTCGATATTGATAAATTTTGTACTAGATTCATCTCATATCTTTAGCCCAGAATTAGTTCAACTAGAAGGGAACCGTTATTAGGAAGAGAAACCTATTCATATTATTGATCTTAGAGAGGAAGTAATGTTTAATAAGTTAATCCACTAGGTAATGGATTTGTGGAAAATCACTTGGTAGAAGAAACAACGTGGGAATCTGAAAAAGATATGAGGGTAAAGTACCCTCACTTGATTAATAATTAAATAAAATTGTGAGTACTCAATTTCTAAAAGGTGGGGAAAATGTAACATCGAATGGTTTTAAAAATTAATTGAAATTCATGAAATATTTTTTTATGTATATAGTTATAACAATCCATTAAACTTAATTATGCACCTTTTATGATTTGAATTTAAAAAAAATAGTCATCTACAATTTTTATCAGAATGTTATTTTGATTCTGATAAAAACAAATTTTTTTGGTGAATAGTAATATTCCCTTATGAATAGTATTATGACCTTTATGAATAGTAATTAACCTTATTTTTTTATATTTTAATGGCTATATGACTATGAAAACTTGATTATTTTTTCAAGGTGATATAAAATTACTTATTGTTTTAAAATTGTTAATTTTTGAATAAAGTATTATTTTATTTAGATATTAATTTTTCAAATTTAGAAAATTATATTCAAAAAATAGATTACATTTTTTAATTCTACTCATAAAAACATGTTGAGGGTGATTTTATATGATTTTTCAAAAATTCTGGATTTTTTTATTAATAGTGAAATACTATAAAATATCATATATACTATTATGAGTTTAATATACTATTTATGACATCATGAATGATGTAATCCCATTAGGTAAGAACTCATATTCTCTCTAAACTATTGGGGACACATTAATCAAGACTATTTATAGTCTCAATCAAAAATAATAAAATAATGATTAAAATAATGTAAAAATCTTCCTCTACATAATAAATACCAACCACTCCTGGTCTTCCTCCCACACCTCTGAAGCCTTGATCCTTTCTTATGTTCTGCCAAATACTCCTACCAAGACCCTCCCAAATGTCCCAGACCTGCTGGTCCCATATATTTTTAATTTTTATTTTCATGTATAAATAACCATGCGTGTGATTTTATGGACATGCCACATAGTTAGGTGTAATTATGAAAATTAAATATGTTTGAAATATATTGATCCTATATGGGTTTCATGGATTTTCTATATAGTAAAATTTACCATGCACCAATCTCTCAAAGCCCTTCTGTCTATGGTTTCAAAAATTTCACTAGGTGGCAGTACATTGTGAACTAAACACGGTCCCCTTTTAGAAGACCATGTTTGGATACATGAATTCCTAGGGTAAACCATATAGTTAACCTTAATCATTATCCATACATTTATATCCCATGGGCTTTAAAAAAATTATATATCCTCCAAAAATGAAAATAAAATGAATGAATTAACCAATTAATGGTCAAAAAGGGTCATAATGTACCTATAATAATGAAACGAATGATAATATCACACCACTGTTATTGATTTTTATCCCACATATGTTCTAATGGTTTTTGAATTTAAACATAAGTGGGACACTGCTACCTCATCACCAATTTATAATCCAAAATATCATATAATTTCCTTATGTACTTATATAGTACACAAACTAAGGGAATCATTTTACTATACCTGGCCTTGTCTTGTAAATCCATATTATTGACTAGTTAGTCAATAATTGACATATAGAGCATCATATAAACATCCTCCAATACAATCACATAGGAATAATCTTGTCGATACATACATAATTTGGAACCATAAAAAACATATTGGATTGATTTAAAATTTGTTGGTGTACCAAATAGATATTCCACCTTTCTCAGTCACTCCATTATCTCGAAGGGACAAACAAACATCAGTGCCATCAAATCCTTCTTACTCAACCGACGATGTCCCAAGTGAAGTGTAATTTGGAAAAAACCCATATGACTAACCTCAAACTCTAGAATATAATGATGATAGTCTTCATAAGAGTTATTATTGTTCTATGATATGACCAACCTAAACCTGATTGATTGCACTTTTTCTATCATCTAATTAACAATTAATTTCCCAAAAAAAGACTATAATCCTAACAAAAGATAAAATAAGGGAGATATAGATGGCCAACCAAAAAATTCTTAACGGATTCCATCTTTATCAATCCTAGAAAAATATTTTATTTGGTAAGTTTGAAAACTGTATGATTTTATTCGTATGATCCATAAATTTAAATCATGCATTCCCTAGTTATATCATTAAGAATCTAGATTGCTCTTTTTATCATTCCATCCATCAATGAATGATAGGGTATATTAAATTTCAATTGGGAACACATCACCTTAAAAAACGTATTTTTGAATATGATTGAAAAACATGGATAGCTATCAGACTCAATCATTGAGGTGACCTGATGAGGTATCATAATCAACAAGACATACTAGTACCCTATTTATTCATCTTTATTCATCTCTATGAATGGAATTTAATTATATTGTTTCATAAGATGATAAATGATCGATAAAAATGAGTCATTTCTCATTAGAATTCCATGAAAAAACAATGATAATGTTTTTGGAAAACACATCCCTCTTCCACACCTGAATAGGAAATGGTTTCTAATCACAAAAAGGTATTTGGAGTTCCAATATAATTTTCTGGAATGTGAGAAACTGTGATTACAAATATTCACTTAAACAAAACATACCTAAACACCAATACTAATATCTCATGTCATGATTAATCTTAGTGACCCAAAGGTGAACAGAGCAACATAACAGGTGTCCATAGTCAATCAAATACTTTCATAGAGAAATCAAAATAATATACCTTCTATGGAAGAAAAAAAGCTATAATGAGAGATCAAGATAAATCACCTGAGGTATCCCCACCATAATTTATTTTATCCTATGAAATGAAGCACTATGTTTTTAATGTTTTGAAGACAAACACATTTATCAAACTCTCAGTCATCATTCAACAACATAAAGAACACCATTCCACCAACCACATACTCTCCTAGACTCAACTCATTACAGACCGTTCTTCAACTAATTCCATTATATATTATGTGGGTGATTTTATTCTCAATGCATCAACAACCACATTACCATTCCTAATAGTGTATGAAATATCAAAAATAAAATTATGATGATACACAACCTAGAATAACTATTGTAATTTATGATCCCTTTGAGTAAAAATAGTTTGAATGTTATTATGATCAAAGTACACATTTAACTGATTCCAAAAGATATATTGTTACCATATATTGAGTTGATGTATAACTTCTTCCAAAAAATTCATGATAAGAGTAGTTATATTCATCAGGGTGTAACTGGCCTAAGCCATAGGCCACCACCTATTTCCCATCTATCAAGAGACTTCCCACAACCCAACCGGAAGCATCACATATAACATCATAACCCAAACATGGTTTCATATGAATAGAAATTGATGTTAAATTAAAACACACATTCATTACATTAAATGATCTCTAACATTTATCAATCCATTCAAACATGAAACCATTATGTGATCAAGCTACCATAAAAGATGCAATATTGGAAAAATACAAAACAATATTATAGTATCTTGAAAAATAGATGAATCTCTAGATCTCAAACACATTTTTTAGATTCTACCTAGTAATTAATGTCTGTATATTATCTTAATCTACTAGGAATACAATCTCAGATATCAGATATCCAAGAAAATACACTTCTTATATCTAAAATATACATTTTCAATTATTACCATAAATATTATGTTCTTTAATGATTCAAATAATAATATCCAAATGGTATATATGATCATCCTCTATTAAAGAGTACACACAAATATCATCAAAGAAGACACAAAAATGTGTTGAAGAGTAGTATGAAGGATTCAGTTCATCAAAACCATAAATATTATATGAGAACTATTGTGATTAAATGGCATATCCATGAACTAAAAATGCCTATACCAAATCTTAAAAAATTTATTTTGTATATCATATTCCCAGAATATGAACTGGTGGTAACCTAGTCGATAATTAATCATGGAAAATCATTAATCCCCTAAAAGTTGTTATAAATGATCATAATTACTATGAAGAAGATATTTTTATTTAAAATTTAGATAATTAAACTTTTCATCATATAAATATGGTATCAAAATCATGAATTTTTTATTTGAAATGATAACTTGTGACTTCAATAGTGAAATTCTTGGAGGAATGAATCTCATACCCTCTAGGTCCAAAATTTAGACATTAAGTTCAATCAAAATAGTAGGTTCCATTCAATAATATGGAGTAGAAATTGCAATGTATCAAACCTAGTAAAAAACTCAAAACACTCATTGTATTTTTAGTTTATAAATGGAATTAAGATTGGCACATAAGATACCTCAATTAATAAACCAATTATGGGTTCCCTAACACATATCTACCCAAGAACCAAAAACAGAATCAGACATTATTAACAAACTTTAGGCTGAGCATTCCTCTTACCCAAAATTTTAGTTGACTATTTTAACTCAACTAAACTAGAAACCCAAGTTGGACCATCATGATAGTGTTGTATAATAAATATTATAGAAATAAGTTCTCAATATTCCAAAAATAGACATACAAATAGAGTATAATGTTGAATAAAGGGATATAATAAGATCTATATGATCCAAAAAATAGAAATGTTGACAGAAACGTTGAACTATAAAAATAAAACATGACTGAATATAACCAATCTCCCCCCACCAAACTATACTACAATAATTTTTTTGATGGTGACAAAAACCACCATGTTATATTTCATCTTTCACGTTACTATTATCCTAAAATAAAATTTCTCTTACCTTCCAAAAGAAAATTTTGGATGTGAGAAAAAATCCAAGTAATAAATAAACAAGGATTATAAACAAATTATAATACCTAGAATTTGTCACCTCAAGATTTTAAAATAAAAATAATTTTAAAAATAATTTTTACAAATCCATACACATTTATTAATTCTTTAATTTTGTATTCCTAAAAAGAATCCAATTTATAAAGTCAAAAATATTACACATGTATGTGATAAAATTGGAAATCAAATTCATTCTCCAAAATTTATGAATGTAATCACGTATCCCTGAATTAAAACATCATACAATATCATGTGATACATACTCATGTAATAACAAGTGAGAAACTATCCATGAAAAAATCTATCATGTGATAAAAGACCTTAAGTGTATAATCACACCATATTAGTCCCTAAACAAAAAGAATATGTACTGTAGAAAAAAGAAGGCTAATGAAGAAATATGTTCCCACCAAAAAACTATTGAGACCTTCAACAGTCTATCGATACAAAAAAATAACCCCTAGTGGTTCCACACATACCAGGGTCACCTATATACATTTTTCAATGCACAAAATGTTCTTAATGCTCTTCATTTCATAAAATACACATCAAAACAATAATTAAAATTTATAATAAATTTTCAAATCCAATACATACATCATTTTATTTGAAAATTTATTCCAAATTCAAAAACACCATTCGTAAATCTAATTAGACACATGGTTTGTAAAACCCCATTTTAAAATAAAAATACATTTAAAAACATATTTCAATACAAGTAATCCATTGATACCGCATATCAGATAAATTAAATAACTAACCCAAAATAATTTTACAATAAATAAAATAGCATCATTGGATTATCTTTTTATATAATCACTGACATCATGAAAGGTGGTAGAACTATTCAACATTGTCATTGGTGATCGGGGAAGAGTAAATTAGGTCCTCATGATCCTACATCCTCAAGAAACATATCTATCATATGTAATATCCCATTGGTTTGGAATACGTATCCACTTAGGTTTACAAAAGATAAAAGTATAATAGATCTAGTGAGGATATTTTAAGAAGACTATAATCTTGAAAATAAATAGAATATAAAATGATATGATCCATCAAGAATGATGGAAATCAACCATTTATCACATGATATAAGTCTCTAAACCCCTTCAGATGTTTTAGGTCATTCCAATATGTTATTAGGGGTTCATTAGAGGATAAAATATAACCCCATTTGTTTAATTAATGATTCAGATAATTAAAAACCAATGTGTATGATTTTCTAGAGAGGATTCTTAATTTAAAGTAATAGTGATCCCAATATATATTTTTTTGGGGAATCATAGTTTGGGAACATAGTAACATTAATCATGATCCTACCCTACATGCCCCCTCTATCTATTGGAAGAATATTTTCAAAGGGTGTTGCACTATTTGGGAAAAAAATGTTCCCCCTTCTAAAAGTCTATTCAAGGAAACACTTTTTTCTTAGTCCAAAATGCATATTTTCTAGAAACCATTTACCAACCGCATACATCCCCTTGGGATTCCAAATTGCTTTAAACCACTCAAAATGACCCTCAATTAAATTTTGGACTAATGGAACGTCAAAAAAAAGTCAGTAAAATTCCCTATTTAATTGATGGAATGTCACATATATCATATATTTAAATTTGGAATAATTTTAAATAAAATAGAAAACACATGGTCATGTTTTATACATATACATTGATAACCACCTTTTTTTCTTAGACAATATACCATGAAAATGTGATGTTTTGGTAATACTAAAATCTATTGTACAGAGAGAAGGAATATTTTAAGGTATAAATTTATTTATTTTATGATCTATATTCCTCAAAATGCACAACGGGGAGTGGAGATAAGGTTCCCTTTTATATCCTATGAGAGCGGCACATATGAAAAAATGTAATGTATTAAATTACAATAATTTTTTTTAATTAAAATGATTATATATTATTATAATTTATGTCGTGATGATGATGTGTCTAAATACCCTAATCCTAAAATAGAGGATAATTTTTCATTATTTTTTAACCCATATATATTACTTTACCCCCCCCCCCCAACAGCCCATTTGACAATAATCATGATATCCTATATTTTTTAAAATTAATTTTCAATTATGTCACAATATATAGTCCTGATACCTGTAAATGGAAAAAAAATAAAATCTAAATCATATCCCATTCACTTGTAAATTTGTATGTTTTTTATGAATTGAATGTCATTAAATACGATATGTTATTATAAAATATCAATATTGCATTTTTTTTAAAATACAATAAATATTATAATATATTATGTCCATTAATTATGTATAATAGATCCAAAAGTGAATATATTTTATAATAACAATGATATTGTCATTATATAACTATACAGTCAAAGTTTTATTTTTTTAGATTCAATTATAAATCTTATGTTCTAGTTGTCCCCATAGATGATTAATTTGGATATTATCCACTATAATGACTTTAAATGTATTAAAGTGTTATAATTTTATTTGAAGGTTTAAATTGAATAAAAAGTGAAAAGGGATGAATATTTGGACCATTTATCTTTCTAATTTTCTACATTCAGTATTTTTACACTTACCAAATAATTTAGTAAATTACTACTAAGCCCAGAAATCTGTATTGTATTATTTGGAACATTTATAAGAAAATTGACACCTTAATCAACATGAAACCAATTTAGTTAGTATATAAGAATTTAAAATACCCATTTTATGTAATATTTATTAATAAAATTATTATAAAACTATAACATACCATGAAAAATATCAATTTTTCCAATTTCTGAATCATTCACTTTCTTTTTATACTACTTGATGATGAAATGTTTTAGTGTAGAATATGAATTTATGGTAATTATTTAATCAATAAAAATTAAAAAATTTATAAAATGAAAATAAATCAATCATTTTTCTTATAAAACATTTAAAGTGATCATATATATTTCTGTATCACTTCTGAAAAATATTAGAGATATTAATAAGTAGGAATGTGGAATATTTAACTGTATATTTTAATTAAATATAACAAAGATAAAAAATATATTTAACTTTAAAAAATGAAATATAAATAATTTATGATGAAAATTGATGAATAAAAACAATCCAAGGAAAAAAATTATTGTTAAATTAATATGAAGCACTGCCTCTTTATATTTAATCCTTAATAACAAGAGTTACCTTAAGCATGGTTAAGAATTAAATATGGGTGTTATTTATATTAATTGAAAAATAAAATTATTATATTTAATAAATATGGTCCTATTTACAAATAATATAATATATTCATTGCATTATTATATATAATTAAATAGATTAAATAGATTTATTTTAAAAATGAAAACACAATGAAACCTGTTTAAAAAATCTCAATTTAATTTATTAAAATGTTATTGTACCAAATTCAACCAAAATATGATTCTCATTGACATAACTGTATTATTCAAAAAATAATTGAAATTAATTTACATTGAACCCATTTTTAAACAAAATATTATATTTTTAAATCTTGAAACAAATTTATTTTTTTCAATTTAAATCATTACTCATAACAATTCTGTAAGAAATCAATCATTCAAGGAAAACCCCAAAAAATAAATCTAAGATAATTTTTCTATGAAGATTATATAAATAATAAATTTTATAACAAATAAAATTTTCAATATTTCAAGAATTTATTTATAATATTAACTGAAATTTAAAAATAAATCACTTTGTTGACAAAAATTTATTATGTTGAATAAAATGACATTACTAAAAAATTAGTTGTCATATACATATATTTTTCAACAATGTTTTATTTACCATGACCATAATTTATATTTCAAAACCTGGTTACATAAATTCATACCATTCAAATAAATACTTATACTATAAACATTAGAAAATATTATTATATCATGGTTTGTCAAAGATCTAAGATTCATGTCTTGAATGTTATTGAACAAAGATTTATCTTAAAATCTAAGGGTCTTGTATTCTCCCTCATTTATAAATTGAATCCTTAAAAGATGATATTATTCTCATTAATGAAGGTATTTATATTTGAGAATTATTATTTATTAAACCACATCATAAAAATATTTGATAAAACATCATCATTAAATGAATAAAATAGAAACATAAAGGTCCTATGTAACATCACATAACCAGGTTTTTAAATCATATAACAAGCATTGGATGTGAATATATGGTTGTTAAGGATAAATGTAACACCTATAAGATGATGGATAGTGACAAAAATATTAGACACAAAAAATTAAATCTACATTATTAATTTGTGGGAAAAAAATATGTTAATGAATATAGTAAATGACCACTGATTCGTTAAATATTATTTTATTAAAATAATATTTTTCCAGGATTTGATTCATATATTTGAGGAATTTGATTAAAATTTAGAATAAAAAAAAAATGATAGTATAATAAAATGAATATTATAATTTCTTGATTTAATAAATTTCCTACACAATCATATCATTTCCTAAAAACATTTAGTCTTCACAATTAATTTTTCTTCCAACCTGGATCACTAACATAAACTTCTAACGTATCACATAAAATTGAAATGTTAAAAAATATATATAATATCATTATAATTTATGAACAATAGAAGATTATTAGGTAAATTAATGAGAATCACAAAAAAATACAAACCTTAATGTGATAAAATTGAATCATTTTACTCCAAAATATCCATAATTACACACAAATATTTAATAGAGATCATTAGATAAAAAAATCGATATAAATCCAAAATTTCATTAATAAAAACAACAATAATAATTTTTTACCATCAAGAGTGATCATATATAATTCATCTTACATCCATAATAAAATTTATTATATTATTCATATATAATACTCCATGTTAAATCACATGTCAAACCTAATTGTTAAACCTCAACCCAATTAAACATATTCAAAAATATCTTTAATCACTATTTGAATGATATTTATAATCTTATAATTTTTTTGATACTAATAAAGATATCATGAATTACACTTACATACTTTATTGAATGATAATTCTTTGTTTGACCTTGTATATCTCTAAAACCATCACTTTTCAAAAATTTTAATTTTCAACATTCATGATTACCAATATCCTACAATAAAAATGACCTTAATAAATGTAATATCAAAAACTATATTTTAAAAATATTATAGACCTCATTATATTATTCTGGAAAAATCTCTTTAAATGTTTCATGTCACCTAAAATCCCCATTACATGAACCCTTAATAGAAAAAAATTGTCAATGATTACAATATAATCACTACATAAAAAAATAAAATACACTTCACTAATGGTCACATAAATTACATTATCATTAAACACCCAATCAATTCTTCAGTTTTCAATGCTACATAATTTAATTTGACATCTATTTATCTAAACATATCATTGTTCTCTCAACATCATGATTCTGTTATGGGTTATCAATCCATATCATATATCTTAAAATATTTATTTATTGTTATGTATGTTTTGATATCCTTAAATAAAAACTATTTTAGATAAACACATAATTTTTTTCCTGGATCATATAACATAATTGTTTAATACCAATACATAAAAAACACAATCATTTCATATCAATTATTTTCCTAAAAATGGTCCTCCATTTTTCTATGAGTTATCCCATATATTTTTTCATTATATTTGATATTTAATATATTCTTTACATATAGTAAATTGAAACATAAATGGTATATAATGTTGAATTTTAAATCCATCAATCAATAAAATCCATTTAATATTTAAATTACTTACAATATGGCCAAATTTTTCACACATAAAACACATTCTAATTCATCTTATACATTTACGATGCAATTCATTCTCAAGGATAAGAATTCAAGAGGCAAAATTCTATTTTTTATAGTTAATTTCATTTCAATATCTTCTCTTTTAATAGTATTTCATCACCTTTCCACATCCAAGTGACGTGATAACTTCAAAATCATATATATACTGTATTTTTTTTTATTTTATTGTAATAATCCATCATAAATCGTCTTCTCCTTTCCCTTTTATTGAAAAAATGATAATTTCATCTATAAAGTGTTGATATATCACCTTCGAGGATGACATGTTTTCATTTTCCTTTACCACATTCCATGGTGGAACTAAAATCATTATAATGGTTGAAAAAAATATTTTTTATAACCAATTTTATATGTTTATGTAACTTATATAAGTTATATTAAATAATAATACAAAATAAGTATGTTGTGATAAAAACCACCAAATTTCTATAAACGGTTATCATTGAAATTTTATCTAATAAATAATAAACATATCATGAAAAATAATATACAAGACTAAATAAAATTCATTATGTTATTTAATAATATATAATATCAATTTTATAAATTTATCCCATTTATTTCATGATCTTATAAATATGAATACAAGTGAACAGATCATGAAAATCAAGAAAACGAACACTAAAACTCATTATAATGGCTATAAAATAACATAATAAAATTAAAATAAATAAATTATAAGTATAAGGGGAAATTATTTAGTATTTAAGGAATGTAATTTTATTATCAGATATATTAAATTTATGAAATCATATAGACATAATTTAAGGGGAATCATGCACCCAATTTCCTTTATTTAGACTTTTCCACATTCTTCCAAAATTTCATTGTGGATTTTTGTTTAATATTACTCAAATATAATTTCATTTTCATAAAAATTTAATTTTTGGGATATAAATTCTTCTAATATTATTTTATGAAAAATAAAATGATTTTTAAAAAATAACTTCTCTTTCTAAAAACACATATTTTACATCTATTAGGATGGGTTATTCATAAATCTATATTTATTATTATTATACCAAGTATGTTGTTATCTTTTTATTTTTGTAACCAAATGTTTTATTCATAAAATCATGATTTTTTAAATTTTCATGAAACCCATTTCCTCTCCAATATTAATTTTATATCTATGATTGATATACATTCTATGTTGCATGAATGATTATGTAAATTTTATGATATGACAGGTGCACCCTAAATAATATATCCCTCCAATGATTTGAGTAATGTGATGAATCTTAAGAGATAATTTGAAACATTAGTGATCATTATTAAATATTTTTTCTAGATAATGATGTTGTGATTATTATGCACATATGTTATTCATGAACATGATGATTACATTCCTCACAACTATGCTTGGTAGTTGACCTCTATGATTTTTTGTTTCATTATTATACATTTTAAAATTCAATGACATTATCTAATTCTTCATATCATGATTATGATAATTATCACATTCTTATGTTACAATTTTAATGTTTATTATCACTCATGTTATATTGATTCATGTTCTTATCTATCCTCTTATTGGGATTTTAGCTCAACAATTTCATTTTTTTATATCCTCAATTGATTTCTAGTAATAAAGAGAAAACAAGGACCAATATAAATCTATAGAATATGTAATTAAATAATTTTTTTATTCTGTAAATATTATGATTTGTCTAAATTTTCCAATGTCACTAAACATTTAGATCCTTATTTTGGAACCCTTTTATATTGTTTGTCCTTAAAATATTTATTAATCATGTATGGATGGTAGGGTCTAAATATATGGTATAATATAATGGTTATCTTAATTTTGAAATTAGGATTGGTGAACCTAATCGAAAAACCTCAGTATGAGAATATGTATATGAAATAACCCAATAATATTTTATAGAATAATTAAAAACATAGGAACCCTGCAAGATATTATATTAAATTTAATTTAACAAAGGAATAATTTATTTTTTTAGGAATTTTGTAATTTTTGAATATTGTTTTATTCAAACCATATCAATTTAAAAAAAGGAAGTGCACTAGGAGAAACCATGCCAATAATCTATGTAAGGGATAATTCGATGATTAATTGAATGACATCACCAATTCCTCGTGAGGTGGTGTTAAAAATATTATGTTGATGCTAACCCAACTATCTCTATAAGTAAAAAATAAACAAAAAAATTTGGAACATCATCATTCACCTAAGATGGAGAAAATTGATATAATGTTTTATGAGGTAGTGACCACAAACATTTAGTGGATCTTATGATAAACTGGTCATGAAATAGTGGGTCAAATCAATAGATATGTTATTTTTATATTATTTGCTATTTTGAGATGTAGAAGTTGACTCTAGAAAATTAACATTAGGATTGATTGGTCGATCAATAGTTTGTGTTGATTTAGAACACCAATTCTAATGATGAAATTTAAGAGACTGTGTTGGAATATTTTATAAAAATATTTCATAAAATAGATTTCCCTTGAACTAATTGGAATAATATGAAGAAATAATTCATAGATATGAAGAAAAAGGAAGTAGAATCTATCACACCATATGATGAATTATATAATGGATTTCATGGTATGCCTAGGTATTGTTTTCAACAATTATAGAAAAATGGATAGGTTATTTTTTGGATTAAAACCACACCATCAAAATTGCCTATAAATTTGAGACATTGGATGTTATGAAGAAGTTTTCATATGTTCTATAAAAGAGTATATTGAGTTTGGATAATGGTCCCATGGATATTTATATCAGAAATGAATAATGGATTTACATGTTTAAGGATCCAAAGAATAACATGTAATGAAAACTCAACCACTAACATGTTAAAAATGTGGGAATAAGATTCATGGTATCTACCTCAATGATATACAGAAATGTTTCATGTTTGGGAAAAATGGACACAAATATCATTAATTTAAAAGAGAAATGAGGAAGCTAGAAAAATGTGGTGGAATATAGGATAACAGAAGCTATGGATGAGGGCTTTAATTTTATGGATCAAGGACACTATGCATGTAAGTTCACTAAACCATGATTCATCAAGATTAATCAATATCAACATGCACCAAAGCCATCAAATCAAGGGAATGTTTATTCCATCACACCTATTAAGGTGGAGCTCGAAAATGATGTGCGGATTGGTACACTAGATATTCATTCATGAATAGAGAACATACTTTTGGATTCATGTTCTATGAATTCATTAATATCTTTAAATTTTAGTAGAACAATTCCAACACCACCTCAAAATATGGTGGTTGTGTTATCTGTAAGAACAAAAAAATTGTGAACTTATTGCATCTGAGGTATATAACTCCTCCGTAGTTAATTTTTATAGACTAAAACATCCAAAAATCTCATTCCTTACATCCTTTAGTGGTGTTCAATGCTATGTTTGGCATGGACTTATAATCATTATAAGAATCCAACAGAAACTTTTGGGAAAGAGAGATCACTTTTCCCGGCCCAAAGAATCTATCAATTCAGTATAAGTGTGAGGATGTTTATTAACTACATTCAAAGCCATCATATCAATTGTGGATATTATTTCCTTATGAAAAATCATATCTATCTCCAATCACTGATACAATGTAGTGAATCATGATTGATGATATTCTTAGAGTGAGTGACTATACTAATGTTTTCCTGGAATAATTATATTGTCTTCCACATTACTAAGATGTTGAGATATCAATTGAACAAATTCCTAGATATCTAACTATATCAATGAAAAATTACAGAATGATCACCATTGTGATTTATGTACTAAAGAATCAGTTACAAGAGAATCTGAAGATGGTTTTTATACACCTCAGTGATCCAACATTGGGTGCTCCATTCCTCTTCATCAAGAAGAAAAATGGATCGATGATCTTATTCAACTATTATCATTAGTTCAATAAATAAAAATAAACAAAAAGTTTCTCCTACCATATACAGATGAATTTTTATATCCTCTACTTGATTCCATGAATTTCATTAAGGTGGGGTTTCGTTCGGGATATCCAAAACTAGGGGCGTGGAAGTAAGACATTCCTATGAATTCCTTTTGAATGAGGTATGTACACTATGATTTCATAGTATTTCTTTTTGGAGTCCCTAATTATCCAAAAATATTCACATACATAATTAAAAGTGTCATTCGAGATTACCTTTCCAAAATTGTGGGAGTCTTTATTGATAATATTCTGATATACTCAAAGACAATTGGGACATCAGGTGCAACATCCAAGGTAAATAACGAATACGAAATGTTCATCTTTATTAATATTTTTAAATTAATTATTAATTTTACTTTAAAGTTGATTCAGTGTTCAATGGTGTACTCAATTCACCACAATGAGTTTCTTTGAAATTTAACGTTGCACACAACGTTGAGTTATATTGAAAAATAATAAAATATTATTATTTTATATGGTAGTTAATGCCTAACCATAAAATTTTAAGGAATGAAAATAACTAACTAAAATATGAATATAAATTTTGGTTAAATTAATTTAACTTTATCCAATAAATTTTAAAGCCCTAAAATAAGAAAGAATCTAATTTTAAGCATAAATACTCTAATATTCATTAAAAATTCAATTTACCGCCTTTTGATGGAGAACCCTCCTCAAATAGTGTTTTGGTCACTTTATTATGTTATATTTGACAAAATAAATTTCATATTTAGATTCGGGACCTCAATATTTACTTTGGGTAAATTTTTGGTATTTTTTTGATAAAATTCATTTTCTGATTAATAGTGAAAATAAATGTATTTTAATTCAAAACTGCCGTTTAATATAATATATTTATATGGTTAGATTAAATTTTTATTTCTTTTTAAATACTAACTAGATTATTGTTTTACCATTTAATCCATTTTTGGTTATTTTACTAAATTTCAATTTGAAATTGGACATAAATACGTGAAAATCTTTTGATAGTTATTATTTCTTAAAAACAAGCATTTTATTTTGACAGTGGAATTAATTTTAAATTAATTTCTTCCACTTTTGTGTTTTGAATTTTTAAAAATTTATTCCATATTTGGTATCAGGAGTTCCAAATTGTGTAAATAGGTAACATTTATTTTTTTACAATAATAATATTTACTTCAGTAAAAAATTTATTTACCATGGTTAAAGGGTAAATATGGTTAATAAGGGAAACACAATATTATTATAATAATATAAAATTTCCCAAAAATGTTTCTTAATACAATTTTTTAATACATTTCCTAACATGGGAATCTTTGGGTCGATTTTGTGAATCCATTTATCCACATAAGAGTGATACTGAAACTTTATAGTAATTAATTTAATGTAATGACAAAAATTATATAAACAAATATCTTTTAGTAAATAAATTTTTACAAGAGGTTATATAAGAAATAGTTTCTAATATAAATATTATTTTAAAATATAATAATATTTCTTACATCATGGTATTTTTTTATAATTTTTAGACATCAAATAAATAAAATTAGTTATAAGAAAATAATGATGCAGTGTTTACCTCGTTAAAAATGATTTTAAAAAATGAGATTATAAATAATAAAATAGTATCCAAACCAGTCAAATTATTATTGGATGATTTTATTTCTATCATGAGTCATCTTATTTTATATTTTAATTATATTTGTACCTTTTTTATCCGATGAAAATTTTATAATAAAATAATTGTTTCAAACATTCTTAAAGAGCCCCCCCTTATAAATGGACTCCATGTAAAACTAATTATTCACGCCTCTCATGCCCCTTGAATCATCCAATCTATGCCTAAATAATCTTCCCACATCCCTATATTCCACTTAGAGGAATTACCTTTTGCAGAAGACAATTAAAGTAAAAATTTTGGTTCAATCCAAAGGGAGATACTCAATTTAAAGGTAACATCTTCTCTTAAGTCCTTTTGTATTATTTTACTTCTCCAACCCCCTAAACTCTGTATATTCATATATATTTTTAAAAAAAATAGTATAATAAATATACAAGGTTTTTTATGTGAATTATATGTACTGAACATACACACACCTCCATCTAATGGGTAAAGAACATACAGTTTCTGTGAATGACAGACTAATGCCTCATGAAACGATGATTGTTCAATTATCTCCTACCACCTATTATGGTTTCCATAATTATAGATATGTATTTATATATGATATATATTATGTTTATTGTTTCATTATTATTTTGTATTTTTAATTTATAGCATACATTTATGGTTTGATGTATGAGTAAACGCGATAATTAAATTCGAGGAAGTGTGGACTACCACACCCTCAAAGTGATATGACTCGTTCATAAAACTAATAGGAAGTAAAAAAGGATGGATTTATTGAAATTATATATGATATTATACTTTAATTATAATATAAATATGTATCATTAAATTTTCATACAATTAAAATTCGAAATAAAAATGAAAGTAGTCTTCATGCGTACGTACGACTTACCGTCACCATGAACAGTGAATTTCATTTCTTATCTATAAATGTTATTTACTATTATAAATAAATATATATATTAGTTATATATAATATATAAATTTTTAATATAATTATGTAGATAATGTACTTTTGACCACATGTACAACTTGTGATTATAAGGTGTTCATTTTTGACTCAGGTAGCAAATATCGACAAACCGACCATTATTAACTTAAATGACTACATAAGGTTTATAACATGGTAATAAGTTATATAAAAGGAATAATAAACTATAAAAATGGTTATTAATAGAGAATAGATTAACTTAGGTTTATTATTCAGGAAGAACAAGTAACAAACAAGTCTTTTCAGACACAAGTTAATGGGTTTCTTATCTCACTTTTAATACTGTCATATTCCCATTGTTCACCACTTATTTATTTAATGTGGTGTATTGTGTACTTCCATTTGATATATATATTATCATGATTATATTTATATTCATTTTATTCTATGATTCATTGGTGGTTGTTTACTTTTTTTCATATGACTCGATTGATTACAACGTGGTAAGTGTTTTTAATCTCATTTTTTATTCCTATGAGATTCATGCTATATGAGCCACTATTTCCTTTTCTATGAGATTCATGGTGTATTTACTGCCCATGATTTTATTCTTGATGTAATATACTTTAATTAATTTGTATTTACATCTTAATTGTATGATCTTTCTTTCATGGGGTGTATGTTTCGTATGTTTCCAAATTGGTAAGGGAATTTTAAATTTCTCTTTCCACTCATTGGGCTTAATGCAAACTTCATTTGTTATTTTACTCCAATATTACGTATAAGAGAACTATTTATTAGATTATGTAGTAATTTATACCCCCCTTTGTGTGGATATACATATGATACACATAATGAATCCATTGTTAAATTATCAAGTCATCGATATGAAATTCATAAGTGTAATTTTAACTCAATTTCAATTTATTGAGTTAAGCATCCAAGTCATTATTGTTTTTTTTAAAATGTGTATATTCAATGATTTATTTTCACTTAATATCCTATAATATTGAGTGTATTTATATTTTTCACTCATTATTATGTAATTGATTCATCCTTTATCTAAGGATATAATTTTTATGTATTCTTCAAAATATTTCTCATTTATATCCATGTTTTAAATAGTATTTAAGTATTTATTTATATGGACACTAATGTTTTAAAATTTTATTTCATTTAAAAGCATAAATATGGTATGGGACACATTGATTCAAAAATATCTTTATTAAATGTTTTAAATGGGTTTGAAAATGGTTTGTTAAAGCATTAATTATGTCAATATCTTCAAATGATATATTGTAATTGCAATGTGGAACTTTTATCATTCATTTTTGCTTGTGTTATGTGTTATGATTATGGTAATTGGTAATTTTTTACGTATACGGTTGGTTTTGTGACAAACATACGGTGGGTGAGCCAGAGATAGGTCCCCCATGCATTGGGTAATGTGACTGAGGTAAAGGAGAATGTTTTTCATAACAGATTTAGGTAATATATTGTGATGGTTATTCCAAATGTAACTCCCTACGTAGTTGTGAAAGATTCAATGTAAGTATGATATGGATTCCACAAGTTACCTTTATGATTTATGATTTTTATGTGTTATTCATAAATCTTATGATTTAATAAGGTATGTTATGGTTGAAAAGTATGGTTTCATTAATTTGTATTTATTGATGGGTTAATGTTTCCTATACTTATTTTATAACCGTTACTGTGATTTTTATGATCACCCCAAGTTTTCAATTGTGTTTCATTGGTCTTAAAGATGAATATAGTCAAGGATGGGATAAAAAAAGTCATGATGTCTAAAACATGTAACAAGACATGACTCTTTTTTTCAAGAGGTTTTATTTTATGAAAAAAAATGAATACTAAGTAGAAGGGTCTACCTTCTAAATTTAGAAATGTAATGTAATAGTTATGGCCTAATTCTATAAATCTCTAAACCTAAAAAGATCCTTAATGTGAATTATTAATTTAATTAAAGATTATGTAATGTTTAAGACCAGGTCCTTCTAGTAGGTATTACAAGCCGGTTTAGATAACTATAGAGGTTAGGGTGTTATTTAAGCATCAGTAACATAACCATAATGGTTAGAATATTATAATGATTCAGAGTTATTTCATAGATGTTAATTGGTTATTACATTTTTGGGTGAAAAATGAAAGGTATTAGATAAACTTTGAGGATAAAATATGTTATTGTTATTTTTGAGAAATTTGTCTCTTTTGTGAATGTTATGAAATTATACAGTTTTCAAAACAGGACAACATGTAGACTGTGTGACAACCTGTCACATCGGACAAAGCTATGGGAATCGAACTCACAACCAAAGTGAGATTGTGATTTATCACCTACCACTGGACTACGTGATATCCCTGGTTAGTATGACTAACTATTTTATGTTAGATGAATTTATGAATCAAGAACAAGTTTATTTTTGGTTATCTATGAAAATTATTAACCTATCATAGTTAATATGTGATTTGGTTAATTACACATCAGTATGAGACCTTAAGAGTAGTCAATGTTTTTGGAGATAAATGTTAAGATTTTTGTGGAAGACTATGTGATCAAATCCTTTTGAGATTTGGGTTTCAATATTAGTTTGGATTACATTGAAGGATTTTAAGGATATTTTTGTAATTAATGGTCTTTGTTGATCTTTGGGTAATATTTGATGAATTTTAGAGATTAATAGTAGTATTATTTTTTACAAAGGATTGTCCTTTTTGGGTATTATCTAATCTCGCACTAACCATTTTGGTTTTGGTTGATGTCTAAAGACAGGGGAAATATAAAGTTCATCTTTTGTGGATTATGTGATACTCTAGAAGTTGATTCTACCACTTTTAATCTGACCAAGTAAGTTTTAATACTCATCATTTGGAGAAAAGATGAGTTTGTGGTAGATATATAGTAATGTTTGAAAGTCTACATGACAAGTAAGTATATTTCCTTATGATCTTAGTATAATTATTAATAAAATTCATCATCTCTTTGAAAAGGATCTGGAAGAAAAAATGTTATAATCTCTATTTTATTATCATACTTTAACCCAACCACAAATTTATGTTATTGTGGTGGTTAAATTTTCATAATCACGTTCTCTATAACTCTCTATTAATCTATGAGAGTTAGTTTCTCTTCCATATCCTCGTTTTTATGGAATAGTATTATCTATTGTCTCGAGGGAACTTTTTACTTATCTTACATTATTTTAATGTGATATTTTTGTTGACTCTTTTTCCAATTTGTTGCATTCAATGATGTTTCTGAGCCCAATTTTAAAATAGTGAGGTTGTAATTCCCAAAAGGGGCGAATGATGTAACATCCCAGATAAATTAAGAATATAACATTTTCATATTTATTAATATTTTTAAATAAATTATTAATTCTACTTTAAATGGGATGCTATGTTTGATGGTGTACCTGATGCACAACAATGGGTTTCTTCAAAATCTTACATAGCACAGAACATTGATTTATACTTAAAAATAATAATACAATATTATTTTAAATTTTAGTTAACACCTAACTATTATATTGGCAAAAATGGACAGAACAAACAACAATATTAATATACATGTTTTTTAAATTTATTAAACTTTATCCAATATATTTTAGAGGCCTAGAATAAAAAAAATATGATTTTAAGAATAAATACTCTAATATTCATTAAAAGGTCGATTTACCGCCTTTTGATGGAGAACCATTTTTAAATCTACTTTCGATCACTTATGTATGTTATATTTGAACAAATAAAATTTTATTTATAATCGGGATATTAATATTTACTTTTGGTAAATTTTTGTATTTTTCTGATAAAATATATTTTTGGAATAATAGTGAAAAATACTGTATTTTAATTCAAAACTGCCATTTAATCTAATTTATTTATATTGTTAGATTATATTTTTATTTAGTTTTAAAATGTAATTATATTATGTTTTTACATTTTAATACAATTTTGTTCATTGAATGTAATTTCACATTGAAATTGGACATAAATAAGTGTCAATATTTTGATACTTATTATTTCTTACAAACACACTTTTTATTTTGATAGTGGTTATTAATTTTAAAATAATTTCATCCACTTCTATGTTTTGAATTTTTAAAATAAATTCCATATTTGAAATCAATATGTCAAAAAAATTTAAATATGTAACTTTTATTTTTATTGAATATGAATATATTACTTTAGTAAAAAATTTATTTACCATTATTAAAGGGAAAACCTAGTAAATAAGGGTAAAAAATATTTTTATAATAATATAAAATTACCCTAAAATGTGTAAAAATCATATAGTTTAATACATTTCCAAGCATGGGAATATTTTGGTCAATATTGGGACCCCACAAATCAACTTAAGAGTGATAATGACACTTTAAATTAATTAATTTAAAGTAAAGACAAAAATGACATAAACAAGTATATTTTAGTAAATAAATGTATTAAATGGTGTTATATAAGATATCATTTAGACTATAAATATTATTCAGGAAGATAAATAGATTTCCTACATAAAGGAATTTTTTATAATTTTTAGACATCAAATAAATTAAATTTATTACGAAAAAATAATGATGCAGTGTTTACCATGGTAATAAATGATTTAAATAAATAAAATTATAAATAGTATAAAATTATCCACAACCTATACGATTATTATTGGATGATTTTACTTCTAACATGAGTCATATTATATTATATTTTAATGATTTTTGGTCCTTTTTATTTCAAATATATGTTTATAATAAAATAATTGTTTCAAACATTCCAAAAGAGCCCCTCCTCCCCCTTATAAAAGGACACCACTTCTATGTCATTACTCACACCTCTCAAGCCTCTTGTCTCATTTAATCTCTACATAAAAAAGCTTTCCACATCTCTATCTTCCACCTAGAAGCCTTACCTTTTGAATAAAGCACTTACAAAAGAAAAATTTGGTTAAATCCATAGGAAGTACCCAATTAAAGGTAACATCTTCTCTTAAGTCCTTTTGTTTTATTTTATTTATCAAACACCATAAACTATTTTTATTCCTTTATTTTATAACATAACCAGTAAACAAAATATACTAGGTTTTTTATGTGGATTATTCGATCTACACTAACACACACCTCCATCTAATTGATTAAGAACATATTGTTTCGTTGAATGGAAGACTAATGCCTCGCGAAAGGATGATTGTTCAATTATCTCCTACCACCTCTTGTGGTGGAAATTATGATGGAACTATATTTATATATGAAATATATTATGTTTATGTTTTATTTATGCTTTGGTATTTTTAATTTATATCATACCGTTATGTTTTCCATTATGAGTAAACACGATAATTTCATTTGAGGTAGTGCAGACTACCGCACCCTCAAAGTGATATGACTCGTTATTACCATACATGGGACGTAAAAATGATAGAGTTATTGAAAATATAAATGATATTATACTGTAATTATAATATAACTATGTATTATTATGTTTTAGTTATTTTAAAATACGAAATAGAAATTAAAGTAGCGTCCATGCATACGTAGTTCTTACCATCTCCATGAATGGTGCATTTCATTTCATATCTTCAAAAGTTATTCACTATTATAATAAATATATATACAATATATATATGATATATAAAATATATAAATCATGAATATAAATTTTTAGATAATGGACTCTTGACCACATGGATAACTTGTGATTATAGGATGTTCCATTTTGACTTAAGTACCAAATATCCACCAAATGACCATTTTAGCTTAAATGATTACATAAGGATTACAAGGTAATAAGTGATATAAAAGTAATAATAAAATTGAAAATGGGTTCTTAATCAAGTATAAATTTACTTATGTTTATTATTCAGGAATAACAAGGAACAAAAATGTCATGTCAGACACAAGATAAAGGGATGCAAATCTCACTTTTAATTCCATGACATTTCCATTGTTTTCAAATTATTTCTTTCATGTGGTGTATTTTGTATTACCAATTGACATGTATATATATATTATCATTATTCTCCTTATATTCATGGTATTATGTGATTCATTGGTGGTTATTAAATTTTTTTAATATGACTCGATTGATTACCACTCGGTAAGGGTTTTTAATCTCACTTTTTATTCTCGTGTGATTCATGCTAAATGAGCCACTATTTATTTTTATGTGGTTTATATACATCCCATGATTTTATTCTTGGTTTAATATAAATTAATTTATTTATATTTACATCTTCATTGTATAATACTTCTGTCATGGGTTTTATGTTTCTTTAGTTACTAAATCAGAGAGGGAATTTCAAATTTCAATTTCCACTCATTGGGCTTTACACATAATTCATTGATTATTTTACTCCATGATTATGTGTAAAACAACTATTTATTTACTTATGTATTATTTTCCACACCCCTTTGTGAGGATATACTTCTGATATACATAATAAATCCATTGATAAATTCTCAAGTCCTCGATATGAACTTGATAAATGTAATTTTAACTCAATTTCCATTTGTTGAGTTAAACATCCAAGTCGTTGGGGTTGTTTTTACAAAAATATGTTTGAATGTTAATTGATTTATTTACACTGAATATAAAATCATATTTAGTGTATTTCTATTTTTCACAGATTATTATTTAACTTATTTATCCTTAATCTAAGGATACAGTTTTTATAAGGGATTTCATCTCAATTTACATTCCATTGAGACTTCATTGTTGTTATGAACCAATTCACTTTTATGTGGTTTATATACTGTCTATTATAATATTATATCTTGAATAAAATTATTCTCATGATATTAAAAAGTTTTGATTAAATTTTATTCCTCAATTATTTGTATTCAAGAATCTCTCATTTTGTTAATAACTCCTTAACTAAAATATTGCATCAAGGGTCTATTGTTCTAAATAATTATCATTAATATCCATGTTTTAAAAATGGTTTTGAGGATTTATTTATATGGGAATTAGTGTTTTAAAATTTAACTTATTTTAAATGATTCAATGTGGTATGGGACACTTTGAATCAAAAATCACTTTATTAAATGATTTAAATGGTTTTGAAAATGGTTTGATAAAGCATTGATTATGTCAATATAATTAAATGATATATTGTAATTGCAATGTTGAAATGTTATATTTCCTTTAAACTTGGGTTATGTTTTATGAATATGATTATTGGTCATTGTTTACATATATGAATGGTTTCATAAAAAACCTAGGGTGGGTGAGGCCGAGATAGCTCTCCAATGCATTGGGTAACGCGATGGAGGAAAACATGGATGTTTCTCCTAATAGATTTTGGGAATATAATGAGATAGGTATTCCAAAATGTTACTCACTATATAGCTGTGAAATCTAAAATTTAAGTATGATATTGATTCTACAAGTTACCTTTAGGATTTAGGACTTTTATGTGTTATTCAGAAATCATACGATTTCATGAAGTATGTTATGATTGAAAAGTATGGGTTCATTGATTTGAATTTATTAATAATTTAATTCTTCCATTACTTATTTTATAACCCATACTGAGATTTTAATGGTCACTCCATGTTTTGAAATGTGTTTAACATTTCTTAAAGGTGAATAGGGTCATGGACAGGATCGAGGAAAAGTTATGACTTATAAAACATGGAACTAGACATGAATCTTTTTTTCAAGAGTTTTTATTTTATGATAAAAATGGAAACAAAGTAGAAGTTTCTACTTTGTAGTTTTTGAGATGTAATTTAATAGTTATGACCTAATTATCTAAAACTCTAAACCTAAAAATATCCTCAATTTGAATTATTCAATTAATTCTAGATTATGTAATGTTTAAAGCTGGGTCCTTATATCAGGAGCATTTTAATACGTTGCAAAAGACATTGTGAAGGGTGAAACAATATGAAATATAAAATAAATGTTAGTTATTGATGGGTTAAGTATCAATTAAGGAACATGTTATCAAAAAAAGGAATATATTTTAACCCTTACAAGATAAAGAAAATCAAAGAGTGGCCTAGAGAAACATTAGTTACATAAAAATATATATTCCTTGTTCTAGAATGATATTACTAGAAATTTATGAAGAGCATATCAGGATTGTAAAACCCACTAACAAAGCTAAATACAAAGGAATAAATTTTTATCTTGACCAAGGAATTTGAATACTGCATCAAATACTTTGAAAAACTGGCTTACCACCATGTCAGTAATCACACTTTTGACAAGTGAGGAACTATTTGTTATATTAAATGATTCTTTAATAAACGGATTAGGTCATGTACTAATGAAAAATGAAAAAGTGATATCCTAAACATAGAGTCAGTTGAAAGTTTACCTGAAAAATGAAAAAGTGATAGCCTACACCTCAAGATAGTAGAAAATTTATGAGAAAAATGATACCATGCTTGACCAAGAGTTAGCAGTTGTGATCTTCACATTAAATATATTGAGACAATATTTATTTGGGGAGAAGTGTGAAATATATATTGATCATAAGAGACTAAAATATATATAGACATAATAGGATCATAATATGAACCAGTTAAATGGTTACAGATCATCAACGATTATGACATCTCAATACACTACCATCCAAGAAAGAAATTTAATTTGGCGAATTCTATAATTATAAAGGACCTTGAAACCATATAAATGATTATAATTTAGAAGGATACATTCTTCTTATATTTTAAAATTAGGTAAATGGTACTCAATAAGGAAATAACATCATTAATCCAATCTAAAATGATTCCTCAACCATACCTCATGGATAAAAAAATATGCTCAAAGAAATGATGTTAAAATTAATAAGAAGGAAGAAGGTATTAGAAAAGATAAATACATCGAGTTCAAAATTTAAGAGGACGGAGTTATAATATTTGGGTCACCACTACATTTACCATTTAATCCAGGTATAATGAGAGACATTTTATGTGATGCGCACAGATCCACTATATCTATTCACCTGTGCAGCACGATGATGTAATGGTATCTCAAAGAGAACTATTTGTGGGACAATATGAAGAAGGATATCATGAAGTATACATTTAAGTGTTGGGTAAGTATGGAAGTAAAGGTTTAATGAAAAAAATAAAATTGGATGATGAAATAATTGACCATGAAACCATGAAAATTGGAAAGCATCATTATATAATTTTTCTCTCGATATATAAAGACATACAGATGTAACAATTCTATATGAGTTGTTATGAAACATCGAAGAATGATGGGATACATTATTTTAATTTTAGAGGATATCTCACTAGATCCAATATCATATATATTAATTAGAAATGTTATAATGTTGCTTGGATTTCAACTATCGATTATATCCGATCGAGATCTAAGATTCACCTCCATGTTTTGGAAAATTATCCAACATGCTATAAAACACTGAGTTAAACATAATTATATATTATCATACTAAAAAATATTGACAATTTAAGTGTAAAATTATTACATTGAAAGAGATATTGAGATCATGTTCAATGGACTTCAAAGGATGGTGGTACCAACATCTTCCTTGGGCTAAATTATCATACAATAATAGTTTCAAATCAAGTATCCAAATGGATCCATATAAATCCCATTATAGTAAAATATTTAGGAAAATGTAATTTTTGATGAGGTTAGTGAAAAGAATCTTCTAGGACCTAAAATGGTCAAAGAAATGGGGGAAAAGGTGAAACAAATTCAGTAGCGCATTAAGGAAGCCCATAATCGATCGAAGAGCTAGGAAAAGAATTGCTGATGGGACCTATAGTTTGATGTTGTGGAGATGGTATTCCACTACCTCTATCCATGGAATTGGATCATGATATTTGGGAAGAAATTAAAGGTGATTCTCATGTGCATTGTCCACTTCGAGATTATGGATCGTTTCGGAGCTGTCGCGACTAGCATTTCCACCTACAGTGTCTTATATAGATGAGTTAATCCCTGTATATCTGTTAGGATTGTACATACCATATCCCTCACATGTACTGAATGAATATGTGTTACATTAGGAAAATTATCTCTCTTACAAGGACCAGTAGGAGAACATCATGGACTATAGAGATAATGTTGTACAAAATAAGACTACTCACTATGTCAATGTACTATAGTAGAACTATTAGTATGAAGAGGTTACAAGGGAGCTGGAGGAAATTATGTTGGATAATTACCCTCAATTTTTCCACCATGGTATGTAAAACCAAATTTTGAGGATGAAATTTGATAAGGGGGATAAATTTAACAACCCATAATTTTATCAAAAAAATCCATTTTTATAAATATTTCATAGAGTAAAAATCACCAAAAAACATTGATAACCCAATACACACATTATAAATAAATAAATAAATAAATTAAGGAAATTATAGAACCTATAACAATAGAATTGTAACATGATCTTTAGAATAGTTATATAGAAAATAGGTTATTAGCCTCACCAATCAATGTATAAATAAAATTTATATATCTTATGAATCAATATATGAAACATTTATTTCATGGTATAAGTATTTAAATGTTTAAGTAATGATCATTTAAGTGATGGTATTTTTATATGTTATAGAAATCTAATTAAAAATTTATAATTAATATAACGATTTATGGGAAATTTTAGTATAATAAAAATTATTCAAAAGTTATTATTTTTTTGTCTTATGATTATAATATTATTTTTTGAGACCTCAAGTAATTTTTCAAAGTGCCATTAAATCAGATATAACATTAAAATTAATAATGTTCATGTAAATAATTATTTTTTAAACTTAATTAATCATATTAATAAAAACAATTTTCTAAAATTTAGTACATTTTTTATTCCTACATATCAAAAAATGGTTAGTGGGATTTTTGGTCATTTTTCTAAAATATTTTAATTTTTGGTTAATAATGAAATACAGTAATTTACAGTATTTAACAAATACATTAATTATTGATTCATAGATGTTGTATCAATGATTTTAGACAATAATATTAAAATATCATTAATTATTTTAATATATTTAGTGATAAGTTTCAAAATATTCATAGTTTTGATCAAAAATAATAATTAAATGAATGAAATAATAATAAAACACCCCCAACTATAAATACCACCCCATCTCATCACACCTCCAAATGCATTTTTATTTACTAATTTCTACTCAATACTCTTCCCAAAGACCCTCCCCTAGAGTCCAAGAGCCTTTGTACTTAGAAAAAGACCAAAAACACACTCTCTATGGTGGTTCTATAGGAGAGGAATTAAATAAGTATTATCATATTTATTTTATTTTAATTTATATTTGTTTTCAATTATTTTATTATTATATCGTAACCATTCCTCCATTCAAGTGGAAAAAAAACTATATTATAATACATATATAGTATTTTTATTATCCTAACAGAACAATAAATCCTCAAACCTCTTTTCCTATACATTTTTTTTCTAAAACTGAAAACAACGCCCATGACGTGTTGATTTATCACCTTCTAGGAAGACATGTTCTCATTTTCCTTTAACACGTTCATGAATATTATTAGAAACATAATAATTGTTAAAAAAATATATAATTTATTTTATACCATTTTTATGTTTTTTAACAATCATATGTAAGTAATATTAAATAGTTAAACAAAATGAGTTAGTTGTGATATAACACCGCCAAATTAATCTAGAAAATTATAGTTAACATTTTATCTAAAAATCATCATAATATATAGAATAAAAATAATATATAATACCTTTTAAAATTCTATAAATTAATTAGTAAAAAATAATATCCAATATAGATGAATATCCCCACTTTAATATGATCTTCCATTAATGAATGCAAGTGAACCGATCTGGAAATTCAGGAGAACAAACACTTTCGAATGATGAAATTGAACTCTATAACACTTCATAACTACCATAAATGAAGATAATAAAATTATAATAAATCTAATATAGGTTTAAGTGGTTTGTTATGTTGTAATTAATGAATCTAATTAGATTATACAGGATATTAAATAGAATACAGTATTCAAACCTAAGGTCGTTAGATTTTAGAACTTATTTTCATTTATTTGGGTTCTTCCACTTACGTACCAAATTTCAGTATGGGTTTTATTTTAATACTCCTAAAATATAATTTTAATTTACCTCCATTTTTATTTCGGGAATATAGACACTTCCAATTTTATTTTATGAAACATTGAAATGGTTTTTCAAAAATAACTCATCATTATAATAACACATGTTTTTCATCTCTGTAGATTATTTCTTCTTCACTCATGATTCTTGATTCTCATACCAAGTATGTTATTCACTTTTTATTTTGAGAACCGTTTGATTTATTCATGATGTATTCCTTGTGAAGTTATTATGACTACCATTTCCTTTCCCTGGGTTATTTTATGTATAATATTGATATATGTTAAATGTGGAATGCATGATTATGTTAATTATTTGAAGTGACAGGTGAATGTATAATTATAAAGATCTACAATTAAGTGGATAATGTGATATATCTCATGGGATAATATCAAATATGCATGAATATGATTCTACCTTTGTTCACAATTATTTTGATGTTATTATTATGCACATTTTTAATGCATGAACAAGATTCAAACATTGTTCACTACTATGCATGGTAGTCAACCAATAAAACATGTTGTTTCATTTTTATACATTTCCACATTCCATGCCATTATATATGTATTCATATCATGATTTTGATGATGATTCCTTGATTTTGTTATGATGATAATAATCTTTATCATTTATTTGATATACATTCATGTTCTTATCTGTCTTCTTTTTAGGGTTTTATCTCACCCCGTTATTTTATGTATATCCTATGTGGATTACTAGTAATAAGAATATAATGGAGAGCATAAAGGAGATAATGAGTAAATAATTAAATATTTTTTATTTTTATTAGGTGAATCTTATTTTTTTATCCTAATTTTCCCATGACAAAAATCTATTGGATCTGGGTTATGTAATGATATTTTATTGTTAATCCTTAAAATGATGAAAAAATCATATATGGAATGTAGGTTCACTATATACAATAGAACCATTTTAAATAGTAAGAAACTCGATGGATAGAATTTGAGGATATAATTCCATCCATAACCTTTCTAATAAATTTATATGTTTTTTAGTAATTCCTTAGAAATCCAAGATCAAATAGAAACTACTTAGACTATGTTTAGGGTCCAAAAAATACCAAGATCCTTCCACACATGATTTATTCAGATTAATCAAGATAGTCAAATAACCAACCAAAGTAATCATGGCCCTCACATTATATTTACACCATTATACTCCACCCAATGAACCCATGAATTTGAAACTTGTCACCATTTCCAACAAGAATGATGATACAAATGAAATCCCTGAAACTAAACCATACATCCCTTTAATAGTTTCCTTTAATGAAGAGGATTTATACCTATTCCTCTATATAATTATGGTAACATAAATACTTGGAAAATCTGTTAATAACATTGAGACTTATCATGATATCTATTGGAAGAGAACAAATCTATATAAATCTGATTATGAAATTAAACTTGATCAGAGAATATTTGATCCAAATATGTTATCACACTCATCCATCATGCCACAATTATAGGGATATGTTTCAATCATTTCAATAGAGTATCTTCTAAAAAGAAATATGAAACATGAGTTCATCAGGATAAAATGAATGATTGATATTGTTTGATAATTAAATATAGTTTTAGATAATAGTGTAATGGCTGAACCTCCTATAATAACTGGATAGATAGAAGAAGATATTTGGGGATAGACCTATTAAAAACCAAAGTCCATACCTTCCAAAGTATTCCTCGTGTTTCTTATGTCACCACACACAACAATCTACTTATGCTTACAGTGAAGTTCTAATAAGTGTCCACATAGAATTTTCAATAGATTGAAGGTTTATATATTAGCAATTCCTAATCCATCACCATATTGACATAAAAAAATATTCCCCATATATAAGAGACATCTATGACCTCCCACACAAGTTTTTCATGAGGACTCTACATATAGTAAGCCATAAACTATACACCAATACCTTTGGACTCCACCATCTTTCTCATTCATGCCTATGATTTATAATGAAATTAACCATCCATATGGTCCCCCAGATAAAATGATGGTTTTATGTTATCTCTTTTATTAACCACCTCCTTTCGGACTATGAGATTTAGATATCACATTCCTCAAGACAGGAGTTAGTTCACAATTAACCAGTGTAATGCATCCTGCAAAATATAAGAGTGAGATTTTATAATTGAAGATGTGCCCTATGATTTTATTTACTAGGATGTAAATATTATAAATACATATTACTCTATAGGATATATGGTACCAAATATATTACTTTGGATATAGGTTTTGTTAGATACCCATCACGTCCTCAATTTTCCTACCATGATGCATGGAATAACTATTCGATATGTAAATTAAACTCTTTTAATGGTTGATACATTGGCCACTATATTTATAATATTTTCATATAATATTGTTTTTATTTCTACACATAAAAAATGGTTATGGGGATTTTTTGGAATTATTCTAAAATAGGGGAATTTTTTGTTAATAATTAAATACAGTAATTTACAGTATTTAACAAACGCATGAATTATTGAGTCACGCTTGATGTATGACTGATTGAAGACAATAATCCTGAAATATAATTAATGATTTTAATATATTTTTTGATAAGTCTCAAACAATTCATAGTTTAGAGATGAAATAATAAAGAAATGAATATAATAATAATAAAAAACCCTCTCCCCAACTATAAATATGACCCCTTATCATCACACATTGAAATCCATTATCAATTTCCAATTTTTACTCAATACTCTTCCCAAGACCCTCCCCTTTTTCCAAGAGCCTTTAAACTCAGAAAAGACCAAATCCACTCTCCCTATGGTGGTTCTATAAGAGAATAATTAAAGAGTTAAACTCATATTTCTTTTATTTTAATTTATTTTCAATTTCAATTATTTTATTATTCTTTCCTTACCTATCCTCATTCAAGTGGAATGATAACTCTATTATAATTTATATAATTTGATTTTATTATGATAATTTAATAATACATCATCAAATAATTATTCTTTTACCTTTTAATCTAAAACTGAAAAAAATTCCCATGAGGTGTTGATTTTACTCCTTCGAGGATAACATATTCTCATTTTCCTTTATCACCTTTAGGGATATTATAAAAACCATTAAAATTTTTGAAAAAAATTCTATATTTTATTCCATAAAATTTTTATGTTTCTTAAAAAACATATATAAATAATATTAAAAAATAAAACAAAATGATTTAGTTGTGATAGAAAATAGAAAAATTAATCTAGAAAATTATCATTAATTGATTATCTAATAAATAATCATAATATATGGAATAAAAATACTAAATAAAACCAATTAAAATTATGTAAATTATTTAGTAACATATAATATCAAATATAGAAGATTATACCCATTTTTATAAGAACTTTCATTCATGTATACGGGTGAACCGATCTAGAAAATCAGGAAAACAAACACTCTCGAATGATGAAATTGAACGCTATAACGCTTCATAACTGCCTCAAAATAACATAATAAAATGATAATAAATCTAATACAGGTATAAGTGGTTCATCATTTTGTAATGAATGATCTGATTCGATTGTCAGGGATATTAAATTGAATAAGATATTCAAACATAACGTAAAGGGATTTTCAAACTGAATTTCATTTATTTGGTGTATTCCTCTTACGTTCCAGATTTTAGTATGGATTTTTTCTTAATACTCCTCAAATATATTTTCATTTTACCTCCCTTATTATTTCTGGGATATAGAAAAATCCCATTTTTTTATATGACAATTGAAAGTATTTTTCCAAAATAACTATTAATTATAAAAACACATGTTTTTATTTTATTTATATTGTTTTTTCTTCACTCATGATTGATGATTCTTATACTATGTATGTTATTACCTTTTTTGGGAACCCACCAATTTATTCATAATTTTTTCCTTATAAAAATATTTGGACTCCCATTTCTATTTCATGGGTTATTTTATGTCTAATATTGATATATGTTATATGTGGAATGCCAGATTATATAAATGATATGATGTGACATGAGCAACTAGAATTATACAGATCTTCAATTCATTGGATAATGTGATATATATCATGGTATAATGTTAAATATTCTTGAATATTATGCTATAATTGTACACAATTATGTTGATGTTATGATTATTCACATTTTTTATTCTTGAACGTGATTCTATCATTTTCCACTACTATGCATGGTAGTCAACCACAAAGACATGTTATTTCATTCTTATGAATTTCCAAGTTCCATGCCATAATCTATGTATTCCTATCATGATTATGATGATTATCCCACAATTATGTTATCATGATAATTATCTTTATCATTGATTTTCTAAACATGCAGGTTCTTAACTATCTTCTATCTAGGGTTCTAGATCACCCCTTTATTTTATGTATATTTATGGTAAATTTATAGTACTAAGAAGAAAATGAGGACCAAAATGATTATAATGAGTAAGGAATTAAATATAATTTTTTAATTATGAAAATTTTATTTTTTATCCTCATTTCCCCAAGACACAAAAACTTTGTATCTGGGTTCAATAATGCTATTGTGTTGTTAATCCTTAAAATGATGTAATAATTATGTAAGGAAAGTAGGGTCTATATATACCACAAACCCATTTTATATAATAAGAAACTCTATGGATAGAATTTGATGATATACTTCCATCCATAACCTTTTTAATGGAATTATCAATTTTCTAGTAATTCATTAGATAGCCAAGATCAAATAAAATGTACCTAGACTGAATTTAGGGGTCTAAAAAACCATATGAACCTTCCAAACATGATTTAGTCAAAATAATATTGATAGTAGAATAACCAACCAAAGTCGTCGGGGCCCTCACCTTCTATCTACATAGTTCGTCTCCACTTGAGGAATCCATGAATTAGAAACATGTCACCATTTCAAAATAGAATGAGGATACACAGAGATCCCTGAAGCCAAACCATAAATACATTTCCCAGTTTCCTCTAATGAATACGTTTTCTACCTTTTTCTCTATAGAAATTTGGTGACGTGGATAATTGGAAATGATGTTAATACCTTGGAGTCTTATAATGATATCAGTTGGTACAGAACAATTCTATATACCTTATATTAGAAAATTAAACTTTATCAGGGAATATTTGATCCAAAGATGTTATCCCACTCACACATCTGGCCAAAATTGGATAGATAGGTTTTAATCATTTTCTTAGAAGATCTCCTTTAGTGAAATAGGAAACAAGATTTTATCAGTATACAATGAAAGTTATAAACTACTGAATAAAATCAATCTATTTTTTAGTTGAGATTGGTATGGATGAAACTCATATAATCACTAGAAATAGAAAAATAGATATTGGGGGTTAGACATCCTGGGAAAATGAAGGCCACACCTTCTGAAGTATTCATTAGGTTTCTTAGGTCACCACACACAACAATCTACTTATACATAAAATGAATCTCTGTTAAGTGTCCACGTAGAATTTTCAATAGATTTAAGGATTCCACATTATAAATTATTAATTCATCACCATAATGACATAAAAAATATCACCAATAAAAAACAGACATATATGATCTCCCAAACTAGTTTTTCATGAAGACTCTACATATAATAATCCATACACAATATACCAATACCTCTGGCCTCCAACAGCATTCCCATTCTAGCACAAGATTCCAAATGAAATTAACCTTCCATATGAGAACCCAAATAAAATGAAGGTTTTATGTTCTCTATTTTATTAAACACCTCTTTCTGGACTACAAGAATAGAGATCACATTCCCATAGATAGGAGTTAGTTCAAAATTAACCAGTGTAAGGCATCACCTACAATATAAGAGCTAGATTTTATAATTATAGATGTACCCTGTGATTTTAGTTACTAGGATCTCAATGTTATAAATACATATAAATCCATTTAATATATGGTACCACTGATATTCCATTGGAAATATGCTTTTTTATATTCACAACATGTCCTCAATTATCCTTCCATGATTCATTGAATATCTATTTGATATGTAAATTCCACTCTTCTCATGGTTTACATATTTGCCAATATATTTATAATATTTTCCCATAAATTTCTAAATTACTCAAATAGATATCTTTCTTATATTACATAATAGAATAATTTCATCACCAAGATATGGTGAGATATTCCATTAATGTTACTTCATCATTGTATACGTTGAATACATATATTATTAAAGAAATTCGAAAAATATTCAACGTGATTCTTGAGAAAAAAAGATTAGGTTTTGAGAAACTGGATCACCCAGTCTATAACCCCATAATGATTTGAGAAATCCATACCTCATCCCATGACGTTCATGAAAAGCTATGGTGATCCAAAATTGAATTCAACGATGTCTACAACCCAAAAATTTAATCATATTCATGATATCCCTTTTAGAATGAATCACCATTAAATCCTTTCATAAGTCTTATCCATATCAATTTTAATCTCCAATTTTGAACCTAATGACTTTATATTTATATCCCCTATCATATTCAAGTGTAGAGATATATCCACCTATGAAGATATAATATTAAAAAAAACTATGTTATTCCATATAAATACACTCTTGAATATGAGATGATATCCTCCTAATAATCACATTATAATAAAAATTGTTTGTTATGTTAAGAATTATTATAATTCTATAATGTTTGATTTATGAAGGTTCTCTCACCATAGGAATAATAACATTTGTATTTTCACAATTTATGTTGGCATTCATCAACCAATAAATAAATCCTAGATAATTATGATAATAAAACACTTAACGCGGAACCATAATGACACATAATAATATCCAAGGTAGCCATGGGGGATTGGAGTTTATTAATGACCGATAGAATCTACCACACCCAAATTCCCTCAAACTATAGGATTGTCTATACCTAAAAGCTGATATAATGTGAAAAATTTGTGATAGAATCACATTAATTAGACTAGCTTCATGGATATCCCTTCTACATAGTCGTATTAACATGTGTACGTAATGATTTCAAATGATTTTCCACCATATGACCCAATACATTCATACCACAGGTAAAAGAATTGCCATATATGAATTTGTTAGGGGAAAAACTCTATTTTTTGTATTTGATACAAGCACGAAATAGATATGGGTTTCTATTACCAATTTTTAATCAACTTTTTATGACCCCTATGAAGTTATAAATTTTTATTTTGAAATAATATCTGATAATTTATCCTTATTATCGATTGTATTAATAAATATTTAATCATTTCAAAATTATTCAAGGTTTTACTAAACTTCCTAAATCTACAACATCAACATTTCCTTGTCATTGAACCAAATAGAGGGATTTTGGATCCAGTTATAGAGGTATCGCTTCATGTGAATAATGTTTTTGAAAATGAATCCAAGAGAAGTCGTCTATGGGTTTGATCCTCAATTCTTGATCCATTTATTGATTATTTAAATGATAATTCTATCTTATGTAGAATAATATGTTGTTAAATTTATCCAATCATTATTCTATATTCACCATGAAGAGGAGAGTTTTTGAAAAGTCTTTCACCATGTGAGAGAGACTAGAACCATAGTATGCAGTAATGGAATGAATGTTGGTCATGCAACGGTCGATCCTTCTCCATTTATGATTGCTACTCTATTGATTTTTACACCATGGATATTTTTTCCCTATAAACCCTAAGTCAATTATTCATTTATTAGACATTTATGATAAAATATCATACATGTACCTCCAATGAATATAAAATCCACCCTTATTCTCTAATATATCCAAGACAATGTTAATAACATCTTCTCTAAACCAAGGGACTCTTCTGAGGTCAAATCCTTGATGATCCTACCAAAATATTCCTCTCTTCATATGATCTCAGGTAACATAAAAATGACAATAATCCCATTCAATTACCATAACTAGACATCATGTTGATATGTTGGTTAGAAAATATAGTGATATCCCCTAAAATAGTTTTTCAAAAAAATCTAGATATGATGATATGTGGGCCTGCCGTACATAAAGTCAGGGATAACTATTTTGTTAGAGAATATAGAGATAAAAAATGAGGCATATTTATATTAAAGAAAAACGAAAATAGATGTTGTGTCCTTTATTATTACATTGTAATGAAATCTATTTTCACATGAACACTAATTCCATGGGAATTCCAAACAATAATGTAGATCATTTGAAAAGAGGTCCAATAGTTTTTCCCCTTCAGAAGCATGACTTTTGAAAATATGAGATTGGAAAATGACACCCTCTGGGATAAAGATATACATTAGACTCTACTAGGCACCAAAGGATTATTTGAATATGGGATATCAACTTCATCTGGTGTATGTGATAATAAACTAAAGTAATTTGAGTTTCTGACTGATGATCTTGATAGTGTTTTTGAATCACGAGATTCAGAATCCCTAATGGAATCCTTATAATCATGTTTATGTGAGAAATTTACTTCCATGTCCATGTCAGTGGGGCTCTCTATAGATATTTATTCTCTAGTAATTTAATGCCCAAACCCTAGTTACCTAGATTCGGTGCATTATTACATAACATTGGAATGATACAAGGAATCATGTCTTGAATGTCCAATCAGATTAGTAGCCATGGAAGTAATAGATACCTACATAAGTTTTACATTACATTATGAAAGAAAAAACAACAACATTGTGTATCCATAGAAAACACTCATATCCATTATTTTATCCTCGTAAGACATTCAAAATATACTTTTTGTATCCTAGGAAAAATAAATCATAGAAAGGGGTGACCTCAGATGTTCAGTAAGGGTAAAAATATAGCGGTAACTATCTGTACAACGAATATTACCATTATCAACACTAGAAAAGGGAATTAAAAACACTAGAAAAGAATTGTTAATCATGTTGAAGATAAAGGGGGTCCCATCCATTAGTGATCAGAAAAGCATAGATAAAGGACCCTTTAATAAGTTCAATAAAGATCTGATACAAGGGGCCTTTTTTCAGATCTTTTTTGGAGCTGATTAAAGTTAAAACTAAGGAAAAAAATCTGTATATTGGGGGATGGGCTTCAATATCACTTGAAGCCCCCCTTCAATAGAGCCCCACCCCCAACCGCAGCCCGCACTCCCCATCCACCCCACCAGCCTTTAACAGCGTGCCCCAACCACTTTAACCATGCTAAGCATTATTCCCCACCTCCGTGTGTGACCTGCCTCCCCCAGGATTCGAACTCGGGACCTATTTCCTGTGCACGTAATCCTTTACCATTCCACCATATTTCCTTTCTCTTCATTTATTAATATATCTATTTATATATATATATATATATCTACTCATATATTAATATATATTAATATATATTTATATTAATATATATAAATATATATATTTACTTATATTATTATATATATTTAGTTATATTAGTATATATATATTGAGTAATATTAATATATTTATTTATTTATTTTAATATATATATATATATGTGTGTGTTTATAAATAAGTATATATATATATATATATTTCGAAATATTAATATATATTTATATATTTATTAATATTTTAATATATATTTATAAGATCAGTTTTGAATGTATTTATAACATTTGATTTTTACGAGTGTTTATAAATAAATAAATACACATATACAACATAGACACAAACATACATATATATATTATATGTATATCAATATGTCTAATTATATATATATATATATGTTTACAAATATTATAAATGAATATTTATATACATATTTTTAGAATATATAGATAATATATATCAACTTGTTAATACAGAGGCACACAAATATATATATATATATACATACACATTATATAGGTATATAAATATTATTATATTTTTATTTTAAATAAAATGGATATTAGTTTATTATTTTGATAAGGATTCTATATTGGGAAATATATTTTATATGTAAATATTTTTAATTATTTATTTATAAATTTAAATTTTTATGTTTGAATATATATAAAATATGTATATATTGCTATGTATTTTATTATAAATAACATTACATTATGAAAAATGATAAAATTTCAAAGCCATAATATGAATATGAACGTAATCCACTGAAACAAATTCATTTCCCACTGAAAAAGAGAAAAAACTCCTCCATAAATGAGGATGAAATTCCATCGAACGTTAAAAATTTGGGTATCCTAACAAAAAAGTCAGTTTTGGAGTCCTTATAAGACTTTTATTGTCTCAGAAAATGGGAAAAAAAATTATTTCAATCACTATCATGTTGATCGTGTCGCAGGCTTCGATTTGATATTCTGTAGAGCTCAAACAGACACCCGGATCAAAATTTATGGTCGTTTGAATTTTGAGTTACCTTTTCAACTTATTTTAGAAATTTTATTAATTTTTTTGATTATTTGTGTCCTCAAATTTTTATTAAATGATTATTAGTCTATGATAATTAAAAAATTAATAATTAATAATATTTTTTATAATATTTAATATCCATTTTAAGAACATTTTTAATTTATTAAATGTAACTGTCTTTTTATAATTATCTAAAACATATTTAAAAAATATATATAGTATATTTATATCAGTATAAATATACTTATATATCTATATATTGTTCTTCATGATTTTTTTTAAATATACCCTTAATCAGCGCTAGGAAAAAGCACTGATAAATCCCCCTATGAGTTATTGTAAAAAAGCACTGATAAGGTGACCCCTTTAACAGTACTAAAATAATGCGCTATTAAAGGGGGTTCCTTTATCCACATTAAAAAAGAGTTGATAAAGGGTAAATTTTAACAAAACTTTTTTAGGTCTATTAAAAGTTCCATTTATCATTTCTTTTTTAAGCTCTGAGAAAGGCTCCCCCTTTAATAGTTCTTTTTTTAGCACTATTAATGGGTGGCGTTGCAGAATCACAGTTTTTTTTGTAGTTTATAATAAATAACAATAAATATTTAAGGAATTGTATAAGCCTAAACCATAATAATTTTAAAATAAATATTCATTATAATATATAAAATATAAATCAAATAATGCCATTTACATATTCACATGGATATTATACTTGTCGAATAATCACATGCAACATCAATAGACGATTTTAGAATTATGGAATGCATAATGTCATACATAATAACCACATAGTCAAGGACTCTTTCCAAGACTACATATAATATTTTTCATGGCCTTTTCCCAAGACACTAGTTTGTCTAATGAGACCTATGGATGCATCGAGGAGCTATAGTTGTCTCCACCCATCACTAACTATGTCCAATGCATTCTTCATATGAAAAGGATCAAACATAACATAAAAATTCATATTAAAACTAACATAAGAAATGTTAATACATTTACCATGAACCATGAATGGTATAAAAATAAAACATATAGAGTCAAACATATCACAAAAACATCAATACAATATGAAATATTATATCATGATAAATCAACATCAAACTGACATAAAATCCATCAAAGCTTGTTGACATTGAGAAATCAAAACTATTTGAGATAAATATCACTTTCTATTTTGAAATCACTTAAAATTAATGTCATTATAAAAGAAAACAATTATTTTTAAACTATTCTTATAAGATATTAAGTGGAAAAATTATGGTGTTATAATGGAGGAAAATAGTCACACCATCCGTATTAGATAAAAAACATTCTTACATTAGTTTGTCAAAATGGTCATAAAGTACCTTATTTGGAAAGCGACAGAAAGGTCCATTTCAAAACATTTTATAAAAAGTAAAACAAGGGTATAAATGACTTTATCCCATATTCTAGGTAATAGTATAAATGTTTTGAAATACATTTTTAAGAATCACGAATGTGGATGATAAAGAATTCCCAGTTGATACTTTCGTAAAAACAACCTCTGATAATGAAGAGATTGTATAATTAACCCTTACCTTGTATTCTTCCTTAGTCGAGGGTGTGTTAACCTCATGTATAATAATTATATAATTGTAATAAATTTATAAAAGAACAACATACATAAATAGGATATCATATATGATCTTCTAATATCGCTTTGTTAATCATATTTCAGAACTATCATTGTTTTAGGTGTTTACTGATTCATTTTACTTTATATGTTTTGTTACATAAGTCATGTTTGTTATGGATAGGATGTATTTTATTCATATCCAGAATTATATTAAGTTCATAAAAATTATTTTTAATCATAAAATGAAAACTATAATAGAATGGTTATGATGGGGAAATTAATCTTATCACGTTCATGGAGATGGTATTCTGTACGTACGCAGGAGGGACAATATCATTATTTAAATGGTAAAATCATATGTAATTGGATGGTATATTATATATACAGAATCATAAATATTTTATATTTATTATTAACATCAATTATACTCATTATTATACCCATCCAAGTAATAACGTTTTGAATAACAAACTACACCACGAACTGGAGACAGTAAGCCCTACATACGCACATATGGTGACTTTGTCATTCATAGGATTCATAAAATAATGAATATTTTTCTACCATATTTATAATAAAATCAAAATATGTATAAGGTACTAGAGATATTATTTTGTTATGGAAACAACAATGAAATAGGTAGTGGAAGAAGAATAAAACCTTGAAAGAGGTGATGAAATTATTACCTCTTCTTCGGGTGCTTCCTTTTGATTTTAAAAAAAGGGAACATTATGATAGATTTATAAGGAAATTAATACCTCTAGGACTAATTGAGGTTAGTTGGGAGGATATTTGAGTAGGGTTTTGTCGATCCAAATGGATTTGGAGGTGTGAAATTAAGAGATGGGGAAGTACCCTTTTATAAGAGAGGTGAGGGTCAATTTAGGAAAATCATGAAATATTATTTCATTATAAAATAATTTTCAGTTTTTAATTTCTCCAAATAGATTTATTTCAAGTATAAGGTGGGGGTGGGTCAAAAACATCCCAACTAATAGGTTTTAGACAATGTTAGGTCACCATTTTAACCTTATCTTTTATATTAACTCTTAGTTAAATAGTTTAACTTTTACAATGTCTTGTTTTATTTTTATATTACATGGTTAATAAAAATACTATATAATTCCAAGAAAACCCAAAGTGGTTAAATAGTGTCATATATATCATTATTTATGTCCTTTGGAAGATCCTTAGATTTTTGGGAAAATTAATTCATTTAATAATATTTTATTTGTTTTGAAAACAAATTTTTGTCAATTTTCTCACTATTTAGTATTTGGTTTTTGTAGATGTAAAACAACGCGATTACTTCTAAAATATTAAATTAAATCAATAATAACCTGTCATATTAACCTATAAAATTATTTTAATGCCTCAAACCTCTAAATTTACATTTTTTGTTTATTTAGAATATCAATTATTTTAATCTTTCTTTAATAAGGCAATTACTACATCATCATTGTGTCATATATAAAATTAATTATTTATGTATAAAAATTATAAATAATATATCATTATTTAATAAATACTTTTATATTTCCAATTAATATTTAATGTTTAATTTATCTTATGTATAGCCATATATTAAAAGTGTTTCTGTTATTAAAATTTGAATTTAACACTTTTAACACTTCTTTAAATAAAATAATAATAAATGTCTAAATCTAATCTAAGTGGATAAATGTAGATATTATTTTATTCATAAGGTTTATTTTGGTATAAATACACTTATCCAATAGAATTTGGACATGTGATAGGATAATTATAATATTATTTTTATCTATAATTACCCCATCTACTTTTAACCATGTTAAATAAAATAAAAAAAATTACTATTCACCAAAAATTATTTTCATCATGTTGAACCACATTTTACTTACCTATGTCAACTGTGTCTATCAGATTCTTGAAATTCAATTCATAGAAGCAATAATTTACGTTTTATACAGATTTGTAAATATGCCTAAAGGTTGGTAAAATACTATAAAAAGTTCAATGAATTAAATTTAACTAATCTACATATTATGTATCTATTTTGACTATAAAATATATTTAAATAAAAATAATAATTATTGAAATATTATATTATTTTAAATTATAATGTAGTGTGTTTCACTATTTATCAAAAATTTAATGTTTTTAGAAAAATTCCAAAAATTCACCCTATGCTAATTTTGATATTATGAATCCTCAAATGAAGTCGATTTTGGAAAATAAAATTTATTAAATTTTGAATGGTTGGTATTACTATTCATAACTTTTTTTAAAATGGCTTTTTTTATTTGTCATGGTGTTCTAGAACTCAAAGTTGCATACAACACAAGATATTATATTATTCAAAGGGAAACATACCATGGAAGCATGTGGAGTTACATTCTTCCCTCCATTAAATAATATTTTCCACGAAATTGCTAGAATATTACTAAATAAAAAGATTCGGGTGGTTCTTCATCATAAGTTCCTCATGTTCCCACGTTGCCTCTTCTATTTTATGGTTTCTCCAAAGAAATTTTACCAAATGAGACGTCCGGTTTCACAACACCTATTCACTGGTATCGAGAATTCTGATAGTCTTTTCGCAATAAGACAAATCGGGTTCCAGTTCTATTTCTTCATAGGTGAGTACATGCATGGGATCAGGTAGCTATTTTCACAATAGTGATACATGAAACACATCATGAACTTTTGAGAGACTTGGAGACATTGCCAAATAGTATACTACAACTCCAATTTGTTCTAGAATTTCGAAAGGACTAATGTACCTGGGACTTAATTGACTTTTCTTACCAAATCGTATAACTCTCATCTCTGGAGATACCATTAATAGAAAATGATCTATTACTTGAAATTCCAAATCATTCCTTCGGTTATACACATTGAAATTTTTCCAAAATTGAGATGCTTTGATTTGGGTTTGGATAATCTTCACTTTTTCCATTTATTCCTCTAAATGTTTTGGGCCTACAAGTACTCTTTCACCAACACCATCACAACAAGATGGTGTGCGACATCTCATTCCATATAATGCTTCATATGGTTCCATCTGAATAATTGAATGGAAGATATTATTATAGGAAAATTATACCAATGGTTAATACTGATCCCACATACCTTTAAAGTCAAGTGAGCAAGATCTCAACATGTCTTCTAAGGCTGGAATATTTTTTTCCGATTTTCCATCAGTTTGAGGGTGGTATGCAGTGCTCCAACGAAGTTTAATTTCTAGGTATTTCTAAATACTTGTCTAAAACATTGATGTGATATGAGGATCACGATCCGAAATAATCTAAAGGGGTACTCCATGAAGTCTTACAACTATATTAGTATATTGTATTTCTAAATTTTCAAGTGGTAAATTATCTCTTATAGCAACAAAATTTGATAACATAGTAAGATGATCAACAATGACTCATATTTCATCATTCTTTCTGGGATTCATTGGTAGCCCCCTAACAAAGTCCATCATAATAGCATCCCATTTCCACTCAGGTATAGGAAGAGGTTGCATGACTCCTCCTGGATATTGTCTTCTATCCTTAACAAATTGGAAAACCATACATCTTAACACATAATCATAAATATCATTCTTTTTTATTTCCCCCCAAAAATGTTCCTTCAAAAAACTATACATATTAGTGATACTAGGTTTTATAATTAAATTGGATCTATGATAATAATCCATCAATTCCCTTTTTAGATCAGGTATATCAGGAATAAAAATCCTTTTCCCAAATTTCAAAAATCCGTCTTCATATACATAGTTGATCAATCTCCCATCATTCACATCTTTAATTTTTTTTAAAACTCATCATCTGTATTAGAACTTTTTATCCTTTCTAGCAAAATAGATTGGTAACCATTTTAAAAAGTAGCGTTCTTTCACCTTCCATGATTATTCCCATATCCAATTTTACTAGATCTATGTGCATATGATCCCTTTCAACTCTCATATTGTTTATAAACCCATTGTCCTTTCCACTTAAAGCATTATGCACCTAATTTTCCTTACATGGGTGGTAGAGTATAGTCCAATCATAATCCTTGAGTAGTTCAACCCATCACCTTTTCCTCATGTTGAGTTTTTTCTGAGAGAAAATATAACTAAAACTCTTAGGATCAGCATATATCTCACATTTTTCACCATATAGATAGTGTCTCCATATCATTAAAGAAAATATTACAGCATCTAACTCAAAATCATGATAATAATAGTTTTTTTCATGAATTATTATTTGTTATGATGCATATGAAATAAATCTATTATTCTACATAAGGACACAACCAAGTCTGATCTTTGAAGCATCACTATAAATAACAAACACATCATTCCCCAATGGTAGAGTCAAGATAGGAGAACTGCTAATATTATCTTCGGTTATTCAAAAAAAATTCCCAATCATTTGTCTAAAAAAAGTAAACCCCATTACATGTGAACATGGCTAATTGGTTAGCCAATCGGGCAGAATTATGGATGAAGATCTGATAAAAACTTATTAAACCAATAAAACTACATACCACAGTTAGACTCGTTAGTGCTTTTCATTCATGGATTACTCTTATTTTATAAGGATAAATAGATAATCAATCCTTAGATACAATATTTCCATGAAATGAAAACTCTTTAACCCTGAATTCACACTTGCAAGACATCTCATGTAATTCATTTTGTCAAAGGGTTTTTAGAATAGTGCACAAGTGATTTTCATGATCATTGTATATTTTGGATTATACCAAGATATCATCAATAAATACTAGTAAAAAGTCATCAAGATATTCCTTAAAAAATCTATTCATTAGATCCATTAAAATAGATGGTTCATTAGTCAGTCAAAAAGGCATTATAGTAAAATCTTAATGCTCATACCTCGTATGAAATGTTGTCTTCCGAATGTCTTCCTTCTTCAAACGCAAATGATAAAATCCATATCAAAGGAAAATATTTGAAAACTATTGAGCTCTAGGAAGTTGATATAATAAATCATCAATGATAGGTAGGTGATACTTGTTCTTTACTATTATAGCATTGATCTCCCTGTAGTCAATGCACAACCTCATTGATCCATCTTTATTCTAAACAAAATGAACAGGGGATCCCCATGTAGAAACACTAGGACTAATAAATCCTTTGTTACTAAATTCCTCTAGTTTTTTATTTAGTTCCACTAATTCCACTTTTTTACCTCTATAAGGGGTCATTGATATGGTCCTTGAACCATAAATTATATCATTGGAAAACTCAATTTCTCTGTCTTGAGGATGTCCTGGTAAATCATTTGGAAACATATCAGCATGTTCTTGCAGAATAGGTATGTCCTCTATTTGAACATTACATTCCTCACCCATAGTTATTTTACTATCTTCCTCTCTAATAATTGAATTTAGTAGACCTACTGTTGGTGGATCTAGATAAAAATCAGAAGGTGATAGTTCTACTCTAAAGATAAGGTCCTCCTTATCATCAACGAAAATTGTATCCTCCTTATTCTTACTATAGATTTTCGTATCATGGTCTGAATGCCAATACATACCAAGGATTATATCAAATTAAATCATGGGTATGATGATTAGATCAATATATTAAGAACCTTTATATGCCCTAATGGGAACAGATTCACAAAACTTTGTTAAAATTATTCTTCCCTTTATAGTTTTGACTAACAAATCCCTTGTTAAATCAAATTGTAAATAACTAATTTTTTTAGAAAAATTGGAAGATATGAAACATTGTGATGATGCAGAATCAAATAAATCATTGGCTAAATATAAAGAAACTGGAAAATTAACTACCACCACGTCATTCGAAGCATCAACATCTGCAGTAGTGATCGAATAATCTTGGCCATTCTCCCTTGGACTTTTCTGATGTAATTATCCTTGTCTCTTGGGACTTTCATTTTAATAATTACCCATTTATCTAAAATTGTTGCATTCAACATTTACAGCCTCTTTATTTCCCTTGCAATCACGACCTTGGTTCCCTTTTTCACCACACTTGTAACAGACTCCCATTCCCTTCAGGAAAGTACCAGGGTATTTCTTCCCCCATTTAGTGCAGGATGGCAATTTAACTATTACCTTATTCCCCTTATTTCTATTTATAGGGTTTTTATTAGATCTTTTCTTCTCTTTCTTTTCTTTAAAATCATAAGATTTATAGAATTCATTTTCTATCTTGATATCAAATGAGACTATATCGTTTTGTGATGATTATGATTATGAGAAAAATGATCGACGGATAAATGGTTTAAACCCATCAAATAATTGATCAATCATAATACTTTTGTTATGTATATAATCTAATGAATTCCTTTCTAACCTCATAATGTTAGCCTCATACTTTGCGACATTCTCATCCTCTATTTTCCTTAGACTCAGAAATTGTCTTTCTGTATCCGCTCGATGGTCACGAGGAAAGTATTTTTCTAATAAAATATCTTTAAACCCCCTCCATTGAATATTTGACACTTCTTCATACTCCTTTGTGTTTTGAATTAATGACCACCATTGATATGCATCTCCGGTGAGGTGATAAACTTCCATGACAACTTTTTCAATTTCGCTACTTCCCAAAGCATAAAATATTTTCCCTAATGAACTTATCCATTTCTTAGATACAAATGGATTTGTAGTCCAACTGAATGTTGGTGGTTGTTTCCTCATGATGTGGTCTAACATTTATCCACTGCGTTGTTGATTAGGGTGCACCATATGGGTATGGTTATTATTCATAACCTGATTGAGTTTTCCCAATATGGTTATAAGTTTTTCATAATCGGTTGCATCACCAACTCCACTATAATTATCTTGTGTAGGAGGTAAATCCCTACATGGATTATGTGCGTCGATACAGTTTACATTCCTTCCACTATGCATCATTTCTAAAAAAATTCATACACTAGATTAGTTTATGAAATGCAATACATATTTCCTAACTACTAAAACCCTTAACCTAAATTTAATAGATTATTTATATAATCCATAATCAAAAAAAATGTTTTCTTTGTGGAGGTATTTACTCATAAGTCCTTCATAATGGTTTGAAATGAAAATGTGAATTATCCTAATCATATCCCCCGGGAGTGTCGTAACCAAGAGTGTAGCAATGCATGTTTTCATGTACCAGGATAACCAGGGTCATGCCCGAAACTCCTTGTCAATGTTTAAACTCTTAGGTACGTTTGATCTAGATCCACCTCTACCTTATCATATCCAGAAATGGATGTATAGCTTGGAAAACTCACAAAATCTATACATTACCAAAATTATAGGAAGTTCTTCTACACTAATAATCAAAGTCTATATTAGTGTAATTTTATCTAATCATATTTTTTTATAAATCTAGTTTCCAAGTTTTGTACTAAACTTCCTCTGATACAAACTATAAAACTCCAACCACAATTACCTAGAGTCGGTGCATTATTACATAACATTGGCATGATACAGACAATCATGTCTTGAAAGACCGATTAGTTTGGTGTCCTGGGAAGTATTAGATTCATACATAAGTTTTACATTACATTATGATATTAAAAACAACAAAATTGTGCCTATTTTGACACACTCATATCCCTTAGCATATCCCTTCAAGTCAGTTATAACATACTTCTTCACATCCTAGGAATAATAAAACATAGAAAGGGGTGATATCAGATACTTAGTAAGGATAATAATATAGAGAAATCTATTGTAAATAAGCATAAACATTTAAGGCAATGTATCAGACTAAAACTTAATCCATTTAAACTTAAAATTCAGAATAATATTGAAAATATAAATAAAATAATTCAGTTTACTTATTGAAATGGATATTCATCTAGTATATTAATCATATGCAATATCAATAGCCAATTTCATAATGATGGAATGCATAATGCGAGACATCATAACCACATAGTCAATGCCTCATACCAAGACTAAAAATAAGATTTCTTCAAGTTCATGGGCTAAAACACTAGTTTGTCTCATGAGACCAAAAAATAAATCGAGTAGCTATACTGGACTCCACTCATCGCTTACTAAGTCTAATTCATTCCGCATATGAAAAGGTTGAAACATAACATAAACATTTATATTAAAACTAGTATACGAAATGTTAATACTTTTACCATAAACCATGAATGGTATAAAAATATCACATCCATATTCAAAAATATGAAAAAACCTTTAATATAATATTGATGATTGTATAATATTAAATCAACTTCAAAAAAACAAAACATCCATCAACGGATGTGGACATGTATTAAATCAAAAATATTTGAGAGAAATATCTCACTCTATTTTAAAATATTTAAAATTCACATAATTATAAAAGAGAAAATTTATTTTAAAAATAATATTATAATCTTGTAATGGAGGATTACAAGGTGTTATAATAGTGGAAAATATGCACACCTACTGTATAAGTTAAAAAACAATCTTACCTTAATTTGTCAAAAACAACATAAAGTACATTATTTGGAAAGCAATGTAAGGATTCCATTCAATACATTTTATAAAATGATTAAAAAGGTATAAATGACTTTTACCCATATTCTAGGAAATATTAAAAATGTTTTGAAATACATTTTTAAGAAACACAAATGTGGAAGATAATGATGTCTTAGTAGATACTTTCATAAAAACAACCTTGGATAATAAAGAGATTGTAAAATTTACCATTACCTTGTATTCTACCTTAGTAGAGGGTGTGTTAACATCCTATATAATGGTTAAATAATTTTTATTGATTTGTAGAAGAAATACATACATAAATATGATATCATATATGATCTTCTAATATTTCTTTGTTAATGATATTTCAGTATTATCATTATTTTGGGTGTTAACTTATTTGTTTTCCTTTATATGTTGTGTTACGTAATTCATGTTTTTTTGTTTAGGATGCATTTGATTAATATCTAGAATGATATTATGTTCTTAAAAATTATTTGTAATAATAAAATGACAATTATTCTTGAATGTTTATGATGTGGAAATTAATTTTATCATGTTCGTGGAGACGGTAATCCTTGCATACGCATGAGCGATACTATCATTATTTTGATCGTAAAATCGTATTTTATTGGGTGTTATATCAAATATAATGAATCATTAACATGTTATATTTATTATTAAAATCAATTATAATCATTATTATTCCCATCCAATTAATGATGTGTTTAATAACAATCTACACCACGACGTGGAGACGGTAAGCCGTACGTACGCACGTATGGTGAATTTGTCATTCATATGATGGACAGAAAAATGAATATGGTTGTACCATATTTTTAATAACATAAAATTATGTATAATGTATTGGATTTATTATTTATTCTTCTAAACAACAAATAAAGGGGAAGGGGAAGAAGAAAAGAACTATGAAAGAGGTGAATAAATTACTAACTCTTCTTCTAGTGCTTCCTATGGATTTGAACAAAAGGGATCCATAGGATGGATTTCCGATCAATGTAATGCCTCTATGATGAATTGAGGGTTTTGGGAGGATATTTGAGTAGGGTTAGGCTGAGCCAAATGGCTTTGAAGGTGTTAAATTAAGAGAAGGGAAAGTACCCTTTTATTAGAAAGGTGAGGGTCACTTTAAAAAAATCTAGAAATATTATTTTATTATTAAATATTTTTTTGTTAATAATGGATCCATATTGGTTTATTTAGAGGAAATGGTGAGTATGGGTCCAAAAACTCTCAACCAAAATGTTTTAGACAATTTTTGTTTAACATTTTAAACATATCATTTAGATTTATCTCTTAGTTAAATAGTTTAACTTTTACAATGTCTTCTTGTATTTTTATATTACATGGTTAATAAAAATACTATAAAATTCCAACAAAATCCCAAGTGGTTCATTAATGATATATATATATATATCATTATTAAATTCCTTTTCTTGAAGCATATATTTTTATAAATATTATATCATTTATTAATATAGTATTTTATTAAAAAATAATTTATGTCATTATTGACACTATTCAGTATTTGGTTTTTGTGAATGTAAAAAAATTATTAATTCATCAAAAATACATTAGATAAATCACAACATGTAATATTAACCTACAAAATTTTTGGAATGCATAAAAAGTATCAATTTAAATTTATTGGGATATTTATAATTTAAAAAATTTGGATCTGTCATTAAAAAGGTAATTACCCTGTCATCATTGTATCATATATAAATTTAATTATTTAATGTTAATTTTGTTTAAATAAAATAATTTTTTAGGAAATATGTCTAGATTTATAATGAATATTTATAGTTGAATTTATCTTATATATAACCCTTTATTAAAAATGATTCAGATATTCAAATTTTAATTTAAAACTTTTTACTCTTCATTAAATAAAATAATAATAAATATCCTAATCTTATCCATATGGATAAAAGAGGGTAATATTTTATTCCTAATGTTGATTTTGGTCGAAATATACTTATCCAATGGTATTAGGACATGTGTTATGTTAATTATAATTTCAGTTTTACCTTTAATTACCCTATTTATTTTTAACTGTGGAAAATAAAATTCAAAATTTACTATATACCAAAAATAATTTTCATCCTATTGAAACACATTTTACTTACGGATTTCAACCATTTATACCAAATTTTTTAAATTCAATCCAGAAAAGCTTTAAAAATATTTTTTATGCAGATTTGCAAATATGCCTATAAGGTGGTAAAAGATGATAAAAAGTTTAATAAAATTTTATATATCTAATATTATTATAAAATGACTTCAATGAATTAAATTGGACTAATATAGTTATTATGAATCTATTTTGACATTAAAATACTGTTAAATAAAAATAAAAATTATTTATATAAAAGTCTATTTTAAACAATAACATAGTGTTTTTCAGTATTTATCAAAAATTGAATGTTTTTAGAACAATACAAAAAATTAAACATAAGCTAAATTTGATATTTTGAATCCAAAAATAAATTCCATTTTGAAAAATAAAATGTATAAAATTTCAAAAAATGGGTATTACTATTCATAACTACTTTTTAATTGGCTAGAGTTATTTGGCGTGGTCTGCTAGAACTTGAAGTTACATAAAACACAAGCTATTATATTATTCAAAGGGAAACATATTGTGGTTACTTGGGGTGTTACAAGTAAATATGAAACTACTTATAGAAAACTCATTTCTGTGAACCTTTATAATTCTATGAAGCACTGGAATAAAAAAGGCAATACCAAGTATAATAAAAACAGAAATACATGGCTCTATGGGTGTTAAGATCATGCATATAAACAAATTTATAGAGAATATAATATTTAAATGATGGAGATTGTCCTAAAGCGGAATAGGATATTTTCATTGAGGAAAAGAAGGTGAAAATCCACCAAATCAAGGACTTGACTTACTTGGATTAGGTAAAATCTCATGAGAGTCCACAGTGGTTTGAGATATAATAGGTTCTATGAACATAAAGGGATCTGGATTATTATAATCATCCAAATCATCAGTCATATATTTGAATACTCACACATAATGTCCACGTATTTGATAGTTCTGGAATAATTAAGAGGGGTTGGGAAAAATTTGGGTCTTCCTCCTCTCTGAATGGTTATTGACCCGATTGAGGACGTGGGTGTGTAGTATTTGAGAAATAACCATAGAGAAGAAAATTATCCTATCTAAGGATTAATGAAGTAAAAACCAATAGTCGTCATCATAGATGAATTTGCCTAAGGAATCCTCAATATTCTGTAGAAATGATACGTTTATTTAAGGAAGTGGGATCCTAAGAAGAAGAACCCAGATCATCGCCTAAGGTTAAGCATTCCTTTTATGAACATCCATGGACCTATGGAGGAGATTGAAGAAAAGATGACCCATAGATATAAGGAAAATGACCAAGACTTGATTAAATCATCCCTAGAGTCAAGTATTATGTATTATAAATGGAGGTTGGGCATTAATAAAGTTACCGGTTCACCCAAAACTCACAATCCAAAAATATCCTGGAACACTATCACAGATAGGCTTTCCACACCAAACCATGCATCCAGGGTCTATATATTACAAATTGAAACTTTATTAAAAGAAAATGATATGAAGGATATCATAGGGGTTCCCTCCACTGAGTTATAGTGTGAATTGAAAGCTATAAAATCTAGGATCTGGGGATAAAGAGGCATAAGAGCTAAGGTAACAGAACGGAGAAGGATCTATTTTATAGAGGGGCCACATGACATCTCTACAATAAGATCATTGAATAACACCTACAGTGAGTTGATAGAGAGCATGAGAGGGAGATAGACACTGTAGAACCATTTTCTGGTCAAAGGGGAGAAGATCCTAACATCACAAGAACTATCAAATTCTTAGTAATGGTCAGTGTAAATTTTAACTGTATAGGTGCATTCAGCTCATTTTTTAGTCAGCATCAGCAATCATTTTTTTTAGAAAAACATTATTTACCCTTTCATTCATGATTTAGGAAACTCTATAGATTATAGATAATTTATCATATAACGTGATGCTGTTTGGGAGTCATAATATTGTTTCACCTTCCTAACATCATTTCATTTGGTTTCTCATGATGAAAATAATACCATTTTTAAAAAAAATTATTTTAACAAAAAAAACTCATTTTTAAATATATTTTTTAAAAATAATGACTAAAGTGTGATTAAAATAATCATATTTTGGAATTATATAATTCTGAAAAATAATTCATATAATTTTTAATCATGTCACCGTCTATTGATTTAATTAAACCTTATGTTTAAACTATTCCATATTTAGTTCTGATCAACTGAAATACAAAATATTGTTTTAGATGGATTATTTGAGTTATCCAAAACATATCCCCCATGAATTAAAAGTGAGGGTTCCATAAGGGAACACTCACCATGGATTAAAATAGTAGATATGATATCCATCGAACAAATTATTTGGAATTATTATTTCAGGATATATTTGGGGAAAAGAAAAATCCAATTGTTGTTGTTAAAAATGAATACATTTATAGGGAATCAATTTTTTTATGTTATAAAAATTAAGATGTTTTATGTAATTAATATTATGAATAGGTTTATTAATAATTTTTTCTCATTATAGTATCCAAATATAATGTAATCCATATTCTAAGGACAAATAATAGAAACCAAATAATTTCATATATAGATATTAATTATTAGTATATTAATATTCTATTGGGAGTATTAAAATATATTCCATTACTATATAGGTTTAATGTCTTTTGGTACTAGGTGTATAATTTTTTTACATCATGAATTGTCATGAACCAGGATGGGTCGCCATCCGACCCGGTGCCCGACCCGGTCCGCGGCAAGACCCGAAGGGTGTTCCTGATTCCCATGGGCTGGCACAAGTGCCCAGGTATCGTAAGTAACAAGTGGAAACGATTTTACCTGAAATAAAAGACAGAAAAGCAACTAGATAGTTAAATAAACTGAAACAGGAAAAAGACAACTAAACACGTCATTAAACTATGAATATTTTTTTAAGTCTACAAATCGAACCAAGAACTAAAAAAATGACAGCGAAAACTAAAACTCATACTCAAACCTCCCGGTAAAAGAGAGGCCACATCAGCACCACTATGCATGAAAAGTCCAACTGCAACCTGAACCACCATCGCTGAGCACGAAGTCACAACCTGGAATGCAGAAGAAACAAAATCTACATACACCCAAGGGTGTATGTAGGTTGTGAGCTAAAAGCGCTGTAGGATGCCACAGAGAAAAAGGTTCCACGCATAATTATTAAAAGAAAAATACATTTTCAATTTAACAGAATACAAATAAATAAGTTTTTAAAGAATTTTTAATGAAAACGGTTTTTAAGGGGACTTATCTAAAAGGAAAAGCAACTTCAGTTAACTTACACACACTCACGCACACCCACGCGCACACACGCACACACACAGACACACACACACATGTACACACGCACCCACACTTTTCGTGGTAACCCCAACATCACACCATGTGCCGACGGTGAGCAGCAAGCAGAGGAAGAGCACAATACATGAGAGACCCTAAAGATACTAACAAGAAGTGGGACCCTAGAACCTCATGTCTCGGTGAACCATATCAAACATTCCTGTGCACGATCCACTGGTAGGGAAACACCTCCTAATATAGTGGTCCCCATTCATCATCCAATGTTTAGTTAGTGTTGTAAGTGTCAATCCCGCTAAGTGAAACTATGCCGATGCCACTCCCGTATCACTAGCACGCTAGTCTAGTCCGACCACCTAGTACCCAGGCTTCCCGTTTGTGCTCAAGTAATTCAAAGTTCATGCCACATGTCATAGCCATGCACTCAAACCTGATAAGATACTACACACGCCAAAACAACCATTTTCACACACAAAAACCATTTGAAATAATACACTCTCTAAAAACATTTTCAAAACACTCTTCACCCAATTGACATAATCTAATAAACCACTTAATAAATTTATAAAACAACAGCAAAACAGTGTCACATGGTTTTACACACACAGAGGTAACCAATTAGAAATCCAAAACACATTCCAACACCGCACGCACTCAAATACAATAAAAAGTGTGACCTTCACCACCAAAAGGATTGATGGAAAACCCTTACACCATATCAAAAACACCATTGTCTAAACCACATAGTTTAACATGACAAAAATAAATTTTTATAAAACAATTTAGAAGAAATCGCTTAACATTAACCACTACGCTCACGCAAAGACATCTTTCATGACCAAACGCACCTGAATCCATGTAAAAAAATAGTTCGCACCACATACACGACAAAATAAGATAACCACACAATTCCAAAGTCACTAATAGAGTTCTCAGCAGAAAGAAACCAATAATATGAACAATATACTAAACAATTTCAATGCAAATCAAACTTCAAATAAAACATAATTTGCACAACAATAATTAATTAAAAATATGCAAAACAAAATAAACATTGAAAATTAATTCATCGGATAATAATTAGACGGGGAACCACCTACCTCCGGTGTAGATCAACTTCACAAAATTGATGCACAATGTCCACCTCACTTCATATTCACCGCAAAAACACAATTAATCCCTAAAAACATGCAATCGGATCAATTACACCATGAACAAACCAAAATCCAACCAAACTCTAACCAAAAAAATTACCCAAAATTGCAAGAACCACCCGGTCCGAGGAGAACACACCAACGATGAGGGTGCGGAAGGTTAGCCGAAGCTCCGAGGGAGCTTTCGGTGTGCTGGAGGAGGCTGCGGTTAGGGCTTCAGCAATAAAGAAGTTGGCCGAGACAAGAGGGGGGTGTAGCGGTTGCCGGACCGAGGCTTCACTGGAAAGGGAGAAAAAAGAAGAAGAAAAACTGTCAGCCATGGGGTTAGCGGATGTGCGATGGCCAACCGGGAGGGGGGCAACAGCGGTTGGCCGAAGGGGGTCTGTGGGGTGAGCTGAGAAGGCCGGTTGGGAGCCGAAGGGGTTTAGGGCACCGAAGGGGCGGTCCAACGGGGTTCCGTCGGAAGGCGTGGGAGAGGGGAGCTCTTGGGTGTGGCGCATTCCAGGAGAGGGAGCATGATGGCCGGGATTGGGTGACAGCGAGGGGTTCCTACGGGTGACGGTGCAGCAAGAGGAGAGGGTAAGGAGGCTGGGTGCGACGACTGTCCAAGGCAGGTCGAGGGAGATGGGCGGCGACCTGTTAAGTCGAACAAGGTGGGGGCCGCGATGGGATAGAGGGGAGGGGTAAGGGTAAAGGTCTGAAAACCCTAAAGGGGAAGAAAATAGAAAGAAAAAAATAAAATAAAATAAATAGTGTAAAAGAGGTGGGTGTGAAAATTCTCCCCACCATAAAGATTTCTGCCCCTAGAAAGCCACAACTAAGGCTGAACCCAAAAGAAGAAACGGATACCCAAGTAAGGTTTAAAGAGGATCCCCACAATTAACAAGCGAAGAGGCAAAAGCATCGAACTCAAAGAAAGTGACTCAAATGACAACCTCAAGAAACGCATAAAAAGACTTTCTAATATGTGTTTCCCGCCCCAAAGAGCTAGCACGCCTCTAGTTGACTGATCCAGGAAAGTGACTCTCACGCTCGCGGAAACCAACCTCACAACCCAAAACACCTCAAGCATCATTGAACGAAAAACACACCATTTTAATGGAATGAAGAAACAAGACCAACCCACATCCAAAGAATACTCCAATAACCTACCACTGAACCATCTCTAGGAACAAAACTGAATGGTCCAACATGGGAAAGCCTGATGGGGCTCCCCACCATTAAAAACATTCCAACAACCGAGCCAAGACTAGAAAATCGACACGAGGAGGCCCGGGTGGACACACCACCATTATGAGAAAGACCAACGCCAACTCATTCTAGAGACATTTGTGCGAGACCCGTCATGGGTATCTCCACCATTAGGACTGACATAGGGTACAAAACTTTGAAAAAAATCTCCAACGGTGACCAAACACCCCACCACAAGGGGCGGGGTGGGAGGGACCCGACCATGAGGTGTCAAAAACACGGCCGGCCACAAACCAGCATCTCAAAATTTCTTGGATGAACACCATTAAAATTTGAGACTGAGTTACCCAACAGACTCTCATAAGGACCACTAAAGAGATTTCATCCAGTGGAACGCAACCCCCAAGACTTTAAGGCACGAGACGAACACACCTCCACATGGACACAAAAACCTTACGCATCCAGACAACTCATTCGGAGCAGAAAAACCATAGAAACAATTTAAACTGCCTCTACTTTTAACACTGATGACAGAAATAAAGTTGGGGTCTCATACACTCCCGGGGTTCTTGACCACGCGCCAGCTTCACTCCAAGGCCTATGGTTGGAGCCTTGATATTTGAAGCATCTCTTGCCTTGTAGTCAGGTGTTGAAGAATCCCTAATGAGCTTCCCCTTTTGGTGTCACATGCAACCACACTGCAACCAAGACAACACCAGCAAACACGACCCATTACAGCATCTAACTGATCATACGCGGAACATTCACCAACACCAGAGTTAAAATGGTGCATGCACATCACCCTTTGTCACACTGAATGAGAACACGGCACCACCAATCGTCACATGAACATGACCGTTGATGTTGAGAAGAACTTTATGCTGATAAAGACTTTAAACTGTGTCTTGAACAACATGTGATTCCGGCGAACAACCATAGGAGCCTCATACGACTGGGTCTGCCGAACTAGTAGCCTAACACAAACATTTTCTTAAACGAAACAAACCAAAGACCAAGGGTCATTTAGAACAATAGACTACACCAAAAACTTAAGGTTTCTTCCACCTTTTTTTCACTAGAGTCTCCATTACCGCTTCAAAACAACCGTTGACTAGAAAAGGGACCTCACACTGCAAGACGTCACCGAACATGACCCTTCCAGCTGATGAAAATACTACAAAGGCCTTCAAGACACTAGTCAACACTGATAATTCTGAACCACCTGCAACTTTCCCCGCTGGAATTTTTTTCACCGCTTCCAGGAGAACCTTTAGACACAATGATGTCAACTTCATACCCGATGAATCAAACAACTCAAAAAGACAAAAACTCCCTTCAAATCCCCTCACATCAGTCATTATGCTGCGAGAGAATCCACTTAACTAAAGGAAAAAAAAGAAATAGACTTGGTATTGTCACTAAAATGTAAGAGTCCTTAATTTAGTCAACTGGAGGGTCGACCAATGGAGAACCATCTGTGGTCGCACATCATTCGCACGTTAACTCTTTATTGGGGGCGTACACTAGCCAAGAAAGAAAACCATGGACCCAACCGAACTGGTCCAATGGTCATGACATACCATAAGCGAACACCAAACGTGTAGGGGAAACCACTGCAAGGGCTCCTCGTTGTACTTTACAAAAGAATTAACTAGCTACACGCTTTTATAACAACATACAAATAAGAATTCAAAATCAGGACACAAATCAGCTAGAAGGCATCCTCAGCTCAAAACACATCACGTCCAACCTTTCAAAAAATACAAGGACACACCACACAATAACCAACTATTTAATAAAACCAAATTTTCCTTTAACAAAACATTTTGAAAATAAGCAAACCCAGTGGGTTGCACAAACACCAATGGCGTCCCATGAGCCTCGCACATGCATGTTCTCATGGCACACCGGCACCCACCTCATATCCATCCAGGCACTCATCCTCTCATGCCATTATCCATTTTTCTTCCCATATACACTCATTCATGTGGTTTCCCATGAGAACACCAAGGATAAAAACCAAATCTTTCAAAAAAAAATTCAAAACCAAAACATCCAACCCACACTTTCCAAACCTCTCACATCATTTTATTTTTAAAGCGCTTTATTTGAAAACATTTTCCAAGACCAAAACATTTTTACCTAAAAACCAAATTTCCACGAATCCAAAACAAAGAGACGAGAAACAGTTCAAGAGGAAACTAGTATCAGCGGGTGATTGGAGCATATGGTTGGCAGCCATACGCCAATCACGCCATTGGCCATGGAGAGTATTTTAGGATAGTGTCCCCGGCTCCAGAAGGCTTTCCAGACCTCGCAAGCTCACTAAGACCACTGACCTCACTCCATTTCATTTCCCTTAGACAAGAATAACAGCAAAGACCAAAGGTTTAGACAAACCTCAACTTGCTTTGGTAACTCGAGTCCTGCCATGAGGTGTGCTGGCCAGGAACCTTACTCGTAGCCAGAAAATCGAGTCCTGACAACCTTGACTTCATTCTACCATGACTCTATCCTAAAAGAACACGACCAAAGAGAGAAAACCTTGCGCTCTGATACCATTTTATCACAAACCAGGCCGGGTCTCCATCTGACCCGATGCCCGACCCGGTCCACGGCAAGACCCGAAGGGCGTTCCCAATCCCCACGGGCTGGCACAAGTGCCCGGGTATCGTACGTAACAATTGGGAATGATTTTAACTGAAATAAAAGAGAGAAAAACAACTAGCCAAGTAAATAAACTGAAACTGGAAAAAGACAACCAAACACGTCTTTAAACTATGAACATTTTTTTATGTCTACAACTCGAACCAAGAACAAAAAAAAATATGACAGCGGAAACTAAAACTCATACTCAAAACTCCCGGCAAAAGAGAGGCCACATCAGCACCACTCTACATGAAGAGACCAACTGCAACCTGAACCACCATCGATGAGCATGAAGTCACAACCTGGAATGCAGAAGAAACAAAATATACATACACCCAAGGGTGTATGTAGGGTGTGAGCTAAAATCCCAATAAGATGCCACCGAGAAAAAGGTTCCATTCATAATTATTAAAAGACAAATACATTTTCAATTTAACAGAATACAATTAAATAAGTGTTTAAAGAATTTTTAAAGAAAACGGTTTTTAAGGGGACTTCTCTAAAAGGAAAACAACTTATGTTAAGTTACACACACGCACGAACACCCACCCACACACACACACGCACACACACAGACGCACGCACACACGTACACATGCACACACACTTTTCTTGGTAACCCCAACGTCACACCGTGTGCCGACGGTGAGCATCAAGCAGAGGAAGGGCACAATACATGGGAGACCCTAAAGATACTAAGGAGAAGTGGGACCCTAGAACCTCACATCTCGGTGAACCATATCAAACATTCCCATACACGAGCCACTGGTAGGGAAACACCTCCTACCATAGTGGTCTCCAGTCATCATCCAATGTTTAGTTAGTGTTGTAAGTGTCAATCCCGCTAAGTGAAACTGGGCCGATGCTACTCCTGTATCACTAGCACGCTAGTCTAGTCTTCCCACATAGTACCCAGGCTTCCTGTTTGTGCTCAAGTAATTCAAATTTCATGCCACATGTCATAGTCATACACTCAAACCCGATAAGATACTACACACTCCAAAACAACCATTTTCACACACAAAAACAATTTAAAATAATACACTCTCAAAAAACTTTTTCAAAACATGCTTCACACTATTGACATAATCTAATAAACCACTTAAAAAGTATATAAAACAACAGAAAAGGAGTGTCACATGGTTTTACACACACAAAGGTAACCACTTAGAAATCCAAAACACATTCCAACACCGCACGCACTCAAATACAATAAAAAGTGTGACCTCCACCCCCAAAAGGTTTGATGGAAAACCCTTACACTATATCAAAACCACCATTGTCTAAACCACATAGTTTAACATGCCAAAAATAAATGTTTATAAAACAATTTAGAAGAAATCTCTTAAAGTTAACCACTAAGCTCACACAAAGACATATTTCACGACCAAACGCACCTGACGCCATTGAAAAAAAATAGTTCTCACCAGTTACACAACTTAATAAGATAACCGCACAATTCCAAAGTCACTAATAGAGTTCTTAGTAGAAAAAACCCAATAATATGAACAATATACTAAAAAATTTCAATGAAAATCAAACTTCAAATAAAACATAATTCTCACAAAAATAATTAATTAAAAATATGCAAAACAAAATAAACAATGGAAATTAATTCATCAGATAATAATTAGACGAGGAACCACCTAACTCCGGTGTAGATCAACTTCACAAAATTGATGCGCAAAGTCCACCGCACTTCAAATGCACCGCAAAAACACAATTAATTCCTAAAAACATGCAATCGGATCAATTACACCATGAATGAACCAAAATCCAACCAAACTCTAACCAAAAAAATTACCCAAAATTACAAGAACCACCCGTTCCAAGGAGAACGCACCAACGATGAGGGTGCGGAAGGTTAGCCGAAGCTCTGAGGGGGCTGTCGGTGCGCTGGAGGAGGCTACGGTTAGGGCTTAGGCAACAAAAAAGTTGGCTGAGATAAGAGGGGGGGGGGGGGGGTAGCGGTCGCCGGACCGAGGCTTCACCTGAAAGGGAGAAAAAAGAAGAAAGAAAAACCGCCATCCATGGGGTTAGCGGCTGTGCGACGACCAGCCGGGAGGGGGCCAACGACGGCTGGCCGAGGGGGGTCTGTGCGTCTAGTCGAGAAGGCCGGTTGGGAGCCAAAGGGGTGCGGGGCGCCGAAGTGGAGGTCCAGCAGGGTTCTGTCGGACGGCGCGGGAAAGGGGAGCTCGTGGGGGCGGCACAATCCAGGATAGGGAGTAGGCCGGCCGGGATTGGGTGACGGTGAGGGGTTCCAGCGGGTGACAGCGCGGCAAGAGGAGAGGGGAAGGCGGCTGGGTGCGACGGTTATCCAAAGGCAGGCCAAGGGAGATGGGCGGAGACCTGTTAAGGCGGACAGGGTGGGGGACACGACGAGATATAGGGGAGGGGTAAGGGTAGAGGTCCAAAAACCCTAATGGGGAAGAAATTATAAAGAAAAAAATAAAATAAAATAAAATAAATAGTGTAAAAAGAGGCGGGTGTGACATGAATGATCATTAATATTTCCTAAAATGATCTTCCCACATAATAATATTTGTATACATACCCTACATAAAACCATTATTCATTACATAGGTAAGTGAAACTAAATATTTGGAGATCTTATATTCACATTAAGAATAAAAAATTGGAGATATTGATGATCAAATTTCTTGGTAACATTTATATTAAAAGTGATATATCTGAAAAATTAATCCCAACAAATCATTGACTAAAATCATGAATGATGGATTAATGAAAGGAAATTCATAGGACATCAATCTTAATGGAATCAAATAAATATGACTAATGAATTCATAATAATAGAATAAAATACAATTTTGTTTAATATACATAATAATATAAAATAATTTCCTTAGTTAATGATCGCATTGAATAGTTTCTTAATGGACTCAATCAACTTCCCATTAAATATTATCATTAGTCATGGTACCCTAAAAGGATTATCATACATGATAGTTCCATTTAAATACTACTTTCACTCCTAATTCCATCATATCCTTTATCAAGGCTCACTATCAAGAATATTATAGTTGATAGATTCTATTTATGAAATGGGTTCAATCCTAATTCAATCACATATTATATTACGATGAATTCAACTATACATAATGATTTGGAGGTATATAAATATTCATTAGTTCCTCAAAAAATCCCAATCCATTCAAATTTGTTCAAAATTATCATAAATCATTAATCATATAACATAACCTATGTAATGAAAAATTGATCCCAAAATTCATCAACAATTATTCATAGAATAACTGATTGAATATAAATGGGATTCACAAAAATCTAATCATAATAATCATAAAAAATTCATAGAAAGAATATGGATTGAAAAATTGTAAAATATTCATATTAAATAAAAATTCATATCAAATTATTTCATCTTATATGAAAAATACATTAATAAATAACATATACTCTCTCTTGATAAAAAGAAAAATATCAATTTCAAATAACTTTGTTGAAATATAATGTAATTAAAAATTCTAAGGAATATATTTTCATTGAAATGGGGTATGGAAAATTATTTTGTAAGATTCAATGAATTGAGCATTACAGATGGTGGTATTTTATGTATATCCCATAATTATAAAATAAAAAATTATTTTCTATGAATATTTGGGAAAAATTACCTCCTTATAATATGTGAACATATTTTTAAACAAAAAATTATAAAATTCCAAAATAGGAAGATTGGACATTCAATATCAACAATGATAAGGAAAAATCATTCTATAAAAGATTTTAGAAAACATGGATAGGGATGTTAAACTTTTTCGAGCAAAAATAGTATAATTGAGGCCAACTTTTCTTAATAACAATTTCTAAACAATTATGAGTGCCAAAATAATAATTATGTATCTAAAACATAGAAAATAAAAATAAAAAGGAGGTTAAAAATAAAAAATAGGAATTTTTGTAAAATATCAAATGAGTTACAAAACAAAAAATCATGTATAAATTGTCCAAAATATAATTCGACTAATAAATAAATCCAATAACTCATATATTATACTAATTCATACAAATTCAAACCATTAGTATAATAAGTAAAAATTAATTATTCATATATTCTATAATCATACCAAAATATATTTTTCATATGATATATTATATGCATATAATATTTTATCACCCATTCACTTTTAATTCATTAATAAAATAATAGTTTAATGTTTTACAAATTTATTTTTCATTCATGTTTTAGTTTGGCAGAATTTATTTTTGTCACAACCCCCTCCCCACAAAGTTTACCCCTCCTCTGCTGGCAATGTGAGAATGGAGATAGTAACCCACAATCCCTCCCTTTAGTGGGACCCTACTTGGCTACTACCATTGAGGGTATAGTGAAAACAACAAATGGGAGGCATTTCCCACTATAAGATCACATGTGGAAAAGAGAGAGAGATAATATTGGCAAAAAACAATACCAACTCAGACTGTAATACAAAAGAAAACCCATGTACACACATGTAAAATCATGAAAGAACTACTATAATTGAGAGGGAAATTTTCCTTTACGAAATGATTGTAAAACAGCAGCGACCATAAAGCCCAAACAGCTCATGCAACCCCATAATAGTAGTACCCAACCTAATATATAGCCTTCTCCAAGTGACATTAAAATATATTACATAGCATAGGGTGAGTATAATGGTATTAAATGTTGAATCCTCCTCAGATACTCTCATGCAAAGGTAAATAAAGCATGCTAAAGCATAGTGAAATACAAGTGAAACTAATTCATCACCTAAATAAGTATACTATGTTACTAGCCTCACTATGAATACTCTCACCAATTATCGCATACATGAATATATAATATAACAATGAATATCAATGGTACCCTGCTATAATTTCCCCACTAGTTTGCTGCTTTTCCCAGAAGTCATGTGTCCTAAGCATTTCTCTCAAAAAAGACATGCCTGTGGACACTTGTCCATAGCACCAAAAATGCACCTCCTGCGACACAACCACTTAGTCCATGTATCCAATGTATGCAGGTATTTTTCAAGAGCCACCACAGCTCCCATATCATTTATCATATGCGAGGTATTAAACCTCAATAAATTATATCCCATACCCCAAGAAAGGATCCTCAAGACACCACAACCTCTACATGTTAAAAATATAGTAGTCCTTATGAAACTATATCCAAAATATATGTGTATGAATAACCACAATCCATTACATTCCTCTTCACTCACATATAGGAAAAAATAACTATCGTGCCTACCAGTACAATTAACTACCAAAATATGATAGTGGGGCTAATGGGTGTAGTCAATCACGCATCCTCCCACTAGAATGTTGGGGAAAAACCCACCCCCATAGGGCTCAGAATCCCCAGGGTGTAAGATTCCCTAACTAATGGGGTGGAGTATCATATAGAAACACAAAACATACTGAAAATATTATAGCTCACAACCACACTATGGTCATAAACTACTCTTATACTAATCTGAAGATAACTTATCTTGGAGTCCCGACTTCCACTTACAAGACTAGGTGTCATACAATCCCACACCCATTTAAATAGATACATTGGATTACATTATCTCTTTTTATCAGATTAAATTTATGTTAATTAGTTATTTAACAATTAAATAACTGTTTATAATTCCACATTATATTCCATTAGCATCACACCAAGGCTTCATGCCCTCCATGTGTAACCAAACCAAGTCCACATCTTCTCAAAAAATATACCTCAGTTTTGTGTCCTAGAATTCTTAAACCCCATGGTTTAACATCATTTATTCAATCATTTATTAAAAAAAATTATTAGTTTCCCATAATTCCTCATTTTCTAGAGAATCATTTTAAGCTTCCACACACAATGGGCTCAACACAATGAGTAGATGGACTACTAGTTGAGTACTTTCAACCAATAGAAGGAGAGTAGACCAATCCTTCCTCTATAATCTATACACAGAAAACTCATGGAATACCCCACATGTCATTTCCTCTTTTGGAAGGAGGGTATGAAATAATAGGTTCCTTAAGAAGTGGGGAATGTAAATCAGATAAACGACCAACAAGATTCAGCAACCATCCAACATTCACATCCAACCCATTTCATCCTCTCTTGTGTCATCCATGGCTCCCACATGCATTAACTGATGCACATAACAACTCATGGTGTCAAATACTACCACAACCACTAGGCCACCCTACACCCACATCCTACAACATCCATCTTGGCACATAACACATCACAGGCATCAGTAAATAAAAAATCAACTTGGTTTTTGACCCTAGACAAGGCATTCACCCTTCACAAGAAAGGTGCTCTCATGGTTCCCAAGAAGAAGGCACTTGGCCATACATGAAACTGGGTAACTCATAACCTTAAAAGGTATTAACATTTGTCATTCAACAATCTCTTCAATCCATATTTCATTAGCAGATTAATAATTATTTGGTTCCAACTATTGGCAATGTAAACAAAAACCTACCTAGATATCAAAAATTATTTAATCACGCTTACTGCATTAATTTGACTATCATAAATTTACAAAATTAAAAACTAAATCCATTTACAAGCATATTTATCTTTAAAAAATAATTTTTAATTAAAAGAAGTATATGTTCATTACCAATTAGCATTAAGAATTTCATGGTAAACATGGCAAGCATAAAAATCACAATATCATGAAAAAATAAGAGGAAATAACATATGATCAATACCAATTTATTTATCCAGTTAAAATATTTATTATGAAAATTACATTTTTATTTAGTGGGATAAATAATGATAGCTCCTAAATTGGATGTAAATAATTAGAGAAACATTGAATCCACTACCTCAAAAGGTTTCTCACGGTCTTCTCACAAGAATGATCCATGCAACGGATCACGATTGACTCCCCTTGTGATAACTACATCCACCTGAGGATGCTGCGACATGACTGAACAAACTGACCCCGAAGAAAACTCAATAACAAATATAGAGCTCACATTCCATAATATGGAAAGGATAAATAGTAGAAGAATTAATGAAGAAAACACAGGAACAGAGGTAGAGAATACCTTTTATCAATGATAGATCGACACATGATGCTAGCACCAAAATAGGGGGTGCGTATGCTGTAGGAAGAAACATCAAGGGGAAGGGATCCAAGGATTATGGTATTATGACACAACTTCTATGGGAATAATTTCTCAGGGCACCACACATCATGATAAGGGAGAAGGAATGAAATAATGGAAGGTTCCCATATTTGAAGTATTAGATACGAGACTATTGGGATTTTAAATGGTTTAGAACATCCATTCATTCATATCACATTAGTCAACATGTTTTGACCTAGTAAAGGCATCCTGAGCCTTAAAAAACAAAATAATTGTTATGGGATTCAATAGGCCTTTTATCCCTTAAAACAATTCCTTGAATTAATTTATTTCATCAAAGAAAACTTTAATGGGGAGAAACTATAGAATGATGGAAACATTGTACACCTACTGACCTAGAAACACAATATATATTTATATATAGCTTGAAACCCTATACAACTACTAATGGCTAGAAACATCACACACCTATCGATGGCTGGAAAAGGTGTAAACGTACCAATGGCTCAAAACATTATTCACCTACCGATGGCTGGAAACAGTGTACACATACCGATGGTTGAATACATTATAATATTATTGATAGCTAGAAACATTGTACACCTACCAATGTCTTGAAAACCCTTATACCTATAGAAGGATAAAAACAATGTATACCTATCGAGGACTATAAACACTGTACACTGATTGATTTTTGGAAACAGTATACACCTATCAAAGGATGGAAACACTATACACCTACTAATGGATGGAAAAACAATACCAAAAATATGGATCTCTATTTACAGAACTAAAATTTTAGAAGTGTTTTGGGGATAAGTCACATTGACCTCTTGAAACCCCTCAAACACCAAATTTCAAAAAAGGAATGTACCAGAGAGGTCTGGGCCATTACATCAGATACCACTCAAAAAAGTATCGTCCTTGATAATTCAAAACCAACAAAAAAGGAAACATAAAATTGTTCTGAACAACCACCCATCGAGATACCACTCAAAAAAGAGAAACACACAAAATTAAACAAAAGAAAGACATCTCATAAACATGAAAGGTCTCCAATCACAAACAAAAATTGTTACATGAAAATGGTTAAACATCAACAAAATTGAGGTACTGATCATGTATCTACGACTCACGTTCACATATAATTTCTTCCACACCACCGTGTTGCCACAATACATGAACCAATGGGATAGAACACCCATGAAACACCATATACTTGTGATACTAGATCACTATAGGCCACTCTTCAAAGGTCTCATCATTGTCAAAATCTTTCTCTCCCAAATCAATGATATGGGAGTCATCATGAAGATAATGGTGGGGCTGTGAAACATGAAAAACATCATGTATCTAGATCATTTGTGTGGGAAGTACTACCGAATAGGGAACAACTCCAACATGATCTAGCCCCTCCAAAGGCCCAACAAAATGGTGATAAATCTTACTACCATGACCAAACATTCACTACCCACAATGGTGTGTTACCTTCAGAAACACATGATCCCCCATATAAAACACCAATGTTATCCTCATATGATCGGTATAGTATTTTTGACGATCATGCACTGTCTTCATCCTCTCACTAGTCACTTGAACCATCTATATCATATTTTTTACTTGTTCTGATCTGTTCCGACTCTCTAACCCCAGTCCAGCATAACGATTAACTGAAAGGTCAGCCACACATGGCTTAAAAAGGCTCCATAATGATGGTGGGGTGAAAGATATTATTGTAAGTGAACTACCCTAATAACAAGTGCCTCATCCACGAACCTCTAAAATCAAAGACATAAGAGTGCAACAAGTCTTCATAAGTCTAGATAGTCAGCTCTATCTAATCATCTTTTTCCTGATGAAAAGCAATGATAAGGCATAGTTGAGAACCAAGATCATGTTGCATAACACTCTGCAACATAGAGTTAAAACAATGATCTTGATTGAAAATTATCATCCTTGTGACTCCTTTGAGTCTAACCACCTCCTCTAGATACTTCCAAGTAAAAACTTCAACTCTGGTCAACTGCTTGATCTATATGAAGTGGGATGATTTTTTTACTGATCCACTACCACCCATATAAAATAACATACTCCCTAAGACTGAGGTAAACTAGTAACAATTTTAATTGATGTGTCCTCACACTTCTACTGAGGACCATCCAATGGTTGGAGAAAACCATCAGGAACATGGGGTCCGACCTTCACCTTCTATCAGACCAAACATCGAGACATCAACTCTGCAACTACACTCTTCAACCCTGGACACCAAAACTGACTCCTCAAAGAAAAATATATATTTCATTCACTAGGATTTACTACTAAGGGAGAATAATGGAACCATGTTAGAGTCATCTCACGCATTACCATAGGAACAAAAAACCTTCCCCGAAATAGCCCCCAATATTGTTCATCCTCAGACCAACCATTAAGAGCCTCTCTATAAATAACTCGGTCTCTCCATAAATCTTTCCCAAGACCCCCAACTAGAAATCTTCTATACGTTTCACCAGATATGACTTCATCTTCATCTGAAAAAGAGAACCACAGCCCCCATCTTCTCCCATATTGAGATGAAATGTAGAATTTTCTTCCATCACTCAATAATAATCCCCAGATTCACACACTACATCACTATGTGGTTTTAAAATCATCGTATCAGCTATTAAAATCACCTTACTAGGTGTATATGATATTTCGAAGTCTTAGTCCCAAAAGAACACCATACACCAATACTAGAACAAGTTCAAGTCACGCTGGGGGAAAATATATCTCATGCTCTTATGATCATTGAAAATCACAAAGCGCTCTCCAATAAGGTAATGTCTCAACAATATTAGGAAAAAAACAAATTCAAACTAAATATCATGGGTGGCATAGTTACGTTTAGGGGGACACCACTACAGAGACCCATATTAAATGATTGATCACTACAACATCAGAATGAAGCCTTACCCCAGACATAGATCAATAGAAAAAAAATCAAATTGAACTCTCTCTGCTGGAAGATAAAGAACTGGTGTACTGACCATATTATCCTTTAGATGCTCGAAAGCATCCAAATTTTGATCATTCTATGAAAACAGTTGATCATTCGATGTCAATGTAGTGAGAGGAGTCACAACCATAGAGAAATCAGCTACAAACGTCATGTATTAGCCTATGAGACCATGTAAACAACACACCTCGACCACTCTCTTGGGGGATAACCGAGACACAAATTCTTCTATATTCAATGGATCCACATCTACTCCCAACTGGGACACCATATACCCCATGAAATGAACTTCTCGAGCCCAATAATCACACTTTTAAAAGAACCCAAATAGTTGACGTCAATAAAGAACTACCAAAATGGCCCATAGATGCTCTACATGCTCATGCAATGACATGAAGTACACAAGGATTTAATCGATTAAAACCATGAAAAACCTATCTAGGAACTCACAGAACAACGTTTTTATCAACCCCATTAAAATAACTAGATCATTCGACATAGAAAACCACATTACAATGAACTTGTAATGCCCATGATGATAACAGAAAGTAGCCACTAGGATATCATCATCCTTCACACATTTCTGATGATATCCTTGTTGTAAGTTGATCTTTCAGAACCAACATTCACCATTAATTTTATCGATAAAATTATCAATCCGTGTAAGAGGATAACTATTATGCATTATCGCATTGTTCAAGTGATGATAATCGTTAAAAAAATACAAACTATTGTTGTCCTTCTTCACACAAAAAACTAGTTCTCCACATGGTGAAACACTTTTCTGAACAAAACCAAACTATAACTGACCATTGATTTATATACTCAACTCTTGTAACTCAGAATGGTCCATCATATATAGAGACTTAGTGATATGAGATGATTTTTTTCTGTAGTTTTATCCCAAACTCAAAAACTCGTTGAGGGGTTAATGCTATAACCTCTTCTGGAAAGTCATGAAGGTACTCTACTATGACCATGGGAAACACCAACTTCTGAACCTCTTATGAACTCAACATCAGCATAGCCATCATGGATTATAAGGATGGAACACACCTCTTACCCATCTGAGGGTCTCACTCCCCACCAAACACTGTGAGCTCTCCCTTAGCATCAAAGAAGACCACCTTCCTCTAGAATAAATTTATGATATCATACATCGAACACAACCAATCCATGCTAAGGAAGACATATTAAGGTCTTATTTGTAAACATTGGAAATCTCCCAAAGAGCAGTGATTCCCCATCACTAGCTCACAGTTTCTACATTATTCAAACAAGTCATCTTGACATCCAACTAGCGTAGACAATGCCAAAGTCACTGTAAGCCTTTCTACCTCATGTCCCAAATCATGGATAGTATTAAGTGATGTGAATGAGTGTGTGTATCCTAATTTAAAAAATTCATACACCCATGTAGAAAAAAATAAAAGAGTATCATTAATTATATATGGCTCTCTTGGCACTGAAAATGCTAAATCATGATGCTTTCCCTGAACAACTCCACGACCTCTCTGACTATGATGATGGCCACCACCATGGTCATTCTCTTCTCTATGGGTACGGGGAGCATCTTGGATTGTTCTATGGCTTCCCCATCTGCTCTCTACTGATCCAATGTTTGTGCAACCATAATGCTACCTCAGCTGGAACTGCGTCAACAAAGGAACATGTAGAGGAACACATGTTGCATGCTGACCACTCTGAATAGTTGGTCAACCACACAGATGATGAACACATACTCTACAAGAAAAAAAGATCCTTTTCCCTTAGCATATAACTGAGAGCTTCGACCCCGAGAGAAAGTAGATACTATGTACTGGGACCTACCCTTAGCTGAATGAAAACTCTTCTGCCCTGAAAACCGGGAACCCTATAACATTGATCTAATTCGTACAGAATCCTGACAGCTACCCTCTCATCAAGATCCAATTCTGGATAATTTCATCTCGATAACCTCTTCCCTCTCTATATCATAAATATATTCATTTAATATAAATGGCGTGACCGGGCACCAGATATCAGTATGTAAAGCCTCCTCAAAATAAATCTCTATGGGTTCCTCATCTAGAAATAGGTCTGATATATATCAAAAATGGTTTCTGAAATGAATCATGTACTCTTACACACTAGAAATTCTCTGTCGAAGGGTAAACAGCTCCTAGAAATTGGCCACCTTCTCGGTTTAAGAAAGAAACTCAACTTGGAACTTGTCTTACAACTACTCTCATGATACAACTGACTCATCATGATCATCGAGCAATAGGACCCAATAATTATTTTTTCCCCATGCAGCATCGTAACAAACAATTAGCACCTACTACTCTTCCCATCATAAATAATACTAAATGGTATCTCAACCTCTTCCATCCTTTCCTCTGTGACTGTATCTGAAATAGATCCCATATACTTCTACAAACTCTATCACTAAAACTCTCTGAGTTTCATACTCCATGTGGCGTCATCGTCAACCTCCACTTTACAGTGATCTACTAGTGTAGCCTGATGGAAATCTTCTACGCGAACCTGATGAGGACATCAACCTGGAGCCATACCTAAAAATTAATAGATAGTTATAGCACCTAAACCTTGAATATGGATGACTAAACATTAATTAATTAATTGTTAACATCAAATAATTTTAGGTTAACCTATCCCACGGTCTACTAATTCAAACACCGACACAAAAAAAAATTGATGCATGAACATTTCCTAGGTCTCTACCCTACAACAAGTATCACCTCATTTAATATCAATTGAAAACATATGGTACGTGCCTCAAAGCATAGGGGGTGCTAAATACCTAATTCTCGGTCAGTCTCTACTATTTTAAGCATTTTCTAGACTTGAAAGACTTTGTCTCCCTACCAACCCATGCAACCTCACATGTGACTAATGTCGAACTCCATCATATCCATCAACCGAAGCCTTTGATACCACTCTATCATGACCCCCTCCCAACTATGTGTACCCCTCTCAGGCCGGAATTGTGAGAATTTAGAGTGAACACAGTGAGGGTATAGTGAACAAAAAATGAAAGACAATACCCTCTAAGAGAACACATGTGAATGGGAGAGAGATAAGAAATACAACAACCAATTCCCACTCAGAATACAATAATTAATGAAATCCCAATTACACATAAGTAATTATGTGCATAGACTACTAAAATTAAAATATAAAACTATATGTTCCAAAAGAAAGTTACACAACATTTACCATGAAGCCTGAACAGCTCCTACAACCCCAATCATTTAGAACCCTTCCAGATCTCCAACCTGGTCCAAGTGACCAGAAAAGTAGTTTATATAACATAGGTCGTGTATAATAGTATACCTAGTAAGATCATTCCTGATGCCTCTGGTGAAAAAGTAATAAAATCATGCTAAAGAACAGTGAACAACAAGTTAAAATAACTTGTCATCTATACATATATACTATGTTCCCAACCTCACAATGGATACTCTCACCAAGTATCACATAAAGCACTTTATAATATTATAATTAATATCATGGGTACCCTTCTAACACTTACCCATTGGTTTTCCACATTTCCCCGACGTCACACGTCCTAAGCATCTCTCACTAAAAAGACTTTCTTGCAGACACCTGGGAGTAGCACCACGATAAGCACCTCATGAAACACAACCACTATTTACAGATAACTAAAGAATTTACGTAGTTTTATGGATCCTTCATAGATCTCATAATGTGAATCACATGTTGGGTACTAAACCTCAAGCCATTATAGCCCACACACTGAGTAAGGATCTCCAATCAATCACTGCCTATAAAAAGTACACCAATATTAGTCCATATGAAACTCTATACATAATATATGTGTGTGAATAACCACAAGACATTACATCCCTATACACACGTATATGGGGAAAAATAACTTCTATGACTAACAGCACAATTAACTACCAAGAGTGGAGAGCAGGGCCAATGGGGGAAGTCAGCTATCAATCATCCTACCAGAATGCTGGAAAACACCCCCCGGGGCTCAGAATCTCCATGGTGTCAGCTACACTAACTGATATAGTGGAGTAGCATATAGAATCCCAAAATTATAGAATACATAATTTCTCACATCCAAACTATCGACATAACCTAATAAAAGAATAAAGTACAGCTAATGTCTCCCAGACTCCCATCTACCACAGCTAAGACTTGGTATCCAATAAGAACAGAAGTATTTAAAGAGGAACATTAGATTACGTAATCAATTTTTATCAGTTTCACATTACATTAATTAATTCATTAACCATTAAATAACCATTAATAATCCCACATTACATTTAACTATCATTCCATCAAGGCATCATTCCCTCCAGGCATAACCAAACCAAGTCCACATCTTCTCGGTAATATTACCTCAATATTGCATCCCAGAATCTCCAACTCGATGGGCCAATATCATTTATTCAATAATTTATTAACAGAATTGTTAAATTTCTATAATTTTAAGTATTATAGAGAAGAATTTTAATCTAACAAACACAAGGGGTTCAACACGATGATTAGATGAACTAATCTTCGAGTCCTTGCCACCTATAAGAGGAACTTAGACCCATCCTTCCTCTAGAAGCTAAACAAAGAATTCACGTGGCGTACCCCACACGTCGTTGCCTCTTTGGAAAGAGGTGAACAAATTACAGTTTCCTTATGCAATGGGTAATGTAAAGAATATAAAAACCAACAATATTTTTCAACCATCCAGGATTCACATACAACCCATATAATAATCTCTTGTGTCACCCTGATGCCCACATGCATAAACTGATGCACCTAACCACTCATGGTGTCAACTCCTACCATAACCACTGGGCCTCCATACCCCCACATATTATAAAATCCATCCTAGTGCAAAACCATCTAGAATCTATAGTAAATAACAAATAAACTTGGTTGTTAGCCCTAAACAAGGCATTCAGCCTTCCCACGCAATGAGCTCTCATGGATCCAAAGCCGAAGGCACTCGGCCTTACATGAATGAGGGTAACACAGAACCCTATATGGAATTATCTTTCATCATTCCACTAGATCTTTAATCCATCCTGCATTAGCCGATTCATTATTAGTTAGTTACAACTACTGGAAACATAAGAAAAAATCAATCACAACTATCAAAAATTAATTAAACATGCTTACTGCATCAATTTGATTATCATCAATTTACAACAGCAACAACCATATTCATTTACCTACCTATTTATCTTTGATAAACAATTTACAATTATTCTAATTTTATGTTTTTTACCTATTTCTGTTAAGAATGACATCCTAAAAAAGGAAATCATATATATAACACTATCTAGAAAAATAAGAGGAAATAACATATGATCAATTCCAATTTATTTATCCGGTTAAAATATATATTATGTCAATTAAATTATGATCCAATGGGATAAATCATTATAACTCTACAATTGGATGTAAATAATTATAAATGAAACAAATACACTACTTCAAATGGTTTTTTATTCTTTTTTCACATGAACGATCCACCCAACAGGTCAGGATTACCTCCCCCATGATAACTGCATCCATCTAAGGATGTTGAGACATTACCACACCAACTGACTCTCCAGAAAACTCCATTAAAAAAACAAGGATCACATTCCATAAGATGGAAAGGAAAAGATGTAGAAGATGGAATTAAAAAACACAGTAACGGAGGTAGATCATACCTTCTATCAATGATAGATAGACATTTTCTACTTTCACCAAAATAGGGTGTGCACATGCAGTAGGAAGAAACATCAAGGGGAAAGGATACAAGGATTAATGTTAAATCACACCTCTTCTATGGGAATAATTTCTCAATGAACCTCACATCAATATAAAGGAGAAGGAATTAAATAAGGGTAGATGACTGAATATAAAGGATTAGATCCGAGACTAATGGAATCTAAAATGGCTTATAATTACTATTAATGAAGATCACATTAATCCACACAGTTTTACCATGTAATTTCATCCCGAGATTTAAAAAAATAAAAAATGAATTATGGGTTTGAATCGGCCTTATAAACCACAAAAAATGTGATTCAATGGATTTTTTAAACAAATAAAATGTTAAAGGAGAGAAACTATAGGATGATGAAAACATTTTACACCTACTGTAATGACCCAAAGTTTTTCAATGGAAATTCCCTTCTTAAATTTATGTCAAAAAATAACATGAAAACACAACATAATAAACTAATAAGTGATAAGTGACCTTTAAACATAAGTTTATAACATCTGTGTTTGGAATTTCCAAACTCCTACATACACGGTTATGCTCAAGATGATTTTTGGAGTCTAATGAAACAAAAATAATTTTTCATGAATAGTGAAATACCGTAATTTACAAAAAAAGATAAATAAGATAATTATAACGTCATGTGTGATGTTATACTGATGTAAGCAAACCTGGTTCGGGATTAAATTATAAAATTACTATTCTTGGTCATTCAAGACTCACTATTCGTTGTCTTGTGGGGAAATAAAAAACTAATGAATTTTATATTAAGGAAACCCCTCTCCCCTCCACTATAAAAGCCATCCTTCACACCCTGATTTCCTCACACCTCTCAAGCTCCAAGAATTATCTAAACTCCACCCAAAAACCTTCTATAGACCCTCCCCAATGTCCAAGAGCTGATGGTCTCATCAAAAGACCAAGATTAGGCCCTTAATGAGGTTCTCAAGAGAAGGATTCAAGAGGTAATTTCCCTCCCTCTTCCGCTTTGATTTCCATTCATGTTCAAGCTCATTTCTTGATCTCACCCCACCTATCATCATCAGAATTGTATTGTAACTTGATTATTATATATCTAATAGAATTTTATGATGCTAATTGGATATTATATCATCAAACCCCCTTTCCCCCTTCCTTTTATTTTATTAAATAGAACGTTGTTCGTGAGGTGTTAATTTATCACCTTTAAGAACGACATGATTTATTCTTCCATTTCTACCTTCAGATATGGTCTGGAAACCATTTTTATGGTTGAACTATAATATTTTATATGTATTATGTTCTATATAAAGTTATGGAAAAAACATATGGCCATATTACTAAGTGATAAGTTAAAAAAAGTTCGTTGTGATCCAAAAACCTCCAAAATTGACCCAAATAACCATCATTTAACTCTTAACTAATGATTCATCCACATGGATCTAATATAATTCATTATAAGATCATTAAAACACCTGTAATATCATTAATGACATTTAATATCATTTCTGGATGCTTACCCATGTTCTACCCAAACATCAATTTAAGAATACAAGTGAACCACTCAAGAAAACCATAAAAACAAACATTCCCAAATAATGTTTTTAAATGGTATAACTCATCCAAAGGCAAGTAAATTCACTAAATGAAACCATAATGTACCATATTAATTTAAAAATGGTTCTTTATTTCTAATTAATGAATATAATGTCATTATATATGACATTAAAGAGAAGGAAACATTCGGGTACAAGGTAAGGGGAAATCTTGAACCCAATTTTCTTCCTTCAGGTTCTCCCTCTTTCACTAAAATTTTTATATGGTAACTCCTTAAATATCCTTTTTTCATAATTTTCTTTACTTTTCTGGGATATACATTTTTGTCACTGTTTTTTATGTCAAAATAATGTTTTCCAAAAGAACTCCTCTTACAAGAACACCCCTTTTAATTCTCACTTAAAGTGGATGGTTCTTGTAACATGCATGTCATTCCCTCTTTCTTCTGGGAACCCAAAGTTTATAAATGTGTTCATATGAGATGAAACCCATTCCATTCCATGGGTTAGTTATGTAAATTTTTTATATGTTTTCTATTTTGCAAGAATAATGATGTTAATGTTATGATGTGATGGGTGCGCTCAGAATTATATAGTGCAATATGGATGTTTCAATGTGACGGGTGCACTCGGAATTATACAGTGCTCCAATGCATTGGGTAAAGTAATGAATCTCATGAGTAAATGTGAAATGATGTGTGAACAATATGCTATATTTTTTCACAATTATGTGTGGTAGTTAACCACTAAGACATGATGTTTCATTTTTATGCATTGCCACATTTCAAGTCTTATATTTATGATTATTATCATGTTCATGATCTTTTTCCCATGATATGATTATGCTCACCCCATGCTATATTGTTATTATCTATACTCTTATTGGGATTCTATCATATCCCTTTTTATGTATATCCTCAGGTGGCTACATGTATTAAGGAGAGTACAAGTGCCAATAATAAGCTAGAGAAGAAGATTTTAAATAAATGTTTATTCTTGGTGTTGTATTTGTTATGTATGGTTCTAGTTTATCCAAGACAATAAACCATTGGATCCTCTATGTGTAATACTATTATTTTTTTATCTTTTAAATGATTAAATAGTAATGTAGGAAAATTCCGGGTCGCTATAGTTGGTATCAGAGGCAAGGTTTTGTTAATTTGGGAATTAGGAATTGTGAACCCTAGAGGAAACCTATAGCATGAGACTAAGTAAAAATATGCACACAAGAATATTTACCTAGGGATCCCATATGTTTTGTTTTCGAAATAAATTATTTAAATGAATAAGTTATTCATGACTTGTTTACTTATGTTTTGTTCTAACCATTCATATTTTAGAAAATGGTGGGAACCAGGAGAAGTCAGGCCAACAACCCATGTGAGGGCCAATGCAACGATTGGTCAAACGACATCCGCAATGATTTAGGAGGTGGAGTTAAAAACATCATGGTGATGCCTACCCAATTATCTCAGGTTATGAACAAAAAACCATTATAATGGGGAACGTCTTCCTTCACAAAATAGAGAGGAACTGGCTATCGAATGTTTTATGCGGCAATGACCACCAACGTTTAGTGGATCTTTCGATCCACTAGTTTTGGAACAATGGGTCAACTCCTTGGAGAAGATCTTTTCTGTTATTCACTATTCTGAGATGGATAAGGTGAATCTAGTCGTTTATCATCTAGATGGAGAAGCCAATCCATAGTGGGCTTTTATTAAGAACACCAAGCCAAGGGAGGAAATTTAAGAGATGGAATGGGAAGAATTTAAGATAAGGTTTCTTAATAAGTACATCCCAAGAACTCTCCATACGAAGAGGGAGAGAGAATTCATAGATCTTAAGAAAAAAGAAGGACAATCTGTCACTGCCTATGAAGCGAATTTCACAAGGTTTGCAAGGTACGCTTCGGGTTTTGTTATCAACAATGATAGAAAAATTGATAGATTATTTAGTGTATTAAAACCACACCTTCGAAAGGCTCTTGCAATTTGTGACTTTGGGTGCTATGAATAAGTTGCTCAGTGTGATCTCAAAGTGGAGATGGGGTATGGAGAATGGTCACATGGCTATGGGGATATGAAACAAAAGATGGAGTTTCCAGCCGATGGATCAAGTGAAAAAGGTGGGAAGAAATAAAAATGACCCACATGCCAAAAATGTAGGATGTTGTACCATGGGAACTGCCTCAAAGGGACAGGGAAATGCTTCAATTGTGGGAAATAAGGACACCATGCTCAAGAGTTTCGAAAAGACAGGAAAAGGAAGGAGAATGTAGCTGATGAAAGAAGAGAACCACTCATGGTTCAATGCTACAACTGTAAGGACCTAAGGAACTATGCAAACCAGGGCACTAATCCTCAAGTTCTTGAGGGTAATCAGCGTCAGCTGCCACCAAATCCAAAGGAACAATGGAAGGATTTTTCCATTACTACTGTGGAGGTAGAGCATGATAATGAAGTCTTATAAGGTACACTTACTATTCACTCAAGAATGGAAAAAGTCTTATTTGATTCTGGTTCTACACATTCCTTTATATCTTACAAGTGTACTAGAACTATAGAATCAAAGCCCCGAAACCTTGAAATAGAGAGATCTATGAAAACACCAAGTCATGCAATAATTGCAACCCAAGTGTTTGACTCTTCTCTCGTTGGCGTATGTGGGAAGATTCTACCAGAAAATCTCGTAATACTTCCTTTGGTGGAATTCGATGCTATAATGGTAATGGATTGGCTCATGCTATATAGAGCACATATCAATTGTCGGAAAAAGGAAATATCTTTTCATATTCCAAACCATCCCATGCTCTTCTACAAATGAAAGAAAGATCATGAATCTCCTTTGAAAAATCCCTCAATGGTGTGGGTGTTGATTCCCTATGAAGAAGCATACCTCACCAAAATGGTTTAGTCGAAGGAAAGTGACAACCTTGAGGAAATTCCCATCGTGAGGGAATACGGTGATGTATTTCCAAAATAGTTACCCAGAATTCCCCCAGATCATGAGGTTGATTTCTCAATTAAGCTCATACCTGAAGCTACTAATATCTCAATGTGTCCCTATAGGATGGATCCTATCGAACTTGAGAAGTTAAAAAAGTAGCTGTAAGAGAATCTGGACAAAGGGTTCATACGCCCTAGTGCATCACCTTGGGGTGCGCCAGTGCTCTTTGGGAAAAATAAAGATGGAACAATGCGGTTGTGTATCCATTATCAGGAACTCAACAAGATCACCATAAAGAACAAGTATCCTCTTCCAAGGATTGATGACTTGTTCGATCAATTATGATGAGCTCAATACTTCTCCAAGGGGGGTCTTTATTCTACAAATCATTAGGTAAAGGTGTAGAAAGAATATATTCAGAAAGCTATCTTCTGTACAATTTATGGGCATTATGAGTTTTTGGTGATGCCCTTTGGACTTACTAATGCCCCTAAAATCATCATGGATTTGATAAATAGAGTCTTTAGACATTACCTCAAAAAAATTATGGTAGTTTTTATCGATGATATTCTCATCTACTCCAAAATCACGGAGGAACATGAAGAACATCTAAGACATGTGTTGGAGACATTAAGAAAGGAGAAGTTGTACACCATGTTCCGAAAGTGTGACTTTTGGATGAATCATGTCACGTTGTTGGGACATGTGATCACAATTGAGGGTATTTCTGTGGATCCTTCAAAGACAAAGGTGATTGAGGAATGGCCCAGGCCCTCTAGTGTCACATAAATCCATATTTTTCTTCGTTTAGCTGGGTACTACCGACGTTTTGTGAGAAACATCTCACGATTGACAAGCCCGCTAACTAAATTAACAAGGATAGGGGTAAAGTATATCTGGACGGAATAATTTGAGGGATTCTTTAAGGAGCTAAAGAGAAGGTTGATCACTGAACTTGTACTCACACTACCGAAATGTGGAGAAAGTTTTGTGATATACAGTGATGCTTCAATGAAAGGATTGTGTTGTGTACTCATGAAAAATGATAATGTGATAGCCTATGCCTCATGTCAGTTGAAGATCCTTGAGAAGAACTACACGATGCATGATCTAGAGCTTGCAGTCATGATTTTTGTCTTGAAAATCTGGCGGTACTACCTTTATGGTGAGAAGTGTGACATATACACCGACCACAAGAGCCTAAAGTATATATTCACACAAAAGGAGATCATAATGTGTCAAAGGAGATGGTTATAGCTAATCAAGGATTACGATATCTCTATTCACTATCATCCAGGAAAGGCGAACAAGGTAGCTGATGCTCTAAGCAGAAAAGAACCTTCTAATCTTTCCATGTTCTATATTGAGAAAGACCCTATATTCTGGGATATGCAAAGGATGGATTTGGAAATCATAAGGGCAGGGGGTACGTCCTTCCTTGACCAAATTATTGTGCAACCATCCATCCAAGAGATGATTAAGGAAGTAAAAAAGGGATGATGTGGAGATACAAAAGAGGGTTAATTCAGAATAGGAAGGTAATCTACAAGAGTTCCATATCGACGATGATGGTGTGATTCGGTTTGGAATTCTTCTTTGTGTGACTTAAACACCCAAGATAAAGAAGGTACTCTTGGATAATGCACATAGCTCAACTTTATCTATCCATACTAGGAGTACCAAGAATTACTGTGATCTCCGAGAACACTTACAGCGTGATAACATGAAGAAGGAGATTGTGGAATATATATCAAGGTGCTTGGTATGTCAGCAAGTTAAAGCTGAGCGAAAAAAGTCAAAAGGTATGATTCATCCATTTCCTATACCCATGTGGAAATGGGAAATTGTAACTATGGACTTTGTCACGGGTCTCCCAGAGAATTCGAAGGGAAATACTGTGATATAGGTTGTGGTTGATCGACTCACCATGACTTCCCATTTTATCGCTATTCAGGAAGACCTATTTCTTGAACAACATGAAAAGATATATGTGAAGGAAGTGGTGAGAATGCACATTGTTCCACTCTCAATTGTGTCTGACTGTGATCCAAGGTTCACATCTAAGTTCTGGAGGAGCCTTCAACATAATTTGAGTACTGAATTAAATTTCAGCACAGCCTATCACCCCAAAACTGATGGCTAGTCTGAAAGAACTATTCAGACTCTTGATGATATGCTAACAACCAGCTCTCTTGAATTCAACGGTGATTGGGGTCAACATCTCCCATTGGTTGAGTTCTCATACAACAATATCTTCCACACACGTATTCAGATGGCTCCGTATGAATCACTTTATGGAAAGCGATGTAGAACTCCAACCTGTTGGGATGAAGTTGGAGAAAGAAAGCTTCTTGGACCTGATCTTGTTCAAGAGATGAAAGAGAAGGTTCAAATCATCTAGAAACACATCAAAGATGCTCAATGTTAGAAAAATAGTTATGCTGACTACCATCGAAGGAACTTGGAGTTCGATGTTGGAGATAAATACTTCCATTGAATATCTCCATGGAAGAGAGTAATGCGATTCAGGAATAAAGGGAAGCTAAACCCAAGGTATATTGTCCCCTTCGAGATCTTTTACCACATAGGAGTTGTGGCCTATCGTCTTGCACTTCCCACAAATATGGCTAAAGATCATGATGTGTTTCATGTATCACTACTAAGGAAGTACATACCAGACCCCTCACATGTACTAAACTCAGAGGTGGTGCAGCTGGAAGATGATCTCTCCTATAAGGTGAAGCCAGTAAAGATTCTGGATTGGAGAGATAAGGTTCTACGCAACAAGACAACCCATATTTTCATAGTGTTGTGGAGGAACCATAAGTTTTAGGAAGAAACTTGGGAACTAGAAGAGGAAATTATGGAGAAACACCCTCACCTATTTGTGTCAAGTGAAATTTTAGGGGTGAAATTTCTTTAGGGGGGAAATGTAACGACCCAAAGATTTTCAATGGAAATTCCCTTCTTATATTTATGTCAAAAAATAACTTGAAAACTCAACATAATGAACTAATAAGTGATAAGTGACCTAAACATAAGTTTTTCACTTATGTGATTGGAATTTTAAAAATTTGACATACACAGTTGTGCTCAAGATGATTTTTGGAGTCTAATGAAACAAAAATAATTTTTAATGAATAGTTAAATACCGTAATTTACAAAATAAGATAAATAAGCTAATTATAGGGTCATGTGTGATGTTATGTTGATGTAAGCCCACTTGGTTATGGATTACATTATAAAATAACTATTCTTGGTCATTCAAGACTCACTATTCCTTTTCTTGTTGGGAAATAATAAACTAATGAATTTTATATTAAGGAAACCCCTCTCCCCTCCACTATAAAAGCAACCATTCACACCCTCATTTCCTCACACCTCTCAAGATACAATACTTCTCTAAACTCTACCAAAAAACATTCACTATCCCCTCCCCCATGCCAAGAGCTGCTGGTCTCATCAAAAGACCAATCTTAGGCCCTTAAAGAGGTTCTCAAGAGAAGTTTTCAAGAGGTAATTTCCCTCCCTCATCTCTTTTAATTTACATTCAAGTTCAAGTTCATATCTTGATCTCTCCCCACCTATATTCATCTAAATTGTATCGTAACTCTAGTATTATAAATATACTAGAATGTTATGAGGCTAATGGGATAATATATCATCTGACCCCCTTTCCCTCTTCCTTTTATTTTGTTAAAGAGAACGTTGTTTGTGGGTGTTAATTTATCACCTTCAAGAATGACATGGTTTCTTCTTCCATTTATACCTTCAGATCTGTTCATAAAACCATGTTTATGGTTGAACCAGAATATGTTATATTTATTATGTTCTATTTAAAATTATGTAAACAACCTATGGCCATATTACAAAGTGATAAGTAAAAACAAGTTCGTTGTGATCCAAAAACCGCCCAAATTCACCCAAATAACCATAATTTAATTCTTATCTAATGATTCATTGACATGGATCTAATATAATTCATTATAAGATCATTAAAACTCATGTAATATCATTAATGACATTTAATATCATTTTTGGATGTTTACCCATGTTCTACCCAAACTTCAATTTAAGAATACAAGTGAACCATTCAAGAAAGCCATAAAAACAAACATTCCCAAATAATGTCTTCAAACGCTATAACTCATCCAAAGTAAAATAAATTCACTTAATGAAACAATAATGTACCATATTAGTGTACAAAAGGTTCTGAATTTATAATTAATGAATATAATGTCATTATAAGGGACATTAAAGAGAAATAAGCATTCGGGTACAAGGTAAGGGGAAATCTCGAACCCAATTTTCTTCTTTCAGGTTCTCCCTCTTTTACTCCATTTTATATATGGTTACACCATAAAGATCATTTGATCATCACTGTCTTAAATATTCTGGGATATAAAATTTTTTCACTAGTTTCTTTGTCAAAAAAAAGTTTTCCAAAAGAACTCCTCTTATAATAACACCCCTTTTACTTCTTAATCAAAGTGTACAGTTCTTGTAACATGCATGTCGTTCCCTCTTTCTTTCGGGAACCCAATGTTTATAAATGTGTTCATATGATATGAAACCCATTCAATTCCAAGGGTTAGTCATGTAAATTTTTTATATGTGTTCTATGTGGAAAGCATAATGATGATAATGTCATGATGTGATGGGTGTGCCCGGAATTATATAGCGCTATATGAATGTTTCAATGTGACGAGTGCGCCCAGAATTATACAGTGCACCAATGCATTGGGTAAAGTGATGAATCTCATGAGTAAATGTGAAATGATGTGTTAACAATATTCTAGCTTGGTTCACAATTATGTGTTGTAGTTAACCACTAAGACATGATGTTTCATTTTTATGCATTTCCACATTTCAAGTTTTATATTTATGATTCCTCTCATTTTCATGATCTTTTTCCAATGTTATGATTATTCTCACCCCATGCTATATTTTTCTTATCTATCCTCTTACTGGGCTTCTATATCACCACTATTTATGTATATCCTCAGGTGGCTACATGTATTAAGGAGATGAAAAGTTCTAATAAGAATCTAGAGAAGAATAAATTAAATAAATGTTTATGCTTGGTGTTGTGTTTGTTATGTATGGTACTAGTTTACCCAAGACACTAAACCTTTGGATCCTCTATGTGTAATACTAATATGTTGTTTATTTTTAAAATGATGCAATAGTAATGTAAGAAAAGTCCGGGTTTCTATACCTACCAACCTGGAAACACTATATACATACTAGCTGCTGGAAACCCTATACACCTACCGATGGCTAGAAACATCGTACACCTACCGATGGCTGGAAACATAGTACACCTACTGATGGATAGAAATGCTTTACACCTACATATGACTAGAAACATTGTACACATAACGATCACTGGAAACATTATAATCCTACCAACAGCTAGAAACATAGTACACATATCGATGCCTGGAAATATTGTACACCTACCGAAGGCTGGACAAACTGTATACCTTCCTACGACAGGAAACATTGTACACCTATCGATCGATGGAAACAATCTACACCTACCAATGGTTGGAAACACTACACACCTACTGATGGATGAAAAAACTATACACAAAAATGGAAACATTTTTTACAAAAATGAAAATTGAGAAAGGTGTTGGGGATAAGTCATGTTGACCTCCCAGAACACCTCAAACACCAAATTTAATAAAAGGAATGGACTGGAGTGGTCTGGGACATTAAATCAAAATACCTATCAAAAAAATCACTTCCTTGAGAATTCAAACCCACCTAAAAAATAAATAGGTCTTTGAACAACCACACATCGATATACCACTCAAAACAGAGAAAGACACAAAATGAATCAAATGAAATCTATCTCATAAACACAAAAGGTATCCAATAACAAATGAACATCATTAAATGAAAACGGTTAAAATCAAACAGCATGTGGTATTAAGTAGATATCTATGACTCACATTCCCATATACTCATCCCCATTCCATTGAGTTGCCATGTGACACGAAAAAAGGGGATAACACACCCATGAAACACCATATCCTTACAATCTTGGATCTCTACAGGTCTCACAATGAATGTCTCATCATCATCAAAATTCATCTCTCCCCAATCGATAATGTGAGTGTCATCATGAAGATAACAAGAGAGTTGTGACACATGAAATACATCGTGTATTAGGATCATCTATGGGGTTAGTGCAACCTGATACGCCATAGCTCCAACACGATCCAACCACTCAAAAATCCCAACAAAACGAGGAGAAAGTTTACTCCCATGACCAAAAATTCACTGCACACGATAGAGTTTTAACTCTGAAGGTGTTATAACAGTGTAAAATAACCGCACCTACCGTATAATTTAAAAAACATTCATACCTTATTTTGTCGAAAATGATATAAAGTACTTTATTTGTAAAGAAACGTAATGATTCATTTCCAAACATTTTATAAAAAATCAAAAAAGGTATAAATTACTTTAACCTATATTCTAGGAAATAGAAAAAATGTTTTGAAATACATTTTTAAGAAACATGTATGTGGATGATAAAGAAGTCCTGGTAGACACTTTCGTAAAAAAACCTCAGATAATAAAGAGATTTTAAAAATTACGCTATATTGAATTCTTCCTTAGTCGAGGGTACGTAAACATACAATATAATGGTTAAATCATTTTTATTAATTTATAAAAGAACTACATACATAAATATGATATCATATATGATCATTTAAGATCTCTTTATTAATGATATTTTAGTAGTATCATTGCTTCGAGTGTTAACTGATTCTTTTTCCTTTATATGTTTTGTTACGTAAGTCATGTTTGTTTTGGATATGATGTATTTGATTAATATCAAGGACGATATTAAGTTCGTAAACATTTTTTTAATTATAAAATGAAAATTATTCTTGAATGGTTATGATGTGGAAATTAATCTTATCGAGTTCATGGAGACCGTAATATGTACGTACGTACGAGTGACAATATCATCATTTTGATGCTAAAATCATATGTAATTGGGTGTTATATAATATATATACAGAATCATTAACATGTTATATTTATTATTAACATCAATTATACTCATTACTATACCCATCCAATTAATGAATTGTTAAATAACAAACTACACCATGATGTGGATGTGGTAAGCCTTACTTACCCACGTATGGTGACTTTGTAATTCTTATGATAAATAGAATAATGAATATGGTTGTAAAATATTTTTAATAAAATAAAACTATGTATACATTAATGGAGTTATTATTATGGTATAGAAAAAAATAAATTGGAAGTGGATGGTGAATAGAACTATGAAAATGGTGATGAAATTATTAACTCATCTTCAAGTGATTCCTTTTGATTTGAATAAAAGGGAAACTTATGTTGGATTTCTAATAAATGTAATGCCTCTAGGTTGAAGTGAGGGTAGTTGTGAGGATATTTTATTAGGTTTAGATAGAGACAAATGGATTTGGAGGTGTGAAATTAAGAAAAGGTGAGAACCATTTTATTAGAGAGGTGAGGGTAACTTCAAGGAAATCTAGAATTATTATTTAATATAAAATCATTTTCGGTTTCAAATGGATCCAAATTGTATTATTTCAAGTATTAGGTAGGGTTTGTTCAAAACACTCTCAAACAATATGTTTTATACAAGTTTACATTTCCAATTTAAACTTATCATTTAGATTTAACTCTTAGTTAAATAGTTTAACTTTTACAATGTCCTCTCGTATTTTTATATTACATGGTTAATAAACATACTATAAAATTCCAAGAAAACCCGAAGTGGTTAATTAATAATATATATATATCATTATGTAAGTAATTTTCCCAATCCATATATTTTTAGGAATACAATTTCATTTATAAATATATTATTTTTTTTAAAACTCATTTAGGTCAAATTTGACAGTATTTGGTATTTGGTTTTTGTGAATTTAAAAAAACATCATTACTTAGAAAAAAATAATTTAAATAAATACTAACATTTCATATTAACCTATAAAATTAGTTGAATCCATCAAAAGTCTCAATTTACATTTATTTTGATATTTATAATATCAATTATTTTATTCATTCATTAAAAATGTAATTACCTCGTCATCATCATGTCATATATAAATTTAATTATTTAATGTTTAAATTCTATAAATAAAATACCATTATGTAGGAAATATGTTTAGATTTATAATCAATATTTATAGTCGAATTTATCTTATGTATAACCCTATATTAAAAATGTTTTAGTTATTAAATTTTGAATTTCAAACTTTTAAATAATCATTAAATAAAATAATAATAAATCTCATAATCTTGTTCATGTGGATCAAAGATGACCACATTTTATTCCTAAGGCATCTTTTGGTCAAAATATACATATCCAATAGAATTAGGACTTGGTTTATGGTAATTATAATATCATTATTACCTTTAATTACCCTTTTTACTTTTAACCGTGGTAAATAAAATTCCAAAGTTACTATTTACAAAAAATTAATTTCATCCTATTGAACCACATTTTACTTACTGATGTCAACCATGTCCCTCATATTTTTTAAATTCAATCCACAAAAGCTTTAAAATTACGTTTTATGCAAATTTGAAAATATGCGTAGAAGATGGTAAAAGACGGTACAAATTCAATAACATTTTATATATCTAATAGTATTATAATATGACTTCAATGAAATAAATTAGACTAATATTGTTATTATGTATCCATTTTGACTTTAAAATAATTTAAATAATAATAAATATTATTTAAATAAAAGTCGATTTTAAACAATAACACATTGTTTTTCACTATTCATAAAAATTTGAATGTTTTCAGAAAAATACCAAAAATTCACCCGAAGATAATTTTGATATTATGAATCCAAAAATGAAGTCCATTTTGAAAAATTAAATTTATAAAATGTCCAAAATTGGGTATTTCTATTCATTATTTATTTTAAAACGTCTAATTTGATTTTTCGTGGTCTGCTAGAACTCGAAGTTGCATACAGCACAAGCTATTATATTGTTCAAAGGGAATCATACTATTGATGAATGGGGTGTTACAAGTAAGTATGAAACTTGTTTTATAATACTCATTTCTATGAACCTTAAGAAAGGAATGAAGCACTGGAATGACAAAGGTTAAACCAAGTATAATAAAAACAGAAATACATGGCTCTAAGGGTACTAAGATCATGAATATAGACAAATTAATAGAGAATGAAATATTTAAATGATATATATAGTATTAAAGAGGAATAGAATATTATCATTGGGAAAAAGAAGGTGAAAATCCATCAACACAAGGACTTGACTCCCTTGGGTTAGGTAAAATCTTAGGAGAGTCAACAGTGGTTTGAGATATAATAGGTTCTATGAACATAGAGGAATTTGGATTATGATAATCATCCAACTCTTTAGTATTTAATTATACTACTCACACATCATGTAGATGTATTGGATATTTCCATAAAAAATAAGAGGGGTTGGGAAAAATTAGGGTCTTCTTCCACTCTAAATGGTTATTGAATCGATGGAGGACATGGGTGTGTAGTGTTTGAGAAATATACATGGAAAAGAAAATTATCCCAAGGATTAAGGTTGTTTAAACCCATAGTCATCATCATAGAAGAATTTTCCAAATTAATTCTCAATATCATGTAGAAATTAGATGTTTATTAAAGGATGTGAGATCCGAAGAAGAAGAAGAACTTATACCATCACCCAAGGAGAATCATTACATAGATAAACATCCATGGGCCTATGGAAGAGGCTAAAGCACAAATGACCGATAGATATAGGAAAAAATGACCAAGACTTGATTTAATAATCCCTAGATTCATGTATTAAGTAGAATAAATAGTGTTTGGGCATTAATAAAGTTGCCAGTGCACCCAGACCTCACAATAAAAAAATATCCTGAAACACTGGAATAGATGGGATTTCCACACCAAATCATGCATCAAGGGTCTATGTTTTACAATATGACACTTTATTAATGTAAAAGGATAAGAAGGATAACACAGGGGTTCCCTCCACTGAGTTGTAGTGTGAAATGAAAGCTAGAAAATCCAGGATCTAGGAATAAAAAGGCATATGATCTAGGCGAACAAAATGAAGAATGGTTTATTTTATGGAGGGGCCAGATGAAATATATAAAATAAGATCATGGAATAACACCTATAGTGAGTTGATAGAGAAAATGAGGGGGAGAGATACTGTAGGACCATTTTATAGTCAAATGTTAGAAGATCCTAACATCACAAGAACTTTCAAATTCTCACTAATGGTCAGAGTAATTTTTAACAGAAGAGGTGCGTTCAGTTCATTTTTTGGTCCGCATCAGCTATAATTTTTTAGCAAAACATTATTTACCCATTTATTAATGATTAAGGAAACTCATAAGATTTTATATAATTAATCATATAAGGTGAAGCTAGTTGGGAATAATAATATGGTTTCACCATCCAAACATCATTTCATTTGGTTTCTCATGATGAAAATAATTCCATTTTCTAACAATTTATATTTTAACCAAAATAACTCATTTTTAAATAAATTTTCTAAAAAAATGACTGACGTGTGATTAATATAATCATATTTTGGAATCATATAATCCAGAAAAATAATTTATATAATTTTTAATCATTTCACCATCTATTAATTTAATTACACATTATGATTAAACTATTCATTCTTTAGTTATGATATATTAAAATCCAATATATTATTTCATAAGGATTATCTGAGCTATCCAAAACATATCCCCCATGAATTTAAATGTGAGGGTTCCATAAGGGAACACCCCCCATGCATTAAAATGGTGTCTATGATATACGTCGACCAATTATTTGTGTTATTATTTTTGGATATATTTAGGGGGAAAAAATCCACATGTTGTTAAAAATGAACGTAATTTTAGGGAATCCATTTATTATTTATCTTAAAAACATTAAGATGTTTTTATGTAATTAATATTATGAATAGGTTCGTCAATAATTTTCTATCATTAAAGTATCCAAAGATAATGTAATCTATATTCTAAAGGAAAACATTAGATACCAAATAATTTCATATATAGATATTAATCCTTAGTATATTAATATTTTATTTGGAGTATTAAAATATATTCCATGACTATATAGGTTTAGTGTCTTTTGGTAGTGGTGAATAATTTTTTTACATCATGAATGATCATTAATATTTTATAAAATGATCTTCCCAATTAATAATATTTTAATACATACCCTAAATCAATCCATTATTCATAAAATAGGTAAATGAAACTAAATATTCGGAGATATTATATTCACATTAGGGATAAAATATTGGAGATATCGTCGATCAAATGTCATGGTAATATTTATATTAAAAAAATGGGATATAAGAAAAATTAAGCCAAACATTTCATTGAAAAAAATCATGAATGTAGGATTAATGAAAGGAAATTCATATGACATTAATCATAATGGAATCTAGGAATTTGACTAATAAAGTCATAACAATGGAATAAAATAAAATTTTGTGGAATATACATAATCATATAAAATAATTTCCTTAGTTAGGGATCACATTGAATACTTTCTTAATAGACTATATCTACTCCCCATTATATATGATCATTAGTCAAGGTACCCTCCAAGGATTATCATACATGATTTTTCCATTTATAGACAACATTCACTCCCAATTCCATCATATCCTTTATCAAGGTTCACTATCAATAATATCATAGTAGATAGATTCTATTTCTGAAATGGGTTCAATCGTAATTCAAATACATATTTTTAAAGGACGTATTCAACTATACGTATTGATTTAGAGATATATAAATATTCAGTCACGCATTAAAATCATAACCAATTAAATTTTTTTATAAACTATCATAAAACATTAATCATATATCATAACCTATGTAATGAATAATTGATCCCAATATTCATCACCAATTCATCATAGAATAACTTGTTGAATATAAATGGGTTACATAGAAATATAATCATAATAATCATAAAACATTCATAGAAAAATATGTATTGAAAAATTGTACCATATTCATATTAAATAAAAATTAACATCAAATTATTTCATCTTATATGAAAATTCCATTAATAAATAACTTGGAATAACTCTTGATAAAATGACCAATTTCAATTTCAAATAACTTCGTTAAAATATAATGAAATTTGAAATAATAATAAACACATTTTCATAGAAATAGAGTATGAAAAATCCTTATGTAAGATTCAATTAATTGAGCATTACAGATTGTGGTATTTTATGTACATCCCATAATTATAAAATAAAAAATTATTTTCAATCCATATTTGGGAAAAACTACCTAATAAAAATATGAGAAGATAATTTTTTTAAAAAAACTAAAAACCCATAAATAAGAAATACTGACATTCAATAATCAATAATGATAAGGAAAAATCATTCTAGTAAAGATTATAGAAAACATGAATAGGGATGTAAATGTATTTCATACCCAAAAAGGATAATTTGGGCCATAATTTCATAATCACAATTTCTAAATTATTTTGAGTACCAATGTAAGAATTATGTTACTAAAACATAAAAAATAAAAATAAAAAGGAGGTTAAAAAATAAAAAATGGGAATTTTAGTTAAATATAAAATGGTTTCCAAAATAAAAAATAATATATAAATTATCCAAATTATAATTTGATTGATAAATAAATCCATTACATCATATATCATATTGCTTCGTACAAATTATAACCCTTAGTATAATTAGTATAAATTAATTATTCATATATTACAGAATCATACCAAAATATATTTTTTATATGATATATTATATACATATAATATTTTATCACCCATTCAATATTAATTCTTTACTAAAATAACAGTTTAATGATTTTAGTAATTTTTTCATTCATGTTTCAGTTTGGTGGAATATATTTTTGTCAAAACCCCCTCCCCACAAAGTGTACCCCTCTTATGCAGGCAATGTTAGAAGGGAGATAGCAACCCATGATCCGTCCCTCCAGTGGGTCCCTAGTTGGAAACTATAATTGAGGGTATAGTGAAAACATAAATGGGTGGAATTACCCTCTATAAGATCACATGTGGAAGAGAGAGATATATATATAAGATAGAAAACAACCATCGCTAACTCAGACTGTAATATAAAATACAACCCATGTTCACACATTTAAAATCACGAATGAACTACTACAATTGAGGGGGAAAACTATATATACCAAATTATTTTAAAATAGTATAGACCACGAAGCCTGAACAGCTCTTGTAATCCCATGATAGAAGTACCTAGCCTGATCTCTAGCCTTCTCTAAGTGACATTAAAATCATTTATATATCATAGGGTTAGTATAACGGTATACTATATAGAATCCTCTAAGGAGCCTCTCATTCAAAAGTAAAGAAAGCATTATAAAGCTTAATGAAAAACAAGTGAAACAAATTAATTACCTAAATAGGTATACTATATTCCCAGCCTCACCGTGGATAATCTCACCAATTATCACCTGAATGAATATATAATATAATAATGAATATCACGGGTACACTGCTATAATTTCCCCACTAGTTTGATTCTTTTCCCAGATGTCATGCATCCTAATCATCTCCCTCAAAAAAGACTTGCCTATAGACACTTTTCCATAGCACCATAAAATGCACCCCTTGTGACACAACCAGTTTTTCCATTTATCCAAAGCATCCAGGTAGTTTTCAAGAGCCACCACAGCTCACATATCATGTATCATATGTGAGGTATTAAATCTCAATACATTATAGTCGATACCCTGAGAAAGGATCCTCAAGTCACCACATCCTATACACATTAAACCTGTAGTATTCCATATGAGACTATATAAACAATATATGTCTGTGAATAACCCCAATCCATTACAGTCATCATCACTCATATATGGGAAATATTAACTATTGTTCCTAACATTACAAGTAACTACCAATAGAAGATAGTGGGGCCAATGGTTGTAGTCAATCATCCATCCTCCCACTAGAATGTTGGAGAAAACACCACCCCTATAGGGCTCAGAATCCTCAAGGTGTAATATTCCCTAACTAATCAGGAGGGGTATCATAATAAACACAAAATGTACAAACAATATTATAGCTCACAACCACACTAAGGGAAAAACTAGTCTTATACTAAATTCAAGATAACTTATCTTGGACTCCCGACATCCACTTCGAAGACTATGTGTCATATAATCCCACATCCAATTAAAGTGATTCATTGGATTACATTATCACTTTTTATTAGTTTCAATATACGTTAATTATTTATTTAGCCATTAATTAACTATTGATAATTCCACATTACATTCCATTAGCATTGCACCAAATCATTATGCCCTCCCGGCGTAACCAACCCAAGTCCACAGCTTCTCAAAAATATTACCTCCATTTTGTATCCTAGAAATCTCCAGCCCCATGGTTTAACATCATTTATTAAATCGTGTATTAAAAAAAATTGGTTCCCCATAATTACATGTATTCTAGAGAATCATTTTAAGCTACCACACACAAGGTGATCAACACGATGAGTTGATGAACTACTCGTCAAGTACTTGCCACCTATAGTAGGAGTGTATAACCATCCTTCCTCTAGAATCTAAAAACAGAAATCACACAGCATACCCCATGTGTCATTTCCTATTTTGGAAGGAGGGTAAGAAGTAATAGTTTCCTTATGCAGTGGGGAATGTAAATCAGATAAACAACCAACAAGATTCAGCAACCATCTAACATTCACATCCAACCAATTTCATCCTCTCCCGTGTCCTCCATGACACCCACATGCATAAACTAATGCACCCAACCACTCATGGTGTCAACTACTTCCACAACACTAGGCCACCCAACCCCACATCTTACGACATCCATCTAGGCCCATAACTCATCACTAGAACTAGTAAATAACAAATCAACTTGGTTGTTGGCCCTAAACAAGGAATCATTCTTTCACATGCAAGGATATCTCATGGGTCCCATGAAGAAGGAAATTATCCATACATGAAATAGGGTAACTCAGAACCCTAAAATGCATTATGTTTTATCATTCAAACATATCTTCAATCCATATTTCTTTTACCGAATCATTATTAGTTAGTTCCAAATATTGGCAACGTAAAAAAAAAGCTATCATAGATATCAAAAATTAATTAAACATGCTTACTACATTAATTCTATTATCATCAATTTACAAAATTAACAACTAGATTCATTTACTTGCATCTTTGTCTTTAAAAAATAATTTCCAATTAATCTCAGTTCATGTTCATTTCCAATTAACGTTAAGAATGTCATGGTAAACAAGGTAGGAATATAAATCCGAATATCATGGAAAATAAGAGGAAATAACATATGATCAATACCAATTTATTTATCTAGTTCAAATATTTATTATGTCAATTCAAATATGATTCGGTGGGATAAATCATGATAACTCTAAAATTGGATGTAAATAATTATAGAAATAGTGAATACACTACCTCAAAAGGTTTCTGATGGTTTTTCACAAGAATGATCCATGAAATAGATCATGATTGCCTCCCCCCACGATAACTAAATCCACCTAAGGACGTTGCAACATGACCGCACAAACAGACGCCCAAGAAAACTCCAATACAAACATAGGGCTCACATTTCATAATATGGAAGGGAGAAACAGTCGAATAAGGATTGAATAAAACACAAGAACAGAGGTAGATCATTCCATCTATCAATTCTTGATCTACACTTTATTATTGCACCAAAATATGGGGTGCGTATGCAGCAGGAAGAAACTTCACAGGGAAAGGATCCAAGGATTAAGGTTTAATCACACCAATTCTATGGGAATAATTTATCCGGTCACATCACATCATGATAAAGTATAAGGAATGAAATAAGGGAAGGCTCTCATCTATGAAGGATTAGATCTGAGACTATTGGGATTTGAAACAGTTATGAATTTCCATTAGTGTATATCACATTAATCCACACATTTTGACCTAGTAAAGGCATCCCGAGCCTTAAAAACTAAAATAAGATTTATGAGTTTTAATAGGCCTTAAACCCCCTAAAACAATTCCTTGAATGCATTTTTTTCATCAAAGAAAACATTAAACGGGAGAAACTATAGGATGCTGGAAACAGTGTACACCTACCGACCTAGAAACACAATATGCATACTGATAGCTAGAAGCCCTATAAACCTACCGATGGCTGGAAACATCGTACACCTCTTAATAGCTGGAAATAGTGTAAACATACCAATGACTGGAAACACTGCTCACTCACCGATGGTTGGAAACATGGTACACATACCGATGGTTGGAAACATTATAATATTATGGATAGATGGAAACATTTTACACCAACCAATGGCTAGAAACATTGTATACCTATAGAAGGATGGAAACAATGTATACCTACTGACAACTCTAAACATTGTACACTAAATGATGTATTGAAACACTATTCACCTATCAAAGGATGGAAACACTATACACCTATTGATGTATAGAAAAAAAATAAACAAAACTGGGAACATTTTATATAGAACAAAAAAATTAGAACAGTTTTGGTTATAAGTCACAATAACTTCCCAAAACACCTCAAACATCAAATTTCTAAAAAGGAATGGATCGGAGAGGTCTGTGCCATTACATCAGATACCTCTCAAAAAATTATCATCATTAATAATTCAAAACCAAACCAAAAGGAAACATAAAATGGGTCTGAACAACCACCCATCTAGATACCCCTAAAAAGGGAGAAACCCACAAAATGAAACATAAGAAAGCCATCTCATAAACATGAAAGGTCTCCAATAACAGACAAACATCGTTACCTGAAAATGGTTAAACATCAAAAAAATTGAGGTATTGATCATGTATCTAGGACTCAAATTCCCATATAATCTCCCCCACACCACCGTGTTTCCACAATAAACGAACCAAAAATATAGAACGCCCACGAAACACCATCTCCTTGTAATCTTGGATCACTATAGGCTGATCCTCAAAGGTCACATCATCGTCAAAATCGATCTCTCAATAATATATGATGTGAGAGTCATCATAAAGATAATTATGGAGCTGTGATACAAGAAAAAAACATGTATCTAGATCATATGTGATGGAATTTATACCCAATACGCCACAAATCCAACACAATCCAACTCCTTGAAAGGCCCAACAAAACAGGGAGAATGCATACTACCATGACCAAACATTAACTTCCCCTAATAGGGTGTTACCTTCAGAAACACATGATCCCCAACATAAAACTCCAATGATCTCCTCATAATATCGGTATAGGATTTTTGACGATCTTGCACTGTCTTATTCCTCTCATGAATCACCTGAAACATCTCTATCATATTTTGTACTTGTTCTAATTCGAGAATTGCCGACTATCTAACCCCAGTCCAGCATAATGAATAATTAAAGGTCATCCACACAAGGCATAAAAAGGATCCATAATGAAGATTGGGTGATAGATATTTTTGTAAGTGGAGTACACTATGAATAAGTGCCTCATCCATGAACCTCCAAAATCCAGGACACAAGAGCGCAGAAAGTCTTCAAGAGGCTTGATGGTCCGCTCTATCTAAACTTCTGTCTCCTGATGAAAAGCAATGCTAAGGCATGGTTGAGAACCGAAATCATGTTGGAGACCTCTCCACACCATAAAGGTAAAAAAATTATCTTGATCAAAAATTATCATCCCCAGGACTCCTTGGAGTCTGACCACCTCCTCTAGATACTTCCTAGACAAAACCACAATTTTGATCGACACCTTCATCTCTATTAAGTGGGATGATTTTGTTAAATAATCCACTACCACCCATATATAATCATGGAATCCATAAGCAAAGGAAAAGTAGTAAAAATGTCCATTGTGGTGTCTTCACACTTCTACTGAGGAACATCCAAAAGCTAGAGAAAACCATTGGGAACACGGTGTCTGGCCTTCACCGTCTGTGAAACCAAACATCGAGACACCAACTCTGCAACTGCACGCTTCAACCTTGGACCCCAAAAAAACACCTCAAATATTAGTATATATTTTTAATATCATGATTTACTACTAAGGGAGAATAATGGAACACTCTGAGATCCATCTCTCACATCACCAAAGGAACAAAGAACCTTCCTCAAAACAGCCCCAAATGTTGTTCATCCTTAGACCAACCATCAGGGGCCTCTCTATAAATTACTCGGCCTCCCCATAAATCCATCTCAAGACCCCCAAAATGGGAATCTTCTACATGTTGCACCAGATATGATTTCACTTCCATTTGAAAAAGTGAAATATATCCCCCATCTTCTCCCATATTGAGATGTAATGCATAATTTTCTTCCATCACTCATTGAGAATCACCAAATTCACCCACTATATCAATACGTGATTTTCAGATCATCGGATCATCTATAAAATTCAACTTATTAAGTGTATACGATATTTCTAAGTCTTATTTCAGTAAGAACACCGTCCACCAACGATGGGAAAAGTTTAAATCATGCTGGGGGAAAATATATCTCAGGCTCTTATGGTCCTTGAAAATCACAAAGCACTCTCCAATGAGTTAATGTCTCCGCAACATTTGGGAAAACACCACTGATTCCAAATCAAGATCATGGGTGGAATAGTTATGTTCAGGGGGACACAACCACTAAGACCCATAATGTAACACCCGAGACTTTTATGTTAAATAAATCATCAAAGGAATCTTTTTCTACACAACACTTTCTTGGCTTGCTTTACACGCAATCGCGACCTTCCTCGATAGCTTGCGTCGTACACAATACCGAGTTTCACTAAACAACAATATGCTATTAAAACTAGCCGTTATGAATAGTAATAACCACTTTTTGAAATTTTATAAATTTTATTTTTCAAAATAGACTTCATTTTTGGACTCAGAATATCGAAATTAGCCTAGGGTGAAATTTTGGTATTTTTCTGAAAACTTTCAATTTTTGATGAATAGTGAAACCACTAAGTGGTAGGTTAAAAACTGAATTTTGCATAAAACTTAATTTTACCGCTTCTGTGAATGGAATTTCGAAAATCCGAGAGACACGGTTAATATCAAGGACTAAAATGTGGTTTAATGAGATGAAAATAATTTTTTGGTGAATAGTAACTTTTTACTTTTTTTTACCGCGGTTAATAGTAAATAGGGTAACTAAGGGTAATTATGATATTAATATTACCCTAACACATGTCCTAATTCTATTGGACAAGTGTAATTCGACCAAAAACAAACTTAGGAATAAAATATGACCATTTAGGCCCACTTGGATTAGATTAGGACATTTATTATTAATTTATTTAAAGAAGGGTTAAAATAGTTAAAATCAAAGTTTAATAAGTAAATCATTTTTAATATAGGGTTATACATAAGATAAATTCGATTGTAAATATTCATTAGAAAGCTAAAACGATTTCCTACATGATGGTATTTTATTTGTAATTTTTAGACATCAAATAATTTAATTTATTTATGACACAACGATGATGCAGTAATTATCTTATTAATGAAATATTGACATAATTGATAATATAAATACCAAAATAAATGTAATTTAAGACTTTTTATGAATTCCACTAATTTTCTAGGTTACTATGATATATTAGTATTGATTTAATCAACTTGGTTCGAACATATAATTCTGTTATGACTTTGACAAAAATCATATATCAAATAGTGTCAAAATTGACACAAAATAGTTTTTAAATCAAATATTATATTATTAATTGTTATTTTATTCCTAAAAATCTAAGGTTCGGCCAAATGACTTAGATAAGGATATATATTTTAATAATAAACAATTTGGGGTTCGTTTGGCATGTTATAGTAAGTGTATTAACCATATAGTGAAAGAAAACAAAAAGTCACGGTAAAAGTTAAATTAATTAACTTAGAGTTAAATCTAATTGATAAGGTTAAAATAATACCCTAAACTTGTCTAAATCCTATTGGTTGATAGGATTTCGACCCATCCCCACTTTAGCTTAGAAATAAGACCCTTTGGAACCATTATAAACCGATTTTGACTTTAATATAAAATAATATTTTGAGATATTCCTAAGGTGCCCCTCTCCTCCCTTATAAAAGGGCACCTCCTCCCCCTCCTCCTCACACCAATTTGAGCACTCAAGCTCGGCCAACCCCTGCCATTTTCTCCTCTCCACTTCCCTAGAATAATCCTAGAGGTCCTGGTCTTCTCCAAAGACCAATCTTAGTTCCTTAAGTGGAGGATTCAAAAAAGGCGTTCCAAAGAAGAGGTAATATCCATTACCGATCTTTTCAATTTCTTTCTTCTTCAACTTCTTCTTCTTTAGTTGTTTCATGATAAAGTAATAACATCAGTATTACTTACATACTGATATGTTATTATAAATATGAAACAACCCTAATTCACCTTCTATCCATCCTACGGAAAAATGAAATCACCGCGCGTGCGTACGTACGGAATACCGTCTCCACGCCGTGGTGTAATCTATTTTCCACCATCACCTTACAAGGATGGGTATAATGGTGTAATCAGTAACTATATATGATTATTATTAAGTAATATTGATATTGAAATAATATATATATATACTCCAATACAATTCCACGATCATAGGAACGATATCATCACTCGTGCGTACGTACGGAATACCGTCTCCACGATGTGATGCGACTCGTTCTACATGATCTTCATTTCATAATGATTATATAAATGAATTGAATGAATGAATATGGTATATAATACACTAATACCATTCTGGAAATGAATTATCTATAACCTAAAGATAAGAATAAGAATTTATTCGACAAAACACGCATAAGAACAAAAAGTTATAAAGACCCGAGTAACAAGTAACAATGAAATATTACTAAAAAGAAGCTAATAATATGACCATATATGATCTCATATCAATATGTATGATTCTGGAATAAGTCAATAACAGTATTTAAACCATTATACAGGAGCTTCGGACACGAACAAAGCAAATCGGACCTAAGGTAAGGGAAATATCACAATCTCATTTTTATCCGAGATTGTTTATTCGTAAGTATTTACTGGGGTGTATTTTATCATCCACATCCATGTTCCCTCAATATGTAATATTGTTTCCATCCACTTGAAATAGTTTAAATCCAATTTTACCCTTAGGTGAGTTTTTAGTAAAGAATATGAAAGGAATCTTTTGTCGTTTTTCCGTACGAGGTACTTTTTGACTTTTCCGACAAAAGTACGAAGAATGTTTTTTTTAACTTATACGGCATGAATGGATTTTTAAAACATTACTTCAAAGAAGCTTCCTTTACAAGTTTTCAAGTTTATTTTTAATCGACTTCTTTTATTTTAAAGTTGTATGACATGTTATGAAAGGAAAAATGTTTTTGAAGAATAAAGGATATTTTCCTCAAGAATTCAATTCAAGTGTTTTATCAAAATTATTTTCCATCTAAGATAATAAAGGGTTCTGTTTCTATCCATATTTTTACATTGGTTTGACTATGTTGTGATGGAATTATGTTTATGAATTCCTTTATCATATATGAATTGATTTATGATGTCATGATGTTTCAAGAATCCCATTTTTGTTATATGTGTTATGCGATGATGTATGTTTTATGATTATGTGGCACACATAAGAAAGGATTCATTATAAGATGGGTGGGACCTATATCTCCCTCCAATGCATTGGGTAATGATTTTATATCTCATGAGATAGACATGGCTGGAACGGAAGGTTATTTCGGTTCAGTGATACAGGACTGAAACGAGGAGTGAACTCGGTTCAGAAAGGGACTTTGTCCACTAAGATAGTCTTGGCAATGAGTCATGACTAACAAGAAATGATTTTCCATGATTATGTGTGCATGCCACAAAGTTTCAAGTTTTATGTTATGATTTTGGGGATCTCATTTTCACTTCTATGATTTTATTCCATGTTAAGAAATTATGATCTCTTTTGCAGGTTTTGATTTTCAAAAAGATATGATATGATTTTTATTTCCTTTATTTTCCCTTGCTGAGCATTTGAGCTCACCCTTTTATGTTTTCTTTTCCCCAGGTCAGGAAGATGGATATTAAGTAGAATATGCTAAAAGGGACCCTAGATATGATGAAATAAATGGGAGACACTGTAGAAGATTTATGAACCAGTTGTTTATGTTTCCCAGTTTCTAAAGACACTATACCTATACGGTCCTTTGTGGTTTTGTCATATGTTGTAATAAGTGTGATTCAATTTTGAAGTATTAACAATGTATGTAAAGTGTGGGTCGTTATAGTTGGTATCAGAGGAAAGGTATAGTCAACCTTTGGAAACTAGGATGTGAAAGCCTTAGTAAGAACCCTAAGGATAAGTCTAAGCATAGAACACAATCTTAGTGTTTTAGAAATGGCCTTGAATAACCTAGGATAAGACCTTAAGCATGAAAATTTTATTCTTGAATTATGTGGTTTCCTATTATAATTAGTGTTGCTCACACTATTCTTCTTGGTTTTAGTCAATGGCTGGAACCCGAAGGAACCGTGTTAATGCGGAATGCGATGGGCAATGCAATGATTGTCCCCCTGAGCAACCAAACGATATGGGAGCTGGAATGCAAAATCTTGTAGCCATGCTCACACAACTTTCTCAAGCTATGAATCATGCAGGATTTCCAAACGAACAAAGGAGGGAGCAACATTCTGTTGAATCCTTCATGAGGCAGCGTCCACCATCTTTCAGCGGGTCTACTGATCCATTAGTTGCTGAACAATGGATTAGTACTACTGAAAAGATATTTTCAGTTCTTCAATGTTCTGAGCATGATAAAGTCATCCTAGCAGTGTATCGTTTGGAAGGAGATGCTGATCAATGGTGGAATCTTGTTAAGAATACAAGGCAAAGGGATGAAATTGAGTCTATGGAATGGGACGAGTTCAAGAACTTATTTTTCAATAAGTACTTCCCTCGTATTCTCCGAACAAAGATGGAGAAAGAGTTCCTTGAACTGAAGCAAAGAGATGATGAATCTGTTGGTACCTATGAAGCAAATTTTACAAGACTTGCAAGGTACGCTTCTGGTATTATTATCCAACCTGAGAGTAAGATCGATCGATTCTTTAGTGGCTTAAAACCAAGTCTTCGAAGGGCGTTAGCCATAAGGGACTTCAATAGCTACGAGGAAATCGTTCGATGTGCTCTCAAAGTCGATATGGAGATTGGAGTAACCCATCAGTCACATGGGTTTGATAAGAAGAGGAAGATGGAATTCAAAGAAAAATCTAAAGAGCACACAGAAAAGAAGATGAACTTTCCCTTATGCTCAAAGTGTGGAAAGAAACATGGAGGGAGTTGTCTTAAAGGGACAAGTAAATGTTTTAAATGTGGAAAGGAAGGACATCGGGCATTTGAATGCCGTGATAATGGGAAGAAGATGTCTAATGATGCAAACAAAGGAAGGGATACACAGAATGAACCTGCTACACTTCAATGTTTCAAGTGCAAGGAGATGGGGCATTATTCCAATCAATGCCCAAATCCAAGGGTTGATGATGATGGTGGACGTCAACAAACTCTTAAGGCTAAAGAAAAAGGAAAGTCACATGCAATTTCTATCAGCGATGTGGAGTACGATAAAGATGTGGTGAAAGGTACACTTACCATCCACTCTAAAGTAGCAAATGTTTTATTTGATTCTGGATCCACCCACTCTTTTATTTCTGAAAAATTTTCTAAGGGTATCACCCTATTACCTCAACAATTAGATGTTGAGTTAGCTGTGACAACACCTAATGGCACATCAATCGCATCAAAAGTTTATAATTCTTCTCCGATCGAAGTTTGTGGGAAAGTGCTTCCTGCAAATCTTGTGATCCTTCCTTTAGTGGAATTTGATGTGATTCTTGGCATGGATTGGCTTTCTCTACATGGAGCTCATATCAATTGCCAAAGAAGGGAAGTCACATTTCATATTCCAGATCAACCTACGATCGTCTATCAATGCAAGGATGAACATAACCTTCCAGTGGAAATTTCTTCCATCTTATGGGTATTGATTCCACTAAATGAAGGTTATTTATCTCAAATGGTTGGTGAGAAACTCACGATTAAGAATATGCCCATTGTACGGGAGTTTGATGATGTCTTTCCGGAGGAATTGCCGGGTCTTCCACCAAATCGTGAAGTTGAGTTTTCAATAGAACTCGTACCGGGTGCTTTGCCTATTTCAAAGACACCTTATAGAATGGCCCCAATTGAGTTGCAGGAATTGAAGAAGCAAATCCAAGAGAATCTTGGTAAGGGATTCATACGCCCTAGTGCGTCACCTTGGGGAGCACCTGTTCTATTTGTTAAGAAGAAAGATGGATCAATGAGACTCTGCATTGATTATCGAGAACTTAACAAGATCACTATCAAGAACAAATATCCTCTCCCACGCATTGATGACTTATTTGACCAACTATGCGGAGCTCAATACTTTTCCAAGATTGATCTTCGTTCAGGGTATCATCAATTAAGGGTCAAAAGGGAGGATATACCAAAGACGGCTTTCCGTACAAGGTATGGACACTATGAATTTATAGTGATGCCATTTGGTCTTACTAATGCCCCTGCTATCTTCATGGATCTAATGAATAGAGTCTTTAGAGACTATCTTGATCAATTTGTGGTAGTCTTTATAGACGATATTCTTGTCTATTCAAAGAGCAAGGAAGAGCATGAAGATCACTTGAGAATTATATTGAAGACCCTGAGAAAAGAGAAGCTTTATGCCAAATTTACCAAGTGTGAATTTTGGCTTCAAAAAGTTGCATTTTTGGGTCATATAATCTCAAAAGAGGGGATATCTGTGGATCCAGCAAAAACAGAGGTTATCGAAAGATGGTCAAGACCAACAACAGTAACTGAGATCCGAAGTTTTCTTGGTTTGGCTGGTTATTATCGACGTTTTGTAAAAGATTTTTCACGATTATCTAATCCACTCACCAAGTTGACTCGGAAAGGAGTTAAGTTTGTCTGGACAGAGGAATGTGAAGAGAATTTCAAGGAGTTGAAAAGAAGGTTATCCAGTGCACCTGTACTCACACTGCCTTGTAGTGGAGAAAGGTTTGTGATCTACAGTGATGCATCCAAGAAGGGATTGGGGTGTGTTCTTATGCAAAATGATATGGTGATAGCTTATGCCTCACGACAGTTGAAAATCCATGAGCAAAATTACCCAACACATGATTTGGAGTTGGCTGCGGTAATCTTTGCATTAAAGATTTGGAGGCATTACCTTTATGGTGAAAGGTGTGATATTTATACTGATCATAAAAGTTTAAAGTATATTTTCACACAAAAGGAGCTGAATATGCGCCAAAGAAGATGGTTGGAGCTGATTAAGGATTATGACTGCTCAATCCATTACCACCCTGGGAAAGCAAACAAGGTGGCAGATGCATTAAGTCGACAAGACCATACTAGTTTATCCATGATGAGGATCACAAAAGATCCAATATTTATGGATTTACAAAGGATGGATCTTGGAATTATAATGGAAGGGGAAAAATCTTATCTTTCTCAAATGAATGTTCAACCATCTATACATGTGAAGATTAAAGAGGCACAGAAAGAAGATGTCGAGTTACAAAAGAAGGTGAGAAATGTTCCTGAATTCAACCTTGATTGTGATGGGATAATAAAGTTCAGGAATCGGGTTTGTGTTCCTCCCATCCCCGAATTAAAGAAAGAGCTGCTGGATGAGGCTCATAGTTCTTCATTCTCTATTCATCCTGGAAGCACGAAGATGTATAGGGACCTGAAAGAGTACTTCTGGTGGGATGGCATGAAAAGAGATGTTGCTGAATATGTCTCTCGATGCTTGGTTTGTCAACAAGTTAAAGCTGAGAGACAGAAGTCTAAGGGGATGTTACAACCATTACCCATACCCGAATGGAAATGGGAAAACATCACTATGGACTTTGTCACAGGACTTCCTAAAACATCCAAAGGCAATAATGCTATCTGGGTCATAGTTGATCGTCTTACAAAGTCTGCACACTTCATTCCTATTAGAGAGGATTTCTCTCTAGATCAGCTTGCCAGGATATATGTAAAGGAAGTGGTAAGATTGCATGGAGTACCACTTTCTATTATATCTGATCGAGATCCGAGATTTACCTCGAAGTTCTGGCGAAGTCTTCAGCATACTCTGGATACAGAGTTGAGTTTCAGCACTGCTTATCATCCCCAGACAGACGGTCAGTCTGAGAGAACAATTCAAACCCTAGAAGATATGTTGAGAGCTTGCTCTATGGATTTCAAAGGAGGTTGGGATCAACACCTACCTTTGGTGGAATTTTCTTATAATAATAGCTTTCACTCCAGTATTCAGATGGATCCTTATGAAGCTCTCTATGGAAAGAAATGCAGGACTCCAACATGCTGGGATGAAGTTGGGGAAAGAAAGCTATTAGGACCTGATCTCGTTGATGAAATGGCAGAAAAGGTTAGATCTATTCAACAACACATAAGAGCAGCTCAGAGTCGACAGAAAATTTATGCCGACAACCGAAGAAAAGACCTAGAGTTTGAAGTAGGCGATAAAGTGTTCTTACGAATATCTCCCTGGAAGAGGGTTATGAGATTTGGAAAGAAGGGGAAGTTGAGCCCTAGATATATCGGTCCTTTTGAAATACTGTATCGTGTTGGGAAGGTAGCTTACCGATTGGCGCTTCCACCGAATCTCTCTCAAGTTCACGATGTGTTCCATGTATCTCTCCTGAGAAAGTACATACCAGATCCTTCACATGTACTCAGCTCAGAAGTTGTACCACTGGAGAAAGATCTTTCTTATGAAGAACAGCCGATAGAGATTCTGGATCGTAGCGAAAAAGTCCTACGAAACAAGACCACTCGCTTGGTGAAAGTTTTATGGAGAAACCACCAACTTGAAGAAGCTACATGGGAGCTTGAGGATATGATGAGGGAGAAGTATCCTCATTTGTTTGTTGCAAAGTGGCGAATTTCGAGGGCGAAATTCTTTTTAAGGGGGGTAGAATGTAACACCCGAGACTTTTATGTTATATAAATCATCAAAGGAATCTTTTTCTACACAACACTTTCTTGGCTTGCTTTACACGCAATCGCGACCTTCCTCGATAGCTTGCGTCGTACACAATACCGAGTTTCACTAAACAACAATATGCTATTAAAACTAGCCGTTATGAATAGTAATAACCACTTTTTGAAATTTTGTAAATTTTATTTTTCAAAATGGACTTCATTTTTGGACTCAGAATATCGAAATTAGCCTAGGGTGAAATTTTGGTATTTTTCTGAAAACTTTCAATTTTTGATGAATAGTGAAACCACTAAGTGGTAGGTTAAAAACTGAATTTTGCATAAAACTTAATTTTACCGCTTCTGTGAATGGAATTTCGAAAATCTGAGAGACACGGTTAATATCAAGGACTAAAATGTGGTTTAATGAGATGAAAATAATTTTTTGGTGAATAGTAACTTTTTACTTTTTTTTACCGCGGTTAATAGTAAATAGGGTAACTAAGGGTAATTATGATATTAATATTACCCTAACACATGTCCTAATTCTATTGGACAAGTGTAATTCGACCAAAAACAAACTTAGGAATAAAATATGACCATTTAGGCCCACTTGGATTAGATTAGGACATTTATTATTAATTTATTTAAAGAAGGGTTAAAATAGTTAAAATCAAAGTTTAATAAGTAAATCATTTTTAATATAGGGTTATACATAAGATAAATTCGATTGTAAATATTCATTAGAAAGCTAAAACGATTTACTACATGATGGTATTTTATTTGTAATTTTTAGACATCAAATAATTTAATTTATTTATGACACAAAGATGATGCAGTAATTATCTTATTAATGAAATATTGACATAATTGATAATATAAATACCAAAATAAATGTAATTTAAGACTTTTTATGAATTCCACTAATTTTCTAGGTTACTATGATATATTATTATTGATTTAATCAACTTGGTTCGAACATATAATTCTGTTATGACTTTGACAAAAATCATATATCAAATAGTGTCAAAATTGACACAAAATAGTTTTTAAATTAAATATTATATTATTAATTGTTATTTTATTCCTAAAAATCTAAGGTTCGGCCAAATGACTTAGATAAGGATATATATTTTAATAATAAACAATTTGGGGTTCGTTTGGCATGTTATAGTAAGTGTATTAACCATATAGTGAAAGAAAACAAAAAGTCACGGTAAAAGTTAAATTAATTAACTTAGAGTTAAATCTAATTGATAAGGTTAAAATAATACCCTAAACTTGTCTAAATCCTATTGGTTGATAGGATTTCGACCCATCCCCACTTTAGCTTAGAAATAAGACCCTTTGGAACCATTATAAACCAATTTTGACTTTAATATAAAATAATATTTTGAGATATTCCTAAGGTGCCCCTCTCCTCCCTTATAAAAGGGCACCTCCTCCCCCTCCTCCTCACACCAATTTGAGCACTCAAGCTCGGACAACCCCTGCCATTTTCTCCTCTCCACTTCCCTAGAATAATCCTAGAGGTCCTGGTCTTCTCCAAAGACCAATCTTAGTTCCTTAAGTGGAGGATTCAAAAAAGGCGTTCCAAAGAAGAGGTAATATCCATTACCGATCTTTTCAATTTCTTTCTTCTTCAACTTCTTCTTCTTTAGTTGTTTCATGATAAAGTAATAACATCAGTATTACTTACATACTGATATGTTATTATAAATATGAAACAACCCTAATTCACCTTCTATCCATCCTACGGAAAAATGAAATCACCGCGCGTGCGTACGTACGGAATACCGTCTCCACGCCGTGGTGTAATCTATTTTCCACCATCACCTTACAAGGATGGGTATAATGGTGTAATCAGTAACTATATATGATTATTATTAGGTAATATTGATACTGAAATAATATATATATATACTCCAATACAATTCCACGATCATAGGAACGATATCATCACTCGTGCGTACGTACGGAATACCGTCTCCACGATGTGATGCGACTCGTTCTACATGATCTTCATTTCATAATGATTATATAAATGAATTGAATGAATGAATATGGTATATAATACACTAATACCATTCTGGAAATGAATTATCTATAACCTAAAGATAAGAATAATAATTTATTCGACAAAACACGCATAAGAACAAAAAGTTATAAAGACCCGAGTAACAAGTAACAATGAAATATTACTAAAAAGAAGCTAATAATATGACCATATATGATCTCATATCAATATGTATGATTCTGGAATAAGTCAATAACAGTATTTAAACCATTATACAGGAGCTTCGGACACGAACAAAGCAAATCGGACCTAAGGTAAGGGAAATATCACAATCTCATTTTTATCCGAGATTGTTTATTCGTAAGTATTTACTGGGGTGTATTTTATCATCCACATCCATGTTCCCTCAATATGTAATATTGTTTCCATCCACTTGAAATAGTTTAAATCCAATTTTACCCTTAGGTGAGTTTTTAGTAAAGAATATGAAAGGAATCTTTTGTCGTTTTTCCGTACGAGGTACTTTTTGACTTTTCCGACAAAAGTACGAAGAATGTTTTTTTTAACTTATACGGCATGAATGGATTTTTAAAACATTACTTCAAAGAAGCTTCCTTTACAAGTTTTAAAGTTTATTTTTAATCGACTTATTTTATTTTAAAGTTGTATGACATGTTATGAAAGGAAAAATGTTTTTGAAGAATAAAGGATATTTTCCTCAAGAATTCAATTCAAGTGTTTTATCAAAATTATTTTCCATCTAAGATAATAAAGGGTTCTGTTTCTATCCATATTTTTACATTGGTTTGACTATGTTGTGATGGAATTATGTTTATGAATTCCTTTATCATATATGAATTGATTTATGATGTCATGATGTTTCAAGAATCCCATTTTTGTTATATGTGTTATGCGATGATGTATGTTTTATGATTATGTGGCACACATAAGAAAGGATTCATTATAAGATGGGTGGGACCTATATCTCCCTCCAATGCATTGGGTAATGATTTTATATCTCATGAGATAGACATGGCTGGAACGGAAGGTTATTTCGGTTCAGTGATACAGGACTGAAACGAGGAGTGAACTCGGTTCAGAAAGGGACTTTGTCCACTAAGATAGTCTTGGCAATGAGTCATGACTAACAAGAAATGATTTTCCATGATTATGTGTGCATGCCACAAAGTTTCAAGTTTTATGTTATGATTTTGGGGATCTCATTTTCACTTCTATGATTTTATTCCATGTTAAGAAATTATGATCTCTTTTGCAGGTTTTGATTTTCAAAAAGATATGATATGATTTTTATTTCCTTTATTTTCCCTTGCTGAGCATTTGAGCTCACCCTTTTATGTTTTCTTTTCCCCAGGTCAGGAAGATGGATATTAAGTAGAATATGCTAAAAGGGACCCTAGATATGATGAAATAAATGGGAGACACTGTAGAAGATTTATGAACCAGTTGTTTATGTTTCCCAGTTTCTAAAGACACTATACCTATACGGTCCTTTGTGGTTTTGTCATATGTTGTAATAAGTGTGATTCAATTTTGAAGTATTAACAATGTATGTAAAGTGTGGGTCATTATACATAAGAAATTATTGATCACTTCTGCATCGTAATGAAGCCTAACCCTAGACACAGATCATTAGAGAAAACATCATATTGAAGTCTCTCTGCTGGTAGATAAAGATCTAGTGTACTGGCCATCTTCTCCTTTAGATGCTCGAAAGCATCCTAATACTGATCAGTCCAAGACAAATGGATGATCATTCCTTGTCAATGTTGTGAGAGGAGTCACAACCTTAGATAAATCAGATACCAACTTCATGTATTAGCCTGTGAGACCATGTAACCAATGCATCTCTACCATTGTCTTGAGGGATACCCAAGACACAACTGCTTCTATCTTTGATGGATCCAAATCAACTCCCTAAATGGGGTGACCAGGCACAAGATATCTGGACATAAAACCTCCTCATAATTCCACTTCATGGCTTCCTCATCTGAAAATTGGTCAGAAGTATATTATATAAGGTTTCTAAAAAAGATCTTGATATCTTGCACATTAGATCTTCCCTGTCGAAGGGTAAGCAACTCCTAGAAACTGGCCACCATCTCGGTCAAAGAAATTAACTCAACTTGGAACATTTCTCGGAACTACTCCCATGATACAACTGACTCATCACGATCCTCGAGTAATAAGAACCTCTAATGCTTTTCTGCCCCATATAGGATCATCATAACCAACAACACCTAGTGCTCTTCCAATCACAAATCGAACTAAAAGGTATCTCATCCTCTTCCAACTAGTCCTCAGTGACTGTATCTAAAACAAATCCCTCATACTTCTATAGACTATATCACTAAAATTCTCCGAGTTTCAAACTCCATGTGCTGTCATCATCAACCTCCCCTCTACAGCGATCTACTAGTGCAGCCTGATGGACATCATCAACGCGAACCTGATGAGGACATCAACCTGGAGCCATACCTACAAAATAGTAAACATTTAGAGATCTTAAACCTAGAATATAGATGACTCAAAATTTATTAATTAATTATTATATTCTGATAATTTTAGGTTAACATATCCCATGGTCTACTAATTCAATCACAAACACAAAAAAAATGATGCTTGAACCTTTCCTAGGACTCTACCCTAAAATAAGTATCACCTCATTTAGTATCCATTGAAATCTTATATTACATGAATCAAGCCATAAGGGGGTGCTAAATACATGTGTCTCTGTCAATTTATACTATTTTATGGACATTATAGACTTTACAAACATAGTCTCCCTACCAACCCATGCAACCTCACCTTTGACTAACTCTGAACTCCACCATGTCCCTCAACAAGAGCCTTTGATACCACTCTATCATGACCCCCTCCCTGCTATGTGTACCCCTGCTGGGATAGAAATTTGAGAAGTTAGAGTGAACACGCTGAGGGTATAGTGAACAAAACATGAGATGCATTACCCTCTAAGAGAACACTTGTGAATGAAAGAGTGATAGGAAATACAACAACCACTTAACACTTAGAATACAATATAAAAGAAATCCCAAGTACACATATGTAATTATATTCAAGAACTACTACAATGGAAAGTGAAAACTGTATGTTCCAAATGAATGTTAAACAATAGTTACCACGAATCCCGAACATCTCTTGAAACCTCATTCATTTAGTACCTCGCCTGATCTCCAACCTGCTCCAAGTGACCTGAAAATAGTTAGACAACATACGATGAGTATAACGGTATACTTAGTAAGATCATTCATGAAGCCTCTAGTGAAAAAGTAATGAAATCATGCTAAATCATAGTGAAAAACAAGTGAAACTCGCTTATCACCTATACATGTATACTATGTTCCCAAACTCACTATGGATACTCTAACAAAGTATCACATAAAAGAGTATATAATATAATAATGAATATCATGGGTACCCTACTAACACTTCCCCATTGGTTTTCCACTTTTCCCCGACGTCGCACGTCCTAAGAATCTCTCTCCAAAAAGACTTTCTTACAGACACCTGGACGTATCACCACAACATCCACCTCATGAAACACAACCACTTTTTCCAAATAACTAAAGTATCTAGGTATTTTCTTGGATCCTACATAAATCTCATAATGTGTATCACATGTTGGGTGTTAAACCTCAATCCATTATATCTGATACACCGAGTCAGGATCTCCAATCCATCACTTCCTATACAAAGTACACCAATAGTAGTCCATAGGAAACTCTATACAGAATATATGTGTGTGAATAACCACAAGCCATTACATCACAATACACACATATATGATGAAAGTAACAGTTATGACTACCAGCACTGGTAACAACCAAGAGAGGAGAGTAGGGACAAAGGGGGTTGTCAGCTATCAATCATCCCACCAGAATGTTGGAAAAACACCACCCATGGCTCAGAATCCCCATGGTGTCTGTTGCCCAAACTGATGGGGTGGAGTAGCGTATACAAACACAAAAAGTATAGATTATATTATTGATCACAACCACAATGTGGGAATAACCTAGTCATAGAATAAACTATAGCTAATATCTCTCAGTCTCCCAACTACCACTGCTAAGACTTGGTATCATATGAGAACACAAATATTTAATGAGCAACATTAGATTACATTGTCAATTTTTATCAGTTTAAAATTTCATTAATTAATTATTTAACCATTAAATAACCATTAATAATTCCACATTACATTTAATTATCATTGCATCAAGGCATAATGCCCTCCAGGTGTAACCAAACCATGTCCCCAACTTCTTAGAAATATTACCTCAGTATTTCATCCCAGCAATCTCCAACTCGATGGGTTAACATCATTTATTCAATAATTTATTGAAAACATTATTACTTTTCAATAATTCCATGTATTCTTGGTAAGAATTTTAATCTACCCAACACAAGGGGTTTAACACGATGAGTAGATGAACTACTCATCGAGTCATTGCCACATATAAGAGGAGCTTAGACCCATCATTCCTCAAGACGCGAAACACAGAATGCACATGGCATAACCTAAACATCATTTCCTCCTTTGAAAGAGGGTAAGAAATAATATTTCACTTATGAAATGGATAATGTAGAGAATATAAACAACCAAAAAGATTCATCAACCATCCATCATTCACATCAAACCCATTTCATCATCTCTTATGTCCCCCCGATGCCGACATTAATAAACTGATTCAACTAATCACTCAAGGTGTCAACTCCTACCACAAAAACTAGGCCACCATACGCCCACATATTACAACATCCATACTGGCTCATAAAACATCACAAAAATTAGTAAATTACAGATAAACCTGGTTGTTGGCCACAAACAAGGCATTTGGCCTTCCAACGCAAGGAAATATCAGGGCTCCCAAGAAGAATTCGATCGACATTACATGAATGAGGGTAACTCAGAACCGTACAAGGAATTATCTTTTATCATTCAACCAACTCATTAATCCATATTTCTTTAGCCATTTCATTATTATTTGGTTTGATCTATTGGAAACATAAATAAAAAACAATCATAGCTACCACAAATAATTAAACATGCTTACTACATCAATTTGATTATCATCAATTTACAATAGCGACAACCATATTCATTTTCATGACTCTTTATCATTGATAAATAATTGAAAATTAATATTACATTATGTTATTTCCTAGTTTATGTTAAAATTATATGGGAAACAAGGAAATCATAGACATCTAACTATCTAGAAAAATAAGAGCCAATAACATACTATAAATACCAATTTATTTATCTGGTTCATATATTTATTATGTCAATTAAATTATGATCCAGTGGGATAAATCATGATAACTTTACAATTGGATGTAAATAATATGATAAGAAACAAATCCACTACCTAAAATGGTTTCTTATTCTCTTTTCAGAAGAACGGTCCATGCAATGGATCAAGATTACCTCCCCCGTGATAACTGTATCCACTTGAGGACATTGCAACATGACCGCACCAACCGATGCCCAAGAAAACTCCATTACAAACGTGGAGATCAAATTCCATAAGATTTAAAGGATAAGAAGTAGAAGAAGGAATGAAAAAAATATATAACTGAGGAAAATCATGCCTTCTATCGATGATATATCGACACTTACGGCTTGCACCAAAATAGGGTGCGCACATGCAGCAGGAGGAAACATCAAGGGGAAAGGATCCAAGGATTCAGGTTAAATCACACCACTTCTATGGGAATAATTTCTTAGCGCACCTAACATCGATATAAAGGAGAAGGAATTAAATAATGGTAGGTTATTGACATTGAAGGATTATATCGGAGGCTAATGGGATCTGAATGGTTTATAATTTCTATAAATGTAGATCACATTAATCCAAAAGGTTTTACTAGGTAAAGGCATCCCGATAGTTAAAAAATTAAAAAAGTAATTATGGATTTGAATCAGTTTTATATCCCTTAAAACATGTCCTTGAATGGGGTTTTCACCAAAGAAAATTTTAATGGGGAGAAACTATTGGATTCTGAAAACATTGTACACCTACCAACATGGAAACACTCTATATATAATGATAGCTGAAAACCATGAACAACTACTGATGGCTAGAAACATCATACACCTACCAATGGCTGGAAACATTGTACACCTACTTACAGCTAGAAACATTGTACACCTACCGTTGGTGGGAAACGTTGTACGTATACTTATCACTGGAAAAATTATAATCCTACCAACATCTTGAAACATTGTACACAAATCGATGGATGGATGAACTATTCAACTACCGAAGGTTGGACACACTGTATACCTTCCGACGACTAGAAACAATGTACACCTATTGATTGATGGAAACACTATACACCTACCAATGGTTGGAAACAATATACACCTGATGATGGATGAAAAAACAATAAAAAAATATAATCACTTTTACATAACTAAATTTTTTGAATAGTGTTGAGTATGAGTCATATTGACCTCTTAAAACACATCAAACACAAAATTTTACAAAGGAATGGTCCAGAGAGGTTCAATCCATTACATCAAATACCTATCAAAACAAGATCATCCTCAAGAATTCAAAACCAACAAAAAAATTGTTGGGTTTGAATAACCACCCATTGGGATACAACTCAAAAAATAGAAAGTCAAAAAATGAAACAAATGAAATACATATCATAAACACAAAAGGTCTCCAATCACAAATGAACATCATTACATGAAAATGGTTAAAAATAAACCAACATCTGGTATTAAGTAGATATCCATGACTCACATTCCCTTATATTTTCCCTCATTCCACTGTGTTTCCAAAAAACATGAACCAAGGGGATAACACATCCATGAAACATCATATCCTTGCGATCTTGGGTCTCTATAGGCTGCTCCATGAAGGTCGCATCATCATCAAAATCTATCTCTCCCCAATCGATGATGTGAGAGTCATCATGAAGATAATAATAGTGTTGTGACACATGAAAAACATCATGTATCCAGATCATCTATGGGGGAAGTGCTACCTGATACGCCACTACTCCAACATGATCCATCCCCTCAAAAAATCCAACAAAATGGGGATAAGGCTTACTCCCATGACCAATAATTCACTACCCATGATGGGGTGTAACCTTTAAAAACACTTTCTCCCAAAATTCAAACTCTAAATGTCTCCTCCTATGATCAAAATTGGATTTTTGAAGATATTTCACTATCATCATCCTCTCAAGAATCACCTAAACCATCTCTGTCATATACTGTACTAGTTCCAATCTGAAAATTGCCAACTCTCCAACCCCATTCTAGCATAATTGTGAACTGAATGGTTTCCCATAGAAGGCTTCAAAAGGCTCGATAACGATAGTTGGATGAAAACTATTGTAGTAAGTGAACTAAAATAAGTCTAATTTCCTCATCCATGAACCTCCAAAATCTTGGACACAAGAGCGAAACATGTCTTCAGTAGTCTTGATGGTCCGCTCTATCTAATCGTTTATATCCAAATGAAAAGCAGTACAAAGGCATAGTTGAGAACTGAAAATATATGGGAGACCTCTCCACACCCGAGAGGAAAAAAATGATCTCGATCATAAATTAACGTCCTCAGGACTCTGTGGAGTCCAACCACCTCCTGAAGATATTTCCTAGAAAAAACATCAATTATGATCAACTCCATGATCTCTATGAAGTGGGGTGATTTTGTTAAAAGATCCAATACAACCCATATAGCATCATGAACTCTCTATGATATTGGTAAACTAGTAAAAATATCAATTGATGTATCCTACCACTTCTATTAAGGAACATCCAATGGCTGGAGAAAACCACTGGGAGCATGATGCTCAGCATTCAATTTCTGGAAGACAAAACATCAAGACACAAACTCTGCATCTACACGCCTCAACCCAGGCCACCAAAAACTGACTCCTCAAAGCTTGGTACATCTTTTTTACACCAGGATGTACTGATATGGGAGAACAGTGGAACACTTAGAGAGCCATCACACACATCACTAAAGGAACAAAAAACAATTCATGAAACAACACCCAATATTTTTCGTCCTCGTACGAACCATTAGGGGCCTCTATATAAAAAACTTTGTATCTCCAAACAACCATCTCAAGATCCCCCAACTGGGACTCTTCTACATGATGCACCTTATATGATTGCACCATCATCTGAAAAAGACAACCACATCCCCCAACTTCTCCCATATCGATATATAATGTGGAATGTTTTTCCATCACTCGTCAGGAATCACTAGATTCATCAACTACATCACTACGTGATTTCTTGATCATCGTATCAGCTAAAAAATTCACCTAACTAGGTGTATACGATATTTCTAAGCCATAGTCCAGTAATAACTCCTTCCACTAACACTGTAACAAGTTCAAGTCACACATGGAGAAAACATACCACAAGCTATTATGAATGTTGAAAACCAAAATGTGCTCGCTAATGAGGTAATTTATCTACATCTTTAGTGAAAACACCACTAAAACAAACTCAAGATCATGGGTGGAATAATTATGTTTAAGGTGACACAACCACTAAGAACCATAAAACATGATTGATCACTACTGCATCTGAACATTTCCAAACCCCAAACATAATTAATTGGAGAAAACATCAAACTAAAGACCCTCTATAGGTAGACAAAAAACCAGAGCACTAACCAACTTCTCCTTCAGATACTCAAAAGCTTCCTAATACTGATCAGTCCAAATGAATGCCTGATCCTTCTTTTTCAATGATTTTAGAGGAGTCAAAACCTCAGATAAATCATCTATGAACCTTCAATATTGTCATATGTGACCAACAAAACAACACACCACTACCACTGTCTTGGGGGATACCCAAGACAAAACTAATTCTTTATTCAATGGATGAACATATACTCCCAATGATTTCACCATTTTCCCTATGAAATGAACTTTTTGGTCCCAAAAATCACACATCCAGAATGTCCCAAATAGTTTTTTTTCAAAGAAAAACTCCCAAAATGGCACGCAGATGCTCTACATGCTCATCCACAAACATGGAGAACACAAGGAGGTCATCGATGAAAACCAACACAATATTATCTTATAAATAACATAACATAGTGTTCATCAACCCCATGAACATATCTAGATCATGAGACACATCGAACGACATTACAATGAACTTGTAATCCCTATGATGATAGCGAAAAAGAGCCATCGGGATATCCTCACCCTTCACACACATCTAATAATATCCTAACCAAAAGTTTATCTTTGAGAATAATATTTCACCATTAATTTGATCGATTAAATCATCAATCCATAGAATAGGATAACTATTCTTCACTGACACATTGTTCAAGCGATGATAATCGATAAAAACTGAAAACTATTTTCAGCCTTCTTAATAAAAAACCAGTTCATCCCACAGTGACCCACATGCCAAAACCAAACCGCATAGTAATATAGCATCGAGCTATATGTGAAGCTCCTGTAAATCATAAGGGTCCATAATATATGGATATATAGAGATAAGAGACACTATGATTTAGTTCATTCCCAAACACAATAGCTCATTGAGGGTTTAATGTTACAACCACTTCTAGAAAATCATCAGCATGCTATTCAATGACCCTTGGAAATTCCATCTTTTATACCACCAATGAACTCAACATAGACTCAGCAATCAAGGATGATAAGAACGGAACACGCCTCTGACCCATCTGAGGGTCTCACTCACCAGTAAACACTACTAGATCTCCCTCAGCATAAAAAAAACCACCTGAATATAGATGAAATTTATGATATCCTGAACTAAATACTACCAATCCATGCTGAGGATGACATCGTATGGTTTTATATGTAAACAAAGGAAATCTCACTAAGTGCAGTGATTACCCATCATTAAAAAAACAGTTTCTACATACTTCAAACAAGTCATCTCGACCACCAACTAGTATTGATAATTCCAAGGGCACTGGAATCCTGTTAACCTCAATTCCAAAAGCATGGACAATGGTAGGTAATGTGAAGTAGTGCAGGTCTGCTATGTTAAACTTGGCATACAACCATATTGAAAAAATAAAATGGTACCATGAAGGACATTTGTCTCACCTAGAACTAGAAATGATAAAGCATGAACCTGACCACGACCTACTCCCTGGTCTCTCTAACCCTGATGAAAACCACCACCATGGATACACTCTTCTCTTTGAGGATAGGGAGAATTCTAGGGTTGTCCTCTACCTTCCCTTTCTACTCTCTGTGTTGAGTCAATAAGGTTTCCTTATGAATTTTCTATTCCTTAGGGTTTTTAAAATCCCATACACTCCATCTCAAGGAAAATTTTATTTTCCATAAGTTTTATCTTATTAATGAAAAAATTCCTTCCCCAAAAAAATTTTCTCTATACATTTTTTTTCATTTTTCTTGTTATAGTTTCTATAATTCTAACTCATTTTATTCCTATGTCTGAAAATCGGTTTCACATCTAAAACCATGGAATCCTATAAATATTTAGATATAGATTATTCTATTTTCAGATTCTGAATTCTCTGAAATTTGGATTAAAATTTATCTAAAATTCATATTCCGAATTCTCTGAAATTCAGTTTCCGAATTCTTGGAAATTATCATTCTGGATTCACTGAAATTCAGATTCCGAATTCTCTAAAATTCACACTCTGAATTCTTTGAAATTCAGCCTCTGAATTCGATGAAATTCCAACTATGAATTCTCTGAAATTCAGACTCCAAATTCTACGAAATTCATACTCTAAATTCCTTAGAATTAAGAATACGATTTTTTTTAGAATTCATACTCCGAATTTCTCAGAATTAGGACTGTAAACTCCTCCGAATTCAAACTCAGAATTCCTCAGAATTTAGACTCTTAAATCCTTCTAATTCAGACTCTGACTTCATCAGATTTTAGATTCCAAATTCACTGGAATTCAGACTATGAAATCTATATAATTCAGACATCCAATTCCTTGGAAAAAATAATCCGAACATACATGATTTATTGTCTACAAGTGTTTATTTACATAGACTCCAAACATATTTTTCCATAGACTCTGAAAATTGGATTTTTTTATGCACCCATATTTTTCTTACCCCTGTTACAGTTATGGAACGACGTCATACAATATTTTTAAAACTTACCGTTGTTTGAGTGACACGTGTATAGGTCCCTCTAAGATTCAAGAAAATATATGACCGTAGGTGGAGGGAGCCAATTGTTGGTGAAATTCCTATAAATTGGAGCTCATTTAAATGATCTCATATATAAAAATATTTGATATATCATTGATAAATCTAGATATTGCATGTTTCTGAAATAACTTATAAAGAGAGAGACTCTCATGCCTTGTGTGTACTGAACATCATGTTCATCTTGCTTTGTGCGCCTCTGATTGTTACTGTGTACAATCAAGGACTTCCGGGGATAGGAAGACAGAGGTTTAGACTACCATAATGTTCAAGGAATTCCTTGGTTAGAAAGACAGAGGTTTCAACTACCTTGATGTTTGAGGGCTTGTGGGGATAGTAAGATCAATTCTGATATTCTTATCGAGGGCTTATCCAGGTGTGGGTAAGACAGACTTTCTTGAATGAATAAATAGAGGGACCTTTATCAAAGGTTGTTGGATACCCAACTCTTTGGGTTAAAATATTCCATAAGTGTTACTTGATTTGTTTCAAGTTTATATTTCACTGAATTTTGATAAATTAAGAAAGTATAATCTTCTTATACTTTCTTGTTCCTTTTTATACTCTGATATGTAAGTTCATATAGGCTTTAAGGTACAGTATTTTCCTTCTAAACTTTCCTTAAGTTTTATTTCTGGAACCATATTTCCATAACCTATCATGTTTTTAGTACTAGAAGAGGTCTTCTGAATTTATATTGTTTAACGTTGTTAAACATAGTTTTCCATAACATTATAAATGAGGGTTTTTAAACATAAAATTCACCCCCCCCTTTTAATTGAGCATCAAATTCATATTTTGACCCTACATTTGGTATTAAATGAGGTATCTGAAATACGTATAATCACATATATTTTTTCTAGATCATATTTTCATTGTTCTAAATATATATTTTTTTCTTAGGATTTTTATCCTTTTTTACAAACATTTACTATTAACATGTTTCTGAAGAAAGATATTTTCTTTTAGATGGAAGGAATGAATGTTTGTTGGACTGATAATTAAAATCCTAATAGACCACCTATATTTGATGGGAATTATTTTGAATATTGGAGAGACCATAAAAAGACTTTTGTTATTAATACTGGACTGGGAAACTTTTTTATTCTTACATAAGATTTCAAGATTCCTGATAAGGAAGTTAGAACTTTTTCCAATCAAGAAAATTCAGAATATAAACTAAACTAAAATGTATGCAATACTTTGTTGTGTTACATGACCAAGAATATATTTAGATAGATTTATTCTTGTGAAGATGAAATTTTTATTTGGAATAAATTAGAGGATACTCATTTAGGTACATTTAATTTTTATAGAAACTAGAATTGTTATGATTAGAGAAGAATAACATGGATTTCTATTTCCTTATGGAGAACCAGTGTGAAAGGTACAATAAAGTTTTGTGACTATTGTTAACAGTTTACAATCCATGGGTGAGAAAGTTTTAGATGATGAGGCACTTGTGGAAAAGATTATACAAATCATACATAATGAGTGGTAATTTAAGAGAACAATTGATGATGAGAATAGGAAAGTATCTCAAAATTAATCTTGATGAGTTTTTTATAACTCCTCATCAATAAGAGACAAGAATAAAAATAGATGATGACATGAATAAGAAGAAAAATGGAAATGGAAGTTTAGCATTTAATACTATTGAATTCAAGAATCCAGAAAGGGTTATAATATCCAAGTCAAAGAAAGGCATTGTTTTATTGGAATCTAGTGATAGTGAACATTCTCAGAATGAGTCAGATAATCTTTCTTGAAGGATGAGCATGAATGTTGAAAATAAAAACTTTCATTATAGATATAATAATAATGAAATAAAACACAAGAAAAACTCTGAAGTCGCTTGTTTTGAATGCCAAAGAGCAGGGCATATAAGGCCAGATTGTCTGATGCTTAAGAAAAAGGATAGAAAAGAAAATCATTCTGAGCGGAATAGAAATAATTACTACAAATCTAATGCTAAGAATATTTTGAATTCTAATGACACCTAGAGTTCTTATGGTGGAGAGTCTTCTGATGAATCCTCAGAGTATGAATCTTCTTGTCTGAATAATTTTGGTTTACTATCCAGATTACCCATTGAAAATCATTTTTTAATGTCTAAGGTACACAATTTGGAATCTATAGAAAATGTTTCTTTAAATTATAATTATAGTGGTAAAATTTTTTATGAATCATCAGATGAAGAATATTCTTATGATAAAGACAATACATTACCTAAATATGAAGAAGTATCAAGGTTTTCTAATCTTCTTGAGAATGAAAATTTTATACTCAAGAAAAAACTTGATAAGGAAAATTCTAGAATTTATATATTAACAAAAGAAGAATCAGATATTTATAAATATCTTGATGATAAGACATCTGAATTTGAATTTATTTCAAAAAACCTTGTGGAAGTTAATTCTGAAAATGATAAACATTCTAAGGATCTGTAAAAATTAATTTCTGTGAAAAATATTTTAGAGACTAATTTTAGTGCTAAAACTAATGTTTTTTAGGATAAGAACTTTTTTATTAAACTAAATTCATAAATGGTTTCCTTGAGGGAGTGTTTTTTAAACCTTACCTTAGGTAAGGAAAATACTGATAAGATATATTCCCAAATTCATACTCTAAGAAATAATTCTATATTTGGATCTACTCATTCTAAACCAGTTTTTAGTAATAATTATTTTGTTCCTCAAAGTGCTCCATTATTCACTAAATGTCATTGTGGTTGAAATTGTTCAGATAATTGTTATTTAAACAAAACGCAGTATTTAGTTTTCCTAAAGCCTACTTTTATACGAACATGTGGATACCCAAAATCATACTTTCTGAAATTTATGGAACCAAGGAAATTTTTATTTTGAAAGTCAAACACTCTTAGTTTTAGGAAAATAATGAACTTACCAACATCAATACATGGTAAATGGATAGTGGATGTTCCCGGAATATGACTGGTAAAAAAACATCTTTGAAAAGATTATCAAGATGAAAGTAGGAAAAGTAACTATCAGAGAAAATCCTAATGGAGAAATTATTGGTATAGGTAACATTTCTCTTCCTAGAAAAACTTTGATTTTGAATGTTTTTTTGTTAAGGTTATTAAGAAAAACCTTATTAGCATAAGTCAGTTTTGGGATGAATTTTACCTTGTTAATTTTAGGGATTATAAGTATTTATTACAAATTTCCAAGTAAGTGTTTATTCTTTCTTCCAATAGGAAAGAGAATGTATACACACTAAACATAAAAGAAATTAGGTACCAAGATATACATTATCATAGTAAAATTGGAGATCATTTATGGTTATGGAATAAAATTTTAGGGCACTGTAACCTTAGAAACCTATGAAAACTCTATAAGAAAAGACTAGTTAAGGATCTACAGGAGAGTATATATGATTCTTTAAAAGTTTGCAATCCTTGTCAATTTGGAACGAAACATTAATCATGTTTTAAATTAGTCGGTGAAGTCTCAAATATAGTTGAATTATAGTTTGTGTATATGGATGTTTTTGGTCCAACACAAACTGGAAACATTAGAGGAAAATATTATGTATTTTTCTTAGTTGAATCTTACAATAGATTTACGTGGGTCTATTTTCTAGAAATTAAATATGAGTCTTTTTCTTATTTCAAAATTTTAGTTCCCATGTTGAAAATGATAAAACCCATATATTTATAACTATTCATAGTGATCATGGAGGATAATTTCAAAAAAATTATTTTGAAACCTTTTGTAGTAGAAAAGGCATTACTCATAACTTCTCAGCACCAAGAACTCCTCAATAGAATGGTGTTGTGGAAAGAAGAAATCATGTTCTTTAATAGATAACTAGAACCAAGTTGTGTGAATATTCAATAGCTAAAAACTTTTGGGCTGAAGCTGTATATACTACTTTCTATATTATTAATCAACTTTTTATTAGACCTTTTCTTATAAAATCTCTTATGAGTTATGGAATGGTAGAAAACCTAGACTTTCCTAATTCAAGATATTTGTTTTCAAATTATTCATTCTGAATATAAAGATAATTTACATAAACTTGCACCCAAATATGATGAATGAATATTCTTAGGCTACACCACAAATTCTAAGGCTTATAGAGTTTTCAATAAAAACACTTGTACTATTGATGAAATAGTACATGTCAAATTTGATAAAACTGATCCTTTTATTTCTAAACAGACTTAACATACATTTTTGGATTTTTTTTTCAAATACTAATTATCAACCTATGATAGAAGATCCTTCTAATAAAGAAAATGTTCATGAAAATGTTTCTAAATCATTTACCCTAGAATATTTCCTACCATACGTTGATGAACAGGTTTTACAAAACCCAAATCAGTTGTTTATTTTGAATCATCACAGTGACAGTATCATTGGTGATGTAAATCAACATGTAAGGACTAGAAGTTCCTTATGAAATGAATTAGAACATCTAGAATTCATTTCTCTATTAGAAACTAAATTAACAAATGAAGCTTTTCGTGATGATGATTGGAAATAATCAATGCAAGAAGTGCTAAATTATTTCTATAGGAAAAATGTATATACCACGATTGAAAGACCTAAGGAAACTTTGGTTATTGGAGTTTAATGGGTCTTCAGAAATAAGTGTGATGAAAATTGAATCATAGAAACAAAAAATTCAAGATTAGTTGCCAAAGGATATAATCAACAAGAAGGAATAGACTATGATGAAACCTATGCTCTAGTATCTAGACTTGAATCTATTCATATTCTACTTGTCATTTCTGCATTCTATGATTTCATACTTTTTCAAATAGATGTTAAATGTTCTTTTCTTAATGGTTAAGTTCAATTGGAATTTTTTTATGAACAACCTCATGGTTTTGAAGATACAAAACAACCTGAACATGTTTTCAAACTTACCAAAGCTTTATATTGACTTAAACAAGCCCCTAGAGCCTGGTATGATCGATTTACATGATTTTTGTTACGAAACAATTACATTAAGGGAAATGATGATCCAACATTCCTTATAAATAATGATATGAAAAATGTTTTTATTGTTAAAATTTATGTTGATGACTTTATATTTGGTTCCACTCAGCAATCATTAAATTAATTATATGCAAATCTAATGAAATTTGCGATTGAAATGAGTATGATGGGTGAGTTAACATTTTTCCTTGGTTTTCAAATTTCTCAAAAAACCAGAAGAGATTTATATATCCCAACTAAATTATATTAAATATATTATTAAAAATAATGGGTATGATAGCCCTATGAGTATTGGTACTCCCATTCGTACCTCAAATTCACTTGATCTTGATGAAGCTGGGAAACTAGTATATCAAACATCATTTAGAGGTTTGATATGAAGCCTACTATAATTGAAATCTCATCATCCAGACTTAACGTTTTTAGTATTCTTATGTGCTAGATATCGATCCAATCATATATATTCCCATTTAAAGGAAGTGAAAATATTTTTTGCTTCATAACGGGAACCAAGGATTTAGGATGATTTTAAACTTTTGGAAATGATTTTGTTTTAAAATGTATTTTGGATGCTTACTTTGGTAGATGCTGGATGTATAAGAAAAGTACATCTAGAAATTTTCATTTCATATGAGATTATTTAGTTTTTTGGTCATGTAAAAAGCAAAACTCAGTAGCACTTACCACTGCTGAAGATGAATTTGTAGCAGCTGGATGTTTTTGTACTCAAGTGTTGTCGTTTCAACCCACACTCACAGACTATGGTATGAGTTTTACAAAAACACAAATATTGTTTGATAATACTAGTTCCATTACCTTAATTAAAAATCTTGCACATCACCCTTGTGAAAAACACAAAGATATCATGAGTCACTTTCTTAGGGATTACACACAAAAAGGGGATATCATTCTTTAATTTATTGGAACGCAAGATCAAAATGTTGATATTTTCACAAAATCGTTACCCTTCGATAGATTTGATTTGATTAAGAAGAAGTTAGGAATGGTAACCATAAGTTAATATACTATGTTAACTTCTAGATAAAACCTATCTCTTAATAGTAGGAAACTCTTTTTCATAGGGGGTTACACTTTCTTGTTAACCAAAATGTTTCATACTGAAAAAATTTCATAGTCAAAATTTTTTCTTAGTCGAAAATTTTCCTAGTAAAATTTTTTCATAGTCCTTTTTTTTAAACTTTTCCAGAATCTAATGTTCTTCGCAATGAATCTTCCTCATTATGAATAATCTTCCTTGAAATGTGGAAGGAATTTTTTTCTTTGTCAAATATTTGTAATCATATTTTTAAATATTGGTATTTTTATCTTATTTAAGAAACCTTTTCGGATTCAATATTTCTTTTTTCCATCTTAAATATGATCATTTTATCTTCAAAACGTCAAAAAATTAGAACCTATCAAAATACTTCTGCGGTTATCATCTCAACCGTCAGATTTTATATGAAGTATTTCAACCATTGTATCATCCATGGAAGTTGAATAATCACCTCAATTGCCTATATAAGGACCCCCCCCAATGGTTGTACCACATCGATATTCAAGCTCTAGAATGCTGAATCATTGCTTCCTAATTAATATTGTTCCGAATATTCAATATTTTCATAATTCCAAATGTCTAGTGTAACCTTTTCTTCATGAAGAAATGTCTTCTGTAAAGTAAATATCTGAGTGGGATATATACTGAGGGAGTTACATGATCCCAAAGTCTTTTATATGTATGAATCCATCATCTCAATGTATATCAAGATGAATGGATAGTAGAGCCTACGTATATCCATACCGAGGGCACATGATCCGGTATATCTGGAGTTTTTTGTTGAGTTATATGAATTTGTAACATTTTTCAATGATGGAGGGAGAGGCATGTTTTCCTTCAAAAGATATGGAAAGACCTAATAACTTTCTTATAATATTTCTTCCAACGTGATTAGAATTGATTATGATGGAGAAGTATATTTCTTCTCTCACAAGTTACTTGATGTAGAGGGGTCTTTTGACAAGGAGAAATCTATAAAGTGTCTTGTCTTGAAGAAAGTGAAGACTCTAAAAATTATTCATCTATATACAAATCATCATATTCTTCAGCTATGGGTTCAGATATTTCTCATTCCAAGAAAAGTGGAAAAGGATACCCTGAAGTAAAGTGATATTTATTCATTAGATTTTTTGGTGAATCTCAGGAAGATCAATTTAGTGGAGTATTTTTTGATAACAATCAATAAAATCCAGAATAGAACCCTAAAATGTTAGATTATCATGTATCCAACTATTATTTAGATGATTATAGTTCATTGTCTTCAATCATTCAAAATTCAATGTAGTATAACACCAATGAATTTAATGTATTTTTTTGTGTGATGATACTCTAAGGATAATGAAGGATGGTTTTTCTAGTGATTCAAGTGAATGTTATGATTTTTCGGAAGCTAAAAACTAAGCACTAGCAAAGAAACTAGACGTGGGTAAATCCTATAAGAATGATGGAAAGAAGAGGAAGGTACGAGAACTGGAGAATACATAAAAAACTCATGTGGATAAGGTAACTCAATCTACATCTACAAAACCAAAGAAGAATGTGGGTTATCCTGATAAAGTAGTGGCTAAGTGGAGTGAAGACAAGAAAAATAAGAAGGAAGGGGTGCCTAATTTTGTCTTGGACCTTACTGATGAAAAAGAATTAAAGATAAATGTTACTAAAGATCTTTAGAAGTAAAAAAAAAAGAACAGAACCAGCTAAAGAAGTTATAGGAGCATGAAATTGTTCAATCCCATCTCAAGGATACTGAGAAAGAATATGGACAAATCCCAGTGCCAGAATAATTGTTTCTAGAATAACTTCCTAAGACTCCAGGAAAGAATGTGTTGATTCTAGATCTAGAACAAAAAGAAGAAATGGTTCAGGAAGAGGAAGAGGAAATAGATTAAGAAGAAGAAGATGATGGGGATGGAACTGAGGATGTCATAAATCATCTTTAAGATTACAATGAGAAAAAATGTCATTCTGTAAAATTATTGATGTCTGACTTCTCAAGTTGAATCTTAAAAACATGATACTCTAGGTAATGAAGAGAATGGTCATGAAGAAGTCAATAAGCCAATAGATTATGAATGTAGTAATCATGATTTCGTTCATCAAAAAGATCAAGTGCGAATGGTGAGAAAGAGGATTTGGAGGAAGATAAAATTGTCCAGTTATCTGATAGTGAGAATGAATCACCCAAACAAAAGAGATAATTCAAGGAGAAGATAAGGTAAAGTAGTTGTTGGTCCATACACCTAGGAAGTCTGTAGTGAAAAAGAACATTTTTGGAAGTTTATTGAAGAAGAAACATGAAGGGTTAGAAAAAGAACCCTCACCAACAAAACTTCTGGATTCAGAATCATCCTCTCTTGGAAATTATTTTGTTGTACATTCTTTGAGAAATCCGATCAGTAATATTCCTTTAATTCCTAGTATTGATTCGAGGTGTCAGTTGCTTCAGCATTTGTTTAACCAAAAATTAGATTAAGTTTCAATTATTATGGATAAATTTTTTGGACTTGAAGAAGATTTCAAATCCATTCGCATTGGTTATGGGGATCATAAAAGGTCATGCAAGGAGATTACAAGTTGTTCAAGGAAGATAATCGATGACCTAGGATATTTTGATGAATTTCAAGATAATGTGAAAGATTTTTTTGACACCAAATATGGAAAGCTTAATGATTTTACTAAGAACTTTGAGGAAAAATTGAGCCTTGAACAAACTACTCAGAAGTATGAAGTTAAGGTTCTGAATGGGAAACATAATTATATAGCCATGAATTGGATGAGGGAAAAGGATCTCAGAATCAAATTTGAATAGAATCTTATTAAGAATGATAAATTGTTGAAAACTCAAGTAGAATGCATTAAGTCTCAAAAAGAATATATTATAGCATTGGAGAAGAAAACTGATGATTAGGATTAGATACATATGTGTATGGATGAAGATCACAAGGATCCCAAGAGGCTAAAAACCATTGCTAAGAAGCTGATGCTGAAGGAGAAAGAAGGATAATTTTTCCAGTTCAGATCTTTTGTTGAATTTCTTACTTGTACAAATTCTTTCAATATTAATGAAATTTTGGTTGTTCGTTATATATTTTTTTGTTTTATACTATTATTCCATGTACCAATTTTTTTCCCATTCCCTCTATTCCTATTTTAATATCACAAATGGGGAGAAAAGAATGATAAAAATAATACTATGAAAATAATATTCTTCCCTAAGTAAGGGGGAGTTCATATATGGGAATTTTCATATCAAAGAAGATTTTCATATACTAGAAAATGTATTCTCATTTAGGAAATCAGGAATATGATTCTTCGAGATTCCAAAACCTAAGGGGGAGTTAATATTATTTACTATGATCCATAAGTAAATGGGAGATAAGTTTTCATACAAGTCTATAAAAATTATATTTCCTTATATTCTTTTTAGTAAGGATGTTTGTGTTTTCCAAAAAGGGTGAGATTGATGAGTCAATAATGTTTCTCAATGAATTATACATTCCTTTATATTTTGAAAATCACAAACACTATATCACAAGGGATATTTTATTTTCCCTAAGATTTATCTTATTAAGGAAAATTTTCCTTCCCTAAGGAAATTTTATCCCTACCATTGTTTTAATTTTTCATGTTATAGTTTCTCTAATTCTAACTCATTTTATTCGTATGTATGAAAATTGGATTCATATCTAAAACCTCAGAATCATATAAATCCTTATATATAAAGTATTTTGTATTTTGATTCTGAATTCTCTGATATTCAGATTATAAATTCTATGAAATTCAGATTCTAAATTCTCTAATATTCCGGTTCTGATTTCTCTAAAGTTTAGACTCTGAGTTCTCTAAAATTAAGACTCTAAATTCTCCAAATTTAAAACATTGAATTATCTGAATTTCATACTCTGAATTATCTAAAATTCAGAATCTAAATTAATTAGAATTCGACTCTGAATTCCTCAAAATTTAGAATCCAAATTCTACAGAGTTCAGCTTCTGAATTCATTAGATTTCAGACTCCACATTCCTCCAAACTCAGACTCTGGATTCCTCATAATTCAAACTCATAATTCCCTAGAATTTAAACTCTGAATTCCTCTTATTTTAGAGTCTGAATTCCTCAGAATTTAGACTCCAAATTCCTAATAATTCAGACTCTGAATTTCTCATAAATTATATTACGAATTCCTTTGAATTCAATATCCTAATTCCTCAGAATTTATACTCTGAATTCATCAGAATTAATATTCTAAATTCAATGGAATTAATAATTTGAAATCAGTTGAATTCTGATTGTGATTTCCTTGGAAAAAATAATCCGAACATCTATGATTTATAGTCTCCATGTGTTTATTTAATTAGACTCTAAACTTTATTTTTCCTTTGACTCTAAAAATTTTATTTGTTTAAGAAACCATATTTTGCTTACCCTTGTTATAGTTATTAAATGATGTCGTACAATCTTTTTCTAACTAATTGTTGTCTGAGTGACATGTGTAGATGTCCCTTCTAGAATCATGGAAAAATATGACTGTTGGAGGAGGGGGCTGACCATTGGAGAAATTCTTATAAATATGAGATCATTTGGACGAGATCATATATAAAAATAACTGAGATATCATTTATCAATCTAGAGATTACATGTTGCTGAAGTAATTTCTAGAGAGAAAGACTCTCATGACTTATGTGTACTGAACATCTTGTTCATCTTGATTTTTGCAACTCTGATCGATGTTGTGTACAATCAAGTAATTCTTGGGATTAGAAGAAAGAGGTCTTGACTACCTTAAAGTTTGAGGACTTCGTTGGTTAGGAAGACAGAGGTTACAACAACATTTTAGTTCGAGGGTTTGTGGGCATAGCGATAAATATTCCAATATTCATATCGAGGGCTTATCTTATTATGGTTAAGATATACATTCATGACTGTATAAATGAAGGGTCCTTTATCTAAGGTTGTTGGATACCCTACTTTTTGGGTTAAAGGATTTCATACTTGTTACTTGTTTTGTTTCAAGTTTATCTTCAGCTGCATTTTGATAAAAAAGAAATTATAATCTTCTTACACTTTCTTATTCTTTTTTATACTCTACTAAGAAAGATTATATATTCATTAAGGTTGAATATTTTCCTTCTATACATTCCTTATGTTTCATTTCTGGAACCATATTTCTGGATCTTAGCAAGTTTTTAGTACAAGAAGAGGACTTGGGTATTTACATAGATTAAATTTGTTAAACATAGTTTTCCTTATGGTTAAAAATTAATTTTTTTTAACCGTAAAATTCACCCCCCCCCCTGTAATTGAGCATCTATATTCATATTTCAATCATACACTCTGCTGATCCAATTCATGAGCAACCTACTACCGCTACCTCAATTGGAGCTGCATTAATGAAAGAAGAAAGAGAGGAACACCTGGTGCACGCGGAATACTCTAAATGGTCAGGAAACCACCCATATGATGAAATCAGACTCCATAAGAAAAATAATAACCTGGTCCATTAGAATATTCCTTAGAGCTACCTCCCCTAGAGAAATGAGATGATGAGTGTTGGGACCTACCCACGACTGAATAAAAACTCTTCTTCCCGGAAAACTATGAACCTAGGAACATAGCTCTACTTCGAACAGAATCTTGACAACTCCCCTCTCGTCATGATCCAACTATATATAATTTTGTCTCAATGACCTATTCTATTTCCATAACCTCAATATAATCCTTCAATATAAACGGGGTTACCAGGAACTATATATATGGACATAAAGACTCCTCAAAATATTACTCCCTAGCCTCCTTATCTGCAAATAGGTCTGATGAATATCGCCAAAGGTTCCTGAAACAGATCTTGAACTCTCTCACACTAGATATTCTCTATCAATGGGTAAGCATCTCATGGATACTAGCAACCTTCATAGCAGACAAAAGAAACTCACCTCTCAACTTGTCTCGGAACTATTCCTGTGAGACTGGTGACTCTTTGCGATCACTGAGCAATAAGAACCACCCCTTATTTTCTTCCCCATGAATCTTCTTCACAACCAACAACACCCAATGCTCCTTCTGGTCACAAATAGAACTGAATGGTATCTCAACCTCCTCTAACCAATCCTTTGTGACTATATCTCAAATGGATACCTCATACTTCTAAAGACTATGGAACTAAAACTCTGAGAGTGTCATCCTCCAAGTGTCTTCATCATCTACCTCTACATTGCGGTGAACAACTCGCACAGTCTGATGGACATATTCTGTGTGAACCTGATGAGGATGTTGACCTGGATCCATTCCTACAAAATAATTAACAGTTATAGAACCATATCCTTGAATATGGAAGACTCAACATTAAATAATTTTTATCCTTTAATAATTTTGGGTTAACCTATCTCAAGGTCTACTAATTCAAATATAGACACAAAAACATTTTTCATGATCCATTCCTAGGTCTCTACCCTGCAAAAAGTATCACCTCTTTTAGTATACATTGTAATCTTATGGTCCATGCATCAAACTCCAGGGGGCCTTAAATACTTTTGTCTCAGCTGGTCTCTATTGTTTAAAGAACTTTCTGAAATCGACTGACATTGTCGCCCTACAAACCCATGCAAATTCTCCTGTAACTAACTCCAAACTACATCCTATCCCACAACCAGAGCCTTTGATACCACTCTATCATGACCCCATCCACATAATGTGTACCCCTCCTGGGCCAGCAATCTGAGAAGGTAGAATGAACACACTATGGGTATATTGAACACGCAAATGGGAGGCATTAACCACTAAGAGAAGACATGCGATACCTAGAGAGATAATAAAGACAACAACCACTTCCCTCTCAGACTGAAATATAAATGAAAACCCATGTACACATATATGATGCTATGTATGAACTACTATAACTGAAAGGAAAAACTGTATGATCAAATATAAAAATATAATATATATTAATACACTGATTATACTTCCATTATTTAAATAATTATAATCACTATAAAAATATAATATATATTAATTATATATATATATCCATAGAATGTAGATATAAATAAATGAATTTCACTGTTCATAGAGACGATTGGACAATTGTACCTGTGAATATTGATTTCACTTTTCAACAGATGGATCGAAGGAAGGGTAAATAATACTTCCCCACTCCAAAATCATTATGATATCTTATATATAAAATATATTAAAAAAATATATATATTTATTACAATTTATATATAAATTAAAAATGATTTATATCACCTCATGGAGGTGGTAGTCCACATATATGCTTGAGCAACATTAATATTTTCTAACAGATGCCAAGAAGGTGGAAGATTATTATAAAATAATAATAATAATAATATACATTGGATATATTGACGTAATTATTTTATAATGGATACCATATATTGAGAATATGTGTAATAAGAAATAAAATTGAAACCACTCTTATAAGAATTGTACCTATATATTGGGAAACATCATTTATCATTCAAATTAGGTTTTGAATAGACGGTATTTTGGAACGATCAAAATAACATTGATTTTTTGAATGAATCATTAAATATATTTTGTAATTTATTTTCAAGGATATATTTCTATAATTGGGTTATGTATAGAGAAGATACGGTTCCCTTTTTGTGGGACTCAAGGGGGACTCTTAGGATAACCTAAATAATTAAATTAATATTAATTAAATTTCATCTAAATATAGAATACAATTGATATAACATGAAATAATACGAGTAAGAATCCAAATAATTTCATAGAATAAAATTTTCACATGTTCTGGTTTTGAATTCCCCTCATTTATTATTTTTTTATAACCACTAATCCTTTCAATGATTATATCAACTTAAATGTTTTGTATATTTTTTTTTAAATAAATATATAATAAAAGGGAATGTGAAAAATTAATGGACTATAAATTATATTCTATAAAATATTCCATTAAAAATTTAAAAAAAATGTTTTGAATGAATTTTAAATGATATAATTAAAAAATATATATAAAAGTTCATTAATTTAATTTTTTGAAAGACGTGAAAAATAAATATATAATACGCATCGTAGTCATGTAAAATGAAAAAAATGATATTTATTAAAAATTTTGGATGATATGGAATTAAAGAAATTATCCAATAAAATTTAGATAAGTTTATTGATCATTTTAAATGTTATCATTTGGTTTGAAAAATTTGGTTAATCAATTGTAAACATAACTAATGTAATGGTTTTGAAAATGGAAGGGTTAGTATTATACGTAAAAGTTGAAATTTACACTTAAATAGAAAAGTGATTAATAATTTGAAATATTAAAATTATAATGATCATCTATTAATATTTATATTATTTCTCCTTATTGAAATTAATATTATATAGTATAAAATATCAATGGTTTAATTTTTAAAAGGATACATAATTATACTTTCCTAAAAAAATTATAGAAATTTCTATCAAATACAAACCATTAAAATGTCTATATTGTTTTATATTTATCTACTAAACTCAAATTTCATTAAAATATAAAATACCTTTTTTAAATTTGAGTTTTTAAAATCCTTCAAAAGAGTTCTCTATTTTATTTAGAAACCATATGTTTGTAATAGATATGAATTTATCGAAAATATTCCTTAATTAAAAATAAATAAATTAACTTGAAAAATTATCAATAAATATTTCAAATAAATATTTATAAATGAAAATGTGTTTTTTATCCCTATCACTAAATTTAAATTATAAAAAAAGTTAGATGGTGACATTTTCAAATTATCATTTACGTAAATATTAATAATGAAAAAATCAAAGTGAAATGGAAAGAAAAAGTCTAAATATAAATTTTAATTTTCTTATAGACAATATAGATTAAAAAATTAAATAATATAATGTGACTTAATTATTATTATTCCTTATCAAATAAATTTTGGCCCTAATTATCCCATTTACCATTACCATTTTTTAAAAAAAAATTAACTATTGATGATATTCATATTTCACAAAAATGTTAAATATATATAAATTTTTATTTACCTCATGATTCCAAATATGTAATAAATATTTCAATTTTTAAATTCCAAAAGTGGAAGAAACTAATTTATGTAAAAAATGTATAATGAAACCAAAAAAAATAGAACAAATCATTTCAATGTATAAATTGTTTTTAACCAATTTCAAACAAAAAATATGTATAAATGAATGTAATTGTATTAATAATAATATAATAGTACCAATAATTCCTCTTAATTATTATAAAACGAAAATTAACTTTCTAAATTCTTGGAAGAAAACGTATTTTTTAACCAAATCAATACATTTAATTAATAATTTGGAAGTCATTATTCACAATAAATCCTAAAATAATTATCCAAAGATAATTTAATTATTTTTATTTTTTAAAAGATATATACATTATAACATAAATATTTAATGAATATTATGACACTAAATATCAATTGTTGACATATAGTGACACTGAAAAAAACAATTATATAAACATTGTTATGATTATTTCCTATGATTTTTTTAATATTTATTTACAATGATAATTTCAAATATTTCTTATTAAAAATACTTTTATCTAAAAATTCCAATTTATACATTGTGTTATAAAAGTCATAAATATCAAAAAAAATAATGATTAGTGTTTCATGATTTATATTCCATAGAACATAGTGTTATTTTAAAATAATGGGGTGTTATATTTATATTCATTATAAATATATATTTTCCTATGTTTATATTAATTTTAGATATCGAGAGTAAGGTTCATTGTCAATTAAAACCATTTTCAAAAATGTAATTTTTGTATCTATTTTCCAAAAGTCCAAAACTATTATACAATATGAGGAACTAATTCAAATTTTAAAAGATAGATTATAATTCTATGTTTTTGTTTAATGTACATTTTAATTATAATTAATGATTAAAAAATCAACGTTGATCATGTTTTGTTGATTCTTAATACACAAAAGTTGTTTTCATTAGTAATAAGAAAAAAATTTAAATAAACATACTAGAACAAAATGCAACAATTAATTACATATTTAAATTATATTATTATATAAAATAATTTTTTATAGTCATCAATAACATAAATGTATAGTACATTTCAATTAGGTGGTTAGACATATCAAAAAGTTAAACTAGAATGGTTAATGGTTGATGTTGTGATATTTTAGTTTTGTAATATCTCCAAATAAGAAACACCTGAATGTTATTTAGTATTCATTAGAGTGATATATCATATTTGGAAATAATTAATAAGTTAAAATATTTTATATATATCCATTACTTATAAACAAGAGATCATTTTCCACTTATATCAATTATTTTAAATTATTGAATTAATGATATTCAGGTATTAATCGCAACAAATAATAGCTCCTCTATATTTTTATTACTAAAATATTAAATTTTAATAAAAATAATTTTTCATTATTTAATGATTATATGTGTTATAAATTATGAGTGGTGATTAAAAATGGACTTTATTGCCTTTGAATTGGGTTTTCCATATATACGAAGAAATTATCATCTATTTTATCTAATGGATGGGATATAAGAGTAGAAAATGATAATAAAAAAATATAGTTACAGTACTATGTATATATTTTTCTGATACCAAGATCATTATATTATTGAGGCATTGACATATTATAATGATATTAAATAAGACTAAAACATAATATTTGACAATATTCATGTATGGTAGTGCAATTTTAAATGGACTTATCAATTTAAATTATGGACTTATACTAACTACTTGTTAGCATAAGGACTCACATGTGTTTTGGGGATCTAATAATATAAAATATATAGATATTCCTGAATAAAATATGAATATGAAAAACTAAATCTGGAGGGAGTGTTTCAATTTTATAAGTGAGGGGTAGGGTACTTTTGGATGAACATGTAATTGATTCAATAATGTCATTTTACTACTCCAAGTTCAATGGATAAAAAATTTAAATATTGGAGGGTAAATTTATTTCGGATTGATACTAACTGCAACCACTAATTTAGAAGAATTTTTTTAATTCATTTAGTTTAGCTTTTGTCATTTAGCGGCAATTTATTGAAAATATGGAAATTAATAATTAAAATTATTTATTAAGATAAATGTAAAAATTAATATTTATCATGTCACCATAATTTAACATTCAAATTTAAAATTTTAAAAAAAATCTATCAAATATTATTTATAAGGGCTTAAAAAATTAAATTTATGATTATAGTATATATTGCATAGAAAAGTTCTTTAGAGAAATATTTTTCGGCATAAATTTTATGTATAAGACTTAGTATTCAAAATCATCAATCCCCGTGATAAAATTTTATTAACTAAAAAAATGAATTTGTTTGGATGTCAGGATGAAAAAAACAAATTCACTAAGTACAAATACATATTTTATGGAAATAACAAAAATAGATTTGATCAGAGTAGAATTTTAATTTAGTTATGATATTTTTTAAAATTTGTTTTATATGACCAATTAATATTTAAAATATTATAGTTGTACTCCATGGGTTTATATATTATCCACTAGATAGTTTTGTAGCACTTTAGAAAAATTTAATGTAATGAGGAAGTCATTAAAATTATATGTTTTATCAAAACAATATTTATAACTAAAAACCATTCATTTTAAAGAATAAATAAAAATTCAAAAAATAACTCAATTTTTTTATGACCATTTTATAAATGAAGGTCATTTTTTGATATTAAATAATAATTTTTATAAATTAAATAATCTAATAAAATATTTATATATAAGGGAAAAAATATTTTTCTCAGAAAATTACTTTTATAAATGTTATATTTTATTATTTATTTTTCTTGTCATTTACCTAATAAATTAAGTTCATGAATTACTAAAATAATAAATAAATTATTATAATTAATAATTCAACTATTTGGATTATAATTAACATCAAATAAAAATATTGTTTTTATATAATTACCTTTCAAAAAAAATATATGATCATAATAGTCATTTATGTTAAACAAATTTCATTACATTTATATTAAAAATATGTGATATTTATATATATATATATACTTTAGAGAGTAGTTACTAAAAATAATTTAACTAAAAATATTGATAGAATTTAATTTTAATACATAAATGTTAACAAATTAGTTTAAATTTCATTGTTTCTTTTATGTTTGGTGTTGCATGTGGGGCAATCTACAGAAAAAAAATTATCTAATGGAAGTCACATTGTATGATCTAACGATGTTATTGTGAAGCAGTTATATTCGAAATTTTTTAAAACATTGAAGTGAAATTTAAAAGGTGAAATTAAATTGAATGTGAGAGGGTTTAGAATATTGAAATGGGTTATATTTAATCTAATTACTTTGAAATAAATATGAAATATTTTATATCATGCTTTACACAATACCTATGTTCTAAATGAACTATAATATAATGTATATTTATAAAATATTTATTACTTTGGATTATTTGGATATGATGAGGCACATGAAGAAATATATATAAATTTTTTTCTATTATATAAAATAATTCGGAAGAATCCATTTTTAATAGAATCTTTTAATGATTGAAAGTGATATTTTTAGATCAAGTGTAGTTGTTTACATGTAATTTATTTCTTTGTAAGATAATTATATTAATCGCTATTAAAAAATTATTTCATAGTGTAAAATTGAAATTTTATTTTAATAAATGAAAAATCATCCACACAATAACTGTATAATAATGAATAATGCAGATGTAAAAATTTAAATGTAAAAATATTTTCTTTATAAAATTGAATTTATTTAAAGAATGGGTTTTTTCAGATTAAATTAAATATAATTTTATCAGATAATGATTTTATTAAAACTTATAGAATATATAATAAATAAAATATTTTTATAATCATTTAATTATATTTAATTGTAATGGAATGAGTATAAGGTCAGGTAATGCTTCAAAAATACATTTTCATCAAAAAAGGTTTTTATTACATTTAGTGTCTAGATATTATAATAAATTTTATATTGGTTGGAAAATTTATATTATAAAATGAGTAATATTTTTTAAATAATCATATCATAATTAATATTAGGTGAAATTTTATTTGGTTTTCTAAAAAAATTTATGTTTTAGTGAATAGAAATCAAATATAGAATATATAGAAAACTCACTTTTATACTCTCATATAAAAAAATTACCATTTTGTAAATTATTCTATAATATCTATAGTTTATAATTATTAAACATAATAAAATTAACATAATTTCTAATGAAATTATGCTTTATTTTCCTTTAATTTATTTAAACTACAAATTAGATGTTTTAATAAATCCAACATGTGTTACATTTTGTGGTATTATTTTGAAAGAAACTTACGATATGTATATAAATTATATTTGTTAAAATGTATTCTATATAAGTTAAATTCAATATAGAATATTATAATTTTTCCTCATTTACTTTTAGTAATTATGAATTGTTCCATTTGTAAAAAAATAATAATTACCATGATAAGATTCAAAAAATGTAAAAATGGTTAAAACAAAAAAAATGAAGACTATTTAGAGGGACAAAAAACTTATATAATGTTATTTTACTTTAATAAATTGAACATATTTCATCTACACTTCAATGATGAGAAATTTATTATCCTTTTTCATTTTGTAACACTTTGAAATTTTTTAAAATTAATATTTTTAAATATTTGTAAATGATTAATGACATGACACCCTCCCCAAATGAATCCCCTCTAATGCTGGAAATGAAGGATTACACATAATTAACCCGCATTCTAGACCTCTATTAGGCCCTATGTAGTAAATAAGTAGTGAGGGTATAAAAATATTAGTAATGGTAGGATTCTGCCTCTCTATATATATTATTGGGATATATTGTAAACCCCATCCTAGAAAATAACTCACAATATATAACATATTCCAAAAACCATATCCCAATACATAATCAATGTAAACCGATTCAAAGAATATTCTCTAATGTAGGATACCAATAAGGGACTTATAAATGTGGTGACTCAAAATTTTCTCCAAAAAATAGGAAAAAATCCCCTTCACGGGCCGTAATTTCCTCCTAAAAACCGTAATGAAATATTTATATATTTATGGTGATTCTACGAGTATACTCACTAGGATTATACCCGAGGTTTCAAGTGGAGATGTAAAAAAAATAGTAATATAATAGTGAATAAGAAACATAAACAATAATAACATAAACATGTCAACTTACTAATACATGCCTCACTATACTTTTCTCGCATAATCAAGCACAACATATAGTATTGTTGTATAATAGAAGTAAAATTTGTTCCACAATACCGCTTCAATAGTACCACTTCCACATGAAGTTTCCACCCTCACATCCCAATGTCAAATGAATTATTCTCAAATTCCTTCTATACATATCAAATCACGACTATCTCACACCACATCTCACACTAATTCACTTTGGATCTCTCACCACATCTCTACCATAGACACCAAGGCCATCAAACCACATCTTTTCGCATATCCAGTGCAATAATGTATCATGAACAAGATGAACATCATCTTATTTCACTCATCCTTCCTTGATTTATGCCCACCATATATCACATATCATCACTACATCCTTACATAATATCACACAATAATGCACATTGGTCATCAAAATAATAATTGTCAAATGAAACCCTTTCCATCAATGATGATGGAAGAGCATGGAATATAGGGTGCACAGCCATCCCTATCACCACCATCCAGGATGTTGGGGAAAAAACAAGGAACCCAAAAGTATTGTCTGATGGAATTTTTATATAACATGTTGGGGGTGCCGATAGTAATAAAATAAAATAATTGATAAATATACAAAAACACACAACATATGGGTTAACAACATCTTCACTAGCATAAACTATAACAATATCATCGGACCACACATCATTTGTCACAACTACTACAACCACTATTTTCAACACACCGAACAACCACAATACATTCCCAAAAATCCAATATGATACAACTTATTTCATAATATCATGATTTAAAATATTTCCACATTAATTCATTTATTAATTTATGTAATTCAAATTTAATTTTCTCATTCATATTAATTCATCAACCCGTTCATTTTTTGATTTCATTTGTCATCATAATTTATTCCATTATTGATCAAACAAATTACTCAACCACACTTTCCACAACTATTTCCACTAATATTAATTGTTTTAACAAAATTGCATGTCTCATCCCTTACACACCAATCTCATAATATACTAAAACTATTTTGGGTATACCTATCGGTTATTATAAAAATCAGCCAACACAAAAATCATGAAACATGACCATTTTGCAACACAACCATCACTCGTTACATACGTCTCACACAACATCTATCAAACAACAAAACATTCACACACCACAACCATAATTCACCATAATAATCTCACACTAACAATCTCATGTGAAAACAATCATGGAAAACAACTACTACACAACACAACCATCATGCACCACAACCATCATACACCACAACCATTTCACACCATAACCATGCATCATCCAACATCAATACCTTTCCAAAAAACATTTTCAAATCAACCCCCCCCCCCCTTATATCCTCAACAATCACTACCATCACTACATCACATCCCAACACACATAAGGAAACATAAAAAAGATACTTCACAAAATAGTAACACATCCTCAGTATGAAAATATTTCGATGGATTTCACGATGTTACAACTTAATTTAGTTTTTGTGTTATATGAAAAACTAGATTATAATGGGAACCCAATTTAACATTCATATATAAATTCATTATCTATTTATTTGGGGTGTGAACAATCAAAAATATAGATAGAGTTACACACATTATCAATATCATTCTAAAGGTTCCCAATACTTGTGACATTCAAGAGACATATGTTTCCATAGTGGATCTTGACAGAGATATATGTAACTAGTAAATATGTCAAGAACTACCAAATATACTCAATACAATAAGACAAACATTCTCAAGAAGACCGATATCCTCCATAAGCCATAGAGTCTCTATAGGAAACATTGTCTCCAAAACACACCATATCTATATAAGTCAGAAATTTTCTATAAGACACATAGTCCCTAGGTCCCAACTATCCATATAAATGTTTGATCAATGTTTTCTAATTCCAGGAGAAATCACTCCTCAAATAATTAGTTTATATAAACACTCTCAAAAAACACACTTTGGATATCTAAAACTGTCCTTATCATCAGAATGTTCCCAATGTTGTAGATGACACATCAAGAAGATGTAAGGTTTGAATGTTATGATGTTATGATTTTTTAGAAGGGGGTCACTAGGCCTATGGACTGACTGGTTGTCAGTCCACTGACTGTAGTGGTCAACTACTTATACATTCCACCCCATAGCTACTGTGGTCGACTATCCAGGTTGACTGTGCCCCCAGATCCCATGGCTTTGTGGCAGCTAGAGTGATTGTGGCCCAGTTCTGGCCCGGTTTCCCAGGGTCCAACCCGCTCTGCATGGACCTCCTAAGAAAGAGCCACCTTACCCGACCCAGTCGGCCTAGCACCCTGCACCTATGGCCTTGACCATCGTTCTTGGGGTATCCTACTCTCGTGTGGGTGCCCTATCACATAGTCCTCCTCCCTTAGACCTTCCTGGTCCTCGACCGACATCCTAGGTGGTTTCCACAATAGATTAATCCATCTTTTTCCACCATTCCCACAAAGATTCCCACCATGCCACACGCAGTCTCAACCTATAGTCTTCGTTTCCCCAATCACTGCCACCTATGATCATTGACTCGTCACGTTGGACTGCCACACCAAACTCGTGTCGGTGTTTCATTCCATAGACCACTAATCCACCTCTGATTTTAGTAATTTGAAATGTTCATATATCCACACTCCTCATGTGATGATTTACACATACTTATCCTTTTTTTTCTCCAACCCAGGTGTCTGATCACTTTTGAAGAAACCCAACATGTCAATATATGGATATGGGGGTCAAACTATGATAAGTGTGATTAATGAGCTACAATGATAGTTGAAGAATTCCCACAGAATGAATCTCAGCCTTTTTTATTTTCAGAAACAATTCTTTCTCACTATAAAAAAAATGTAGAATAATTTAAAACAATCTCCTATTAATAAACCCCATATTTATCAAACACCCTAAAATGATCGATCTGCAAATCAGTCTAATTGTGTATTGACCCTCATTCATCATGAAAGTCAATAATGGGTAAATCAAAAAAGAAACATCCTCACTACCATGGATATTGATCATTATCTATGAAGTATTGATTTATGTTGGTGATATTTTAAGAAAACTATTTGGTTCTTGTGTTTTTCATCACTACCAATGTAATTCTATAAGGATGCACTCTAGAGCCTCCAGTGAATTTCTAGGGTCATGATCCCAACACAGGTTCTCGGCCTAGATCTTCAATTAAAAGAATCATCATTGCTACATGGACGTAAAATTAAAATAAAATAAATTCATTTTATATTTTACTCATTTAAACATTCAAAAACAATTTCTTCATAGTCAACCCACACCAGCTGATGTTAGGCCTCACCTAGGGAAAACACCCCATTACGAACTCAGTGGTGGGCTCATATATTAAAACTGATTCATCTATCATGTGTTATTAGGATTTTAAAATAAAATAATTTTATTTAATTATTTATTTCTTGTTACATCCTTGGTGACATTTCCTTAAAGTGACCCACTCCGACCAAAGTTATGTCTGACCTAGGGTAAAGCTACTATTCTTATCTCAAAAATTCCCTTTATTGTCTAATCTGATCACCTGTTTAAAAGATGTTCTAATTTTCCTGAATTTAATTCATATTTGGTATTAGAAACATAAAAAATTTGAATGAATGTTTTGGGCACACCAATCCTTGGAATCACACACCATCTTGGTGCCTTGTCTATGAATTTTCCAAAATAATTTCTTAAAATAAATTTATAAAAATCTAACTCATTACAGTCTCTCCAGCTTAGGGATTTACATATCTGAATGAAAAAACAAATGAAAACAAAAAATTATGTAACTGGCCACAAATATGAGACTCCTGCTCCTATTTCCTCTCCTAGAAATTATCGTGTTGTAAATGAACACACACTAAAGGAATTGACCCCCCATGATGGTTCCTCTCCTTTCGATCCTCAATTTTAACTAGGTACTCCACAAATGTTTCCCCAACCTCGATGTCTATCTTTCCCCTGTCAATGACGTGTGATGGGTCATTTTAATACATGTTTAACTACAACACATGGAAGATATTTTGTACTTGCTCAATCTGTGAAGGTAGACCCAAGAGGTATTCCACCTCACCAACTCTACATATTATCATGAAAGTTATGATAAAACATTGAGATAGCTTTCCTCCCCATCCAAATATCTATAATCTGGTATGAGGTTAAACTCGAAGGAAAAAAAATTCATTATTTGAACTCCAAATGCCTATGCCACATATCAGCATAATACTTCTGTCAACTCTATGCAGTCAACATTCACTCTTGGATGATCTTCATGTTCTTTGTTCTAGCTTACAGGAATTCTAGTATCATGTGGGATGACTCTACTGGGATAGTCTAGAAAATTGGTGACCTACAATGTCACATGTACCCGGCCTCAAATGATAAAATACCAGTGGTTCAATGATATTTTTTGTGGATTTAAAAATCAAAAAGTGGTGGGTGATCCACCAAACTAAACACAAATTATAACATGATGCACAAGGAATGTCCTCTAGAACCTGAATGGTCTTCTCAATATGGCCACACTTCTGGGGGTGAAACAGTGTTCTCAACCATAACTGAATCCCAAATATCTCCTAAAAACCCTTTCACAACCCGGATGTAATGAGAACATCACAATATGAGTCTATCATTCATGGAACTCTATAGAGTCGAACTATCCCCTGCATATATAGTCATCCCAATCTCTCTACTGATCTCTACTCTTGAATAGCTAGGATGTGGGGTGACTTGGTGAGTCAGTCAATGATCACCCCGATGGTATCATGTCCCCAAGGCATACATGGTAAACCTATCCCGAATTCCATCAATATTCCATACCACTTATATCCTGTAACCTCAATTGGTTATGTCAAGCCTGCTAGAACCTACTACTTGGTCTTCACCTACTAACAAGTTAATAATTGAGAAACAAACATGGTAACTCCCTTCTTTATCCGTGTCCACCAAAAATGACATCAGTAGAACTGGTCCATTATCTCCACACCTAGATATACCACCAAATGGGATGTATTGAACTTCCTAGAGACCTCCTCCTACAACACTACAGGTACTACTATAACCCCTCAGAAAATACTGATATCCTCCCCACCATTAAAATATCCATCAAAGGCAAGCCCTATAGAAATCATTTCAAGTAAATTATTGTAGTTGGTATCCACATGATGTGCCTCCCTAACTCACTATAATATTGGAGGGATAATATTAATCTACTAGAGGTAGGATGCTCCATCCACATCCAAAATTGATATTAACAATGAGGAAAAATACTATGTTTCCTAGATCTAAATTGGGAATTAGGTACCATCAGATAGCATCTTCCACCACATTCCCCTTCAATGCAGTATAAGCAATGTCAATGTCATAGTACTAAACGAACTCAATCCCTTGCCTTTGATCCAATTTTAGATACTTTTGAGAGAATATATTCTAGTGAAAAATATAGTCGTAATAGATGATAAATCGTTCAAACATCATGTAGAGTTTCCAAATATTCAATGGGAAGTCTACTGCTACTAACATAAGATCATTGGACATGTATTTCTACACTTGTGGTGTCATCTAGAGTGAATTATTAGAAATAAATTATTTCCCATACATCATGACACCACCAAACATAGTTCTTGATGCATCATATAATGCCTCGTACTCAATACCCTCATCAAGAAATATCAAGAAGGGTCAACTCATAAATATATGCCTAAGATATTGAAAAATCTCATGAAACTTCTTTATCAATCACAATGTTTGACCCTTTAATGTCAAATATTTAAATGATTCTACCACTCTAGAAAAGTCGAGTAAAAACCTCCGATAGTACCCATACAACCTTAGGAGACTACACACCTTGGTAACAATCTTGGGTGGCTCCCAAGTATGCACCACTTAAATCATCACTAGATCCACAATAAATCCAAACTCTAAAATGATTTGTCCAAAAAAATAGACCTCCCAAAAACTAAACTCAAACTTCAAGATCTTCCGGTAAATATTGTTCTCCTAGAGTTTGACCAGGACCATCCTAAAGTTTCTGGCGTGCTCCTCTTCGGATGTCGAGTCCACATGGATGTAATCAATTAAGGCCACCATGAACCGGTCTACGTAAGGCAGAAATATTTGGTTCATGAGTCCCTTGATCACTTAGGTGTAATTTGACACACCAAACAGAATCACCAAGTATTCATAATATTCATAAAGATAACTGAAGGTCATCTTTGGAATATCATCATCCCATACTCATAGCTGGTGATAGCCAGATCTGAGGTTAATCCATGAGAACCAAAATGCCCCTCTCAACTGATCAAAAAGTTCTTCGATCCTCAGTAGTTAGTACTTGTTCTTTATGGTCACCTGTTTCAGGTACTGATAGTGAAAACATAACATTAATTTCCCATATTACTTATTAGAATACAAAACCAGGGTTCCCCCGGGTGAAACAATGGGTCTCACGAATCTCGTCCTCTATATGTCCTTCAAATGTACCCTTAGCTCATGAATCATTATGGGAGCCATCTGATATGAATGTGTACATATTTGTTTCGTCATATGTAATCTTGAAATGTAGAATTATAAATCACCGTGGTGTGGTAAACATGGAACACCCTTAGGAAATAGGTCCTCATTCTCTTCGACCACTATAAGAAACTAAGGACTCATAACATCCACTCCACTAAGGGTGATGCTATCCAACTATTGAGTAATCAGCTCCAACCTCCTATGTATGTGTCCATAATGATCTACATGCTATTCCTTTTCACAAAAAATGGAAAACCTAGTCCCATAAATATGGTAACTCCTCACTTTGTGACTAAAATAGTCAATCTGAGCATTAATTATGTATAACCAGTCTATACTAAGAATGATGTCGTAAGTCCTCAATACCACTACCAGGAGAACCCAATACAAACACTAACTCCATGTGTAAGTTCAAACACTCAAAACAAGTGTTTGATCATCAAATCCCCTCCCACAAGAGTCTCTAGTCGTATTGATCGAGTCAACAACTCAACCAGAATCTACGATTTTCTATCATGGTTTCTAGAATGAAAATAATGAATGGAACATATGTCTTTAAAATCTATAGATAAATTGGAAAAGACACATATCATACCTATAATCATCCCTGCAGCCTTGGGGTCAAAATGATCCATCAACTATAGCTTGCATCATCTCTATCCGCTAGCTCCTTGAGCCAATCGTGAACCACCTTGGGATGGTGGTGGTAATAGATCAAACCTAAAACCACACCATGTTTCCATACTCCTCCCCTTCTATGTCAAACAACATAAGGAACACCCTACTCATACCTCCACCTCTACTTTAGTAGCCTCTTGACTGAATCATCATTGAACATATGGCAGGTCAGTCAAACTTGTTCCAAATGTTATTCACTAGAGCATGTGTAACAAAACATGTCCCCCAATAGACCCCAGCTACCCCAGGATCCCTGAAACACACATCCGGTGTCATGGTATCGTCTCCTAATGGAACTGAACGAATTCGGTACCTACGACTATAATTTCTTATCTTATCCTAAGGTCTTAGATAGTTGGTTCCTACTAATAGCTCCCACAACCAGTGCCTTCTCCACTAGAAATCTCTCCACCATCAGGGACAGCTCAAGTACCCCAAAATATGTAGTAATGATAAGGTATATCAATTATTCCTTGATCTCCATATGTAAGGCTTGATTGAAGATCTGATCAATAAAGAACTAGTTTTTTAGAATATCCATAGAGTAGTGTAAAATATCGGTAAATCTCAGCAAATACTCCACCATAGTCTGACCACCCTTCTATAGATGTAGAGGCTTCAGTAAGTGAAATAACCGCAATGTGGCAGGAATGAACTCTTATCTAAATATATGATCAATGTTTTCCCAAAAGAGAGTTATCTCATCATGTGTTTGGGTCAAAAATATGCACAATCTCCCTATAGAGACCAAAAAAATACTCAGCAAGGACTGACATTTTGTCTAAAGGCATCCTCACAAGGTTGAAGAGAATGGTAACTGCCTCCATCCAATCCCCAGCTACATTAGGGTATTGATCACCCCAAAATCTAGGAGGTCTAAATCATTGAATCTTGAAAAGTGCGCTTCCCCTATGCTCAGAATCTGCTTATACTATGGGCACATAGTGCTACTATACAGGTGGTGGAAAAGCTGGTCTACCACTTGGTGGAGGAATCTCCAGTAAAAATCCCTATAATGATGCATCTTCACCTAGTAGATCATCCTCATGATCACATGGTGAATCCTAGCTAGATGTCAATAGGGAGGGATATTAATGTTAAACAAGATGTATCAAATTCAATAGTGTATATTTGGAGTGTTAACTAATGAAGTACATAGAAGACACAACCCAATAATATATGATTCACAAACCATTATTTTCAATGCAACCAGTTTATTTACCGACCAAGTCAAAATCTAGGTTCCTAGAGTCTTAGTGTATGGATATGTCAGTTGTTGCACCCACACAAGATTACCTAGCCTAAATTCAAAACTTGAAACACATAACAATGTTTCCCCAAACCAACCTCATAGTCTCAAAGTCCTGAATTAGTATTTACCATCCTCTGATACAACTATATCATAACATATCCGAGAGGTTCCCATTTCCTAACTACCCCATCCCTTCCTCTAATAGGCCAGGGGAAGGTGACTATCACTGAGTAGGAATTTCCCAAAAACGGGTGGTATTAGCCTAATATACATGTACACACACCAACCTATCGAATCCACAAATGTTGAAATGTAAAAATAGTAAATAAAAAATGCATGAAAACAATTATATCCAAAAACCAAAGTACAATAGTGAATGTAACAGAATGTAAACAAGGAGGAAAAAATCCCACCAAAAGAAAAGAGTCTACATCCACAAGTCGAAAATGTAAGGAAAGAAGTATTGGGACTATCATCAGAAAAACTATCGAAAAACACATTGGCATATCCGGTCTCATAAGGAACCACCTATTCCATGTCATCGTGGAACTCCTTTGAAGAGTCAATCATCTACACAAGACACAACACGTGCAAGAAAATCTTGTGTAGGGGTGTGTAATAAAATACTCAGTATGGAACCCTAAAACCATAATTGAATACCCCAAAGGAAATACCACAATGGAAATACCACTAAGAAAATACCATGAAGGAATACTAAAATGAAATAATAGAGAGGAAACACGACGTTGGAAAACCACAAAAGAGATAACATGAAGGAATACCACCAAGTAATTCCAAAAAGGAATACCATCAAGGAATACCACAATAGAATACCACCAAGGAATCCCACAAAGGAATGTATAGTTAGATCATCACATATATTTTTCCACAATAAATATTTCAAGAACATATAGATAATTTCAATCCCAAAAGACACATAGTGTCAAAAAGACACATTATCTCTAGAAGACACATAGACTCCAAAAAACACAGTCTCTATAAGACACAAACTCTCTATAAGACACCAAGTATCTATAAGAGACATAATGTCTAGGTCACAGCCAGCCATAGAAATGTTTGCTGGGAGCACGCTCCTTCAAAGAGACTTCACTCCTCAATCTATCATGTTTTATTCACACTCCATAAAAACACCCATTAGTAAATATATAAATGAGTGTCTTTTTTTAGGTGTACCAACTCCGTATATGGATTGTCAAACAAATGTTCTATTTGAAAGGTATTATGTTTTGATGTTTCAGAAGGGGGTCATTAGACCGGTAGACAGAATCATGATCAGTGTACCAACTATGGTAGATGACAACTTGGTCTTATGTCTCACTTCTATTGTGTTAAACTATCACAGTTGACCACACCCCCAGCAGATGGGGCCGCATGGTAGCTAGAAAGATTATTAACGGGTTCCAACATGGTCACCCCAGGTCCGAACCGACCCAAGTTGACATGATCAACCCGATACGTCATTCCTAGACTGGCCTGATCATGCACATTCCTCTTCCCATGGACCCCTATAGTCCATATACCATGTCCCACATGGCCCCCATAGAATTCTGTGTCCATCGCTCCTCACATTTCTCTCCATCCATCTCCCACATGGTTGCCCACCATGCCCCATGCCGCCGATGCCGCCACCTCCTCTAGTCGTTTCCACCCCAATCACAACCCCCTATCATCATCACCTCGCCTCATCTAAATTCCACATGGGTGGTCCCTTCAGTAAACCACTGATCTACATCATATTTTTGTAATTTTAAATGGTCATAGATCCCCACACCTCAGGTCCCGATCTACACAGACTCGACCTCTATTGTGGGGTTTCCTCAAATCCATGTGTCTGATCTCATTCCAAGACACCCTAAATGTCTATCCATGGATATTGGGTATAGGGGATGAATTAGATGAATGGGGGAGAAATAATTCACAAGAATGAAAAACGAGGCGGATCAGTGTTGGTATTTATAATAATTATTGAACAAGTAATGATATGATTTTGGATACATACATATAATCCATAAATCTAAGTATTATTCCAATTATATTATCTAATGGTTCATTTTCTTTTATTCTATTTTGAGTTGTATAATATATGTCACTATGATTTATTCCATGGCTTGTGATTATGATTTATGATATGCATGGTATGGTTTTTAAATGTTTTTTAACATCTTCTCATACACTTATACTCATGAAATGTTGATGTATCCAATTTTTTACGTTATTGATCATATAAGGTCACCATTTAATATGTTTCATTCCCCATTTAATATGATGAATGATAATATTCATGAAATCTCTAAGAATGGTTTTCGTGATAATGAACATAGTAGTGTATTTTGTAACTCACTTATCACCCCATTTGTTATGTGTCCATGTTTTCAATTTCATAACACCATTACGATCATATGACATTTGTTTTAGTAATATAATGAATATTCTTTTATAAATATAAAATATCTATGTATGCTAATGTTTTTTCCATTACATTTGGTATCATAGGATTTTTTTAGCTAACCTTCACAAAAAAGGATATAAATATTGTATTGGGAAATCTAAGGATATTTCTAAAGAAATTTATTAGGATATGTCTATGACTGATTCCGTGTATGTCATCGTATTATGTTCATGGATAGAGTCATTGCTTTCCAGGAAATTAAATCTTCGTATAGAGATTACATGTGGATGTAGATTTGGAACAGATTTACCTAGGGGTAATTACATTTTATATTGTGAATTGATTTAGACTTGATCATTACATGGTGCATAACAACAATCCCTCATGCACATCAGGTGTAACACATCTGGGGGGTATGATTTGGAAATTCTCAAAATCATTTGGAACCATAATAGAATTCTTTTAATAGATGATGAATATGAATAAAATAGGGTAAACCAAAGGTTCCCAAAATAAAAAAATTAAGTTCCATGATTAATACATGCTATTTGTGAATTTTTATGATTATATATTTTTTAAAATATGAAAATAATTATTCGCACAATGATTATTGGTTTTATTTAATGGAGGGAACTAGGAGTATATTGGATAATCTTGAATGTGTCAAAAATTGTGATCATGAGTAAAAAATAGTGATGATGACTGGAGTGATGGATATTTTTTTTATTATCAATGATTTATCATTATATATGATTAAAAACATGCATATTAACCATCTCTGGGCTCACGAGAGAAGAGAAGTATATAGTTTGTTGAGTTTTTGGGTAGTGGAGACCATGGAGTAATGAATATTTTATTTCATATATGTCAAAAAAGTTGGAAGAAGAATCCATGTGAATTTTTCTAAGTAATGGAATGATTCTTTGAGTGTAGAATAGAGGGAAAAAAATAGTGTAATTATCAAGGAAAAATGAAATTTTGGTTGATAGAATGGATGATAATATTGTTCTACATATGGTATCATCTATTGTTAAATTTTTTTAATTTTTAATGTGTGTGAATTATGAAAATAGATTTTATAGGGGTATATATCATGAAGAAAATTCAGAAGTCAGTATGAGTATCAATTGTACTACTGAGGATGAAGAGATCTTGAATGACATATATATGGTATGGTTTTTTTAATACTATTTTTATGTTAAAAATATGTGGAATGATAAAATTTGTATAATGAATTTTATTACTTGAATCAAATTTCATTTTTTAGGAAATGAGTACTGGGTAATAAGATAATAAATCCATATAATCAAATATATTGATTGAAATGATTCTATATTATAATTAAATAATTATGTTATTTTAAATTTTAAATATCTAAGGATTTTTCAATACATGTTTCTAATTATGGATTTTAGAAAATTTGATCAACAATACTGATGATCTAGAAAAATGATTTAATAACATCATGAAATTTTATATAAAATCCATTATTAAGAGAATATAAACATTAATATGTTCTTAAGGTTGTGAAAATTGTATCTATTTAGGTTGAAGAGATGATTGACATGCATAATAGAAAAATAGATTCTATTAGTTCCCTTTGAATTGAATTATTATTTTCAGAAAAGTGGTATATGTAATCATTGATAGATTTTATAAAATTTTTCATATATGAAATATATTAAAAAATATACTATTCTATAAGGAATCTGTTAATTTTTAAAATAATTTAACTTTTATTATCTTTTTTTTAATTCTGGTTATTACCATGCTTTGGGAGAATATTCGTCCATGAAAATAAAATATTTGTTATGCGATCATTAAGAGTAAGTTATTTATATTTGAGGGATTATAGTTAAGTATAATTCAGGATATTTATAGTTAATCATTATAAATTATTAATTAATAAAAGTTCATAGGGTTAATCATTTATGAAATGGTTTATATTTAATTTTGGATGATGTTTTATAGTTTATTTTACAATTTTTTCATATGAACATTTCTATACAACATGTTAAAACAATTTATTTTGATAAAAAATATATCCTAATGTAAATACATAACATTATATCATGGATCTTATGATCCACTTGTGCATCAATAATTAAAAATCATCTCAATTTCATAGGTAAGAGATGACTATGATATTGATTGAAGAGTAAATAAATGATAAGAATAATCTTAAAAAATTGTATAAGATCTAGTATGTATATCTTCACATAAAAATTCCCCAACTATAAAAAAATATTTTTAAATAAAATTTTCTCCTATTAAAATCACTTCTGATTATATGGGTATCTTTTTAAAAAATTGATTTATATTTTTGTGTTTTTTTTCTCATGATCATCAACATTACTATTACCAATGATCTCTACCACTACCCATTATTATTTTGGATGATATGATTTTGGTTGATGTCAAAATAAGCACTTCCTATCTATATTATATTATTATTTACCCTATTTTTATTAATAATAGATGACCATTAAACATCACCTTTTTATTTTCATGATAATTTTTTAGTAATATTTTTTTCAATATGGGTTTCGAATAAATCGATTTTTAAATGTTAATCCCTCCAATTCTGAACATAAGTTCAAACTGTGTGGAAACGATTTATTTAAGGGTGAATAATTCTACACCCAAATATTTTGTGAAATATTATTCTTTAGATAAATTTATCTTTATTTGATAGCTTTCATTACAAGCAAAAATATTTTTATAATGAATTAAAAAACACCATGATTATTTTGGGTTACATGCAATAATGATATTAAAATAAACTCGACATACTATCAAATTATTATAATTTAATATGATAGTAATAACCTAGTGGTTTGAATAGTGTTTATGAAAAGGATTAAATATATAATTTAATTATATGGTTTAAATATTCATATAAGTTTAATTATTTAGTGAACCATTAATTATAAATTAAAATTATACCACTACAAAATAAATAAAAAAAATTATTTTTCATAATAACAATATATATATGCACAGACATATTTTAAATAAAATAATAAAAATTTTATTTTTTCTAAATTATAATAATTAATGTAAATATTTTATTATAAATATAAAAATTAAATTTTGCCTTATTTAATTACTTTCCATCATAAAAAATAAATCTAATTTTAGGCTCTAAAAATGTATTTTTCAAAAAATTAGTTTATCATATTTTTCTCCCTTTTTTAAATACATTTATTTAACTTATAGAAAAATATATATCAAGATTATTTTTTTATGTAATCATGTAAAAGTTATGTAATGATGAATTTTTTATATTTTTCGGGAAATTTTTATTTTTCAATGAATACTAAATAATAAATGTTTTTATTAAGATCTTTATTATTGTTTTAAAAAAATATAGGTATACATTAAGTTTTCAGATGTGTTTGAATATAAAATTAATTAGAATAAATATCAGTTAAAATAATTATTTCAGTTAACTATTTTTGATACTAAATTTTTATATAAATTTTTTTTGCCTTTTAACATATTTTCTTCAGAAATAAAACTTTTATCGTATTTGCAACCTTAATTTTAAAAAAAATTACAACTTAAGTGAATTTACTTTGGAAAATTTTATACCATATTGGGAACAATAATAATTTATATTATATAATAATTTCAAATATTTTTTGGATCATAATGAATAGGAAAAAAATTAAAATTATTTTATTTTATTAGGGTGAAAATGGGATTACAAGGGGTTAAATTAAAAAGACATGGGTTAAAATGACCAAAAAAATGTGAAAAACATTATAGGAATATTTAATTATTATCATATCTATGTATCCATAAATTTTCTTTTTTACCCTTATAGTATTTGATACTTGTGGGTACACTATTTTCTATGAGAAAATTACATGTGATCCACTCACATCACTTATAAAAGTTGAACCCTTCTCCTTTCCACTTCACACATAAGAAAAAATTTGAATCAAACAATAAATGAAAAAATATCTTCACAAATTCCCTCTAATCTCCCTAGAAGAATTATTATTTATTGTTTAAAATAAAACATATGAAAGATTTCTTCTCAAACCTATAGAGGTTAACCAAAAAAGATGTTATGTTCTCCAATGAGATTTTTATTTTAGTTCATCCTACACATTTTACAATTATTAATAAAATATTATGTTATAATAACCTTTTTATCATCAATATTATATGGTTATTGTTTAATTTTAATTACCTAAAACTATCTATAATCCCAACATAAGGGATAAAAATAATTACTTATGTGTATGGTAGAGTACCGCCTCATGAACCAATTTTTTTTGTTTTCCATCACGGACTATCATTATATGATATAATATTGGATTAAATGTTTAAATATTATATATATATATATATTATAAAAATAATTAAATTATTATATCCCATATACTTCTATACATTATATTGTATTGGAATATGATAACCTCACTCATGAATATGAAAGAGTACCACCTCACAAAGTGATGTGATTCATTCAAACATTACATAAAATGTAATAATGATTATTTTAATTAATATATATGATAAAGATGATAATAAAAGTCATTATATAATGTTAGTAAAAAATTTTCATTCTTTCATTCAATCTCTCAAGAAAATGGAATCAATTTTCATGCATAAAGATGGCATACCCACTCCATGACAGTTGTATTTCATATTCTATCTCTGAAACTTATAGATTACTATATATATATATATATGTATATATATATATTGAATATATAATATATTTATATAAATTTTATAAATTTTTATTTCAGAACTAAGATAAAATAATAGGATAAAAAATAATATTTCAAAACATATTGGAAAATGAAGAAGTTGTTTCCCAAAACATAATTTTAACAATAAATTATTAAAAAATGGAAATTATTTGTTATAAGTAAATAATATATTTTATTTTAAATATAATCATAGTTCAATGATAAATTTATTAAACTCATAAATTTCTATTTTTTATTATCTAATGTGTATAAAATAATTGAATAAATATGTAAAGGGATTCCATTCCAAAATTTATTTTCTATGAGGGTCATTCCATATTAATCATGTGATTTATTTAGGTGGTGTATATATTTCCCATAAATGTATATTAGGATTCTTAATTTGAAATTTTTGTGGATTTATTTTTTTAGTATCTCTATTTAATATTGTTAATGGTTCATAAAATACGAAAATGGTAATAGATCATCATCTCAATTTCCCTTATTTGATACATATGTTTTGTAATGGACCTATATTTCTTTATGATGTGAATAAACATCCCATTTTAAATGAAATATCATAAAATTATTAATTATTATTATTGTAAATATTTCATTCAATTTTGTTTTTTGATGGGTATTATGATTCATCATTACCAAAGGTTTAAGGTTATTATGTTACAATCATATTATTTATCAAGATTTTTCATGCATATTCTTCCAATGATGAAATATTATGAAATCTATCGAAGATAAATCATATTTATAATTATCCCATATTTTATTATGTACAATAATTTTTTTCTTCATATTTAACGATTTATGTACTCATGAGATCAAGATACTTTTTCTATGAAATTTCACCTTTATTTATCCCTTTGGATGAAAACCATTTTTGATTCAAAATAGTGTTATCTAAAAATGAAATAAAATTTTTTAACACACTAATAATTATTTATTAAATACATGTTTACACATTTTTTTTATTTTTACTATATTTTTTAAATAAATATTCTTACCATTCTAAAAACAAGGACCATTTGTATTTTACAATAAAATTGAAATGGAAATTTGTTTTAACTAGTACGGTATGAATGGAATCATCAAGATGTCATGAATATTACATTATTTTATTAGGTGTTTAAATTTTTTAAATTGGTTTTTCAAAGAGAAAGATTTCCAAAGTATATTATTTATTTTAAAAATTAAAAAACTTGATTTTAAATTAAGGATAATTTTCAATTAAAATATTTGTTAAAATTTATTTTCCATATATGATGACATATATTGATACTTATTCAATAATAGTGATATGATCCAAGGAAAAAAATTATTATTACTAAAAATTGATTATTTTTATGAAAAAATATGATTATGAAACCTCTTTCTCTATCATAGGATATAAAATTATAAAAATATTATGAAACCCACACCTTTTCAATAGATTACATGTTGATTAATTTATGAAATGATTATGTGACCAGTTATTTCCAATTTTTTTATAAGTTGTTTTTGTACCCTATTTCATTCATGGGTTCTAATATGATGATTTGTTATCATGTGGAACAGATGTGTATGGAATTCATTATGTTATTAGTGGTACCTATATCTCTTTCTCATGTATTGGGTAAAGATTTATATCTCATGAGATAATTAGGAATGGAAGGTCTAGTTAACCTAGTTATATAAGGTAAATTATCCTCTATAATAGTCTTAGGAGTGAACTTATACTAATAATATGTTTTGGGGAGTGATCTAATTTAACTATTATAATACTATAAATTTCCTTGAAATACTATGTAAATGATTCTATATTATTATGTTGTATATAAAATCAATTTATTATTCCAATGTTATGTTATCATAGTTCATGATATTTAACTACATTACGATTCATGTATTATGAACATAAAATATTTATTTCATTGCTCAATTTTGTGATCTATAATATATGGGGTATAGGTTTCAAATTTTATTCTCATGTTCATAAACCATGATACTCATTACATATTGATATCTCTAATTTTACACTTGATTAGTGTATATTCTCTCCCTTTATTATGTTTACTTTCCCCTAGTTGTGAGGAATATTATTATGTGTTATATGTTTATGAAGGGTTATATATATGTATATCATAGTTTTAGATGATCTATCACACTTATGGACCTATTGTTTATGTGTCCAAGATTTCAATTTTATAAAATAATTACGATCCTCGTACATATGATAGTTTAAGGTAATTAATAGTCTTCTAAAAATATATAATATCTAGGTAAGAATTTTTTTTTATTTGATGGATTGTGCATAAAAAATTTGTATTGTGCTTTAATTAGGTAGATAATGAGAAATATGTTAGAATTAAATAATTTAATAACTAATCAATACTAAAATGGTTTCCCTGTATTATATTTTGTGAAATTTTTTATTTTTATGGTATGGAATGAGTTTTATGTCCATATAATATTCACGTAGAAGAAATTGTATCAGATTTTATAGTTAATCACTATTGTATGGTGGTTGATAATGAGTACTGTTAATGCTGGAAACTATTTATATTATAACACCTGTATCATGAGAAGAATGAATTATCTCTATCTAATATATTGATAAATGATTTTTTAAAGGAGGATATGTTAGTTTTCAACTCTATCTTTACTCGGAAGATGCATTGTATTTTTTCTATTGTATCTATTTTCCATGGGTCAGCTCATATGTAGTGTATTTTGTTCCTCCGGGACAACATGTAGTGGTCTACTGAGTGGATAATGTATAAGGTCTTCTTTAGGAGTATTTTTATCTTCAATCATTGGGGGTGGTTCTTAGTGGGGTTTCATTTTCAATAGAAATGTGAATTATACTGTTAATAATTTCATTGTATGCTATAAGATACTTCTATGAAATAGTTAGGACCATATTATTTATTCAAAGGATATGGTGACTCATTTTGAGGATTATTTTTTTCTAAATATATATTCGTAGGTCAAAAATATTATACTCATGTCATATATTGGGGTACTAATAATTATAGATATCACCAAGAATAAATTTCTAGGACGGGGACAATATGAGAAGGGAGAATAAAAAACATTCCATAAAGAAAACATGTGACAAAAAATTTCATAGTTTTCAAACCTAATGAAAATCATGTAGTCACAATATTGTGGTTTTAAACAATATTCAACTAATCCCAGTATATGTATATGTTCTATGAACACTTCTAGATGATTGATCTCCTCATTTACGTAAGGAGTTCATGGAAAAAAGAAGTGAGACTCTTTTACCATACTCAATTATCATTAGGTTGAGGGTGGTCCATTTTAATTTAATACCTTCTTATACTTTTATCCAATGATGGATCTTCATTATGAATTTATAGTTTGTTTTTCAAAAAAAAGGATTTAGGGGCGTAGATTAGAACACCTTGATTTGAATCTTTCATTTGGAAAATATTGATATCAGGGATGTGGAGGTGGTCTCCATTAGTTTTAGAGTGGTCATAGAAATGTTCATGGTAATATGTATGATTTAAACTATTAGTACCGGTCAAGATAAATTCCCTTTGAGTTATTATTTTCATGTATTCTTTATTGTATGTTTACTTATTCATTGTCGGATTCATGATTTTTAAAATCATTTATTTCACCTTAAATGTTCTATGGATTTCTATATGAGGTATAGTGGCCTAAATTTCCATTAGAATTGAATATTTAAGTTTGAGGATGATCATTCTTATATAATGAATTTAGACATTTAATCATTATCCTAGGGCTACATTTAGAGATTACTGATTATTAAATTCAACCTACATTAAGTTCTAGGGTTGCATTTTTTATTTACTTCTCTTCAAATGCATGTTTAATTTTGATGATATTTATTCTCTTTTATGTTTTTAGTCGAATTCATGTTTTGAGTGTCGAAAATAAACTATTTTGGGTATAAATATAGGTGTATAATATTTTGGATAGTATTGACTAGCCATGTAGTTAAAAAGTGATGTATTTTTACAGTTTTCAATGGTGATTTTAATTGACTGACCAAATTTCAATACATGTGAAGTTGTTCCAAGGAAATATTTTTCCATGGTATAAAATGGATAGTGGATTCTACATGTCCAGTGGATGGTTGAACCAACTATGTGTAATAACTATAAACTCTAATAAAAACATCAAAAATTGGAATATTCCCTTGACACAATTGTAAAATTTTATCTCTAATATCCCCTCTAGTACTTCATTAGAAAAAACCATTCCATGATTCTCTATAGGACATGCCAATTGATTCCTTGGTGACCCATGATTGATTTTGGGGGATTTCTTAGAGTTATTTTTATACATATTCTCAATTTATTACATTTCCTATATATCTACCCAAAATCCAGTTCACCCATTATATATTTGAAAATACTTGTTATATGATTTCTGGATAAATAGGGTTTTATGGAAAATTAATGATGTTCTTTACTGGTCTAGGACTATATGGAATCAATCACTTATTTACCATCACCAATTTCACATGTGTCGATTTATCGTATATTAGCGACTTATGATCCTATATCTAATGTATTATTTCCCAGGATATCATGACCGTTCGATTGATATCCATTTATTTTTTATTATGAAATTTATTAGTTTTCTTATTTAAGGGTAAATTAGTATCCATGATTTTTATATGACTATAGTATTGAAATAAAGTATTCTACATGATTTTAACATTAAAATTTATTTCTAATTAATGAATCTTAAATGAGATGGATCAAAGAAAAAATGAAAATATTGTGCTTAGATTATCATACACATAATTTAAATTTTTTTAACATGGGTAGGAACGTTTAATATATGTATTATAGGGTTATATAATTTAATATGATTGTTATTTTTTCATGGATTTTTAGGTATCTTAGACTCTATAATATAACCTATTTCAACATTTTTAGTTCAAATTACATGGATTATTATTGTTTAAAGTCTTATCTATTTTGTTATGCACTACATTCATAGTTATTACGATTTATTAGATAGGGTATTTTAATTTTCAAATGATCATAAATCTTGGATTGATGATTTTTTAAATGTAAAATCAATGGGATGATTCATATGAAGATTTACAACCATAAGAACTAATTTGTGAAAAATATTTCATTTAATGACTAGATATAATTTTTTAATGGTGAAATATATTATAATAACACATTATGGTGTCATTCATGGTATTTACACACACCAAACATGTTATATTGGGTGTGTATTGACTTAGTTTTTTTAGGAAACATGTAACCATTTTTGGAATCCAGTGGCATATTGTGTATTTCTTATTGATGATATCATTTGGTTCTTTTTGATATTGTTGAATGATTTTCACAGAAAGGTAGTACCTTGATCATTTATTTTGATGTGATTTGGATTGTAGGGTGGTTCTAATATAATGTATCATGTTTGTTTTAGTCTACATATTTGTCATATATTTTCAATATATATTATAATATATCTCTATTGATACATGGGATATAATTTTTCGTTGTTTATAGTTAAAATATTTCCTTGTTTTTCTTTATTGATATCCTAGTTCTTGTCTATAGCACGTAATGATCCAAAATATGTTCTGGGACTTATGATGAGCCATCAATGTTTAATTTTCTGCTCAAATTTAGTTACATCATTTTAGTTGGAAATTTTTCCAATATAGAACAATATTTATGTTGAAACAACCACGGTGTGGTTCGTGGTTTATGGTAGACTAGTGTGTGGACAATTAGATCAAAGGTATTAAGTTATCAAGGGTTCTTGTCTACATTAATTATGTATCAAATATCAGGTTACCATATCTGATTAATTATTTTTAATCAATAATGATCTTAATTTTTGGATTATATAAATGAACATGAGTTATGGTGTCTTTTGGTGATGATTTCAATTATTATATTGTTTTATAATGATTCAGTATTTTTTCATTGAAGAGATTGATTCTATAGATTTTTTAAAATTATGAGACATAATATGGATTCCAAGGGATCATATATTTATTTTAATTTATGCGTCCTTTTATCCAATATGAATTTTCTATTATGGATTGTGAAACTTCAATCTCTATGTTTGTGGACTTATCACTCGACATTTTTTCTAGTGGCTAAATTGAGGCTTAGTGGTTAGATAAGGGTTTGAGGGAAAATATTTGGTTGATCCAAATTCTTGTATCCCTATGGAAAATATTTATCATGGTTAATAAAGTATCTATGAATATGGAAGACCATCTTTGTAATGCTAGTCATAGTAGTGATTTGGAAAACGAAACATCTGAACAAAATGAGTATTTTAGCTATTAGAAAAAGTGAGGTGATAAATTTATAGGTGTAAGAAGTGGATAAAATATAAAATCATTTAATATTCAAGTGTTGTTCCTTTAATATATGATATAGGGAAAATCTATGTTATAATTTAGGATGAATCCTAGACCATTCCATAATTGAAGAAATTCAGTCATCTACAGTGCCACTATAGAAAAAAAACCTCATAGTAAAAAAAGGAATAGGTGTAAGATTATTATAGGATTTAGATTATATTATGATGAAATAAAATTAATTGGGATTTATTTCATATGATAAAGGTGTTTCTCAAGCTGCAAATAATGAATTAGGAGGAGATATGGATGGGTATCTTTATGAATTGGAGTATGCACCAGATGAATCTAAAGCAGGGCCATCCACTATGAGAGTTACAATTTATATTTCATCATATATGGATATATAAAATTAATACAATATTTTACATCATTCATTAAAATCATCTATGTTAATTGATAGGTAATTTTTTCCATCAGAACATATTTCCTTCATTATAGTCCTTTCCACGTGGCTGAGAAGATGGTTGGGGAATGGTTTTAAATCGCTAGAGTGTTGGGTGAAGAAATACATTCATTTATTTCATGTAGGATATTTTTTAAACTTATATTGATATCATTTAAATTATTATATGAATGCATTCATTGATTTTTTATAAACCCCGATTGACAAATATCATCACCCAGTTTAGTTTCTCTCGTCTAATAGAGATCCAAATGTCTTTCAGGGTGAGTGAGATCCTATGTATTGGACAGTATGGAATTTTGTTACCTATACAACAACGATATCATGGAATTCCACAAATATGTTTATTGACCCATTTGAGAAGATTTTAAATATTTTAACTCCTATAGTGGTCATTGAGTACCATTATGAATTTCCTAGTTATTATTCTGGGTTACTAGTGAAGTGGGAGGCTAAATTCACTATTGACCTACTTCCAAGGATAAGAAACCTTTATATAGAATATTTCATATTAAACCCACTGAGTTGAAGGTGAATAAATTTTATCATTATGATCATAAATATAGAAGATTCATTCATTCTATCATCTCACTTTCTTCTTCACTAGTTCTCATTGTGGCAAAACAAGAAGAAAGCCTCAGATATTGTTTAAATTAAATATATAATAATAATAGGATTGTTCTGAAAAAATTAAAATAGCATAGTCTTGATGGTATATTTTATCAAACAATGTGAGTTTAATATTTTTTATATTTTCCCATCAACTAGGGTACCATCAGTTGAGTGTCCTAGAAGAAAATATAACTACAATTACATTTAGCGGTTGAAATAGAAATATAGGGATACATGTTATTTCCTTAAGTATTAATAATTCTCATATGTTATATAAGGAAAATAGGAATCATATATACCATTAGATATTATATTTAATTTCCTAGACCCAAATGTCACTAAACAGTGCATATAGCCTAGTTGTCCACATGGCCTCTAGGTCAAATCCCCATACGCCAGAGGCTGCTGACAATAATTGTGTGTCTAAGGAGGTTATTGTAAAGATACTATACCCCCATTTTAGTGTATCGTCATTTTATAATAAATATTGAAAAAATTCATAGTAGTAGAAAATAAGATTAAATAAAATTAAAGGATGTACAACACCAATATACTAATATGTATGCATCATCATAGTATGATAAAAGCCCAATAATAGACATGCCGCAAATACAAGATAAAATATATTACTCACGTACAAAAATAAAAGAAAAATCCACATGGGATATTTTCATTAGACTAACGATCCCCTTATCAGTCATATTCTCCTATGTCCTTGGTCCTAGTAAAACAACGCAATCAACAGTCTATAGTCCTATGAACAAAAGGTCTATTCGGTTACCATTATGCAATGGAATCCCAAGGAGGGTATGAGACATCATACTAATAAGAAAACACCCAAGTTCTCTACCATTCAGTCAGTTATTATATATAACAACTATATATATATATAATTAAATTATGTACTCAAAAGTAAACAGCCTATAAATCTCATGTTGTCATTTATAACCAAATATTTTTATTTAATAAATAAGTATTTTAATTTACTTTCAAGAATGTTTCAACTATTTGGGTTCATTCAATAGTAAAAATTTCATTTAAATTATATATCATAAGACTGGGTTCATGCCCATCATCCCCTATACAAACACAGTTACATTAAATGCCTAAATGGGCCATCTGAAAGATATTAGTCAAGATAGAATCCAAGCTTGTGTTTTTTCATGGAAGACATGTCGTAATTCAATTCATTTATAATTCAATTTAGAACCTAATACCATCCCATTAATTTCAATATTGGAATTTGGGAATTGATATAGGTATAATATCAGCCAACACTATATAATCATGTCCAAGGAGAATATCTTAGGATCCCTAGAATCTTCCTTGGAGTGGTACAACATCACATCCAATTGAGTCCTTCCTTGGTCATCCAATAAGGGAGCCCAAGTATCACCCAAGTCATATATTCTCAATTCCCTTTAATTTTATCCCTTGAATTCACATTTGAAACGATGTATCACTCATCATATAATAGTTATCCTCATATGATTCAATCCTTGGAAGTCTATACTGGATTCCAACTATCACTCGGGAATAATTGAGGTGATATCTAATGGGGTAAATCCATGTAATTCATATATGAATCCATGTTACACCCAAGTCAATTAGCATTCAGTATCAATTACCCAATTAAAATATACAAAGGGTGATCATCCTAATCAAATAAAATCAAACTCACCTAAAAAGGTGAGTCAAGTCACTAGCTAGGCCTAGAAGGCTTTCCATTCTAATACTCACATGGACATTACAATAAAAATTGAAATTAAATTAGATAAAAATTAATGAAGTTAATTCATTCCATTTCATTTAAACATTTCAATGTAAAAACAAGAACATATCTTATCAAATTCACTACAAGAGGTCGAAAAGGCATACCCCATGTTCAAAATTCTCACCTTTCGAATACTGAAATAGTAAATTTCACATAAAACAATATTATGAATCCTAACAAGAAAATATATGGAATAGATTCCACTTATATCACATTGTAATATCAATATTAATAGTAATTCATTCTTAATCTAGAATACATGACATAGCCTCTCTTTAACTCTCATAAACAATACAATGTATCAAGCTAGTACATGGAGGGGGAAAGGGTCATGTTCATTTTTCCCTTGCCATTATTAATTACAATTACCATTTCTAATAAATAAATTCATCATATTATTTATAATTCAATTCATCCAAATAAAACCCATGGTACGGAGAAGGCACACCTCAAGGGTATCTAAGGGTTTCAATCGACCCATGGTGGCTTAGTTGATTAATCAACACACCAAACGGTTGTTCTATTTAAAGGTATTCAACCTACAATAAATATCCACAAGCATCATTAATTACTTTTTACATTTAAATAAATTCTATGATTCAATTTTAATTTAATTCGACTCCCAAAAATTGAAATTACGACATGATGCACACATAACTAGCATGACATTAAGAGAGAGTTGTGACACCCCCTTCCATAGGGTTATAGTGATTATATAATCTGGTAACATCTACTGATTCAAATCATATATGGTTAAAAATAAAGAATATATGAAGATCCTAAAGAAAGGGTATAAGAAATTTTACCTATATAGCACAACTGATACCAAAATATAAGATGATAAACTAAAAACGAATAGAGATCATACCGATATGGATCCATAGAGACTGATAATGCCTAAATCAGGATTCAGAAGATAGAAGTCTAGAAAATCCTATGAGGAGGATCATGGGAGATCTTTTTTCACAAGAAGTAATCATAATGTGACTAAGGGATAGAAAAGGGAAGTAAAATAGTGTTTTAAATGATTTTTCAATTCAAAATAGTCATTTCTCCAAAAATAGAAGTGTTTCACAGTTTGGAAGGATGTTTTTCCATGCCATGAACTAACTTTACAAAACCCCCTTGATAGGAAACTAACTCATATGTTTTTTGATGTGTGTTTAGCCAAATCTGGAAAAAACCATGTGATGAATAGGGTGGAGGTCCTACCTATGTTGTACTAACATTTCATGATAGGTGTGTGGTTTGGTAAAACTATGTGCAACCATGTAGGTCACATCAACTCCATCGATCAAGGATCCAAGGGTTTATGCTAGGGCCAGAATGTTTCAGAAAAACCGTGAACCCTCTACAAACCCTCAAAACATTGTATTTTCTTCCACTGGAAATTCAAAAATTAGAAGAGATTCCCAAGGGACCAATAAATCCTCTAACCAAGTCCAAAAAACACATTTACATATTCAAAATCTTGGAATTAAATTCCAAATCTCAGTTTACGAAATAGCATATCCTGTATCGGACAAAATTAAAATTCCCATTGAATTCCATATGGTTTAAAAACAGAACACCATACAATCTCCCCACCTTAGTACATATAATCCCTAAGAAGCCTTAGGTAGAAACATCACCCAACCTACACAGGCCATCAAGTCTCACGGAAATGGTCACATAACATTTACAAGCACTAAACACACCTCAATGTATTAAACAAACATATGACCCTGAAGTCGTCAAACCCTGAGCCAACGCTTAATTTTCTCAACTAAAACACTGATACGAAACTTACCTGATCTTATTTAGAATGATTCTTGATAATTTCATCATCTCTTTAACCATATATCCAATGGTTCTCCCCACCATAGGATTTATACATTTAAGAAGGGTCCAATTCCATGCCATTGTTCTTCCATCATTGGAATTAACTCAGAGATCATTTCTTATGCCTTATATAGATGGATCTCATGTGATTTATTTAAATGGGAGAACTCAATTACAATTAAGGTTGTATCGGAGGACTTACTAAAATGAAACCTTATAATCTCGATAGAGGAAAAAATACAGGTCATGATCTTTTGAGGAAGACGTAGTCAACCTTTTCACAACACTCTACTAAAAGTAGTGACATGCCTTAAAACGATCAAATATGACAATATACATACATAGAAACGAAAATAAGTTATTCCAACTCTGGATGACCATTCAAAAAGATGCCAAGATTATATGTTCAGTTCCTCAAATCCCAAATTGCAGCACCTTCTCCCATATAATGTTCATTTACAATGGACTCATACACTGTGAATTCTTTGACCCTAGTTGACTGGAGTGGGTGACAAACTTTATTACATTGGTACTGTGAATAAGTGTTTGCATAAAAAAGGATGAATGATCTTAGTATTTTTTGAAAACCAAATACAAAAATAATTTTTATATAACATCTCAAAAGGAAAAAAACCTAAAAATATTATTAGTAACATCAATAACTCCTAGATTATCCCTACAATTTATACATAATATAAATAATCACATCCTAGGAAAAAAATATAAAATAATAAGGTGGTGGTACTAGATATTTAGTAAGAATATTTAATATAGATAAATATAATACAAACAATAAGTCATGGAGAATGACTAAAGACACATCCAATTAGAACATAATCTTGACAATATTATGGATGGAATAAAATCTGAATAAATAGTGTAATATAAATAGTCACATAAAACATAACCATGGATATTATACCAGTAGAACAAACACATTTTTAACCAATTAAAATTATCATAATTAAGTAAATAATAATTTCTTAAATCATAAACATACTATCAAATCCTCAGTGAAGGTATCTAAAAATAAATGGTTATGGAATTATCCAAAACCATTTTTCATTGATTCATGAGATGTACTGATGAATCAAGTTGATATAGTGGTACCTAAAAAACACTTTCTAATTAAAATGAATTTATCATATGAATGGGGTGAAAGTTAATATAATATATACATAAAAATGTAAATAACATTTGGCATTCAGTATACATAATCACCAACCATTCTGAGTTGTATGGTGAACGGTATCAATATAGAACAACTATAGTTCCCATCCAGTGTATTGTATCACAGAGAGGGTGTGGGGTGAATCACTGATAATCATTTTGTTTTATGGTTCTTTTTATTTTGGATAACCTTATCCTCCTATTAATGATTCAATTCCATACTAAAAACAACTCAACCCACACATCCACAAGAACAGAAAGATTTACAAGGTTCACTTTTCAAAATAAATAGTTATGTCCTTGGTATTCTTTGGAAATGATCCAATACCATGCAATCCAATTGAAAAAAATCATTATATTACAACAAGTAGGATATACCATTACACTCGTGTAAACCTATGAATCAATCCCAGTAGTTCATGTGCATCATCTTATTATAATATGGAAATAATATTTTTTGGTATAAACTCATCTTACTTATTCATTTTTTCAATTAAAAAATGTATTCAATTGAAAAAAAATTCTTCAATACCATACCCAAAATAAATGTAAGAAACACCAGGAAATTGTTATAAGACATTGAGTTTTATCATTTATGAGTTTGATTTCCCGATCCTGATTCTCCAAGTACATTTCATCCAATAAAAGTTATCAAATATGATTTTCTAATTCAAAACAAGATAAATGAATATGACCCTCTTCAATAACTATGTCTGATAAAACTCAGTACAATTCCTCCTCAGTCTGTAAATCCTTAGTATGGTGAAACCATATACTGAAACCCTATTCCGATTAATTAAATTCAATAATAAAATCAGCCGAATAAAATTTTCAAGGCCGATATGATTATCCACTATGTACGATGAATCCTAAATATGATGATCAACTAAATACAATGTTTTGGTCTTGTATTATTCCTCATAAAAATGTATTCAACGGGAAAAATTGGTATCACTTTCTCTCACTGAGAACTCATAGAATCTCTTTCTATTGAGGTGAACAGTACCACCAGTCAGAAAGTACTATGTACTTATCCTTTTATATGTAACCCATGAGGGTTTTGGGTGGGAATCTAAAAATGTTTCCCACTCAGACATGTTCACCAAATTTTAATGTTATTCTAAAATATCAAATTCATTTATTTCATTCTAAATGCTTTATGACTCTTCTCAAATATTCTAAAATATTAATCTATTATTTTCCAAACTCACATTTCAATTAGTAGTATGGTTACAATTTATGATAAATACATGGGTCAGACAATTTGATTCATATTTTTTAAACCAATTGTATAATATGATTCATAGATCCAATTTGAATAAAAATCATTCATATCAATGTATATATCCCCCTTGAAAATTTATTCAACAATCTCATTCTCTTCTCTTGACCCTCCTAAACAAACATTAATTCGTAGTCATGTTCTAGTATCATGATATTTTTCATGACTTTAAATTCATTTGATAATATCATTAGCATCGTCAGACTAGGATTTAAAAGTATCATAACTTTATACTCATTACAAATTGTTTATTTTCATCTCAACTCAAGACTAATATTTTCTAAATATGATCATTTTGGATAAAATAATTGTAAAAATGATCATTTCTTCTTACACTCAGATACAATCCGTTTTAAAAACAATATGCACCATTTATTACTCTTCAATCAGAACCTCCTTTTCAATTGGCACCACCTTTTCAATCAGCACCATGTTTTCAATCAGCACAACATATAAATTGGAACCATTTTTCAATTGGAACCACCATTTAAATCATCAATACATTTCAACAAACCAACATGTTTAAAAAAATCCCCTCCTTTCCCCTCCTTTTAAAAACTCGCATATTTTAAAAGCTCCACCTTTTTGTATAACAGCACATTGTTTAAAAAAAGAACATCCTCTTAAAATAGAACCTTGTTTTAAAATCTCACCAGGGTTTAAAAGAAAACCTCTTTCTAAAATAATACCTGCTTTTAAAATAAAACATATTTTTAAAATAGCACCATGTTTTAAAATAGTAACTCTTTTTTAAATAGTACCATCATTTATTGGAACCACTCTTCATTGAAAACACTTTTAATTAGAACCAATCTTTATCCTTCTTTCACCCATATGCTATTTCTTTGGAAAATAATCGGCATCACTTATTTTTTATTTTCCACCTGGATACGATAACTAAATATCGGCCACATCTCTTAATCTCCCCCTTTCATCCATAAATATTGAATCACAAGTTCTAAATTAAACATATGATTTATATGAAATAAGAATCAGCAATGTCGCATCACAATTCAAACATCATAGTCATAGTGGCTCTGATTCTTCATTAAAAACCCACTTCTTTCATTACTGATCCAGAGTGAGTCCAATAAATTCCTCATTATGATCATTAACAATACCATATTGTCATTATGATCAACAATGGGAGTCGGATTCTTATCAATTCCATGAGAAGCATGACTGTTCCTATAAACAAAGTGAATTGATTTCATTCCTTCAAAACATACCGTGATAATAAAAGAGAACAGAAAACACCTTCATCATCATCTTGGTCCTAACAATCTCCCATTTTGGATTTTGATTATTTCAATGTTTTAGAAAATCACTAAACATTGTATCTTTATGAAATAGAATACATATCAAAAAATATAAGACTATGTGAGCTAACTCACTGTATGAAACATGAATCATTGACATAAAAGCGATGTCATCCAAAATTAGTGATTATAAAAATATTTTTCTCTTTAAATTCTCATATCTTATTCATCCACATCATTTCCTCATCCTCCTTGGAATAAAAATAAAATTATTTCCCACAACCACTCCATCAAATTATTATAATAGTTCAGACTCTAAACAATGCTGAATTGATAGCTTACCCACAACTCTCCGTTTTATGAAATAGATTTGTGAAATAACATTGTTCTCCCACTTGAGAATATGATCCAAATGAAAGATGAGAGAGGTCTCTTAAACACAACCCACATCTATGAATAGAAAGGGCCTGGACACCAATGTTCGACCTCAATTTTGAAAATGATTCTTTTGGGAATGGTTTTTTGAATATTTCAACAACTTGTATCGATGTCGAAAAATATTCAAGCTTCAATTCATTCTTCTCGACATTATATTTGATGAAATGATAATTTATATAAATATTATTTGATAGGTATTGTTCAACAAGATTTTTGGTGAGATAGATTGTGATTTGATTATCAAAACTCATTAGTAAAGGTTATGTCACTTCAACAAGTAACTCTTCCAATTGTGTTTTCATCCACATAAGTTGAGTAGTGTCTTAAGAGGTAAAAACATACTCTAAATCAATTTTACTGAGAGTTAGTGAATTATATTTTTTGAATGAATGCTAACACAATAATTTCCCATAAACAATACTCTACCATAATTGGATCTTCTATCATCAACATTTCCTGCTAAATCTGTATATGAATACCTAAAAAATTAAATACTATTTACAATTTAATACGAGATTCCAAATTATGTTGTGTCATTGATGTATTTGATAATTATTTTTCCTGCAATAAGATGTGATTATTTTTTAGCACTCTAAAATCATACAAACAAGGTAATAGCATATACAATTTTGGGGACTGAGGAATTTAAATAAAAAAGGCATCCTATAATATTTTGATACTCTTTCTAATCCACATCTTTTCCTTCTCTAACATTACTGAACATGGTTCCCATAGATATAGGTGGGGGAAAGGTTATGATTTTTCCATAAGAAACATATTGAGAATTTTATTGCATATTTTTATTGATACAGGTAAATTTAATGTTTCTTTTGAAAGATTTTTAACCCTAGAATGTATTTAATTTCCCCATCATGTACATTTCAAATACCTTCTTTATCACTTCAAAAAATATTTCACAACATCTTTCTTCATTCCCAGAAATGATAATATCATCTACATAAACAATCACAAAGAGGGAATACTCTTATCCCATCTTGGATATATGAATTTCTATTTGGACTTCCTTTCATGAAATCCATCATCCATAAGAATGTATCCAATTTGGAATACCATGCCATCAGAGCATGTTTTATCCCATACAAATATTTATTTAGTATGTACACATAATTATTATATTTCCCAATAACAAAGCCACATGGTTGTTCCACATTATCCTCTACTTCAAGATCACCATTTAGGAATGCATAATTAACATCCATTTGAATGATCTTGTAGACTCATTCTGAATTAACAACAAGAAAGATTCTAATTGTTTCCAATCTTCCCACTATAAAAAAGGATTCATCGAAATCACTTCCTTCAATATATTAATACCATTTCAAACCAATCATTATTTGATCCATATAACCTCACCTTCTTCATTTAGATTGTTCCAAAAACCCCCATATTATTCCAATGATGTTTTGGTTTTCAGGATTGGGTAAAAGATCACATGTAATTTTATTTTCAATCTGATCAAATTCTTCATTCATGTATTAAACCTATTTTATATGCTCAAATGATTATTTCACATCATTAATCTCAATATTTGAATATAGAGATGTATGAGTAATTTAATTTATTTTTATCCTTGTTTGTACCTTATGATGTTTATCAACATTTATATTCGGAGATTCCACATGATTACTCAACCTAGGATGTATTTTTCATGAGTCATTTTCATCACTGGAAATAGAAGAGTCTAATTATTCTTCTTAAGAGGGAATTCAAATGTCTGTATCTTTTTTGGGATTATTTTCTTCAACTTTCACAGCTTCCATGTCGTCCTAAACATGTCTATTTTTCTTAACCTTCTCAATTATGTTCACATGAAATTAATCCACACTTCCCTTCAGTTCTTTGTTGAAGGGTATATACCCTCTTCCATCTGGATCATATCTAATAAAGATTCCATCTTCACATTTCTTCTCAAACATTCAATCATTTCCACCTTTCATCTTTATAATTAATGAAATCCTAAAAACCCTCAACTATTTCAAACATAGAGTAATTTTATAAAATAGTTCATATGGTGTCATAACTAATTGAGGACTATAAAAACCATCCTTTTGATAGTAAAGAATACTACTCATGGCTTTCCTCTAAAATAAATGTGAGGGGCCATGGTCATGTAACGCGGTTCCTCCCATTTCCACCATGCTTTTACTATTTCATTCAGCAACCCTATTTTGTGGGGATTATATGGTGAACTATACTCATGACGTATTCTATGATTCTTAAGATAATCTACAAACTATTTAATTCTATATTCACATTTGTTATCTATTTGTAACTTCTTCATTGAATACTCACTTTCCTTTTATGATTTTCTTCTTTAAATTTTAAAAAAAAATTAAAAAAATTATTTATGTTTCAAATACATGATGCAAGTAATATGACTAAAATCATCAATGAATGTAATGAGGTAATTGCATACATTTGTTGATTGTTTCCTCATTGGATCACATATTTTAGAATGAATCATCTCTAGGGGTTGTTTTGATCAAATATCAAATTTCTTATGAACAAAATTTGTAATCATTGCTTTTTGGTAGATTGTGAAACACCAATTAAATCTTATTGGAAAACTAGGAATATCTCTAACACTACCTATTTTGAAAAACATTATCATATTTTTCTAGAACATGTTTCCAATTATTTTATTCCACGATTCATTTTCTACCACCATAATCATGTAAAAAGTGTTTCATTTTTCACCAATCTGAAATAGATTCTCTTTTGTACATTGGGATCGTTCCAAAATTATCCCATTTTATACACCTTTCATTACAAACTCATATTTGTTGAATATAACTTTCATTCCCTCATCACAATATTGTTAAACACTTATAAAATTGTTTTTCATCCCATCAACATACAATTTTTTCTTGGATTCCATCCTCTCATTTCATGTGATGGATAATCCAATAGCTTTTATTTTCATGGATTCATCATTTCCAAATACCAGTGTGACTTCTTGAAAATCATCCATGTTCTTTAATAGTTTCATGTATCTTATCATGTTATAAGAACACCCACTATCATGTATCGGAGGTCTTTCTCCATTTATGGATTTCAATGAATTCTTAACAATAAAAACTATTTCTCATTAATTTCTTTCATTACATTAGGATTCTATGAATTGAGATTATTTTGTTGAATCAGTAAAAAAAGAATACATCCTTTTTAAAGATTTCTAGTTTGTTCATGCATTTTAGAAACAATTTCTAGTTGTTGGAACCTAGTTTCAATTGAAACATAATTTTTTCTATATTTCTCCACAATAACCTTCTCAAACATATTTATATAAGTAGATTGACTCCCCCTTAATATATTCCTTTCATAACCTATAGAATAGTAGTAAGGTTGTTGGATGAACCAAAACATAATTGTAGTGTTTCTGAATCCTCTAAAATACTAAAAATAAATAGAGAATGAGTATTTTCCTCTAAAACATCCATATTGATTTGAATTGAGAATATGTGTCTCAATAACTTTCTCATATCCAATTTCTAAGCCACTAACATTCTTACTATCAATCAGATTCATCTTGTTCTTTTAACCTTATCCGTATCTATATTGTTTAAAAAAAATTTGGATTCTGGTTTCTTTTAAATTTCAGAATACCCTTCATTGTTGGTTTTGGCCCCATGAATAGCATTCCCAGATTTATCCTTTTTAGAAACAATCCCATACTTATTTTCACCCTGTGAAGGTAAATTTTTTTACATTCTCTGGTTTCTCATTTTGAGAACATTCACCAACCTTAGTCATAGTGTTTTGGAAACCTCTGTTTCTTAATTCAGATTTTGGGAGTTTTTGTTGGAAAGGTTCAAAATCATATTATTTAGACATTAGATTAACCTCAAAATGATTATTACGATTCTTTTCTTCTTCAATTTATTTCTTAAAATCATCAAACTCTTTCACCAACTTTTCTCTCTCATTAGAAAAAACTATTTATTTCTTTAGTATTCATCTTTCAACTTCTTTTTCAAGTCTTTTGATATTTCTCTGACATTATTTCAAATATTATTTATATTGGATTTTAAGTTGATTTTCTTCTTCTTTATACATTCTAATAATGTAATCTTCATCAATAACACATTCTAAAAAAGTATTTTCAATAAAATAATCAAATGAATTTCAGATTTAGTATCACTTCTTTATTCGTCATCACCATTAGATAAGAAACATCTTCTTTTGGATTTTAAGAATTTCTTTTTTCCCAGTGGAATAAAAAATTCCTCTAACACCCTATTTCATTCATTATCATCTTGTATTTTTATCTTCTTCATCACTATCCTCTTCATTCTTTTTCCGAGGATAGTTAGATTCAACGTGACCAGCTCATCCACATTCAAAAAAAATCAAGGGATATTTCCCCTTGTATTTCCATGTACCTCTTTTCTCATTTTTTTAAAACAAGAATAATATTTCATTTAGATTTTTACATACCTAATATTTAGAGTAAGGATCACCATATTCTTCTTCAATAAGAGTCTTTTGTGTTTTTTCTTTCTTCATATCCTTGACAGGCATTTATCTTTAAATCATTGTTTTCATTCTCTTAGATTTATCTATTCTCATTTCATAAGTGTTAAGAGTTATATGAAATTCATTGAGAGATAGTGTCTCCAGATTTCTATCTTTTAATGAGGAAACATTTGGATAAAATTTTTCAGGTAGGATTCCCAAAATATTTTCAACAACTATAGAGTAATCCATATTTTCACCAAGAAACCTGATATTACTCACAATGTAATTCACCCTGGTAAAGAAATATCCTACATATTCCTAATAAACTATCATTATTCTTTAATACTTCATTATAAATATTAGATTTATTGACTTAATGACTTTTTTTATCACATTCATATAGTTTTTTTAATTTGTATCATATACCATTGGCTGTGGAAACACCATTCACTATCAAGAATTCTCTTTCAGAATGTGAATAAAAAATATCAGTCTTTTACCTTCCATCATTCTTAGGATTATTCATAAAAATAGGAGTAACTGTTGATTTATCATCAATGGGTGGAAACTAAACTGTTGAAGTTTCAAGAACATCGTAACTGATAGACACATGATAAGGAAAAATTATATCATTCCCGATATGATAATTATGTACATCAAAGAATGGAATACCTTTATTATTAAACTAGTTAAAATTCTCTATCATTAAAGAAAATTGAAGCTAACCTCTCCTTTGATACCACAAGTAAGTACCCAGCCAGTGTATTTTATCACTAATAGAGAGAGGGGTGAATGGGTGATACTCTTTTTCTTTTATTTTTATTTCAAATTGAAAGAGCCTTCGGCTCCTATTAAAGATTCAATTCCCCATTGAAAACCATTCAATCCAAAAATCAATAGGAACACAAAACTTCAAAAGGTCCGCCATATAATTAGAATAGCTATATCATTATTGTGGTTTTGAAATGATCTGATACCATACAATCGAATAGAAAACAATCATTGGATTATAACGAGTAGGATATACCTTTACACTCGTGTGTCACTATGAATCAATCCCACTAGTTCATGTTCACCCTATTAGCATAATAGGGAAATAAAAATGTTTTATAAAAATTCATGTTACCTGTTCTTTTTTCAATTCCACAAATCTATTCAATTGAAATATAATTCGTATATTCCTTACCTGGATGAAAAGCAAGAATCACCTAGATTTTTTTATGAAACATTGTGACCAATCATTTTTTAGTCCAATTTTCCTATTATGATTATATGAGTATGATTATTCCAATAAAAATCATCAAAATCAATTCCTTAATAAAATACAATAGAAATTTATCTTCACCACTTCAATACTTGGGTACGATAAAACTTGTACAATTATTCCTCAGTCTGGAAATCCCCAACATTGTAAAACACAATACAAAACCCCTATTATTGTTATTTTATATCGATACCAATATCATCCAAATATAATTTAATAGCCCAATAAAATGATCCATTGAGTACAATGGATCCTAAACATTACAATCAACTGAATAAAATGCTATGATTTTTCCTTTTTACCCCATCGAAATGTATTCAATTAAAAACAAAATGGTATCACTTTCTCTCACTACAAACTCGAAGATTCTCTCTCAATAGTGGTGAACTGTACCACCAGTTAGAAAGTGCAATATACTTCTCCTTTTTTAGGTGACCCATGAGGGTTTTTTATACAGTCCCAAAATGTATCTCCCTCACACAAATTCACCCACATTTCTATTTCTCATGAAATCCCGAATGCATTTTGACATCATCAATGGTTCTAAATTATTCATGAATCTTCCAAAATATTCATCTCTTCATTTCAATACTCCCCTTTCAATTGTAAGTATTATTAAAATTTATGTGAAATACATGGTTCTGATCACCTGAGCCTTTTTATTTCAAACTAGTTACTGAATATGGTTCACATAACTGATTTGAATCAAAATCATTTATTTGAATGTACAGTTCCCCATTGACAATTCATTCAGTAATTTTATTCTATTCTCTTGACCCACAAAAAAAATATTTATTCACTGTAATCAGCTTTTATAATGACATTGTTCATGAATTTAATTTTATTTTAGAACAACTTTAGCATCTTCATACTTCTATTGGAAAGTATAGTATCATTTAATTCATTCTAGAATCCTTCATTTCTTATCAACCTGGGTATGATCTTTTCTAAATTTGATCATTATAGATATTCTCATTCTAAAAACTATCATTTATTCTTCCACCCATATATGATCATTTTGAAAAAAATATATGCACCATTTATTACACTTAAATCATCACTTCCTTTTCAATTGGTACCACCATTTCAATCAGCGCCAGCTTTTCGATTGGCACCACCTTTTCAATCAGCACCAATTTTTAAAACAGAACCACGTTTTAAAAGTGAACATACTTTTAAAGTAACACCTTATTTTACACATTCATTTGGTATTAAAATAGAACCATATTTTAAAACTACACCTCAATTTAAAACAACACCATTTTTTAAAACAACACCATATTTTAAAACAACACCATATTTTAAAACATTACCTTGGTTTAAAACAATTCCATGTTTAAAAATAGAACCTTATTCGAAAACATAAACATATATTATCTGCACCACTATTCATTGACACCACTTTCCATCAGCACCACTCTTCATCATTGCATCACCCAAAAGTAGTTGTCTTGGAAAATAATCAACATCACTTCTTTTTCATCGCCATATGGATACGAAAACATTGTATACAATACTTTTTCAATTGGAAACATATCTTCCACACCACCTTTCTTCCATCATTATTTTATCATAAGTTCTAAATTAAAATTATAATTTATAGAAAATAAAAATTAGAAAATAATCATCACAATTAAAAAATCGTAGATAGAGTGACTCTGATTCTCCAACAAAACAAACACATTTTTCATACTAAATCCAGAGTGAATCTGATCAATTCCTCATTATGATCTTTACCAAAAAACCCCTTATTATGATCATCAATATGTGTTTGATTCTTATCAATACCATAGGTTTCATGTTTGTTTCTAGAAAAAAATTGAAGCCATTTCATTTAATCAAAACATACAATGACAATAAAATATATCACAAACCACCTTCATCATCAGCTTGTTCCAAACAACATCCATTGTAAAACAAATCATAATCAATTTAATAAAATATGTGTTATCATAATAATAAGATATAGTTCTCAGTAAATCATAAGATTCAATAGAGCTACTCATGTATATAAAAATACTATAATAAAATTGTTGATAAATTCTTGAGAGAAATATCCCTTTTACATTGCAAAGAAGTGATTTTTGGAAAAAAAAATATTTATATTTACTTTGTAAATAAGTGTTAATTGGGTTGTTCTCTTTAATCCTGCTTATGTATCAATAAAATTTGTGAATTGATCATTTTAAATAATTTATTTCCATATAAAAAAAATATAAAATAATATGGATACAATATTTTGGAACACATTCAAATAAATTATTAGATTAAACATAAAAATTATGATGAATTACATTTATGTAAATGGGGATAAATCATACCCCAAATGAAAATGGAGGTTTGGGAAGAAACCATTGCCTTATGTCTGAAATTGTTTTTCACTTACACTTAATATCCAAGATAATGAAATAAGATTAATTAATAAATTAATTCTGAAACTATCTAACTTATATTGTCTTTATTATAATTTTTCAGGTTCATTTATTGAATTTTTGAATAGTAATGAGATTTAATTTCCTTATTCTGGGGTGTTCATATTCTTGATTTTTATGATCGTTTTACTTTTACACATATATGGAAGATCATGTAAAATGGAAATAAATCACCAGAATTTAGATTATATATTATCAATGGACCTTGATAAAAAAAATTTCTTATATATTAATTTTTAAAGATACATGGATGATTCATTAGATAAAACATTAATGAAAATCATTTAGATTATTTTGGCAGTTTTTCTATCATCACGAACTAGTTTTTTCTTATTAGTGAATATCATTTATATACACACACACACACACAGATATATATATATATATATATATATATATATATATTTGTTCCAGAACACTAAATGACTTATAATATGAGTCCTAAAATATGTGTTAATCATAATTATGGTTTTACGACCATCATTTAAAGTGGTAATGTAAAATTAATTTTCATCATCCACAATGGTGGTAAACCATCACATCAGAGATAATATTTTCATTTTTAAAATAAAATGGGGAAGGAGAAGGGTATTAATAATGGATAAAACATTATCGTATTAAAATAAACGTGTATATAATATCATATTCTTATCATTATGGTTTGGAAATAATAGTTTAGGGTATAATAATAATAATATAATTTGAAATAGAATGAAAAAGATTTTACCTCTTGAATTTTTCTCCTTGAAAAAATTTTTATGGAACTTTTAAATGGTCTTGTGGATAAATCATAAAGACCATAAAATGGATGAGAGGTTTGGGAGACTAGATGGGAATAATATAATAAATATTCAATTATTTTTTAGTGTGAGGAGAAGATGTGGTGAGGGTGGTATTTATTGTGGGAGGAGTATAGTGTTTTTGAATATCTTATTCATTAATTTATTATAATCTCTTAAGAGTATGAATAGTTTGAGAATTATCAATTAATATATTAAAATAATGATGGATATTTTGACATAATGGGATTATATTATCCATAAATAATATTTTACTTAACAATTCATGATTTTGTTAAATAAGGTAAAATACTGTATTTCACTATTCACTAAAAATTTAAGTATTTTAAAGAAATCCCATAAATTCACACTAACCATTTTTTAGTGTATAAAAAAAAAATTTAATTCCATTTTATGAAAATAATGTTCTAAATATGACATATTTAATTTTCAAATAAAATCATTATTTATATGAAAAATGTAGATTTTAATATTATAACTACATTTATAACTGTTTAAAAAATTACATGAGGTCTCATAAAATTATATTATAATAATTATATTTTTTAAAAAAAAATTATGAATATATTTATGAAAATATATTTTTTAATAAATAAATATATTAATTATAAAATTTAAATTAAATAATTATGAATTACAAAAATATAAACACTTAACTTATAATTTTTCAAACATTTTTTACTTATTCTACTATATAAATATACTATATTTTTATTTATAAGATACCTAAATTTTATTTATATTTTAATTTATGAGTTTACTATTTTATTAGTCATAATACTATTCCTAATGGAATCATTAATATTACAACAGTCATACATAATAGTATATTATGCATTTAAACATGTTGTTATGTGAAGTATAGACAATAAAGAATGCTGAATTTTGAAGGAATATACCATTAGATTTTGGGATGTTACATTTTCCCCACTTAAAAAAATTATTCCTCAAAATTTACAGAATTTTGCCTCAAAAAAATAATTGGGTATCTCTTCATCATAAATTACTCATGTTCACACATCGCCAATTTAATATTATTAATTTTTCCAAAGTACCTTTTCTAGTCGAGTAATTTGATTCTCAACTCCTACTCTCTAGTGTCCAGAATCTGGATAGGATCTTTATTTCAAGAAAAATCATGTTAAATTTATATTCCTTTAGAATTGAGGACATGTGTAGGGTTTGGGATCCACTTCTTTGATAAAGTGATGTATAACACATTTTGTACTTTAGAATGGGTAGGTGGTATTTACAAATGATAAGATATAGATCAAATTCTCTAAAAGATTTTGAAATGTCCAACATACCTCGGGCATAGTTTTCCTTTTTTCAAAATATTATAACACCTTTTCATGGAGATACTTTCAAAATAATAAGATCTCTCACTTAAAACTCCAAATACATTCATCGATTATCATCATAGATTTTATGTCTACATTGGTCCGATTTGATATGAGTTTCAATGGTGTTTATCTTATCTATTATTTCCTCCTCATGTTATGGGAAAACAATCTTTTTTAACAATCTTCATTCCAACATGTTGGTGTATAAAATCTCATTACATAAAATGCTTCATATTGTGCCATTTGAATACTTGAATGAAGATTATTATTTTATATAAACTCAATCAATTATAATTACTGATACCTCATACCTTTAATGTCATGTGAGAATGATTTCATTACGTCTTATAATGTTTGGATCATCCTTTCTGACTACCCTTCAGTTTGAGGGTGATAATCAGTACTGAAAAGAAGCTCAGTGTCAAAATCATTCTCAATATTTTTCCAGGATTTCAATTTAAATCATTGATCCTGATCTGAAACTATTGAATGATTTCATCCATGATGTATTAAAAAATAATTAATATAGATTTATGAACGGCACTCCAGTGGTAAATCCTCTCTTATAGCACGTAAATGGGTAGATTTGGAATGTCGGTCCACAATTACTCATATTTCTTCTTTCTTTCTTGGATTTTTGTTAAATCCTATAAAATATCTATATTATTATCATCCCATTTACATGTAGGAATATAAATTGTTTTAGTTAATCTTCTATGATTTTTTTATTAAGAATTAACTTTTTTATAGACTCAACATATAAATACCTAATCATCAATTTCCTATATCATATTATACCACAAAAAATGATCCTTAAAATATCTATACATATTGTTACTACCATTGTGTTTAGAGAAATTGATGATATAAACATCATCCAATTACTACCATTTTTTCTTTGGTATATATGGAACAAAATGGATCTTCCCAAATTATAGAATTCTATCCTCATACATAATGCTTGTCATCTTCCCATCATTCACAACTATAATTTTCCATTCAAAATTATCATCCTTATTTTGATAAATTTTAATCCATTCCAATAAATATGGTTGGAAAAATAATTTAAAATGTAATTATGTTTCACCATCCTTGATAATTTCTAAAACCAAATTTGATATATCTATGAACACAAGTGATATCCCCATAGGGCATCGTTAGATCTCTCAGGTTTTATGCCAAAACAAATTTATGAAATCCAAACTATGCTACTCAATTAAAAATGTAGTATGAGGTATTTTTCTGGTTTTACCCACATTGACCATTAATTATTTTGATTAGGATTTTTAAAATATTAAATTTTATCAAATTTGAAAATGATTTGAGAAAATACTTGTATAATTTATTTTAATAAAAAAATGAAAACAAAGGAACTAATTGATAGTTATGTAAAAATGGATTTTAAAATCATGTCGGGGTAATGTAATTTTCACGGTTGATTGACATTGGATTTAAAAAAATAAATTTATTCATGATTTTGTGTTGGCATCAAGAATACGTATATACAATGGTTATGGTATCTCCTCCCTAAAGTGACAATACCCTATTTCCCTTGGTTTGATAGTTTAGGATTACACCAAATTTAGTTTTTTCCGATACCGTATTTAAACCTGATTTCCCTTAATGTTGGCAGTGGTCATGCCTCCTTTCGAATAATCAATTTTGAAATTTTAATGTTCTTTTTTATTCAAATATGGATCATCACGATAGAATAAAAAAAGAAGGGGATTGGGATCTAATTGAGGAATTTCACAAACCAAACACATGAATAATTAAAAGAAATAAATCCAATGCGCCTTCCACCTTCGATTACATCACCCTATAATAGATGGTTTTACCTCCTCATCCAAATGATGATAGAAAAATTGGGAAGGAGGAAAGAAAACTAAAACATGAAATAATTAAAGAAATAATTCATTAGATATCGAAGGTTCACTCCAATATATAATTTTTAGCCAAATTATTTTCCACAACCGCTGAAGGCAGGGTCACTATTTATATGCTTCTATTTGGATTTGACTGGACTATGTCATGACTTGTACTTTCGGTACACATCATGTACCATATATCTGTGTTTCCTATTCATTTGTGTGAATCTTCCACAAATCACGTACAATAATTTTCATGTTTGACTCTCATAATGACAAGAACGTATGGAACATGAGGTGTTGTTGTAGGGTATTCATATCCAATGAATCATAAGAAATTATCCTCCAAAATTAGATCTACAATATTTATACATCATCTACTGAAGGTACATGATGTGTACTGGTCATTCACAGTGTGTTCACTCATCACAGCTTGTTCTAGTAGCGCACTGCATCTATGATGAGGTCAAAATGTGTACTCATTGTAAAATATGTGTAACATTGTTTTTATATAATTTCTTGATTCGCTTTTCCCCAAAAAAACCCATTGTCACGCCACATCGCATTACTCGCTGCGCGAAGGGTACGTTCGCTCATATTTTCACGCCCTTTCATTCTATTTCCAAAAATTCGTTGTATCATACCACAAAATATAAAACAAGATAAATTGTCTAATATTTGGAAATAATATTAATTTAACTACACTAATTAATAAAATAAAACATTATAAAATGTATGCATAAATTACCCTGATCAAATCCCCCAACACATTCATTTGACCTTTCCCTCAATGATGAAATCATAACATACTAAAATGGAATTCCACCTTACCCTGAATTAAATTCTGTTTCAATAAAAACAATTTATGAATTGGAAAATTAAATTTTTCAGTGTCACATAGGAAACATTTTCAGAACCTCATTTTTTAAGGAAAAAGTCAACCAAGTATTTTATATTTACGCTTCTAGAATAACCATGTCTTTTCATTTGTCCATTTTCATTTTTCAATTAATTATCTGTATTCATGCCACTTTCAATTAACCACAAATGAATTTTTTTCCTCATTATCATGGTACAAATGTTTATATAATTTAACACAAACCTCAAGAACATGTAACATACCATAGGATTGAACGTCATCTAACATCTCCACTACGTAAAGAATAAATCATAATTAATCATGATGGATTCACCATTTTGAATCAAATGACTCTGAGTCTACAGGGTTTGTAGGTAAATGATGTAAAAATTAACAATCAAAAAGGAGGTTTGACTCTAATTAAGTTTTCATAATAAAAACAATATAATCTCAAAAAGATGTCTCCCTTTACAAATTTCATCTCTCTTCTCCCCCCACCCCCCAATATCAATGTGAGATCATGATAAATGTGAGTTCAGTGAATGAATCAACCACTCTTTGTATTTTCTTCATAACTATTTTTTTCATTTTTTCAATTTTGTAGAAAGAGAGGTGAATAGTAATATAAACTAAAATGCTTTATGTTCTTCACCAGATTATAATAAAAAACCCAATAGTAGAATATCCACATGGAAGTATCCTAGTACACTAATAAGAATACCTCCCCCACATGTATTCTTTTCAATATCACAAAACAAGTTAAAGGAATGGAGGAATTGATAGAATATACTTGTAACATGGCTCAATTCCAAAAAAGTAAATTCATGGCTTATACAAGATAAAAAAGGATTAATTCAAGGTGGGCCTCTAGATAAGGGATAAAAAAATAATGACTCTATATTTTTAAATGTTATTCTCTTCACTCATAGCTTCAATAAGATGTAGTGAATGTTTTAGAATAAAATAGGACAATAATTCTCCAGAAATTTGCATTACAAAGAATAATAAAATATTATATTAGTGGATATCCTGGGAATGAGACAAATGGTTGGGACAATTACTCAAGGAAATTCATAAAAATAATTAAATCAATTAATGAAAACATAAAAAATTCAAATCATGGAAAATTCATAGAAAATTTTCATCTATGATGAGTAACATTCTCACTAAATAAGGATTTGTAAAATCCTTATCCACAAGATTATCTCTACTAATTATTTTCCACATTATCCTAATTTCAAATTATTGAAAATTAAATATAACATCATGGCATGGTAAATATTCTAGGTAGTTTCACGTCTCCTATAACATTTTTAGTAATGAATGATTCAAGTGCTGGCATGAAATTGAAAATTAATGCTCTAAAACTACTGAAAAGTGGGTAATTGAAATTCATTGAATTTAAAAGCTTACTACCCTTTAAAATCGATGTGTTAACTTGGGATGTGCAGGTATAGTCTTCTCTAGGATCATGACGTGTACTCAACCATCATGACGTGTACTATTGTTGCATCATATATTTTTTCCTTTTTCTACTTTCTACTAACTTGAGTCTTGATGGTCCTGCAAATCAGTAATAAATAGGCTAAATCAAAGGCCATTATCAATGAATTTTAAAACATTTGGAGCTAGAGCAAGTGAAACTTTAAAAAATAAATCAAATAAAGAAAAAAAATCAAGAAGCATCCTGGAAGCACTTTTGTTTAGGGTAATTGGCTCAAACTTACCTATTTTAGTTCGAGATCATGTGATAGATGAATAAAAATTATGTACCTCTTCAGGTCATAGGATTTTCCTCGGTTTTGTTCTATTACATATGTTGGTCGTTGTTCTTCTTCTTTAAATAACCTAATTCTTCCTAATGGTAGTGCCTTCTTGACCTCCATCGAACCGACCCACCATTTATTTCACAATCTTGATGAACTAAATGGATGTTCATGTACCATCCATACATGTTGACCTCTCTTGAATGTAGTGGATTCTATTTCTCCATCGGTGCCATAAATCTTTTTATTTAGCTTCTCTTCCTTCTTTAGTTGAGAATACTCTTTCACAACGTCCTCTAACTCATGTACATATTCAATCTTAGAAAAATCCATTACATTAGATGTCTCTATTTTTAATAACTCATCATCCTACAAAAAATCCTAGATTTTCATTTCGTGGTGGATGTTGAAACTCAATTGATCACTTATGACTCTCAGACAGAGTTCTCCATTTTGAACATCGATTAGCATATGCCCTGTGGATAAAAATGGTCTTCACAAATTATGTGGTGGCCTTTTCACATCTATAATCAGCACTAGGAAGTTGATAGGGATGTATAATTTTTTGAATTTGATCAGTACATCTTTGATGACTCCTTGTGGAAATTTTATTATTGAGTTTGCTAGTTGAAGTAAAAGTATTTTGGGATTCAGGACTTCTAGTCCCAAAATCTTTAATTTCATTTACGACATGAAATTGACACTCAAACCTAAGTCACACAATGAATTCCCATATTTTATAGCTCAAAGAAATATGGGAATTGGAAAGCTAATAGGATTTCTTTGATATTGAGTCAGGTCAATTGAAACCACTTCTAAACACTCTCGTGTGAGTGGGATAGTGCCAATCTATTACAACTTCTTATTGTTTCTTACCAATTCATTCATGAATTTTTCAAATGTCATAATTTTAACAAGATCTTCAGAAAAACGTATATTAATATGAAATTTTTAAAAAAATTCAAGAAACATACCTCTCTTCACAATGTTCATTGTTGTGCCTTCCTCTCTTTAAAATGCATCATTTGTTTTTACAGAGGTGACTCTTCTTCTTCTTCTTCTTCTTCTTCTTATTCTTCTACTTTTTCTTTTCTCATTTTAATGTCCTCCTCTCTTTCTTCCACCGGTGGTCGTCTTGAAAACTATATTCCCCTACTTTTTTACTTCCCACTTCTAACTCTATAGTGTTAAAATATTCACATGGGTTTTCTTCAGTGAATCCTAGAATATCTCCTCTTTCTCTTTGTCTCTAAGTGTCTCTGCAATTTTTCCAACTTGACAATGAAAATTTTAAAATACTACCTTTTGATATGATGCTTTTTCTATTATCTCCATGTATGTAACCCTAGAAGCAGTCACAAATATTTCATGTCTCTCCTACCATGAATGGACCTGGCACATCAATGTAGGACCTTGAAATGTATAATCTTGGTACCATTGCGGTCTTTTTTTATCACCTTTACCTTTATGTTGTTGTAGTTTCTTTCCCTAAAATTGATTTCATCAATGGTAATCAGCATAATTGGAATATTCTATATGTGTACCTTGGGGGTTTGATTGATGTCCCATTATGATGTCCATCTTCGTGGTAAGTGAAATCAGTTGTGCTGCCATCTAGTCATTATTGTTCATTTCATGGATGCCTTTCCTCTACATTACTTTGTCTTTCCATTGGAAATTAATACTCACCATATTATCAAGCGGTTTAAACCATACATTAGTTGAAGTTCCCATTTAGGATCCTCCAGTTATAGAATTAAGAATTGATCTTTTTTATTGTGAAAAAAACCTTATAGAATGTTTTAATTAGTAAGAAAATGTATATACCATGATGTGGGGACTTTTGTGTCATGTCTTAGTATCGTTCCCATGTAGAGTTCAATTATTCGTCTTGAAATTGAGAAATGTTCAAAAAATTTACCCATATATCCAATGACATTGAAGGTAGATAAAATTGGGTGTGAATGTTCCTATCCATATCATCCCATTTTATGATGGAATTTGTAGGAAGGCATTGAATATAGTCTCGAGCATGATCCAGTAAAGAAAAATATGAAAAGAAGAAGTCTTTCCACATCACATAAAATATTTGAAAATTGAAATGTGTCATAGTTCTCGAGGAAATATCACCAATTTTTTTCATAACTTCATGTGTAATTATGGTTAATTTTACAGTGATTGTGTTCATCGAAATTATGTTGGTCTTGATATCAAAATTATTTGCAGCAATAGGGTTCCTAGGATGCTCAGTTTCAATTCAGTATTAGATTGATTCCCATTGTTTGCAAGCATCTGTAGTCTTTGATCTATTTGAATAATTATAGTTTTCTCCCTATCCATTTCTCTATCGTCCTTGAACTCCAAGATTGGTTAAAAATGATGCACTATGTCATTGATTTCTTTCTCCATGGACCATGTGTTGTAATTTTGGATTAAAAATATGAAACTCAAATCATGAACACACCAAGCGTAAATAGTGTAACTGAAATAAACAAACAAAATTAATAAACATTAATTCCTAAAACTAAAAAGCTTCCATCACTAGAAATGGATCCATTTTGATATCCCCAAAGGGTGTTTTTAGTAACCTCCAAGATCTGGGCGCCGCCCAAAGGTGCCTTGAACCAAGTTGTTCATGTGACATCAAGAGCATTTACCCTGATGCTAGAGGCTTCAGACTAGCAGTGAGGGCCAAGGTTTGATTTTAGGGAAACTATTCCCAAATTGTAAAAGTATACACAATGGAAAACAAAATAGTAAACAAAAATGGAAGCAGTAATATTGTATAATAGATGTAAACAATGGAATATTGATAGTAATAAAAAAATTAGAGCATATATATATAAATGATGCATGTCACATGAATCTAGGAAATAATCCAAACAAGTCACAATTCTAGAAATATAATATGGAAACTGAAGTATAGAAATAGTAAACTCCAACAGAATCACAAGCCCCAGCTTGGTCTCATGCTCTCCATCTCTTATAGCAATCAAGTACCTAATTATGAAGGGAACATTCCATTATATATACATGCAACCATATAATATATTTTTGTCCAAAAGCATGAACTAAACAAAGTGTGAGAAAAATCCCTATAGGAAACCACCAAAATATATGTGCCTAAATGTCAGTGAATATATATATCCGACAATATTTAAAATGTAGCAATAAATAAGGAAGTACTCAAAAGTAAACAAATCTATAGTTTTCTAGTACATTCATTTGCAATTATTATTTATTCATTGAATCTTATAATCACCAGGATGTACCCTAAGCTATGTTTCCACTATTAATGTAACAAAATATATGTCTCTAATGACCATCTAAATAAAACTATTATGATATATTCCAATCTTGTGCTTTGGATTGGAATACTCATCAAAATCATTCAATTATTCAATAATAACCCATTTGATAAAGTTCTCATGGCCTAATACACTAGGTATATCCAAAAAATAACTCATTTAATCACGTCCCTCTGGGTATATCTCTTGGTCTAACCCCCATAGTATAATATAACACTAATCTTTTACAAACGACTAGTTGATAAGATCACATTGTCAATACCACTTTGTCAAAATAACATCAATTATTTAAAAACGATCGACTGGGTAGCTCCCATAGTCTATACCCCTAGGTCGATGACCACCTGGAAGCTCTCACAGTAAATACATATGAGTCAAAAATACAATAAAACATACATAAGTTACCCCACATTGAGAATCTATCACAATCAAATTCCCCTAGGAAAAACATCTAAAATGCATATCACATTCCTCTCAAACAATCGGTAACTCTATCCTAACAACATAGGGAATGGAATACAAGGAAATATTAAGATGAATTTTATAAAAAAATCATAATAAATCAAACATGGGAAATTCTCCCATGGGGTGTCCCGTAACTTGGTACCTAACCTCGCGCATAATCAAAAACCCATTATCAATCAATCAAACCATAACTGGTAATAAACAGGGTTTAATTCCAAAACACAAAATACCCCCAAACAATGTTATGTGGAACTTTTACCATATATAAATCAATAAAACACAATTAAAGGACCAAACCACCTACCTCAATGTCATACAATCAATACTCTTGAACATCGACCCTTGAATCTGCCCTGATCGGTGTAGATCTACAAAAAGGATAAAATGTTCAACCTTGAATCGGCCTAGATTGGTGTATATTGGGTACACGATGTGTACTGAGGAGTACATGGCATGTAAAAAAAACCTCATTTATTCCTTTTTCCTCAAAAAACAACCCAAAATCAAGATCCCTAACAAAAATGTAGATCTGGGTTCTTACAAACATCCCCCTTAAATAAAATCATCCTTGAATTTCCCTTACATGTTTGGTGAAGAAGAATCTGTGAAAAAATCGGGCCGATGTGATCATGCATTGGCCTCCCACTACCATGTCTCATCTGTACTCACCTGTGCTACCATAGGAACCATACCAAAGGAACATATCGTCCATGTAGAACCTTCATTCTAAGATTCTCAATATGAATAGGGTGCTCCTTGAAGGATGCATCGACCTCCAACTCAACCTCCTTGGGTTGAGAAGCATGTGATGGGTCTGAAAAGTAACATCATAACTGAGAAATATATAATATTTCGTGCATATCCTGGTACCTCTATGGTAACTAAAATAGATCGGAAAACGACTTGACTCTGTCCAAAAACCTCATTTGGACTGACGTAACTCAGTGAATGCTTCCCCTGTATCCTAATCCTCTTGTTTCTCAACCTCATTGTGACAAGTACAAAAACCCGATCTTTGACCTCGAACTAGAGAGTTCATCTCCATCGATCTATTGAGACTTTGCAGTAACCATCTTCTTCAAAATTAACTCCACCTGCTCAGTGGTCTCTTAAACAAGACGATGTCAGAGCATAACTTCATGTCCAACCTCCATCCAATATAGTGGTGATTGACTAATCCTACCGTACAAATCCTCATAATGTTCCATATAAATCATTTATTGAAAACTATTATTGTATAAAAACTCCACTAGGGGTATGTGTCTCTCCCAAAATCCCCCGAAATCCAGGATGCATGCTCAAAGGATGTGCTCTATAACTAGAATCATGTGCTAGGACTTGACATCTGTTTGGGGATGGTAAGGTGTACTCTGAAGTACCTATACACCAAAAGCCCTTGGAAGTCCCTTCTAGAAACATGAAATAAATTTGGCATCCCTTTATGAAACTATAGAGTATGGAACCCCATGAAAACATAACATATCTCAGATGTACAAATTTATATCTCATCAACACTAAAGGTTCCCTTTATTGGAAGAAGGGTGAAACCTTTGTGATCCTATCGATAACAACCCAAACCACATCATTTCCTCACGCCAATATCTGTAACCCTATCATCAAATCCATCGCAACATCATTCCACTTCCCCTTAGAGATGGGTAATTGTTGTAATAGACCTGTCTTTCACTGATACTCATCCTTCACGTTCTAAGAGGTGGAACAAATCATAACAAAACCTACAAAATCCCTCTTTATACCCGACTACCAATATTGATGATGTTAATCTCGATACATCTTGGTGAGACCATGATGAACTACCCATACTAAGGCTTAAAAATCTCACATAAAAACCACTTGTATGTCTACTAACACCCATACGCACCCATGAAAATTCAAAACCTTGTATTCTTCTAGGGTCCTCCCATGATTTGGGTCCCAACCTGTCACACTCATTTATAGGTCTAGGCCTTCGGAATATCATAGCTTCCTCATTCGCACTCAATACAGTAGAGTAGATATAATAGGTATAGAAAAAATAAACGTATACCCATGTCTATTGTGCACCTCCAAATGCATCTCAGAGAACATATCCATAAGCTACTACTCACTTTTGACCAACTAAAATCGCTGTATTTGGTTCCTCTAGCTCAACACATCAGCCACTGCATTGCCTTTCCCAGGCATGTGGGAATGGTCAATGTCAATGGACTGAAGGTACTCAACCCACCTTCATTGTCTCAAATTCAGATAACACTGAGTAAATATATAATCAAGTATTTTTTGGCCATTTTATACCACAAAATACTAACCAAAAAGATACTATTTCCAACTACACAAAGCTTGCACTACCGCAGCTAACTCAGGATTGGGCGTCAATAATTCCTCTCATGTGGCCTCAACTACCGAGACCTGTATGCAACGACTTCTTCCCATGCCTAAGCACTTCTCCCTGCCCGATAAGAGATGCATCATAATAAATTATGTAACTCCTTCCAAGTTCCATTAAAATTTGTATTGGTGCTGAAGTCAATCTTCGTTTCATCTCATGAAAAGCTGAATCATAGGAATATGTCCACAAGTACTTATTACCCTTCTTAGATAGGCCCATCAGTGGCTTTTCTAAGTGTGAAATGTACTATATAATGTGTTAGTAGTAACCAGCCAGCCAAAAAAACATTGTACCACAAACACATTTTCTGGATACTCCTATGAAACTACTACTCTCACATTGTCTAGGTATATTGATACACCGATCTCCGAGATGACATGACCCAATATGTGAATCTATTCCATCAAAAAGTGTAATTTTGATACTATAACATACAATTGATTCCCTCTCATTGTACTAAATACGATCTCAATAAGGATGGAATGGTCTTGTCGAGTGTGAGAGTACACCAAGATATCATCCATGAAGACTACCACAAAAGAATCCAAATAAGGATGGAACACTCAATTCATCATAGCCCTAAAAACTGACGGCGTGTTCGTTAGACCGAAGGGAATAACAAAATACTCATATAGACCATACCATCTCTGAAAGTTTGTAAGAGGTATATCTGATTGTATAACGTGAAACTAATGACAACCAGGTCTCATGTCAATCTGTGAGAACACCTGGGCTCCATGAATCTGATCAAAGAGACCATTAATCCTTTTCAAGGGATATTGGTTCTTGACTGACAACTAGTTTAGATTCTGATCATCCATACAATTTTTGAGGGTACAATTCACCTTCTTCGCAAAAAATATAGGAAAACCCCAACGAGAAGTATTGGGTTGGATAATAACATTTTCTTGCAACTCCAATAACTGATTCGTGAGCTCATGTAACTCTAGAGTTACCATCCTATAAGGGGTAATGGACACTGAAGCCACTTCTGGAACAAGATCAATAGAGAAATCCACTTATCCCTTAGGAGGAAAACATAAAAAATCATTTGAAAGACAACTCTGAAATGATCCACCACTGGAGGAAAGTCTATCTATAAAGTCCCCATGTCATCCAGATATAAATTAGAAATATGGGTTGCAATTCCTCCCAACACTTGCTACTCATGTTCCGAACTACTCACATCGACATCCCATTCATCCTTATATAGAAAAGACCCACCCTTTAGTGATATGAAACTCACCCGGCGGTGATAGATGTCAAAAAAGGCATGAAAGGAGAACAACCAATACATTCCAAGAATTACATCGAATCCTATCATCTATAAGACATAAAGGTCCCACAAGAAGTGTCATGCACCAACCTTAAGAGGGAACTCCTTTCACTGACATACACTATTCATCCTAACCCGCAACATATTTTCTAGAATCATAACATCATCAGAAGTTTTGATGCATAGCCTGAGGAACTCCACAATGGAAATAGATATAAAACTATGGGAATACCCTATATCAAAAAGGGTAGAAGATATAACTGAGAAAAATAGAATTGTACCTCTAATCGTAAAGGTTATGGGATCCTACTCCTATTGGGTCAGCTCCATCGGAAAAGTCTAACCTGTACAGCACCCCTATGACCCTACCTGACTACCCTGAGCTATTTCACCCTGTTGTCGCCTAAAACATATTTCCTTGATACCATGTCCATGACTACCTCCACAATATGAATGGACTAATGAACTCTAGTTCCCTGAATAATGAGAAACTATGGGTCTTACTCCTGAATGTGTAGTCACAAAAGATCCCATCTCACTCACTACTGGGGAGAACATTTGGAAAAAAACACAGATGATACCCCATCTTTCTATAATATCATTACTTAATTGGGTCTATCGAGAACTGCAGTCTACTGTTCCCACTCATTCCACACTAGTAGCACACCACTCAGCTACCTTAAGTAACATTTCATGAAAAATCCATGTGGCACTTCCAAATATCGGTCGAAAGAGTACTGACCCTGGATGCTAAACCACCCTAGCTTGCAACTCCCAACTCCCTCAAATTTCACTCGGTAATAAGAATCTGATTTACTATAGAATTCACTAAAGACAGTCTAAAAACATTCACCTACAATATAATGGAGTACCTAGGACCATTCTCAAATCACATAACCAGTGATAACTCATTACTTTCCAGAACAAGTGTGAAGCATTGAAGCTATGTAAAGAGAGAAGAGTAGTCCATCACTGAAAGAGTGCCCTGCTCCAAATTCATGGACTCCCAGGCTCAGTTGGCCCTCAACGTATCGGGGTAGAATTAGTCATAGAAGGTCCCCTAAAACTCATCCCAAGACATATCCTGATGAAGTCCCACATGTGAGATAACATCCCACTATCTCTTGGTGGAACCACAAAGCATGTAAGTTGCAAGCTTCACCCTCCTCTCCAGAGGCATCTCCAGATACTTAGAGATTTCAAGAGTGGAATCCAACCATGATTATTCAGACTATGGTCTTCCATCCCCTTAAAAATTGGGAGGATGAGGCTTCTGGAACACCCACGTCCACTCTTCTATAGTCGGGGGAGGATGTGGTGCTCCTAGAAAATATTGCATCATTTTCATAAAGCCATCATGGAATAGTGCATCAGCACTTGTGTTTGTCATAAAAATAGGTTCCATGACAAGCATGACGGGTGGATCTACTGGTAGTCCCTAATCTACCATTTCTGGTGTTTGAACATCGGCCTATAACTGGGGTACAACTAGATGAAATATTTGTGGCATGACTCTCCAAGGTCAAGAGCACACCTCAGTAATAGATTATCTACGATAGTAACTTATAAGGGCTAGAAAAAAACACGATAAGGAAATAATTGATGTTTTACAAAAGAGGGTTACACATCGTGTATAACCATTACACAATGTGTTTCCTTAATATTTTAACATGGCCATGTAACCATGTCAACCTGGTCATATCACACCCCATACACACAGCATGTTCCTCCTGAGACACAACAAGTACATGAATATTCCCTCCTACCCAAGTACTCTAATACGACTAGAACTACACATTTTTTCAATGTAACACTACATTGAGTGTTCACCTGAGACGCGACATGTACTAATTTATTTTCATCCATCCATGTTATTAGTCAAACGTCCGGACACACGGTCCACTATTTCATGATGTGTAATCCAAGTACATGGTGTGTTTTACCAAATCATTATCAAACCAATTTCTCTTCTCACATAGTCAGTCACATGGTCAACCAGTACATGGCATGCACCTATAGTACACAGTGTGTAATTAAGAAATGTTATTTCATCCAAAAGAGAAGAACACATAGAATTTGTTCAAAACATCACACACCGTGTTGTTTGGGATTCTAGATAGTAAGCCTCTAAAACTTCTCTAAAACCCATAAAATCATAAAATATTCCTATGCCTTTTCATTTTAAAATCCATGAGATCTCATACCCATGTAAATAAATGTTTTACATCCTTATTCAGGTCATATCCAAACAGAGTTCAATTAAATATTAAACATGAACTACCAAATTCTGATCCAAGAGGGCCTTATACACGGGTTATATACTCACGAGCATAGCTTATTACTAACTACCCATTCCTTTCTATCCTCATATATTGGATCCAAATAGTAAGGTAATGTTGAAAAGAATTCCTTTGATACCACTTTTTAATGTCCATGATCCATGTGTCGCCCAAAGGTCCCTCAAAACGAGTCGGTCACATGACCTAAAGTGCATTTCCCCTAACGCGAGAGGCGGCCAACTAGAAGTGACAGATAAGGTGTGATGTTGGGGAAACTATTCCCTCATTGGTATAGTATACATAGTGGAACAAAAAATAATAAACAATAAAAGAAGATGTTATACCATACAATAGAAGTAAATAGTGGAAGACTGATGGTAATAAAACATTTGGATTATATATATATATATAAAAATTATTTATTTCACATGTATTTTGGAATGAATACAAACAAGTCACAATGCTGGAAATACAATATGGAAACCAAAGTATAGACACAGTAAACTCCAACATCCTCACAAGCCTCAGCTTGGTCCCATTCTCTTTAGCTCATATTGCAAACATGTACGTGATGAAGAAGGTTGCTTTTACTTATCTATACCTGCAACCACATAATCTGTTTGGGTCAAAAATCATGACCCAAATAGGTTGTGAGACAAATCAAAGTAAGAAACCACCAAAATATCTGCACATAATTGTTAGTGAATTTATTTATTGCACCCAGTATGAAAAATGATGTGATAAACTCAGAAGTACTCAAAAGTAAACAATCCTACAGTTTTCAATTACATTCATTTACAATTATTATTCATTAATTGAAGCATATAAACCTTTTTATCTAGACTATAATATGTATCCATGTGAATGTAAAAAAAAATTAGATGTATCAAACTACCATCTAAACAAAACAAGTAAGATCGTGTCCAAGATTGTGGTTTGTCTTAGCAGACTCTTCACAATCATTCAATTATTCAATAACGACCCTTTTGGGAATTTTCTCATAACCTAATCCTCCTTGACTAACATAACAATAATTCATTTAATAATTTCCCTATGGATATCTCTTATGGTATAACCCCTCTTGTCTAACATAGCATGAATCATTTAAAAATGACCACCTGGGTAGCTCACACGGTCAATACCCCTTTATCAACATAGCATCAATAAATTATAATTTACCATCTGGGCAGCTCTCATGTTATAAACCCTTAGTTAGATGAAAAGATGGAACCACTCACAGTCAATACCTATAGGTCAACATAATAGTAAAATAGACATAAATGATCCTACCTCGGGAAGCTCTCACAGTCAAATTCCCCTCATATTAACTTTCCTAATGCATATCACAGGCATGTCAAACAATCAGTAACACCATTAGAACAACACAAGGCTTGGAAAATAGGGAATTCAAAATAGTAATTATAAGCCAAACATCCATAATCAATAAAACAGGGAAACGCACCTATGGGGTGTCCCATAAATAGGTACCTAACCTCACACATAATCAACAACCCTTCATCAATCAATCATACCATAACAAGTAACAATCATGGTTTTATTCTAAAACATGAAATATCCCAAACATGATAATGTTTCACTTTATGTATATATAATCCAGGAAAATACAACGAAAAGCACAAACCACAAACCTCGGTCACCTATGATCAAAACTCTTGAACGTCAGCCCTTGAATCTGCCCAGATCAGTGTATATCTACAATAAGGTGAAAAACGTTCAACCTTGAACAACTCACTAGATAGGAATAATCATGAAGAATGACTCAACGGTTTTTTATAACTCCCTAGTGGGATTCCAACACACCTGATGACGTCTCAATAAGATATCAGATAGAGAATCAGGAGGGGTTTAGAGTTCGTCAGCCCTTCTGTCAAGCTCCTATATGAAACACGGGAAGAAGAAGGTGTTTCTGAAGATGAGATGTGACCCTACTCTAATTTAACAAATAAAACGAAATCTACATGTTGTGTTCATATAATGTACATCACTTTTAGTATCTTTAATGATCCCATGCCTTAAGCTATCTTTCAGGTCACCACACGACCATGTACTCTGTCGTTACATGGCTAGTACGCGGATGTACGCGACATCTGGGTACACATCGTGTACTCAGGAGTACATGGAATGTAAAAAGAAAAAACCCATTTCTAAATTTTTCCTAAAAAAACCTAAATCATGTTCCATAACTAAAATGAAGATTCGGGCTCTTACAGTATTACTCCTCTACAGTTCTATACAAAACCAAATTTATGAAATCCAAACTATGATATTCAATTAAAAATGATGTATAAGGTATGTTTGGTGTTAATCCCAAAAAGATGGTGAATTATTCTGATTAGGATTTTGAAAATATTCAATTATATCACATTGTTGAAAGTGGTGAGAAATGACTTTTCTAATTGTTTTTAGTAAAGAAAAGTGAAAAAAATCAAAAGATTGATTGGTTTATGAATACAAATTTTAAAATCGTGTTATGGTAATATAATTTCTCAATTTGGGTGAAATTGGATTTAAAAAAATTGATTGATTCATGATATGGTATTGGTGTCAAGACGATGTATATCCGATGGTCATGGTATCTCCTCCTCAATTTTTCAATAACATATTTCCCATGGTCTAATAGGTTATAATTTCACAGAATTATGTTTGACCTGATACCATATTTAAACATGGTTTCTCATAATTTTGACAGCGGTTAGGTCTCCATTAGGGTTAAGAGTTGGGAAATTTTAATGTTCTTTTTTTATTCGAATATTGATGGTCATGATAAAAGAAAAAAAGGATTTGAAGTTGATTGATGATATTCCACAAACCAAACAAATGAATAATTAATATGAATAAATCTAATGCACCATCCCCCATTGATTACATCAACATGGCACATGTGGGTTTACCCCCTCATCCTAATGATGTGATAATAAGAGGGAATGAGGAAATAAAATAAAAAAATGAAGTAAATAAAGAAATAGTTTTGGAGATGTCACAGCTTTGCTACATGCTTTGATTTTTGGATGAATTGGTTTCTCCAATAGCTGTAGGAAAGATTTCTTATTATTGGATTCAAATTGGCTATGTCCCACCTCCATCACGACATGTACTTGTGGTACACATCGTGTACCCCCGATCTGTGTTGCCTTCATGTCAGCCTGAATCTTCTACATATTACATACATTATTTTTTATGATTCACTCTCATCACATTGTTTACTTATGGTACACAGTGTTTTTTTATTTATCTTCTTATCCCATGAATTTTGACAGAATCTCCTCCAAAATTTGATCTCTAAAATTTTCATGTCGTGTACTGAAGGTACACGGCATGTACTGGTCATTCATAGTCTGTTCACTCTTCAAGGATTGTTCTAGTAGTGGCATGCCTCTCTGGTGTCATGTGGCTATGATTTTCTCAAAGTGAAAAGAGTATTAATGCTCATATTTTCACCACATTTAATTCCTTTTCCAAAAATCATTGCATACTACCAAACAATATATAACGCAACAAATTTTCCAACATTTGGCAAGAATAATCATTTAAATACAAAAATTAATACATTAAAACATTCTAAAATGTATGCATGAAATACACTTGTCATTAATATCCCTTTAAACCTCATTTTGTTTTGAACCCCACGATCATTCCATCTCAATATATCGGCTACCTTATTTTCCTTCCATGGGCGATAGTGTACTGAAAAATCATAATCCATGAGTAGATCAAGCAATATAATTTTCCTCTTGTTGAGTTCGTTATATAAGAAGATGTATTTCAAACTCATGTGATTTATATATATCTCACATCCTTTACCATGGAGATACTGTCTCCATATTTTAAGTGAAAAGAATATATCTACTAACTCAAGACATTATTTGGATAGTTCTACTTATGAGTACATAATTTCATTGATTCCTAAGCAATAACACTGTCATAACGATACAACCATGTCCATTCTTTGATACATAACTATAAATCAGAAATCCACCATTACCTGTTGGTAGATTCCTGACCAGAGAAATCACTAAAAACTACTACAATAAATAAAAAAAAATTACATTATATTTTCCATATGAACATAACACCTTTAAGAAAAATATTGGTTAATGAATTAGATAGTCGGGATAAATTCTGAACCAAACAACGATAGTGACCTTCTATTCCAATGAACCTATGTACATCTGTTAAGTCTATTGGTGTAGGTCATTCTGAGACTAAATTTCTCATTAGAGTATCAAATGAGATTCCATCACTAGATAAAATATGGACATGAATAGAAACTATTTGAAGAAAAAAATTATACATTCAAAACATCCCATATAACACTTTTTTTTATGAGTCTCCAGAACATCCCGTAAGTGGTTCTCATGGTCCTCATATATTTTGAAAAAAATTGAACAAAAAGACATCTAGATATTCCTTGAAAACTCTACTAATTAGATCTATAAAAATAAAGGTTGCATTTTTCAGTCCAAATGGATCTATTGTAAACTCATAATGACAATACCTGGTTCAAAATGCAGTATTTAGAATATCTTCCTTCCTCACACGCAATTGATGATATCCAGATTAAGGATCAATCTTCAAAAAATATTGAGCTATGTGATGTTGATCAAATAAATATTTAATAAGAGTAAACATATACATGTTCATTGTTATAATAGAATTTATGTCTCTACATTCAATCAATAGAATCATGGATCCATATATATTATTGATAAAGAGAATCAGGGCTTCCCATGGGTAATCACTATGGAAAATAAATCATTTTTATTACTGAACACCCCTAGTTTTTCTTCAGCTGCACAAATTAACCAATGTCCATTCTATATGGAGTACTCGATATTGGCCTAACAATAGGGATTAAATCAATAGGAACCTTAGTCTTCTACTCCATAGGATGTAATGGTCAATCCTCAATAAATACATCAAGGTATTCATACACAATAAGTACATCTTAAATTTTAATATTTCTTTCCTCACCAAAAGATTATGTTTTCTCTACCCCAATAAGAATTTAATTTTGTAGCGATACTAGGGGTGGATCTGGATAAGAACCATAAAATGATGTTTCCACTATAAAGAGATGGGATTATATATATTCTCTACAAATTGTATCTTCTATATTCATGCAATATATTTTCACATAAAATTTTGAATTCATGTAACACACCAAGCTTCCACGGTACACTTCTCTTTGAATAATACAGTAGCGTGTGTTGTACCCAACATTGAGTTCTAACACACACCACAACCAATCAAACTAGCCATTATGAATAGTAATACCCACTTTTTGAAATTTTATAAATTTTATCTTTCAAAGTGGACTTCATTTTTGGATTCAGAATATCAAAATTAGCCTAGGGTGAAATTTTTTTTTTCTTTAAACATTCAATTTTTGATGAATTGTGAAAAAACACTGAGTTATAGTTTAAAACCGCTTTTTTTTAAATAATTATTTATTTTATTTAAATTTAATTTAGGTAAAAATAGATACATAATACCTATATAAGTTCAATGTAATTCATTGTAATTAGTTTATAATAATTTTAGATATATAAAAATTTTATTGAACTTTTTGCCGTCTTTTACCCACCTCCTAGGAGAATTTGGAAATTTACATAAAACATAATTTTACCACTTCTATGACTGGAATTTCGAAAATCAAAGAGAAACAGTTAATATCAAGGAGCAAAATTGGGTTCAATGAGATGCAAAATAATTTTTGGTGAATAGTAACTTTTTACTTTTATTTACCCCGGTTAAAAGTAAATAGGGTAATTAAGGGTAAAAATGATATTAATATTACCCTAACACATGTCCTAATTCTATTGGACAAGTTTATATCATCCAAAAAAACCTTAGGAATAAAATATTATCATTTAGGTCTAGTTAGATTAGATTTGGACAGTAATTATTATTTAATTCAAAGAATAGTTAAAAGAGTTAAAATCAATGTTTAATTACTAAAACATTTTTAATATAGGGTAATACATAAGATAAATTCGATTATAAATATTTATTAGAAATATAAAACGATTTCCTACATAATGGTATTTTATTAATAATTTTTATACATTACATAATTTAATTTAATTATGACACAATAATGATGCATTAATTACCTAATTAATGAAATATTAAAATAATTGATATTATAAATATCCAAATAAATGTAATTTGAGACTTTTTAGGAATTCCACTAATTTTATAGGTTAATATGAAATGTTAGTATTGATTTAATTATGTTTTTTCGAAGTATTAATGCTAATATGATTTTCAAAAAAATCAAATACCAAATAGTGTCAAAATTGACATAAAAGAGTTTTTAAAACAAGTATTATATTATTAATTGATATTGTATTCCTAAAAATATAAGGTTCAGTCAAAGGACTTATATCATTATAGGTGTATCATTAATGGACCACTTGGGGTCTCATGGATGTATATAGTATGTTTATTAACTATATAATATAAAAATAAAAAGTGACATGGTTAATGTCAATCTAATTAACTAAGAGATAAAACTAAAAGATAAGGTTAATATAATGACCCAAAACTGTGTAAAATCTATTGGTTGAAAGGATTTCGACCCATCACCACCTTGGACTTTGAATAATACACTTTGGAGCCATTAGAAATGGAATATGAATTTTTTTATAAATTAATACTTTATGTTTTTCCTAGATAGCCCATCCTCCCCCTTATAAAAGGACACCACTTCTAACCAATTATTCAAACCTTCAAAGCCTTTTGGTTCAGACAACCCCTGCCCAAATATTCTCTCAACTTCCCTAACTTCGACCTACAGGCCTTATTTAAGTCAGAAAGCCAACCTAAGGATCCCTTTTGATCAAATGAAATGGAAGATCCCAAAGAAGAGGTAATGTTTTTCACCTCCCTCTTTCAAGATCCTTTCTTCTTCAACTTCTTCTTTCTTTGTTATTAACATTATAAAATATTAACTCTAATATATTATATATATTTTGATGTTATTATAAATATGGTACAACCATATTCAGTATTCTATCCATCCTTTGAATGACATGTCACCATACGTGCATACGTACGGCTTACCGTCTCCACATCGTGGTGTAATTGTTATTCAAAACTTTATTATTTGGATGGGTATAATAATAATGTGTAATTGATGTAAATAATAAATATAACATGATAATTATTATTTATATGTGATATAGCATCAAATTATATATTATTTTAACATCAAAATAATGATATTGTCGCTCGTACGTACGTACGGACTACCCTCTCCACGAACGCGATGAGATTCATTCCCCATCGTATCCATTCAAGTCTAATTCTCATTTGAGGATACAAATAATGTTTAAGGACCTGATATCATTCAGGATATGAATAATATACATCCCATACATAACAAATATGGCTCACATAACAAATAATACAAAGAAAGACGAATTTGTTAACACCCAAAATGATGATAATACTAAGATATTATTAACAAATAAATGTTAAAAGATCATATATGATATCATATTAATGTATATGATTCTTGTATAATTTAGTAACAATTTTTTCACCATTATACAGGAGGTTAATCTACCATCAACTAAGTAAAATTACACGGTAAGGGTTTATTTCACAATCTCTTCATTATCCGAGGTTGTTTATATGTAATTATCTACTAGGACCTCTTTATCATCCACATCCATGTTTCTTAAAAATGTATTTCAAAACATTCTTAATATTTTACAGACTATGGGTTAAAGTCATTTATACCCTTGTTTACTTTTTATAATATTTATATAAAGGAATCTTTCCATCATTTTTCAAAAAAGGTCCTTTTTAACCTTTTCGACAAAATTAAGGTAAGAATGAATTTTTCAAACTTATACGGTGGGTGCGGCTATTTTCTACCATTATAAACTCATCGAAGCCTCCCTTACAAGATTATAAGAATATTTTCAAATTAAATGTTTTATTTTATAAATATTTGACTCTTAAATGTTTTCAAAATAGAAGGATATATTTCTCTAAAAGGTGTTTTGATTTCATCTATGTCAACATCCTTTGATGGATTTTAAGTTTATTTGGAGTTGATTTATTATGATACAAAACATTCATATTGTATTTAAGGTTTTATGATATGTTTGACTGTGGATGTGATATTTTTATTCCATTCATGGTTATGGATAAAATATTGACATTTCGTATGTTAGTTTTAATATGAATGTTTATGATATGTTTAAAACTTTTAATATGAGGAATGTATTGAACATAGAATGTGACGGGTGGATCCTGCTATAGCTCCTTGATGCATCGGTAGGTCTCATGAGACAACTAGACATGGAATCGTCCAAGGCCCTTTCCCAATTTGATTTATGGTTTTGGCCTAGGCCTTAATCATTTTTAGACGTCTTGGAAAAGGCATTGACAAAATGATTCAGAATGTCTGACATTATACATTCCCTCATTATGGAAATAATATTGATGGTTCATGTGGTCATTCGACTAGTAGACTACCCATGATTATGTTTTATTATGGGATTATTTACTCACCTCATATTCTTTCCATAAAAGTATTCATGTTTATTATTGGTAAAGGCATGTGGTTTCAATTATTTACCATGCTTAAAATTTTTGTCATTTTTCACCATATTACTTACCCTTAATGAGCATTTGAGCTCACCCCTTTCTTATGTTTCATTTTCCCAGGATATGAAGAATTTAGTTATGAGTGACTAGCAGGCATAATCTAGGAGGATTGGATGTTTCTAATGAAATATATTTGTGTTGTATTTCTTTTCAAGTTGTAAAGTTAAACTTATGTATGAATCTTGTTTCCAATAATACTAAACGGATTCATCTTTAGAGGCATGATTTCCTTATGATCATGTCAATGTTATGTATCAATGCACCGACTCTGGGTAACTGGGTTCGGGGTGTTTCAATTCCAATCAACACATATTATTATATCAAAATAAACCATAGGTATGACTATATGGATGAAAACAAAATAAAATTTTTTGTGATATAAAGGGGTCTGAACAACACACCTTTGTTGCAATGATAATTCCCTTATGAGTTTTTACTGAACATTACATTACTAACTCAAATGGGAAAAGTATATTTTTCTTGGAAAACAAGGATGATATAAAAGAATGAAATGATAATAAATCAAATAAATCATTTCTTGTGTTCTATGAAACAATTATATTGCTTTCCAGTACATCATTAGGATCTTTATCCTCTGCAATTGTGATCAAATAATCTTGGAATTTTCCATGGAAAGTTTCCATGATGATGTGGACATCCATTTTCATAGTGTCCCATCTCACTATAGTTGTATAATTTACCCTTGGTTGAATCTTTATATCCCTAAAAATCACAAGTTTTGTGGCCTTTTCATTAACCCTTAAAACATACTCTATTTACTCTTAATTAAGAATCATGTTTTTTCATTCCACAATTATAACATGTGGGAAAATTCCATTTATCCATTCTTTTCTCTTCCACCCACTTTCTGTCTTGTTTTCAGTTAATGTCATAACACATAAATAATTATTTCTCCATATTGATATTTCATGATACTGTATCATCATGTGATGAGAAATTTTGGAAGATTAGTCACCTTAGGGGGAATGGTTTTAACCAATCAATGAATTAATTAATAATGCTTCATGGATAACCTATATAGTCCATGACATGTATCGACAACCTATTAAAGTTGGAATCATACTCGTCTATGGTTTATTCTACATTATGTCTTATACTCAATAACCGTATCTCTATATTTGTTTGTTGTTAAGGAGTGAAATATTTTTCCATGATAATACACTTAAAATTTTTCCATTCTATAATTGAAATATCTTTCTCCTCATTCATGTTTTGAATTAACGACCACCACTCATCTGCATCTCCCGAGAGACGATAAAATTCCATGATAACCATATCCATTTTGTTACTTCCTAATGAGAGAAATAATATCCCTATGTAAAAAATGAACTAATCATATATATATGGATTTTTATTCCCATTGAATGATGGAGTTTGGTGTATCATGAAGTATCCTAACACTATTTCTCTAAATTCTGGATAATGATGCTCTGTATGGGTAATGTTATTATTCATAACTGGTGTCTTCTATCCCAATATTGTAATAAATTTCTTTGGACCTTTCGCATGCCTAGAAACAACATAATTATCTAGAATAGCATGAAAATATCTATATGGGAATTGTGTGTTGATACAGTTGCCATTCCATCCACATGTTACCATTTATAAATAATAGCATATATAATATTAGGTTATGAATCATAATGCATAATTTAAAACTATCAATCTGCTTCACAAAAATTGGAAATTAATGCATATCAAAAATTATAATCCTAACCATCATTCCTTTGGGAGTATATTTATTTTTAAATACATTATAATGTTTTTAAAAAAATGTTATTTATCATAAGAATATCCCATGTAGTGTCAAACTAGGTACGTAGTTCAGCCCGTTTTCATGTGCCAGGTTATGCCGAGTCAGGCCTGACACACCTTATCAGAGTTATTACCCCTATGTACATTTTTTCTAGAACCATGTACACATGTTGTATCCATACGGGGACATATTTTTATTATGACCCACATAATATCCATAATCCAAAAATTCTAAGACATTCTTATATGATTATCCTTAATATATCTCTTAGGTATATATTCCCTAATATATTTTCTCTAAATGTATATTATAATGATTCTAATAAACATATTCTAATACCAACTGTTAGGACCCAAACCCCCCTTTTTTGGAGACATTACATTACATTATTACATTGTTACTATGAACAAGTTTTCCTATCCTTATGGACCAATTAATTTAGTTGTTTTGGAAAACTAGATACAAACATAAGTTTTATATTATTACATTAAAGGAAAAAACATAGGATATTATTGGGAAAATCCATATTCTTTGGGGAAGAAGGTTTTGGTGGTTGTGATGAACCCAAAGGTCTTCAATGAGTTCAGAAGGTTGATACAAGACTTTTCAGACCCCTCAAATACCAATGGGCTGATTCCTTTGGGAGATTTTGGTGTGAGTGGTGGTCCGGATCAGATGTGAGTGGAAACCTAGATGTAGGGGGTTGAAATAGACATCAAACGAGATTTGGATGTTGAGTTGAATGCGGTTGCATCTCTCGTTGGTGAGGTGATGCATCTGGGTTATCCTGATAAGGTAAGGCATAGGCATGATAAGGGTCTGATCCTCCTATCTAGTGAGGGTAGGAAGTGTGACTCTGACTTGATGCCTCAGAGTTTTATATAGTAGAGAAACAACTTTCCAGTGTTGTAATAGGTGAATGGGAACCTTGATCCTAATAATTCGATCGATGCTAATGAGACCTATTTTAATGAACCCATTGGGGAGGAAACTAGTCATTCAGTAGGTGAGGATGTTAGGCCGAGAAGATATAAGAGTAATAGGAGGATAATAAGGAAGGATTATTCCTCTATACTTCATCCTTCAGATACATGATCTTCCAAAAAGACCATCGATAGGTATACAGGAACAGAGGCTATGTGTAACACGGCCCTGGAATTATTTTTGAGTTTTGAAGAAGAGGTGGTTGATCAGGTCTTCCTTCTTAATGAGACAGAGGAGGAGGATGTGAAGATGACGGGTATGTCGATATGGGTGATGCTGAATGGGGAACAATACTCTCGTATTTACAATCAGGATCTAATCTGGGTTGTGGGATTCAATAAATTGAGGATCAACCTTGAGGAGTACTTGAATTCCTCAGATCAGATGGCATATGAATTTGAAAATCTGATGGTGAGTGAACCTAGAATTCAGGTAAATTCTATCTCATGGAAATTTTGTATAGAATCAGCATCTAGTAAGCTCATCGTTCTTTTCAATAGTTCTGGTTAATGTAAAGGAGGTTATCGATTGGTTTGGGTACTCTCTTCATGGTTCTACTTTATATGGGGTTCAAAGCATCTCCTCTCCACTGGTTCATGCCATTTAGACTTGGTTTTCTAATAGGATATAGTTATGCCATCGGTTCCATGCCTATTCATATGGACACGGGACTTCTTTTCATGTGTTCATGCATTGGTAAAGGTTTTCCATCATGATGTATGTCTAGGAAGGGGAAGAACATATTGTTTTGTCCTAGTTTTGTTATGTTGTTTCTATTTTAGTTCTCATTTCTGGGATTTCTCACTTTCTATTCAAAAATTTATTTGATAATAAAAAAGTAATATTCAGTCAATAAACATACATAACTCCAAGATTATCCCTACAAGTCATTCATAATATACATATTCGCATCTTGGGGAAAATTTAAAAAATAATAAATGTGTGAGATCATATATTCATTAGGGGTATGTAATATAGATGAAGCTAATAAAACAATAATTTGTTCTTAATGACTAAAAAAATCCATTAGAAAGTAATATTGATCAAAATATGGTAGGAATAAAAGTTGAATAAACAATTCCATATAAATAATCACATGATTCTTTACCAGAGTTATTATACTAGTCAAATTATCACATGGATTATCAATTACAAATATCATATTGAGGAAATTTATAATTATATATGTCATAAAAATATAGTTGAGGCCTCATCCAAGAAATATGATAATAACTGCTTAAGGCCTCGGCACAATAATTTCCTATTTTGTCACATGAGATCTACTCATGCATTGAGGGGTAATAGAGGGCCCCACAAATTACATACTAAGTATAATTAATTCTTCATATTAACGGGGGGAAACATTAACATGATATATATATGGAATTTAAATAACCCACCCCAATCAGTAAGCATAATTACAAACCATTAAATGAAGTATACTGAATGGTGTCTAGATAGCACATCCATTGACAAACTAATCCAAAACCACGTATTAAAATATTTTAGAAGATAACTATAAGAAATAAATATAAATATATAATTTTATACAATAGAGTTTCTTAAATTGATTCAAATAGTACAATAAAATTTAAGTCTAATTCTTGAGAGAAATACCCTTTTAACTTTGTAATGAAGGGTTCTTTGGGAAAAATCCTTTTTAATTGTCATAATTATTTTTATAAACCACAAATAAAAAAAAATATTTTTTAATGAAAATGTTATTGATTTTGGAAAGATAAATTTTTTTAAATATATAGTGGATGATATTTCAAAATTAGTAATAAATTGAGAATTTCTATTTAATCGGGCTTTCATATCAGGAATATTTTATAATGTTACCTTGTACAACTTCTATTTCCCCCAAAAATAAAGATAAAATGACCTAGATACATGAGTTTGGTAAATAAAAAAAAAATATAGTAGAATTATGTAAAAATAATGAAGAATTAAATTTATTTAAAGAGATAGAAAGCATAACCCAAATGAAAATGGAGGTTCTGAGGAAAACCCTAACTTATGTCTGAAAGTTTTTTGTACTTGCATTTAATGTCCTAGATAATGAAATTAGATTAATTAATAAATTTATTCATATTCTATGAATTTTTTTATTTAGTATAATTTTATTAATCTCATTTATATACCTTTTATGAGTTATTATATTCAATTTTGTTGTTAGGGAGTGTTCATTTCCTTGGTTTTCGTGATCAGTTTTCTTTTACACGTATATGGAAGATCGTATTAAATTGAAATAATTCTCCATAATTGAAATTATATATTATTATTGAAAATATAGAATATTTATTGGTATTATATATTATTTTCACAAAGTTATTTTTGTGATTCATTATATTGAATTGTAATTTTTATCATTTAGATCATTTTTGCAGGATTTCGAGAATCAGGCACTAGTTCTGTCATATTAATTAATATAACAAATATATACTACTTCTAGAACACTAAATGAATTATAATATGTATAATAATATATTTTTTAATGATCATTATGATTGTATAACCTTACATTAAAGAGTTAAAGGAAAAGTAATTTTCATCATCCACGATGGTGGTAAATCGTCACATTACGGGCGATGTATTACATTTTAGAATAAAAGGTTATATGATAAGGGGTTTGATGAATGATATTACTTTAACATATTAATATTATATTATATATTTTCTAATAGAGTTATGATGAATTTTTTTTATAGATGAGTTGAGGAAAGAGTAATAAGAAAATAAATTAAAGAAATTGAAAGAAAACGAAATAGGATTTACCTCTAAAATTCTTCTCCTAGAGGAATTACTTAAGGAACATTTAAATTGTATTTTGGGGATTCTAGAAATAATAGAGCATGGGGCTGAGTGTAACGACCAAAATTTTTGAATAATTTTTGTTTACTAATTTCATGTGTTATTTTATTTTATACTCAACAAAACTATATTCTTTAATTAACGAAGTGAGTATAATTAAATGAGACTTTTGGGTTTCGATTGTTATACGATTGTTGGTCAATATGACCTTTGGAAACTAAGCTCTTAACATTAAAATTATTGTTTATAAATACAAGTGATATTGGTTAATTAATACAAAAAGAAGATTTGATGGCCTCCTCTAGTAGACTCGGGCCGTTCGAAGCCCATCTGATGGAACTTGGGAAGGAGGTAGCACCACTGGTCTTTGCTCTTGACCAAAACCAATCCAAACTTCATCGTGTGAAGCTGGAATAAAATTTCCTATGGGAGAAGTTCAAGCTAAAATAATCCACCACTCGGGAAATGTTGGTCAAACCGCCCCAAGATTCTATCGCCTTAGCACACCTTACACTTAGGTCTTATGGTGGTGTGATAAAGGGCTATGTAACGAGATTTAAGCTGCTTTATGTAATCCATTGAGATAAATAAAAATTTTTATTTCTTCTTATGGTAAATATTGTAAATCTCAAATGTCCGGATAAATATAGTATGTATATTATTGATGAATTTTTGAAAAATGATATTTTAAAATATTTATGAAAACCTTTAATAATTAATAATGTGTAATGATTTTTAAAAAATTGTCTTCTGCAGTTATGTTCAGTAAGAAATTTGGATTCTAATAAGATCAACATAATTTTTGATCAATAGTAAATTATGAATTGTAATTTTACTATTATGAATAGTAATATGACCAAATGGATTAGTAACCTCACTTAAGAAATTATTAATATAGTTTAGGCACATTGATTAGTTAATGTGTTTCAATAAAATAAGTAAATAACTATTTCAGAAATTATTAGTTATGTATTTGTTTTTTTCAGGTGAATAGTATTTTTATTTAAATATTAAATTTAAAATTATTTAGAAAATTATTTTCACAAAATAGAGTTCATTTTTGAATATAGAGCATCAATATTAGGTTAAGGTGAATTTTGGGGATTTTTCTAAAAAAGTTGAATTTTCGATGAATATTGAAAATACAGTTTTTAGTTTCTGGTGTTTAATTACATCATTATGGATGTAACAATTATGAAATCATTCTGGTCGACTTATAAATAGTAATATAAGGTATTCGGTTTCCCATGTGGCCAATACCATGGGAAAATACCATGGTCAAGCCCATGGTTTTTCCAATACCACTGATGAGGTGTCCCTTGGAAATTAATGATTTGTTCCCCCACTTCCCCTATAAATACCAAGTCTTTACCTCATCCATTTCATTCCAAAATACCAATAAAAGAAATTATGGTCTCCTTACCTCCCATGGAGTCCTCCCAAGGTGCCCTCAAGCCTCCCAAAGTCCTGAACTTCAAGCTTTCGAAGTTATTCTTCAGGGTAAGGGATCTTTTCACCCTCCTCCTTTAAGTCATGACTTCCTTTATATTGTGTCTTCTAGTTTCCATATCTTTATGTTGAGGGTATGTTCTTATATTTTTTCATTACTATCCATTTCCTTTCTAAAAGTTGATAGACCCTTTCCGGTCTCATAAATTTGTTTTTTTTAATTTCTAAGTGACGTCGTTATGCTTCCGAATTTCTCGTAAAAGAATTTGCATCTTCTTTTTTCATTCATGTTTCCATTTCATGTGTTATGTCATTCAAATATCCATAATATAATAGAATTCAAAAAATATACTATATTATGAATTATTTTTTAGTGGGTGACCCTTGTCCCCTCTCTTTTCAATGTATTCTAAATACATGTTATATAGTCATTATGCTATAGAAATTTTGTCTCAAATTTTATATCTCTTTCTCTCAAGAAATTATCTTGTTTATTTATGTGAATACCCATAACCATTTATTTTCTATGGGTGCTCATAAATATATAATAAGGATACATTTTATTCTATAATTGACATACATATGACCCTCACTCCCTTTCCATGGGTTATAAATGATATAATGATATTATTTTTAATCATTTTTAAAACGTCATGATTTTGAAATGAAACCCTTTTATTTTATTCTCTAGGGGTTATTTATGAAATTTTTTATTATGATCTATGTAAATCACATGAAATTAATGAAAAATTAAGGGCGCTACCTGATAGTGCTCCAATGAATTGGGTAACGAATTAATCACTATATATGACAAGTTTCACGATACCTTGGTGAATAACCTTGGTAATTTTTTTATGACACCTTGGGGTTGGACCTTGGTGGTATGATCATGAATGTATAAATGAAATTTTGTAGCCACATATTCAAGTTATTTTTCATGTTTTTTTATTATGATATTTTTATACTTCTATTTCTCATGTCTTTATGTTTTTATTCAAGTTTTTATTGACATCACAAGTACATTAATTCCCTTGTTCACCCTTAATGGGCCTTCTTCTCACCCTTTACATTGATGTATGTCTCCAGGATATGAGACCCAGTAATTGTACATAGTATGAACATATGATGAAGCCTTACAAGTGGATTAGAAGAATGTTTTATGTTTTTTTTCATATTTTATTTCCCCGATTTCCAAGACACTAGACTTTAATGATCCTCAGATTGTAAAATGTAATGATAAGTTATGTAATAAAAAAGGTGGGATTCCATTGTTGGTATCAAAGGATAGTTTAGTTATTTATGGAAATTAGGATAAGAAAAAATTACGAAGAATCCAATAGAAAAGTTCCAATACCGGAAAGATTCCTATTATTTTGGTGAGTATTGAGTATGTTGTTTATCAAACAAATACATCCATGTCTGGATACAAGCTGATAGAGACGTCTCTGGAACAGATGTACATAGGGGTAAAACCTGAAAACACCACTTTGTGAAAGACTCAAATGGGAACTAGTACACGACAACGGGCCTTGCTACACTCTTGGTTACGAAAATCCCAAGGGATATGTTTGATTAATCATAATCTTTTTATGAATCATTTTAAAGGATTTATAGTGAAGTTTAATTGTTTAAAGCATGAATTTTTAAGACATAAAATCATATATAGTTAAAATATTCGTAAATGAAATGAGTTTCTCAAGAAGTATTTATTCTTTTAGAAAATGGCAGGCAATAGGAGGAACCGTTCAAATGGTGACTACAATGGACCATGCACTGACGACACTCTAATGGAAGTCAGAATTGAAACATTCATGTGAATGATGAACCAACTGAACATGTTATGGGAAATAAATTGAATCAAGCTGAGAGACCAATCTCATTACGAAGGGAACAACATTTTGTTGAGTCCTTTATGTGACAAAAACCACAAACCTTCAGTGGATTGACCCACCCATTGATTTCAGAACAATAGATCAGCTCTATTGATAAGATCTTTTTTGTGCTACAGTGTTCAGAGAAAGAGAAGGTCACTGTGGCTGTCTATCTCTTAGAAGGAGAAGCTGATCAGTGGTGGTAACTGATCAAAAACAGAAGTCCAATATTGGTGGTTGAAAATATAGAGTGGGAAGAGTTCTGAGGGATATTTTTCATTAAGTATTTCCCTCATTCCATGAGAACTACAATGGAGAATGAGTTTCCCGAACTAAAGCAGAAGGAAAATGAATCGGTCGAAAGATATGAGATAAAATTCACCCGACATTCATGATATACCTATAGCTTTGTCATGGATACATATTGGAAGGTTGATAGAATATTCAATGGACTGATACCTCATCTGCGGAAGAATCTAGCTGACCCAGACTATGATTGCTATGAGGAGATAGTAAGGCATGCGATAAAAGCCGAGTTGGAGTTTGGTGACACGCAGTGGTCACATAAATCAAACAACAAGAAGTGATTGATGGAGCTCAGCATCGGTAGGACCTTTGACCATGGAAGAGGAGGCAAGAAAATGAAATATCCCATATGTAATAAATGTGGGAAGTAGAATTTTAGGAACTGCTTGATCAGGAGCATGAAATGAAATAAGTGTGGAAGAGATGGCCATATTGTGAGGAATTGTCATAGTTAGGTGATACCTCAACTTCCAAACACTAATGACAAGGGTAATATGGTACAGGACCTACCTAATGTCAAGTTCTTTAAGTGTGGATAATGTGGGAACTTTTCCAATCATTGACCAAATCTGAGGGTATTGGAGGGGAACCACCATCTACCTCAGCAAAGGCCAAGGGATCAAGGCCATTCTTTTGCTATCACGATAGCTGAAGACGAAGCTCTGAATGATGTGCTAGTAGGTACTCTTGTTGTTCTCTCAATGAAATAAAGTACTTTTTTTATTATCGTTCTACGCATTCCTTTATTTCCTCCATGTTTTCAATGAATTTAGAATCAACCACCAATTTTCTAAAAGTAGATTTATTATTCAAGACTCCTTATGGAATTATCTAAGAATTGTTAGTGTTTAGATACCCTAGTATTTACTTTAGTGAGCACAATCTTATCGCAAATCTAGTAGTCATTATCATGCTAGAATTTGACATTATACTAGGGATGGAATATCTCTCAAAGTATAATGCTATGATCAAATGAAGAAATAAGGAAATCATAGTAGTCTTGAATGGAAAACCTACAGTTATCTTCCAGGGAGAGATATCTCAACCTGATATTTGTCTAGAAGAACCCCCTATATCCTTCTTTATGGAGTTGATTGGTGAAGAATAAGAAGAAGATGAGAGTTTAAGGATATAAAGTGTCCCCATATTCCAGGAATACGTTGATGTATTTCCTGAGGAGTTTCTTGGACCTCCCCCAGAATGAGATTTAGAGTTATCCATTGAACATGTATGTGGATCTCATCTGATATTAAAGACCCCCTATAGGATGGAAAATGTGGAGTTTGAGGAATTAAAGAAAAAACTCCAAGATCGTTTGGAGAAGGGGTTTATCTGACTGAGTGTGTCTCCTTAGGGAGCACCATTTCTCTTTTTAAAGAGGAAGGATGGATTAATGCTGCTATGCATTGATTTTGATAACTGAATGGGATCACAGTGAATAAAAAATACCCTCTTCCAAGAATTGATGACTTATTTTACCAATTTTTATGGCTCAATTCTTCTCTAAGATTGATCTTCGATCTGGTTATCATCAACTGAGGGTGAAGAAAGAAGATATTCTGAAAACTGACTTCTGATCAAGATATGGGAATTATTATTTTTTTGTTATGACCTTCGGACTGACTAATGCACCTGCTACTTTTATGGATTTGATTAATAGATTCTTTAAGTACTACCTTGATAACTTTGTGATAGTTTTTATTGATGATATTCTGGTTAATTCCCAAAGTTGCGAGGAGCATGAGGATCATCTAAGGGATATTTGGAAAACTATGTGGAAGCAGAGGCTTTTTGGAAAGTTCATTAAATGTGAATTCTTGTTACAACAAGTCACTATCTTGGGGCACATTGTTACCAAGGATGAAATCACAGTTGACCCTAAAAAGACAAAGGTTTTAGAGGAGTGGCCCCAACCTATAAAAATAACTGAGATTAAAAGATTCCTTGGATTAGCAGGATATTATAGGAGGTTTGTGAAAAACATTTCCTTAATTTCTAATCCATTAACCATGTTAACTCAAAATGGGGTCAAGTTCATCTGGACAAAGGAGTGTGAGGAAAGTTTCCAAGAGCTGAAGAAGATATTGGTTACTGCACCTGTGTTAACATTTCACACATGTGGAGAAGGATTCATTATTTTTCGTGATGCATCTATAAAAGGGCTTGGGTGTGTCCTCATGAAAAATGATAGTCATTTCTTATGCATTTCGATGTTTGAAGACTCGTGAGTAGAACTATCCTACGCATGATCTGAATCTTTCTGCGGTCGTTTTTGCTCTGAAGATATGGAGGCACAATATTTATTGGTATAAATGTGATATATACATAGACCATCAATGTTTGAAGTATATTTTCACTCAAAAGTAATTGAACATGAGACAATGGAGATCGTTAGAGCTTCTTAAAGACTATGATTGATCAATTCATTATCACCCTGGAAAAGAAAACAAAGATGTTGATGAATTAAGTAGGAAGGACCTAGTTTTTCTTTCCATGCTGAGGATTCAAAAAGATCCTTTGATCAATGACCTAGTAAATCTAGAAATGAAAATTATAAGGGAAGGGATATTGCCAACTCTAACCCAAATGATTTATCAACATAAATTACTTGAAATGATCAAGAAAACATAGAAATAAGATCCTTTGTTACAGAAGAAGTTTGATGTTGTAAAGGATGGGAAGTTTCCTGAGTTCAATATTGATCCAGATGGTGTACTGAAATTTCATACTAGACTATGTGTTCCATCTATTCCAGAAATAAAGAAGGAGCTGATGGATGAAGCTCATATATCTACTTTCTCTATACATCCTGAAAGCACAAAAATGTATAGGGACCTTCTTGATCATTTTTGGTGGGATAATATGAAAAGGTAGATTACTGACTACACTTCAAGGTGCCTAGAATGTCAGCAATTGATGGCAGAGTGATAACTTCTTAAATGGGTATTGCAACCACTACACATACCATCATGGAAGTGGGAAATATCACTATGGACTTCATCACTAGTTTCCCAAGAACATCCAAAGGAAACAACATGATATGGGTTATTTTGGAGCATCTCACCAAGACTGCCCAATTTATCTCCATTCAGGAATATTTCTCTCTTGATCAACATTCCATGATTTACGTGAAGGAAGTGATAAGGCTGCATGAAGTTCCTCTTTTTATCGTATCTGATTGTGATCTAAGGTTCACGTCAAAATTTCGGAGAAGTCTTCAACATGATATAAGAACTGAATTGAATTTTAGTATGGCCTATCACCCCTAAACTAATATCCAATATAAAAGAACTACTCAAACACTCGAGGACAAGCTGAGAACATGCTCAATAGAATTTAAAGGTGGATGGGATCGACATCTAACTTTATTTGAGTTCTCTTACAACAACAGCTTCCACTCGAGCATTCAAACAGAACCCTGTGAAGATCTATATGGGAAGAAATGTAGAACTCCTACGTTTGGGGATGAAGATAGAGAGAGAAAGCTTCTTAGGCCTGATCTTGTGCAAGAGATTACAGAAAAAGCCCATGTCATCCAATTACACATTAAGGCTGGTCAGAGTCAGAAAAAGAGCTATAACAACAACCATTGAAGGGACTTGGAGTTTAATGTTGGTGAAAAGTTCTTTCTTTGAATTTCACCTTAGAGAGAGTCATGAGGTTTTGGGAGAAAGGGAAGGTCATCCCTTGGTACATTGGCCCCTATGAAATTTGTGATAGAGTGGGATCAGTGGCATATCGACTTTCACATCCTCCAAATCTAGAACAAGTTCATGATGTCTTCCACGTATCCCTCTTGAATTAAGTAAATATCTGACCCTTCACATGTACTAAACCCAGAGGTGGTACAACTGGAACATGACCTCTCTTATGTGGAGAAACCAGTCGAGATCTTGGATCGTAGAGACAAGGTTCTATGCAACAAGACTACCCACCTTGTTGAGGTTTTGTGGAGGAACCACAAATATGAAGAGGCGACATGGGAACCAGATGTGTCTATGAGGTAGAAGTACCCACACCTTTTCTCTTCTTAGGGCATGAGTTAAAATTTCAGGGATGAAATTTTATTAAGGGGGGAAGAATATAACAACCCTAAATTTTGAATAATTTTTGTTTCCTAATTTCATGTGTTATTTTATTTTATACTAAAAAAACTATATTCTTTAATTAAAGAAGTGTGTATAATTAAATGAGAATTTTGGTTTTTTATTGTTATATGACCGTTGGTCAATATGATTGTTGGAAACTACACTCTTAACATTACAATTATTGTTTATTAATACAAGTGATCTTGGTTAATTAATACAGAAAGAAGATTTGATGGCCTCCTCCGGAAGACTCAGGCCATTAGAAGCCCATCTGATGGAACATTGGAAGGAGGAAGCACCACTGGGCTTTGCTCTGGACCAAATCCAATCCGAACTTCATTGTGTGAAGTTGGAACAGAATCTCCTAAAAGAGAAGTTCAAGATAAAAGAAATATCCACTCGGGCAATGTAGGTAAAATTTCCATAAGATTCTATCACCTTAGCACACCTTACACTTAGGTTTTATACTGGAGTGATAATGGGATATGTAACGAGACCATATCTACTTAATGGAATCCTTTGAGATGTCATGACCCATCCCCTGGTGCCCGTATCATGACTACCCCAAGCCCACCTTCCATAGGCCAGGGGCTGGCGACTAGGACCAAAGGCAAAAATCCATAAACTGGGAAGGAATTGCCTTTATAATAGTAAAAAAACAACAGAGTACACAAATAGAAGTAAAACGCTATGTAAAACTGTATACAAAACGTGTGTTGAAAGTAAAGGGGTCGGAAATACAATCCCATTAGTAAAGTACAATACAACTAAAATGCTAGTACAACTGAAGAAAGGAAATAAAATAGCTATTGGGTATTCCTCTGGAATTCTCACCTTAAGGGTGGGTACAAATGGCCTCCTCAGCGCCCCAAGTCCGTACGTCCACTCCATGTATGTCTTGCTATGTGTTCCACCTCCGGGTACCATCCAGTTCTACTACTCTCTTCCCCGATCAGCATTGTCCGTCATCTGCAACTAACACAATGAGTTTCGGGCATAGAACGTGCAAGGGTGAGTATAATGATACTCAGTAGGGACCTTGAGACCCTCAAGGTCTCATAAAATCCAACAAGGATGACCACAAAGTACAGAATCAACAGATAACCCTTACTTAGGTATATTCATGTACATATACCTATGTTATTTAGTAACCCATCTCAATCATGAGGAAAACATGAAATTCAGAGACTCGTCTCAAACCAGGATTTTTAGTGAAGCATAGAAGTTCAGATGATTAGTCGCGAAGCTAGATCATCTTATTCTGACAAGAGGCACTGCTTCTTACCATACGGAGTCTGACCCACACAGGATCGATAGGAACTAACCCCCACAATGACCCACACAAGATCGGTATGTGCTAACTCACACAGGATCACTGAGCGCTGACCCACATAGGATCTGACCCACACTGGATTGGTATGCACTGACCCACAATGGATCACTGAGCGTTGACCCACACAAGATCTGACCCACACAGGATCGCTCAGTAATAACCTCAGTAAGTTATGTCTCCAACCTCCACCTCACTGCCAGCTACTAGGTCTCCGTACACTATCTGCTCTCCTCTAGAAGGATCCAATCCATGAGCTACTAGTAGAACTCAAACAGTCACAAAGTCTCGAGTATAAGTATCTCAAAGGACCGACTCTTCATAAGGGTCACAATGCAACAGATGGCATGTAAATCAGACGCTCGGTATGTGAGTTATTGGTATTTTCGTCTCAGGGGTCTGGTTGGATTTTAGGTTCAAACCAACCTGACCATACCCCAACTGTGTCCAAACCTCAGGTGGGGTATTCCAAAAGAACTGTCCCGCTCTAAGATCTTCGTCACTGTAGACGGTTCGTCGATTGGACTCTCGTACCCAAAGATAGGGGTGAAAAGGTGTAAACTAGCCAAATGGGTCCGGGTCCGGTCTGACCCGATCTGAGAGGGCGGCCTAAACCGCGTGTTCGGCCAGGCCCGATTGGGTGGCCTAGCCCAAAGGCGGCCTGCTGGCACGGTTGGCCCGGTGGCCTGGTTGGCCTAGAGTCCCAGTCGGCCTGGCAACCCAACGGCCAACCTGGCGGCGGCTTGGTTTCCTACGCGGTGCGACGGTGTCACACCTCTCCGGTGGCCCTTGCACCACTGTTTTCTTCTATGGCCGGCACGTTGTCGGTCGTGTTTCTCCACCACGGTTCTTCATTATGGTGGTGTCATTGCGCCGCCAAAATCACCCACATACATGATCAAACAAAGGGGGGAGGCTCGTGCCGTTTTTGTGCTGTTTGATCCCTCCTTGTTATGGTGATAACAATAGGAAATTCTGAAACCATAATTTGGGCGATGTAGAATGGAAATAATTTCAACTCAAACCCCTACCTCATGTTCGGTGATCGATGACAGAGTCGCGGAAGGCAGACGGTGTTCCGTCAATGTTGGAGGAGGAAGAGCTCAGAGAAGACGATTCGAGATGATATTGTCGGTGTACTCCGTGGGGATCGGTGCATCCCTTTCTTGCCCTAGTTGAAGAAGGAAGAAGATGGAAGATGTTTGTCATTCTTCATTGGGGAGAAATGGCTCCACCAAGTTCATTACTCTCCTTAATTCTCCCAACAAAAATTATACAAACCCCACAATAATAAAATATCACATCTTATTATAATGTTGGCATAAATAATTAAAATGGGGAAAATTAATGAAGGGTGGTCCCACTTAATTAATTATTGTGTGTAGGCACAAATTAATTAAGTGGAGATCAAAAGGTTTCATGTGTGGTGGCTCCATAAATGGGGATTTCAAGAGTTTAATCCTCAGGGGGTCCCCACCATTCAAACTCGAATTGGGGGTTTAAGTGGTTTAAAGCTTGTGTGGTCCCCACATTAATTATTCTCCCAAGGGAGGTTATGTGCGGGTGGTCCCCACAACCATAACCACTCATGGGAGGTTATGGTGTGGTGGAACCCACCTCTAACCACCACCTAGAGATTTTAACCACCAAGGATAAAAATAAATTTAACACTTTGTTTTTATACAATTTAATTAAAAACCCCCAAAAACTAACTCCCATTCTCATTAGAACGCAACTGCGTTGAAGGTATCACTAAGATATCACTAACACTGCGAGTTAAACGGTGCCCTCAGATTTTTGTTCCATGCACCTGTTCAAAATATATAAAATCCCGCTCGTATGTTTACTAAACATACCCGAAAAAAAGTTCAGAAAATTATTATCAGTCACCCTCGACTCACTGCAGTCAAGGTTAGTCTCTTCCTATGTGAAACACACCCCAACGAACCCAACGGTACTCTAATATTTTCAATATGAGTTACAGTTTAGAAGTTATTAATTTTTACAATAAAATAATTTTCACTTAATTATTTTATTTGCGGAAAAAAACTAACTTTATCTGGTAGCATATGATGGCCATAGATGGTATCATCTTAAAGAAATCATACACTCACAATTTCAGAGGTGGTCTCAGATTTTTAATCTGAGTTACCATTTGTGAGTTATAAGCATTTGAAAAATAAAATAATTTATTTAATTATTGTATTTATGATTATTCTATTTTTTGGGTTTCCTCAAAGGAGGCCCACGCTAACTAATCTTAAGTTACGCCAAGGGTAAACTCGCCATCCTAAGTGCATCGGTGCCCTCGTATTTCTGATCCAAGTTACTATTTAAGAGTTATTCCACTTTTTCTGGAAAACTGCTTAAGTGTGTTAACTTAATCTTAACAGAAACATCGACGAATCATTCTGGGCAATCCGGGCCTTGGAATCATGCGACGTCAGATTTCTTGGACTCATAACAATCCCACGAATTTTGGAAAAAAATTCCATGGAATTTCAGGGCCTTTACATTATCCCCACCTTAGGGATTTACGTACTCGTAATCTACAACTCACAACTAAGGGAGAAAGTGGGGGTACTGAGCACACATCTGAGCCACCCGCACCCATGTGCTCTCCTGGAGGTTCCCATGCTGGAAGCAAGAGTGCACCTGAGGTATCAACCATCCATGCAGAACCCGCTCCTGTCAATCCTCAATCTCCACTGGAACCTCTATGAAATTCTCCCCGTCATCGATGTACAGCTCCCCATGTTCGATGATGTGAGAAGGGTCATGCACGTATCTCCTCAGCTGAGATATGTGGAAGAATTCATGCACCCAATGCAACTGCGGTGGAAGAGCCAGGTGGTAAACCACCTCGCCTACTTTCCTGAGGACCTGGAATGGGCTGATGAATCACGGAGATAACATTCTGCCTCCACCAAATCAATGTAAGCCTCATCGAGGTGATACCCGTAAGAAGACGTGGTTGCCATCCTCGATCTCTGGGGGTCTCTGTCTCCTATCATCATATGACTTCTTTATACTCTGTGCATCTTCTTCCATTCCTAGATGACCTGCACCTTCCCCATGGTAGCTTGTACCATCACTGGTCAGTAGTAAGTGGGCCGACATGGTGAGTCGGTCGATGATCACTCAAATAGAGTCATGTCCCCTAGACTTACATGGAATACCCATCACAAAGTCCATGGATATCTCATCCCTATTCCACTTTGGTACCTCTAAACCTTGAACCAAGCATGCTTGTACCTGATGCTCCGCCTTCGCTTGCTGACAGGTGAGGCATCAAGAGACAAACTCCGCTATCTCCATCTTTATACCTGGCCACCAATGCTGTCGTCGATGTTCCTGGTACATCTTCACCACACCTGGATGTACTGCTAGAGAGGATGTGTGGAACTCCCTTAACACTTCCTCCTGGAGTGCTACTGGTACCATGGTATGTCCTATGAAGAGAATTATGTGCTCCCCACCTTCCGAAAATCCATCAGGTGTCTTCCCTGTGGATATCTGGGCTCATCGTGTCTCGCAGTCAGCGTCTCCACACAGCGCCTCCCTGACTCACTCAAGAAGTGGGGGAGTGACTATAAGAGACTATCGAAAGGATTCTCTGTTTCTGTCCACAAAGGATATCAGCAAGGAAGCCAGCTGCTATGTCGCCTCTCCTAGAAGCTGTATTCTAGACCTCCTGCTGAGTGCATCTGTAACAATATTACCATTCCCAGGAGTATAGACTATCTGAATGTCCTAGTCCTGGAGGAACTCAAGCCATTGTCGATGCCTCAGGTTCATGTCCTTCTTAGATAAGATATACCTGAGACTATTGTGATCATATTACATAGTAAAATGTTCACCCATAAGATAGTGCTACCACATATTCAAGGCGAAGACTGCAGCTGCTAACTCTAGGTCATGGTTAGCATTGTTTTTCTTGTACTTTCTCAGCTGCTAAGAACCATATGAGATCACTGGTCGCCCCTGCATCCGGACACACCCTAGTCTAGTACTAGATGAGTCATAGTAGACTAAGTACCCTACGCATTCCTCTGGAAGCCTCAAGATGGGGGTACAAATCAGCCTCTACCTCAGCTCCTGAAAGCTCTACTGGAATCTCTCCGATCACACAAAATGTTTCCCCTTCTTTGTTAAGGATGATAGTGGTGCTACAACTCTGGTGAAGTCTGGAACAAATATCTAGTATTATCCAGCCAAAGCATACGTCCCTCCCCCTTGGGGGGTAATCCTGGAAACATATTTTGAAAAGATGTCCCCATGTTATGTCACTCCTGTTTCGAACTGAAAACTCCAAACTCCAGCTTCCACGAGGGTAAGGCTGGCCGACTCATGGGTGATCAGCTACACCCTCCTATGCATGAGTTTAATCTGTGCTTCCTGGGTTCCCTTTTTCCCGGCTAAGTAAAACCTCATCCCAATGTTGTAGATAAACCACAACCTTTTTACCTAATACAGTCAATCTGTGTATGAACTATGGTTTCCCAGACCATACCCAAACTGACGTCGTAAGGTCTCGATGCTACCACCAAGTGGTTCCAACCAAAACTCTCACCTCTAGTGTCAGATCACACCGTCAGCGTAAGTGTGATTATCGAGTCTCCCCCTAAAGGTTTCTACATACGTGAGGGTAAATTCAACGGTTTAACCGGACTCTCTTGGTCTGGGAAAAGATTCGTGGAAGGAAGGAATGATTGGTACCAATTTATATTGATACTAAAGCTAGTAGTAGACACAGTCTGTACCTCGAATCATTCCAAGAGACCTTGGGTCACACTCCTTAACCATATGCAGCTACTCTATTCCCCTGCCCTCCAGATCCCTGAGCATGGTGGGATCCACAAAAAGGGGGCGGTTTTAACATGTCAAAATGTACACCACCTCATGCTACTCTCCTAGCTCTGCTTCCACGTCTGTTGATCTACAGATTCATCTGTCCTTAACACTTCTGCTTTCCGAAACAGTTTGCATGCCCATGTCTCTGAGACTAGAACTAGTTTCCGGCTTTCCCACTACTAACATTCACTGGAAATATCCACTCATCCAAAGAACATTCAACCGCAAAGGTTCTCTCTAGCATCATAACATTGGTAGGAATTCACAGAGGAAAAACAGTGCTGGCTCAGATGTCCCTAAACAAACCTCACTCTGGGGTTCGAAGATCCGAAACATTGATCGTATTGTATTCATCGAGTACTAGGAACGATCGGTACGCCTTGATGAATACTCAGCTACTGACATGTCGTCCTGCCAAAGCTGTAGAAGTTCTAGAAAACTTTAAGCCACCTCCTCAGGCCAGTCCTCAACCATCTGTAAGTTGGTCTTGCCTCGTAACCTGAGGGGTATCTGATGCTGAAACACGTGTACGGTACTAAGCCTACATGTTTCATCTACCGGTACTGCCAGTTGAAACTCCTGACCAACAGGCGGTGATATAACTGACACACTACCTGAAGGTACAATCTCAGGCAACGGTCCACATAATGAAGCCCCATCACTATGTGGTCCAACCTCATGTTCACTCACTGGAAAAAACTAGTAGCTAAGATCGTCATCTACTCTATTGGTGTCTCAACTATGCGGAGAACTCTAGAAATCACCTCCAGTCAGTCCTCTGCTTCATGGGAATCTATCTCGCCTCGTAACCTCAGAGGCCTCTGCCACAGGTACATGTGCGATGCGCTCAGTTGGCGTGCATCGTCTGCCAGTGTGATTGGTGGAATCTGCTACCCAAGGGTGGTGTTGCTGCTGGTACACCACCCGAAGGTGCCAATATAGTAAGAGGGCCATGCACCGGAGCCTCGTCGCTCGGTGGGCCGTCATCGTGTACTCTCTCGGAACTCTAACTGGTTGTCTACATGGAGGCATCCTGAATAGATGTGACATGGTCAAAATTAATACCTTGTTTGGTGACCATGTTGAGGTGACTTAAATAAAACATTTGAAAAAATACACACAATCAGTGTTTTCAAGCACCAAGTCGGAAATCCGAAGTCAGGGTCCTGGTGTATGGATACATCAGCCGCTGCACCAATACAGGACTCCCTAAATGGATAACCCTACCCACTAAAATTAACACTATTGCTTCACAGAAAATATCAGAGTCCAAAGTTTTGAGGTAGAACTGACTCCTCTTACACCAATTTGTCACGAATCGTCCCTCGGGGCCTGTATCGTGACTACCCCAAGCCCGCCTTCCATAGTCCATGGGCTGGAGACTAGAACCAAAGGAAAAAAATCACTAAACTGGGAAGGAATTTCGTTTATAACAGTAAACAAACACAACCGAGTATGCAAATAGAAGTAAAATTCGAAGTAAAATGGTATAAAAAAGAGTGTTCTGAAGGTAAAGGGGCTCAAAATACAACCCCATCAGTAAAGTACAATACAACTGAAATGCTAGTACAACTGAGGAAAGGAAATAAAATAGCTACTGGGTCATCCTCCGGAATTCGCACCTGAAGGTTGGGTACAGATGGCCTCCTCAGCACCCCAAGTCTGTCTGTCTGCTTCGTGTATGTCTCGTCGAGTGGTCCACCTCCAGGTACCATCCAATTCTACTACTCTCTACCCCGATCAGCGATGTATTTCATCTGCAACCAACACAATTAGGTGAAGGCATAGCCCGTGCCTGGGTGTGTATAACGATACTCAGTAGGGACCCCAAGACCCTCAATGTCTCACAAAATCCATCAAGGATAACCACAAAGTACAGAATCAACAGATAACCCTCACTTAGGTATATTCCCATACATATACCTAGGATATTTAGTAACTCATCTCAATCATGAGGAAAACATGAAAGTCAAAGACTCAGCTCAAACCAGGATTTTTAGTGTAGCATAGAAGTGCAGATGATTATTCACGAAGCTAGATCATCTTATTCTGACATGAGACACTGCTTCTCACCATATGGAGCCTGACCCACACAGGATCGATGGGAACTAACCCTTGCAATGACCCACACATGATCTGGACCACATAGGATCGGTATGCGCTGACCCACACAAGATCGTTGAGTGGTGACCCACACAGGATCTGACCCACACATGATCAGTATGCGCTGTCCCACAAAGGATCGCTGAGCGCTGACCCACACAGGATCTGACCCACAGAGGATCACTCAGTACTAACCTCCGTATGTTCTGTCTCGAACCACCTCCTCACTACCAGCTACTAGGCCTCCGTACACTGTCTACTCGCCTCGTGAAGGATCTGCTCCATTAGATACTAGTCAAACTCCAACTGTCACGAAGTACTGAGTATAAGTATCTCAAAGGTATTCCTTGTTATATGGGTCACAACACAACTGATGGCGCATAAATCCAATGCCCGTTCTGTGAGTTATCGGCATTTCCGTCTCAGGGGCCCTATTGGATTTTAGGTTCAAACCAACTTGAAAGTACAAAAACTATGTCCAAACCTCGTGTGGGTTATTCCAAAATAATCTTCTCTCTCTAAGTTCTTTTTCTCCACCGACGGTTCGTCGATCGGACTCCCATAGCCCAAGATAGGGGTGAAAAGGTGTAAACAGGCCAAACAGGTCTCGGTCCGGACTGACTCGGTCCAGACTAGGGTCCGACCCAATCCGAGAAGGTGGCCCAAACCAAGTGGTCAGCCCGGCCAGAGTGGCTGGCCCGACCCGAAGGCGGCCCGCCGGCCCGGTTGGCCCGGGGGCCCAGTCGGCCTGCTGACCCACCGGCACGGTGGGGTCCGTCTAAGCCATGGTCAGGGGGTAGCGCACACCCCCTAGCTCCCAAATGGATCTGTCGTTTGGGTGGTGCTCTAACCGGTGCCAGGTGGCACTGTTCCAGCACATGCGGGACCCGACGGGGTCCCACTCCTCCCGGCAGGCCGAGCGGCCTGCCGCTCCGGCTCCACAGCGGCCCAGTAAGGCCGGCCGCCACTACCCCTCCACCGCGACCTGACGGCACCACGATTCTGATGCCCTCCGCGCAGTTTGATTGCGCAGCGCCACCACCATCGCAGCCTGACCTGGCCGCGGCCTTCAGATCCTCCACAAGGTGTGATGGTGCCGCACCTCTTCCATCCGGCATGACCCTCCTGGCCGCTGTTCATCTCCGGCATGGTGCGACGGCACCATGCCCCTCTAGCACTACCACAGCCCACCTAGTCGTGGCATGGTTTCCTACGCGGTGCAATGGCGCCGCACCTCTCTGGCGGCCTGGCGGCCATTGTTCTGTTGGCTTCTTCCGCGGCCGGCGCCATTCCAGTCGTGTTGCTCTGTCGAGGTTCTTCCTTCTGGCGGTGTCGTTGCACCGCTGTTTTCTCCAACAAACATGATCAAACAAAGGGGGAGGGTTGGGCCTTGTTCGTTCTCTCTGATCCCTCCTTGTTATGGTGATAACAATTGGAAATTCTCAAACCATAATTTCGGTGATGAAGAACAAAAATAATTTCAACTCAAACCCCTACCTCGAGTTCAGTGATCGATGACGGAGTCGTAGAAGGGGGACTTCGTTCCGTCAATGTCATGGGAGGAAGAGCTTGGAGAAGATGAGTCGAGATGACATCGTCGGCGTACTTCGTGGGCGTCGGTGTCTCACTTTCATTCCTCGGTTGAAGAAAGAAGTTGATGGAAGATGTTCTTCATTCTTCATTGGAGAGAAATGGATCCACTAAGTTCTTTCCTCTCCTTAATTTTCCAACAAAAATTATGCCAACCCCACAATAATAAAATATCACATCTTATTATAATATTGGCATAACGAATTAAAATATGGAAAATTAATTAAGGGTGGTCCCACTTAATTAATTCTTGTGTGTAGGTACAAATTAATTTAGTGGAGTTCAAAAGGTTTCATGGTTGGTGGCCCCATAAATGGGGATTTCAAGAGTTTCAACCTCAGGTGGTCCCCACCATTCAAACTCGAATTGGGGGTTTAAGGGGGGTTAAAGTTCATGTGGTCCCCACATTTATTATTCTCCCAAGAGAGTTTATGTACGGGTGTGCCCCACCACCATAACCTCTTATGGGAGGTTATGGTATGGTGGCCCCCACCTCTAACCACCTCTAAGAGATTTTAACCACCAAGGATAAAAATAAAGTTAACACTTCATTTTTATTCAATTTAATTAAAAACCCCCCAAAAACTAACTCCCATTCTCATTAGAATGCAGCTATAGTGATGGTATCACTAAGCATTCACCGACTTTGTGAGTTCAATGGTGCCCTTGGATTTCAGTTCCGATCACCGGTTCAAAAGATATAAAATCTCGCACATATATTTACTAAACATACCTGAAAAAAGTTCAGAAAATTATTATCAGTCACCCTCAACTCAGTGTGGTCAAGGTTAGGCTCTGCCTAGGTGAAACACACACCAACGATCCCAAAGGTACTCTTAGATTTTCAATCTGAGTTTCCATTTATAATTTATGAATTTATATAATAAAATAATTTTCACTTAATTATTTTATTTTCATCCAAAAACTAACTTTCTCTGGAAACCCGCACTGGCCAAATTTAGTATCTGCTTAATGAAATGATACACTCACAAGTTCAGCGGTGGTCTCGGAATTTTAATCTGAGTTACCGTTTGTGAGTTATAAGCATTTGAAAATTAAAATAATTTATTTAATTATTTTATTTACAATTATTCCATTTTTTGGGTTTCCTCACAAGAGGCTCGTGCTGACTAATCTTAAGTCACGTCAAGGGTAAACTCTTCATCCTGAGTGCAATGGTGCCCTCAGATTTCTGATCCGAGTTACCGTTTAATAGTAATTCCCATTTTTCAGGAAAACTGCTTACGAGCATTAACATAAGCTTAACAAAAACTTCGACAGATCATTCCGGACACTCCGGTCCTCGGAATCACGCGACGTCAGATTTCGCGAGTTCGTAAAAATCCCATGAATTAAAAAAAATAGACGGAATTATCAGTACTTCATAAGAGATAAATAAATTTTTTTTTCTTCTTATGGTGAACATTCTAAATATCAAATGTCCAGATAAATATAGGATGTATATTATTGATGAATTTTGGAAAAATGATATTTTAAAATTTTTATGTAAACCTTAAATAATTAATAATGTGTAATTATTTTCAAAAAATGGGCTTCTATAGTTATGTTCAATATGAAATTTGGTGTCTAATAAGATCAATTTAATTTTTAATGAATAATAAATTATGAATAGTAATTTTACTCTTATGAATAGTAATATGACCAAATGGATTTGTAACCTCATTAAAAAGTATTAATATAGATTAGGCACTATGATTAGTTAATTTGATTCAATCAAATAAGTAAATAACTCTTTCTAAAAATATTAGTTAAGTATTAGTTTTTTCAGGTGAATAGGGTTTTTATTTAAAAATTAAATTATAAAATATTTAGAAAATTCTTTTCATAAAATGGAGTTCATTTTTTAATTCAGCTCATCGATATTAGTTCAAGGTGATTTTTGGTGAATTTTCTGAAAAAATTGAATTTTTGATAAATAGTGAAAATACAGTTTTCAGTTTAGGGTGTTTAATGACATCATTAAGGATGTAATAATTATGAGATCAGTCTAGTTGACTTATGAATATTAAGATAAGGTATTAGGTGTCCCATGTGGCCAATACCATGTAAAATACCGTGGTCAAGCCCATGGTTTTTCTAATACCACCGATGAGGTGTCCCTTGGAAATTAATGATTTGTTCCCTCCCTTTCCCTATAAATACAAAGCCTTTCCCTCATCCATTTAATTAAAAAATCCTCTTAAACAAAGTTATGGTCTCCTTACCTTCCAAGGAGTCCTCCCATGGTTCCATCAATCCTCCCAAGGTCTCGACCTTCAAGCTTTCGAAGTTACTCTTTAAGGTAAGGGATCCTTTCAACCTCCTCCTTTATGTCATGACTTCCTTTATATTGTGTCTTCTAGTTTCCATATCATTATGTAGAGGGTATGTTCTTATATGTCTTCATTACTTTACAATTCATGTCTAATTGTTTAGACACCCTTTCTGCTCTCATAAATTTTTTTCTCAATTTTTAAGTGATGTTGTTAGGCTGCCAAATTTCTTGTAAAATAAATCACATCTTCTCTTTTCTTTCATGTTTCCTTTTCATGTTTTATGTCATTCAAATATCTATACCATGATCTTATTTGGTACTGATAATGTATTATGAATTATTTATTAGGGGGTGACCCTTTTACCCTCTCTTTTCAATGTTTTCTAAAACCATGTTATATAGTCGTTATGCTGCAGAAATTTTGTCTCAAAATTTCCATCTCTTTCTCTCAAGAAATTATCTTCTTTATTTATGTGAATACCCAGACCAATTTCGTTTCTATGGGTTTTCATAAGTATATAAAAATGATATATTTTATTCTGTAATTGACATACATATAACCCCCACTCCCTTTCAATGGGTTATAAATGATCTAATGATCTTACTTTTAAGAACATTTAAAACGTCGCGATTTTTAAATGAACCCCATTTCTTTTATTCTTTATGTGTTATTTATGAATTGTTTTATTATGACCTATTTGGATCACATGAAACTAAATACATATTATGGGTTGTCCCTGATAATGCTCTAGTGAATTGGGTAAAAAATTAATCTCTAGAGATGATAAGTTTCAAGATACCTTGGTGAATAACCTTGGTAATTTATTTATGACACCATGGGGATGGACCTTGGTGATATTTTAATGAATTTATAAATGAAATTTTGTAGCCACATATTCAAGTTATGTTTAAAGTTATTTTCATTATTATATTCCTATACTTCCATTTCTCATGTCTTTATGTTTTTATTCAAGATCTTATTGATATCACAAGTACATTGATTCCATTGTTCACCCTTACTGGTCCTTCTTCCCACTATTTACATTGATGTATGTCTCCAAGATATGATACGCAGTAATTGTACATAGGATGAACATATGAATAATCCTTACAATTGTATTAGAATAATTTTTTATGTTGTTTTCATGTTTTATATCCCTGATTTCCAAGACACAAGACTATAAAGATCCTTGGTTTGTAAAATGTAATGAGAAGTTATGTAATAAAAAAGGAAGGATGCCATATAGAGGTTTGGGAGTGTAAATGGAAAGATTATAGTCATGATTATAGGATTTGGAAGTGTGAAGAGATGAGGTGGGGAGGGGAGGTATTAATAGTGGGAGGAAATGAGTGTTTTCTAATATTTTCTTTATTTGTTTATAATTTTGGTTTAAAACAATGTATAGTTTTTGAAATATCAATAAATATATTAAAATAAATAAGTAATGTTCTAATTTATGGGATTAAAAGGGCCATAAATTATCTATGACACAATAATTTTTATATTAAAAAATAATTTAAATTTACATATTTCACAATAAGAAAATTCATGTATTTTTGAAAAATCACAAAAATCACCATAGTAATTTTTTGAAATGAAGAATTAAAAAATGAAATACATTTTATGAACATAATTATAAAAATATTAGATATTTAATTTATAAATAAAATCATCATTTACTCGATGAATACTGATTTTAATATTATAACAATTTTTATGACATTCTAAAATTTTAATTAAGGACTCATAAATATTTCATATAATAATAAGGGAAAAAATTAATTTATGAGTCCAATTTAGAAAAATATATTTTCTATTAAATAATTATATTAAATAAAAAATTGTAATTAAATATTTATGAGTTCAAAATATAAAGCCCATCCTTAAACCTTACTTAATCGTGAGTTATTACTAGATTACACATTGAGGATCTTTTCAGGTTTAGAGTTTTTGATAATTAGATCATAAAACTTGCATTACATTCCACATTTAAGCAATGTGGTTACATAAAAGATAGTATTCATTTATCCCATCAACGAAAACATATTTAAAATAAAACATGGATTCTTTCTATACACTTCCTTGACACTATCATCATATCATGTACCATTCCCTTGACCTGTGAAAAACATTTCAAAAACTTGGGTTGAGCATAAAAAGCTCAGTAAGGGTTATAAAAAGTATGGAAAGGAAACATGAGTACATATATACATAAGAATGAAATCATACTTTACCCATAAAACATAATCACTTTAACATACCTCATAAAATCATGAATAAATCATAGAAATCATAATACATAAATGTAACTTGAGGAATTCATAACATTCTTACATAGGGAGTAACCCTCTTGGTTACGTTTGGAATACCCATCATAGTATATTCCCTAAATATCTTCGGAGAAACCTTAACGTTTAACTTTTTCGCGTTACCCAATGCATTGGAGAGTTATATCGGGCTCACCCGCCCTTAGTTTATCACGGAACCACCCGTCTTCATAAACAATTCTCAATAACCATAACATAATCATAGCACATAACTTAAGAATAAAGGAAAGATAACATTCCCACATTGAAATAACAATATGACATTCTAAGACAATGAATCCATTCTAAAAACCATTTTCTAAACCATTTAAAACATTTAATAAAGAGATTTTTTGAATAAAAGTGTCCCATACCACATTGAAGTTTTTAACATTTTAAACCATTAATATACATATAATTAAATCCTTAAAACCATTTTTTAAAACATGGATATTAATGATAAATGTTTATATGAATAAATCATTAAAACATTTAAAACGATATTTTATTTAAAGGGTTTTTAACAAAATGAGAGACACTTGAATACCATAGTTGAGGGATAAAATTTAATCAAAACTTTATAATATCATGAGAATAAATGCATTCATGATATAATATTCCAAGGGACAGTATATACACCATATAAGAGTGAATTGGTGCATAACAACAATGAAGTCTCAATAGAAATGTAAAATGAGATTAAATCCCTTATAAAGAAGGTATCCTTAAATTAAGGATAAATCAATCTCATAATTATGTGTGAAAAATATAAATACACCCAATATAAGTGGGTATTAAGTAAAAAACAATCAACTTTCATTCACACATATTCAAAGGATGACATATTCAATAACTACATGTTGAACCCAAAGAAATTGGAATTGGGTTAATAAGTTCCCTTGGTAATATTCGACAGCCTAACGGCGTCACTTTAAAATTCATAAAATTAGTTGATGAGAGATAAAATTGTATCTCATCACTTGGACATAAAATTTACATCAATAAGGATATAGAAGAACATATCCCAACATAAAAAGATGTAAACTAAAAGACATAACAAAAGAAGTCTTTTAAAAAGAGGAGGGTGAAAGGATCCCTTGCCGATTTGGGTAACTTTCGAAACGTACACCCCATGAAAGAAGGGTCATACAATGAATATGTAACTACCCATAAATGATAGTATATTATACAATTATTAAAATAATGGGCACTACATACATCACACAAAATGAAATAGTGGCCAATGTAGCATGAATCTCACAGGAATAAGAAGTGAGATGAAAATCCCCTTATGGAAATTCGGCAGCCTAGCCGCGCCACATAAAACTTCCAAAAATGGGTTGATGAGATAAAACAGGGTCTCTCATAACATAAACATAAAAATTACAGCAATATTAATATAAAATAACATCCTCTATCATAAGAACACGGAGCATAAAAGAAATGACATAAAAGAGAGTACTTGAGAAGAAAGAGAGAGGTGGGATCCCTTACCTCGGGTCCGACTTGACTCGATTGTTCTCTAACCTCCTGAATAATAAACTTGAGTTAATTTCTACTTGCCTAATAACCTTTTTAAAGTTCATTATTCCTTTTATATCACTTAATACCATGCTATGAACACTATGTAATTATTTAAGTTAATAATGGTCGTTTTGTAGATCATTGCTACTTGAATCAAAAATAAACTCTTTATAATTACAAGTTGTTCATGTGGTAAAATATATATTATATCCAGAATTATATTCATTATGTATATATAATATATATCATATATATCCATTATATACATGAATTTATAATAGAACATTTAGAGGTAAGAAATGAAATGCACCGTTCATGGAGATGGTAAGTCGTACGTACGCATGAACGCTACTTCCATTTATATTTATTATTTAATGGAATTAAAACATAATGATACATAATAGTATTATAATTATAGTATGGTATAATATATAATATCATTAAATATATCCTTTATACATACCACATATGGTATTAAAGAATCAAATCACTTTGAGGGGACGGTAGTCCGCACTTCTTAAAATGAAGATATCGTGTTTAACCATAATGGAAACCATAAAGATATGACATAAATGAAAAATACAGAAGCTTAAGTAAACAATAAACATATTATATATCATATATAAATATATTTACATCTTAATGGCCACCTTTGTGGGTGTTAAAAGAATATTGAACAATCATCATTTCGTGAGGCAGAAATTCGCCATCTACAGAAACAGTATGTTCTTTAACCATTAGATGTAGGTGTGTGTAAGTGTAGCTCGAATAATAATTATAACAACATCCTAGTATATTTAAGATACTGGATATGTTACAAAAGAAATGAATAAAAATAGTTTAGGGTGTTGGGGAAGCAAAATAAAACAAAAGAACACAAGTGAAGACATTACCTTAAAATCGGGTATCTCTCTTCGATTTGAGCTCAAAGGCCTCCTTGGGAAGACTTCTACCCAAATTGAGGCTTCTAGGAGTAAGGTAGGGATGTTTAGAGACAAAATGATCAGGGTTTGGCCTATCCAAAGGCTTGAGAGGTGTGGGTAAGGTGGTAGAGGTGGGGGCCTTTTATAAGAGGAGAGGAGGGGCACTCTTGGAAAGTTACGAAATGTTACTTTATTTTAAAATGAGTTTTGGATTTTAAAGGTCCCACATTGATGTATTTAGAGTATAAGGTGGTAAGGGTTCTTAATATACTCATACAATAGATATTTAAGAAGTGTAAGTTATAGTTTAAACGTTATCTTTTCATTTTATTTAAATCCTTTATTAATGAGGTAATCACTGCATCACCATGATGTCATAAATAATTTAATTTATTTAATGAATAAAAATTATAAAAAAGGTATCATGATTTAGGAAATATTTTTATATTTCTAATTAATATTTATAGCTAAAAATATTACTTTTATAGCCCCATTTAAATAATGTTTTAGTAAAACAACTCATGCTTGTGACATTTTTATTTTAACTTTAAATAAAAATTTATTTATGTCATTTTCCAACCAAAGTGGCTCCATGGGGTCCCCAAGTTGACCCATGTATTTTCTTCGTCAGCCATGACACATCCAATGATGGTAGGATATGTTTCTAGGTCATTTCATTTTATTAAAACATTATTTTTACCTTAAATTACACTAATTACCTCTAATCGCGATTAAAAACGTAAAAGTTACTATTCACCAAAAAAATTATTGTAATCCCATTGAACCACATTTTACATCCTAATGACAACCATGTATATTGGATTTTTGAAATTAAAATCACATAAGTGGTAAAGTTTCATTTAAATGAAAAATCGGTTTTTAAACTACCACTTAGTGGTTTCACTATTCATCAAAAATTGAAGTTTTTCAGAAAAATACCAAAAATTCACCCTAAGCTATATTTGATATTCCGAATTAATAAAATGATGTCTATTTTAAAAAATTCAAAACATATATGTTTCATTAATTAATTTAATAATTAATTCCCGTTGTCAAAACAAATAGCGTGTTTTTAAGAAACAATATCTATTAAAAGATTGACACTAGTTTATGTCCAATTTCAAAGTGAAATTAATTCCAATGACCACCATTAGATTAAATGGTAAAAATATATTCTAAATACACATTAATATAAATTAAAAATATAATCTATACATATAAATAATTCACATTAAAAGGAGGTTTTGAATTAAAATGCAACATTTTAAAAAAAATGATCTTTATCGGAAAAATAACGAAATTTTACACAAAGTAAATTTTGATGTCCAAATTATAAAGAAGGATTTTTTTGTCAAATAAAAAATATAAAATTTTCAAAAGTTTATTTAAAAAGGTTTCTCCATCAAATGGTGGTTAATCGACCTTTTAAAGAATATTAGAATATTTATGCTTAAAATTGGATTCATTTTCATTTTAAGCCTCCAACATTTATTGGATAAAAGTAAAAATATATGACAAACATATATAATCATTTTTTAGTTAGTTCAGTTCATTCGTGAGATTACAATGGCTAGGCTTTAACTACCTTTTAGAATAATATTATTTTATTATTAGAGTGCAACGTAAGATTTCAAAGAAACTCATTGTTGCATATTGGGTACGCCCTCGAGCATAGCATTCCCTTTAAAGTAATATTAATATTTTATTCAAAAATATAGATAAATATGAAAATGGAATATTATTTATTTACGTGGGGTGTTACATCCTTCCCCCCTTTTGGAAATTGCGTCCTCGCAATTTTAAAATTGGGCTTGGAAGCTTCATTGAAAATCCCACATCAGAACAAGAGTCAGTAAAACTATCACTTTAAAAGAATGGGAGAGAAGTACAAATGTCACCCGAGTTAACCCATACTTGTATTCCAAGTATGGAAATATGGATATGGAGGAGAAAACAAAGGGTCATGTTCTGATTGAGAGTGATAGTAAACATGTCTAGGAAAAGTTAACAACAAGAAAATCACAAACTTGTGATGGGTTAAACGGTATTCGATTCCCCTGTAAGAAAAGTTAACAGAAAACATTTCTGTTTTAAGTTACTTTTCATTGAGGAATTTATTTTTGAGCTTAACTAAATCATAATGAAACATACTTACTTGTCACGTAGACTTTCAACTTTTACTAGATTCCTTAATCAAACTCATATTTTCTACAAAAGACGAGTATTTAGGAAGACTTGTTTGCATTAAGAGTATTATAATAAACATCTTGAGAATCACCTAATCCAAAAAAGAGAACTATATATTTCCCATGTCTTTATATCTCAAACAAAACCAAACCAAAAAGTTTATTACGAGATCAGATAATACCCAAAAAGGATACTTTTTAAAAAAACTACTCCTAATCTCCAAAATTTGTCAAACAAAACCCAATGTTCAAAAAGACCATTCAAGAAACATCTATCCATAAAATTATACAAAGTAAACCAAACTATGATCAAAACCCAATTCTCTGAAGGATTTAATCACATAGTCTCCTAAGATAAATTTTAACATTTTTCTCCAAAATAACATCAGTTACTCTTACAGTCTCATACTAAAAATTAATTAACCTAATCACATATCCTCCGTGATAGGTTAATCATTTCCATTGATAACCAAAAATAAACATACACTTAATTCATAAAATCATCTAACTAAAAATAATCATTCAATCTAACCAGGGACTTCACGTAGTCCAGTGGTAGGCGATAAATACCAGTTGTACTTTGGATGTGGGTTCGATTCCCGCAGCTTCGTCCGACGCGACGGGTTGTCACATGGTCTTCGTTTTGTCCCTTTTCAAAAACTATATAATTTTATAACAATTCCTAAAAAAGAGATAAATTCATCAAAAATAACCATAACATATTTTAACCGCAAAGGTTATCTGATAACTTTTATTTTGAAACCCAAAATGTATTAACCAGTAATTGCCTCAAATTCAAGGATCATATAAACCCAGATTGTTCTTTATAACTATATCCACAAAAGAAAGGATAATTATTCCTTGAATAAACTTTTCGTATATCAAACATCAGGGTTACTATAAAAAGACTTATAATGTAACCCCATCATCAAAAGAGACTTAATACATCTAAGAATTTCACCATCCTAAAATCTACCACAACTCTTGAATCCCTTATAAGATGACTTCTTACTCATTCAACATTCTTCATGATCCATTAGCCATTCCTTTTCAACTTATTCTAAAATACTTCTTTCCTACAAACAAAATCATGAATTATATCCTAAGATTACAATAACATGAAAACATATATTAAGAAATAATCCATACCTTTCATTCCTGATTGTCAGTTTCTTCATCCTTAATCAGAATGGCATTAGGTATTGGTAAATGAATATATGTACGATCTTGGTGACCCCATTCCTGAAACTTCTTCGTAGGACATTTGTTTTCATAATGACCATGCACACCACATTTAAAACATTCAATTGATCCTTCAGAAAGAACTTCTTTCCCTTTCCTAGAGTCAACTAGATGCTTCCTTTTTCCATGGCAGGTTCTTGATTTATGACCTTCATTTCCACAGATATAGCATCTTTCTGTCCCTTTAAAACATTTTCCTATGTGTTTATTTCCACATATTTGACACATTGGTTTTTGAACATACTTACCTTTATGATTATTACCTGAACATCCGTAGGGATTTGTTTCTCTCATATACAATGCCTTATAAAAATCACTAAGGTTCAGGTGGTCAATCATGACTCTAGATAGTTGGTTGTGGATAACCATAAGAGTTCTCATTACAGCTCCCATATCATTCAGTCGTTCTTTCATAAAACCGTCACAATTTTCTTCAAATCCACTATTACTTTGGTTCCTGTTAGATCCAGCCATTTACTAAAACCAAAAAGGTCAGTGTGAGTATATCAGTAAAATCATCAAATAAAAAAGAGGAAGATAAACACCAAGATATTCTTATCCAAGTTATCTCAAACTCATTATAACTTTCAAAAAAAAAACGATGTCTCTATCTAATATACTAACCATTGTGGTTATACACAACTTGTCACTTTTTCTTAAACAACACTCTAACCTCTAAAGTTATCTAAACCGACCTCTGATACCAACTATAACGCCCCAGCCCTAAAACATACTTAATCTTGAGTTATTACTAGATTACACATTGAGGATCTTTTCAGGTATAGAGTTTTAGAGAATTAGATCATAAAACTTGCATTACATTCCACATTTAAGCAAAGTGGTTACATAAAAGATTGTATTTATTTATCCCATCAACAGAAACATATTTAAAATAAAACATGGATTCTTTCTTGACACTTCATTGACACTATCATCATATCATGTACCATTCCCTTTACCTGTGAAAAAAATTTCAAAAACTTGGGATGAGCATAAAAATATCAGTAAGGGTTATAAAAAGTATGGAAAGGAAACATGAGTACATATATACATAAGAATGAAATCATACTTTACCCATAAAACATAAGCACTTTAACATACCTCATAAAATCATGAATAAATCATTGAAATCATAAGACATAAAGGTAACTTGAGGCATTCATAACATTCTTACGTAGGGAGTAACCCTCTTGGTTACGTTTGGAATACCCATCACAGTATATTCCCTAAATATCTTCGGAGAAACCTTAACGTTTAACTCCTTCACGTTACCCAATGCATTGGAGAGCTATATCGGGCTCACCCGCCCTTAGTTTATAACGGAACCACCCGTCTTCATAAAAAATTCCCAAGAACCATAACATAATCATAGAACATAACTTAAGAATAAAGGAAAGATAACATTCCAACATTGCAATAACAATATGACATTCTAAGACAATGAATCCATTCTAAAAACCATTTTCAAAACCATTTAAAACATTTAATAAAGATATTTTTTGAATCAAAGTGTCCCATACCACATTGAAGTTTTTAACATTTTAAACCATTAATATCCATATAATTAAATCCTTAAAAAAAATTAAAACATGGATATTAATGAGAAATATATATAAGAATAAATCATTAAATCATTTAAAACGATATTTTATTTAAAGGGTTTTTAACAAAATGAGAGACACTTAAATACCATAATTGAGGAATAAAATATAATCAAAACTTTAGAATATCATGAGAATAAATGTATTCATGATATAATATTCCAAGGGACAGTATATACACCATATAATAGTGAATTGGATCATAACAACAATGAAGTCTCAATAGAAATGTAAAATGAGATGAAATCCCTTATAAATAAGGTATCCTTAAATTAAGGATAAATAAATCTCATAATTATGTGTGACAAATATAAATACACCCAATATAAGTGGGTATTAAGTGAAAAACATTCAAAGTTCATTTACAAATATTCAAAGGATGACATATTCAATAACTACATGTTCATCCTAAAGAAATTGAAATTGGGTTAAGAAGTTCCCTTGGTAAAATTCGACAGCCTAACGGCGTCACTTTAAAATTCATAAAATTAGTTGATGAGAGAGAAAATGGTATCTCATCACTTGGAAATAAAATTTACATCAATAAGTATATAGAAGAACATATCCCAACATAAAAATATGTAAACTAAAAGACATAACAAAAGATGTATTTTAAAAAGAGGAGGGTGAAAGGTTCCCTTACCGATTTGGGCAACTTTCAAAACGTACACCCCATGAAAGAAGGGTCATACAATGAAGATGTAACTACCCATAAATGAGAGTATATTATAAAAATATTAATATAATGGTCAGTACATAAACCACAGAAAAGGAAATAGTGGCCAATGTAGCATGAATCTAACAGGAATAAAAAGTGAGATGAAAATCCCCTTATGAAAATTCGGCAGCCTAACGGCGCCACATAAAACATCCAAAAATGAGTTGATGAGATCAAATAGAGTCTCTCATCATATTAACATAAAAATTACAGTAAGATTAATATAAAATAACATCCTCCAACATAATAACATGGAGCATAAATGAAATGACATAAAAGAGAGTACTTGAAAAGAAAGAGAGAGGTGGGATCCCTTACCTTGGGTCCGACTTGACTCGATCATTCTTTAACCTCATGAATAATAAACTTGAGTTAATTTATAATTTCTTAAGAACCTTTTTCAAGTTAATTATTCCTTTTATATCACTTACTACCATGCTATGAACACTATGTAATTATTTAAGTTAATAATGGTCGTTTTGTAGATCATTGCTACTTGAGTCAAAAATAAACTCTTTATAATTACAAGTTGTTCATGTGGTAAAATATATATTATATCTAGAATTATATTAATTATGTAGATATCATATATATCATATATATCTATTATATACATGCATTTATAATAGAACATTTAGAGGTAAGAAATGAAATGCACCGTTAATGGAGACGGTAAGCCGTACGTACACTTGAACGCTACTTCCATTTCTATTTATTATTTAATGGAATTAAAAAATTATGATACATAATAGTATTATAATTACAGTATGGTATAATATATAATATAATTAAATATATCCTTTATACATACCACATATGGTATTAACGAATCAAATCACTTTGAGGGGGCGGTAGTCCGCACTTCCTAAAATGAAGATATCACGTTTAACAATAATGGAAACCATAACGGTATGCCATAAATAAAAAATAAATAATATTAAGTAAAACATAAACATATTATATATCATATATAAATATATTTACATATTAATGGCCACCTTTTAGGGTGTTAAAAGAATATTGAACAATCATCGTTTTGTGAGGCAGAAATTCACCACCCACAGAAACAGTATGTTCTTTAACCATTAGATGTAGGTGTGTGTAAGTGTATCTCGAATAATTATTATAAAAACATCCTAGTATATTGAAGATACATGATTTGTTACAAAAGAAATGAATAAAAAGAGTTTAGGGGGTTGGAGAAGCAAAATAAAACAAAAGAACACAAGTGAAGACATTACCTTAAAATCGGGTATCTCTCTTTGATTTGAGCTCAAAAGATTCTGTGGGAAGACTTCTGCCCAATGTGAGGCTTCTAGGAGTAATAGAGAGATGTGGAGAGACAAAATGAGCAGGGGTTGGCTGATCCAAAGGCTTGAGAGGTGTGGGTAAGGTGGTAGAGGTGGGGGCCTTTTATAAGAGGAGAGGAGGGGCACTCTTGGAAAGTCACAAAATTTTACTTTATTTCCAAATGAGTTTCGGATTTTAAAGGTCCCACATTGATTTATTTCGATGATAAGATGGTAAGGGTTTGAAATATACTCATCCAATAGGTATTTGACAAGTTTAAGTTATAGTTTTAACATTATCTTTTCATTTTATTAAAATCCTTTATTAATGAGGTAATCGCTACATCATCATGATGTCATAAATAATTTAATTTATTTAATGTATAAAAATTATATAAAAAATATCATGATGTAGGAAATCTTTTAAGATTTATAATTAATATTTATAGTCAAAAATATGACTTGTATAACCCCATTTAAAAATTGTTTTAGTAAAACAACTCATGCTTGTGACATTTTTATTTTAACTTTAAATAAAAAGTTATTTATGTCATTTTCCAACCAAAGTGGCTCCATGCGGTCCCCAAGTTGACCCATGGACTGTCTTGGTCGGCCATGACACATCCAATGATGGTAGGAAATGTATCTATGTCATTTCATATTATTAAAACATTTTTTTACCTTAAATTACACTAATTACCTCTAATCGCGATTAAAAACATAAAAGTTACTATTCACCAAAAAAAAATTATTTTAATCCCATTGAACCACATTTTACATCCTAATGACAACCATGTATATAGGATTTTTTAAATTAAAATCATAGAAGTGGTGAAGTTTCATTTAAACGAAAAATCAGTTTTTAAACTACCACTTAGTGGTTTCACTATTCATCAAAAATTGAAGTTTTTCAGAAAAATACCAAAAATTCACCCTAAGCTATATTTGATATTCCGAATTCGAAAATGATGACTATTTTAAAAAATTAAAAACATATATGTTGCATTAATTAATTTAATAATTAATTCCCGCGATCAAAACAAATAGCGTGTTTTTAAGAAACAATATCTATTAAAAGATTGACACTAGTTTAAGTCGAATTTCAAAGTGAAATTAATTCCAATGACCACCATTAGATTAAATGGTAAAAATATATTCTAAATAAACTTTAATCTAAATTAAAAATATAATCTATCCATATAAATAAATCAGATTAAAAGGAGGTTTTGAATTAAAAAGCAACATTTTCAATAAAAATGATCTTTATCGGAAAAATAACGAAATTTTACACAAAGTCAATTTTGATGTACAGATTCTAAAGAAGGATTTTATTTTGTCAAATACAACATATAAAATTGTAAAAAGTATATTTAAAAAGGGTTATCCATCAAAAGGCGGTTAATCGACCTTTTAAATAATATTAGAAGATTTATGCTTAAAATTGGATTGATTTTCATTTTAAGCCTCCAACATTTATTGGATAAAAGTAAAAATATTTGACAAACATATATAATCATTTTTTAGTTAGTTCTGTTCATACCCGCCATTACAACGTCTAGGCGTTAACTACCTTTTAAAATAATAGTATTTTATTATTAGAGTGCAACGTAAGATTTCAAAGAAACTCGTTGTTGCGTATTGGGTACACCCTCAAGCATAGAATTCCATTTAAAGTAATATTAATATTTTATTCAAAAATATGGATAAATATGAAAATGTCATATTCTTTATTTACCTCGGGTGTTACACAAAAAATACAAACACTTCATTTGTCATTTTTAATCATTTATTTACTTATTACGTGATATAAATAAACTATATTTTTATTTCTTTGATATGTAAATTTTATATATAGTTTAAATAGTAGTTTGATGGTTGGAAGACGATGAGATAGAGGGTGTGGGAGTGAGAAAAATGGTTAAAACACTAGAGGTGTGTGCTTTGATGGATGGTGGTGAGTCCTGTAATGATTCTTTTGGTAGTGGGTGACTGAATCATTGAAAAATGGAAGGTTATGAGTCGGGTGAGATGTTGTTCAATAGTGAGACATTTATAATGGTGTGTAATGAGGTTTGATGGCAGTGAGACGTAAGAAAAATATAAAAGGAATAAATGACTCACCATTGGGTATTCAATGGTGATTCACTTTTTTGGAGGTTAAAAAAGTGAACTGACCATGACTCACCTGACATGAGAAAAATATAAACAAAAGATAGAAAAAAGATAAATATAAAAAATTGGTTGTAAATAAAAATGAAATAAAACATCAATATTAATAAAAACAAATTACATTTTCTATTTAAATATTATATTAATTATGATTCAAAATTAAAAAACTCATAATATTGAAATGAATTTAAAAATATAGTACAACAATTTTAAAAAAAATAAATAAAATTAAAAATCGAATGAAATTAAAAAGCATAACAATTTATTAATTTGAATGAAGAAATATAAATATAATGAAAACAATAAATATTTAATATTTTAATTAATAATTGAATACAAATTTTTTAAAATAATAAACAAAATAATAAAGGTAAATTATATAAAAAACAAAATTAAAGGATGAAACTTTATATTTAAGATTTAGTTAATAAAATCCTGAATAATAACATATTTAATAAAAAATAGGGTTAATGTTTTTTACAGAATGAGAATTGAAAATCAATTAGCAGAATAAATTAATAGAAAAATAAAAAAACAAAATTATTTATTTTAAAAGAAAAAAATAAAAAATAAAAAATAAAAAATGAAAACATAATAAATTTAATTTTAATATTTTTAATGTGAAATTATTTAATTAAAATGAATAATTAATTAATAAAATGATTAAAAACATAATTAATGGTTGTCGCAAATTAGTAAAATTTTAGGCCACATCAAATATAACAGTACGTAATCACTGCTTTTCCACAAAAACTATCATGCATTATATCTTCTGGAAATAGAAATATGATTTTTTACAGCTCAAAATGATTAATTTAAAGCAATGTAAAAATCACGGGAACAAAAATTGTGAAATAGGATTTTCAAATAAAATGTTAAAATGAATACCTGCATATTTTAAAAAATCCCCACTATGAAATCAAAGAATAAAAGAATCATTCATTTTTAATGATTTCATGCCTCTTATATGAAGTCACTTAATGAATTACTTTAAATGAAGACCAAGCATAATTATAAGAGTGATAATAGGTTAAATTAAAGTGGAAATATGAAAATGATAATAGGCACCTTCTACTTTAAACTTCCCCTAGGTTCCAAAAATCAAATTTTACATTTGTTTTTTTGAATTAGATTACTGACACAACTAATATGATTTTCATATAAGTCATTTTCCCCTTCCACATATGGAGTTCAAAATTCCCCTCACTATAGTGAACTCATTTATAACAATTATGACTTTTTTTCATTTTACCCATCCATGCCACATTTTCAAGGCACTACACATATGCACATATTTTAAATGTACAATAGTCTTATACACACACATAGTGCCTAATTCCTGAGAAGTTTTACATAGGTTACCTAATTACAATTTTTATCCAGATTCAAAAGGATTATATGACTATCATATTATTAAGCGCAATAATGTGGTTATATATTTGTATTCATATGTGAGTCCCTGATGTTGATGTTCAAACTTCAAGTTTCATACGCTTATGATCATAAGTCCACAAAAATTTATCCTATATCACTCTCATACAAAGTTCCTAAAAATAATTTCCACTGAGTAATTATTAATCCATAAAAATTCAAATTCAAAGAAAATCTTAATTAAGAGTGAGTTATTATTCTTTAGGAAACACTGAATTTAAATGCATAATAAATCATAATTAATATATGACTGTGAAATAAATTGAAAATATTTTATCATTTTTTACAAAACATTTAGGAGAATTATATTTGAATACATTAAAGAATATATTAGTTCATAATAAGTATACCTCTACCCCACACTTAAAACCCAAATTCTTCCACAATTTTGAATTCCATGGGGGAGGAAAAATTGGCTTTTTAATCTCAAAACATATTATCAATTCAGTAGTTATGTTATAAGTCCAAGGGTCACAATGAAACTTAAACATTAATTTTCCCATAATAAAACATTTACTATAGATACTAAAAATATTATGTATTATCAATAAGGCTAGTGAAGAGAACATCTAAATTATGCTCAAAATAGTAGCATGTAAAACATTAAAGTACACAATGAAAATGTTGTTGACAATTTTGAAAATTTGTTTCCATTAGATGTTCAACAACACAATGACTATTATTATAGACACCCTATAAAGACCATTTCAATCACATAAAAGTAGACAATAAGGGGTACAACCCCCACACTTAATTTCACAATGTGAGAAAGTTTTTAAGAAAGGTGAAAAAAGTGGTAAACTTGCAATATTATGTAAAGTAGAATCATGTCATCATGGAATCACCACTACATTCATACTAATGAGTTTCTGTTATGATGACTCACCCCCATAGTGGATTGGTGAATTTTTTCCTATGATAAAAAATAGAGAATATCAGAAAAATGGAGAAGAAATAAAAATATGGAACTACCCTAGATAAAATTTTTTACTGAATATTATGAAATCATAACCTTATGACTTGAAAAAAAATGGAATTTTTCCCCTATTAATCCTCATTAAAAAACCTACTATAAATTAAATGACCATACCGTATGATAACTTGAATCCAACATAAAATTAAAAAAAGGAAGAGAAAGATTTCCTTTATTTAAAACAAAAAAAAAATAAAAAAACAAATAAAAACCATGGTTTTAATCCCATGAAGCACTCAGTTTGAATTCTTCAGTTATAATTTATTGGGAATCGGTTTTCTAGCACATAGATGGATACCAAGCCCATTGGATTTCCTTCAAATTAATATTTTACTCTCTTCCCATTCATATTCATTGGTTTTTTTTCACTCCAAAAATTTATACTACTCTATTCATCAACACACTAATAATAATAATGTGTCTATAACACTTAGATTTCATCTTTCTAGGAAATATATTATTTATATAATTTATGATAAGGACTATCTATCTAGTTTTTATTTATCAATTTTGAATGAAATAATATCGAAAATATTTGAACATATATTTGTATATGATATAATTATCATAATAATCTCTCATAGTATCATACATTCCACTCAACTAAATTAGTATCTTATCTCCCGCACTCCTAAAATAAGTATTTAAAGGATTAACATCCCTATATAACTAGTGTTACAACTCCATAAGAAAATTTTTGCACTTCCCAAATAATAGACTATGTGGAAATATACCAATTTTTGTTTTAAAAGATGTTTTATAATCCCATAAAGCCTTATTTACCATTAGAGACCAATCGTTCCAAGAGTTAGAGACATTTATCATAGGAATCTATTCCAAATCCCTGTAATATATTTCTACATGTTTAATATATTTTCAATGGTATGTACTTTTAGTCATATGGGTGCATCCATATTTTTCCATTCATGCTTTAAATATTTATTTTTTAAAATGGGTTCCATTATCAGTTATGAAGGATATTGGTACCCTAAATCTACAAAATATTTTCTTTAAGATAAATTTAATCCCATTATGGAATTAATTGTTGGGAAGAGCTTCTACCTCAGTCCAGTTAGAAACATAATCCACCAAATCTAAAATGCACTCAGTCCCCTGAGATGATGAAAATGGTCCCATAACATCTAATACCAAAAAATAAAAAATTTATACTTCAAAAGCACATTTCTATTAAAAAAATAGTTATTCCAAACATTTCCCAACATCTAAAATCTATTCAAACCAATTACCTAGCTCTTTGAATCATGGAATAAGGTAGTCCAATAAAATCCATCTTTATAGACTTTATGATTCATCCTTTCCCCATCATGATATCCTCCCCCTATTGAGGTGTGAAAAATATATAGTATAGGAAGCATGTCTTCATCTATAATAGACCTTATTAGAATCCCATTATCATATCTCCTAAATAGTAAGGGACCATCCCAAATATAGAACTCCAGCTCTAAAATGAATTTCTTTATCTGGTTGTTTCAAAATTCCTTAGGAATGAAACTAACTTATAAAAAGATGAAAAAGTCATAAAACCAATAATACTACATCATGGTGACAATGAGAATCTTTTCATCATTAAATTAAGAGTTTATCTCTCCAGGGTATTCACAATGGGTTTTATGAGGCCTAAAAATGTGTTGTATAACTACATTCTCATCTCCCTTCATAACTCTAATTTCCATGTCAAACTCTTTCAATAAGATAATCCACCTAATAAGCATTGTTTTTTCCTCCTTCTTAGAAAAAATATACATTAAGGAAGAATGATCATTGAATATAATGAATGTAGATCCTAAAAAGTATTGCCCAGTTTTTTCAATAGAAATGACCACAACCAATAACACTATTTTTTAGTGGTATAATTCATTTGTTCCATATCTTATACTCTGATAGTATAATAAACCACAAAAATATTCTTGTATCTCCCATATCCTAAAAAATCTCAAAAATCCATGTCACTAACATCAAAAATTAATTCGACAGGTAACTTCAATCATGTGCAGTAACTGTGGGTTATGAAAAGAGTTTTTCCTTTAAGAAATTAAATTATTTCAAACATTTTTATTTACAATGAATGAGACATCCTTGACAATAATTGAGTATAAGGAATTAGTAATTTTGTAGAAGAATTATGTAAATATCTAGTAAAAACATTCATTCTCGAATATTCTTATACACATTTAAGATTCTTATGGGTGGAAATATCTAAATAACTTCAGCTTTGGCAGTGTGTACCTTTATACACTTCTTGGACACATTTTTTACTAGTACAATTCTATTTTTCGCAGTTAAGAACAAGATTAGTATCTATGAATATTTCGAACACTAACTCAAAATTTCCTACACCCGTATCAAATGTGCTGCCAAATATGGAGAATTCATCAATGAAAACAAATATGATCCAATAAATTATGTCATAAATTATATCCATCATACACCATTGAATGTTTACTTAAGAACCACATTAACCAAATGGAATTCACTAGTAGTAAAATGCCTCAAAGGATAATGTGAAGGTAGTTTTATCCTGATCCCTTAGAGGTACTAGAATCTTGTTGTAACCAAAATAACTATTGAGAAAACAAAATAATTCATTCATAGGAAATATCATAATAAATTGATCATGAAGGGAATTATAAAATTGTTCCTTATTTTTGGCTGAATTATTATTTCAATAATCAATACAGATTCTCCATTTGGTGGCCTTGTTGACTTGAATTTCTTCATTATTTTCATTAGTGAAAATATTGAAACCTACTTTTTTATGGAAAATATAGATTATAATATCCCAATTACTATCATAGATAGAGTAAATGTTTCCAATGTCTTGCATTTTGGGGACCTCCCATCTCCCAACATCATTCTTATTGTGGTTCAATGATCTTTGAAACTCTACACCCATCTTGTGATCAGGATCCATAAGGATCTTATTCATTCATAAAGACGGGTTAATTCCTTTGATATCATCCATGGACCATCCAATGGATGAATTGAACATCCTAAGAACACCTAACAATATTTCATCTTGTTTTTATTTTAGTTCATCATAGATGATAACTGGATGTGAGGAATTCCCTTCTAAAAAGAGTATTTATTATTCAATGGGAGTTGTTCTAGCTCTCGAGTGTGTGATTTTTTAAAATAATGGAGGTTATTGGGATTATGAGGACTAATTTCATCAATATGTCTCTTACATAGAGTATGAAATGATGAATGATTTTTAGTTTATTGACTTATTTTAGAATTTCTAGCACTACTATCGAAACTGAACATCTCACTATCTAAACTTTTAATATTTGTTTTTAACAAACATTATAATGTTGAACCATCAAGTTGTTTTATCAAAAATTATTATTCCAAATAAAATTTTTCAGAAATGAATGTGAAAGGATATCAGTTTATAGTTCTTTCAAAAACTCACTATTATTAAAAATAGATGATTCACCAACAACAGAAACTGTAGAAATAATGTTGATGTGTGGATCTTGAAAATTTTCACGATTTTCATTTTGACTAGATTGAAAAGTAAAGGAAGCATATTTTCCATCTTATAGATTTATTTCTTTTGTAATTTTTTGATTTATATAATCTTCAAAATGTTTAGTAAAATTTTATTCTTCAACATCTCTACTGTAGAACACCTCTCACCAAAAGATGATACTTTGAAATTTTTAAAGACATTAATATTTTCTTGTTGTTCTCTAACATTAAATATCAGTTTATTCATATTTACATCAATTAATAACCCTCCAATTTCATAGAAGGGCCTACCTATATGGATAGGCACCTCATGGTAACACTTCATGTCAAGAACAAAGAAGTCAGCTTGTTGAAATAGTTTACCAACTCCAACTTTCATGTCACATACCCTCCATACAAGATTTGTGAATGAGCGGTAAACTAATTTTAAGATGATGATGGTGGGTTGATGATCCCCCAATCTCAACTAAAGGAATAGTAAGTATGGGATCAGGTTGATACTATAACCTATTCCACAAAATAGTTTAGTTGCATACTATTTCCTATGTTTTAGGGAATTAAAACACTACTAGGATCCTTGAGTTTGGGAGTCATTTTATTTTTATGTACATCACTATAATCATAAATGGGACAGTATGTGGAAAAATATTCATGATTTTTTTATATGAAACAATTTTTTAATAGATTTATATATTATGGAATGTGGATTAATTTTTGGATAAAATGGGTGTTCACTTGGAGCTTGGTCAGAATCCCAAGTAACAGAAGATGTTTAGCCTTGTTGTCACTTTTTTGTTTTAGTTTTTCTAATAAATGGATGGGTGGGGAAATGTTCCTAGTAATATTATTCATGTACCCTATTTTTTCTGTAGTTTTATCCTTCCCATTATACGTTATAATTTAAGAAAAAATTTGAAATTAAATTTATGGGGAAAATTGAGAATTTCATTATTTTCATGATTTTATATTGGTTTTTATATCCTCTATCATGAAGATTTTTGTTTCCGGATTCATTATATTTTCATGTTTTGGAATTTTTAAAGTCCTCTCCAACCTCGGTTTGAGTTTTGGGTACACTTCATTTTACAAATTCCATGGAATTATCCCTAAGGTTGATTTCATTTTTACTTGGAAGTTTAAACTTTTCTATTTGATTAATTCTTTATACAAGTTTTACTTGTTGAGTTTCTAGATTTTGAATTCTAGCATCAGATTGAATTTTTTTCAGAATCATATTGAGTTTTTTAAATTAAATTGAGTTTCTAAATTTTCACCATAACAGTCCATTATATTTTTTATTTGATCCATTTTGAAAAAAAATTGACCTAGAAAAAATTCCATATGAATTAGAAGTCTAAACCATTGGTTGATTTTTAAATTTTTTTCATTGTTGGTATACCTAAAAAGGGGTAGTGGGTTTCATTATCATTCCTTATTCTTTCCATTACATTTTATGATGGTTCCTATAGACATGGTCATATATATTTGGGAAGGGACTATCTTTGGAAGGAATCCTAGGAGCATAGTTCACAAATATTGATTTCCTTTTATTGTAATGGATCGTCAACGTTTGGAAAGATTTATATAGTGTTCCCAAACATTCCACACTGAGAAAACAACTCCCTTTGTGATTCCTTTGTGTTTAGATAGCCCAGTTTGTTTATAGATTGTTTGAAATTTTGGTTCATTATGATTGGATATTGGTTTTTTATTTCATCATGTTGAGAGTTCATATCTCTTCAAGAACCAATATTGTTAGCATTTTTTGATCACACTCTTCCTCCATAAATTATTGTGATGAGAATTCCGGGAAAGGATGTTTGAAAATAGTCTCAAATCATAATATGCCTTGTCAGTATAATTCCCCCTACATGATTGGTCAACATGCTTCTGATCATAAGAGGACAATCCTTCATTGATTGTGTACATGAGAACCTGGGATGGGAGTTGATGATGGGAAAACATCCTAAGAAGGTCCCAGAATCTATCCCAAGCCTATTGAAATGATTCACCATCCTCAAGGTAAAAACTTTTGATTTTGGATAATAGTTCACCTTTTAATCTTTAGGGATAAAATTTCATGGAAAACGAATTATGGAATTTCTATAAGTTCTCCAAAATGTTCTCATCTAGTCATAGAAAACTGTTGCATGTATTCCCTTTTAATAAAAAGTCATATACTCGCATTTTATGTTCATTTTCAATGATTTATAAGTGTGGAAGTTGTTGAAAAACGTGAAATATGTATATAATGATGTCTAGAGAGTCCTCATTAGATAGTCCATTGAATAAAGGTAGCAATGAAGTGTTGAAATGTTTTAACTCATAATTTATGTATCTAGGAAAATTGTTATAGATGATGGATTTCTTGGATCATTAGGGTCATAAAACTACCTAACCCTTGGAATCTTCATGTTTTTATTGAATTCTTCTTGGAAGATTTTTTTATTTTTAATAGAATTAATTCTATTTTCTAAATTTTCCATTTCAATTTTATATTAATTTTTGAATCACTTGGGTGTTTTTTCAATTTCATGAATAAAGGTCTCTAATCTATCAGAAGATGTTCTTGTCCTCATGCAATAGATAATAACAGATGAAATTCAGAAAAAAATAGTACCAAGAAAGAAAAAGTTTGTAAAATAAAATGATATAAACAAAAAAACAACAACAAAAACAACTAGAGAATGATAGAATTCTCTTTTAATGCAGATTTTGATTTTTTTTATTTTTTAACCTAATTTTTAAATGTTTTGAAAAAGAGTTGGTCGCTCATACCATTAACTAGAAATTGTGCCAAAAACAAGGTATGAATGTCTTTGAATACATGTCAAACATTAATTATTAATAATCCATATTAAAGTAATGTATAATAGAAAGTAGGGTGTCGAACCATAGAGAAGGTTTGTAACCACATTTTAAAAAATAGTACCCAATGATTTTCTTTTTTTATTATTTTTTTAAAATTTTGAGATGTTGATGAAAGATAATATTAATGATATAATTATTTTTTATATAAAACAAATTTCTATTAAATATATAATGATAAACCAATGTTGATAGAGGGAGAGGAAGATGATATTAGAAAAATACTCATGGAAGATTGATACTACTGGTTGTGAGGATAACCTCTTTGCAGAAAAGAAATTTAATAAACAACATCATAAAATTTACGGATTAATGTCACTCTCTAAGAAATTAATCAATTACAATAATGATTGTAGAAGTTCACCACAAGTAGAAATACCAAACTGAAAGAGAATTAAAAAACGGTTTCTAGAATTAATATCACAGATGTAATCCCATAGTTCTGAAATTAAGGTTTGTATAGATGCATCCAATATCATTCTTGGTGAAATATCATGGAGTTTTGAAATTAAGCGATGGAGGTGAAAAAATAAATCAGATAAGGATTTGGAATTGATCTCATTGATCAATTCCAAATCGCGAAGAAGATGTTTTGTGATGAAATGGTATGAAATGAACTAGCAGAATTATAACTCCCCATGAAAATATCCAATTATACCTAAGACATATGAAATTAAATATGGAAAAAAATTATTAATTGATAATAGAATGAAAATAGAGGGAGCAGAGTTCTCCCTCGATAACAATCATGGTGTCTCCTCAATGTCTTGCTTTTGCCTTACAGGGCTCAATGTAAATTAATTGAATGGTCGAATGCGAATCTTCCCCAATTTGTGGTCTCCCTCCATTTTTTTAAAGTTCTCTATTATATATTGGGTTGTCACGAAAGGCAAGAACTAACTTTATTCGGTGTTCTCTATTTCATTATCTACATGATGTAGTCCTCTCAATTGATTTCACTACATGTGACTTTATCACGAATATTCTAACCGAACACATCTAAAAGTTATGCAATGTATCTGGATGCACGTGGACTCTGTTATGAATCTACAAAATATAAAGAAGTAAATAAATAAAAAATAATTAGATGACAAGTTTTCTAAAAAAATTATTTTAATAAATAAATACCTATTAAATTAATTATTTTTAGAATTTATTAGATTAATGCAAATATAAAATTATAATGAAATGTAATTTATATTAATTTATAATTGTTTGTTATTATAATTCATATTATAATAATTATTCTTAAAATTTTATTTTATTTCATACGTTTGTTAATTATTATTTTCATATATTTTAAATTATTTTTTATATTAATTATTAATGCTATTATTATTATTATTATTCAATTATTTATTTATCATTATTAAATTTAATAATTTTATATTATTATAAATAGATAATCCTTTTAATTATTATTTTTAGATTATTAAATGATATAATTTTATTGATATTATTAATTTATTTTATTTAATAATACTATTAATGTTATTATAATTAATTAATTTGTAATGTTTATTTAAAATTATTATTAACTGTGCATACAAATATTAAATTATTATGGTAATTATTTAATTAATATTTATTTGATTATATTATTTTATTGTAATTATTAATTTTTTTTATTTTTTATTTTTTTTAATTTTTTCTTTCTTTTGTACATATTAGTGGGCCGCATGAAGGGGAAGTTTCTTCCTTCCTCCAGAAGCTGTTGCCGAACCCTCATCAACGCTGCTCCCTCCATTTCAACACAGTGGTGATGACATCCACCACCAGCCCTAGCGATATATGACGCTCCTCAGTAGCTTGGGTGACCGGTGGCTTCACCTGCTCGGTGGCGCGATGATTGCTCAGTCCAATGGACGATAGTGGTGGCAGGGGGCATCAGCGGATCTGCTCTATCTCAATCATTTGGGCTCGACTACATTCGGAGAGGCAGCTAACATTGGGGAGCAGCGAGGATTCAGATTTGCGGCCCGTGAGGAGGATCAGTTGATTGGATGATCGACAACTTGGGGCGTGTTGATGAGGGGTTCTTCAGTTTTAAGATCTGATTAGGTATGATTCGAAGGGGTTCGACTTCTGATAGAATTGGAGATCTAGGTGGCCGGCTTGATTTCATCCACTATGGTTGATTTGTGTGTGGAAGTGTGATGTTCTGTGTGGCAGTGGCTCATTGTTGCGGTAGAAGAGGTGTGCCGGAGGCAGCAGATGGAAAGTTGGCCGAGGCTTGATTTGGTGGACGGTTTTCATGCCAGCGTTGACTCCCTAAGACACCATTGACTGGTGACGGCGAGTTGAAATGGGGTGCATCAGTGAAGAATAGTTGCCGTTCATTTATTATTGGCTTGGCGGTGATCATGTGGAAGATTGAGTATGATACTGTGAGTCTGCTGGTTCTGTGGCGGTGAGAATATTATTGTTGTGGTAGTGGCAGTGAGTCACAGATAAGCCTTTGTGGCGGTGAGTAGTTTCATGTAGGACTGATGGCGGGAGAGAGGGATTGGCGGTGTGAAAAATGGAAGGAACGCTAAGGGTGTGTCGTGAGTGAATGATGCTTGTGGCGGTGAGTTAGCAACTCACTGAAAAATGGATAAGGGAAACGGCGACACATTGAATGCCGGTGACAAAAGTGAACAACCACTTACTCACCTGACTCTAAAAATAAAAACATAAAGAGAGGAAAAACTTAAATATAAATAATTGAATAGAAATAAAAAAAACATAAATAAAAACAATTAAATTAATTATTTAAATATTATTTTAACTATGTTTTGAATTTAAAAATTTTCAGAAAATTAAAATTAATTTTAAAAATTCAACAAAATAAAATTAGAAGAAAACATTAAAATTAATAACTAACATAAATTATGTTAGAGGGTAATTAAATATTAAGAAACTATAATTACAAATAGAATGAAAAATATAAACATTAACGATTTAAATTAAAAATTGAAAACCAATTAAAAACATAAATTAAAAAATAAAGTAAAATTATATTAAGAGAAAAAAAACAAATGATTATAAATTAAATCAAATATTCAGTTAATTAAATATTTCATATGATTTTAATTAACAAAAAAATAATTAATATTTTAAAAAGAATTATAGCATAAAAATCATTTCCAATAATAAACAAATTGAAAAATTATTAAAATAGAAATAATGTTTTTAAAGGCCAAAAATAAAAAATGATTAATTAATAAATTTAATTATAAAATTATAATTGTGAAATTATTTAACAAAAAGTGAAAAATTAATTAATAAAATGTTTAAAAAATTTATAAAAGGATGTTGAAGTTCAAAACAAATTAAGGCCACATCACCGTGATTAAATAATAACAAATGTATCTCCCATATATAGAGATGTGATTATGTTAATTTTAGAATATATATTAATATTGTATTCCGTCAAATGTGGAATGAAAAAAATGTTGGTATGAATGTGTAGACTACCGCCTCAATAACCAATATAATTCATTTTCCAACATCACCTCTTTCAACTTCTTATAATGATTGATTTAATATATGTATTAAGTATTCCTGAATAATTTATCATTCTTAAAGGTTAATATATAATTTAAATTATTACCTTTTTACTCATTGATTAATGGAAAATGTCATTCACGCTTAAGTGTAGACTATCATCTCCATTAAATGATGTGATTCATTTTTCATCACAACATCATGATGATATATATAATTATATTTAAAGAAATAATATTTTTGTAATGATATTATGATAATTATGGAACGATTATATACTACTTACATTCACTCCATGACGATCATTGAAAAATAAAATATTTACTCCTGTATTTGTATGGATACCATCTACATTCTTATAACAAAGACCATTTTTCATAACCATAATTCATTTTTACTTTTAAAATTATAATTGATTTATAAACATGATTGTTATATAATGATTATTATTCTGAAACTGAAGTAATAATAACCTCATTAATCTTACTGAACATACCGATGTCAATTTTGAAATATGAAACAAATTTAGTCAAAACACCTGATTGAACGTAAGGGATTAGGGAGTTTTACATTACAAATTAATAAGTAAAATAATAGTAATATTATAAATAAAATAGATTCTAATGAATGTAAATAAATAACAAAAATTTATTATTCATGGATATGACAAATGAAATTTAGATGTTTGGAAAAAGTAAATAGACATTATTTTTTAAGTCAACTTTTAAGGTTTACCTTAAAACTCTTCTTCTTCCAGGTTCATATTTATAAACAAAATTACTAATTTTTTACAATGAAAAAAAATTTAATAAGGATGGTTTTATGTTTTCATTGTCTATATATTATTGTTTTTTAAAATTGAATATTTTATGGTTATTGGAAATTTATTATGGTAATGGATAGTTCAATTGTAAACCAAGGATGGTTGTTATTTTATACATTAAGGAAGATTGTTTATGTAATTATGGAAGGATGGGTGGTTGCGTCATAAATATAGGATAAGTGATTCCATAATAGCCCTATAATACATTGGGTATGGCAGTTAAATATATAGTTTTTCCATTCATAAGTTATACTTAGAAAATGATCTCACAACTTTTGTATATATTTTATCTATTAATTCATTATGTTTTTTATCTTATCATTTATCAAGGGAACATAATGATCTTATGATTAAAGGAATGTACACACTACTTTCAAGGGTGAAAAGTATAAATTTGTGTAAATTTTTTTATGAGATTTCATGATTGAAAATAAAAATTTTTGAGTTTTTTTTTATTTTTATATTTGTTAATAAATTTTTAATTAATATATTTGGTAAGAAAATGTTATTTCTTGGCTAATAAAATGATAAGTGTGATCCCAAAGATTATATGATAAAGGAAATGTTTTATAAATTTTCATGGAATAACATCTAACATTAAGGTTTAATTTTATATCCCCATATGATTTTTGTGTCTCATCACATGATTAAAAAAATTCACAGGGTTTAGGGTGGGGTAAGTACAAATACGATGTAAAGTTTAGTTTCTTGAATATTTTTCATGAAATGAATATGTGTTTCTTTTTTAATTTTTTATATTTTGAAAAAATAGATACTATGATGTTTTCATGTAGTAAAATTATGGGATTTTTATTCATGATTTATGAAATCATTATATATAATGATAAACCCAAATAGATACTCAAAATTAATGAATTTGAATTTTGGGAAGATAAACAATAATAAGATTTATTTTTGGTCGGGTCCTTATTATTGGTATCAACAGAAAGATTTATTTAACATTAGGGTTTAAGATAATGTATATTGTATAACTATTAAATTTTATAATTTCTTATTAACTAAAATGATATGGAATTTGATTTTCACCTACTGCTTCTTCAATGAAATGTTTTTTCAGTATGGATTCCAAAAGATGAAATAGAGAATTACTATTATGAAGGAACCAGGGGGACAATATCCTTCAAAATCAGCATCCTGAAATGGTTGATATTAAATTTGAGAAATTTTTTATTATGATGGATCATTTTAGGGAAGATATAAATTTTTATGGTCTACATGCTAGGGATAAAATAGATTTACCATTTAGGAACATGTCAACATTTATTCAATTCACGTGGAAACATCCTCTACCTTTCCGTAGATCATCATACCTAGTGGAATATAAGGGATCAATTAAAGAACATGAAAATATTCTGGGCTTCATGGGATGGTCAGATCACTACATGTCAACTCATGATGTCTATATTTTTTATGGTGACGGAAACCAGTGGTGGTAAATGATTAAGAATATCTTTTATAGGGAATATATCTATAACGTGTAACCTGATTAATTTAAAATATTTTTGAATGGGATTTTTTCCTTAGCGTTTTTGACTTATTATGGAGGAGAATTCATGGAACTAAATTAAATGAGAAAGATTTATTAGCCACATAAGAATAAATCTACACCCGATTGGAAATATAAATAAATAACATTATCTGGGAATATTATATTATGTTAAATTATTTTAAATAAAGGTTTTAACCAATATATTATTGTAAATTTGGCTACTGTGAGTTCAAATACTTTGATGAACATGTTCAATGTGCTAAGAATGTATAAATTATTTTTTAATGGTAATGTATTTCATGATTGAAAATAGATGGAATGACCTAGAGGTAATACTATAGTGACCCACACTTTTCAAAAATTATCATTAATTAACATATGTGTAATACTTAAAACGTTATACAACATATTCCCTAAGATAGTACTAGTTATGTTCTATTTGAAACATAGAAAAAACACTAAATGAGCTACATCATCTCCCAGTAGGTTTTTCTTGGCCACCTCCCTTCTTAGTCACATCAACCATATATCATATCATTATAACATGGGGGAAATAATCATAAAAATGGGTGATCTCCGATTCACAGTAAGGGAAAATATGGGAGAATCATTTGTATAATCATGAGAATAAGGGTACAAGAACATGATCATTAAAATAGAATATCATATCATGCGTATCAAAGATCATATACATGAATCACAACATTAATTTTGGAAGTTAATAACACACAAATCATAATGAAATGATGTCTGTAAGCCAGAGAAGCATAACATAGGAAACAAATCTGGAATAATGGAAGACACATACACATAGAAAAAGATTCCCACTATAGTGAAGTAATTGATGTCGAGACCATCTTAGTGGACAAAGTCCTTTATTGAATAGAGTGCACACCCCATTCTAGCCCAGTATTACTGAGCTGAGTTCACTTCTAGTTCCAGCCCTATAATACTGAACCAAGTTCACTCCTTATTATAGCCTTGTATTATTGAACTGATTTGAGACCTAATTCTAACCCTGTATTACTGAACTAAGTTCACTCCTTGTTCCAGTAATATATTACGGAACAATGTTCATTTCTTTATCCTGCCCTATAATACATCACTGAGTTCATATTTAGTTCTAGCCCTGTTTATCTCATGATATATATATCTTTACCCAATACATTTTAGGTAGATATAGGTCCCACCCATTTCATAATTAATTAATACATACAACATCCACAAAATAATAAAAAATCATATCATAACCCTTGAAATGAAATGGGTGTCACAAACATTTAAAAATATTATAACCTATGGAAAAAGATACAGGTTGTGTAACGACCTACATTGAGGGAACATGTTGTGACTACCCCAAACCCACCTAAAATAGTTTAGGGGTGGGTGACTAGAAAAAGGTAGGCATATCCCACAAATGGGAGGAACTATATGGTCTACCTGTACATACGAAAACATAATTCTCCAAGCCATAAATGCTGAAATGTAAAAGCACTATTTAATAAATGCATGAAAACCACAATCTGTAGAACCCCAGGACCCCCTAAGAGGGGAGAGGTGAATTATGGTGTCAATTTTTTCTTCTAATGTGATGGATCTTGTTCCCACATTTGTAGGAACTCATTGAACAAGAATGATAGATATGATTAGCAACCAATCATTCTCATGCAAAGAGACGAAACACAAGAATGTAACATGGTTCACCACAAAGGCCCACATCCAGGGAGCATTCGTTGAAAATGTGTCAATCATATAAAAATACACAAATATTAACTAGTTTTGGAATTCAAGAGTTCAAACACAGTCCCTCTATTCCAAGAATACTACCTATACAAGAATTCACGAATAGATCACTATGTCCCTTGAAATACTTCTGTCGACACCCCTTATGTCACTGCCTTGGGAATAGTCTTACTAAGTTGATATACTTGAATTTTTATTCAATATATTGGCATTAAAAACCTTTTACATTACATACCATGAAACTTTTATTACATCTAAGACCTGAATAGATGCACACTGAAATCTCTTTTCACTAAAAACCGATATTCACAAATACCTTTCACAGAGCTCCTTCGCATAGTGCACTTCTCTTCATGAAACTCCCTCCCTTAGATGAAAAACTGAATTCATGAAGCTCTATAGACTTTTTGGAAAAAAGGACCTTAAAAAAACTCACCAACCATCATGTAACATACATATTCATGAAGCTCTCCTACCTTAGCGGAACAAACTATCTTTGTGAAGCTCTCCTACCATCACAGAACAAACACTGTTGTAAATCTCACAATGTCAACACGGTAAAACCTATTATTGTGAATAACCATTTTCTCAAAATAATTGGTATCTGTCAAGACATTAAAATTCTTTTTTTTGATTCTCAATATTTCATGGAATGCTAGTTTCAAGGAGCACACTTGGCTTTGTGAAATCAGAGTGATTTCAGATTTTCCATGAAAAAATTCGTACTACGTAAAGAGGGGTAGCATATTATTTATTGGCTCTCCCATTCAAGAACCTCCACCACATCATTGAAGATTTTCTATATAATTAAAAAATATCTTCACGGTAATTATACCTTCATGATTCCCTAGTTAAAATTGATGTTGCCGTGAAGTATTTTGTAAAGCCTTTCATGCTTCCACGATGCTCCAATTATCATAATTTCAATGATCAATGTCACCGATCATGTTGCGCTAATTATCCATCATCTGTGATTCTCATAATAATTACACACTAGACCATTATAATTCTTTAATAAATTTGAAAATTAAAATCACAAATCCCATCTTCACAAAATTCATGCCATTTCAATATTTTTATAATGCATTAAAGAAAAAAAGCATCTTTTTAATGCTTTCCATTCTCATAATTTTGGACCCCATCAATTTGGAAAACACTGGGAAATGAGGAAACTATAAAAACTATTATTAGAATGTAGTATAGTATCCCTTTACTTGCAATCTCCCTAATCTACCAGGCGAGGATTGACCAAATACAAAAACCACTCCATTTTTAGTAAAGGAAAACATTGTTTCCAAAAATCTCCCCCCTTTGTGTTTGTTAGCAATTATTAGATTTATTCAATAGTGCACAAGCTGCAAACTATGTATCACATGAAAGAGAAAAATCTTCCAACATTATATTTTCACGTGATTAATGATTAGTGTATAAAACAGGAGAGGATGAATGAATTGGCTTCTTGTGTTTTGGAATACTTAAAGATGTACAAGCTATTCTCTCACTGTGTCACATAAGGGTTACATCCACTAAACAGTTTCCATATAACACCATTTTCTATTTTTCACCCTTTTCAACTCATCAAAAATCATCATTCTCCATTCTCATACTTTGTACAATTTCTTCATTCCTTACCACCATAAAAAAATTTCATCCTCACACATTGTTCTCTCCTCCTTTGTACCAAGGAACCATTGAATTTATCCATTCCCCCATTGTAAATAATCCCAAAGAGCCTAATTTGTGCTTTTATAACTCAAAACGTAATACCCTGGATCTTATCACCCCCCTAAACAGTCATCTCATTTTTAAATAGATTAGAATAATTAATTTAACTGGGAGAGGTGATTTTTGTAACCTCCTCATCCGTTGTGAGGGGGATAAACACCCCGATTCAACCAATTCTACTCGAACACATCATTTCAATGTGTTTCATATGATAATATTGAACCTGATTCTTTGTAAGATCAATTTTTCTCTTATTATAATATTAAATTATCATTAGATATATCACCTCATCACTAATATCTATCAATTATTGTATAATCCAATGTAGATGAATACATGCCTTCATAATAGAGATATACTTAGCCTCACCAGTACTAGGAGAAGTAATTTCCTCTTTCATACTCAACCATACCACACATTTCTTACCAGTAAATAATTATCCACCACTTTTGGACTTTCTTTCCCCCACATCTCCATCCCAATTAGCATCATAAAACACAGATATTTCACAATCACTCCTATAACAAAAAATAAACCATAATTTTGAGTACCATAAATGTACCTCATATTTATCTTCACTACCACCATATGTTCTTCTTTCAGATAACTTTGAATACATGACTCAAATAATGTTGCAAAGACAATATATGGCTATGTCGCTATTATGTACAATAGGCTTTTAATGATTCTCTTATACATCATGGGATCTACAGTTGTCCTATCATAATGCTTTCCCAGTTTAGTCCCAACTGACATTGTAGTCGACATTGGTTGGGTGTCATTTATATTGAATTTATTCATTAACTCCCTTACATACATTTCATGAGAAATAAAAGTGAATTATTTCATATGAATCACTTGGACTCCCAAGAAATATGTTACTTCCACAATCAAATACATTTCAGATTCTGATTTCCTATTATTGGGAAATTCATCCACTAATATTTTCCTACTTTTTCATTGAATTATATCATTTACATACATAAGAACTATAAATTTATTTCCTATGAATTCACCACATAGAGATTATGATAGACACCTCCTCTTTTTAATTAGATATTATTTAGATAAGAATCCAGGAAAGAATACCATGCTCATTGTGCCAAGAATTCACTATAAACATATTCTTCAAGGGAACCACTCAAGATGCTATCTTTAACATCAATCAGATAAATTTTTTATCTTCGTTAAATTTCCATAGAAATGAAAAGAATGATTTACTCTAGTCTTATCACTTTAGAAAATCTTTATTTGACATCAATTTCTTCAATCTGGGAATAAACTTTATATAGTATACATGCCTTATTTTTTATCACATTTCCATACTCATCACAACTTTTACAAATGTGGTTGGTTACAAAATTGATAGTAAGGTGGAATTTTCATAAATTCTTCATTTGTATCCCCCCTCAAGGAAAATACTTCTCAACATCTTCATAATGGAAATTTTTGTCAATAATCGATTTAATGAAACTTTATCATGGAGAAAACACTAGAATGGTTCATCATATTGTGACTATCCACATTGGATAACTTCATAAAATCACAAAGTACAATATTCTTGAAAACATATTCATCAGGATACTAGGAATAATATCATGCCATGATGGAACCATATTTATCATTGTTATCCAAAGTAGAGAATTTTCAGCTTCATCCAAATACTATCCTACATCATGTTTTTATTTCAATACCAAATTGAGGAATTATTCAACGATGTTACCTTAACCATATTGGCTATCAAGAATTGATAGCCCTATCTTCTTCTCAGGTTCTCCCGCTAAGAACATACTTCCCCTTCAATTCCATGTATTATATTAAAAAAACAATTCCCAAAATTTTGAGGAAATAAGGTGACTCCTCCTTGCATAATCAATATGAATTCCATGGTTGAGATTAATTTCTCAACCATGTTCCTCAATTCACTCCCATATTCATGCTTGACCATTTGATCAAATTTTCTGATCCATGTTAATGTGTCATTGATATCATCACACTCGCTTCTACTTTTTGTGGAGAATTGTTCTCCAAAAAACCATCATGGATGATAAAATATTGTTCAACCTAAGGACTACTTCATTCTCTGGTATTGTGGTTAAACATCCTTTCGCAATGTGACTTTATTTCATGCATATCACATATATAAATTCTTTAGCATGACATTTTTTTTGTCATCAAAAACTCACAAACTTTTTTGTCATCATGTGGAGCCTTTTCTTTTTCTTTTTCACCAGTATTAGCCCATGCATTTTCAAGTTTCCTAATTCTTTCCAAATCATCTGAAAAAAAAACAAACATGTAATTATAAATTTCTACAACAATTTTGGATCTACTACAAGGTTTTATCTAAGTGTCATCACCCTTGGTAGCTCTTTAGGATGAACTAACCATAAATGACATGTATTTATAAACCCAGGTGTTCTCAGCTTACTTGAGATTTTCTTTAGAGAATTTGTGTTAACAATATTGTTCAAATTTCTTCCCAAGGTTTCTCTATAATACATTACCATTAGTGGTGGAAATATTATCTTGTCAACAAATAATACATGATGAGAAGAGCATGTACTAGCCTTGTGACTACTACAATTTCATACATCATAGGTGTTATCAAGCATTCCAAATCTATTTTTAGTAAATTGATGCTTCTGGATATGTGGATTTAGTTTCTTCATCTCTAGATTCCTCCCCATGTTAGAGTCTTTTTTTTGTACTTTTATATTTTGAGGATTTTACAAATAATTTATTGCAGAATCCCCAAATTTATTGCAACACCATCATCAACCAAAAAAATTTGATTTCTCTGTATCTCTTATATAAGTTTGTTGGCTCATCTTCAGGACTTTTTGATCTCTCTATGGATATCTGGATTCCATACTCATTTTCCTATCCACCCTAGTCATGGTGGTATGTTTTTTATCTCTATTATTTATCCATAATTTTCCAATATTTTTCTTAAAAATTGCACTCTTCATGATATTAGGTTAAGAGACATTAACAAAAAATTGTTTGGATGGTACATTTTTCTTCGCACCAGCTTAAGATAGATCATCAAAAGATGTCATGATATTCTTGTTAGATGTTAGAGGTCCTTCAGCAATATAATCCTCCAGTTATCATTAAATTTCAACAACAACTATTTCCTTATTTTGTGAAGTCTCAATATATGTCTTCTCAATATAGGCCAAATGAGATTCTAAATCAAGATATTTCATATTAAGGATGCTTTTTTGATCATCCATCACAATCATATTTTATTCACATGTATTATTCATTCTAACAATTTCTTCATCATGGAGCATAACATAATTTTTAATCACAAAGTCATGTTCCTTTTTCTTCATGGATATTACTTTTAATTGTAATCCCTTGGAATCAATGAAATATTTTAATTTTTATTCAAGAACATGGATCTTCTCTTAAAGAGGTTTTTTTGATTCGTTTTTATCTTAAACATCATTAAGGTATTTTGAGGATCTTATTTCTAGTTCCTTCTTCGTTTCGTAAAAACTTTAATACTTGTTTTGAGAGCTTAAAACATTTTAGAATTTTTTATTGCATGAAATACTCAGCAGAATCCTCTTCTTACCACATCTTGGTGATTTCTACCTGCATACATTGAAATGTTCTAAAAATAAGAGAGGGTATTTCCCCTATAATTTCTTACAGATATTTTTTCAATCTCTATATTTCATATGTGGTTCTATATTGATAAAAATTAGTACATGTTCAAGGATTTTTATTTTTAGGAAAACATCTAATGGTGATGATACATTCATCCTGATCACTTGACAATTTTGATTTATATGATGTTGAAGTGTATTCATTTTCATTGGTTGAAACATGAACCATCTTCTCTTTAACTTTAAATATTGATATATATTCATTGTCAAAATAGAATGGGGAACTAGACACTACATTTTCTTTGGATAAGAGGTAATTCTTAAAATCTCTATTCTATTTCTTTTTCACGTTCATGGTGGTTTTGATGGATATAGACTTCTGTACAGAATCTTCATCATGACTGGTCTTTATTGTTGACTTAAGAAAGAAACTAAAAGCATCAAATGATAATATCTTCACTATATAGTTTCCAGCACACATAAACCTTACCCTCTAATACACTTGTAGAACCCCAGGACACCCTGATAGGGGAGGGGTGAATCTAGGTGTCAACATTTTATTTTAGCGTGATGGATCTTGGTCCCACGTCTATAGGATCTTGTTAAACCTATATGATGGATATGATAAGTAATCCAACATTCTCAAGAAAATAAATGACACACTTGAATTTTATGTGGTTCACTACAATGGGCTACGTCCAAGGAGAATATTCCTCTAGTGTGTTCGTCATACCAAAATCCACTAATATTAACGACTTCTAGAATACAAGAGTTTATAAATAGTCACTCTATTCTAGGTACACTACCTTCATAGGAATTGAAGGAAGGATCACTACATCCCTTAGAACACATCAATTGACTCCCCTTAGTTCACTACCTTCAGAGAAGTCTTAATCAGTTGAAATAATTAAGGGTATCTTCAATAGATTGTAATGGTATACATTGTCCCTATCTTCATGCAAGACTCTACATTCACTAAATACCTAAATTGATTCACACTGAAATCCCTATTCACTGAAAACTAATATTCAAAACTATTTTCACTAAGCTCCTCTGCAAAGCTCACTTCTTTTTTCAATGATCACTGGCTTCATGGAACAAACTTCCTTCACGAAGCACTCCAGCCTTTGTGGAACATGTTTCCTTCTTGATGCACTTAATCCTTCATAGAACAAACACCTTCATGATGATATCATGAATTCATAGAACAAAATTTCTTCATGAATATTGTAACGACCCTAAATTTTGAATAAATCTTGTTTATTAATTTTATGTGTTATTTTATTTTTATACTGAACAAAACATTTTCATTTGATAACATGGGTATAATTAAAATGAGACCGCTGGTTTCTGACTGTTATATGACCATTGGTCAATATGACCACCGGAAACTAAACGTTTTGATTATTTTCTCTAAATATAAGTAATCTTGGTTAATTATTATAGAAAGAAGATTCGATGTCCTCACCCAGTAGTCTTGGACCGATCGAAGCCCATCTAACAGAACTTGGGAAGGAGGTAGCACCACTGGGCTTTGCTCTGGACCAAACCCAAGCCGAACTTCATCGTGTGAAGCTAGAACAGAATCGCCTTCGCGAGAAGTTCAAACTGATAGAAATTACTACTCGTGCGATGTTGGCTGAGCCTCCCTTGGATTCTCTCACCTTAGCACACCTTACACTTAGGTCCTATGCTGGTGTGGTAAGGGGCTATGTAAGGAGATAGTAACTACCATGTGTAATCCTTTGTTTTAAATAAATTTTTTGATTTCTTCCTATAATGATGTTTATGACTTTTCAAATGTCCGGATAAATATAGTATGCATATTTTTGGTGAATTTTAGAGAAAGTATATTTAAAAAAATGTTTATGTAAACCTTAAATAATTAAAAATGTGTAATTATTTTCAAAAAGTGGTCTTCTATAATTATGTTCAGTAAGAAATTTAGAGTCTAATAAGATCAACTTGATTTTTGATGAAAAGTAAATTATGAATAGTGATTTTATGATTAGGATTAGTTATGTGTCCAAATGGATTAGTAATCTCAATTAAAGAAAGTTTTAATATAATTTAGACACCTTGATTAAGTAATGAGATTTAATAAAATGGGTAAATAACGGTTTCATAAATTATTAGTCAAGTATTAGTTTTTTTCAGGTGAATTGTGTTTTTAATTAAAAATTTTAATTAAAAATAATTAGGAAATTATTTTTATAAAATGGACTTTATTTTTGAACTCATAGCATCGATATTATGTTATGGTAATTTTTGAGGATTTTTCTGAAAAAAATAAATTTTCGGTGAATAGTGTATTTATTTAAAAATAAAATTATAAATATTTGGAAAATTATTTTTCTAAAATGGATTTCATTTTTGAAATCGTAGCATTGATATTTGGTTAAAGTGAAATTTTGGGATTTTTCTGAGAAAGTTGAATGTTCAATGAATAGTAAAAATACAGTTGTAGGGTTTCAGTATGTTTAATGACATCATAACTGTGTCATGATGATTTCATGAGATATTTTAAGGGATGTTCGACTAAAGAGGATGAATTATTGTGTGGGGGTCCCCATGTGGCCTAAGTCCATGGGAAGTACCATGGGAGGGCCCATGCTTTTGAGAAAACCACTTTTGAGGTGTCCCATGGCAATTAATGCCTTTTCCCCTCACTTTCCCTATAAATACCCACCCTTTACTCCTTTATATTTCACTCCCAACTCTCCCCCAACGATGTTCTGGTCTCCTTACCTCCCAAGGAGTCCTCCCAAGGTGCCCCCAAGCCCTCAAGGTCCCAACCTTTGAGTTTTAAGAGTTACATTTTAAGGTAAGGGATCCGACCCCTCTCTTTCTTTTCAAGTGATATCTTTTATGTCATTCTTTTATGCCCCATGTTCTTATGTTTGAGGAGGTTCTTTTATATTAATTATACTGTCCTTTTTATGTTAATATGATGATAGACCCCCTCTTACTCTCATCATTTCGTTTTAAGAATATTTAAGTGGCGCCGTTAGGCTGCCGAATTTTCAAGGGATTCGTTCACCTTTCTCATTTTTTAAAGTTCTACTTTCATGTAAAGTATTTCAAGTTCCTTTTTATAATGCTGGGGTATGATCTATATATTTATCATACTTATATTTTATTATCATATAATGAGATACCACATTTTATCTCTTCAATTCATTATTTTGAAGTTTTAACTGGCGCCGTTAGGCTGCCGAATTTTTATGTGGTTCTTTCACCCTTCTCATTTTTCAAAGTTCTAATACCATGTCAAGTCTTGAAAGTTCATTTTTATTATGTTGGGTTATGATCTCTATATCTATCATACCGAACTTTTATGTTCTTATGATGAGAGACCCTATTTGATCTCATCAATTCATTTTTGTTGAAGTTTAAGTGACGCCGTTAGGCTGCCGAATTTTTAAGTGGTTTTTCACCCTTCTCATTTTCAAGTTCTATTTTATTGTCAAATCATTCAAGTTAATTTATTTTGGGGTATGATATCTATATCTATCATACTGATCATTTATGTTCATATGATGAGAGAGCCTTTTTGAACTCGTCAACTCATTTTTGTTGAAGTTTAAGTGGCGCCGTTAGGCTACCGAATTTTCATAAGAGAAATCTTATTTTTTTCTTCCTTTCATATTCTTCATTTCATATGGTATATTTTCAAATTTCATTACCATGTTCTTAAATCCCTTATATTCTGTCCCTATACTTTTTATGGGTCATTTATGAATGTTTGACCCATGTCCCCTCTCTTTTCAATGTTTTCTAAAACCCCGAAACATAGCTGTTATGCTGCAGAATTTTCATCTCAAAATGCCTCTCTCTTTTCTCAAAATTATTTTATGTTATAAAGTGAATACTAAAAGCTCTCATTTCTACAGGGGTATTCACATATATACCAAAATGTTCTATTTTAAATTCTGGGATTTACATACATGAAACCCACTCTCCCCTTTCGTGGGTTTAAGGTGACGTAAAGATCATGTCTTTAAAGCAGTTTTTAAAACTTTATGATTATGAAATGAAACCCATTTATTTTATGCTATATGTGTTTTTTATGAAATTATTTATTTTGATATATGTGTATCACATGATAATAAAGAAAAATTTAAGGGTGCGCCCTGATAGCGCTCCAATGCATTGGGTAATGATGTAACCACAAGAGATTACAATTTTCACGATACCTTGGTGAATAACCTTGGTAAATTTCAAATGACACCTTGGGGATGGACCTTGGTGATATGTTCATGATTGTCTATGTTAAATGAGGTAGCCAAATCTTCAAGTTTTGAAAAATGTTACTTTTATTATGATATGCCACATTATTTCTTTCTCATGCCTTAAAGTTCTTTTCATGACATTATTGATGTATCTCAAGTTCACATGTTAAATGTTTCCCCTTGTTTCCCTTACTAGGCCTTCTGCTCACCCTTTCTTTTGATATATGTCCCCAGGTTATGAGATGCAGTAATGAAACTAGAATGAACATAAGGAGAAGCCTTTCAAGTGTTGAAGAAGAATGTTTTTTTTGTTTCATGTATTAAGTTCCCGGTTTCCAAGACACTAAACCTTAATGATCCTCGGTTTTGTAAAATTTAATGAAAGTTTATGTGATAAAAAGGTGGGATGCTATAGTTGGTATCAAAGGATAGTTTAGTTATGTGTGGAAATAAGGATATGAAAACTTTAGGAAGAAGCCTATAGAAATTTTTATATATAGGAAATCTTCCTGGTATTTTGGTGAGTATTGAGTAAGGGTTTGCCAAGCAAATACATCCCTGTCTGGATACGAGCAGGTAGAGGTGGATCTGGCACAAATGTACATAGGGGTAAAACCTGAAAACACCGCTTTGAGATAGACTCAAACGGGAACTAGTACACGATAACGGGCCTTGCTGCACTCTTGGTTATGAAACTCCTGGGGGATAGGCTTTGGTAAATTCATATGTTTATTATGAACCATTATTAAAGGAACAAAGATAAAATAAAATAAAGATTCACATAAGAATATATGATCATGGATAACCTAGATGGGAACCTAGGGGATCACAAGTTAGGGTATACTTTTTCTTCTACAAGTTATCCTTATATGATTTAAGTTCCTTTTCATGATTATTGGCTAAGTGTTTATGCCCCTAATTATACTTTCTCTTCTTAGTTAATGGTGGGAAATGGAAGAACATGTCCCAAAAACCAATGTGATAGAAAATTTGACGATTGTCGTATTAATATGACAGATATGATTAGGGGATTAAAAGATGATTATTATTTTGGAAGATGTTCACTACTTTGATAACCCTATTTGATCGAGGTAAATAGATTACTACGGTATTTTATTTTAGGAGTAAAGGTTGAATTATATTTTGAAGAATCAACGAATTTAAGGTGAACTTATGGTATTATAGGTTACTTATGGAAATGATTGACCTATCTGGGGAAAATATGTTTAGGTTAGTTACTTTGGTTATAAGATGTTAGGAGTGGTTGATGTTGTTTGGAGATGAACGGTAAAGTTTATCTTGGAAGACTATGTTATCAAGTTCTTTTTGTATTTGGGTTTCAATATTAGTTTGGGTTATTTTGAGGAATTTTAAGGACAGTTACTTACGGAATGGTCTATGAAGAACTCTGGGTAGTACCGTGGAACTTTGAAGATTTAAAATTAGTTTCCTTTCCAATGGGAATCTTTCTTTTTGAAGAGTTTTTTTATCTTACCCTTTCTGTTATTGGGATAAATGTTTAAATATAGATAGTTTTTCTTTTGTGGAATACGTGATTCTCTAGAAGATTATTCTTGTGTTTTGATGAGACCATGTAGTTTTGAATGCTCATCGTTTGGAGAAAAGATTAGTTTTGGTATAAACTTATTAAAGGATGAAACTCTACATGAAGGTAGGTATATTTCCTTATATTTTTGTTCTATGTAGTAAATGAATTCCTCAAAATTATGAAAAGAAATGTAAAACAAAAACGTTGTTGGTTTACGTTTCCTACTATGTTATCAAAGACCGTTTACACACATCATAAGTTTGGGATTTTCTTATGGTTAACTTTCTCATAATCATGTTTTCTATCACTCTCCCTTAGAACGTGACCCTTTGTTTTTTCCTCCATGTCCATGTTTTCCTACACGGGATCCTAGTGTGGGTTAAATCGAGTGACCATTGTACTTACGTTTATTTCTTTTAAAGTAATAGTTTTACTGACTCCTTTTCCGTTGAGGGACATTCAATGAAATTTCAAAACCCAATTTTTAAAAATTACGAGGACGCAATTGCTTAAGGGGGGAAGATTGTAATGACCCAAAATTTTGAATAAATCTTGTTTCTTAATTTTATGTGTTATTTTATTTTTATACTCAAAAAAACTTTTTCATTTGATAACATGGGTATAATTAAAATGAGACCGTTGGTTTTTGACTGTTATATGACCATTGGTCAATATGACCACTAGAAACTAAACGTTTTTATTATTGTCTCTAAATACAAGTAATCTTGGTTAATTATTATAGAAAGAATATTCGATGTCCTCACCCAGTAGTCTTGGACCGATTGAAGCCCATCTAACATAAATTGGGAAGGAGGTAGCACCATTGGGCTTTGCTCTGGACCAAACCCAAGCCGAACTTCATCGTGTGAAGCTAGAACAGAATCACCTTCGCGAGAAGTTCAAACTGATAGAAATTACTACTCTTGCGATGTTGGCCGAGCCTCCCTTGTATTCTCTCATCTTAGCACACATTACACTTAGGTCCTATGCTGGTGTGATAAGGGGCTTTGTAAGGAGACCGTAACTGCCTTGTGTAATCCTTTGTTTTAAATAAAAATTTTGATTTCTTCCTATAATGATGTTTATGAATTTTCAAATGTCCGGATAAATATAGTATGCATATTTTTGGTGAATTTTAGAGGAAGGATATTTAAAAAAATGTTTATGTAAACCTTAAATAATTAAAAATGTGTAATGATCTTCAAAAAATGGTCTTCTACAATTATGTTCAGTAAAAAATTTAGAGTCTAATAAGATCAACTTGATTTTTGATGAATAGTAAATTATTAATAGTGATTTTATGATTAGGATTAGTAATGTGTCCAAATGGATTAGTAATCTCACTTAAGGAAAGTTTTAACATAATTTAGACACCTTGATTAAGTAATGAGATTCAATAAAATGGCTAAATAACGGTTTCATAAATTATTAGTCAAGTATTAGTTTTTTTCAGGTGAATAGTGTTTTTTAATTAAAAATTTTAATTAAAAATAATTAGAAAATTATTTTTATAAAATGGACTTTATTTTTGAACACATAGCATCGATATTATGATATGGTAATTTTTGGGGATTTTTCTGAAAAAATGAATTTTTGGTGAATAGTGTATTTATTTAAAAATAAAATTAAAAATATTTAGAAAATTATTTTTATAAAATGGATTTCATTTTTTAAATCATAGCATTTATATTTGGTTAATGTGAAAATTTGGGATTTTTCTGAGAAAGTTGAATTTTCAATGAATAGTGAAAATACAGTTTTAGGGTTTCGGTATGTTTAATGACATCATAATTGTGTCATGATGATGTCATGAGATATTTTAAGGGATGTTCGACTAAATAGGATGAATTATTGTGTGGGGGTCCTCATGTGGCCTATGTCCATGGGATGTACCATGGGAGGGCCCATGCTTTTGAGAAAACCACTTTTGAGGTGTCCCTTGGCCATTAACGCCTTGTCCCCTCACTTTCCCTATAAATACCCACCCTTTACTCCTTTAGTTTTCACTCCCAACTCTCCCCCAACGAATTTATGGTCTACTTACCTCCCAATGAGTCCTCCCAAGGTTCCCCCAAGCCCTCAAGGTCCCATCCTTTGAGTTTTAAGAGTTACGTTTTAAGGTAAGGGATCCGACCCCTCTCTTTCTTTTCAAGTGATCTCTTTTATGTCATTCTTTTATGCACCATGTTCTTATGTTGGAGGAGGTTCTTTTATATTCATTATACTGTCCTTTTTTATGTTCATATGATGATAGACCCCCTATTACTATCATCATTTCGTTTTAAGAATGTTTAATTGGCGCTGTTAGGCTGCCGAATTTTCAAGGTATTCGTTCACCTTTCTCATTTTTTAAAGTTCTACTTTCATGTCAAGTCTTTCAAGTTCATTTTTATTATCTTGGGGTATGATATCTATATTTATAGTACTGATATTTTATGATCATGTGATGAGAGACCCCATTTGATCTCTTCAATTCAGTATTTTGAAGTTTTAAGTGGCGTCGTTAGGCTGCCGAATTTTTAAGTGGTTCTTTCACCCTTCTCATTTTTCAAAGTTCTAATTCCATGTCAAGTCTTAAATGTAACTTTTTATTATGTTGGGGTATGATCTCTATATCCATCATACTGAACTTTTATGTTCTTATGATGAGAGACCCTATTTTATCTCATCAATTCATTTTTGTTGAATTTTAAGTGACGCTGTTCGGCTGCCGAATTTTTAAGTGGTTCTTTCACCCTTCTCATTTTCAAGTTCTATTTTCTTGTCAAATCTTTCAAGTTAATTTATTTTTGGGTATGATCTCTATATCTATCATACTGATCATTTATGTTCATATGATTAGAGACCCTTTTTGATCTCTTCAATTCATTTTAGTTTAAGTTTAAGTGGCGCCGTTAGGCTGCCGAATTTTCATAAGAGAAATCTTATTTTTTGTCATCCTTTCATGTTCTTCATTTCATATGTTATATTTTCAAATTTCATTAACATGTTCTTAAATCTCTTATATTCTATCCCTCTACTATTTTATGGGTCATTTATGAATGTTTGACCCATGTCCCCTCTCTTTTCAATGTTTTCTAAAACCCCGAAACATAACCGTTATGCTGCAGAATTTTCATCTCAAAATGCCTCTCTCTTTTCTCAAAATTATTTTATGTTATAAAGTGAATAATAAAAGCTCTTATTTATACAGGGGTATTCACATATATACCAAAATGTTCTATTTTAAATTCTGGGATTTACATACATGAAACCCGCTCTCCCCTTTCGTGGGTTTAAAGTGACCTAAAGATCATGTCCTTAAAGAAGTTTTTAAAATGTTATGATTATGAAATGAAACCCATTTATTTTATGCTATATGGGTTGTTTATGAAATTATTTATGATGATATATGTGGATCACATGATAATAAAGGAAAATTTAAGGGTGCTCCCTGATAGCGCTCCAATGCATTGGGTAATGATGTAACCACAAGAGAATACAATTTTCACGATACCTTGGTGAATAACGTGGGTAATTTTCAAATGACACCTTGGGGATGGACCTTGGTGATATGTTCATGATTGTCTATGTTAAATGTTGTAGCCACATCTTCAAGTTATGAAAAATGATATTTTTTTATGATATGCCACATGATTTCTTTCTCATGCCTTAAAGTTCTTTTCATGACATTGTTGATGTATCTCAAGTTCACATGTTAAATGTTTCCCCTTGTTTCCCTTACTGGGCCTTCTGCTCACCCATTCTTTTGATATATGTCCCCAGGTTATGAGATGCAGTAATGAACCTAGAATGAACATAAGGATAAGCCTTTCAAGTGTTTAAGAAGATTTTTTTTTGTTTCATGTATTAAGTTCCTGGTTTCCAAGACACTAAACCTTAAAGATCCTCGGTTTTGTAAAATGTACTAAAAGTTTATGTGATAAAAAGGTGGGATGTTATAAATCTCCCCCTCCTTCATGGGACAAACACCTTTTTAGTGCTCAAAAATTCAACATGGTAAAACCAATCACCACAAAACACCCTTTTCCAAAAATCATTGCCATCGGTGTTGATGTTACAATTCTTTTCATGATTCTCAAGATCGCAAGGAATGTCAATTTCATGGATATCCCTTGGAATCCTAAAATAAGAGTGATTCCAGATTTTTTTCGGAATAATTCATATTGACTTAAGAGGGGTGGCCTTTTATTTATAAGCTCGGTCATTCGCAAAGCTCCTCCACCACTTTCCAAATTTTTCATATCATTCAAAAATGTCTTCACAACGCTCCTCCATTCATGATGCACCAATGAATGTTTACATTTTCACAAATATTTCCATCAAACCCTTCATGCTTCCATGGTGCTGCCATTCTCAAAATCATGGTTATCAATGTCACTGATCATGTGGCTCAAATTATTCATCATTTTAAGTGATCATTATAATCATATAGAACATCGTCATAATTCTTCAATACTTTGAAAAATAAAATTCTCATAGGCCATCCTAGTTATACATATTCCTATTCCATATTTTCATAAGGACTTCAAGACTAATGTTAGATTGTACTATTGGATCCCTTTCCCTGAAAGCTTCATTATCTTCCATATAAGGATTAACAACAAACAAAAATTACTCCATTTTCAAAAAATCACAACCTTGGTTTCAACACTAATATCCCACAAGTGAGAAGAACACGAAGTACCGTAACGTAAACATGGATAAAATAAAACCCCACCAAAAATAGTCTACAAACTAAACCATCAAAACATGGTGAAGTATTTCCTGAGACATCCTTGTCTATGAAATTGAATTCAAATGTTCCCCAAACTCAGCCTTTGAAACCCCTACCTAATCCAACCTAAGGGAGATGGTACTTAGAATATAGTTTTAAGTCACAAGATCACACTACTTTTTCCTAGCCTTGTTGAGCATAGCCATGTCTTGGTCCACATAGGAATCTATCAAAGGGTCAATCCTCTACACAAGACATGGAACTTGTAGTCAAATCCTGCGTAGGGGTGAGTAAAACAATACCTAGTATGACACCAAAAAACCACAAAGTACCAAAAAGGAAATACCACAATGAAAATACCATGAAGGATATACCATGAAATAAATATACTAGTCATCTCTAAAAATGTATACAAGAACAAAACATATAACAAGAAAACACACACATATATATATACTCAACACAATACTCAAAACCTATTACATGCCACATGACTATTCCCAAATCACTCTCATTCTAGGACAACTCACTCCTCAAGCCAAGATATCATCCAAGATGATCACGATGTGGTGTATCCCATATAGGCCCTTCCAAAATGAGAACATATTGGTCAAGGGTGATCATGTTACCACAGAGAGGGGATCATACCCAGACATGCAGAGCAATACCAAAGATCACACCCAGATACAATGAGGGATACCGTGTACCCAATCTAGATCAATTCACAATATATGGGATTATGCCCGAACACCTTAGGGGATAACATAGATCACCCCCAGACACTCTAGGGGATACCACATACCCTACTGATGCAACCTTCTAGGGGGAGGATCAACTCTATACTCACAGAGGTTACACGATTCCATATAATACAGTAGGGGCGACAGAGGATCACACACTAGTACCATTGAGGATTTCTTGACTCTATATGGGAGTCAACCTCTAGAGGGGATTACAATCCAGTGATGTGGATGTAACACTGTATGGAATCCTCATGAAAATGACAAAGGGAAACTCCCTCACCATATAATGATCAAAACTCAAACCCCCCACACTATGAACAAGGAACTTCTCATTGTCCGGGTCATAATTCCATAGATAGCTCAACAAATAGACTCACCATTTAAAAGTTATGTGGTTTGATGATTCAAAAGGCGGATATTATCCCCATGGACTGAACCGACCTAGACCACTATATCCATCCCGGTGCACTGGGGCTGACCAAGCCTTATTGGTATTCTTCACCCATCCCAATCTGACTCAGTCACTCCACCCGACCTTCTCCACTTGGTCCAATCTGCATGTGCTGCACCATCTGGCCTGTATGGCCTGCTCTGTCCTGGCCCATAATACTTGGCTTGATGGCCTGCCGCAACATGGACTGTGCCTCCTAACCCACCTAGCTCACTCGAACTATTATCCCTCCATGTCTAATTGTCCTACTATCCAACCACATCCACTGCGTCTCATGTCCTCAAAACCATGTGGTCTCCCACCATGATCCACATCGTTGCCTCTACTGCCTCCATTTCTACCACAACCAATATCCACCCAGGGCTGTAAATGCGGCCACATCGCCTCATTTGACCATCATGCTGAAAGCACACCATTATTCTCTTCCTCGGACCACATTGCCACCTCTGATTCCTAGATCATGAAAATAATCATAAATCATGGTTCCTATGGTCCTGATCTACACATATCCACCACCATAGTAGGGTTTCTTCTAATCAAGGCCTCCACTCATCGTAGGATCCACCAAACATGTTGAAAAATGGACATGGGTGCACAACAATAAAGAACACGAAGAAAGGGAGGGAGAAAGCATGAAGAACTATGTGAGGAATGAACATTGGTCCCATTCATGTCAGCCTCAATTCATTCCCATTAGATGAAGAGTGATGAATGAAGAACCCATTAAGAACACTCCCCATAATAGACCTTGCAATCATAAACATCACATAATGATCGATATTAGGATAAAAATGTTCATGGTTTGACCTGCATTCATCATGATAATCAATAAATGGTAATTATTAGGAAAAAATCACCCAACATGGAATTTTTATCAATCATTGAAGAATAAGGGTTGTGTTGTTGTCATTGATGTGATCTTTGAACTCTATTAGTGTGACGATCCACATTCTACTTGATCTGTGATTGGTCACTAGAAAAACTCTCAATTGTTTGACTAAATTTCCAAGGATTCAGTGTCTTAACCATAGAAAATCCTATAACTATACATTCAATGAAGTAAGTGTTATTGCATCAATGAATTTTTTATCTAAATTATTTGATGATGATTATTTCATTCCTAGTTTTTACATTAAAGTCCCCCACTGACTATAGTTAAGTCACACCTAGGGAAAGAACCACCTTAAAAACTCAATGGTGGTATCAGATTTCAAATACGAGTCACCTTTAATGTGTTATTATGATTTTAAAAATAATAAGATTTATTTAATTATTTTATTTATGGTTCTTTCCTAGGGGTCATGTTTCTATAGATGACCCATGCTAAACCTAGATGGTCATTCATAGGGTAATTCCTCCATTATGAGCTCAGTTATGCCCTTATTCTTCTAATTCAGGGACTCTTTTTAGAGTTCTTTTGTTTTTTCTAGAAAACCACACATGCATGCCATAAAAAATTTAATATTTTACAAAAAATTATTTTGGGAACACCGTGCCTTAGAATCGCATATCGTCTTACCACCTAGACATGAAACCATTCTATATAATTTCTAAAAATAATAAATGGAAAATAAAATACGTTAAATTCTCCCCACCAGGGTGCTTTACGACATAGAAATCCAAAATATACACTGCATAAATAGATGAGGGTACTGAGCACCAATATGAGCCTCTCACTCCCATTTTCTCTCTTGATGATTCCCATGATACTGCTGTAAACACACAAAAAGAATCAACTATCCATGATGGATACTCTTTTGTTGATCCTTTTTCTCTTCTAGGAACTCAAAAAATGTCACCCCATCCTCGATGTCCAGTTTTCTATAGTTAATGACGTGTGACGGGTCATGCACATGTCACCTCAGCTACGACACATGGTAGACATCATTTACCCACTTTTACTACGGATATAGGGCCAAGTGGTATGCCACATCACCAACTATAAGCAGTACCAAGAAAGGTCCTATGAACCACAGAAAGTGCTTTCCACCCTAGCCAAATCTTTGTAATCTCCATCGAGGTGAGACCTAAATGAATATGTGGTCCCATTCCTCGGACTCCAATGGCCACCGCCATATATCAGTACAGGACTTCTAACTGCTCTGTGCAGTCTTCATATTCTCCTATATTATTTTCAACTTTTATGTGGTAGCTTGTACCAAATTAGGTGCAATGGGTGCTATCTATCCTTGGTCAGTCCATCAATGTGGTTACCAGTAGTGGCACTCGTATAAGGCATTGGATAGTTACATACCAATGGAGGAGTGAAAACTATTTTTAATACACACTCCACCAATGGTAGGTGTTTCTCACAACTGTGGAAAAAATCAAACATGAATTCCATAATCATATCCTCCTGATGCTGAATGGTCTTATCAGTTTGTCCTTCCATCTGGGGATAGAATATTTTTCTCTAGCCAAACTGAATCCCAAAATCCTCTTGCAAACCCTTACAAAATCGATATGTAATGTGAGAATCACGATCTAAAACTACTGTCGATCAGACTCCTTGGATTTGAACTATATTCTATTCATAGAGGCATCCCAATCTCTATACTGAACTCTTCACTCACATATCTAGGAAGTTGTCCAACATGGTGATTCATTCAATGATAACTCAAATGGAATCATGTTTCTAGAAATATATGGTAATCCCATCATAAAGTCCATCGATATCCCACCCACATCCATTCTGAAACCTCAAGGGGTTGGGCTAAACCAACTATAACATGGTGCTCATCCTTCCCTTGGAGACAATTGTGGAATTGGGAAAGGAACACTGCAACTCCATTCTTTATCCCGATCCACTAAAACTAGTGTCATAGGTCTTGATACATATTTTACACACCTAGACGTACCATAAAAGGGGGTGTTTATAATTCCCTCAAAATATCATCCTATAACACCACTGGTATAACTATACACCCTCTAAAGGAATGACATGATCTCAACCATTTCATTATCCATCAAGATCATGTCGCGTGGACATATTAACACATAAGGTCTCATAGTTTTTCATCCCATGTTGTGCCTCCCTGATTCTCTGTAAGAGTAGAGTGATGAAAACCATTGACTAGAGTTAAGAAGATATGTCTCTATCCACAAAAGATATCTACAACAAGGCTAACAACTTGAATGCCTTATTCAGTAACGAAAAAATAGATCTCCTACTAAGATAATATGTGAACTTTTTCCCCTTCCTAAGGGTATTGACATTCTCAAAGTCATATTACTGTTGGAAATATATCCTTCACCTCTATCTCATGTTCCAATACTTATAAATGAAGATATACTTAATAATATTATGATTAGAGTAGATTATAAATCGCTCTCCCATCATGTAGTGTTGTCACATTTTTAATTTGAAGACTACGACATCATGCTCAATATGATTGGTCACGTAATTTTTATCATTTTGTTTCAGCTAGAGAAAACCATAGGTGATCAATTGTTTCCCCTACTTCAAGACACAACCATCCTCTTTCCATGATGCATCGTAGATCACCAAGTACACGATTCCCTACTCTATAAAATTTTGTATGGGATAACTCATTAACATCTTCCCCAACTACTGAAAGCACTACTGGCACTTCACTATCCACACAAAAGGCATCCCATTTCTTGTTAAATATTTATAGGCTGATTCCACTATTAAGAAGTTAGGAAAAACCCTCCAATAGTATACTACCAATTCAAGGAAACTCTACAACATGGTAACAATATTTGGTGGCTACCAAGTAGGAACTTCCTTATCCATCACTGGATCAATTTCATCTCCAGCCTCTGTGACGACTTGTCCTAGAAAATGGACCTCTAAAATATAGAACTAACAATTTGAGAGATTCCTATATAGTCGCTTCTCTAAGAGTGTGTCACATAATTTCCTCAAGTGTCTCTCATTCTCCTTTTCAGACATTAAATAGCCTAGGATGTCATCAATAAATACCACCATAAATCTATCAACGCAGGGCTGAATGATCTAAATCGTGAGGACCATACAAATTGCTGGGGTTTTCATCATGCCAAATGATATCAAAAAGTATTCATAGTCATTATAATGACAGTGTTTTTGATGAATTTTCTAGGGAATGCATCCATATGTTTTGGAGGACATGATGATTATTCCCCCACATTCCCTCTTTCCAAAGGCGGGCGACATCCTTGAATTTTTCAGGGACATTTTCTACTTGATTGAAACATGATGATGGCATGTCAATTCCTCCTTCCGTGGATTCCTCCTCGGAGCTCATTACCTAGTCTGGGTCCCCCTCATAGACTTAAGACATTGTTTTTGAAACTCTTCCCAGTGCAATGTCTTCATGGACACAAATTAATTATGCTTCTTTTTTCAGGACATTCCAAGGGGTCTGGTCAGGGTAACAACCTTCTGTTAGATGTTAGTCACATTTTACATCACTGGAATGTCTGGACGCTGGAACATTGATGTTTCTGGATTTCTTACACTTATGATATGGCTTCTCATGTGCATGGAAGCCTGAGCCATCCCACATCAAATGTGGGGAATTTTATGCCATAGGCTTGTCTCTATGGTTTTCCTCACCTTCCCATGTTTTACACAAGGTATACTACAAGTTTAACATCTAGAGGAGATGGATTAGACTGATCATAACCCTAACATGAGTTTATTAAAAGGGTGAAAATCCCATAGGGATTGTTGATGCTGGGGGATAACATGTGGTTAGTTTTTATATTACTACTAGGAGAGTCGAGAAAGTGGGTGACATGATCACACCGAGATGTGGAGGCCCAAGTAAGAATCAGGATTCATATGGATTGTTTACAGTGGATTGGTAATGAGGTGGAGGAAATGTGAGGGTGATGGTGATGTTGTAATTGATCCTTGAAGAGACTTCCTACATATCCCCGTGGTATGGAATCAAAGTACACATTGTTCAGTTGGGAAATAGGGGACCTGAGGAGGCAACCCATGAGAATGGACGTATGGATGGGACATAGAGGAAGTGTATCCTCCAGGTTTGGGTGTGACATTCCCAAAACACATAGGCTCGATAGAATGACCAGGGCGAGACATGGGTGATGGACTTGAACCTTAGGGAGGCTTGCTATGTATCCCAGTCGTAGGTAATTATCATCCATGTATTTTATGATAGGGGTATAGAATTGAGGTGTAGACATAAGACAATGACCCAAATTTATATTTGGGCTTATGTGTGGTTAGCATCCCGGGTAGTTTTGAAGCCCAGGGGTGGACCAGATATGTGGGTCCTACCAAATAGGAATACAATGAATTACTGTCTATTGCTAACTACAACAGGTTACAACATGATAGCGCTATGATGGATTACCACTGGATGGGGACTATAATGGATTACTGCTGGTTGGGGAGCATAATGGCTTACAATCTATTAGGGAACAAAACAGCTTATCATCTATTGGGGAATGAAACATCTTACCCTCGATTGGGGTTGGACCTCAAGGAGGATTCCTAGGTACCTTGTCCGAGAGACAAGGATCAAATCCCACATAGTTCGAATGGGTATAGTTTACTATCCTGTGGGATGAGAAAAAGGGGGGTCCAGTTTAACATCATGAATGATGAGGGTTGACTGATGTGGAGTGGTTGGGACCGATGGGTGTTGGTCTAGATCCAGAGATATGATTCCTATGTACCTTTCTTTATGGGGACATGTTTCAAATTCGATGAAGTTTAGAAGGGTGGATATAGTTTAATGTCATACAAGATAAAGGTGAACCGACATGAAGTGGTCAAGACAAGTAGGATTTGGTATTACACCTTAGGAAGGATTCCTACATACCATGTATAGGAGATAAGGATCAAAGTCCATGTAGTTTGGTATGGGTTGGGGCATACACACTAAGGCATCCCAGGTAGGATGCCATAGTCAATGCTTACTCTAAGACCATGTGAATCATGCTCAGTGTGAGAAACAAGAGGAAGTAGAGACCTGACGATCACGTTGAGAAAGGTGCATCCACAGGAAGTGGAGTGGGGCTTACACGTGGTTAGTGGACCAAAAAGGAAACATGGGATTACGCATGGTTAACGAACCATGGATATGGAGTTTGGGACTTACTCCTGGATGGATGCCCGATGGAAACAAAGAACATAGAAAGAGGGATGAGATAACAAAGGTCCTTATGCCCATTTCTCATCTGGTCTTTGGCATGGAAGAAGAGAGGAGGATCATGGGTGATACCTCCCATGAGAAAGGCTAAGGGATTAAAACATGATGGTTTATGTTCCCTGTGGATAGGTTCCGATCTAGTAGAGAAGATATCAGTATATGTGAGGAAGATCTCACTCTTGTGGAGATGAGAGGGCATAGATAATGTTCGAGATAGGGAACCCCACGCGTGTTATATGGGGAGAGGCCATAGTTTAACATCATGTGCTGAGGATGATGGTGATTTGGAGTTTAACGTCCTACAGCTCAGACGAGGTGGGCTCACTCTGTAGCCTTAGGTCATACATAAATGGAATGATTTAACCCTTGGTTAAGGGAGGCCATTGGCAATGCTGTAGTGGGGGGGGGTTGTGGGGTGATCTACTGAGGGGCCCATGTTAGTGTGCCTATGAGAAGAAGAAATAACCACTAGCATGACTATGCGAAGAAGTCAAAGTCTATGTAACTAAATTTGAAGCACCACCCAAGGGACCTTGAAACCACTTCATACAATCATGGATTGTACTATGGTAGAAAGGTGTGTGCCACTGTTGTGTTGAACATAAGAAGGTCTCAAACATGGTGCCTTATGGTAATGATAACACATGGAGCATATAAGGATGCATGCACACAATATGAGAGGCTTCACGCAAGATGGAATGACTGCACACAAACCAGAATGATGCGAGAAAAATAGGTCCAATAGAGGGGGAACTTGCGTCAAGTGGGATCTTTTTCATGAAAATGACTTAGGGTAAAAGGAAATGGATGAGGATCAAGCCCAAGAGGGACCACTATAAGGAGGACCCTTGGGGGACCTATGGTGCAAGATCCAATACCATGAGGCCATAGTGTTTTTCACATGGTCATGGAAGATTTGTCTTTCTCACAATAGAGATTCATTTCGTATTCTATAACCCTCCCCAAATGGAATGGGGTATGCTTCATTTTATAGCTAGAATCCCCAACGGCAACATGCAAGTAGGTCTGCATAAAAATGACCATTTGACATTGCATTGGGCGCGTAAGGGTTTGCGCACCTAGGGGAATCATGTGCCCCAGAATCTATTCAATAGTGCCCCTTCGTTGGTTCATTTTTGAGAAGGTGGCCGAAAAGTTTCCCTTTGATGTTGCATTAGGCATGCAAGGGTTTGCGCACTACAAGATATCTTTCACACACACCTAGAATCTTGCGTGCCAATGCCGTGGCGAGATTGATGCAGGTCTTCGCGAAAGTCTTCATTAGATGTCTCATTGGGCGTGCAAGGGTTTGAGCACTGAGGGGGCTCTTGCACACACTCCATCATTCTCATGCGCACCTCCCTCTCGCGTCAAAGAATTATCCGTTTAGTCACAAGTTTCCTTTAGTTTTTTCAAAATATCCCCCTCATGGACCTATCTGAAATTCGACATCAACAAATGCCACCCCATCATAATTAGACCAGAAGTGGGACCCAGTGTTCTGATTCTGAGGGTCATGAAATAAAATAGATAAGCGTCTGGTTGGTGTGTGAAAAAATGGGGATTGGGCATGCAAAACACTTCTGCGCACATACATGGTGCGGTCCGTGCCAATAAATATGTTGAGCCCCCCCCCATTTTCCCCACATTGACTTTTCTGTACAACATGCTTTGGATCTTGTGCACGCAAAAGTTCCACATCCACATGCGAGTTTCTACAATAGATTATATGTTTTTTGTGTGCCTAGGTCAATTTTCTTCCACCATCTGTTTTCACACAGACTGACATTCTTGCACGCGACTGGATGTTTAACGTGTCGAATCACCATTCATTCGAGCACATCCCTTGGGATTTTTGGAAAATTTCCTAAAATGGTTTCCCAACAGACTGATGCCGAGAGGGAGGCTACTGTAGCTGCACGGAGGGATCAGATGATAAACAACCCCAAGATTCATCATGTGAGGAGGGTTGTGTCTAATAATCAAATGTTTTTTCATATACTTATGAATTCTCAGAAATATTACATCTTGATTGATAGACTACCAATATGGAACTTTGGTATTTTGGAGGAGGTGTTAATCCTTGGCTTTGAAATTGATACCATGCTATATTGGGTGACGTGTAAGGATAGTCTCCCATAGTTCCACGTCATGAACATTGGCCTTCCTTCTAGGGAAACATAGAACACAACCATCTACTTCTAAAATAAAACAACTATGACTATTGTAGGGTGATATCTAGTTCCTAAGGAATCTCCCACTCTTTATGAGATCACCATTAGAAGTAGCACTACTGATTAGACGAAGGGTTGGAAGGAATGGGAATTTAGGTCTGAGGGAAAATTCCCTTGAGAATGGGCTTGGGCATACTGGGTAGGCCAAACATGTGAGGATTTCGGGCCAGAACTGTGGCCTATTGGGCTTTTCGAAGCTATTTGGACATCCAAATTTCACTTCTACCAACAGTAGGACTTGGTACCATAGCTATTCAGTTGGTTTTCACCTGATACCAACACTTTTTCATGTCCACCATGGGGAGGTAGGTATCAGCCGTTGAGATGTTCATTACATTGGAGAAATCCCATTAGAGGGGTACCAGTGTGATGTGTTCTTCCTAACAGAGAATGTCTAGGGGGATAGGACGCGCACCCCCATCCTGACATGGAATCTGCTGGCACTGGCCAAGGAGAAGATGAAAATAAAATATGTTTTGAAGGACATATCTTTTTCGAGATGGTTCAATCTTTTTATGACCTAAGAATAGTCTATTAAGATGCCTGACTGAGGGAAGAAATGTCCAAACACATCTCAGTGGGGAAAGGTGGGATCATATTGGATTGTCCTGGAGGCAGGAGAGTACCAATCATGGCGCTTTGGCATAAACAAAATTTGGGACCTTGACATGCGATATTTCGGGTTCCTTACAGTATTCTTAAGTGGGTGGCTATTACCATTGAGGTATATGAGGATGGGCGTTCACCCAGGGATACAAGTGATGGCCAAAATCATGGTAGTGAAGAACAAGTTTAACTTAGGGGTACCCGTACTGGCCAGGACGTACAACAATCTAAGGCGTATGTTGAGGGGAAGTATGCACAAAAGGATATGCAGACCATTTCAGATCCCTCATGGATGGGTCATAACCCACTATGGTGGATATGACTTTGCAAATTCCATTCTCCCTCCAGGTGATGGTATGAATCCATACCTCTTGAACATTTTTGGAATCCTCCCACTGACACTCTGAGAAGAAGGGATCAAGCTCAAGATTGGCAGAAAAACCTATTTCGACTTTCACCCATTCCAAACCCTAGTTGGTTAGATATTAGATGATGGGTGGGGCCCATTAGAGTAGAGGGAATACCTGAAAAGCATCAGGGGCGGTGTGCTGGTAACCTAGATCGATGGAAAAATATTTTGTGAGCTATTCGTGCCGGTCATGTTCGCAAAGTAGTTCCGGGGCATGAAACAGTTTCCAATTTGGCTGTTGGAAACCCAATTCAACTGGATGGGCAGACAATCAACCTAAGTATTGGACATTATTCCTGGGTATTGGTGGAATTGGACATGTCAGGAACTCTTGTGGATGAGCTTATTCTCACAACACGGGATGGAAGTATGATGTTTGATATTGTCTACGAACAGAGGCCTAAATTCTGTTTGGGTTTCATGTTTTTTGGCCAACTCATGGTGGAATTTAAAAGTAATAAGGAATGCACTATATGAAAAATGAAACATCATGATGATGCCACATGTTGGAGGAGGAAGGAAAATGATAAATATTAACATGTTTCCCAGATTGAGGAAGCCGCTAATCAGGGGGTGCTGGAGGGGATTGCCTCACCTGTGAACTTAGACCAGAAAGGGTCTATTCCTGTATAGTCTTCTAGGCCACATGAAAGGAAGGAACAGGTAGAAGCAAGTCAATATTCTCCAATTCAGGATACATGTGTGGTGACTTTCAATGTGGATGGGCCTATTCTTGAAGTTGGGGCTTGGCCTAGTGATGTTGTCCCTATGGTGACTGCTGCATAGGATGTTCCTGTGGAGAAAGGAACACCTCAGTCAGTAGAGGCTTCTCCACCTCTACCATCTTCTAATGGTGATGGCGTTGTTGTGGCCTCTACTATAACTGATATGGGGGGACTTTGTTTAGACATCACCCTCCAAAGTTTCTAGAAGGAAGTCAAATGCTTGTAGTGATCCTTCTCATCTTAAGGATTAAAATAAATTCATACCATTGAGTGGTATCTTCTAGACAGATGATGCTAATGACTCACAAACCCTTCATCCAATTGATATCATTTCTGGCACTGTAGAAGGACCTATTGTGGCCTGACCACATGTGAAGGAAAATCCTCCTAGCACATGGGCCGCCATCCCTGTCCTAGTGCCAAATCAGATTAGTGACAAAGGGGCTACTAATATTGTTGCAAATCATGTTGATGGAAATTCTATCTGCAAGTTTCCTAGAGCTGGAAATAATCTATAGCGGTCAGGAACGAAATGTAAATAGAGTAAGGGGAATGGAAACATGCCTGTGGAATCATAGGGTGGCCCCCAGTCAAGGGTCAAGACCCATCTTCAATGAAGGATTTCTCCTAGAATTGTCAAGGTCTGGGAAACTCCCGGACATCCAAAGCCCTTAGACATTTCATTATGGACCATAATCCTATTCTTGTTGGTATTACTGAACCAAATTTTCTCTTTGATAGTTGGAAAGGATTCAAATGGTACTCCACGGGGTATAATTTTGTGGCACATGAATTTTATGAGGCCGAGATGGATAATTTTGTGGGTGTTTCGGCGTGAATCCATCCGTATCAACTCCTATTTGGATAGGTCTCAAGGTATTTTTCTATCTTGCAGTATAGATGATTATGGGTTTTCATTTTCTTTTATGTATGCATCCAATTCATATATTAGGAGAAGGGAACTATGGGAGGAGCATAAAAAGACTTCTGGGAACATGGATCATACATGGTTATTTGTGTGAGATTTTAACATGGTGTTGAGGCCTACAAAAAAACCGATGGGAATTTTAATAGGACAGCTACTTTTGATTTCTCAATATGTAATGATCAGTGTATTCTTGTTGAAGTTCCAATTTCCAGAGATAAGTTTACATGGTGTAGACACACCTGGAATGGGAGGTAAGCATGAAATATTGATATAAGTTTTGTTCAAATGACTGATCAGGATTCTTCTCAAGGGATTTCAGGTTTTACACTGCCTAAACATCACTCAGATTATAATTCTAATTTTGTGGACATTAATAGGTATTTGGAAATGTTGGGCCCCTTTCCCTTTTGATTTAATAATGTTTGGATCATGGAGCCTGGATGTAGGGAAATGGTGTTAGAAGTTTGGAGGATTAATCCTATCAGAATCCTGCTTGAGAGGTTCCTTGAGAAATTGAAATATCTCAAGACCATCCATAAATAATGGCGTATAAATTCCTTTTCTAAAATTGATTGTGATATCAAGGTTGCTGAGGAGGATCTCTCCTATGTTTATATTCGCAATCAACATTAGGATATCCCATCACAAGAGGAATTAATGGAACATAAAAAATTCAATGATCTATTAAAAATATAGGAGAGATTTGTTAGAAACCAATTGAATGATAGATGGTTAAAATATGGAGACATGAATTCTATGTTTTTCAATATATTTCATTGGGAGAAAAGAGCACGAGCAAGAGATAAAGCAATCAACATTAATGGTCAATTATATACTTCAGAAAATTAGATTGCATTGGCGGTTGTGGAGCACACAAAGGGAATGTAATCTGATGATGGGCATGTCAATACACATAGAATGGTGGGGAACATCAATTCATGAATTGGGGACCATGATAAAAATTTTCTTTTTACCCCTCATTTCAAGGAGGAAATTTAAACCAGTCTCTTATCCCTCAATGTAGAGATTTCTCCTGGTCCAGATAGATTTACTAATAAATTTTCTATGTATTATTGGGATTTCTTGCAGGATTATATTTCCCAATCAATTAAGTATTTTTTCAATCACTCTTACCTACCATATGGGATGAATTCATATTTCATTTCCGTCTTACCTATTAATGGAAATGATCTTGACATAAATGATTTTAGGACAGTGGATCTGGGGAACATTATCCATAAGATAATTAGTAATATCCTCATGAATAGTATGGGATGGAACATTGGTGATATAATCAATGCAATCCAATTTGGATTTGTTCATGTAAGGAATATTTAGGATTTACCCTTTACTACCTCGGAAAGTTTCAATATCATGAGAAAGAATATGAAGGAAGGAAACATTTCACTAACAATTGACATATCAAAGGCCTTTGACACACTCAAATGGTGATTTCATTTGGAGGTCCTTAAATGATATGGATTCTCTAATGCATTCATCAAGTTGACCGGCACCATTCTTTGTTCATAAAGGCTGTCCATTCTCATTAATGGCACACCCAAAGGATTCTTCCTTTTTACCAGAGGACTGCAATAAGGGAACCCACTTTGTGGCCTTTTATTTTAAAATTGATGAGGACTATCTTAGAAGATGTATCACTAACCTTTCACACATGGTTATTTATAAGCAATTTTAATATGGAATGAATGATTTTTCTCTATCTCATTTGTTGTATGATTATGAAATCCTCTTGTTTAGTCAAGCCTCACAGAAAACTATCTCGTCTATCAAGGCCCTTTTTCATGATTATAAAGAGGTTGTTGTCCATGAAATAAGTTCAGATAAATCCTTCATTGTTTTTGGAAATGGTGTAATCACTAGGAAGGATAATAGGGTAACTAAGGACCATGGGGTGAAAAGGGATTTATTCCCTTTCAATACCTTTGTGTTCCCTTTTTTTGGGGAAATGCGAAGAGGCAATACTTAGAGGGTATCAACTCTGATATTCTTAATAAACTTGCTACTCGGAAAGTGAAGGTGATGTCCATGGTTGGGAGGGTGTGCCTTGTTAATTCAGTGATAACATCTAAATTATTTTATTCCTTTTATATTTATCAGTGGCATAGGGGACACATCAACGAGCTTCAAAGTCTGGTCCGAAACATTATTTGGACGGGGTCAATTCATGAGTGTAAGATTATTACTGTTTCATAGAAGTAATTTTGCAATCTTGTTAAATTTTGGGTCCTTGGAGTCAAGGATCTATGTACTTTTAATGATGGGTTTATTGGGATTTTTACTTGGCGTCTGATCTCCAAGACAATTCTGGTGATTTTTAGCTAATCAGTTCAAAGGTAGTATAAATAATGGTTAAAAATAATATCTTACGTCATCTATCTAGGCATACCTTATGTGCTCTTTTATGTGTATCACAAATGATATAAAGTGGTTGGTCTATCGTGACTATAATATTAATTGTTGGAGCAAGACATGGCTTAAACAACCTCTTCATGACAACATGGACCTTCCTTATAGTGCTGGGCACTTCTCCATTGCTGATTTTTTTATCTCACAAGAATCTATTTGACAATATGATCCCCTCTCTAGTGGAGCTAGAAATATAATCTTATAATTTTATGTATTGTGATACGCTGGTATGGAAACATAATAGGAATACTTGGTTTAATAGTAGGGATTACTATCAGATGTCTTATGGGGGTTCTTGTCGTTCAACTTTAGGGATCATGAAATATAGGTCTTTTTTCATTTGTCTTTCTCGCTTCTCACTAATCAGTAAAATTTTGAAAAATTGTGTTCCCACTCATGATCAGTACAAGTAGTCTGGTTTTAATCTTGCATCAGCCTATCATTTATGTATGTTCATAGAGGGGGATGTCCAAAACCTTTTTTGGGTTGTGCTTATTATAGGTAGTTGTGGGCTTATGTTGGGACTCTGTTTGGGATGCAACTGCACCAAAATCTTCTCGTTGATCTGCTGGAAGGGCTGTCCAAAGCTTGCTGTAGCGAACAGCTGCACAATTTATTCACTGCGGCTACTGCAGCTGTGATTGTAGAAATATGGGCTACTCGAAATGTTATAGTCATTGACAACATGAAGGTGCACATTTGGTCTGGAATGATGGAGATTCATCAGGAGGTTCATGTTTCCTCGAAGCTTCAATTAGGAGCGATGTACAAAAATGTCTCACACTTGCAGATTATGCGACTACTTGGTGTTTCTGGGTAGCCACGGAAGCCGAAGATGATCAGGTACATTCATTGGATACCCTCGATCAATCCATGTCACAAAGTCAATGTGGATGGAGCTGCTTCTGGTGCACCGGACCCTTCAGGGTGTGGTGGTTTTTTCTGACTATACCGTGGTTTTGTGAGGGGATGTTTTTATCAGTTCACTGGTATTGGTGTTGCTTTTGATGCTGTGTTATGGGCGATAGTTCATGTAGTCAGGGTTGCTATCTTTTATAATTGGAACATGATATGGATTGAATCAGAATCTCAGCTTGTGGTCCATGATTTGAAAACAAGAACACGGAATGCGCCTTGGCGGGTACTCTCAAAATGGGTTAAATGTCTCAATTAGGTAAATCATCTAAATTTTATTGTCTCACATGCCAATATGGAGGCCAATAAGGTGGAATATGCTTTTTCGAAGAAATAAATCCTAGCGATGGATATGACATGGTTGTTTATGGCTCCTAAGTATTGCTATTCACTGGGGGAGGCAGATCTACGTGGTGTTATGTACTCTCGGTTCTGAAATAATCCCTTTGTTTTTTGACACTTTTTTCTTCTGCTTAATAAATTTTTCTTGGTCCAGGTTTTGACCAGTACTAGAAATTCTCGAGTAATTGTGGATTATGTTCACAAATATTGTCCTGGGTGAAGTCTTTACTCTTCCCCTACTAATGTCAGTACTGGCCTATCAACATAGTATACCAAATGAAGGACCAAAATGTATCCCAAGTTGTTTCTACAGAAATGAATCTGGGAATTCAAGGTGGCTAGTGTAGAGCCCGAATAGATGGGAGGTAGAAAAAGTTCCATGGGAGAGGTGAGATGAAGAATGGGACATGTGTCTATCAATGCACAGGCTGACACTTCTTCTACAGGAGCATTGAAAGCCGAGAACGTGCCTCCATCGTTTGAGGAGGGGTGGTCCTATGGGCGACCTCATGTGACAACTAGGTACCTACTTGGGAAGCAGCCCTGACACCTCCTGAAGCGAACTTCAAATGATATATTCCCATCTCACTGGTCTTCCTGAAGGACGCTGCGATAATCTATGTCCATCTAAGAGCTATGGAGGAGGTTGGTGCGTACCAGGCTCGACATTCTAGAAATAGGGCACATCTAGGTGGAAGATAGGGTAATATTTCATCAAAAACATGCATACTTGACATCCAAGGATATGTACGCATTCCAACATGGGTGGTATGAAGAGATGCACCTCATGGTGAAAGTGATGCTTGGCCAAGAATGTGACCTAGAAAATCTTCCATCTGTAGAAGAAGATACAGAGGAGGAAAAAGAGGAAGAGGAACAAGGGGAAGAAGATGAAGATGATATAGATGAATAATAGGAAGAGTATGAATAGGTTTAAGGACTCAGTGGTGAAGTACATTCAAGAACAACTTCTTGCTAGAGAAGCCCCCGTGAGAGTGGTGAGATTGCATGCTCCAATGCAGAACTAACTGAGTAGCTAGAGGTGAGTTTAACTCTTTTTTCCACTGTCCTTTCCCTTCTCACAATACTAACTTATTGACCAAATTTCATCCTGTTTAGGAACACATAGATGATGTCACCCAGGAAGCCTTCCCCACAGGGGACGAAGACATGCTCATGGAGTCAAGAGAACATCCTCAAGAACCTATCCTAAGAACAAAGAAATATGGGGAACTAGCTATGGTTGGAGTAGACAGTGATGAGATGGAAGAAAGGAATGAAATGGTGGCCTCTGAGTTTCCCACTGTTTCCATCATTCTGGAGGAGCCGACACTGGTGATCGAGTTATCATGTGCTGAGGGATCACCTATGGCAGTAGATCCCACCAAGACACATGCACTGGATACTATAGCGCTTGGCTCCTATAAGTATTTATCTTCATTGGCTCTTATTTTTTTATATTATGGAAATTATCTAAAAAAGAAATTTATTACCAATGCAATGATAGAATGTTTGGAGGCTCGGAAAACCATCGAGTCAGGAACATTCGTAGGAGCCCCACCATTGATTACATCAGCTCCAGCAGAGCCAAATATTTCATGTTTGCCCTATCCTAGTACTTGGTGAGCCAGAGGATCCAATAATGGGTGATAATGCTGCTTGGGTAGATATATTTTCTAGAGAGGGTGAAGTCACTAAAGAAGAATGAATTTTAGAAAAGGACCCTACTGCTAAAATCCTGGCTACTTTTCATGAGTACATGCCTATATACCCAAAGGAGATAGATGATTATGATCTAGATGCGACTACGAAGAGTCACATGACGTATCATAAGGCATGGAAGTGCATCAAATGCTTTCTCAGTCAACCACATGCATAATGGATAAACTGGATGGGGTCACATTGCACCTGGATACACTTTCTTTTTTTTTTCTGGAAGGGTAGACACTCATCATCTCCATACAATGATCCATAATTATATGGCTAAGAAAATATGGGAGAATATCCAACACTCCAAAATTTCCTGATGCCAAAAGGAGTCAGAGAATACCCCAGAATTCCTTAATGATAAGCAAGTAGTTTAATTCCTCAATGTGAATGAAAAATAAAGGAAGGAATTCATGACAACCTTCTTTGAGAAAATTGAAGAGTTGAGGGCCCAACTAGAAGACGCCCTGGAGCAGGTAGTTCTGGAGAGTCTCCAATTGTTTGAGCTCTAATCTGAACATGCGCGACCATAGTGTAGGGATAATGAGTTACGCTATATGGCTACAGATGAAGAGAGTTATCTCAATGGGAAAGAGGTAGTCTTGGAGGACACTAGTTAGAAGGTGGGAACACTGGAACAATCCATCAAATACACTGATCCTTAAGGGCCCTATTTTGGCCGAACATATGAACCTTTATCCCTTTGTTTTCTTATCCCAAATTGCATGAATAGAATTTTTATCTACTTTCATGTTTATTTTGATTATCGAATCTCAATCATAACTGTGGAGTAACCAGAAATCAATCCCTAAGCTCATTTGTGTCTTGCCCGATGTGAGAAACAAGGTATGATCACATCGTTACTTCATCTTAATATGAGTGTGCCAATAAATATTCGGGAATCAAGGGTATAAATGAACAATCCAGGATTCCAGGAAGAAATAAGGAAGCCTGACTGGAGAATGATATTCTCGAAACAGTCGAGTTGTAGTTTTCTTTCAATGTGCACTACTGCTTGAGCAGAGTTATTCCAGGGGCATTAGAATCAATCCGAACATAGGGGATTGGAAAGCATGAATAATGATACAAAAAATTCATTGCATTGTGGGGGTGTCATGACAATTAAGGATAACTACTGACCGTGTTCAAAACATAGAATCTAGATAGCATTATCCTAAAATGGGGATGACAAATGAGGGCCGACCACTTACCATATTTGAAACACTAGACCTAACTCAAAATGTATTCCATCAGTCTTCCTGAATGTTTTCCCAAAATAGTATGCTGGCCATAGGGCGATAATATGTACCATTAGTGGTGTTCCTTTAGACGTGACATAGGACAAGTTTCCAAATAAAGGGCACACAAATCATTTACGGTGGAGTGATGGGTTGTTCAAATAGAGTCCCAACACACTTGAAATTATGCCACAATGGTAGAAAAACATTAGGTGGATGCATCAGTCTGATTAGGGATCAAAATTACATCTGAAAAGGACCTCTCTGGTAAGGACATGGAATGCTCTATAGTTTTATGTCATACTAATAAGGATGATAAACACGTAGTCTAGAATTAATATGGTGAGGACGAGGCACATAGTTTAATGGACCCAGGGCTGGGACCAAGGAAAATTTCCTAGATGTATCTATGTATCCCATGAGGATGGGAATCAAGACAAAAATAGTCCTTGAGTATAGTATGGTTATAGACCAACACTGGTGGGAGGAATCCTCTTTAGCAAGGAAGCTGACGCATCCCATAGTTAACATGGGGCATCCTAAACTAGTTTAGGGTAGAACCACTGTTTAATGTCATGTGTTAAGGAAATGTGGACACATATAGTTTAACATTATATGGTATGATGGGGACTCAAAAGGGAGATACCATAAAGGGATCACGTGATGCGATAGCTATAAAACCAATGTGAATGAGTACATAAGGAGTCCGCACCACACCACGTATCCCCGAAGAGGTTTGTTAGGTCAAGAAACCAAGAATGAAAGGTAGGATGGTCCCAATGAAAAATAGATAGGTGTTCCTATATTTATGATTAGGATAGGAATCAAGCCGCATGTAGTTTTGGGATCACATTTTGATGTCAAGTGGGATGAAAATCCTGCATGGAACAACTGCACCAGTACATGCCACACCAAAACTACTAAGTCCACATGAGTCATGATCAATGTGGGAAACAAGGAGTAGAAACTCAATTTCCCTGGTATAAGAAGGCGCACATTTGGAGTGATGGGATACCAGGTGAGCGACGTTCAACTATTAATGATCCTCCTTCTAAATTCACATACATGCATGTGGGGGGGGGATAGAACTGAGTGGGTTGGAATTACACTTAAATACCTAGGAGTGGAAAAACATTAATCATGATGCCCGAGATCTTGATCACAATTATAGTAGCATGATGATAGGGGATAAATATTGACCATGTTCGAAGCACAATATCTATTTTGCGTTTTCCTGGTGTGGGGACAGACAAATGAGGGTTGAAAACTAACCATGTTTGAAACACGGGACCTGTCACAAATGTTGTTTGAGGTCTTCATGGGAATAGGACCAAGATGTTAGGTGAGGAAATGTTCCATGAGTCCAGGTCGTAAATGGGGTCCCTTCAGACATGGAATAATATTGGGATCTAAATAAAGGGCTCATGAATCATGGACATGAAACAAGATAATGTCCATGCAAAACTTCCACAATTATGGCTATTTGTGATGATTCATTGGAGTAAAAAAATAATAGACATCAGACACATGGAGTCAAATATCTTTCCAAGGACAAAGGTCCTTGAGTCACACACTCCTAGATTATGATCATAGAGTGGAACATTAAAATGGGAACCTAATTTAATGAAATTCTTGTAGGGTGGTGAGGTAGTCAATCCTGATGCATAGTTCCCAAAGGGAGATCTTAGTTTAGGGTCATTGAACTTGGACTAATATTTGAATATACAAGGAAGAAACATGGTTCGACTGTCACACAAACAAACGCAAATGAGAACCCCAGAGGTGCTCACCACACCACATGATTCTAAAGGAGTTAAGGCCAAGGGGCTAGGGGGTAGGATTTAGGATTCTCAGGGATGGACCTAGAAAAAAAATTTCTGGGCATTCTTATGTATCCCCTAAATATCGGAATCAATCCATTCATAGTTATAGATGTGTTGCATAGTTGGGTGTCCTAAAACAAGGATATAGGGAGATCTTAGTTTTAAGGTCGTAGAGCTTAGACCAAAAATTGAAAGTGGAGAGGGAGACTTGTGGTGGAGTAATTGCAAGACCCAACGTGAATGAGGATGGTAGGAGTCAATATCACACCATGTGCTCCCTGGGGAGGTTTTAGGTTGAGGGACCAAAAATGAATTTTGGGTTGGGCCTGAGGAGAAGTTCCCAAGAATTCATACATACCCCATTATTATGGGGATCATCCCATATGTAGTTCTATAGTGTCATAGTTGGGTACCAATTATAGGGACAATACTGTCATGTGGGTTCGGCCTGCATACCAAAAGAAGCGATATTTGATAGATATTGTTTGTTCATTAGGATGAATGTGGATGTTTTTTAAGTGATTAAACTAGGATAGAGAATATAGGTGTCTCTATAGGAATCAATCCATATACTGGAATTTAAAAATGATATGGTGGATAACCATTACCCAACATGATACCCCTTGAGTGAGGGCGTCACAATGCAATGCCATTTTTCATCATGCGGCCAGCAAGATAATATCATAGTTTAGGGTCGTATGATAGGATCAACCAATTCATTTTAACGTCATTCAATAAAGACGCAATATTTTAAAGTCATGTGGGACCTGGGAATATAGTTTAACGTCATATGGATTGGACACATATTGAAGAAATGAGGTTTTAAAAGTAATGCGCAAGGAATGATGAAACATACTCGACGTGAATAAGGACATAAGCCTGTACCACACCATACACAATTCCCAGGAAGAAACCTCTGGCCGAGGGGCCCGAAAAGGTCAGGGAATATGGGTTTATACCCAAATACAAAACATATAGGTGTTCCTATGTATCCCATGAGGATGTGAATAAAGCCATATGTAGTTTTGAGAATCCAGTTTAACATTATGCAGGACGATAGGCAGGTGAGACCAACTCCTAAAAGGTGAGTATGTGGTAAGACTATTGCAAACACAACATGAGTGAGGACAGAAGCCCATACATGCCACACCACACAATCTTGTGAATTTGAGGGCCAAAAGGCCGAACAGAAGATGTAATTAGTAGAACATGAGCTGGACCTAAATAAGAGATTCCCAAGCATTCCTATATATCCCATGAACATGGGAATTATGATATACACAGTAATAGAATTGTATTCATTTTTTACGCCTTGTGGAAAAGATGTAGAAATATCTTAGTTGAAGTTCATAGTGCTCAAACCATAGATAAGCCAGACTCTTCCAAATGAGTTCAAACCTCAACCACATCCCAAGGCCCATGTGAGATATTCTTGATGCATGAAACAAGAGAAGAAAAGGTTTTTTCAATACGTGGAATACATGAAAAGGGGAAATCGGTGCGGAGCCCCGAATGATTCCCCACCATGGCTTTTCCATCCTAACACATAAGCACACACTGAGGGAAAGAACCAGTGGTGTCAAAATTACACATGGACACGATTGAGTAAAAAACAATGTGAATCATGAAACCAATATTTAGGGCTTGATAGGGTTGGTGTGACGATGGAGGATAACTGTTGACTGTGTTGGAAATGCAACATCCATATCATGTGACCTAAAATGGGAACAATAAATGAGTGTCTACCACTGAAAATACTTGCAATGTGGTACATGTATCTATTTTTCATCCGAGATCCTCAAGGATGTTGGCCTAAAAAGACAGGTGAGCCCTTAGGTTGAGCATCCGTACAGTTCGAGTGTGATTTTGGATGTGACAGATGATAAAAGCCCAAATGAAGTGGAGCATGAATCCTGAAAATGGGTGATAACATTTCTATGTAGAATCCAAAAATCTAGGACCTAAACCAGAGTTCTTATAGGAACATTAGAGAACTTCCAAAGAGGGTCTAGGAGCGCAACTTAAGATCAACTGACTCAAAAAGATGAGTGTAGAACAGGGGGAAAAAGATCTCTCAGGATAAAGAGGTATGTGGCATGGTTTTTACAAACCCAACAATAATGATAACATAAGCTCATACCACACTATATACCCCTCTCCTAGAATAACTCAGGCTAGGGGCCAGGACGGTAAGAAGGTTTCTATGAAATGGGGCTAGACCCAAAGGCTAAATGTTTGGATAGTCATAAGTATCCTATAAGGATGGGAATCAAGCCACTTGTAGTTTTGGAGGATGTTGTGCTGTTTTATGTCAGGCGGAAAGGATACAGATAGGGGCAAGGTATCTCAAGAAGGGATGTGTATGGCACGATGAGTAACATGACATGAATGAGAACATTAACCCATACCACACTGTAAAATCCCAAATGAGAACATGGGATAGGGGGAAAAAGGTTGTGGGATTGAAGATGGTAAGTCCCTACCAGTTCGTAGTTTAATGTATTGTGGTGAAGAAAAAATAGGTGGATATATCCAGGGAGAGGGATACATGGTGCGGCCAAAATGAACATGATGTGAATGAGTGAAAAATCCGGCACTACACCATGTGTTTCGACCCAAGGGGAGATCTTGAAGTTGGTGATAGGCCTACGGACAAAATATTCAGGCATTCCTATGTATCCCATGTGGATGGGAATAAATCCATATGTATTTCTATTAGGGCTATGCAGTTTGACGTCATGCGATGATGAAGTGATATGATAGAAGAATGAGGGGGGGAACACAGTGCGATTATCATAATCCTAACATGAGTGGGCCAATGAAGCCTACACTACACCATGTGGGATCCTCCAAGAAAACTACACCCATGGGGGTTAGTCAAATAGAACAATATAGGGGATGGAATCAAGAAAAGGAGTTTGAGCATTCCTACGTATCCCACGAGGATGGGAATCATGCCATTCTTAGTTCTTGAGGCGCCATGTAGTTTAACATCATGAAATGAGGACCAATGCTAAGTAGTTTTACATCATTCAGTCTGGACGAATCAAACATTTTAATGTCACATAGAGATGATGGAACAGTTTAAGGTCATATGGGACCATATAGATCATAGTTTATGGTCAGAGAGCTCAGACTGTTTTGTAGTTTATGTTCATGTGGGATCGAAAACTAGGTTAATGTCATGATGGACATGTAATAGTTTAAGGTCATGTAGGACCATCACTGAATCATACAAAGTATTGGATGGGGAATTTGTTGTTGGTTGGAGGATTTATAAGCTCTCCATCCACTGTAACCAAAGAGTATGCCCCATTGGGGTAAAACATGTGAATGATATAAGGTCCTTCCCATTTGGGATCTAGCTTGGGTGGTTTCCTACTTAGTTTAATTTGTATTCTCAGGGAAAACACTAGGTCACAATGCAAGAAAGTGCGGAGGGTAAATTTCTAGTTGAATTCTTTGGCTATATTTTTCTGATACCTTTCTAAATTTTGCAGGTCACAAATCCAGTTCTCGTCGAGCACTTCCAATTTAGCAAGACAAATTTCCACTACCTTATATGGTGCTTACTAATCATAGAATTTTGTGCCAAATGAAGTAAATTGAATCACGATGGGTAGGATGGCCTTGGTTACACACACCAGGGAATATGGGGTCACCTATGTGGAATTTCGAGTCATTGTCTGATAGGCCTAGAGGGCGTTGGGGAGTTTTTTCACCCAACAGTTCTTATTCTAAGAAACCATTTTTTGAAGGATGTTAGAGAGGGTTTTTTTAAATGACTCAATCTTACCATTTTCTTATGTGTGATAGTGGGATGTATGGTTAGAATTAATGTTTTTCATGGCATACAATTTCGTTAACTAGGCTACATAGAAGTTGGTGCCGTTATTATTGAGGACGGAGTGAGGGACTCCAAATTGGTAGATGATTTTGGAGATCATGAATAAAATGACAGAATGGGCCTTGAATTCCTTGAGTGAAATTTCCTCTACCCACATGGAAATGATATCCTTTTCGATTAGGATGAACCTACACTTGAGAGCTATCGTTGGTGGATATAGTCCCATGACATCAAGTCCCCTTACTAAAATGGGATAAGAGTACTTGGTAGTGTGGAAATTATTCGACGACAGTTGCATGAAGTTACATGACTTTGTAATGCATGAAACCTCTTGGAAAATAAAATGAATTCACAGATCATGGAGGGACAAAAATGCCCCTGTCTCCGAATATGGAGAGATTATTTCTGCCCAGTATAATGAGCCTCATAGGATCCTACATGAATCTCTTACATGATCGGATAAATCTCTCATTCTTCAATGGAATAGAGGAGAACCCAATCTACCAGCGCTTGTTGGGGATCTTCTAAAGACTGGGACCACTATGAAGGGTAAAATACAACCTGTAACATTGGATTTTCTTGATCTTGGCTCAATCTACGGGGAGGATACCATGCTGGAGGCACTCGATAAAGGGGGTCCTCTAGTCAGGGGTCAATTCCACCACTGCATCTGGGGGACCAAGAGGTCCTGACGTGGAGGCACCAACAGTATGGTGACATACCTATATGCTATCATCATTGTTTGGAGTGACGGGGGTGATGAATCATCAGTGTGGCATGTGGATAATTAAATCATCCCAATCTAGCTCTGCTAGAGATGAAACTAGGCTGGCCAATGAATCTTCTCAACTATTTCTGGATCAAAGGATAGGAGTAACCACTGACTGAGATGGGAATTGGGCCATAAACGAGCTAGTACATTTCATTAGTGGTATGAGTTCTGGATTTCTGATGACATTTTCACTATATATCTACTTGATTACTAGTTTAGAATCCCCATCCACTTGCATGTGTGGGACATCAATCTTGAGGGCCAACTCAAGGCCAGTAATGAGAGCTAGATACTCTGCCTTATTTTCGGTACGACCCTCTAACAACAGGAATGAATATGCATGAATGGTATGTGATGGTGTAATGAAGATGATACCCAGGACAACATTGTTGATTCTAGTGTCATTGAGCCTTCTTCTGGTAGGACTTTGGGAAGCACCATCAATGTGAACATTCCAATATGGAATTTCTTAGTCTACCGAAAGGATTGCCTCATCGGAAAAATCAAGGTCCAGAGGCTGGTCCGTGGGAGATGGATGGGCAACAGGGAAGTCTACCAATGCTTTCCCCTTAATTGCCTTCTTAAGGAAAATCTTAATGTCAAAATGCTGGAGGATCACTGCCCACCAATCTAGATGACCTCTCAATATGGGGTGGTTCGGGATATACTTCCGAAGATCCACTCATGACACTAGGAGTACATCATGTTGCTGTAAGTAAGGTCTCAATTTCTGCACTACAAATACCAGTATAAGACATCTCTTCTCGATGGGAGAGTATCAGGCCTCTGTATTGAGGGGCATGTGACTGAGATAGTAGAGACTGTTCTATATTCCCTTGTTGTTCTTCTGGGTGAGAAGGGCACCGAGAGATCATTCTAGGGTGGTCATATAAAGAACTAGTAGCTTTCCAGAAACAAGGGTCATTTGGATTAGAGGCTACAATAGGTACTACTTGATTTCCCCCAAATTGTTATGACATTCCACATCCCACTGATTGACAATGCCTTTATTCATGATCCCAGAAAAGGGATTACACATTCCCGCAAAATTCACAATGAATTGGAATTTGTAGGCCAAGGGTCCTTGAAACATTCAAAGATCCTAAAAGTTTCTCAGAGGAGACATCTAACTGATAGCCTTAATCTTCTTCGGATTTATCTCAATTACATTATATCTGACAATGATTCAATGAAAATTTTTAAAGGTGACCCTGAAGGAACACTTCAATGAGTTCGCCTTCAGATGGTGAGAACAAAGGAAGCCAAACACATTCCCAAGATCATTGAGATGGCCCTAATTCTGGAATTATTTGACCACCAGATCATCCATGTACACATCCACCAATGTCCTGAGGATTATATTAAATATGTGGTTCATTGCATGGTAATAGGTGGCTCCTACATTCTTTAGACCGAAGGACATTAGATAGTAACAAAATGTACCTTGTGGTGCCATGAAAACCATAGACTCATCATCCTCAGGGGACATTCGGATTTGGTTATATCCAAAATACCCATCCATAAAGAAGATGGCATGGAACCCAGTAGTGGAATATATCAAAAACTCTGTCACAGGAAGGGGAAAATCATCCTTCATACAATGATGATTGAGATCCCGGAAGTCGATGCAGACCCGGATCTGTCTGTTCTTCTTCCTGAAGGGCATAATTTTGGATTTCCATCTGGGGTACTAGACTTCATTGAAGAAGTTGGATTTGACAAGATTATCAACTTTGTCCTTGACCATTGCACCGTGGGAATGGTGCATCGACCTGTGAGTCTCTTTGAACCCTTGATGATTTACTGGGATACTGAGGCCGTCGACGACTAGCTGGGGATATAGTCCCATACTTGTGTCATAACTCTTATAAAATACATCATGATGTTTCTTAGAGAAGTCCATGTACTAATGTTTCTCTTTGATAGGCATAATGGAACTGATCAATGTGGATTTCAGATCCGTCTCTCTACCGGGGGTCACCTTTACCAGTTTATCAAACATGGTGGAGATTACATCATCCAAGGCGGGGGTGTATCGTCAAAATATTCTCCTTCACTTATAGTGGAGGGATACTTGGAAGGGGAGGTTCCTCTAAGTCAAAAAATATTGATGAGAAGCTATTTCCAACCTAAGTGGTGGTAGACACTGAATCAGGGGACTCCTCTGCTGTCAAAACCATAGTGATGAAATTTGTTGATCTGATCCCATCTGGTCTTCGGCCTAATGGACCACACATGATGATATCGAATCAATAGTCTCACATTGGCCGAGTTGGTTTATCCCAGCCTAGGAAATAAGAATGTGTAGCGTATTTCCATTGCCATGGGGAAGACATCTTACCACCTTATGGGAGTAGGGGGCTTTAGGAACACCCAAGCCTGATTCATGTTGGAATAAGAGGTGATCTTCCGACATCTCTTAGACTAGGAAATGTGCTTCTGCCTCATTCCTGAAACAACAAAGTATTGTCCGATATCCAAGATCATAGACTCCAATTGGTGGATTGGAAAAATTTAGGAATCATCCTGGTCTGTCCATAGGTTGGTCATAGCTATAGTGTGTTTAACCTCTTTGACCTAATTTTAAATATCCTTTATGTAGTAATAGTTGGAATACTTATAGACAGATTCACAAGAGGAAAATATAGATGTGTCACCTTGGTGTATTCCCACTCGACCATGCATGGAGTATTTATTAAATTGGTAATACAATGAATGACACACCACAAGTAGGTGAAGGCAGGGCCGACCCATCAGCTCATTGTAGGTGGTGTCCTCAGAGAACACCATGAACTCGGTGCTGGAAAACAGACTACGTAACTGGGTCTTCAAGAGGATCTTTCCAACTGGTGTTTGTTCTATCCTATCATAACCTTGTATTTTTAGGTCAGAGGGACCTAGATAATCCTCAGAAAACCCCATTTTTCATAGTGTCTGGGTCGAGATTAGGTTGATCCCAGAGCCTGTGTCGACAAGACAACGATGAAACTCAATGCCATTGAAGTGGTTGGTGATGTACAATGGGTGGATTTTCCATTGTATTGGAGATCCTTCATCTGCATCAGAGAAATAAATAATGTACTAACATTTAGCATGATAAACTGCCTCTGCATGGAAGCCTTATACCACAGCTACCTCTGTCTCAAACTAGATTGGGCTTATTAAAGTTTCGGCAAGGTCTTCACGCATATACACAGATAGGAGAAGATCCTCAATGATAGAGAGTCTCACATTAATGCTAGAAAGATTCTTAAGGATATCATTCTTCCATTCCATGAATGAAATTTTCTTATAGGATTTTGTTCGGTGACAGCGGGATTGACGGGCCCTTTCGTCTGAACTGGTGGTTGGTTGTTGTTGGGAATGTCCCACTGCTTTCTATTAGACGCTCATGATGTGAATACCAGATGTGGGCCAGATTATACCCTAAAAGAGACTAATATTCATTGTTTATAATTTAATATTCATGTGGTTTATTAATCATAGACTCAATTATTAGTTCATTTTACACTTTGAACATTATTTCAAATTATGATTGTAATTATTTTTTAAAATACACTATTACATGGTACTTTATTGAAAATCTCATTAAACACATAATGATCTTGATTTTATGTTTATAATTTATTTTCAGGTCTCCCATGATATAAGGAACAATTCATTCTTTTAGATCACTTGGAGATTCAATTTGGAAGATCACCAATGTGGCCTTTGAACCAACCACATTCTGGGCGAAGTGATTTGGATAACAGCCCAATAAAAGTACAATAGAGGACAAAATTGAAGCCCAATGATTCAAAAAATTTAAATTAAGATAGATGATATTATTTTTAACATTTAATTTAACAGTGTCCTAAGATAATTCAGATGTTTGAATGGTTTTCTAGGCATACCAAGTTGATGATGAAATTTTGGGCCAGATTGTGAGGCCCAGAAAAATAGCCCACCCATTAAATCATATCTTGTGAACTGTATGTTATTTTGGGCTGAAATTTTACAGGATTTTGGAGGACATCCAGTGATACCTTTTATCCTTCTATGGACCACTCTAATTCGTTCATCTAGAAGGTCCTTTTGGCGCATCTTTCTGTTGGATGCAAGCTGGATTCCATTTCCAGGGAAGTGGGGAAAAGTATCATCTCCATTAATTGTCCACCCACCTTTCCCAACCAAAATTAATTAAAAGAACATGGGATGATGGGGGCTCAGCCAAAGTCTTCCTAAATTCCTATTTAAGGCAGTAGTGGTGGAGGATTTAGGGATCCTGGATCTTTGTTTTCATTGTAATGTTATTTTCCCAAATTGTATTTGTAGAATGTTTCATTCTCATGTTAGTTGTTCAAATCACCTTAGTTTTTAATAAAAGTTCTTTTTATTCTCTTATTATGTTCTTTTTCATATCACCTTGATACCGTTTTCTCAATGTGTGACCTTTTTCACACCAAACCTAGAGATATTGTTCACACAATGGTGGAGTGATCATGATTTTGTTGTTTTTACTTCTTCAATTCCACCCACATAAGTCTACTTACCGCTTCCATTATAGAATCCCGCCTTTTTATCACATAAACTTTCATTACATTATACAAAACTGAGGATCTTTAAGGTTTAGTGTCTTGGAAACCAGGAACTTAAAACATGAAAACATAAAACATTCTTCTTAAACACTTGAAAGGCTTCTCCTCATGTTCATCCTAGGTTCATTACTTCATCTCATAACCTGGGGACATACATCAAATGAAAGGGTGAGCAGAAGGCCCAGTAAGGGAAACAAGGGAAACATTTAACATGTGAACTTGAGATACATCAACTATGTCATGAACAAGAACTTTAAGGCATGATAAAAAAAATCATGTGGCATATCATAATAAAAATAACATTTTTCATAACTTTAATATGTGGCTACATAATTTAACATAGACAATCATGAACATATCACCAAGGTCCATCCCCAAGGTGTCATTTAAAAATTACCAAGGTTATTCACCAAGGTATCATGAAAATTGTAATCTCTAGTGGTTACATCATTACCCAATGCATTGGAGCGCTATCAGGGCGCACCCTTAAATTTGCTTTTATTATCATGTGAGCCACATATATCATCATCAAACATTTCATAAATAACCCACATAGCATAAAATAAATGGGTTTCATTTCATAATCATAACGTTTTAAAAACTGCTTTAAAGACATGATCTTTACGTCACTTTAAACCCACGGAAAGGGAAAGAGGGTTTCATGTATGTAAATCCCAGAATTTAAAATAGAACATTTTGATATATATGTGAATACCCCTGTATAAATAAGAGCTTTGAGTATTCACTTTATAACATAAAATAATTTTTAGAAAAGAGAGAGAGAGAGGCACTTTGAGACGAAAATTCTGCAGCATAACGGCTATGTTACAAGGTTTTAGAAAACATTGAGAAGAGAGGGGACATGGGTCAAATATTCATAAATGACCCATAAAACAGTAGAGGGACAAAACATAAGGGATTTGAGAACATGGTAATGAAATTTGAAAATATACCATATGAAATGAAGAACACGAAAGGAAGAAAAAAAACAAGATTTCTCTTGTGAAAATTCGGCAGCCTAACGGCGTCACTTAAACTTCAACAAAATTGAAATGACAAGGTCAAATAGGGTCTCTCATAATATGAACATAAGAGTCTAGTATGATAGATATAGAGATCATACCCCAACATAATATAAAGGAACTTGAAAGAATTGACATGAAAGTAGAACTTCAAAACGAGAAGGGTGAAGAACCACTTAAAAATTCGGCAGCCTAACGGCGCCACTTAAAACTTCAAAATACTAAATTGAAGAGATCAAATGGGGTCTCTCATCATATGATCATAAAAGATCAGTATGATAAATTTAGATATCATACCCCAACATAATAAAAATGAACTTGAAATACTTGACATGAAAGTAGAACTTCAAAACGAGGAGGGTGAAGAACCACTTAAAAATTCGGCAGCCTAACGGCGCCACTTAAAACTTAAAAATACTGAATTGAAGAGATAAAATGGGGTCTCTCATCATATGATCATAAAAGATCAGTATGATAAATTTAGAGATCATACCCCAACATAATAAAAATGAACTTGAAATACTTGACATGAAAGTAGAACTTTGAAAAAGAGAAAGGTGAATGAATCCCTTGAAAATTCGGCAGCCTAACGGCGCCACATAAACATTCTTAAAACGAAATGATGAGAGTATGAGGGGGTCTCTCATCATATGAACATAAAAAGGGCAGTAAGAGGAGTATAAAAGAACATCCTCCAACATAAGAACATGGAGCATAAAAGGAATGACATAAAAGAGATCACTTGAAAAGAAAGAGAGGGTTCAGATCCCTTACCTTAAAATGTAACTCTTAAACCTCAAAGGTTGGGACCTTGAGGGCTTGGGGGCACCTTGGGAGGACTCCTTGGGAGGTAATGAGACCAGAACTTTGTTGGGGAATAGTGGGGAGTCGAATGGATGAGAGGATGGCTTGGCATTTATAGGGAAAGTGAGGGGACAAGGCATTAATGGCAAAGGGACACCTCATTAGTGGTTTTGGCAAAACCATGGGCTTGCCCATGGTATTTGCCCATGGTATTGGACACTTGGGACACCTCATACCTTATCTTACTATTCATAATTCGAACATATTTATTACAAACTTAATACATCATTTAATGATGTCATTAAACACCCGTAACTTAAAAACTGTATTTTCACTATTCATCGAAAATTCAACTTTCTCAGAATAATCCCAAAATTTCACCTTAACCAAATATCAACGATCTGATTTCAAATATGAAATCCATTTTATAAAAATAATTTTCTAAATATTTTTAATTTAATTTTTAAATAAAAACACTATTCACCGAAAATTCATTTTTTTCAGAAAAAACCCCAAAAATTACCATAGCATAATATCGGTGCTCTGTGTTCAAAAATGAAATTCGTTTTATAAAAATAATTATATAAATATTTTTAATTAAATTTTTAATTAAAAAACACTATTCACCCGAAAAAACTAATACTTGAATAATAATTTATGAAACCGTTATTTAACCATTTTATTGAATCACATTACTTAATCAAGGTGCCTAGATTATATTAATACTTTCTTTAAGTGAGATTACTAATCCATTTGGACACATTACTAATCCTAATCATAAAATCACTATTCATAATTTACTATTCATCAAAAATTAAGTTGATCTTATTAGACTCTAAATTTCGTACTGAACATAATTGTAGAAGACCATTTTTCGAAAATCATTACACATTTTTAATTATTTAAGGTTTACACAACCATTTTTAAAATATCCTTTTTCAAAAATTCATCAAAAATATGCATACAATATTTATCCGGTCATTTGAAAATTCATAAACATCATCATAAGAAGAAATCCAAATTTTTATTTAAAACAAGGATTACATAAGGCAATTACGGTCTCATTACATATCCCCTTATAATACCAGCATGGGACCTAAGAGTAAGGTGTGCTAGGGTGATAGAATCTTGGGGCGGCTCGGTCAACATTGCCCGAGTAGTAATTTCTATCAGTTTGAACTTCTCGCGAAGGCGATTCCGTTCTAGCTTCACATGATGAAGTTCGGCTTGGGTTTGGTCCAGAGCAAAGGCCAATGGTGCTACCTCCTTCCCAAGCTCTGTTAGATGGGCTTCGATCGGTCCAAGACTACTAGGTGAGTCCATCGAATCTTCTTTCTATATTAATTAACCAAGATTACTTGTATTTAGAGACAATAATCGAAACATTTTGTTCACAGCGGTCATATTGACCGATGGTCATATAACAGTCAGAACCCAATGGTCTCATTTTAATTATAATCATGTTTATCAAATAAAACATTTTTGTTGAGTATAAAAATAAAATAAAATAACACATGAAATCAGGAAACAAGATTTATTCAAAAATTTCGGGCTGTTACAATCTTCCCCCCTTAAAAAATTGCGTCCTCGCAATTTGGGTTTTGAAATTTCATTGAAAGTCCCACATCGGAAAAAGAGTCAGTAACACCATTACTTTAAAAGAAAGAAAAGGAAGTACAAAGGCCACCCGAGTTTATTCATACTAGGATTCCATGTAGGAAACATGGACATGGAGGAGAAAACAAAGGGTAACGTTCTAAAGGAGAGTGATACAAAACATGATTAGGAGGAATTTAACCACCAGAAAATCCCAAAATTATGATGTGTGTAAGCGGTCTTTGATTACCCAGTAGGAAACATAAACCAACAACGTTTTTGTTTTACGTTCCTTTTCATAACTTTGAGGAATTCATTTACAACATAGATCAAAAACATAAGGAAATATATCTACCTTCATATAGAGTTTCATACTTTAATAAGTTTCTACCAAAACTAATCTTTTCTCCAAACGATGAGCATTCAAAACTACTTGGTCTCATCAAAACACAAGAATCGTCTTCTAGAGAATCACATAATCCACAAAAGATCAACTATATATTTCTTCTATCTTTAAGCATTATCCAAAAATTAGAAAGGGTAAGGTAAAACAACTCTTCAAAAAGAATCCCATAGGAATGGAAACTACTTTTAAATATTAAAAGTTCCATGGTAATACCCAAAGTTCATCATAGACCATTCCATAAATAACAGTCCTTAAAATTCCTCAAAATAAACCAAACTAAGATTGAAACCCAAATACAAGAAGGACTTGATAACATAGTCTTCCAAAATAAACTTCATTGTTCATCTCCAAACAACATCAACCACTCCTAACATCTTATAACAAAAGTAGCTAACCTAAACATATTTTTCCCAAGATAGGTTAATCATTCCCGTAAGTAACCTAAATTACTATAAGTCCACCTTAAATTCATTGATTCTTCAAAATATAAGTCAACCTTACTCCTCAATGAAAATACCGTAGTAATCTATTTACCTCGATCATATAGGGTCCCTAAAATAGTGAACATATTCCAAAATAATAATCATCTTTTAATCCCCTAATCACCTCTGTCATATTAATACGACAATCGTAGCATTTCCTATCACATTGTTTTTTGGGACATGTTCTTCCATTTCCCGCCATTAACTAAGAAAAGAAACTATAATTAGGGGCTTATTTACTTAGCTAATAATCATGAAAAGGAAACTTTAAGCATAAAAGGATAAACATGTAGAATAAAAGTATATCCTAACTTGTGATCCCCAAGGTTCCAATCTAGGATATCCATGATCATATATTCTTATGTGAATCTTTATTTTGTTTTATCCTTGTTCCTTTAATAATGGTTCATACTAAGCTTATGAATTTACCAAAGCATATCCCCCGGGAGTGTCGTAACCAAGAGTGCAGTAAGGCCCGTTGTCGTGTACCAGTTCCCGTTCGAGTCTAGCTCAAAGCGGTGTTTTCAGGTTTTACCCCTATGTACATCTGTGCCGGAGCCACCTCTACCTGCTCGTATCCAGACAGGGATGTATTTGCTTGGAAACCCCTTACTCAATACTCACCAAAATACCAGGAAGATTTCCTATATTTAAACTTTTCTATAGGGTTCTTCTAAGATTTATCATATCCTAATTTACACAAATAACTAAACCATCCTTTGATACCAACTATAGCATCCCGCCTTTTTATCACATAAACTTTCATTACATTATACAAAACTGAGGATCTTTAAGGTTTAGTGCCTTGGAAACCAGGAACTTAAAACATGAAAACATAAAACATTCTTCTTAAACACTTGAAAGGCTTCTCCTCATGTTCATCCTAGGTTCATTACTTCATCTCATAACCTGGGGACATACATCAAATGAAAGGGTGAGCAGAAGGCCTAGTAAGGGAAACAAGGGAAACATTTAACATGTGAACTTGAGATACATCAACTATGTCATGAACAAGAACTTTAAGGCATGATAAAAAAAATCATGTGGCATATCATAATAAAAATAACATTTTTCATAACTTTAATATGTGGCTACATAATTTAACATAGACAATCATGAACATATCACCAAGGTCCATCCCCAAGGTGTCATTTAAAAATTACCAAGGTTATTCACCAAGGTATCATGAAAATTGTAATCTCTAGTGGTTACATCATTACCCAATGCATTGGAGCGCTATCAGGGCGCACCCTTAAATTTGCCTTTATTATCATGTGAGCCACATATATCATCATCAAACATTTCATAAATAACCCACATAGCATAAAATAAATGGGTTTCATTTCATAATCATAACGTTTTAAAAACTGCTTTAAAGACATGATCTTTACGTCACTTTAAACCCACGGAAAGGGAAAGAGGGTTTCATGTATGTAAATCCCAGAATTTAAAATAGAACATTTTGATATATATGTGAATACCCCTGTATAAATAAGAGCTTTGAGTATTCACTTTATAACATAAAATAATTTTTAGAAAAGAGAGAGAGAGGCACTTTGAGACGAAAATTCTGCAGCATAACGACTATGTTACAAGGTTTTAGAAAACATTGAGAAGAGAAGGGACATGGGTCAAACATTCATAAATGACCCATAAAACAGTAGAGGGACAAAATATAAGGGATTTAAGAACATGGTAATGAAATTTGAAAATATATCATATGAAATGAAGAACACGAAAGGAAGAAAAAAAAACAAGATTTCTCTTGTGAAAATTCGGCAGCCTAACGGCGTCACTTAAACTTCAACAAAATTGAAATGACAAGGTCAAATAGGGTCTCTCATAATATGAAAATAAGAGTCTAGTATGATAGATATAGAGATCATACCCCAACATAATAGAACGGAACTTGAAAGAATTGACATGAAAGTAGAACTTCAAAACGAGAAGGGTGAAGAACCACTTAAAAATTCGGCAGCCTAACGGCGCCACTTAAAACTTCAAAATACTGAATTGAAGAGATCAAATGGGGTCTCTCATCATATGATCATAAAAGATCAGTATGATAAATTTAGAGATCATACCCCAACATAATAAAAATGAACTTGAAATACTTGACATGAAAGTAGAACTTCAAAACGAGGAGGGTGAAGAACCACTTAAAAATTCGGCAGCCTAACGGCGCCACTTAAAACGTAAAAATACTGAATTGAAGAGATAAAATGGGGTCTCTCATCATATGATCATAAATGATCAGTATGATAAATTTAGAGATCATACCCCAACATAATAAAAATGAACTTGAAATACTTGACATGAAAGTAGAACCTTGAAAAAGAGAAAGGTGAATGAATCCCTTGAAAATTCGGCAGCCTAACAGCGCCACTTAAACATTCTTAAAACGAAATGATGAGAGTATGAGGGGGTCTCTCATCATATGAACATAAAAAGGGCAGTAAGAGGAGTATAAAAGAACATACTCCAACATAAGAACATGGAGCATAAAAGGAATGACATAAAAGAGATCACTTGAAAAGAAAGAGAGGGTTCAGATCCCTTACCTTAAAATGTAACTCTTAAACCTCAAAGGTTGGGACCTTGAGGGCTTGGGGGCACCTTGGGAGGACTCCTTGGGAGGTAATGAGACCAGAACTTTGTTGGGGAATAGTGGGGAGTCGAATGGATGAGAGGATGGCTTGGTATTTATAGGGAAAGTGAGGGGACAAGGCATTAATGGCAAATGGACACCTCATTAGTGGTTTTGGAAAAACCATGGGCTTGCCCATGGTATTTGCCCATGGTATTGGCCACTTGGGACACCTCATACCTTATCTTACTATTCATAATTCGAACATATTTATTACAAACTTAATACATCATTTAATGATGTCATTAAACACCCGTAACTTAAAAACTGTATTTTCACTATTCATCGAAAATTCAACTTTCTCAGAATAATCCCAAAATTTCACCTTAACCAAATATCAACGATCTGATTTCAAATATGAAATCCATTTTATAAAAATAATTTTCTAAATATTTTTAATTTAATTTTTAAATAAAAACACTATTCACTGAAAATTCATTTTTTTCAGAAAAAACCCCAAAAATTACCATAGCATAATATCGGTGCTCTGTGTTCAAAAATGAAATTCGTTTTATAAAAATAATTATATAAATATTTTTAATTAAATTTTTAATTAAAAAACACTATTCACCCGAAAAAACTAATACTTGAATAATAATTTATGAAACCGTTATTTAACCATTTTATTGAATCACATTACTTAATCAAGGTGCCTAGATTATATTAATACTTTCTTTAACTGAGATTACTAATCCATTTGGACACATTACTAATCCTAATCATAAAATCACTATTCATAATTTACTATTCATCAAAAATTAAGTTGATCTTATTAGACTCTAAATTTCGTACTGAACATAATTGTAGAAGACCATTTTTCGAAAATCATTACACATTTTTAATTATTTAAGGTTTACACAACCATTTTTAAAATATCCTTTTTCTAAAATTCATCAAAAATATGCATACAATATTTATCCGGTCATTTGAAAATTCATAAACATCATCATAAGAAGAAATCCAAATTTTTATTTAAAACAAGGATTACATAAGGCAATTACGGTCTCATTACATATCCCCTTATAATACCAGCATGGGACCTAAGAGTAAGGTGTGCTAGGGTGATAGAATCTTGGGGCGGCTCGGTCAACGTTGCCCGAGTAGTAATTTCTATCAGTTTGAACTTCTCGCGAAGGCGATTCCGTTCTAGCTTCACATGATGAAGTTCGGCTTGGGTTTGGTCCAGAGCAAAGGCCAATGGTGCTACCTCCTTCCCAAGCTCTGTTAGATGGGCTTCGATCGGTCCAAGACTACTAGGTGAGTCCATCGAATCTTCTTTCTATATTAATTAACCAAGATTACTTGTATTTAGAGACAATAATCGAAACATTTTGTTCACAGCGGTCATATTGACCGATGGTCATATAACAGTCAGAACCCAATGGTCTCATTTTAATTATAATCATGTTTATCAAATAAAACATTTTTGTTGAGTATAAAAATAAAATAAAATAACACATGAAATCAGGAAACAAGATTTATTCAAAAATTTCGGGCTGTTACAATCTTCCCCCCTTAAAAAATTACGTCCTCGCAATTTGGGTTTTGAAATTTCATTGAAAGTCCCACATCGGAAAAAGAGTCAGTAACACCATTACTTTAAAAGAAAGAAAAGGAAGTACAAAGGCCACCCGAGTTTATTCATACTAGGATTCCATGTAGGAAACATGGACATGGAGGAGAAAACAAAGGGTAACGTTCTAAAGGAGAGTGATACAAAACATGATTAGGAGTAATTTAACCACCAGAAAATCCCAAAATTATGATGTGTGTAAGCGGTCTTTGATTACCCAGTAGGAAACATAAACCAACAACATTTTTGTTTTACGTTCCTTTTCATAACTTTGAGGAATTCATTTACAACATAGATAAAAAACATAAGGAAATATATCTACCTTCATATAGAGTTTCATACTTTAATAAGTTTCTACCAAAACTAATCTTTTCTCCAAACGATGAGCATTCAAAACTACTTGGTCTCATCAAAACACAAGAATCGTCTTCTAGAGAATCACATAATCCACAAAAGATCAACTATATATTTCTTCTATCTTTAAGCATTATCCAAAAATTAGAAAGGGTAAGGTAAAACAACTCTTCAAAAAGAATCCCATAGGAATGGAAACTACTTTTAAATATTAAAAGTTCCATGGTAATACCCAAAGTTCATCATAGACCATTCCATAAATAACAGTCCTTAAAATTCCTCAAAATAAACCAAACTAAGATTGAAACCCAAATACAAGAAGGACTTGATAACATAGTCTTCCAAAATAAACTTCATTGTTCATCTCCAAACAACATCAACCACTCCTAACATCTTATAAAAAAAGTACCTAACCTAAACATATTTTTCCCAAGATAGGTTAATCATTCCCGTAAGTAACCTAAATTACTATAAGTCCACCTTAAATTCATTGATTCTTCAAAATATAAGTCAACCTTACTCCTCAATGAAAATACCGTAGTAATCTATTTACCTCGATCATATTGGGTCCCTAAAATAGTGAACATATTCCAAAATAATAATCATCTTTTAATCCCCTAATCACCTCTGTCATATTAATACGACAATCGTAGCATTTCCTATCACATTGTTTTTTGGGACATGTTCTTCCATTTCCCGCCATTAACTAAGAAAAGAATCTATAATTAGGGGCTTATTTACTTAGCTAATAATCATGAAAAGGAAACTTTAAGCATAAAAGGATAAACATGTAGAATAAAAGTATATCCTAACTTGTGATCCCCTAGGTTCCAATCTAGGATATCCATGATCATATATTCTTATGTGAATCTTTATTTTGTTTTATCCTTGTTCCTTTAATAATGGTTCATACTAAGCTTATGAATTTACCAAAGAATATCCCCCGGGAGTGTCGTAACCAAGAGTGCAGTAAGGCCCGTTGTCGTGTACCAGTTCCCGTTCGAGTCTAGCTCAAAGCGGTGTTTTCAGGTTTTACCCCTATGTACATCTGTGCCGGAGCCACCTCTACCTGCTCGTATCCAGACAGGGATGTATTTGCTTGGAAACCCCTTACTCAATACTCACCAAAATACCAGGAAGATTTCCTATATTTAAACTTTTCTATAGGGTTCTTCTAAGATTTATCATATCCTAATTTCCACAAATAACTAAACCATCCTTTGATACCAACTATAGCATCCCGCCTTTTTATCACATAAACTTTCATTACATTATACAAAACTGAGGATCTTTAAGGTTTAGTGTCTTGGAAACCAGGATCTTAAAACATGAAAACATAAAACATTCTTCTTAAACACTTGAAAGGCTTCTCCTCATGTTCATCCTAGGTTCATTACTTCATCTCATAACCTGGGGACATACATCAAATGAAAGGGTGAGAAGAAGGCCCAGTAAGGGAAACAAGGGAAACATTTAACATGTGAACTTGAGATACATCAACTATGTCATGAACAAGAACTTTAAGGCATGATAAAAAAAATCATGTGGCATATCATAATAAAAATAACATTTTTCATAACTTTAATATGTGGCTACATAATTTAACATAGACAATCATGAACATATCACCAAGGTCCATCCCCAAGGTGTCATTTAAAAATTACCAAGGTTATTCACCAAGGTATCATGAAAATTGTAATCTCTAGTGGTTACATCATTACCCAATGCATTGGAGCGCTATCAGGGTGCACCCTTAAATTTTCCTTTATTATCATGTGAGCCACATATATCATCATCAAACATTTCATAAATAACCCACATAGCATAAAATAAATGGGTTTCATTTCATAATCATAACGTTTTAAAAACTGCTTTAAAGACATGATCTTTACGTCACTTTAAACCCACGGAAAGGGAAAGAGGGTTTCATGTATGTAAATCCCAGAATTTAAAATAGAACATTTTGATATATATGTGAATACCCCTGTATAAATAAGAGCTTTGAGTATTCACTTTATAACATAAAATAATTTTTAGAAAAGAGAGAGAGAGGCACTTTGAGACGAAAATTCTGCAGCATAACGGCTATGTTACAAGGTTTTAGAAAACATTGAGAAGAGAGGGGACATGGGTCAAACATTCATAAATGACCCATAAAACAGTAGAGGGACAAAATATAAGGGATTTAAGAACATGGTAATGAAATTTGAAAATATAACATTTGAAATGAAGAACACGAAAGGAAGAAAAAAAACAAGATTTCTCTTGTGAAAATTCGGCAGCCTAACGGCGTCACTTAAACTTCAACAAAATTGAAATGACAAGGTCAAATAGGGTCTCTAATAATATGAACATAAGAGTCTAGTATTATAGATATATAGATCATACCCCAACATAATAGAAAGGAACTTGAAAGAATTGACATGAAAGTAGAACTTCAAAACGAGAAGGGTGAAGAACCACTTAAAAATTCGGCAGCCTAACGGCGCCACTTAAAACTTCAAAATACTGAATCGAAGAGATAAAATGGGGTCTCTCATCATATGATCATAAAAGATCAGTATGATAAATTTAGAGATCATACCCCAACATAATAAAAATTAACTTGAAATAATTGACATGAAAGTAGAACTTCAAAACGAGGAGGGTGAAGAACCACTTAAAAATTCGGCAGCCTAACGACGCCACTTAAAACTTAAAAATACTGAATTGAAGAGATAAAATGGGGTCTCTCATCATATGATCATAAAAGATCAGTATGATAAATTTAGAGATCATACCCCAACATAATAAAAATGAACTTGAAATACTTGACATGAAAGTAGAACTTTGAAAAAGAGAAAGGTGAATGAATCCCTTGAAAATTCGGCAGCCTAACGGCGCCACTTAAACATTCTTAAAACGAAATGATGAGAGTATGAGGGGGTCTCTCATCATATGAACATAAAAAGGGCAGTAAGAGGAGTACAAAAGAACATCCTCCAACATAAGAACATGGAGCATAAAAGGAATGACATAAAAGAGATCACTTGAAAAGAAAGAGAGGGTTCGGATCCCTTACCTTAAAATGTAACTCTTAAACCTCAAAGGTTGGGACCTTGAGGGCTTGGGGGCACCTTGGGAGGACTCCTTGGGAGGTAATGAGACCAGAACTTTGTTGGGGAATAGTGGGGAGTCGAATGGATGAGAGGATGGCTTGGTATTTATAGGGAAAGTGAGGGGGCAATGCATTAATGGCAAAGGGACACCTCATTAGTGGTTTTGGCAAAACCATGGGCTTGCCCATGGTATTTGCCCATGGTATTGGCCACTTGGGACACCTCATACCTTATCTTACTATTCATAATTCGAACATATTTATTACAAACTTAATACATCATTTAATGATGTCATTAAACACCCGTAACTTAAAAACTGTATTTTCACTATTCATCGAAAATTCAACTTTCTCAGAATAATCGCAAAATTTCACCTTAACCAAATATCAACGATCTGATTTCAAATATGAAATCCATTTTATAAAAATAATTTTCTAAATATTTTTAATTTAATTTTTAAATAAAAACACTATTCACCGAAAATTCATTTTTTTCAGAAAAAACCCCAAAAATTACCATAGCATAATATCGGTGCTCTGTGTTCAAAAATGAAATTCGTTTTATAAAAATAATTATATAAATATTTTTAATTAAATTTTTAATTAAAAAACACTATTCACCCGAAAAAACTAATACTTGAATAATAATTTATGAAACCGTTATTTAACCATTTTATTGAATCACATTACTTAATCAAGGTGCCTAGATTATATTAATACTTTCTTTAAGTGAGATTACTAATCCATTTGGACACATTACTAATCCTAATCATAAAATCACTATTCATAATTTACTATTCATCAAAAATTAAGTTGATCTTATTAGACTCTAAATTTCGTACTAAACATAATTGTAGAAGACCATTTTTCGAAAATCATTACACATTTTTAATTATTTAAGGTTTACACAACCATTTTTAAAATATCCTTTTTCTAAAATTCATCAAAAATATGCATACAATATTTATCCGGTCATTTGAAAATTCATAAACATCATCATAAGAAGAAATACAAATTTTTATTTAAAACAAGGATTACATAAGGCAATTACGGTCTCATTACATATCCCCTTATAATACCAGCATGGGACCTAAGAGTAAGGTGTGCTAGGGTGATAGAATCTTGGGGCGGCTCGGTCAACATTGCCCGAGTAGTAATTTCTATCAGTTTGAACTTCTCGCGAAGGCGATTCCGTTCTAGCTTCACATGATGAAGTTCGGCTTGGGTTTGGTCCAGAGCAAAGGCCAATGGTGCTACCTCCTTCCCAAGCTCTGTTAGATGGGCTTCGATCGGTCCAAGACTACTAGGTGAGTCCATCGAATCTTCTTTCTATATTAATTAACCAAGATTACTTGTATTTAGAGACAATAATCGAAACATTTTGTTCACAGCGGTCATATTGACCGATGGTCATATAACAGTCAGAACCCAATGGTCTCATTTTAATTATAATCATGTTTATCAAATAAAACTTTTTTGTTGAGTATAAAAATAAAATAAAATAACACATGAAATCAGGAAACAAGATTTATTCAAAAATTTCGGGCTGTTACAATCTTCCCCCCTTAAAAAATTGCGTCCTCGCAATTTGGGTTTTGAAATTTCAATGAAAGTCCCACATCGGAAAAAGAGTCAGTAACACCATTACTTTAAAAGAAAGAAAAGGAAGTACAAAGGCCACCCTAGTTTATTCATACTAGGATTCCATGTAGGAAACATGGACATGGAGGAGAAAACAAAGGGTAACGTTCTAAAGGAGAGTGATACAAAACATGATTAGGAGGAATTTAACCACCAGAAAATCCCAAAATTATGATGTGTGTAAGCGGTCTTTGATTACCCAGTAGGAAACATAAACCAACAACGTTTTTGTTTTACGTTCCTTTTCAAAACTTTGAGGAATTCATTTACAACATAGATCAAAAACATAAGGAAATATATCTACCTTCATATAGAGTTTCATACTTTAATAAGTTTCTACCAAAACTAATCTTTTCTCCAAACGACGAGCATTCAAAACTACTTGGTCTCATCAAAACACAAGAATCGTCTTCTAGAGAATCACATAATCCACAAAAGATCAACTATATATTTCTTCTATCTTTAAGCATTATCCAAAAATTAGAAAGGGTAAGGTAAAACAACTCTTCAAAAAGAATCCCATAGGAATGGAAACTACTTTTAAATATTAAAAGTTCCATGGTAATACCCAAAGTTCATCAAAGACCATTCCATAAATAACAGTCCTTTAAATTCCTCAAAATAAACCAAACTAAGATTGAAACCCAAATACAAGAAGGACTTGATAACATAGTCTTCCAAAATAAACTTCATTGTTCATCTCCAAACAACATCAACCACTCCTAACATCTTATAACAAAAGTAGCTAACCTAAACATATTTTTCCCAAGATAGGTTAATCATTCCCGTAAGTAACCTAAATTACTATAAGTCCACCTTAAATTCATTGATTCTTCAAAATATAAGTCAACCTTACTCCTCAATGAAAATACCGTAGTAATCTATTTACCTCGATCATATAGGGTCCCTAAAATAGTGAACATATTCCAAAATAATAATCATCTTTTAATCCCCTAATCACCTCTGTCATATTAATACGACAATCGTAGCATTTCCTATCACATTGTTTTTTGGGACATGTTCTTCCATTTCCCGCCATTAACTAAGAAAAGAAACTATAATTAGGGGCTTATTTACTTAGCTAATAATCATGAAAAGGAAACTTTAAGCATAAAAGGATAAACATGTAGAATAAAAGTATATCCTAACTTGTGATCCCCTAGGTTCCAATCTAGGATATCCATGATCATATATTCTTATGTGAATCTTTATTTTGTTTTATCCTTGTTCCTTTAATAATGGTTCATACTAAGCTTATGAATTTACCAAAGCATATCCCCCGGGAGTGTCGTAACCAAGAGTGCAGTAAGGCCCATTGTCGTGTACCAGTTCCCGTTCGAGTCTAGCTCAAAGCGGTGTTTTCAGGTTTTACCCCTATGTACATCTGTGCCGGAGCCACCTCTACCTGCTCGTATCCAGACAGGGATGTATTTGCTTGGAAACCCCTTACTCAATACTCACCAAAATACCAGGAAGATTTCCTATATTTAAACTTTTCTATAGGGTTCTTCTAAGATTTATCATATCCTAATTTCCACAAATAACTAAACCATCCTTTGATACCAACTATAGCATCCCGCCTTTTTATCACATAAACTTTCATTACATTATACAAAACTGAGGATCTTTAAGGTTTAGTGTCTTGGAAACCAGGAACTTAAAACATGAAAACATAAAACATTCTTCTTAAACACTTGAAAGGCTTCTCCTCATGTTCATCCTAGGTTCATTACTTCATCTCATAACCTGGGGACATACATCAAATGAAAGGGTGAGCAGAAGGCCCAGTAAGGGAAACAAGGGAAACATTTAACATGTGAACTTGAGATACATCAACTATGTCATGAACAAGAACTTTAAGGCATGATAAAAAAAATCATGTGGCATATCATAATAAAAATAACATTTTTCATAACTTTAAAATGTGGCTACATAATTTAACATAGACAATCATGAACATATCACCAAGGTCCATCCCCAAGGTGTCATTTAAAAATTACCAAGGTTATTCACCAAGGTATAATGAAAATTGTAATCTCTAGTGGTTACATCATTACCCAATGCATTGGAGCGCTATCAGGGCGCACCCTTAAATTTGCCTTTATTATCATGTGATCCACATATATCATCATCAAACATTTCATAAATAACCCACATATCATAAAATAAATGGGTTTCATTTCATAATCATAACGTTTTAAAAACTGCTTTAAAGACATGATCTTTACGTCACTTTAAACCCACGGAAAGGGAAAGAGGGTTTCATGTATGTAAATCCCAGAATTTAAAATAGAACATTTTGATATATATGTGAATACCCCTGTATAAATAAGAGCTTTGAGTATTCACTTTATAACATAAAATAATTTTTAGAAAAGAGAGAGAGAGGCACTTTGAGACGAAAATTCTGCAGCATAACGGCTATGTTACAAGGTTTTAGAAAACATTGAGAAGAGAGGGGACATGGGTCAAACATTCATAAATGACCCATAAAACAGTAGAGGGACAAAATATAAGGGATTTAAGAACATGGTAATGAAATTTGAAAATATACCATATGAAATGAAGAACACGAAAGGAAGAAAAAAAAACAAGATTTCTCTTGTGAAAATTCGGTAGCCTAACGGCGTCACTTAAACTTCAACAAAATTGAAATGACAAGGTCAAATAGGGTCTCTCATAATATTAACATAAGAGTCTAGTATGATAGATATAGAGATCATACCCCAACATAATAGAAAGGAACTTGAAAGAATTGACATGAAAGTAGAACTTCAAAACGAGAAGTGTGAAGAACCACTTAAAAATTCGGCAGCCTAACGGCGCCACTTAAAACTTCAAAATACTGAATTGAAGAGATCAAATGGGGTCTCTCATCATATGATCATAAAATATCAGTATGATAAATTTAGAGATCATACCCCAACATAATAAAAATTAACTTGAAATACTTGACATGAAAGTAGAACTTCAAAACGAGGAGGGTGAAGAACCACTTAAAAATTCGGCAGCCTAACGGCGCCACTTAAAACTTAAAAATACTGAATTGAAGAGATAAAATGGGGTCTCTCATCATATGATCATAAAAGATCAGTATGATAAATTTAGAGATCATACCCCAACATAATAAAAATGAACTTGAAATACTTGACATGAAAGTAGAACTTTGAAAAAGAGAAAGGTGAATGAATCCCTTGAAAATTCGGCAGCCTAACGGCGCCACTTAAACATTCTTAAAACGAAATGATGAGAGTATGAGGGGGTCTCTCATCATATGAACATAAAAAGGGCAGTAAGAGGAGTATAAAAGAACATCCTCCAACATAAGAACATGGAGCATAAAAGGAATGACATAAAAGAGATCACTTGAAAAGAAAGAGAGGGTTCAGATCCCTTACCTTAAAATGTAACTCTTAAACCTCAAAGGTTGGGACCTTGAGGGCTTGGGGGCACCTTGGGAGGACTCCTTGGGAGGTAATGAGACCAGAACTTTGTTGGGGAATAGTGGGGAGTCGAATGGATGAGAGGATGGCTTGGTATTTATAGGGAAAGTGAGGGGACAAGGCATTAATGGCAAAGGGACACCTCATTAGTGGTTTTGGCAAAACCATGGGCTTGCCCATGGTATTTGCCCATGGTATTGGCCACTTGGGACACCTCATACCTTATCTTACTATTCATAATTCGAACATATTTATTACAAACTTAATACATCATTTAATGATGTCATTAAACACCCGTAACTTAAAAACTGTATTTTCACTATTCATCGAAAATTCAACTTTCTCAGAATAATCCCAAAATTTCACCTTAACCAAATATCAATGATCTGATTTCAAATATGAAATCCATTTTATAAAAATAATTTTCTAAATATTTTTAATTTAATTTTTAAATAAAAACACTATTCACCGAAAATTCATTTTTTTCAGAAAAAACCCCAAAAATTACCATAGCATAATATCGGTGCTCTGTGTTCAAAAATGAAATTCGTTTTATAAAAATAATTATATAAATATTTTTAATTAAATTTTTAATTAAAAAACACTATTCACCAGAAAAAACTAATACTTGAATAATAATTTATGAAACCGTTATTTAACCATTTTATTGAATCACATTACTTAATCAAGGTGCCTAGATTATATTAATACTTTCTTTAAGTGAGATTACTAATCCATTTGGACACATTACTAATCCTAATCATAAAATCACTATTCATAATTTACTATTCATCAAAAATTAAGTTGATCTTATTAGACTCTAAATTTCGTACTGAACATAATTGTAGAAGACCATTTTTCGAAAATCATTACACATTTTTAATTATTTAAGGTTTACACAACCATTTTTAAAATATCCTTTTTCTAAAATTCATCAAAAATATGCATACAATATTTATCCGGTCATTTGAAAATTCATAAACATCATCATAAGAAGAAATCCAAATTTTTATTTAAAACAAGGATTACATAAGGCAATTACGGTCTCATTACATATCCCCTTATAATACCAGCATAGGACCTAAGAGTAAGGTGTGCTAGGGTGATAGAATCTTGGGGCGGCTCGGTCAACATTGCCCGAGTAGTAATTTCTATCAGTTTGAACTTCTCGCGAAGGCGATTCCGTTCTAGCTTCACATGATGAAGTTCGGCTTGGGTTTGGTCCAGAGCAAAGGCCAATGGTGCTACCTCCTTCCCAAGCTCTGTTAGATGGGCTTCGATCGGTTCAAGACTACTAGGTGAGTCCATCGAATCATCTTTCTATATTAATTAACCAAGATTACTTGTATTTAGAGACAATAATCGAAACATTTTGTTCACAGCGGTCATATTGACCGATGGTCATATAACAGTCAGAACCCAATGGTCTCATTTTAATTATAATCATGTTTATCAAATAAAACATTTTTGTTGAGTATAAAAATAAAATAAAATAACACATGAAATCAGGAAACAAGATTTATTCAAAAATTTCGGGCTGTTACATCCATTGAGAACATGTCATTAGTGGTGGGCTAATTATTTTGTGGGTTGATCAAAGGGAGTATTAAGGGGATGTATTGGATGTTTTTTCTCATCATCTAAATGTTATTAATTTCTTTTATTTGAGAATCTTCCATTCAATGATTTTCCCTCTTCTCTTCCTTATTGAGATTATTGGCCTCACTTCTATGTGTTAATTATATCCTTTTCCTTAGAGTTCTCATGAAAATGATCCTACAAGTGTATAGGTGATTAGAATGTGTTAGGAATGAGTTTAATCAGTAAGTGATGAGGTTATTTGGAATTCATTGAATGAATCCTTCTCGAGTTAATGAAATTGAAATCGTAAAAAAAAATTAATTCATCCAATCCACCCCGAGAAATAACCTTGGATCAACTCATTTTCTCATAATTTTATTTCTCATAGATCATTTAGTGCTCTTTTAAAACCATCTAAAATAAACCAAAGTTGTAACTTCAAAGCTAAAAATTGATCTCTTTTTATTGAGTGTCTAAAGGTTCTTATTAGGTCTCTGAGGATTCGACAACTCAAGCTACACTGAAAGTGACCTCTTAAACCTTAGAACTTGGGTAAATTTATACGAAACCAAATTTTGGCGCCATTTATGTGGACCCAATTATGTTATCAAAGACACTATCATCATTTTCTCACCCCACATTCTCTATTCTCACCCCCATCTCTCTTATATTTACCCCTTTCTATATGTCAGTATCTTGAGAATCTATAATCCAACTTCAGCCTCCTCCAATGGAGTATCTTCCATATTACCTTGTCACAAACTCATGCCAAAATCAAATGGAAAACTAGTATTGGGAATCCCCTAAATTAGAAAATTTCTTTGATCAACCGTTGATTAATTTCCACACACCTGGTGCCATGTATATTCATTGGGATGATGAATATTTAAAGGATAAATATACAGACCTCTCAAGGATGGTTGAAAAGAAGAATCTTGGGGAATTCCATGATGATCAACCACATAAAAATTCTATTCCTCAAACACTGATTGAAAAATTGTGTAATGAAATGGATATAATGAGTTCTGAGGTATCATCTATGAGATTATAACTACAACGCATTAATACTTGTGATCAACTCATCCATACACCAATTGTACCATCCAAAACCTTATGTGGAGTGTCTATTTTCTCAAAAACCTCTCATGAATTTATTAATGAACCGAACTTTGGATTTGGGGTAGGGGAAGTGAATCTAAAAATTGTTGAAGTTTCATTAAATCAGGAAGAAATTGATTTCATGTACTCACAAGAGGGAAATTTTACATCATAGATTGAGTCTTCTATGTATAACTCTATTGATGATTTTTCAAAAACAAAAATCATTGAACCATTAATAGAAATTAAAAAAATTTAGTACATACCCATTCCTGACACTAATCTCTCCAATTTAGTGGTTTAATATTATATTCTATAGGAACCAATTTTGATGAGAAATTTGGAAAATGAAACTGAGTTGGACTCAAAATATCAATGTGTGTTTGAATGTCCTATGAAACCCAATATCAAAATTATTATCCTTCCTTCCCCACCCCAATATCCCTTAATAGGGTATAATCAGGAGCTTTTAGTTGGAATTCATTCTTCTCTTGAAACCAAAATAGTTGGAATGATCATTGATTTCTTAGGGGAGACTAAAGAGGAATCTAGATCAACCATTTCTGATAATCATTGGATTTTACCACTCATTATAGAACATAGGTTTGTACATGACAAAAATTATAAACAAATAATCAATCTAAATAAATTAGAAGTGGAGAAATATGGGGTCCTTAAAATGTTGAATGTTGGTATTGGGTAACTTAGGGGTTTCATGTCAAGCTAGAGACGTTAAACAAAAGTGATGCATGGGAGGAAACCCGTGGTTTTCATGTTTTATTTTATTTAATTAGTTCTTATGACCATGGAAATGTTATTATTTTATGAGTAAGGATGGGTATGAAAGGGGAGTTCCATATTCACCCGTGTCACATGGTGTGATCCCTGAGTAATACCATTCCAAGAAATTTAAGAGAAGACAATGTATTATCTGTTTGTTTTATATCTATGTGTTTGAATGTTAAAGGAAAAATTAAAAAAAAATTCCTTAGACTGTTGAACTGTTCTTATTTTATGAGTAAGTATGGGTATGAAAGGGGAGACCCATATTCACCCATGTGACGTGGTGTGGTCCCTGAGTAATAACTTACCCATAAATTTAAGAGAAGACAATGTATCATCAATTTATTTTATTTTTATGTTTTTGTAGGATAAATGTAAAATAAACTAATAATAATTTAGGTTGTTGAAATTTTCTTCATTTATGAGTAAGGATGTGTATGAAAGGGGAGCACCATATTCATCTGTGTCACGCGGTGTGATCCCTATGTAATACCATACCCAAAAATTTAATAGAAGACAATGTACCATCAGTTTATTTTATTTTATTTTTATGTTTTTTTAGGTTAAAAAAATAACATTTTTTTTAAAGTCATGTCTTAGGTCATTGGGAAAAGATGGTCACAACCGTCCAAGCCATTGGGACTCAAAGATGGACTGAAGGGAGAATGAGGAATTCATTTTCAACATAAACCACCAGGTGACTTCATTCCATGATTTTAATTTTCAATGTCGTCTTTGAACTTCTACACAACCCCCTTCTAATTTTTCATTTCATTAAACACTGGGGATAGTGTTATTCTTTGTTGGGGGAGATAAAATAAAATCATTTATTTCGTTTTCATCATAAAATGCATGGAAGGAAAATTTTCAAAAACCTTGAACATGATAACACACATTGCAAACTCTGAAATTGGATATCAAATAATTTTGAAAGCCTCGATTGTGATTTTAATTCAAGTTTAAGTTCATGTGCATAGATTTTGTAATGTGTAGTTGTCTGATGTAACTTTTCACCATTTATATTTTCATCAATTTATATAAAAACACTCAATGCACATCCTCTAGATTGTGGGGTATTAGTTTGAGTTCTTTGGGTCTATAATAAATTTCATAGGGTTGGTGATCATTTTAATTTTAATATGTGTATTAAAAAAAATAAATTGTGGATAGAACGTTGGATTGACATAATGTGTGGATTTTGGCACTTGGGGATTGTGACTCTATAGTTTTCTGGACCGAAGTTGGGCATTTTATCTCTATTTTTGTTAATTAGAATTTTTTTGATTGAGTTAACTTGAGATGATGCCCTAGTATGTGAGCTTCACTTGGTTCCCTAAGGTATTTGAGCCTGGGAGTCATCAACAAAGTCTTGCTACATGGGTTGACTCAATTAAGTTCCACTTCAATTACCATGGAAAAACTGAAAAAAATAAAAAAAAAATGAAAAAATAATAATCATCTTAATATTTAATTTTGATTCCTCCTATCGCTTCCATCTTTTCTCCCTCGAATGAAAATGAACCCCCCATATCTATTATGACGCACAACTCTTCATTATTATTAATTGAAATTGGATGAAATGTGGTGATGAATTTGAAGAAAGGAATGGGCTTGGACTTAGGATATTCCCATGGAACTATCTTGTTTTAAATGATTTTTATGGGTCTCAAATTTGTTTTGGTATGAGATTTTTGGTTGAGAAATGTGTATTAAAATGTTTTTGGAAAAGGGAATTCAAAATTCATATTTTTGAGAAATATTTTGCTCGGGACTAGAAAAACTCAAGTTGGGGGTGTTATTAGCCCCTAAAAAAGGATAATATTCATTGTTTAGAATATAATATTCATGTGATTTATTAATCATATGCACCATTATTAGTGAATTTTACACATTGAACATTATTTCACATTATGATTTCAATTCCTTCTTAAAATGCACTATTACATGGTACCTTATTGAACATCTCATAAAACATATAATGGTACTGATTTTATGTTTTTATTTTAATTTCAGGTCTCCCATGATAAAAGAAACAATTCATTAATTTGGAGCACTTGGAGATTCAATTTGGAAGACCACCAAAGTGGACTTTGAACTAACCACATTCTAGGCGAAGTGATTTGGACAGCAGCCCAATAAAAGTTCTATATTGGACATAATTGAAGCCCAATGATTCTGAAAATTTAAATTAAGATAGAGGATATTATTGGGAAAATTTCATTTAATATTGGGCCAAGAAAATTCAGTTGTCTGAATGGTGTTCCAGGCGGCCCAAGTTGATGATGAAATTCTGGGCCCAATTCTGAGGCCCAGAAAAATAGCCCACCATTTAAATCATATCTCGCTAACTGAATATTATTTTAGTCTGAAATTTTACCAACATTTATAAGACATACAGGGATACATTGTATCAGTATATGGACAACTCTAATTAGTTCATCTAGAAGGTATTTTCGGCGCGTCTTTCTGGTGGATGGAAGCTGGATGCCATTTCGGGGGAAGAGTGGAAAAGTCTCATCCCCATTAATTGTCCACCCATCTTTCCACACCACACTTAATTAAATGAACATGGGATGATGGGGGATCGACCAAAGGATTCCTAAATAACTATTTAATGAAGTAGTGGTGAAGGATTTAGGGTTTTTTGATCCTTGTTTTCATTGTAATGTTCTTATGCCAAATTGTCTTTGTAACATTTTTCCTTCTCATGTAAGTTGTTTGAATCACCTTAATTTTTTTAAAAAAATTTCTTATTATTCTCTTATTCTGTTCTTATTCATATCACCTTGATACCGTTTCCTCAAGGTGTGAACTTTTTTCACACCAAACCTTGTGATATGTTTCACACAATGGTGGAGTGATCGTGATTTTGTTGTTTTTACTTCTTTATTTCCACCCTCCTAAGTCTACGTACCACTTCCGTCGAGAACATGTCATAAATGGGGGACTTACTCTTTTATGGTCTAATCCAAGGGAGTAGGAAGGGGATGTATTGGATTTTATTTCACATTTTAAATGTTATTAATTTATTTTATTTGAGATTCTTTCGTTCAATGATTTTCTCTCTTCATCTTCCTTATTGAGTTTATTCCCCCACTTTTATGTGCTAATTATATCCTTTGCCTTGGAGTGATAATGAAAATGATCCTAAAAGTGTATTAATGATTAGAATGTGTTGGCAAGGTGTTTAATCTTTAATTGATGAGGTTATTTTTAATTCATTCAATGATTACTTCTCTAGTTATTGAAATTCAAATTGTAAAAAATAATTCATCCAATCCACCCCGAGCAATAACTTTGGATCAACTCATTTTCTCATAATTTGAATTCACATTGATATTTTAGTTCTCTATTAAATCCATATAAAATCAACCAATGTTGGCCACTTGATAGCCAAAAATCCATCTCTTTTTATTGAATGTCTAAAGGTTCTTCTTAGGTCTTTGAGGATTCGACAACCCAAGAAACACTGCAAGCGACCACTTAAACCTTAGAACATGGGTAAATTTGGTCGAAAACAGGGCTTATTAACTGAGGATGGTCCGTAACAGATCATTTCTGATTAAGATATGGTTGAGGCAGCTCTTCTTGATTATGTAACACAAACAATGGCGATGGGAGACCTGATAACACCAGATGAGAAGGCTATGCATGATGGGCCCTGTGTTGGGACTGCTGTCTGGTTTTGGTGGCATGCACAAATTGGCTAGAAGTACTGGCCTAGGCACTCTGATGACCCATATAGCCACATCCCCATTGACGTTGGAAATTGATGGGAACATTTGGAGGATCTTTTTGGCACTCCAAGCAGTCAGAAATGATGTAGGGGTTTACCACCTCCATGGTGTTAACCGAGGAATACTCATGATCATTACTCAAAGAATCATCTGCCACTAGATTTTGTGGGTAATCTCCATTTCATGGGGCCTGAAGTCACTGAGCATATGGGATGACGATGACATCAGTTGGGGAATTTGTTATCACTTGTTTCACTGATGCTTGATCTTTTAGGAAGAAGAAGGTTGAGCTGTAGACACAGAAGTACTAGATGGGGGTGACAAAAAATCTTCTGAATGCTCGAGTCATTATAGACATGACTGGATAATACCATGGGCATTACAGACATCCTTACGATACATTCATTCCTCACACTTTAGGGACCCGCAGTTAGGGACTTGATGCCACTCACCTTCATTGCCACGACCACTGTATGGTTTCACGAATACACATGACACTTGTTCTGGAATTAGTCCTAACGTGACTATGATATTATCAACATGGTCCTGAAGATATTCATTAGAAACATTTCACTTTTTTAGTGTGTTCCCCAGGATTTTGTGATAGGGGCAGTAATTGGGGTGATCAGTTAGATCCACCTCTTCGGGCCTCCTGCATTCAGGCAACTGTATAATTCCCTATTTCAAGAAACATCATAAATAGATGGGGACCCATGTCTCATTGAATGAGTAGGTTATTTTTCTCCTATATGGGAAGGGTTCTCTAGGATACTGACCCTGATGAGTGGCAGGAGGAACTTTTCGAGGAGTTGGAACATGGTTAATAGCCTAGGTGGTGGTGGCGCGTTACATGGTGGTCCCTGCCAATTCTGAGGTGGGTTCTGTTGGGCCGAAATCTATGCCTGAGGTGGAGGTCCCCTATGAAGTAGTGGAGGTGGTTCCACTGCTAACAAATCAAACTACATGAGGGTATCTATTTGTTCCACCACGACGGGTTCAACCTTAACGACCCTTCTAAAGGGAATTACAGGAGCCAACAGACGCACCTTGTTAGCCTGCTGCAAGGTTTCCTCAAGACTCTTGGCCTAATCAGAGAAGTCTCAGAATCCCCTAGGTAAATTTTGAGTAATGAGAGAGGGGAATAGATTAGATTTAACATTCCCCACACACATTGTTAGCAGCTATTCCTGGGTCAGTGACATATCCAAGGAGTACGTGAGGCCTTTCCACTGGGTGACAAATCCGCGACACGCTCTTCAGGCCTCTATTTTCACTTGATGAGGTCTGAAATACTCATCTTCCAGGTGGTAGGGCTGAATTGGTAATGAAACTGTCTATAGAGATCTTCCCGCTGGTGACTGACCTAAAGGGTAGTAGGCAGTACCTGACAAATGTAGGACCTACCAATATCTGTATGAAACACCAGATCTTGGAGGTTTCTTGTTGCGCCGGAGTTCCGAACATGGGTTCACACCTTGAGATGAAGTGGTCTAGATGTTGCAGTGGGTCATCCATACCATTAAAGGGGGATAAGGTGGGATTTCCAAAACTTGAGGGTGTTGGTATATCGTCGACCCACGATGGATATGGCTTTCCATTAGGTGGGATTGCCACTTGTCGAGTTTCCAATGCCTCGAGGCGATCAATGAGTTCCATAATTAGTTCATCTAGGAAGGTATTTTTATCTTGACGAGGGTCCCTATCCACCAGTGCATTAGAAGGTTCATCAACATGATAAGCAGGCCTGGCGGCTCGTGGAGAGGCTGGTGGTATATCCTACAGAGCGACTAGGGGAACCTGAGCTGGGTCCTAGGTATTATTATGACGCTCGCGTGGATTTGGCGACACATACCGTGCCCTATTTCCATATGTTTTAGGATCTACCCTATTAATGTGGAAAGTATGGTCAAGGTCACTTGGAGGCAATTCATTGGTGGACTATTGCACCTGTCCCTGTTTCCCTGGTTTGGGATCACCGTAGTCAGGTTTCCGCTCTATAGTGTATTCAATAAGGAGTTCATCGACCATATTATTAAGCAATGTGAGATGTTGACATGGCACAACATTTTCATGATCATCCTATGTCTTCTGCACTGAGACATATGGGTCAGAGGGTTTGACAGCTCAGAGGTTCTAATTTCCCTTATTGGGATTCCGACTGAAGACTATTGCCTCGATGTGCATGGGAAGACCCATTATATTTCTCTTCTGTTGAATAACCCTTCACAATGGATCCAATAGTGGTTGAACTCCCCCAGGGGTAAGTTCTCTTCAAGAAGCTCCAACTCATTCTCCCCCTCTGATAGATCGACCATGTTAACCGTGACTCTACCTGGACGCATATCCTAAATATCATCTAACAAGTCAGGATGGTTTCAGATAGAACTAAAATGGAGTGTAACATAGAATCTACAACCATGGATCTAAATGTTGGGGAAAGCCTCCTTGAAAACCTTATAGAGGTATTTAATGCATTAAATTTACCATTTCTATAGTTTCTAGTAGAGATCGGGTGACTCTGGGTGATGGGCCATTGGGAGCACATCCAAGTCAACCATAGGACAAACTGGTCAATGTTCTCAAAGTGTGCCTGACTGTTGGGATAAACCACTCGCTGATAACAGAGAAAAAATTGAATCACCAAGAGGGTTTGGAAAAATCACACAACTTTATATTGGGTATGTGATTCCAGTGCACTGATGTATGTTGTCGAAATCGGCCAAAATATATTTGTGATATAATCCACTACAAGGAAGTTCCAAAATCACGTTGGCTTGGACTCTAGATCTAGACCTTGGTTTCCACACTCATCAAATAGGGGAGGCTTCTGGACTGGTAGTGGAACTAGAGCAGACCACTAAGATGGTAGAAGGGGCGATATAGAACACGACAAACGAGTTGACGAGAACCCTCATCTTGGGACGTCCTATGATGAATGCGATGAATGAGCCACTACATCATCATATGATGGGTTGGAGACCATGGATTTTGTCTTAGGGGAAAAGGTCAATGATATTGGTCCATTCTATTGTTCATTCTTTATTGGTCCCCAGAATAACTCTCCATGATCTCTAGTTGAGGTTGAGAATGACCTATTGATGATAGGGAGGATTTCCCAGCCAGACCCTGGGAAGGGGCCAAATTATCCTCCTCCTAAATGTATCTGTTGGGGGAGGCGGGAATCTAGTGGACCTCACATTTTTTAATAATGAGTGTACTACATCGCATTCCTACACTATCCCTTGACACAGAGGATCAAGGTGAGGGTTCCATTTTCAAATCGCATTCTTCCCCCGAATATGAGAATTTGACGGGATGAATTGTATTTTGAATCTTCCTGGTATTCTTCTTATGGAATCAGTGACCTGCCCTTTCCACCCGGGATGGCTCTTCGGAATAGGGTAGATTTTTGGATCATGGTAGACCTTAGACCGAATTGTTACTAGGGTGGAGGGGACTTCCTCTAGGGTGAGCGAGGGTGTGAGGAGCACCAGGATAGATTTCAAAGGGAATAAAGGGAGGTCCTCCATGTATAATGGTTGATGCATGGAGGGAATCTCGATGGGAATTGATCGAGTAGGTAAGATCTCTGTTGGAGCTGGTAGAAGCATGGGTAGGTTCTCCAGGTTTATTTACATTGGCGGAGTTGGTGTGAGGTGTTTCCTCGTACTGGTCGAGATGAAGATGGGTAGGACCACCATGTTGGGTTCCCATGAAGCGAGGCAAACCTATGATTTTCTGATTTCTGGGATGAGGAGGACCTTCTTTGGCTACTATAAGGAAATGGGAAAGACCCCCACACTAATGGTTGACCGGACGTGTAGTATCTTCACACTGGAAACTTGTGATAGGAGGAAGAGCTCTATAACTAAGGTCATGGGTGTAGAGGAGGTATCTGTACTATGTTTCATTATAGTAGGGGGCCCTCTCATGGATTTTTGGTGGTAAGGGAGGGACCTCCACGCTAAGCTAGGGAGTGGGAAAGATCTTTACTCTCATTAATGATGGTACGGGGAGGACCTTCGGACTGGGTTTGATTACTATGGATCATCTCGCAGTGGGTGCCACCTATATGAATGACTAGGATAGTTGACCCAGCATACCCATGGGGTGGTTGGGGCCTCAACTTGGGCCAAATGTCTGTGTGCCCCGACTCAGCATAAATAAGAGACCAATGGTATGTTCCAATAGTGGAATGGGCCACAATATCCATTGATGTTGATTCCCCTAAGTTGGAATCCATTTCAGCCAGTGCTCGACACTGGCATCTGGTCAACCAGACTAGGGCCGACCGTGCAGGTGCATAGCTCACCAGCTCCTTAGAATGTGGGTCTGGGTGGTGGTACTGACACGGCATGGTGGGAGCCCTCCATGGGATCCCCTGGAGTGGGATTCTAGTTGGTGTGGCCCAAACATCCCCCACCTCATTGGCACATAGTAAAGAGTCATCAAAGAATTTTGGGGAGTATCCTAAAACAATTATAAGTCAGAGTGGGGAGTAGTGGATCCCTACCTGACCCTAGAGGGTGGCAGTGATGATTAGGCGTAAAATCCTTCAGGGCTTGTCAGGCCATATCCCTTGTAGGGATAATCCCCTCCTCCACGTATCGTCAAACGAGTTCATTTATCACCCTTCCCTAAATGATTTTAGATGGGGAGATGGGGTGTGGGAGCCCGCCGGCTGTGGATATGGAAGCTTCCATAAAAGGGATGGGGCCATATAGGATTGACACATTGACGTTGCCCCTTCCCCTCCATCAGTGGGTGGGTGGTGATTAGTTTCCTGCCATGATACCTTGGGTCCTAAAATTCTAGGAGATTTAACCATTAGTTGTTAATTAAGGAAATCGATGTCTAGTGTCCCACAGCTATTCGGTATTCCATGGTTTGTAATAAGGATCCACAATTATAATGTCACCGAATGGGATGTCCAACATTCAACTGTCCCAATTTCTGGTTACTTTCATGCCAGGCCCATTATTTTCTTGGTGGGACCAGACACAAGATAAATGGATCGGGTGTCATGCTAATCCACTGATGTCTCAAGAACATCTAATATCCACATTGGGGAGAAAAAAATCACATAGTCTTCACTAGTTCTATTTCTGATACTTTCACAGGGGTGCACATCTGTCTGTTTTATAGGTTGTGCTATTTGTTACCCTATATTCCAACTTTCTAAAGCCGGGAGACATCCGTCACATTTTCAAGGACATTTTCTCCTTGATTGAATTGGGATGATGGGATTTCATTACGTCCTTCAATTTATTCCTCCTCAGAGCTCGTTACCTGGTCAGGGTCTTTCTCATAGACTTCAGACATTTTTTGTGAAACTCTTCCCAGTGACATGTCCTCATGGACGCCGATTAATTACACTACCTCTATCAAGACATTCCAGGTGGTCCGGTTAGGGTACTGACCTTCAGTCAGGGGAGTAGCCACGTTAGACATCATTTATGTGTCTGGATGTTGGAACAATGATGTGTCTGGGTTTGTTCTTCTTATGATAGGGCTTCCTAAGGGAACGATAGCCCATGACATCCAATGTCAAATTCCAAGAATTTTATGCCATAGGCATGTCTCAAAGGGTTTCTTCATCTTCCCATGTTTAACACAGGGTATGCCGTGAGTTTAACATCTAGAAGATATGGATCAGACTGATTAGAACACTGACCGAAGTGAATCAGAAGGGTAAATCCCTTGGAGTGATCGAGGATACTAGGGGATAACGCGTGGTTAGTTTCCCATTTACTATGAGGATCAATGAGAAAGTGGGTGGCATGATCTCACCGGGATGAGGAAGCCAAGGTAAGAATCAGGATGGATATTGATTATTGATAGTGGATGGAGAATCAGATGGAGTCGAAGCGGGGGTGAAAATGATGTTGGGATAGAGCCTCCAAGAGACTTCCTACATATCCCTGTGGTATGGAATCCAAGTCCACGTTGTTCGGTGGGGAAATGGGGGACCTGAAGAGGCGAACCATGAGAATGGACGTATGGATGGGACCCGGAGGAAGTGGAACCTCCATGTTGTGGTGTGACCTTCCCAAAACACATCAGCTCGAGGAAAAGACCAGGTTGATACATGGGTCCCAGCAAAGGGGAATACAATGGCTTACCCTCGACTGTGAACTAAAATGGCTTATCTCTAAATGGGGAAACAACTACTTAACACTGGATGGGGACTATATTGTCTTATAACTGGATGATGAGAATAATGTCTTACGGTCTATTGGGGAACACAACGACATACTATCAATTGGGGAACACAATAGCTTAATGTCGATTGGGGAAGATAATGGCTTAATGTCGATTTGGATTGGAACTCAGGTATGCATCATATGTACCTTGTCTGGGAGACAACGATCAATGACCTTGTAGTTCAAATGGGTACATCTTAACTTCTTCTGGGATGAGAAGGGGGGGGTGTAGTTTAATGTCATGCAGGATGAGGGTGGACTGACGTGGAGTGGTCGAAACCATTGGGTGTTGGGCTTGAACCTCAGCGAGGCTTCCTACATACCTTGCTTGAAGAGGGAAAAGACCAAAGTTCATATTGTTCAGAAGGGAGTACACACTTTAACATCATGCCGGAGGAAGGTGAACCGATGTGAAGGGGTTGGGACATGTAGGTGTTGGGATTGAACCTTAGGGAGGCTTCCTATATACCACGCCTAAAAGAAAAGTATCAAATTTAACATAGTTTGAAATGGGTTGAGGCTCACACACTAAGGAGTCCTAGGTTGGATTCCATAGTCAATGATTACTCTAAGCCCATGTGAGTGATGCTCAGTGTGAGAAACAAGAGGCAGTAGAGACCTGATGATCAAGTCACGAAAGGTGCATCCGCAGGAAGTGGAGTGGGGATTACAAGTGGTTAGGATCCCAAAGAGTAAAATAGGGGATTACACATTGTTAGGGGCCCATGGAGATAGAGACTGGGACTTCCTTTAGGATAGAGGCCCGATAGTGACAAAGCCTAGAGGGAGAGGGATAAGATGACGATGGTCCCTATTCCCATCCCTCCTTCGGTCTTTGGCACGAAAGAACAGAGGAGAAGAAAGGGTGATACTCCCCACAAGAATGTCTAGGGGCTTACACAAGTATGGTTTCCCTTCCTAGTGGACAAGCACTGATTCATGCTCAAATTTACCCAAGAGATGAAGGTAGAACGATCCTTTAGTATTTCTTGGGTTGTCGAATCCTCATAGACCTACGAAGTAACCTATAGACATGTTAATTCTATGGCCTGTTTTTGGATATGAAGTGGCCAACATGGGTTGATTTTATATGGTTTTAAAGGATAACTAACAGATTTAACTGAATTCAATTTAAAATAATGAGTTGATCCTAGGTTATCGCTCGAGGTGGATTGGATGAAATTCTTTTTCAACTATTTCAATTTCTAATATTTGAGATGGGTTAATTTAAGAAGACTAAACAACATCATCAATTACCAGTTTAATAAATACACACTTGAATACAAATCACCTAAAAAATTGAAGGATCAATGTTTTGTGCACTTCAAGGTAAAGGTTCGTATTAGCACTTGAAGTGTGTGGCCTTAAATTCAACAAGGATGATGGAGCTTAAAAATAATCAAATAAAAATCTCAATTAAAAGAAGTGATTAGACATTAATGGGGTGATAAATAACATCTAATCCATCCCCTTGATACTCCTATAGATCAACCAATAAGTGGGTTATCCCTCCATTGATGCTATGGATTCAATGGAAGCGGGAAGTAGACTAATGAGGGAGGAATTGATGAAGTAAAGAAAACAGTAATAAGAAAATGGTCAATCCATCGTTGTGTGAATAATTCAGAAGGTTTTGTGTTAATAAATTCACACCTTGAGGAAAAGGTATCAAATTGAGATGGAGAAGAACAGAATAATAGTAGAATAAGAACTTTTATTAAGAAACTAGGATGAACTAAAACAACATACATGTGAAAGAAAATCTTGAGACGACAAAATAGTAGCATAACATTACAATTAAAGAAATATAAAAATATGAAAAACTCCTCCACCAACACTTCCTTAAATAGAAATTTTTGGAGGCTTGGGTTGAGCCACCCACAGTACAAAACATCCCACTTGATTATGGTAGGCCTAGCGTGTTGGAAATCTTGTGGAACTTGTACTTTTCCACACTTGACCCGAGGTGGCATCCAGCTTTCATCCACTGAACAAACATGTTTGGAAGACCATCTAGATTGCCTAATCAGAGTAGTCCATAGAAGAAGATAATGGAGAACCGGATGTCTCCTAACAACTTGTAAAATTTGGTCTCATTTGGAGTTATGGATTCCGAGATATGATCATATTGATAGGATTTTTTTCTGGGCCGTAGAATCTGGACAAGAATTTTATCTCCAAAATTGGCAGCCTTAATTACCACAATAGAGGCCGAATTAGCACTTTCTCTTGAAGAATTATTTGTTCCTATACATTTCTTCTATCATACCTAAATATTTGGGCTTTATTGGGAATATATGGTGGTCCCCAAATTCTCATCAATGGTCTGGTGTCCAATCTGACTTCTCTAGAATTGTTTCCTTTCATAACAAAATATCCCCATCTTCTTCCAAAATTCTCCATTGATCCCTGAATGAAACATGTTCATATTAAAGTGTAGATAAATTTCCCAAAATATCAAATTAAAATATGGATAATTAAATTACTAAAAATTTTATTAATCATTGGGTACTTTCAATGATGTTAAAAAATGTACCACATAATAGTGCATTTTAAGAAGGAATTACAATCATAATTTGAAATGATGTTCAAAGTGTAAAATGCACTAAAATGGTGTTTATTAATAATAAATCACATGAATAATATATATATTTATATATTAACAATGAATATTAGCCGTATTTAGTGGCTAATCACACCCCCAACTTGAGTTTTCCTAGTCCCGAGCAAAATATATCTCAACAATATGAAATTCGATTTCCCTTTTCCAAAAAATATTTAATACACAAGGATTAACAAAAACCCTTATACCAAAAAATCATGAATGCCATTCAAAATTTTTAATACCTGACATTTTCATAAGATGATTCCAATCCAAAACCCATTGATTTGTTTACATTTATTGCCATATTTCATCCAATATCAATTAATCATGAGGATGTGTTGTATATCACAATAGAAATGGGTGTTCATCTTTATTCAAGGGGGAAATGACAGAAGCTCTAGGTGGAATCACATTTCAAAATTAAGATGAGTATTCAATTTTGTTTTATTGTATTATATTTTTTTTGTTTTTTTTTTGTTTTTTCAATTTTTCCTTGGTAATTGAAATTGCACTCAAATGAGTCAACCCCTATAGCGAGTCTTTGCCGATGAATCCCAGGCTCAAAGAACTTAGGGTACCAAGTGACGCCCACATACTCAGGCATCATATTGAGTTAACTCAGTCAAAAACAAATTCAAATTACAAAAAATAGAGATAAAATTACTAACTCTAGGCTAGACAACTATGGAGTCACGATCCCTAAGTGCTAAAAGCCACGCATCAGGTCATTTCATTGCTCTACGAGAAAATTTATTTATTTTTTTTGATTTTTTTATTGAATACTCATATAAAAACTAAAATGATCACCAAACCTATGCTATTTATTTGGGGGACCCTATGAACTCAAACTAATACCCCACTATCCAAAGGACGTGCATTGTGATTTTTTTATTTGGATGAAAATATAAACGAAGAAATATCACATTAGACAACCACACTTTCCAAAATCAATGCTCATGAAATTATATGAGGATTAAAATCAGAATCAGTGAATGCTAAATTATTGGATATTTAGTTTCAAAGTTTTCAATCTGTAATATCATGTTCAATGTTAAAGGAATTTTTCCTTCCATTTACACACATTTTTTTTGAAATCATTTTTTTTCACAAAAGAATTTTTTTTAATTTATTCTCCCCCCCATCTTAAAATAACACTGTCCCCAGTGTTTGAACAAATAAAAATTTATAAGGAGTAGATAAAAATAAAGGAAGATGGAAAAGGAAATTTACATATGAGGATCATGGAACGAAGTCACCTGGTGGTTGATGTTGAAATTCTTGCTTCTCCCTTTTAATCCCTTAATCTCGATGTCACTCTAAGAATTCCCTAGTGGAGAAAAAAACAAACAATGAAAACAAAAAAAGTTAAATATATATATAATAAATAAAGTGAAATATATATATATATATATATATATATATATAATAATAGAATAAGGAAGCACAAAAAGCCATAGGTCAGTGGTAATCGCCCCCCTGTCTCCCTTCGTTCCCGAGTTCGATTCCCCATGGATTTTCTATTTGTGAAGGTGATTTCCCCATGACCAACGATGTGGCCTTTATTATTATTATTATATTATTATATTTTTATTTCAACCTACAAACATATTAAAAAATGAACTGATGATACATTGTCTTCTTTTTAAATTTCTGGGTAAGGTATTACTCAGGGATCACACCACGTGACACAGATGAATATGGAGCTCCCCTTTCATACTCATCCACACTAATAATAGAATAAAAGGTCAAAAATCTATTTTTTTAAAATATCAAAATGATTAATTAATCCTATTAGAAAAATAAAGATGATTCAAAAAATATAGGGAACATGAAAACCACGTGTTTCCCCCCGTGCAGTGATTTGTTTAATGTTGTTAGCCTAACATGGACCCCTAATTGATTAATTATTTTCCTCATCTAAGGTAGGTTCACACAATTCATCATCAAATTCATGTTTTTTTGAATGGTTCTATGAATGGTTTGAATCTATGACCATTAACTTTAAATGTTTGACAATTGGTGGGATCTTGAATTTCAGTAGCCCCATGGGGGTACACCTTATGCACTATGTATAGACCTGACCATCTAGACCTCAAATTTCCCGGGTATAAATGAATTTTAGAACTATACAAAAGAATAGGTTTACCCAGTTTATTGTGTTTGGTTTTAAGATTTTGAGATTGGTAGGCTTGTACTTCAGCTTTACTGATCCTTGAATTTCCATAAGCCTCCATACAAAGTTCCACTAGTTCATTGAGATCCAATTTCCTTTTTGTTTCAGCTAATGAGAGGTCATAATTCATTTTCTTAATTTCCCAAAAATCCTTATGTTCAATCTTCACTGGAAAATGGCATGCTTTACGATAATATAACATATATGGGGGCATTCTTAAAATGGTTTTATATGTAGATCGATAGCCCCAAGGAGCATCTAATAGTATGCATGACCAATCATTCCTAGATAGTTTAATAGTTTTCTCAAGAATTTGTTAAATTTATCGATAGGCTAACTCATCGTGACCATTGGATTGTGGATGGTATAAAGTGGACACTTTGTGAGAAATTCCATAATTTTCAATGAGTTATGAGAATGGACGATTGAAAAAATGAGTACCACGATCACTAATGATAGCCCTAGGAATTCCAAATCTAGATAAGATGTTTTCTTTTAAGAATCTAACCATAGTTTTATGATCATTGGTTTTTTGGGAATATCCTAAACCCATTTTGAGACATAATCAATAGCTAAGAGAACATAAAGATATCCCATAGAGTTTGGGATGAGACCCATGAAATCAATTCCCCAACAGTAAAAGATTACAACCTCTAATATGGGAGTGAGTGGTATTTGATTCCTTTTTGTGATGGACCCTACTTCTTGACACCTAGGACAAATTTGAAAAAATGTGTAGGAGTCCCTTGAGAGGGTGGGATAGAAGAGACCACACTGATGAATCGTAGCAGATTTTTTCTTAGGGGAAAAGTTACCTCCAAAAGCCTCACTATGACAAAATTTAAGGATGGAATCTTGTTTAGATACTGGGACACACCTCCTAATGACATGGTCAGGGTAGAACTTATAGAGGTATGGATCATCAAACACTGAGTGCCAAACTTCGGAAAGGAATTTACTTCGAGCTTGATTCCCTAATAATTTTGGAATTACTCCTGTAACTAAGAAGTTGAATTTGTTATCATACCAAGGGTAGTCACTCACAGAGTATAGGTATTCATTAGGAATTGAATCAGACACAGAAAGTTTATTTGAGTTTTCATTGAATACCATCCTAGAGAGGTGATCTGCTACAACATTTTCAACACCCTTTTTAAACATGATTGTGAGGTGAAGTTATTGTAAGAGAAGGACCCAACTAATCAGTGTAGCCTTAGAATCTTGTTTTTGGAAGTGGTATTTTAGTTTAGAATGGTCTGTGAACACAGTGATTGGGGATCCTAAGAGGTAGGACCTAAACCTCTCTATGGAAAATACAATATCAAGTAACTCCTTTTCAGTGGTGGTGTATTTGATTTGGCAATCATTTAATGATTTTCTTGACTATGTAATGACACAAGAAGTTTTATCACAATGTTGTACTAACACAGATCTTACAGAAAAGTCACTCGCATCACACATAAGTTCGAAAGGAAGGTTCCAATTTAGAGATTTCATGATGGGAGGAGTGGTGAGAGAGGATTTGAGGGTTGATACTGAACCCTCAGTGCTTTCTATCCAATCAAATAGAGCAACCTTTACTAGAAGAGCACAAAGGGGACGATATATTGAACTAAATTACTTGATGAATCTTCTATAGAAACCCGCATGTCCTAAGAAAGACCTCACTTCCTTTATAGTTTTGGGTGATGGAAGGTGACGGATGATGTCAACCTTGGCTTTATCAACTTCAATACCCCTACATGAGACCAGATGGCCTAAAACTAGTCCCTCTTTAACCATGAAATGAAATTTTTACTTTTTTAGGACTAGATTCATTTCTTCACATCTTGAAAAGACTCTCTCCACATTCCACAGACGTCCCTCAAATGTATCCCCAAACACAGAAAATTCATCAATGAAGACCTCAAGAAAATCCCCTACCATGTCTGTGAAGATTCCCATCATGCACCGCTGGAAGGTTTTAGGGGAATTGCATCACTCGAAGGGAATACGTTTGAAAGAAAAGGTTCTGAATAGACATGTGAATGTTGTCTTCCATTGATCCTCTAGGGATACCTCAATTTGATTATACCCTGAGTACCCATCTAAGAAATAGTAGACGACATGACCTTACACTCTCTCAAGGACTTGGTCTATGAATGGTAAGGGTAAATGGTCCTTGGTGAATGAGTTTAGATTACTATAGTCAATGTAGAATCTCCAACCACTACTCACACTTGTTGGAAGAATCTCTCCATCCCCATTGTTATCACTGTGATTCCTTCCTTCTTAGGAACCACTTGGATTGGGATGACCCACTCACTCTTAGCTACGGGATATATGATACCATCTTTTAACAATTTCAGAAGTTCTTTTCTCACTACTTCCATGAGATTAGTATTGAGTCTCTGTTGAGGTTGGCGACATGACATTGAATCATATTCTAGAACAATCCTTTGAGTCCCAATAAGTGGGATAATCATAGGAATATCAGACAGTGTCCAACCAATGGCTTTCTTATGTTTCTATAAGACATCTAGAAGAATCCTCTCATGATTGGCTTCAAGAGAAGAAGAAATGACAATACGATGTGTTTTATTATCCCTTAAGAAAGCATACTTGGGTTCAACAGTAAGATCCTTCAATTCACGATCAAGTTGGATCATAATTTCAGCAGAATATTGGGACATTGGATCAAGAACAATTTTGTTTCTAAGAGTTTTAGATACGATTGATTTCCCATATGTAGAAGTTTCAACCACTAGATTGTCTTGATCATATTAGGAAAAGAAGTTAGAGTGGTCTCCAATAATGTGGTTTCCTGAAAGGTTTCACTGATTGTTAGACCTAAGACTTCATCATAAGAGAAATTTGAAAATTAATCAAGCCAAGGAGATAAACTTCCATCATGTGAAAAAAGTAAATCAATATCATCATGACTTAAACATCTTTCAAATATTCCTTGATGTTCTATGGATTCATTATCAATACCTCATATCATTTTTACTTCATGAATGACCACTTCATCCTTTATTTGTGAGATTTTATTATAGATGTTCAAGTCTAGACCCTTGTTTCCAAAGGTGATGGTCATGTTCCCATTTCGGACTCAGATAATAGAGTTGATTGTTTCAAGGAAGGGACAAACAACGATGATTGGTGGTTTTTCCTTACTTCCTAAGTTTGGATGCTTGTCAAGGAAAATGAAGCCAACATGGTAGATGATGTTTTCAACCTTTACCCGAACGTCCTTTAAAATCGCCTTTGGAGCCCCAATGCTACGATCAATAAGTTGAAGTGTGAAAGATGTGGGTTGGAGATCTTTTCGGCCTAACTGTCAGCACACATCATATGGGATAATATTGACACTAGAACCTAGGTCAAACAAGGCCTTGAAAACTTTTCTCTCTCCTAGTTCAACATTAATTTAAGGGAAACCCGGGTATTTCAACTTAAGAGGAATGGTCCCTTGAATGGTGGTACTCACATTATCAGCCAAAAGGACTTAATTTTTATGTGAAAATTTTCTTTTAAAAGTGCACAAGTCCTTAAAGTACTTTGAGTTGGTAGGTATGGTTTGGATTGCATCGAGAAGGGGAATGTTCAACTTGAATTTTGAGAAGATTTCCCTAAATGTTTCACTTAGTTCAGGCTTGGTTTTCCCCCTCATGCAGTGAGGAAATGGTGCAGGTTGTGGGGTTGTTTGTTGAAGATTTTTTTCTTTCACATTGTATCAGTTTCCTCAATTTTATCCCGTGGTTCATTTGAATTTTCATTAGTGTTTGAAGCTTCACATGCTTTCTGAAGTAATTGTTTAGGTTCCTAAATTGATTTCCCACTTCTTAAAAAAGTACCATCCTTTAGTTGTTCATTATTTGTTTGAGTACAACTTGACTCTCCCCTTGAAGTTGATGATGGTACCGCCTGAGTAGGCATGGGTTCCCTTCCAGTTTTTATGGTTTGAAGTTCTTGTTTTTGGGAAGATACTTCTGAGTTCATCCATTCCATTTGTTTTCACAGTTGTTCTAGTAGGTTTTGTGGAATAGTTTGGGTTGGTGCTTGAGAAGATTGGTTTTCCAAGGCGGATATTTTGGAGGTGGGATGGTTTGTTGAAAATGGACTGATGGATGTTGGTATTGGATAGGTTGGGTTTGGAACTGGTTATGAGTTTGGTAGTTCTGATGGGGGTCAGGATTTTGTCCCTGTGGTTGGCTAGGTTGTTGGTTATCTTTCCAGTGGAATCCTAGGTGGAAATTATACCTTTGGTTGATGGTGTTTTGGTATTGAGTCTTTTGAATGTTCAAAGCATTTACTTCCGCTGGGGGTCCCCCCTAAAAGAACATCCTTGATGGATGGAATGGTTGGGCAGTTGTCTATCTTATGGTCATGTTTGTAAACAATTGTGCAAATATGGTTTATAGTTTGGATTTCTTGGACTTTCCTAAGGCTTATATCTTCATCCTTCCTAGAGAGTGCTGCGAGTTTATCCCTAAGATAAAGGTTCATTTTAACACTTGATGTGTGTGGCCTTAAATTCAACAAGGACGACAGAGTTTAAAAATCATCAAATAAAAATATCAATTAAAAGAAGTGATTTGACATTAATGGGTTTATAAATAACATCCAATGCATCCACTTTCTATAACCTTAGATCAAACCATAAGTTGGTTATCCCTCTACTGGTGATATTATTTAAATGGAAGCGGGAATTAGGCTCATGATGGAGGAATTTAAGAAGTAATGAAAACAATAAAGAGAAAATAATCACTTCACCGTTGTGTGAATAATTCAGAAGGTTTGATGTGAATAAATTCAAACCTTGGGGAAATTGTAGTGAGATAGAGAAGAATAGAATAATAGTATAAGAAGAACATTTATTAAGAAAATATTATGAATTAAAATAACTTATATGTGAAATAAAAACTTGAGATGACAAAATCGAATCATAACATTATAATGAAAGAAAACTAAAAAGATGAAAAAATACTCCACCACCACTACCTTAAATAGAAGTTTTGTGAGTGCTGGTTCGATCCTCCAATAGTAAAAATCATCCCACTTGATTATGGTAGGCCTAGGGTGGTGGAAAGCTTTTGGAACTTCGACTTTTCCACACTTTATCCTTGGTGGAAGCCATCTTTCATCCACCGAAAAGATGCGATAGGAATCCCTTCAATATGAACGAATCAGAGTAGGACATAGAAAATAAAAATGTATCCCCGGATGTCTCATAACCTTTTGTAAAATTTGGGCTTATATGGAGGTGTGGATTCAGATATATGATCATATTGGTAGGATATTTTTCTTGGACGCAGAATCTGGCCCATAATTTTATCTTCAAATTGGTCCGCCTTAATGATCACCATGGAGGACGAATTAGCACTAGTTCCTAATGACAGATTTGTTCCTCTACATATCTTCTATCATCCAAAAACATTTGGGCTTCATTGGGACTGTATGTTGGGCTCTACATTCTCATTAGTGGGCTGGTGTCCAATCTGACTTTTCCAGAATTGTTTCCTTTCATAACAAAATATCCCCATCTTCTTCCATGAATTATCCATTTATCCCTCAATGAAACATGTTCATATTGAAGTGTAGATCATTTTACAAAAATATTAAATTAAAATATGGATAATTACATTCCTAAAAATTATATGAATCATGGGTTCTTTAAATGATGTTGAAAAATATACCACATAATAGTGTATTATAAGAAGGAGTTACAATCATAATGTGAAATGATGTTCAAAGTGTAAAATGAACTAAAATTTTGTTTATGAATAATAAAGTAAATGAATATTATATATATTAAAAATGAATATTAGACTCATTTAGTGGCAAATCACAACCCCCAACTTGAGTTTTTCTAGTCCCGAGCAAAATATATCTCAACAATTTGAAATTCGAATTCCCTTTTCCAAAAACATTTTAATACACAATGATCACCAAAAACCCTTAAACCAAACAATCATGAATCACATCAAAATATTTTAATACATGATAGTTTTATAAGTATATCCCAATCCCAATCCCATTCCTTTGTTTAAATTCAGTTCCATATTTAATCCAATATTAATTAAGTATGAGGATGAGTTGTGTATCACAATAGACACGGGGGATCATCTTTACTCAAGGGGGAAATGACGAAAGCTCTAGGTGGAATCACATTTCAATATTATGAAGTGTATTAAATTTTTTTATTGTATTATATATATATATATTTGTTTTTTTGTTTTTATAATTTTCCATGGTAATTGAAATTTCACTCAAAAGAGTCAACCCCTGTAGCCAGTCTTTGCTGATGACTCCTAGGCTCAAAGACCTTAGGGCACCAAGTGAAGCCCACATACCTAGGAATAATCTCAAGTTATGTCAGTCAAAAACAAAATGTAAATTACCAAAAATAGAGATACAATTACAAACTATGGGCCAGACATCTATGGAGTCATGATCCCCAAGTACCGAAAGCTACGCATTAGGTCATTTCATTGGTCTACGCGCAAATTTATTGTTTTTTTATGATTTTTTTATTCAATACCTATATTAAAATTAAAATGATCACCAAACCTATGATATTTATTGGGGGGACCCCATGAACTCAAACTAATACCCCGCTATCCAAAGGACGTCCATTGTGTTGTTTTTTTATTTGGATGAAAATATAGACGATGAAATATCACATGGGAAAACCACACTTTTCAAAATATATCTTCATGAAATTATACAAGGATTAAAATCAGAATCAGGGCATTCTAAATTATTTGATATTCAGTATCAAAGTTTTCAGTGTGTAATATCATGTTCAATGTTAAAGTAATTTTATCTTCCATTTACACACATTTTTTTTCAACTCAAATTTTTTTTCAAAAAAGAAATTTTTTTAATTTCATATCCCCCTACATAAAATAACACTATCCCCAGTGTTTGAAGAAATGAAAATTTATATGTAGTAGAGGAAAATAAGGGAAGTTCAAAAAGGAAATTGAAATATGAGGATCATGGAAAGAAGTCACCTAGTGATTGAAGTTGAATTTTTTGATGCTCCCTTTTAATCCCTTGACCTCGATGTCACTCTGAGAATTCCCTAGTGGAGAAAAAAAAACAAAAAAAACAAAAAACTATATATATATATATAGTAAATAAAGTGAAATATAATTATATTTTTTTTTAAAGAATTAGGAAGCACAAAATGTTGTAGGTCAGTGGTAAGCGCGCCCCCTATCTCCCTACGGTCCCAGGTTTGATTCCCCGCAGCTTAATTGGTTGTGATGGGGATTGACCCATGACCTACAATTTGGCATTTTATTATTATAATTATATTATTATTATTTTTTTTATTTTTATTCTAACCTAAAAAAACATAAAAAAACAAACTGATGATACATTGTATTATTTTTAAATTTCTGGGCATGGCATTACTCAAGGATCACACCACGTGACACAGATGAATATGGTGCTCCCCTTTCATACCCATCCATACTCATAATATAAGAACAAGTCAATAGTCTAATTTTTTAAATATCAAAATGGCTAATTAATCCTATTTGAAAAATAAATATGATTCAAAAAATATTGGAAACATGAAAACCATGGGTTTCCTCCCATGCAGTTCTTTGTTTAATGCCGTTAGCCCCACATGGAACCCTAATTGATTAATTATTTTAGTCATATAAGGTAGGTTCACACAATTCTTCATCAACTTCATGTTTTTGGAATGTTTCTATGAATGGTTTGACTCTATGACCATTAACATTAAATGTTTGACCATTGGTGGGATCTTGAATTTCAACAGCCCCATGGGGATACACCTTATGCACTATGTATGGACCTGACCATCAATACCTCAACTTTACCGGTTATAAATGAAGTTTAGAACCATACAAAAGAATATTTATACCCGGTTCAATGTTTTTGGTTTTAATATTTTGAGATTGGTAGGCATGTACTTTAGGTTTATTGATCCTTGAGTTTTCATATGCCTCCATAATAAGTTTTTCCAATTCATTGAGAACTAATTACCTTTTTGTTTCAGCCAATGAGAGGTCATAATTCATTTTCATAATTTCCCAAAAAGCCTTATGTTCAATCTTCACTAAAAAAATGGCATTCTTTACCATAATCCAACCCATATGGGGACATTCCTAAAATGGTTTTATATGAGGTTTGATAGGCCCAAAGAGCATCTAAGAGTTTTCTTGACCAATCGTTCCAAGATTGTTTAACAGTTTTCTCAAATATTTGTTTAATTTCTTGATTAGCTCACTCAGCTTGACCATTGGTTTGTGGATGGTATGTAGAGGACACTTTTTGAGAAATTCCAATCTTTTTCATGAGTGATGAGAATGGTTGATTGCAAAAATGTGTTCCAAGATCACTAATGATAGCCCTAGGAATTCCAAATTTAGAGAAGTTGTTTTCTTTTAAGAATCTATTCATAGTTTTATGATCATTGCAATTTTAAGGAATGGCCCCATACCATTTTGTGACATAATCAATAGCTAAGAGAATGTAAAGATAACCACTAGAGTTTGGGAAGGTACCCATGAAATCAATTCCCCAACAGTCAATGATTTCAACCACTAAGATGAAAGGGAGGGGAATTTGATTCCTTTTTGTGATGGACCCAACTTGTTGACACCTAGGATAGCTTTGAAAAAATGTGTAGGTCTCCCATGATAGGTTGTTCCAGAAGAGACCACACTGAAGAATCCTAGCATATGTTTCCTTAGTGGAAAAGTGACCTTCACATTCCTCACTATGACAGAATTTAAGGATGGAATCTTGTTCAGATTCTGGGAAACACCTCCTAATGACTTCATGAGGGAAGAATTTATAGAGGTATGGATCATCAAACGCATAGTGGATTACATCAGAAAGGAATTTCCTTTGAGCTTGAGTCCATATGAATTTTGGAATTACACCTGTAACTAAGAAGTTGGATATGTCAGCATACCAAGGACAGTCACTCACAGAGTATAAGCGTTCATCAGGAATTGAATCATTCAAAGAAAGGTGATTTGATTTGTCTTTGAATTCCATCCTAGAGAGGTGATCAGCTACAACATTTTCAACACCCTTTTTATCCTTGATTGTGAGGTAAAATTCTTGTATGAGAAGGACCCACCTAATAAGTCTAGCCATATCATCTTGTTTTTGGAAGAGGTATTTTAGTACAGAATGGTCAGTGAACACAGTGATGGGGGATCCAAAGAGGTAGGTCCTAAAATTATCTATGGAAAAAAATAGCATGTAACTCATTTTCAGTGATAGTGTAGATTATTTGGGCATTATATAATGATTTGCTTGAATAAGCGATGACATAAGGAGTTTTATCACAACGTTGTCCTAACACAGCTCCAATAGAAATGTCCCTGGAATCACATATATGTTTGAAAGGAAGGTTCCAATTTTGAGATTTCATGATGGGAGGAGTGGTAAGAGATGATTTGAGGGTTGATAATTAACCCTCACAGCTTTCTGTCCAAACAAATGGAGCATCCTATACTATCAAAGAACAAAGGGGATGAGAGATTGAACTAATGTCCTTGACGAATCTTCTATAGAAACCAACATGTCCTAAGAAATACCTCACTTCTTTGTCAGTTTTGGGTAATGGAAGGTGATGAATGATGTCAACCTTGGATTTATCAACTTCAATCCCCCTACCTGAGAATGGATGACCTAGAACTAGTCCCTCTTTAACCATGAAATGGCATTTTTCCTAGTTTAGGATAAGATTATTTTCTTCACATCTTGACATGAATCTCTCCCCATTCTTTATAAATCCCTGAAATGTATCCCCAAACACAGAGAAGTCTTCCATGAAGTCCTCAAGAAAATACCATACCATGTCTGAGAAGATTCCAATCATGCACCACTGGAAGGTTCCAGGGGCATTTCATAACCTGAAGGGAATACTTTTTAAATCAAAGGTTCTGTATGGAAATGTGAATGTAGTCTTCCCTTGATCCACTAGGGAGACCTCAATTTGATTATACCCTGAGTACCCATCTAAGAAACAGTAGAAGGAATGATCTTCCACTCTCTCAAGGGCTTGTTCAATGAATGGTAAGGAGAAATGGTCCTTCTTGGTGAATGAGTTTAGATTCCTATAGTCAATGCAGACTCTCCAACCACTACTCAACCTTGTTGGAATAATCTCTCCATCCTCATTGGTTATCATTGTGATTCCTTCTTTCCTGGGAACCACTTGGATTAGACTGACCCACTCCCTCTCAGCTACGTGATATATGATACCAGCATTTAACAATTTCAGAAGTACATTTCTCACTAGATCCATGAGATTATGATTGTTTCTCCATTGAGGATGATGACATGGCTTTGAATCAGATTCTAGAACAATCCCATGAGTCCCAATAATTGGGCTAATCCCCGGAATATCATACACGGTCCAACCAATGAATTTCTTATGTTTCCTAAGTACATCTAGAAGCATCCTCTCATGATTGTATTCAAGATAAGAAGAAATGAAAATAGGACGTGTTTGATTGTCCCATAGGAAGCATACTTGAGTGCAGCAGGAAGTTCCTTCAATTCACGAACATGTTGGTTCATAATTTCCGTAGAAGATTGAGACATTGGATCACGATCAATTTTGTTTTCTAGAGTTTTAGATAGGATTGATTTCCCACAAGTATAAGTTTCATCTATTACATTGGATTGACCAGATTTAGGGAAGGAAGTTGGAGTTGTCTCCATGAAAGTGGTTTCTTGAAATGTTTCACTGATTGTTGGACCTAAGACTTCATCATAAGAGAAATTTGAAAATGATTCAATCCAATGAGATACACTTCCTTTATGTGAACAAAGTAAATCAATCTCATCCTGACTTCAACATCCATCAAATATTCCTGGATGTTCTATGGATTAATTATCAATTCTTCCTATCATTTTTACTTCATGAATGTCCTCGTCACCCGCTATTTGTGTGCTTTCATTATAGATGTTGAAGTCTAGACTCATGTTTCCAATGTTGATGGTCATATTCCCATTTCAGACTCAGAAAACAGAGTTGATTGTTGCAAGGAAGGGACGACCAAGGATGATTGGGGTTTGCTCCTTATTTCCTATGTTTGGATGGTTGTCAAGGACAATGAAGTCAGCAGGTTAGATGAAGTTTTCATCTATTACCAGAATGTCCCTTAAAATACCATTTAGAAGCCTAATGCTAAGATCAACAAGTTGAAGTGTGAAAGATGTGGGTTGGAGCTCTTTTAGGCCTAACTAGCAGTACACAACATTGGGTATGAGATTGACACTAGCACCTAGGTCACACGAGACCTTGAAATTTTTTCTCTCTCCTAGTTTAACATTGATGTAAGGACAACATGAGTCTTTTAAAATAGGATGAATGGTTCCTTGAATGTTGGTACTCACATTTGAAGCCAAAAGGACTTGGTTTTTATGTGAAAATTTTCTTTTAAATGTGCACAATTCCTTAAGGTACTTTGAGTAGGATTGTATGGTTTGGATTGTATCGAGAAGGTGAATGTTAAACATGACTTGTGAAAATATTTCCATTAATGTTTCACTCAGTTTAGGCATGGTTTTCCCCCTAATGCATTGAGGAAATAGTGCAGGTTGTGGGGTTATTTTTTGAAGAGTTGTTTCATTCACATTGTTATCAGTTTTCTCAATTTTATCTTGTAGTTCATTTGAATTTTCATTAGAGTTTGAAGCTTCAAATGGTTTATGAATTAGGTTTTCAGGTTTATCAATTGATTTCCCACTTCTTAAAACAGTCATGACCTTTATTTGTTCATGATTTGTTTGAGTACAACTTGACTCTCCCCATGAAGTTCAGGACGGTACCACCTGAGTATGCATGTGTGCCTTTCCAGTTTTGATGGTTTGAAGTTCTTGTTTCAGGGAAGAGACTTCCAAGTTCATCCTTTCCATTTCTTTGCACAGTTGTTCTAGTAGGATTTGTGGAACAGTTTGGGTTGGTAATTGAGAAGATTGGTTTATCCCAGGGGGATATTTTGGAGGAGGGATGGGTTGTTGAAAATGGACTGGTGGCTATTGTTATTTGATAGGTTGGCTTTGGAACTGGTTATGGGTTTGGTAGTTCTGATGGTGGTAAGGATATTTTCCTTGTGGTTGGCTATGTTGTTGTTTATCTTTCTAGAAAAAGCCTTGGTGGTCATTATACCTTGGGTTGAAGGTGTTTGGGTATTGAGGATTTTGAATGTTCAAAGAATTTAATTCCACTAGGGGTCCCCCTGAAAGAACATCCTTGATGGATGGAATGGTTGGGAAGATGTCTATATTATGGTTATGTTTGTCACAAATTGTGCAAATAGGGTCTACAGTTTGGATTTCATGGACTTTCATAAGGTCTATCTGTTCAACCATCCTAGAGAGTGCTGCAAGTATAGCTCTAAGGCTTTCCTCTTCTCTAAGTGTATGAAATCCAGTTTTTCTTGTGGCTTTTCAAATAAGTTGAAGTTACCTATGTTTTTTTGTTCATCATGGATTTCTAGACACTCATAAGCATCATTTGGGGATTTGTTTTTAAAGGTTCCATTACACATGATGTTAATGAATTGTTTGTCCCCCAGACCCTACCCTTCATAGAAAATTCTCACTTGTTCAAGAATAGAAAAATCATGGTGTGGAACCATGTTTAGAGTATCTTTGAACCACTCCCGTGTTTCAAAGAATGACTCTCCCTCTTTTTTCAAAAAAAGGATGCTCTTTTTATGTGGAATTGTTTTGTGGTGGGGAAAGTATTTTTTTGTAGAATTCTCTCTATAGTTGGTCCCAAGAGTTTATGGATGATGGTCTCAAATTTTCTAGCCAATTTTTAGCTCGATCCATTATTGAAAAAAGAAATAGCCTCATCTTAGATGATTCTACTTGATGTTGGGGACACATGGTTTCTACAATGTCATTGAATTCCTTAACCTGAAGGTAGGGCATCTTGGACTCCATTCCATGGAATGTGGGAAGGTGTTTTTGGACATGGGGTTTAAATATGTAGTTGGAATCTCATAGGGAATTGTGTCTAATGCATGAGGGTGAATTGGTCCAGGAAGGTGTGAGGTATTCATTCATGGTTTGATCAACTTCATTCCCCAAGTTTTGGGCTGCCTCATTTAGGTTTCCATTTTAGTTACCACCCGGGTTTATGAGTTGGTTTCTTTGAAGAAATTTCATTGAAATTGGATCAATTTTGGAATCTAGAGTATTTGGAAGATTATGATATAATTGAAATAGTTCCCTTGGTGTACTTGACTCCCCAACCCGAGGACTATCTATCCTAACTAGACGGTTTGATTGATCGCGGGTGTAGGCAGACATGTGCCAAAATAAAAAAAATGAGAAAGGGACAAGATAAGAGAATTTGGATGAGATAAGAATAAATGAGGGATAATAGAATGGTTGTTTAGATGAATTACTTGGGTCCCTGACAATGGTGCCAAAATTTTATTCACACTCAAATTTTCTAAAGAGATGAAGGTAGAATGATCCTTGTAGTTTAGCTTGGGTTGTCGAATCCTCAGAGACATAAGAAGTAACCTATAGACACGTAAATTATATGGAATTTTTTTTGGATATGAAGTGGCCAACATGGGTTGATTTTATATGGGTTTGAAGTAAACATAACCTATTTAAGTGAATTCAATTTAAAATAATTAGTTTATCCTATGTTATTACTCGGGGTGGATTGGATGAAATCTTTTTTCAACTATTTCAATTTCTAATATTTGAGATGGGAATATTTAATAAGATCAAACAACGTCCTCACTTATTGGTTCAATGACTACAAATTTAAATTCTAATCACCTATAAACTTGAAGGATCAATGTCTTGAGCACTTCGAGGTAAAGGTTTGTATTAGCACTTGAAGTGTGTGGTCTTAAATTCAATAAGGACAATGGAGTTTAAAAATTATCAAATAAAAATATCAATTAAAAGAAGTGATTATACAATAATGGGGTGATAAATAACATCCAATACCGATCCTTGCTACTCCCATGGACCAAATAATAAGTCGGTTATCCCTCCATTGATTCTATGGTATCAATGGAAGCTAGAAGTAGACTCATGAGGGAGGAATAGAAGAAGTAAAGAAAAAAATAAAAAGAAAAATGATCACTCCACCATTGTGTGAATAATTCAAAATTTTTGGTGTGAATAAATTCATACATTGAGGAAATGACATCAATGTGAGATGGATAATAATAAAATAATAGTAGAAGAAGAACTTTTATTAAGAAACTAGGATGAATTAAAAAAACCTACATGTGAAAGAAAAACTTGAGATGACAAAATCACAGCATAACATTACAATGAAAGAAGGCTCAAAATATGAAAAAATCATCCACCACCACAACCATAAATAGGAATTTTGGTAGCCTTGGGTCGATCCTACAATAGTAAAAAGCATCCAACTTAATTATGGTAGGCCTAGGGTGGTGGAAAGCTTGTGGAACTTGGACTTTTCCACTCTTGACCCGAGGTGGTAGCCAACTTTCATCCACCGAACAGACGCACTTGGAATACCTTCAACATGGATGAATAAGAGTTGCCCATATAATATGAAAATGTAGCCCTAGATATCTACTAACCTCCTATAAAATGTGGTACAATTTGGAGTTGTTTATTCCGTTATATGATCATATTGGTAGGATATGTTTCTGGGCCGCAGAATCTGGCCCAGAATTTTATCTCTTAATTGGGCCACCTTAATGTCTACCATGGAAGCAAAATTAGCTATGGATCATGTATAATGATTTTTTCTTATTCAAGTCTTCTAGAATCTCAAAAAATTTAGGCTTCACTGGGATAATATGATGGTCCCCACATTCTCATCCGTGGGATGATGTCCAATCTCACTTCTCTAGAATTATTTCATTTCATAACAAACTATCCCCATATTCTTCAATGAATTATCCATTGATCCCTGAATAAAACACGTTCATATTGAAGTTTAGATCAATTTACCAAAATATAAAATTAAAATATGGATATTTACAATCCTAAAAATTAGATGAATCATTGGGTACTTTAAATGATGTTAAAAAATGTACCACATAACAGTGCATTTTAATAAGGAATTACAATCATAATGTAAAATTATGTTCAAAGTGTAAAATTCAATAAAATGGTGTTTATGAATAATAAATCAAATGAATATTATATATATTAAAAATGAATATTAGCCTCATTTAGTGGCTAATCACACCCCTCAACTTGAGTTTTGCTAGTCCCGAGAAAAATATATATCAACAATATGAAATTCAAATTCCCTTTTCCAGAAACTTTTTGTAACATCCCAAGTAAGTAATTAATAATAGATATTTTTATCTATGTCTATTAATGAATTAGATAGTGTTTTAGAGGCTTAAAATGAAAATAAATCCAATCTTAAGCATGGAATACAGTAATATTTTTAAAAGATTGTTTTACTGCCTTTTGATGGAAAACCATTTTTAAATATATCTCTTGAAAATTTTATAAGATATGTTTGTCAAAATAAACTTATTATTTATGATTGGGACATCAAAATTTACTTTGTGTGAATTTTTGGTATTTTTCTGACAATGTTCATTTTTTAATGAATAGTGAAAAATACTGCATTTTACATCAAAACTGCTTTTTAATCTAATTTATTTATATTATTAGATTATCTTTTGAATTGGTTTTAAAGTGAAATTGGAATATATTTTTACCATTTAATCCAATAGTGGTCGTTGGAATCAATTTCACTTTGAAATTGGACTTAAACTAGTGTCAATCTTTTGATACTTATTGTTTCATAAAAAACACGCTATTTGTCATGACAGCGGGAATTAGTTATTAAATTAATTAATTCATCTTATATGTTTTGAATTTTGTAAAATAGACATCATTTTTTAATTCGGAATATCAAATATAGCTTAGGGTGAGGTTTTGGTATTTTTCTGAAAAACTTCAATTTTTGATGAATAGTGAAACCACTAAGTGGTAGTTAACGAAACTGATTTTTCGTTTAAATGAAACTTTGCCACTTCTGTGATTTGATTTTCAAAAATCCGACATACATGGTTTTCATTAAGAAGTAAAATGTGGTTCAATGAGATTAAAATACTTTTTTGGTGAATAGTAACTTTTAAGTTCTTAATCGCGATTAGTGGTAATTAGTGTAGTTTAAGATAAAAATAATGTTTTAATAATATGAGATGATCTTGAAACATGTCCTACCCTCATTGGATGTGTCATGGACGACCATGAAAACCCATGGGTCTACTTGGGGACCCCATGGAGCCACTTTGGTTGGGAAATGACATAAATAACTTTTTATTTAATGTTAAAGTAAAAATGACACAAACATGAGATGTTTTACTAAATTTTTTTTTACATGGGGTTACACAAGTCAGATTTTTGATTATAAATAGTCATTGGAATGCTAAAACGGTTTCCTACATCATAGTATTTTTTTATCATTTTTAGAAATTAAATTTATTAAATTATTTATGACATCATGATGATGCAGCGATGGCCTCGTTATTTAACGATTTAAATAAAATGGAAAGATAATTTAATATCTAAGAACTAAACAAGTCCAAAACCTATTGTATGAGTGGATTTCGAACCCTTATCACCTTATACTATAATTATATCAATGTGGGACCTCTTAAATCCGAATACCATTTTAAAATAAAGTGACTTTTATTTACTTTCCAAGAGTGCCCCTCCTCTCCTCTTATAAAAGGCCCCCACCTCTACCTCCTTACCCACACTCTCAAAGCCTTTGGCTCGGACAAACCCAACCCATTTTGTCTCTCCACATCCCTGTCTTACTCCTTGAAGCCTCACTTTGGGCAGAAGTCTTCCCAAAAAAGGCTTTGATCTCAAACCAAAGGGAGTTACCCGATTTTAAGGTAATGTCTTCACTTGAGTCCTTCTGTATTATTTTGCTTCTCCAACCCCCTAAACTCTTTTTATTCATTTATTTTGTAACTAATACAGTATATTAAATATACTAGGATGTTGTTATAAGAAGGATTCAAGCTACACTTACACACACCTACATCTAATGGTTAAAGGACATACTGTTTCCGTGGATGGTGAATTTATGCCTCCCGAAACGATGATTGTTCAACATTATTTTAACACCTTCAAAGATGGACATTAAGATGTAACTATATTTATATATGATATATAATATGTTTATGTTTTCCTTAAGCTTCTGTATTTTTCTTTTTGGGAATACCTTTATGGTTTCCATTATGGGTAAACGTGATATCTTCATTTAAGGAAGTGCGGACTACCGCCCCCTCAAAGTGATTTGATTCATTAAATATCATATGTGGGACGTATAAAGGATGGAACTATGATATTATATATGATATTATACTGGAATTATAATATACCTTTATATCATTCTGATTCCATTCTATAAAATACGAAATACAAATGAAAGTAGCGTTCATGCGTACGTACGACTTACCGTCTCCATGAATGGTGCATTTCATTTCTTACCTCTAAATGATTATGTAATATTATAAATGAATGCATGTACTGGATACATATGACATATATGATATCTACATCATGAATACCATTCTGGATATAATGGATACATGAACAACTTGTAATTATAAAGGGCTTATTTTTGACTCAAGTACTAATGATCGTTAAAACGACTGTTATTAACTTAAATAATTACATAGTATTCATGTCATGGAAATAAGTGATATAAAAGGAATAATGAACTTGAAAAAGGTTCATAAACAAGTAGAAATTAAATCAAGTTTATTATTCATGAGATTAAAGAACGACCGAGTCAAGTCAGACCCGAGGTATGGGACTTCGTCTCAATCTCCTTTCATTGAGGCATATTTTGTTTTATACACAACCTTATTTTATATGATGTATAAACCCCTTTGACTTGTATGTTTATTAAAAAGGATTTTTTTTTATACGAAGCGTTTACTAAACTATAAAAGGGAATGTTTTTGTCATACGTATGTGGCGACAATGACTTCTCCGCCGCCGTGACCATTATTTGAGTTTCGGCTTCCTCTACAAGCCATACCTTTTTTTAAAAAAGAAAAATAAATACCATGTTTTACTTTTCATTTATTTTGGTATTGAAAATTGTTTTCATAATGTTTTTATATCAATGTGTTGTATTGATATCTTGTGATTGAAAGTTGGAAATGTTATGTTTCCTTTATGCATGTTTTATGTGATACGATTATGTTGAGGTTCTTGGGCATTATTATGAAGATGGGTGGTTCTGTGATAGACTAAGGGTGGGTGAGCCCGATATATCTCTCTAATGCATTGGGTAACGCGAAGGAGTGACATGTTATGGTTTCTCCAAAGAGATTTAGGGAATATACTGTGATGGGTATTCCAAACGTAACCAAGAGGGTTACTCCCTACGTAAGAATGTTATGAATGCCTCAAGTTACCTTTTTGTCTTATGATTTATATTATTTATTCATGATTTGATGAGGTATGTTAAATTGCTTATGTTTTATGGGTAAAGTATGATTTCATTCTTATGTATATATGTACCCATGTTTCCTTTCCATATTTTTATATCCCTTACTGATCTTTTTATGCTCATCCCAAGTTTTTTTGAAATGTTTTTCACAAGTCAAGGGAAAGGTACATGATATGATGATAGTGTCAAGGAAGTGTCAAGAAAGAATCCATGTTTTATTTTAAATATGTTTCCATTGATGGGAAAGAAGAATAATATCTTTATGTAACCACTTTGTTTATATGTGGAATGTAATGAATGTTTTATGATCTAATTCTCTAAAACTCTAAACCCGAAAAGATCCTCAATGTGTAATCTTGTAATAACTCAAGATTAAGTAAGGTTTAAGGTTGGGGCCTTATAGTTGGTATCAGAGGTCAGTTTAGATAACTTTAGGAGTTAGAATTCTATTAAATTTTTATACAAAAATATTTTTTTATGGTCAAATTGAAGTTATATAGAATTTGAAGATTACCATGTTGCTTCATCTAAGACATGTTTGTTCAGAATGGTTTTCCACAGAGGAAACAGGGAAGCAGTGCTAGGAAGGCATATAGAAGGAAATAACCTTCCGAATCAGCATCCTGAGATGGTCGGAATTGGAACTGAACAGTTTGTTGTAGTAATGGCGCAGTTGACTCAAGCAATAAATGGTGGTGGTATCCATGCACGAGATCAGCCAGATCAACCGCAGAGGAACATGTCAGTGGTGGAACATTTCATGAGGAAACATCCCCCATCATCCAGAGGATCATCTGACCCTGTGCTAGCTGAAGGGTGGATTAAAGCACTGGAGAATATTTTCGATGTCATGGGGTGTTCAGACAATCAAAAGTTCAGTCTTGCTATTTACCTTTTGGAGGCTGAAGCAGATCAGTGGTGGTCTATGGTTAAAAATATCAGGGACGCTGATGAGATTTATGCTCTTGACTGGGATGAATTCAAAGGTATGTTTCTTGAGAAGTGTTTTCCTAAGGCTGTTAGACTTAGTATGGAAAAGATATTCTTGGAATTGAGGCAAGAGGAAGACTCAGTGGCTACCTATGAAGAAAGGTTCACTCGATTGGTAAGGTATGCTCCAATATTTATCCGAGACCTGATAGTAAAATAAATTGTTTTTACTCAGGATTAAAGCCAAAATATCAAAGGGAATTAGCTTCTCGTGAGTTTAAAAGTTTTGAAAATCTTGTTCGATGTGCTGAGAAGGTGGAAATGGAGTTTTCCAATGATCAAGTGTTTTATAACAACCAACAGAAGAAGAGACTGAGGTGGCAGGAGAAAGGTAAGAATTCTTCAAAAAAGTCTGATGGTAAGAAAACTAAGTTTCCAGTTTGTGATAAATGTGGCAAAAGGCATGCTGGGGAATGTCTTCTGAATTCTGGAAAGTGCTACCGATGTGGTATGATGGGACATAACGCTCATGATTGCACTGAAAAAGATCAGGGAGATGGTAAGAAAAATTTTTATTTACAGTTAGTGAAGTGTTATAAGTGCAATGAGATGGGTCACTATGAAAACGAGTGTCCGACAAAGAGCTTGAGTGATGGGAAGCAGTTAGACTACAAGCATAAAGGGGTGGTGAAATCCTTTGAAACTACTTCAGCAGATGTCGGGCCATCAAATGAAGTTGTATCAGCTCCAGGGAGCTCAGTATTTTTCAAAGATTGACTTGAGATCGGGGTACCATCAACTGAAGGTAAAGGAAGCATATGTTCCGAAGACCGCGTTCCGTACAAGATATGGCCATTATGAATTTGTAGTAATGCCTTTTGGGCTAACAAATGCACCTACTGTATTCATGGACTTAATGAATAAAATTTTCCATGAGTTCTTGGATAAGTTTGTTGTGGTTTTCTTTGATGATATTTTGGTGTTTTCTAAAAGTAAAGGGGAGCATGAAAGACATTTAAGGGTTATCTTGCAAACCTTAAATGAAAAGAAATTGTATGGGAAATTCAGCAAGTGTGAGTTTTGGTTGCAACAAATTTCATTCCCTGGTCACATTGTTTCTAAAGATGGGATAACAGTTGATCCTGCAAAAACAAAAGTTGTGGAAGACTGGCCAAGACCCACAAATGTAACAGAGATTCGTAGTTTCCTTGGTTTGGCAGGCTATTACCGATGGTTTGTTAGAATTTTTTCACGGTTATCTAGTCCAATGACTAAGCTAACTCGGAAAGGTGTTAAGTTTATCTGGACAAAAGAATGTGACGATTGTTTTCAGGAATTGAAAAGAAGATTGGTGAATGCTCCAGTTTTGGCACTTCCTTCCAGGAATGGTGAGTTTGTTATATACAGTGATGATTCATTGAAAGGACTTGGTTGCGTCCTAATGCATAATGATCAGGTAATTGCTTATGCTTCACGACAATTGAAAACTCATGAGGTAAATTACCCTACACATGATTTGGAATTAGCTGCTGTTGTTTTCGCTTAAAAAATTTGGAGGCATCATTTTTATGGAGTGAAGTGTGAAATATATACTGATCACAAAAGTTTAAAGTATATATTCACTCAGAAAGAGTTAAACATGAGACAGATGAGATGGATTGAATTAATCAAGGATTATGATTGAACAATTCATTACCATCCGGGAAAAGCAAATAAAGTGGCTGATGCTTTGAGTCGAAAAATTAATGCTTCATTAACAATGTTGCGTTTGGAACGTGATCCTTTGGTTAAGGATTTGATGAACTTTGGCATAGAAGTTGTTGGTGCAGGATGTTCTTCTGTTTTGTTTCAGGTGTCAGTGAGATCTTCTCTATCAGACAGAATCAAGAAAGCACAGAAGCAAGACAGTGAGTTTCAGAAAAAGGTAGAGTTGGTTCAGAAAGGTAAGTTTCATGAATTCAACATTGATAATGATTGTGTTTTGAGATTTGGGAATAGATTGTGTGTTCCTTGTGATTCACAGTTGAACAGAGAGTTGTTATGTGAAGCTCATAGTTCTCTATTTTCATTTCATCTTGGCATTACTAAGATTTACATAGATCTGCGGGAGTATTACTGGTGGGATGGAATGAAAAGAGATATTGATGATTTTACTATGAAGTGTTTGACATGTCAATAGGTTAAAGCAGAGCGGTAGTTACCGAAAGGGATGCTTCAGCCTTTACCAGTGCCAGGGTGGAAATGGGAGAATATATCCATGGATTTTGTTGTGGGATTACCAAAGACATCTCGAGGTAATAATGCAATCTGGGTTATTGTTGATCTCTTGGCTAAATCTCCCCATTTCCTTGCTATACGAGATACTTTTTCCCTAGATCAACTTTCCCATTTGTATCTTAAAGAGATAGTCAGGTTACATGGAGTTACTATCTCCATTGTATCTGATCGTGATCTCAGGTTCACATCTAACTTTTGGAAAGGCCTTTAGAAGTCGTTGGGTACTGAATTAAATTTTAGTACAACATTTCATCCTCAATCAGATGGGAAGTCAGAACGAAAAATTCAGACCCTGGAGGATATGCTACGAGATTGTTCTATGGATTATCAGGGAAGTTGTGACCAACATATTTCTTTGGTTGAGTTTTCTTATAATAACAGTTTTCATTCCAGTATACAGATGGAACCATTTCAGGCATTATATGGGAAGCGGTGTCGAACTCCAGCTTTCTGGGATGAAGTGGGTGAAAGGAAGTTGATGGGACCAGAATTGGTAGAAGAGTTGGCAGAAAAAGTTCAGATGATACAGAAACACATGAGAACAGCTCAGAGCAGGCAGAAGTGTAATGCGGACAACAGGAGGAAGGATCTATCTTTTGAGGTAGGTGATCATGTTTTTCTCAAGGTCTCACCATGGAAAAGTGTGATGCGATTTGGTAAGAAAGGAAAGATGAGTCCAAAGTTCATTGGACCATATGAAATTTTAGAGAGAGTTGGATCAGTTGCATATCGAGTGGATTTACCTCCGAGTTTATCTCAGGTACACAATGTTCTTCATGTTTCGATGTTGAGAAAGTATATGCCAGATCCATCTCATGTTTTGAGTCCAGAGGTAGTTCAGCTGGAAGAGAACCTATCTTATGAGGAACAACCGGTCCAGATTCTTGACCACAGGGAGAAACTGTTACGAAATAAGGTGATTAATCAGGTAATGGTTTTGTGGAAAAACCACATGATGGAAGAGGCAACATGGGAATCTGAAAATGCAATGAGGGATAACTACCCCCATTTATTCGATAAGTAAATAAATTGCGGGGACGCAATTTTCTAAAGGAGGGAAGGATGTAACATCCCAAGTAAGTAATGAATAATAGATATTTTTATCTATGTCCATTAATGAATTAGATAGTGTTTTAGAGTCTTAAAATGAAAATAAATCCAATCTTAAGCATGGAATACACTAATATTTTTAACAGATTGTTTTACTGCCTTTTGATGGAAAACCTTTTTTAAATATATCTTTTGACAATTTTATAAGCTATGTTTGTCAAAATAAAATTATTATTTATGATTGGGACATCAAAATTTACTTTTTGTGAATTTCTGGTATTTTTCTGACATTGTTCATTTTTTAATGAATAGTGAAAAATACTGCATTTTACATCAAAACTGATTTTTAATCTAATTTATTTATATGATTATATTATCTTTTGAATTGGTTTCAAAGTGAAATTAGAATATATTTTTACCATTTAATCCAATAGTGGTCGTTGGAATCAATTTCACTTTGAAATTGGACTTAAACTAGGGTCAATCTTTTGATACTTATTGTTTCATAAAAAACACGCTATTTGTCATGAGAGCGGAAATTAGTTATTAAATTAATTAATTCATCTTATATGATTTGAATTTTGTAAAATAGACATCATTTTTGAATTTGGAATATCGAATATAGCTTAGGGTGATGTTTTGGTATTTTTCTGAAAAACATCAATTTTTGATGAATAGTGAAACCACTAAGTGGTAGTTAAAGAAACTGATTTTTCGTTTAAATGAAACTTTGCCACATCTGTGATTTGATTTTCAAAAATCTGACATACATGGTTTTCATTAATAATTAAAATGTGGTTCAATGAGATTAAAATAATTTTTTTGGTGAATAGTAACTTTTAAGTTTTAATCGCGATTAGTGGTAATTAGTGTAGTTTAAGGTAAAAATAATGTATTAATAAAATGAGATGAGCTTTACACATGTCCTAACCTCACTGGATGTGTCATGGCCGACCAAGACAATCCATGGGTCAACTTGGGGACCCCATGGAGCCACTTTGGTTGGGAAATGACATAAATAACTTTTTATTTAATGTTAATGTAAAAATGACACAAACATGAAATGTTTTACTAAAACAATTTTTACATGGGGTTATACAAGTCATATTTTTGATTAAAAATAGTAATTGGAAAGATAAAAATATTTCCTACATCATTGTATTTTTTTCTAATTTTTAGACATTAACTTTATTAAATTATTTATGACATCATGATGATGCAGCGATGACCTCATTATTTAACGATTTAAATAAAATGGAAAGATAATGTAATATCTAAGACCTACACATGTCCAAAACCTATTGGATGAGTGGATTTATAACCCTTATCAACTTATCCTCGAATTATATCAATGTGGGACCTCTTAAATCCGAATACCATTTTAAAATAAAGTGACCTTTCTTTACTTTCCAAGAGTGCCCATCCTCTCCTCTTATAAAAGGACCCCACCTCTACCTCCTTACCCACACTATCAAAGCCTTTGGCTCGGCCAAACCCTGCCCATTTTGTCTCTCCACATCCCTCTCGTACACATTGAAGCCTCACTTTGGGAAGAAGTCCTCCCAATGAAGCCGTTGAGCTCAAACCCAAGGGAGTTACCCGATTTTAAGGTAATGTCTTCACATGAGTCCTTTTGTTTTATTTTGCTTCTCCAACCCCCTAAACTCTTTTTATTAATTTCTTTTGTAACAAATCCAGTATCTTCAATATACTAGTATGTTTTTATAAGAAGGATTAGAGCTACACTTACACACACCTACATCTAATGGTTAAAGGACATACAATTTCTGTGGATGGTGAATTTATGCCTCCCGAAACGATGATTGTTCAACATTCTTTTAACACCTTCAAAGGTGGCCATTAAGATGTCACTATATTTATATATGATATATAATATGTTTATGTTTTCCTTAAGCTTCTGTATTTTTCATTTTCGGCATACCTTTATGGTTTCCATTATGGGTAAACGTGATATCTTCATTTAAGAAAGTGCAGACTACCGCCCCCTCAAAGTGATTTGATTCGTTAAATATCATATGTGGGACGTATAAAGTATGGAACTATGATATTATATATGATATTATACAGGAATTATAATATACCTTTATATAATTATTATTCCATTCTATAAAATACGAAATACAAATGAAAGTAGCGTTCATGCGTACGTACGACTTACCGTCTCCGTGAACGGTGGATTTCATTTCATACCTCTAAATGATTATGTAATATTATAAATGCATGCATGTACCGAATATATAATAAATATATGATATCTACATCATGAATACCATTCTGTATATAGTGGATACATGAACAACTTGTAATTATAAAGGGCTTTTTTTGACTCAAGTTCCAATGATCGTTAAAACGACCGTTATTAACTTAAATAATTACATAGTGTTCATGACATGGAAATAAGTGATATAAAAGGAATAATGAACTTGAAAAATGTTCTTAAACAAGTATAAATTAACTCAAGTTTATTATTCAGGAGATTAAAGAACGACCGAGTCAAGTCGGACCCGAGGTATGGGACTTCGTCTCAATCTCCTTTCATTGAGGCATATTTTGTTTTATACACAACCTTCTTTTATACGGTGTATAAACCCCTTTTACTTTTAAGTTTATTCAAAAGGAATCTTTTTTATACGAAGCGTTTACTAAATGAAAAAAGGGAATGTTTTTGTCGTACGTATGCGGCGACAACGACTTCTCCGCTGCCGTGACCATTATTTGATTTTCGGCTTCCACTACAAGCCATACCTTAAAAAAAAGAAAAATAAATACCATGATTTACTTTTCTTTTATTTTGGTATTGAAAATTGTTTTCATAATGTTTTTATATCAATGTTTTGTATTGATATCATGTGATTGAAAGGTGGAAATGTTATGTTTCCTTTATGCATGTTTTATGTGATACGATTATGTTGAGGTTCTTGGGAATTATTATGAAGACGGGTGGTTCCGTGATAGACTAAGGGCGGGTGAGCCCGATATAGCTCTTCAATGCATTGGGTAACGCGAAGGAGTGAAACGTTAAGGTTTCTCCGAAGAGATTTAGGGAATATACTATGATGGGTATTCCACACGTAACCAAGAGGGTTACTCCCTACGTAAGAATGTTATGAATGCCTCAAGTTACCTTTATGTCTTATGATTTCTATGATTTATTCATGATTTGATGAGGTATGTTAAAGTGCTTATGTTTTATGGGTAAAGCATGATTTCATTCTTATGTATATATGTACCCATGTTTCCTTTCCATATTTTTATATCCCTTACTGAGCTTTTTATGCTCATCCCAAGTTTTTTTGAAATGTTTTTCACAGGTCAAGGGAAAGGTACATGATATGATGATAGTGTCAAAGAAGCGTTAAGAAAGAATCCATGTTTTATTTTAAATATGTTTCCATTGATGGGAAAAAAGAATACTATCTTTATGTAACCACTTTGTTTATATGTGGAATGTAATGCAAGTTTTATGATCTAATTCTCTAAAACTCTAAACCCGAAAAGATCCTCAATGTGTAATCTTGTAATAACTCAAGATTAAGTAAGGTTTAAGGTTGGATCCTTATACATTTTAATACACAATGATCACCAGAACCATTATACCAATTAATAATGAAACCCATAAAAATATTTTAATACATGATAGTTTCATAATCAAATTCCAATCCCAAGCCCATTCGTTTGTTCAAATTTATTACCATATTTCATCCAATATCAATTAAGTATGAGGATGTGTTGTGTATCACAATAGACATGGGGGTTCATCTTTATCGAAGGGGGAAATGACGAAAGATCTAGGTGGAATGAAATTTCAATATTAAGATGAGTATTCAGTTTTTTTTATTGAATTATATTTTTTTTGTTTTTTGTTTTTTTTTTGTTTTGGAAATTTTTCCATTGTAATTGAAATTGCACTCAAAAGAGTCAACCCCTATAGAGAGACTTTGCCGATGAATCCCAAGATCAAAGACATTAGGGCACCAAGTGAATCCCACATACTCAGGCATCATCTCGTGTTAACTCAGTCAAAAAAAAAATCAATTTACAAAAAATAGAGATAAAATTACGAACTCTACGCCAGACAACTATGGAGTCACGATCCCCAAGAGCCGAAAGCCACACATTAGGTCATTTCATTTCTCTACACGCAAATTTATATTTTTGGATTTTTTATTGAATAATCATATTAAAACTAAAATGATCACCAAACCTAGGCTATTTATTTGGGGGAACCCATGAACTCATACTAATACCCCACTATCCAAACGACGTGCATTCTGATCTTTTTTTATTTGGATGAAAATATAAACCATGAACTATCACATCGGACAACCACACTTTCCAAAATCTATGATCATGAAATTATACAAGGATTAAAATCAGTATCAGGGAATGATAAATTATTTGATATTCAGTTACAATTTTTTCAGTGTGTAATATCATGTTCAATGTTAATGGAATTTTTCTTTCTATATGCACACATTTTTTTTCAAATCAGTTTTTTTCACAAAAGAATTTTTTTTATTTCATTTCCCCCACCAATATAAATACAACTATCCCGAGTGTTTAAAGAAATGAAAATTTATAAGTATTAGAGAAAAATAAGGGAAGTTCAAAAATGAAATTGAAATATGATGATCTTGGAAGGAAGTCACCTTGTGGTTGAATATGAAATTCTTGTTGCTCCATTTTAATCCCCTGATCTCGAGGTCACTCTGAGAATTCCCTAGTGTAGAAAAAAATAAACACAAAAACAATATATATATATATATATATAATAAATAATGTGAAATATAAGTATATATATAAAAATTATAGAATAAGGAAGCACAATATGATGTAGGTCAGTGGTAAGCGCCCCCCTGTTTCCCTTCGGTCTCGAGTTCGATTCCCCACTGCTTCACCAGTTGTGACGGGGTTTTCCCCACGACCTACGATGTGGACATTAATTATTATTATTATTATATTTTTATTTTTATTGTATTTTTATTTTAACCTAAATACACATAAAAAAATAAACTAATGATACATTTTCTTCTTTTTAAAATTCTGGGTAAGGTATTACTCAAGGATCACACCACATGACACAGATGAATATGGTGCTCCCATTTCATAGACATCCACACTCATAATATAAGAATAGGTCAAAAATCTATTTTTTAAATATCAAAATGATTAATTATTCCTATTTTAAAAATAATGATGATTCAAAAAAGACTGGAAACATGAAAACCATTTGTTGCCTCCCATGCAGCACTTTCTTTAACATCATTTGCCCGACATGGACCCCTAATTCATTAATTATTTGCGTCATCTAAGGTAGGTTCACACAATTCTTCATAAACTTCATGTTTTTGGAATGGTTCTATGAATGGTTTGACTCTATGACCATTAACATTAAATGTTTGACCATTGGTGGGATCATGAATTTCAACAGCCCCATGGGGGTACACCTTATGCACTATGTATGGACCTGACCATCTAGACCTCAACATTCCTGGGTGGAAATGAAGTTTAGAACTATAACAAAGAATAGGATTACCCAGTTCAATGTGTTTGGTTTTAATATTTCAATATTGGTAGGCATGTACTTTAGATTTATTGATTCTTGAATTTTCATAAGCCTCCATCCAAATTTCGTCATGTTCATTGAGATCTAATTTCCTTTTTGTTTCAGCTACTCAGAGGTCATAATTCATTTACTTAATATCCCAAAAATCCTTATGTTCAATCTCCACTAGAAAATGGCATGCTTTACCATAAACCCAACTATATGGAGACATTCCTAAAATGGTTTTATATGCGGTTCAATAGGCCCAATCAGAATCTAAGAGTTTTCTTGACCAATTATTCCTTGATGGTTTAAAAGTTTTCTCAAGAATTTGATTAATTTATCGATTGTCTAACATAGCTTGACCTTTGGTTTTTGGAAGGTACGTAGTGTACAATTTATGAGAAATTGTATACTTGTCCATGTGTGATGAGAATGGACCATTGCAAATATGTGTTCCACGATCACTAATGATAGCCCTAGGAATTACAAATCTAGAGAAGATGTTTTCTTTTAAGAATATAATCATAGTTTGATGATCATTGGATTTTGTGGGAATGACATCAACCCATTTTGAGACATAATCAATTGTTAAGATAATGTAAAGATATCTCCTAGAGTTTGGGAAGGGACCCATGAAATAAATTCCCCAAAAGTCAAAGATTTAAACCACTAAGATGGGAGTGACTGGAATTTGATTCTTTTTTGTAATGGACCGTACTTTTTGACACCTAGGACAGCTTTGAAAAAACGTGTAGGAGTCCCTTGAGAGGGTGGTCCAGAAGATACCAGACTGAAGAAACTTATCAGACATTTTCTGAGAGGAAAAGTGACCTCCACATGCCTCACTATGATAGAATTTAGGGATGGACTCTTGTTCTGATTTTGAGAGACATCTCCTAATTACATGTTAAGGGAAGAACTTATAGAGGTATGTATCATCAAATATATAGTTCCTAACATCATAAAGGAATTTACTTCGAGCTTGAGTCCCTAATAATTTTGGAATTACTCTTGTAACTAAGAAGTTGGCTTTGTCAGCATACGAATGGAAGCCACTCACAGAGTATAGGTGTTCATCAAGAAATGAATCAGATACAGAAAGGTGACTTGAGTTGTCCTTGAATTCCATCCTTGATAGGTGACCATCTACAGCATTTTAAACACCCATTTTATCATTGATTTTGAGGTCAAATTCTTATAAGAGAAGAACCCACCTAATCAGTATAGCCTTAACATTTGTTTTTTGAAGATGTATTTTAGTACAGAATGGTCAATGAACATAGTAATGGGGGATCCTAAGAGGTAGGACCTAAACATCTCTAAGTAAAAAAATATATCAAGTTACTCATTTTTAGTGGTGGTGTAGTTGAATCGGGCATCATTTAATGATTTTCTTGCATAAGAAATGACCTAATATGGTTTATCATAATGTTTTCCTAACACAGATCCTACATCAAAGTCACTGGCATCACTCATATGTTCGAAAGGAAGGTTCCAATTTGGAGATTTCATGATGGGAGGAGTGGTGAGAGAGAATTTGAGGGTTGAGGATGAACCCTCACAACTTTCTTTCCAATCAAATGGATCATCCTTTACTAGTAGAGAACAATGGGGATGTGAGATTGAACTAAATTCCTTGAAAAATCTTCTATAGAAACCAGCATTTCCTAAGAAAACCTCAATTCCTTGATAGTTTTGGGTGATGGAAGGTGACGAATGATGTCAACCTTGGCTTTATCTACTTCAATCCCCCTTCCTGAGACCAGATGGCCTAGAATTAGTCCCTCTTTAACCATGAAATGGAATTTTTCCCAGTTTAAGAAAAGATTATTTTCTTCATATCATGATAAGACTCTCTCCACATTCCTCATCCATCCCTGAAATATATCCCCAAACACAGATAAGTCATCGATGAAGACCCCACGAAAATCCCCTACCATGTCTTAGAAGATTCCCATCATGCATCGCTAGAAGGTTCCAGGGGAATTTCATAACCTGAAAGGCATACGTTTGAAAGAAAATGTTCTAAATAGACATGTGAATGTGGTCTTCCCTTGATCCTCTAGGGAGACCTCAATTTGATTATACCCTGAGTATCCATCTAAGAAACAGTAGAAGGCATGACCTACCACTCTCTCAACGACTTGGTCAATGAATGGTAAGGGGAAATGGCCCTTCTTGGTGAATGAGTTTATCTTCCTATATTCAATTCAGACTCTCCAACCCCTACTCACCCTTGTTGGAAGAATCTCTCCATCCTTATTGGTTACCATTGTGATTCATACCTTCTAGGGAACCACTTGGATTGGGCTGACCAACTCACTCTGAGCTATGAGATATATGATACCATATTTTAACAATTTTAGATTTTCTTTTCTCAAAACTTCCATGATGTTAGGATTGAGTCTCCAGTGTGGTTAACAACATTGCTTTGAATTAGATTCTAGAATAATCCTATGAGTCCTAATAAGTGGGATAATCACAGGAATATAAGACAGTTTCCAAGAAAATGGTTTTATTATGTTTCCAAAGGACATCTAGAAGCATCCGGTCATTATTCTCTTCAAGTGAAGAAGAAATGACAATAAGATGTGTTTTATTGTCCCCTAGGAAAGCATAATTGAGTGCAGTAGGATGTTCCTTCAATTAAAGATCAGGTTGGTTAGGAATTTCAGCAGATGATTGGGACATTGGATCAAGATCAATTTTTTTCTAGGGTTTTAGATATGACTGATTTCCCACATGTAGAAGTTTCATCTACTATATTGGATTGATCAGATTTAGGTAAGGATGTTTGATTGGTCTCCATGAAAGTGGTTTCCGGAATGGTTTCACTGATTTTTGGACCCAAGACTTCATCATAAGAGCAATTTGAAAATTATTCAAGCCAAGGAGATAAACTTCCTTCATGTGGACAAAGGAAATCAATCTCATCCTGACTTAAAAATCCATAAAATATTCCTTGATGTTCTATGGATTCATTATCAATGCATTCTATCTAGTTTACTTCATGAATTTCCTCGTCATCCCCTATTTGTGAGCTTGCATTATAGATGTTCACGTCTAGACTCATGTTTCCAAATGGTGATGGTCATGTTCCCATTTTGGACTCGGATAACAGAGTTGATTGTTGTAAGGAAGGGATGACCAAGTATGAATGGGGTTTGTTCCTTATTTCCTATGTTTGGATGGTTGTCAAGGACAATGAAGTCAGCAGGTTAGATGAAGTTTTCAACCTTTACCAGAACGTCCTTTAAAATACCCTTTGGAACCCAAATTCTACGATCCGAAAGTTGAAGTGTGATAGATGTGGGTTGGAGCACTTTTAGGCCTAACAAGCAGTACACAACATAGGGGATGAGATTGAAACTAGCACCTAGGTCACACAAGGGCTTGACGATATTTCTCTTTCTTAGTTCAACATTGATGTAAGGGTAACCCGTGTCTTTCAACATTGGAGGAATGGTCCCTTTAATGGTGGTACTCACATTAGCAGCCAAAATGACTTGGTTTTTATGTGAAAATTTTCTTTTAAAAGTGCAAATGTCCTTAAAGTACTTTGAGTAGGATGATATGGTTTATATTTCATCGATAAGGGGAATGTTCGACATGACTTGTGAGAATATTTCCCTCAATGTTTCACTCAGTTCAGGCTTGGTTTTCCCCCTCATGCATTGAGGAAATGGTGCAGGTTGTTGGTTTGTTTGTTGAAGAGTTTTTTCATTCACATTGTTATCTGTTACCTTAGTTTTATCTTGTGGTTTATTTTAATTTTCATTAGAGTTTGAATATTTACATGGTTACTGAATGATTTTTTCAGGTTTCCCAATTGATTTCCCACTTCTTAAAACAGTCACAACCTTTAGTTGTTCATGAGTTGTTTGAGTACAACTTGACTCTCCTCATAAAGCTAAGGATGGTACCACCAAAGTAGGCATGGGTTCCTTTCAAGTTTTGATGGTTTGAATTTCTTGTTTTATGGATGATACTTCCATGTTCATCCTTTCCATTTATATGCAAAGTTTTTCTAGTATGCTTTGTGGAATAGTTTGGGTTGGTGCTTGAGAAGATTTGTTTATCCCAGGGGGAAATTTTGGAGGTGGGATGGTCTGCTGAAAATGGACCAGTGGCTATTGTTATTGGATAGGTTGGTTTGGTAACTAGTCATGGGTTTGGTAGTTCTGATGGGGGTAAGGATTTTGTCCCTGTGGCTGGCTAGGTTGTTGGTTATCTTTCCAGCTAAAGCCTAGGTGGTCATTATACCACGAGTTGAAGGTGTTTGGGTATTGAGGCTTTTGAATGTTAAAAGCATTTACTTCCGCTGGGGGTACCCCAAAAAGAGTATCCTTGATGGATGTAATGGTTGGCAATTTGTCTATCTTATGGTCATGTTTGTCACAAATTGTGAAAATTGGGTCTACAGTTTGGATTTCATGGACTTTCCTAAGGTCTATCTATTCAACCTTCCTAGAGAGTGCTATGAGTTTATCCCTAAGGATTTCCTCTACTCTAAGTGTATGAATTCCAGTAGTTCTTTGTGGCTTTTCAGAATAAGGTAAATTTCCCCATGTTTGGTTATGTTCAGCAAGTATTTCTAGATACTCGTAAGAATTATTTGGGGTTTTGTTTTTAATGGTACCATTACCCATCATGTCAATGAATTGTTTTTTCCCCGGACCCAACCCTTCATAGAAAATTCTCAATTATTTATAAATAGAAAAACAATGGTGTGGAACCATGTTTAGAGTATCTTTGAACCTCTCCAATATTTCATAGAATGACTGTCCCTCTTTTTCAAAAAACATTTAGATGCTCTTTTTAAGTGAAATTGTTTTGTGTTGGGGAAAGTATTTTTTGTACAATTCTCTCTGTGGTTGGTCCCAAGAGTTTATGGCTGATGTTTTAAAATTCTTTAGACAATTTTTAGCTCGATCCATTAATTTAAAAGGAAATAAACTCATCTTAGCTGATTCTAGTTGATGTGAGGGACATATGGTTTCTACAATGTCATTCAATTCCTTAACGTAAAGGTAGGGCATATCAGACTCCATTCCATGGAATGTGGGAAGGTGGTTTAGGACAAGGGGTTTAAAGATGTAGTTGGAATCTCCTAGGGAATTGATTCTAATGCACGAGGGGGAATTGTTCCAGGAAGATGTGAGGTAGTCATTCATGGTTTGATCAACAACATTCCCCACGTTTGGGGCTGCCTCATTTGGGTTTCCATTTTGATTCCCAACCGGGTTTATGAGTTGGTTTCTTTGAATAGCTTCCATTGCAATAGGCTCAAATTTTGACCCTAGAGTATTAGGAAGATTAGGATCTAATGGAAAGAGTTCCCTTGGTGTACTTGACTCCCCAAACCAAGGTCAATCCACCCTAACTAGACGGTTTTATTGATAGAGGATGTAGGGAGACATGCGCCAAAAGAAAAAAAAAGAAAGGGATGAGATAAGAGAATTTGGAAGAGAGAAGAAGAAATGGGGGATAATAGAATGGGTGTTTAGATGATTTACTTGGGTCCCTAGAAACAACACCAAAATTTTATTAATGCTCAAATTTACCCAAGATATGAAGGTAGAACGTACCTTGTATTTTAGCTTGGGTTGGTGAATCCTCAGAGACCTATGAAGTAACCTATTAACATGTAAATTATATGGAATGTTTTTGTCTATGAAGTGGCCAACATGGGTTAATTTTATATGGGTTTATAGGATAACTAACATATTTAAGAGAATTCAATTTAAAATAATGAGTTGATCCTAGGTTATCACTCTGGGTGTATTGGATGAAATTATTTTTCATCTATTTAAATTTCTAATATATTAGATGGGTTCATTTGTGAAGATCAAATAACATCCTATCATATTGGTTTAATAACTATACACACGAATACTAATCACCTATTCACTTGAAGGATAATTTTTTTGAGCACATCAAGGTAAAGGTTCGTATTAGTACTTGAAGTGCGTGTGAACTTAAATTCAACAAGGACGATGGAGTATAAAAATCATCAAATAAAAATCTCAATTAAAAGAAGTGATTAGACATTAAAGGGGTGATAAATAAAATCCAATCTAGCACCTTTCTACTCCCTTGGATCAACCCATAAGTGGGTTAGCCCTCCATTTATGCTATGGTTTCAATGGAAGCGGGAAGTAGACTCATGGGGGAGGAGTTGAAGAAGTAAAGAAAACAATAAAAAGAAAATTATCACTCCACCATAGTGTGAATAATTCACAAGATTTGGTGTGAATAAATTTACACCTTGAAGAAACGGTTTCAAAGTGAGATTTATATGAACAAAATAATAGTATAAGAAGAGCTTTTAGTAAGAAACTAGGATGAATTAAAACAACTTACATGTGAAAGACAAACTTGAGATGACAAAATCGCAGCATAGTATTACAATGAAAGAAAGCTCAAAATATGTAAATCTCCTCCACCACCACTTCCTTAAATAGGAAATTTGGGATCCTTGGGTCGAGTCTCCAATAGTACAAAGAATCCAAGGTGATTATGGTAGGCCTAGGACGGTGGGAATATGGTGGAACTTGTACTTTTCTACACTTGACCTGAGGTGGTAGCCATCTTTCATCCACCGAACAGACGTGCTGGCATCCATCTTTCATCCAATGAACAGACGCACTTGTAAGACCTTATAGATTCCCGAATTAGAGTAGGCCATAGCATAGGGAATTGGAGCCCTGAATGTTTCATAACTGCCTGTACAAATTGGTCCCATTTGTAGTTGTGTATTTCGAGATATGATCATATTGGTAGGATTTGTTTCTAGGCTATAGAATCTGGACCATAATTTTATCTCCATATTGGGCCGCCTTAATGAAAACCATGTAGGCCCAATTAGCACTATATCCTGAAAATTTATTTGTTCTTATACATGTCTTTTAAAATAACACAAAATTTGGGCTTCATTGGGACTTTATGTTGGGCCCCACATTCTCATTAGTTGGCTGGTGTCCAATCTGACTTCTCCAGAATTGTTTCCTTTCATAACAAAATATCCCCATCTCTTCAATGAATTCTCCATTTATGCCTGAATGAAACATGTTCATATTGAAGCTTAGATCAATTTTTCAAAATATAAAATTAAAATATGGATAATTACATTCCTAAAAATTATATTAATCATTGGGCACATTAAATGATGTTAAAAAATGTACCACATAATAGTGCATTTTAAGAAGGAATTTCAATCATATTGTGATATTATGTTCAAAGTGTAAAATACACTAAAATGGTGTTTATGAATAATAAATCACAAGAATATTATATATGTTAACAATAAATATTAGCCTCATTTAGTGGGAAATTAGGCACCCCTCCAGTTGAGAGGATCTCATTCTATGTGATTAATATCTCACTCTCATGGAGATGAGCAGGCATAGAGAATGTTTGATATGGGGCACCCCATGTGTGTTTCATGGGGTGAGTCCATAGTTTAACATCATCTGTTAAGGAAGATGGTGCTTGGCAGTTTGAAATACGACATCTCGGATGAGGCGGGTTCAATCCGCTCCCCTATGACTTACATAATTTGTATTCTTTAACCCATAGTGAATAGAAGGCACCGGTAATGCCGTAGTGCAGAGGTGTTGTGGAGTGATCCACTAAGGTTCCCAAATTAGCATGGCTATGTGAAGAAAAAATAGCAGTAAACATTTCTATATGAAGAAACATAAGTCTAAGTAACCCAATGCGAAGCACTGCCCATGTGACTTTGAAATAACTTCAAGAAAACCTGGAGGGTCGTAGAAGAGAAAGGTGAAGGACCTAGGTATGTTGTGCATAAGAGAGGATCGAAAATGGTGCCTTAGGGTATGGATGAAACTTGTTGCACACAAGGAGGGATGTGTGAAAGATGAGAGGCTACATGCAAGATTGAGTGGATGCATACAAACCAGATGGATGCACATAAAATAGGTCAGAAGCAGGGGGAAATTGCATGTAAGAGGTATATTTTACATTCAAATGACTTAGGGTAAAATGAAATGGACATGGATCAACCCCAAGAGGGAGCACCTAAAGAAGGACCCTTGGGGGACCAGTCACTTTAGATCTAATACCGTGAGGCTATAGTGTTTTTCGCACGTTCGTGGAAGAGGTGCCTTTTGAATAGTAGAGTGTTGTTTCATCATCTATTACCATCGTTGAAGGGTAGGGGGTATGCTTCATTTAGAGACAAAACCCCTGGAGGCGGCACACAAGCGGGGCTATGCGCAAACGACTATTTGACATCACATTGTTTACGCACAGGTTTGTGTTCCTAGGGGAAACTTGTGGGAGAGAATCACTACTTTCACACAGATGCATTGGATTGTTTTTGAGAAGGTGGATGAAAAAGGGTCCCTTTGATATCACATTGGGCACACATAGTTTTGTGTGCCACAGGAAGGCTTGGATGCACACCTGAACTCTAGTGCTCCAGTGCCTTGGCAAGCATGAGGCAGGTCGCTGCTGAAATCTTCATTTGATGTCGCATTGGGTGTGCAAGGGTTTGTGTTTTAAGGGGACTCTTGCATGAACCCGATCATTCTTGTGCGCACCATCCTATTACATCGCAGAATTAACCATTTAGACGTAAGATGCCTTTGGTTTCTTTAATATATCCCCCACATGACCCTATCCGAATTTTGACATCGACCGACACCTGAAGGCCGTCTTCATTATGTCATCACCCTATAATAATTTCTTGTGATATCTTGGTACGAGGTCAATATTTGAGAACTACCATTCCCCTATTAGATGATCAAAGAGGGCATTGATCCTCCACAATGGATAAATTTTCATCAAGGTCACTTGATTCAAGTTTTGTTAATCTAAACATAACCTCAAGATCATGTATTCATTATTGGAAAACAAAACTAGGTATGTTCAGTGTAATACCCTGGATTTCAAAAATCCCTTACTTAGCAAGTCCTGCAACAACCCCCTCAGCTTGAAAAGCATTGTAGGATCCAATTGATATGGAGTTTTAGATATCATAGTAGTCTCATGGTGTAGATCAATGCACAAGTTCATCTCTATATGGGGAGGTAACCCTAGAACAAATTCAATAAATATGTCCTCAAAATCCTCCACCACAATAAGAAACTAAGGACCCATCTCATCCACTGCAATGTGGGTGAGGAAAGTGAACTGAAGAGTAATCGGCTCCACCCTCCAATGTGTGAGTCCATCCTATGTTGCATGCACATCCCTTCCTCCAATAAAGGATAACCTTGTTCCATCACTACAGACACACCACTTTCTACACCTAAAATAGGGAATTTGAGCATGTACTGTGGTTAACCATTCCACACAATGAATTACGTCATAAGGCCTCAATGAAGATACCAAGGGATCCCAACCGAAACTCTTATCTCAAAGAGTAAGGTCACACTATCGACACAAGTGTGTAATCATCTAATCTCCTCCCATAGGAGTCTCTAAGTGTAATTGTCAAATCCACGGTTCAACCAAAATCTTTTATCCATGAACAAGGTCCATGGAAATAAATCAATGACTAGAACCTCTATCTATCAAAACTATATCCAAGGTGGAAAAGACACAAATTTTACCTTGAATATCCCTAGAGCACCTAGGTCATAATCCTCCTTCATCTGTAGCTTTCCCCTTCCCTATCCACAAGCTCCCTAAGCCTAGAATGGACCACCTGGGGTTGGTGGGGGGTAATAGGTGAAACCTATAACCACCTACTTTATCCTTATGTCCTCCAATAACATGTTTTCCAGCCTACGAATCACCTTGCTACTGTCTCTACAACTTCCTCATCGGTCCATCCACTTTCCCTCGATCAACTGCATGATAGGCCAGGAAATCTCATGGCAGATGTCCCTTACCACCACATGTGTAACACTAACTATCCTTCAGCTGACTCAAGCTACTCTAGGAGACCTGCACCACTGACCCTACATCCTAGGATCATCCCCTAAAGCTCCTGACACTCTTGGATCCCTGTGACTATCCATGGATGCTTTCTTCTGAGGTCTCAACTAACTGATCCCCACTATAATCTCCCACTACTAGTGTGCACTATGCTAGAAAACTCTCCACTAGTAGGGAGCTCTTAATTACCCCGAGAAAAGTAGGAAGGGTAAGGGATAAAACTAATGATAGATGTCATGGTGTAATCCATTCTCAATGGTCTGAGATCATGAGTACTAGTCTGTTACTGTATCCATGTAGTATCAAAAAATATTTGTAAACCTCACTAACTACTCTTCCATGTTCATACTAAATTTCTATAGACGTAGAAGCTTCATTATGTGTACTAATCACTTCATGACCTGATATAAATACATAATTAAGAGATGTTCAAAGTATATATAGGTGATAGTAGTCTAATCATGATATTGTGTTACCAAGCTCAACCATTACCCCAAGGATCTCTAAAGAAGACTCACAGAGAGGACTGCCATTTGACCAGAAGGCATCCTTTAAGGTGGAAGACATGAGTGATTGCCACTAAACAATCCTCAGAGAACTAGGGGTACAACTCACCATGAATCCCAAGAGGTCACTACTTCTGAAAATTGTGCAACACACTCTATCTGTTTGAATCCCTAGCCCATAGTAGTAGTATTACCTACTACTCGACAGTTGGTGGAACAACTAGTAAACCACCCAAATGTGCTATCTCTAGGACATTACCTTATACCGATTCCTCTTCACTAAGAAGATATTCATCATGATCATGAAGTGGAATCTTATTTGGATATCTATGTGGAGTCATCGTAAAATAAAACCAGATGTACCACCATCAAAAGAGTATATTCTGAGTGTTTACTCAAGAATCACATGGAAAACCAAACCATTCCTCTATGTTACATGAAAAATTGTTTTCCCCCACAACCAGTGTTTTCATGTATGAGTTGAAAAGAAGGTAATCAGAGTCCTAGTGTTTGGATATGTAGGTCACTGCCCCTACACTGGTTTCCTTAGCTTGAATTATGAACTCAAAACACTCAACACTGATTCCCTTACCAAACATCATTGACTCCTCATCTTAATGTAGTACCATCCTGCCTCTAATACCACTTTGTCACGACCCTCCCTAGAGGGGGTCATGCCTTGAATCCCCCATGCCAGCCTCTAATAGGGTCAAGGAGTATGACTAGAAAGGAGTGGAATATCCCAAAAATGTGATGAATTAGCCTAAGTACCTCTATGCACACACACACAAACATCTACAAGACAGAAATACCGAAATATAAAGAAAATAAGTAAATACTACATTCCTACAAATATGATCCAACAAAAGAGTATGATAGGATGTACAAAAAAATAAATAATGATACATTTAAATCCCCCCAAATATAGTCTGTAAAAAACACCAAATAAACATGATGATGTGTTGCTTGTGTCATCTTATTCAAGGAAACTGAACACACATGTTCCCAAAAGTATACCGCATAAAACCATACTTGATCTAACCATAGGGAAATTGTCCTAGTAATGATGTCAGATGTCATAGGAGAACACCTCATATTTATGTCCTTACTAAGAACTGGCTTGTCATGGTAATCCTAGGAATTGTTCAAAGAGTCAATCATCTACAAAAGTCACGACCCATTCCATAAAATCCTATGTAGGGTCTAGTAAAACTATATTCATTTGGACACCCTGAAACCACAAATGAAACACCTCAAAATAAACACAATGAAAGAAATACCATAAAGGAAATTCCATGAAGGAAATATAATAATTTATCCATAAAGATACATTTGAATATAATATATAATATGAATATCCAGATATACTCAATCCATGTCTCACAATCTTGAGGAAATACACAACCAATTTCCAGCAAGAGGATTTTTCTCAAAGCCCCATCATTTCAGAAGAACTCACTCCTATTGAAATGATATATTCAGAGATGATCTCGAAGAGGTCTAGGTCATTTGGCCCCCAACCAAATGAGAATGTATTTTTCAAGGGAGATCATGATACTAGAGAGAGGAAATCATTCCTAAACACACTGAATAATTACACAAATCACGTCCAGATACACCGGTGGATAACATGTACCCAATCGGGATCAATTACCAACAAGCGATATCATGACTAGAATCACTATGGGATTAGATAGACCATGAATATAAACTCTTTGGGATTTCATGTACCCTACAGATGTGGTCATCTAGGTGGTGGATCAACACCCCACTCACAGAGGTTACATGATTCCACAAACTCCACTATGGGTGAAATATGATCACACTCCAGTCCTGGGGAGGGATGAATTGCTCTATTTGGGACTTGACCATTAGAGGGGATTACAATATAGTGATGTGGATGTAATAACTTAATGAACCCTAAAGGGAAGGACCAAGGGAGACTCTCTCACCCTATACTGGTCCAAACATGATACTCACCACAATATAAAAACAACTCATTTCATCGTTAGGGTCCCAGTGCTACAAATTAATCATCAAAGGGACACACCATATGAATGTTATGGGGGTTTAAAGATTCAATAGGGGTTACTAGGCCTATGGAACAACCTAACCTGACACACTAGGTCTATCCCAGACTGTTGGGTCCTTATCAGTTGGATTTGGCTACTCCACCCGATCCACTCTGCCTGGGCTACTTCGCAAGGCCCACCCCACATGGGGCTCACTGATTGGGATGCTCCACCTAGCCCGCATGGCTAGCTCCGACATAGACCATGTTTCCTGGCCTAATGACCCAATCTGACCTAGTCGATGTCCCATGGCTTGCCTAGCCCTCTCAGCCTGCTAGCCCTCCACATCTTCTTGTCCTACATGCCCTACACATCCACCACGTCTAGTTGATCTACCGTGTCCTTTGGCCATTGAACCACATGGACTATAGAAAAATTAAACATAGTTTCCACATAATTCTTACTTTTACAACCTACAATCACCATGAGACTTACTTCTTTATTTTACATAGCTTCCTCTGCCGCCGTCGGTGTTACCACCTCCGATCACCGCCGCCTCGGGCTTCCAACTCCCCAGCATCGCCTTGTAATATAGACATTCTAGACATACACCAGTGGTCCCTTCCATAGAAAACTAAACTGCCTTTGATGAAAAAATATAGAAATGATCATTAATTTAGGTTCCTCAAGTAACCATATACACTGATCGACCTCTTTTTTTAGTTTGCCTCCAATCTAGGGGTTTGATCACATTTAGATCCACCCGACAAGTCAAACCATGGTCAAAGGGGATCAAACAATGATGAATGTGATGAAATAAATAGAGAAAATCTTGAATAACAACGTGAAAAATGATATTAGAAAATTTTCATGTTGGCCTAAATCTTTTCTCATTAGACAATGAATGATGAACGATGAACAAATTAGAAAAACACCCTAAAAGAACCCTCATAATCATAACCATCCCAAAACGATCGAACCCCAAAACCATATGTTCATGGATAGAACCATTTTCATCATGATAGTCAAGAATGGGTAAATATAATAAATAAATTAACACCCAACCGGGTGTTTAGATTGATCATTGAGGAAGAACGATTGTGTTGTCGTTGTTGACGAGATCCTGCAACTCCTTCGGCATGATGATCCATAATCAGCTCGATCAGTCATCCTTTTATGAAAAAACACTCCAGAGATGGTATAAATCTATAGGGTTTGAGAATCTAACCCTAAGTAATGTATATAAATGTACATTTAAAGTGGAAACATTCTCTGTGTCAAAATAAATTTTATTTAAATTATTTAATGATGATTACGTTCTTTCTAGGGTTTACCATCGAAGACCCGCACAGACTAAAGTTAAGTCACAACTATGTGAAACAAAAAATTACAAACTCAATGGTGGTATCATATTTCCAATCTGATTCACTATTCATGAGTTATATTGATTTTAATAATAATATAATTTTAATTATTTTTTTATTTACAGTTCCGTGCATGGTGATTTTGTTTTCTACAGAATACCCATAAAGACCCATGTTAGGTCACACATAGGGTAAATACTCTTTTAAAATCCTAATTTATCCTTCATAAATATGATCCTAGTAACATTTAATAATTACTCCACTTTTTTAGGATATCCAATCACACATGCTATTAAAAGTTTGGTATTTTTCTGACAATTTTTTTGGGCTTGTCGGGCCTCAGTATCACATTCCGTATTAGTGCTTGGTATTAAAATCGTTCCATTAAATTTCTAAAAATAATACATTGACAAAATGATATTTATAGGTTTCATAATAATTACATCAAATTAATAACACATGATAGATAATGGATCTCATAAACATGTATCCCAAGAAAGGGAAATGAGTTTTATAAATACCATAAAATTAAACATAACACATTCATATAATGAATAAGAATGGAACCTTTAAACCATTTAATATAAGATAATGAGTTAAAAAAATGGATTTCATTATAGATGAAAAATAATTTTGAAATATCATACAAAAACCATTCTTGTGAAAAATATATCTTCTTCTTTGAAAAAGGATTTTTAATACATAAAACCATTTGAAATTCATTTTTTTAGAAAATAAAATGAAAATTTATTATGATGAAATGAAATATTTTTGAGAATCCCTTTCCATTGAAACATATAAAATTAACATCAAATAATTTTGAAATCATATTTATTTTAAAAAATTATTGAAACTTATAATAAAATATTGAAAATGTTTTGAAAACCATTTTATATGAAAACATAAGAATGAATCTTGGAAATGTTTCCAAACCATTTCCTTAAAAATACATTGAAAACATAAAAATAATTCATTATAAGAAAATTTTCTTGAAAATAAATTTTTAAACATTTTCATAAAATTTATCCTTTTAGGAATTCAATGGAATCATCAATGAAATAACTACGTGGAAATCCATATGCGACGTATGAGGAAGAAAGAACATTCAATTTACACTAAAAAACTTTTAGAAAAATTCCTTATTCGGAAAGAGAATAAAATATTCCATTTAAGATACTGGTAAAATAAAAAAAGTGTAAAAATTTCTTTTAATAATTTTAGTATTATAGTATAATATTCTTGGAAAGCCTTTTTATAAAACAAGCTTTTGAAGGAACATTGATTTCCGACCGAAGAGAGTGTAGTATCTCTCTTTCATAAAAACACATTCATAACTATATAATTTACCAATGAGAAGAATAATGGTACCAAAACCTGAATATATCATGAATATATATAGGAGAATAATTTCATTAATTTCACTTGAAATGGATCATACTATTTAATCAAAGGCTTCTTAAACATAAACAATCTAAAAAAAATTAAATTATTTCTATGAACTCTTACCACATGGAAAATTTGAAGCATAAATACCATGTAAGAAAATGATAGTATATTAAACATAATACATCATGATATTAATTATATTCCTGATATAAATTTTCAATGGATGTATATACACCTAATGGAAAAATATTGGGGCATAACATGGAATGTGTCTTAATGAAGGAAAATTGAGACAAAAATATTTTACTAATTTTGTATCTTTTGAAACATAACCCCCAGAGAATAAATATGATATAAAGGATATGTAAATAACCATATATATAAGTATAATAATAATTGAATAAATTTATGGTATGTATACACACTACATGAAAAGAATTTGTTGGGAACAAAGATAGTATCTCACTGAAATAAAAAATGAGATGAAATACCATTACCTAGTATCTTAACTCTTGTCATACTATTTTAAACCCCCTATATGGTGAATATAAATTTATTATAAATATATCAAAGAATCATATTTTTACTTCTAATACTGTATAGGTTTTTTATGGCTTTATATCACACTCTTGTTAAAAATTCTATGTTATGGTTTCATTTTGGGTAATATCCACTTTGATTTGTGCATGTGTCTCAATTTATTATATCTTCGGTCCCTATATTTATATAAGGATTTCCAAAATTTAATGCTTTATTTAAATATAACTTATATCCAGTATATGAGTAATATTAAACTCTATTTAAAATATTTGTTTGGAAGGGAATACACAGTTCTTGGGGATTTGTAATATAGAATGAAATAATGTATAAGACATATGTATATGTATGTATATAATAATTTTATTTCCTTGATTATATCATAGATATATCATATATATTCACTAAACATATCCTTCATAAACTCCATGTAGTGTATGAATGAATCACATCGTTTTGACAGGTGGTAGTCCACACTTCCCCTAAACGAAATTATCATATTAAACCAAAATGGAAAGTATAAATAAATATTTTATAAAATAATTTACGAAGAATAAATAAATAATAAATTTAATATATAACATATCTAAATAGAGTTTCCATTATAATTTCCTCTATGATAGATGGTAATGGAAAAAATAATCAATCACCATTTCATGAGGAAGTAGTTCGACGTACACATAAATAATATATTCATTATCCATTTGATTGAGGTGTGTGTATGTTTATGTCAATCCAATAGAATAAAAACTTACATGTATATTTAAGATTCTGGTACTATAATAAAACAATGAAATAAAGATAGTGGAGGGTGTAAGGAAAGAAAATAAATGAAAGGATCTTGAGAAGAGATATTACCACTTAATCGGGAAACTCCTTTTGGTTTGAGCCAAAATGCCTCATTCGATTGCTTTCTTCCCAAGGGGACACATATATGACTAATAGAGGGATTTTTTGGATGTTTATTGGTTAGATACTGACAAAACCTATGTGGTAGAGAGGTATGAATAAGTGATATAGTTGGTGTCCATTTATAGGGAAGGGAATAGGCACACAAGGTATTTTTTAAAACATGTTAGGTGTACCCATGATTTTACCTAAAGAAGGTAAAAAAACCCAAAAAACTCTACAATAGAAGGTTAATGGATCTATAAGTACCATATAATGTGTTTTGGACCAGTTTATAGCATGTTTTTGGTCTTAACATTAATTCTAAGTAATTTATTAATCTAATAATTCTCTTAATCATTGTAATAAATTTTAATCAATTTCAATAATAATTTTGGTAAAAAAATATGAACTTATTAGAGATTATAAAATATAATTATTCTAATTAAGGAGTTAATTTTTCCAAATTCTAATCCAATAAGTAGACTAAATTAATTTATAATTAATCACACTAACTGGACGTCACTACAGGTTTTTAATGTAAAAACATCCAATATTTTTTAAAGTTTTTGTACGCAATATCAAGGTGAAATTGATTCCAACAACTAATATTGGATTTATTTATAAAAATATTATCTAATGAATCATTTAAATAAATATAATTTTAATTTTTAATTTCTGAAATTTTTTAATGGAATAGTTGTTTTGAATTAATATCTAGTATTTTTTACTTTTCCTTTAAAAATGAAGTTTCTCAGAAAAATTGAAAATATTATACATATGATAACATTGAAATTTTAAAAAAAATAAAAAAATTGAGTTTATATTATCAAATTAAATTTCTATATATATCAAAAATTAATTTCTTTATTTTTCATAGATAGACATTAAATCTAGTTTATTTGACAAAGTAGTATTTTTAAACATACTAAGACCCTCACAAAAATTATATCATTCATCATCAATATGTTTTATTTATATGAAACCATTATAAAAAATATTTTTAAAGTAGTTATCACTATTAATAGTAGTATTTTTAATGACTAGATTATAATTATATAATTTAATAATAATAAAAACAATACATGTTTCTTATAATCTTATTGTTTTATATAATATCTTCCATGTCGGTGTTGCATGTTTCGTACACCAACTCGCAATCGAACCTCAATGTTCCATGTAGAGAAATATAAAATATAGGTTTTATGAATAGCATTATTAACATGGTTTTATATATAATGTAATCCCATCATTGTTATTTAATATAAAATAATCTATTTTCAGTGTTTAGTGAAATTAAAAATATCTTAAATAACAAATAAATTAAAAAAAATAATTCACAAAATATTGGGGTGGTACACATTCAATAAGGAATAATTAATCAAAAAAATTAGGAGGTTTGAAAATAAATTTCCCATATTATTTCAACTATTGTAAAATCAATTTGGGAACGTTTAACAATTTTTTTGAAATGATTATCATTTTAATGTTTTGATATATCCCTTGAGACTTTATGGAAAATGACTAGAACTGTAATGAAAACCTGATGGTGTGATACATAAATTAAAATTTGTTGGGATATTATGATAAAATTTTCTTGATGATAGTCACATAGGGTAGAGTACATCATGATCATAAGAAAATGTGTGTGGAAAATGATTTTATACTACAATATTTTATGTTTCACCTTCATATGCAGTTGTTACATGTATGTTACTAGATTATTCAAACTATGAAAATAAATTTTTTAATATGTATAATCATATTACTTTTTTTATTATAAATATTAATGTAAAATGGTAAAATCACCAAATGAAAAGAATATATATCTTCTGGTGAGAATTCTAGTAGGAAATATTAAAGTAACAAAGATTTATATGAGTCAACCAATTATTATAAATGGGATGGTATTTACTATAAATATTATTGAACCCACTAAGTTTTAATATTATATTATTTATGTAATGTATTTTCATTTAGTATATGATCTTATGATATATTGGGTGTTACACCCTAATATTTTGTTATTTTTTTCTGAATTAATACAATCTTCTTCATATTTGAAAATTCAGGAACCACTATAAAATGTTTATTTTATACTAATAAAAAATAATTTTCATGCATTATAAAAAAACAAGTAGATCATAAACTAAATTCATCCTAATGTTTAGTTCTCTATACATAGAATACCGAGGTCATCTAACAATACATGAAAAACTTAATTTCCTGGATGACCTTCGAAACACACAAGACCGAGTGTTACAAAACAATATAATATTATTAAGATTATTATTTAATATAATAAGATAAAAACTTGAAGGTAAATTAAAATCTATAGGAATAAATAACTTATTAAAACATACATTTTAATTCATTGGTTACATATTAATTATAAATTAATATAGAAACCAAGTTAATATAAAGGGAATGATTTTATAAAAAATATTTTAATCTGCAAAACAATATTTATCTAAATAAGTTAAAATTAGTATTATTTAAATATATTAAATAATTTTTAATTTTATATGTTGATAAAAATATATTTATATTTATAAAAAAAATTGTATTGGCACAATATAAAGAGATAATGAAAATTACACATAAAAAATGAATATTCTTATAAAAGAAATTTTGCATCCTTTTAATGGTTAATCAATTTTAAATATAAATTTCGGTAGTTTTATAAATTACGTTACTCCAAATAAAAAATAATAATTTAAAATGAATCATAATAATTAGGCCAGGGTAAATTTTTGGTATTTTTCTGTGATGTTTTATTTTTTGATAAATTGTGAAAATTACTGAATTTTAATTCAAAACTGATTTTTCATCTAAATTATTTATAATATTGAAGGTTATATTAAATTTTATTTAAAAATTAATTCGATTAATATTTTACCAATTAATTCAATATAGGTCATTAGAATTAATTTCACTTTTAAAATGACTATAAAACATATAAAACTTTGGAATTTTTTTATATTAAAAATTAGAATTGCCGTCCCACTTGTAGGATAAAATATAAATTAAATTATGAAAATTATTTTATTGGAATTTTTATTAATTTATCAAATATTAGGATTGATAATAATTTTTAATTTAAAATAAGGTCTACTCAGTTTTGATAATAAATATTTGTGAATGTAATAAAAATTAATTACAACGATTAATATCAAATTAAGAATAACAAGGGACTAAACCATTTTGGTAAGGGCCAAAATGACCCATAAACATATCCAAAATCTAAAAATATTCTAGCCACATAAAATGGAAAAAATGTTGGAGGAATTCTATTCCTGAAAATTTACATCAGTGCCACTCCTCCTTCAATATAAAAGGCCTCCTCTCTTCACATATCCTCATCCCTATAATGGTACATTGGCTCAACCAATGTTTTAAAAAATATATCCTCAAAATAAATTACCTTGAAAAAGAGGCCTCACATTGTGATGAAATATATCAATGGAATCCCTTTTTTGAAAAAAAGGAATTACCCAGAGAAGATGAAACCTATTTTCTCAATCTCTTTAGTTTAATTTCAATCATCAATCCAATAAATTCTCCTTATTACATTCTTAAATAATGAAAATATTATAATAAATATAATGATATATTATTATATTAAATATCTAGTCCTAAATATATATACACTTCCATCTAATGGGTAACAAACTTACAGTTCTTGTGTATGGGGAACTACCACATCAGGAAATGATGTTGGTAATTTTTCCATTAAAACCTTTCATGGTTGGGAATTATATGGGAAAAGATATTTATATATGATTTATATGATATTTAATAAGACTTTATTCATATTTAATTATTTTAAATATCAATAATTTGTACTTATCATCTTGTGTAAATATGATAACATCATTTTTGTACATATGGACTACTGCCTCCTCAAAGAGATGTGATTCATTCAAACATTACATGTAATGAATTAAGTATGTTTTAGTGAAAATATTCGATATATATAACATAATAATTATAATTTAATTATATTATATTATATAAATATACACAAATATTTCATTTAAATTCATTCATTTAATAAGAAAAAAACTAAAACAACATACATGTGAATGTACGGCCTATCATCTCCATAAACAGTCTATTCCATTTCATGTTTCTATATTTTATATATTATTATAAATAAATTTGTAATATATATATACATACATAATATTTATAAATTATTTTACTCTCTAGAAGTAATTAAATCATGATTTATGTAATGCGATCAAGAATAATAATTAAAAACTTGTAAGAAGATCAAAGTAGATATTACCCAAAGTGAAACTAAGAGGGTAATATAATGTTGTAATAAAAATAATATATTGTATTATATATATGAATATATTTAATTAAAATATATATTGAAAACATATATTTATTATACAAGGTGTTTTTATTAGTACGATGAGTGTCAATACAAAATATAATCAAATTTCTTATCACTTTTTATATCGGTGAGATACTTGCAATGTTCACCATGGGGTTTTTCATGTTTTAAATACTTTTAAATGTATTATATGATTCATATAATAAAATTTATCAGTTTTTTATATCTACGTTTTGATCTTTCTTTCAGGGGTTTTATGGTTCTATAGTTACTAAATCGGTAAAATAATATTTCCTCAATTTTGATTCTTTGTGACACAAATTTTTTTATACACCTATGTTATTTTATGTGGTGTCTATGATTCCAATTTAAGTGTTATATCACTAATATAATTACTTTTCATGATGTTTTAGTCTCCTTGTAATTTCATATTTTATATGACGTGTATGATTCAGACATACTAAGTGACAACAGTTTAATGAAACAATCTCATATTTTTTTTTTCAAGATTGTTTTTGGATACACATTAATTGATGAAATATTATGATTTATATATCAATAATTGTAATGAGTTTTCTTAAAATATATTTATTCATGTTATATCCATGTAATTGTATAATGTTTCCACAATTTGTTATATAATATTATCAATAATATTTTTAAGAATGTCTGACATTACCTCTCTCTTTGATCAGAAATATATTATATTTCAAAACCCTATTTTCTAAAATGTTTTCTTAAAAATATTTGAACAATCCAATATAATAATTTGAAATTTCCTAAAATTAATGGTCTTAAAATCTATTTTAATAATTCCTTATAAGTTTTCATCTTTTTTTCAACAAAAAGGGGTTCAAAAGATTTTCACAATTTCTTCATATGTTTTCAAAGTAATTTCAATGAAATAGGTTTCAAAAAGATTTCATGTTTAATTTATATGTATTAACTTTTTTTCAAATAAAACGGTTTTAAAATTTTATTTAAACTTATTTTATATGTTTTAATGGAAAAAAGTCTTCAACCTTGTTTAATATTTTTTCAAGAAAAATATTTTTAAAAAATGATTTTAAGATTCTATAATATTTTTTCAAGGAATATAGTTTTCAAAATGTTTCAAAAGGTATTTAATAATATTTTAAATGAAATTGTTTTCAAAAATTATTTCAAAACTTCTTTATATGTTTTCAAATTATTTTAAGTGAAAAGGGTTATCTAAATAATTTATGTTTTTAAAAAAACATATCTAAGAGGAAGGAATAGTTGTCTTAAGAAATTGTTTTAAAAGTTATCTCAAAATTGTTCCCATATATGAAGATATGTGTGGTTATCAATTATGATTTTTTGGGGAAATGATTCAATGTTTCAATTCATATTTTTTATTTTATTGGTTTATTTTTTATGACACAATTTTTAGGAATCTCATTCCCCTTACAGGGGTTATATATTAATGGAATTCATTCCTGTTCCTTGGGTTTTATATTTATGAAAATCTATTATTTTAATGTGTTATAAATTGATTATATGATTATTAAACAATTCCTCTTCCATAGAATAATATATTATTACATGTTTATTATACCCATGTCATTTCATGGGTTATGATATGATTTTTAATGTCTTACAGATAACATAAATATGATTTAATTATGATAAAATTGGGATTTATATCTCCCTTCAATTCATTGGGAAATGATTTCTATCTAATTTGATAGACAAATATGGAATTTTTATTGAAACTTGCATACTAATATGGCCACTAGAGTGAACTATAATATCCAAGATGGTATATGGAGTGAAATCATTCCACTTGGATAGTAATGGGAGTGAAACATGACTACCGAGATGGTATAGGGAGTGATATCATACTATTATGATGGTATTGGAAGTGATTCCATAACTACTATAGATATCATTTTATATGATTATGTTTTTTCCACAATTTGGTATCTTAATACCATGATATTATCTCATGGATTATGTTATTTATTTCCATATGATTCATGTATTGTGGATTATCAATCTTTTTGAATTTTTTCTTGTTCATGATCTGTGATTTGTAGTTTATTGTAATAGAATGATTTTCTAATGTTCCCATTCCCTTATAGTATTTCAATACACACATATTAAATTTATTTACAATTTCTGAGCGTTCGAGATCACCCATTTCTTGTGTTTCTATTCCCTAGGTTATAAAGAATGTTTTTTATTTCGAATTTATAATGGGGATATATTTTTGGTAAAAAAGGGAAAATAATTCATTGAATTAGAATATTTTTGTTCCATGTTTCCTAATGAACTAAACTAACCACGTATTTGGGAATATTTATTTGTAATGTATTATGTATTAAAAAAAGGTTGTAATGTTAATGTTCGTAATGTGAGGGTCACTAAAGTTAGCATGAGAGTAAATTTATAGTCATCATTTGGTATCTATGATGGAAAAAATTTACTGATATCACTAGGAATATTTATAAGGATATGTCCCAGGTTATCTCTAAATATAAGTATATAGATGACTTAATGATTATATAAATGAATTAGAATTTTGGTAAAATCTATATTGAGTGGATTTATAAGTACATACCTATTTGGATACTATAAGTGGATGTGGATCTAGAAATAATATACTTAGGGGTAACAACCCTTACATGGTGCAATAGGCTCGAATCGAGCATTACTTGTCACATAACAACATGCCTTGTTTCATAACAAGTTTGACACTCCCTAGAGATGTCCTTTATGAATTCACAAACTCATTATGTGCCATCATTATGGATTTAAAAATAATATTTCTATGAATAAACTATGATAAATCTAATGGTTCATTGATTAAATTTGTATGTTTTATTTTTAAGACACCATATGGGTAATTGTTTCATGATTATGTGGTTTTCTTCAATGATAAGTGTTTCTCGCCCTATGATTTCAAGTTTTAATCAATAGTAGGAAATATAAGGAACATCATTAACATTTAATGTTAAATATTTTTAAAGTATGGTCATTATGAAAATAAACATCCCAATTGAAAATATTATAATGAAAATGAAGAAGGTGGAATGATTATCAGATATAATTTTGTAGATAAAGAGACTAAAAATGAAATGTGAACCATATGTGATGTTCTTCTAGTATTATTTAAAATAAAAATAAGAAAAATTATTTGATTGAGGTTGAGGAACAATATGTTATGTTTCATATTTCAGATTCTAGGAAATGGGTATTATGGAATAACATGATGAATCATGAGTAATGATTTAAGGATAAAATAGGACAAATGAAGCATTTATGATTTGGAATTAAAAGATTATGTCATATGAATTGAAAAATATATATGTATTTTTAGATGATTTTTTCATTAATAATTATAAAAGATATGTTTAGTAATGATTAATAAATGGAAAAGTGAATTATTTGATAGGTGATATTTTTATTATGAGAGAGTCCCCCTTAATGTGGTAAACATATAGAGAAAATGTTGTTTATATTGGATAAGGATATGATTTTTTTTGATAAAGTAAGTTTGATAGTATTAATGGACTAGAACCAATTTTGGATATGTTGAAAATATATTCTATATCATCATGGATGAATATTACAACATATTTGATTTACAAAATATATCCATTAACCTTTGAATTGGGAATCAAGCATGTCTTCTAGGAGGATTTATAGTATTTTATGTTATAACCATGTTTCTATTGAATATATGATGAGGGTATTCACACAATTGGAATATGAAAACCAAGGAATAATCAATGGCATATGTGGGATCAATGTTAATCATATTTCATTACTTTCATTATAAAGACTATAATTTTAATCTTTCAATTGGGTTATAAGGTTAATCATTTATAAAAAAACTATGTTACAATTAAGATAAATGTTGTGTTATTAAAGTATTATATCACCACATGAGTACTTATGAATATATAATAACATTTAATACTAATTTTTGTTGATGATAACTAATGGTATAAAATAAAACATATCATGGATTATATAAATTGTTAATGATTCAGGAATTAAATATTCACCTTTATTTTTGAAGAAAGAGGTGATGTGGATTAAGGAACAATAAAGGTTTAGGGTATCCTAAAATAATATATGTATATATTTTCATGAAAATTTATCAACCATAGGAAAATTATCTACAAATAAAATGTTGTATTAATACATAATTTTTTGGAACATATATCCTTTTAAATCATCTTTGATTTATGACTCAGAGTGCTCATCTTCCCATTGGTCATTCACTTGTTTGTGATTGATGACCTCAATTACTCCTTATAAATATTTATTCTTTTCTTCCATGTCCATTTTTTCAAGTTTCCACCTATGTTCATCTATGGGGGAAATTAGTTATGAGTTACATAGGGTGATCGTTATGGTTCTATCTTTTTTAAAGGAATTTTTTATTATTCATTTTTATGATGACAATTTATGTGAAAGGAATTTTAAATTAATAAACCATAGGTATAAAAGAATAATTTTGAGGCTGAAATTAATTTTAAGGGGTGTAGAATGTATCACCCAATTATTATTATTATTATTTTTAATTTATATAATCTTCCTGATATTTTTCCTTTCATGGAACACTAAAGATTGTTTATCTTAAATTAAAGCACTATACTTGGATTTCAATATATACATTAGAATGTTAATAATATAGTACATGAAATATATATTTTATCGTTATCTATATGGAACACTGAGGTAATATTACTTTAGAGACAATAATGAATTTCCTTGATGACTTGTGCAATACACAAGACCGAATGCTACCAAACAATAATATATTATTAATAATATTATGGTTTAATATAATAAGATATAACATCTCCATTAATTTAACTATGACAATCTTAAATTACATATGAATATATATATATATTGGAATTCATTGGATACCTATTATTTATGAATGAGTATAGAAACCTAATATATATAAAGGGAATTATTTTATAATAGACTATTTTTATGTGAATAAAATGATTTATATTAATAAGTAAAATTAATTAATATTAGTGAATTATATTAACTAAATTTAAATGTTATATATTCAATGATTTTTTTTATATTCATACAATTTTTTATAGGAATAATATGGGAACACACCCAATATTACTGGCCAAACCCCAATATTTTTATATAAGCAATTTTACCACTTTTTAATTTTGAACCTATTTAATATATCTATTTAGGAACCATAATAAATTTAATACGTCCAAATATTCTTAATATTTTAAATATAAACATTATAATTATGTTAGGGAGAATTTTTGTTTCTTGGAAGATTCATATTTTGATGAATAATTAAAAATAGTGAATTTTAATTCAAAAGTAATTTTATTTTTAATTTATTTATAAAGTTAAACTATATTTTAAAATGGTTTTAGTGTTTAATAATATTTGTTATCACTTAATACAATTAAGTTTTTTATAATCAATTTTAATTTCAAATTTACTATCAAAACATAGCGAGCCTTTAAATGTTTTTACTTAAAAAACTCACATTATTGTCCCATCTGTGGGATGAAATTCCAATTATTTTTCTTTAAATTATTTGGTTGGAATTTTGAATATTTGATTATATATTTATAATAATTAAAATTTATAATTTTTAATAAGGTAAAATTATTTTTCGATCAAATATATTAGTGGAAAAAATTAATATTAATTGTAACGATAAAGTTGAAATTAAGCCTCAAAAGGGACAAAACCTTCACCCTAAGGGCCCAAATGACATGAAAAGATGTCCAAATAAAATTTTATGGATATATATAGACCCTATAATGAATTATATTTAATTTTTAGTATTTTTTAATCCCCTTGTAATGGGAAAAATATTGGTGTAATCCCCTTTTCAAAAAATTTACAGGAGTACCACTCCTCCGCTATATAAAGGCCTCCTCTAATACCACTTCCGTAAACAATCCAAGAAACTATTTATAGACTAATATCTACCAAACAATGATCCTAAATATCATATAACTCATATTATAAGCCTCACCATTGGTGGAATCCCATCCAAGGGAGCCCTTTGGGGAAAACCAAAAGTTATTACCAAAAATAGAGGTAACATATTTTCTCATGCTCCTTAGTTTTATTTCAGTTATCAACCTATTAAAATATCTTTATATCATTATTATATAATAATAAAAGTATATGAAATATTAAAAAAAATATTATATTAAGGGTTAAACCTGTACTTACATGCACTTACATCTAAGTGGAAATGAATATCCCATTCCTTTGTACGAAAAACTAGCACCTCACGAAAGAATGTTGTTCATTTTGATCCTATAAAACATTTAATAGTTGTTAATTTTGATAGAGAAGATGATTATATATGATATATATGATATTATTTATGTATTTATTGACCATTAATTATTTTATAACACCATACCTTATAATTTTCATCTTGTGTAAAGACAATAAAATCATTCTTGGATGTGGGGACTACCGCCTCCTCAAAGCGATGCGATTCATTCACATGTTACCTAGAATATATTAAAGTGGGTTTTAGTGAAAATATATGATATTTATAACATAATAATGAATAATTAATCATATTATATACCTATATACATAAATTCCATTTACTTAATTTCTTTCAATACAATGACAAAACAGAAACAATGTTCATGCGTACATACAACCTACCATATCCATGAAAAGTGTATTCCATTTAACTTTTATATATTGAATATTATATATATATATATATATAATATTTTATATTTATGTGATTTTTTACATTATATAATAATGTAAATCATTATCTAAGAATTATGATCATGGAAAAAATGTTAAAACATGTATGAAGAACAAATCAGATATTACCTGAAATGAAATTTTAACATAGAATTGTGAATTAGAGGGTAATATAAAGTAATAATAAATTATTATATGGTATTATATATATATATTAATTTTTTTATCTATAAAATGTATGATATACTTATATTTATTATAATGGACGTTTGTACGAGTTTGATGACAGTAATGACATAACGTAAGGGATTTTTTATCTCACTTTTTGTATCCATGAGATATATGAAATGGTCACCACTCTTCTCTTTTGAATGGTGTGTGTACTGAGCCTTAGATATTACATAATTAATATAATAAAATTTAGTGGAATTTTAATATCAACTATTAGATCATCCTTTCGAGGTTTTTATAGTTCAAAAATCACTTAATCGATAATGTAATTTTGTATCAATTTTCCATCTTTGATACATATATTTTTTTATGAATCTTTGTCATTTAACAACATGTATATCTTTCCAATTGACATGTTATATATTGATTCAACATAATTTTCCAGAAATATTAGGTCCCGTTTTATTTAATTTTCTTACTGGGAGAGTATGAATCGATGTTACCCTATGATAAATGTTTATTAAAGGAATTTCATCATTTATCAAAATTGATTATGATATTTCTTTAAATTTATGAAATATTATTATCCATATCTAAATAATACTAATGGATTTTATTACCCTATATTTATTAATTTCATATACAAGAAATTTTATAAATTTTATACTCTTTATTATAAATATGACAAAGAAATTTTATTATGAAAGTATGAAATTACCTTTATTTTTGTCAGAAATTTTGGTTATTTCAAAACCATGTTTTTGAAAAAGGCTTTAACAATTATATAAAAAAATATTTATATATATTAAATGTGTTTTTAAATAAATGATTTACAGAAAATTTTAAAGAAGTCTTTAAACGTTTTAATGTTTTATCCAAATAAATGTTTTTCAAAACACTATGAAATTTTTTAAAATATTTGCAATTTTTTTTCAAATAAATGGGTTATAAATGTTTTAAATAATTATTTATATTTTTTTTAAGTGTTTCCATGAAAAAGGGTATTTATTTTTTTTGAATATTATTTTATAAGTTTTCATAATATTTTTTTGAAAAAAATTTCAAGATTGTTTTAATAGTTTCCAAGGAATACCCTTTTTATAAATGTATTCAGACATCTTTTATACACCTTTAATAAAAATTTCATTCAAAATATCATAATGATTATTTTTTATATTTTGAAGGAAAATGTTTTTAAAATGATATAAATCCCTCTTTCAAAATTTTCAATTCAATTATAACGAAAAGTGTTTTTAAAAGGTTTTATGTTTTAAAAAATCCAATTCATAAAAGAAAGGATAATTCCATCAAAATTTATTTTGAATGATCTTTTAAATTCTTACTCATATAAGATGACATATCTTGTGGTAACTCATGCCTTTATGGGGAAATTATATAATGTTTATATTCATATTCTATCTCATAATGGTTTATTTTTTCTTGAAATGTTGTTTATTAAAACAATTTATATTTCATGAGTGATAAATTTATGAACACCATTCCTCCTCCATATGGTTCATCCTTATGAAACCCTCTTGTTTTCATGGGTTATGACTTGGTGAAAAAATTTTGAAACCAATATTTTCCATAGGTTAATATATGATTACATGTTAATGAAACCCAATACATTTTATGGTTTATTATATGAATTTTTTAATGATCTATTGGATCATGTATGTTTGATTTCATTATGAGATGGGGGTGAGCTATATCTCCCTTCAATGAATAAGGAGTAGATTTATACTTAATTAGATAGAATAATATGGACATGGGAGTATTCCAAGACTACTAATATGGAAAATGGAGTGAACAATAACTACCATGATTGTATAGATTGTGAACTCATACTACTAAGATGACAGTGGGAGTGGACTTTTACTTCCAAGACGGTACGGGTATCAAATCCATACTACTACGATTTCATTTGAAGTGATGTATTGACTAATATGGAAAACATTTTATATGATTATGTGTTTTCCACAATCACATTTCTTATTCTATTTTTACTATTTCATGGATTATGATATTTATTTCCTTATGATTCATGTTGTATGAAGTACCAATCTTAATGCTATGATTCATTTTTATGATCTATGATAAGTAGGGTATGATTTTCGAATGTTATGCTCATGTTCTTGTACCATTATGTTCATTTTATGCATAAAAATTTCATTTAGTAACCCTTATTTTATAATTTGATCTCACCCCTTTCTTATGTTTCATTTCCTATGGTTATTAATAAAGGTTTATAAGTATAATAAAAAAGGGTGAAGAAATTTTTGGGTAATTTTTACAATTTTTCATTGTGTGAGATGATTTTTTCCATGGTTCCAAAGGCACAAAACTAACATGGTATTTAGGAATATATTTTTGTAATGTATTAAATATTCTATAAAAAGTGATTTAATTTTAATACATGTAAAGAGAGGGTCTCTATATTGGGAATCAATTAATGTTTTTTTCATTGATTTAATACATATGATATCCTACCCAGAAGCTGATAAACTAATTTGACATGGTAATGAAATTTTACTAGATAAAGTTGTGGAATATAATAAAATTTTCCTAATTTGAAATGTCATAGTTGTAAATGAATACATGGATGTATTTTCTTAGGATTTCCATAGTCTAATTCTTGATCTTGGGGTTGAGTTTAATGTGAAATTAACACCTCATTTTAATTTAATTTTTAAACCCCTATTTCTAATTGACCTGGAAGAATATTTCAATTTAAAAATAATAAAAAACTATTGATATATAATGGATTGATTCATCATAATACTCCATGTTGGGGTTTAATATTTTATTAAATATAATGATGGTCTAATTAAACTTTTAATTGATTATTGATCTTTGAATAATATCACTATATTGATAAAGTATTATTTTGCACATTTTGATGAATCATTTTATTAGATGTAGGGATAAGGAAACTTTTCAATAATTTGTCTCAAAATGGGGTACCATTAGATGAAGGTGAATGAGGTATATAAATCAATGATAGAATCTTCATATGAGGAATATGAGTTTTAGTTATTCAAATTGTTTTTTCAAATGAAACAACAATATTTATAGATCATATGATTTGATATATTCATTATTCCTTGTATAATATTGATTTTTTATGATGATATAATGCAATATTCAAAAATCAATGTCAAACATTAAAATCACCTAACTATTTTTTACAATCCTTATTATAAAATAAATTATATGGATAAATTACTATAAATGATTTTTTGTTTCAAAAAATATGATTACATAAACATATTTTGAGGACCCATCCTTTATCATTAAATAATTATTAATTTAAAGGAAATAATTCATTCTATTACAATTAAGGATCCTTTTAGGTTTATATTTATAGGGATTAGTGAAAAACTAATACATTATATAACCATATAGTATAAATTGAATACTTGGAATTAGTATCCATTTTTTACAATATGAAACTGAAAAGATAAAACCTATTATATTTTCATAAAATATCTGCATTAAATTAAAATTAAAATTTTCATTTACCATAGAAATTATGAAATCCTTTGAAAATACATTCAAACATGAATGAGAAAAAAATAAATTTTAAGGGTTATACAATGAAATAAATTCATTACTCATGTGAAAACATGGGAACCCATGAACTTTTTTACCTTTATATCAGTTTCCATTGGAATAAAATTAAATAATTCATTTTCTCATGAAAAAACAAACACTTTTTTACACAATTAAATTTATTAATACCTATATCCATCATAGTTTAGTTATATAGGTTTCCTAGGAGATCATTTTCATTAACAATCATAAAAATGGAGTAACTGTGTGGTTAACATCTATACATAGTTGATTGGAGGGTTATAATGTACCCACAAATCATTAGATAACAATTTAAACACTAATTTATGGTTTATAACATTACCACCCTCCCATGGGTTATAACATTACCCCCAATAATTGGTTTATAACGATACCAATATTCATTGAATTAAAATTTAATGACACATCCACTGATTATAATGTAAATAACCCTCGATATAAATAATATCTAGGAACCATAAAATAATCATAAAAGATAAATGGTTTTAAATTTTCAACATCACCCTTATATAATACTCTTTTCACCCATAAGAAAACATTTTTACATATTAAAATATCCATCCCAATTAAAAACAAAATATACATGAAAAAATATAAAAGATTTGAATAGGTTTATGTAATTGAATAAAACATTAAATACTGTAATGGAATCCAAACATCAAATACTGGTTACAGTGGAGGAAAGCCATCATCACTGTATACTTAAAAAAGAACATTTCATTTACCTTTTTCTATGAAGGCCATGCATTCCAAAATAATACACTATTTTTAATATAAAATAAATGGAAGATATAAATTATCATTATAAAACACTCATTTAAATAATAAAATAATTTTAATAACATGTCAATTGTAGAGGAAGTGAGTGAGAAGGAAAATAATAAAAGATAATTGTTTGGATGAAAAGTACCTTATCACTGTTGAAATAATTGAATCATAATCCCCATAAAAAATAACATTACAAATAACGTTTTATTACATGAAAATAGATAAATTCATTATATAACATGTAAAATGGCCTAAAAATATACCTCATAAAATTATAAAGGTGAATAACATCAAAATATGCCTCAACTAAAGGAAATTGAGATGTAGTATTATACCTTGAGTTTGACTCATTTCATACATTCATTATCTTCATAAAAAAATTGGTAATTATTTAAATAAATATTTTTTTTCATATTTATTATTCTTTTTATTTCAATTATTACCATATTATACAATATTATGTTATCGATTATGTTTACATCAGATTTTTTGACCATATTCAACTTATGCATCAAAAAATACTTTGGTTGGTCAAGTATGGTAAATTATGTCATTATTTAAACATCTCAAGAAAAATAATCATCATACAATTATTATATTTATAAATAAATTAAAATTTTATTACTAATCATGAATAATGGTTTATATAAATTTAGTATGTTACTACAATAGAGACAATAAATCTTATATACGAATGAGTAATGTTCCAATTTTCAAGGGTCATTATGGAAAAAATGTTAGTTATATTATAACATTAAATAATGAAAAATACATAATTTATACTATATTATTTCAATAAATATTCTTATATATATCATCAATGTGGTGTGGTTATGAAAAAAGAGTAACATCACTTCATGAAGGCGGTTTTCCATATATACATGAATGACATTATCATTTTCTACTAATTGATAAGGTAAGGAGTAATATGATTAATTTTATTTTAATTATTATAAGAATTTAATTAATAATATAATTATTTAATTTATATTTAATATATTAATTAAATTTATACCTATTAAATTCCATATAAGGAATTAGCCAAAAATAATCGCTTCGTTTTGTGAGGTGGTAATTCTCCAAACGCATGAGAGATGTTGTATTATCCAGTAGGGAAGGGATTGAAAAAAAGAATATAATATATAATATATAATAGTTAGTATCATGTTTTTAATATTATATAAATACAATTAATACAACATAATGATAAAAATGAGAGTTGTAGATGGAAAACATGTCACATCAGTTCCTGAGGCTATCATATGTTGTATGCATGAGAGATTTTATAATTTTCTATTTAATGAAAGATAATATGAATCTATTTTGTTCCTATTAGCTAATAAAAATTAAGTATATGTGTAAATATTTTTTTATTGTATAATCACAAATAAATAATATTTTAAAGAGGTTGATGAAGAAATAAAACCACAATGCATAGTTAGGAATTTGACATCTTCTTTGAAAACATATTTAGGATTATACATAATGTACTACAAGATAAGATTTATATAAAAAGAATAATTATATGATGATTTTAATGAACTTTTAAGGTGTTATTATGTAACTTATATACCAATAGTGATTTATTGTGTGAATAATATAGTATATGGGGAGGGATTTTTTATGTTAGGTGAGTGGAACATTGGTAATATTTGAAAAGAAAAAGTTATACCCATGTCAATCACACTAAAAAGGAGAAAAAATTATTATTCTTGATACTTATACCTGATAAGTTCTATATATGGCTATAAAATATTTTTAAAATAATTATTTATGTCTTTTAAAAATTTATATTGATAGTTTAGCCTTGATTAACTAATCATTACCCTAACCGTGGAAATTATTTTTTACCTTTTCACTATTCATTTTGGTAAAAAATAATATTCAACTAATTAGAAATTATAAATTACTTTGATTAAAAACATGTAGTATATTTTTAAAATTTAGAACAATAGAGTTTTAAAAATTACATTTAACAAAATATTAGAAGGAACAAAAAAAGGGGTTTTTAAATAATTATATTTTTCATTAAGAAGCTAATTTTAAAATAACTCTATGAATAATTAAAAAAATTCCATGAATAAAAAAATTATTTATATATCTTCTATACAATTAATTTATGAAATTATTCTATAGGGTTTAATTTAAAAAATTAAAATGAATAATCATTATGAATTTTAAAACATTTTTTAGAAAAATCTAATTTTTGAATTAAAATAAAAAATTAACTAAATACATATGTTATGCTTATTAAAAACTATTTATGCAAATTTATTTCAAAAAATGAGTAAAAACATTACATTAAATCATATTCAATAAATAATGGGAATTTTAAAATTCTTTATATATTTAAATGAAATTGAATCTCTTGAATAATTGGTATTTTTAACTATTCCCCAAAAAATAAATATATTCTAAAAGAACCAAAACATTTACCATTAAATTTTTTTGGTATGATTATTTCAAAAATGTAATTCATATTTAATAATTTTAAATCAATTATTTTGAAATTAATCATTTATAAAAACCTTATTTCAATGAATTTTAGTTAATACTATTTCCTTTTTATATAAAATTCACATAATATTTTTATGATGATTAAAATCATGAATATGATTTATGATATCATTTCATGTATTGTTACTATCTTTTTCCATTTTTGGAATGCTATCCTTTCGGTTTTATTCACATATATAACTAATTTGGATAACATTACCTTATAATATTTTTAGATTCCCATGTTTTCTATTTGACCATAGAGGATTCCGAAAAAATATTACATTGGGATTCACTTTATTCAAAAAAACATTCTCTCAATGGTAATGAATATAAAATGGATATTTCATAGAAGAAAAATTCCCTTATGACAACACTACTTTATGGATCAAAAATTTAAATGAATCTAGAAAATATTTATCTAACACCAAACTTTGGTATACATTGTGTACCAAATATAATCATTAGGATAAAAAAAATATAGGAAACTGATCTCACATTCTCTTATATTTAATATGATCTAATCAACTAATGTATTAGCATCCCCTTTTCCCAAAAATCATAAAAAAGTTACCTAGTGATACTTTATGAAAAAATAATCATCTAGATTGAAATAAACATTTTTTCCTTCGGTTATCCACATAAAATTTCATTCAACTATGATACATCCTCATATATAGCTGAATCAAATGAAACTTATTACACATTTTCTCTACATAATCTAGTCCCATAAAAATAATTTATCTTACTTATTCAAAAAGTATTTTACCCAACACAAATTTCTATATAATTCATCAAAAAGTTCCACATGTACACTAGAATCAATACTATTTTTATAAGAAAATTCATCCAAGAATATATGTTGATGCAAACATTGAATATTATCAACTAAATGAAAATAAGTCATATCATCCATGTCCTGAATCATTGTCTCTGATAGAGAATTATTCTAGTATCACAATAATATTTAATGGAGGTATGACATCCTTGTAACCTGACAGTCCCATTTAGATAAAGTATCAATAAATAATTTAAAGACATTGTATCTCTAATTGGATAAAAATGTGATGATTTATTTAATTGATTGAAAATAAACCAAATAAATTTTATTATCTAATTGAGAATATTGAAATCCCACCACAAAATCAAGGGATATATTTCCCCAGTTATACTATGGAAATGAAAATGGTTGAAGTTTTACATTCAGAAAATTATTGGTCAATGTTAATATACCGACATGTCAAATACTTATTCATGAACTCATCAATTTCCAAACTCATACCATCCAACCAGTAATAATCATAATGGTTTATGTATCGTAGTGATATCTAGATGAATGAAAAAACATAGATCTATGAACATAACTAAAAAATATATTTTATCAATTGGGAATGTCACACATAATATTTTGTCATATTATAAAACAACTCCTTCATTAATAATAAAATTTGGAAACTAACAATTCATAATATATTTAAAATTTTCCTACAAATATTGATGCTCTATATGAGCTTTCATAATTTTTTTTGAAAACATCAACTAAACTAAATACTAAAAAAATATAGGATACACCTGTATCCATATCTTGTAGAATAAAATTCTAAAAATCAGTAACCAAGGGTTCTTGTTAAAAATGATACATGGATAATATTTGAATATTTTTTTGACTCAATGTGTTGACCACTTTGTTTTCTTTTTCAGTATGGTAATGAATAATGGAATCATACACTTTGATAATTTAAATCCATCTTATCTATCTCATGTTAAATTCTCTATGATTTAATATATACATATTTATTTGAACAATATATATTTAAAAATTTAATATATATTATTTTTGACTCTAAATTTTTAATGAAAAATATACATATGAATATTTATAATATCATTTAGGGTAATTTTACTAATGGGGATTCAATTATCATGAAGCACATGAAATTAATTATTTATTCTATATAAAAAATGACATCCTTTTATTGAGGAAGCTTTCTAGATGAAAAATTATATATTTTTGGATGGAAGGACAAAAAGATGACAATTAATCTATTATATTTTTAGTTCATAAAAAATTATCCCAATATATTTTCCATGTGAGTTTAACTCCTTTCCCTGTTATCTTTTTTGGTGTTATTGACAACCGAACTTTGTTTTCACCAAACCGATAGTACAATCCGACGAATACCTTAAAACTATGAATTTATATTATATTTTTGGTCTTGGATATTCTTTATCAAATATTACATAACAAGGTCATAAATTATTCCATATTTAGAAATATTTTATCCCTGTTATCAAATTAGTTACGACAAAAATTCACAAATAATAAATTTCACATTTAATTTAATTTCATTTATGATTTAAAAAATAATCCTTAGCTGATTTCAATTTTCATTTTTTACTTTTAGATTATACAAAAAAATTAATCAATAAACACTACCAAAAATGTATCTAAGAGACCATGAAAAACAATATTCATAAGCTCTATAAATATGTTTGGTGAATTAGACATCCCAAAATACATAAATAAAAAAATCATAGTTCCCATATCTAATCCAAAATGCAGTCTTCAAAATGTCTTCTTCCTTCACCATTAGCTAATAATAATCTAAAAATTGATCAAACATTGAAAAAATATAATCTCCTCCAAGTTACTAAAAATATCATTGAAATGTGGAAAATGATACCTGGTCATGAGTGGGATCATGTAAAAATATCTATAATAATTGGAAAATCATATTGATCCATCTTTCTTTTAAAAAACCAATTTCATTTTCAGGATGATGTTATAGGTTGAATGAATCCTTTATATAATAACTATTCAATTTTATTTTATAGTTCAATCGATTCCACATGTGCTATTTGATAAGGGGTTTTAGAAATATTATTAGAATAATGTAATTTGGAAATAGAAAACTCAACCTCTTGCTCACGAATCAAATAAGGAATGTCTTTAAAAAATAAATCGAAGTATTTATATTTTAATGGAATGTCAATAATGTCAATTGTTTCTTTATTTTAAGTTGGATGATCTATGTGATATTAGTTAAATCCACTAATCAATTTATTTACTACATGGCATGTTATTAAATTCATTGAATTGTTAAACATAACTTTATTGTTACCAAAATAAATCATATTATGATAAACTAAAATATAATGCATACCAATAATTTTATCAATCTCTACTATGGATCGTTTAGTAATATTTGTAAGAAATACCATACCGAGGTTAACTAAGGGAAGATTATTATAAATCATTTTTTTTCAAACATTCACATATCGTTTTCATCAAATTTTATATCTTAGTTTCATGAGGATACATTTTTAATTTACATGAAAATTTTTATCTTGTGAATGATTTTGATGATCCGAAGTCAAACTATGTATTGGAATAAATTTTAAAAAAAGTAACATACCTATGACCAAATCGTTTTATTTCTCAAAATAAATCATTATAGTTGAAAAATATTTTCCCAAACTCCATTAATTTGAGTCTTAGTTATTTTTATCAGGAGTTACTTACTTCCTTACAAATTATCATAATGTCCAAAATCATTGTAACTAAAACATCAAATCATCAGATTATCAATGCTTGTATGATCATTTACCTTGAATTGATGAGCTATATGACTAGACCTACCATATTCGAAGAATGTAATAGGATTTTTAATACATTATATAGGATTATTTTTAGCATAGTTATCACAAGATTGGAATTTTGTTTTCTTAGAACCAGATTTCATTATGGAATGCATCACATTTTCTACTAGTTGGACCTCTTGTTATTCTAGTACTCATGGAATATATGATAAATGATAAAATAAATTTATATAATATAATAATATATGAATGGATTCTCATTTATTTCCAATTCATTAGAATATAATTATCTTGGATATCTTTACTTTAATCCGAAGTAAACCCAATTAATATCACTGTCAAGATACCAAAAACAAATTATGACATAGCATACTAATCAGGTGAATTTTTCAACATATATTACAACCAAATCATCTTTCCTTTTCAAAATTAATTTTTTTTCATAAGTTGAATGAACATAGGAACATATTCATTGTGTAAAATTTGCATAAATTCATCTAATTATTAGACATTAATATCATTCCCTTCTGTAAGATTATGAATCTTTAGCAACCACTGGTGGACTACACATTCAAAATGGTTAATATAAATACAAAACTTTGGATTATATAATCATCCAATGAAATCAAAAATACTTTCTAGATCATGAATCCGTCCATCCACTATCACAAAGTTAGATAAACCACTGATTGATAGGGAATGACCAACATAAAATGCCCTAAAATTAAAATGATTCCTTATAGTAGATCGAGTTCCAATCTATTATTGATTATTCCACCACTTATAACATGTTTCAACTTATGCATCTAAAGAAAAAATATTATATTACAATTATTAATATATCAAGATGATAATTTTCTATGATATTTTCCCATTAGTTCCTTCCCACTATAGATACATAGTTTCCTCTATTGAATATCATTATAAAAAGTCATAGTTTAGATTAACAATTATGGTAATCAATAAATTATATATCATTTAAACTGAACCATAATTTATAATATTTAAACAGTATTCAATTATCATTTTCTTAAACTCTAATGATGACTACAAAACCCTATAATACCAACTATAAATTCGAAGCCTTAAACATTACAAATTCTTTAGTTTTATATCAATAATTCATTCTATTATATTTGGGGATAATTTTTGTTTTATTATTTTAGTGAATTTGGTACTAAATAATACATAATATAACCTTATAATAATATGTTAGAACATCCAATAAGTGTCCATTATTTGAAAATATTAATCATATAAGATAAAACATGTATTATTTTCAAAAAAATCACATCTTAGAACATTGCATATTCTATTACCTTACACATACTTAATGCTTATGAGAAATTTTTAAAATTATTGATGATCACAAAAACCCAAATAAGGGATATAAATAGAAACAATAAGGTACCTCTAGTGAAATAATGAAAACCCATTAAATGACTACCTATATATCAGTTTTCATTAATTGAATGAATTAAATCATTTTCACATGAAAGAGAGATACACTTTCTACTCAAATAAAATCATTAAATATATTTGAAGTAATAGATAAAAAATATCGGTATAAAGGGAAATTATTATCCATATAGAACATCTAAATTGGATATCTATATTTTTGACTTCTATAACAAATATTTTGGTGGGATACCACAGTCTGAACAATCCTTGGTTAATGACATTACCAACTATCCATCACATATAACATAAATAGTCATATTTTTCTATAAATTTACCAAATATCCATAGTTTATATCATAAACACCCATAAATGGTTTATATCATAAAAATAAATCAACAAAAATAATATACAATAATTAAAACATAACCATAACACAAAAAATCTATCAATTTATAGCTTCACACACAAAAAATATTCTCCTCACCCATATAAAATCATTTTTAGATATTAAAATATTTATCCGTTTTTAAAACCCATTTTCAATTACAAAATTAACAAAAAGGTAATGTTGGAAATTTTTAATATAACATAATATCTTTGAAATGATATAAAACTTCAAATATTAGGTATTTCAATAGAAAAATTGTTTATAATTTATATGTTGAAACAAAACATCACTGAATTGGTTTTTAAATAATGTCACACATTCCTTAAGGTGATTCAATAAATTTGATAAAAATTAAATGATTTTAAAAAATATCCAATTTTAAACATTAATTTTATAAATAATTTCATTTTAAAAATATGTACATACTTGAAAACATAGTTAGAATGAAAATAATAAAAAATAATTTTTTTTGAAGAAGTTTCCCTTCTAACATTGGGAATATTTGAATGAAAATCTCAATAAAATATTTAAATTATACATTCTTTTTTAATATAAATATATTAAATACAACATGATCATTAATTTTTATAACAATAGGATGAAATTTAGTATCAATACAAGTATGAAATTAAATAATTAAATCATTTTCATTGACTACCGATCCAACAAGAAGAAGCATATCAAAAATATTTTCCATCATTGAGTGATGTTCTATCAACCTAATTCATCCATATATAGTATCATTCAATTCATATTTTATAATGATAATATAATATATAGTATTATCCTCTTCTATAATAAAAGTTTAAATCCACAATTCATAATATTTCTTTGAAATGACGAACTGAAAATTAACATAAACTATCATATTTCTAAATAATTAGCCTAGGATAAGATTTGAGATTTATATAAAATACTCATATTAATTATTAATTAAATTTTATAGTCTAAAAAAATGAATTTTTTTTGGGGTAAGGATAATTTACCAAAAATAAACAGTATAAATGATCCCTGAAAAATTTAGGATGATTGTGGACTCCCCAAGTAGACTGTAATGTCTATCTATCTTGATCGTGTGATTCTGTGCCAAATTAAGAAGAACTGAAGAATTATTCATCATTATTACATCTTCATTTTAATTTTATGATGAATTAGTTTTATCTATTGTAGTGTCACTCGATGAATCTAATTGTGCTAATGTTATGTGTGACTTTATTAAGAAAAGAAGAATCATAGAAATCCAATTGATACAATGTAAAAATATTAAGAAAAAGAAAGATGGTATGAAATTATGTAACTAATGTGGGATACATAAAATGGAAGAAATAAATAGGTCATAACAATGGGGAACCCATTTCGGAATGGAAGTGATGTAAGGGTTGACCATTGCTGCTAGGGAATCAACCTCACCAGTTGACTATGAGGTTCCTTCTAAGGTAAGACCACTATAACATCAATAAAATAAAATACCAAATGTTTTATTTGATATCAATTACTCAAAATGTTAAATTCAATGAGAATATTGAAATTTTCAATATAATATTTTAATGGGGAAATATATACACAACATCATAGAATATATGTGCATAACAAAAAAATATTCCACAATGAATAGAAATTGAGCCAAAGTCCCCTTTCTTGAGACTTAATCTTTTAGTAAATTCAATATATTATTAATTATTAAACATATATTAAGTATTTTAATTATTAATAATCTTTTTAGTGTTTATTTTTTCTTTAATTTTACATATTACAATGTTATACAAAATTACACAATCAATTAGGTTTATTTCAGATGGTTAGATCAAATTCGACTTCTTTGTCAAAAAACATTGGTAGGTTGAATATGTTGAAATATGAAATTATATAGACATATAATGAATAATAATTAAATAATTATCATTTTATTATATCAATTATTCTTATATGAATAATAATGATCGATTATTTTCATAAATTATTTAAGTGATGATCATGGAGATGATAAGACATACATATGCATGAGTAATATTTTATATATTAAATTATAATTATTGAAATGAGGTTACTAATATTTTAAACTTCCATAATGAAAATAATATCCAATAAAAATTATTATTACTTAAAATATACATATAAATATCATCCATATTGTTTGGTGATGAAATGAAAATCCCATCGCTTCTTGAAGGCAGTTTTCCACAGGAACACAAACAATAATAACAATTTTTATTGAGTGTAATATAAAGAATAAAAATAATATATTCCCATTTAAATTTATAAATATTTATTCAATATCAAAATAATTTCAACTATATCATACATATTAAAAAACTATATCCTTATTAAATTTCATGTAATGCAGTAGAGAAAAAAACATCGCTTCACTACTTGGTAGTCCTCAGTACAAACATGGGATGTTGTCAAATCCCTTACGAAATGGAACATAGAATGGTATATATTAAATAATGAATACATAGGAATAATAATGTGATTAAAATAATATAAATTTTTCATATCCATCATCCTCATAGTCAATAGTGAGAGGTGATGTTGGAAAACATGTCAAATCGGTTCAGGAGGCCACGATCCACCATACACAAGAGAGACACCATCAGTTCCCATTTGGGGGAAGAGGGGATGGATATAGGGAACACAGATAACAAAATAAGATATTACTATATTGAAGATAATTGTGTTATTGTATGATCACAAATTAAGAATACTTTAATGAAGTTGAAGAAGAAATAAAACAAAAACAAATTGTTAGAAATGTTACTTCTTCATAAACCACCTCTTTAGGGTTACACCTTATATATACATATAATAAATTTCTACAAAACATATTTTATTATAGGGTATTGAATTTGGATTATATTTTAATAAGAATTTACTTATAAAAAAGTGTGTGAATGTGTGAAGATAATAGTATATCGGGTGGCCTTTTATATGTTGGGTGAGTGGCACAGTTATAATTTCTTGAAAGAAAAAAGGGTACCCAATTTTTAAAAATTTGTAAATGGTTCAAAATTAATTTTTTTATAATAAATAGAAATTAAAATATAAAAATATAAATAGAAATCATATAGTAGGTAGGTTTTTAGGTCATCATAAGACATATATTCTTAGATTAACCCCATGATAAATCAATTTTTTCTTTAATCGTGATAACTATTATTTTCTAATTTCACTATATATTTTGGGAAAACAATTTAACCAAATTATTTATTATAAAATATTCATATTCAAAATTTTGAATCCATTTTATCAATTTCATCTCACATATGTGTACATATGAAATTTAATGATAAAATAACAGAAATGATAAAAGACTCGGATTTTAAAAAGTATATGTTTTAGAAAAATGAGATTTTATATGAACAATATAAATAATAACAATAAATTTATAAATAAAGATTAATTTTGTTGATATATAATCTAATTATTTCAATTAAATAATTCCCTATTAGATTTCAGTGGTATTTTTTAAAATAGAGAAAATTTATATATTTGAAAACATTTTTTAGAAAAATACTGTTTTAAACCCAAAAAAAACTATAGTTAAATCCAATATATATTTGATTAAAAGAAATAATGTGGACTAAATATAACCAATTAATATTTATTATACATGATATTATATTCCCCCCATATTGGTTATTTTAAATATCATAATTTAATGAAAATAATGTAATTTTTTTAAAAATCTATTTTTTCCAATATTCATTGAATAACCTATATTTTCTCAAAATTCTAAAAAAATAACCCTATGTAATTTTTTATATCATGAATTCATAAAATAAAATTATTTTTCCACAAAAAACATATAATAATTAGGAATGAAAATTTTAAATTAAATCTTATAATAAATTATTTCAACTAAAACGATTTCCTTTTTTGGACTTAAAAATTACGTATTATTTTTATAATTAATAAACTGTTGAAAGTGATTTATTATTTTATTACCTATGTTCATACACATATTGTGTTAAAATAAATATAAAATTTCAAAAAATCAAAAAATATTGTTAATGAATAAATAATACATACAAATATCATTAAGATTCATATTTTTCTTAGATTATTATGTTATTAACTGTGGTCTATTGAAAATTATCCGTTGTTATATATCCCACTAACAATGATAATGTTAAAAGGATTTAATTCATCTGGATCTGGATCATATATAAATATTAGTGAATGCTCCAGTTTTGGATCTCCCCACTAAATGGATAATTTTTCATTTATAATAATGCTTCATTGAAGAGACATGGTTGTTTCCAGATGAATAATGATCACATAATTTATTATTTTTAACATCACCTAAAAAATTATCTGTAAGAATATAATAAACATCATCTAGAATTATCTACTCTATTTTTTTATTTTAAAAATTGGAGGCATCATTATTATAGTGTACATTTTGAAATATATAATTATCAAAAAATATTTAAGTATTTGTTCACTCACAAAGAATTGATCATCATATAATGAAGGTAGTTGGATATAATAAAGTATAATGAATTAATGATTCACTACTCTCCTATAATGGGAAAAAAATTGAATCCTTATGTTCAAAAAATGATTCATTAACCATGTTAGTATTGGAACATTATCCACTAAGTCATGATGTAATGAATTCTATCTTATAAGTTATTATTGTTGGAACATACAACATTTTTCTTCAGGTGTCTATATAATATTATATATTAGAAATAATTATGGAGGATAATAGTGAATTCCATGATTTATTAGAAAAGTTAAAATAGTTCAAGAAGGGATTATTTACTAAATTTAATTTTTTTAACGATGGGGTTATCAGATTTGGAGTATGACTATGCGTGCCTTGTGATTCCAATTTGAAGGGGGAATTAATTAGTAAAGATCATAGATCCCCATTTTTTGTTCATCCAATAAGTAATAAGATGTAAATAGTTCCTGAAGAGTGTTACTAGTTGGAAGGAATGAAAATAAATATTGTTGAATTTAACATGAATTTTTTATCTTTTCAAATTTCTAGAGAAACTGAAAATTTCCGAACACTAAAAGGAGAAACTGCTTTAGCAGTTGTTTTTTCATGGAAGTTTGAAAACTACTGCTAATGTTTTCCCTAAAAAAATACTAGTTTTGGTTTCTAAAAAATAAAAATTTATTATTATTATTATTATTATTATTATTTTGTAATTTTTTTTCCAAATAGAAATAAAAGTTTTAGATGTATTTTTAAAAAAACAATCGATAAATAGTAAAATTTTTAAAATACGAGTGTGAAATTAATGGAAAAAAATAAAACAAATAAAGTTATTAATTATGAATTTTTCCATTTTTATTTCTATCATATATAGTTATTATTTATAATTTTAAGTGATTATAATGTGTAAATTAATTAATAATTATATTCAAATGTTACAAATAATTTGAAACTTAATACAAATCTTCAATATGTTGATAATTAAACTTTGAATCAAATAACTATGACGTTTGATATAGGTATCCATATTACCTACATAACCTATCTAATCAAAGGTTATGAAATGAACAAAAAGAAAAATAGTTTTACCTTTTTTAATAATTAAATGAATAAAATTTATTTTATTTTCATAACAATTTAGATATCAATCATTAATTTCAAATAACCATATCTTATGATCCATGTGTTCCTTTAGGATCACCCACAAATCAAATAAAAGCTTGTGATGAGATGTACATCGTGATGACCAAGGGGACCCTTATCACTATTTTTATGAGGACCAAAGAGGCCTTGATGGCCTCTAAAACTGAGTATTTAGTAAGGGAATCCCAATTTTTTATCATTTGAGAGAATTTCAGTTTTTTTAAGGGGTCTAAATTGTATTTTTCTATAGATACTGAATATATTCCTTGGGAGTACATTCATATTGTTATTGTGGTTATAAATTTTCATCATTTTTCACAATGTAGATTTATTTGTAATTACTTGTATGCATATTTTTATATATGTAATTATAGTAAATCACTTGTTTGAATAAATATTTACATAAAAAAATATTTTCAAACATAAAAAGGAGATGGAAATCAATATTTTTTATTCCATTCATTTAAAATAAACAATTATCAATTTTATTTAACATATAAAAATGAATGAATTTTTATATATATTCCTATAAAAGTAGTGTTTGTATATAAACATATGTGTGTCAATAAAAAATCTATATTTTTTATTTATTCTAATATTTGTAAATAAATACATATATATTTAAATATTTGTTTGTGTATTTGAGAAATATAAATATGTTCTTGTGTTTCAACAATATTATGTGTGTACATCATATATAAATTTATTTTCATAAAAATATATCACAATCAATAAATATATTATATAAACGATTTTATAATAAAACTATTTGAATATATATATACTAATATATAAATAATGTTAACATATACGTATGCATGGGTATTGATAAACATATATATGTTTTTATATTCTATAATATGTAAATTAATATAAATATTTAATAATTATATATATATATATATATCATACATAGTTGATGAGATTTCATCTTTATTTACAAGTGTTTTCAATTTCTTGTTTATGTCATTTATGATTTTATTCTAACGAATTTATGAATATTTGTGTATATTTATATATATTAGAAAATACTTATTCAAATTTAGGTTTATATACTTTAAAATAATATATGTATATATATATATATTTATTTATAAATAGGTATTTATAATTACCTGTGTTTATTATTATTATATATATATTTATATTTATATTTACATTCATGTACAATTTTTTATCCGAGTGTGTTTATATATAATTGTGGAACATAAATGTGTGCTTATATATATTTATGTAATTTTTTATATTTATATATATTTATAGATATTTATATCCTTCTATTATTTTAGTATATTATTATATTATTATATTATAATTTATAATTTATTAAATATTAAATATTATTTGTTATTTATTCTTTAATTATTTTATTCTTTAATTATTTTATTCTTTAATTATTTTATTCTTTATTATTTATTATATAATATTCATTATTTATTATTTATAATTTTAATATTTGTTATTTATAATTTTATTATTTATTGATTTTTATTTTAATGATTTACAATTAAAGAACTATTTAATATTTAATATTTATTTATTAATTATTAATTAATTAAATATTATTTAATTTTTTTATTATTTATAATTTATAATTTTTTTCTTCATTGTAATTAAGTTATTAATTAATTATTTAAAAATTATTTATTTATTGAATATTTATTGTTATTTTAATATTGAATATTTGTTATTTATCTAACCTATAATTATTTCTCAATATTAATGTATTTTTTTTGTTTACATATCAATTATTTTTTTATTAATTATTTACAAATTATTTATTTATTTATTATTTTGTTATTTTGTATAAATTAATTATTAAATTATTAATAATTAATTATTAATTTAAGATTTTATATTATGTTATTATTAATGTCTTATTTATTATATATTTATTTTTCAGTATTATTTTATTATTATTTTATTCTTATTTAATATATATATATGTGAATTAATTATTATTTTATTTCAATATATATATATATATACAACTTTACTAAATTCAGTTTATTAACCACTTGAAGAGCTTGTTGGTGTGCTAAAGTCCTTGATGAATAAACTAGAGGTAAGAGGTTCTAATCTCACTTAGGGCATCATTTCTATACATGGAAGATACATGCACATGAAAGCATGTGCATCTGCATGTGCATAATAATAAATAATAAATTAATTAATTATGAAAATATGAAAATTAAGAAAAATAATAAAATAATAAATAATAAGTAATAAATAATTATGAGATTAAAATATAATTGTGATAAAAATAATATAATTTAGAGAATAATAAATTAATAAAATATTAAAATATTAAAAAAAGAATAATAATATATTAATATAATAATAATAAAATAATTAATAAATAATTCTGATAATAATAAAATAATAAAATAATAATAAATAAAAAATAAAAATTAATTATGAGAATTATAAAATAATAAAATAATAAAATAATAAAATAATAAAAAAAAAAATAATTATAAAATTTTAAACAATATAAAATTAAATTAAAAAAATTAAAAAAATTAAAAAAATTAAAAAAATAAATATTATTTAGAAACAGTTTAAAATACCTCTAAAAACCCTGGTAAAATCATTCATCGACATTTTTGAAAAACAGTTGCTAAATAAGTGCTTAATAAGGATTTAGCGATTAATTTTAAAAAGTGTCATAGATCCATTTAGTGGCGGTTTAAAACACTACTAAACGCCTATTTTAACATAGTGAAGTTGGATGCATCAACATTCTCTAACACCAGATTGTTAATAAAAGAATACATAAATGGATTACATAACGAGTTTAACAAATACATATTGAGGTACTATAGCAGTACTATAGCGCACTGTAGAAGTGGTGGAACTGTAGCAACGATGAGTACAGTAGTAGTGACAGGGGGCAGTAGCAGCAGTAGGGAACTGTAGCAGCGACGGGTACTATAACAACAGCGTGTAACGTAGCAGCGCGGGTACTGTAGTAGTACTATTCATAGAATGGGCCTTGAGCCATAAAATGGGCCTACGGGCCATGTAATGGGTTAAATGCCCACTGGGCCTTCAGGCTATGTAATGGGTCTCTCTCTACACAGTTAAAGATGTATTTTCTTTGATTTAATAATAAATGAGGCTTCTACACCAACCTTTCAAAAAAAAAAACTTATCGAGGTAAAAATGAAATTTAGGATATTATGTATTGAATAAATAAATATATATATTTGCTTACCATATGAGTTATTTTGTCCAACGATCATATTTTAGGAATTTATCTAAAGGATATTAGTTAGTGAAAATGATTTTATCTCTCCATTATATCTGATTGTTGTCCTGGGTTCACATTAAAATTTTAGAAATTAATAAAAATAATAATATAACCAAATTGTTAAAAGCAATAATAAAATAATTATGAGGATAATAGAATAATTAATTCAATGATAAAATAATAACGAGAACAAAAAATTAATTAAATATTATAATAATAATAAAATAATAACAAAATAATAATAAAATAATAATAAAACAATAAAAACTATAATAATATATTTATAATAAAATAATGAATTATTAATTTAGAGAATTATAAAATAAGAAAATAATGATTCATAATTAATCCTAAATTAATTATGAGAATTATAAGATATTAAAATATTAAAACAATAAACAAAATTATTTATGAAATTTAGAATAATTTAAAGAAAATTTTGAAGAAATTAAAAAAATTAAAAAATAAAATAAAATTTAGTAACAGTTTAATCTATCACTATAAAAGAATATCTAAATCATTATTTGAAAATTTCAAAAAACCACCTATATATAAGTGCTAAAAGAATTTAGCGATAGTTTTTCCAAATTGTCGTGGATCAATATTGTGGTGGATTAAACTGTCGCATAACACCTATATTGACATAGTGTTATAGGATTCCTCAACATTCTCCAACACCAGATTGTAAATGGGATAATATATACACGGATTTCATAATGGTGTATGAAAATACATATCGAGGTAATAATTAAATATATGATATTATGTATTGAATAAATAAAACTATATATTTCCTTCTCATTAGAGTTTCATTGTCCTTAGATCATTTTTCATGACTATATCTATAAGATATTGGTGGGTGACAAAGATTTTCTCTCTCTATTATATCAAATTATGATCCTATATTGTCATTAAATCTGTAGAAAGTACAACATATGTTGTTTGGTACTGAACAATATTTCCATATAGAATTTGATACATACATCGAAGGGGAGTCTGAGTGAATAATTCAGACTTCCTAATACATTATTCCAGATTTTTCAATGAAAGTATTAGGATGTTGGAATCAACATCATTATTTATTCTAGTTTCTTGTAAAAATATTTTTCATTCCAGTATACAGATGACACCATTTGAAGCATTATATGGAAAATTATTTTGGACTATGGATTTTTAGAATGATTTACAAGAAAATAAATTAATGGGGATAGTGTTTCTAAAGGATTTGGTGAATAATGTCAATATTATTTAGCTATAAATGATGATGTCTAAGTGTTGGTTGAGAATTAATGTGGATAACAGTAGAAATATCATTTTTTGGGGTAGGTTATCCTGATCTTCTCAAATTATATCAAAAGAAAAGTGTAAAGAATTTTATTAAAAAGGTTATGCTATGTATATGGTTTATTGGATGCTATACAATCATGGATATTGTTATATTAGTTGCTTACCAAGATTAGTTTTCGTCACATTTATCCATTGTACACAACTTATTTCATATTTTAATGTTATGTAATTATGTTCCAGACTAATCTAATGTTTTATCCTTGATGTAGTTTAGTATGGGAATAACCATTCTTATTTAGAACATATATTATATATTCATGAATGTATAAAGGATGTGTTTCCTAATAAAGTGATTCACTGTATTATGTTTTTGTGGGAAAAAATACTTTGGAAGAAGAAACACATGAATATAAATATTCAATGTGGAAAAGATATCCACAATTTTTTAATAAGTGAATAAAATTCCAAGGATAAAATTTCTAAGGAGGGGTATAATTTAATTCCCATATAATGACAAGATAATCAATTTTCAAAATTTTATGTATTTATGTATTACATAGTCATATTGTATAGATATTATGTAATTTTTCATAAATAAAATGAATTTTTTTTTATTAATATTATCTCATATAAATTTTTATGAAATGACTTTATATTCATCTTTAAATTTTATAAAAAATAATAATTTTTTAAATTTTCATGTGAAAATTTTCAAAGGATGAGTTTTGGGGATTTTTTCTAAATTCATTAATTTTTTAATAAAATAGTGAAAATTATTGATTTTCTAAATGTAGTATTTCCATTAAATTAAATGATATAATTTATTTTTCCCTCTATACTATCAATTATCTATAAAATAATGCTATCTACCATTTTATATTGAATAATATAACTAAATACCATGAACATAAAATTTTTAGGATTTGTTGTATAAGATTATTTTTATCCTTAAAAATACATATCTCTGAAAACAATTTAATAGTTAACAAAGGTTAACGACTTTAATTAATTATGAAAACACTCAGTAAATAATTATTTAAATGATATTTATAAATAGTATATTTATAAATTTTAATATAAATTTATATAATGATTACTACTAGTCAATGATTTAAAATGAAATCATCTTATGCTTGAAAAATACATTACATGATTTTTTTATAATCTCATTAGAGGGTACTATTTTAAAATATATTCTGAAATTTATATTATTTTCATCTAGAAATATTTATTCCATATTTAGAATAATTTTTATTAATAATAGGTAATTAGGCCTATATAAAGTTTACTCATACTCTATTATAATAACAATAATAATTTTTTACCATGTGTAAGGGTAAGACATGTTTATTAGTGGTTAATCTAATGTGATAATTCTTATATTGACTTAAAAACTTATCAAATTAAATTTTAATTAAACATTTATAAATTGCCTCTTATTTTTCAAAAATGTTTACCATTTTGTATCCACATTCAATGATTATGCCAAATACAATAATTTATGTAATGAAAAGACAAAAAAAATTAACCTTAGTTGTAATAAATATATATAATATTATGTGATTGTGACAAAAAAACCTATGTTGGGTTATTAATATTAAATTTAAATATAAATAAATGTCTATAATGGTAATTTATTTCTAATTTTTTGTTAATATATAATTATAATAATATCTTACACAATAATGATGTATAAATAATCTAAATAATAGGAAAACAAAAATAAATGAATTTAAAAATATTAAATATATTATTAAATTAATGAATTATTATATTCTATGATTTTTTTAGAAAAATAAAATATTTTATATAGTTATAAATGTAAAATAATTGAAACAAATATTTTTCATGATGTTTTTAAAATAAAATTAAATGATGTGTAAAAATTTACATTAAGGATATTTTATAATAAATAGTATTTTCATAAATGATTTTAAATTTACATATATCATATCTTGTTCCATGTTATTAGGATATTGTTTAAAATATAAATCAATGTCCAATTCTATTCCATTTTGATTTTATTGTAATGTAATTCACCCCAAATGTGTAGAATAACAAGTTATCGTAAACGAAATCTAATGTGGTAAAATTGAGTATCTACAGTGGTTATGTATTAACATGTTTAAAACATATTCTATTATTTTAATAAAGTTATTTCCTAAACTTATCATACATAATGTCCTTTATTTTTCATTTTTGTAGGAATATTGATTGAGAGTGACTCCCCCTTATTTAATTGTGTTGTGAAAATAAAAAATTTCAACCCATTCATAATTATAAAAGAGAGTCTCCTGTACTATTTTATTATAACATACCAAGAATTTTAAATTACCCATTCCCTAACCATGTCCGTTCATTACAATCGTCCCCATTTCGTTGGGGTATTGGGTTGATCCAGAAACCAAACAAGGAAAATTTTATTTTTCTAACCCATTAAAGGTTTTCTAAAGAAGATGTATAGTTCTTAAGAAATAATTTTCAATTTATTTATTTTATTAAAACATCATATATTATTCAAAAATGATGAATTAATAAAATAGTAGTATCCTATATATTGTTATATTATTTTATTAATGGAAAACTATTTACATATCCTCTTCCATCAAATGGTTGACTAATCCTTCTTTTTGAGAACATGCTGACTACCACCTCACTAAATGATATAGTTAATTTTACATGACCCCATCTTATGGATGGTTTTAATGATAGATTCAATGTATATACATATGTTATTTATGACATAATTTTTATTCTTAAGTTATAATATATAATTCACATTATTACCTTTTCACTAAAAAAATTATAACTTTGTTCATTCATACATGTGGAGTACAACCTCTGAAAAGCAATGTGGTTTATTTTTCATCCTCATATCATTTAGATGATATATATATAATAATATTTAAACATATAAAATTATATTTATAATATTATGATCATTAAATAATGATAAAATAAGTTATACCTTAATTCCATGATGATCGTCAAAAAATTAAATCGTTACTCCTGAATATGTATGACTAATAGTCTCTAAGGTTGTATATTAGTTCATTTTCCATATAAATATTTCACTATTGTTTTGAAAATTAAATTTTATGTATAAAAATTATTCTTATCTTTTTATTTTTATTTTTTATGTTTTGTAATAAAGACCCCATTGATTATAGTCTACCTACTGATGTCATTTGGGATATATGAGCCAATTATCATCAATGTGATAGAATTGAACATAAATAATTATGTAATTTAACATTACATATTCATTATTAAAATATAGAAAAATAAGTTAATTTAAAAAATCTCAAAATAATTTAAATAATCAATATAAGATTATTATATATGATGATAAGTGACACAGATGACAAGTAAGCCAAAATATAAGGTAATTTCTTTTAATAATCATCATTTGATGTTTCCATTAAAATCATTATTTTTCATGTCCATGTTTTTTGAATAAAATTTATCGTTGTTAATTTTTCCACCTACAATATTTATAAAATAAATTTTTATTTCTCCTTAAACATTTACTTAATTTTTTTAAAAATTTATACTTATATAGAATTATTTACTATATTTAAAAAATATTAATTTTCAATTTATCAGATATTGTGACCATTACATCTCTTCTCACTATAACCATTGTTTTATTTTAATCATCCATTACATGAATGAATTCAATATTCAAATAAAAAATTATTACAATTTATTCTATAAATTCTTATTTTTAAAATTTTCATTTATTGAAATGTGTTGTATAAATATTTTAAATTTCATTCTTATTGTTGAAATAATTGTTTTTAAGACTAAATCATTTATGTGATATGATAATTTTATAGTTAATTGTAATTATTTATAATGAGGGGTGGTTTAGTAATAATCCAAGGAGTTGTGGATACATTATAAACATTGATTTTTGGTTATGTTACTAATCAAGTACAAGTAGTTATGTTATAAAACATGGATGGATGGGTCAATGGTTTCCAAAAAATGGGTGGGTTAGTGATATACATCTAATTCATTAGATATGGATATCAATCGTATAGTTATTCCATTATTTGGAGTGATATTGAAAATGATTTCACATGTTACCTATAATTTTTATCAATTCATTCTATATCACATTATGGAAATATTTTTATTTCTCAAGGTAAAAAATTGATCGTATGATAAATTGATAATATATGATACATTTATGGATCAAATTTATAACATTTTCAAAAATTATTTATGAGCTTTCATGGTTGAATAGAGACAATTCTATGTTTTCTTTTCCATTGCGATTTCATATAATTTTTTTTGTTATTTTTCTTAGGCAATGAATGTGATTTTTTTGGTAGGAAAATATTTTTAGAGATTAATTTATTTGTGGATGGAAAATATTTAAATGTTATCATAAAATGATAGGTTTCTCTATTTGTTAATGTCTCTTTATGATATTTTTTTCTCCTCAAACGTTTTAATTTTTTTTCATAGCGTTTAATGATGGTTATGTAAAAATAACATTTTATGTTGATTTTAATGATGATTTTCAATTAAATGAAAAATTTATTTTAAAATACATTATACTATATTTCGAATGGATATATATTATAAGTGTTTACTGCAATAAATTATAGTTTTTTATATTTTAGTTGTGACCTAATTTTATAATAATATATAACAAAAATGATCCTCAAAACTTTTTAATATTAATTCACAACTAAAAAAAGATGATTTTACATATAATTATGAGTCCTTATAATTAGTCCAACATGAGTAGAATTATCCTCTCAATGTCCTTGAGTTTCCAGCTATGATGAAAAATATCAGGACAAGGTTCCACTTCTTTAATAGTGCTTGATTTTCTATTTATTAACATCATATAATTCTAATGTATATTATTACCCTGATATAATCAAACTTATAATAATGGTTTTGGGTTTAATATTATTATTTTTTTATTATGAAATTTTATATTCACCTGTGAAAGAGAATGTGGCCTTAGACACATTTTCAAAAATATTACTGACTCATTCCTTGGAGGAGTTATTGGTTGGGTTTCCTTCGATGAGTCTCTTTGTTGATATAAATATTGTAGTTGATGTTGATGTTGTTATACTATCATCATCTTGTGTGAATGTTGATTAATCATTTTAGGATGAGATGAATCATCAACAAGTTGTATGAATATACTATTATTTCAATGGTGAAATCTTATATGGTTGTGATAACATATGTATTTTTTATTAATATCCCAATAATGGTATTCTTTAACTACATATATTTGTTATTAAAAATGACGAGGAATTAGTAGATTGATAATTTACATTGATCATGTTTTTTAGTGAATACACATGATTACAAAGTGCATCACAACTCTAGATGTTGATATTGTTTGTTGGGGATGACATGATCAAATGTATTAATTTTTTGTGGATGACATACATTCCTTAAAATTATGATAGGGAACCAAAATCATTGTGGTTTTTTATATAACCAAAAAATTATTGATTGGATATTATTTAAGATATCATTAACCATTATTATTTTACTACCTCATACAGTTTGTAGTAAATACGATATTTGGGTGATCATCAGTCGAATCACTAAATTAAATCCATTTATTAAATTAGAGATTAGATAAAGATATAAATTTATAGGTATATGAATGTATAAGAGATAATTAATCTCTATATATAGATTTCTATGGATGTTTCTAAATTAGAATCCAACATTTCATGAGTTATGTAATTTATTACAAGATATGAGGGGTTCCCAATGGAGGTTAATAAGGATGAGTATTCTATATATGAATGGTTACACTAACTAAAACAACTTGATTTCTTTACATATTTCTCAGGAACATGTACCTGAAATCATTGGATATTATGTGGGGAATATACCCGTTATGGAATTATCCTATAAATATAATTATCAAGACACAATTTTTTTTCCACTATTAGATTATTTTTCAGAGAATACATGTTGTTCAATTATGTGTTGGGAGGATATTATTGTATGTTCACTCATGGGACCATGAAATTTTTAGGAAATAATAGAGATGACGATGCCAATTATAAATATAATATCAACATACAAGAGTAAATTTAATTCTTATTCTAACTATTGTCATTGACCATTAATATTGGAGTCTCTTGATTATATTTTGGTCTAATATTATCCATCAGTGGGGAAGCATCTCTAAGAAAAGAATGTTATGTTGGATTTATGTAATATTTTCCCATTCAAGATATTCTAGTGACTGATAATGTTTTCAAATCATTTAAAATTACTATCTCATATGAAATTTATTCATTACATACTCCACATTTCCTTCCTAAATAAGCATCAAACATACCCTTCTCGCATGATTTGATTGGATTATATCGAGAGTGACCTTGATACCTCAGTGGGTGAACAACCATTCCAGATTATAATTTAACAGGAAATAGATTTATGTGAAAAGACTAATGTAATTAACCAAAACTCTATCAATGAAATTTACCTATTTATGTTTATTACATATAGTTTAGATCATATAAAATCACTTATAGAACATAATGAAAACTTTATAAATGAAGAATTAATTAAATAAGAGGTATTTTTTGAAGTTAAGAAACTTATACCAATGAAATAGTAACACGACATTAGGATTAGTAATGTGTCCATAATAAATATAAAACTATCCAATAGAATTTTAACCTCCCCAATGTATGTATAAATATAATTTATTCATATTACAAATGAAATAATTATATATTTATATCGTAGTGTAAGAAAATTAATAATTTTAAAATTAATATTTATGTTGGGGTATTTTTATAAGGCATAAATATTTAGTTAAAATTTTATAAATAATAAAATTATTTTAAAAAATATATATATTCATGAAATGGGTTCAAAAGTCAATATTTTTTTAAAATTAGTTTATGATTATTTTATGAGACCTTAGTTATTTTTTAACAGTGTCATAAAATTATGTAAAAATTTACAATATTTATTTTCAAGTCAATAATTGATTTATTTAAAAATTAATTCTAACATAATTAAAAAATTATTTTGATAAAATGGAGTCAATTTTTGAATTCTACATGTTGAAATATGTTAATGGTAATTTTTTGGTATTTTTCAAAAATACTAGAATTTTTAGTGTGTAATGAAATACAGTAATTAACTGTATAAATACATTAGAAGATAAATAACAAATTCCTTAAGTCTTTGTTGTTGTAAGAACCATAAACTCGTAATTTATTTCTTTATTTTTATATATTTTATAATAATTCTCTAACTACTCATAGTCTTGATCCAAATTAAAAAAAAATGAATTGAATATTTAAAAATCACTCATCTCCTCTATAATAACCACCCTCACCCAATCTTCTCCTCACATATCTAATCCATGAATATTGTCAAATTTATTTTAAAATATTCTTCCCTAGCCTCTCCCCAAATATGATAGATCTTTTTCTTACTAAAATACCAAAACCCTATTTCATAAGGATGATCTCCGGGATGATAATTAAGGAGGAAAACCCTTACCCTTTTTCTTTTAATTTCATTCTCATTTTACATTCTTTTCATATATTTTATTCACATCCACCATCAAGATGATCATAATAACTCTATAATCATATATATACTATAATTATATCATTTTAATGTAACAATGAACATCAATCCCCTTTTCCTATCTCTCTCTCAATTTTATTTTATAATGGAAATCATTGTCCGTGTGGTTTCAATTTACAACCTTCAGGGACGATGAACCTTTGTTCTTTAATTTATCCTTAAAGGATGATCATGAAAACATTTTTATGGAAGAAAATGTTTTAAAAATATTTATTATGTATTATTTTATCTTTTAAAACCATAATATATTCATAATACTAATTCATATGACAATACTCGTTCAAGATGATCAAAATACCACACTTATAATATAAATGATTTTCATTAATTTTTTATCTAATAAAATAGATTCATACCATATTAAAAAATAAATTATATAACCATTTAATCTTATTGATTTTCATTAGTAACATACAAATTAAATTATTTGGAATTATATCCATTCTACATGAACACCCATACTTTTATACAAGGATATTGTTCGTGAAAACCAAAGAAACCGACAATCCTGAGTGATAAATTTGTAACTTATGACTCATAAAAAAGTTCAAAAATGAACATTATAAAATTATAATAATTAGAATACATATATAAAATGTTCTTAATTAAATAATGGTGTCAATTTGATTATCCTGGACACTGAGGTCAAGGGAAGAGCTCATTCGGTCATAATGTAAGGGATTTTCAAACCAGAACCCTCTGTTTCTTTCAGATGATAGTTTTTACCACTTTTAAATAATTAAAATAATAATTATTCTTATTTACAAATAACCAATTATGTTTTAATTTTCTATATATGTGTAAAAATCCTAATCATTCTTTCAATTATGATGAGTTACAATTTTGAAAAGATTATATCTTAAATTATTCCCCATAAACATGCCTGATTCAAGGGAACTTCTCGAATTTTTACCTATTTTTAAGTGAGCTCTATAACATGTTTCAATCCAAAATTATTTTTATAAAATCACTAATTTTATTATTAAATAACTATCTTATTTATCTTTATGTTTTATAAAAATATATTTTATAAAAAACTCTTCATTTCAACGTAAAAGAGTATTTCTATAATGAATTCTGTGATGATTTTATTAGAATATATTCAACTATTTAAACCCTATTTTTGATTATAATATTTAATTGTATTAATTTTTTATGATATCATCTAAAATATTTTATTGAATAGTTAATGGTCAACTTAACTATGGACATGCTATATTGAAACCATTAACCATATTAATTTGAAAGGTTAGTGTTTATGATTACTGATTGGGGGATGTTATTCACAATTCATATATCTCCTTCAATATGAATTTATGTTTTTATTATCATTAAAGCCTTTCATATGATGAATTAATTTAACTTAGTATGTGTTGGGTGAATCCCATTATATCCCGCTGATGCATCAGTAGGTCTTATAAGACAAATTAGTTTGGGGTTTTTACCCTTTTAAGTATGGTCATGGCATGAGGCATTGTCGACATGGTTATGATGCCCCGCATTATAAATTCCCTCAATATGAAAATAGTAAAAGATATCCCATGTATATATTTGACTATTATTATATAAATGGTTACATTTGAATTTGAAATTATTTAACCATCTTTTATTAATTCCATTTTATGCTCTATATTATGTTTTAATGGAATTTGTGAATTTATTTATTCACCATCAAATATATTTATCATTATTCTGTTTTATTTACCCTTACTCAAGACATGTTCTCACCCCTTTATTATTATTTTTATTTTTTCCTAGAATGTGATTAAGTATATTATGAATGTCTAGCATGTATAATCTAGAGGTTATATATGTTTACAATTGAAATTATATATTGTATTTATTTTCATGTTGTAATATATAACTTATATGTGTATCCTATTTTCCCTGGATGCATAATTATTCCTTCCATTGGTATGCTTCCTCCTTGTATATATGATAATGTAATAAAACAATGCACTATATCTGGGAAATTGGGGTTGGTAAGAACCCGAATCTTCATTTCAGGTACGCGTTTACTTTTTCTATAGTTTTTTAGAAAAATGGAGTTTCTGGAAAATTTTGAAGTACACGGCATGTACTTTCTGATTACACGCTTTGTACTCTTATTCGGCTCGAATCCGTGTTCTGGCCGTGTCTGGGCCACACACATGGTGTGTAGGGGTGACGTGGAGGCCGATTTGGGCGGATTACGAAAAAACCCACTACATGCCGTGTACTTTAAAAATACACGCCGTGTACATTAATTTTTTTTCCAATAATCCAACTGGGGTTACACCTAAACGCCATAATCATCTTCTTCTAGATCTGGTTCATCCGAGAGCGACCCACATGACTAGATCTTCCTTAAGCTCCCGCCTCTCCATCCGTTCTCCGATTCGAGCACGGTCGATTGTGTTGGAAGCACAACAGTGAGTTCTTCCTTCTGCTTGAGCCTTGTTTTCCAATTCTTCCTCTTTCCCAAGTTATCTAAGGTTAATAGTTTTGTGCTTTTTCTTAAATCTACAACTTTCTAGGGGGAATTAACCGTCTTGGTTAAAGTATATCGTTCTCCTAGGATCGAGGTAGGTGGTTTTTTCCTTACTGTTCAAAGTCTCTGAGTTTTATGTGCAAATTCCACAAATACCCGTGAACAGGGTATTGCGTGATTACCTTCATTCTGTTGCTTTTTTCTGTTTAGGACCTTTGGGTCTCATTTGCCTTTGGATGCTACACCTGTTTTCATGCCTCGCAGTTATAGGTTGAAGTGAAACAGATGACATGCTTGTTTCCTTGTAGACTATTTAGCTAAGTAGCTCTATAGGTGTAGTTTGGATATCCAAGTAGCTCTATAGGTGTACTTTGGCCTTATAGAATTATTATGAACTGACTGGCACGGGGCTGAGGGAACCTGGTGCTATAGACTATAAGGGATAGACCGAGTGATATTCCCAGAGAGTCTTAGTCATTACAAACTATAGAGGGGATGGACCGAGTGAGCTCCCAGAGAGTCTTGTATTTTATAGGCTATAGAAGGGTAGACCGAGTGAGCTTCCTCAGAGAGTCTTACCTTGTTTGAATCTATTTAAAACCATCCCAGTCTAGAGGAGGAATTTACCGAGTGAGCTTCCTTAGAGAGTCTGTGGTATACCTGAGGCAATATGAGGAATTGACCAAGATAGCTTCCTTAGAGATTCTCAAGACCTTGGGGCTAAGAGGGTTAGACAGTGTGATCTTCCTCAAGAGAGTCCCTGACTACCCTAGACTATAAAGGGAATTGACCGAGTGAGCTTCCTCAGAGAGTCTCATAAATTTGATTGACCAATACAGAGGGGTTAGGCAGAGTGCACTGCCCAGAGGGTTGTGGTACATCTTGGATAGGACCAGAGGGGATGGCTGTGAGTACTTCCCAGAGGGTTCCGGTTTGTTAGATGTTTTTTTCACTATTTTTTATTGGTTGTGGATTGATTTCTACTATGTATCATCATGTTTACTGCTTACTGTTTACTTCCTTTTGTTTGTTGTTGCTTTTAAATGCTTATTGTACTTTACAAGCCATATACTCAATGACTGTTCGGCACAGATCTTCAGGTGAATGCATACTAGGATTTTCTCTTACACCCTATTTGGGCCATGCTTTTGGGCCCAAGGAGCCATTTTTGTTGCATGTATAAACAAGGCCAAGAGCCCTTCAAAATTTGGAACATGATTGCTTGGTGTAGGAGAGCATGGGACCAAGCTTTGTCTTGCGATGCTGAGGAGCTGTTTACTTTTCTATTGTACATGTTTTGGTACTGTAGTGTTTTCTAGCATTGTGACTTGTTTGGATGCTTTCCTAGATGTGAATCATGCATCATTTAATATATATACATATGTGCTCCAGTTTATTGATTTAGTCTTCTCTTGTTTACATTGTTGGTTATTATTGCTTCCGCTATTTAATGTTTATTTTTCTTCCACTATGAACACTACCAATGAGGGAATAGTTTCCCCACTATCACACCCATGGCCCTCTCTACTAGTCGGCAGCCTATGGAATTTGGGGAAATGTGATTGAGGCTATGTGACCAACCGGGTACAGGGCGCCTCTGGGTGGCTTCCGGAACCAGGATGTTAAAAATTGGTATCAGAGGAATTCTTATCTCTTGTATTACTATTTGGAGACATTAGTGAGGGATATGATTGATTTGGTACTTGGTAATAAGCTGTGCCCGGGAGTATCCAACCCGTGTATAGGGAAAACCCATACTACCATGTTTATTGCAGTTTTCTGGTTTGAGATTTTATGGTTTATACGATTTCACCTAGAGTGATTCACATGATTTGTACTATTATTGTATTGATATTAAGGTTCTATTTCTATCACAACCCTATGAGATGAGGGTTTTACATCTCATGCATCATATAGGAACTTGTAGAAATCACATTCCATGCATTCTTTCCATTCCATTTAGGGTGCATTAGCGATTGCATACTGTTGTGATAAATGTTCTGTAGATTACGCAAGCTGTTGTGATAGATGCATGATAGAATCTATGCTGCTTGTTAGCGAATTGTTTGTATTGTACTTGTTTAAATGAACTCCAAATTTTGATTCTTGTGGTGTTATGGTCCCTGTTGAATCGTAAATTGGTGGATCATGATCATGTTTTCTCTTGTACATGACTGTAGGGGATGCCAAGCTTTGATTCGCGGGGAGTATGGGCCCTCACGGATCGAAATTTGGCACATCTTTTCTTTGTTTTCCGTGTTTCTGGGATTTTGTGCAGTTTCGGAGCTACAGCCCATAAAAACCCAGAATACACGGCGTGTACTTTCTGGTTACACCCCATGTAGTTTTTAGTCCTTGTTACTGACTGTGTGTGTAGGAACACGGTATTGTGAAAATAACATCAGGAAAACGCCGTGTATGGTATGTACATGCCGTGTAGTGTACAGCCTTGTACCCGACCGTGTGACTAACAACATAGGTCGGGGAAGCTCAAGTAGACATGCCATGTTTCTTTTGGAACACGCCGTGTAGTCTTCTCCAGGTACCCGACTGTGTCACGAACAGCACAGGCCGGTGTGACCTTCTCTAAGACACTCCATGTTTATTTTGGAACACACCGTGTAGTTTTACCTAGGTACCCGGCCATGTCACAAACAACATGGGACGGTGTCACCTTTTCCTATACACACCGTGTTTGTTTGGAACACTCCGTGTAAGGGCTAGCCGTGTAGACAACTATGTAACTAACAACACGGGTAGCCTAGTCAATGTCTAGTACATGTCATGTCCCTAGGGAACACACCGTATAGTCTGAGGTTAGTTCGAACTCAGTGAGTTAGCCATGTAAGGATACTCGAGAAGGGGGATAGTTTTCAAATACATGCCTTTTGTTGGGTCAAGACGCCGTGTAGTTTGAGGTGTTACATAACCTATAGGGCAGGGGTATACACCCATGTTAGTGGCATAAGAAGAAATATCGTGTAGTTTTTATACACACTGTGTAGTCATTTTTCGTAAACTTGTGTATTTTTCATCCCCCGTTCTTGTTCTTTACTCTTATGTTCTCGGTACTTGTTTTTCTGATCTAAGGTATACTTTTGATCTTTTAGAGTTATGCATCCGAGACCTCCTTTGGTTGTACGTCTGTCGTCAGGCAGTGATCAGACGCTAGATATGGTTGATCAGGGACTTCCTGTCAATCCTCCAGTCAAGCCAGCCTTGGCACCGGCTATCATACCCTTTGCAGGCGCCGAGGCACAGTTCAGGGATGACTTCCTGAGGACGATGCAGTCCTTCTAGAGAGCGCCACCTCCTGCCCCGTCGATGGCTGAGTTGACGCGGGTTTTCCAACAACAACATCCTCCTACTTTTTTCAGGGGATGGAGGACCCCAGGCTGCAGAGTCGTGGATAGAGGCCACACTGACCATATTTGAGTACCTAGATATCCCCCCAAATAAAAGGGTAGAGCTGGATACTTATATGCTCTGAGACACCGTGAAGAGGTGGTGGGAGGTGATCTCATGGTTAGGGCATCAATAGGATATGTCTTGGGACGAGTTTCGACGCTCCTTCTATGACTACTTATATCTGGAGACCCTGAGGGCTGATCGAGCCCGAGAGTTTATGAGTGTGCAACATGGTACACTCTTTTTTATGGAGTACTCCTCTCGCTTCCTTGAGCTGCAAAGTTTCACACCGATCCCAGCAGGTGATTAGTTGTTCCTTGCTAAGAAGTTTGAGGATGGTCTCAAGTAGGAGATCCGTTCCTAGGTGAATATCTTCCAGTTGACTTTGATATCCTCCATCACCAACCATGCACTAATCACTGAGCGCAATCTGAGAGATTCTGAAGCAGTGAGCTAGGGCGGTTCGATATCCAGAGCTGGTGTTCCACCTACGGACAGTAGGAAGAATCGCATAGAGTCTTTACGAGGAGATCGAGGTTCGCGGGATGCGTCATTAGGTATCCAGGTTGTATTCTACTAGTGAAATATGAGTGGGCATACTAGGCCTCAGTGCCAGAGGGATCCGATGTAATGCAGGTCTTGTGGACAGATGGGCCATCTTCAGCGTTTCTGTCACATCTTTTCACCTTTAGCTAGTGGTAGGGGTTCCTCAATGACCTCACGTTATGGAGATGATTCACCGGTTTCCCACCAGTGAGGGAACTGGAGTTCTTTCGGCTGTTCAAGCTGAGGTGGAGGTCGCGGCCGTGGTGGTCAGTCACCAGGTCATCAACAACAACAGAGTGGATCAGCTCAGAGTGGTTAGCCAGGGGAGCAGTGCCGTGGTGTAGGCCAGTATTTCGCTGTGGAGCAGACCTATCAGGATTAGGATCCCAAACCTTCTATAGTTCGAGGTACGATCTTAGTAGCCTCAGTTTTATCCTCAGTTCTTTTCGATACTGGCGCTTCCCATAGAATTATCTCTATTGCTATCGTGGAGAGCCTTGGGCTTTGTATCTTTTCGTCTGCCGACTTGTTGACTCTAGACACGCCTTTGGGGATGAGGACATCTAGCTTACATCAGTGCAGAGAGTGACCTCTCGAGGTTGAGGGGTGTCATTTCTAATGGGACCTATAGGTCCTAGAGATAATGGGCTATGAAGTAATTATCGGGATGGACTGGTTAGTTCCTTTCTAGGAAATCGTCGATTTCTATCACCGCAGGGTGAGTTTCATATCACGAGATGGCAGATCTTTCCTTCATAGAGGCTAGTTGGATTTCCAAGCAGGTAGAGCTGGACTAGAGAATCATGGGCTAGGGAAAGTTACATCCCAGATTGCTTGTCTTTATCTGGATGACTAGGGGACTTCATAGTTAGACTTTACTCTAGTGATAGATCGTTCAAGAATGTCTTCCCAGAAGACTTTTTAGGTTTACCTCTGGAGCATGAGTTAGAATTCTCAATTGAGATCGTTCCAGGAGCAGCAATGGTGTGCATTCCTCCTTATAGGATGGCTACACCTGAGTTGTAGGATCTCAAGAAGTAGTTGGAGGAGTTGCAAGAAAAGGGTTTCATCTGACCCAGTACCTCGCCTTGGGGTTCGCCTGTACTTTTTGCAAAGAAGGAAGATAGTACCCTTCAGCTTTCTGTGGATTATAGGAAGATGAACCAGTTGACAGTCAAGAACCGATATCCCCTGCTGAGGATTGATGACCTATTTGATTAGCTTTGAGGAGCCTAGGTGTTCTCGAAGATTGACTTGTGGTTTGGTTATCATCAGTTGCGCGTTATACCATCAGATATACCTCCGATAGCTTTCAGGAGCATGTATGGTCTTTACGAGTATACAGTCATGCTGATCGGTCTTACGAACACACCTGCAGTCTTCATGTCACTAATGAACTGAATGTTCCATCCATACTGGGACTCTTGTCATGGTCTTTGTGGATTATATCTTGGTGTACTCTCATACTCACCACGACCATACCACACATCTTGAGATCATTCTGAGTACACTGATAGAGCATCGACTGTATGGTAAACTCTTGAAGTGAAACATTTGGATGGATCAGATTTACATCCTGGGTCATGTTATCTCAGAGATAGGAGTGTCAGTGGACCCAGAAAAAGTGAGAGCTTTATTTTCATGGGAGCAGCCGAGGAACGTCTTTGAGGTGTGGAGTTCCCTAGGGCTGGATGGTTACTATAGATGCTTCATTCAGGACTTCTCATGCCTAGAAGCACCATTGAAGGTTTGAACAAGAAGCATGATAAGTTTTTATGGTCATATTCTTATGAGATATCCTTTTAGGAGCTGAAAGGGAGGTAGACGTCAGCACCGATACTAGTCTTTCCAGAGCCGGGAAATGGATACAGTATTTACTATTCTGCTTCAGGTATCGGGCTAGGAGCCATGTTTATGTAGGGAGATGGGGTAATTGCTTATGGGTCTCAGCAGTTGAGGACGCATGAGAGGAACTACCCGACGCACGATCTGGAGATGGCAGTAGTTTTTCATGCTTTATACTGTTGGAGACACTATCTTTTGGGACAACACTTTGTTGTTTTTACCGACCACAAGAGTCTCAAGTATATCCACAATCAGTGCGATCTGAATCCGAGACAGCGCAGGTTGGTCAAGTATCTTCAGTCCTTTGACTTCGAGCTTTCCTATAAGCTAGGAAAGGGTAATGCAGTGGAAGATGCATTGAGGAGACGAACCCAGATTCAGGTAGTTCAGGAGGCCAACAGTGAGTGGAAACTTATAGTTCTATTCTCTGAGATGCATCTGGAGGTGCACGACAGGCAAGGAAAGACTGTCATATCTTCTGTGGATGTTACCTCTTAATTTCTTGATCGGGTATGAATGAGGTAGCAATCAGATTCAGAGGCCTTATTTCTGTGGGAGAGTGTGTCAGGATGGGACCCTCTTCCTGGATGGAAAGTAGGCGAGGATGAGATCTTGCGTTTTCAGGGACGCGTATGGGTGCCAACAGACATACGTGAGGAGCTGATATGGGATTTTCATTCCTCAATTTGGGCAGTACATCCGAGCATCACCAAGATGTATCAGGATCTTAATCGCCATTACTGGTGGCCAGGTATGAAGAGAGATGTTGTTGGTTTTGTCATGAAATATTCTACTTGTCAGTAGTTGAAAGCAGGTCATCAGTGACTAGAAAGGGCATTTACAGCAGTTACCCATTCCAAAGTGGAAGTAGAATGATGTCGCGATGGACTTCATGACCAGGTTACCGAGGTCACCCTAGAGAAGTGATGCTATTTGGGTCATCGTCGAAAGGCTTACGAAGGTAGCACATTTGTTGCCGATCAAGTAAACCGTTAGTGTCGATGATCTGGGATAACGGTACATCTGAGAGATTTTACGTCTACATGGAGTTACACACTCTATTGTTTTAGATAGGGATGCATGCTTTACCTCTCAGTTCTGGTAGAGACTTCATAAGGCCTTGGGTACCCTGGTAGTTTTGAGTACAACATACCATCCCCAGACTGATAGCCAGTCCTAGCGCATGATCCAGGTGCTTGAGGATATTCTCCGAGCTTGCATTCTAGACTTCATTGGTTCATGGGAGAAGCATATAACTCTTGTGGAGTTCTCCTACAACAACATTTTTCAGGCGACATTTCATATGGAACCATACAAGGATTTGTATGATAGGCAATTACGATCACCCTTATGCTAGCTGGAGGTAGGAGAGGCAGCTTTGCTAGTACCTCATATTGTTCAGGAGACCTCAGAGCAGATAGAGTTGATTTAGAAGAGGATGGATACAACACAGTGTTGACATAAGTCTTATGCTGATCAGCGGAGACAATATTTGGAGTTTGAGGTCAGGGATCAGGTTTTCCTGCGTGTCGCACCAAGGATGGGACACAAGAGGATTCAGAGATAGGGTAATCTTTCACCGCGGAACATCGGGCCATTTGAGGATTTGGAGAGAGTTGGGCCGGATGCCTATCGGTTGCAGCTACCTCAAAGGTAACGGGATATGCACGACGTCTTCCACATATCTCAGCTCCAAAATTACTTTTTAGACTCATATCATGTCTTTCAGCCTGAGGAGGTTGAGCTCTAAGTGGATTCATTGTTTGAAGAGCATCTCATCTGGATTGTCGATCGCAGTACAAAGGATCTCTGAGGCCTGTCTGTTCCTCAAGTACGAGTTCTATGGCAGCACAGGCGATTACATGATGGGAATTGGGAGAAGGAGGATGAGGTTCGATCACAGTGGCTGGAACTGTTCGAGAATCCTTCTTCTACGACCATCTAAGGAAATTCGGGGACAAATTTATTTATGTGGGGAAGTTTGTAAGAACCCGGATCTTCGTTTCAGGTATGCTTTTCCTTTTTCTGGAGTCTTTAAGAAAAATTGAGTTTATGGAAAATTTTTGAGTACACACCGTGTACTATCTTAGTATATGCCGCGTACTCTTCTCCGGCTCAAATCCGTGTGTTGGCCGTGTCCGGGCCACACACATGGTGGGTAGGGGTGACGTGGAGGCCAATTTTGGCGGAGTATGGAAAAACCCACTACACACCGTGTACTTTAAAAATACACGCTGTATACTTTTCTTTTTGTCACTAATATGACTGGGGTCGAGCCTAATCACCATAATCATCTTCTTCTTGGTCTGGTTCATTCGAGAGCGACCCGTACGACCGGATCTTCCCCAAGCTCCCACCTCTCCATCCATTCTCTGATTCGAGCACGGTCAATTGCGTTGGAATCCCAGCAGTGAGTTCTTCCTTCTTCTCGAGCCTTTTTTCCCAATTCTTCCTTGTTCTCATGTAATCTAAGGTTTAATTTTTTTTTTCATTTTCTCAGATCTATGACATTCTAGGGGAATTATCCATCGTGGTTCAAGTTTATCGATCTCCTAGGATTGAGGTAGTTGGTTTGTGAGTTACTTTTCAAAGTCTCTGAGTTTTATGTGAAAATTCCACCAATACCCATGAACGGGGTATTGTGTGTTTATCTTTTTTCCCTTTCTTTGTTCTGTTTACAACCTTTGGGTCTCGTTTGCATTTTGCTGCTTCACCTGTTTTCATGCCTCTCGGTTATAGGTTGAATTGAAACTCATGACATGCTTGTTTCCTTGTAGACTGTTTAGGTATGTAGCTCTATAGGTGTACTTTGGTTAGCCAAGTAGATCTATAGGTGTATTTTGGCCTTATAGCATTATTACGCACTGACTGGCACGAGGCTATGGGAACCTAGTGCTATAGACTATAAGGGATAGACCGAGTGAGCTTCCCATAGAGTCTTAGACATTATAGACTATAGAGGGGATGGACCGAGTGAGATCCCAGAGAGTCTTGGATTTTATAGACTACAGGAGGGTAGACCGAGTGAGCTTCCTCAGAGAGTCTAAACTTGTTTGAATCTCATTAATAACCTTCCCAAGCTAGAAGAGGAATTGACCGAGTGATCTTCCTTAGAGAGTCTGTGTTATACCTGAGGCTATAGGATGAATTGACCGAGATAGATTCCTCGGAGAGTCTCTATACCTTAGGGCTAAGAGGGTTAGAGTGTAGGATCTTCCTCAAGAGAGTCCCTAACTACCCTAGACTATAAGGGGAATTGACCGAGTGAGCTTCCCCATATAAACTCATAAATTCCAATGACCATGCCAGAGGGGTTCGGCTGAGTGCACTTCCTAGAGGGTTGTGGTACTTCTTGGATAGGACCGGAGGGGATGGCTATGAGTACCTCCTAGAGGGTTCCGGTTTGTTAGCTGTTTGTTTCACTGCTGTTGATTGGTTGTGGATTGATTGCTGCTATGTATCATTCTATTTACTACTTAATGTTTAATGATTTTTCCTTGCTGTTGCTGTTTTCTTCTTATTGTGATTTACCAACCATATACTCACTGACTATTAGGCACATATCTTTGGGTGAATGCCTACTAGGATTTTATCTCAAACCCTGTTTGGGCCATGATTTTGGGCCTAAGAAGACTTTTTTGTTGAGGTATAGACAAGGGAAAGTGCCCTTCGACTACTAGAACTTGATTTCTTGGAGAAGGAGAGCATGGGACCATGTTTTGGATTGCGATGCTGATGAGCTGTTTACTTTTCTTTTGTACTTGTTTTTGGACTGTAGTGTTTTCCTGCATTGTGACTTGTTTGGATGATTTCCTAGTTATGTATCATGCATCATTTCATATATATACATATGTGCTCCAGTTTTTTGATTTAGTCTTCTGCTGTTTACATTGTTGGTTATTATTGCTTCCGCTATTACATGTTTATTTTTCTTCCGCTATGTACCCTACCAATGAGGGCACAATTTCCCAACTATCACACCCAAGACCCTTACTGCTAGTCGGAAGCCTATGGAATTTGGAGAAATGAGCTTGATTCCATGTGACCAACCGAGTACGGGGCGCCTCTAGGTGGCTTACGAAACCGGGACGTTACAAGGTTGAGGTCTTCATAGTTTGTATCAGTGTAATTTTATTGGAAAACTTGAAAACATGATATTGATAATGTTGATTAGTGAACAAAACCCTAGTATATACATTAAGTATAAGTATAGGAGAATGATTTAAACATTATAACTCATGTTGAGATCACACATATATGATTTTCATGTTATGTGGGATCAGTATTTACCTTTGGAAGAATTTTCCTAGAACAATTTTTTCAATTCAAGTATTCAAATAGAATTATATGAAGCATTGTATAGAAATAGATGTTGTACACAAACATATTGGGGTAATGTTTGTGAAAAGAATCTTTAGGGCCTAGATCTTAGGAAGGAAACAATAATGAAGGTAATTACTATTCAATAAATTTTCACTGAAGCTCAAAGATGGAAAAAAAGAAATGTAGATAATCAATGGAAGGATTTGTAATTTAATGTGGGAGATAACATTTTATTGAAATTATCTCGTGGGAATGGAATTATATGATTTGGGAATAAAAATAATATATTCCACAGGTACATTGGACCTTTTGAAATCATGGAGATAATTATAGTAGTGTCTTATCATTTTGAAATTCCTCCTATATTTTATAAAGTACACAATGTGTTAAATGCCTCTTTATTAAGGAAATACATTCCATTCCCAACTAATGTACTCAGTTCTAAAGCAATAGATCTGAAACCTGATTAATCCTACAATGAATAGTGTATCCAGATTCTGGAAACTAAAGAAAAGGTGTTAAGAAATTGGATGAATCTTTAGGTAATGGTACTCTAAAAAATCATAAAATTAAATAGGGAACGTTGGATATGGAGGGATATATGATTAATAACTACTTTATTCTTTTTATGGGGTGGAAATCAGAAAATTTCAATGATGAATTTTTTAAGGAGGGGAGAATTTAAGGACACAGAACTCTACCAATGAAATTTCCTTATATTGTTTTCACATATTATAAATCATATAAGATAAACTATTGAACACAATACAAACATCATAAATGAAGAATTAATGAAATATGAGGTATTTCTTGAAGTTACGAAACCTATAATGAATAAATTGTAATATTACTTTAGGAATAACAATGTAACCCGTATGAATATTAAATTGGCCAATAGAATAGGAACCTGACCAATGAATGTATAAATAAATTTTTTCCATATTATAAATGAAATTATGATATAATTATATCATAGTTTATGTAAATTAATATTTTAATAATGAATACTTAAGTGTGGATTTTTTTATAATTCATAAATATTTAACTAAAATTTAATAATTAAAAGAATTATTTAAAATGAAATTAATTTCCATAAAATGGAATATTAAATCAATATTTTTTTCTTATGATTTTAGGAAAATTTTATGAGACCTTAGCTAATTTTTAAAATTGTTATAAAATTAGTTTTAAATTTATAATCTCTATTTTTCATGTAAAATATGAATTTATTTAATAAATAAATTTTACATATTTAGATATTTTTTTGATAAAATGTATTTAGTTTTTGAATTCTGCACATTGAAAATTGGTTATGGTAATTTTTGTGTGATTTTTCTAAGATTCTTAATTTTTTGGTGAATTGTAAAATATGACCATTAATTGCATAAATACATTAGAAGCTAAATAAATTATTCTCAGAGTCATTGATGAAGTAAGAACCATAATATCAAAGATACCATCATTATTTTACTATATTTAATGATAATAGTCAAACTCTTCATTGTCTTGAGATATTTTTATAAATAAATGAATTAAATATTAAAAAATAAAACATGTCTGCTATAAAAACCACACCTCACCCTGTCTTCTCCTCAGTCATCTAAGCCTTGAATCTTGTAAATGTTAAATCAAAATCATATTACATAGTCTCTCTCAATTTCCATGATATCATGGTCTTAGGATGCGATGAAAACCAATTTTTTTAAGGAGGTTATGAAGGATATTACTTCAATATGAAAACCCTCTTCCATTTTTTTTAATTTCATTTTCATTTTACATGATTTTATTATCATCTCATCACAACCTATGTAAAAATAATATGGATGACTCCAGTATCATATATAAAATGTAATTATATCATGTCAATGGAATATTATACATCTAACTATTTTATCCCTCTCTTCTATTTTATAAACCAAATCATCTTCTGTGAGGTGCCAATTTGCAACCTTCATGGACGATGAACATTAATTATACAACTGACCATTCATGGATCACCATGAAACCCTTTATATGGTTTAATAAGATTATAAAATATGTATTATTTCTTATTTAATGGTCTAAAACCAGTATATATATGTAATACTAATTCATTTGACAAAACTTGTTCTAGATGATCGAAATACTGCAGTAATAATTTGAAAGAATAAGACTAATGTTTTATATAATAACCAATCTTTATACCATATAAAAAAATGAATAATTTTACCATTTATTTCTAAATATGTTTATTACTAACATATAAATTCAATTATGTAGAATTATATTCATTCCAAATGATCTACGATACTCATATACAGGTATACCGATCACCAAAACAAAGGAAACATAACGCCCCAGAACAATAAATCTGTATATTATAACTCATAAAAATGGAAAAAAAGAACACAATAAAATTATAATAAATTAAATAAATATAAAAATTTGTCTTTATTAAATATTTAATGTATTTAATTTAATTATCCATCACATTATGGTCAAGTGTAGAACTCATTCCAACATTATGTTAGAGTTTTCTACCCAAACCCCAATGTTTATTTGGGTTACACTTTTCTCTCTCTATCCAAATTAAATTAAAAATAACTATTATGTTATAATTACAAATCCTTTTTCTATTTTCTTTATATATGTACCTTTAATAATACTCCTTTGATTTATGGGAATTAAAATTTTTAAAAAATATTTCCTAAATTATTCCAGATAAACAAGCCTGATTCAAGGGAACTTCTCAAATTTTTAACTACATTAATTTCCACTCTATAATATGTTTTATGACAGCATGATAATTTTATTATCACAAATTTTAGTATGAAAAACTATATTTTTTAACTTCTTGTAATTTAATATTAATTTTTTTCAAATGAACTCTTTATTGAAATGTAAAAGAGTATTTCTATAAATAATTCCTTGATGATTTTATTAGATTATATTTATCTATTTCAGAACACTTTTAGATTCCTTTGTATAATTTTGAAAAATATAATATGATATCATATACCACATTTTATTGAATTTTTTGATAAATATATTTACTGAGGACATGCTATCTTGACCCATTTCACCATATTACTCTAAATGGTTGGTGTTTATGTTTACTGATTGATGAAAGTTTTTTTATTTCATTTGATTGTTTCAATATGAATTTCTATATTGATCATGTTTTACCCCCATCATATGAATAATTAATTGGTATTAGTATCTGGTATGTGGGACCCTCTATATCCCCTCAGTGCATTGGTAGGTCTCATGAGACAAACAATTTTGGGGTTTTACACGTTTATGTCTTGTATTGGAATGAGGCGTTAACAGTTTGGTTATATTGTCAGACATTATGACTTCTGTAATTATGTAACTAGTAAATGATAAACCATGTAATTATTTGACTAATATAATATCAATGGTTTTTTACTGTGGAATTATTTAACCATTATTTATTCTTTCCATTTGAAGATCATGATTATGTTTTAATGGAATATTTATTTTTAGACATACACCATGACATATAATTATTCTTTTAGTGTTTAACATACCCATTATGAGCACTAAAACTCACCAAAAAAATATGATTCAGTTATCCCTAGGATGTAATAAAGTATATTATTAATAACCTACAGGGATATCCAAGGAGTTATGGATTTTCAGAGAGGAATTTACAAATTTTATTTCCTTTTAGGTTGTACTGTTGGACTTTTTTATATATCTTGTTTTATGAAGCTAATAAACTATTCAATACTTTGGGATTAATAATTATTATTTATATGCCAATGTAATAAAATAAGGCATCGACTCTAGAAAACATGGTTAGAACTCTTTAAAAGTATCCCTTTGGTATGGGTTTTATGTCCAAATTAGTTATATAACCACAAGTTATGGTAATAGGAACTATTTATAAGGATACATTTAATTTATATGTTCGTGATCCTGGAATATAATATTTTTCATGAGGAAATAAATATTTAAGGATGTCAATTTGGCACCCAAATAATATATTCTATCTCTAATATTTTTAATTGTTTATCTCTATTGAGGTTTCAGAAGCTTATTTGAATCATGGGTGAAATTTTGTATGTTTTTGGGATAATAGGTGAGACACACAGTTTTTGCGAATGATTTTTATAACCATTCAATGTTTATCTATTATATCCAATCTATTTTATCATATATTCATCATGGTTTTAAAAATAATGCAAAAATTCCCATCAAAATATTCCACTTTATTTTTCCATGGTGAGTGGACACCACCTAGATTGCATATTTTTTTGAAATTGATGTTTCCTAACAATGTGAACTAATCTAGATATATTAAATTAGATAATTACCTTAATTATTTTATTCATTTTTAACTAGAATAACATCATAATCTAGAATTAGATAAATATTTCCACACATTAAGTCTCTAAATGACACAAAATTTCATTCCATTTTGTTCATAGAATGAATTATATGGATTTATTAATGTTATGTATGACTTCTACTTATATTTATCATCTTTTATCTTGATCTATCCTCTATGTAATTTCTCATTTATATTTTAGAACCAAAATCAGATGTGATATCAAAATTTAGATTGTTTTATTGGAAATTAATGATGTTAATTTAATATCTATTCATCCGATTATATAATCACTATTATATTATTATAAAATTAAATGTGATTGTAAAATCCTCCATTGTTGATGTTGTTTTCTCTATAAAATTAACTATTTACAATGGATAACATGAATGTACTTTTGAAATACATTTATTTTTTTCATAATAAAATTATGATTCTCCTATTTTGAAAGGTTAAATAAAAATAAATGTTTTCACTTGACCTTTGGTGGCGATGTAAAATATTTTAAAAGTGGTTGATCAAATTTTTTTTAACAGTAACTATTTGATGAAATATCTCAGATCCCACTTTAAAATATTTCTATGGTATTCTATTAGAAATAATGGTAATATTTTTCCCTCATGGATGAACATATGGTACATTCCTTGTTTGAACCTTGTATTCACTATATTTTCTATAAAACCTTGGAGGTCATGTTATCACCGACTCTATATAATAACCCATTTTTATATTTATGTTCAACATTGAATGGATTCTTCTGCTTTACATTGAAATTTTTTCTATTATGAATGGATTACATTATTATTTCTCTTTATTTAATAAAAAATATTTTATTTTAATGTTATAATATAATATGATATTGATTTTATTACAGGGAATATCATAGGGATGTACTATATGAAAATATATTTTAATGTGAGGAACATTATAATGATTTTTTGATTTCAAACTACAACAATTTACTATTTTTTAATCAATTTGTATTGATTTGTGTTTGTATAATACTTGAGACTACCTGGAACATAAAATTTTAATTCATGTCTATATTGATAAATTTTTGCAGGATTATTTTCAAGCATAGATTTTCTTATGGATCATTTTTTTATGTGATCTAGACTGTTGGGTTACTATCATATAATATGACATATTTAGTTTGAAAATACAAATTTTTATAAGTGTTTTTTATATTTTCATATTGAAAATATTCTATAGTGGACAAATCATTTTATTTTCCATGTTAAAATAATTCCTATTATTTTAAATACTGATCCATAGGTTCCTATTTCTGGCCTATGGTGTTTGGAAAATTGATTTAGTTCTTGTGGAAGGCTATATTACATGATGTGTCATGTTATCTTAGGGTCTCCAATTATATCATTAATATTAGGAATATTTCCACTGTATATAGATAAAATCATATGAAATCATTGGGTCTCCCATTATATAATTAATTTTATGAATATTTCCATTGTATCTAGACACAATCATATTACATAATCCTTAGTATGTATTTGTTGAATTTGATACATCATCTCATGTATTTGTTCAGTAATATTGTTATATTTAATGAAAGATATGGACAACATAATGTGTTTTTTTCATATTAAAGACCCTATAATGGTTTATAGGTGTATTGAGTCTCTATCATCCTACATGTATAAGATGAATTTGTGTTCATTAGAGGATATTTCAGCTGTGTTTCCAAATTATTTTGATGAGTACCATGATGTATTCCCTGATGGGGTTGTGTAATCATCCACTTTTTTATGGATCGATATAGGGATAGATATTTAAATAGGTTTTTCTAATGAATGTATTTCCTAATATTTTGATAAAATAAATTATTTTTTATAAAAAAATTTAAATTCATTAATATTTATTATGAGATTTTATTTTGGCTAGCTTGTCACTATTAATATATATAGTTATATTTGTAATGAGATATTATTAATTTTTTTTAAATAACATAAATAATATTCACATGAATTTATTAATAGTAAACAACTATTATTCACATCCATGAATTTATTATTTACTCATGAAACTGATTGTATATAAATTTTACTTAGAGTTCAATCTGTGGTTGGGATTTCGTCATATTTGAATAAAGGACAAGGATATTATGAATACTAACTTATGGTGATGTTACATTAATTAAAATTTTATTTTTATTTCATTATAAGACATAAGTTATATTATTATGTTTATGGGACTATAAAATTCTATTATTTATGTGATGGTTGTACAGTTTATGGGGGTATATATTAAAATCATTATTTCCTTTCAAGGATCTTTGAAGGAGCACACAAAGAATTTGTGAGCTATGTTGGGAGATCTATAATAACACCATATATTCATTAATTTATAAAATTCTATGATCTAGGATTGTGAGAATAGTTTCATGGGGATATCTATATGTTAGTGTGGTGTAGTAGTAGAAACATCAAATTTTTAGGCGGTGCTTTCTTGGGTATCCTCTTAGAATATTACAAAGGTGCTAAATAACATTATCCATGCTGGTTATTAGAAGAGGTAATTTCATGATTTTTCCATGATTTTGAAACATATTAATGAATTTATTAGAAAGGATTAGATATTCATAGAGACTGATCAATTCCAAAACACTATAGATTATTTTAGGTGAAGATATCTAGAGATTTAGTTCCACTATAACATTTAGAGGGATACTAAATCAAGGATTATTATGATGACTCTCATATTATATTTTGTTTTTTATTTATTTTTAAGTGATTTATGTCCTAATATGATGATTTTTTTGTCATGAATTTGTTAATATAACTATAAAACCCATGTCTAATAAGTGGTTGGGATTGTGTTTGTATTGGACTTATGGAAATTCCACCTCATCGATTTGAATTATTTTCTCTAGATAGGGATTATGAAGAAGATGTATGTATTATCTCAATGAAATTGAAACTTATATATGTGAAGACTTATGGAGTTCATACAATAACTGAAAATTTGAAATTTATGGTGGCCTATTTCTATAAGGTAAGTTTCCTTCATAAAGAGTTGAAAATAATGAGTTATTTGTTATGGGATGGAATTTATGTCACATATAAAAATATATCTAAAGCTATTTTAGATGGGATAGTGGTACTATAATAATTTTTTTAATTCTCTCCATTTCATGTAAAATGAATATATGTGATGGGTCATTACATTATGTCCTGGAAGAATGATTAAAAACAGTGAGAAATACATTACTTCATAAAAGGATTAAAAATATAATTTTTGTGATGTAATAAAATCCATATTTATTTACCCATATCAAATAAAAAATCAATAAATTCTCACAATCCATTTATTCTCCCCTAAAATGTTTATATTCATTTCACATGATTAATCATGAACTGATGAATGACCCACCCCTAGAATATGCATGACGATGTTATTTCCTGTACATTACGGTTTTAATAAGCCATTTATAAAATACTATTCTCTCCACCATAATTTATTTATGTTTCTCATTAAATATTGTAGAAATATTTTTGGTCAAACACTAGGCTAAAAAATTTACTAGATATTTGATGTTTAATTTGGTATTAAGTGTTAGTGATAATTTAGTATTTCTAATTTTGGAGAACCCCACCAAAAAAACATGATGTGGAACCACATAAATTGATTCAATAGATTTATGTTATTTTTATAAAATCTTAATATTTAGATTTAAATTTTTTCTTCCATTTTTTTGTTAATATATATTTACTTAGATATATATACACATGTTTTAAACTCAATGTATTCATGTTCCTTCTAACCAATCAAACACTTCATGAATATATAATCATATATATGTAACCATATATATATATATTATATGTACATAATTGAAAAATATTATAACATATATAAATATATACATATATATATATATGTTGAATGATCATTAGTAATATATATATGATCATAAGAGTAGCTTAAATGGATATAGTTATAAGAGGGGGTGAATTGTAGTTTCATTTTTTTAAATAATCAAACCAAAAAAACTCTTAATGTAAATTTATTAGACACACACTATATCTAATGATCATAGTGAAGAATCCCAATTTCATTTGATATAATTATATTAAAATATCTTTTTTTTCATTATCAAAATTAAACTAATAAAACAAAAAATATGGAAATATAAAGACATATACAAAAATTATATTAAATTCATAGAAGAATAGTTTTTTATAAAAAATTAATTAAATATTAGTAAAAGTAAGAATGGATTACACAATATATTAAAATAATACAATCATTTAACCTTAAGAGTTAAGGTATTCAATAAACTTGACTTATGGTATTCATAGTTTTATACATACAGTAAATATTGTCTATCCATATTCAGAAATCCCTCAATATGATGACCAAAATAAGATCTATCTTCTTATCCCCGGAAGCCCTCGATCATAATGATGATCATCGTTTGTCATAATAATCCCTGAATACCATAATCCATTTGATAATATTCACCATCTTTTTATCCCAGAACACCCTCAATTGTAATAGTGATTTGAGGTTATTATAAAATAAGTTTTTTTTCTAAAGGAAACGACCTTGAAAATTATTCCTGACTACAAAAAATATCAAAATTATTGTAAATAAATTCGAATGAGAGGTTCATGCCAGGAAAACATTAGATAGAAGTTAGGAATGTGGTCAGCTCCAAAATTAAAAAATGAGTTATTATTTATATGAGAAGCTCCAATAGTCATATTTCTATGTTTGTTTTAATGAACTCATATAGCTTGAATATGAGATCACATAATGTTATTTGATAACAGAATGTTGGATTTCATTCTCTTTTAGCACCATTATAATGATAAAAGTGTTCTTTTTTATTGAAACAATTCTTAAGTGATTCCAATTATAAATTTCAGTCAGTCTTATGGAATTTCTTATTTAATACCAATATGAACAACTGAAAATATATTAGTGTGATATATCAGTTCCATGGTCCTTTCGATGGTCATCATTATTTTTCATTCAGATAGACGAAACCTAATTATAACCATTGGTCTAAACATAATTAATTTTGATAATCAGATTCACCTTTAGTTTTATGTATCATATTAAGTAATGTAATGTTTATATTCATAATACATTAGAATATTTATATGTTTGTATTAAAGAAATGTTTTCTACAAAATAACCTAAAATAATAGGGACATAAAATGTTAGTAAAAAAAGTATTAACAGTGGTTTTATGATTTATAAAATTAATTGAATGGAAATGTTAGAAGTAAATAGTCTGACTCAATAATCTCCTCCATTTTTGAATTCAAAAAAATACAAAGACATAAATTAAAAATTTACATGAAAAATATATAGCCATTTTTACTATTTAGAAATTATAAATTATTATTTAAAAATTGTCTCCCCTGAGTTTTTAACTCTTTGGTAAAATGATGAAATGTATTAGAACAATTCTTCCTGAAAGAATAATTATCCCCATAGTAATACTTTTCCCCTAATTATATTGTCACTCATTTTAAAATAATTTATCCACCATTATAAATAATTATGAACCTCTCATAAAACATTATCATGATTTTTTTAAAAATATAATTGTATGGAGTCATGTTTTTTCTAAAATGTTAGAAAAATAAAAAAAAACAAACAATTTTAAACGAACTGGTCATCCATGAGTAGAATGTATGATCATATATCAAATAAAATGTTAAAATATTCATGAAAAAAGGATTTGGATGAAAAGTAATTTAAATTAATTAATGATTAATAATTATTGATAATATTACAGTCAAGGTTCAAAACAAATGTATTTATTTTTTATTCACAAGGGTATTCTTGAAATCCTTTATCTTTCTTGACTCATACTGATCCTTTTCAATCGTTGTGACATTTTCGTTAAAAGTAGTGAACTTCCCAACATCAGCCTTGATGGTTTTCTCTTCCTTATACAATTACTTTTTTCGTTTCCATACTAATGATGAATTCATTTTCACATGATATGAGACATATAATATCTAACGTGAAATCCCAAACCTGGAAATTCAAGAAATTAACTTATAATGTCTGTTTATTTATGTTTTCCTTTAATTCTACTAAACACATTAATCTATCATCCATATACGAGGATAATTTCATAAAGGAATCATATGTTCCTAACAAAATATTATTTAATTCCTAAAATTTGTTATCATTTAAATGAATATTGTCATCCACTTGTTAAAACCAATTAACCATATCATTGTATGAATAATTTTTAGATATATACTTTTCATGAAAAACATTCAAACCAATCACTATTATGATTATATTTTAAGTCAATACATTGGTGGATTATGATTTATCACTCATTGATTCTTTAAAAAATACATCTTAGTTCAATGATTAATAAATACAGACACAAATTAATTATCCTTTACAAGTAATGGAAAATAAAATCATAACCCTTTTGATCAATAGGTACTTATGAGTCTTTTTGATCAGGTTCAACCTTGGGAGGTTTAGGTATGATACACTAACATTGAACACTTTTACATTATTTTTATCATTCTTTGAAACATTCTTATCATATAAAATTTATAGAATATCTATATTCTTATTGGTTTTATATTTTTGAGAAACATTCATATAATTATTTTGATCCTGTTCTTCTTGTTTTGATGTTGAATTTTATTTCATTTCGGGTGATGATTTTTATTTTTGAGTAATTTCTAATTTTTCATCTTTATGAGACTATGTTGGTAAATATGACGAAGATTAATAAGTTGAACTTGATGCTTTTTTTAATCCTTTATCTTTTGGGTTTATTTCACCATTATCTTCCTAATATTATTAATTTTCCTCTAATTATTCTTCAAATTCTTATTCTTATTATTTTAAATCTACTTCTATTTATTATTTTTCAAATTCTTATTTATCTTATTTCTTAAGATGTTACAATTAATCTAAAATTTATTGATGCTCTATTACAAATTGATTATTATTGAAATTATTTCTATATTATATTTGGAATCAATTCATCAATCATAAATTTTTCCTTTACCTTATAATCTACTAATGGTATATCATCTGGAACAAATAAAGTCTTTTCAATAAGTAGCCCATCATTGGTATTTACTTGATTAGTGTGATAATTCAGAAAAAATGGATTCTCTAGGGAATTCCCAACATCTTTAAAAAATATTTTCACAAATATTATATTCTTGTAAACCATTATTTTTCTTTATTTATTTATATTCATCATTTAATTATTCTGATTTCATGAAATTCAATGTCTTAGCCTCAATAAGATCTAGATGAAACTCAATATCCACTATTTTATTTTCCACTTTATGAACCATAAAAATGTTAAATTTCTCATATATCATTATCCTTTCTTTATTTTTTCACCAACGTGGATGTTTTATCCATTATCTTGCTTTTAACTTCTTTATGTTTTGTTGATGGGAATGCCTCTGATACAACACCATCAATATTTTCAACAAAGTTATTTTATTTTTAATAAAAGACCAAATTAGTCTGCTACATTTTATCTTCTATAATGAAATATATATTCTCTATGACTGGGAAAAATTTATTCCTCACCATAAATTTTTTAAAACACTTCATTATTATCTTTCTAATGAATTATGGAAAAAATAAGATTTTACATAATTGAAGAACTTTTTATATTCTACACCATAATGGTGAAAAAAATTTCCATGTATGTCATTCCCTTGTGGAAAAATAGTTGATTAAAAAATTAGACACCTTCAATGTATCACTATCACCATACCAAGGGATATATACCCTGGAATCAATAATTAAATAAATCTATTTTTCAGTGTGATATGTGATAATTTTCATAATTTCTCATTGTATGAAAAAAAATAATTTTCACCAATATTCTTCTTGAAAGTTACAATATTGTCCAATGTATTGTGTGATGGAAAATATTCTTCTCCATATGATGTAACACCAACAAAACCTGATAATATTTTAAATAAAAGATTTTATATCTTCCCAAACATGGTAAACGAAACCATATACATACCATATTCCTTATCAAACATAACTGAATCATAAACGATCGAAATATATCAGGATAGTAATGATCAAAATAATTATCTAGTTTTTAGATACAAAAAATCACCCATACATGATTCATGATTAATATTTTTATAGTGGAATTTAATTTTTCAAATAAAGATATTTTAATGATACCTTATTTGATGAAAAATAATTTAATATAATTTACCTCAATTCCCATTATAATGGGAACTACTATTGGAGATCAGATGAAAGGAAAAAAATATACTGATGTCTTAGATGAGTAGAGAGTGTCTACTACCAAATACCTTAGAAATCGATGTGGGAGGGGGAGTAACCACACACATATTGGAACTGGAGGTGACAATTTATCTTATGAATAAAATATAATGGTTTAGATTGAAATCATTTCTTGGTTGATGACTAATATTTAATTGTATAATGTCTTGAAAGATTATATTAACTATCATATATTTTAAACTTCTACTAGAAGGAGAATCATTTAGATTATGGAAAAATATTTTTTTTGAAAAATAATCATTCTTTTATTAAAAGAAATATTTTAACAATAACAATTATAAACATAAAGTAGTGGAATGAAGACAAAACTAAAAGAATACAAGACTACCATTTAGAGTGGAATGTTTCATTGACATGGTTAACATATTCAACGTGATTTTCTAAAGATAGACAAATTATTAATGTTTTGAAGTAATGTGTAATGAATTTTTTTTATGTCATAAAATCATACTATGACAGAAAACTAAGTTTGATAGTTTTAAAAAATGATTATCAAAATATTAAATCCTAATAATGTTTGAAAAAAAATTATTAGTCTAAAAATTTTATACCAATTTCTAATTCTAGAATACAATTATAGAGTTAGGAATCCCGATATTTTATAAAATTTTGAATTTGGAAACATTATTACAAATATAATTATTTTAGAAAATAAATAACAAATTAGAAAACTTAATGTTATTAAGAAAAAAACTAAATGGGTTGAGAAGAATAAAACATATGAACTCTACCTATGAAAACGAGTATATTAATATAATAATATTTGTAAAAAATAAGCATACATGAATAATAAAATAATATTGATCAACAATATACTTAGTACAATGTAATCAATTATTGCATAACTAAGGTGTTTACTAAAAATATCAGCAAGTTTTTATTGCATTCTAATTATTTATAAAATTGTATATAATATAAGTGTGTGATACAAAATGAATTGATGTATTATATCTCTATTTTTATAATGTGATTGATGTGATAGGTTTTTAATTAATGCAATGGAACTTGAATTATCAAAAATTATTCGAGTCTATGTAAAACTCAAGCCATAATCAGTGCATTTAGGTTGCGTCAACAACACTTGAGAACAAAAACGTCCAGATCCAACATATTTGGCTTATTTAGTGGAGATTTTTATTGGGTATTATTTCTTACATGACCAAGAAAAATATTATTATCCAAAAAATGGAATGTTTTGGATGTACTATTCCTATCAATTCTACATCCACCAAATTCGGCATCTAAAAATCGTTTTAGTTCAAAATAATTTCTGGAAGGGAACAATAATCATAAAACCATGGTAACATTATGATAAATAATTTTTTTATTAAATATTTAATATGGGATTCTTTTGTATTATCATGATATATTTCAAACAAGAGTACTAAAAATATTATATCTACACTACTATTAGTTAAGAGTAGTATGCTTCTAATCACACATCTATATTTTTTTTAATCATCTTGTTTATCAACCTAATCATGAACTAAAGTATTATAGGCACCCATGGGAGTATTATTACCTATAGTATTTCACTACAAATTTCATATGAATATCATTTATATAAATATATTGAGATATAAAAGTTCCATTTTATTTTTTAAATTTTTTAAAATAATTAAATATGTTAACGAACCAATCATAATAATTTCTAACTTAGACTTCATAACATCCAAAAAGATATATGTTAAATATTTTTTAGGTGGACTAAATATTAAGTCATACAGAAAATGATTTACTGCCACGACCCGCCTTCACCAAAAGGAGGGAAGGGCCCGCAGACTACTAGGCCCTTCCTTATTTAAGTTGAAGGAGAGATAATGACCCCCGAAACCCACCTTCAATAGGTCCCGGAGTGGCGACTAGCACCAAGGTTATAGAATCACACACTAAATGGAAGGAATTACCCTTTTTCTGTTTTATAGGATCATGAGATAAGATGATGAAACCCAACAACACCAAAAATAAAAGAAAATTAAAGCCAAAAGTAAACTATTCCCACATGCATGTTCCAAAAATAAATGCACAATCTACAAAAGTGACTACATGGGTAAGTACCAAAGAAGGAAAAACAGCAACAACAACTACCCTAAAGGTCCAAGCTAGTAAGGTCCTGCGTGATCCCCGAAGTCCTCCTAGAATCCTGAAAGCAGTTTTATATATCTAGGGTGAGCATACAAGTACACTCAGTAGGGAAAACCAAAGTCTCTCATGCACAATTGGGGGAACGTACTAATGTCCCATGAGAAAAAGGATTAAACCAAACACCTAACAAGGTAATCTATCCACCCAAGCCTCACCAAGGCACACTCCCCAAATAATTCAAGTCAATTAATATATATATATAGGAGAACATCGATGTTTGGGTACCCTGCGCCACTTTCCCACTGGTTATTGAGACATCCTACGCATCGAACCAATCCTGCCATTCTCACCGCAGTCCCACTGCCACACCTTCCCGCACACACCTGGGCCACAGCCACACGCAGTCCCACTACCGAATCTCACCAGCAAACACCTGGGACACAACTGTCACACATAACCATGCCTGCAATCACCTAGGCCAGAACAACCACCGCCATGCCCGAAGACACCTAGGCTAGAATATCCACTGCCATGCCCGAAGACACTTGAGCCTCATCCCAAAGACACTTGGGAAACCACCTGCCGCACACACCTGGACAACCACCACACTATCCTGCCTGAAGATTCTTGGGATAATAATGGACCTCAAGCCATCACAGCCTGCCCAAAGATACATGGGATATCCGTGAAAGGGAGCTGAAAAGGAGCTAATAACCAGCCACTAATAATAGTGTTGGGGAAAACACCCTCCCCCATGAAAAGGGGGTGTTCGACACTATGTTCTCAACATGGGTGTGGTGCGAATAATAAACACAAAATTACAAGTATAAATAAATATGTAACAAGCACTCACCCAAGTTAGGTTTTTCTTCAGGCAGCCTAATGGACACAAACAACACTCAAGTACGAGTCACAACTCTAGCCAAAAAAACCATCTGTCCATTTCTTGTTTTCATGTTCAGTAATATTGTTCAAATAAGTTTATGCACTACTGGGAAACTAACACAATAATCATATCCAAGGAAAAGAAACCAGCCAAACGTCAATTTAAGTATCAACACCCGATTCTCTTGTAAAGTCACAACCAAAATGGAAGAAGTGAGATCCCTCGAAGTACTGGAACCAAATACAACCCCGAGACACTGCCCCATATCCCCTCCGCCAAAAAGGATTTTCATCAATAGAGGATCCCACCCCAATTCGTGATATAAATAAGGTAACCACCCTATCTTAAAACTCACTACCACCGAATCCATAACAACAGGGGATCCCATCCCAAATTTCATAACCACCGAGAGTATAAAAACAGGGGATCCCATCCCCTCCCACATCTCCAGAAACCGGCCCGTAAAAGGAAAAAACCAAACCTCTACCACCAACACAAAGCAGGGACATGCTGATATTTTCATATTTATAAGATTTATCACACTCCATGATTTCAATTTCCATGTGCTTTAACCGGGGTTATCACAGAAAAGTATGGATCCTGGTGATTCCAATTCATTGAGCCAAATATACATAATTAACCAATTTCATTTACAAAGCAAGGGTTCTCAACCACAATACAATCCATTTAAACATCACCAGATACAAGGGTTCATTAGTTCACATAGAAATACCACCAACAACCATGATTTTCAGAAGTCGTAAGACCACACAATTCACAAAGTAGATCATAACATAAAACAACATCAACAATCACAGACCCCCCACTTCATTCTTTACATAATCTAGTTCATTATCAATATTTAGGTCTGGTTTATCCAATTATTCAGAATCAGAAGCACGCCCACCCTGCATTATACACAAAAGAGAGAGATGAAGGAGAAATTCCTTATCTTTTGATCAACGATCGATGCTAAGGCCGAGCATGAAACTTCACGTATTGCGATGCGGTTCACCTGAATGAAAAGTGGATCATCTGACCGAAGGTACTCCAGCACAGGGTGATCGAGAAAAGAAACCTACAGCGAACCCTATTGTTTATAAGGGTGAGGACAGTTGAGATTAAAACGGGAAACCATGTAAAGCGAGGTGTCAGATGTTGACCACGCGGTTGGGACACCCCACACGTTATTAAAACGATCAGGCGGTTTAAACCAGTGCACAGAAAAGTATAATTCATTAAATATTTAATTAAAACATTTAGCGCGTTACGGTATTTTAAAACGAGTTTAACGGGGTCAAAATAGGGTTTAAATCCCTATTTGCGCAAAAAGGAGTGGTACTGGAAAGAACCCACGGGGTAGGATAGAGCCACCAGTAGCTGAGAGAAACCGGTGGGTGACAGCCACTGGTAGCCGAGCTACAGGTAGGCTGTAGTGACCGGTAGACAGAGCTATCGGTAGCTACAGCTACCGGTAGACTGAGCTACCGGTAGACAGAGCTATCGGTAGCTGCAGCTACCGGTGGACCGAGCTACTGGTAGACAGAGCTACCGGTAGGCTACACCTACTAGTAGACTGAGATACCGGTAGGCCTGCTACCGGTAGGCTAAGGCTACTGGTAGGCCTACCATTATGCCAAACTTCCCCGAGATACCCAGACCAGAAAACCCAACACGAGATTTTCACAAAGTAATGGACCTCAAAAACCCGGGCAATTTTTGAGATACTTCTTAAACGATTCTCATCCTCAAGAATCAAAACAAACCAGAAGGAAGGAGAGGGTCCGGACAACCACCTCGAAAGATATCTCTTAGGAGTGAACCCATGCTGACTAATAACACTTTCATATCAAGAACCAAGCAACATACCATGTCAAACTGCCCAGACATGTGGGTTGGGGTGTCTCCTCCCCCATGTCAAGATATTATCCGCTTTGGGTGGAACTGACTCACCCGAATGGGTTTAATAACATCCAACATAATGCGTCTTGATTCGGGGTCGAGTTCTCTCCTCCCCGATAGCCAGGGCTCTTCACACACATTCAGAGGAATGAAAACCAGTACATTTCATAGCCAAAAAGAAAAAACGTTCTACCACAACAGGTACATCAAAGAACAAAACTCAAAACAACTCTAGGTACTGGGTATGCATCTATGGTTCCCTCTCCCACATACTCTCCTCAATCACACCATGTCTCAACAACACATGAACTATTGGAATGCTTCTCCCATAAAGAACCTTCTCCTTGCGATCCTTGATCATCACTAGTCTCTCCACAAAAGTCACGTAGTCCTCGATGTCCAGCTCACCCCAATCAAGGACATGTGAATCTTCATACACATACCGATGAAGCTGGGACACATGGAAGACATCATATATCCTCAGTAGCGGTGGTGGTAACGCTAGCTGATAAGCCACTTGGCGACCCGCTGCAACACTTCGAAGGGTCCGATGAACCTGGGAGAAAGCTTACTCCCCTTTCCGAACCTCCGCTGCCCACGCCGAGGGGAGACCATCAAGAACATGTGGTCTCCAACCTAAAACTCCAAGGGCCTCCTCCTGGTATCAACATATGACTTATGTCGGTCCTAGGCCGCCTTCATCCAATCCCATATGAGATGAACCATCTCTGTCGTGCTCTGCACCACCTCCAGGCCAAGGATGCCTGCCTCTCCTACTTCGGTCAAACAAATAGGTGAACGGCATGACCTCCTGTACAAGGTTTCAAATGGGGCCATAACAATGGTAGAGTGGTATCTATTATTGTAGGAAAACTCCACCAGGGGAATGTATCGTACCCATGATCCCCCTAAGTCATGAACACATGCCCGCAACATATCCTCCAATGTCTGGATGGTGCGCTATGTCTGTTCATCTGTCTGGGGGTGGAAAGCAGTGCTAAGATGCAGTTTGGTGCCAAAAGCATGCTGCAATCATCTCCAGACTCACGAGGTAAACCATGCATCCCTATTCGAGACTATAGACCTCTGAACTCCATGCAACTGCACCACCTCATCCACGTACCTTTGCGCCAAAGCATCCATTTCACTCGACTCCCTGATCGCCAGAAAGTGAGACAATTTCATCAACCGGTCCACTACCACCAAGATGGTTTCGTTTCCCCCATGGAACTTGGGTAGTACCATGATGAAATCCATTTAGATGTCATCCCACTTCCACTTGGGGACATCTTTAGGCTGCAGTAGGCCGCCTGGAACTCGGTGTTCAGCCTTCACTTGCTGACACACTAAGAACTTGGCCACAAATTCTTCCACCGCTCGCTAACTCCAGGCCACCAAAACTGTCTCTTCAGTCCCTGGTACATCTTGGAAATTCATGGGTGTACCGCCAGGGGTGAGTTGTGGAACTCACTGAGAACCTTGCCGTGTATCGCCTCTGGAACAAATAGCTTTCCCTGGAAAAGCATCCAGTTCTGACCATCTTCCCTCCATCCTTCCGGAGCATTGACCTGGTCAACTTGGTCATGCATTACTTTTCACTCTGGGTCTCCCCACTAAGGCTCCTCCAATTGCTGAAACAGAGACGACTGCACTGTCATCTGATATAAGAATCCTCTACTGCTATCCGTCCTCGCATCCAGGTGTAAGGCATCTGACTCCTCCATCGACTTCCAGGCGTTCGCCGACTCTCGCACCGCATCCTTCTACATCCTCCTGCTCAAGGCATCGGCCCCTACATTTCCCTTTCCCTCAGTATAAGAGATCTCGAAGTTGTAATCCTAGAGGAACTCCACTCATCTCTGCTATCGCAAGTTTAGGTCCCACTGGGAGAAGATATATATCAAGATTTTGTGATCTGTGAAGACCACAAACATTCTCCGATGAGGTAGTGCCACCATAACTTTAGAGAAAAACAACTTCTACAAGCTCCAGGGCGTGGGTGGTGTAATTAAGCTCATGAGGGAATAACTACATGGACACATAAGATATCACCCCTTGTCGCTGCATCAACACACATCCCAATCCTTGTCCTGAAGCATCACAAAACACCTCATACGCCGCCCCTTCTTTTGTAAATATCAGCACTAGGGTACTGACCAACATCTCCTTCATATAGGTGAAGGCTGACTCTCACCGCTCACTCTACACGAAAACCCGGTCTTTCTTGGTCAAGGATGTCAAAGGGGATGCAACTGAGGAGATATTTGGTACGAACCTATGATAGTAACCTACTAGCCTGAGGAAACTATGGACCTCTGCCACATTCTTGGGTGATGCCCCAGAAACAACTGCCTCAACCTTTGATGGGTCCACCGCTACCCCTTGATCAGAAAATACGTTCCCAAGGAAGTGCACTTCTTATGTCCATAATTTGCATTTCGAAAACTTACCATAGATCTGGTGCTATCAGAGGACCTCCAAAACCGTCCTCAAGTGCTCTGCATGGTCCTCCTCAGATCTTGAATAGATCAGGATGTCATCGATGAACACAACCACGAACCGATACAAGTACTCCCGGAAGATAGAGATCATAAGACCCATGAACACAACTGGGGCGTTTGTAAAATCGAAGGGCATGACCACTAACTCAAAGTGTCCATATCTACACCTGAACACCGTCTTTGAGATGTCACTTTCATTCACTCTCAGCTGGTAATACCCAGACCGCAATTCGATCTTTGAGAACCACCCTGCCCCTTTTAGCTGGTCGAAAAGATCGCCTGTCCTTGGAAGAGGGTAGAGATTCATGATCGTCACCTGATTCAGCCTCCTGTAGTCGATGCACAACATGAGACCACCATCTGCCTTCTTTGAGAACAAGACTGAATCACCCCACGGTGACACACTCGGCCGAACATAACCCCTCTTCATCATATCATCAATCTAAATCCACAACTCCCGTAGCTCTGAAGGTGCATCTGGTAAGGAGCCCTCAAGATCGGACGAGCGCTGGGCTGTAGGTCTATCCCAAACTCGATATCATGTCCAGGGGGTAGAGTCGTCACCTCCTCAGGGAAGACGTCCATAAACTCACGAACAATCTCTAGCACTTCCTCTATCTCAGTTTCTACTGGTTCTATGGATATCTTTCCTAGCAAGGAGATGAGGGTTTCCTCTTCCCTGCTACCCTTCTGACTGCTCCGCTCGCCGGGGAAGGTAACACGCTGGCCACCCAAGTCCACGAACACAACCCTTCCTCGAAAATAGTCGATTCCAACACACATGGAGAATAGCCAGTCGATGACTAGGATGACATCATATGGTTTTATCTGTAGCAGAAGAAGATCCCTAACTGACTGATGTGGCCCTATCATCAGTCTATATCCCCGAAAAACAAACAACAGGTCGGTCTGACCTCCGACTGGTGTGCTCAACACCAGGGGCACTGGAAGTCTATCAGAATTTATACCGAAGGAACGGGCTAGACTGGGTGCACCAAAGGAGTGCGAATATCCGATATCGAACAAGGAAAAAGCAAGGGTACTGAACAAACCGATCATACCTAGAACAACCTCCGGCCCTACTGGAACTGCGGCCCCCGCAGCATGTAGCTGTCCCTGCCAGCTCCTCTACCCCTCAGCTGCTAGCCACCTCCCCAACTACGCCATGGTCGAGGTCCCTGAGGAGCTCCCTGAGGCCGGCCTCCTCCTCCTACGTCTGCCCTTGGAGGAGTGCGAGCACGCTGTCCCTGCTACTGCTGCTAGAAAGGCCTAGCTGGGAGCTGCTACTGGGGCGGGTGCTGGGGCTGTCCACCACCACCGTACTGTACCTGGTCTGGGCAATGACTACGGATATGTCCATGGCTCCCAAAGAAGAAGAACCTCAGTTCCGGACCTGAAGGAAATGGGCGAGGACCAGGGGATCAGAACTGGAACTGATGCGGCCTGCTCCCTGCTGGTCGGAACCTGGAGGGCCCTGACGCTGGGGGCCTTGTGCTAACGGCCTTCCCCTTAGATGGTCCCAGCTGGATCCCTTCTCATGACACTCCTCCTAGGTCATGCATCCTCTCTACCACTTCAGCCTTCTTCTGGACATCCATGTACGTCGGACGGGTAATGGGGGTAACAGCATACTGGAGGGAGGGTCAGAGCGCCTCCTCCAAACGTCTTGCCCGAGACTCCTCGTCGGGAAAGAGGTCTAGATAAAAACATAATAGGTCCTTAAACTTGATTCCTATCTCCATTACTGACATACTCCCTTTCTAGAGGGAGATTTGCTCCTGTCTCATTTCTACCTTCATTGTCGAGGAGAGGAATTCCGCCCGGAACTCCCTCTCAAAATCAGCCCATTCCACCTCAGCCTCTCTCTTCTCCCCCAGGTAAAGAATCCACCACTAACGCACCACTCCCCGCATCTTGCTGATGGCCAGAGGAACCCAGTACTCAGTCGGAGCCCAGATCAAGCCGAAGGCTATCACCAGCTCCTCTAGCGAGCTCTCCGTCTTCATGTCAGAGGTGCTTCCCTCATACTTCTAGAGGGTCTGTCACTAGAAGGCCCGAAGTCTCTTCTGCCACTAGTCGTCCTCCTCCTCTCGATCATCTCTATGTCGATCGGCCAAGGTAGTCTCCAAGGCCTCTATCGCCTGTACTACATGTGGACGCCTTCCAGGTGCCATAGCTGCAAGGTAAACGAGTAATTCCTAAGCCCAAGTAGTGCGGAATATTGTTCTTTAAAACTTATTAAACTTTTTATTTATTCTTGATTCCCAAAAAACCCCAGAAACACGAGAAAACAAGTCATTATGATGCATGTAACTTTAGTAGGGTCTCTCTACCCTACAATCAGAATGGACTTATTTGGTCATTTGGTAGGTCCGGATTCATTGCATCAGATCACGGGGGGCCCTAAAATCCCATGTCCTAGCCGGTCTTCCTTGGCCTAATTCACACACCAAGGTAACCCAACACTATTTCACTACCATCCCATGCAATCCTCACTGTGCCTAACTACGGTCTCCATCCTATCTCTCAACCACCAGCCTCTGATACCATTCTCTCACGACCCACCTTCACCAAAAGTAGGTAAGGGTAAGTAGACTGCCAAGCCCTTCCTTCTTTAAGTTGAAGGAGAGATAATGTCCCCCGAAACCCTCATTCAATAGGTCCCAGAGTGGCGACTAGCACCAAGGGTATAGAATCACACACTAAATGGAAGGCATTACCCTTTTTCTATTTTGTAGGATCAGGTGATAAGATGATGAAACCTAACAACACCAAAACTAAAAGAAAAGTAAAGCCAAAAGTAAACCATTCCAACATGCACCTCCAAAAGTAAAGCCACAAAGTACAAAAGTGACTACAAGGGTAAGTACCGAAGAAGGAAAAACATCAACTGCATCTTCCCCAAAGGTCAGAGCTAGTAAGGCTCTGTGCGATCCCTGAAGTCCTCCTGGTATCCTGAAAGTAGTTTTATATACGTAGGGTGAGCATAAAAGTACGCTCAGTAGGGAAAACCAAAGACTCTCACGCACAAGTGGGGGAACGTACTAAAGTCCCGTGACAAAAAGGAGTAAACCAAACACCTAACAAGGTTAAATATCCACCCAAGCCTCACCAAGGCACACTACCCAAATAACGCAAGTCATGTAATATATATATAAGAGCACATAGATGTTTGGGTACACCGCGCCACTTTCCCACTGGTTATTGAGACATCATATGCATCAAACCAATCCCACCATTCTCACCGTAGTCCCACTTCCACACCCATCCGCACACACCTGGGCCAGAGCCACACACAGTCCCACTGCCGAATCCCACTCGCAAACACCTGGTCTACAACTGTCACACGTAACCACGCCTGTGAAAACCTAGGCCAGAACAACCACCACAATGTCCAAAGATACCTGGGCTAGAAGATCCACTGCCATGCCCGAAGACACCTGGGCCTCATCCCGAAGACACTTGGGAAACCACCAGCACACACCAGGCCAACCACCACACTACCCTGCCCGAAGATTCTTGTCCTAATAATGGACCTCAGGCCATCACAGCCTTCCCAAAGATACATGGGACATCCAGGAAAGGGAGAAGAAAAGGAGTTAATAACCAGCCACCAATAATAGTGTTGGAAAAAACACCCTCCCCCGTGAAATGGGGGTGTCCGGAACAAAGTGCTCAACTTGGGTGGGGCGCGAATAAGAAACAAAAAACTACAAGTATATATAAATAGGTAACAAGAACTCACCCAATTTAGGTTTTTCTCTAGCCAACCTAAAGGACACAAACAACACTCATGTCCGAGTCACGAATCTCGCCAACAAACCCATTTGTCCCTTTCTTGTTTTCATGTTCAGTAATAATGTTCATATAAGTTTATGCACTACTGGGAAACTGACACCATAAGCATAACCAAGGAAGAGAAAACAGCCAAACGTCAATTTAATTATCCACACCTGGTTCTCTTGTAAAGTCACAACAACAAATGAATAAGTGATATCCCTTGAAGTACTATAACAAAAGACATCTTCGAGACATTGCCCCATGTCCCCTCCCCCAAAAGGTTTTTCATAAACATTTGATCCCACCCCAATTCGTTATATAAACAAGGTAATCACCCTGTCGTAAAACTCACAACCATCGAATCCATAACTACAGGGGATCCCATCCCCATTCTCATAAACACTAATAATATAAAAATAGGGGATCCCATCCCCTCCCACATCTCCAGCAATCGGCCCGTAAATGCAAACAACCAAACCACAAAAACAACAAAAAGCAGGGCCAATCTGGTATTTTCAGATTTATAAGATTTAACACACTCCATGATTTCCATTTCGGTGTGCTTTAACCAGGATTATCACAGAAAAGGATTGATCATGGTGCTTCCAATTCATTTAGCCTAATATACGTAATTAACCGATTTACTTTACACTTCAAGGGTTCACAACCACAATAAAAGCCATTTAAACATCACTAGATGAAAGGGTTCATTAGTCCACATAGAAAGTCCACCAATGACCATGATTTTCAGAAGTCGTAAGCCCGCACAATTCACAATGAAGATCATAACATAAAATAGCATCAACGATCACAACACCCCTTCTTTCTTTATAGAATCTAGTTCATTATCTTTATTTAGGTCTGGTTTATCCAATTCTACAGAATTAGAAGCACTCCCACCCCAAATGATACACAAAAGAAAGAGATGAAGGATAAATTCCCTACCTGTTGATCAAAAATCGATGCTAAGGCCGGGCACAGAACTTCAGGTATAGCGATTCGGCTCGCCTGAAAGAAATGTGGCTCATCTGGCTGAAGGTACTCTAGCACAGGGTGAATAGGAAAAGAACCCTATGGAGAACCCTTTTCTTTATAAGGGCAGGGACGGTTGGGATTAGAATGGGAAACCACGTAAGGCGCAGGTTCGTTGGTTGACCACGCGGTTGAGACACCCCACACATTATTAAAACGATTGGGTGGTTTAAACCGGCGCACACACAGGATTAATTCATTAAATATTTAATTAAAAAATTTAGTGAATTACTGGATTTTAAAACAAGTTTAACGGGGTCAAAATAGGGTTTAAAATCCTATTGGCCCAAAAAGGAGCGCTACTGGAAAGAACCCACGAGGTAGGCCAGAGCCACCAGTAGCTTTGAGCTACCGGTGGGTGACAACCACTGATAGCCCAGCTACTGCTAGGCTGCAGCGACCGGTAGACAGAGCTACCAGTAGACAGAGCTACCGGTAGCTGCACCTACCGGTAGACCTAGCTACTGGTTGACAGAGCTACCAGTAGGCTACGGCTACTGGTAGACCGAGCTACCAGTAGGTCTGCTACTGGTAGGCTAAAAATACCAGTAGGCCTACCGTTATGCAAAACATCACTGAGAATCCTAGACCAAAAAACCCAACACGAGATTTTCACAAAGTAACGGACCCCAAATACCCGGGCCATTAAATTTAAAATAATAATGTTTTTAATACCATATTTTATAAAATGTGTTGGAATTGCAACTCCCATAAAAATATTTTTTTTAATAAGAATCCAGTTAACATATCATTCAAGGATTTGGGGTCTTTTTAATTACATATAGTGATTTGGTAAGTATATAAACATATATTGTGTGTAATTAATTTTAAAAACTAGGTGGTGGATACACATATACATCTTCCTGAACATATCTGTTACGAAGAGCACAGATCACATCCATTCGAAATAGTTTAAAATTAAGTATGCCGTAAAGACTATAAGTATTCCAATTGTTTCAAGTAATATGAATAGATAATAGGTATAATAATGATCTATTCCATTTTTTGGTTATATCCTTTAGCAAAATTTCAATCCTTATTTGTAAAATTTATGTGAATTTTATCACTTTGATTCCAAAAAATTCCCATTTTACTCTATTTATATAAGTTTATATATTCCATTAAACTAATTTCAATGCATTGTTCATGTTAAACTCACTGAATTTATCTTGAATTTTCTTAATGTAAAATTCATAACCTAAAACCATTTCATAATTCTAAGGTTCAAAATGTGATAAGAAATCTAGATATTCCATTTCCTTTCAAATGAACTTATAGTTATAAATGGTTTATCTACATCACTAATGGTACTTTCACTAGGATTACTCCAAAAAATCAAATCACATCATGGGCCTTCAAAAAAATATTCTTCAATAATAGGTAGAGAATATTCCTAAGTAACATCTTTAGGAACTAATTATAGATATATCCCTTTATGGGTCAAACATTATAACAATGTATGAAAATAAGTATTATAAATGACATTTGTGAATGAAGGTTTAGGTTTCTTAAAAAAATGGATCAGTATCATAACAAATAGCAAAAACTTCATCCTCAAATGTTTATGAAATTTTATCAAAAAAATATAATCCTCATTAAAAGTGGAATAACAATAAAAAATTCCATCAACAATATTGAGTGAAAACTTATGTAGATTATATTTAATATTCCAACTTAAATATTTGAATAAAATATTTCTAGTGAGAAAAAATTGGTTTTAATCCCATCCACAACTCATAAATAGATTTATTAATAAAATTTAAAAATAAAACATGATATATAGTATAATATGCAGTATTTAATTCTTCAGAAAAAAATTAGTGATTGATTATGTACTCAACATTGATTTAGTAATCTCCTGAATAAATATATTTATTATTTTAAATACAAAATTTTTTTGGGGAATTCATGGTGTTGAGAAGTTATATTCAAAAAAATTCCTGCTAAAAAATGATTAAAAATCCGAATTTTTATATTCTAACCCTGATCACTATGAATAGTAATTTAGAATAGGTTTTTCTAATTCATAAAACTATGTACACATGTTTTATAATAACTATAGGTTTCATATTTCAATTTTTTTTAAAATAGACGCACGTATATATTATGTAATCATCAACTAATACTAATACATAGTATTTTATACCAATAGATCAAGTGTTCGTAGAAAAAAAATGAGTCAATGTGCACTAAATATAAATAATTATAAGATAATACATCACAAGCATATTTAAATCATAACTTATATTGGATGACATGTTGATAAGGGTCACAAAATATTGGAGTAGAATACCTAAGTTTCAGTAGATCCTTAATGATTTCATTCTTTGTCAATGTATCTATGTTTGTAATATTATAATGTCATAATATATCTTGAAATAACCAAGGAAAATATCCCATTTCATTAAGGACTGGAACGTCTTGGATCTGATGGTATTTGATGTATAATGAATAAGCATTCTTAGGCTATTTGGAAGAAGGATTAAATTCAACCTTAAAACCATGTATTCTACAAATATCAATCCAAACGTCCATAGGTTAACCTATATCACATAATTGACATATTAATATATTTTTGTTCTAAATTCCTAATATAAATAAAAAATTTGAAATAATATCAACTCTACGAAGAAAAATGTTACATATTCTAACAATATCTCTTTGCGTAAAATATATGAAAGTTATATTTCCACCAACCGTGTTGATTGTCCAATTACAATAATCATTCATTCCTATAATTTTCCTGGAATATCTTATATCTAGGTAAAAAATGTTTATTTTGTTTATACTTTTTTTTTGAAAACACACAGATTAGTTTTTCAGAATACAAACCTTATTCGGTCTGGTATTATTAGGAAATAGTTTATTAGGTAGTGTATTTTTATAATTTTCTTATTTTGAGAAATTTTAACTTCCTTTCCTTATTAAATCCAAGGTATTTGACTTTTTTGAAATAATTATTTTTCTTCTCGTGACTCCCCATTATTACTTACAGCAAAAATGAAAAATTTTAGGAACAATTTAATTTTTTATAAAAATAAAATACTTTTCTGATAAAAAAATATTCAGTTATTACTAATAAAAGGAAGAATTATATTATAAATCTAATTGGTGTTTTCATTATTAGTGGAAATAATTGATAAATGTTTCTGTAATATATAATTTTTTTATTCTAGTTTTATAATTAATTTCTTATCAAAAATGGTAATAATTTTGGAACTTTGTTTATTAAAATCAATTTATATTTTAAAAAAAAAAGAGTGATTTCAAAATCTTTTGAAATATATTTTATTAAGTTAGAATTATCAAGATATTATGAATGATCGATTTTTTAATTTTTTCAATGAGTCATTCTTTAATCAAACATAGTAGTTTAAGATTTGGAATTATCATTTTTTTAATTATTATAAATTTTATTTTCTAATAGATTTTATTTTTAGAAACTCCATAAATAATAGTTAAAGTATTGTGTTCTGCTAAGAAATACTCATCATAAGTGGATGTATATTTTTTTCATCAGGAAAATTAAAATTAAAAGATATTATTTATGGGATTCTATAGTTTATAACTATTCCATTTGAAAATGAATTACCATAGGTATGTTTTAAAAATGATCAATCTTCAACATTCCATAACATTCCATATCAGATTAATTTTCCAAAGAATATCCACCAATGAAAATCCATGTGTATAGATCATTCTAATGTTTCATTTCTTTTTACCTATAATACTTCATTCTATTTATATCTAAATCTATTTCCTTCTTATCTTTCCTTTTTAGCATTGTAAAATCTGGTCAAATATGTCCAACATCCCAACATTCATATAAAATGAAATCACAATCCTTCATATCACTATTATCTTTATGAAAATTATTATATCTGTATTAAAATTATTTTTTCCCCAATTTCTTTTTCAATTGTCTCATTAAATGAGCTAAATCATTCTATAAATTTTATTATGTACTAGAATAGGATGGAACATGAATTTTTTTTATAAATATTCTACAACATTTTCAAGATATTGAACATTAGTAGATACATTAGATGAGGAAACAAACAAAAAAAACCATTTTTTTAAGATTTATCCACACATATTTTTAATCGTCCTTCATATTTCTCAAGGTTTCCAGTCATATAACTAAGAATAATATTTTTATGCTTTCATATATCATTAAAACTCTTCAATTTTATTCCCACACCTTGGGATTTATGTCTATAATCATTTCGACCAGAATCTAACCATTTGGTGATTTTTCCCAAAGTCAGTTTAAACTGTTAATAATATTCATAATCCATTTGTGTATCTTAGAAACTAACTCTCCATGTTGAAAACCAATGTCTTGGTAATCAAATATAATAATAACTCTTATTTCTTTTGTAACATTGGATGTATGAAAATTTTGTAGATCCAATTTAACCCAAATAATGTTTGTAGCTTCACAAGGAGATATCTCCCTCTAGATATTCCTTATCATAGAATAAAATATTATATTTTTGGCCATAAATTTCAACTAATATTTAATCTTCTGAACATTTTTAAAATTTGAAAATTTGTTTTTACGAATCATAAAATTTTAGTTAGAATTAATATGTTATCAACAGTAACGTTGATAAAAAAAGTTTTCATTCTTTCTCTCCAATATTCATATTCATTCCATTCAAATATAGGTGTTCATATAAGATTCAAATTTTCAAGAGATACAATATACATACCTACCATCTTATAAAAAGGAAAAATATTTTATTAATGATATGGTTTATTTAAAAAGACAAAAATAATTAAAAAAACATAAGAAATGTGTAGTTAGTAATGAAATTTAAAACTCAGAAATTATATAAGAAGTACAAGCCTTCTCAGATTCCAATTGTATGATTGTAATACTATCTTAGATGGATATACATATAATAAGGATTGAATTGTTGTTATAAAATATTAAAATAATCAAAACATAAATCATATAAAAGTAAATTTATTGGACTCAAACATCTTTTGATGATCATAGTAAAAAATTATAATCAAAATAAATCCAATTATATTAATTTTTTTCATAATCAGAATTATACCAATAATAACATACAATATAGAAAGGTAAGTACAAAGAAAACATTTATAATACACACATGGTGGTGTAGTCTTTTAAAAATAGGAAATATAATTTCTAGTAAAGGTAAGAATGATATTCAATAAATTCAAAAGGAATAAAATATTTTAATATTCATCTTAATGGTAGAAAATAACCATAAGTAACATATCCATAGTTTTATACATACTTTAATGCCTATATTTCCTAACCCACTAATCCATTCATATGATGATTAGAATAAGCTTTGTCTTCCTATCTTTGGAAGCCCTCTATCATAATGAGGACCAGCATCTTCATACCTAGACCCAGAATCCCACAATACATTGAATCATATTCACCATATTCTTATCCATGGATGACCTTGATCATATTAATAATTGGTCTCATTTACAAAATAAAATTCATTTCAACGGATACAAACCTGAAATTTTTTTCTTAGAGGAAGAATTAACTAAACTATTAAAAAGACATTGGAATGATATGTTCACGAATATAAAAGATTTCACAGATTGGGTTACAAATGAGATCAACACCAAACACTTCAAATAAAAGGTTATTTATAGGTGAATATCCTGTGGTCATATTTATGAGTTTATTAAAATGACCTCAGAGGACTATCATGTCTCATTTCACAATGTTCTATAATAACAGATTGTACAATGTCAAATTTTTATCACCATTTTAATGAAAAATGTATTCATTACGATAGAACCAATTATTATTTTCCTCCAATTATAAACATATATGATTATGATGGACTTCAATATCAATTATAAATATAATGAACTGAATGATGATTAATCTAATATATTGGTTCAATGTTTATTCTAATTTAGTTACATTTTTCAGTTAGATAGTCAAAACATACGTCTAACCAATGTTCTAAAGAAGAGTATTTTTTTAAAAATTGGAAGCATGTTTAGTTAAATTTACCATATTGATTAATGTAAAGTTCATATTTGTAATACATTAGGAAAAAATTTTAATGTAAAAAGGTTTTTTTTCTACAAATACATAATAAAAATAACGGGAACTAAAATGTTTGACATCAATGTTTTAAGAGATTGTTTCTGATTTCCAAAAATAAGGGAACAAAAAAGTATGAAGTAAAACTTCTTACTCATCACAATATATAGATTTATGTAATTTTTTTTAATATGTGTATTGAAAATTGCATCAAAATAATTATGAATTTATTAATTTAAGATATTACAGGAAATTTTATCATAATATAAAAAATATATATGGGTCTCTTGTTAATATATAAATATCGAATGTGTTTATAAAACTATGTTTAACTTCCTATGTATTGGTATTGAATTAAATATAAATTACACCAATTAATTAATTGATTAAGGATGCCTTATAATTTTAATCTATAATGAATGAGTATTGAAAAAATGAAAAATAATTGTAATTGAAATTTAGTAAAAGATTTTTTAAAATAATAAAAAAATTAGAGACTTATAAAAATAAATAAATGCATAATTTGGGAATAATCATTTTAAAATTAAGAACTTAATTCAAACACAGTGATGGTTTATTATTATTTTTAAATATAATATAGAATATTTTTCATTATTTTAATTACATTGAAGGTAACTCAATTTTTATATATTTTTGGATTATTAATAATAGTGTTTGGATTTTATCTGTGATGTTAAACCAAGTTATGGTTTATATATTATGATTCATTTTACCTTATCTAAAACGTCTGATTATATTGTTATGAAAATTACAGGATATACATATATATTAATAAACATATATAATAAGAAAACGCGTGTATAAACATTTCAAAAAGAAGTTATCATTATATATATATGCCATTATGTATGTATGTATATAGAGTTTTTGATATGCATTTTTGTTTAAAAAGATTAGAAATATATTTCTTGTATATTGTTTTAATAAATCCTATAATATATATATATATATATAACATATGAAATAAATATATAATGGTTGTGTTTTGAAAATAAATAGGAAATAAATTATAAAAAATATTTAATAATTATTTTTATTAAATACATTTATAAAAAATATATATTTTTTTAAAAAAACAACTATAAAAAATTACAAAAATGTATTTAAAAAATTCTTACTAGTAATTATTAATAATATTTTAATTCTTCATAAAAATATAAAATTATAATTTTTTTTCAAAATTCCACATAACATTTAATAATTTATTAATAATTTAAATAATTAGTAATAATTGTAACATAATTTGAAATATTCCTGAAATAATTACTAACTATTATTTCAAAATTGTATATTTTGGGAAATTACAATAATATATTATAAATATTAAATTAAAATATATTTAATAGTAGTAGTTATTAAAAATTTGTAGTATATAAATTTTTTGATATAATTACTAAATTATTATTATTAATTTTGAATTAACATTTTAGTTTCGTAAAAACATAATAATATATGTAATGACTAATAAAAAGATTATAATTCAATTTGGAAAAAATTTAAAATATAATAACTCATATTAAAAAGTCAGTATAACTATTAAAAATGTATTATTGATTTAAATAAATAGAAATAATAGTTATCTGATTTATGATTTTTAATAAACAATAAAACCATTTTTGTAATAATTTTTATATAATTCGTTTATTTAATTAATATTATTGAAAAATATAAATTATAAGTGAATTATTATAATTTGTAATATATGGTATAAAAAATGAATATTAAATAATAATTAATGATATTTAATATACAATATAAATGTAAAGACTCGTAAATTTCAAGAAATTGTTTTTCTTAATTTCTTTGGAATTTTATGAGTATGCAGTTTCTGACAGCACCTGATTCCAAGGCCCAGTGTGCCCGAAATAAATTTCCGGAGTTTAGCTTGGGTATGTTTAGTGAACAAACGAGTGGGTTTTCCGATCTTTTGAACCATTGCTCGGAATCGAAATCCGAGAGCACCGATGAAACCGCAACACCGGTAATTTCATTGGAACACCTTTTCTGGGGTTGCGTTTGCTCAGGTGTGGTTTTTAAAAAATGGGTTGACTAATGAATAAAATAAAATTTTTCCAACAATTTTTATTTTATTTTCTATGTATTTTAAACTTATGTATGGAAGATTATGTGGGACCCACTAAATCTTAACCCCTCTTGATAGGAAATTAGTGAGGTGGACTCCACACGAGCCCCACCTTTTCATCTTCCGGAAAACCTCCCATTAAGTTGGCAAACCCCCATTAATTGAGTAACACACCCACACTCCCACTTATTGCAAGTCAACTCTCTTAATAATTAATGGATGAAGTTATTCAATGTAATTAATTCGTGAATTCATTTGAATTTCGAATTTAATGATGGCTTGTGTGTGTTAATAAAATAAGACAAAGTCTTATTTCATTGGGGGTTATTTCGTTGTGCGAGAAGGTTTGGAGAAGAATTTCTCAAGACTTCGAATCTTCTTCTTCTTCATTGGAGAACGCGATGAACGACGAAGAATTCCGGCCTCCGACGAAAGATGATGAAGATTTCTAGTTCCTCGGAGATCGACGACGTGACACCGACAAACCTCTTCTCCGCAACGCCCATGATCTTCTTCCACGACGCTGTCTTCTGCGATGTCTTTTCCCGCGACGATCCTCACTCGAAAAAGTCTTCGAGGTAGGGGGTTTTTGATTTATTTTAATTTATGTGGATTACATCCTCGACAGGTGAATAATTGTTCAGAAATTGTTCGATGTTGTTTGAAACATTAACGCGATGGGTGCGGACCAACGAACATGTCTGAACCCACTGTTTCTCTACTCCTGATGCATGAAACATTGGGCGATGACAGAACGGGACCGTTGAGTGATTGGAGGCCGTCTCAGTAATCTACGGGTCCTGAGATGACCCCAGGAACAGATGGGAGTAAGAATGGACCACCGGGAGGACTCCGGTGGCCCGCGGACATCGATGGAGGCCTCCCAGCGCGCCACCAAGAGAAACCGCCGCGACGACAGGCGACCGGGATCCCGCGGCCGCGCGGGATCCGGAGGAGGACGCGGCACCCGCCGCGTCCACGGAGCGCAGGGTGGGGGGGGGGGACCACATCCCCCCATGCTCGGCCGCTGGCTGAGCCAGCGTGCCACCTGGCCGGGCTGGGCCGGGTTGCGCCGACTGGACTGGGCCACACCCAGCCGGGCCGGGCCGCACCCTACCGGGTCGGACCGGGCCCAGACCTCCCATTTTCAGACCACTTTTGGTCTTTTTCCCATAACTTGTGCTACGAAACTCCAATCGACGCACCATCAATGGTGATGCGATCCTTGGATCGATAAGGTCATTTCGTTATATTACAGTAAGGTTTTCGAAAAAACTGGGTACGGCCGGGTTGGTTCGAACACGAAACCAACCGGGCCCACGGAGCCGAAACGCTTATAACTTGAGCTTCAGACGTCCGATTGACGTGATGTCAACTTTATTGGATTCCTTTTAGTGAGACAGACCTTTTGGCTTACTCCGCTCGAGGTTTGGACACATTTAGAGTATGGTAGGGTAGGTTTTAACTTAAAAACCAACTGGGCCCCTGGAACGATAAAGCCATTAACTCTCAGACTGGGTGTCCGATTGACGCGCCGTCTGTCACGTTGAGTTCCTATCGACGAGGTGGAACTTTGGGATACATCAACTCCAGACTACGTGTCAGTTGATGTATCGACCCCTTGGAACGTGAAGCAGACCCTCTCGGAAACAAGAATTCTGTGTGCGGGAACCCTAGAGCTGGTTGTGACAACGACGACTGCACTGAAATCCTCCGTTGGTTCAGCAGTGACGACAACCATACTGGAATCCTCCGCGGGTTCGACGGTGAAGACTATCATACTGGAATCCTCTATGGGTTCGATGTGATGTCTTTCGTATTGGAATCATCCGTGGGTTCGATGACGATGAAAATGGTACTGGAATCCTCCGTGGGTTTGATGATGAAGACTTTCGTACTGGAATGCTCCGTGGGTTCGAAGACGACGACAACCGTACTGGAATCCTTCGTGGGTTCGACGTTGAAGACTATCATACTGGAATCCTCCGTGGGTTCGACGTGAAGACTTCTGTACTAGAATCCTCCATGGGTTCGACGATAATGACAACCATACAGGAATCCTCCATGTGTTCGACGGTGACGACTACAGTACTTGTATCCTATGTGGGTCCGATAGTATTGACCTCTGTTGTAGCATCCTACATGGGTCTGACAACTTCACTGGTCTAGTATCCTACGTGGGACCCAGCTAGATGAATGAGTAACTCTATCTGATCATATCCTTTTGTTTTACCAATAATGAATATCTGTGTGAGCTGAGTCTTGACTTTCAATCATTATCTTTGATGTGATTGGCTTGCTTCCTATTTATATTGAGTTGTGCTTCCTTGTGTGGATTGGATTATGCATTCCTGTGTGGATTATGTTTTACCTTCCTGAGTGGACTGGATTGTACTTGAGCTCATTAGTTGGAGATGAACTGGATTGATGACATAGGTATATGTATGGGAATATACCTATGTAGTGTTGGATGATACTCCATGATTGTATCTTTTCTTTGTGGTCTATCCTTTATGGATTCAGGGAGACCATCGGGGGTCTTGGGGTCCCTACTGAGTATCGTATACTCACCCTGGCATAGGCTTCGCCCGCACTACGTTGTGTTGGTTGCAGAAAACGGAGATCACTGATCGAGGTTGAGGCTTGTAGAGTTGGATGGTTCCCAGATGAGGAACTCATGATGAGTCGGTTCCCGGAGATGGATATCACGTCGAGTTGGTGCCCGTAGGTGTATTTTACAACGAGTAGGGACCTGGAGGTGTACCCCGGGGTGGGATGTACATAGGGTAGACGGCAGGACTAGAGGAGCTGAGGAGGCTATCTGTACCCACCCTTTAGGTGGGATTTCCAGTGGACGGCTCGACATTGCTTCTTTACCTTTCAGTTGTTGTAAATCCTTTCCATTTGTACTTTAATATCACTTTGGGGTTGTATTCGGGACCACTTAATTTTCCGCACTTACTATTGAACTGAGTTTACTTAGTGTTTACTTCTTCTGGCTTACCCTGTGGTGTTTGTTTATTTTATAAAGGCAATGACTTCCCCTTTTTTCGAGATTTATGCCTTTGGTGCTAGTTTCCTGCCCTTGGCCTATGGAAGGCGGACTTGGGGTAGTCACGACACAGACACTGAGGATGGGTCGTGACAAATTGGTATCAAAGGAGTTCAATTCTACTGCAGAACGCGGGACTCTGATCTTTCTTCCATGTGAAGCAAAAGTGTTATGGGTATTTAGTGTGGTTATCAGTCCAGGGAGTCCAGTATTGGTGTAGCGACTGATGTATCCATACACCAGGACCCTGACTTCTGATTTCCAACTCAATGCATGAAAACATTGATTTCATGTGTGTTTCAAAAGTATTCTTTGTGATTAATTTGTGTCAGCTCACAAGCTATACTGTTTTGACCATGGAACACCTGTTCCTTTTCAGGATGGCCCCATGCCGGAAACCAGCTTGGGTTCCAAGCTTTGTGCGAGACGACAGCCCACCGAGCGATGAGGCCTTGGTGCATGACCCTTTTTCAGCAGAGGCACCGACAATACCTCTACCCGCAGAGCCACCGATGCTCCCATCCCCATCCGCTGAGAGTGCACATCTCTTAAGTGCACTGCAGGAGTTTCAACGTCAGAGACCACCCAGGTTCCGCGGGGAGACGGACCCTCAGGAAGCTGAGGATTGGCTGGAGGCTGTAGTTCGAGTTTTCAGGCTAGTGGGGACACCAGCTGACCTCATGGTGATCCTTGCAGCGAACCTCCTGCACGCGGCAGCAGGCAGATGGTGGAGCTTGATGCTTCAGGTGCACGATGAGACATCTCTCCTTTGGACAGACTTCGAGAGCCTCTTCTGCTCAGAGTTCGTCCCAGCCACCCTATGTGTGGTGCGCATTCAAGATTAACTGTAGTTGCAACAATGCATCATGACTATGGGCCAGTACTCGGTGAGGTTTACTGATCTTTTGCGCTACTCCACAGATATGGTATGGGACCCATTCATCCGGGCCCGAACCTTCAAGCAGGGACTAATCCATGAGCTCAGGGCTTCGATGATCTTCCTCAACATTCCAACACAAGCATGGGTGTTGGAGAGAGCCCTTCTAGTGGAGAGTTTTCTCGGCAAGTAGGCACCAGCGGCAGGACCCTCTGCAGGATGACCCATAGTGGAGTCTTCTGCAGCTAGCATTAGACAGGTGACATAGAGTTCCAAGCGGGCCAGACCATCAGATGGGAAATATCAGGATGATGATTCAATTGTGCGGGTCACACGAAGGAGAGACAGCTACATGAGGAGCAGGCAATGCTACGCAAGCGGCTGGCAGGGTCACATGGCTCGAGACTTCCCGACTCGTCCTGCAGATGATAAGCAGGCAGTAGAGGGACCTCCCAGGTAGAGTTTTGACCATGGAGGTCCGCAGGGAGTAGGCGGGTGAGGTAGAGGAGCTGGCCGAGCAGCGGTTGGTGGATGACTCTTTGAGGCCCTACCACCACCACCACCAGGGGGACCACCCCGATCGCAGGGAATGGGTGGACAGGGGAGAGCTCAGCTTCAGGCAGCTGAGGCCTATCATCATGGATCTATGGGAGCAGATGGAAAAGAGCGGGACTAGCTCCAGACATGGAGACTTTTGTTCATGTTTCTTCTAGCTTTGTTGATTTTTGTTTGTGGATGCTTTGTGTCTTTGTACTTTGAGCTGTAGTAAAAATAAGACACCTTTCTTTGTGGAATTTACTTTCCTGTCCTCACTTTGTGTGGCTACTAAGAGGTTATAGTTTAAACTTTTGACTTGAACCTCACTTTTGAGATTCCTACTAGAGGAAACCCAGTGACCACACACTGATGCCGACATTGTGAATCAACCCTTGGAGGCGAGAGTAATGGTTGGATCTCTTGGTATTAGCGTCGAGGCCTTACGAATTCATCCTTGGTATGGATTAGTATCATCCATGCCAGGATTGACTATATTATGTGAAGAATGTGGTTCATCCTGGGGATGAGACCAGATTTATCTTATCGGAAAAGATGAAATCACAACAGGCTTAGTAGGACCAGAGAAGGTCCATGTCATCCAAGAGCGTATGAGGACTGCTCAGAGCCGATAAAAGTCTTGTGATAACAGAAGACGGAGACCACTAGAGTTCAAGTATGGAGACCACGTTTTCCTACGGGTCTCACCTCGATGTGGATTGCGGAGTTTTAGCCATGAAGGCAAGTTATCTCCACGCTTCATTGGACCCTTCTAGGTCCTCAACAGGGACGGTGAGGTTGTTTACCGCTTGACCCATCCACCTCAGTTGCATCAGGTGCACGATTTTTTCCATGTATCTCAGCCGAGGAGATACGTGCACGACCCGACACATATCATTGCCGATTGGGAGACTTTTACGGAGGTCCCGGTGGAGATCGAGGATCAACAGGAGTGGGTCCTATGTGGGCAGTTTATTCCTCTAGTGCGCATCAGATGGCAGCACGAGAACCTCCAGGAGAGCACTTGGGAGAAGGAGGCTCAGATTCATGCTTAGTACCCTCTTTTGTTTCCCTAGTTTGTGTTATTGCTTTACGGGGACATAAATCCATGAGGTGGGAGTAATTTAAAGACCCATAAATTTCAAGGAATTATTATTTTTTAATTTCTTTAGAATTTTACGAGTACGCAATTTCTAACGACACCTGATTCTGAGGCCCGGTGTGCCCGGAATCAGTTTCCGAAGTTCATCTCAGGTACGTTTAGTGAACGAACGAGCGGGTTTTCCTAACTTTTGAACCGTTTCTCGGAATCGAAATCTGAGGGCACCGATAAAACCACAGCGTCGGTAATTGCTTAGGAACACCTTTTCTGGAGTTGTGTTTTCTCTTGTGTGGTATTTAAAAAATGGGTTAACTAATGAATAAAATAAAATATGTGCAAAAATATTTATTTTATTTTCTATGTAGTTTAAAACTACATATGGATGTTGAGGTGGGACCCATTAAATTTTAACCCCTCTTGATTGGAAATTAGTGAGGTGTGCCCCACATGATATCCACATTTTCAACTTCCTCAAAACCTCCCATTAAGTTGGAAAACCCCCATTAATTGAGTAACACACCTGTACCCCCACTTATTGAAAGTCAACTCTCTTAATAATTAATTGATTAAGTTATTCAATTTAATTAATTCATGAATTATTTTGAATTTTTAATTTAATGATGGCTTGTCTGTGTTAATAAAATAAGACAAAGTCTTATTTCATTGGGGGTTATTTTGTTGTGCGAGAAGGTTTAGAGAGGAATTTCTCAAGCCCTCGAATCTTCATCTTCTTCATTGGAGAACGCGAAGAATGACGAAGAACTCCGGCCTCCGAAGAAAGATGACAACGAACGCTAGATCCTCAGAGAACGAAGACGTGACGCCGAAAAACCTCTTCTCCGCGACGACGTGTACAACGATGCCCACGATCCTCTTCCACGACGCCGTCTTCCGCGACGTCTTTTCCCACGACAATCCTCGCTCGACAACTTCTTCGAGGTAGGGGGTTTTTGTTTTATTTTACTTTATGAGGATTACATCCTCGACATGTGAATAATTGTTCGGAAATTGTTCGAAGTTGTTTGAACCACTAACGCAGTGGGTGTGGACCAACGAACAAGTCCGAACCCACCGTTCCTGTATTCATGATGCGGGGAACGTTGGGTGACGATGGAATGTGACCGTTGGGCGATTGGAGGCCGTCGCAGTAATCTACGGGTCCCGAGATGACCCTAGGCACATACGGGAGCAAGAACGGACCACCAGAACGACTCTGGCGGCCCGAGGACATCACCGGTGGTGCTGGCGACCGGAGGCGGCCGCCGGCACCGGCCGGCCGCCCAGAGGCAGCGGCGTCCCGGCGCGACGCCAGGAGGAACCGCCGTGGATGAAGCGGTGGTGGCAGGCAACTGGGATCCTAAAGCCGCTCGAGACCTAGAGGAGGACGTGGAACCCGCCACATCCGCGGAGCGCAGGGAGGGGGGGACCACGTCCCCCCATGCTCGGCTATTGGACGAGCCAGTGTGCCACCCGGCCGGGCCGGGCCGGGTTGTAAAGACCCATAAATTTCAAGGGAAATTTTCTTTCTTAATTTTCTTTTGTATTTTACGAGTACACAATTTCTGACGGCACCAGATTCCGAAGCCCGGTGTGCCCAGAATCATTTTCCGATGTTTTTCTCGGGTACATTTAGTGAACGAACGAGCGGGTTTTTCTAACTTTTGAACCGGTGCTCAGAATCAAAATATGAGGGCACCGATGAAACCGCAGCGCTGGTAATTGCTTAGGAACACCTTTTCTGGAGTTTCATTTGCTCGGGTGTGGTTATTAACAAAATGGGATAACTAAGGAATGAAATAAAAATTTGTGTAACAATGTTTATTTATATTCTAAGCAGTTACAACCTATTCATGGAAGTTGAGGTGGGACCCACTCCATCCTAATTCCATATGGTAAGATAATAGTGATGTGGGGCCCACACGATCCCCACCCCTTCAAACCCCTTAAAACCTCCCTCATGCATTTATTTGTGTAACACACCTGCACCTCCCCCATTTTAATGTCAAGTCAACTCAAGCAGTTTTTCTTCCACATTAAATTAATGCCAATAAAATGCCTTATTTAATTGGACTGCGTGCGTTAATTAATTTGATGAATTCATTTTGAATTTCAAATTTATGATGGCTTGTGTGTTTGTAAATTAAATAAGAAAACATCTTATTTTTTTGGTGGTGATTCACTGTATGGAGGAGAGAACCCTTGAATATTTTCTTCTTCCTTCATGAAGAACGTGAAGAACACCGAAGCTTCAACGAAGAATGCCATCTCATCTTTGCATCTCCTTCCCGCATCGAAGGAAGCGAGACGTCACATCTTTCATCAGGAAAACACCGACGACGTACAAAGCCTCATTCCGCGACGCCATCTTCCGCGTCGCAGTTTCCCCATGATGATCCGTGTTCATCGACTTCTTCTAGGTAGGGGGGTTTTCGTATTATGTGTATGTGAAGTATCCCCTCGTGCATCCGTATTTTAATATCAGGGTATTTGAATAATTTACCTTGAATAAATTATACCATCATCTAAAGCTTGTCTTTTAATGAATGCCTTCTGAAAAACATGTAACACGGAGGGTGTGGGACGAACAAACACGGCCTGACAACCCTCCACAATTTATTTATTGTTGTGCAGATCGACGGGTGATGACGAAGCAGGCCGCAAAGGCATTTTGAACCATTCGCGGTAATCTACGCGTCCCGGGAGAGCCGCAGGCGCAGACAACGGGCAAAACGGAACATCAGAACGGGTTCGGTGGTCCGCGAGAGGGCGCCGCTGGAGCGGCTGTGCCGGCGGCCGAGCCCTGGCGCACCGCCGGTAGGATACGTCGTGGCTGAAGCCGCCGCGGCGGCGGAAAGACTAGATCCCGCGGCCGCGCGAGATCCGGGGGGACGCGGCGACCAGCGCCTCCTCTACTGGCAAAGGGGGGATCACGTCCCCCCCCCCAGCTCGGCCCGCTGGCCGAGCCAGTGCGCCCCCTCGATCGGGTCAGGGTGGGTCGCGCGGACCAGGCCGGGTCAGGTCAACCCGGTTCGGGCTGACCTAGGGGGGTTGGGCCAGGCCGGGCTGGGGCCCAGACCCCCCATTTCGGACTATTTTCAGTATTTTGCCCATATCATGGGATTCAGACCTCCGATCAATGCACCGTCAGTTGAGTTGGGATCCTTGGATCAAGACAGTCGTTTTGGTAATTACAATCAAGGTTTCAGACAACTTTGGGTACGGCCGAGTTGGTTCGAACACGAAACCAACCAGGCCCTCGGAGCGGAAACACTTATAACATGGGCTCCGGACGTCTGATTGACGTGCCGTTGACTTTTTTGGATTCCTCTTGATGAGACGGACATTTTGGATTACTATTCTAGAGGTTTGGATTTAGTTGGAGTGTATTCGTGTTGGTTTTGACATAAAAACCAATCGGGCCCCTAGAACGAAAAATCAAAGAACTCTCAGACCGAGCGTCCGATTGATGCGCCGTCTGTCGAGTTGAGTTCCTTTTATCGAGAAGGAACTTTGGGGGATATATCAACTATGGACTACGTGTCTGTTGACGTATCGAACCCCCTTGCCTCGTGGATCGGACCCTCCTGGAACGAGCATGCTGTGTGCCAAAACCCTAGGGCTGGCTGAGGCTTGATGACTGCTGATCGATCGACTCGGTGTGTTTTGATAGACTAGTGAGGAGCGCTTGGTTGTCGCGGAAGACCCATGGTGGTGGAGAGCGTGTTTGTAGAGGAATACCCGCGGTACTCAACAGAAGAAGTACCTCTGTAGGCTATGAGGGGGAGAGCTTGGTTGTAGTGGCAGACCCATGGTGGGAAGTGCTTGGTTGTAACAGCAGGCCCACATTACTCGACAGGTGGAGTACTACAGTAGACCAATGTTAGTCGGAAGTGCTTGGTTGTAGCGGCAGGCCCACTGTACTCGATAGAGGAGTAGTTTCCCAGCTGCTATGGGTTCGATGGTGAAGAATTTCGTACTGGAATCATCCGTGGGTTCGATGATGATGACAACCATACTGGAATCCTCCATGGGTTCGACTGTGAAGACTATCGTACTGGAATCCTCCGTGGGTTCGACGACGACGACAAACATACTGGAATCCTATGTGGGTTCGGTGGTGATGACTAGAGTACTTGTATTCTACGTGGGTCCGATAATATTGACCTCTGTTGTAGTATCCTACGTGGGTCCGACATCTTAGCTGGTCTAATATCATACGTGGGTCCCAACCTAGATGAATCAGTGGCTACATCTGATCATCTCTATCACCTTACAAAGTAGTATACCTGTGTGAGCTGAGTCTTGACTATTCAATCAATATATTCGATATGATTGACTTGCTTTCCTACTTGGATTGGGTTGTGTTATCCTGTTTGGGTTGGGTTGTACTATCATGTGGGGACGTGATCGAACTTTGGCTTAGATGTTGGAGCCAAACTGGAATTGATGACTTAGGTATATGTATGGGAATATACATAAGTAGTGTTGGATGTTACTTCGTGATTGTATCTTTCTTTTGTGGATTATCCTTTATGGATTCTGGGAGACCTTCGGGGGTCTCGGGGTCTCTAATGAGTAGCATATACGCACCACTACAAGGGATTTTCCCGCACTATGTTGTGCTGGATACAGACGACGGACATCGCTGATCGTGGTTGATGCTTGTGGAACAAGTCGGTACCTAGAGGCGGACCACTGGGCGGGATGTACATGGAGCGGACGACTGGACCCGAGGAGATGAGGAGGCTATCTGTACCCACCCATCAGATGGGACTTCCAGTGGTCGACTCGACGTTGCTACTTTACTTTCAGTTGCTGTAATTTCTTTCCAGTTGCACTTTACATTCAGTTTAGGTTTTTATTCTGGCCCATTTACTTTCCTCACTTACTATTGTACTCAGTTTACTTAGTGTTTACTTCTGTTGTCTTACTTTGTGGTGTTTGTTTACTTATAAAGGCAATGCCTTCCTGTTTTTGTCTGGATTTCCGCCTTGGTGCTAGTCGCCAGCCCCTGGCCTATGGGAGGCGGGCTTGGGGTAGTCATGAAATGGTTCTCGAGGACAGGTTGTGACAAATTGGTATCAAAGGAGTTCAGTTCTACCGCAGAACTCAGGACTTTGATCTTTATTCTATGTGAAGAAATAGTGTTAAGGGTATTGAGTGTGGTTTTCAGTCCAGGGAGTCTAGTTTTGGTGCGGCGGCTGACGTATCCGTACACCAGGACCCTGACTTCTGATTTGCGACTCAGTACAGGAAAACATTGATTGCATGTGTGTTTCAAAAGTTTTCTTTGTGATTAATTTGTGTTATCTCACCAGGTATACTATTTGGACTGTGGCGTGACTGTTTCTTTTTAGGATGGGCCCACGAAGGCAGCCAGCTAGGGTTCAGAGTATTGTGCGAGACGACAACCCACCGAGCGACGAGGCCTCGGTGTAAGGCCCTTTTTCAACAGAGGCACTGGAGGTACCTCTACCCGCTGAGCCACCGATGCCACCAGCCCCAGCCGCTGAGAGTGCACATCACCTTAGCACACTACACGAGTTCCAGCGTCAGAGACTGCCCATGTTCTGTGGGGAGACCGACCCTCACGCAGCTGAGGATTGGCTGGAGGCTGTTGTTCAAGTTTTCAGATTAGTGGGGACACCAGATGACCTCATGGTGATCCTTGTAGCGAGTCTCCTACATGCAGCAGTAAGTAGATGGTGGAGCCTGATGCTTCAGGTGCATAATGAGGCAAAACGTATTTGGACGGGCTTTGAGAGCCTTTTCCGCTCGGAGTTTGTCCCAGCCACCCTCCGTGCAGTGCACATTCAAGAGCTACTACAGCTGCGGTAGGGCATCATGACGGTAGCCCAGTACTCGGCAAGATTTACCGATCTTTCGTGCTATTCCACAAACATAGTACGAGACTGATTATTCAGGGCCTAAATCATCAAGCAGGGGCTCAGGCGAGAGATCAGAGCTTCAGTTTTTTTTCACAGCATCCCTACGCAGACATGGGTGTTTGAGCGAACACTCTTAGTGGAGAGTTTCCTTGCTGAGCAGTCTCCAGCAGCAGGACCCACTACTAGCCGTCATGCGGCAGAGTCTTCTGCAGCGGGAAGTAGACAGATGACGCAGAGGTCCAAGAGGACCAGACCTACGGGTGGTCGACCGCATGACACAAGATCGTTTGTGCGAGGCACCCGGGGAGGAGAACAACTTGACATGAGCAGACAATGTTACTCCTGCGGTGGGGTTGGTCACATGGCATGTGATTTTCTGACCCACCATACAGATGATAATCAAATAAACGAAGGACCTCCCAGGTAGAGGCAATGGTTCGATCGGGGTGGAACGCAAGGAGCAGGAAACCGATGCAGGGTAGCTGGCTGTGCAGCTAGAGGTGGATGGCGCTTCGAGGGGTTGCCACCACCACCACCAAGTGGTCCACCCCAAACGTAGGGAACAGATGGACATGGGAGAGCTCAGCTTCAGGTAGCTGAGGCATACAACCATGGAGCTCCAGGATCAGATGGAGAGGAGCAGGACTACTTCCATACATGGAGACTTTTGTTCATGTTGCTTCTAGATTTGTTGATGTTTGTTTGTGGATGCTTTGTGTCTTTGTACTTTGAGCTGTTGTAATAAAAGACACCTTTCTTTGTGTCATTTACTTTCTTGTCCTCTATTTATGTGTACTTTGAGTTTCTGGTTTATAAACCGTTGACTTGACCCTCAATTTTGAGATACCTACTGGAGGAGACCAGTGGCCACACACTGATGCCGACAGTGTGAGTCAATCCTTGGAGGCGAGAGTAATAGTTGGATCTCTTGGTAGTAGTGTTGAAGCTTTACGACATCATCCTTAGTATGGATTAGTATCATCCGTGTCGGGATTGACTATATTAGGTGGAGAAAGTGGTTCATCCTGGGGATGAGACCATATTTCTCTTATCGGAAAAGATGAAATCTTAACAGCTCTTGTAGGACCAGAGAAGGTCCAGGTCATCCAAGAGCGTATGAGGACAGCTCAGAGCCGACACAATGTCTTGTACTGATAGGAGGTGGAGACTACTGGAGTTAGAGGGTGGAGACCACGTTTTCCCAATGGTCTCACCTCGACATGGATTACGGAGTTTTGGCTGGGGCGGAATGTTATCTCCACGCTTCTTTGGACCATTCCAGGTTCTCAGCAGGATAGGCGAGGTGGCTTACCGCCTGGCTCTACCACCTCAGTTGCACCGGGTGCACGACGTCTTCCACGTATCTCAGCTAAGGAGATACATGCACGACCCGACGCATATCATCGACCATGGGGATTTGGACATTGATGATGGGGCGACATTTGTGGGGGTCCCGGTAGAGATCGAGGATCAACAGGAGCGGGTCCTCCATGGGTGGTCGATTCCTCTAGTGCGCATTAGATGGCATCACGGGAACCTCTAGGAGAGCACTTGGGAGAGGGAGACTCAGATGCGTGCTCAGTACCCTGATTTGTTTCCCTAGTTTGTGATGTATCTTTACGGGGACGTACAACCCTGAGGTTGGAGTAATGTAAATACCTGTAAATTTCAATTGAAATTTTTTTCATAATTTTCTTTGGGATTTTACGTGTACGCAGTTTCTGACGGCACCTGATTCCAAAGCCCAGTGGGCCCGAAATCATTTTCCGAAGTATTTATCGAGTACGTTCAGTGAACGAACAAGCGTGTTTTTATAACTTTTGAATGAGAGCTAGAAATCAAAATTCGAGGGCACCGATGAAACCACAGCACCGATAATTTCTTATGAACACCTTTTCTGGAGTTGCGTCTGCTCGGGTATGGTTATTAAAAAAATGGGTTTACTAAGGAATGAAATAAAAATTTGTGTAAAATTTTTTATTTCTATTCTAAGCAGATAAAACCTATACATGGAAGTTGAGGTGGGACCCACTCCATCCTAACTCCATATGGTAGGATAATAGTGAGGTGGGTCTCACATGATCCCCAACCCATCAAACCCCTTAAAACCCCCCTCGTGCATTTATTTGTGTAACACACCTGCACCTCCCCCGTTTTAATGTCAAGTCAACTCAAGCAGTATTTCTTCCACATTAAATTCATGCCAATAAAACGCCTAATTTAATTGGATCACGTGCATTATTTAATTTGATGAATTCATTTTTAATTTCAAATTAATGATGGATTGTGTGTGTGTAAAATAAATAAGACAACATCTTGTTTTTTTGTGGTGATTCGTTGTGTGGAGGAGAGAACCCGTGAATATTTTCTTCTTCCTTATTGAAGAACACAAAGAACACCAAAACTTCAATGAAAAACGCCATCTAATCTTTGAATCTCCTTCCCGTGTCGAAGGAAGCGATATGCCGCATCTTTCATTGGGCAAACATCGACGACGTATGGAGCCTCTTTCCGCGACGCCGTCATCCGCGGTACCGTTTCTCCGAGACGATCCTCGTTCGAAGACTTCTTCCAGGTTGGGGGTTTTCATATTAAGATTATGTGAATTATCCCATCATGCATCAGTATTTTAATTTCAGGGTGCTTGAATAATATACCTTGAATAAATTATACCATTTTCTAAAGAATGTCTTTTAATGATTTCCTTTTGAAAAACACCTAACGCGGCGGGTGCGGGCAGAACAAACACGGTCTGACAAACCTCCGCAGTTTTTTTATTGGTGTGATGATTGACAGGCGATGACTAAGTGTGCCTAAAATTCATTTTTAACCCTTTGAGGTAATATACGGCTCCCGGGAGAGCCTTAGGTGCAGACAGCAGGCAAAACAGACCACTGGAGCGCGTCTGGTGGTCCGTGGAAGGTGCTGCCGGCGTAGCGGCGCCGACGACCGAAGGCGGCGGCCGACCGCCAGTAGGAGCCGCTGCGGATGAAGCCACAGCGGCGGTGGGAAGACCGGATCCCGCGGCCGCATGGGATCCAGGGGAGACGCGGCGACCAGTTCCGCGTCCGCTGGTAAAGGGGGAGACCGCGTCCTCCCCCCAGCTCGGCCCGCAGGCCGAGCCAGGGCGCCCCCCCAAACGGGCCGGGGCGGGTCGCGCGGACCATGCTGGGTCGTGCCCGGCCGGGCCAGGCCACACCATGTTGGGCCAGACCCGAACCCGGGTCGGGTCGACCCCAGTTTGGGCCGACCTAGGGGGGGTTGGGCTGGGACGGGCCTGGCCCAGACCCCCCATTTCGGACTATTTTCAGTATTTTGCCCATATCATGGGATTTTGACCTCCGATTGATGCACCGTCAGTTGCATTGGGATACTTGGATTGAGAAGGTCGTTTCAGTATATTACACTGAAGGTTTCGTAAAACTTTGGGTATGGACGGGTTGGTTCAAACATGAAACCCACCGGGCCCTCAGAGCGGAAACACTTATAACTTGAGCTCCGGACGTCCGATTGACGTGCCATCGACATTGTTGGATTCCTGTTGGTGAGATAGAACTTTTGGCTTACTTCGCTCATGTTCTGGATGTAGTTGGAGTGTGTTCGGGGTTTTTTGGACTTAAAAACCAACCGGGCCCCTGGAATGAAAAAACCAATAACTCTCAGACCGGGCGTCCGATTGACACACCGTCTCTCGTGTTGAGTTCCTTTTATTGAGACAAAACTTTGGGGATAAATCAACTCTGTAATACGTGTCAGTTGATGTATCGACCTACCTTGGATCATTGAGCGGACCCTCCTGGATCTAGCGTGTTGTGTGAAGAAAACCTAGAGCTGGCTGAGACTTGAAGACTGCTGATCGATCGACTCAGAGTGTTTCGATAGCCCAGTGGGGAGCGCTTGGTTGTAGTGGAAGACCCACGACAGAGGAGCGCTTGGTTGTAGCGGCGGACCCGCAGTACTCAACAGAAGGAGTACCTATGTGGTCTATGAGGGGGAGCGCTTGGTTGTAGCGGCAGAACGATGGTGGGAAGTGCTTGGTTGTAGCAGCATGCCCATAATACTCGACAGGTGGAGTACTACATCAGTCCAAGGTTAGTGGGAAGCGCTTGGTTGTAGCGGAAGGCCCACTGTACTGGATAGAGGAGGAGTTCACCAGTAGCTATGGGTTCAACGGTGAAGAATTTCATACTGGAATCCTCTGTGGGTTCGACGACGATGACAACCATACTGGAATCCTCAGTGGGTTCAACAGTGAAGACTATCGTTCTGGAATCCTCTGTGGGTTCGACGACGACGAAAACCGTACTGGAATCCTTCATGGGTTCGGCGGTGACGACTATAGTACTTGTATCCTACGTGGGTCCGACAGTATTGTCCTCTTCTGTAGTATCCTACGTGGGTCTGACAGCTTAGCTGGTCTAGTATCCTACGTGGGTCCCATCCTAGATGAATCGGTGGCTACATCTGATCATCTCTATCACCTTACGAAGAAGTATACCTGTGTGAGATGAGTATTGACAATTCAATAAATAACTTCAATATTATTGACATGCTTTCCTATGTGGATTGGGTTGTGTTATCCTGTGTGGGTTGGGTTGTACTATACTGTGTGGATGTGATGGAACATGGGCTCGAATGTTGGAGCCGAACTGGAATTGATGACTTAGGTATATGTATGGGCATATACCTAGGTAGTGTTGGATATTACTTCGTGATTGTATCTTTATTTTGTTGATTATCCTTTGTGGATTCTTGGAGACCTTTGGAGGACTCGGGGTCCCTACTGAGTAGCGTATAATCACCCTTGCACGGGCTATGACCGCACTACGTTGTGTTGGATGCAGATGAAGGACAACCCTGATCGTGGTTGAGGCTTGTGGAGAAAGTCGGTACTTGGAGGTGGACCACTGGGCGGGACATACACGGAGCGGATGGCTGGAACCAAGGAGATGAGGAGGCTATCTGTACCCACCCTTCAGGTGGGACTTCCATTAGATGGCTCGACGTTGCTTCTTTACTTTCAGTTTCTGTATTTTCTTTCCAGTTGTACGTTACTTTCCGTTTGGGTTTGTATTCTGGCCCATTTACATTTCGCACCTACTATTGTACTCATTTTACTTAGTGTTTACTTTTTCTGTCTTACTTTGTGGTGTTTGTTTAATTATAAAGGCAATGCCTTCCTCTTTTTGTCGGGATTTACGCCTTGGTGCTAGTCGCCGGTCCCTGGCCTATAGGAGGCGGGCTTGGGGTAGTCAGGGCACGGTTCTTGAGAACGGGTCGTGACATGGGTTGCGCAGACCGGACCGAGCCACGCCCAGCCGGGCCAGGCCGCGCCCTACCAGGTCGGACCCAGACCCGGGTTGGGTCGACCCGGTTTGGGCCGACCCATGGGGGGTTGGGCCGGGTTGGACCGGGCCCAGACCCCCCATTTTCGGACCACATTCGGTCTTTTGCCCATAACATGGGCTGAAGACCTCCGATCGACACACCGTCAGTTGTGATGCGATCCATGGATCAATATGGACATTTCGATAAATTACACTCCGGGTTTCGGAGAACTTGGGTATGGCCGAGTTGGTTTGAACACGAAACCAACCAGGCCCTCGGAGCGGAAACACTTATAACTTGAGCTCCGGACATCCGATTGACGTGCCGTCGACTTTGTTTGATTCCTCTAAGTGAGACAGACCTTTTGGATTACTCCGATCGAGGTTTGGTTGTATTTGGAGTAGGTTTGGGTTGGTTTTGACTTAAAAACCAACCAGGCCCCTAGAACGATAAATCCATTAACTCTCAGACCGGGCGTCCGATTGACGTGCCATCTGTCATGTTGAGTTCCTATCAACAAGGAGGAACTTTGGGATACATCAAATCTATACTAGGTGTTAGTTGATGTATCGACCCCTTGGCTCGTGGAGTAGACCCTCCCAGAAAGGAGCATGTTGTGTGCGGGAACCCTAGAGTTGGCTATGACGACGACGACTGCACTGAAATCCTCCGTGGGTTCAGTAGCGACGACAACCATACTGGAATCCTCCATGGGTTTGATGGTGAAGACTATCGTACCGGAATCATCCATGGGTTTGACATGAAGACTTTCGTACTGGAATCCTCTTTGGGCTCGATGACAATGACAATCGTACTGAAATCCTCCGTGGGTTCGATGATGAAGACTTTCGTACTGGAATCCTCTGTGGGTTCGACGACGACGACAACCGTATTGGAATCCTCCGTGGGTTCAATGGTGAAGACTATCGTACTGGAATCCTCCCTGGGTTCAACGTGAAGACTTTCATACTGGAATCCTCCGTGGGTTTGATGACGATGAAAATCATACTGGAATCCTCCATGGGTTCGACGGTGACGACTATAGTAATTGTATCCTATGTGGGTCCAACAGTATTGTCCTCTGTTGTAGCATCCTATGTGGGTCCAAAAACTTATCTTGTCTAGTATCCTATGTGGGTTCCAGCTAGATGAATTAGTAACTAAATATGATCATATCCTTTTGTTTTACAAATGATGTATACCTGTGCGAGCTGAGTCTTAACTTTCAATCATTATCTTTGATGTGATTGACTTTCTTCCTATGTGTATTGAGTTGTGCTTCCCTGTTTGGACTGGATTATGCATTCCTGTGTGGATTATGTTTTACCTTCCTGAGTGGACTGGATTGTATTTGAGCTCGTTAGTTGGAGATGAACTGGATTGATGACTTAGTTATATGTATGGGTATATACCTAAGTAGTGTTGGATGATACACCATGATTGTATCTTTTCTTTGTGGTTTATCCTTTGTGGATTCAGGGAGACCTTCGTGGGTCTCGGGGTCCCTACTGAGTATCGTATACTCACCCCTGCACGGGTTTCGCCCGTACTACGTTGTGTTGGTTGCAGACAACGGACATCACTGATCGAGGTTGAGGTTTGTAGAGCTGGACGGTTCTCGGAGGAGGAACTCATGACGAGTCGGTGCTCGGAGGTGGATATCATGTCAAGTCGGTCCCCGTAGGTGGATTTTACGACGATTCGGTACCTGGAGGTGGACCACTGGGCGGGATGTACACAGGGTGGATGGCAGGACCCGAGGAGCTGAGGAGGCTATCTGTACCCACACATCAGGTGGGATTTCCAGTGGACGGCTCGACATTGCTGCTTTACTTTTTAGTTGCTGTACTTCCTTTCCAGTTGTACTTTACTTTCAGTTTTGGTTTGTATTCTGGCCCACTTAATTTTTTTCACTTACTATTGTACTATTTTTATTAAGTGTTTACTTCTGCTGTATTACCCTGTGGTGTTTGTTTACGTTATAAAGGCAATGCCTTCCCCTTTTTTCAGGATTTACGCCTTTGGTGCTGGTCTCCAGCACCTGGCATATGGAAGGTGGGCATGGGGTAGTCACGACACGGACCCCGAGGATGGGTCGTGACAATAAATTTGTAATTACTTGTAATGAATAATAATTATAACTTGTATTGTTTTTCTAGATAATTATGGACACTGAAAGTAGACAATAGTTTCTATTACATGACCATGGTTGGATAAATATACGAAAAAATCCCAATGGATCTGGTATGAATCCTAAAATGCTTCTAGGTGTTAAGACATTTATATCAATTTTATTGTAAAGGTATGAATGAAATATGATAATAAGGTATTTTAAATGTTTTTTAATGTTCTAATTCATCTACTTCCTTGTGGTTTTTGGAAATAATTTTTTTATCAACATGGGGAACAGAATTTGGTAGAAAAAATAATATTGTAGTTCTGGATCCATCATTTCAAAATGTAATGAATGAGGTAGTAAGGCCATCTATATATTAAGCAAAAAGATTGAATGATATTTTAAATTCATTATCTAAAACATCCTATTTAATAATTTTTTGACATCTACTAAGGAAGCCTTATATTTGAGATTCAATATAAGAAAACATGAAGTTGTATGTAATTTATGGCTATAGAACAGTTTTTGGAATATCAAATAGATTATATGATAAAATATTTTCTCTTATATAACATTTATTCCTGAGGTAAATATATTACCTATAATTTTTAATGATTTTAGTATTTTGGTTAATAATTTGGGATATAGATTTTAGAATATCAATTCATGTTCAAATAACTATATATATTATATTATGGTAATAGTGAATCATTAGATAAATGTATATCATGTGGATATTCAAGCTATAAAATAGAAGAACAATTAATATACATATTTATTATAAAATAGTTTAAATATTATTTTAATAATAATTATTTAAATTATCTATTAGGGTATCTGAACAAAGCTAAATTAATGACATTTCATTGTTTAATTATTTCCAATAAAACATTATTATATATTCAATGTGATGATGATTCACAGAATAATTTTTAGAATATGCATTATAATTTTTCTGTAGATACTTATAATATAATATTGAATCTTTTTTAGTAATGGTGTTTTCCATTTGGTGCTTACAATGGTCATTATTATTTTGGGAAAAAATTCTTTTTTCTATAAAACATACCTCCTCAGATAATGAAAAAGTAACCATTTACAAATTCATAACTACTAATTACAGGACATCTTAATAAGAACATAGATGTTTATTTGAAACCATTAACTGATAAGATAATTTCATTATTGAATAGTGGTGTAACTATATTTGATAGAGTTTTAAATTATACATTTAAATTTTTAGATATATTAATGTGTTTGATTAATGAATTTCCATTGTATATTATGTTATCCAGATGGAAAATATATTATTTAAAATTCAGTTTTTATTTAATGGTTGAGAACAAATTATTTTTTCTTTAAAATGTGATGAAAACAAGTTATTTTGATTATTGTAAGATAATTATTCTTGCAAATGAGAATTTTCAAAAGAATGGAATGAATTTTATAAAAAGTATGACTAAAAAGACTAAAATCAAGCTGTGCTCAACCTTTTTTAGATAAAACATATTATATATGTATTACCATATGATACTTTTGTACAAACCATTAATGAAAAAAATAATTGGATTTAGCAAATATCCTCATTTGATAAAGTATAGTATTTTTTTGTGACCTTCCATTATCATTTGAATTGTTAGTTTTTAGATGCTTGATGTAATATATATTATGAATAATGTTTTTGATAATAAATTCATTCTGTATTGGAACCTCCTTGTTTAAACAATGATAATGTAATGGAACTATAATAAGTAACCAATAATATTAGATTCCATAAAGTTGAATTATTTGAAGATAAAAGATAAAAACAATTATATAATTAAAAATAATAATGTAATAATTATAAAAAATATATATATTTTTAATTTAATGAAAAATATATTTATTGTTTCTATATGGCTATGATTTGAATTTGATTCATTGTTTAAGAAATTCAAATATTACCAGTTTTAAAAGATATTACTTACATGCCATAATGGAATGATAACTACATATTTATCTTAGTGGTCCATTAATTTTTTAGATCGTGGATGGGGTGACTGAAATGACATTTTTTCAATTAGTTATTTGTGTGGAAACATCATATTATTATGAATTTTGTATGTTATAAGAAGTTATCATATTAAATTTATGTAAATTATAGAAAATAGTATTGATGACCATCTATGACATAATGGAACATCTTATATTCAATTTTTGTGTGATGATAAAGATAGAAGGATGGTTTATATCCAATAGATGTACCAATTTTAGAGATGTATGGAAAAATTAATTATGAGATTACATAATAATGTGTCTATTGAATGGGAAGTAAAACAAGCATACATACATGAGGAAATTAAAAATTTTGGTTCTTTTTATATTCAATCGAAATATGATTCAAAAAATAATCACATGGGCCATAATGAGGAATATATTTATTGTGTCACAAAACATTTGATTCCATTTTTTAATCAGTTTGGGATTTGTTTTTTTCGACATTACTATTGGATTTCAGATGAAGAACTATATAGATAATAAACATATGTTTTTATAAATTGTAAATGAATGTCATGATTTAATAAGTAAGAAATAAAATTTTTCAATTATATAAATTTTTATAAAATATAACCAAGTTTTAATTTATTTATATAATATTATTACCTTATCAAAAAATTTATATTAACCACCCATATAATTATTGATTAATTTCTTGAAAAGAGGTGTTCATATTGGTTATAAAGAATTGCATGTATTTTTCATAAGGACATTAAATTTATTTTACAATGATTTATACTATTAATAATTTTTATTGTTTGTTGGAAACAAACAATGAATGTAAAATTTATATATTGATATGTTTTTCAAAAATACAACATAAAATTTTAAATAAACATATAATGAGTATGTGGATAATTAATTACAAATCCATATATTAATATATGGTTAATAAAAGTAATCATTAAGTAGTGGTGTTTATTTAAATGGACCTCATCATATATAAGGTGAGGTTTACTTTTATTTTATTCTATATTAAATATTTGAGTTATGTTATCGAGGGCCAAATTATGCCACTAGGTTAAATAAAAATTGTTTTTAAATAGATTGAGGAATTCAAAGTTTATGATTTGTTGTAAATAATTATAATAGGCTTAAAGTATCAATAAAATATTTTATTTTGGTAGATCAATCTCATAATGTTGAACATGAAAATTACCATAATATTTTTTCTTATTTGAATTTATAGTGTTGGGTAGTGAAAAAAATCTTAGGATAATTTGATTCGTGAAAATGAAAATACATATGTTGAAATGGTACATATTGAAATATTCAAAGAAACATACCAAAACATATCTCTTACCCAATAAGATAAAAATATTGATTATGAATCCCCTTATTTATGGGATGATGATATATATATTGTTGATGATATAATAAGGGACGGTGAAACTGAAATTCATATTTACGTTTATCACGATGAAGATAAAGATGAAGAAATTGGTCTCTATAAAGATGACTATGAATAAGAAAACAGATATATAACATTGAAATATTTATTATTTATTAATATTTTATATAAGTATTCCTTAATATTTACTGTAAATTTTTTATAACACTGAAAAAAACTATCTATTCTATTCCATCACCGATGCTAGTGAATCATATATTTTATTTGAAATTTTTATTCACTATTACTGATTGGAAAAAATATTATATTATTAAATATATATTTTTTAGTTTTTTAAAATTGATATATATATATATATATAGAAAAATATTTTTATGTTATATTATTAGACTATATAATTTATTTAAAGGTAATTATTATATTATGTTTTTAATAGTTTTTTATATTATATATATTTTATCAATTATTTATAAGTAATAATATTATATTATATTATATATATTATTTTTAAAAATTTCATATCTATATTAATAAAATTAAATATTTCTGATCATTTCATTCATATAGACAGGGATACCCTTGAGGATATATTTTTCTCTCTCAATAATTTTAGACATCCCATTGATGATCCAAATTCATCTGATTTACAATATGTTGTTCCTATTTAAAGAGTGTGTGGCTTTTCTTGATTGATGATTTTAATCCTTATTATAGAGAGATATATATATCTTTATTCTGATAATAATCTAGGATGTTATGTACAATTATTTAACATATTTATTTTATATTATGTTTATATATTAACTATGTTCACAATATCCTCATTATTTATTATTATTTTTTATTGTTATCAAATTTTAATACTGGGATGGATGGTGTAAATCTATAATTTTATTTTTCTATGGCATGGTTGTCCAAGGATCAAATTCGTATTGTTTTTCTTTAGTATAAATTTGAAAATTACTCTATATTTTTTTAAATAATGTATATATTTTTATATTTATTTAATTAGTAACATCTTGTTTTTAATTTTCTTATAGAGTTTATATTCTCTATTTGAAGATTGCAGAACATCTTTTATTATAGAGGAATATGAGATTTGTATAAATGAATTCTCTCATCAGATTTTACAAAAAATAAGATATTGTTCAATGAATAGAGATTATGATACTAGTTTTGAATACTCTTAATTCCCTCATTGACCTAACAAATTTCATATCTTTTATGGGGTTTATAGTGCTCCTATTTAGTAGGAGAGATGATTAAGAGGAATTCATCATTAGGTTTGAGAAATTTATGTGTCATGAGGTCAGAAATTGGCCCGAGATTCATGTATTTTTTATTCATCACAAATATATGGTATTTAATATTATTAATTGATGTATATATACATTAAATTTATTATGGTTTTTATATTATTTTAGCCTTTAATAAACATTATATTATGTATTTCGATATCTATATGAAGATATAAAATTATTCCTTTACCAGATAGCTAATCTATGATATAATGTTCCAGATTTCAATCAATATTTTTTTTAAAAACATTCATATATTGTTGACCTCACCTGTTTTGATAATCCCAATTATGCTTTGACATACATTGATAATAGCAAATAATGTGTATCTATATATTAATTCTTTCAATATATGATCATGTTGATAATTATATTAATATACTCTTTGAAATAAGTTAATCAATGTTTATATATGTTTATATGACTTTTGAAAAAATTCTTACTCAATCAGATATGTTTTGCATAAAACAGATAAGCGCTAAGTCACTGATATGCCTATAGCTACTGATATAGACAAACAGATCTACCGGTACATAGTCTACCAATAGGTATAGTCACCGATAAGAAAAGGTCACTGATATATAGAGCTACCAGTATGTATAAGTCCACCAGTAAGCATAGGCCACTGATAAGTCCACTGATATAGACAACTACTGATAGAATATATGCTATTGATAGAACAATTCCATTTGTATGCATAAGTCTACTGATGTACACTTCACTGGTATAGAACAGATCTACCAGCATGCACAAGCTACCAATAGAGATTTGAATACAAAACAAGCTACTGATACCAAAGATCCACCTATACATACAGCTACTGATAGAACAGGTCTACCGATAGAACAGGGATATCGAAAAAATGTCAACCGATAAGTGTGGTTTCTGATACAGTCACTGAGACAAGCAAGATACTGATAGACAAGAATTCATCTGATTGACAAGAGCTACCGATGGACGAAGATCTACCGATAGAAGGAGTCACCGGTATATAGAGCTACTGATACACAAGGTAATAGTTATAGATACAAAGAGCTACCCATACAATATGAAAGAGATACCCATAGGATCTCACGGCTATACAAAGTCCACTGTTACATATCTACCAACAGAAGCTACTTATAGACTTACCAGTCAATGATTCCAAAACTCTTCTTTTTTCAATATTATTTATTTATTAAGAAACAGTCATATTTGATGATTTTAATGCAATCAATGTTATTTAATGTGGGTTGTGGGCATGTCAGGGAACCTTACCTAGTACCTATGAAATTGTAATCATTCCCTCTATTGGAGCTAAAAGCTATAAAAGGAAGGACAAAGACCGGGTAGAAAAATATGGGTGAAAAGTGTAGAAAAGTAGTTGCATGAAGAGTACACACAACGGGAAAACGAATGCTCTAAAGTGGTGCATACACAAAGGCTACATCCATACATGAAGATCACTGAACATACACAGAGCCATTCTTCCCGAAGGAGAACACAATATGAACCTTAGTCAATCTGTGAAGAACTACAATGAATTCTCTTCATGTACTAAAGCTGATCAAACGGAACTTGAAGAAAACTAATCATTTTTTTCAGACAAAAACCAAAGAAGGAGTCAGAGATCATTTACATCAATCCAAGGAGTCCCGATCTTCACTCAAAACACATAGAGCACTCTAAACTCATCTCTATCTGTTTAGCTCTATTGTGTTTTATTCATTTACATTTTGAGCAGTGTATTTAAACACTGACTCCTGGACTGAACTGGAGAATACTAATTACTCACTCCAAAATTCATACACATTACTATATCCCACTGTGAATTGTGGAAGAGCTCCAGTGTGACCTGGATAGCCTGTGTGCTATTGTTTTTGTTCCGACATAGAATTGTGGTACAGTTCTTAGTACCTGGACAGTCTTTTCACTATTGTTTACCCCGATCCTGGGTGTGGATCAAATTTATTTAAATTTTTTGAGAGGACTAAGTATCATCTTTAGAATGAACCTGTTGGTTACATCTGATGTGCATGATAGAATAAGTTTTAAGTATACTATATATTTTATATTCCACTGCTAATTACTTTGAAATACAATTTGTTTTAATGGTACTTTGATAGTTAAATTAGAAAGTGTTTATAATTAGTGTGAACTAGTAAGTTAGTTTCAAAAGTTAATTTAATCTCCTGATTAAATTAACTGAGACCTAATAAATCTTTGAGAAACTAATTTAACTTTTAAAATATTTAAAAATTCACTACTGGGTAACTTATTTTTATTTTGGGGAGTTTTAGTAGAAATATTTTTAACAGAAATTTTAATTGGAACTCAATTCACACCCCTCCTGAGTATCCACGCCAACCAACATTTGGTATCAGAGGTTGGTTTTGTTTATAAAAGTTTTCAAAATACTCTATTTTTCAACTGTGATTTTCTTTATATCTTAAAGATCTTAAATTTCTATTTGTTATAAATTTTATATATTTATTATTTTTTCTGAACTCTATCTATGTATAATATATTAGAAGGTGCTGCTACCAACAGGCCACCATTCATTAATGGTACAAATTTTTCTCAGTGGAAGCCGAAAATGAGAATTCATTTAGAAAGTATGGGATTTGATATCTGGACTTCTATAGGGACTCAATATATGATACCGGAATCTGAACGAACTACAAGGGATAAACCTACTAAGACTGCTTACAATAATAATTATATAGCTATGAATGCCCTATATTGTGCTCTAGGAGATGAGGTATTTAACAGAATATCTTCCTGTAAAACTTCTTATGAAGTTTGGGACACTTTGGCTATTTACCATGAGGGATCAACCAATGTTAAAGAAATTAGGCTGAATACTTATACTATTAAATATGATAACGTTAAAATGAAGTCCGATGAACCCATTTCTACAACGTATCTCAGGTTCAATGACATTTTCAACACCATGATCTCTCTGGTTAAAGCTATTTCTATAGAAGAACATATCATGAGAATATTAAGATGTCTTCTAGAATGATGGAGCGGAACATCTGTTTCCATTAGATAATCGTGCGACATCTGCACACAACCTGTTAAAGAATTAATTGGTAAGCTTATGATGAATGGGGAAGAAATCAAAGTGAATATGGAATAAGATGATGAACCAAAAAGGAAGTCAGTGTATTTTAAGTCTACTACCTCAAGAAGCAAGGACAAGGAGAAAGTACACATAAAAACTGAATGCTCAAAAAGTGAGAGTTCAGAATCTGATAGTGATGTTGAGATGGCTCAAATAGCCAAAAGTTTTAAGAAATTTATAGGAAGAATGAATTATTCAGAAAATCGAACTACAAAGGTAAATATGACAATAAAGCTCGTTGGAAGAAGTACTAGAATAATCCTAATAAAGGTGATGAGATTATCATCCATGAATGCAAGAGGAAAGGGCATGTAAAAGCAGACTTTCCAAAATTGATGTTCAAAAAGAAATATGACTACAAGGATAATAAGTACAAGAATGCTATGAAAGCTACCTGGAGTTCTTCAAAAGAAAACTAAAGTTAATCTGAAGTTTCTAACTCTAAAATGAATCATGCTAACAAGTGTTTTATGACAAAAACATCTGAGGTAACATTGGACCGTCCTATTTTAAATTCATACTATTCTAGAGTTGATTATGATTTGGATTTTGAATCTGAAAATATGTCAAGTGAAGAATCGTTTTAATACTATAATATTCTAGAATAGAAAAGTAACGAATTTAAGGACATGTATAAGACCTTGAAGAAACAACATGCTCTAACCAGTTCTTTGAAATATGCACTTGATGTAGAAAATGAAAAGAATTCTCAATTTCTGAAGGAAAATACTGAACTAAAATTGGATAATGAGAAATTAAGGAAGGACTTAGAAAAATTCACAAATTTAAAAGACACTCTCACTAAAATTCTAGGAAAACAATTGGAACCAAATTATACTACTGGAATAGGCTCTTAGCCTGGACAGAGGCAGTTTACTAAAACTAGATTCATTTCTAAATCTGGACAGAATGCTGCTAGTTCTAGTTTGGGAAATTTTCTACTTCAACTAGTTATTCATATGGTTATAGAACAAATAATGTTTATCTTTTAAAATATATTGATTCTGTAAATTATATGAAACCCATAAGAAAAATTTGGGTACCTATGCTTTGCTTGCTAACCTTTCTGATTCCAAGAAGATTTGGGTACCAAAATCATTTTCCATCTAAACCTGTTTTGTAGGAATCTTGCTTAATGATTTCTCATAAGAAGGTATGGTACTTGGACAGTGGAAGTTCGAGGAACATTTCTGGAGACAACTCATGATTTAAAATTTCAATCAATGTTAATGGAGGCTATGTCACCTTTGGTGATAACTCTAAAGGAAAGATCATCAGCCTAGGCCAGATTGGTAACACTCATTCAGTTTTAATTTCCAATGTTTAATTTGTTGATGGACTTAAATATAATGTGTTAAGTATTTATAAGTTACTTGATTATGGTTTCAATGTTATATTTTAAAATGATTCTTGTAATGTTTTTAATTCCAAAAAGGTTTAAGTATTTTCTGCTTTGATAAATGAAAATTTTTATGCTGTTGACTTTAATTCTTTAGCTAAAAAATGTTACTTGTTTAAATGATTTTCATATAGAGTCTTGGCTATGGAACAAAAGATTAGTACACTGTAACATGCATTCTATTAGAAAAATGACTAGGAAAAACACAATTAGAGACCTACATAAACTTGAATTCCCAACTAACAAAGTCTGTAATCCTTGTCAAAGGGGAAAGAAAAATAAAGTTTCTTTTAAATCAAAGAATGAAGTTTTGACTTCTCAACCTCTCGAGTTGGTTCAGATGGACTTGTTTGGATCTTATAGAGTTTCTAGTTTAAATGGAAATCACTAAGTCTATGACTTAGTAGATGACTTTTCTAGATATACTTGGGTATACTTATTATCTCTCAAAATTGAAACATGTTCATACTTTATTAAATACTCCATGTATGTAGAGAACCATAGTGGACTTAAGATTATGACCATGAGAATTGATCATGGTCGTGAGTTTGAAAATCATGAGTGTGAATCTTATTTCTCACACAATGTCTATATTCACAATTTCCCTGACCCTAGAACACCTCAACAGAATTGTGTAGTAGAATGAAGAAATAGAACCCTTTAAGAGATTGCAAGAACTATGCTTAATGAGTATGACCTTCCAATTTATTTTGGGGCTGAAGCTGTTAATACAGCTTGTTATATTATTAATAGAGACTTGATTAGACATGTTCTTAAGAAGAACCCTTATGAGTTGTGGAGTAATAGGAAACCAAAGTTTAATTACTTTAGAGTTTTTGGATGTATGGTTTTTATTCTCAATACAAAGGATAATCCTGAAAAGTTTTATTCTAAAAGTGATAAAGGAATTTTTCATGGTTATTCTTTAAATATAAAATCCTATAGAGTCTTTAATAAGAGAACCAAAGGTGTTGAAGAATCTGTTCATATGAAGTTTGATGAAACTGATCCACATGAGCCTATGAATTATCTTGAAAATCTTGAAGAAGATTTGATTGTTCTGGACCTTAATGATAAAAGTAAAGAACCTACTGTAAAAACATCAATTTCTAGACATATTCCAAAATCTTCTTCTATTGAACCTGAACATAGAGAAGATCCTGAAATTTCTAGTCCTACATTTACTAGATCAACTAGGATTCTATAGAATCATCCATTGGATGCTGTTGTTGGTAATCTTGATAGAGGGACACAGACTAGAGCTTCTCTAAGAAACCAGGTCTAACATCAATCTTTTCTTTCATATCTAGAACCTAAAAATGTCAATGATGCAATCAATGATGAATTTTGTGTAATGGATATGAATGAAGAGATAAATCAATTTGAAAGAAACAATGTTTGGGAATTAGTTGACAAACCTAAGGACACTTTGACCATAGGCAATAAATGGGCTTTTAGAAACAAAGTTGATGAATCTGGAAATATAGTTAGAAACAAAGAAAGGCTAGTGGCCCAAGGGTATAATCAAGAAGAAGGTATAGACTTTGAGGAAAGCTTTTCTCCTATATCTAGATTAGAGGCTATTAGGATTCTACTTTCCTGTGATACTCATCTGAATTTCAAGTTATATCAAATGGATATCAAAAGTGCATTTCTAAATGGTTTTATAATTGAAGATGTTTTTGTTGAAAAACCACCGGGATTTACTAATCCTCATTTTCTGAATCGTGTTTTCAAGCATTGCAAAGCTTTATATGGTTTGAAACAAGCTCCAAGAGCCTGGTATGATAGACTTAGAAATTTCCTTATTACAAAAGGTTTTACTAAAGGAATTGCTGATCCAACTCTTTTTAATAAATTAATTTCTCAAGATGTTTTGATAGTACAAATATATGTTGATGATATTATTTTTGTATCTTCTAAACATTCTTTATGTACTGATTTTTCAAAAAGTATGAAAAATGAATTTGAAATGAGTTTAATGGGGGAACTCAAATATTTTCTTGGATTTCAAGATTCTCAAAATGAAAATGGTATTATTTTGAATCAAGGTAAATATACCAAGGATATTTTAAAACGTTTTGTCTTGGATATTTTTAAAGAAAGTGATACCGTTATGAGTACTTTCTGTAAATTGGATGCAGATGAAACTGGAAAACCAGTTGATCAAACCAACTACAGAGGTATGATTGGAAGCTTACTTTATCTTACTGCTAGTCAACTAGATATTATGTTTAGTGTAAGTATTTGTGTAAGATTTCATGATAATCCAAAATAATCTCATTTAGTTGAAGTTAAAATTATTTTTAATTATCTTAAAAACACTATAAATTTATGTTTGTTTTGGCCAAAAGGACAATATTTTGAATTAATCAGTTATTCAGATGCTGACTTTTCTAGATGCTAGTTGGATAGAAAAAGCACATCTGGAACATGTAATTTTCTAGGTAAGTCCTTAGTATCTTGGTGTAGTAAAAAGAAGAATTATTTAGCTTTTTCCACTGCCGAAGTAGAGTATATAGATACTGGTAGTTGCTGTGCACATACTTTGTGGATGAAACACACTCTTTTGGACTATGGATATGATTTTTAGCATGATTCTATTAACTGTGATAACACTAGTGAAATTAACATTTCAAAGAATCATGTGTCTCACTCTAGGAACAAACAAATTGATGTCAGGCACTATTTTTTTACACATCACTACCAAAAAGGTGATATTACTCTTGAATTTATAGGTACTGAACATCAATTAGTTGACATTTCCACCAATCATTTAAGTTCGGATCTGTTTAGTTACATTATACATGAGTTAGGAATGATAAAACATACCGATAAAACTCACTAATAAACCTCACTGATAAACCTCACCGATAAACCTCACCGATGTGATACTTCGCCGATGGACCTCACTGATAGATAAACCTCACTGTTAGGAATTCTCACCGATATACCCTACCGATGTGTGCTGTTTTAAACTTCTGTCTGCCACCAGAATCTGAATCATTTATACTTATGATATTTTTATTATTTATTTTATGATTCCTAAATGATAAAACCATGTCCCAGTTACTTCTCAATCAACCGAACCTTTCCTTTAACCTCAAGCCCTAGCTCCCTAATTTCTCGAAAACCCTTAGTTCCTCGAACCAGAGATGGAAAAAATCAAACTCCCTACTATCAGAGATGACATTGATGAGCCGAATGAGAAGAAGCAGAAGACCGAGCCAGAAGCAAGTGGAAGTGTTGGTAAAACAAGGTTGGGAGTGCAACTAGTGAAGCCTCATTTACAGAATAGAGTTATTGTGATTGAAAAGGAGTTATGTGTGTAATGGTTGTTGTCCAGTAATTCGTTAGTTCTAGAGGTGCTGGAAGATCAAAAGTGGGAATATTTCTTTTCAAACAACAATGGACCCTACTATCCAAAGCTGGTGAAACAGTTCTATGAGTTTGTAAGCTTTGAGAAATCATAAGATGAGAACCGAATGATTTCTTTTGTGAATTGAATGTAGAGATATTTTTTATCCGTTGAGTGGGATGAATGCATGAAGGTTCCACATGATGGTGTTCCTGGATATTTCTCGAGATCAGTACCACCTAAAAGTGACATATTTGATTAAGAGACTACTTTAGCAGAGCTCACTAGTAGTGGCAAGAAGAGATATGTGGTGGCTGTGGATATGGATGGAGAGAACTGATTGTTGTTCATGTTTGTTCAACATGTTTTAATTCCAAGAAGAGGGGACGTTGAGAATTTAAGATAACCAGATATATACTTGTTACATCTTTTGAGACATGGTGTGAAAGTGAATCTGTGCAGCCTGCTGATGATTCAAATTGAGGATATGATGATACCAAAGTCAAAAACAAATGCCTTATTCATTGCCAAGATGATCTCAGATATGATCAAAGTGAAAGTGGTAGTTGAGTCTCAAGATGAGATAGTGGTAGTAAAGAATATGTCTTGTATCACAAGAACTATTTTCAAATACATTAAGGTAAACTGGATTCCATGGATAAAAGAGTTGGTTAATGATGACAAGAAGCTATATGATAAGTTCAATCCTGTGGATCATCCTTCATTGCCTAAGGATTTGAGGGATCCAGGTCTAGGACCTGATAAAGAAGAACCTCAGTACAATGACGAGACTGATAAAGAGGAGACTTATATGGGTGATGGAAGGGATCCAGACTTTCTCCCCAAGTCCTGTTGCTGAAATTATATCTTTAGAAAAGGAATCTTTATTAGAATAAGAAACACTTGATGTTGAGGATGACCAGCCACCTCCTGAGAATGGAGAAGAAAGAGAGAATAAATCTGAAGCCTCTGATTCTGTCTACTTAAGTCTGAGTCCATTGATTGGAAGCTCAGTTGTGCCTATTACGAAAGTAGTGGGTGAGATGGAAGGACACGTGCCTAATCTAGAGGAGCCTCTGGCAGTTGCAGAGATGGAGTTGATTGTAGAAGATTCTTCTAAGGAATAATGACCTGCTAAGAATTCTGTTTCTGTAGAAGAGAATGCATCAATTGAGGGGGAGCAGGGAATCAGGTTTGGTAGTGTTTCAATGGTAGTTGAAATTGAGGATTGGGAAAAAGACCCATGCTTTATGTTTTGATAATGAGACATCCCTCAATAGACCTTAAATAAATTATGATATTAAGACTAAGTTGTTACCTGAAGATGTGGTCAGAATTCAAGATCTGGATAAGCTAAAGTCTGATCTCAAAATCAGTTTTGTGGAAGAAATAAGGAAAATGGAAGCCTCACTGGTGTCATCCATTCAATCGATTATGAATGACTCAGTGACCAGTATAGTATCTAAAAGAGAACCTGTTGTGGCTGCACCTACTGATATGATCACCAGGGCTGATCTTGAATCCTTAAAGAATGAGATGAAAGAGTCTTTTAGTGATTATGTTGCTGAATTGAAGCACTGCATTGTTGAATAGACGAGCGATTTGGAAAACTATTTTGAACACTCTCTTGGCTGTAATGTCTCTACCTTTGTGGAAGAAATAGTAGATGAAGTTACAGCTTTCCAGACTCAAGTATCTGGACTGGAAGAGAATGTTGATGTTCTAAAGAAATCTGTTATCTCTTTAGAATCTTATATGAGTTCTATATCCCAAACAAATGAAGAATTATCATATGTCAAAAGTGTTTTGAGACAGATGGTATCATTCTTTGAAGGTATTAAAACCTCCAAGAATGATCATTTCAACATCCAGGATTCCCAAGTGAAAAATATTATTAGTGGGTTGACTAAAAACTTCAAGGAAACTGTATACTTTTCAATTGGTTCTCTTGCCTCCAGACCTTCAATAGTACTGAATCAGATTCGAGCTTTGATGAATGAGGAGTGTGGTTCAACATCAACCAGTGGCTCTGTAGACTCATCAGATATGACCAACGTGGTCACTTCTACTAGAGATACAGCTAGATAGATAATGAATATTGTTCAGGACTATATGAGAGAAGCTCATGCCTCTCAGAATGAAGTGAAAGACAAGGTAGAATATTATTTCCAAAGGGTTTATCCCAAGCATCATCTCAACAATGATTTCAAGATTATGTTAGAAAACAAGAAGTTACCTCCTGTCAATCATGACTTTAGAGAAAAAGTCAGCAAGCTATGAGAATTGCCTCCAGCCATGGACATATTCATGAAGAACAAGGACGATTTCATGTCTGCTATGGAGATAGGAGGAGGAATCATTATGCATTTCCAAAATCTCTTATTTCCTTTCCTGCATGTAGATGCTAGGCTAGTGATTATGCCTCTAGATTTACCTGCCTCTTCCTCTGATACTTCTCTGGTTCAGATAAATCCAACCCAAGCTATCAGAAGCATTACTCCTATGATCACTCAGAGGGTTACTCAGTATAGTCCAGGAATAGATTTAGTAGCTCAGCCTCCTGTGATCATTTCTGGTTTTCCTAAGCCTACACATGCATCCACACAGCCTGAATCCTCTTCTGATCCCAAGTGAAAGTCTCACATTGAGGACGTGGATTGACTACGTGGCTAATATATTTTATAGTAATCCCTTGTAGTTTGTTTTTATTTCCTTGTACCTTTTGCAACATGAAATAAAAATGGTTTTCTTTTCTTTCCCATTTTCTCCTTCTCTCTTTGTTTTTTCCCAATTTTTGATAATCAAAAAGGGGGAGAGCTAACAGAACTGAAGAGGAGAGATACTATATATCTCATTTTGTAACTTGTAACTTTGATACCATTGCATTTAATTATAACTATGATACATTTAACATTTCACATCATAAGTTGTGATTATCAAAAAGGGGGAGATTGTTAACCTCACCTGTTTTGATAATCCCAATTATGCTTTCACATACATTGATAATCCCAAATAATGTGTATCTATATATTAATTATTTCAATCTATGATAAAGTTGATAATTATATTAAAATACACTTTGAAATAGGTTAGTAAATGTATATCTATGTTTATATGACTTTTGAAATAATTACAACTCAATCGGATATGTTTTTCATAAAACAGATTAGTGTTAAGTCACTGATATGCCTATAGCTACTGATATTGACAAACAGATCTACCAGCACATAGTTAACCGATAGACATAGTCATCGATAACAAAAGGTCACTAATACACAGAGCTACCGATATGTATAATTCCACCGGTAAGCACATGCCACTTATAAGTCCACCGATACAGAAATCTACCGATAGATGCTAAGATACTGATATAACAAGACCACTGGAATGCATAAGTCTACTGATGTACGCATCACTGGTACATAATGGAGCTACCGGTATGCACACGCTACCGATAGATTTGCGAATATAAAATGTCCTACCGATACAAAAGAGCCACTGATATAGACAGATAACGATTGAACAAGTCTACCAATAGAACAGGGATACTGACACAAAGCCTACCGTTAAGTGTGGTTTCCAATACAATCATCGAGACAAGCAAGCTACTGATAGACAAGCAAGCTTCAAATATTCAAGAGCTACTGATGGATGAAGAGCTACCGATAGAAGGAGTCACCGGTATATATAGCTACTGATACACAGAGTAACAACTACTAAAACAAGGAGCTAACATTACAAGATCAAAGATCTACCGATAGGATCTCACTGCTATACAAAGTCCACCGTGACATATCTACCAACAGAAGCTACTTATAGACTTACTGGTCAATGATTCCTAAACTCTGCTTATGTCAATACTATTTATTTATTAAGAAACGGTCATATATGATGATTTTAATGCAATCAATGTTATTTAATGTGGGTTGTTGGCATGTCAGGGAAATGTAACTAGTACCCCTGAAAAGATAATCATTCCCACTGCCGGAGCAGAAAACTATAAAAGAAAGGACAAAGACCGAGCACAAAACTAGGGGTGAAATGTTTAGAAAAGTAGTTGCACGAAGAGTAAAGACAATGGGAAAAATATTGTTGTAAAGTGGTGCATACAGAAAGACTACTTCCGTACTTAAAGATCACTGAACATACACGAAGCCATTCTTCCTGAAGGAGAACACAAGCTGCACCTTAGTCAAGGAGGGAATAACTAAAACAAAATCTCTTCATGCACTCAAGCTGATCAAACAGATCTTGAAGAAAACGACTCTCTGTTTTTCAGATAAAAAACAGAGAAGGACTCAGAGCTTCATTTACATTAATCTAAGGAGTCCAAAGCTTCTCTCACAACACATAGAGCACTCAAACCCCATCTCTATCATTTTAGCTCTATTGTGTTTTATTCATTTACTTTTTGAGCAGTGTATTTACACACTGACTCCTAGACTGAACAGGAGGATACTAAATTTTCACTCCAAACATCTTACACATTACTATATCCCACCGTGAATTATGGAAGAGGACATGTGTGACCTGGATAGCTTGTGTTCTATTGTTTTTGTTCCCACGTAGAACTGTGTTAGAGGTTTTAGTACCTGGACAGTCTTTGCACTGTTGTTTACCCCGATCCAGGGTGTGGATCAAATTTATATAAATTGTATGAGAGGACTAAGTCTCATCTTGAGACTAAAACTATTGGTTAAATCTACTGTGCATCTTTGATTAAGCTTAATGTATACTATATATTTTATATTTCGCTACTAATTACATTTAAATTCAATTTGTTTTAAAGTTACTTTGATAATTAAATTAGAAAGTGTTTATACTTATTGTGAACCAGTAAGTTCGTTTCAAAAGTCAATTTAATCTCCTAATTAAATTAACTAAGACCTAATCAATATTTGTGAAACTAATTGAACTTTTAAAATCTGTTTAAATTGACTATAGTTTAACTTATTTTTAATTTGGGTATTTTTAATAGAAATATTTTTAACAGAAATTTTAATTGGAACTCAGTTCACCCCCCTCTTGAGTATCCATGCCGACCAATATCTATAAATTTTACAGAAATTTTAATTTCTAATTATATTTAAAAGAAACATATGAGATAATTGTTTCCCATTCCTGAGATATTTATGTCAGGAGTGAAGATGACACCACTTATGATTCAGGTTTTTATCAGAGGATTATATATGAGAAACTATATATGGTGTTAGGAAAGGTTGAGTAACTGTTATTGGTTAAAAAATGATATTAAATTGTTTATTAACGTATATCTATTACGTCATTGGTTATCTTGTAGGAATATCATATATAATCATCATCCTTGACAACTACCTATAATTATTATATGTTGAGATATTAAAATTTTATTTTACAGTAGGTGTTGAAAGATAGGGAGGAGGATTAGGAGAAGAGACCAAAACAGGATTAGTTGATTTTGGAGTATACATGATGACTTGTGAATGCAGTTAGTATTGTTTTCGTCCCCCTGATTATTTGAATGATCCTCCCACACCTAATTACATTGAATATAATTTTTAATTTTTTTTGTATTTTAGTTTGTTAAGAATATAATTTATTAAATAATATAATGTTTTTGTTTTTGTTTTTAATAAATTTAAATTTTTTTAATATATGTAAAAATATTTTTAAATTAGTTTTTTAATTACATATTTTTATATAAATTTTTTTTTTAAAGATTCATTGTATCCATCAAAATTTCTCGTTAAATATTTAAATTAATTTATTTTTGATTGATTTATATTTATTAATAAGTTATAGTTTTTTATTATTGTCCATCATAGGAATACCTAACTATGAAGCCATATATAATGATGATACATTAGTGATATATTCTCATCATAAAATATTATTTGAGGTTGGAATATATCTCTAATGTCCCATTTAAGAAATCCTAAAACTCATATACCGTTAAAGGTTTTTTATTTTTATATTTCCATTAAACTTATTATTTTTAATATTATAGTTGATTCTTTGATTTAGAAGAAATTTTGTAACATCTCGTTACCATGATCAGTTATGTTTTCCCTCTCCCTTTGTTTTCTTTTTGTTCAAATCCCATATAGGAGGTTTTCTATATTTTATACAGGTTGAAGAGTACGCACACAACATGTACCAATGGTACACTTTGTGTAATAGTTTATGGATACCTTCTGGGAAAGGGAAGATCACATTGTGATATGGTACTTGTTGTGAATGGTAATACATGTTATATATGGTTTAAATATCTGATTTCTAATGTAATGTGTTTATATTTTCAGTGTACTTAACCAATGAAGCCTTCATGATGTGACTAGGGGCTACACGTCGTGACCCATCCCACATATATATTTAAAACACAATCCTGGCTATTTTAATTTATTTCTCTCGTCATATTTTCACTGTTATCATACGACAAGTCAATATAATAATTTTTGTAGGTGTATCTCCATTCAAATTGATCTGGATGGCTTTGGGTCTTCATTGATACTGTGATGAATCTCTTCATGTAACTATCCTTTTCGGTTCTTCATTTTTGTTGATTTAGGTAGCACCCCATTTTTGTGATATTGGATCTGTTGATCTAATTTGGATGTTTCTTCTTGGATTCTTCTAGATCAAAAGTGATATCTCATTTTGGAGGAATCATCCATTTTTGGTCGTGATGAGGAAGGTGTTTATCCTTGAGGCATGTTGGTTTCCTCTCTTCCTATGACCTCTTGCACTTTGATTTGGATAAATCATGATGTTGATTTTGTTTAAGGACCTTCATAGTTGATGTTGGGTTTTATTGTTGGTGGTTTCCAATACAGGAATGTGTGACCCGAGTTTTGAGGTAGGTTATTCTTTCTTAAGCCTAGTTGATGAACCTAATTGTTTTTCTTTATAAACTATTATTTATATTGAAATTAGAATGATTTTTTTCTATGTGTTGAAAACGGTTTTCATTGAAAAATTTGTTCTCCCTGGTTTTTGATAAATTAAATTAAAATCGGGATTTTTAAGGCACTGTAATGAACGGTGAAATGTATTTGAAATGGATTTATGAAAATGAGCACAAATGATACCTTGTGTACATAGGTGGATGGTTTGGATTGAGACTATTGTCCATTATTTGTGATAAAAAAGGGATTTGTCTTGGGTATTTCCTCTGTTTCTTAGGATTGTTGTTCTAGGGGAAAATATTGACATTATGGGGGGGGGGGGGGTGTTTAGTCATAGTCTATTACTTAGCTTCATAGGAAAATTGTTCTAGGATCATATTTTTGAACATGATTTATTCTTGTAAAAGTAGTCTGTTCTCTAGAACATTAGAATCCCTTGGTTTTGTGATATTTATGATTCTATTTTTTTTATTAGTTTCTTGAGTTTCACTAGATATGCATGTTTATGCTTATGGAAAGTGATGTGAAAAAATGTGCTATGAAATTGATATACTTATTTTTATTTAGAACTATGTAAAAAAATAAATGTTTACCATGAATTCTATAAAACTAATTAACTTCTTATCATGCCATGATTTACATAAAATGAGTAGACATGAAATGTTTTATAAATTCTGGTTATGGAACACCTTGGATGGATGCTACAAATCATGTTCGATCACACCCATTGCATATCTTTGATAGTGAACATGCATTTTTTGTCTTCCGATGTTGGGAAATGAAAGGATCCATAGTGAGGCATTGAGGTTCATGTCATTTGGTTGTGATGCTAGTGGTGTGATGGTGGGAGTTTATCTATGCCATCATTTGATGTATCTATTTGGTTTGTAGTCCTCTACTGTTTTAATTGTATCAGATTTTCAGGATTTTTTAGTTGCCTATTTGTGTTGATTTTCATATAGATCTTATACATGTATCATCTTCATCATGTATTTTTCCATAATTTTTAGTATATATATGCCATGTTTTTTATCACGTGGGAAAAGTCGTTCCTTATGTTGTCTTGTTTGATACCTGGGTTCTTGTAAACTTCCTGTGGGGATTGGGAGCACCCTTTGAGTATGTGATGGATTGGTTTAGGTGCTGTGTTTTAGGAAAACCCTAATTAGTTCATTTCAATTTGGTATTAGATGATGTTTTTCCTAAATAATAATTTTTGTGGGACTTCTCTTAGGTAAGAGATAGTATTTTGGGGACTTGAGAGGTATGTTGTGATGAGTGAATGGCCATCTCTTTTAGTAATGAGACTCAACTGTCCCTTGTATATTGGGATGTGTGTCTATAGTGTTTGTTTTTGTTTAATAAATATAATTTTTTGTTTATGGGTTTTATTTTTTGGGAGGTTATTTATTCTATTTTATGATCATACTTTTGTTTCGGTATGCATCAGTATACCTCTGATACGTCTTCCAAGAGTTCCACAGGATGGTTCATCTAATGCTCCTCAAGGGAACCTAATAATAGTTCATACCCTCATTGAGATGATCATATGGGAAATTTGGGATATTGATCCAGATGTTCCAAAAGTTTATAATTCTATTGTGGATGTACAAACAAGATCTGGTGGAGAGAGAGATAGATCACAGAAGTTCTTTCTAGAGAATCCACCATCCTTTAAAGGAACGAAGAAACCTCAAGAGGATGAGGATTATCAAGAATAGATCGGTCAAATCATTGACATCATAGAGACAGATGATAATATCAAGGTGAAGTGTGCATCATTCAGACTTGTGGGATCTAGCATTCGTTGGTGGGAGTCTATGGATTAGGTAGACATACATATGGTCTTAGACTGGAAGGGTTTCATAACCCTATACTTTCAATAGTTTTTTCCACAGTTTCTGATGATAGAGACGTATCTATAGTTTATATCATTACCATAGGGAGAGAATTTAATGTTTGAATTCCACTACTTGTATGCTGAGCATGTCCATTTCTCTCTATACATGGTAATGAATGACAAACTAAAGGTATAGAAGTACTGGCATGGTCTGTAATTAGATATCAGATCCCAGTTGTTTATACTAAAACATTCAACCTATCTTGAGATGTTGGATATAGACATGATTGTAGTGATGAATATGGAAGGAAATATTGAATATTACTCCTCTTATCCTCTATAAGGTGGTCGATTCAGGGAAGCACATGGGAATAAGGGGAAGTAGAAAGACCATTACAGTAGTGGTGGAGGTGTGTATCAGAAGCGAGCCTCCTCTACACTGCCTATTGAATCTGGTAGTTTTCTTATGGCAAGCAATTAGTGTGAAATGGGAGGATACACAAGATTTAATTTTCCTATGCTTTAAAAGACATGTAACAGTTGTGGACACATTGTTCACTTACATCACATCTGTTAGGATATGACAATAACTTCTTATGGTAAAAGTTCATCATCTCTAATATATACTGAAGTGCGGTTAGAAGCTTCAAAGACTATAGGGATCCAACTATAGGCCTCAAGACTGATGCATTTTCATGTAGTAGATGTGTTCCCAATGGAAGTTAATGCTAGTCCGAAAACACTGAGAGGTACTATCCTTATTTCAACATCAGTAGAAATTACATTATTTGATATTGCTTCCTACCACACATTTATAACTTCATGTTTTAATGATTTACTTAATCTTCCAATAGAACTTATATCCTATAAATTGGAGTTATTTTCACCTCTTGGTATGAGGAAGGAGTAAGGGTTCATGTTTTCTTTTTGTTAATTAAAAGTTGACGATACAAAGGTGGTCTGGGATTTTCTCATTCTAGGTCTAGATTTGTTTGAAATCATCTTTAGTATCAATTAATTTTTCTCTCATCATGTTGAGGTTGATTGTTATAAATAGTGGGTTTAGTTTCCTACAAATTATGGGAGATATCCTGTGCTTATAGGAGAGTGGCATCAAATATAAACTCTTGTAGGGCCTTCCTTCCCAAATATCAATAGTTTTTTTGTCTTCTATTGTGTTGGAGCCCAATAATGTTTCTTCTACTGATGGTATTCTTGTGGTCGTTTGAGACATTTTCAAAATTTTTCCAGATTATTTCTCTGATCATCCTCTAGGTAGAGATAGATATTTTTTATGGTTGATCTGGTGCAACAAACATAGCTGATATCAGTATATTCATATCATATTACACCATAAGTGCTATAAGAGCTCAAGATTCCACTGGACAGCCTATTGGAAATTTGTTTGTTCTCCCAAGCATTTTACCAATTCTAGCCATGGTGCTCTTTTCCATGAAAGTAGATAGCTCACTTTGTTTATGTGTGGAAAATAAAAATTGTAATTGGGTAAAAGTTAAGAATGAATATCCTTTTCCACATGTGGATGAATTTTTTGATAGCTACATATGGAAAATTGGTTCCTGGTGATAGATCTTTGGTTATGCTGTCCTCATCTATAAGTTATGGTGTCTAAAATACAAAAGACAACTTTTTGGAGAAGGTACGGCCATTATGAATATCATTTGATGCCTTTTGGCATGACTGACACTCCTTCAATTTTTATATCATTGATGAATCATACATTCCCTCAATATCTTGATACATTTGGGGTAGTGTTTGTAGATGATATTCTGGTTTATTTAATGTTTGAGATTGGGAATGATCACCATCTAATATGGGTTCTCGAAATTATGATTAGTCATGATTTGTATGGAAATATTTCAAAATGTATTTTCCGGATCCAAGAAGTGATGTTCATGGGGAAAATTTTTTCTAAAAAAGAATTTTATGTTGATCTAGAAAAGGTAATGGTTGTTTTCTCATTGAAGGAACCATGGAAGGTATTTAAAATTTGGACAATCCATGGTTTTTTTGATACTAACTATTGTTCTTCAGAGAAATATCTATGTTTTCATCACCTTAAACTGATCTTATTAGGAAAGCAGTGAAATTATCATTAGATGTGAAGTGTCAGTCTTCTTTCAGTGAACTGAAAATGAATTGGAAATCGACTCATATTTGGATCTAACCTGATCCATGTAAGAGATATAGAGTGTTTTGGGAATCATTGAGTGCTATTTTGGGATGTTTTCTTATGCAGGGTTACCATGTGTTAGCTTACTGGTCTCTTTAGCTTTGAACACATGAATTGAATTACCCTTCTAATTATTTAGAGCTTCATACAGTCATGCATGTGTTTAAGAGTTGGTGGCATAATATTTTGGGGAAATATTCTATAACTTTTCTGATAGTATGAGTCTATGTTATATAATTTCTCAGTAGGACATTAATCTTATATAGATTTGATAGGTAGAATACCTTCAAATGATTGAATTTAATATCATATACACCCCATGAAAGGTGAATGAGGTTGTAGATTCTCTTAGCAGGAATGTACCACCACTTCCTATTTTGGAATCGATAAAAGAGAGGAAAATTATGGCAATTTTTGTTCAGTTTCACCTATTTGGTTAGGAATATTCTTCAGGCATGGTTCTGATCATTTCTTAGTTGTCATCATCTCTCCTAGAGTATGTTTTGTAAATTCAGCTATATGATGATGAGGTTCAGAATACTTGAGAAATTCTTTATGGTGGGGATACCATTTTAGGTTGTTCTATATCTTTATATGATATTCTTTGGTTTGGGAAGAAAGTATCCATACCAAAACTTATAAAGAGTTTAGTCCGGTATGATTGTTAGAACCTTTTATGGGTAGTTCATACAAGTACTACGAATATTTATTATGATTTGAGATAATGATTCTGGTGGTTGGGAATGAAGCTTGACGTTGTAGAGTTTGTGTCTCGCTGTAACACAAGCTAATAGATAAAGGAAGATCACTTGAAACCATATGGTATTCTTATTCCCCTTTTTGATCCATTTTGGAAATTGGATGAGGTATCCATGGATTTTTTTTCGGATTTCCATAGACACCCTTAGGATGAAATTCTACATGTGTGGCTATTTTTTAGTTGATCAAGTAACCTCTTTTCATTCTATTCAAGGACATATATAATTTCAAGAATATTGGTAAGTTGTACGTTCATGATATTGTGAGGATACATGAGAGTCCTCCTTTCATTATTTCAGATAGGAATCCTAGAATTACCAAAATATTATTGAGTAGTCTACAAGAGGCAATGAAAACTCAGATTATGTTGATCACAGTTTACCATCCATAGACTGATGGTCAGAAAAAGTGTATAATTCATATCTTGGAAGATATGCTTCATGCCTATGTCTTGGATTTTGGTGGATCATGGGATAACCATATTGGATTGGTTGATTCTCTTTACTAAAAAACACTATTTGATGATATGAATAGATAATTTTGATGAGTTTTATGTTCTCTCATTCCAATCTACTCATTGTTATGAAGAGGTGGGAGAAGTGTCCTTTGTAGGACCATGTTTGGTTCAGGAGACATCAATGAAGATTCAAGATCTACGGTGATGTCTGATTTCATCCCAGAGTTGATTTAATGTGTTTATAGATCATCAAAATCATCCTTTGTGGTTTATGATAGTTTAATAGGTCTTCATGAATGTTTCTATTCATTTGGTTCACTTGCATATTTAAAAACAGAGAATGTTAGCTTTGAGATATGTTGGACCGTTTGAGATCACTGAATGTCTCTGATAGGTTTCTTATTAGTTTTAATTTCTGATTCAGTTGAAAAACATTCACGATGTCGTCCACATATCTCAGCTCATAATGTATCATCCTGATCCTACTAACGTTCTATGTTGAGATGTAACTGAGTTGGATAAATATGTTTATATTTTGGAGAATCCGGTTTATATCATTGAGTCTTATGATATTGTTTTACATAATAATTTGATTATGTTGGTCATAGTTCTATGACAACAAGGAACAAATTTTAAATAGACTTTGGAATGTGAGTCATTGATGATGGAGAAATGGCCTCATTTCATTCATGATTTACATCTTCCACATTACTTCTTAGGTGATGGAAATTATTTATAGTGGGGAGTTTTCAACATCCAGTTACATTGATTAGGTTTGTTTTCACTATATCCAAGATCCCTTTTGGATCAACTCCCTAAGAGGTGATTTTTTGGATTTTTTGTAAGCTATAGAGAAGGGAAAAAAATATATACATATGGTACACTCCATGTTCTATTTTCTAGATACATGTCGTGATAGGGGAGATCACGTTATGAACTATTACACATCATGTGTGGATTAAATATTGGATTTTTAATCCCAGGTGATAGTTTTTTCAGGATACTAATCAAGTGTTGGATTCATGAATAGACTAGGGGATACAAATTGTGACCTGACCAATGTCTAGTTTTAAAAACAAATACTTGACTATTTTGGTTAGTTTTTATCATCATCTTTTCATTTCTCTCAAACCATACCTCTTCCAAAAAAAATATCATAGGTGACTCTCCTTCCAGATTGATCTGGTTGGCTTTGGATATTCATTGCATCTATAGTGCATCACATTGGTAAGTGTTCCTTCTAGATCTTCATCCTAATTGATCACGATTGTGCCCATTCGATGCGTTATATAATCCCTTGATCTATGATGGATTTGTCTTCTTGGATTCTTCTAGATTCATTGTGAGATCACATTTTGGAGGCCTTTTCTATTTTTGGTAATAGTATGATAGGAATTCATTCTTGAGGTATGTGGGTCTCATCTATTATTCAGACCTCCTATGTTAATATTTGGATCCACCTTGATGTGGATTTTATTTTGGGGCCTTAATTGATATTATTGGGTTTTATTGTAGGTGGTTCCCAATACAAGCATGCAAAACATGAGTATTAAGGTAGGTGGTTTGGTCTCAATCCTACATTGATGAAAATTAATATTTTTATTTATAAAATATTCTGTATATTTAAATTGGAATTATTTTAGTGTGTGTGTTGAAATATATTCTCAATGAAAAATGGTTTATCCATAGTTTTTCAAAAATTGAATGAGTATGGGTATTTTTGAAGAATTTGAATGGCTTGTGAAATGATTTTAAAATTTATTTATGAAAATGAGCATATGACTGACCATGTGTAGTTAGGTGGGTGATTTATCTTGAGGTCGTAGTCCATTGTTTTCAATTATCAATGGGGGTTTGTATCAGGTATTTAATCTATTTTTTTGACCATTGTTCTAGGGTACCAATGTTGACATTTTGGGGGGTTTAATCATAGGGTATTACTCTTCTTTATAGGCCTATTGTTCTAGGATAATATTTGTGCATTGGATTTATTGGGGGTATGAGTAGTATTTATCCTAGACTAGTATTATTCCTTAGTTTTGTGATACCATTTCTTCTACTTTGTATTTCTTGTCTTCCAGAGTTAGCCTTGTTATGCATGTTTATGGTTCATGAAAGTGGTGTGAAAAAATGTGATTTAAAATTGATATAACTTTAATTATTTAGAACTTTTAAAAATGGGAAATATTTACAATGTTTTATATATAACTTATTTACTATATATCATTCCTTTTTTACATAAAATGACCATACATGAATTGTTATATAGAGACTGGTTGTGGAACACCTAGGTGGGATCCTACTGAGCATATTAACTTACACCCTACACTCATATATGGTGGTGGAAGTCCATTTTTTTCTTCCAATGTATAGAAAGGCATGGTGCCAAAGTGAGGTGGTGAGGTCCATGTTAGCTGGTTGCATAGATGGTGGTGAGATGATGGGAGTTCCTCTAGGCCATCATTCTTAGTAGATTTTTTGTTTTCTAATCCTTTACTATTGGACTTTTCTTAAAGATTAATCTTTTGTTCAATTGACTATTTCCAATATTTTTCTTATAGTTCTATAATATATATCTTCATTTTCTTCTAATTTTTTTAGTTTATATATTCCATGATTTTTATCAGGTTGGTCACAATCATTCCCTCTGTTGTCTTTTTCATTTCCCAGGTGGTTGTCGCCAGCACATGGGGATCAAAAATGCCCTTCTGGTATGTGAGAGATTGGATTATGTTCTAGTTTGGAGGGGAACCCATGTTGGTTCATTACGAATGTGGTTCATATATCCAGGATTATATAGTCTATAAGTGTTTCAGGGAAGGGTTGCTATAAATACACCTTTATATGGGGTATTTTTATTGAATGTGTTATGTTTTTCATACGAAAGTGTATTACTGAATTGTGGAAAATGTTCATGAATCATTTTTTGGGGATCCCATAGAAATGGTTTTGTCTAATATTGTCTTACATTTCACTGATCCTATGGGATGGTCTAGGTATGGGAATCATCGAGTGTTGATTGAGTTGAATATTTTCATCCATTTAATGATGAACTAGGTGGTCCTCTATGAGTTCTATAATTTTTTACAAGTGGTTCATCAAGGAATGATTAAGATATATCATTCTACAAGTGGAATATATTGTGTGTAGTTGGTTTAATTATTCATTTCATGTGTATGTATCACAATTTTAAATAAAGACTAACATTATTCTCGAGAACCATGTTGTATGAGGTTTTATTTATCCACCTTAAGTTATTTAGTGGATGTTGTAAGACATTTCAAGTGAATTCTCACCATTTTTTAGTTGATAGGGGTTTTATTATGAAATATGGATTATAAATGATTGTTTGAAAAAGTCCACTCAATTATTTGGGATTATGGAGTCAAGTAGAGGGGAGGTGATTTTGATGAAATATATAGAGGACATTACATGGAATCATAGAGTTATAAACACAATCATCTATATAAATGATCACATGATAACCTATAAAATATATACTACTCTGTAATTTCCATTCGGAATGTTGTTATGAGTTAAAAAAAAATTTAATCTATAAATGAATGTGTATATAGATCATACTTTCATGATATTAGAAGTAATTTTTTATATGAATTTGACATTTTTTTGGTTCATGGGATCTCAACCACCATTTGTAGGTTTTTCAATGTAAAAAATTATCAAATCCACTCTTGGTATGACATGTTATGAATTTGATTGTGGCGAATCATGTAAATTTCTATTGTGATTGATAATGCATGGGGATAAAACTATTCATTTTCGAATAAAATAAATGTGTCATCCAATTTAAATGACCTAAAAAATCAAATTATAAAACACAACCACAATCTTTTAGGTTTATAGTTATTGTGGATTGGGACTAATAATTTAATGAACAATCTCATTTTATTGTCAAGTAATTGATATTTTACCACTATGTAAACATATTATTAGTCCATAAAATGTACTTAACATCTCAAAATATTCCCTTCATAATATACTCATCTAGGAAAATCTTACATATTTCATTTTCTTTATATCACAGGGAGAAATAAATATAAGAAAGAAGTATTAAAATATTCTTAATTATGGTAAATATATGTGATAAATAAAAAATATCACAAGTGATTGTATGTTATGAATATTGATATAAAAAGAATAGATAAAAAATTTATACCCAATAAGTAAAAAAATCATAAAATACAACATGACACAATAATAAATCAGGATAAATATACATATCATGTAAACATATAATATTTCATTTTTTCATGTATATTTTCACAATAATAATAACACAATGGATACTCACTCACCAAATTATTCCACATAAATGATCATGAATCAAGACTTATTTCTATTCATGGATTGAGAATCAAAAGTCATTTATTCATTATCTAGTGAGATGTAATTTTTTACCCAATTCCTTTTAGGATTATATTGGTCCTAATCACCATTTTAATATTAACAATACCAATTATATTCATAAAGATCATACATTCATCACATTATTTCAATCCTAGAAATATTAATGGATTTTATGTAACATTTTAAGAGGCATCACAAAAATTACCAAATAAATAAGATCAATCAAACCCAATTTCAATCAATAAAATTTGGAAGTTCATAATACCTCTTATAGGGTGGTATATAAATAATAAATTTTTTTAAAATATCACCCTTTAAATAAAGAGGATAATAGATTTCAAATATAAAGATTCAAATTTTAAATGGAAAAATATTTTCAATATTTTGAAATGAATTCATTAAAATTAAACTTTTAAATAATAATAAAAATATCTTTTAAATGTGCCAAAGGTATTTATAAAATCAAATAATGTGATTTATACTAGGATTTATACACATGAATATAGATTATTTTTTTAATGTGAAAATATACACCAAAGAGGAGTCAATTATGTAAGGGAGAGTTATTTTAGATGAAATTATACATTTTGATGATATAATAATAATTTTTGAATATACGAATCAAATGATTTTTTATCCCATGATTAATAAAAGATAAACTAATTAAAATTGTGAAACAAATTAGCAATGATAATATTGATTGTAGAGTTTCTAATGAAACTATATAACATAAATAATGGGATTTGAGTTAAAAATTTCCCATAAAGAAAAAATAAATCATGATTTATGAATCATTTTAAAAGAGTTTTATTTGGCAAAAAATTATTGAAATAAGTTAGTTAGAAAATACCACATAATAAATGCATATCAGTTGATTTTTTTAAATTATTTGAAATATGTTCACAGAGATAAAAAATAACATAATGAATGAAAATTAATTTAACAGGAACCCATACAACATGAGAAGATTTTAAATTATATCTATTTGAATGAAGTAACCTTAAATTCGACATAAATTAATATTACAAATTTATTTTCATTATATAATATATTAATTAAGTAGTATATAATTTATACAAAATAAATTAGTCGTATAATACATAAAATGGTTAAAGGAGAGTAATTTGAGATGGAAACCCATACATTGGTCTTAATTAGTCCTTATAATATATAAAACATCTTGATTAATTAATTATTTTTTTCAATACAAAAATATTAATCAAATTCAAAACTGAATGAATATATAATCATAATTTATATTCATTATATATATATATATATATGTTTTTTATGTAATTTGAATATATTTTATATGTTATCATGATTGTTTCATACTAGTTTTGTATGATCTTTCTTGATACACATGAATCATCAAAATTAAAGCAATTCAATATCAATGATTTTTTATATGGAAATAATTATAAATTAGAATTAATTATTATATCCCGTTCATGATTTTTTCAATCATAACACTTTAATTAAAATTTTATTACCACCATATTTCAATGATTATTATCCTAAAAGGGTGATTTGTTAATTAACGAGTCAAATATAGATATACAAATTCCTAAATAATATGAAAATAATGATTTAAATATTTTGGAAATATTGTAATCATAATTGTGTTAATATAATCATAAATGATAATAATTCATAATGCTTTTATTTTTGGCGGTAAAAAAGACTCAAAAAAGAACATACCATGATTTATGGGTAATTATGAGAAGGTATATATGAAAAATTCCTATACTAGTTTCATAATGAATATATTTACAATTCATTAGATTTATATATCTCTATTATATAGATGTAGGAGATAATGTGAGGGATATGAAACAATTTTATATAGTGAATATTTTTTCATTGTTCAACCGGTTGTCAAACTCAATTAATATAATAATTTTTTCTTATCATTTATATCATTAATATAATACTAAATTCGAATAAATATTTTATTTCCATATATATCCAATTTTTTCATTTAAATCATTCTTCGATCAATCTACAAATGGAGATAATGAAAATAAATAAACACCATTTAATAGAGGAGGAGGTACCCACAAATGGAGAGATGGAGCATCCATTTTCAATATTATGGGGGTGTGGTGTAAAATTGTTAATAATTTATTAATATCTAATAATTTATTGATTTTTTATCAAATATTAATTTGATATATTTTACAATTAATTTTAGGATGTGAAGTAAAGAACACATTTTATTTTATAGAGGTAGTAGTATGTATGTACGTATAATTCTGATTTTCATTTCTATTAATGGAAATGGGAAAGATGTTTAATTCTTGTTGCATGATTTTAATAACATATGGGATACTAATTTTTTTATTTTATGATTGTGTTGTAAAATATTACGGTGATGTTCTGAAGAAAATATATTTAAATGATAAAGAGATGTTTATAAATTATAACTTAGTTCATAGATTATATTTATTATGAAGGGTTTTAAGAATTTTAGGGATATTATTTAGAGAATACAAAAACAAGATAGTTGTCTCTAGGTCCATTTAAGAGATATCTGAGATGATATTTGGAAGATATTATTGTTTTTTTGTGATAGGTACATTAGAGAGGATTTTATCCTTTATAAGTGAAAAGGGAAGGTATTTTAAAAAATACACAAATAATTTCAATAATGTGAAGTTACAACCATGTACCAAATCCAAATATGTTTATCAACCCTTTACTAAATCCAAATTATTTATCAAATAAATTAGAGGAAAAAATCATATGAATATGAAAAATAAATTCTATTATGTCATCTATAACTTTAATTTTATTTCATTATTTGATAAAGTTTGATCAATATACTATTAGTTAAATTATTTTATCTTAATATTAGTAACCTAACAACCTAATTAAATTTTAAAAATCCCTCATAGTGATTCATAACGAATATTGGAATAACCAATGAATAACCCATAGGAGTTTGAAACTAGGTGTGTAGTTACAACATATTGTCATTCACTAAGAAATGATCGATTTTTTACAGAACAATCCATTTTTAATGTTATTACCGCTATATACATCAATACAATAGAATCTTAGACCAGAATTATTCTAATATGGTTTTTTTTTCCAGTAAAACCATACAATATTTACATTATCAATATTTCAGGATGTTATCATTTACATAAATATATCTCATAGACCTATCTCTACTATATTCAATAATATTCAATTATCCAATCCATAAAATAATACACAAATTGACTAAAAGGGTTAGTAATACATTAGAAATTAAAATCCAAAATAATAAATTAACCATTAATGAAATTTGGAACTCCAAAATTACCATCATTCGATATCATCCTAATCATAGAAAACTTATAACCAATATACTGATAGTAATAATGAAATAAAGATTATTTTACCATTAATATAAATGAACTTAATAATAATATTTGATTAATTTTTTTTAAAATATCATTTAGGATAGAATTTTTACATTAATAGAGAATATATTAACTACAAATACCCTTGTATTTTTCAGATAAAGAAATCTGTTTACACTATACTAATAACAAAATGATCCAATATTATTCACTAATATCACCTCTATATTCTTCACAAAATATATTCTTCTAGGAACATCTTATATTGTAAATTTCATCATAAAATGGGGAAAATATTACATAATAATTTGTTTCTATGAGATACCTAGAATGGGTTATATTAATGGTAAATAATAAATAATAAATTGGATTGAATAATTAAATTACATACATCTAATCATTAAAAACATAAAAATTAGTCAAATTAATTAATAGATCATACATTATGACAAAAATACTAATATATTATTAAAATGAGGCATATCATATAAATAACGAATATATAAAATTACCCAAAGATATATATTTATAAAAATCATATCATAGATTCATCAAGATTCACTAAATTTTTTCGATTTGTTGAGAAGGCCTCACTCATCTTTTTCCAATATAGAATTGGTTCTCCCAACATGTTTCCTATTTTGGGGTGACTATCACATCTCATTTCATCATAATATCATGATATGTAAATAGTTTCAAAATTCATTGGATTGATCTATATACCACACTAATTTCATAATGATTAACCATACACATGTATATAAGAAGGAAACATCTAATAAGAACATTATTTAAAACTCATAAATAAGAACAAGTTTCATGTTACATCTATAAAGTAATCATATAAATATCAACATAAACAAGATAAATTGATACAAATTCGAACCACCAAAACAATATAAACATTATAAGATAATTTAGTGTGGTTTCAAAAATTATAACCTAACATACAATGACACCCTTTATATGATGAATAAATTTTAATCCAAATTTTAAAAGAAATAAATTATGAAGGTAATTTTTATTTAATATTTCAAAAAACATCAGTTCAAATAAAATACTATTTTTTTTAATAAAAACAAAAAATTAAAATTTTAGATTGAAATAATTAAGGAAAATAAATTAATACAAACATGGATTTCAATGTATGAAAGGAGAATATTGGTTCTATGTAAATTCATTGACGTGAAAAAAGCCATTTAAGATCTAAATCATTATATTGTAAAATGTGTTCCTTTTAGGATAGGGAATAATCTTGTATTGAACACAGAATCAAAAGAGTTATTGTCCATGTAATTAAAAATCTGAAAATTTAATAAAGTATGAAATTAATTAAAAATGTGTATTTTGAATGTTAATTTCAAAAATAATCCATAAAACTCCATGAATGATATTTGAGTTACCGAAGGCCATTATAAAATGCATAGTTCATGAATTACGAAATATTTGAAAAGTTGTTTATGGGAAAAAATTTAAATATCCATTAATCAAAGAAAAATTTTCATGTAATTGAATCCTAAGGAATAATTTACAAAACAGAAATGATATATGTTTAATAAGAACTAATTTTACTCAAAGAATGTGAATTTAGATAATAAAATCCTTTATAAAATTCGTCACATTTACATAAAAAATATATGAAAGTGAGATCACTAAACTGATCATAAATATGGAAAAATTTTATTTTATGATATAATATCTAGATTATTTAGAATATATACCACATAATCTAAATATTATGAAAGTTAATAACATGTATCAAAGTGTGCAAATCCAGATAAAAATATTCTCCTTGGTCTTCATTCACTATAGAAATTTACTATAATTCATAAATTATTAAATTATATATATTGAATAAATACATAATTAATTTATTAATAACTGTTACAATTTAATGAACTCATTTATCATAATTCAATATATATATATATATATATATATTGTTTTTACCAATTTATTATTTCTTATATGAGTAGTAATAATCAATGAAAACTATTTTTGTATGGGGAATATCATTATAAATATTCTTTAAAAATACAATAATTCCTCTATAATTAATTTCCAATTAATTTTTGAATTTTAATTATTTATATTCATTAAATATAGATTCCATATATTTTCATTCAGTATCTTTTAATATGAAATCAAGAAGAATCATATCTGAACTATTATTAATAAACAAAGGGTGTTTTTTCAATTTATGATATTAGTATCGTTATAAAATTTATAAAAAACATAATTCAAATATACATTTAATTGTGTTATTATTGCATCAATTATTCTTCTATATATATCCTTGATAGAAATTCGTGGCCATCTTCAAGTGGGTAGTATAATGAATCAAAAATGAACACACCATGATTAATGGGTGATTGTGAGATGATATAACATAAATATAATTATAAGTGTATCATAATGATGAAATTTATCATTAATTGGTTGATATTTAAGAACTAGAGTACATAATGCGATGATGTGATGGATACACTTCAATATCATTGTAAAATTAATTTCCCCCCTTCTTAGATAGATTTATTATGAAATATAATTTTATAATGATTGTATATAAATTATATCATTAATATGTTATTAAATTTATAATAAAATATATATTAATATAACATAAATCATATTTAACCATTAAATTCATTATTATAATCCAACATTAAAGTTATTAATGATATATGGAACACAATATTCCATTGAGGTAGTAGTCCCGAAATATTGATATAAGATTCATTTATATTCATTAAAACATGACGGATGAATAATTTGGTTTATCAATTTATGATATTAGATATGATATAAATATAATAATTATGTATTCAAATACTTCATAAATGATTCCATTATATTGGGTGTAAAAAATAATCATGTTATTTCATTGATGAAACAATCTATTTTAAACAAATTCATTTATTGTTTTTTGTTAATTGAAAATAATATTGTGTATAATTCATATACCATTATTATAAAAAATTATCAATGTGATAAATATAATGATTAATAATTTTATGTTTTTATATATAAATCTTATGAGTAAGGAGTGCACAAATACAATTATAAATGAGAAAGAGAGGACATAAAAATAGCCTCACTTAATTGATTATAACAATTAAGAAGGGGGTTTGGACTTTGATGGTAAATATTTTTTACAACACCAAATCCTCTATTAGGTTTCTATGAATTTTTAGTAGTTCTTTTCAGGGTTCAATATATTCATAGTGGGTTATGGTGTGACAATATGTTAGGGAAATATTTTCATTTTTTAAAACTAAAAAACGTATATTTTTAAAAACATAAAAAATATCAAAAATTTGAATTAAATATCAATAAATATTGATCAAAAGTTAATAAATAATGGATTATAGAAGATATAAGGTCACAAAATACCTAAAATATACAATTAAAAACATGTTTCTAAAATGATAGCCTCTTTTCCTATTTGATTACCCGTTTTCACTATTTTTTTTAACCATAATAACTATATTTTTCCTTGTAAATTTTACAATTATTACCAAAAAATGTAATGTATATTTTTATATAATATATAATTAATTATTAAAAAATTAAATTGAAATTTTTATTCCATATTTAAATGTTATAACGTTATTATTATTTTATTAAATGTATAATGTTCTACGGAATATTTTGGAATAAAATAAAACTTATATCCTATAAATACCAAATACTTCATTGTAAACTTATTTTTAAAAAATATATTATGAAATTAATAAATTTTTTATTAAAATAAGATTCATAAATTTTTATTTCGTTCATATATAATAATAATATTGTAAAGTTTTCACTTTTAGAAACTATATTATCAACTATTAATCTAAAAATAAATCATTTTAGAATACTCATAATGATTATAGATTAATCTAATATTAAAATTATAAACCAAGAAATAGTTTTTGTATTTTTTTAAACCATTTTTAGAATTTTCTATTTCATTTTAATGAATATCCAAATATTGATTTAAAATTGTAGTTAATATCACATATAATTTTTAAATACTAGTTTGTATTATTTTTATTAGTTCTTATAAAACTATAATTATTCAAAAATTAGTAGTATAATATAATATTTTTAACATAATAAATTGACTATATTTTACAAAGTTTTCATTTAAGGAAATCATCATAGAATATAAAAATATATTCATAAATATATTAAAAAAGTATTTATATATTCATATATTAACCATTAAATATATTGTATTAATTTAATATATTATAGTTCTTACCTTATGAATAAAATTATAAAATTTGAATCAATAAAAATTTATAATGTTTTATAATTTATTATTTCAGACATTAAATAAGTCTATCTCATTTTTAATATAAAAACCTATCTACGAAAAATATAAACTTCATATGTTAATTATATATGTAATATCATCCATGATATTTCAATGAGGGAATATATTTACATCACATGATATAGATTGATGTTATGAAAATTATATTGGAAATTTTGTAGTAGAAAAAATTAATGAATGTTGAAGCATTAATATGGTTAAATAATTATTTATATGATTATTGAAAATAATGTGGTCTATGATATCCTGTGTTTTTTGATGTTATTTAAGATATAAATTATGAATTTTAATTATTAGATATATATTCAGAAAATTATTGTTTTTATACATTTAAAAAGGAAAAAATTAATGAAAAACATACTAAATGTAAAGACATGTATTATTAAGATTCAATGGATGAGGAACAAGATGATTTTTATTCAAATAGTAATGGATTTTATTAAATATGGATTTAATTTTTGTGGATAAGAGATAATGTTTTATTATTAAATAGGAATATCTTAGATGATATTATGGCCTTAGTTCCTTCAACCTTTATCTAAAATTATGATTTTAAATGAATATACTCACTATATATTTAGAGACATGATTTTGATTAGTGATAACTTTTTTTATTAATGGAAAAAATGAAGAAAATTGTTTCGGAGTTTTTATCTCTACTAATGATGACTATTTATATATAGGTTGTGTTCCAAGGTTGTAGTAATGATATAATTGATTATATCATGGGCTGGGAACAATTAGTGAACCATATATTATAGTTTTTTAGGTATTTTGACACTTATTTTGATCTCCTTTATTTTCAGAATTTTTTGGTGTAATTTAAGGTGAATTTTAAAATTTTCATGGCCTTTAGGACTATAAACCCTAGTTAAAAGTTATGGAAACCATGTGGTTTTTTCTAAATAATCATGAACCCTTTAATGATTCTCTTGAGGGAGTGAATGGATTGTCCGGAAAATATTGTAAACCCTCCAAACCATGTGTCCTTAGTGCATTGGAATATGGATGATAGTCATAGGGTTATCCTAAATATGAGCCCACCAAAGAGATACTGTCCACCCTGAATAGTTTGGATTCATGGTTAGGGTGCACTATTTTTCTAGTCATGTGTGACAATAATGTAAACAGTGGACTAAGGATATAATTCCCATGACATATTAATATTATATAGAAAAAATATAATTTTAATTACCTAATCAAAATATTCAACCCCAACTCAAATTACATGATTGTAAAGGCTCAAAAGTGGCTATAATGCCTACCCAAACCCTCTATAATTTTTTATAGATACAATGTTAATATCATTCATTTTCATATTGGGAAGTTGATATCCTGTCAGGATTTTATCCCATAATACCTTAATTTCCTCCTTATAGTTATATATATCCTCATATAAATTATGGATATAAATACATTTTTTAAAATGGTTTCTAGGTGGTTTTTCTTTGGTTGACTGCACTATCCTTCTTCATTGGGGTTCCCCATTATCAGTTTTTTTCATTGTGATCCCTTGATTTTAAGGTAGGAATTTTTTGTAAGGCTATCAGGTTATATTTAATCCTTATTTTACTTGATTAATTTGAAAATAGTTTTTAAATTATTTAAAGACATATATTTTGGGTCATTTTATCAATTATTTAAATATGGAATAGAAATTGAAGAAAACTCTAATATAAATAGAATTGAAGTTGAGGATGTAATTGATAACAATTAGGTCTTTATTTGGAAATATGTTTCATGAAATGTTTTGATGTAGATCTTGAGAATGAAGACTAAATCAGATTTTAATATGGAATGGAATGAAATGATAAAAACCTATTACATGGTTATCAAATATTAAAGTAATGTTGATAATTAAATTAAAAAATTGTATTTTTCTTTTATTTGAAGATATTTATTTCTAATATGATTTATTGAATTAATGATTGATTGAAGAACATGTAATCAAAGGTTGTTAATACATAACTGGGAAAATAATTCTATGATGATAATCCCAAGTAAACGAAATATTATTACATTAATAAATGAGCCCTGATTGGATTGTTTTTGTGTAGTGTCTCCCATAACATATTGTTAATTCATTTCACATTTTGGATACCCAAATGGGTTAGTGAATTGAATATTCACACATATCTTGATCCTCCCTGACAAGTGGGATGTGTATGAATCCAATTACCATGAAAAAGTACCTCAGGGTTCATTTGCATAGAGATTTTATTGCATTTATTGATAACACATAATTTTGTTTAATTAAACTATTTTATTCAGGAAAAATAATTCATGTACTTTTTTTATAAACTATTAATTTAGGAATTCATGAAACATTTTATGATAGATTTTCCATCCATTGATTATGAAATCATGTTTTGGATTAGAACATAAAAAGTTTAATGTAATACCATGTTTTATTTAAACATATATAATAAATGGTAAATTTTTCTATTGTTGACTTAGGATAATTTTTTGAGATCCATATGGGTTTAATAGTGGGTATATTACCTTTTACACAATAATTTGTATAATTTTATGTTTTAGGTATTGGAAAAGGTAAATCAAAACATAGAGGGGTGGATGTCCTTTTTTACATTGGACTATAGGGTGATATTGGAGTCAGATTGAGAGGTTGTCAACAAGTTATAGAGGTGATTGAGACATTTGTCTTGATTATGGTTTTTTTCTTGGGTTGATGTTCCTTTGAGATTTTTTTTCATCCCACTATATGGTTTTCATAGTTTTTTCCAACACATAGCCTTTTGGATTTTTGAGAATAATTAATTTTTCAAATATAATTACTTTATTTGTAAAATTCATTAACACGTTTGTATTATATTATTTCAGGTTCTAGTCACCAACTGATTGAGATTGGGAATTCCATTTAGGTTATGTTAGAGTTCCCTCAGGTATTAGGGTACCAGGGTATATAGGATGTATAATGGGAATATAGAATCACATGTTCAGGTTATGAATATTTTTATGATGTAGGATCACATTTTGGGATGTCTTGATGTGACATATGTTGTAGTTGTGAGTGAGAACCTATACATCTCTCAACCTAATGATATTTAACTCACCATGGTTTTTTGGGAAATCTATACTTGAGGGATGATTTTTTAATCTGATTCTAGTATTTTCCTTACATATGATATATATTTTTGTTTCTGTGTCACATCTAACAACTTCCGCATTGTTTGTTGATATTTTGTAGCATCAGGCCTCTAGTAAGATATATGACTATAAACCATGAGAAAGTTAGTAGTGAACCATAATAATAAAATACTATAGTGGACAATAATGTAGTCTAGATATTGAATAAGGATATCCATGATCTACTAAAGCATCTGCACTCATTCCCATTCATGCTTTAATTATAAGGAATAGACCATAAACCATTACATAATCAGTAGTTATGTCTAGAATTTTAATTTAACAAATAATGATTATGTTTTTATGTAAATATATTTATATATGTATTCCATAACTCGTAAATAACAAAACCATAACAATGTAATGTGGAAATTACAAAATAATATACATTTTACCGTAATCTAAAACATTTAAAATTATATATGATCAATTTTATGAAAATTTTCATGAAATCAAACATGACATCTTAAAATCATGAAAAGTCCTTAATTCAGGTTACCAAAATTTAAAAATATGGTATGATCATAATAAAATTAGTAATGGATATAAAAAAAAGTAAACTGATAGTCAATTAATAATCATTGAAATCCATTAAATGATTTTCAAAAAGAAAAAATATTCTACTTAAATAATTAGTAAATATTGTTTTTTAAAAATAATCTCATTTCATATTATTGGTTTAATATTGAGATTAAAATAAATAACATATAATTAATTGAAAATATATATAGTTACATTGGTAAATAATAATATTTTTCACCCTTATAAATGGAACATCCATGTTGTAAAATTCCATACACGTCACACATACAAATGTAATATCCATACTGTCGTCTTCCATACCCAATAAATTATAGTTTACAATATAATCACCAATCCTTCGTTTATCAAAAACCATCAATTTTTGGTTTATCTTGTAACTACCAGTGATATTTCCAAGTACCATTTTATTTTAGTAACACATAAAATACTTCAATTCTCAACACCTCACTCTAAAAATTTCATTTGCAATAACATGAAAAATTTCATGTTATAGAAATAATAAATCCGTTTTCAAAATCCATTTTATATAAAAATTATACAAAAAAGGAATATAGGGGTTTATTTTTCACATTAAAACATGAATATTGGTAGAGGATTCATTATTTTAAAATAATGGTCCCAATGGAATAGATGTTGTTGTAGTTGTCTAGGATAAAAAGAACATTCCTTGTGACATTTTTAATGCAAGTCAAATATACCATAAAAAATACATAAATATTTAACTTTTTTATATATTTTAATGAAAATAACTATAAATATAATCAATTTTATAATTATTTTATTTAATAAAAATACAAAATAATATTTACAATATTTTTATGGATAAAAAGATATGATAATTAATTATTTAAACATTAATGGTGTGTCATACCAAAATGAACATTTAAATAATATTCCCTATGAAATAATAAAATTTAACAAAACATAGATTAACATGATAATATGTATTTCATGATATGATATGTGAACATGGCTATATATAAACCTCGTAAATGATGTTGGGTGTATGGCACAAAGATATGCATCAATTAGAGGAGATTGAGACAAAATCTCCTACCTTGAGTATGATTCGTCATGAATATTTGTTTTCTTTATGAATGATAAAAAATGTAAATTATTTAATTTCTTGAGAACCATTTTCATGTTAATTATTCATTTTATATCACTTCATATCCTGTTATAATAAATACTTATTTATATATGTTCACGTTGGACGTTTTGATGATTTTCCGTACAAGAGTCCAAAATGACATCGATTAAATGTATATAATCAATATGGAATTAGTTCATCATCTCAAGTATTATATTCATGAAATAAAAAAAATTATATATCAATTATTCTTTTTTAAGCTATTTATTTATGTTTATGAATGATGAGCAACATTACAATCGTGGATACAGTAGTCTTTATGTACACATCAGTAACATTTCCATTTTTAAATAATCATTATTGAGAGAATAGAATTGATATTTTATAATTATAGAATAAAAAATACAATAAATAAAATATTAATAATTATAATAAAATATATATCTGTCATCCCTATGATGTAGTGATAAAAAATGAATCCCAACACTTCATGGAGGTGATAGTTCACACGTTCGCATAAATGACATTATCATTTTCATGTTCATGGAATTGTAATAATATAAATGATACATTATTATTTAATAATGATAAATATTTCATGAATATCATGTATTAACATTAATTGCATCTTTATAACATGTCTTGAGAGATGGTGATGGAATACAGATTATATTGGTTCGCATTGTGGTTGTTCTCTATACACATGAATGATAATTATTTTACCAATTGATGGGAGGGGAAATGGGTTTAGGTGATGATATTGTAATTATTACATCTTATTATATTATGAATAATATATTTATTATTTAATCATGGTAGAATAAAATTTAATGGATTTTGAATATGAAATAATATATATTTACTTGATTAAAAAAATACCACTTCTTCAGACAATCTATTTAGATTAACAACTTAAGTACACTAAGGATGGTTATATACCTAAAATATAGATTCTATAATGTGGGAAGGGATTATAAAAATGTATTTTGATATATTATGAATGAAAAAATTGGTTTTTAAGTGTGAATAATAGGGAATAATGGGTTCCCTTTTATAGGATATGGGAGGGGCACTGTGGGAATATTTTAAATAAATAAATTATTATAAATTAGTTTTATATTCCAATTGTCTCAAAACAGATTTATTTGTTAAAAATGAATATTTTGGATTGAAATATATTCATACAATGAAAATTAAATAAGTTTTATTGTTTTTTAATCCTTATTTATTTATTTTTACCATTATTTAACCATTTTAACTCTTAAGATAATACCATGTAATTTAGAATTTGAGGGTCTATAACATAATATAAAATTAAAAAATAAAAATAAATGAGTAATTAATTAAATTATATGACTTATTAAAGTATTGTGGGATAAATTTATATTTTTATAATTTTTTAAATCATAAAAAAAAATATTTATTTGAAAATATCAATAATTTCAATTTTGACATAGTTTCATACATGAATTTTCTAAAATATCAAAAGAACATGCTAAATTCATACCAATACCTATAAAATATTATTAATATGGAAAATTTATTTTCAAAAATTTTGGATGGAATTATTCATCTAAAATTTTATTTATCATTGTATTTTTAATATCATTTATTTGAAATTGTCTTTAATTGAACAATTTCTTCATTATTATTGTGTCACCATTTAAGTTATCTATTTTATCAATAAAAAGTATTAATAAATTGAAATTATTGTGAATAAATTTATCTTTAAAAATAGTATTTATAGGTGAACGTATTCCATATAAATATTCATATTAATTTATATTACTTGATTACAAAAGTGTGAATAAATTGGATTTTTATTAAATATAATAATATAAATGTAATAATATCATCCATCTGTCTAATAAAAGTAATAAAATATCCAAACTATGATTTTTGTCAAATCAAATTCATTTAGTGAAATGAAGACAACTTTTAGTATAATATTATATTTTTTATAATACTAATTTTACATTTAATAACCTAATTTAACAGTAACTATGTTAATTGAATATTTTACTAATGTTACTATTCATAATGATTAACAAATAAAAGGGGAATATTCAATAAATATATAAATCGAGATTCCAAATGTAGAATCAATTCTAAAAATTAAAAAAAATAATACAGACATTAATTAAAATTTAATCCCATTGATTGAACAAGAAAACATGTTTTTAAATTGCAAACCATTAAAATATTGAAAAAATTTTATTTACAAATTCCACATGAAATTGATTACGATGACCTACATCATATTAAATGAGGAAAAATTTATCTATTTATTCCTTTAATCTAATCAAAATTGTAAATCCACACCACACATTATTTAGACAGAAAATATGTTTTCAATTAACATGCAATATTATTGTACTATTCATCCAAAAGTGAAACTTATCAAAAAACGAAAAAAATTGACAAAAATTAAATAATTATATTTCAAATTAAAATTATAAATATATTTTGTCAAATATAATCATTAAAAGTGTTAAAAACAAGATTTAAAATATGTGCACCAGTAAAAGGCATCAAAACTGACTTTTAGAAAAATACTTCTATTACATGTAAAATTAGAATTTTCAAAAGGTTGGGGTCAAAGCCTCATTTTATTATTAATGAAATGAAATATTTTTTTCAGGGTAGAGGGAGAACCATTACATATCATGAAGTCCCATAGCCAAGTGGCCAGAATACAACGCCTGGAAGCCCATTTTTTTGGCCCGAAGGGCCCTTCGGTGAATAATACTGCTACAGTAACTAGTCTGTTATAGTACCACTACCGCTATAGTTTCTGCTACAGTACCTGCACCACTATAGTGTCACCACTTCTACTGATCTGGCTCTACTACACTACTGTTATGGTGAACTACTAGAGTGCTACTATAGTAACCCTAAAATTCATCCCTATATAGATTCGATCCTCTGTCTTTTTATTGCCAAGAGGAAGCCTTTACCACATGGGTAAAAGCTCTTTGGCATACGTTTAAAATTATATTTTTTACTTACATCATCTCTTGAGAAAAAATAATATCAATATTAAATATATTATTTAATATATTATATATAAAGTACATTAATATCATAAAAAATAGTGATTTTTTACACTTATGCACATTTAAATAGTTTTTCTCAAACACACATCCTGTAATACTAATTTGGGTTGTATTTTCATTTATAATTAATTAATAAACAAAGTATCAATTATATATAAATGGGTGAAGAATATTATTCTTATTTAGGTAAACCTTCTCATTAACACCATTCTAATGGCTATGTTATAAGGATAACATTTAAATAATAATATTCCATTTTTTTCTTAATATATATTAGGTGTATAATGTATGATATCAAAAATTTAATTTATTTTTTAAAACAAAGGATGTTACACCAATAGTGGACTATCAGGTAAATGAATATAATTATTTTTTATAAGATTTTATCAAATAAATCAACAAAAATTTTTAGGATATAATAGTTCTCATGATGTCGAGGAGTAGTTGAACAATATAGATATTATTTTTGATTCTGGGATGATCAGAATATTGTTAAGGTGAAATGTGGGTACATAAATCTAGAAGGGAAAAGAAATATATTATGGGATTTTATTGTAATAATAAAGCATCATGAGGGTTTGGAATGGCAATAAATTCATTTACATTTCACAAATTAGTTCTATTTATAATATATAGTTTTTTGCAAAATATTTAGGACTCCACAATATAATATATGATGAGATTATTGTGACTTATTATACATATAAATTTATTTAAATTTCTAAAATTTAACCCCATGTGGTGACTAATTAGAAGGTTAATACATGAAGATTTTAGATGGGACATTATATAGTCATTTTTCCTTAGGTTTTCATGTTCTAGCTAGGTTCTTATGATGATTTAATATATATAGCATTGATCACTGAGCATGACCACATGAGATATTCATGATCATTAGAATTTCCTTTTTCTATCAGTGGTATCTCTATGAGTAACATTAAAGGAATGAGTATGACCTATGAGTATTTTGGTCGTTTTAGACAACTTTAATCATTTATACCTCTAAAATTTCATAGAAGAGGCCCTTTGACATACTTTTAGGAGGATTTTTTTTGGCATTTACGATGGGATCACACTAAAAAAACAATTATTTGGGGTTCGTGCTGTCATTTAGACAACTTACATAAATTTATCCTTATTTTTATACACAATTTTTCCAAACCATCTCATCATCACCAAATAATACTATGGTTCAGTCAAATTGTTTATGATCTGAGAGTTTCCAGCCAAAAACATTGAGAACAAAGCATATACACTCAATGAAAGAGCCTCTAGAGTATAATGATATAGGTCAAGCAACTGTGACAATTTCCCCCAAAATATATTAATAATTAGGGTCTGAATTGTTTAATTTGGATGAATCAAATTAAATTATATTGGATCGAATTATGAACATTCAAAATCATCTATTGTATGGTTTTTCTTATGTTATGGTCATTACTATGACTCATAAAACAATGATAGAGAAATGTAAATGTAGTTATACTTGTGTTTTTTCTTTATCAAGAATTGATCTTATATGGAATTTAGTGGATCTTGAAATGAAACCTTATGAAGGCATTTTTGTGATGGATTAGATAATTAATAACAAGACATGAAATTAATATTTTCTTCAATAGGTCTTCATAACATCACACAATGTGTTGTTACATAATTTTCATAAATAATGGGAACCAAGGTTGAGTATTGCTAGACCATATTTTTCTTACTTTGGTATGGTAATTTTGCTATTTTTCATTGACATGGAGTGATCATGTTTGAGTGATGGTCTCCCTCATGTTATCTTCAGGTTTCCCGATGCACTTCCCACTAATTTTTCTAGTGTTACCATAGATAGATATGTAGAGTCTCTATTGATTATGTAATGTGAATATAGCTAGAATCTATTCATTCATACCATATGGAACCATAAGAGTATAAAATGAAAATAATCTAAGGGATTAATTGTTTGAGAAATATTTTATATACCTGCCAATTTCACCTTGCAAGACACATGTTTTATATTAAAATAATGTATATAGAACACTTTCCTCTCCACTGATTATAGAAAATTGAATAATTAATAGTCATGAAAATGAATCTATTTATAGATATTGATGATCAATTTGACCAGCTTAAAGGGTAATATAGGCTGTCAAATAATTATTTTGTACTTTGTTATCATCAGATAAGGATAAAATAATATGTAATTCAAAAGAGCTCATTCATTAGGTTGTATATCCATTATGAATATACTGTCATGTCATTTGTGTTGGGTCGGAAGAAAACAAGGAAGATGGCAAGAGGGGGGTGAATTGCCTTTTAAAAAATTGATTAACAAATTAAAAAACAAAGTAAAGTGCAGCGGAAATAAAGAAGGAAAGACACACGAAATTGATAACGGAGTTCGGCCAAAACCCGGCCTACGTCTCCGCTCCCAACTCAACCGTTGAGAGATTCCTACCGCTTGCTTTTCAATGGTTTTAGCAAGAAACCCACTAGGCTTTGAGGTAGCACTAGGACCTATTACAGCTTGCTTTTGTGGTTTAGCAAGAACCCACTTGCTTTTGATGGTTTAGCAAGAACCCACTATCCTTCTTACAGGTGAAGGATAGCTCACCTTTTTCTCAAGCTATTTAAAGGAAAGCTTGGCAACCTTGTCACACCTTAGTGGTGATGTGAAACCCAAAGAAAAGAGGGGATGAGAAAATTGGGAGTTTGTAGGCACAAACTCAAAGTTAAGCTCAAAATAAATAAAACACGAAAAACCGTGATTGGGAAGACTTGGGCGCCAATTGGATGATGGAGTTGATGTAGCGTGCTTTCCCAAGCTTCTTGAGTGGTGCTCTTGGATGTGGAAATGGATGGAGCACTTGGGGTTCTCTTGGAACAATCCGCCGGAGCTTCGCCAAAATGATCAACAATGTGTCCGGTGGCTTGGGTAAGGTTCCGGGGCTTCCTAGGCCTTTATTTATAGGCTAGGAACCTTCAAGTATCCGTTGGAGGGCTTTGGAGCCGTTGGAAAAGGCCTCGGAGCCGTTGGAGGCCAAAAAGGAGTTGACTGGTCAAAGCCAATGGCTAGTTTGACTGGTCTACCGGCTGGCCGGTGCAGGGCCACCGGCTGGCCGGTGCCTTGGCAGAGGAGGAGAAATCTGATCCATGCTCCACCGGTCGACCGGTGAGGAGCCACCGGCTGGCCGGTGGCAAGACAGTAGCAAAAACTATTTGGGCTGGGTGCCACAGGTCGACCGGTGACAGAGCCACCGGTCGACCGGTGGGACCTGGCAGTGGGCAATCCCTCTGCCAGTTCCACCGGCTGACCGGTGCTATCACACCGGTTGGCCGGTGGACAGAATTTCAGTCCATTTTGCCAACTTTCTTGGGCCAATCCTTTGGCAATCTTTTTCCTATCATCCACAACACTTAAAAACAAGGTTAGATAAACATGAAAGTGATTGTGATCATGAAAATTAAACCACGAGGGGATACGAGAGGTACAACAATCTCCCCCTATTTTGATGATCACAATCACCAAAACAATTAAAGTAAAAAACTGAAATTGAAAGGAAATGCTAAACAAGATGAAAAGGATTCTCCCCCAATCAATTAAGAAATTTCTCCCCCTTTGTGATTATCAAAATAGCGTGGGGCATAAAACTTGATTGAGGGAAATATTTGAAAAACAAGATTTTAAATCAATTGAAAATGATATCAATTGTTGAAAACTTTGAAAATTTTGAAATGAAAATTGAATAACAGTTTGAATTGAAAGTTTTGAATCAAAAACCAATTGAATTTTGAAATTTGAAACCAAGAGAAATTTTTGAAATTTTTGAATCAAAAATGAATATTCGATACCAACTGTTGGAAATTTAGAAATGAAAATTTAATAGGAAAGTTTTGAGAAAATTGAAACCAAGTGTTGAAATTGAATGTTTGAATTCACAAAAAGGCCTAACTCCCCCTAAATAAAAACAATGAATCACCGGGGAGAGGGATTTTGAAAAGAGAAAAATTTTGGGCCGGTAAGACTCGCAAGAAGGGATTTTTCAATCCAAACTTGTCTCATAGCGGGTCTTCTCCTATAAAACTCATCGGAAAAGAAAATAGACTTGGGTTGGCCGTACCGGGCATTTTTGCAATCACACTCATAAATGAGGTGCCCGGGTTTTTTGCAATAGTTACAAAATTTAAATTCGGAGCTCCCCCTTACAAAAACAGTTGGAGCATGGGAGGAGGAAGCTCGGTTGGTATATCCTAACCCTTGGGTGGTTCTAGATATACGTTGGGAACCAAGCAAATTTGAAAGATTTTGTTCCCCTTGGGTGAACTTAGCTAGGGTCTCCCTTAGGTCTTTGATGGTTGATTCCATAGAATCAACATTTGGAAAATTTTGGATTTTAAGGGTGAGTTCCTCCTTCTCTTTGAGAAGTTGGTCTTTTTCGGAGGAATGTTTTTTGAAAGACTTTTTTAAAGCGACAAATTTAGAAGAGAGTTCATGAAAACCATTTTCTAATTGGTCTCTTGCATGTTGGAGTTCTTCATATGATAAATGATTTAAAGAATTGGAGTTTGAAGAGCAAGAGGAGGAGTCGGAAGATGTTACCTCATGGAATGCCATTAGGCATTTGTTACCGTTGTCGCTTGAGGAGGAGGAGGAGGAGAATGAGGTGTCACTCCATGTCACCTTGAGGACCTTCTTCTTTCCTTTTTCCTTTTGCGTGGCCCGTTTCTTGTTGAGTGGGTAATCGGGCTTGTAATGGCCCTTTTCGCCGCACCCGTAGCATTTTACCTTGGGCTCGGATCTTGCGGTGGGTTCTTGCTTACGTGCCTTGCGGGATCTCTTCTTCTTCTTGTGCTTCTTCATAAACTTGTGCATTTGGCGGGCGAGATTCTCCATTTCCGAGTCGCCGTTTGATGATGAGGAAGGAGATGAGGAAGAAGATGAGGAGGAGCTTACTTCCTTTTGTACCTTGAGGGCGATGTTCTTTGGGGTCTTGATTGGTGTGCCCTCCTTTTGAGCTTGCCTCCTCATCGTGATCTCGTAAGTCATGAGAGATCCGATGAGCTCCTCTACCGGCATATTTTTGATGTCTTTTGCTTCTTGAATCGCCGTGACCTTCGATGCCCATTTTCTTGGTAGGATCCATAGGATCTTCTTCACCATAGTTTCAGCTGAAACATCATCACCAAGGGACTTTCTCCCATTGCACACGTCAGTAAATCGTGTAAACATTTCAGAAATAGACTCATTTGGATGCATTGAAAAAGATTCAAAATCCTGTCTATACATATCTAATCTAGTATCCTTGACTTTATTAGTGCCTTCATGGGTCACTTCTAAAAGCTTCCAAATTTCATGTGCGGAGGTGCAAGTGGATACACGATTAAATTCATTTCTATCTAACCCGCAATGAAGAGCATTCATGGCTTTGCCATCAAGCTCAAAATTTTTAATATCGGCGGGGGTCCATTTGGATTCGTCGGGGGAAGAGAGAGTGTAACCTTGCATGACTATTTTAAAAATGGGATATCCTATACTTCTCAAAAAGGTGGTCATGCGGGTTTTCCAATAATTATAGTCGGTCCCATCAAAAAATGGAGCCCGACCCAATGAGTAGCCCTCGGGGGCGAAAGAAGTTGATGCCATCTAAATGGATCTTAAATTTGAAACCGGGTTAGGGATTTATTCAAAGTTCCCTCTGATACCAATTGTTGGGTCGGAAGAAAACAAGGAAGATGGCAAGAGGGGGGGGGGTGAATTGCCTTTTAAAAAATTGATTAACAAATTAAAAAACAAAGTAAAGTGCAGCGGAAATAAAGAAGGCAAGACACACGAAATTGATAACGGAGTTCGGCCAAAACCCGGCCTACGTCTCCGCTCCCAACTCAACCGTTGAGAGATTCCTACCGCTTGCTTTTCAATGGTTTTAGCAAGAAACCCACTAGGCTTTGAGGTAGCACTAGGACCTATTACATCTTGCTTTTGTGGTTTAGCAAGAACCCACTTGCTTTTGATGGTTTAGCAAGAACCCACTATCCTTCTTACAGGTGAAGGATAGCTCACCTTTTTCTCAAGCTATTTAAAGGAAATCTTGGCAACCTTGTCACACCTTAGTGGTGATGTGAAACCCAAAGAAAAGAGGGGATGAGAAAATTGGGAGTTTGTAGGCACAAACTCAAAGTTAAGCTCAAAATAAATAAAACACGAAAAACCGTGATTGGGAAGACTTGGGCGCCAATTGGATGATGGAGTTGATGTAGCGTGCTTTCCCAAGCTTCTTGAGTGGTGCTCTTGGATGTGGAAATGGATGAAGCACTTGGGGTTCTCTTGGAACAATCCGCCGGAGCTTCGCCAAAATGATCAACAATGTGTCCGGTGGCTTGGGTAAGGTTCCGGGGATTCCTAGGCCTTTATTTATAGGCTAGAAACCTTCAAGTATCCGTTGGAGGGCTTTGGAGCCGTTGGAAAAGGCCTCGGAGCCGTTGGAGGCCAAAAAGGAGTTGACTGGTCAAAGCCAACGGCTAGTTTGACTGGTCTACCGGCTGGCCGGTGCAGGGCCACCGGCTGGCCGGTGCCTTGGCAGAGGAGGAGAAATCTGATCCAGGCTCCACCGGTCGACGGGTGAGGAGCCACCGGCTGGCCGGTGGCAAGACAGTAGCAAAAACAATTTGGGCTGGGCGCCACAGGTCGACCGGTGACAGAGCCACCGGTCGACCGGTGGGACCTGGCAGTGGGCAATCCCTCTGCCAGTTCCACCGGCTGACCGGTGCTATCACACCGGTTGGCCGGTGGACAGAATTTCAGTCCATTTTGCCAACTTTCTTGGGCCAATCCTTTGGCAATCTTTTGCCTATCATCCACAACACTTAAAAACAAGGTTAGATAAACATGAAAGTGATTGTGATAATGAAAATTAAACCACGAGGGGATACGAGAGGTACAACAATTTGGTCTATCTAATGCACCTAGAGTTCATATGAATTTAATAAATATGATATTAGACTATAACTAAAACTAATTCATTGTAATATTTGTGGTTGAAAACTTTTTTTACCACATGATTCTGGAGGATTATGTGCATTAATTAAGGGAATACATAGAAATATTAAGAGTCCACATACTTTGTGGTAATATATCATAATTTAGTTTCTGTATTTAGGAATGGAAATTGCCTTAATGTATCCTTGAAAGGGAACCTTCCATCCCAGACCATGAATGAATTATCAATATATTGTTAAATGAAAAATATTTATGCATAGTTTTATTTAGGGGGATAGGTGGAAGAAAAAAATGTTTTAATTTAAATAGTTTACCAATCATCCACTCTTCATTAGAAGATTCTTAAATAAAAAATTCATGATGATGATTTCATTTACATTAGCATCTCTATTTATGGTGTAGAGACTATCGATCAATGGATTGTCTCTTGTTGTTGAATCGTATGTTTTTTAGATTAGTTTTCTGTGCCTTTATCAATAAGGAATATTGTAATATGGAATTCCATTAATTCCAATTTGTATGTGGAACTCAAAACAACAATGCTGCTTTATTTTATGTGGAAAATATTTTTGTGGCCAGGTTTGTGGAGAGAGATTTCTGATATTGATTCATGTTTTTATACTATTAACAATTAATATAAAAGCACCGTATAAATATATATTAACATTAACCACAACATATTCCCACATGAGTGTGATGAGATATCAACTAGATGTTTATATGCATTTCCACACCCATATTTGAAAACTTTTAATCTTGAATTATGATCGTTCTACTAATGAAATCATCTCAAATCATTCCCACTTATGATAGACAAATTTTGGGGACATTAGTGATCTCTATGAGTAGGATATGTTCAAATTTCATATGAGTTAAATATTTTATATTATTATATAGTGACCCCTATATCTTCTTAATTTTGGAGAGGCCTCCCTGAGGTATTAGGTTCTTATGTAATTTTGAGCATGTAATATCATTCATAGATGGATTTCCAAACTGAACTAGCTATACTGATTCTTGAGGGTTTTATTCAAGAATGTGTCTGCTATTTTTATGGTTCATGGGATGTCCATTTAAGTCTTTTTGAGTTTTATTATTATAATAGATATCATTATAAAATTATTATGGATAATATTGAGGAATTTTATTTTTATCCTTGTAAATATCCATTGTATTGTTCATAACGAGGTTAATGTTCATTGGACGGGATGAGTTTGTTCCATCATATAATGACAAATACACAATACATTCTTTAGAAAACATGGATGGTGTATGTCAAATATACACAATATTTAGATCATCTTATAAAAAAATAACATGTTCAATTGGGGAACAAGTTTATTTGATTTTCATCATGTTTGGGTCATCAACGAATTGTTAATCTTGTGATGATAAACCAAGGTTTGTTGGAAATTTTTATTTTTTTGAGATGTTTTGGTATTGTATATCGAAAAATAAATTTAACTATATTTGATGTTGATAAATAATGTGTTCCATGTATCATAGATTTGTATGTATATTTCACACCCGTAACATGTCTTGATTTGGTATGATGATGATACTGATCCTTAATTATCTTGATAATGAATCCATTTATGATTGTTGATTCTGAAAAAAATGTATTCTGTTGTAGAATTATATGTTTTTTCAAATATGTATTTTTATATGGTTTTCTTCTCAAGAGACCTGGTATCATGATGAACTTATGAGGGAGAAGTGTCCTCGAAACCTTAATGAGGAATCTTCTCGATATTATTTATGGTCAGAGAATTTATTTATAGTGGGGAGGATGTATCATTCAATTAACTTATTTTAGGAATTACATGTCCATTTTTGGACCTCAATTAAGTCAGGACTTTATTTGGGTTCATTCTAGGATAAAATGAAGATTTTTGGTGGAATTTGGGACTATGCATTGTTGGTTCATGTTTAGGGAAAATTGTGTGGTTTGGGCATTCTATCTATGTTCCATTTTCTTTTTCTATGTAGGGAGAAAATTATTTTTACAAACTAAAGCACCATAGATCAAAAACACAGGGACATAAAGAAAATATTCACAATTGTGATTTGATTAACCTAACCATTAACCAACTAATGAGACTCCATGTAAATTTGATATAATAGATGCATGATTAAGGTGCATAGAATACTTTACAGTGTGACCCTACCTAGAAAATGTTGTGGGTTAACTTTAATTCCACTGATATTTTTATTAAAATCATGAGCTCCCCATTTAAGATTTGGAATGACTCCATTAAACCATTACATGAATTCCTCAATTGTAAATGCTCCAAAGAAGGTATTTTGGATCCTCATACCCCATATCATGGTGGATCAATGAATCATAAATCTCATTTGATCTCTTCCAGGAAAGTGGACCTCCTATCATGTGGTTTCTCCTAATCTCCCATTGTCTACTCTTATGTGATTGTTAGATCATTATTTAATTAAGTGATCTAATCTCAATTTTTTGTATCACTAATTTATGACATGTTTTATGCTCTTCTACATGTAACACCCCTAGATTTTATGGTATGTATCTTATTAAAATAACTTTTTTTCAACACTAAAGGTTACATAAAACACCCATGTTAAACCAAAAATGATATAAAATTAAATATCATTATTTAAAAACAACTATTATAACCTTGATATTAAATTGGAAAAAATTTATAGTATTACTAAAATATATATATTTTATCAAATGTTTTTACATTCATCCAAATAATTTTATATGCATACGATATGTTACACATTAAATGATTTTTTTTTCAAAACACATTTTGATATCCTTTTAATGGATAACATGTCATAGAAATAAAGATTGAATATTTTATAAATTATATATGAAAAATTAAGTAATATTTTTGAAATTATAAAATAAAAAATTTCTATGGTTAATGTTTTGGTATTTTTATGATAAATTTCATTTTTTTTTGATTATGAATGTAACTGTTGGAAGAATAATGTGACCCTTAGGAAAGTAATATTACCAATAGAATAATATGATGACCTATTAATGTTTTAAATTATTTATTGTATCTTATAAATTAAATGACAATATATTTACATCATGTAATAATAAAATAAATGATTTAAAAATGAAAAATTAAGTGTTGGTATTTTTGTGAAACAAAAATATTTATAAATTTTTTTTATTTAATATAATTATGTAATGGAAAATTTATATTCATAAAATTGATTAATAAATTAATATTATATTGTCTTACGATTATATGATAATTTTATTAGACCTAAATAATTTTTTATATATTTCACAAAAATAGTTATAATATTAAAATTGTTATTTTTCGAGTAAATGATTATTTTAATTAAAAATTAAATTTATCAATTTTATTAGGTTATTTTAAAAATATTTAGTTCATTTTTAATTCTATTTTCTATAAAATTATTATAAGGGATTTTTTTGACAATTCTAGAATAGTTTAATTTTTAGTGAATAATGAAATTCAATAATTCAGAGTAAATATACATTATAATTAAAATACAATATTACATGAGTCATGGATGATTTAAGAACCATTGGTTCGAACTCACATTCAAAAATTACATTATTTATACACAATAATAATCAATATTTGTTGTCTTGTGATAAAATAATTAAATAATGAATAATATAAAAAACCTCTCTCCTCCATTATAAAAACCACCACACAACACCTCTACCTCTCACACCACCAAAGCCTCTAGGAATGTCCAATTTCAAATAACTAATATTCCCAAACTTCTCCATAAAATTTCAGGTCCCCTAGTCTCAACAGAATACCGAGATCCATTTCATTAAGGTGGTTCTCAAAGAGAGGATATCAAAAGGTAAATCCTTTTTTGTTTCCTTTCTATTTCATTTAAGTTTTTTATTCATATTAGTTCCAAAAATAGTCTTTAAAAAGTATAATTTTAACTCCAGTAGCTTATAAATACTATCATTTATTTATTTTATTATAAAATACATAATCATACCCCTTCTCTTTCACTTTTTATTCCAAATATGCAAACATTGTTTATGATGAGTTAATTTTCTTCCTTTGTGGAAAATGCATTTTCATATTACCTAAACTCCTTAAAGGTTGATCATGAAACAATATTACATTGTTTAAATAGATTATAATATGCATATTTGAGATTATTTAATGTTCTATTATATCACTATATATACATTATTTTAATTCACAAGTCAACGCATTTTATTGATTATAAAAAAAACCAAAATTATCAAAACAATTATCACTATCATTTTATCTAAAGATTCATACTCATTAACATATAAATGAATGATATATATAACCATTTAATATTAATTAAATTAATAATATAATATAATTTCAATTTTGGACCACTATTCTCATTTTAATTGATTTTCCATACATGAATACCAGTAAAATGATCATGGAAACCAATGAATTGAACGCTTCTGAATAATATAAATGCATCTTATAACTCATAAAAAAGAACATAAATGATCATAATAAAATTATAATAAATAAAATAAATGTATAATAGTTTCCTAATTAGTATTCATAGTTTTAATATGGCTATCTATAATATTAATGTCTTGCGCAGAAGACATTCTTATTTAAGGAATGAGATATCTAATCTCAATTTTATTTGTGTTGGATATCCATTATTCACCACATATTTATTATATGCGGTGTATGTATTCTGTCAATAGATATATTATATAATTAAAATATTTATCTTCATGGTATTCAATTATAAATTTGAATTATATTAATTTTTTATCATATGATTTTATTGATGGAAAAGTGGTAAGGTATTTTACCAGAACATCCATTTTTATATCAGGTTACTAATCCTCTCTCTTTACCCCATATTGATTATTAATTATTTTATATTAAATCATATACATTGTGTGTATTTCTAACAAAATGATATATCTAGATCATTTTATCTTCTTTGGAAGGGGAAATACGTGATCTATAAGGTTCCCTTCTATATTCTTCTTGATAAGAAAGACTGATTAATGGGAAATTCATGATTTCACATCCATTTTCACGTGCACTCCATAATCTGTACAAATCATAAATTAATTTTTTTAAAAAATATTAATGTGTAAAAATTAAATTTATTGGTTTAATTATGGTATTTAACAACTTTTATTCATTTTACATTTTAAAAAAACATTAATGTTTTCCACTAAACCACACAAAAATGACCAATATCTAAATATTCATAAAAAATATTTTTAAATAGTTTCACTTTAGAAAGAATTAATTTATTCCTAAACAATACTTTTATTTTCCACCCCTTTTCAATTCATGAAAATATATTTTTTGAAACTTATGTTTATGATTAATAGAAATGATTTCTCAAAATAACCTTTCATTCCAAAGTAAAAGGGTAATTTTTCAAGACATTATAAATGATTTTATTTGTTTATTTTCATATATTATTATTATATAAGTATTTAAAAGTAGAATGAGACAATTTTATTTAATGAAAATTTTATATGACGAATGCTTTGGACATATATTTAGGGGTGGGCCCTATTATAGCCCTCAATGCATCGACATGCCTCATTAGAAAAAAACGTTTCCAAAAAACCATTCTCTTATATTTCCAATCATAATTAAACAAATATATACCAATATACATTAACATTCATGATAGTAGGATGGGTCATGATCAAGATACATGACATATAATAACTAATCATTTTCCACATTCATCATATTTTGATCATTATCTAGAGGATTTTTACAATAATAAAATCAATGGATGTATTTTCATTCTTAGTATATTGATGGGATTTGTTTTTACGTTATTAACCATGCCATATTTATAATTACTAGTTGAATTTGATTCCCGATTCTTCTATATGTAACCCTTATAAAGCATTTTATCTCTCCCTTTTCGTTTCCTTTCTTTTATAGGTCTTGAAGATGAAATATTTAAATAATACTCAAGGAAGATTTTTATTTTCATTTTGTTATGACCTGCATTTAATTACATATTAAATAGGGGTACAATGTATGTATCTTGATAATCTATACAACTAAACTGGTCCATCCCTAGTGATGTGATCAATTTTATATATAACGGTTGGGCCCGAAGACTGATTTTATTTTTAAAGCAGTGATCTCTTTTTGTATGGGTAGAGGGAGACCCATTACATAGCCCAAAGGCCCAAGTCCATATTTTATACACAAATAGTGCTACAGTCCTTGGGAATATGATTATAATAATTAAAAATATCTTTACAAACCAATATGATGCTGTTAAATGTAAATATGTCGCCAAATAAACAGTGTTTATGATTATGAGATTATCTATGCATAATTTTTCAATTTATATTCATTATTTTACTAGTTTTTATATTATACATTAGGTTTCATAATATAATGATCTAATATAATTTATTTCTCCCTTTATAAATAGTTCCATGAAGAAGGAATGAGAACATCATCAATTCCCAAGATCAAAATATTAAGAAGAGTCATATCTTTAATGTTCTTTTGCCAATATTTTAAGGGGAATAAGAACCCAATCATTCTAATAATATGAGGACATAGTATCACATGATAATTAAACAATGAAGGAATTATATAAATATTATTCCTTTAGAGGGAAGAAATAGAAAATGTGTACAGATGGGAAAAAATTTGGATAATGGAATGAAGAGAAAAAAGTATTTTCCCAAATGTGATAATTGTGGAAGGAAACACCTTGGTACATTCTTGAGTGATATTGTAGTTTTTGACAAGTGTTTTGAGAAGGACGGAAATTATTGTGATATCATGGGTACAAAAAATCTTACAATGTGATATTATTAATCATTAAAGAGATGGGCTAGTATAAAAATCTATATCTTGACGTTCAAATTAGTACACACCAAGAGAAGATAGTCGGTCACTGTAAACCAAATGACATTACCACAGATGAAGAGGAATTATTAATATTATAGTGTTTGGATTCATTACTTATGTTATATGACTATTTTATTAGTATTGTTTTGGTTATTAGAATTATTATAATTATAAGTATTTTAATTTGGTTCCTTTTTTTTGGAATTTGGATCATGTGATGAATAGACCCTGTAATAAAAAAAGTGTTTCTATTGTATGATAAAATTCTAGAAAATTCATGACTTGTGAATGATAACCCGACATATGTTATTGATGTTGATATAATAAAAAATAGATGGTTATAGATAATATTGGTTACCACGAATATGGTAAGTGATTTGATCGTTTATGTAATGATAGTATTATTAGTCGTTTTGATTTAAGGAATATATTCACCACTCTAAGATTACAATCATTAAATAATGAATGTTTCATAAAGGATTAATGAATATTAAGATATTTATATTTTTTTAAGGTATGATACAATATTATTGGAATCTTATGTTGTGTTGATTTTGGAAATTTAATGATCTTATTTATAATTGTTTTTTCATTGAACGTTGTCCGAAATGTTTTAGACGAATATTAATATCAATATCATGTGGAATGGATCAAGATAATCTTAGAAAATTATGATTAATTTATAAAAAATTATAAAATCTTTGTTTTAGTAAACATTTAACGGTTGATTTAATTTCATAAGTACAACACAATTCGTTTAAATTTCATTAGGAATAAAAATTCAACTTGAATATACATAAATATTTTAATGAAATTAAGATGAGTTAGATCAATACATGATCAAAGGAATAGATACGATATAAAACACAATTAAGTATGTTGAATTTATAATGTTATTGTTTGAATATTAAAACAACACCTCAAATCATAGAAAATGATTATGGAACCAAATAAATTATCTATTATTTTTCTTTATTAGAAATCACTGTTCATTTAAGAAATCAAAAATTTATGTCTTCATGATGGTTTAATTTGTAATTATCATGTTATCTATCAGAATAGCTCAAAATTTTATGTGTAAAATATTCTTATGTGCTGATAATTTCATATTCTGAGTTTTTATCCAATTAAAATTCTTATGTTTTTGGTGACCTTTGGAATTACCTTTACCTCTTATTAAGAGGATATTTTATTTTCCCTAATTCTGAATTTGGTTTCCCAAATTGAAATTTTGAAATATCAGCCTTTGATTTTAAAATTAACATTTTAATCTTGGAGGAAAAAGTTTATTTAAGGATTGTAGAATTTAACGCTGCAGTATTTTATGGTATGTATCCTTTTGAATTTAATTTCATTGACAACATAGTTCTTCACAGAACACCTATCATAATTGAACAAAGATATACAACTAAATATCATTATTTCAAAATTACCATTATAAACACGCCGTTAAATTTATGGATATTAATATGATTAATTAAATTTATAAATTTGATCAAATTCTTTTACTTTCATACAGACTATTTTATAGGTATAGGATAAGAATGAATCCTATGTTACGCATTAAATGGATATATTTTTTTAAAAAACAAATTTCCAACATTTGAATTGATAAATTGTCTTAAAAAATAATATGAAATGATTTTAAATTATATATTACCAAATAAAAATTATTTTTAAAGAATAATATCAAAATTAATTTTTGTTAAATTATAGGTACTTGTTTATAACATTCATTTTTGATGAATATTATTTTGACTATTCAAATAATAACGTGTCCATTATAAATATTAATATTTCTAATATGATATTATGATCACCTAGGATTGTGTATGTAAAATTCTGGTTTCTTATAATTGAAATTTTTTTATATTTGTATAATGGAATAAGAAAAAAAATTCCATAAAAATTATAGATATTGAGTTGCTGTTTTAGTGAAACAATAATGTTTATTTACAATTTTATAAATAATATATTGAATTAAATTTTTTTCCATAAATTATAGTCATAGTTTAATATTTTTCATTCTTATTATTAATTGATAATATTATGAGTCCTTAATCAAATTTTCAAGGTGTCAAAAAAATAGATAAAATATTAAAATCAGTATTTTTCAAGTAAATGATGATTTTAATTAGAAATCAAATTTCTAATGTTTAGAAAATTATTTTAATATCATGGATTTAATTTTTAAAATTTAAACTTTAAAAAAGAGTTTTGTTGAATATTTGTTATTTTTCTAAAGTAGTTGATTTTTTTTAATAGTTAAATATTACAATTCACAATATATATACATTAAATGTAAAATACACTAATTCTTATGTCATGGTTGATGTAACCACCCTTGCTTCTAACTGACATTCACCAATTATAATATTGTGTGATAAGAATCATCACTAATTATTTTATTGAGCCAAAATAAATAGATAATGAATTAAGTATTTGAAAAAAACATGTCTCCCTGTAAGAAACTATATCTTTTTTTTAGGTATAGATCTTGATTTCAGGTGTTTTTGAGTAAAAGGTGATTTTCCTTAAATTTTACAAGTACACGCCATGAAATTTGGAGTACAAGTTATATACCAGGTTGCTGTGGGTAGCTGTGTGCTGGCCGTGTAATGACCGAGACATTTCCGTGTGAGGTGACCTATTAACCGCATAAAGTAGGGCCCCATTGTTGCATGTACATAATGTATACCATAAATGAACACCATGTATACTTTTTCTTTTAATTTTTTAAATCAGACCGGGGTCGCATCTTTTATGAAAATTCATTTTCTTTTAACCTTTTATCATCTAGGAGGAGCCAAGGGTGACATTTCTTTTACAAGACAGCGATCTGTCATCCGTTTTCCAAAACAAACACCACTTGGGGTGTTGGAATACCACTGGTGAGTCCTTTATTATTCAAACACATCTCCTTATGATTCCCTCTCTTTCTCATGTTATAAATGTTTGATAATTTTCTATGTTTTTATAGATATATGACTTTATAGGGTGATTCAATGGATAAGGTTAAACTATATCGATTGTACAACATCGGGGTTAGTGGTTTGTTACCTTTCATTATTTTTCATGGAGTTTTATATACCAATGTGATGATTAACCATGTTTCGGGTATTTCAGGTTTAGGAAATTGAACCCTATTTTATCAACAATAGTTTGAATATTATTTTAAGTGTGTGTTGATGTGATATTATGTGAAATTCCATGTTTAAGGAACACCCCATGGGTGCATTTCCATGTTTTAATGTTTAGAGATGTTTGGTCCAGGTTGCCTATGAGGCACACCTTGATTACTTACCTTTCATGATAGGATGGAACTGATTTCCATTTCATGCTTATTAAATTCATTTGATATGAGTTGTATTTTTTTATCCATGTAGTATTTTTGAGTACTTTGGCCTTGTTGATATCTTTTATACATGATTTAATTGCATAGGGTTATGAGAACCTAGTCTAGTTAGACCCTACAGAGAATTGAAGTAGAGTACTTCCTCAGAGTGTCTCATATACTTCACACTATGATACCACATGAGGGATTGACTGTGAGTTCTCTCTCAAAGTGGTTATAGTTTACATAACAAGTCGACAAGAGGAATTGACGTTGAGTTCTTCCCAATAGAGTCTATATTTATGCAGGAAAACCCATAGGTGTAATTGATGGTGGGTGCTTCCTTAGAGTGTCTTTTCCTTTTTATTACATTACTTGGCCAGAGGGGTTAGACTATTTGACCAACCCAGAGGTTTAACATAAATATTGAATGTTTGTGATGCGTTAGCCAAGCCAATGCACAATCTTGGATTCAGTCCTATTTGGTAGTCTTCTAAGATACCTATGGTGATACCTACCTGACTAAATGTTGAACATTACATTCTAATGAATGTAAATGGAAACTGTAGGATTGGATACTTTTGTGTACTCCTAGTTTTTTTGTTTCATTTCCATTTTTACCTACTATATATAGTCCCAAATAGTTGGGCATGGATCCCGTGGTGGTTGCCTACTAGAATTAGTCTCACATCATATGTGGGTCATTCTTTTGGACCCAAATATATTATAGGGTTGTAGGTTTAGTTAAAGGAAATCTCCCTTCATCATCAAGTATTTGATTGGTAGAGATATGGAGATCAAGGGACCAAGATGAGTCTTGCGATGCTGCTGGAGTTTAATTGTTTTCTTGTGAATTTGGTTTAGTATTTTTTCCAACATATTTTCCCATTTTTATGTTTTCCTAGACACATGTGAGATTCATCATTTATGTATATGTGATCCAGTTTTTATTTACATTCATTCTTTTGCTATTTATTTGTTGTATAGTATTATTATTTTCACTACTATTTATTAATTATTATTCTGTTGTGCATACTCAGCCATTGAGGGCATAATTTCCACATTATCATGCATAATGACCATGGTGCATGTTGGTAGCATCTAGAATTCATGGAAATGAACTTTAGGCCATGTAACCAATTGGGTACGGGGGACCATTGGGAAGCACTCGAAACCAGGATGTTACAAAGTTGTATTGGAGAGGTTTTTTTCTACATTGTCATATTGTTGTGAGCCTATAAATAGGGACATGAAGAAATATGTATTTGGTAAAAGGTTATTAATCCGAGTTTCTAAACTATGTATAGAGAAAAACCAATTTACCTTGATTATTTCAGTTTTTATGGTTTAGAAATTGTTATAGTTGATTTGTTTTTATTATTGGGAGATCCACTAGATTTTTACTATTATCATTGATATAATTAAGATTCTATTCCTATTTCATTCTAATGAGATGAGGTTATTCCATCTAATTCATAATATAGGCACTTTTTAGGTATCACATGTCATGCATTCTTGTCATGACATTTAGGATGTATTACTCATTGCATGTTTTTGTGATATATGTTGTGCAACATATGTATGCCGTTGTAATAGATGCGTTGATAGAATACCTTCTATATTGACAGGGTATTGGGAAAATTTAATGTTTTAGTTGAATGGACACCAAACATTGGTCCCTAAGGTGTTATGGGGCCTCATGGATAATAATTTGGTGGATCATATAGAACATTATCTGAATTCTTTTATGACATACATTAAAATGAAGGAAATAGTTGATTCTCGTGGAGTATGGACCATACAGATCAGAATTAGGCACTTTAATGCTAGTTTTATTGTTTTTATGGGTTTCCTGAGTAGTTTATATGGCTTATTGTCTAAGAAAACCTAGAATACATGGTGTGTGATAATGAATACATGCCATGTATCCTTCTGATTCAGGAAGAAAATGTCTTTCATAATTATACATTGTGTACTTGTTCTAAATGTTGTGTAGTCTTTAAATGATTGACAAACTATGTGTGGAAAGTCACTTGGTTAGGAAATGTTTTGTGGAATATTCCATATATTGGGACTACATGACGTTTTTTAGATACCATGTACCCATATGTGAGACTAACAATGTGGGTGGATGAACTTCAGGAATTACACACTGTGTCCAGCGTAAACACGCTATGTGGAAGTCGATCGTGTCTCCAGCAATGTGACCAATGAGATCAATCAGTACAATCCTTATAGTATATGTTGTTTATGACATAAACATGCCGTGTAGTTTTTTCTATGGGAACCATGTATTTCTTTCCGTGTGGATGAACTTTATAAGGAGAGAAAATTCAAGTTCACATCATGTCACATGATGAACATGTCGTGTGAAGGTGTGTTACATGACTAGATTTGGCAGAAGTACAAGCCCTTGTTTAATCCTAAGGGAACATGCTATGTGGAGGTTATACACGCCATGTATTCCTATTTTGTAAAACATTATTGTTTTTTGCCCTATTCCTTTCTTTCCATCTAAGATTAATTCCAGGATAATCTTGAACTCAGGTGTGTTCTTGACCTTGCAGAGTCATGCCACGAGATGTCCTCAGGTTCGAAGTTAGGTTCGAGGCAATGATTAGACACCCCAAAAGGTTGACCAAGGACTCCCAAAAGATCCTCCCATCATGCCCTTCATTGAACCAGTTTTCATTCTAGATATAAGTACCTATGAATAGTTATCATAAGCTTTCATGAGGATTATGAAGACATTCTAGGGAGCACTACATCTTGCCCCATCTATGGCAGAGTTGTTTCAGGTTTTTTAACAGCAGCATCCTCTCACTTTTTTAAGGGATGGAGGACCACAAGCTATAGAGTCATGGTTAGATGCCATGTTTTCTATCTTCAAGAATTTCAAGATTCCTCTAGAGAGGAGGGTGAAGCTTGTTGCATATATGATTTGATATTTTAACTACCGATGGTGGGATTTTATAACATAGATGGGATGCCAGTGTGTTATGGCGGGGGATGAGTTCCAAAAAACCTTCAATGATCACATCAACCTCAAGACCTTTAGGGGCGACCAAGTCTGAGAGTTCATGTGATTGGGTTATGGTAATATCTTAGTCATGGAGTATTCATCATTCTTCATAGAGCTACATCGCTTCACACCCATGCTAGGGGGCAATGAGATATTTATGGAAAGGATGTTTGAGGATAGTATCAGGAATGAAATCATATCTCTAGAGTACATCTTCAGATTGACTTCCATATCTTCTATAGTCAACCTGGAACTGATCATCAAGTGCAACCTGAGGGATTATGGGGTTGTGGGCAAGGGCGGTTTAGCATCCAGAGTTGGTACACTTCTGACAGATAGTAGGAAGGACCATAGGGATTCTACACATGGAGATTCGAGTAAGCAGGATATTTCTTTAGGAATCTAGGTTGTGTGAAACCAGTGTGGGAAGGGAGGACATATGAAACCACAGTTTTTAAGAGACCTAGTCGAGTGTCGATCTGGTGGCAAGATGGGACATCTTTCTCATTTCTGCAACTCCCTCCTTCTAGTAGCTAGGGAGGGGGGATCTGTTAAAACACCTCATATCAGATCAGGACCACCAGTTCCACATCAGACTAGGGATTGGAGTTCATTAGGAAATTCAAGTCTAGGTACTAGTCATGGATGTAGTGGTCAGACATAGAGTTTTTGATAGCTGCATGGTGGATCATCTTAGGGATCTGAGACAGATTCACAGGGCCCCAATGCATGTCAGACTTTTTCCCTAGAGCAGAACCAGCATGAGTAGGATCTCAGAACCACTATGTATAGAGGTATAATATTGGTTGCCTCAGTTTTAGCTTTGGCACTTTTTGATATATTTTCTTCTGATAACATTATATCTGTGGTTTTTGTGGAGATCCTTGGGCTTTTAATATTCACTTCTATAGTTATCATGATGTTGGACACACCATTGGGGACTAAAACCACATGTTTACTTCAGTGAAAAGAGTTCCATATCAAGGTTTATGGGTGTCATTTGTTATGAAAATTTTATGTATTAGAGATTACAGGAAATAATGTCATTCTCGAAATGGATCGGTTAGTTCAATTCACGATGTTGTCGATTTCTATCAACGTAGGGTAAGTTTCACATCACTAATGGGTGAATGTTTTCTTCATAAGGGAGAATGGGACGTACTACCAAGAAAATATAGACCCAAACATCACGTGTTGAGAGGTGTCACAACCTAGATTTATAGTTCTTATTTGGATGACTAGGGGATATACCAGATGGTCTTTCCTCTAGTGTTCAATCATTTCAGGGATGCCTTTCCAAAATATTTTTAAGTATTTCCACTAGAGTGAGACGTATAATTTTCTATTGATATTGTTCCCGGGGTAGCACCAGTGTTCATTCATCATTATAGGATGGCCACACCAGAGACGTAGGATCTCAAGAAGCAGTTATAGGAGTTACATTAAAAGGGTCTCATCTAACCCATTATTTCTACATGGGGTTCATCTATCCTTGTTGTGAAGAAGGTGGATAGTAACCTTAGACTTTTCTTAGATTATTAGAAGATGAAGTTGTTGATAGTTAAGAACTGATGTCCCTTATTTAGGATTGCTGATCTCTTTGATCATCATTGAGGATCCTGAGAGTTCTCAATGATTGAATTGAGATATGGTTATCACCAGTTGAACGTTAGACAATCAAATATACCACTTACAGTCTTTCAGAGGAGGTATGGTCTATAGAAATATTTGGTTATGGTGTTCAGTCTCATGTACAAGCCAGTAATATTTATGGAACTGAGGAACCGAGTATTCCATCCATACATGAATTCTATAGTGGAAGCCTTTGGAGATAATATCTTGATGTACTCTCACACATGACATAGCCAGCCCATCCATCTTGAGATCATTTTGAGTACAATAAGAGTGCATCAGATATATGCTAATCTTTCAAAATGAAACTTTTTTATGGACCATATTCACTTTTTGGTTCATGTTATCATAGATAAAAGATTTTAAATTGACCCAGAAAAGGTGAGAGCAGTAGTTTCTTAGTAGAAGCTAGAGAGCTTCTTTGAGTTAAAATTTTTTTTGGGGATGGATGTTTACTACTGGAATTTAATATATAAATTTTCGCACATAATAGTACCACTGAAGGGCCTAACTATGATGGGGGATATGTACTTGTGAAAAAATTCTTATGAGTCAGCCATTCAAGAGCTGAAGGAATAGTTCACTTCAACACCGATTGTAGTTTTTCTAAAGACTGGAAAGATTTATAATGTTTACTGTGATGCATCTGATATCAGGCTAGGAGAAGTACTTATGGAAGAGGAAAGATTCATTGTGTATGAGTCTAGGAATTTGAGGCCACATGAGAAGAACTATCTAATGCACAATCTCGAGTTATCTATAGTTGTTCATGCTTTACGTTATTGGAGACATTACCTTTTGGGAGAGGATTTTGTGGTTTACATTGACCACAAAAGTCTAAAGTATATCTTTACTGAGCAAGACCCGAATTTGAGACGACTAAGGTGGGTTTAGTACCTTCAGTCCTTTGACAATGAGCTTCCCTACATGCCTAGGAATGCAAACAAAGTGGATGATGCTTTGAGAATGAGGAATCATATTTATGTCGTTCAAGAGGCAAGTAGTGAGTGGAAGCTTATGGCTATTTTCTCTGAGATGCATTTATTGGTGAACGAAAGATGTGGGAAAACCTTTCTTTCTTCTATAGCTATGCCTTATACTCTTCTATATCGACTTTGAATGAGGAGACCATCATATTATGATGTACTAGTCCTATGGGAGAGTGTTTCAAGAGGGAACCCTAATCCAAGATGGATCATGAGTGAGAATGAGATCATTCACTTTCATGGAAACGTATGGGTTTCAACGACATACGTGATGATATGATGCAAGAATTTCATAAATCAGCATGGGTAGTTCATCTAGGCATCACCATGATGTTTTGAGATTTAAAATATCTGTATTGTTGGCCAGGTATGAAGAGAGATGTTGTTGGTTTTTGATGAGGTGTTCCACCTATCAGAGGGGGAAGGCAGAGCATCAGTGACCCGTAAGGCTTCTATAGTAGTTACCCATTCCTGAGTGGAAGTGGAATGATGTCGAAATGGATTTTGTGATAGGGTTACCAACATTTCATTAAGGGAATTATGTGGTTTGGGTTGTTATCTACGTGATCATGAAGGTGGAACACTTATTACTAATCAAGGAGACCTTTAGTGCTGATGATATGGGAAAGTTGTACATCCAAGAGATTGTACATTTTCATGGGGTTCATAACTCTATCAATTCAGACAGAGAAGCCAAATTTACTTCTCAGGTATGGAAATTACTATATTGGGCTTTGGGTAAATAGGTAAATTTGAGTACATCTTACCATCACCATAATGATTTCAAGTTAAAGCACATGATTCTGGTGGTGAAGGACTTTCTTCGAACAGGTGTCCAAGACTTTTGAGGTTCTTGGGAGAAGCATAAACCATTAATGGAGTTTCCCTACAATAGTAGTTTTTAGGAAACTGTTCAGATGAATCCTTATGAGGCTTTGTATGTCAGGCCATGCCAGTCACCCCTATGTTGGATGGAAGGATAAGAGGAAGCTATGCTAGGATCTTGTCTTGTCTAGGAGACCATAGAGCATGTGGAGTTGATTCATAAGAGGATGGCTACAATACAGTCTCACCAGAAGTCTTATGCAATTTGATAGAGATAACATCTAGAGTTTGAGGTCGGAGATCAGGTTTTCTGACACATCACACCATGTTTTGGACATAAGATGATTAGGAGACATGTAAATATCTCACTAAGATACATTAGGCCATTCCAGGTTTGGGAGAGATTCAGGATAGTTACATATCAGTTACAATTACCTCAAAGGTACCAGGCAATGCATGAGGTCTTCCAAGTTTTTTATATATGATGTTACTTCTCAGACCCATCTCATGTTTTTCGACCTAAGGAGTTTGAGTTGGGGGTGGACATATCATTTATTGAGAATCCAATATGGATTTTTGATCGCACCATGAAGGTTTCCTATGGCTGGTCTGTTCCACTAGGATGGGTGCTATGGTATCACAAGAGAGTACATGATGAGACTTGACAAAGGGAGGCTAATGTGAGATCAGAGTGGTAGGTGGTGTTTGAGAATTATTCTTCGACACATTGTTAGGGAAATTCTGTGGTGAATTTCATTAATGTGGAAAATTTTTACGAACTCAAAACATCTTTTTAGTTATGGATCTTGATTTCGGGTGTTTTTCAGTAATAGGGGTGTTTTTACTAATTTTATAAGTACATTACTTGTACATGGGAGTACACACTGTGTATTGGGTGGCCTCATCTATCCATGTACTGGCTGGGTAATGGCCGAGACATGGTCATGTGAGGTGACATGGAGACCTCCTAAAGTAGGGGCTTGTTGAGGCATGTACATGACATGTACATTTAATGAACACGCTGTGTAATTTTTATTTTATTTGTTAAATTAGACCAGGTTCACATATATTCTCCAAATACATCTTCTTCTAACCTCGTATCATCCATGATCAGCTGAGAGTGCCATTTCTTCTCTGAAACATTGATCCATCATCCTTTCTTAGAATAAAACACCACTAGGTGAGACGGAATCCCATCAGTGATTCCTTCCTTCTTCTAGTGCCTCTCTTCCCAAGTCCCTCTCTTTCTTGAGTTATTCATGGTTGAGCATTTTTGACGTTTCTGTAGATATATGAGGTTATAGGTTGATTAAAAGGCTCATATTCAAATATATCGGTCTTACAATGTCATGGTTGGTGGTTTGTTTACTTTAGTTGTTTTCCTTTGATTATTATATGCCAATGTGAAAATTACCCAAGTTTCAGGTATTTTGGGTTATGGAAATTGAACCCTATTTTATATACCTTAGTTTGAATGTTGGTTTAAGGGCTCTTGAATGTGATATTATGTGAAATTTCATGTTTAAGGAACACCCCAAGGGTGTGTTTACTTGTTTTAATGTTTATGGACATTTGTTCTAGGTTCTCTATGTGCCATACCTTGTTTCCTTACCATGCTTGATAGGATGGAACTGATTGACTTTTGCTGCTTGTTAAATGCTCGTGATATTCCTTGGATTTGTTAATCGATGTAGTATTTGAGATTACTTTGGGCTACTTGATATCGTTTATGAATGATTGAATTTCACTGTGCTAAGAATTTTATTTTTAGTATATTATGAAATATATTTAATTAATAATGTATTAAGGGAACCGAGTATATATCTATTTATTCATTAATACTAATCTAAACAATTCTTGGTGAATTTAACTCATTTTTATATTCCATTTTAATTACATGACCACCAACTCTAGGCTACTAGAGAAAGGGTTGTTACACAACACCATCCTTATTTAATATAATTCCCCAGTATGATTGTGTCTATATTGTGATCCAATGATTTAATGATAGGTGGTTACATAATTCCTTTCAATAAATTGAAACCCTATTCATAAAGATTTGATTGGTTCTAGAATTTTAATTACTTTTAATTTTTATTTAGTCTATTTGATCTTTGATTTGAAAATGTAATTTATAATTGGGGACCTAACCAATTTCAATTTTATAGATTTTTTTGTGGAATTGAGAATATATTTTCTTTATTTTGGAAATTATATTAAAAATTGGAAATACTGTGTATATTATAAATTATTTTTTTATTTATATAATATTTGATGTGGCATAAAATGAAAAAACGATACAATATTTTTTTGAAATGAGAATGTATTATTGGAAAATGAACATTGGAAATTACATTTTAAAATGATTTGAGATTATTGTATTATTCCTTGATTAATTGATGGATTGATTGAGTAAAATATTTTATTATGTATTTAGTAGGAATATGGTATATCACAATATTAATATGATCCCTTATCAATGGACATATTTCAAAAACAGAAAATAACACATGATGGACCTTATTGACCACGGTGGACCCACTAATAGGGTGTAATGTGATTTCCTATAGTGTCTCTCCAAATAGGATGAATATTTTAATGTGAAAAATATCTAGATCTATATTAAAAAGGAAATGAGTGACAATCATATTACTAATAATATAACACACATGGAGTCTCATTTTTATGGTGGGTTCATTTCATGATTATATTACACAAGTCATTGATTTATTGAATTTTTTAAACCATTATAACTAATTGATATTAATTTTTATATGAAATTGATCATTTTATCTTGTTTGGAAGTAGTTAAAAAATATCTTCCAGGCTATCATTATGAATGAATTTTTGGGTATAAATAAAAATATTTGATGTCATACATTATTTTATATAAACTGATAGCAAAAATGGTAATTTATAAGGGTTTTGGTGATGGAAAAGTTTGTGAGACCATTTAAGGATTTATAAATCAAAACTTATATTTAATTTTGGGTGATTATTGAATTTTATAATCTTGGTCTGAAAAAATGAAATCATACAATTTTAGGTGGTGGGTATTCTTGTTCCACTAAATTATGATGTTGTAGTGGTGGCTGATCAAGACATTTCCCTCTTATAACACAGTTGTTAGGAAATTTTTAATTTTTTTCATTTTTTATCATGGGATGATGTTCGTATGAGATGTTTTCTATCTTCCATAATATTTTCCTCATGTTTTTTCCATACATACCCTTTAGGAGTGTTGATAAAATTTACATGTATCTAATATATTCATCTACTTGTGTGGAAAATATATGCCCACATTGAACTTGTATAACACTAGTTGATAATCACTTACCCATGCGGACCGGGAACACCCTTCATAATATACTCGGACAACATAGTTATTAGGGTACTTGGGAATCAAGGGTGGTTCATGACACATGAGATACTATTATATCAAATATCAGTAATTAATGTGTAGATTAATATTATGGGCAATTATGTGGAATTGAAACTGGGGTGGTTATGAATTGTTCACATCAATGATTTTACGAAATTCTTATAGTAATAACATTAATCATGTTTTATGTTTAGATAGTTATTTTTTCTTTATATGATCAGTTATAATTGATGAATTCAATTTGATTCTATTTAATCACTATTCATCCAATATATTAGTGGCACAAACTAATTCCTATAGTACAAGGATGATGTGAGATGATAAATTAATTAATAAAGGAATGGAATTGAATCATGGTATTGATTGTGGACAAAGATATATATGATAATATATCAAGGGTATTAATAATAACATAAACACTTCTCTAAATGAATAAAGTATTGAAATTTGAAATTTGAATAGAGGAAATGATATCTATTAATGGATATGGAATTAATTTAAATGAATCATGATTATTATATTCCTCATGATACATGGACGATAAAAATGTAAGATGAGGATCATATTTGGTTCTATTGGATGTTGAATCGAAGGAAACGTATTTACCCAATTTTTATTTTTGTTGGTTGTGATATATAATGGCTTATTTCATGCACAATGACCACAAAACAGTTGGGAAAATTAATACCAACATTTGGGGGTTTCTATTAATATCCATGATGGTGGGAGTATAGATGGTCAACTAATCCAAATCTATTATAGTCTATCTACACTTATATAATGTGTATATGATGTACTATATTGTATTATAGTGAAATAATATCCTACACTTTGTTGTGATGAGTCCCAATTTACAATAAATTCAGGATTTGTCCATATAGAATTATGGTATTAAACATGCATGTATCTAGATGTTATGGATTTGGATTCCCTTGACTGTGCATGTATGGGTTATACTAGCCATGTTTTTATATGAACATACACATTCTAGAGTGATTTATGGAAAAATATTGCAAATATAGGTGAAGATGATGACAATGATATTTATATGTGGATTGAATCCACCATGAGATATTGAGATGTAAATGTGATTGAGATATGTATGAAATATGCCGAACTGGTCCTATGAATTACATAAATAATGGATGTATATGTTTAGGATGTGTGGCAATGGGCGTGAGGATGGGAAACTAGTGGTTAAGTGGATATTGGTACCCTATATATATATATTTCTTTTATTTGTAATATGGGTTAATTTTATGAATTTCAAGGTTAGTTATCCATGTTGAGGATGGGATACAATCATTTCTTATTCAGATGACGATTTAGTTTCATTTATTAATTAAATGGTCTTCAATGTGATTATTTCTCAATTTTAACAAGTGGATTCTTGGTGTATGAAGATGATAATGAATGTAATTTTCAATTCATATATATATAAATCATTCTCATGCTGTTATAGAATATGCAATGGAAAGTATGGATGTTACTTTCATAGATGTGTTGTTGATCAATTTTTAGGAGTTATTGGATTTCATATTTACTACATTGGGATTAAATTTTTTCCATGTTTTAATTCAGTCATATTAGTGTTGGTTTGAAATTACTTGTAATGATATTAAAACTATAATTTTTCATTAAAAAATGGTTTGTGGTTATATAATTTATATTTTATTACTTAATAAATATAGATGGTACCACCTCCTTAATTTTTGATTAATATAAACTCAGTGAATTCCACAGACATGGGGACCTCTAGATATGGGTTCAGGTGCCATCATCTATCATTCATAATTACTGGCCTATGAGAGTAACCATTGGAGGAAAGGCTCATAGAATCATTAATATAATAACATTTTACTATAATGAATATAAAAATATCATTATCCCTTCATGATTAGTACATAATTGATGGAGTAATAATATAAAATTTAATATATGAAATTTGATGATAATTATATCTATTATATAGAAATCTAGATTTATCTAACACCTTTAGGAATCTTGGGATGTTCATAAGGTAATTAAAAATATATAAAATTTATATTTGGATGTCTGAATATTATTTATTTTCACTTTTTTGATCTATCTTCACAAAATTTTTCTGAATAAAATTTGAGAGTGTGTTCCCATTAATAATTTTTGTGTGTGAAAATATTGTAATTAATTTAAACATTAATAGATATTATCCATATATGTGTTCTATAATATATTTAAATTTATATATAATTTTAGATAATGATGATATATTTGAAATATTATTATCTTAACTAATTTTGAAAAAATTTTGTGGAATTTTACTCACTATCACTTGGCTTAACCCCAATGTTAGACTAATTTTACCATTATCATTTTACTAATTATTTAACTCTTTAAAAATAATTGAAACAATCAGAAATATGAATTGTGGAATAGAAACAAATTATGAAATATATGATCAAAATATTCTATTCCAATTTTCTAGGGATAAGGTTATTATAAATTTATAATGAATTTTTTTTTGATCATTAAGTACCTGATAATTTATTTTTTCAGACTATTAACATATCATGATTTTAATTGAATTATGATAACAATGAAATTTGAATATAAACTCTTTAAAATAACATATACATATATAATATCCAATATATTTGGTCTTCACAACAAATTATAAAAAATATGTTACTTATAAATGGTAATGAATTTGTATCTTTAAAATTTTATATTGATTTCACATCGATTATTTCTACATTGAATAGGAATTTAATATGAAGAGAGTGTGTATAAAAATTTTAAAATTTATAATGAAAATGTTTTATATTCAATATAAACATTTATAAATAATCATATATTTATATTATTTCAATGGAAATATATTATAAATATAACAATAAATAGGTTATAATATTGTAATTCTTCATAACCTAATATTGTATAATGGCCATAATCAAAGACCAGTGGAACCCAAATGTAATTTATAAAAATATCAGATGGCTATAAAAAAATATCCACCACCCAAACACTCTCTCAATTTGTGAAACCAAATTAGTTATTGGACCTCAATCACACATCCTCATATGCATGAGGTTACTGACTAGTAGTAGGGGTGTAATGATTATAGTAAAGAGACTTTACCCAATGTAATTGAATTATAATAAAAACAAATAAATATTATATTAATAGAAATAATAGAAATAGATAAATATAATAGATAATTCCAATGGTGACGGAAACTGACAAGTACAACAGCATAAAAAATAATAAAATAACTAGATGGATTGTATCTAAATATCTAGCAGAATGAAAAATTTAATACTGACAAAACAACACAAGTATGACTTAAAATATCCCAATCTTGATCCCCAAGCCCGTCCCATCTCTAAGATCCAACCCATCCAGTAAGAACAAATCATTAACAAGGGGATTTTCTATTCTATTAATGTAAATCAATGAATTCTTCTCGAGTACTGAATGAAATCTCATATAGGATGTGAAGATAAATCTGTTGGCCATTAACACCATGTCTAAACAAAACCAATCAAATATTAAGTATAAGGACCCATGATTCACATACTTGGATATAGAATATTTTTATATCAACATTCATTTCATTACAATAAAAGTAACTGTAAACCATAATATATTATTTTAATTGAATACATGAAACAAAATCATCTATTTTTCTAAAATATATTCATTATTTACAAAATATATCGTAAAATTTAGTACTCTACAAACAAATACCCTATATTTGACAATTTTTTGTAACATGTTGAATGGGAAGATTATAAAGGGTGAGATAATACATTATGTAGGGGTAAATATTATTGATTTTAATGAATGATCTTATTAAATCATGAATTAAGAATAAGAATTTTTGGTCTTGACCGTAACATTAGATGTTCATACCCAACCTTTCATACATCTCATTCTTGAATTCGGGGATAGAACATTATCATTTTTTTAAATAATGGACCCTTAGGGTGATAAATAATTATAAATCAATATAAATCATCCATGAAACATATGAACATTTCATTAATTTGTTCCATTATCATAAATAGATAAAACAAATCATTTAAAGTGTCAATGTTAACTAAGAAGGCCATAAATATAGTGTATTAGGATTCCCTTGTTTCCCATAGTGGATACGTATAAACCCATTACCCATAGTGGATAATGGCACACATGGTTCCCATAGTAGATCTGGATACTATTTTTTCTCATTATTGATCATTCCCATTGAATTATTTACAATTTTTATCTCAAGAGATATAAATATTCACCAAATTAATTGGATTTAGATATTCATCCCACACGTGACATAATGAAAACCAAATTTATTTAATCCACAATATCATAAACTATCATCATTTAATAACCTTTGATATTAAATGGGTATCATAAAAATTTCATCATATTAAATCATTTGAAAATGATATAGGATGCATAATCATTTCACCATATCCTATACTATGAAAATATGTTGGTTTAATAAGAATAATATCATGGTATAACCTATGGATGAAAAATGAGTTTCATAAACAGCTTATCATCATAAAAAAATCCATTCAAAGAATGAATATGAAGGGTATCTCTGGATTATATCCCCTTAGAGACCCAATATTCGACCTATACAATATTGGAATATTTTCAATATTATTTCTAATGCTAAGCACCAAATCAGCTTATGAATCTAAGGCCTAAATAGCATCAACATGACCATTTTAAAAATATAATTTTTTTTCATATGTGCATAGTTTTTTGTGAAAAGAAAAAAACACCCACCCGGATTCCTGGATTTGATTTTCGAGACTGCCATTGAGTAAGAAACATAGTGTTTACCCTAATCAAGAAATAAAATTTTCCACAGCAGTAGTTTTTGATAGAGATAAGTTTCTGGGACATAATGTGGTGGATTAATAATTAATTTAATTAATTAATTAACCAAAATCTAATAACCCTCCCACACTATTCTCATTGGTACATGAAAAAACCATGAAAAGAACACCCCCCTCTTCTATTATTATCTCATTTGGTGATGAATGGAACCAATGCCAAATCATTGAAAAAATGGTTCATCGATCTCTGTTTCTAAATAAAATCATCTTCCTATAGACAACCAAAAATATACAGACACTGTTCTCCAAAAAATGATTTCGGATTTCTCCCTTGAGGTAGGAAGTTTGGATATTTAGTCCTAATCAAATTCATATATTGTTTTTATAATGTTCTAGATCCATACTACTATTTATTATTATCCCTTTTAGGTAGATCTATGAATTTCATGGTTGAATCAGAAACATCTGGAAATTTTTCATGTATTTACTGATTATATGGCATGTATTATAGAGACACAATCCATGTATCCCTTCATATTCGAGAAGATTATCATTGGGGATTTCATGCCATGTATTGGGTTTACACACTGTGTAGTACTTGAATCCATTTGTATATGGGATATTTCATGGGAAGATGTTTGAAAACACATTTTTGTGTACTAAAACATGAACAAAGTACATGGACATGGGGTTCGATACAAAGACACATGTAAAACAATAGAGGCATGTTCTAGGAGAAGAAGAACACATCGTTTACCTCTTGTACACCCAGTGTACCCTTATATGGTTTGAAAACCATATAGAATTGTTACATGGATAGGTTATCAGGTGAGATCACATGCCTTGTCTGCCCTATTACACACTGTGTATCATACTGGATCCCAATGTGATTTACATCTTTCTGTATATCATTCTTTGGGACATCGATTCAGGAATTTGGGAAGACCATCCTAGGTTTTTTTAATAAATAATGTTATGGGGGAATCTATTTCAGCATACAAGGTACGAGGTTATGTGTTTCAATCGAGAATCTTATGTAGAGACGCTTGAATGATGTTGGACGTTGGAATTGTTCTTGAAGAGATATTATGGGATTGGTACTCCCCTATGGAATCATGGCATGAGTGTCCCTTAATTCTTAGTTTTACTTGATATGGGACTCCTCATTTCGTGAGAAAGGATTCATTTTACTCGCTGTAGTTAATTGGAAAAAGACATGGTTTGGAATAGCCTTTGACTCTCAAGGAATATGTACACTTTCCCCACTTTGATCCCTCATTGTTATGAAACCTAAAACCAGGTGGTCTAGAAAGTGTTAGCCAAATCAGATAGAATAAAGATGTGGCGATTGAGTTCCTTAGACATGTGTGTTTAGGGTATACAAATGGGATTCTAGGAATATTAAATGAAATTTCAAAACTGCTTGTACTCCACTAATGGTTTAGGGTGTGGGTTCACCATATCTTTCATAAATACAGACAATGGTCCCCTTTTGTGACATGGTTCTGTCCCGCCATACTTATTGGCCAGATAAAGTAGGAACTCCCCTATTGGAATAGGGTGTAGGCCCTATATCCCTGGAGTTAGTGTTACCATGCTGTGTTAGGGTGGGGTTTCACCTTATGTGATGTATTGGTAAAGTTGGTTATCCTCTACCCGGATAGGGTCCAGATCCCCTATCATTGAAGTTAGAACTCCCCTTTCATTCCAGGGTGTGATTCCTCCATACATGATGTTCTGACTGAGTAATTACTCTCATGTAATGTTGTGGATTAGTTCCACTAGCCTAGGATTTGTACACCACTATCTTACAAGGGTGTGGGTCCCCCATGGTAAACTAGATGGCAAAGTCAGTACTACCCTATTTCACCAGGGTGAAGGTCCTCTTGCCACAAAGTGGTACTCCCCTACCAGGTTTGTGTGTGGGTCCTCAATCTATAGAGTTGGTAATCCCATGTCATATAATGGTGTGGGTACTCAATTATCTATGTAGTACTCCCCTATTGTTCTAGGGTGTGGGTCCTTATCTATAAAGTATCACTCCACCATCTATGAGTTGTAGCCGGGATAAGGTACTCTATCAGAGTTGGAGATCCCATGATCTTTGGATATAATACAAATGAGTAGAACCCACCTATCAAGTAGCCCGATAACTGGGAAAGAGTTAGTTCCCATTAATTGACTGAGGTGTATGGAAATATATACAAGAGAGACATAGGATTCACTGGTTAGTTAGGAGAAATACTCCCTTGAATTTTGGAAAGTGGAGCGTCACAATTCCCACCTTTCTCTCTTGTTAGCGAAAATTCACTTAGGAAATAGGATGGATCGGTTCTCCCTCAAAAATGTGTTTTGGTGAGGAGAAGGCCTCTAAATTTGAGGTCTTTTTCCTTGTGAAGGGTGTAGGATAGCAATGGAAGATTCTATGGTGCTACAGACTAGAGATGGACAATAGTTTATTCTCGATGTATCAAGTTCTCAAATGCATATCTTTCAGAATGATATAGTTGTTTCTAATTGAGTGTATCTTTCAGACAAGTGATATTTTGGATATAAGGGCTCATGTTGTGTTTTCTCCAAGTATTTTGTTTACTTTTAGTGACTATAATATAATATTATTTTCATTTATGATGTCAAAACACTAAGATACATGGAGTATGTTATGATTATATCTAGGTGATGTCTAGGATCCCTTGCGGTGTTATCACATTTTGGGATGAAACCCATTAGGGACTAAGTATACTGACCAAATTGGTTCCCATACCTTACCTCTTGTTACTCTACTTCGAAATAATGTGTAGAAGTTTGGGGTATTCCCCATTTATTTTGTGTTTATTTTGTAATGGTTCACAAGTCAAATATCATAATATAGGAGGAAAATACTGAATGATAAGTTCAACATCTCACCGTATTGAGCTCCCTGTGTTTTGGGGAGTTTACATTCACTCTCTTGTGGGGATAAGATGTTGGATGTAGTATTTTCCTCACACTATTTTTAGTGATTTTAATTAACATAGATGACTAGTCATGTACAACTAAGGATTATTCAAGATGGAGTTTCTCTCTCAATGCGATTCCTCATGGCTTGGTTGAGTGGACTATTACCTTTAGTCGCCCAATTTTCATTTTTTATTTGGGTGCTTCTACTAATTATTCTTATACTCAACCTTTTATGGGATTTTCCCACACACTTTTTATATATTGTGAAGAGTAAAAATCTTTTGAAGGAGTCCACGAAGGACCCAAGTAGGGAAGATGTTAGCAAGATATATCAATATATGTGTTTAATTTAGTTGGGTCAAGAAGCTTTTTGGTACATACTTTTGGCAGTGATGTCCTCCTTTTGAGCATTTTGGGAACTCTTGCTATCTCATTTTGGTGGGAACATATCTATACTTCTTTTTACTTCAGTGCTTATAAGATACTCTTTTTTGGGATATATGTATGAATGCATTACATTTTCAAGTTTTAATATCTCTCCAATACTGTATTGATGTGTTTTAGTCGCATGTGTATAGGTACATCAGGAAAAGCCCACAAAGAGTTCAATTATTCCTCCAATTCTTGTCACAAACCCCTAGCTTATTGAGGCGGGATTGGGGTGCTAATGGCTCGATCCCCATCAGGCTGGGTCATGAAAGAGTGGTAATAGAGAAATTTATTTCATTGGGATGTTTCTCAGAATTTCCCTATAAAAGGTTATAGTTGGGATATATAGAGACATTGTTAGGAAGTTTTGAGTTCGGATAATAGGCTATAAAATCCAGTGATTTTTAAATAAATGTAGTGTCTATTCACTAGGGCTCTGATAACATTCTATTTGACTTGGAACATTAGAATCAAATTTGTAGGAAAAAATAATCATACATGCATCTTATAAGAAAAGGATTTTTGTTTTTCTTTTCCTTCTTGAGTAATCTCCATAGATATAGCCTTTTACAATGGAATTCCTTGAATCTATTTCATGATTTACTCTATGATGAAATCCTTATAGGATTATATAGTGTGATCATTATAAAAATCTTCCGTGTGATGAGCCTTCATTGTAGGGAACTTATTCTGAGGCATTACCTCTAGGTAGTCTATGGGTAGAGCCACCACCTCTTAACCATGTAACATTACTCATACTCTCATTAGAATTAGAGGGCAGTGAGACATTTATAGGACTTAAGTTACATCCCCATGGTGCTAAAGGCAAAGAATAAAGATCAAAGGGATTTAATACATGTGGGGGATGATTTCCCAATTGAGTATTAAAAGGCTTACCAAATAAATTAAAACAAAAAAATATATGATGCAAGATAGGAATGAACAAAAATCAACATTTCATTTATTAGAACCATACTAAAATCAAGTACCACCATGGAAGACTATAATAACAAATTAAAAAGTGGAAGAAAATCAAACAAGTAACAATGAAAACAAGAAAAATCAATGCTCCATGAGCTCAATTCCCCAACCTCATTAAACATCCCAGGTATCACGAATTAGTCCTAAGGACGTGTGATACATTACATTTTTCAATGCCCCAGAAAATGACATATGCAAAAACACCAAAGTTCCAATGTAGGGGTGAGTACTAAAATTTAGTAGATTTTCCCCCATTGACTTCCATATTCCCAACACATGGATAGATTTTTCAAAACATTTATATAAAGAATATTATACAAAATAATTTCTAAAGAAGATAATAACCAAATATTAACAACATATAAAAAACATATAACCAAATAGATAAATATTCTAAAATAGTTCATAACCAAATATAAATAAGTACTATATCAACCAAATTTTGAGAAAAATATATATTAAATAAAATAACCAAACCATGATTTCAAACCATTAGAATAGTTCCATTTGGCATAACCAAACCATTAAACATATTCACACTACCAACCATGTATTCTTTGTTACGACAGTTCATTACTCAGGAGAGGTCTCTTGTCGATATTCCAAGTCATCACAAGGTAAATATACCTATTCTTCCATTACAACTTTGGAACCAAGCACGAGGTTATACATCAAAAAATCATTGAAAATGAAATATAGACACACACACACACACACACCATGTTTTCCCAAAAACCATGACAATATAAACATTCTAAAACCATATCAATAAAGCCATATTTTAATTGAAACCCCCTTTCACCAAAAATAAATTTTAAAACACATTCAAAAATAGGTTTTAAAATCACAAATTTTAAATCATGAAATAAAATCCATGTGCATAATAATTCACCAAAATTCCAAAAGTTCACCAAAATCCATAAATCATCAATAAAGATGATTTATATAATGATTACACTATGAATTAAAAATTAATTTACATTAGGTAAATCAATTTGAAACTAATCCAATCAATTAGATAATGGTTTGAGTGTGAAATCACCTACCAGGAGAGTTTTTTTCGAAAAACTTTAATGACATGAAAACATCATAAAACTGGGTCTGATATCTACAAACCTGCATTAAATCTCTTACCCAATCATAAAAAAACCCAAATTTGAACTTATAATATATCCATAACCTTATATCTACCTAAATTAGGTGAATATATAAGAAATTTATTGGAAGATCAATGCAGATCTAAGAAAACACAACAATAATGATGAAGAACAAAGCCTTATTGCAAAAATTAAGCTTCAATGGACAATGTGATGGTTCTAGAGTCTTTATATTTTCATTGGAGAGCTTATATAACAATTTAGGCACCAAATTATTATGTTAGGATGGAATATGATGAAAAATGAGTGTGTTAAAGGGTAAAATGTGTGAGATCTAGTTTTTAAGGATTTAACATTTCCCAATAATACAGTTTTTTCACACAGTCAGGAAAACTATGTGCTAACTGTGCTACTGCTTCAATATTAGGAAAGACATTATGTAAATGGATTACACAACATAGAAACCAAGAACCAACAATTCCATCATTCTCTATCAAACATTTTCTACACACTACATGGTTTCTCCTAGGTTTCTGCATTGTTTCGATAATTTTTTCACAACTTGTGTGCCTCACATTTAGCTCATGTCTCGCATTTCATAGTTTCCTTCATGTGTTTCATGTTTTCTATAAACCATTTCCCACCCATATAATGGTATAAAATATCCAAAAATACATTAACAGTTCCTCAAACTCTACTAATCTTCACCCATTTACTTGATATTCCAAAAAGTATAATGAAAGGGTTACATACCAAAAATTGAGGATTCTACAATCTCCCCACCATTGGTCATTCAATCCCCTGAATGTAGAAGACGATTTTAATTGTGAATGAGTTCTGACCATTTACCTTTTATTTCCTTCATGCACTCCAACGTCTCTTCTGAAATCTGACTATATTTCAACAAAACCCACACTTGGCCAATGATTTTTTATGGAAGTTTTTTTCTTCCCAATCCACAATCTTAACTATTATATGTACCAAAGAAGCATTCAAATATAGGTAAACATGATCCCATTTTATCACATGGTATGGATTAGGCTAATACATTTTCAACTATGATAAATCAATCACATTATTAATCATACAAAACTATGGTGCCAATGCCAACTGATATCCCACCTTTCCCACGTGTTCCATTATCTCAAAAGGGAATATGTATCGAGGAGATACAATTCCATTCTTCCCAAAATTATGATTTCTATGATTTTGATAGATTCTCAAGAACACCTGATCAGTCACCATGAATGAAAACGGTCATCAATGATGATCTACATTTGAGTTTTAAAACACTAAGCCATATTCATCATTTTTCTGATCAAATGATTCATCTCTATTTTTTCCTGAACAAGGCTCGAACAAATTAGTGGAGTCTCTCCTTTTTCAACACAAAAAATTAGATAAAATCAAGGAAACACAAATAATGACATAAATGAAGCCCCATGTATATACAAACTCCACAAAATTCACATGATCTTCCCCTAAGCCACTAACATATATTACACAAGCCTGGATAATGTCTTCCAATGTTTGTATCATCATTTTATATTTCTCGTCAATATGAGGATAACACCCCATAATCATAGTAAACTATTTATAGGGTATTCTAAAAGAATTTCTTGAAATTAGGGGTAAATAATATATATATATATAATATGATCAAAACTGGAACATGTCTTCCAATGATTTATTTTCTTAACATTCAGAAAATTTAAGCACCTCAAAACTAACTCTTCCACATTCAATTTCATGTCAATCAAAAAAATTGTGATTTTAATTCCATATACATCCTCCCTATAACTAGTTTAACGTACCACCTTGAAAGGTGGTAACAATGAAGAATTTGTTCCCAATAATCCCTAGATACAGTCACCTAATTCCAGAACCACATATCTAATTCCTCATCCAGCTTCCATCCATCAATGGTCTCCCCACCATTGTGTTTTGAAAACATAGCTAAGCATTTCTCATCAGATGTTGGTGCCACTTTAATAATCATGACCAAATCCAGAAACATCAAAATGTATAATAAAACCACAAAATCAATTCAGATTTCACATTCCTCATGATTTCCAGCTAGTACTGAACTCTCCTTCCACTCATTTGAAGTTAATTTTTCCAAATCAATGTACAATTTTCTGCTTAATGAATCTACAACCGTTTTTCCTTTTACTGGTGTATATGACAACTCAATGTCAACTTTATCGATATAAACCATCAATATTATTTTCACAAATTCAAATCATGTTGTGAGAAAATATGTTTCATGAACTTTTGATCCATGAAGACAATTAAATTCTCTCCAAAGAGAAAATAATGTCACATTTTTAAGGAATGTACAATTTCAACAAAGACCAAATAATGTGTCAGGTAGTTTTTATCATGAAATAATAATTATTATGACTCATTAGAAACAACACAGTCTCCATTCATGACAATACTTCACACTCGTGTTCCCAAAGAATCAAAATACAACACATACCCCTATAATGATTATGAAAAAATTAATATCGTTGTGAATGTGAGGTGAAATTTCATGTCTTGAAAAGTTTTTCGAAATTCCTCAATCCATTAGAATGGAATATTAATCTTTTTGAAGGACTTCATAGGTGTATATTGTCATGATAACTCACAAAAAAATTTATTATTAATGACTAGATAGATCTATAATACATCATATCTCAAATTCATTCTTCGGTTGTTACAAAGAGATAACAAATATTATCTTCTCTAGATCCATGGAAACACCTCTTTCAGAAATTACATATCCATGAGAACATACTTCTTATTTCAAAAAATCAAACCTTGATAATTTTACGTGCAAGTGATGGTCACATAAGATTTCCAATGATGCTTTTATGTGTCTCTCAAGATCATCCCGTGTCGTTGAATACAAAAATATATCATCCAAAACACCATTATAAAATAATCTAGTTATCACTGAAATATTTGATTCATCAATTCCATAAGTACTGAAGGTAAATTTGTATGACCAAAAGGAATTTATCACACATTTATAATGGAAATATCATCATCTAAAATCTTTCTCCAGAATATTGTCTTTCAGAACTCTGAATTGGTGATATCCAATTGAATTACAATTTTAGAGAACCACTGTTCTACACTAAATTGTTTGAACTGTTCATCAAGGAATATATGGGGATACCTATTCATTAACTTATATTGGTTACACTCATGGTAATCATCATATAGCCTTAGTATTCCTTCTAATTCCTTGAGGAAAAAGACCGGTGCTTCCCATAATGTTGTTCTAAGATGAATGAATCCACTTATTTCTAGATCTTCCATATACACTTTCATATACTTTAATTCAATTGGCACCATTCGATACGATAGAAGTGAGATAGTACTGGTACTCAAGAGGATATAAATATTAAAATAAACATCACTTATGGGTGGAAACCCTAATAAATTTTCAAGAAACACATTAGTGAACTGGTCAAACACCACTATAAAACCAGTACTATCAATATCTTCCATATATTCCAAAGATAAATCCACCAAATGTAAAGATATGGTTCCAACTACTTGTTCCATGAACCCCATTGCACCAATATTTATAACTACATATTTTTTTAATGTGTTTCTTGACACCATACTCATTCACAAAACTAACTATTTTTCTATAACAGTCAATGTGATTCTTGAAAATTTTCAACCAATCCATACAAAGGATTACATTGTTGATATCCATATCAAAAAATAGAGAAATATCATTTCATCTAATCTCCCTCAACTATTATAGATAATTCTCTACACAGGAAGGCTCGACATTCTATATACCTAAGAAGAGTTATATATTTTATTATAGAATGCATTGTCTAATGTTTTAAATGTATAAGATCAATGGCATGAGAATCAATGAAGGATTTCAATGCACCAGTATCAAGAAAACACTTGTATAAGGGTAGAATTCAAAATAATCACACCTCTCACCAATAATGGTCTAGCCTGATCATCCACAATCACCTTCTCATTTTATATATAACTATTTTTTTTCCAAACATTTAACCTTCATTACATTTTGATATTTCCCTTGATGGTGAGTCATGGTATTCTTGGATTCACCATGGATAGCTTTTATATACTTGCGAGTTTGATTTTACAGCCCTCACCCCATTGATAAATAAGATGTCTGTGACAACAGAGAAGTGTCCCGAGCACCTGAACTCATAGCACAACAAAAATTGAACTTAAGATGTACCCGATTTTTGTAATTGTTTCATGCTATTGTTGGTGTTTTACAATCTCACTTCATGTGGTCAAAATAATCAAATTGCAAACCTGAATCTTTTTTCTGGTTTCTCAAAGGAAGAGTCACTGATCCCACTGTATAGTTATGATTCGCACTCCCAACATGGAAGTAGGTGTCCCTCCTTATCTTTCTCATAGAATTTGAGTTCCTTCTGTCTCTCATGGGTATCACTATACTTCCTCCTACCAAGGCTCCATTGATGTCCCTTTCTTCTATTTTCACTCTACTGAACATCTCTTTAATGTAAGTAATACACAACACAATAATCCTTGAGTGAATATCCTATATCAGCCCAAATTCAATTATGTGTGCCTTCAAGGAAACACTAGAAGCAACTTCGGGTAAAAAGTGCACTAAATTCTTGAATTTGATACATATATGGTGATACTGATATTTTATGGCTTGATGATGTAGAAATCAACCATTCATTGGATCCTGGACATTTGAGGATTGATTTTTTTTTTGTCAAAAAATTCTTAAAAATCCTCTAACTAAGGCCTTTATCCACATTAGAATTCTCATATAGATCCAAAAAATGGTGTTAAAGATGCTAGAGTATATACATAGCCAACGGGACATTCAAATCAGCTATTGTGCTGATGAAATCAAATATACAATTCTTCTTTTATAGCCACAAATCAGACTTTTATAGTTCAGAATCATCCAAGAATTTGGGTAGATTATGCTTCTGGAACATGAATAAATGATCCACATGTCATTGAACATCTCTCTGATTCCATGTTTTCACATCCTAAAATAGCTGGACCATACTCTGAACTAGCTATTGGTTCACCTGCGTCTTATGTGAAACCACATTATCCATAGCATGTTCTGGATAGTTTCCCTGATGCATATCAGCTCATATTTTTTAAACAAATAATAATGTTCTTATATCACACTCCCTTACAACTGAATGATTAGATTTTAAAATTATATCACATAAACTATCTGAACATAATTTACCAAAATCAATATTTTTAATGATTGGATGTTTTTTTAATAAATATATTCTTGTTTTTGTAAATAAAACCATTTACAAAATACACTAACTTTGATCATTTAAAAGTAATGTGTTTGAAATTTTTTTTGAAATATTTCAAAAAAAAATCCACACAATTGCACAAAATCATATATCATCACTCATAATGACATCTATAATCCTAGTGGTTTGTTATTATTTTAATACATTTCATTCCCATATAATTTGTTAAACCCTGTATAATGAGATTTCAAATCCAATAAGTTTCTATCTAAATCCTTTATACCCAACACCATGGTAACATGATTTTTAGTATAAAAAGGTTAGCTAGTTATTTTTTTCTCTATATTCCAAGTTCCAAAAATCGTACTCATTTCTATGATCCTAACTCAAGAAATAGAACAAAATGAATTAATCATCAAGATTGATAGAAGTGATGGCTACATGTTCCAATAGGAAAAGAAAAAGATGATACCATTTATCTCAAACTAACTATTTGAATGAACAAAATGAAAACATTCATAACATAAGATACCAATACTTATCGTTGGCTTGAGAAGGAGGAAGGATTATACTTTTCCTTAAGTGACACCCCTAGGAACCAATGGATGACAATAAATATTGATGGGCTTAAATAATTGTGGGGGACATATTTTCTGTTGAGATTAAAGAAAAAATCCAAAAAAATTTAACCCAATGAAACCACCATATGATGCATGATAGAAATGAAAGAAAACAAAAAATTTCATCTATCAAACAAAAAGTAAAATCTTTTACCATATCATAAGAATAAAATAAAAATGTAAATAGAGGAATACAAGCTAAAAATTCACAAAGATAACCACAAAACTCCATGCTCTATAAGATCCATGCTCCAACATCATCAAACTACCCAAGTATCAGGAAGTAGTGCTAAATATGTGTGATACATTACCTTTTCCGATGTCGTAGTAAATGACATATGAATAATCACCAAATATCCAATGAAGGGGAGAGTACTAAAACTCAATAGGTTTTCTCTAATGAATTCCATACTTAAAACACTAGGATAAATGAATTATCAATATGTATGAAAAAGTGTTTCTATAAAACATCTTCTAAAACTATTTATAAAAACATTAAATAACTTATAATAGAGTTTATTATCAAATTTAAAAAACATAATTTTTTTATAAATAAGTATAAACAAGTTTTTTATCAGCTATTTTATCAAAAATATATATTTTCAATAAAATAACAAACCATGCTTTAAAAAAACATCACAACTTCCATTTTTCATAACCAATTCATTCCACACATTCACACTACCAACGATGCATGCTTCATTAAGACAGTTCCATACCCTAGAGAAATCTCTTTACGATCTAGAATACTATCACAACTTAAATATATCTCATGTTCTATTACACCTTTCCCACCAACAATAAGGTAATAATTCAACCTATCCTTGTAAATTCAACATGAACACTCACACCATGTATCCCCAATACCATTCCAAAATCATTTAAATAAGTCCATCATTTTATTGAAATTCTATTTTCCCAATAATCCATTCGAAAAATCCTGTAATACCGTGTTTTGAAATAACCTCTTTGAAATCACAAAAGGAAATAACATTTCACATAAATTAACCAAAATTCATCAATTTAACCAAAAACCATAAATTATTACTAAAGAGGATTTATATAATTATTAACCCAAGATTAAACATTAATTTTTAGTATATTAAATTTTTTTAAACTAATCTATTCAATTAAATGATGATTATTTGAGAGTGAAGCCACAAACCTAGAGATTTTTGGAAGAAATGATAAATGAAAAAAAAATAACAAAACTAGGTTGAATCTCCACTAGCCCTCCATAGATCTCTTCCCCTATAATAAAAACCCCATGAACTTATTTAACATCAAAATACATATATCTACACACATCGAGAATAGATATAACGAACCACAAATTAGGGTGGAGTAGATTTAATAAAATACATCAACAACGATGATGTATGAATCTATACTACAAGAATTGGGCTTCAACGAACTAAGGGATGGCTTCAAATCACTTCGAATTAACATGGGAGAGGTTATCCATCATTTTATATACCAAAATTCATTGTTAGGGATATATAGAAGAAACAATATGTGGCTTAATGGTAAAATGACTGAGATGTACCTTTTTAGTATCTTACTTTGGCCCTACACATGGCTTTATTGCACGATTAAGAAAACCATGTGCTAACTGTGGTCCCACTTCTATAATAAGAAATACCACAAAATTTTGGTTCACATGGATTCAAAAAACCACACCGTCCATTACAAATCACTATGTCCAACATTTTAACCACACTAAATGATTTCTCTCATACTTCCTCATGGGTTGGATAAAATGTACACAACCCATGCACCTCACCTTTTCCTCTGTATCTCTTTGCTCAGTTTCTTTAAAAGTGTTTCATGGTTGTTATTAAATTTTCACCACCCATGAACCGATATATAAATACCCATTCCATTTAATGTTCTCCAAAATCTCCCAAAAATCACCCATATACTTTATATTCATAATCATACAAAAATGATCACATAACAGAAACTGTTTGGTGCTACAGAGCACTAGGTTTCACCAGCAATCCTGGCCAAGGATGCATATAGGAAGTGTGAAATACATGATAACCATAGATAGCGACCTCTGAGGTACCAAGGTAACCAATATCCATATGCATTTTAGGATTGAGTCAGGTTATTCATGTGAGTTTTTCCCTTAGTAAGGATACCTCCAGATTTTATAGTGGACCTAGTGTCAACCTTCTACTAGGTTCAACCCAGAGATGGTGGAGTTTATTTAGGAGACACAAAATTGGTTATAGTTTGAGTGACACCTTAGTTAAGAGTTCTACCATATCACATTGAGATCAGTGCATATCCATGAGTTGTTGCTACTTCGACAGGGTAACATGAAATTGGATGATTTTTCCAGGAGGATCACACACATATTTCTATACTCCATTGATATAATTTGTGATCCATTTTTAAAGAATGTAACATCAAGACAATAATGAACTAGTAAATCTTGGTTTGTGTGATTGATGTATGTATTTCCACCAACGTGGGAGAGCTAGAGTGGGATATGGTAGTAGATAGATTCTGGTCAGAGGAACAGGCGGATGTGACAAAAGGTGGTTGCCATAAGGATGAGGCATATGGGATATCTTGCAAATGATAGTTTCCTATATAGTATCTTAAGAGTCATACACATGCCCATACATTGGTACGTGGTTCTATAGGGCATGAGCAACACCAATGAGTGTGTCAATCATCAGCTAGGTGGCGTTATTCTTGTGACAGTTGGGGACATCATTCTAGAGATTTTCTGACCTGCTGTGATACTGAGAGTTGGTCAACTGACATGATTCCCTAGTGGAGGTAGTTCTTGGATCAGGTTGTTCCATGAGATAGAATATGTGGTTCAGTATCTTGGATATCAGAATGATTAGGTCTATGAAAGGCTTATGGAGTAGGGGGATGTGTCTGAGGAAAACTGTTTCCCAGAGAGGCCTTCGATAAGAATCTATGAGGATAATTAGAGGCATTCCTTGTGTCCATTGTACATTTTTTTAATATAAATTTTTGTTCAAACACTTTTTAATCCACTTATTTCTTGTGTACTATACTTGGGTGACTTGGGTGTCGATAGAACATTGTGTTGGTGCTGATTGAAAAAGCATCGAATTCAAGGGAAGGAGAGATCCAAACACCCCCCAATTACATTTTATTTTGATGTGGATAAAACCATGTAGGTGAGTCAATTCTACCCAAAGTGGAAAATATTTAGGTGTGATGGATGATTCTCTATGACATGTTTTATATAGAAGGTTGTGTTGTAGAGAGGTTTTATTAGAATTTTTATGTAGTCGTAGAGATATAACCTATGATATTTCTGTAGTATGGATTGGTTTCCTACCATATGTACATATTTTGGATACCACTACTGGGTGTGGAAATGTTACTAATTTTTCTTAATCTCTTTTAAATAGGGTAAATTACATGGTAGGTATGATACATTCATTTTGTGTCAAGCTTCTCTAGGTGGGATGAGTCTACCCTTATCTCTTGTCCTTTGGTAACATCATGCGATATGTGTCAACCACAAATGAAAGAAACATTATGAGGTCATGAGATAGTTAATATATGGGTGGATACAAACTCTGGGGATTCTTCAACTTCTGTGTTAGGTTAGTGAGGTGGTGTACTAATAGACCACATGACTACAGATAGTCTATGATGCATGGTTCTTTCTCAGCTGTTGTAGTTGAGGAGGCATGTTCCCATTTTATCACGATGCCATCTTGGAAAAAGTTAGATGGATCAGTTTTTTGGCCTTGGTGTTTTCCATTAGTGTGTCCTTGAATGTATGATGGGAAAACATAGAGATCATTCTAGCATGAGCATCCAAGTACCGGACCTCAATTTCTTATATTTGTATGTAACATTTATCTTTTTGTAGATAAAAATCCTCGATGGTGGTAACGATCTAGATACATGGGTATTGAAATGTATGACATTATTATACTTTCAGTAATATTTTTAAATCTAGGAACTGAATCAGAATATTAATTCGGTCCTCGAAGATCCTTGACCTGGTGATTATAAAAGTATAAAATATATTTTCTCCATGCATCCAATTTATCTTGAAAAGTGAAATAACTCCCTCCTAAAGTCTCGGATCAGATTTTTGAGGACATGGTGTAGTTTGAATCATATGTTTACCCTAGGTGTGACATAAAATTATCTGCTTCTGATGTATTTTATGGAGGTGTGTTGGCCTATCGTTAAATGGTGGACTAATTAATAAATTAATTAAATAATTAACCTAAACATAATAACCCTCCCACCACCTTTCTCATTGTTGAGTGAAACAACCATGCATAGATAACCCATCCTATTCTCCACTTCTCCCCTTTGGAGATGAAGGAAAATATTGATGAATCATTGAAACAATGTGTCATAGATCTCTATTTCGAAGGAAGATCAACATCTGATGGAGAATGAATATTATATGGGCAGGATTATTCAACTGATGCTTCAGCGTTTCACCCTCTAGGTATGTCGGTTTTTACTCCCATTACATTTCTATTACATTTTATATAATGTTTTAGAGCCATATTGAAATTTCTTATGATCCCTCCTAGGTTGATATATGAATTTTTTGGTTGAATTATGCGAATTCGGATTTTTTAAGGTAATTCCCTACTATAATTACCATCTACATGGCGTGTAGTATTGAGACACATGCTGAGTAGCCCCTCTTGTTTAGGGAATATGATCTTTGGGTACTAAATGACATGTAATAGAGTTACATGCTGTGTAGTACCCCAATACATGTGGCTAGGGGATATGGATTGGAAAAAATGTTGAAAAAACATGGTTGTGTACTTACTCACAACCAACGTACATAGACACGGGGTCTGGTACACAGACAAGGGTTAAACAACCTGACTAGGGGCCAAGTGAAGTAGAACATTTCATATACCACCTATACATTGAAAGTACCCCAACATGGTATGTTAACTATGTAGTTGGGATACACAGCTAGGGTCTTGGGGGGTCTCACACGTTGTGGGTTCCTCATTGCATGCCATGTTCTCCTAGTAGATCTCTATGAGATCTTCCACCTCCATTATCTATATCTATATGACTTTGATTCCAAATTTTTAGTAACTTATCATGTGTTTTTTCAATAAAGATAATGATTGTGGAATATATTTCAGAATATGATGTACAATGTGGCACGTTTTGATCAACATTATTCTGTAGTGGTGCTTTACCGATTCTATAGATCAGTAGTATTCATGAAGAGAGACGCTCAGACTGTTACTCCCCCATGGAATTAGGGCGCAAGATTCTATTATATATTTTTCTTTTTTGGAGACCAGAATCCCCACATTATGAGTGTGAAGTCATTTACCTCTGGTTTGTTGATTGGTATAAGATGTTTTTTTGAATAACCTTTAACAAAAATAGAATAGGATCACAATCCCCACTTAGATGCTTCCTTGTGATTCGACCTAAAACTATGTGGGTGAGATAGTGCCATCAAAATTGGATAGTATAAATGTGTGGTGAATATGTTCCTTAGACATGTGTGTTCAGGGTAGACACATGAGATGATGGTCATCATTGATGGACTTTTGAAACTATTGGTACTCAACTATTTGTTTAGGGAACGACTTCCCCATTTCATTTGTAAAGATGCATTGTGGTCTCGTACTGTACTAGGGTGAGATACCACCAAACGTGTTGGATAGAAAGGATATGAACATCCATGTTGGACTATGGTATGGGACCTATATACGTGGAGTCAATACTCCCCAGTTGTGTGAGATCACTGGTCCTCCATATGTGGTGTATTGGTAACATGAGTGCTCTTTTACCGAGATAGGGTACAGTTCCTCTATCTTTGGATTCATAACTCCCTAGTCGTTCTAGGGTGTAGTTTCTTTATATATAATGTTTTGTCAGAGTCATTACACCTCTTCCATGTGAGGGAGAGAGTTATATTTCCCTATGTTAGTACTCCCCTATCGTACTAGGTTGTGGGTCCCCCATGCTAAACTAAATGGAAGAGTTGGTACTTCCTTATCATATAAGGTTTTAGGTCCTCTAGCCATAGATTGGTACTCTCTTACTGTGTTATGGTCCATGTCCTCAATCGATTTAGTTAGAACTCCCCTATCATACCATAGTGTGGGTGATCCTTTTTTTGTGTAGTACCCCCATATTATTCCTGGATACGGGTCCTCAACTACAGAGTAACTGTCCCCTCATCTCCAAGATGAAGGAGGGATCATGTCCTCCATTGGAGTTATATATCCCTTTGTGTTTGTGTATAGTAACGAGGAGCAGGACCCTACACTCGACAACCATTATATATGGTAAGGAGTTAGTTTTCCATCAATGGATTTAGGTTTCAGCTTCTCTATATAAGAGTCTCAAAGGTTTTAGAGGTTATATAGAAGTTATACTCCCTCGACCACATGCATGTGGGTAGGAATTGGTCCCTCTATTCTCTCTCATTAATGGGAATTCATGATATGCATTGTATAGGAATCTTCTCCCTCAAATATGAGAAATATTGAGGGTCAGGGCTCTTCATTTGGGTTTCTTTATGATTTCATAGGGATAATGTTAGTGATGGAAGATCCTCTGCTGCTGGGGACTAGAGGTGGAATGTTTATGGTGTCCCTGATGGAGCAGTTTTTCAAAAACGTACCATTAAGAATGATATAGTTGTTCCCAATGGAGTGTTTACCTCAAAAGGATGCCATTTGGGATGATAGAGCTTAGGGAGTGTGTGCACATAGTTTTGTGATTACTTTTAGTTCCATAAATATAATCATATTTCTAGATATGAGGTCCGAACCTCATGAGAATTATAGTCTGATATGATTATATTAGGGTGACGACTCATAGCCCTGGAATTATTGTCACATTCTTGGTTGAAACCCCTAGAGGACTAAGTAAACATTCCACTTTAGTACCCATGCATTACCTTTGTTTACTCTATTTCCATGGGAGGTGATGAAAATCCTGGAATTCCACATACTTTATTTGTTTAGATACTCAAAGTTGGATAACTCCACTATCCTACTACAGGAACCAGAGACTTGATGATAATTTCATCTTCTCACCATGTCAATCTCCTTTTATATGGAAGATTTTACATTCACTATATTGTTAGGATGATGTGTGGGGAATTGTTTTTTATATTAAATTTTACTTTGTATTTTCATTAACATATCTGACTAGTCATGTAAAACTAAAGATGGTTTGAGATGGCGTTTCTCTCTCGATGGGGTTTCCTCTATAAAGGTCTAGTGGATTGTTGGATTTTAATTGCTCTATATTCTTTTGTGTTTTTAGGGGTGACTACTATATTCATATACTCACCCCTAGATGGGCATTTAATGCATATGTTTTGTGTGTTGTGAAGTATAAAAACATTTAAATAGAGTCCACAAAGGACCAAAGGTAGGCATATTCTAGGGGGTAGATCGATCGAGCTATTTATCGGCCTAGGCCGAGGAATGATAAGGAAGTTTAGTTATCGGCCTAGCAGAGATCCCCTTTTTCTGAGTAGGTAAAATGATTTTGTAGTCTTATTTTGGTCAATGTGTGTTTTCTCTTTTTTACTTCATTACTTCTATTGTTCTTTAGTTTGTGATATATGTACGCATGAATTTTAGTTTCCTCTTTTTTATATCTCTTCACTATCTCATTGAGGTGTATTTGGGTGTGTTCATACAGGTACTTCTAGAAAAGTATTTATTGAGTTTATTTATTCCTTTTGTGGTTGTCTCACACCCCGAGATTATGGATGAGGGATAAGAGATGTTGCAGATCAAGACATATTTTTTGGTTCATGAATGTCCCCAACAAGGCATAGGTAGAATCATAAGATTAATTCTTAGAGAGAAAATAATATTTAAATATCATTTAAGACATTTCTTTAGTTAATCATACATTACACTTTGAAAAATTCATTTTAATCATAAAATATTTTGAAAAATTATATATATATAAATGTAACTTATAAAAACATATAATAGATTATTCAAATAAATAATTGTAAAATTTCTTCTAGAAATTCCTTTCATCCCATACACGTAAAAAAGGCAGTATTTACATTTTTAGTAAATTCCAAAATGGATTTTTTTGGAAAACTACATGATAATTACGTTCAAAAAATTACACAAAATTGTTACAAAAAAAATTCTAGAATCATATTTTATTGATAATAAATTTTGGAATCATTTTTAGAATACATGGTAATGAAAGAGAAAATATCTATGAAAGAACAGACAAATAACATAATTTTTTTCTTCAAAACATTATAATATTAATCAAATGAACCATTGAGTGAAAACATGTACCATTATAGAAAGAGAACTAGAATAACCATATGATACAAAATTCAATGAATCATCATGAGTGTTATATCATGATATTTCAACATTGAATCCTTGAATTTAAATAATCTTTTTCAACATTTTGATTCTAATAAAGATTCAATACAACTTTGGTAACCTTAAATCATAAACCCCATTTATATGAACATATATTGGAGATAAAAATATCAAAAGTAATAATAAATTCAAGATATTACATGTAAAAGGGTATATATATACACCTCATGGAGTAATATAGCTGAAAAATATTATGTACATCTCATGATAGAAAATCGAGACAAAATATCATACTGATTAGTTATCTTTTGAACTATAAACCCCATGAAAGAGAGATACACGAAAGGAGATGTATATAAAAACTTTTTTATTTGTATTAATCATAAAATAAATTCATGGTATGTATATAAAATACATAAATTAAATTTTTGGTGAATATAGAATGTCTCTAAACAAAATAATAGGCGAGACAAAAATCTATTACAATAAGTATTGATATCAATCAATACCATTTAATATCCAATGTAAAAAATATAAATTTAATATATTTATATTATTAAAAATAATTAAAATATTTCAAACCATATATTATATTTGTGTTCATTTATTTACATTTTATTATAGTTTCATGTTATATTATGATTCTGGTAACAGTTGGTTTGATTTTCAGTTATGATTTAAATTGTCATTATTTATCCTCTTACGTCAGTCATGGATCTATAATATAAAAAATTCTAAACATTATAGAAATATAATATAAACTTATTATATATATTTATAATAATCCATAAAATTTCCTGATAGAAAATGAGGTATACCATTCATGGATATAGAATGTTGTATGTATACATGACTGTATTTAAATTTTTACGACTTATTAATAGAAATAAAATTAAATGATATATATATATATTATATTTGAAGTATAATTATTCATTAAAATGGATTATTTATATATATTAAAAATAGATTTAAAAAATTTCATTTAATGAATGAATCACATCACATTATATGGTGGTAGCCCTCCATACACACAAATGATATTATCATATTCCTATAAAATTGAAAACATTATGGTACATGTGATATATGAATTAAAAAATAATTATTAAATAAAAAAATAAATAAATAATACTTATATATAATATAAATATTTCCTTATTCCCAACCTTGAAAAGTAGTATTTGAAAAATGATACAAATTGGTTTGGGGGGGGGGGGGGGTCCATCAGACACACAAATAGTGATTTAGTAACCCAATTGATTGAAGTGTGTGGGGTTTTAGGTGACACCCCTGGCATAAAAAATTAAAAATAGAATACATAAAATATTGATTTAATATATTCATGTCCTTATAATTATTGGATTAGTTGGGATAAGGTATAAAATTTAATGCTCATTTAAAGATTGTTAACTCTTCATCAGTTTGCTCCATATGATTTGACTAATTCAATTCATGGATTTGTTTTTTTCCAAAAAATTACATCAAGGATTAGGGTATTGATTTTTTGAATTTAATTTTTCAGATATTGGTGAATCCAAATACCTATAATTATGTCAATAGGTAAGGGATTAATTTCCCTTTTATAGTTCGGGAGGAGTTTCATCCTTGTAAATACTCAAAAGTATGTAATATTGGGAAGTTAACATTTCTCACTATGTCTCAAAAAAATTTATTTATGGTTTTTATGGAATATACGATGAATACATAAATCCAAATAACATTTATAAATATATTTCAATGATTTATCCCCTTAACAACAACATTTTCCATTTTTTACATTTTTCATCCACAATGGTAACTGGTATTCTAACTGTTGAAATTTTCTCCCTCAATACTAAATAATTGGGAACATTATTATAAAATTTGAACCTTTAGACAATAAAAATTATATGTAATTTTATAAATTATTACTATTGGTGTTTTAGAAATTAATTTTAATATAATTACATGTAATGTGTAAAAACATGCATTAACCTTAATGGCACTAAAAGAGTTTTTAAATTTTAATGGTCAATATTTTCATTATAATCTAAATTTTTGTCCAATAATGAACCATATACAAAATTTATAAACAATTATCTAATAATTTAATAAAATATAGTAATTTAATAATTTATAATCTATTTATAAAATAGAATTAATTAAAAAATGACATTATTGTAAATTTTAATATTATATACTTATTTTCTATAAAAATATTAAGATAAAAATGGAATTTTAATACATTAAGTTAAAACCAATAAAAAATGATATGTTCACATAATTAAATAATTACTTAAAATAATTCATTCAATTTACTTAAATTTTATTTTTTTTATTATATGTTATTTTTTATTTTAATAACTAGATAATTACACTAACAGAATTTCATAAAAATTTGAGTAAATAAATTGATAAGTACAATTAAAGCTAAAAATTGAGGATAAAAAACTAATTAATACATGAAAATGGTATATATATATATATATATGATTGAGCCAATTTTTTCACTTTCCCAAATTATTATATATATTAATAGTATGAAAAGTATCTATTTTTCTTTTTTGATACATAACATATTATATTGGTCATATTCGATGGAAAATGGAAATCAATTCCGAATTTTCATAAAATTTGATATCCATAGTCTAAAATCAACTCATTAAATGAAATTAAAATATAATTTTATTCTATTTTTTCTTTTATAATTTTATTTTTACATCACAGTAAAGTAAATTTAACCTTAACCGTGATAAATAACTTTTAATGCATTCAATAATTAATTTTTAGAAAATATTATGTTACCCTAATGTGAAATTAAAAATTTTAATCCATTAAAATATGGCATCCATTTTTTAAAATTATATTAAAAAAACTGAAAATATATTGTAATATTAATGCCAAAGATGTGATGAGAATGGGAGTTTTAATGAGAATTTGAAAAAAACATCAATGTTTTTATAGCAGTTTTAACAATGAATTTTATTCAAATGACATAAATCGAATTAATATATCTATAATAGTAGTAATTATATTTTAAAATTATTTCAATACATAATTTATATTTTTTATATAATTTATGAAAAAATATAAATTTTATTAAAATCTAGAAATTTTTACTATTCATCAAAAATATAAATTCTAAAAAAAATCACTATGATCATTTATTGTTATTAATATTTCCAAAAAAAATTTATTTTGTAAATATTAATTTCAAAAATTTTCAAAAATTATTCGTAAAAAACTCTGTATAAAGTGTCACCAAAATATCTTTTTTTTAAAAATACAGTTTTAGGTATTAAATTGGAAATAATTTTTATCTTTTTTAGAAAAAAATAAGATAATTATTAAAAACAATTATTGAATATATAATATATAAATTTAATTAAAATACTAAAACAAAAGTTGTTAGGTTTATTTATTGATATAAAATTCACTTCTGCTTATAGAAATAGTTTTTTTATGAAAAATGAATTTCTTTTATTTTCAGAATGGTTTTGTTTACATTTATACCATTTTGGTCAAACAAATCATAATATAAAAATTTATAATACATTTATTTCTAATTATGATAATTATTTTAATACCCTCTATTCCTACTATTTGGTGATAACATTAATTTTGAATAATATTTTTTAAATATTATGGCATGTATGGTTTAAACTCGGTGTTTTCAGTGATGCAATATAAACCCTCAATTGTTTGTGACACAATAGAAAATTTATATTGTGTCTAATGGAAAGTAAATTCATTGTTTAATGTAATCTAAAATATAAAAAATATGAAATATATTATAAAAATCATAAAATATAATGGTGTCACAAACTACCTCTATAAAATGATTTCCCACCCAAATTATTCTCTGTCAAAATGTTTTTAAAATTCAAAAATACAATATACAAACCCACAACATACAAATTAATTACAAAAATTATATTAAAAGGGAATATAGGAAACATAATGGTTACCCAAATTAACACAAAACTAGATTTCAACTTAGGAGAACATAGGTTGGATGTGAATATTTTTACATAGAAGAAAAGCATAAAAGATTTTATATAGTGATAAAATTAACTAATCATTAGAAAGTGAGAGATCTAATGAATTTTAGCATCCAAAAAACCAGATCCTGAATATACAAGAAAATTATATTTTTGTCATAAAAATAAGGATAATAATTTAAATTCTATATCCTTTTCCAATATTTGATTAATTTTAAAAAGTTGATATACAAACATGAGTTATTTCCCTTTCATATGTAAAACCTCCCCATTAAGTTTTTTCTTTTAAAAATATTCACATCATATGATACAAATAATGTGAATGTGAATATATTATTAAAAAATTTCCAAAGTATTATAATATCCATAAATATAATGATTACTCATTCAATCTATATTTAGTTATAATCACAAGAAAAATGGATTTCCCAGATTATCCAATATGGATATATCTTTATTCAGCAGTGTAATATTTTAATATCGAAATCCACATTAGAAGATTATATTAAAGAATACAATACGTGATCAACCTTGTTACGCTTGGGAAAATAAAAATAAATAAAAATATTTAATATATTTATCATGTTTTCATGACATTAATCACTTTTATATCATAAAGTTACTCATGATTGATACATTCTAAACAAATTAATACCTTCAGCATGTATTTTCTTGAAACTAGTTAATAACAAAAATTACCGTAGAACATTATTGAAACATTATTTCTCCATAATCCCTTATGTAAAACATGTATTGTTTTATATATAACATAAATCCAAATATTCATTAAACTCCAACAATTATATCATAAATCACTTTGTCAAAAAATTCCTTTATTAGTTCAGAGGTAATAATTATAGTATAATTCACATTATCCAAAAAAATCATCTACTAACACAAACTCAAGAAGTCATTCTCATCATTGGAAACATGACAAGGGTAACATTCACAAATCAAAATATCACCATGAAATTGAATACCTTTTCCAATCATTATATTCTATTCTACATATTATTTCAAATTCGTTAAGAAGAAAACATACTAATCAACACTTATATATTTTATGATTTATAAAAGAAATATTTGATTTCTAATACCATATATTTTCATTCATCCAATTGCTTATCAAACCATTATCTATGATTCATCATCATATTACATAATACCAATATCCTTTCACTGGTCATATTTAGTATCCTCATTCTCTAGAATATTAATATTACCCAGAGAACCATTATAAATTTCATCAAAATATTTCCATTTTGGAAATATATGTCCATTTTTACCATAGAATCCACATTCAATGTATTAAACAGTCAATGATATCATAAGGAGACCAGTATTCCTATAGGTTATGAAAAAATAAATTTTTATTCTCAATTTTTAGTTACTTTTACTGTCTCATTAATCTCTAAAGTCAAAAAAATCTGCTTGTTTATATGAGAAATTCACTTGGGAGATTCTATCCACATTCATGACACACAAAAATATGAATAATCATTCTTCTATAGTTAACATCACCAAAACACCCAAAAAACACTTTTCATATTATTTTTGGTGAGTCTGATATATGGTGATGTTAATTTTAATTAATCATGTTTTGTGAAATTTTATTAGTGAAAATCAGAATATCCTATTCTCAAGTAATCATCCAATTTGGATCCTCATATGCAAATCGACCATCACATTAATTTATAACGCATTCCCATTAGGTTCCACCCATGTTATAAAACCAAAAAAAATTACTTTAGGAATAATAATCATAGTGGAAGGCCACATATTAATGAAATATCACAAATATTAAGTATATATCATGAATCCTTCTTTAATATATAGAACATTATGTTTATCCTCGGTTATTCAGAGTCATATTCTATATAAATAATTCCAGATGGATCGTAATTTTTTTAACATACAATGAATATTACTTAGGATTTTCATACTAGTTATGCCTCACGACCTTTATTCATGTACCAATTCATGTTTCAGTGTTGGTCAATATGGTGTTTTTGTAGTTATTAGTCATGGGAACATCTGTTATAAATCCCCATTCACTTGTAGTGTCAAAATAGATATGTAATTTCATATAATACACTATCTCTAAAATTTTCTAAAATTACAAGACATTTTATAATACATTAACTCGTCCTTTTATACATCTTTAGATATATCAAAATATATACTTATAGAAATATCTTTAGGAATATCAGTAATGTTTTCTCATCTTATTTTCTAGAGGATAACTAATCCTTTCCATTGATACCATCTATAGAGACTCAAGATGATCATACATGATTATTACATCTTTATAAATAGGTAATAATTATATTACACAATCAGATTCCTAATAACAATAATTTTTTAGTTCTTTTGGATACAAGGATCACAATATTATAATCTTGTAAAATATCATCAATGTTTCCCACAATGATCATCCCATTTAATACTAATTATTTTCAAACCCTACATAATAACATTCATTATATCCTCATTAATATAAGTATAATAATTTGTGATATCAGATGTCTATTATGGGTAATCATTAAATATATCAATATTTGATCATATGAAATCATGAGATAAGCCGAAAATCATTTGATCATTAACATAACATAAAATTATCATACATAACCAGTAACATATCATAATCTTGAGTAATTGAATAAAACATTATAATTTTTGAAGAAATATCTCATAAGGATGATAAATCATTATAAATAAACCTTGAAATATATTCTCTACTCAAATAAATTTGTTTATATCATAAATATAAAAATATATAATTTTTATGTCAGGGATTACTTCCATGACCATCATCATAGTGGATCATGATACACCAATTTTATATAGTGTATTTTCACTCACTTGTTCCCAATATATGAAAAGGACATGACTATTTCCAATAATAGACCAGGAAACAAGTATTTTCAAATGTAGATCACTCTAGTCAACATGTTTTACTTTTTTCTCTCATGATATAAAAATCATTACCTAATGCATTTGAGGGAGTTTTAGGTTCCACTCACCGCATAATGAATCACATATTGGGTGCCAGAAGATCATAAATATTCATTATATAATATCCCATGTAATTATGTGGGTATTATAATTTTTTCATAATATCACAACCTATAAAAAATAGACCGATTCCATAATCTATTCAGGATATCAAAACCAATGAAATGAAGTAAGTTTAAATATAATTTTATAATTGTATAACTAATGCTTATGAAATGGGTTTCATAATTTTTTACATAAACAAATAAACATTATAAGAATTAATATCAATTTTATGATTGGAAAACATCCCCAATACGACATAGGTGACATCAATGGATGTAATCATAGATTACATATAATTTTGAATAATCATTTAAAAAAATTAATGAAGAAAATATCAATTACATTTTAATAAACACTCTATAACCATATATCATTTCTAAACATATTTTTTTTAAAATAATCTTGTAATTTTATAGAAAATTCATGGAATAAGTAATTGGTCAGGATATCCATAATTTTTGATAATCATTTACTCATAAAAATGATTCATTTAACATTTTCTATAAAATCCAAATAGATTTTTTTGACAATACATATAAATATTCCTTTATTTATCATTAAAAATGTAAAACATCAATAAAAATTTATTTTAAAATCATACAATAGAGATAATTCATTTTTAACTTTTTTAGACAACATGGTTTGGAAATAAAATATATCTCTTAATGATGGGATAAATAATGTTAGTTTTTCACAATATAATTTTATTAATTATCCTAAGTTCCAAAGAGATGAAAAATGGTACAATTACTTTATTTTTTCATAAATAATATATAATAATAAAATAAATGATAATTCATGAGAGGTATATCATGATATTTCATGATTACTGATTTGGTCATAAGAAATCGTGATAAATGACGAGATTGTAATATAAAGTGATCAACACATTTGTAACCATCAATTATAAAAACCATAGTGGAAGACCAATAAATTGAGATCAATATATCATAACGAAAAATAAAACCACCACATTACTTTAAATGGAACTTTATATCATACTTATGAAATAATAGTGTAACTTAATATAACATATATCTCACAATGGAAAATTAATATAAAATCCCTTACCGATTTGGTTACATTTGAACCATAAACCCCATAAAGGTGATATCCTAAAATAGATTCCTAAACACAGATAATTCCATTTAAAAGAATTGTAAAATAAATTGTTGGGTATTATATAGTGAAAATAAAATATAGTTATAGTGGATATACAATGTGTGTCACAAATGCAAAAAAGTGAGAGAGAAATACCTAAACAAATGTAATGAATTTAGTCTTACTGATTCTCTCTCATGTATAACAAATGTAAATTTATTATAAAACAATTAAACAACCATATATATATATATATTTCATACTATATATTATTTTCTAATGACTTTTTATTTCCAATTTATTAACAATTTCATTTTAATGTTACGATTTGGGAAACAACCTCTTGGTTTTCTCTATATGTTATAACGTGTCATTTTAGGTTCACTTACTTGGTTCATGGTTAAATAATTATAATAATAAAAAACATATATTAAAAATTTTATATATTCATTATATATTTGTTTAGTGTAATCCTTAAAAATTGATTATAGGAAATTTAATACACCATTTATTGAGATGATTGATTGTACGTATACATGAATGATGTTTACATTTTGTTATCATATTGATATAATGAAATGTAAATTATATATATATATATATTCTAATTATTGTAGAATTATTATGATATATGTATCAAATATTTTTATTAAAACTATCCTAAAAATATTCCATATATCGTGTTGTTGAACCAAATTGTTTCGAAAGGCGGTAATCTATTATACACACAAGAAACATTATCATATTCCCACAAAGTGGGAAGAATTTTTATGTGCAGTTTATAATTATTCAGAAATCATAATAAAATAATATATTTCAGAAATATCATATATAGAGTATAAATCCATCTTCATATCCACCCCTTAATTGTGTTCATTGAAAAAATGAATGGTAACAGTTTATGAAGCGGTAGCCCACAATACACAAAAATGATGATTTCTTAACACATTTAATTAAAGAGGGAATGGATTTAGTAAAAAAATTAACAAAAAATATTTTATATATAATTATGTTTCTTAGGATATGGTATAATAATTTAATAACATTAATTGGTGTAGGTAGGGGATGATATAAAATTAAACATCCATTTATTGATTGTTCCCTCTTTTTAAGGTATCCTCCTTATGATTGCACAAAATCCTTTATTTGTTGGATTAATTATAAAAACAATTCATTTTAATATAATGGGATGGAATTTAGGATTTCATTTTATAATATTATATTAGATTGGAATTTATTGATTGGTGTTAAGATGAAAGGGGAGTGAGTGCACCTTTATGGTGGAGATGAAGTCACATTATTATAAATATAGAAAATTGTTCACTATAAGGAAGTCAAAATTACCTAATGTGGATAAAAAAATGATCATTAGAGTTAATATGGTAGATATTACATATAAAAACCACAAACAGACATTTATACTTCTTATTTAAACATTTAATTTTTTAACTTCTGCGATTCAATATTTTTACCATTTTTTTCACTCTATTAATTAGTTTTCTAACCATGATAATTTTATCCATTAAGAATAAATTAGAGTTATAATTATTATGTTATTTGAACCTAGTAATTAAATACATGAAAAATATTTTATAAAATAGGTATCCAATGTGTGTGGGAATTATTTTTAATACAAGTGCATGTAACGTTCAAAAACTGTGCTTTAACCTTAATCACACTAACCATGTTTTTACTATTATATAGTAAATAATGTTATTATATAAGAATAATTTTTCGATAAATGTTCCATACATTATATATATTTTTATTTAAAAATAACAATATTGGAAATATTATTTTTTGCTCTTTTAAATTAATTATTAAAATATAGATTATTATATTGTGACATTACTGTTAATTCAAAAATTGTTAATAGTGGAATTTTATTATATTTTTTGGAAACATCTATATAATTATATATTTATGAACAAAAATAATGAATCATAATAGTTAATTCATTTTTAATTCACTTTTTTTGTTTAGTTATTTTATTTTTTGTTAATTAAATAAATATTTTGTTTTAATTTCTAATATCTTTTAGTTAACTAATTCATATCTAATATTTAATGATAATATATTATTATAAAATCCTATATATTTTTAAAAATAATATTTATAAATAAATCAATTTTGTTTTATCCCTATCCAAATGTATTATTGATAATAAATATAACAAAAGTATCTTTTATTTTTATTTGTATTAATACAAATTATTATATGAGTACTATGAAAAAGAGTGGAAATAAATTTCTATATATAAGATAATTTTATATAAAATTTCAATATAAACTCTTGTAATGAACTTGATATAATATTCTAGTTTTTTATATCTTTTAACCTTTTAGTTTGAACACATGGTAAACTCAATTATATATTAATCGAAATAAATATTTTTTTACTAATCTCACTTTTCACAATGGTAAAAAATTAATTAGAAATATTCAAAATTAATTTCTTTTAGATTATGAATTTTTAAATAATTTTTTTTATTCCATTTACATATATGAAAAAATAAATTTAATATAAATCCCTTAGACGTGATGAGAAAAAAGGGTTTTTAAATAGAAAATGATAAAAAATATTACAATGTTTTAGTAGACCATTTCAATATGAAATTTATTATGAAGATCTCGACTAGAATAATAGATCTATAAATGAGATAATTAGAATTTAAAATCAATTTAGAATATAATATATCTTTTTAATTAATTGAGGTGAAATGATAGTTTTAAATTAAATTTTTGTATTTTGATGAATTCTCAAGCATAAAACATCTGAGAAAAAATAACAATAAATCACCCTAAGATAACATAGGTGTTATGATTTTCAGAATAAATTTATTTTTTATTAATAAATTTATAAATTTTTGAAAATTTATTTTTAAAATAAGTGATATATAAAAAATCCCCAAACCCATTTTTTCGTAAAATAATTTCATTAAGAGTAAAATCAGGTTTATTAATATCCATGTTCTAGAAAAAATATAATTGGAGTTTTATGACATTTAATGAATATATAATATATAGGTTTCATTAAAATCATTAACAAGTAGTGATTTGGATAATTAATTAATATAAAGTACACTAGTTCTCATAAAAATTGTTTGTGTGAAAAAGATTTCCATATATTTTCAAATGGATTATAATTTCATTTCTGATTAATTTTTTTCAAAACATTTCTAAATATATTAATATTTTTAAACTTTTTTTTTATAATTTACTATATCCGATTCATACCCACCATCCTAAAGAAAGGCGATAATATCAAATTATATAATAATATATAAATAGTTTATAATGTTTTGATAAAACTCTTTGTTTCTATTATTGAAATCTAAATAATGAAATATTTGTAAAATTTTCATTATAAAATATTTTTTTAGAAAAATAAACACATTGTATTATGTAACATAAAATACCAATAAAATAAAATACATTTAATAAAATTTCACAAAATATCCAGGTGTTACACTTTGTGCAAGAAATAAATTGGTAGAGAGTTGTATTAATTAATCAATTAATACTGAATAAAAATCAAGCTGATTTGGAACCACATTATAATATCACTTACCATGAAGAATAACTATGCTAGATATAACTACATGGTGATGGAGTAATTTCATAACATGGATAATCCATTTCTATAAGAATTGTATTATTACTAGTCCAAGCCCTTTGAGAATTACGATGTAACGGATTTAAGACATACTAGAATTGCAGTATAACTACGCCAAGCTCTATCGGCATTACAAAATAACCTGTCCTGGCCCAATATATAAAAATTTCATAAAAATCAAGAAAATCCATATATATAAGCATTTCAACATAACTAGTCCAAGAACTCTATATCAGCATATCAGTGTAACTGACTCAATCCCTCTATATAATAATATCATCATAACTAGGAAAAGCCTTATATATGATCATTTTATCATATACTAGCTAATACTTGTATATAATCATTTTAGCACAACAGATCCATGAAATAAAATTACATTTTCATAATATAAAAAAATCATAATGGAATGAAGAACGAAGCATTTCCTCATAATCCCAAAGGCAAATTTAACCGATTGAATTTTATATTTCAATTCACATTCATTCATCATTTTATATCATAATTCAATAAATATCCAATGTAAAAACCAATATCATATCCATATATCGCTTTTCATTTAAAAAAAGTTAACCATTTACACAATTGATTAGATCAAAAGAAATCATCTAAGGTGTCATGTCATGCTAAATCTTATTTTAATCCAACAACTAGGTAACTGTTCTTCATGTTTATGATCACTCTATGGTAATCCTTAAGAAAGTTCTAAACACTATTGGATTCAATGGGATCTATGGATTAGTCCAGACACATGATTATCATCACCCATCATTTTATTATTTAACAATCATATTATATTAGCGGAATCACATTATACTCCACAGTCATAAAAAGGAAGAAACATTCCACTAGGAATCATTCTAGACTACCTAATTTTATATAGTAATTAGTTTTGAAATACTAATAATGAATTACATCAAATAATGAATAAGTGGGGTATCATTAGGTTAACCAACATCGCAAAAGAAATAAAAACAAAATCATATTCAAGTATGGTATATTAATCACAATGCTATAATAGAATATTTCCAAAATAATTAAAAAACTAAAATAAAGAAATAACCAAATATAAGACAAAAAAGTGAGATGTATAGGATGGATATAATCGAATGAAAATCTTATATTGTCACTATAGTCATCAGAATATGGGACTTCTTGTTGTAAAAAAATAAAACAATATTTAACAATGGCATAGAAAAGATTATCTTATAGATATTCTTAACAATAACACATTTCATGAAGTGAATTTATAGATTTATAATATACTTCATGAACTGTGTCACCCCATGTTAAATTATCAAGGATAAACAATTTCATGTCCTGAACTAGTTTCACGTCATGTTAATGTCTCCAGACCATAACTTGTTCATGATATATTCCAGCTTATGGGTTTACATCATATAACATTTTGTAAACTTTAAAATGACTTATATGAAATTTTATATAATCATATAAAAATATACTTGGATCATCCTACACCATTAAATGACTTCCTATTAATCATTTTTTATATTTATCCGTATACTCTATTATAATAAACTAGAATACATTCCCAATACATAGGACATTTTCAATATAAGAACAACTCCATACCCAACACAAATGAGTATCTTTAAATTATTATAGAATATATAAAAATAAAAAAATGGTTTATCCAAAACCCAATAGGGATATTACTAGAAAATACAGTATTTTATTATCTCTCTATCATATAAAAGTTTATCCACTAGCATCTCCAATAATCATTCATGGGACATGGAAAATATTTGTGGCCATTGTGATTTCAAATATGATTCCCTACCCATGGTGTCCTCTCAATCATGTCCATGTTTCCCCAATACTAAAAAACTGGGATGGAAATTTCTTAATGTTAAATTTAACTATTGCTGAAAATATGAATTCGATACTCCTCAAAGGAGGAATATACAACAATTTCAATGTCTTACTTGCATATCATATGAGAAGGGTCGGGATGATATCTTCATATTTTTTGATTTCTGAAACATGTTTTGAATGGTACATTAGCACATTTGAATGGATAAACATTATATAATTGGACCGAACCCTTCTTGTATCTCAAATGTAAAATCTGGGGCTAGATACCATTAAACCGGTGCATAAATGTAGTTCTACACAAGGTTTCATGTGTGTTTCCCAATACAATAGAGGTTGATGACTAGATGTAGTCGATTATGGTCTAAAATTGGGGGAACTATTTTCTCATATCAATGTAGAAAACAATGGGAATTTACAAATATCATCAACACAATAAATAAATAGATTGCTGAAGAAAATGCAGAAAATATGAATTTTAAATAATAATAAATTATATTATATTTAATCCTAACCAACTATGTAATACATACGACATTGTTCATGCACTGAGCTGAATATACAAGAATATGTATATAAGGGAAACTGAATTAAAATTATATGTCCCTATAGCTAACACCAAGTGAGATCACAAGATTGGGATCCATGATAATGTCGAGATAGACCAACTTGATCAATAGAATACTCAAATGCTGTTCCACTCAATCATATAACCCTATTTCATATCCCTATGAATCATTTATTATTTTTCAAAATTAAAAGTTGACATATGTTTTACCCACACTTTGAGGCCCACATACATGGATACGAATTATTCATAGTAGGCCACCCAAATGAGGAATATATAAATATTTGCATTATGCTCATCCTTTACATGAAATAACTGTATATGATAAATAAAATAAATATTGTGAGACTATAGTCAATCCCATGGTTGATTATCCTGGTAAACATCAAAATTTCCATCTTATATATATATGTTTGTGTGTGTGTGGGTGACCATATATACATTTATATACACTTAAATATGTACATACATATGAATGATGAAGAATAACTTATGTCATCTGCATTAGATGCTATGATGCTTGATTTAGGTTACTGGACCTCAGGGGACTAAGGATCAGAGCTAGGGGTCAAAAAATATATGTCATATATTAGTAAGAGGATCCTCATGTCTGTAATCCCAATGAATAATAAATTCTTCATCTTTCACTAAAATGTCTAGATGAATGTTATGTCACCACAAGTTGATACATTACCTAAAACCAGTTTCATCCAAACTGATCTCTAATAACAATAAGGATGAATACTACATTCTGATGGAAAATCCAATAAATGGTCATAAATATTCAAGTCATACCATTAAATCTAGGTAAATCTCGTCAAATATAAAAATCCTAGATCATGATATTAGGAAATCATAACATTGAAACTCAGATAATATCTATGGAGATAATGTTTAGGAAATTTGTAAATGGAATTCTCTCTAGATCCTAGTACATTATCAGAAAACATTCACGTGAATATATCAACATACCCCTCCCTATGAGGTATATCTGTGAAATTTGTAAATGTTCAATCAATAAGGCCATAGGGAGTATTCTAGTCATTGGTTGAGGAGAGTGTTATATTTGATGAAGTATATGTTAGATAAATGATGAGGAGTTCCATGTCTATCTCTGTGAACATGTTATCAATTAGGGAAATCATAATATTCCATATCACTCTAGGTTCACAATCCATAGGTACTCCATGCGTGAAAATAATTTTTTTTGATTCCATACCAAAATATCATTTTAATAGGGTCCCCATTCCCATGAATCATAGTCATATATATGCTATGACCACATTTCATAATCATAGTGATTCCATGCCAGAATTTAATAATCATATTGATTCCATTCATGAATATCATAATCAATAAGGGTCCTAAGATAGATCCCATGAAGTACATTTTAGAATCTCGATGATAATATGAAAATAAAATAAAAATATTAGAACTCAGATCACAATAAAGAAATATGGTCATCATATTAAATTAAAAACGAATAAAATGGATATGAATATAAATCCCTAGAAATATTATTAGGGGTACTAACAAATAATTCTCCATCATAACAGGCTCAATATCGACTATCCGGGAAGAACATCTATTAATCGTATATGCGTCTATGTTAAAAATGTCAATTCATAAATAAAAAGTTGGAATTTAAATTTTTTTAATCCCATCTCTAAATTGACATCCCTACATGTTTTCAAGATTGGAATGGGTTATATGGTGACACCTACTACCATCTATATCAAAACACCAAACACTATTAGGTAGGTTCAATCAAACACCATGGTAGACCACTGGGTCCCATATGTTAAGGAGTGGTAGTGTAAGCCTACTCAAAATAATCCGAGCTAGTTTGTTTTATAACATGTCCTATATGGGTCCATCATGAATTTTTTACACATTCTGAGGAATTATTCCTGGGATCTATAGAATGGTTTTATGTGGTTGAGTCACCATACAAAGGATCCTCTAAGATAATAGATAATATGGACTCATTGAAAAATCTATGTGTGTTTGAACATCATAACAGATAGATGTCTCTTAGAACATCTTTTTTAAAGGGGTATCACTCTAAATAGATAGGTTAATTAAATTACTTAGGGATGCACCTATCTTTTTAAAAACAATTCTCAAATAACCTCCTAGGATTCCAAAATTAACCTCATGGGTTTCATTATAGTGATTTATGTAAGCATATAGTCAATATAGAATTATAATGCATTTTATTTATACTATAGTTTGTAACGAAAAAAACATACATCAAATTTGTAACAAGGGATGAGTACATGTGTGTATACACATGTATACAATATGTACTCTCGAAGGCCAATAAGGTTGTGTTCCCCAGAAATACATGGCATGAAAAAACCAAGTAAACTACATACAATTCATTTATTCATCTTGTACCCTACATGGGGTACGTACCCTTCTACAACATTGTGTATAGAAATGTACATTTCATATTTTTGAACCTATAAAAAGTGTAAAAACCACACTAGGGATGGTCAAGTACACTACATTAATAGGTTCCCCTACCTATAATTTTTGACCATGTACTCCATTACATGGATGAAAACCTAGACGCAACATGTATACCATATATGTGGTGGGTAATTATAAGAATATTTTTTTCTATAAATATGAAAAACAAATGGAATGTGTTCCTAAACTAAAATCATTATGATTAAGATTTCCAAATGGGAAACACCTCAAATAAGAATAAAACCACGCCATAATACACAATTGATATAGATCAACCATCTAGGGGTCCTAAGTGGAAAAATTATTCTGAAAAACTATGATGTGGTAAATATATAATGATTTACACTAAAACATGATAGAAACCTTTAATTAGGTGGAATATTATGATACTTACCAACTTCTTATGGTCCATTTACACCACACAATAATTTATATCCTCCCAACCTCCATAGTCAAGAAAATTTTTTCAATCTCTTTCTACCACCCTCTAATACCCTATATCTATTTTTCTAAATAATTAGAAGGGGTAATCCCATTGGGGTTGTAGATGAGAATCCAATATGAGGATATGATAATAATAGATTAAAATGAAAAGGAAAATAAAATGGGGCTTCGACTAGGAAATGGTTCCCCACATGAATTTAATCCTTTCATTGGAAAATCTCCCATTTAATATGAATGATTAAAATTGAATATCAATATGATGTTACATTAATATATAATTTTATAAAATAATGAGTGTTAATAAATTATGATTTAATTATATATATATATATATATTAATTTTTAATTATTCTATATAAATAAAAATTTCATATAATTTAACCAATCCTCTATCCTATGTCAAAATCCCTATTTTGAGACCAAGTGATTTGTTATATTATTTTGAAATAACGTACTAGAGTAATGAGAAACTTTTACCTCATAAATTTATTAGATGGGAAAAATTCAAATTTATCATAAAAATTACATTCTAAAATGAGAAAAATTCTTTCTATTTCCAAAAATAATCCTTACTAGATTCAAGAATCCATTATAGTTATACATATCCATTATTTCGTCCTAATAATATGTAATGAAATATTATAATTATTTTAAAACTACATTTATAATAGAATCTATAACTATCTATTACATGTGTTTTATTTAACTATAAATGATCTAGAACTGCCTATTATATGATTCTTCTTATCATCACCTCAGTTGATATTTCTATTCTCTATAACACATAAATCATTAATTATTTTAAGATACTAGTTATATATTTCAATGTTTTCACATGACAAGGTGAGGTTTAAGATGAATGTGAGGTTTCCAAAATGATCGAATAAACCGAAGTGTGACATTACCTATTTAATAAACAATAGTTTCATGATAACACCTTACATAGTGAATTAACATGCCATTGTATTCTTCCCAGATAAGAAACCATAACCGTAATCCATCATGAAATTTAATAGTAGCATCACTTTGATCGTTGGTCCAACCTACTGCATCACCAACATAAAATGATTGGTTAATATTAATTGAAACGATCTAGTTGAAGTGATTCTCCATGATATGCCACATTACTATCATGGGTTTTAAATAAAAATCCTCAATCATAGAATTTTTTGTTCTATAATTAATGAACACTTGAAAGGGAATCATCGTTAGCTCAAAAAATCTCTTCAGTCTCCCAATCATGGAGTCCATATTTACCTACTACTTATTTTTCCAATTTTCAATGTTGGATTCATTGGTGAAGATTACCAACTATTTTTGGGAGCACTCTACAAAAATATGGTCTCTATGAAATAGACCATGATCTATTGGGGATTTTGGTTCACTAAAATACTAAATGCGAAAATGATATTTTATCTAAAATTTATTACACTACACTACTAAACTAATAATAATATATTAAAATTGATTTCCACATGTGAGGAATAAGTAAAAATAAATGTTCAATTGAATTATAACAATGACAAAAAGAACATTATAGAAGTAAATCTTCTAATGTAATTATCATTATAACATAAAATATTCTATACAACTATAGTATTAACAAAAGAATTATTTACATTAGAATAAAAATTTATAGATTGATAATTTTATTTCTATATTTTCCAAAAAACCCAAAAATAATTTTTGACTTCACGTAATAATGAAATTATAAATAATGATGACAAATCCATTATTAATAGAACACATAACTGAAACATGAATGTGATCTAAAAAATTCAATGGAATAATTTTAATTTGTTAAAGAATAAATGATTGAATATCAATATAATGGTTAAATTAATGATGAAAAGAAATTTAGATGAAGGAACAGATATGATTTACATTAATTGGAAATTGGATTACATGCATTGGTTTGATTAACACAGTTTAATCTTTGAGAAATAATGAAATACAAATATAGAAAAATATGAGAAAAAAAATAAGAAACCAAGCCAAAATTGGAAACATGAAAGTAAAAAATGACAAGGTTATTTAATAAATAAAAGAAATAATAATGAAAAAGAACATATGGGATGGAGACCCCCTTATCAGTGCATCATATGAAAATTGTCGAATAAGAAATTCAGTATAGGTATTGAAATAATTTTCTTCATGTTGATATGGTTCATCCTCATGGTCATGGGTGTCATCACCATTGATTGGGAAGAAAAACATAAATCCCATAAATGAAGAAGCTTCAATAATATAGTAGGAGAATGTTTTGCGGTGATTTGATCATCGGTCAGCTGCCCCAGAACAATACTTCATCCTACAAGTTCAAGAACCAAAACCCCTACCTACATCATCATAGAACAGGTTATGATGTGGTGATATGTCTACCTAAATTAGATTATAGAGATGTGCTATGTACACCCATAACCTATATTATCAAGATTAATCAAAGGGATCTCCCCATCAATTATTAGGAATATTTCTTCATATGTTCATAATCTTCATCTTCTAATGAGAGGAACAACCACGTCATCCTCACCATAGAAAAAACAACCTCTTTATTATATATATATTATAGATATAAAATAACCTGAATGTAGGGTGGGATCTCTCCTCCTAGATGAAATCAAAATTTCCAGTGAAGGGAGTGATTAATAAAATTTACTAAAGGCTATAGACACTAATTTTAATCCCCCATTGGAGACTGGTGATCAATGGAGAAGATATGGGTGGTTTCATATATCCAATTTTGTGAAAACACTAAAAAAGTGGAAATTGTAATGCATTTATTTAAAAACAGAAAATTTAATTAAAAATTAAAAATTAACAACCTTAGAAATTAAATTCGTAGTCAATTTTTACATGAAAGAACATAACATTCTCCAAAATGAAAATTAAAACCTAGACACATGATTATTTTTAACATCCTTCCATCATGAACATGGGAATTTCATTAACAAGAAAAAAATTATGCTATATGACACAAATATTCCCCAACCATGTATCAAATGGTACACATGATTCACTTAATTTAATGATATATTCATTTTTAAAACATGCTCATAATTAAAAAATTATGAAAAATTGCATAATATTGGTCATACATGCACTTACCTAAGTCGAATTATGAGATGATTCCAATGAGGAAAATAGTACTAGAAAATATTAATCCTACTTAAGACCCTATAAGAGGTCACTAGTTACTATATAAGACCAAAAAACCCAAGAAGTATCCTTCCCCACATAAAACATGGTAAAAAACATAGAGAATTCACATCAAATATTAACTTTGTACAAAATTGTGAAATCATGAAAAAAACATAAAATGAAGAAGTATATTGAAAATTAATACTTAATGAAAACAAAAAAAATTACTTGTCTCCACTTGAATGCATAAAAACATAAATAGATTAACACACTATGAACTATAAACTTAATGTATAGATAGACTACTGAAAAACCCTATCTGGAACACTCTTGATTCAATGAATTTGATGATCCTTAAAATATGGATTCATAATATCAATACAAGGATAAGATCATCTAATCAAAATCCAAAATTATAGATCCTCAAACAAAATGTAAACTCAAAGGAAACATGAATTTATCCCCAAAATATTATGTTATTTCAATGATGGGAGAATAAAAGGTTGGTTGACATCTATAAACAAATGGTAAAAAAATCCATATAAGGGACACACATCCTTGTCTAGTTTTATTAATGAAAAATGGTTTGTAATAATTTGAGACCAATAAATGAAAATCCCTTAAAATTATAAAGAAACAAATAAAGGATCTTGTGATCATCCATGTGACACTAAACCCACAAACTAACAAAAAATAAAAAATAAACTTGTTATAGATCCATACATAGAGAAAACATCTCTAAAAGAAATGGATAATCAAATCAAATATAACATATTCTCATCTACTTGCTAGATAGAAGACACTGTAAACTGAGGATGCTTCTAACTCCTTAGAGCTTAATAGATCTCGAACATAGGCCAAACTCACATAGATATATAAACAAAATTAAATTACATCCCATGAGAGAACATGATAATATTGATCAAAAGAAATCAAAGGATACTAAATAATAAAGGCCCCAAAAAATCATTCAGAGGTAATAATAATTTTTTTTCATATATTGATGATTTAAAAAAACTATTATGTTATGATGCCAGAATATTCTGGGAATATCTTCTATGTGAGAGATGTTTCCCATGTAATATCCCATGATATATTGGGTATTTTGGATCATCAAAATCTAAAATGCTAAAATAATGTTTATTCTCCATCCTATTACTTGAAACTGAAAAAATAACATGCTCAAAAAAATTCTACATATCATGAATAATACAAACCAAATATTGAAATTAATTTTGACACCACATAAAAGAAAATTATAGTAGTTTATTACAAATTTAGTTGTAAAAATTACAAAATTACAAGGTTGAAATTTACTTTACATTAAAAAAATAAATATTATATACAATGACTGTCATGAAAAACATAAGAAATAAAAATCAAATTTAAATTTCATGATTCACAATTCAACTGCGATAATTTTTTAAAAAAACCCAAAAAATGGTTTTTCAACATGAAATAATAAATGAATAAAAAATGGTGATAAATCATGAATAAATGGAATAATCAAACACAATATGAATTTAAACAATATCATTGAATCATAGAATTTTATTTTATTCAAGAAAAGAAGAAAAAAATCATCTAGTAAAATTATAGTGGGAAAGGAAATAATTACAAGGGACATAGAGAATTTATGTTATTCAACCATTGGCCTATGATTTTAGGCGAGAATCAATACATACTTTACTATGAATATATGTAATACTTGAAGCAGTAGGAGATGAAGATAGAAATTTTACAGAGAACCAATATTGTTCACATGATAGAACAAATAATATTGGATCGAACTATCAACATAGTCCCAATAGGGCCCATATCATCAACAAGAATCCCTATAAGTGACATCCTCAATGATTAACATGATATTAAAATTGAATTAATTACTATGTTTCACTCACCATATATCTATATATGGTAGTACCCCATTGAGATATAGTTCACCATAGGCATTTATGTTTACATAAACATCGTGCAATGTTTTTTGATTAGGTCGCCTGATAATAAAGTATCAACATTAAAGGGTTTCCTATGAGGTCCACATGTTAGAATGAAATATCATATCAGTATTCCATGTTATATATTACTATAAAAAAACATCTTAGTAGAATATCAATCCATGATATTTTGTAAAAAATTTATAAATTTTTACCAAAACGTTGGATAAAATATCCTAAGTAAAAAATCTATACTAAGGCTTCTATAAATGGAAATAATGTTCCATTTCATCCTAATATAGTCATATTACCTCCCCTATAGGAAGAATAATTAATTATACTCATCATGAATTATATCAGCATCGATCCACATCACCAACACTGAAAATACAGAATATAAAATATATCCAAATTTAGATGTGTTATACTAAAAATCGACTTGGGAAAAAATTTAGGTTTTATTTGACACTATAAAAATATGTGTTGTCTTAATAGTAAAATAACACACTATAATTCCTATAACAAGTTAATCCTATGATCCAAATACGATGGATGATATTACTTTATCCATTTTTGGTCAATAGAAAAAATAATCCATTGGACTATTACTAATTGGATGAGAGCATGAAATATGTAATAAATCATCATGCCTCACAACATATGATTTGTTGAAAGAAAATATCATATAAAAATATAACATCACATTCTAAGAGAATAAATCCAATATCACTTCGTGTTTGAAATTCCATTTAGAGAATTGTTAATGGAGAATCAGTTAAATATCCATTATACATTACAACACATATCTATTACTTGTGTCTACCACATTCCAAATAGTAATAGAATATGAAATGAACTCTTATAATACCAATTTGAAATGACCTGATCGGGATTCCACAAATCTGTTTCTCTTGGATATCTTTTAATAAGGACTAAATTGATTATCCCCAAGTTCTAGAGGCTAACGACTTGTTTCAATGACCTAGGGTTTGATATTAAGAAGAATATGCCCTTATATCAATGTATAAAACAGTGGAAATAACAATATATCATCAAATAAATACGTAAACATTGTGGTGGAGAAATAAATAAATTAAACAAGAATAATGTATTAATTATATATGAAATGATATAATATCCCAAAAAACTATGTCATGCATATGACACTGGTAATCCACTAGGACAACTATACAAGAATAGTATGTAAAATGAACTGAAATAATTGTACCAGTCTCTACATATAACTCTGAGACTGAAAAGAAACATGATCATCATGATGCATTCAAGATGATATAGCATGTTTAGAAAAATACATAGGAGTGGCTTCAATCAATTATGTAACTCAGAGCCCCGTCCATAGACATCATGTATCTATTCTCAAATTGAAAAGAATACTTAAGGTATACCTATACACTGAGGTTTACATTAAATGGTTAGATATGATCATATAATTACAACACAATGATGACCCTATGAATATAATTTCATAAGATAAATAACATAAATTAACTTATTCTTAGTATAGACACAACTAGATATTATAAATAAAATAAATAATGTGTAACCATAGGTGATCCATGGGTCCTTGAGCCTAGTAAAAAAGGAAATGTGTCTTCATGTACACACACAAACATATATATAATTATATGAACATATTTATATTCCCATAAATAAATTAATATATATATACATAAATATTTATAAACATGAGAATGGTGAAGAATCACATAAATTAATAGCAGTCGATTCTAGGATCATTGATCTAGTCGACTAGACATCCTGTAAAAAGGGATCTAAGTTGAATGCCAAACATCTCATTCCATATATCATTAAGTCAATCCTTTTTTCCATAATCCCTAAACCAAAACCTTTTTTGTTTAGTTCCATAATACCCATGAAAATTCTTAGTATCCGTATGTGGAGACATTTCTTAACACTAGGTTCACCTATACTCACCTCTAATCAATATAACAGTTAATTTAAAATAAAAAACCATTTAAATTATCATTGATCTTGATATCGTACCACATGGGACATGTAATTCGATTATTATGTCTAATTCCTTGGTCCATGTTTTCAAGAAATCTCAACATTACGACCCAGATAATCCCTAAGTGGATGACGCTTGGGTGATCTATAAATGGAATAATCTATAAATCCATATTAATTATGGATATAATTTTAAATAAAAAACTTTATAGAACCATCCCAATGATGATTATCATGTAAAATATGTATTGGTTCATCCAAAAAAATCATAGGGAGAATCATATATATCTGTTGAGTAGGACATAACCATCCATTGAGTATATGTCACATATATAGTGTGGAGCACCATCTCTAACACTGAAATCATTTAATTAATCAGTGACAGGGTAACCATTCATATAACTCGAGTATCAAAATAAATAGAGATTCTCTCCCTGAACATAACAATCCTAGGTATTCCACACATGAATAACAAAATCAAAGGGACATCATGACCATATATAATAATCCTAGTGAATCTATCCCTGCATATCATAAGAATATTGATTCCTTGAACAAATATCAAAATAATAGGTATTAAATTCCATAATATCATAATTAAAATGGAACAAAATCAATATCCCTATAATTAGTTATGAGCATCAAATTAAAAATATGAAAATAAAAAAATCTCAAAAGATGGATCTAGGAAAACACATATAGGAATCTTAAAAAAATCACAAATAATAAAACACATCAGAATCCAAATCACTTGAAACATGCATGGGAATCGCAATAATGAATGTGATGCTGAGTCATTCACATTCATAAAAAACAAATAAAACATATGTTAATCATCACTACCACAGTATTGATCACGCTAATTGTTAAAAAAAGAGAAGTATTCCTTGAATACCTAAAACCATTACTACTTCCAAATCCCTAGGGTCATACATGTTCAGAATAGGCTCTATGGTGAAACTGAGTACCAACCCCACTCAATGCCTTATTGATCTAGCTCAGGGTCGGTCATAAAATTAGGCACACATTCAATAAATTTTATCATGATATAGAAGATAAATCCAACTCTAAATCCTTAAATAGGGTACATTGGATGTGGTCTCAAAAATGTAACCCTCAATAAAAATGTACGTAGGAAGAGGCATCCTACAAAGGATCCTCATCATGGTAAACATAAGAAGATGCATCCTAAATGGGATCCCCTAGCTATAAAGATTGTAAGTCCACTTAGACAAAATGATTATTCCATGAACATCTTAATATAGAGATGCATCATTGGAGATCTCATTTCTTGGGGTCTCACTCTACGGTGACAACTAAATGAAATTAATAGAGGAAAAACCACTTTGTTTAAGAGAAAAGAAAAAACACATCATAGATATCATGAAATAATCTCAAGGGTTTCTACATCATTATCTACATTGAATGTTAATCAAAATGGACTACTAATGTGTAAGATCACATCCTATTTCTAGAAATAACCATATTGTGTATTCTACTTTGTTATAGATTTGGAATGTGTCTAATTTTTTATTAAAAGGATTTTTAGGTGGCCGAATCTAATATGAAAAATATTTTTGGGATGAAAATATCTATATATAGAATATAACTGTTGTGTAACGATATTACGTAATGTGTAGTAGTTTAATCAGGATTAATTCCACCAAGTGATTGGTTTTTCAGTGTAAATATTTCAAAAAATTACACGATGTGTAATGGAATTACATGTTGTATAATTCTCCAATTTGTAGATTATAAGTGTTATAACGTTCATTGTGGTTTATATTCCTCCACATTTCCTTGCTACATGGACCCTAGGTTGACTCCATGTGGATTTGGAGCAATTTATTCATTTATGATCATTACATATTTTAATATGATACTTGGTAAGCCAATTTTATTTGGTTTCCTATTATTCTCCTTTATCTAAGGATGTGATGGAACCCAAATTAGTTGTATATTTGATGATTTATTATGATCCAAGATTTTTTTCAAATCTCCTTTTCAATTTCTGATTTTACTTTCTTATATCAATCTGTGTTTTTTTAGATTTCTTCACAAATTTTGTGGTATGTGGTTTATTATTCAAATCACAAAGACATGATCTCACAAACATGGCTGTAATTACATGATTTATATTGGATTATTAGAAATTGATTTCAAAATCTTATTTAATTAATTTTATTAATAATTCATTAACAAATTGTGAAAATGGGGTTTTTGGGATTGTGGAAATTGATTAATTCATTGTTGAATTAATTATGGGATATTTTTTTATTGGGAAATTAATTAAATTGGTCAATTAATAGTAAAAAAATTAATCAAATTCATGTATGAAATTAAGTGGAAAACTTAATTAATTGATTAATGTGAATAATTATTTTTGAAAATAATTAATGTAATTTATTTTACCTAATAATTATTGCATTAATTAAAGGGATTGTTGTTATTAAATAATTGTTAAGCAAATTAATGAAATTTATTTTATAAAATAATCGATAAATTATTTGAATTTATTTTCATGAATGATTATTTATTCTATTAAATAATGGAATTTTAGTGAATAAAAAATTTTCAAATTTATTAATGTATTGATTTGTTTATGTGATTGGTGAATTGGATTAATAAATAGATGAATTAATTAATGTGATATTGTGACACCTATGAAATGGTGATATTTTGTTATATGTGTGTTGGATAGGGACTGAGGCACCAAATACATATTTGAGATAGTGAGTATGGGATAGGGACTATGGCCCCAAATACCCACGTGACGTTGAGATGTGGCACAAGGATTGAGGAACAAAATTCCCATGAGGTGTCAGACACAGAGTTCATAACCCATGAGTTGGCATTGGACTATGGATCAAATTGGCTGTGTTGTAAAAAGATATGATGACTGTTAAAATTTTAATCCATATATTTTATTTCATAGATATAGTTGTGTATCATCCACGAGTCAAACCAGGTGTTTCAAATCGTCTGTTCTATTGAAACTTGGTGTTTATGTAATCAAATAATTATTGAATGTATAAATATAATATATTTAATTTATTTCTTATATTTTATTCATTATACAACTCCATATAGTGCTATAAAATGGATATTGTTTTATACACCATTGGTGGTAGCCAGCTGAGTGGTACAAACTCCCTATTCGAGCTTCCTGGTCGGTATCTGATTAGACTTCATGTTTTCAGTATAGGAAAATATGAAAGCAACTATGTTAGATGGATAATTTTGGAGGAACCATAGAGTAGGAAACCATATATTTTTTGGGAACCACATGGGGGTTCAAAAAGTATTTACTATTGGTTTTACATTTTATCACTTTGCGTGTACATTAGCATGGAATGCATACTATTTTATTTTGATATTGTATTTCCATTTTTAGTCATGTTTTCATACTAATAATTTTCTAGTTATGTTATAACTATTGGTTATTCTTATTTATTTTACCTATTCTGCTAGTTTTTAAAAAGGGTATAGTCTCCCCACTAGCGACATTAGATCCTCGCTACTAGTCGACAACCTATGGAATATGGGGAAGTGTTCTTAGGGTCTGGTGATCGACTGACTTAGGGCACCATTGTTGGACACCTAGGTCGGTATGTTACAATTTTGTATCAATGGGTGTTAGCTTCCTTTTTATTTTGTCATTATTTTTGGGAAATGTGGAAAGGAGAATTGGATCAGTCAGTTATTGGTTAAAATCTCGTGCATGGGAGTAAGTACCCCATGTAGGAGTTTAAAATCAATGTATCCATTGTGGTATTTATTTTATTTATATTCATTGTTAAAATTGATACTATTTCACCTTTAGTGAAAAACTGGTTTTGTGATGTGATTATTATTTCAATGATTTTTTTGATTTCACTTGTGGCATGATATGAGATGAGATTTGGATTCTCATGCATCATTACAGGAACTCAGTATTATTGTGTGATAAGCATCATCTTAGGAATGCACGGAATATAGGTTTGTGGGTTTTTATTGAACATAAACTATTTTTCCATGCTTATGAAGATGAACTATAAATGGTACATTAAATGAAATAGAATACTATGAAATTATGAAAAATGCTAATGTAATGGGTGCCTAGTGTGAAGCTTGATAAATGATAATTACTTAACACATTTCTATCCACAACATAGATGTAGGATGGTTAGTGGTAGTGATATCACCTCAGTTCGAATGATTTCATAGGGAATGGAGGAATTAATTGTTATATATTATTTTTATTTCCTATAAAGTTGTTATTGTGGTGTTATGTATCCTGAGGTGAGTGCTTAGAATTTTCAATGATATGTATGACAACCCTTCTCTTTATTACACACGATGGTGATTTATTAAATAAACATGAACAAAAGACCACTCAGAGGATAGAGAGGTCTAGTGTCATGGGATATTAGGATCATTACATGAAAACTTAACACATAAACATACAAAATCTTTATAATTTTTTTTTCATGACCACAACATTCAATTATACATAGTATTCCTTGGGGTTACCTAAGAACATACTTAAGAAAAGGGCAAGTCATAAATCCTATTTTGGGAATATAAAATTAATATGTTGAAGAAAACAATACATGTCAATAAATAGGAATATCAATTGATCATAATAGAATCATGAACCTAAAGACATGATATATCATGATTATCATAACATAGAAATGTGGCAACAACCTGTAGCATGATATTAGAATTATCCAAGGATCAATGCACATGGAGCATGAGTAAACCCTCATTAAACTTTTTTTAGAATGGGTAAAACCTAATTGAACCTGTATTACCATTATTAAACCCTCATTTATCATGGTGTATCATTATACTATTCTTTACCCAAATCGTTGGAGCGCTATCAGGGCAACCCCTTTATAATCATTTCATTTCAGACATAAGTATGCCACATAGATCATTCAAACGAATTCACTAAACATTGTAACCTATTCCATGAAATAGAGTTTTAGAATACATAATATTAATTCCCCAATCTAAATATGCATGTGAATAATGTGGAATACCATTGATAGATATACAATTATGGTATTCACAGAGATTATGATTTTGGCATTGGAAATTTTGGAGCAACTTTGGCAGCATAACGACGTCAAGTTGAAATCATAAAATGGGTTGATGATAGATAAATAGATATATAATAATTTATTCATTAAATATATAGTATTTTGTAATGAATCATAATATCCCAACATATGTAATGGAATTTAGATGCATAAAATAAATTAATTGCTTGAATTTAAATTAGGGGAGAGAAATCCCTATGGAATTTTGGTATTGTAATGGGTGTACATGGGAGGAATTAAATAGAGATAAATGTGTCCCAAATCATTCAACCTTAAGGAGGGAAGAAAAGGGGAGTTTTTAAATCATATCTCAACATTTTTAATTTAATATTAAAGGCCATAAAAGCATAAGTAAACTTGGACATTAATAAAGAATGAAGGAATCTGAGTATCCCATACATGGAAGTGTGAACCCAACGGCTTAGGAGAGGCTTGAGAGAGGATTTTTGGGATCTTTTGGGACATTGGGAGGATTATATAGATATTAGGTAAAATATTGGTTGAGTTTCAAATGGATTGAGTGATGAGGAATGAGATATTTAATGGGATTATATCGGAAAGGAGATGAAATTATTTATTAATAATGTTTTGGACACTTCACATTAAACTAACCCAAACCACAAACTATCCCATTTGTTTTCCCATCATTTTTTCAAAAGTGGAGTGGAAAAAATTATTTGACAAGAAAAATGTCTGCTATTATTAAAATATTAGGCTTTATTATATGGAGGTGAGTCACACTCTTAATGAAATCCTTTTAAAAAGATAAAATATTTTACAATTTTTGGTGGGTCCACTAAGGCACCGTAAAATTAATCAAAAAATCTAAAATTAAATTATTTTAAAAGTAAAACATAAATTTGAAGAATATATCTTTTATAGTATTTTATTACATCACCACTGCGTCATTATGATGTCAAAAAACACATTATATATTTAAAGATTATTTAATTATTACGAAAAAATTCAACTATATTAGAAAACTATGAAGAATTAAAAATTAGATAAATTTGAAATCATGAATTTAAAAAAAAATATTAGTTTTATCAAAATAAATTTCTAAATATTTTAATTTTTAATTATAAAATAAAAATCGATATTTAGTTAAAATTCATGGTTTTTAGAAAAAACAGCTTTCTAACCGTAATAAAAATTTCAATTGTATAAAAATTATACAATAATTTGTATTAAATATAAATTAATTTTGAAATAATATTTTATTAAAATATTATTTAATTTAAAAATCTATTAATTCATCAAAATATAGTTCTTAATTAAATATTTAAAAAATACTATTTATTCTTTAAAACCCATTTACAAAGTAACAATAATAAAATAAATGTATATTATTTATAAAAAATAAATCACATAATCATAGTGCTATGGTCTTGTTACATAAAAATTTATTACACATGTGTAAGACCTAATGGGATGGTTTGTAATGGTGGTAGACTCTTGGGGAGGCTCAGATAACCTCACTCTTGTGGTAATCTCTATTTAGTTCTACTTCTCTTGTAGGTGGTTTTGTTCAAGCTTAATGTGTTGAAGCTTGACTTGGGAATGCTGAATAGAAAAGACTTGTGACACTACCTCTTTTCTGAGCTCTGAAAAATAGGAATCATATTGAGACATTTTACTAGATGATGCAATCAATTACTTTTTCTATGTCAATTGGATTTTTTAAAGCCCTATATTTATACTAATCATTGATCTCTATTCAACGACTATATTAGCTATGGTAACAATTCGAAATGTTATTTTAAAATCCAAAAACATAAAACCGAGGAAGTGTATATGATTTATATAATAATTTCACATAATAAGACATTTAATTATATTAACATGAATTTACACTAATAAAAGTATGGAGCATTACAATCACCCCCTAAGAAATTTCACCATCAATATTTCCTTTTCCCTCAATAAAACAGTTGAGGGTAACTCTGCTTTATCACTTCCACTAATTCTCACATTGCCTCTTCAAACTTGTGGTTTCACCATTAAACCTTGAGGAGGGGTGTTGTCTTATTTCGTAGATCCTTTTCACTATTATCTAAGATATTCACTGACTTCTCTTCAAAGGTGAGGTCATTCTCCAATGGTACCACCTATGGATTGAGTACATGTGATGGGTTAACTATGTACTTCTCATGAGTGATACATTGAATACAACATGTAATAGATATATGTTTGGTGGGAGTGTATGATGATAGGCCACGACTCCAATGCGATTAGGGATCTCAAAGGGAAGATGTTCCTTGGAATAAGCTTTCCCTTATTTCCAAATCTCATAACTCTCTTCCACAGTGATATGCGGTGGAATACCATGTCTCAAAAATCACAATCTATTCCTTGTCGATTATTATCATCATAGTTATTTTTTTTACTCTGAGTAGGTTTAATGTGCTGCTTGGATGGTCTTAACCTTATCCACAATTTCGTTGAGCATTTCTAGACTATAATTTTTCTCTCCCAAACATCATCCCAAAATTATAGTTTTCAGCACCTCTTCATATAATGGGCTTCATAAGGAGACATTTGGATACTTGTGTGTAGATTTTTATTTTATGATAAATCTACATGAAGAATAGGTTGATCCTATCCACCATTAATGTACACTGATCATTCTCTAAAAATATCTTCAATTGTTAGGATTTTCCACTCATATTGGATATCAGTTTGAGGATTATAAGCTGTATTGATGTTTAGCTCAGTACTCAGTGCACGTTGGAGACTGTTCTAGAACATAGAGGTCAATCTTGGATCTTGATCGGATACAATGGATTGTGGTACTCCATGTACGCTTAAAACATCTCTAATGTATATCTCTTCCAGTTGATCTAATGATAAATCCTTCCATATTGAAGTGAAGTGTGTAGTCTTAGTATGATTATCCACAATAACCCAGATATTATTATTTTCATTGGTTTTCTTTGCAAGATTATTGAAAAAGACCATGGTGATATTTTCCTATTTCCATATTGGTATGGGTAATGGTTACATGATCCACTTATACTTCTGCCTCTCAGCCTTCACATTCTGACATACTTGGAACATTGATTTAAACCCAACGGTCTCCTTATTCATGTTATTCCACCAATAATACTCTCAAAAATCTTGATACATCATTGTGTTTCCTAGGGGATCGAAGAAATTTAATCTATATGCATCATCCCAAATATCATTCTTTTACATTGGATTTGATAGAACACATAGTTTTGACCCAAATCTCACAATTCATTCATCATTATCATTAATCTCTCTGGATTTCCATTTTCTGATAGTTTCCAATTTCTTCTGAATTCCCACATCCTCCTTTTGAGTATCATTTAACTTTTCCCAACGAGACGGTTGAGAAAACATTTTCCAAAGGATTGATGATGTTCAATTATTTATAATTCCCATGTCCATATTCATCCCATATAAGATAATTATATCCTATTATATTCACTTAAATTAAATAGTTGTTGGATCCTTTCTACTTAGAGCATCTTCCACCTTATTCGTTTTTCCCAAATGGTTGTTAATTGACATGTCATTGTCTTTTATCAGCTCTAACCATATTTTTTGGCACTTATTCGTCTATTTCAATGTTAATATATTCTTGAGTCTTTTGTGATCCATATATACTTCACATTTCTTCCCAAAGAGTTATTGTCACAAAATTTTTAATGCAGATATTACCACAGACAACTCCAAATCATGTGTTAGATTGTTTTTATAATGAACATTTTATTTCCTTAAATCATGGGAAAAGACATTGTCATTTTTCATCAACACACAACCCAAGTCCTATGAGGCATCACCGAATACCAAAAAAATTTCTCCACTTTTGGGTAGTGTGAGAATAGATATAATGATAAGCCTCCTTTTTGTCCCCTTGAATCTCTCTTATCATTAATCATTCCATGAAAACATGACTCCCTTATGAGTTAGCTTGGTCTATCGGTTTGAAAATCATTATAAATTTCTCAAAAATAATAAATAATATCCAGCTGACCCATGGAATCTATTGATATCTGTCACAGATATTGTCCTCAAACATACATAAATTGCATTTTTAATGGATGGATCTACATACATCCCATTTATTTTTATGATATGACCCAATAATGATACTTCCTTGAACCATAACTCATAGAAGTTGTAAATTCATATAGATTCTCATATCATAAGTACTCTAGTATATTGTTTATATGTTTCTCATGCCCCCCTTGGTTTTAGAGTATATTAAACTATCCTCTAAAATGATTACAGCAAATTTTTTTGAGGTAACCTATAATGAATCAATTAATCAAGTCCATGAGGATTTCTAGAGAATTAGTAAGTCTGAAGGGCATTAATATGAATTCATAGTACCCATGCCTCATACGAAAAGTAGTCTTGTAGATATCTTCCTTCTTCACCATTACATGGTAATATCCTAACCACAGATCAACCATGGAGACGTATTGTTCATCACGTTTCTGATTGAACAAGTTATCAATTCGTGGAATATGATACTTATTTACTTATTGGGATTTTTTTTGAGATCATGATAATCATTGAAAAGATTCATTGACTGATTATTCTTCAAGATGAAGAGGACTGGTACACCCCATGGTGAAGCACATGGGTGTATAAAACCTATATCCAGATTCACCTTTAGTTGTTTCTTGGTCTTCTCAAGCACCATAAAATCCATTATATACATATTCTTTGATATTGAAAATCACCTAGGTATATGATTAAGTATGAATTCAATATCTCTTCTAAGTGGAGGACCATGCAATTCCCTGGGAAACACTTCAACAAATTCATTTGCAATGGGAATGTCTTCATGGATGGTTTCTTCCATATAATCAATAATCTGAGCATGATACACATGCATATAGGGTAGTAATATCCACACTTTATATGATGGGGATTAAGAAGATTCATCCCCCACCTATCACTTATATAAGGCCCCAGCCTTAAACCTTACTTAATCTTGAGTTATTACAAGATTACACATTGAGGATCTTTTCGGGTTTAGAGTTTTAGAGAATTAGATCATAAAACTTGCATTAGATTCCACATATAAACAAAGTGGTTACATAAAGATAGTATTCTTCATTCCCATCAATGGAAACACATTTAAAATAAAACATGGATTATTTCTTGACACATCCTTGACTCTATCATCTTATCATGTACCTTTCCCTTGACCTGTGAAAAACATTTCAAAAACTTGGGATGAGCATAAAAACTCAGTATGGGTTATAAAAACATGGAAAGGAAACATGAGTTCATATATACATAAGAATGAAATCATACTTTACCCATAAAACATAGGCACTTTAACAAACCTCATAAAAACATGAATAAATCATATAAATCATAATACGTAAAGGTAACTTGAGGCATTCATAACATTCTTACGTAGGGGGTAACCCTCTTGGTTACGTTTGGAATACCCATCACAGTATATTCCCTAAAATCTCTTCGGAGAAACCTTAACGTTTCACTCCTTCGCGTTACCCAATGCATTGGAGAGCTATAACGGGCTCACCCGCCCTTAGTTTATCACGGAACCACCCGTCTTCATAATAATGCCCAAGAACCATAACATAATCATATCACATAAAACATGCATAAAAGAAACATAACATTTCCGCATTTCAATCACGAGATATCAATACAACACATTGATATAATAAAAACATTATGAAAACCATTTTCAATACCAAAGTAAAACATGGTATTTATTTTTCTTTTTAAAAAAAAGGTATGGCTTGTAGAGGAAGCCGAAACTCAAATAACGGTTACGACGGCGGAGAAGTCGTTGTCGCCGCATACGTACGACAAAAACATTCCCTTTTGTCGTTTAGTAAACGCTTCGTATAAAAAAGATTCCTTTTGAATAAATGTAAAAGTCAAAGGGATTTATACACCGTATAAAAGAAAGTTGTGTATAAAATAAAATATGCCTCAATGAAAGGAGATTGAGACAAAGTCCCATACAAAGATAATTTTTAAAATAAAATAGATACATTATGTGTATTCACTATAAGTACACATAAATAAAGTACAAATACAAGATACGACATAATAATATAATGACATAATTTGAAAGTAGGAGATTAACCCAAAGAATGGAAATTGGGTTAAGAAGTTCCCATACCTCGTATCCGACTTGACCCGACCATTCTTTAAACTCCTGAATAATAAAATTGAGTTAATCTCTACTTGCTTATGAACCTTTTTCAAGTTCATTATTCCTTTTATACCATGTTATGAACATCATGTAATTATTTAAGTTAATAATGTTCATTTTGTCGGTATTTGGTTCTTAAGTCAAAAATAGACTTCTTACACTTACATGTTGTTAATTTGGTCAATGTTTCATTATATCCAGAATGGTATTCATGATGTAGATATCATATATGTCATATATATCCAGTACATACATGTATTTAAAATATTACATAATCATTTAGAGGTAAGAAATGAAATGCATCGTTCATGGAGACGGTAAGCCGTACGTACGCATGAACGCTACTTTCATTTCTTTGTCATATTAATGGAATTAAAACTAAATGAGACTTATGTATATTTTAATTCCAGAATTATATTCATCATTTAGATATATCATTAATTATATATATCCATTATATACATGTACTTTTAACAGTACATTACATTTGGGGATAAGAAATGAAATGCACCGTTCATGGAGACGGTAGTCCGTACGTACGCATGAACGCTACTTTCATTTCTATCTCATACTTTAATGGAAATAAATGATAATGATATATATAGGTATATTATAATTCCAGTATAACATCATATATAATAACTTTAAATCCATCCTTTACACGTCCCACATATGGCATTAACGAATCACATCACTTTGAGGGGGCGGTAGTCCGCACTTCCTTAAATGAAGATATCGCGTATACCCATAATGGAAGCCATAAAGGTAAGACACAAATGAAAAATACAGAAGCATAAGTAAAACATAAACATATTACATATCATATATAAAAATAGTGACATCATAATGGCCACCTTTGAAGGTGTTTAATGAGTGTTGAACAATCATCGTTTCGGGAGGCAGAATTTCACCATCCACGGAAACCATATGTTCTTTAACCATTTGATGTAGTTGTGTGAGAGTGTAGCTCAAATAAATCTTATAAAAACATCCTAGTATATTGAAGATACTGGTGTTGTTACAAAAGAAGTAAATAAAAAGAGTTTAGGGGGTTGGAGAAGCAAAATAAAACAAATGAACTTGAGAGAATGAATTACCTTTAAAAAGTGTAACTTCTTTTGGTTTGAGCCTAAAGGCTTCCTTGGAAAGGATTCTGCCCAAAGGGAATCCTCTAGGATGAGGAGAGGGATGTGGAGAGAGCAAATGGGCAGGGGTTGGCCGAGCCAATGGCTTGAAGAGTGTGTGAAATGAGGTAGAGGTGGGGGCCTTTTATAAGGGGAGAGGAGGGGCACTTTTGGAAAGTAAAGAAACATTATATTATTTGAAAATGTGTTTCGGTTTTAAAAGGTCCCACATTGATGGAATTCGTGGATAAGGTGATAAGGCATCGAAATCCACTCATCCAATTGGTTTTGGACATGTGTAGGTTTTAGATTTTACATTATCTTTCTATTTTATTTAAATCGTCAAATAATGATGTCATCGCTGCATCATTATTATGTCATACATAATTAAATTTATTTAATGTCTAAAAATTATAAAAAAATTACTATGATGTAGGAAATCTTTTTATCTTTCCATTGAATATTTATAATCAAAATTTGGACTTGTATAACCCCACTTAAAAATTGTTTTCGTAAAACATATTATGTTTGTGTCACTTTCACTTTAACATTAAATAAAAATATATTATTGTCATTTTCCAACTAAAGTGGATACATGGGGTCCCCAAGTTAGGCCATGGCTTGTCTTGGTCGGCCATGACACAACCAATGAGGTTGGGACATGTGTCTAGGTCATTTTATATTATTAAAGCATTATTTATTCCTTAAACTACACTAATTACCACTAATCGCGATTAAAAACTTAATAAGTTACTATTCACAAAAAAATTATTTTAATCTCATTGAACCACATTTTACTTCTTAATGACAACCATGTATGTCGGATTTTCAAAATTCAATACACATTAGTGGTAAACTTTCATTTAACTGAAAAATCAGTTTGCTTGATTACCACTTAGTGGTTTCACTATTCATCAAAAATTGAAGTTTTTCAGAAAATTACCAAAAATTCACCCTAAGCTATATTTGATATTCTGAATTCAAAAATGAAGTCCATTTTACAAAATTCAAATCATATAAGTCACATTAATTAATTTAATAATTAATTCCCGCTGCCAGAGCAAATAGCGTGTTTTTACAAAACAATAAGTATCAAAAGATTGACACCAGTTTAAGTCTAATTTCAAATCGAAACTGATTCCAATGACCACCATTGGATAAAATGGTAAAAATATATTCATATTACACATTAAGAACAATTCAAAAGATAATCTAATCATATAAATAAATTAGATTAAAAAGCAGTTTTGATGTAAAATACAACATTTTACACTATTCATAAAAAAAAATGAACTTTATCAGAAAGGTACCAAAAATTACACAAAGTAAAATTTGATGTCCCTATTCTTAATAAGAGTTTTATTTGGTCCAAAAGAATGTATAAGAGTGATCAAAACTATATTTAATGACGGTTCACCATTAAAAGGTGATAAGTGAACCTTTAGTGAAAATTAGAGTATAAAAGCCTAAAATTGAACTCTTTCCGTATTTTAAGCCTTTATCTTTTATTGGGTAAATGTAAAAACATCTAAAAACATATCTATTCATATTTTAGTTATTTCTATTCATTCCCGCCAGTACAACGGCTACTTGTTAACTAACATTTAAAATAATATTATTATATTACTAGTGTGCTACGTAAGTTTCAAAGAAACTCATCGTTGCGTATCAGGTACGCTATCGAACATAGCAACCACTTTTAATTAAAATTCATATTTAATTCTCAAATATTAATAAATATGAAAATTATTTATTCTTTAATTACCTGGGATGTTACATCCTTCCCCCCTTTTGGGAATTGCGTCCTCGCAATTTTATTCACTTATCAAAATAAGTGGGGGTATTTATCCCTCATAGCATTTTCAGATTCCCATGTTGCCTCTTCAATCATGTGGTTTTTCCACAAAACCTTTACCTGGTGAATCACCTTATTCCGTAACACTTGCTCCCTGTGGTCAAGAATCTGGACCGGTTGTTCCTCATAAGATAGGTTCTCTTCCAGCTGAACTACCTCTGGACTCAAAACATGAGATGGATCTGGCATATACTTTCTCAACATCGAAACGTGAAAAACATTGTGTACCTGAGATAAACTCGGAGGCAAAGCCACTTGGTATGCAACTGATCCAACTCTCTCTAGAACTTCGTATGGTCCAATGAACCTTGGACTCAACTTTCCTTTCTTACCAAATCTCATCACACTTTTCCAAGGAGAAACCTTGAGAAAAACATGATCACCTACCTCGAAAGATAGATCCTTCCTCCGGTTATCCGCATAACTCTTCTGCCTGCTCTGAGCTGTTCTCATGTGTTTCTGAATCAACTGAACTTTTTCTGCCATCTCTTCTACCAATTCTGGTCCCATCAACTTTCTTTCACCCACTTCATCCCAGAAAGCTGGAGTTCGACACCGCTTCCCATATAATGCCTGAAATGGTGCCATCTGTATACTAGAATGGAAACTGTTATTATATGAAAACTCAACCAAAGAAAGATGTTGGTCCCAACTTCCCTGATAATCCATAGAACAAGCTCATAGCATATCCTCCAATGTCTGAATTGTTCGTTCTGACTGCCCATCTGATTGAGGATGAAAAGCTGTACTAAAATTTAATTCAGTACCCAACGACTTCTGAAGGCCTTTCCAAAAGTTAGAAGTAAACCTGGGATCACGATCCGATACAATGGAGAGAGGAACTCCATGTAACCTGACTATCTCTTTAAGATACAAACGGGAAAGTTGATCAAGAGAGAAAGTATCTCGTATAGCAAGGAAATGAGAAGATTTGGTCAAGCGATCAACAATAACCCAGATTGCATTATTACCTCGAGATGTCTTCGGTAATCCAACAACAAAGACCATGGATATATTCTCCCATTTCCACTCTGGCACTGGTAAAGGCTGAAGCATCCCTTTCGGTAACTGCCGCTCTGCTTTAACCTGCTGACAAGTCAAACACTTCACAATAAAATCAGCAATGTCTCTTTTTATTCCATCCCACCAGTAATACTCTCGCAGGTCTCTATACATCTTAGTACTGCCAGGATGAACTGAAAATGGAGAACTATGAGCTTCACATAACAACTCTCTCTTCAACTGTGAATCACAAGGCACACATAACCTCTTCACAAACCTCAAAACACAAACACAAACTTATCCAAGAACTCATGGAAAATTTTATTCATAAGGTCCATGAATACAACAGGTGCATTGGTTAACCCAAAAGGCATAACTACCAATTCATAATGGCCATATCTAGTACGGAACGCAGTCGTCTGCTTCTTTTACTTTCAACTGATGGTACCCCGACCTCAAGTCAATCTTCGAAAAATACTGAGCTCCCTGGAGCAGATACCACTTCATTTGATGGCCCAACATCTACTGAAGTTGCAAAGGATTTCACCACCCCTTTCTGCTTGTAGTCTAACTGCTTCCCATCACTCAAGCTCCTTGTCGGACACTCGTTTGCATAGTGACCCATCTCATTGCACTTATAACATTTCACTAACCGTAAATCAAATTTATTCTTACCTTCACCTTGATCCTTTTCAGTGCAATCACGAGCCTTATGTCCCATCTTACCACATCGGTAGCACTTCCCAGAATTCAGAAGACATTCCCCAGTATGCCTTTTTCCACATTTATCACAAACTGGAAACTTAGTTTTCTTACCATCAGACTTTTTTGAAGAATTCTTACCTTTCTCATGCCACCTCGGTCTCTTCTTCTGCTGGTTGTTATAGAAAACTTGGTCATCGGCAAACTCCATTTCCACCTTCTCAGCACATCGAACAAGCTTTTCATAACTTTTAAACTCACGAGAAGCTAATGCCCTTCGATACTTTGGCTTTAATCCTGTGTAAAAACGATTGATTTTACTATCAAGGTCCCGGATAAAATTTGGAGCATACCTTGCCAATCGAGTGAACTTTTCTTCATAGGCAGCCACTGAGTCTTCCTCTTGCCTCAATTCCAAGAATTGATTTTCCATCCTAAGTCGAACAGCCTTGGGAAAATACTTCTCAAGAAACATACCTTTGAATTCATCCCAGTCAAGAGCATCAATCTCATCGGCGTCCCTGATATTTTTAACCATAGACCACCACTGATCTGCTTCACCCTCTAAACGGTAAATAGCAAGACTAACCTTTTGATTGTCTGAACACCCCATGACATCAAAAATCTTCTCCAGTGCTTTAATCCACCCTTCAGCTAGCACAGGGTCAGATGATCCTCTGAATGATGGGGGATGTTGCCTCATGAAATGTTCCACCACTGACATGTTCCTCTGCGGTTGATCTGGCTGATCTCGTGCATGGATACCACCACCATTTATAGCCTGAGTCAACTGTGCCATCACTGCAACAAACTGTTCAGTTCCAATTCTGACCATCTCAGGTTGCTGATTTGGAAGGTTGTCTTCCTCCTGATGTCGTCCCAACATAGCTGCTTTGTTTCCTCTGCGGAAAACCATTCTGAACACCGAAATATCTTAGGCGAAGCAACATGGTAATCCGTAAATGCTATATCATTTCAATCATATTATAATTTAACACTTTTCTAACTCCTAAAGTTGTCTAAACCGACCTTTGATACCAACTATAAGGCCCCAGCCTTAAACCTTACTTAATCTTGAGTTATTACAAGATTACACATTGAGGATCTTTTCGGGTTTAGAGTTTTAGAGAATTAGATCATAAAACTTGCATTAGATTCCACATATAAACAAAGTGGTTACATAAAGATAGTATTCTTCATTCCCATCAATGGAAACACATTTAAAATAAAACATGGATTATTTCTTGACACATCCTTGACTCTATCATCTTATCATGTACCTTTCCCTTGACCTGTGAAAAACATTTCAAAAACTTGGGATGAGCATAAAAACTCAGTATGGGTTATAAAAACATGGAAAGGAAACATGAGTTCATATATACATAAGAATGAAATCATACTTTACCCATAAAACATAGGCACTTTAACAAACCTCATAAAAACATGAATAAATCATATAAATCATAATACGTAAAGGTAACTTGAGGCATTCATAACATTCTTACGTAGGGGGTAACCCTCTTGGTTACGTTTGGAATACCCATCACAGTATATTCCCTAAAATCTCTTCGGAGAAACCTTAACGTTTCACTCCTTCGCGTTGCCCAATGCATTGGAGAGCTATAACGGGCTCACCCGCCCTTAGTTTATCACGGAACCACCCGTCTTCATAATAATGCCCAAGAACCATAACATAATCATATCACATAAAACATGCATAAAAGAAACATAACATTTCTGCATTTCAATCACGAGATATCAATACAACACATTGATATAATAAAAACATTATGAAAACCATTTTCAATACCAAAGTAAAACATGGTATTTATTTTTCTTTTTAAAAAAAAGGTATGGCTTGTAGAGGAAGCCGAAACTCAAATAACGGTTACGACGGCGGAGAAGTCGTTGTCGCCGCATACGTACGACAAAAACATTCCCTTTTGTCGTTTAGTAAACGCTTCGTATAAAAAAGATTCCTTTTGAATAAATGTAAAAGTCAAAGGGATTTATACACCGTATAAAAGAAAGTTGTGTATAAAATAAAATATGCCTCAATGAAAGGAGATTGAGACAAAGTCCCATACAAAGATAATTTTTAAAATAAAATAGATACATTATGTGTATTCACTATAAGTACACATAAATAAAGTACAAATACAAGATACGACATAATAATATAATGACATAATTTGAAAGTAAGAGATTAACCCAAAGAATGGAAATTGGGTTAAGAAGTTCCCATACCTCGTATCCGACTTGACCCGACCGTTCTTTAAACTCCTGAATAATAAAATTGAGTTAATCTCTACTTGCTTATGAACCTTTTTCAAGTTCATTATTCCTTTTATACCATGTTATGAACATCATGTAATTATTTAAGTTAATAATGTTCATTTTGTCGGTATTTGGTTCTTAAGTCAAAAATAGACTTCTTACACTTACATGTTGTTAATTTGGTCAATGTTTCATTATATCCAGAATGGTATTCATGATGTAGATATCATATATGTCATATATATCCAGTACATACATGTATTTAAAATATTACATAATCATTTAGAGGTAAGAAATGAAATGCATCGTTCATGGAGACGGTAAGCCGTACGTACGCATGAACGCTACTTTCATTTCTTTGTCATATTAATGGAATTAAAACTAAATGAGACTTATGTATATTTTAATTCCAGAATTATATTCATCATTTAGATATATCATTAATTATATATATCCATTATATACATGTACTTTTAACAGTACATTACATTTGGGGATAAGAAATGAAATGCACCGTTCATGGAGACGGTAGTCCGTACGTACGCATGAACGCTACTTTCATTTCTATCTCATACTTTAATGGAAATAAATGATAATGATATATATAGGTATATTATAATTCCAGTATAACATCATATATAATAACTTTAAATCCATCCTTTACACGTCCCACATATGGCATTAACGAATCACATCACTTTGAGGGGGCGGTAGTCCGCACTTCCTTAAATGAAGATATCGCGTATACCCATAATGGAAGCCATAAAAATAAGACACAAATGAAAAATACAGAAGCATAAGTAAAACATAAACATATTACATATCATATATAAAAATAGTGACATCATAATGGCCACCTTTGAAGGTGTTTAATGAGTGTTGAACAATCATCGTTTCGGGAGGCAGAATTTCACCATCCACGGAAACCATATGTTCTTTATCCATTTGATGTAGTTGTGTGAGAGTGTAGCTCAAATAAATCTTATAACAACATCCTAGTATATTGAAGATACTGGTGTTGTTACAAAAGAAGTAAATAAAAAGAGTTTAGGGGGTTGGAGAAGCAAAATAAAACAAATGAACTTGAGAGAATGAATTACCTTTAAAAAGTGTAACTTCTTTTGGTTTGAGCCTAAAGGCTTCCTTGGAAAGGATTCTGCCCAAAGGGAATCCTCTAGGATGAGGAGAGGGATGTGGAGAGAGCAAATGGGCAGGGGTTGGCCGAGCCAATGGCTTGAAGAGTGTGTGAAATGAGGTAGAGGTGGGGGCCTTTTATAAGGGGAGAGGAGGGGCACTTTTGGAAAGTAAAGAAACATTATATTATTTGAAAATGTGTTTCGGTTTTAAAAGGTCCCACATTGATGGAATTCGTGGATAAGGTGATAAGGCATCGAAATCCACTCATCCAATTGGTTTTGGACATGTGTAGGTTTTAGATTTTACATTATCTTTCTATTTTATTTAAATCGTCAAATAATGATGTCATCGCTGCATCATTATTATGTCATACATAATTAAATTTATTTAATGTCTAAAAATTATAAAAAAATTACTATGATGTAGGAAATCTTTTTATCTTTCCATTGAATATTTATAATCAAAATTTGGACTTGTATAACCCCACTTAAAAATTGTTTTCGTAAAACATATTATGTTTGTGTCACTTTCACTTTAACATTAAATAAAAATATATTATTGTCATTTTCCAACTAAAGTGGATACATGGGGTCCCCAAGTTAGGCCATGGCTTGTCTTGGTCGGCCAGGACACAACCAATGAGGTTGGGACATGTGTCTAGGTCATTTTATATTATTAAAGCATTATTTATTCCTTAAACTACACTAATTACCACTAATCGCGATTAAAAACTTAATAAGTTACTATTCACAAAAAAATTATTTTAATCTCATTGAACCACATTTTACTTCTTAATGACAACCATGTATGTAGGATTTTCAAAATTCAATACACATTAGTGGTAAACTTTCATTTAACTGAAAAATCAGTTTGCTTGATTACCACTTAGTGGTTTCACTATTCATCAAAAATTGAAGTTTTTCAGAAAATTACCAAAAATTCACCCTAAGCTATATTTGATATTCTGAATTCAAAAATGAAGTCCATTTTACAAAATTCAAATCATATAAGTCACATTAATTAATTTAATAATTAATTCCCGCTGCCAGAGCAAATAGCGTGTTTTTACAAAACAATAAGTATCAAAAGATTGACACCAGTTTAAGTCTAATTTCAAATCGAAACTGATTCCAATGACCACCATTGGATAAAATGGTAAAAATATATTCATATTACACATTAAGAACAATTCAAAAGATAATCTAATCATATAAATAAATTAGATTAAAAAGCAGTTTTGATGTAAAATACAACATTTTACACTATTCATAAAAAAAATGAACTTTATCAGAAAGGTACCAAAAATTACACAAAGTAAAATTTGATGTCCCTATTCTTAATAAGAGTTTTATTTGGTCCAAAAGAATGTATAAGAGTGATCAAAACTATATTTAATGACGGTTCACCATTAAAAGGTGATAAGTGAACCTTTAGTGAAAATTAGAGTATAAAAGCCTAAAATTGAACTCTTTCCGTATTTTAAGCCTTTATCTTTTATTGGGTAAATGTAAAAACATCTAAAAACATATCTATTCATATTTTAGTTATTTCTATTCATTCCCGCCAGTACAACGGCTACTTGTTAACTAACATTTAAAATAATATTATTATATTACTAGTGTGCTACGTAAGTTTCAAAGAAACTCATCGTTGCGTATCAGGTACGCTATCGAACATAGCAACCACTTTTAATTAAAATTCATATTTAATTCTCAAATATTAATAAATATGAAAATTATTTATTCTTTAATTACCTGGGATGTTACAACTTATATAGAATTGGGGGTTGATTCTCCATATAGAGAGTGATTCCCCAAAAATTAAATTTATGTTGGATCTATATAGGGAAATCCAATCAATGGAAATAATTACATTGAATTTAACTAGAGGGAGTTTGAAATGTTTCACTAGGAAGTTCTATCCCCAAATTGTGATAGGGGTGGGTTATATTCAATGGATGAAAGGATTTCCCCATTATCCATTCTCACTATCATCTATACTTCCATGATTTCTAGCGGTGTTATGATTCTTCTACTAAAAATTCTGGATATAAAAGAATATTTAGAAACAAAATAAAAAAGTACATTCACTATTCTCGAAGGAATGACTAGCTTACCTATCAACATTTTGTTTTCAGGGTTCTCTTCAGTTGTAGTGATGGAAAAATCACTCCATTGCTACCTTAGAGGATGTTATTAACCTACGAAAACCATAATTTTAGGGAACTAGGTTGCAAAGTGCCTTGGTTATTTGTGGTTAATGCAATCAACAATGCACTGAGGGTCAAACAGAGCATTCCTCTCCTCTGTTGTTGTAGCCAGTTTTTCTAGTTGGTTGTTAATGGCCAGGTGCCTTTCTCGTCCACACCTAAAGCATTTCCTCATCCTATTTAGGTAATTTTAGGGATGATTCATTCCACACCATTGGAAAGTGTGGTGATGTAATTTATAAGCACCATTTGATTTATAAATAAGACTGCTAGAATTAATATTCACATTCCGCTTATAATCCCAATGATACCCCTGAGATTCACTGATCTCCATTTCAACATTTAGGAAATATTGTAAAATTTCCTCACAGCTATTGACATCACGGATCTCTAGGGATTTTGATATGTTATGTTTTAACTCACCAAAAGAGAGGTCCAACTTGTATTTGGGGGTAACGAAAAAGCTCGAGGTTTTCTTTTCAAGCCTTGTGATGTTTGACTCAAACGCTCCAATGGATTCATTGTCCTTTTTGAATTTGGGAATGGAATTCCCTTTCCATCGTAAGTCAAAGTGTTTGGGAAAATTATTTATCAAAAAACAGTTTTTTTGAAAATCCTTCCATACCAATGACATGATATATTCCTCAGAAATTGAATTTTTGATCAATGTCCACCATTGATCAGGTTCACACTCCATAAGATAATCTTCAAGATGAACATTCTATTATTCAGAACATTGAAGGATGTATAAGATCTTCTCAATGGTGTTTATCCATTGTTCAGCAATTGAGGGATCATATGATTTCTTGAATGTAGGATATAAGGCCCCAACCTTAAACATTACCTAATAATGAATTAAATGAATAATTCCCATTGAGGATCTTTTTAGGTTTTGAGTTTTAAGGAATTAGATCATAACTATTACATCTCAAAAGATTACATAGTAGACACTTCTACAATGTTTCCTTTTTTTCAAAACATAAACTCAAAAAAAATTCATTTCTAGTTCCATGTTTAAGAAAGCATGACTTTTCCTTGATCCCATCCTTGACCCTATTCCACATTATTTCCTATGAATAACGTTTCAAAAAAAACATGGGGTGACCATAAAAATCTCAGTAAGGGATACACAAAGAAGGAAAACAAGTAAACCATGAATACTTTGTCAAAGTAATAATTTTTATTTTTATGGAGTAGTAATTACTCTTCACAGAATAAAATATCATTACTTACCCTTTTGTAACCAAAATATTACCACAAAAACCATATAAATAACACATCACATAAAAAGGTAACTTGGGACATAAACATACTTAAATGGAATAACGATACGGTCGACTTCCACACATATCACTTAATGGAATAGCAATACGGCCGACTTCCATACCCAATACATTGGATGTTATAACATAACCACCCATCCTGGTATTCACGGAACCACCTGTTATATGTTTTATCATGTAATCACCCGTCCAATGTCCATGTACCATTATAAAATCATAATACATAAAAAAAATATAATGGAAAGAAAACATTTCCACACTTTGATCACAATATATCACTTAAATATATTGACATAACAAATCCATTATAAAAACCATTTTTAATAAAAGAATACATATAAGAGTATATGGTATTTATTTCATTTTAAAAACATTACGGCTTTTTGAGGAAGCCAAAGACAAAATAATACTCACGGTAGTGGAAAAGGTCGTTGTCACCGCGTACGTTAAAAGGAAAATTCCTTTTTTTCATTTTGTAAAATTCTTTGTAGAAAAAGACTCCTTTTGTATAAAATTTAATGTCAAAGGGTTATATACACTGTATAAAATAAAGCCTTGTATTAGAAAAAAAATATGGCTCAATGAAAGGAGATTGAGACGAAGTCCCTTACCTCATGTCCGACGTGACTCGATAGACCCTTAATCTCATGAATAATAAACTAAATTTAATTTAAACTTTCTTAAGAACCTTTTTCACGTTTATTATTCCTTTTATATAACATATTTCCATGTTATAAACGTTATGTAATCACTTAATTTAATAAAGTTCATTTTGTCGATATTTGGTAATTAAGTCAAAAATAGACTTCTTACAATTACATGTTGTTTATGTGGTCAAAGGTTCATTATATACAGAACGATATTAATTATTTGGATATCATATATATCATATATATCCAGCATATACATGTATTTATAATAGTACATAACATTTAGAGGTAAAAAATGAAATGCACTGTTCATGGAGACAGTAAGCCGTACGTACACATAAACGCTACTTTCATTTGTATTTCGTATTTAATGGAGTGAAATCATAATGATATAAGGGTATATTATAATTCCCGTATAACATTATAATAACATTAACTCCATCCTTTATATGTCCCACATATGGCATAAAGGAATCAAATCACTTTGAGGGGGCGGTAGTCCACACTTCCTAAAATGAAATTATCGTTTTTACCCACAATGGAATCCATAAAGGTATGCCACAAATGAAAAATACAGAAACATAAGGAAAACATAAACATAATATATATCATATATATATAGTGACATCTTAATGGCCACCATGGAAGGTGTTAAAAGAATATTGAACAATCATCGTTTCGTGAGGTAGAAAATTAACAACCACAGAAATAGTATGTTCCTTAACCATTTGAAAAAGGTGTGTGTAGGTGTAGCTCTAATACATATCATAATAACATCATAGTGTATTTATGATACTGTTTTTGTTACAAAAGAAAGGAATAAAAAGAGTTTAGGGGGTTGGAGAAGCAAAATAAAACATAAGAACACAAGAGAAGACACTACTTTTAATTGGGTAACTCATTTTGATTTGATCTCAAAGGTTTCCTTGGAAAGTCATCTTCCCAAAGTGAGGCTTATAGTTGTAATTGAGGGATGTGGAGAGACAATATGGGCCAGGGTTTACTGAGCCAAAGGCTTGAGAGGTGTGGGTAAGGTGGTAGAGGTGGGGGCCTTTTATAAGAGGATATGAGGGTCACTCTTGGAATGTTATAAAATGTTACTTTATTATATAATGAGTTTCGATTTTTAAAGGTCCTAAAATTATATATTTCTAGGATAAGGTGATAATAGTTCTAATGCCACCCATACAATAGGTTTTTTACAAGAGTAGGTGTTATATTTCACATTATCTATTCATTTTATTGAAATCGTTAAATAATGAGGTAATCGCTGCATCATCATTGTGTCATAAATAAGTTAATATATTTAATGTCTAAAAATTATAAAACAAATATAATGATGTAGGAAATATTTTTATCTTTTTAATGAATATTTATAGTAAAAAATAGGACTTTTATAACCCCATTTAAAAATTGTTTTAGTAAAACAACACATGTTTGTGACATTTTTATTGTAACATTAAATAAAAAGTTATTAATGTCATTTTCCTACCAAAGTGGCTCTATGGGGTCCCCAAGTTGACCCAGGGATTTTATTGGTCGGCCATGACACAACCAATAAGGGTAGGACATGTGTGAAGTTGATTTCATATTATTAAAACATTATTTTTACCTTAAATTACACTAATTACCTCTAATCGCGATTAAAAACTTAAAAGTTACCATTCACCCAAAAAATTATTTTAATCCCTTTGAACCAAATTTTACTTCCAAATGACAACCATGAATGTTGGATTTTTGAAATTCAAAACACAGAGGTGGTAAATTTTCATTTAAACAAAAACAAATTATTTTTTTAAGTACCACTTAGTGGTTTCACTATTCATAAAAAATTGATGTTTTTCATAAAAATACCTAAACTTCACCATAAGCTATATTTGATATTACGAATTCAAAAATTGTTTGTGTTTTAAAAAATTAAAATCTTATAAGTTACATTAATTAATTTAATAATTAATTCCCACTACCATTGAAAATAGCATGTTTTTATGAAAAATATATATCAAAAGATTGACACTAGTTTAAGTTCAATTTCAAAGTGAAATTAATTACAATGACCACTATTGGATTAAATGGTAAAATTATATTATAATTTAAATTTAAAACCAATTCAAAATATAATCTAATCATATTAATAAATTAGATTAGAAAGAGGTTTTGAATTAAAATACAACATTTTTCGCTATTCATTAAAAAATGAACTTTATCGGAAAAATACCAAAAATTTACAAAAAGTAAATTTTGATGTCCTGATTATAAAGAAGAAATTTATTTGGTCCAATATAATGAATTAGAGTGACCGAAACTATATTTAATTATGGTTTTCCATCAAAAGGTGATAAGTGGACCTTTAGTGAATATTAGAGTATATATGCCTAAAATTTATTTTGTTTTCGTATTTTAAGCCTTTAACCTTTATTGGATAAATGTAAAAATTGTTAAAAATAATATATAATCATATTTTAGTTATTTCTATTCATTCCTGCAAATACAACGGCTACATGTTAACTACCATTTAAAGTAATATTATTTTATTACTAGTGTGCAACGTAAGATTTCAAAGAAACTCTTTGTTGCGTATCGGGTACGCTATCGAACATAGAAACCCCTTTAGAGTAAAATTAATATTTAATCCGTAAATATTAATAAATATGAAAATGTTTTATTCTTTATTTAACTGGGATGTTACATCCTTCCCCCCTTTTGGGAATTGCGTCCTTGCAAATTTTATTCACTTATCAAAATAAATGGGGGTATTTATCCTTCATAGAATTTTCAGATTACCATGTTACCTCTTCAACCATATGGTTTTTCCACAAGACCTTTACCTGGTGAATTACCTTATTTCGCAACACTTTCTCTCTTCGGTAAAGAATCCGGACTGGTTGTTCTTCATAAGAGAGATTCTCCTCCAACTGAACTACCTCTGGACTCAAAACCTGAGAGGGATCATGCATATACTTTCTCAACATAAAAACATGAAAAACATTGTGTACCTGAGATAAACTCGGAGGTAAAGCCACTCGGTAAGCAACTAATCCAACTATCTCCAGAATTTCATCTGGTCCAATGAACCTTGGACTCAGCTTTTCTTTCTTACCAAATCGCATCACACTTTTCCACGGTGAAACTTTGAGAAAAACATGATCACCTACCTCGAAAGATAGATCCTTCCTCCTATTGTCTGCATAACTTTTCTGTCTGCTCTGAGCTGTTCTCATGTGTTTCTGAATCAACTATTCTTTTTCTGGCATCTATTCTACCAATTCTGGTCCCATGAGCTTCCTTTCACCCACTTCATCCCAAAAATATAGTGTTCGACACCGCTTCCTATATAATGCATCAAACCGTGCCATCTGTATACTGGAATGAAAACTGTTATTATATGAAAATTCAACCAAAGAAAGATGTTGGTCCCAACTTCCCTGATAATCCTTCGAACAGGCATGTAGCATATCCTCCAATGTCTGAATTGTTCATTCTGACTGCCCATCTGATTGAGGATGAAAAGCTGTACTGAAATCTAATTCATTACCCAACGACTTCTGAAGGCTTTTCCAAAAAATAGAAGTAAACCTGGGATCACGATCAGATATAATGGATAGTGGAACTCCATGCAACCTGACTATATCTTTAAGATACAATCGATAATGTTGATCTGGAGTGAAATTATGTCGAATAGGAAGGAAATGAGCATATTTAGTCAAGCGATCAACAATAACCCAGATTGCATTATTACCTCGAGATGTCTTCGGTAATCCCACAACAAAGTCCATGGATATATTTTCCATATCCACTCTAGCACTGGTAAATGCTGAAGCATCCCTTTCGGTAACTATCGCTCAGTTTTAACATGCTGACAAGTCAAACACTTCATAGTAAAATCAGCAATATCCCTTTTCATTCCATCCCACCAGTAATACTCCCACAGATCTCTGTACATCATAGTACTGCCAGGATGAAATAAAAACGAGGAACTATGAGCCTCACATAACAACTCATTCTTCAAATGTTATTCACCAGGCACACATAATCTCTTCTCAAATCTCAAAACACAATCATTATCAATATTAGATTCAGGAAACTTACCCTTCTAAACTAGCTCTACCTTTTTCAACAACACATTATCTTTCTTCTGCGCGTGCTTAATTCTGTCTGATAGAGATGATCTCACTGATACGTGAAACAAAACCTAATAAATTCTTTCACCAACAGCTTCTATGACAAAGTTAATCAAATAAAAAACCAAAGGGTCTTGTTCCAAACATAGCATGGTTAATGATGCATTACTTTTTCGACTCAAAGCATCAACCACTTTATTTTCTATTCCGGGATGGTAATGAATTGTAAAATCATAATCCATGATTAATTCTAGGAATCTCATCTATCTCATGTTCAATTATTTTTTAATGAATATATTTTAAACATTTTTGATCAGTATATATTTCACACTTTACTATATATAAATGATGCCTCCAAATTTTTAGAGAAAAAACAACAGCAGCTAATTCCAAGTCATGTGTAGGGTAATTTACCTCATGATTTTTCAACTGACGTGAAGCATATGTAATTACCTAATCATTCTGCATATGGACCCAACCAAGTCCCTTCAACGATGCATCACTGTATATAAAAAACTCACCATTCCTGGAAGGAAGTGCCAAAACTGGAACATTCACCAATCTTCTTTTCAACTCCTAAAAACAATCATCACATTCTTTTGTCCAGATAAACATAACACCCTTTCAAGTTAGCTTAGTCATTGGACTAGATAAACGTGGAAAATGTTCGACAAACCTTCAGTAGTAACCTGCAAAACTAAGAAAACTACAAATCTTGGTTACATTTTTGGGTCTTGGACATTCTTCAACAACTTTTTTTAGAAGGATCAACAGTTATGCCATTTTTTGAAACAATGTGACCATGTAAAGAAATTTGTTGTAACCAAAACTCACACTTGATGAATTTTACATATAGTTTCTTTTCTTTTAAGGTTTTCTAGATAACCCTTAAATGACTTTCATACTCCTCTTTACTTTTAGAAAACTCCAAAATATCATCAATAAAAACAACCACAAACTTATCCAAGAACTCATGGAAAATTCTATTCATAAGGTCCATGAATACAACAGGTGAATTGGTTAACCCCAAAGGCATAAATACATATTCATAATGGCCATATCTAGTACAAAACACAGTCTTAGAAATGTTTGCTTCATTTACATTCAACTAATGGTACTCTGACCTCAAGTCAATCTTCGAAAAATACTAAGCTCCCTAGAGCTGATCAAACAAATCATCGATATGAGGCAATGGATACATGTTCTTAATAGTGATATTATTCAAGGATATATAATCAATGCAAAGTCTCATTAAACCATATTTCTTTTTAACAAATAGGATAGGATCACCCCATGGTGATGTCCTAGGTCGAATGAAACGTTTATCTAATAACTCCTGCAATTGCTTCTCTAACTCTAAAGATCAACATGAGACATTCGATAAGGGGGTTTTGAAATTGGATTAGAATCAGGAACTAAGTTCACAGTAAATTCATCTTCCGGATCATGAATAATACCATGCAACTCATCAGGAAAAACATCATGATACTCATTTACCACTTGAACGTCATTAATTTGAACAGTTCCTTTATTTTCAACAATATGTGAAAGATAACATTCATTTCCATCTTTTACTAGACTCTCAACTTCCTGATATGTTATCAAAAGCAATGGTTCATTCATGTACAGAAACTGAAAATCCTTCTAAAAAGAAACCATTTTAGCATTGCAGTCAATCATAGAATGATAAAAAGAAAGCCAATCTGTGCCCAAAATAACATCAAACTCTACTAGAGGCAAAGCAATAAGGTTTGTAGGTAGATTCTGTCTACACACAAGGATAGGAAGGTTCTTATAATTTATTTTTGTCTCAAAATTTCCTCCGGGTGTTTTTACCATAAATTCAGGATTCATATCTTGAGATAGAATTCCCAATTTACTAGAAAACTTCTCAGAAATGAAATAATGTTTAGACCCTATATCAAACAACACATTGGCATAATCTGAACAAACAAACAGTGTACCTAATACTACTTCATTCGATGGCCCAACATCTGATGAAGTAGTTGGAAAGGATTTCACCACCCCTTTCTACTTGTAGTCTGGCTGCTTTCCCCAAGTTGAGATCTTAGTTAGAAACTAATTTGCATAATTACCCATTTCATTAAACTTAAAACATCTTACCGTTGACTTTTCATTGCCTTCTTGATCATCTTCCTTATAGTTACGAGCAATATGACCAGACATACCACACCGAAAGAACTTTACATACTTGGATAAACATTCTCCAGGTTGCATTTTACCACACTTCTCATAGAATGGATATTTGGTTTTCGTACCTCCTTGTTTCTTTGATGAATTCTTCCCCTTTGCCTGCCAACTGGACCTCTTATTCTGTTTTTTGTCAAAGAACACCTGATCATCGGAAAACTCCATTTCCACCTTCTCCGCACATCGAACAAGTTTTTCATAACTTCTGAACTCACGAGAAGATAAATCCCTTCGATACATTGGCTTTAACCCTGTGTAAAAAAGGGTTGATTTTACTATCAAGATCTCATATGAAGTTTGGAGCATACCTTTCTAGTCGAGTGATCATTGCTTCATAAGCAGCCACTGAGTCATCATCCTGCCTCAATTCTAAGAATTATTATTCCATCCTAAGACGAACCAACTTAGGAAAATATATCTCAAGAAACATACCTTTGAATTTTTCCCAGGGAAGATCATAAATCTCATCACTATCCCTTATATTTTTCAGCATCGACCACCTTTGACCAGCTTCACCTTTAAAACAGTAAACAACAAGACTAACATTTTGATGTTCTGAACACCCCATGACATCAAAAATCTTCTCCAGTGCCTTAATCCATACTTCAGCTATCACATGGTCAGATGATCCTTTGAATGATGTGGTATGTTGCCTTATGAAATGTTCCACCACTGACATGTTCCTCTACGGTTTATTTGGATGATCTCGTGCATGGATACCAGCACCATTTATAGCCTGAGTCAACTATTCCATCACTGCAACAAACTGTTCAGTTCCGATTCCGACCATCTCAGGTTGCTGATTTGGAAGGTTGTCTTCTTCCTGATGTCGTCCCAACATAGATGCCTTGTTTCCTCTGCGGAAAACCATTCTGAAAACAGAAATATCTTAGGCAAATCAACATGGTAATCCATAAATGCTATATCATTTCAATCATACCATAAATTAATTTATAATTTAATAATTTTATAACTCCTAAAGTTGCCTAAACCGACCTCGGATACCAACTATAAGGCCCCGACCTTAAAAATTTCTTAATATTGAATTAAATGAATAATTCCCATTAGGGATCATTTCAGGTTTAGTGTTTCAGAGAATTAGATCATAACTATTACGTCTAAAAAGATTACATAGTAGACACTTCTACAAAGTTTCCTTTTTTTTCAAAACATGAACTCTAAAAAAAGTCATTTCTAGTTCCATTTTTAAGAAAGAATTAATTTTCCTTGATCCCATCCTGGACCCTATTCCACATTATGTCCTATGAAGAACATTTCAAAAAAAACTTGGGGTGAGCATAAAAATCTCAGTAAGGGATACACAAAGAAGGAAAACAAGTAAACCATGAATACTTTATCAAATAATAATTTTCACCTTTATGGAGTATTAATTACTCTTCACTGAATAAAATATCATTACTTACCCTTTTTTAGCCAAAAGATTACAATAAAACCCATATAAAGAACACATCACATATAAAGGTAACATGGGACATAAACATACTTAAATGGAATAACCATACTATCGACTTCCACCCATATATCTTAATAGAATAGCCATACTGCCGACTTCCATACCCAATTCATTGGAGGTTATAACGTAACAACCCATCCAAGTATTCATGGCACCACCCTTCATATGGTTTATCGCGTAACCACCCATCAAATGTGCAAGTACCATTATAAAATCATAATACATAAAACAAATATAATGGAATGAAAAAATTTCCGAACTTTGTTCAAAATATATCACTTAAATATATTGAAATAACAAATCCATTATAAAAACCATTTTTAATATCAAAATACAGAAATGATTATATGGTATTTATTTCATTTTAAAAACATTACGACTTGTTGAGGAAGACAACGACCAAATAATACTCACGGTGGCGGAAAAGGTCGTTGTCACCGCGTACATTAAAAGAAACATTACTTTTTGTCATTTTTTAAAACTATTTAAAGAAAAATATTCCTTTTATATAAAATTAAAAGTTAAAGGGGTTTACACACCGTATAAAAGAAAGCCTTGTATTAGAACAAAATATGTCTCAATGATAGGAGATTGAGACGAAGTCCATTACCTCTTGTTCGACGTGACTCGATTGCTCTTTAATATCCTGAATAATAAACTAAAGTTAATTTATACTTTTTATGAACCTTTTTCCAGTTTATTATTCCTTCTATATAACTTATTTCCATGTTATAAATGTTATGTAATCATTTAATTTAATAAAGTTCATTTTGTCGATATTTGGTACTTAAGTCAAAAATGGACTTCTTACAATTACATGTCGTTTATGTGGTCAAAAGATCATTATATCAAGAATGACATTCATTATTTGGATATCATATATATCATATATTTCCAGCATATACATGTATTTATAATAGTACATAACATTTTGAGGTAAGAAATGAAATGCACCGTTCATGGAGACGGTAAGCCGTACATACGCATGAATGCTACTTTCATTTATATTTCATATTTAATGGAGTGAAATCATAATGATATAATGGTATATTATAATTCTAGTATAACATCATAATAACATTAACTCCATCCTTTATACGTCCCACATATGGCATTAACGAATCAAATCACTTTGAGGGGGCAGTAGTCCTCACTTCCTAAAATAAAATTATCGTGTTTACCTATAATGGAAACCATAAACGTATGCCAAAAATGAAAAATAAAGAAGAATAAGTGGAAAATAAAAATAATATATATCATATATAAATATATTGAAATCTTAATGGCCACCATGAAAGGTGTTAAAAGAAGATTGAACAATCATCGTTTCATGTGGCAGAAAATCGCCAACCATAGGAACATTATGTTCTTTAACCATTAGATGAAGGTGTGTGTATGTGTAGCTCTAATAATTCTAATAAAAACAAACTAGTATATTTAAGATACTGGTTTTGTTACAAAATAATGGATTAAAAAGAGTTTAGGTGGTTTGTGAAGCAAAATAAAACATAAGAACACAAGAGAAGACACTACCTTTAAATCAGGGAACTCTTTTTGATTTGAGCTCAAAGGCTTCCTTGGAAAGACTTCTTCCCAGTGTGAGGCTTCTAGGAGAAATATTAGGATGTGGATAGACACAATGGGTAGGGGTTGGCTGAGCCAAAGGCTTGAGAGGTCTGGGAAGCTGGTTGAGGCGGGGTCCTTTAATAAGAGCAGAGGAGGGGCACTCTTTGAAAGTTATAAAATGTTACCTTATTATATAATGTGTTTCGGTTTATAAAGGTCCCACAATTATATATTTCGAGGAAAAGGTGATAAGAGTTCGAAATCCACCCATCAAATAGGTTTTGGACAAGTTTAGGTCTTGGATTTTACACTATCTTTTCATTTTATTTTAATCGTTAAATAATGAGGTAATCGCTGCATCATCATGGTGTCATAAATAATTTAATTTATTTAATGTCTAAAAATTATAAAAAAATATATCACAATGTTGGAAATCTTTTTATATTTCTAATTAATATTTATAGTAAAAAATATGTCTTGTATAACCACATTTAAAAATTGTTTTACTAAAACAACAAATGTTTGTTACATTTTTATTTTAACATTAAATAAAAAGTTATTAATGTCATTTTCCTACCAAAGTGGCTCCATGGGGTCCCCAAGTTGACCCATGAATTGTCTTGGTCGGCCGTGACACATCCAATAAGGGTAGTACATGTGTCAAGGTTATTTAATATTATTAAAAAAAAATTTTACCTTAAATTACACTAATTACCTCTAATCGCGATTAAAAACTTAAAAGTTACTATTCACCAAAAAAAATTATTTTAATCCCATTGAATCAAATTTTACATTTTAAGGACAACCATCAATTTCAAATTTTTGAAATTCAAAACACATAGGTGGTAAAATATAATTTAAAAAAAATCAGTTTTTTAAGTACCACTTAGTGGTTTCACTATTCATCAAAAATTGAAGTTTTTCAAAAAAAATACCAAAACCTCACCCTAAGCTATATTTGATATTCTGAATTAAAAAATTATTTATATTTTAAAAAATTCAAATCATATAAGTTACATTAATTAATTTAATAATCAATTCTTTCTGTCCTGAAAATAGCATGTTTTTTATGAAACAATATATATCAAAAGATTGACACTAGTTTAAGTCCAATTTCAAAGTGAAATTAATTCCAACGACCACTATTGGATTAAATGGTAAAAATATATTCTAATTTCACTTTAAAAAATATTCAATATATAATCTAATCATATTAATAAATTAGATTAAAAACTAGTTTTGAATTAAAATACAACATTTTTCACTATTCATTAAAAAATGAACTTTATCGGAAAAATACAAAAAAATTACACAAAGTAAATTTTGATGTCCCGATTCTAATGAATAATTGTAATTTGTCCAATAGAATTTATAAGAGTGAACAAAACTATATTTAATGACGGTTCACCATCAAAAGGTGATAAGTTGACCTTTAGTGAATATTAGAGTACATATTCCTAAAATTGAATTCTTTTCGTATTTTAATCCTTTATCCTTTGTTGGATAAATTTAAAAACAGTTAAAAATCATATATAATCATATTTTAGTTATTTATATTCATTTCTTCCAATAAAACAGCTACGTGTTAACTACCATTTAAAATAATAGTATTTTATTACTAGTATGCAACGTAAGATTTCAAAGAAACCCTTTGTTACGTATCGGGTACACAATCGAACATAACAACCAGTTTAATGTAAAATTAATATTTAATTAATAAATACTAATAAACATGAAAATGTTTTATTCTTTATTTACCTGTGATTTTACATAGGAGACCTTTGTCTCGTGAAGCTCTCAATTGCGGCATGTACGCTCTGGGGGGGGGGGGGGTGGACGATCCTCATGAGCTAGGTTTCATTTCAAAACATCAGTTAACTAAGAGAGTATTGTGGAAATATTTTTCATTCCTTCTCCCATAATATTGGGCATCAAATCCGTAACGTCATCACATTAATCTTTGCATCGATTTTTATCCCGAGTCCTCAAATTACCAGCCATTTGATGGAATAAAATAAATTTTAGGGGTAACACGTAAAAGGGAATATAATGTCAAAAAGGATAGATTATAAAGTACAATTATTTTCTTAACTTCTGAATTTATAGGGTTCAATCTCTGTTTTCCTGGATATATTTCCCAACATATATTACTAGGGGCATTTTTTATTCCCTTTAAAAATGGTTCAAACTAATCACATGAATTTACCAATGCATATCCCCCGGGATTGTGGAACCGAGAGTGTAGTAAGGCCCATTTTCATGCACTATTTCCTATTCAATTATATCTCAAAGCGGTGTTTTTAGGTTTTACCCTTTGTTCTAGAGCCACCTCTACATGTTCATATCTATACATGGATGTATTTTATTGATAAACAACACACTCTAAACTCACCAAAATTTTGGGATGTTTTTATTGAACATAGTCTAATCTGTAATGATTTCACTAGGTCTTTCAAATCCTAATCCCTGAAATGACAAAACCTAGCCTCAGATACCAACTATAACCATCCTGCTCTTTAGTATAAACTAAAACATTATTTATTACTTAAAAAAATCTTAAGACAACTCTAATGATTGATAGGATTAGTTTGTTTTGGAAAATTAGGAACATTTCATGACCACAGAAGAGATAAAAATTAATTATCTTTATTGGAAAACTATTTTACATGACCACAACATTCTTTCATACATAGCATTGCAAGGGATAACCTAAGGACATACATACAAAAAGGGTGAGCTGTAAAGACCTAAAAAGAAATAAACAAGGAATTAAATGATGAATAAAAAAATGAAATGAAATAGGATTAAAAAAAGATCATAAGATAAACCTGAACAAAAATGAGTTATACAGCATGATTATCATAGCATATAAATATTGAAAAAACATTTAACAAGATATTATCATGAGCCAAGGCTCATTGCAAATGGAGAATGAGTAAACTCCCATTTCACTTGATTTAGAATGAATAAAACCTAATTTGATATGAATTATCACTAATAAAACCTCATTTCACATGGTGTATCGTGATACTCTTATTTACCCAATGCATTAGAGCGCTTTTTGGGCACACACTTCTTAATCATTTCATTTCATGCATAAGTGTGTCATGCATATCATACAACATGGAATCAATAAAAATCATAAATTATTCAATGAATTAGTTTTTTGGAATATATAAATTTAAGTAATCAATCGATATGTACATGTGCATAATGTTTATTTCCCTTGATTGAGAAATGATCATGGTATTCACATACCCAATGATTTTGGCGAGGGAAAATTTGGTTTAACTTCGACAGTATAACAACATCAAATTTAAATCATAAAATGGGTTGATGAGCGGGAAATGGGTATATCATCATTTATAAATGAAATAGAATGTATGTGGGTCATGAGAAATAATATCCAAAAATATTTAATGGAATTTATATGCATAAAATAAAATAATATATAGAATGTAAATGAGGAGAGATAAATACATTAGGAAATTTCAGGATGGTAACGGGTGTACCTAAGAGGCATTAATGATTGATAAAGGGGTATCTAATAATTCAAAAATAAAGTGGTAAGTATAAAGGAGGTGATAAATCGTAACCCTACATTTTTTTGTTGAAAATAAAAGGGTACAATAGTATTAGGAATAATGGACATAAATAAAGAAGGAAGGAATGCGAGGATACCTTACTAGGATGTGTGATCCCAAAGGCTTAGGAGTTGTTTCATGGGAGATTGGGGCACATTGGGAGGATTATAGATATATGATGGAATAGGTTGGTCAAGATTAAAATTTTTTTAGTGAAGAGTAATGGGATATTGAGAGGGTTTATATAGGAAAGGAGAAATAATTCTTTATTATTTATGTTTTGGACACTACACATTAAACTAATAAAAAACATAAACCATCCCATGGTTTTCCCCTTGGATATTTCCAAAGAGGAGTTTAAAAAATTATTTTACATGTCCAATGTCCAAACATATTTAATTATTATGATTCATTATGTGGAGGTGAGTCACACTCTCAAGGAAATCAATTTAAAAAGATAAAAGTTTTTAAAAGTATTAGATGGTCCACTAAGTGACCATAAAATTAATATAAAAAATATAAAATCACATTATAGTAAAAGAAAAACATAAATTGAACTAATATACCTTTTATATTATTTTATTACATCACTATTGGGTCCATATTATGTCAAGAAACACATTATATATTTAAACGATTTTTAGTTTTTACCGAAATATTTTACTAACTTATAAAATTATAAGCATTTCACCGTTTGATAATTTCAACATCTTGAATCCAGAAATAATATTAATTTAATCTAAATGATTTTCTATATATGTGAATATTTAATTTTATAATAAAAATTTACATTTACGAAAAATTCATGTGTTTTGACAAAAACAAATATCAAACATTAATGAAAATTACAATTGAATAAAAAATTTATGATAATTTATATTTATTAAAAATTAATTTTGAGATGATATTTTATTAATAAATTATTTAATTAAAAAATCCTTTAATTCATCAAAATATATTTCTTAATTTAATATTACAAAATACAATTTTTTCTTTAAAAACCATTTACAATGTAACAATATTAAAATGAATGTATATTACATATATCAAAAATAAAGAAAATAATCATAGTTCTAGGGTCTTCTCACATTACCCCTTATAACACCCCCATATGACCTAAGGATAAGGTTTGAAATGGTTACTGAATATTGGGACAGCTTGAATAACATTGCTCGGGTGGTAATATCTATTAACATCCACTTCTCTCATAGGCAGTTCCATTAATGATTAACAACGTTTAAACATGACCTTGGATTGGTCAAGAGAAATTCCTAGTGATGCTACATCCATTAAGAGCATTGAAAAATGGAATTTCCATGTAGATATTATCCTAGATGATGCAATCAGTTCCTTTGTCTGAGTAACTAGATTTGTTAAATCCCTGTATTCATTCTAATCATGTGATCTCTATTCAAAGACTATATTAGCAATGGTAATAATTATTAATAGTATTTAAAAATCCAAAAACATAAAACCATGGATGTTAATATGTTTTATAAAACCATTTTACATAATAATAAATTTAATTAGGTCAAAATGAATTTTCGTTGATAAAATATTGGTTCATTACAATATCTCTCCATGGTGATGCATGTTGAGAGGAGGACATGATGATATTGATCAAGATGATCTACCATAATTGGAACCAAAGGCATTGATAGTTCAAGGTGACAATTTAAAGAGTAGTACCGATAGAACATTAATCCTGAAAATAATTTTATGGAAGGAGTCCAAGGGTGGGTTGTGAAAACCATGTACGACCTAGCGAGGGCGTTTATGTTACAAACCATTTTGAATTTTACTATAGTGGGTGGACCTAAAGAGATAGTGTTCGGAATTGATACTATCTGTACTATTCTTGACCATTTAGGTAGTCATACAAAGAAGTGGGTCATGTTGGCTATTTACATGTTATGAGGATCAACGAAGCGCTGGTGAGATGTTTGGGTTTGGATTTGGTCGGTAGACAAGATGGCTTTGAATGAGTTTTTGGAGATGTTCCCATAACACTTTTATCAAGAGATGATTAGACATGATAGAGCTTCTGAGTTCAATAATTTCACTCAGGGGATCATGTATATGATGTACTATTCTTGTTTGTTTATAAATGTGTTGTAATTTGTTATAGCACTGGAAGGGTAAGAGACAACTAAGAAAAGGAATTTTTTAGATATGCATAATTGTGTGATTAAGAACCAAATTAAATTATTTATATTATAGAAGTTTTCTAAGGTTATGGATTGGTATCCCATTATAAGGGGAAAGTGATGGAGTCTTCTAGTGTAGGATAAATCTTAGATACTGACAAATGAAGAGTAATGTGTTATGAGGGAATACAGATTCACTATGAGAATGATATCCATTGGATAGAAGGAAGAGTGGATAGGGTGAAGGATCAATTTCCTTGGATTTTACCTGAGTTCATTTCCAATAGTGTAGTAGGCATGTCCACATTTATAATCATTTTTCCTAACCACCAATGGAGTGTTGAACCCTTGGTATGATGTGAATTATAGAGAGGTTCTATATGAACACATACTAGACAGGTAGTGATATTGGATAACAAAAAATCCTAAGCATGGGATGAAGATATTAGGCACTGTATTAAATTTTTACCTAGAGTTATAATAGACATAGTAGTAGAGGTAGTGGATGTGGGGACTTAGTGTTAGAGAACCAATTTTAGAAGAAGGGTGAAAATAGGTGACTCAGAATATACAGGAAGGAAATTTACATTACATTTATCTTTCACTTGAGGATTATAATGTTGGACCCTCAACAGTTAGAGTTACCATTAAATTTATTTCTATTTTTTATATTTAATTATTTTATAGTAGTTCCACTCATTTTTTTCATATCTAGAAAACTGGTGAATGTCTGGATCATAGATGCATATTTTTTGAGTGGGGGGTTGATAATAAATATATCATTGAGAGTATATTTGAGAGTCATCTACTTGTATAAAAGGTCTTATATCATGTTCGAGTGTTATTATTTCAAATGGTATCATGATATTCTTGATATTTCATGCTTTGAACTAATTTTGGGAATGGATAGGTCAGTATAATACTAATCCCAATATAATTATTACCATAGGAGAGTTACTTTTACGATTGTTAATGATGAAAAATATGTTTTCATGTGCTAGTGGGTCATCAAGGAAGGCCATGGAGGGATTTATCACCAACAATTAGTGGATCTCACATCCTAGGTTGAAATTATATTCCTAGATGATGGAGGTGTGAAGAATTATGTATTTTCACCCACAATGGATAGATTTTAGAATATGTTTCCTGAAGACATATCTGGGCTACCACCTAAGAGGGATGTGGAAGAAACAGTTTAGATCATATGAGGGGATGTGACTAATTTTATACTACCATATACAATGGAACATATAGTGCTTCAAGAGCCTAAAACTAAACTATAAGGGTTGGATGATATGTTTTTATCCATTGTATAAGGTTTCCTTCGGTTTCCACACTTTTTTTTGAAATAAATCTTGAATAACTCTACTCTTATGTATTTATTAATAAAAGATGAATCAAGTGAATGTAAAGAATTGATATCCTCTTAAACATGTTGATTTTTTATTTGACCAGTTTGGTGGAGCTTGTGTATTTGTATGATCAAATTGAAAATGGTTTATTATATTTTGAGAGTTCACTTCATGATGTAATAAGGACTAATTTCAGAAGCATATATGACCTTTATGAGTTCATCATAATTCCTTTTGCATTGATGAATTCACCAGTAGTGATTATGGACATGATGAAATGAATATTCCATCTATAATTGGATAATTTTGTGGTTGTGTTCATGGATGAATTCTTGGTGCACTCTAAGACTCATGAAGATCATTCCCAACATCTTGACATCATCCTGCGTACACTGAGATATCATAAGCTATACTCAAAATCTATATAAGTGTCAAATTAGGATTGATTGTTTATATTAAATTGTAAAAATCATCATATATTAATGTGTATCAGTAGACCAGCTAGGGTTCAAGGGGTTTTATCATGGGAGAAACCCAATTTTGTTTTTTGATATCTATAGATATCAGTGATTAGAGAGTGACAATAGGAGGTTATTACAAGAATTTTCCTGATTGAAAACACCACTATCAATATTTACTAGGAAAGGGATAATGTTTTTATGAATGGAATAATGTGAGAATTCATTCCAATAGTTGATGAAGTGTTTGAAATTAGAACTGATATTGAACCTACCTTAGTTATGTGAGGGGTATATAGTGATTTATGATTCCTCTAAGATTAGGCATGGTGCTGTGTGGATATTGGGAGATCATTTTGGGGTGTGTGGTTATTATCTTTTGAGGCCACATGAATGGAAGTACCCTATGAATCACCTTGAGTAAGATTCAATGGATTAGTATTTGAAGTGTTGGTGGCATATTATTTTGGGAGAACAAATTACTGGTTATATGGATCATAAGAGCATGAGGTATATCTGTTCATAGTTATATATAAAAATAAGACAATAGAGGTGGGTTTTTTATATGAGGTCATTTGATTTTGTGGTATCCTATATGATCAAAAATGGAAACAATGTTTCTAACACTCTGTGGAGGAAAACTTAGTCTCAAGTAGTTCATGAGTCTGGTGCAGAGTGGAAGATGATGACCTTGCATGCAGAGATTAATGTTTTAGTTCTAGAGAGACATGAGCATGTGACTCTTATATTGTTTTTAGTATAATCTACAGTCATGAGGAAAACAAGAGATTGGTAGAATGAATATCTAGAATATTTACCCTTTAAGGAATGCCTTCATATTGGGGAGTCACATTTCAGTTGTTAAATATATTAAGAGGAGATGATCTATATCAGGGATATAGTTGTAGTGCCTATATGTATTTTGGATAAGTTGATTCTTGAATTTAATTCCTCTATGTGGGCATTGCATCAATGTAAGACCAAAATTTACCCTGACCTATGATTAATATTTTGGTAGTCTGGTATGAAAAAGGAGATATGAGGGGTCAAAACCTAATGTTACAACTCTCAGTAGGTGAAGGTCTTGCATCAATGACCCAATAGTTTTATATAGTCATTTTCCAATACAAAGTAGATATGGGATAATATGCCAATGGATTTTGTGATGAGTCTGCTGAGGATTCCTTAAAAGAATGACATTTTTGGGGGATTATGGGAAATTTGAAAATCGTGTCTTATTTCATACAATATGAGATACAATATATATTGAGAAACTAGGAGGATTGAATTTTTTGGAAATATTCCATTGGAATAAGATTCCATTGACTATTGTTTCAAACTGTGACACATGTTTTTCTTCATGATTCTTGAATGTCTTATAGAAGGTTCTCGGTACTCTCATTTTACATAGTACAACATTCCACCTAATGAAATATAGGTAGTAGGAGTGTACTATATAGGTGATTCGGGAAATGATTTGAGATGTGTTATTGACATTGGTTGGCCTTGGGATATGAACTATACATTAGTTTAATTTTAATATAACAATTGTTATCAAGAGACGATAAATGGCACCATATGAAGAACATTGTTGTTGGAAATTAACATCACCTCTAAGATTGATAGGGGTAGGTGAGTCAGAGATATTGGGACCAATTCTTATTCAAGAGATATTAGAGTAGGTTCATATTATTTATATTCATATGGTTATGACTCAGATTAGACAGAATTCAAATTCTAATACATATCAACAATGCCAAGTGTTTATAGAGGGAGATCAAGTATTCCTCCTGGTTTCTCATATATTGTGTCACCACATTATTTGAATATAGGGTATGTAAGAACCTAGTTTGGTTGGACTTTTTGAGATTATGGAGTGAATCAGACCATTTTCATAGTAATTGGAACATACATATATATTCAGATCTACTGATGATGTTTTTCAAATGTCACCACATCTATGGTATCACCCTGACCCATACCATGTGATTGATATGGATGATTTTTTCTTTTAGACTATTGCGTCATATGATTAGAATAATATATGTGTGATAGATGACATAGAGAATTAACTTTGGAAAATGGCCCCAATGATAGTTTAATTATTGGGGAAACATTTGCATGTGTAGGAGGAACTATTGTTGAGTGAAGCAGATACTCGGGCTTAGTGGCCAAATATTTTACCTCGATGTTTTATAGATTCATGGATTTATAGATCGGGGATGAAATTTTTTAAGGTGTTGGGATTGTAAGATACTATTATATTTACAAATATTCCAAATTATTTTTTTCTTCTATTTTATTCATTTAATGAGTGTATAATTTTCGTTCGGAAGGCATTAGATATAGATAGATCTTTTATGACCAACCTTTTTAGACAATAAAAATTATCTATAGAACATTTACACATAGTGTAATGATACTAAATATCTTGTAATAGTTATATTGGGAGAAAATCACCCATGGAAAGGGTTTTTTTGTCAGAAACCTTTTAAAATAATGACATGAAATTTAATGGAATTAAAGGAAATGTAATTATCCATGTAGCGTATTTGAAAGTGTCATGTAGTTCATTTTAGCTGGTTTTCAATCACAAAACCTTCCTCCTCTAAAACCAAGGTGACTCTTGGTAGATTTGGAGGCATTTTTTCATCAGTTATCATGGGGTATTGGTGTTGGATATATGTTAACCCTTTTTTCATTGGATTCCTTGCATTCATACTTATTATGATGATGTAAAAAATCTTTTGATAGTTGTGAATTTGGGAAAGTTCTTGATTCAAGGTTTTGGTGTAGATCTATTCTTCTATTTTTGATTAAACTATCTTATATCAATTGGGGTTTTCTATTGGAATGGTTTCTTTATAAATTTTGATGTAGGGGGTATATTATTCAAATCCATAAGTCTTGATTTCAACTACATGTTTGTAACTTTACTATTCCATTTACATGATTATAAATTGAGTTCCCTAATAAAAATTATGTAATTTGGTTGATTAATTAAATACTGAATTCTGAAATTGGGGATATTGGGATTATGGTTGTTGATTAATTAACTTTTAAATTAATCAAAGGATATCGTTGTGATTGGGAAATATATTAAATAAGTTAATTTTATTAAATTAGTTAATTGAATGTATAAAATAAATTAATTTCTGAATTAATTGATGGGATTGATGTGATTAATTAATCATTGAATTAAATAATGGAATTTATGTAGATGTTTCTTGTTGAATTAATTTAAAGTATTGATGTTATTAATTAATTATTCAGTTAAATAATATAATTTATGAATTCATTAAATGTATAGATTAGTTTAATTGGTTACTGGGATAAATTAATTGATGATTTAATTAATGGAATGGATTGATTAATTAATTTTTTAATTAATTAATGGATTCAAGTGATGATAAAATTGTAGAATTTTATTTTTAAATTGATTAATTAATTAATTAGATATTATGACACATGTGAAACTATGATATTGAAATATATGTGTTAAATGAGTGTGGGACAAGGACTAAGGCTCCAAATACCCATATATATTAATTGTGAGTGTGTGATAATGACTAAGGCTCTGAATACCCATAAGTGTAAAATTCATATGGGATAGGGACTGAGGATCCAAATATACATATGAGATAGCGAGTATCACATAGGTATTGGGGCTCCAAATTCCAATGTGTCATTGAGGTGTATGACATAGATATAAAATTTGATTTCCCAATAGATATTAGGCATTATGTTCATCGCCGACAAGATGTTTTTCGTCTAGTGTTCCAATTGTCCGTGATGTGATATGATCCGATGAATGGTAATAATGGATTAAGATATATGATATACCATGGGAATAGTTCAGACTCAATCATGGGCTAATGAAGGTATTGAGGTATGGGATTTTCTGAGGAACCCAGGGGTTTATTCTATTAAATAAATTGAATAAATATAAACATTTGTAGTTTATTTATTGTTTTTAAATCTATACAAAACATCAAAAACTAATATATAGATGGTATTTATTTATATTCTCTTGGTGGTGGACAAAAGAGTTGTACCCACGACCTACTCAGGATGCTTGATAAGTACTCGAATAGACATAATATTTGAAGGTGAGATATGCGAAAAGTCCCTATGTCAGATGGATGATTTGGGATGGATCATTGATGAGGGAACAAGATGTGTATTGGGATCCAATGGGGGTCACAATGTCTGTACATTTAGTGTCATATTTTGACTCTTGGAAAATACCTTAGCATGGCATGTCTACTGTATAGTTTTGATTTTGTATTTCCATTTTTGGTCTTATTGTGATACCTGTATTTTTAATATTATGATACACATGTTGGTTATTTTTATTTATTTTACCTATTTAAATAATTTGATAAAGAGGGTATTCTCTCCCAACTATCTACATTAGACCCTCACTGCTATTCAGCAGCCTCTGGAATACATGCAGACACATATGGGGTCATGTGACCAACGGACATGGTGCACAAGTGTGAGTCACCCAGGATTGGACATTAGATAATGTGTCCCATTATAAAATACATGGAATAATGACATGATAAAAATTCAAAATGATAGAAATTGTGTAGTGTATGACATATATAACCAAGTACTCGTTATGTACCCTCAATGAACTACATGGATGTGTACTCCATCATGAAATAGAATTTATTATCCAAATACATGGGAAATAACTAAGGTAAGATATTTTAACCCTATACTGAGTACCTACCCATGTACCTCACATCACCTTACCATATACTTTTCCTAGTTATGTTACATTATATGTAATGCAATGAAAATAAGGTCAAGGAATGTAATCTAATTAACCATGCACACACACACATGCTGTATTTCCTTATACCTAGATATAGAGTATAGATAAAATATATAGTGTCTATAACATCAAAGTATAGTGTACACAAAATGAAACTTCCTTAAACATAATGAAAACATGATGTGTGTTCTTTAAATAAAGGCAATGTGGTCTGAATTTTCAGATCAGAAACCCCTCAATTATTTTTGAAACCCATTTTATCCCTTAAAAAGTAATATATTTACCAACTAGAGTTCATAATATGTGAAAAAAATGGATTGAAAATATTAAATAATAATTATAATTGTATTTTTGGAAAAAATAATATATATCCTACCTTTAGGAGGAATCTGTGGAACCTGCATATTTTTCCGTGGTCTGTGGATACCAGATGAAAATCTGTATCCTTTTGAGCATTGTAGTGGAACCTATCTTCTTATAAATCTCTATCCAAATAAACCATTTTATATTTTTATTAGTGTTATAATGAATTCATCCTACATGGTTTGAACATGACAATCCATGGGATAGAGAAAAAAACAACATAATAAAAAGGAATGAATAACATAAAGGGGCAAGGACCCGACCCTACTGTGAAACCTAAGTTTGTGAATTATAGAGGAACCCCCTCGTTTTGTACCCAGTGGATGATATGGAATTTCAATATGAAAATCTATTTTTAAGATAGTATCAAATGAATTTTTTGAATAAAATAATATATATTTAAATAATTATATTAATTATTAACTATTCTAAAAAAAAAGGTTTAGAATACTATCAAACACCCATATATCGGTAGAAACCCATTTCAGGATAAAATTGAGTAGTCCTAACAATTATATGAAATTATTAGCTAGAAAAAATAATCATTTTACCCATAATAAACATCTAATGAGAAAAATTAAAAATTAAGAACAAAATTGTAGTATGAAAAAAAGAGTTTTTATATTGAATGACCAAAACAACAAGGGGTTTATCACTATCTGTTTCTTAACAGAACAATCCAGTAATCTAGGAATTACATCATAGAAAGTATAATGGCCCACCTAAAATTAAATGTAGTGCATATTCCATTCAAAAGAATATATTATCAGACTCTACTTGACCACCAACAACTTCCTGATAAACTAAATATTCTCCAACATATCCTAAATGAGAAAAGTCAAATACCCGTTTACTCACCTATATCTAAGAAACAAAGCGGTCCATGGAATAAAATGTACCACAATTATATGAATGTTTCCTTTAGGATTGATGCATGGAAGCTGTTATTAAATGTTAAATATATCATTTCCATAGGCTTCATCCACAAACCAACAACATCCATCAGTCATTCTAATAACATATCCTCAAAAATATGAATAATATTTTCTTATTGGAAATAAGAATGGGGATGATAAGTTGTGACAAAAAGTACCTCTGATTCTAGAGCATTTTTAATACACTTCTATAACTGATATGTGAATTTATAATATCTATCATATATTATATTTTTCAGAACACCAAAAAATAGAACTGTCTCCCCCAAATAGTGTGTGACAACAGGGTCTCGATGACAGCACAACCACCACACCATAACATGGTTGTTAGGTCCTGAACTGCCCGGTAACACCAGTTCCCTAAAGAAATGTGGTCCCCACCCTGGGGCCAAGATATGCTGTGCTAAAAAGTACCTTTGATTCATGATAATTATTAATAAAATTCTATCATTGATATGTGAAATAATAATATCTATCATAGATTATATTTCTCAAAACACTAAAAAATTGAAATGTCTCCCTCAAACAGAGTGTGAAAACTGGGTACTGGTGACATCACAACCACCCCACCATAACATAGTTGTCAGGTCCTAACCTGCCAAGTACCACCAGTTGCCCCGCAGACACGTGGTCCCCACCCTAGGTCCCACCAATAGGGCCGAACGGTTTATATGACTAATGAAAGTCCCCATAGGACAACACATGTCCTTTATAGTGTTCTTTTTTCCTCACTCAGACACACCCAAGGAAACATCCCAAAATTTCACCCATCCTGATCATGAATCCAAGCCATGCATGCTTAACTGTGGAGTTCTAATCATAAAAGATCCCGAAAAACAAGGTGCACCTTGTTGACAAGAGTCATATAATTTAGTCTTTTAACCCTTTATAATTTGGGGGTTTTACAATACCCCCCACCCCATTAATGAAAAATTCCCTCATTGGGGTCCCTAAATCTCTACCCAAGCAGTGAAATGCACTTAAGGCTAGGTACCACCTCAGATAACAAATCTGACAGCTGGGTCCAGGTGACAGCAAAACCACCTCTCCTTAATGTGTCCATCGGGTCCTAGACCGCTAGGTACCACCAGTTTCCCCACATACACGTGGTCCCCACCCTGAGGCCCACCCATAGGCTTGAATGGGTCATCTGACTAATTATAGTACCCAAATTCCAAAACATGTCCTTACCATTGTGCTTTGTCCTCACTCACACACACCCTCATATTCTTCCTAGAAGGTCACCCATCCTGATCACTACTCTAATCCATGCATGCTTAACTATGGAATTCTAATCTGGTAGGCTCCAGAAAAGGTAGGTTCACCTTGTCGACTTGAGTCATATAATTTATTTAGTTAACCCATTATCATTTGGGGGTGTTACATAGAGACTACCCAAATCATCAATAATAATGACCCCCATTGGGAAAATAAGCGGGATTCATTCATTATTCGATCTTTGATTACCCATACCCGATCATTCTTATATGGATTCTTTGGTAATAATATTATGTTGTCCATGTGGTAATAATTATATTTTCATTCATTATTGGGGAGAGGTAGAAATATACCGAAAAGATCTTGATTCTCATCCATCAATTTTTGTTTAGCGACACATCTAGAAACAATGATCATTTTCTCTTTTTTCATTAATGTACAAAAATAATATCAATAAGATCATGATTAATTTTTTTTAAAACAAGTTGTACATCGCATATAAATTCATGGAACTCCATTATCATATCCTCTAAAAATATCATAGAAAATGATACTCATCCATGGTAAATAAGAAAATGTATCTTCCATGATACCTTCCGGATGGTGGATCCCAACCATATAAGCTGTCTCTCAAAGATAAAAAATCTGAATCATATTTCCTCTCTTCCTTGATCTAGTAAAAAATTGCATCGGGATAATAGTTATCGATTCCTATGAAACTAATCCACTGGAATCTAGAACAACTATATCCATAACTATTAATTGACCCTTAATCTTCAAATAATTGAAAGACATCCAAACCACCTCAATCAATGACACCTGGATTAAGGCATTGAAAATCATGTTTCCATTTCCATTTATATAATCCATCTCAACGTCGAAAGACTAAAGAAACTAAAAACACTTCCTATTTTGAATGGCCATGTCCCATTGGGATAAGATGTACCTAAGGCTCTTATTTTCCATGTAAACTAAAAACATATAAACAAAATGTTTGAGTCAAAACCATCTATGGGAGTGTACCACCATTTCTATATCCTTAAATTTATGACAAGAATTCTTCCCAAGATGTCTCAAATATATAGATTCATAAGCTACCACTCAATATCCCTTAATTAGAACACCACTATGTATTACTTTGGACCTGACACGGTGTAAGATCATGATTTTTTCAATGTGGTATGGTTCAATTAAATTGTAATTTTTATCCACTGTTTTATCTGTATGAATGTTCTTAATCACCTAATGATGAATTAATATTGTTGGGGGATTGATCATATCATGGCCCTATGAATTATGGTAGAAACTGGAATGATTCACAATTTCAAAAATGTATCCATTGAAGGGTTCATGGTTCAGAAAACCCAGGTGGGGTCCTATAGGAATTCACATAGGGGAGTTCATGGTCAAAAGATTCTCTATATATATCATTAAGTAGTAGGCCATATGGGGTGACCACCATGGGAAGTAAGGGACACACATGCATATCACAGTTAGAAAAATGTTCTCCCACAACCATGTGTTCCACTATCCTTATACAGTAGCTAGTGCACGGTTGGTGCAAAGTTTTTCTAACCATGTAGCGAAACCATGAAACTATTAAATTTGGGGTTTTTACCATGTTTACCTTATATGTTTTAAATGAAACATTAAACATGATCCTCACTTATTTATCCACTATTCCATGCCCATGGATATATTCTTTCTCTTTTCTCTTTATATTTTAATTCATTTCTTCATCCAGTCATCAATTTGAGTTTTTATGTCATGGTATCTCCACCAGTAGGATCTTCATTCTCTTCCATCCTTTTTATGATTTCATCTCCATATGATATGATATTATCATGTAGTATATTTTTACCAAATAATATGTGTTCTGATAATTGATCTATTTTCATATGAAGTGAAAAAAATAGAGGTGAATTCTAGATGAGTGTTTTTCATTATAGATATTTTTGGTGGTATATACCCTTTCAATAATTATCTAATTTTCAGTTCAATGATCTCATTAAGAATCACAAAGTAACTTCTTGGAATTAACTCTTAAATTACTATTCACATAAATGAAAACATCAACTTTTGTCTAAATCATTCCATGAAACCAGAAAACATGGTTGGAGGTTGCTAAAATAAACCCAAACCATCGATGGTGTGGTATTATTCCTTTTCTATTTGAAATTTCACCCTTATTGTGTGTTGAACTCTCTATTCTATATTGGTAGTTGAATACGAGAATAAAGTGTATTGTTAAGGGCTTTATAAACTATATAAAATATAATAAATTTTATATAAAAGGAAATAAATAGAGAATCAAATTCCCTTTATGTGATTTTGAAATGATTAATAAATGGGTTGTGATGAGTTAAATGTAAAAGGGAATATACATTTATGTGGTCCCCTTTTCCATTATATAAATCATGTTAATGGAAGATGGAACTACATGTAATTAATGAAGGATACATGATATGGAACAGATGTAGGACACATCAAATGAGAGAGTTATAGGGATTTACAGTATAGAACTATTGAGGGGGATTAGGTTATGAAAATGAAGACAAATTTGGATTCCATAGATATAACACCTTGGATCAGGCTTCATGGATCACCATAGACATGATCCTTAGTATCCACCAAATAAATTACTATTTTTAATGGATTCCCTATGTGGACTGAAGGATGATTCTATGGTCACTGGACTTGGGTCCTGGCTTGTGTAGGTACGATACATGATTACATAAAACAGTAACTTGATGATTCTTATTTATTATTTATTATTATAACATATTTATTATTTTTTTATGCAAATTAGTTTTCTTAAAGTGGACATAATAACTTCTAAATTTATCAATTTTAATCTCGATATATATGAGAACACCATCATATTACATGTACCGACTATATCTGTTATAAAACCCATTGGTGGTGGCCAAAAAAGTGTCATCTTACACCCTATTCAATATGAAATTGGGTTCACAGGAACAATTCAGGGATATATGTAGGGACATGGAAAATCACCTAGTTGATGGTTCGCGATTGATTATCCCTTCGAAGAACCTACATACATGACCAAGCTATATCTAGTGATGCTATCTGGATATAAGGTTTTGGATTTTAATGTAATTATGATACATTTATTATAGTCGATTACTATTTCAATGTATTGACTTTCTATTTTATAGATGAATTATTTATTAAGAATTTTTTATATAATGATTCCCTTGGATTTTAATGTTAATACTATCGTATGGATGGATTTACATCTGTTTTGGGGTCTAAAAAACAATGATTACAGTATTTATTAATTTATTACACCACTGTGATACTCTATTTATATTGGTATTGTCACCCATGTATTCCACCATGTCCCCATTCTAAATTTTCGTAGACGTTGGAGTACAGGGAGGTGTGCTTGTCTCCTTTTGACCAACTGTAATGAGTCACTAGTCTATTACTTCTATGTTGGGATGTGACAAAGTGGTATCCGAGTGGTTTTATTTTCATTTTTTCTTGCCATTATGGATTATTAGAAATTGGAATTGAAATATATGGGATTTGGTAGTGAGTTTTACCTGGAGTAGCTAACCCATGTGTGGAGTAGAAAAAATTACATGAGAATGAGGCTTGATGATGTAGTCGTTATAATTACTACTGATCTAATTTCAAAGATAGATAAAGTAAATCATATGTGGTGTACATTGTAGCCTTGATTTTCCATTGTCTTGGTATGGAAGTGATATATTTGCCACATGTATGATTTTAAGAACAAGTTATATCCACATTCCCTTCATATTTCATGTAATCATGGATTAATTTATTAAATGAGTCGTATTTATTATATATTTACTATGAGGTATAATTATTATTATAATAACATTAATTCTTGAAATTGTGAAGCATAGTTTGGCACATAATGTAAATGCATCACCCAAATATTGTTTTCCTGTGTAGATAGACCCATATACCTTATGCACTCAATTATGGAGTGTTGATTCACAAAACATAGGTAATAGGGAATGGAATATTCTCATGGTCTTTATTAAATGGGTTCCATAGTTAAATTAATAATGTTAGTGGGAATTTGTAAATTAGAAATAGTAATTTATATAATTAAACCATTTAAGAATATTTTTAATATACATATTTAAAATTTAAACAATTTTAAATTCAAAAATGAAATTGATTTCATTAAATAAGGGTAAAAATTTAAATCAAAGGGTGACTTAATATATTACATACAATTGACACTCTATTTACAAGAACCCCTGCTCTATATATGAGAACATAACCCATAACCATCCATAGAATTGGATAGAAGGTTTTATCCGTTAATTTTACGTAAAATGTATGTCATGTAGTGTTGGAATTAGTTCTAGGGAATGAGGTTTAAATCACATAAAGGAGTAAATGTACATGTCATCTTTATATAACTATGATATTTTGATTAAAAAATCTTAACTGATGTGTGTTCATGGAATATTAGATATATTCCACCATGTTGGGATCCAATTGTTCTACAAGATGGTGGTGACACCCTTGCTCAGGAGGAGCTAGGACCATGGACCCCAGTAGAACCTATAGTTATTTCACATGAAAATAATCATGTTATAAAAGACATGGGTAATGATTCCCATTTTCTAGTTATTTTCCAATTATTTATACAAACCATCTGGGGATCCTTGAAACCAACCAAACCATGTGCAGGGTAGGATTGTGGATATGAATAGCAGCATCTGGACTTGTGTTATGGGGATGATAGACCATGAGGTATAATTTATTGGACATAGTCCATTTAATAAATTATTGATTTCATTGAGACACCTCTTACGATGAGATTGAATCTCCCTTTGTATATTTTATGGTAATACATCATGATATGGTGTGAAATTATTACTCAGACAAGTCATCATCAAAATATGGCCTGGAGGGATATCTAGGTAGCCTAATAGGATTATTTTATTCTCAAAACAGTATTTGATAATAGATCCATAATGTTTATGAACATGAATCTTGGTGCCATATCAAATATGGAATATTCATGACGTTTCATTGATATCTACTATTTCTCAATTATTCGGTTTGGTGAGGAGTTATAATTATCTATTAGTTTTTAGGATGGTCTAAGGTATGACATATAATTGAATTAAAATGAATTTCTTCCTTCTATAATTTCTATAATAGTAAATAAGGTGATTATTACTGGATGTAACTTGTGGGATGTTGAGATCGTAGAGTAGTGTCAATAAGACTCTTTTCGTAGTGTTGTTGTGTTAAGTGGATGGAAGAAATTATTTGTGAAATCTTATGAGTAAAATACTAGCCAAAGCATAAGTGTTGGTCGTTCTATTTTTTCCACCAATGAGGGAGGAAGGAACACATAAGGAAACTGTGTGATAGATAATTTGTTGAATGATGATACTATAGTAATTTAGTTCATCTATAGTAGTTTTTTAGTAATATCCCTCTAGTAGGTAGTGATATAGGTTCTTCACCTTCTCTTTGTTTAGGGGCATGGTCATTAACTTCTCGTCAACCATAGAGTTTGAGTGTTATCGGGCGATCTAGATGAGATGATGGTCATGTAAAATGAATCCATATTATAGATGCAAAAACTATCAGTGTGGACATAAAAAGGGTAAGTAAGATATATCACATGTTTGAGGATCATTCCTGGTGTATGAAGTTAAACCGAACCCTAAGGAGTTGAGTGTTATAAATTCTATATTGATATATACTATTCTGGTAGTCCCTATATAATTATCTTCACCTTTTGATACTAGTTATTATCAATCATTCAAATTTCATTATAATATAGAGGACCTAAAACCTAATGTTTAGTTTTCATGATGTATGATGTAACTCAATACAACATTGGGGATTCATTCAGAATGTGAGCACTAGTGAAGAGATTCCGCATTGAGATAGTTGTGTGTCACTTTTTATGGGACCACATTTTCCTTAAAATGACAATTTTTTATATAATAATTGGGCTGTACATGGTAGTTTCCCAAAATTATTATGTTATGTATATAATTAAAGGGTGAGTTTCACATCACCAGAGGGTTGGGTTCTTATTCACATGGGTGAATGGGTTTCTGAGGTTAGACAACATGGACCTCAACAACATCGATTGGCTGGTATGACATCCTCGATTTTTCTCTTTATATCATGATGATTATGGAATGAATCTTGTTGATTACCTTCATGTTTTATGTAAATTTTGGTATGATATTACCATAATATTTTGAGGAATACCTATTGATTGATCCATATAGTTTTCTATCAATCTTGTTGATGGAGAGTCATCAATATCCATTCCTCATTATAGGATTCCTAATACTGAGTTGAAAGAGATCAAGAGGATGCTTTAGGATATGAAAGATAACAGTTATATATTACCCATTTCATCACTATGGTGTTCCACAATCTTTTTAGCATTATTACAGATGGTACCCTTAAGTATTCAATTGACCTCCTTTGGATTAAACCTTCTTACAATTATGAACTAGTATCCATTGACACATATTGATAATTTTTCAAATAGTATCTAATTAGTAATAATTTTCATTAAAATATATATGATATTGGGTAATCATCAGGTACATATTTGACCAAAATTTATTCCAATTAAATCATTTTATAGTAGATATGTATTTTACATGTATTTGGTAACATCATTTTTTATAATGAACACACCAACCGTTTTCATGGTACAGATGAAATATATTTTCATTCTTTATCTGGATTGGTTTGTTGAGGTATTCATTGGATACATAATTATATATTACCAAAATTGGTGAAACAATGAAAATAATCATGATATCATAGTGGATACACCATTGTTAACATTTGTCATATGGAAATATAACAAATTTCAAAATTTTTAATGTTAAAAATTAGTTATTGTGTCATAATATCTCAAGGACTTGACTAACAAAAATCGATATAATGCTGTAATCTTTAGTTTCCTAGAATCACCCCAAGAACATCATGGATATATAGAGTAACCTAGGGCTATAAAGTTTCTAGAGTTTCATTATTAAGTACCTCTCTAGTCAACAATCAACTCTCATGCGTTTGAATAAATTCGTTGTCATGTTAACATGTTCTAAAGCATATGAGACAACATTTCAGGAGATAAAAGGGAGTTTGGATTAATCACTAATAACAATTCATATAGTACAAAGTATTATATATACAATATATTATGAATTATATTGTATCTAGATAGGGTAATTTTGGATGTAGGTAGACAGAGTCTAAGAATATGGGTCTTGTAAGTTGAGGCCACATGATGCAAACTACCCATCATATGATATCAGTTTTTGAACTATTGTACATTTCACATGCTTTTAGAGGAATTATTTAATGGGATAACATTTTGTTATAAAAAACAAAAAAAATTAAAATTATTGTTTAAAAATTGTGACATGAATAATAGTAAATGACGGTCCATTGAATAACTATAGTATTTTGACTTCAAGACTACTTAAATTACCATAAGGGGAAATGGAGTTGACAAAGCTCTGTGTAAAAGGACTCAATCACAAGATGGTTTGGAGTCTTCTAGTGAGTGAATAATTATTTAACTGATATTTAAGATGAACATAGTGGTTCAAAACAATCATATATATTGTTTACTTTCATTATTATCAGTGATCACATCATTTTTTCAGAGTGTGATGATGAGGAAGCTATCAATGTTTTTGGGCATAGTTACATGGGGGAGTGTTTTTGGTGATTAGTTACCACCAATTTGTACAATTGGTGATAAATAAACTCATTGTATAAATTGAATTTTTTTAATGCTAATTTAATGGAGGAACTAATGCGAGACCATCATGCCTCTACCTCAGTGGTGAATCGCATTATTAACAAGTTGTATCATAATTTATGTCACCAATACTAGTTTCCTTATATGAAATGGGAGAAATATGGTTTTGTAACATGGTGTTCCACATTATTGTAGGTAAATATAGAACACTAGTAACTAGTTTTTCAATTACAATATATTCCCATCCTCAAGTGGAAATGGGATGATTTATCAATGTATGTCATGAATGGGTTACCATGGTCAGCCTGAGGTAGTGATGCCATATTGGTCATTATTGACAAGGTGATGAAAGTATATTACTTCCAACAGATCAAAGAGAACAACTATTTGGATGATATCAATATGATGTACATTAAAATTAACATAATACTCCATGAAGATATGTAGTCTATTGTATCAGAAGAATATTCTCTCTTAAAGCCATAGTTCTCGAAGGGATTGTTGCAGATACTCAGTTTAAAGGTGTTGTTGAGTAAATCATATAACCCAATAAATATATCCTTGTCACACAATATAATATTGGTCATAGTGAACATTATTAGGTAATGTATCCTTGTTTTTTCTTGTTTTTAGGATAATCATGTACCCTTGGTTGAATTCTCCTATAATAACAGTTATATAGTGACTATATAGATGGAACCCTATAAATCCTTGTAAGGTAGGACAAGCTGATAAACTCTAGGATAGATTGATGACATAGATAATTTATTTCTTAAAACACATCTTATTCAAGATACATCAATGAAGGTTTAATTAATCATGAAAATTCTAGCTACAACACTGTGTCAAAAAAAATATTATACTCAAAGTTGTCCATGATGTCTGCAGTTTGAGGTAAGGGATTAAGCCTTTTTTTGAATATCACATAGGCTAGGGAAAATATGGATTGAAGGATATAGTGTTATTTACCATCACTATGTCAATATTTTCATGATTTTGGAATGTTTAACACCACCATACTATCGGTTGTATTTGTCTTACATTTACAGAAATAAATTAATAAAAACCATTGTTAGGTAATTCATATGATTTATAACATTACTTGTATAGCCTGGCTGATACTTTACATGATAATTCTTCCTTGGATGACAATTTTTATAATGGAGATACCTTACAAATTTTAACATAGTTAATAATTTATGGGAACCATTATTTATATATGTTATGCTATATTAAAATTTCTTTTTTTCATTCCAAATAACAAGATCATTTTCCTTCTTTTCCACACTTAAAATTTAATATCATTCATTTATGAAAATTTCATTCATGATTCATTTCTTCTTCTTTAGATGTAGAAAGACGAATACTCTTCCCTCCATTATCATGATGAATCTAAATTCTTCTCTAATGATGATTCATTTTAAAATAATAAATTTAAATGTTTCCAATTATATAATGAGATAATTTTTTATGAATTATAATATTCATTTACATGTCATCTCCAATATCATATGATTTCTCATGGTAATGATTATTTCATCATCTGACACATTGGCATTATGATTCCCCAAGATTAAGAAATTATCAATTGAAAACAATTATTTTTTAGGGAATAGTAATGATTAATAAACCAATCATTTAAAATTATTTATATAATGTATAATCCATGAAAATATTATTCTCTAATTATGACACCATATAATTAACATTTGTCATCCATGGTTATTATCAATCAAAATAATTTATAATTTTTTTAACTAAAATATTTTATTACCTAATAATATCCCTTTGGGGTGTGAAATTAAGTGTTCTATAAGAGAACATTAATAGGGCAACAGAATATTGACTGCGATATACTCCACCAAAACTTTTTTGGTTATGTAATCTAGATTAATTAGTGTCCATACTATATCTGATTTTATTATACAGTACACAATTTATATCTTTTAAAACCTAATAATCTATTACCGACATAAAAATTGTTATTATATACCATAAATATGAATTTCCTAAGGGTTTTGATAAATATTTTTGCTTCATTGTTTCCAAAAAATACTAAACCATATTCAAATACCAAATATATAGACCCAAAATATTTCATAAAAAATATATCACATTAATATTATAAAATTCATTTATTTTCTATATGACCCACAATTAAAAAATAATTTAATAATTCAATTGGATAAATTGATAAATAAGTAAATGGAATAAATATGTATCTATATAATTAGACACTTAGTTGTTCACAACAAGCACACTTTATTGATATACCAAACATAAAAAAATCTTTTTAAACATTTCAAGGGAAACCAAAATTAAGCGATATACCATATCATCAAAAATTATAAATATAAAAATTTCAATAAATTATCATTATAAAAGAATTGTGTTTTGATAACATAATCAAATCCTAAAAGGGCCTTATCACCCTGTCAAGGATTATTTTATAGAAAACATTGAATAAGGATTTAAAACAATACAATAAATAAGTTATAATAAATTGGAATAATTTATATTAGATAATGTTCCATGAGAACATATTATATGAATAATAGATACTGTTGATTTATGAAGTTAGATAACATTATTTGGTTGGGGGGAAACGCTTTATAATTGTTTTAAACACATCCTTGTGGGGGTCTTACATAATTTTAAAAAAATCTACTCTAATATCTTATTCCCCTTTCCAAGTATCTAAATTAATGATAATATGCATGAGGAAATGTAATTTTACATTTTTAAACATTAACTATGCCTTTTCATATATCATATAAGGGCTACGTGACATTTTAATAGTCCACTAATACATATTTTTGTTACAATATTTTGAAAGCACTCACACTCCCTCCTAGATCACTACCTATCAAACAAGTAATGATAAAAACACTCCAACGAGTAGTGTTCTCATAGATCCAATATTTGATTCTAATGTCCCATATGTAAAGACCTGTAAATTTCAAGGGAAACATTTTTCTTAGTTTTCTTTGGGATTTTTAGAGTATGATGTTTCTGATAGCACCTAATTCTGAGGCCTGGTGTGCCTAGAATCAATTTATGAAGTTTAGCTCGGGTACGTTCAGTGAATGAATGAGTGGGTTTTCCTAACTTTTGAACCGGTGCACGGAATCGAAATCCAAGGGCACTGATGAAACCGCAGTGCCGGTAATTTTTTAGAAACACCTTATCCGAAGGTTCATTTTCTCGGGTGGTGATGTAAAAAAAAGTGAGGAATAAAAATATTATTTATTTATTTTTATTTATTTACTAAGTGGTTTAAGTGAAATTAAGTTGTGTCACAACTTAATTTCTCTCTAAATTGTGGTTAACATCCATCTGAGGGAGTTGGGGCGTGTCCCACATGATCCCCCACCTTTCAATTATCTAACTACCCATTAATCACCCTATCACTTTTAATTTGTGTAACACACCTGCACCTCCCCCGTTTTAATGTCAAGTCAACCGAATCAGTTTTCCTTCCACATTAAATACATTCCTATTAAACACCTATATAATTGGATAACACACATTAATTAATTTTATGAATTCATTTTTAATTTCAAATTAATGATGGATTGTGTGTGTGTAAATTAAATAAGACAACATCTTTTTTTTGGGGCGATTCACTGTGTGGAGGTGAGAACCCTCGAAGATTTTCTTCTTCCTTCTTGAAGAATGCGAAGAACACCGAAGCTTCAACGAAGAATGCCGTCTCATCTTTGCATCTTATTCCCGCATCGAAGGAAGTGAGACGCCACATCCTTCATCAGGTGAACATTGACGATGTACGAAGCCTCTTTCTGCGACGCCGTCTTCCGCGATGCCATTTCTCCGCGACGATCATTGTTCAACGACTTCTTCCAGGTAGGGGGTTTTCATATAAATTATATGTGAATTATCCCCTCATTCATGTGTATTTAGATTTGAGGGTGTTTGAATAATTTACCTTGAATAAAATATACCATTGTCTAAAGCATGTCTTTTTATGATTGCCTTTGAAAAACACCTAACGTGGAGGGTCTGAAAAAAAAACACGGCCCGACAACCCTCCGTAGTTGTTTTATTGGTGTGCGGATCGAAGGACGATGACGAAGCGGGACGCAAAGGCATTTTGAATCCTTCGTAGTAATCTACGGGTCCCGGGAGAGCTGTATGCGCAGACAGTGGGCAAAACAGACCACCGGAGTGCATCCGGTGGTCCGTAGAAGGCGCTGCTAGCGCGCTGGCAGCATGAGCCGCCATGGTTGAAGTCGAGGCTGTGGCGGGAAGACCGGATCCCATTGTCGCACAGGATTCGGGGAAGACGCGGCGGCCGGCGCCGCATCCGCTGGCAAAGGGGGGGACCACGTCCTCCCCTATAGCTCGGCCCGCTGCCCCCCCCCCCCCCCCCCCCCCCCCCCCGTCCGGGTCGGGGCAGACCCAGACCCTGGTGGGGTCGACCCAGTTCGGGCCCACCCAGGGGGGGTTGGGTCGGGCCAGGCCAGGCCCAGACCCCCCATTTCGGATTGTTTTCAGTCATTTGCCCATATCATGGGCTTGAGACCTCCGATCGACGCACCGTCAGTGGCGTTGGGATCCTTGGATTGAGAAGGTCGTTTCTGTATATTTCACTTAATGTTTCAGAGAACTTTGGGTACAATCGGGTTGGTTTGAATAGGAAACCAACCGGGCCCTCGGAGCAGAAACAATTATAACATACGCTCCGGACGTCCGATTGACGTGTCGTCGTCTTAGTTGGATTTCACTTGGTGAGACGGATCTTTTGGATTACTATGCTCGAGGTTCGGACACAGTTGGAGTGCGGTCGGGTTGGTTTTGAATTAAAAACCAACCGGGCCCCTGGAACAAAAAAGCCAATAACTCTCACACCAGGCGACCGATTGACGCTCCCTCTGTCACGTTGAGTTCCTATCAACGAGACAGAACATTGGGATACATCAAATCCGGACTACATGTTAGTTGATGTATCGATCCCCTTGGCTTGTGGAGGGGACCCTCCTGGAATCGAGAATGATGTGGGCGGGAACCCTAGAGCTTACTGCGACTGCGACGACAATGACGACTGCACTGAAATCCTCCGTGGGTTCGGCAGCAACGACGACTGCACTGTAATCCTCCATGGGTTCTGTAGTGATGAAGACCATACTTAAATACTCCGTGGGTTCGACGACGATGACTACTATTCTTGTATCCTACGTGGGTCTGGCAGTACTACTGTTCTTGTATCCTACGTGGGTCTGACGGTATTTGACCTCTGTTGTAGCATCCTACGTGGGTCCGACAGAGTGGATATTCTTGTATCCTATGTGGGTCCGACAGCTTAGATGGTATAGTATCCTAATTGGGTCCTAGGTTTGATGAATCAGTGGCTACATCTAGTCATCTCTATCACCTTACAAAGAAATATGCCTGTGTGAGCTGAGTCTTGTATTTCAATCATTATCTTTGAAATGATTGACTTGCTTCCTATGTGGATTGTCTTGTTCTTTCCTGTGTGGATTGGGTTGTACTATCCTATGTGGACGTGATCGAACACGGGCTTGGATGTTGGTGCCGAACTGGAAATGATGACTTAGGTATATGTATGAGTATATACCTAAGTAGTGTTGGATGTTACTTTGTGATTGTATCTTTCTTTTGTGGATTATCCTTTCTAGATTCTGGGAGACATTCAGGGGTCTCAGGGTCCCTACTGAGTAGCGTATACTCACCCCTACATGGGCTATGCCCGCACTACGTTGGGTTGAATACAGACGATGGACATCGCTGATCGTGGTTGAGGCTTGTGGAGCAGTCGGTACCTTAAGGTGGACCACTGGGTGAGACGTACACAGAGCGGATGGCTGGACCCGAGGTGCTGAGGAGTCTATCTGTACCCACCCTTTAGGTGGGACTTCAAGTGGACGGCTCAACGTTGCTGCTTTACATTCAGTTGTTGTACTTTCTTTTCAGTTGTACTTTACTTTCAGTTTGGGTTTGTATTCTGGACCATTTACTTTCCGCACTTACTATTTTACTCAGTTTACTTAGTGTTTACTTCTGGTGCATTACACTGTGGTGTTTGTTTACTTTTTAAAGGAAATGCCTTTCCCTTTGTGTCGGGAATTACGCCTTGGTGCTAGTCGCCTGCCCCTAGCCTATGGAAGGTGGGCTTGGGGTAGTCACGGCACGAGTCCCGAGGACGGGTCATGACAAATTGGTATCAGAGGGAGGTTAGGTTATACTGCAGAACTCAGGAATCTGATATTTATTCTATGTCAAGCAATAGTGTTAAGGGTATTGAGTGTGGTTATCAGTCCAGGGAGTCCAGTGTTGGTGTGGTGGCCGACGTATCCGTAGACCAGGACCCTAACTTCTGATTTCCGACTCAATGCACGAAAACATTGATTGCATTTGTGTTCAAAAGTTATCTTTGTGATTACTTTGATTCATCTCACCAGGTATACTGTTTTGACCACGGGTCACCTGTTTCTTTTCAGGATGTCCCCATGATGGCAGCCAGCTAGGGTTCAGAGCATTGTGCGAGATGACATCCCACCGAGCGATGAGGACACGGTGCAGGGCCCTTTTTCAGTAGAGGCACCGGCAGTACCTTTACCCACTGATCCACTGATGCCACCAGCACTAGCCGCTAAGAGTGCACGTCGCCTTAGTGCACTGCATGAGTTTCAACATTAGAGACCGTCCAGGTTCCGTGGGGATACGTACCCTCAGGCAGCCGAGGATTGGCTGGATGCGGTTGTGCAGGTTTTCTGGTTATTTGGGACACCAAATGACCTCATAGTGATCCTTTCAGCAAGCATCCTACACGCAATAGCAGGAAGATGGTTGAGATGATGCTCTAGGTGCACGACGAGGCGTCTCTCCTCTGGACGGACTTTGAGAGCCTCTTCCGCTTGGAGTTCGTCCTAGAAACCCTCCATGCAGTGCGCATTCAGGATCTACTACAATTGCGGTAGGGCAGCATGACAGTCACTCAATACTCGACAAGAATTACCGATCTCTTGCGCTATTCAACGGATGTGGTACGTGACCCATTCTTCCGGGCCAGAACCTTCGAGCAGTGGATAAGGCATGAGATCAGGGAATTGATGATCTCCCTCAGCATTCTGACACAGGAAGGAGTACTGGAGTGAACACTTCTCATAGATAGATTTCTTGCTGAGCCTATACCAACAGCGACACCTACCGCAGGGTGACACATAACAGAGTCGTATGCAGCTGGCAGTCAACGAATGTCACAGGGGTCCAGGCAGACCAGACCATTAGGGGGATGACCTCAGGACACTGGCTCAGAGGTGTGGGGCACACAGCACAGAGCCAGCCTTTCGAGGAACAGATAGTGCTACGCATGCATCGGGCAGGGCCACATCACTCATGACTTCCTGACCCGCCGTGCAGAGGAGCATCAGACGGTTGAGGGACCACCCAGGCAGAGGCAGAGGGTCGGTCGTGGTAGTTCTAAGGGAGAAGTAGGATGAGGCAGAGGAGATGGCCGGGCAGAAGGTGGTGGGAGACGCTTTGAGGCTTTACCACCACCTCCACCAGGAGGTCCACCACATCCATGAGGAGCTGGCGGGCAGAGACACGCTCGGATTCAGGCAGCAGAGCGCTACGACCACGGTGTGCCAGAGTTGATTCGAGTTACTTTCTGTTTCTACTCCACCCATGCTGCAGTTCTTATAGACAGAGGAGCGATTCATTCTATTATTACTGCTTCCCTTGTTTGGAGGTCAGAGATTCGGACGGAGCCGTTGGCTCGATCCTTATGGCTAGAGACTCCTACGGGAGCAGACGATTACGCACTGGTTGCAGCAGTGTGAGATTACTCTAGGAGGCGAGAGCTTTAGCTGGGATCTTCTTGTAGCGGCGTCGAGTCCTTACGAAGTCATCTTGGGCATGGATTGGTTATCTACAGTCCATGCTCATATCGACTGTATTAGGCGCAAGGTACGGTGTGTTCACACCGATGGGAGCATGTTCACATTCAACGGCGATAAGGGAGACTTAGCATCACAACATGGAATCACATAGATGAGAGTACAGCCGATCACTCATCAGTTGGCTAGCCTCATCCTAGGAGAAGTGGATGTGCAGAGTCCGAGTTTTCCTGCAGTGGTGGATCAGTATGCGAATGTTTTTCCTGACGATATTCCAGGACTACCTCCTCACAGAGAGGTAGACTTTTATATCGACATGTACGCCGAGAAATCCCCGATATCCACACTAGAAAACGGATTGCTCCCGCTGAGCATTGAGAGCTACAAGTAAAGCTGGAGGACTTGCAGGGCAATGGATTCATCCGACCTAGTGTTTCACCCTCGACTTCCCTGATTTTGTTCGCCAAGAAGGCGGACGGGAGCTTACGATTGTGTGTCGACTATAATCTCCTTAACCAGGTGACCGTGAGAAACAAGTATCTGCTACAAAGTATTGCAAACCTCTTCGATCAGCTCAAGGGAGCATGGTGGTTCTCGAAGATAGTCCGCAGATTAGGCTATCATCAGATCAGAGTTCGGGACGAGGACGTGCAGAAGACGGCCTTCAGATATCGGTATGGACACTATGAGTTCTTGGTTATGCCTTTCGGTGTAACCAACACTCCAGCAGTGTTCATGAGTCTCATGAACAGGATCTTTCAGCCATACCTCGATCGATTTTTCGCGGTCTTCATCGACGACATATTTATATACTCGACCACTGAGGAGGAGCACACCTACCACTTGTGGGTTGTACTGGACACACTCCGAGAGCACCAGCTTGATGGTAAGCTCTTTAAGTGTCAGTTCTGGTTACGTGAGGTCCACTTCTTGGGACACATCATGTCTGAGGTGAGTGTTGCAGTGGATCATGTGAAGATCGAGGCAGTGCTAGCTTGGTAGCCACCATGGAGCGTGACAGAGGTGCATAGTTTCTTGGGTCTAGCTGGGTACTACCGGAGATTCGTGCCAGACTTCTCTAGAGTTGTGGCACTGCTCTCAGCTTTGACTAAGAAGGGGAAACCCTTCGTGTGGTTAGACAAATTTCAGCAGAGCTTCCAGGAGCTGAGACAGAGGTTGAAAAGTGCACCTATCTTGAGGATACCGGAGGAGGGAGTAGGGCATGCAGTATACTGTGATGCCTCAGGGACCGGACTCGGATGTGTCCTGATGCAGGATCAGGCGATGATCTCCTATGGATCACGAATATCTTAGTGGAAAAAGTCCATTTCTGAACCGAGTTCACTCTTCGTTTCAGTCCTATTTCACTGAACCGGTATAACCTGCCATTCCAGCCATGTCTATCTAATGAGATATAAAATATTTATCCAATTAATTGGAGGGAGATATAGGTCCCACCCATCTCATAATGATACCATTCTTATGTTTGCCACAAAATCATAAATCATACATCATTGCATAACTCATGTTATAAAAATGGGATTTTTAAACAACATGACATCATAAAAAAATCATATAAGATAAAATAATTCATAAAAATAATTCCATCACAACATAATCAAATCAATGTAATAATAGGGATTGAAACATAACCCTATATTATCTTAGATGAAAAATAATTTTGATAAAACACTTGAACTCCATTCTTGTGGAAAATATCCTTTCTACTTCAAATTTTTTTTTCCTTTATTAACATGTCATACAATTTTAAACTAAAAGAAGTTGATTAAAAATAAACATGAAAAATTTTTAGTGAAGCTTCTTGGAAATAATGTTTTAAAAATCCATTCATGTTGTATAAGTTAAAAAAAACACTCTTCTCGTACTTTTTTCGGAAAAGTAAAAAAGTACCTCGTACGAAAAACGACAAAATATTCCTTTCATATCATTTACTAAAAACTCACCGAAGGGTAAAATTGGATATAAACTATTGTAGAAGGATATAAATATTACATATTGAGGAAACATGGATGTGGATGATAAAATTCACCCCATTAAATTCGAAAGTAAAAACAATCTCGGATAAAAATGAGATTGTGATATTTCCCTTACCTTAGGTCCGATTTGCTTCATAAGTGTCCGAACCACCTGTATAATAATTTAAATAATGTCATTGACATATTCCATAATCATACTGATTTTTATGATATCATATATGGTCATATTCTTAGCTTATTATTAGTAATATTTCATTGCTACTTGTTATTCGGGTGTTTATTACTTTTTGTTCTTATGCGTGTTTTGTCGAACAAATTCATATTCTTATTTTTAGCTTATAGATACCTCATTTAAAGAATGGTTTTAGTGTAATATATTATATTAATTCATTCAATTAATTTATATAATCATTATGCAATGAAGATCATGTAGAACGAGTCGCATCACATCGTGGAGACGGTATTCCGTACGTACGCACGAGCGATGCTATCGTTACCATGATCGTGGAATTGTATTGGAGTGTATTTATACTATTTTAGAATCAATATCAATTTACAATAATCATATATATTCATTCTTTACACAATTATATACATCCAAGTAAGGTGGTGGTGGAAAATAGATTACACCATGGCGTGGAGATGGTATTCCGTACGTACGCACGCACAATGATTTCATTTTACGTAGGATGGATAAGTGGGGAAATAGGGTTGTTTCATACTTATAATAACATATCATTATATTAGTGATACTGATGTTATTACTTCATGATGAAACAAATAATTAAGAAGAAGTGGAAGAAGAAATAAAGATGAAAGAATCGGTAACAAGCATTACCTCTTCTTTGAAGCGCTTCTTTGAGACCTCCTTTTGGGACACTAAAATTGGTCTTTGAAGAATTCCAGGACCTCTAGGATGTCTCTAGGGAAGTGGAGAGTAGAATGTGGCAGGGATTGGACGAGCTTAAAGGCTCAAATTGGTGTGAGGAGGAGAGGGAGGAGGTTCCCTTTTATAAGGGAGGAGAGGGGCACCTTTGGGATAACTAAAAATATTATTTTATTATAAGGTCAAATTCGGTTTTAAATAGTTCCAAATTGATTTATTTAGAAGCTAAGGTGGGGATGGGTCGAAATAATCTCATCCAATAGAATTTAGTCATGTTTAGGTTCCTTTTTTAACCTTATCATTTAGATTTAACATTAAGATAAATAATTTTACTTTTACCGTGTCTTCTTGTGTTCTTACACTATAAGGTTAATAATCTGACTATAACAAGCCAAAAGAACCCCAAGTTGTTTATTATTAATATATATAACCTTAGCTAAGTCTTTTGGCAGAAACTTAGATTTTTTGGAATAAAATAACAATTAATAATATAATATTTGTTTTAAAAACTATTTTATGTCAATTTTGACACTATTTAGTAATTGATTTTTGTTAAAATTATAACAGAATTATTTGTTCTAAAAAAGATAATTAAATCAATACTAAAATGTCATATTAACCTAGAAATTTATTTTAATTCATAAAAAGTCTCAAATTAAATTTATATGTGTATTTATAACATCAATTTTGTCAATATTTCATTAATAAGATAATTACTGCATCATCGTTGTGTCATAAATAAATTAAATTATATAATGTCTAAAAATTATAAATAAAATACAATTATGTTGGAAATCTTATTAGCTTTCTAATGAATATTTATAGTCGAATTTATCTTATTTATAACCCCATATTAAAAATAATTTACTTATTAAACATTGATTTTAACTATTTTAACCCTTCTTTAAGTAAATTGATAATAAATGTCCTAATCTATTCCAAGTGGGCCTAAATGGTCATATTTTATTCCTAAGGTTGTTTTTTGTATAATTAAACTTATCCAATAGAATTAGGAAATGTGTTAGTGTAATAATAATATCATTTTTACCCTTAATTACCCTATTTACTTTTAACCGTGATAAAATAAAATTAAAAAGTTACTATTCACCGAAAAATTATTTTCCTCTCATTGAACCACATTTTTCATTTTGATATCAACCATGTCTCTCGGATTTTCGAAATTCCACTCACAGAAGCGGTAAAATTAATTTTTATGAAAAATTCAGTTTTTCTAACTACCACTTAGTGGTTTCACTATTCATCAAAAATTGAAAGTTTTTAGAAAAATACCAAAATTTCACCCTAGGATAATTTCGATATTCCAAATCCAAAAATGATGCCCACATTGAAAAATAAAATTTATAAAATTTCAAAAAGTGGTTATTAATATTCATAAAGGCTAGTTTTAATAATATTTTAATAGCATATCATTGTTTAGTGAAACTCGGTATTGCGTTCGACGCAAGCTATCGAGGAAGGCCGCGATTGCGTGTAAAGCAAGCCAATCTAGTGTTGTGTGTAGTAAAATATTCCTTTGATGATTTAAAAACAAAATATTTCTCATAAAAGTCTCAGGTGTTACATTCTACCCCCCTTAAAATGAATTTCACCATTGAAATTCGTCACATTGTAACAAACAGATGAGGATACCTCTCCCTCATCATATCCTCAAGCTCCCATGTATCTTCTTCTAATTGGTGGTTCCTCCATAAAACATTGACCAAGCGATTGGCCTTGTTCCGTAGGACTTTTTCACTACGATCCAAAATCTCTATCGGTTGTTCTTCAAAAGAAAGATCTTGCTCCAGCGATACAACTTCTGAGCTGAGTACATGTAAAGGATCAGGTATGTACTTTCTCAGGAGAGAAACGTGGAACACATCGTGAACTTGAGAGAGATTCGGTGGAAGCACCAATCGGTAAGCTACCTTTCCAGCATGATCCAGTATTTCAAAAGGACCGATATGTCTTGGGCTCAACTTCCCCTTCTTTCCAAATCTCATGACCCTCTTCCAGGGAGATATTCGTAAGAACACTTTATCACCCACTTCAAACTCTAGGTCTTTTCTTCGGTTGTCGGCATAACCTTTCTGTCGACTTTGAGCTGCTCTTATGTGTTTTTGAATATATCAGACCTTTTCTACCATCTCATCAACAAGATCAGGTCCTAATAGCTTTTTTCCCCAACTTTATCCTAGCAAGTTGGAGTCCTAAATTTCTTTCCATAGAGAGCTTCATAAGGAGACATATGAATACTGGAGTGAAATATATTATTGTAAGAAAATTCCACCAAAGGTAGGTGCTGATCCCAACCACATTTGAAATCCATAGAGCAAGCTCTCAACATATCTTCGAGAGTTTTATATGTTCTCTCAGACTGACCTTCTATCTGAGGATGATAAGCAGTGATGAAACTCACCTCTATTTCCAGAGTGTGCTGAAGACTTCGCGAGAACTTCGAGGTAAATCTCGGATCCCGATCAGATATAATATAAAGTGGTAATCCATGAAATCTTACCACTTCCTTTACATATATCTTGGCAAACGTATCTAGAGAGAAATCCTCTCTAATAGCAATGAAGTGTGCAGACTTTGTAAGATGATCAACTATGACCCAGATAGCATTATTGCCTTTGGATGTTTTAGGAAGTCCTGTGACAAAGTCCATAGTTATGTTTTCCCATTTCCATTCACATATGGGTAATGGTTGTAACATCCCCTTAGACTTCTGTCTCTCATCTTTAACTTGCTGACAGACCAAGCATCGAGAGACATATTAAGCAACATCTGTTTTCATGTCATCCAACCAGAAGTACTCCTTCAGGTCCCTATACATCTTCGTGCTTCCATGATGAATAGAGAATGAAGAACTATGAGCCTCATCCAGTAGCTCCTTCTTTAATTCTGGGATGGGTGGAACACAAACCCGATTCCTGAACATTATTATCCCATCACAATCAAGGTTGAATTCAGGAACATTTCTCACCTTCTTTCTTAACTCTACATCTTCTTTCTGTGCCTCTTTAATCTTCACATGTATAGATGGTTGAACATTCATTTGAGAAAGATACGATTTTACCCCTTCCATTAAAATTCCAAGATCCATCCTTTGTAAATCCATAAATATTGGTTCTTTTTTGATACTCATCATGGATAAGCTAGCATGGTCTTGTCGACTTAATGCATCTTCCACCTTGTTTGCTTTCCCAGGGTGGTAATGAATTGAGCAGTCGTAATCCTTAATCAGCTCTAACCATCTTCTTTGGTGCATATTCAGCTACTTTTGGGTGAAAATATACTTTAAACATTTATCATCATTATAAATGTCACACCTTTCTCGATAAAGATAATGCCTCCAAATCATTAATGCAAAGATTACTACAGCTAACTCCAAATAATGAGTTGGGTATTTTTTCTCATGGATTTTCAACTATCGTGAGGCATAAGCTATCACCATATCATTTTTCATAAGAACACACCCCAATCCCTTCTTGGATGCATCACTATAGATCACAAACCTTTCTCCACTACAAGGAAGTGTGAGTACATGTGCACTAGATAATCTTCTTTTCAACTCCTTGAAATTCTCTTCACATTCTTCCGTCCAAACAAACTTAACCCCTTTCCGAGTCAACTTAGTGATTGGATTAGATAATCATGAAAAATCCTTCACAAAACATCGATAATATCCAGCCAAACCAAGAATACTTAGGATCTCAGTTACTGTTGTTGGTCTCGACCATCTTTCGATAAACTCTATTTTTGATGGATCCACAGATATCCCCTCTTTTGAGATTATGTGACCCAAAAATGAAACTTTTTGAAGCCAAAATTCACACTTGGTAAATTTGGAATAAAGGTTCTCCTTTCTCAGGGTCTTCAATATAATTTTCAAGGGATCTTCATGTTCTTCCTTGCTCTTTGAATATACAAGAAAATCGCCTATAAAGACTACCACAAACTGATCAAGATAGTCTCTAAAGACTCTATTCATCAGATCCATGAAGATAGCAGGGGCATTAGTAAGACCAAATGACATCACTATAAATTCATAGTGTCCATACCTTGTACGGAAAGACGTCTTTGGTATATCCTCCCTTTTGACCCTTAATTGATGATACCCTGAACGAAGATCAATCTTGGAAAATTATTGAGCTCTGCATAGTTGGTCAAATAATTTATCAATGCATGGGAGATGATATTTTTTCTTGATAGTGATCTTGTTAATTTCTCGATAATCAATTCAGAGTCTCATTGATCCATATTTCTTATTAACAAACAGAACATGTGCTCCCCAAGGTGACACACACTGGAGTATGAACCCCTTATCAAGATTCTCTTGGAGTTGCTTCTTCAATTCCTGAAACTCAATTAGTTCCATTCTATAAGGTGTCTTTGAAATAGGCAAAGCACCTGGTATGAGTTCTATTGAAAACTCAACATCATGATTTGGTGGAAGACCCTGAAATTCATCCGGAAAGACATCATCAAACTCCCTTACAATGGGCATATTATTAATAATGAGTTTCTCACCAACCATTTGAGATAAATAACCTTCATTTAGTGGAATCAAGACCCATAAGATGGAAGAAATTTCCACCGAAAGGTTATGTTCATCCTTGCATCGATAGAAGATCATAGATTGATCTGGAATATGAAATGTGACTTCCCTTCTTTGGTAATTGATATGATGTCCATATAAAGAAAGCCAATCCATGCCAAGAATCACATCAAATTCCACTATAGGAAGGATCACAAGATTTGCAGGAATCACTTTCCCACAAACTTCAATAAGAGAAGAATTATAAACTTTTGATGTGACTATTGTTCCATTAGGTGTTGTCACAGCTAACTCAACATCTAATTGTTGAGGTAATATGGTTATACCCTTAGAAAAATCATCAGAAATAAAAGAGTGGGTGGATCCATAATCAAATAAAACATTTTCTACTTTAGAGTGGATGGTATGTGTACCTTTCACCACATCGTTATCGTACTCCACATCAAAGATAGAAATTGCATGCGACTTTCCTTTGTCTTTAGCCTTAATATTTTTTTGATTTCAACCATCATCTACAACCCTTGGATTAGGGCATTTATTGGCATAATGACCCATTTCCTTGCACTTGAAACATTGAAGTGTAGTAGGTTCATTCTGTGTATCACTTCCATTGATTGCATCATTAGACATCTTCTTCCCATCATTACGGCATTCAAATGCTCGATGACCTTCCTTTACACATTTGAAACATTTACTTGTCCCTTTAAGACAATTCCCTTCATGTTTCTTTCCACACATTGAGCATAAGGGAGATCTCATCTTTTTTTCAGTGTGCTCTTTAGATTTTCCTTTGAATTACATTTTCCTCTTCTTATCAAACCCATATGACTGATGGGTTACTCCAATCTACATCTCGAATTTGAGAGCACATCAAATGATTTCATCGTAGCTATTGAAGTCCCTTATGGCTAACGCCCTTAGAAGAATTGGTTTTAAGCCGCTAAAGAATCGATCGATCTTACTCTCAGGTTGGATAATAATACCAGAAGCGTACCATGCAAGTCTTGTAAAATTTTCTTCATAGGTACCAACAGATTCGTCATCCTTTTGCTTCAGTTCAAGAAACTCTTTATCAATCTTTGTTCGGAGAATAAGAGGGATGTACTTATTGAAAAATAAGTTCTTGAACTCGTCCCATTCCATGGACTCAATTTCATCTCTTTGCCTCGTATTATTGATAAAATTCCACCATTGATCAACATCTCCTTCAAAACGATACACTGCTAGGATGAATTTATCATGCTCAGAACATTGAAGAACTGAAAATATCTTTTCAGTAGTACTAATCCATTGTTTAGAAATTAATGGATCAGTAGACCCGCTGAATGAAGGTGGACGCTGCCTCATGAAGGATTCAACAAAATGTTGCTCCTTCCTTTGCTCGTTTGGAAGTCCTGTATGATTCATAGCTTCAGAAATTTGTGTGAGCATGGCTGCATGATTCTGCATTCCAGATCCCATAACGTTTGGTTGCTCAGGGGGACAATCATTGCATTGCACGTCGCATTCCGCATTAACACGGTTCTTTCGGGTTCCAGCCATTGACTAAAACCAAGAAGAATAGTGTGAGAAACACTAATTATAATAGAAAACCCACATAATAAAGAATAAAATTTCACACTTAAGGTCTTATCCTAGGTTATTCATGGTCATTTCTAAAACACTAAGATTGTGTTCTATGCTTAGAATTATCCTTAGGGTTCATACTAAGGCTTTCACATCCTAGTTTCCAAAGGTTTACTATAACCTCCCTCTGATACCAACTATAACGACCCATACTTTACATAGATTGTTATTACTTCCAAATTGAAGCACACTTATTACAACATATAACAAAACCAGGAAAGGGCCATATAGGTATAGTGTCTTTAGAAACTGGGAAACATAAATAACTAGTTCATAAAGCGTCTACTCTGTCTCCCATTTATTTCATCATATCTATAGTCCCTTTTGGCATATCTTACATAATAAACTTCTTCCTGACCTGGGGAAAGAAAACATACAAAATGGTGAGATCAAATGCTCAGTAAGGGTAAACAAAAGAAATATCAATCACATCATATTCATAAGAACATAACTTTTGGAAATCTTAACCTGCAAAAGAGATCATAATTTAATAACATGGGATAAATCATAGTAGTGAAATGTAATCCCAATACTCATAACTTAAAACATGAAACTTTGTGTCATACACACATAATCATAGATAATCATTTATTATTAGGAAAGAATCATTTCCAAGACTATCTTAGTGGACAAAGACCATTTCTGAACCGAGTTCACTCCTCGTTTAAGTCCTGTTTCACTGAACTGGTATAACCTGCCGTTCCAGCCATGTCTATCTCATTAGATATAAAATATTTACCCAATGCATTGGAGGAAGATATAGGTCCCACCCTTCCCATAATGATACCATTCTAATGTGTCCCACAAAATCATAAATCATACATCATTGCATAAGTCATGTAATAAAAATGGGATTCTTAAACAACATGACATCATAAAAAAATTCATATAAGATAAAAGAATTCATAAAAATAATTCCATCAGAACATAATCAAATCAATGTAATAATAGGGATAGAAACAGATCCCTATATTGTCTTAGATGGAAAAATAATTTTGATAAAACACTTGAACTCCATTCTTGAGGAAAATATCCTTTATACTTCAAAATTTTTTTTCCTTTCTTAAAATGTCATAAAATTTTAATCTAAAAGAAGTTGATTAAAAATAAACATGAAAACTTGTATGTAAAGCTTCCTGGAAATAATGTTTTAAAAATCCATTCATGCCGTATAAGTTAAAAAAAACATTCTTCTCGTACTTTTTTCGGAAAAGTAAAAAAGTACCTCATATGAAAAATGACAAAAGATTCCTTTCATATCTTTTACTAAAAACTCACCGAAGGGTAAAATTGGATATAAACTATTGTAGAAGGATATAAATATTACATATTGAGGAAAGATGGATGTGGATGATAAAATGCACCCCAGTAAATTCCAAATTATAAACAATCTCGGATAAAAATGAGATTGTGATATTTCCCTTACATTAGGTCTGATTTGCTTCGTAAGTGTCCGAACCTCCTGTATAATGATTTAAATAATGTCAGTGACTTATTCCAGAATCATACTAATTGTTATGATATCATATATGGTCATATTCTTATCTTATTATTAGTAATATTTCATTGCAACTTGTTATTGGGGTGTTTATTACTTTTTGTACTTATGAGTGTTTTGTCGAATAAATTCTTATTCTTATTTTTAGGTAATAGATACCTCATTTAGAGAATGATATTAGTATAATATATATCATATTAATTCATTCTATTCATTCTATTCATTTATATAATCATTATGGAATGAAGATCATGTAGAACGAGTCGCATCACATCGTGGAGACGGTATTCTGTATGTACGCACGAGCGATGATATCGTTCCCATGATCATGGAATTGTATTGGAGTGTATGTATACTATTTCAGAATCAATATAAATTTAAAATAATTATATATATTCATTATTTACACCATTATACCCATCCAAGTAAGGTGGTGGTGGAAAATAGATTACACCACGGCGTGGAGACGGTATTTTGTACGTACGCACGCGTGGTGATTTCGTTTTCTGTAGGATGGATAGATGGTGAAATAGGGTTGTTTCATACTTATAATAACATATCAGTATATGAGTGATACTGATGTTATTACTTCATGATGAAACAACTAAAGAAGAAGAAGTGGAAGAAGAAATAAAGATGAATGAATCGGTAACAGGCATTACCTCTTCTTTGAAGTGCTTCTTTGAGACCTCCTTTTAGGGCACTAAAATTGGTCTTTGAAGAATTCCAGGACCTCTAGGATGTCTCTAGGGAAGTGGAGAGGATAATGTGGTAGGGGTTGGACGAGCTTGATAGCTCAAATTGGCGTGAGGAGGAGAGGGAGGATGTGACCTTTTATAAGGGAGGAGAGGGGTGCCTTTAAAATAACTAAAAATATTATTTTATTATAAAGCCAAATTCGGATTTAAATAGCTCCAAATTGATTTATTTCGAAGCTAAGGCGGGGATGGATCTAAATACTCTCATCAAATAGAATTTAGACAAGTTTAGGTTCATATTTTAACATTATCATTGAGATTTAACATTAAGTTAAATAATTTTACTTTTACGGTGTCTTCTTGTGTTCTTACACTATAAGGTTAATAAACGTACTATAACAAGACAAAATAACCCCAAGTTGTTTATTATTAATATATATAACCTTATCTATGTTATTTGGCCGAACCATAGATATTTAGGAATAAAATAACAATTAATAATATAATATTTTTTTTAAAAAATATTTTATGTCAATTTTGACACTATTTAGTAATTGATTTTTTTTTAAATTATAACAGAATGAATAGTATGAACAAAGTTAATTAAATCACTACTAACATGTAATATTAACCTAGAAAATTAGTGGAATTTATAAAAAGTCTCATATTACATTTATTTGGGTATTTATAACATCAATTCTGTCAATATTTCATTAATAAGATAATTACTGCATCATCGTTGTGTCATAAATAAATTAAATTATTTAATGTCTAAAAATTATAAATAAAATACCCCTATGTTGGAAATCCTTTTATATTTCTAATTAATATTTATAGTTGAATTTATCTTATGTATAACCCCATATTAAAAATGAATTACTTATTAAACGTTGATTTTAAATATTTTAACCCTTCTTTAAGTAAATTGATAATAAATGTCCTAATCTAATCAAAGTGGGCCTAAATGGTCATATTTTATTCCTAAGGTTGTTTTTCGTCTAATTACACTTATCCAATAGAATTAGGACATGTGTTAGGGTAATAATAATATCATTTTAACCCTTAATTACCCTATTTACTTTTAGCCGCGGTAAATAAAAGTAAAAAGTTACTATTCACCAAAAAATTATTTTCATCTCATTGAACCACATTTTTCATACTGACATGAACAGTGTCTCTTGAATTTTCTAAATTCCACTCACCGAAGTGGTAAAATTAATTTTTATGAAAAATTCAGTTTTTTTAACTACCACTTCGTGGTTTCACTATTCATCATAAATTGAATGTTTCCAGAAAAATACCAAAATTCCACCCTAGGCTAATTTTGATATTCCAAATCCAAAAATGAAGTCCATTTTGAAAAATAAAATTTATAAAATTTTAAAAAGTGGTTATTACTATTCATAATGGCTAGTTTTAATAATATTTTAATAGCATATCATTGTTTAGTGAAAATCAGTATTGCGTACGACACAAGCTATCGAGGAAGGCCGCCATTGCATGTAATGAAATCCAATCTAGTGTTGTGTGTAGTGAAAGATCCTTTTGATGATTTAAAAACAAAATATTTCTCATAAAAGTCTCGGGTGTTATAATTTGGGGGATTGTAGACCAACTCACCAAGTCAGCCGACTTCTTACCCATTAGAGAGCAGGGCTCAGTGGAGAGCTTGGGACGCCTCTACGTTTAGGAGATTGTACGGCTTCATGGTGTGCCGTCATCTATCTTCTCCGATCGAGATTCTCGCTTTACTTCCAGGCTTTGGAAGGGGTTAGAGGAGGCATTCGAGACACAGCTACGTCTGAGCACTGCATTTCACCCTCAAACGGATGGTCAGACGGAGAAGACCTTTTATACTCTCGAGGACATGCTCTGTGCATGTGTCCTCGACATTGGTCATAGCTGGGAGGACCGCCTACCTTTGGTGGAGTTCGCGTACAACAACAGATACCACTCCACCATCGGGATGGAACCATACGAGGCGTTGTACGAACAATCATGAAGATCACCTCTGTGCTGGACAGACCCTGGGGAGTTAGAAGTTGTTGGACCAGAGATGGTCCAAGCCATGAAAGAGAAGGTTCAGGTCATCCAGGAGCGAATGAGGACAGCTCAGAGCCGATAGTAATCATATGCTGACAGGAGGCATAGACTACTAGAGTTCGAGGATGGCGACCATGTCTTTTTGCGTGTCTCACCATGACGTGGATTACAGTGGTTTGGCTGGGGAAGCAAGTTATCTCCGTGCTTTATCAGACCATTCTAGGTTCTCACCAGGATAGGCGAGCTAACTTATCGCCTTGCTCTACCATCTCAGTTGCATTGGGTGCACGACGTCTTCCACGTATCTCAGCTGAGGAGATACGTGCACGACCCGACGCATATCATCGACCATGGGGAGCTGGACCATGACGATGGGGCGACTTTTGCGGAGGTTCCAGTGGTGATCGGGGATCAACAGGAGCGTGTCCTACGTGGGCGGTTAATTGCTCTAGTGCGCATGAGGTGGCAGCATGGGAACCACCATGAGAGCACTTGGGAGTAGGAGGTTCAGATGCATGCTCAGTACCCTAATTTGTTCCCCTAGATTGTGATGTATCTTTATGTGGACGTAAATCCCTGAGGTGAGAGTAAAGTATAGAACTGTAAATTTCAAGGGAAATTTTATTCTTAATTTTCTTTGGGATTTTATGAGTATGCAGTTTCTAACGACACCTAATTCCGAGGCCTGGTGTGCCCGGAATCAATTTATGAAGTTTAGCTCCGGTACGTTTAGTGAACGAATGAGCGGGTTTTCCTAACTTTTGAACCAGTGATCGGAATCTAAATCTGAGGGCACCGATGAAACCGCAGTGCCTGTAATTGCTTAAGAGCACCTTATCCGAAGATGCTTTTTCTCGGATGGTGATGTTAAAAAATGCGAGGAATAAAAATATAATTGTTTTATTTTTATTTCGTTAGTAAGCAGTTTAAGTGAAATTAAGTTGTGTCACACTTTAATTTATCTATATTTTTTGTTTAAAATCCATGTGATGGATTTAGGGTGGGTCCCACACGATCCCCCGCCTTTCAATTCTCTAACTCCCCATCAATCACCCTATCACTTTTAATTTGTGTAACACACCCGCTCCCCTGTTTTAATGTTAACTCAACTCAAGCAGTTTTTCTTACACATTAAATACATAACTATTAAATGCCTATTTAATTGGATAATGCGTGTTAATTAATTTGATGTATTCATTTTGAATTTCAAATTAACGATGGCTTGTGTGTGTGTAAATTAAATAAGACAATGTCTTATTTTTTTGGGGTTATTCGATGTTTGGAGGTTAGAACCCTCGAAGATTTTCTTCATCGTTCTTGAAGAACGCGAAGAACACCGAAGCTTGAACGAAAAACGTCATCTCATCATTTCATCTTCATCCCGCTTCGAAGGAAGCAAAATGCCGCATCCTTCATCAGGCGAACATCGACGATGTACGGAGCCTCTTTCCGCAAAGCCGTCTTCCGCGACCTCATTTCTCCGTGACGATCCTCGTTCGACGACTTCTTCCAGGTAGGGGGTTTTTGTATAACTTATATGTGAGTTATCCCCTCGTTCATGCGTAGTTTCATTTCAGGGTGTTTGAATAATTTACCTTGAATAAAATACACAATCATCTAAAGCATGTCTTTTTATGATTGCCTTTGAAAAACACCTAATGCGGAGGGTGCGGGGCGAACAAACACGGCCCAAAAACCCTCCTCAGTTTGGTTATTGGTGTTCGGATCAATGTGCGATTCTGAAGTGGGCCGCAAAATCATTTTGAACCCTTCGCAGTAATCTACGGGTCCCGGGGGAGCTGCAGGAGCAGACAGTGGGCAAAAAAGACCACCGGAGCGCGTCCGGCGGTCCGCGGAAGGCGCTGCCGGCGCGCCACGCCGGCGTGGTGGCACCACGATGAACCGCCGGAAGGAGCCGCCGTGTCTAAACCCGTGGTGGTGGCGAGAAGACTGGATCCCGCAGCTGCGTGGGATCCTGGGAAGACATTGCGACCAGCGCCGCGTCTGCTGGCAATGTGGGGGACCACGTCCTCCCCCCAGCGCGGCCCGCTGGCCGTGCCAGCGCCACCCCCCTGGCCGGGCTGGGGCGGGTCACGTGAACCAGGCCGGGTCATGCCCAGCCAGCCGGGCCAGGTCCGACCCCGACTCGAGTCGGGTCGACCTGCCTCTGGCCGACCCAGGGGGGTTGGGCCGGGCCGGGCAGGGCCCAGACCTCCCATTTCGGACTATTTTCAGTCATTTTCCCATATCTTTGGCTTCAGACCTCCGATCGACACACCGTCAGTTGCGTTGGAATCCTTGTATTGGGGCATCCGTTTCGGTATATTACACTCAAGGTTTCAGAGAATATTGGGTATAGCCGGGTTGGTTCGATCACAAAACCAACCAGGCCCTCGGAGCGGAAACACTTATAACTTAAGCTCCAGACGTCCGATTGACGTGCCGTCGACTTTGTTGGATTCCACTTGGTGAGATGGAACTTTTGGATTACTCTGCTTGAGGTTTGGATGCAGTTAGAGTGCGGTTAGGTTGGTTTTGACTTAAAAACCAACCGGGCCCCTGGAACGAAAAAACCAATAGCTCTCAGGCCGTGCGTCCGATTGACGCGCCGTCTGTCACATTGAGTTCCTATAGCCGAGACGGAACTTTGGGATACATCAACTCCCAACTATCTATCAGTTGATGTATCGACCCCCTTGGCTCATGGAGCGGACCCTCCCGGAATCGAGCATGTTGTGTAGGGGAACCCTAGAACTGGCTGCGATTGCGACGACGATGACGACTACACTGAAATCCTCAGTGGGTTTGGCAGGGACGACAACTGCACTGAAATCCTCCGTGGGTTCGGTAGCGATGAAGACCGTACTGAAATCCTCTGTGGATTTGACAGCGATGACTATTGTTCTTGAATCCTATATGTGTCTGGAAGTACTACTGTTATTGTATCCTAAGTGGGTCCGGCAGTATTTGACCTCTATTGTAGCATCATAGGTGTGACCGACAGAGTGGTAGGTCTTGTATCCTACGTGGGTCCGATAGCTTAGCTGGTTTAGTATCCTACGTAGGTCCTAGCTTTGATGAATCAGTGGCTACATCTGATCATCTCTATCACCTTACAAAGAAGTATAGCTATGTGAGCTGAGTCTTGACTTTCCATCATTATCTTTGACATGGTTGACTTGCTTCTTATGTGGATTGTGTTGTGATTTCTAGTGTGTATTGGGTTGTACTATCCTGTGTGGAAGTGATCAAACATGGGCTTGGATGTTGGAGTCGTACTAGAAATGATGACTTACGTATATGTATGGGAATATACCTATGTAGTGTTGGTTGTTACTTCGTAATTGTATCTTTATTTTGCGGATTATCTTTTTTGGATTCTGGGAGACCTTAGGGGGTCCCGGGGTCCCTACTGAGTAACGTATACTCACCCCTGCATGGGATATTCCTGCACTACGTTGTGTTTGATGCAGACGATGGACAGCGCTGATCATGGTTGAGGCTTGTGGAGCAGTCGGTACCTAGAGGTGGACCACTGGAAGGGACGTACACAAAGTGCACGACTGGACCTGAGGAGCTGAGTAGGCTATCTGTACCCACCCTTCAGGTGGGACCTCTAGTGGACGGTTTGACGTTGCTGCTTTACTTTCAGTTGCTGTAGTTTCTTTCCAGTTGTACTTTACATTGAGTTTGGGTTTGTATTCTGACCCATTTACTTTCCGCACTTACTATTGTACTCAGTTTACTTAGTGTTTACTTCTGCTGGCTTACTCTATGGTGTTTTTTTATTTTATAAAGGCAATGTCTTCCCTTTTTTTTGGGAATTACGCCTTGGTGCTAGTCGCCTGCCGCTAGCCTATGGAAGGAGAGCTTGGGTTTGTCACAACATGAGTCCCAAGGACGGGTCATGACACCATAATTAATTGATATTTTTAATTATATGGGATTATTTCTTGTCTAGGAGCTCCGACGGCTCTGGATTCTGAGGTCTGGCATGCCAGAAATTGCAGTTTGAAAATTTTCTAGGTTTCATTAAAATAGCATGAGTGCATGGATTTGGTAGCATCCAAATGGGTTCCTAAATAAAAAATATGAGGTCTACATTGCATCTAGAATGAAAAAATATCCTATGATAGGACCTAACATCGATCAGTTCATGTCGAGGGGAAATGATTATTTTTAGACTTTTAAGAAAATGTAATAGATTAATTTTATAAGGAAAAATAAAATAAACAGTTAATTTATTTTATATTGTATTAAGAATTTGCTGAAAGCTAACAACATGGAAACCTGATCATAACCAAAATTATATTCCATAAATGAATATGTGTATCGTTGCTGCAATGCAAAGTAACATAAATGATGTAGCATTAATTAAACAATGTAATGTCTATGAATCAGAATAACAGAAATGATGATTCACGTTCACCACTTAATTGCATAGAAATGATGTGATGTGGTTGAAGAAATCCATTGGATACTTGCGTTGAAGCCTATTATAAAATCCATTAACTAATGATGGACAATGACTGATGAATGACGAACTATGACAGATCATCGAATTGGTTCATAAGAAACATCAACGACTTGATGAATGAATAATTTTGTGTTCTCTCTTAACTGACGGGTGATCCATCCTTGAGGTAGGGTGTCTTGATTTATATTCTCTTACCATTTCAAAATATCTATGAGGAACCTGAATCATTAGACGAATGTAATGATTCATGGATGCTATGTGTGTTTGTAATTGGATTTTTATTCAGGGATTCAAATAGGCATTATCCAAGTCATTATTCATAAAAATATCCTCCCCACATGTTTTTTATTCTAACCTTGATGGTTCAGGCCAACAAAAACAAGTCATATTGTTCCTTTATTATGGGTGTTCTTATTTTCTTCATGACTGAACCCTACAGATCGACGAAAGGACTACCTTAAGGGAATAATAGGAATGAAGGTTACCTATGAATTCTGGGGGCGCTTCCAGTTCAAGAATTTGACCACTAGGGCAGACTTGGTAGCCCACAAAAGACACCACTGGTGGAAGTACCACATGCGTGAGGTAGTGTGTGCCGATGTTGCACCACAATGGCAAGGCGACCTGCAAAATTGGTTTTGGGTGGTGAAGATGGCCATCAGAAGTAGACTAGTGGCGGCACACATTGACACCACAACTGCACCACGCCATGCAACTTGAAGGCCAGGGTTCTGCTGGACCGCAATGGTGTAGACATTGTGGTGACCTGATGGTTGAAGAGGGGGGGGGGGGGGGTTGACATGTTGTGCGAACCATGTCTTGGACCTAGAGGTCGGCCCGCTCATAGAGGGCGGGGTAGGAGGCGGGCCACCCAAGTGGGCCGGACCTAGACCTGGTAAAATATACATTATTTTAGAACTAGGTTGGGTTGGTGGACCCTATTCTGGGTCGGGATAGGTTAGTTTTACTGGGTTGGATAGGAACACGGACCCTACTAGTTCCCCTTTTATTAAAAAATTCATAACATGCTAACTGTGCATCCAAAAAAATGAGCCATTTGCAGTATTGGGACCATTGCGATGAGTCAGTCATTTTGACATAAATAAATTGATTTTATATAGATGTTTAGATAGAAAATATTTTTTTAGGAGAACAATTTGTTGGAATCAAGCATGCTATGAGAGGGAATCATGTGACTGGCTATAATGAGAAGAAAGTGTCGGGCAGTCCTCCGTGACCCAGCAGATGAGTAGCCATGTGGACTTGGGTGGGCATCAAGATGAGTAGCCATGCAGATCTATGTGGCATGGAAGATGTAAAGATGAGTGGACCTTATGGGTCTAACAAAAGAGTAGTCATGTAGACTTGGGTTGCCTGACAAACGAATTATGTTGTGGACATGTGTGACATAGGAGATGAGTAGCCGATTGGACCTCAATGGCCCTGCAGACGAGCAGACCTCAGTGGACCGATCGACATCAGCGACTCATTAAGGATGAATCCAATAGTAGTAAAAATTGATCATATTTAGTACTGATATTCATGTTGTATATATTTTAAGTTATACCTATGTGACCTGTTTGTTACTTTGGGTCTACATTTCCATTGTTGTCTTTCTTTTTGGTTTGGGGTCCCTACTAAGTATTGTGAAACTCACACCATCATGGGAATCACATAGAAGTATCACATCTTTTTCATATCACTAACACTTTGACAGAGCCCTTGATGGTCTAGCACTAGGCGGTCCCCTATGACATCAGACAAACGAGGCGTACTCCTATGATTTACAATAGCTACTCTACACCAACCCTACATGTAGGGATTTCCGTGCTTGGATTTTCATAGACCTTTGTACTTTCATATTTTCATGTTTCCATTGGTGGTCTTGTAATCTAGCGCACAAGTCTTTTAACTTGTTCTTTGTACCCTAAATGGTTATATTAGTGGAATACATGTTTTTCCCTTAATCTTTGTGGGTTAGGGATGTTAGTGGATTTTGGTAAATGTACAAGACAAATGCCTACTAATTGTTGGTTATTTCCTTTAGATCTAGTTTCCCATCCCTTGACATTGAGAGGTAGGCATGGGGTAGTCATGGACCAAGAAACATGGGATGGGTCATGAAAAATTCATATAAGAGGGGTGTTCAGTTCTATGTTAATGTCTTAGAGTTTGTGGTTTTGTTTTGGAAAAAAATGTTGAATGTTTGAAGATCGAATTTCAGGATTGAGGAGTCCAGTGTTGGTGATGCATCTAGAATTTTCATACATCATGACCATGAATTATTATTTTCATCTCAGTAAATAAAACCAGTAGTTTCATGAATCGTATAGTTCATTGAATGATTCCTCATTTCCTAGAGTTATCTCACCAGGTATAACCTATTGAATATCATTCATATTAATCTATTTCATCATGACACCATGGAGACAACCAGAGAGGGTTGTATTGATGGACATCGAGGATGAGATGCTGAGTAATTATGCATTAGTATAGGGGCCAACAATAGAGATTTCTCTATTTGCGGGTGCCCTATCATTTCCACCACGCATTGTTCATCAGTTTCTACCGACACTACTAATAGAGGACATATTTAGGATTTTTTCTGTCCATTATTTCCATATATAGAGACCCACCAAGATTAGGAGTGATACTGATCAACAAGTGGTAGAGGATTTTCTCAAGGAAGTTACTCAAGTCTTCCGTCTGCTGGGGACACATCTCGACTAGATGATGATAATAGACAAAAGCCTTATTCTGAGTCAACATAGAGATAGTGGAGAATGACATTCACGACACACAATAATATGGACCTCACCTAGATAGACTTTGTTTGCCGCTTTAGATAGGTGTTCTTCCTAGAGACGTTGCGCTTGGTGCTCATAAAGGAGCTAATGTACGTACAACAGGGTGGCATGATAGTTCCAGAGTACTCATCATGATTCATTGAGCTATCTCATTAGTCCATGAACATTGTGAAAGACTCGTTATTTAGTGTTTCAGATTTTCAACAGGGACTAAACTAGGTGATCAGGGTGTCCAAAATATTTCTTATCATCCATACTATGGCTAGTGTGACAGAGTGTTCCCTACTCAGGGAGAGATTCCTAGTAGAGTAAGTTCCAGTAGAAGGAGCTACCAGTTGATCCCGAGTAGTGGAGTCTTCAAATCTAGGTAGAAGGCATTAGGCACAGGGGCCCGTGTGGGCCATTAATTTCATGGGATGACCCAAGGATGCATGATTAGAGGTACTGGACCCCTAGGGCGAGGGAGTCGTTCGAGGGGTAGGGAATTCTACTCATGTGGAAGACATGGTCACATGGCTTGTGATTGCCGGAATCGTTATAAATACTAACAATAGATAGTAAAGGGTTTATCAAGGAAATGGTTCAAGAAATTTATTCTCTAGGGAAGAAGATGTGGAAGGGGATACAATAGAGCGGCATTTTGTGGGTGGAGGTTTTATGTGAAACCACCACCACCGCTAGGTTTTCCACCATGGGATTGGGTGCTAGTGGATAGGGGTGAGGCCAGCTACAAGCGATGGTGGCCTGTTAATATGGTGATCCATAGATTATTATAGGTTCAATCAGTATCTTATCCACCAGAGATGTAGTTCTTATAGACATATGTTTCATTCACTTTTTCATTACCATAGACCATGTTCAGGGTTTGGAGATTCTGATAGATCTGTTGGCTTGATCCATATAGTTAGAGACTCTAGTGGGGGAGACTATATGATTAATCACTTCGGTCGATTGTGTGAGCTTACAATGGGAGGTGATTTTTTTTGTTGGGATCTCATAGTAGAGGCATTGAGTCATTAAAAAATAATCCTTGGTATGGACTGGTTGTCCACAATTCATGCTCAGATAAACTGCTTTTGACAGAGAGTGTGCTGTGTCCACAGAGACAAGACCATGTTTTCCTTCACTGGATATAAGGGAGAACTTGTAGTGTGGGATGGTCTTTCTCAGAGGAGGGAGATTCAAATTACTCACCAGTTGGTTAGCCTCACCCTTTGTGGGGTGGATCAGAAGAGTCCTAACTTTTCTGTAGTAGTGCATGAGTAAAGAGACTTCTTTCTAGAAGATGTTTCAGGATTATCTCCACATAGAGAGGTATACTTCTATATTGATATGTAATCCAGGAAAACATAGATATGCACACCATCATATTGGATGGCTTCAATGGAGCTTTGTGAGTTGAGTGTATAACAGGAGGATTTTCCAGAGAAGGGAATCCTGAGACCAAGTGTTTCATCGTGGGAAGCCCCAATTTTGTTTACCAAGAAGGAATACGTGAGTTTGAGGTAGTGTGTGGACTTACGGCTCCAAAAAAATTTGATTTTGAAGAACATGTGTCTACTATTAAGGATTGTTGAGCACTTCAATTATTTGAATGGAGTGAGACAATTTTCGAAGAGTGACCTCTCGTCTGATGATCATCATCTCCCCATGCGGGATTGGGATTTACAGAAGACAAATTTAAGTTGTTGTTATGGACACCATGAGTTCTCCGGGATGATTATTGGAATAAAAAATGCCCCACAAGTGTTCATGTCCCCCATGAATAGAATCTTCCAGCCATACTTTGGCTGGTTTGTCATAGTCTTCATCGATGACATCCTGTTGTACTCAGCATCTTAGGAGGAGCAGGCTACACACATTCGAATTGTCTCGAATACACTCATTTAGCACCATATTTATGGGAAGCCCTCAATGTGTCAGTTTTAGATTAGGAAGGTCCACTTACTATAAAACATTACTTCACAGGCTAGAGTTTTAGTGGATCCATCAATGATAGAAGTAGTGCTTTCTTGGGAGCCAACCAACAGTGTGACAATTGTTTGGACCTTCTTTGGTTTGGATAATGGTTACTGGTGTTTCGTTCCTGACTTTTATAGGTTAAATTAACCATTATTAACTTTTAAAATGAAGGAGAAACCCTTATTTTTGGTGAGAAAGTTCTAGATGAGTTTCCAGGAGCTGACGTAGAGACTGACAAGAGCCCCCATTTTGAGACTACCAGTGGAAGAAATATGTTATATAGTTTTCTATGACACACTGTTTCCTGAAATAGGATGTTCCTAATTCTAGAGAATGTAGTGATTTCTTACGGTTAACCGTAGTTGAGGAAGAATGATAACAACTATGTGACCACTTTCCAAGAGCTAGAAACAATGTTATTTACTTTGAAGATGTGGAAACAATACTTGATGGGTTAGTGGTTTACCATCTACTCCGACCCGAAATGTACGTGATATATCTTCACCCAAAAGAACATGAACATGTGGTAGTAATGATAGAAAGAGTTCCTCTCGGACTATGAAATCAAGATAGTCTATACTAATAGGAAGGTGAACATTATAGAAGATGCGCTCAATAGGAGTTCTGGTTTGTAGTTTCTAGGTGAGGCGTGTAAGTAGTTAGCCATAATGAAAATATCATTTGTGGATGATAATAGGGAATCTTACCATCAGTTGATTATTGTCACACCCCACTCTTACAATGATTTAGGGAGTAATGACTTGTGTATGTTGACTGCGAGACCAATGTGCTCAGTTATCCTTCAGAGAGGCTCTAGATGGATATTTGATAGGTGGGGAGCACATCAACTTTTCCTAGGATGCACTATTGTGCCAGTGGCATCACGTGAGGAGGTTCTGAAGGAGTTCCACACCTATTATTTGGTGTTATATCAATGAGTGGAGAAGATGTACCAGGACCTCCGATGTAAATATTGGATGTTGGCAATGAATAAGGTAGTGGTAGAGTTCATTCCGCAGTGCCTTACTTGTCAGCAAGTGAAGTCGAAGAATTAGGTTCCTACAGGTCTGGCTCATCTGCTTTAGGTGCTGTTGTTAATGTGGGATGGAATCTCGATGGACATCATGACTAGATTACCCCATAAAACCTGGGGGCACAATACCATCTGGGTGATTGTTGACTATCTCACAATGTCGGCCCATATCCTACCTTATTGAGATCAGGGTTCAGATGAGGTCTAGGGACGCCTCTACATGAAAGAGATAGTTCGACTCTATGGGGTCCCATTGATGATAGTCTAGGATGAAGACACACATTACGTTCTAGTTGTGGAAGAGATTATAGGAGGTGTTCAGGACTCTGCTTCATTTGAGAATGACTTTTCAATTCCAGACGGATGGTCAGATAGAGAGGAGTATCCTTGATTTAGAGGACATATCTGTTCTTGTATCATTTACATCGAGTATTTTTAAAAGGATCACCTACCACTGATGTATTTTGCATACAACAATTTCCACCACTCGAAAATTGTTTTGGAGCTATTATAGGTTCTTAATGGGTGACCATGCCGATCATTGTTATCCTGGAAATACCTAGGAGAGTTAGTAATCATTGGTCCAAAGTTGGTATGGGCTACCACCAAGGAGGTGGAGGTTATCCTAGAAAAGATGTGTACAACACAATGATAGATGGAATCTTATTATGATAGGATATAAAGGCTCGTGGTGTTCGAGGAGAGACACCATGAATTCCTCTTGGTCTCACCTCAATGGGGATTGTGGAGATTTGGATGAGGCAACAAGTTGTCTCTGAGATTCATCCCTCCTTTTTAGATTCTGAGCAATGTTTATGGAACAAATTTCCACCTAGGTCTTCCCCACAGATTCCCCGGGTGCATAATCTCTTCCACTTATCATAGTAGAAGAGGTAAGTTCATGATCTATCACACGTCATTGGTTGGGGAAAGTGTGACATTGATGAGGGTGTGATGTTTTTAGAGTTTTTATTAGAGATTGGGGATCAATATTAGTGGGTACTTTGTTGATGATTGATTCCTCTCATGCACATTCGATGGAAACAAACGAATCTTTAGAAGAGAACATGGGAGTGAGAGGATTAATTCTATGCTCAATACCCGCTTTTTTTGTTTATACTTTATTTTTTCTTACAAGGATTTAAATCAATAATGTTGATGGTAATGTAACATCCTAGAATTCGGTGTAATTTTTTAAATTATATGTGATTATTTTGAGACCAGGCACATATATGAAACTTGATTCTATGGGGCTACATGCCCATAAAAGTAGTTTATCTTTTTTTTGATTAGTTAAAATAGGATGGATAAATTTTTTTGGATGCTTCAAAATGGCTAAAATAATTTAAAATTTGAGGGAACCGTTGCATCGAGAACAATGACATTAAATAAAGAACCTCCTGAACTCATCCAGCGTGGGTTGATGGGAAACATTTTATTTTTGGACATTTATGAAAATTTAATAAATGAATAAAATTAAGGAAAAAAAATATAGTGATTTATTTTATTTAACTTTTGTTTAAAATTCGTTGCAACATAACAACATTGCAACTTAAGTGTACCTTAAATGTTGTTCCATAAATGAATCCACAAAACGATGATGAAACAAAAATTAATAGAAATGATGTTTCATAAATCAAACAATGTACCATATATGAGTCAACATAATAGAATTGATAAATCATTTTCACCATTATTTTATTTAGCAAGGAAATGATGTGGTGGAGAAAATCCTGGGGATTCTTGCTCTTAATCCTGGGAGAAAATCAGTTGATGGATGATGAATGATGAATGATAAATGGAGAATGAAGAATGATGATGAATTAGTGAATAGGTTCAGACCGAATGTCTATGGTTTTATGAAGGATGAACATGGGGTTCGATCTTCACCAAAAAATGAACCAACCTTGAGGTAGAGTGTCTTGATTATTTTTCTATTGCCATTTTGAAATATCATCGACAAATGTAAATCATCTGACGAATGGAATAAGTCATGGATCATGCATGCATTTGAAAGAGGTTTTTGATTAATGGATTTTAATTGGGATGATCCATGTTATAATTTTTTAAAATCGACATGCCACATATTTTTAATTCTAACTCAGAGGGTTTAGGCCAGCACAAACATTGCATGCATTCCTCCGTTTTTAGTGATCATGTATTCTTGATGACTGAAACCCCCCAGGTTAATGAATGGACAACCATCAGGTCTTGGTAGGGATTAAGAGAACATGAGAATTACTAGGGACCTTCTATTTATGAATCAGACCACCGGAGTGGACCCGGTGGCCCATGGACGATGCAGTGGCCATTCACCGATGACATGTCACATTGGCAAGATTACCCACGGAGTCGGACACAGGTTGTAAAGGATGCTATAGGAAGCGATCCAATGGTTGAGTACATTGACACGGTGACAAAACACATGGACATGGCAGACACATTGCATCACGTGACTGGAAGGCTACAGTTCAGCAGGACCATGGTGTTGGTTACCCTATGGTGACCTACATGGTGGGGGTTGATGTGGCGCACCGTCCTGCTCATAGAAGGACATTCATGAGGTGGTTCTGACCCACAACTAGTGTAATAGACCCATACTAGTTTGAATTCGGGTTTGGTTCGACCCTGATCCTGTCAATGGACCCTATACCGAGCTGGGTCAGGTCAGTCTGACCTGGTCAGACTGGACTCAGAACCAACATAACTTGTTTATTAAAATAATCAAAATGTGAAAACCGTATGTCTGATGGATGACCCATTTGTAGTGTTGGGAATCTTGTGACAAGGATGTATTTTAACACACTCCAAGTGAGTTTCTGTAGTATATGAGATATAACGAATGGATCAAGGTCTAAATTCTCCACGAATCAAGAGTACTACGAGAAGTAATCATACGATAGGATGTGATGAGAAAAAAGTGTTGGGAGGACCTTACTGGAATGATATATGAGTAGTTGTGTGGAACATTGTGGTTCGAGAGATGAGTATCCTTGTAGACCTGGGTGGCCGGACAGATGAATTGATGTGCGACCTTGTGTGCCCCAGAAGATGTATAGATCAGCATACCATAGTGTCCTAGAAGATGAGTTGTCATGCGGACCTATGTGGCCCGACAGATGAATATCCATGTAGAACTATGTGACCAGACAGATGAGTAGCTGAGTAGACCTATGTGGGTTGATAGTCGAGTGATCCTCAGTGGCTGAATATACATTAGTGACTCATCCGGGATGAATCCATATATATTAAATGTTTCTTAGATTTAAGAGTGACAATCATACATTCTAAATTTTATGATACACCTATCTGAGTTTTCCATTAAATCAGGTGTACATTTACATTGAAGCCTTTCATTGTGGTTGGGGGTCCCAACTTGGTATTTTATTACTCACCCAAGTATGAGATTCAACCGCACATGTTGTGTCCTATTCAGACGAAGGACACTTTGATAGAGACCTTGGTCGTCATGTACTTGATAGTGCCTAATGGGATTGGAAAGACGAGGCGTACTCTTATGAATTCTAGTAACCACTCTATGCCAACCCATTAGGTAGGTTTTTCCGTGGATGTATTTTTAGAGGCTGTTGTAATTTCTTATTTTCACCCTTCCTTCATTGGGATTGTTTTCTGGCCCCCTTTAAATTCATATTTTACATTATAGCCTCAATGGTTGTCTTATTGGCATACATGTTTTCCATTCATATTTGTGGGTTAGGGGTGTTGGTGTTCAGGTGTACCGGTACAAAATAATGTCTCCCACTTGTATGTTATTTTCATTATAGCTAGTCCCAATCCCTGGCCATTGGGAGGCAGAATTGGGGTAGTCGCGAATGAGACCTGGGAGACTGGTTGCGACAGTGATCACTAAATTTTATTATAGTATCATGTGATTTTTAATGAATAACTAGCTCCCATATCATTCAAAATACACAACAACAACCATAAAGACCCCAAAAAATATTATTATTTTATTATGAATGAGATAAATTTATAGTTGAATTCAATGTTATTAATTTGGTTATACCAATTATGAAATATAAATAAATTTCGTAATCAATGAAATGTTATTCAGTAAATCATTAAAAATATACACTCTATTTTTGAATATTCATTTTCAGTTTCAAAATATTTTTTCATTAAAATGAATTTCAAATCTATTTGTGAGGGAATATTATAATAATATTTTGGAATATTTAAAAATTGTTTTTGATAAAATTAAATTAATTTTTTTACATCATCATATCAAAATTATATTAAGTTGAATTTTTTTTATTTTTATAAAATATTTGATTTTTCAATAAATAATTAAAAAAATATTGATATTTATTAACAACCAAATTTTAAGTTGGATTTTTTATGAATTGAAATTATATTCTTGAATAGTCCTTAAATAAATATTTTCATTTTAATATTAAGAATCAAAATTCAATTAATGTCATCATGATATATTTTATAATTCAATTTAGTAAAATAAAACCATTTTTTCGCTTAAATACACATATAATGGGACAAAAATTCTTTCTTCCTTTGTCAGTATTAAAAATATTAAATTATTCCCCATATATGCTTAGAATCAGGGAAAAAGTATTATATTTATATAATAATAGTGTCTAAATTTTGTAAATATTAACTCTTTATTTTATAGGCATTATAAAATTCTATCGTATTAATTTTTTTACCTCTATAAAGGCTAAATTTGGAAATTATTGTTAAAAAAATGATTAGGACTAATAAATTACAATAAAACATATATCAAATTTATTATATGATTTTATCTCATTTAAAACCATTCAAAATATAATTTCAATATATATATATATATATATATCACTTTTTTATTTTTGCATGATTTATACAATCATATTATTTTATGTAAGGATAAGTCCAAAATTTCATTCACATTACTTTTTTGTCACTTAATTATTGAGATAATGATAATAGAAGATATGTTGTATTCTAAAATATCATTTTAAATGTAAATATTTTTATATAATTAATTTTATTATTATATTTTTTATTGACTTATTACCTTAAGTTCATATGCAACACTGATAATGTCGATGTAAAAGTAGCGAAAATATCATTTATGGTATTTAATAAAATATTGAGATAATATTATTTTAGTTTTTTTTTGAGATCCATGTTTTTTAGAAATAAATTACATATTTGTGATATATGAATTTATTTTTATCTTTTTCAAAATTTTCATGTAATTTTTGATGTCAAATTAAATGAATTGTTGCAACATTGACATTAATGTAATAATATAATAAAAAAATATTATCAAAATGGATTAATTTTTTTAAAAAAAGTATTGTTAGAATGTTTAATTGTATATGGTTTATCACAAAATCCATTGTCTATTTATTTTAATTTTTTTAAATTTTAGTGAATATATAATTATATTTAGGGTATGAAACCCTTAATAACATAGTAATTTTCAAAACTCTTAATAGAAGAATAAGAAAAAAGATGGATAAAAATTTGGTATAAACATTTAATAATTTAAATTGATGACACAATTTCAAATAATACTGATCATAAATTATAATAATTTAATTTTTAATCCATTAAGAAATTAAAATTAATTGATATTTACTTAATATTTTTTTAAAAATCAAAAGTGATCCTCCTCCCTTTTATAAAAGGAACAAATTATTTTCATTTATTCATATATCTAGAGTAATTTGGTTCATAAAAAAACTACCCAAATACTTTCATTAATTCTCTCTCAACATCTTTGTATCCATGTTTTCATTATGAAGCAATACAAGGATTGTTTTTGTGTATGGATTCTATGGTTGTCAGAGGAAATGGTATAGTTCTTAATGAGTCATTATCATTTTTTTTCATTTGTTTCTCTTACAAATGGTCTTCACCAATGATTAGTTAATATACATATTATATAATATAAGAACTTATTTTATCGAGTTATTTTAATAATCTATGTCTATATAATTTTTCATTATATCATATTTTAAACAATTATTCTTGGTATGATAGATGACAACCTCATGAACTTATGTAATTAATTTTCCACCACCTAACCTTATAGATATTTATAACAATTGAATTAAAAATATTTACATATATAATTCATGAAATATTTTCTTTTTTAAAAATGATAATATATATTAAATACTTACTTACCTTTTCATTCTCAACGTAATGATAATGTCATTCATGTATATGTTTAGGATTTCACAATGACAATTTGATATGATTTATTTATCTAAAAAACATCAAATTGTTATTTTATTTGATAATATTTAATTAAAATATATTATATTATTACAAATTATAATTAACAAAAAATTATATATGGTGTAACCAATTTCGATAATGATAATTAAAAAAATATAAAAGGTTACTCATGCATATATGCATATTTCAATCTTCATTATTATGACACTTTTCATTATTCATATGAAACAATATTATTAAGTTTTAAAAAATAATAGGGAAAAATTATAATTTTGTAATAATGAATATTTTTGAGTTAATAGAGAAATGATTGATTTCACAATGACCAACATAATAATTTTGTTTTCAAATTATGAACTGAATGTCCTCAAAAAACCCTACGTGGAATTAATTGACTATATATTTGAATGATTAATTAAAATAAATAATTTTTTTAATGATATGGGTTTAACCTCTAAAATGATATTAAAAAATAAAAATATTGATATATCTTAACTATACAGGTGTTAAAGGGAATATATAGAATTTATGAATGCAAGGTTAGGTATGTAATTATAATTTTTGTTGAAGGTGGAATATTTTACTTAAATGAACTGAATTTATTTTATATTGTAAAGAACAAGCTTGGGTTTCCCTGTAACGTGATAAATTATCTGATCTCATCATGGAACACGAATTATTCTTGATCCCCATGGGTTGGAGACTAGCAGTTATAATGACAAAAAATGATAGTGGAAAAAATATCCACAAACTTTGTGGAAGTAAGATAAAAATGAAAATATGCATTTGAGATAGAATCCATAGGGATAATTGTACCTGATGTCAAATAGGAATACGTAACACAATTTAATAAATAAATGAAAAATAAAATTAAAATTATAGATGAATAAATTACAAATAGATTCAAGAACCCATGTCCACAGATCCACATCCTTAACCACCTCAAAGAGGTGCTTTGACCATACTCTAAAATGGAAGTAAATAATCTAAAAACACCTGAAGGAAAAAGTAGGGTCTGAAAAAAATACTATTAGTATATCAATAAGGATCCCATAATAGATGACAACATATTATTAACCAAATATGTATCATTCAATTTTATGTAAATAGGGATGGGATTTGAAAATGAAAATTTAAAAAAATTATGCTTTACATGTCAAAACGTAGAAGTACTTTTAAACAAATGATTCACACTTCAATTGATGGAATATTTATAAAAAATTGCTTAATTAAACATCTATATACAATAGTTTTCATAAATTCTCAAGGAAGGAAAAATAGTTAACTATAAAGGAATAAAATCATGTCAAATATAAAAAAGCGAGGAAAATTGTCATATTCATATATATATAATTATTCCAGGATAAGAGACTCGACAGACATAATGTTACATGACAATATGTGTATGCAAACATCACATTGGTATGGAAAAATGAAAATTCATCACAATCATATTTGGGATTGATGTTATGAATTTAGGATTTTGAACATTCTAAATCATATAGTGTTTTCCAACAACACAATAACTACCAAATGACTCCATGTGAGATAATAATAAAACAATTAGAAATTAATTTTATGAATTATAAAATTATGATTCATTTCACCCTCCATTTTAAATATTCCAATATTCCATTAAAATACAAGAATAGGGTTTTTAAAAAAAAATTCCTTTTTCCATGATAAATCCAAATGTGTCTGTCTAATCAATTTTAATCCATTTTCCACAAATATTAGTTTGAAATAAATTCAAAATTATCTTTCACAATTAAATTTCAATATTGTAATTCAATAATTTAATTTTAATCAATTCTAATCAATTTCACATATTGAAATTAATCAATATAAATCCCACAAAATTCATTAAATTTCATAATTTTACCCCATTCAATGTAATTGGGGTGTTTCCACAATTTATTGACAAAATCCAATTTCCAAAACCAAATAAACCAATTCAAAAGAATTATATTTACAATAAATCAACTTAAAAAGATTAAAATCCAACATATTCAACTAAAATCAATTTGATAAAATTAAGAAATTTACGGTTAATTAAAATAATCAATCAAAATAAAACCACCTTCATCAAAATCAATATGTCTGGAAAATCCAAACCCTAATCATGATTTATCAATGGATAGTATAGGAAATGGAATCTGGGAATCACACCCAGATTAATGTTTTGAAACAGAGGGCATTATATCCTCAAATTGAAAAGGATATCAATGAATCCCAAAGGAGAAAATAGGAGAGTGCAGGAGATATAGAGAAAGAAAATGAAACTAATCAAGAGAAGATATAAAATTATTATCTTGGATTTGACCTTATTTTAGGTGGGTGTCTAGGGGCCTAAAATGACTTTTGGGATATCATAGAGAAGAAGAAACTGTTATGGGGTTATACAGGTCCACCAGGAACCGTGAAATATGGGATCAATAGTTTTAAAATATAATATTTGGATTTAAAACACATATGCATGGTTAGCATGGCAGGAAAAAATGGTTCAGAAAAATAGTACATTGTATCCTTGTGCCCAAATTTAAGAAGGTGCCCAAATTTTACATGGAGGGGAACTGTTTGACAACATGTGTGCCAACCATGAAAAATCCAACAGCCCTAATTTTCATGGTTCCTTTTAGTATGGATGAAAGTTTGGATAAACTATGCACCAACCACACATAGCCCCATAGTATTAAAATTTCACCAAGTTTCTCCTAAAACAACCCCAGTAGAAATCCCCCAAATAAAGAATAAAAGTGGGGGTTAGGAATTCCATGAAATATCAATAGGATGTTACAACCTCTACACCCTTGGATCATTTTTCACTAAAAATCATATGAAGAAGATTCCATTCCAAAATGTTGTTTCCACAGTACTAACATTGGTTCCTCACTATCCAATGTCTCAAGAGAAACAAAACAATGTAGTAATATTACTTAACTAAATGAAGCATCCTCTCTCAATGTACCTTGTATTATAAATAAACTATCTTTATTGGGAATTTAGTGATTGAAAAATGAGGTTCAACATTATGATTATTCCTTATCAGTACATGATATGGATCAAGTAGATACATTATCAACTAAAATACATAGAACATGTTGTGAATAGTTGTTGTATGTAGTGGAAAAAGTAAATGGATTGAAACTTTTACCACCTCCTCAACTACCTCAGATGGACCCAAAAAATGAGGGGGAAGTTTCCCTTGCCTCTACATCCATCGTTAACCCAAAGAAGGTGGAACTTTCAATAACACCAAATCAATTACTAGAAATTACAATTGTCTATGATGATGAGCTACATAAGAATTATAAAATCTACGTGATATCAAAATTATCTGATTAATCAACTAAATCTTTTCTATCATCCCTTGAACTATGCTTGGCCCAACCAAGGAACTATCACTTATCCATTACCAACACACCATAGATCTAATAGGGATGAAATAAAATGCCTTCAATAGAGCCATGTTGATTCTGAACATTAAAATATTTTTATAAATAAACTCAACATGTCCCAAATGGTTATCCCAATACCCAGTAAAGTCAAGAACACAATCACGAAGCATAACCTAAAGAATCTGTATAGTTCATTACATCATGGTATGCAACTACAAAGAGTATTTCATGTTCGAGTGGATATGAAATCCCAGTGCCTCCTAAAGGCCCCTGAAAAAATGAAAAGTGAACTGAGGATCCCAATAAGAGATTATTGTATATGGGACTCCATTTAAATTAAAAATATCATTCACATAGAGATCAACCATCTCCTCAACGTTTTTTAATAACTAATGGGTATAATGTGAGTCGATTTTGTTAGATGAGTGATCAAAACCCATATCACATGCATAATTTTATGGTATAGGGGAAACCCAAAAAAAATACCATAGAGATATCATCCAACTTCTATTATGGCACTCAAAGTGGCTAATGACATCTCAAAATATTATGGTTCTCAATCTTAACCTTTTGGAATGTATAATAATTGGAGATAAAATCTGAAATTCGCTACCTCATACAAAGAAAACAAAATCTATATCGCATGTTATGGAACATGTTTTTTGTTTTTTAGTAAACTACCCTCTATGATGTATGAAAATTACCAAACACATCGTTTCTTACTACTAAATGAAAAAATGTGATTTTGATAACATTTAATGAACTTGGTGAAGAAAAAACAAATCAAGCATTGTCTACCCACAATGAAGAGAGTATCTAATGATGTCAAACTCAACATTATCAATTTTTTTCCTGGAACAATCATCATGAGATGAGTGGATATCATCGAAATGCTTTCTAAACGAACATTTTCCTTTAATTCCAGGACTCAATAATGAAAATGTGAAATGTGGTTCATCAAATTATACTCTTTTGATGATTCTTTCACTTATTTTGTAGAATTATTGATGCTCAAGTAACCTATTAATATATTCCCTTTACCCATGGTATAGGTGATAATGAAATAAAAATTCTATGGGTATTCTACCCCAATGCCTCTGTTAGATGTTAAGATCTTTTTGAAAGAAGATAAAACTCTAGATCTTGTTATTTTCATACATGGTAAACCGTTCTTCATAATGTTAATTATTCCAAATCTTAAGTCCATGGATCACAACTGTATGTTCATGGTCCTAGGATAGATAATTCTTCTCATGCACCCTATGATGATGAGGGACATAAGCATTGACATGATCACCATGGTAAGCAATGCAACCAAAACACGAACATGATGCATTATAGAAGACCACATAGCCCAAACCAACCTATAGAAGATTCAAACCCAGAGTAGTCCTAAAATGACATTTCTTCTTAAAAAAATTGAAATTTTTTATCCCAACAAATATTCACTCCCTTCAGAGTTATAGAAGTCATCATAGGAGCTATACTTGATAATTCCTTTATAATCTAGCACCAAAAATAGCTAAACTCAAAAAGTATCAAATGTCAAAACATTTTTGGGTTGTTTACAATGGAGTTAAAAAGGTACTCATAATTGTTGTAAATGTAATGAAAGGTGGTTTTATAAAATACATATTCTATTATTCTCAACATATTTTAGACATACTAATGATTAATTTTTATGAACCACTTATCCCTTTTCAACTGATAAATAGATTTTAAATCAATGAAAAAATATACCTACTTCTTATCATAACTCAATAGAGTTTAAATAATCAACCTAAATGTGTATGGAACCATTAGATTTCATAGAAAATAAATCTAGTTCCACCCATGGTGGACCACTAGAGGGTATAAATACTTTATAAACTGATCATACAACTAATTATTCAACTCCTTCATTTCAATTGGTTCCATGAGGTAAGAGGGAAGAGACACTGGGTGAGTACTAGACACTCGGTCGATAGAAAACTCTACCTCACATAAGATTTGGAGTTAATAGAATTCACAAGGGAATATGTTGGTAAACTCGATGATAGATGGAGGTAGAACAAAAATAAATGATTCTAAATATTGATCAAAATTAGACACATATATCAGTTTCCCCAGCTCCATATTAGATGGTCTAGATCTAATCAACCCGGGGTACCATTCTTCAAGAAATTCCTGAGACACAACATCTAGTGTAATGATGGAGATATATTAATGAAAAAAATAATTCAAGGAATTATTGGGAGTGATATAATCCATCCTAAACATGATGTCAAGCTTTTGGTTTTTTAAAACTAGAAAAATCCATGTAATTACAACATCTAATAGTGAAAAAAGTGGGACTACAAAGACCCTGTACTCTCTTCATACAAATGGATATAATAATATCCATTAAATATGATAAATGATTCATGTTAAGACATATATGATTAGCAAAATAGGTTAAAATTAATGAATGAGATGAACCAATATAAAATAAAGGAGTCACCAATGATGAATCTATAATAATGGTATATGTCACAACTGTTGGACCGGTATTTTCTTCCTCTAGAAACTATTCTTCTTTATAAATAATATTTATTCTTGATGCCTATGGTTGGATCACTTTTACCCTTGAAGCATATGATTCCCTAACATTTTATGATTGTTTTTATGATCCTGTGACACTATGTGGAGTTGAATAAACATTTTAGATGTTCTGAAGGTGATTCTACCGTCCACATAAGACGCATATCATGGGTGAATTAGTAAAAAACCTCTTATAATTCCCTAAAATACCATATGGAACCATATAAAAGGACCTATTCCAGGTAGTGTTGGGGGTTTTGAAAAACCATTTGGTTGAGAAACCCCACAAGAATCAGCATGATTCCACTTTCATTTTCAGTAATTAATGCAGCCTATAGGAGAAAAAGAAACTTCTGAAAAACCTGACCGTCTAGATAGGTCCACTTTGACCATCAATGATCTATCTATCAAGTTTGTATATGGATGAAAATTCATCAATGAAACCTGAGAATGAATATCTGAAAAAATTACCAACTCCAACCTTTATTCCTTCATCTTCTCATTTTATATTATCTCAGTTGCGAACTTCAAAATTTCAACAAAATGTTTTTAATAAATTGTCATGGTCTTTTCAACCTTCTTGATTTTTGAAAACATTGTAGCCCTCAAAACTAAAATAAACTCTGAATAAAAATGCTATGTGAAAAGAATGTTGAAGTGTTTACACTCTAATACCCCATCTTACATCCCCATCACCATTATGTCCCACAATCCCCTTTTTGGTTATTCCAAAAAAACTATGGCACACCTCCCCTTGATTCCATCAAGTTTCACCATGAAATCCAAAAAAACATCAATTATACATACCTATTTGTCAAAATATTGAGGATAATTGGTGATTTTGAATACTGGAGGATCTGTTGAAGGAACTCTTAAGAAAATTTCTGGATATCATCCCTTCAGGGTTTCATAGCTCGATCCTGAATAGTAGCTAGCGGTGATTCCTATCACAGAACATGGATAGTAAGCATGATCACATCATCCAAATTCAGTTCCACTAGAGGATTTTTTCACTATGGTTTAGTAGTATCTTTATATTGGATCAGATTCACACATCATCATGGATTCAAGATGTTAGACAACAATAGTATAAAAAAAAATAAATTAGATGAACACTAAAACTGAGAGACAAGGGGAAAAATCCCAATAGTGATAAATACCTGTTTTGTAATTCTATATATCCTTATCAAGTAAATAAAATAACTATAAATAATTATCAAGATGACTTTACCATACCACCCCTTCTGAATTAAGGTTCATTGTAGTGAATACTATCTAGGAACTCAATCTCCACAACCTCAAAACCCTCTCTAGGATTACCCAATTTGTATTGACTTTACAACATGAATATTTACCTAGATATAAAATACCACATTTTCATGAACTAGCCGAGGTACCCAGGGATCATGATAACTGAGTTGATACCAAATTGGTTCAAAGGGTGTTCTCTTTCCCTAAGGTGTGGCAATTATCCCCTAGAATCATACAAAATGATCATGGGAATTAATTATCCACATACATTTTGAAATGGTGAAGAAAAAGGAAATATACATACAAGATAGACATCATAGGTATATTTGTACTAGAATTCCAATAAGTATAAACAACGAAAATTAGTACAAAAATGTACTAGAAAAAAATAAGTATTGATGACCCAAGTCCCAATAGACGCAACACTTTACATCTGCAAATTAATATGGTGAACCACATTCAAGTGTTTCATTACACCTTCTCATACCAGGATAAAGATTATCTACAAATAATAAAAGGAATAAGTATTATGGGAGATAAACAACTAGTAGGGTATTAAAATATATCCCACAATATATGAAAATATTTAATTAATCAAATAAATATCATTCAATTTAAAATAAATTATTTTGGAATTAAAAAAAGAATATTTAAAAAATGTATCCATTACATTTCATATGATGGAAATACATTTAAAAAAATTCTCAACATTTCAATTCATATAATATTTATAAGAAAATTTCTTTATAAAAAATTTCATATATACTAGTTTATATAAATTTAGAAGGCATGAAAATTGGATTTCAACAATGATAAATATTCATTTAAAATACAAAAAATGGAGAAAAATGATCATCTTAAAATAGATAATCATGGTACCTGATAATAATCTCTACATAGTCAAGGTGACCCAAATATATCTATATACCCACATCCCACTAGTGTGTATAGAAGAGAATTCATCACAATCCTCTCTAAGATGTGACATGTTGCCATATTTTTTTGGAACGTTGTAAACCATAGAGTGTTTTCCAACAAATCACTAACTAACGGACACATGCTTTATCTAAAATGACAAACATCGATGAGTAAATTATTTTAAGAGTTCTAAACATAATATTCATCCAAATCTTTGTTTCCAATATGTAAATTCTACATTTAAAAAACATAATTGGGTTTTAAAAAATAAATAATTTTTTTCAAAGATAAAATACCAAAGATTCTATCAAAAACAATTTATTCCATTTGTCATAAATAAATATTTGAAATCAATTCGTAGTTATATTTCACAACTTAAACTATAAAATATAATTTTATAAAAATTTTAAAAAATTTAAAAAACTAAAATTCAATAATTTTAATTCCACTAAATACATAAATTTCAAAATTTCTCCCCACCTGGATGTAATTAGGGGGTTTTCCCAATTTATTTCTTTGATCAATCTCTATTCATATAGCATCGATCTAGTTCTGGGAGGGTTTTGTGGAGAAAAAAAATGCTCTTGGGGGATCCCAGGGAGGAATAAAATTTTAGGAGGTCATACAGGCCCATCAGGAACCTCAAATGAGAATATGAGGTGTTTTAAAAACTCATTTTGGTATTAAATATTTTGTATGACCTGTTATTTGGGCAGAGCATCATTGTTTGTAAAAACTATACACCCGAACCATTAAACCCCATTTTCAAAGGTTCAAGGTACCTACGTTGTGGCACACAATTTTTCATACTATTTCCCAAATGTGCACAGGCCCAAAACATTCAAAATTTCAATAAATTATTACAATACTACACAAAAATGAATCCCAATTAAAGAAAAATTATTAGAGGGGTTTATGAATACCTAATAAAAGTAACAGGATGTTACTTATGTTCTATATATAGTGAAATATTATAGGTTATATAATGAAAGAAACATACTAATGGATATTTTATGTTTAAATTAGAATTATCTTATCAATGGAGAATTTAATTGAAATTTACCATATGGTAAAGGGATATATAACATGATCTCCGTTTGTTGAGTTATTACACTTCTTCCTTGAAATTATGATAAAATTAATATGATATAATGAATCTATCATTGTTTTTATACAATATTTACTATTTTTCTAATATTTATGAATGTTAAAAATAATATATACATTTATTAATTATCAATTCATTGATATGATCATTATAAGGGTAATTAGTCTTAAATTATTTTTCATTGGGGCATATGATTATGAATGCACCAGTATTCTTTTATGACATCAATATACTCCCAATTTTGACATATTATAACATAAAATTTCTATACTTTCAAGTTATTTAGAGTTTTATATGGTGCAACTCTTTCATGGGTATTATTATTGAAATATTACTAAAGTTGAAAAGCATTTATTTTAAAATTTATTTTCTTCATAAGATTGTCCATGTTAAATGTTATTTAGAGGGATCATATAATGTTATATTTATGAATCCCATATATTTTATCTTCTATTTGTTATGATTGTTATTTATATGACTAAATTACATTTTATCCCTTATAGATTATGGAATCGTCATGGAAATCGTTTTTAAGTGACATTAATATTGTATTGTCCATTAGATTGAGCATAATTTTTTATTTTATTCATTTGATTCCAAATATGTTCTTTTAAGAAAATAAATTATATCATAAATATAAATCACATTGTCTTTTATCTTATATTATATTATTTTAAATGTAAAATATTTAATGTTTTCCAAGTATGACAATTTTGACACCATTTAAAAGATATTTGAAAATAACGATTATTTTATGATTTTAAAACATGAATAGATTTTCCCTCATCAATGAAAATCAATTATTTTTGTATTTTTTACATATGAAAAAAATTTTATGAATAGGATTTTTAAAATATATTTTGATTTATTTGTTTTCAAATGTTATTTTCATATCAAAAAGTATAACTCAATAAAGAAGATTTTAATTATATTCTAATGGTATTGAAATTTATCCACATCAACAACCTTTGATGTTAATATTGAATGACTGTGTATATTTTTTTTAATGAAGCCATCATCATTCTTTCTCTGGATGGATTATTATTTTTTTAAATATGGTTTCGTGCAACCCTTTTCTTTTCCAAGAGTTAAAAAAGTTATAAATGGAATATGTGTTCTTCTAATGATTTTTATGATGAAATTAGTTTTATATGTAAATTATAATTGTTATTGTTATATGAAATTGTTTATAAAAACATTTGTGACCAGTTCACATTATATGATGGATTTTAACCAATTATAGTACATTATATGGCACGGTTATCCTCGTTAAACCACGTGATTTTTTAGCTGAGACCTATTATAGTTCTGTAATGAATTTCACAATTATATTGGAATTTAATCATATAATTATTTAAAATTATAATTGTTACATAATGATGATGTTTGTGGATAACAAGAAGATTCCATTATCATTTATATTGCTTTCAATGATTCATTTCAACAATATATTATTCACACGACCTGTGATTATTTATTGCAATGTATCATCATTTCATTAAAAAATTATTCCATTTTTCAAAATGTATTTTACAAGTATTTATGAGTGTGAATTTTCTTCTGTTATTCCCATGTAGTTTAAAAATTTCATCATACATTAATTATCTACATTTTATCACTGAGTATATTCAATTTTCAATTATTATGTTAACCCATACACATCATTTTATCTCAAATTTCTAATGTTTCCTTTTTTCAATTTAATAATGATTTAGTTTTTTTCCATTTAGAGGGTTAAATTTTGATGAGTTTAATGGGAGTTTATGTTGATATTTATGAACTAGTTGTAAATGAATCCAAATTTTTATGAGTATATAATAAATCTCTTAAACTATCATCCTAAATGGTCATTAGGTATGTACATGATTTAATTTTTTCTTTTTTATGTTAAATGTTTTTTATGGAGAATATTTATCCATATTTATTATTAGAATGCTATCATCTGTTAGTGGAGTTGGGTTTGAGTCCATTATATTTGGTATTAGAGTAGGGTTTTGAGAGCATTTTATATTAGGAAGTTATCTTGGGCATTTAACATTAGCGTCATGTATACCCTCATGGGTTTATATGATTATGGTTGATAAAAAATTTAAATTCAAAGGAACCCATATTTTGTTTATAAGTGATTTAATATTACTATGATTAAGGAGAATTTGGGAGACATTTTATTTTCTTGAGGTATATATTAGTCTTAGGATTAACAAGAATTGTTTATTTTTAATAAGTTGATAATTTTGTAAACTATATATGATTTTTAAATCAAATATTAGGGGATTTTATTTTAGGAATTATGGTTAAATAAAAAATTTCAAATCATTTATGATTTTAATTTGGATATGTGGAGATCTGGGTTATTTTCAAAAATTATTATCATATTTTTATAATGTAAAAAAATGGAATAAATTTTTTTATATGTGATTATATGATTAATTAATAATGATTCAAGAAATGTGGTAAATTTATCACAATGGTACATGTGATTAAATCTATTTGATTTTATTATTTTGATCAAAATATTTAATATTTTGTTAAAATATTAGTATAGATATAGGTTAATGATCGGGTGTTATTGTTGAGGATTCTGTTAGTAATGATGAATTTATTCCTATGAAATTTTTATTTTAGCGAATTATATTTTTTTATTATTATTATTTGGTGGTTGGTTAATGTATAATGATAGATGGATTATATTGTATCATTTTGTTGACTATGTTATCTCTTATTATCTAATTTTAGTACTTTAGGTATATGAATTTCCTCATGTCTTCTAATAGTTTGGATGAAATTCTGAAATTGAGGAAAAATTCATTTGAGGTATAAAAATGACACATAAATTTAGTATATTTACAAATGTTATTAGTCCACATTCCTTAAAACAAGTTAAAATATTAAAATAAGAAAACACGTCCTTATTACTATACCTTATAAAAGAATCGATATCCTTTTCACACCACATTGGTTTAAAGTTATGGTGTAATAAATTATATTTGGATAATTTTTTTTAATTATATCAATTACACATATAACTCAAAAAAATTAATCAGAAATTATGATTTTATTCTATATAAATATTCTAACATCCCAGTATGTTTTTCTTCAGTGGACTTCTAATTTTGTGTTTTTCTTGATGGCCATTATTTTATACATAACCTCTTATAAAAATGATGTTTTAATATCGTTATTTATTATGGTTGTTCATAATAATGTGGACATGAAATATAAATCATTTTAATGCCTATCTAATGGACTAAAAATGGTGATATAATCTTTTAATTGGGGATTATATAATATAATATTATTGTAAATAAAAAACTACATTCGATAGCATACACAATATGGAACATTAATCATAAGAGAACTGTAAAATATTATTATTTAATTATGAAACTTATAAAAATTACATTCTATTATAGGTTATGAAGTGAATTATTAAAATTATGAAATATTAATTAATGAAAAATTCAAGTAAAATTTTTGTATTAATTTTCAGGAATTATGTTATCATTTTTTGGAATTTTTTGGGTTCTTCAATTTATATTTTGATAAAAAATAGGTTCAATGATTTGTTTTGAGAAAAACTTTATAACTATTTTTTGTAACTTCTAGAAATTCTATATGATATATTGATTTTTTTGGGCAGTAGAGTATCAAAATTATCATATGATAAATCTTTTGTAGTTTTTTGAATGTTTTTATTTTTTAATGAGTAGTGATGAAATATTGATTTATATTGAATAGTATATTTTAATTTAAAATATTTATAAAATAAAATTCAATTTTGGGATTTTTATAATTTTTTTTCCTTATAAATATTATTATTAAAATTACTGTCTTTGTATTGAATTTTATAAGATGATATAGTATAATAACCTTTTTTAAATAAAATATAAATTTTCAAAACAAAACCATATAGTCATGTTTTATTGATACAATTATAAATTAAAATTTTCAACTCCTTTATTTAAAATAAATTGAATATTATTCCATGTGTTTAAGTAGTTGGTAAAAATTAGGTAGATAGTGACCATTTATTTTTTGTCATTTCGAATTGAATCCATTGTCATTTTTATGAAGCTATAGTTTAAATCATGTAATCAAGGATGAAAATATAATTATAATGGAAAAAATTACCCTAAACCATGAATAAATTTTATTATTATACTATATCTCATATATATTAAAAAATTAATCAATTAACTATATTTTTTTCATTTCCTAATGACATGGATGTTTATATTATTTTATAAAATGAAAACATAAAATTATCATTATTTTTTTATTATCTCAATATTTTTAAAACAGATGTAAATACAGGATATCATAGTATATAAATATTCAATTTATATATAAATGTTTTTTTTCATGGAAATTTATTTCTAAATTTTTAGGATGAAATAATTTCCTTATAATATTTTGATACACAGACGTAGTGCACGTTCAATTAGTAAACAAATTAAATGATTTTAATTACAATAAAAGTAATATTATCTGACATATTATAAATGTTCTATATTTTTTGTATATAAAAATCACATATTATGGTGGTTTTATTTTATTTTAAAATATTTAAAATATTTTAATTTAGTTTTAAATGATAATTAGTTGAGTAGTTCCAATATTTATATTAGCGCTATACTACAATGATTTTTTATTAGTTGATATAAAATTAAAAAAAATAATATATTTGGATTATTGAAAGATATAAAGTTTATTAAATAATCCAGGATTATTTTTTTGGGTTGTTTACCCATTTATAGTAACTGTTTTAACCTCTTAAATTAAAAAAATGTTGATATAATCATAATAGTCAAAAGGGATAATGGAGTTTTAAAAAAGGTAAGGATATAAATTTTATCTAAATATTTCAAAAAATCATTTGAATATAAGATTTGGAATATTACTCATAAAATATTTGTATATTATCAATATAGATTCATTTTTATGTAAAAAGTTATTTATATTATTTTAATATATTAACAAAATCATGTTGTTCCACTAGCATATCTTTTAAATGAGAACATATTCAGATAATGTTTTACCACATGAAGAACCATTTATATCAACCAAGACCTATAAAAATATTTTCGAGATATCCCAGCCAACATCGATGAGGTCATTTTTATATCATCAATCATCCATCTGAAGACTTATAGTTTTATCCATATAAGGTTGTCTACTAAATATGTATTGATCATAACAAGGTGTTATAATTATTATTCCTTACTAACTCCATAAAATATTATTCAATAACATTAAAATATTATTAATATTATCTTTAACAAAATGACATGATATTATGATAATTTCACTACCCAAATTCATTTTATTGTCAATCAAATGTGATTATAAATCACCATTCTTATGTATGGCATTGCTTATTGTAAAGAATAGATATAATTTTTATCACATATGCATCTCCTACTGATGGTTATAATGATTTATTAATAGTATATATATGATATTCATGAAATATTTATCATTTTAAAATTATAAATTATTAAATAATTTCTTATACTTCCATTCACATGAAAATTATAACATCATTCATGCATACTTGTTCACTACCACCTCTACTAAGGGATGTTTTTTTCATCACCACATAATATAGATAATATATTTCATTATATTTAAATAATAAAATTATAAATAAATAAGAAATTAAATCATGGAATGATAAAATAACACACACCATATTTATATATTGATAGTTGAAAAACTGAATTTTTACCCATGTGCACATACAACCTATAGTCTCAACGATATTATGATAGTTTATTTCCCCCAACCATTGTTATTGATCGATTTTAAGGGTGTAATTGATATAAAAAATTATAACTATATCCTGATTGTTATTGTGGTTATGATTGATCACTAACAAATTTGTCCACCATTATCATACATTAGGAATTTTGAAATAATTGATCAAACAACTTCAAGACACATGAAGTGGAAATAATTGACTATTTCTTTAAATATGTAATTAAAATAAAATAAATAAAATATATTTAAGGATTAGGGATTAATAATATAAATAATTAAAAAAATATTATTGATATATGATTATTATGTAGGACTTACAGGTCATTCATTTAAATCTTGTACTCTTGTTAAATGAATTTATCTCATTTTTACTTAATTAAATAATATAGTATTGTTATTTATATAATTTATTTCATATGGAGTATATATGTAACATCTTGGGCCAACATACCACTAAACTGGTAGCCATATTGGTCTCCACATGACATCATGTATGCCTCCCTATATGCCAGAGGCTGTCGACTAGCAGTGAGGGTGTATGGATAGTTAGTGGGGAGACTATACCTTAATATTAGTGTTTTCTCAATATTATAACATCAGATAAATATATTAAAATATAAAAAGGAAATTTCAATATAAACTGAATAAATAATGTGGCCAACACCATTTTACACAACGCATGGATTCCACGGTGATATATAACCAAAATATGTAAACAAGACAACTTGATTTACATATAAATAAAGAAATAAAGAAACTACTTAAATCCCCATGGGATATATCTAAAATAATTATGATATTACACTATATCCTTTTATCTTAACTCCTTGGTACAAAAAAAACAAAATTAAGACCAGGTTCCTGCAAACTATTAGAGTCTACTCTGGTACCATTGTACAATGACATCCGAAATAGGTTGTGAGATATAAATCTCAGTAGGCTGAGACTGCCAATTTCTATCTCAATCTTGGAAATGTAATTTTACCAATATGTGTACATTTATATTGACGTAATAACATTATTTAATAAATAAAAAACTACACATCTAGGTTTTATTGGGAAAACTGACGATGACAGTTGGTTTGGCTTGTAGCCATAATAAGATATTGAATAGGGACTATATAAATAAATAATGTATAATTAACAATTAAAAATTTTATTTTTATATTATTTATTTTATCATTTCAAAATCTCTAGGGTTCTTGATTATTACCATGTCTCAAAACTATATTCTTCTCTTACATTATACTTAATCAATCCCATGGAAATATTATATCTTATTACCTAGTTCAGATCATTTTGTTATATGAAATATCAAAGGATATATCTTATCTCAATACCAATATCATATCATTCATGTGTTGTAGGTATATAATGGTGATATTATATATTAATTCCTTTTTCTACTCATGCTATAGTGCAAAGTATTCAAAGGTGATATCATATCTAATTTCTTGATTTGACTAGTGTCGGAGTTCAAATATTCTAATATGAGGCCAGAACATATTTTTCCATTATTCCCATTAATTAATTTCACAATTTTTAAGAACATTGCAAAAGATTCCGAAATCACAAATTTATGAAAGATGACCACGTACCATGCCTAGACCTAAATATAATGACCATGTTCCCATTCTTTTGTTTCCTAAGTACAATGACCATGTTACCATGTATACTTCTCAATTTATAATGATCATGTTCCCATTCAATTTTTTGATATGTATGATGACCATGTTACCATTTTTACTTATTAATTTAGAATGAAAATATTCCAAATATAGTTACTCGTAAGTATTATGTCCATGATACCTATTTTAATTTTCAATTTCAAATGATCATGTTCCAATTCATTACAATAATCTTAATTTACCAATTAATTATCCTCCTTGATCTAATTTAAAATTAAAAAATTTGTTAATGAAATTCATTCTATTGTTTAACTCAAAAATTAACTAAGTGAATTAAACCAATAATTAATTCAACAATTAATTAATCAATATCAAAATTCATATTCTATAATTAATTTTCCAGAATTAATTATCTCATTCTAATATCTACCTAACATAATTAATTACAAAATTAATTAACTATGTCACATTATCAAGGGAACATAATTAATTCATAAATAAATATCTATACCTATCCAACTAAATATCTCATAATTAATCCTCTGATTAGTTATCTCTAATAAAATATTAATGGGAATAATTAATTCTCAATTAATTACATCAAATCATCCCACTCAATAACTCATAATTAATACCTATATTAATTATCTACATTACAATATCTATGCAAACAATTAATTCAAAAATAAATATCTTAATATATCCCACTGCATAAATTATAATTACAAATTATCACACATGTTTCAACATGTAAAAATAGAAATACAAATCCTAGCTATGAAAAATGTATTACCATAATTAAAATACGTTCCTCTAACTATGAAAGCATAGTAAAACAAATTTCCAATAGCTAAGAAAACATTTCAGTCTAATCACAATTTTTTTAGCATAATATAATCACACCTCCATTGGAGGGTTTTTATTACCAAAAAATTATTTTTTAATCTAAAAACCAATTTTTCACAACTATTAATTCATTTCAAAAATTCATTTCAAATTTATCTACCCTGAAAAAAAAACAACTATTGAATTTAATAAATTACGAAAAGTTGAGAACCCTACCTAATTGAAATATCTATTGAAATTCCTCCTCACTCAAATGGTAATCTTTTCACATACACACAGATTATCCAAAAATGCACACGTATTGTTTGAATTATTCAAAACACACAATAACAATATTTATCACCCAAAATTAGTGAGGTGAGTTCCAACACAAATGAAATTAAATACCTGGGGCACACTAACTACAATAGACACTATATTAGATTGTGAAAAACCCCTAAAACAGGTTTAGAAGCACACCCAAATCATTAGATTCAATGTGAATAATGTCCATCCATCTCTCCCTTGAGGTTTGATGCTGGGACATGGAAAAAAGGGTCCCAAGACATCATTCTAGTATAAAAATGATGGAAGAATCAGAAAATAGGGTATTATCATTAAACCCTAGGTGTGACCCATACCATATCGGTTGTTAAAAGTGAATAAAATCACCAAAACAATGATGAAGGTCAACTGAGAATGTCCTACCTCAATGAATCTAATCTCATTCCTATAATATCAGAAAGAAATTGAATTTGGAATGAGGATGGGTCCATTCCACCTGGTCTTGTCTAAGGGTTCACACAATCTTGTTGTAGGTCAAAACCAAGTGGAGGTCCCTAAATTGAGGTTCTATAGCCTTGGGAGGTTGCATGACCTTAGGTATGCTGTGGGAAAGAGCCTACATATTGTTGGTCTAGGGTTTCAAGAGGGGGGTTGCATGTGCCTCAGAAGGAGGACTAGAGAGGATATCCTCCAATGTCGTCTTTCTAAAATAAAAAACACAAATAAAAATATAATTGATATAATATTAACAACAATAATAATCACCATTATATTATTATTATTATCAATTAATTAAAATACCTCTTAGATAAACCCCATCTCCTGATTTACACAACATTTAATTAAATTATTTTCAACAAAATTTAAATAAATAAATTTTGAAATTCAACACCATTTAATAAATTTATATAATGAACATTTTAATTAAATAAATTCCAATTTTCACAGATATTAATTAAACTCATATTAAGGAGGAATTTAATTAAAGAAAACCCCTATCTCACAACATTTAATTAACCCAATTTTAACCGGAAATTTAATTGATTAATTTAACCCAAAACACAATACTTGGTATAATGCACAGTTTAACTCACATAGTCTATAGACCATGTGCTGACCTTTCATGCCCTACTAGTTACCTGGTTTATCATGCAGGACTGACTCACACGGTTTAACTAACCCTATAAAACTCATGAAAACATCAATGCATATTATGGTGCTCTCAAAACACATTGAGCCACCCAATAAGATAATCTATACTTTACCAATGCTTGATATCGACACATTAAATTATCCCAACTCACGATACATCATCCCAATTCATGATTTTAAAACCAACCCATCATGTAAATGAAAAAGATTAAAAAAATAAGTATTTTAGCCCAGTTAAAAAACAAGAGACTCTACAATCGACCAACTTTAAAAACATCTCCCCCCCGAGAAGCCCTTGAAAACTACAACAACACCAACCTATCATCCAAATTCATGAAGTCTCATTTGAACTATCACAATTGATTTTCAAACATCGAACACACGTTTAAGAATTTCACAAGCCCAATGACATAAGTCTTCAAACCCAAATCAATGAACAAAATACAACCCAAAACCACAAAAAGGATTCATAACCGAGCCCATGAAAGTATATAGATAATCCAATCATCATATCATCAACCATACACCCATTTCTTCATTCCTATAGGGGTATAATCCTTTAATGGTCAAAATTCCTTAACATGTCTCATTCCATGAAATATATTGTTGAACCATAAACCCGTAATCAAATGACTTATATGAAATTATAATGGAATAAAAATGATTCTATATCAGTCTTTCCAAGATGGGGTCATGATATGGGACATTTCCATATCTGTTGAAAGAGCACACTTAGAGTAAAACCATGTCACCAAAAAGTTCAGTCGAACTATTAAAGGTTGACTGCATTAAAAAAGTTTGGCTTCACCTGAAAATTCGCCACATGATGCCGATGTTAACCAAGGAAGTGGCGTTCTTTAAAAGAATTCCACAGAAACTATTTCAAAAACTAATGGATTTTCCAATTTTTTTTCAACACCTCCAACCATATCAGAGTAGTTCATCCATGGAAGCACATAAATGTATACTATAACTGATGTGACACTACCAACCTTATGGGTGACCGTCTTATAGATTGAAAATACATGTCACTCATAAGAACACTAGTTCCGAATCATCTTAATAACCCATGTGATTTACATTAAACCCCAATAACCATGTCACCATATAACATGAAGGATAAAAATTTAAACGAACTGGCAAGTCAAAACACCCAATTCCCAAAATGAAATCTTGAGCGGTGGGATGATCTTACCATAATTCTCCAATTACTCAACTCGGTAATTAACTTGAGAATGGATTTAACATCACAACATCCCATAATCACCCCAAAATGAAATGATTCCTTACATCACTATACACATGATGTTTCCATGTATATCGACAGATACTTCCCCTATTTCATAGAAATCACAACACATCATCTCAAAAAATCATCACTCAGATGAGGACATACATAGTAAACTATTCTGTGGGATGAAGCATTTTTTAATTATTGTTACCATAATAAGAGTCATGAAACAACAACCCCCTCAAAATGAGGTTTTGATTCATTAAAATCCAAAAGTTCTACTCTGAAAAATGACACTCATACTGTAACAATACCAAATGTTTATAGTGGAAGCATGGAATCATAGCTCTGAGGGTGATACATGACTTGAGGTAATCCCATATGATGAAAATGTGTCAACCATATCTCTTGGTCACCCAAAACAGAATTCTCTAGGCTCAAAATCCCCTATTTATTTAATCCACTTATTTAATTCATTTATTCTTTTAATCATTTGAATGAATTTTAAACAAACACATAAGTTAAATATCACAACAAGACACTCGTTTTTTAATCAACACCCCATAGAAACATAGGCATGCTATAAAAAACCCCTCTTAAAACATTTAAAATTATGTTTCATTTCATCGTAAACTAAGAAAATTATCATCTAAATTCATTTTAAATAAAAAAGAAATATCTGAGGGTCCCATTTATTCAATCTAGATTCTTCAATAAGCAACCCAACAAGTGATAATCATTAATATAAATTAATTCATAAATTTCCCATACACTTTACCAATGGAATTTGTATCCCATTTAATCCAAATCAAAATGAATTTGACATTTTGACTTTAAAATCCATTTTTTCAATTGTTCTAAGACATGGGATACCCTTTTCTAGTTATAAGGTGCCCATTCAACATATAACTAAAACTGGCTGAGGACATAAATGCAATCAATAATTTTACTCCCACAGAGTTATTTACACATCCAAACATCTCAAGCATGTTATCATAAGTAGTATCACAAAAACATGCTATTACATAGAATCACAACATAATAAAAAAACATGCTAAAAAAATTTCATCATGCCATATAAACACCTAAGAATAATACACATTTCACCATAACAAGCTATCTAATAAGGCATGCTAAGAATATCAAAATATGAAATTCCATCCAAATCACACAATTAATATTTGTGGGTATCCTACTAATAGAACAACATGTCTTGTCCCATGCATGTCATGGTAATTATATGTGCATATTTTATGCATGTAATAAAACAACCATGCCTTATGAGGCCAAGGAAATTTTCTAAAATAAAAAAATCACTAAGAAATAGTAAATAAAGTAGTCTCCCAAGGTGAATTCAAATGTACTATAATATATAATAATATACAGATCAATTACCTACACTAGGCATGTGGTCATTTACACTGTGAGGGGTGATCAGTCCCAGGAAGCACTATTAACTTAGTGAAAATAGTTTCCTAGTAAAATTTATACCAAAAAATATAAATACATGGGAAAAAAAGAACATTGATTCTCTGATACCACTTTGTATCGTCCCAACCTTGATTACCTTTGAACCAGTATCCGGAATGATCACCACATGACTTCAATAATGCCTCTCCATATCCTAGAGGCTGCTGACTAGTTGTGAGAGAGTAAGGATAGTTCATTGGGAGATTATACCCTTATATCATATTTTTCACGGATGTATAACAATAGATAAATAGATGAAAATAGAGGAAGACAATTTCAAAATCATCTAAATAATGAAAATGGGAAACCCTAATTTATTAAATCTATACATGTTCTTGTGATATATATCAGAAATAAAAAAATAGCATTATTTACAACTTAATACTATAATAATTAATAGGGTTAAATCCCCAATGTAAATCTATACGATCATCCTAAGATTTCGCTTGGTCCGTTTCTCCAAACTCAAATGTACAGTAAACAGGAACAATAAGGCACAACGTCTTACAAACACGTACAATATTCTGAGGTACCCCGGTGTAATGGAGGCCCAAATAGGGTGTTATATAAAAATTGAAATAGGCCAGAGCCACATGTGTCTTGATCAATATAGGTAATTCAATTTAATTAAATATTATATAGTTATATCGATGCAATAACAAAATTGAATAAATAACCAGAAATGCATCCATATTCCATGGGGACACCTGACATTGACACTTATTGAGACACATAGATGGAATAATAGTATAAACATGGAATATATGAATAAATAATGTATAATGAAGCATTTATCAAATTATCATAAATTTCATTATTTAATCATTTCTTAACTCCATGCTTCACATGGTTACTTTCACCTCAATACAAATATATTCTCATATAGAAGCCTAATGTGTTCCTTAGGAGATATTATATCTTAATAGATTTTAGATCATGGTAGATTTTTAAATAATTAAGGTGATATCATATCTCAAAACCTTATACTACTCATACATGAGTCCAAAGTATGTAAAGAAGAAATTATATCATAATGACTTATTTGGCTCATGCTAGATTACAAAGTATTCAAAGGTGATATCAATACTCAATTCGACTCATTATGGAGTTCTAATATTTTTGTGTGATGACATAACTCAAAGTACCATTATTCCGATTCATTTCTTTTACATTTGTAAACCACATTACCAAAGATACCAAAATCACAAACATAAGTTAGATGACCATGTTACCATGATTACACCTTAATAGAATGACCATGTTCCAATCCACATTACTCATAAGTATAATGACTTTATTTCCAGGTATAATTCTCAATTTAGAATGACCATGTTCCCATTCTATTTTCTCATTAGTATGAAGACCATGTTACCATTTGTACTTCTCAATTTAGAATGACCATGTTCCCATTATCTTTACTCATAAGCATGATGACCATGATACTATTTGCAATTTTCAATTTAGTATGAAAATGTTACCATTCATTACCCAATAATTATTTTTCCAATTAATTATCCACATCAATCTCATTACTAATTCAATAATTTGTTAAACACCTTCATTTCATTAGGCAAGTCAACAATTAACTATGTTCATAAATCCATTAATTAATTCATAATTTAGGTAATCAATATCACACCTCATATTCGAAAATTAATATTATATAATTAATTATCTCAATAAAATATCAAAATTCAATAATTAATCAAAAAATTAATTATCTACATCAGACTATCAATGGCTCACAATTAATTCACATATAAATTTTCTCAACATATCCAATTAAACATCTCATAATTAATCTTCTTATTAATTATCAAAAAATAATATCAAATCCTATAATTAATTAATAATTAATTACATCTACTCATCCCACATAATAAAGAATAATTATCCCCTTGATTAATTATGTAAATTAAAATCTAAAATCACATAATTAATTCACAATTAATTATCTCAATATATCCCACTCAATAACTCATAATAACCAATTAACCAAAGTGTGTCAACATGTAAAGGAGGTAATACATCTCCTAGATATAAAACAATATTATAATAACCCCAATTTGTTCCTCTTACTAGGAAGTCATAGGAAAAGATATATCAGAAATATAAGATAACTTATTAGTCTAATAATAATGAGTTTTGCATAAATGAATCACACCTCCATTGGAGAAGTTTTATTAAAAAAACAAGATTCTTAATCTAAAAATCCATTTAACACAACTACAATTCATTCCAGATAATTGATGTCAAATTTTTAAAAAATGATAAACACACAACTATGGAATTTTATCAATTAGGAAATAATGAGAACCCTACCTCATGGAATTGTATATTCCAATACTTTTTAACAGTACGAAAATCTGTACATGTACTCGTACCACAATAAAAATGCATGCGTGAAGTAGGAATTAGTCACAAAACACTATAAAAATATTTGGAACCCAAAATTAGATTGGTGAGTGAAAAAAATCTTCCAATTAAATACCAGTGTCCCACATATCACAATTGACCCAATATTAGTAGGTGAAAACCTTAAAAATGGGTTTAGAAGCCTACCCAAGCGAATGGATTCAATGCAAATTGAGTCCATCCACCCTGCCCTAGGTGGAGGATAAAAACATAAGGACCAGTGGGTCCCAGTATATCATTTTTGTATCATATTAACAGTAGATACACAATATCATTTATTGTCATCAAACACTTGGTTCTACCAAAATCACTTCGAATGATGAAAGTTAATTAAATCACCAATGGGATGAAGGAGGAATAAAAGAAAGTCTTACCTTGAAGAATCAGACCCCACTCATGAAATATCCTTATTGAATTGACCACATAAGGATGAGGGGTCACACACCACCTCGTATCGACTAGGAGTTTGCATGCACCTGTAGAAGGTCATGAAGAAGAGGTGGTCGCGACCTTGAGGTACTTTATCCATGAGAGGTTGCACAACCATCTTTACGATGAGTGAAGGATCCTGAATGGTGTAGGTCTAGGGTTTTAGTAGGGGGTGCGTGTGCCGCATAGGGAAGGCGAGAGTGGTGTGCCTCCCTTTTTTTCACTCATAAATAAAATAAATCCCTAATAAAATTATTATTTATATAATAATAATTATTATCACCATTATATTATTATTAATATTATTATCTATCAATTAAAATATGTAATTGATAAACCCTAACTCCACAATTACATATCATTTAATGATAATATTTTCAACTGAATTTTATTAATTAAATTCTCTAATTAAACATCATTTAATTAAATTATCTAATCATCAATTTAACTAATTAAATAGCCTATTTTTCATAAATTAATTAATTTAATATTAACAATGAATTTAATTGAATAAAACCCCAATTTAAAAACATTTTATTAAATCATTTTTATCCTAGAATTTAATTATTTGATTTAACCTGAAACTTAGAACATGGTAAACTGCACTATTAAAATTACACGGTCTAACAAAACGTGTGTTGACTGTGCATCTTCTATTGGTATCATGGTTTATCATGCCCCACTAACCTATTCAGTTTGACCAACCGTTTGTGCTTATGCGAATGTCAGTGCTTGGTCTGGGGCTCCTGAAAACCATTGAGACGCCTAAGAAAATCCTAGAGCCTTTACCAAAGCCTAATACCAACACATTATATAATCCCAACTCAAGAAACATCATCCTAAATCCTGGTTTTTAAACCTACCCATTGAACAAATTAAAATGGTCAAAAACATTCGCATTTTATCCTAGTTAAAAAATACAAGAGTAATAAATGTAATACCATTTTACTTTGTATATAATGAATCATTAATACTTCATTATATTTTAATTCTCAATTTTAATTACTTTATCCAAAGTTGTTTGTAATTAATGTTACAAGTGGAAAATTTCTTGTTAACTCATTTTCCTTTCATTAGGATTTAAATATGTACAATCTACTTTGTTATTATATTATCGTGTGTGATACAATATCTAAATTGTTTTTAATACTTTCAGTTTTTAGATTTTATTTATAATTTTTATAATTTTAAATATATATTAATTAATTATGAATTTAATTATATGATATTTATAATGTAAACTCATCTTAATTTACCATTCCATGTAAAATTCATTTTCATTTAAACCTATATCCATTCATGAGATGTATATACTAACCCTTTTGATGTGATATATCTTAAAACGGATTATTTTCCTAAAATTTAATGTTTTGTTTGATGATACTGATTCATGGATTTTATGTTTGAAAAATTACTAATGTGGGAATGGTTTTATCTAGTCATATCAATTATTTTCTTTATTTTTTATCAAAGTTCATTTGGGGGATGGATTCATATAATAATATTTTATAAAACCATGTCTATATTATTTTCCTATGGATATGAATGTGGTTTTCATTTTTAAATTAAATGTCTTCCCTTATTGATTAATATATCATTATGTAAATCATTCTTAATTGAAAATAATATTATTCTCCCATTATATTAGGAATCATTCTCTTCCACATGCTTGCATTCGATGTTTTTTTAAATGTAAATTTTTTAAAAATAACTATTTAGAAAATCCAAATAACTGGGTATTTAACACTCGTTTAAAATTATTTAAAATATAATTTCTTGAAATTTTCCAAATGGTTCACTTTATAATTCCTTTAAAAAAATATTTTATAAGAATGTTTATTTATATTAGTGATAAAATGAATGTATTTTACCAATTTCATGTCCAATGTTTCATATATAGAGTAATTTAAATGTTTTTGATGTTATTTTGTATTAAAAAGTGTTTTAGATAATTATTTTTTTTGGATTTTAAATATTATTTTCAAATTGAAAAGTGTACATTCTTATTTAAATTAATTTTATTGTATTTTAATTTTATTTTCATTCATCAATGACGATAGCCATTTTTGTCACCTATGCTTCATTATGGACATCATTTATTAATAACAACTACCTTATTTGTCTATATGATTTATAATTGATTTAAAGATATTTTCATGGAACAAATTTTTTTCCGTGGTTTAATAATGTTATGAATGTTGTAATGATTTCTCATATGAGTTTATTAATGGAATGTGATTTCAATGTAAATTATTTTGCTTACATTTTTTAAAAAATAATTATGATATAGGTTATCCAAATACAACAAATATGATTGGTTGATACCAATTATAGATCATGATATAATAGGTGATCCCCATTATAGTTTTCCAAATAATTGGGTAATTATTTAGGAATATGAGTCTATGGAAATTATAATTTGAAAGTGTACCATTATAGAACTATAAAGGTGATCTTATATTATACCAACAAGATTTCTTTAGTAGTTTTTCAGGTTTTAATGAGTACATTAATAAATATGGCCACCATAGAGCTCAATATTATGGATTCATACAACACCTTAATTTTTAAATTAATTATTCCATTTTCCATGAATGATAATCCATATATGAATGAGTGTGAATTGATAAATTTCACTCTCATGGACAATGTACATATAATCATACCATTCTTCTCATCTAATTCTTAATGATGATAGCAACTTGTCACATATTATGTTTATCATTCCTATTAATTTTATCCCAGCCTTATTGTTTTTAAATTTCCTCATGTTATCAAAAATGATGTTAAATTTATTTTGTTTTGAAATTATTAATATTGGCTGTATTTAATGGGAGATGATCTAGTGCTTCAAAAACCCGTTTTTCAGAATTAATGATGTTATAATTTTATAATAGTTCTATATATCAATAAATCCAAATTTACATTGTCTATTTAAGTTATCAAATTTATATATATATTGTTTGTATAGGATGGAATAGATATGGTCTCATTTGTCGATAACATTCTAGAAATGTAATTTTATGATATCAACACTAGATCTAAGAGTAAAGGTTTAGAGTCATTGCATTGATATCAATAAAAAATATAGTTCACACCTTATTATTTACATCATTATTCCCATCATTTATTTATTGATATTTGTCAATTTATAACAGTATTTATTGGAAATAAAGTCTTATTAACATAATTGTCTCATTTTGGAAACCATTGCATAAAATTTATGAATAACTCAATTTATTCATGAACAATTTTACATTCGAGAGAATCATATTGTTTTTAAAATAATGATAATCCTCCATGAATGTACTAAGGTTATATTGATATATTCTTTTTATTCCGATAATAAATGTTCATGTCATTAATTCACGAATGAAAACCCATCCTGAAACAATTTTGTGAATTGAGAGCATTCATATATTCATTCATGCTTCATCATCCCAATAGAGGTATGTAACTAAAATTTTTATTATTTACTCCCTCCCAAAAAAACATAAACACTATCCAATTCCTGTTTGGGATAATCATTATTTTTCTTATATAACTCTCACATTTCTAGGATTATTTGGAAGTTTCATGCATTTTCACATGTTTTTGAAATAATGGGCTCCTTAAATAACTCACAACTACATCAATATCACCACATTTAGGAAACACACATTCATGAAGAAATTGAGTCAATGATCCCATTCATTTCATTTTATTATTCTCAATAGGTATCCTTGACTGTAGTTTCAAGAAAATTTCATATTTTAATGGAAAAATATCATATCACCATCATGGTCTCCCATATATTTGTACTAGAAATCTATGAAAATAATTTTTCAAAAATCACACTGGATAATCACAATAGACATTCTCAGCTAGACTATTAAAAAAACCTAAAATACCAAAAAGACATCATTATAGATTTTCCCAAAATATATCTATTTTTGTTTTTTAGACATCTCAACTACCTTTGACATCACATCAAAACATATGTTATTATCTTATTGAGGAAAATTTCACTATACTATATTCTACTCATAGTTTCTTCTCACAACATCAGATAGAAATCAATCATCTAATGAGAACAGACTCCAAATCCAAAATAACCTTTATGATCATGAGAATCACATGTGTAATGAAATTTATATCAGTAAATAATTTCATTCTAAAAACACCAATTGAAGGAACACAGATCTATTTCATCACCTCTAAATAAGAATTATAAAAAAATTTCATTAAAATAGAACTATTTCATATTCATTTTAGAGTGATGATATGTGAGAAAAACACTCCATCAACCACAATGTGTATGTAATTTCATCATGAACTCCATAGATTAAACATATTTTATATATTTACATTGAAATAATATATATAGAAATGTTTTATTTTAAAACCTTAATGTTTATGTACTCTCCAAATTTGCTTCATCACATTTAGTTAACATGAGTTATTAAAATATTTCAAAAATCCCAATGGTAACTACTTTTTTCGTTTCTACAACAAAATAAAACATATTATATCATTCAAAACAAAAAACACACCATACATCAATCAGATGGTTCATAATGTCTACAATATTCAGGGATGATGGGTCCACTAAACACCTTTAGATAGAAACAAACATTGAAATTATTTTATGGTTAAGTTCTTTATTCTAAAACAATTCATCCCCTAGTCTTGTAGGATAATAATCTAGCTTCAGAGGTATATGTTCCAATTTATCCATAATAAAATGATAATTCATTACAAATTTATTTTTCCATAAGTGATGGGAATATTTTATTTAAAAATTTGACACACATAATTTTTCAAACAAGATTTTGATCTAAGACTTCACATTATCTCCTAGATAATCAAGAGGATTCCTCTTCCATAATAAATACATGTATAATTTTTGGGTTTTAGGTGTAGATTATAATTTGATTATAGAAATGACATACATACTCATTCATAGAATATAACTAAACAATATACAATGACAAAATACTCGACATTAAATTTTAATTCTATAATATACTGAAACATCCAATTTGTATTTTTTTAGGTAAATAACATGAGCTATGATTTTTCATTTTACATTAAACTACAGTCCACATTTCTTTTTATAAATAGATTTATTAGTTTCATTTCATGTATGTTTATTAACGTTCCATTACTCTAATACTATTCCATATAACATGATGGTAAAACAATATCATTTCATTTCATTTTTATATACACTGCTGTCCTAATGATTTTCATATATTCAATGTTATTTACTCATTTTAATTTGTATTTTAAAATAATAAATAATTAGAATAATATTGGATTATTTTTTTGGAGAAAAAATTATCATATCTTCTACACATTACATGTTATCGAACATAAAATTTAATATCAATTTTTATTTTAATTTAAAACACCAATTCTATGAATTCGGCAACTTGTATACACCATGATTTATTTGATCCACTAATGATAATGTCATCTAAATACACCAGAATCATCATATATTAATTACACTTATTATTAATATATGAAATTCATCCAAATCCACCATATGAAAAACTAATATCCTTTAATTATAGACCATATTATTAATACCATGATATCATAACCTATATAAACCTATATAGTGCCCTCTACAAATGAAGAACATAGTTCATAAAATTATATGAATATAAGTTCTAGTTGGGTATTTTTTGGAAAATTGTTCATATATAACTTCCTCCAATGAAGAATATTTGAAATATATGTGGAATATATTGAATTTACTATGACCAACATTAGTAAAGAATAATAAAATTTTCTCCATCCATGATATATTTCCAAATTTATCAGCAATATCAATTTACGCGATCTAAGAGTATTCCATTCCCAGTAGTCATTCTTTGTTTTGAAATATTATTCCATCAACATTTAATTATTTTTCTAAAATACCTATTTCATTACCATGGGATTCATATCATTTGATTTTGATAAAATAACCCACATCTAAGTATTCTTTATTTTCATGATATTCATTTATTTCATATACATAATATTAATCTATTGTTACTATATCAATGAATTATGACACCACTGAGAAAATGAATCTACCATGTACATTAAATGTCTTATTACAACATCCAAATAAACCATACCTCAAACATGTTAATTTTTAAATATAAATCATCAAATATCATGTTTGAAATTATTACAATGTAATTTTCAAAATTAAAATTTTTAACTTAATTTTTGTGGAATCAGTCATGTCATTTGAATTCACTAATTTTTTCATCTCGTAGAAGCTTCCCAACAACAATATCATTACCTATTACATTAGAAAATTTTAATATTCCCATGTTCCATTAGAATATAATATATCAACATGTACTTGTTTATAATAGGTCAAATGTTTTTTTAATCATAATTTATTCACATTTATGAAAATATATCATGATGAAAAATATCATTACCATAAAACATAAAACATTGAAATAATAATGAGATTCACAATAATTTTTATTAATAACCCTAAACCATCTAGAAGAAGACTAATTATTATTAAAATTTATCAGATATAATGAAAATCCCAAAAAGCATCATCTTATTTTTTTATAAGAGAAAATCCCATTAAAATGTAATTAGAACATTTATTAAGAAAAATTCCATTTCATTTTTAAGTCACAAAATTAAAATAATATTAAATTAAAAAAAATATAATGATATAATTACAACGAAAAAATATAATGAAAATTAAATATTTATATTCAATATAACATGTATTTAAGATTTTATAGAAATCAATTTCTATGGTGTTCAAAAAAATGAGAACGCATTTCATAATTTCATTTGAATGTCAAAATTAATACTTTTAGAAAACCATATGATGATTCCTTTATAAATCACGATAAACAATGATAACATATGGTAAAATGAACAAAACTATTCATTTAGTAATATTAATAAATTATGAGACAACATTTTATAGAAAATATGCATGTGGTTGAAATTATTTTTGAAGAATGAATAAAATGTGGATAGTTTTTTGTAAAAGTATGACTAAAAATATATGGAAAAAATTTAAGAATATTTATCTTTATTTTAGGTATGGATATTTATTTTAGGTAGTTTTTGAGGAAAGGGGGTGAATTGGAAAATTTCTATGTACATTGCTTATAATTCGATGTACAATCCATGTACCCAATTGTCACGTGTAGCCGTGTACTGGCCATGTAATGGCTTAGTACATGGCAGAATCGGTGACATAGTAGACTGCCTAATACATGATTCTGTTGAGAGTAGTACATGACATGTACATTAATTAAACATGTCATTTAATTTTATTTTTTAAATGTGTCATCGGAGTAGGGTCATGTCTCATCTCTAGAAATACCTTCATATATCCTTGGTTCATCCTGGAGAGGTTAGGACCAATGATCAATGTCCAATCCACTGTTTCATTGTCCAAGGATTGATCCAAACTCTGAAAGGTGTGGTGAAATCAAACCAGTGATTAAGTCCATCTTCTTGATAATATATTCAAGATTCATCTTATTTCGATGGTTGTTCATGGTTGAATGTTTTTACCCTTTTTGTAGATCAACAAGGATATAGGCCAATTCAAGGGCTAATATTCTAGGGTATTCATTATACAACATCATGGTAGGTGGTTTTCATATTTATTTGATTCTATTTGGATTATATATGAATGAAGTGATGACTACCCATGTCGGGGGTATTGAATGTTTTATATTTTAGCATAATTATCCACCTTCTAATGAATAATTATTTTGAAAGGTGTTCTAGCATGTTCCTAATGTTTTATTCCTTGTTTATGGTACACCCCATGGGTGTATTTACCCTATTTGACTGTTTATAGCCATTTGGTGTTGTATTCCTATGAGGAATACCTTTTTTCAGTGAAACTTATTGATTCAAATTGAGTTTGACTGATTATATGAGATTATTGTGATTCACTTTGTGGATGTCTAACCAAGGGGAATTTCCTACAAGAGATTCCCAAAGTAGGTTCATTTATGTATAATTGTTGTTATTTGGACCCAGAGGTAATGACTGTGAGAAATGTTTAGTGGTCACATACCAGAACGCTTAGATAGTGAGAGCTTCCTAGAGGGTCATTATTAAATAAATATTGGACCTTAGGGAATGGACTATGATAGTTGCCATGTTGTCATTATAATTTATTGTTTCTAAGCTGACCTAGGGGTATTGACTGTAAATGCTACCCAGTTGTTCATTGAGAATCATTAGTGATATTTTGGAACATATGGTTTATACTATATGATCATTCCAAGAGGGCTATTATTTATCTAATTGAAGATATGTTGTTATAGAGGGTTTAAAATTTGAGTACTTTCTCAGAGGGTTGAATTTGAATGTTTGATAAATTTTACAAGACTTCCAAGCCAAAACGAAATCTTGAACTCGGTATTACATGAATGGTTGATGGTATTTTGAGACATCTGCTTTACTATCACATAGGGGATAGAGATCATAATTTAGAGCCCCATATTTAATTATTCAAAGGATTGAATAATTAACAAATGTAAATGAATGTAATTGAAAACTGTAAGAAAGTTTACATTTGAGTACTTCTGAGTTTATTGCTTCATTTATTCATATAACCTACTATATATATTTACTAATAGTTTGGAAAAGAACATATTGTGGTTGTATACTAGGATATATCTCATACCCTATTTTGGTTATGCTTTTCGACACATACAAATTATATGGTTTCATGTTTTGATAAGGGAAAGTGCCCTTCTTCATATGGTACTTGATTACTGTTGGAGATGGAGATCATGTAACCAATCTAAGGATTCAAATGCTATTTTTATTTACATATTTGATATAATTTGGTTTTAGTATCGTATTTCCAACATTATGACTTGTTTTATCTCTTTCCTAGTCACATGTGACAACATAATTTAAAACATATGCTCTTATTCTTATTTTCCATCTGTCATCCGCTGTTTAAATATTTTGTATGGTTTTACAGCATCAAATACTATTTTGCTCTTATTTTCTACTATAAATACTCTACAAGTGAAGTCATAGTTTCTCCATTATCATACCTTGGCCCTCACTACTAGTCAGCAGCGTCTTGCATTTAGGAAATTCGCATGAGGTTATGTGACCAACCTGGTACGAGGCACCATTGGGTGACACCCAGAACTGGGACATTACAAAGTGGTATAAAAGTAATTTCTTTTCTGCATTCCCTAAATTTTTGGATACTATATACATGGATAGGAAAGAATGCGTAGTAGGAAATAATCTATTCTCAAAAATTGTGTATACAGAAAATCTATGTTTCCTCGGATATTGAGATTTTTTTCTGATTTCCAATTGTTACAAGTGATTTGATTTCACTGTTGGGTGTCTCACTTATTTTGTGTTGTTATCATTGATATAATTGAGGTTATATTTGTATTTATAATTTATGAGCTCATAGTATTCTATATTATGCATCATATTGGAACTTTCTAAAGATCACAAGTCATTCATTATTTTCATTCCATTCTGGGTTCATTACTCATTGAATTTTGTTGAGATAGATATTATGATAGATATGCCTGCAGTTTTGATAGATTCCATGATATAATAACTACAATATTGATAGGGTATTAGAGTATGTAATGTTAAATTTATAAGGATTCCAAACGTTGATCACTGAGGTATTATGGTCCCTCTTGGATTAGAATTTGGGGGATAATGTATGATCTTTTGTTGAATTTTTTCATGTTTTGATGTGAATAAGGATTCCAATATTTGATTTGTGGGAGTATGGACTCTCACATGCAGTAATTTTCGTTGCCTTGTAAAAATTTGATGTTATTAAGGGTTTGAGAGAAGTTTTAGAGGCTTAATATTAGGAAACTCAGAGAACATAGTGTGTGATGTTATGAACACACGCCTTGTGTATTGCTATTATGGAAGAAACAAATATTCTAAAGTACATGTCGTGTACTAGATGTACACACCATGAAGTGCTTGATCATGTGACTAACTGTCTGGGGAGAAGAGGTGGGGTTAGGAAACTATTGGTAGAACATGCTGCATCTAGATTGTACATGATGTGTTGTAAATAACCGTGTATCCGGATATGTGAAAAATGAAATGGGTGGGTGAAACATAGGTTGTACACACCATATATTGTTTATACATGTCGTGTGGAGTTGACTATGTATCTAACCATGTGACTAATGATTCGGGCGGTTACACTTTAAGTAGTAAGTGTCTTGTGTAGGGTGAACATGTCGTGAAATGTTACACAAGAAAAAAATATGTGGTTCAAGTCATTTAGAAGTACTTGAGTCGAATGAAAATAAAACTAGAGTTCATGTATCAGGCAGAACACACCATGTGTAAGGGTGTTTCATGACCAGGATTGGCAGAGGAACATTCCATGTTAAATTCGTAAGGGAACACGACGTGTGTGGATTATACATACCGTTTAACCCTGTTTTGAAAAATATGAATGTTTATTCTCATGTTCCTTTCTTGCACTTCAATGTTGGTGTACTTGATAATCTTGAACATTGGTGTGCTCTTGCCCATGCATAGTCATTCCACTAAGACATCCTCCTGTTGTACACCACATATATTGAAGTGAATAGACATAGGATATTGTAAATCAAGGATGTCTAGTAGATCCTTCCATCATGACCGTCTAAAAAACCGCTATTATACATGACATAGGTGCCAATTCACCGTTCTATGAATGATTTTTGAAGATGTGACATAATTTTCAATGAGTACCTCATCCAACCCCGTCGATAGAAGAGGTGACATGGATGTTCCAACAGTTTAATCCTCCAAATTTTTTGGGAATGGAGGACCACATTTCTTGGAGTCTTGGTTAGAGGAAATTCATGCAATCTCATAGCATCTGAAGATTCCTCTAGAGAAGAGGGAGAAGCTCGTGACAAACATCATACTCATTTTCCCATGAGATGGTGGAATGTTATCTCACATGAGGGATTTCATTGAAATATGGATTGGGAAGATTTTTAGAGGTCCTTATATGAATACTTCAATCGTGAGACATTGACTGCCGATATAGTCTTAGAGTTCATGAATTTAGAGTAGGGCACTCTTTCAGTGATGGAGTAATCTTCTCATTTTATAGAGAATTAGAGCTTCACAAAAGTTTTGGGAGGTGAAGAGTTATCATTGGATATGATATTTGAGGAAGGTATCAGGTCTGACAACTGAATGTTGGTAAATGTATTCAGGTTGACATTAGTGACTGTTATAGTGATCCAATCTCTGATTACCGAGTGAAATCTGTTAGAGTTAGGAGCAGCGACCCAGGGCGGTTTAGTATCCAAAGTTGGTACTCCATCAACAAGTAGCAGGAAGCATCTCATCGAACATTCATGTGATGTTTCATTAGTTTTCTATGTGGTATTCTACTAGTGCAGGAAGAGTGGGACTACGTGACCACATTTCCCGAAGGACCCAATAGAGTGATGATCTTGTGGAAATATTGGTCATCTTCACCAATTTTTCTAGTATTCCACACCAATAGATATTGATATGGGACCTGTTATGACTCCACATTTAGGAGTAGGACCCCCAGTTTCTTAGAAGCCAGGGAACTAGAGTTTTTCAGCCTGTTTTAGCTGAGGAGGTGGTGGAGGTAGTGGTAGCTAGAAGACAGGTTTTCAGTGATATTAGAGAGGATCATCTAAGGTTAGTAAGAAAGGGTCGCAAGGCTGTAATATCGGTCCGACCATTAAGGTGTTTTAGACCAAGCATACGAAGAAACTTAGACACTCTACCATTAGAGGTATGATTTGTGTTGCCTCAATTTTATCTTCTACCCTTTTCAAAATAGGGGCTCCCCATAGTTTCATATTTTTTGATGTGGAAGAGTGGCTTGGGCACTGTATCATTACTTCTGAGGATGTCGTGATGCTAGAAACTCTATTTGGGATTAGGAAAACTAGTGTATATTAGTGAAAGTAGTGCTCTCTTAAGGTTTATGGGGGTCACTTTTTATGGGACATCAATGTCTTAAAAATTCTAGACATCGATTTTCATTTACAGAATGGACTAGTTCATCCAATTCTAGGCCTCTATTGACTTCTATCACCACAAGGTGAGTTTATCTTCACCAAATGGAGGGTATTTTATACAAAAGGGACAATGGGATGTCCATGAATGTAGAACATGACCCAAGAATATTTGGATGGGAGGAATTATAGCCATGATTTCTAGTTTGTATCTGGATGACCAGACGTCTTCAAAGATTGACTTCCCTCCAATGGTGGATCATTTTAGATATTTCATTTCAAATGACTTTTTAGGATTACCTCTAGTGATAATGGTAGATTTCTCATTTGATCATGTGACAAGATCGGCACTGTTGTCCATTCCTCGATATAGGATGGATACACTAGAGTTATTGGAGCTCATGAAGTAGATAGAGAATTCATAAGAAAAGGGTTACATGTGGAGCAATAAATCTCCTTGGGGTATTCTTATGCCTTTTGAAATGTAGGATGAAACCCTCAAACTTTGTGTGGACTATCAGTTGTTGATCCGGTTGATGGTAAAATACAGATATCCATTAATGAGGATTGGGGCTCCATTTGATCAGCATTGAGGAGCCCAGGTATTTTCGAAGATTGAATTGAGATCCAATTATTATTAGTTTCAAGTTAGAAAATCATATATAAATCCTACATCCCCTAAGAGTGGGTATTATCTTTATGATTATTTGTTTATCTCTTTCAGTATCATGAACACGCCAACAATTTTCATGGAAATGATGAACTGAGTGTTCCATCCATTCATGGATTCTTTTGTTGTGGTCTTCGTGGATGATATTATGTTGTACTCTCACACTTGAAAGAATCATTCCAACCATCACGAGATCATTTTGTGTACACTAAGAGTGCGTCATTTATATGATAAGATCTCCAAATTAAACTATTGAATATATCACATTCACTACATGGGAATGGTTATATCAGATATAGGAGTATCAGTAGATCCATAGAATGTGAGAGTTGTAGTTTCTTGGGAGAAGTCAAAGAACATATTTGTGGAATGGAGTTTTCTGGGGCTGGCTAGATACTACATGCATTTTATGTAAGACTTTTCATGCATAGTAGTGGAACATACAAGCTTGACTAAGAAGGGTGCAATGTTCTTGTGGACAGATTCATGTGATTCAACCATTTAAGAGATGAACGGAGATTGAATTCAACACTGATACTTATTTTTCCTTAGCCGAGCAAGAGATACATCATTTAATGGAATTAAATAGGTATTTGGCTCAGAGTAAAGATTATGCAGGGGGAAGGAGTCATTGTGTACAATTCTCTAAAATTGAGGCCGCATGAGAGAAACTACATGACACATGATCTCGAGTAAGCTACAGTTGTGCATGCTTTATGCTATTAGAGACACTATCTTTTGGGAGAACATTTTGTAGTGTAAAATTACCACAAGACCTACAATTATGTCTTTACACATCCTCATATGGATTTCAGATAGCGAATGTTGGTTGACTAGCATCAGTCTTTTGACATTGATCTTGCCTACGTGCAAGGAAAAGGAAACACATTGGCTGATTCATTGTGCAGAAAGACTCAGATATAGGTAGATTAGGAAGCTAGTAGTGAGTGGAATCTTATATCTATATTCACTAATATGCATTTGGAGGTGCATGAAAGATAGGGGAAGACAGTTCATACTTTTGTAGGTGTTATCTCTGCTCTATTGGATAAATTGGGAATAAGGAAGCTATCAGATTCTGAAGGCCTAGTCCTATGGGAGAGTGTGTGAGAAGAGGACCCTACTCCAGGGTAGACAATATAAGATGATGAAGTCTTGCATTTTCATGGGTGTGTATGGGTGTCATTTGGAATATATGAGGATCTATTGCATGATTATCATTCCATAGTTGGGAAGTTCTTCATGTTTCACCATGATGTATTGAGATATACACCATCAGTATAGGTGGCCAGGTGTGAAGTGGGATTTTACTTGTTTGGTTATGATTTATTCTAGCTGTTAGCAGGTGAATATGGAGCATCATCAAACATTAGGTCTTTTAAAATAGTTACCAATTCTCAAGTGGAGGTGGAATGATGTCTTGATGGATTTAGTTATGGGTATAGTGAGGTTTCCTTGAATGAATGATGCAGTTTTGGTTACTATTGACAGAATCACAAAAGTTTCACATTTATTTCCATTGATGGAGACCTTCAGTGTTGATGATATTGTAATTTTGTACATCTGAGAGATTATACATTTTTATGGGGTTCCACACCCTATCATTTCAAACTCGGACCCTCGTTTTACTTATCGAGTCTGGATGGGACTACAGATGTATTTGGGTACACAAGTATTTCTTAGTACAAATTACCATCCCTAGACCTATGTCTAGTTTGAATGCACGATTCAGGGGTTGGGTGACATGATTCGAGCATGCATCCAGGATTTCTTGGGTTCCTGGGAGGGAAAAATAACCCTCGTAGAGTAATCCAACAATAACAATTTTCAGGGGACGATTTAGATGGCTCCTTATGAGGCATTGTATATCTGGTGATGCCAATCACTCCAATGTTGGATGGATCTAGGAGACGTAGCTATGCTAGGACCTCGTCTAGTTCTGGAGACCACTGAGTAGGTGTAGCTGATTTGGATGAGCATGGATACTTCATAGTCTAGATAGATTTCTTATGCTAATCAACAGAGATGAACACTGGTGTTTGAGGTAGTGGATCATGGTTTCATCTATGTCACACAAATTTTGTGACATATGAGAATGAGGAGATATGGGAAGATTTCACCAAGATACGTTAGGCCATTGGAGGTTTTGGGGAGAGTCAAGATGGTAACCTATCAGTTTCAGTTACCTTAGAGGTACTGGGCTATGCATGGAATATTTCACATTTCTCCTCCATGACATTACTTTTCAGACCCGTCTCATGTTTTTCAACGTGAGGATGTTGAGTTAGAGGTGGATGCATCCTTCGAGGAGTGCCTTATTTGGATTGTGAATGAAAAAATGAAGTTTGTTCATGGATGTTCTGTTCCTCTAGTATGGGTGCTATGGAAGCACGAGGTGAGTACGAGATGGGACGTCGAAGAGGGAGGCCGATGTATGATCATAGTGGCCAGAGTTGTTTGATGTTTCTTCTTCACCACCCTTGCTAGGGAAATTAGAGAAATAATTGAATTATGGTGGAAAGTATATAAGAACCTAGATCATCATTTCATGTATTGTTCATTATTTCAAGAGTTTTTTTTAAAGAATGAATTGGAAATTTCCTAAGTACATGTCTTGTACTTTTGAGTACATGCCATGTAACTTATTTCCTTGTGTAACCGTGTATTGGTCATGTAATGGATAAGTACATGGATGTGTAGGTTACCTAGTAGACTGCCTAAATCTGGAGATGGTTGAGTCCAGTACACGACATGTACATTAAATAAACATGGTGTGTAATTTTCTCTTTAATTGATTATTTAGAGCATGGTCTCATCTCATCTGCTGAAATAACATCTTGTAACCTTGCTTCATCTAGGAGTGACATGGTGTGATGATCAATGTTGGAGCCACTGTTTTTCTTTCCAAGGATCCATCCAAACTCAAATGGGTGCATTGGAATCCTACTGTTGAGTTAATCCTTCTTCTTGATCCTCTCTCTCTGATTGACCTTCTATTGTGGGATTTCCAAGGTTGAACATTTTAACCCTTTATGTAGATCAATTAAGATATAGGCGAATTCAAGGGCTGACGTTCATGATTATTATTCACATAATAACAACATATGTGTATTTTTCCTTTTTATTGTCATTGGATTATATATGTTTAAAGTGAAAATAACTATGTTTTGGGATTTATGTGTTTTCGATTTTTGACCCATTATCTACCTACAATGGTTGAATTGATTGAAATGGGGTTGTAAAATTTGTGTAAGGTTTTATTCCATGTTTACAGGAAACCCCATGGGTGTGTTTTCCCTATTTGACTGTTTATGGATGTTTGGCCCAGGTTGGCTATGAGGCATACCTTATTTCCATGCCTTTAATTGTGTAGGATGGAGTTTGAATAATTATATAAGATGTATGTGATTCACATTGTTTATTTCTGACCAAGGGGAATTGACTACGATATCATCCTAATGAAGGGTAATTTATGAGTACTTTTTATTATGTTGACCTAGAGGTATTGACTATGAGAGATACAGTGTTTTCATAGACTAGATGGGTTAGATTGTGAGAGATACCCATATGGTCATTATTAAATGGATGTTGGGCCGTACAAAATTTACTATGAGAGATTCTAGGTGTTCATTATAATTTATAGTTGATAATAATACCCAGGGGTATTGACCATTAAAGCTTCCTTGGTCATTGTTGTGGATGATTAGTTCTATGTAGGACCAAAGAGGTATGTTTGTGTGAAATTTCCCAGAGGGTCAATGTATATTGAATTGATGTTATGTTTAACTAGAGGGCATAGACTTTGAGAATATTCCTAGAGGGTTGATTTATAATGTTGGGTGAATGTAACGAGTCTGGTAAGCCAATGTGCAAGCTTGGAATCAGTCATACTTGTTTGTTAGGTGGTCTTTTGAGACATCTATTTTTCTATTACACTAGGGGTTCTGAGCATAGTAAGGATCAAAATATTACATTATTAAATGTATTGAATAATTTATAAAAGTATATAAATGTAATTGAAAAAATTAGGATTGTTTTCATTTGAGTAATTTCTAGTTTATGGTTTCTTTTCTGCATATTACCTACTATATATATTCATTGACTGTTTAGCATAGATCTTTTGGTGGATTCTTACTGCGAATCATCTCACATCGTATTTGGGTCATTCTTTGTCACCCAAAAAGAATATATAGTTGCAAAAATAGATTAGGGAAAGATCCCCTCTTCATTAGGTACTTGATTGCTATTGGAGTTAGAGAGAAAGGGACCAATATTAGGCTACTGATGGTGTGAGAGTTTACTACTTTTCTATACATTGGTTTTAGTATTATATTTCCAGCATTGTGACTTATTTGGATTCTTTCCTAGAATATGTCACATGAATAATTTATAAATATACACAAGATGCTTATTTTCCATTAGTTTTCAACTATTTACCTCTGTTTTGTGGTATTACTACTTCTCCAACCATTTTACTATTAATTATTCCACTGTGTATACTCTTAGAATGTGTTAAAATTTTCCCCATTATCATACCTCGGACCTTGCTACAATTATGTAGCTTCTAACATTTTCGGAAATGCGCTTGAGATCATGTGACCAACTAGGTACATGGCACCTTTGGGTGGCACCCAGAACGGGGACATTACATACATAATGCAATGAAAATGAATATAAAACATATATTCTATTGAAATAACCATTCTAGAACAAAATAAGTTTTAATTTAGTAGATATATTATATAATTTAAAATTCATAAATTATGTGGAAAGTATAGTAATTAATAATTAAACTATAACATAAAACCCCTAATGTATAGGTAAATCTTGATTCATTACCCCATGAATGTAATAACATCAAAATAAATATTAAATAATATGAAAATAATTATATTAAATATGGAAAAAATATTTCATGTATATATATATATATAATGAAAATATATATATATAATTACATATATCCCAAAGAAGTTAATTCGAGATTACAATTCCATTCCAATTTGATTAATTAATAATCAATATCCTTAAAATGAAATAATTTGAGTGAATTAATTATATAATTTTTTAAATATGGATACATGTTATAAAAAGTGATTTAATAAGTATATAATGCTTGTAAACATAAATATTTCCATAACATCATATTATGTCCCAACAAAGAATAATTGAGACAAAGAACACTTCTGATGGATTTTTTTTGGATAAAATGTCATTAGAAGCTTGAAAGTAGTAAAATTATAAATAAAATTTCATTAAATAATTAAGTATATTAAATTATATCCATGTTAGTATATATACATATTATAAATAATATATTTGTACACAACATCTAATCATGTGTTTGGATAAATAAACTGAGATGAATCCCTTATCATATTTCTAAAATTATTCATATGTTATAGAATTTTTTATATATAATTATAATATATTTTTTTGAATATAATATCATATTTGATCCACTAATAAAATCTCAAAACCCATTTATGAATATCATTTATTTAATGTACTCATTTTGGTTTTTAACTGCTTTGTTTTTAATAAATGATTCATTTTAGAAGTTACAATATTTTCACATAGTTTTTAATAAATTTTTTATGTATTATAAAATTATAACATTTCAAGGATATAGTAGTAGAAATATAGAAGGGAACTATAGCAGGAATTTGGTTACTACAGAATTGTAGCAGTAGTGACAATGTAGCGGCAGAGGCACTGTATCAGGAACTGTAGCAGTGGAGATACATTAGCATTTTCTATAGTAGCATGGGATACTATAGTAGTACTACTCACTGAATGTCCCTTTGAGCCAAAAATGTTCTTTCAAGCCCTGTATTTAGGACACTTGGCCTTGGACTTTGAGACTATAAAATTGGCCTCTCTCAACCCAAACAAAAAATGGGGTCTTTTATTTTATAATAAAATTAGGCTTCATCCCAACCTTAAAAAACCATATCAAAAATTATAATCATCATATAAAAACATATATATTAATTATATAAATATTTTTAAAAATTCATATTATGCATTGATGAAAAATGAATTTCCTTACATTCTGGAGATGGTAAACCCTATAAAAAATGATTGATGTTTCCATTTTTTTTGAAATAATGAAAGAGAGGTCTAGAAAAATTAACCAATTGTGAATCATTAATATTTCATATATATATATTATATGTTATGTAAATTTATCCATTTATTACAATTTATAACTTAAATGAAAAAAAATCACATTTCCCTATGGATGTGGTTGTCAACTTATACAAATGAGAAACATTATTGCTTGAAAATGGATTGGAATGGATGAAGGTACATATTATATAATAATTACCTAATAATAATAATATATTCAATATCATGTATAATCATTCAAACCATCCAAATAACAAAAAATTAATGGTAGTGATGGATAATTATTTTTATCACTATATGGAATCAGTAGTCCACATGTATGAATGTGAATTTCATTCATATACCATTTATTGATAAGGTTTTGTAAATGTATTTACTTCATAATAAAAACATCTCTATATATTGGAAATAATTTATTAATAATAATTTGATGTATAAACATGTCCTAATACATTTTAATAAGTGATACAATTGAATATTCTTGTTTAAGATTATAAAAATTTCATTGAGTAACATCATTTTGTGTAGCCATTATACATTTATGTATTTGATATAAGCAATGAAAAATTATATATGGTGATTTGGGGGATTCTAGGAAGTCAATTTGAAACTCTTCATGGATATAACATATCATTACATTATTATAGGTACATTTTAACACATGATTTGGTAACCTTTTGTTTAGGGATTCTAACATATTGATGCAAGTGACATTGGAAAATTAATGTAGATTTACTTATTAATAATTGTTAAAAACTAGTTAGGTTTAAACATGCAGTTTGTCTTAGGAAATCCTACATGTTATTTTAATAATTATGTAACAGAGAGTGTATAATAAAACAATTATGACATCAGTAAAATTGATTTGTTTTCTCCATGGCATATTAAAATTAAATGAAAATTATATCATAATTAGAATATGAAATTAATTAAATTACATGTCAATGTGGATGTACATACGCAATATAAAAGAAGACATGTTCATAATATAACATATGTCTCAATAAAAGCAAAATGAGAAACAATTTGATTACATATTTGGTAATATATTAACTATACACCACTTGATGGAATGGTCTTAAAATGTATATGTGAATAAAAAAATTCATAGAAAATTAATAGTAAAAAACATTCCATTAAATTAGAATATAAATGAAATATGTTGTCAATATCGAATATGTCCTTCTAATGTAATAAAAGTGAAATTTAAATCCCTTATAACAATATTAATATTTTAAATCCTAATCCGTGAAATAGAAGAACAGAAAATGAAACATTAAACATCATCAAATTATTTAGATTCATGATATCACAATTTATTGGGACTCTATGTAGACTACACAAATTAATCAAGAAGATAATTTACATATGACTTTGATAAAATAAGACATACTATAAATCCTTTACCTAATGTTCTAAAATATTTCAAAAACGTTCTAACCATATTTTTAATAATTATATTTTTATTATCAATAAAATTTAAAAATTGGAATGATATATTTTACACCATATATAATTTATTTTTTACCATTTATTTCCTATTTAATAAAATTCATTATTGAAATCATGTTTTTGGAAATAACTACATTATTTTCACATATGATTTGATTTTTTATATTTGGTCCTCTAACAATGATAATTAATCCATAATCTCTTGAAAAATAAATATGGGATAATAAACATATTTATAAATAAAATATACATTGAACTCAAATCATTCCAAATGGTTTTTAGAATTTAAATATGTTGTGATCATTTAGAATATTGGTAGTACGTACCCATGAGTAATGCTTCATTACACAATGATATTTTTGGGTAGGTGAAATGTTATTTTTCATCTTTAATGAGGAAAAAAATCAATTTATTTAATTTAAAATAGTTATTCATATTATCCATGAGGTTTGGTGATAGAATTAGAGAATCCCATTTCTATGTGATGGCCATATCCCACTTGTACATAATCCATGTTGTCCTCATTCTGTGTCTGAAAAGGTGAGAAAGAAAATTATATATTACATTTTCATAAATATAAAATATATTGAAAATCATAATTATTTCATGTATACCACGTCTTTATTATAATCTATCAGAAGTGTTAGTAAAAAATGAATCCCATCACTTCGCAAGATGGTTGTCCTCCATATTCCGGAGTGACATTATCCTATCCTCCATGTAATAGTAAATAAATAAATAAATAAATAAATAAATAAATAAATAAATAAATATTAAAATAACACCATAGTTATAATTATAATATAAATATCATAATTTTTTTATTAATAATTATATCCAACAATGATATGTGTTATTGTAAAAATAAATTACATCTATTCAATAAGCGGTATGCCTCCATAGAGATGAATGATGATTTTGTAACCCATTTTTTTGAAGTGGGGATTGTTATATGAAATTATCATAGAATTAAATCATATAATTATATATAATATAATACATTTATAATATCCGGATTTTTTGATAATAATTTTTCGACGTTGGTGAAGAAATAAAAAAATCCAGTTGATGGAATTTGCCTCGTTAGGTGTATATTTTTTAGGATTACAAGAAAATATTTTATTGTATAGATTTATTATAAAATTAATTATTTTTGGATGAGAAGAGGAAAATTTATATGGTATTTGGGTTCGTTGTGGTCAATATAAATGGGTTTTTAGGGTGTAAATAACAGTTGAGAGGTGGTGTCTTTTTTATGTGACTAAGTGGGACACTTGTAATTTTTTCAAATATAAAATATTTACTCTCATTTTCATAATTCAAAATTGATCCAAAAAGGATAATTATGGAGGCTGATACATTATATTATAAAATTATTTCCATAAAATATTTTTTTGAACTTTTTTAGTTAATCTTAACACTTATGGTTTTATCTTAAACCCTAGTAAAACCATTATTACCATTTATGTGGATTTTTTTTACATTTTTCACAATTAATAATTTTAATAAATTAAATGTTATTTATTAAATAATAAAAATTATAGTTAATAAAATTTCTTAATATATTTTTTCTTTTTAAATTCCCTTAAGTGGGATGATTTAGTTTAATAATAATATGTTAAATGAGAGAAGAAAAATGATTTTGAAGAATAAATAGCTGAAAAGATTACAATGTTATTATATCAAAATTAAATATGGAATGAACTAAAATTAAATGACTTGTATTAAAATATATATTATTAGATAAATTTTAATTTAATATAAATTTATTATTGGACATAAATTTTTATTTAATTCAAATGAGATGAATGTTTTCAATTAATATTCATTATTTTCACTATTAATCAAAAACATAATTTTTTCAGAAAATTATAAATATATCACCGTATGAAAATCATGAAACTATTTTTATGTAATTAATATTATACTTTCACATAAAATATATAAATTTTTAAAATATTATTTTTATAATAAGTTAATAAAATGGTGAGTGAAATGTTTTTTTTGTAAAATACTATTTTGTTTCTAAAATTTAATTTATTCTTATATATTTTATAGTAATCAGATAATAGTAAAGATAAGATATCGATTAATTATATACTATATTAATTTCATTAAAATAATTCAGAAAAATATTACTATTTAATTAAATGTAGGAAAATGTTATTGTTTGCATAAAAATAATTTTTATGACAAATCATTCAATTATTTTCAAATTTTTATTATTTTCCACTTTACTTAGTTATATATATATATATATATTTAATGCAACAAGGAGGTTCTTAAGATGTGAATGAATGTAAATAATTCCTACTAATGTTAAAATGATATAAATATCAAAATCTATCAAATAATGGAACTAAAAATTATAAATAACTCATTTTACACACTATAATATTAAAAATTCGTAGAGTATAGATGTTAATCAATCCAGTGTACAAATGAGAAAGTAAATGGTGATTATTGGCAATAATATCCTCTTATGGCCAAATTGAAACGCAAATATAAGGTGATCATTCCTCTCAAACATAGTTCAAATAAAAATATGGGAATGTTAATATAATTATACACTATAGAACATCTATTCAATTATTTGGTTATGTTTTACCCACTCATTAAATAAAATGAACTTGAAAATAGTGTCATATTACCACCACAATTATTTTTTTAAATTGTGGTGAAAACCACAATTGGTAGGATGACCACATCTCATGATTATTTATCTAATCAAATAGAGGTGTGTGGTAGTGTGATTCTTTAAAATATTTTGATTATTCGTATATATGAACATAGTTTTATTTTTGATATTTTATGTCTCTCTCTATATATAGATCAAATAAATATCCATGGTTTAAATTTCACATTTGATATTTTAAATCAACCAATAATAATCATCTAGTATGAGGTTGTTGGTGAACATTTAATGCAAATTACATATATTATATGGATTTTATTGGCTATTTGTTAGGGTTATTTTTGGAAAATGGGTTTAGAGGGAATAAAAATAAATGATAAAATTATTTTTTGGTTTTTTTATAATGGATTTAAAAAATAAGAAACACAATATTTCATGATTATTTATGTTGAGTATTCATTAGATCTTCTACTAGGGTATTCATAAATTTTAATTATTCCTTATTGAATGACCCTCACAGGGTTGGAGGAATAAATGAATAGACTATATTATAATCATTATAAGGGGTTCGTATTCAATAATGTGTCACCATGAGTTTCACCTGTCCATTTTAATTATATTATAGATTGATCAGAGAATCTTTCAATGGATTTTCAAGAATCCAAAGTATCACAATAAATTAGAATTATCATATCCATTATACATGTATTTTTTTATTGGAAAAATATGAATAAATAAATTATTTCAATATATTAGAATTTTTTTCTTGACATCATAATTTGAGCGTCAAATTTGATTCCATGTAAAATACAACCTATTTGTAGGGGTTTGGGTATTAGGAATTTTCTAGTAATCAATTTTTACCTGAAAATATAGAAATAATATTCATTGATTTAAGGACCAATTTATTAATATATTATCATGATTAGTTTTTTTGTAGTCTTAATATATGAAATTATTATATATCCCCTTATATAGGAAAAGAAGTATGTTCGTACGACAATTTATTTCAAGACCATGAAGAATGCTATGTTTTATGAAAAATTAAACATGTTCGAAATATTTATAAAAAAACTATTCATCATCATCATATATAATTTTAAGGGGGGGGATAATTTTATTATTAAATGAAGGATGCTATTGATCAATGTCCTAGACTCAAAAAATTAACCAAGATCATTATAAATATCCTTGTAGAACCATAATGTGAAAGGATTTTCTATTTTAGAAATGAACATCCTTAGAATACAATGAAATCAAACAACATTATGTGTGTAAAGTCTTCCTAGATCATAAATAATGGGGAAACACATGATTGATAAATAATTTTATTTCTTCATCAATCAATTTACCATCACTCAAAGGACATCATTCCTAGGGGTTTTCTTGGGTAATATTATCAAAAAACCCATCAAGACATCATCCCATTGCCACTCTAGAATGGGGAAAGGTTGTAGAAGCCTAACTTCCCATGATTCTTGGATTTTGGCTACAAAAAATTAAAACATCTCACCACAATTATATTACCTCGTTCATCATTTTGGACCACTAGTAAAATCTACAGTTATCACGATTGATCTTTGTCAAACTATGGTTTCAAAAACATCTAGTTGCTTAAAAGTATTTAATCTCTTCCCCACGAAAGTGAATATTAACTAAAAATAGTCTATAAAAAAGAAAATATTTATGACATCTAAGAGACCACCCTAACGTTTTCTCTCAGAACTATGACCTATGGATCATATAGATTCTCGAACATGATCTGGTCCAAACGCACAGTCATAATTGTTGATAATGTCTTAGATACTTATCCAAGAGACTCTTGAAAATAGAAATAAATGTATGAAAAGAGGAACATTATCCACAACTAATCACAAGGAAGCTACACTACCTCTTCAAATGTTTTATAGATCAACTCATTGAAATTTCTATTTCATTTACCGGGGTATATTTCAAATCGGTATGGAAATTCTAGTGATTATCTACAAAACTACTCTTATTAATGTTTTTATTCCACTGAATGTAGATATTAATGAGTCTCCTATGGTTTGTGTATAAGATAAACCACTCCCACATGAGATAATTCTTCAATCATCTTGGGGAATATACCACTTCTATTAACTCTGCTTTATGAGTAATCTAATTACTCATATGTAGTCTAAAATATATGGAGCCATAAGTAACTAAACTATCCACCTACATCAGGACATATCTGTTCCCAACTATTGATGAATTATATTAAATGATATAAGCTTTATATAACAAAATTAAATATTGTATTTTTTTTGAGGTTATCCTACCATTAATTTCCTCAAAATCTCACTCATATAAATCTAAGAAAATAATCATCATTGTATTCCTGGTTAGCCAAAACACCGATGGTACAAAATGTGATATGTAACATATTAAATCACTAATAATATCATTGTAATTATAGAATGTTCTGAATATAGAGGACCTTCTAGTGATACCCCCTATAATACATCTGGGACAATCTTTAGGTCCACTAACACTCCCTCCTCTGATATGAAATAACCGTTGAAATGAATTCATTCAATATAGAAATTATATTTGTATTACTTGGAATAATTACTATGATCATTCAATGTAATCATGTTATTTTCATGTGGTCTAGAATAATCTTCTACTGACTAGAAGTGTACTAAGACGTCATCTACAAAAACAACAAAAAACTGATATAGAAAAAGTTGAACAACCATATTCATCAATGCCATGAATAAAATTGATGAATTTTTCAAACCAAATAGAATACTTACAAACTCATACAAGCCTTACCAATTCTGAAATGTATTTTGAGTTTTTCCTAATGGTTCCACCATCAACAAATGGTATCCGTATCGCAGGTTGATCATAATGACAATCTCATAATCTCCCAGCTGATCGAATCTATTGACAAATCATGAAATAAGATACTAGGATTTCACCATCATCAGGTACAATATCCGATAATACAAATAAAATTTCAACTCCCAATGATATAAGAGATATATTCTATATAGAAGCATATAGACAAGATTTTCTCCCAACACAAACATGATTATAGACATGACCTCTATATCAAGTAGTAATGTATAGATTTAATTAATAAATATATACTAAAATCATCTACAACTAGAGAAAAATTAATCTTTCCGCATTATTCCATCATCTAGATAATGTCTAGTTAACTAAGCCATGAGACAATCCAATATTCACTTAATTTCTCCTGTATTAAATATACTAAAAAAGAAACTCTCCATAGTGAGATAACATTTATCATTATAGAGATTGAATTATAACTATAATTGCGAAAAAATATATATGATCCTAATATATAACTAACCAATAAACACCAATAATTGAATAAAGAACTCCATTTCAAGCATTAATGATTACAAAAAAGATTCGGTAGCAAAAAATATCAAGAGAACATGGCTTGCAATGTTTGATATTTTTTGGGTGCACTCCTAATGGTGTTTCTATGTTCAAAAAACCATCCATTATATCCTTATAAATTCCCAAAACATTTGTGAAAGGAGAATATATAAAAGTAATATTATGATCATATATAAAAAAACCCACAATAATGGTCAGATGATATAAGAATCATTACTATAATGATAGATTTCCATAAATTAACAACAATTGGAGTAGACTGTATAATTTGCAGTAGCATAGAGCCTTTACCCAAGCCTCCATACTGACTCACCTATGATATTCCCTCTTCCTAGTATGACCATTTCTACAAAAGGGTCCCACGTCACCTCTCTCAACTAGAATGTCATGGTAAACTCAAGCTACATATATAATGTCGAGTAATTATGTCCTTACCAAAATCATGTCCCTATCATGATCCCCTACCACTTATATGCTATTTAATACCCATAAAACCATATATATATATGGACTGATCTACTGAATTCCTGATAGTAACAAGTAGGTTATGAATGCTGAGGATATTTAAAATCATATTTCCACACAAATTTCACTACAACTAACCACAATCCAGAGGTAGCATCGAATTCCATAAAATATTATCTTGTAATTCCCTTAAAAATAAACTATCATAATGATGATTCCTTCCACATGAAGAAGAATGAATAGTTTTCCATTATAAAAAATCATTCTATTACATGAGGATTTTCTTTTATTACCTTCCGTGATGAGAGATTAATTTATATCATCTACAAAACTAATCTGATAGAATATGTTCACATTTGACATTATCTCAGAGAGAAGAGTATCATAAAAATAATCACCCTAGGGATCTCATAATCTTCCACATATGGGAAAAATTGTCTCTAGTATGTGAAATTATCAGTGTAGTCCAACACTGACATTACTTCCTTTTGAATTTTAATGACCTCACTATCCTTCTCATCCATAAAAATATCTAGATAGTTGTTTATAAGAAATATTATCTTGATATCCTTCGAAGATAAATACATCAATCCTTACTCATCCATAATGTCCCACCAATTCTTTTATACTCCAAGAAGAATATAATTATCAATCACCACCCTCTTAATTTTTGGTTTAATAATATTCTTAATTATATACTAGATTGACTTATTCTTGAATACTAATTCAGTGGGGCCTCTCTCTCTAGGGATCATATGCTGATGTTGTAGATAAAACACTCTCATCAGCCTAGAAATTAAAGGAATAATATGAAGAGTATCACATTTAAACGTTCTTATGACCCTTATGAACAATAATGATATTTGGGTCATCTACATTAAGAGCATGTTGATTTCAAATATCCTGAATCTCAAATGATTGATGACGAGGACGAATTTTCACTACCCAGAAAACTGACACCTTATAACACAATCTATCAACAAGGTCTACCTTAATAGATGAAAAAGACAGAGAACCACTAACTATTGGTCTCTTGAAACATACCAAAAATGGTTCTCAGAATGGCATAAAAGATCATTTATTTCATTTCACTTAACATATTGTACCCAAATCTCTTATCACAATTCAACTAGAATGTGTATATCAATTGGAATAAAAATGTCCCAATCCTGAACAATGAATGTCAAAATATATCAAAATTTTCTAATTATGATGAATGCATACACATCTTGCACCATACTGGTATGTGATTGTATTATCATGAATTAATAATATCATAACACTATAACACCACATAACCTGTGAGTCACAAAAGGTGAAACAACAACAAATATAATAACTGGACGTCATAAACAAAAATCCATCTGTGGGTACTCATATTTTACCTCATACATGGGTAATCTACTAAAATTCAAAATATCAGTCACAATTTGTGAAGCATCCATGTCTCCTTTAAACTATTCCGAAATATTATTGAAATATAATTAAATCCTAGTGTGATCTGATACAACTATGTAACATATGATGATCCAAAAAAATCACATGTAGCTAGAAAGGATTGGTAACATGACCAAGAAGTTTTCCTCCCATTATTCTAGAGGTTTTCATCTAGTAGAATTTTTGTGATAAGTTTAGTGGGGAGACTATATTATCTAGATATAGAGATTAAAAAATTATAAAAAATAAAAATATTTTAATTATTTAATATAATTATTCATAAAAAATGAATTTCATATAATGTCATGAAAAAGTAACAAACAAAATTGCTGAATTATTTAATAAATAAAAACAATATAATTTAATTATGAGTGGGAATATAACTAAATGTAAATCTAGATGCAATAAAAATAAATGAATTTCATACTCAGATAAATTCTCAAAATTTACCAGTCCCTAATCCCATGTGCGTCCCATATCCAAACTACGACCTATAAAGAATGAAATAATCTATTGCAAGGTCTTTTCCCTAGTCTAAAACTATGTAAATATAATATTTTAATGAACCAAATGAATTCCCAAAAATGATGTGAGTCTAATTTAGTAGGTGAAAACCATTGTGTCTAATCATTGAAAATATGATAATATGTGTATGAAATAATGAAATAAACAAGTGTATTAATTAGTTAAATAATTAAATGAATGCCACATTAATGTGTTTCAGTGGCATGCTATAATTTCTTTAATCGGGTCTCCTAACCAGGAAAACCAATAAATAATAACAAATGTATATAAATGAAAAAATATTTAAAAACCCAATAAATAATAATTTCATCAAAAAAATGTGCCAATCCCAGTATATCATCATTTCAGTAAGCCCCAAGGCATATCTTGGTATATAAGGATTTGTACTTATCTAAGGGCCTATAAGGGTATATTGTTATCATATTATTTATAATTGCATATCCCGTTATATAATAATTAGGGTATTTTTTCAGGCCTTGCAAGGTATTTAATCGTTGAATCATTTCTCAAGGACTATACTAGTATATTTGCATCAAAACATTTCTTAGGGACAATGTAACAAACCATCCTGGGATCCCATGAATCCTTTCTTCCGAACTGACCCATCAAACACCCGAAGCGTGTTCCCGATCCCCATGGGTTGGATACAAGAACTCGAGAATGGAATGAAAATACAAGGTAATGATTTCAGCCAACCTGTACAAAACACAAGTAATTGATATTACAAAATTATGAAATTACACTTTACAGAATATAAATATATTCTATTACTGTTAGAAAGATAGTAGAAAAAAACGACTGTAAGGGTATCCAAAACACTAAGAGACAATTCCCACTATAAATGGACCAAAAAATAGCTACTCCATGTGATGGAATAGATGCACTACCACCATCTCACCCCCATTTACCCAGCATAGCTGACATGAATCCTCACCGCCTCAATGTGGTGCCTTGAATATTTTTCATTTGAAGACATATAAATGACTATGCACCATCGAATAGGTGTGTGTGGTGTGAGATAATATGATCAATAGAATCCCACAAGGGTTTTCCGTAATAATTAATTATATAAAATTTACTATAATATCATTTTAAATAAATCATGTCATGATTGGTAGTAAACCAGTTTTATATAAAACTTGTTTAAAATTTCCCCTTTGTCACTGTTATATATCAAAAGAAGGTATATCAGTTCAAATCACATTTTTACATAACATATTTGATAAGAATAAACCTATAAATTTAGGATAATATAGAAAAAATTGATACAGTACAAAACAAATGTATTAGAATTGGCATTACAACCCCAATAAATACAATAGGTCTGGTTGTAAACTAGTCCTACAAATTAATCAATGAATAGTGCACTATAGTACATGATTCCAATTATCTACACTACAATACTTGGGAGAGACCACATAATTTGAAACCCTGATATAATATATGTACATTGAGAAATTAATAAACACTCTAGGAAAAGAATAACACTGTAAAAATTGAACCCCCACATTGGATGATGGCCTCAAGCAAATGATTCAACCTTCTACCCGAGGTGACCCATGTGCTAATTTTCACAATCTTTTTATTGTTTAGAAATTCATTTAATTTTTTTTGAAATACAAATTGAATGATTTGAAAATACCCTATTATAGTACATTTATCATAAACTATGGAACCCCACATTTATTCAAAATCTCATTCCAACACACACAAAAAATAATTCTAATTTTATACCAATTTATTTATAAACAAAGTTTTATGAATGGAACAACATATATTATCTAAGAGATTCTATAGATAGAACAAACTACTTAAAACCGTGTGTTTTACACATCCAAAACATGATCCACCATCAATAGAAAACCAAATATATCAATGGATACCCTATAATACAATCCACATCTCATGATTTATTCAATTTTGAAATTTAGGGGTAAATATGGAAGAGAAAACACCACATACCTAAAGAAAAAATGAATGCAATACCAATCCAACAAAGAAACAACCTCCAGAATTAGATCAAACTATGTATCATTAAGGAATACAAGAAGAAACACCAATTTAGATAAATATACCTGATAATGAATCTATAGGGATTTTGTTGGAGTTGGTGGCCTAAAACCAACCACATTGTACTTTATTCATTAAAAATACCTTACCACATTTTGATTTTTCTTCAACATAATGATGCATGTGATAATGTTTTATGGAAAGCTGTTACATTAAAGGGTCATAGCATATCCCTGCTATGATGAGAACCCAAAAGTTCCATAACACTATTCTTGAATATATGTTCTATGACCAGATGATGTTATTTTAGGGACACAAATAATACATTCCATTAGGGGTGATGACTCATAAAACATTGAGGCTCCTTCTCATGGTGTGCCCCTTGGTAATATCCAAGAGGATATTATGAGAATGAGACCCACCAGTAGGAAATACACATTTCATAGTTTCATTGGATGTTCCTATATTCGAACTTGTGTATTGGTCCTCATAAATTATGATTATTTTTAATGGATATTACAACTCATGCACTTAGATGAATTGATGAAAACTGTGATGACACACTGTTCGTAGGGAGGTAGGATATGTTGGGTTTGTCACAAGTAATACTGCATTAATAGATAATGTGAGAAAGGATTCTTTTATTCTATTACATAAAAGAAGAAGATATTTCTAGGCCTTTCATGGAAATGATATAGCCTAAATAAATCCATGGCCAGGGTTTGGTATTGGGGAGTTCAATTCCAGAATGTCAAAGAAAGAATAATCGAGAACATGGGTTGATGGAACATGCATGCAACCTGCTTGATTCAAGATATCGTGACAAAGGGAATATATTACACAGTAAGCATTCCTTTGATTTGACATGTCAATGAAGTGTCAACTTCTTTCTCTTTGGTGACTTGACCCATTTCTATATAGTAATCTTGGAATTTAGGCAAGCCTGCATAATGCCAACGAGAAAGAAGACTAGATGGTCACACACTAAGTGTTCCCATGTATCTCTGGTTAATATTAATTTAACAAGTTAAATAAATATTATTCCCCGCTATTGTTTAATAATTATTTAAGTATTCTTGATCACATTTATTTCAACACTAGTTATTAAAGAGAATATATTGTGGCGGAAATAATATATATATATATTTTTTAGAGAGTAATGCAATTACAATTATTTAAGAAATAAATTTCCATTACTCAAGGTATAATAAATGTGGTGGAGGAAATAAAGAAAAATGGAAAATAAAAGTACACGATGTGTATATTGAATATAAACGCTAGGTAGTTTTATGGAAAATGTGTACACACCGTGTATTAATGATTATATGGCATGCAGTTTTTTCTATCGCGATTTTAAGTAAATAATAGAATTGTATTAAATGATATATATTATTATCACCGTGGGTGCACGTCATGGAATTAGTCATTCGACATGTGGGGTTTCATTAAGAGTTAATGAAATAAATAAAACGCGTAATGCATTTATTTATTATCATAATGCTATAACCTCAAACCAGATTATATATATCTTCACAACCCCAACAGTTTTCCCCAATGGTTATGCACAATAATTATGGATATTTCTCTAAGGCCAAAAGAACTCCTTCCTCCAAGAACACTCTCAAGGCCTAGAGAGATCATCATCCAATGAATCAGGGAGATCTAAGGCGGATAGAACAAGAAAATCCCTATCCATGCTAGTACTCAGAGATTCCTTTGGTGATGTCAAGAGATACATGGAGAACGTGTGTATCACCTCTAGAGGAATCCTATACTTGGATTATACGACGCAATGACAGATCACATCAGATCCTGACCAGAGACATCAATGAAGAAATTATCCCATAAAGGTAATTATTTTCAATTAATTAAATTAATTTTAACCAACATATGATGATCACCCATTGTGGTTTTGGGACACCCTCTTTTGTTTTTCATTATTCATTCTATTATGAAGATATGTCATTTTACATCGTGAAAAATCATGGATTGATCATTGTTAACGCTAAAATAAAAGTTAGTAAAACCCACCAACACACTTCCACTATGCCCAGAGTACATATACATGGCATGTACTCAGAATGTTTCCTATGTACGTCTACACGCCAAGTACCTGGGCATGTATATCAGATGGACGTTGAAGAAAAGTACACACTGTGTAGTCAGAACTAGACACCGTGTACTCACCCAAATTACACAGATTTATTAAAATTTATTATTATATTATACAAACACTTGATACATGTACCATAGTACATGAATAAATCTGAGGCACACCACTTGATGGGTGTTATATATAAATATGTATTTAATTTAACATCTCCCCAATGAATGGAAATTCACTAGGTTGCCTCCAAGGTACTAGATACATACAAGGATAATTCTAAATGAATTTTTTTGTTTAAAATTATGATGGATGTGAATCTCATTGAAATTCAAGAAAATGTTTTAAGATAAAACGATTGATTAATTAAAGATAATTAATTGATTCGAGCATGATTTATCTTAAACAAAAATGATTAATGAATTGAATGCTGGTATTATTTATGCGTAAATATCGTTTCATGTATGGATGATCATGAGCTAGACCAAGACCTTTTTATGTGAATGGTTTCTTTTAATTTATTTATTTAAATTAAATTTGATGGCATGCGAGCCTTCTCCTCAAAATGTAGGGATTGCGCGCCAAAGGATTATTTTATGTAAACTCCCTTTTTACCCCTCACATGCATGTGAGATAATTGCATATGTAATGGATGGAGCTCCCAAGGTAGTGGTGGAAGCTAATGTTACGAGCCATGGACAAACCAATTCATGGAGATACAATTGTGGACAGGTGGAAAGATGTAAACATGAACCCCAAATGTTCGAGGTGTTTCTCTCTAGGTCTTGGGTTATTTTATAAACCACTAGAAAAACTATCCAATAGAACAATTTCATGATCATACCATTTAATTTATTTACGTTAGTTTCATGGTTTATTTAATGTGGGTGTGTTGTCATGATCACATAATTAAGGAATTAAACAAGAATGCAAGATGGAACTCAAATAAAATCAGATTATATGTAAATATTATCCTCAACATGGTTAATCCCTAGAGTATATCCCACTTAATATTAAATAGAATGCAATAAAAGATAATAAATTGGAAATTTTTGTATAAGGATAACATCCATCAAAGTAATATTAAGTCGGTATAGCCTTTCATAATCATGGTTAGAATCTAACAATAGTTCAATGTTCTTGACCAACACTATTTGGATTTCTTTCAATTATCGAGGAATTATAGTTCAAGGTTTTGGGTTGACTTGAATTTGTTCACATCAAGGGTTTACTTAAGTAGAAGGACATGGTGTGACCCAGAGTCAAAGGATGAGGAAATCCAAAACAAAAGGATTTCAGGATTGGGGAGTCCACTCAGCAGATTAAGGAGCTGTGAGTTAAAGCAGTTGGCATTTTGAAAGCCTACACAAAACCCTTCAACTTGGTTGACCAACCATAGTTTGGGTAATGCGAAGGGAAATATGGATACATTCCACTAGAATATGTAGGAAACATAATATTATGATGTTAATGGTGAGAACTATAGGATTTCAATAAAATAGTGGGATACTAATAAGTATTAATTTATTTATTTATCTCTATTTTTTAATAAAGTACTAAAACCTTTGCTCATCCTAATTTGTAGAAACTACAATAAAATTGTCATAAAAAATATCATTGAGAACCATACTTGAGAAGGAAAAACATCTCACTAAAACTAATTTCCAAGAGTGGCAGAGGAGTTTACGTATCATCATTTTCCAGGATAGAAAATTTTATGGGCTAGAAGAGCCAATTCCAGTTGTGCCTGGATAAGAGGCAAGTGATGAGGAACTATCTCTTTTTATGAAAAATATGGATGATGCCACATATGTCCAATGTATCATACTATCGACCATGTCTAATGAGATATTGAAGCAACATGAAAACATGGATGCGTATAGCATGATCTATCACCTTAAGGATCTCTTCCTAGAGAAGGCGAGACATGAGAGATACGAGATCTCCAATGATTTGTTTACAGCTATTCTTGGAGAGTCTTCACTAGCTGGGCCTCATGTAGTCAATATTATTGGGTACATTGAATGCTTGGACATATTTGGGATTATGTTCCTGGATGAGTTGCGTATAGATATCATCCTATCATCACTGCCCCAGACATTATCTAGCTTCATTGTCAATTATAACATGAGAAACAATGAGAAGAGTCTATCAGAACTTCTTACCTTAATTCTCCAGGAAGATACGAACATGGGGTGTGACAAACCTACTTTCCTTATGGTGAATATGAAAAGGAATGGCAATGAAAAGGGGCCAAAGCCTTATAAATGGTTAGAAGCCCCCGAGCACCGTCCTTCCAAGAAGTCGAAGATCCAGAGGTAGGGAATGGAATGAGAGGCAGTGTGTTTAGCATGTGGAAATCTAGGCCACTAGAAGTGGAACTACACCTAGAAGAATGGGGACTCTAAAGGTGTGTTCATTACCAAGTGTAATCTTTCTATTTCTACTCATTGGGTATTAGATACAGCTTGTGGGGCTGACATCTATATACAAATGGAGGAACCAAGTATATTTAGAATGATTACTAGAAGAGAGGTGGATCTTCGAGCTGCCAATGGTGCAAGGCTGCACGAATTGGCTATTGGCGATTACCACCTCTCATTGCCGACTGGGGAGATTTTGGTTTTATATAATTGTTATTATGTGACTAGTGTTACCAAGAATATAATATCTGTATCTTGTTTGGATATAGATGGATTTATTTTCTTGTTTGGAAATAAGGGATGTCTCTTTTATAATAACAACATATGTTAAGTTATGGAACATTTAAATAATGTTTTGTATGTATTATATTACGAAAACTATGAGTTGGAAATCGATAACGAAAAAAAATCACATGTCTCAAACATCACCTAGTTGTGGAATCACCGTCTGGGTTATGTAAATGAGAAACGCTTGACCAAGCTCTACCAAGATGGATATTTAGATTCTAAGGAGAAAAAACCAGATGATAGATATCACATCTGTTTACATGGTAAAATGACCAAGCCCCCTTTCGGTGGACACATTACAAAAAATGACTTATACAAAGTGAACATTATAGATAGATAATATATATGATTGTAAAAATGAGCAATTCCAACAAACAGTAACATTTATTGATATTGATTTTAAGTACCAACACTTATTTTTACTAATGAATATATGTATTGGTATTTATCATATAACACCAACATATATGTTTCCAATAGTTAAATCTATTGCTTTATCATACCAATACAAATATTTTTTTACCAACATTAGAATATATTATTAATAATAACTAATACCAACAAATATTCTATCATCAACAATATCTGTACCAATTAATCATTCAAGGATAATAACTAATTAAGATATAGAATTTTTTTATGTAGATTATTATTTTTATGACCAAATACAGTTTTCACATTTTGATGTTTTATAAAAAAATAGCTCATTAATAATGCTTATATTTTCTATTGTATTTAATTTAATAAACATTTAAATTCCTTTCATAAAATTTTAAAATCATTAAGATATTTTAATTAAATAAACATAATAAATAAAAACATGCTAATCAATAAAAAATAAACATAATTGAAACATAAGTAATTAATAATTGATAATATCATATTGATAATTTATTTTATATTATAAAACAAAAATACCAATTTTTATAAAAGTTTATATTCATTATATAAAAGTAAACTAATTAATCATTAATTAGTATTTACAAATTGATTTTTTATATAACATATTATTGAATATTATATTAATTTATTTTTATGAAATTAATAAATTTTCTATGCACATATATTTTTATAAAATAATAATTTATATATTATATTTATAAAAATAATGCATTATAAATTATACTTATAACTTTAAAATTTATATAATATATTATTATATATTTTAATTATTTTAATTTTAAAAATTAATCTATTGGGTACAATCCACACCCTGACCCAGTTGTGCCACAGTCACTCGAGTTAGGGTCTCAATCGCTCGAGTCGAGGTCTCGATTCCTGCTCGTTTCTAGGTCTCGATTCCTTCTCAGCTTCAATCACCATGCTTTCCTCGGATTTGTAGCTTCGCTTTAATTAACCAATGCACATATTGGATATGTTGTGTTCCCTAATTTTCATTTCTTGATTTTCCATTTGGATTCACCTCTATTATTCAATCCACCCACAAAATCCACCCTACACACAAGAAATGTCGTACTTTCCCCAATCATCAGGGTGGATGTTCCTGCGCCATAGTCTATTTTGGCTCCCCATAAGGTACCATGAAAGCACTAAACTCTCTGATTTCTTTTGATCAGTATCCACATCCCATGGATTAGGATTTGTTTGTTATTTGATTCATATCATAATATCATTATCAATTATGTAAGGGTTGCTCTACTTCCCCCCCTCTATCATCCCATCTTCTACTACACGATAGGGAATTTTTATTTAAGATCTTATTTTATTCAATTGCCATAAAAAATATGATGAATTAAATGAAAAATAAATATTAAATTTTCGTTTATTGAATTTTTTAGTTGAAAGTTTCTTGTATTAATTTCCATGTTAATCAATATTACAATCTATATTAAATTTTAATATGATTTAGCCAAAATATGTTTCTTTATTGTGTTCAATTTCTTGAAAATTGAATAATATATAGGAAATTCTTAATGAGTGTTATTGACCATAGCCTTTGATTTCAACATAGCCTTGGGAGTTCTTCCCAATAGTACTGACCCGACCAACTTCATTTTGAGTTAGATTCAAAGAGTGTTATTCACTATATCCATTGAGTTCATCCCAATAGTAGTGACCTGGCCAGGTTCATTTTGAGGTAGATTAAAAGAGGCATAGATATGATTAATTATTTTTATGAACCTGCTGTACAAAAACATAATCTAAATAAATTACAAGTTATTTCAAATCCAAATATTAATGATGGAATAGTGCATTCCTAGTGGAAAAACACAGATATGATTTATTGTTAGACGTTCTTAAGAATGATGGATGACCTAATATTTATTATCATAGATCCATAATGGATCACTACTCATGCATAACTAGCATAGAGGGGGTATTCATCATCAATATAGTTGTTATGTTGTACACCCTATATGATATTTCATTCAAGCTTGTGAATCTAAGCCACACTTATAACATAAATTGTTTTTCAACTATTGAATTAGGTTTTATATTCATATATAAATGTTACTATTTACAACTAAATTTTTATCCATATCCTTAAAACCCGATTCAAACATAGATGCTGAAGTTTAAACTGCACTAAATTCAGCAATTGAATTGGTTTTACATTGTAATAAATTGAATGAATACTTCAGTAGACTACAAAACATTTCATAATGAAGGGAAATGATATGACACCTCCCTTATTTATTCTTGATGGAAAAATAAGCCATCACACGAGGGAGAGATAAACATGGAATAAGTCAGTAGTGAAGAAGTAGATAATATCTAGAATATTTATGTCTTTCTTAAATAAGGAAACTTCAACCACTCCAATTTTATGCATTCATCTTTATCTTTTGTTTTGATTTTCTAAAAACCAGGAATATGTTTTTATCTTGTTAATTTAATATTTTCTTCTTTTTTCATTATTGAATTATTCGTGGTATTGTATTGATGTTAGTTCCTCTTCATAATGACTATACATGTTGTCTGCTTTAATAGAAAACAATCCTATTGTATTTTCCTTACTCAATATAAGAGGAAACAAAACTGGGCATCATATCTGTTACTCTGCTATTCCTTTGCATGATACTGGTGAGTCATTTATTATCTCAGATCCATAATGGATCACTACTGATGCATAACCATGATATATATGGTATTCATCACTATCTTAGATTATATGTTGTACATAACATATGATATTTCATTCAAACAAGTAAATCTTATCCACACAGACAACATACATGTTTTTCAGCTATTGAATTAGGTTTTCTATTCAAACATTGATGATATGGTTTAAAACTAAATTTGTAACTCTATCCATAATGCCTAATTTAATCATAGAAGCTAAAGATTACACTACACTAAATTCAGATATTGATTTAGTTTTAAATTTCACTGAATTGAATGAGTAGCCAATCAAATCGGCTGTAACGAAGGAAAATGATATGACACCTCCCTTATTTATTCATAAAGGAAAAAATGCCATCATGCGAGGGACAGATGAATATGGAATTAGTCAGTAGTGAATAAGTTGATAATATCCGGAAGCTTCCATGTCTTTCTTAAATCAAGAAACATTAACCACTCTCATTTTATGCATTCATCTCTCTCTTTTAGTTCGATTTTCTAAAAACCAGGAATCTGTTATGATCTTATTAGTTTAATTTTTTCATCATTTTTCTTTATTGAATTATTTGTGTTATTGTATTGATGTTTGGTTCTCTCCACATGAACCATATTTTGTGGCTGCTCTAATATAAAACAGGATCATTGTCTTCTCTTTCCTTAATATATGAGGCATCCAAAATGGGCTTCATATATATTAATCTATAGTTCTTTTGAATGACACTGGTGAGTCATTTCAACTGAACTGCGCTTCATATGGGGTGTGCATATGAATTAGGATTTTCATCCAGCTATTGAAATGATAGATTTACATGGTCCACCTTAGATGCATAGGTTTACATTACACTAATTTGGGGATATGGGTTTTCAATAGCTGAATGAAAAACTTAATTCAAAAGATGAATTGAATTGCAATAAATTCAATAACTATATCCTTCATTAAAACTAAGATTCTAAAATTTTTCATTCAAACATTAGCTGCTATGGTTTTTCATCTAAGCTATTGAATTTATTGTACACTAACACATTATATAAACGTAAATCGTATATGGTGTACATCATAGTATCTACATTTGAATGAAAAATATTAGGGGTTAATGATAGAGTTACATTGCACAAAATGGTTTTTAGAACACATTTGTTTTCTATCCTATATTTTTAACTCCATCCTTAATGCATAAGGGTTTTCATTGCACTAATTTTTTTTAAGCTATTGAATTTTTTTTCATTATCAATTGAAAAGTAGTTTTTTAAATTGAAAGGTTCTTTACTAGATTATAGAATTTAATACAGTGTTACTAGATTATAGAATTTTTAGTTATGTGTGATTCTTAATTTAAATTAGTGTTATTCTCAATGGTTTTTGGTCACAAGTTAGATAATCTTATTGTTATTTTCATATCATACAATGCTTTTTTAGTTTTTTGGTACTAGTTATCTTCTATAAATGTAGTCAGCAGTATTTGTTTTACAGTCATTTGTTCTTTTAGAGATTTTTCTATTGTTTTTCTCATTGATTATCATTTTTATCATGTGTTATAACAGTTGTGGTCACTGATTATATATTAATTTTTGGTTCATTGGATGCATTATATTTTGGTTGTAGTTAGATTATCTTCTAGTTGTTATTTCTACCTATTATATAATCCTGTTGTTGTTTTCATTGAGTGGTATTTTTGACCGTGAATTTATTGGCTTCTACCATGACTGATAAATTGACTCCACCCATAAATTGTGTCTCTCTATTAGTCAATTATAGGGGTCTCACTCTGCTAATAAATGATGTTTTTTGTTTAATTGATGCTGATAGGTGAAAACCACTTTCAACATAGTCATGGACTTGTGACTTCATGAAGGTTTCCAATATCAATTCATTCATTATGTATACAGTTTCTTGAAAGAGCAGTTAGGCCTATTTTATATGTCATTGGATCTTCAAAGTGTTTCTATGTTAAAAACTTTTCATAACCAAAAAAATCTTAATTTCAACTCAATTGCAGTGGAGTGATTATCATTTTTTTGTTTCAAATGTAGCCTAGTGGACCTGATGTTGGAGATGGACTGAATGTAGCGGCTGAAGGAGATTGTGGTTGTTTGGGACTCTTTGAAAGTCACTATCACAGTTAGCTGCATTGCATGTGCTGTATAATGGATTATTGCCACCCATGAAATGGAACCCAGATCGCATGGATGGGAGATGATTCTGGTTTCATTTAAAAAGAAGGAATCTCCCATGAGAATCTCACATAACAAAAATACAGGTAGTTGTTTCCTCCTCCCATGTATCATTTTTCACTATGCTGTAAAAAAATAATTTTGAAATGTGCAGAAACAAGTAAACTATATTAGACTAATCAACATTATTGTGGAGATCTTGTTAAAATTTTAGTGATTTATAACAGATCATGTAGTAAATTTATTGAATTTATTTGAAATTTATTATTATTTTTAAATGAACTCAGGTTTGACTAATTGATGATTTATATGAATCTTTTTGTTGCAGTGTGTGATAAGGGATGAACTGCTTCATTTGGGGATTTTCATATAGGAGTGGTTAAAAATGACAGTGAAAACTATCTCACAATTTCCTGCTTCCATCCACAAGTACATGTGCAAGAAATAGGACCTCAATCCAATGTAATGGGACTTGCTTGGTGATCCTCAACAGCAAAGACCATCTCAAAAGAGTCTACATCCACACACAAGTACAACTATAAGAAAAGGTACCTACAAGAAAGGGGGGACATAGAGACAATGCTTACATTCGCTGATCTCATTGTCAGTGTGAACAATGATAGTTACATCCAATGTATAAGTGATATATTAAAGATGAACATGTTTTCAAACTATGTTTGAACATGTTATTTAAAATAAAGACACATTTTGTTGGAGTTTCATATAATATAATTTTATAATTATTATATAATAAATTTATTATATATTGTTATATTAATCAATATAATATAATTTTTTAGCAACAAATATTGGATGACTCGTGCATAATATTTTATTTTAAAAGCAATTTACAAAAAGATATTAATTGTTGGTATTGCATATAATATTATTAACAATATAATTGATGAAAAGATAAATATTGGTGATAATACTACAAACGGATAATCATGTCATATGAATATGTTGTTAGAAATTTTATCCAACATATATATTATCTATTTGTATTATTATAATTGCAACAGAACTATTTTATTTATCGCAATGACATTTTGTGACAGAGTTTTTACCAAAAGATTAGTGACATGATAATTTTTGTTGGTAAAACGTTTTACCAACAGAAAATTCATTTTTACCAACTGATATACTCTTGTTGGAAAAATCTAATTATTTTCTAGTGACAAGGTGAAAGGGCCACAAAGTATCAAGGATTTGTGCCCACATATGTCTGTGGACCACTTCCAGTAGAAGCTAGAGGTGGATATTCTTACTTCCTTACTTTTAATGATGATTTGAGTAGATATGGCAATGTCTAATTGATGCGGTATAATTCAGAAGCCTTAGATGAATTTAAGGAAATAATGAATGAAGTAGATAGACATCTTGGTAAGAAGATACAGAAGCATTGATATGATCAAGGTGGAGAATATCTGAACCAAGAGTTCATCAATATTTGACGAGAGTCTAGGATTCTATCTCAACTCACTCCTCCTTATACACCACATTGGAATGGTTTTAGTGAACGGAGGATCCACACCTTGTTAGAAATGGTGAGGTCGATTATGAGTCATGTAGATCATCAATTATCCTTTTGGGGATATGCATTTCAAACCGTGTAATAAAATTAATCCTATTACAAACTAAGGAGAAAAATGGAATTCCATCCGGGTCATGGAATGGAAGGAAACCCACTTTGTCGCACATGCGTGTATGGGGATGTGAGGAATTTCTTAAGGCCCTCTCAAGAAACAAACTAGATCCCCAAGGCATGAGGTGTATCTTTATTGTACATCCCAAGGATACCAAATTATATTACATATATAATCCTTTAGGAAAGAATGTGATTGTTTCCAGACAATACATCTTTCTTGAGAGGGTGCACATCCTCATTAAGGATAGTGGGAGCAATATTGACTTTGATGATGATGATTCTCAAGATACACAAGAGTTGGTATAGGGACATATTCCCATGGTCCCCATGGAAGAGGTTCCAGAAACACAAGTACTGCGTAAGAGGTCTAGAGAGGTAAGAGAACCAAATATATTTGGTTTCCTAGTCACTGAGGATGGTGAATCATTATTGTTGGACAATGATGGACCTCTATCCTACAAGGAGGCAGTAGAAAGCTCAGAAGCTAGAATATGGATAGAATCTATGAATTTTTAGATGGATTCCATGTATCAGAAACAAGTTTGGGTTCTTGTCGATGAGCCAGTTGATGTAAATCTTGTTGGATGCAAATGGGTATTCAAGATAAAACTGTACATGGAAGGTCATGTTAGCACCAATAAAGCAAGTCTAGTGGCTAATGGATTAAGAAAACATCAAGGAATTTACGATGATGAATCCTTCTCACCAGTTTCCATGTTTAAATCTATAATAATCATACTTTACATTGTATCTTACCTAGACTATGAGATTTGGAAAATGCATGTCAAAACAACATTCCTTAATAGGATCCTTTAGGAAGATTTCTATATGACACAACAAGAAAGGCGTGTGACCCCAGGTGAAGCTAAATAGGTTTGAATGTTGCAGAAATCCATTTTATTATTAAAGAAAGCATCCAGGTCATGGAACATCATATTTGAAGAATCCATAAAGGAATTTGGTTTAATTAAAAATGAATGTGATACATGTGTTTATTTTCTATTTAATGGGAATTCAATTTTAATCCTAGTAGTATATGTTGATGACATATTTCTTATGGGAAACGATGTACCAGTCTTAAAATTTGTTAAGGACTAGTTGAACAAGTGCTTCTCTATAAAGGAATTGGTGAAGTTGCCTGAATTCTAGGGATGAAGATCAATCGTGATAGATCTAAGAGGTTTCTTGGACTAAGTCAGGGTACCTACTTTGACTAGATACTAAAGATATTTAGTATTGAACAATCCAAGAGGTGATTGGTTCCAATGTCACATGGGTTACATATTTATAAGAAAATGGGTCCCCAGACACAACAGGAGAAAGATATAATGAGTAAGATCCCATATGCTTCGACTATAGGATCCATCATGTATGCAATGTTATGTATCAGGATTGATGTTGCCTATGCATTGGGCGTGGTAGGGTGATATCAAGAAAATCTAGGAGAACATCATTGAAATTCAATTAAGAATATCCTTAGGTATCTGAGATGAAATAAGGATGTGTTCCTAGTTTATGGAGAAGATGAGTAACTTTTCATCAGAGGGTATGCTGATGGTCGTTTTTAGACAGATCATAATGATCTGAAGTCACAATCTGGATATGTTTTATGTCCCAATGGACGAGCTGTGAGTTGGAGCACTTCAAAGAAGCCAGTTGTCACCGATAATATAGTGAAGTCCGAATATATAGCAGCTTATGATGCAGCCAACAAAGCCATCTAGATTTAGAACATTGTCTAAGAGCTTGATGTGTTTTCTAATAGTAATGATCTAATCGCATTGTATTGTGAAAATAATATAGCGGTGGATCTTGAAAAATAACCAAGGTCGCATCAATGGAAAAAGCACACACTCTAGAAGTATCACCTCTTGAGTGATTTATATCAAATGGGTGATGTATCAGTGAGTAGAGTGTCCAAAAAAGAGAACGTGTCAGACCCCATGACTAAAGGCCTATCGTAGTAGAAGCATGAATATCATGTGAGTGATAGCAGGTTAAAGGTTGTTAGCAGTGGGCTCTAGTCCAAGTGGGAGTCTGTTGTAGTTGGTGGCCGAAAACCAACTACTTTGTACTTTATTCATTAATAAACAACTTATCACATCTGGATTGTTCTTCTATGTAATAATGAATGTGATAATGTCCTATGGACAGCTGTTGCATTAATGGGTCGTAGCGGTGCCCCGCTTGATGAGAACCTAGAAGTTCCATAACACTATTCTTGAATATATTTTATATAGCCATATGATGTTATTTGAGGGACACAAATAATATAGGACATTCAATGTGAGGACTCATAAAACATTGAGGCACCTTCTCATGGCGTGCACCCTTGGTAATATGCAGGAGGATATTATGAGAAGGAGACCTGCCAGTAGGAAATCCCTATTTCGTAGTGTCATTTGATGTTCGTATCTTTGGACTTGTGTATTGGTCCATAGAATTTACGATTATTATTAATGGGTATTACAACTCGCACACTTAGATGTATTGGCAGAAACTATGATGACACATTGTTCGTAGAGAGGTATGATACTTTGGGTGCATCACGAGTAATACTACATTAATAGATAATGTGAGAAAGGATTTGTCCCTTATGTTCCATAACAGAAGTAGATATCTCAGGCCCTATTATGGAATTGATATAGCCTAAATAAATCAATGTCCATGGTAAGGTATGGGGGAGTTCAATTCTGGAAAGTCAAAGAAAGAATAACCGAGCACATGGGTTTATGGCAATAGCATGAAACCTACATGATTCGAGATATCATTACATAGAGATTATATTACACGGTTAACATTCGTATGAGGTGACATGTTAATGAGGCATCAAATTCTTTCACATGGGTACCTTGAACTGTTTCTGGATAGTAATCATGGACATTAGGCAAACCTGCCTAATGCCAACGGGAATGGGGCCAAGAGGGTCACACACTATGTGTGTCCATGTATCTCAGTTAAATATTAAATTAACAAGTTAAATAAAGATTATTCCTAACTGTGGTTTTATAATTATTTAATGATGCCTTATCACATTTATTTTGACACTAGTTACTCGAGAGAATATATTGTGAATGAAATAATATTTATATTTATCAGTTAGTAATTGAGGTTCATTTATTTTAGAAATAAATATCCATAACTCAAGGTCTAATATATGTGGTGTAGGAAATAATGAAAAATGGAAAATAGTATTACATGATGTGTGTATTGAATATATAGGCCGTGTAGTTTTATGGAAAATGAGTACACATCATGTATTAATTATTACACGATGTGTATTTTTTTTATTTGGTATTTTTAGGAAATAATATTGTTATATTAAATGATATTTATTATAATTAGAGTGGGTGCATTTCAAGGAATTAATCATTTTAAATTGGAGGTTTTCAAAAAGAGATAATTAAAAAATTAAAACGCGTACCACGTTTATTTATTTTCATAAATATATATCCTCAAACATGATTATACCTATCATCACAACCCCAACACTTTCCCCCAATGGTTGTGAAAAACAATTATGGAGTGTTCTCTCATGGATGAAAGAAATCCTTCCTCTAATAACTCTCTCAAGACCGAGGGAGATCCTCTTCCATCGGGTCATGGTGATCTAAGTTGGACAATGTAAGCAAAGGCTTTTCTGCGCTAGCAGAAAATTATTCCTTTGGCGATGTCGAGAGATATAGAGAGCATGCATGGATCACCACTAGAAGAATCCTACACTTGGATTCTATGATTCCACAATGGATAACATCAAATTTTGATAGGATACATCAACGAAGAAAGAGTTTCATCAAGGTAATTATTATCGATTAATTTAATTAATTATAAACGACATATGATGATCCTATATTGTGGTTCCAATACTCCCTATTTTGTTTTTTGTTCTTCAATTTATTCCAAAGATCTGACATTTTACATCGTGATGGATCTTAGATTGATCGTTGTTAATGCTAAAATTAAAGTTGGGAAAACCCACCAACACACTTCCACTGTGCCCAGAACCTACAGAGTTAGTGTGATAAATGGAAATGAAGAAGAAGAATGATCACTCTCCCATAGAGAAGCATATCAACAACAACGAAGCCTGAATTCCATGCAGATTTATCCGAAATGAATAGTGTCTAAAAAAATTGAAATAGGAGATTTGGATTGATTGAAAAGGATAATGGGTTGTCGAATAGGCACCCAAAACCCTATAATCATCCTAAAATTTCCCTTCTCGGGTAATTACATGAATTGAAACTACTTTACATTTCATGAAATCCATTGTTTTTATGTACGCAAGGAAATTTTTTTTCCATAGATTAGAAATATGATATTTAAAACATTCAAAATGTTAAACTGATATTATCATCATGTAACCATTAATAATGTGAATTACCTTCATGGATTGTCACAAGAAAAAACGGCACATTGATTACCTAGTTAAAAATCATGAAATCCTTATACAACTTAGAGAAACGACCAGTTAGTGTTGAGACTCCAACTAATATTTGACTCCACTATTAAAGGAATCCTTTCCATTACTTTTCTATTGCACACAACATACATGAAAAGGAAAACTAAAATATAGTCGATGTATTAAATGACATATCATTAAAGGGATGTTACAAAATCCCCACCATAATGAAATTTTGTCCCCATGATGTCATGTAGAAGATGTAATCCCTTGGAAAAGACGAGGACACTACTCCCTCATCAATGAATCACATCCCCATGGAATATGAGAATCTGATCCATTTTTTCATAGAAGTATTACCAATGAAATAGGCATTGCATGAAATAATTTCACATTAGTGAAAACAATCTCAAATTGTTTCCCAATAATAGAATCATATGGATCAAACTCAATTTCATCCCAACTCAGAATATGAGTGGGATAAGGGTGATAATTTATGATCAATAAAATACAGAAGAAATCATGAAAACCTACCAAATAAATCAACAATATTAATCAATATGAAACCTCCATGATCTACTCGGGGACCTCAAATAGACCAGCATATCTCAGATCTGTATTTCCTTATTTTATAAGGAAACTGTGACCCAATTAAGTTTATGAATTCATGAAATCCAAGTCACCAATGGAAATCATCATTGGATGAACTGGCTGATCCACAATTGATTTTTAGAGACTCTAGTATATAAAAAGACATCTATGTAATTCCTAAATCATGAAAAATGACTCTAGAACCAAAAAAAGTTCCAACGAAATATACTTCTCCTACCTCATCATAATAATGAGGTGATCCAGATGAGTGACCATACAATGACTCAAACATGTCCATTCTGATCAATGAATAATAACTATTGTAACAAAAAAATCAACCAGCATCAAATTGATATCCCATGATCCCCATAAATATAGGCCACATGCATTAATAAAATCCTCTATGATATGAATTACTCAATAAATAAGACCATTGGTCTATGGATGATATGATGTACACAACATAAAATAAGTTCTTATTTACTTCTCGAGACTCCTCCAGAACCTCATGTTAAACGTATGTTCCCCATCTGAAATAATTTAATAAGAAATAACATATAACATCATTTTCTCTATCATGAACAACATAATCAGTTCTCCAACTTTACTTGTATACTTGATCAGAATGAAATTAGAAGTCTTTGTCAACCGATCAAAACCATACCCATAGAATTCCTTGATTAGGAAGTCCATGTTAATCCAACTGAAAAATCCATGGATACCTCATCCAATTTCTAGATCTGCATTGGAAGAGGCTGAAGAAAATTATTGGGTTTCTAGTGCACCATCATTATCTTTAGGAATGTTTAATAGTGGGACACAAAATGGTCGTTGTCAAAATTAATACCCTGCCACTAGAACCATTTTCTCATGTCAGATTACATCTTTGTAGTGATTGGAAATTAAACTAGACTAAACTCCTCATAGATTTTAGGATAACAACTTGATTACTATGGTGGAGGAAAACATTTGAAGAAATGGACCATCAAAGAATAGTCTCCCCCCATAAATTATTTCTCAAACATTAAAAAACTTCTCATCTTGCCATAGATTATGAAAAATCGACTCTAGGGGAGATGAATACAACTGAACAAAAATCAAAACCATACATGAAACTTCATCAAGAGAAACCATGTAAAACTGGGCAACAATCCTCATAAGGTTCCACTCCTCCTACAATTATATAAAAAATTATGATGGTTCTTTCAGACAATGATCGTATGAAATAATGTTTCCCTTCATATTGTTATAGGCGATATCAATGTTAAATGTCTGAAGGTATTATAAAATTATATCTATTTGAGATTTATTTCACTATAAGATGCAATATAAATCAATCTATTATGATCATTTAATAACATGGACCACTACCTAAAAAATATAGGGTCCCAAATATTTAAGAGCATGAATAACTTTATCATGCTCTAAATCATGAGTGGGGAAATTCTTCTCATGCGATCAAAGATAACGAGAAATGTAAGCTACCAAATGGTCAAATTTTATTTTAACTCATCCTAATAAAACAAGAAAATCCTTAAAATACTCCATGTGCACTTTATTATGCACATGTAAGATCAAAATATGAGTCAACATTACAAGCCACTTCTGTTTATCAAATGAATAATGAAAAATCACATCCCATGCAAATTTCACCACTTTCATGGTAAAATAAATCAAAGTAAAATTCCTTAAAAAATCTGAATCCAACATTGATAAATATATAAAAATTCATTGGGAGTATCAATAAATACAACATAATATTAATTTCTCAAAGATGTTCTATGATTCCATCAAAGATGAAATAACCTTAACCTTCTCAGGATAACTTGATAAGACTTGTTCAGAAATATTTTTCCCTAACATTATCATTTCTTGAATCTAGAAACTAAATTTTGAATCATTTCTATATAAATTATGACTTCATATAATTACTAGAACCAATCTTAGACAGATCTTGCTGTCTCAAAAATTTCAAATAATGAAAAATATAATACAAAAACACTTCTATATAATTTTCAACATATCTATGAAATATATGATTCATCAAACCCATAAAAACAATTGGAATGTTAATCAATCCAAAATGAAAATAAAAAAGATATTAAGAACATCCATTAATGATCCAAAAATATGTTATTGGTATATTAGATATCCAAATTCCAATATGATGATAACCCGACTAATGATCAATATTTAAAAACCTATTTTCCCCATTTAACTGATCAACAAAATCATCAACATGAGTCAGAGGATACTTATTCATATCCATCAACATGTTTTGGTAATGATATCCCACACACAATCAAAGTGAAAAATCTTCCTTTTTTGGAAAAGATCACAGTGGCTGCCCGAGGTGAAACACTAGGGTGAAGGAATCATTTTTCCAATAGTGTAACGCCCCGACCACAAAAGCCCAGCATTGTTGAATTAGTTTAATACATTGAAATGATTACAAGGAATAAAGTCCCAAAAGACTGATCGGTTTAGTAGTCTTGGAAAATAGATTACATACATGAACGTTGCATTGCACATTAGAAAATAAAACACAACATAAAAGACCATTTGAGAATTCCATTTACCCCATAACATAACCCTATTTATCAATCATAATACAATTCGTTGAATCTGTTGAAAAATAAAACATTGAAAGGGGTGTTCCCAGATGCTCATTAAGGATAACAATATAGCGGAAACTTTGATAAATAAACTTAACTTTAAGGAAATGTATATGACAAAAACAAATGCCTTTTATTCTTAAACATCAGTATAATATGGAAATGATAAATCAATGAATTTCATTTAAAAGTTATCATGGATATTCTACTAGCCAAATAATCACAAGTAATATTAATATCCAATTTCATAATGTTGGAATGCATAATTCCATACTTCTTAACCACATAATCAAGGCCTTGTGAAAAGGCTACACATAAGATTTTGTCAAGGCCCTGTGCAAAGACATTAGCTTGTCTCATGATACCTACCGATACATCGAGAAGCTATAGAGGCTTCACTTGTCTCTGACTAAGTCCAATGTGTTCCTCATATGAAAAGGTTTAAACATATCATAAACATTCGTATTAAAACTAGAATAAAAAATTTCAATAATTTATCCATAAACCATGAATGGTATAAAAATAACACTTCCATAGGCAAACATATCACAAAACAATAAATAATATATGGAAGATTTGTATCATAATAAATCAACATCAAACAAGTTTAGAATCCATCAAAGGATATTGGCATAGAAGAAAATTATTTTTAAAACTCTTTGACAGAAATATCCATTTGTCATGAGAACATTTAAAATTCACACAATTTAAATAGGATGACATTTAAAGAAATTTTTGAATTAAAGTTTTCCATACAAGTTTGAATCATTTTAATGGAATTAGAATTTTAAAAACATTCATGTCCATATAAATATATCATTAAAACCAATTTTTAGAACATGAACATTAATGAGAATGATTTAGAAGAATAAATATTTAAACAATTTAATATACTGATATAGTTAAAGAGTCCATTCCATAAAATCGTAAAATATTCCTTTTGAAAATATTTTTATGAATCATGGATGAGGATGATAAATTATTCCTAGTAGACACTCATGTAAAAACAACCTCAAATAATGAAGATATTATAGAATTAACCTTTACAATGCACTTTCCTTCGGTCAACGGTTCGTTTAACCTCCTGTATAATGACCATAGTAGGTTATTAAATTACAAAAGAACCATATTCATATTTATTATATCATACATGATTCATTTATTCCTTTATACTACCCGTTTATTAATGATTTCGGGTTAAATTTACATTTTAGGTAATAATCACTTTCTTTATCGTACGTGTTTTAACATGTCATTCTAGATCATATCATTTAGATAATGAAATAAAAACTTCCAGAATATAAAAAAATATTTATATATCATATATATTAAAAAAATAAATAGTTATAAAATATTTATATATGAAATGGAAGGCACTGTTTATGGATATGGTAGGTCATACATACATATAAATGTTTTTTCTGTATTCATATTGTATTGAACGAAAGTAAGTGTATATGATATATGTAAGTACATACATAGATAAATACACACAAATAAATATCTAATATAATTATTATATCATATATTACATACTTATTAATAATATATATTTTTACAATCATTGTTGAATGGTGAATGTGGGAAAGAATCTAATCGCATCTTGGAGATGGTAATACGTATGTACGCACGAGTGAAAATATCATTATATTGATGGTGAAATAAAATGTAATTTGATGGTATATCATATATAATGAATCATTAAAATGTTATATTTTTTATTTAAATTAGTTATATTCGTGATTATACATAAAAAATAACAAAATGTTTGAATTACAATCTACACCACGACGTGGAGACGGTAAGCTGTACGTACGCACGTATAGTGACTTTGTCATTTATAAAATGTATAGAATAAAAAACATGTTTGTACCATATTTATAATAATATCAACGTATATATAACGAACATGAATTATTATTTTAGTATGGAAAAAACAAATAAATATATGTGGAAGAATAAAAGAACTTGAAAGAGGGTGGTGAAATTATTTTAACTTTTTTGGGGGTTTCCTTTAGTGTTGATCAAAAGGGCTCCATAGGTTGTCTTTAAGATCAATGTAATCCCTATAACATGAAGGAAATATATTTAGAAGTTATTTGGGTAGGGGTTGGCTGAGCCAAATTTCTTTGGAGGTGCGAAATTAAGAGAAGGGGAATTATCCATTTAAAATAGTGGTGAGGGTCCCCTTAGGAAAAGCTATAAATATTATTTTATAATAAAATAATATTCAGTTTCCAAAGGCTCCAAAATGATTTATTTCTAGGATAATGTGGGGATGTGTCAAAAACCACTCAACCAATAGGTTTTAGACATTTTTAGTTCACCATATTAACCATATAATTTATATTTAACTCTATGTTAAATTGTTTAACTTTTTATTTTTCTTCTTTCATTATTACACTATATGGGTAATAAAAATTCTCTAAATATAGAAGAGATCCTCAATTTTTTCATTAATGACATATATATTATTATTTAATCCATTTGGCCAAACCTTAGATTTTTGGGAATATTATATCAACCAATAATATAGTCATTGTTTTAAAAATAAATTTATGTCAATTTTGTCACTATTTGGTATCTTGTTTTTTAAAGTCACAAAAACCTTATTAAATCAAACAAAATTTTTCTAATCAACTCTGACATGTCATATTATCCTATAAAATTAGTTTAATTCATCAGACGTCTCAATTTATATTTATTTGCATATTAATAATATCATTTTTTTAATATTTCATTAATAAGGTAATTACTGCATCATTATTGTGTCATAAATAAATTAAATTATATAATGTCTAAAAATTATAAATAAAATACAATAATTTAGGAAATATTTTTATATTTATAAAGAATATTTATATATTAATTTATCTTATGTGTGACCTTATATTATATAAGGTTTAGTTTTTAGACTTTTAATTCAACAGTTTTAATTCTTCTATAATTAAAATAATAATAAATGACTTAATCTAATAAAAGTGAACCATAAGGGATCACATTTTATTCCTAAGGATGGTTTTGGTAGAATTAAACATATCCAATATAATTAGAACATGTGTTTGGGTAACTATAATATCATTTTTACCCTTAATTACCCAATTTACTTTTAAATGCGGTATATAATAGTCAAAAGTTACTATTCAGAAAATATTATTTTTCCCTTTATTAAATAACATTTTACTTACTGATTTCAACCGTGTCTCTAGGATTTTAGATATTCAACTGACATAAGTTGTAAAATTAATTTTTATGCAAATTTTCAAATGCTCTAGAAGATTGGTAAAAGACGGTAAAAAGTTTAATAAAATTTTATATATCTAAACTTATTATTAAATGCCTAAAAATAATTAAATTAAATAAATATAGGTATTATATATATATATTTAAAATTAATTTAAATAAAATAAATAATTATTTAAATAAAAATTCTGTTTTAAACAATAAAGCAGTATGTTTCAATATTCATAAAAAACTGGAAGTTTTAAGAAAAATACCCAAAAATCACCCTAATCTAATATTTATATTCTTAATTCAAAAATTAATTCTATTTTACCAAATTCAAAACATAGTTTTTGCATTAATTAATTTTAAATTAATTCCCATTTTCAAAACCAAAAGCATGTTTTTAAAAAGTAAAAACTATCAAATGATTAGAATGTGTTTATGTAAAATTTAAATGTGAAATTACTAATATTATAATAAATTGTATTGATTGATAAAAATATATTCTAATTATACTTCCAAAACATTAAAATTCATAATTTTCCCTATAAATTATTTCGATTAAAAAAGATGTTTACAATTAAAATTTAGTATTTTTTTAATATTCATCCAAACATGATAGTTATCAGAAAAATAACTAAAATTTATCCAATGTAAATTTTTATGTAAATTTTCTAATGAATAATTTAATTTCATTTAATTAAATATATAAAAGTGTCATATATTTTATTTAAAAAGGTTTCTCCATTAAAAGGCATAAAACATCATTTTTATAAAAAATAATCTCTTTTCTAAAAATTGAATTTTTCATATATTATTTCTATGGAACAAAATAAATGAACGTTAAAATTATATAGGATTTATAAAATTTAAAATTTAGTTAATACTATTCATAAACACTTTTTTGAATGCCTAGTTTGGTTGGACTTGGTGCAGTCGAACTCGGTGTTGCATATAACACATGTTATTTACATAATTTGAAGAGATAACATACTATGAAAACATTGGTTGTTACATTCTCCACTATTTAAATAAATTGTGTCCTCTGAATTTGAAATTGTTTTTTGAAAATAAAATGTTTAAATAGAAAAATATCTTTGTGGAAAACACCAATTGGAAATCGGGTTAATAAAATTTATTCTTAATTAGAGGGAAAGGGAAATGAAAAATTCACCACCAGGTAATGTTCTTGATTTGGATAAATTGGTTGAAATTAGAATCACATTATTAGAGTAAAATTAAAATTATTTATAGGAAGTTATTGGGGCCCTCAATCAAAATCAAGTGTAAAATTGAGGGCGTCAAATCCACCTATCAATGATGATTTAAAATATCGTAGGTTCGACAAAATATAAGGTATTTGGATAACACATTTTTGGTTTTTAGATTCATTCCTTAAATTTTAAGAATTAATTTATTGATATAATAAGAGGTAAAAAATATACTTGGCATGTAGAGTTTCTTCATCAACCAATTCATACAACAATCTCATCATTCACTCCAAAAGATAATGAAATTCAAAAATATTCTATTTTCCGAATTGTATATGGTTCCAAAAATAATGAATTTATGATTCATATTTCAATGTATTAAAAAAAACACATTATATAAACTAGGACATCAAATATTCTAGTGGTAGGTGATCCACCCTTGTCGGCCTTTGGTTGCGGGTTCAAGTCTCGCAGCCTTTCCGGGCGCAATAGGTTGTCACCCCGACCTCCATGTTGTCCTTTTCATTACAATACAAGAATAATATTAAGACATTCATTATACATAAAAATATTATCCAATGTCAAACATAATCCAATCCACCATTTAGTCTTATCCAAAATACTTTTATCTAAACTCACTGTCCAAAATTTATATGGATGGTAAAAATAATGAAGATCTTTTTTCCACGTAATAACATTAGAATACCTACATCACGTATTCTTTTAAAACAAGGTAACACCCTAAATTACCATAAAACCTTATTGATTACATTCATGATCCCTTATTCCATATATAATACTGGATATACTCCATATATACAAAAATATTGTAAACTCCAACAATGATGTATTATACAAATCATTAATCTATTTCAAGGAAATCAAGGATATCAAATATAATTTATTCAAGTCGATCATATATTATTCCAAAATAACATCCTCAGTATCAATACCATATTATGGCTTATCTTTAATTCAACCATCTATTTTCCAAAAAGTTTAACTTGCTATTGAGTCCCTTTTCTTGGTTCCACATAATCTCATGTTCTTAATGAAATAATACTACAGTAAAATCCTTATATACTCTATAATTCTTATAACATGTACATCATTAATACAATACGAAAATGTCAGAATACATTAATAACAACATAAGAACTGTAATCATTCCTCTTCATATTTGGAAGAATTATAAATTTTTTATTATCCAATAACAGCATTTTGGGTATACTCTGATTATTTGGACATTGATTTGCATAGTGTCCCAAATCCATGGAGAAGAGGTATTGTACATTTGAAACCATTTTCTTAGCTTTTCAATCACGTAATTGGTGTCCTTTTTCTCCACACATATAACAATCTCCCATTACCTTCACGCATTTACAAAGGTGAATATTTCCGTCATTATCACCTATGGGGAAATCCTTATTTACCCTCTTCCTTTTAGCTATCTTTCTCTCATCCATCCTTTTCTTTTCATTGTTCCCTTCTAATCCATATGACTCAGATAATTATTTACTTATCATATTAACACATGATAATATTTTATCGTATTATGAGAGTACATGGGTGACTATTTCCCTTTTAATTGTTTGAATAATAACATGAATGATATTATTATTCTTTATCTTCTCAATCATGAATATTGTTGGAATTATCATTCATTATAATAGGAACCATTTATAAACAATGGAATAAAATATTATAGTTTATGAATCGCGTTGCATAATTCGAAACAAGTAAAATACCTAACATAAATTGAAATGATTATGCATATAATCTATAATCGTAAAATGTTTTCATTGAGGATTTATTTACACCAAAATCCATCATAATGGCTTGTAATGAAAATGTGAATTATCCTAAGCATATCCCCCGAGAGTTTCGTATCCCATAGTGCATCCATGCCCGTGGCCGTGTACCAGGATTCCTTAGGTCAAGCCCAAAACACTTTGTCTATGTTTTCACTTCTAGGTACATCTATGCCCGAGCCGCCTCTACATACTCATATCCAGACAGTGATGTATTGCGTAGAAAATACACTAAATATCTACATTAACAAAATTCTAGGAAGTTATTCTATAATAATCCTCAATGTCTACTACAGGGTAATGTTCTGTAATCATGGTTTATCTAAAAGATTTTCCATGGTTTTTTCTAATCATCCTCTGATACCAACTCTAACTCCCCGACCCCAGAAGCCCATATTTGGTGCATTGTTTTAATTAATTAGAATTATTACAAGGAATCTATTACTGAAAGGCAGATTAGTTAAGAATTATTGTAAAATAGATTACATACATGAACATTACATTACATATTAGAAAAAATACACAACATGAATGATAATTTTAGAATTCCATTAATACCATATCTTAACCCTTATTATCAATCCTAATACATATCATCGAATCCTAGAAAAAATAAAACATTGAAATGGGAGAGTTTAGATACATAGTAAGGATAACAATATAGGTGAATCATTCATAAATAAACATAAACATTTATGGAAATGTATAAGACTAGTACCAATGCCTTTTAAACATAAACATCAGCATAATATTGAAAAGATAAATCAAATAATTTCATTTAGTTATTCACGTTGATATTCTATAAGTAGAATAATCTCAAGTAATATCAATATCCAGTTTCTTAATGTTGGAATGCAGAATGCCGAATATCATAACCTCATAATCAAGGATTTGTGCCAAGGTTAGAAATAATATTTTTTCATGGCCTTATGCCAAGACACTAGTTTGTCTCATGATACCTACAGATGCATCAGGGAGGTATAGCAGGAACCACCTATCACATACTAAGTCCAACACATTCCTCATATGAAATTTTTTAAACAAAACATGAACATTAATATTAAAATGAGCATTTGAAATGTCAATACATTTTCCATAAACAATGAATGGTATAAAAAACACATCCATAGTCAAACATATCACCAAACATTAAATACAATGTGGATTATTTTTATCATAATAAATCAACATCAAACAGTTTTAAAATCCATAAATGGATGTAGGAATAGTTTAAAACAATTTGTAAAACTCTTTGAAAGAAATATCCTTTTTTATAAAAACATTTAAAAGTAATAAAATTTAAAAAGGAAGAATTTTAAAGTCATTTTATTGAATCAAAGTATCTCATACCCCTTTGAAACTATTCAAAGGAATTAAAATGTTAAAATCATTCATGTATATATAAATAAATCCTTAAAAATCATTTTGAATAAATAGACATTAATGAGAATGATTTTGAAGAATAAATATTTAAACCATTTATAAATGATGATCTAGTTAAATATTACCTTCCATAAAACCTTAAAATATTCCATCTTAATTTTTTATGAAACACAGATGTGGATTATAAATAGTTCCCAGTTGATACTCACATAAAAACTACCTCGGATAATCAAGAGATTGTAGAATAAACACTTACCTTGCACTTTGCATTGGACGAGGGAAAATTTATCCTCCTTTATAATAACCATAGTATGTTATTAAATTATAACATAACCATATTATTATTTATTATGTCATACATGATTCATTTATGCCTTTATACAACCAATTTATTAATGATTTCCATGTTCAAATAACATTTCTAGTAATAATCACTTTCTTTATCATGCGTGTTTTAACTGGTTATTCATGATCGTATCATTTAGAACAATATTTAAATACATACAGAATATAAAACAGGATTAATATATCATATATATTTAGAATATAAATATTTATAATAAATAGATATATTAAATTTAAGGCACCATTTATAGAGATGGCAGGCCCTACGTACACATAAAGGCGGTATCTGTTTTCCTATTATATTCAACAGAAGTATGTGAATAAGATATATGAAAGTTCATATATATATATATATATATGTCTCCATTAGAATTATTATGTCTTATATTACATAATTGTTAATAATATATATTTTTATAATCATCCTTTAATGGTTAATGTTGGAATTAATCTATTCTCGTCGGGGAGACGGTAATCCGAACGTATGCACGAGCGACAATATCATTATATTGATGGAGTAATAATTTGTATTTGGATGGTATATCTTATATATATAATCATTAACATGTTATATTTATTTTTTACATCAGTTATATACTTTATTATACCCATAAAAAATATGAATTGTTTGAATAACTAACTACACCACGACGTAGAGACGATAAGCCGTACGTATGCACGTATGGTGACTTTGTCATTTATAGGATAGATAGAGTAAGGAATATTGTTTTACAATATTTATAAAAATATCAATGTATATATATGGAACATGACATATAATATTAGTATGGAAACAACAAAGAAAGTGGCAGTGGAAGAAGAAAAGAACTTGAAAGAGGGTGGTGTAATTATTACCACTTCTTCGGGTGTTTCCTTTTGAGTTGATCCAACGGGCTCCATAGGATGGCTTTATGATAGATGTATGGACTCTAGTTTGAAGGTCGTATAGTTGAGAAGGTATTTGGGATGGGTTGGAAGAGAAAAATGGCTTTGGAGGTGAGAAATTAAAATAAGGGGATGTACCCTTTTAGAAGAGAGATGAGGGTCACTTTATAAAAATCATGAAATATTAATTTATAATAAAATTATTTTCGGTTTTTAATGTATCAGAAATTATTTATTTATAGGATAATATGGGGATGGATCTAAAACCACTCAACCAATAGGTTTTAGATAGGTTGAGGTCACTATATTAACAATATATTTAATATTTAACAATTAGTTAAATAGTTTAACTTTTACCATGTCTTCTTGTATTCTAAAACTATATAGTTAATAAAGTTACTCTAAACTTTCAAAATAACCTCAAGTGATTCATTAATGTCATATATAATATTATTTAATCCTTTTGGGAAATCCTTATATTTTATGGAATATTATATCAACTGATAATATAGTATTTCTTTTAAAAACTAATTTATGTCAATTTTGACACTATTTGGTATCTTGTTTTTTTGACAGTCATAAAAAACATATATCATAAACAATAAATAAATAAACCATAAAAAGTTATATTAACCAATTAAATTATTGGAATTAATCAGAAATATAAATTTTTTTATTTGGATATTTATAATATCAATTATTTTTATATTCCATTAATAATGTAACTACTTCATCATTATTGTGTCATAAATAAATAAAATTATATAATGTATAAAAAATATAAATAAAATACCATTATTTAGGAAATATATTTATCATTATAATTAATATTTATAGTCGAATTTATCTTATTTTTAACCCTTATATTAAAAATGGATTAGTTATTAATCTTTGAATTTTACACTTTTGAATCTTCATTAAATAAAATGATAATAAATGTCCTAATCTAATCCAGGTAGACCAAAGATGGTCATATTTTATTAATAAGATTGTTTTAGTCAAATTACAAATATCCAATCTAATTAGGACATGAGTTAGTGTAATATAATATCTTTTTAAACATTAATGACCATATTTACATTTAACCGTTGTAAATAAAAGTCAAATGATACTATTCAAAAAATTGTCAGGTGTTTATGTCAAATTTAAAAGTGAAATTACATATAATGACCTAAATTGTATTCAATGATAAAAATTTTAACATAATTATACTTAAAAACCATTTAAATTAATAAATAATCACTATAAATTATTCCAATTAAAAATGTATTTTTTCAATTAAAATTTAGTATTTTTAACTATTTATCAAAATATGAAAGTTATAAAAAAGTACAAAAAAATATCCTTATTAAATTTTTATGTCATGATTCTAAAGATAATTTAATTTCATTAAACTTTATTTATAAAAGAGTCAAATATTTGATATAAAAAGGGTTCTCCATTAAAAGGCCTAAAAGTTTATTTTTTGAAAAATACTTATTTTATCTTGAAAATTTAATTTTTCATATATTATGTCAATAAAACACAAAAGATGAATATTAAAATTATATAGTATATATAAAATTTAAAATGTGGTTAATAATATTCATAACCACTTTTTTAATGGCTAGTTTGGTATGTTGTGGTGAGCTCGAACACAGTGTTTCATGTAGTGCATGTTATTGAAATACTTTAAAGAGATAACATACTATGAAATCTTGGTGTGTTACAAATAGGGCATCCAACTGAATCTTGTTCTATTTAATATCTTCACATTCTATTAAATCATGACGTACTGATCACAGCTATGTATGTAGTACCAGGTCAATCATAAAATCTACATCTATTTCTTGAAGAGGACTAGGGAAGTCATCATGGAAAATGATAGAAAAGTATCAAACAAAAAACCGAAGATCAAGAGTAGAATAAACATCATCTGATTCAAACACAACATAAATTAACAAAATCCTCTTCTCTAGGCAAGACGACCCTATGAGACCTGATCACAGATCCCACTCTCCTTGAGACAAACAATATCTCTCATTGGTAGAATGAAAAAAACAAAACATTGATTACAATAAAACTCTTATTTTCAAGAGAAAAGACAATAAATATCGATGATGATATAAAATAGATAAAGATCAAGATTGAGAATATCCTAGACCAACTCCATATCAACTATCGATAATTAAAATGAAAGACAACATAATCACTATATTTTCCTCAAACTGATAGGTGTGGCTAGCTCTATTAAAAATGACACATGTCCCATTGGAAGTTAATTAATATAAAAAATGAAATTATATATAAATGAGTTGGAGGAACTACTGTCAAATAAATTCATTTCAATGGAATATGAAATAAGGTTAGTACCTCCCATAATCACAGAACCTACCATCAATTCTACTGAAAACACATCTATTTCATGAATATAATAAACTAATGAGGCCTATGGATAGATTCATATTGTCATTTATGCTTTTAAATTCACCGTTGTAGCATTTTTAGCTGAGAAACCCTAACCATATTATGGAATAGACTTATCCTAACAGAAGTGTTGTATAAGACTAACATGTCCACAATGGTTTCAAAACGTCAAATGAATTAGAAAACTAAATTTTATATGTTTGGAATTTCCACACTGATAGAAATTCAGAGAAACACTACTAACCACAGAATATGGAGTTTACTTGGCTCAATGATGAGACCCACCACCATAAATTCTATTATGATTATGTCATTTTCACTTTGTCCCATGCATTCCATTGAACCATCCACTAGATTGAATAAAAGGGTAGAGAGAACCAAACATGATCGCTATATCGATCTATGGAATCACAAATCTCTCTACTATCTCTTCATAGGTAAAATGATTCATCACAAACACCTATGATCTGATATTTTCTCACATTCCCTATGGAATATTTTGATCCTTTAGCTAGTCGAAATTCACTACGTCTGGAGAAAAATAGACAAGATCAAAAGACTAGTTGGTGTATGATAATAGAAATATCTCTCCCTAATTCAAATATAAGTACTCCAATGAAATTTATTTCACCATCAATCAAATAAATGTTTTCGAATATTTTTTTTTGAAAACCCTTCAAATCCAATTCCAAGTGTTTTTTACCTGGACCATCTATACCCAAAATCGCTTGCTGGAACCATCAAACAACAAAACTGCAAATTTCAACATGATATTTTAATGTATCACTAGGATATATTTAATGTTTTAATGATCCTATCCAATTATTCATCCACATATTGAGGTTCATTCTTTCCTTAAATGGTTAGAGGATTATCAAGTAAGAATTCCCATGCTCGATCTCTCTCAATTCCAGCTCCTCGATATACCGCCAAAACTGCAGTTAGAACCCATGGTATATCATCAATTACATCATGAACTAGTGTTAGGATAGTTTTAATTATATCAAGAGCCTCTAGAAGATTCCCTTGAGGAACCTCAGCTACACCCTATGATGGAACTCAAGGAAGAAATCATAGAGGCATACTATTGGATACCAAAATATAAGAATGATTAGACAATAGAACAAAACCCAGTTTAAACCAAAAAACCCATCAGCATAAACTGGAATTTAAAACTGAACCCAACTCTAGAAACATGTATCACAATATCTCATTGAAACACGAGTCTCATCACGTTAAGAATTTACTAGTCAATTAATGCAACATATCTCAAAAGTTTTGAAAATTTTATCTCTAGCATAACAGATGTCCCAATACATGGACCCATGAAGAATTACAAATTTTGATACAAAATTATAATAAATCAAGCAGTGCTTCATTTGAACTTACCACCTGGCCATATCCATCATATACTAGAAGGGTGTACCTGATCCCCACAGGCTGGAGAAAGGCACTAGAGCATCGAAGGAAAATCCCTAGGGAGTGATTTCATTAACCTGTAAAATCAATTGAAATATTTACCAACGAAACAATAAGGAATAACGTAAATCGAAAAATATATTTCATTAAAATAAATAGTCTAAAAAATGACTAAAAATTATCAAAAACTCCAAGATACTTGTCAAACTTCAATGAACCATAACCCAAAAGATATTATATGTGATGTTGTGGATGAATGTCCACAATATCACCAGTAGTTTCCAAACATAGATGACATGAAACCTCACCGCCTCTCTATGGTTCCTTGAAATTACTTACATTAGAATGAAAAAAGGAATACACACCTGCGACGAGGTGCCCAAGGTATGAGATAACTGGATCAATATGAACCAATCGAGGTGTTAAATTATATTTATATTTATAAAAATTATTGGTTTATAATTTTAAAAAACATCGAATGATTTTTTGTTAATATGATTCATAGAAAACATTGTAATATTTTACACTATCTCCCTATTCTAAAAAAATTCAATATATCTACTTCACAAAATAGTTTTCCATATAACATTTCTCAAGAATAAACAAGAATATCATGGCTAAAACAATAAAAATACATAATTTAAAAGAAAATATTAGTAGTATAGGAATCACAACACCAAGGAATAATATTTGTTAAGAATTAAACTAATTATGCCCAAAAATGAATGGATAGTGCACTACAGAACCTGAATCCAATTATCAATAGTCCAAGATTAGGGAAACACTATAGAACATGAATCCTCATCATCATATATATGGATATAGGTAATAATAAACATTCTCGGACAAGATAAACACCCCATAATGTAAACCCCAAAATGGAAGATGGAATCAATCTAAACCTTCAACATAGTAACAAATGTAACTCTGGTGCTCATTTTTCCCAATCATCTCAATATTTTAAAATAATTTCAAAACATTTTCCCCAAACAATTTTTATTGATTTGAAAATACCCCCTTTTCTATTTAAAAATATCTAAGGAAAACAAATTTTATTCCACATCTCATTGAGACACACATAAACAATCATGACTATTTTATACAAATTTGTTTATAATAATATTTTTTTCAAAAATAAGAGTTTTTAGACATTGCCTAGAGAAAGAACCACCTACGTGAAAAATATTGTTTCAATGCCCGCAATAGGATCCAAAAAGAATGAAAACTCAATGATGCTAATAGATATCCAATAATGCAATCCAAATCTCATGATCAAAAATATTTATAAATCATGGGGTCAATAGAGAAGTGGAAACAACAAATAACTTCATAATGAAAGTTAACTACACCACAACCAACAAATGAGTGACCTCTAGAGTGAGATCGAATAAATGATTTTGGAATATGATCCAAGTAAACAAAAATTTACATCACATACCCAATAACCTAATGTTAGGATATATTACAATCAATTTAAATGAGGATATATAATGATTAATCACCTAGAGTGATGTATTGCTGCTGCAACGAAGACTGAAAACCGAGTGGATCAATCCTGAATGAACGGTGTCTCCAAATTTCATCCAATAAGATATTGGGTTTGATAAAAAAGGAGAAAGGGCTATTGAATGGTCTCCCAAACCCTAGTGGTTCCCTAAAAAACCATGAGAAGGGAATTAAATAACATTTAACTCATTTTTACATAGTTATATATACTATATCATTATGATATAACCATCACATCATATTAGAAATCCATTATTTTAAACATTCATAATGTGAATTGATCTCCACATCTGGTGAATTTTCCTAGCATGCAACCCTTTCATGGCTTATACATAACAACACTTATAAGGCCCCAACCTTAAACCTTACTTAATCTTGAGTTATTACAAGATTACACATTGAGGATCATTTCAGGTTTAGAGTTTTAGAGAATTAGATTATGAAACTTGAATTATATTCCACATTTAAACAAAGTGGTTACATAAAAGACAGTATTCATTCTTCCCATCAACGAAAACATATTGAAAATAAAACATGGATTATTTCTTGACAAATCCTTGACACTATCATCACATCATGTACCTTTCCCTTGACCTGCGGAAAACATTTCAAAAACTTGGGATGAGCACAAAAAGCTTAGTAAGGGATATAAAAATATGGAAAGGAATCATGAGTACATGTATACATAAGAATGAAATCATACTTTACCCATAAAACATAGGCACTTTAACATACCTCATAAAATCATAGAAATTATATGACATAAAGGTAACTTGAGGCATTCATATCATTCTTACATAGGGAGTAACCCTCTTGGTTACGTTTGGAATACCCATCACAGTATATTCCCTAAATATCTTCAGAGAAACCTTAACGTTTCACTCCTTCGCGTTAGCCAATGCATTGGAGAGCTATATCGGGCTCACCCGCCCTTAGTTTATCACAAAACCACCCGTTTTCAAAAAAATGCCCAGGAACCATAACATAAATGTATCACATAACACATTCATAAAGGAAACATAACATTTCCACATTTCAATCACAATATAACATTTTAGTATATTGAAATAATGAATCCATTCAAAAAGAAACCATTTCCAAAACCATTTTAAACATTTAATAAAGAGATTTTTGAATCAAAGTGTCCCATACCACCTTGAAGAATAAAATTTTAAACCATTAATATCCATATAAATAAATCCTTAAAACCATTTTGAAAACATGGATATTAATAAGAACAAATAATTAAAACATTTAAAACGATATTTTGGTTAAAGGGGTTTTACCAAAATTAGTGACACTAGAATACAATAATTGAGGAATAACATTTAGTCAGAACTTTAAAATATCATGAGAATAAATGGATTCATGATATAATACTCCAAAGGACAATATATACACCATATAAGAGTGAATTGGTGCATAACAACAATGAACCCTCAATAGAAATATCAAATGTGGTGAAATCCCTTATAAAGAAGGTATCCATAAATTAAGGACAAATCAATCTCAAAAATATGTGTGACAAATATAAGTACACCCAATATAAGTGGATATTAAGTGTAAAACAATAAAAGGTCATTCACACATATTCAATGGATGACATATTCAATGACTACATGTTGAACCCAAGGAAATCGAAATTGGGTTAAAAAGTATCCTTGACAGCCTAACGACATCACATCAAAATGAGTTGATGAGAGATAAAAAGTGTATCTCATAAATTGGACATAAAATTTAAATCAATAAGGGTATATGAGAACATATCCCAACATAACAATATGTAAATTAAAAGACCCAACAAAAGAAGTCTTTTAAAAAAAAGAGGAGGGTGAAAGGTTCCCTTACCGACTTGGGTATCTTTCAAAACATACACCCCATGAAAGAAGGACAATATATCATTGATGTAAATACTCATAAACGAAAGTATATTACACAAAGAGTAGAATAATGGGAAGTACATACACCACTCAATGGAATTTGTGGCAAATGTAGCATACATCTCACGATAATAAAAGTGAGATGAAAAATCCCTTACGAAAATTTGGCAGCCTAACGGCGCCACTCAAAACCTCCAAATTTGATTGATGAGAGAAAATAGGGTCTATCATCATATGAAAATAATAAGTACAGTAGGATTAATATAAAAGAACATCCCCAATAATAAGAAACATGAGCTTAAAAGGAATGACATAAAAGAGTGTAGTTAAAAAGAAAGAGAGGTGTAAGATCCCTTACCTCGGGTCCGACATGACTCGATCGTTCTTTAACGTCCTGAATAATAAACTTGAGTTAATTTTTACTTGCTTAAGAACCTTCTCCAAGTTCATTATTCCTTTTATATCAATTATTGACATGTTATAAAAATTATGTAATCATTCAAGTTAATAATGTTCATTTTGTTGGTATTTGGTTCTTAAGTCGAAAGTGGACTTCTTACAATTACATGTTGTTCGTGTGGCCAAATTTTTATTATAACCAGAATTGTATTCATGATGTAGATATCATATATTTCATATATATCCAGTACATGCATGCATTTATAACATTACATAATCATTTAGAGGTAAGAAATGAAATGCACCGTTCATGGAGACGGTAAGCCGTACGTACGCATGAACGCTACTTCCATTTCTATTTGGTATTTTATAGAATGAAATCATAATTATATAAAGGTATATTATAATTACATTATAATATCATATATAATATCATAGTTCCATCCTTTATACGTCCCACATATGGTATTTAACGAATCAAATCACTTTGAGGGGGCGGTAGTTCGCACTTCCTTAAATGAAGATATCGCGTATACCCATAATGGAAGCCATAAAGGTAAGACACAAATGAAAAATACAGAAGCATAAGTAAAACATTAACATATTATATATCATATATAAAAATAGTGACATCATAATGTCCACCTTTTAAGGTGTTAAATGAGTATTGAACAATCATCGTTTCGGGAGGCAGAATTTCGCCATCCACGGAAACCGTATGTTCTTTAACCATTTGATGTAGTTGTGTGAGAGTGTAGCTCGAATAAATCTTATAAAAACATACTAGTATATTTAAGATACTGTTGTTGTTACATAAGAAGTAAATAAAAAGAGTTTAGGGGGTTGGAGAAACAAAATAAAACAAATGAACATGAGAGAATGAATTACCTTTAAAAGTGTAACTCCTTTTGATTTGAGCCTAAAGGATTCCTTTGAATGGATTCTTCCCAAAGGGAATCCTCTAGGATGAGGAGACGGGTGTGGAGAGAGTAAATGGGCAGGGTTTGGCCGAGCCAAAGGCTTGAGGAGTTTGTGAAATGAGGTAGAGGTGGGGGACTTTTATAAGAGGAGAGGAGGGGCACTTTTGGAAAGTATGAAATATTACTTTATTTGAAAATGTATTTCGGTTTTAAAAGGACCCAAATTGATATAATTCGTGGATAAGGTTATAAGGGTTCGAAATACAGCCATCCAATAAGTTTTGGACATGTTTAGTTCATAGATTTTACATTATCTTTCCATTTTATTTAAATCGTCAAATAATGATGTCATCGCTGCATCCTTATTATGTCATAAATAAATTAATTTATTTAATGTCTAAAAATTATAAAAAAAATACTATGATGTAGGAAATCTTATTTCCTTTCTAATGACTATTTATAATCAAAAATATGACTTTTATAACCCCACATAAAAATTGTTTGAGTAAAACATATCATGTTTGTTTCATTTTTACTTTTACATTAAATAAAAAGTTATTTATGTCATTTCCCAACCAAAGTGGATCCATGGGATCCCCAAGTTGACCCATGGCTAGTCTTGGTCGGCCATTACACATAAAATGAGGTTAGGACATGTGTCATGTTCATTTCATTTTATTAAAGAATTATTTTTACCTTAAACTACACTAATTACCACTAATCGCGATTAAAAACTTAATAAGTTACTATTCACCAAAAAATTATTTTAATCTCATTTAACCACATTTTACTTCTTAATGACAACCATGTATGTCGGATTTTTTAAAATCAAAACACAATGATGGAAAAATTTCATTTAAATGGAAAATCAGTTTTTATAAGTACCACTTAGTGGTTTCACTATTCATCAAAAATTAAAGTTTATCAGAAAAATCCCAAAAATTCACCATAAGCTATATTTGATATTCCGAATTCAAAAATGAATTCCGTTTTACAAAATTCAAAACATATTAGTCACATTAATAAATTTAATAATTAATTCCCGCTGTCAGCGCAAATAGCGTATTTTTATAAAACAATAAGTATCAAAAGATTGACACTAGTTTAAGTCTGATTTCAAAGTGAAATTAATTCCAACGACCACTATTGGATTTAATGGTAAAAATATTTTCTAATTTCACTTTAAAACAAATTCAAAATATTATCTAATCATATAAATAAATTAGATTAAAAAGTGGTTTTGAATTAAAACACAACATTTTACACTATTCATTAAAAAAATGAACTTTATCAGAAAAATACCAAAAAATTACACAAAGTAAAATTTGATGTCCCGATTCTTAATAAGAGTTTTATTTGGTCCAAAAGAATGTATAAGAGTGATCAAAACTATATTTAATGATGGTTCGCCATCAAAGGGTGATAAGTGAACCTTTAGTGAAAACTAGGGCATATACTCCTAAAATTGAATTCTTTCCGTATTTTAAGCCTTTATCTTTTATTGTATAAATGTAAAAACATTTAAGAACAGATATAATCATATTTTAGTTATTTCTATCCATTCCCGCCATTACAACGGCTACATGTTAACTACCATTTAAAATAATATTATTTTATTATTAGAGTGCAACGTAAGATTCCCAAGAAACTCGTTGTTGCGTGTTGGTTACGCCATCGAGCATAGCAACCCTTTAAAGCAATATTAATACTTTATTCACAAATATGGATAAATATGAAAATGTCATATTCTTTATTTACCTGGGGTGTTACATCCTTCCCCCCTTTTGGGAATTGCGTCCTCGCAATTTTTAAAATTGAGCTTGGAAACATCCTTGAATGTCCCACATCGGAACAAGAGTCGGTAAAACAATCACTTTAAAATAAAGGAAGATAAGTACAGAGGTCACCCGAGTTAACCCATACTAGGATTCCATGTAGGAAAACATGGACATGGAGGAGAAAACATTGGGTCATGTTCTGATGGACAGTGATAGAAAACATGTTTAGGAGAAAGTTAACAATAAGAAAATCACAAACTTGTGATGGGTTAAACGGTATTCTATTCCCTAGTAGGAAAAGTTAATAGACAAAATTTTTGTTTTAAGTTACTTTTTGTTGAGGAATTTATTCATAAGGAAACATAATCACTTATCATGTTGACTTTCATCTTTTACTAGATTCCTTAGTCAAACTCATATTTTTTTCCAAAAGGCGTGTATTTAGGGAGACTTGTTCGCATTAAGAGTGCTATAATCAACTTCTAGAGAATCACCTAATCCAAAAAAGAGAACAATATACATCCCATGTCTTTAGGCTTTAACCAAAACCAAAACCAAAAATATTAGTACAAGGTCATATAATCCAGAAAAGGATAACCCTTTATAAAAAGAAAATCTATTCTTAATCTCCAAAATTTGTCCAACAAAACCCAAAGTTCAACGAGGACCATTCTATAATCAATTTGTCCATAAAATTCATCAATGTAAACCAATCTAAGATTGAAACCCAAATACTTGAAGGATTTAGTCACATAGTCTTCCAAGTTAAATTGTAACATTTATCTCCAAACAACTTTAGTTGCTCCTAAAGTCTCATATTGAAAAGTAATTAACCTAATCACATATCCTCTATGATAGGTTAATCATTTTCGTAAATAACCAAAAATCAACTTACTCTTAATTCATAAAATAATATAACTAAAAAGAATCAGTCAAACTAACCAGGGACTTCACGTAGTCCAGTGGTAGGCGATTAATACCAGTCGCACTTTGGTTGTGGGTTCGATTCCCGCAGCTTTGTCCGATGCGACGGGTAGTCACACGGTCTGCGTGTTGTCCTTTTTCCAAAACTATATAATTCTTAAAACATTCCCCAAAATTAGATAAAATCTTCAAAGATGATCATAACATATTTTAACCTCAAGTTTATCTCATGCCTTTCATTTTCCATCATAACATATAGTAACCCATAATTACCTCAAAAGTAAGGATCATATAAACCCAAATGGTTATTTATAACTATGTCCACAAAAGAAAAGATAACTATTACTTGAATAAAATTTGACTATATTAAACATCAGGGTTACACATAAGATAAAAAGTCTTCTAATGTAACCCCATCATCAATAGAGGCTTAATATTCTTAAGAATTTCACCATAACTCTTGAAGCCATTATATGTTGATATCTTACTCATTCAACATTATTCATGATCCATTATCCATTCCTTTCCAACTTATTCTGAAATACCTCTTTCCTACAAACAAAATCATGAATCATATCCTAAGATTCCAAATTAGGAAAACAATAGTCATGAAATAGTATATACCTTTGATTGGTCATTGTCAGTTTCTTCATCCTCAATCAGAATGGAATTAGGTATTGGTAAACGAATATTGGTACGCTCTTGGTGACCCCATTCACGAAACTTCTTCATAGGACATGTGTTTTCATAATGACCATGCACACCACATTTAAAACATTCAATTGATCCCTCAGAAAGAACTTCTTTCCCTTTCCTCGAGTCAACTGGATGCTTCCTTTTTCCATGGCAGGTTCTTGCTTTATGAACTTAATTTCCACATCTATAGAATATTTCTGTCCCTTTGAAACATTTTCCAAGGTGTTTCTTTCCACATCTTTGACACATAGGTTTTTGAACACACTTACCTTTATGATTATTACCTGTACTTCCTTAGGGATTTCTTTATTTCATATATGATGTTTTAGAGAATTATCCAATGTTTAGGTGGTCAATCATGACTCCAGATAGTTGGTTGAGGATAATCAAAAGAGTTCTCATTGCAGCTCCCATATCATTCAGTTGCTTGCTCAAAAAACTGTCACAGTTTCCTTCACATCCACTGTTACTTTGGTGCCTTCTAGATCCAGCCATTTACTAAAACCAAAAAGGTCAGTGTGAGTATATCAAAAAAACCATCATGTACTAATGAGTAAGATAATCACTAAGATATACTAACTCATTCACTTTATCTAAAACTAGGACTCTTTCTGAAATCCTAACAATTATGGTAATGTCACTTATGCTTAAAGAATACCCTAACCTCTAAAGTTATCTAAACCGACCTCTGATACCAACTATAAGGTCCCAGCCTTAAACCTTACTTAATCTTGAGTTATTACAAGATTACACATTGAGGATATTATCAGGTTTAGTGTTTTAGAGAATTAGATTATGAAACTTGCATTATATTCCACATTTAAACAAAGTGGTTACATAAAAGACAGTATTCATTCTTCCCATCAACGGAAACATATTGAAAATAAAACATGGATTCTTTCTTGACACATCCTTGACACTATAATCACATCATGTACCTTTCCCTTGACCTGTGAAAAACATTTCAAAAACTTGGGATGAGCACAAAAAGCTCAGTAAGGGATATAAAAATATGGAAAGGAATCATGAGTACATGTATACATAAGAATGAAATCATACTTTACACATAAAACATAGGCACGTTAACATACCTCATAAAATCATAGAAATCATATGACATAAAGGTAACTTGAGGCATTCATAGAATTCTTACGTAGGGAGTAACCCTCTTGGTTACGTTTGGAATACCCATCACAGTATATTCCCTAAATCTCTTCGGAGAAACCTTAACGTTTCACTCCTTCGCGTTACCCAATGCATTGGAGAGCTATATCGGGCTCACCCGCCCTTAGTTTATCACAAAACCACCAGTTTTCATAACAATTCCCAACAACCATAACATAAATGTATCACATAACACATGCATAAAGGAAACATAACATTTCCACATTTCAATCACAATATATCATTTTAGTATATTGAAATAATGAATCCATTCAAAAAGAAACCATTTCCAAAACCATTTTAAACATTTAATAAAGTGATTTTTGAATCAAAGTGTCCCATACCACCTTGATGATTAAAATTTTAAACCATTAATATGCATATAAATAAATCCTTAAAACCATTTTGAAAACATGGATATTAATAAGAACAAATAATTAAAACATTTAAAACGATATTTTGGTTAAAGGGGTTTTACCAAAATTAGAGACACTTGAATACAATAATTGAGGAATAGCATTTATTCATAACTTTAAAATATCATGAGAATAAATGGATTCATGATATAAAACTCCAAAGGACAGTATATACACCATATAAGAGTGAATTGGTGCATAACAACAATGAACCCTCAATAGAAATATCAAATGTGGTGAAATCCCTTATAAAGAAGGTATCCTTAAATTAAGGACAAATCAATCTCAAAAATATGTGTGACAAATATAAGTACACCAAATATAAGTGGATATTAAGTGTAAAACAATAAAATGTCATTCACACATATTCAATGGATGACATATTCAATGACTACATGTTGAACCCAAGGAAATCGAAATTGGGTTAAAAAGTTCCCTTGACAGCCTAACGACATCACATCAAAATGAGTTGATGAGAGATAAAAAGTGTATCTCATAACTTGGACATAAAATTTAAATCAATAATGGTATATTAGAACATATCCCAACATAACAATATGTATATTAAAAGACCCAACAAAATAAGTCTTTTAAAAAAAGAGGAGGGTGAAAGGTTCCCTTACAGACTTGGGTATCTTTCAAAACATACACCCTATGAAAGAAGGACAATAGATCATTGATGTAAATACTCATAAACGAAAGTATATTACACAAAGAGTATAATAATGGGAAGTACATACACCACTCAATGGAATTTGTGGCAAATGTAGCATAAATCTCACGAGAATAAAAGTGAGATGAAAAATCCCTTACGAAACTTCGGCAGCCTAACGACGCCACTCAAAACCTCCAAAATGGATTGATGAGAGGAAATAGGGTCTCTCATCATATGAAAATAATAACTACAGTAGGATTAATATAAATGAACATCCCCAATCATAAGAAATATGAGCTTAAAAGGAATGACATAAAAGAGTGTACTTAAAAAGAAAGAGAGGTGTATGATCCCTTACCTCGGGTCCGACTTGACTCGATCATTCTTTAACGTCCTGAATAATAAACTTGAGTTAATTTTTACTTGCTTAAGAACCTTTTACAAGTTCATTATTCCTTTTATATCAATTATTTACATGTTATAAACATTATGTAATCATTCAAGTTAATAATGTTCATTCTGTTGGTATTTGGTTCTTAAGTCGAAAGTGGACTTCTTACAATTACATGTTGTTCGTGTGGACAAATGTTTATTATAACCAGAATTTTATTCATGATTTAGATATCATATATTTCATATATATCCAGTACATTCATGCATTTATAACATTACATAATCATTTAGAGGTAAGAAATGAAATGCACCGTTCATGGAGACGGTAAGCCGTACGTACGCATGAACGCTACTTCCATTTCTATTTCGTATTTTATAGAAAGGAATCATAATTATATAAAGGTATATTATAATTAAATTATAATATCATATATAATATCATAGTTCCATCCTTTATACGTCCCAAATATGATATTTAACGAAACAAATCACTTTGAGGGGGCGGTAGTCCGCACTTCCTTAAATGAAGATATCGCGTATACCCATAATGGAAGCCATAAAGGTAAGACACAAATGAAAAATACATAAGAATAAGTAAAACATTAACATATTTTATATCATATATAAAAATAGTGACATCATAATGGCCACCTTTGAAGGTGTTAAATGAGTATTGAACAATCATCGTTTCGGGAGGCAGAATTTCGCCATCCACGGAAACCGTATGTTCTTTAACCATTTGATATAGTTGTGTGAGAGTGTAGCTCGAATAAATCTTATAACAACATACTAGTATATTTAAGATACTGGTTTTGTTACAAAAGAAGTAAATAAAAAGAGTTTAGGGGGTTGGAGAAACAAAATAAAACAAATGAACATGAGAGAATGAATTACCTTTAAAAGTGTAACTCATTTTGATTTGAGCCTAAAGGCTTCCTTTGAGAGGATTCTGCCTAAAGGGAATACTCTAGGATGAGAAGAGGGATGTGGAGAGAGTAAATGGTCAGGGTTTGGCCGAGCCAAAGGCTTTAGGAGTGTGTGAAATGAGGTAGAGTTGGGGGCCTTTTATAAGAGGAGAGGAGGGGCACTTTTGGAATGTAAGAAATATTACTTTATTTGAAAATGTATATCGGTTTTAAAAGGTCCCACATTGATATAATTCGTGGATAAGGTGATAAGGGTTCTAAATCCACCCATCCAATAAGTTTTGGACATGTGTAGTTCATAGATTTTACATTATCTTTCCATTTTATTTAAATCGTCAAATAATGATGTCATCGCTGCATCATTATTATGTCATAAATAACTTACTTTATTTAATGTCTAAAAATTATAACAAAAATACTATGATGTAGGAAATCTTTTTACCTTTCCAATTAATATTTATAATAAAAAATATGACTTTTATAACCCCACTTAAAAATTGTTTTAGTAAAACATATCATGTTTGTGTCATTTTTACTTTTACATTAAATAAAAAGTTATTTATGTCATTTCCCAACCAAAGTGGATCCATGGGGTCCCCAAGTTGACCCATGGCTTGTCTTGGTCGGCCATTACACATACAATGAGGTTAGGATATGTGTCATGTTCATTTCATTTTATTGAAGCATTATTTTTACCTTAAACTATACTAATTACCACTAATCGCGATTAAAAACTTTATAAGTTACTATTCACCAAAAAATTATTTTAATCTCATTGAACCACATTTTACTTCTTAATGACAACCATGTATGTCGTATTTTTGAAAATCAAAACACAATTATGGCAAAATTTCATTTAAACGGAAAATCGGTTTTTATAAGTACCACTTTGTGGTTTCACTATTCATCAAAAATTAAAGCTTTTCAGAAAAATCCCAAAAATTCACCATAAGATATATTTGATATTCAGAATTCAAAAATGAAGTCCGTTTTAAAAAATTCAAAACATATTAGTCACATTAATTAATTTAATAAATAATTCCCGCTGTCAGCGCAAATAGCGTGTTTTTATAAAACAATAAGTATCAAAAGATTGACACTAGTTTAAGTCTGATTTCAAAGTGAAATTAATTCCAACGACCACTATTGGATTTAATGGTAAAAATATTTTCTAATTTCACTTTAAAACCAATTCAAAATATTATCTAATCATATAAATAAATTAGATTAAAAAGTGGTTTTGAATTAAAAGACAACATTTTACACTATTCATTAAAAAAGTGAACTTTATTGGAAAAATACCAAAAAATCACACAAAGTAAAATTTGATGTCCCGATTCCTAATAAGAGTTTTATTTGGTCCAAAAGAATGTATAAGAGTGATCAAAACTATATTTAATGACGGTTCGCCATCAAAAGGTGATAAGTGAACCTTTAGTGAAAACTAGGGCATATACGCCTAAAATTGAATTATTTCCGTATTTTAAGCCTTTAGATTTTATTGTATAAATGTAAAAACATTTAAGAACATATATAATCATATTTTAGTTATTTCTATCCATTCCCACCAATACAACGGCTACATGTTAACTACTATTTAAAATATTATTATTTTATTATTAGAGTGCAACATAAGATTCCCAAGAAACTCGTTGTTTCGTGTTGGGTACGCCATCAAGCATAACAACCCTTTAAACTAATATTAATACTTTATTCACAAATATGGATAAATATGAAAATTTCATATTCTTTATTTACCTGGGGTGTTACAACACTAACATGTCTAGTAACCTAGTTACAATGTTTAAGTACTCATATAGCCAATATTAATGATCGGTTAAAGTAGATAGTCCAACAAATACGATATTCCACTATTATAGGTATCCACCCAATGACTTCTCATCCCTATAGAGACAACGAGAAATGTAAAACCATGACACATTTTAGGAAGTACCAGACAGATCAGTAACAGGATGTTACCTCCAAGCCAATATATCAACATTATCAAATTGCATAGGTCTATGAATAGTGTATGATTATTAAAACATATAAGTAAAAACACATTTCATAGAAAATAGGATATCACTATATAAAAACATAATGGTCATTAGTTACTTATTAAAATTTCCATTTATTATTCAATTCAAAATTTCATTTATTAATTAATCAAAACAAATAACATTCCATTTATCATTGTAAATAAGAAAATCCTTGTTGATTATATAAAAAAATATCCCAAAATCCATGTCGTAAAAAACTATTAAACATATAAAATTAATTTATAATCAATAGTTCAATCACGTAAATGGTATCAACCATCTAGGTAAATATCCAATTGGAGTAAAATGAACTCCTTTGAAATAATACAATTCAATCTTCAATTTATTTAGTAGAATGATATGTTGGCCCAATTGAAATATTTCAAGTAACTGATACACATGAAACTATAGGGTGAATAATTAAACCCCACAACTTTAACTATTGATCCATAAAATTTTACAATTGTAAATGACCATGAGGATGAGGGGGTAGAAGATCACAAGAATTATCCAAGAATAAAAATGATTCACATCAATACTAATGATGAACATTTCCAAGAGATTACACCATAAAGGTCAGAGAACCAACAGAAATAATAGAAGACCTTTCCAACACCACATAACATGTATTGGATAAAAAATGGTATTTTCTAAATTAAGACAGGCACTCTAAAATATATCATACGATCACTGTAGTTTTAGAGGAGGAGGATGTAAGAGTGTTTGAAATAAAATCAAACCACATAGAAGACTAAAAAACAAAATTTTAGGTAATTACATGATGTGTCATATAGTTATGAGCCATTTAATTTGTTTAGCATGATAAAATAAAAAAACCCATCACCTAGGATGAATATTAAATTCATTCAAATATTTCACAATGTGTAACAAATTTACAGATTCAATAAATGTCCTACAAATGGATTTCAGAATATTTCCCATAAAAAAAACCGAAGAACCCATCAAGAATTTTTTAACTTACAATGAACACACTATAATAATTTAAATAGTCATACAGTGGATTAATTAATTCAAAAAATAATACAAACCTAATAATTATGTCATATTTCCAAACAAAGGTTCTCCACATGAATCCTCTTCGTTTTTCCCATGTTTCCTCACTACCCAACATAGTTTTTATTTAAAATAGAAACAAATAATGATTAAAATAGAACCACCTAGGTTTAAGGAATACAGAAAAAAACCTAAATAATTTTAATGAAATAATCAGTGATATATGTAACTGAATACTGTCCCAGTCATACACAAACTCCTATAATATTATACATATACATGTTCCCACAGTACATTCTCATCTATAATTTTGACCCGCAATCGTATCTTCACTAAAAACATTTTTAGTCATAATTATGTAGAGAAACCCCATCAACCTCCTATATATCACAAATGCACCCTTATTATATATTGATAAATGTCATACAAATATCTTCAAATATGATGGATACATTTATTATATGATTCACTCTGAATTGAGTACTCCTTGGATAGTATGAAAATAAAATGTAAATATGTCATCCTAAATAACTTCTCAAGGTTATAACATGACATCCTTGTCATTTCATAGGGTGAAACTTTTTTTAATTGAAAAAAATTGGAAAAAAACAACACAATAATCCTTGTATTTCTTGTGCCCCTTGTTATGACAACCCATATTATTAGTAAACCAAAATTAATGAATTATTAAATTAATATACACCTATTACTATGAAAATATATTGACTTTACTATAATAATATTGTAATTATATATATTAAATAATAACAACATGTAGGTACACATTGAAAATATTGAAACAAATCCCCTATGATGATATCACATTAACCATATATGGTATGTCATGAATCTAAAATTATGACAGAAAAAATTATGACATAGAATATTTATAATCGTATTTATTAAAATCCATGTATTTTATATGACTATAACATTGGGGAAACATATAAAATATGGCCTCAACATAAAACATGATGTCATATGAATAAGAGGTAGAAAAATATTGAGATATAATAATTTATTGTGCCTATGATAATATCACGGACACCATACATGGTATCTCATGAAAATAAGTCATAAAAAATTACATAAATGGATATATAACTTTTGTTCCACCCACCACATTCATATCATGTAATAAAAGTTGAATTGTAATTTGATCATACAACATAAAGAAATATATCACCACTTTTAATCTCATTATTACAGATCATTTATTATTTTAATTAATTTCCTCGATTACTTGTATTTAATATTATATAGGAAATTTCTATTAATAATAAATGGAAATGTGAATTCATTATATAAATGATTGGAACATTAAATCAAAGGAGAATTTTGGAAAAAACACAAGGGAAAATAATGGGTCATGAATTGGTTTAGTGAAAGTTATTTGTTTCTATAAATAAATGGGATTCACAAGGAGAGTAAAAGGGAATAAAAATAATAGTTTACAATTAGAATAATTGTAAATATATAGATATTTAAATATAGATTACACAAAATATAAATTTAGGGAATACAATATAAAAGATATAGAAATTTTTAGATATGAGAAAAAACTACTCTATGTGATTTGAATGAAATGGTGTTGGGGCATATGACGGAACTTATATCAAGAGAGAGGGGGATTTTCCATTAATTTAGAAAATATGTTTTGGAATCTATATGACAAAATATTTAGAACCACCAACTATACCATTTATTTTACGATGTTATCTATAATCAAAGTGTTGTATTAAATATTTTTTGATTCCATGAACTGAAATGATTAAATTAATAAGAATGGGGATGTGGATTAATTTCATGTTTATTAATAACTGGTTTTCAAAAATTAAAATATAAAATTTGATTTGAAGGAATCAATGATTTATTATTAAATTATTCGGAAAAAATTTATTTTTAAATGGAAAACATAATTTTTTATGTGGATATTGTTTATATAATAACTTATAGTTTTTTATGACATCATTATATAGAAAATATACTTATATGATATTTAATATTTCCAAAAGAAATTATTGTTTTACAAAATTACAAATGAAGAACTATAGTTTAATTTCAATGTGCTAATTAAAAATGTTATAGTTTTTTAAAAACATTATACTCATAATATGTAATTTCAATTTATAATTAAAAGACAAAATATATAGAAAATACTATTTTTTAAATTAATAACAAATTTCTAACCTATGAATATGTTTTATAGGACATGAATAAATTAGTTTTCCATTTATATTTTAGTAAATATTATTTAATAAAAATATTTTATTAAAATATAATATATATACATATAATATTGTTCAAATTTTTCAATCTGTATCTTAATTTAGAATATATATTTCGAAAAATTATTTTTATTATTTTTTCATATCGAAATCCTATTTTTATCAAAAAAATTATAAAATGTTTTATAATGTAAAAATACAATGGGAAATATATAATCACTATTTTATTATATTTTGAATATAAAAATTCATATATGTTCTAGATATATTAGCCCATATTTCAAAGTCATATCCTATAAGTGTTTGATGCGTGATAGTGGTGTTGTCTTGGGTTGGTTTAATTAAATTTTTTGTGATGAAATATTAACAATAGTTAAAATTTCCCATAGAATATTTCACATAAGAATTTTTTGTTGGTTCCCATGTTGGCATTTTTTAAGGTAAATTCCAAATGATTTCATCTCCAAAAGAAGATTCGATTAATGATATTCACTGTGTATAATCTAATTGGTCATGGCCATCATATATTTCATCGGTGTTGATTGGATTATATCATATCTAACTATATATACTAATCATACATCCCCAATATGGAAACTAAATTATTTATGGTTAATATTCATTAAGGTGTTCTAAATTTTCCATGAAATATTTTATAATTTTCCAATGTAAAAAATGTTTTCCGTGTGTTTTATATAACAATATCACATGATACGGAATGTGTTCATTTATATTTTATTTTAATTTATATTATTTTTGGCTATTAAATTTTTCACCATTAAAATAAATTTCCCATGAATTTTTTTTTAATATATTAAATTGTTTTGGACATATTGTCTCATCACCTCTTACATTTCCTTATTTGCATGGAAAACCATGTTGTTCTACATACCTCATTGAATTAGTGATTTTAATTATTTTATAAAGAACTTCCGAAATATTCTATTCTATTTTACAAATTCTAGTCATATGAAAGATAATTATCCATGTGCACTACCAATAAATTGTATACTTAATAATGGTAAAATATTTATATCCCCAAGAGGGACACATTGATCATATATTTTTATTGATATATGTGATGTCAGAGTGTTAGTTGATATGCTACAACTCTAATACTATCAAGGATCACAATAAGGATGATGTAACATGGACTAATAATTAACATCTTCTGAATCCTCATAACAATGTTTCTCAATAATATATGAACAAAACTATTATATTTGATTAATGACATAATGTATCATCAATGATTTTCTATATAGTTTCTCAACATACATTGTCTTAATTTTCTTTGAAACTAAATGGATTAAATATTTTCTGTCATCATAGGGATGAAATCATATCCCATAAGATTATACATTCCAATTACAACCTAGTATGGTGGAGTTAGAAGTCTCATCCCATATATACAATAAGAAGGTATCATTTGAATATAATATTGTAAATTTTTTTATTTGATTACTACATTAGGGAAATGTGATTCTCACAAAACCATTATAATTTTTTAAAGAAGATATCAACAAATACTTTGTGTTTAAATGGATCATTCAGAAAATCTATCCATCTGAGGGTTATAAGAAAGTAGTTGAAATCATATTTTTATCCTATTAATACAAATTTAATTTACTCTAAATAAAGGAAAAATATGATCCTTATTATATAAAATGAAAAGTGATGATCCTTTTAATCTCACAAGTTTTCTTATGGTTACGAGTATATTTACCCTTGTTAGAAATTTTAATTTATAAAAAATAACTATACTAGTATTTTTGAGAGAATAACTACAACTCCAAGAGTATTAGTTAAAGTAGATATCCTATGGAGTTTGATGAAAAAAATCCAAGTTGATGTTATCACTTTTCAAATATTTATTATAATGATTTTATTATAACTATAGCCCTAGATAATTTAACCTTGAATTTTTGTCAAATGATGAATACGGTTAAAAAATATACAATCTCCACTTCTTGTTATCCTAATAGTTTTTTTTTCATAATATTTATTGAAAACATAGGGCTTTCTTAATGAATAATGATGACTTATCTATGAATATCATCTAAATTATACATCATTTTTTAGGATATATCGGACAGATATGTGTGATCTATCACTACTGGAAAAATGACCTATACCCACGGTTTTGGGAACCGTGGGCTGGAACGGCGTCGGTATAGGGGTCACAACCTATACCCACGGTTTTGGAGAACCGTGGGTATAGGGGGGTCAATGTTTGCAACAATATTGTGCCCGCGTGGCACACACAGACCCCACGGTTTCAAACCATTGGGTATTTGAATTCAAAAAAATCCTGGGAAGGGAATCGAACCTGCAACCTCGAGCAGCCTCAAGCCCGCGGCGCACCAAGCAACCAACCAGTCTATCACCGTTATTGGTATATATTGATAATTTCATTTTAATATATTAATATAACAGTTAAAATGAAAAGAAAAGCCTTCCGGGTTTTGAACCCGCGCTTCACATTCCCCGCACACTAACCACGACCAACCGAGCTGGCGACCCAATTGATATATAGATATAATTTTGTTTTCTTATAATAATATATCTGTTATAATCGAAAAATAACAACACGCGGGATTTCGAACCCGCGACCTGCGCTGAGGAATTGGAGGGAGTGACCAACTAACCTAAATATTTTATAAGGTTTAATATTTGATATCTGTATATTTATATTATTTCATATCGTCTTTTCACCCAAGAAAAAATTCAGTCCCGCGTAATTTTTCATTCCCGCCATAACATGGGAAAGATATACCCACGGTTTTGACAAACCATGGGTATAGGTCTTTGAAAAATATACCACCTATACCCGCGGTTTTCACAAACCGTGGGTATAGGTCTGTCGAACAACACCTATACCCACGGTTTGTCAAAACCGTGGGTATAGGTCTTAAAAAAAACATATACCCACGGTTTTGCCAAGAACCGTGGGTAAAGGGGACCTATACCCACAGTTTTGGCTAACCGTGGGTATAGGTCCCAATACTATCCCTATACCCACGGTTCCCAAAACCGTAGGTATAGGGGGGGCCTATACCCACGGTTTTATGTAGAACCGTGGGTATAGACCCATTTTCCAGTAGTGTATAATATAAACATCCATCATTCAATATGTTAAACTCTAGAATATCTGTTACCTTTTTCATACTACCACTTTTACTTTTTTGGACACATCGATCCTCTTATGAGTGGATATTTGATTAGTTATTTTGGAAATATAGTATTTATATCCCTCTATTTTTACTTTTCTCATCCATTTAATTTCATCTAACAATGGACACCAGAAAATCCTTAACATGGTTAGGGTTACATGTTACTTTCTACCAATAACATCTCCCGCATTTTTCACCATCCCAGATAGTAATGTATTGAATAATTATTATCCTTTATATTCTATAAATACATTCCTTAACATGTACTAAGCTCTATTTTTTTGAATTTATACATTTTAAATTCATGATCCATATTTTTCCAACTAATCTCCATGTATAGATATTTCCAAATAAAATTTAATGAAAAAACCCTGAGAGATGTTTCTAGATTTTTTTTTTGGGTATTTATTCTCATGGATCATTAAAAAGGGGATACATAAGCTACCACATTGTTATACCTCAGGATTAAAAATCCCAAACCATTTTTGGAAGCATCCCTATAGTTCAAAAATAATTACACATTGGTGTGTCATGTAAGCATAGCTATAGAGATTATCCTCTTCATTAAAACATTATAGATCTCATCACATTAATAAATCTAGAAAAAAATAGATATCTACGATATCTTAGTTAGTGGGATTTAAAATCATTGTATGTTTCTTAAAAATTGATGATACTACCTCGATAATCATAGAACACTAAAAATATATATCATAGTTGATGTTTAGGTCCATCAATTAATTGCTACTATTTCTGATAGATCTAGATGCATCCTTTTTCTTTTGATAAAATGATCCAAAAATGTTATTTATTCCATCCCAAAATCACATTTTTTATGATTCAAATATAACATTTACTTTAACATATAATTTTTACATTATTCTTATTCTCTTGATATTCTTCATTGAATCTTTAATTGCTAAAAATATCATCAATAATGTTTATAAATATATTTTAATGTTATTACTAAAGTAAGGTTTTTTTATATACATGATGTAATGTTGAGAATAAGTGAGTCCAAATGGAATTAGTATGAACCCATTGTTTCCATAACATTTTATCATATAATTATATGGTATATCCATCTACATAATCATTGCATTATAATATCTTGATTGAAGTTCAACAGATAACAAAGTATTTGGCTCCACATATCAGATAAAAGAAGAAATAAATATATGGATTAAGATGCTAGATTTTTTGTATAATATTGACTAGATCATGATAAACAATTCAATGACATAGTAACTAATTATTCATCCTGAAGAAGCAGAATGGCACACCACATGTTGTATGAAAATTTTATATAAACCACATATTTGGCTTATTCTATAGTATCATCATAAAGTCCTCATGTTTATAAGTTTCTATAATATATAGATACTTGTATATTTGATATTATATTGAAATAATGTATTTTTAACAACAAAAAAGTAATGGAGGAAGGATGTGAATTTTTTAGGAAAAAATCTAAATATTCCCTTAAACTGCGATTTGCATTAAGGATTATCTTGTCTTATTCAGAAAAATTTCTAGTAGATATGTTTACTCATAAGGTGTAAATATAAATGATTAGGATAATGATAATAAAGAATAGTGATTCTCCCACTTTCAAATTTGTGAAATAGTATTGAATCCCATGATACATATGATTACAAAAAGTTTCTTTAAATTTATGTTTAGTCTTTCTAGGAAAACAAATCTATAAATATAAATGGATTGAATTCCAATGAAGGGTGCATCAACAATTTTTTGGGGATGTTTAACGCACAAATATTGATGGGGAATAATTACTACAGATTGCATTTATTTGTTTCAAAATTGTTCTTATTAAAATACGGGTCCAACTACGTTTTTCTATGTGAGGTTAAAATAGTTTTTACAATAATGTGTGATATGAAATAATGTGTAAAACCAAAATAAAATAGTACATTTAATATTATTGGATGAATAACCATCACACTTATGACCACATAGTTATTGAAATCAATATCCATAACTATGATGGCCTAAGATATCAATTTATCACTAGGACATATAGGTTGTCAATTTTAGTTATTAACAGCAAAACATAACTTTGATAATTGATTCTAATACTTTCATGGTTCATTTTATTTGAAAAATAGGATATCAATATGAGGTTTTACTAGAAAATTAATATTTTTCAAGACATGAGTGGTTTATTGTATCCCCATACCAAATTTAGCTATCATTCCATTCTAAAAAATAATTTTCATGTACCATTTATTTATATCATAGTATGATTATTCAGACACATATGAAAATTGTGATATTGTAATTCTTTCCCATATCAAAATTATCCATCACACCACAAGAATTAAATTCCCTTATCCAATGTATTTATACTGAACCATAAGAAATTTGAAATAAAGTAAACATTATTTTTATATTTAGTGAATATTACAAAATTTCTCGTTAGTGGTAAATGGATTCAATCATTAAAACCATTATAAAACTCAATTTTATCCAAATAATGAAGTGGTAATATTTAATTACATGGTAAATTAAAAATATAGAGGTGCATCATGAAATTTCAATGATTTTCACCTCATACAAAACAATGGATTCATTAACCATTGGATTGATTCTACTGTCCCCTCCCTGCTTTTTTAATTGGATAGTGTATGTATATTATTTTTCTGATTTTTTTAATATCATTCCACTACACTACTTTGATCACCTCTATTTGTATTGTAATTTTTTAACATCCACCATTGATTAGATTATATATATATATGAAACTCATTCAGCATTAAAAAATCATTATAATATGGTTACTATTCATTGGATGATAATTTAAATGTAATTGAACAAATATTTCACGATTAATGGACCGTAAAATCCATTAAATATCATAGGCCTATGTCACATGAACGTCTCAAATGAAAAATGAATTCTGTTATAGGTGTGTTGTGGATCCAACTTCTTGGTTTTTTGTATTAATTACATAGATTATTGGGAATATATGTAAATGTTATCACCAAATCCCACTCACATAGAATTGGACATGGAATATAGGAAGTGATCAAATTTTCACTCACATGTATAATTGACATAGTTCCCACAATTTTATTCTATTGAAAAGAATAAATGGAATTATATAGATGAATATTTAAAATAAATAATCATATGGATGGGAATTTATGAACATTGATAGAATTACAAATAATCTGCATAATTTTTCAAACCTATGAAATTATAAGTTCAAATCCATGTTATCCCTGGCATATTTCTTTACACAATTTTTTATTAGAATTTTTAATTCTCATCAAAATGGTTCAAAATACTTATATGATTATAATGACAATATCTTCTAAGAGTTTAATCAAGTATGTATAAGATGACCTTTTTATTCATGCACCAGGTGAATCGAGTCAATGTTCTATTCACCCATTTCAGGGTTAAAACCCAAGGTAAAACTATTCTACAATAACATCAACATATAATATCCATGAATGAATTTTGATTCGTGGAATGCACATACAATATATATTTTCTTATCATATGGATTTTTCATATGTTTATTCTTATCATAATGGTTTTAACTAATGTTTTTAGTTCTTTATCTCAAAAATAAAATGACTTTACTCTTATAAAAATTATGACAACAAATATCACTAATACATTATAATTAAAAATTTATTAAAAAATGATATTCTTTTTATTATTAAAATTTAACAAGAGGGATAGTGTCTTTTTGTATTAGATATAATAAATAATTATAATAAATAGGGATGAAATTAAATTATTTTTAAACTCCAACCCATTTGCATGAAATAAATTGATATTCTAATACTAGAAGTAACGAACTCGTGATGTACATAATAATGTAGTGACCCATAAAGACTAGTATGGGATTGATCAATGAATAGAAAATGTAGATGCAGTATATGTGTGTCGAGAGGAATTACATGATGACATATAAAAAAAAAATAATATTCATCAACATCGAATCCAAAAATAAGATGATAATAAAAAAGTAATATATAGAATGATGAAAGAACATAAAAATTGAAATCATAAGTATATGATATGTATAAAAACATAGGTATAATATATTTTCATACTAATCATATAATTCCTTGAATAAAAATTATTCCCCAATGAGGTAAAAACATTACTCGATTCATTATAGAGATATATAACTCCATAACCACCCATATCATTCATATCATGTAACAATATCTATATTACAAATATATTATACAACATAATAACATATTTAACATCATTGAATACCATGATTACGGAGTGGGGGTTACATACATGGATGTACCATATCAAACATTGGTAGGTCTATATAGTTGAAAACCATTGAGTCAAAATGTGTTAGGTTGTTAATAATACAAGATTTTTTACATTGAAAATATGGGGATAATTTCAGTAGTTGAAAGATTAAAAACAATGGTACATAATTGAGATTTATAAGTGTGAAATGTTTTCTATAATTACATTTTATTTATAATGATAGTAAATTGGTTTATTAATAACACATTACAAAAATAATAATTGGAAATAAAAAGGATTAATACAAAGAATGTATTGAAAATATCATGATAGAAGTGAAAATACCTTACCATTGGAGGGAACATATAAATCATTCAGTGTTGATCATAAAAATCTTAAGAAGACATTGATATTTATATATATTGAGATCTGGAGTAGAAAATCATGATCTATGGGTTTAAAATGGTTTTTTGTGGGGGGGGGATTGGTGGGTATTTATAGTTAATGAGATGTGAAGTATGTATAAACATCTACCCTAAGGTTTTGTACACTATAAGATAAAATAATAAAAATACAATCAATAAAATAATTTTCCCAAATGTTATAATAATGGTACATGAATTTTTTTTAATCTATGAACCCAAATTATAGAAATAATCCCATTAGTGATGTAGAAGTGGATAAAATTCATAGATAATTGATATTAAAACATTATTTTTTATAGGTTTAAAGACACATTAAAGTATTATAAATTTAATAGGAAAATGTATATTAAAGGTCCAAGAATTTATGGATGTTTTATTATTTTTATTACATTATTTTTGGCTTATAATGATTTCATAATAGAATCTTTATATTTATACATTATTAATTTTTTAAAAAAAATTTCAAATACCATTTATTTTTTTAATTATTCACTATTGAATAATTTTGAGATGATAATTTAAAAAACAATATTTAATTAATCTATATATCTTTCATAGTTTGATAATTGTTAAATTTTTAAAAAATCATTATTTATTGAAAAATAAAAGTTTTAATGATTCTAATGACTTTCTTATACCTATATAATTACATTTCACTAAATTTAATTAAATTATCAATTATATTAGATAAATTTTACCTAAAATGATTATTACATTATAAAAAACTTCATTTAGATAAATGTGGAAATTTTAATAAATGCCTGTCCTTATTTAGTGTTGATAATTTACTAAAAATTTGATTTCCTTATATCAAAATTCAATTTTGTATTCACTGTGATTGTTTAATAAATTATAATAAATTAATGACTAGGTATAATTTTCCGTTTTATATTATTTACAATAAAATTGAAAATTCATATTTCATGTGTCTAGATACAAAAATATTTATGACCCCACTGTATTCTCTTAGACTATGGTGTATAATAGTAAAGATTTCTTGGGGTGGGTTGGGGAACATTATTTTTCCTTTACCTTCATAGGCCTGATTATCTTCTTTAAATAGTATTATTCACGATTTTTTTGATCTAAAATTGGTATTTGTCAAGTTGAAATAATAGTGATTCCCCATCCCACTGATGGTCTGATAAATGGGAATCATTTGGTATGATCCTTTTTCATGAGGTCGTCACTTCTTTCATTTGTGAGAATTAGATTTTATCATAACCCTTACATAAAATAAAATGGTCACATTAATATATATATATATATATGGTAAACCATAATGATTCTAAATGGTATTTTATTTTTGGAAATGTATATATTATTATGGTCCAAAAGAGAAAAGGTAGTTAATGGGTTTTCAGAGACTACATTACTTAATGAGGATATAATTAATTTAATGGAGAATTTATTTTATTACAGTTCTACTCATTATACATGTTACCCAAATAATGTTCAATGGTCCCACACCAATTGAAATATCACACTCTATAAAATATTAACACCTTGTTTAATCAACAATTAAAAAAATTAAAATTTTAACCCAAATTAGAAAATTTCAATATATACACTTAATCATTATCATACAAGGAATGAGGGAAGTCATTAAATATCATTCTGAGTTGTTTAAATCATAGCAATAAGCATTGTAAACATAAAAACATGTGAATACAGATACACGGAACATAATCATATGACATGAACCATGGTTACATTTTTTAGACTATATAATCTAGGTACATGCATCTAAATTTCTCCCCACACAATTGTACATACAAGAAAAAAAAATCAATGATGTACACCTAAATCTCCCATACCAATAACTGAAGGAATAAGTCATTCCATTGTATCCACATGTCTACCAACCTCTCAAAATATTTTCTAAAGACCCAAATAAATTTATCTGATCTAATCATTATATACAATTACAAGTTTCTCACCGATAAATACAATATCTAATTCTACACATAAAAACAACAATTATAGGAATATAATTCATCCAACATTTACAATATGTCAATGAAGCCACAATTTCAATTATCACATCACATTACAATATCCAAAGACATACTAGAAGCTTCTATATACCCTATCATTTGTATATAATTCATCTATAAAATATATTCTGATTTTAAACCAATTATTCTAGGAATTACCCACATGTTAAATAATATTCATAAGGTTCCAATATATTTACGAAATCACCAAATTTTATTTAAACACATAAATTCATTAAGACTATTGGATTTAAATCATATAATGTGTTATTATAAGACATATATAACTTATCATCTAAAGAAATCAATATTTAAAGATTAAATATCCATGGTCTTGAATATTATAATACCAAAAAGTTATATTGTAAATTAATAAATATGTTATTTTAGAATCTTAGTAACAAGTAACCCTGTAACAAAAAAATATTTTATGGCATGGCTATTTTGAATTTTAATCTCATTATTATCATATAAACAATGAAATATTATTGTTTGAATATTATATCATTGAAATAAAATTTTAATGAATGAATAAAAATAACAACCATAGGTAATTTATATTTTATATATTCAATAAAATATTTTTACATTCTTCAAAATTATATTTATATTAAACTGTTAAGAATAAATCCAATTTTACACCCGAACGACATTATTTCTTATAAAGGTATTTGATTATCTTCAAATGGATTATTTGTTTTTAAAATAAAATTTTAAACATTAATAAATTATACAAGAAATTATTTATTTCATTTTTAATAGAACAATGTTATTATTTTCCTAGGGTTATATTTAGTTATTTTAATAAAATGTTTATTTTCTTCTGAATATTGAAAAATATTTAATTATATAAAACTACATATTTTATTATATTAAAATAATATTTATTATATAAATGTGATCCCAATGTTACATAAATACTATTTAGATATAAATATTCTATTTTATTTCATCAAATTAACTAATATTTGTATAATAAATTTTGTGTACTTAAAAATACATTTTTCTATAAAACTATTTTTCATTTTTTAAGGACTAATAGAAAATTAAATTATGAAACTCATGTGTATTAAATATTTAAAAAATTATCACATATTTATACTAATAAGAATCAAATTCATAAAACATGCCTCTAATATTTTTTAAAATATGGATACTAACAATGGTAATTTTATTTCCATGGTAAATTGTACCGTATATAGAGATGTAAAAAAATAAAAAGATAAGCAGTAGAAAAATACCATAAAACATTCAAAAAATGTATTAGATTATTTAAATTATACACTTAATAGAAATTTTTGTATTTTATTTATTTAGGGAAGTATTTTCCATAGATTTAGTATTATATTATTTAAATTGATGAAGATCATAATTTTTACATGATTTGCCTTATATAACTCTTATGTGTCCACATGGGAATAATGATAGGTTCTAAGTGAATATAAACATCCATTTAGATCTTATAATCTTACATTTATGATATAAATCGATTTATGAATTTGGGATTCATTTCGATAAGGATTTAACAATTATGATATTTTATTTTCGGAAAATACACAAACACAACATTCATATTTTAATTAATAAATTTTTATATTGTTGTGTTATTGAGAATATATCATATATGATATATTATATTTTTAACTATAAAAAATTTACCTAAATCACTGTATTTTAATTTTAATTTTTGTTGTTAATAAATAATTACATTATGTAATTATACAATGATGATGTCTTAATTATTAAATTAATGAAACAAAAAATTAACTGAAATTAAAAATTTTAAAATAAATAAAATTTGAATTAATTGATGTTTTAATAATATTTTTTGATGATAATGAAATATTCGAGTTGGATAAACAATTTTTGTTTGATTTTATTGAATTGGGATTATTTTTATAAGGAAAATGCACTGAATAGTGACAAAAATTATGTTAAAGATATTCAATCAGAAGAGTATTTTATTTTATTATATAAAAATCCAAAAAAATCAAAATAAAATGTTATAATTATATCTTCTAAAATATCATATTCTACTCTTTTAAATTACAATTTATGTTTTATATATATAAAAATACAAACTTTTACTATTAATTAAATTCATTAAATAAAAAAAATTAAAAAGAGTTAACAAAAGTCAATTGAAGATATAATTTTCACAATAATAACAAAATATGTAAATATTTTATTGGATAATGATATTAAACAAATTATATCATTTAATATTATAACTCTTTCCATTTTATTGTATTTTTAATGAATATTAATTTAATATAATTTAATCCTTTGAGGTTTTACCGAGGGTGACCCTCACTTCAATTATAAATGGGAACTCCATCATTCATTCCATTTGTCAACATTGTGACTTCATGATCAACCAAAATCAATAAATCTGTCCTTCAAAGTCCATTATTCAGGTTTTAGTGGTCCTGGTATTCAGAAAATAAAATATCTTGATTTGTTAAGATGATTTCTGAGGGAATTCTTCCATAGAAAAGGTAATCAATTATACCAACTCATTCAAATTATTTTCTTCTTTTACTTACCCTTCTTGTGTTTTTCCGTTATAAAATAATAACTCCCATATAATTTATATACTTAAATTTTATTTATGAATATATAACAACCATATTATTCCATTTATGCATCATATAGAAAAATAAAGCATTCCACTGGTGTATGTACAACTTACTATCTCCACATAGCAGTGTATTTCAGTTTTTATGTTAAACATTCGTGAATGGATCTAAATATGTCTTTTAATGATTAAATATTATAATTAATAAGTTAATTTTATTTTGTTTACATTTTAGGTATACTCTATTCATGATAATTATACATACATTAGAAAACATTGATACGAAAATGAAATATCTATTTACCAAAACGAGTGTAACAATGAAATATCATTGAATAATGAGTGGTTCAATGTTATTTGGGGATAATATATGATATTATAAATATTAATATGATTGTATTAAAAGACAATAATATTTTTAAAACCACTATAAAGGAGGTCCGACATGTTTGAAGAAACTCCAATCCGAGGTAGTGGTTTTTTCCTTCTCACATTTATTTTGGGTAGGTTTTCCTTATTCATCACTTATTTCTAGTAGGGGGTGTATGTGTGCTGCGCATTGATATATCGAATCATGATTTGAAATATATTCATAGAATTAAACGTTTAATTATATAATTATTACTTTTATGGGGAATATTATATGACTGAATACAATGTGGTTATCCAATTCACAACTTAGTTTTTATTATTTTAGGTAAACATATACTTCCTTGATTATGTCATACTGATCATGATATTTCATTTAGATTCAAATATCTTACATTGTACTCAAACTATTTTTTTGGATTTGTATATGATAAAAAAATTCGATTCAATTTATTAATTATCACTTCAATATATATAATGGACAATCTATTAAAATTATAATTTTCAAAATTTCCCTTAAAACACACTATTTAATCAATGTCTATGTTCTCTAAATTTTTGTAACATAATTTTATTATTATTACCATATGATTTCATAAGTATTTTTTCTTATTTTATTATTTTTATGAGGTCATCTTATAGTACAATATTTTATTTTATAACTGTGAGATGATTTTATCATTTGTGATTTTTAGTGTGAAAATGGTATTTTCCTAAATAATTTCTCAATGATATCATTTATAGTATTACCATATATGTAAGCACCCTCAATTTATTATTATACAAAATTGAGGATTACCCATTAATATAATATTTTTATTACTTTTTTAATAGTTTATGATCATTTTGACTTTGTGTTTACTATTATGATACCATTCATAATATTACTCTTGATAATTTACGATTGTGTTTATAATATGGGGAACTTATTTAAATTTCTTATTCTATTTTCAATATGAACTTGTTCGTTAATTATGTTCCAAACCACTAATTTGAGGAATAGATTGGACTTAGTATGTGTTAGGAATGGCCCACTATAGCCCTTCGATGCATCATTAGGTTTGCTGAGACAAATTAGATATGGTTTATGATGAGGCCTTACTGATTTATTAGATTCCTAGCATGAAGCCTTTGATAGTAATGGATTCACAACACTAAGCCTTTATGTTATGATTACGATGTCCCACATTATGCATTACCTCATTATGGGATTAGATATTTATAATCCATGTAATTAATATACATGTAGAATATCCATGGATATGTTTTATTTTAGCGTTTTAATTATAAGGATATACAATTTTTGGACCACCCATTACATTCATATCATGTAAAAGAAGTTGTATTGTAATGTTATCATAAATCATAAAGAAATATTTCACCACTATTAATTGCATTATTATAGAGAATGGAATATTTTAATTAATTTCCATGATTACCAGTCTATAAGATTATCTACCTGATTTCTCTGAACTAGAAATGGAAATGTGAATTCATTATATATATGATTGGAATGGAAAATCAATGTAAAATTTTTGATGAAAAAATGGGTAAATAATGGGTCATGGATGGGATTAAAGAAAGAAAACTATTTACTCTAAATAAATGTTCTTCACATGGAGAGTAAAAGGGAATCTAAATAATTATTTACAAGTAGAATAATTGGAAATTAATAGGCATAATAAAAAATGATTACTCAAAATATAAATGTAGTGGAGAGGATCCAATATAATGAGAGTGTAATTTTAAATTTCATAGAGGATCATCATATGAGATTGGGAACACAATGTGAAGGATATAATTATTTTTAGATCGGGGAAAAAAATACTCAATGACTTTTGAGTGAAAGGGAGTTGGAGGATAAGTTGGAACTTATATCAAGAGAGAGGGGAATTGCCTATTAATTTAGATAATATATTTTGGACTCTATAGTATAAAATAATCAGAAACACTAACTATAAAAATGATTTTTTAAATGTTATCTAAAATCAAAATTTTGTATTAAATTCATAATGATTCCATGAACAAAAATATTAAAATAATAATATTGGTGGTGTGGATGTATGTCAGGTTAATAAATAATTGGTTTTCAAACCATAAAATATAATATATGTTTTGTTGGATTCATTGATATATTATTAAATTATTTTAAAAAAAGTTATTTAAAAAAGAAATAACATTTTATATGTATATATGTTTTATTTCATCAATTATATTTTGTTATGATATCATAATAGAAAACATTTATTTATATGACATTTAATATTTTCCAAAATAAATGATTGTTTTACATAATTATCAATGAATACCTATCGATTAATTTTAATGTGAAAATTGAAATACATATATATATTTAATAAAAATAATTATCATTATATGATAATTTACAATTATTATTAAATGACATTATATAATGAAAAATCTATTTTATAAAATAATAAAACTTTATAACACATGAAAATATTTTATATAACATGATTAAATTAGGTGTCCATTTGTATCATAATAAGTATTATTTAATTAAAATATTTTAATGAAATAATATATATATATATAATATTATTCAAATTTTCTAATTTTTATCTTTATTTAGAATATATATTTACAAAAAACTAAATTATTTTATTTTTTCAAATTGAAATACTATTTTTATAATTTTTTTTAAAAGTAAAATTATAATGGTAAAAATACAATCACTATTTTATTATATTTAGAATATAAAAATTCATATATGTTCTATATATATAACCTCTGATTTTTAAATAATATTCTATTATGTATGCTGCGAGATAGTGGTGTTGTCATGGGTTGGTTCAATTGACTTTTTATGCTGAAAGAGTAATAATCATTAACATCTCCCATAAAATATTTCACTCAATCATTAGTTGTGGGTTCCCAACATGGTATTGGTTAAGGTAAAAGCACTGTGATTCCATCTCCAATGGAGTTTTGAATAATGGTATTCATTGTGTATGATCTTATTGGTCATGGTCATCATATCTTTCTACTGTGTTGATTGGATTACATCATATCCAATAATATATATTAATCATACATCCACTATATTGAAACTACATTAATTAAGGTTAATATTCATTTTGGTATTCTAATTTTTGCATAATTTTTTTTTATAATTTTCCATCGTAACAAATTTTTTCTATGTGTTTCCTATAACAATATAAAACTTTATGGAATGTGTTAATTTATATATTAATTTAATTTATAAAATTTTTGGACATTAAATATTTCAACATTAAAATATTTTACCCTATAAAATTTATTTAATACATTAAAAAAATTCTGGTACTATTGTCTCCTCACCTCTTTCATTTCCCTAGGTGCATCTAAAACCATGTTGTTCGACATAGCTCATTGAATTAGTGATATGAATTATCTTATAAATCATTGTACCTATCTTCAATTCTCTTCAGAAAATTCTAGTCATATGAAAGATAAATCTCTATGTACACAACCACTACATTGTATACATGATAATTGTATAATATGTACATCCTTAAGAGGGACACATTGATCATATTTTTTTATTGATATATCTGAAGTCAGAGTTTGAGTTGATGGGCCACAACTCTAATATGATCCTGGATCTCAATTGGGATGATATATTGTGGAAAAATATTTACCTTCATCTCAACCTTCTAAGCTATGTTCCACAATGATATATGAATGAAGCCATTATATTTTATCACTGACAAAATATCTAATCAATTATTGTCAATATAAATTTTCAATTGACATTTTCATCATTTCATTAGAAACTAAATGTTTTAAATATTCAATGTCATCATAGGGATGACATCAATTCCAATAAGATTATACATTCCAATGATAACTCAGTATAGTGGAGTCAGAATTCTCATCCCATACATACCTTCACAAGGTTTCATTAGAATATAATATTGTAAATTTGTGATATGTGATAACTACATTATGGAAACGTGTTTAAAAAAACCATTAAAATTTCATCAAAGAAGATATCAACAAATCCATTGTGTTTAAATGGATCTTTAAGATAATCTATCCATGTGAAGGTTATAAAAAAGTAGTTGAAATCATATTTGTATCTTATGATTACTATTGGAATTTGTAGTAAATTGAGGAATTCTATTATGATTATTATATAAAATGGATAGTGGGGATACATTGAGTCTCACATGTTATCTTATGGGAATTAGGATATTTACCCATGTGAGTAACATTCCTTATATAAAGTAACTATACTATCATTGTAGAGTGAATAACTACAACCCCATGTGAATTAGTTTTTAGAAATCATCTGGAGTGTTATGAATAAATCCATGTTGATGTTATCCTATTTGAACATATATATGGTAAATTGTTTAATTATAACCTTATCCATTGAAAATTTAATATGGAATTTCTTTCCTTCAAATAATATAGAAAATAATTCCACAATCTCCCACTTCGGGTTATCCTAAATGATTTTTTTCATTGTATATATATAAAACACAGTACTTTCTTAATGAATATTGATGATTTATCTATGAATATCATTAAAATAATACATAATTATTTCATGATTTAATGGGACACATATATGTGATCCATACTATAAAAATCCAATGTTTATTATGTTAAAATTTGGAATATCTAATACCTTTATCTGTATAACAACATTTTATTTTTTGGACACATTAATCCTCTTATGAGTAGATTGTGGAGTAGGTATTTTGGAAATGTAAGATTGATATCCATTTTTTGTTCCTTTTTTCATCCTTTTGATTTCATTTAATAATGAACATAACTAAATCCTCAACATGGTTTGGCTTACAAGATCTATTTTACAAATAATATCTACTATTTTGAACGCTATCCCAGATAGTAATGGGTTGAATAATCATTTTCCATTATATTCTATAACCACATTAATTAACATATACTGGGCACTATGGGTGTGAATATACACATGTGACATGCATGGTCCATATTTATCCCACGGATAACAATGTATAGATATTCCCAAATATTATTTAATAAAAAATTAAAAGGTCCAATTTAAGATTTGGTGTTGGGTATTTATTCTCATGGATCATTAAAAATGGGATAAAAAAGATATCACATTGTAATTTCATATGAGTATTAAATCCCAACCATTTTTGGAAACATCCATATATTTCAAAATTCATTCAACATAGTTGTGTCTTGTAAGCATAGCTAGAGTGATCATCCTCTTCATGAAAACATTATATATATCTTCATAGCAAAAAATATAGAAAAAACATCACATACATCTACATTTTCTTTTTTAGTGGGATTTAAAATCATTATACAGTTCATAAAAATTGATGACAATACCTAAAAAATAATACAAAACTAAAAATATATATCATAGTTGATGTTTAGGTCTATTTATTAATTGTTACTAGTTTTGAAGGATCAAGATAAATCACTTTTTTAGCAAAAAAATATTCCAAAAATGAAATTTATTCATTCCAAAAATCACATTTTATATTCTTCAAATATAAAAATCACTTTAACATATATATTTTTACAATATTTTTATTGTCTGGATATTATTTATTAAATATTTAGTTTCTAAAAATATCAACTCTAATGTCTATAAATATTTTCAAAGTTAATTTGACGATTTATTATGTCCATGATGTTATGTAGATAATTAGTGAATCCAAATGGAATCAGTATAAACTCATTGTTACCATAAAATATAAATATATAATTCCATGGTATAGCCTCCTAAATCATCATTACATTATCATATCTTGAAATAAGATCATTAGATAATTATGTATTAGGCTCCACATATTAGGTAAAACAAGACATTAATATGTGGATTAGGATTCTAGTTTTATTTTGTAATCTCAAGAAGTTCATGAAAAACAATTTGATGACACATTTAAATATTAATCATCAAGAATAACTGAAATGTCACACCACATGGTGTATGTAAATTTCATATAAACCATATATTCAGATTATTCTATAGTATCTTCATCAGGTGGTGATGTTCATTAGTTTCTATTATATATGGTGTCTTGTATATTTGATATTATATTGGAATAATTTATTTTTTTAATAAAAGTAAAAGTTATGTAAGAAAGAAGTGAAATTTTTTAGGAAAAAAATCAACATATTCCGTTAAATTGGGATTTTCATTAAGGATTAACCTGTCTTTATCAAAAAAAATCTAGTAGATATGTTTACTCATAAGGTGTAAATATCCATAATTAGGATATTGATAAAAAAGTAGAGTCAGGATCCTCTTTTAAAATTTGTGTAATATGATGGAATCCCTTGATACATACAATTACTAAACATCCATATAAAATTATATTTACTTTCTATAGGAAAACTAATAAATAAATATAATTTGATTGAATTCCACTAATGGGAGTATCAATAGTTTTTTGGGATATTCAAACCACAAATATTGATAGGGGATGATTTTTAATGATTTAATTTAATTGTTTATAAAATGTTATTATTCAAAGATAAGTCCAAAATCATGTGTCTAGGTGACGTTGAAATAGTTATTATAATCTTGTGTGATATGAAGGAATGCGTACAACCACAATCATATAGAACATTTAATATTCACTGATGAATAACCAACACACCTATAACAATATAATTCTTGAAATAAATATCAATAACTATGATACCAAAAGATCTTAATTTTTCTATAAGACATATAGTTTGTGGATTTTAGTTATTTACATCTACCCATAGATTTCATAATTGGTTCTATTAGATTCATGTTTCATTTTATTTGAAAAAATGGAGAACAATATAATGTTTAACTACTGTATTAATTTTTTTTATGACATGAGCAGTTTTATCCTATCACCATACTTTAGTTAGAAATCATTACATTAAGAAAAATTATTTTCATGTTCCATTTACATAATTTATAGGATGAATATTACCACAGATAAGAAAATTGTGACAATGGACAATATTTCCCAAATGTAAAGTCTTCATCACAAGTCTACAATTAATATCCATTATCCACTAAATTTCTCTTTCCCCATAAGACATATGAAATTCACTAATAATTAATTTGATATTTTGGGAATATTATACAGGTTTCTCTTAGTTATCAATGACTTATATCATTAAAACCATTATAATATTCAGTTTTTCCCAATAAATAAGTTGTAATCATTAACTATAAGGCCATCTACAATACTAGAGGTGAATCATGAAATTATAATGATTATTTCCTCATACAAAAAAATGGATTAATCATCCTTTTTATTGATTCTACTAACCTATCCTTCAATTTTTAATCAGAGAGTGTAAGTAAATTATTTATATAATTTTGTTTTGAAAATCATTCCACTACACTATATTGATCCCATCTATTAAATTGTAATTTTTAAACATCCACCATTGATTACATTATATATATATATGATACTCATCCATCATTATAATTTATTTATATTATGATTTCAATTCATTGGAAAACAATTTAAAAGTAAATGAACAAATATTTCACGATTAAGGGACAATAAAATACCTTAAATATCAGAGGCCTAGGTCACTTGAATGTCTCAAATGGAAAATGAATTATATTATAGGGGTGTCGCTGATCCTACAATTTTTTTTAATTAAATACCTAGATAACTCATAATTTATTTAAATGATATTACCGAATCCCACTCACATATCATTGGAAATCACATCTATGAAGTGATCGTATTTCCACTCAGATGTATAATAGAATCAGTTCCTCCATTATTCGTATATTGAATAGAATAAATAGAATGTTATGGATGATTATTTAAAATAATTAATCATATGAAAGGGAAGTTATCAAAACTTATAGAATTACATTTAAACTTCATACATTCTCAAACTTATGAAATTATAGGTTCAAATCTATGTTATCCATGACCTATTTCCTTACATAATGTATTATTAGAATTTTTTATTCCCATCATAATAGTTCAAAACATATATAGGAATTTAATGAAAATATCTTCTATGATACCAATGAAGGGTGTGCAACAAGATCTTTTCTTTCATGCAACAGGTGAATCAAGTCAATGTTCAATTCTCCCTTTTCATGGTTATAACCTATAGGTAAAATTGTTTCATAACCACATTAACATGTAACATCCATGAATGAATTTTTATTCATGGAGTGTATATAAAATATATAATTTTTTATTATTGGGAATCATTCTTATGTTTACTCTTATCATAATGGTTTTAATAAATGGTTGTATTCCTTTATCTCAAATATAAAAAAAGTTTACCCTTATTAAAATTATGACAACCAATATCATTGATACATCATTAATAAAAGTTTAAAGAAAGAGGAAATTGTTATTATAACTAAAATTTACAAAGAGTGATAGTAACATTGTGTAATTAGATATTTTAAACAATTATATGAAATATTGAAACATTTATATTACTTTTAAACTCCAAACCATTCCCTAAAAATACATTGATCTTCTTATATGAGATGTAATGAACAAGGGATGTACTTAGAATGCGGTGAGCCATAAAGACTAGTATTGGAATAATCAATGAATAGAAAAAGTTAATGGATTATATGTATGTCCAAAGGCATTTAATGGTGACATATAATTGAAATAATGACATTATTCAACATCGAATCTTGAAATAAGATGATCATAAAAATGTAACATAATGAATGATGAAACGACATAAAACATGAAATCATAAAAATATCATAAGGATAAAAACAAAGGTATAATATATATTCAGACTAATCATAGCATTCCTAGAATAAAAATTATTCCCCAATGAGAGAAAAACATGACCCGATTCATTAGAAGGCTATATAACTCTAGAACCACAAATATCATTCATATCATGTACAAGAAAATATGTTCAAAATATATCATACAACATAATAAAATATTTCACCTCATTCAATACGATTATTTAGGAGTGAGGGATACATACATGGATGTACCCTATCAAACATTGGTAGGTTTATATAGTTGAAAACCATTGAGTCAAAATTAGTATGGTTATCACCAGTCCCAAATTTTTTCATCGAAAATAAGGGGATAATTTCAGTAGTTGAAAGAGTAAATATAATGGTACATGAATTAGATCCATGCGAGTTAAATGTTTTCAATAATGAGATTTTATTTTTAATGATAGTAAAATGGTTGATTATGAACACATTACATGAAGAATAATTGGAAACTAAAAGGAATAAAAAAATGATTGTTTTCAAAATACCATTATTGAAATGATAATCCCTTACCATTTAAGGGAACATATAAATCATTTAGAGTTCATAATAAATATTCATATTAAGGCATTGAGATTTATATAGATTGGGATATGGATTGGAAAAACATGGTAAATGGGTCTATAGTGAATTGGAGTGGGGCGTTTGGTGGGTAGTTAAATTGAATGATATGGGAAATTGGTGAAAATTTCTACAATTAGGTTTTTTTTAGTATAAGATAAAATAATAAAACACACAATCAACACAATAATTTTTCCATTGGTCACAAGAATAGTACAAGATAATTAAAAATTCAAACTATGAACCCAGATTATTGAAATAATAATATTTGTGATGTATAAGTGGATTGTATTCATATAGAATTGATATTAAACATCAAAAAATATAATATTTTTAAAGGACTCATTAAAGGATTATAAATTTTTAAAAAATAAATTTTATAGGGAAAATATTTTATACATGTTTTATTATTCTTAATACATTATTTTTGGCCTATAAGGATTTCATAATACAAACATTATATTTATACCTTATTAATTTTTTTAAAAAATCAACTACGATAAAATTTTATTAAATAACCACAATTTGATAATATTTATATGATGATTTCAAAAAAAATATTTATTTAATAAATATATCTTTCTCATACTGATAAAATTTAATTTAAAAAAACATTACTTATTGAAAAGTATAAGTTTTAATGACTCTAATGAATTTATTACCCCTATATAATTACATTTCACGAATTTTAATTAAATTATCAGATATATTTAGATAAATATTACTAAAAATTATTATTATATTATAACAACATTAATTAATATAAATATGTAAATTTTCAAAAATGATAGACCGAATTTAGGGTTTATAATTCCTGAAAAAAGTAATTTTCGTATATCAATTTTAAAATTTTAATTCCATGTGATTGTATAATAATTTATATAAAAATAATTAATAGGAAATTTTTTTGTTTTTATATTATTTTAAAAAAATGAAAATTCATATTTCTTGGGTCTAGATACAAAAAAAATTATGACACCATTGTATTCTCTCAGGAAATAGTGTATAATAATGGGGATTTATTGGGGTGAGTTGTTGAATTTTTTATTCATAATCCTGATATGCCAGAGTATCTTTTGTAAATATAATTATTCCTGATTTCTTTGTTTGTTATGAAATTGGGAGAGGTCATGGGAAAATCCTTGTGATTTTGTGTCCCACTAATGCTCTAATAAATGGGATTCATTTGGTATGATCCTTTTTCTTGGGGTCGTCACTTTATTCATTTGTGAATATTAGATTTTATCATAAAACATAAAAAAATGGGAACATTATATATATATATATAATAATAAATTATTATATAATTGGTATTTTATTTTGGGAAATATATATATTATTAGGGTTAAAATATAAAAAATTCGTGAGTGTTTTTTTAACTACATTACCTAATGAGGATTTAATTAATTTAATAGGGAATTTATTTTATTACAGTTCTATTCGTTACACATGTTACCCAAATATCGTTCAATGGTCCCACTCTAATTGAAATATCAATCTCAATGAAAAATTAACACAACGAGTAATAAATAAGTACATAAATTCATAACACAACACACATTCTCAAAAATCAATATATACACGTAATCATACCTTTACAAGGAATGAGTGAAGTCATTAAATATAGTTAGAAGTTGTTTAAATCCTAGTAATAATCATAATCAATATAGAAAATGGGTTTACACAAACAAGGAATCTAATAATATGACCCAAGCCATGGTTCTATTTTCATTAGACCATCAAATCTATGTACATTCATCTAAAACTCTCCCCAGAGAGTTGTACATACAATAAAAAAATTAATTGTTGTACACCTAAATCTCCCATACCATTAACTGAAGGAATATAAGTCAGTCCATTGTATCCACATGTCTACCCACCTGTAAAGAATTTTTCATAAGACCGAAATATGTGTATATGATATACACACTATATACCATTCCATTTTACACACCAATAAATAAACTATCTAAATATACACATAAAACCAACAAGTATAGGAATATAATTGATGAAACATTTATAATATGTTAATGAATCCAAAATTTCAATAATAAAATCACATTCGAATATCCAAAGACATCCTACAAGCTTTTATAGACCCTCTCAATTGAATTTTATTCATCTATGAAACATATTATAATTTACAACAAAATTTATTAGTAATTACCCACATGTAAAATAATATTCCTATGGTTCCAAAATATTTGGTAAACCCCAAAATGTGTTTTATACACACCAATTCCTTATGACTATTGGATTTCAATCATATAATGTAACATTATTAGATCTATATAACCTATCATAAAAAGATGACAATACATAACGATTAAAAATCCATTGTCTTGAATATTATAATACCAAAATAGTCATATTGAAAATTAATAAATATGATCTTTTGGACACTTACTAAAAATTAACCATGTAACACCCCAATATTTTATGGTATGTCCCTTTTTAAATTTTATCCCATTGATATCATACAAACAATGAAATATTATTTTGAGACCATTATATCATAGAAATTTAATTTAATGGAATAAATTAAATTAACCACAATATTATAATTATATTACATATATTCAATAAAATATTTTTACATTCATCCAAATTAAATTTATATGAAATTGAAAAGAATAAATCCAATTTTACACATAAAAGATTATATTTCATATAAATGCAATTTTACCATATTAAAATGGAGTGATGGTTTTAAAAATAAAATTTGAAACATTAATAAATTATATAGGAACCAATTTCTTTCATTTTTAATTGAATAATTTAATTATTTTCTTAAGGATAAATTTAGGTATTTTTCTAAAATATTTTTTTCCCTTTAATACTGAAAAATAATGAATTTTATAAAACACTATATTTTATTATATTTAATTAATATTTATGATATAAATATGATCCCAATGTTACATAAATACTTTTTTGCTGTAAAAAATATTTTTTATTTAATCATTTTAACTTATATTGGTATAATTACATTTGTGTGCTTATAAATACTTTTTCCTATAATACTATTTTTCATTTATTCAGGTACTAATATTAAATTACATTACGACACTCATGTGTTTTTAATATTTAAAAATGTATTACATATTTATATTAATAAGGATATAATACATAAAATAGCCCCCTTCTATGTTTTACAAATATGGATACTAACAATGGTAATTTAATTTCCATGGTAAATTGTAACTTAAGTAACAAAAGTAAAAAATAAAATAATAAGGAATAGAAAATTACCATAAAACATTAAAAAATTTGTTGGAATATTTATATTATATCACTAATACCATTTTATTGAATTTGAGTTATTTAGGGAAATTTTATCTCTAGATTTAGTATTTTATTATTTAAATTAATGAAAATAACAAATGTCACATTCTATGTCTTATATAACTCTTATGTGTCCACATGGGAACAATGAAATGTTTTAAATGAATATAAATATCCAATTTGAAATCATAAACTTAATTTCATGATATAAATTGGTTTATGAATTTGGGATCCATTTTGATAAGTATTTAACATTTATAATATTTGATTTCTAGAAAATACACAAACACCGCATTCATATTTCAATTAAAATATATATTTTTTAATTGTTGTGTTACTGAGAATATATAATATACTATATATTTAATTTTTAAAGATAAATCTTTTATCTACATCATTGTTTTTTAATTTAGTTAACTTAATAAATAATTACGTTATACAAGTATACAATGATGATGTCTTAATTGTTTAATTAATGAAACGAAATATTATATGATATTACAAATATTAAAATAAATATAATTTGAATTAATTAAGTTAATAAATTATTTTTTTTGAAGGATTATGAAATATTATATTTGGATTGACTATATTTTTGTTGTTATTCAGTTGGGTTTATTTCCATAAGGCTAATGTAGCGAATACTGTCAAAAATTGTGCTAATGATACTGAATGAGAAGAATATTTTATTTAATTATATAAAAATCAAAAAAACGTATTTAAAAAAATGAAATTGTTATATGTTCTAAAATATCATATTCTGCTCATTTAAATCCCAATTTATGTTATACATGTTTACAATTTCCAAATTTTAAATATAATTAAATGGTTTCAATAATAAAAATTAAAAAAAGTTAACTAAGGTCAATTGAAATTATAATATTCACAATAATAACCAAATATTTAAATATTTTATTGGATGGTGATATTAAACAAATTATATCATCTAATATGATAATCCTTCCCATTTTATTGTATTTTATTGATAATTAATATAATATAATTTATTCTTCTACATACTCTTCTTGTGTTTTTCCCTTATAAAATAATAACTCCCATATAATCTATACAATTTAATGTTCTTATGAATTTGTAATAACCATATTCTACCATTTATGCATCATATGGAAAAATAAGGCTTTGCACTAGTGTATGTATGACTAATTGTCTCCACATAGAAATGTTTTTTAGTTTTCAGATTCATCATTCTTGAATGGTTGGAAAAATGTATTTACTGATTAAATATTATAATTATAAAATTAATTTTATTTTCCTTATGTTTCATGTATACTCTATTCATGATATCCTAGACATACATGAGAATACATTCTTATGAAAATGAAATAACTAAGAACCAAAACAAGGGTAACAATGAAATATTATAGAAAAATGAGTGGTTCAATGTCATTATTCGATAATATATGCTATAATAAATAATATTATAATTATATTATTAGTTAATAATATTTTCAAATCCACTATAATGGAGGTTCAAACAATATTTATGGAACTCCAACCCCAGGTAGTGGTTTTTTCCATCTCACTTTTCTTTTGGTGATATTTTACTTATTCATCACTTATTTCATGTGGGTGGTGTATGTATATAGCCCATTGATATATCATATCATGACTTGAAATATCTTCATGTAATTAAATATTTAATTATATAATTATTAATTTTTTGGGGAATATGATATGACTACTTACAAAGTGGTTATGCAATTCATACCTTTATTTTTATCATTTTATGTAAACTTGTACTTCATTTATTATGTCATGCTAGGAATGTTTTTGAATTTAGTTTCTAATATATAACTTTGAACTCAATGTTTTTTTGAGATTTATAGTGGATAATACATTTTGATTAATTTGATTAATTATCTATTTAATGTATATAATGGACCCTCTTTTAAAATTTTATTTTTAAATATTTCCCATAATACACACTTTTTCATAATTGTCCATGTTATCTAAAATTGTTTCAAATAATATTTTTACTATTATCATATGATTTCATATGTCTTATTTCATATATATTTTTTGATTCTTATGAGGTCATATTATAGTATATTGTTTTCTTTTATAATTGTGTGATGTTTATATCTAATGTGATTTTTAATGTCAAAAAGGGTATTTTCTAAAATAACTTCTCATTGATATTATTTATCATATTACCATATATTTAAACACCCTCAATATAAAATTATGCGAAATCAAGGCTGATCTCTTAATATAAAATCATTTATATTTTTTTAATAGTTTATGATCATTTTGACCTTGTGTTTACTATCATGATACTCTTCTCGATATTACTCTTGATAGTTTATGATTATGTTTTCAAAATGAGGAACTTATTTATATTTTTAATTATATTTTCTATATGAACTTATATGTTTATTATGTTTCAACCCACTAATATGAGGAATACATTATAATTAGTATGTGTCAGGAAGGGCCCACTACAGCCTATTGATGCATCATTTGGTTTTTGAGACAAAATATATATGGTTTAAGATGAGTAATTTTCAATTTATTAGATTCCAAGCATGAATATGTTGATAGAAATGGATTACTAGTTCAACACATTTATAGTATGATTATGATGTCCCACATTATGAATTACCTAATTGTGAAATTATATATTTATAATCCATGTAATTATTCTACATGTATAATATCCATGGTTTTTTTTATTCTTCAGTTTTCAATAGAGGGATATTTAATTTTTGATCCACCCATCTCATTCATATCATGATAAAGAAGTTGTATTGTAAAGTGATCTTAAAAAATAATGAAATATTTCACCACATTTAATAACATTAATATTGATCATTGATTATTTTAATTAATTTCCATGATTACATATCAATAAGACTACCTAAAAATTATATGAACTAGAAATGGAAATGTGAACTCATTATATTTACGATTGGAATGGAAAATCAAAGGATAATTTTTGAAGAAACACATTGGTAAATAATGGGTCATGGATGGGATTAATGAAAATTAGTTTTTTAATATAAATAAATTGGAATCACATGGAGAGTAAAATGGAAATTAAATAATTTTTTACAATTAGAATAATAGGAAATTAATAGATATAATAAAAAATGATTACTCAAAATATAATGGTCGACGAGAAGATCCAATATAAAGAGAGTATAATTTTAAATGTTATAGAAGAGCATCATATTAGATTGGGACCAAAATGGGAAGGATATAATGATTTTTAAATAGGGGAAAAATACTCAATGGGTTTTGAGTGAAAGGGACAGGGAGGATATGATTAAAATTATATCATGAGAGATAAAAATTTCCTATTAATTTAAAAAATATATTTTGGACACTATAAGATAAAATATTCAGAACCACCGACTATACCAATGACATATCCGTTATTACCTATAATCACAGAGTTTTATTAAATATTTAATGATTCCAAGAGTTTAAATGGTTGAATTAATATGATTGTTGATGTGGATGCATGTCATGTTTATAAATAATTATTTTTCACACCATAATATATAATATATGTCTCAGAGGATTCACTGGATTATTATTAAAATATTTGAATAAAAAATTAATTTTAAAAGGAAAAATATTTTTTGATGATACTTTTTATTACATAATTTATAGTTTGTTAGGATATTATAATATAGAACATATATTTATATGATATTGACAATTTCCAAAAAAATATGATTATTTTACATAATTTTGAATGAATACCTATATGTTAATTTGTATGTGATAATTGAAAACGTTATATATTTTTTATAAAAATAATTATCATAATATAAAAATTTCCTTTTATAAATAAAATGCATTATATACTGAAAATACTATTTTTTAAAATAAAAACATCTTTCTATCTCTATAAAATATTTTATAGGACATGATTAAATAAAATGTCCATTTTTATTTTAGTAAATGGTATTTCATAAAAATATTTTATTAAAATATAATATATATATTTATATATATAATATTGTTTAAATGTTCTAATATGTATGTTAATTTAGAATATATGTTTCCAAAAAAGGAATTTTTTATTTTTTCATATCAAAATTCAATTTTTATCAAAAAATAATACAATGTTTTATAATGTGAAAATATAATGGAAAAAGAATAATAATTATTTAATTATATTGAGAATATAAAAATTCGTATTGTTTCTAAATATATAACCCCTAATTTCAGAGGCATTTTCTATAATAGTATGGTGCGTGGTAGTGGTGTTGTCCTGGGTTGGATCAATTAACATTTTTTTCTTATTAAATATTAATAATCGTTAACATCTCCTATAAAATATTTCAATCAAGAATTAGTTTTTGGTTCCCATCAAGGTATTGGTTTAGGTAAATTCCTAGTGATTCCATCTCTAGAAGAAGATTAAAGTAATGAGATTAATTATGTAAGATCGTATTGGTCATGGTAATCATTCCATTATTATGTGTTGATTGGATTATAACATATCCAATAATATATACTAATTATAAATCCACTATATAGTAACAATATTATTTATGGTTAATATTCATTATGGTATTTTAAATATATAATGAAATATTTTATAATTTTCTAATGTAACAAATGTTTTCTGTGTGTTTTCTATAGCTCTATATTATTATAAGGAATGAATTATAATATATGTGAATTTAATTTTTATAATTTTGGGCCATTAGATATTTGAACATTAAAATATTTTTCAATTGAAATTATATTTAATACATTAATTTTTGGTACAATTGTCTCATCACCTCTTACATTTCTCTAGAAGCCTCCAAAACCATGTTGTTTTACATAACTCATTGAATATGTTATTTGAATTATTTTATAAAGCACTGTATCGATATTCTAATATCTTCAAAATATTCTAGTCATATGAACGTTAATTCTCTATATGAACAACCTCTAGATTGTATACCTGTTAATAGTACAATATTTACATCCTCAAGAGGGGAAGATTATTCATATTTTTTTATTGATATATGTGAAATATGGGTGTTAGTTGATAGTCCAAAACTCTAATATGATCAAGGATCTCAATTGGTATGATGTATCACATTCTAATATTTACCTTCATCTTGAACCTCATAACTATGTTCCTCAATGATACATGAATGAAACCATTATATATTATCACTGACATAATGTCTCATCGATGATTGTCTATGCAGTTTTTCAATTGAAATTGTTTTCATTGAATTAGAAACTAAATGGTTTAAACATTCTCTATCATCACAGGGATGACATCAAGCCCCATAAGATTATACATTCCAATGATAACCCAGTATGGTGGAGTTAGAAGTCTCATCCCATACATAGATTCATATGGTTTCATTTGAATATTATATTGTAAATTGTTTTTATGTGATAACTACATTAGGGAAATTAGTTTCTCAAAAAACCATTATAATTTCGTTAATGAGGATTTCAACAAAACCTTTGTTCTTAAATGGATCTTTTAGACAATCCAACCATCTGAGGGTTAGAAAAATTAGTTGAAATAATATATGTATATGATGAATCTAAATGTAATTTATACTAAATTGAAGAAAACCTATGATCATTATTATATAAAATGGAATGTGGTGATCATTTGAGTATCCCAAGTTATCTTATGGATATTAAGATATTTTCCATAGTGTGAAATTTTTCTTTATAGAAAATAACTATACTATCATTGTTGATATAAAAACTACAACACCGTGAGTATTAGTTAAAGTAGATATCCTAGGGAGTGTTATAAATAACTCCAAGTTTTTGTAATCCCATATTATAATATATATGGGAAATGGTTTCATTATAACAACTGAATTTGATAACTTATCTTAAAATTTCTGTCATATGATGAATATAGATAAAAATTCTACTATCTCCCACTTCGTGTTATCCTAAAAGATTTTTTTTCACCATATATATCGAAAACAAACTGCATACATAAGGAATAGAAAATATATATCTATTAATATCATAAAAACACATCATTATTTCATGATATTATGGTACACATATATGTGATCTGCACAATAAAAATCCATCGTTCATTATTATAAACTCTGGAATATCTTTTACCTTCTTCCATACTACCACTATTTCTTATTTGGACACATTGATTCTCTTATGATTAGACGGATGAGTAGTTATTTTTGAAATGTAGGTTTGACGTCCATTTATTTTTCCATTTTTCAACCTTTTAATTTCATTTAATAATGGACACCATTAACTCCTTAATATGGTTAGAGTTACATGATCTATTCTACATAAAACATCTACCACTTTTTTCGCAATCCCAGATAGTATTGGATTTAATAATAATTATCCATTATATTATACAACCACATTCATTGGCACATAATGAGCTCTATTTGTGTGACTATAAACATGTGAAATTCATGATCTATATTTATTCCACTGATCTCATGTTTAGATTTTCAAAATAATGTTTCATGATAAATCACTAGAGAATAATCAGGATTTGGTGTTGTGTATTTATTCTCTTGGATAATTAAAAAAAGATATATAAGATATCACATTTTAATATATCATGAGTAAAAAACCCAAAACATTTTTAAAACATCCCTATTATTTAAAAATCATTCCATATTTTTGTGTCATGTAATCTTAGATATAGCGATTAACCTCTTCAGTAAAACATTATTGATCTCATCACATTAATAAATATAAAAAAACAAATCACTGATATCAATGTTATATTGGTTAGTGGGATTTGTAAACATTATATGATTCCTAAAAATTAATTATAGTACCTATATAATCATATAACAGAAAAAATAAATATCATAGATGATGTTTAGGTCCATCCATTAATTTCTATTATTACTGATGGATCTTGAGGCATCCCTTTTCTGGTGATAAAATTATCCCAAAATGAAACTTATTCCATCCCAAAATCACATTTTATATGCTTAAAATATATCAATTACTTTAATATATATATATTTTACAATAGTCCTATTCTCGTGATATTCTTATTTGAATCGTTAGTTTCTAAAAATATCATCCATAAAGTCATTAAATATTTTTCAATATAGTTCCAAATGTAACAGTATATTATTTGCATGACGTTTCTATACAATTAGTAAATACAAATTGAATTAGTATGAAATCATTTTTCCAATAACATTTTAAAAAAATTCCACGATATAGACTCCTACTTCATCGTTACATTATAATATCCTGAAATAATATCCATAGATAATGAAGTATTATGTTCCACATATCAGATCAAACATGATATTAATATGTGGATGAAGACGATTTTTTTATAATATAATCTTGACAAGATCCTGATAATCAATTCATTGAAACATTTACAGATTAATAATAATGAATATGTGGAATGACACACCACATGGTGTTTGTAAATTTCATATAATCCAAATATTCAGATTATTCTATAGTATCATCATCAGGTCCACAAGTTTATTAGTTTCTATTATATAAGAAGTCTGGTATATTTGATATTATATTGGAAAAATGGATTTTGTTTAACAAAACAAAAATTAATGGAGGATGGATGTGATATTATTTAGGAAAGAAATCAACATATTACACGAAATTGGGATTTTGGTTAAGGATTATCTTGTCTTTGTCATTAAAATTTCTAGAACATATGTTTACTCAAAAGGTGTAAATATCCATAATTTGGATAATGATAACAAAGTAGATTCATTATCCTCCTTTCTCATTTCTAGAATAAGATTGAATCCCATCATACGTAAAATTTTCTAAATATTAATATTAATTTATGTTTACTCTTTCTAGGAAAACAAATCTATAAATATAATTGGATTGAATTCCACTAAACTGAGTATCAACAATTATTTCTACGAATTTAAACCCACCAATATTGATAGAGGATTATTATTACTGATTGAATTTAATAGTTTCTAAATTGTTCTTATTCAAATATTGGTCCAACTCATTGTTTCTAGGTTACGTTAAAATAGTTCTTATAATCATGAATGATATGAAAGAATGTGTACAACAATAATAAAATAGTGCATTTAGTATTCTTGGATGAATAACCATCACACCGATAACCACATAATTCTTGAAATCTATATCAAAATCAATGATAGTTTATGATATCTATTTTTCTCTAGGACATAGAGGATTTTGATTTTAATTATTAACATCAACCCTTATCTTTTATAATTGATTGTAATAGATACATTGTTCATATTATTATAAATTTAAGATAAAAATATACGGTTTTACAGGGGTATTAATTTTTTTTATGACATGAGAGGTTTCATCCTATCACCATACCATAGATAGAAATCATTCCATTCCAAAAAAACCATTTTCATGTACCATTTATATAATTCATAGGATTAATATTCCCACAAATAGGAAATTTTTTATAATAGAAAATATTTCCCGAATGAAAATTCCCCATCACACCACTAGAAATAAATTCCTTTATCCACTATATTTCTCCTGACCAATAAGACATAGAAAATTCACTAATATTTATTTCAATATTTTGGGATTATTATTAAATTTCAACATAGTTTTTGATGAATTATATCATTAACTCAATTATAATATTCAATTTTCTCCAAATAATGATGTGGTAATAATTATTTATAGGGTATTCTACAAATCTAGAGGTGCATCACGAAATTCCAAGGATTTTCACCTCATACAAAATAATGGTTTCATCAACCTTTTGATTGATTCAACAAAACATATCCCTCCATTTTTAATAAGAGGGAGTAAGTAAATTAATTATCTAACTTTTTTTGGAAAATCATTCCCCTATTCTACTATGATTCCCACTATTTAAATTGTAAATTTTTTTACATCTACCGTTGATTAGACTATTCAAATATATGATACTCATCCATCAATAGAAATTGTTTATAATATGATTACTATTAATTGGAGGATAATTGTAAAGTTAATGAACATATATTCAATGATTAAGGGACCATAAAATCCATTAAATATAAGAGGCATATGTCACATGAATGTCTCAAGTGAAAAATAAATTCAGTTATAGTGGTGTGGTTGATCCAACTAATTGGTTTTTGTATTAAATACATAGATCACTGAGAATTTTTTGAAATTATATTTCCAAATCCCACTCAGATATCTTTAGAAATCACATCTATAAGTGATCATATTTACACTCACAGGTATAATTGACTCAGTTTATCCAATTTTCATCTATTGAATAGTAAAATAAAATTTTATTGATAATTATTTAAAATAATTAATCTTATGAAAAGGGAATTTATGAACATTGATAGTATGAAATATAAACATCATACTTTCTCAAACCTATGAAATTATCATTTCAAATATATGTTATCCAGGGGAAATTTTATAACTAATTGTTTTATTATAATTTTTTATTCCGGTAATAATGTTTCAAAACACATATAAGAATATTATGGTAGTATATTTCATGAGTTTAAATAAGGATGTGTCGGAATGTCTTTTCCTTTATGCACCAGGTGTATCGAGTCAATGTCAAATTCCCCCTTATCATGGTTATAACACCAAAGTAAAACTATTCCATAAAAATATCAACATGTAACATCCATGAATGAATTTTGATTCATGTAATGCTCATACATTATATATTTTATTAATGTAGGGATTTTTCCCTATATATACTGGTTTTAACTATTGTTTTTATTCTTTTATCGAAAAAAAGACGTTACTATTATACAAATTAAGACAAGAAATATCATTAATGCATCATAATTAAAAATGTATTGAAAAATGATATTATTTTTATATCTCTTTTTTTAATTAGATATATTAAACAATCATATGAAATATGGATACAATTAAATTATTTTTAAACTCCATACCATTCCCATGAAATGTATTGATCTTCTAATATGAGAAGTAATGATCTAGGGATGTACTTAAGAATGCAGTGATCCATAAAGACTAGTGTGGGAATTGTCAAGGAATAGAAAATGGTAGTGCAATATATGTGTTTCCAAAGACATTACATGATGACATATAATAGAAAATAATAACATTCTTCAACATCAAATCATGAAATAAGTTGATTATAACAATGTAACATAAAGAATGATGAAAAAATATAAAACAAGAAATCATAAGAATATGTGAAGGATAAAAACATTGGTAAAATATATTTCCATACTAATCAGAGAATTTCCAAAATATAAATTATTCCCAATGAGATAAAAACATTACCTAATTTATTGGAGGGCTTTATAAATCCACAACCACATATATAATTCATATCATGTACAAGCATCTGCATTCCAAATATATCATACTACAAAACAACATATTTCTCCTCATTCAATTCCATGATTATGGAGTGAGGGTTACATACATAGATGTACCCTATAAAACATTGGTAGATCTATATAGTTTAAATCCTTTGATTCAAAATGTGTATGGATAATAATAATACAATATTTTTCAGTGAAAATAATAGGACAATTTCAGTGGTTGAATGAGAAAAAATAATGGTACGTGAATGAGATTCATGAGAGTGAAATATGTTCTATAATTACATTTTATTTATAATTATAGTAAAATGGATTATTAAGGACACATAAAAATATAATAATTGTAAATAAAAAGTATTAATACAAATAATTTATTCAAAATACCATGATAGATGTGATAATCCTTTAACATTATAGGGAAAACATAAGTCATTCATAGTATATCATAAAAATATTATAAAGGAAATGTGACTTTTATAGATTGTTATATAGATTGGAAAATAATGATCAATGGGTTAATAGTGAAATGGACTGAGACAATTGGTGAGACTTTATAGTGAAAGAGATGAGAATGTTGTAAAAATTTCTAATCTTAGGTTTTTTACACTATAATATAAAATAATAAAAACCCAATTCGTAAAATTATTTTCTGAATGGTGAAAAGAATAGTACTAAATAACAAAAAAATTATTTATGAACCCATATTATTGAAATAATCCCATTAGTGAAGTATATGCAGATCGTATTCATAGAAAATTAATATTAAATCATAAAAAAATATTATTTGTTTAAGGACTCATTAAAGGATTATATAATTATTAAAAAAATTTATGTCAAAGGTAATATAATACGTGAATTTATTATTATTTTTATTACATTACTTTTTGTCTATAAAGGATTTAACAATTCAAAATTTATATTCATACCTTATTAATTTTTTTTAAAAAATTCATATACAATAGGAAATTTATTCTATAATAATAATTGGATAATAATAATGTAATTATTTCAAAAAAATTATTTAATAAATATATCCTTGTCATTATGATAATTTTTAATTTTATAAAAAATCATCATTTATTGAAAAATAGAGTTTTTAATGTTTTTAATTACATTATTACACATATATAATTAAATTTCAAAAAAAAATATTATCATTTATATTTAGATAAATAATACTTAGTATTATTATTATATTATAACAACATTCATTTAGATAATTATGGATATATTTATAAATTACTGTCCGAATTTATTGAACATAATTTTTTCATTATATTGATAAGCCTGAGTATCTTTAGTAAATAGTATTATTGATGATTTTTATTAGATCTCAAATAGTGGTAGAAGATGGGAAAATCATAGTGATTTCATATCCCACTAATTCATTGATAAATGGGATTTATTTGGTATGATACTATTGCTTATGGTCATTGTTCATTCATTTGTGAAAATTAGATTTTCTCATTTCCATTAACCTAAAAGAAATATAAATGGTCACAGTAATATATATATATATATATATATATTATAATCTATTACTATTCTAAATGGTATTTTATTTTGGGAAATATATATATTATTATGGTCCCAAAAAGAAAATGTAGTGTATATTTTTTCTGTGAATACATTACTAAATGAAAATTTAATTAATTTAAAGGATAATTTATTTTATTATAGTTCTATTTATTGTACATGTTACCCAAATAACATTAAATTGTACCACTCCTATTGAAATATCACACAGTACGAAATATTAACACCATGCGTAATAAAAAATTACTCAAATTAAAATCTCAACACACATTTTAAAAATTAATACATACACTTAATCATCCACATAAAAGGAATGAGTGAAGTCATTAAATTTCATTCTGAGTAGTTGGAATCATTGTAATAATCTTATTCAACATAATGATATAGGTATACACAAACATGGAACATAATCATATGACCTGAACCATGTTTCCCTTTTTATTAGACTATCAAATCTTGGTACATGCATCTAAAAATATCCCCACACAATTGTACATACAAGAAAAATATCATTTATGGACACCAAAATCTCCCATACCAATAACTGAAAGAATATAAGTCATTCCATTGTATCCACATATCTACCCACCACTCATGACTTTTTCTAAAGGCCCAAATAAATTTAAATGATCTACACACAATAAACCATTCCATTTTCCTCACCAATTATTAAACTATTTAAATCAATATATAAAACCAACAATTATAGGAATATAATTGATTTGAAATTTAGAATATATTAATGAAACCAAAATTTCAATAATCACATCACAATCCAATATCAAAATACATCCTACAAGATTTTATACACCCTCTCATTTGTATCTAATTCATCTTTGAAACATATCTTGATTTCAAACAAAATTTATTAGGAATTACCCACATGTAAAATAATATTCATAAGGTTCAAAAGTATTTTGTAAACCCCAGAATGGATTTTATACACACCAATTCTTTATTACTATTGGATTTAAATCATATAATGTATCATTATAAGATCTATATAACCTATCATAAAAAGACAACAATATTTAATGATTTTAAATCCATGGTCTATACAATTATAATAAAAAAATAATATTGGAAACTAATAAATATTTTTTTTATACTATTACTAAAAAGTAACCCTGTAACACCACAATATTTTATGGTATGTCACTTTTTAAACATAATAATATTGATATCATATAAACAATGATTTATTAATCATTGATCATTATATCATAGAAATTAAATTTTAAGGAATGAATAGTATTAACCAAAATATGAAATTTATATTTTATATACTCAATCAATTTTTTTTATTCATCCAGTTTCTATTTGCATGAAATTGATAATAATAAATCCAATTTTACACATTAAAGACTATATTTTTCATAAAAACATTTTTACCATCTTAAAATGGAGTGATGGTATGAAAAATAAATTTGGAAACATTTATAAATTATACAGGGAAGAAAAAAAATTCATTTTTAATTGGATAACTAAATTTTATTTTCATAGGTAAAAACATATGTATTTTTCTAAAATATTTATTTTCTTGTGAATAACAAAAAATAATTAATTTTATATAACTCTATTTTTTATTATGTTAAAATAATATTTATGATATAAATATGATCCAAATGTTACTTAAATTCTATTTTTCTAAAAATAATCTATTTTATTTCCACATGTTAACTTACTTTGGTATAATTATATTTGTATACTTCAGATTACATTTTTCTATAAAACTATATATCATTTTATTTGGTGGAACTGATATTAATTTAAATTTTTTAACTGATGTGTATTTAATATTTAACAAATGATTACATATTTATATTAATTAGGATAGAATTCATAAAATAGGCCACTTTTATTTTTTTCAAATATGGACACTAATAATGGTAATTTTATTTCCATTTTAAATGGTATCTTAAGTAACCAGTGTAAAAAAATAAAATGATAAGGAATAGAAAATAACCATAAAACAATCAAAAAATTTGTTTGATTAGGTATATTCAACCATTAATAATAATTGTTGAATTCTAATTATTTAGGGAAATTGTTTCTTTAGATTTATTATTATATTGTTTAAATTGATGAAAAACACAAATGTCACATTCTTTGTCTTTTGTGTCCACATGGGAACAATTATAAGTGGTAAAATAAAATAAATATCCATTTTGAACTCATCAATTATATTTTATGATATAAATCGATTTATGAATTTGGGATTCATTATGATAAGGATTTTACATTTAAAATATTTTATTTTTGGAAAATACAAAAACACCACATTCATATTTTAATTACTATATTTTTTTATTGTTGTGTTATTGAGAATATATCACATACTAGATATATTATTTTTAAAGATAATATTTTATCTAAATCATTGTATTATAATTTTTTTTCTATTAATAAATAATTATATTATATAATTATACAATGGTGATTTCTTAACTATTTAATTAATGAAACAAAAAATTAAATGATATTAAAAATATTAAAATTAATATAATTTTAATTTATTGAGGTTCTAAAATATTTTTCTGATGATAATGAAATATTAGAGTTGGATTAACTATTTTTTTGATTTTATCTATTTGGGATTATTTCCATAAGGCCAATGTAGTGAATAGTGTAAAATATAATGTTAATGATATTCAATCTGAAGAATATTTTATTCAACTATATAATAATCATAAAAAATATTTAAAAATACAATTTTATCATTATATGATCTAAAATTTCATATTCTACTCATTTAAATATAAATATGTGTTTTATATGTAAAAAATTACCAAATATTAATATTAAATAAATTGTTTCGATAATTAAAATAAAAAAAACTTAACTATGGTCAATTGATGTTATAATTTTCACAATAATAGAAAAACATGTAAATATTTTATTGGATGATGATATTAAAAAAATTATATCATCTAATATGATAATACATCTGTTTTTATTGTATTTTTAAAGAACACTATTTTTAATTTAATTTAATCTTTTGAGGTTTTCCAAGGGAGGCCCTCGCATTAATTATTAATGGGAACTCCATCATTCATTTTATTTCACCCAATTGAGACTTCATGATCAACCAAAATCAATAAATATATCCTTGTGACACCATTATTCATGTTTTATTGGTCTTGGTATTCTAAAAATAAAACATTTAGATATACTACGATGATATCTAAATAATTTATACCAAGAAAAGGTAATCATTTTTTCTAAATCATACAAATTATTTTCTTCTTCTACATTCCCTTCATGTGTTTCTACCTTATAAAAAAATAAATCCCATATAATCTATATACATTTACGTTCCTATGTATATGTAACAACCATATTCTACCATTTATGAATCATACGGAAAAATAAAGCATTGCACTAGTGTATGTATGACTTAAAGTCTCCACATAGCAGTGTTTTTTAGTTTTTAGGTTCAACATTCGTGAATGGTTCAGAAATGTAAATAATGATAAAATATTATCATTGTTAAATTAATATTATTTTTGTTATGTTTCACGTATACTCTATGTGTGGTAACCTAGACATACATGTGAAAACATTCATATTAAAATGAAATAGCGATGAACCAAAAAAGTGTAATATTGAAATATCATTGAAAAATGAGAGGTTCATTACCATTAAAGGATAATATATGATATAATAAATATTAATAAGATTCTACTATAAGTTAATAATATTTTTAAAACCACTATTAATGAGGTTCAGATATGATTGATGGAACTCCAACCTGAGGTAGAGGGTTTTTCCTGCTTACTTTTCATTCAGTGAGATTTTCCTTATTCGTCACTTATTTCGTGTGGGTGGTGTATGTATGCTACCAATTGATAAATCATATCATGATTTGAAATATTTTCATGTTATTAAGTATTAAATTATATAATTATTACTTTTATGGGATATATGATGTGACTCATTACAATGTGGTTAGGAAATTCAAAACATAATTTTTATTATTTTAGGTAAACATTTATTTCCTTGATTAAGTCATACTGAGCATGTTATTGAATTTAGCATCGAATATCATACATTTTACTCATGTTTTGTGTGTGTATTTATAGTGGATAATTCATTTTTATTCATTTTATTAATTATCACTTCCGTATATATAATGGACCCTCTTTTGAAATATTCTTTCTATAAATTTCATTTAAAACACACCTTTTCATCAATGTCCAAGTCCTCTAAAATTGTTTCAAATAATATTTTTACTATTTTCATATGATTTCATTAGAATTTTTTCATTTTTTGAGTTTTAAGAGGTCATCTTATAGTACAATGTTTTCATTAACAATTGTGTGATGTTTTTATTATAGGTGATTTTTAATGTCCAAAAGGGTATTTTATTAAATAATTTCTCAACGATATCATTTATAGTATTATAATCTATGTAATCACCCTCAATGTAATATAATAAAAAATTGACTATGATCCATTAAGAAAATATATTTAATATTTTTTAATATTTCATGATCATTTTGACTTTGTGTTTACTATCATGATACCATTCTCAATATTACTATGGATAGTTTATGTATATGTTTACAAAATGGGGTACTTATTTAGCTTTGTATTCTATTTTCCAAATACACTTGTATGTTTATTATGTTTCATCCCACTAATTTGAGGAATACATTGGAATATATAGGTATCAAGAAGGGCCCACTATATCCCCTTGAGGAATCCTTATGTTCCCTAAGACAAATTAGATGTGGTTTTAGATGATGCCTTACCAATATATTAGATTGTTAGCATGAAGACTTTGATAGTAATGGATTCTAGAAACTAAATATTTATGGTATGATTATGATGCCCCACAATATGCATTACCTCATTATGCGATTTGATATATATATTCTAGGTAGTTATTCAACATGTAGAATATCCATGGTAATGTTTTTTTCTTGTGATTATTTATATGGAATTATTTGATCAGTTTTTATTCCTCATTCATTATGATCAATATTATGTTGTAATAGAATAGATTTTTTTATTCACCTTGGAATATTGTTTGAAAATTAAATTTTTTTATTATAAAATAATTTTTAAGAAATGTGAGAAACCCCATATGTTCAACCAGGAGGATGTGCCTCATAAGAGATCAAAAAATTGATGAAATGAAATTTCAGCCTATTAGGCCCCACACTAAATATTTTACAAGAGATATAGTACGACTATATATTTGGATCTTAGATAAGGATCCATTTAACGCAATCTATCAACTTATCAAAAGATTAATTGTACTCCCATTTACTTGTAATCCCTCCATTAAATTCCCTTATCAGAATAAGTTCTTATTTGTCGATCCAAGAAGCCAAATAACTATTGACCACCTCTCCATGGGTCCAACAAATAATACTCTCTACATCTTCTTATGTATCATTGATGTAAAAAACTCCTCCACCATTATATCCACTGAATGGGAAAGTAGTACCATTGAATCCATACTAATTAAATCCTCAAAAACAATTTTGACAACACCAACCTCACCAGAATCAGCCTCCACTTCTTCAGTTCCCCCAGCATATTAACAATAGAATCATGCACGCTTTCTAACTACTTTGATTTAATTTTTTTACCTGAAATAGTATCTGATGGCTTGAAAGGTATGAGTAATCCTTAATCCCTTTGTTTTTATTCTTTATTGACATGATACACCTTCCCATGCCCAAGGAAGGTTATTGTCCCTTTTTATTCATAGAATTATATATTATTTTTCATTGATTCAATCTCATATAGTTCATTGATAAATACACAGGTAGATCCTCCTTAGACTATGTACCACATGTTATTTAAACATCAATTGAATTATCTTGATCTTGAGTGAGGCCCAGCAAACCTACAAAATAGTTATAGGTTTGTATATCCACCTTGCTCTATTGCTTCCCTACTAGACAACGCCCAACCTGCTCGATAGGGGAACCCAACATTGAATCTTTCATAGACACGTTAGGTATTTCATCCCCAATTGACATCAACACTATCACCTTGGTATCCAAATGTTTTCCTGGATCATATGAAATCATTTCATAATCTTACATCTTCATATAATTAACAATTTGTTTCCCAAAAAACTCCACTTGAGTACCCTACTTATCCTTATCACCTCCATCTCCTTCAACATCCTGTGGAGGCATTACCTCCAGGACTAGGATAACCTCTGTGTGAGGTGAAATCAAACTGGTTTTCAAGGGACCAATATCGTTAACACCCACTATCATTATATGATCCAGTGGTTCCTTTTTGGAACCCGTAGTCCATTCTTCACAAGATTAAAAATACCCACAACTGTCGATTTAGACAAGTGTCATTCCACATTATGTAGATAAATTCCAATTTCAACCATAATACAATCACCAGGAGGGGAATCCATCTCCTATCCTTATTCATAATATTGTCCCCTTTATTTGAACCACATCTGCATCCAAAAACTTGATGTATTAGATGATAGAAAATTGATCAATAAGATACATATGATTGGACTACCAAATCCTATTACCTCCTATATTATTCACCAATAACAACACACACCCACATCATGGGTTGTTTCGACACATCCACCTCCACAAAAGTCCTTGGGTTAAATAGATGGCTTACTGATTGGGTTATAATGTCAGTACAAAGGAAAAAACCAACCATATTCTCCATCATTTAAAAGCTAGAAGGGTTCTGATATAGAAACTATAATTTGGGAAATTTAACCCATAAAGAAACATATAGAGAATCCTTTTTTCAGGTGGAAAATGTAGGTCCTATGTAAATGAAAGAACCTGTAACCAAATAATTTGTGTAGAGTATCTAAAATTTCACAAATCCTGTATTACACCCAAGAAAACCAAACAACCAGGTGATGATTGTACCAAATACTAATGATCACTTGGTCATGTATCCCCAAGGATTAATAAACGATCTTCTTGAAATCATATACTGAAGATCAATGTTGTGGAAAACTAGGCACCATTGTTTAATTTATTAGACCAGATGCTTCCTTGAATTCTAAAAGAGATAACTTTAGGTGAGGTGCTCCATCAATAAAGTCTAGAACCTTTGGACAAAGAAAAATATGGGGAAATGTCGGTGGATCCTTTAGATTAGAGAAGATGGTGAAGGAACACTACAACGAATCAAAAGAAGCCTTATCCACATATCCAATATTGGTAAGGGGGAGTATAAATGTGGTATTTTATTTAAATATTTAATGAAAAATTTATTTTTTATTCATTTATTAAAAGATAATAAACAATTATGTCTCTTGGGATTTCATATCTTTTTTATACTACCAACTTGATAAAATAAAGAACAAACTCTATGCTACTGGAGACAAGGTATTTATAGTCGGTATTAGAGAAATTTTAGTTGAAAATATTTAAACTACATTTAGTAAATCATAGATGATAAAACATAACCCTATAAATGTCTTTGATGATATATCTATGTGTAAGATAACATCCTAGTGATTTAGGAATTACATGGAAAACGTAAGTTAAAATAATATAATTGTATATTAAGAAATTTTGTTGCTTTAAAAATCTAAAAAATGATTCCTCACATCTATATCACATTGACTATGTTTTGTGTGATTTTTATTTTATTCATCACTAATGATCTGCAAGGTAACACGAGTCATCTCTATACAGCAGATGATGAAGAGTCTAAAAAAAATGAATGTAAATAGGTATTAATGAATATGATGGTGAAGTGTAGCTCATTATTTCAGAATAAATTAGTTGATTGTTTTTCTTGTGTGTTTTTATTAAAAATTATTATATTAATGGTTCTCGGGTGATAATAAATCTGAGATATATAAGGATTTTACTATACTACTTCATCAAAAATTATTTATAAGAATTATTTTTTTCATTATGACCATTAGGGCGATCAAATATTTTGTATGTGACAATAATACCTCCATTATAATGTATGTGGAATCATATCATTAGAATTATTTTTAAAATTTAGTGAGATTTCTTCTAAATTTTTTTACTATGATTTTTGATATAATTATATAGAAAGAGTCTTATAGTATCAAATTATGGAATAGATAATGTTGGTATTTGGGAATTATTATTTTTTGATGAATTATTATTTATCATATTAGAAAACATTTAACAACCATTAAGGTTTTGAACTGTATATTGAGAAGGAATGATAGACCTGAGGAGTTTATGATTCCTTATTTGAGTTTTAGGTTTGAAAACATCATTGTAGACATTCATTTCGTAGTGTATGGGATGAATTCAAAATAGATCAAAGAACAGCCATGAATGAGAGTATTATTATATTATGGAAATAAATTAAGTATTTTTATTTACTCATGTTACTATCTATATAGTCAAATAATCACTTAATTCTAAGAATATGATTTTTGAACAAAAAATTTATGCTTTTACATTTCTCACTATGAAATATATGGTCTTTTCACGGATCCAAAATTTATGGTTTTGTGATGGAATAATTTATAAAAACCATGTTTTATATCAACCTACATAATACTATGATATTAATATTTTTATTACATGTACATATTATGAAAAATATACTCTAATTTTTTAATCCTAGTTTTATTGTGAATTTTTCATTTATCCATTCTTGTTTTTAAGATTACATTTTATAAAGACGTTTTATGGTGTTGGATATCAAAAAAAGAATTTTCAATTATCAACATTTGATTTTAGAAGTTACATATCATATTCAGAGTAATATATTATCTTATTCAGGGGATAATTTAACTTCCCTTGATTTTATTATATTTCACATTTTAAATATACTCTCTTCAATAACATAGGAACAAAAAAAATATTATTACGCGAGCATTATAACCAAGAAAATAAATTGGAATGAATTAATAGTATCAAATAAAACATTTATATTATATATTATATATTATATAATTATTTTTAATTTCATCCAAAATATTTTTATAGTCATAAGTCAAGAATATTTCCAATTTGATGCATAAATTTCAATATTCTTTCTAAATGAAGTTATACCCCATTGAATTGACATTATAGTTTTAAAAATAATATTTCACATATGTATAAATTATTTCTAAGGCAATGAACATCATTTTTAATCATTTAATTTATAAATTATCTTATTGTAAAAATTTATATCTTTTTTGAAAAAATATATTTTTCTTGTAAATATTGAAAAATACATGATATTTAAACTTTCATATTCATTTATTTAAAATTATATATATTATTTTCGTTTGATCAAATTGTAAACTAAGAAATATATATATTTAAATAATCTAATTAATTTCTTCATTATAAAAAATTTTGGTATATTACATTTTTTTGGTTTAAAAGTAGATTTTTCAATAAAAATGTTTTCATTTAATTTTGCGAGAATATTTTTAAATAAAATTTTGACACATATATGTTTTTTAATTTATAAATAAATATATAATATTTTTATTTAAAAGGTAAAAATATTGTAATTTTGTATCTTTTATCTATATGAACAGTATCACTAGTATTTTTTCCATGGTAAAGGGTAAATTGGGTAATTTATGTTTAAAAATAGATGAATATTATTTGAAAATCACCATAAAAAATTCCCATATTTTATTAGATATTTTATTTTTTAACCATAACACCTAGGGTTTTTATTTTAACTATTTAATTGAAAAATTTATGTTAAAATAGGTTTTATATAATTTAAATTAATGAAAACAACAAATGTACCTATCATTGTCATATACACCACTTATTTGTCCACATGGAAACAATGGTAGGTTGTGAGTGATTCTAATTTTTCATTTTGTACTTATGAAACTTATTTTAATGAAATAAATTTATTTGTTATTATTACGAACCATTTGAATATGGTTATGATATTTATAATATTTATGTTATTTAAAATACCTAAATTTTACATTCATATTTTTAATAATTTATTATTCTTACTATAGAGTTATTCATAAGAATTAATTGACTATAAATACTATTTCTATATCTATAATATTTATCTACCCCCATATATATTATTGTTTTTTGATAAAATAATTACCAAAAATAATCATACATTGATGATATTGTTTTTATTTTATTAATGAAGCAATAAAATAAATGATATTAAAAATATTATAATAAATGAAATTAAATTTACCTTCGTTATCCAATAATATTATATATTATTATGAAATATTAGGTATATTTTGAATTATTCCTATGATAATAATTTGGATTGCTTTCACTGTGGAAAAAGAAATGAATTATGCAAAAAATGATACTAATGAAATTTTATCCAAATAATATTTTTGGTCAGAGTAGAGTACTGAAGAGGGGGTGAATTAAGTATATATTAATATTTATGTTTGGAATGTTTTCCCAAAAGGTTACCCAATAAAAATAAATACAGCACAGTTAATCAAAGTTATAATTTTATGAATTTTAGACTGTAAAAATAACTTCTTAAGGACTGATTAATTCACCACAATATTAATATCAGTTATTAATATTACTTTTGAAGATATTATAATAAGGAAAATCAATTACAACATCTTTCCAAGATTAACTATCAATGTAAATCTAGTGATTTCTGAATTATGATTTTAAACAGAGTGCAATAAATTAAATATCACAACAGATATAAAACAAGTTATTCCGTCTCAAAACAAGACCTAATCCACTCCACTTGGTGATTAGCATCCACTAACATGTTTATATTACCAAACAAGATCCTCACCCTAGATCAAGTTAAACAATAGTGAACATGATTGTCCAGGTCACAAGTCCTCATTCACTGTTCTTCAAGGGTATGATCTACCGGGTTACACGAGGAGCTCTTCCACACTTATCCATGGGAGTAAACATGTGTAAAAATATATGAGAGGAATGATATTTTATACCATTTAGTTTTGTATGGGAGATAGTGTGTGTTTTCATAAAGACAAACACACTGCTCAAAAGCTAAAAACACTACACAATAGAGAAAAATGATGATATATGTTTATAAGTGCACTGATTATTATTCTGTATATATATGGAATTCTTGGATGAACTAGATGGATGAATCATGTCCCCTTGTGAAAACAGATTATCACATGTCTGGTGATAGGGTTTCAAGTTTGATCTGATGTGTGTTCTTCAAGGAGTTGGTATTCTGAAGTTGTTCTTGACTCTAATCTATGGTATTCCATCTTTTGGATTCATGAATTTTTCATGTTTACTTCATATGTATCTTGGGGAATGTGTTAGTTCATGATTCTTCACAATATCACGCCCCTTTTTTTGGGCCACTCATTTCTTATTATTCATTCCGTGCATGTGTTGAAGCCGATATGATCCACGTACCTACACAACGTACCTCATACTGTCAGGTGACATGTCTACAAAGAAATATTCATTATGTCAGCACATTTAAAAGACTCCAATATGTCCTTTATAAATTATATTAAAAATGAAAAAACATATTGAATAATGTTCTCACAGTCTGTCTAGAAATGATGTCGCATTGAAATTGTGTCACCACGAAATGTTGTCTGCTTTTTTTCATTTTAGTGGTGAGATAGTCAAGATGTCATAATTTTATAAAGATCAGCAACTAGAAGCAGAGATGTGATGATATGATCACTATGTATGGTCCTTTTCCAAACATCGAAGGGTGTCTCCGCAAGGAACTGGTGTAACATAATTCAATAGATCTGAAACTGGTTTCGGTTTCCAGTCATGATGTCTCGTCATGGTGTCTGGGTCAAGGTGTCTAGTCACAGTGTCTCGGTCATGATGTCTGGTCACGGTGTCAGGTTACATTGTCTGGTCACAGTGTCTAGGTCAAAATGTCTTTCCATGGTGTCTGGTTCATTACTAGAAAAACATAACTGGTGGCAGACTCACGGTTTCATAGACATAGCCAAATAATTTTATAGAGACATAAGTAGTACTATTCACAGAATGGATTAGACTTAACAGTTCATAAAAAAACATTAGAAACGAAAGATAAATATATATTATAATAATCAAACATAATTTACAAAAATTAAGATATTTTATAGGTTTATTTAAAGCATAATGAAACTAACCATCTGTACACATGATTAGAAATAGTTTAAACTGCATTAATATGTTTTATAGGATGTATATTATTAGTGATAAATAAAAATTCATTAAGACAGGAGGAGTTTAACAATATCCTCCTTTTTGATGATCACAACTCATGTTAAAGAGATTTCTATTCGTAGTGTATGTGTCTATCCCTTTGTGAGAATTTAAAATGTAGTTCATGCTTCTCCCCCTTTTAGGATTATCAAAAAGATAACAAAATTGAATATGATAATTGAAAATAAGAGTACCCATTGCATTAGAAGAGAAATATTTGACCTTAAAAATTTTAGACAAAAAAAACATCCCTATAAAAAGATAGTTTTTACTATTCATATCCACCGACTGTCATCTCTTTTCCCTTGGTAGAAGTATCACTAGAAGTCAAAGGAGCAGAGGTAGAAGATGAAGAAGGAAGTGAACCAACCTACAATGAATGGAGTGGGATTCCTTCAAAAAAAATAGAAGGGTCCAATGTAGCTGTAGTGGAAGACCGATACAATTGTAGGTCATGGATAAAAGGTCTAATCTAACTCAGAGCCTGAGAAATATTCATAGACGTATAGGCAAAGGCATGGGATGATAATGTTGGAAAACCTGGTCACATTGGTGCAGCTCTTGGAGCCACAATGGTAGTGCTCTGACCATGAAGTTAAGGCCCCAATAGATTGATGAAGTCAATAATCATCGCACCACCATAATGCATCTATTTATCAATGTCATCTTTGTTCTCTAGGAACTTTTCCAAAGAGGAGTGAAATCCGTCAACTTTTGAACATGATTTTTTAAAGCTTGAGTGAAAGGATGGATTTTCATATTCTCTACAATGTAATTTAAATGTTTTGTTATATCAATTTTAGAGAATATCATATTGAATTTCAAATCCTACCTTATAGTAATTTCATATTGAGCATTATTGGCAATCTTGGAAAGAATTCTTACAAGATCACAAACTCTGTCAATATTCTTGAGAAACACAAATAGATACTCATTGTCAATGCCGCTGAGCACTAATTGAAGTTCTTCTTTCACATCTTTTTTGAGCAGATCACAATCCAAGGAGGGTTGAGATGATGGTTTAGAGGTACTAGAAGCTGTAACAACTAATTTTACGGACTTCAGTTTATTAAAAATTCTAGAAACAACCATTATACACATCACACAACCTATTAAGAACGATACCGAGCTGTCATATTCCTTGAACTATTTTCTTGTTTATTTCAACCACCTTGTTAGCTTATATTTAATTAGGGAGCCATCTTCCTGTGGAATCCGACTATTATCATCCTCAATAAGATGAGAAACAGTTTTTGGTCTCGATTTCAACACTCTCTACAAATCTTCGACAATAACTCTAAGAGACATCACTTCATCATTTAGCTATTTGTTATCAAATCTAACCTCTTGAATTTTATGAATCATTTTGGATGAATATTCCAAATGATCTTTTCTATCAATTGGAAAATATTTATTTCACTCAAGTTTGTCATAGGAGCTGGTTGAGTGTTAATGAGGTTTCCAAATCCATCCTATAACGTATCTCCAATGGAATTCAAATCATCCTTACTCACTAAGGTAGAATGTTCTTATGAAGGTTCATAAATAGTAGCTACGACTAGATTAGGTTCCATTGAAAATATAATATCAAGAGCAGATATTAGTTTCAATTGAATCATAGTATACAGATCTATACATTTAACTATGACTTCTTGTGAACCATTTATAACAAAATAGCTAGTGAATTTAAACCATATATCCACATTTCATTGATAAAATAGATTATTAACTTTAACACTTTTCATATTAGGGTGTTGTACCACCTCAATAGTTGCATCTCTTATATGACTAAGAGATTTAGATCCTTTATCTATTTCCATTATTTTATCCACAATCGCCTCACCCATTTATTTTATAGAAAACTAAAAGGCTTTCTCCATTATTTTATCAGTAGATGGGATAATATAAATAACATCTTGTTCCCCTATATATTCCTCAAAAGGAGATTCTTCTTCATGAGGAAGATCTTCTTTTATATGTTTTCTAGAACAATATTATCAATTTCAATAACAACAAATTATTCTTTAAACGTAGGTTCTTCACGTAGATCAACAATTTTTTCAAGAACATTTACTTCCGTCTAAATTAATACTTGATGAGCATGTTCACTAACTTCCTTATCCAAGATAGTTTCCCTTATAGGTGCAACATCTTCTTCTTCTTCTTCCTTAATAGAATTGTCACTAATATCATCTGGCTACAAACCAGGATAAAAAATTTCTTTAGTTCTTGAAGAGGGCTTATCTAGGTTGAAAGTTTTATAGACCCTCTCATTATTCACTACCCATGCTTCTGCCCATTGATTCCAACTTATTTTCATTCTTTTAACTATAATAGTTGAGATACAAAATTCATAGTCCTTAGTAACTTCTTCATCTGGTACAACTAACCCTTTGGCATGGAGCCTAGCAGAGATTAACCTTGAGTTGAAAAAGGTGGTTGACATTGAGGCTATCATTATCGAATCACACATTTATAGTATAACATAATTGAATAGGTTTATGTTGTGTACATTATTCGTATTACGTACCAAAAATACATCCTAAAACATGAGTTTATAAATTTATCTTTTTAATAGACTAATCAGATTATTGGAAAAAATAAAAAAATTGTTTGGTTTCACAATCTTGATCAGCAGTAATGGATCTTCTCTTTGTTTCATTTCCATTCAAGCTTCCCAAGGCTTCTTCTAAGTAAATGATCTCACATAGAGGTGGATGACCTCTCTGGTAGTCCCAAAAAATTCCCCCATGAGGTTTCATCTAGAAAGTATCCATAACCTCAAAGAAAATATACATCTCTGGACATAAATCCATCTTATGACATCAGAACCATATTCAGAATGAATAGAGAATTGATCAAATAGATAAAACTAAGAAACTTGATTTTGGTAAATCAGTATTTCTAGATTTGTGAACAAATCCATCCATTTATTCTCTTTTAGTACATTCAATACCATAGTCTTACTTGATAGCTTCCACTTGGGGTAGATTTATTTTTCTAGTATCACTATTATTCTCAACATGTTAAGATTTAATGGACATTCTTATATTATATTTGTTGATATTTTCATATTCTTCTTTGATAATATCTACTCAGAAGTTTATGATGATAAATATTTCATTTTGGGAATTCAATGAGAGTTCTAGAGAAAGAGAAAGGTTGAATTAGGGGTTACAGTTTGAGATAAGAGAGCTCAGGTGATGAAATGTGTGAAACTTCTTTCATTTTTTTATCATTTAGGGATACCAAGTGTCACAATATCAAATGTGTGGGAATGTAAAATAATAAAATAATTAATTACAATTATACAAGTTATAATATGTAAATGAAATTATAATGAGTCTTTATGGTGATAGTGGAATAAAAATTCATGCTGAGACCGTAATAGGCTTTCACGGTGAGACAGTAACATGTTTTCATAGTGAGACCCTAATAGGTTTTCACAGTGACAGCTCAGCTATGTGACATCAATTCTACATGATGGTATTGTTTGAAACCCTAAATTTTGAAACAATAAACTATATAACTATAAGTTTTTAGATATTAATCATGAGATAGTGACTTGGGAAATAATAAACTATGAAATAGTTGGTTTTGAAACAGTACACTTACTATTTATGATTTATCATTCCAAATTCATGTATGATGTAATAAATTCGTTCATAATTTAATGGTTTGGTGAATATATCAAGAACATGATATTCAGTTCCAATGAATTCCGAAGTGATATATCCTTTTTGATAATGGTCTCTCAAAAATTGATTTCATAAACTAATATGATTTCTCCTAGAGTGTGAAAATAGAATTTTTTAGATGGTAATATTAGTTGTATTATTATATTTAATGGTTATTTTCCAGAATTGATATCTATAATCTAGTAATGTTTGATTCATCCACACAATTTTTGAAAATGAACTACCAGCTACAATGTACTCAACATTGGCAGTAGGTAATGAAACCGAGTTTTGTTTCTTACTACACTATGTTACATGTTACATTCCTAAAAAGTAAAATGTTCCAAAGGTTTCTTTTCTATATAACATACAACCACTGAATTCAGAGTCACAATAACTAATTAAATCAATTGATTTTCTTCTAGGATATAACAATCCAAGATAGGGTGCATGATAGTGGTTTTTGAAAATTATCTTAATAGAATTTTTATAGTATTCCTTAAAATTTTCTTGAAAACGAGCATACATACATACACTATACTTAATATCAGGTCGAATAGAATTTAATTAGTATAAGAATACAGTAATTCTTCTATATGTTTTTTTATAAACAAATTTTCTATCATTATGAAGATCCTACATATATATAGTACACATTGGGATGTCACTAATTTAGTGTTATCCCAGAAAAAAATATTTAGAAGATCTCTACTATATTTTATTTTATTTAAAATAATACCATCATTATTTTTAATGATTTAAAATCCAAGAATGAATTTTTTTCCACCAATTAAACTCATTCAAATTCATTTTGCATTATTTTAGAAAATTCCATAAAAAATGAATATCTTGAAGATCCAATGAGGATATCAATTACATAAATTTAAACTACTAAAACATTATTGGAAAGTCATTTTATAAAAAGTGTAGGATCAACTATTCTTTTAGTAAAACCTTTGTAAATAAGGAATGTACATAGTCTATCATACTAAGCACTTAGAGCTTGTTTTATAACATATGATGATTTGGGTAATTTAAAAACAAGATTGGGAAAATGAGGATTCGTAAAACTCGGGGTTTTCTCAATAATGTCATCCTCAACTATATACTGATTTAGGAATTCACTTTTAACATTCAATTGATATAGTACGAAATTTAGATGTGCAACATAAGTAATAAGAATTATAAAGGCATCATTTATAGCTACTGGTGCAAAGGGTTCCTCATAGTCAATTTATTTTTCATGTATATAGACACTTGCATCTAGTCTATCCTTCTTTATAACTATGTTACTAGCTTCAACTACTTTATTTCAAAACATCCACATAGTGCCTACGATAAATGTGTCTTTGGTATTGTCAAAAAGTTTCCAAGCCTTGTTCCTTTCAAACTGATTAATTTCATCTTTTATTTCCATCTACCATATTCCATCATTGATAGCATCATTATTAATTTTAGGTTCATGTTGTGATAAGAACACTTGATGTTTAACCAGATTTCTAAGAGAAGCTATAGTTTGAGTTCAATTTTCGAAATCTTCTACATCTGCATCTAAAGGATGGTTCGCAATAGTTATAAAAACTCTAGAAAAAGAAGGACTACTGATTTCAGGTTCATCAATAGTTTCTGGTTCATTATGACCTAAATATGAAGAGTTTCCAAAACTATAAGTTTTCACAAATTCCATTACATGATGGTTAGAGGATTCAGAATTAATATCTATATTTGACACATCATCCTCCAGGTTCTCTAAAGTGGTCTTAGGATAACGTGGATATATTTTATCAAATTTAACATGGTCATATTCTTCCACCCATTTAGTTTTTTATGAACATTCTATAAGATTTAAAATAGATTGAATATCTAAGATATATTCCTTCATCGGTCTTGGATGTAAATTTTTAATGATATTACTTAGTATTAAGGATATAGAATTTGCAACCAATAAAATTGAAGTAGATTACTTTTGGTTTTCTATTGTTCCATAACTCAAATGTAATTGTTTTATGAATATCTATTATCAACCCACTATTAATAATATTTCATGTTGTATTTACAGCTTCAGCCTAAAAATAAATAAGTAAACCATATTCACTAAACCTGGTTCTAGAAATCTCACGCAATGTTCTATTTAGAAATTTTATAACTCCATTTTGTTGAAGTGTTCTAGGGGTATAGAAATTATAACTATATTGATTTTTTTAACAAAAGGATTAAAACTCTTGATTTTTAGACTGAATACCATGATAACTTCTTATGGATTTATTTCTAAGTCCACTATGATTTTCCACAGTTTTAGCTTATATGGTGAAGTGAGAGCATGCTTCAATTTTGTGAGAAAAAAAATAAAGTCCATGTATATCTTGAAAATTTGTCTACAAGAACATAAACATAGTGCTTCCCATTTTAAGTAAAAACTCTATATGGTCCAAAAAAATCCATTTAAACTAGTTTGAGAGGTAGAGTCGTTGACACTTCATTCATTGGTTTGAAAGAAATTGTCTTGTAGCTTACCCTTTTGATAAGGATCACTCACATTATCATTTCAAAACTCATGTTTGTGTAGATATATTACTAGGAATTTTCTAGTTATCTTTCTAAAGGAGTGAATATTAGAGTTTACTAGTCTCATATGGAAAATCTAAGCCTTTTTGTGAAATACACGTAAACATGAAGAATATTTGGAGACTGAAGAATCAATGTTAAGAGAGTATATATTTTGATTTCTCAATGCAGAAAAGAGTAATTCATTTTTAGAATTAATGACATTGAAAGCATCATATTCAAATTTATCATGAAATCCATCATTACATATTAGTGAAATACTAGGTAGATTATATTTCAATCCATCAACAAAGAGTACATTAGAAATTAAAACTGAATTATAGTTTTTGATTACGCCAGGACCGATGGTTTTTTCCTTTGGCATTGTCACAAAAGGTGACATGTCCACCATGAATTTTTATTAGGTTCATGAAAATTGAATAGTACCATGTCATGTGTCTTGAAAACCCAATGTACAAGTACTATAATCTTTTCAAGGAGATCTTTATGAAACATTCCTACACAATAGTCAAATAAAAATAGACTTTTGTACAAATATTTGTTTCGGTCCAGTAATATTAGTGACTAGTGATTTAGTAACACATATTTTCCTCCTATGATTCATATAAGTATTATGTATTGTGATTCAAAAATTAACTGTATTTGGTCTTGAAAATCTTAAAATAGTAAAGAGTGTTCATAACTTGAACTAGCTTAATGTTTTCCAGAACTAAGAGTAAATTTGTGTGTCCTATATTTAGAGGAAAAATTGGTTCTTCTAAAAACAATTTTACTAGGTTGATATCCAAAACAAGTATTTTATTTAAGATCAATATGTTTAGCTAGAATTTTTACCAAATTATCTTAACCATTAAAAAACCATTCCTATTCCATTTTCAAATACTCATTAGATAACATTAGTGCATTTTTTTCTTTGTGTAATTGATCATTTTATCCCCCTCTATAGTATGGTTAGATATAAAAGTTAAGGTAAGATAATGATATTTATTTAATGAAATGTATTTACCTATTTTTTCATTCCATTTCTCGTAAACTATATTACAATACTCAAACATTTTTTCATTATAAAAATTTTTATAATCACTTACAACTCCAGAATAATATTAATTGTGTACTGGAGATTCCAGTGTAACCTAAAATGTGTTTGTCAAAAAAACATATTGGATTTCTTAGATAGTTCATCATGTTATGATTCCGAGTAACTTGAACAGTCCTCAGAAGCACTACACATTTCATTCATATCATTTTTATACTATTTATCATTGTTATCATATTTAATTTTGTACTAGATCTTAGGAAAATAAACCTTGACATGTCCCGTTATCTTAAATTCATATCATACTATTGCATCAAACATGTCACTTATATTTCAATATTTATTCCATCTTCATTTTTTATCAAATCTTTTTTGAAGTTAGGGTTTCTGAAAACTTTCTTCTTCATTTGAATTCTCTTAAACCATCTAGATAATTAGCCATATCCTCTTAACTATCAGGTGATGATTGTACACTACTGGAAAATTCTACAGAGACTTCCAATTTACAATTTTCATGGTGTTTAGAGGTGGTGGTATTAAATTCAATAGATTTTGTTTTGGTTTCATCCTCCACTTCCACGTTGACTTTAATTTCCTATTCAAACATCATTAGTTTCCCAACGAGTTTTTTATAGGAAACTTGATGATGTCACATGATTATCTAAAAGAGACAGTGGTTCCTCTCCATCAATCAGGTATTAATCTAGGAATCATCATGATTTGTTCATTGTAAGTAACTTCTCTTCCATGAGAAATCATTTTATTGAAAATTTCGATTAACCTGAGATACATGTCAGAAATAGGGTCATCAGGATTAATTTTAATGTTATCATATTTAATTGAATAATTATTAAATCTCATTTCTTTTACACTAGTAGTTCCTTCCTGTGAAACAGGAAAATTATCCAAAATTTCATGGTTTGTTTTATAGGAATAAATTCAGTAAAATTCTTCATCTCTCGAATAGAAATATAAAGCATTCATTGAATTGTAATTATTATCGGTGAAAGTATTGCCTGTTTATTTCCATGTGATAATATCAGTAGTAGGAATCTTATACTCTTCTATAATTGATGTGAAAATTTCAAAATCTATACATTCTAAATGCGAATTCATTTTTATTTTCCATTAGGAAGAATTGGTTTTATTATATAATAGTAGTCTGTTTTTTTCAACACCTTCTAGTCTATTATCCATAATAAATAAATACTATGAAAGAGATAGAAATTTAGAATTAACAAAACATATAGAGATTTAATGTATAATTATGTCATAGTTGAATAGTTTCCAAAAAAAAGTCTCATAAAACATCCTCTGATACCAAATGTTCGATGGAGTAGAGTACTCTTGAGGATGGTTAAATTGAGTATCTATATGATTTTTTTGTTTGAAATTTTTTTGTAATAGGTTCACTAATAGAAATTAATACAGCACATTAAATCAATGTAATATTCTTATAAAATTTTTACTGTCTAAATAACTTATCAGAAGATTGATTAATTCTCAGTAATCTTAAAATCTGTATTTATTATTACATATTAAGATATTCTAAAAAGGAAAAACAACTAAAACTTCTTTCCATGATTAACTATCAATGTAAATCTACTGATTTCTTAAGTATGCATTAAAATAGAGAACACTAAATTAAACAATACAATAGATATAAAACCTCTGGTTCAGTCTCATGCTGATACATAATCAACAACACTTTGTTATCACCTACCGCTATGAATTTTATATTAATAAACATGATAAACACCCTAGATCGAGGTAAACAATAGTTCATCGGACTGTCCAGGACACATGACCTCCTCCATAGTTCCTCATGGGTATGAACTACCAGATAACACAAGGTCCTCTTCCAAACTTATCCATGGGAGTAATCAAGTGTAAAAATATATGAGAGGAAGGTGATTTTGTATCCATAAGTTTTGTGCAAGAGATAGTTTGTGTTTCTATACAGACATACACACTTCTCGAAAGCCTAAAACACTACACAATAGAGAAAAAAATGATGAGATAAATTTAGAAGTTCTCTTATTGTTATTCTATTCATCTCTAGAATTATAGGATGAAGCATATATAATAATCGATTCATATTATGAGAATAAAGTATCGCAAGTCTGGAGCTTGAGTTTCTAGTTAGATCGACTGCATGTTCTTCGAGGAGTTGGTATTGCGAAGATGTTCTTGACTATGATGTATGATATTCATGCATTGTATTTATGAATACATCGTGTGGTTTTATATGTATCTTATTTCATGTGTCGATTATAACTTCTTCACCATATCACCCCCTTGTGTTTTGGAAATTCTTTTATTTTTATTCTTGGAGTGAAAGTTTTGGAGCCGATATGATGCATGTATTTTCCTCCTCGTACCTGCTACTATCAGGTGTCATGTCTATAAATAAATATTAATTATGTAAGAACATTTAAGTGACTCAAATATGAATATTAGAAATTAAAATGAAAATGAAGAAATATATTAAATAATGTTGTCACGGTCTTTCTAGAAATAGTGTCACATGGAAATGGTGTCAACATGAAATGGTGCCTTCTTTTTTTACTATGATCATTGATACAATCATGATTTCATAGCAATATAGATATCTAGAACTAGTAGAAAAGATGCGGTGTTAGGATCACAGTGCATGGTCCTTTGCCAAACATCAAATGGTGTCTCAACAAGGAACAGGTTTCACAGACTTCAAAATATCTGAAACAGGTTTCCGTTTCTGGTCACGGTGTTTGATCATAGTGTCTGGATCATGGTGTACGATCATGGTGTCTGGGTAACGGTGTATGGTAACAGTTTCTAGTCATAGTGTATGGTCAAGGTGTCTGGTCATGGTGGCTGGTTCCCTGTGTCTGGTCACTGTGCCTGGTCATTTTCTAGAAAAATAGAACCAGTGGTAGACTCATGGTTTCTCAAACATAGCAAAGTATTTGTATACAGAATAAAATAGTAATATTCACCTAATATATTAGACTTAACTATTGCTAAAAGAAATAGTTTTCAATCAATGTTAAAAATAATATACAGTAATCAAACATAAATAACATAAAGTAAGATCTTGGACGAGTTTATTTAGAAAATAATGAATCTAACCATTTGTAAACATGATTTGAGACATCATTAACATGATTAATATGTTTTATAGGATGTATATAATTTTTAATCTTTATAACATGATTAAGGTATGATGTGTCTGAAATATATTTTATTAATTTATTTAAATATAAATAAAATATAATTATAATTATAATGTAAATATTATTCGGAATAAAAAATCATAAGTTATTCATTATACACCATTTCACATTTTATATGTAAAACATTTCCATCAAGGAATATTATTTAAATTATTTCAATTATTAATATTAAAATATGATCACAAAATTCAATCTAAGTGATAAGATTCAAAATAATAAGTAAATATGTAAAAGTTTTATTCAATGACAATATTACAGACATACATAACATAATTTACTAATCATGGGCCTTTTTATATTTTTGGATAAATAAATAATATAATATAATATAATATTTTGAGGGTTTTTCCTCAATTATAAATTGTCACTCATTCCTTCATATCATTGCATCACATTGATCATGTTATATTAACACAAATCAACCCATTTATCATCAAAAACATTATTATCCATGTTATGGAGGACATGGTACTCCAAAAAGATCATCTCTTTATCAATTATGAATATATCTAAATGAAGTGCGCTGAAAAATATGTAATTATTTTTACAAACTCATTATAATTCATTTCTTCATCTACTTTTCATGTGTTTTTAACTTGTTAAATTATAACACCGGTATTATTAATAAATTATGAGGTTATTATTATTATTATATGACAATATTTTACTATTTATAAAAATAATGAAAAATGAATGCAATGTACATTCTCATGTATGGATTACCATCTCAATGTATTATTGTAATTCATTTTCTATGATAAAAAATCAAGAATTGATATTAAAATTTATATAATAATTAAATAATATATTTTTCGAATTAATATACTTGGACATTTTTTATATTTACTATATGAATTATAACCTAAACATACACGTGAAAACACGCATAGGGAAATGAATTAGTTAAAACTGGAAATAAGGGTGAAATAAATATCAAGGAAAAACAACAGGTAAACTATTTTTATTGGATCATATATGATATCATAAATATTAATATGATTCTTTTATAAAAAAATAATATGTTCAGAACCACTATATTGGATGTCTATACATGTTTTCAAGAATTCAAACTTGAGGTATGTGTTCTCTCATCTCACTATTATCTCTGTGAGATTTTCCTTATTCTATATTTATTTCTTGTTTGTGTTGTACATTTCTGGCCATTTATATTAAATACCAATATTTTCCTTATCATAATTTTGTGAAATATTTCATTTGAATATTATTTTTTTTGGGCTATATGATTCTACTGAATATATGGGTTTAACAAAAAATTTAAGACAATTTTCATTCATTGGATTAAACTTAAACATCCTTGATTATGTCATACTCTGATTTAATATTAATTAAATTTTGAATATATTATTTTTAATTTTACTTTTTTTTGTTGTATTACTATCACGACCCCTTCCCACCAAAGAATCCCCTCCTGAGCTAGCAATGGAAAAAGGGAGATAAGGACCCCTGAGTCCTGCCTCCAGTACGCCCCAGGGTGGGGACTAGCAGCAAGGGTATGAGTTTTTCACAAATATGGGAGGCATTTCCCTTTTTATTTATAATGATCGGGAAATAGGACAAGTCAACCCCCAAAAAAGAAAAGATAAATTGTATAGAAATAAACCCAAACCAATCCCACATGCATGTTTAAACAATTTTATAACAAGGTAAAAGTACAAGAAAGATAAATGTACAATACCAAAAGAAAACAAGAGTACAACAACTGCAACAACTCCAACCGTCAGACTAGTAGGGTCTCGCACGGCCCTCGTAGTCCTCCTGGAAACCTGAAAGTAAACACAGGGTGAGCATACAAGTATACTCAGTAGAGAAACCTAAAGCTCTCGTGCACAAGTGGGGAGAAATCCTAATGTCCCAAGAGAACAATAGAAGAAACCTATCAAGGAATTATGTCCACCCAACCTCAACAGCCACACTCACCAAAAACACAATCACAACATGTAGTAGTAGTATATAAGAAAAAGTGTATTGGGTACCCCTCACCATTTCCCTTTAGTTAGCTGCTCTTCCTAATGACTAACTTCCTGACGCTGCCACACTCTCCCCGCCCGAACACACCTTGGCTTCACAACCACGTATCCCACCCGCACACACCTGGGCCTCACAACCACATATCCTACCCACACACACCTGGGTCTCACAACCACATATCGTGCCCACACATAGCTGGGCCTCACAACCACGTATCCTTCCCACACACACCTGGGCCTCACAACCACGTATCCCTCCTGAAAACACCTGGGCGTCATCCTGAAAATTATTGGGAAACAGTAGAACCATCTCGAAGAGTCTTGGGCTAATGCCACCCCAATTGAAACCTTCCCGAAGAGTCTTAAATGGAACTACATCCGTGAAGAATGCATACAACAAAAAAACCCAACCCCATTTAGGTTTTCATGTTTCAACAGAATTAGTTTATTTAGTTCCTTAACCACTAGGCAACTATCCACAACCAATTACATCAATCGTTCGTAAAAAACATATCCCTGCCATCCAAAAATCAAGTTAGGAAAACACGAGCAGCACAGCAAGTCCTTCTTATCAACCATCCAACACCATTGATTATTAAACCCATTCCATCACCATGACCCACCATTCATTAAATCTTCCACTTTTATTTAATATTCACAAACAATAGCCCGTTCACATTCATACCCATCGCTACAGCCCCGCTACCAACCACCATAACCACTATCACACCGAAACTCATACATAAATATCCCTTTAATATCATTTATCATATCCCCACTAACTATTAACAACACAACATTCACACTAACCAACAACCATGTCAACCGCAGCCCCGTTGCTCACCCGATCCACAACAACCCACAAAACACCCCCATCACATGCCACGTATCCGAGCCAACACCCACATGTTCATTATTCTATTTTCTTCAACCGGGGTGATCAGAAAAGTGTTCCAAATTTTTAAACAGCCAACTTTACGTGAATAACCAAATTCCACATTCCACATGATTTCCATCCATAATAAAATCTAGAAGGAGAGGGAAACATTTAATTGCCTAAGAAAAGGCCACCAACGACCGTGATTTTAAGTAGGTAGAAGCTCATTCAATTCACAACATAATATCACAGGATATAAGGTAACATCAATCAAAACTTCCCATCCCCGTTATATAAGCCAGTTATTATTTTCATTATACCGGTTCAAAAGTGTTTCACGTAAACAAGAGAACACTCACCCCGCATGAGGCAGAAATTATAGAGACGAAGGTAAAATCCCTACCTCAATAGGTTCTGATCGCAACGCCCCCGAGATCAACTTAGAAGATGTCCTTCGGCGTCCATCACATATGTTAAGTCCCAGAAAAACATCCTCTGGTGGAAGTCGGAAAGAAAAGGCCGAAGGAAAGACAAAAGATCCAAACTTGGATGTTCCGCCTCGTCGTTATGATCCTGTGGCCGCTGACGGATCGTAAATTTGAGCTCGGGCATAGAAGTTGTGGAAGAAAGAGCCTTCGAGTCTCTTGGGAGAACTCAGATCAGTGGAAAGGGGAGGAGAGGATGGAATTGAAAGGAGTAGGGGACTCCTCCTTTTATAGGGATGAAAAGGGAAAGTACACGGCGTGTACTTTATTTTACATAGCGTGTACTCGGTTATTTCACACAGTCTCAACGCAGCTTCCAACACGGCCTTGTCGCCGTTGACTGGTCAACATAGGGTTTGAGGGTAATACATACGTGGGGAGGGACTGCACGACTTGTATTTTGGACACATGGCGTGTACACATTTATTGCACATGGTAGGGACATGGCTCCAACACAGTAAACGACCATTGACTGGAAACGCATAAGCGGGGAAGGACTACACAGCATGTAGTATTGGACACATGACGTGCACCCATTATTCCACATAGCAATGACATGACTTTCAACACGGGGTATACCCTGAAAGGGGATACAGGGCGTGTACTCAAACTACACGGTGTGTAGTTTCAAAATTCTAGAATGTGGGGGAAAAGTCCATCTTACCCTCTAGAACACTTCTTGACCTTTTTTTTGACAATGGAATGGCCAGAGAGGTCCGCGCCATTACATCAGATACCTCTTAAAACATTCTCATCCCAGATAATTCAAAAACCAAACCAGAGTAAACCCAACAAGATACCTCTTAGGGTTCTCATTAGAACAGGATCCCAACCAACAACCCTAATCATATGTGTTAGGAATTCCTTCTCCTATGTTGAGATATTATCCACTTTAGGCGGCACTGACTCGCCTGCACAGGTTCAATCGCATCCTCATTAATGCATCTAGATTAAGAATTGAGTCTTCCCACTTTCATACATTAGGACTTTTTCCAACTCGTACTACCCCCAACACCACTCAACCAACTCACTGCCCGAACACATGGTTTTTGGTAAATTCCTTCTCCTATGTCGAGATATTATCCGCTTTAGGCGGAACTGACTCACCTGCATGGGTTCAATCGCATCCTCATTAATGTGTCTCGATTAAGTATAGGGTTTTTCCTTTCCCCACATGCCCGTACATATTACACACTCACAAAAAACAAGGAAACAAAATGTCTCACAAATGACAATCCAACCATTCCATAAATCAAAGGTATAGAGTACAAAAACAAATCTTAGAAGAACAAGGAAAAACAAAAGTCAAAACAACTCCGGGTACTGAGCATGCATCTGGGTCTCCTGCTCCCAAGTGCTCTCCTTGAGGCCGCCATGCCTACACAACACACGATCCAAGGGAATGGTTCATCCACGAATCACCTTCTCTTTGAAATCTTCAATTCTGATTGGTCGTTCCTCGATGTTCATGTCATCTCCCATGTCTATATCTCCCTAGTTGATAACGTGAGAGTCATCGTTTAAGTACCGATGTAGCTGGGAGACATGGAAGACGTCCTGAACCTTCTCCAACTGAGGTGGCAGGGCCAGCTGATATGACACCTCGCCAACTCGCCTCAACACCTCAAAAGGTCCGATGAACCTTGGTAATATCATTCTCCCTTTCCCAAACCTCCGTTACCCCAGTCGAGGGGAAACCATCAAGAACACATGATCCCCCACCTCTAACTCCATGGGCCTCCTCCGACGATCAGCATAATACTTCTATCGGTCCTGAGCTGCTTTCATCCTCTAACGTACAAGCTGGACTTTCTCTATGGTGCTCTGCACTACCTCTAGCCAAAGAGAACCTGTCTCACCAACCTCTTCCCAGAAAATGGTTGAACGACATGGCCTTCCATACAAATCCTCAAATGGTGCCAGTCCAATAGTATGGTGGAAGCTGTTGTAGTAGGAAAACTCTACTAAAGGCAAGTGTTGTACCCATGATCCTCTAAAATCGAGAACGCATGCTCAGAGCATGTCCTCCAACATCTGGATAGTCCGCTCTGTCTGCCCATCGGTCTGGGGGTGGAAAGAAGTTCTAAGGCATTGATGGGTGCCAAAAGCATGCTATACCCCCCTCTAGACTCATGAGGTAAACCGAGTATCCTGGTCTGAGACGATAGTCCTCGGAACTCCATGAAAATATACCACCCCGTCTACATACCTCCGTGCTAAGGTGCTCACCAGGCCTGACTCCTTAATTGCTATGAAGTGAGCCGATTTCGTCAGATGATCCACCACCACCCAGATAGCATCATAACCACCCTGAGCTCTGGGTAGTCCTGTGATGAATTCCATTGAAATGTCATCCCACTTCCACTCGAGGACATATAAAGGATGCAACAAACCACTGGGAACATGGTGTTCAGCCTTCAGTTGCTGACACACTAGGCATTTAGCCACAAACTCCACCACTGACCGTTTCACCATAGGCCACCAAAACTGTTCCCTCAGGCCTCGGTAAATTTTTGAAACTCATGGATGTACCACCAAGGCTGAGCTATGGAACTCACAGAGAACTCCCTCACGCATCGCTTCCGGAACAAACAACCTTCCAGGGAAAATAATCTGATGTCGGCTGTCCTATGACCGTACTTCTGGAGTGTTCCCTTGATCGACACGATCCCGCATCACATCCGCCTTAGAGACCCCCACAAGACTCTTCCACATGGTGTGACAAGGAGGACTGCACTATCATCTGAAACAAACAACCTCTAACACCCTCTACCCCTGCATCCAAGTGCAAGACATCCAACTCTCCCATCTCTTTCCAAGCATCAGTAGATTCACAAACCACTTCCTGATGTGACTTATTGCTCAGGGCATCAGCCACAACGTTGACCTTAACTTCAGTGTAAGAGATCTCAAAGTCATAGTCTTGGAGAAAGTTGGCCCATCTCCGCTTCCGAAAGTTTAGGTCACACTGGGAGAAGATATAATGCAGGATCCTGTGATCTGAGAGGACCACAAAGCACTCCCCAAAGAGGTAATGTCACCAAAACTTCAGTGCAAACACTAGTGCTCCATGCTCCAGGTCATGGGTGGCATAATTACATTCGTGAGGGCTCAACTGCCTAGACCCATAATAGATCACTCCCTTCTTCTGCATCAGCACGCACACCAGACCAACACTAGATGCATCACAAAACACTTCATAAAACAACCATTCCTTTGGAAACCTGAGTACGGGAGCACTGACTAACTTATCCTTCAGGTAGTCGAAAGAATTCATTTACTTCTCTCTTCATAAAAATACCTGGTTCTTCCTAGTCAAAGATTTCAATGGAGAATCAACTGGAGAGAAGTCTAAAACGAACATCCAATAGTAACCTCCCAACCCCAGGAATCTACGAACATCTTCCACGCTCTTGGGTGCCGCCCAAGAAACAACTGCCTCCACCTTTGATGGGTCCACCGACACTCCATGCTGAGACACCACATGCCCATGGAAGTGTACTTCATGTTTCAAGAACATACACTTCGACAATTTCCCGTAAAGATAGTGGGGTCGAAAGACTTCCAAGGCTGCCCTGAGATGCTCAACATGATCCTCCTCTGATCTTGAGTATATCAGGATTCATCGATAAACACGATGAAGAACCGTCCTGGAAACTCTAGGAAGAAAAAGTTCATAAGTCCCATGAACACAGCCGGTGCATTTGTAACTCCAAACGGCATCACTACAAACTCGAAGTGCCCATACCTGCACCTGAAAGCCGTCTTCGAGATTTCACTGTCCTTCAACTTCAGCTGATGATATCCAGATCGTAGATCAATCTTGGAAAACCAACATGCTCCCCTCATCTGGTCAAAGAGATCATCTATCCTTGGGAGGGGGTAACGGTTCTTCACCGTTACCTGATTCAACCTTCGGTAGTCTATGCATAGCCTGAGACCACCATTTACCTTCTTCACGAACAAAACTGGAGCACCCCATGGTGACACGCTGGGTCGAACAAAACCCTTCTCCATAAGATCATCAATCTGAATCCACAACTCCCACAACTCTAAAGGTTCCATCCAATAATGGGCCATCGAAATCGGAAGGGAACCAGGCTGTAAGTCTATCCCCAACTCAACGTCACATTAGGGGGGGGGGGGGTACAGTCACAACCTCCTCAAGAAAAACATCGAGGAACTCCCCAAAAACATCTGGTACATCCATTATCTCGGTATCAGGTGGAACCACTGATAACTCTCATAACAAGGAAAGGAGAGGCTCCACTCGCCGGATTCCCACCTGATAGCTCCTCTTACCAAAAAATGCTACTCACTTCCCATCCACGTCAGAGAACACGACTCTTCTACTGAAGCAGTCGATAACGACGCTAATAGAAAACAACTAGTCGATGCCTAAGATGACATCGTATGGATGCATCTTTAACAGAAGAAGGTCCCCACTAGATCGATGTGGTCCCAACGTCAGCCCACATCCCCGAAAAACACAAGATATGCTGGTCTGGCCTCCAATTGGTGTACTCAGTACCAGTTGTAAGGAAATTCTCTCTACTTCTAGTCCCAAAGCATGGGCTAGACTAGGTGAAACAAAGGATTGTGAAGCTCCCGAATCGAACAAAGCAGAAACAAGAGTGTTGAACAAAAAAATCATACCTCGTTCCACCTCTGGTCCTGTCGAAGCTGTCAACTCAGCGGCATCCAACTGTCCATGCCCAGCTCCTCTGCCTCTCTGATGTCGACCATGTGCCATAGAGGTACGGTAAACAATGAATGCCCAAGCCCGAGTAGTAAGGTAAAACTCAGGGTTTTATTTTATCATTTTATTTAAATATCTTTCCCAGAACACCCAAATAATGTAAAACACAATCATGATGATGCATGTACCTTCCCTAGGGTCTCTACCCTGCAATCAATGTCGTCTCACTTGGTCGTTCGGTAGGCTCAGAGTCCTTTCATCGGATCACGGGGGCCCTAAAATCACGTGTCCCATCCGGTCTTACCTGGCCTATGTCACGCACCAAGATTAACTGACATTGTCGCCCTACCATCCCAATGAAATCCTCACTGTGCCTAACTCCAGACTCTATCCTATCTCTCATCCATCACCACTGATACCATTCTATCATGACCCCTCCAACCAAAGATGGCCCTACTGAGAAGGCAATGGCGAAAGGGAGATAATGACCTCCGAGTCCCGCCTCCAGTAGGCCCCGGGGTGGCGACTAGCACCAAGGGTATGAGTTTTTCACAAATATGGAAAGCATTACCATTTATATTTTTAAAGATCGGGAAATAGGACAAGTCAACCACCAAAAAAGAAAAGAGGAAGTGTATAGAAATAAACCCAAAACAATCCCACATGCATGTTTAAAAAATTTTATAACAAGGTACAAGTACAAGAAATCTCAAAGTACAATACCAAAAGAAAAAAAGAGTAAAAAAACTGCAACAACTCCAACTGTCTGACTAGTAGGGTCCTGCATGGCCCTGGTAGTCCTCCGGGAAACCTGAAAGTAAATATATGGTGAGCATACATGTATACTCAGTAGGGAAACTTAAAGCTCTCGTGCACAAGTGGGGAGAAATCCTAATGTCCCAAGAGAGCAATAGAAGAATCATAGAAAGGAATTCTCTCCACCCAACCTCACCAGCCACACTCACCAAAAACACAATCAAAACAGGTAGTAGTAGTATATAAGAACAAGAGTATTTGTTACCCTGCACTGTTTCCCTTTAGTTAGCTGCTCTTCCTAACGACGAACGTCCTAACACTACCACACTCTCCCCGCCCGCACACACCTGGGCCTCACAACCATGTATCCCACCGGCACACACCTGGGCCTCACAACCACGTATCCTGCCCGCACATACCTGTGCCTCACAACCACGTATCCCGCCAGCACACACCTGGGCCTCACAACCACGTATTTTCCCGCACACACCTAGGCCTCACAACCACGAATCCCGCCCGCACACACCTAGGCCTCACAACCACGTATTTTCCCGCACACACCTGGGCCTCACAACCACATATCCCGCCCGCACACACCTGGGCCTCACATCCACGTATCCTGCCCGCACACACCTGGGCCTCATCCCGATGATTTTTGGGAAACAGTGGAACCTGCCCAAAGAGTCTTGGGCTAAAGCCACCCCAATCGAAACCTACTCGAAGAGTCTTAGGTGTAAGGTCGCCTCAAGCCATCACATCCTAGGGGAGAAGGAGTAGGACGGAGCTAGTAGCTAAGGGAAAAACACCCTCTCCCATTAAATGGGAGTGTTTGGCACTAAGTGATCAACATGGGTGGGGTGTGCTAAAACACAATAGATACAGATATATATATGTATACCAAACACACAACCCAACTTATGGATTTTAAACAGAGAAACTGAGCACGTGCCTCGGTACTACTACCATGAAGTATGCATACAACAAACAACCCCAACCCCATTTAGGTTTTCATGTTTCAAAAGAATTAGATTATTTAGTTCCTTAACCACTGGGAAACTATCCACAACCAATTACATCAATCATTCATAAAAAACATATACCTGCCATCCACAAATCAAGTTAGGAAAACACAAGCAGCACAGCACTTCCTTCATATCAACCAACCAACCCCATTGATTATTAAACCCGTTCCATCACCATGACCTACCATTCATTAACTCTTCCAATTTTATTTAATATTCACAACCCATAGCCCTTTCACATTCAATCCCATCCCTACAGCCCCACTGCCAACCACAATAACCACTATCACACCGAAACTCATACATCAATATCCCTTTAATATCATCTATCGCAGCCCCACGGCCCATTACCAACACAACATTCACACCAACCCACAACCAAGTCAACCGAAACCCTGCTTCTCACCCGATCCAAAACAACCAAAAAAACACCCCCATCACATGCCATGTATCCGAGCCAACACCCACATGTTCATTATTCCATTTTGTTCAACCGGGGTGATCACACAAGGGTTCAAGATTTAAAAATATCCAACTTTACGTGATTAACCAAATTACACATTCCACAAGGATTCCATCCATAAAAAAATCCAGAAGGAGAGAGAAACATTTAATTGCGCAAGAAAAGGCCCCCAACGACTGCGATTTTCAGTAGGTAGAAGCCCATTAAATTCACAACATAATATCACAGGATATATGGTAACAACAATCACAACTTCTCATCCCCATTATATAAGCCAGTTATTATCTTCAATAAACCAGTTCAAAATTATTTCAAATAAAAAACAGAACACCCACCCTGCATGATGCACAAATTAGAGAGCCGAAGGTAAAATCCCTACCTCAGTAGGTTCTGATCGCAACGCTCCCCCGGATCAACTTCGAAGACGTCTGTCGGTGTCTGTCACTTCTGTTATGTCCTGAAAAAACCTCCTCGGGAGGAAGTCGGAAAGGAAAGGCCAAAGGAAAGACAAAGGATCCAAACTTGGATGTTCCGACTCATCGTTATGATCTTGTAGCCACTGACAGATCATAAATCGGAGCTCAGACGAAGGAGTTATGGAAGAAAGAGCCTTTGAGTATCATGGGAGAACTCTGCCTAGAGGAAAGGGGAGGAAAGGAGTGAATTTAAAGGGGGATGGGACCCCTCCATTTATAAGAGAGAAAAGAAAAAGTACACGGCGTGTACATTATTGTACACGGCGTGTACTCGGTTATTTGACACGGTCTCGACGCGGCTTCGATCACGGCCCTGCGGCCGTTGACTGGTCAACACACGGTTTGAGGGTAACAAATAAGTGGGGAGGGACTAAACGACATGTAGTTTGGACACACGGCATGTAACCATTTATTGCACATGGTAGGGACATGACTCCAACACGACAAACGTCCATTGAATGTTAACACATACGTGGGGAAGGACTACACGACGTGTAGTATTGGAAACACGGCGTGCAACCATTATTCCACACAGCAAGGACACGGCCTTCAACACAGGGTATACCTGGAAAGGGTATAGACGACGTGTACTCAAACTACATGGCGTGTAGTTTCAAAATTCTAGAATGTGTGGGAAAATTCCATCTTATCCTCTAGAGCACTTCTTGACCTTCTTTTTGACAAAGGAATGTCCGGAGAGGTCCGGGCCATTACAATTACTTTGGATACATATATTACAATAAATTGATCAATGTAAAATTTAATATTTATAATTGTATTTCTTTTAAAAATTACATTTTTTAATATTTACATTAATACATTTTCTTCATCATCCATGTTATCTAAAATTGATTCAAACAATATTTATACTATTATCTATTGACTTTAAAATAACTTTTTTCTAATTTTGACTTCTTACGAATCCATCTTAAAATAAAATAAATTTTTAACAATATTAGGGTGTTTTTATCAAATGTCATTTTAAAATAGAAAAACTTATTTTCCTATTGAATTTTTCAAAGATCTAATTTTGAATATTTTCATCGATGTATTCAACCAATCTTTAATATTATTCTTAATTTATGTTTATCACTTATGATACCATGACCCATATTTTATTTTATTTGATTAAGATCATTTTGAAAGGGGATATACTAACAGGATATGATTATCTATATTACTATAGTTAGTTTATGAATATTCATAATTAAATTTAAAATAATTACATTTAATATTCTAAATTTAATATAAATTTATACGATGATTATTATTCACACCTTTCATAGGAGAAATGCTGTGGACAAAGTTTGCATTGAGTGGGGATCACTATATCCCCTCGATATATCAACAGGTTTCTTGAGACAAAAAAAATATGGATTTGGATTTGGAGTTACCCATTTATTAGATTCATGGGATGATTAAATGCTAGTAATACATTCTTTCCTTGAATCATTTAATGTACATTTACAAGGCCCCTCATTTTGAGTTACCTCATTAAGAGACTAGTTACTATCAATCCATGTGATTATTTGATTTATAGAATAATAATGGTTATTTTTTATTCGAATGTGATAATTTACATTAAATTATTTGATATTAATATTCACTACCACATTATTCTGATCATTCATTCTTAATGGATTTTATTTTTAGATAATCACCTTACCATAATATTTTTGATAATTTGTGATAGCTTCTATTGCATTCTTAACGTTATTGAGCACATGAGATCACCCCTTTATTATGTTTCATTTTTCAATAGGATTATAATATGAATGTTATGATTTAAATGTTGGGATAATCTATTAGAATAGGTATGTTTCTTATAGAGTTGATATGTTTCCTTTCATTTTATTTCAAAGGTAAAATTGATTTTTGTATTTGGTTTTATAAATATATTAAAATATTCAATCCTTCGGTATACAAACTTTTGTTCAAAGTACTAGTATAACAATAACCTGGCACCAATCATGAGATACTAGTGTCAATATATTTACAAACACTATTGTTAAACTAGTAATTCGTTAATAAAAAATTATCTTTAGAATAGAATTTGTTAGATATAATTCATATACACACATTTATAGATACTCTAAGAACATTGTCTCCTAAAATATATAACATCATCAAAAGATATTTTTATTATTAATAATGTTCTATAATTTAATACAAAAAATAATTATTTTCAATCCCATAGACCATATAAAGTGGACTTTGAGTAGAATATTATTTCATGATTAATCAGCTAAAATATTTTAAATGTATTTTATTCTTTCCAATTTCAATACACACATCACAAAATTGGGTGATTTAACATAAAAATAATGACATAAACTTTTATATAATCCTAATTAAATGTACTATTAAAATATATAGTAATGGTCACAATATGTTATTATGAATACCTACATATAATATAATAGTTATCATATAGAGATTCTTATCATTGATCAAATTTTGAGAGGAAACACTCAATATGGAATTAATATCAATAAAAAGTGAATAACCAACACCATCTAGAGTGAATAATTATAATATATATATATATATAATTATAAAATATAAAAATAATAATTTAATAAATAAAATTATTTTCAATAAAAATTGGAAATTTAGTTAAAAATTTAAACATACAAATAGTTCACCCAGTCATTTGATTATTTATTTAAGGCATAATTTTGAATAAAACAAACAATGACGTTATTTATTAAAATATTATCCTGAAATAAAACACATATTCATTCCATATTGATCTATAATAGTATAACACATTACCCAACCAAGTTGATGATCTATATAACATAGTTGAAGACTACACATCCACCCATTGTTTGATACATGGGGTGAGAAATATATTTAATTATGGTTTCACAATGTTTCCCTAATATACTCCATTACATATATGTTCATTCAAGAGGTAAATTAATAATATAAATTTTAACATATATGCATACGGTTCTGTTCATCATTTACTATATAAATAGCCATGATAAATGAACATTGGTTATCCAAACTAATTATAGATAAAGTACATGCCCATTGAAAAAAACCATGAGAAATACCATAGTGAAAAATTAATTATTTCTTACCACATCAAAATATGAAAACTCACATTGAGTGTAGTGTCATGTGACTGACCATAAATTATAAAATATATCCTAGGATAAGTCACTATACCAATTGATTACCTTTACTATATAACATATATTATATTTCTGTATTATTCATTGATATCGTTATGAATTTTATACAACCAACTATTAACTCATGATGAAGTACAATAAAATGTTCTTAACATTTCCCAAACTACTACCCTCTACCACTAGGTGTGGACTATCAACAAAAAATGAATCACATTGAACAAATCAATTCCTAAATCAGATCGCGTATACCACTTATAATGAAACATATCTTAGCAACATCATATTAAATACACTCTTACCACATATCACAATACATCTCACATCTCATAAAACAACCCTTACACTCATGATGTATAATTATACCAAAAAGAAAATCTATTATCATATCTAAATAAAAAAAATGAAAACAATGATATCAAACAAATATTTATTATATGTGGGGAATAAGCAAGGAATCACACACAAAAATACCTATATCTCTTCACAATAACATTCTTGTGGGAAATAAATTAATACCAAACCAATAACTAAGAATGAATAATTTTAAAATATAATTAATCCATATTAGTTATCCTTCCCAATCTATTAATATCACCCGAGTTTTTCTAGGTCAAGTTCATTTTCAAATGAATCTTACTAAATGCAGGAGTTAAGTAATTTCAATAACATGGAAAGGATATCAACTCAGTGATATAATTATATAACTTATATACCATTGGAGTTATATATCATATAAGACCACATATTATATCACTCATTATCCTTCCCACAACTAAATTCAATTCCCATATTAAATCATCTTATAACCTACAGATATCATTAATCCCATTCTATCCTACCATTTAGGGAAATATATTTCTATGTTTATGAAATTATTATAATTAAAAAACGGTATTATCAAACATTTAGATTTAGGGATCTCTTAACATAGTTATCCAGAGGATGTAATCCTCACCACTGTAATATAATCTCTTGAGGATTTATCAAACTCAACGAATACATAAAAACAATTTACTATAGCTAAAAGAGAACTTATTACCATTTTCAAGGCCTTAAAATTCCACTCTTTAAAAATAATATTCATACCCTCATGTATAGTAACTAGAAAAATAAAGAAATTTTACATTTTTTCAAAACCTATTATAATCATGGTGACATTTTCAAGGAACCTTGAAAAATAAACTGATCACTCTTACACATGGAAACATAACCTTTCTTTGATTCAAATTTTAAATACATGATTTTGAAAATATAATATTTGATTAGTGTAAATAATGTTTCTTAATTTTCTATTATGTGGAATACATTGTCCATATATAATTTTACTATATTTAAAAATCCTTAAACTCATGCACATTCCCCGAAAAATAGGTATGTATAATGGTTTTATAGGGACAACCTACTTCATTTAACAAGGTAGTCATTTTTTTTCTTTCTAAACCTAAAAAATTAAAAAAATAAAACTACATATGAAATTAGCCACATTATCTATGATAACACCATATAATTAGTCATAAAATATTATGAAATAATTATGTAATCAAAATACGTTTTGTTATATAGAAAAACCAGTAAACCACCATATAATATCAAATATTTCCCAAATCACATGAAAAAATTCTATAGAAAATCCATGAAACCTCACCAAATAAAATAAACATCTACTGATATCTAATTATATCATAATCTCATGAGAATGTGAATGAATACATTGTAACATGTCTACAAGTATTTCCTCCACCGAAATAAATGGAAAAAACATACATATATCATCTTAGTAAATTCTCAATTTCTAAGTCAATAAACTCATTCATTTGACAAAATTCCACTATGTACATGATGAATTATTATGCTATTAATATAGCTAAATCTCTCTAAATTTTATTATGAAAAATATTATGAACAGTAAATAAAGAATATGAAAGCTATTATAAATATAAAATTTAATGAAAAAAATTTAAAACCTCCCTTGTAGAGAGATACACTAAGGGTTACAATAAGGGGAATTATAGAGGAATAGTGATGAAAATTGAAATTCTCAGTCCATCCCCCCAAAATAACAATTAGAAGTTTCTGGTGAAATAATATAATTTATATTACATACAATGCCACATTTAATTCACTGGGTTCATTGTTTACTACCCCATGTACCCTATGAGTTTTTTAACCTAAGGTGGATTAACAATATTCAATATATGGAAAACATGTTGATACAACTAATCAACCATCACCACTGTATATCAGATGAGCCCAAAAAGAAAGTCATTGGTGTTTAAAACTATTATGGGAACCACCAACATCATCTAAACACTCTCCAATACTTGGTCTCCCTCATAAACAACTATATACTCCCAGATGGCTTCTAGAGATTATCCAATTGATAGAATACCAATTTGAATACCCTTACTATAATCACCATTATTCATTATCTGAAAATTCAAATTTCACTATACATAATTTGACATTTAGTGTGGACAGTCAGTAATATATGTTAAATAAAACCAAAAATGTAAATAAATTTCATTGGTATTTTAAATGAAATAATTTGAATAACCTATTTTGAATACATAGATATTGTATAATTATTAGCTACATTAGAATGAAATTTTACATCCGATACATTTAAATGGGTGTTTTATATTTTTATATTGTCTTTATCCTTCAAAAGGATTGTTTATTATGAAAAAATATTAGTCATTTTCATTATAATTTTATTCAATATATATTATATATGATAATTAAAAATTATCTTGAGTAATGATTAATCAATAAATTATTCAAGATCTTCATTATTTTGGGATAAATTTATCTCTAAAAACAAACATTAACAATTAAAAATTACTATATCTAATTTATTAATCCATCCTTAATATATCATCATATAATTTTCTAGGGTGATGATTTCCAAATGGATAATTATTTTTAATTTTTTATTAACACCTTACAGAATGAATATATAATTTATAACTCCTTACTAATTGAAAAATATTCATGATGGGGACTTGGTCTAACCGTTTTTAAAAAATAGAAAACAACCAAACCGATCCACTTTCTTAGAGGAAATTGAAAACCACAACATTATTGAATGAATTTTTCTATTAATCAATTGTATCATAAATCCTCAAACATTTTTTCCTCATTCATATCTTAGTGTGATGCATATTATAATTTTTAATTGAAATTTTATTAGTTCCTAGATGTAAAACTAAAAAATATGACCATGAATTTGGAGGATATCATTTCAATAATAAGGATTTACATAAAGAATTTTAGATTATTTATTGTGGTGATGAGTGATACCCCTATACTTTTTTCAACATACATCTAATTAATATATTAAAAATTATTATATAGTTTGAAAATTTATTATTAAATATTAATAAATTGTATAAAATTGAAAAATATATTAATTTATTTTTGGATTTCTTCTTATCATTACTTTATATAATTATTTTTTATTGAGGTTGTTACATCAATAATCTGATATCTAATTACCTTATTTACATTTTTTGATATAGACCCCTTGAACCCTATCATTCATAATAAATGTGTCCACAAGTGGGAATCACATTATTCCAATAATTAATTATCTAATGTTTATAAATTCCTCTTATAGTAACTCTATTAAAATCAATTTGATCTTGGTGAGTTATATCAATTATTTTAATCTCATTTTTTAGAGGAGGCTTAGTTGAAAAAATTATTTAAAATCACAGTCATATTTTAAATTTTTTATAAATAGTATAAAAATATAATAATTTCTCTTGTGTTATATTATATTAAATAAAACCAAACAAAATATGTGGCATCTATTTTAAAAATTATAAGAAAATTATCATATTAGGATACATGAATAAATATAATAAATTTTATAATATATTTATATATATACTTATTTAATTTAAATAATATTTAAATCATAAATATTATATCATAAAATATATTCAAATTATCATATAAATATTATCATATATCAAGAAATAAATTTATTTTCAATCAAGAACCTAAATTTTGTATTTATCAAACATATGGAAAAGTTATTATTTTTTATTCAGTGATCATATTAATATTTATGTAAATCATAAATTCACTCATATAATTAATAAATAAATTCTCTAATTTTTTATATTCTACATAAATCATTAAAAAATTAATATTTTTTATTCAAAACAAAATATTATTATATTAAATTTTATAATGAAAATAATTTGAATAGAAGATTATTTTTCCTTCTATAAAATTATTTATTATTTTCTGTATAATATATATATTTTTATTAATACTTTATTTACATAATGTGAAACCCACTAAGAACATTTTTTAGTAATAGTTGGTCCATCCAACAATTTATGAGCAATATCTAGAAACACATTACAACCCCAACAGAATAAAATATATTTTAATAAAACATTAATTTAACCTTCTTGTAAATTATTTTATTATATCATCCATTTTTCAATTAATATTTTATCAATCAACTTTTGAACATTTATTTTATTCTTTTATGGATTTTTGATAATATATTTATAACCATGATGAATTTATATGTAACAAATTATACGAATGTATTTTTGTAAAAAAATCATCATCATGAATCACTAGTATGGATATATGTTGTTTATAATAAGGAAGGAAATTTTTATGATGACCATTCAATTAATTTCATACTAGTAAGGATCAATATAAATAAATTTATTATTTATTTATTATATGAAGCGTGGTTTGCAGAATTCCATTTAGTATGTAAATGAGGATAAATATAATTAATTATATAAATACTAAAGACTATTAACCATGATAATGTATAAGAATATCCAATGGAAAATTACTAATTTTTCCCCATTAGAGTTTTAAACAAAGATGCATCACATAATTTAATTTTTTTGTTCAAACCATATAATTAATGTCTTTATTATTTTGATCATCCATTAATTCATAGTTTTTAATCACCCACGTAACATCTTAATAATTATTAAAAATATATGAAAAAATGTATACATTTCTATTTAATATATACAATATCATTACTGTTGCAAACATCTAGTATTATAATGATCTAACTACAATTATAAGGTAATTATAATATAATTAATGAAAAGACTTTTTTGTTTTTTATTTTGAATTATTATAAATTTTGATAAAATATTGGTCCATGAAATAAAATTTTAATTATAATTTTAGTTCAAGAGAATGAAAGTAAAAAAAATCATAATTTACTAGATATCCATGCATTTATTTTTTCAAATTTAAATATCTCAATTATATTGATGAATTTTCAAATTTATAATATTAATTACATGAATGACCATATTTAAATAAACAAGTATACTTATAATTTTGACATCATGTCTATAAAAGGTTCTTAGTAGATATTACTAGAAATTATATATTTACAATATTTATAGATACATTAATAAAATATAATATATAATTATTTTAAAGACTAATATTCTAATTATTTTATTGAATATCTCTTTTTTTATTTCACATTTTGAATCATAATATTAAAATCCATTCTATGGGACCATTCTAGAATTTAGAAAAAGTATTTAGAAACTAAAATATATATTTATAGCTAACTAATTATTATGGAATTATACATGGAATATATATCCACTACCAAAAAATAGTGATATGACTATTTCATATAAAATAAAAATTCTTACAATAGGCATCCAAGTATATATAACAGTATACAATATATTTTTGAACATTCAAGAAAGAGTTTATTTTTTCTATTTAAGGGTCACTTAAAAAATCAAACAATCCTATCTTGATTATCAGATCACGTATATTATTGTACCTTATTAATGCCTATGACTTTTCTAAAGTTTCTTATTACATAAATAATAGTAAATATAAATCCAATAAGTATAAGATATATTATAAATATTTTTTATTTGGATAATATTAATAATACATTTTAATTTGTTTATAAGACTAATATCCTCATTTGACATATAATTTCTAATAAATTTTTATTAATAACATATTTTACAAAGTATTACTAAAATATTTTTTTTGAAATATAACTCACATTAAATGTAATTACTATAAATTTATCTTACATACTTAATAAAATGAAATTCCTTGATTTTAGGGGATGGCATAAATATGGAACTGATTTATCATCAATATTTTAAAGTAATCTTATATTTTTAGTCACTATATTTTATTGAAAGTATGGTTATTAACCTAATTTAATTTCATGTTATATTATATGGAGATAATATAATAATAACTATATTATCCTAAAACTATATTGTTTAATTTATATAATACAAAAGAATATATAATAAGTTCTTAATCAGATTCAATGATAGTATTTTGAGAATTTCATTTCATGCATACAATGATTGTTGAAATCAATTTTCCTTCTATTTCATCTACTCAATATGTCTTACAATATAATATTCTTATTCATATAATATTTTATCTATTTTATATTTTAGTAATGAAACTAATGTAATTTGATAATAGTAAATTTTAACGATTATTTTCAAAAAAATAGTTTTCATCCATATATAAATATTTAGGAAAACCATTGTTTTAATGTACATTATAAATCATATAAGATATAATTTACTGCCATTCATGGAAACATTGTAATATTTTCTTGAAAAAAATGTATATTTTTGAAAAATTAATGAAACAATTCCATGACATATTGTTGATATAGTATGGGTTAACATAATCTACAAATAATTACTATCAAATTTTTAAGAAATATTTAATAGAAAATATAATTTAATTGTATATATTCATTATATATATATGTATACTGATTTATAAATTATAAAATAGTGATATTTATATATACTTATATTAATATTCAATATAATGGCAGATGATAATCCCCCTATATATTCAACTAACAATGTTTTTTACAGGTCATATAAAACTATTGTCTTAATGATATATTGATTTTAATATTGATTTATAAAATTATTAATCAATTTTCTTTATCTCAACATATGAGTAATGTTATAGGTTCCAAGGATAAATGAGTGTAATATTTATGATAGGTTATGTTTTTTGTTAATCTACTATATCATGTTTAAGGTGTATGAGTGAATTACATGTTTTTTGTAGGGCATGGATGCCTATAATATCTTCACATATAGTGTAGTCACGCAATTTATTCTAAATTGGGGGGGGGGGGTGTAACATCCCAGGTAAATAAATAATATTACATTCTTATGTTTATCAATATTTCTGAATAATATTTTTATATTACTTTAAAATGAATTCTACATTTGATGGCGTACCCAATACGCAACAACGAGTTTCTTTGAAAACTTACGTTGCACACTAATAATATAATAATACTATAATAGTTAACGCTTAGCCATTGTAATGGAGGTAATGAATAGAAATAACTACAAAATGATTACATATGTTTGTTAAATATTTTGACATTTATACAATAAATGTAAGAGGCTTAAAATCCAAATGAATTAAATTTAAAGAATAAATACTCTAATATTTTTAAAAGATTGTTTTACCGCCTTTTGATGGAGAACCATTTTTAAATATGAATTTTGACAATTTTATAAGCTCTATTTCTCAAAATAAACATATTATTTATGATTGGTACATTGAAATTTACTTTGGTTATTTTTTTGGTATGTTTCTGACATTGTTCATTTTTTAATGAATAGTGAAAAAATACATAATTTTACATCAAAACTGCTTTTTCATCTAATTTAAATATATGGGTAGATTATATTATTAATTCGTATTAAAGTGTAATTGGAATATATTTTTACAATTTAATCCAATAGGTGTAAATTGGAATTAATTTCACTTTGAAATTGGACTTAAACTAGTGTCAATATTTTAATAGATATTGTTTCTTAAAAACACGCTATTTGTTTTGACAGTGGGAATGAATTATTAAATTAATTAATGAAACTTATATATTTTTAATATTGTAAAATAGTCATCATTTTTGAATTCATAATATCCAATATAGCTTAGGGTGAATTTTTGGTATTTTTCTGAAAAACATCAATTTTTGATGAATAGTGAAACCACTAAGTGGTAGTTAAAGAAACTTATTTTTTCGTTTAAATGAAACTTTACCACATCTGTGATTTGATTTTCAAAAATCCGACATACATGTTTGTCATTAAGATGTAAAATGTGGTTCAATATGACTAAAATAATTTTTTGGTGAATAGTACCTTTTATGTTTTATTAATCGCGATTAAAGGTAATTAGTGTAATTTAAGGTACAGATAATGTTATAATAATATAAAATGACCTTGAAACATTTCCTAACATTATTGGATGAGTCATGGACGACAAAGACAATCCATGTGTCAACTTGGGGACCTTGTGGAGCCACTTTGGTTGGAAAATGACAATAATAACTTTTATTTAAAGTTAAAATTAAAATGCACCAAACATGTATTGTTTTACTAAAACAATTTTTACATGGGGTAATACAAGTCATATTTTTTACTATAAATATTCATTATAACGATAAAAAGATTTACTAGACCATGATAGTTTTTTTATAATTTTTAGACATTATATAAATTAATTTATTTATGACACCGTGATGATGTAGTGATTGCCTCATAAATGAACGATTTAAATAAAATGAGAAGATGGGGGTGAAATCTAAGTCTTAAACCTGTCAAAAACCTATTGTATGGGTGTATTTAGAAACCTGATCACCTTAGCCTTGAAAAATATACTTTTGGGACCATTATAAAAGGCCCCCACCTCTACCACCTTAGCCACACCTCTCAAGCCTTTGGATCAGAACAATCCTGCCCATTTCATCTCTCCACATCCCTCTCTTCATCATTGAAGCCTCACCATTGGCAGAATGCTCTTCAAGAAACCCTTTTGGTTCAAACCAAGAGAAGTTACCCGATTTAAAGGTAATATATTCACTTGTGTTCTTTTGTTTTATTTTGATTCTCCAAACCCCTAAAATATTTTTATTACTTTCTTTTGTAAGAAAAACAGTATCTTCAATATAATAGGATGCTGTTATGTTATGTATTAGAGCTACACTTACACACACCTCCCTCTAATGGTTAAAGAACATACTATTTCTGTGGATGGCGAATTACTGCCTCACAAAACGATGATTATTCAATATTATCTTAACACCTTTCATGGTGTCCATTATGATGTCACTGTATTTTATATATGATATATATGGTATTTATGTTTCCCATATGCTTCTGTATTTTATATTTAAAACATACGTTTTTTACTTTGCATGTTGTACAATTGCGATAATTTCATATGAGAAAGTGTGGACTACCGCCCCCTCAAGTGATGTGGATCATTCATGCAATACATGGAATGTATAAATAATGAAACTAATGAACTTATGTGAACTATAAAACATAAATATTATAATGGAATTATAATATATATATCTCTCAATTATTTTTACTTCCATTAATAAGACAAATAAATGAAAGTAGCGTTCATGCGTACGTACGGCCTACCGTCTCCATTAATGGTGCATTTCATTTATTTTTATCTCCAAATGTTATGGAATAGTTTAAATTGAATATGTAATGGATATATATGATATTTAAATCATTAACACTATTTTTGAGATTATTTACTTATAACTACATGGATAATCATTTTCAAACAAGTTCATTTTTGACTCATGTACCAAACATCGACAAAAACGTCTAATATGAACTGACATTATTAACCAATTATTATACCATTATAATATGTGATATGAAAATAATAATAATATTTAAAGGAGGACCGTAGGAAATTATAAATTGAACAATGTTTATTATTCAGGAATATAAAGAAATGAACAAAACAAGTCGGACTTGAGGTAAGGGATCCGACCTCTCTCTTTCTTTTAAACTACCCTCTTTTATGTCATTTCATTTATGATCCATGATCTTATGTTGGAGGATGTTATTTTATATTATCCAAAATATAATTTTTATTTTTATATAATGATATACCACCTCTTACTCTCAGCAATTCATTTTTAGAATTTTTAAGTGGTGTCGTTAGACTGTCGAATTTTCATAAGGGGATTTTCATCTCACTTTTTATTCCCATGAGATTCATGCTACATTTTCCACTATTTCCTTTTGTGTGGTGTATGTACGGCCAATTATTTTACTATATGTATAATATACTCTCAATTATGGGTATTTACATCTTCATTCTATGACCCTTCTTTCATGGGGTGTATGTTTCGAAAGTTTCCCAAATCGGCAAGGGAACGTTTCACACTCCTCTTTTTAAAAGAATTATTTTGTTATGTCTTTTAATTTACATTTTTTTATGTTGGGATGTGTTCTTCTATATCCTTATTGATGTAAATTTTATGTCCAAGTGATGAGATACCATTTTCTCTCTCATAAAATAATTTTATGAACTTTAAAGTGACGTCGTTAGGCTGTCGAATTTTACCAAGGGAACTTCTTAACCAAATTTCGATTTCTTTGGGTTCAACTTGTAGTTAATGAATATGTCATCCTATGAATATGTGTGAATGACCGCTCATTGTTTTACACTTAATATCCAATTATATTGGGTGTATTTATATTTTTCACAAATAATTTTGAGATTGATTTATCCTTAATTAAAGGATACCTTCTTTATAAGGGATTTCATCTCATTTTACAATTCTATTGAGACTTCATTGTTTTTATGAACCAATTCACTCTTATATTGTGTATATAGTGTCATTTGGAATAATATATCATGAATCCATTTATTCTCATGATATTACAATGTTCTGATTAAATGTTATTCCTAATTTATTGTATTCAAGTTTATCTTATTTTGTTAAAAACCCTTTAACTAAAATATCGTTTGAAATGTTTTAATGATTTATTATTATAAATATTTCTCATTAATATCCATGTTTTCAAAATGGTTTTAAGGATTTATTTATATGGATATTAATGGATTAAAATGTTTAAATCATAAAAGTGGTATGGAAAACATTGATTCAAAAATCTCTTTATTAAATGTTTTAAATGGTTTTGAAAATGGTTTTTAGAATGGATTCATTATATCAATATCTTAAAATGTTATATTGTTATTGCAATGTGGTAATGTTATATTTCCTTTGTTATTAAGATATGTTCTATGATTATGTAATGGTTCTTGGGAATTGTTTATGAGATGGGTGGTTCCGTGATAAACTAAGGGCGGGTGATCCCGATATTGCTCTCCAATGCATTGGGTAACATGAAGGGGTTAAAAGTTATGGTTTCTCCGAAGAGATTTAGGGAATATACTGTGATGGGTATTCCAAATGTAACCATGAGGGTTACTCCCTATGTAATAATTTTATGAATGCCTCAAGTTACCTTTTTGTCTTATGATTTATATGAGTTATTCATAAATATTATGATTTCATGAGGTATGTTAACGTGCTTATGTTTTATGAGTAATGTATGATTTCATTGATTCTCATGTATACATGTAATGACGTTTCCTTTCCGAATTTTTATATCCCTTACTGAGCTTTTTATACTCATCCCACGTTTTTGAAATGTTTTTCACAGCTCAAGGGAAAGGTACATGATATGATTATAGTTTCAAGGAAGTGTGATGAATGAATCCATGTTTTATTTTAAATATGTTTCCATTGATGGGAAAAATGAATATTATCTTTTATGTACCCACTTTGTTTAAATGTGGAATGTAATGCATGATTTTTGATCTAGTTCCATAAAACTCTAAACCTGAAAAGATCCTCAATGTGTATTTTTTAAATTACTCAAGATTAAGTAAGGTTTATGGTCGGGTCCTTATAGGGGGGGGGTGAAAAATGATTTTACTAGGGATGTATCGTGAGTTTGTTTAGGATAATTAATAGAAATTTCACAGTACCTATTTATAATACAAAAAACATATGTGGACTTTATAATTTAGTATAATAACCAAAATAGGGGATAATGAAGAAACTAAATTATTTTATAAATGGATTAATATTAGATTCATTTATCTTGTATAATATGGTTTTCAACTACTATGTATCAATGTGATGTCATGATAGAATATTTGGAAAAGGGTAAAATTTCAAATTATTGTTCATATATATTAAATTTATAGAAATATCAAAAATCTCTGATAAAAGAATGAAATTTTTATAAAGATGTAGTGTTTCCTTGTCGATCATAATGTAATTTTATTAATTGTGGCTTAATGTTTGTGGGTAGGAGTCTATGATTCTTTGAAACAAGAAATGGTGGATTTTTATCACCAATATTAATTGATGATTTTTCATAAAGTGAAATAAATGTAATTTTATTGATTATTGATTTCTTTTTTTTCACTATAAATACTATAAAAAAAATATATTTAGGAATCATTTAATTTTATACAATAATATGATGTTATTTTAGAAAATTTCACAATTATGGTCTACCAAAAAATATGGATACACCATATAGGATTACTCGTTTTTAAAAGTGGTTATACTGTTAGGAATATGAGATCTTATAGAAGTAGATTTTTCTACATATTTTTATGTCACTCAAATAGATAAATTTGAGTTCCTAGAAGCATGTTCATGGGTTGATATTCAGCCTGTGTGAGGTTTTCCTTGTATCATTATATATATGTTGAGAAGTAATTTTTGATGTTAAATATTTATAAATATAAATATATATATATATATATAATTATTCATTTGGATATGTTATTTCATTCTTTTTTTCATTTATAAATTTTTTATTTATGAGGAAAAAATTTGGTCTTCTAAAATTTTCATTTTTGATGAAATATAATCATAATGAGACATATGATGATATTTTGACCATCATGTAATAAAATATAGAATTAAATAATATATTTTAATTAGGTAATATGATTAAATAAAGAGGGTATAAGATAGGTAATACAGTTTCAATGAATAAGTTTGAATTCAATTGAATGGGAATAATCTGACCATAGTGAAATAATATATATTAAAATAATATACTATAATAGAAATTTTAAGTATTCCATGTACTCTATGACCCATTAGCATAGATTACCTATTGTCTGTGGTAGATTAATGTAATTGGGGTATGAAGAGATTATGTATAATAAAATGAAATAATGTTTGAGTGTAAATGTTTTTTTAGATAAATGGAGTTTGGGTATATTCTTTTTATGGGATTTTATGTTGGCACATATTGGTCTAGGCTGAATTCGATAGTGTTGGATGTTTCTACAGGATTCAATTTATAGGTAGTGGATATAGATAGAATTTACACAATAAATCCTTAATTTATGATATAAATATTATGTTGACCAAGAGTAGTGAAGATTGCATAAGGAGAGTATTGATTTACACCATACATAATAAATTTAAAATATAATTCATTCGTATTGATTTTTAACCCATTGTGACTCCATTTCTCGAATATGTGAATCTAGATTCCTCTATGACGAAATAACATTATATATAGATTAAATTGAACATTAACATTATGTTTTATTTGCATAAATCAATTAATATAAATAGGAATTATTTAAGTGAACATGTTGAGAATATTAGGGATCCTCCATTGCATAGTTTGTAATGTCCCAAATTTTTCCTACCTAGAAATTATATATTTTTATATATTAATTATAAATAAATTAAAAACCACACCCATGGGCATAACAAAAAAATATTTCTATTAGAGACTAGACCCAAAATATTATCATTACATGAAATATCATGAACATATCCAATTAATATATTCAAATATAGGACTCATCATAGTCATATGATACATAAAACCATTATTTAAAACCTAGTCAGTTGAAAAAAGAAGGGTGAACAAAGATTCTATTTAAGGGTAACCCCAAGATATATCAATCTTTGATGAGAATAAGTGTATGAAAACATTATAATAACATTGTAAAACAATATGTTTCTCATAATAGGTTAGAAACATGGGTCATAAACTAAATAATTATAGTTTATAAGACATGAGTAATAAAGAGAAAAAAGAACAAGAGTTATGTGAGCATTACATTAGAATAAAACCACGACTTTTGGCATACAAACATGAATATAAAAAGTTTGTCCCTATTAGTAAATGGAAAATTTTTCTACACTATCATATTGGAATGGGTTCACTCCCCAAACCATTATAGTTGTACCAGTTCACTCATAAAAATATCAAAATAGACAAGATCCTGTAAAAATTGGGTTCAATATCAATTATATTTATATTTATCCAATGATATATCAGTATTAACCCAATTTATTAGAGGGGTTTGTAGGTCCCACCTACAACAATATGAAAATAATACTTACATGTTCCATATGTTTATTAAACATTAATCATAATAAAAACCCAGAGAAGGAGTCGTTTTCTAAAATATATCTTCATAACATAATATATAGAAAATAAACCAGCATCACAATAATTCCATCTTTTCATCATAGCATAACATATAGAATAATTAGAGGGTTTCATGAGGATTTTATAATGAGATAACTCATATAAGAGAAACAAGTTTAATAAATCCCTTTCATCATAAACATAAAACATTTAAGGATACAAAATAATTGTATCCATGGATCATTTAATAGTAAATAATATGTGAAATCAATTATCCTCATCTTATATGGGAAATGATTTTCAAGAAAAAATAACATTGGCTTTTTTGTGGAAAATAAACATTCATTAAATGTCACATTTATACAATTTGAAATTAATGAATTATTTCTGAAATATTTTAGTTTGGAAATAATATTTAAAACATATCAGATTAATCATAAAATAAAATTATTGTAATTGTGGTTGGAAACTCAATTAATATTATTGAAATTATATTAATAACTCCTTTATATTTTTGGTAAAATCTTAGTGGGATAGGATTGGAATGAGACAGAATGATTATTTTCTAAAAAAATATTCATATACCAAAAATTATTAAAAGTTTCTTCAAAAATGCAATTTGAGGATTCAAAAATTGAATTTTTTATATTTTTTTTTGGTAAAATGATTTTCAAACGAAGATAGAAATAAATATGTTTATATTAATTATATTACTCTGATATATTTAGTATATAAAGAGTGGAAACTGAACATGAAAAATGTAATCGTCAAAAATATTCATAAAATAAGAAAATAATTGAGTATGATGAGAGTTATATCATAACAAATCATCATGGAATATATAATCATGAGAATATCAATAAAATATTAAATTCTAAAATAAAATACCAACCACATTGGTAATTTTAATCATAGTATCCTTAATACGATAATGTTAAATGAAACAAAAAAAATCACGTGAATAACTAAATCCAAGATATTACACATCAATGGGGCTGTATACACACCTTATAAAACAAAATAGGTATAAGATGGAATCTGTCCCAATAAAGGGGAATTTAATGAAATTATCTTTATAGGATTGGTAACAATTAAACCATAAGAAAAATAAAAGAGATATCAAAAATTGGATATATAGATATCCATTATTTTAATTACTTTATTTTTAGTGTATACACATTCTTATTATATAAAAAATATAAAATAAGTTGGTTTTGAAAATAGAATTCATCTCACACTAGTAAAAAGTGATTCGGGAATCCCATATATTATTTATAGACTTATTTGGTTCATATTCCAACATCCTTTATAATAAATATAATTTTCATGTTAATATATTTCATGACAATACATCCATACACATATATCCATATATTATTCTTATAAGACAGTTTATTAACAATTTATTATTAATTCATGTTAATGTCACATTTCAGGAAATAACTAGATTATTATTTGTGTATGTTTTGATTTGAATCATTTCATCCACATACCTTGATCATGTATCTATCCTAAATTTTTTTTTACCGTTATATAAATATCATATATTTTCATTATATTTGTATTAATAGTAATTTATAGATGTCATAGAATTAAAAATAAATGCATCCATCATGGAGAGGGTTGGTCGTACATATAGATAAATGATATATCAATTTTCTACATTGATTGAATTAAAAATGATGAAATATATATCACCATTATAGATTTATTTTTATATCTATTTTTTACAAATTTTAATTATTAAATACTTTTTAACTTTTATGTAAATCAGGAACTATTACCTTGATTTCAAAGGATGCAGATAATTGTATACACGATCGATGTTATCTTATTCCCATAGAAGGGATAACAAGGATGTGTAACACAAATAATAATTTTAGAATATCAATAATTTGTTAAATATAATAAATAAAAATAAAATATATCTTGTTATATAGATATGGGCGGAGGTTGTCTATGAAAAAAAAAACAGTTGTCTGTGAAGCGATAACCCACTGTATATGCGAATGATGAATCCGTAAACTATATGACGAATGTCGATATGGTTAATGGTAATTACATAACATAAAAACATATTAATTCCTAAATGGATTTTATTTTATTAAATAAATGTTTCATAATAATAATTTAATTTGGTGGAGGAAGAAATAAAATAAAAACAGTCAATGAAAAATGTTATTCGTTCTTTAGCTATCTAAATTATGTTCTCATGAAAATCCTTACTAGGTTACTTTTTAGAAAAAATATAGATTATATAATGAGATTATGGAATTGAGGATTAAATATCATACGGAATTGTATAAAAAATGATTTGCACTTGTAATTAACAGAAGTGATTGGGTTTACTTATAGAAGTTATGTGAGTTTCACCCTTTGATTTTTTGGAATTATAAAGATGCAACAACTTTTTTAATATTCTTCAAGGACATAATCAAGAACAATAATTATACATATACAAGATATTTTCAAAATATGAAAAAAAATTGGATATAGGTTTTTTTCCTGTCTATTTTATCCCATATTTTTTTGTCAACACACCGCGACAATCCCGTATTAAACAAAACCACAGTAATATTTTTTTCATTTTTTACTATTCATTATGGTCAAAGCTATGTTCAAAATATCTACTATTCAAAATTATTTTGATTCAAAATATGAAATAAATTTTCCAAATTCCATTAATTGTAGTGGATAGATTTAATTTAATATTACATTGTAATATATTAAGAGAATGTGGTCTTCCAATGTGATAGTATTTAATGGTTTAAAATCTTTTTGTATCAAAATTATATTTCAAAATTAATAAAATGGCCTATATTCGATTAATTGAAATCTAATATATCTAATTTTTATTTTTATGGAATTTTAAATCAATAAATGAATCATATTAATTCATTCAATGAAAAAGTAATTTTCAATAAAAACTAATATTATTCACTATTCATCAAAAAAATAATTGATTCAGACAAATCAAAAAAATTAACCCCATGATAATTCTTATATGAGGATATATAAAATGATGATTATTTAATAAAATTTTTATTTTAAAAAATTTAATTTTTTATTATTATTTTATAATAACTTAATTGTCCAATTTTTTTTATTGAATTACTATTTTTTAACAATATAAAGTTATATTAAATATTTATTACTTTTTTTCAATACGGTTTATTTTTAAAAATTCATTAAAAATATATCTAAAATCAGGATATCAATATTCATTACAGCATATTAAACGGACATGTAATAATACTATTTTATAAATAATTATACTAATAGTTTTTTTGAGCTAGAAAAAACATTTTGTTTTCTATAACACCTGCTATCAATGAAATATAATTTATTAAAATATAATATTCCATTAAATATCTGGTTTATTAATTTAAATAATATTAAAATTAATTTATTCATAAAAATAATGTCACCATAAACCAAATAGTATTGGATACTTCTGCCTCATAATATCCTCCAGTACCCTTGTAGCATCTTCAATGAAGTGGTTTCACCCCAAAACAATGACCACGTTAATGATCTGGTTTCAGTGATCATTCCACATATGATTCAGAATAACCATTATTTATACCGCATTGGGATGGAATTAATAAAGTGGTATTTCCTCAATATTTAAAATATGTAAATGATTGGGTATCCACATACATAGGATATATAAGAAAAACTCATAATGAAATTGATAGAGGGTTGGTGGATGAACAAACCAATCGGATACCATCCTGATATAATCAGAAGATTAAAAGGGAAAAATATACATTGGGATCAATTTTACATTAAATAAAAATAACATTACCTTATTTAATAATAACTTCTTTGAAACAACTTATTACCAAATTCAATTTTTAGATCACATTGATGAATATAAACATAAATGATAGGATGAATTTGTGTGCACCATATTTTTTTTATTGGATCTAACCATATTTTCAATTTAATTATCTATTTGATGACCCAATTGAATTCAAAATATGACAACATTGTTGAATTTTAGAGATTATCACTACTTATTGTTGAGGGATTCAAAAGGATCCATTATAATTCTTGATTGAATGACATCATTGGAATAATACACAACTATAGAATGATCTTGTTCCAATCCACCATTAAAATCTAGAGAAAATGATATCAAAATATCCTATAGGTTTGGAATTGTTCTCTATGACACAGGGAGTGTTTGGGGATGATATGTAGTTCTGAAACTAAACTCTATATCAAGATATTACTAAATACATCTCTAGAATATTTAGGTAATCCTTGGATCCCAATAAAAAAAATGGAATGTGGTACTCTATGAATCCTTAGTATTTACTTAATGTATATCCTTGAAATAAAATTTAAATTAAAATAATCATTGATATTTAGGAAGTTTTATTATTTTTAATGGTGATCAATAATAAGCCATGTTGAATTATTCGCAATATACGTTTCAGTGTGTCCAGTAGAAAATACCAAGGTAATGTTTTCTAATTTCAATTTTGGTGTGTGTAATTGATTTAATACATCAAATTTTTTTTACAACCATTAAAATGTTATCATACGATTAATTTTGATACATTTGTAGGGATATATCTATTAATGACATCTGCAATAACCCAAAAATTTATAAATAATATTTCACTTTTATTTGAATTATATTTCATAAAATATTTAATTGATGTAATAAACACATGCACAAATTTGGTTTTATTATATCCCAAAATATTTAAAATACTATTAAACATCATTACCATTGATTATAAGAAACATTAAGAATGGTAACATGATTTGGATAAATATATGGATTTAATAAATCATTTAACATAGAAAAAGTATGACATGGACACAAACAATAGCATCGTACCCTCTGAAGTGCATTTATCAGATCTTCATAAGGAGATAACATCCATTTTATTTTGAAGTGACCAATAACAATATGGGATCCAATAACATAAGCATGAGAGAATATTATTATGGGAGAAGTTCAAGCTCATAGAGATCACAACCCAAACTATATATGTTTAACCACCCCATGAAAGTCTCATTCTTGCACACATTACCCTAGGGTGTTTATTATTTTACTAAATGGATATGTATCATGATCATAAAAATATAAATATTTAATTTAATTTTAATAGATAAAATATTATATTTTATTGTTATAGTTACTTTATAATAATTTTTTTTGTACAATATAAATTTTTTATTCTTAAATCAATTAAGGCATTTATTTTGAGGAATAAATTTTTTTAAATATATAATAATTAAAAATATATTTGAACTAATTTTTTAATTTAATTTAAATTATCTAATATTTTTATAATGAAAAATATATATTTTAAGAGGGTTCCAAAACTATTATTTTCAAAAACCCATTATTTATCATTAAATGTAAAATCGTAATTTAATTTAATATGTACCAATATTTTGAAATTTTTTTATTAAATGAATAAAATTTTTGGAAGCTGAATGTTTAAATTATTAAACATTTATTTTTTAGTAAATTTTTAATACAATCAAATATTCTATTAAAAATTAAATACATTATAAATATATAATGTGTATTATGACTTCATAATGACCCAAAATTGAAGTTCTAAATAACATAAATGGTATCATAGACCAAATATATGTCTAAAATTTAAATAATATTTTTAAATTATTATTAAAATAATTTTATAAATTCATCATGAATCTTACAAACCCATAAATATATTAAATAATTTTTAAATATTCTATTTAATAGTATGACTCAGTTCAACATTAGAAAAGTTATTATTGTATTATGTTCAATCCTTGGAATTATCAAATTATTAAATCCAGTAATATTTGGAATAATCCTTGGGAAATGAACAGGCTTAGGATTCATGAATTATTTATTCTATTTAATATAATCCAGAACACAATTATGAGAAATAATAAACAAATCCCCTCTCTTTTCCAACATAAAAAACCAATGGTTCTATTATTTTCACTAAAAATTTTGGGATCACATCCTTACTCGTGCCTAACCTATCAATATCCCTCCCAAGGATAACCAAATCTCTCTAGAATTACATTCCATGCATTTTATGTCACAATCTCAATGTTAGGGATCCATTCATTCTCTTCATAATTCACAATTATTCATTATCATACGACTTTTATCAGTAATTATTAAAGTGATGATATGATTTTTGTTGTCCATATTACTATCCATTTGATTTCCAAATGACGGTAGGACCCTTTATCTATCATCAACCAATTTATTTATTTTTTATGTAACTCATTTTTGTTACTGATATTTCACTGTAATTTTTTCACAAAATAATTATATAGTGAATAACATACCAATTACCTATCAAAGATGTGAACCATAATGTACATATTTTTGAGTCAATATGTTTCACTAATGACTTCTCAATTCATTGTGGTTTTACCTTTCGAAAATCACAAACACTTTTCCTTATGTTCTGTTTTACATCATATTTTTTCATTCAGTTTTACATACATATTTGTCATTAAATTTTAATTATAGTTTTTTTATTCCATTATACTTAAAAAAAATTCATTCCATTTTACTTAAGTCTATTTCACACTGATTCATTGATACCCCGTTTTTGAAATATCATTTTCGCATGAAAATCTATGATACTATTTTCCTTATTATGATACCATTTTTCACGATAAAATTACGGGTAAAAATGTAACAGAGATTTTATGATTCCATTACCCAGAAATAGTGATATCATTTTTCTCTTCCTGATTTTCATTTTCATAAGAAACATTTTTCTTAATAATGTAAGGGTTTTTTAATGTATAATTCCAATATTATCAGTTTCTAAATTTTCTTATACTTAATATTTATCATAAACATAACCTCAATTATTTTACATGAAACAATATCATACAATCTATTATAAACTAACCATTGTCTATTTGACACTTTTCTAGTTTCCTATCTAATTTAAGGAGAATATGAATGTTAGATTTCAATCAACCATTAGGACGTTTTTCATATAAATGAGTGTTCATTTTAATGAGCTACGTGGTGGATGATGTTGATAAAATTTGTATGAGAAAAATATGTGAAGTGATTTCAAGAGAGAGAGCATCTTACAACTCTCAGTGCTTCGTACAGATGTTGCGAAAAAATATTTTAGGCCTGAACAACTTGTTTAGACTTTCTTTGTTCAGACTCCGATCATGTTGATCACAGGCTTTCGGGGTTGGAAGATGAAGGTTCTGATTTCCTTCTAAATCGAGCGCTTCCAGGGATTGTAAGATAGATATTTATATTTTTATTGAGGGATTACCTAGGTTTGGGTAAGATATACTTTATTTAATGTATTAATTAATAATCCTTTATCAATGGTTGTTGTTTACCCTTCTCTTTGGGTTAGAAAAATCTTATTGTTTCTTGTTTTTCTTTTTCTAGTGTTTTTTATTCTGCTGTAATTTTAACCTTTTTAAAGTTAGAAATTATAAATTTCTGATAGATTCTAATTAAATTTATCTAATTATATTAATGATTATATAAGCTTTATGGTAGAATCATTCTTTTAAGAAAATATTACTTACATTTTTTAACTTATGGTTTTATGGATTAAGAAATGGATTCTTTATAAGGGATTGTGTATAATTGTCTAACTTCATTAAAATACGTATCCTCAATGATAACAATAAACATTATGATATAGGTTTCCTAAGGTTTAGAATAATTCCTTAAGAATGTTTTTGTACCAACTTTAATGTTTCTAATGGAATTTTAAAAGTATACAATTTCCTCATCTTGTATTTGAGCATTTCATTATATTATTAATTCCTACAATTGTTATTAGAGCTAGTAGCACTTCTATAATGATGCTTTCCATTGGAAATCAAAGGTTTGTTTCTAAGATACTCATACTCATCTACAACAATTCTTGATTTATTTTCTTTACATTTTATTTCTTAAAAATTTACTTCACTAATCTTTTGGATGGAAAATGTTCTTTTATAAATGATAGGAATTGATTTTGGATCTCTAGAAAATCTCAATCCAAATAGACCACAGATCATTGATAGAAATGATTATGAGTACCTAAGAGACAATATAAAGTCCTTTATGATAAACACAAGTGTGGAGAACTTAATTATGCTAACTAGAGATTATAAGATTTATGAAAAAAATAGAACAATCACTAGTCAAGAAAAATTGGAATACCTACTAAACATTAAGGTACAAAATAATTTTCTTTGTTCCATGAATATAAATATATAGATCCAAATTTCAACTATTTAAGCTACTAATATAATTTTTAATAAGTTACAAGTAACTCACATTGGAACATCTAATGTCATTGAAACTACAATAGCCATTCTATGTGCTCAGTATCATGGTTTATGTTTTCCTTATGTAGAACCCATATGTAAGGTTCAACAATAAATCATGAATATAGTAAATATATTACAATAATATTGTGATAATGGACTATATGATTAGATTATGGTAGAAAATATTATAAAAATCATGCCAAAAAAATGGGAATCCAAGAGGATATCTATTGATGTGAATATGAATATTACTCAAATTTCACTTGATGTGTTGTTTGGAACTGTTCTCTAACATGAAACCAGAATGATGATTGATGCAGATAATAATAATAATAAGAATTGAAATGGATGTGTTTATTTTATAACATCATCAAATCATATGAATTCCAAGACTCCTAAGAATGTTCCAAGATCTAAATTTAAGAAGTTTTTTATTCAATATAATATTAGTGAATGTGATGTTTTAGAAAATCAGTTAGCCAATATTTCTTGGAGGATGAACAATATTGTTCGAAAAAATAACTTTCAATATAGATACAAGAAGAAGGTAAAGAAATAAAAGAAATATAAAGAAGTGATATTTTATTAATGGAAAAGAACGGGCCATATTAAACCTGATTGTCCCATGCTTATTAAAAGAGTCAAGAAGGAACATAATTATGAGAGGAACAAGAATAAGATCTACAGATCAATGCATAAGAAAATATTGAATGTCATTGACTCTCAGAGTTCTACTGGTGGAGACTCTTCTGATGACTCATTAAAATATGACTCTTCAGAAAAAAATAATATTGGTCTAATATCCAGAGAACCTTTTAAAAATCATTTTCATACGGATAAGGTACAAAATGATGTATCCGTAGCCAAAATGTCTTTAAATATTAATTTACTTGAAGAAGACTTTTATTCGGACGAAGAAACCTCTTCATATTATAATAATTATTTACCTTCCTTTGAGTATGTTTCTATATTTTCTATACAACATGAAATTATGATTTTTAACATTTCTAAGTTACTCAAAAAAGAAAATTCTAGAAAATTTATTTTAACAAGAGTAATTTCAGATCTTACCAAATATCTTGATAAGAAAAATGATGCTTTATAAAATATTTCTAATAAACATATGGATGATTATTTTGAGAAGGATAAACAATCTATGGATCATAGAAATTTGTTATTTTTTGGAAAAAGATGCTTTAGAGGATAAACATAAATATAAATCTATTATTCTAGAGTATAAGAATTTAGTCTTAATACTAATGAATGAAATGTTTTCCTTCAATAAACATCTTTAAAATTTTCCTTCTTGTAACGAAAATTTTTACTAGATGTATTCTCAAATAATACCTCATGGTAACATTCAAGGAGTAGGTTAACCTCATGAAAAAACAATATTCAGAAACAATTATTCCATTCCTTTAAGAGATACATTTTTTTATAAATGTCAAAGTGGTGGGCATTAGACAAAGAATTGTTCCATAAATAAATTTCAATTCCTTGGGTTTCGTAATTCTTACTTTTAAAAACATATATTGATACCCAAGATTTTATTATATATCAATTATAGATCCAAACCGACATGGATTTTTGAAACCTAACTCTCTTATTTTCAAGATAATGATGGAAGTACAAATAACATATGGTACATGGATAGTGGATGTTCCCAGAACATGACTAGTAACAATTATTTTTAAGAATGATTTTAATGACCAAAGGTGGAAATGTATCCATCAGAGATAACTCTCAAGGAGACATTTTCAGTATAGGTAACATTATTCCTTCTTGTGAGGCTAATATTTCAAATGTTATTTTTGTAAAATGCATTTTTCACAACCACATTACATTAAGAGAATTATGTGATTACGGATACCTTGTGAATTTTAGAAATGATAAATTCTTTCTTAACAATTCCAAGGACATGTTTTTTCACTATGCACTAATTCATGAGAATGTGTACACCTTAATGAAAGAAGATCATAGAAGTCAATATTTACCTTTCCATATTTAAATTGAAGAGAAATTATGGCTTTCTTTTAGAAGACTATGACACATTATCTTATGGAATTGTCGTGAACTTTCTAAGGAAGGACTTGTTAAGGAACTACAAGATCGTAGGTTACATTCTTCAAAAGTCATTTATCCTAGTCTATATGATGAGAAACATAAATATAGCATTAAATCTATAAGTGACATTTCAACTTCTATTGTATTATATTTATTACACATGGATTTATTATTTCTAACACAAATTGGTAGTATTTGAGGGAAATACTATGTGTTTGATTTAGTTTATGAGTACACTAGATTCACATGTGTCTAATTTCATTACATGAAATCCGAAGCCTTTTCTTATTTCAAAAACATTAGTGCTCAAGTTAAAAATTAGAAAAACCCACCTTTTATTAATATTCTTAGTGATCATGGTGGAAAATATTAAAATTCATACATTGAGTCTTTTTGTAGTAAGATAGGTATTGCTCACAACCTTTCAGCACCATGAACTCCTCATCAAGATGGTTTTGTTGAAAGAAAAAATCGTATACATCAATTGATGACTAGAACCATGCTGATAGAATATTCAACAGCTAAACACTATTGTGCTGATGCTTTATGTACTACTTGTAATAATATTAATAGAGTTTTAATAAGAACTTTTCTTAATAAAACACATTACGAGTTATGGACTAGAAGAAAACCAAATTTTTCTTACATCAATGTTTTTGGTACAAGGTATTCATCACGAATTCAAAAGATAACATACATAAATTTGCACCCAAATATGATGATGGAATTTTGTTATGTTAATGTAATAACTCTAAGAAATATTGTGTTTTTAATGAAAACACTTTTACTATGGAAGAAACAAGACATGTTAAATTTGAATAAATTGATCCCTTTATTTTCAAACAACCTGAACTCATTTCTGATTCATTTTCTGAAACTAATCACCAATCATGGATAGAATTTCCATCAGATAAGAAAAATGTTCTAGAAAATATTTTGTAGACATTTTACCCCTGAAGATTTTGTACACATAGTTGATTAAAAACATTTACAAAACCCAAGATATTAGTTACTTAGAAATTAGCACAGTGATAATATCATTTGAAATGCTAATCAACCAGTAAGAATTATAATTTCCTTAATAAGAGATGTTAAACATGTTTCATTCCTTTCCAAATTTGAACTAAAGTCTCCTGCTGAAGCCTTGGAAGATGAATATTGGATAAAGGACATGTATGATGAACTCAATGAAGTTTTAATGAATCATGTTTGTACCTTGGTTGAAAGGCCTTAGGAAAATTCTGTTCCTACAGTTAACTCAGTTTTAAGAAACAAATGTGATGATAATGGAATTATTGTTGGAAATAATGAATTATTAGTTGATAATGACTATAACCAACAAGATGGAATTGACTATGATGAATCCTATTGTCATGTAGCAAGACTTGAACCTATCCATATTCTTATATAATTTTCACTATTCATTAATTTCAAAATATATCAAATTTTTGTGAAGTGTGCTTTTATTAATTTTTTTTACAGGAGGACGTCTATGTACTCCAACCCCTGGTTTTGAAGATATAAAATATCATAATCATGTTTAAAATTGTTCTAAATCCTTATATCGACTTAAAAAAAACCCTAAATCATGATATGATTGATGTATAAGGTTTTTTCTTCCAAATAACTATGTCAAGGGAACCAATGATCCAACCCTTTTCATTAATAATGGAAAATAAGGATGTTTTAATTGTACAAATTTATGTTGATGACATCATCTTCTGATCAAATCAGAAATCCCTAACCAATTCCATTGCTAATATTTTGAAATCTGAGTATGAGATGAGTATGATGGGTTTGTTATCTTTTTTTTTTCTCGGTTTTCAAATTTCCCAAAAAATAGAAGGATCAAACTTATATCTAACTAAATATATTAATGAACATCTTAAAATGTTTGTCTAAGACCACAATAAGAGTATATGTACACCTATCGGAAGATATAACACACTTGATATTAATGATGTTGTGAAACCTGTGGAATAATGATATTATAGAGGAATGATTGGATGTTTACTATATAAAAATGGTAGTCTTCCTGATTTAATATTATCAATTTCCTTTTGTGAATGATACAAAAAACCCGAAAGTACCCCATTTAATTGATATGAATTTCTTCGGTATTTAAAGGGATCTTTAGATTTGGGACTTTTTTATTATTCTAGAATTAAATTTAAACATAAACAATTTTTTGATGCTGACTGTGGTGGTTGAAAAATGGATTGAAAAATTACATCCACAACATGTCATTTCATAGGAAATTATTTATTTTCTTGGTCTTGTAAGAAAGAAAATTCATTATCACGTAGCACCGCTAAAGCTGAATATGTAGTTGTTGGATGTTGTTCTGCACAAGTGTTGTGGATTCAACACACAATCACAGACTATGGCATGAGTTTTACTAAAACTAAAATAATTTTTGATAACACTAGTTCCATTTGGCAAAGTAAAAACCCTACACATCACTCTCGTTTAAAGAACATAGATATTAATAATCACTTCCGTTGGGATCACACACTTAAAATAGATATTATTCTTCAATTTATCGGTACACAATAACATCTTGATAATATTTAAAAAACACTTCCTTTAAATAGATTTTAATAAATTAAAAAAATTATAAGCATATTCATTGTAAGTTAATCATTCATATCTACTTATTGTTTAAATCATCTCCTAACATTAAGATACTTTTTAATTCAGGGGGAGTACATATGCTTGTTTGTTTTCATTTTTTACTTTCTATGAAAATTTATCTTTCATTAAGAAAATATATATTTAGATATGAAAATACATATTATATTTATTTTACTAAGGAAATTCACTATATGGATATTCTCATAATGGAAATTCACAAGATGGAAATTCATTGAATGGAAAATCAAGGAATAGAAATTCATGACCTGGAAATTCATGTAATGGAAATTCATGGAATCTAAAACATCGAATAGAATTCTTATAATACTGATCAATTCTTCAGAGTATCTAATAAGGTACATTTTCTTACTCTTCATTTTCTGATATTAAGCTTAAATTTTTTATATTTCAATTTTTTATAGTTTACCTTAACTTAGAAGATCAGAATTAATATTTTCTACAATCAACCTCATCCATCAGATAAGATCATGTTAATCTGAACCATTTGATTATATTATATAAGTTTATAAGTATATACTATGTCTAGATATTGGGTGCCTCATTTATAAGCACCACATCATCTTATTTGATATCTATGCTGATGTTTTTTTTCCACAATGTCATCATTTCGTGTCTCCAGTTTCTTACAGTATGAATGAATATCGAATACTTAGATGATTAGAAACTGATTATCAAGGAAATAAAGGATTTTTCAATATTTATGTAAATACTGGTGTGCCCTAGTTTCTTTTTGAATAATTACTCCCTCAACTCTAATGTCATAAGATATAACGGATGGGAAATTGTATGTGTGGAAGGGGAGAAAAATTCAGGATCAGGTTTACCCTGACCTGATCATTCAATTCAATGAACTAGATAATATATATGAAAAGAATGGAAAGGTTATGTTTAATTTTAATTGTAATGACAATACTTATACAATTCCTAATAAAAATGTGACAAATGTTCTCAAGATACCTAATGAAGGAGAGGATATTCAATGCTCTCACATAATTCCAAAAAAGGATGGTTCTTTTGTGAAATACAAGGATCTATATTATCTTGGTCTCAAGAATATTAGGCATAAGAGGATTACTGATCTTACAAAAAATCACAGGTTGGGAGCCCTCTAGATGCAAGTCTTTCATATTTCGAGGAATGTGGATAAGGTCCCTTTAAAGATATATGATATCTTTTTATTATAGTATCTTTTCCATGTAATGAAGATCAACTTGATCATATACATCTTCCTCACTATCCATGTCATAAATTGAAGAACCATGAAATATCAGATACTTATGTATCTGTATAGTATCTATAGGATAATAGTAATGTGACTTCATGAGATGAATGTCTCTTTCTGATCAATTCCAATATAATTTATGATTTTTTTACTCATCAATGATACTCTTAGTATAATTAAGGTAGAACTTTTGCCAGAAAACCATGTATTGTAAGATATCATTTTTCAAGTCAAGTTTAATGTTCTAAAATCATCAAAAACGGTTCCTATGAAAAGAGTGCCAAAAGAACATATCTTACCATCACGGATTCCTGCTAACCTAGTATCTTCCACTCCTCATATAAAAGAGAAAAAATCATATTTCAATTCAATAATTTCAAAACAGAGAGAAATGGGAGCGACATGAAATAAAGGTTATCCATCCATTGAAAAACATCCTATAGAGGATAAGGCCTTAAAAATTAATCAATATGAAATTATCGTGAAATAAATGATGGAGATTAACATGAAGAATAATTCCTTGTAAGATCAATTGATTCACTCATTATTGAATGTTTTAGAAGAGAAATCCCATGAATTACTGGAATCTCGAGTTATTCATAAGAAATGGATTGTCACCCTGAAAATCCTAAAATAGAAGAAAGTACTAACATTATCAGAACTTGTTCATGAAACGGAAGAAATAATCATTTAAGAATATTTTGATGATATTTTAATTGGAGTGGAATATTATAATTGAACATCTCAGACATTAATTTCTAAATTCGTTTCTGATGAACAAGAGATTGAAGAAGAGAGTGAAGAAGAAGTAGAAGTTTACGTTTATGAAGAAGAGAAAGAAGGGGTTGAACTACAATGTGATTAAGGGTAGGATATTCATGAAGAAGAAAGTCAATAAGGAACTCAAGAAGAATATAATTAATGGGATTATATTGAACAATGTGATCTTAATGTTATCCAATTATCTGATGAACAAATCCTAGTTCAAAATTCTATCAAAGGAAACAGTGTTACGGTTTAATTTTACGATAAAAACTTCCACAAATGTTTTCAAAAAATATTGGGAAACCAAAATCCTTGATTCAAAGTGAAACAGATAAAGGGGAAGTTGATTCTAACTCCAAATCCTCTTCTATTTTTTAGAATGACTTTGTTAATATTTTGTTAAGATAGGTGGTAACCACTATTTTGGTTATTGAAAAAATAGATTCCCAGAGTCAAATAATGCAAAATACCTGAAATCAAAAGACGAAATCTACTAATATGTTGATGAACATTGTGCTCAAGCAAGAAACAATCATAAACAATATTTAAATTGATTATAATGCTCAAAAAGGAATATTCATGAAACCATCAAACACACCAAAACCATCAATGAAGAGCTAAGACAATTTAATAACATAATTGATTCAACAAATGGAGCTTTCAATACATTTTAATCTGAGATCAACAATGTAAGAGAATCCATCTCTGAGAAAGTAAGTCAAATCAATTTTGTTTCCTGTTCTGTAAGAAGTGAAAATGAAATCATAGCTAAATTAGTGAAAAAGGTGGCTGCTCAAGAAGTGTTCATTAAAAATAAATATGAGTGAATCAAAGCTCAAGATAAAAGGATCTTCCCCTTTGTAAAGAAAAACTATGTTTATGAGATTTTATTGAAGAAGCTTCAAGAATATCATGAGGATGGGAAAAAAGTTAAAGCTTTGATAAAGAAAATTTTATCGAATCAGAAGAAGGATGGTTGAATCATTTCATATGTTTCGTTGTTTTGTTATACCCCAAACATACATTTCAAAATATCCTTAATAAATGTTTCTTTCATATATTTATTTTTATTTCACCTATATGTATCTTTAACCATAAAGGAATATCCAATACTTCTCCATTCCTTTTTTAAAATCACAATGGGAGAGAATTTATTTGAATATTGAATTTAACGAAATATTAAAATGGGGAGATCCTATTAAGAGGTAGTATGTTTTGAAAGAATATTTCCTAAGTAATGGGGTGTTTCTTTTATGAAGAGATGTTTATCTAAGGAGGAGATATTCATTAAGAAATTAAAACGGATGCTAAAGTTCAAGAATATAATCCTTAGGAAACAGAACCAAAGGGGGAGTTTTTCATATTCATTATAAATCTTATTCAAATGTAGAGAAAAGTTTTTTTTACTTGTATATAAATATCAATATATAATTACTTAGTAATGTTTTTTGTGCTTTTGAAAAATTGGGAGATTATTGAGTCAATAAGGTTCTCTTATTACTTTTTAATTCATTATAGTATTCTATTATGAAAATCACAAACACTTTTCCATATGTTCTATTTTACTTAAGATTTAGTCATTCTGTTTTACTTACTGATTAGTAATTACATTTTACATATAGATTTTTCATTCTATTTTACATTCAAATATTTCATTTTGTTTTACTTACAAATTTTTCATTTCGTTTTACTTAAGTGCATGTTCTACCAATTCAATGATACCCCATTATTGAAATAACAATGTCACATGAATATAAATGATTATGTTTTCATTATTATGATATCTTTTTTCATGATATCGTTACTGGTAAAAATTTCATTCGAATTTTAAAAAACCAATACAAAAAAATAATGATACCGTTTTTCTCTATCCAATTTCCATTTTCATAGGAATATTTTTTCTTGATAATGTTATTGTTATTTAATGTATCTTTAAAATATTATTGGATTCAATATTTCCTTATACATAAAATTTATCTTAATCATAACCTCGCTTATTTTACATTAATTGATTTCATACAATCTATTATAAACAAACCATTGTCTATTTAACACATTTTTATGTTCAACTGATATTTGAAGAAAATATTATTGTTGGAATGGAGCCCACAATTACGATGTTTTGCCTATAAATAATTGTTTATTTGAACGAGCTATGTGGTGGATGAAGATGAAGAAATTGTTATGTGAAAAAGTTGAGAAGTTATTTCTAGAGAGAGAGGATAATAAAACTCTCAGTGATTTTTAAAGATGTTATGAACCACTTGTTCAGGTCTGAAAAACTAGGTCAAACACACTTTCTGTAGAATCTGATCATGTTGATCTAGGACTTCTGGGTTCGGAATATAGAGGTTCATATTTCAATCAAAATTGAGGTCTTGCAGGGATATAAAGATAGATACCGATCTTTGGACTGAGGGCTTACCTGGTTTTGGGTAAGATATACTTCATTGAATGTATCAATTCAGAATCATTTATCTAAGGTTATTAGATACCCCTATTTTTGGGTTAAAATAATCTTAATGTTACTTTTTTTATGTTTCAAGAAATTTATATTCCACTGTTATTTAACATTGTTAATTATCTAATTTATAACCTTCATATAACTTCTAATTCTGTTTCACTGATTATATTAATGATTCGAATGTATTAAAGTATAATCATTATATTAATAAAATATTTTATATTTTTTTTATCTTATGGTTATAAATTTTAAGAAAGGTTTATTTAAGAGGGTTTGTGAATATTAGTTTAACTTTGTTAAAATATGTTTCCTCAAAGTTAACAATTGACATGAAGAAAAAGATTTCCAATGTTTAAGAAAAAATCTTTATGAATGTTTTTGTACCAACATTAAAGGTTCCAAAAAAAATTTAAATTAAAAAATTCACCTCCTCTTTTATATGAGAACCTCATTATACAATTTGATCCTTCTATAGGTATTAAAGCCAATAGCTCAGTTATACTAATAATTTACACATACAATTATTGATTTTGTAATTTTTATGTATTCCAAACTCCATTATCATGGATGGAAATTTTTTGATGAATGTATATGTGTATTATGATGTATGTGTCACACATAAAAATCAGAAAAAAATAAGGTGGCGACTGAGATTCAAATTATATAGCGCTCTAATGAATTAAGAAATCTACCAATTTAATGAGATATCATGAATGAAATTATGGAGAGATATTAATCCATCATGTTTATTTTTTCATCCTAATGCCTTCGCTATTATATATGAGCAATGTTAACAATGTAGTGTTTTAATATGATTGCACATTTCCCACAACACCTTTATTTTTATCATGTTATATCATGTCTTATTGTTCATGTTTCTGATTATACTCCATTTATTGAACCATTAATAGAAAATATGGTCAAACATGTATTACCGTATTCGTGTTATGCTATGATTAATACAATACATGGATTTTTATATTACCCCTTTCTTATATATTATCACAGTTTATCCGATGTTCAATCGTGTACGATCTCATTATGGTTGTTTACAATATAGATGTTGTATTTTTTATTTTATGTCTTCATGAATTTTACATAATTCAGAAATACACTATACATACTTATCTTTTGGCTTTTTATATGGAATATGATGTAATAAATCATGAAATAATGTGTACTAAAGAAAACATGTATCATTATGAAATGTACCTAATTCCAAAATATTGCAAGAATAACGATCATCTAAGTTGTACTATGTTTAATATAATGTAGTAAATCATTAAATAAATTGTAATTAAAATAATGTTTTTCATATTTGGTATTTATGGGATAATTTATTTATTTATTAGGATTATTATTATAAAACACAAGATAAATCCTTAGTGTAAGAATATGTAAATGGAAACATCCATATTTTTTGGTATGTGTCTGGTAAGTGGTTTTCACAAAAATACATCAGTGTATTGATTCTTCAAATGGAAGTGGCTATGGAACATATATACACAGGGGTAAAACCCAAAAACAACAAGTTGATATTGACTCAATCAAGGACTGGTGCACTAAATAAGGCCTTTATACACACATGGTGTGACACTCCTATGGAATATGCATTGGAAAATCATTAAGCTCATTATGATTCATTATTATATGGATAAAAATAACCACTAGAATACATTTTTGGAAAAATATCATGGATACCATTTATTAAAACCATGAAAATCATATGATAAGGACATAAATAAAAATTTAAAGGTAACTCTTTAATGTGATTAGATTCCCATTTATTTTTTTAGTAGTTTTAAAAACTTGTCGTCAATTTTCCATTTATTAGATCCAATGGAAATAAATTATTAGAATCATGTAAAAAGTCAATGAGGTGGTAAAATTTACGACCACCCCAAATAGATAACAAAGTCTATTTGATTAGTAATCCATAAAATCATGATGACACCCTCTCACATGACTTAATATCTGAATAGAAACATAGATCTGGAGGAGCACCTAAATACACATAATAAATGAGATGTTTTAATTAAGGTATTTAATATACAATGGCCCTGACATTCAATGGATTATATGTTCCCTTAGTCATTGAACAATTGATCGACTCCCTCAAAAAGGTCAATTTCTTTCATCAATGTTCTGAGAATGAGAAGTTTCTCAAAGTACTTTTTTATATGGATGGAGAATCTAAATAGTGTTGGACATTGATCAAGAATATAAAGCACGAGGAAGGTGATGAAGTGATGGTGTCAAAGAATTTTGGAAATGTTTTTGATAAATACTTTCATCCCAGTCTCTGACATAAACGAGAATGGTATTTCATTCCCAAAAAATAAATACATGATGATTCTATGAGAACATGTGATGAAAACGTCACAGTACATGTACAATACACCTATGGTATTGTTATTTCACCCTAATTCATGGTTGGATACTTCTTTGGTGGCCTAATTATAATTATACCAAAATCACATGTGATTCAAGACATTGATATCTATGAGAATAATTTATGATGTTCCATCAAGGTTAAAATGAATATGAACAAATCCTTATGGTATCATAGTGAATAGAATAATAAAGTGGGGTTTAATTCAAGTGGTCTAATAGGGAAATATAATAGTGAAATATAATTTCAACATCCCACTTGTCAATGGTGTAGAAAGAAGAACCCACGAAATTTCCTAACGGGGGTGATGCAATGATTTAAGGGCATAATGAAAGACACCAAGCAGGTGATTGCCAATAGGAGAATCCCACTAATGTCTTTGAGGAGATAAATGCTCTAGTGATTCCATAGTGAATAGTTCCTTGGTAAAATTTCAATGAATTAATAAACCTTATAAACATATGAAATAAACCAACATATTTTAAAGTCAACCAACAAACTCTAAGGTATAAAGTGTTATATTTTTACATCACAACTACTTATTTGGATCACAAAAATGAAACTATGATAGTTACACTACTTAGCCATAAAAAAATATATACCACACTTTTTGATTGTTTTTCCATCCATTTGTTCTTATGAAAAAATGTTAGTAGAACTATTCAAAAACCACCACATAGAGTAGAATTATAGTTGTGTTTGAAAACATAAAATGGGAAATTTATCTCATCATGAGTCTATAATTAGTAATAAATAGTAATAAATAGGAATAAATAGGAATACATATGAATAAATAGGAATAATTAGGTATAATTAAGAATAATTAGCAACAAATAGGAAAAATTAATAGTAATAAATATTAATAGAGGAATTATTAGTAATATATGAATAATTAATAATAAATAGGAATGATTAGTAATAATTAGTAGTAATTAGTAATAATTAGTAATAAATAGTAATAAATATTAAAGAATAGTAATGAATTGTATTAAATAGTAATAATTAAGAATAATTAGATATTATTAAGAATAATTAGGAATAATTCGGAATAATTATGAATGATTAGTAATAATTAGTAATAATTAACAATAATTAGTAATAATTTGTAATAATTTGTAATAATAAGAAATAATACATAATAATTTGTAATAATTATTAACAATTAGTAATAATTAGTAATAATTAGGAATAAATAAGATTTATTACGAATAAATTTGAATAAATAGCACTAATTAGGAACAAATATTAATACTTAGTAATAATTAGGAATAAATATGAATAATTTGGAATAATTAGTAATAATTGATAATAAATATTAATAAGTAGTAATAATTAGTAATAATTAGTAATAATAAGTAATAATAAGTAATAATTATTAAAAATTAGTCACAAATAAGAATAATTCGTAATAATTATTAATAAATAAGAATAAATAGTAATAAATTGTAATAAATATTAATAAATAAGAATAAATAGTAATATATAGAAATAATTAGGAATGAATAGTAACAAATAGGAATAAATATGAATAATTAAGAATAATTAAAAATAATTTTGAATAATTAGGAATGGTTAGCAATAATTATGAATAATTAGGAATTATTTCAAATAATTTGGAATAATTAGGAATAATTAGAAATAATTTGTAATAATTAAAAATAATTACTAATAATTAGTAATAAATAGGAATAAATAGAAATATATAGTAATAATTAGAAATAATTAGGAATAAGTAAGAATAAATTTTGATAAATAGGAATAAATACGAACAAATTGAAGTACAATGGAATAAATAAGAACAAATTGGAACTCATTCTGAGTTTACGGAGAGTTAGAGAAGCTGTATAAAGAGATGTATCAGTAGCTGCTGTCGTCGTAGCATGAGGGGGATATGCATCGATGATAGAAGTAACATCATTAGTAGCATCACGAGCAGATGGAGTACATGTGCCCTCTGACTCATAATTTAGGTAAGGAGTCTTCTCCACCATCTCCACCATCTCCTCCTCCTCCTCTAGAAGAAGACCTCTATAGTGATTATTTTTTTATGTTAAAAACATTTGAATTGATGATTTATTCTAATATGAAGTATTTAAAGTTTCTATCTTTTATATCGGTGCAAATATTGCATTATTTAATTTTTTTCAATTTTAATATTTTAATATTAATTATTAGTATTATATTTTATAATATTTTTTAATTTTACTAGTAATAATAACATTTTATGACTTGTTTAATATTTTTAGATATTGAAAATTGTAATTTATTTATTTTTTATTATTTTAATAAATTTAATATATATTTTTTATTAATCATAATTTTATTAAATATATTTTTATAGTATTATATTTTTAATGTTTGTTTATTTTACAAATAATAAGACTTGATTTTTTTGTTATTTAAATAATATTAATATAATTTTTTCATTAATCAATATTTTACTAAATAAATTTTTATTTATATTTAGTATTTGCGAAGAGACCTTTTGTGATAGGATCTTATCACAAATAATTTAAATATAATTTTTCATTAATAGTATTTGCGATGGGACGATGAGCCCATCGAAGATAGTTTTTGCGATGGGCCCATCACAAAAAGTTTATATATATATATATATAATGTATATAATTGGGGGCTTATATACGATGGAGCAGTTCCATATACATAATAGTATTTGTGATGAGCTCATCACAAATGGTTAATTTATATATGATGTATATAATCCAAGGCTTATTTGCGAGGGAAACTTTTCCCATCAAAAATACTATATTTTGCAACATCCCAATGGAAAAAAATATTATTTCTGACGCCATTTTCTACGACCGGATATTTGCGATGGGGCCCCATCGCTAAAGCCTATAAGTGACGGGATCCCGTCACAAATAAAGCATAGAAAATACATCTAATTATATTAGTTTACAGAAAATGTGTTTTATAGTTGACATATGTCTAATTCAGGGGGTATATCATCATATGTAATGTGATTTTTTTGGACCCTTAAATGAATGAAGTAATTGAATGATAGCCGAGTCCAATTTATGTGAATGATATATATTGTTTCCAAATAATATCCAAGAACTATCATCAATTTGTCGGAATTTCATCCGGATTTCCTAATCCTCAAACAAAGATAATTCAGATGGGAGTCATGTTTTCATTGAACTATGAATGTAAAGAGAGATTCAAGTTGTTTAAAATAAATCTTTTCATTTCACATGTACTCACAATATATACATGTGTGGAAAATTTCATTACTTCCACTATCTCTTTGATGAAGGGATTGTGTTTTCTATTAATGTAAGATGAAAATGTGATAACACATTGTTTAAGGTAGTTTAAATTTCATTAATTGAACTACCCATTGCATGATCTAGAGATATGTTCACATATATTTACTTTGAAAATGGGGTTTCATTATCTCATTGGGTAGAAGTTAGAAAAAAAGGGTCACTAATGCCTCATGAATATATTATCACTAAAAGAGCTGAATATGCTCCTATGAACATGGTTATATATTACCAGGGAAAATGAATTCTAAATTCACTACCATCATGGGAAATAGAATAAAGTGGAAGAATAAATGTCTAAAAAGAATCTATCAAGGCTATCATCAATAAATATTGGAAAGGACATGGTCTTCTCATACATTAAGTGATTGTCCAAGGGAATCATATAGGACCAAACAACATCCATATTTTCACAAATGATTTCTCAACTGACCCATTGAGTGATGATAATGTAATCTCAAAGATAGGATATTGTAATTTAGAATAATGTGGAAATTTTAATATATGGGTAATCCTAGTAATTCAATGTTAATGAAGAAGGATCTCAGAGATACTTGTCGTGACTACCATTACAATCAAATCGTGCCTTAAAGAAGGAGCTGTTGGATGATGAACATAAATCAATCTTCTCCATCCACCCAGGACGAAAAAAGATGTATCATGATCTCTGACCGAACAATTTTTTGGAAAACAATGAAATGAATATTTTATAATTTACACCCATATGTCTGGTATATGAACTTCTGAATGAGGAAATAAAAAATTAATGGCGATGATGAAACTATTAAACATACTTACATAGAAATGGGAAAATGTCACCATTGACATTATATATTGTCCTCTAAAAGAATCACAAGGAAATAATTATGTATGGGTTGTTTTAGACATTCTTACGAATACATCAAAATTCATTGTAATTTTTGATGACATATTACATGATCAACTTAATAGGATATACATTATTGATGTTGTGAGGTTCTATAGAACACCACTATCAATTGTATCTGATTAAATTACATGATTTACCTCTATATTCTGGAAGAGTCTCTTACCTGTTATAAATTTCAAGTTGAACTTTAAAACAACTTATCATCCTCAAAATTAGGGTAGTTTTGGGTGTACTATCTAGAAATTTGAGGACTTTTTTGTAGAATTATTAATTGACATTAATGGTTGACGAGATCAATGTCTTACTCTAGTAAATTTCAAAAACAATACCATTTTCCACCCTATAATACAAATGAATACCTCTAAATCCCATTAATGGAAGTGGTTTAGAAAACATGCTTGCTTTGATAATGTTGGAGAATGAAATATTCATGGTTAATAATAGGAAGTGGAAATGGAGGAAAAGGATAAGAAAATTTACTAGCATATCAAGGTTGCTCAGGGTCGAAAAAATATCGATGGATTAACCAATCGATGAGATATAGGGATATATATTTGAGAGATGGAATTACTTCACCTATCTCTATCAAAAACGTTAATGAGGTTTGGGATGAATATAATGATTAGTGCCTGATATATCAGTACTATTGAGATCCTAGATCACTTCATATTGTTGGCCTATGGACAATCACATCCACAAAAAATATCTCTAGTAAAAGATTTTTTTTCATGTATCCCTCTTGACGTTGTACATATGAGTCCCCTTACATGACCCCAATCCAAAGGACATACAATTATAGAATGATCTCTCATGTATGGAGCATTCAGTGAAGATCTAAGATTATAGAAAAAAAGCTTTATTAAATAAGACACATTACATATTTAAAGTTTCATGGAGTTACCACATGATTGAATAAGTTATATATGGGATGTGGAGGAAGTGATTATAGAAAATTATCCTCATCTGGTTATTTTTTAAAATGAATATTTTGATATAGAAATTTATATAGGGTTATGATTTTAAGGACATGAAATATAATAAATAAAAATCCCATTTAATTTTAATCAAATTTAATATTATATAATATGGATAAAAAACACATAAAATTATTTTAAAATATTATATAATGTTAGATTTAAAATATCATTAAGTTATGATACCATTGAAAATATACCTGCTGAACATTGATCACGTGATTGTCATAAATATAGGTTTTAAAAAACATTCAATTGATGCTCAAAAGGGATGTTATGACCTCAACCAGTATGATCATACGCAATAGAGCCCATTAATCCTAGATTACGAGGGGTACAACATCACTAGGAATTTTCCTTGACGAAGTTCAATATGAGATACAATAATTTAAACTCTAGTGAAACTTCTTATGGGATAATTTCATGCTCATTGAGACTACGACCCAAACCAAGTACATTGAACCACCCCACAAGATGTTTTCAACATCAAAAAACATATCATTATGTAATTTTTGAATTAAATATATATATATCTATACCATAATAATATTAATATGTATATTGTATTTTTGATAGAATAATGTTCTTATTTTTTATCTTATCATTACATTATAAATGATTTTAATTATGGTAAAATAAAACAAAAGATTCATTTTTAATTCAACAAAGACATTTATTTTGATTAAATAGTATTATTTTGAAATAAACAATATTCTAATAAAATATTTTTAGTAAATATTTTTAATATATATAAAGTATCACATATTTTTTATGATGTCGAATGTAAAATTTATAAGTGTTTGAAATACATTACAATAAAACAAAATTATACCTCAATGCATGTTGTTTTTTATTTTAAATGTGAGAATACAAATATAATGAATATTATTTTTATAAAAGAAATATTATTTTTGGAATCATTCTTAGAATTTTTATCTAATGGTGATTTTTTCAAATGTTTCGATGATATTAATTTTTTTACTTTGAAAATTTAATTCCATAAAAATATATGGTGTGTATTATGATAAAATTTTCATCCAAATGAGATGAAATATATACTGTTAATGGTACCCAAAAACAAAACAAAATTTTCCATTTAAAATAACTTTATTTCATGTTTATTTTATTAATTTAATAAATAATTTATAAATCATTCAATCCCTTTAATATATTTTATGGTCGAAAATTAATTTATTTACAAATATGAATTCCTAAAACGTAACAAACGGTGTTATTTTGTATTTTTGAAAATTTGTAATTAGGAAATAATTAATAACAATTGAACTTGGAAGAAGAAATGGGAAAAATCATTTGATGGTTTGTGTTTTTTGGATTTTATTATATAGATTCCAAATAAAGGATTAAGATATAATAACAAATTCCCCTCTGTTTTTTTAAATTAACCCACACAAGATCACATTTTTAATTGCTAATTATCCTTGAGGAATGTCCATATTATTCACTACCATCTTCCAAATCCTCCAATGGTGAAAAAAATCTCTCAATAATATCCTCCCAAGCTTCTTAATTCACACTATCATAGTAAGGGTTCCTTTCATTCTCTTCATTATTGACCTTACTTCATTTTCATATGCCTTCTATTTCAAATCCCTAATTCAGGGATGTTTTTTATGTACCTTTTACAATCCTTTTCATATTTAAATTTTGAGGTACTCCATTATCTACCATAATAAAAATTATTCATTTTTTTAGTAACAATGTCATTTTAATAAAATTTCATTGTAATTTTTCATTCTAAATTAATAATGCATTGAATGCCTAAAACATTTCCTAACAAGGGTGTTCAACATTATAACATTATATTTATTTATTAGGGAATTACAGGTATACATTCCACCCTCCCTGATTTATACATTAAATATTATGATGAATGAATCCATTTTTACTACATATTTGGAAAATATAAGAATTAGAATTGAATGAATATGACTGGTGCACCCATAATTATATTGGGCTCAAATGCATTAAGAATTTTTTTAGTCTCATGAGATGTAATGAAATAGATTAGAGAGTGAAAATAGTCCATCATGAGACTATTTCCACCATAATGCATGGGAATTTATCCTAGAACTATGTTTATGATGCATGGTTTAATATTGATACCCCATTTGTCATGTTTTAAATATGATTATCATAATGTATCATGTCTTATTTATCACATTTATGACTATTTACCATTTTATAACCCATTAATATTCCTATTACCTCAAATGTATTAATTTATTCATGTTATTACTTATTTATTACCATATCAGGATTTATATCTCACCCTTTTCTTATGTATTTTCATGGGATATCCCACATTGTTTTTAGTATGATCATGTATATGATGTTTTCAATAAATATTTTTTATTTCATATTTTATGTTTTAATAAAATGTATTCAATTGGCATATAAATTTGACATTGCAATCATTCGAGATGTTTTATGTGTATTATTATTTACTAAATCATGAAATAATCTGTAATAATGATATTGGTTTTCAATATTAATCGAACCTAATTCCCCATGACCCTAGACTTACCAATATTACAGGTTGTTTTATGAGTAATATTATATAACAAATCATTAATGAAATCATAATAACGAAAAGCCTTGTTATATTTGGTATTAATGAAAAATATTAGTTATTTATTAATTATTATATGAAATATTTAGTGAAATACTTATGGATAAGAGTAAGAAATAGAAAACAACAATAAATTTTTCTAGGTATGGAATATGTGGTTTATAAAAAAACACTATTGAGATTATACATGTAGAAGTGGTTATGGTGTATATTTACAAATTTTTAAAACCTGAACACATTACATTGAGTTAGAAACACTTGGGAACTAGTTCACAACAATGGGACTTAATGCACACTAGGTTTAAAACAACATGGCTATAATATTTTGAAAATTCAAAATCACATTCCAAACAATTAATATTGTGAAAAAATATACCCATATGAATATATGTTAGTAAATATATTATAAATATCATTTAATGAAGCCTATAAATTCATAAGTAATCAAAATACATGTAATTTATATCTATCAATTTAATTTCATTGGATTCTGGTATAGATTTTTTTCAATTTAAAAATAATCATCCATAATTTTCCTTTTATTCAAACCCATGGAAAACAATATGATGAATCAGGTAACCAATCAATGTAATACAGAATAATATGACTAATGTAATGAGATAAAAAATAAAAAGGGAGTGTGAATCACAATCTATATGTTGATAATCTTATAGATGATTTAGTTTCTATATTTAATCAAGAATCTGGAGGAGCACACAATTCCCGATAAGAATGGTCAAGATGCAATTAAGAGATTTAGGCAAAAAAGGCCCTAAAATTTCTATAGATATTCCAAACCATAATAAAGGAATGATGGATCAAAATCATTTAAAAGGCCTTCTCTATAATTCAATGTTAGGAGAAATAGAAGGTTATAGTGGATATTTGTCATCAATGTGGAGAAGCTGATTAGTTGTGGGGAGTGATGAATAATACAAATCCTAATCGAGAGATCAATGTAATGGGTTGGATGGAATTTCAAAAATTATTTTCGATAAATATATTCCTCACACTCTATAATGGAAAATGGAATGGTATTTCCTACCTACCATAAAAATTAATTATTAATCTATCATAGATTTTTTGTAAAAAAATCACACGACATTCCCAATATGAATTTGGAATTTTCATTACCCATGTGTTGACTTCATAGTTAGGGGGATAAAAACTAGTCCACAAAGATCCCTGGAAAATTGATACATTGATAGATATGAGTAAATTATATGATGATCCCTCATAGAGTAAATAGATATTTGGTAATTTTAATAGCATCACATAGATTATATGATGAATATAGAGTGTAACTATAATGATCAGATGGAGAGATCTAATAATGATATGAAACTTCAACATCCAACTTTTAAATGGTGCTGAAAGAAGCACCCATAAAATTTACCAAGGAGAAAATAAATGTTGTTGTTGTTTGATGGAAAGATAATTAGATTGTGATAATTGAAATTAGAAACCCACAAATGTTTAGTATGAGAGGAAATTTATAGTAAATCCTATGAATTATTTCATTAAATCAACTACATGTAGCCCTAAAATGTTTAAAACCAATGAAAAAATCCAATATGTGTGAGAGATAACCAAATAAACTAAAAGAAAACAGTGGAAATATTTTTTATTCACAACCAATATGGTATATGTAAACAATGAAGTGGTAATAAGAACTATTGATATTAATTGAAGAATAAAAAAATTACTTTTTTATTCTAATTCCATGAGTTCCTTCATATCACAATAGTTTCGTAGTAATATTGAAAAACCCACAAAAAAATGGAAATAGAGATGTCACTGATAACAACTAATGGGGAAATTATTTTATCACATGTTTATAACTCCTCCCTATTAAATCTTTTTGGGTTGAAATTTCTACAGAAACATTTTATAATCTATTTTTTGAAATTTTATGTAAATATATATTTGGATTATATTTCCATGTATGAAGAGCAGATAAATTTCTTTGAGATGAAAATCAAGATACGTATTTAGAATTTTCCTCTAATTCTGAACATGTGAAATGTGAAGGATTAATCTTATTTTGAATCAACATCTTTGGAAAAAATATCAAAAACCTAATAATAAGATTATGTAACCCAAATTATTAGTTCTATGAAAAATATAATCCATTCATACATACCAGCTGTGATGTAATATACTTTTCTGTTTCCCAAATAATTTCCTTTAGTTATACCTTATCCAGTGGTAGATTTAATAATTATGATTAACCATTGTGAATTACCATTATCCAAGATTCTATATAGAATGGGTGGTTTAAAACATGAAAAGATAAATAAAAAATATAGGATAATATGGATAAAAGTTTTATATGCAAAAAAGCTTCACCATTGGGAGTACTAGTCCTCTTTATCAAGAATTAAGATTGGTAAATGTGCCTAGGAATTGATTTTCCTAAGCATAAAACACACAATAAAGTAATGGTATCATCTTCCATGGATTGATTACTTGTATGATCCCCTATATAGAAAAAAATTTGTATACAAGGTTGATCTGAAATATTGATATTATGGAGACAGGTTTAAGAATGAGGATATACACATTAATGATTTTCAAACATGGTAAGAGAATTATGAGTTCATAGTAATTACTTTCAGAATCACCTATGCTCCAAAATTCTTTATAAACATGATGAATAGTGTATTTACGGATTATATTGAGAAACAATTAGATGTATTTCTATATTATATTCTAATATACTATAAATTCATGAAGGAGGATGAGAAGTATCTATGTACTATGCTATTTATTTTACAAAATGATAATATTTATGTGATGTATATATAATTTGAATTCAAGTTAGATGAACTCTCATTTTTATGGAATATAATAATATGAAAGGGAATAAATGTGGACCCTTCCAATATATTTTAAATTTAAGGATGAATCAATCTAAAATATGTGATATATATCTATATTTTTTGTGTATTAGATAGTTATTATCATTTATTTTTGATAAATTTATCATAAATTCCAGATCATCTAAAAAATTCACTAGGAAGGGTGTACTATTTTCTTGGAATGGAATGTTTTAAGAGAGAATACTTATTTGAAAATGAGGCATATCACTACATTATTTCTCACACAACCCAAAACTGGAGAAATTTTCCTGGTATGTTGTGGTGATTCAATGATGATATTGGTATTTTTGTTAATTAAAAATGAAGAAGTAAAAAATGAATGCTTCATGGTAGTTGAATGTCCATGATAGAACAACCCCACACATGATATCGAGTTGGCTGCAGTGATCATTGCATTAGAAATATATATGAATTTTCTTTTTAGGGAGATGTTTGAAATACATATAGATCAAAAAATCATCACGTATATTTTCGTAGAGAAAGAGATCAATATTCACCAACATATACTGTTTGATCTGTTCAAGGATTATGAATTATAAATTCACTGACATCTTTATAATGTGAATGAATTGAAATATTATATACTTGAGTGTATAAAGATATTCTTTATTTTCTAATAATTGAGAGTGTTCCTATTTTTTTAGATTTTATGAGTTTAGAGATGAGAATCATATGTGAATGAACAACATGAATCATTTCAAAAATTATTTCTCAACCATACCTTCTAAACATGGTAATAGATGCTCATAGAGATGATGTGGTAATTCATAAGTATATATAATATATAATAAATGGGAAATAAATAATGTTAAAGTTTAATTAATAATGAGATGTGATATTTGATTCGTGACTATGAATACCTTCAAATAACGAGTTAAATAAGATGATTGTGGATGCTTTACATGGACACCCCATCTCTGTCCACCTAGCATGCAAAAAGATGTATCAATATTTCCATGATAATAGTTGTTCAGACATTAATATGATGAAGATCGAGAAATATACATCAATAGTACCTATATGTCATCATGTTATAGTAGAAAAGAAAATATATAACTGGACGATGAAACTGTTAACCATACCTACATGGAAATGCTAACACATCATCATGGATGTTTTAAGTACTATTTTAAAGTCATCCTGCGGGGATAATGCAATATGGGTTATGGTGGACCATCTTTTGATTAGTGATCACATCATCTCAATTTAATATGACTTCTCTCAAGATTAACATGACATGTTAATAATAATTGAGGTTGTGAGGCTTCATAGAATAACACAATCAATTATATTAGGTCAATATCTAACATTTTCCAATATGTTCTTAAAGAGTATCCACAATGTAATAAATATATAGTAAAACATCAGCATGGATTATCACTCTCAAAATTATTGCAACATGACTGAACAATCTAGACACATATTGAAATGTTTAGAGGTTTCACAACTTACATCCAAGGAGGATGGTATAAATATCTACCTCTGGTTGTGTTATCATAGGATAATAATTTTCACTCCAGCATCAAAATAGATCCCTATTAAGAACATTATTGTAACTATTGATAAACACCAGTATGATGGGATGATGTATCAGAAGAAAAAATGCTATGTCCCGAAATAATCTAGGAAACAGTGGAAAAGGATAAGATCATTCTACACTACATAAAGTTTTATCATATTTGAAAAAAGATCTATACTATTGGCCAAGGGTTTGATGATGGATACATTATATTCATATATATATCTCCACCAAAAAAGTTCATTAGATTTATAAACAATGGAAATCATAGTCCATGATACATAAATCGCATTTAGATCCTTGATCTCATAAGCGTTTCAACCTATCGAATATCACTCAAAACTTTCCTATATAAAATATCGAATTTATTCAATGTACCATTATTGAATAAGTAGATAAAAAACCCCTAACATGTACTCAATATATAGGTAGTATTATTGGAGAATGATCTATCATATGATGAGCTACTAGTGAAGAACAAAGATCGCTGAGGTAATGTTCAATGAAATATGAAAATGAACCTAGATAATGTATTGTAAAGAATAAACAATTTTAGGAAGTGATGATTTATCTAAAATAATGGTTATACCAAAATTACTATAATCTATATTAATGAGTGAAATTATAATTTTGAATGAGATATTTATGAATGGAGAAATATTGTAATGACCATAACATTAGTAAACAAAATTCATCATGTATTTTAATCAATACTCTTATTTTATATTACTGATATTGAAAAAAAATTCAATTATATGGTTTTATTTTATTCTATCATATTTAAAATTACATTAATAATCATTAATATTGAATATACAGTTGTTGAATAGTGATCACATGATTAAAATTAATATTGGGTTTTCAAAAATCAAGTAGACATAAATAGAGTATTTGATGGCTTCAACAAGAAGGATCATGTACTATAAAGAACATTTTTTTGGGTATTATGGTTGAGATAACATCATTTTTATTTTATATTTACTAATCCCATGATGAGACCTAATAAAATTAGAATGATAGAACCTGTTTAATTGATAATTTCAATATCTCCAGGATCACAGTCCCAACTATGTATGTCAAACCACCACATAAAAGTCTCATCGATGAGAAACAAACCCATAGGGTGTTTTATGGTGTATTAAATAGGTATATATAAATTGTATAATAATATTAATATATATATTTTAATTTCAATACAATAATATTTTTATTTTTATTTTATCATGACAATATAAGTTATTTTGATTTTGGTAAAATAAAACACAAATTGTTTTTTTTCTTCTATTAAGTTGTTTTTTTGAAAAAAAAAATTTAGAACTAAATAAAAAATCAGTAAAATAATACTAAGGAATAATATTTATTAAATACAACTGATAATATAATTATTTTTAAGCTAAATGTAATTTTTATAAGTGTTTGAATACTACTATTGTAATAAAACCCTTCATTTTCCAATAAATGTGTATTGCTACATTAACATAGAAAATTAACATATTATGAAAATTAATTCCATTCAATGAATATTTTTATATTATCAAAAAAGTAAAATTATTATATTGTGAATTTTTCATAATTTTAAGATATTATCGAAATTTCATATTAAAATTGAATACCTTATAAATAAAAGATGTGGATTATTAAATCATAATGACCAAAATATGATGTAATAATTAAAATAAAGGGTATACATGAAAAATATGTGTTTTCCATTTGAAATATTTTGATTTAATGTTTATTTTATTTATTTTATAAACCCATCGTAATCTTACAAATCAATGAATATATTTCATGGTAATTAAATCATCTATTTAAAAGTATGAATCGATTCCAAAAAAATGGTATTATTTTAATAACATCAGCCCCTTAACATATAAAATAATTAAACACACTCAACTTTGGTTGAAACTGCAGGAAATTAATATCGTAATGTATATGGATTTCGTTACATTATTATACACATTATATAACCTATGTTTTAGAAATAATGAATTATTCCCCTAACATTTTATAAATAAACCCACCAATGATCCAATATTTCTATAGCGAAAATACACTGAGAATATCAATAATCGAACCTAGAATGTATAGAGTCCTCTAATGGTGCCTGAAATCTCAAAAGAATCTACACTAAAGCATTTGAATTCCTACTCTTAAGGTATGGGATCAATTCATTGTCCTCATTATTCATCCTTCTTCATTATCTTATGGCTTTTATTTCAAATTCCTAATGACGATATATTTTTTTATGTCTCTATTTTTGTATATTTTATTTAAAGATGAATAGATATTGATTTCTCTCTCAAAAAACCATGTTATGAATTATTAATTAATGGTGTTATGCTACATAAATTTTATAATTATTTTCCATGCAAAAAACTGTGTATTAAATACCATAACCATTTCCTTTCCATGGTGTTCGACATTATTCAATTATAATTCATCATTTTGGAATTACAATTTTATATTCTACAGTCCATTATCATGAAATTAAATATTAAAATGAATGAATATCTGTTTTATGATCTAAATAGAACACTTAATCAAGAGAATGAAATTTAAAAGATAGGTACAACCCTATTTATATAGGGTTCTAATGTATTGTGTAATGTATTAGTCTTATGATATGTCATTAAATTGACTAGGAAGTGAACTAAGTCTAGCATGGTTCTTTTTCCATCATTATTTCTATATATTTATCCTTTAACTATGTTTATAACACATTATATTATTATGTTAGCAAATTCCCCATGATTCCTTCATTATTATCATGCTATATCATCTCACATTGTTAGCATTTATGATTCTCACCTTTTTTATACCCCATTTATCATCATATTCTATATCATGTATTAATTTATAAATGTTATTCCATGTTTATTCTCTTTTTGGGATTGATAGGTCACTCTTACCTTATATAAATTATTTTATTGTCCCTTGAAGTATTAAGTATAATGATGATATGATTTTCTTCAATAATGAAGTATATTTCATGTTTTAAGTTGTTTTGTTGTGTATATAATTTCCAATGAAACTAGAATTTTTGATCTTGTAGGACGTACTAATTATAAAATTATTAAATAAATCCAGAAGTATAGTGTAAAAATAAAAGTGTTGTCAATATGAAATGTACATAATTCCCAAAGACACAAAACTTCAAAAAGATTCCATCGTTTTACTAAATATAAATTCCATTGAGTTATTACTTTTTTTAAATTATAAATATTTTATATGGAGAAAAATATTTTACTGGAGAAACAAATTATTAAATGTGTGAGGGTTTACATGATAAATAATGATCAATTAAGAAACTGTAATTTTTTTGGTAGTTTTTCAGAGTTCGACATTGTTGAGTGTGAGATTCTGAGACCCGTAAAGCCTTGGCGAATGTGAAATAAAAATATTAATGATATTATAGTGAGAGAGGAAAATTTATTCAAAATTATTAAATAAAACCAAAACAGTTCATTATATTAAAAATCTAAGACCATTTTCAGATCCAAAACGTGGTGTTTACCCTAGGCAAGGTATTTCATATATAGACGTTAGACGTTTAGTTGTCTCGCTCATGAGTTTATGTTATTAAAAATGATTTATAATGGTATTTTCGTGAAAATAATAGAATATATCTCATACGGTGCATCCTATATGAACCTCGATACCACCAATGGGTCCGGAATTAGGGGTTTAACCAAGATAAGGTGTAAAATTTACTCTAATCGAGAGTTTGGATTCCTCGCTCGTAAGAAATTATCCTTTACTTTTAATTAATTAATTATTCTGTTTTATAATGAATACAACATTAATAACTCAAAACCCTTATGTTATACATGAAATATGAGACCACCGATGTGTCTGGAGCAAGGGTTTTACCCTAGCCAAGGTATAACATTGGTATGCGATGATCGTTTTGAAAAATCACTTGCAAAAACACTTTTTTTATTATTAATTATTAGTGAAGTTTTTTAAGTATTAAATCATCACTATCTCTCAAACAGTTCATTGGTTGAGAAATTTGAGACCACCATTAGGTCCAAAATGAGGTGTTTACCCTAGTTGGGGAATAATTTTTTTGCTTAATGGATGTTTGAGATTATTTGATTAATTGTTAAATAATTAAATTATCTATTTAATTAACAATAGAAAAAAACTATTCATATTCTAAATTTAACAAGTTTCCACCATATTAATGCTAGTTGAATTCTAAACAATGAAATTTCAACTGTTTTTGTGGTTCAAAAAATGGAAAATACTTATTGAGATGAAATAAAACACTTGTAATTAATTGTTTGAGTTTAAGGTGTTGATTAATTAGACTTTCGGTTCTTGAGTGGAGGCATGCGCATGGGGTTTATAAATAGGCATGATCTTAATTTTTTCATGTCGGATTAGTCCTTTAGAATCTATTTGAACCTAATACTCTAATCATGCGACCTTACTTGGGTAGGCCGGAACTTCCCCTCTTTTCGGAAGAAACCCGGTGGGCTACCCCCTTGAAGCACCACTTTGTTGTGCGCCAAAACCTGGTGTGCAAACCAGGTGTGTCTTATTTTGATATGATAATTTTTTTAATTTTATTTTATTCTATCTATATTATTATCCTTTTATAATAATTTTTTTAATAAATAATGGATTAAAAAAGAATGGAAAATGAGGATTGTTTTATAAATAACAATTTTTTTTCAAATGATTATTTAATGGATTTTTTTAAATGAAATTATGAATGTATGATTTGATAAAATAATATTTCAACCATTATCATTTTGTTTTCTTCAAGTAATAATATCAAGTATATTTTAAAATAATTTTTTTGGAATTGTTACATGATAAATAAATATGATATTATCATAAAATATTTATAAGTGAATAACATTTGTTTTTTTGAGAGTTCTTTTTTTTCCATTTCTCCTCGAACCAAACATCAATAACCAATATCATTTTTATACTGATCAGATTGATGTGATGTCAGTTACATTGGATTTTTATTGATAAGAGGATGGTGCGTATCAATATTTCTTTCATATAAAATGAAGTATTTTGAGCATATTTTTATTAAATCGAATATGCTTATTTATTCAATTTCTCATTCGATAATCGTTGGAAGAACACTCCACCACCGATGTTCGATTCATATTGTGTGTTCATCATATTTATGGTAGGTGGACTAAATTTCAATCCCATAGTCTTGATTCATTTATTCATATGCAATTGTAGAAAGTTTATGACATAATTAAAAATTGTTTTTTTTCTAAAATCAATTAATTTATTGGGTTATTTAATTAATTTAGAGGAATTGTGAAATTTGTAATAGAATTGGTTGGATTTAATAATTAATTGGTAGATTTATTATAAGGATTTCGTGATGGTTGATATGGTTAATTATTTTTTGAATTAATTATAGGTCATGATATGATTGATTAATTTGGTGGGTTTAAATAATTGATTATTTGATTAATTATAAAGAAATTGTAATGGTGGATTTGGTTAATTAATTTTTTAATTATTTAATATTCTTTATGAGATTAATTAATTTGGTTGGATTAAATAGTTAACTGATAGATTAATTATGAGGATTTTATAATGGTAGAATTGTTTAATTAATTTTGGAATTAATTAACAGTCCCGATATGATTTATTAACTTCATTGGTGGAAATAATTAATTGATGAATTAATTAATTGAGTTAAATTAAATATTTAATTGTTGAACTATATAACAGAATTGATGGAACAAATTAATTGATGGATTAATTTAAAAGTGGATTGAATGTATATTAATTAATTGGGACTTAATTAAATGTCATGGATAATTAAATTTGATTAATTAATGAGTTGAGATAGATTATCTAGTTGAGGAATTAGTTAATTGGAATAGTTAGAATTAATTAATTGCAAAATTGATTAATGGATGTAATGTAATGATTTTTTAGTTAGACTAATTAATTGGAGAATTAATTAATGAGAATTTTTGGGTTGATATAATTGAATGGGTTAGGTTAATTAATTGGGACTTAATTAAATGTCATGGATAATTAAATTTGATTAATATATGAGTTGAGATAGATTTTCTAGTTGGGGAATTAGTAAATTGTAATAGTTAGAATTAATTAATTTCAAAATTGATTAATGGATGTAATGTAATGATTTTTTAGTTAGACTAATTATTTGGAGAATTAATTAATGAGAATTTTTGGGTTGATATAATTGAATGGGTTAGGTTAATTAATTGGAAAGATAATTTACGATTATTGTTGCGTTATTAGAGTTGGATGAGTCTGACTAATTAATTGAAGAATTAATTATTGGATATTATTGTGATAATAAAATTGAATGTGTTAGATTAATTAATTGGTGAATTAAATAATGAGTATTTCTATGAGATGTAACTGAATGAATTAGATTAATTAATTGATATATTAATACATATAGATAGATGAGATATTGAATTGATATGATTGAATAATTAATGGTTCAATTAATTGTAAGGAAAATAGATTTGTATGTTGAGTAATTAATTTTTCAATTAATTATGTGATATTGAAATAAATGATTTGAGATAACTAATTGTGAAATTAATTAAAAGCTATTTATATTGTGAACAATTTAATTAAATGTAGAAACAATTATGAGATTTCGAGTTGTGGATATTTATTGATTAATTTATAAATGAATTAATGTGATGGAATTACTAACGAATTGTTAAATTAGTTAATGGGATAATGTGATTAATTTAATATTAATCTAATTAATGGAATATGTGATTAATTTATTGTTAAATTAATTAATTTTGTGATATATTAAATTAATTGTTGAATTAATTAATGATACTATGCGATTAATTAATTGTTGAATTAATTAATGTGATGTTGTGATAAATTATTTTTTGAGTTAATTACTATGATGTTGTGATACACATGTAACGTGAAATTGTGATAAAAGATTAATGATGATTAATTTTGATTAATGTGAAGTAATTGATTTATGTTCTTTATTGAGAAACGGGTTCTAAGACATTGACTGATGCACCAAATACTCACGAGGTAATACTCATGGTATTCTACACACAACATGCATGAAAATATTATTTTACGAGACATGGACTGATGCTTGAAATTATCATGGGTTGTGAGACTTTGACTGATGATTCAAATAAACACGGGGTGATACACATGACATTATACACCTAATATGCATGAATATATTATTTTATGAGACATACACTAATGCTCTAAATACCCATGGGTTGTGAGATAGGGAATGATGCTCCAAATACTCACAAGGGTGCTAGACATGGCGTTCTACACCAATTAATTGACATTGGACTATGGTTCCGATTAGAGGTAAAATTAATTGAATAAAAATGAACAATGAAATCATATTGGATTAAATGAAATTTTAATTGATAATTTTAAATGGTTTAGACACCTGCACGACTGAAGTAGGTATTGAGATACATGTGTCCTTGGGAACTCGGCTGTTTTTGCAGTTAAATAAGGGATAAATGAATAAATGTAAACTAATTACTTTGTTACTAGTTTTTGTAAATCTGCATTCACTATTATTGACTGGATTTGTTTTATACGTCGTTGGTGGTGGCCCACTGAGTTGTACTCACTCTCTACTTCAGCTGCCTTATTGGTACCAGAGTATACTTTTTTTTTTGTATTTCTAGATAGGTTATGGGAAAATTCCCGGAGATTGATGGTTGAATTGGGATGGAGGATGGTGAGGGTACTATACATGGTTCACGAACTTCTTGGGTGTCATTAGTTTCTTTACTTTTCAGTTTTCATTTTAGTTACCTAACACGTACTCCAACATGATATGTTTTATATTTCTATTTGATGTTGTATTTTCCTACTTCATAATCTTCAGATATTGGTTTGGTTGTCTTTATATATGCTTCTATTATTGTTTATTATGTCAACTAGTGTCTACTGTGATAAAATATGGTATATTATCAACACAACTGACTTACCAGACCATCACTACTATTCGGCAGCCTCTGGCATACGAGGACGCACGCCTGTGGTCATGTGGCAGACCGGCTCAGGGCACTGTTGTGTGCTTCCCAGGTCGGGACATTACAACTTCTCAGTCATATGAGATATTATATATGTAATATAATTTAATTAATCATGAAATAAAACATAACAATGAAAAGGGTTTCTATACCAAATTACCATAAGTACTCTTTCATTTCAATATACATCTTAAAATTTCTATAATAAATAGGAAATGTTGAACTATGAGATTCTTTAGAAACTCAATCATAACTTATTAAATGGACATACACATACTGATTCATAAACCTTGTCATTACATCATGATCATGGTTAAACATAAAAATATTTTTAAATTTATTTATCATATCTACATATGACATCTTCACTATATTAACAATCACAAAGATAAATTTTAATATAATTAATTGAGAAGTAAATGTTTTCTCCAATTAATTTAGAGTATATATATATATTAATTTAAAATAACATAATGTTTAATATTTTATTATACACATCATAGATAATCATGAATTTTTATTTTGATTCAATGCATCGACACCTTATTCTCTTTCCAACTGTGGTATTATAGTGAGAATTCAAAATCAATAATCATCTCTAACCATCTTCTCTATAAAAAATTCAATTCCATATATTTATTTATATAATTTAATATTTTTTGGTTTTTATACATGTAAAAAATGGTTAATGTTAAATGAAGCAATATCTTTAATTTTAAAATTATAGGATCTGAGTCCAAATATTGAGTTAGGTGATTTTTGACATGATCCTTAAATTTTCCTGAGTCATATTATTTATCCATGTCATTATAAATATTCACACATCCCAATACCTTCATTGATGAATAAATGTGGAATAAACCCTTATCCATTAAAGCATAATGTAATAAGAATTTTTCCAACTGGTTTTATCTTCTATTCAATGATGTTTTCCTTACATTTATCATTCCATGTGATCTTTTCGGATTCTGAGTAAATATCATTAGTGAACTATATATTCGTGCAAAATTAATCATATTCCTTAAATTATATACATAAATACGAAGAAAAATTTGGATCTTTGTCACCATAGATATTTCAGAACGAAATTCATTAGCCTGAATCAGTTATCGATATAAAAATATTTCTTATCATAAGATTATATATGAAATAAATGAAATATTTTCATCCAAAATTCACATTTCTAATATTTTAGAATAGTTTCTCCTACCTTATTGTCTTTATTAAAATCCTCATGTGAATTTTATGATATACCATGAACATTGAATATATAAAAATATCATCTCTAAAGACCACCAAAAACTTATTAAGGTAATATATAATTAATATATTCATTAAACATGTAAATATATAATTGAAATTGATAATACCAAATGGAATAAATATTTATTCATAGTTTCCATATCTTATATGGTATATAATATTTGGTATATCTTCCATATGGGACCAAAATTTGTGATACATAATATGATGTTAAATCATTTAACTTTATTAATCTATTTAAAGTTGTTCTAATGGTAATTTAATAATTGGTAGATGATAATTTTTCTTTATTATGATATTTTATATCTCCTAAAAATCAATTCGAAGTCACATTAATATGTATTTTCTTTTAACAAGAAAATAGGTTCAACCCATTTTGACCAATAGGGATGATTGAAATATATTTCAACATTCCAAGGTAGTTTAATATTCAATTATCAAATGACTAATGTGGGAATTCAAAATGGAATCATTCAAATAAGAATAGAATCAGGAATGTGTTCAATCACGAATCATCTTCACACAATGGTGGATGAATAATCAAATATTATATAAATACAAAAAAATTTCCCACACAATTTTAATATCATTTAATACATGTTTTCTCCAAAAAAGTTACCTAAAACCCCCTATGAATTGGAAACAAAACCAATTCAATTGATGTGATATCCTTTTAGAGATCATTCAAATTGTCACATTTATATACACTCATAAGATGTTTTGAAATATAAAACTTAACTTAACATTAATAGAAACTGATGTATAAATTATATAGTGAATATCAATACATTCAAATTATAACATAAAATACAACTAAGGGGATAATGAAAATATTATCAAGATGTACATCCCCACAAATTTGAATTAAAAATGAATCATATATCTGAGATTTGATCATTGTATCATTATTGGTTTTAAATTATAATTCTATGTCTTATAGTTTGGTTTTATTCTTGATAACATATAAAAATATTCCAATACAAATAAATAGGTAGATGATAATTTAAATAAGATATTAGATGTACTAGAGTGTATGGAATGTATACCTTTCACCTATTAATTACTGTATCCCATTTCAGAAAGATTTATCACGGGATATTTATCCTTATACATTAGCAAAATATGTTTCTGAAATTTATCATCATAAAAAATATATAGGTTCATGGATTTGATATAATATTTTATGTAGTCATTTAATTAGAAACACTATATTTTAGTGGGGGAGCTTTATGGAACATTCACTATATTTTCTTCATTATATAACATCATCCCCTCAATTGAAAACCATTTACTTAATAATCTTCCTTCCAACACATATAACATCATAAAGTCCCCTTATGAAAATTTCCTCAATGTTCCCTTCCACACATAAATCCGAATGTAAAGATAATAATGTTCACTCCATTGTTTTTAGAGTTTCCTATGAACTCAATCTAATTTTTCATGAAGAAACCATGATATATATTGGTATAGAATATATCCCCTTCAACCTTAATGTCACATCAAATAATTTAATAATATCTGTAGATGTACTTCAAGGTTTACACACTTAAGAGACATTTTTTAAGCCACTAAATAAAATCCCAAAATATATTCTAGTTGGATACTCACTCGATATGTTCACAAAAAATATTTTGTAAAATGTTTCTCAGAGGCACCAACTGATTTATTTTCATTCTCCATTAGCTGAAGGAATCAACTATCTATTTTTTATGATTTATTTGATGGATTTGTTTGGTGATAATTAATCATTTAAAACCAAAAAAACCTATATTTTCTCTTTCATAATTTTCTATTATATTCGTGATATGATTTCACCATTGATAATGTACAACAGTTGAATGATGAATATCCAGAAAATCAATTTCCGATTAAAAAATATCGAGAATTGACAATATCATTTCCATGGTTCTGATCTAGTGTATAATAATTATAATATAAATATAACCACTGAATAATGGTGTAAATTTTCTCTTGAAGAGAAAAATAATATGTTTCTCTATTATTCGCATTTGTATTTTTATCATGATTAATATATTGATATTCTTGTGTAATTATATTAAGGATAAATTTCATTGCAACTCTGATATTGTTAGGATGCGTAGGGGGAAAATAATTTCATAGTCAATCATGGTCAAAATAAAAATAGTTTCTATTAGTTAGAACCTTTTACTAAAACCAAATAACATAATTTAAGAAAATATAACCAAAATGGGGAACCAAATAATCATGAAAAAATGAATATATTATGTATAAATCATGTCATGTAATTTTTAATCTATTATTCCTTATGTTTACCCTTGGCCATTAATAGCCATAATCTATTTAAAAAAATTATTATTTTTTGTAAACAAATTGTGAATTTCTCAATCATATCCTCCAATACAATCATGAGAGTAAGTGACTCTCCAACCCCAATCTAGCATAATGTATAAGGGAATGGTTTTCCATACCAGGCATAAAATGGTCCCACAGAAATGGTGTAGTGGATTTTTTTTAATGATAACTATACCAAGGTTAAGTGACTCATCCAAAAACCTCAAAAATCTAGGACACATGAGTGCAACATGTTTCAATGATTTTGGACGGCCTGTTCTATTTAAACATCCATCTGTGGATTAAAAGTGGTTCTTAGACATAGCTCATAACCAAAAGGATTCTGGTGATCTCTCAAAACGTTGGATGTAAAATGATGATCTCGAAAAAAATTATTTTCCTTAGTACTCGGTAGAGTCTCACCACCTCCTCCAGATAATGCCTCACCAAAACCTCAAATTAGCTCAAATTCTTAATCACTATTAAGGGGTCTGATTTCATCAAATGATTGAAAAACCGATATATTCCACAGACCCCTAAGATTTAGGTAAACTATTAACAAACGACATTAAGATGTCCTCCTAGAACCACTAAAGAGTATCTAAGGACTGGAGGAACAAAATAGGAACTTGGTTCTTGGCCTTCAATTTATAGAAAACCAATACTAATGACACAAACATTACAATTTCAAACTACTAACTAGGCCACTAAAACTAACTCTGTGAATCTATAAACATTTTTATGACCCCAAGATGTATACTAAGGGTGAACTATTGAACTCTCTGAGTACCATATCACAGGAATCCATTGGAATGAACATACTCTCATAAAACAACACCCAATGACGAAATCCTCAAACCAACCATAATGGGTCTCACCATAGACAACACCATCTCAACCAAAATCATCCTCAAGATCCCCCATATGGACTATCATACCTGTGGAACCAATTATGACTATGATATTATCTGAAAAAGGAATCCTCTACCCCAACATCCCCCAAATCTATATGTAATGCCAAATGATCTTCCATCAATCTCCACTAATCACCTAATTCATGCACTAAATCACATCATGAACTCTTAATCCATGCATCCGCTACAACATTCCACTTTCATGGTCTATATGAAATTTAAATTTTGAAACCCTGTAAGAATTCTACCCACCAATGTTGTCTCAATTTCAAGTCACTTTTGGAGAAAACGTACCATAGTATATCAAGATTTGGAAAAAACAAAAGAGGTTCCCCGTTGAGTCACCATCTACAAATTTTCTAGGAAACAACACTGCTAACAAATAATGATATTGGGTTGCATAGTTACATTTTTATGGAAGCAACTATTATGAGAAATATTAAATGAATGTTCATGGATACATCAATACACCACCTTATCCTACAATAGAATTATCATGGAAATACTCAAACTGAACTCCTTCACCAGGTAGGAAATGGAATGACGAATTGACGAACTTCTCCTTAAAATTCTCGAATTCATCAAAACACTGATCAGAACAATTGAAGTCATAATCCCTTCTAGGGAATGTTGTTAGGGGAGTCTCAAACCGAGTGAAAGTGGCTAAGAACCACATTTAATAGCCTACGACATCATGGAATCTTGGCACCTCTACCACTATTGTGGGGGCTTCCCAAGGTTCAATGACTTTTATATTTGATAGATCCATGGGTACTCCCTTCTAGGATTTGAAATCCTTAATGAAATTGGAATTTTGAATAAAAAAACCACACATAGAAAACCTACCATGCATCTTCTCAAAGTGTGGAACACCCAAAATAACACACAGAATCCATGCATGATCGCACTCAGACATGGATTAGACAATAACATCACTGAAAAAAGCGACCATAATCATATCAATGACCTCCTAGAACACCACATTCATCAACACCGTGGTCACAACTGAAGCATTCATCACCCCAAATGTCATCACAACAAACTTGCAAGGACCATGAAGACAACATAATGCTTTAATTGGAATATCATTATCCTTTACACACATGTAATGAAATATTTACCACAAATTGATCTTAACGAATCCACATCCACACTTCAAATAAATGAATAAATCATCAATCCACAGAAGTGGGTAACCATTTTTCACTGTTACTCGGTTAATGTGATGATAATTGACCAAAAACTAAAAACTACTTCATCCTTCTCTATGAAGAAAAACCTTTGCACCACATGGTGATATCATTGGATGAATGAATCTTCAATTTAATATACCATCATGATGTATACAAATCTCTTTCCACTCAAATGGTCATGTGTTATATGGATACATCTAGATAGGATACATGCCTCAATGTAGGTTTATCATGAACTCTAACTCTCATTGGAATGGTAATGCTACAAACTCTTCCTGAATTACATAAGGGACTCTTCCACAACACAAGGTAACACTGAATTTTTATCCTATGAAGAAATCAACATCAGTATATCATTCAAGGATAAAAAGTACGTAACATGCCTTCGAACCATCTGAGGGTCTTGCTCCCCAACAAACTCATATGGATCTACATCCACATCGAAGAACAATACATGCCTATTGAATAAATACATCATATTATACTCCTAATAAAACATTTCCATGCCATGGATGAAATCATATTATTTTAATAATAAACATAGGATATCTCGCCAATAGTGGTGTTACACCATCCCTAGATCACAGTTTCTCCATACATCAAACATGTCTCCTCGACCACCATGAAGCATAGTAAACGACAAGGGAATTAGAAACATCTCTACCTCTAGACACAAGGCATGTACAACTAAATGTGATATGATGGTCTGAATCACTCCTAAATAAAACAAGGAATTTACCCAAGTAGAAAATATTAAAAGTGCACCTCAAACAATTTATAGATCACCTGGAACTGACATTGAAAATTTAAGAAGCTGACCAAAAACTTCTCTACAACATCTCTAACCCTATTGAATACCACCTCCATGGATGGGCATTGATATTTATGGAAGGGGATCTTCCTTGAGGCTATCCTCTTATTATCATTTCTACTCTCTACTGATCTAATGCCGGTGCACCTACATCAACTAGATGGGTTGGAACTGACTCAACAAAAAAACATGGAGTCGAAAACATGGAACATGGGAATGAAATATAAGGGTCACGCACTCATACCATTGATGACATCATTGGCCATAAGAAAAACTAAAACAAGATCCCTAATTATAGTCCTAAGATCAGCTTCTCCCAGAGAATAGATACATTGAGGGTTGGGACGTACCCTTTACAGAATATAAATTCTTCTTAAAATAAAACATGGAATCCCATACCAAATCACTTCATTATGAGTAATCCTGAAAACAATCCTCTCCTAATGATATGTTTCAAGAAACAATTCCCTCAATGAAATTCTCCCTCTCTAGAACCTTGAGATATGTTGTTAGCATAAATGGTGTATCCCATCATTGGATTTTGGATGTAATGTCACATATAATATCCATTCCATGGACTCCTCATCTATAAATAAGTCCAAATCATATTATACAATGTTCTTGAAATAGAACCCAAACTCTCTCACATGTGATATTCAATATTTAACTATAATAATCTTCTATAATCTAGGATCCTTCATAGAGAATGATAGAATCTTGGACTGGAACAGGTCTCATAACTTGTCCCATGAGATTTTTGAATAATCTAGATCCCCAAGGAATATAAACTACCATTGCCTCACAGACCCACATAGCATCGTCCGAAAAAATGATACCAAGTGCTCCATCTGAGCACAGATCAAATGAAAACCTATCTGACCCTTTTCTAACCAGACTTACGAGAATAAAATGGAAATGATGTCCTCATAATTATATAGAAAATGGTGCTAAAATTCAGGGAGTGTCCTTTATGTATTTTTCTCATAAGCATCTACGCTCTGATGATCAATTGGCGAAACCAATAGGATATCCTCTATGTGATCCAAATGAAGAGATAGAACTAGATTCAGACATACAAAAGGATGAACTATAATAGATCCTAATCCGAGAATTTATATGTCTTTGAAATTAATAAATGGATTTATTTTGTTTAATTTATCTTAACTTATCCCATGGAATACCCATTAAAATACAGTCCCAAAAGGAATTATTCATGATCCTTTCCTAGTTATCTACCCAGTAAGAAGTATCACCACGTTTAGTAGCCCCATTAATAATGATGTTTCGTGCATCAAATCATATAGGTCCCCAAAAAACCAATGTATTAGTAGGACTCTCATGTTTACAACTCATTTTATATATAGCTGAAACCATTTCCCAGTAATCCCATGAATCCTCACTTGTGACTAACTAAAAAATCCATCCTATTCGAAAACCAGATCTCTAATACCAAAATATCAGAACCACCTCTCCATAATGTATACCCCTTGTGGTCTACTAATTTGGGAAGAGAGATAGTGACACTTGAGTCCCAGCACCAGTCGGAACTAGGTTGGAGACTAGCACCAAGGGTATAGTAGACACACAAATTGGAGGTATTAACCTATAAGAGAACACATGTGAATGCGATTTATAATATAGAAACCAATTAAATCCTACCCAGAAAAAATATAAACGAATTCCCATGTACACATATTTAATTTCAAGAACGGACTACAACAATTGAAATTGAAAACTGTATGTACCAAAAGAAAGTATTATGAAAATTACTACAATTTCAAAACAACAATAAAAAACACCCATGAAATTAGCGACCATCATAATATGTATCCACCTACAAATGACCTTAAAAAATTTATATATGTCTAGTGATTATAATAGTATACATTGTATGATCCACAATGAATCCACTCGTGAAAATGTAAATAATGCACGCAAAATCATAGTAAATCAAAATTGAAACTAACTCGATACGTAAATTGGTATACTAAGTTGCTGTACTCATCATGGATACTCTCACCATGTGTAATGTAAACGATCTTATAATATTATAAATAAAGTCATGGGTACCTTGCTACCACTTCCACAGTATTTTTCTACATTTCCACTATATCGCACATCAAGATCTTCTATCTCCTAAAGGCTAGACTGAAGAAACATGGGAAATGAACCACTACATTAAACTCATGAAACACACAACCATTTCAACATAACAAAAAGATACTAGGTATTTTTCATGAGCCACCATAACCTACATAATATGAGTCAAACATCTTTTATTAGACCTCATTCCATTACAACCAATACACGCCTTACATAGAGATGTCCATATGAATCTATATCTAGAATACGTGTTTGTGAAATAACCACAAGACATTATATCCCTCTACACACATATATGGTGAAAAATAACCACCATGTGTCCCAATATATAAAACTACCAAGAGATGATAGTGGGAAATGGGGTAGTCATCCATCTATCGTCTCTTAAAGATTTAGGGAAAACCCCCCATGGATCAGAATACATGGGGTGTCAATTTCCCCAACCAAAATGGTGGGTTAGTGTATTGAAAAAAAATCTAAATGATATAATAAATCCCACAACCATAATATGAGAATATTATACTCTTAGATTCAACAACAACTAATGTCTCATGGACACCAAACATCCACTACGAAGAGTAGATATACTATAAGAATACAACCTTTTAAATAGATTTTTAAAATTGTCATAAAATTTTTAATCAGTCTTAGTTAATATAATGTTATTATTTAAACACTATTTAAACATTATAATTTACCACATTTCATTCCATCACCATTCCAAATATAATCCATTCCATCCAGGAAAAACCAAACTGAGTCCATAACTTCTATAATATACCACCCTAGTATTCCATCATAGCATGCTCCCTCATCAAGGTTTAAACATTTATTCAGTTATTAACCAATTTAAAACATTATATAATTCCATTTATTCTATAAAAACATTACCTACTTCCTAACACAATGTTCTCAACACAAGGAGTCGATAAACTACATGTATATTCTTCACCACTTATTATAGGAGTGTAGGCCCATCCATCAATGAGAAGATAAACCTGTAAAGTGCATGGCATACCCTGAGTGTCTTTTCCACTCTTGGAAAGAGGGTAAAAGAAACGATCTTCCAAAAGTAGGGGGAAAATAAAATTAGATAAAAAATAACAAATTCAATAAAGATCCATATTTCCTATCAATGGGTAAGCAGGGCTTAAACCATTTATCTATATTATATTTCCTCCTCAACACCAGTATGCATAAATAGATGCATCTCATCACAATTTGAATCAACTAATCTAAAAAAACCAGCCCAGCACATTCCACATATCACAATACCCTTGAGGCACTAACACTCTAGGATCATGTCACATCACAAGTAGATGGATACAAACATACATACCAATTGAGCTATTGGCCCAGAACAAGGAATCATGCTTTCCATAACAATGATCTCTCAAGGATATAAAGAATATTGAAATTATCCTTTATAATAAGTGATAATCTTAGATACCACAAAAAAATTTATCTTTTATTCATACAACAGGTATGTAACAAATTATGTTAAACACGCATTGGGGCATCAATTAATTTATTATTATAAGACAAAAAAACAACTATTTTCATTAATTACTTTTCTTTATCTTTATCCAATTAATTATCAATTACAACATGATTTATTCCCATTACCAATTTCCATTAATAATGAAATTCTAATTATGAACGGCATAGATATCTCTCTATCTATCAAACGAATATTATATCAATCATAATGGTACAAAGAAATAACATTACAATGTGATCGATAACAATTATTTTATCTGGTTCAAATAATTATTATGCCAATTTAATTGTGATCCATGTGATATATCCCTATGTCTCTATAATTTCATATAAATTAATAGATATTAAATTCATCACATACCTCAAATGTTTTCTGACGTTCTTTTCATGAGAATGAAAAACAAAATGGAACATGATGACCTATCCTGCTTTGTATGTACCCTCCCAAGGACTCTATGACACAATCACACCAACTAACTATAGAAAATTCTCCATTTGAAACATGAAAATCACATGAAATCACCTAGAAAAGAAATAAAATAAAAATTATATCATGGAAGCTATAATAAAATTGGTATAAAAACCATATATTGTTGGTGGATCAATACTTCGTTTATTCCGTAACACCCTATACCCTCTAGACCGGAGATGGTGTATTATATGTTACATTGGAATGGTTAATTGGATTGAAAATCATTAAGGAATGATTAGTTTATTAGTCTTGAAGAAACTAGATACAATTATTTTACTCAAATTACATTGGAAAATGTTACAAAATACATTACATAACAATACCTAATAAGATGCAACCAATAGAACTCAATAAATAATATCATCTTCATAACCTGATGAATTTAAAAAAATGAACGGGGTGATCTAAAATTATCATTAATGGTAGAAAATAGTGAATGTGTGAATCAATAATTAGAGAATCATAAACAATTTTACATAATCAATATGGCATGGTGAATAAATGGAGAACACATGCCATTAATAAACAGATTATGAAACTCCATCCATATAGTTTTCCATAGTGAAAAACACATATAGAGTAATGGTTGGTTAATGTAGAGTACTCAACAGGGGTGAATTGATTATCTATAAAAATTAATATTTAAAAAGTATTTTTAAAAATGTTCCCCAATAAATTTTAATAATGATCTATTCATTAGTGTAATATAGTTAAGAATGTATTTCTATTTGAATGACACCATATAAGATTGATTAATTATCAGTAATCTTAATATCAGTTATTATCATTACTTTTGAAGCTATTTTAATATGAAAAAATAATTATAACTTCATTCCAAGATATACTATCAAAGTAAATTTAGTGATTTCAGACTTATACAGTAAAATATAGAAAACTAAATTAAACAATACAATGGATATAAAAAAGTGGTTCAGTCTCAATCCGAGACAAATCCACTCCACATAGTGATCACCTGCCACCAAGAAGTTTATATAAATAGAATTGATCCACAACCTGGATTAGGGTTAACAGTAGAACACATGACTATCCATGTCACATGACCCCTTCCACAATTCATTATGGGTATGAATTAAAAGGTCACACATGGACCTCTTCCACACATATCGTAAAGAATACACATGTCTTGAAAGATGTATGAGAAATTATATCTTGTATCATTCATTTTAATGGACGAGACAGTGGTTGTTTTTGTATAGACATACACACACTGCTCGAATGATATAAAATAATACTCAACAGCAAAAAAATGTTTAGATAAGGTTAGAAGTGCTTTGAGTGTTAGTTTATGATGCTTTGGAATTCTAGGATGTAGAAAATGAAAAAATCGATTCATGTAGTTTAATGTAGAGTATCAGAAGTCAGCTAGGTATGGCTCATGTTCTTCATGTAGTTGATGGTGAATTTTTTTTCTCAACTATAGGATTTGTGTATGTTTCTTGTGTTCTTTAGTAGTGTCGGATTTCATGTGTCGGTTCATATTTCAGGAATGCTCATGATACTCTGTTATCATGCACACACTTATTTTTCTATTGTCACTATTGTCAACTGCTTTTTGTCTAGTCACACTATTCATTTGATTCATTGAATGCAATTGTTAGAGGTGAGAGGATGCATGTATTCTGCACCTCATACCTTTTACATTCAGGTGACATGTCTATAAAGAATCATTAATTATGTCAGTTCATTTAAAAGTATCAAATATGATTGTTAGATATATGATTCAAAAACGACAATGAAGATTATGAGATGGTGCCATAGTCGATCTGGAAATAGTTTCTTCATGAAACTATGTTTCATTGAAACAATGTTTCCTAGTTTGTCTTTAAGTAGTGTGAAAACTATGATGGGACAATTGTATTGAGATCATGAACAAGTAGCACATATACGGTGTTTGATCATATTTTCTGGATGGTCACGGTGTCTATATGGTCATCGTGTCATGATGGACATAGTCTCTGGATGGTCAAGGTGTCAGGATGGTAACTGTTTCTGGATGGTCATGGTGTCCAGATGGTCCTAGTGTCTGGATGGTCATAGTGTTTTGATGGATACAGTGTATGGATCGTCATGGTGTTTGGTCATGGTGTCTGGATGGTCATAATGTCTCGATGGTAACAATTTATGGATGGTCACAGTGTCTGGTCATAGTGTCTGGAAGGTCCCAGTGTCTGGTCCCAGTGTCTGGGTCACGGTGTTGGGTCAAGGTGTCTGGGTCACGGTGTGTGGGTCACGGTGTGTGGTTCACGGTGTTTGGGTCTCGTTGTCTGTTTCCTTTGCCAGAAAATCACAACTGGTGGCAGGCTCATGGTTCCTAAGACATATGCAAATATCTGTAGACAGACTTAAACAATGATATTCATAAAATTATTTAAACATAATCATTCATAATATAATTTCAATAAAAATATATTTCAATAATTATTTATATAATAAAGAGACTAATCAACTGTACACATGATTTTAGATATATTAAACAGGATTTACATGTTTTAAAGAATTTATAGGATATGTGATCATTAAAATGTTATTAAAACAAAAGGAGTCCAATAATCTCCCCCTTTTTTATAATCCCAAATAATGTGATTGAGACATTTATTCTTAGTCAATGTGTCTCTTATTTAATATTCATAGATAATAAAAAGTTCTACCCAGTTTGGGATTATAAAAAAGAGAACTAAATTAAATAGAAAAGTAGATAGAGGTTTTAATATATCATTATTTAAAAAGTGTCATTATAAATATTAAGAAACAATAAATACATAAATAATCCCTCTCAAAATATAGTAGTCACTATTCTTCAGCACTAGCTTGTATTTGATTTTCCCTTGGCAACAACATCAGAAGACGAAGCCAGAGGAGAAGAGGTAGAAGTGGAATAAGGGAGTGAACCAGTGGATAGAGATGGTAAATGGAGTAATTTAAAATAGATGTGGGCATGATAGGTGCATGGGAAGATCAAGGAAATAGTTGATCATGCACATAGAACTGATCTGACACAGATCCTATAAGACATACATAGATGTAGATGTAAGGGAAGAGGATGAGAAGGTAGGAAACCAGATATCATGGGTGATGATACATGATCAATTGTGGTAGTACTCATCACATGAAGATAAGGCCCCAAAAGAATAATGAAGTACGTAATGATCTCTCCAACATACTTCATGGTTTTTTTAATGTTATCTTTTTATCCATAAAGATATCAAAAAAAAGATTGAAATCAATGAGATTTCATACTTGAGTTTGGAAATCTTGAGTAATAGGAGGGATTCTTTGATTCTCAATGTGGTACATGAAATGGTTGGTCCTATCATTCATAGAGAAGATCATATTTAAAAAAAATCCACCATCTAAGAAATTTATTTCGGAGTATTATTGAAAATAAAGGAGGGAAATCTAACCAAATCAATAACTATTTTATTATTATTGACAACTTCAGTTAAATATTCCTTGTCAAAGCCACTAAGCACATATTCAATTTCTTCTTTGGAAATTGTTCGGTGAATATCACTGTATAAAGAGGTTGAGGTGATTTTCTAAAAATACAGGAAGTTGTAACTGTTGATGTTAGGGATTTCGAATGATTCAGAACATTCTGAGGACAACCCTTATTTTCATAAGTCAACTTGTTAAGACCAATAACAAGTTCACACATCTCTTGAACAATCAACATTTTTTAGCTACATTGTCTACTAAGGATGTTTTATTAGGATTAATAAGTGAGGATAATTCTTATGGAATCTAACTAACAACATCCCCAATATGATAAGACATAGGTTCTAGTCTTGAGTTGATTAATCTTTTCATTTCATCAACCATACCTCTGAGTGTTTTTACTTCATCACTTAAATATTTTTTCTCCACATAGACCTCCAGAATATCAAGAAGAATATTTGGATGACTTTTTTATATGATATTTTTCAACAAGGAGCCAACATATCTACCAATTAATTTTGTTAAATGAGCCTATAAGGTATTCATGAGTTTTTAAAATCCAACTGATAGAGTATCTCAAAATTCTTTCATATCATCCATTTTCCCCATATTTTTAGGATTTTTTGATGGTCTAGGAATAGAATATTTGACATGATCAGGTTCCTTGGTAGATATAGATTCATGAGAAGATTCCAATTTCAATTGAATCAAAGTAGACATATCAATTCCTTTAACCGAGACTTCCTTGGAATCATTCACATCATAATAAATAGTAAATTTTTACAATATATCCATTGTTCATGGATCAAAATGATTAGGTACATGAAAAGGTTCTAGATTTAGGTGCTGCTTCCCCTTAGTAGGTGCATATTTCTAATGACTGAATTATTTATATGCTTGATCTACTTCTAAAATTTCAACCCTCAAATCCTCACCCATTTCTTTTCAGGACAACTAAAATGCTAGCTCCATTACCTATTCAGTAGATGGAATAATTCCAGGAATAGATCATTCCACTATGCGTTCCTCAAGTGAAACTACGTTCACAATTTAATGATCATCTTATATATTCTCTTTTACAATGTCCTGTTCGTTTTCCTTAGCATCACATTATTCTTCAGTAGTAGGTAGTTTTTCTAAATCAACATCATCTTCATAAACAATTATTTCCTTATCAATTAATTCATGAGGAGCACATTCACTGTCTTCCCCAACCACAACAGTTTCTCTCATTGTTGCAACAACCTCTTAATCATTTTCCTCATCAGAATATTCAACAATATCATCTGGTTCCAGATCAGGATTAAAAATATACTTAAGTATTAAAGAGTGTTCCACCGAATTATGCATTTCATAAACCCTGTTATAACTTCCAGCTAGGATTTTATCTATGCATTACAAATTAATTTCATTCTCTTTACTATAACTTTTGTGAGGCAGAATTCATAGTCCATTATTGATTCTTCATTCGGTTCAACCAACCCTTTTACCAGATTCATAGCTATGATTTGCTTTGAATAGAACATGGAGGTTGATGTGGAGGTTTTCATGACCGAATCACATAAATGGGGTGTAACATATTTTCACAAGTTGGTCATATGTCCATTTTTTCATGAGACATGTCAAAAATACATCCGGATACTTAAGTGTTGCAAAATCATATTATTTGGGGCAAATCAGATTAATCAAACTTAAACAGAACCCTGGTTTCACCATCGAGCTCAGCAGCTATGGCTCTTTGCTTTGTTTCATTTCTATTTAAACATCCCAACTCTTATTCCAATACTAATAACTCATATGTAGGGGGATATACTCAATATTAGTCCTTGAATATAATCTCATGAGGTATACCAAGGCATGCATCCCACAACATCAAGAAAAACATGCATATCTGGCCATTGATCTAGCTTCTCACAACATAACCATCTTCTGAATAAGAAAATAAATGAACATACTGATAAAATTGTGAAAATAATTTCAGATAAATATGATTATCCTTATTTTGGAACCATCAATCCATCCTTTCTATCTACATACTTTCAATACCAAATACAAAATTTGTTGAAGTGAATTATGGAATAACTTCTTTTCTGGTATCACAATTCTGTTTACTTGATTCAGATTCAAGGGACCTTCATGATCTAACTTCGGTTCTATTTTCATCTTATTCATTAAACTGCACTTTACAAGAGTTGATAAATATGGGTGTTTCATCATAGTAATTCAAGTAAAGTTCGAGAGATAGAGAAAATTCCAAAGGGTTTAGAGAGGTGTTACGGGTTGAGAGAAGAAATCTAGGGTGATGAAAGTGTGAAACATCTTAGGTATTTATTATATAGGTACACCGAGCTCCACAAAAACAAAAGCATGGGAAAGTAAAATAGCACAATAATTAATTACTGTGATACTAGTTATAATGTAAAAATAAAATAATTTTGTGACTTTACAGTGAGACTATATTCAAATTTCACAGTGAGACCATAATCGGAATTCATGGTGAGACTGTAACTGACTTTCATGGTGAGACAACAACTTGAATTCACAGTGATATTGTAACTAGATTTCATAGTTACACTGTAACAAGAATTCACAGGGAAAAATTATTTGTGTGATTTCTAAACTGTGTGACCATATTTTTTGATTCGGTATGTGCCGGACAGTAACAATGTGATCATAAACATGAAACAGTAAACTTTGAAACAATAGACTTACTACTTTTGATTTATCATTCCAAATTCTGGTATGATGTAATCTATTCTATCTTAATTTAATGGTTTGGTGAATATATAAATAAGGTGATAATCTTTTCCAATGAATTCCAAAGCGAGGACACATTTTTGATAATGATATCTCAAAAAGTGATGTCTTACAGCAATATGTGTTGTCATATAGTGTGAAACACGATTTCTTGAGATGTTAATAGCACATTTATTGTCATGATTTATATATACATGTCAGAATTGATATCTATAATCTATTAATGTGTGTTTCATAAAAAAAAATGTGCACATCACCTACAAACAATGATTTATTCAACATCTACACTTGATAATGCAGTCGAGTTTTGTTTCTTACTACACCAGGATACTACTGACTTGCCTAAAATGTGATATGTTCCGGAGTTGTTTTTTCTATCTAAATTACAACCACTAATGTCTGAATCAAAATAACTCACTAACTCAAAATATTCTCCTCTGAGATAGAAAAACTCTAGATTGGGTGCATGCTTGAGCTATTTGAAGATTCTATTGACAACAATTAAATGAGATTCCATAGGATTTTCTTAAAAATGAGCACACATACAGACACTAAACATAATGCTAGGCCAGCAAGAAGCTCCGTAGAGTATGCTTCCAATAATTCATCTGTACGTTTTTTAATCAATAGATTTTCCAATTTCATCATGATCCAAATTACAAGTAGTACTCATTGGATTGTCACAACTTTAAGTTCTATCCCAACCAAAACATGATAGATGATCTCTAGAATATTTACAACGATTTAAAATAATAACATTATTATTATGAAAGATTTAATATCCATGAATTAATTTATGGTCACCCATTAAACTAATTTCAAATTCTTTTGGTATTATTTTAGAAAATTTAATACATAATAAATTTTTTGAAGATCCCATGATAATGTTATCTAAATAAATTTTAACTACTAAAATATCATTGTAAATTAGTTATATAAAAAGGTTGGGATCATACATTCATTTTGAATAATCATTGGAAATAAGGAACGTACATAATATATCATACCATGCTCTTGGATCTTGTTTTAAACTGTATAAATATTTTGATAATTTAAAAATATGGTTTGGAAAATGCGGGTTTGTAAAACCTGTGGTTTCTCCACAAAGGCATCCTCAACTATATACCAATTTTGGAATTCACATTTGACATCAATTGGATATAGTTTGAAATTCAGATGTCCAGCATAGGCATGCACAATTTGGTTGTATTTACGTCTAGCTACCGGTGCATAGGTCTCCTCAAAGACCATTCCTTCTTCTGGACTATATCTTGGGTAAACCAATCTAGCCTTGTTTCTATCTATATTAACTACTTCATCTACCTTATTAATAAACACATTTTAGTTCCTATAGTGAAGTTGTCTTTGGTTCTATCAATATGTTTCCAATCATTGATCTTTTCAAATAGATTACGTTCTTCTTCCATAGCCATCACCCAAAATTCATCATTAATAACATCATTAATGTTTTTTATGTTCAATTTGTGATAAGAAGACGTGGTTGTAACATCCCGAGTCCGGAGCCACTCCACTGGGGCCCCGTACCTGGGTCGCCACATGACCTCAAGCGCGTTTCCCCGAACACCAGAGGCTGCCGAATAGCAGCGAGGGACTAGGTGAGTCGGTGGGGAAACTATTCCCTCATTTGCTAAGGTACACAAGGTAAGAAAACAACAATAAACAACGGAAGCATTAACAACATGCATAACAGCAGAAACCAAACATCAGAAGCAATGTAGATATATAACTATGATGACAAATATGTAGCAGGTACAAGTATATAAGGAAAATAGAAAACACAAAAACGTGCTGTAATAAAGATGAAACCAAGTGCAAAAGTATAAAAAAGAAATCTCCTCAGCATCGCGAGCCACGGCTCGGTCCCATGCTCCCCAACTCCTGGTTCAATCACGATCCTGAAGTAGAAGGGCGCTTGCCCTTATCTATACATGTAGCAACATAGTCTGCTTGGGCCCAAAAGCATGGCCCATACAGTGTCTGAGATACAATCCAAGTAGGAAACCACCCAAAGATCTGTGCCTAACAGTCAATGAATACCTGGCAGTACAAAAACAAGAAGCAGTAAACAGAAAACCACAACAGCTAAATTCCACAGTTCTAACAAGCATATAACACAAGTAAGCAGCCAGCAACAAAAGTAAATAGGTAACCCTATGGGTAGCTCTCACAGTCTAACCCCTTTGGTTCAACCTCTAATTACTAGCAACCCTCAGGGAGGCACACACAGTCTCACCCCTTTGGTTCAGCTAAGTAATTAAGAAGACTCTCTGGGGAAGCACTCACCGTCAATTCCCCCTATAGTCTCGTATCGTGCTAAAGGATCTCTGGGGAAGTACTCAACGTCAATTCCCCAACATCCTGTGTTGTAATTAAAAGACTCTCTAAAGAATCCCTTCCGTAAATTCTCCACTTGGTCTCACATCGTGATTTAAAAGACACTATGAAGAAGACCTTCCGTCAATTCTCCATTTGGTATGCTACTCTAGGTTCTCACCGTCCTGAGTAACTAAAAATGCTCAGCGCGTGTGTATCATCCATGTAAACCTCAAGAAAAACTAGGATATCAACTAAGTCTCCACAGTAAAATAAAACAGCAGTTCCACTATCCTACGACTAGGCATGGAAACGGGAAAATTCCAAACAGGCAGAACAAGCATGGAAAAGCAAACTGAGTATAAACAAAATACTCTAATCACAAGAAATAACCTCTACTAAAGCAATCAAGCAAAGCAGGCAAGCAGCAAGGGAAAACAGGAATCACGCAATACCCCGTTCAATGATATTGGTGGAATTTTCACATAATATTCATCAACTTTCAACCGAAAGGCACAAAACACCTACCTAGACCCGAGGATATCAATATACGTGAACTTCGGCGATAGATTCCCCTTAGAATGACGTAGATCTGAGAAAATGCACAAAACGTTCATCCCACGATAACAAGGAAATGAGGAGGAATCTCGAAACAAGGCTAATGCAGAATGAAGAACTCACCGCTGCGCTTCCAACGCAACTGACCATGCTCAAATTGGAGACCAGATGGCGAGGTAGTCGTCCGTCGAATATCCGGTCGTACGGGTCACTTCGGACGGCCAAAAATTCGAGATGAAGGTGAATATGAGGGTTAGACGTGACCTCGGTCCGTTTCCTGAAAAAAAAATGTATACGGTGTGTACTTTTAGATTACACGGCGTGTACTTCAAATTTTTCTGTACTCCGCAATAATCGACCTCCACCTCAGCCTTACACACCATGTGTGTGGCCCGGGCACAACCATTACACGACTTCGAGCAGGAACAGAGTACACGTCGTCTACCCCGAAAGTACATGGCGTGTACTTCTGAAATTTCTAGAAAAATTATTTTTTTTCTCAAAAACTCCAGAAAAAGGAAAAAATGCCTGAAAAGAGATCCGGGTTATTACAAACTTCCCCCCTTAAAGAAATTCATCCCTGAATTTCCCTAACGAGGCAGAGAAGGAGAAACCCCAAACAGCTCCGGCCACTGCGATCGAACATGGACCTCCCTCTCCCAGGTCTCGTCCTGTACTCGTCCTTGCTACAATAACACTCATACAAGAGGAACAAACCGCCCACAGAGAACCTTCATTCTACGATCGACAATCCGGATAGGATGTTCCTCGAATGACGCATCCCCTTCATGCTCGACTTCCTTGGGCTGAAAGATGTGAGACGGGTATGAAAAGTACTGTTGGAGCTGAGAGACGTGGAAGACGTCGTGCATGGCCCGATACGTTTGAGGTAGCTGCAACCGATAGGCAACTGGCCCCACTCTCTCCAAGACCTTAATTGGCCCAAAGTACCATGGTGAAATCTTACCCTGTCTCCGAATCCTTTTGTGTCCCAACCTCGGTGCGACACGTAGGATGACCTGATCACCGACCTCGAATTCTAGAGGTCGTCTTCCCTGATCAGCAAAATACTTCTACCGAGAATGCGTTGTAGCCATTCTCTTCCGAATCAGCTCTATCTACTTTGAAGTCTCCTGAACAAGATGAGGTCCCAGCAAAGCTGCCTCTCCTGCCACCAACCACCATAAGGGTGATCGGGATGGCCTACCATACAAAGCCTCAAATGGAGCCATCTGGATGGTTTCCTGGAAACCGTTGTTGTAGGCGGACTCCACTAGAGGAATATGCTTCTCCCAAGAACCGCCAAAGTCAAGGATGCAATCTTGGAGCATATCCTCAAGCACCTAGATCATGCACCCGGACTGGCCCTCAGTCTGGGGATGGTATGTTGTACTCAGATGTACCTGTGTACCCAAGGCCTTCTGAAGTCCCTGCCAGAACAGAGAGGTGAAGCGCACATCTCTGTCTGAAACAATTGAGCGTGGAAATCCATGAAGACAAATGACATCTCTGATGTAATGTCGTCCCATATCATCGACAATGAAGGTCTCCTTGATCGGCAAGAAGTGAGCAACCTTCGTAAGTTTGTCGATAACAACCAAAAAAACATCGTTTCCCCAAGGTGTCCAAGGAAACCCAGTCATGAAGTCCATCTCAAAATCCATCCACCTCCACTCTGGAATGGGTAATTGCTGTAAAAGCCCCACTGGTCGCTGATGCTCTACATTCACTTACTGACAAGTAGAACATCTCTAGACAAAACCAGAAACATCCTTCTTCATACCCAGCCACTAGTACTCGAGATGAAGATCCCGATATGTCTTGGTGACGCCAGGATGAACTGCCCAAAATGAGGAACGGAAATCCCACATCAGCTCCTCGCGCATGTCTTCTGGCTCCCATACGCATCCCTGGAAACGCAGGATCTCATCCTCGCCCACTATCCATCCAGGAAGAGGTTCCCATCCTGACACACTCTCCCACAGGACTATGCCTTCTGATTCTGATAGCTGCCTCATCCATAACCGATCAAGTAGCATGGAGGTAGCAGCTACAGAAGATAGAAAAGTATGTCCCCGTCTGTCGTGCACCTCCAGATGCATCTCAGAGGACATAGCCATCAGCTGCCACTCAGTACTGGCCTCATAAACTGCCTGAATTTGAGTTCTCCTGCTCAATGCATCAGCCACGTCGTTTCCCTTTCCCGGCGTATAGGTAAGCTCGAAATCAAAAGACTGAAGATACTCGACCCACCTGCGCTGCCTCAGATTCAAGTCACGCTGACTGAAAATATAACTGAGACTCTTGTGGTCATTGAAGACCACAATGTGATCTCCCATAAGATGGTGTCTCCTACAACGGAAGGCATGAACAACAACTACCAACTCCAGATCGTGTGTAGGGTAATTCCTCTCATGTGGCCTCAACTGCCGGGACCCGTACACAATGACTCCATCTCCCGGCTTAAGCATAGCTCCCAGCCCGATACCCAAAGCATCACAGTAAATAATGTAGCTCTTGCCTAGATCTGGAATGACTAGTATCGGTACTGACGTCAACTTCCCATTCAGCTCCTGAAAGGCCGACTCACAAGAATTTGACCATAAGAACTTCTCCCCCTTCTTGATAAGACCTGTCAAAGGTGCTTCTAGACGAGAAAAGTCCCGAATGAAGCGTCTATAGTATCCAGCCCGCCCTAGGAAACTCCCTAACTCAAAGATGTTCTTTGGACACTCCCAAGAAACTACAGCTCTCACTTTCTCTGGGCCCACTAATACTCTTTCCTCTGAGATGACGCAACCCAAGAAGTGAATCCGGTCCATTTAGAAGTGGCACTTCGATAGTTTAGAATAAAGCCGATGCTCTCTTAGTGTAGTAAGAACGATCTCAAGATGTGTGGCATGGTCGTGTCGAGTGTGAGAGTAAACCAAGATATCGTCCACGAAGACCACGACGAAAGAATCCATGTAAGGATGGAACACTCGGTTCATCAGCACCATGAAAACTGCAGGTTCGTTCGTGAGACCGAACAACATGACTGTGTACTCATAAAGTCCGTACCTGCTCCTAAAGGCTGTCAGAGGTATATCTGATGGTCTAACGTGCAACTAATGAAAACCGGACCTCAAGTCGATCTTCGAGAACACCCGGGCTCCTTGAAGCTGATCGAAAAGGTCATCAATCCGCGGTAAGGGATATCGGTTCTTGACTGTCAACTGGTTAAGCTTCCGATAATACACAAAAATCCGAAGGGTACAGTCTGCCTTCTTCGCAAACAGAATAGGAGAATCCCAAGGAGAAGTACTGGGTCGGATGAAACCCTTAGCCTGTAGCTCCTCCAACTGCTTCTTGAGCTCCTGCAACTCAGGTGTGGCCATCCTATAGGAAGTAATGGACACCGGTTCCGCTCCTGGCACGAGCTCAAAAGAAAAGTCCACCTCACGCTCCAGAGGCAAACCTGAAAAGCCCTCTAGAAAGGCATCCCTGAAGAGATCCACCTGTTGAGGAAAGTCCAACTGTGGAGTCCCCGGGTCATCTAGATAAAGACTAGCAATCTGGGCTGTCACCCCTCCTAGCCCAAGATGCTCGATTCCCACCTGACTCACCCTAACGTCCCATTCGCCTCTATGAAGGAAAGATTCACCTTCTGTTGAAATGAAACTAACTCTTTGGCGATAGCAGTCGACGACTGACTGAAAGGGAATCAACCAATCCATGCCAAGGATGACATCATAGCCTATCATATCTAGGATATAGAGATCCCATATGAAGAGATACCCTTCAACCTTGAAGGGTCACACTCTACACTGACGTACTCTAGATGTCCTCATTCCCAAAGGTGTGTCTAGTGTCAACGAGTCGGCAGAAGAAAAGATGCAGAGTCCATGGCTCTCCACAATGGAAATAGAGATAAACTATCCGTAGCACCAGTATTGAAAAGGTATGAAGATAAAACTGAGGCTACTAAAACCATACCTCGAACAGTAGAAGGGTCGGGATCCTGATCATGATAATTCTCCTCCATAACGAATGAATGGCCTGAACTGCGGCCCAACGCCCCTGACAAACCACTATGAACTGAACCTCCCTACTGGTGCTGAGGGACTGGTGGCTGACCGCCACAGCCTCAACCTCCAACTCGGCCCGAACGGCCGGAAGAACTCTAGTTCCCTGACTGGTGAGAGACTGGTGGGGCTGCTCCTGAACGAGGAGTCATGGAAGAACCCCGGTCACCAGCTACTTGTGGGAAACCCTGGAAGAAACGTTGAAGGTGACCCAACTTTCCACAAGATCATCACTCCACGAGGACTCTCCATCACTTCGGTCTCGTGTGCCCCGTCCGACCACACTGGTAGAATGTCACCTGGCTACCTGATGATGCGTCTCGCTTCCTCGAATCACCACGCGTAGGCTCCCTATGGTACATCTTGCTGTCATCTGATGGAAATCTAGCTCTGGAAGCAGAACCACCCTGACTCGCAGCTCTAGAGTCTGCCCGATTGTGCTCCGCAATCAACGCCTGGTTGACGATGGAGGTAATGGAATTCAGCTGGATGATGTTCACCAGTGAGAGAATCTCCCGCCCGAGTCCATCCTAAAACTTCCTCACCAAGATCACCCCACTCCTATCCCGAAGGGGTGTAAAACACTGCAGATCATTGAAATAAGAGGAATACTCCATGACAGATAGATTACCCTACTCCAAGGTCATGAACTCCTGGGCTCCATCGGACCTCAGGGTCTTAGGGTAGGAGTAGTCGTAAAACACACGCTGGAACTCCTCCCATGTCATAGCCTGCTGCTAACCCACCTGTGGGATCACATCCCACCAACTCTTGGCGGAGTCTCGGAGCATGTAGGTGGAGAGCTTGACCCGCCTCTTTGGAGGAATCTCCAGATGCTCGAATATAGTCAGCATGGCTTCCAGCCACAACTCTGCAGCCTGAGGTCCTCCCTCCCCTGAGAACGTGGGAGGATGCTGCTGCTGGAAAACCCGCATCAAGTCTTCCATAGACGTGGAAGATGGCGGTGCTCCCAGGAAGGCTGACATCATCCTCATGAAACCTTCCCTGAACTGCACATCAACGCCTGCAACTGGTACAACAACCGGTTCCAAGGCTGGCTCAGCTGGGGGATCGACAACAATTCCTTGATCAGCCATGTCTGGCGTCTGATCACTGCATGATGATAGATGTATGACCGGAGGACGTCTCGGAGGCATAGATCTGAAAGATCAAAAGAACACCTTGGATTAGGAATACAAGGACTGAGAACACACGAGTACAAAAAGGGAATAGGGGAAGAAAAACACACAGGATTGCAAAACACGACTACATGGCATGTATAAAACTAAACAGCGTGTCTTTTGAAACCACTGACATGGGCATGCAGTCCTCCCCTACAAGTTGTGTACACTAAAAACTGCACAGCGTGTTGTCCCCCACACATGGTGTGTACTTGAAGACAAATCCCCTTCCCGAGTATCCTTACATGGCTAACACACACTGTCCTACTCGACCCGAGACTACAGAGCGTGTTCGAAACAAACACTTTGTGTACTAGACAAGGCTCTGGTGGTCTGTGTTTTTGAGTACACGGCTTTCTACATGGATAGACCTTACACGGCATGCTCCAAACAAGCACGATGTGCATAGGCGATGGAAACACCATCTCGTGATGTTCATGACACGGCCGGGTGCATGGGCAATACTACACAGTGTGTTCCGAACAAACACGGTGTCTGGAAAAGAAGGTCACGCCGACCCGTGTTGTTCATGACACGGACCGGTACCTGGACAGAACTACACGGCGTGTGCCCTACGGACACGACGCGTTCTACCCGAGCTTCCCCATCCCGTGTTGTTAGTGACACGGCCGGGTACACGGATCCGAACTCACACGGTGTTTCCCCGAACGCTAGAGGCTACAGACTAGCAGCGAGGGCCTATGTGAGTCGGTGGGGAAACTATGCCCACATTCGTTAAGGTAAAGAAGGTAAGAAAACAACGATAAACAACGGAAGCAGTAACAACATGCCTAACAATAGAAACCATACAGCGGAAGCATTGTAGATATATAACTATGATGACAAAGATGCAGTAGGTAGAAGTATCTAAGGAAAACAGAAAACACAAAAACGTGATGAAATACAACTGAAACCAAGTGCAAAAGAAAAACAAAGTTTGCTCCTCAGCATCGCGAGCCAAGGTTCGGTCCCATGCTCCCCAGCTCCCGGTGCAATCAAGATCCCGAAGTAGAAGGGTGCTTTCCCTTATCTATTCCTGCAGCAACATATTATGCTTGGGCCCAAAATCATGGCCCAAACAGGGTGTGAGATTCAATCCCAGTAGGTAACCCCCCAAAGATCTGTGCCTAACAGTCAATGAATACATGGCAGTACTAAAACAAGAAGCAGTAAACAGAAAAGCACAACAGCTACATTCCACAGTTCTAACAAGCACAGCACACAAGTAAGCAGTTAGCAACAAAAGTAAACAGGTAACCCTCTGGGTAGCTCTCACAGTCTAACCCCTATGGTTCAACCTCTAAGTACTAGCAACCCTCTGGGAGGCACACACAGTCTCACCCATCAGGTTCAACTACGTAATTGTGCAGACTCTTTGGGGAAGCACTCACCGTCAATTCCCCCTATAGTCTTGTATCGTGCTAAAGGCTCTCTAGGGATGCACTCAATGTCAAATCACTCTATAGCCTGCGTCGTAATTAAAATACTCTCTGGAGAATCCAATCCATCAATTCTTCACTTAGTCTCGCATTGTGATTTAAAAGACACTCTAGAGTATCCCTTCCATCAATTCTCCCTTTGGTCTGCTACTCTTGGTTCTCACAGTCCTGAGTAACTAAACATGCTCAGCGCGTGTGTATCATCCATGTAAACCACAAGAACTAATTGGTTATCAAATATGGCTCCACAGTAAAATAATACAACAGTTCCACTATCCTATGACTAGGCATCAAAACTGTAAAACGCCAAACAGGAAGAACAAGCATTGAAAAGAAAACTGAGCACAAAAAAAATACTCTAATCACAAGAAATAACCTCTACTAAAGCAATCAAGCAAAGTAGGAACGTAGAAAGGTAAAAATAGGATACACACAGTACCCCTATCAAGGGTATTTGTGGAATTTGCACATAATATTCATCAAATTTCAACCTAATGGCACAAACCACCTACCTCGATCCAAGGATATCGATATACGTGAACCTTGGCGACATATTCCCCTTAGAACGACGTAGATCTGAGAAAACGCACAAAACATTCATCCCACGATAACTTGGAAATAAGCAGGAATCAAGATACAAGACTAAAGCAAAAGTAATAACTCACCACTGCACTTCCAACGCAACTGACTGTGCTCGAATCAGAGAACAGACGGTGAGGCGGTCATCCGTCAATGATCCGGCCATACGGGTCACTTTGGATTGCCGAAAACTGGATAAGAATGTGAATATGAGGGTTAGACGTGACCCCAGTCCGTTTCATGAAAAAAAAGTACACTGCCTGTAATTTTAGAGTACACGGCGTGTACTTCTAATTTTTCCGTACTCCAAAATAAATGGCCTCCACCTCAGCCTTACACACTGTGTGTGTGGGCCAGACATGGCCAGCACATGGCTTCGAGTCGGAACAGAGTACACGGCGTGTTCCCAGAAAGTACACTGCGTGTACTTCTGAAATTTCCAGAAAATTCATTTTTTTTTCAAAAACTCCAGAAAAAGGAAAACATACCTAAAAAGAGGTCCGGGTTCTTACATTGATGTTCATCATGATTTCTAGGATAATCTCATTTTTTTAGTTCCATTATTTATTTCTCCTATAGCATCATCTAAATGATGGATCTTATTAGTTCTAACATCTCTAGAGAAATAAGGATTTTTGATTTCATATTATTCAATTGGTTCAGGTTCATTGTGATCATAATATAATGAATTTCAGGAACTGGAATTTTTCACATATTCCATAACATGATGGTTAGAGGAATTTGAATTAATGTCCATATTTGATGCATCATCTTCCTTGTTCGGTAGAGTGGTTTTAGGATCATGTGGATCTGTTTCATCAAATTTGACATGGGAATATTCTTCCACACATTTAGTTCATTTATTAAACACTCTATAGTCTTTATAGGATATTGAATATCCTAAAAATATTCCTTCATCACTCGTGGATGGAAATTTTTCAAGAGATTCCATAGTAATGAGGGTATAGACTTTGCAACAAATAATATTGAAGTAGCTAACTCTAGGTTTTCAATTGTTCCACAACCCTTATGGAATAATTTTATGAATATGTCTAATAAACACTCTAATGATAATATACCATTCTCTATATATAGCTTCGGCCCAAAAATAAATAGGGTTGTCATATTCATTAATCATGGTTCTAGTAATCTGTTGTCATGTTCTATTTATTCATTTTACAACTCCATTATGTTAATGTGTTCTAGGGGATGAGAATTTATGACTTTTTCCATTTTGTGAGAAAAAGGATTCAAACTCTTGATTTTCAAACACATGTCCATGATCACTACTTATGGATTTAATTCAATGTTCACTTATATTTTTTATATCTTTTGTATACTTGGTAAAATGAGGCAGGCTGCAATTTTGTTAGCCAAAAAGAAAGTCCATGTATATTTAGAAAAGTCATCTCACAGAACATAAAAATAGTTCGTAACAATTAATATAGAAACTCTATATGGTCCAAAAAAATACATGTGAACCAATTTGAGAGGTTGATAAGTTGACACTTCATTCTTTGGTTTGAAGTAAATTTTGTTTTTCTTGTCTTTTTGCAATGATTACACAGTTTATCGTTTACAAACTGAAGATTCGGTGGGTCTTTGACTAAAATTTTTATAGTTAACCATATAATGAAGAAAATATTACAGTGTCCTAGTATCCCATTCCAAATCCAAGATTCATTGGGATATACCCTTATACATGAATCATTTTGTGAAAATAAAGATTCTATGTTAATAGAGTATACATTTACATTTCATAATGTAGAAAAAAGTAAGTCATTTTTAAATATAAAATTATTGCAGGAATCATTTTCAAATTTTACATGAAATCCAGTATCACCTAGTTTTGAAATAATAAGATGATTATATTTCAATACATCAATAATATGTATGTTGGAAATTTAAACTGAGTTAGATTTACTGATTTAGCCGAGACCAATACTCATTATATTGGAATTATCACCAATGGTGACATGTCCTCCATCAATTTTTATAAATATATTGAAGCGTGAGTAGTCTCCTTTAATGGGTCTTGAACAACCACTTTCTATGTGCCACAAGCTTTTGTGTGATGTCTTTTAGCATCATTCCTAAAAAATGGTTAGATAAAAATAAATTTTGGTACACATACTTGTTTGGGTCTAGTAATATTAGTGACTAGTGCCTTAGAATCCCATATCTAACTCATAGGTTTCTTATAATAATTATGTAATATACTTGAGAAATAAACACTATTTGGTCTAGAAAATCTTGAAACTATATAGAGTGTAACAATACATGAACTATCTGAATGTTTTCCTGAACTGGGAGTAAAACTATATGTCCTATGTTTAGAAACAAAGTTAGTTCCTCCAAAATTTATATTACCATGTTGATAGCCAATTCCAATAGTATATTTAGATGAAATCAATTTTCCTAGAATCTTTACCAATTAATCTTTACCATTAGATATCCTTTAATTATCCTTTTTCAAATGCTTATTATATAGTTTTTGTTAACTGATTTCATTGATTATTTGATCATTTTTCTCCATTTCTACATTTAGTTTAGTTTTAATAGTTGAGGTAAGTGCATGATGTTTCTCTAAGGACATTTATATATATTTTATTTCATTGTATTTCAATTCAATCAAGAAATAGTACTCAAAACATTTATTCATTATAAATGTTTTTTGAGTCACTCTAATATCCATAATAATACGAATTGTTTACCAGAGATTCTAGTGTCACGTAAAATGTGTTTTTCATATAATAAATATTTGTGTTGTTAGCTAGTTCATTATTTAAAGATTCTTGGGTCACATGAACTATCCTTATAAGCACTCCATGTTGCATTCATTACCTTTTTATACTTTATATTGTTTTCCTCATATTTATTTTTTACATGATCATGGGATAATCAACCTTGATTTGTTTCTTTGTCTTACATTCATAGTAGAAAATCTCAGAAGAATTGTGACTTCCTTTCTAATATTTTTTCTAACATCCATTTAGATCATATCATTCCACAAATATAGTATTTCTAAAAAAGTCTTCTTCTTGTAAAATCTTGTAGAACATTCTCCCTAATTGATCCATCTCCTCATCACCGTCAAGTGATAATGGTTTACTATGGGAAATTTCTATAGAGACAACCAATTACCATTTCACTTATTGTTTTGAGGTGGGGGTATTGAACACAAGTGATTTTATTTTGGGTTCATCATCCTCATCCTTACTGACATTCATCTCCTCTTTATACTTCATTAGTTTTCTAATCAATTATTTTATAGGTAGAATGTTGATGTCAGATGACTCTCAAATAGAGACTGAGGTTCCTCTCTATCTTTCAGGTAGGCACTTGAGATTCCCCAAGAGCTGTTCTTTTGTACTGACGTCTATTCCAAGAGAAATAATTGTGTTTTAAATTTTATTTAATCGATGATATATGATATAAATAGGCACTTATGGTTTCATTTTGATATTATCATATTTAATAGCATATGTATTAAGTGTTATTTCTTTCACAGTAGATGTTATTTCATTTTAAACAGACAAGGTATCCCAAATATCATGGGTCGTTTTACATGTGGAGATTCTATTAAATTCCACATCTCTTAAGGAGAAATATAAATCATTCATGTAATTGTAATTGTTATTGTAGGAAATCATGGTAGGGTAATCCCCTCTGATTCATTCAATAGAATGAATATTATATTCATCCATAATTTAATACTAGATTTCTAAACTCATACTTTCTAAATTCATTTTCATCTTCATTTTCCATTTAGATGAATTGGTTCCCATAATGAATGGTTGTTTTTTTCTCTAGAACCTTCGAGTCTATTATCGATAATAGAGAAATAATTTGATAGAGATATAAATTTAGAATTAACATAAATTTATAGATCATTAATGTACAACTACAATCAATGTTGAATATGGTCAAAAATAGAGTCTTAATAAATAAACCATTGATATAAAATTTTGGTCCAATTAGAGTACTCTATAGTGGGTGGGGTGAGTTGTGTATCTATAACTATTTCCTTTTAAAAATTATTCATCAAAATTTTCCCCAATAAATTAAAATAATTCCCAGTAAATCTATGTAACACATTTATGAAAGTTTGACTATTTGATTGACTTCTCAAAAGATTGATTAATTCTTAATTATATTAATATAAGATAATAAAATTACTTTTGAAGCTAATATAATATGAAAATTACTTATATCTTCTTTCCATGATTAACTATCAAAGTAAATTTAGTGATTTTTGACTTATATAGTAAAATAGAGAAAACTAAATTAATCGTCACAGTGGATATATAATAAGAGGTTTAGTCTCAAGATGAGATCTAATCCACACCACTTGGTGAGTACCTACAACCATGAAATTTATATAAATAATAATGATCCACACCCAAAATTGGGGCCAATAACAATACAAAATACAGTCTAGGTCACATTACCTCTTCCACTTTTCTTTGTGGGTATGAACTAATAGGTCACACAGGGACCTCTTACACACTTATATGTGCGAATACACAAGTGGAAAAAGATGTATGAAAAATGATATCTTCTATCCTTCAATTTAATGTTAGAGACGATGCATTTTTTTAAATAGACATACAGACACAACTAAAAAGATAAAAATATTTCACAACATGGAAAAAATGATGAGATAAGGTTAGAAGTTATCTCTATTAGTCTATGCAGCTCTGGGATTCTCAAATTATTCAGATGCCTAAATTGAGTCCTCCTGCGGAAATTCATGTATCGCAAGTCAGCTAGATCTAGATTGTGTTCTTTTTGGAGGTAATGGTGTGAAAATTTTATCAACTTTGTATTTTAGTATGCTTCATGTTTTCATGAATAGTGTCATAATTACTTTGTAAGTTCTTATTTCATGAATTCCTATGCTTCTTCGTTATCGCACAAACACTTGTTTTTCTACTGTCACTATTGTTGAATTATTTTCTTCTAGCCATGATGTTCTTTTTATTCATAGAATGAATGTGTTGGAGTTGAAATGATGCATGTATTCTACTCCTTAAACATTTTACTTCTAGGTAAAATGTATATAAATAAATATTAATTATTTTAGTGAATTTAAAATCATCAAATATTAAAATTAGATATTAAATTGAAAAACAATAAAATATATTAATAAAAAATTCCATATTCTGTCTTGAAATGGTGTCTTCATGAAATGGTGTCTCCCTGAAATAGTCTCTCGCTATTAGTCTTTGTGTGGTGAGACAGATATGAAGGGATAGTTTTATAGAGATCATGTACCAATTGCATAAATGATGTGTTTGGTCATAATGTCTGGATGGTCACGGTGTCTGGATGGTCACAGTGTCTGAATGGTCCCGATGTCTGGATGGTCACATTGTCTAGATTGTCATGGTGTCTGGATGGTCACGATGTCTGGATGGTCATGGTGACTAGAAGGCCATGGTGTCTAGTCATGGTGTTTGAATGGTCATGATGTCTCGCTGGTCATAGTTTCAAGGTGGTCACAGGGTCTAGATGGTCATGGAGTCCGGTCACGGTGTCTGGATGGTCAAGATGTCTGGTCATGTTGTATGTGTCAAGGTGTCAGGGTCAAAGTGTTTGGGTCACAATATCTGGGTAATAGTGTCTAGGTCAAGGTGTCTGGGTCCTTTTCCAGAAAAACACATCTGATGGAAGAATCATGGTTTCTCAAACATAGTTAAATATCTATACACAAACAAAAACAGTGATATTCATAGAATGAATTAATCATAATAATTCATATTATAATTTCATTAACAGTATTTTTCAATAATTAATTAAGGGTTAATGAGACTAATCATATATACATATTATTTTAGATAGATTTAACATGATTAACAAAATTTACAGAATTTATAGGATTTGTGATCATTAAAAAATGATAAGCACATGAGGAGTCCAACATTAATTACTAAAAATTAATAAAGTGATATTATTATAAATTTATGTCATGTATCTCACAATTGACTGAACTATATTGTCGGAATGGTTTATGTCTGTGGGTATAATACCCATAATATTATTAGAATCAAACTCTAAGGGTTTGTCTCCAACTGGTTTGACTCATGAGACCTGTCGATGCAACAAGGGTCTAAAGTGGTCTCCTCTGATAAAATAATGTCTAAATCATTCATTATATATAGATTTAATTCAAGTACAATTTTTATTCTCGATATATGTGTAGTGTAGAGGATACAGGTACATTAATATTTCCATAGTTAAAGAAACATTCCAAATAAACACAGTCTGTCAAAGGGTAAACAGCTTAAGAAAATCCTCATGTCTATTAAAACAGAATTTGTATATATAATATATTTAAAATTTAGAATGATAAGTGATATCAAATGTGCAGTAGATACACCACATAAGAAATATTAAAAGTGAGATGAGAAACCCCAATCCTTTTACCCGAAAGAGTTCCTTGACAGATTATAATAACCTGAATAATTTGATTTAGACACATTAATTAATAATTCCATAACTCCCACAACATTTAATTTAATTATTATTAATTCATTTCATTTTTTATCGGTTCAATGGTTAAATTTTATAATTTTGGATGCTTTTTTATCCTCAGTTTTCATGATTAGCTTACTTGTATTAATGAATGGAAGTTCATTTGTAATGTGTTCAAGCATCCAGAATTGATAATATATATTATTATTGACATTGAATGAAATATAAATAAAATTATGATGATTTTGGTTTAAAATCATAAGTATTAATTATTTATTAATGATGATGATAAATTTTAGATTTACATGGTGGTATTTTAAATAATGAACTTGTTTTGTATAATTATTTTATATTATGAGAGTGTATGGACTCTAGAACATTAAATAAGATGAAATAAATATATTCTGATCTGGTTAATCCGTAAAAATGGTTTCAATACTATAATAGAATATGGTAATGAAAACTAATATCCCATCGTCCTTGAATGTGATAAATTAACATATCTCAGACGATGTTTTAATTTTATGTATAAGGGGAGAGGGAAAGAGAGATGGTGATGAAATTTTCCATTTGAATAATATAATTCTAGTTTATGTAAGTTAATATAATTATCATGTAATTTGGATTTTGGGATATGGGTAATGAATATGAAAATAAAGGAACTCGAAATAAAAGTAAAATTGAGAAACCTCTAACAAAAATTTGGCATCCTAACGGCGTACCATAAAATTTTATAAAATTGTTTGATATGATAATGGGGGTATCTCCTCACAGTAAAATAATATGGATATAAAGGGGAATCTGGAATGAAATATCCAAAAAATAATACAATTGAATATGAAATAGAAAACATAAAATGAAAGAATTAAGAAAAGAGAATGTTGGTAGATTCTGTTACCATGAATGTGTAATTCCCAAAACATGATGGTTGGGAACATGGGAGCTTGATGACAGATTGGGTGGATTCCTAGGAAGGTCAAAATATCATTGAATCTACGATTTGGGATTTTTAATTAATTGAAACTAATGGATGTGTGGGTATTTATAGTTAATAAGATGGAATTTTAAATTAATTTAAAGGGACAACTTAATAGTGGTTTTTTGAAAAACGATGGGCTAGACCATGGTATTTTATAATGGTTTTAGCCACTTGGGACAACTAATGTATTATTTTACAATACACTAGTATAAAATAATTTTATATTATTTATTACATCATTATGATGTCATCAAACTACCAAAACCTCAAAACTGTATATAAATTATTCACAAATATTCATGTATTTTAGAATATTCCAAAAAATTCAGCCTAAACTTTTTTAAAGAAGAAGAATTCAAAATTGAACAACATTTTTAAAAAATAATTTCAAAAATATTTTTAATTTAATTTTTTAATAAATCATAATTTATTCAAAAATAACAATATTAAAACAATAACTCAATTTTTAATATCATGAAAAATTAATCAGCATCTATTTACATTATAAAAATAAGAAAATAATATAATAATATGGTATAATATTCCTAAGTTTCATATTATAATTCAAGTTACAATTAATAAGGGCATGCTAATATTCAGAAAAACAAGTTGGTTCTATCAGACCCCATATAACATACTGGTCATAAGAAAAGATGACCATTTTTGGAAACAAAATACATATAAGTGGCAAATTTATTTTTAATGGATAGGTTATAACATTATTCAATAATGTTTTATTTCAAAAAGACTTATTTCATCATTCAATATAGGCTATCTAATGAATATAATGTATTTACGAATAACATTCCATAATCAATTTGGGTCGTTACATTATTCCTTCCTTTGGAAATTTTGTCCATGAAATTTTATGTATAAATCCCACTAAAAATATGTGGGTGGTTATTCTTCATAACATCCTGAAGTTACAATGTTTTATCCACCACCTTATGGTTCCTAACAAGAGAATTTACCAGAAGAGTCATCTGATTTTTCAATACTTGTTCTCTATTAACAAGAATCTAGATAGGTACTTCACAATAAGACATATCAGGCTCAAGTCCAGTTTCATCATATATGAGTACATGTGTTGGGTCTAGAATGTATTTCCTTAAATTTTATACATGAAACACATTGTTATCTTTATAGAGACTTGGAATATTTCCAAATTTTATCCTACTACTTCAATTTGATCCAAATTTTCAAAAGGTCAGATGTAAATCAGTCATAATTTACCCTTCATACTAAATGGTATAATACCCTTCCATGGAGATTCCGTTAGGAAAACATGATCTCCCTCTTGAAATTCCAAATCCTTCCTTCGGATATTATAATAGCTATTTTTCATACATTGAAATATTTTTATATGGATTTGGAAAATATTTACCTTTTTAGTTGTTCCATAACAAGTTCTGGACCTACGAGAATTATTTCAAAAGCATCATCCCATCAATTTGGTGTAAGACAACTCATTCCATATAATGCTTCATATGACAACTTCTGAATACATGAATGGAAGATATTGTTATATGAAAATTATATGAGAGATAAATAATTATCCCACATACATTGAAAGTCATGTGAAAAAGATATCAACATGTCCTCTAATGTTTGAATAGTCGATTCCGAATGTCCATTAGTTTGTGGGTGGTAGGTAGAACTCATATAAAGATTATTATCTATCGACTTTTGTATAATTTTCTAGAATTTTGATTTAAAATAGGGATCACAATAAGAAAAAATTGATAAGGGTACACCATGAATGATTAAAAAATAAAAAATATATTATCTAGTTAAATGTTCAAATGGTAAATCTTCTCTTATAGCAAGAAAATGTTCTGATTTTGTGAGACAATCAACAATGACCCATATTATATCATACTTTCATGGTCTCATTGGTATCCCCCTGATGAAGTCCATCATAATATCATGCCATTTTTACATATGCATAGGAAGGGGTTGAATGACTCCTCCAAGATGTTGTCTTCTAGTCTTCACCTATTCGAAAACCAATCATCTTGAAAAATAATCTCTAATATTACTCTTTATGTTATACAAAAAAAAATTATCCCTTATATCTCTTTGAATATTTGCACAACCAGGGTGTATAGAGGAATTTGGGATTTGATAATTAACCAATAGTAACCTCTTTAGCTTAGGAATAGCAGGAACAAAAATCCCCTATCCAAATTTCAAATTGCCACCTTTATATAATATGAAAATCAACTTCCTATCATTTACAGATATAATTCTCTTTTAAAACACTTCATCATCAGTCTGAGAAATTTTTATCATTTAAAGTAATGAAATTTTGGAAACCATTTGAAAAGGTAATGATGTGTTACCTTCCATGATAATTCCCTTATCCATCATTATATATCCACGAATATTGGATTAGTTTCAACTTTCACCTTGTTTAGAATTCTGTGTTCCTTTCTAATCAAGGCATCATCAACCGAATTTTCCATCCCCAAGTGGCAGTATATTGTGAAATAATAATCCTTGAGTATCTTGATCAATCTCATTTGTATAATGATGAGTTCTTTCTGTGAGAAGATATGTATTTCAAACTCTTCTAATATGTAAATATCTCAAATTTTTCACCATAGGGGTATTATTTCCAAATATTCAAAGTAAATATTACCGCTTATATCTAAAGATAATGAGTTGGATAGATTTTTTAAAGAATTATTAGCTTCCTAGATGTTTAGGAAATCACACTATCAATCTGAATAAGGACAGAACCATGTCCATTCATTCATGCACCACTATATATTATAAATATATCATCCAATTTTGTTAGAGTCCATATTTTATTAGTCACTAATCATCTCTTGAATTATTTAAAAAATTATTCACATTCCATTATCCGTATGAACGTAACAACTTTGTGCATGATCATGGTCATTGGTATTGATAAATGGGAGATGTTATGAATTAAACACCAATAATAACCAACTAAAACAATAATATTATGCACCTCTATTTTTTTCAACCTCTGTAGTTATAATTGCATAGGATTTCCACTGCTCTCATAGATTTTTATGAGTCATTATTACATGTATTTTAGGAAAATAATTTGTATATTGTCCCATCTCTCTTCAATTATAGAATTTAACATCAAAGACATGTTCCATCCCCTTTCCTTCAGTAGATATGCGACCCTTTTCTCTACAATTATAGTAAACTCCCATGCCTTTCATGCATTTCCCAGGATGATTCTTTCCACATTTCTTGCATAATTGAAAATGATTATTTACTTTATTATTCTTTGGTGCCTCAACTTTTCATCAGTTATTGGAGTACCACTTCTTATCTTGGATTACCTTGAAAAAATTTGATCTATCAAATTCATTCTCTTTTTATAGGGAACATGATACAATTAATTCATATGACGAAAATTCTTGAGAATCCTTTGCCCATCGAAGTATTTTCATATGATCTTAAATTAAATGTACAATCTTGACTTTTGAGTCTCTCACATAATCTATGGAATACCTGGCCTATCCTGTGAAGGTCACCTCATACCCTGCAACACTGTTTTCATCCCTTTGCATAAATCATGGTTATTTCTTCTACATTTTTGTTCATTGGTCATCGGGAACAAATTTTTCAAAGAATATATCCTTAAAAGTACTCCATCCCATATATTCTAATTCTTCTTTATCAGTGGTATTGTAGATTAGGGATCACCATGGATCAGTGTCACCATTGATAAAATATACTTCCTGCACTACCTTTTTATATTCCTTACATCTCATTGCCATAAATATATTTTCAAGGGACTTGATCCAGTACTCAGATACCACTCAATTTGTAGTACAACAAAATGAAGGGGGGTTTATCAACATGAAAAAATCCAAAACCGGTGTATCATGGTTATTCATCACCACCTGAGTATGTCTTCCAAATATGTTCATGTTCAGATCCACTCCAACATTGACTGTGTGGACTTTCTTTGTAGGGATATACCTATATCACCCATGATTATTGATTCCGATTTTTTCCATTTGGTTCCAACACTAAATAATGGCATACACTACATTATGTTATCAATAATAATTTATAATCTCAACTAAAAAATTACATACCATATATAAGAATACATTTCCAATATCATCTCATAAATGTGGATTATCTATGAAAAAATAGACATTAAAATATTTTTAATAGATTATATACATAATTTGAATTATCCAATGCATAACACCCTAGAATGTAAACACAATGAGTGTAGAAAGGCCCATTATTGTGTACCAGGAACCCCAGGTCAAGCCTAAAATGCCTTGTCATATTTCACTCCTAGATACATCTATGCCAAATCCACCTCTACCTATTTGTTTCCAAATAGGTATGAAGTTTATAGAATGATCCAAAAAATATATCCCTTACAAAAATTCCATTACGTTCTTGTATTTTTGTGCTCAAATAATACCTTCGGTATTTTTTCCCTAATCAATAATTTCTAATCTAGTTTTCATGTTTGCTACTAAACATCCTCTAATACAAACTGTGACACCCCAACACCTCTAGAATGGAGCCGGTGAATTACTTGTTACATTAGATTGGATAAATAGATATAAAATCCAAAATAATGATCATATTAGTAGTCTTGAAGAAACTAGATACCAAGATATAATTCAAATAACATTAGTTATGGTAAAAAAAATAAAATTCATAACAAAAACTAATAAAAAACAACCATGAGAACTCAATATATAGTCTCTTATTCATAACATGTTGAAGGAAAAAATGAAAGCGGTGAGCTTAAAATCTTAGTATGTGTAAAAAATCGTAGTATAATAATCAATAATACTTGAATAATAATCAATATGACATAATGAATATGGCATAGTGAATTAATGGAGAACACACACCATTAATACACTGAGTATGAAACAACATCCATGGATTTTTTCAAAGTGATAACATCATGGATAGAAAAAACTAAAAATGAATAAAGAGATATGTATATTTATTTTGTGTGAATTATATGGAACATGATACCACTATACCATCAAAATATTTTAAATCAGAGAGTAGAAACCATTTTGATTTTTGGAAACAAACTCTAAGGGGTTTTCACCAACTGATTCTTCTCATGAGACTGGTCAATGCATTGAGGGGTTATATTGGGCCTCTCCCATAACTGTATGTCCAAATAATTCATTATTAATAGTTTTAGTACCATTAAAATCTACCTTCTCAATATCTATACAGTGTATATAATTGATATTCATCAATATTTCCATAGTCAAAACAATATTCCATATAAACACCCTATGTAAATGGTTATACGAAATAAGACATTACCCATATCAATGAACCCAGAATATAGATATATAATATATTAACAATTAAAAATGAGAAATGTTCTAAAATAGGTAGTAGATAATACACATAAGAATGATTAGTAACAAAAAACCAAGAAGGTCTCAATGAAATGGAAATTGAGACAAATTCTCTTACCATATTGTAATCAATTGTAACATATGAAAAAAATTCCATAATAACCAAATGAATCATGGAATACCATTAATATAAAAATAAAAATTATATTATATATCAAATGTAATATAATACATAAAAAAATAATTTTAGAACCATGGACATCTCATGGAATTAAATGTGAGATTATAAACCCCTTACCTTAATCCCAAAAGTGTTCTTTGAATGATCTTAATGACCTGAACAATAAAATTTATACTCATTAAATAATAATTTCCGAACATCCTCAATTTTTAATTTATTCCTTATTAATTAAGGTCCTTTTTGATGGATTCAGGAGGTTCAATTTTGTTATTATAGATTCATTTTCATCATTGGTTTTCATGATCGGCTTACTTGTAATCTTGAATGGAAGTTCATTTTTCAAAGTGCTTAAGAATCCAAAATTTATAATATTTATTATTAGTGACATTTAAAGGGATATAAATGACTTCATAATGGATTTTAATAAATACCATGAGGATGTATTGTTTGATAAAAGATATTGAAAAATGCTGGATTTACTTGGCAGTTTTGTGCATAATGAACTTGTTTTGTATTATTATTTTATATTATTAGTTTGTGAGGATTAAAATACATTTAATAAGATTAAATAAATGTATACTAATCTAGGTAAATGATAAAAATGTTTTCATGATTATAATTGAATATTTTTATCTAAATTGAGAACCCATCGTCCTTGAATGTGATAAATTAACACATCTCGGAAGGTGCATTAATTTTTACTATAAGAGTAGGGGAAAGGGAGATGAAGAAAAAATATTCCAATAGCATATTATAATTGTGGTTCATGTGAGGTAATGGAATTATAATATATTTTGGATTATTGTAGATGAGGAAAGAAGAATGAAAATGGAAGTACTCAAAATAAAAGAAAAATTAGATATCCCTTTTTAAAATTCAGTAGCCTAACGACATAACGTAAAATTTCATAAAAAAATATAATGAGAGAAAGGGGGATTCTCATCACAAAAGAATAATATTGTCAGAAATGGGAATATGGAATGAAATATCCCAACATACTCTAATTTAAAATAAAATATAATATATAAAATGAAAGCATTAAGAAAAGAGAACGGTAGTAGATTACATTACCATGAAAAGTAATTCCAAAAACATGAATGGTGTGACCTTGGTGGCTTGATAACACCTTGGGAGGAATCCTAGTGAGGTTAAAATACCATATATTTTAGAATTATTTATTTGGAATGAATTAAAATTAATGTATTTGTAGGTATTTGTAGTAAATAAGAGGGTGTTTTTTATTAATTTAATGGGACCACTCATTAGTGGATTTTTGAAAAACCATGGGCATGAAAATGGTATTTTACCTTTAAATTTTTCACATATGAAACCTCATGTCATATTATTCTATACACAAGTATACCACCCATTTATATTAATTATTACATCATTTTGTTGTCAATAATTTACAAAAAAAAATCAAACCTGTATTTTTAATATTCATAAAAACTTCATGTATTTTAAAAAAATCCTAAAATTTTACCCAAACAATTTTTTGATGATTAGATTTCAAAAATGAACTCCATTTTTTAAAAATAATTTTCTATGTATTTTTAATCTAACAGTTAAATAGAATAATAAATTATTAAAAAATATATATTTTAAGACTATAAATCATTTTTCAACATCTAGAAAAATTAATCAACTTTTCATTTCCTTTTAACCTTAGAAAAATAATATAATAATATGGATTACTATTCCTATGGTTCATATTACTATTATTAAGTGTTTTTTAATATTCATAAAAAAACAAGGTTGTTCTATCAAACTCCAAATGACCTACTAGTCACAATCGTATATTGACATTTTTTAATACACAAAACCCAGAAGTGGAAATATTATGTTTAATGTATATGTTATAACATTCTCCAATAATTTTTTATTTAAGAGGGAAATATTTCTTCATAAAATATCAAAAATCTATTTTACTAAAATATATTTAATAATAACATACCAAAATATGTTTGGGGCATTACAGTATCCCCAAAACTAGGGGTTCTCATGTAGCATGGAAAACTCTAAGTGTAACATAATTAATGAAATATAGTTCGATGGAATGATAAATATGGGAGGAAATGCTCTGGGCGTCCCATATAATGAGAAAAAAATTAAATAATCATAAGGAAGATAGTATATTAGTATATTTACGATCTAAATAGTGCTAGAATTTATGTACAATTTAAATTTTCAATTAAAGGAGGGTCTTTTCATGAATACACGTTTTGACCACGTAAATGAAATAGAACTCTTAACAAAAATTACATTGGAGTTTCAGTCATGGAATGAACCATAAATCCATTAAACAAGGATTTTAATGGATTTTACATAAATGATAATATCAAAGGGGTGAAACATTAGAATGCTGGAGACACTGTTCAACATACCGGTCCTAGAAACATTGTTCAACCAAATGATGGACGACTCACCATCTTGGAAACATTGTTAAACCTTACATATGAAAAATAATTGTAATGAATAAACTGTAAAACCTACCATTTTATGCTCACCATCCTAGAAACACTATTCAAATAACTATTGGACAACACAGCATCCCGGAAACACTATTGAACCAACTGTTCGATGACACACTATCCACAAAGTAATGAAAAAACTAATGTTGGGTGACTCACCATTATAGAAACACTATTCAACCTAATATTGGATGACTCAGAATCATTAATGAACTATTCAACCATCTGTAAGAAAAGTCATCATTATAGAAAATTTTCCAACATACTGTTGGACGACTCACTGTCTGAGAAAAATAATTCAAACAACCATTGGATGAATAACCATACTATAAACACTATCCAACAAACCATTAGATGAATCTCTATACATGAAACACATTTCAATTTATTGTTGGATGACTCACTATCTTGGAAAAAACGGTTCACAAAAGTGGATATTTGTCAAAGTGTTAGAATAAGTCACATTGAGCTCCCAAAACACGCCAAACATTGAAATTTTATCTAAGAAATGGTCCAGAGAGGTCCTGTCCATTCCAATATAAATATGCCAAAATAATGTTGAAATACTGACACCTAAATGTACAGCATAGTTCATATCCCATTTGACAGATCTGTAAAAAATATTTTATAGAAAATTTTGAATATCATATTAACATCCCTTGTTTAACATTAAAGTATAAAACTAATATTATAAGGCCCAGGTCTTAAACCTTACTCAATATTGAATTAAATGAATAATTCACACTTAGTATCTTTTCAGGTTTAGAGTTTTAGAGAATTAGGACATAACTATTACATCTCAAAATATTACAAAGTAGACAATTCTACTAAGTTTCCATAAAATAAAAACTCTTAAAAAGAAACATGTGTAGTTCCATGTTTTAGATAGCATGAATTTTAATTGATCCCATCCTTGAACCTATTCCACATTAAGTCCTGTGAAAAACATTTTAAAAACTTGGGGTGAGCATAAAAAGCTCTGTAAGGGATACACAAAAAAGGAAAACAGTTAGTTTTTCAAAACAACCAGTAAACAATGAATACTTTATCAAAGTAATAATGTTCACCTTTATGAAGTAGAAAGTACTCTTCATTGAATAATAGATCATTACTTACCCATTTTTTGTCAAAAGATTACCATAAAACCCATATAAAGAACACATAACATATAAAGGTTACTTGGGATATAAACATTCTTAAATGGATTAACCATACGGTCGACTCCCACACATATCACTTAATGGAATAGCCATACAGCCGAATTCCATACCCAATGCATTGGAGGTTATAACATAACCACCCGTCCTAGTATTCACGGCACCACCCGTCATATGGTTTATCACGTAACCAACCTTCAAATTTCCAAGTACCATTATAAAATCATAAGACATAAAACATATATAATGGAAAGAAAAAATTTCCACACATTGATCACAATATATCACTTAAATATATTAACATTAAGAATCTATTATAAAAACCATTTTCAATACAAAAATACATAAAAGAGTATATGGTATTTATTTTATTTTAAAAACATTACGGCTTGTTGAGGAAGCCAAAGACCAAATAATACTCGCTGCAGCGGAAAAGGTCATTGTCACCGCGTACGTTAAAAGAAACATTACTTTTTTTTGTCTTGTAAACCGATTCATAGGAAAATATTACCTTTTTTATAAAATTAAAAGTCAAAGGGGTTTATACACCATATAAAATAAAGCCTTGTATTAGAACAAAATATGCCTCAATGAAAGGAGATTGAGATGAAGTCCCCTACCTCGTTTCCGACGTGACTCGATTTCTCTTTAATCTCATGAATAATAAACTAGTGTTAATTTATACTTGCATAAGAATATTTTTCAAATTTATTATTCCTTTTATATTAATTATTTCCTTATTATAAATGTTTTGTAATCATTTAATTTAATAAAGTTCATTTTGTCGATATTTGGTACTGAAGTCAATAATGGACTTCTTACAATTACAAGTTGTTTATGTGGTCAGAGGTTCATTATATCCAGAATTATATTAATTATTTGGATATCATATATATCATATATATCTAGATTACAATTTATTTATAATAGTACATAACATTTATAGGTAAGAAATGAAATGCACCGTTCATGGAAATAGTAAGCCTTACGTACGCATAAACGCTACTTTCATTTCTAATTCGTATTTAATGGAGTGAAATAATAATGATATAAGGTTATATTATAATTATATTATAATATAATACATAATAACATTAACTCCATCCTTTATACATCCCACATATTGAATTAATGAATCAAATCACTTTGAGGGGGCGGTAGTCCTCACTTCCTAAAATGAAATTATCGTGTTTACCCACAATGGAAACCATAAAGGTATGCCGGAAATGAAAAATACAGAAGCATAAGGAAAAATAAACATAATATATATCATATATAAATATAGTGACATCTTAATGGCCACCATGAAATGTGTTTAAAAGAACACTGAACAATCATCGTTTCGCGAGGCAGAAAATCACAAACCAAAAAAACAATATGTTCATTAACCATTAGAAGAAGGTGTTTGTGGGTGTCGCTATAATCCTTATCATAAAAAATCCTAGTATATTTAAGATACTGGTTTTTTTACCAAATAATGTAATAAAAATAGTTTAAGGGTTTGGATAAGCACAATAAAACATAAGAACACAAGAGAAGACACTACCTTTAAAACAGGTAACTATTTTTGATTTGACCTCAAAGGATTCCTTGGGAAGACTTCTGACAAAAGTGAGGAATCTATGAGTAATAGAGGGATGTGGAGAGACAAAATGGGCAGGGTTTGTCCAAGCCAAAGGCTTGAGAGGTGTGGGTAAGGTGGTAGAGGTGGGGGCCATTTATTAGAGGATAGGAGGGGCACTCTTGGAATGTTATAAAAGGATACTTTATTGTAAAATGCTTTTCGGATTTTAAAGGTAAAAAAATTATATATTTAGAGGATAATGTGACAAGAGTTTTAAATAAAACCATCCAATAGGTTTTTGACAAGTTTAGGTCTTAGATTTTACATTATCTTTTCATTTTATTTAAATCGTTAAATAATGAGGTAATCGTTGCATCTTCATGGTGTAATAAATAATTTAATTTATTTAATTTATAAAAATAATAAAAAAACTCTCATGATTTAGGAAAACTTTTTAGCTTTCTAATGAATGTTTATAGTCAAAATTATGACTTGTATAACCCCATTTAAAAATTGATTTAGTAAACAAACTCATGTTTGTGACATTTTTATTTTAACATTAAATAAAAAGTTATTAATGTCATTCTCCTACCAATGTGGATCCATGGGGTCCCCAAGTTGAAGCATGGATTATATTGGTCAGCCATGACACATCCAATACAGTAATGACATGTGTCAAGGTCATTTAATATTATTAAAACATTATTTTTACGTTAAACTACAGTAATTACCTCTAATCGTGATTAAAAACTTAAAAGTTACCATTCACCAAAAAATTATTTTAATCCCATTGAAAAACATTTTAATACCTAATGAAAACCATGTATGTCATATTTTTGAAACTCGAAACACATAAGTGGTAATGTTTCATTTAAACAAAAAATCAGTTTTTTAAGGACCACTTAGTGCTTTCAGTATTCATCAAAAATTGAAGTTTTTTCGAAAAATAAGAAAACATCCCCCTAAGCTATATAAGATATTCCAAATTAAAAAATGATGTCTGTTTTATAAAATAAAAATCATATAAGTTACATTAATTAATTTAATATTTAATTCACGCTATCATGATCAATATCGTGTTTTTATGAAACAATATATACCAAAAGATTGACATTAGTTTAAGTCCAATTTCAAAGTGAAATTAATTCCAATGACCACTATTGAATTTAATGGTCAAAATATATTCTAATTTAACATTAAAACCAATTAAAATGATAATATAATCATATAAATAAATTATATTAAAAAGAGGATTTGAATTAAAATACAACATTTTCACTATTCATTAAAAAATGAACTTTATTGGAAAAATACCGAAAATTTACACAAAGTAAATTTTGATGTCCCGATTCTAAAGAAGAAATTTATTTGGTCCAATAGAATGTATAAGAGTGACCAATACTATATTTAATGAAGGATCTCCATTAAAAGGCAATAAGTGGACCTTTAGTGAATATTATAGTATCTATAGCTAAAATTTAATTCTTTTCATATTTTAAGCCTTTATCCTTTATTGGATAAATGTAAAAACAGTTTACAAACATATATAATAATATTTTAGTTATTTATATTCATTATTTCCAATACAACGGCTACGTGTTAACTACCATTTAAAATAATATTATTATATTACTACTGTGCAACATAAGATTTCAAAGTAACTCTTTGTTGCGTATCAAGTACGCTATCGAACATAGAAACCCCTTTTAAAGTAAAATTAATATTTAATTCATAAATATTAATATATATGAAAATGTTTTATTCTTTATTTACCTGGGATGTTATATACTTCCCCCCTTTTGGAAATTGCATCCTTGCAATTTTTTTCATTTATCAAAATAAGTGGGGGTATTTATCCTTCATAATATTTTTAGATTCCCACATTGCCTATTAAACCATATGGTTTTTCCAAAAAACCTTTACCTGGTGAATTACCTTATTTCGTAACACTTTCTCTCTTCTGTCAAGAATCTGGACTGGTTGTTCTTCATAAGAGTGATTCTCTTCCAACTGAACTACCTCTGTGCTCAAAACATGAGATGGATCTGGCATATACTTTCTCAACATAGAAACATGGAAAACATTGTGTACCTGAGATAAACTCGGAGGTAAAGCCACTCGGTAATCAATTGATCCAACTCTATAAAAATTTAATATGGTCCAATGAACCTTGGGCTCATCTTTCCTTTCTTAACAATCAGATCACACATTTCACCATGAAACTTTTAGAAAAACATGATCACCTACCTCGAAAGATAGATCCTTTCTATGGTTATCTGAATACCTCTTCTGCCTGCTCTGAGCTATTCTCATGTGTTTCTAAATCAACTGAACTTTTTCTACCATCTCTTCTACCAATTCAGGTCCCATCATCTTCCATTGACCCACTACATCCCAAAAAGCTGGAGTTCGACAACGATTCCCATATAATTCCTCAAATGGTTCCTTCTGTATACTGGAATGAAAAATGTAATTATATGAAAATTCAACCAAAGAAAGATGTTGGTACCAAATTCCCTGATAATCCATAGAGAAAGCACATAGCATATCCTCCGAGGTCTGAATTGTTTGCTCTGACTGCCCATCAAATTGCGGATTAAAAGCTGTACTAAAATTTAATTCAGTACCCAACGACATTTGAAGGCCTTTCCAAAAGTTAGAAGTAAACATGGGATCACGATTAGACACAATGGAGAGGGGAACTCCATGAAAACAGACTATCTCATTAAGATACAACTGATCAAGTTGATCTTGAGACAAAGTATCTCGAATATGAAGGAAATGAGCAGATTTACTCAGTCGATCAACAATAACCCAGATTGAATTATTACCTTGAGATGTCCGTAGTAATCCCACAACAAAGTCCATTGATATATTTTCCCATTTCCACTCTGGATTGGTAAATGCTGAAGCATCCCTTTCGGAAACTGCCGCTCTGCATTAAGATGCTGACAAGTCAAACACTTCACAATAAAATCAGCAATATCTCTTTTTATTCCATCCCACCAGTAATACTCCCGCAGATCTCTGTACATCTTAGTACTGCATGGATGAACTAAAATGGTAACTATGAGCCTCACATAACAACTCATTTTTCAACTCTGAATCACCAGTAACACATAATCTTTTCCCAAACCTCAAAACACAATCATTATCAATATTAAATTCAGGCATCTTACCCTTCTGAACTAGCTCTTCCTTTTTATGAAACCCACTGTCTTTCCCCTGCGCTTTCTTAATTCTTTCTGATAGGGATGATCTCACTGATACCTGAAACAAAACAGAAGAACTTACGACACCAACAACTTCTATTCCAAAGTTCACCAATTCAAAATCCCAAAGATCTCGTTCCAAACATAGCATGGTTAATGAAGCATTACTTTTTCGACTCAAAGCATCAACCACTTTATTTTATTTTCCTAGATGGTAATGAATTGTACAATAATAATCCTTGATTAATTCAAGCTATCTCCATTGTATCATGTTAAATAATTTCTGAGTGAATATATACTTTAAACTTTTGTAATCAGTATATACTTCACACTTTGAAATTATAGTTTTTAGAAAATATATTTTTTCAAAGTGATTTTTTCCCTCAAAATGAATTTAATTATTTATAAATGATAATCTCATTCATCAATGTTAACAACCATTATATATTGATATTCTATAATATGTATATATTATAGCGATACTATCCTCATTATTTCCTTGGGTGGAATAAGATATTTTCAAATTGATATTTATACGTCCATTTATTCATGGGTCAACCATACTTCAAAGAGGTTATTATAGAACGAATATATTTTCACTATTTAGATATTTTTAAAAAGTGAATATTATATAACCCATTTATTTAATATTGTTTTATTTTATTTTATAGTGATTTCCATGGTTAATTGATTTCCAATGGTTAAACATGTTATGATAAGAATATTTATTTTATTTAGACCTTCCATTTAATCCTTATTCTTATTTTTGTTCTTGGAAATTATATATGATGTGTTTTTTCATATGTAATTGAAGTGAAATCTATAAATATTATATTATATGCTCCCCTAGATGAAACCCAATTCATTATTGACTTTATTATTAGAATAATTATATTGGAATAATCTTTATGGTTATTCCATTTATAATGACTCTATACATGTATTTTAATTGTTATATAATGATGATATTCCAAATCTATAATAATTCATATTTTTCTATTCCATGGGATTATAATGTTTTCTTGATCAATATTGATAAAACATGATTTCTTATTATTTTTATTTATAAATTATTCATTTTTAATCATTATATCATGTTTTATTATGGATGATTGTTATATTGATAGTTATGAGTTATTATATGATTAAATCATGTACATTGATTATGTTTCTATACAATTAGTATCATTTTTGATCATTTATGAATTTTAATTTTTTTATTATTATTGTTTTCCTAACTGAGATTTTGAGCTAAAAAATCTTCCGTTTCTATTTCACTTTTTAAAATGATAGAGGATAAATGAATTATCTAATAAAGGGATTTTATATGGTTGATGATGATGAGATAATATGGAATTTTGAAAATTGGGTTATGTGGGAGAACTAATCATTTATCATTAAATGTGTTGTTGTGATGGAGACAATACTAATTCTATAAAACATTAAAAAAGGACATTCATAATGTCAAATGGAATATTTTTCCTTTCAATTTTTTATGGTTTAGATGGAATAAGAATTATTTTATAATAATCAGAATAAAATCTTCATGTGAAATGTCTATAATTTCATCCTAAAATGTAGGTGTATATGTTGTAAGATATTATAAACTGATACACACCACTTTATGGTATCAACCCATATTCCTAAATGGGAATCCAAATTAACTAACTGAGATATATACTGAAAATACCCTTGATATTATATATATGAAAAAAATTTATAAATGAAATTTTAAAATTAGTATCAAATAAGGAAATTTCTAAAAAGTAGTTGAATTCAATTACACCTTTGATAGAATATGATATATTACATAGATATGTTCTCATTATCTCATTAAAAATAATTGACTACTATATAATTAATCACCCAATCAATTAATTTCATATCAATATGGAGTAACATAATTTCATTGATTATATTTTTGTGATTTTTTACAATCACTATTCCATTCACCTTGTGAGAAATTATAATGTCAAAATAATGATGTGTTATAGCTCATTAAGGGGAATCTTGTAAATGGAAAAAATCTTGACTTCCACCATTTTATTTCATACTCAAAAAAATTCATAGAATATATTTTATCATTAATCATGAATGATATTCCATTAGTTAATTTTGGGGCACATCATAAACAATTATATTTTAGAAAAACATGAAACATAAAATTGGTACCATATCTTTAGAACAGGGACACGAATGACTCTCCCTATAAACCCTTAACCACTAATTTACTCAACGATAATCATCCATCATCACCCAATTACTTAATTTGGATCCACTAACACAAATATAATCTCTCCATAGTATTTGGAAATATTATTTATGAATAAGATATTTTCTTAAAACCCTTATATTATTGGATAATAAATGTCCTATACTTGACTCTTTCATTGGTATTAATGAATTCTCAAAAAAACCATCATTAATTTATTCATAACAGCCCATTTCTATGATAAATTATTAATAGATAAAGTTATAGATGAAATTTTTTAAATATTTATATAACAATAAATAAAATCTAGTTTTTTTACCTCATGTATTTTCTATATCATTGGATAAAACAACAAGATGTTTTAAACATTCAATATTATCCATGTAAGCCACATTGTTCCCTTCACATGAATAATAATTAAGGACCAATATTTTTTTCCTATAAACAATAATCAAAATACTGAACAAATAATAACATAAATGTAATGTTTTTACATCCTATACAATCAATCATCTTCTAGATATAAGGATTATTTCCTATTTACATAGGTTGGTAAATTTTTTGTTAATATCAATTCATGATGTTGGTGTTTTTTAACAATTATAAATTGTAATATATAAAATAAGCATTTTAAAAATATATCATTCAATTTGATAAATGTATATAAAAAATAAATATTATATGGTATACACATGGTTTAAAAAACACCATGGTTTTCAACATTAAGGATCAATAAAAGTGTTTTTATAACATTTTTGACAATCAAATTATATATCTACATAACCCTATATCTTCTCCATATACATGTTTCGGACATAATAAACCCCCTTCTCCCTAATTTCCCATAGATTTTAGAGGCTTTATGACTGATTATACATTATTTAACATGATAATTCTCCAATTCATCTGACCAATTATTGGTCAATTTTGTTTTCTTATTTTAGACGTTCATGTATTTGTTTTTTGTTCAATTTTCATAATATGATGCATGAATAAATTGAGCGTGGTAGTGGTTCCATAATGCATAGGAAGATAACATATGGTAACGCCATCGACAAATTATTTCACAGTGATGTAAAAAATGTATATTTTCATTATCAATTTTCATAATATTTTCCCCAAATTTAATTATATTAAATATCATATTGTGGTCATAGTTTGTAGAAAATTATCAATATATTTATAGGGAAGTGTAAGGTGTTGACGGAACCATGTTTCATGAATATTATATGTATTATTATAATCTACAGAGTATTAATACATTATAAAAATTTTAAATTGAGATAAATATTTATTAATAAATTCTAAAATTAACTATGATATATGTAATTTATTGAGATAGTGGATCATTTGTTGTCATGATCATTATTAGTGAATGAAATGTGTAACATCCCCAACCTGGAGGACATGTAAATTGGGCCCCACTCCAGGTAGCCACATGAACACATGAAAGCCACCCCTTATTCAAGAGGATTTAGACAACCATCGAGGGTCTAATAGATCACATGGGGACAATATTCCCTCTTTACCAGAGAATTCCTCATTAGATAAATGGTTATATAAAAGATAAAAGAAAAAATAACCAATAATCATGCATTAATTACCAATTTATAGTCTTGGGAGAACCATGGCCAATAATAAATATTCAATTTCCTTAAAATAGTGAAGAAAGTGATTGAAATCCCAAAATAAATAGCAGTTGTAGACTCCCCAAATTGGTTCCTAACCCCAATTCCATATACTAAACGATTCACATCCCAAAAACAACTTAACTCTCTAGAATAGGGCCATTAATACAATCCTAACATATAACCATAAAATATTCTCTGGTACCCAATGGTTTCGCATGAAGGTTGTGAGTACAACTCAGTAGGCTAACACAACCACTGTCTACCAAATATAGTGTTAATGGAATTTTCATGCACGTTTGAAACTAATGACCAGGTATAAAAAATAAAATATCAAGTAGAATTGATTTAATATATTCTCTTTATTGATTTAAATCACATTGTATAGTTTAATCAATTGGAACACCTCCATTAATAAATTCATCCTCATCACATGTTCCATGAGTTTTTCATTTAAATCTGTTACATAATGGACTAATCTAGTAAATTATCATAAATAATGTTGTAATTTATGTTCCTTATCTAGGTAAAGATAATGATTTCATGAGTAATAATAACACACATAAACTGGAACCTTAGTCATAGTAGTCTTATCCATTGAAACCCCCAGGGGCCTAGGAAATCATTATATATCATTAACTCATGCATTCAAGGGTGTGTTTAGAGATAGAATACATCATATCCATTGATAGGATCCTCATTACTTTATCCCTCAACACCATGACATATAAAAATTATTATTTATCCATTATCCACATATTCCACATCACAAAATAATTAAAATCAATATAAAAAACATTTACAATTCACATTTCAATCAATATATGATTCATCATCAAGTGTTGAACTCATCAACCCATTTACCATTTACATAGCATAAACCATTAAACAATTTCCTTTTTCAATAATCAACCCATTTTGAATATTCTTCAATTCCAATATATGAAACCATTTCATATAATTAATAAAATTACATTCATTAGAATATTTATGTCATTCAATTACCACTATAATGTTATTGGACACATTTAAATCATTACATTTAAATACTTTCAATCATTTTTTCCAATTAGCCCTTTATGAAATTTCCAAAAAACATAATAACATAAAATTATTTACATATTATAATTTAAACCAACATGTCAAAAAAATTCAAGAACATTATTTCAATACCACATGAATTTAGGATAATCATTACAATTTTACATATTCAGAAATATTAGCACACCCCAATAGTGGCGCCAAATTTTCTAATAAATATAAATGCTACCTATGGGGATCATGATAGGTTCAACCAAAAAAATTTCCAACCATTTTATCAAATCACCATAAAATAATCAATTTTACCTTAGGGGAAGAAAAATCACCTCCACAGAAGCCCAAATCGACAACAAAACAATGTGATATAATAGGTAGACCACCAAACTCAAATCTAAAGTAGAATACCACCTTAAACATATCCTTAGATCTGGATTCAGGTAGACATTTGAAACCCTAATCCATGATTCACTAAAAAGAGGGTTTTGGGCATTAATAAAGAAGAAAGAAAATCCAAAATCCAGAATCTAGAGAAAATAAGATAGGGGATTGTTAGAGTTGCCCCAAAATTTGATATATGACTAAAAATAATAAAAATATAATAAAATATAAGGAGAAAACCCATTGGGATGATTAGGGGAGTTTGGACCCCCACTAGTGTTGTATGAGGATGAAAAATTGATAAAATCTCTTAAATTTCATAAAATAATGGGGGTGAAATTTGGATTTTTTTTCACTTTTTAATGGTCCACATGGTTTTTACACCTTATTTAACAGCCAATCCCCGTACTTGCATAAGCCTCTATCTGGAGAGGACCAAATTTAAGAGTTATTTAATGATTATTTATAGTTTAAAAACCCATCCACCAACTATGCGAAATGCCTATGTCCACAGTGTCATGGCCTTTCCACACCACATTCTTGTTTTATATAAACCATGATAGAACTTTGAAACATGAATAAGATGCACTGATTTCCTGATAACAGGTTTCCCAAACACCTAAAACACCCCTCAGATTTCTCATACACCTAATAAAAAATTAACAATCCAACATTAAGTTTTTAAAACAGAAATCTAAACAGGAATGATCATCCACAAAGTCCAGGATATTACTACCTCCCAACCTTATATCTTCTCATCCCCAAGCCAGACATCTAACAATTACTATTCTTCTGAATAAAAGAGGATACTCCACTAGGCCCACAAATCTAACTCCCTTTCCCAATATTACTCATGAAAAAATTCTTGTTTCCCTATAACTAAAAATGGCGTAGAATTTCCCCAAATGATATTCTCATTATGATCCACATTACAGTTCATATTCTCCCCAATGGACACATCATCCACAAGAATAACATCCTCAAATTCAATCACATTATATGGATCAAGGTGATGCAACAGAATAGGGGACACATGAAAAAAATCATCCATACCACGATATCACTATATAAGATCCAAATGGTGTGCCACATGTCTGATCCACTCTACAATCTTTAATGACACCACATACCTGGGTGCCAAATTATACTACATTAAATTCTAAATCTGAACCAACTGTAGATATAGTCAATGGATAAAAAGGTCCCTCCACTAATACACTAGTGGTTGACAACCCAAATATGAATTTTTTTCCTACTATAAGTCATAAAAATGCATTTTAGAGTAAACTGCATCTACATTGACATATTCTATAGGAGGATTGATCATAACAACTATTATTTCCAAACCTCCATCTAACACAATAGAGATATACATGTCCTACTGTAGAGAGGATAAAATATTTCAATATAAATCATAGCTTTATATTTGTTACTAGGGGAATATTAAAACCATTATAGATGATTTTACCAAGATCAAACAAAGTCAATAACTCAGTCCCTCAAAATGTACTCATTTACCTTAATAGTATGCTCTGATTTCATGTATATCTGTGGGTAAAAATTCATAATAAAAAACAAAAAGTTAGCATGATCATTTTTTAATCACTTCAATAAGTTTGAAGTGAAACACAACTCACCATATGAAACTATTATTTATGGAAACATGTGCAACAACACTACCTCTGAAACACCAAACTCAACCAACTAGTCTATGGATATTTTCATTCTAATTACCAAGAAATAATCTACTTTAGTAAATTGATCCAGAAACACCCAGATAATATCATTATTCTTGGTAATTATAAAAATACATAAAAAAACCCATCACCAAATCCTTCCTGCTTCTATTTCTGAATGAGAATTGGATGCAAAAACCCACCTAGTAGGTTATTATATGCATTCACCTACTGAAATATTGTGACAAAATCCTTTTATATATTTAACATCACTTGATGTTTTTCATAATTAAACATCCGAGTACAATCCAAGAATAGTAAAGTCATGTGTCTTGGAAGACAAGGTATATAATACATTAATCAAGGGGCTAAAAACATAGTTATTTAATATTAATAAAGAGCTCCTAATTTCATTTGAGCCCTAACATCTGCATAGTGTACCCTAGGGAACACATGAAAAATGTATTAGCTGATAAGCCCAGTAAGGGAATGAACATAAGGATAAATCATAAGCCCATGAGTTAGGAGGCGTGACATTATGATATGCCAATCATGGAACATATGGAATCATAACGTATAAATGTGGTATCATGTAAAAAAGGAATAATATAAATATAGAGGAATCATAAAACATATATTTACTAATGGTCATGGATAACCGCCAATCATGTTTCCCATTTTAGTAATAGTCAAGGCTAACCACCAATTTGGTTTCACGTAGAATCTCATGAGACTTAACATTAACCAACACATTTGAGCGCAATCTGGACACACCCATCTCATAATTTTCATGAATATTGTGGGCACATAAATATTATTTCAACTTAAATAATCATACATAATCAACCACACAAATACATAAGCATACCCATGGAAATAATTGGGTACCACAACAATGGCATAAAACATTTTCAACGGGCATATCATGAATGTGTCCATGAAAGAAAGGGATTAGTACATAAATGGAAGTTCATAAGGTAAAAAAGGAATATAACATGGTAAGTGGTTTCAAACATAAGATACTATATATAATAAATGAATTTGATAAACAAAATTATTAAAATATTTTTGTGAAGTTTTAAGGAAAATAATATATACATTTTATAATAAAAATGAGAAAATTATTTTATATAAAACAAGAATTAAACAAATTAGGTTTTCATAATAGAAATACTGATTTTATAATGTCAATGGTGTCTTAATAAAGATGATATATTAAAATTGAAATTGGGTAATGATTAGGGAAGTTACCTTTAAAAAAGATTGCTGATCAGAATGGTCAAAGGAGGGAACCATTTAGAAACATGTATATCCCCAAAAGAGAGTGATGGAAGGGTCATCATATATTAATTTTTTAATAATAAAAATAATTTAGAATATATAAATAAATAGATAAAATGACCCCATGTTGATATAAATAAACCCATGTCAACCAGAAAGAACAAAGAATGTTCAGGTATAATTCGTTATGGTTTATCGACTTGATATTAGGTATACCTAAGAGAGCATGGTGAGAGAGAAATGTGGTTTCTCATCACATATACATCATTAGGGATGTGTGGGGGAGCTTCTAAAACATACCTTATCATTTTTTATTACACATAAAAGGCATATCATAGCGGTCAATATTGATGAAGATTGAAATGGAGGGGATCCCTTACATTAAATCTAGAAGTGTTGTCCAGTTTTATTAATGACATGATTTAAAAATTTTGTTTTATTAATTAATGACTCTAGAACCTCTTCAATATGCAACTGATTTATTATATCCCTTTTTTATTTAATTCAAGGACTTTTTTATTAATTATAATATTCTATTTTATTGTTATGGCTCGTTTGTTTATTTGGTTTTAAAAGACCGACTCACTTATATTCATGAACAGATATGCATGGAAGATGGAAGTGGTTTTCCAAAAAAGGATTTATATGCTATTAGTGAACATATATGACATTACATGGTTTTAAATTTAATTTTGTTACATAGTTTGAAGTCGACATATTATATATAAGACCTTAGTGATAACCATTTTTTTTATTCCGGGGGTGGGGGTTGATTAGAAAGAACATGTATTGCTTTATAACATTATATCATAAGTACAGAAATATTAAAGAACAATTAAATAGTTAAATTACATATATAACTATCTGGTTCAACCATAAAACAAATAGTTTAATGGCCAGAATTAAATATGATAATATAAATTGATAAATAGTTGTCCTTGAATTTCCTAAATTAGCCCATATCCAATGGTGCTTTCATTTCCTTCAAATAAATGTTTGGGAAATAAGAGAAGATAAATAAACATCCCATTACAATGAAAATATTCCAGTACATGTATGTTACTAGATTTATCATACTATTTGAGTAAAGGCAGGTTAGGAAAGAAACCAAAAAAAAGAATATAAATGAAATGAAGGAATTGGAAAGAGTAATTTACCACATGAGACTTTTTCCTTTGAGAAACTCTTAAGGGGAGGGATTTTGAAATTTTGAAGTGTCTAGGGGATTTGGGATGTGGGGGAGGATCATGGGGAGATATTTTTGGTAGAATATTAGAGAGGCACAAGCCTTGATATGAGTGAAGAGAAGGGAGTGTGGGGTGTTATAGTGGTGGAGAGGAGGGTTTTCATAATATTTTAATTATTAGTTTATTATTTCGTCACAAGACAAGGAATTTTAAGTATTCCATGACCATGAATAATAATAAATTCATGTTAGAATGAGATTTGGGTGCTTACATAACTTTTGATGTCAGGAATAGTGGATTTGAATTATAATGTATTTATACGGTAAATTAATTTATTTTACTATTCACTAAAATATTTAAGTATTTCCGAAAAATCCAAAAAATTTACCATTACAATTTTTCGACATGTAAAATTCTAAAATTAAATCCATTTTTAAAATATAGTTTTTATAATTTAAATTTTTTAATATTTATTTAGAATCATTATTTATTATCAAAAACCATTTTAAAACCATTCATTTACATATTATATAATATAGGATTATTGTACATTCAACTTGAATATTATTTACATATTATCATAGGTATGGTAACTATTAGTTATTATATATATCTATTCATAAGGGTATGTTACTATTCATATGGGTAGGTACAATTCACCAAAAATGATTTTATTCTTATCAGACACCAAATGACATACTGACTACAACTTTGTATGACAGATTTATGAAATTCGAAACACCCAATTGAAAATGTTTATTTAAAGGTCACTTAGCACTAACTAGTTAATTATGTTTTGTTTTCATGTGATTTCAGGAAATATTTATATGAATGGATGTTCTATTTCTAAAACATTGGTTATTTGTATTCTTCCCCCCTTATGAAGATTTTCCCTTGAAATTTCATTTTATATTCTAAACCAAATATTGGTGTAGGTACTTATCTTTCACTTCTTGCTCTAGTTCCCTTTTTATTCTTTATACTTATGGTTTCTCCATAGTACCTTTACTAGATGTGTAGTATTCCTTCATAGAATATCATCTCTATGATCAAAGATCTTCACTAGATTCTCTTCATAGGATTGGTCATCCTCCAAATGTACCACCTCTGAAGAGAATACATGTGTTGGCTATGATATGTTCTTTCTTAAGAGGGATACATGAAATAAATCATTTACTTTCAACATGGTTGGTGGAAGGGCCAGTCTATAGGCTACAACTCCAACTTGTTCAAGGATTATGAAGGGTCCAATATACCTGAGACACAACTTCCCTTTCTTTATGAACCACATGAACTTCTTCCACAGAGTTAGGTGTAGAAATACCATGTCTCCAACATTGAAATCAAAGTCTCATCAATGGTTATCTGCATAACTCTTATGTCGACTTTGAGATGACATGATATGATGTTGAATTCTTTTCACCTTTTCTACCATTTTTTCTACCATTTTGGGTCCTAGAAGATTATGCTCACCTGCTTCATCAAAACACACCAGTGTTCTGCAACATTTCCATTAAATGGATTAAAATGTATATATTCAGATACTTGAGTGGAAACTATTATGTTAAGGTAATTCAACCAATGGAAAATGATGGTCCCATCCTCCTTTTAATTCTATATAACATGTTCTCAACATGTCTTTTAGTGTCTGAATAGTTCACTCAGATTGACCATTAGTTTGAGGATGATAGGCCGTAATGAAGTTCAGTTCAGCACTTAGATCATGCTAGAGGCATTTCTAGAACATCAAGGTGAATATTGGATCATGATCAGATACATTAGATAGTGGTACTCCGTGCATCCATGCCACTTCTTTGAGGTAAATCCATACAAGTTCATCTAATGAAAAGTCTTCTTCAACCACAATAAAATGAGTTGTCTTTGTAAGACGATTCATATTGACCCATATAGAATTATTTCTTCTGGATGTCCTTGGATTTCAAGGGACAAATTTCAGGGTAATGTTCTCCCACTTCCATGCTTGTATGGGTAGTGGTTGCATCATCCCCATATAATTTTTTCTCTCAACCATCACTTGCTGACATTCCCGGAACATTGATGTATATTTAGCAATCACCCATTTCATATTGTCCAACCAAAAGTTTTATCCGAGATCTTGATACATCATTTTTCTCCCTATGTGGATAGATAAGGTCATGATATGTACATCATTCTATATCTCCTTTGTTCTCTCTGGATCAGATGGTGCCAAAAATCGATTCCCAAATATTACAACTCCTTCCTCATCAATTGTGAAATCAAAGGATTTACCAATTTTAAAACATTCCATCCTTTTCTAAATTTCCATATCATTCCATTGATGATCAATTAGTTTCTCCAAGAGGTGTGGTTAAGAAATAATTTGTGAAATTATTGACGATGGTCTTCCCTTAATGATTCCAATTTCTATCCCTTGAAAATATATAACATATCATATCCCTTACAATTCTCATCATCGATAATGATGTAGGATCCTTTCTACATAGTGAAACTGCCCCCTTTCATACCTTACCAGGATGGTGTTGGATTTAACAGTCATAATCATTGATGAGCTCCTCCACTCTTCGCTAGTGAATATTAAGCTATTTTTTGTGGGAATATATATTTGAGACTCTTGTGGTCAGTATATATCTCACATTTCTCCCCATGGAGATAATGAAACCATATTTTCACGGAAAAGATCAATTCCACCAACTCCAGATCATGCGTTGGATAGTTTTTCTTGTGGATTTTCAGGTTCCTTGAGGAATAGGCTATGACATTATCATTTTTCATCATCACGTAGCCTAATCCCTTCTTTAAAGCATCACAATACACCATAATGAGTTTTTCACTTGTTGGGAGTGTGAGTTATGGAACAGTGATAAGCCTCCTTTTCAACTCACTAAAACATTATTCACATTTCGGAGTCTAGAGAAACTATACTACCTTCCGTGTCAATTTATTCATTGGTTTTGCCAATCTTGAATATTTATTCACAAATCATCCATAATGCACTTCTAGACTGAAAATTTTGTGGATCTCCATTACAGAAAATTTCAGTGGCCACTCTTCAATTGCCTTCATCTTCAAAGGGTCCACATATATCCCTTTTTTAGTGGTAACATGCCTCATGAATGAAAATTCAGCTATCCAAAACTCCAATTTTCTACACATTGGATACAAAATCCCCTTTGCAAAGTCATTAACATAGTATTCTAATTCAGATCATGTTCCTCCTTACTCTTGGAGTACATCAGAATATCACGAAAAAACAACCACAATTTTTTCAAGGTAATGTCTAATGACACTATTCATTAAATCCATAAAATGTTTTGGAGAATTAGTGAGTTTGAATGGAATCAAATTGAACTAATAGTGTCCAAAACTCATTCAAAATGAATTCTTGGTAGTATCATCATTCCTCACCTTTAATTAGTGATATCTTGACTGAAGGTCCACCATTGAGAAATAACTGGCACCACAATGTTGATCGAACATGTCATCTATCTAGGGTAGGGGATACATTCTATTTATCATTATTTTATTGAGCTCACATAAATCAATTATTAGTTTCATTGATTTTTCCTTCTTCTTGAAGAAGAGAAATGGCACACCCCACGGTGATGCACTCGGTCATATAAAAACCTTCTCCACAGTCTCATATAACTGCATCATCATCACATCCACCTCTATGGTTGCCATTCTGTAAGCAATATTTGAGATAAGAAGAGATCTGAGGGTATTTTCAATTGATATCTCAACCTCTTTGTTTGAAGTAAGACCATGTATCTTCTCAGGGAGTACAATCGTAAAATCCCTCACGATAGTCATGCCTTCAAAAATGCTTGTCTCTTTTGCCTCAATCATTCGAGGACGATACTCTTTATCACATGAAAATAATATCCACACATGATAAAATTATTCTAATGGATATTCATCTTCCTCATTACACTTGTAATTAATTGTAGGATTCTTCATGACGTGATGATTGATATCCATTTCCCAATAGTTAATGTTGGATTTCTATAAAGATAATAATTCCACGCCTAATATAGAGTCAAACTACACTATATGAAGTATGAAGAGATTTTCTCAGAGTTTATATCTTAAATAGTTTACTAGTGAGGAGTTATAAACCATGATCACAATGATTTACCAATTTTTTGTTCTCACAGATAACTTTTTACCCAATTTTTGAGGTGGATTTTGTGTAGTTCTACTAAACATGCTAGATATAAATGAATGCATAGAACTAGAATCAAATATTATATTATTTATTATTGAATGAATAACCACTGTTCTTATCATGATATCGTTGTCTGAATCCCCCTACGTAGTAGTGATAGCATAATCCATTCCTTGTTTCTTTGGTTTTAGATTTTGATTGCCTCTAACAACCCACAACTTAGGGAAGTTGTTCGTATAATGCCCATTCTCCTTACAATTGTAACACTGCACATCAGGCTGAGTGATAATCTGATCCATCCATTCTTCTTAAAAATGATTTTTATATACCTTTTAATTTTCTTGGCCATATAACCAAACCTTCCACATTTTAAGCAATTCCTGGTTCCATTCAGAAAGTTACCAGGATGCTTCTTCACAGGATTTTTTCAAGGGGCAAAGTCAGGATTATTTCCATCATATAAATTTTTTGATGGACCACCCATTTTGTTCTCTATTTCCTACTTATTTTCAATAGTCCCTGGAGGCCACTGATAGTCTAAAATCTCAATTTCATCCTTTAGGGTACAATGTACAATATCTTTATAATAGTTGATGTCTCGAATCACCCACTCGTTTCATAGACTCGACTTTAGACTGTTGAAGAAGATATCCACCTTGATATTGGTGTTCTTGAAAATCCCAGAGGTGTACCTTGAATTACTTGTAAGGTTTGATTCATGTGCCCTCATGGGATCATCATCCTTCATCTTGAGTCTGAAGAACTATCATTCCATCTTGTGTCGAGGTTTTGAGGATTTTTTTGAAAAAAAAACTTTTTTAAATCCGAACAATCCATGAAATCAATTTTCACTTGGGACTTTGTATTCTTGATCAGTTTCCACCACTGATCAGCTTCCATATCGAATTGATAGACTTCCAGAACCACCTTCTCTTCTTCCAAGAGTTGGAGGATGGAGAATATATTTTTCAATGGAGTTAATCCATTTTTCTGTGAGGAGGGGATCATATGATCCTATAACCATGGGAGTCATTTTACACATGAAAGATTATTTTGAAACATGTTCTTTCCATAGTGAGGAGGGTGTTCCACCTAATTCATGTAATTATTCATCACACAAGTCAGCTGATCAAGTACTGTGATGATGTTTTGAGCACCCACTCCAGTCATATCAGACATAGAATTAGGGAAATATTCACATTTCCTTTCACATTGTTAAATCATGTTATTATATTTCCAGCCATTATCTATGAAAAATTATGTCTACTTACAGGTCTTGAATACATAGTAATTGGACACAAAAAATAAACATTGAGCATAAAAGGATAATGTTATAATGAAGAAGTATATCCAAACTTGTGATTCCATTTGTTTAATTCTTGGTTATCCTCTATCAATTTCTTATCTTATATACTTAGGGTATTTTTTGTCCCAAAATAATGATTGTTACTAAGATCATGAATATAATAATGCATATCCTCCAGTAGTGTCCTTACTAATAGTACAATAAGGTTCATTGTCGTGTAATAGTTCCTGTTCGAGTTTAGCTCAAAGAAGTGTTATCTGGTATTACCTCAAGATAGATCTATGCCAGAGCCGCCACTACCTGCTCATATATAGAATGGGATGTATTTTCTTGATAATCCACTTACTCAGTACTCAAAAAAATTTCATGAATGTTTTCTAATAGCTAGTCTAATACATAAGTATCCCACTAAGGTTCCCTATTCCTAATCTCTAAAAATAACTAGGCCATCCATTGATACAATCTATAGCGACCGAAGTCTTTTATATATATAACATTACATGATTTTAAGCATAATTACACATCAGAGTACAATCCTAGGATCATTATGTCTAGTGTATTGGATTATTATGTACATAAAACATTAAACAAGGAACTAAAAAACATATTTTTTTAATATTCATAAATAGCTCTAAACTTAATTTAAACCCTTACATCTCCATAGGGTACATTGGGGAACAAATGAACCAAGGGATGAGTTGAAAAACCTAGTAAGGGAATGTACATAAGGATACATCTTAAGAACATGAGTTAGGAGGCATGGCATAATGATATCCAAAGCATGGAATATATGAAATCATATCATTTTTGGATGGTAGCATATAAACATGGAATCATATAAATGTGTCAGAATCATAAATCATTTTTCAGTATGGGTAAAGAAAAACCAACAATCCCATTTCCAATTTTAGTATGGGTTAAGGATAAGCATCGATCCTGATTCTGTTGCATCTGATGAGGCTTAACATTACACAATGCATTGGAGAACTATTTGGGATCACCCATCTCAACATTTTCATTAATTTTCTTGCCACATAAATATTCTTTCCACATAAATAATCACACACAATCAACCACACAAAGACATAAGGGTACACATGTAAATTTTTGGGGACCACAACCATGGCATTAAAAATATTCAATGGGTGTATCATGAATGTGTCCATGAAATAAAGGGATTTGAACATACATTGAGGTTCATAAGGTAAAATAGAAATATATCGTGGTATGTGGTGTCAAATAGAAGTTACAACATATATGAAATGTATTTTAGAAACATAATCATTAAAACATTTTCATGTAGTTTAAAGGTAAATACTTTAGAGTTTTTTTAAAAAAAGAGAACAATATTTTATATTAAACCATAATAGAAAAAAAATGTGTTCATAATAAAAATAATGATTTTATAAAGATAATTGTGTCTTATAATAGACGATATAGTTCACTTAAAATTGGGTAATGATTTGGGAGGTTCCTATAAAAAATGTTTTATTATCGGAATGTTCTAAGAAGGGAATCATTTAAAAACATGTATATCACTAAAACATAGGGATGAAAGGGTATTAATACAAACAAATTGTGATGATACTCAAAATTTATAATATGTACATAAATTTATAAAATGAAACCATTATGATATAATGAAATATAAGGTTACTAGAAAGAACAATGAAGGTTTGGGTAGAATTTGTTAAGAATTATCAGCAGGGTATCGTGTTAACCTAAGAGTGCATGATGTGATAGGATATGGGTTATTAATCACATATACAGAATTAGGGAAGTATGGGTATGTGGGAAAACATACCCCATATTTTTTTATTACAAATAAAAAGGCATAACATAGAGGACAATCTCTATTAAATGTGAAATGGAGGGGATCCCATAACATAAATCTAGTGGTGTTCTCCACTAGTTATTAATGACATGAATAATCATATTAGGTTTATTAATTAAAAAATAAATAAAATTTTCTATATGTAATTGATTTATTATAACCTTTTTTAGTTTATTGAATTCCTTTTTGATTAATTGTATTGTTTAATTTTAATATTCGTGCTCATTTGTTTACTTGGTTTTAAAAGATCGGTTTACATATATTCATGTTCAGATAAACATGGAAGATGGAATTGGTAGTACAGAAAAGATGTTATAAGCTATTAGTGAACATATATTATATTACATGGTATTAAAAATAATTTGGTTAAATAGAGTGAAGTATAGGTATCATATATAAAACCATACCGATAACTGTTTTGGTTAACTGGGGGTGGTTGATTACAAGGATCAAATTTTTCATTATAACACAACACCATTAGAAAAAAAAATTACAGATCCATAAAAAGGATATATTACATATATAATAATATGGATCAACCATAACACAAATTCATTCATGAACAAAATTAAATATGTAAATATAAATTGATAAATTGTTGTCCCAAAATGTACTAAATTAGCACATCTCAAACAACGTGTTCATTTCATTCAAATAAAAGGCTGGGAAAGGAGAGAACATAATCAAATATCCCATTAGAATGAAAAAATTCATTATATGTATTTTTCTGGATTTAGCATACTATTTTTGTGAAGGGAGGTGAGGAAAGAAACAAAAAGAAATGAACATAAAAGAAATGAAGGAATTGGATAGTGGAATTTACATCTTGAGACTTAGTCCTTTGAGAAACTCTAAATGGAAGAGGTTTTGGTATTTTTAAGAGGCTAGGGGAATTGGCATGTTAGGGAGGATCTTTGGGAGAGATTTCGGCATAATATTGGCTAGGCACTAGGCAAGCGAGGAGTGATGAGAAGGGGGAGTGAGGGGGTGGTTTATAGTGGAGGAGAGGTGGGGATTCAAAATTATTTCATCATTAGTTAATTATTTCTTCAACTTGAATATTATTTATATATTATCCTATGTATTGTTACTATTTATTATGGAATATCACTATTCATAATGGTATTTTTCTATTCACAAGGGTTGGTTACTATTCACAAAAAATTATATTTCTCTTAATGGACTCCAAATAACTTACTGCAACCATGTATGTTAGATTTTTTATATTGCAAACACAACAGTGACAAACTTATGTTTAAAGGTCACTTAGCACTTAATAATTCAATATGTTGTGTTTTCATGTGATTTTATGACATATTTATAAGAACGGAAGTTCCATTTATAAAACATTGGGTCGTTACATGGAATGTAAGGCACTAGTCTTGGATTCCTACAACCACATTCTTCATCAAAGGACACCAATACTTCCAATAAATATCTTGAAAAGTTTTGGAAAAACAAAATTTAACATCCAAATTCGATTCATAAAACAATTTTAGAATCTTTATTAATATACACAATGGTACAGCCACACTACCATGGATATAAAAGGTATATTTATATTCGACAGTCTAGCTAGAATATGGATCCCTTCCATTAACACTTTCTATCAAGGATAATCAATCTGGATCCTCATACTTAATTTACATAATCCTAATTTGAATCATGGACATAGCTACCAAGGATGTATGGTTAATATGTACATGGACATCATCTACCATAAGATTCATATTAGAAAAAACACTATTATATTTTCAAACGAAGTTGATTCCAGAAACACCAGATTTTGAGTTATCATAATCAATGCAACTAAAAACAATATTCTCCTTATCGGTGTAAATAGGATCAATGTTAACAAATTTCATCATTTCGATGAATATTTAGAGAATAATATTTAAATAACACAGAGATAAGATGTAATTATGGAAATTATGATCGCTACACACAGTAAATCAATCATCCAACGAGAAACGCGACCATTATTTTATGGCATGAATGAAAATAACCTATTCAGGATCACGTGTTGGGTAATTAATTTCATGAGGACTCAATTCTAGTGACCCATAGAACACAATGAAGTCATCTTTCTCCAATACATCCCATATCCCAACACCATCGACATCCAAAAAATGGTTACCCCTAACCTGTATTAGGTATGATCAGAGTCAGTTTAGTTTTAACGAACTTATTTAACTCATAGAAGGCATTATCACAAGTTTTAGACCATTGGAATCTTATTACTTTCTTGTTCATGAATTATAGTGGAGATTTAAATTGGGATAAATCATTAAAAAACAATTGTTAATTTCTAGCCAACACCCAAAAACCATCAGACATCTACAAAATTCTTTGGATCCTCCCATGATATAACTACATGCACTTTATCTGAAACCCCTTACACACCCTTACTAGAGAAGATGTGACCCAGGAAATTAGCCCTATAATTTCAGAAATTATATTTCTATATATTATTATAATGGATTTCCCCCTTATAATACTCAAGAAAAATTCTAGACGTTGGGAATGATCATCATGATTATTAGAGTACCCAAAGATGTCATCAATTAAAATAACTACATATGATCAAGATATGGGTGAATGGTTTCTTAAATTAAATCCATAATTAAAGAAAGTGCATTGTTCTACCTGAACAACATCAAAAAAACTCTTACAACCCCTAACTGACCATAAATGTATATTATGATACATCCCAATGTCTGAAACATAACTGATGATACCTTAACCGACGAAAATTAAATAAAACAATATATCACTGCATAATTGGTAATCCAAATCACAGATTCTATGAATATAATATCTATTCTAAATTTTCATTTGATTTATCTTCTTATAATCAACACAAAAATTCATTCACCAATACATTCTTTGAAAATAACACTAGTGATCCCTATGTTGATGTACTATGATGAATGAACAATTTATTCTCCAACACGTTAGACTGAATATTTAACTATAGGAGTTTTATTTTTTCCATCCTACATGAAGGAATGGAAACTGGGCTTTCTCCATGTAGAAACATTTTTTAGAAATCAAAATCTCTCTTAATGGGATTCCTTGAGAATTCCTATTGATACACATTCTAGAACTGGTCCACTATAGGGGGAATGAGATGTGGTTGTACTCCCACATCAACAAGAATAAGACAATCCACTTGGGCAGTGAGCTCACCCAAAAACTAAAACAATTTCCTTGTACTTCTTTATCAAATAACAAACACCCCAGGATTGACATATGTTTCTCCCTCGAGAGATATGACTGTTACCCAGTGATGGGTTTAATCAATATGTGCATGGTATAACACTATCCAGTCTATGCCCAAAATCAGATCAGAACTCGACATCTCGAAAAGAATCAAGTCCCAAAGAAAATATTACCCACCGGCTCTAAGTGTACACCCATAAAACAACTATACATTCTTATCTTTTACAACCAGAAAATTATAAATAAATTTAACACTAGATATATACTCCACTTAGAGGCACAACAAACAAATAAAATGAGAATAAATATAAGAATGTGATCAAAATATACCAATGTAAGCACTATAAAGTGATAAATATACAAGAATCATACCGAGAATAGATTATAGTCTTGTATCACCACAACCAATTGTGTACCGAACTCCTGATAGAATAACTCTACAACTAACCATGGTTATGGAACGAATTCCTAGTGCTGCACTACCCTACTGTATTAAATTCTCTCTCTCCTGAGACCCACATATACAACCTATTATTGTACGACCAATAAGCTCCAACTACATGAATAATATATGGTAACTGAAACCCTTATTGTAATCTTCATTGGTATTGGTCTTCCAACATAACCCACCTATAAATGGATTCTATAATTATCCAACCTTAAATCATTATATAATCTTTAATTTTGTTAATAATTCACATTGATGATATTTTCAGGTTTAGAGTTTTAAAGAATTAGTATATAACCATTACATTACATCATTAATATTAAAATGTAGATACATCTACTCAGAATCCATTTATTTCATAAAATAGAAATTCTTGAATGAAAAAAGTAATTCTTTTATTGTTATAAATCTTCTTGAATTCTTTCTTCTTGTTCCCCTATCTCATCACATCTGAAAATAATTTCCAAAAAACATGGGATGAGCACAAAAATCTCAGTAAGGGTTATATAATAAATAATGAAATAATCATTCCATAAATACATACCAAACATGAGCTCTTTAACATAACTCATGAAATCATAAGATTTATGAATAACACATAGAAATACTAAATCATAAATTCAACTAGTTTCATCTATATCAAACATACATTGTTCCTTTCATAGCTACATAGATACTTACGTTTATAATTCCAATCATTTTATATTACATAAATATCTTAGGATAACCATTAAATTTTTCCTCCATCACATTAACCAATGAAGTGGAGAGCTATCTTGGGAAAACCTATCCCAGTTTTATCACTGAACTACCCATATAGGTAAACAATGCTGATAAACCATAACATATTCAAAATACACAAAACAAACTTAATGGAAAGATTTCATTTCTACATTTCAATCACAATATATCATTTCATGATATTTAAATAAATAATCATTTCTCAAACCATTTTCAATACCAAAATATTTAAAAAGGTTATTTTTGATATGTATTTTCCTTTAAAAAACATAATGGCATGTTAAGAAACCAAGATATAATATAATGATCACAACGTTGAAAAGGTCGTTCTAACGATGTAATTTTAAAAGAAAAATTCACTTTTTCATTTTGTAATACACAATATTGAAAAATATTCCCATTGAATGACATGAATTTTCAACGGGTTTATATACCATATTAATAAAAGTCACATATAATTCAAAATATGCATCAATGAATGGAGATTAAGATGAAGTCCCTTACCTCTTGTCCGACATCACTTGTTCATTATTTAATCTCATGAATAATAATATAATTATAATTAATACAGGATAAAGAACCTTTTTAATGTTTATTTTTCCTTTTATACTTCTTATTACACTCTTATAATCATTTTATAATTATCTATGTTAATATCAGCAGTTTTTTTGATATTCAGTACTTGAGTAAAAAATAAACTTTTTATAATTATGAATTGTTAATGTACTCAAAATTAAATTAACTCAAGAATGATATTCATGATTTTTATATCATATATATCATATATATCATGTATATATATGTATTTACAATATTACCTAACATTGGGAGATAAGAAATGAAATTCACTGTTCAGGGAGATGGTAAGTCGTATGTACGCATTAACGCTACACTAATTTCTAATAATAGAATGAAATTTTAATTTTAAATATGTATATTATTATTAAAATATAATATCATTCATAATTTCATTAACTCCATACTTTATAAATTCCAAGTATGGAATGAATGAGTCATGTAACATTCATGGGCGGTTGTCTGTACTTCCGGAAATGAAATTATCATATTTACACATTATGGAAACCATATTAGTTTTCTATAAATTAAAAATAAAAAAGAATATGATTAATATAAATATAATATATATCACATATAAAAACATATACTTATATTTTTCCACCATTAAAGGTTGTAGGAGAAGATTTAAAAATCATTATTTCGTGAGGTTGTAGTTCACCGTCCACATAAACTCTATGTTAGTATCAATTATATGGAGGTGTGTGGAAGTGTAGTTATAATACATAAAAAAAACCTAATATATTGGGGAAAATTGTGTTGTTTTGTAAATAATGAATAGGAATAGCATATGGAGTGAATAATTAATATAAAAGTAGAGAACTTGATGGAAGACCTTAACATAAAATCCGGTAACTCACTTTGTTTTGAACAAAAAATATTTCTTGATGTTCCATCTACCTACGGTAGCGAATCTAAGTGGAAGAGAGGGATTTTGGGATCTTATTTGGGTAGATATTGGATGATCCATGGAGGCATGATACTGTGAGTACGGGTTAGAGGTCATGGATTTTTATAAGGGCGAGGGGAACATTAGGAATGTTTGAAAATATTATTTTACTATAAACTCATTTTAGATTTTAAAAGGTATCTAACTCATTTAATTAGAATATAAGGTAATTATTGTTAGAAATACCCTCATAAAATAGGTTTTAAACTATAATTAAACCTCAAATTATCCTTATTGTTTAACATTAACCTTGAGTTAACTTATTAAACTTTTACCATGTCCTCTTCTATATTAAAATTATATGGTTAATATATTTAAAATAAAATTTCAAGAGACCCAAAAATGGATAATTAGTTACATTAGTAACTTAATATATGTCATTTGGATGAATATTAGTTTTTTAGGACTATTTAATCAGTCAATAAATTATAGATTGATTTAAGAGCTCATTTGTGTCAATTTATATACTATTCTTATCAAGACATCTAAAAAATCAATAAAAATTTATTATATTGAACCAAATACATTAATTAAAACATATCAAGTCATAATAATCCATTAAATTCGTCAATTGAATGATAATATTAAAAATAAATTTATTATTATTTATAATCTCATCTATTTAAAACATTCATTAATGAGGTAATCATTAGATCATCATTGTGTCAAAAATAAATAAATTTAAATTATGTTTTAAAATAATAATTAAATTATCATGATGTAGGAAATTATATTATATTACTAATGACTATTTGTAGTCATAAATATCACTTATATAATCCCTTAAATTTTTCTTCTAAATGATATGTATTTATGTTACATTTTTCTTAACGTTAAATTATTTTTTATAATGTTTCATTTTCACTTACAAGTTTCTCCATGGGGTCCCAAAATAGACCCAATGATTCCCATGGGTATAAATGTATCTACCCATTGGTTTTGGAAATGTGTTATGGTAATTCATTGTTATTATAATATTATTTTATACTATTATTTACCATATTTTACTTTTAACCTTGGCAAATAAAATATTTACTGATGTTATTTTTAAGAAGGTTTAAAAATAAAATTTATGTATTTACACAATTTGGAACTATTTATTACAAATATGGAATCCATTTTTCAAAATTCAAAACACACAAGTAAAATAATTGATTTAAAATTAATTCTTGATGTCAAAACAAAAAGAATGTTATTATGAAAGAATAACTATCCAAATATTGTCACTTTTTTATGTTAAATTTTGAAGTGAAATTACTTCTAATGAGAAAAATTGGATTAAGTGGTGAAAATATAATACAATTACACTTTAAAACCATTTAAAATGTTAATATAAACATATATAATAATTAGATGAAATGATAGTTTTGACATAAAATGAATCATTTTGACTATTCATGAAAAATTGTTCTTTATCAGAAAAATACCAAAAATTTACCCAATATAAATTTTGATGTCCCGATTCTAATAAAGAAGTTTATATCGACAAATGTAACATATAAATGTAAAAAAATCTAGATTTATAAATGGTTCACATTCAAAAGGTGGTAAAACTACATTTTAAAAATATTAGAGTATTTATGCTTAAAATTTTGATTCATTCATATTTTATGACTCTATATTTTATTGGATAAATGTAAAGAAAATTAAAAAAAAGTATATTTTTATTTTTGTCATTTCTGTTCATTCCTTCATATACAACAACTATGAGTTAACTGTCATTTAAAATAATAATCTTATATTTTTATATTTTTTTATACAACTTAGCATTGTATGCAACATAAGACTTCGGAGAAACCCATTATTGCATTCCTGGTATGTCATCCAACATATCATCAACATTAATGTCATATTAATATTTAATTCAAAAATATTGATATATATGAAAATATCCTATTCTTAATTTACACGGAATGTTACATCCTTCCCCCATTTTTGGGAATTGAATCCCCACAATTCTATTATCATTTATAATAAGTGGGGGGTACTTATCCCTCATAGAAATAATAGATTCCCACATTGCCTCTTCCACAATATGGTTTTACAAAAAACCTTTACCTGATGAATAAGATTATTTATCAAAACATTCCCACTTTGTTCCAGAATATGGACCGGTTAATCCCCATAATAAATATTCTCTTCCAACTAAACAACCTCTGGATTTGAAACATGAGATTGATCTAACATATACATTCTCAAAATTGAAACATGAAAACCATTGTACAACTTGGATAATATTGGATTTAAGTCCACTAAATAAAAAGATGATCCGTATTTCTCTAGGATTTCGAAGGGTCCAATGATCCTCAGATTTACCTTTTCCATAATATAAAAACAAATCACAATTTTAGATGGAGGAACATTGAGAAACACATGATCACCTACCTCAAAAGAACAATCCTTCCCTTGGTTACCCACATAAATTTTCAGCTTACTTGATGTTGTTTTCATGTGCTTCTAAATCAATTGATAATTTTCTAAAATATCTTCTAAAAATTATTTTCCCATCATTATTTAACTTACATTACCCTAACAATCTGGATTTTGACACCGCTTTCCATATAATGCCTAAATTGGTGTCATATGAATAACAGAATGAAATTTGTAATTATAAGAAAATTCAAACAGTGAAATATATTGGTCCTAACATCCCAGATAATCCATTGAGAAATCATGTAACATATCTTTCAATGTTTGAATTCTTCATTCTGACTACACATCAGATTGTGGATGAAAATCTAAATTAAAATCTATTTCAGAAGCCAACTGCTTTTGAAGGAATTTAAAAATGTTTGATGAAAATCTAGGATCAAAATCCGATGCAATGGAGTGGGGACCTCCATGCAACCAAATTATCTCTTTAACAGACAACAAGAAAAGTTTATATAGAGAAATGTATCTCAAAAAGGAAGTAAATGAGAATATTTAATCAATTAATCATCAATAACCCAGATTGGAATATTATCTCAAGTAGTATTTGGTAATCCCACAATGAAAAATGTGGAAATGTTTTCCCATTTCCACTCTAGCACTAATACAGTTTGAAGCCTCTGGTAAATCCCTCTATAAATTAACCTATTGACAAGTCAAAAACATAACAGTAATGTCAGAAATATCTCATTTCATTCTATCCCACCTGTGATACTCCCGAAGAACTCTTTACATCATAGTAACACTAGGATGAACAGAAAATGGAAGACTTTGAGCTTCACATAACATCTCATTCTTCATATGTGAATCAAAAGGCACAAAAAATATCTTACCAGATCTCAAAATACAATAAATATCATTGTTAAAATCAGGCAAATTACACTTCTAAACCATCTTTAGCTCTTTCTGCAACTGACTGTATTCCTTCTGCAGTTGCATAATTAATTCAGATAGATAGGATTTTACTAACAACTGAAATGAAATAATGGAATTTCTTGCCTCAATAACTTCTATTCCAAAGCACAAAAAATCATTAATAAATGGTTCTTAATCCAAAAATATCATGGGTAATATTGAATTACATTTTTGACTCAATGAATTTACTACTTTGTTTTCCGTTCTTGGACTGTAATGAATTGTGCAATCATAATACTTGATTAATTCCATCCATCTCCTCTGTATCATGTTCAATTCCGTCTGAGTGAATATATACTTCAAACATTTGGGGTCAGTATATATTTTACATTAATTCAAACAGATGATTCCTCCAAACATTTAATGGAAAAAATACAACAGATAATTCAAAAACATGTATAGTTTAATTTAACTTCTCAGGTTTCAACTAATGTGAAACATAATAACTTACCTGATATTTCTTCATTAAGACACAACCAAGTCCTTTAAAAGAATCATCACTATAGATAACAAAATTAACATCTCTATAAGTTAAATCCAAAATTGGATCTTTTAACAATCATCTTTTCAATCCCTGAAAAAATCATCAAAATATTTTATCCGAATAACCCTAACACCTTCTGAAGTTATCATAGTCAGTGGGCTAAATAACCATGTAAATTTCTCAGAAATCATTCTATAATAACCTAAAAAACCATCAAATCAATTAATCTCGGTTAAATATTTTGGTATTTTCCATTCTTCAATAACTTTTTTTTTACTAGGATCAATAGTTAATAAAAAATTTTAAACAACGTGATGAAGGAATGATATTTTTTGAAACCAAAACTGACACATAATAAATTTCACATACAGTTTCATTTCTTTTATGGTTTACAAGACAACCATAAAATGACATTCATGTTCCTCATTAATTTTTTAATAAACGAAAATATCATCAATGAACATAACCAAACACTAATACAAGAACTAAAAAAATTTATTCATAATATTCATGAATAAAGATGGTGCATTGGTTAACCCAAAAATCACAACTACAAATTCATAAGGGGAATATCTAGTATGAAAAGTGGTCTTTGAAATAATTTCTTCCATTAACTTTAATAGATGGTACCCTGATCCCTAGTCAATCTGCGAAATATACTATGCTTCATGGAACTTATCAAAAAATAATCAATATGAGGCAAAGGATACATATTCTTAACAGTTATGTTATTCAGTGCACTATAATCCATGAAAAGTCACATATAACAATATTTATTTTTAAAAAATAGGATTGGAGAACCACACAGTCATATGATAGGTCGAATGAAACCATTATCTAATAACTCTTGAAATTTCCTCATTAACTCTAAATGTTCAATTTTTTCCATTTGATAAAGGGTTTTTGAAATTGGATTAGCATCAAGAACATAGAAAATTAAATTTTAAACATCCCAATTTGGTATTATACGAGGAAAATTATTAGAAAAGAAATCATGATTCAAATATAGCACTGGAACATTATTAATCTGAATAGTTCATTTGTTTTCAACAATATGTGAACGATAATATTCATTTACGCATTTTACTAGTTTCTCATCCTCCATATATGTTATAATAAGTAAGGTTTCATGTTTTAAAAAAAAATAAATTCTTTATAAAAAGAAACATCTTTAATTCTGCAGTCTATCATAACAACATAAATAGAAAGCCAATCATTACCCAAAATAACATCAAACTCTACAAGAAGAGAAACATTATGTCTTTTAGGTACATTATTTCCACACACAAGGACTAGAAGGTTCATATAATATATTTTTGTATCAACATTTCTACCTGGTGTTTTCACCATATTTTCATGATTCATATCATGATATGGAATTCCCAATTTACTTGAGCATTTCTCAGAAATGAAAGAATGTGTAGACCCTGAATCAAACAACAAATTGGCATAATCTGAATAAATTAACAGTGTAACAAATACTACTTCATTCTATTTCCCAACATCTGCTGAAGTAGTTGCAAATGATTTCACCATCCCATTCATCTTGTAGTCTGACTGATTTCCCTCATTCGAGTTCTTTGTTGGATACCCATTTACAAATTTACCCATTTAATAGAACCTAAAATATTTTACCAACTGTAAATCATATTTCGACATACCATTATCCTAATAATTTTTAGTGCAATTACAATCCTTATGTAACACTTTATCACATCAGTAGAGTTTAACATAATTCAAAAGACATTCTGCAGTGTGATTTTTACCACAATTCTCACAAAATAAATGCATATGTTTCTTAACATAGGATTTTTTGGGAATGTTCTTACATGTAATCTTCCACCTAAACATATTATTCTGTTATTTTTCAATGAAATATTGATCATCAGCAAATTCCATTTCAACCATATTCACAAATCAGTTAATTTTTGCATAACTTTTAACCTCAATAGAAGATACTGCCATTTGATAGATTGGCATTAATCCTAAGTAAAACAAATTGATTTTACTATCTCGATATCATTTTAAATTTGTAGATTACCTTTCCTGTCGAGTGAAATTTTCATCGTAAGCACCCACTGAGTCATTCTTCTATCTCAATTACATGAATTTTTTTCCATCCTAAGTAGAACCGCCATAGGTAAATATTTATCAAGAAACATACCTTTGAATTCTTCCCAAATAAGAGAATAAATTTCCTCACCATACCGGATATTTTTAACCATCGACAGACCCATATTTGCTTCTTCTTCAAAATGTAAAACAAGAATACTAAACACTTGATTCACAGTAAACACCATGACATTGATAATCTTTTCCATCACATTAATGCACTCTTCAGCTTGAACAGGTCCAGATGACCCTCTAAATGATAGGGTATGTTTCCTTATGAAATGTTACACCATAGACATGTTCTTCTAGGGTTGATCTAGTTGATCCCATTAATTTATACCATAACCATTTATCTCCTTTGTATACTGAGGAATCACTACATCAAACTGTTCAATTCTTATTCTTACAATTGTGGGTTGATAATTTTGAAGGTTGTTTTCCTCTTCTTTTCGTCCAATCATTACTTCCTTATCTCCTCTATAGAAATCCATTATGAACAAAGAAATATCATAGGCTTTGAAACATAAAAATCCATAAATTTGGTATCATTTCAATCTTACCATAAATTAATTAACAGATATAAATTTAACAATACCCTTACTCTTAATTTTTTCTATACCGACCACTGATACCAACCATAAGGCCCCATCCTTAAAACATTACTTAATCATAAATTTTTAGAACAAATCACATTGCGGATCATTTCAAGTTTAGATATTTAGATAATTAGGCCATATCTATTACATTACATCACAAATATTACAATTTAGACACTTCTAATCATCTTACATATTTTCATAAAAGAAAAATTATTAAAATAAAACAATATTTCTTTTCATGATATAATATTTCTTGAATTCACACATTATCTTACCCATCCTTATAACCTGTGGAAAAAATCTCAAAAGAACATTGGATGAGAATTAAAAACGTAGTAATGGTTATAAAATAAGGAAATAAATTATTATTCCATTTATACATACAAAACATGAGCTCTTTTACCCAACTCATTAAATCATAATATTTACCAACATCACATAGAAGTCATAAATCCTAATGATAACTTGTGGCTTCCATATGAAAATGAAATTTTATCATTCCAAACTAGGTACGGAGTTACGTTTGGAATACCAATCATAGTATGTTCCTTAATTATCTAAGGGGAAACATTAACTTTTCATTCCATCATGCTATCCAATGCATTAGAGAGCTATCTTGGGTTCACCAGCCCTAGGTTTATCATAGAACCACCCGTATAAATACTCAATGCCTAATAACCATAACATATTCAAAACACATAAATCTAACCTAAATGAAGGATAAAATTTCCAAATTTCAATCAAAATATATCATTTCATGATATTGAAATAAAAAAATACTTCTCAAAACCATTTTCAATAACAAAATACATAAAAATGGAATATGTTATTTATTTTCCTTTTAAAAACACGAATCTTATTATAGAATCCACATATCAAATAATGCATGCAGTGGCGGAAAGGTCGTTGTCACTATAAACATTAAAAAGAAACATTTCATCTATCGTTGAGTAAAACACTATGTAGAAAAAGATTCCATTTGAATGAATTGGAAATATAAATGGTATTATAAGCCATATGAAATAAAGTCATTTATAAATCCAAATATTCTTCAATGAATGGAGATTGAGATGAAGTCCCTTACCTCATGTCCAGCTTGACTTGTTTGTTTATTAATCTTCTAAATAATAATCTAAATTAAATTTAATCATTCATAAAATCAATTTTCAAGTATATTTTTCCTTTTTTATCACTTATCACCTTGTTATAAACATTACATAATTATTTATGTTAATATCCATCGTTTTGGTTATATTTGGTACATGAGTCAATAATGAACATCTTATAATTTCCAATTTTCCATATGGTCAAAATTCAATTATCTAATAATGATACTCATGATTTATACATCATATGTAACATATGTAACCAAAATATATTTTTATTTTTAATATTACATAACATTTGGATATAAGAAATGAAATGCAATGTTCCTAGAGGTGGTGAGCTATATGTACGCATGAACACTACTATAATATTAATTAATGGAATTAAAACTTAATGAAATATAATTATATTATAATTCCAGTACAATATCATAAATAATTTAAATAACTCCATGATTTATACATTCCATGTATTTCAAGAATGGGTCATATAACAATGAGGGGGTGGTAGTTCGCACTTCCTCGTATGAAGTTATCGTATTTACCCATTATGGAAACCACAATGGTATGCTAAAAATGAAAAATACAGTATAATAAAAAAAATATAAATATTATATATATCACATACAAATACTGTTCCATCATAATATCCACTATAAGAGGTGGTAGGAGAAGGTTAAAAAATCATCGTTTCATGAGGCTGTAGTTCATCGTCAATAGAAACAATATGTCTATATCCATTATAACGAGGTGTGTGGAAGTTAGTTTGAATAAATAACATAATAATCAGTTACTATATTTAGGATTATAGTGTAGTTATGTAAACAATGAATAGTAAGAGAATATGGAGTGAAGAAATAAAATAAAATAAGAAAACTTGTGGGAAGACGTTACCTTTAAATCAGGTAACTCCCTTCGGTTTGAACCAAAATGCATTCCTGAAATGCCTAATGAAAAAGGTAAGGCATATAAGTGGAATAGAGGGATGTTGGGAGATTATTTGGGTAGAGTTACGGTGAGCCGATGGGTCTATAGAGGTGTGAGTAATTGTTAGAGGTGAATGCATTTTATATGGGGGATTAGGGGCTCTTTAGGAATGTTCGATCAAATTATTTTATTATAAACTAAATATCTATTTCAAATAGTCCCCATCTCATTGAATTCGATGGTAAGGTAATAATTTTTCAAAATACTCTCATGCAATGGGATTTAGACAATTTTAGGTCAGAAAATGAACATTATCATTTTACATTACACTTTATTTAACTTATTTAACTTTTACCACATCCTCTTGTTTTTTCATACTATATGGTTAATATATTTCTATAAAATGTCAAGAGATCCAAAAATGGATCATTAATTCAAAAAAACATCAAATATGTAATTTCTCAGAATATTATATTTTTAATAATATTTCATCATTTAATAAAATATTGATTGATTATAAAACTCATTTATGTCTATTTATAAACAATTAATATCAAGACATTTAAAAAATCTATAACAACTAGATTATATTTTAAAAAACCACCTTAATTAAAATATAAAAAGTCTTGATCATATCATAAATTATTTTATTTCATTAAAATCATCAAAATGAATTTATTTAAATATTTATAACATCGTTTATTTAAAATATTTATTAATGATGTAATCATTATATCAATATTGTGTGGTAAATAAATAAATTTATTTTGATATCGAAAAATTATAAATAAAATATCATGATGTAAGAATTCTTTTTTACCATTATAATTTCAATTTATAGTCGACAATATCACTTATATAACCCCATATTTTTTTTTATTAAATGATAAATGTTTATTTTACATTTTTCTTAACATTAAATTAATTTTTATAGTGTCATTTTCACATACAATTGCCTCCATGGGGTCCCAACATCGACTCAAGGATGTCCATGATCGGACATGTATTAGCCAATATAATTATGACATGTGTTCGGGTAATTTATTACTTTTGTAATATTATTTTTAACCTCATTTACCGGATTTACCATTTAACCACGGTAAATAAAATATTTACGGAAGTAACTATTCCAATTATCTAAATATATAATTTTCCTATTTATTGAATATGGACCTCCTAATTCCAAATATGGAATCCATTTTTCCAAATTCATAATTACAAAGTTAGAGAAATTAATGTAAAATTAATTTCCATTGTCAAAACAAAAATCGTGTTTCTATGAAATAATAACTATCAAAATATTGAAACTTTTTAATGTTCAATTTCAATTTTAAATTACTGCTAATTACCAAAATTATATTAAATGGTGAAAATATAATCCCATTATACTTTAAAACTATTTGAAAAGAAATTCTAACAATTAAAATAAATCATATGAAATGATAGTTTGTACATAAAATGCAGTATTTTTCCCTATACATTTAAAATTTTACTTTATTATGAAAATACAAAACATTTACCCAAAAAAAATTAGGTGAGACTTATAAACAAGAAGATTATATTTTCCATTGATACATATAAAGGTTACATAAACTATATTTAAAAATCATTCGCGATCTATATCATGTAAAACACCCTTTTAAAAATATCAGAGTATTTATTTATAAAATTTGGATTCATTACCATTTTAATCCTCTAATATTTATTGGATAAATATAAAGACATTAAATAAATATTTATAATAATATTTTAGTTAGTTATATTCATTCCCTCTAATACAACAACTATGTGTTAACTAACATTTATAATAATAATATTGTATTATTATATATTTTTTAATATGACTCAGAATTGTGTGGAACAAACCACTTCTATAAATCCCATTATTCCGGGTGGTTACTCCATCAAACATAGAATCCTATTTAAAGTATAATTAATATTTATTTCACAAATATTAATAAATTTGAAAATATAATATTCTTTATTTACCAGGGATGTTACAATTTTTATTGAACCTCTATAGATGTCCCATTCTACCCCACACTCGAAACTAAACCGGTAGTCAATGTAATGGACTACGTAGTTATGTCAACCTACCTCGCTAATAATAATAAAAATGATCACAAAATTGAGTGGATAGTTCTCTTTTCTTACTACATTTTCCCTCTATATACTCGGTTAAATTAAATGAACAAATTTTCCTACTACTAGATGAACTACCACTAGGTTACTCAACTGTTTCAATGAATACACCAAAAGAATCATTCAACATATTTTCCTTTGAAATAAGTGACGAATTCTACTAATAATTAACCCTATATTAACAAAATCCATTTACCTGGTACCTAATATTTTTTCTAATTCTATCATGGATATGTATATCCATAGTTGCCTCATCCCCCACCAAAAATGGAAAAAACATTTCATGTTAGTGAAACATACAACATTGTCCATTAAAGACATACACCTATGATTTATCCTCATAAATTCCACTTCCCTCTTTCATCTCAATGTGTCCAGATAGAATTTTTTATGAACGATTTCTTAGAAATACTTCCAAGTCATCCATGAACATTATGGGTCTGAACCACAATATCCCACCAGCACCTCCCCTGACCTCTTAACATATAATCCACTAGTCTCACCCTCCTATAAGGAGGAGCCTCTATAAGATCCTAAATCATCCATATGGTGTCTATATATAACTAATTTTCATCTAATCCACCCTATCTTTTAAAATTAGGATGGTATTGCAGTTGTCTCTCTGTAGCCTATTTGAACATTTTCTGAAAATTTTGCATTTTCTTCTATAAATCATCTATATAAAATGAGTAATTTTATTAGGAAATTATTATTCTACCATTTTATCCTAAATCATAGGTTCCCTTGATCCATCTATGGATGAGCATTGATAGTGAAATCTTCTTACCACTCAACTAGAACATGATTTCTTGGTGGAATCTTCATACAATTCCAATCAAACATATTAAAACACGTAATATAAGAAATTTAAAAATTATATAAGATAAGGCTCCCACAATCCATAATCAACCCATTTAACATAAAACATCCCAAAATATATCATTAAACCTAAAACACAACCCTCAACTATTCATACCATTGGCCCAAGACAACATAGTGTGAGTCAACAAACATAGTCACATGTCATCCATTATAAGTATTTTTAGAACAAATTACATACTCATAATGACAATATTTCCTCTTAATCACAATTATAATTTTACATCATGTAATAACTAGCATTTCCACTCGATGTCAGACAAAATTATGCACAATTCATTTACAATTATTTAACATTATTTTCTTTTAACCAATTTTATTCTTCTTTATTAGATACCATTTTCATCAAAATATCATGAATTGAAAATGCAATCTACCCTCCCTGCCACACACTCCATCCCATTTGTGCCAATCATGATGCATGACACATATATCCCAATGTTCCTATAATGATGCATGTATGGGAAATCTAATTACATTACATCCATGATAATAATGTCATAAAATGGTCACATTACACCACAAGTGCGTCACCCAATTGGGAAATTTCATTCATATTTAACAACACACTTTAAGAACAACAATTCATTCCCTATGCACATGGGGTTTCCCTTATATATTAGTTAGATAAAATCATCCACAAGTAGATTCTGAAGTCCAAACACAACCAAATATCCCCTTACCATCCCAAATAGTAATTCCAAAAAAAGAACATTCACTAATAAATCTTTTTAATATCCCCATCAAATATTCCACTAAACTAGTACCCTGTTATGGGATTCCACATGACTTAATGAATTAATCCCTATATTTCAAAGGTTTCTGACAAAAAATATATTGTATAATTGATTTTGTGGGGAGACTATACCAAATTTTCTAAGAGTTATCGACAATAGAAAACATCTGAATAAATATATACATTAAAAAATAATCAAGAATCATTCATTAAAACCCATGTCACTAAAAATGTGAAACCATGTCCAATAATAAATATTAAATTCCATGAATATTATGAAAAAACTGAACAAAATTACAATTTAAAAACCAATAATAGATTCCCTATAATAAGTCCTCACTTCATGACTAGATCCCCAATGAAGCACGTACTATGACCAAATCAAATACCTTTCATAGATCCATTAAACTTCTCCTAACCTATAATATTCAAATAAACTATGGAATACATTGGTGGCATTAGAAAGGGTGTGAGTAAAATTCAATAGGCCACCACTAATGGTGTGACGAAAATAACCATTCTACATTGAATGTTCCAGAAAGTATGAAATACATGAAAAGATAAATAAAATGGAATTTTGGGTTGAATTGATTTACAATATTCAATTTAACCATTTCTATAACTATTCCCATTTTCATCATTTGAACCATATTCATTAATAGATTCATTTTCATAACATGTTCCATGGGATAATATTTTACATAAATTACATTGTGGACTATATCATTCAATTATCATATATAATGGAATATGTCTAGTTTCTAATCTCACTTGTGATAAAAAGTTTATGAGTAAACCTAACAAACATAACGTGGAGCCTCAATCTAAGGAGTATCAGAAAATTAAACTATTAGTGACCTAGAGCATCAGTCTAGCTCCCAATCATGTGTATTCAACAGTGGGAATGGAGACTCTTTCCATAATGAACTATGGTAGGATCCTCAATTATTTATCTGACACCTCCTAGCCATGATTATATTCCTATTTATATATTTACAACATACACAATATCACTAAAAATTTACAAGAATTAAACATAACAATTATAATTCACATTGAAATAAATATATGAATCATCATCAAGCATTAACACATAATACCATTTACTTTTTACATAGAGTAACCCATTTAACCATTACCCTTTTCATACCATAACCAATTGATCATATTCATAAATTCATATACATTAACCCATTTCACATAATTCATCAATTTACATTCATTATCCCATTTAAGAAATTAAATTATAGCAAATAATACATTTTACATAATCAAATTATTCCATGTAAACATTTTTTAGAAATTTCCCAGTCTATAACTTATTCCATTCACAACAATAAGTAACAACAACAGTGAGTGAATTTATATAATTTGAACTAATATAAAATAAAATTTATCATGGGAAATATTTAAATATAATTGAACTTATGGATTAGAATTAAAGATTTCCTTATCTTTGAATATTTGAACACCCCATGGGTGCCATTAAATGGTCTTGTCAAACTCAATAATCAAAAAAAGGACCAAGAGAGTATTAATCCATCATTTGAAAAACAATTTTACAAAATCTTATAAAATACGTCAAATTCACATAATGAGAGAATTAATATCATGAACAATGATAAATAAATTAGATTAAAAATATAAGGGATATTCATTATAAACCACCTTACATCTATCTGAATATTAACAAACCTGTATTTCTAGCTTCAGATATGGAATAAATAACTCTTGGAATCCTGAAATCATGATCCATAGGTAATATTTGTGTTTAGGTTTTCAAAAGAATAATAAATAATCTACAATACTTAAATTGGGAAAAATAAGGAGGATTATTAGACATACTTAGAGCTTTGATCCACAACCTATGTCACTCCAAATAACCTCGCATAGAATGATATCGCCCCATCGGAAAATTGGGATGTTTGGATCATCACTAGGTCTGTAATAGGATAAAATGGATATAAATTAGATGTGGAACATAAAATTCCAATGGTGAATTTGGTAATTTTTCAACTGTTACTGGACCACACAATTTTGAAACACATGCACCATCTTTGTGCCAATATTTTTCCAATGTGGGTCCATGTTGCACATTTACCTAGGGAATAACCACGATTTGAAAAACCATACACCACCTATCTGAAAGGCATCTGTCCATGGATTTATGTTTTGTTCCCACCCCTTCCAAACGATTCACTAACTATTCGTCAACCTTGAAATACACACATGGGGACCTATTTTCTCTTTCATTCTGGTCTCGAGTGCTAGAAACATGCTAAATATTCCACATAAACTAGGTAATAAATTAACTAGAAGACATAAATAAATGGAAACTAAAATTTAAAGAAAAATTACATCTACGATGTTGGAGATCTTTTAGAATTACTTGTGACAGTATTAGTAGTTGTTGTTATCCTATGTATTTAAAATTGGGAAAACATCCAATGAGATGGGTTTTACTGATACTAGCTTTATTGTAATATTCATGGAAACAATCTAATTGTATATTTCCATCATCGTTTTGATGGATGTGACCACATTCATTAATTATATAGTTTAAATTAATTAAAATAATTTAATTTACACTAAATTTCCCCATATTCATTAGATATTAATATTAAAATGAAAAAATTAATATTCATATATATACCAACGGTATTGGTTTTAAGTCATAACTGCTGGTGCAATTGTATTTTATAAATAGTCAGTTATGGAACTAAAAGAACATTTTCTGTTAATTTATTGACATTAATAAGATAATTCATAATGGCTTATTCATATAATTGTTTGAAAAACTGTAATACAGGGTTATGTGAAGGATTTACTGTGTTTAACGTAGTAGGCCTTATAAGGAATTTGAATAAGGACTCGTGAAACGCTCTATATTATGGATGATGGTGTATTGGCATTGTTTGGAAATTGTTGTAAATTTTAGTTATGTGTGAATACCTTACAACTATTTATGATAACCATATTAATGAAATTTAGAATGATCCATCTATTTTGGTTTTTTCACAAAGGGAATATACGATGATTCTTATGAGGATGAACTTTTTTAATGAATATACATTGGAGAATGTATTACCCATAGAATCAAGTGATGACCAATGAGACCATATTGTGAAAATGACACATGTGTTATTATTAAACAATTTTGAAGTCAATAAAATACAATAAGTCGTGTTCCATTCTATTTTATTATTTTTGGTGTCCTATTTGGGTATATGATGGAAGATAGTCCCCTTAGGGATTACTTCATGAATGGATTTTTATTAAAACATTTCTCCGATTAGAATCCATAAAAAAACTAAAATACTTTGTGACTATGTGTCGTGGTGGTCATTTTAGGAATCTGTCTAAACCTTGAGGTTCATTTATTCATTATTCAGTTTTTTAATCTTGAATTTATTGATGGAAAAGTATTCTTTATATCATCTGATTGATTTTATAGAAAATATATAATACCTGGGACACGGTGGATACCTAGAGGTTCATTCTATGAAATATCTTTTGAGACATATATTATATTATGATATATATGTGGTTACCATGATCTAATTTCCTGGATATTGATTTTTTTCCTTAAGAGATATGTAGTGGTTACAGAGATATGATTACAATGATCAAAATATTGAGTAACATGATTTATTCCTAGTTTCTAAGATGAAACATCATGTATATATGGTATTACTAGGATTTCATTCTTTCTTATTATTCCAATAATTTATAGGGACCATATTTTTACTATTTATAATTTAATATTATGAATTATTTAGGATTTCTGGTTTACCACTTCAGTATAGATAATTAAACCTTATATAGATGTGTTCATGATTGAATTCCTACTATTACTAGTATATGATGATTTTTAGACTCATTCATTCATTATTTCAAATTTATAAATTTAATGATATTCCTATAAATTCACTTGGTAGAATTAATTGTTTTCATTTTTTGAGAGATGCCTAATATTACAGTATATATTTGGGAATCCTTTTGTGATATTAAAATTATCCAATGGGGAATAACATAAAATTTATTCTTATATTACTCGTTGGATAAATATTTTCACCATTTTAGAGTATTTTTCACATAATACTATGGGATAGAATGTGTAACACCCCAATCTTCCACGGTACACTTCTCTTTGAATAATACAGTGGCATGTGTTGTACGCAACTTCAAGTTCTAACACACCAAAACCAATAAAACGGTCCATTATGAATAGTAATAACCACTTTTTGAAATATTATAAATTTTATCTTCAAAAATGGACTTCATTTTTGGATTCCAAATATCGAAATTATTATACGGTGAATTTTTGGTATTTTTCTGAAAACCTTCAATTTATGATGAATAGTTAAAAACAATGAGTTATAGTTTAAATCCAAAGTTTTATTTAAATATTTATTAATTTTATTTAAATTTAATTTCAGTCAAAATAGATATGTAATACCTATATATGTTCAATCTAATTCATTGGAGTTATTTTATAATAATTATAGATATATAAAAATTTTATTGAACTTTTCACTGTCTTTTACCAACCTCCTAGGAGAATTTTAAAATGAAAATAAAAATAAATTTTTCCACTTCTATGAGTAGAATTTCCAAAATATGAGAGACACTATTGATATTAGTAAGAAAAATTTTGTTCAATAAGATGGAAATAATTTTTGGTGAATAATATCATTTTACTTTTATTTACCATAGTTAAAAGTAAATAGGGTATTTAAGTGTAAAAATGATATTAATATTACCCTAAAAAATGTTGTAATTCTATTGGATAAGTATAATTATACCACAAACATCCGTAGGAATAAAATTTTAACCTCTTTGGTCCACATGGATTAGATTAGTAAATTTATTATTGTTAAATTCAAAGATGATTTAAAAGTGTTAAAATCAAGGTTTAATAACTAAAACATTTTTAATATAGGGTTAAACATAAGATAAATTCGACTATAAATATTAATTGGAACGAAAAAAATATTTTATACATAATGGTATTTAATTTATATTTTTTACACATTAAATAATTATTTTTTTTTATGACACAATGATGATAGAATAATTAATTAATTAATGAAATATGAAAATATTTTATATTATAAATATCCAAATATATGTATTTTGAGGCTTTTTCTGAATTAAACTTATTTAATAGATTAATATGACATTTTAGTGTTGGTTAGATGATTTTTTTTCTAAATAATAATGTTGTTATGAGTTAAGGAAAAACAAAATACCAAATAGTTACAAAATTGACATAAAAGAGTTTTTAAAACACATATTATATTATTAATTTATATTCTATTCATAAAAATACAAGGCTCAGAAAAAGAAAATATATAATGAAAGTAGCATCATTAATGAACCACTTGGGGTTCTATTGGAAGTATAGAGAATGATTATTAACTATACAATATAAAAATACAAAGAGACATGGTAAATGTCAAACTATTTAACTATGGGTTAAATATAAATGATAAAGTTAATATACTAACTTAAACCTGTATAAAACCTATTGGTTGATTGTTTTTGTCCTAGCCCCACATTATACTTTATATAATCCATTTTTGAGCCATTATCAACCGAAAATTATTTTATTATAAAAAAATAATTCTAGATTTTCCAAAAGTTCCCCTCACCCCTACTATAAAATGGCACTCCCCCTTCTCTCTATTTCAAACCTTAAAAGCCATTTGGCTCTACCAACCTCTGGCCAAATACCCTCTAAACTATCCTCCCTTCTTCATAGGGTTTTTACTTTAGTACAAAATCCATCCTAAGAGCCCTTATGATCAAATCAAAAGGAAGAACCTGAAAAAGAGGTAAATATTCCATAACCTCATACAAGTTCCATTCTTCTTCTACTTCCATTTTTTTTTGTCACCATTATAAAATAAAAAACCAAGTATCTTCTATGTACTGTGATTTTATTATAAATATGGTATAGTAAAATTCATTATTCTATCCATCCTTTGAATGACATGTCACCATATGTGTGTATGTACGATATACAATCTCCACGTCATGGTGTAATTGTTATTCAATACATTATTATTTGGATGGGTATAATAATGATGTGTAATTGATGTAGATAATAAATATAACATGATAATGATTCATTATATATGATTTAAAATCCATTTTTATATAATTTTAATATCTAATGAATGATATTGTCGCTCATGCATGCGTACAGATTACCGTCTCCACGAACGCGATGAGATTCATTTCCCATCAAATCAATTCAGAACTAATTTACTTTATATGATTATAAATAATAATTAAAGACGTTATATCATTCTGGATAAGAATATGATACATACGTTACATAACAAATATGACTCACATAACAATGAATATAAAGGAAAACAATTCTGTTAACTACTGAAACAACGATAATAGTAAGATATTATTAACAATGCAATTGAAAAAGATCATATATGATATCATATTTATGTATATGATTCTTGTATGCTATAATAACTAAAAATTCACCATTATACAAGAGTTTAATCTATACATGACCAAGAAAATGTACAAGTTAATGGTTAATTCTACAATCTCTTCATTATCTGAGGTTGTTTATAAGTAATTATCTACTGGGACCTCTTTATCATCCACATCCATGCTTCTAAAAAATGTATTTCTAATTTTTTTTACTATTTACTAGACTATAGGTTAAAGTAATTTATAACCTCCTTTTACATTTTATAAATTATTTTGAAAGGAATCATTCGTTCATTTTCAAACAAGGTACTTTTTAACCTTTTTGAAAAAATTAAAGCTAGAATATCTTTTTTTTAAATTATATGGCAGGTGTAGCTATTTTTTGTCATTATCACATCGTCAAATCTTCTCTTAGAAAATAATAAGAATATTTTAAAATATAATTATTTTCTTTAATAATTACATGACTTGTAAATGATTTCAAAATAGAAAGTGACATTTCTTTAAAAAGGTTTTGATTACATCTATATAAACATCCTTTGATGGATTTTAAGAATATATGAAGATTATTTATTATGATACAAAACTTACATATCGTATTGAAGGTTTTTTGATATGTTTGACTGGGGATGTTTTTTTTAATCCATTCATGGTTTATGGATAATTTATTGACATTTCGTATGCTGGTTATAATGAGAATTTTTATCTTATGTTTAAACCTTTTCATATGAGGAATGCATTGGACTTAGTAAGTGACAGATGGATCCCGATATAGCTCCTCTATGCATCGGTAGGTCTCATGAGACAAACTAGTGTCTTCACACAGGGCCCTAACAAAATCTTATTTGTAGTCTTGGAACAATTCCTTGACTATGTGGTTAGGAAAGTCTGGCATTATGCATTCCATCATTATGAAAGTGGAAATTGATATAGCATGTGATTATTAGACTAATATAATATCCATGTGAGTAAGTAAATGAAATTATTTGATTTTATTTTTTCCATATTATGCGGATGATCAAGTTTAAAAGGTTATTGTTTTAGTCTTATACATTTCCTTGAATGTTTATGCTTATTTATGAATGTTTCTGCTTTATTTTTATCCTTACTTTGCATCTGAGCTCACCCCTATATATGTTTTATTTTTCCCAGGATACGAAGTAGTATTTTATGACTGACCAGCAAGGATAGTCTAAGTGGATATGAGTTTGATATATGGAAACAATTTTGTTTTAGTTTTTCATTTTATGATGTAATGTAAACCTTATGAATGTATCTAGTACATCCAAGGCTACTAAACTAATCAGTGTTTCGAGATTTGATCTTTTGTGATCATGAAAATGATACGTAACAGTGCACCGACTCTAGGAATCTAGGTTCGGGGTGTAACAGTTGGTATCAGAGGAAATTTACTACAATCCTTAGAATCTATATTTAGATAAACTCTGAATATATCACATTACCATAAGATAAACATTGAGGATTATAATAGAAGAACTTCCTAGAATTCTGGTATTGTAGATATTTTTTGTGTTTTCCAAGAAATAAATCCTAGTCTAGATTCGAGCAGGTAGAGGCGGGTCTATCACAGATATACCTAGGGATAAAACATGAAAACAACAAATTGAGCTAGACTCGAACGAGAACTGGTGCACGACAATGGGACTTTCTGCACTCTTTGTTACGACACTCCATGGGGATATGATTAGGATAATTCTCATTATCATTACAAACCATTTTGATGGTTTTATGAGTATATACCTCTTCAAAGAAAACATTTTTTAGGATTATGTATTATATCCATAAACTGTTCAATTTTTGATAAGTTTTTTACATGTTTGGAATTACGTATTTTAATTCATAAACTAATCTTGTTTATTATGTTGTTTAGAAAATAAAGACTTGTGAAAGGAATGTAAACCGATTCAATGCACACACTCCATTTAGGTATTTCCCTCCTGATAAAGATATTATAGTGGAGCTACTGAAAAAAATGGTGATGATCAACATAACACTATTCTGGGAGAACTCACTCAGGTTATAAATAATAACCTTAGCTGTATGGAGCACCCTGATCCACAACATGGAGGATCAATGTTATACCGCATAATGATGCAACGACCACCTACATTAAATGGGAATTCAAATCCATTAATAGCAATGCAATGGATAAATTACTTAGAGAAAATATTTTACGCCTTGGGGAGTAGTGAAAGGGGAAAAGTTTCCATGGCTGCTTACCACCTCACTAGAGATGCTGATCAATAGAGGTCATTGATTCAAAACACAATGGAATGTGATGAAGTGTCATAAATTTAATAGAGGGAGTTTAAAGATAGTTTCTTATAAAATTACATTCCTCGTGGCCATCAAGAAGATATAGAGAGGAAATTTCTATGTCTAAGGAAAAATGAGGATTAGAATGTCGCAATATATCAAGCTAACTTTACAAGGTTAGCAAGGAATACTTCAGATTATATACATAAACCAAGAAGTTAGATTTTTAATTTCTTTGATGGGTTAAAACCATATCTACATCGAGCATTAGTCTCACAATACTTCTCATTATACAAATATATTGTCTCATGTTCTTTCAAGATAGAAAAATAATTCTCTATGTCTTACGACATTAATGCTATGAAAAAGAAAAAGAGGTCTACTAAACACTTTGGAAATGGAAATTAGGGGATGATGGGAAAAGTTGAATATCCATACAACAATAAATGTTGGATGAAACACCCTGGTACATGCCAAAAGGGAATATGAGTCGGTTACATGTGTGGTGAAAAGACCAGCAAGCTCATGATTTCAGGCGGATGAAAGAGGTTGTTGATGTTGAATGCTACAATTGTAGAGAAAGTGGGCATTAGGTGAATTAATGTCATAATGGTCATGGTAACTTACCTCAGAAAATTCCTAGGGATAAAGTCTATGATTATGCAATCACTACTGCTAAGGTTGAAGTTATGAAAGATGTAGTGGCAGGTAATTTAATGGTTTCCTCAAATTTATAAAATGCATTATTTGATTCTGGATCATAGCATTGTTTCATATCGTCCTTGTTTTCTAAGAAAATTAGATATTTTTAATTTTATTCAACGAGGTATTTGTCACTCAAAACGCTTAAGGGAAGTATCATATCATTAAATTTATGTGAATTGGTTCCCATTATAGCACATACATGTTCATTATTTGCTGATCTAATCGTCATACCCATGATTTAATTTGATATAATCCTTGGAATGGATTGTATTTCAGACCATGATGCAAATAATTATTGTAAGAAGAAGGATGTTACTATTTTTGATGACGATGATAAATGACACCTTACCTTTAAAGCAGAATCGTCACCGCCTGATTCTTATATAGATCCACCCCCAGCTGCTCAACTAAATTCAATTATTGGGGAGGAAGATAATGAAATAATTGTGGGTGAGGAAAAGAATGTTCAAATATAGGATGTACCTATTGTGAAAGAATATGTTTATGTGTTTCCGAAATATATACCTGGACATCCTCCAGAACAAGAAATGGAATTTTCCATTGATTTAATTCCTGGATCAAGGCCCATATCTATCACCTCTTATAGAATGTTCACTGTGGAATTAGTGGAACTAAATAAACAAACTAGAGGAATTGAGTAATAAGGGATTTATTCTCCCTAGTGTTTCTCCATGGGGAGCCCCTATATTTTTTTGTTAAGAAGAATGATAGATCTATGACGGGTGTGCATTGACTACAGGGAGATCAATACAATAATGATTAAGAAAAATTATCCCCTACCTCAAATTAATGAATTATTTTACCAAATTAATGGTGCTCAATACATTTCAAATATTGACATTCGATCTAGATATCATAAGTTGAGTGTGAAGAAGGAAGACATTATGAAATAAACATTTCGTACCCAGTATGGGTATTACGTGATTACAGTAATGCCTTTTGGATTGACTAATTCACCCTCTGTCTTCATGGATCTAATGAATAGGGGTTTCAAGGAATTTTATGATGACTTTTTAGTGGAATTTATTGATGATATCTTGGAACACTCCAATATCTATGAAGATCATAAGAATCACTTGCACATTATCCTTAAGACTCTTAGAAGACATGAGTTATATGGGATGTATAGCAAGTGTGAATTTTGACTTAATGAGATTTCATTTCTATGCAATATTTTCTCCATGTATGGAATCTCCTTTGATCCTTATAAGACAGGAGTGATCCATGAATGCCCAACACTGAAAAGTATAACTAATGTATGCAGTTTTAAAGGATTATAAGGTCATTTTCGACGTTTCATCCAGAATTTTGTTCTATTGGCTAACAAATTAACCATGCTCACACATAAAGGGGTTAAGTTTGTTTTTACAAAAGAGAGTGAAGAATGTTTTGAATATTTAAGATAATAGTTGTAAATGATCCTATATTGACTCTACCATCAGGGAATGATGGTTTTGTTATTTATGGTGATGCCTAAAGGAAGGACTTGGTTGTGTCCTTTTGCAGAATTATAGGGTTATTTCTTATTCATCACGACAGCTAAAAATTCATGTCCAAAACTATCCAACTCATGATATTTATTTAGTAGCTGTAATATTTTATTTGAATTTTTGGCGACTCTCTCTATGTTGAAAAATGTGATATATATACCGATCAAAATATTTTGAAGTATATTTTCTCACAAACATGATGCAAAGGAATTGACTTGAACTACTCAAGGATTATGATTGCACTATACACTACCAGTCAGAGAAGGAAAATAAGGTAGCATATGCTTTGAGTAGAAATGATCATGGAGTTTTGAACAAGATGACAATTGAAAAGGATCCTATATACATGTATCTAGTAAAGAAGGATATGGGAATAACCATGGAAGGTGAAACATCAATACTTTTTCAAATGGTTTCCAAACCATCTTTATTAGAAAGGATATAGAGTTCTCAGACCGGTGATGAAGAGATTAAAAAGAAGATTAAAGCTTTGAATGAAGGGAGATTGAGTGACATTATGTATGAAGATGGAATTTTGAAATTTGGGAAGAGACTTTGTGTCCCCAATATACTTGATATAAAAAGGGAATTGTTGGATGTTGATCATAGTTACAATTTCCCTATACACCCTAGTAGCACTATGATGTATAGAGATTTGAAGGAACATTTTTTGTGGGACAACATGAAGAGGGAAATTGCTAATTGTTTTCAAGATGAATGGTTTATCATCAAGTGAATGCTGGAAGGCAAGAGCCTGGATGAGTCATGCAGCCTCTTCCCATACCTGTGTGGAAATGGGATAATATTAAGATGGAATTTGTCATGGGACTACCAAAGACTCCAAAAGGAATGATGCAATATGGGTCATTGTTGATCATCTTAACAAGTAAGCACATTTTCATGCTATAAGAGAAGATTTAACGCTTGAACTATTACAATGACTATATATTAATGACATTGTAAGACATAATTGAGTACCAATATCGATTGTTACTAATCACGATCCTCATTTTACATCAAGATTTTGGATAATTTTTCAGAAAGCCATGGATATTGAAATTCAGTTGAGCACTGCCTACAACCCCCAAACTGATGGACAATTAGAACGAACTATTCAAACCTTAGAAGGCATGTTGAGATCATTCTCACTTGACATTCAAGGTATGTGGGATCAACATTTACCTTTGGTATAATTTTCCTATTACAATAGCTTTCATTCATGTACTCTGATGGCACTATATGAAGTGTTATATGGAAAGAGATGTCGCACACCAACCTGTTGGGATGATGTTGGTGAAAGAATACTCATTGGGCCAGAACTTGTGGAGGAAATGATGGAAAAGGTGAGGTAATCAAAAACCACATCAAATCAGCTCAATGTAGGAAGAAGAGCTATGTTGAAAACCAAAGGAATGATTTGGAATTTCAGGTTGGAGATCATGTATTCTTGAAGGTATATCATTTGAAAGGTGTTATATATTTTGGATAGAAGGGAAAATTGAGTCCCAGGTTCATCGGATGTTTTGAAATACTACAATGAATTGGAGTTGTAGCTTACCATTTTGGCAATGCCGCTGAGTCTCTCCAAAGTTCATGATGTGTTCTACATATCACTTTAGAGAAAATACATGCCTGACCCAACACATGTACTTACCTATGATTAATTTGAACTGGAACCTGATCTATCTTATTAGGAAGAGCCTATTAAGGTTCTTGATACAAGAGAACAAGTGCTGAGAAAGCAGATAACTCGTCTAATATAAGTTCTATGGAGAAATCATAAGATGGAAGAGGCAAAATGCGAACCCGAAGAACATATAATGAAGAACCACCCATGTCTTTTTATGTAGTAATACTCTAGAAATTTCCAGGATGAAATTATTTGAAGGAGGGTAGAATTTTACACCCCAAGCTTCAATGGTACGCTTCTCTTTTAATAATACAGTAGTGTGTGTGGTACGCAACTTTGAGTTTTAACACACCACAATCAATCTAAATAGCTGTTATGAATATTAATACCGTATTTATGAAATTTTATAAATTTTATCAGTCAAAATGGACTTCATTTTTTCATTCAAAATATCAAAATTAGCTTTGACTGAATTTTCGGTATTTTTCTAAAAACTGTCAGTTTTTTATGAATAGTGAAAAATACTGAGTTATAGTTTAAAACAAAATTTTTACTTAAATAATTTTTTATTTTATTTAAATTTATTTTTTGTCAATATAGATACATAATACTTATTTAAGTTCATTTTTATTTATTGTAGTTAATTTATAATAATTTTAGATATATAAAAAATTTATTGAACTTTTCACCGTCTTTTACCCACCTCATAGGAGAATATGAAAATTCACATAAAACATAATTTTACCAATTCTATTAGTGAAATTTCAAAAATATGAGAGACATAGTTTATATCATTAAGAAAAACATGGTTCAACAAAATAAAAATAGTTTTTGGTGAATTATAACTTTTTACTTTTATTTACCATGGTTAAAAGAAAATAGGTCATTTAATGATAAAAATGATATTATTATTACCCTAACACATATTCTAATTCTATTGGATAAGTATAATATTACCAAAAAATAATAGGAATAAAATATGAACCTCTTTTTTCCACTTGGATTAGATTAGGACATTTATTATTATTTAATTCAAAAAAGAGTTAAAGAGTTAAAATCAATGATTAATAAATAAAATATTTATTATATAGGGTTACACATAAGATAAATTAAACTATTAAAGTTCATTAAGAATCTTAAAATATTTTCTATATATTGGTATTTTGTTTATATTTTTTAGACATTAAATAATTTATTTTACTTATGACACAATGATGGTGCAGTAATTATTTAATTAATGAAATATTAAAATAATTGATGTTATAAATATCCAAATAAATGTAATTTGAGAATTTTTATGAATTCCACGAATTTTATAGGTCAATATGACATGTTAGGTTTGGTTGGATGAATTTTTTTCGATTTAATAATGATGTTCTGAATTTAGAAAAAACAAAATTCCAATTAGTGTCAAAATTTACATTAAAGAGTTTTTAAAACAAATATTATATTATTAATTGATATTAGATTCATAATAATATAAGTCTCAGAAAAAGTAATTATATAATGATAGGACCAAAATTACAAAAACACTTCTGGTTTGCGTTGAAGTATATAGTATTTTTGTTAACAATAAAATATAAAAATACCAGGAGACATGGTAAATGTCAAACTTTTAAACTAAGAGTTAAATCTAAAAGGTAAAGATAATATAGTGACCAAAACATATAAAAAAATTGTTGGTTGAGTTTTTCTCGACTCGTACCCACCATAGCCATTAAATAATTTATTTGGAAGACATTATAAACAGAAAATTATTTTATTATAAAATAATATTTCTAACTTCATCTAAGGTGCCCCTCAACCCTCTTATAAAAGGGAACTCCCCTTCACTCTATTTCACACCTTCAAATACATTTGGATCAGCCAAAGTATACCAAAATACCCTCTCACATATCCTACCTTCATCCAAGATGCATTCCATTAGTCATAAATCCGACCTATAGATCCATTTTGATCAAATCAAAAGGAAGAACCCGGAGAAGATGTAAATATTCCATCACCTCTTTCACGTTATGTTCATATTCCACTTCCTTTTTATTTGTTATTTCGATACTAAAAAATTAAATCTAGTATATTTTATATTCTATGATAGTATTATAAATATTTTACAACCAAATTCATTATTCCATTCATTCTTTGAATGAAATGTCACCATACGTGCTTACGTATAGCTTACCATCTCCACATCGTGATGAAATTGTTATTCAATACATTATTATTTGGATGGGTATAATAATGATGTGTAATTGATGTAAATAATAAATATAACATGATAATTATTCTATATATATGATCTAACATCCATTTATATATTATTTTAATATAAATAAAATGATATTGTCACTCGTACATACGTTTGGATTTCCGTCTCCACGAACGTGATCAGATTCATTTCCCATAAGATCCATTCAAGACTAATTTTCATTAGATGATTAAAAATAATATTTAAATACTTTATATAATTATGTATATTAATAATATACATACCATCAATAACAAATATGACTCACATAATAATGAATATAATGGAAAATGAATCCGTTAACACCCGAAACAAGAATAATACTAAGATATTGATAACAAAGCTATGTTAAAAGAACATATATGATAACATATTAAGGTATATGATTATTTTATAATTTAATAAAAATTATTTCACCATTATACAAGAGGTTAACTTTTCCACGAATAAGGTAAATTACAAGGTAAGGGTTAATTATACAATCTCTTCATTATCCGAGTTTGTTTATTTTTAATTATCTACATGAACCTTTTTATCATCCACATCTATGTTTCTAAAATAATGTTTTTCAAAAAAAAATTACTATTTACTAGACAATGGGTTAACGTCATTTATACTCTTTATTTATTTTTTATAAATTTTTTTGAAAGGAATCTTCCTCTCATTTTCAAACAAGGTAGTTTTTAACCGTTTTGACAAAATTATGTTATGAATGTATTTTTTTAACATATTCGGCGAGTGAGGATATTTTCCACCATTATAACATCATCTAAGCTTCCCTTACAATATTATAAGAATATTTTCAAATATAAATTTTTTATTTTATAATTACCTGAATTTTAAATGATTTCAAAATAGGAAGATATACTTCTCTAAAAAGGTTTTAATTTAATATATGTCAACATACTTTGATGGATTTTATGATTATTGGAAGCTGATTTATTATGATATAGAAAATAAATATTTTATTGATGGTTTTATGATATGTTTGACTACGGATGAATTTTTTATACCATTCATGGATTATGGATAATGTATTGACATTTCATATGATATTTTTAATACAAATGTTTATCTTATGTTTAATCCTTCTCATATGAGGAATGCATTGGACACAGTAAGTGATGGGTGGAGCACTCTATAGCTCTTCAATGCATCAGTATGTCTCATGAGTTAAACTAGTGTCTTGGAAAAATGCCTTAACATAATATTATTTGTAGACTTTTCACACGACCTTGACTATGTGGTTAGGAAATTATAGCATTATGCATTACATCATTATGAACGTGGCTATTGATATTGCATTTGATTATTTGACTAGTAGAATATCCTTGTGAATAAGTAAATAGAATAATTTTATTTCATCATTTCCTTATTATGCTGATGTTCATGTTTAAAATTATTTTTTATTAGTCTTATAAATTGCCTTAAATGTTTAAGCTTATTTATGAATGTTTATAATATATTGTTCTTCTAAATAAGCATCTATGCTCACCCCTTTCTATGTTTTATTTTCCCCAGGATGTGAAAATGTATTTTATGACTGACCTATATGGATAGTCTAAGTGGATATGAGTCTGATCTATGGAAACAATGCTGGTGTACTATTTCATATCAAGATGTAATTTAAACATTATGAATGTATCTAGTAATTCCAAGGCTACTAAACTAATTGGTATTTCAAGATTTGATCTTTTGTGATCATGCTAATGATATGTAGTAATGCACCGACTCAGGGATTCTGGGGTCAGGGTTTTACAGAATGTATGGCCCCATGGAGAGTTATTATGACCAAAGACACTTAGACAATAGTTGAAGCAAGAATGATCAACCAATATCATGGACTACAATATCAATGACGATTTATTTTTTGGTTTACATCTTGATGTTTAAATAATATTTTCAGAAACCATTTCAATAAATAATGGCTGCATTTCTAGAAATCCATGAGATAATATTGGTTGTTCAATGATGGGTACTATACACAATATCTATTGGAATAGCTCTTTATATTATGTACCGAAGATATCTCTATTCAGCTATATAGACATGAAGTGCATAGGTGTAGGAATATATAGTCAAGTAAGACATCATAGTCTCATTAGATTTGGATATGGTATAACATAAATTAGTAGTAGAACCACACATATTTATTTATTTATTTTTTTCATATTTTATGTGATATCGAAATAAAATGATGTTAGTCATTTATTTGTGGATGGGTGTTCATATAGTATGATTCGATTGATATATTACTGAATTAAAATTATTTTGTCATTATACAAATATTTGAATGTTTTTTAATTATTTATTATTTATAATATAATAATAAATAGTTCTATTTTCTCCCAATAGATAGAATATATACCCCTCTTTCTATATAGAAACACATGGCATCTGTGGAGATGAGCCTAAGGTTTTGCGGGGAACCATGATATGGAATCATTCATGTGGACTCTATAAAAGTATTTCATAATGTTCTATATGTCTTTTTTACTTAATAGTTTGGATTTAGTATGAAGTAGATTCGAGAATGTGTCAATATGGTTAATAGATAGTTGGTTGGTGCTTCATGAACACATAATATGTTAATATTTATAGGATATTATGTTGATTGAATTATTTATCCATGTATCTGTTGATATTATTTATATGATTTTTCACATTGATAGACAATTTTTTTTGAGATTTAATATGCACAAATATGTTATTCATTTATTATATGAGATAGTTAGTAAGAATCCGGTCATTTTAATGGTCTATTAGCCTAAATATTTGAGAGGCATCACATACATCATATATGGGAATAAATAATTAAAAATAAAAAAATTCTATCCATATGCGCTCACCACTACTGAGAGGAATAATTTTTAAATGTTCTCGTAATAGATCAGGTGGAATTTCAACATATAAATTATTTCTTGAATTATTATCATCTGGGTTGATGTATATATATGAATTATTTTAATTTTAGGTGTTGTGTATCTATAGTTAGATACCTAGTGATGATGATTACAATGATTTTCTATTTTCATTTAGGTTTGGAATCATAGTAGTTCAATGCATGGATTTGACTCCACAATGATGATTTTTTTGGACATTTTTTTGGATTATTTATTTAATGTTATAATAACAACCTACATGGTGTTTGTAACATCCCAGGTAATTAAAGAATAAATAATTTTCATATTTATTAATATTTGAGAATTAAATATGAATTTTAATTAAAAGTGGTTGCTATGTTCGATAGCGTACCTGATACGCAACGATGAGTTTCTTTGAAACTTACGTAGCACACTAGTAATATAATAATATTATTTTAAATGTTAGTTAACAAGTAGCCGTTGTACTGGCGGGAATGAATAGAAATAACTAAAATATGAATAGATATGTTTTTAGATGTTTTTACATTTACCCAATAAAAGATAAAGGCTTAAAATACGGAAAGAGTTCAATTTTAGGCATATATACTTTAATTTTCACTAAAGGTTCACTAATCACCTTTTAATGGTGAACCATCATTAAATAATGTTTTGATCACTCTTATACATTCTTTTAGACCAAATAAAACTCTTATTAAGAATCGGGACATCAAATTTTACTTCGTGTAATTTTTTTTTTGGTATTTTTCTGATAAAGTTCATTTTTTTTATGAATAGTGTAAAATGTTGTATTTTAATTCAAAACTGCTTTCTAACCTAATTTATTTATATGATTAGATTATGTTTTGAATTGGTTTTGAAGTGAAATTAGAATATATTTTTACCATTTTATCCAATGGTGGTCATTGGAATCAGTTTCGATTTGAAATTAGACTTAAACTGGTGTCAATCTTTTGATACTTATTGTTTTGTAAAAACACGCTATTTGCTCTGGCAGCGGGAATTAATTATTAAATTAATTAATGTGACTTATATGATTTGAATTTTGTAAAATGGACTTCATTTTTGAATTCAGAATATCAAATATAGCTTAGGGTGAATTTTTGGTAATTTTCTGAAAAACTTCAATTTTTGATGAATAGTGAAACCACTAAGTGGTAATCAAGCAAACTGATTTTTCAGTTAAATGAAAGTTTACCACTAATGTGTATTGAATTTTAAAAATCCGACATACATGGTTGTCATTAAGAAGTAAAATGTGGTTCAATGAGATTAAAATAATTTTTTTGTGAATAGTAACTTATTAAGTTTTTAATCGCGATTAGTGGTAATTAGTGTAGTTTAAGGAATAAATAATGCTTTAATAATATAAAATGACATAGACACATGTCCCAACCTCATTGGTTGTGTCATGGCCGACCAAGACAAGCCATGGCCTAACTTGGGGACCCCATGTATCCACTTTAGTTGGAAAATGACAATAATATATTTTTATTTAATGTTAAAGTGAAAGTGACACAAACATAATATGTTTTACGAAAACAATTTTTAAGTGGGGTTATACAAGTCAAAATTTTGATTATAAATAGTCATTGGAAAGATAAAAAGATTTCCTACATCATAGTAATTTTTTTATAATTTTTAGACATTAAATAAATTTAATTATGTATGACATAATAATGATGCAGCGATGACATCATTATTTGACGATTTAAATAAAATGGAAAGATAATGTAATATCTATGAACTACACATGTCCAAAACCAATTGGATGAATGGATTTCGATGCCTTATCACCTTATCCACGAATTCCATCAATATGGGACCTTTTAAAACCGAAACACATTTTCAAATAATATAATGTTTCTTTACTTTCCAAAAGTGCCCCTCCTCTCCCCTTATAAAAGGCCCCCACCTCTACCTCATTTCACACACTCTTCAAGCCATTGGCTCGGCCAACCCCTGCCCATTTTCTCTCTCCACATCCCTCTCCTCATCCTAGAGGATTCCCTTTGGGCAGAATCCTTTCCAAGGAAGCCTTTAGGCTCAAACCAAAAGAAGTTACACTTTTTAAAGGTAATTCATTCTCTCAAGTTCATTTGTTTTATTTTGCTTCTCCAACCCCCTAAACTCTTTTTATTTACTTCTTTTGTAACAACACCGGTATCTTAAATATACTAGGATGTTGTTATAAGATTTATTTGAGCTACACTCTCACACAACTACATCAAATGGTTAAAGAACATATGGTTTCCGTGGATGGTGAAATTCTGCCTCCCGAAACGATGATTGTTCAACACTCATTAAACACCTTCAAAGGTGGCCATTATGATGTCACTATTTTTATATATGATATGTAATATGTTTATGTTTTACTTATGCTTCTGTATTTTTCATTTGTGTCTTACCTTTATGGCTTCCATTATGGGTATACGCGATATCTTCATTTAAGGAAGTGCGGACTACCGCCCCCTCAAAGTGATGTGATTCGTTAATGCCATATGTGGGACGTGTAAAGGATGGATTTAAAGTTATTATATATGATGTTATACTGGAATTATAATATACCTATATATATCATTATCATTTATTTCCATTAAAGTATGAGATAGAAATGAAAGTAGCGTTCATGCGTACGTACGGACTACCGTCTCCATGAACGGTGCATTTCATTTCTTATCCCCAAATGTAATGTACTGTTAAAAGTACATGTATATAATGGATATATATAATTAATGATATATCTAAATGATGAATATAATTCTGGAATTAAAATATACATAAGTCTCATTTAGTTTTAATTCCATTAATATGACAAAGAAATGAAAGTAGCGTTCATGCGTACGTACGGCTTACCGTCTCCATGAACGATGCATTTCATTTCTTACCTCTAAATGATTATGTAATATTTTAAATACATGTATGTACTGGATATATATGACATATATGATATCTACATCATGAATACCATTCTGGATATAATGAAACATTGACCAAATTAACAACATGTAAGTGTAAGAAGTCTATTTTTGACTTAAGAACCAAATACCGACAAAATGAACATTATTAACTTAAATAATTACATGATGTTCATAACATGGTATAAAAGGAATAATGAACTTGAAAAAGGTTCATAAGCAAGTAGAGATTAACTCAATTTTATTATTCAGGAGTTTAAAGAACGGTCGGGTCAAGTCGGATACGAGGTATGGGAACTTCTTAACCCAATTTCCATTCTTTGGGTTAATCTCCTACTTTCAAATTATGTCATTATATTATTATGTCGTATCTTGTATTTGTACTTTATTTATGTGTACTTATAGTGAATACACATAATGTATCTATTTTATTTTAAAAATTATCTTTGTATGGGACTTTGTCTCAATCTCCTTTCATTGAGGCATATTTTATTTTATACACAACTTTCTTTTATACGGTGTATAAATCCCTTTGACTTTTACATTTATTCAAAAGGAATCTTTTTTATACGAAGCGTTTACTAAATGACAAAAGGGAATGTTTTTGTCGTACGTATGCGGCGACAACGACTTCTCCGCCGTCGTAACCGTTATTTGAGTTTCGGCTTCCTCTACAAGCCATACCTTTTTTTTAAAAAGAAAAATAAATACCATGTTTTACTTTGGTATTGAAAATGGTTTTCATAATGTTTTTATTATATCAATGTGTTGTATTGATATCTCGTGATTGAAATGCGGAAATGTTATGTTTCTTTTATGCATGTTTTATGTGATATGATTATGTTATGGTTCTTGGGCATTATTATGAAGACGGGTGGTTCCGTGATAAACTAAGGGCGGGTGAGCCCGTTATAGCTCTCCAATGCATTGGGTAACGCGAAGGAGTGAAACGTTAAGGTTTCTCCGAAGAGATTTTAGGGAATATACTGTGATGGGTATTCCAAACGTAACCAAGAGGGTTACCCCCTACGTAAGAATGTTATGAATGCCTCAAGTTACCTTTACGTATTATGATTTATATGATTTATTCATGTTTTTATGAGGTTTGTTAAAGTGCCTATGTTTTATGGGTAAAGTATGATTTCATTCTTATGTATATATGAACTCATGTTTCCTTTCCATGTTTTTATAACCCATACTGAGTTTTTATGCTCATCCCAAGTTTTTGAAATGTTTTTCACAGGTCAAGGGAAAGGTACATGATAAGATGATAGAGTCAAGGATGTGTCAAGAAATAATCCATGTTTTATTTTAAATGTGTTTCCATTGATGGGAATGAAGAATACTATCTTTATGTAACCACTTTGTTTATATGTGGAATCTAATGCAAGTTTTATGATCTAATTCTCTAAAACTCTAAACCCGAAAAGATCCTCAATGTGTAATCTTGTAATAACTCAAGATTAAGTAAGGTTTAAGGCTGGGGCCTTATAGTTGGTATCAAAGGTCGGTTTAGACAACTTTAGGAGTTAGAAAAGTGTTAAATTATAATATGATTGAAATGATATAGCATTTACGGATTACCATGTTGCTTCGCCTAAGATATTTCCATGTTCAGAATGGTTTTCCGCAGAGGAAACAGGGAAGCAGTGCTAGGAAGGCATACAGAAGGAAATAACCTTCCGAATCAGCATCCAGAAATGGTCGGAATTGGAACTGAACAGTTTGTTGCAGTAATGGCGCAGTTGACTCAGGCGATAAATGGTGGTGGTATCCATGCACGAGATCAGCCAGATCAGCCGCAGAGGAACATGTCAGTGGTGGAACATTTCATGAGGCAACATCCACCATCATTCAGAGGATCATCTGACCCTGTGCAAGCTGAAGGGTGGATTAAAGCACTGGAGAAGATTATTGATGTCATGGGGTGTTCAGACAATCAAAAGGTTAGTCTTGCTATTTACCGTTTGGAGGGTGAAGCAGATCAGTGGTGGTCTATGGTTAAAAATATCAGGGAAGCCGATGAGATTGATGCTCTTGACTGGGATGATTTCAAAGGTATGTTTCTTGAGAAGTATTTTCCTAAGGCTGTTCGACTTAGGATGGAAAAGCAATTCTTGGAATTGAGGCAAGAGGAAGACTCAGTGGCTGCCTATGAAGAAAAGTTCACTCGATTGGCAAGGTATGCTCCAAATTTTATCCGGGACCTTGATAGTAAAATCAATCGTTTTTACACAGGATTAAAGCCAAAGTATCGAAGGGCATTAGCTTCTCGTGAGTTTAAAAGTTATGAAAAGCTTGTTCGATGTGTTGAGAAGGTGGAAATGGAGTTTGCCGATGACCAAGTGTTCTATAACAACCAGCAGAAGAAGAGACCGAGGTGGCAGGAGAAAGGTAAGAATTCTTCAAAGAAGTCTGATGGTAAGAGAACTAAGTTTCCAGTTTGTGATAAATGTGGCAAAAGGCATGCTGGGGAATGTCTTCTGAATTCTGGGAAGTGCTACCGATGTGGTAAGATGGGACATAAGGCTCGTGATTGCACTGAAAAGGATCAAGGTGAAGGTAAAAAAAAATTTGATTTACAGTTAGTGAAATGTTTTAAGTGCAATGAGATGGGTCACTATGCAAACGAGTGTCCGACAAGGAGCTTGAGTGATGGGAAGCAGTTAGACTACAAGCAGAAAGGGGTGGTGAAATCCTTTGCAACTACTTCAGCAGATGTTGGGCCATCGAATGAAGTGGTGTCAGCTCCAGGGAGCTCAGTATTTTTCGAAGATTGACTTGAGGTCGGGGTACCATCAATTGAATGTAAAAGAATCAGACGTTCCGAAGACTGCGTTCCATACTAGATATGGCCATTATGAATTTGTAGTTATGCCTTTTGGGTTAACCAATGCACCTACTGTATTCATGGACCTTATGAATAAAATTTTCCATGAGTTCTTGGATAAGTTTGTGTTTGTGTTTTGAGGTTTGTGAAGAGGTTATGTGTGCCTTGTGATTCACAGTTGAAGAATGAGTTGTTTTTTCATCCTGGCAGTACTAAGATGTATAGAGATCTGCGGGAGTATTACTGGTGGGATGGAATGAAAAGAGACATTGCTGATTTTACTGTGAAGTGTTTGACATGTCAACAGGTTAAAGCAGAGCGGCAGTTACCGAAAGGGATGCTTCAGCCTTTACCAGTGCCAGAGTGGAAATGGGAGAATATATCCATGGACTTTGTTGTTGGATTACCGAAGACATCTCGAGGTAATAATGCAATCTGGGTTATTGTTGATCGCTTGACCAAATCTTCTCATTTCCTTGCTATACGAGATACTTTCTCTCTTGATCAACTTTCCCGTTTGTATCTTAAAGAGATAGTCAGGTTACATGGAGTTCCTCTCTCCATTGTATCGGATCGTGATCCCAGGTTTACTTCTAACTTTTGGAAAGGCCTTCAGAAGTCGTTGGGTACTGAATTAAATTTTAGTACAGCTTTTCATCCTCAATCAGATGGACAGTCAGAACGAACAATTCAGACATTGGAGGATATGCTACGAGCTTGTTCTATGGATTATCAGGGAAGTTGGGACCAACATCTTTCTTTGGTTGAGTTTTCATATAATAACAGTTTTCATTCCAGTATACAGATGGCACCATTTCAGGCATTATATGGGAAGCGGTGTCGAACTCCAGCTTTCTGGGATGAAGTGGGTGAAAGAAAGTTGATGGGACCAGAATTGGTAGAAGAGATGGCAGAAAAAGTTCAGCTGATTCAGAAACACATGAGAACAGCTCAGAGCAGACAGAAGAGTTATGCGGATAACCGGAGGAAGGATCTATCTTTCGAGGTAGGTGATCATGTTTTTCTCAAGGTTTCTCCTTGGAAAAGTGTGATGAGATTTGGTAAGAAAGGAAAGTTGAGTCCAAGGTTCATTGGACCATACGAAGTTCTAGAGAGAGTTGGATCAGTTGCATACCGAGTGGATTTACCTCCGAGTTTATCTCAGGTACACAATGTTTTTCACGTTTCGATGTTGAGAAAGTATATGCCAGATCCATCTCATGTTTTGAGTCCAGAGGTAGTTCAGCTGGAAGAGAACCTATCTTATGAGGAACAACCGGTCCAGATTCTTGACCACAAGGAGCAAGTGTTACGGAATAAGGTGATTCACCAGGTAAAGGTTTTGTGGAAAAACCACATGATTGAAGAGGAAACATGGGAATCTGAAATGCTATGAGGGATAAATACCCCCACTTATTTTGATAAGTGAATAAAATTGCGAGGACGCAATTCCCAAAAGGGGGGAAGGATGTAACATCCCAGGTAATTAAAGAATAAATAATTTTCATATTTATTAATATTTGAGAATTAAATATGAATTTTAATTAAAAGTGGTTGCTATGTTCGATAGCGTACCTGATACGCAACGATGAGTTTCTTTGAAACTTACGTAGCACACTAGTAATATAATAATATTATTTTAAATGTTAGTTAACAAGTAGCCGTTGTACTGGCGGGAATGAATAGAAATAACTAAAATATGAATAGATATGTTTTTAGATGTTTTTACATTTACCCAATAAAAGATAAAGGCTTAAAATACGGAAAGAGTTCAATTTTAGGCATATATACTTTAATTTTCACTAAAGGTTCACTAATCACCTTTTAATGGTGAACCATCATTAAATAATGTTTTGATCACTCTTATACATTCTTTTAGACCAAATAAAACTCTTATTAAGAATCGGGACATCAAATTTTACTTCGTGTAATTTTTGTTTTTGGTATTTTTCTGATAAAGTTCATTTTTTTTATGAATAGTGTAAAATGTTGTATTTTAATTCAAAACTGCTTTCTAAACTAATTTATTTATATGATTAGATTATGTTTTGAATTGGTTTTGAAGTGAAATTAGAATATATTTTTACCATTTTATCCAATGGTGGTCATTGGAATCAGTTTCGATTTGAAATTAGACTTAAACTGGTGTCAATCTTTTGATACTTATTGTTTTGTAAAAACACGCTATTTTCTCTGGCAGCGGGAATTAATTATTAAATTAATTAATGTGACTTATATGATTTGAATTTTGTAAAATGGACTTCATTTTTGAATTCAGAATATCAAATATAGCTTAGGGTGAATTTTTGGTAATTTTCTGAAAAACTTCAATTTTTGATGAATAGTGAAACCACTAAGTGGTAATCAAGCAAACTGATTTTTCAGTTAAATGAAAGTTTACCACTAATGTGTATTGAATTTTGAAAATCCGACATACATGGTTGTCATTAAGAAGTAAAATGTGGTTCAATGAGATTAAAATAATTTTTTTGTGAATAGTAACTTATTAAGTTTTTAATCGCGATTAGTGGTAATTAGTGTAGTTTAAGGAATAAATAATGCTTTAATAATATAAAATGACCTAGACACATGTCCCAACCTCATTGGTTGTGTCATGGCCGACCAAGACAAGCCATGGCCTAACTTGGGGACCCCATGTATCCACTTTAGTTGGAAAATGACAATAATATATTTTTATTTAATGTTAAAGTGAAAGTGACACAAACATAATATGTTTTACGAAAACAATTTTTAAGTGGGGTTATACAAGTCCAAATTTTGATTATAAATAGTCATTGGAAAGATAAAAAGATTTCCTACATCATAGTAATTTTTTTATAATTTTTCGACATTAAATAAATTTAATTATGTATGACATAATAATGATGCAGCGATGACATCATTATTTGACGATTTAAATAAAATGGAAAGATAATGTAATATCTATGAACTACACATGTCCAAAACCAATTGGATGAATGGATTTCGATGCCTTATCACATTATCCACGAATTACATCAATATGGGACCTTTTAAAACCGAAACACATTTTCAAATAATATAATGTTTCTTTACTTTCCAAAAGTGCCCCTCCTCTCCCCTTATAAAAGGCCCCCACCTCTACCTCATTTCACACACTCTTCAAGCCATTGGCTCGGCCAACCCCTGCCCATTTGCTCTCTCCACATCCCCCTCCTCATCCTAGAGGATTCCCTTTGGGCAGAATCCTTTCCAAGGAAGCCTTTAGGCTCAAACCAAAAGAAGTTACACTTTTTAAAGGTAATTCATTCTCTCAAGTTCATTTGTTTTATATTGCTTCTCCAACCCCCTAAACTCTTTTTATTTACTTCTTTTGTAACAACACCAGTATCTTCAATATACTAGGATGTTGTTATAAGATTTATTTGAGCTACACTCTCACACAACTACATCAAATGGTTAAAGAACATATGGTTTCCGTGGATGGTGAAATTCTGCCTCCCGAAACGATGATTGTTCAACACTCATTAAACACCTTCAAAGGTGGCCATTATGATGTCACTATTTTTATATATGATATGTAATATGTTTATGTTTTACTTATGCTTCTGTATTTTTCATTTGTGTCTTACCTTTATGGCTTCCATTATGGGTATACGCGATATCTTCATTTAAGGAAGTGCGGACTACCGCCCCCTCAAAGTGATGTGATTCGTTAATGCCATATGTGGGACGTGTAAAGGATGGATTTAAAGTTATTATATATGATGTTATACTGGAATTATAATATACCTATATATATCATTATCATTTATTTCCATTAAAGTATGAGATAGAAATGAAAGTAGCGTTCATGCGTACGTACGGACTACCGTCTCCATGAACGGTGCATTTCATTTCTTATCCCCAAATGTAATGTACTGTTAAAAGTACATGTATATAATGGATATATATAATTAATGATATATCTAAATGATGAATATAATTCTGGAATTAAAATATACATAAGTCTCATTTAGTTTTAATTCCATTAATATGACAAAGAAATGAAAGTAGCGTTCATGCGTACGTACGGCTTACCGTCTCCATGAACGATGCATTTCATTTCTTACCTCTAAATGATTATGTAATATTTTAAATACATGTATGTACTGGATATATATGACATATATGATATCTACATCATGAATACCATTCTGGATATAATGAAACATTGACCAAATTAACAACATGTAAGTGTAAGAAGTCTATTTTTGACTTAAGAACCAAATACCGACAAAATGAACATTATTAACTTAAATAATTACATGATGTTCATAACATGGTATAAAAGGAATAATGAACTTGAAAAAGGTTCATAAGCAAGTAGATATTAACTCAATTTTATTATTCAGGAGTTTAAAGAACGGTCGGGTCAAGTCGGATACGAGGTATGGGAACTTCTTAACCCAATTTCCATTCTTTGGGTTAATCTCCTACTTTCAAATTATGTCATTATATTATTATGTCGTATCTTGTATTTGTACTTTATTTATGTGTACTTATAGTGAATACACATAATGTATCTATTTTATTTTAAAAATTATCTTTGTATGGGACTTTGTCTCAATCTCCTTTCATTGAGGCATATTTTATTTTATACACAACTTTCTTTTATACGGTGTATAAATCCCTTTGACTTTTACATTTATTCAAAAGGAATCTTTTTTATACGAAGCGTTTACTAAACGACAAAAGGGAATGTTTTTGTCGTACGTATGCGGCGACAACGACTTCTCCGCCGTCGTAACCGTTATTTGAGTTTCGGCTTCCTCTACAAGCCATACCTTTTTTTTAAAAAGAAAAATAAATACCATGTTTTACTTTGGTATTGAAAATGGTTTTCATAATGTTTTTATTATATCAATGTGTTGTATTGATATCTCGTGATTGAAATGCGGAAATGTTATGTTTCTTTTATGCATGTTTTATGTGATATGATTATGTTATGGTTCTTGGGCATTATTATGAAGACGGGTGGTTCCGTGATAAACTAAGGGCGGGTGAGCCCGTTATAGCTCTCCAATGCATTGGGTAACGCGAAGGAGTGAAACGTTAAGGTTTCTCCGAAGAGATTTTAGGGAATATACTGTGATGGGTATTCCAAACGTAACCAAGAGGGTTACCCCCTACGTAAGAATGTTATGAATGCCTCAAGTTACCTTTACGTATTATGATTTATATGATTTATTCATGTTTTTATGAGGTTTGTTAAAGTGCCTATGTTTTATGGGTAAAGTATGATTTCATTCTTATGTATATATGAACTCATGTTTCCTTTCCATGTTTTTATAACCCATACTGAGTTTTTATGCTCATCCCAAGTTTTTGAAATGTTTTTCACAGGTCAAGGGAAAGGTACATGATAAGATGATAGAGTCAAGGATGTGTCAAGAAATAATCCATGTTTTATTTTAAATTTGTTTCCATTGATGGGAATGAAGAATACTATCTTTATGTAACCACTTTGTTTATATGTGGAATCTAATGCAAGTTTTATGATCTAATTCTCTAAAACTCTAAACCCGAAAAGATCCTCAATGTGTAATCTTGTAATAACTCAAGATTAAGTAAGGTTTAAGGCTGGGGCCTTATAGTTGGTATCAAAGGTCGGTTTAGACAACTTTAGGAGTTAGAAAAGTGTTAAATTATAATATGATTGAAATGATATAGCATTTACGGATTACCATGTTGCTTCGCCTAAGATATTTCCATGTTCAGAATGGTTTTCCGCAGAGGAAACAGGGAAGCAGTGCTAGGAAGGCATACAGAAGGAAATAACCTTCCGAATCAGCATCCAGAAATGGTCGGAATTGGAACTGAACAGTTTGTTGCAGTAATGGCGCAGTTGACTCAGGCGATAAATGGTGGTGGTATCCATGCACGAGATCAGCCAGATCAGCCGCAGAGGAACATGTCAGTGGTGGAACATTTCATGAGGCAACATCCACCATCATTCAGAGGATCATCTGACCCTGTGCAAGCTGAAGGGTGGATTAAAGCACTGGAGAAGATTATTGATGTCATGGGGTGTTCAGACAATCAAAAGGTTAGTCTTGCTATTTACCGTTTGGAGGGTGAAGCAGATCAGTGGTGGTCTATGGTTAAAAATATCAGGGAAGCCGATGAGATTGATGCTCTTGACTGGGATGATTTCAAAGGTATGTTTCTTGAGAAGTATTTTCCTAAGGCTGTTCGACTTAGGATGGAAAAGCAATTCTTGGAATTGAGGCAAGAGGAAGACTCAGTGGCTGCCTATGAAGAAAAGTTCACTCGATTGGCAAGGTATGCTCCAAATTTTATCCGGGACCTTGATAGTAAAATCAATCGTTTTTACACAGGATTAAAGCCAAAGTATCGAAGGGCATTAGCTTCTCGTGAGTTTAAAAGTTATGAAAAGCTTGTTCGATGTGTTGAGAAGGTGGAAATGGAGTTTGCCGATGACCAAGTGTTCTATAACAACAGGCAGAAGAAGAGACCGAGGTGGCAGGAGAAAGGTAATAATTCTTCAAAGAAGTCTGATGGTAAGAGAACTAAGTTTCCAGTTTGTGATAAATGTGGCAAAAGGCATGCTGGGGAATGTCTTCTGAATTCTGGGAAGTGCTACCGATGTGGTAAGATGGGACATAAGGCTCGTGATTGCACTGAAAAGGATCAAGGTGAAGGTAAAAACAAATTTGATTTACAGTTAGTGAAATGTTTTAAGTGCAATGAGATGGGTCACTATGCAAACGAGTGTCCGACAAGGAGCTTGAGTGATGGGAAGCAGTTAGACTACAAGCAGAAAGGGGTGGTGAAATCCTTTGCAACTACTTCAGCAGATGTTGGGCCATCGAATGAAGTGGTGTCAGCTCCAGGGAGCTCAGTATTTTTCGAAGATTGACTTGAGGTCGGGGTACCATCAATTGAATGTAAAAGAATCAGACGTTCCGAAGACTGCGTTCCATACTAGATATGGCCATTATGAATTTGTAGTTATGCCTTTTGGGTTAACCAATGCACCTACTGTATTCATGGACCTTATGAATAAAATTTTCCATGAGTTCTTGGATAAGTTTGTGTTTGTGTTTTGAGGTTTGTGAAGAGGTTATGTGTGCCTTGTGATTCACAGTTGAAGAATGAGTTGTTTTTTCATCCTGGCAGTACTAAGATGTATAGAGATCTGCGGGAGTATTACTGGTGGGATGGAATGAAAAGAGACATTGCTGATTTTACTGTGAAGTGTTTGACATGTCAACAGGTTAAAGCAGAGCGGCAGTTACCGAAAGGGATGCTTCAGCCTTTACCAGTGCCAGAGTGGAAATGGGAGAATATATCCATGGACTTTGTTGTTGGATTACCGAAGACATCTCGAGGTAATAATGCAATCTGGGTTATTGTTGATCGCTTGACCAAATCTTCTCATTTCCTTGCTATACGAGATACTTTCTCTCTTGATCAACTTTCCCGTTTGTATCTTAAAGAGATAGTCAGGTTACATGGAGTTCCTCTCTCCATTGTATCGGATCGTGATCCCAGGTTTACTTCTAACTTTTGGAAAGGCCTTCAGAAGTCGTTGGGTACTGAATTAAATTTTAGTACAGCTTTTCATCCTCAATCAGATGGACAGTCAGAACGAACAATTCAGACATTGGAGGATATGCTACGAGCTTGTTCTATGGATTATCAGGGAAGTTGGGACCAACATCTTTCTTTGGTTGAGTTTTCATATAATAACAGTTTTCATTCCAGTATACAGATGGCACCATTTCAGGCATTATATGGGAAGCGGTGTCGAACTCCAGCTTTCTGGGATGAAGTGGGTGAAATAAAGTTGATGGGACCAGAATTGGTAGAAGAGATGGCAGAAAAAGTTCAGCTGATTCAGAAACACATGAGAACAGCTCAGAGCAGGCAGAAGAGTTATGCGGATAACCGGAGGAAGGATCTATCTTTCTAGGTAGGTGATCATGTTTTTCTCAAGGTTTCTCCTTGGAAAAGTGTGATGAGATTTGGTAAGAAAGGAAAGTTGAGTCCAAGGTTCATTGGACCATACGAAGTTCTAGAGAGAGTTGGATCAGTTGCATACCGAGTGGATTTACCTCCGAGTTTATCTCAGGTACACAATGTTTTTCACGTTTCGATGTTGAGAAAGTATATGCCAGATCCATCTCATGTTTTGAGTCCAGAGGTAGTTCAGCTGGAAGAGAACCTATCTTATGAGGAACAACCGGTCCAGATTCTTGACCACAGGGAGCAAGTGTTACGGAATAAGGTGATTCACCAGGTAAAGGTTTTGTGGAAAAACCACATGATTGAAGAGGCAACATGGGAATCTGAAATGCTATGAGGGATAAATACCCCCACTTATTTTGATAAGTGAATAAAATTGCGAGGACGCAATTCCCAAAAGGGGGGAAGGATGTAACATCCCAGGTAATTAAAGAATAAATAATTTTCATATTTATTAATATTTGAGAATTAAATATGAATTTTAATTAAAAGTGGTTGCTATGTTCGATAGCGTACCTGATACGCAACGATGAGTTTCTTTGAAACTTACGTAGCACACTAGTAATATAATAATATTATTTTAAATGTTAGTTAACAAGTAGCCGTTGTACTAGCGGGAATGAATAGAAATAACTAAAATATGAATAGATATGTTTTTAGATGTTTTTACATTTACCCAATAAAAGATAAAGGCTTAAAATACGGAAAGAGTTCAATTTTAGGCATATATACTTTAATTTTCACTAAAGGTTCACTAATCACCTTTTAATGGTGAACCATCATTAAATAATGTTTTGATCACTCTTATACATTCTCTTAGACCAAATAAAACTCTTATTAAGAATCGGGACATCAAATTTTACTTCGTGTAATTTTTTTTTTTGGTATTTTTCTGATAAAGTTCATTTTTTTATGAATAGTGTAAAATGTTGTATTTTAATTCAAAACTGCTTTCTAACCTAATTTATTTATATGATTAGATTATGTTTTGAATTGGTTTTGAAGTGAAATTAGAATATATTTTTACCATTTTATCCAATGGTGGTCATTGGAATCAGTTTCGATTTGAAATTAGACTTAAACTGGTGTCAATCTTTTGATACTTATTGTTTTGTAAAAACACGCTATTTGCTCTGGCAGCGGGAATTAATTATTAAATTAATTAATGTGACTTATATGATTTGAATTTTGTAAAATGGACTTCATTTTTGAATTCAGAATATCAAATATAGCTTAGGGTGAATTTTTGGTAATTTTCTGAAAAACTTCAATTTTTGATGAATAGTGAAACCACTAAGTGGTAATCAAGCAAACTGATTTTTCAGTTAAATGAAAGTTTACCACTAATGTGTATTGAATTTTGAAAATCCGACATACATGGTTGTCATTAAGAAGTAAAATGTGGTTCAATGAGATTAAAATAATTTTTTTGTGAATAGTAACTTATTAAGTTTTTAATCGCGATTAGTTGTAATTAGTGTAGTTTAAGGAATAAATAATGCTTTAATAATATAAAATGACCTAGACACATGTCCCAACCTCATTGGTTGTGTCATGGCCGACCAAGACAAGCCATGGCCTAACTTGGGGACCCCATGTATCCACTTTAGTTGGAAAATGACAATAATATATTTTTATTTAATGTTAAAGTGAAAGTGACACAAACATAATATGTTTTACGAAAACAATTTTTAAGTGGGGTTATACAAGTCCAAATTTTGATTATAAATAGTCATTGGAAAGATAAAAAGATTTCCTACATCATAGTAATTTTTTTATAATTTTTAGACATTAAATAAATTTAATTATGTATGACATAATAATGATGCAGCGATGACATCATTATTTGACGATTTAAATAAAATGGAAAGATAATGTAATATCTATGAACTACACATGTCCAAAACCAATTGGATGAATGGATTTCGATGCCTTATCACCTTATCCACGAATTCCATCAATGTGGGACCTTTTAAAACCGAAAAACATTTTCAAATAATATAATGTTTCTTTACTTTCCAAAAGTGCCCCTCCTCTCCCCTTATAAAAGGCCCCCACCTCTACCTCATTTCACACACTCTTCAAGCCATTGGCTCGGCCAACCCCTGCCCATTTGCTCTCTCCACATCCCTCTCCTCATCCTAGAGGATTACCTTTGGGCAGAATCCTTTCCAAGGAAGCCTTTAGGCTCAAACCAAAAGAAGTTACACTTTTTAAAGGTAATTCATTCTCTCAAGTTCATTTGTTTTATTTTGCTTCTCCAACCCCCTAAACTCTTTTTATTTACTTCTTTTGTAACAACACCAGTATCTTCAATATACTAGGATGTTGTTATAAGATTTATTTGAGCTACACTCTCACACAACTACATCAAATGGTTAAAGAACATATGGTTTCCGTGGATGGTGAAATTCTGCCTCCCGAAACGATGATTGTTCAACACTCATTAAACACCTTCAAAGGTGGCCATTATGATGTCACTATTTTTATATATGATATGTAATATGTTTATGTTTTACTTATGCTTCTGTATTTTTCATTTGTGTCTTACCTTTATGGCTTCCATTATGGGTATACGCGATATCTTCATTTAAGGAAGTGCGGACTACCGCCCCCTCAAAGTGATGTGATTCGTTAATGCCATATGTGGGACGTGTAAAGGATGGATTTAAAGTTATTATATATGATGTTATACTGGAATTATAATATACCTATATATATCATTATCATTTATTTCCATTAAAGTATGAGATAGAAATGAAAGTAGCGTTCATGCGTACGTACGGACTACCGTCTCCATGAACGGTGCATTTCATTTCTTATCCCCAAATGTAATGTACTGTTAAAAGTACATGTATATAATGGATATATATAATTAATGATATATCTAAATGATGAATATAATTCTGGAATTAAAATATACATAAGTCTCATTTAGTTTTAATTCCATTAATATGACAAAGAAATGAAAGTAGCGTTCATGCGTACGTACGGCTTACCGTCTCCATGAACGATGCATTTCATTTCTTACCTCTAAATGATTATGTAATATTTTAAATACATGTATGTACTGGATATATATGACATATATGATATCTACATCATGAATACCATTCTGGATATAATGAAACATTGACCAAATTAACAACATGTAAGTGTAAGAAGTCTATTTTTGACTTAAGAACCAAATACCGACAAAATGAACATTATTAACTTAAATAATTACATGATGTTCATAACATGGTATAAAAGGAATAATGAACTTGAAAAAGGTTCATAAGCAAGTAGATATTAACTCAATTTTATTATTCAGGAGTTTAAAGAACGGTCGGGTCAAGTCGGATACGAGGTATGGGAACTTCTTAACCCAATTTCCATTCTTTGGGTTAATCTCCTACTTTCAAATTATGTCATTATATTATTATGTCGTATCTTGTATTTGTACTTTATTTATGTGTACTTATAGTGAATACACATAATGTATCTATTTTATTTTAAAAATTATCTTTGTATGGGACTTTGTCTCAATCTCCTTTCATTGAGGCATATTTTATTTTATACACAACTTTCTTTTATACGGTGTATAAATCCCTTTGACTTTTACATTTATTCAAAAGGAATCTTTTTTATACGAAGCGTTTACTAAACGACAAAAGGGAATGTTTTTGTCGTACGTATGCGGCGACAACGACTTCTCCGCCGTCGTAACCGTTATTTGAGTTTCGGCTTCCTCTACAAGCCATACCTTTTTTTAAAAAAGAAAAATAAATACCATGTTTTACTTTGGTATTGAAAATGGTTTTCATAATGTTTTTATTATATCAATGTGTTGTATTGATATCTCGTGATTGAAATGCGGAAATGTTATGTTTCTTTTATGCATGTTTTATGTGATATGATTATGTTATGGTTCTTGGGCATTATTATGAAGACGGGTGGTTCCGTGATAAACTAAGGGCGGGTGAGCCCGTTATAGCTCTCCAATGCATTGGGTAACGCGAAGGAGTGAAACGTTAAGGTTTCTCCGAAGAGATTTTAGGGAATATACTGTGATGGGTATTCCAAACGTAACCAAGAGGGTTACCCCCTACGTAAGAATGTTATGAATGCCTCAAGTTACCTTTACGTATTATGATTTATATGATTTATTCATGTTTTTATGAGGTTTGTTAAAGTGCCTATGTTTTATGGGTAAAGTATGATTTCATTCTTATGTATATATGAACTCATGTTTCCTTTCCATGTTTTTATAACCCATACTGAGTTTTTATGCTCATCCCAAGTTTTTGAAATGTTTTTCACAGGTCAAGGGAAAGGTACATGATAAGATGATAGAGTCAAGGATGTGTCAAGAAATAATCCATGTTTTATTTTAAATGTGTTTCCATTGATGGGAATGAAGAATACTATCTTTATGTAACCACTTTGTTTATATGTGGAATCTAATGCAAGTTTTATGATCTAATTCTCTAAAACTCTAAACCCGAAAAGATCCTCAATGTGTAATCTTGTAATAACTCAAGATTAAGTAAGGTTTAAGGCTGGGGCCTTATAGTGTTTGACAAAGTATCATTGAATTTAATTCAACAGAACTAAACTCTTCCACACCAATAATATTTTCATGGACCAATTATGATGATTTCAATTGTTATGATACTTTTGGTTGTTGATATTTTGAGTCATTAGGGTACGTTGTATTTTTGGAAGCTTAGGGAAATATAATTCCCCTGCTTGCAATGAAAATAGAAAAATGAATATGATATATGGAATACATGAGAGTGTTGTGGTAATTTAAAGAATGTTTAAAGTATTGTGATATATTACGATATAGTTTAGGTATATATTGGTATACCTTGTGACCCTTACAATGAAATTACTATTTTTTTAGTCTGTACTAACATATGTTTAAAGGTATCCGATTAGGGTGGTTATCCATGGATGGTAAATTCCAATAATATGGGGAAAATCCATTCATTCTATATTTTGAAATCAATGGTTGTTTGGTGTAATTATATTTAGTGAAGAGTAATTTTTATCCATTAGTGTATTCTTATAATAAAAAAGTGTGACTTTTCATGGTATCTGAGGCATGTAGAGTGTTATATTTTTGGGAATTTTTTTGATGGAATTTCCATTTATATGGAGAACTTTGTTATCCATGGATAAACACTAGCAGTTTAGTGAGGGTAAGTGTAAATTCTCACAATATTGAATAATACAACATGGGTATGATATATATTTTTTTTCTTGGAGAGTTGGAATTTCAAGGACCATGGTTATAGATATTGGTTTCTAAGGATTTTCATGATGAATATAACCCATGGAGTCTTGAGTCTGGTAAGTTGGTAAGGTGGTATGGTAATATTTAGATGTTTATTTTTTATAAGATCACAACATTTTCGTCTTGATATATGTAGCACTTTTGAATTATGAATCATGGAGAATCCATAGGAATGAAAATGTCATATTATTTTTCTAGTATAATGAAATTTTATTTTATGATGTAATAAAATTTGGAAGGAAACTCCACTATATTTGATGTAGAAATAAAGTAATTGTTATGGTTTCATGAACAATACCGGAAATGATTATTGGCGTGCGATTAAAAGGTTGATATTAATGAGTATTGGGATGAATAGATCATGTAGAAATATTTATGTATATAATGAGGTTATACTCATTGGTATACATAATTACATTCATATGGAGGAGAGTGAACTTGTGGTAAATTAGTAGTGGTGAAATGTGTTTTTGATTGAATTTTGTTAGTTGTTATTGATTTTTTCCATGAGCGAGGAATATGTATTGGGTTTATTTTTTTTATTGGTATATTAAATGAGTTGTTATGTCCATGCATGTCTATTATAGTTTTTGTATGAATGATATCAGACATGGATCTTGGGATCTTATTCTTATCGCAAATCAATAATTGTAATCCAATGGTGAGATTTGGATTTTTTTAAATCTATATGGAAACACCATGTTAACAGTTTTGTGAATAAATTCCAAATATTGTTATTTAAAAAATTTGGAATCATGACTCAATGGATAAAATGGGTAAAAATATATCATAAATCATTTTAGAATGAAAAATATGTATTAAAATATAACATCAGATGAAAATTGAACATCAATAAGAACATTGATTGAGATTTTGGTAATTTAATATTTCTTGAATCGGGGGAGAAGTAATTATCATAGAATTCTAAGATGAATTATTTTCTTTGGTTGAGGTTATGTCCTTGATGTTTTAAATAAATTTAGTAATCAAAATTTTGTGGTTAAAATCGATATATGAGACACATATCTAGTAGAATGGTCATATTTATGAAGTAACTGAGAAACATATTTGTTTTTAATGATGATCTTCTTTGAAACACGTCATAAAAAGGAGATATGAATTGTTATCTTTCATGTAATTGGATACAATATGACCCCCCATGGTTATTGAAAAATATATTTAAATTCAATGAAACATATATTTAATTAGATAGTTATTAATAGTCTTTAAAAATAATTTCACAAATTCAATGATTTGAATTTCAAAAAAATATCTTCAATAGTTGTGACCAGTATGTTTTTTAGAGACTATTTGAGCTAACATTATTATATGTTTAATAACAACATACCTTAATGAATAGTAATATGAATAGTAATATGACCGTAATGAATATTAATTTTCTTCATAAGGCGTGATGATAATGACATGATTATTAAAATTTCAAGGTGTTATAAAATGAGTGATAGTTTTAGAGATGTTATTTTTTTAATAATGGTTGATTTTATTTAAATATTAAATTAATAATATTTAGAACTTTATTTTCAAAAAATGGAGTCTGTTTTTATATATACATGTAGAAAAAAGGTTAGGGTGAATTGTTTGTAATTTTCAAAGGTTCGTGGTTATTTTTATTAATTCAAAATACTGTAAAATATAGTATATTCAAATTATCAGTTAAATACACTATTTTTGACATTGTAGCTTATTTAATCCCACATGGATCAAACTCACAAGAAATATTTTCGATATTTGGACACATGAATCAAGAATATTCATATTCGGGAGGAACAATATTAAAAAAAGGTAAAATAACTCATATACTCCACTATTAATACCATCCTCATTCCTCTCTTCCTCTAACACCTCTCAAGCACTGATCATGGTCTAATTTATACCAAATCTCCTCCTCCAGGCTCTTCCCCACGATGAAGACATTCTGGTCTCACAAAATGGAAAAAACCAATGGCTTTAAGGATGACCTCAAGGAGAAGAGATAAAAAGGAAATAATCCACTTTCATTTTCATGTGTTTTACTTTCATATTCACTCTTCTCATATACCCTCTACCCCTCCCCTTGTACTAGTAGTATGAAATATCAAGAATCATATAAATTAAGTATTTTATCATATTTATGTAGATAATTCATCATCTTTCTTCCTCTCAAATTCCTCTTATTCTAAAATATATATAAACACCGCTCAAGATGTTTCATTTAATGAAATCATGTACGATGTGTTTGAAATTTCAATTAAATCTTGAAAAGTTGATCATAAAACCCTTTTAATGGTGGAATCAGAATTTAAAAATTAATGTGTGAAATCATGTAAATAAGACCCCCAAAACTACGGACCGAACAAAATGATAACTGTTATTGTGTGAAATAATGTAATGAAATGATCTTATAAGGTATTATAATCATTAATATATATCTATAAGAAATTAATAACATGCTATTAAAAATTTTATAGGAGGTTAAAACTAGTATGATGTAAGATATACCCGAGGCCATGGAAATTATAAATTTGTTTCCATTCCGTAAGATATCCTTTTACATAATTAAATATGGTGTACTAAAATTGATTTTTTGATTAAATTTGATTATATTATGTTTAATTATATTTATTTTTAGTTTATATACATATATCATCATATTTATTAAGTCTCACTTAAATTATATGTTTTAAGGGACTTTTCAAAAAAAATACACATTTGAAATTATGATTAATTTTTTTAAAAATAATTGTTTTAGTGAAATTATTTATATAGTATTATTATGTTATATATCATTGGTACTAATTATGACGAATGATGTGACCTATATCCTCCTATAATTCATTGGTTATGTGTATGTTGGAGGATGAATGTATGATTACACCTAGTGTAACTGTGATGGCTACATAATAATGTATTTGAGAGGGTTACATCATATGGTGTCCGTGAGGTATTCATATAATAAGGTAGACATAATTAATATAAAATTAATTAAGTTATTCTAGATGTTACCTTTATCATTAAATTTTTTTCCATTACTTGTTCTGTAGATCACATGGAAATCTCACGTTTCATAATGTATGTTTATATGAGTGATAAGTATGACTTTTTGAAAAGGATCTCATAGAATTATAATTAATCATGGAATTAATTTTTATTATTTCCAATATTTATATCACTTACTATGATTTGTTTACACATCCAATGTATTAATATTATATTCATAGTTTATAAGGATGTATAAGACTAAGATGTAATCCATGATAATTGTAATATTGATGGGACAATAAATCATAATTAGTTTGAAATGAATAATATTTTTGTGGTGTACACTATGTATAAATGTGTAATGTAATGTTTGTACTATGTCATAAATCACAAAATCTATAGTCTCATAAAGATCCTAAATGTGAATGGAAGGGAGTTCATGACTGAAATTCAAGATTATGTAATGTAATAAAGATAGGTCATTATTGATGGTATCAGAGGATGGATTTGATATCATTAAGGGATAGAGTAATGTCAAAGAATACCATAGATCTATTTTAATCTACCTTTAATTTAAAATGATATAGTATTTATAGGTTACCATGTTTCCTCAACAAATATATGTTTGTTTAGAATGTTTTTCCACACAATATACATGGAAGTAGAAGTGGAAGGAATTAATGGAATAAAATCCTTCTAAATCTATAGCCTGTAATGGTGTGGATTGGAACATAGTATTTTGAAATAGTAATGGCTCAGTTGATGCATGAAATAAATGGTGGTGGAATCCATGCAAGATTACAACATGAGTTACCCCAAAATAACATGACAATAGTGGAACATTTTATGAAACTACATCCCCCTTTTTAAATAAGTCTTTAATCCCTATAGATGATAGAGGATGGATTGAATCTCTTGAAATGATATTTTATGTTATGGTATGTTCATATTATCAAATCTTACCACTTACCATTTATCATTTTGAAGGTGAATCTAATCAGTGGTGGTCAATGGTAAAAAAATTGAAGTGATAAAGTGGAATTTGATTCCATTTAATGGGATAAATTTAAATGTCTTTTCCTTGAAAAATATTTTACTAAAGTGGTGAAACATAGAATGGAGAATAAATTCAAAGAAATTAGTAAAAATAAGTAATATTCATTTGTTTTTTATGAATCAAACTTCTCCTGACTGGTGATGTATGCTCTAAATGTAATTTACGATCTTGATAAGAAAATAAACCTAATTTACATAGGATTGATGCCTTCGTAGCGAAGGGCATTACCATACCATGAATTCAAATGTTATGATAAATTTGTCTAATGTGTGGAGAGGGAATAGGTTGAGTCTATTGATGATAAAGTGAACATTTACAAAAAGGAGAAGAATTGGTCATGTTGGAAAATGATGGGTAAGAATCAATCAATGAAATTTGCTGTTATAAAATACCAGTTTCTAGTGTGTTAATAGTGTGTTAAAAGAACCTTGGGAAATGCCTTACCAAAACTGGGATGTTTTTTTGATGTGGTATGTTTGGAAATATGGCATGAAATTATAATGAAAATGATGTAATGAATAATCATGATAATCAAACAGTAAGTGTTTTAAAATTTGTGAGATGGGTCATTATGAAAATTCCATCCCAATGTGATATCCAAATGATGAAACAAAGCTATAATATAAAAACATATTTTTTGTGGGATAATTTACAAATACATGAGAAGATGGTGGGCCATCTAATGAAGTTGTATCAGGTACCTTGTCTGATTACTCATATTTTTCCAACATTTTGATTGACACAGGTCTATACATTCTATTATTTCTATAGAATTTTCTATTAAATAGGAAATATCACAAAAAAATTGAGAACAGAACATATTGATAAAACACTAGGGGAAAATATTATAGAAATGTTGATTTATAAGAAATTTTCTATTATGACATATGGAAAGACAATATCTGAAAACCTTGTTGTTCATTACTTAGTAGAGTTTGATGTCATTTTGGGAATGGGCTAACTTTATGTTTATCATGCTAAGATTCATAGTAGATCTAAAGAAGTTCTTTTTGAAATAGTTTCTGTTTTTATAAATGAATTAACCCATAAAATTGATAAACTATTATGAAGATGTTAATATTTTGAAAGATGGAAATGAATGTTATCTTGCTCATATTGTTGAAAACATGCTTACTGATCATATTAAATATGTGCAAGAACAAAATGAATACCATGATGTTTTTCCTAATGAGTTTCTCAGTGTTATACCTGATCAAGATGTTGAATTAAAAATTTATTAAGTTGATTATTCTACGCCAATTTCAAGAATCCCTTATCGAATGGATCAAATAGAATTATTTAATTGGAAAATTAGTTTCTGTATTTTCTAGATAAAGGCTTCAAAATTTATATCACTTCACCATAGGGTGCCTTGATTTTTTTCATTAAATAGAATAATGGTTCCATGTGACGTTCATTGATTATAGTGCCTTGAAGAACATAACTATTAAAAATAAGTATCCTAAGCCTCATATAGATGACTTCTTTTAAACATTCTAAGAAGCTCATTACTCTTTATTGGTTGACTTGAGATTCAAATTCCATCTACTGAAGGTGAAAGACAATGAAATCCAGAAAATAAAACATTCTTTTACTATATATGGGCATTATAAATTTGTTATTATAAAATTAGAGTCAAATAATGAAAATATTTTATTCTTGGATCTTATAAATAGATTATTTCATTAGTTCATGGATAGGTCGGTAGTTGTGTTTATTGATGACATTATTTTAATTAATAAATGTAAAGAGGATCATGAAAAACATATAATGTTTCTTTTGAAAACCATAAAATGAAAATAAACTGAATGGAATATCAATAATCTTGTATTTTTTGTAGAAACAGTTTTCTTTTCATGGTCACATTGTAAATAATGATCGAGTAAAAATTTATCTAATAAAAACATATGTTGCTTATGAATTTTGAAGAACTTATAATGTTAAGGAAATTCATAGTTGTCTTGGATTAGTAGGTTTTTAACTATTGTTTGTTAAAATAATTTGTTGAATAACTATCCCACAAACTATGTTAACTTGAAAAGGGGTTAATTTCTTTTTGGACATAAAAATGTAAAATTTATTTTCGGGAACTAAAGAAGATATTGGTAAATTATTCATTTCTAGACTTGCCTTCCCAAAATGGTGAGTTTTTCATCTTAAATGATGCTTCGTTTATGTAAATTGGTTTTGTTTTGATGTAGAATTATCAGGTAATTTATTATTCTTTAGGAAAATGAAAATCTCATGAGTTAAATTATCCCATGTATGATTTGAAATTTACGTGTATGGTTTTTTCTTTGAAAATTTTGAGGAATAATTTATACGGAGCCAAATTTCAAATAAAATGACCATAAATTCCTGTTGTATAAGCACACCGAAGAAATTAAACTTGAGGATTAGAATAATTCTTGAACTCAAAAAGGATTATGATTTCCAAATCAATTACCATCAGTTAAAATCAAATAATGATGTGGATGAATTGAGTCAAAAAAATATATCTTCATAAACCATTTAATGTTTGGAACATGAACCCTTGATTAAATATTTGAGAAAAATTTTCATATAAGTTATTGGTATAAGAAATAAAAATAATTTTTTTAGGTTTCAATGAACTCATCGTTAACAGAAATAATTAAGCAAGTGCAGATGGAATATTGTGAGATATAAAAAAGCTATAATTAATTAAAATGGGTAACTTGCAATAATTTAATATTGATAAATATTGTGTTTTGATATTTGGAAAAAAAAAATTTCCTTGTGATTCCTAGTTGAAGTAATATCTATTTTTTGAAGCTCGTAGTTCTCACTTTTTAGTTAATTATATATGTAATAAGATGAAAATAGACATATACGAGTATTACTATTGTGGTGGAATGAAAATAGATATTGGGTCTAACTATTTACCATTATTATTAGAAGATTTGAATCACAATTAACTATATATTAATTGAAATGGGATCATATGGTATAATGTATCTGGATGATTAGGTATATAATAAAACAACATGAAACAGAAATGAAAACAATCATTATTTTATATTCACAATGAGATTATAACATACTTTGACCCTTTACTTCTTTATAAGATAACATTGGGAATAAATAAGCAATGAAATAATCACAAAATCCTAGTAAGGGAATAATTAAATAAATTAATAATAACTCATGGGTTGTAATGCATAAAAATATGGTATAAAAATATAGAATACATGAATAAACAGGTGGATGAACAATGTATAGAATCATGGATATTTTTTTCATGGAATCATAGAAATATAGAATCAACATTCACCATAAAATAAGTAGGATTCAAGGATCACCACCACAAACAATTCTCAAGGAATAGAATGATTTAATGTATACCGCCATGGATTTTCCACATGAATGATAATGAGTCATGGATAACTGCTAAGAAAACTTCTCAAAGTATACTATGTCATCAAAAGGAATGAGGTTTACTCCCAATCTGAAAATGATGCTTAATGAAAATAAAAATTACCAATTCATTTGAGAATTATTTTTTTTGAATCATCATACAATATTCATGCATATTTGTGATAAATTAATGTTATATATAACCATATGGATTACCAATGAATAAAATGGATATCATAAAAAAGAAAAAGACCCTTAAAATTTCGTGTATCAAAAGAGTTTCCATGAATGAAATGATTTAAATAATATGTGGATATTAATAAGATAAAATATTCAAATATTGTGATTTTCAATTAAGGTGAAAAAATATAAATAGAGTTGTAAGAATATTTATAAATGGTTATCTTCGGCGCCTTTTATGGGAAAATATTATAGAGTCTTTAAAGATAGAAAATGAATAATTTTTTAATAAAACTAGAAATGAAGTTATATAGTATTTTATGATTAAAATAGTGTTTTTTGAAATATACTTATAGGTTAATATGGATTATTGAGAGTATATGGAAATGTGTAAGGGAATAGGATATTCCCTATAATCGAGTATGCTTATCGAAAGAAACTAATTAGGAAGCATTGTAAAACATGTATTTCCATGTAAAAAATTTATTTGGTAAATTGATTTGGAAAATACAATCATTATTTTGGATGATTATATATGAATAATTAATAATAAAATTGGGTCACGGAGAGAGAAATCATAAACTAGTGTAAAATAGAGGTTATAAAAGAACCCCTTACCTTATTTCTAAAAGTTTTCACTGTTTAAGTTAATGTCTATGATAATAAAGTTATATAAATTAATTAAATATTTTATAACATTTTAAAAATTTATAATTTTTGTATTAATTTTATTGTGTTAATAAGTTTCCTTATTAATGATTAACAAGTTATCATTTCATTGGTAAAGAGTGTTCGTTTCCTTTGTTTTCATGATCACATCACATTTATATGTGTATGTAAGATCTTGAAAAATAAAAATAGTTTTGCAGAATTGAAATAATATATTATTTATTAAATTTAATAATATTAAATGTTATTAGATTGTATTTTTTCAATATATAAAGATGATTAATTATATTAAATTTTAATTACAATCTTTAAGACTATTTTAGTGGTTTTTGATAATCACAAACTAGTTTTGTACTAAAATTTAATATTTTGTTTATATGATAGATCCCAAACATATAATATGATACAATCAAAATTAAAGAAAAATTTACCATTATAATGGAATTGTGAAAATCATGAAAGAGTTATTGGAAATTTAAAACTCTTCATCATTGAATGTGATAAATCAACATATCCTTAATTACAATTTCATTTTTAGAACAAAATGGGATGAGATGAGAATTGATGATGGATAAAGAAACAACAGAATAACATTATAATATAAATTATATTATTATTTTATCTTGAAAATGATGTTTATGATGGTTTGTATATGATAAGAAATTAAAATAAATTGAAATTAAAATAAATTGAAATTAAATTAAAATAAAATGAAAGAGGATTTTAACACTTTAGCATCTTGTCTATGATAACATTGTTAAGGCACATGGGAATGTTCTATTTATGAGACAAGAATGAATATTTTGTGGGAATATGATTGGTAGACAAATTAGACATAATATTATATTTCATAAAGGGTTTGGATGTGTGAGGATGACATGTGTTAATGGGTTGTATTTATAGTATATGAGAGGGGTGTTTGGTGATGATTTTATTCATTTGTTTATTATTTTGGATCATGACTATCAGTATTGTGGATTCTTGTCAAAATGTATAGTTAATAGTATACGTGATTTAAAATTTATAGTTCTTACGTGGTACATAAATAAAAAATTACTCAACAATACATTTATTTATCCTATACTAAATATTAATGTATTGTATTATTCACAGAAATTTTATTTTTTGAAATAACTCAAAAATTCACCATATTTTTATGACTTGTAGAATCCATAAATAAAATCCATATTTTCGAAATAATTTTACAAATAAGAGAAAATTAATTTTTAAATTAAATATTCATTTAATAAAAAATACTCTTTTTTATATTAAAACAACGTTAATGACACTTTTAAAAATGAAATATTGTCCCATAGGATTATAATATAATAAATAGACATAAAAATAATTTTTTATGAAATTATTTATGAAAATAAATTTTCATAAAAATAATTATTTTCATTATAAAATTTCATATACAAATATAAATTTAAAAAAAATACCAAATGTAAATTAAACAATTTTTAAATAATTGTTTACCTATTACATGACATAAATATATAATATTTTCACTCATAAGATACCTAGAATTTATTTTTAAATTCATTTTTGAGTTTACTATAATATAGGAATGTTTTATTTTCCAAATTTTCAAATTAGAATTCCCATAGTGCTCTTACTATTTCATTTGTATAGTTTCTTTAATTTCTAAAAATACCTTTTATTTAAATATTTATTCATTTATGAAGGTGTAATTGTGTTCAATATGTGTTTATTTATGTGATTTATACAATATTATATAATTAAAAGAAGTTGTATCTAAATAATAAAAATTTTGGTTTTTTAGAGTCTATGAATTATGATAATTAAAATATTCAATATTTTAAAAGATTTTATTAATTTAATTATTTTAAAGTAAATTAAATTCTCATGAATATTTGGGAAAATAATAATAAAATTATTAATGTTCACATTCCTCTTTTTCCCCAGCATTATAGAATGACTCAATGTGCACTCATGTGAAAGGCATGGTCTAATAGTCGTCCATAAAACATAAACCACATTGGGGAGTTCAATTCAGTTCCCTAATTAGATATTTCCCACAACCTCTTTAATAGAATTGCATAATAAAATTGATGACTAGGGTGTGTTTTTTTAATTGACTGTATTAGAATATATAGTACCTCTATATAATAAAAATTGAGCCCACTTATTTATTGTTGGTATTTTATTTGTATTATTGGACACTTGTATGTCATTTTGGTCATATGTGCATACTTCTATACATATCCCTATGGATGATGAGATTAGTTGTGATATTTTCCAGGACATATCTTTTTCAGTTCATACCTATAGGCCATATCCCAATGTGATTGTGAGGTTCTCCAATGTATATAGCTATACTGAGGATCTAGATGCACATAGAGAATCGGGTGATGATACATGAGATATAATTCAGAGTTAGGACCAATGTGTAATTTTACATCCATTTTTTCTGAAAATAATGGAAAAATTTGTTGTATATTTATATATATATATATATATTTTACATGTGGTTCCCAATGATGATATTATATGGAAAACCAATCCCGTATTGGTTCTTTATAGGAATGGGTAGAGTTTGTAGTGTCTGTTTCTTCTAAAACAAAAAATATCTAATTTCATGTTGCTATGGAAATTGATGTTGATTTGTTTAATTTGGAAGACCATATATGTTATTTTTTTCAAATACATTCTTTTTAATGTTATTACGTTATAGATTCCAATATAATATTCATATTATCTGGTCTAGGTTCATGAAACGATATGATAGCAGAGACTTCATGGATGTCTAAAGGTTCCTCCCATCATCCACATCATGATCAATATATTTCAAAGGATATTAATTGAGAAGGAAATATGTTCTCATGATCGATTATATTTTGTAAATATTTGTATATATTTTGGATTCCATGCTATGTTTTACAGGAATATGACTATTGATCAATTTGTGTAATTTTTAGGATACATGGATTTGGTGTTACATTGATTTAACACTTGTTAGACACTAATAATCCTAGGTATCCTTGAATTTTTTGTATCTATCGATTATATATTGGATTATTATTATTATTATTGTAATTTTATTCATATTTTAACCATAATAATAGAGTATATTATATTCATATATACACGTACAATATTAAATATCCTAGGAAGCAAGATATCTGACTTGATTGATTGTGGACATAGAAAAAAATTATGATTCAGTATTTTCAATGGATGAATAGGAATCAGCATCCATACATTCAATATTAGGGAGTTTAAATATATATAAATATAAGACCATGAATATAGCTGTTGTTCCTTTAATGAGGTGATACATTTTAGATTGATAATAATTTTTTATGGATGCTTACAGAACCCCCTCAGATAATAAGATTTGATAATAATTGGAAAATAAATGTCAGACACAAGGGTAGGATATATATATGTCTTCTAGGTAATTCATTATACCTGTAGATATTCAGATGTATGTTGAAGTATTTATGGTCGATATTGGACATTGAATTATTATTTATCATGGTTTAATAATTCATTTTCACTATTTTTATATTCAATTTTTTATATAAAAATATACCACATGCACGTATCACTAAATTTACACTTATATAAAATATATAAATGGGGGTAATGTATAGAGTAATTCAAATAATCCATGATCAAAACACAATTTTACAAGGGTTCCTAGGAATATGATCAGTACTTCTATTTGTAGGTTAGGATATGATGTCGATAATTATAATAGAATAATATTTATAGGAACCAGGGATCAAAAAAATTATGGATTAAAATAATACATGATTCTCATATATTTATTTTGTTGTTGTTTTTATATTGTGTAATGAATCATCTGAGTAGGAAAAATGTCATGTAATCTAGATGGGTTGTTTGTGTTGAATTTGAAATTTATTATAACATTTTTTATTGATTATATAGTCATGGTACATGAATTTTATGATGTGGTTAGTATTTAGTTGGTGTAAATTGTTATGTACATCAATATTATGAAATTGTCTCCACACAATCACACTATTGTCCCCCATAACAAGTAATTATCATTTTCCATATGGGCGGTACAAATTGTGTTGAAAAAATGGTTCTAGGCAGTAGTTGAGTGGATTATAGATCATAATATCTCCTAATCAATGAAATAAATTAATAATTAATTCAAAAAATTTATCAACATTCAGAATTTTTTAATATAATTTAAATTTCATATTTTTAAATTAATTAAATGTTAATGTTTCATTAAAATAAAAAATAAATTATCTTTATATGTTTCTCTAACTAATAAAAGTAAAAAAATAATAGAAAATTTATGTTATAGTGAATATATATGTTTGAAAATGAATAATTATTAAATAGTAATAGTGGGATGATAGATATTGGGAATATGAATGTTGGGTTAAAATTTCTAATTCCACACATTCAAAAACTGGTTTTCAAAATCATAATACACTTCTATAAATTATTTATATAACAAGAATTTATAATTCGTTTTTTATAATTATTATATTAAATATTATTTTGGACTCACAAGTTTTGATAATCCCAAATCATGTTTTCATAATCCCAAATTAGGTTTTCATATTATGTGAGAACCATGTATTCATTCTATGTTAATTATGTCTCATTAATGTTTCCTATTTATATAGTGTAATATTTACATAATCTAAATCTCAATACTTGATGGGTTCTGTATACAGTGCAGCATTTATCTAAGTATAAAGGTCACCGATACAATGTCACCAGTATAAAGGTCAATGATAAAAGGTCTCCAGTACAAAGGTCAGTGATACAATTTCACCGGTACAAAGGTCACTGAAAAAGGTAAACGATAAATAGGTTACTGATACAGGTTCACTAGAACAAAGGTTGTCAATAAATGGTCACTGCTACATGTTCACCGATTCATGGTCACCGATATAAAGGATACTGATAGATGGCCTCAAGTACAAAGGTCACCGATACAATGTCACCAATACAAGGTCACTGATACAAGTTCACTGGTACAGAGGTTGCTAATACATGGTCACCATTACAAGGTTACTGATGCAAGCCTACTTTTATAGGTCACCACTGAAGGTTACCGATGGAAGGATACAGTTGTATTTGCTGATGTGCACGTGCTCTTGAAGGCTAATGATGTGAAATCTATTGTTGACAGTCTACTTATATCCTTATATTTCCAAATTCTTAATATTTTTCTAACGGTCATATTTCCAAAATTTGATGATTTTTAATTAATTAATATTTGTTGTAGACATATCTGGAGACAATATCTTGAAAGAACGAGGTTTGAGAAATATTTCATGTTATGTACATACTCCTATTGTCAGACCACAAATACGAATGAAAAATATAGAAGAAAAATAAGTCATATATAGAAGTACAGAGAAAAACAATAATGTATGGAGCATGTCCAGAAGTTAAATACATTACTGTCAAAAAAAAAGAATAACACTCCAGTGCATATAGTAAAAATACAAAAGCTTCATGAAAACTCCAGTTTCAGATTTTAACAATTCTGAGCAGTGTGTGTTTGTTACACACACTATATCATGTGCTTTAACTAGGGGATATGAAAATCCCAAAATAACACTCTCTCACCCTTTTTTCCACATGAATAACTATGGAAGAAACCTTGTGTGGCTTGGTTTCTTTTATTCCCATGTAAAACTATTGAAGACATGGTGTGTGGTCTTTATGGTTTTCCATTCCCTCGAAGAACAATGGTAGTGGGTGTGAACAGAGGACTTTTTGTGAAAACTGTTGTAAACCACGATACAAGTTATGTATCATGTTTATTCATATAAACTGCTTGGTGGCAGGTGATCAGCAAATTGAGAGTGTTATGTCTCGTCTTGATACTTAACCTCTTGTTTATCTTGTTGTGATAATCTTCATATACTCTATTTTATTTTATCCGCTTCATATAAGACATAAAACCGTTTTTACATTCAATATGATAGTTTGATTTGGTTAGTGTGTATATGTGATTAATTTAGTAATCCTATTTCAAAAATTGAATTACTTTTTACGTTGATTCAGTTGAGGACTAATCAACCATAGAGAAACATGTTGAGCAATTAAACACATATATCTCTACTTCCTTAATTGATTGAGTTGTTCTAAATCAGGGGATTTTAATAATAATTTTTTAACATAAATTTTAAATAGAACTAAATTCACCCCCTCTTGAGTATACACTCTAACAAAAATTTGGTATCAGAGGTCTTTCTATTTTCATGTTTTCAAATTCTTTTCAACTGTGATTTTTTTGTATCATAAAGATCATAAAATTTATGTCATATCTAAATTTTCAGTTCATTAAATTATATATAGCTTTGTAAACATTAGTTGAGGGTGCTGCTACTAAAAGGCCACCTTTCATTAATGGTAATAACTATGCTCAGTAGAAATTAATAATGAAAATGTATCTAGCGAGAATGGGACTTGAAATCTAGGACACAATTGAAGAACAAAATGAATTGCAATCTACTGCTAGGGACACATGTTCTCAGTTGACTAAAGTCACATATAATAATAACAGTAAAGAAATGAATGCCTTGTACTGTACTCTAGGTGATGTTGAACTCAATAGAATATATCCTTGCAAATCTGTATATGATATTTGGGATACTTTAGCTATCTCTCATGAGAGAACAACTAATGTTAAAGAAATGATATTAAATACATACACTATTAAATATGATATTTTTAAAATGAAGCCGGATGAACCTATAACTGAAATTTATCTCAGGTTCAATGAAATAGGGTAGGCCATGAGTCAGCTTGGGAAACTAGTGGACAGTAAGGACCGAATCATGAGACTTCATCGATGCCTACCTGATAGATGGAGAGGAACATCAATTTATATTCTAGAATCATATGACATATGATAAATTACATTAAAATAGATAATGGGAAAGCATATGATGTATAAAGGAGATCATAAAGAGAATCTAGAAGTAGATTTGGAACCATGGAAGAAGTCATTAGCATTAAAGACTTCAACCGCAAAGAACAAATATATTGAAAAGGTTCAAGCTCCTATAAACTGTTCCACTAGTAAAGATTCATATTTAGACAGTGATGAAGAGATAGATCCTCTAGTAAGAAGGTTCAAAATGTTTTATCGAGAGAAGAGATTCGTTATGAATTCAAATAACAAGGGACCATATGATTTCCAAGGACAATAGAAGAAAGAAAAAAAATTGAATGACAACTCAAATAATATAATCTTCTATGAGTGAAAACAAAAAGGTCATGTGAAGGAAGACTTCCCCATGCTGAAATTCAAGAAGAAATATGAATTCAAGGGAATAGGATAAAAAGAGGATATGAAATCCACCTAGAATGCTTCAAAAGATAGCTCTGGTGGATATTATGTTTCTGATAGTGGACAATAGAATCATGCTAACATAAGATTCCTGACAAAAATGTGTAAGGTAACACATAATTCTCCTATACATAATTCTTATTATTCTAGGAATACGGGTGAGTAAAATAATGATGAAGATACGAACCTATTTTAATACTATGAAATTCTTAAGGATACATTTAATGAGCTCATGGACAAATATAAATCATTAAAGAGAAAAATACTTTAAATACAAATTATATGTCAAATATGGATATTGAAAAACTAAAATTCTCCTCTCTGTTAAAAGAAAATACAGAATTAATGTAATCCAATGGGAGAATAAATAGAAATATTGATAGGTTTATTGTATGTAGAGATACCTTGAATCATTTCTAAGGAAAACAGATTCCCCCAAAACATTAAACTAATCTAGGATATCAACCAAGACATAGAGGAATTAGAAAAATCAAATTTTATCCAAAATCTAGACAGTTTACTACTAATTCATGATCTAGACTGTCTATTGAGAGATAAATTTAAAAAGGAAAGAACAATGTATTTATGATTATGAATATTTATTTTGATGTTAGGAAACCAATAAACCATATATGGGTTCCCAATGTTTTACATGCTAACCTCTCTGGACCCATGAAAATAAGGGTCACAAAGTTACCACATGCATAATCTCTTTTGCAAGGATATTGCCGAAAGAGTTCAAATAAGACCTTTTGGTACTAGGAATGTGGATGGTCAAGAGATATGATAGGTGATTAGTCTTGCTTTAAGAGCCTAATCAATGTTGATGGTGGAAATGTATATTTTTTGTGAAAATTCAACGGGGAAAATCATCATCTTAGGACAGATTTTTTACCCAAAAACAATATTAATTTCCAAAGTACTTTTTGTTAAGGGATTAATGTACAATTTACTTATTATCTCTCTATTATGTGATGATGGATTCAATGTCAAATTTGAAAATGATTCATGTAATGTTTTTATTACTAAAAATGATTTATTATTCCCAACTCCTAGAAATAAGAATGTATAAGTTGTTGATCTAGGTTCTTTAGATAATAAAAATGTTTCTAGTTTAAATGAATTTGATATGGAATCCTAGTTGTGTCATGGAAGATTATGACCCTGGAATGTGAAATCACTTTTGTAAAATGACTAGGAATTGATTATTTAGAGACTTACCTAAACTTGAATTTCCACTTAACAATGTGTGAAGTCCTGTCAAAATTGAAAACAACACAAAGTATCATTCAAACCATAGAAAGTAGTTTCAACTTCTCAACCGCTTGTTTTGTTTCACGTGGAATTTTTTGGACCATCAAGAGTTTCATGTTTAAATGGGACAGACTATGTTTATGATATTATAGATTTGTTTTCTAGGTATAATCGGGTATACTTTTTAGCTTACAAATGTGAAGCATGTCCCTACATTATTTTTTATTCCAAGTATGTATAAAATCATAGTGGACTTAGAAATAAGACCTTCAGATGTGATCATGTCCATGTATTTGAAAATCATGAGTTTAAATCTTATAGCTCATAGAATGGCTATAGTAACAATTTATATTATCCTAGAACACCTATACATAATGGATTCATGGAAATAATAAATAGGACACATCATGAGATTTCCTGAAATATGCATAGTTAGTATAATATACATATTTATTTTTGGGATGAAGTTGTAAATACAGCCTGTTGTACCACCAATAAATTCTTAATTAGACTAATTCTTAAGAAGACCCCTTATGAGATTTGGAATAATAGAAAGCCTATGTATAATTACTTTACATTTTTTTGTTTCAAAGTCATTATCCTTAACTGTAATTACAATTTTGAAAAGTTTTCCACCAAAAAAGATTATTGAATTTTCCTAGGGTACTCAATCTCGAGTAACACATATATAGTATTTAATAAGAAAACAGAATGTGTGGAAGAATGAGTACTTGTAAAATTTAATGAGACTGATCCACATGAACCCAAAACCTCTCTTGAATATCATGAGGAAGATCTGTCAATTTCGGACCTTAATGATAATGATAAAAAACACCCTGTAAAAGTTACCAATTTTGGGAATTTTCTTGAATCATCACATGTTGAGTCGGAACCTATAAACAACCATGATGAGTGTAGTTCAACTCTTTCTAGTGGTATTATAACTCTCAGGAATCATGTAACAACCCAAGATTTTATAATATATATTCTTTTTAATTTCTTTCATATCTTCTGTTGTATTCTACACCAATATTATCATGCGCTATATACAACACCGTATTAGCTTGCAGTATATGCAACACTAATCTTGGATTGTGTTACACACAATTTCAAGTTTGTTTGATAGTAGTTATTCTACGGAACATTTATTATATATATATATATTCAATGTATTAATGAAATATGGTTGGATTTTGTTATATTCAACCACAAAGGTGTCGTGCACTACATGCAACCTTGGCTTGGCTTGCATTATAGGCAATCATAACCTTCCTCGAGAGCAAGTGTTGTATACAATACCGGGTTTTACTAAAAAACAATATACTGTTATAATATTATTATGAACTAGCTGTTATAAATATTATTGACTATATTTTTAATTTTATAACATTATTATTCATCGTACACATTTTCTAGAACATGGTATAAGAACAAAATAAATTTTTCGGGTAAAATAGGTATTTTCCAAAAAATGCAGTTTTGTCGCCGTTTGATGGTGCACCCACATTAAATCTAGTTATTGACATGTTTATAAGTTCAATTTGACAAATTAATATTCTTATTTGGAATCAAGAAATAAAAATTTACTTTGGATAAAATTTTCATATTATTCTGATAACTTTCATATTTTAATGAATAGTAAAAACACGATATGTTTTAATTAAAAAAAACATTTTTCATTGCGATAATTTATTTTGATAGATTATAGTTTTAATTGGTTTTAAAGTGTAATTAGAATATATTTTTTCCATTTAATCCAATTTTGGTCATTGGAATTAATTTCACCTTGAAATTGAACATAAACAAGTATCAATCCTTTGATAATTATTTTTTCTCAAAAACACGCTATTTGTTTTGATAACGAGAATTAATTTTAAAATTAATTAATGGCACTTATATGAATTTAATTTGGAAAAATAGAGATAATTTTTGAATTCGTAATATCAAATATAGCTTCGGCTGAATTTTTACTATTTTTCTGAAAAACATTAATTTTTGATGTATAGTGAAACCACTTTGTGGTAGTTAAAAAACTGAATTTTTCATTCAAATGAAATTTTACCACTTCTATGAATTTAATTTCAAAAATCCTAGAGGCATGGTTAATATCAAGGACTAAAATGTCGTTCAATGAGATGAAAATAATTTTTGCTGAATAGTAACTTTTTACTTTTTTTAGCCTGGTTAAAAGAAAATAGGGTAATTAAGGGTAAAAATGATATTATTATTACCCTTACACATGTAATACTTGTATTGGATAAGTTTAATTTGACCAAAAACAACCTTAGGAATTAAATATGACTATTTAGGCCCACTTGGATTAGATTAGGACATTTAATATTATTTTATTTAAAGAATAGTTAAAATATTTAAAATCAATGTTTAATAACTAAAACATTTTTAATATAGGGTTATACATAAGATAAATTAGACTATAAATATTCATTAGAAAGATAAAAATATTTCATATATAATGGTATTTTATTTATAATTTTTAGACATTAAATAATTTAATTTATTTATGACACAATTATGATACAGTAATTATCTCATTAATGAAATATTGACATAATTGATGTTATAAATACCCAAATAAATGTAATATGAGACTTTATATAAATTAAAATAATTTTTTTGGTTAATATGACATGTTAGTATTGATTTAACTATTTTTTTGTGACTAATAATTCTGTTATGTGTTTCAAAAAAATCAATTACCAACTAGTTTTAAAATTGACATAAAATAGTTTTTAAGACAAATATTATATTATTAATTGTAATTTTATTCATAAAAATATATCGTTCGGTAAAATGACTTATATAAGGTTATATATATTAATAATTAACAACTTGGGGTTCGTTTGGCTTGTTATCGTATTTTTATTACCCTTATAGTGTAAGAAAACAAGAAGACGCGGTAAAAGTAATTATTTAACTTAAAGTTAAATCTAAATGATAAGGTTAAAATAGAATCATAAACTTATCTAAATTATATTGGATGAGATTATTTCGACTCATCCCCACCTTATCTTTGAAATAAATTAATTTGGAGCTATTTAAAACTGAATATGACTTTATAATAAAATAATATTTTTAGTTTTTCCAAAGGTGCCTCTCTCCTCCCTTATAAAAGAGAACCCCTCACCTCTTCTCTTCACACCATTTTGAGCCTTTATTCTCAGCCAAACCCTGCCCATTTCACTTCCACACTTCCCTAGAAACATCCTAGAGGTCCTGGTCATCTTCAAAGACCAATATTATGATGAATGATTTATGTTTAGGTTGTGGCACAAGTAAGAATGATTTCATTATGAGATTGGTGGGACCTATATCTCCCTCCAATGCATTGGGTAAAGATTTATATCTCATTAGATAGAAATTTCTAGAATGGTAAGTTAATCCAGTTCAGTGTTACAGGACTGAAATGAGGAGTGAACTCGATTTACAAAGGGTCTTTCTCCACTAAGATGGTCTTGGAAGCAATGCGTTGTCTACTATGGAAATCATGACATGTGCTGAATGGTTTCCACAATTACATGTTTTATTCCCATAATATTTTATCATGATTGATGTTCCATTGTGATATATTCCTTACTTACATCCATGATTTATGTCTTTTCTCACGATATTGATGTTTAAACTTCTTGTTCAAGTATTTTCTTTCAAATGATTATGGATTGTTTTATGTTCACTATGTTTTCCATTACTGAGCATTTGAGCTCACCCTTTTTATGTTTTCTTTTCCCCAGGATGTAAGGAAAGGTTTTACTAAAGAAAAAAAGGGAAGATCATTGTGATAGACATTGAGGATCTTTCACCATGATTCAAAGATTATGTTCCAAGTTTCTAATGGCACTAAACTATTACAGTCCTTTGATGTTTGTTTTTTTTATGAAATAAGTATTCCGCAAAAGAAATGTAATGTCCATGTATGTCAGACTTTGGGTCTCTACAGTTGGTATCAGAGGAAAGGATTAGTTATCCATTCGAAACTAGGATGCGAAAACGTTAGTGAGATCTCCAGAGATATTTATATGTTATGTCTAGGGATATAAATAAGGATAAGTATACGTATAGGATATAGTCATCGAACTACGGTAACGATCGTAGAATTTAACCTAAGATGTTAGATATTGATGGTACTCCCCATTTACTATGTTGTATTCCGTAGCATGATATTTCCCTCTCACACGATTCATTTTGGGTTCTAGAAAATGGCTGGAAACAGGAAGATTCACGATAATGGAGGATATGACAGACAATGGGATGATATTCATCATTAGCAAGAAAATGAAACGGGATTTGGAAGTCCAAACGTCGTTATTATGACTAATTAGCAATCTCATAATATGATCAATAATCACAACATTGGTAAGATTCCTAACTCAGATAATAAAATAAATATGGAGTTTCATGATGATCATAGAGGAAATAAAGTTCAATTTTCCTCATGTAAATCATGCACGAAGAGGCATCCGAGAGATTGTTTCAAAGGAATTGGAAGATGCTTTGGGTGTGGAAAAGAAGGAAAAAAGCCAGTAAGTGCAAAGTGAATGGTTCAGTTAACACCATGGACTAGGATAGTGGTATTGCTACAACATCAACAATGATTAGTTGTTTTAAATGTGGAAGGTATGGGCATTATGCAAACCAACACCCTAAGGGAAAATCTTATGAAGAGAATCAGCATGGTCATATGAGTAGTATATATGTGGCTGATGATGAAGAAACTAAAAATGAAAATGAGTAGAAGGAAATGATGAAGCTCAGTCAATGGTTTAAGATGTTAGTGGAATGATTGTATGTTTATAAAGAATAATTTATGGTGCTATGGAATAAAGATTAATAAAAGGATTGTTACACTATTGGATTTCCTAAAGAATTTGAAAGTATACGTTGAATGGTACTGGTAACCATGGAAGGTTATTCAAATATTTTTGGAAAGTAGATTATATGTGCATAATGAAGGGATAAAAAGATTATGAGATGTTTGATTGTATTTATGAGCTCATGACTGATATAAGGACTAAGTGATATTATGGTTTGAGTATATAGAATTTTGAGGATTTTGATATGTGGAATGTGTGAACTTTTAACTGCAATCATTTTTTCACTAAGGTTCAATGGGAATTTTTATTTCAAGATAATACATGATTAAGGCCTTTGAATGTTTGGAATGTGACCAACAAGACATATCTTATGATATATGGGGATCAACGATGGTATTAACATTCTTGTTATATGAACTCTTTGGTAATCATTTTCAATATAATATGAGATTGGACAGTAGTATTTTGGGTAAGCCTAAAGAATAAAATTGATTATATTGGACATAAGATATTATTGTTTTAGGATAGAAATTTTTTCGATATTATTGCATGAATGTTATTATAATGTAGTTTTAGAAAAATGGACAACCTGCAATACGAGCGACAACCCATCGCGTCAGACAATGCTGTGGAAATCAAACCCACAACTGAAGTGCGACTGGCCTTTATCACCTTCCACTGGCCTACAGGAAGTCACTGGTTAGTAGAAACTAGTTTTATTTTATTAAGCCGTATGATATAAGAAGTATAAGTTCATTTTTGGAACCACATACGATTAATCAAACCATAAGATAGACTTATAACTTTTTCTCACCTTTTGTTTGAAACATATGGAATGACCCATCATTCTATCACATGATCTTCTAACACATCACGAATAACAAATTCAACTTCATTTCATTAATAGGTGAAGTTGAAATTGTTCAATCCATGAACAACAGTGAGATTGTACCAAAATCATGTAAGTATTTCTTTCAATTCATCAACTATAGGGAAATTATCTTGAAAACCAAATATTTTGCCCATGTGCCCTTATATCCGATGAATCAGATGGTACCTTAGATCGTTACAAATCTATGACTTTGTGATTGTTGGTTTTTTCATAGCCATGTTCTCTACCACTCTCCATCAGAACTTGATGGTTAGATTTTTCTTCCATATCCATATTTTCACCTATGTTCTCCTTCGTGGAAACCCAGTGATGTTTTAATTTGGATAATCGTTACATTTCATACATTAGATTTTAAAATTATATATTACTATTCCATTTTACGATGTGGGTTTCAATGAATAGTAAATTATTTATAACCCCGATGAATTTTGAGGGAGAAATTCATTTTAAGGGGGGTAGAATGTAACAACCTGAGATTTTATAAGATATATTATTTTTAATTTCTTTCATATCTTCTGTTGTACGCTACACCAAGATTATCTTGTGCTATACACAACACCGTATTAGCTTGCAGAATACAGAACACTAATCTTGGATTGTGTTACACAGAATTTTAAGATTGTTTGATTGTAGTTATTCTACGCATCATTGACTGTGTATATATATATATTCAGTTTATTAATTAAATATGGTTGGATTTTGTTATATGAATCTACAAAGGAGTCGTGTACTACACGCAACCCTGACTTGTCTTGCCTTACACGCAATCACGACCTTCCTCGATAGCGTGTGTTGTACGCAATACTGGGTTTTAATAAACAAATATATATTGTAATAGTACTATTATTAACTAGACGTTATAAATATTATTAACTATCTTTTGAATTTTATAACATTATTATTCATCTTACACATTTTCTAGAACATGGTACAAGAAGAAAATAAATTTTTCGGGTAAAATAAGTATTTTTCAAAAAATGCAGTTTTGCCACCTTTTGATGGATCACGAACATTAAATATAGTTTTTTCCATGTTTATAAGTTTAATTTGAAAAAATAAAATTCTTATTTGGAATCAATAAATAAAAATTTACTGTGGATAAAATTTTCATATTATTCTGATAACTTTCATATTTTAATGAATAGTAAGAACATGCTATATTATAATTAAAAATATCTTTTTTCATCACAATAATTTATTTGGATAGATTATATTTTTAATTGGTTTTAAAGTTTAATTAGAATATATTTTTACCATTTAATCCAATGTTGGTCATTGTAATTAATTTCACATTGAAATTGGACATAAACAAGTATCAATTTTTTGATAGTTATTGTTTCTTAAAAACACGCTATTTGTTTTGATAACGGGAATTAATTTTAAAATTAATTAATTCCACTTCTATGTATTTAATTTTAAAAAATAGACATAATTTTTTAATTTGGAATATCAAATATATCTTAGGCTGAATTTTTGGTATTTTTCTGAAAAACTTTAATGTTTGATTAATAGTGAAACCACTTAGTGGTAGTTAAAATACTGAATTTTTCATTTAAATGAAATTTTACCACTTAAGTAAATTGGATTTCTAAAATCCATGAGACAGGGTTAATATGAAAGACTAAAATTTGGTTCAATGAGATGAAAATATTTTTTGGTGAATAGTAACTTTTTACTTTTTTTACCACGATTAAAAGTAAATATGGTAATTAAGTGTAACAATAATATTATTATTACCATGACACATGTCCTAATTATATTGGATAAATTTAATTCAACCAAAAACAACCTTAGGAATAAAATATTACTATTTAGGCCCTGTTGGATGAGATTATGACATTTAATATTATTTTATTTAAAGAATAGTTAAAATAGTTAAAATCAAAGTTTAATAAATAAAACATTTTTAATATAGGGTTATACATAAGATAAATTCGACTATAAATATTAATTAGAAAGATTAAAAGATTTCATACATAATTGTATTTTATTTATAATTTTAGACATTAAATAATTTAATTTATTCATGACACAATGTTGATGCAGTAATTATCTCATTAATGAAATATTGACATAATTGATGTTCTAAATACCCAAATAAATGTAATTTGAGACTTTTTCTGAATTACAATAATTTTATAGGTTAATATGACATGTTAGTAGTGATTTAATTAACTTTTTTAGAACTAATAATTCTGTTATGATTTTCACAAAAAAAAATCAATTACGGAATAGTGTCAAAATTGACATAAAATAGTTTTTAAAACAAATATTATATTATTAATTGTCATGTTATTCCTAAAAATATAATGATCGGCCAAATGACTTAGATAATTTTATATATATTAATAATAAACAACTTTGGGTTCGTTTGGATTGTTATAATTAGTTTATTATCCTTCTAGTGTAAGAAAACAAGAAGATACTGTAAAAGTAAAATTATTTAACTTAAAGTTAAATCTAAATGATAAGGTTAAAATAGAAACCTAAACATGTCTAAATTATATTTTATGAGAGAATTTAGACTCATCCCCACCTTACCATTGAACTGAATCAATTTTTAGCTATTAGAAACTGAATATGAATTTATAATAAAATAATATTTTTAGTTTTTCCAAAGGTGTCCCTCTCCTCCCTTATAAAAGGGCACCCCTTCCCTCTTCTCTTCACACCATTTTGAGCATTTATACTTGGAGAAACCCTGCCCATTTCACTTCCCCACATCCCTAGAAACATTCTACAGGTCCTGGTCTTCTTCAATGACCAATTTTAGTGCCCTAAGAGGAGGTCTCAAGGAGGCGTTTCAAAGAAGAGGTATTGTTAGTTACTGATTTTTTCAACATTATTTCTTCTTCTACTTATTATTCTGTAGTTTTCTCATTATGAAGTCATAAAATCAGTATCAATCATATAATGATATGTTATTATATGTATTAAACAACCCTATTTTACCATCTATCCATCCTACGGAAAACGAAATCACCGCACGTGCGTACGTACGGAATACCGTCTCTACGCCGTGGTGTAATCTATTTTCCACCAACAACTTACTTGGATGGGTATAATGGTGTAAATAATGATTATATATTATTATTGTAAATTGATATTGATTCTAAAATATTATACATACACTCCAATACCATTCCATGGGAACGATATCATCGCTCGTGCGTAGGTACAAATTTCTGTCTCCATGACACGATGAGATTCATTTTCCATGTTAACAATTCAAGAATGATTATAAAGTATATGTAATAAGTAATAATGAAATATATTACATAATAATGCTACCTTATTTATGTATATATATATTTATGTAATATACTTAATTCCATTCAATTCAATAACGAAATGATAACCGCGTTCATGCGTACGTACGACCTACCATCTCCATGAACAGTGTATTTATTTCCATTTATCAACCTATTTTATATATGTATATTCTGAATATATATTATATATAAATCATGTTTTACATTCTGGTTGTAATTAATCATGATCTAAGTAATCATATGAATATTTACAAGTTAAAACACAAACGACAAATGAAACGATTTTACCCAAAACGCTCTTTAACATGAATTTACAAAGGAACAGGTAATATAAAGTCATAAGTGAATAATATATGATTTAATAAAAATTAATATGATTCTATAATAATTCAATTACATTATTAAAATCATTATACAAGAGGTTTGGATACGTACGAAGAATATCAGACTTAAGGTAAGGGAAAATCTGACAATCTCATTTTTATCCGAGATTGTTTATACTTTGGTATTTAATGGGGTGTATTTTATCATCCACAAACATGTTTCCTCAATATGTAATATTATTTCTATCCTCCTACAAATTTTTAAATCCAATTTTACCCTTCGGTCAGTTTTTAGTAAAACATATGAATGGAATCTTTTGTCATTTTTCGTACGATGTACATTTTGACATTTCCGGCCGAAGTATGAGAAGAATGTTATTTTTATATCATACAGAATGAAAAGATTTTTATGGTTTTATAAAGTCTTATTTTCATGAAGTTTCCTCCAAAATATTTCATGACTATTTTCAACAAAATCCGTTTCTTTTAAAATTTAATGACATTTTGTGAAAAGAAAATGATTTTGAAGAAGAAAGGATATTTTTCTCAAGAATTAATTTCAACTGTTTTATTAGAACCATTTTCTATCTAAGAATACATTATTTCATATGTTTATGTTTCAAGTATAATGTCTCTATTATGTATATGGTTTTACTTTTCTTATGTAGAAATGATATCCATTTTTTTATATGGATTACGTTATGATGGAATGATGTTTATGAAACCCATTTTATTCTTTGGGTTATGATGAATGATTTATGTTTATGTTGTGGAAAAAGTAATAATGATTTCACTATGAGATGGGTGGGACTTATATCTCCCTCCAATGCATTGGTTAATGATTTATATGTCATGATATAGACATGGCTAGAACGGTAATTTAATCCGGTTCAGTGTTACAGGACTGAAACGAGGAGTAAACTCGATTCAGAAATGGACTTTGTCCAATAAGATGGTCATGGAAGCAATGGCTTGGCTACTATGGAAATCATGACACATGCTGAATGGTTTCCACAATTACATGTTTTATTCCCATTATATTTTATCATGATTGATGTTCCATTATGATATATTCCATACGTACTTCCACGATTTATGTCATTGCTCAATATTTTGATGATTAAATTTCATGTTCAAGTTTTTTATTTCAAATGTTTATGGATTGTTTTATGTTCACTATGTTTTCCCTTACTGATCATTTGAGATCACCATTTTTTTTGTTTTTTTCCCAGGATATAAGGAAAGGTTTTAGGTAAGAAAAAAGGGACGATCTTTATGATAGATGTTGGGGATCTTTCACCAACATTAAGAAGATTAAGTTCCATGTTTCTAAAGGCACTAAAATATTATGGTCCTTTGATGTCTATTTTTGTTATGTAATAAGTATTCCGCAAATGTAACATAATTTACATGTACGTCAATATTTGGGTTTCTACTAATCATCCTTTAGATTTTGTATTTTTTGATTTAAATAGAGGGGCACAAACAAGATCTTCTATCAGAAACATGGATGGACATCAAGTATTTATTTCACAGCATGAGCCCAAATATATTAATAATGATATCAATGATGAATTTTAGTTTATGAATTTGCAAAAATAATTAAATCAATATGAAAGAAACAAATTCTGGGAAGTAGTTGAAAGAACTAAGGACACATTGAAAATAGGCACAAAATGGGTATTTAGGAACAAAATTGATGTGTCGGGATATATAATTAGAAACAATTCAAGAGTAGTTTTAAAAGTTTATAGTCAAGAGGAAGGAATAGAATATGAGGAGACCTTTGTACCTGTAACTAGGATAGAGGCCAATAGGATACTACTTGCCTATGCAGTTCATCTGAATTTTAAACATTATCAAATGGTTTATAAAGGTTCTTTTCTAAATGGGTTTTAAGTTGAGGATGTGTTTGTAGAAAAACGTCCTGGTTTTACAAATACCCATTTTTTCAAAACTTGTTTTTAAACATTCTAAAACTTTATATGTTTCAAAGCATGCTCCAGGAGCTTGGTATGATAGACATAGTTAATTTATTATTTTTGATGGTTTTACTAAAGGAATATCAGATCCTAATTTGTTTATTAAATAAATATCCCACCATGTTTTAATAGTAAAAATTTATATAGATGATATAATTTTTGGATCTTCTAAAAATTCATTTTGTACTGATTTTTCAAAAATAATGTAAAATTAATTTGAAATTAGTTTAATTTGACAACATAATGTTTTTTCGTGGATTTTAGATTTTACAAAATAATTATTATATTGTTTTAAATAAAATAAATATGTTAAGGAGTTTTTGAATCATTTTGATTTGGATTGTAGTAAAGGTGGTGATACTCCTATGAGTACCACTTGCAAGTTGGATGCTGATGAAACTAGTGAACTAGAGGATCAAACCAATTACTGAGGTATGATTGGGAGTCTTCAATATCATACAACTAGAAGACATGATATTATTGTCAGTGTATGCATGTGTGCTCATTTTCAAGCTAATCCAAATGAATCTCATTTAAATGAAGTTAAAATGATTTTCAAATATCTCAAATATAATCCCATCATAGGACTATTTTATCCAATAGTACCTCACTGTTAGACCTTACTGATAGGACCTCACCGTTAGTGATTACAAATATGACCTCTCTATTATTCCATACGGATAATACCTCACTATTAGAACTTATCGATAGGTCCCCACAATTAGACCTTACAGATAGGTCCTCGCCATTACACCTTATCAATAGGACCACGCCGTTAGAAGTTACCAATAGGACCTCACAGTTAGAACATACCAATAAGACCACAATATTAGACCTTACCGATAAGACCTCACCATTAGACCTTTCTGATAAGACTGCACCAGTATACCTTACCGATAGGAACTAACCATTAGACCTTACTGATATGACTTCGTCGTCATACCATTTCATGAGTACCTCAACGTTAGACCATAACAATATGACCTCACAGTTAGAACTTATCAATAGGACCTCACTGATAGAACCTCACTGTTAGACTGTACCGATAGGACCTCACCATTATACCATATCGATTTGACCTCACCGTTAGACCTTATTGATAGAACCTCACCAATTATACCCTACTGATACCTCCTTATCGATAGACTACTTGAATCTGGGACTTTAAATTTTTTTTATCTTAGATAGAATCTAAAACGTTTTTTTAACATATTACTTATTCATTTTATCTATTTTATTTTTTTGATCCATAAATTATAATATAAAAACATGTATCACTTATCAATCCACATTAGACCCATTTAGGAACATTTTTCTCCCCAATCTCAGAACCTGAACCTCAACTGAAACCTTGAACCACTCCAGATAGATGGCCAGAGTCAAAAGTCCATCAGTTACTAATGAAGGAGATGCACCTGATCCGAATAGACCTAGAGCTGAGTCATGTAGAGAAATCTAGACTTTGAGAAAGCTGTTGATCCCGCATTTATCCAAGTGTGAAATAGTAGTGGAGAAGGTGTTAAGTTCAGAGTGGCTGCTGTTGAGCCTGTGATTAGTACTTAAGGCACTGGAAGCTCAAGGCTAGGATGAATGTTTTTCATACAATAATGGACCATATTACCCAAATTTAGTGAAAGAAATTTATGAGTAACTTGTTTTTGAGCAGTTTGAGGATGAGCATCGGATGATTTCCAGATTAAATGGAGTAACTGTGAGCTTCTCCTCTACTGAATGGGATAAATGCTTGAGGGTTCCACATGAAGTGATTTTTAATTTTTACTCATAAGTGGTGCCTCCCATTGGTGAGTTCTTCTGTTATGAAGAAGCATTATCTAAAAATACTGTAAATGGAATTCCTAGTAATGTCATTACTGATGAAATGGTAGGAGAAGAAAAGACTCATTTCAAGTTTATTCAATATGTTTTATGTCCCAGGAGTGGATAATTTTCAACTTTAAAGTATCAGGATGACTTTATATTATATCTGTTAAAGCATGATTAGAAGATTAACTTATGTATGTTGCTGGTGATTCAACTAGAAGATATGACTAATCCTAGTTCAAAATCCAGTTCCCTATTCAATGCTAAGTTGATATCCCTTACGTTGAAAGTGAATGGAGTTGCTATAGATAAGGAGGAAATTGTTGTTGTGCAATATAACCATCTCATCCCCAAAGTGATCTGCAAGCTGATGAAGATTAACTGGAATCCACAAATGAGGAGATGGGTTAATGATGAGGGTAAAGTGTATGAATATTTTAATCCTATGACTAATCTGACTAGGAATAAGAATTAGTGATCCCCCGGTCTTATGTATGATGAATTACAGCGTGCTTATTCAGATGATGAAGGAGAATATGTTGTTGTTGTGCACGAAATAGAGGATTCTTCTACAGATGACACGAGTGACCCTGATCCTCCCTATAAAATTCATGAGAATGTTGTATACTTTGGTGGGCCCAACCCCCCAAAAGTGATTGCATATAAGGGAGACCATCCTAAGGTACAATGATCAGGAAACTCTTGAAGATGTAGGGGATGAAAATGTACTAAGATATGTTAGAGATACCTCAAATAAGGATGAGGACTCAGAATCAAGTCATGCTGAATTTGAGATAGCTACTACTGAAAATGAAGTGGAATGTTTAAGTATTAGTCCTTTAATATGACATATATAAAGAGTAGAATTTAGAGATGAATAAGTTTCTGATTAAGTGGATGCTAGACTTGTTCTAGAAGTTTTTAAAGATTTAGTGGAGGAATTGGCAGCGAACCTTCCTATTGATGAAGTTGATCAAGGAGGTCAGAAGGAGATAAATGCGGTTGTTTAGGAGAATGATTCAATTGAGGTGGAGGATCCTGTTTCAACAGGATCATTTCTGGTTGGTCATAGGATAGAGGACTATATAGAAGCTCAGAGCCTTTTACTTTTAGGCCTAGAATATAGAGACTTTGAAGATGGCCATTCTATCAGAATCCATCCAATTCCTACTATCTCAAAATATTCCATTATGCAACCAGTGGTTTTGTTAGCTTGAGACAATGTAAAGAAGGATGAATTGGATTCTTTGAAATCAGAACTGAAGAGGTATATCGATGAGAAAAAAACAGAGACAGAAAGAACAATAGCACACAATAATGAACTCATGATATCTAATGTTGAAAGGATAGTCTCAACCTATCAGATAGCTATGTTTCAGAAGGTCAAGAAATGTTAGAATCAATTAAGAGATTTGGCAGAATTAGTGGAATTAATGAAATAGTATCCTGCTAGCTTAGATGCATATATGGCTTCGAGAGCTCTAGAGGACATAGAACACATATTTTTTAAATGTGTGCAACAATAAATGGTGGCAATGTTTGAGGACTCTATGAAGTCTATGAAAACACATGTGAAATGACAAGATGATGATGTAAAAATTATTATCAGTGGGATAACAAAATCATTTAAGGAGATTGTGGATTTCATTATGGATACTCTTGGTGCATGTGCTTCCACTTAATCCTCTCCTCTAGTTGACAATGATGCATTCACGAATGCTGTTAGAGAGAAGTGGAAAAGTTATATAGTGGTAATACCATAGACTCTCAGGCCATTTCCATCACTAGGGAAATTCATAACCATGTAAGAAATTATTTAAGATACGATTCTCAAGATTAGAAGTCCATGAAGGATAAATTTGACTTCAATTAAAAAATGTTATAGACTACGAATCTGATGGATGACCACTTCTGGTTGTTGTTGGAGAACATGAGGATTCCTGTAACGCCCCGACCCCAGCTACCCAGAGTCGGTGCATTACTTCGTAACATTGGCATGATCACAAAGGATCAAGTCTCGAAAGACCGATTAGTTTAGTAGCCTTGGAAACACTAGATACATTCATAAGTCTTTCATTACATCAAAAAGTGAAAAACTACAATAACAAAGTCTCCATAGTCCACACTCATATCCTCTTCCGACTATCCCTGCAGGTCATTCATAAAATACTTCTTCACATCCTGGAAAATATTAAAACATTGAAAGGGGTGAGCTCAGATGCTCAGTAAGGATAACAATAATGCGGAAGCTTTCATAAATAAACATTAACATTTAAGGCAATGTATAACTAAAACAAAAGCCTTTTAAACATGAACTTCAACATAATATGGCAAAAGTAAAATGAGATAATGCCATTTACTTCTTCACATGGATATTCTACTGGTCGAATAATCACATGCAATATCAATAACCACTTTCATAATGATGGAATGCATAATGCCAGACTATCATAACCACATAGCCAAGGCCTCGTGCCAAGACTACAAATAAGATTTTGTCAAGGCCTTGTGCCAAGACACTAGTTTGTCTCATGAGACCTGCCGATGCATCGAGGAGCTATAGCGGGCTCCACCCGTCACTTATTAAGTCCAATGCATTCCTCATATGAATAGGTTTAAACATATCATAAACCATAACATAATCATATCACATAAACAATGCATAAAGGAAACATAACATTTCCACATTTCAATCACAAGATATCAATACAAAACATTGATATAATAAAAACGCTTTCAAAACCATTTTCAATACCAAAATAAAAGAATGTTAAAACATTGTATTTATTTTTCTTTTTAAAAAAAGGTATGGCTTGTAAAGGAAGCCGAAACTCAAATAATGTTCACGGCGGCGGAGAAGTCGTTGTCGCCGCATAAGTACGGAATGAAAAACATTCCCTTTTTGTCGTTTAGTAAAATGCTTCGTATAAAAAGATTCCTTTTGAATAAACTTAAAAGTCAAAGGGGTTTATACACCGTATAAAAGAAAGTTGTGTATAAAACCAAATATGCCTCAATGAAAGGAGATTGAGACGAAGTCCTTAAAAAGATCATTTTTAAAATAAAATAGATATATTATGTGTATTCACTATAGGTACACATAAATAAAGTAAAAATACAAAATAAGACATAATAATATCATGACATAATTTGAAAGTAGGAGATTAACCCAAATAATGGAAGTTGGGTTAAGAAGTTCCCTTACCTTGTGTCCGACTTGACTCAACCGTTCTTTAACCTCCTGAATAATAAACTAGAGTTAATATCTACCTTATTAAGAACCATTTTCAATTTCATTATCCTTTTTATATCACTTATTACAATGTTATGAACATTATGTAATTATTTAAGTTAATAACGGTCGTTTTGTCGATCTTTGGTACATGAGTCAACAATAAACTTCTTATAATTATAAGTTGTTCATGTGGTGAAATATCCATTATATCCAGAATTATATTAATGATGTAGATATCATATATATCATATATATACAGTATATACATTCATTTATAATATTACGTAACATTTAGAGGTAAGAAATGAAATGCACCGTTCATGGAGACGGTAAGCCGTACGTACGCATGAACGCTACTTTCATTTCAATTTCATATTTAATGGAATGAAATCATAATGATATAAATGTATAATATAATTCCAGTATAATATAGTGTATAATACCATTTACTCCATCCTTTATACATCCCACACATGGCATTAACGATTCAAATCACTTTGAGGGGGCGGTAGTCCGCACTTCCTAAAATGAAATTATCGCGTTTTACCCATAATGGAAATCATAAAGTATGCCATAAATGAGAAATACAGAAGCATAAGTAAAACAAAAACATATTATATATCATATATAAAAATAGTGACATCTTAATGGCCACCTTTGGAGGTGTTATATGAGTGTTGAACAATCATCGTTTCGTGAGGCAGAAATTCGCCATCCACAGAAACCGTATGTTCTTTAACCATTAGATGTAGGTGTGTGTAAGTGTAGCTCGAATCCTTCTTATAACAACATCCTAGTATATTGAGGATACTGGTGTTGTTACAAAAGAAATGAATAAAAAGAGTTTAGGGGGTTGGAGAAGAAAAATAAAACAAAACAACATTTGAAAAGACATTACCTCAAAATCGGGTAACTCTTTTTGATTTGAGCTAAAGGCTTCCTTGGGAAGAGTTCTGCCCAAAGTGAGGTTTCTAGGAGTAAGGAAGGAATGTTGGGAGAGTATTTGGGCAGAGGTTGGCCGAGCCAAATGGCTTGAAGGTGTGAATAAGGTGGGAGAGGTGGGGGCCTTTTATAAGTGGAGAGGAGGGGCACTTTTGGAAAGTAATGAAATGTTACATTATTTCAAAATGATTTTCGGATTCTAAAGGTCCCACATCTATATAATTCGAGGCTAAGGTGATAAGGTTTCGAAATCTCCTCATCCAATTGGCTTTGGACAAGTGTAAGCCTTGGATTTTACATTATCTATTCATTTTATTAAAATCGTTAAATAATGAGGTCATCGCTGCATCATAATGATGTCATAAATAATTTAATTTATTTAATGTCTAAAAATTATAAAACAAATACTATGATGTAGGAAATCTTTTTAGCTTTCCAATAACTATTTATAATCAAAATTTGGACTTGTATAACCCCAATTAAAAATTGTTTTAGTAGAACAATTTATGTTAGTGTCATTTTCACTTTAACATTAAATAAAAACTAATTTATGTCATTTCCCAACAAAAGTGGATCCATGGGGTCCCCAAGTTAGGCCATGGCTTGTCTTGGTCGGCCATGACTCAACCAATGAGGTTGGGACATGTGTCTAGGTCATTTAATATTATTAAAGTATTATCTATACCTCAAACTACACTAATTACCACTAATCGCGATTAAGAACTTAAAAGTTACTATTCACCAAAAAATTATTTTGATCTCATTGAACCACATTTTACTTCTTAATGACAACCATGTATGTCGGATTTTTGAAAATCAAATCACAGAAGTTGTAATATTTCATTTAAACGAAAAATCAGTTATTTAACTACCACTTAGTGGTTTCACTATTCATCAAAAATTGAAGTTTTTCAGAATAAGGCCAAAATTTCACCCTAAGCTATAATTGATATTCCGAATTCAAAAATGATGTCTATTTTACAAAATTCCAAACATATAAGTTGTATTAATTAATTTCATAATTAATTCCCGCTGTTACAACAAATAGCGTGTTTTTAAGAAACAATTTATATCAAAAGTTTGGCAATTGTTTATGTCCAATTTCAATGTTAAATTAATTCTAATGACCACCATTGGATAAAATGGTAAAAATATTTTCTAATTATACCTTAAAACCACTAAATAGTATAATTTATCTGTATAAATTATTTTGATTAAAAAAGTTGTTTTTATGTATTTTTCACTATTCATAAAAAATTAGAAGTTCTCAGAAAAATACCAAAAATTCAACATAGGCTAATTTCGATATTACGAATACAAAAATGAAGTCCATTTTGAAATATAAAATTTCTATAATTTTAAAAAGTGGTTATTACTATTCATAACGTCTATTTTGATTAGTTGCGGTGTGTTAGAACTCGAACTTGCGTACAATGCAAGCTATTGCATTATTGAATGAGAAGCGTATCGTGGAAGCTCGGGGTGTTACATTCTCCCCTCCTTCAATAAATTGCGTCCTCGCAATTTGAAATTTTTCTTGGAAAATAAAAGGTTGAAAAGAGAAAATACCTTTGAGGAAAACCCACATCGGAAATAAGGTTAATAAATACATAACATTATAAGAAAGCAGGATAAGTACAAAGGTCACCCGATATAGCCCACTCTAGGATTATATGAAAATATGGATATGGAGGAGAAACAAACCATCAAGGTCTGATGGAGAGTTACAGAAAACAGGATTAGGAGAAAGTTTAACCACAAGAAAATCACAAACTTGTGATTGGTTAAACGGTCATTGAACCCCAGTTGGAAAAGTTAACCGACAACATTTTTGTTTTAAGCTACCTTTTATAATGTTGAGGAATTTATTTATGAGATTTACTAAGAACGTAAGGGAATATACATACTTGTTATGTATACTTTCATTCATTAATAAATTTTTACCACAAACCCAACTTTTACTCCAAATGGTAACGGAACTCAAAAATATTCTATTTATCCTAATTGTATAAGGTTCCAAATGTTAACACATACCATTTAGATTAGTAAAACGATTTTGTAATAACCAGGGACTTCCTGTAGGCTAGTGGTAGGAAATAAAGGCTTGTCGCACTATGGTTGTGGGTTCGATTCCTGCAGCTGTGTCCGACGCGACGGGTTATTCCCCACCCTGCAGGTTGTCCTTTTTCTAAAAATATAGTATTATAGTATTCCAGAAATAATCTTCAGAAAAGTTTTAACCTTAAACAATACTATTCAAAGTTCAACTTAATCCATCCCAACATTTATAGTTATCCAAAATACCTCTGTCCAAACTTTCTCTAAAAGGTCTCTTAATTCCAAAATCAATTGTAACATCAGATTCCCCAAACAAAGAAAAGTTTCTCTTATTGTCAGATACTAAAAATATGATTACCTTAATCATATTAAAACCTTACTGAAACCAACAAGTACTGCAGTACAATCCTTATATAGATCACATTATTCTAATAACCAGAATATAATCCATGAGTCCGAAAGCATCAATACATTAGTTATTCTGCTTCAATTGTAGTAATAGCATAAGATTGTCCTTGATCCCTTGGCCTTTTCTGAGGTAAGATTCCTTGACGCTTAGGACATTCATTTGCGTAATGACCCATTTCTCTACAATTGTAGCATTCAACTTTGACAGCCTCTTTCTTTCCCTTGCAATCACGTGCCTGGTGACCTTTTTCTCCACATTTATAACAGACTCCCATTCCTTTTAGGCAAGTACCAGGGTGATTCATCCCACAATTATCACATAATGGAAAATCCTTCTTTCCCTTTTTCCCTTTATCTGTCTCTTGTTCCACCGTTCTCTTCTTCTCTTGCTTTACTTTGTTGTCATAAGACTTAGATAATTCCTTTTCTGTCTTGATAGCACATGAGACTATATCTTCGTATGTTGAGAAAGATTGTGACACTAGAGCTCGACGGAGAAATGGTTTTAACCCATCAAAGAAACGATCAATCTTACTTCTTGGGTTACGTATATAATCTGCAGCATGCCTCGCTAACCTTGTAAAGTTAGCCTCATACTTTGCGACATTCTCATCCTCCTTTTGTCTCAGACTCAAAAATTGCCTTTCCATATCCGCTCGATGGTCTCGAGGTAAGTATTTTTCTAAGAACAGCTCTTTGAACTCCTGCCATTCCATGTTTGTTAATTCATCATCTTCCTTTGTGTTTTGAATTAGTGACCACCATTGATCGGAATCTCCAGTGAGGCGGTAAACTGCCATGACAACATTCTCCCTTTCACTACTCCCCAAGGCATGGAATATTTTCTCTAAGGAATTTATCCATTGCTCAGCTACTGTAGGATTTGTACTCCCATTGAAGGTTGGCGGTTGTTGCCTCATGAAACGGTCTAGCATTGATCCTCCACGTTGCGGATCAGGGTGCTCCATACGAGTAAGGTTGTTATTCATAACCTGCGTGAGTTGTCCCAGTATGGTAATAAGTTGATCAGCACCAGTTGTATCTCCAGGTCCACAATAATTATCTTGAGCAGGAGGGCAATCCCTACACGGAGTTCGTGCATTGATACAGTTTCCATTCCTTCTACTAGGCGCCATTTCTAAACAATGGCATAATCCAGATTAGTTTATGAATCAAAATACATAATTCCATACTTGTATAATACTTAACATAAATTGAACTATTTATGGATATAATCCATAATCATAAAAAGAAATGTTTCCTTTGAGGAAGTATGTACTCATAAACCTTACATAATGGTTTGTAAAGAAAATGAGAATTATCCTAAGCATATCCCCCGGGAGTGTCATAACCAAGAGTGCAGCAAGGCCCGTTGTCGTGCACCAGTTCCCGTTTGAGTCTTGCTCAAAGCGGTGTTTTCGGGTTTTACCTCTAGGTACATCTGTGCCAGAGCCACCTCTACCTGCTCGTATCCAGATAGGGATGTATTGCTCGGAAAACTCACAACATCTCTACAATACTAAAATTCTAGGAAGTTCTTCTATACTAATCCTCAAAGTCTATCTTTGGGCTATGTGCTCTAATCAGAGTTTATCTAAATCTAGCTTCCAAGGTTAGTACTAAACTGCCTCTGATACCAACTGTAACGCCCCGACCCCAGCTACCCAGAGTCGGTGCATTACTTCGTAACATTGGCATGATCACAAAGGATCAAGTCTCGAAAGACCGATTAGTTTAGTAGCCTTGGAAACACTAGATACATTCATAAGTCTTTCATTACATCAAAAAGTGAAAAAATACAATAACAAAGTCTCCATAGTCCACACTCATATCCTCTTCCGACTATCCCTGCAGGTCATTCATAAAATACTTCTTCACATCCTGGAAAATATTAAAACATTGAAAGGGGTGAGCTCAGATGCTCAGTAAGGATAACAATAATGCGGAAGCTTTCATAAATAAACATTAACATTTAAGGCAATGTATAACTAAAACAAAAGCCTTTTAAACATGAACTTCAACATAATATGGCAAAAGTAAAATGAGATAATGCCATTTACTTCTTCACATGGATATTCTACTGGTCGAATAATCACATGCAATATCAATAACCACTTTCATAATGATGGAATGCATAATGCCAGACTATCATAACCACATAGCCAAGGCCTCGTGCCAAGACTACAAATAAGATTTTGTCAAGGCCTTGTGCCAAGACACTAGTTTGTCTCATGAGACCTGCCGATGCATCGAGGAGCTATAGCGGGCTCCACCCGTCACTTATTAAGTCCAATGCATTCCTCATATGAATAGGTTTAAACATATCATAAACCATAACATAATCATATCACATAAACAATGCATAAAGGAAACATAACATTTCCACATTTCAATCACAAGATATCAATACAAAACATTGATATAATAAAAACGCTTTCAAAACCATTTTCAATACCAAAATAAAAGAATGTTAAAACATTGTATTTATTTTTCTTTTTAAAAAAAGGTATGGCTTGTAAAGGAAGCCGAAACTCAAATAATGTTCACGGCGGCGGAGAAGTCGTTGTCGCCGCATAAGTACGGAATGAAAAACATTCCCTTTTTGTCGTTTAGTAAAATGCTTCGTATAAAAATATTCCTTTTGAATAAACTTAAAAGTCAAAGGGGTTTATACACCGTATAAAAGAAAGTTGTGTATAAAACCAAATATGCCTCAATGAAAGGAGATTGAGACGAAGTCCTTAAAAAGATCATTTTTAAAATAAAATAGATATATTATGTGTATTCACTATAGGTACACATAAAGAAAGTAAAAATACAAAATAAGACATAATAATATCATGACATAATTTGAAAGTAGGAGATTAACCCAAAGAATGGAAGTTGGGTTAAGAAGTTCCCTTACCTTGTGTCCGACTTGACTCAACCGTTCTTTAACCTCCTGAATAATAAACTAGAGTTAATATCTACCTTATTAAGAACCATTTTCAATTTCATTATCCTTTTTATATCACTTATTACAATGTTATGAACATTATGTAATTATTTAAGTTAATAACGGTCGTTTTGTCGATCTTTGGTACATCAGTCAACAATAAACTTCTTATAATTATAAGTTGTTCATGTGGTGAAATATCCATTATATCCAGAATTATATTAATGATGTAGATATCATATATATCATATATATACAGTATATACATTCATTTATAATATTACGTAACATTTAGAGGTAAGAAATGAAATGCACCGTTCATGGAGACGGTAAGCCGTACGTACGCATGAACGCTACTTTCATTTCAATTTCATATTTAATGGAATGAAATCATAATGATATAAATGTATAATATAATTCCAGTATAATATAGTGTATAATACCATTTACTCCATCCTTTATACATCCCACACATGGCATTAACGATTCAAATCACTTTGAGGGGGCGGTAGTCCGCACTTCCTAAAATGAAATTATCGCGTTTTACCCATAATGGAAATCATAAAGTATGCCATAAATGAGAAATACAGAAGCATAAGTAAAACAAAAACATATTATATATCATATATAAAAATAGTGACATCTTAATGGCCACCTTTGGAGGTGTTATATGAGTGTTGAACAATCATCGTTTCGTGAGGCAGAAATTCGCCATCCACAGAAACCGTATGTTCTTTAACCATTAGATGTAGGTGTGTGTAAGTGTAGCTCGAATCCTTCTTATAACAACATCCTAGTATATTGAGGATACTGGTGTTGTTACAAAAGAAATGAATAAAAAGAGTTTAGGGGGTTGGAGAAGAAAAATAAAACAAAACAACATTAGAAAAGACATTACCTCAAAATCGGGTAACTCTTTTTGATTTGATCTAAAGGCTTCCTTGGGAAGAGTTCTGCCCAAAGTGAGGTTTCTAGGAGTAAGGAAGGAATGTTGGGAGAGTATTTGGGCAGAGGTTGGCCGAGCCAAATGGCTTGAAGGTGTGAATAAGGTGGGAGAGGTGGGGGCCTTTTATAAGTGGAGAGGAGGGGCACTTTTGGAAAGTAATGAAATGTTACATTATTTCAAAATGCTTTTCGGATTCTAAAGGTCCCACATCTATATAATTCGAGGCTAAGGTGATAAGGTTTCGAAATCTCCTCATCCAATTGGCTTTGGACAAGTGTAAGCCTTGGATTTTACATTATCTATTCATTTTATTAAAATCGTTAAATAATGAGGTCATCGCTGCATCATAATGATGTCATAAATAATTTAATTTATTTAATGTCTAAAAATTATAAAAAAAATACTATGATGTAGGAAATCTTTTTAGCTTTCCAATGACTATTTATAATCAAAATTTGGACTTGTATAACCCCAATTAAAAATTGTTTTAGTAGAACAATTTATGTTAGTGTCATTTTCACTTTAACATTAAATAAAAACTAATTTATGTCATTTCCCAACAAAAGTGGATCCATGGGGTCCCCAAGTTAGGCCATGGCTTTTCTTGGTCGGCCATGACTCAACCAATGAGGTTGGGACATGTGTCTAGGTCATTTAATATTATTAAAGTATTATCTATACCTTAAACTACACTAATTACCACTAATCGCGATTAAGAACTTAAAAGTTACTATTCACCAAAAAATTATTTTGATCTCATTGAACCACATTTTACTTCTTAATGACAACCATGTATGTCGGATTTTTGAAAATCAAATCACAGAAGTTGTAATATTTCATTTAAACGAAAAATCAGTTATTTAACTACCACTTAGTGGTTTCACTATTCATCAAAAATTGAAGTTTTTCAGAATAAGGCCAAAATTTCACCCTAAGCTATAATTGATATTCCGAATTCAAAAATGATGTCTATTTTACAAATTCCAAACATATAAGTTGTATTAATTAATTTCATAATTAATTCCCGCTGTTACAACAAATAGCGTGTTTTTAAGAAACAATTTATATCAAAAGTTTGGCAATTGTTTATGTCCAATTTCAATGTTAAATTAATTCTAATGACCACCATTGGATAAAATGGTAAAAATATTTTCTAATTATACCTTAAAACCACTAAATAGTATAATTTATCTGTATAAATTATTTTGATTAAAAAAGTTGTTTTTATGTATTTTTCACTATTCATAAAAAATTAGAAGTTCTCAGAAAAATACCAAAAATTCAACATAGGCTAATTTCGATATTACGAATACAAAAATGAAGTCCATTTTGAAATATAAAATTTCTATAATTTTAAAAAGTGGTTATTACTATTCATAACGTCTATTTTGATTAGTTGCGGTGTGTTAGAACTCGAACTTGCGTACAATGCAAGCTATTGCATTATTGAATGAGAAGCGTATCGTGGAAGCTCGGGGTGTTACAATTCCACCTATCTCTCACGCATCTAATGATCAGGTGAGTAAGATTCCAGAGCTGACTCATGATTTGGGAAAATTCATTGAGAATAATGATGATTTTATTTCTACTATGGAAAATGGGGGAAGAATTATTATGGAAATTAGGAATATTATATTCCCTTTCCTCCATGTGGACTGCACGACAATCATTATTCCTCCTGACTTTCCTGCTTCATCAGCTACCTCAGGTTCCACCAGTACTGCTCTATTGTTGACTCTTGCCCAAGCCATCAAGATTTTTACCCCAATGATTCCTCAGAGATCCACTCACTACAGATCTAATGATGCTTCAGTGGCTACTCCTCCTACACTACATACTGCCATCCCTTGTCCTATCCCTCCCCCTTCAGAACCAGCCTCCTCAGCCTCCAAGTCAAAAGCACCAATTGATATCTTTGATGTGGATTGGGTGGGGACTATCTTAGCTAATATGTACTGGTGTATCTCTTTATGTATATTTTACTCCTATTTTATTAATAAAATCCCTATATTTTCACTATTTTTGTTCTGCATTCTTTTTGTTAATCACAAAGTGGGAGAAGATATTCACGGGGATAAACTATTCAAAACATGAATTCCCTCTAGGAAAGAAGTGTTTATATGCATTTGAATATGTTCTGTCCTAAATGTAGTGGTCACTATAATATTTGTTTATGATCACATCACTGATAACATGGGTAGATGTTTTTAACCTTGATTCAAAACTCTTTGATATAAATATTCAATTTCATAATGTTAGATTATCCAAATGGGGGAGATTATTGGAATCAGATGTTTTGATAATCCCAAGTCATGTTTTCGTAATCACAAATCATGTATTTATATTACGGGAGAACAATGTTTTTATTCTATTCTAATTATGTTTCATTAATGTTTCTTGTTTATATAGAGTAATATTCATATACACTCAATCTCACTACTTGACTGGTTAAGCATATAATGTTTCATTTATCTAAGTACAAAGGTCACCAATACAAGGTCCCCATTACCAAGGTCACTGATACAAGTCCACTGGTACAATGGTGATCATTATAGGGTCACCGGTAAAATGGATACAATTAAAAAGTCACCGGTACAAAGGATACTGATACAAGGTCACTGGTACAATGGTCACTAATACAAGGTCATCTCTACAAGGTCACCGATACAAGGTCACTGATACAATGGTTAATAATACTAGGTCATGGGTATAAAGGTCACCGATTCAAGGACACCACTACAAGGTCACCGATACGAGGTCACCGATAAAAGGGTTACTGATAAATGTTAACCATTACAAGGTCACCAATGAATGCCTATTATTAAAGGTCACCACTGAAGGTTACTGATGGAATGTTACCGTTGTAGTTGACGATGTTCACCATCTTTTGAAACCTACCGATGTGTAGTCTACCGTTATCTGTATACCGATACCCTTACTTTTCCAAATTATTTATATTTTTCTAATAATCATATTTTATATCTTTAATTATTTTGACTTAATTAATATTCATTGTAGACATATCATGAGTGTAACAGCCCGAGATTTTATGAAAAATATTCTTTTTATTTCACTAATGTCTTGTGTTGTACGCTACACCAAAAGGAGCTGGCACAACACGCATCCTTGACTTGCCTTGCATTACACGCAATCACGACCTTCCTCGATAGCGTGTGTAGTACGCAATAACGAGTTTCACTAAACAGCGATATGCTATTAAAATGTTATTAAAACTAGCCGTTATGAATAGTAATAACCACTTTTTGAAATTTTGTAAATTTTATTTTTCAAAATGGATTTCATTTTTGGATTCGGAGTATCGAATTTAGCCTAAGGTGAAATTTTGGTACATTTCGAATAACTTTCATATTCTGATGAATAGTGAAAATTACTAAATTTTAATTAAAAACAACTTTTTTAATCGAAATAATTAATAGTGATAAATTATTAATTTGAGTGGTTTTGAAGTATATTTAGAATATATTTTTACAATTTAATACAATGTTGGTCATTGGTTGTAATTTCACATTTAAACCAGACATAATCAAGTGTCAATCTTTTGAAAGATATTGTTTCTTAAAAACACGCTATTTGTTTTAACAGCGGGATTTAATTATAAAAATAATTAATGAAACTTCTATGTTATGAATTTTGTAAAATAGACTTTATTTTTGAATTCGGAATATAAAATATAGCTTGGGATGAAATTTTGGCACTGTTCTGAAAAACATCAATTTTTGATGAATAGTGAAACTACTAAGTGGTAGTTAAAAAACTGAATTTTTCATAAAACATAATTTTACCGCTTCTGTGAATGGAATTTCAAAAATCCGAGAGACACGGTTGATTCCAGTAAGTAAAATGTGGTTCAATGAGATGAAAATATTTTTTTGGTGAATAGTAACTTTTTACTTTTTTACCGCGGTTAATAGTAAATAGGGTAACTAAGGGTAAATATGATATTACTATTACCCTAACACATGTCCTAATTCTATTGGATAAGTGTAATTCGACCAAAAACAACCTTATGAATAAAATATGACCATTTAGGCCCACTTGGATTAGATTAGGACATTTATTATTAATTTATTTAAAGAAGGGTTAAAATAGTTAAAATCAAAGTTTAATAAGTAAATCATTTTAAATATGGGGTTATACATTAGATAAATTCGACTATAAATATTCATTAGAAAGATAAAAAGATTTCCTACATAATGGAATTTTATTTATAATTTTTAGACTTTAAATAAATTAATTTATTTATGACACAACGATGATGCAGTAATTACCCTTTTAAGGAAATGTTAACATAATTGATGTTATAAATGCTCAAATTAATGTAATTTGAGACTTTTTATGAATTCCACTAATTTTATAGGTTACTATGATATATTAGTGTTGATCTAATCAACTTGGTTCGATAATATAATTCTGTTATGACTTTCAGAAAAATCATATATCAAATAGTGTCAAAATTGACACAAAATAGTTTTTAAATCAAATATTATATTATTAATTGTTATTTTATTCCTAAAAATCTATGGTTAGGCCAAATGACTAAGATAATGATATATATATTAATAATAAACAATTTGGGGTTAGTTTGGCATGTTATAGTAAGTGTATTAACCATATAGTGAAAGAAAACAAAAAGACACGGTAAAAGTTAAATTATTTAACATAGAGTTAAATCTAATTGATAAGGTTAAACTAATACCCTAAACTTGTCTAAATCCTATTGGTTGATAGGATTTAGACCCATCCCCACTTTAGCTTCGAAATAAGACCCTTTGGAACCATTATAAACCGATTTTGACTTTAATATAAAATAATATTTTGAGATATTCCTAAGGTGCCCCTCTCCTCCCTTATAAAAGGGTACCTACTCCCCCTCCTCCTCACACCAATTTGAACACTCAAGCTCGGCCAACCCCTGCCAAAATCCCTTATCCACTTCCCTAGAATAATCATAGAGGTCCTGGTCTTCTTCAAAGACCAATCTTAGTTCCCTAAGTGGAGGATTCAAAGAGGCGTTTCAAAGAAGAGATAATATCCATTACTGATCTTTTCAATTTTCGTTCTTCTTCAATTTCTTCTTCTTTAGTTGTTTCATGATAAAGTAATAACATCAGTATTTCTTATATACTGATATGTTATTATAAATATGAAACAACTCTAATTAACCTTCTATCCATCCTTCGGAAAAAGGAAATCACCGCGCGTGTGTACGTACGGAATACCGTCTCCACGCCGTGCTGTAATCTATTTTCCGCCACCACCTTAATTGGATGGGTATAATGGTTTAATGAGTAACGATATATGATTATTATAAATTGATATTGATACTGAAATTGTATACATACACTTCAACGCAATTCCACGACCATGGTAACTATATCATCGCTCGTGTGTACGTACGGACTACCGTCTCCACGACGCGATGAGATTCATTCTCAATGATTAACCATTAATGAATGATTATAAAGTATATATAATAAGTACTAATGAAATATATTACCTAATAATGATACTGTAATTATTTATATTTATATGTATGTCATCTACTTAATTCCATTCAATTCAATAAGGAAACGAAAACAGCGTTCATGCGTACGTACGGACTACCGTCTCCATGAACGGTGTATTTCTTTCCATTTAATAATTTATTATATATCTATATTCTGAATATATATATATAAATCATGTTTTATATTCTGGAATTAAGTAATCATGATCTAAGTAATCATATGAATAATTACAAGTTAAAAACACAAACGACAAATGAGACGATTTTACCCAAAACGCTATTTTAACATGAATTTACAAAAGAACGGGTAATATAAAGTCATAAGTGGACCATATATGATATAATAACAATGAATATGATTCTGGAATAAGTCAATAACATGATTTAAATCATTATACAGGAGGTTCGGACACTTACGAAGCAAATCGGACCTAAGGTAAGGAAAATATCACAATCTCATTTTTATCCGAGATTGTTTATTTGTAAGAATTTACTGGGGTGTATTTTATCATCCACATCCATGTTTAATCAATATTTAATATTATTTCCATCCACCTACAATTGTTTAAATCCATTTTTACCCTTAGGTGAGTTTTTAGTAATATGTATGAAAGGAATCTTTTGTCGTTTTTCGTACGAGGTACTTTTTGACTTTTCCGACAAAAGTACGAAGAATGTTTTTTTTAACTTATACGGCATGAATGGATTTTTAAAACATTATTTCCAAGAAGATTCCTTTACAAGTTTTAAAGTTTATTTTTAATCAACTTCTTTTATTTTAAAGTCGTATGACATGTTAAGAAAGGAAAAATGTTTTTGAAGTAGAAATGATATTTTCCTCAAGAATGGAGTTCAAGTGTTTTATCAGAATTATTTTCTATCTAAGATAATAAAGGGTTCTATTTTTTATCCCTATTATTACATGGATTTGATTATGTTGTGATGGAAATATTTTTATGAATTCATTTATCTTATATGTATTATTTTATGATGTCATGATGTTTCAAGAATCCCATTTTTATTACATGGGTTACGCTATGATGTATGGTTTATGATTATGTGGCACACATAAGAAAGGATTCATTATAAGATGGGTGGGACCTATATCTCCCTCCAATGCATTGGGTAAAGATTTTATATCTCATGAGATAGACAGGGCTGTAACGGTAGGTTATACCGGTTCAGTGAAACAGGACTGAAACGAGGGTTACTCGATTCAGAAAGGGACTTTGTCCACTAAGATAGTCTTGGCAATGAGTCTTGACTAACAAGAAATGATTCTCTATGATTGTGTGTGAATGCCACAAAGTTTCATTTTTTAGGTTATGATTATTGTGATTACATTTCACTACCATGATTTACCCCATGTTATGAAATTATGATCTCTTTTGCAGGTTAAGATTTCCAAAAGTTATGTGCTTATGTATATGATGTGATTGATATATCTTTTGTTTACCCTTACTGAGCATTTGAGCTCACCCTTTTTTGTTTTCTTTTCCCCAGGATATAAAGAAAGGTTTTAGGTAATAAAAAGGAAGATCTTTATGGGTGATTTTGAAGATCTTTCACCACGATTAGAAGATTATATTCCGAGTTTCCAAAGACACTAAACTATTAAGATCCTTGTGTGTGTGTGTTTGTTATGTAATAAGTATTTCGCAAAAGTAATGTAATGTCCATGTTCGATAAGATACGGGTCTCTACAATGAGACAATATCTTGATAGTATGAGGTATGAGAATTATTTCACATGATGTTCATAATCCTATTGTTGGAACTCAAAAATGAAATAATAAGATGTAATAAAAACAAGACATATATAGAATCACAGAGTAAAACAAAAATGTATGAATCTTATCCAAATGTTAAAGACATTACTAAAGAACAAGAAGGGGAACAATCCAGTGCATAAACTGAAAATCCAAAAGCATCACGATGATCATTTTGAAGAACATTATCATGGGTGTCCTACAGTGCCTCATCAACTTCATTATAGAAAGATGTTGAAAACTCAATTCTTCAATGCTAGTAATTGGAGTTGCGCAACTCTATTTTGAAGAAAAAGTCTAGAGATAGACTCTAGATTCAAATTCATCATGGAGTCATGAGCTGAAAAAAAAACACATAAAGTCTTATAAACTCTATCTCATCATAATTTCCCTATTGTGTTTCTTATTTTTACATTTCGAAGTTGTATGTGTTTGTTATACACACACTGTATCCTGTGCTTTAACTAGGGGATACTGATAATCAACACTCAAAACACTCTCACCCTTGTTTTCCCACGCATAACTATGGAAGAAGCCCTATGAGGCTTGGTTTCTTTTGTTCCCACATGAAACTCTGGAAGAGACCGTGAGGGATCTATGTTTTTTGTCTTCCCCATGAAGAACAGGCGTAGAGGGTGTAAACCGCGGGCAGTTTGTGAAATCTTTTGTAATACTAGATACATGTTCTGTATCATGTTTATTCATATAATTTTCGTTGTTGGTGGTGATCACCAAGTGTAGAGGATTAAGTCCTGGCTTGAGACTGAACCTCTTGTTTATCTTTTTTTTATAATCCTTATATACTTTGTTTTATATTATCTTATACTTATAATACATATAACTATATTTATATTCAAACTGATTGTTATTTTTATTTTAGGTTCTTAATTCAGTTAACCTATTTCAAAAAATTGAATTAGTGTTTATAATGATTCAATTGAGGACTAATCAACCATAGAGAAACTTATAGAGTAATAAAACACTTATATCCATACTTCCTCAATTAACTTATCTATTCTGAATTGGGGTATTTAAATCATAATGTTTTTAACAATTTTTTTTGAAATCAATTCACCCCCTTCTGGAGTATCCACTCTTACAAATATATTGATTTCCATATAGAGAAACACTAGTTTATCAAATTTTGTTTTTCTATATTTGTATACATATATATTTTATGGAAGACTATAAAAATTTAAAAAAAAGATGATTTACATAATTCATGATGTTAAACTATAATGAATTCAATTGGATTATGTTTTAAAAAAATAGAGGAAAATATCATCTAACGGAGGCATGTGTAATTTCAAAGTGAACATCCACGATATATATCATATAATGAATTAAATTTTATATTACAATTTATATTGATCACTCTTAAAAGATATTTCATTAAATTTTATGAACAATATTATTTATACATAATGAATTCGGAGATAACAATAATTTTGTAATCATTTTGACCATTAAAAGATGTTACAAAGATCGATTTATGAATAAATGGAGTATAAAACAATTAAATCCAACATTGAAGCATTCATAATATATTGACTTTTGAAATAACTAAAATATAATAACTATTCCTGAATGTATAAGATTTTTTTGAGTAACTATTGATCCAATTTTTTAGGAAAGTATTTTGAAAAATACATTTCACATTAATACAGATACATTTTAATTCTTTAATGTGTTTATACTTAAGGAATCCATAATTCATTATTCTTATAAATAAATATATTTTATTTATTTATTGTATATTTTGTGACCCATTGGGTTTGATCTAGGGATTTATGGTTTATCTATAAGGAAATTTGTATCCTACGAAGTGTGTGTTCTTGAAGATAGGGAAACATAGGTTATTTTATTCTTTTAATCGAATTATTTCATGCTATATAAAATGATGACCATTACTATTAGTTGAATCCATGGATATTAGTTTTAATGGTTATTTAATACATTAATATTAAGGATAATGTATAGGTTGTCTAATAATAGTTTTGGAATTTATTAATAATTAATTTTTATATGGTTTTTATAACTTTTTATAAATAAACATTCTTCCATTTAGGATATGAATCTCATATTTAATTCAGTTAGAGATTTCATAAATTACTAATTTCAAAAACACTTCATCAAAAAACTCACATACAATGGTTATTAGAAATTGAATATTATATATTATAAATTAAGATTAACCGCCCCATGTCATAGTAAGCTATTTACCCTTATGATAAATAATTTGATCTCAAATAACATTTTACTAATATATTACCAATTTTTCATTTTTGTAAAAAAAATTATTTAAATAAAATTATATATGAATTTTTTGATTAATCATTTACCAGAATGTGTATTGTAAAAATGGTTTCTTTAAATATGGATGGTTTAAATATTGGTTCATTTGAGAACATGAATCTATGTTGACAACCAATAAGTGATTGTAATTATATTGAATGGTGGAGAGATAAAATGATGAATTTGGTTATTAATACAAGATATGATAACATTGTAATGAAAAATATAAATTAAATAATTCCTATCAATGATAATTCCTATTTTAAAAAATCAAGGAAAATAGTTTATCAACATAAATATGTTGTAAAAAAATTCAATATTCATTGAAAAGTAATATATGTTGTAAAATTTCATATTTGAAATCTTCTAATAGTGTTGATAGAAATTATTAACTCACATTGGGGAAACATATTTCATAGAAATAAGAATTTGTGTGTTATAACTAGACTATCAAGACATTGTTTTTTAAAATGGATAGTTTTTTTGCTAAGAAGATTCATAAGTTCCTCAACATTATAAATAGTTTAAAATAATTTAGTGATAAACAATAAAGTGAATACCATTTGGTACAAAGATTTATATATTATTAACAGCAACTAAAATTTAAAAATAACATCCATTTATGATAATAGAAATCGTAAAAAAATATTAGTATGGAATATATTATTTGATTTAATATAAAATTAAATTATATATTAAAATCAATTCAAGAAAATTTTATTAGAAATAAGTTTCTATAGCTTCTTATACTACATTAATATTCAAATGTAACGATTGATTAATTTACCAATTTTTTAAATAGTGTAATATGTATAAATTGGAAAATAAATAATAATTTAATTCATCTAAAAAATTGAAAATTCATTTTCAAATAAAATTATGATTATTAAATATTTTTTAATCAATATTTTTTGAAACTGAAATATAATAGACAAATTTATGATAGAAAAGGTAATAATGATTTTTTCAGAAATGATCTACTATTAATGAAATATTCCAGGTCACATCATGCTAGATTTCTTTAATTATAATATATTTATAAATGATTGAAATAATTATAATTTATCTATATATTGTGGAAATAAACTATTGAATTATTCTAACCTATGATGTTTGTGTGGTAGATATTTTTATTCATACAATTATTCTAAAAATACTGATGAATGAAATGATCTTATGGGTTTTTACATAGATTTTCTTAAGCCTATTAAATTCGATTTCATGATTTTTTTAAAATAATTATCTTACAAAACAAAAAAAATTTCCAAAAGAATGTATATATTCTTTCAAAATGATAAATTAATCTCCATGGGGAATGTAATATTTCTTATAATGGAGTTAAATATTATATATTTCAAAAATACCAAATTTTAAAATAATTAAAAAGTGTTTAAATCAATAATGTTTGACATATTTTTATTCCCAATGTTTAATTTTCCAACTATTCTAGGACAAGAAAAGTATCGAATAAAATGATAACATATAATATATTTTCAAAAATAAAAAATGTTCCATCAAAAAATACATTAATTATGCATTATCTGTGTTCTCATCACATGATTATAAAAAGTGAAATATTTTAGGTGATTATAACGATGAAATGTGAAAACATCACATTTGTTGATACTTTTGATGTATAACTCTATGGTATAAGTAATATGTATCCTCTTTGAAACCGATTAAAATCAAATTTCAAATTTTTTGTGTGGTTTTTATGAAACATTAAAATCATAATATTATTCTAAGTTGAATGATTCATTACGATCTCTAAGGATTATTATGGTACTAATGGATGTTCATAAAATAAGTTTATTTTCATCTAAAACATAGAAAATAATGAAAAATATATATATATGTAATAATAATCCAATAAATATATTTATAATGTGAAATAAAGGATCAACCATGGTTTTGGAATATAAGGCTACTATAGTAGTCTGTTTTACAATTTTCCATAATTTTTTATAAATTCCATTTTAAATGATTTATTTTATATAGGTTTTATTATTTGGATGTCTGTTATCCTTTTGAATTTGAAAAAATAGAAAATACATATTTTTTATTTATTCTTTAACATTTATATTAGGATTAATTATAATTCGTTTAGAAGGATTTTTTGTTGTCCAAAAAAAACAGAATTATAATTGTAAAATATTGTTGTAATGTTTTCTTCTGTGATCAAAGTATATATATATGGTTCTATTTTGTAGTAAAAAAAGTTATAAATTTTTTTATATTTTAAAAATATTATTTCCCATGAATAAAAATATTATATTTAACATATTTTATTATTTTTTATACTCATTATGATAGCTAATTTAAAATAAAGATTTTGAATAATTTGTTAGTAAAAAGGAAAAATAAATAATGTCTCAACACTAATAACTCATCAGAATAATATAGTTGATGAGAAAAGAAATAATGTTATTCATCATATTTCTATAACCATGTTGATTTAATACTCAATTGGGATGCTTATTTGGGAAAATGTAGTTATTACTTAACTTCGTACTATTAATCAAGTGTTACATAGGAGTTTTGTAAATAACATTTTATTGGATTTTATGAAAACATGGAATCAAAATGTTATAACATAATATTTTTTGGATATATAGTAATTATTTTTATCAAAAATGATAATTTAAATAAATATTCTCCAAAAGTTGGTGAACGAATTTTCCAGGGTTGTTTTAAAAAAACTAGGTCATATTGTTGTTTCAATATAAATATCTCTATTATTGAAGAAATTTTGTTTTAAATCATTATTAAAATGATTCTTTTGCATTAAAAATAACCTAGAAACCCATCAATTATTTCATTTATAAAAAATTGAATATCATCTCATTTTAGAAAAATCATCTCATGGGAAAACAATAGAAGATATAATTTTAGATATTATAAACAATAAAAAAAGTCAACATGTTATTATATGACATCATTTATTAAATCCATGGAATCATAAAATTCATAGGAATCAATCATGATTTAATATAATTGGAAATGTGAGTCATCTTATTAATATTAGAAGTACCTTTGGAATTGATGTTAAAAATTGTGCATTTTTATGAATTTTTTTCAAAGATTCCCGATATTGAATTTGGTGACGAATATAGGATAAAAGTAATGTATCATGATTTGAAATAATATTAAAAGAATAATTTCTGAACATTGGTTTAATGACATAATAATTAACATATAACTACAATAACATGTTTTTTGTATAATAATTGTGATAAAAATAGATTTATATATTTAATAATGAATGATTCATTAAAAATACCTATAATCATAAATATATCATAAACTACAAAAAATAATATGATCTATTAGGGTGAAACAGATATATTTATATAATTCATGGATATTAAAAATTCATCATATTTCCAATTTTTATATGAATTTAATGTGAAATTTTTTATTTATATATCTTTTGAATGATATTTAGTTGGAATCCCAATTAATTTACTAAAAAAAATATTTCAAATATTTTAGTTTAATTTTTAATTATCTAAATGAAAATTTACATTCAATAGGATCATTTTATGATTGTTAAACATATTTCTATTACCAAATATTGTTAAAGGTGAAGTAGAGCCCAATATTATTATAAAATGAAATTCACTATTACAAACATTAATAAATATAATTTTGATGGAATTATATTAAAGCAAACAAATAAATCTCTTAATAATTTCAATTAAATCCATATGAAATATTATTTTGGAAATGTATAATATGGGGGAACTAAAATCATTATTTTTAATTTTCCATAAAAAACATAAAAATTTTTATACCAAAATAATAAAAAAATTCTCCATAAAAAGATTTCATTTTACAATAATAAGAGTATTATTACATGATAAGGACATAAAAACTAATGATAATGACATTCCATGGATACTATTTTATTTATTGAATTTTCTTTGAATTATTTATATTATACTATATCACAACCCTTCTATAAATGTTTCCTTTATTTGTATATTATTTTTTTGAGATTTTACGACCCCCAAAAAATAAATGATAAATATTTAAATTCAACATGAAATTACCTTAATGGGAGAATTTAGGATCGTAATTTTCATTATTCTTGAAACAATTAAGATTTAAAACATTTTTCAGATACTGGGTTTATTTGATGTAAAAGGGGTATAAAAATTATATCTCTTATATCTAATTTGTTAATTGAAGATGTAGTTTATTTTTATTTTATGAGAAAATGAATATAAAATTCCTCCTTTGAGGCATGATATGTAGATACTGGAAGTTATTATGCTACAGTGTTGTGGATGTAATAGACACTCAGATATTCAGGAATGAGTTTTTTGAAATTATTTTTTTGTTAATAGAATGACATAAATATATGGAAAAACCATGAACACTACTCATGATATATTAACATATTTATATAACATAATTTATTCGTGGATTATAGAAATATAATGTAGATATAGTTTTATATTTTTTTTGAATGCAAGACAAATTATTAATATTTTTATAAAACCAGCCATTTTTTATTTATTAGAATATATTAAATATTACAATGGAATATATAACCCTTGATTATAATTAATATATACCTCTTGATTAAATCTACAACTATAGAAAAAAATTGTACAATGTTGATTATAATTTTATTATAGGACTATTTTTTCCTCTATCCCAAATAAATTATAATTTTTATATGGGAAAATAGTTCCTTAAATTGATTTTAGTAATAAAATATATAAAATTAATTCAAGAAAATATAAATAATTTATAATTATAAATAATGAATATTTTAAAAATTGAAGAAGATACAGTAGATTTAATAGAATTCGATAAGAAGGTTTACACTTTTATAATTCCCTCTAAGTGGTAAATGTTATTTTTTATCAATATTAATTTTCTCTATATTTATTTTTTGATCATATTTTATCATAATTATTTTTAATATTCCTTAAAAAATGAATTTTCCAATAATATAAATAATCTTATGATAAATGATTATTTAATTTTTTTGTAAAAAAATTATGTTTATTGATAATAACCTTCTGTATTTATGATGTGTTCTAAAAAATTAATCTATATTTTTTTATCATTTTGATTCATATGATATCAATATGGTTAACTTCATATATCATTAAATATATTTAACGGAATTATAGTCAATTGTCCACCAATTCCTACTCACATTAGGGACTAACTCCCCCATTATATTTTCATTCTATCATTTTGTGTTCTGGTATTCTAATTTCATTCCTTGCCTAGTCTACAAAAAAAGATTCATCTAGGAAATATTCATTTAGAATTTTATTTCATATAATTATTTATTTTCATTCCATAGAACAATTCAAATGATAATTTTCTAAAATATTTTAGAGTTTTTATGGATGGGAAGATCTGTGTATAGAAAATATGTTTTTTTCTTTATTTCTATTATACATTAATATTTTTTTATGAATCAGTCGATATCCATGTAAACAAAATTTTAATGTAATAAACCATTATCTATTAGAATATTAGTATATGATAAATATTCATCATGTATATTAGATGGTTAGACTTCCCTTGGATTGAGGAAAACATGGTAACTCATAGGCTACCAGAAAATATTGAAGGTTTTAAATATTTTAAGTTTGTGAATTTTTTTTCCTATTAGGAAAATTCTAGAAATTTCCATTATATTCAACTATATGTGATAATACTGGTGATTTTAACATAGTGCCATCTCTTAACACGATTGGTGATATGACTACATTTAAGGTGAAACATGTAATTTTTTATGAAAAATATTAATATGAGCATGATAAATTTATTAATGTTAGTATTCCAATTAATATTTGTTTTTATTTATGAGATAATAAAATTTTTATTTTTTTCTATGATTCATAATATAATTTTGGATTACTTTCATTATAGTTCAACAAATCATGAATCAAGAACCTCATTATTGGAATATTATTCCTTTAACCGGATATGAATAAATTACCATGTTGGGAAATGTTTATATTTAAAATTTAAAATGTTTATTTATAAATCAAACAATTATAAAACCATATTTATATGTAAAATATGAAATAAAAATCATTTTGGTGACGTAAAAATTCTATGATTCTCCAAAGTTACTTAAATTAAATAAATTTTTTATATTTTATGAGTCTTCTATTTCCTTAAATTAAAATTAATCAGGATTAAAATACTTATCATATATGTTTTGTACTAGATTAGGATATGAAATTTTCTCTCCAAATGAATACATATAAATATAATTATGATGAAAAAAATTAGAGGCATCAATAATTGTGTATGTATTATATAAATGGATAATTATATCCAGACTATGTTAGTGAATCTCATTGAAAAGTTGTTGTATATACTCAATATTTTCTTTAGTCTATGGGTCCTTAGACTGTAATAAATATTTTCCTTACACCTTAGTCAATTTACAACCAAAATGTAAATACTCAATGCATCCTCATCCATTGAAATTAATAACATCAACTAAGTGTTACTAAATAATCTCAATATATTATTTTGGATGTTAATATTGACATTTTTTTTGGAAATAATGGGAAATGTATGAAGATGGATTATTCTGAGATATAAATTTAATTGTAAAGGTCATTTGAAATTGTGTATGAGTGGATTTTATCCAAAATACCCACATCTTCTCAAATAGAAAAAATGTTTTAATACATGTTTCAACACTATAAGATAACATCCATTGAAAAAAATCGATTCTCATAATGAATAGTATCAGACAAAAATGTATCCCACGAAGAAGAAATAGTGAAAGGATATATTGTGATTGATGTCTCAGATGAATAATCTAGTAAATGTAAATAAGAAAATATTCCATCATCAACACATCCTCTATCCATTCTAAAATTATATATAAAATCAATGCATTATACTACTACCACATTTCATCAAATAATAGAAATGAGATTGAATTATATCATTGAAATTTTATAAATAGTGATAATTATTTTAATTTCCTTAATGAAATATAATAAATATGATATTACATAGATGGAATAATTAATTTTTTATTAAAATTCATTATAACTGAAACTTCATAAAGAAATTATGATTTTGAAAGATACGGAAAATTAAGTCCTTAATGGGAAATAAAATGTTTTATCTAATGAAAAGAATAAATTTTTATGATTACTAAAACATACATAGGGGTATATATTGTCAAATAAAAATAAGTCTCATGGAATCAGTATAGATACAAAGTCTATTTTTAAACATTGAATAATGATCATGGAATAATGCAATGAAAATATAAGAGAAAGTAATAACTAAGAGTGTATATTCATGAATACTAATGATGAAATATCTTAAAAATGAAATATATTCACATTCTATAAGAATAATTGTTACACCTAATTTAGGAATATAATAAGTTATAACATATAGAGGTATATTATTTCATTGATTGTAAAAAATAAAAAATCAGACCTTTTTAGATTTCAAAAAATGTTCTTCCTTACAATTTTTTATTGATGATTTTATTTGGATTATTTTAATATCAAATAATTTTTGATAAATACATGATTACTATTTTTAAAAAATCTTATCAATTTTTTAATTTTCATGCCTTTTAGGGATACACTCTCTATCATTAATTTTTTTAAAAAAATAACATAATTAGTCAACATTTCGAAAATTAATATTGATTGAAAAATTTTAGATCAAATTTTCTCCATAATGTTATAGTTATAATGAATTTATGGATAAATAAGGAAAGAATGAAAATTTAATAAATATTTGAACAAAACATAGGGGATTAAGTATTTAAAAATTTTAAATTTTAAATTTTTATTTTGTGTTTTAGGATTTTTAAAAATTGGTTAATTTTGATGTCATGGACCACAAATTCACAATGAATCACATTTACCTTTTTTATATTGGTGGTTTTACTAGGTGGTTTTAGGAGTTTCTTGTGGAGGCATGAGTTATAATAATGGTACAGTAAGTAAATCATGTCATATTAAGTTTACATGACATGAACTAGTGGTTCACAACATGTGTTTCTACCTAGATCACATATTTTATTTTGATAAGGGGTCTCCCATGAAATACACTCACACCATGAAATTTGAAATCATGATGTAAAATATATTATGGATGATGCAAACAGGTTTTTATAGAAAAATTATATTCTCACAGAACATGTGGTTTTCAATATTATTAAATTTCACAAAACATGAAACTATAAGGATTATAGATTTTTTGTTTTATTATTTTATTAATCTCTTTTTTATGAACACTCCTACCTTCATTTTGTTAATGACAAATTTTTTTTTTGGGATCATCTATAAATATTTACCATTATTCAATATATTTATTCAAGTAGATCCATGTTGGGGATCCATGGTATGTTCTTCTCCATTATCGGTTGTTTTGGAAAATTCTTTATTTATAAAGACACCATGGTATTGTGATTTTGGTTTATAAATTTATCTGGGATAGTTTTTTTAAGATACTTGGGTGTGGTATATTTTAATATGTGGATTCTTAGGTGTGATATTATTTTGTAAGCCTTTCTTAAATTTGATGTGGTTCATAGTGAGTTTCCAATGATTGATTAATTATTGGAATCCATCATCCTACTTATTTTGTATATTGAGGGAGGGGTTTAATCATGTTTATAAAAAGTATATTTTTTGTTGTCTTAATAAAAAATGATGGATTTTTAACTGAAATTGAAGGGAATATTTGAATTATTTTCATGATCTTAATGATTTTATATTATAGTGAAATTGATGTATAGGAGCATGATTTCCATATAATAATTAAAAACATTTATGGATTTCATTATGTTTTATTATATTTTTTGGATAGATTTTATGAATGTGAAATCTCCATAGTCTGGAAAATGGATTACCATGTATGTTTAGTTAGAAAAATGACTCAATATTAATTTATTTATTGTGGGATAATGTTCCTAAAATATATTAAAAATTTATTAATAAACCAATTATAAATATATAAAATGTTTATGGATGTATCTTAATGTGTGTAATTGTTAATGTGGAAGAGATTTTTGTTTTTAGGCAATTTTAGGTTGATGTGTTAGTTCTGGCCATTCTCTTGGGTCAGATTGTTAGTGGTTATGTGGCCATGATTTTGGGGTATTGTGTTGGGGGTTGTTGTATCGTTCATTTGGGATGTCAAGATGCAAGTAATTTGGTCATTCTTGTGAGATGTAAAGGTTAATGGCGCATTGAGAATATGTGTTTATTTTAACGTTTGATAGATTTTTTATATATTCCATTACTGTTATTGCATTGAAAATTAATAAATAATATATGAAATGGATGGGATTTTTTATTGGTAAATGGTTGGGAAATGATTAATTAATGAATAAATAAATGATTATTTGATCAAATGTATATGATGATTTGTAATGAGATTAATTTTTTTGATAATGTTTTTGGTTGGAAATGTGATATATTTCATGTAGATTTTGTGGTGTTATTCATTAGAGGTGAAAGTGAATGCATAGTTGTTATGAGTTGATGATTGTTTAGTTGTAGACCCATAAATTGATATAATCTGTTGATATATGAATAAATTAAATATTATATATGAATTATATATGCAACCCACCCATGTAGAGAAATAGGTGTCTATTCCTACATAATATAGTGAGGGTGTTCTTCCAACATCCAAGTGAGGAAGATGGATGTATGGCTACCCATAGATTCCTAATAACTCTTATAGGGAATTATATATTAATATTTCATGATGTTTGGAGGACTTTTAGAGAACAAGGTAATATACATCATGGTTTCTAGAATGATTTCTTTTAATTGTGTAGTAGTGTGGTGGACTAGGTGTTTTTTGTTGAGATGTTATATTACCACCCTATGGGGGTGGTACCTTTGGTGTTTTCATGTGAGATACAGTGTGAGTGTGTTAGGGGAAATATATGTTTGGATGCATTCATAGTAGGATATGGTAGTGAGTTTGATGTAACTCATGTTTATGATATGAATATTCTCTGGATATTGCTGTGATTTAATAGATCATGGATCTGTGTGGAAAATAAGATATGATTTTTATGTGGGAACGGGGACGAGATGACTATGGGAATGATTTCAGGTGAAAATGATTTGGGTGGTGGTATATGTTATTCCTAAGAGAATTCAACATCTTTTCATATGACATTATTTTGTGGGATTGGAATATAAATGGAAAAGTGGTGAAGTGTATCCTTTATCTATATACTTCTTATTGTCTCACTATAGTTATCTTTTATTATTTTCTATGTATTATGTGGTTAAGATAGGATGATATGTGTACAATTTTGGGTGTGTTTAGTTATTTTGCTTCATCACAAGTGAGTTTTTTTGCTTTAATCACATGTATATGGTAGACTTTGGTTTTCCTATGTATACTTTTATACTCACTCTACATATATAAATTGTTTATCAGGTTTATATGAGTACTACACAGACCATGGTGGAAATTACAATCTTAAATCTTTGTAGCTATTTTGTTTCTTCTTTATCGTTGCTTTGAGTATATAATTATTATACATTTAACTATATAATTTTTACTTATGCATGAAAGAGTAATTGTTATGTTCTTTGTGTTATGTTATGGAGTTATATATATGAATCTTTTGTCACCAAATCAAATAATTAATATGTAGGATAATTCCTCCCAATTCAGGATTTTTATATACACTTAGTGTTAGTCACCATCCAAGGGATTATTAGATATGGGACTCAAGGTCATTTTCTCTCTCCACTCATTACGGTATCTTTGGTGGTGTGGGTCAAAACAATGTTTTATCAATGGTGATATGATATTGGCCATAGTAAATTCACATAAGGTTACCAAAAATTGAAAATTAAAAAAACTATAAGTTAGTTTGGGAAATGAAGGTCTGAGGTATAATCTACATAGATAGGGTTGGTGAAACAATAAATTTAATAAAATAAATCTACATTATCTTATGAATGAAACCTAAACTAATTAATTGATGTAATCAATTAAAATTGGTTTCTATTTTAATAAAACGTATAAAAATTAAGATATTTAAAAATACGGGTTCACATTTGAAATGAGAATAAAATAATGAGAAATCATTATTTTCTTTTAAAATCATGTTTTGTTGAACTAGTTTTCATGGAAAATAATCCAAAATTACTGATTCTAAATTTTCACAATGGTCATGTTATTTTGGGTATTAAATGACATGGTAACTCAAGAAAATATATTAAAATATAAGAAATAATCCACAAAATCATTATTATGTGAATCATTATCTATAATTTATGATGAATATATAACTACCTCGCTGACCATTAAATGGTTATAAATTAAATGGTGAAGCATATTTTTATGAAATTAGGTTTGTAGAAATGTACCGATGGGAATTGTATTTAAATATAAAATAACATAAATAATAAAACCCCATGTATTTTAATTTCATCCCCAAAATTCTACCCCCATGCTAGTAATGAGGTTGTATGAAAATAAATATCCTATTTGAGGAATAATGACATTAGAGGTCCATGATCAGAATGGTGAAAAATCCGGAATAAATGATTCGAGTGACACACTCTTCTTTTATTTATAGACTTCCCTAGGTATTTATATTTATTCAATAACATTTACGATTGGTCAACAAGTTGATATAAGTGTATCCAATGTCAAAAATCAAGAAACAACAAAAATATATTGGTAATCTAGACTTTAATTGAAATCCATAACATAAAAAATTATTTATTTATTACACATCATACAAATAATTTACAACATTAAGGAAATTCATGGACTACAGTCATTCATTATAATAAACACATGTGTCACATCATGTTATGATTACATAATGCTCGATGTCATTATTCATCTGTAGAATCCACTATTTGTATGGATTCTTCAGTTTAATTCCTTAGATGTGCTCATTGACCATTTGTATTTTTGGAGAACATTATTTTACCTAGATATCATGATAATTTCTACGCTTTTTTCTTAAATTCCATAAATTAAATCATCTTTATTGAAATAAAGAATGAAATCACGGTAATGTCATGTATTAATGTTGAAATCATTAAAGTCAATGAATTTAATTATCATAATTTAAAAAATAAATGAACTTATTAACTCACTATTTGAATTCTTAATTTTCCTCGAGGAAATAATCTCAACATACTAAAATGGGTTCTTATTCTACCATGTTTTAAACTCACTTTGAATAAAACAATTGAACAAATGTAATGATAAATGTTCAATTATCATATTTAGAAGGATTATCAAGGCCTACCATTTTTATTAGTATAAATCAACCATGTGTTTTACATATCCTTATTTGAAAAGTCCTAGCCTTTTAAAAACCCCATTTTCATTATTTCAATTCATTATAAATATGCATACAATTTTGAATTTAACTCCTATAAAATTTTCAACTAATCATTAAAGTAGAAATAAATAGAGTGATGTACACACATCAAGAACCATTCACATACCACAGGCTGGAATGGAATATATCATTCCATAGTGTAATGAAAAATTCAAAAGTAACCATGAAGGATTCTCCATTTAGTAGAAATTGAAACTAAGAATTTGGGATGGTGAAGAAATGATTTATATCTTGTTAGTCACAAAAGAAGGGTTTTCTCGAATGTTCATTTCATTTCAAAAAAATATAAATGAATGTATCCTCTTCTTATTGTATCTCAGAGTAGGATTAAAAATAGAGGAATAATGATAAATGAAACATCCTATTTTATTTAAAATTTTTGTACACATTTTTTTGTTGGGAAAAATTATCACAGTGACTACCTAACCCAAATTTTTTTCCTCCATACACTGTTTGTAAGAGTAACGACATAATCACTGGTAATGAAAATGTGATTTTTTTGTTAACCAATAGAGAACCATTTTTTTATTATTTTAGGGATGATGTGAAATAAATGTATATATTTTTCCTTCCAAAAATCTCATTACGTTTACTAATACTTATTCATCATTAAAAATGAATCCCTTTCGCGTTTATATATTTCAACCACTCATTTTTTTGACAGTGAGGTAATATATTTAGTGAAAATAAAGGATAACCTGATATTTTAGCCTTGATAAATCTCCTAAGAATACTATTCACGGCTTATATGGGATTTAAAATTAATTAATGAATTTTTGGTCTCATGAAAAAGGTATAAAAAAGATTCCTCAATCATATTAAATTTGATTCTCTTTAGTCGTAAATTTTATCATATGAAATGAATGTTCAATGAGATAAAATGATCAAGTTTCTCATGAAATATACTATAGACTGAAATGTATTTATTTTCTCTATGGAGATATCACGAATGAAATGAGTGGATATAAAATCACTCCTGAAAATTCGTATAAATAGTTTAATCAATTAATGGAAATATCAAAATTTAAAAATATGAAAAAATAATAGTTCAATTTTTTTTATTATAAAAAAATTTCCCCAAAATCATGATTTTCCAAATCATAATCCATATGAATATATATGAATTCTTTTACACATTATTCTCATAAATTGTTTTTCACAAATAATTAATTTTATCTATTGATAAATTTATTACGTAGTTTACATCTATATTTTCAGTTGGTTAAAGAAATAATAATACATAGGGAACATAATTATAATATAAAAAATAATTAAATTTCTTGAATTCAGTTGAAAAAGTATGAATTGAAATAATTACTATTCTTTTGGGAGTTTTTATATTAGAAGCATTAATGATTAATTCGCCTAATTAATAATGTTTATGGAATTCATGGAATGTATTGTGTTTTTTTCTTGAAGTGAATGTGGCCCACTCCGGGCAATGGTCTTATGGATTTTTTCCTAATACATATTTTTTCATTTATGTGTGCATCTCTCTTGAACATGAAGATACAAAAAATTGGGAATTTATTGGCCCATATAATAATTCATAAATTACTTTGGGTAATGAAATAATAATAAATATATAATGAATAAGATTCATATTGAAATATAATTAAAAACCTAGAATTAAATAAAATTTTTTTTTTCTCAAAATTTCTAGTTTTTTAATCATAAATTAGCTTCAGTATAACTATGTTCGCTGACTTTATTGTGGTATAGAGGTATCCATCATGATTTCAACCAATTATGAATCTGAAATCCACCAATATTAGCATGATTTATCATTGTTCAAATTGTTGTCGGACATAGAGGTTGTGAATATATTTTGAATAGTATGAATACTACCAATACGATTAAATAATCTTCCCATAATTGGTAAAATTAAATTAATTTAAATTATAGCTGCATGTCTAGATTCTATACAATTATTTTTATATGATCCACAAGAACCTCATCTTTTTATGTGGTTTTAAATTCTATTTATTCATTTATAGTATCCATGAATTGTATATCTTGTTCTTATATATCATTTGTTGTTCAAATATATTCTAACAATAATATTATAAATGATTCACTAATCAATTCCTCTTCCTCTTCATATATTTATATCAAAAAACATGAGTTCTGAAACAAGGCTACATTCTTACACATGATCTAAATATGAAAAATAATGGCCATCAGACATAGAAAAAAATATCTTATTCCAATGTGTTATATACCTTGACATTTTTATACATTTTTATTTTTTAAATATTCATCCATATTTAATTCAAGCTCCATGATATGGTGGAATATATATTGAAATCCCAGGTATGATTGTGGGAACTAGATGGATTTATTAAAAATCCTTCTATTTTAAATAGATATTCCATTTCCGCTAATAGGATAGTGAACATATACTTGGTTATCATCATGATTTTCATCCCTGCTGTCAAAACTATAAATACATAAATTAGTATAATGTAATTTAAAATATAAATAGAAAATATGATAAAATCAGAAAACAAAATGTTTGTCAAATTAATTTATCTGAATTATTCCTCTAGATAATTCTATTCTCATATCCCTGACAATAACAACAAAATGTTATAACACTACACAAATCACTATATATGAATAATTTTTTATAATATAAATTAATAAATCAAATTTACGTAGTGTGAATAATTCACTAATGAATTTATTGAAAATATCACTCCCTCACGGATCATGCAATGAACATGAATGAGAAAGTAGAGAAGATATTGGATATGTTATTATTGGTTAAAAATACCCCAAAAATTTTCATTTCAAAATAATATACAGAAACAAATCACACCCCATTAAATAAAATCACTTCAAAAATTCTATACAACATTATTCTTTTCACTATTGGGTACAAAAAAGAAAATCTTTTTTAAGCGTCAAGGAAACAGTGATGCGTGATCCTAATGGCGACAACTCCGGAATGAAGTATTAGAGAGGCACCATATATTCTTATATATAGAAATCCATATGGCTCGAGGTTCATTAAATGAAAAATATGATGGGTCAAAAAATTATTATAAGGTACTCCACTGTCATAGAATAGGTCAAAACATGATGATATAGAGAATCAAATTTTTTTGGACTGTCTAGAACATTTCAAATCATATAGTGATTACATGGAATGTAAATATTATCACTATGTGTGGTGAGTTCATGGATTGAATAATTTTTGGGTCATATTCACGTGGTTCACAGTCTGTTAGGATTACACAATATGTGAAGTAATTTTTCATACATAGAATCCTTTTTTTCCTTAGTTCATCATTTTTGTGCCCCGGGTGTGTGCCGTGATCATCCAACTTTGGGGGGAACCTTTTTTTATGTTGATTTCATGTTATTTTGTTCTCCATTTTATAATCTCTGATATCTTTTATCATACAAAAACTATAGATGAAAATATCAGGTTCACATGATTGAAATAATAATAAAAAACATTATAAATAATTCATTTTATTAGGAAAAATGTATACAATAATCACAGTTATCAAAAAATTGTTTTTTGAGAGATAGGATGGGGATTAGAGTTAGGAATTATGAGGATTACATGGGTTGGTATGATAAATATTCAAATTGACCTTGGTTTATGACTCAAGTAAGGGAAACCAACTAATAAATGAGGTTATATTTCCCACTATGATATATTGCTTATACACTAAGCTATTTGATAAACAAGTGGGGGGATATTTCTATGGTTGGGTCCATATAGAGGTAAATGAATCCGGATTATGTGTGTTCCTATATGATTGGGGTTACATTGGAATGTTTAATAATAATTAAATTTATAAAACGAAACCCATTGAAATTTCATACTACCGGGAAATGGAAATTCCTATTTTATTTTAGGTTATGGATCATATTCTTCATTCATGTCTAGTCTAGAAGGTGACAAATCATTAATATGATCTATTTTATAATTTATGATATGATTCTCTAGAGTATGAGTCTTGGTAGGGGAGATTGCATGATTTCTAACCTAATACTTTGGGGAACTAAGAGGGACGTATTTTTAAAGTTTATTTGGATATCTAGCTCGAGGTTCTCCAGTTCTCCTTATGTTTTATCAAGTCAAATTTGAGATACTATTTCATATTGACATTAATTCATATCTAGGGAGTCTTTTATCATTGGTCGTAAATCTATCTAGGATTGGAGAAGGAGGATCATTTTAATGGTTTGACATTAAGAATGGTTTTTGTGTGGATTTATGAAAGGAAAAAAAGAATGTATATAAGAGGCAGTAAAATTATTCACATCTATATGGGAGAAGCCTAGAGGGGGAGTGGAAAATCATTTTCTACAACCATGTTTCCTTTACTGCAGAACTTTTTGATGTGGATGTGTCTCTGCCAAGATTTTTTATGAGAAACATCATCATACTATTTATTATTTATATACTCTATTTATGTTTCCAAAAAAATTTGGTGGTTTAAAAGAAGAAGGATATTTAAAGAGGATAAAAATTGAGGAGTTTTACAAAAATAGTGGAATAAAAATATTCCCTCGTGTACAAGGGTTTTTTATTGGATGACCTCAAGAACCATAACTATCAATGTTTCAACCTGAATGGAGTCATACTCTGTATTTTCCTTTTCAACTGTCCAAGTCTAGTTTTTTCTATGATATTTATAGAAATAATATGAAATTATATTTTTATGTGGGGGATGTCATAATGGATAGATATAGTGCCCAGTGGATCCCTGATATCAGTATGGTGGAGGTGTATATGTTCAAAGCTAACCATAGAAGTTGTTTGTAGTTATAATGTTTCAATAGTATAATAATCAGGTTTATTCTCTAATGTGGGGAGATTGAGTGGTTAGAAGAAAAATTCATTATGTTCCTTGTGACTAAGAAACAAAAAAAGGATTAATTTCATTGATTTTTTCATAATTATATAGGAATATGGTTTGTGCTTGGATAGTTTCATGTAGAGGAGCCAGAAACGCTATAGGGCCCAACGATCATCAGAGGTATGATAAACAAAATTATTACCATTTTTTTATTTAGTTGCTCCACATTCATTTATTATTATCCCTATAGTCATTAATATTGTACTAGACGTAGACAAGATTTCTTTTCGTCTAGGGTAGACTATGCAAGTCTGATGCTAGAACAACTTGTTTGTTGTGTTCATGGAGTGTAGACTAATTAAGGGGTAACATATGTCTCGTGGGGATCTATAATTGACCAAGATATAGAAAATAAATGTTTTTGTCTATATTGAATCACTGTATTCAATTTTTCATGTAATCGACTAAATGTAATGAAGGGTAGTATTTTTGGATGTAGATGGATAATTTTTTAGTTATCATTTTCAAGAAGGCTTATTACTGTTGAGTCAAAAGATTCATTTTGACATTTTATTTCTTTTATTATAAAACAAAGACTTTCTTAAAACTACATTACTAACACTTTTTCATCCATGGTATTTAAGAAAAAAAATTTAGTAAACATATGTGTTTTACCATACATAGATTTATTTTTAAAGTGCTCATGAATATAAAAAAATATTTTTAATTAAAATTATTGTATTAACAATCGATTTGATAATTAAAAGAGTCACATATCTAACCTAATTTATTGAATTTGTGGGTTATAATTTGAATGAATTTTTTAATAATTTTAATTCACATTAAGGTGTAAAACATTGGAATCATACTCGTATAGGTAATTGTTCTGATATTCAATAATGAAATCAATCATATTTACTAAAAGTTTAATGTCTGAATACGAAAAATTTGTTCTACTATAAAATAATTTATTTTTCACAAAAATTGTGTAAAACTAAATGATATCATGAATTATATTACAATAAGGCCATTAATGTTATAGGGGTCCAAGTACTAAATAAAATAATGGAAAAAATATTACTATTGGTGATCAAAAAGACTATTGGAAAGGTCGTCTAAAAATACTTGTTAATATGTCAAGTTATCTAGAGGAAGTATACTCAAGTAGTGACACACTACTAATTTTAATGTTGTGCTAGGGAACTGAAGCATTCCATAAAAACAAAATTTTATTGTACTTGTAAAATTTTTGAGTTCATAATTACATTGTGTGTCCTATTGTGTGATTACAATATAGGCATTCTGATGTCAGGAAGATAGATGAGCTGATCACCAAATTGATCGAGGGATTGCATGCATTGAAAGACAGAATGATCAACATTTCGAGGGATACCAAGGATAGGCTGACATAACAATTAGATCATCATATTGTTGAGTTTAATTGATAATAATAAAGATATATTATTATATTCTGTGATTTCACTAGCAAGGTGAAAATATACTTTCTCTTATGTAAAAATCAAGGTGGTTGATTCCTATGTCTTTAGATAACATTCTATTTGGATTAAATGAATTGTATTCATTGACTCGTTTTATTACATGTCCTTTTATTTCTTCTATAGTAGTAATATGAAGTTAATTCTATTTATATTAATATTTTTATTAGTATTCCATTTTTTATAATAGATTTAATTATGATACAATTTTTTAGTATATTTTTCTTCATAAATAATTTTATTTGTAAAAGGCTGAGGCGTAAAGGACCCTATTATTAAAAATAAATTCATAAAAGAAGTAAAGATGGAGGAGAAAATACTACAATTAATGTCCATAAAAATTATATAAGCACACTCATGAGTGAGTTTTCATACTATAATGAAATGTCTCAGCACCCCCGCCACGTGGATGTCTCCCACTCCACCCAACCTTTTCCTACATCCAGGGACCTCCACCATCATCCGGAACTCAGAAGGTAAATCAATGTTCACATGCCTAACTCCATCCCAATATTCCATTGTTTTCCTATCTTCATCACTGCTAACAGATTAATAAAATTCAAACTAATTATAGGTACTCACCCTTTTCATAACTTTTTGAATTTGAGATTGAGGGGTGCCACAACTTGGTGGACAATGGGGGATATCTTTCCACGTTGTCATTTGATATTCCCATCAATCTGGGAGTGTCCACATGCATTTCAAGAGAGGAGGCTTGGACAGATTCCTTCAATGTACTCGTCTGTTCATGCTTCCCAGTTAGAGTGGGTTTATGGCACATGCTATAGGAAATCATAGCATCCTGTACATTATCCTCTTTATCTGGAGAATATGATTCCAGAGGGGAGACCTCATCATTAGTGTTTTTGGGAGATAAAGAAAGAGATGCTTCTCTATCATCTGTAAACAGACCATTGTCTTTGACATTTGAGGCCTGGGGTTATACCTTTTTATTTTACTTTGTTGAAGTATAGATACCCACATTCACATCCTTTAAAATATTAATATTTCATTGAGATAGGAAGATCCATGTTTTTATTACCTCTTCTACATTTTTCATTGACCAAAATCTATTCTTGCTTTAGGCAGGAGTCTGCGTCTTCCTGAGCAGCAGTTTCCAGACCATCAAGTCTATGAATTGATTCATTATCATAATCTTCTTTGAGACCCCTTGTTAATATATCTCTGAATGAGTATCCATTATCTACCATAATAGAACTGTCATTAACGGATAGGTGAATATCATCCCTCAGATCGTCCCAGGATAAGAGAACTATCTTTTTTTTGTAGAAGAAGTGTTTTTTATAGTTTCCTCAGAACATCCCTTTTTGGAATTAGGTGCTTCATCGAGAGACCATTGGGAACATAAAAACATTATTTCTCTAAATACAATTCTATATGTTTAATATATTATCATTCCTTTTGTACTAGTATACATTATTTTAAAATATGATATTGGGATCCTCACTATGCTTTCTCTAATTAACTCATCTTTTACTATGAAGAAGAATAAATTTTACTTATGACATGTGGAATACCAATAAAAGTATACTTGATTATGATTATTTATTACTAGACCTAAGGTCAAATTCCTATAATCTTTTAAATACATAATATTTATTTTTAATAATATGTGTTTATTCCAGTTTAACTATGTTTCCATTATGGTGAAAAAACAATAACATAAAATTCACCCCATCTTGTATTTATGCATCATAGTTATATTTTGTCCATATAATTTTTATCAGTGAAATATATATGGTATAATGATACTTACATTTGGTATCAGAAGAGAATTTAACTGAATTTTCTTTCTACCATTATATTTTGGGCATTATCAGGTTAAGTAAATTAGTGTATTATCAATTTTTAATAAATAAAAACTATACTATTGTGTGTTTTGGAATAGATATTTTTTATTTTTTTAAATAAAGAATTACTCAATGTTGGTTCAATGTATAAACTGAATACTAATAAACCACTAATTGTTTATGCTACTGATTGTGTGTTTTCAAGAGATTGAATGAACAAATTCTTCATAAATAGTGGATATGACAATTTTTTCATGTTAACTAAAGATTACATAATTCCCGATAAGATTGTGAAATTATTTACATATCATGAAAATAAAGAGTTTCAGTTGAATTATATTATCATAAACCCATTGTTATGTTATACGACTTTGAGCATTAATTTTCAGATTTATTCACGTGGTGATGCAAACAGTATTTTAAAAAATATTTAGATTACTAATTATTGAACATATAAGGATCAATAATATAGTAGTGAATTCATTAGAGATGATTATCAAGAATTTGGATTTCCTTATATAGAACATATTAAAAAGGAACCACAATGGATTTTCAAAATCATCGATAATATACAATATATGGGAGAGAATATTTCAAATTATGAAATTGTTGTTTAAAATATTATTGATATCATACCGAATTCATGGGAATATAAGAGAAAACACACTGTTGAAGAAATAAAAATATCAAATCTCACTCTTTATGATTTATTTTAAACCCTTTTTGTGAATGAGGGTGGATAAAAATAAGATGCAGAAAAAGTTTTTTTTAAGGAATGGTGTATTTTATTTTACTACTACATCAAATTAAATTGGTGATTAGACTCCAAAAAATGTTTCAATGTACTTTAAAAAAAATAAGTGTTTATTTTCTATATGAATCAAGTAATTATGATCATTCTGAGAATGATTTAGAAAATATTTCAAGAAGAATGAACAATATAGTTAGAAATAAATATTTTCAATATTGTCAAAAGAAATTTATCAAGAACATGAATGAATATAATGATTCTGATGGTATATTCATTCAATGAAAATAAGCTGGACACATTCAACCCAATTTTACACTATCGAAAAGAAAAGATAGAAAGGATATAATTTATAATAGGAATCAGAATATGTTTTACATGTTAAAAGTAAATAATGTATAAAAATTATGGTGACACTTGGTGTTCTATTGGATGTGATTCTCCTCAAAATTTATATGAAAAAAAGTTTAGATAAAAGGAATATTGGTATTCATAATAGATTTCCTACTGAGAATAAAAGTTTTTTGTCCATGGTTCACAAATTTAAAACCTTTAAATATATATCATTAATTTAATATTATACAGATGATAGGTATTCTATATAATCAGATGTTGAATCCTTCTCATCATGTGATGATAATATAATAACTTATTTTTGAAGAAGTTTTTATCTTTACAAAACTTTTGGAAAATGAATATTTGTTAAATTTGTAAAAAAACGTGATAAGGATAATGAAAACATCAAAAATATGATTCAACATTTGATATTACAATTAATGAAATATTATATATATAAAAATATAATGATAAATCCAATTCCAAAAAAGATACAATTTCAAATGACCTAGATAATGTAATTTTTGAAATGGATTGTTTGAAATCCGTTTTTTAAAATAAATTAAACAACTAATATAGACTTGGATATGAATTTGGTTATAAAACCAATAATTTATTTTTTTTCAATTAACAAATATTTTTTAGAATTTACTGATGGTAAGGAATTTTTCTATAAAATGTACAAAAACATTCCTCCCCATGGTACTTGTTTAGGAATATGGTATACTCATAGAAGCCCAATTTTCAATAAAAATTAAATTATTGCATAGAATGACCATTTTCAAAAAAATGGAAATTAGATGGAAGTAGGAAATGATTTTTTATTTAAATATAATTAAATATTTATTTATTTATAAATCCCATTTTACAAAACAAAAGTGGATTTCTAATATTTTTTATAGAAAATTTACATACCCAATAGTGGTTGGGTTATGAAATGATAATTGTTTTCTGTTCTATAAACCAAATAATGTACCAAAAACTACAATACACGGTTCCATGATATTTTTTGTTCCAAAAATATGATTAGACACAGATATTTATTTATAAAAATAATCAAAATGAATGGTCTAAAAGTTTACTTTTGAGATAATTCTGATGAAGATATCATCCGAACATGTAATAATATTCTTCTTGGAAAATAATTAATTTCAAAAGTTTTTATTTAAAAAATTACTTATGCACAACCTTATAATAATAATTAAATTATATCACGAACTTTTCCATCAAAATTTTATAAATATCAAATTTTTATTACACAATTCCATGGATGAATGTGTTCTTTCTTCAAATTTACCTGAGAATGTTTACAAACTAAATATAGATGACCATAAGAGCCAAGAATTTCATTTTCATTATTCAATGGAAGATCAATTTTGGAAATTTAATAAATGTTTGATACATTTTATCCCTATACACATATTTATAGTTACTATAAAAAATATATGTAAAGGATATAATGCAGCATAAATTTTATTCTTCAAATTATTTTGACCCTTGAAAACATTGTAAGAATAATTAGTCAAGTTTTAAATTTGTTAGTAATGTATCAATATATAATGATTTTTACTTGGTGTAAATGGATTTATTTTTTCCAACAGAGAATCAATATATTAGAGTCATGTTTTATACATGCTTGTCATAGGGAATGGTAAAAGTATATTTTCATGTTTTCTTAGTGCATCATTGTGGCTGAAAATGGCCGTCTCACATGATAATTATTGTCAGTTTTTCACTGACTATAACAAATTGACCTAAACTAATTATTATTTATGTTTTTATTATTTCTATGAATGAAATGGAATTTATAAAAATAAATTAAATTAATAAGTTCCATTTTAATTCATATGAAAATTCTAAACATAATGGAATAAGTTATGAATGTATGTTTTCCAGAGTGATCTTTTTGGGAGAACATTAATTGGAAAGATTAAAATATTCATTTTAAAAACATTCCTTTATTGTGTATACACCTCTGTCTACCCCAGTTAGAAATAAAAAAAATACTTATTAATCACCAAGAACACCCTCCATCCACATTCCAAATCTAGGGAAAATTGTAATATATTACAAAGATAAAAATAAGACTAACACATCGAAGATTACACCCTCAATAAATTATCCATATAATTAACTCTATGATTATTTAAAATGAGAACTCAGTTTCAAGATACATTATTGAAATCTCACTATATTTCAATAGCCTTTTACTCATGATCATGAGTATTATAGTTCATGATGGTGAGATGTGAAGTATACAAGAAGGTGGATGAGTCGACATAGAAATAAAAACAATTCATGAATTTATCAAAAATATAAATTAAAATTTAAAAAAAAAATTAAATAAAAAATACATTAAGATAATAATAGGATGATTTTAGGCCATCCTCCCTTTGTGGAGATCTCATCCTTGGTGACTTGAATGAAATTTATGGAAAATGGTTTGCATTGAGAGCTAGAGGCTCCCCTCCTTTTATATGATGATTTTCCTCTGAAATTTTATACATTGTAACCCTAAAAAATGACCAATTCAAACGTTTAAACATTGAATAATGTTATTTATAAATATCTTGGATATATTTCCTAATAATTTCTCTATATTTTGACATTTATTCCGAGAGTTTTGTCTGTTTTACTCTAATAAATTATTTTTCCCTATAAGAATCTTCAAATTGAAAAACATCATATTAGAATGAATTATTTTCTAGGGAAATAACCCACTAATGGAAGTGGTATTTACCTAAATATGTTCTAAAATACCTTGCGCACCAACCCACTAATGATTACAATAATAGGACACACAAATTTTGAGTAAGGGACCGAACACAAAAATTATACAGATTTGTAAACAGTTCTCATTGTAAAACCTGGGAGCTTCATTTTAGCTACCATATTGTGGATTCAACTTTTGATCAAGAAAGATGAAATGAATCCTGGGATTTTCGAAAACAAAAAAAATTTCTCATGCATTTTGGAATAAAATGGGAAATGTTATGTCTATTTGAGTGAAATAATTTGAGAATGTTAAAAATAAAAAATGTTACATTTTTACGATTATTATCCAAATACCACCAACATCAAAAAATGTGGAATTTTTTCATAATGTAATAGAATATTGGGAATTAATATAATGAAATTCTATGTAAATTTATTTAAAATATTTTCTCAATAAAATAAATCAATTTAATGCACACACTTCTTCAAGCCTTAAATCTTAAAATGGAATTCAGATGACACAAACATTACCATTACTCAAATCCAGAGTAATAAAAACAAAAAAATAATTGTGAAATAAATTTTCTAAAATTTGATATAAATTATAAATTTTATTAATCATTTTCAAAGAAATAATAAATTCATTATATTACATTTCCCATTTGAAAATTGATGGATCTTCTCCTTTCATTAATTCATGCTCCTCAATTATTTGTTTATTTTCACAGTACATCATGATTTAACTCTACTTTGAATATTTTCTCTCATATATAATTATTAAAATAAGTAATATTTATTCTCATATTGTGAAATCATGTACATTATCCATTTTTTGTTAATGGGATCATTTCTCCACTTTATAAAAAATGCATATAATATAATGCGAAATTTCAAAAATGGTTCAAGAGACTCTATGGAATAAGGATGGTATTATTTGATTCATTTTTAAAAATTATATTCAATGAGGATTTCTATATCGTATGTATAAATCATGATTTCAAAATTTTAATGTGCAATGAAATTATTCTCTTTAAAGTTTAAACACCCAGGACCCCAAAACTCAAAGTAACGGTTATGATCAAGAAAGCGTAATGAATGATGTGTGCACCCTCAAAAATATAATTTTTAATTCTTTATTTTTTTCATTTATATAGAAATTAATGATTTGATCAAACCAAACATTCATCACCAAAACAAATATGATTTTTAGGACATTGGTATGGAGAATAGTGATTTTTGGATTTCCTATATCAGAACCCATTTTCTCCCTTTTTTCTTGTCTTTTTTTTCTATTTTTTATTCAAGTGGAGAAAAGAATAAATTGTACATTAAATGAATAAAACCAAATATTTATTCCCATAATAAGTACCCCCACACTTCATCCATGCATTCTGAATCATCCATTAAACCGCGACTCCCCTCAACTGCCAACTTCATCTACAAAATATTATACAAATACTATGTGTTGGTTAGAAATGGATTAATATAGATTGAAACATATATCATTCCTATAAAATGTCATTCCAGGATTCCAAGGGATTATTAAGGATTAATTTAAATTTTTTTACGGATATAAATTTTTTAAAAGATGACTAAATCATTTTAAATGTGTTTTTGCACAGTTGTATATTTGAAAATATTGAAATCATGTTCTTGATGCGGTAATGTGAGATGAAAACTCCAGAAATATTATCCTAATAAGAAAGGTTTTTCTTGGTCTAGAAATCATCTCGGGGTTGATATGTATGATATTAGAGAATAAATCATGGGAAGATCAGTAATAACAAATCAAATCACCCGAATTTTATTAATTTAAATCATTAAAAATGGTGGGATATTTCATTTACATGAATCAATCCATTCCCAAATTTATTAAGTAATCATTTCCAAATCCAAGAAACTTATTACAAATTCCATTATCCATTATACTCTATCAATTTCATTAGAAATTAATTCTATGATATTCCATCACTATATTCCTAATAAACACATGTCACCTAAATAAGTATTTTAATGTATTAATTAAAGATTTGGAATTCAAATATTATCATTAAATCTAAAAAATTGTATTGGATCAAAACGTATAAGCAGTTTAAATGTTTAAAAGATTAAATAATGCTCTCATTCCCATAAATCATAGTCCTTATCTTCAACATTTGATGCATCCTTCTACCATCAGGGACCTAAAAAATAAAACAACTCATTTAAATGTAACGATCATGTTTTATACCTCAAAAAGATAGGAGGGAGTGAGATGCATGGTTGACTTAATCATATGGATAATTTAGAAAACTAAATTCCTATGGTTGAAAATGAATGTATTAGAAGAACATAAAGGGTAAATCTTCTTACGATCCCCCAAGTTGGGCCTGGTTTCATTTCCTACCTCTAGAGTGTAACACCAGATTATATCCATAATCTATCAGTGGGTGGATTTTCATAGAATTTACAACCACATGTGGTCCCTTACAATATTTATTTATTCTTCTTTATTAAGGACTGTATATATAGATTACAACAGATCTTCCCCATTTTTAGTGTAGAATAGCTTGAATGGAGGGGAGAGAAAAATTATGGATCATCATGTTTTTTGTTGCAGCTTGTGAAACCTTATTCATTACATGTGGGGGATCAGAATGGGCTATATGAATTGAAATCAAAAAAGCACTGTAATAACATAATTTTTCCTGAATAAAATATTAATTTGAATAATAAAAAATATTCTCCATTTAAAAATGATCTTCCTCTTTCTTGATTTCCACAAACTTATCCTCTTGTAATTCTTCATGGTCTTCTTCCAATTCACGTTTAATAATGTTAGGGATATCCAAGTGTTCCTCAATATATTAATGTTCAATTTATTCCTCATACATAAAGGAAAAAACATGTTTTCACAAAATATAAAAACTCAAGACTATAAACAGTGATAATAAACTCACAGTGAATGAAATGGAAGGGTTGAAGATAGAATCCTCAACCTTATTTGGTCCTTCAACAATCACTTCATCTATGGTAAGTTACCCTAGAATATGGATATCTTGTTTGGGGGATGCAAGTTAGGTTCCTGCATATTTTCATCAAATTATTCAATTTAGAAGGCTTCATCCTATTTCATGGCTAGAGTGACATGCAATGGAACTGGATCTTGTACATATATGGGATCATAGAGATCATATTATAACTCATATTCATTCCCGAAGCCCTCAAGATATCATAGATCTCCAACAAAAAACTCTGCATGTAAGTCTTCCTCACCATGATTCCACTCTAGATCATCTTGGTCTTCATTTATCTGGTTCTTAAAATAATTACATTGTTGATGGTCCTCGAATATTTCTTCAACATTGTGAATTTATTAAATGAAATTGAGGAAAACTCAGGGAACTTCTTTCTTGGCCTTCAGTTTTGATAATCATGTTTGACTTTATCAACCATTTCTAACAGTTTTATCAAATGAAATTCATGTGTCTTTCAATTTTTCATCATTTTATCATAGTCTTTGATTTAATTAATATATTTTTCGTGATCCAACTCTTCAATATTTTAAATAATGTTTTTTCCATGACAGTTTATTTGTTGTTCTATGAAATGAAAAAAATATCATATGGAAAAATCATTGATTATTTTTTTTATTATAGAAAAACAATGAAAACTATCTAAAATATGAAAATAAAAATATAAATTAAAAAACTGATTGGATCCCTTGAAATGACACTAGATTTTATGAATGCAGGTGATAGGGTGTGGACATAAAAAGTTTTTATGTTTTCTTAATGTAGTATTGTGGATGATATGGGTCATCCCAATTGAGGAGTGTTCTCGGTGATTCAATAACTTTAAAAAATTCTCCTAAAATAAATCAATTTGTTGTTTTTATTATTTCTATAATGAAAATGGAATTTATGAATATAAATGGAATGATAAAATTCAAATCACAATCATATGAAAAAGCTAAACAGAATGGGATTAGTGATGAAATGATGTTTTGCAGTTATAACATTCAAAGAGAACCTTCATTGACCAGCATCAAATATACTTAGGGAACACACTCCATTGTATGTGTGTACACATCAGTCTACCATGAATATGAACAAATACTGAATATAGTGATCATTATGTACACCCTCTATCTACCTACTCAATAATGGGATTTTTTATTAAGAAGTTAAATTTTTTAAACCACAGTGACATTAACACCCACTATAAAATAAAATTATAAACAAATCCATGATTATTTATAACATGGTATCAGGTTCATGAACCTGATTAATCTTTCAGTATTTTCCTCAGGACAATTACTTAGGATCATAAGAATTATAGTTCATGATGGTGAGATTATTTGATGAAAAGGTTGTGGATGGGTGGACATAGAAATAAAAACAAAACATGAATTTATTATAAATGTAAATTATATTCAAAAAATAAAAATATATAAAATTTAAGAAAATTAAGAATAATATAAGATGATTTGGGTTCAACCTCCCTTAATGATGATATCCTCCTTGGGGCATTGAAGGAATGGAATGAAAAATGGGATTCTTTGATGGGGATCAGCTCCCCTCCTATTATAGGAAGATTTTGTCCATTGAAATATTTTACTTCGTAAACCAAAAAATTACATATTCATAAGTTTCACCCTCCATTAATTTTATTCATAAATATCATTGACATCACTGTTCTAAATTTTAGCAAACTTGATAGTTTATTGTCAGAGTTAGGATCTTTTAAATATGATAATTTTTTTAGTCCTATCAGACTTTTCAAATTGAAAACCTCCACATAAGAAAACATTAATGTCCATGAAAAAGTACAATTCACATGTTCTAGCCATAATTAATTATTTTATAAACAATGTTCAATTCCACACACCCAATTTGATAGTAATTCGGTATTCCATGAACTTTTTTGGGACCCAACACCAAAAATAGAATTTTTTATTCCTTTTTTAAGGTCCAAATTGTGAATGTCATTTGAGAATCTATATGGTGAATTAAATATTTGGATAAGAATAATAATTGAAGTCCTTTTTGTATATATTATTAAAAATATAGAATAGAACCACCTGGAATAATATATAAAATGTTATGTCTATAAGACAAAAATAAATTAAAACTCTTAAAAGTCCAAAATGGGATATTTTTTTGATTTTGCTCAAAATACCACCAATATCATAATAAATAGAAATTTTTCAAAGTTTAATAATTTTGTGGGATTATAAACAATGAAATTAAATATAAATTTATTGATAACACTTGCCCAGTAAATTCCCCCCGACATAATAAATCTTTGTCCTCATGTATAAAATCACCACATGGAATTTAGTGGACACCAATGTTACCAATATTCAAATTACAATGTTATAAAATATAAAATTATTAAATTTCAAATCAAAATTTTAAAAACCCACAAAAAATATAATTTTAATTTATTATTTTTATAGGAAATAATCAATTCATGTATTTTAATTTTCCCCATTGAAAAATGATTGAACATCCACTTATATTCATTCAACCACTTAAATTAATTGTTTAAAGAAATGAAAATCTCTATTTACCTCACCATAAAATATTTCCTACCATCACTTATAATAATAATCAAAAAGTGTTATTCTCAAATCATGATAACATGTTACGTATCCATTTTATTATAAATAAAAATCATTATCCACTTTGTAAAGAGAAAATGCACATAAAATCATGAGAAATTTTGAATAATGGATCAAATGTCATTGAGTCTTATGTTTGGTAGGATTGGATATTTTTAAAATATTAGGCTCAATGAAGAGGTTTATCTCTAATGTACACAACATGAAATCAAAAAGTGTATGTTCTAGGAAATTACCTCCTTTAATGTAGTAACACTGACTTCCCTAATACTCAATGTTATGATTATGATCATGTAATCATAATGAATGACTTGTGCACCCTCTTGAATATTTTCAATCCTTTGTAATTTTTTTCATTTGTTTTCCAAATTAATTATTAGATAAATCCCCACGTACATCACCTAACCATATATGTTTGGAAGACCGTCTGTCTAGAAATTAATTTTTTGGGGTTTTTCATATCACAATATAATTTTTATCATTTTTTCTTGTTTTTTATTTTCTATTTTTTATTCAAGAGGGGAAAAATATATTGTATCATGAATTAATCAAACCCATTTTTAATTCCCACAATAATCTCCCCAACACATCTTCCTTTAACTATGAATCACCCCTTAAAACATAACTCCCTAAACCCCCAACATCATCTTTATAATAAAATGTAAATACCAAGAGTTGGGTATGGATGGAAAAAATAGATTGAAAAGTGGATCATTTAAATAAATTTCAATCATGGATTATTTGAGATCAATAAGGATTAATTTAAATATTGTATTCAAGGGTATGTAATTTTAAAAATATGCATAGATCATTTTAAATGTCCTGTTGCACTGTCATAGCATTGAAAAGTTCAAATACATGTTCATGTTGGAGGCATGTCCCATGATCACTCATGAAATTTGACTTATATAAAATATTCCATATATGGTCCAGAAATACTCTCTCGAATGTGGAATTTAAGATTATCCAATAACTCAAGGAATGATCAATAATAACAAATCAATTCACATGAATTTATAGAATTCATAGAATGAAAAATGATTGGGAAAATTCATTTACATGAATCATTCAATTCCCAAAAACCATGAGTCATCATTTCAATATCCATTATTCATTTTAAATATTAAATGACCCATTTTACTCATAAATTTTTTTATCATTGAATTATTAAACATTCAATCACTAGATTCCCTTGAAACTCATTACTCCTTGTTAATTAATTAAATTCAATAATTCAACAATTGGAATGAAATTTCTATCATTAAATCAAGAAAACAATTATTTAACCAAAAAATGTATGGATTATAAAAGATTAAATAATTAAAACAAACTCTCTTTCCCATGAGTCATAGTCCTTATCTTTCACATTTGAGGCTCCTTGTGCCATCATGAACATAAAAAATTAAAAACTCAATTAAGAACATCTATCATGTCATTATATCATAAAACTATAAGAGAGACAAGGATGCATGAATGACTGATTCCAAAAAAATAAATTTTATATATAAATTCAAATGATTGAAAATGAATGTACTGGAATAATGTAAATGATAATTCTTTAGATGATCCAAAATCTGGGTCCTGGATTCTTTTACGACTTCGATTGGGAAGTACTATCATTTATCCATAATCATTAAGTGGGTGGATTTTCTTGGATTATTAAAATAACTTGTCGTCCCTTTCATCTTGTAATTATTATTCTTTAAATTGGACAACTCCATGGATTGTGTACACCATAACCTCCACCATCCCAATGTGGTACAACATGCATGGTTGAGATAGTATAATGTATTGACCATCCACTTCACTGGTTGCATATTTTCCAAACCTCTCCCTATTTTATTTTGTGGTCTCAGCATGGGTTGTATGAATGGAATGTTCAATGGGACTGAAAGAATGTATTTTTTCTTGAATAAATTTTTAATTTGAATTATAAAAAAAATTATCCCATTCCAAATGATCATCAAATTTCATGATTACCTAAAATATATCTTATTATAATTATTCATGTTTTTCCACAAATTCATGCTTAATAATATGAGAGGGATACAATTGTTTATCAACCGGTGTATGTTTAGTTTATTCCTATTACCTAGTGGAAAAGAAAGGATTGACCATATTAAAAATTTCAAGAACATAAATAATGATAGTCTACTGAATTTTTTTGATATCATAACATATATAATTTTAGATAGGATCATCTCCCTTATTTTGTACAGTTTCAATCACATTATCAATAGTATGTACCTCTTAAAGCTAGATATTAGTGGATATAGAAAGGTAGACAGGATCATCCTTCATTTATTCAAATTATTCTATTTGGATGGATTCATACTCATCCATGGATCGAGTGACATTAAATTATAATGGTTATTATACTTTTATCATATGAAGGATATCATATTGTACACCAATCCCATACTAGAACTCATCATGATCTCGTTGATAACCCACATGCAGCTAAACATGTATGACGTCTCGATTATGATTCCACTCTATCACATCCTGGTCCTATAGGATATGATTCTTAAATGGTTTGGTTGTTTATGGTCCTCTAATTAGTCCCCAATATCATGGATATCTTCAGTGAAATTTGGGGAAACCAAGGGCACTTTATTCTTGGTATTCAGTCTTTAATTTTCATTCTTGACATTATCTACCACTTCTACCAGTTCATGAAATAAAATTATTTTGCCATTATAATTTTTTATAAGTTTATCCTGGGTAGTGAATTCCTAAATATTTTGTAGAATAGGCATATCTTGAATATTTTTAATTATCTGTTCCATCACATGAGTGTATATTTGGTTCAATGAATTAAAAAAATGTCATTAGAATAGATCATGGAAGAAATTTTTTATTATTATTGAAAAATAACGAATACTATCAAAATTTGTAAAATATAATCATTAAATTATCAACTGATTACATCCATATAAATGGATATAGTATTGATGCACACCTGCTATGGGGTGTGGAAAGAGAATATTTTTAAGTTTTCATAATGCAACATAGAGGCCGACCATGGTCATCTCAATTGAGGAGGCTTCTGTGTTGTTCACTCATTAAAAAAAATCACCTAAGATAATTGTCTTGTGGATTATATTCTTTCTATGAAATAAATAGAATTTATGAATATATATTACATGTGAAAATTATATTAATATGAAAATTCTGTATATAATGAAATTAAATAAGAAAGGATTTTCTCCTAATAAAACATTCAGGGAGAACCTTCATTGACTAACTCCAAATATTAAATGTGACCAAACACCATTATATGTGTGTAAACCTCAGTGTACCCTATTTATGAATGGAATGTAAACATAGAGATTTCCATAAACACCGTCCATCAACCTCGTCAATCGATGGAAACTGTTTTTATATTAAAAGGATAAACATTGTAAATACATTGAGGATTACACCCACTATATATTATCATTAGAATTAACATGAATATTATCAATAACATTGTCTTTGGTTCAAGACCTTGATTTCACCCGAGGGATACTTCTTAGGTCAGTGACTCATGATCATGTGTATTATATTTTAGGATAGTGAGATTAGAAGAGTAGAATAGGCTGGATGGGTGTACCCAAAAAAATAAAAACATTGAATGAATTTATAATAAATATAAATTTAAATTGAAAAATAAATAAAATTAATGTAAATAAATGTATTAATAATAAAATGGGATGATTTGAGGTCGACCTCCATCATTAGAGATCTCCTCCTTAGTTCAGAGAAGGAATGTGATGGAATATGTGATTCTTTGACAGGGAGGATCTCTTATTCATTTATGGGATTATTTTTTCCTCTGAATGATTATGTGTTTTAACAACAATAAATGACCTCTTCACGATTTTCCCCACTCATGAATGTTGTTTATAAATATCTGATACATATTCCATCAAAATATCAATATATTTTGAGATTTATTTTGAGTGTTATTCCTATTTTACAAAGACAACTTATTCAATCCTGACAGACTCATCAAATTGAAAACAATTGTATTATATTCCCATAATGACAATGAAAACGGCCAATTCACACATCCTATTCTTCCAGAACGATGTTCCAAATATACTTTCACATACATCCATCAAATTTAATAGTAATTAGGACCACCATTAAATATTTATAGACCAGTCACAAAAAGTAGATAGATCTGAAAGTAGTTTTCATGGTCCAACTTATAAGCTTTTTTTGAGCATTCATATGCTCGATTTAGGTTATGGTTATGAAGGATAAAATGGATCCCCAAATGTGTAGAATCCTAAAATGAATTAATATCATAATTTCAAAAGATATAGAAAATTCTATTCCCATATGATAGAAATAATTTCAAATTGTAAAAAATCCAAAATTTGATATTTTTATGATTAAGCTCAAAATACCAATGATGTCAAAAAATGTGGAAATTTCATTTAATGTATAATTTTTTTGGGATTTAAAATAATGAAATTAAATATTTATTTATTTAATATATTTTCCCTTTCAATTGCCTTAGTCATAAACCATTATTTTTATCAAACATAAAATCACAACATGGAATTCATAGGACACCAATGTTACTAATATTTAAATTCCATAGTAATAAAAATATTCAATGTTAAATAAAATATTTTAAAATCCAGATAAAATATGAATTTAATTTCTCATTTATCAAATAAATAATAAATTCATTTATTTTAGTTGTCCCTATAGAAATACGATGTAACATCTCCTTTCTTTCATTCAATCTCGTCAATTCATTATTATTAAGCACTATATATCCTGATTTACCTCACATATGAATAATTCCTCTCATATATGATGATAAAAATAAATTATATTTATTCCCATATTGTGGGAACATGTAACATATCCACTTTCTTGTAAATGACCTAGTTTCTGCTCTTTTTAAAGACAAAACACACATAAAATCATGAGGACATTTCAACAATGGTTAAAATGAATCTGAGGCTTATGGTTGGATGGATTTTATTCGTTTAAAGAAATATCTCTCAAGTAAGAGGATTATATCTTATGTACAATGAATGATATAAAAAAGTAAGAGTGTAATTAATTTATCACCTTCAATGTACCAATACCCGCTTCCCCAAAACTCAATGTAATAGTTAAGATCAAGTAAGAATAATGAATTATTTGATCCCCTTATTGAATATTGTTCTTTTTTACTTATGAATTTTTTTTCGCAATTAATGATTAGATCAAACCTCACAAACAACAGCTAATTACTTATGACTAGATGGTCATATGTCTTGAAAATGGTTATTTAGGTTTTCCCTAACCACAACCATTTTATTAAATTTTTTTCTAGACTTTTTATTTTCAATTTTTTTAACTATGGTAAAACATTAAATAGTACAATGAATTTATGAGAAAAATTTATTTATTTCCATAATATGGAACACCACACATCATCATAGTAATGTGAATAATCCCTTAAACCTTGACTCCCTCCACCCCCAACATCAACAATAAAATATCTTGCAAATACACTTTGTTAGGTAAGAATTGATAAAATAGCATGAAATATGGATTATTCCAATAATGGCCATTCATGGATTCTATGGGATTAAATGGATTACTATAAATATTTTATTTTAGGATAAAGGCTTTTCAAAATATTTCTCAATCATTTTAAATGTGTTTTTTTCACAATCATAGCTTGGAAAAGATTGAATGTATGTTCTAGTCATTAACATGACCCAAGATCACTTCTGAAATGAGATCAAGATAAAATTGGAAGTACATAGTATAAGAATCATCTTAGGAATGATACGTATGAAATTATACAATCACTAAGCACATTATATATAAAAACAAATCAAATCTCAATAAATTTAAAAATTCAATTCATGAAAAATGGATGGAAAATTTCATTTAGCTGAATCAATAAATTAACTCAAATCTTGAGCCACCATTTTAATAACCATTAATCACATTAAACATTCAAAAATACATTTAAAAAATTCAATTTCATTGTAATTTTATTCCAATACATTCTATCAAGGTAATCATAAGAAACTCGTGTAACCTAGATAAGTTATGGAAAGAATTAATTTAAGTGCGTCCAATCAATTCAAATGATTAAAGCATGAAACATGTACTGGAAAAAAAATGTAATAAATTTAAAATATTAAAAAATAAAAAATAACTCCCTTTCCCATAATGCTTAGTTACTATCTTCCAATTTTGAAGATTTATTCTGCCATCAGGAAACTATAACCTAAAATAACACAATTAATAACAAAGATCATGTCATTATATCTCAATAAGAGAGGAGGGAGGGGTGGCATGATTTAATAATTCCTAAGATTAAAATTGAAATTAAAAATTTTAAGAATAAAAAATAAAGTACTAGAAGAAATTAAATGGTAAAACATGGTTGCATCTCCCAATTGGGCCCTGGATACAATTATTAACAATATAGGGTAGTACCATATTTTATACATAATCTGTATGCGGGAAGATTTTCTTGTATTTGAACCACAACATATTGTGCATTATAGCTTGGACTTCTTCTTCATTATTGAGGATTACAGCATTGATAGTGTACACCAATTCAACACCCTTCACAATGTCGTAAAACATGAATGGTGGTGTAGGATAGTGTTTGGATCATCCTATTCATTGATTACCACTTGTGAAACGTTCTCTTTCTTTTCATGTACTAGATCAGCAAAGGAATTATTCATTTAATGTTAAAATGGAACATAATGAGGTAACATTCCTTGAATTAAATGTAAAATTAAATTAGAAAAAATATACTCCCTTTAAAAATGATCATCCTCTATCTTGATTTTACCAAGAATATATTCTTGTACATCATCATAGTCATCCACATATATATGTTTTATAATGACCGGATGCTCTAGGTGTTAATCATTAGGATGATGTTTATTTTATTCCTCTTTATCTAGAAAAATAAGGGTTGTCTGAATATGATAATTCAAAACCATTAGGTGTCATAGTCATATTAGATTGCATGAAATCATAAATGTCAAGGTTTAAGAATGAACAATCTCCCTTATTAATTTTGGTTCAATCACTTCATTTGTGTTATGTGTCACTTGATTTTGGTTCTCACTGGATGGAGGAAAGTAGTTACACTACTCCCTCATTTCTTCCAAATATACCATTTTGATTGTTTCCCCCTCTTCCATTGCCTATGTGACAAGAAATGGTATTAGATATTTTACTTTAAAGTGATAAGGGAGATCATTGTATACCTTATACTCATTCTTGATCACCATTAGATATTGTTGATCTCCCACACATAGATTTGATGGTATGAATTCTTCATTATTATTCCAATGTAGTTCATCTTGGTCTTCTTGTATCTGGTTCTTAAAATGTTTAGGCTGTTGATGGTCCTCCAATTTTAGCCATAAATATTATATGACATTATAGAAATTGGGGGAAATTAGGGGCACTTATTTCATTGTCATCAGTCTATGATAATCATGTTTTACTTTGTTAACCATTTCTACAAGTTCATGAAATGGAATTCGTTTGTATTTTCCTTTTATCATTCATTAGGACTGATCAATGAGTTCATAATGATTTTTTAACATATCTATCTCTTAAACATTTTGAATTATTTTTTCATGCTCCAGAGTATATTCTTTGTTACATGAATTGAAAAAAAAAATCAGATGAAAACATTATGGATGAATTTTTTATGTTATTGAACAATAATGAATACACTGTAAAATTTGAAAATAAAAAAGTAATGTAAACAATTGATTATATCTCTGATAATAGTGAAAAATTTCACCCATACATGTTATAGGGAATGTGAAAAACGTTTTTATATTTTCTTAAAGCATCATAGAGGCCGACCAAGGTCATATCACCGTATGAGCTTTCATTGTGATTCAATCACTCAATAAAATTCAACTAACTTTTTTGTTGTTTTTATTTTTTATATGAATGAAATCAAATGTATGAAAATAAATTAAATGGATAAAATTAATTCTATTTAATATGAAAATCATAAAAGTAATGGAATTAGTAAAGAAATGATGTTATCTTGTGGGAACATTCATGCATCACTCATAGTGAACACAGTCCATTGTAAGTATGTAAAAATAATTCTACCATGAGTATGAATGAATAGTCATCTTAGTGGTCTCCATGTACACCATATATCCTCCTCCTCAATCGAGGGAAAGTGGTTGAAGATTAAGATATTTGACATTATAAATCCATAATGGGGATTACACACACTATAAATTATCCTTATAATTAACATGAATATTATTAATAAAATTCTCGAGTTCATGAAATTGATTACTCCATCATGATATTACTTATGTTAGTTACTCATGATCATGTGTGTTATAGTTCATGATGGATTAATGAGAAGAAGAAAATATAGTTGATGGGTGGACATAGTTATAAAAACAATGAATGAATTTATTGGAAATATAAATTAAATTTTAATAATAAAACAAAATTAAAAAAAATTATTTAAGAATAAACGTGGAATATTTGAGTCTGACCTCCCTCAGTGTAGGTATCCTCTTTGGTTCCTTGAATTAATTGGATAGAAAATGTGATGCATTGTGGTGGAGGATCTCTCCTCCTTTTATTGGAATATTATTTCTTCTATAATATTACGCACTTTAACCCCAATAAATTACCTCTTAATGCATTTTACCCTTCATGAATGATGTTCATAAATAACTTTTATGTTTTTCCTAAAATGTATAGAACAGTTTGAGATGTATTTTAGATGTTAGGACTAATTTACATGGATAATTTATTTTATCTAGTCAGACTCTTCAAATTGAAAACCTCTGTATTATAATTCCTTAATAACTATGATAATAAAGTATTGATGATTTATAGAGTTCATGAATGATGTCCCCAAACTTCTTTCGTGTACACCCACAAATTGTAATAGTAATTGAACCCACCATGAATGATTTTGGGACCCATCACCAAAAATAGGCAGATCTGTAAACTATTTTCATTATCCAAATTAAGAGCTTCTTTTGTTCATCTATATGGTCATTTCAGCTATTGGTCGAGCAGGATGAAATTAATACCTGGATGTGTTGAATCCTAAAAGGGAATAAATTTGATAATTTATAATAACATTAGATATTTTATGGCCATAAGTTAATAATAGTTTAAAAGTGTTAAAAGTATAAAATATGACATTTTTATGATAAAGCTCAAAATACAACCAATATAATAAAATGTTGCTATTTTTCTTAAAGTAACAATTTTTTGGATTTAAAATAGTGAAATTTAATGTATATTTGTTGAAAATATTTTTCTCTATCAATTCCCCCTAATGTAACCAATCTTATCCTCATTCATAATATCTTAATATAGAATTTATAGGAAAAAAATGTTACAAATATTCAAATTCCAAAGTAATAACAAAATAAATGTAAATAAATTTTTTGAAATACAAATAAAATATAATATTAATTTCTCATTTTTTAAAGAAATAATCAATTCCCATATTTTACTTTTCCCCTAGGAAAAATGATGGAATATATCCTTTCTTTCATTCAAGATGACAAATTCATTGTTACTAAGCATGTTACATCATGATTTTCCTCACATTTGAGTCTTTCCTCTCATATATCTTGATAAAATTATATTTGAATTATGATCATATCATGAGAACATGTCAATTTTCCATATACATGATAATTATCTACTTTTTCAACTTGGTAATGAAAAAGATCATAGAAAATCGTAAGTTCATTTCAATAAAAGAAGAAATTAATTTGAGGCTTATGGTCGGAAGAACTTTATTCATTAAAAAAATAAGGCTCATGGAAGAGTATTATTTATTATATAAAACTTATGATATTAAGATTTTCATGTGTATTGAAATACTCCCCTTCCCTATAGCAACACCTACATTCCCAAAACTATAAGTAGACTTTATGATCAAGTAAGAATAATGACTGATTTGTGTACCACCATGAATATTTATTCACAATTTTTTTATTCCTTTTTATTATAATAATTATTAGATAAAATCTCATTTACATCACCTAATACAATATGATATAAAGATCATCTATCTGGAAAATGGTTAATTTTTTTTTCAAAATCACAACCTATTTTCTCTCTTTTTTCTATTTATAAATATTTTTTTATTAAATATGGTAAAATCTAAAAATTGCATAATAAATGAATCAACAACCTTTATTTATTACAACAATAAGTACCTCTACACTTCTCCCATGAAATTTGAGTCATCCCATAAATGAAAATCCCTCCACCCCAACTTCTAATTTTAAATATCATGAAAATATTAAGAGTTGGGTAAGAATATATAAAAATATCTTGAAACATGTTTCATTATTATAATGTTCAATCATGGATTCTATGGGATAAATAAGGATTAATGTAAAGTTTATTTTTATAGATAAATTCATTTCAATAGATGGATCTATCATTTTAAATGTTTCTTTTCACAGTCATTGCTTTGACAACTTCAAATACAGGTTCTTATCGGTACAAACTCTCGTGATCACTCAATTAACATGTTCACGATAAAATAGAATGTTCTTATTCTAGATATCCTATTTGGAATGAGAAATATGATATTAAGGAATTACTCAAGGCACTATCAATAATAACAAATCAATTCACATTAATTTCAAAAATACAAATCATGAAAAATTGTTTGGAAATTTCATTTCCACAAATATATAAATTTACTCAAATAATAACCCATAATTTCAAAATACGTTCTTTACAGTAAACAATAAATTATCAATTTCAGTCAATCAATTTCCTTAAAATTTAATTCTAAAATATTCCATCACTGGATTACTAAGAAACTCATTTCTCCTAGGTAATTCAATTAAATAATTAAGTCAAGTTTGGACCTGTAATTATTATCATAAAAGCTCAAAACAAGTACTAGTGAAAATAATATAAAATATTTTAAAAATTTAAACATTAAAAATTATCTCCTTTTCCAAGGATCCCTAGTCATTCAATTTCACTTTTGAGTATTGTTTCTCACATTATAAACATAAAATTGAAAATAACTCAATTACGCACACATATAATGTCATTATAGCTCAAAAAATATTGGAGGGTGGGGTAAACATGATTGACTAATTCATAGGAATAAATTTGAACAAAATAAAATTATTGAAAATTATGTTACTTGATGAATGTAAATGATATATCTTGAAAAATACACCAAGTGTTCCTTGGCTTCTGTAACTGCCTCAAGAGGATCGTACCAGCTATTATTATAATCAGTCGGTGGGTGTAATTTCTTGGATTTGATCCACCACATATGTTCCCTTCCATATTATAATTTTTCATTATTAAGGAGGACTCTATGAATAGAGTTCACCAGACCCCCCCCCCCACCTACACAATGTGGTTTAACATTCATGGTGGGTGTATGATAATGTATGTATAATCCTTTTATTTATGTTTCTACTTTTGGATCCTTCTCCTTCTGTTCATGTTCTGGAATAGAATGGGGTTTATGAATTGAATGGTAAAATGGAATGTAAGAATGCAATTTTTCATCTATAAAATTAATATTTGAATTTGAAAAAATATTCTCCCTTTCGTAATAATTTACTCAATTCATGATTTCGTCAAAATTATATTATTGTACTTCTTCATCATATTCCTCAAATTTATATTAAATAACATCAATAACCTCCATGAGTTCCTAAACATGAGAAGGATTAGTTTTTTCCCATACCTATGTGGAAAAACAATGACAGAAAGAATTAGAAAATTTTATACAATAAGGAGTGATACTCAACTCAGATAATACAATATCAGAAAAAAAAAGTGGTAAAGAAAGAATACACTACTTTATTTTTTTCTGCTTCAATCAATTTTTAGTCGTATGTTCCACATGAAGTTGGATCTCAGTGTATGAAGGAAGGTAGAAAGGAAGCTACATCTTTTCTTCAAATTCTTACATTTTTATGGCTTCCTCCATTTTTATTTCTATTTTTTATAAAATGATACAGGTTCATAAATATTAAATGGATTATAGAGATCATATTTTATCTCATACTCAAGCCAAAACTCTTCTTGATCTCTATGTTTTCCCAGACACAACTCTATTGGTAATTATTCCCTATCATTAACCCACAATAGCTAGTTTTGGTCTTCGTGGATCTAGTAATTAAAATGGACATGCTATGGATGGTCCATAGATTATCCCTCAACATCAGGGAAGTCTTTAGAGAAATTAGGAAAACCAATCGCATTTCCTTATTGATCATCAGTCATAGATAATCCTATTTTTCTTTATCAACAATTTCATCCTCTTCTGGAAATCAAATTCTTGTGTTTATTTCTATTTATAATATGATTTGCTTGGTCAGAGAGTTCATCAATCTTTCGTAGGAGATAAAAATCCTAAACATGTTGAATTGTTGGTTATTTCACATGAGGATATATTATTTCCACGAATTGGATAAATTTTCAAAATAATACATCTTGGAAGATTTTTTGATTTAGTATTTTAAAAAATAATAAAAATAGTATAAAATTTGAAAATAAAAAAGTTAATATAAAATAACTAATAAGATCCATAGAAAAGGAACTAGTTTTGATGAACACCTACAATAAGGCCTAGAAAACCTGTATTTTTTTAGGTTTACCTAGTGTAGCATACTGACTAATCGAGGTATTATATCATGAGGAGAATTCTATGTTATTCACTCACTTAATAATATTCACCTAACCGAATTCATTTTTTAGTTTTTATTATTTCAAGTTTTAATATGAAATTAATGAAATAAATGAAATGTAAAATATTAAATTCAAATTAATATGAAATTGAAAAATAGATTGGAGTTAGTGAATAAAATAATATCTTCATAAAAATAATCCATGGTTCACCTTCATTAAACATCTTCAAATAATAATAGTGAACACACTCAATCGTATGCATGTACACCTCAGTCTACCCTGGTTATGAATATAAATAGTAAATAGAACCTTCCACAAAAAAACTTCACCCATAACTTCAATCAAGGGGAATTGGTTGTAGATTATGAAGATAATATTCAGACTTCCCTGGTGAGGATTACACCCACTATAAATTATCCTTATAATTAACTTAATGATTATTGAATACATTATCTCAGGATTACGAACCAGATGACTAAATCGGTATATTTCTTGTGTAAGTTTCAAATTATCAGGAGGAGTATAGTTCACGATGGTGAGATCTGAATAATAAATTGGGTGGATGGGTGGAAATTTAAATAAAAATAATGCATTAATTTTTTGGATATCTAAATTAAAATTTAAAACAAAAAGAGATATAAAAAACAAATTAGTTAAGAATATATGGGGACAATTTGATGTTTTACTACCTCATTAGAGATATGCTCCTCGGTTAATTTTAGGAATGTGATGGTAAATGGGATTCTTTGACAATGATGATATCCACTCATTTTATAAGCTGTCCCCTCGAATAGTTTACACATTTTTACCCTAATAAATGACCTCTTCAGGCATTCCACCCATCATGAATGTTGTTCAAAAATATTGTAGACATATCTCGTAAATATTTTATTGTATTTTCACTAGTATTCTAAGATTTATTCCCATTTTACTCTACATAATTATTTTGTCCAATCAAACACTTCAAATTCCAAACCTTCTTATTAGAATTACTTAATTCCCATCAAAATGTCAAAATCACACATTCTATCATTCATAAAATATGTTCAAAAACTACTTTTGTGTTTATATATTGAATTTTATAGCAATTGGGTCCAATATAATCATTTTACGGACCAACACCTAAAGTAGTAAGATATGAAAATTGTATTCATGGTCCAACTTGTTATCTTCATTTGAGACTCCATATTGTTGATTCAACATTTGGTCAAGTGGGAAAAATGAATTCTTTGAAATGTAGAATCATAAAAATATGTAATTTCAAAATTTTGTATAATATTGAATATTTTATGGCCATAACCCAGAAATAGTTTAAAAGTGCAAAAAATCCAAAATGGGACATTTTTCGATTAAGATAAAAATACCACAAATATCATAAAATGTTGTAATTTCTATTAATGTAACAGTCTTGTGGGATTTAAAAAAATTAAATTCAAATTAAATTTATTAAAAAAACATTATATATAAATGTACTTTTTATTTTTTTAGTTGTTGACTTCACTATATATATATATATATGGGATTATTTTCTAGAATATAATAGTAAATCATTATATTATTTCAATACTTAACTAGCCAAAGTGAAAAATCAGCAAAAAAATCTTACCTTCAGAATTATTCAAATTGAACATGGAGAAGGATTAGAAAATTCATATTTATTATCTTTTTGAACAATGAAATTCATTACAAATAACTTTTAAACCCTTAGAACCACGTTGCAAAATAGTGTTGTTGAAAGAAGAAACAATATTCTTTACAAAATTTAATGAACCATGTTTTGTGAATATTAAATTTTTTAAAAAATAGGTTGAAGTCAGTATTACTTGTTTTTATTATTTGAAATGAGTCCTAATTCCACATTTTATTAATAAAACTCTATATATGTTGTGGATCGACCGAAAACCAAAAGTTTCTTATTTCAAATTATTCGGTTTTTAATTATTCATTATGAAGAAAAAAGAAAATGTATATAAATTCACACCCAAATATAATGATGGAATATTTGTAGACTTTTATATAAGGAAAATAATAGTTTTAAAAACATTTAAAGTACTGATGATTAACCATTACATAATAAATTTGGTGAATCTGATCCTTTTTTTATACAATCCCAACCGACTTCCTCAAATGTAACTTATGAAACTTATTTCCAAACATTGACGGATGATTCTAATAATAGGGGAAAAACTAAATAAATGGTTTATGATGTATTTACCCTAGAATAATTTCTACCTCAAATTTATTAATAGTTTTTACAAAACCCATGTTAGTTGTTTCTATGGAATCATCATATTGATAATATCCTTGGTGACGAAAATAATATAGTCTAGACTAGAAGTTTATTATGAAATAAATTACAAACTCTTCCATTTAATTCTCAATTATATGTTAAATATCACATTGATCATTAGGATTTGATGATTGGATAATGAAGATGAAATATTATCTAAATTAAATATAGATGAATAATGATTGTTCAATAGTTGAAAGACCTAATGAAATTTTAGAAATTGGAGTAAAATGGGTGTTCATAAACCAATGTGGCTGGAATTGAAGAAAAATTAGATATAATGTAAGACTTTTATATAATGGTTATAATCAAAAAAAGGTTTTATATTTTAAATAATACAATTATTCGATAGCTAGGATTCATTCTATTAATATTGTGTTATCCTTTGCATCATTCTACAATTTTAATCATTTTCATTGTCGATGAGAATTTTGTTTTCATTAACATTTATTTACAAGTGAGAATGCTCATGGAACAAAATCCTTGATTGAAAGATAAAAAATCATAAATAAAATTATAAACAAAATAAATAATTATATTGACTAATATTAGATACTATATCCTGTTATAAATGATTCACATGATTTATTACAAAAAAATTATGTTAATTGAACATCAGATCAAAAAAATTATAATGAAATTTTAAAAAACATTATAATTGTTCAAATATATGTTGATGGAATTATATTCAGATCATCTCAACACTCATTAATAGGTTTATTTATGGATCTGATGAAATATACCAATGAAATGTGTATGATGAGTTACTTAATACAGTTTTTAGGTTTTAAAATTTCTTTAAAACCAGATGGTACTCATTTTTATCAAAATCAGTATATAATATATTTTTTTAAAAATATGGTTACAGTAGTACTAAATTTATTATAAATTCAATAGGTACCTCAAATACACCTGATCATTATGAATATGGGTAACTAGTTGATTAGACATTTTTATATGTATCATAAGAATCATATAATACATAACTTCTAGTTACCCAGACATAATGTTTTCAATATGATTATGTGCATTGTATTATGCAAATAAAGTGGAATCCAATTTAAAATAAGTAATAAATTATTCTGTTATCTGCATGTAAATATATATATTTTTTACTTTTCTATTCATATAGAAGTGAAATTGAATTATTAAAGTCATCCAAATTTTAAATTTGGTGGTTGTAGAATATATTCATAAATTATATGCAAAACATTTAATATCTAATGAGATTCATAGGTATATTTATTTGAATAAAACAATAATCAGTAGAACATTCCATTGATGAAGCCAAATATGTGGATATTGTAAGGTGTTTCACTCATTTATTATGTAATCAACACACAATCACTGATTATAGAATGATTTTTACGAGAACTCATATAATACATGTTAACACTATTTTATTTTCCTTACATTAAAACCCAACACATCAATATCATGAAAAATTCAATGATATTAGGAATCACATTCCTTATGACCAAACAAAAAAAGGAGAAATTATTTTTCCTTCAATCAGAACATAATAAAAAGTTGCTACTATTTTTAGAACAACACTCCAATTCGAAATATGTGAATAAATTTAATAGAAGCTATAAATGATCACTTTTAACTAATCATTAATATCAAATTCTTTTTATACCATATCATAATAATAAGATAATTTTTTCATATAAGGGGTATATATGAATATTGTCTTTCAAAAAAATTTAATTTATAAAAATTATAGTTTTTCAAATATTTATTTTCCATTATTGGTCCATCAGGATAAAAATAATTTATTAAAATTTCATAATCAGTTTCCCAAAAAATGACCTTGGATTTAGGTTTTTGAAATTAACATTTCAGAATCTGGAAATAAAATTTTTCGAATCTGAGCCAATTCATTTATATAATGGCAATTCTCGGTATTGAATTTTTAGTATCCCCGGTTTCTGTTATGTATCCCATTAATGATTCTTTTCAAGGTTTTAATGTTATTATCCTTGAATGGGAGAGTCAGGAGAACATGGAATGATGTTTTGAGGCAAATGGGGAAGTTGCACAGGAGGAACACTTTTTGTCTAAACCGTGCGTGGTTGTCTGAGGAGGCAGTGGTTTCCACACGGTCGGTGCACTATTTGTATAAATGTGCGGCCAAAATGTCCAAGAAGGGGTGGTTGAGGCAGTATCCAATTTATGATTAGCGCACGGTTTTTCAAACCGTGTGGACTAACAATGCAGTTCCTTAAAATTAGATCCTTAAATTCTTGATCATACTCGGTTTGAATCTAATTTCCTCATTAAAGATCCTAAGTGGCCCTAACTCGGGATTTTGGTTCTATTAAGGTCAAAGAGGGTTCTCCCATCATTCTGGAGGCAATCTAAATTCTTCTCTTGGTGAATCAAAGTCGGATTCATGAGGTATGTGATCATTCTCCTTCATTCATGAATAGTTTCATAGATCTACTTAGATCTACATCTCTTCTTCTCTCGGTTTAGTAGATCTAAACCCGTTATGGGTAGATATAAGGGTTTTGATGCCAAATATGACGATATTTGGTCTTGGTTGCCTTATGAGAAGAGATCTAATGAGGATTCTTCGAGATTGGACTCGGTGTTCTTGAGCGTTCTTCGTTCGTTGCTTGGTTTCATCTTTCATTTGAGGTAGGTGGCTTCACTCTCGACTCGTCTTGTTAGAATTGGATTTCGTAGTTTCATATTGGCTTTTATGAATGAAATTGATTGTGAAAATAATGGAATAAATCTTCTTTAGTGATGATTTCTTATTTTTAGGAAATTGTGAAATCATTGTGAATTGTTGTGCAAAGTGATTTGACTTATTGAATTTAAAATGTTGATTTTAAATTATGGACATGCAGGAATGGTAAATGGTGTGATGAAAGATGGGTTTTCAATAAAAAGGTTTGTTTTATTAAAATGGATTGGTATTGAAATGGATTGAGGAAATTGGTTCATTATTTGGTTTTCAATAAAAGAGCGGTTTTATAGAAATGGTTTAAAATTGTTGACCACACTTGGTTTTGATGAAAATGGTTTTCAATAAAAGGTATTTTTTTGAAAGGATTATCTTGGCATGATAGTTTTGAATGTGTTGTGTGTGTTCATATTTTATGTACGGGGCTTGGTTGAAATAAGACCTTATGCTCAGTGCCAAACGTTTAATGGCACATAGTAAATATATGTATGGGGCTTGGTTGAAATATGACCTTGTGATCAGTGCCAAAGGTGTAATGGCACATGGGAAATAATTACCATTTGACGACATGGTAGATCGACGAGAGACCGCTCGTGAGTATGTAACTATCATAACAATGCATGAATGGTTGATTTCACGGGTTATTGAAATGGTTGGGAATGCCAAAATGGGATGTTTGTGAAACGGTTTGGAAAAATGTCTGGTTAATTTTTTAGAAAAATAACGTTTTGGAAAATCCGGTTTAAATTGCACTTTGATGCTTTCAAGCATGGATGGTTTTGGAAAACTACTTTATATTTAGTTATAAACAACTTTGGTGAAATTTTTTTATATAAATGTGAATAACTATTCTATCCTAGTGGCATGAGTAGGGAAGTAATTGGGGAAAACCCACTGAGTGTTATAATCACCCCTTCATAGGAACTTTGGTACTTTTTCATATGTTGTATTTCGAGATACAAGTTAAGGTAAAACATCTCATTACTATTGGCTTGTGGTGATGTTTGGGAGATGTTGTGGAGCTTGGAGCTTGTGAACCACTGAGTCGTGGTGTATTTTGGGAGTCTTGTGTTGTCCTCCTTCTACTGTGTACTTTGATGTTCGGTTTGGTCTTCCATTATTGTGTACTCTGATGTGGTTTAATATAAATGATGTTTTTGTTTGGTCATTCATTTGTTCATGCATCATATAGTGAATGGTTAATGGATGGGTTGATTTCATAAAGGGTAAATCGTCCCCAACTTCTCTTTGAAACCCGTTGGCATTTATATCCAACCTTTGGCATCTTGGGGATGTCGCCTGAGGCCATGTCATGACTCGTTGCCCTATCAAGCCAATGAGAATTGGCGGGTCATTACAAATGGTATCAGCTGGTTCAGGCCTTCCCAAACAAGTGGTCATCGATGTTCTTGGACTTGGAGATAAAATTCCTTCTTGTATATTCCTTGGGTGGTCATCTTAGATATGTGTTGGATTTTCAGAAGAGGAAATGTATAGAATAAAAGGATGTGGCTAACCCGTTTATGCTGAACATCATGTTACCAGGGTGTTGGGTACATAAGTGTTTTGGATACATTTCTAGAATGTTGGAAAACTCATTATTGTGGGTTTATCCAATTAAAGGAGCATGACATGAATTGTAGAGGAATGAATTCCCACAAGGATTACATATCTCATGGTGAAGAATGAGTTATGATTTTATACAAAGATATAAATCTTTTAAAAATGTATAATTTATTTTCAATTAAAAAAAATTGAAAATAGGTTATTAGGTGTACATTGAAAATGGATTGATATTCAAAAAGTATGTTGATTGATTTCAAAAATGGTTGATCATGGAAAAAGGTTGTTTGAGAACAATGTTGTGATAGTTAATGTGATAGAATTTGACATGCTAAGCCAACAGTTTCTAGAGAGTGAGATTGACAGATTTTGTTGTTGGTATATGAAATGAAACTCGGTAGGTGTTGTCGAACCCAAACCGAAGAATCTACGAAGAATGTGGTTTCCCCTGAACCGCGTGTGAACCAAGAGAGACTTCAGGGTATTGTCCATGATCTTCAAGCTATGGATACGAGGAACCAGAGGAATGAGCCTTGACATATGGATCATACCATCCAGATAATGAAGCAGAATCCACCGAACATTAGGGGTGATGCTAGACCGGAGAAGATGGAGGTGTGGCTAAGCATGACGAATCGTATAATCGATTTCATCAGCACACCAGTGGAGTTGAATGTAATGCTAGTGACATGTATGCTCGAGGATCTTGCACGTCAAGGGTGGGATTTAGCGGTGCATGCTAAATTGGATGAAGGACTTACATTGGAGGATTTTGAAGAATTGTTTAACAAACAATTCTATCCTCACACATTCAAGATCCAGAAAATGGAAAACTTCTCAGCTTGAAAAAAGAGGTACTCTCTATCATAGAGTATGCGGCTAAGTTAAGGAATTTTTTCCATTTGGCAATAGATATTGCGGAAAGTGCTTCTTTGAAGGCACGCATATTCGAATCCGGGTTAAGGAAGGAGATTCGATCGAAGATTGTGGTGCACTATATTACAGATTATACAAAGACAGTGAACAGAGCAATGATTGATGAACGTGATATCTCAGGATCGATAAGAGGAGGCATGATGATACAGATGGGAACGGGTGGGAAATCCAATGTGGGAAAAATGATGAAGAGGGACACCTACTTCCATAGTGGATATGCGAATCATAACTAGACGGTGGGATCATTCAACCTTCATCCACGACCCCAGAGCAAAGAAGGTTTCTTTCAATGTGGTGTGATTGATCACATTAAATGAGAATGTACAACACCACCAAGATCATTCCACAATTGCTACAAGATAGGACATCTTCACTGATTTTGTCGCAATACTCCATTGTTAGGTATTCAGGACACTTTCCAGGTGTCGCAAGCAACGTATGCTTCGATAGGATGAGGACAACAGAATTAGTCTTGACAACATAATAGTTCTATCCATGGTGATCCACAAAATACCATGACTCCTCAAGAAGTTCAATCTAAACAAGGTAATAAGGAGCAATGTGCAGCAACAAAACAATTGTATGAAGCCGAGCATATGATGGTAGATGACCAGTCTGGACTGTCTATAGTGAGAGGTACGATTTTGTTGAATTCTACCCTCATGTAAGTGTTGTTCGATACTACTTCATCACATTCCTTTCTTTGTTCACATATTTTTGGTTTTCTATGATTAAAATTGGACATGGTTCCTTCTATCTTGAAACTCCAAACACCTCTTGGTGAAAGAGAATGTCTAGACTTTGTTTGTAGAGCATGTTCTATAACTGTTGATGGAGCTGAGATGAAATGGAACTTATCTATGTTGAATATACATGTCTATGATATAATCATGGGTATGGAATGGTTGATAATATTTAAGGATCACATTGACTGTTATAGGAGTACAATTAGTTTCACGACCGAGGACGACATCGACCATCTCCTTACAAGAGAGAGAATGGTAAAGAAGGGTGTAAAGATATTGTTGGAACCAATGATTGGAACAATATCTTAACAATTGGAAGTGTTGACTTCGTCATCATTGGAATAGAGTGAGGAAAATAGTTTTCAAGCTGTGGTGAATCAATTTCCTGATGTTATTCCTGAAAACTGCTCAGTATTACAACATGTAAGAGAAGTGGAGTTTACGATTGATATCCTTCCAAGGACTAGTCCCATATCAATTACATCTTATAGGATGGCACCAACAGAGTTAAAGGAATTGAAAATGCAGTTAGAGGATCTTGAAATCAAGGTTATAATTAGGCCAAGCATGTCTCTGTAGGAAGCACCAGTTTTGTTAGTATAGAAAGAGGATCGAACTCTTCGACTATGTGATGATTATCATAAACTTAACCAAGTTATGATAAATAATAGATATCCAATTCCACGCATTGATGACCTATTTGAACAATTAAGGGGAGCTCAGTGGTTCTCTAAGATTGACTTCGGATCATGATATCACCAATTGCGAGTTCTGAAAGGGGATATTCCAAATAAAGATTTCAGAAGTAGATATGGACACTACGAATATGTAGTCATGACTTTTGGTCTTACGAATGCACCAACGTTTTTTATGGATTTTATGAATCATATATTTCAGCAATTTCTGGATTCTGTTGTTGATGTTTCTTTGGATGATATATTGGTGTATTAAAGAACAACGGCTAAACATGAGAAACACTTGGTGATAGTGTTGGAAGTCTTGCGAGACCATCAGTTGTATATAAAATTATCAAAGTGTGTTTTTTGGATACCATAGGTACATTTTCAAGGACAATTGTTTTCCGAGAAAAGAATTTTAGTGGATCCAGAAAAGATAGAAGCTGTTCTTTCTTGGCAACCGCTGAAGAATGTATTTGAAATAAGAAGTTTTCTTGGTCTAGTTGGTTATTACCGATGGGTTGTCTATGACTTCTCATGACTAGATTCTCCTATTGAAGCATTGAAAATGAAGAATAGTGAATTTAAATGGTTTGAAGAATGTCAGATATCATTTCAAGAGTTGAAAGTTCACCTTACATGAGAACCTATCATAATCATTCCAGAATCAGCGCAAGGGTACATGGTGTATTGTGATGCTTCTGGAATATGTTTGGGTTGTTTTCTCATGAATGGTGACAATGTGGTTTCTTATGGCTCAAGTAAATTGAGGGTGCATTAGAAAAATTACCGAACACATGATTATGAGTTATCTACAGTCGTCCATGCTTTGAATACATGGAGACATTATCTCTTTGGTGAGAAATTTATTGTGTTTACGGATCACAAAATCATGAAACAGATTTTCTAACAGCGAGACTTGAATCTGGTGAAGATGAGATGGATGTAGTATCTTCGAATGTTCGACTTTGACTTAATTTATACACAGGTTAAGGCCAATTCGGTGGCTGATGCATTAAGATGGAATTCACATGCTCAGTTGAAAAAGGATGTTTCAGATGAATGGTAGTTGATATCGGTCATAACCGACATGCATGTGGAATGTGAAGACCGAGGAGATGTTGAAGTATTCTGTTCATCTATGCTTGTTCCTGACATGGTCAAAGTGGTCAATGAGGAAAAAATATTTGATGCGGAATGTCTGGTACTATGGTCAAAACTCAATTGTGGGGATACCATTGATGGCTGGAAACTGGAAGCAGGTTCAGTTTTGTGTCTTAGAGATCGGATGGTTGTACCAATGGTTTTTCAGGAACAACTCCATCATTCTTACTACCATTCATTATTTGATGTACATCCTCGTACACAAAAGATGTATAGGCACTAAAGGAAAATTTTTGGTGGAGAGGAATGAAAAGGAAGGTGGATGAGTTCATCTCATGATTCTTAACTTGTCAGGAGATTAAAGAAGATCATCAGAGACCAGTTTGTATGTTACAATCATTACCTATCCCAGTGTGGAAATGGGTTTAGATAACAATAAATTTTGTTACAGGTATTCCATGAATGGTCCGGAAACACGATGCCATTTGGGTGATAGTGTATCTCCTAACAAAGGTGGCCCATTTCATCCCTATTCGTGAAACCCATATGGTGGAAGAAATTTCAAAAATCTATATTTGAGAAGTGGTAAAGAGGCATAGTGTTCCAGTGTCTATAGTCTCAGATTGGGATCCGAGGGTCACATCTCATTTCTAGAAATCCTTACAACAATCCTTTGGGACTCAGTTGACTATGAGTACAGCGTATCATCCCCAGATGGATGGACAATTGTGAAAGGACAATAAAAATGTTGGAAGACATGTTGCGGGCTTGTGTAATTGATTTTGGTGGCTCATCAGAGGATCATATACCCTTAGTGGATTTATCATACAATAACATTTATCAGGCCTCGATACACATGGCTCCTTTTGAAGCATTGTATTGGAGTCCTTGTTGTTCTCCAGTATGCTGGGTGGAAATAGATGAAACATCACAAGTAGGGTCGAGCCTTGTCCAATAAACAACAGAGAAGAATCAGTTGATTAGAAAGAGTTTGGAGACAGCTCAGAGTCATCAGAAATATTATGCAAATCACCGTAGAAAACCATTAGTGTTCTCTATGAGTGATCGTGTCTTCTTGAGGATCTCTCCAATACTTGGAAATCATCATTTTGGGAAACAGGGAAAATTATCTCCTAGAAATATATGCCCATTTAAGTTACTGGAATGGGTTAAAGAGGTGGAAAATAGGTTGTCATCACCACCATGGTTCAGTTTGGTGCACAATGTGTTCCATGTATCTCAAATAAAGAAGTATCATCCCGATCCTGACCAGGTGATCAGATGGGATCACGTCGACCTTGAGCCAGATGCTTCTTTGGTACATATCCCAGTGAATTTTTTTGATATGTAGGATAAAGTCCTTCGTTAGAAAACCATCGGTCTAGTGGGGGGTTTTTAGCAACATGGTCAAATTCAGGAAGAGACATGGTAACGCAAGAACTAAATGAGAGAGAAGTGGCCAGAACTCTTTCAAACAAGCATTTATTTTCTAATTTCTGGGGACGAAAAGGCCAATGGTGGGGAGAATGTAGTACCCACAGTTTCTGGTATATAACCCTTTATTGATTCTTCTCATGGTTTTAATTTTAAGGGTGTTGAATGGGAGAGTCAAGAGAACATGGAATGATATTTTGAGGCAAAGGCAAAGTCGCACGGGAGGCACATGATTTGTCTAAACTGTGCGGCCAAACCTTGTGTGGTTGTCTGAGGAGGCAGTGGCTTCCACACGGTCGTCACATGGTTTGTCTAACCATGCTGCTGAACCGTGTGAGAAGTGGTGGCCGAGTTAGTATCCAATGCATGGTTAGCATACATTTTTTCAAACCGTGCGGGCTAACCATGCGATCACATAAAATTAGATCCTTAAATTGTTGATCTAACTCGTTTTTTCACTAATTGCCTCATTAAAGCTCCTAAGTGTCCCTAACTCGGGATTTTGGTTCTCCTACGGTCAGAGAGGTTTCTCCCATCATTCTAGAGGTGATCCGAAGGATTCTCGTGGCGAATCGAAGGTGGATTCTTGAGGTATGTGATCATTTTCCTTCGTCCATGAATGGTTTCTGAGATCTACATAGATCTACATCTCAACTTCTCTTGGTTCCTAATATCTATGCCCGTTATGGGTAGATCATAGAGTTTGGATGCAAAATATGACGATATTTGTTCTTGGTTATGTTAGGATAAGAGATCTAAGGAGGATTCGTGGAGATTTGACCCGGTGTTCTTGAGTATTCTTCGTACATTGCATGGTTTCACATTTTTTTGAGGTCGGTGGCTTCACTATTGACTCCTCTTGTTTGGATTTTTTGGATTAGTTTCAAATTGGCATGGTTGAATGATATTGATTGTGCAAAGAATGGATTAAATCATATTTAGTGATGATTTATGGTTTTGATGAAATTGTGAAATCATTGTGAATTATTGTGAAAAGTGATTTGGCTTCTTGAATTTAAAATGTTGATTTCAAATTATGGATTTCATTGAATGGTAAATGGTTTGATAAAAGATGGGTTTTCAATAAAAAAGGTTTTTTTATTGAAATGTCTTAGTATTGAAATGGCTTGATTAAATTGTTTCATTATTTGGTTTTCAATAATAGTATGGTTTTATTCAAATGGTTTGAAATGGTTGAACACACGTGGTTTTGATGAAAATGGTTTTCTATAAAAGGTATTTTATTGAAAGGTTGATTTTGGGATGATTGTTGGGAATGTCTGGTGTGAGTTCATATTGCATGTATGGGGATTGGTTGAAATATGACCTTGTTCTCAGTGCCAAACGTTTAATGGCATGTGGTAACTATATGTATAAGGCTTGGTTGAAATATGAACTTGTGCTTGGTGCCAAAGGTGTAACGGCACACGGGAAATAATTACCATTTTATGACTTGGTCGATTGACGAGAGACCGCTCATGAGTATGGAACTATCATAACGATGCACGCATGGTTGATTTCACGGGTTTGTGAAATGGTTGTGAATGGAAACACGAGATGTTTTTAAAATGATTTGTAAACTTTTCGGGTTATTTATCTAGAAAAATAACATGTTGTAAAAGCTGGTTTAACTTGCACCTCGATTCTTTCAAGCATGGATAGTTTTGGAAAACTAGTTTATATTTAGTTATAAACTGCTTTGATGAAAATGATTTAAATAAAATGATTTATATAAATTTGGTTAACACTTCTATCCTAGTGGCATGAGTAGGGAAGTAATTTGGGAAAACCTACTGAGTTTTATACTCTCCCATGCTTTGACACTTTGGTGCTTTTCCAGATGTTGTATTCCGAGACATAGGTAATGGTAAAACATCTTATTACTAGAGGATTGTGGTGATGTTTGGTAGGTGTTTTGGAGTTTGGATCTTGTGGACCACTGAGTCATGGTGTATTTTCAGAGTCTTGTGTTTTCCTCTTTCTGCTGTGTACTTTGATTTTCGGTTTGGTCTTCCACTGTTGTGTACTCTAATGTGGTTTAATATAAATTAAGTTGTTGTTTGGACTTTAATTTTTTCAAGCATTATATACTGAATGGTTAGTGGATGGGTTGATTTCTTAAAAGGTAAATCATCCCCCACTATTAATTGAAACCCTTCGGCATTTATTTCCATCCTTTTGCGTCTTGGGAATGTCGCTTGAGGCCATGTAATGACTTATTGCACTCTCAATTCAATGAGAATTGGTGGGTCATTACATAATTTTTTTTAATTTCATAAGCATAAATTTATATATTACAACTATATTTTACTTTAAAATATTAATAACTATTATATTATAAATCAAGGGTGAATAATATTATCATTTTGATGTTTGTACTCCTAAATGTATTCATTTTTCTATTATACATCAACAAAATTATATTCTAATTAATGTTATTCTTTCGTGTTGTTACTAAATTTTTTAAAAATAATTTAATTAAATTATCCTTTTTATTCATTTTAATCTAAAATTATTATTAATATATCAAACAGTAAGAGTTTTACATTACGAAAAAATCATCAGATATAATAGAACCTGTTAGGTTATAGTGATTAATTATCAGACATTAGATATGTTTAGAAATTAAAAAGTCACATGAAATCGCCTATAAAAAGGGTCCCCCTCATGTTGGACATTATATTTCTCATATATTCCTTATGAAATAATGATTCCCATAAATCCTAATGTGTTATTTCATTCATCATGTCTTCATATTTTGTATCTAGTCCAATTATGATAGATATATTGATTGATTTCAACAAAAGGTTTATATTCCATGAATGGTTTTTTATAGCTCCATTTATTAAAAAAAATTCATCATTGAGAAGAATGATAGAGTTTTAGTGATGGGAATCCATATGTATTGAATAGTAATACCCTAATTATGACTTGATTTGTTTGTATTTGATGAGATATTTTTATAACATTTTTCTTTCTTTAGAAAACCTGGGAATGAAATGTTTTAATTTTTTATTCTATGGGAAATATTATAAGATGAATCCCATAGGTTCCACTAGTATTAATGGTACATCACATGGGGGTGATTTTTTCCAATCTCACAAGTTACCAAATTCAAAATGAAATTTTGTAAGAGAATGAAATGAGATGTATTTATTTTGAATGCACTAGACAAGGATCCATAAGAGGCATGTCACATAATTTTTGATATTAGTGTATTTCAATAAAGGTCTATCTAATTCGTTGAAAGGGTGATAGAGATACTAAAAATGTATCTGATATATTCATTTTGGAATACCTAATCATCCTAATGGAGATTAATAATGATATATTTATTCTTTTTATTATCAAGAATATGAAGTCCAATTCCATTTCATCCTAGATTATTACATTTCCTAGATTGATTAATAAGATGATTGAAAATATAATGAGTAATTTCAATATTTCATTCCATTGTAAACCCATGAATAAAATTATAATTATTAACAGTGAACATACATTCAAAAGAATGTTGAATGTATTTAATTTGCAATAATTGTTTTTTTCAATAGTGCGCATGAATATACCTCAGAGACATAACCTTATACAAAAACACTGAAAAGCGATAGTGTGAAAAGAATAAAAAGTCAAATTCTCTTCTTGAATAGAAATAGATGATGAAAAATAAATTATATGATATAAATACATATGATTGAAAAAACCAGAAATCTAAAAGGAAATATGGGGACCCATAGTTCTAAATCAACCTAAAATAAGTTTTAGATATATAAATTAAATGTGCATATGTTTTATAAAATGAGAGAAAATAAAAGAAAAAAAATATTCTTTCATCCGCAAAGTTCATTCATTAATTCCTAAAAATAGTTGAGGATGAATCTATGAATTTTTTTTACATCATGGAACTGATTTGGAATATCAAGAATTATAAATTGACCATATCGATGTTTTTGTATCTGTTTATAAGGGATATGTAATTAGTTTTAATAAGGAATCAATTATAGTGGGTATAGATGACATAAGATCCGATTCAAATCCTCAGAAGCTACTAAAGGAAGTTACTATTTAATTTCAAGAATAATACATTTGATCCAAAGAAATATTAATTTTTCAGGAAGAATTTGATGTATGAAAATAATGAGAATATATAGAATAATTAAAAGCATGCGATAATGATGAAGATATTGTATCCATGGGGAATGGTAATTAAGTGAAAATAGAAACATATGAAATGGATAAGGTAGAAAAATTCAACATGATATATGTAAGGACTACTCATTCTTCATCAATGAAATTATCTTTACTGAGAAATACCTGTGATAAATCAATTATCTTTGAAAAAAATAAGCCTTCATTATTTTGGGAAATTGAATCTAATAAAAGAGGAATGATTAAAATATTACAAAAATGCATGGAAAATATAAAAAAAATTAGTCGAAGAAGTTGAAAATTTTATGGGGAATATAAATCAAATCCAAATAAATGAATAAATAATGATGTAGATGAAGAGATCAGGACTATAAAAAGAATGATTCAATCAAAATTAGAATCTTTGAATTCAATAAGTGATCATGATCCTGATTGTAATTGTAATATTTTATATATAATGGATAATAAAATTCCACAATTTCCAATGTTGGAAAATATATTGATTTTTTTGTTATAAACAAATAAAAATATTTTTATTTATTGAATTATTTAAATGATAGGAATATATTGTTAGAATCATATTTAATGTGACTGAGGAAAATAATAAATCTCACTGAGATAGTTGTAATAATGTTTCAAACTGGTATTCATGTATTCATAATGACATCATTATTCATAATAATAATAATAATAAGTATAAAAATATTGAATGAAACCGGTGTTTAAATTAATTATATAGAAATGGATTTCGATAATAGGGTTATGTTTCTTGAAACATTCAGAATCCCATCAAAGATTAATAATTAATAAATAAAATATTAATAAGAACTCGTGATATTTTTTCTGAGAGATATTTCAAGATTCAATGTCTAAAAATTTTACATTATCACATAGATGAATTGCAGTTATGTTTTCTCATAGTTAATCAAATCCAAAGATGATCAAAATATTCTTTTCCTATAAAAGATTCCATCGAATGATTGATAGAAAATAGAGAAAGGAAAATTTATTCGAATCTAATAAGAATGGATTTTTTATATTAAAATGAAAAATATGTCTTAAGAGAAGATACAAGAAAGAGATGATGAATATTGAAACTATTTTAATAAGATGAAGTCAATTGATATTACTTTAATTATGACGAATAATGGATTTTTAAATAATAATTTTGTGTTTTGGTTTTTTGGAATTTCAATGAAAGAGTTTTCATCAATAAATAATTTAGAATATCATCCACTTATATTAGTTTTATTTTCATTAATTTATTTTATATGATCATGTCCAATATTATTATGTTATTTATTGTATTTTTTGTAAAATTTTAGGTATTATAAGACTCAACCTCTGTCCTTTTTCTAAATATAAAATATGGATAAATTTAAACAAAGGGGGAGATGATTTATGAAACGGGGAGGAATTTTTAGTGTTAGGGAGATGATCTATTAATGGAAAAGGAGAACATTTAATGATGAGAATACGATCCATATTGGATTTTTTATCCTATGGATGAGTTAGTCTTATTAATATATTATATTCTAATGAGTTGTAGAATTATAAAGAGATATGTACTTTTTTTAAATATGATTTATTATTAATAAATACATGCTCATATTTTTTCAATGTTATTCTCTATTTATGTCCAACATTTTGTGCTTTCCAAAAAAGGGGGCTATGTTTGTTTCAAAAGATTCATTATGATGCTTACATTCCCTATGTTTAGGAAATAAAAAACTCTTTTAAATACATAAATACAATATTTTTATGTAAAATGTATTTTAAGAATGTTTATATATTAAACATATGTGTTTTACCACATATAGATTTAGTTTTAAAGTGTACAAGAATATAAAAATACAATATTAATTAAAATAATGGTTTGGAGCGAACACCGAATAATGATTCGATTTAGTTATCAATTCTGAATTAAATAAGATTCATATTAATTTTTTAAAAAAATCATGTTTATAGTCGAACATGACATTAAAATAGATAACGTTGAAATCATACTCATTCCGACAATCATATTGAAATCAAGTTAGGAAATCCATTGGATTGACTAAAAGGATAAAATATCAATACAAAAAGACATATTCTATTGAAATATAATACCTTATTCACTATAAAATTTTATAAATGATGATGTCAGTTATTCTATTACAATAAAACCATGGGTGTTCCATGTGTCCATTTCCTTCCATTAATCCAGGAGAAAATATGACCATTAGAGATCAAGAGGACTATTGGAAGGATTTATTTTAAACATTATATCATTTTAAGAGTAATCAATATGATGTAGACTCTCGTAGAGACAGTCTACTAATTTTTCTAATGTGTGGGTGCTCTGAATTTTACTAGTGTAAACTACCTATTTCATGTATGTATAATCTTTTTGAGTTTTAAATTACTTTGTGTGTCTGATTTTGTGATTTTGATATAGGGATTATGAGGATAGAAAGACTAAGGGGATGATCATATTATTGATGAATGGATTTAATGGATCAAAAGATAAAATGATCACCATACCAATGGTTGTTGAGGATAGACAGATAGAGGAATATGGCCATCTTATTGAGGGATTCTGTGGATATCAATATAGAATTATCATCATATCGATTTATTAGCCTATTAATGGTAAGAAATAATTTATTATAATTATACAAAAAGAGAATTTAATCATATTTCATTTCATAATCATTATGTTGGGTGAAATTAATTTTATTCATTTTTTGGTTTTGTTATATATCATTTTATTTCTTCTAAAATTATATTTTTGGGTGAATTATTTTTATATTCAATTTTCAATTTTTATTCTATTTATTTTAATATAATTATTTATGATAAAATTGTTTAATATTGTATTACATTTTATATATGTTATAACTGAAAATACGATTCATTACACTTTAGTATAAAATCATTATTTTTGTAATACTCTGATTTATCATATCCATTGGGATTATGATACTTATTTTTATTTGACTTAATCATCATGTAATATGTATATGATTAAATTTTAATTACAACCTATGAAATAAATTTACGAATTTACATGATTTTGATTATTTTTTATCCATCCAAATGGCCAAGTCTGGTAACATTTTAAATACTTAAGAGGTATTTGAAATTTTATTAGTTTAATACTATTAAACTATGATTCCATTAATGTTAAAATTGATTGTTTTTAAACAAAAAAACCCCATACCCCATTATTTAACCATATTCATATACATTTTTATCTATAAAATATGTGGTATGTTAGCTTGTTAGGCCTTTAAATACATTTATGGATGAGTGTTTTTGAATGATTCAATTGAAATTTGTGTTGTAGATATCCCTATAGATGTTGGTAGGTTTCTAAATATTTCCTCACGGAGGCCATGATCAAACCCCCTTGACATGATGTTATGTTCAGGATAAATATTTAGCCTTGTGCTTATTCTATTTCCATGTATCCCAGTCATATTAATCATTATTATTTGTTGGAGATGGGGAATCAAATTGATGATCTGATGGGTACAAATTTTTTAGATTATAGGGTCTCCTCGTGGTGTGATTCAGTGTTGTACTCCTAGGAGGCTGATGGTAGTATGAGGACGTACATATATTATTAGAGGATGGATTAGGTTATGGTAAAAAATGTGTACCATATTTGGAGTATGAAATATATTTTTGACCATCTAAGAGGGGATATTTGGTATTGTAAGATCAATCATTAGTCAGGATATCACTTACATGGGGCGCTGAAGGGTGATATTTTGATGATTCATTTAGATTGAGGTATAGGCACTTTGAAATTTTTGACATGCATTTCAGTGTTATAAATTCACCTACTATGTTAATGGGGTTTATAAAATCCATGTTAAATAATATCCTATATGTGTTCATGATCATGCTCATCATTGATATCATTGTCTACAGAATGTTATAAGAGGATCATGGTTGTCATCTATGAGTGATTTTATAAGACATTCTAAAACATTATCTTCAAGGGAAATGTTCCATGTCTAATTTCTATACACTACATGTGTGTTTCATATTGAATTTGGATTGTGATAAGTGTATATAAGGGGATTTATTAATAATAAAAAATTGGTCGTGTGTGCGGTACCCATGAATATAGATTAAGTTCACAATTTTCTTGAAATCAAATGTTACTATATTATAGTTTTCTGATTACTATTTATTTTTACCCCCATTGATATCATTGAACATGAGATAATTGAAATTATTTGGATATATAAATTTTATTTAGTTTTCAATTACAAAATGTGGTTGTTGTTTATTGATCTTGTATGTCTATTGAATAATGAGGGTTTGTTTTTTGAGATGTTTTTGATGATTCAAATATGGTATTTTTAAGAATTTTATTTCAATAGTGGAATGTTATCTCATATGTATATCAATAGTTGAATCCTAATGAGAAAAGCTATACCCCCATGTGATCTGGATTTACCACTGGTTGTGATTACAATGAAGTTGTGAATGCATTACCACATTGTGGAGTTCTTTTTGGTCTTAACGGATCACAATAGCTTGAGTTATATATTTTCTTAGTGTGATGGGAATTTATTTTCAAAACAGATAATGTATTTTATACTATAGAATACTTTTCTTATATTTTAAACTTGAGGAAATGTTAATTCTCTAGCTAATTATATGAGAATAACATCGCGGAAGGATGTAGTTCGAGTGTATGGGGATTCATGGAGAGAAATGGTGGAATTAAAATCCATTCCAATAGATCCATAGATTGGATGATGGAATTGTATATTTATTTTCATATTATGGTGAAATATTCTATATTATGAAATATAGATGAGACTTATTAGTGAGGCATAGAGGATGAGGTGATGAACGATTGTATTGACCAATGTTATTCATTAGATTGATGGTTCGAGGATGGGAGGAAACATATGTTTTTTAGTGGAGTTTGTTTATTCTAGGTGTTATTTCAAATAATTTCCATTGAGAGTTTCATGGCTCAAAATATTCAGTAGAACTGTGATATTTCTAATTTATTTTGTATTTATGATATTTTTTTGGTCGACTTGGATAGAATGGGTAGGGGGGATTTTATCAAATTTTTTCTACATTACTAACAGTTAAATGATGAAAATCATTTTTCTAGTGGTTTGATGTAGTTATTAATAAAATGAAGAGGAAATGGGATGAAATATCATTATAATCAATCATAGGTCCACCACAATATCATGTATATCATGATTTAATTTGGATAATTGAAAATATATTAATGAAATCAATAGAATTATTAGAGTTCATAGAGTCCAACTGATTAGTTTTTTTGGAAGAGGTTTATGTGGATAAGGTGGCATGATTTTAGTGTGTTATTAATTTCATTATCACGTATGTAGGTCTATTGATTCCTCAAAACAATACAGGGGAAAATAGAATTCATTTAAAAATCATTTATGCCTCATCACTACATTCCACCCCCAGACGACAGCAGATAGAGTAGAGCATCTAGATATTAGTGGATATATTTTGGGAATGGGTCATGGGAATTGGTGGATCCATGATATAAATACCTCTTTTTTTATTTTTCATACAACAACTTCTGCCATCATCCATTTGTATGGCTACATTTGATGCTTTGTATGAGTGACCATATCCTTATCAATATTTCGAGATGAATCTTATGGAGGATTCTATTCTAGGAACTGATTGGTTTCAATGCATGACATAAAAGGATAATCTTTTACCAATATGTAAAAATAATAAAAGGAATGAATGAAGCCTTATACTGATGGAAGGAGGAGTACCATGATGTACGATGTTGGGAACCACGTGTTCTTGAAGTTATCCCCTTCATGTAGGAAGATGGGGGTTTTCATAGAGATAAGATTCACCCATTTTTTCCATTTGTGCTGTTAACATTAGATGGAGAGTTGTATTTTTTGTTTGTTTTTCCAATACATCTAAAGAGAAAACATGACATAATCAATGTAATCCAGCATCGTCAGTAACTTCTTGATGAAAACAATGTCATTGACTGTAGATATTTTTATATCCGAGATGTTGTGATATCCATGTAATGATTGGTATAGATGAATATTCTCTGGCATAGTGGACTAGGGAAAAGTACTTGGGAGAAATTAATAATCATTTATTCTTAGTAATTAGTGGTTTTTGGGATTTTATTACCTCTTTTCTATTTGATATGGTTTTTGAATGTGTCTTTTTTATGAGATTTTATTTTTTTTATCATAGAGGTATGATTTTTATATCCATATGGCACATGAAAAATGGTAGGCCATGTTCTTTGTTGATACTAATTATACAAAACTGTTATTAAACCCATGTATGTGATTTAGGGCCTCCCAGAACGGATGATATCATTACACGGATAACGAAATGATATGAATTTATGTTTCAAGTAGTGTGGTTGATTAGTAGTTGAGGTTGTAAATTTGTGATAAGAGGAGGTGTATGGTTCATGGTATGTGTCTATGAATTTGAATTGATTTATTTTCATTTTGTTAGTAGTGGTTTTCTTGATTCATTTTTTGTGGTATGGAAATGTCCCCTAGAGATAACTCATAGGGTGGTTGTTCATACCCCATTAATTTTAGGATTGGTTTGGGATTATTGAGGGTGAGAATCATTTGAGAGGAGTATAACGTTATAGCATTGGAATGATTGGCCCATTAAATTTCCATTTTTAGTGGATTTATGGGTTCATGTGTTGTTTTAGGATATTTCATTTGATGATGATGTAGCTGGAGATATGAAAAATGATTTTCAAATCGAATGAAGATTAAAAAATATGAAAAGATGGTTCATGGATTATTTAACCAGTTAGGTCACGGTATGCATATTATTGTGTATTATCGCAGGAATAAATTATATTATGTGAACTATAAATTCAGGATGTGTAATAAATTATGGATGAAGAAATAGGTTTTCTAGAGAAAGATGAAATTTTAATGAGACCCACCATTACATACAGTGTTAATTTTACATTATGTTAAAAATGGTTAGTTTCAATTATTTATAATATTTTATAAGAATAGTAACTCCATTCAGAAAAACCTTCATACCTTTCATTTTGTGGAAATATCTATGAAACAATAATGTATATTCTAGCCCAATTTATCCATCATTGATCTATTAATTCTTTTTGATCCCCATTGGAAATTTTTGGCATGCTCTTCTCAATTATATCTAGTTTTATCGTGATCATATTTTTGGAACATGTTGTGAGAGTATAGTTTTAAATTAGGGCATGAGTTGGGATGTATTTTAATGATCCTTGGAGTACTGTAGGTTGATCTATGGTTTCACAAGTTTGGTTGTGGTTTATGATCATTTATTCTTCACCCAGTTTTTCACAGTTACTTTTCAATGAATGTTTAATCTATGGAATACCTCATCTATCTAAATTATGCATCAATTTGCTTGTTTTTAGTCCTTTTTCATCAATTGGTTATGGTATTATAGTAGAATTAATGATAAATAGTTGATAATATTTATTGGACAGAAAAGTGGGAATTATTCACATTATTTAAAAATAATGATATGGTTGTTCTAATTAATTTACGGGGCTTCTTGTGCCACTAAATAATATGGTAATAATGGGATTCTTTATCATTGGATAATTTTGGGTCTGTGTGATGAATACAATAATATTTTTTGTGATATCATTATCAAAAGGAAATTGGATAACAACCTATATTCTGTTAATAAAATTTTCTCTCATAGGTTTATATATTGTGTGACAACTCCACTAAAATAAATTTAAATTTTATTATAACATTATTTTTAAATATGATAAATGTAATTTTATGTGTTGTTATTTTCCCCATGTTTTTGAGGAGGTGATGTGTGATTCTGATGATATGTGGGTTAAAGGGTGGGACAAGGTTTTGTTTTTGGGATGCAAGGTGGTTCTTTGTTGGCCATGCATTTTGAGTGCGGAGGTGGTGGTGTTCGGTCTTGTTTTTAGGGTGGAATAATTGTGCTTATTTTTCCATTATTTTTGAGTTAACATTGCCATGTTTTTATGTCTTTATTTAGGGGTGGTGGGGTGAATGGAACAATGAGGATTGATGGATACCTAAATCATTGATCAAAAACACTCTTCTAGGTTAGTAGATAAGAAATGTATGTGGTGGTCATAGGTCTATCATTGAACTAGGTGATGTATGATGTCTTTTAGGGATTTTGTGCTATAATAGTATTTTTGGGTGGTTGATGAGTTTTTTTCGATAGATATGAAATATTATCATCTTTATGGGAGCATGAGTATGTGTTTTAAAGATACATATAATGTAACTACGATTTTGGGTGGGATATAGATTTTTGATTTCATGGTAAAAGTATAGAATAAAAATTATTTTATACAATTTCTTGATACTATACTAATCTATATAGGGATGTGATGTGATGTACTCTGTGTATACCAGTTTTGACATATGTTACCATTAAATAGTGTAGTAGACTAGATGTCAATGGGTTGTTGTCAAATTACCATGATATGGGGATGTATTATATGTGTTTGAAAAGAGATTGGAGGTGTAGGATGTAAAATTTATGGGTGAGAGAAAACAATCCATTGGAATGAAATTCAATCAAATCATTACTAATATTCTTGTTTTTATGATACAATAAATTTCTAGTATTATTTGGTGAGCATAACCCAGTGAAGTTGGGATAAATAGCTAACCTTTTTAGGAGTTATTATATATACTATTTACTCATATGTGAATAATCATGCTTCTATAAAATGTGAAGGAATAACATTTTTTCGTACTCAGTATACATTTATTCTCACCATAAATATAACACCCCGACCCTAGATACCCAGAGTCGGTGCATTATTACATACCATTGGCATGATCACAAAGGATCATTTGTTGAAAGAACGATTAGTTTAGTAGTCTTGGAAACACTAGATATATTCATAAGTCTTACATTACATCATAATGTAAAAAAAAACTAAAACAACATCTTGTCTTCATATCCCCTCATACTATCCTTGCTGGTCATTCATAAATTACTTCTTCTCATCCTAGGAAAAATAAAACACTGAAAGGGGTGAGCTCAGATGTTCAGTAAGGATAACAATATCGCAGAAGCTTTCATAGATAATCATAAACACTTAAAGTAATTTATAACTAAAACAAAAGCCTTTTAAACATGAACTTTAGCATAATATGGAAAATATAAAATTAAATAATTCCATTTACTTATTCAAATGGATATTCTACTAGTCGAACAATCACATGAAATATCAATAACCACTCTCATAATGATGGAATGCATAATGCTATACTATCATAACCACATAGCCAAGACCTCGTGCGATGACAAAAAATAAGATTTTGTCAAGGCCTTGTGCCAAGACACTATTTTGACTCATGAGACCTACCGATGCATCGAGGAGCTATAGCGGGCTCCACCCGTCACTTATTAAGTCCAATGAATTTATCATATGAACATGTTCAAAATGTAACATAAACATTCTTATTAAAACTAGCATACAAAATGTCAATTCTTTATCCAAAAACCATGAATGGTATAAAAATAGCACATCCACAGTCAAATATAACTCATTCGATACAATATGGAAGATTGTATTGTATCATATTAACCTCAATCGAGAATAATGAAGGATATTGACATAAATGAAAATAATCATCAAAACTATTTGAGAGAAATATCCCCCTTTTTCTTGAAATCATTTAAAGTCACACTATTTGTCAAGAAGCTATTTAAAAATATATTTTTGAATAAATGTGTCACATACCACTTTGAATGTTTTAAAAGGAGTTTTAATTTTAAAACATAAATGTCCATATAAATAAATCCTTAAAACCATTTTTAAAACATGGACATTAATGAGCAATATTTAGAAGAATATGTCTTTAAAACATTTAAAAATGGTATTTTAGTTAGAGTTTCTAACCAAAAGAGAGACACTTGAATACAAATAATTGTGGTAATCAAAAAACTGTAATATCATGAGAATAAAGGAATTCATGATATACTATGTCAATGTACATTATATACACCACATAAATGTTATTTGGTGTATAACAACACAGAAGTATCAATGGAATATAAATTGAGATGAAATATCTCATAAAGGCCGTATCCTTAGGTTAAGGATAAATCAACAACATAGTTATGTGTGAAAAATATAAATACACTAAATATAATTGGATATTCAGTGTAAAACAATCAAAGGATATTCACACATAATATTGTAAAAACAACACCAATGAATTGGATGTTTAACTCAACAAATGGAGAATGAGTTAAAATTAGTCTTATCAAATTCATATCGATGACTTGAGAAATTATGAATGGAGTTATTATGTGTATCAAAAGTATATCCACAGAAAAGGGGATTGGAAATTATGACATAAGAAAATGAATAGTTATTCCACACATAATCTCAGAGTAAAATAATCAATGAAGTTTGCGTAAAGCCAAATAAATGGAAATTGAAATTTTGAATTCCCTTATCAATTAGGTAACATACGAAACATACACCCATGAATTAAGGATCATACAATGATTATGTAAATACACATAAATTAATGTATATTACACAATCAATACAATCACGGTCAGTACACATACACCACATGCAATAATTAATTGGTGAACAATGGAATTCCCACGAAATTAAGAGGGAGTTAAGAAACCCCTTACCTTGTAATTTTCCTTGGTTGGGGGTAGGTTAACCTCCTTTATAATGATTAAATAATTGTTATTAAATTATTCATGAATCATATACATTAATATGATATCATATATGATCTTTTAACATTCCATTGTTAATAATATCTTATAATTATCGTCATTTCAGGTGTTAATTTACTCATTTTCTATTATATGTTTTGTTACGTAAGCCATGTTTGTCATGGATAGGTTGTATCTTATTAATATCCAGAATTATATAAAGTCTTTAAACATTATTTTTAAATCATCAAATTATAATTATACTTGAATGGATATGATAGAGAATGAATCTCATCGCGTTCGTGGAGACAGTAGTCTGTACGTACGCATGAGCGACAATATCATTCTTTTGATATTAAAATAATATATAATTGGATGGTATATCATATATACAGAATCATTATCATGATATATTTATTATTTTCATGAGTTACACATCATTATGATACCCACCCAAATAATAATATATTGAATAACAATTACACCACGACGTGGAGACGGTAAGCCGTACGCACGCATGTATGGTGACATGTTATTAAAAGGGTGGATAAAATACTTAATATGGTTGTACGATATTTATAATAAAATCAAAGTATTTATAAGATACTGGAGTTATTATTTTATAATGGTAATAACAAAGAAAGAAGAAGTGGAATAAGAAAGGAACAAGAAAATGGGTGGTGAAATCATTACCTCTTTTTCGGGTTCTTCCTTTTGATTTGATCAAAAGGGCTCATTAGGTTGTCTTTCTGATCAAACTAAGGCCTCTATTTTGTAGTGAGGGAAGTTTAGAGAGTATTGGGCTGAGGTTTTCCGATCCAAAAGGCTTTGACGGTGTGATGAAATGAGAATGAGGAGTTCCCTTTTATAAGAGGGGTGAGGGGATCCTTTGGAAAAGCTAAAAATATTATTTTATAATAAATTAATATTCGGTTTCTAATGGATCTAAAGTTGATTATTCAAAATTTATGGTGGGTATAGGTCTCATAACATTAAACCAATAGAATTTAGACAGGTTTGGGTCACTATTTTAACCTTATCTTTTAGTTTTAACTCTTAGTTAATTAGTTTTACATTTACTATGTCACATTGTATTTTTATATTATATAGTTAATAAACTTACTATATACATCCAAGAGACCCCCAAGTGGTCCATTAATGATATAATTATCATGATATAAGTATCTTGGCCGATCCTTAGATTTTTAGGAATTTAATATCAATTAATAATATAATATTTGTTTTAAAAACTCTTTTATGTCAATTTTGACACTATTCAATAGTTGCTTTTTGTGAAACTCATAACAGAACTATTTCTTAGAAAAAAGTCAATTAAATCAATACTAATATGTCATATTATCCTATAAAATTAGTTTAATTCATTAAAAGTATAAAATTATATTTATTTGGGTATTTATAATATCAATTATTTTAATTTTCCACTATTATGGTAATTACTGCATCATCATTGTGTCATAAATATATTAAATTATGTAATGTCTCAAAATTATAAATAAATTATCATTATGTAGGAAATATTATTAGATTTCTAATGAATATTTACAATCGAATTTATCTTATGTATCACCCAATATTAGAAATGTTTTAGTAAATAAACATTGATTTTAACTCTTTTAACTCTTCTTTGAATTAAATAATAATAAATGTCCTAATCTAATCCAAGTGGACCTAAATGATAACATTTTATTCCTAAGGTTGTTTTTGGTAGAGATACACTTGTCCAATAGAATTAGGACATGTGTTATGGTAATATTAATATCATTTTTACCCTTAATTACCATATTTACTTTTAACCGTGGTAAATAAAAGTAAAACGTTAATATTCACAAAAAATTATTTTCATCTCATTGAACCACATTTTACTGCATGATATTAATAATTTCTCTTGGATTTTTGAAATTCCAATCACCGAAGCGGTAAAATTAAGTTTTATGAAAATATCAGTTTTTTAACTACAACTTAGTAGTTTCACTATTCACCAAAAATTGATGTTTTTCAGAACAATGGAAAAATTTCACCCTAGGATATAATTGATATTCCGAATTCAAAAATGATTTCTATATTACAAAATTCCAACCATAAAAGTTGCATTAATTAATTTTATATTTAATTCCCATTGTCACAACAAATAGCGTGTTTTTAAGAAACAATATATATCAAAAGATTGACAATTGTTTATGTCCAATATCAAAGTGAAATTAATTTTAATGAACCACATTGGATAAAAAGGTAAAAATATATTCTAATTATACTTTAAAACCACTCAAATTCATAATTTATCACTATTAATTATTTTGATTTAAAAAGTTGTTTTTAATTAAAATTTAGTAATTTTCACTATTCATCAAAATATTAAAGTTATCTGAAAAGTACCAAAATATAACCTTAGACTAAATTCAATACTCAAAATCCAAAAATGAAGTCCATTTTGAGAGATAAATTTTCTATAATTTTAAAAAGTAGGTATTACTATTGATAACGGCTAGTTTGATTGGTTGTGGTGTGTTAGAATCTCGAAGTTGCGTACAATGCATGCCATTGCATTATTCGTAGGGAAACGTAACGTGGAATCTTGGGGTGTTACATTCTCCCCTCCTTAAATAAATTTCATCCTCGAAATTTTTAAAATTGTGCTTGGGAATATAATGGAATGTCCCACATCAGAAAAAGAGTCAATAAAACTATCACTTTAAAAGAAAGAAAGAGAGGTATAACGTTCAACCAAGATAACCCATACTCGGATTCCATGTAGGAAAACATGGGTATTGATGATAAACTAAGTTTCAAGTTCTGATAGAGAGGGATAGAAATCATGATCAAGAGAAAGCTAACAATAAGAAAACCACAAACATGTGTTGGGACAAACGGCCATTAGTCTCCTAGTAGGAAAGTAAACAGACAACATTTTTTTGTTTTAAGTTACATTACATAAGGATGAGGAATTCATTTATGATATTGACTATGAATGTAAAGATATATACTTAAATTTTAAGTATAGTTTTGTTCATTAATAAATTTTCACCACTAACAAATTTTTTTTAAACGATGATTATTCAAGACGACTTGGTCACACTGGAAGAGCTAGAATAAACTTCTATAGAATCACATGATCCATGCAGGATGAACTATATATTTACATTGTCTTTAGAGATTAATAAAAACCAAAATGGTTAGTATAAGATCTAATGATCCCCCAAAAGTATATTCCTTGAGAGAAATAAACACTAATCTTAATTTCCAAAATTAAACCAACAAAACCCCAAAGTTAAATAAATACCATTCATTAATCAATTGTCCTTAAAATCCTTCAATATAATCAAAACTAATATTCAAAACCAAAACTTATTAAGAATTTAGCCTTCCACGTTAAATTGTATCTCCAAATGACATTAATTACTCTTAAAGTCACATAATTAAAAGTAATTAACCTAATCATTTCCATAAATAACCCAAATCATTATAAATCCACAATAAAAACATAGATAAAAATCCACCGTTACTCCTCAAATGTAATCCCATACTATTCTATTTTCCTTGGGTATATAGTGTTCACACCAAAGTGAACAACTTCCAAAATAACATTTATCACGTAATCACCAAATCATTTTCCTATACTAAGGGTATTCATTTGATAAGACATAAGATCCCAAATAGAATTATTATTGATCAATAAAATTATTTAAATAAAAATAATAGTCACACTTACAAGGGACTTCACGTAGTCTAGTGGTAGGCAATAAATCCCAATCGCACTTTGGTTGTGGGTTCAATTCCCACGGCTTTGTCCGACGCAACGGGTTGTCACACGGTCTACGTGTTGTCATTTTTCAAAAACTATATATTATAACATGACCAAAATGAGATAAATTCCTCAAAAAAACCATAACATAATTTAACCACAAATGTTATCTCATACCCTGCATTCTCATCCCAAATTATAATAATTTGTAATTGCCTCAAACCCAATGATCAAATAAAATCAAATGGTTATTTATAACTATATCCACAAGAGAAAAGATAATTCTTCCATATATATCATTCTCACATGGAAAACGTTAGGGTTACAAATACAAGAGAAAATTATTTCAAAGTAAACCCTTCAACAAGGATCACTATATTTTTTTAAACATTTATCCAACCATTTATTTCAACATAGATTCTTCTCTGACCAAGAAAATATCCTATATAATAGGACATTCACTAGGGTAATGGCCAGGTCCCCTACATTTACAGAAAATGACTGTAAATGGATTCTTGGGACCATTTGTATCTTCTTCCATATTACTCTTCATTTTTCTTCGGCAATTCTTCACATTATTCCCTTCCTTCCCGCACGTAAAGCATTTCTTTGTCCCATTGAGACACTTTCCAGGGTGTCTCCTTCCACATTTCCTGCATGATAGAAATTGAGGATTTATTTCTCCATGGTCTCCACTACTGGAGCTCTTATCTTTCATCACATTTCTCTTCTTTGTTGAGTTCGGTAATTGGTTAATATATATATTTATGATCATATTTTTGGAAAATTGATTTGGCATAAAGACAATATCTTTTATGCTTATCAACATTCCATTTTGTTGCTCATTGCCACCACCGTTCCCACCATGTACAACATTCTCAAAGTCAATATGACTTCCTTGGAATCCAGCCATTGACTAATACCAGAAATAATTGTGTGAGTAATAGCAGTAATACAATCATTCAGAGATTAACATGTCTCCATATTCTCAATTTGAAACACATTAGGATTAACCACGGTCATTTACTCTCATCTTATATATATAATACTTTAAATCGGTTTGTAAAGAAAATTTAAATTATCCTAAGCATATCCCCCGGGAGTGTCGTAACCAAGAGTGCAGCAAGGCCCATTGTCGTGCACCAGTTCCCATTCGAGTCTAGCTCAAAGCAATGTTTTCGGGTTTCACCCCTAGCTACATCTGTGCCAGAGCTGCCTCTACCTGCTCGTATCCAGACAGGGATGTATTTCTCGGAAAACTCACAAAATCTCTACAATACCAAAATTCTAAGAAGTTCTTCAATACTAATCCTCAAAGTTCATCTATGGTCTACGTGCTCTAATCAGAGTTTATCTAAATCTAGCTTCCAAGGATTGTACTAAACTTCCTCTGATACCAACTGTAACGCCCCGACCCTAGATACCTAGAGTCGGTTCATTATTACATAACATTTTCCTGATCACAAATGATCAAGTCTCGAAAGACTGATTTGTTTAGTAGTCTTGGAAACACTAGATATATTCATAAGTCTTGCATTACCTCATAAGGTAGAAAAAACTAAAACAACATATTGTCTTCATATCCCCTCATACTATCCTTGCAGGTCATTCATAAATTACTTCTTCTCATCCTGGGAAAAATAAAACACTGAAAGGGGTGATCTCAGATGCTCATTAAGGATAACAATATAGCAGATGCTTTCATAGATAAGCATAAACACTTAAAAAAATTTATAACTAAAACAAAATCCTTTTAAACTTGAACTTCAGCATAATATGGCAAAGATAATATTAAATAATTCCATTTACTTATTCAAATGGATATTCTACTAGTCGAGAAATCACATGCAATATCAATAACCACTTTCATAATGATGGAATGCATAATGCCAGACTATCATAACCACAAAGCCAAGGCCTCGTGTCAGGATTACAAATAAGATTTTGTCAAGGCCTTGTTCCAAGACACTATTTTGTCTCATGAGACCTACCGATGCATCGAGGAGCTATAGCGGGCTCCACCCGTCACTTATTAAGTCCAATTAATTCCTTATATGAACAGGTTTAAAACATAACATAAACATTCGTATTAAAACTAGCATACGAAATGTCAATACTTTATCCAAAAACCATAAATGGTATAAAAATACCACGTCCAGAGTCAAACATAAATCATTATATACAATATGGAAGATTGTATTGTATCATATTAACCTCAATCTATAATATTGAATGATATTTTCATAGATGAAAATAATCATCAAAACTATTTGAGAGAAATATCCCCCTTTTTTCTTGAAATCATTTAAAGTCACACTATTTGTCAAGAAGCTATTTAAAAATATATTTTTGAACCAAAGTTTCCCATACCACTTTGAAACTTTTAAAATGAGTTTTAATTTTAAAACATTAATGTCCATATAAATAAATCCTTAAAACCATTTTCAAAACATGGTCATTAATGAGCATGATTATGAAGAATAAGTATTTAAAATATTTAAAAATGGTATTTTAGTTAGAGTTTCTAACCAAAAGAGAGACACTTGAATACAAATAATTGAGGTAATAAAAACACTGTAATATCATGAGAATAAAGGAATTCATGATATAATATGTCAAAGTACATTATATACACCAGATAAAGGTGATTTGGTGTATAATAACAATGAAGTATCAATGGAATGTAAATTGAGATGAAATATCTCATAAAAGCCGTATCCTTAGGTTAAGGATAAATTAACGACATAGTTATGTGTGAAAAATATAAATACACTAAATATGATTGGATATTCAGTGTAAAACAATCAAAGGATATTCACACATAATCTTGTAAAAACAACACCAATGAATTGGATATTTAACTCAACAAATGGAGAATGTGTTAAAATTACTCTTATCAAATTCATATCGATGACTTGAGAAATTATCAATGGATTGATTATGTGTATCAAAAGTATATCCACAGAAAAGGGGAGTGGAAATTATGACATAAGAAAATGAATAGTTATTCCACACATAATCTCAGAGTAAAATAATCAATGAAGTTTGCGTAAAGCCGAATAAATGGAAATTGAAATTTTGAATTCCCTTATCGATTAGGTAACATAAAAAACATACACCCATGAAAGAAGGATCATAAAATTATGATGTGAATACCCATAAATTAAATTATATTACAAAATTAATACAATCATGGGAAGTACACATACACCACATGCAATAATTAAGTGGTGAACAATGGAATTCTCACGAAATTAAGAGTTAGTTAAGAAACCCCTTACCTTGTACATTTCCTTGGTTGTGGGTAGGATAACCTCCTGTATAATGTTGAAATAATTGTTATTAAATTATTCATGAATCATATACATTAATATGATATCATATATGATCTTTTAACATTTCATTGTTAATAATATAATAGAATTATCGTCATTTCAGGTGTTAATTTAATCGTTTTCTATTATATGTTTTGTTACGTACGCCATGTTTTTCATGGATAGGTTCTATATTATTCATATCAAAAATTATATCAAGCCCTTAAACATTTTTTTTAAATCATCAAATGATAATTATACTTGAATGGATACAATAGAGAATGAATCTCATCGCGTTCGTGGAGACGGTAGTCCGTATGTACGCACGAGCGACAATATCATTCTTTTGATATTAAAATAATTTATAATTGGATGGTATATCATATATAGATAATAATTATCATGTTATATTTATTATTTTCAGGAGTTACACATCATTATTATACCCAACCAAATAATAATATATTGAATAACAATTACACCACGACGTGGAGACGGTAAGCCTTACGTACGCACATATGGTGACATGTTATTCAAAGGGTGGATAGAATACTGAATATGGTTGTACCATATTTATAACAAAATCACAGTATATATAAGGTACTAGAGTTATTATTTTGGAATGGTAATAAAAAAGAAAGAAGAAGTGGAAGAAGAAATGAACTTGAAAAGGGGTGGTGAAAACATTACCTTTTCTTCGGGTTCTTCCTTTTGATTTGATCAAAAGGGCTCCATAGGTTGGCTTTCTGATCAAACTAAGTCCTCTAGATTGTAGTGACAGAAGTTGAGAGAGTATTTGGGAAGGTGTTTCCCGAACCAAAAGGCTTTGGAGGTGTGAAGAAATGAGAAGGAGGAGTTCCCTTTTATAAGAGGGGTGAGGGGCACCTTTGGAAAAGCTAAAAATATTAATTTATAATAAATTCATATTCGGTTTATAAAGTCTCCAAAGTTGATTATTCAAAGGTTAAGGTGGGTATAGGTCGATAAACATTCAACCAATAGAATTTAGAAAGGTTTTGTCACTATATTAACCTTATCTTTTAGTTTTAACTCTTAGTTAATTAGTTTGACATTTACCAAGTCACTTTGTATTTTTATATTATATAGTTAATAAACTTACTATATACATCCAAGAGACCCCCATGTGGTCCATTAATGATATAACTATCATTATATAAGTCTCTTTGGCGAACATTAGATTTTTAGAAACTTAATATCAATTAATAATATAATATTTGTTTTAAAAACACTTTTATGTCAATTTTGACACTATTCAATAGTTGATTTTTTTGAAACTCATAACAGAATGATTACTTCGAAAAATGTCAATTAAATCAATACTAATATGTCATAGTATCCTAGAAATTTAGTTTAATTCATTAAAAGTCTTAAATTATATTTATTTGGGTATTTATAATATCAATTATTTTAATTTTTCACTATTATGGTAATTACTGCATCATCATTGTGTCGTAAATATATTAAATTATGTAATGTCTGAAAATTATAAATAAATTATAATTATGTAGGAAATATTATTTGATTTCTAATTAATATTTACATTAGAATTTATCTTATGTATAACCCTATATTAAAAATGGTTTAGTAAATAAACTTTAATTTTAACTCTTTTAACTATTCTTTGAAATAAATAATAATAAATGTCCTAATCTAAACCATGTGGTCCTAAATGATAATATTTTATTCCTAAGGTTGTTTTTGGTATAGATACACTTTTCCAATATAATTAGGACATCTGTAATGCTAATATTAATATCATTTTTACCCTTAATTACCATATTTATTTTTAATCGTGGTAAATAAAAGTTAAACGTTACTATTGACCAAAAATTATTTTCATCGCATTGAACCACATTTTACTCCTTGATATTAACAATGTCTCTTTTATTTTTGAAATTCCAATCACAGAAGTGGTAAAATTAAGTTTTATGAAAAATTCAGTTTTTTTACTACCACTTAGTAGATTCACTATTCATCAAAAATTTATGTTTTTCAGAACAATGCCAAAATTTCACCCTAGGCTATAATTGATATTCCAAATTCAAAAATGATGTCTATTTTACAAAATTACAAACATAAAAGTTTCATTAATTATTTTTATAATTAATTCCCGTTTTCACAACAAATAGCTTGTTTTTAAGAAACAATATATATCAAATGATTGACAATTGTTTATGTCCAATTTCAAAGTGAAATTAAATCTAATGAACACCATTGGATAAAAACGTAAAAATATATTCTAATTATACTTTAAAACAACTCATATTCATAATTTATCACTATTAATTATTTTTATTAAAAATCTTGTTTTTAATTAAAAGTTAGTAATTTTCACTATTCATCAAAATATTAAAGTTATCCGAAAAGTTTCTAAATTTCACCTTAGGCTAAATTCGATACTCCAAATCCAAAAATGAAGTCCATTTTGAGAGTTAAAATTTCTAAAATTTTGAAAAGTATGTATTACTATTCATAACGACTAGTTTGATTGGTTGTGGTGTGTTAGAGTCTCGAAGTTGAGTACAATGCATGCCATTGCATTATTTGAAGGGAAACGTATCGTGGAAGCTTGGGGTGTTACAATAAATATATGAAATAATTTTCAATTATTTAAGGGGACTAAGTGGACTTTGTTGTACATTTGTTACTCGATTTGGGATTGATGATGTGTTGATGATTCATATATACATTTTGGTATTAATTTTATAGACTTTTGTTATTCGAAGTATTATTTATTCCTTTTTGTGTGATGATTTTGGATTTTTATATTATATCATGGCGCTGATTGTAGATGATTCATCTTGTCTATTGATCTTATAATTATTATAGTAGGAAATTCATCAAATTTCATGTTATTTTAAAAAACTTATAACTAGTCACCCACCCGAGGCCTGCTAGGGATGGGAATCAAGGGACATTATATACCTTCAATCATTACAATATATTTTGTTAGAGGCGGTTCTGATATTTGAGATGAAATTTTTACATCAAAAACATTATATAATTTTGTTTACAAATCCAAAAAAAACATAAATAAATTATTCAATATAGCTATATTTTCGACATCCCTTTTTTTAGAACATATTTTTGTAATGCAATTTTGTCAGATATATGATGAAGTATTTATTGGATGGATTATTTATTTAATCAGTATTTCATATATTTTAAAAATTATTATAAACATCATTAGATAATAATTTTCAGTGATTAGAAGTAAAATTATAATTATTATGATTATAAAATGTTTTTCAAAGATTAATGGAAAAAATTCTACTGGTTGGAGGCAGATAAGAATTAATAATAGACATCATTAAAATATATAAGAAAAAGAATTACATTTTACATAATGTACAATGAAAATCCAATGAAATGGATATTGTTTAATACATCATAAAAATAATTATATTTCAACAAGAAAAAATAAAAAAATATTGTAATGGTTCTTATGGGTGAAATAAGAGGAAGTTACACTAACCTTTTTTATAAGGATGATATTGAAGCCATTGGAACTAACTCTGATGATAACAGAATATGTCCATTATTGAAATAAAAATAAATAGATTCATCAATCATGTAATGGTAATATTATTTCATTAATGTTTATATAAAATCTACAATGAATACTATTGTATCATCCTTTTGCTTTTGGAGAGCATCGTTGTATTTATTTAGAGATATTTTTCATAATTCTTTTTATTGAAATAAATATTTAAAATTATATATGTATATTTTTTATTTTTTATTTGTGTGTTTAACATAGTGTGATTTATTTATATATTGGATTATGAAACTGATGATTATAATATTTCAAATCTTGGTTTTTTTGGATAGGTAAATACAAGTTCTTCCAATCTTATTATTGATGGATTTCATGTTATTAAAATAATATAACATTAGTATTAGAATAAAACCATTGATACTTAACATATTTTGTATTTAATTCTCAAATATTTTAAGTTATAGAAAATATATTCTTATGATGTTCTAGTATGTTTTCTAATGAATTGTTCTAATTGTTTTTATTACATTATTTAATATATATTTTAACAATACATTTTATGTATTGTTTATGTATTCTATTTTAACATTTTATAAAATTATAAAGGTAACAAACTCCTCTTTTTATTTCCCATTTAAGAATGATAGTGGAAATTGTGTATTTTATTTTATAAACTATAGTTAACCATCACCATATTTTAGTGAACATACTACTCATTGAATTGAAAAATATCCCTCATCAATAGTGAAATTTACAAGAATAAAAAGATAATTTTACAATATATTAAAATCAATAATAATGTTTGTTAGACTTTTATCCCATCATCCCTCAAATAACTCAATCATTTCATATACATGACCAATTAATGTGTAGTCATTTTTCTTAAAAAAATTGTAACTATGGAAGGAACATGTAACTACCGGGTCTTGGTGACAGCACTAACATCATACCTTTAACATGGTTGTTAGGTCATGGCCCACCAAGTACCTCCAGTTTCCCCATAGACATGTGGTCCCCACCCTAGGGCCCACCTATGTTCCGGAACAATTCATATGAAAAATGATAGTCCCCACATTCCAACACATGTACTTTTTTGTGTGCTTCGTCCTTACTCGCACACAACATGGGAAACATCCCAAATGGCCACCCATACTGATCAATACTCTAGGAAAAGAATTACTAACTATGGAGTTCTAATCTGGTAGGATCCCAAAAAGGAACATGCACCTAGTTTAAATTAGGCATATCATTGATTCATTTAAACCTTTATCATTTTGGGGTATTACATTCGCCCACCCATTAGAGCACAATTTACCCATTGTGGGCCCTACATCTCAACCCATGAAGTGAAAACCACATAAGGCTGGGTTCATTCTTTGATAACATATATAACAACTAGGTCCTTGTGACAGCACATACACCCCTTCTTTAATATAGCCATTGGGTCCTAGCTTCCCATGTATCACTCTTTTCCCCATATACATTTGGTCGCCACCTTTAGGACCATCAACATGCCTAAATGGGTCATCTGACTAATGGAATTCCCCACTGGCCAACCCAAGTCCTTTCAAGTGTGTTTTTCCTCACTAGCACACACCCTCGGAAACATTCTATAAGTTCACCAATCCTAATCACTATTCTAGGCCATACATGCATAATAGTGGTGTTCTAATCATGTAGTATCTTGAAAAGAAGGTGCACCATTTTATAGGAGTCATATAATTTATTCATTTAACCCTTTATCATTTTGTGGTGTCACAAAAAATTCAAATTTAAACCATGAAATTGGTATTTTTTTCCCAAATAAAAATTATGGAAATGAAAAGATAATTTTTAATTACAAATGAAGAATATTAATTTATAATGTGAATTGAAAAAATAAATATCATCAAAAAATTATTTGTAGAACCAAAAACGAATATATTCATTAATTATATTTAGATAAATTAATATTCGTCCTATTACCATCATCTAGAGGATTAAATCACACTGATATTAAGCACCATTTTTAGACAAAAATGTTGTGATAGTATTACAGAAAAACAATCGTTCCAAAAACAGAACACATTCGACCTACACAAAAACATCTGACACACAACCACAATAATGGTCATATAAAATAAATGATAATTTTTGTTAATTTTTTTTTGAGATTTTAGTCATGAAATTATTTAAGGATTCCACACATGTAAGAACATCTGTGATGAAACGTTTATAATTTCATATCCACTCAACAAATGAACCATTTTAAAATAATCATTTACTTAATTCATATTAAATTAATGTAAATAACCTTAGTATATAAACTATGTATAAGAAATTGGTATTTTTGAATGTGACAAAATACCAATATTTTTTGAAATTTTGACATGTTTCTAAGAAAAATGTGAAAATCTAGGAAGTTCAAAAAATTTCCAGAGTAAATTCCATGTACAATAAAGTACACATCGTGTAAAAGATAGGCATGTACTGACTGAGTTCTCACTGAGTACATGCCGTTGGATGACCGTGTTGGAATTTCAAATGACACTGTGTGTAATGTTTCTCGACATGTCAGGTATACTCCTTTCTGTGTACCTACTGAGATCAAGCTATGTGTCAGCCCATTTGGAGGGTCCCATCCATTGGGATTCCTTTGCTTCAGTCAGAGTACATACATGGCCACTACCTGATTTTTATTCCTTAATAAACATAGTTTACTTTTATTTTTATTAGCATCAATAAATTAGAGTCATGTATTATTCCATAAAATACCTTCTTCATCCTCGTATTCAGACCTTGATACTCTAGAAGAAAGAATGTGTTTTTTCACATAGATTCTTCATCCGTTGTATGTTCTTCAATTCGTCAGTTGTTGTGGGATCGCATCAGCAAAGCTATGCCCGTGCACCATATTCCTATCATGATTCTTTTCCAAACACGTTGCACATTACAGCTGAGTTGAATTTCTAGAATTTGATGGAAACATATATCTATGAGGATCTGCTTCGAATTAGAGCTCAATATTAGATGTGCCATCATCTATGAGTCTTAGGTTGGTGGTGGATACAACTTTTTGAGTTTTCGTAGTCTTTTTGGTGGTGCGAACTTTGATGTGTTTTTGGGTATTTGCATGTCACCCTATTTAAATAGCTATTTCCAATCGTATTGTATATTTGACCTATGTGATGCCTTTGGGTATTCCATGTAACCTATTTTTCTTGAGCAGGGCTAGGTGAGTGGACATTTCTCATTAGGGAATTTGTTTTGGTGGATGCCAAAATGGTTATAATTGAATAGTATTGTTTTAAACAATTGATTTTAGTTTATTAAATCTTGATAATAATTATTAGACGCTCAATGTCCATAGTTCTAGTATGGGAAAACACTTGGTTAGTGCATTTCTACTGTTTAGTTTGATTTTTCTATTTAAATGTGATTTTATACATTTTATATGTAATTATTATATTGCATATGCTGGAACCCTTATGGTTGTGTTGGGAAAGTGATTGATATTCTATTGTCTTGTTGATCACACGTTGTGCTTTGTCTTGGGATATGTTGGGTGGTTCTGACCATGAGATTGGGTGTCATGTTCATTGGCTTGAGGCCGAGTGACTATCAAGTTCGGCATGGCCAGAGTTTCATGGATGGTGAGGCCGTCAGACTTGAGCGGCATGGTCGCATGGACCCGAGGTGTTAGAGGTTCTGTGGCTTGGATGCTATTTTGGTGATTACCTCTCACCATTAACATTGTTTAGTGTGCACATAAAGAGACTCTTTGATTAGGTGGGTTTGACCACATGGGTGCGTAGAGTCACCCATTATTTTCTGTTTATGTACTATAGGTTCAGGGGTTCTTTCCATAGGAATCCAAGTGGAAGGTGTGGAGCCTCCAGTGGATACCGTTGAGGCTATTGGGATGAAGGAAAAGTGTAGAGGCCCAAAGTATGACGTACATGGACATTACATTACTTTTTCAGAATACTTAGTACATAACAAAAACAAACACACAAAGACTGTAATAGTTTATTGTCTTTGGAAACGCGGAACATAATCTTCTAATCATGGTGAAAGATCTTCAACATCTCTCATAAGGATCTTCCCCTTTTTTTTCTTACCTAAATCCTTTCTTTATATCATGGGGAAAAGAAAACATATAAAGGGTGAGCTCAAATTCTCAGTAAGGGTAAGCATGGATAAAATAAAATAAATCATATACATTTGAACTTAAAAACATGAACATAATGTTTAAACATAAAAATCATGATAAATGACATAAAACATGGAATTACATAAAGAATAGATCATAAATAAACATTTATCATGATACAATCGAATGGAAATAAAACATGTGATTGTGGAAACCATTAAGCACATGAAATGATTTCCATAGTAGCCAAGGAATTGCTGCCAAGACCATCTTAGTGGAAAAAGTCCCTTTCTGAATCGAGTTCAGTCCTCGTTCGAGTCCTGTATTACTGAACTAGATTAACTTACCGTTCCAGCCATGTCTATCTCATGAGATATAAATGCATTGGAGGAAGATACAGGTACCACCCATCTCATAATTAAATCTTTCTTACTTGTGCCACAACATAAACTTATATCATTCATCATAACCCAAAGAATAAAATGGGTTTCATAAACATAATCTCATCATCAAATTATCCAGATAAAAGAAATGGATATCATTTCATAATAAGAAAATTGACACCATTTAAATCACAGAGAAATTATTCTTGAGACATAAACATATGAAATAATGTCATCTTAGATGGAAAATGTTTTTGATCAAACACTTAAAATGAATTCTTGAGGAAAATATCCTTATTTAAAATCATGTTATTTTCAAAAAATATCATTAAACATTAAAAGAAAATAATTTTGTTGATAATAGTCATGAAATATTTTGGAGTAAGCTTCATGAAAATAAGGCTTTATAAAACCATTAAAATCCTTTCATGCCGTATAAGATAAAATAATCATTCTTCTCATAATTTTGTCAGAAAAGTCAAAAAGTACCTCGTAAAATAACGATTCCATACATACCATGTAGTAAAAGTAAAAAATGGGTAAAAAGGACATTAAACATACATGAAACCATTTTTAGGAAACGTGAACATGGATGAGAACAATAACCCCTGTAAATACTTATGAATAAAAAATCTCGGATAAGAGCGAGATTGGAATAGTTATCCCTTACCTTATTTCCGATATGCTTCGTATGTATCCGAACCTCCTATATAATTATTTAAATAATTCCATTTACTTCTTAATTAATCCTATTCATTGTTATGATATCATATATGGTTCATTTATGACTTTATATTACCTGTTCTTTTGTAAATTCCATGTTAAAGTGCGTTTTGGTTAAAATCGTTTCATATGTCCTTCATGTTTTGACTTGTAATTATTAATATGATTACATAGATCATGATTAATTAATTCCAGAATATAAAACATGATTTATATATAATATATATTCATAATATACATATAGATTGATAAATGGAAAGAAATACACTGTTCCTGGAGACGGTAGGCTGTACGTATGCATGAACGCTGTTTTCGGTTCCTTATTGACTTGAATGGAATTAAGTATATGACATACATATATATATACATAAATACAGTAGAATTATTATTTCATATTTTTCATGATTACTTATTGTATATACTTTATAATTATTCTTGAATTGTTAACATGGAAAATGAATCTCATCGCGTCGTGGAGACGGTAATCCGTACAAACGCATGAGCGATGATATCGTTCCCATATTTATTGAATAGAATTTGAGTGAATGATATAATATATTAGAATAAGTATGATGTTATAATAGTCATATGTATTTATTATTTACACCATTATACCCATACATGTAAGGTGTTGGAAAAACAGATTACACCACGGCGTGGAGATGTTATTCTGTAGGTACGCACGCGCGGTGATTTCGTTTTCCATAGGATGGATTGAAGGTGAAATATGGTTTTTTTATATTTATAATAACATATCAGTATATGAGGGATACTGATGTTATTACTTCATAATGAAACAACTAAAGAAGATGGAGTAGAAGAAGAATGGAACTTGAAAAAAACTGTAGAAGGTATTACCTCTTTCTCGAAGTGCCTCCGTTAAACTTTATCTTAGGGCACTAAAATTGGTTTTTTAAGAAGAACAGGACCACTAGGATGTTTCTAGGGAAGTGGGGAAGATAATTTTTCAGGGTTTGGCGGATTTTGATGGCTCAAAGTGGTGTGAGAAGGAGAAGGAGGAGGTTCCCTTTTATATGGGAGGAGTGTCTCACCTTTGGAAAAACTAATAATATTATTTTTTATAAAGTCATATTCGGTTTTTAATAGCTCTAAATAGATTTATTTTGAAGATAAGGTAGGGATGGGTCTAGTTCCTCTCATAAAATATAATTTAGACAAGTTTAGGTAAATATTTTAACCTTATCATTTAGATTTAACTTTAAGTTAAATAATTTTACTTTTACCGTGTCTTCTTGTTTTCTTACACTATAAGATTAATAAACATACTATAACAAGACAAAAAAACCCCAAGTTGTTTATTATTAAAATATATAACCTTATATAAGTCATATTTCTAAACCATATATTTTTAGGAATAAAATTACAATTAATAATATAATATTTGTTTTAAAAACTATTTTATGTCTTTTTTGACACTATTTAGTAATTAATTTTTGTGAAACTCCTAACGGAAACATTAGTTCGAAAAAAGCTAATTAAATCAATAATAAAATGTCATATTAACATATAAAATAATTTTAATTCATAAAAAGTCTAAAAATACCATTATTTGTGTATTTATGACATCAATTTTGTCAATATTTCATTAATAATATAATTATTGCATCATCATTGTGTCATAAATAAATTAAATTATATAATGTTTAAAAATTACAAATAAAATACGATTATGTAGGAAATATTTTAATATTTCTAATGAATATTTATAGTCTAATTTATCTTATGTATAACCCAATATTAAAAATGATTTACTTATTAAACATTGATTTTAACTATTTTAACCCTTCTTTAAATAAATTAATATTAAATGTCCTAATCTAATCCAAGTGGATGTAAATGGTCATATTTTATTCCTAATGTTGTTTTTGGTCGAATTACACATATCCAATAGAATTAGGACATGTGATAGGGTAATAATAATATCATTTTTATCCTTAATTACCCTATTTACTTTTAACCATGGTAAAAAAAGTAAAAAGTTACCATTCACCAAAAATCATTTTCATCTCATTGAACCACATTTTACGTAATGAAATAAACAGTGTATCTTGGATTTTTTATAGTCCATTCACAAAAGCAGTAAAATTAAGTTTTATGTAAATTTGTATGTTCTCCTAGGAGGTTGGTAAAAGACGGTAAAATGTTCAATAAAATTTTTATATATCTAAAATTATTTTCAAATAACCCCAATGAATTGAATTGAACATATTTAGGTATTGTGTATCTATTTTGAACTAAAATAAACTTAAATAAAATAAATAATTATTTAACTAAAAAGTCGGTTTTTAAATAGTAACCCAGTGTTTTATCTATTCATTAAAAATTGAATGTTTTCATAAAAATACCAAAATTTCACCCTAGGATAATTTCGATATTCTGAATCCAAAAATGAAGTCCATTTTGAATGTTGAAATTTAAAAAATTTCAAAAAGTGGTTATTACTATTCATAATGGCTAATTTTAATAATATTTTAATAGCATATCGTTGTTTAGTGAAACTCGGTATTGCGTACAACATACGCTATCGAGGAAGGTCGTGATTGCGTGTAAGGCAATCCATGTTAGGGTTGGATGTTGTGAAAGACTCCTTTGTTGTTTCGTTATAATAGAATCCAACCATTTTTCATTTATACATTGAATATATATATATATATACTCAATGTTTCGTAGAATGACTATTATCAAACGAACATGAAAATGTGTGTAACACAATCTAAGAAACATGGACGTGGATGATTACAAGGTCCCAGTAGATAATTATGTATAAACAATCTCAGATAATGAAGAGATTGCGAAATAAATCCTTACCTTGTACTTTTCCTTGGTTGGGGTAGGTTAACCTCATTTATAATGGTGAAATAATTGTTATTAAATTATACAATAATCATATACATTAATATGATATCATATATGATCTTTTAATATTGATTTGATAATAATATCTTAGTATTATCGTTGTTTCGGGTGTTAACTTACTTGTTTTCTTTTATATGTTTTGTTATGTAAGACATGTTTTTAAAGGATAGGTTTTATATTATTCATATCCAGAATGATATCAAGTCCTTAAACATCATTTTTTTAAATCATAAAATGATAATTATACTTGAATGGATACGATGGGGAATGAATCTCATCACGTTTGTGGAGACGGTAGTCCGTACGTACGCACGAGCGACAATATCATTCTTTTGATATTAAAATAATATATAAATGGTTGTTATATCATATATACAGAATCATTATCATGTTTTATTTATTATTTACATGAGTTACATATCATTATTATACCCATCCAAATAATAATATATTGAATAACAATTACACCACGACGTGGAGATGGTAAGCCGTACGTACGCACGTATGGTGACATGTTTTTCAAAGGGTGGATAGAATACTTAATATGGTTGTACCATATTTATAATAACATCACAGTATATATATGATACTGAATTATTATTTTATAATGGTAACAACAAAGGAAGAAGAAGTGGAAGAAGAAATGAACTTGGAAAAGGGTGGTGAAAACATTACCTCTTCTTCGGGTTCTTCCTTTTGATTTGATCAAAATGGCTACATAGGTTGGCTTTCTGATCAAACTAAGGCCTCTAGGTTGTAGGGAGGGATGTTGGGAGAGTATTTGGGCAGATTTTGGCCGATCCAAAGGCTTTGAAGGTGTGAAGAAATGAGAAGGAGGAGTGCTCTTTTATAAGAGGGGTGAGGGGAACCTTTGGAAAAACTAGAAATATTAATTTATAATAAATTCATATTCGGTTTATAATGGCTCCAAAGATGACTATTCAAAGGTTAAGGTGGGTATAGGTCACAGAACACTCAACCAATAGAATTTAGACAGGTTTGGGTACTTATATTAACCTTATCTTTAAGTATTAACTCTAAGTTAATTAGTTTCACTTTTACAATGTCTCTTTGTATTTTTATATAATATGGTTAATAAAATTACTATATACATCCAAGAGACCCCCAAGTGGTCCATTAATGATGCACCTATCATGATATAAGTCTATTGGCCGAACCTTAGATTTTTAGAAATTTAATATCAATTAATAATATAATATTTGTTTTAAGAACTCTTTTATTTTAATTTTGACACTATTCAATAGTTGATTTTTTTGAAACTCATAACAGATTTATTAATTCAAATAAATTCAATTAAATCAATCCTAATATATAATATTATCCTATAAAATTAGTTTAATTCATTAAAAGTTTCATATTATATTTATTTGGGTATTTATAATATCAATTATTTTAATTTTTCACTATTATAGTAATTACTGCATCATCATTGTGTCATAAATAAAATAAATTATTTAATGTCTAAAAATTATAAATAAAATATCATTATGTAGGAAATCTTTTTATCTTTATAATGAATATTTATAATCTAATATCCAACATATATAACCCTATGTAAAAATTGTTTTGCTAAAAGATATATGCTTGTGTCTTTTTTGTATTCATTTTAACTTAATTAAAATAAAGTGTCATTATCACTTACAAGTGGATCCATGGGGTCCCAAAATAGACCCAAATATTCCCATGGTCGACCATGTATCAACAAATAGGGTTAAGACACGTTTTAGGGTAATTTAGTATTATTATAATATTATTTTTTATCCCTTATTTACAGGATTTACCCTTAACCATGGTAAATAAAATATTTACCGCAGTAATTATTCAAAATGTCTAAAAATAAAAGTTACCTATTTACAAAATTTGAACATCCTAATTCCAAATATGGAATCCATTTTCCTAAATTCAAAACACAGAAGTGGCAGAAATTAATTTAAAATTATTTCCCGCTGTCAAAACAAAAAACGTGTTTTTAAGAGATAATAACTATCAAAAGATTGACACTTGTTTATGTTTGGTTTAATTGTAAAATTATGTCCAATGACCAACATTATATTAAATGGTAAAAATATATTCTAAATATACTTTAAAACTACTAAAATTCATAATTTATCACTATTAATTATTTTGATTAAAACAGTTGTTTTTGATTAAAATTTAGTAATTTTCACTATTCATCAAAATATGAAAGTTATCCGAAAAGTACCAAAATTTCACCTTAGGCTAAATTAGATATTTCGAATCCAAAAATGAAGTCCATTTTGAAATATAAAATATATATAATTTTAAAAAGTAGGTATTACTATTCATAACGGCTAGTTTGATTGGTTGTGGTGTGTTAGAACTCGAAGTTGCGTACAACACACACTACTGTATTATTCAAAGGAAAGCGTACCGTGGAAGTTTGGGATGTTTCATTTTAAATTTTTTTAATGTCCCCATTTAGTCAAAAAGTTTAAAATATTGTATTTAAAAAGGTTTCACTATTAAAAGTTGATAAAAGTGCAATACTGAAAATGAATATGTTCTTGTATTATGTCTAAGAAACTCATAATATGGATTTTAAAATTATAAGGATTATATAAAGTTTAAAATTTAGTTAATACTATTCATAACCTCTTTTGAACGGCTTGTTTGGTAATTCATGGTGTGCTTGAACTCGGTGTTGCGTGTAGTGCAAGTTATTGTATTATTTTAAAGAAATAACACACTATGAAATCTTGGGGTGTTACATTCTCCCCTCCTTTAATAAATTGTGTCCTCGCAATTTGAAATTGTTCTTCGAAAATAAAAGGTTGAAAATAAAAAATATCTTTGTGGGAAAACCCTCATCGGAAATTGGGTTACTAAAATTTAGTCTTAATATGAGTAAATGAGAAATGAAAGGGTCACCACCAAATTATGATCTCGATTAGGAGAAAATTGGTGGCAATTAGAGACATATAATTGGAGGAAAAACGTAAATATTTATAGGTAGTGATTGAGGTCATCAATAACAAACAAGTACAAAATTGAGGTCCTTAAACTCATCAATCTATGATGATTTGAAATACCATCGGTTTAACAAAATATAGGGTATTAGGATAACACATTTTTGACGTTTCAAAATATCTTAGTTGAAATCCCACATCGAAAAATGAATTAATGAGGCCTCTATTTAAAATAAAGAGTGGAAAGTATGAAGATTACCGAAAATATCACATACTAGGTTTCCATGTAGGAAAATATGGATATGGAAGAGAAATCTAACCATCAATTATCTGATGGAGAGTGGTAGAGAACATGGCTATGAAAAGGGCAACAATCCCAAAGCCATAAATTAGTGATGATTTAAGGTACCATCTAGGACAACATTTTTGTTCTAAGTTACTTTTCTTAATGTTGAGGAATTTATTTATGAGATTGGATAAGATCATAAGGAGATATACTTACTTTATAATTAGAGTTTTGTCCATTAATAAATTTCTACAACAAACTCATCTTTCACTCGTAAAAAAAAATTCTATTTATACTATTCGTACAGGGTTCCAAAATAAACGAATTTATAATTCATCTACCAGATCTTTTAAAAAAACGACATTATTTAATCCAGGACATCTTTTGGTCCAGTGGTAGGTGATACACCCTTGTCGCCCTTCGGTTGCGGGTTCAAGTCTCGCGGCCTTGCCGGACGCGACGGGTTGCCGCCCGACCTCCGGGTTGTCCTTTTATGGCAATCCAAAATTAATCTCAAACTAGAATTTATCCAAAATATTTCTGACCAAACTCCCAGTCCAACATTTATAAGGAAGTTAAACATAATGTAGATCCTTTTTACCACGTAATAGCATATTAATACCTTCATCATGTATTCTTTTAATACACTGAAACATCCTGAATTACCATATTCCTTATTGATTACATTCATGCTCCCTTATTCCATATAGAATGCTGGATATACCTCATCAATCCAAAAATGCTTTAAACCCAAACAATAATGGAATATACAGATCATTAATCAGTTCCAAGGTAGTCAAGAATATCCAATATAATTTATCCAAAACAATCCTGTATTATTCCAAAATCACTAACTCGGTATCAGAACTATATTATGGTTTATCATTCTCTCAACCATTTATTTTCCAAAAATTTATCCTGCTGTTGAGTCACCTTTCTTTGTTCCACACAATCTCAAGTCCTTAATGAAATAATACTGCAGTACAATCCTTATATACTCCATAATTATTATAATAAGTACATTGTTGATACAACACTCAATTGACATAATCAACATAAGAACTCTAATCATTCCTCTTCATATGTGGTAGTATCATAACATGATTATTATCCAATAACATCATTTGCGGCATATTCTGATGACTGGGACATAGGTTCGCATAGTGTCCAAAATCCTTACAAATGAAGCATTGTACATTTGAAACCATTTTCTTACCCTTGCAGTCACGTACTTTGTGCCCTTTTCCTCTACACTTATAACAAACTCCCATTCCTTTCAAGTAAGTTCCAGGATGATTCTTTCCACAGTTACCACATATGAAAAAATTCTTCTTTTCCCTCTTCCCTTTATACATCTTTCTCTCTTACATCCTTTTCTTCTCTTGCTTCCCTTCAAAGCCATAGGACTCAGTAAACTCTTTACTTATCTTATCAACACATGATATCATTTCTTCATATGATGATAATACATGGGAGACTATTTCTCTTATAAATTCTAGCTTAAGACCATGAAAGATATGATCCTTCCTTCTCTTTGGATCATGTGCATTTCTGGAGTTCTCATTCCTTCTACTGGGTGCCAATTCTAAACAATGGCATACACTAGATCAGTTTATGAATCAAAATACATAATCCCATACTTATAAAACACTTAACATAAATTGAACTATTTATGTATATAATCCATAATCATAAAAATGTCTCCTTTGAGGATGTATATACTCATAAACCCTTCATAATGTTTTGTAAAGAAAATGAGAATTATCCTAAGCATATCCCCCGGGAGTGTCGTAACCAAGAGTGCAGCAAGGCCCATTGTCGTGCAACAGTTCCCGTTCGAGTCTAGCTCAAAGCGGTGTTTTCGGATTTTACCCCTAGGTACATCTTTTCCAGATCCGCCTCTACCTGCTCGTATCCAGACAGGGATGTATTGCTCGGAAAACTCACAAAATCTCTACAATACCAAAATTCTAGGAAGTTCTTATATACTAATCCTCAAAGTTCATCTTTGGTCTACGTGCTCTAATCAGAGTTTATATAAATCTAGCTTCAAATGTTTGTACTAAATTTCCTCTGATACCAACTGTAAAGCCCCGACCCCAGTTACCCAGAGTCGGTGCATTATTACATAACATTGGCATGATCACAAGAAAGATCAAATCTCGAAAGACCGATTGGTTTAGTAGCATTGGAAACACTAGATATATTCATAAGTTTTACATTACATCATAAAATGAAGAACTACTACAACAACATAATGTTTCCACAGTCCACACTATAATCCCCTCATAATATCCCTGAAGGTCATTCATAACTTACATCTTCACATCCTGGGAAAAAAATAAAACATAGAAATTGGGTGAGCTCAAATGCCCAGTAAGGATAACAATATAGCGGAACATTCAAAAATAAGCATAAACATTTAAGGCAATGAATTACTAAAACAAAAGCCTTTTGAACTTGAACTTCAACATAGTATGGCAAAAGTAAAATGAAATAATGCCATTTACTTATTTACATGGATATTCTACTAATCGAATAATCACATGCAAAAATCAATAACCACTTTCATAATGTTGGAATGCATAATGCTGAACATTAATTTCTTTGTCAAGGCCTCATACCAAGACCTTGGGGCTAACTGTAACCGGAACCCAACCCGGAGTGCCTCTAATAACCGGACACCAACCCGGAGTGCCTCTAATAACTGGACACCAACCCGGAGTCCTTCTAATAACCGGAGACCAAACCGGAGGGCTTACTTTTACCAGTCCCTAACCTGGAGGGCTTAATTTTACCAGTCCCCAACCTGGAGGGCTTACTTTAACCAGTCCCCAACCTGGAACATAATTGTCCAACACATTCATATGAAGTAAAGGTTGAAATATAACATAAACATTCTTATTGGACCTAGCATACGAAATGTCAATACTTTACTCATAAACCATGAATGCTATATTAATGGCACATTCACAGTCAAACATATCACAAAACATTATTACAATATGGAAGTTTTTTATCATAATAAATCAACTTCAAATAAGCGTAAAATCCGTCAAAGGATGTTGGCATAGATGAAATCAAAACACTTTTTAGAGAAATATCTCTTTCTATTTTTGAAACCATTTAAGAGCCATATAAAATAAAACATTTTCTTGAAAATGTTATTATAAGCTTGTAAGGGAAGCTTTGACGATTTTATAATGGCGGAAAATAACCGCACCCGCCGTATAAGTTAAAAAAAACATTCTTATCTTAATTCTGTCGAAATGGTTAAAAAGCACCTTTTTTGGAAAACGACGGAAAGATTCCCTTATAAACCTCTTATAAAAAGTCAAACAAGGGTAGAAATGAATTTAACCCATATTCTTTTTAATATTAGAATTGTTTTGAAATACATTTTGAAGAAACATGGACGTGGATGATAACAAGGTCCCAGTAGATAATTATGTATAAACAATCTCGGATAATGAAGAGATTGCGAAATAAATCCTTACCTTGTACTTTTCCTTGGTTGGGGTAGGTTAACCTCCTGTATAATGGTGAAATAATTGTTATTAAATTATACAATAATCATATACATTAATATGATATCATATATGATCTTTTAATATTGATTTGATAATAATATCTTAGTATTATCGTTGTTTCGGGTGTTAACTTACTTGTTTTCTTTTATATGTTTTGTTACGTAAGACATGTTTGTAAAGGATAGGTTTTATATTATTCATATCCAGAATGATATCAAGTCCTTAAACATCATTTTTTTAAATCATCAAATGATAATTATACTTGAATGGGTACGATGGGGAATGAATCTCATCGCGCTCGTGGAGACGGTAGTCTGTACGTACGCACGAGCGACAATATCATTCTTTTGATATTAAAATAATATATAAATGGTTGTTATATCATATATACAGAATCATTATCATGTTTTATTTATTATTTACATGAGTTACATATCATTATTATACCCATCCAAATAATAATATATTGAATAACAATTACACCACGACGTGGAGATGGTCAGCCGTACGTACGCACGTATGGTGACATGTTATTCAAAGGGTGGATAGAATACTTAATATGGTTGTACCATATTTATAATAACATCACAGTATATATATGATACTGAATTTATTATTTTAGAATGCTAACAACAAAGGAAGAAGAAGTGGAAGAAGAAATGAACTTGGAAAAGGGTGGTGAAATCATTACCTCTTTTTCGGGTTCTTCCTTTTGATTTGATCAAAAGGGCTCCATAGGTTGGCTTTCTGATCAAACTAAGGCCTCTAGGTTGTAGTGAGTGATGTTGGGAGAGTATTTGGGAAGAGTTTGGCCGAACCAAAGGCTTTTATGGTGTGAAGAAATGAGAAGAAGGAGTGCCCTTTTATAAGAGGGGTGAGGGGCACCTTTGGAAAAGCTAGACATATTAATTTATAATAAATTCATATTCGGTTTATAATGGCTCCAAAGTTGAATATTCAAAGGTTAAGGTGGGGATAGCTCTAAAACCACTCAACCAATAGAATTTAGACAGGTTTGGGTACTTATATTAACCTTATCTTTAATATTAACTCTAAGTTAATTAGTTTCACTTTTACAATGTCTCTTTGTATTTTTATATAATATGGTTAATAAACATACTATATACATCCAAGAGACCCCCAAGCGGTCCATTAATGATGAACCTATCATGATATAAGTCTCATGGCCGAACCTTATATTTTTAGGAATTTATTATCAATTAATAATATAATATTTGTTTTAAGAACTCTTTTATGTCAATTTTGACACTATTCAATAGTTGATTTTTGTGAAACTAATAACAGATTTATTAATTCGAATAATGTAAATTAAATCAATCCTAATATATCATATTATCCTAGAAAATTAGTTTAATTCATTAAAAGTTTCATATTATATTTATTTGGGTATTTATAATATCAATTATTTTAATTTTCCACTATTATAGTAATTACTGCTTCATCATTGTGTCATAAATAAAATAAATTATTTAATGTCTAAAAATTATAAATAAAATATCATTATGTAGGAAATCCTTTTATCTTTCTAATGAATATTTATAATCTAAAATCCAACATATATAACCCTATGTAACAATTGTGTTTCTAAAATATATATGCTTGTGTCATTTTTGTATTCATTTTAACTTAATTAAAATAAAGTGTCATTATCACTTACAAGTGGATCCATGGGGTCCCAAAATAGACCCAAAGATTCCCATGGTCGACCATGTATCAAAAAATAGGGTTAAGACACGTTTTAGGGTAATTTTTTATTATTATAATATTATTTTTTAACCCTTATTTACCGGATTTACCCTTAACCATGGTAAATAAAATATTTACCGCAGTAATTATTCAAAATGTCTAAAAATAAAAGTTACCTATTTAAACAATTTGAACATCCTGATTCCAAATATGGAATCCAATTTCCTAAATTCAAAACACAGAAGTGGCAGAAATTATTTTAAAATTAATTCCCGCTGTCAAAACAAAAAGCGTTTTTTAAGAGATAATAACTATCAAAAGATTGACACTTGTTTATGTTCGGTTTAATTGTAAAATTATGTCCAATGACCAACATTATATTAATTGGAAAAAATATATTCTAAATATACTTTAAAACTACTAAAAATCATAATTTATCACTATTAATTATTTTTATTAAAAAAGTTGTTTTTGATTAAAATTTAGTAATTTTCACTATTCATCAAAATATGAAAGTTATCCGAAAAGTACCAAAATTTCACCTTAGGATAAATTAGATATTCCGAATCCAAAAATGAAGCCCATTTTGAAATATAAAATATATATAATTTTAAAAAGTAGGTATTAATATTCATAACGGCTAGTTTGATTGGTTGTGGTGTGTTAGAACTCGATGTTGCGTACAACACACGCTACTGTATTATTGAAAGGAAAGCGTACCGTGGAAGCTTGGGATGTTTCATTTTAAATTTTTTTGATGTCCCCATTTATTCAAAAAGTTTAAAATATCGTATTTAAAAATGATTCACTATTAAAAGTTGATAAAAGTGCATTACTGAAAATGAATCTGTTCTTGTATTATGTCTAAGAAACTCATAATATGGATTCTAAAATTATAAGGATTATATAAAGTTTAAAATTAAGTTAATACTATTCATAACCTCTTTTGAACATCTTGTTTGGTAATTCATGGTGTGCTTGAACTCGGTGTTGCGTGTAGCGCAAGTTATTGTATTATTTTAAAGAAATAACACACTATGAAATCTTGGGGTGTTACAGGGAAGTTTCAAGGAGGAGGAGAGGGATGTGGGGAGCTTATTTGGGCAGAGTTTGGACGATCCAAGTGGCTTGAGAGGTGTGAGGAATGAGTAGAAATGGTCTCCTTTTATAAGGGAGAGGAGGGGCTCTTTAGGAAAGAGTGAAAGTATTACTTTATAATATAATTAAATTCGGTTTATAATGGTCCAAAAATAATTGATGTCGAAGATACGATGACTCATATTCTAAATAACATCAACCAATAATAATTGGACAGATTTTTGATAATATTTTATCATTATAATCTTATTTATTTAAATGATTTATTAATGAGGTAAACATTGCATCATTATTGTGTCATTAATAATTTAAATTATATGATGTCTAAAAATTATAAATAAAATATAATTATGTAGGAAATATTTTTAGCTTTCTAATGAATATTTATAATCGAAAATCCAACATGTATAACCCTATGTAAAAATTGTTCTTCTAAAACATGTAAGCTTATGCCATTTTTATTTTTATTTTAACTTTATTAATATAATGTGTCCCTACCACATACAAGTGGCTCCAAGGGGTCCCCAAATCAATCCAAGGATGCCCATGGTCGGTTATGTTTCCACCAATAAGGTTAGGACACGTTTTAGGGTAATTCTGTATTATTATAATATTATTTTTTAACCCTTATTTACCGGATTTACCCTTAACCATGGTAAATAAAATATTTACCACAATAATTATTCAAAATGTCTAAAAATAAAAGTTACCTATTTACACAATTTGGACATACTGATTCCAAATATAGAATCAATTTTTCTAAATTCAAAACACAGAAGTGGCAGAAATTAATTTAAAATTAATTCCCGCTGTCAAAACAAAAAGCGTGTTTTTAAAAGATAATAACTATCAAAAGATTGACACTTGTTTATGTTCGGTTTAATTGTAAAATTATGTCCAATGACCAACATTATATTAAATGGTAAAAATATATTCTAAATATAATTTAAAACTACTAAAATTCATAATTTATCACTATTAATTATTTTGATTAAAAAAGTTGTTTTTGATTAAAATTTAGTAATTTTCACTATTCATCAAAATATGAAAGTTATCCGAAAAGTACCAAAATTTCACCTTAGGCTAAATTAGATATTCCGAATCCAAAAATGAAGTCCATTTTGAAATATAAAATATATATAATTTTAAAAAGTAGGTATAACTATTCATAATGGCTAGTTTGATTGGTTGTGGTGTGTTAGAACTCGAAGTTGCGTACAACACACGCTACTGTATTATTCAAAGGAAAGCGTACCGTGGAAGCTTGAGATGTTTCATTTTAAATTTTTTTGATGTCCCCATTTAGTCAAAAAGTTTAAAATATTGTATTTAAAAAGGTTTCACTATTAAAAGTTGATAAAAATGCAATACTGAAAATGAATCTGTTCTTGTATTATGTCTAAGAAACTCATAATATGGATCCTAAAATTATAAGGATTATATGAAGTTTAAAATTTAGTTAATACTATTCATAACCTCTTTTGAACGGCTTGTTTGGTAATTCATGGTGTGCTTGAACTCGGTGTTGCGTGTAGTGCAAGTTATTGTATTATTTTAAAGAAATAACACACTAAGAAATCTTGGGGTGTTACGGGGAAGCTTCAAGGAGGAGGAGAGGGATGTGGGGAGATTATTTGGGCAGAGTTTGGACGATCCAAGTGGCTTGAGAGGTGTGAGGAATGAGTAGAAGTGGTCTCCTTTTATAAGGGAGAGGAGGGGCTCTTTAGGAAAGAGTGAAAGTATTACTTTATAATATAATTAAATTCGGTTTATAATGGTCAAAATATAATTGATGTCGAAGATACGATGACTCATATTCTAAATAACATCAACCAATAAGAATTGGACAGGTTTTTGATAATATTTTAATCATTATAATCTTATTTATTTAAATGATTTATTAATGAGGTAAACATTGCATCATTATTGTGTCATTAATAATTTAAATTATATGATGTCTAAAAATTATAAATAAAATATAATTATGTAGGAAATATTTTTTTCTTTCTAATGAATATTTATAATCGAAAATCCAACATGTATAACCCTATGTAAAAATTGTTCTTCTAAAAGATGTAAGCTTATGCCATTTTTTTTTATTTTAACTTTATTAATATAATGTGTCCCTACCACATACAAGTGGCTCCAAGGGGTCCCCAAATCGATCCAAGGATGCCCATGGTCGGGTATGTGTCCACCAATAAGGTTAGGACACGTTTTAGGGTAATTTTGTATTATTATAATATTATTTTTTAACCCTTATTTACCGGATTTATCCTTAACCATGGTAAATAAAATATTTACCACAGTAATTATTCAAAATGTCTGAAAATAAAAGTTACCTACTTACACAATTTGGACATCCTGATTCCAAATATGGAATCAATTTTTCTAAATTCAAAACACAGAAGTGGCAGAAATTAATTTAAAATTAATTCCCGCTGTCAAAACAAAAAGCGTGTTTTTAAGAGGTAATAACTATCAAAAGATTGACACTTGTTTATGTTCGGTTTAATTGTAAAATTATGTCCAATGACCAACATTATATTAAATGGTAAAAATATATTATAAATATACTTTAAAAACACTCAAATTCACAATTTATCCCTATTAATTATTTTGATTAAAAAAGGTGTTTTTAATTAAAATTTAGTAAATTTCAATATTCATCAAAATATGAAAGTTATCCGAAAAGTACCAAAATTTCACCTTAGGCTAAATTAGATATTCCGAATCCAAAAATGAGGTCCATTTTAAAATATAAAATATATATAATTTCAAAATTTAGGTATTACTATTCCTAACGGCTAGTTTGATTGGTTGTGGCGTGTGTTAAAACTCAAGGTTGCGCACAACACACGCTACTATTTTATTCAAAGGAAAGCGTACCGTGGAAGCTTGGGATGTTTCATTTTAAATTTTTTGATGTTCCAATTTATTCAGATAGTTTAAAATATTTTATTTGAAAAGGTTTCATTATTAAAAGTTGACAAAAGTGCAATACTGAAAATGAATCTGTTCTTGCATTATGACTAAGAAACTCATAATAGGGATTCTAAAATTATAAGGATTATATAAAGTTCAAAATGTAGTTAATACTATTCATGACCTCTTTTAATGGCCTTTTTTTGTACGTCATGGTGTTATTGAACTCGGTGTTGCGTGTAGTGAAAGTTATTGAATTATTTTTAAGAAATAACACACTATGAAATCCTGGGGTGTTACAGGTCTTGGAGCTTGTAGATTGAGAGGTTCAACCTCTTATATGGAGGTATCTCTAGATGCTCAGAAATTGTCAGTGTGGCTTCCAGCTATGTCTCTAAAGCCTGGGGTCCTCTATCCCTTGAGAAAATAGGGGGATGCTGATACTAAAATACCTGAGTCAATTTTTCCATCGACGTGGTAGGAGGTGGCGCTCCCCGAAAGTTCAGCATTATCATCAAAAATCCCTCTATGAACTGAGAATCATCTTTTGTGTCTGGAATAACTATTGGTGCCAAGACTGACACAACTGGAGGATCTGCAATAGGTCCTTGATCCGCCAAATCCGGTGTCTGGTCACCGTATATAAAATTGCGTACAATCGGAGGATTTCTCAGTGGAATGACCCATCAAGATCAATTTCACACCTTAGATTCAATATTATCAAGGACTAAAAACAATAATGATAAGAAAGGAACAGAAGAAATAATGAAATCACGTTATAAAAAACATGACTACAAGGTGTGTACTTGAATTCTCATTCCCTTCTCGAGTCCTTCTACACGACCAACACACACAGTTCCCTTAAAAAAATTACACAGTGTGTTCTTTCTAGACAGTACATTTACTAAACAAGCTTTAGTGACCCGTGTTGTTTGTTACATGACCGGATACAAGGTCCCTACACATGGCGTGGACATCCTGTACATCACGTGTTCTACCATGATTTTCAAAACCCTATGTCTCTACCCACAAAGTCAGTGACACAGCATGTAATCAGGGTTTTTTGCACAGTAATCCTTGAAAACTACTCCAGAACTGAGAAAAAACTAAAAACTAAAATTTAAGTGCCAAATTTTGATCCTTGAGGCCCCATACACCCCTTGAATCAACGCTTGGCATCTCTTACAAGTTATAAAAAAGTGAAGAAGTAATTGATCCACAGAATTATAGTCCATGAGTGCACATAACACCTCAATAACTAGTGTTTCGAATTCATTTAAACAAATCCACACACAAAGAATACCCTATCAAACAACATGTATTTTTATCAAGGCATATATCAAAATAGAATGAATATTCTACACAACATCATGAAACTGCTAATTGACCCTAATTGGAATGGAAAGAAAGAACGACATTAGATTTATATCAAGTTACTTTATGATTCATGAGACAGAATACCCTCATCTTATCGGGTTGCAACAGAAATAGAACCTAAATAATATCCACAATAATAACATAAGGCATGTGAATCACCCAACGGTGAAATCGAATCAACTGTAAAATTAAAAAACGAAAAAACATGAAAAAATCAATGTAAATTAGCTTTTCCCATTACACAGGATATCTACTCCCAGGAACAAATTATTAAAAATTACCTATTACATCCTACCCCTACCTATAGGCTCCAAACAGTAAGTCAAGAGAAATGAATCCACTAATACCACGTTGTAACGTCCCAGATCCAGAAACCACACAGAGGCGTCCTGTACACATTTAGTCACATGGACTCCAGCGCAGTTTCCTGAACACCAGAGGCTGCCGACTAGCATCGAGGCCCATGGGTGTGATAGTGTGGAAAATATACCCTCATTGGCAGAGTACATAGTGGATTAAAAAAAAGAAATAGCTAAAGCTGAAATAATCCTTACAAAAGTTAACAAATGAAGAATGAAAGTAAGGAACAACTGGAAAAAATACATATATAAATGTTTCATGGTAAATATGTCTATGAAAATAGCCAAAAACTCAACAATGATGGAAAAGAAAGTATTAAACACATGTACAATGAAAACAGATAAATAGATCCTCTGCATCTCAAGACATAGCTCAGTCACATGCTGTCTCGCTCCCCTGCTAGTCAAGCACCTGAGGTAGAAGGGCACTTGACATTATCTATACCTACTACAATATGATCTGTTTTCACCCAAAATGATGAACAAAACAGGGTGTCATAATAAATACTAGTAGGCAACCTCCCCATGATCTATGCCTAACAGTCATTGAATATATGGAGGTAAAAGTACAGAATGTTGAATGCAGAAATTTACTCACCTGTAAACAATTCAACGTGTCATGTAGGTTGCTAAACAAACAATGTAAACCTCTAGGAAGTACACACAACCATCCCCTATAGTTCTACCTAACATGTACAATCAACCCTCAAGGTAGTACACTCAGCCTAGACCATCTGGTTCAGTAACAATAATTTATAACGAATCTTTGAGGAAGTACTCACAGCCAATTCCCCTTATATTCTAATGTAGTCAAGGAATCTCTATGGATTCAGACAAGTTCAATTCCACTTATAGCACCAAGGTCAAGGAATCTATGAAGAACCTCTCCTAGTCAATTCGCCGTATATCCCTTGTTATTCAAAGACTCTATAAGGAATCTCACTCAGTCAATTCCTCCTATAGTATATGATGGTTCAAGGTAAATCAAAGTAAACAAAGACTCTCTAAGGAAGCTCACTCAGTCTGTCCCCTTGTAGTCTATATCACCAGGTTCTCACGACCCTGTGCAGGTCATCAAGCCTAAAAATGCAATAAGGAATAGTTAAACCATAATAACTACTTCGATAAATAGTCTATAGCCCAAAAGCATGTCAGAAAAACAACTCTCCATCCTATAATCACTATTCATGTGAAACATGCAATACATGACTAAACGGTCAGAAATAGGACATGCATGGGAAAAGCATCCAAATAATATAAATTCAACATTATTCATATCCAATCAACCTCTACGGAATCCTACAAGAATGGAAGGAAGAACACATGGGTAAAATGGTAAACACACAATATACCATTCAAGGGTATTTGAAAAATTTCACATAATACTCAAATAATTTCAACAGAAAGGCACAGAGAACCTACCTTTAGGGTTCTGGAAAAAATGATCCACAATCAACCTCAACCTCAAATCCGGGAAACCGCTTCATAAAATACCACTCTAAATATCCTTACCTATAATCCAAAAACCGTAAATTAAACAATAAACAAAAACCTAACACTATATATAAATTCAATGGATGTAGAACTAGAAAACCTAGAGATATGGAAGAGAAGATCTTGGGAAAACCAAGGAGAAACCTAGAGTATGGACTTACCCGAGAAGATCAACCATCGATCCACCAAGAAACCCCTTTGATTTTCCTCAAAAAAGAGTGGGGGAGCACCTTCAACCTTTGAGAACCCAAAATCCCGTGCGAGGATCGAGTGGGAGAGATTTTGGAGATGAAATGAAAAATCCCAAGTGGCCCAGTACTTAAAAACCCTAACATTAAGTGGCAGCACAGTTACCCTTCACAGTTTGGAAAACCGTGCGCCAATCGTGTTGTTTCCCCTCTCTCAACCTGAGATTTCTCACGGCTTGCCAGCATGGTTTGAAAATCCATGCACTTCCCATGCAGATCCCACTGTGAAAGGTTTCATAGTTTAGTGGGACAGCCACATGGTTTTTTCAGACCGTGTGCCAACCGTGTACCAACTGTGCCCCCTGAACGACCTCAAGTATTTCCCCTTTTTCTCAAAAAATACTAGAAAATGAAAAGATACATGAAAAGAATGACTGGATTCTCAAAATAAACCCCATGAACCCTATTTAACTTGATTAGGAATCATATATATTGATTTTATAAAAATTTATCCAAATAAAATTGATAGATCTCAGCTTTGTAAAATTCTATGATGTTACAAAAATATAATGAAATATATGAAATTAAAATTCTATATAAAATATCCTCGGAATCATATAATGGTATAGTTTATGATAATATTAGACATTTCATGAGAATAAAAATCTTTTAAATATGAAAAATTATTTTTAAATACCAATCATTATAGAAATAAATTTATATTAAAATAACAAAAGAAAATTATAATGGATTCATCAATGAAAATAATGATCCTATTTTTTGAAATTCTTTTCTTGTCATACATGAAAAAACAAATATTCCTATTATATTGTTGTTAAAATAAAAATAGATAATTTTTGAAAAAAAAGAGGATGTTTGATAGCATATAAATTTATAAAATGGTAAGGTTGGTAATTAATTCCATAAATATTTATTGGGATAATTCAAATGAAATTATTTTATGATTTATTTTCAAATATAGATATGTTTTATCTATGATTTTTGAGTAAAGATATATATAATTTCAATTATGAGAAAAAATTATTTTGGAATACATATATTATAATGAGATTAAAATGAAATAAATAAATTATTCTCTTAAAATAACTATTTAAAAAAATGTTTCATGAGTTTATGGAAAATAAATAATTGGTTATCATCATTTTAGGAATAATATAACTAATTATGAAAAACGATGAGATTATATGATGAAAACCTGAACACTTTAGAATCATTGAATTAAATTCCATATGATATAATAACATAAAATGAAAGATAATTTATCATGAATATATATATATATATATTCATTATATTACTTGTTAATTTGGATTTAGAGACACATTATGTTATATGATAACTGTATAATGTATCACATGTCCCATAGAAGTCCAATTAAGAGAGAAATACTTTACATTTGGTCTGGACATCCTTCACATATGTTAGATCATCATGTTAAATTAATAATTATTTCTAAAAAAATGTTATATAATAGTAATAATATTTATCACACCATATAATATTTACGTAGGAATATTTTATTACATGTTCATTAACAACTCCTTTTTAAAATCATGTTTCGGGTTATAACTAATTTATTTATTTATTAATTGATTTGGTATTTTTGGTCATTTTACAATGATAAAAAAAATATGATATAGGTTGTTATCCTTGTTTTATAAATTAAATATATTAATAATATACATATTTGGGATAATCTATAAATGTGAGAGATATAAAATGAAATACACCATTCATGGAGACTATAGGTCATAAGTACTCATGAACGTTGTTCCCATTTTCACTGTAGATAAAATGAATGAATGTTAAACAATATATTACCATTTAAAAATAAATTTTACATATTATATATCACTTGTGTTTATTTAATTTACCCTATTTACCATCCATGAAATTGGTTTGAAAAAAACTCCTCACAACACACTTCCTGGAGGTTATATAGTATAAATATGAAAAAGGATACTGTATAACCCATAGATTAGAACATAAGAAGTTATATGTGATATCATAATTAAATAATTATAATTATGTTAAATTTTATAATATACATAAAAAAATATAATTTATCCTTATTACTGTCCAAGTAAAATATAAATTAGAAACAGATCGCATCAGTTTGTGACATGGTAGTCAACCGTAAACAGAAGAGGGGCAATTTTTTACAATAGACTGGAGGTTTAGTAGTCATGTGAGATATTATAACAATTGAATATATATATATATATATTAAATCCATTATTGTATCCATATGTGAGCGGTTGTAATGGAAAATTAATAGTGTCATTTCATGCGAAGATGGTCCATCATACACCCAATTACTAATTTTAATAACCATTTTACTAATGTGGAGATGAATACAGATTATAAAATTAAAAAATAACAACTTATTATTTTTGAGATAATAGTTATTAATATCATTATAAATTTATATGATTTAAATATGTGTAAAAAATTAAAAAAATGAATGCTTACTAATTTTACCTCTTCCTTGAACAACCCATTTACATATACAACTAATCAATTTTTATGAGGGATTAGAAGATCTAATTGGGTGTTCATGGGTAAATAAGATATTTGGCATAGTTCCCTTTTTTATGTAGAGGGAGAACACTCTATAGAATTTTAGAAATTAATAAAGAGTATCCATATATTATAAAGGTCATAGGACCCTAAAATGGATCAATATAGAAAATTATAATTTATATGGTCATACTATATAATTAAAATAGTTTTTGGAAAGAGAATTATTTCATTTTTCACTTATCTCTCCATAAAATCCCTATGAAACTACATTATAACCGTAGTCGTTCAAATTAATTTTTACTATTTTCACAATTCATTATTCAAAAATTATGTTGAAAATTATTATATATAATTTATTAATATGATAAAAAATACTAAATCCCATTTTTAATTTCCAATAATAGAAGTGTAAAAATTTATTTAAAATTTATACATTTTGACGGTATAATAATTCAGTTTTCCATATTGAAAATGTTCAAATGAATAAAATAATTTAATAAAGATATTAAAATTGAAATTTATTAAAATTGAATAAATAAGTTTAATAGATATTTTATTCATCTAATTGTTTCTTTAAAACCATTTAAAATATTGGCGAACATTGTAAATAATTTAATGAATATCGATGCCTTTAATAAAAAATTATTTGTTCTATTAAGTAAAAAATTACTATTTTATGGAAGTTATAAAATTTTCACACAAATATTATTTAAAAATTATTATTTCAAAAAACATTATTTAATTGTTTCAAATAAATATAATATTAATATGGAAAAAAAATTTAAATAAATTTTTCACAATAAAATATAACATATATTTGAGGAAAAAAGTTTATTATGCTTAAATTATTTTATTCCTATATCTCGACATGAATATTCATAAATTTAAAGATAAATATTTTAATAATATTTAATTTATAAATTTTAATATAAATTATCTAAAAATTGATTTAATTAAATTATTTATATTATACACAATTATGATCATAATAATAGTTTTATAAAAAATGATATACACTACTTTCCAATTATTTGTATTATCATTTATAATACTTGGAAACTAAATAATTTTTTTAATATAAATGTGTAAACAATTAATTTTAAATACATATTTAATCTAATTCTTATCCACCAATACCGCATAGATGAGATAACTATCATATTAAACAATATTTTTATGATATAATTTCTTTTAACTTTTAAAAGTTATGTCACATGTTAGAAAATCTAAAATTATTGTTGAATTTATGGAAAGATACACTTGGTGATTCATGTAATGGATTATATTTATAAAATTAAACTTATTTTAAATATTATTTTATAAAATATCATGGTGTTAAATTATACACTATTATATAAATTGTGTCATCGCAATTTGATCTTCTTCTAAGAAATCAATGGTTTAACATTCAAATATACCATTGTGCGAAAACAACATTATAATAATAATTTACCGAAAATCAACATGATAAGTTATAAATAGTTTTGTAGTGTTCAATAAGATTAACCCATATGCAGTTATACATGTAGGAGAAAATTTTTTGATGCGAAACAATTTACAAGGAAGACAAAACTAGATCAAAAAAAGTATTAAATGATGACAAAGAACATGGCCAAAATAATTTTAATGACAAAAATAACATATTCATAATATATTTTAAAATACCCATCATTAATCATAAATGAATGTAAATTTTTAAAAAATAAATATCTTTTTCCTAATGATTGAAAATTTTAATGAAAATATATATATACATGATTTCATTAAATTTTATATGTGAAACCCTATCCTTTATTTGTTCATTGATCAATTTCAACATCATCTCATATGATATGATATGAATTTTTTATTCCCAGTGAACTGTAATATATATATATATATATATATATATATATCTGCATGACAATTTATTTTTTATATCCTAATATATTTACAAAATGGTTAGCAATGGTTATCTAATATACATAAATATTTTATTGGTGAAATTACTCATTAATATATAAATCATTATCCAAATCTCATCAATAACCATTTCATAGATGGATACCCTTATAATGCTTCCAAATTTACTAATTTATAAATATTATTTGTTATCTTTCAAGAATATTCCAAATTTCATTCCCCCAAATATCAGTATGTATCTGTTAATGGCCAGCTAACAAAAAAGTGAATTTATTTATTATATATTACCCTTAATCATTGTTATAACCATATTTACAATAAAGAATCTATAAAGAAAATTAATTTTTCCTCATTCCATTAATAAAACAATCGATTATAGAATACTGTCTGAAAATCTAAAATTGGTGTAAACTCTATCAACGATAATACCAACATCTTTGTCAGTAATTCATTAATCTATTATTTGGTCATCAATAAAACAAATTTAATTTTTCAATATCAATCATATAATTATCAAAATAAATATATATATTCCTTATATCATGAATATATTATGGGTTATCTTATAATTATATTATTCACAATGTATCATTAAACCATTAAATTTATTATCTGGTTTTCCATTTCCATTAAATATAGTCATGAAAATATATAAAAAATTACATCTATTAAACAATATATATATTTCATGATTCATATTTCATTATTCCTAAATTAAAGTAGATAAATAAATGAATCATTAGTATATGCATTACTCACATAACTGTACTGATTTTCATGTTGATTTTTCAGGATATTAAATTTTACCTATCCTATGTAAACCATATCAAATACATTCAACAATTGTTTTTACTATTGATATACTTTTATTCCCACCAATTAAAAGAACCCTACATTTCATTTTTCCTTGAATATTATATGATTTCTATGGCTATTTTCGACACTAAAAAATAACCTTATTCCACTATGACATTCACATAGGTGCTTATTTTTACATCATGAAATATAGAAAACTTAATATTAAATACTCCATGTTCTCAACCACATGAGATCTCATCAGGTTCAATTATTTTCATTTGTGGTGAACAGAATTATAGTTAAGAATCATGACTTAACGAATATATAATGACAACTTATTAGGAATAATAATAACATCCTTTACTCCATTCAGCATCCCATTTGATTTCTCATAAACACATCTTCTATCTGATATATTATTAACTTCTTTCCTACAAGTTTCCTACACTGACTAAAATAATGTTGTAGTATTTTAAACAATATTTATAGTGGGTAACCGCATTAATATGAAAGATCACTTCTTGGAACACAATGTATTGACACCTTCTTTACAATAAATGAAACTATAGGATTGTCGAATGACATTCATAGTAAAAATATATTTTAATCCTACATGTCACTTCATAATTATTTAGTAATTTATGAATAAAATCCTCTTGGAGATTCATTTTATGTGCATAATGAAGACAGTTATCACGATCCTATTAATGCTCGAGTCAAGACTAATGTGCATTTTTCATAGTTATTACAACTAGGTACATTATTTTTAGAAACACCTCCACTAATAGAATCATGGAATGGATGTAAAATAATTTATATCATATTCTATATTATTCCCCAAAATTATAGGATAATTTCCACTAATTATACATATTATTATTGTTCTTAATTTTTTTTCTGATCCAAGATTCCAAAGGATTAAATATTAAATTTTCTGATACATACTATTTGGACCCAAACTCCAGATAAATAATTTTTACATATTAGTAGGATAATATTTATTTTATAAAATAATGAGACATTGAATAATAATTTAGGTATACTACCATTTAAAAAAAGACATAAAAAACTAGTTCATATGTGGTATGCATCTCCTCTTTCTTTGTATTTCATATTTTTCACTAATAATAAAATTACCATTCATAAAACCATTCATTATTCATGGGTGTGAAAAAATGCGAATTATGATGTTCAATATGATTAAAACAGGGTTATATCGACAATAATATATGAATAACATGAAAATACGGGTATAATAATATAAGTGTAATATTTTAAAACAATACCCTACATATTATTCTTCATAAATATGGATTTATTTAAAATATGATTAGTTAATAAACAATTAATCAAACGATAATTGAATAAAATGATTCGTGAGAGTATAAAAATTTAACCAGAATTTTTTTGGGGGAAATACACATAAGTGTATAAAATTTTATATCATGATATCAATAGTGACATTTGTAATGAGTAAGGACTGTGGTATCTATTAGTGTGCTCACTTTCAAGCCTCATATAAGCACATGTGATTACTCATCCAATATTGGATAACCATATGTGTAACCTTTGATATCACATATCATTAAAAACAACCCAATTAATTAAATGGATATATTTTTCATTCAAATCACATGATGAAAATATTTCATTATTGTTACAAATAATCAAAATGTATTCACAATATGGGTATCCCAAAAGGAAATGGTTATTATAAAACATTTCACCACTGTGAAACCTATTTAATGAAAATTTGTTTCATACTAATTCCTCCATTTAATCGTAATATAACAAATTTTAAATAAATATATTTCATAATACTTTCACCATAACATAAACCATGCTGAAATATTATTTTTAAACATCTTTTGATCATAAACGTAATGAATTATTGGAAATATTTAGAATTGTTTCCTTGGACTAAACCACAAGTAAATAAAATGTAACTTCAATGGATGTAATTTTAGTTGGAAATTACCTTTTAATTTTTTTTCCCATTGATCATTTCTTGAAGAAAATATCCTGTCAAATTTGAAAAAAAACAATTAAAAAAACTAAAATTTCATGGTCCTTTTCATTGAAAAATAACTTGGCAACATAAAAATTCATCATAATTGATTTAAAATATTTACTGTGGAAATTAATATTTTCAAATAGGATATTATTCCTTATAAATAAAAAATTCATTTTAATTTTTTTCTTTTAATATATCCATATATATATATAGATTTATCTCCAATGATAAATGAAAATATTTCATACAGAAAATAACCTTTATGATTTTGTAATATATTTTTTAAAACATAATTTTTTTAATCTAAATTTATATTTAATTATCATTAGAAAGTAATAATGTATTAATGAAATAATATAATGGTCATTACAAAAGGAATTTTTTCACATGTTGTACATGTTAATATAATGATACCTTTCACATTTTCGTAGAGTGCTTAATGACCCATGTTTGGGAAAGAAGATTACTACTCCATTTAAAAAATATATAAATTAATAAATTAATAAAATTTCAGATTAAATCATATGTAGAATGATTAAAATAATTTTTAATTGATTTTTATAAATCAGATATATGCTAGAAAATTTTCATCTGACCAAATAGAAACGTACAAATATCTTTTTAAAACGAAAATATTTTGGTATATTGAATACATAATAAGATAAAAATTGAGTAGCATTTAATCTAAATAAATAAATAGATAATAAAAAAATTCACAGAATTATTTATTTAGAAATCACAATAATTCACCATCTGGGTAAAAATCAAATATCATCACTTTAAATGCGGTGTTTTTATAATAAATACCTCAACACATTAGTAAAAATGAATCCTAATTGCAATAAAATAATAAAATTATATGAAACATACAATATATAGAAAAATAAGAAAATTCATGATATTAAATTCCATAAATATTTTAAACACACCTCATAAATTAAGACATATGTATAACATTACCTATGATCCAATGATGAAAAAATGGTATGAGAACCAAAACATTAAATCGCACCATCCATCGTACACATTAAACAACAATATAATAAATATAGGATTAATTTTAAATATATTAAATAGTCATAATATGTTGTATCTTATCATATATGATTTACATATGACCATTTATTACACATTCCATAAAAAATCGATATTAAAATCATGTTTTGGGTAATTATTGCTTTTTTTCACATAAACATTGATATTATATATTCAGTCAATTTAAATTTATTATCATCCCATAATATAAATAATATTAACGATTATATATTTATAATATATATATTGTAAATATTCATTTAGAGTATTCCATAAAAGAAAGATATAGAAAATTACATACATCGTTTGTGGTAAGCATAAATTATACATAAAAAAATAGAATTTCCATTTTCAATATGGTTGAAAAGAAGGAATGCTAAGTAATATATATCATTTATAAAAACCTTTTAATTTAATATATATTAACATAATAACCATATCATTTATGGGGATGTATTATTCTCCATTATAAGTACTTTTTTACCATTATTTTGGTATATCATGAGTGGGATTTTGTTTTAGGATGTTATGGGTGAAAATTGAGAAATTTGGATGGAATAGGGGTAGTGCATCATTGGTGAATGATTTTTCATTATTATTCTACCACCCCTGGGAACAGTGATACCCTATACAGATATTTCTACCATGGTTGGCACATAGTTTTTCAAACCTTGCGCATTATCCATGCCCCCATCAAAGGGGTTCACATTTTCTCTTAAGAGTGTAAACAATTTGAAAAACTATGATTCCACTATACAATCCTCCTATGTACATGAATGTAGGTTTTTCTAGTGTAGGTGTTACAGGATTTTCAGGCCAGGCCCCAACCACACATTTCCCCTTTTACATCCATATATGACAATTTTCAAAAGAAATATCTTGAAACAAATACACTCTCATGATATACCAAATAAAGTGTACAAAAGTACAAGAAAATAGGCCTGAAAAATATCTATAAGTGGATGGGATATGACAATCTCACAACATTATAATAGAATATATTTTATATTTACACCCATGTATCTATATGATTCTAAAGTAAAAAAATTTGAGTCCACTGAGCCCATATATGTGCATCCCTCTCTCAATTTTTCCCCAGAGCAGAACAATGTTTCCACTATACTGAAACAAACAACACTAGATTTTGACATAAAAAATTTTAATTGTCATCCAAAATATCTAACATAATTATTAATAATAACCCAATAGTATATATATCTTCATTATCAACAAAAATCACATGACATGTGTTAAACTAATTCTGTCAAACCTATGATATAAGAATAACATTGGGCACTTCACAATTCCACTATGGGAGATCTAGTGGGTATTCCACTGACATGATTCTTTTATGAAACCCATTGTGTCAATGAATCAAAGGAACATTCTTTCACTATCATTGTATCATTTGGTGACCCAATATAGGCTACACAAGAAAGAACACCCTATAATCCAATATAAACTCATGGGGTATTTGACCTCTTTCAGTATATGAATTTTTCATACTCCAAGCCATTACCATACATTTTATAATTCTTTTACCCATATCTAAAATCACATTCAATATAATTTCTTCCATTAACACAGACTCACCTACATTAATCAAGCATAGATATTATCTTCATGATCTACCATAAGGTGCCTCATATGACTCCTTTTAAACAGTTTAATCATAACAATGATTATAGGTGATTTCAACAAGTTACAAGTTATTCTACAAAGACCAATTTACCTGTAGGACTCATACCCATGCCATATCCATTATAAAATGTATATTATATTTCAACATTCTATATGTATATGGTTAAAATTAAACACTCATAAATACATATTCACCATGAGATATCTATAATAATTTATTTAAATGCAATGTGAAATGTGATTCACATTATGAAAATATACATTATGGAACCCCATTCAAATGTAATATAACTTGAGCATAAAATTCATCTAAAAAATACACTGGGAAAGTTTCCGAAATAGGTAGGAAATTCACTAATTCCTTCATTCAATCCACAATAAAAAAAATAACATCATTATTCCAATGAATCATGAGGATACCCACCACAAAATCAATTTTAACATCTTATTACATCCATTTGAATTTTTGAAAAAACAACGGTAATATACAAGGACATTCATTCTTATCCCCCACTTATGAATTTGTGTTCTTTCATATCACACACCCCACAATATCATTTTTCATGTTTAGCGACCAATACAGTTGATATAGGTCATAATTGATTTTAATAATCTCAAATTAACTACCATGTTCCTAGAATGAACTGACAAAGAATATCTTCTTATATACTCAAATGCATAACTAAAATGTTCCCGATTAAGATAGTCTCAAACTCATCTATAGTACAAAATGAAGGTTACTATCCACCTTCAAGGATTTATGTTAAGGGAAAACCATCTGGATCCTTATTCTAACAGTCTACGACCCTAGTAAAATGTGTATACTCAACTAAAATGATATAAGGGTCTCCATATCATGGCCTTCTAAATCCATAACATGCATCTTAGCCAAAGAATCTATCCTATTTAACACAAAAATATATTTTTGGTCAACCGGATACTATGTTTTCCTTCTTAAAGAATCAGAAACATTGATTCGATTTCTACGTGTATATACATGATCAAAATTATAGGAATTAATATATTCAACCTACACCAGTACCAAAAATTCAAGTCTCAATATTAATATATATATTTCATGTTTTTTTGATATTTATAGACAATATATGTTTCCCCAAATATATAATGTTTTGGACACTTTGATGTGGACACCAATGCTTCTAACTCATGGTCACATATTTGGTATTTCTGTTCATCTCGAATGTACTACTATGACTCATACAAATAATCGATATATATCTATGAATATAATGTTCCCCATGACCGAATGTAAATGTGTCACAAAATAATATATACTCCTCACCAGTCTTAGAGAATATCATGTTCATTGTAGTTGTCAAATAGTTCCTCAACTCCTAAAAATCATTTTCAAATTTTCCATACTATTCAAACAAAATTCTCATATAGTTCATAAAATTCAATGGTGCTTCCAAGATGTAATATTATTGACAAAACCTCTGCTAATAAAACTATATGAAAACAACTACGTCGATAAAAAATATATTTATTCATCAGTCATGAAACAACATTCTATAACTTAATGGGGACCACTATCACACCATCCTCCCATGTTAAATGACCTGAAAAATTCAACTTATCAATATGTAATTGAAACATTGATAGCTCAGTGTATATCCTGTGATACTTATGTATACTCAGAATGATGTGACTGTGCTGGGAATGATTGTAATGATTTTTAATGCACACTATGATTTCATAAAAAAACAACTATTAACAGATCAAGGAATGGGTGGATGATTTGGAAAATCTTGTCTGAATAGAGAGTCAATTTTTATGGTATCCTGACAGATATTATGATGAACTAATAAAGGTGATATATTTTTCTAAATGATGAGCATGATATATAATAATGTCAAAATCATAGTAATGAAACCCCAACATCATGTCAATTATTGAGGACAAAAAAATCTATTCTACTAGTCAAAGATGTCATTGATGATTAAAATAGAATATTATATTTTAACTAATATCTAAATTATTTTATAGTAATAATAATATATGCATATTATTTATATATCCCCCTAAGAAAACAAGTTTGTTTAATGAAAATGTGATGTACTCAGATTGAAAATTTCATTATCAATAAACTCATCTAGGAGAGTCGTGATATCTTCAAGAGCTATTGGTTTAATCCTACATGGTGAAATGGAAACTAGATCATATCCATTATTGAGTGCAATAAAAAACATTGCATCCCTATCTGGTGGAATTCCAATGAATCGTTATGAATAATGTCCAAGAACTGATACATTATGAGTGGAATTTCCTTATGCCTTATCCACTATAATTACTAAAAAGTCTTCCAAATTTGTTAGGGGGTCCCCTGTTTTCAAGGGAACTGTCACTACTTGGTCTTTCGGTATAGACAACACACCAAGATGAACAAAAGTTTCAACAATTGATGATTTAATTATCACTCTCTAATGGTCAAAATTTATGTTGTCTTTTTTGGCTTCCATAAAATCCATACATTATATCAAGTTAAAAAATGTCAAATTGTGTATATAGAGATGAAAATAGAAATTTTACTTTCAAACCTTGAGAGGACAATCATTGTATAAAGAGATGTCCCACAACCATACATTTAATGGCATATTGTGATCATAAACCCACAGAAAATATGACAAGTGAGTCTCAAACCATTCACATGTTGTGAAGATTTAATGGATTTAAAGAAAAAAATAACTATCTAATAACTATAGAAAATAGAATCTAAAAAAATATTACATCTGAATTGTTTCTGAGGCTGTCATCGGGGCGCGCATGCCCGTCTCATTCGGGGATGAGGGACATTGTTTTGGTTTTCCCTAATTCCTGCTTTCCAAAGACGGGTGACATCTGCTCCTTATTCAATGACGTCTGCTTCGTGATCGAACCGAGATAATGGGATGTCGGTTCTTCCTTCAATGGGTTCCTCCTCAGAACTCATCACCTAGTCCGGTTCTCCCTCATAGACATAAGAAGTTGTTTTTTAAACTCTTCCAGCACCATATATTCGTGGATACCAATTAATTACATTGCTTCTGTTAAGACATTCCAAGGGGTCCAGTCAGGGAAACAACCTTCAGGTAGGGGAGTAGTCACATGGGGAATCACTAGCTTGTCTAGACACTGGGGGATTGATGTGTCGGTATACTATCCCTTATTATAGGTCATCTCTATGGAATGGAATCCTGATTTATCCCACATTGAATGCGGGAATTCATATTCTTTGGAGATGTATCTGATATTTTCCTCAGCTTAGCATGTTTAATATGGGGTATGCTGCTAGTTTAACATCCATTGGAGATGGACCAGGCTGATCAGAAAACTGACAAGTGTGGATCAGATGGAGTAACCCCCTAGAGGGAACATCGATAATGGGGCCAACACTTGGGTGGTATCCTGAATGATATTAGTGGGAGTAGGGAATGGGATTGCATGATTCCAATGGGATGTGGCGAACTGGGTAAGAATCTGGATGGATGATGGAAGGTTATGTGAATTGGATGGTGAATTGGATGTAACATTCATGGGTTGAGGATGTTTTTGGGCTTGAGCCTTGATGAGACATTCTACATATTATTTTTCTATGGAATCAGAGTCCACGTAGTTCATCTGACTATGAATTGTTTCTGATTGGTTGTTTCAACGGCTTACTGCTGGATTGGGTCACAACGGCTTACCATTGGATGGGGTCGCAATGGATTAACATTGGATGGGGTCCCAACAGATTACTACTAGATGGGGTCACAACGACATACCATTGGAGGGGGTCCCAATGGATTACCACTGGATGGGGTCGCAATGGATTACCACTAGATGGGATGCCAACAGCTTACTATTGGATGGGTTCACAACGGCATACCGCTGGATGGGATGACAATGACATACCACTGGATGGGGTAGAAATGGATTACTACTGGATGGGATGAAAAAAGCATACTGATTAATGTAGTATAAATGGCTTACCACTGGATGGGATGACAACGAATTACCGTTAATCGAGTGACAACAGTTAATCAATGAAAGATGGCCACAGTTCAACATCATGCCGGACGAGGATGAACCGATGTGATGTGGGTCAGAACTACTGGGTGTTGTGATTGAACCTCATGGAATATTCATACAAACATTTCCATGGAAAGGATCAATGACCACGTATTTCGGGTGAATAAGGGGCTATTGAACTGACGCATATCGGTGTCGGTAAAATTGGTTGCTGGTCTTGAACCTTTGGGGGTCTTCCTACGTACCATACTATAGCAAGGATAAAATAACACGTAGTTTAGGTGTATTTTAATCATTACAATCTGAGGTGGCCCAGGGTGTCGGTGAACTAATGTGGAGGGGGTTTGAATGAACTGGTTTTGGGATTGAACCTCGGGGAGGCTTCCTACTTTCCTTGCCTTAGAAAATATCAAATTCCCCATAGTTGAGGATGGTGGATACAATTTAACATCATTCGGGATGGGGGTGAACCGATGTAAAAAAGGTTGGTGTGACTAGATGGTGGGCATGAACCTCATAGAAGAATCCTACATACCCTTCTTTGGTAAAGATCAATGTCCACGTAGTTCAGAATGAGGTCATTTGGGGAACATTCTCTAAGGCAGCACATGGTGTCGATGAACCAACGTGGAGGAGGATCTGAGGTCCAATGGATGGTGGTGGGATTTATCCTCAGGGAGGCTACCTACATACCCTAAAATTCCTCATAGTTGAGAATAAGGGGGAATTTGGGGATTATGATCTCAGGCAGCCCAAGGAGTTTGGTGAAACGATGTGAAGTGGGTCAGAACCAATAGTTGGTGGGCTTGTGCCTCGTGGAGTCTTCCTACATACCCTGCCTTAGCAAGGATCAAATTCCTTGTAGATCTGAATATGGGCATGGGTATTACACTATCTGTTGCCCAGGATGTGGCAAGATTCGGTGAACCAACGTAAATAAGATCATGGGGTGTAGGTAGATGGTGGGATTGAACCTCAAGATGGCTTCCTACGTACCTTGAATTGGCAAGAATCAATGTCCTCGTATTTCGGAATATGAGCGTGTGGCATACACTATAGGCTTCCCAGGGTGTTTTTCATGGTCGATGCTCACTCTAATTCCACATGAGTCATGCACGGTGTGAGAAATAAGGGATAGTAGGGACCAGATGATCATGTCACAAAAGGTGCATCTGTGGGAAGTGAAGTGGGGCATACCCGTGGTTTTCACCCCAAGTAGTCGGGACTTACTCTAGAATGGAGTCCTGATGAAGAAAAAGCACAGTGGGAGAGGGACTTGGGACTGAAGAATGAAGAAGCACCGTTCTATACCACGCCCTTCACTAGCCCTGGGAACCGAAGATGAAAGGAGGAGCAATGATGTTACATCATACAAGAAGGCTAGGGGCTTACATTGATATGGTTTCCCTTCCCCTGTAGAAAAACGCCACTACCATAAGAAGGATATCATCCCCTGTGGAGACTAGTGGGCATGGAGAATTTCAAAGGTTGGGGTACCTTGCGTACGAGGCATGGGGAACTGTCATAGTTTAACATCATGTGCTAAGGATTATCGTGCTTGGAATTTTAACATCATGCAGCTCAGACGATGTGGTTTTTCTCTAAACACCTCGGACATACATAACAGGTACCCTCTCCTCCACAGTGTAGAGAGGGGACATGAAAAGACTTGGTAATGGGGTGTTATAGAGCGTATCCTTGAGGGTCCCATGTTAGAGTGGATATGTTAAGATGAAATGGCAATTATCATTCCAAAGTGAAGAAGAATGAGGAGAAGAAACAGAACAGTCAATATCATCCTGAGTAATTTGACGTTAATTCGTGCGAACCATGGAGGTCGAATGGGTAATGATTGTATGTAGATGGTGTTGTGGGTGAAGGAGGAACCCATGAATTATTCCCAGAGGAGGTACTTCACGGTCGCACAATACAAGAGGCTTGTGTGAAAAATGGAACATTGATAAAAAATGGGGTCAGGCCAGCATGCAAAATAAAATGCATTAACAGAAAACTCAGAAATGGGTGAAATTGGGCGCTGGGCATGAAATAGAGTAGACCAGAATGAAAAAGGAATTGCATGCTGAAACCCTAATTGCATTAAATCATAAGGAATTAAGTGCGGGGGAAGGGGTTCAAGGGCATTTGATCAAGGATCAAGACCGAGTAGTCATGCACCAAGGCAGATCCTCGGGTGACTTGGTGTGAAAAAATTAGTACATGTGTGCCATCAACATTGCGTTCACGAGAGACGAATTTCACATGGTAGAGGTGGTTTAAATTAATCGGGTTGATGTAGAAGGGGTGGCCTTATAATTATAGGCACTCGGGATCGTTGGTCCATGTGAAAAATGCTTCGGCGTGAAATATTATGTTCCCCGGTGTCAGAAGCGCGATGGTTAACCGCGCGGAGTGATGGTGGGAAAGAGTTTTGCGCCATGCAGAAATCTCTCACGAATCCTAGAGTTTTTACCTGGGGTATGTTTTATTCACGCATCCCATTCTTTTTTCCATGCCGCCCCTCCGGGACCCTTGGAATGGATTTCCAGTTCCAAATATGGCTTCTCTTTGTCACGTTCTATCCTCCTTCATCTCTTTGGTGTATTTCAACATCTAAAAAAGCTCCACCTCAGAATCGGACCAGTGAGGGGCCAAAAAGGTTGGATTATGAGGGATAAACTAAGATATAGGAAACCCTGGGGCCGTTGACCACTTCCAAATAGAATGAAGCAAAAAACCGGGCAGGACCACGTAATCAAATTTTCACGCACGTGCGGAAATTGACTCACCAGACCTATAAAAGGCCCTGCGGACCCCTTTAGTCTGTCTGGATTTTATAGTGAAAAAATCCTAGAGCTCTCATGCAAGAAGAATTCCTTCCCTGTGTGAAAAAACAATATGTTTTCATGAAATTCACCATAATTAGTTTTCTGTTATTGTGCCAACTTGCGATTTTTTGCGCCAGCATGGTTTTTTTCACTCCAACCACTGATTTTTCACATCGACTCCTGTTTTTTCATACCAACTATTGATTTTTTGTTCCAAATCCATAAAATCTTGCCAATATGAGTTATCCTCCAATCAGGATGATGGTGAGAGGGGGGGCAAATTTGCCACTCGAAGTGATGAGATGGTTTCCAACACTGAGGATTATGGCACATGATGGCTCATATCAAACAACCATACCACCTTCAACATGTAGAACCCAACATAGAAATATTATGCATTTTCTTCCAATATGATGATCTGGGGATTCAAAATCATGGAGGAGGTACCTATTCCAAGGTTTGAGGTTGACACGCCGCGGTCATGGGTGACCCAGGTGGATGACGTACCCCATTATTAAATCACATACAATGACCATCCTTCTAGAGAAACTAGGCATATGTACATTTACATTCAAAATACCAGGGCCAGGACCATCTCGGGGAGTGACCCTATCGTGGAGAGTTCTCCATCCCTTTATGAAAGCCCCTTCTGTCAGACCGTTACTATTGAGTCCCGAGGCTTGCTGCAGGATTGAAATCTGGTGTATTAAGGAAAATTAACTAGTGATTTGGCGTGGACATATTAGGCTCGCTAGACATGCGACCAGTTTGGGGCCATATTGCGGTACATTGGTTTGTTCGAAACGGTGTGGACATTGCAGTTTCACTTCTATCGCCAGCCTGAGCTCGGGCTAGAGCTGTTCACTCGATGGTATCCTTACATCAATATCTTCAACCTTCATTATGGGGAACTCAACATCAACTTGTGGGACATCCATTGCATCAGGGAAATCCATCTGGAGGGGCATCAGTATGATGGATTCCTCCCTACGAGTAACACCTAGGCTGAAAAATCAAGAGCACCTATACTAACATTGCACCTGCTATAGCTAGCCAAAGAAAGGCTAGGGGTCAATTATTTCATAATGGACATTGCCTATAAGAAATGGTTCTGCTTGTTCTGGGAAAATGATCTGAAAGTCATGATGTTGAGACGGGGGAGACAGTGTCCAACCGTGGCATAATGGAGCAAGAGCGGATCGTACTGGAGGATCCTGGAGGTGGGGGACTATCAGTCATGATGATTTAGCATAAATGAGAGTCAAGACCCAAACGTCCAATATGCTGGATTTCCTTCCACATTCATGAGTGGATGGATCCTACTAATGATGGATGAAAGGATGGGGGTTTGTCCAGTGACCTTGATATTTGCCGACATCATGGAAGACAATGAACGATTTAATCTAGGATCACCTATTTTATCCAATTTGTATGACTTTTTGGGACGCATCACATGAGGTCGGTCACCGAGGAGGATTTGTGGCCCCTTTCAGTTATTTTTTGGCTAGGTCGCGGCCTATTGTGGCAGGAATACCTTCCCAAAGGACATTCGTCCTACAGGTAATGACCTACGACCTTCCCTATTGAGCATCGCTAGGGTCATTCTGATGACACTAAATGAGAAGGGAGTAAGGATCATAATCGAAATCATGAAAACTTCTCTTTTAGCCCATTCTCCACCCCGACAGGCCAGATGATAGATAACAGGAAAGGCTCACCAGAGTAGAGGGAGTACTTCTAGAGCATCAGAGGTGGGGTGTTCATGGACTATATTTATAGAAAGATATTTTGAGAACCCTATGTGTTTTCCAGGTTTTCCAGGCAGTTTAGATGATTTCAGGGGATGTCGATGAATGTGTAAACAACTTTTTGGGAAGAGAGGCACCCCTGCATTATTCACCATATATGGATGATGTCCACAGCCTAGGGCTCTGGTGACGTTATCACCTTTCCTCCCACCATAGTTGATGTTGTCCTCCAAATAAAATATTCCGAGAACAGGGATATATCATACCTCGAGGGACTTTTGTGGATCTGATATCAACAACTCAAGGTGACATGTGTAAGGGTTGGGTGGCAGGAGAGTAGACATGGAGTTGTCAGGGAGCAAAAGTCGGAAGCTCATCAGGCTGTTGGGCTAGCACCGACCAGTACATTAGTAGCGAAGACGTCGCATGGAGCATCTGGGCCCTCATTGACTAGTGGAGAGAGGCTCATGTAGTGGCCATGGAACTCCTAGGGAAGCAGATAAGATTATTGATTCAACCTTCCGATTATTCAATCTTTATGGCACTGTGGTCAGCCTGGATGACCCTACGACTGTCGATGGGTATCAAAGCTCTTTGGACAAAGAAAATGTGATACAGAATTTAACTGCTAGTGGTAAGACTCATTCGGGTTGTTGACAGGGTGATCATTCATCATCTTCATGCGTACCCAATGACCATCGATTCATAGGCACACCAATGGTGTTAGCGGGTGGAGCCACCCTTCTCGGTGAATATAATGCTCGACCGGGAGCATGATCCCAAAAATATGCCGTCAGAGGATGATCACAATGATGATGAGCCAGATGGTGCTGAGGTAGAAGAGGAGGAAGAGGGAGAAGGTTATGGAGGGGGAGAATAAGAAGATTATCCTGAAGGTGGAGGGTCTCAGGGGGTGTCGCACAAAGGGAGTCTCTTGGAGAGCGGCGAGATCGTCTGCTCTGATGTGGATATAACAGAGCTACTTGAGTTACATCTATACCCTTATCTATAATTTTCACATCATCATCATTCACTGACTTCAGTTAAATATACTTATCATATTTAGGAGCATATGGTCACTAACCAAGGGACTCTATACAAAGGGGAGGAGGCGCCAGAAGAACAAGGTGGGGGAACCAACGCCCATTATTGAACTGAAGAGCGATGAGGGATCCCCTACAATGGTAGATTTCGTTGTGGCTAGACCACCAGAGGATGATACTTTGGGCTCATGTATGTTCATTTCTTCAATGCTGGTTAATCTCTGATGGAGAGAACAATTGATCAGGGTGTTCCTTGTTAGTGCAGCAATCACAGCCTTAGAGGCTCATCGGGCTGCTGAACATGGGTCATCCACAATTTGAATAAACTGTAAACATGTTGTCCCATTCATGGAACACTTATCAAAATGAGCCGACACCAGCACTCGGTGAGCAGGGAGCAGTGGACATTAGTGGTACTCATGTTGGGTTACGGCCAAAATTTGGAGAGAGAACTACCAAGACTATGGTGAGGGGGACGGTCTCTTAGGCATTGAAGAGCCCAACCCCATGGGAGGGGGTCTCAAAGAAGACCCTGATGCTAGTATGTTGGATTATTTCCCTACCTCTCGGCTAGCAGACCCATAAGAGATTGATGATTAAGACTCGGAGGCATCCATGGAGAGCTGAATGACGTGGCACAAAGGGTTGAAGTGTATCATGTTATTTCTCAGTCATCCCTATATAGATTGGTTGAAAAGGATGGGATCACTCCAAACCTGGTTTCACTTTTTCTCTTCTAGATGGTGGATGATCAATGCCTTCATTCGACTTTCCATGACTATATAGACAAAAATATGTGAGATATTAGACATCGCTATGACATTGCACTGTGTCAGGAGGAGTCAAAAAGTATCTAAGCATTCATCCATGCATAAAAAGAGGCCCAATAACTTGAAAAGCAGGTGAAAGAAAAAGATATATACCATTAAAATTGTTCTGAGCTTGTAGAGTAGTTGAGGGCCCAGCTGGCAGACACCCAAGACCAGCTGGTGGAGGCGGGTCATGAGATATCTGCACATCAAACTGAATAGATGGAAACATAGACTAGGTTCAGTGGACAGTGTTCGACTTCCAGTAACGAAGAGAGAGCCCTTAGGGGGAGGGAGGTTGTCCTAGATGACACCAACAAAAGGGAAGTGGCGCTGGAATGACCCATCCATGATTATGACACATAATGGACTTGTTTTGGCTGAACTCATAAACTCATTTGTTTTTACTGTTTCTTATTCTGAACTACATGTAAAGATGAATTTATTTACATGTTAGTTTTGTTTAACGCATCATACCACAATCCTGGAGTAAATATAAATCCATTCATATTCTCACATGGGTCGCCCCCAATGTTAGAAACAAGGGATGTTTATACTATTACTTCACTTGATCATGGGAGCATCAATCCAGCAATGAGAATCTCACGTTTGAATAACTGGCCCAGATTTTTGAGTGGAAATTGGAGAGACCTGACTGGAGGATGAAGCTCTCGAAATAGCCGAATTACCGTTTTCCCAATGTTCCCTTGTGCATGAAAGGGATAAAGCCAGGGGCATTTATATAAATAAGAACATGGGAATGGAAGTTGTGAATCATGATAACTAGGATTTAGAATATTGTGTGGGTGGCATGATAATTAAGAATAACTGTTTAGTAAATTTTGTAACATAGTATCATTATTGTGTTATCCTGGAGGTGGGATTGCAAATGGGGGCCGACCGCTGAACATGTTCAAAACATGGGGCCCAACACAAAATGTCATCCAATCACCTTCTGGAACGTTGTCCTGAGACAATAGGCGAGCCATAGGCTGGGAATCCATATTTTTAGGGGTGTCCTTTAGACATGAAAGGGTACGAGGGTCTGAATAAGGGTCACGCAAGTCATGGAATGTGGAGTGATAGTTCGTTCGAAGAGAATCCATCACTCATGAAATTATGCCACTATGGTGGAAGCACAATAGATGGTGCATCGGTTTGATCATATATCATTCTTTCATTCAGACATGATCTTTCTGGAATGGGAGCTGTCGCTTCCCAATGTCATCATAGGGAAACCCAAACGTGTTCCGAGAAAAGAATCAATTACATGGTTCCTAACGGGGGGTCGGGCTGGGGGGCCAGAAATCAGCAGGAATAAGATTTATGATTCCTGGGACTGGTCCCTAAGTGAAATTTCTGGGTGTCCTTATGTATCCCATGAGGATGGGAATCTCGACAGACATAGTTCTAAAAGATATCATTGTTTATGGTCTTAGATCTCGGAACATAGATGGTAGTAAATGTGGGAGACACATGGTGGGGTAATTATAAAACCCAATGTGAAAGGTAACCTGGGGCTCCAACCATCACGTGATCCCTGGAAAGGTTCTATGTCAAGGTACCAGACACGAGAGATATGATGGTCCCACAACAAGGTGCATGGATGTTCCTACGTACCCCAAGAGCATGGGGATCAAGATGCACGTTGTTCTAGTGGTGGCATGGTAAGGTACAAATTCTATGAATAAAAATGGGCATGAATGTGTGTAACTCACACTGAAAGAAGAGGTATTTGATAAACCTAGTTTTTCCATTACGGTGAATGGTTTTTTTGAAGCAACAGACTATGGTTTCAAGTCCCAGTATAGCCACAATAATCAATCTACATGCAGGCATTGACAAATGGTATGGAATGCGATCGATACCAAACATGGTGTCCCCTTGAGTGAGGAAATAGCAATACAGTTCCACTATTTTGTGTGTGTCCAGGACGATAATGTCACATCTTAGGGTCAAGTGATAGGACCAAGAATTCGTTTTAACTTCATGTGGCCTAGAGATAGTAGAGGCGAGGCTAAATGGGGAATGTGTATGGTGTAATAAAACATACCTGAAATGAATGGACATAATCCCATTCCACACACTGTGCTATTCTGAGAAAGGAACCTTGGGACAAGGGACCTAAATAGAGGTAAGAGGGTAAGGGGAAGGAGAAAATAGATCAAAATTAAGCTACACCTGAAAATGAGATTTCTGGGTGTTCCTACGTATCCCATGAGGATGAGAATCATGTAATACGTAGTTCTAGAAGAGATCATTTTTTATGGTCTAATAGCTCGGACCATGTATCAGTTGGACTATACCATGTAAAGGTGGACCTTAACCCAATACCTAACCCTACATGAGTTGAGCTCGGTGTAGGAAAAAAAGGAAAATAAATTATTCACAATACGTGAAATACCTAAAATGGGGAAACCAGTGAAGACCTGAGGGATTGCTGTATCATTGTTTTTTTCTTCCTAAAATGCAGATGCGCACTAGGGAATAATATAAAAAGTTTTGAAGTTCTACGTGGACATGATAAGGTGGATAAAGATTTGAATCATGTTACTAACATTTGAGGCTTAAAGGGGTTGGCGTAATGATGAAGGATGATTATAGAATGTGTTCAAAACATAGCATCCATATCGCGTTAGCTTGTAATGGGCACAAAATAATGAACGTTGACTGCTGAACATATTCACAATGTGGGATGTGTATCGATTTTTTGTCTGAAACCCTCGAGGGCATCGGCCCATGATGGTTTGAGAGTCCTTATTCCAAGAATCCTTGCCATATGGGGGTCCCTTTAGGTGTGAAAGGTGATGGAGGCCCTAATGAAGGGGAAAACAATTCCTAAGAAACCAGATGAAATCATGTCTGATTAAAGTCTGACATTCCAGGTATTAAACCATAATACCCTTAGGCACATTGGTGAATTGCCGAAGAGGACCGAGGGGCTCATGTTGAGAGTGGCTGATTTGAACAGACAAGGATAGCACCAGGGGATGGACAAATCTCATGAGAAAGAGGTACGTGACTTGGTTGTTACAAACCTGACATGAAAAAAGATATAATATCATAACACATAGTGTATCCCTTTCATGGAAGAAAGCGGGATGAGGGGCTAAGATGGGGAAGGACACAAAAATAAGAAGCTCGGGTAGTCCTATGTATCCCATTAGAATGGGAATACTTCCATAAATAGTTCTAGAATCACACATAGGGGTAGGATACACTAATGAGGGGGTGTACGGTGTGGCGACTAGCCCAACGTGAATAAGGGAATAATCCCACACCACACTGTACAACCCTAAATATGAACTTGAGCTGGGGGCCCAAAAAGGACAAGCGGCCTGAGATAGGGCCTCGGTTAGGAAGGCCCAACCAGTATGTAGTTTAACGTCATGCAGTGAGGATGAAGAGGGGAGTAAGATGTCCCCGAAAAGGTTGGTGTACGACATGGTGAATAAACCAACACAAATGAGGACATAATCCCATAACACACTGCACACTCTAGGTACAGACGTGGGTCGGGGCCCAAGTAGGCCAAGGGGCCTGGGGCTGAGCCACAGTCAGGAAGGCTGACCAGTTTGTAGTTTATCATCTTGCAGGGAAGACGTAGAGAGGATAAGGTATCTCATTAGGGGATGTTTACGGCTCGACGAGTAAACCGACATGAATGAGGACATAATCCCATACAACACCGTACAATCCCATAAGAGAGAACCTGGGAAGGGGGCATGAAAAGGCCAAGGGGACTAAGGATGATCGTCATATGGGAAGTCATTACACCACCTTGTATAGTTATTTCCTCATCACCGCTCTTAAGCCCTTGTGGGCAGTGCCCGGTGTGGGAAACAAGTAGTCGTTCTAGGCTCTCCCCGCTATATGGGGCCTGATAGCTAGTATTTCCCTAAGAGAGTTCATTGCTTGGAGATATAATGGGGGTAGAATGAACCACTACACTAGATGTTTGGACTTCTTGGGGAGGTCCTAATGACACATGGAAACTTTTGACCATGTTTGAAATGTAGCATCCCTATATTGAACTGAAATGGGAGCGTCAACTGCTGATCATATTTTAAATGCAGGACTTGTTTCGTCTTGTTTCTCAACATCGGCAAGGGCTTTGGCCATTATTGGTAGGAGGAACCTTGGGCTAAGCTTCCATACCATTCTGGGGACCATCTATATGGTGAAGATGATGGAGTCCGAATCAAAGTAGTGGGTGAAGGAATAACTATACCCATGAATGAAAGAGGCGAACATCAACAGTGAGTGGGACTTATTCCCGGAACAAGATTATCTCGATGTGAATTGGTGGAATGTATTCACCGAACCATATTTCTTGACCCGTGGGGAAGCTTCTGGTGTTTAGGCTGGTACAACAGAAGAATTGTCTTGGCATTCCTACATATCCAATATGGATGGGAATCAATCCATACATAGTTCTTGAAGTCCATGCAGTTTCACGTCATGTGGTGAGGATGTGGGAGAATAGATGAGTGGGGAGAGGGAACATGGTGTTATTGTTATAATCCAGGAATGAATGGGGCTAAGGAAGCCTACACAATATTAGGAAAAGAACCTCTAGGATAACTATACCGAGGGGGATAGTCAAAGAGAAGAGTTCGGGGGCTGGGATCAAGAAGAGTAATCTGAGCGTTCCTATGTATCCCATGAGTATAAAAATCAAGCTATACGTAGTTCTCAAAATTCAGTTTAATTTCATGAAGGATGATGCGTAGTTTAATGTCGTGTAGGGCCGGACAGTATAATGTCATGCGGTAGAAACATGTAGTTTAGGGTCATCTGGGACCATCCTGTTTAAGGTCTTACAGGAACGGTTGGTTTAGTCAATGTATTGATTGAGGGAATTATCATTGGTGGGTGGAGTTATATTCTCACCATCCATGGTCACCAGGCAGTATACTCCATTGGTGTAAAAACTGTGGACTATACAATGTTCATCCCATTTGGGCTCCAACATGGGTTGTTTTTATCCTGGGATCATTGGCGCCCGAAGGGACAATACTACGTCGTCTTGCAGAAAAGAGAGAAGGTGATCCTTCTAATTTAATGATATAGATATTTTATTCTAATTTTTTTCCAGATTGTGTAGGGCACATAGCCTATTCTAGTTACGTGCTTTCAATTAAGTCAGATGAATTTCAGCCACCTTATCTGGAACCTTCTGGTCATAGACCACTGTGCGTAATTAATGTAGCTATATCTCGATGGGCAGGATGGCCTCAGTTCTATACACAAATGTGTAGGGGGTCACCTAGGTGGAATGGTGAGTCATCATTCGATAGGCCCAGAGAGCATTGCGGAGCTTGTCTGGCCAACTCTTCTTGCTTTGTCCAACCATTTTCTTCCAACTATTAGATTGGGTTTTTTGAATTCCTTGATCATCCCATTTGCATGTGCGTGATATAAGGACATATGGTTCAAACTAATGTGGTAATTCATGTAAAATTTCATCAGCTCGACTTCTTGGATGTCAGTGCTGTTATCGGTGAGGTTAGAGTGAGGGACTCTTATCTGGTGGATGATGTTGGTGCTCATGAGGTCAATGATTGAATGGGCCTTGAACTCCATGAGTGGAACTGCATCTGCCCACTTGGAAAAGAAATCCATGGTAGTCCATATGAACTTGAATTGGCGAGCTATCGCTAGTGGTTATTATCCCATGACATCGAGTCCCCATACTGTGAACAGCCAACAGTACATGGTAGAGTGGAGATGTTCTGGTGGCCGGTGCATTATGTTAGCACGAATTTTTCATGTGTGACATCTCTTGGTGAATTCAATACAATCTTGGATCATTAAGGACCAGTAGTACCCCAGTCTCTGTATATGATGGGACTTCTCTGCCCCATCCTGCTGGGCGCAGCAGGAATAGCCACGAACCTCATGCATGACAAGAGAAATCTAAACACCTTGGATGAAACAGAGTAGAACTCCATCGAAACCACTCTTGTAGAGGATCTGCTCGAAAATGGGTCCACTCTAGAGGGAAAACTGTAGCGCGCATCATCAAATTTGCTCACTCTTTTCCCTATCAGCTAGGAGGAAACCATTTTGGAGATACTCAACAAAAGGTTCTCTCAGTTCGGTAGTCGCTTAGACCATTACAGCTGAAGAAGATTGGGGTCCCAACCAGGGGGATCCGGTGGTAAGATGTCTTACTCAGAGGCCATCATCATCCTCTGGGGTGACGGGGGAAATGACTCTCTAGTGTGCCACATGTATAATCAGATCATCCAGCTCAGGTTCTGCAAGTGATACAGCCAGGATGGCCAGGGCATCAGCCTAACCATTCTGAGATCGAGGGACATGAGTAACTTCTGGCCGTGATGGAAACTGGGCCCTTAGCGGGAGGGCGCACTACAAAAATGGTATGAGCTCTGGATTTCTGATGACGTAGTCACCGTTTACATTCATGATGACTAGCTAGAACCCCTTTTCACATGAAAATGATGTACATCGATCTCAAGGGCCAGGTCGAGGCTATTGATAAGAGCCTGATACTCTTCATCATTGTAGGTGCATCTTTCTGACAATAGGAATGAATACGGAAGAATGGATTGCGTCAGGGTAATAAAGACAATACACATGCCTACTCTATTGAGTCCAGTATAACAGAGCATCCTACCGGTGGGGCACTAGGAGGCACCATCAATGTGCATCTTCCAATATGGGATGAAAGGATCTACCAAGAGGATTGCCTCATCAGGAGAATCCATGTCTATGACTAGTCAGTTGAGGTCGGATAGGCAGTAATAATGTCTTCCAATGCATGTCCCTTGATATATTTCTGGGGGGGGAAACCTAATTTTGAGCTACTTTAGAATTACTGCCCACTGTGCTAGTAGCCCAGTCAACATGGGGCGGTTTAGAATGTATTTCAACCGGTCTACCCGAGACCCCAGCTATACCTCATGGTGCTGCAAGTACTATTGCAACTTCTACAATGTGAATACTAGTGAAATTTAGCTATTTTCTATGAGGGAGTATCTGGTATTCGTATTGAGGAGCATGAAGTTCAGGTAGTAGTGAATGTTTTCCATCCCCTCATTGTTCATCTGGGTGTGAATGGTGCAGAGGGATTGTTCCAGCGAAGTCACATATAGGATCAATAGCATTTTAGAGACATGTAACATCAAGAATGGAGGCTAGAGAAGATATTTCATAATTTCCTTGAATGTGGGCTGGCACTCTTCATCCCATTCGTAGGTGGATCCTTTCTTCATGAGCTGAGAAAAGGGCTTATAGTTGCCGGCTAGATTCACAATGAATCTGCATATATAGACTATGTGGCCATGAAAACCACGATGCTCCTGAATATTACTCGAGGGTGGAATCTGGATGATTTCCTTGATCTTCTCTCAATCGATATCGAAGCCTCGGTACATGACAACAATTCCAAGAAACATCCTGGAGGTGACCACGATCGCACACATCAATGGGTTCATCATCAAGTGGCCGGAACGGAGGAAGCCGAACACTTTCTGTAGGACCTTGACATGGTCCGGGTACTATAGAGATTTGACCACCCCATTCTTCACATAACATTCCTCCAATGTCCTGAATATCGGCATGAATATGTGGTGCATGGCCTACTGATAGGTCGAACCCTCATTCTATTGGCCGAAGGGTATAACCTAGTAACTGAAACAAAATTGGGGTGCCCTGAAATCTCTGGACACTCCATCCTCAGGGGCCATCCAGATATGATTATATCAAGAGTAACCATCCCAGAAAGACAGGTATTGGAACCCATCCGAAGCATCGATCAAAAATTCGGTCACTATAAAGGGGAAAATCATCCTTTAGATAGTGATAGTTGAGATCTCGAAAGTCAATGTGGAATCTGATCTGTCTATTCTTCTTCCAGACTAGAACAATTTTGGCTTAACACATGGGGTATTGGACCTCCATGATGACGTTGTCGTTCATTATCTTTTCAACTTCAGCCTGAACCACGGAACTGTTAGAAGGGTGTATATTTTTAGTAGGATTCTTGAACCCATGATGATTTTTCGGGAGACCAAGGTGGTGGATGGATACCTAAGGATCATGTCCTGGAGTCTCATCGTAACTCTAGGAGAACACATCACGGTGCTGTTTCAGTAAATCTAAGTACCATTTTTGCTCCCTGAGGGACATGATGACACGATTCAATGTGGTTCTTGGATCTGAATCACTATCATGGTTCACATGTACCAGTTCATCGACCGAGGTAGAGACACCATCTTCAATAGTGGGGGGACAATCTTCTACATCATCTTCATTACATGCGGAGGATGGATTCCCTGTGGGGGAATCTTCCCCTGGGTCTGAATAACCAGAAAAGAGGCTGGTACTAGCCAGGACAACAATGGAAAACATATCAAGAGATTTACGTGATTCTGAGACCATAGCGATGATAGAAGCCGATCCAATCCTATAAGGTCTTCATCATAAGGGGTAACACATGATGATATCAAATAAGTAGTGGTGAGTTGTCTTGTGTTGGTTAATTCCAGCTTGGCAGAACAGACACGTACGATGTACTGCCATTTCCATGGGGCATACATCCTGATACTGTACGAGGTTATGAGTCTCCCAGATCACCCGAGCCTGGTTAGTGTGGGAGTACGAGTTTATTTTCCATCGTCGCTTGGACCTAGTGATATGCCATCCCCTTGTATTAGTGACGAAAAAACATTTCCACATTTTGTGGGTCATGGCCTCCAATCAATGGATCAGGAAGACATAGGCGTCATCCAGACCTTCCCAGGGGTCATTTTTGAATGTGGAGTGCTCAACCTCACATGCCAAAATATGCTTATCCTTGATCTTGTAATAGTCAGCTTCCAAAAAACATGCATCAAAAGAGGAGAAAGAAGATGAATTACTTTAGAGTACGCCTACTCGACCATTAAGTGAGTATGTGAGGCATTGGTGATATGATGAGGGTATCACCATGTGAACGTGGATACAGGGTCTTCCCATCAATGCATTATACGTGGTGTCATGGGAGACAACCATAAACTCAGCACTGGAAACTAGGCCATCGAACTGGGTATTTCAATAGATCTTTTCGACTAGGGTCGGCTCTATTATACCACAATGTTGGATCCTTAAATCATAGGGGGACTGGTCATCTTTGGATAACCCCAGCTTCTACAGTGTCTGCGTCGAGAAAAGGTTGATCCCAGAGCTACAGTCGATGAGAAAATGGTGAACCTCCATGCCGTTAAATTGGCCAGAGATTTACAACGAGAGTATGTGCCCCTGTATTGGAGAGCCTTCATCTTTTCCAAAGAAATAAATGATTGCCTAAAATTTTGAATTCATGACCAATTCAGAGTGAAAGGCTTCGGCAGTTGCTACCTCTATCTCAAACTGAAGGGGGATTCTTAAAGCCTCAGTGAGGGTCTCGCGCATGTATGAAGTCATGTGAAGGTCTTAAAGTATGGAAAGCCTCACTGGGATGCCAGAAAGGTGCTTGAAGACATTGTACTTCCATGCCAGGTGCGATCTTCTGCTTAATGGAGGCTACTCTACGATTGGAGGCATGGCTGGCGCTTCCGTCTGGACCGGTGGCTAGTTGGCGATGGGCATATCCCACTACTCACTAGTTGAAGCCTGATGAGTAGCTGCCAGATGAGGACCGGATGACTGTGATCGGCCTATATCCAGGAAAGGCTGGCCACGGTCTAGACGAGGTAGCTCTGCCTGATCTAGTAGCACAAACAGTGGTGGAGGTGGTCCTGACGACACTGGATGAAGAGGATGTGAGTACTGTGCCCTTAGCTGGGCCTACTTCCTAGACTCAGTGGCCTGCACGGCCTAGCTGGAGGTGCCAACTGATTCACCTCGATGACCCTATGATCGGGTCTCCACCGACATTGGCATTGGTTGGGGATGTTGGGGGAGGTTCTCCTAAAACTCCCAATTTTTGGGAGTCATATAGGGATTTACCAACTCCATGGTATTAACTTATGTGTTAATTTATCTGTCACATGATGATAAATCCACTACTGGGTGTATTCTGGGAGGGATCCCCACCTCAGGCGGCATGAAGTTTCTGAGAGTGCAGGAAAAATATGGCATTGGTGGGGGCACATAGCTTTTTCTTACGCTGTCGATACTTGCTCTTCTGGGGAGATGTCGGCTGAGATGATGATGTAGAAATGGTTGTCACAACATCTGAATGATCTGAATGATTTAGGCATTTTTGAATGATGCCTTGGTCATGAGAAAACATCTTGCGAGAAATCTAGTAATCACACTTCTGGGACACATAGTTAGAAATCTGCTGCCACTCACCTTCACTGTCGCTACTATTGTCTGGCCTTATAAATACACCTGTCACTTGTTCTGGGGCCGTGTCCTTCTTGACTATGTTGTTTTCCACCTGGTCTTGAAGCTAGTATTTGAACACATAGCACTTCTTGAGAGTGTGACCCATAATGTGATGAGAGGTCCAGAAGTTGGGTAAATTAGGGAGATTCAACACTTCCAGCCATCTCCACTCTGGAAAGCGTACAATCATCTACTCTAAGGCCCACCGAAAGTAATCGGGGACCTGATTCCCATTGATGATGTAAGTCCTGTTTTTAATTTAGGAAATGGATCCCATGGAGCCAGGACATGAAGAGGATTCAGTGGGGCCTGTCTTGGAGATAGACCCAGATTGTCTCTCCTTAGTGGTGTGGCGCTTTTTGCGGAGGTGATGTCCAATTCTAAGGATTCTACTTAACAGGAGTTTGCACATGAGGAGGAGGGCCCCTATGAGGTTGCACGGTTGGTGCCACTAATAGAAATTCTAGTTTCCTGGGGGATTCTATTTGGTCCACCACAACAGGCTCAGCATTGGTAGATCTCTATGCTGGGATTACATGGGGAAACAGACGTTCCTAGATGGCCCGTTTCAGGGCTTCGTCATGGCACTGGGCCTTGTTGGAGAAGTCTCGGAATCCTCCAGGGTTGTTCTAGGTGATCAGAGAAGGAACCAGTTTTGTCTTGACATTCCTGAGGCACATCATCAGTAGTTTCTCCTATGTCATTGGAATTTCAAGGGAGTATGTGATCCCCTTCCACCGGGCGATAAAGGCTGTGACAATCTCATCAGACCTTTTCATGCACATGAAGAGGTCTGTGATGTTGGTCTTCTATGTGGTAGAGTTGAACTATTAGAGGAATTTCCTTCAATGGTCCACCTATCTGGTCACAGATCTAATGGGGAGAAGGCTATACCAAACAAATGACGACCCCTCCAACGTCTTAGCAAAATAGAAAATCTTGGCAGCCTCCTGCTACGCTAGAGTCCCTAACATGGGCCCACACCATGAGTGGAAGTTGGCTATGTTCTACTACGGTCCCTCGCCCTGTTATTGGGGGAGAAGGTGGGATTAAAAAAATCATGAGGGGCTGACATATCATCCACCCACACCCGATATGGCTTTTCATTAGTTGGGATTGCCACCTATCACGTTTCGAATGACTCATGGTTGTCTATGAGAACCGCCATAGGATCATCTGGGTTGCGTCACTGTCTTGATGGGGATCCCTAACCATGAGCGCATTCTTGGGTTCTTCAACAATGTAGATAGGCTCAATGGCTTGTGGAGTGGCTGGTGGAGTGGTGTGTGGGGCATCTGGGGGGAACTTGAGCTGGATATCATGGATTGTCACGCCGTTCGGGAGGGTTTGGTGAGACATACTGCTTCCTCTTTCTATGAGATCCGGCTTCAGACCTATCCATAGTAGCTGCAAGATCATGGTTTTCTGGGGGCATCTCACCAAGGAGAAGTTGTTCCTTCCCCTATTGTACTAGCATAGGATTTCCATAGTCCGGCCGTCATTCTAAAATTCATTCAGCCAAGAGTTCGTCAACCCACTACTTTTTCTCAGCATGCTGCTAGTGCAATGTGGCCTTCTCGGGGTCCTCCTCTAACATCTGTAATGAGGCAGACGGGTCGGAGTGCTTGACAGCTCCAACTTGCTCTTTGCTCTTACCATAATTCCTGCCGAGTACCAACTCCTTGGTGGGCGCAAGGAGACCTAGGAGGTTCCTCATCTAATGAGTAATCATCCACGATGGATTGAATAGTGGTGGCACACTGTAGAGACCCGAAGCTTGACATACATTGACATTACATTACATTTGAGGAATACTTAGTACATAACAAAAACACACACACAAGGATCGTAATAGTTTAGTGTCTTTGGAAACTCGGAATATAATCTTCTAATCCTGGTGAAAGATCTTCAACATCTCCCATAATGATCTTATTTTTTTTATACCTAAAACCTTTCTTTATATCCTGGGGAAAAGAAAACATAAAAGGGTGATCTCAAATGCTCAGTAAGGGTAAACAAAATAAATATCAATGACATCATATACATAAGCACATAACTTTTGGAAATCTTAACCTGTAAAAGATATCATAATTTCATAACCTGTGATAACTCATGGCAGTGAAATGTACTCACAATAATCATAACATAAAACATTAAACTTTGTTGCATACACACATAATCATAGAGAATCATTTCTTATTAGTCAAGACTCATTGCCAAGACTATCTTAGTGGACAAAGTCCCTTTCTGAACCGAGTCACCCCCGTTTCAGTCCTGTTTCACTGAACCGGTATAACCAACCATTCCAGCCATGTCTATCTCATGAGATATAAAATCTTTAACCAATTCATTGGTGGGAGATATAGGTCCCACCCATCTCATAATGATACCATTCTTATGTGTGCCACAAAATCATAAATCATACATCCTTCCATAACCCATGTAATAAAAATGGGAATCTTAAACATCATAAAACAATTAATATAAGATATAGGAATTCATAAAAATATAATACCATCACAACATAATCAAATCAATGTAATAATAGGGATAAAAACAGAAACCTTTATTATCTTAGATGGAAAATAATTTTGATAAAACACTTGAACTCCATTCTTGAGGAAAATATCTTTTCTGCTTCAAAAACTTTTTTCCTTTCTTAACATGTCATACAACTTTAAACTAAAAGATGTTGATTAAAAATAAACATGAAAATTTTTAAAGGAAGCTTCTTGGAATTTTTTTTTAAAAAAATCCATTCATGTCGTATATGTTAAAAAAACATCGTTCTCGTACTTTTTCCGGAAAAGTCAAAAAGTACCTCGTACGAAAAACAACAAAAGATTCCTTTCATATATTTTACTAAAAACTCACCGAAGGGTAAAATTGGATTTAAACAATTTTAGGTCGATGGAAATAATATTACATATTGAGGAAACATGGATGTGGATGATAAAATACACCCCAGTAAATACTAAAGTATAAACAAACTCGGATAAAAATGAGATTGTGATATTTCCCTTACCTTAGGTCCGATTTGCTTCGTAAGTGTCCGAACCTCCTGTATAATGATTTAAATAATGGCATTGACTTATTACAGAATCATATTCATTGTTATGATATCATATATGGTTCACTTATGACTTTATATTACCCGTTCTTTTGTAAATTCCATGTTAAAGAGCGTTTTGGGTAAAATTGTTTCATTTGTCGTTCGTGTTTTGACTTGTAATTATTCATATGATTACTTAGATCATGATTACTTAATTACAAAATATAAAACATGATTTATATATATATATATTCAGAATATACATATATATAATAAATCTGTAAATGGAAAGAAATACACCCTTCCTGGAGACGGTAGGCCGTACGTACGCAGGAACCCTGTTTTCGTTTCCTTATTGAGTTGAACGAAATTAAGTTGATGACATACATATATATAAACATAAATCAAGTATAATTATTATGTCATATATTTCATGATTAATTATTATATATAATTTATAATCATTCATGAATGGTTAAAGTGGAGAATAAATCTCATCACGTCGTGGAGACGATAGTCTGTAAGTACGCACGAGCGATGATATCATTCTCATGATCATGGGACTGTATTGAAGTGTATGTATACTATTTCAGAATCAATATAACTTTAAAATAATAATATATAGTTATTATTTACACCATTATACCCATCCAAGTAAGGTGGTGGTGGAAAATAAATTTCACCACGGCGTGGAGACGGTATTCCGTACGTACGCACGCGCGATGATTTCGTTTTCCGTAGGATGGATAGATGGTGAAATAGGATTGATTCATATGTATAATAACATATCAGTATATTAGTGGTACTGATGTTATTACTTCATAATAAAACAACCTAAGATGAATAAGTGGAAGAAGAAATAAAGGTGAAAGAATCGGTAACGGAAATTACCTCTTCTTTGAAGCGCCTCTTTGAGACCTCCTCTTAGGGCACTAAAATTGGTCTTTGAGGAAGACTAGAACCTCTAGGATGTTTCTAGGGAAGTGGAGAAGAGGATTTTGCAGGGTTTGGCCGAGATTGAAGGCTCAAAGTTGTGTGAGGAAGAGAGGGAGGAGGTTCCCTTTTATAATGGAGTAGAGGGGCCCCTTAAGAATAACTAAAAATATTATTTTATTATAAAGTCAAGTTCGGTTTTAAATAGCTCGAAATTGATTTATTTCTAAGATAAGGTGGGGATGGGTCTCAATCCTCTCATCCAATAGAATTTAGACAAGTTTAGGTTCCAATTTTATCCTTATCATTTAGATTTAACATTAAGTTAAATAATTATACTTTTACCGTGTCTTCTTGTGTTCTTATACTATAAGGTTAATAAACTTACTATATCAAGCCAAAATAACCCCAAGTAGTTTATTATTAATATATATATCCTTATCTGAGTCATTGTTCCGAAAAATAGATTTTTAGTAATAAAATAACAATTAATAATATAATATTTGATTTAAAAACTATTTTATGTCAATTTTTACACTATTTAGTAATTGATTTTTGTGAAAAACATAAAAGAATGATTAGTTAGAAAAACATTAATTTAAACTATAATAACATGTCATATTAACCTAGAAAATTAGTGGAATTCATAAAAAGTCTCAAATTATATTTATTTTGGTATTTATAACATCAATTATGTCAATATTTTATTAATAAGATAATTACTTCATCATCGTTGTGTCATAAATAAATTAAATTATATAATGTCTAAAAAATAAAAATAAAATACCATTATGTAGGAAATATTTTTAGCTTTCTAATTAATATTTATAGTCGAATTTATCTTATGAATAACCACATATTAAAAATTATTTACTTATTAAACTTTGATTTTAACTATTTTATCCCATCTTTAAATAAATTAATAATAAATGTCCTAATCTAATCCAAATGGGCCTAAATGGCCATATTTTATTCCTAAGGTTGTTTTTGGTCGAATTACACTTTTCCAATAGAATTAGGACATGTGTTAGGGTAATAATAATATCATTTTTAATTTTAATTACCCTATTTACTTTTAACCGTGGTAAAAAAAAAAGTAAAAAGTTACTATTCACCCAAAAATAATTTTCATCTCATTGAACCACATTTTTCTTACTGACATCAACCGTGTCTCTCGTATTTTCTAAATTCCACTCACAGAAGTGGTAAAATTATGTTTTATGAAAAAATCAGTTTTTTAACTACTACTTAGTGGTTTCACTATTCATCAAAAAATGAACGTTTCCAGAAAAATACCAAAAATTAGATCTAAGATATATTTGATATTATGAATTCAAAAATGATGTCTATTTTATCAAATTCAAAACATATCAGTTTCATTAATTAATTTAAAAATTAATTCCCGTCATCAAAACAAATAGCGTTTTGTTAAGAGATAATAACTATCAAAAGATTGACACTTGTATATGACTGGTTTAAATGTGAAATTACATCCAATGACGAAAATTGTATTAATTTGTAAAAATATATTCTAAATATACTTTAAAACCACTCAAATTAATAATTTACCACCATTAATTATTTCGATTAAAAAAATTGTTTTTAATTATATTTTAGTAATTTTCACTATTCATCAGAATATGAAATTTATCCGAAAAGTACCAAAATTTCACCTTAGGCTAAATTCGATACACCAAATCCAAAAATGAAGTCCATTTTGAGAGATAAAATTTTTAAAATTTTAAAAGGTGCTTATTACTATTCATAAGGGCTAGTTTTATTAATATTTTAATAGCATATCATTGTTTAGTGAAAATCGGTATTGCGTACTACACATGCTATCGAGGAAGGTCGCGATTGCCTGTAATACAAGGAAACTCAAGGATGTGTGTTGAGCAAGCTCCTTTTGGTGTAGCGTACAACACAAGACATTAATGAAATTAAAAAGAATATTTTTCATAAAATTTCGGGGTGTTACATTCTACCCCCCATAAAATGAATTTCGCCCTCGAAATTCGTCGGGGTTATAAATGTTTTACTATTCAAAAGTTTCCTTGATAGAAACCCACATCGTAAAAAAGGAATACCAAAACTAATATTTAAAAAAAAGTATGAAACTTATCGGTTACCCAAATAAACTAATCACTGGGTTTCCACATAGGTGAAAATATGGATATGAGAGAGAAATCTAACCATCATGTTCTGATGGAGAGTGGTAGAGAACATGGATATGGAAAAGCCAACAATCACAAAGCCATAAATTTGTGATTATCTAGGGTACCAACTGATTCATAAGATATAAGATCACTAGGACAACATTTTTGGTTTTTAAGATCATTTCCCTAAAGTTGATGAAATTGGAATTAGAAGAAATACTTTCGTGATTTTGGTATAGTCTCACCGTTTATCGTTCTTTGGACAATTTCCACTTCATCTCTTGAAGTTGAATTTGTCATTCGTGATGTGTTAGCAGATCATGTGATAGAATGATGGGTCATTCCATCTGTCTCAAACAAAAGGTTAGAAAATATATCAAAAAATACATAAGTCCATCTATAGTGATATTAATCCAATATAGTTCCAAAAATGAACTTTTACTTCATATATCATACAGCATAATAACATAAAACTAGATTCCACTAACCAGGGACGTCCTGTAGGCCAGTGGTAGGCGATAAAGGCCAGTCACACTTCGGTTGTGGGTTCGATTCCTACGACCTTGTCCGATGCGTTGGGTTGTCGCCCGTCCTGCAGGTTGTCCTTTTTCTAAAACTATATTACTATAACATCCCATCAATAATATCGAAAAAAAACTTCTATCCTTAATCAATACTAACTTATGGCCAACATAATCCATTCTAGTCTTTAGGCTTATCCATAATACTACAGTCCATTCTCATAATATAGTGAAAACGATTACCAGATATTTAATACCATCGTTGATCCCCATATATCATAAGATATGTCTTGTTGGTCACATTCCAAGAATTCAAAGGCCTTAATCATGTATTCTCTTGAATACCCATTGAACCATAGTGAAAACTTCAATGCAGTTAAAAGTTAACACTTTTCACATACCAAAATCCTCAAAATTTTATATACTCAAACAATGATATCACTTAGTCCTTATATCAATCATGAGCTCATGAATACTGTTAAACATTTCGTTTTCTCGTTTTCCCATCATTATGCGCATATCATCTTATTTCCAATAATATCTCAATCACTTTGAATACCACATTAGACCAGTACATAAATATTCCAATACTTTATGATACAAAATTATTTTGGAATCCCATTACATAAACAGTTAATCATTCCACCACATCGTTGTCATATTCAACATCACCAATAGTGATCACATGTGACATCCCTTTTTCCTTTTCCTTAAGCAGTTTCTCATGTCGATCATCACTAACCCTTGGATTAGGGCATTTATTAGCATAATTCCCCATTTCCATGCACTTGAAGCATTGAAGTGTTGGTGGTGCATTCTCTGCAGTGTTTGCTTTATTCACATCATTAGAAACCCTTTTTCCATTACATCGACACTCAGCTGCTCGATGACCTTCTTTTCCACACTTAAATCATTTTCTAGTACCTTTAAGACAATCTCCACCATGCTTCTTTCCACACTTTGTGCATAAGGAAACATTCATCTTCTTTTTACCATTATTTTGAGATTTCTCCTTGAACTCAATCTTTCGTTTCTTTTCAAAACCATGAGATGGATATGTAACACCAACTTCCATTTCTATGTTCATAGCACAACACACAATTTATTCATAGATACTGAAGTCTCTTATAGCTAATGCCCTTCGAATACTTGGTTTTAAGCCACTGAAAAATCGATCAACTTTACATTCAAGTTGGATGATAATGCCAGATGCATACCTTGCAAGTCTTGTAAAATTCGCTTCGTATATACCAAAAGATTCAGCATCCTTCTGCTTTAGCACAAGAAGCTCCTTTTCCATGTTTTTTTGAAGAATACGAGGGAAGTACTTACTGAAAAACAAGTTCTTGAACTCGTCCCATTCCATGGACTCAATTTCATCTCTTGGCCTCGTATTCTTGATTATATTCCACCATTGATCAGCTTTACCTTCCAAACGATATACTGCTAAGATGACTTTATCATGCTCATAACATTGAAGAACTGAAAATATCTTTTCAGTGGTACGGATCCATTGTTCAGCAACAGGCGGATCAGAAGACCCACTGAAAGAAGGTGGACGTTGCCTCATGAAGGACTCAATAGAATATTGTTCCCTTCTCTCCTCATTTGGAAGTCCAGAATGATTCATAGCTTGTGTAAGTATATAAATAAGATTTTGCACTCCATATCCCATAACATTTGTTTGATCAGGAGGGAAATCATTTCATTCTCCATTGCAATGATCAACACGGTTCCTTCGGGTTCCATCCATCGTCTAAAACCCAAAAAGAATAGCGTGAGAGGCAAAAATCATGCTAGGGAAAACAACATAATAAAGGGGGAGTACCTTCAATATCTAACATCTTAGGTTTAATTCTATGATTGTTAGCGTAATTATAGTACTATAACCTATACTTATACTTAACCTTAGGGACATCCCTAGAAATACATTAGAAATATCTCTAGGGATCTCACTAACGTTTTCGCATCCTAGTTTCCAAAGGTTGACTAAACCTTTCCTCTGATATCAACTGTAGAGACCCGAAGCTTGACGTACATTGACATTACATTACATTTGCGGAATACTTAGTACATAACAAAAACACACACACAAGGATCGTAATAGTTTAGTGTCTTTGGAAACTTGGAATATAATCTTATAATCCTGGTGAAAGATCTTCAACATCTCCCATAAAGATCTTCCTTTTTTTATACCTAAAACCATTCTTTATATCCTGGGGAAAAGATAACATAAAATGGTGAGCTCAAATGCTCAGTAAGGGTAAACAAAAGAAATATCAATCACATCATATACATAAGCACATAACTTTTGGAAATCTTAACCTGTAAAAGAGATCATAATTTCATAACCTGGGATAACTCATGGCAGTGAAATGTAATCAAAATAATCATAACTTAAAAAATTAAACTTTGTGACATACACACATAATCATAGAGAATCATTTCTTATTAGTCAAGACTCATTGCCCAGACTATCTTAGTGGACAAAGTCCCTTTCAAAACCGATTCACCCTCGTTTCAGTCCTATTTCACTGAACCAGTATAATCTACCATTCCAGCTATGACTATCTCATGAGATATAAAATCTTTAACCAATGCATTGGAGGGAGATATAGTTCCCACCCATCTCATAATGATACCATTCTTATGTGTGCCACAAAATCATAAATCATACATCATTTCATAACCCATGTAATAAAAATGGGAATCTTAAACATCATAAAAAAATTCATATAATATAAAGGAATTAATAAAAATATAATTCCATCACAACATAATCAAATCAATGTAATAATAGGGATAAAAATAGAACCCTTTATTATCTTAGATGGAAAATAATTTTGATAAAACACTTGAACTCCATTCTTGAGGAAAATATCCTTTCTACTTCAAAAACATTTTTCCTTTCTTAACATGTCATACAACATTAAACTAAAAGAAGATGATTAAAAATAAACATGAATTTTTTTAAAAGAATATTCTTGGAAAAAATGTTTTAAAAATACATTCATGCCGTGTAAGTTAAAAAAACATCATTCTCTTACTTTTGCCGGAAATGTCAAAAAGTACATCGTACGAAAAACGACAAAAGATTCCTTTCATATATTTTACTAAAAACTCACCGAAGGGTAAAATTGGAGTTAATCAATTTTAGGTGGATGGAAATAATATTACATATTGAGGAAACATGGATGTGGATTATAAAATACACCCCAGTAAATACCAAAGTATAAACAATCTCGGATAAAAATGAGATTGTGATATTTCCCTTACCTTAGGTTCGATTTGCTTCGTAAGTGTCCGAACCTCCTGTATAATGATTTAAATAATGTCATTGACTTATTACAGAATCATATTCATTGTTATGATATCATATATCGTTCACTTATGACTTTATATTACCCGTTCTTTTGTAAATTCCATGTTAAAGAGCGTTTTGGGTAAAATTGTTTCATTCGTCATCCGTGTTTTGACTTATAATTATTCATATGATTACTTAGATCATTATTACTTAATTACAGAATATAAAACATGATTTATATATATATATATTCAGAATATACATATATATATAATAAATCAGTAAATGGAAATAAATACACCGTTCATGGAGACGGTAGGCCGTACGTACGCATGAACGTTGTTTTCATTTCCTTATTGAGTTGAACAGAATTAAGTAGATTACATACATATATATACACATAAATACAGTATCATTATTATTTCATGTATTTCATGATTACTTATTATATATACATTATAATCATTCATGAATGGTTAAAGTGGAGAATTAATCTCATCGCGTCGTGGAGACGGTAGTCCGTACGTACGCACGAGCGATGATATCGTTCTCATGATCGTGGGACTGTATTGGAGTGTATGTATACTATTTAAGAATCAATATCACTTTAAAATAATAATACATAGTTATTATTTACACTACTATACCCATCCAAGTAAGGTGGTGGTGGAAAATAAATTTCACCACGGCGTGGAGACGGTATTCCGTACGTACGCACGCGCGGAGATTTCATTTTCCGTAGGATGGATATATGGTGAAATAGGATTGTTTCAAACTTATAATAACATATCAGTATATTAGTGATACTGATGTTATTACTTCATAATGAATCGACCTAAGAAGAAGAAGTGGAAGACGAAATAAAGGTGAAAGAATCGGTAACGGAAATTATCTCTTCTTTGAAGCGCCTCTTTGAGACCTCCTTATAGGGAACTAAAATTGGTCTTTGAGGAAAACCAGAACCTCTAGGATGTTTCTAGGGAAGTGGAGAAGAGGATTTGGAAGGTTGTGGCCGAGCTTGAAGGCTCAATGTTGTGTGAGGAAGAGAGGGAGGAGGTTCCCTTTTATAAGGGAGGAGAGGGGCCCCTTTGGAATAACTAAAAATATTATTTTATTATAAAGTCATGTTCTGTTTTAAATAGCTCCAAATTGATTTATTTCGAGGCTAAGGTGGGGATGGGTCTAAATCCTCTCATACAATAGAATTTATACAAGTTTAGGTTCCTATTTTAACGTTATCATTTTGATTTAACATTAAGTTAAATAATTTTAATTTTATCGTGTCTTCTTGTGTTCTAATACTATAAGGTTAATAAACTTACTATATCAAGACAAAATAACCCCAAGTAGTTTATTATTAATATATATAACCTTATCTATGTCATTTGGCCGATACTTAGATTTTTAGGAAAAAAATAACAATTAATAATATAATATTTGTTTTAAAAACTATTTTATGTCAATTTTGACACTATTTAGTAATTGATTTTTCTGAAAATCATAACAGAATGATTAGTTCGAAAAAAGTTAATTTAAACTATACTAACATGTCATATTAACCTATAAATTTAGTGGAATTCATAAAAAGTCTCAAATTATATTTATTTGGGTATTTATAACATCAATTATGTCAATATTTCATTAATAAGATAATTACTGCATCATCGTTGTGTCATAAATAAATTAAATTATTTAATGTCTAAAAATTACAAATAAAATACGATTATGTAGGGAATCTTCTTATATTTTTAATTAATATTTATAGTCGAATTTATCTTATGTATAACCCCATATTAAAAATTATTTACTTATTAATCTTTGATTTTAACTATTTTAACCCTTCTTTAAATAAATTAATAATAAATGTCCTAATCTAATCCAAGTGGGCCTAAATGGTCATATTTTATTCCTAAGGTTGTTTTTGGTTGAATTACACTTGTCCAATAGAATTAGGACATGTGTTAGGGTAATAATAATAACATTTTTACCCTTAATTACCCTATTTACTTTTAACCGTGGTAAAAAAAAGTTAAAAGTTACTATTCACCAAAAAATTATTTTCATCTCATTGAACCACATTTTACTTATTGATATCAAATGTGTCTCTTTGAGTTTCGAAATTCTACTCAATGATGCGGAAAAATTACGTTTTATGAAAAATTCAGTTTTTTATCTACCACTTAGTGGTTTCACTATTCATCAAAAAATAAAAGTTTCCAGAAAAATACAAAAAATTAGATCTAAGCTATATTTGATATTATGAATTCAAAAATGATGTCTATTTTATCAAATTCAAAACATATCAGTTGCATTAATTAATTTAAAAATTAATTCTCGTCGTCAAAACAAATAGCGTGTTCTTAAGAGATAATAACTATCAAAAGATTGACACTTGTTTATGACTGGTTTAAATGTGAAATTCCATCCAATGACGAACATTGTATTAATTTGTAAAAATATATTCTAAATATAATTTAAAACCACTCAAATTAATAATTTATCACTATTAATTATTTCAATTAAAAACATGTTTTTAATTATAATTTATTAATTTTCACTATTCATCAGAATATGAAAGTTATCCGAAAATTACCAAAATTTCACCTTAGGCTAAATTCGATACTCCGAATCCAAAAATGAAGTCCATTTTGAGAGCTAAAATTTCTAAAATTTTAAAAGGTGGTTATAACTATTCATAACGGCTAGTTTTAATAATATTTTAATAGCATATCATTGTTTAGTGAAACTCGGTATTGCGTACTACACACGCTATTGAGGAAGGTCGTGATTTCATGTAATACAAGGAAAGTCAAGGATTCGTGTTGAGCAAGCTCCTTTTGGTGTAGCATAAAACACAAGACATTAATGAAATAAAAAAGAATATTTTTCATAAAATCTCAGGGTGTTACACACACCCTCCGAAGGTAATTCTATATCAATAAGCTCCAGATATTCCTCATTGTCCACTATGTCGGCCTTGTTGACTTTGAACCTTCATGGGGTCATGTCCTCAAAACTTCATAGCAAGTCAGGGTGCCACCATATAGTGCTGAAGAGGATGGATGAATAATGCCACCTGCCACAGATTTCCACATGGGGGGGGGGGGTTACCTCCATGATAATTTTACGGAGTATCTTGATACTCTGAACACATTGTTTCTAGAGAGTCGCATGACGACGTGGTGACGTGGGGAGTTGGGCCATATGGAGTGAACCCAGATCCACTAGATGGAACTGCCCACTAATGTATTTGAAATCCATTTGTATCATGGGATAAACCACGAACTGATGACAGAGTCTGAAATGTGTCTCAATGAGGGTGTAGCCGAAACACTCAACTTCCTATATGGTGAGGGACTCTAGTATGAAGAAATTTTTCACTACCATGGGCCAGAACTTCTCAAGGATGTGGTATTCTACAAAGATGATCCAGAAGATCCTCTGCTCATATTCAGAGTTTCGCTCTTGATTTCCCCACTTGGAAACTGGCGGTGGCTGAGAAATTGGTAGCAGTACTAAGGCATACCGCTGGGACGGCATGTCGGCAGCTGGAGAATACAGTGAATGGGCTTACCGACTGCTGATTCTCAAGCTATCCTCTGAAGACTGTAGCGAGTTGTATGCTATATTGCGATAAGATAGGCTGACGGCCTCCATTCACGGCTCATAGGCCAGGGCTGCTGGTGATAGGATTTGATGCTGCTCGCCTACCATTGTTCCCCAAAATAGCTCTTAGTGTTTTTTATGGAGGTAGAAATCACTTCTGGTGACAATGGTGGTGATTTCACGACTGTAACAAGTGAGGTCACCATATTTTTATCCTACTAGATATACCTTTAGAGGGAGGCAGGAATCCTATAGTCCTCACATTCCAGGAGCACCAGGTTGATGTCCCTCATTCTTTCCCTGACCCATGACTTGGATGAGAGAGAGGAGGGTTCCAGAGCTGAGTGTTACTCCACATCAGACTCTAAGAAGGTGACCATTTTGATCTCTGCATGGGCCTTCCCAGGATTCATCTTGTGGTGGTGACAACCTGCCTTCCTACCCCTGGGTGGCCCCTTGGGACATGGCTAATTTTTGACATGGGGTCCTTCGGTAGGACTGGTGCTGGGGAGGAGAGGGTTTCCACCCAATAAAGCAGAGGTGTGAGGAGCATTAGTACAAATATCCAAGGTGAAATGTGGAGGACGTCCATGAATAACACTAGAGTTGGAAAAACCCCCCGCAGGAACTGGCAGGAGCAAGGGGAGGACCTCCATGCTTGGTGACGGTAGAGCGAGGCTGGCCTTTACCCCTCTGGTTATCAGGGCGAGAGGACCTTCGCCAGCAGTACAGTGGATTTAGGGAGGATCACAATGTTGGAGTAGGACCGGATGGTAAATGGCCCTACACATGCGGTCTAGAGTAGGAGGATAGACTCCATATCCAGTGTAATTGGCATTAGAGAGGCTTCCATACTGAGCTTCACTATAGTGGGGCAGACCCACATCCGGGCTGGGGTAGCACGGGGAGGACCTCCATACCGAGCCATGAAGCTGGGATGTCCCACTGTATCGATGGTAGTGGTATAGGAGGGACCTTCGTACGGGGTGGCATCACCGTGGGTTGGTTCGCATCGACCACTGCCTGTGCCTGCGACCATGAGAGTGAACCCAGCCTCCCCATGCCACGACTGTGGCCTCAATCCTGGTCGGGCGTATAAGTGCGCCTGCTCAACATGTGGAGGGACCTAATGACATGCATCGGTAGTGTCTTGGGACATAGTAGCTATCGACATTGATTCCCCTTGGCGGGCGTCCTTCTCATTTCATGCCCGACGCTGGCGTCGGGTGAAACAAGTTGGGGATGGTGGTGGAGGTGCCTAGCTTACCTGCTCCTCCTCTGTCAAGAACGGCTAGTAGCACTGATGCGGCTAGGTGGGATCCCATGCTGGGATCCCCTAGATCGAGAATCGAACCGGGCTAGGCCAGACATCTCCCACCTCATCAGCGTAAGGCAGGGAGTCATCAAAGCGCTCTGGGGACTGGCTCCCGAATTGGTTATATGTCAGGGTGGGGAGAAATGGCTCCCTACACGGCCATCGGGGGAAACATTGACGGTAAGGCACAGATGCGTCCAAGTCCTGGTGGGCCATATCCCTGGTTGGGATTATGCCCTCCTCCTCATAACGACGTATGAGGTCCTTAATTACCCTTCACTGGATAACATCTGATGGAGAGATGGGGTGTGGGATCCCCATGATCGTGGACGCAGAGGCCATCACGGAAGTATTGAAGCCATGCAGAGTGGTTGTGAGGGAATTTCCTCAGCCCTTGCGTAGACAGGCAGGTGGTGATCGTGTTCCGGAGGCAGCAACCTGAATCTTGAAAAGCAGGGAGATGAATTCGTCAGTGATGAAAGAAAATTGTATCGACATAAAATTCCCAAGGCCATCCCATCCTCTGTGATCATTAAGAGGGATCCACAATGACAACGTCTCATAATGGGATGTCCAACGTTCTACTACCCCAAATTCTATTGAGTTTCACACAGGGCCCACTGTTTGTTTGGCGGGACCCAGTGCTTGATGTTTGGATCCAGTGACACGTTAATCTCTATAGGCCCAGTGTTCTACTATTCTACATATTGAGGATAATAATTTCACATTTGGTTTACCATTTCTTTTTCCAACACTTTCACCAGGGCACACACATCTATCTCCTTTGGGGACGAGGGACACAGTTTTTGTTGCCCTGCATTCCCTCTTTCTAATGGCCGGTGGCATCTTCTCTTTATTCATGGATTTCTTCTCATTGATAAAAATGGTTTGATGGGATGTCGGTTCTTCCTTCAATGGATTCCTCCTCAGAACTCAACACATAGTCCTGGTCTCCCTCATAGACATATGAAATTTTTCATGAAACTCTTTCTGACGCTATATCTTCAAGGACACCAGTTAATTACGATACTTCTGTCAGGACATTCCAAGGGGTCCAGTGAGGGCATAACCTTTTTTTTGGAATTAGTCACGTGGGCATCATTGGCATGTCTGGACACTGGGGGATTGGTGTGTCGGTCTAATGTCTCTTTTTATTGGTCTTCTTGATGGATCGGAAGCTCGATGCATCCCCCATCGAATGCAGGGAATCATATTCTATGGGCATGTATCTGAGGTTTTCCCCAGCTTCACATGTTTAAAATGGGGTCTGTCGTAGGGTTAACATTCTACGGAGACTGATCAGGCTAATCAAAACAATGACTAGATTGGATCAAATGGATGAACCCCCTAGAGGGAATGCTGAAATTTGGGGCAACAGGTGGGTGGATTCCTAAATGCTATTAGTGGGAGCGATGAATGAGGTGGCATCATTCCACCAGGATGAGGTGGGATGGGTAAGAATTAGGATGGATGATAGAAGGATATATGAATTGGATGGCGAATGGGATGGAACTATCATTGGGTGTTGATGGTTTTGGGAGAGATCCTTGAAGAGACTTCCTATATCTCCCTGTGGTAGGGAATCAATGTCCACATAGTTCATCTGATGATGTATTTCCACCGATTGGTGGTTTCAACTGCTTACTACTGGATTGGTTCATAATGGCATACCACTGTATGGGCTTGCAGAAAGCATCAAGAACTCCAACATTGAGAAAGGCCTTATAGTATAATGTCTCTTGATTTCTTAACTGTTCTGGATGTGAATTTTTCTTGGATTCTTTCATAATCAAATTGGAAACCACATGTTGAAGAAATAGGTTATTATGGACAATTGTAAGTTCCTTCTTAGGAGAAATGTTCATGTTATACTGATTATCTCCATTTAAATCAATTGCATGATCCCAACGTAATTGTCCATATGACATGGATGAGTCTGCCCCATGGCCCTCATGGACTGGAACATAGGTTTGTATCTACTCCGGGGTGACATGAGGATGAGTCACTCCACTGATAGGGATATATTTATTATTCTTTCCAGGGATGTCACTAAAGTTATAATAACATTCTGACAGGTATCCAGATTACTGGAATTGATTTACTTCTGATCTTTCACAATCGTAAAAATGTGGTTGGTGACTTCAGCTGGAAGAATGGGAATATTCCTCCAATCCGTGCTTAGAGTAGGTGTGTGTTCCTGAACCTGTCCTCCTTCTGCTGTTAGTGAATTCTGACAGTACTCAAGGGAGGGGGAAGAATGTTGTGTCTTTCTCCTGTTTGTCTGTAGAGCATTCCAATTAACTTCTTCTGGTGCTTCCAAAATTGACTGTTGGTTATCCTGATGAATTGCAGGTGTATGTTTATTCTGATTATTCTCCACTGAATATTATTGATGATCTTCCTTCAATCCCGGCAGACTAGACTTCTATCAGAATTGATGAGGGTAAGCAGGTGTATGTGTCTGTTTACAGGTGGTCACCACATTTGGTTGGCGAGCATCTTTGGATTCAGTCAGATGAGTATATTGACTAGATGATTATTTAAAAATAGGTGTATGTTCTTTCATAAAGTACTCCACCGGAATTACCTAGCGGTATTGGTGTACTAGTGCCTGACGAGTCTATAAGGCTGTGAAATTAAGATGATCGGGTGTATATGTATGCTAGTTATTTTCCATAAAGTTAGGTTAATGGACTTCTTCGGAGGGGGAATGGGTAAGAACCTTCTCCCTATTGTCCGATTTTCACCTCGGACGATTCATCTTGCATGATCGGGTCTGAGGGACCTTAGTTGAACACCTAGCGGTGATAAAATCATCATGTTGAGGGTGCACTAGCACACAAGTCTGGCTGTGATTGTTGGTGGGAGTCCTTAGAAAGGGGTCATGCCTTCCTAAACTCATGACTTAAGTGACCTCTTCATTTACCTCACCATAATATGGGAGGGACTTGTTGTTTTGTTTCAGGGATAACGACCCGAAATTTTTGGAGATGGTGGTTGGCACTACCTGCTTCCTCACCACTGGTTGTAGTTTTTTGGAAATCCAGGGTGACTTATTAACATGGAGGGCTCATCAAGAAGCCTCCAAAGTTGGAATGGTACCATGTTCATGGTATTCCCCCATCAATGCATTCAAGCCTGAGTGATGAAGACGATGAGTAGGTGGTTTCATCCTTACAATGAATGAGGATACAACAAGAGTAGTGGTCAAGGAATTCACAAGTGTGAACCTTAAAGAATCCATTTTTTCTTGAAAATAGATCTTGGAAAATTGTGCATGTTTGACATAGCAGTCGTAAGATAATCTTGGCTAGACTACATCTTTTGGATAAGCACATATGTTATTGATTTCTTTTTTATCCCTCATATTTAGTTTAATAGCGGCCTAACAAATAAGTAAAACATCATTTAATGTCATTAAGGATTCATGTTGGGTTCACCATTTCTATTTCTTTTGGAAATGGAGATGACCTTATTTGATTAAGGTTCAAACCTTCCAATTTAATTCTAACGGGTTTATTTATATAAACAGAAACACCCAATGAATATATATCCATTTGGATCTACTTTCCATTTGTAGGTGCTAATTTTTTGTGGACCAATGAGGCTTATGAATTTGCATTGGTCTAGAGGATGTCAGGTTAGTTTCATCACAAATTTTTTGAGGGAATTAATGCATACTTCGTGACTCTCTTATAGATTTATGTTATTTTCACGAATCCTTATTAATTCACCAAGAATGAAAGAGAGTTTTTACTTTAGAAAATCTTTTATATGTATTTTAGGTTATTAATCAATGGAGAATCATCCATATGTATTACAAATTATTAATCAATAGTATCGTTCAATACATTATATATAAATCTCTAGGTCATTATGATTACCATACTGGTTTTGAATCCACTTAGTTGGAACTAGATTTATATTTTCATTCAGAAAGAAATGGATTATTTTAGAATTAGGATCGCACCTGCAGATGGGCTACCTACACAACCTCATTAAAGAAGGAATCAGAACACACATAGTTTGATAAGAAGGATATAGTTTAATGGAATATGGGATGGAAAATAATTAATGAATAATGGGATGTAACGTTAGAAAGGCTTCTTACATTCTCAAATTTTAAGGTATAGATCCATGTCCACGTAGTTTGGGTGAATATAATGTGACGATTATGCATGATTAAATTCCCAACGAGAGATTTTGTGATTAATTTTACACTGTAAGCGCATATGAGTCAAACTCGGTGTGAGAAACAAGAGGTATTAGTAAAACATATGATTTTGCTACAAAAAATGCAGTATAATGAAATGATGTGGGTATTATGTATGTATGACTGCCCAAGTTGATGAGGACCAATACTTACATTAGGAATGAAGCATGGGAGTAGGGTCCATAAAGTTATTTGTACATTATAGAGATTTATAATTTTATCCCATGGCTTACATCTGAGAAGGATGCCCAAATTAAAATGGACTTTTGATTGGGGATTATTCCTCTGAAGAAGGACCAAATCAAAAGAAATTATGATTGGGACTCACTCCTGAGGAGGATTCCCAAATATTATAGGGGACATAAAAATTGGGGCATACACCCGAGAAGGAGGACCAATGTTAACTGAAATTATAACTGTGGCTTACTCCTGAGAAGGAACCCCAGGTTAAGGGGAATTATGACAAGGGATTACTCCAAAAAAGGAGGTCTAGGTTAAGGGAAAATATGTTTGGGGATTACACAAGAGATGGAGGCCCAAACAAAGGGGACATGTGAATGGGGCTTACTAATTAGAAAGAGGCCCAAACCAAAAGATCTTCTCATGTTAAAGGATGAGTTTATATGGAGGAAATATCTAGCCATAGTGACATAATTCTTGTATGTCATGAGTTTTTGGGAAAGTTTCTCACAAAATCCCTTTCAGATAAGGATTACACCAAAGGAACCATGCCATAAATGGAATTGATAAGGGGTTGGAGGGATAATATCATGATGAGGAGAGGTGAAAGGGAGAGAATCACAAAAATGAAGTTTCCACGTAACAATAGGTCATGAAATTAATTTGGCGCACATTTATTGGTAGCACAAGTGTACATGGGCGGCATGGGTTCACCTGGGCATCGGCGAATCTATAGGGTAATACTTGGGAGAGACTTAAATCAAGCCTATAGTATTATCCTATGATTTTTTCAACAGGGTGGCACACATGATTCATTTAAATGATAAGGAGACACGTAAGTGTTTCTAATTTTAAAGAGGTCTAGAAACATAATCACACACGTTTTTATGAATTCTAAACACTTAGGACTTATCCTACTCCTCTAAGTCTTCCATTCAAGGAAAACAGTTACCTTAGAAGCTTTCAGAAGAGTGGAGTTGATGACATGGGAGACCAGAGCCTGAATTTTCCTTGTGGAAAACCCGTCATCAAAATGGAGGGCCCACAGGGGCCATTTATAGGCCACTGTGCACCTTGGGTGAAATATCAAGTGGTGCGCACAAGTATGCTGGGTGAACCATAGGTGGAACGCAAGTGACAGGCATGGCATGCATGTTACTGGCTTGCCTCACTCCAAACGGACTCCTGGTCCATTCCATCACCAATTTTTTTAATGTTCTTCATAGTGGTGACACTATTTGGGTTTAAGGTATTCCCTTTGAATTCAATGGACTCTATGATGGAAAGGATCATCAACAATGACTTACCATCCAGCTTGGATATCTCATCTCTAGCCACATAAACAAATGTATTGCAACCAAAAACATGCAAGTGATCAAACCTGATCACTTGTCCATACCAAAATTTGTTGGGAGTGTCTATATTCAAAGCAACCATAGGTGATAAATTGATAATATAATATGAAAAAAGTAATGTATCACCCCAGAAATGTCCAGGCATGTTTTCCTCTGAAAGTAAACAATGAACTCCTTCTGGAAAAGTCTTTTTTATCCCATTTTCTGCACAATTCAGCTGAGGTGTCATGGGCGGCTTCTACTAATGCCGAATACCTTCTTACCTGCAATACTGATCAAAAAGACCATAATAATATCCTCCATTTTCCGTTCGAAAACATTTCAATTTCTTTCTTGATTCCCTCTCAGCAGAAACATGAAATTGATTAAAAACACGGAGCACCTGAATTTTGTATTTAAAAACATAATCCCAAATATTTCATGAGTAGTAATCAATACATGTAACAAAATAAAGACTGCCAACAATGGTATTAGATGTCAAAGGACCCCAAACATCAGAATGTACCAATTCAAGTACCTGTGGCATCCTATGTGGGGATGAATGTGGAAACCGGCTCTGCTCTGTTTTATAGCCAGGAAATGATCACATGTGTCCAATTTGACAAAAATAAAATCGGGAAGAATACCTCTGTTGTCCAAACAACCATGACCTTTCATAATAATTTGATTGAACCTCTTATAACACAACTTGTTTGAAACACTTCACTCAACAATGCATGCAGTATCCCATGAAATAGAAGCTCTAGTCTAGTACAAACCTAATTGCTTCTTTCCTTGAGCCTCAATCAAAGAGCCATTGTATTGATTCCATTAACAATCACCAAAATTACTGATAAAACCATAATCATCTAGAACATTGGTAGAAATAATATTCAAACGATCCTCAGGTGCATGTCTAAAATTCATTAAATCAGCTTACTTCATGTACTAGTCTCTATAAAAATTTTCATGATGCCTACAATGTCAACATGACCATCATTACAAATCTTCAAAATCCCAAAAGTTACCCAGGCTTTAATATATATAAAAATCCTTCTTGGATGTCACGTGAAAACAGTAACCACTGTCAACAACCCATCAAGAATCATCAGAAGCAATGTTAATGGAGTCATAAACAATATCAAGATCAGCCCTATTGCATTGGAAACAGGATCATCTACATAGCCATTTTTAATCTATGGATTTTCCTTCAATATGTTATTTCCTTTCAGCTGATAACAAAATTTCATAACCTTCACCTTCTTACAACAATGATGACATTCAAATTCTCTCTTCTTCTGTCTGGATTTGCGTCTTCCTCTACACATACCTCGACTACTCTACCCCTATTTGAAGCTTCTCCCCCTATTCACTATGACTAAATTCTTTGAAGAAGATTTCTCCAGAGTGCATCTCATGACCTATTTATTTAAAATTGTCGACATGTCATAACTAATTGTCACGACACCTTTAAGAGAAAAATCGGTTAGTGTAACACGTAAATTCTCCCAGAAATCAGGTAAAGTGTTTAGCAGAAAAAAGAGCTAAAACCATTTCAAAAAAATTGATACCCATGCCAGACTAGTAATCAGAACATCTGTGATAATATAATAAAAAATCAGAAATATACACACCATCTTTGTACCTCAAGTTCATTATTTTTTTTAGAAGAAATAGTTTGTTGTTTCTAATCATGGAAGTGTAGGTCTTCTCGTTCTTCTCCCACAATGTTCTAGCATCAGATATTTTGACAATGTGAAACATCATGTTGTCTTCAACACATTGATGAATGATCCCACAAACCATCTCATGCCGGAATTCCAATTCTTCATCTGACATCCTATCTGGCATCTGGGAACTAAACACATGATGATGCATTTACATTACAAAAAGAAGATTCGTCATTTTAAGTCTCCCAATATTATAGTTGGTACTATTAAACAAAGTCATCCAACTGAAATTGGCCTCCATAAAAAATATTAAATAAATAACCAAACCCTCTGATGCTAGTTGTTGGGATAGAGGGGAAAGCGACAAATGCATAAACAATAGATGAAAAATAGAATACGCAGCGGAAATTAATTCTATCTCCGCAAATAGAAGCAGATGCGTTGTGAAAAAATTAAATGTATAGAAAATTATGTTTCCACACGATATTTTTATGTGGAAAAATAGAATGGGAAAAACCACAGGACCCTGTCTAGAAAGAGGGATCCACTAAAACTAATAGGTACATGGTAGAGACTCCAAAAAATGGATGTTATCTCAAAATTAATACCCATGATAAAAGTGTGGATCAATATATGGAGACCAAGAATGAAGATCATTGAAGAAAGGCAATCCCCAAAGGATATTTTCTCTCGGTGTTGTTGGTGTTAGTGATGTTGAAATTCCTTGCCTCTGCCTCCTTTTATAGGAAATAGAATCAGGGACAAATAATGTCACAACATAATGAAAGTGTCTCTGCATGAATTAATTCATGCAGTCTTAGCTCACATTAAAAATACACCATTAAAAGAGAAACCATGTGGGAACCTTTTGAGGAGGCATTACGTGGTGTTCTAACTAGGAATGTACCGAACAACATGAACATGGTTTGGGCTGTGATATTTTTTACCTTTTAGTTCTTTAATAAATGAATTTTTTTTATTTAGTTTTTTGGAATTCATCTGTGTTTCGGTCAGAAGGAAAATTATAGTGATGCTCACACCCTCAAAATCTCAAATAAATTAGCTTCATTTGGTATGGAACAACATGTTGAGGCCATCACATCCATTGTCTATATTAGTTAGACATTATCATAAAACATAACATAATAATATAATATAATCAATATATAATAGATATATATTTAAAGTAGTTATAGTTAATGTCAAATTAAATATGACGTGATATAACATATAATGATATTAAATAAAAAATGTAAGTTAAAATGTTGTCTTTGACTATATTTAATTATAGAATTATTTCTTCATAAAAAACTGGAATTTCATTTATAAAAGATGAATTCACTGAATGTGTGATTGAAATCTTAATGAATTGTTTATATTCCATGTTATATTTTTATAATTATAATCCCCCAATTATTAATTTATTTTACAATTGTCATATATTTACACTATAGATGTATATTGGACTTAATTTAAAAAATGTCTCAAAATAAAAATTATTTTAAATTTAAATTTATGAATAATATTAATGATGAAAAAAATAAAAACTAAATTTTTTGAATTTCATTATAGTTTATGGAATTTATGATATTATTTTGATGATCATGAAGGAAATATAAATCAACGAATGTGTATAGAAACTTGTTGTTTTTTGTTAACTAGTATTTAAATTGGAAACTGAGTTAATACTAAGGACACCTCTACCAATATTATGGATTTTAGACCAAATGCATGTCTTCGCTTTTGATCATAACAATTTCCATGGAGTATTGGAAGACCATACAAGCGATCATAATGAATTGATTGAAACTATTAGGGTTTCTCTATAAAATTCTAATACATCATAGTATTAATTTTTTTATCGTATAGATTTGTAGAAACTTTTTAAAACTTCATAAAGAGTTGATATTTTCAAATGGTGTATAAATTAACCATGACTTCTATGAGACCTTCACATCACCTAATTATCACCGTGGTTGCATGTTGTGGGTTATATAGAAAACAAGAACAAATGAAATTTTTATAATGGTAGATATTTAATCCATTCAAAATTTAAATGTCAATATAATGGAAAATTTTAACCAATATGAGGGGAAATGATTTTTAAAAAACATGAAAATAAATTTTCGATGAAAAAAAATACAAGGATTACACCACTATTAATAGGTTCAATAGTTATTCATATGATCTGGATGTGTGTATGTAATTTTATCATCTATTATAGTTCATTTCCACATAATCATAATTTTAATTCGACATTTCTTTTCTTAAACCCATATATCTATTAGAATCCTAACAATGACCTGTAATTATCTTAGTTAGGAGAAGTAAACTAGAGGAATCAATTTGGTTGTTAATATACTACAGATCCCACATCACTGAAAATTAATTTTCACTTTTTATTATTTATTTTCTTAGTCAATAGTTTATCTATATCGGTATTTCTTGTAACAGCTATGATTTATCTTTCATTTCAATACTAGTTTCCTCAATTAGATGTGGCCCACATATCCTGAACATGAATAGTGAACTGTATATTCAATTCCATGATATATAGAGGTGTTCTTGTATGTAACAGTTTCTAATATGAAAAAATTAAATCCAATATAAATATAAGGAAGAATCATCTTAGGTGATTCCCTTGTAATAATATCCTTTCTTCCTAACTAATAAAGCTTTCATTCAATCTATTATCATATATTTTATTTATATTTTGTAATTACATTAAAAAAATCCTCTGATTTCAATATTATTATATAATATCGAGAAATAATAAAAAAATAATAATAATAATAATATTTAATTGTGATACTATTTATCATAAAAATCACACTTAGTATCTCTTAATATATAAATTCTTCGAAATGAAAACATTCCTTTTCATTAATAATATTTTAATTAAATTAAAAATATAAAAATAAATAATTCCCTTAAATTATAACCCTAAAATTATAATATTATTTTATTTAAAAATTTAAATCCATCACAATAAGGAATGTTTCCAAGGAAGAATAATTTAATTAAAATTTGTGTTCCCCTTACATCTATTATTTTGAGAAAAAAATATTATTATTCTTATTGATGAATAATGATTTCAACATAATATTCAAACTCTCATAACATAAATAATTATTAGCTTCACCCATATTCTCATAGTCTATCTCACCATCTACCTTATCAAGCCTCTTCACTCACTACACGCAGAAATTTATATAACTTAGAAAAGAAAACATCAATGATGAGGAAATAAGAATTGGTTAATGAATCCAATGTAGATGATATTTTTCACTACGGTATGTGGATAAAAATACTCAACAACAAACATAATTTATTAAGAAAATATGATGATATAAAAATTAAATCATGGAATAATATTATTTTTCTATATTGAATACTCACCTGGAAAAATTTGTTTACAAATTGAATGAAACACATGTTTATATATTTTCACATAATTGATTACCATTATTGAAGAGAAACTATGATAAAAATTGTAAGAAAAAAAATTGTGAATGAATTAAAATTAAACTATCATTGAAGCATAATGATCAAAAATACATATCCACCATCATGTCTTCTGTTATGAATGATGTTTTGAAGAAGAATTTATAAAACAAGTATTTAATAACTATGAACCAACTATATTAATAAAACAATATATTAAATAATAAAATACATATTTGTAATTATGTGAAACACAAACTAGGAGGATGATGTTGAGATCTCTAGCTATGGTTGGTCTCTCTCATCCTTGATAGGAAACCCTCTAATATTTGACTCTTTCCAAATCGCACATCCTATAGGCTACAAATAAATCCACATCTGGTGTTTGAACATCTGAGTTATCAACCATGATTATATCTCCATATTCAATCTTGATTTTTTGTTTAACATCACCGAGAAGATGAAATCATTCTCCACTATAATCATCCTTAACCTTATCCTCTCATCAAATTGCATGACGAAAACATAATTTTCCACTCCTGAAATCAAACCAAATCCACTTTTTGATATCTCATCATCATTTCCCATTTCATCTTGTATTTTTTATTCAACTCGGTGTATAAAAATTTATAATTTATTTCTTTAGTTACTATGTACAATAATTATAATATATGTATATTATCCTAATTTGTTTAAATAATTATTTATAGTTGTATATTAATATTTATAAGCAATCGCAATTCACTGTTTTCTAAATAAAAATTTATAAAAATACATTTATAATATATTATAATTCCAAAAATTATTAATTTGTAATTTTTTTATAATAATATATTAATTTTATATAATTTTATATATGTTAATTTATATAAAACAAATATTACAAATTCTTTAATAAATAAATTTAAAACAACAAAAAAATTATAATATTTATATGTAAACTTATAAACATAATTTATTATTCACTAATAAATATTAATTATAATATTTTAAATATATTCTTTTACTTTTAATATAATATGTATTTTAAAATATTAATTTATAATTACTTCACTATTCAAAATAAAAACATCTTTATAGAAATGTCATTTTCAATTATTTTGAATATTAATTAAAATAAAATATTATTTATTCAAATTGTAATTAATTTTAAAATATTTAACTTAAATGGTTAAAATTTATATTATATAAAATCATAATTAAATAACATAAAAATTTTATCATTTGTAAAAAAGGTATTATTATTTATAATATAATGAAATGTAATATGATTTATTAATTATTATATTTTACTGTGTATATACATATATTCATAGTTTATAATCAATGTAAAATTAAATAATAAAAATTCTTTTATTAATCACATAAAAATTCATGTGGACTTTCAATTTTCTCCCTTTAAATGAATTTTACAACATAAAATATTTTGTTCAACATAATAGAATTTTGAATTATGATTTTAAAAATCTGGACGAATTGACATCAATGTTATTTTGGATATATATATACAAATGAGAGAAAAATAATTTTAAATTAGATATATTATTTTCACGTAGGATAGAATTTTATTCTCCAATATTATCTATGCTTCTTCTCTAATACAGTCTGTTACTATACATTTACGCACAATCAGATTCATTGTATAAAATTGTTTTGTATTTTTTATAAAAATATATATTAAAAATACATATTATAATTTCAGTTTTATGAACATTTACATTCTATGATCTAGAGAATTTAACAACACCTTACAATTTATCAAATTCGTAACAAAATAAAATAATTTTCACTAGGTTCTCTAACTCCAAAATAAAAAAACATTAATTATTGTCTTAGAGATACATGTGAAAACCATTTTAATCAATTTATGACCATATAATATCCCTGTAAGGGTTAATTAAAAAGAGAATGATATTTTATTAAAAACCTTTTAAAAATAAATTTCTAAAATACATTTGATAATTATTTTTAAATGAATTTGATAATACATTTGAAAATACAAACTCATTCAAAAATACTATAATTATTAAAAATACTTATTCTCTAAAAATGATTTTAAAAATAATACAATGATTTTTCAAAAAACAATGTGATTTTATTTGAAATAAATAAATAACGAGGCCACATGAAACATTGATGTCTTTCTTAGCCAACCGACATTATCGAGTGAAGGGTTCACTTCCCAATTCCATATCATGTTTACAATATTCAATAGGTATGTTTTTAAAATAAAAATTGACATATCCTTGAATAAATTAATATTTTTCACTTGTGTTTCTCCTTTAAAATAGTGGAACGATATTTGTAATAAAATATAAATGTTTTTATATTTTTTCATAGAACAATATTATCATGATTTGTAACAATTTAATCCCATCACTGTTAGACATTTATTATAAACATGGAATATTAATGAAATAATAATTATCAATTATGTATTAAAACTTCATTCATTAGACACATAAAAATCTATTTTAATTGAATTAAAATACACACACACACATGTATATATATACATAATAAACATATAGAATAAAATAGAAATTCGTTGTCTATCAAAAGTTTTAGAATATGGATTTATATTATATTAATAAGGAAATTCATTGGTTTACAAAAAATGATATATTTTGAAATTTAAAACATTCACATAATATAATAACATTAATTTATTCCATGAAAAATAGGTAATAACTTTTATTATTTGAAATAATAACATATATATATATATATATTAAGAATTTATAAAATCATGATTATAATCATGATTTATAAATAACAATATAATATTTTTAATAATATATGTTAATGTTTAATAGTATATAGTATGGAAAAGTTAGTTTTTATTTATTTCTTTTGTATATTGGTAACTACATTAATATAAAGGAATAAAATAAAAATAAATATTTTTTCCTAGAACATTGAAGACATAATTTCCATAGTAATTTCAACATCATGATAAAAAAATACATAATTTAAAAAATATCACTTCTAATAAAAAATTAATATTCTAAAATATAATTTTTTTTAAAAAATAATATAAATTAAATAACAAAAATTAAAAAAATATAATATTCCCAGATTTTTTAGCATAAAATAGGAGTAGAATATTAAAAAAAATTATTCAAATATTGTAAAAAAATCAGAATTTTTTTTAAATAAAATAAGAATTCAACTAACTAGTTTTATTTCAGAGTAAAAATTCTTCTTCCTATTGAATAATACTTCTCTCTACATAACTCTCATACTCTCATAACACATACAAATAAGTGCTTGTCCTGTTAACTTATAGTCCTCCTCTCTATACCTTTTTACACCTCCTTGGTCACAATAGATACAAATTTATAAACATAGTATAATAAACTGCCGAATGTGAGGATGGATGAAATTATTTATGGAATCAATAGAAGATTAAATTTATCATTGAAGGTCACCTATAAATCTTTTAGACAATAAATTTAATTTTTGAATCCAAAAAAGGAGATAGAAAAATAAATTTAGGAAATAATGATATTTTGTTATGTAATTAATTCAACCGGAAAAATTGTTTTACAAATTGAATGAACCACATGTTGTTATTTTTAAAAACAAACTATCACCATAAAGGAATATATGTTTTTATAACAATAGATGATAGAAAATTTGAATAATTTATTAAATTATAGATAACATCAAAAAATTAATTTGAAAAATATGTTAATACATTTATAATTAGTATTGTGGTTTCTCTCCAAAATTATGTTAGGATTATAATGTGCAAAAACATGTATATTATAAATATTAATAAACATGATTGATAGTAGTAAAATATAAATTCTAATGTAGAAACATGATGATCTATAAAACTCAAATGAGTAGGATCAAAATGAACTTCGGAGGAAACAACCATTATTGGATAACCATATATAGTGATCTATCTTATATCAAACATCAATGCATTGTGTAATTCATTCACATCCATGATTAGCCTCAACCTCACCCTTCAATCGGTTAACTCGATTTTCCCTTGATGTGCCAATCCAAAATGGAAACTAGATCCCCTTTTCGGATTTATCGTCCTCATTTTCTTAATTATATATTATTTTTTAATTTATTTAATTTAATATTTTCTTATAACTAATTTTTTATTTTAAATAATTGATTATTAGAATTATAATATATGTATAATTTCGACATTTTAGTAAACTGATTCATAATAGTTGTAATTTAATAATTACAGTTAAAATTAATTCATAGTTTTATAAAATAAAATTTATAAAACAGAACTAATAATATTTATATCTTAATTTAAAATTCAAATAATTATAAATTTATTATGATTATGTTTTATAATAATATATTACATTGAATTATTTTAATTTACTATAATTAAAATACATTTTACATTACATATTTATTTAATCATCATTTATCCAACAAAATGGAGATTTATTTTTATTAAATGGAATCCTAAAAATATCACTTATCATTCATTAATAAAAATAATTTCAAAAATGTTTTTACTCACACAATTTTATTGCTTTAGATATAACATATATTTCACAATAATTATTAATAATGCCGTAAAAATTTGAAATCATACCTTGTTTTAAAAAATATGCTTGTATATATTTGTAATATTCAATTAAAATCAAATATTATTTCCTTAAATTAAGAATTTTATTATCACTACTGAGAATAACATTTGAGAGCTATATTTCATTGATATAATTGTTAAATAAATTAAAATTTCATCATTTATAATAAAGTTATTATTATTTTCAATATAATATAAATCACTATTATTTTAGAATTATTATTATATATTTATAAATCCATAATAATATATAACAATCTAAATAAATTTAAATTCTAAAATCATTTATTTAATAATCTCTTATATATTTCGGGGATGATACATTCCTGAAATATTTTAATTATTATTTACACAGTATTTTTAGAATCTAATTATTACAACGATCATAACTTATCATTTCATCCCACAGAAATAAATTTATTATTTTATATTTAGTTAAAATGAAAAAAATAATAGTCATCCAAATTAAAATAAATTTACCACTATAAAAATTCACAACATGTTAATTACAAAAACATTGTATAAATCATGTTTCTATGAGAGAGAATTCCATATCATTTAAAAAAAATCTAATTTTGTAATGAGATTATAAACATTACTTTAAATAGTTTTTTTTGGAATAAATTCAGTGTAGAATGATATTTAGATGAAGATAAGTGTTAATAATTAGTAGTATGGAAGTTATCTGATACATGATGTTAAAAATATACCTCACATTTCAATCAAGATTTTCTCCCTTATTTATACTATAACTGAAAAAACAAAATACTTTTTTTAAGAACATATAATTGGGATGAACTGTTGTAATTGATTTTAAAAATTCTAGGGTGTGGAATATCAAAAAAAAAGAGGATTTTAGAGGTTTATTCATTTCTAGATATTGAGTGATTGAAACTCCCTGATAATTAATTTTATTTTTTCAATGAAAGTTATTTTCTAATATATAATTCACTAAACACTACACAATGATTTAAATAAAAATTTAAGACTTTTAAAATATTGTTCTATTACAAGATATTTATAAATTAAATATCTGAATTGTGTTTATAAAAATGATTAATTAAATAATAAACATAAATTTTGAAATCATGTATATAAAAAAAAATTTATGAAGACCAATTATTTTTAAATTTATATAAAAACCTTCTAAAGACAAAATATGAAATTTTTGGGAAAACTATTCGTTTGTGAACAAACATGTTTTTTCACAATATATAAAATTAATGATATTTTTTCAATTAGTTTAAATTTTTTTTGGGTTTTATATTCATTCAATTATTAAACATTAATCTTATGTTTTTTAATCTATGATTGAAGAATATATATTTTTAATGCTTTAGATCTATATTTCCCTATTAAACACTTTTATTACCTATTGTGCATTTATTTTTATATAATTTATGTACAATATTATATCTATTGTTTGAAAAATGAAAATAAATTCAACAATCATCATGTATTAATTATCATACAATTAATTTAATATATTTATTATAAAAATAAATTTTTCATGGAATGTTAAAAAAGTTATATTTGAATAAAAAGCATTTTCATTCAACGAATTTATTGGATAATTTATCTAATATGTTTTAAAAATTAAATATATTTAAAGTATATTTAATTTAATATTTTTATGTCAAATTAATCAATTTAATATCAAATTTTGATCAATTAATTTTTTTATCATACAAACATTTTTCCCAATGAGAAACAACATATTAATATCATGTGTTAGATAAAATTTTTAAATAAAAAATTATATCCTAGGAAAATAACATTTATAATTATATTAAATATATTTAATCTTCATAATTATATTATATAATAATTTCTTCTTAATTATATGTCAAACTGAATTTTCGTAATAGTAAATATTAATTATTTTGGTTATGGTAAACACAAATTAAATTAGTGGTTCATCTAAAAATAAATGTAGCAAATGACATATTTTCTTTTCCAGAACAAATATTATAGACATATATCTACCACATATCCTATTAAATTATAGATTGTACCATAATTTTTGGGGAATTTGATTACCTGGGAACTCTTCATTCCTTTCAAAACATACATTCTTGTATTTTCAATCACTAGTATAAGGATACCCCTCTCCACCCCTCTTCACACATATTAAACCCATTAGATTAACATTTTACTCAAATAATAACTTCATTGCACCCATATTATATAAATATTGACATATTTTTTAATTTGAAATCCAAATTTGAATTATTTATGTATAGTCATTTCGAGGATCTCTAAATATGTAGTAAAATATAAAATATTCTATTTTTTTACATATTCATCCACTATCAAATATCCATCAAATATACATCAAATATGATGAATTTATAATATTATATCACATATATGGATACTTTATTATGTATATTTAATAACCTATAACCATTTCAAAAACACTAAATTGGGAAATTAATCTTTTGATAATGTGAATGATGAACTACACTCTCCCATGTTGATGTTATATGTTTTCATTCTCCACCTATAATGGATATATTTTATCATGTATATAAATATTATATATCATATTTATGAAATAATTTTACAGCATAAAGTATAATTGTTGAGTCTATAAGGATTCCTTATGACTTTTACATTCCTTCTTGTTTGAAGTTATTGTCGAGTAAATATGATTTAATTTTTTGCTTCCCAATTTTCTCTTGTTTTGAAAATCACAAATACCTTATCTTAAGGAAAGTTTCATTTTAAATTTTTTTTACTTTCATATGGAATATTTACTTCCCTAATGAAACTTATCATTACCATGTTTTTAATTATTCATTATTTTGTCTAAGTGTAAAATTATGTTTTGTATACAAATCCTCAGAATCATATGATACATAGATAAAGAGTATTATTTTTTAAGGATCAGAATTTACGTTCAGAGTTCTTTGAATTCAGACTCTGAAATATTATGAGTTTTGACTACGAGTTATCTGAATTCAGATTCTGAACTCTTATGAGTTCTGACTCTGAGTTCTCTGAATCCATATTCTGAATTCTTATGAGTTATAACTCCGAGTTCTCAGAATTCAGACTCTGAACTCTTTAGAGTTCTGACTCTGATTTCTTTGAATTCAAACATCAAAAACTTATGAGTTCTAACTCTGAGTTCCATGAATTAAGACTCCAAACTCTTATGAGTTCTGACACTGAATTATTATGAATTCAGATTCCGAACATTGAATGTTCTCACTACGAATTTTGATGAATTTAGACTCTTATCATTGTATATTCAGACTTCAAATTCTTATAAATTCAAACTCTAAATTTCCTTGATATTCAGAATCCGAATTCTATAGAGTTCAATTTACTAATTACTTGGAAAATAGAATCTGAATATACTTTTATTATATTTACCGAATGTATTTTTGGTTAGTCACTGAACTATTTTTCCTTACACTTCGAATAATTGATTTTGGTTACGTGACCAAATTTTTTCTTACTCATGTTTTGAATACAAAACGATTTCTTGGTTTCGGTTACTAACTAACCATTCATTAAGTGACACTTTTACAGGTCCCTCCAAAATTCAATGGAAAATATGCTCATTAGAGGTGGGATCTGACCGTTGATGTCGTGCCTATAAATAAAAACTAATTTTAATGAGCTCATAACATTAACATTTGGAAGAAATTAAATACATATTGTAGAAGTGATTTCTAGAGGTAGTGGATCTTATAAACTCTAAGTCTTTGTGCATAATGTTTGAATAGATTTTTCAAACATTTCTTCATGCATAATTTCATCGTGCGACTCCGAATGTTGCTGAGTACATTCAAGGGCTTTCGTGGATAGGAAGATAGAGGTGACGACTACCTTGAAGTTGATGGCTTGCGGGGATAGAAAGATAGACTTCGCTCTTCATATCAAGGGATACCTTATTGGGTGATTGAAAAATTTTCTTGAATGTATAATTCAATGGACCATTAACCAACGTTGTTAGATACCCATCTCTTTGGTTTAAACGTTTTACTACTTGTTACTTGTTTTGTTTCATGTTTTCCACAACATTTTGATTGTAGAGGAAAGTATAAATATATTATACTTTCTTATACTTATACACTCTAAATTAGTAAGATTCTATACGCTTTAAGGTAGAATCTGTATCTTTGTAAAATTTGCATGTGTTTCATTTCTGGATTCACATTTTTGGAATTGAATTTTCAAAATCATATTTCCATAATCAAGCAACTGTGTAGAATTAGAGGTGTTGTGAATTTTGTTTATAAAAAATTTACATAAGGATTCTTTTAAAGTAGACAATTCACCCCCACATGCATATCGATAATCTACAATATCATTTCAATCCATCCATTCGTATCATATGAGATTATCATTCTACATAAAAAATCATGAATTGGTATCAGAGGATTGGTTCAAACTGAATTAATTTCATGAATAGATTCAGAATGGAATACTTCTTCTTATTATTTTTGTAATCAAATTTCTAGGTGCATAACATTCAGATTCATATTTTTATTTGTGATTATGGTCATATTTTTCCATTCTATTGATATTTTTCCCTTGTTTATAAACATTTATTACCGATAAGTTTGTGTGGAAAGATATTTTGTATGAGACAGCTGGAATCAATGTTGGTTCCATAGACAACCTAAATCCAAGAAGACCACCTATTAATTATAGGAATAATAATGAGTATTAGAGAAATTTTATAAAGGAATTTACTATAAATAATGGAGTGGATACTTTTATTATGCATAACAGAGGATATAATATCCTTGAAATGGATATTATCATTTTTAGTAGTCATGAAAACCAAGAATATCAACTGAATTTGGAGGTACACAGTACATTACTATGTTACATTACTAGGAACATCAATAGTCATATATCTTCATGGGATTCTATAAACAGTATCTGTAAAAAACGTGATGTTATAAAATTTAGTAATTCTAATGTTATAGAGACAAGAAGATATATATTAGGAGCTGAATTACATGGATTTAAAATTCCTTATGGAGAACCCTTAAGCAATGTAAAACAAAGGGATATGGAAATTTTGAATAGTTTACAATCCAGGGGAGAAAAAGATTTGATGATGAAGCTCTTGTGGATAAAATCCTGGACATCATGCCCAATGAGTGGTAATCTATGAGAACTGCAATTGATAAGAATTGAAAGGTCACTCAGATTTCTCTGGATGAGCTATTTGAAAAAATTATTCAACATGGGACTAGAATGAAGAGATATGATGATAATATTAAAAATAATAATGGTAATGGAGGAGTTTAATTTACCACTATATCCAATCAAATAAAATCCAAAAATCTTGAGAGAGTTTATAGATCCAAATGTGAGATGGTTATTATCCAATCTGAATCTAATGGATGTGAAGCTTCAGAAAATGAGTTAGATAATCCTTCACGAAGGATAAACAAGATTTTTGTGCAATATAATTTTCAATCCAGATACATGAAGAATGAAATGAATGATAAGAATGATTCAGAATTCACATGTTATGAATAAAATATTGTTGGGCATATAAGACCCGATTTTCCTATTCTTATGAGAAAATAATTAATGGAAAAGCATAATAAGGGAAATAGAAAGAATTATTACAAATATAATGCTAAGAAATTATTGAATGGTAATGAAGCATGTACTACCAGTGGTGGAGACTCTTCAGATGAATCATCAGATTATGAATCTTCTAGAAAGAATAATCTTGGTCTAATAGCCAAAATATCTATTGAAAATAATTGATTAATGTCAATGGTACCCAATGATGAATCCCTAAACAATGTATCTTTTAATTCTAGTTATAGTGATATAAAATATTATAAATCTTATGATGAAAAATCATCCTCTAATAAAGATATTACATTACCATAATATGAAGAATTTTCTAGGTTTTCAATTCTTCTTGAGAATGAATATTCTAATCTCAACAAAAATAATGGTACGGAATTTTTTTGGATTTATATACTTACTATCAAAATATAAGATCGTTCTAAAGATCATAGAAAAACCATGATTTTGAAACTATTTCAATAAATCATGATAAAGTAAATTCTGATAAGGATAAACATTCTAAGGATCTAGAAAATATAATTTCATTGTAAATTGTTTTCGAGCCTAATTCTATTTATAAAACTAATGTTTTAGAAGATAGAAACATTGTTATTAAACTAAATTAAGAATATTTTTCCTTGTGTAAGTGTTTGTCAAAATTTACATTAGGTAAGGAAAATTTTGAGAAAATGTTTTCTCAAATATGACCTCTTAGAAATAATTTTGGTTTTAGTTATACAAGTTCAAAATTTATTTTTAGAAACAATTATTTTTTTCCTCAAAGAGCTCCATTCTGAACCAAGTTTCAGTGTGGCATACACTGGGAAAAAAGTTATTCCATAAACAAAACCCACTCTTTAGGATTTCATAAATCCTATTTTTCTATGAAAATGTGGTTACCTAAGAATTTTCATTCTGAAATTTCGAGATCCAAGAATGTTTGGATTTTAAAAGTCTAACATTTTTATTTTCATGAAAATAAAAAATGTACCAATAGAAATACATGGTACATTGATATTAGACGGTCCCAGAATATAATTTGTAACAAACACACAATTGAAAATATTATCAAGATGAATGGAGGAAAGGATATATTCAAGGATAATGCTAAGGGGGAAATTATTGGTATTTGTAACATCATACATATTGGAAAAACATATATATCAAATTTTTCATTTTATTAATGGTATTAAGAAAAAACTCATCAGAATTAGTCAATTATGTGATGAAGGTTACATTGTCAATTTTAGGAATGATAAGTGAATATTACACAATTTCATGGAAGAGTTTATTATTTCTACACATATGCAAGAAAATGTTTAAACAGTAAACATATAAGACCTTAAGATCCTAGAAATACCTTTCCTTAGTGCAATGGAAGACCATTCGTTGTTTTGGAATAGAAGGTTAGAACATTGTAACCTTCAGAATCTATTGTAACATTCTAATAAATTAATTTTTATGGTTCTACCAAATCTTATATTTGATTCTTCAATAGATTATGATCCATGTCAATTTGGAAAATAATATAAATTTATTTTTAATTTTTTTTTTGATGTCTCAACCAACGATGCATTACAGTTGGTGCAAATGGATCTTTTTGGTCCAAAAAAATCGGAAGCATCATATGAAAATATTATGTAATTGTCTTAGATGATAATTTTACTAGATTTACATTGGAATATTTTCATGAAAATAAATATAAAGATTTTTATTATTTCAAATGTATTAGACCCCAAGTTAAAAATTATATAATCCTTTATTTGACAACTATTCATAGTGATCATGGAGGGTAATTTCAAAAATCTAGTTTTGAAACTTTTTTTAGTAGAAAAGACATTACTCATAACTTCTCTGCACCTAGAATATCTCAAAAATATGGTGTTTCTAAAATTAGAAATATAATTCATCAAGAGATAACAAGAACCCTACTGAGTGAATATTCTGTAGCCACAAATTTTTGGGGTGAAGATATATGTAATGATTTTTATATTATATATATTTTTTTGATCAGACCTTATAATAATAAAACACATTATGAGTTATGGAATGGTCGAATCCTTAGACTTTCCTACTTCATGTTTTTCGGTTGAAAGGTATTCATTTTCAACACTAAAGATAATATGCAAAAAATCACCCCAAAATCTAATCAAAGAATTTTCATAGGCTACTCCACAACTTCTAAGGTGTATAGGTTTTCAAAAAAATACCTGTACTGATGAGAAATAGTGCATGCCAAATTTTATGAAACTGATTCCTTTTTTTAAACAACCTCAACTGACATATTTGTCTGTGCTTTTAAAAACTAATTATCATCCTTTGATAGATGATCCTTCTGATAAGGAAAATATTCAAGAAATTGATTCTTAAGAATTTACCCCAGAAGACTTTATACCCTATGTTGATGAACATGTTTTACAAAATTCAAACCAATTATTTATAAAGAGTCATCCTAGTGATAGTATCATTAATGAGGTTAATAAAACTGTAAGTACGAGATTTTCCATAAGAAATAAAGAATAACATCTAGAATTCATTTCCCAATTCGAACCAATTACCACAGATGAATATTTAGGTGATGATGATTGGATAAAAGGTATGCAATACGAGCTATACGAATTCAAAAGAAATAATGTGTGTACCTTGGTTGAAAGACCAAATAAAACTTATGTTATTGGTGTAAAATGGATCTTCAGAAATAAATGAAATTGAAATGGAATCATAGTAAGAAATAAATTTAGATTGGTTGGTAAAAGCTATAATCGACAAGAAGGAATAAAATATGAAGAAACCCATGCTCCAATACATAGACTTGAATCTATTCATATTTTACATGCCTTTGTAGCATTCTTCAACATCAAACATTTTCAAATGGATGTGATATTTTCATTCAATAATGGTTTTGTACAAGAGGAAGTTTTTGTCAAAAAAACTCATGGTTTTGAAGACCAAAATCATAATGAAAATATTTATAAACATACCAAAGCATTGTATGGACTTATGAAATCACCTCGAGCATGGTATGATAGGATTACGTGATTTTTTATTCGAAATTACTTTGTTAAGGGAAATGTAGATCCAAATATTTTTAAAAATAAAGATAAGAAAAATGTTTTTATTGTTAAAATTTATGTTGATGAAATTATATTTGTTTCAACTCTGCAATCTTTAATCAATTCCTTTGTGAATCTAATGAAATTTGAGTTTGAAATGAGTATTATGTGTGGGTTATAATTTTTCCTTAGTTTTAAAATTTATCAAAAACCGAAAGGAATCCATATATCCCAACAGAAGTATATAAATGACCTTCTTAAGAATTATGTATATGAAAACACTAAGAGTATAAATACTCACATAGGTACCTCAAATACAGTTTTTCTTGATGAAGCTGGGGAACAAGTAGATCAAACAACTTTTAGAGGTATGATAGGATGTCTACATTACTTGACAGCTAGTCATCCAGAATTATTGTTTTCGGTATGTTTATATGCGAGATATCAATCAAATCATAATTAATCTCATTTAAAGGTAGTGAGAATAATTTATCACAGCATAAAGGGAACCATGGATTTATGAATCTTTTATAATTCTTGAAATTCTTTTATGTGGAATGTTTTTTAGATGCTGAATTTGGAGGATATAGAATGGATAGAAAAATTACATCTAGAAAATGTCATTTTTTAGGAGATTCATCAGTTTCATGGTCATGTATGAAGCAAAACTCAGTAGCACTTTCCACTGTTGAAGCTTCATATGTAGAAGATATATGTTTTTGTGCTCAAGTGTTGTGGATGCAACACATATTCACAGACAATGGTATGAGTTTTACGAAAACACAATTTTATTGTGATAATACTAGTGCAATTTCCTTAAGTAAAAAACCTGGACATCACTCCCTTGAATATCAAATAGATATTATATATAACTTTCTTAGGGATCACACACAAAAAGGGGATATCATTCTTCTATTTATCGGAACACAAGATCAACATGCTGATATTTTCACAAAATCATTACCCTCTAATAAATTAGAAAACATTAAATAATAGTTAGGAATGAAAACCATAATGTAATCTTCCTAGTTAACTATCTGTTGAATCCAATCTCCTTACAGTAAAAAACACCATTTCAAAGGGGGTGTTCATTTGCTTGTAAAGTATTCAAATCATTCGTAATGTAAATTTTTGTAGTATGTTATCTTCCAAATCATTAATAATAGAAATTTTTTTGTTTATATTTTTTATGTTTTTGTAATAATTATTTTCTAAATATACAAAATGATGTTTTTCAATGTTTTCATAATGAAGATGTTACAAATTTTTGTAATGATTATTTTCAATGTTTTCATAATGATAATCTTCTATGTTTTCGTAATGATGATTTTTGATGTTTTTTTAATTATGATTTTCAATGTTTCTCTTAATAATGATTTTCAAAAAAATTATAATCAGTTTTTCAAACGTTTTTGTAATCAAAATAATTCAAAATCAAATGTCCTCCAAGGATAATTTTCCCCATTATGAATAATCTCTCATGCAATATGAAATGTATGTTTCCTTTACTGAGTTTTCATAATAATCCTTTACATTATGGTAGTTTATTATTGTTTTAAATTTCTCGGATTTCCTTATAAGGACCCAACCTTAAACATTACTTATTATTGAATTAAATTAATAATTCACATTGAGGATATTTTCAGGTTTAGATTTTTAATAAATTGGGACATAACTATTACATATCAAAGATTTCAAAGTAGTCACATCTTCTCAGCTTCCATTTTTTCACAGAATAAAAACTCTTGAACAAAAGAGTCATATCTAGTTCCTTGTTTTAGACAGCCTGAAATTTCCATGAACCCATCCTTGACCATATTCAACTTTATGTCCTATGGAAAACATTTCAGAAAAACATGGGATGAGCATAAAAATCACAGTAAGGGTTATAACAATATGGAATGAAATCATTAGTCCATTAATACATAAGAATCAATGAAATCATAAATTACTCATAAAACATAAGAAATTTAACATACCTCGTGAAATCCTAAGATTTATGAATAACTCATAGAAATCATAAGACATAAAGGTAACTTGAGGCATTCATAACATTATTATGTAGGGAGTAACCCTCATGGTTACATTTGGAATACCCATCACAGTATATTCCATAAATCTCTTCGGAGAAACCTTAACGTTTAACTCTTTCGTGTAACCCAATTAATTAGAGAGCTATATCGGGCTCACCTGCCCTAAGTTTATCACGAAACCACCCGTCTTCATAAACAATTTCCCAAGAACCATAACATAATCACATAAAATAACATAAGCATAAAGGAATTATAACATTCCCACATTGCAATAACAATATAACCTTTTAAGATATTGAAATAATGAATCCATTCTAAAAAAATTCAAAACCCTTTAAAACATTTAATAAATATATTTTCTAATCAAAGTTTCCCATACCACTTTGAAGCTTTTAACATTTAAAACCATTAATATCCACATAAGTATATCCTTAAAACCATTTTGAAAGCATGGATATTAATGAGAAATATATATAATAATAAATCATTAAAACATTTAAAATGTCATTTTAGTTAAAGGGTTTTTAAAAAAATGAGAGACACTTGAATACAATAATTGAGGAATAACATTTAATCAGAACTTCATAATATCATGATAATAAATGGATTCATGATATAATATTCCAAAGGACAGTATATACACTATAAAAGTTTGAATTGGTGAATAACTACAATGAATCCTCAATAGAAATGTAAAATGAGATATAATCCCTTATAAAGAAGGTATCCGTAAATTATGGATAAATCAATCTCATAATTATGTGTGAAAAATATAAATACACCCAATATAAGTGGATATTAAGTGTAAAAAAATAATTGGTCATTCACACATATTCAACGGATGACATATTCAATAACTACTTGTTGAACCAAAAGGAATCAAAATTGGGTTAAAAAGTTCTGTTGGTAAAATTCGACAGCCTATCTATGTCACGTTAAAATTCATAAAATTAGTTGAGTAGAGAGAAATTGGTATCTCATCACTTGGGTATAAAATTTACATCAATAAGGATATATATAAACATATCCCAAAATAATATTATGTAAATTAAAATACATAACAAAATAAGTCTTTTAAAAAGAGGAGGGTGAAAGGTTCTCTTACTGATTTGGTTAACTTTCGAAATGTTCACCCCATGAATGAAAGATCGTACAACATTGGTGTAAATACCCATAATAGAAATTATATTAAACAAGAATTATAAGAATGGGAATTACATACACCACTAAAAATAAATAGTTGAAAATGTAGCATAAATCTCATGAGAATAAAAGTGAGATGAAAAAAATCCCTTACGAAAACTCGACAGCCCAACGACGCCACTTAAAACATCCAAAAAAATGGAATGATGAAATCAAATTGTGTCTCTAATATATTGAACAAAGAAAGTACAGTAAGAGGAATATAAAATAAAATCCCCAAACATAAGAAATATGAGCTTAATAGAAATCACATAAAATATAGTACTTAAAAAAGGGAGAGGTAGGATCCCTTATGAAAATTTGGTAGCCTAATGGCGCCACTTAAAAATTATAAAAATGAATTGATGCGAGTAAGAGGGGTTATATCATCATTTGAAAATAAAAATTATAGTATGGTTAATATAAAATAACATCCTACAACATAAGAACATGGATCATAAATTACATGACATAAAAGAGGGTACATGAAAAGAACGAAAGAGGTCGGTTCCCTTACCTCAAGTCCGACTTGTCTTGTTCGTTTCTTTATATTACATTAAATCAGGTAACTCCTCTTGGTTTTAAACAAAAGGGATTATTGAAGAGAATTCTGCCAAAGTTGAGGCTTCAAAGATGAAGAGATGGATGTGGAGAGATTAAATGGAAAGGGTATTTCCGATCCAAAGGCTTGAGAGGTGTGGGTAAGGTGGTAGAGGTGGGGGCCTTTTATAAGAGAGGAGGGGCACTCATGGAAAGTCAAGAAATGTGAATTTATTATAAAATGATTTTCGGATTTTAAAGGTCTACCATTGATATATTTCAAGGATAAGGTGATAAGGGTTCTAAATATACTCATGCAATAGTATTTTTCAAAGTGTAAGTCTTATATTTTACATTATCATTTCATTTTATTTTAATCGTTCATTAATGAGGTAATTGCCGCATCATCATGGTGTCATAAATAATTTATTATATTTAAAATCTAAAAATTATTAAAAAATACTATCATTTATTAAATCTTTCTAGATTTCCAATGAATATTTATAGTATCAGAGATCGTTTATATAGACAAAATTAAAATTATTTTACTTAGGTGTTACACACTTGGTTACATTTTCCTTTTTTTAAAAAAAATATGATAAAAGGTCACTATCACGCTAATGTGATTCCATGGGGTCCCAAGGTTGGCACAAGGCATAAAATGGTCTTCCCTAACACCACCAATAGCAATTGGACACATTTTGGCGTCATTTTATATTTTTATGATATTATTTTTTTACCCTAAATTACCTGATTACTAATAAAACACGATAATTAAAGATAATTACCGTCGTTACTATTCATAATGTCAAAAAAGAGAGTCTTAATTACATAATTTGGACAATCTGATTACAAATATGGAATCCATTTTATCATATTGAAAACACATAAATTGTAGTAATTAATTTAAAAGTAAATCATGTTGTCAAAACAAAAGACGAGTTTTTAAGAAGTAAAACTTATCATAAGATTGACTTGTTCTTACATCCTATTGATAAGTGGAATTACATCCAATGAAAAAAATTGTATTAAGTGATAAAAAATAATTCAATTATACTTTAAAAACATTTCAAATGACAATCTAAATATATTACTAAATTGGATGAAAAGGTAGTTTTGAATTAAAAACTGTATTTTTCACTATTCATTAAAAAAACATTATCATAAAAAATAACAAAAATTAACCATAAGATATATTTGAAATTTTAAATTCATAAATGATTTCCTTTTTATACAATTAAAAACATATAAGTTTCATTAAAAAACCATATAGTCAATTCTCGTTGTCAAAACAAATATCGGGGTTTTTTGGAAGCAATATTTATGAAAAGATTGGTACTTGTTTATGTCAATTTTCAAAGTGAAATTAATTCTAATTACAACCATTGAATTAAATTGTAAAAATATATTCTCATTAAACTTTAAAACCAATTAAAAATATAATCTAACCATATATTTAAATTAGATGAAAACGTAGTTTTGATGTAAAATGCAATATCTTTCACTATTCATTAAAAAAATGAATATTGTCAGAAACATAGCAAAAATTTAACCAAAGTAAATTTCAATATCCCGATAATAAATAATAAGTTTATTTTGAAAAATAGAGATTATAAAATTGTCAAAAGTAATATTTAAAAAACGGATCTCCAACAAAAGGCGGTAAAACAATATTTTAAAAATATTAGAGTATTTATTCTTAAAATTTGATTCATTTGGATTTTATGCCTCTAAAATGTATTGGATAAATGTAAAAATATTTAACAAAAATATGTAATTATTTTTTAGTTATTTATGTTCATTCCCTCCATTACAACGACTAGGCATTAACTATTGTAATATTGTTATATTATTAGTGAGCAACGTAAGATTTCAAAGAAACTCGTTGTTGCGTATTGGGTACGCCATCGAGAATATCATTCCCTTTAAAGTAATATTAACATTTTATTAAAAAATATTGATAAAAATTAGAAATTAATATTATTTATTATCCTAGGATGTTACATCCTTTCCTCCTTTTGGGAATTGCGTCCTCGTAATTTCAAAATTGGACATGGAAACTTCATTGAAAGTCCCACATTGGAACAACAGTCAGTAAAACTATAACATTAAAAGATAGGGAGAGAAGTACAAAGGTCACCCGAGTTAACCCATAATAGGATTCCAAGTAGGAAAATATGGAGATTGAAGAAAAACTAAGGGTCATGTTCTCAGGGAAAGTGATAGAAAACATGTTTAGGAGAAAGTTAACCACCAGAAAATCACAAACTAGTGATGGGTTAAATGGTATTTGAATCCCTAGTAGGAAAGGTTAACAGAAAACATTTTTTTAAGTGGATTTCCATTGAGGAATTTATTTTTGAGATTAACTAAATCACAAGGAAACATACTTACTTGTCATGTTGAATTTCAACTTTTACTAGATTTCTTACACAAACTCATACTTTCTCCAAATGATGAGTATTTAAGAAGACATGATCAAATTAAGAGTAATATAATCAACTTCTCGAGAATCACCTAATCCAAAAAACAGAACTATATAATTCTCATGTCATTAGACCTTAACCGAAACCAAAACCAAAAAGGTTAGTACATGATCAGATAATACCCAAAAAGGATAATCATTTTTAAAAAAACAAATCTATTCTTAATCTCCAAAATTTTCCAAACAATACACAAAGTTCAACAAAGACCATTCAACAAAAAAACTGTCTTTAAAATTCTTCAAATTAAACAAAAATAATATTGAAAACCAAATATTTTAAGGATTTAATCACATAGTCTTCGAAGATAAACCTTAAAATTTATCTTTAAATAAAATCTGTTACTCTTAATGTCTCATACTGAAAAGTAATTAACCTAATCACATATCCTCCAAGATAGGTTAATAATTTCTATAGACAACCCAAAATCATCTTATTATAGATTCATAATATTATCTAAATAAAAATAATTAGTCAAACTAACTAGAGACTTAATGTAGTCCTGTGGTAGGTAATAAATACCAGTCGCACTTTGGTTGTGGGTTTGATTCCCGTAGCTTCGTCCGACGAGACAGGTTGTCACACATTCTACGTGTTTTCATTTTTCCAGAACTACACTATTCTTATAACATTCTCCAAAAAGAAAAAACAAATCATCAAAAAATAACCATAACATAATTTAACCTCATGTTTATCTCATGCCTTCCATTTTCTATCTTAACATATTCTTAAAAATATTAATTTATAATAAATCTAACCCCACCTAAAGACCTCCAAAAATGACTCATATTCAAATATTAGATGAGATAGGGTTGTAATATCATCAAACAATCAAATTTAGACAGGTTTGGATCTTATTTTAAACCTTTTCATTTTGATTTATCCTTTTTTAATCTATTTAAGTTTATTTGTGGTAATAAAATTCTAAATATTAAATTATATCAAATAATTAATTATTTGTTGTGAATTTTCCATAATTGGTTACTTTATAAAATTATAGACCATATATATTTAAATTTATAATTTTTAGATATTTTCTGATTTTTGATCAATTTTATAATATGTTATTTTTATAAAAAAACAATAGTGTCAATTTTGACACTATTTATTTATTTGAATTTAAATAAAATATATACAGAAGATATGTTCGGACTAAAAGCATTAATAGATTCATAAAATGGTCATATGTATCTTAAAAATTAGTGGATCACATTAAATAGTTCATATAATATTTATTTTATTATATTTAAAACCATTTATTCGGTTTAGCTCTTAATAAAATAATTACTACAACATTTTTGTATAATTATTGAATATACTGATTTGTTTCATAAAAATTAAAAAAAAATCCTTTGATGAATATAAATCTATTAACATTCAGAATAATACTTTTACTCAAATTTATCATCTTAAAATCAAAATATTTAAATTTTTATATTTATTAAATTATGAAGGTGAAAACATTGGCATCATTTAAAATAAAATAATATAAGTGTCATAATATTTTTCATAAGGCTCCAAACGGTTATATATTATGTAATTGGATGATTAAGGTGTAGATATACACTACCAATAAGGATTGGTCAGGTTTTTGGGCCTTTTAATGAGTATTATTATTTCAATAAAAACTATATTACTTATTTTCCACTTAATAAATAATTTCTGTATCATTAATGTATCACCATTAATGACAATTATTTAATCCCTAAAAATTCTAAATAAACTATAATGATGTAGATAATGTTATTTGAATTATTAATACTATTCTTGTTCGAAGTTTTATGATGTTTATCAATCAATTAAAATTATTATACTTATATGATTTAAGAGAGTGACATGTTGTCACTTTATTTGGTTTTAATAATAATTAAATAATTTTCATTGTCAAAAGTCCATTAAATGAATCTAATCCGACCCTTAGGTGATATGGGCCGACTTTTAGTCATCGAATAGGGTTTTGGCATGTGTTAGGGTAATTTTATAATATTATATTTACCCTTAATTAGCTGATTTACCTTTAACTATGGTAAATAAAATTTACCGTAGTTACAATTCATAATTCCCAAAAATAAAAAGTAGCTTATTAACATAATTTGGACCCACTGATTCCAAATATGGAATAAATTTTTCCAAATTCAATACAAAAATGTTTTTGAAATTAAATTAAAAATAATCCTGTTGTCGAAAGAAAACAGGTTTTTCTATAAAACATTACAAAAGATTAAATTGATTTAACCTACGAATTTAATGTAAAATCAATGATAATGACATAAATTATATTAAATGGTAAAAATATATTATATTTTTACATTAAAACCATTCAATACTATAATTTAACCATATAAATTATTGTGATGAAAAAAGTTGTTTTTAATTAAAATAAAGCGTGTCATTACTATTCATAAAAATATGAAAGTTTGCAGAATAATATGAAAAATTTATCAAAAGTAAATTTTTATTTCATGATTCCAAAGAAGAATTTTATTTTTTCAAATTGAACTTATAAACATTTGAAAAACTGTATTTAAAGTGGGTGCACCATCAAAAGGCGGCAAACTAAATTTTTTGAAAAATACTTATTTTACCAGAAAAATTTATTTTGTTCTTATACCATGTTCTAGAAAATGTGTAAGATGAATAATAATTTAATAAAATTCAAAATTTAGTTAATATTATTCATAATTTCTAGTTCATAATAATATTATAATAATATATCGTTCTTTTCCAAAAACTGGTATTGCGTATAATACACGCTATCGAGGAAGGTCACGATTGCGTGTAATTCATGCCAAGTCAGGGTTGCGTGTTGTGAAAGAATCCTTCATTTTTTAGTATAACAATATCCAACCATATTTCAATTATACATTTAATATATATATATATATTCAATGTTTCGTAGAATAACTATTATCAAAATTGTGTGTAACACGATCCAAGAATAGAGTTTCTTATAACGTAAGCTAATACGGTGTTGCGTATAGCGCAAGGTAATCATGGTGTAGCATACAACACAAGACATTAATGAAATTAAAATAATATTTTTCATAAAATCTCGGGGTGTTACAAGCACCAAATCAATAGTGATCATGGTCTATTAATTTTGAGGAATTCCAATAAATTAATGGGGAAAAATCCTAATATCATTATACATAGGTAATATAATAATATTTATGCATTCCATCATTATCTAGAGTAAGAACCATGATTTGAAACATTATTCAGTCCAATATTAAATTAATTCTTCCCTCACAACAAGATAGAATATCCCTCTCAACTTGTATAGAATATAAACATCATTTTCAGATAAGGAGGTAACTATCAAAATATAACAATAGATATGAACCTGATATAGAAATAATCAATCTATTCCACTAATTCTGTTCTAGGATGTCATTTATAGAATGAACGGTTCAAAAAAGAAGTGGAAACTACCAATATATAGAGAACAAACCTCATAAATTATGATATTCTTTTACCACACTAAAAACAATTTATCAATGGCTTAATCAAAATCCATGAATTCCAAATCAAAGCCCAAAAATTTTGGAATATGGGAAGATAGAATAAAATTTTATGCTCATTTCAAAAAAAACACTACATAAGGTCAATGATAAAATAATCATTCCTCTGATAGTGGACGTTCCAATATTCAAGTCACCCAGAGTAGTATTCATATCATGAAACTCATATGTCCCTCTATCATAAGATACTTTCTGACAAACCTATGATACATCTATTGCATTGTATTCTTACTCGTGCATAGGGGTATAATGTCTACATCCCTGGTCAGAACTACCTATGGAACTCAAACCACCATTCTATTGAGGAGTACTTGATCCCTTTCTCGACATTATTGATTTTCTGGATCATCTTCTAGAGGTGTACATAAGAAATGATTCACCTAACCTATTAATATGGAAATTTATTCCCTTAAATAAACAATCGAATGTGGGGTTAGGACACTTCAATCTCTTATTACCAAAAATTACATACATATAGTACTTGAACAAACTATTCTCTCAATATGATATTCTACATCCCTTGTTGATATTCCAATTATTACATAGGATGGAACTATCATAAGGGAGCTTCTTACAAATCGAATAAAAAATTGTATATCTCCCCAGTTGACATACAATGATTCTTGCCTACGGATTATTCCAGATAAATTTTTTTGTTTAGTGTCTCATTTATCACCTATTCAGTGAATCATAAATAGTAAAATATTTCCTTTTACATGATATCATAATGAAAGCTGTCTAGGAAAAATCTCAACCAGGAGATCTCTATAATATAGATGAATGGCATAATGTTCTGTAGGTCAGTAAAATGTCATTCATTTTCAAGGAGTGAAAAACCTAGCAATGTCATATGCATGAACCAATGATATATTTCATAGCTCATGGTTTTGGTATATAAATATATTTGTATAATACTATCAATTTCCTTTGGAGATAGCTCATCATGCTTCCTAGATTCCTACAAAATATCTCACTAATACTTGGCAAGTAAATGAATTATATACTATATGTGATTCACCTGATAATCGATGGGTATATTGAGATTCATGATGATTTTTTCGACTAAAAAAATAATAAATTCCTCTACATGGGTTACCCCATCCTAATTACAGAAAGGAAGATGCTGAGCGGAAATGTTCTTTTCAAATCATAAATCGATGGAACATAATTAATAGTCTCCCTCTCCATATATTTAACAACCCTTAGTACATTTTCAAAAATTTTAACATCCCTATATTCATTAAGAACCATGAAAATTTCCATTTTAGCTGATTTAGGAATGTGATGATTATCACTATCCCGATGCTCATGTCAATGACAAAATGGGGCCATTAGTACTTCACGAAAAACACATACCTTAGATAACTGACATACACAATGGTCAATCGATTAGTTTAATACAAATTGGAATCATTAAAACTTGTCTCACTAAATACTATATACACATATTTTATCATGACACGACAAATCATTCATTTTTTCATTTGAAAAATATGTCTCATATTAATGTTAAACAAGCAATTATATATCACAAGGAAAAATAAACATTGATCTTTCATGAACAATGAAATTAAATATATCCTTATCTTCCAATTATAAAACATTTATTCTATGATAATTCCATATGAAAAAAAGAGTAATAATTTCCTAAAATAGTAAAATCATAAAATAGAAACCTCGCATATCATGTTAATCAACCATGGTGAAATAACACCAACAGTAACAAGAATAGAAAAAAACAAGATATCACATCCCTATGAACATAGATTTTCCCATTTACATAGGTTAGATACTCCCATTCACAATCTCATTACCATGTGTGACACATCCTTATATCATTTATAAATTCCAAAACATTATGGAAAAACATAAAGAAATGAAAAAATAGTTCTTATAACACTTTTTAAAGTCACCCAATATAAAAATCACTCACGTTGCCAGAAGGGGTTGGTTATGAGGCCTTAATAATGAAAAGGGTGTCATCTAGAAGTGGGGGTGAGAAATATAGACTAGGGAGACAAAACCACATTGTATTATGTTTCATATAAATAGGAAAATTCATAATATAACATAATTAATAAAATTAAATACAATATATTCGACAAAAATAAAATCCATCTAATTAATCAAATAAATAAAAACAAATTATGTAATTATGCGATAGAATGTAACTAAATATCATTCTAGAACTATAAAATAAAAGAAAAGAATACTAATATAAAATACTCAATGTCCTTGGTTCCAAACCCCATGTCGGTCCTATCATCATACTCCTACAAAACAAAAAACTATAAAATAATTGCATTGTCGATTTTCATTGTGCCAACATACATCTATATAATATGAATTGTTCCCAAAAATTTTCTTGAATAGGGTGTGACTATATCTAAGAAATTCAACATCACCATGTATAATAAAAATCTATCTTTTAAGATTATTAATCAATATAGTGACATGAAGATGAATAAATTAAATTAAAAAATAAGAAAAAACCACCATCACTTTCTTCGTCTTCATGCTAGAAAATTTTTTATCATGTCTTAAAATAATTCCATCATAAATAAAATTACAATTGAAAAATATCCTTCTATAATTCCATTTCTAAATATATCATTGCATGTCTTTGTACAAATGTAGCCAATCCTATATAATAATTGTAATGTATACATCTTTAAGACAATGACCAAATATTTCTAATACAATATATACGACCATTGCAACAATATCCAAATAAACATGGTATATTCAAAATAATCAGTATGAGTAAAATCCCAATAAGTATTATATAATTTCTAGGTCATAGGCCAGTAATCATTTCAAGATTCCCAGTCAAAGCACTATAATAATTACATTGTGGTACTAGAAATGAGCCACTCTCTATAGGCATTATGGTATAGGACTAGTCTATACACCAACAATATCCGTACTACAACATATATGTCTATAAGTGGAAGGGTAGATCCCAATATATAATCAATATAGTAAGGAAAAAAACTCTTATCATACATCACTATTATAATAATATGACATCCAATATCAAAATGGGATCTTATGTGAATTATAATTACTATTTCATATCCCAGCTAAAAATAAATTCACAATTGAATACATTTTATATTAATAAGAAATAAGCCACAATTTAGGGATTCTATAATAAGAAATATCCTTACGTCACATGTCATGCTAAAAATACATTAAGCCATTTTCCAATTTAAAATGCATTTGAAATAAAAGTGTTATAGGTCATAATATCGTTTAATTAATTATTTAATTTGGGTTCATGAATTGATGGTGTATTCACAAAATTTTTGGAACATAGAAATTATCAAACCATATGGTTATGATTTAGACCACTACCTTTAACAAAAAAATCCAATAACACTAATAATACCCAATGTACATGAGTAAAAAGGACTATATGATATCAATGACATTTCGAGAAAAAACAGATCAATATCAAAACCAAATACTCAATAAACCAATGGATTTAACTACAATTTAAGATAAAATGATCAGTCCTAACCCAAGTAATTTACTATTTCTTTATAACATAGACAAGATATCTAGAAAATTATTTAGAACCCCAATAGTTATTATAGAATTAACTTGGTTTTAGATGAGAGAAAATGTAGTGGATTAGAATTGAAATCCAAAACAAGGCATGTTTAAGACTTTTGGTCATGCATTTACATAGAATCTAATGTGGTATCACATTGTTTAATTGTTTATAATGTAATTCTCTAAAAAACCCAACATAAATGATTTATTTGATTAAATCCCAGAAACTATTACATGGTTTATATTACATTTACATGATTTGTAAATATTTTATAGTATATTTTTTCATCTAATTTTACATTAAAAACCCAAAACCATTTTAAATCTACTCAACATAATATTTACCTATTTCAACACATGGTAAACATTATACCTAGACTCCATTATCTTAAAAATACTACATCCAAAACATTAGGTACATTTACCCCTCAAAAGCTCCCTATCTCCTTAATAGACCCCACAATAAAGGATGAAATTAATAACACATAGATAAAATTACCCTAAAGAAGATAGATCAATCAAAAACTTTTGGACAATACAAATGAATATAATATCAAATAGGAAACTACCAAACACCAAGGAGAACCATAAACCAAAAACCCTAGTCAATGTAGTGTATGAGTCCCACAAAAGCATCTTTTTAAAAAATCATATATAACCATATGAATTCCATAACCGAGGATCAATCAGTACTTTTGATATCCTTTTAGTAAAAATGTGATTTTGTTGTTTAACACAACCATTACACCATATTTATGAAAAAAATATGCAAATACACCAACGATTCTCAAGAATATTTACATATAATCAATTACATATAAGTCCTATATTCAACCTCATAGCCTCTCTCTTTGAAACAACACCTATGAAGGCTTTTATCACAACCTACCATCTATGGTGAATGAATAACTATTTATATAGAGGCACTAAAATTCCACTTCTTAGGACTCGATATTATAGTCATTCCCACTACAACAGATCCCCAACCACCATGGTGTAGTGAAACCCCCAATGAATATGAATCCACTAATAAATCATCATGTATCTCTAAACAATTGTTACCCCTTGTATCCAACTATGAGAACCACAAACCCCCATAACTCATGATGGAATGGGATATAATTATATATTCTATTACAATACTCACTTATAAATTTTATGATTTTGTTGATGTAAATAAAAATTACATAAGTAATTTTAATTTAATGAATCTATGTAAAAATTCCCATAATGAATTAATAAGTTATAAATATAAAAACTATTAAATTTATTTTACTTGATAAATTTTCAATGTGTAATTATTTAATTTTATTTTTTCATTAGATTTTATAATGAAAAAAGACTACCTTTAAAAAATATACTTTTATTATTAATATATACGTGTATGATAAAGTTATCATATTAATTAATTTTAATGATATAAATTGGTTAGTCAAATAAGAAATAATTCCCTGGGACTTATAATGAACGAAAAATACTAATTTAAAAAATATCATTACAGAAAATGAAAATATATATTTCACATGGAAAAATTAATATTATAATCATAAAGATAGGATTTTTACATTTATAATGCTATTTAAAATTTATATATTTACAATATAAATTCTTTATTGATCTTAATTTTTTTATTTGTTTTTAATTTATTGTTAATTTAGTATATAGAAAAAAATTAATGATTTTAATAACAATTCTATTCTTCAATATTCGTCTATAAATAAATAATTTCATAAAAAGAATTAGAATTCACATTAGGAAAAATTTAATATATTAAGATAAAAATTTATGCTGTATTTATACATTTGAATTCATAAATCTAAAAATTTATCTCCAAAATGAAAAACATAAATATAATAATAAAATTAATGTATATGAACATTTAAACAATATGTTTTTTTTAAATTATTTCATAATACATTTGAAGTAATAAGTTATATAAATATAAATATATATATATATTCATGAATTTGATTTTTATATATTACCATAATAATCTATATCAAATGGTTTAATATCAATATAAACTAATATTTATAAATTAATCGGTTGTTTAGATGTTTAATAATATAATTTCTAAATGATATAAATATAAATTTTTTAATAGTATTTTTTTAAATAGTGGTTTATTGTCTATATATTTTCTTATATGTAGTCATATAAAATATTGGTTTAAATTTTACTCTGGCATTTAAATGATGGTAGTTAATGAACACATTAGAATTATTTTATGAGAAAATATATATATAAAATATTGATGAATTTCATTATGCACCATAAATAAATTAAATCCTCACATTATTAATTTTCCTCAACTAATGAAAATATCTAAGGGAATTTAAAATATAAATGAAATTTTCTAATCAATCTCTAAGGAGATTAAATTATTATTAAAATTATAAGCCCTATGCTTTCTATATAATAGTCATATCCCTACCACATACATGTTCTACAACCATTTTGGAAATCTAATTATAGTTATTTGATTCTAGACCAACATGGTATTGTCTTCTTCTAAACAGGGTTAAGTGTAACAGACAAATATTTTCATACATCAATGTCACATGTTTTTTTCGAATAGTAAAGGAATATCAATACAAACACCTAAAGGATGTAATATATTAATGAAATTGGAGGATATAATAACAATATTATAATTTTAAGAATGATCATAAACCCCTCCTCTATTTTTTGTCTTTTTTAGGATTTATCTTTTGGATACCAAACCTAAACCATTATTCATTACCTAGGAAATGATATACAATAATCTATGATATTATATATGTTAGTTCAGATTATAAAAACATACACAAGAGGTGCAGGGAGGGAGAATTGTGTATTTCCAAAATATTTCATTGTTCTTCCTCTTGATGTTAACAATATATTATGCGGATAAGCAGTGTCTATATTCTATATGAAATTATGAAAATCAAACAATGTATATAAGTAAAGGAATATTTTATAGTGGTTTGGGGCATAGTGATCCCCCATTCCACTTCACCAACTACTACCATTGTGATTTTCATGAATTTCACAAGTCATTTAATCATATCATAAGACTTATCCAAAAATATATACATGTAGTTGACACCTAGAGAGATAATGTTAAAAATATAGGCTTTTGGGACTTTTATAGAGAACTAAATTTTCAAAGCGCATATCAAGAATCTTAAACTCCACCACAACTAAGTACAAGAAGTTGAAACTCTCAATAAAAAGATACTAATTAAAAATTTTATTTGATTGATCTTCAGATCTATAAGAGAAACTATGTGTTGATATATTTTCTTCTTTAAAAAATAGATTGTTAATGAAATAGTTGTTCCAAGGAAATATGGTTACAAAAGTTCTTTACATAAATGTTGCAATGAGTAGAATCAGTAACATTATTCCAATTACAAGATTCAAAACATGTATATCTCCTAAAATAATTCTCTTATTTAGATAATAGAGTTTGGTTGATTGATGTAGTAGACCTGTAAAATGTCTTATTGTGAATGTATTTTAAATAGAAAAAATGAGTCTCATTTATCTGTCGCAACATCATTGAATCACACACACACACATACGTATATATATTGAACAAATACCACAATAGAATAAATATTGCATTGTGCCTACTCCATAATTCCAAATCCATGAAAATATCATGATAAATCCTGGGAATTCATATTCATTAGACAGCTTAGATTTGTCATAATATCCCAAATGAGTAGGATTTAATTTATCTAGTGAATATGATTCGTCCAAAAAAATCATAACGATCTTTGATTCATTTGAAAATGATCATTAAATCTGACTAATATTTTGCAATGATCATTGCATGATACTTTGATAAAATCGTTAATTCAAATATATAAATTTGAAATATAAAATCTAGTGATCCTTCATAAAACAATAAAATACCAAAAGTTGGTTTTATCTAAATATAATTCATTCATTGAATGTAGGGTTGGCAATGTAGGGATGATCACAAAAGTATAGTACATGATTCATACATTGGTTTCTAAAATTTAGGATTTAATACTTAGATATGGTTCAATAACAATACATTTTTTGTTTTTCAAATGTATTGTTCCATCATGACATAAGGTTCGTTATCCCAATGTTTTGTCCAATGTATGTTTGATTAACCATAAGCATTGAACATTCAACATATGGTTTAATTCAGGAATATATTTTGTTCCTTACAGTATGTTCTTCAACAAAAGGTATGAACAATGATTCCCAAATATGATGAAAAATGTTACCAGAATCCAATGAAAACTTTGATAAATATTCCTCATGAATAAAATGCTTGAATAAAATTCCAAAAAATCAATTATAAATAATACAAATCTCATGAAATTATCATAAAGTAAAATATTTATGAAAATAGAAAATTGAATATTTGAGCATCAAAATTAATACTATTTATGCAGTATTGTTGATACAATATAAGCCCCTCAATCTACCCATTTTTGATTATCACAAAACTCGTAAATTATGTGACATAATTTTCACTTTTGGAATCAGATAAAATAAAATAATTCAAAATTTGATTTCACATAATTATTTAGAAAAATGGAATATTGTGTTTATCTAAATTTATCCATCTTTAGTGAGATAATAGAAATTATAGAAAAAGGATAAAACCTGATCATTTTTACACATATTAGTAATGAATGTTATAATAATATATTTATATAAATAAGATTAGATTTTTAGTAGTAAATATAATCTTAAATGAATGTTAAATAAAGAACTAAATATATTTATAAAGAAATTTTATTGATCAAAAATAGTATAATTACAATAGTTATTCTGACTAAGAAACATGTTATCCAACAGATATGGTAATGGTAGAATAGATTGTGTAGGATTTTTCTTGATGTATGATTTTATACGTTTGTAAGAAGATTAAAAAATTTCTTCCAACTCATCTCTCTTTACCCACGTCATTTTCATTAGTCTATCTCACAATTTCATATTATAAAATTTGGAATATTTATAAATATGTAATTATAAAAAATATTGACTTTTGAAAAAGTCTTGAAAACTCTACTCATACTGTATAAAATAGTCTGATTTATCTATAAATTTATTCTGAATATATCTCTTATGTGGTGCATTATGATAATATTTATCAACTAGAAATTTCTGATTCTCTAATAGAACTAACAAAGGATAACTATTTCCCTAAATATTTTGTCGACTATCATTAATTTCATCCATAATAGTTTTGATTGCCTAAAATTTGTGAGTCAGATCATGATAGGTAGTTGGAGGAGAGGTAGATGTATGGGTGAAAATACTCTTGATTGACTCAAAATTAATCCACAAATAATGATTTAGATATTAAAAATTTGATATAAACAGAGCTCCAAACTTCAGTTTTTCATCCTCATCGAAATATTTTTATAGATACAATAAAAATCCATTTTGGAAATAGAATTTTCATTAAGATACATTAACGTTTTCTATTCTACATCAACCTATTTTAAGAGATTTACATATTCTTCTTGATATTTGTTAAACATAACCACAAGCTCATCAACCTGATTAGATAGGGAATCTTATGTCCCATCATCTACTTTTATTAACTAAATAGCTATCACAGTTTATATTTATCTTGATGTAAGCTTATAAATATACTTCTACAATATGTTTTCAATAGATTTTTCACATGATAAAGTTATAATAAGATGAAATTCATTTTTATTTTCATAAACAGATAGATATATCTCAATCAAATGATCAACAATAGAGAAAAAAATATTGAAAAAAATATTTATAGCCACATTTTATAATCTCAGCTTTAGTTTATCTTCTCGATTAACTAGATCATCCTTCTGGGAAACTAGAATAACAACAGTCTACATTTCTCAAATTTGACATTGAACATATTGGTATTCCTAATAAATTGGTTCTTCTAAATGAACATACCTAGTTACTTCACCTGAACCCAATAGTGTATCATCATCAAGTGAATCTACCCTTTTCTATGGTTTCGTAACTATATCTTCTAGAACTATTCTTCTTCCACTTCTTCTTATTATTAAACATTATAGCAAATCCTCCTCTTAGTGGGCTTGAAAATACCATTTTTCATTAATCATAAAATTTTTATTTTTTTACAGTACCTTTCTCCCCTTGATCAAATGTTCCAGAACCATGTTTCGCATCAGCACCAACAGGTAACAAGTTACATTTCATAGTACTCTAGTAAAAACATAACTTCCATATAAATATCGCTTTTTGTACATTGTTGTGATGGAATTTTACTCCACAATCTATTTATCGAATCTTATATTTATTAATAATTATTCGAGAATATACCCTATAAGAAGGGAGAAAAGTCCTTCTTGAATTTGGTTGACATCAGTATTGTTGATATCTGAACACATTCATTGGAAAATTCATCTATATATCACATAAAAATAAGACATTATTTACTTGTGAGGTTACTGAATTTTATCTATGTTGTCCATCCTTGTAGTTATTTCAATTTGGACTAAACATAACTAAATTTTTTGTTCTAGTAAGAGATCATTGAAATACACCTTCATTCTATTTTTGGGAAAAAAATAAATGACAAATGGTCTTCATACTTATGATCCTTATAGCTAATAGATTTTAAATCAAAATTAATGACAACCTGATGAGGACAGTTCGAATTTTTGAAATTTATGTGGATGAATAAAAAAATACCCATATTCTATTATCTGGAAAAAAACATCTTCATAATCACCGAACATAAACTGTATTCTCTTTTTGAAAATTTATGTTCTATGTTATAGAGAAATAATGAGTTCTCTTACTTAAACACATAAATTGTTCCTTCAAATGCTAACACAATTTTCATGAGTAGATTCATCTGGTAGAGGCATTTGAAATATACCACTTTTCATTAATATTTGTTTCTTTCGGAAACTCAATTTTTCCTCTGATCGCAGGTTTCACATTCTTCGATTTGCATGGTTTTTGTCAGTTCTAATAATTGAAAGCTCTGTGGTTCTTAGTTTCTAGGGTTTCTCAGGAAGAGAACTATAGGAAAAATTTTCTATATTCAAAAAGGATTTTTTTAATTGAAAAGGTGTGGTATTAAAATGGTTTCTGATAGTACCTTATTTATTATTACATTTCAAAAGATAATTATGATTTTTTCAACACTATGTGAAAATAAGTTTATGAAAAAATTTATTTAATGAAATATATAGAAAAATAGAAATACTAATACAATTGAGATTTATTGTAATCATAAAATAAAATAATCATATATAAATTGGAATAACATAAAATATAAAAAAATATAATCTAATATAAAAAAGATAAAAATATAAATATTTATTTAAAAATTATATAATCCTAACTACCCCATAATGAAATAAAACATCATAGAGGGATGTTGTTTTGTGAAATATCAACTAGATGATATATTATGTGAAAAAATGATTAAGATATATAATACCTAAGAAGATTATCACTTAGAAAATGATTCCTAATATCAATATTCATAGTTCTTGAGTAACATATATGATTTTTCTGGAAATATTAATGGCACTAGTATTATAACATAATTATGCTTAAAATTAAAATTCAGTCCAAATTCCATTATTGTGTTTTTCAAGAAGAATACATGTGTATAACAACTACCTACAAATTATTATTCTACCTTAGTCATTGACATGGAAACTGAGTCTTCTTTTTTAATTGAACAATATTCTAAATACTATCCAAAACGTGATAGGTTCTTAAGGAAATTATTCAATCTAATCATAAACCTCCATAATATGAATCAAAATATTATAAAAAATTAATATTAAGTGTTTTTGGATAAATATGAAAGAAAAAATAATTCTTTTAAAATACCTAAAAATAATTTTGACATGAGTAATATGGGAATATTTTATATTTTTTAAAATCTAGCTCATAAACATACAAAAAACATTATTTCATGTAAAATTAATTCTTATTAATATACATATATGTTAAAATTTTAATTTGTTATAATGGTTGAATTATTTTTAGTATTACAACATGAGTTGGGTAATTGGGATTTTTATTTATATATCATGATATTGTTCACTATATAATTTTGATTGTGATATTAATATATATGATAAATATATTAGTTTTTTATATTTATTTTTTTATTTTGTTATTTCGTATGCACTATGAATAATGTTTTGTGGATTCTGATTTTGGGTAATATAGAGAATGGTGATTCCCTATTTAATGTGTGGGGATTTTTTGGATTCCATTTATATGGGTCTGCGATTTTAATTGTTTATAGATAGAAGAATAACCATAAGTCATTTATAGAGAAGGAATTTTCAATACAATGTGTTGTTATAAACTCAATGAAATTTAGTAGATATTCATTATAAAATGGTGTTCCAGAGGTAATGTGTTCTCCACCTCTGTGGTGATAATTGGATAATTCAAAATGGTGGTGTTATAATGATTGGTCAATATATATATACATTTATGTTTTATAATGTTATAAATTCCATATTGGGTATTTTCTCAATGTATGGATATGGTTGCAATATCTATAAGTCAAAAATAATGAAAAAATATAATGATCTGTTGACCCAGTCTTATCATGTGCTAATATTACATTAATTAATCATTAGAATTGATAAAAAGGTAGTTAGTCCTATATTTAGTTATTATAATTTCTATAGAAATTACATTAAAAATCAAATGTTATCTCTTTGTACCAGTAATATGTGAAATACAATCTTACTAGACCTATTATATGATGTCAATATTTTTGAAAAAAAATTATATTTACCTATAATTGAACCACACTAGACTCCTTTAAAGACTAGTAAAATGTTTTATAAAAGTTAATAACATGTTTATGGGATACATAAGATATTGGTCCAAATAAAACCTCAATTAGGGAACACTTATCAACATGTCATCATGCAATATATAATATGAATATGAGAAAACATGTAAAATGGAAGAATTTAATACTAAAATTAATACAGAATAATATAATTAATTCAAATGTCATGATAAATGACATGTAATATCATGCCAATAATCATTTAAAAAGGAAAAATTGTTTTGAGTAGAAGGACAAAACCATTATAAAAAGTTATAAATCCGAGGTATATGACAGAAAAATTAATGATTACCTTGGCATATATAATAAGTTTGAAAGTATTCATACAATTCAATTAGAGAAATATTTAAATTGTAGAATAATATATTTTCCATAATTCAGGTCGTGAAAAAATGTCTAATTAGTCCTCTTGTAATCAAATAAAATACCTCTTTTATTTAAAAAACAATTATCATAAATCATGTTTTTTTAAAAAAATCATGGATCGTGATATAAACATTAAAAATACCGATCACATGTGTTTATATTAAACATAATTCCAACTATAATTTTTTTTACAAAAATATGACCATGTTTTTTGTTTTGAAAAAAAAATGTCATTGCATTAGGTTGTGAAAAAAATGAAACCATGATACAACCTTGTATCATGAGATAAAAAATTAACCAATAAATTGGAGTTCGAGGTGGTACCCCCACAATCATTATTCAATAGTATTTATTCCATTAAAAAAAATAAAACACTCATTCACCAAACGAAACATAATTTTGATAGTGAAATGAGATTTGGTTCACTATAAGCAATTTTATAGTAACCCTAATACTTATATATATAATGAATGGATATTTTATTAAAAATATTCAAAGTGTAATGTAAGGAAAATTATTTTTATTCAAATTGATTAAAATTTAATCTCAGTTATTAATGGATAAATGAATTCTAATATAACCAATAATACAGTAGTTTTAATGTCCATAAAATACAATAATAATTTATTCATTAGAATTAAATATATATAATAGGATATTTTTCAAAATAAAATAAACCATTTCTACCAACAAGTGTATTATTCGGGAAAAATGAAACATGAACGATGCTTGTAAAAACATTATGTGAAAAGAAATAATAAGAATTGATGGATTCATTCATAGAAGCATATGAATGTAAAATCCCATTTAAAATAAATAATTCATTTAAAAAAATATTTATTTGTTTAATAAAAACATTTAATTTTTGAAAATATTTGAATAGTTATTTTTATTTTAAAGAAGAATAAATGGTAAAAATAATTATCAATTTCAATTTCATATCATGTAATTGATGATTCATAAACGTCTGTTCACATATGGAGAAATATAGTGTAATTTAGTATTTAGAATAATTTATTACCATGGTTATAAAATATGATGTTATAGATAACATTCATATGTGTTTAATGTATGGAGAATTGGGGTATTCCAGAAATAATTACATTATCAAATGTATCTTCTATATTTTATCCCTTAAAATACCTAAGGGTTTTCAATAGTAAATGTTTAGTGTGAGATTAATTATATGATCTCCATGATAAAAGTTATTACATATATTCAAATAAGATTGTTGAAATCCTAAAATCTATAACGGATTATTAAATAAATATTTGAATTGTTTAAAATGTTAATTCATGGTCCACATAAGATAAAAAATAACTTGAAATCAAAATATAATGATGAACAACGGAGAGAAGGACAAATATGGAGATGGAGGATAAAATTTCATCCATGATGATGTGATTTATTTTTAAAATTATTAGTGTTTTAAAAATAAATATTCAAAAGAAAATAAATTCACATAAATGGAAAATTTAGACTTGTAGTATTATAAATTACTTAGAGATAAACTCATTGGGGGAATGAATCAAATCATATATGAATTATTTTCTTGAAGTGCTATTATAACTCGGGAAAAGTAAGTGGTGTTCTCAAATTCTCTTATTATTTTTGAAACACATTAACGAAAAAATTTTAAATGATAAATCATTATTAATTTGTGAATATCAAATATTTCTTGAAAAATATTATAAAAAATTTACACAATTTATAACATATAAACTAATAAATGAAATTTTATGTTGAATACACATTGTACATCAATGATGGAAAATTTATATTGAAATATCAAAAAATCATGATATCAATTAAATATAACTAAATTTATGTAAAAATATATAAAAATGGGAAAAATCCATTCGAATTACATAATATTTTTAAATAAATTTTATTTGTTTAATCACTACATATTAGATATAATATAGTGAAAATACTAAATATAATTCAAGAACATAAATATCAATCGAAGAAACACATAACTTTAATCATTCTTTGTCTAACATCCAATATCATACTATATAATTAATTTTACTATATTAATAAATAATATAACATAAATATAATTACTATATATCATTATATAGTTACAAATTTTTATAATCTATCAAAAATATGTTCTCTACTTATAGTGTATTTTCATTAAGGATTGTTATGTTTTTTTTGAATTTTTGAATTTTTCATATTATCATGATATCATGGTAGATACTAAAATATTTATTAAAATAAGATAATTAATAAATTATTAATTAAATAAAAATAATAATAATTTTCCAATTATTCCAAAATTCCAATTTCATTAGGTGAATTACATGGATGTGAATCCTATAAATGGAAATAATGATAAACTACTCTATATTGATTAATTTTCCATATGTGATATGTCAATAAATATATTAAATATTATTACCTCATCTATTGAATAATTAAAATATAATAAATAATTATTATATTATTTTATATTATATTATCATTATTAGACATTCCCTTATCATTATTTATATAATCAATATTAAATATTTCATAAAGGTGGTAAAACCAAACCAACCTATATTATGTTAAATTTATTTAATGATTAAAGTCATGATTTTAAATAATATAAAATTAATTTTGATAGAAAATTTATCATTAAAATTCATTAAATTAATTATTTTATCCAACATTGTAGGTTGGTGATTAAAATTTAAATTTCTTATTCATGGAGCAAGTAGTAATCATATACTCATGGATAATGATCCAATTAATAAATAAAATGAATGAAATGAAGGTATCATATAAATTATATCATAAAAATAATTAATTTAAAATAGATAAAAAAATTTATTAATAAAATCCATCATTTATAAAAACCATTAAGGACGGGGATGAAAAACAAACAACATCACTTTGGGTGAGAGGTTCTTTATACATATGAATGATCAACGTATTTTTTTTATTTCAAAATGTATGGAAATAGTTCACTAACAATTTATAAGTTATTATAATGTAATAGCAGTATATTATTGTTCATTTTAAAATTTTATTATTTTCCTATAATAAATTTAGTAGTGGAGTATTATGAAAAAAAAATATATGGTGTATGAAATAAATAGGTTCAGAAAATAAAATTCCTCTTTGAAATACCTATTATAATGTAGTCATTGGGATATATTATTGAGATAATACCCACATGTACATAAAGGTATATTTTAGTAGGATAAAATTTTTATTACTGATGGGGTTTATTCAGTTTTATATATTTTATATGTAGTATAATTGATCCCCATATTACAAGAATAATGATTTCTATTTTTTAAAATTCAGTTTTATTACAGTAATTGAATATATAAGCACAAGAATCAATAAATAAATAAAAATATTAATAATTTAGTTTTTGAATACATTGTATTAGGAAATAGTCATCCATGAAATTTCATACATACTTTAAGGATTTTATGAGTTATTTACTATTAAATTTATAAACATTATAATTTTTATTTCTTAAATGTATAAATGCTTTTAACATTTTTATTTTTGGTTCACTATAATTATAATTAATAATAACATATAACATTTTTGAGTCATAATCTTATTTTTATCACCCAAATAATATAATTAAGAAGAAATTATCTATTACATTAGTTCATTAAAACTGTCCAAAAAGTCAATTCATGAAATAAAATGTTATTTTTACTAATAAGTACTCTAAATATAATATAAAATTGAATATGAGTAAATTTGTAATATTTTTTTGATTAAACTAGTTAATTTGAAATAAAATTTATCCTTAAAAAAATTGTAATTTTTGAGAATGAAATTATTAAATCATTAAAAATCAATTCATTTAAATTATACCTATCTACTAAATAACTGTTTTTACATATTAGCATAATTGAATAAAATTTATCCCCAAAGATGATATTGGGAATATGTAATTATTTTAATTCGCTAATCTATAATCACAAATATATTTTTTATTTAATTTATATATTACATGAAAAAAATTAATAAAATTTAATATAAACAGTTTTTTGAGTTAAAATTTTCAAATGATTTTTAAAGAGTGATTATTTTTTTGTGAATTTAGTATTTTATGATAAAATTATTTATTAAAATTATAAACATATTATTTTGTTAAAAAATTTAAAAATAAATTTTTTTATATGATAATTATTTAAGAGTAAATGTTGTAGAAAAATTATTTTGTTGTTCACATATTATCTTTTGAGACCATTTAATTTATAAAAATATCACAAAATACACTGACGACGATTTTAAAACTATAAAATCAAAAAAATAATAATTTTAAAACATTGAATTATTAAAAAATTTAAAATTAAATTTTATAATTTAATGCAATATATGAGTTGAAATTCTATTTATAAAAAATTTCCTTTTAAAAAATTATGTATTCTTACTCAAATTTTCTATGAATTTATAATAAATTTCAATTAAAAATGCACTCTTTATGTAGAGACACTAAGATTGACATACATGGAAATAAAATTACTTTTGCGGAAAACAAAATACATAACAAGAACCAACATTCAAGGACCCTAATAGTTTAGTGTCTTTGGAAACTCGGAACATAATCTTCTAATCGTGGTGAAAGATCATCAACATGTCCCAAAAATATCTTCCCCTTTTATTTTCTTACCCAAAACCATTCATTAAATCCTGGGGAAAAGAAAACATATAAACGGTGAGCTCAAATTCTCAATAAGGATAAGAATGGAGAAAATAAAACAAATAATATACATTTGAACTTAAATCGTCAACATAATGTTTAAACCTGAAAATCATGAGCAATGACATAAAACATAGCAGTACATAAGGCATAGATCATAAAGAAACATTAATCATGATTAAATAGAATTGGAATAAAACATGTGTCACACCCGACCCGATATTTGTGGTTATTTTATTTATTCTTGAGTTTCAATTAAATTATGTTGATTTTTGAGTTTCCTTTTTCTTATTAAATTAATTAAATTAAATTAAATTATAATGAATTAAAAAAAAAGAAATGGAAACCTAAACTAACCACACACCCCTCTATTTACCTAGCGGTCTCCCCCTTTCTCCCCTGCCTCACGACGCCGAACCCCCCCCCCCCCCCCCCCTCCTTCCCTCCCTCCATTCGCGCGACGACCCTCGCCCCTCCCGAACCGCCAAAGTCACTCCCTTCTCTTGGCGAACCTCCCACTCCGCGGCCTTCTCCCTTCGGTGGCCTCCTCTCCATTGCGCGACCTCACCGACACCCTATTGGACAGGTAACTCCCTCGTTTTTGTCCCGGCCGAACCCTAGGTCATGGGTTTACCGGGTTTTGTTGTTTTTTCGACTTATAGGATGTGTGGAAGGTCTTGCAGGTCTTCGTCATGTGGATTTCGTCATCCGCCGCCGAAGGTGAAGCAGATTGGTCAATTTCGTTTCATCCTCCATTATTTTAGGTTGATTTATTTTACCCTCTCATTTGTTTAGTTAATTATAATGAGTTCTAAATGTTATTTGGTAGAGTGAAGTGTGAATTGGTAGTGTTTTAATATGTTTACGGGTTGGAAATTGAGTTTTTGTTTTCAAAACGAATGACAATGTGATTTGATATGCGTTTGCAATGTTTCTTGAAATTTTTTTATGCCATATTTTCAATGTGAAATGTATAATTTAATTGGAATTTCAGGTGTGTTTTGGTTCAAAATGAGTTTTTATTGAATAAGGGAGTAGTTTTGGCATCGATGCCTCGTCGTGTATTTTTACGTATTAATTTTAGATCTGTTTAATTATTAAAACAGACTTTCCGGGGAATCGGTTGGGAATGTTTGTGTACTTTTGGTGTATATTTTTTTTCCTCTTCAAAGGGTTTTTATAAATTGCGCAAAAGGTTTATTATATTGTTTGAGTGATGCGAAATACGTCTTTGAAGGGTTTGACATGCTTGTGTTTTGGGCTCTGGTTTTGTATCGAAAATGTGTTATGTTTTGTGTGAGTGTCTTGTTGTGGAGTTTCATGGGGATGTATTGAGGGTTATTTGGTGGGCAAGGACCTTGTTTTAAGGGAACTTAAGGTGCGGATGATTTTGAAAATATCTTTTGAAGGAAAATGAAATATTTGACATGTGAACTAAATTTGTATTTTTTTTATATAAATTGTAGATGGTTTTGAATGGTGAGCGTCATTTTTTCAAATGGTTTTGGTTTATGTGATGTTTTCCTAGGGGGCTTGGCCCAACATTGGTTGATTACTTCTACTTATATATATATATATATTGTTTCAATTTAATTTAGAGCTTTTGGTAATCTTCGTTTCTCTTTTGGGTTAATTAGATAGTCCGGGGTCTTCTCGAAGGGTTGTACACACATACATAGGTACGTATACCTATATATATATAAATCCTCCTTAACCATAGTCCCTCATGGCACGGGGAATATGTGTATTGGATTAAGGGATGTATATATATATATAGGGTTGTAAGTGTGTACCACTGTGGGGCGGTCTTCGTCCAAGGTGTCTGGGGCCGAGTTGTTCGTCTTGCTCGGCTCCGTTTTTGAGGTAGGTTTCCCGATGCATTTCCCTTTAAATTTAAGAACCATTTATTTCTTGCTTTTATCAACTAGTACTAATATTAATTATTGATATAGAACAGTTAGTAAATTTTTTTCCTTGAATTGGAGTGATTTATTTCTTTAAATGTGTTGCAATAAATGGTTTGATCGTGTTTTCACATTAATTTCCTGACTAAATGACCCTTTTGGCCATTGTGAACATGTTTTAGATTTAAAATTATGGTTTGGGTTTCTTAAATGGGCTTCGAAACGTATTTCTGGTTTTCAAAGTGGTGCGTGTGTAATTATTAAGAAATGGTTTCGCATGTGAAAATTGTGCGAGGCCCGGTTGGAACTTTTGTAAAACTAGTTATATTAAGAAAACACTCCTCATATGTGGTCCCTTGCTTTGGATGAGATATATGTTATGGGGGTCCTCTATGTAATTCACCCATGTGATCTATAGAAGGAAGGTGAGGGACATATTCCTTGGGGTGGATCGGTGTGTTGAATGTTGTGCTTTATTATTATATATCTATATGATTGGATGCTCGGTTGGCATCGGTTGGCTCACCCCCTTCGAAAACACTTGTGACATGGTAATGTGGAAAATTGAGAGAATATTCTAAGAATGATTTCTGCACTGGTAGGTTATGGTTCTGACCAGTGCCCCATATTAGGTGGATATATTGGGTTTATTACTATAGGATTTTCCCTCGACCTTCCTGAGAGAGGATGGTTGAGCGTATTGTGCGTTTTCATTTCATCGTGACATGTCGATAAGGATGATTTCTCATGTATTGGTTTCTTTCGGTTTATTATCGATCTCACAGGTTCCCCCATGTCTATTCAGCATTTTTTGCTTGCAGTAGTGACTATGATTCTTATATATACATCTACATTATCCTTACTCTGTGATTTCTTTTGTGCATTTTTGTATACTGTTTTTCCTTGTAAACTGATAAATTGGGTTTGACTTGTTTTTTAGAAATGGTTTTCAAATGGAAGTGTTTAACCCTCTTTGTGAAAATTGAAAATGTAAACATCCCTTACCCTTTGAAAAATTCTATTGTCTCACTAAATGATTGATTTCGGTTTGGATAAAAGAATAATGACAATGACTTGTACATTGCTTTTGAGTAACATGTAGAAAGCATTACTTTTATATATTGTAGTTCAAACCTAATGTGTATGACTCTTTTGTTTAAAGGAAACACATTTGGGAATAGATTACTTAGGCACACCTACTGAGTTTTAATACTCACACCTATACTTCATTCTTGTTTTTAGTCACAGGTGCAGGTTTCAGCTTGATCTCGATCACCGTGGGTGATGTTGTGTCTTGTGATCGGAGAGTGACCCGTGGGGTCACATGGAGTTTAGTGGTCATCGGGGCCTGTTAGTTTTTTATTCTATTCAGTTCGTGCTTAGTTAATTTGTTCAGTTTGTTTATTTTTGGGCTGTTTTATTATTCCGCTACTTCTGTTTGTTTATATTGGGCGAAATATTTCCCATTTTCACTCTGTTGATGCCCTTGGAACTTGTCGCCAGCCTGGGAGGATTGGGAACGCCTCTCGGGCCTTGTTGCAGATCGACTCGGGTGGCCGGTTCTGGGTCGACCTGTGTTGGTTCGTGACAAAATGGTATCAGAGGATGTTCTTAATAGGACCTCGCTTTCAGAGCGCCCTTTGTTATTTGGGTGGTCAAGGTAGATGGATTAAGACCGTCGGAGCTTGGGTGTAGGTTTTGGGGAGTGTCTGGCCAACACTTTCTGGGCCGAACCTTGTGTTACCATGTGAAGTCGGGTTTTCTTGGTTTATTTGGATCTTGTGGGTTGCTTGTTATTTGGGGAAATGAAAAGATAGTCGGGCCTATTGTCTCAGTGAGATCGCAGGGCCTGGCAAGCCATGTGGAGCTGGGGACGTGGCCCCGAAAGACTCTTTGTGATGGTGGTCTCATTGGAATATAGTCGCCCACCATATATCCAACTCACCCATCGACACTAGTTTCCCACTGGTATATTGTTTTCGATCCTTTTGTGATTTTGAGATTTTCAACCTGTTGAATGGTAGGTTTCATTCGATTGTTCTAAATTTAGGTTGCAATGGTTTTGGGGTCTCTTGTTTAGATTTTAAAATGATGTTTGGCATGAAAAAATGATGATTGGCTAGTCCAAAGGGGGATTTCCAAAAACCAAATCTTTGAATCTTTTGAGAGTGAAATGGGTTGTTTGAAAATGGGGGTTATTTGGGGAAATGTTTTGAACGTCTTTGAAAGGATTGTGAAATGTGAAATTGCAAAGTGAATAGGGAACTTGAGAAAGATTTTCTTTAACAATGAGGTGTGGTATTAAAAATTGGTTGAGGTATTTTTGAAGTGGGTTTGAATGTGATAATGTTTCTTCTATCTGACTCTTGGTATTCCTACGAGGGATCACATATACATATATGGATGTCTGTATGTGGTGAGTGGATGGTTATTGATATGTATGGGTGAGATCTTGTGCTAGCTCAAGAGTGTATATATGTCATCCTAAAGGGAATGTCAATAGTGGGTGATTGGTTCGTAAGGCTTGTTATGCTTTCTGAAAAGGTTCTTCAAAAAGGAGGGTTTTTAAGGTTTTAATATGTGTGTGTGTGATGTTACCCTTTAGTTTTTGGGGGTTTTCCTTTTTGGACTTTGTCTTTGGGATGTTAGAGGTGTTATTGAAATTATGAATTGAGTTTGGGTTGTTGATTTAAAAATAGGATGTGGAATTTTGATTTATGATATGTTTTGATTTGGTTTCGTGCTTCTCATTTTCAGGATTCTTCCCCACTAAGTTCTAAGGGATTTTGAGAAGTATCTGTGGGTAGTTCTTTCACCACGTTCCATTCAGTTGATAAAGACATTCTTTAGGCCTTTGGTTTGTCATTTTCGGATACGGATCCTGGTGGTTCTCAATATCCGGAGTTCGTCTAGAGGTTCCGAGAGTCGAACCCTCCTCCTTTTCTTGGGCAGACGGAACCAGAAAAAGATGAGGAATGGATGTGAAACATTGAGGAGATATTTGTTCATCATGAATCTCCTGAACCTCTCAATTTGGAGCTTTCCAACTTCACGCTGGAAGGCCTAAGTCGGGAATAGTGGGAATTCGTTCTTCAGGCCGAACGACAGAAGAAATTTTCGTGGGAGTTCTTTTAAGCCTTGTTCATCCCGCAATACTTTCCTGATGATGTGAAGACACTGATGAGTTCAAGGTTGTATGGTCTCGAGAAGGGAGATTCAACGGTGTTGGAGTATGCTAAGAGCTTCACCGAGCTGGTTCCATATCTCCCAAACCTCGTCGGGGATTATTTTTTGAATGCTAAATTCTTTGAGAGGTGTCTCCGATCAGAATTCCTCCCAGTTGTGCCTTCATTTCCTGAGGATTATGAAGAAGTCGTGAGGCTAGCTGTTCAAGTTGAAGCTGATTTAGCAGCGTCTGGCCAGTTGAGAAGAGGCACAAAAATGTCGTTGTTTTCAGCCACACCTGATTCATCAGAGAGGAAGTACTGGTTGTGTTTTCAGTTTGGGAAGGCAGGGCATAAGAAGTTTTCATGTCGCGAAGCACCTAAAATATGTAATACCGGTGTCCATTTAGGTCATTTTCAAAGGTTTTTCCATGGAGGTGCTAGGATGTGACATGAGGCCAGATCCACTCCCTTGGAAAACTGTCCAACAATGTTGATTGAACGTAGCGCTGTCGAAGCTCAGTCAGATGTTTCTTTTGTTGTGAATGCTTTTGTTTCTAAAATTAAGGTATTAGGTGGTGTTGTCTTATTTTTCATGTGAATAATGATGATGCATGTCCTTCTAGTCAGGTCTATATCATGAGATATAAATCTTTACCCAATGAAATGGAGGGATATATCGGTCACACCCATCTCATGATGAAATAATTCTTACGTGTTCCACAACACAACCATAAATCATTTATCATAACCCAAAGAATAAAATGGGTTTCATAAACATCATCCCATCATAACATAATCCATATAAAATAATGGATATCATTTCACCATAAAAAAAGTAAAAAAATGAAAATCATAGAGAAATTTTACTTGAAACATACACTTATGAAATAATATCATCCTAGATGGAAAATGGTTTTGATAAAACACATGAAATGAATTCTTGAGGAAAATATCCTTTCTTCTACAGAATAATTTTCTTTTCTTAAAATTATATGAAATTTTAAAATAAAGGGATTTTGTTGTTAATATTCACGAAATTTTGTAGAGTACTCTTTATGAAAATAAGGAGTTATGAAACTTTAAAAATCCATTCATGTCGTATAAATTAATAATCATTCTCCTCGTAATTTTAAAGGAGAAGTCAAAAAGTACTATTTCTGGTAAACAAAAGAAATATTCCTACCACAACACAAAGTAAAAGCTAAATAGGGGTAAAAATGAATTTAAACATTTGAGGAAAAATATTAAACACTTTATTAAAAACATTGTATGGAAATTGATAAAAATATAACCCTGGTAAATATTAATGTATAAGAAATCTCATATAAAAATGAGATTGCAAAATTATCCCTTACCATAGGTCTGATATGCTTCGTTCGTCTCCGAAACTCCTGTAGAATGATTTAAAAATTTTCATTGACTTATTTTAGTATCATATTCATTTTAATGATATCATATATGGTTCAATTTTGAATTTATATTACCTATTCTTTTGTAAATTCCATGTTAAAGCAGCGGTTTGGGTAAAATCATTTTATTTATCGTAAGTGTTTGTGTATGTTGTTCTTGATATTATTATTACCTATATCATGATTTACTTACTTAATGAATGTGAAAAATTATTTTTATATAAGATATATTCAGCATATATATATATAATAGATAGATAAATGAAATGAAACACACCGTTCATGGAGACGGTAGGCTGTACCTACGCATGAACGTTGTTTTCCTTTCCTTATTGACATTAATGGAAGTAGATGAAATATATATATATATATATATATATATAAATACATTAGTTTTATCATTTAATATATTTCATTATTACTCATTATATACACTTTATAATCATTCTTGAATAGTTAACATGGAGAATAAATCTCATCACGTCATGGAGACGGTATTCCGTACGTACGCACGAGCGATGATATCATTCCCATAATTATTAAATTGAATTGTAGTGGATGTTATAATATCTCATAATCAGTATGATGTTATAATAACTATATATACTTATTGTTTACACCATTATTCCCTTCCATGTAAGGTGTGGGTGGAAAAACATATTACACCACGGCATGGAGGTGGTATTATGTACGTACCCACGCGTGGTGATTTGGTTTTCTGTAGGATGGATTGAAGGTGAAATGGGTTTCTTTCATATTTATAATAACATATCAGTTTATTAGTAATACTTATGTTGTTACTTTATAATGAAACAACTAAATAAGAATAAGTCGAAGAAGAAAGATACTTGAAAGAATTGGTAGAAGAGATTACCTCTTCTTCGACACAACACTTTTATGCTTCCTCTTAAGGCACTAGAGTTGGTCTTTTGAGAAGACCATAACCACTATAATGTTTATAGGGAAGTTTATATGTTAAATGGTTATGTTTTGGCAGAGCATGAAGGCTCAAAATTGTGTAAATAGAAGAGGGAGGAGATGCCCTTTTATAAGGACGAGAGGGGCACCTAAGGAAAATCAGAAAACATTTATTTATAATAAAGTCGTATTAGGTTTATAATATTTAAAAATTGATTTATTTTGATGATAAAGTAGGTATGGGTTGAAATCCTCTCAACCAATATGTTTTATATATGATTAGGTTATTATTTTAACATTATCTTTTAGATTTAACACTATGTTATATAATATAACCTTTACCGAGTCTTCTTGTTTTCTTACACTATATGGTTAATAAACATAGTATAACAAGCCAAAAGAAACTGAAGTGGTTCATTATTAATATATATAACTTTATATATGTCATTTTGTGGAACTATTGATTTTTTGGAATATAACATCAATTAATAATATAATTTTTTTTAAAAAAACAATTTTATGTAAATTTTGTAACTATTTGGTAATTGATTTTTGTGAAATTCATAACAACATGATAAGATCGAAAAAAGTTAAATAAATCAATACTAACATTTCATATTAACCTATAAAATTCGTTAAATTCTTAAAAAATTTCAAATTGAATTTATTTGTGTATTTATAATATCATTTATGTTAATATTTCATTACTAAGGTAATTACTGCTTCATCATTTTATCATAAATTAATTAATTTATTTAATATCTAAAAAATATAAATAAAATACCATAATATATTAAATCTTCTTATATTTCAAAATAATTATTTATAGTCTAACTTATCTTATGTATATCCCAATAATAAAAATTATTTATTTATTAAACATTGATTTTAACAATTTTAACTTTTCATTAAATAAAATAATAATAAATGTCCTAATCTAATCCGAGTGGACATAAAGGGTATTATTTTAAAACTAATGCATTTTTTGTTACAATTAAACTTATCCAATAGAATTATAACATTTGTTAGGGTAATAATAATATCATTTTTAACTTTATTTACCCTATTTACATTTAACCGTGGTAAATGAAAGTAAGAAGTTATTATTCACCAAAAATTATTTTCATCTCCTTGAAGCACTATTTTACTTACTAATATCGACCATGTCTATAGTATTTTGTAAATTACACTCCTAGAATTAGTAAAAATATGTTTTATTTAAATTTGAAAATTCTCCAAGGAGGTGGGTAAAAGACGATAAAAAGTTCAACAAAAAATTTATATATCGAAAATTATTATAAAATGACTCCAATTAATTACATTGAAATTATATAGGTATTATGTATCGATTTTGACCTTAAATAAACTTAAATAAAATTAATTAATTTTTAAATAAAATTTCGGTTTTTAAATAGTAAAATATTTTTTCACTAATCATCAAAAATTTAATGTTTTCAGAAAAATTCCAAAAATTCACCTTAGGCTAATTTAGATATTCCGAATCCATAAATGATGTCCATTGTGAATGAAAAAATTTATAAAATTTCAAAAATTGTGTATTACTTTTCATAATGGCTATTTCAAGATAATATTATAATAATATCTCTTTTAGTGAAAATAGGTGTTGCATAAATCACACGCTATCGAGGAATATTGCTTTAGCGTGAAATAGAATCTTAAAATAGTGTTCGCATATAATACAAGCTAATACAGTGTTGTGTATAGTGAAAGCTAATCTTGGTGTAGCGTACAACACAAGACATCAAAGAAAGAAAAAGAATATGTCTCTTAAAATCTCGTGGTGTTACACTTCATGTTATTATATTCAAGAAAATTGTGATAATATTCATAAAATATGTGACATCCGATTTTATTATTGTTTTTCATGAAATAAAAACTTTCAACGTGTTATTTTATTGAAAATATTATAGTAAAATAATGGGGTTTAACACTCACCCCCATTTAAAAAATTACATCTAAATAATATTACATATTACATGTTAATAAAAATTATATGGGTTTCATTTATATAGATTTTAATTATGATACGACATACTTAATAATATGATGTTTACTAGTAATGAAACAAATATTTCCCCCTGAGAATACATGATTCCAAATATTGAATTTTTCTCCAATAATTTGACAAATGTGAATTGTAATATGTAATCGGGATCAAAAATATATCATTTTCACCTAAATTAAATAACAATAAATGAGGAATTGATATATTGCATTTTTTTTATTTGAAATATGACACCCATTATTTGATATAATTATTCTGTTATTTATTTAAATAATTTATATTTTTCCACATAATATATTAAAATCAAATATAAGACGGATAATAATTTTGTTAACATTTATTTATTATAACAATTCATTTTTAATACAATTGATCAATATATTTTCCTTGATAAAAAATTATTTCAAAATATATTTAATTCAATAAGAAAACATCCTTGCTATATTGGACTAGAATATAATAATATTTCCATAAATATATATTGGTGGATATGTGATCTGTAAATTTTATGATCTACTCGACTTGTTGAGATTGTTTAGTTATTCCCATGTTTCATTCCTTAAGTGGTTATTCATACCTATAATCTTTGTTAGACATGAAATTTATTCATCTATTAATATAATTCCCAATTTCAATGTATATAATTCATTGAAATGTGGATATTGTTACAATTGGGAATCAAAAATATTTCAACTTATATGATAATATTGTTATCTATCATGGAAAATTAGTGTAATTTTCCCAAACCATCCATAATATAGTCATTATATTGTCCTTTTGAGGAATTACATTAGGTTATTATACTAGTACTCATGAGATATATGACATTTATTCCTTAATTTTCAATATATTTATCAAAAAATCTTCTATAAAATATCATCTATTATTCCTTGGTGTGTTCATGTTTTTGGATATATTTTATTATTAACTATTACTAAATGTATTTCAGTTATTAAAGAAATATTATATTTAAAAGAAAAATATATCCCACCTGATACTTCATTGGAAATATCCTATAATTTTCATTGGATTATATTATTCATGGGTTTCCATTTCACTTCATCTATTACAAAAAATAGAAGTATTAAATAGTGATTTATAGAAAATGTATACTAGACGAAAATCATTGTATGTTTAAAAATTTATGATCAAAATTATTTTTTTGTGAAAATTGTAAATCAAACTTATGTTTCATAATAAATTAAAATAATAGTAATCATTGATTTATTTTGAAGGGTTTCATAATTATCCATAAAAAATATATTTATATTATTAATCCTTCAGGATATCTAGTTATTGGAATTTTATGAAACAAAAAATATTACATTATTGTACCCATCCCAATATGTACTTTTATATCCACTAAGCATGCCCCTAATTTGTGATTGATTTTATACTCAATTTTCCATTTTCTTATTTCCTTACCCTTGGTACATCTATATGAAAACACAATATACATGATATTATCTAAATATGACTACATTATATATGTGAACCCCATAACCACTACATTAACAATACTTGGTGTTGTTATAATAAATTTATCATTATTGCATATAATTATTTATAGGATACTCATCATTATTATCTTATTATAGTATCCTTAAAAATAATCAATTCCTTATGAAATAAATATTCTTTTTAAGATACCCACTATATCACCAAAGACCGAAACCCCTAAAATATATTGTTAAAGACACGTTATTTTATTTAATTATAAAAAATAGTTTATGATAGCATTAATTTTAACCATTTTTACAATTTAAACATTTTATATTAAACAATTTTTCACAATTCGTGGAATGTAATTTTTAATTTTTCTATATACTTGTAATATATGCATCTTAATGTTCAAATATTTTGTAGATTTCTTTTTAATAGAAAAAAACAACACTCAATTCCTGAAATCTCCAATTTTTTTTATATTCATTTCATAGAAAATGGAAAAATAGAAATAGTTGACATCATATTATCATTAAATAAATGTTATTGAATACAATATAAATGGTTCTATAATAATCTTATGGGAATTAAATATCATGGGGGAAATATAATTTTAAAAATAACATGGGATAATATGATTGGTCAAAATATTATGATATTTTCACATCTAAGGTCAAATAAAAAAGAACATTATATAAAAACAAATGAAAAGTTAATCATATACAACTATATGATACTAACCTTTTCAATAGCATCCATATTTATTTTCTCAAACCTACATGATGAAAACAATACACATAATCAATGTTTTTTCTAGAGTATTATTAGGAAGGGAGACATATTGGGAAGTATCTCATGGTGTGTCAGTGTTGGGAAATAATTACATAAAGGGACATGCGTTTTTTTATTTAAAATTGTTTCTATTTTATGCCCCTGAGGTTGGAAACATAAAAAAGTGAGTATAGAAGGTAATAAAGTTACTATAAGAGAACCATGTGTTATGATGTCCATGATTGTGTCCTAATGTTGTTGGGATTTTAACAAATTAATTAATATCTTATTTTCACTAATATAAGTCATTTTCATAAGTAGATATTCTATAGGGTAGACCTGAAACTGGATACTCGAGACACGTAGAGGGAAATTGAGTCAACTAATGTATATAAATTTATATTAAACAGTATAGTTTAATATAAAATGGGATGTAATTTTTTATTGTTTGATTTAAATTTATATTTAATTCACCTTGGGCGATTCAAAAGATGTATATTTTTTTATTATTTAGATTTGTTGAATAATTATAAATCATTTCATTGAATGTACAATCACTTAACATATGATTATTTATTGTGTTGGATGTAACCCATATAATTTAAATACCTATTCAAATGTATGGTGTGTGATTTATGTGCATTTTTCATTTATTTCTTAATTTCATATTTAATATTTTAAGGTTGAGAATTAATGATACAATTGTGACTAAAACGTATGTAAATGAGCCTTTTATTGAGAAATCATTTGCCTTATGTTTTTTGCCATTTTTTTGTATACCGCTAGGTTGATCATTTTGTAATCCCATGTTCGCGTTTTTAATTATTTATTTGTCTCCTTGATTTTGGTGTTATGTTTCTCTAAATGTATATTATATCATTATAAGAAATTAAACCCAAAACATTATAATATATCATTATAGGAAGACATATGATAATAATCCCATGGGGGGATTTATAGTTTCACCACCTATTATTCATGAGGATTAAGATTAGAATTATATTGTAGTTTTTATAGAAACTCCCAATATATAAAAAATCAATCCATGAATTTTCTAGATTTTACATATTTATAGTTTATGATACCTTAGGGGATTCCAAATGATGGTTGACTATGTTAATAAATTAAACTCCATAACATCAAAGTAACTAATGGAATTAGTTTCCTCTTGTATTATAAAGGACATAATATGAATCTTCAAGAGATTAATAAATGTATTGGAGACCCTTATTATCTAAAATAATTGTATGTGTCATTTTTTGTTTATATTGGAATAGGAGTGTCGTGGGGAATATTTCTTTTGGTTGGAAGACCAGAATAGTTAAAGTAGAGGACCTCCAAGGAACTTTTCATCTACGAGTTATTCATTGACGAATTTATGTCTGATTGCGATGATGAATTCATGGGGATTAATTAGGGTAAATTGAAATAATCTTCATATTTAGTTTGATTCATTAATTTTATTCATGTTATTCCTTTTTTGTTGGAAATGGTGAAAAAAATCTATAAATCCTTTAGACGATCCTTCATCAAGAGATAAATAATTATGTTACGAGCATTGATATGATTGAATATATTAAAGTTCATTATAAGGAATATATGATCATGAAGGGAGTCAATGAAGTCAATGGAGTACATATTCTTCTTGATATTAGTGAATCAACAGGTACATTAATATTATAGTATATGGATTAGGAAGTATATAAATTCACGTGGTGGTGGATGACATTCTATCAATACCATGTTACCCCTTGGTCCTTAAAACTTGGTTAACATTTTTATTGCGGCAGTATGGTGGAGTTGGTTTTGGTTGTGGAGTATGTCACAAAGGCTAAAGGTTTGAGTCGATGCTATGGAATCATCTGATATTCTGGAATAAATCACTCGTGGTCCCTCTACCAATGTGTTGAACTACCCTGAATGCCTAGGTGATGTTACAGTTAGGCCTATGGATGGAAATTTACATTAAGGTTCATGTTGGAGGGTGACAACCCACCAATACCTTGTATCCCCCTATCCATAAAAAACAATTGTAATTTTATTTTGTTGATAGAATGGTGGATTGTTTTACGGTTTTATATTCTATCACAAAGGTTCTGGGTTCAATTCCTTTTTATTAAAATTATTGAGAGGCCTAAACAAATCAATAATGGTCTCTCTACTACATTGTCGAACTGAAACGAAAGATAATGTTTTGTTGTAATGCTGCTTATGGCTTGATATGTACATAAAAGTTCTTATTTACGTGTGAAATCATACCATATTCTTGTAACACCCTAGGCCTAAAAACCTAATGTACATTCCCATAGAGAAAGTTTTAGTTTGTTGCAACTATGATGTCTCTTTGATTGGTTTCGAGCTCATGTTCTTTCTATGTCAACAGCTGATATTCCTGAATAAATCACACCTGGGCTCTCTACCCTCACGTGGTATTGGATTGAAAACCCCAATGTTGTTACAATTAGTCTGACGGTTGCTGAGGTACATAGAGGTTATTTGTGGTGGGTGATTTCCTATATAAGACATGTATCCCACTTGGCCTGAAAACATAGAGTACTTTTAACCATGTAAATTCACTCTCCAGGAGGAACAATATCCCCCCTTACTATGATATATTGAATTTCTCATAGCATCATTCCCCTCTGGTTAATATACAATATATGATGGTTGCTTCAATTCATTTTCTTATTCAGATGATCCTGTGGTCTTAGCATACTCATATTTTCATTGGTTTTTTCATATTCATCTCTGTCTAATCATTTGTGGGTGTCATCATGTAATTTCCATCATCCATCACCTTCATATTTTACAAAATGATGTAAATTGATAAATCATAATTTCAATATTATATTTTACTAAATTATATTAAATTTCTGAAATATTAATTTACTTATTGTGAAATATCAAATTTTTTTAAAAAAATTATTCTTTATTAAAAGAATTTAAAAAAAACATATTGTTTAAAAAATAAATTTAAATGATATAAATTATGTATCAATTAATCTAAATTATGTATTTTACATAAATTTCATATTACAAAATGATATAAAAACATTTTTATCATTTGAAATTTTTTTCTTTGGAAAACAACAATTGTATTGCATCTACATTTCAAATTTCAAAACAAATTTTTCCAGTCATATGAATAGTTTTCATTAAAATGGATTCAATAAGATGATTTTAAATTATTAATATTATTTAATATGGGTATCTAATTTTTTTTCCATAATAAATTTTGTCAGAGTAAAAATTAATTACAATAGTTAATGTTAAAATTTATTTACACAGGGTTACACTAGAAATAAATAGAATAAAATGAACTACGAATGGTCCAAAACCCATTATGTGGACATATTTAAATATTATAACATGTAATGTTTGATAATGTCAATTCATTAACTTTTAGTATTTTGTAAAATATGGGAAAATGTTATTCTATTCAAACTGTAAATACCCCAAACCCAGTTGGCCAGACTCGGTGCTTCAATTTAATAAATTGGAATAGGAAAAAATGAAGTTTCATCCCAAAGGTCCAAATAATTTAGTATGTTTGGAAGACAAGATACAACAATATGTTTACATTTCGATATAAAAGGTTATATAATATATAAATTCCTTCGAGAAACATCGTTAACTCCAAGATGATCACTAGAAATCATTCAAAATATAAATTAATTGTTCCAAATAAGGTAATTCATAATTTCATACATTATAAATATACATTCGAGGCCTCAACCAATACATCATACACAATGGGTAAAAACTCACTCTAGTTTGCCTCATGAGACCTTCCAATATTTAGTAATGAAATATTAGGCCCCAACCATCACTTATTATGTCCAATGGATTCCTTATATGAAAGGGGAAAAACAAAATAAAATTATTCATTCATATTTAAATTATCATATAAAATGTAAATAAAATTCCTTGTTTAATATATATTTTCATAAATCATTTTTAGTAATATTTTGAATAGTACCAAGATTGCACATCCATATTCAAAATAATCCTAAATCATTTAAAACAATAGATAATAATCATAAGATATCAATAAAAGTATATCATAAAATTTCAATAGTGCATTTTAAATATAATGAAATAATGAATTAAAATTTTCCTTGAACCCCTGAGTGAAATACCCTTTTTACCATGAAATGAATAGTTATTTTGGGAGAAACATTTTGTTTTCATGATTGTTTTTATAAAACAATTTGTGAACAAAATTTATTTTTCATGCAAAAATATATTATAAAAAATAGTAGTGTCTTAAAATAGATTTTGTATGATACAAGATATTGGGTAATAAATTGAGATGTCCCTTTAATCGAGCAAGAATATGACGAAAAATTGAGAGGTGAACCTTAAAAAAACAAGTATTTCCTTAAATATAATGAACTGATATGGAAACAGTATTTAATAATCATAACATATGTTATAAAACATTGATATAAAAATAATGAATAATTACATTCATTTATAGTGGGAGAATGCTGAAACCGAATGAAAATTTATGTGCATGAGAAAAATCCTTATATTTTGCGTGAATCTATTCTGTAGCTGACTTCAATGTATTGGATAAAAAAAGAAAATAAATAAATAAATTTATTAATCAATAACATTCCCCCTTGGCATTTTATCCATTACATTCTTTGTTAAATTCATGTATGCCCATATTGATGTGTTATAGAGTTTAATTTCCTCATTCAAGATCATTCATGTTCATGGTTTCTTTGATTGGTTTTCTTGTTTACAGGTATGTAGGTTATAAACAATTGATATAATTCTTCAAAGTTAGAATTATATGTTATTAATTGACATCCATATTTTTAAATGGTTATATATATATATATATATATTTCATTTTCTTATATAGAATGAGGATGAATTTTTAAATAACAGGTTAATTATTACAATTTACATTAATTTCAGTGGTTTTAGTAAAAAATATTCATTTTTTATATAGATATTATGTTACATAGAGAACATAAAAATGGTTATAATAAATGTTTTAAAAAATGTAACAATTAAAATGGATTCATGAACATATGTGATGATGGTTAAGGAAAATGAACAGTATTCATCATTGAAGTCATTGAAACAAATTCTTTAGAGAAAATGTAACCATTTTAAAAATAAAAGGTAGAGGATAACATGATAGATGTTGGACTATTCAATTAGCATAATAAAATTAGATTATATGTTTTTTTCTAGATTCTTCATGTTATTTTTTTAGGGGAGTCAAATAATGAATAAAAAATGATATGAATATATAATCAAATTAAAATCAAAGGAATATGATTATACTTCATTAGTACTCCTCCTTTGGAATCTATTTATAGGGATGGGTAATCGTATTTTTTAAAGGCCATTAGCTCCCAGTCATTGGGGAGGGACATCATAAATGGATTGGATAAAAATTTTATATGCATCAACACTAGGAAGGTGTGTGTAGAGGAGGTGGTGGGTGGTGTATTTATATGGGATTAAATGGTTGATTTTTTAATATATTTTTCAATTGAATAATATTTTAGATCAAGAAATTAATATTTTTACAATTATAATTGAATATATAAAAATAATTCATGATATTCTTATATTATGGGATTTCATCATCCATACTTTCCTTGTGACTTAATAAATCACATATTTAGTATTTATCTTAAATTATCGAATTTCACTATGGACCCAAAATTCTTGTTTCTTAGTAATGCCTTAAATATTTACTAATATTATTCCTCAATTTATGGAATTCAAAAGTAAAAGAAATTTTTCAAAAAAATAATTATTATGGTAAAATTAATTTTTAATTCAAATAATTATTTACTCGATGAATGTTGTTTTTAAAATTAATATGGATTTCATAACACTGATAAATTAACTAAGTTGTCATTAAATTATCATAAAATCCTAAAACAAAAAATATATTTATTTAGGTATTCATTTGATGAAAATAATTTGTCTTTTAATTCATTTTAAAAATTATTAAATAGTAATTAAATATAAATGATTCACAATAATACAATCAATTAATTATTAATTTTTAAAATATTCACATACTTATAGTATGACATAATTAAATCATAATTTTATTTATATAGTGGTTATATAATGTTTATACATTTAATGGTGATGTGATTATTCAATTGGATAACTTACTATTCATATGTGTCATATTACAATACCTAATGTCAATTTACTATTTCATTATTATAGGTTCCTTAAATTTTAAAAATATAGCTTATTCTATTCATACTATATTTAAGAATTGTTTATCATGTTTACTATGTTATTTTATGGGATTTATTTTATAAGAAATTATCCTAATAAGGAAGACCTCATTGATTGAATTCTGGGTCATTACATTCCACCATCCATACAAAATATGTCCCTGAAAATTTCCAAAATATTATGTCCTAAATGATTTTGATAGTTCTACATCATAAGTTTGTCCAAATCCCATTCTGACACTTCAATCATTTTATTTTTTAAATTACCCTTACAAAAAATTAATCTAATTCCTCATAATCTATTTTCACTGTCTGGAATATGGATCATCTATTCTTAGTAATAAAAATCTGTTTCCAAATAGATTACTCAAAAAGTGAGGACATGTGTTGGTTTTGGCATTTACTCATTTAAAACTGAGATTTTGAACCCAGTTTTTACTATAGAAACTCTAGGTGGAATAAAAAAACTATAAGAAAAAACAGAAACTATATATAGTATTTCAAAAGTTCCAATTTACATTTTTTTAGTTTCCCTATATTCCCAAATCTAATATCATCCTTCTATTGAAGCAGTTTTAAGAAAACATGAGTTCCCACTTCAACTTCCAACTACATCCTTTGATTGATGGCATAACACATTTTCCTACGATGAGATGCATTGATATGGGTCTGAATAGTCTCTATAGTCACTGTTGTTTCCTCCTTATGCTCTATACCTAAAAGATTCTTGATACAAACATCATCCAAACATGTTGGCATACAATATCTATTTCTATACAATGATTCATATAGTGACATTTGAATAAAATAACAGAAACAATTGATTTATGAAAACACTAAAAAATGAATATATTGATTCCACCAAACATTAAAATAATATGACAAAGATATCATTAGGCATTATGATGTTTGGAACATCCTTTCTGATTGCCATTCAGATTTAGGTTGAAAAGAAATACTCAAATGAAACTCTATATCCATTAATTTTTGAATACTTTTCCAAAATATGTATGTAAATTGTGAATAACAATTAAACAAAATTAATATATGTGCTCCATGAAGACATACATATTCACAAATACAGATCCCTGAAAGGAACTCATATGGAAAACCCTACCTTATAGATAGGAAATTTTTAGATTTGTTATGTCGATAAAAAATTACCCATATTAAATCATCCTTTCTAAAAGTTTTTGGATATCTTGTGACATTATACATAAGAGTTCCATCCTATATTTATGATGGAATAGGTACCAGATTCATTACTCCTTTAGGATGTTGTCTTTCATCCTACACCTATAGAAAACTAAATATATTGACGCATTATCAGAAACATCCCACTTTTTTTATCTCACAGGAAATGTTGCTTCAAATCTCTATCAATATTATTGTTTCTAGGTTGTATAGATAAATTCAATCTATGGGAATAATCCAAAGTCTTCATTTTTATCATTATTATTGTGGGAACACATCACCTCCACCCAAATTCAATAATTCCATCCTCCCACATAGTTTTTGTGTACTTCCCACCATTCAGATATATAATTTTCTTCTGAAAATTCTCATCATTAAGATGCTAGAATTTAATATTCTATTATAAATATTGTTATGGAACTAATTGAAAAATTAATTATATTTCAATATCCTTGATAATTACCACATACATAATTACTACATCCATTGACACATAGTATATATCAATCATCATTTTATCTAGAAATCCATTATCCTCCCTTCTCAGCGAATCAACAACCTTGTATGCCTCTCCTAGGTTATAGTGTATTGAACAATCATAATACATCAATAGATCAAGCCAAACCCTATTCCAAAGGTTCAGTTATTTTTGTAAAAAGATATATTTTTAGTTCTTGTGATCTATATACATCTCACTTAATTTTTTATAGATATAGAGTCTCAATATCCTTATATAAATGAATAAATGTAATAACTAAATATCTTGAGACATAATGTTCTATTTATGATTTTTAACTTCATTGATTCATAGGAAATATCTATATCATTATGCTCTAAAAACCATCCAGTCCCATTCTTTGTTGCATTACTCTAAATAAAAAATCCTCTCTTTAATGATGGTAGAGTTGGGATTAAAGTATTTACTAATATCCTCTTAAATTATTCATAACATTTTTCACATTTTTTCATATACAAATGTAACCCCTTTAGGAGTAATATTAGATAATGGGATTCAATATCTGGATATTTTTTTATGGAAACACCTATTGAGACATTCTAATCTAATAAAACTAGATACCTTAGTTATGTTTTTTGGGGTAGGAAATTCTTGATCTACCTTTGTCTTTTCAAGATCAACTAAGATTTCATCCTTATATACAAGGTGTCCAAGAAAAGAAACAAATTGAAGAAAAAGTTCACACATGAAAAAAATCATATATATTAATTTATCTATGAGTCATCAATAAAATCCATATGTTATTCTCATCATCCTAATAGATTTAATAGTATTACAATATATCATAAATAAATAACACCACAATTTAATCATTATATTCCATGAAGAAAATTCATTAAATCCATTAAATTATATGGTGTGTTAGTTAGATCTAATGTAATTATTATAAAATAAGAATTTTTGTACATGGTTAAAAATTCATTCTTTAGAATATCTTCATTAATAACATGAAATTAATGATATTCAGATAAATGGTCAATCATTGAAAAGAATTGACCTCCATAAAGTTGACCACAAAATCACCAAAGCGAGGCATGGGATACATTTTCATTATTATAATGGAATTGATTTCTCGATAATAATTACATAGACTCGTGGATCCATCTTTTCTCCAATAATACGTAATTCCAATAGTCGTTTGTTTAGTTCCACTAATTCCACAGTAGACAATGTCTAGGGATTTTTTGATAGAGTTCTTGCATTAGGATTTATGTAAATAAATAATTCATCATCCCATTCTAGATTATTTCCATCTAAATCGTCTTGACATACATCAGTATATTATTCCATAATTGGTACCTCCAATATTTACATATTTCATATGCCTTCCATATATGTTTTTATCTATTCATCCCAAAAAAATATCACATTGTAGAGATAATGGGGGATGGGTCTATATAGGATATATCTGAATAACATTCTTAAAAAATGATATGGGATTTTATATAATTCTCAAAAACTGTAACTTCCATATCATTTAAAAAGAATATTGAAACAATGTTTTAAATAAAATCTATATATATAATTATATCAAATTCAATCATAGGATGGATGATGAGGTTCGAGACTAATGCTTATTTATATATCATATAGGGTATTGACTAACACGTCTTTTTTACAATGATACTTCAATAAGAAGATTTAATAGAAAACTCCTTTATTAAATGAGAATTTAAATGTCTAATTTTCTAGGAAAAATAGGAAGATATAAAAGAAAATGATTATCCCGAATTAAATTACGCATTTTCTTTGTTTGATGAAATGATTAATGAACCTGCCACCACATTATTTTGAACATCAAACTCACCAGTTGGGATGTTATAATCCTTGACTTCATCCTTGGTCCTTCTTTGGGGAAACATTTCTCTATTATTATGATAATCATTTCCCTAAAGTCCCATCTAATTGAAATTTTTAATTGAACATTGGTAGATTATTTCATTCCCTTGTAATCACTGTCTCATTGCCCATTTCCCCAATCATGTTAAAAACAGACACTATGTTTTGGCATGTACCGAGGTGATTCATCCCAAAAATATTATAGGATGGAAATTAAACTATTCCCATCATCCCCTCTTTCATGTTAACTTTTCATAGTATTCATAACCCATATTCTTTTCCTTCATCCCATTAATTTCATATGACAAAGAGAATTCTTCTTCAACATCGATACACTAGACTCTGTATCATCATATAATGTGTTGTTTCAGGAATCCAATTCCCATTAGAGGAATTATTCCAATACATCATAAAATCTATGATTCTCTCTCCTTTTATTATGTATATATTCTATGGAATTCTATTATATCCATGTTAATTTGTCTTTATACTTCACAACATTTTTCCTTCTTTCTGACATAGACTCAAAAATTTCAATTCATATTTACTTGTTGTTTATGATGAAAATAATTTTCTAGGAAGATTTCATTAATATCATTACATTCCATATTTTAAATTTCACCGTCATCCATCATGTATCGAATTAAGCAATACCATTGACTAGAATCTTCCTATATTTGATAAACTACCATGATTAACATATTCCATTCATTACAGCTCACTGAACGAAATATTTTCACTAAGGAACTTACCCACTATATTGCTAAAAAAATTTATCTAGTTTGACTGAATATTAATGTATATTGTCCATTGAAGTGGTCTGTCATTGATTCTCCATGTTATTGATCTTCATGTACTATATGGGAGATGTTATTGTTCCAAACCAGATTCTGTTATCCCTATATAGTGTTATGTTTCTCAACACGAGTTCCATCTCTATGAAGAACATTAATATCTTGCATTAGAGGGAAACTGATACATGAATTACATGTGTTTATATAATTTTCATTATTTCTACATGTTGAAATTTTATAATATTGGAAAACACTAAATTTGGATAAGATTCATAATAAAAAAAATTTATAATAAAATCACTTAACATAAATTCAAACTTAATTCATAGCTATTCTATAAATATGGTTTCATTCAGAACATATTTATATTTAATTAATTATTAATGGGTTTTCATGAAAATGTGAATTATACATAGAGTATATTCTGACTGTGTCAATCACAGTGCATAGTAAGTCCCATTATTGTGGCCCAGGTTACCATGATTCATCCTCGGAACACCAAGAAAAAGTTTTTATTCCTAGGTACATTTATGCCAGAACCATGTCCATTTTTAGTATCTAGATATGGATTTACTTCTCAAATTATCCTCCTAATACCTACCTTACAAAAATTATAAGACATTATTTAATGCTTATCCTCATCGTTTGTCTTAATTTTATATTCCTTATTCAATGATTACTAATTCTAGTTTATATGGTTTATATTAAAAATCTTTTGATACAAACTGTAATGTCATTAAACCTATTTTCCCATAGGTGGTGCCTTATGTTAATAAATTTTCATAATAAACTAGGATGTCTCAACCTGGATGAAATAATAGTTTATTAGTTTTGAAAAAAAAATTAATACAAACAAATTTTACATTACATATTTAAAGTACATACAATATTTAAATTTCATTGGAAATATATTGAACTCTTATAATATCACATAATGTCATTCATAAAATAAATATTCACATTATTGTTAAATATATAACATATGAAATTGGTGAGATCAGATTCTCAGTAATTCTAAGTAATACAACAGAAGCTAATATAAATAACAAGCCATGGTGAATAACTAAAAACACAAGTCATTAAAACAAAATCTTTATCATAAAATGGATGGAATAAAATATTATTAAATAATTCCATTGTAAAACATAACCATTTAAATTATAATAGTAGAATTATGACATGGAATATCAATTACTAGTTCTATTATTATGGAATTCCAAATGTTCACATCATTAACATAATTGAAATTCCTCAATTAAGACACTATATCTAATTGGTAAAAATATTGTATAGTTTCTTGGATGTGACCAATCTATGCATCACGGGGATGTGGAGGGAACCACAATTAACTTTCTTAGAATAAATAATTCCTCATATAAAATAGGAGAATAATAATAATCATATATATTTTGTTTGAAATGAGAAAATAAAATTTTAATAAGAATCCCTTTGAAGTAAACATAATCGTATAAAATTTTGAGTTATAATGTGAATGGTATAAAGATAATACTTCCCAAATCCAAAAAATCATAAACCATAACATATTATAGATGGTAATAATAATATTTAAGTAAAATTAGAGCATAAAATTCAAAATCAATGTTGAAACATATAGAAATTCTCAAATAACATATTCATAGAATTCTTGAGATAAATAACACATTTACATTACAAAAAAATGTGTTCTTTAGAAAAAATAATTTATATTTGTTCAAATATTTTGTATAAACCCATCAAGGGAAAAATATTACTTAATAGGAAAAATTTATTGGTTTTATAGAAATTTTTTTTTACAAAAATATATTTTGGATAACACTTTAAATTTCAAATGAAATGGAGATTTTACCTTTAATTGAGCTTGCGTTTCAAGAATAATTGATAAAGGAACCTTATAAAAAACATGTATTATTATAAAATATATTGAAATAATAATAAAAAATTAGATCAGAGTGTATATACAGAATATATCATATGGATATAAAAATAATTGATAATTTCATTAGATTATGGAGTGATAAAACTTAACCTGTAAGAAAATGGTGGTTCAGGAAGAAAACCCATTACCATATGTCTGATTGTGTTCTACACGTAACCATAATAACCTAGATAATAAAATTAAATATACTAATTAATTAATTGAGAACCTTATATAAATATATTTGATTCATTACTATTTTATTATGTTAATTTATTTCCTTGTTGAGGAGTTATATAGTTTAATTTAATCATTGGGGATGATTCATTTTCATTGGTTCCTTGATTGGCCTTCTGTTTTTAAGAAATGATGTTCATGTAAAATTGATATAATTCATTTGAATTGGAATTATAAGTTATTAGTGAAAATTTATATTTTCATATTTTTATATATGTCATTTTTTATGTAGTATGATAAAGAATCATTAGATAACATGTTAATGATATCCGTCCTGATTAATTTAAGCTATTTTAGATCACCTCAATATATGTTTTTTATCATTTAGTATTATGTAAATAAACATCATCCAAATCATTAAAAGATATAAATTTAAAATTTAAAATTGAATATCATCCATTTAAATGTATTCATTATGAAACATGAATACAATGAATGAAAATTAAAATTGGTCATCCTTGGGTGAGATGAAAAAATAATACATGGACTGTGTTTCAATTATTAGAATAAACGGTATGGGAGAAGGATATTGATGTAGGAATTTATTCATGTGTTTATTATTTAGGTTCAATATAATGAATAGTTTGTTAAATATAATAAAAAATATTAATCTAATAATTTATATTAAATTATTATGGGCTTACATAATCCATAAATCACTTATGAATCAATAAATCTTGTAATTATAATTTATCTTAAATTTTCATATTTTATTATTTGCCCAAATTCATTTATTTTAGAAATATCTAAAAATTCACCCTAACCATATTTTGAGTTGTAAAATATAAAATGGAACTCCATTTTATAAAAATAATATTATAATTATGTTCAATTAAATTTTTATTAAAATCTTCATTTACTAAAAAAATCTAGTTTTTAAAATTAAAAGAGGTTTTATAACACAGAAAAAAAAATTATATAAGTTCTCATAAAATTATCCAAAACTATTTATAAAATAAAATATTAATTTATGTGAACTTTTTATGGAAAAAGATTTATTTTAATTCATTTCATTAAATATATAACTTTTATTTCATATTTATGACTTACTAAAATACCAACACATAATTATTAATTTTTATAATATTCACTTACTTATATTGTGATATAATTATATCATTATTTTAATATAGGGGGAAAATATTTATTTTGACATTAATAGGTGAGGTTAGTATTTATTATGATTAATTTTCTATTCATAATTGTTATATTACTTTGACTAAGGTAATCATACTGTTTCATCAGTATGTGTTCCTCAACTTCTAGAAATACCTCTTATTTAATTCGTTATTCTTTTATGAGTTATTTATCATGTTCAATACATGAAATTAAGTGATTTTTACTTTATGAAATAAACCTAACATGAAAAATATCTTTGATAAAATTATGGTTCATTACATAGAAAATCAATATATATACTTTCCATACTTATAATAGGATGACTTTATACAAAAAAAATCACACCTACAAATACATTTGGTTTGTGCATAACACAAAACAATTTTAATGACTCATATTTTCCTAGTTTTTTTTACAAAATTATTGGGATAATTATGACTCCATGTGATGAGATGGCTTGTGAATCTAAGGCCCAGAGTGCCCATAATAGTCCGTTCAAAAATGATCTGTTTTTAAATAGTGTTCATGAGTAGTTTTTCCGAAAAAATGGAATAACACATAAAAATGTCCCCAGATAAGAAATTGGATGGGATCATTACATTTGGAGTAGTAGTATTACCCTATAGATGACTTAAAATTATTCGTTTAGGGTTTTTAGTGATAAAATATGAAAATGGAATCATCATAAATAAATTTAATATATAAAATTATTTTATTTTTAAAATCATTAAAATTAAAAAATAGTAACTATGATTTGAAATAAGATCGTACAACTGAGCTTATGAGAATGTTATTTCATTAGGATAACCCTAACCTTGACCAATGTATGTTGAGGGTAAATTATAATTATCATACTTTTTAATGGAGAATAAAATAATCCAAAAGAGGTTTTTAATTTCCATTTAAATTTTCGCATAGTTGAAATGTAGAGATGGATAAACCTATTATCCATTAACAAATGAAGCAGTATGACAACACTAATTCAAATGGATATAGAAATACTAAAATGTGTTAACTCATTTCCTCCATTAATCATGTACAAGCTATTGTGTTAGAAGTCATAATGTTTGAGATTTTACCTAGAACTATATTTTTCCCAAAGGTAAGGAGGAGGACGTTCTCTCACCGGTGGCCACAGATCAGAGGCTAGGATTTGAAAATGAAATTATTAAATGATGAATGCCAGTGGAAAAAGGATAGATAAGGTTACATGACATCAATCTCCAACTTCATGTGATCCAACTCGAGGTATGGGTTATTATTTTTTGAATCTTGTCCTTTCCACTTTCATTATATTCTGTGACATATTCAAGCTAATTAACAAAAACAATGGCCCATAGATCAATAGTTTTTACGGGATTGGATTACTATTGTGTTTTTAATGGTATATTTTCATATTGATTCTTGGTTAACCGTTATAACAGAAAAGAAACTTGATTGACACAAACAATGATTGACTCCCTTCATCCTTTTTTATTTCATACATTTCTCCACCATTTAGTGTTTTTCGTGATCATTATTCATTTGGGATGTGAGTTGAAATTTTGATATCGATCTATTATAGTGCAATTGATCCTTGGGAAAATGATATGATATCCCAGATTGGGGATGGACTCAGCACGATGTAGGTGTGAATACCACATTGGTGATCCGATTGAATCGTTGTTGGAGTTATCACATGCTAATGGATTCACTTTATAAATGGGCCATGACATGATTTTGAATCCATGGAAATGAAAAATGTGTCCCGTGGACTCTATGACATATTTTGGATCTATAGATGGACCACCACAGCGTGTCCCATGGCCAACAAAAGAACATGTTTGTGCATTAGCGGGTGCGTGCGGGAGATGGTGCACAACGCGGCAGTGAAGGATGCCCATGTCATTTTTCACATGCGGTTATCAAATGCTGTTGTCTATTTATACCATGAAGGTGAACCACAACCACAACCATGTGTTGGATATGGCACCCACCTCCTCTTAGGGATGGGGGGGAGACCAGCCCACTCTAGTGGGTTGGGTTGTAGCATCATGTTACATTAATCAATCAGGTTTCCCTCTATCTAAATTCCTTTCATGATTCAATTCCATTGATGTTATTTTATTCACTTTCTGTATATTTTAGATATGGTATACACAGAGTAACTGATGTACATGGTGTCTACTAATTGCTATGAACTGGTACACATCATATAACCATGGTACACGTCATGTTAGGTTTAAATGTTAGTTTTCAACTTGGGGATATGGGTTTTCAACATAATAAATCTATCATAGATGACATGTTTTCACCACATGGTTCACATCATGACCCGGCCCGTGTCTAGGATAAATTCATGCATTTTTTAGATTTTCTCATTCAGTTCATTCTATATCTCTTGGCTCTCAACCCATAACTCTCACTAGAAGAGTATCTAAGGGACCCCTCTTTCCAGATGGATCTGATCGTCATTGGATATTTAATGCAACTGTGGTGTGTCTCCCCGGGTATGTGTTATTTCTGGTTCATCGATGTGATCTATCATGATAGATCACTTGCTTTTTCTTATTGGATCTGTTGATCAATATTCTATATTTCTTATCGATTTCTTTTAGATCCACTTTGATATCTCATATATATGGAAGTTTTCTCATTTTTTGTGGTGATGACAGTGTTCTTCCATGAGTTATGTGGGAATCTCCTCTTCCACCAACCTCTTGTGTTTCAATTTTAAACAATCATATGATGCATGGGTTTGATTCTAGGACCGTAATTTTGATTTTTGGTTTTTGTTGTTGGTTAATTTAATAGAGGGTTTATGTGACATGAACATCAAGGTAGGTGGTTCTATCTCTAGCCATTGACAATAAACCATGTTGTTTTTCATTGAATGTTTCTTTATAAAATTGGAAATATTTTTGTGTGTGTTAAAAAAGTGTTCTGAAGGGAGAATGGTTTTTCCCTAGATTTTAAGAAATTTATTCTGATATGGTTTTGAATGGGTTTGTAATGCATTTAAATGGATTGTGATTTTTTAACGGTTTTAAATCATTCAATTTGTTTTTAAAATTGAACACAATGGTTTACCTCAGGTACATATTTGAAGGATAAGCTTGAGGCCATCATTCATTGTCTTGTGAGTATAAATGTAGTTTTTAATGGGATATTAAATCTTTCCTATTCCTATTCATCAAGGTGACCAAAATTTATGTCTTGGGGGGGTTTAGTCATGTGGAATTCCACTACTTTATAAGCTTGTGTTCTAGGACAATTATTTTTTCTCTTGATAATTATGTTATGATTATTCTACTTCCTATAACTATTTTATTACCTGGTGTGTGGTACGTGTGTTTTTTTGTATATATCAGCTTTCTATGTGTTAAATGGTATTCATTTTTATTATTGAGAAAAAAAATATAAAATAAGGTTTCAAACTGTATTATATACTTTTGTTTAAAACTATGGGAAAAGGGAAATGTTAACCTTGTTTTCAATAAAATTTCTTCTCTACAATCCATTTATTAATTTATTATAAAAATGAGAATATATGATTTTTTATATAAATAACTTTTATGGAACACCTCACTTGGTTTCTATTAAGTCTGTTATCTCACACCCTACACACTACATCAGTGGTGTGTAGATATTTGTATGACTTTTTGTGTAGGGAAAGCTAAGTCACTGCAGTGAGGGGTAAAGGTTCTTGTCATCTGGGATGGGTAGCTACTGGTGACATGGTTGTAGTTTTTCCATGATATCATTGGAATATAGGATTGCTTTTTAGTCCCTTACAGTCAGACTTGTCTTTAAGAGAATTTAACTACTTTTTCAATATTTTATGTCTACAATTTTATTTAATGTAATCGAATATATTTAGTTAGTATTTAGATATTCTTTTGATGGCCTATATGTGTTTTCCATGTTGTTGTTTCAGTTAGCTAAAATAATTCCCTCGGTTTTGTCATTCGATATTGTTGTGCTTTTTGACATCCCGTGAATATCAGGAATTCACTCCAGGTATGTGACATATCTGATCTGGTGCTGAATTTGAGGTTAACCTAGGTCATTTCATTACATTTTGGTATCAGTAGGAGGCATATCATCAAGAATATATTTTTTAGAGGACTATTAGACTAGAGATATTATTTTTATAACATTAGTGGTATGTTGTGATGAGTTTCTGGACACCACAAGCCATAATGATACTCAAGTTACCTTGGGATATCGAGATGTGTGCATCTAGTGTGAGTTTTTTATTTTATAATCTCATTCATTGCTTATGGGTTATCATGTTTGAACTATGATTTTTTATATGTCTAATCATTGTTATTTTTCACTATGAAAATGTATTCAATTGAGACCTCTTCCATAGTCTCCTTGTGAAGGTGCAGATGATAACCTTCAAGGAAATACACCTATGGATCATAATATCAATGATATTATCGTATGAGAGGTCTTTTCTTTCGATTTAGATGATACACACTTTCATAATGTGATTGATGGTGTACAACTAGGAGCAATAAGAAAATGAGATTGATTGGGGGAGTTCTTTCGGGAGAAACCACCATCCATTAAAGGGATGACTAAACCTCAAGTGTCAATGGATTGGATTGACATAATTGACCTAATTGTCGAATTCCTTGATACAATTGAGAATATCATGGTGAGGAGGAAAGACTTCATACAAAAGGGTTTCGTCATGTTTTTTTGGGACTCTATGGTTTAGGTAGACAGAGATGTCAGTTTGGATTTAAAGTGATTCGAAACATTTATCTTTTTGTAGTGTTTTCCAGAATTCTAATGTTCTAAAAATAATTGATTTCCTATCATTTCAATAGGGAGAGTAATCAGTAATAGCTGATGAAAAAAAGTTTTGGTCACTTGTCAATTTTTATCTATACGTGGTAAATAATCACCAACTAATGGCTCAGAAATACTTATAGGAATTACAATTAGAAATTTGAACACACATATTTATGCTGAAGCTTTTTACCTATGTAGAGATAGTGGATAGAGAAATGATGGCAGATATGGACATGGATGTCATGGTCAATATTACCACCTCTTCTCAACATAAATGTAATAGAATCAATGGAATTCATTGGAAGTTGTAGTTATTGTTGGACCATTGGAGGTGTGGTGGAGGAGGGTCTCAGTAGTGAGATTTCATCGCACCATCTATTCCAGCTAGAAATGTTCCACCAAAATGATATCAGTGGGTCATGAGGGTCAAAAAATGATCATTTCCAATTCCCAAAAATATTTGCAATAAATGTGGACATTTTTGTCATATACAACATTTCACATATTCTAGTATTTCCCCCCACTATGGCTATGGTTCGTTAGCTCCATAGGTGACTTTGTTTTAATCAGAAGAATCAACGACTATAGGGCTCCAGCCACAGGCCTCAATAGTGATGTATTTACATGAAATATATGAGTATCCAATGAAAGTGGATGTAGATCAATGAATATTTAAAGGTACACTCATCATTTCACCTTCATTATCTTCAAATATTTTTTATATAGGTTCCTCCCACTTGTTTATATCGCTATGTTTTGTTGATATTATTAAATTTACAAATAAACTTATACCCTATGCTTATAATTTAGCAACACCTCTTAGAAGGTGGAAAGGGTAGGGCTTATAGTTTCATTTATAATTCTTGATATTTGAGATAGAGTTGTTCTGGTATTTGATAATTCTTGATCTTGATAGCTTTGATGTCATCATCGATGTGGTTTTTCTTGCCACTCATCGAGCTATGGTTGATTGTTAACATCAGCATGTTTTGTTTCAAGATGTTGATGGGAATTATCATGTTTTTTAGGGAGACAGGGATAAGATATACAGTCATATAGTTCCATCCCAAATGGGGCACCGTTGAATGAAGTCTACCACTATGTTTGACCCCAATGACAATTCTTCTTATTGGTTATCAGCCTATTGTTGGTTGATTCATTTTGTTATGTTTTCTAATTTGATTTCTATGGTTGTCCTCCAGAGAGGGAGGTAGAGTATACCATTGACCTGGTTCTAGGAATGAAACCAATATTGAATTCTTCTTATCATATGGCACCACAGGTGTTCAAAGATCTAAAGATTCAGTTGGATGACCTATTAAAGAATGATTATGTTCACTATAGTGTTCCACTAAGGGAATCCCCTATGCTATTTTCCAATAAATGGGATGGTTCACATTGGTTATGTGTGGACTATCAGAAGTTATGATGGGTAAATGTTAAGAAAAAATATCATTTTCATTAAGTGGATGATTTGATTTATCAGGTTAAAAGAGAAAAATGGTTTTTGTGGATTGATTTTTGTTAGGGTTATCATCAGCTTAGAGTCTGGGAGTCAGATATACCAAAGATGACCTTCAAGAGCATGTATGTCTATTATGAATATTTTGGGATTCACTTTACCTTCAATAGAAAACATACATTTTTCATGGATTTTATTAATCTAATATTCCAAGAATATCATCACAATTTTTTTGTAGTATAATTGTATGATATTCTAGTTTACTCATTGTTTGAGTTTGAGAATGAGAACCATCCGAGTTTGGTTATATATATTTTTTGAAATCATTATTTTTTATGGAATGATTTCCAAATTCAGTTTCTATACATGAGAAGTAATGTTCATGGGGAACTGAATATTTTTGAATAGTTTATCTGTTGATCAAGATATAGTAAAAGATATTATTTCATTGAAGGAACCTGAAAATGACTTCGAGATATGATGATTCCTGGATCTTGCAAGATATTACCAATGGTTCATCAAGGATATCTCCATGTTGTAGTAACCTTTATCACTCTTACCCAGAATGGATTGAAATTATAATGGGATGAGAAGTGATAGTATTCCATTGGTTAACTGAAACATCTTCTGACCTCCTCACCTATTCTAATTTTACATGAGCTCAATAATGGTTCGTGGTGTCTAGTGATGCATCAGGGGTTGGTTTGGGATGTATTTTGATGCAGGATGATCATGTAGTATCATACGGAACTCATCAACTGTGACTTTATGATAAAAACTACCCAATTAATTATTTAGATCTTGTGGCAGTGATTCATTATCTAATGTGCGGGAAACACTATCTCCTTTGGGAGAAGTTCATGGTTTTCTCTGATCATAAGTGTTTGAGATATATATTTTTTCATATAGGCATAAATCATAGTCATAGGTGATAGGTAGAATACAATCATATGTTTGACATTGAAATTGCCTACACTCTGGGGTATTGGATTGTAGTTGGATATTCTTTAAGTAGTATGGTTCCACAATAGGTAGTTCTAGATTCAAAGGAGGTGTTGAATATTCTAGGGATTTTCTCTCTAATTTACTTGGATGCTCAAGATGATTTTTATGTAGGTTTCTAACCAGTTTTCGGTGTTCATCATCTCTCCTTGAGTGTATTTGTAAAACTAAACAATATGATCACGTGTTTCAGAAGATTTAGGAAAATATTTATAGTTGGGAGATTTTTCATGTTTGTTCAATTTATTCAAGTAATATACTTCCCTTTGAAAAGCTATTTATTGCCCCAACACTTATGATATTTTTAGTTTATTTTTATTGTAATATATCATCCTGGGGTGTTCATCACAGAGCTAAAAATATGTGTTATGATAAAATAAGACAGTTCTAGTGGCCGAGTCGGAAGAATGACATTGCAGATGTTGTGTCCCAATATTACACCTTCCAATAGATTTAGGCTGATCAATTAAAACCTTCTCGTATGCTTCAGCCTATTCCAGTACCGGTTTGGAATTGGAATAAAATTTCGTGGGATTTTTTGTTGGTTTACCACTGAGACCCCAAGGGAAACATTCTATATTAGTAGTTGTTGATTAGTTGAAGATGTCTAACTATTTTATTCTGATTAAAGACACCACTAATGATGAAGATCATTGTATGTTGTACATTCAGAATATCTTGAGGGCACGTGGGAGTCCTTTTTCAATTCATTCATGTATGGATTATATGATTATCTCAAGCATATAGAGGAGTCTTCTAGAGGCAAAGGGGACTCAAATCAAGTATCAGATAGTGTACTATATAGTGGTATATGGCCATAGGTAGCATTTAATTCAAATCCTAGAGCATATGTGTTTCTAACACTTTTGTTGGGGTGTGCATATGCTTGTTGGTGACACTGAGATTGTTTCCCTGCATTCCTGTATTCCATAGGTAGGTGACATCCTCTCTTTTTCTAGTATGTTTTCTCCATGATCAAAATAGGGTGATGGGTTATCAGTATCACATTCTGTGGATTCCTCTTCGTAACTCGTTACATAGTCTAGGACTCCATTAATGATTAAGATATTGTTCATGAATCTTGTTCCCAGATCTATAACATTGTGGATGCCAGTTAATTATGATTCTTCTATCTGGACATTCCATTGGGTTAGGAAAGGGTAGTATCCTTCGGTTGGAGTAGATGACATAATCATGCATGTCAGGGTATCTCTTGATGCAGGTAATTTGGGAACCTATATTCTTCCTCATAATTGTTCATACCAATGGTGTAGAACCCAATGCATCCCACATCAGTTGAGGGGTATCTTATACTATAGGCATGTCTGTGAGGTTTTCCTCTACATTACATTCTAATCACGAGGTATGTTACGAGTTTATCACCATACAGGGATGGATTTGACAGATCAGAACACTTACTGGAGTGGATTAGAAATTTGAAACCTTTGGATGGATTGCTGATGTTGGGGCTAGCATAGGGTAAGTTACCCAAATATAATTTTGAGTAGCGAGAATGTTGGTGACTTGATCTCACCAGGATGTCATGAACTGGGTAGGAATCTAGATGGGTATGGATTTTTATGATTAGAGGGAGAGTAAGATGAAGTCGGCATGCGAGAGATGTTGATTTTGTGATTGTGCCTTTAACAGACTTCCTAAGTGTCCCTGTGTTAGGGAATCATAGTCTGCGTAGTTTGGTAGGGTGAAGGCACAGCTCAGAAGGCGGTCCGTGAGAATGGACGCATGGATTTGACCTGCAGAAAGTGGAACTGCTAGGTTTGGACATGAAATTCCTGAAACATATAGGCTCGAGTGATTGATCAAGATGATACAGAGACACGGTGACATACTATGCCTTACGCCTGTTTATCATCTCGGGTTAGTATAATTCCTGAGGGGAGTACTAGAGATGTGTGTCCCAGCAAAGGGGACTATAATGTCTTATCATTGATTGGGGGCTACGATTGCGTACCGTAGATTTGGGAACACAACGTCTTACCGTCGATTGGGTTGAAATGGCTTACTGCTAATTCAGGTTCTAATGGCGTACCCTTAAATGGGATTCAAATGGATTTTCATTGATTGGGAATCCAACAGCATTCCACAAATTGGGGTTCCAATGGATTAGTGCAAGTTGGGGTTACAATGGCTTACCACTGGTTGGGGTTACAATGGCTTACCGCTGATTGGGAATGGACCTCAAGGATGCTTCCAACGTACCATGCCTTGGTGAAAAGGATCCAAACAAAATAGTTTGAAATTGTTGACACAGTTTAACATCATGTGGGATGAAGTTGGACCGACATGAAGGGGTTCTAGACAAGCCGGTGTTGGGCTTGATCCTCATAGAGGCTTCCTACGTACCTAGCCTGGTTATGGATCAATGTTTGTGTAGTTCAGAATGTTTCATGAGGATTACACTCTAGGTAAACCGAGAGGGGATAAAGTAGTTGATTCATACTCTATGATCACGTGATTCAATCTCGGAGTGAGAAACAAGAGGCAAAACAGACCCAACAGTCATGATGCAAATGTACGACCATGAATGGTGGTTAGCGGTACTCACACATGGAAGCTACCATGGAACCACAAAGGATTGACAATGATGGATGGCGAGTACACATGGATGATACATGACGATGCTAAGAACTGGAAATGTTGGATGGGCCTTATGCATGGAAGCTTCTCAAGTTTATCTGTAGAGATGAAATGGTGAATGGGGATTACGCATGGATGTTGAATTAGTGACGTGAAGGAGGGGGAAACGTTAACAGGGCATACACATGAAAGATTCTAGTAATTCATTCCTCATGTCAATCAATGAGCGCCTCCCAACACAATAGTGGGATGAGGAATATAATTGAGGCATACACATATGTTCTAGTGGACACGCGAGTTAAATTCAATGGAATTTGAATCAGTCTAAACATAGGGAGATGAAAAGTGTGAATCACATGCCTAATATTTGGAACATGGTGAGGGTATCAGGACGATGGAGGAAAACTGTTGACCATGTTTGAAACACATCATCCATATATTGTTATCCAAAAATAGAGAAAAAAAATGATGGTTGAATTTTCACTATGTTAAAAACACAAGACTGGACTCAATGTGTCAGCCCATGTCTTCTTGGGAATTGGACCCAAATGTTACGTGATCCATGGTTGCATGGGACAAGGTCGTTAGGGGGTCCCTTCAGACATTAATGAGGATAAAGATCCCAATGTAGGACACACAAATCATGAGGTGTAGTGATGGAAATATTGAACGGATTCCAACATTCTCGAAATTACACCACTTTAATCATGGAAGGAAGTATCATATACATTTCACATAATCATCCCTAATTTGGCACATGATAAATCATATTGTTGATTGATAGTTCATGCTATAGTTTATAGACATGTAGAGTGGATTGTTGGTATCATATTCTTTTCACATATTGTATCTCTTTTTTAGAGCAAGTGGCATCCTATGTTGGACACATAAGGGGAAATATAGTTTTTAGTCTTTTATATAGGACTATTGGCATGTTATTCATGGTGAATAAGGCATCTCTTGTTTGGAATAATATGTATACTATATTTAATGAGCATTACTTGAGTATAATCTTATGACCAATGTTTTGGATGCGATATAGAGACTCATTTTTTTAATGAAACTAAAAATCTCAGGGAATATTTGTGGAATGTAAAGACAAGATTTTCTCTCAGATACGTTTTGTAGACATGTTCAATTTTCTTTCATTTAGAAATATCGAGGCGTGGATCCTCCTGGAATCAATTTTTCTATGAGAAAAACCATTTGGCTGCCAGTGAATGATGCATTGCGTCTAGGAATAATTTATTAGTATACCTAGATTTCCCATTTATATGAGTTGTTAACATATACCAAGGTTGAGCTAACTACACCTTCTTGATGGAGTTTCCTTTTTATTTTCATTTTGTTTTGGAATCCCCTACTTAGTATTGTTTTACTCAACTCTGCATGGGATTTTCCTACACATGTCATGTCTTGTGAAATTGGTCGATGATTTGGTGTAGTCCTAGGAAGAGTAGGTACAGGACCACGACCGGATGGTATATTGTGAGATTACATGATCTGATGTGTTTTTAGAATCTTCTTATAGTATCTTTTGTTCCCTTTTTGCAGTATAGACTATATATTTGTCTTCATTTTAGTGGGATCACTTTTATTGGATTGCACTTTACTGTTTTACATTATGTTTTACTCTGTTCTTTGGTGGTAGTGTTATGCATGCATTTTCATTACATAGTATATTCACTCTCGAGCCATATGTCATGTATTTGGGTGTGTGTAGAGGATCTTTGGAAAATTCCTCTGATTTATGGGATATACCTAGTCGGTGCTAGTCGCCAGCCCCTGGCCTCCTAGTGGCCGGCATGGGGTAGTCATAGAATATGCCCTGGGGGATATTTCATGACACAAATACCATACAAAAATTTATCACCAAACATTAGAGTTATTATTTATAACTAATGGCTCATATGATGGAATTTTTTAAACATAATTATGTTATATGATGAATATGTGAAATTCTACATTTTTTTTATTTATATATTTTCCAACATCCATTATTTTAATTAAAATATTATTATATAATAGAACATGAATTCAAAAAATAATAGTATATTTTTATTTTCATGTAATAACCTATATTCATATCAATTACAAAGAAATGGAAACCCATTCTGTTGACAGTTTGTATGGTTCACTATCACCTCGTGAATTGATATTTTTTCATCACAATATCACACTAATAGATATAATGTTTTATTTAATAATAATATATGATAAATATTATATTTTTATGCATCAAGAATTACAATATCTAACCTACATTCCTACCTTATATCCAATTTGAAAATAATAATTTATCACTTGTTTATTTTGTACTACCATGTTGTGAACTTATGTGATGTGTTTTTAATTTATATTTAATATTTTGTTAATAGAGATAGAATAAATAAATATACCCGATATCAGAAATATAATTACAGTTATATGAATATTAAATCACATATAAATATTTACATTCAATTCCATGTGGATATGATAATATAGTTCGTTTGAATGATAGATTAACACAGAACAAAGTGATGTGATTTTATGAATAAGAAAATTACATTGAAGGTAATATTGTCAATTTAACGTATATATTTTATTTCAACATCATCAAAAATGGGAAATACACTGGATCATATATATGGTTTGTAATATTACCATAATAACAACTCCCCTTGAATAAGAGTCTGCTAACTAGCAGGGATGGTCAAATAGACGTATTTAGGAGATACTATAACTCCTTTATCTATGAATCATAGTAGAAAATGTGAATAAACATGAAAAAGATGATAATAGTAATTAACCTTAAATCGTAACTTTATAATTATTACCAATATCATAGGATGAACCAAAATATTGAACAATAACCTAGGAATATTTGTGAAAATTTCATGCTATATATGTGCTGATTATGACATGAAAACCCCAATATAACGATATAGATTGGAGTCAAATGCATATAAAAACCAAATCTTTTTCCATAATCAAAACTCCAACAAAACATTAACATCTATCATAGATCACTGTCCCTCATCATGTCTTACAAACACGATGCCTACTTCTGTACTAATCAGGAACCCCGAGAAATTGTCAATACTAATGAAAATGTCACCATTAACTCTGTCTAAAACAATATCTCGTCTATTTCATTGCATGTTGTTATATAAGGATAAATAAAAATTAAATGTAATGTATTTCACAATCCATTAATACGTAATATTCCACTTAATTACCTTGGTTCATGATGGCACAAGAAACATTAATACATGCTTTTTCCCATGTCAAAGTCTGAACCATTCCAAAGTGATATAACATTTCTATAGATTATGGGTTATCAGTAATACAAGTCATTTAAACATTCATTTCAAGGATACTCAGATTCATAGATGAATAACAAAATTATATGTGTTGAATAAAATGCCTATCACCCCATGAGTATTTGGTCCATCATTCACAATATTACACGTCATTGTTGTTGTATATGGAAATTTGAAGCATTAGTCCATGTCACATAAACATTATTTTCACATATGGTCTTTTTAATACTCATTCCATTCCTCACAAACATCATCACATATTTCAAACTATACCATATATCAAATTATTTCATTTAAACTAAGGATAATAATAATTAATCTTCTTACCAAACATTTTTATCATGTATACAATTTCAATTTTTCATGACATTCAATTTTCTTCATGGAAATTCATATGGAAAAATATGATCAATTCATCATTACAACATTTATCAACATTTAATAATAAAATCCATTGACCATTCATGGTTAATCCAAAAATCCCTTATTTCCCATTATCATCTAATTATTAAACAAATTAGTCAACCAATTTCACAATCCGATAAATTGTCTAATTACATAATATGGATAATTGAACAATTTGATAATCCAATAAATTAATAATAAAATTAATTAATTCAAATCCAAAAAATTATTCCAAATGGGGAATTGAAATGGAAAAATTTAATAAATTAATATAATTCAATATAATGGGTATTGACATTTTTTCCACCTACCTCAGGATCATTTCAATTATTTTTCAAATATTAAATTGCCAAATTGAATAGAAACAACCAAGATTATAAAGACATGGAAGATCTAGAACCTAAAAAATGATCATGAACCAAAAAAACACAACCCTAAAATTATATATCTAAACCAATAGAAATATGAAATAAAATAATCCTTGTTATCTTGATTGTGATATATTATAGGGTGGAAATCCCATTAGAAGTAACTATATATCCGAAAAGGTATATATGCATCCACCAAATCTTTTATTTTTCATTATATAAATCCACAGTTCCTTAGAACCCTATATTATACCTCTAATAATGAAGGATAAATTATAAGATTTTACATGGGATAATGAGTGTAAAAGTTAGTGGGTTTTGGGATTTTATGAAATTTTTTTGGTTATTATATATTACACACATGATTTTCTAGGATATCACGTTTGATCTTTGAAACCACGATCCTTAATCGTGAATCCCTGTATAGGGGTGTGCGACATGAATGAGTGATCCAAATATGGTGTTTGATACCCTTTGGTAGCTCTATGGGTATTTATATTAGGGTCTTCATTTTTTACATAATTGTGTCAATCCATTTATTTAAAAAAAATTTGGGTTTGGTTGTTATCTACAATTTTGATTCATAATGTGATAATGGTATTTAATAATAATTGTGATATGTGGTTATTGGTTATTATCATTTAGTCCTACTGATTATTTCCACAATCATTTTAGTAATATTAAGGTGTTTTATTATCACCATGATATATTTATTATTTCATTGATTCTAGTCATAATCATCTAGAATATAGGGTGGTGTTCCGTAGATTATGTGAACAGAAAGCTCAGTTTACTAGAGTGTGGCATTAGGGATGGTGCATTACTAAAGTCTTATATGAATAAAAATATAGTTTGATTTATTTTTTCCTAAAAATTGGATAATTTATTTAGTATACTTGGATTATTTACGCCTATGTTAAGATCTTATTTGTATGATTAATTAACCCATGTAATGGGGTTAAAATCTAAATTCCAAGGGTGATATTTTATTTATTTACAATTGTTGATAATGTTGGATGTTATTTCCCCTTGACTGATGAACATATTTTGTGATGTAATTTATTTTTTTCATATTTCATTCATAGACCATAAAAAGGAAGATGTTGGACTAAACTTGCATCAATTAGGTACCCAGGACTTATTTTGAAAAGCAATGTTTTAGGCATGAAAAAAAAGAATATTTTGCAATAGTTGTTAAATGTTAATTCTTTTCTTAGTTTTTTGAATTTAAATGAAAAGGTTTTGAATATGAAGTAGATAATTGGTAATGATACCAAATAAGACAAATGAAAATGGATAATTATGTTTGTAATGAGAAAGGTTATATATGAAAAATTTTTACCAATGTTAGACAAGAACTAGGGGTGGATGGTTTACGATAGTAATTGTTCCACGGTTTTGACCCTGTTGAGGGAATGCAGGATTACTTGTTTTGAATTTTTTCAATCCCACTGGTTAAATAACTGGATAATGTTGTGATATGTTTCCTATTATTTGTAATTCTTATTTTAGATATATTCCTTGATGAATATTCCTATAGACACAATGATATGATTACATGGCTGGAAATAAACCCACAATAGTGGAACTTGAGCCTCAATTATTGTTTGGGATAGATCAAGGATAGATGTTCCATGAGAATTTATCCCACTGTATAAAGTTTATATAAATATTACTATGGTTGGTTTTTGTGATTATGTCCAACATGAGATGGGATTTCCATTTGTAGAACCCCTCTAATATTCACTTGAAGGGGTTGATATGATGAAGTTGTTTTCAGGATTGAGCCTATCCAAACTATCTTTCACTACATGGAGACTCCCAATAGAAAGAGACAAAAACTATCCATATATATGTTATGTGGCAAGCCGAAGAATTGGTTGTACATCCTCACTCAAGATAGACAATCGGAGAATAAGAAGTGGATGGTAATTTAGTGGATGTTCTTCAAGCACATATACATTGATACACCCCTGTGCGAGATGGTAGCTATGTTTATAAGGGTGAAATAGGAGATTATTTTGGTCATGAAGTATACATGTCACATAACATATTTGTCACACATTGTAAAAGTGTTATAAAATGATGATGTGATGTTGGAGAAATGGTTTCATGATTAGATTAAATGTGAGATTAATAATATCCACAAAATTTTCAACTGAAAATGTATTCTAATGTGGCGAATAATGCTCTAATTTCTAAGGGGATGTGGATGGATGTTTCCAGTGAGACACATGTTTCTTATACTGGATGACCGACTGGTTCCTCTTTTAATATTAGGAATCATCTCATTGAGAATTTAAAATTGAATAATTTAAATTACTCTGTCCTAAGAAGGGATTAGTTTCTATTGACATGTCTACTGTCAACTTCTTGAAGTTTTGTATGATATTTGAACTTCATAGATAGTTTCCCAAACCAAAGGTTGAATGTGGATATTATTTCATGTTGGTATATCATCATATGTTCTATAGGAATTGATTATAGGTATCTAATTAATGTGGAGAAAGGAAAAAAATTCATCTTTCAAAAGGTAGTCATCTACCCATACCATTCTACATTTTGGAGTTCTAATGGACATGGTATTCAATATAGTGGACATTGATCTTCAGAGAAATACTGCCCAAATCAGAAGAGTGGTACAGCTCAGGGGACACATATTGCTTCATAGGGAAGTGTTTGAGGATAGTTTCATGGAATTAAGTATAAAATTGATTATAAACAGCTAGATCATTAATATTAATTTAGACGCCAAAATACGCTCTGGAGATGAAGAAGGTTGGAATGAGACAAATTGAAACCATATTGGGAACCATAGATCTGTTCTGTAGGGCCCGGAGGGGCGGCGTGAAAAAAATGGGTCGTACGAAAAAAATATTACCTGCACAGAAAACACACGGATTCACGAGAGTTTTCCACACAGCGTAGAACTCTTTCGCACAACCGCTCTGCGTGGTTGTCCTTTGTGCTGCTGACATCAAGGTGAGACATATTTCGTGTTGAATAATTTTTCACGTAAGCCCGTGATACTGAGCTCCTATAAATACAAGGCCACCACCTTCGAATTCAGCTTCATTTATTTGATCTGCCTCTCCCACATTAAATTCCTATCCCATGCTTGCAAAGAAGATGGAACTCATGTACTAATTTTTTCTGGCCGGGTCACCCGGGGGTCCGCCTTTGCGTGTGACTACTCGGGCTTAATGATTTCCCAAATACCCTCAATCCCATTACCCTATGTGCAATTCCTTCCTCTTATGCTCAATTAGGTCTTCGGCGCAAAATTTCATTTCTGTGCTGGTCCGCTCTATTTCGCACCCGGTGCCCAATTGCATGTCGGCCTGAAGTTTTTCGTGCGCGTAGTTTCTTCTGGTAACCGACCTGAACCCCTTTTCATTCAATTGTCACTTTTTCCCTCAAGCCTTTGACATTGTGTGACAATGATTGAACTCCTTTGGTCCTCATTCTCGGGCACCTCTCACACCCACAACGCCTTTGTCATACACTAATTACCTGTGAAACCTCCTAGATTCACAAGAAGTAACATCAAAGACCCCTGGATGATATCACCCATTGCAATGAATCACCTCATGCTTCTTAGCATAGGCATGCTAATGGATATTGATTCTTCACATAGCCTCAATAACATGGGCCCCTCAATGGTTCTCTCCATGAAACCCCCTCACTACATCTTTTCCTGTCCCATCTCAGCACCAACGAGAAGAGGGTACTAGTTATGTAAGTCCTCGAGGTGCGGGGAAAGATGACATCATCTGAGATGCAGGACGTTAAACTGTCAAGAACCATCATCCTCAGTACATGACGTTAAACTGTGACATATACTCATGCGTCGCACGCGAGGTACTGCTTCTTTGGACATTATCCAAAAACCCCTGGTCTCCATAAGGGATGATATCCTCCTTATGTGAGTGGTGTTTGGTCGTGAGGGAAGGGAGACCATCTCGGTGTAAGGCCCCATCCTTCTTGTTGGAGGCAGAATCATTGTTCCTCCATTAATCATCGATCCCCATGGATAGTGAAGGGAGTGGTAGTGAATGGTGCTTCTCCTTTCTTTGGTCCCATGTCCCTCTCCCGGTGCACTTTGTCGCCATCAGTCCTCCATCATGGAGTATGTCCCGACATCATGGGCCACTAACCACGTGTAAGACCCACTTCAATCCCCAGGGAGAGACCTTTCATGACATGATCATTTATTCTCTATTATCTCTTGTTTCTCCCACCGACCATGACTCAAGTGGGCATAGAGTGAGCATCAACAATGAGAAACACCCTAGGCAGCCTATAGTGTAAGCCCCACACCTATATCCTGAACAATGAGTACTTTGTTCCTTGCCAATGCAAGGTACGTAGGAATCCTTCCTATGTTTCAATCCCACCATCTACCGGGACCCTAGGTAATTTTACACATCGGTTCACTGATTCTTGCATCACCCTAGGCATCCTCGAGGGTAAACCCCATGACCATATTCTGAACTATGAGGACATTGATCCCTTCTATGGTAGGGTATGTAGGAAGAATCCACAAGGCTCAAGCCCACCACCCATTGGTTTTGACCCCCTTCACATCAGTTCTCCAAACACCTTGGGCCGCCTTAGAGTGTATTCCCCAAATGCCCCCATATTCCAAACTACGAGGAATATGATCCGTGCCAAGGTAGGGTATGTATGAGTCATCCAAGATGTTCAAGCCCAAAACCCTCTATTGGACCTCGGGTCATCCTCTGTGTAGGTTAACTGACACTCTAGGTTGCCTCAGTGTGTAATCCCCTGTGACACCATGCTGAACTACGTGTACATTGATCCTTGCCATGGAAGTGTACATAAGAATCCTCCATGAGGTTAAAACCCACCACCCGGTCACTCCGACCTCCTTCACGGCAGTTCTCCCCCATCCCACATGACATTATATTGTATCCACCATCCTGAACTACAATTTCATTGATCATTTATAAGTCATGGTACGTAGGATGCCTTTCTGAGGTTCAATCCCAACACCCAGTCTTTCTGACCCCCTCCACATCGGTTCACCGACCCCCTGGGCCGCCTCTGAGTGTAATCCACAAACCACACCTGAACTATGAGTTATTTAATCCTTGATAAGGAACGTACTTAGGAAGCCACCCTGAGGTTCATTTCCAACAACCAGTTGTCCCGACACCCCTTCGCATCGGTCCAATAGCCCATTTTTCAACTGAACTTAGTGGTCTTTGATTCATGCCAAGCCAATGTAGGTAGGAATCCTCCACGAGGTTCAAGCCCAACAGCCAACAATTCCGACCCCCTTCACATAGATTCACCCCCATCCTGCATGATGATAAACTGGGGGCCACTTTCAGTGGTAAACTGATGTCACTCAATTAAGATGTAAGTCTTGGTTGTCCCATCCAGCGGTAAGCCGTTGCAACTCCATTCAGCGGTATGTTGTTTTCACCCAATCCAGAGGTAAGTCGTTTCATCCCAATCCAATGATATGTTGTTATCATCCCATCCTGTGGTAAGCCATTTTGACCCCATCTAGTGTTAAGCCTTTGTAAGCCCATGCAGCGGTAAGCCATTGTGACCCCATCCAATGTTAAGCCTTTGGGACCCCATCTAGTGGTATGTCATTGGGAATCCATCTAGAGGTAAGTCATTACAACCACATCCAATGTAAGATTTATCTTTTTCAACTCGAGATTCTACTCTCTCATTTCCAAATTCCGGAAGTAATAACAATAAATCTGAAGGTCTTCCTTAGACACTTCCTCATGAAGGATTGATTCATGAAAATTCAGTAAATCTTGAAGTATCATCTTTAGATGAGAGCCCCACTAACATTCTGCGTTGCTAGAAGAACAAGGAAAAAAAGGTTTCATCTTTTTCTATAACCCGCAAAGATGGTCCTACCCATGATGATGAATTTAGTGGTGAATGTCCTGTCCACATTAGTAATTTTCATTTCCTGGAAAATTCATTGATGGAAAATACAGTAACGATGAATCCCACTTATCTTGAGGCACATGCAAATGTGAATCCAGTAATGTCTGATACTTTATCTCTAGATGGTAAAATACTTTCTCAATTAGATGATAGCCCGATGTGTAGTTCATTATCTAAACAGCCACTGGGTCATTCATCTTCTAATTTGAAAAATTAATTCTATACCAATAATGTTGAATTTGATGAATCAACAAGGAAGCACCATCTATAGTCTAATCAGGTAGAATAATCTTCATCAAATGACAAAGAGAAGAGATGAATATGAGAAAAAAATTGAAAAAGGTGAAATAACAGTCATGTTTTGGAATATGGTCAAATCTCAGTATGATATTCTAGAAATGTTGATAGAAGATTGTATTCATGATATTCATCTCAACTTGTGGAAAACACATTGTCACTTAAAAGAAAAAATATTACCTTATGATGGATATCAAAATCATGTTAATGTGATAGAAGGGTTGCAACGCCAAATTGACATGGCATCTCCATCAGTTTCCCGACATTCAATGGTTGAAATGTAGTAGGGAGTACTTCAGTGTACATGCGTTGGCGCATTAAAATGGTTGCGCCAGTTAATTACGAATGCCCCATCAAGTATTCATATCAGGGGATGGGGTCTTCATGAAGCATAGAATTTCACTATTCTCTCCAGTCAACAAATCCCCCCAAAAGTGGTCTCATGCAATGTTATTGCCATGGCCAGCCACAACTAACTTGTTTTTTGTGTAATCAGAGGCATGCTCAAGAACATACATCAAATAGTTCTACCCAAAGTCAAGAATATAAGGACTAAGTTTTCGAATTACTCTAGCATCAATCAAATGAGAATATCAGAAATGATTCTAGTTCAGAGCATGTGCATCATCAGGTGATAGAGGTATCAAAAATAATCAAACGGTCTTCTAAGCTATATGATTTGAGTTGTTGAAGGATGATGCATCCTGTAATTTCCAAACAAAAATCCACAAAATTAGGATATATTTTAAGAATGTTTTAGATGTAGAAACTCAAGAGGAACCTCAAAAATCATTTCTAGAGACAATTTTAATACAACCCTTAAGATCAATAGACAATATTCGAGGAGTTGAGGAGGAAAATAATGAACATCCCCAGTCCACCAGAATGGTGTCTTTTTCAAACTCTCAATCTCTTCCCCAGTAGAAGTTAGTCTTCCCTCGATTGGAGATGAAGACACAAAAGGAATTCAGAGTCAAATTATCAGGAAATTACCTCCAAGATATGATTCATCAAGAAGATCCTGATGGGTCAACCAAACAAAAGGAAATTTCTCATAAATGTGATTAAAGAAGACAATATCACAGAAATGCCGACAAAAGGGATGAAATGCATTGTGCATCAAAAAATTTAATTAATTCCATTTTCACTGATCCCATAGAACGCGAGGCTCACTAAGAGGAATCAGATGAATAATTTCATGTTCAAGAGGATTTACACAATGAAAAAAATGAACGAGTTGTGTGTACTAGAAGCCATAGGGTTTCCTAGAGTCTAGACATTCCCTCAAGTAATTCCCATCCATACTTCAGAAAGGCACATGCCAAGGAAAAGGGTATAAGTTAGGTTACATCCCTCCCTACCTATGGAGAAGGCCAATAACTCTAATTATAGGAAATTTTCGCACAACACGAAGAATAAATGAAGGAGTTCATGTGGATAAATGCAGAACTACTTCAAGGAAGTATTCCCCCTAAGCATGTTGGAGTTAATAAATCAAGGGAATTTGTTGCTACTACTGGAATGGATCATGAATATCCCCCATTAAATGTACACCCTCAAAAGTCCAATCCTATGAGTCAAACATGACATCAACCAGCAATAATACCATCAGGGGCAGTATCGGTGGCCACACCCACCCAAACTCCAGTTATTACACCTACTCGGGTTGAAGCTCAACTGGAAGTTTTACATAATTTAATAACTACCATTGAGTAATTAACATCTCGGATGGATGCTTTGGAAGGAAAAAAAGTATAAGTTCAACTGAAAAAGAAAACGTACCCGGAATGGGTAGATGCCATTCCTCCCCCATCAAATTTTTCCAATACCACATTTATAATTTTTAATGATACGGGAGGTCCAAAACAAAACATTACACATTTTGTTTTTCGTTTTGATCCTATAATGGGAACTCCTCATCAAAATAAGTTTTTAAGCTCATGGGTTTTGTGCAGTCATTACAAGTACATTATTTTGTCTTGTATACAAGTTTGTTGCCTCGGTCAATTACTTGGTGGGATGATCTTCTTCAAATATTTGTTCTTCATTTTAGCTCAAAATTATCAAAGAAGATATTTTTTGATCTAATGAATTCTAAAAAAAGGTAAAATTAAAGAGTTTTGGATTTCATTTCTCACTAGATGTGATTAAAATATTCCTTATGTTTAATCCTCCCTCAAGAAGAGTTTCTGCCAATCTCTGTGGTAAATTTGCATGATAAATTATGTACACCATTACTTCCTATGAAATACACGAGAGGGTTTCTATAGCTTACATAAATATATATGTAGATAGAAGACTCTTTTGTAGAGAATATGGATAAAACATGTGTAATTCCATCAGCTTTGGGAAAGAGAATATGGAATGCAGAGACTGATACAATTACACTTAAACAAGCACCTGTACAAGCTTCCACTTCAAAACCTTCATCATATTTAAGGGATCAACATTTTGAGCATCAACAAAATAGGCCGCCTCCCCAATATGATCTATGATACCAATGAAGGAAAAAATTTGAGGATTTAATGAAAAATGATCATCCTTTCCGAAATGAACATGTTCATAGTTACTTCATCTCAGCTCAGGAAAACAATCTTGTTTTGTTACCAAGTCCAAAAGGACAAACAAGGTAGGAGATGAAGACCTACCCAACTATTTCTAGTTTCATTAGATTTTGGGGCATCCAATTCTAGAGTATTTGTTCTTCAAAGACCTCATGAAAAAGACGGTTGACTCTGGAAAAGTAAAATAGAATGGATCTTCAACCCTGGTAGCATGTGTTACTAATACTGCTCCAGAGGAAGAGGGCGAGTGGCACGATGTCAAAAGTAAAAATGTGATGAAATGTGATGATTGGATTTTATGGAAATGATCAACTGAACTCATGCCATTTTATGAAAACAATTAAATTAAATAAATGTGAATTCTGTTATTTTGACCATAGAAAATCCCCATTCATCATAAGGAAAATCCTCAATGAAGTGGCGTAATTTGAAGAAAGAAGATATGTCCGAAGAAGACGATCTTATGTCAAAGTCTAAGTTGTCATTGACTCCGGATGATTTTATACCATCTTCTTTTGAAGCACAGGAATCTCCCCACAAAACTGCATAGCCTGAACTGGTTCATTAGGCTGAGTCTTCATCAGATGAAGAATTGATCTTCTGTTCTATTAACATGACTCATATAATGAATACCTATTCCAATGATAGTTTCGATCATGATGAGCTTATATTACATGTATCTCAACGGAGGAATTAGAGGAAGAGATAGAGGTATAGGATACTTATACTTGCGGATGGAAATTAAACTACATAGATCCCTCCATCGTCCAACATAACATTAAACTGTGTCCCCTCCTTCGTCTAACATGACATTAAACTATGCATCGTCTGAGCTGCAAGACAATAAACTACCAAGCACCTCATTTCTATGACACATTACATTAAATATTGATCACCACATGAACAATTGTCTATTAAACTCTATTGCAATCAGTGTCATGGTCAGCTGACCATGCATAAGCCCCACACCATCTTTCGTGGTTGCATATATCATGACATGATCATCATGTCTATTGTTACTTATTTTTTCTCACATAGAGCATGTCTCACGTGAACTTAATGTAAGCTTCCACCATGACATCTTCTCTGGGCCTCTAACCACACTTAAGTACCAACATCAACTACGGGTCGCTATCCTCATGTTATCATGATTTCCAAATCTCGGTCAATTCAATTACATATACATTGATCCTTGCCTCCTAGTCCAGGTATGTAGGCAACCTCCTATGGTTCAATCTCAAAACCACATTCTTCACATCGATTCACCTTCATCTAGTACAATATTGATCTGTGAAGTCCTCATCAGCCATCTTATTCATATCTGTTCCCATTCATCTAAAATGAAATTAAACTATGTATGTCCAATAATCCTAGCTATATGAAATTAATCTACATAGTTACACATTGTTCATGATGCAAGGCATTAAACAGAATAGCATTGGTCCAAGCATATGTCCTAAAATTATTTGTACTTTTGTAATGTATGACAATAAACTAAAACAATCCATAATAGACCCACTCAAGAGTAATCATCATCCACATGGTCTCTAACTATAATTCCCCACCTTTTTCACACATTAACATTCATTACATTATACAAAACCGAGGATCATTAAGGTTTAGTGTCTTGGAAACCAGGAACATAATACATGACAACATAATAATAAAAATTATTCTTAAACACTTCAAATGATTCTTCATTGTTCATATTACGTTTACTACAACATCGCATAACATGGGAGCAGACATAAAAGGAAAGGGTGAGAAGAAGTCCCAGTAATGGAAATAAGAGAAACATTTTGCATGTGAACATGAGATACATCAATAAAGTCATGATAAATAGCTTTAAGGAATGAGAAATATATCATGAGTTATATCATAATAGAAACAACATGATTCATAACATAAAAATGTGGATAAAACATTTAACATAGAAAATCATGAACATATCACCAAGGTCCATCCCCAAGGTGTCACTTGAAATTACAAAGGTTATTCACCAAGGTATCGTTAAAATTGCAATCTCTAGTGGTTACATCATAATCAAATGCATTGAAGCGCTATCAGGGCGCACATTTAAATTTTCCTTTATTATCATGTGAACCACATATATCATCATTAAAAATTTCATAATTAACCCACATAGCATAAAATAAATTGTTTTCATTTCATAATCACAACGTTTTTAAAACGGCTTTGAAGACATGATCTTTATGTCACATTAATCCGACGGAAAAAGGATAGAGGTTTTCGTGTAAGTAAATATAAGAATATAAAATATAAAATCTTGATATATATGTGAATACACCCTTATAAAAATGATATTTGAATATTCAATTACTAAAATAAAATAATTTGAGAAAAATAGAGAGACATTTTGAGACGAAAATTCTGCAGCATAACAGTTATGTTACAGGGTTTTAGAAAACATTGAAAAGTGTGGGGACATGGGTCACAGACTCATAAATGATCCATAAAATAGTACATGGATATAATATAATGGATATAATAACATGGAAATGAAATTTTAAAGTCATACCATATGAAATGAAAACCTGTAAGGAAGAAAAAAAATAAAATTTCTCTTATGAAAATTCGGTAGCCTAACGGCGTCACATAAAACATCAAAAAGGGAATTGAAATGCTCAAATAGGTTCTCTCATCATATGAATAAAAAGATCAGTATGATAAGTATAGAGATTGTACCCCAACAAAATTAAAAGAAACATGAAGGGCTTGACATGAAAATATATCTTGAAAACAAGAAGGGTGAAATAATCCCTTAAAAATTCGGCAGCCTAACGACGCCACTTAAAACATCAAAATACTGAATTGAAGTGATAAAATGGGTTATATAATCATATGAAAATGAAAGATAAGTATGATGGGTATATTTATAATACCCCAACATAATAAAAAGAAACATGAAATACTTGACAAGAAAATAGATCATGAAAATGAGAAAGCTGAAAGAAACCCTTAAAAATTCGGCAGCCTAACAGTGCCACTCAAAACATCAAAATACTGAATTGAAGAGATAAAATGAGATCTCTCATAATATGAACATAAAAGATCAGTATTATAGATATTGATATCATACCACATCACAATAACAAGGAACATGAAAGACTTAAATGAAAATAGATGTTGAAAACGAGAAGGGTGAAAGAATCCCATAAAAATTCTGCAGCCTAACGTCGCCACATTAACATTATTAAAATGAAATGATGTGAGAAAGATTGGTTATCTAAAAATATAAACCTTAAAAGGTAACTAGGATGAATATAAAAGAACATCATCCAACATAAGAACATGGAGCATAAACGATATAACATAAAAGAGAGTACTTGGAAAGAAAACCGGAGGTAGGATCCCTTACAACGAAGAGTAACATCGAAATCGTGAAGTTTGGGACCTTGGGATGCATGAGGGAACCTTGGTAGGACTCCTTTGGAGTTAAAAAGACCATAAAATAATTTGGGAGGGTTTTTTAATGTAATGGATGATGGAATGGCTTGGTATTTATAAGGGAAGTGAGGGGACAAGACATTAATGGCCAAGGGCCACCTCATGGGTGGTATGGGAAAAACCATGGGCTTTCCCATGTTATATTCCCATGGTATTAGCCACATGGGACTCCTCATACCTTAAATTACTATCATAAGTCATCCATATTGATTAAATTCTTAAAAAAACATTTAATGATGTCATTAAACACCCGTAACTTAAAATTGTATTTTAACTATTCACCAAAAATTCAACTTTCATAGAAAAATCCCAAAATATGAACCTAACCAAATATCGATGCTCTGATTTCAAAAATGAACTCCATTTTATAAAAATAATTTTCTAAATATTGTTAATTTAATTTTTAAATAAATACACTTTTCACCAAAAATTCATTTTTTTCAGAAAAATCTCCAAACATTACCATAACATAATATCGATGATTTGAGTTCAAAAATGAACTCCATATTATAAAAATAATTTTCTAAATATTTTTAATTTAATTTTTAATAAAAAAACTCTCTTCACCGGAAAAAAATAATACTTGACTAATAATTTCTGAAATAGTTATTTACATATTGTATTGAATCGCATTACTTAATCAAGGTTCCTAGATTATATTAACACTTTTTTAAATGATATTACTAATAAATTTGGTCATATTACAAATCCTAAATGCAAAATCACTATTCATAATTTACTAATCATCAAAAATCAAGTTGGTCTGGTTAGACTCTAAATTTTTTACTCAACATAATTGCAGAAGACCATTTTTTGAAAATCATTACACAAAAATATTTATTTAAGGTTTACATAAATATTTTTAAATATCATTTTTTAGAATACATCAAAAATAGGCATACTATATTTATCAGGACATTTGAAAATTTCTCAAACTTCATCATAAGAAGAAATCGAAATTTTTATTTAAATCAAAGGATTACAAAAGGGGTCTAGTTACATAGCCCCTTATAACAGTAGTGTAGGATCTAAGAGTAAGGTGTGAGAGGGTGAGAGAATCTGAGGGCGGCTCGGAAAACATCGCACAAGTAGTAATTTCTATCAGTCTGAACTTCCCATGAATTCGATTCAGTTCTAGCTTCACATGATGATGTTCGGCTTGGGTTTGGTCCAGTTCAAAGCACAGTGGTGCTACCTCCTTCCCATGTTCGGTTAAATGGGCTTCGATTTGCTCGAGGATACTGGATAAGGACACCAAATCTTCTTTCTATATTATTTAACCAAGAACACTTGTATTTAGAGACAATAATTGCAACATTTAGTTTCCAAAGGTTATAATGACTAACGATCATATAATAGTCAAAACCCAACAGTCTCATTTTAATTGTACTGATTTTATTTAATGAAAAAAGTTTTTTGAGTATGAAATAAATTAACACACAAAACTTGGAAACATTATTTATTCAAAATTTATGGTCATTACACCAACCATGTCATATTTCATGAACTACGTATGGGTTGATTCTCATCTTTATGAGATACATAGTGACACCAAAGTCTTTAATCATGGGTCAAGCCATAATTTCAATAATTTACTCTTTACCCCTCGTATGTATGAACTTAATCTGTACAAAGGGTATTTAATGAATTACGTGCTGCTTGAATCCCATCGTCAAGTGATATGTAAGAAAACTCGAGCATTCCTTGCATCCAGCGCCGAGACATTCGGCCTATCACCAAACTCTACATTCATTACCTTGGCTAAAAAGTCTTCCTAGGAGCACATGGTGTGATATGGAACACCCTGGTCTTTAATCGCTTCAGATTTTTTTACAAATACACGATGTTTCTCCCTCACTATGGTCGGAGCCCTATTATCCAAATCTAAGATCATCCATGTTTTCTTGCGACATGATTTTAAAATATATTTCAAGAACTACGTGTTTCTTGATTCTCATCCTAATGAGTTTTGTAGTGACATCCAGAATCACAATTAAGGACTCAGCCACAACGTTATAAAAATAATATTCCTGATCCCCATAACCCTTTTCATGACATCTGGACACAAAATTCCTGATACCTGAGAGTTATTTTGATTGAATGTGCAACACATGCCCTTAGGTGGCCCTGTATATGTAATGTACAAAACATACCTCTCAGCCTAGAAGAAGCTAACATTTGACTATGAAGCTTATGCCCCAGATGGCCCTACATAATTCTATTGAGCAAGTGTTGTTTTCAACAATACATAATAATGTTATTTAAAGGGGGAGTTTTTATTATTACTTTATCTCTTTATGATAAATTTGATGCTCACAAATACACATAATTAATTTCTAATGATTTTATTTGTTAATCATTTTCAGGAATTTATTATTTTATTTTACTCTGGAAATTATGGGAATTTATTACTAAAGTATTTGTATTTACATGTTCTGGAAACACTGTTCGTGCGCTACTTATTCGGAATCTACTTGAGCATGTTCTGGATACAATGTTCATACCCTATGTGGATAAACGTAGCGTAAGGATAAAAAGCATGTATACATTTTGAGATAAGGAAAATGTATGGTTAATCAACCATACATTATCGGAAAAGTATGGAAGAAGAACCCTACCTTAGGAAGGAACAATACATTTGGGATATCCAAAATGTATGGAAGGATAACCGTACATAACTATTAAACATTACATTTATTTCTCAAAATTATGGTTCATGAACCTTAATTTTTTAAACAACCATATGTTCTTAGAAAATAATGTTTCAAGTAAAAGTATGGATCTTTTACCATATGTTAGAAAGTTGAAGAGAAAAGTATGGATGACTAACCATACGTTTAGAATCATCCTTATGTTGTGAACCTTACGTTTGAAGGCTACATCTGCAAACTTATGTTCAGAGGACGAATATAGTTCAACCTACGCTTACGTTTGGCGTCAGAGAATTTAAAGTCAATATTTTTTTGCAATGGTCAATACACTGATTTTTAGACAGATTTCAAGTCAGTTTTAAAGCAGATTTTAAAGTACAATTTTGATAGATTCAAAACATTTTCATCAATGATTTGATAATCGAATTAAAAGGATCTTTTTATGCCGAGCATTATGGGATGTTATGACTACTCTATAAATTCAAGTGTTTGAATATCATGAGTAAAAAAGGCGAATTTTGTGGATCTAATTTAGAAGGAAAAGTTCATATCATTATTTTATTTATATAGACTTTAAAAAACTGCATTGAAATAATTATTGATCTTGTGTAAACTTTTGATCATTCTGAAAAAGGGAAAAACAGAGACTACTGAAACACACTGATCTACTGGTTCAAAAAGACTGTCAAAACACTATTTGTTAAAAAGGAAGGATCACGATAGAAGATTAACTTGTTCTACAACGAATATCTATTGTGATTTTGATATTGCTGAAGTTGTGAATTATATTTCAATATCTACTGCAACGGGATCGACTCATAACATATCTTATGTGAAGATTATTATTTATGATGGTGACGATCCATATACATTCAATTGCATGTTGTTGAAATTGTGAAGAACATCTGGAATATATTTTCAGAATATGATAATATTTCATTTATATTATTCAGTGACCAACTTCTCGTACTATTTATGAAATGCATATGACTATGATAAATGAATACAACATTTCTACATACTTTTGGGTAGAATATATAAGCACATGCTGTTATATAACGAATAGAGTTTTAATTAGACCTTTTTTTAAAAAGACACCCTATGAACATTGGAATAAAAGAAAACCTAAAGTTAACTACATTATTGTTTTTAGATTCAAATTTTACATCATAAACACCAAGGATAATTATGGTAACTTCCATTTAAAATATTATGAAGGAATTTTCATAGGATATTAAGCTTTCTCCAATGATTATATAATCAATAATATGAAGTCAAGGACTGTTGAAAAATCAGTTCATGTGAATTTTGATGAATCTGATCCTTTTGAGAAAAGGACCGATCAAATGGATGAATCTGACTCTAATGATAACATGAGTCTTGAGAACATGAAAAAATATTTTGAAAAAGATATAAAATAAAATTCAGTCCAGTTCCGTAGAACACTATATAGAAGAACCTATAAGTGTGTTTCCTAGACAGACTAGAACCCTAATGAATCACCCTTTAGAAACTATAATAGGCGACTTAGATACATGAATAAAAACTAGATGAAATATAGTAAATATTGTATAATTATATACCTTTTATCCCAATTAGAACCCATGACAATAGAAGAAGCATTATATGATGAAATTTTTATGATAGAAATTTAACAAGAATTAAACCAGTTTAAAAGAAATGAATTCTGGGAATTATTTGAAAACCCATAGAACTATACAGAGATAAGAACCAAATGTGTCATTACAAATAATCAAGATGATCAAGGAATAATAACTAGAAATAAATCTATACTTCTAGCCAAAGTATATAATCATGAAGAATGTATAGATTATGATGACACCATTGAACTTTTATCTAGACTAGAATCCATTAGAATCCTCTTAGATTATTCATCTAAAATGAACATTAAATTGTCTCAGATGGATGTTAAGAATTACTTTTTAAATGGTTATTTAATGGAGGAAGTTTATGTTGACCAATCTCCTGGTTTTGAAAATTCTTAAAAAACAAATTTTATTTTTAAACATACTAAAGCTCTCTATGGCCTTAAAGAAGCACCTATAGATTGGTATTAAAATTTTAAGCTATTTTCATTTGAAAAATGATTTTACTATTGGAATGGAAGATCCAACATAGTTTATGAAAACTGTGAATTCTAATATTTTACAGGTTCAAATTTATTTTGATGATGTAATTTTTGGATGAACTAATAAAACCCTTTTTCATGAGTTTTCAATGTTAATGATAAAAGAATTTGGAATGAGTATAATGGAATAACTATATTAATTTTTATGACATAAAATTTTCAAAAAGATTTTGGATATTTTTTATATTAAATAAAATACATTAATGATTTTTTCAAGAAAATTGGACTTGAAAACATCCAGACATATACAACTCCTATGTATAATAATATAAAAAATCATTTAGATGAAACTGGAAAATCATTTGACAAAAAGTTATATAGTGGTATGATTGGTATATTATTATATCGTACTTCTAGTAGGCCAGATATATTGTATTCAATATGTCTTTCTTCATTATTTCAATAAAAACTAATGATTCTCATTTAATTGCTGTTAAAAGAATTTTTATATATTTAAAAGGAACTGTTTTTCAATATATTTCTTATCCCAAAAATTATGATTTTAATTTGATTTCATATTCAGATGCTGTCATTGATAGTTGTAGATTATATTGGAAAAGCACTTTAGGAACTTGTCACATTTTAAGAATATCTTTAGTGTCATGGTCAAGTAAGAAACAACATTCAGTTTCCCTGTCAACAGCTGAGGAAAAGTATCATTCTACTGGCAGTTGTTGTGCATAGGTGTTGTGGATGAATGAAACTCTTATGGACTTTGGATTAAATTATAATAATACGCCTATTTTATGTGCTAATACTTGTGATATAAATATTTCAAAATATCCTATTAATCATTCTAGAACTATGTATATTGATATCAGATATCATTTTCTATGAGATCATGTTCGTAAAAATGATATATCTTTGTAATTTTTATGTAATGAAATTCAATTAGCTGATATTTTTACAAAACCTCTTCCCACTGCAAAATTTTATTTTATTAAGGGGGTTCTAGGTAAATTTTATCTAAAATAAAATTTTATTTTCTATTTGTAGTTCTTTATTTTAATTATGCTTAAAATAATTAAACTATTTTTTTTCAAACAGAATATGTTTCTTTTCCCCAAATAATATATTTTTTTATTTCTAATTATATGTAATGATTATTCAAGACATAGGAATCAGGGTTTTCAGAAACTATTTCGACTTCTAAACAGTTTCATTTCTATTGGAACCTTTTCGAACTCGCAAACCTCACCTCTACACATCAACCCAAATATTCAAACTACTGAAACCCTATCCTTCAATCCTTCATAAATTCTCATAGAGATGGCAAGGACTAAAAGAGCCAGTGAATCCGAGATAAGAAATGCCAAGATAAAACACTCTGAAGGATGAAATTCATAGAGGGAAAGGTAGTCGATCTTGACATGTTATTTCAGACAAATGTACTGTTGAAATAAGCCCTGTCATTTCAGAAACATAAACAGACATTCAACAGTGAAAATACAGAATTTCTGTATGATGTAGAACTTATATAATTCTTCAAATCTGTACAGTTTATTCTAGGAGGTACTAAGGACAGTATGATGGCTATGATAGAGGATAGGGATTTCACAATCTCATCAGTAGAAATTGGTCAGATTCTCATCTTCCCACTTGAGGGAGTTTTTCATTTAGATTTGAAAAATATTGGAGATTCAATGAATAAATCAAATGACATAATGTCGTTTTTCTTTGGTATTAAGACTCTAAATAAAATGTTTATCATGTATTCAGAACCTGATCAGAAAATTTTGGTCAAATTTCTACAAACAGGGATTGCACTGAGGATGTTCGAGATGGAAAATATATTATATACCGATATGTATATATTGTATCATTTTCTCAGTGATGTCAAACTCAATTTTCCAAGGTATATGGTTATATACCTAAGATGTTATTTTCATAGTTATTCCTAAATGAAATTTTATCCTTTTGGTCGATTTATTTCAAAGCATTTCTTTAATAAATAAATGGTGAGACTGGTGGATTCCAATGTACACTGTCATCACAGTAATGTTTTTATTGTAGGATCATTAAGTATGATTGGCTATTCTTGTAGTACTATCAAAGGAAAAAAATTTCCAATAGGATCATATGATGAATCAGAGATTGCTAAAGCTCAATCTGTAATGTCCAAGTAGGGACAAGCTGAATCTAGAGTCAGCATAGTGGCAAGGAGGATCATATTTGAAGTAGAAGAAACTGAGTAAGAATGAAGTCAGGAGGGACTTTAGACTCCAAGGAAAAGACCTATGACTGAGGAACTTACATGACCTGATTTAACTTCAAGATATTTACTATCTTACTTAATTGTAAAAGAAAAGGATGTTCAACAACCTCAAGAACAAAATATCACTGTTATAGATCCAGATCATGATAGGATTGAAGTTGAAAGATCAGAGCAAGAGGATGTAGATGATGTTTCTACTGTACTTCAACAAGAAAAGGAGGCATATCCTAGTGAGGATGTGGCCAGACCTCGAGACACTCCAGAGGATATCATTTTAGATATTTCATGAAATGAACAAATTGCAGATGTTCTTGATGAACATGCTTTTGAAGCTCACACAAAAGTTCTTCAAGAGGATTTTTCTATGAAAGAGTCTGGAAAGGACTCTGAGGAATAATCTATGGACCAACCAACTCAGGATAAGGAGAAAGAAAAATATGATGCTGAATCATTACCTTTAGTACTTCTACATCCCACAGAGCTTGAGAATGAAAATCAAGCAAATGATACTTCTAATTCAAGGAATAGGGATGTTGAAGAATTGTACAAAAAATTTATCTCAACTACAATGTGATAATGATTCACTAAGAAGCTCCATAGCATCTGAAGAGTCGAAATTTCACATGCTTAAAGAGAGTACTGTTTGAAGACACGAATTTGATGTTTTTAAAGAGTATCTCCTAAATGCTATTGCAAAATTGAAATCTGAAATTGTTATGAAGTCAATTTTTTCATATCATAAGTTTTTTCAAGAGACACATTTTGCATTGGTAAGATATAATGATTCTAGTTGATCAAGTACTTCACCTGATTTAATCAAAAGATTTCAAGCTCTCACAGCTACAATGAGAAACATGAATGATATGTTTCATGATATTTAGTGAAACAGTTCACCATTATTTGTTCCCTTAGATACTCAGAAATTCTTAGTTGATCGGTTAACATCCAGTGATCCATGAATTTTCTCTGTCTTAGAAAAAATAAAAGATAAGAAATCTTTGTTTATGGAGAAATAAGAAAGGCTTTATGAGTTTTTTCAGAGTTAATCTCATTAATTATATTCATATGACTCAATAGCCCAGGAATCTTATTAATCATCTTGGTGATGGATTAATGGAATGGTTGAGTGAAAAGTTAGCTGAAATCAAGTCTACAGTCCAGAGATGATGAACCCTACATTTTCACTGCAAAATAAATCCTTGATTCCTATTTTTATCTTAATTTTATATATTTTAGAATTTTAATGATAATACATTTCTTTAATTCTATTTGTTTTAATGACTTTATTTTGATATTCAAGTACTCGAGATTTAATTATTGATAAATAGTTAATAATATTCTTCACTTATGTTCAGTTCTACATTAATGTTTGTTCTATTCTATAATCTATATTTCTTTTAGATATGAAAAAAGTGGGGGAAATTTGGATGAACACAACATTTTATATTACTAGGAGAAATTTGGATGAATACAACATATTTTAGTTTTGGTAAGAAATTCATTTTATTTGGAAAAATTAAAACATGGATAAATTAAAGGGAGACATTAATATTGTATTTTTATTTTCAAATTTTCAAAACATTATGTAATTAATTTTATGTTACGTTAATTTCATTAATTATTTCATATGGGTTTTGTGATCATCAAAAAGGGGTAGATTGTTGAGCATGTAATGTTTTCAACAATACATAATATTTTTATTTAAAGGGGGAGTTTATATTTTTACTTTGTCTCTTTATGATAATTTTGATGCTCACAAATACCCTTAATTATTTTCTAATTGTTTTATTTGTTAAGAATTTTGTAGGAATTTATTATTTTATTTTACTCTTGAAATAACAGGAATTTACTTCTAATGTATTCTTATTTAGCATGTTCTGGAAACACTGTTCACGTGCAACTTATTCGGGATCTGCATGAGCGTGTTATGGAAACATTGTTCATACTCTACATGGATAAATGAAGTGTAATGATAAAAACCATGTATTATTTTTGAGGTAAGGACATAGTATGGTTAAATAACCGAAACGTTGTCGGAAATGTATGCAAGTAGAACACTACATTTGGAAGGAACCCTACGTTTGGGTTATTAGAAAAGTATGGAAGGAGAAAAATACGTAAATACAAAACATTATGTTTGTTTCTCAAATGGATGGTTCATCAACCTTACTTTTCGGAACAACCATGCGTTCTTGGAAAATTATGGATCATGTAAATGTATAGATCGTTTACCATATGTTTGAATGTTGAAGAGAAAAGTATGGATGACCAAACCTATATTTTGAATCAACAATTTGTTATCAACCTTAAGTTTGAAGTCTACATTGTATCTTCCCGGACCCGGGTGCCACGCAACGGGTGCCCCGAGCCCGGTTCGCCACGTGACCTCAAGCACATTTCCCCAAACGACAGAGGCTTCGGACTAGCAGCGAGGGCCCAGATCTGATAGTGGGGAAACTATGCCCTCATTTGTCAAAGTCTAACACAGCGAAATACCAAAATAAACATACAACAACAACGGATGCAGTAATCATACACAACTGAAAAAACTACAGCAGTGGATATAACCAACAGTATATAAGTGATGATGCTACATGCTTCAAGTTCTAAGAAAACAGCCAGAACATGTGATACATCAAAACAGTACAACAGAAAATAGAGTACAACAAAGCAAGAAAAACAGCTAGCATCGACATTGCGAGCCTAGGCTCGGTCCCATGCCCTCCTACTCCTCTACAACAGTCAAGTACCTATATAGGGACTTTTTCCCCTATCTACACCTGCAGAAACATAATCTGTTTGGGCCGAAAAATGTGACCCAAATAGGGTGTGAGAAATATATCTCAGTAGGCACCCAACAAAGGCCCGTGCTCAACTGTGTGTAAAACATGCAACAAGTGTGCAGTAGTAAAATGCAATAACAAAGTAGTACTCAAATGTAACTAACTTAACAGTTAAATTTCTATTTTATTATTCATTTAATTCCTTTAATTTAGTAAAATTTTTGTGCACAACAGCACCAAGCCCTCAGGCCAACCAGTACCGTTCCCTCAGGCTAAAATAGTAACCACACCCTCAGGCTTTCCCTCAGGCCATACAGAATCCAACCCGAAGGTATTACCCTCAGGCGTAATAGAAATTCTCTCCCTCAGGCATACAAATTGTCTCCCTCAGGCATATAATTCAAGCCCTTATGCACGAAAGGTTTCCCTCATGTGGAATAAGGACAACCCTCGTGATAAAACAGTCACGCCCTCATGCCAATCACAACAATGCCCTCAGGATAACATGTAACCGGGAAATTCCCAACATATCAAAATGCAGTAAACAAGCAATTCCTCTCAAGGAAATTCTACAATTACTACTTTTAAGGCATACCCTTAGGTATCCTGGCCAAAAGGCTAAACTGAGGAACATACCCCTCGGGATGGTCCTCGATCCATGAAACGATCCCAAACAACATTTTTACAACTTTAATTAATTACCTATATAGTTCTAGGTAGTTAAATTAGCCACTACCTCAGCCTCACGACACCCCAATATGGGTTTATAGCTCAAAAACGCACAAAAAACGCACGATAGTTGGAAAAATAACACCAAGCCACCTACCTTATACGCCAACGAATGTTATACTCGAACGCCGTCTCTAGAAATGCCCAAGAACAACATAAATCTGACGAATAACAAAAGCCATTCAAATGTAAATAACATACATTGGGAGAATAATTGGTAAGAACGGTACTAGGAGGAGGATGGGATTACCTGTTCGGTTCCAACGAAATCGTCTGAAGACGAATCGGATTCCAGACGAATGCCATGTGAATCTTCAAAGATCTGGCCTCCTCCATTGGATCCAAAATTTCTCAAGTGCCTCCCTTGCAAAATGAGGAGGCTACTGCCTATTTTAAGAAGAAAAAACAAAGTACACGACGTGTACTTATAAGTACACGACATGTAGTTCATTCATTTAACTGGTCACTTGGAATCACCGTCACACTATTCATCAGTCGACATGAGTACACATCATGTACTCTCGAGTACACAGTGTGTACTGTCGCCCAGCTGGAGGTGACACCACCGCCTTACTGTTTAAGCATGCCGACTAACTATACAGCGTGTCAAGTACCACTACACGGCGTGTAGTCGGTTTCTACACCCTTCGTCACCGGCATGGCTACACGCCCCATTTACTCCTCCCAACACGGCCAAAATTACGCAGCGTGTGGATAAGGTACACGGCGTGTAGTTCCAAAATTTAGGATTTTCCCCATTTTCCATATTTTCTCAAAAACACTTAAGGAGAAGAAAAAGAAGAAGCCCATTCCTCTAAAACAAGAACCAGGTTCTTACAAACTTCCCCCCTTATAGCAATTCGTCCCCGACTTCCCCTTTCAAGGTTGGAGAAGAGAAAGATCAGAACAACTTTGGCCACTGAACACGTACGTCAGCCTCCCTCTCCAAGGTCTCGTCCTGCACTCGGCCATGCTTCCATAACACCCGTACGAGAGGAACTGACTGGCCTCGGAGAACCTTCGTGCTCCTGTCAACGATACGGATCGGATGCTCCTCAAAGGACGCATCATGCTGAAGGTCAACCTCCTCTGGATGAAAGGTGTGAGATGGTTCTGAATGGTAGTGACACAACTGAGACACGTGGAAGACATCGTGCATGGCTCAGTACCGCTTCGGTAACTGCAGCCGATAGGAAACCAACCCGACTCTCTCCAGAATCTCAAATAGTCCCACATACCTCGGTGAAAGCTTACCATGTCTCCTGATCCATTTGTGTCCTAGCCTCGGGGAAACACACAAGAAAACCTGATCCCCAACCACGAACTCCAAAGGCCATCTATTGGGATCAGCATAAGACTTTTGACGAGACTTTGCTATATCCATCCGCTTCCGAATCAAATGGACCTACTCAGATGTCTCCTGCATGAGATGTGGCCACAGTAAAGCTGCCTCACCTGCCTCTAACCAGCACAAAGGTGATCAGTATGGCCTACAATATAATGCCTCGTATGGTTCCATCTCAATAGTTTCCTGATAACTACTGTTATAGGAAAACTCGACTAAGGTTATATGATTCTCCCAAAAGCCCCGAAAGTTTAGGAAGCATGCACGCATCATGTCCTCTAGCACCTGTATCGTCCACTCTGGATGGGAATCTGTCTGCGGGTGGTATGATGTGCTTAGAATCACATGTGTACCCATCTCCCTATGAAAACTCTACCCGAAACGAGACGTGAAGCGGGCGTCCCTATCTGAAATGATAGAACGAGGGACCCCATGAAGACGAACGATCTCTTATATATAAAGCCTTCCGAGCTCTTCTACACCGAAGGTCTCCTAGATCGGAAAAAGGTGATCTACCTTTGTGAGTCTATCCACAACAACCCACACATCGTCATTTCCACGAGGTGACCTCTCCAAACCCGTCACGAGATCCATCACGAAATCATCCCATTTCAACTCTGGAATGGGTAACTGCTGAAACAGCCTAGCTGGTCTCTGATGCTCTGTCTTCACCTTCTGACAGGTGGAACACCTCGTAACAAAACCAGCTATCACTCTCTTCATACCCGGCCACAAGTACTGACGCCTCAAGTCATGGTACATCTTGGTAACCCCGAGATGAACTGCCCAAGCTAAAGCATGAAACTCACACATTAGATCCTCGTGTATATCCTCTGGAAACCATACAAATCCATGGAAATGAAAAACCTCATCATCGCCTATCGTCCAACCGGAAGGAGGATCCTCAATTTCCACCAACTCACGTAGAACTAGGCCTTCTGAAACCAATAGCTGCCTCATCCTCACTCTGCCCAAGAGGGTAGAAGTCACAGCTAATGAGGAAAGATAAGTCTACCCATGACTGTCATGAACCTCTAGATGCATCTTAGAGATCAAGGCCATAAGCTGCCACTCACCACTGGCTTCCTGCACTGCCTATAACTGAGTCTTCCTGCTCAGTGCATCGGCTACTGCATTACCTTTATCGGGTGTATAGGCAAGCTCAAAATCGAAGGACTGTAGGTACTTGACCCACCTTCTCTGCCTCAGATTCATGTCATGATGAGTAAAGATATGCTTGAGTCTTTTGTGGTCGCTGAATACAAAAAAATGCTCTGCCAATGGGTAATGTCTCCAACAGTGCAACACATGCACAACTACAGCCAACTCGAGATCATGCATCAGTTAATTCCTCTGATGTGGCCTCAAATTCATTGACCCGTAAGCCACAACTCGGTCGCCTTGCATCAAAACAGCTCCCAGCACAATCCCCGATGCATCACAGTAAAATGTATAGCTCTTCCACTGCTCTGGGAGTATCAGGATCGGTGCTGATGTCAGCCTTCCTTTCAGGTCCTGAAAAGCTGTATCACAAGCTCCTGATCAAACGAACTTCACACCCTTCATAGTCAGACCTGTCAACGGTGCTGCTAAGCAGGTGAAGTCCTGTACGAAGCATCTGTAGTAACCAGCCAGCCATAAGAAACTTCGTTTCTCAAACACATTCTTGGGATGCTCCTAGGAAACTACTTCTCTCTCCTTCTCTAGGTCCACTACAACTCCTTCCTCTGAGTTGATATGACCCAGGAAGTGAATCTAGTCCATCCAAAAGTGGAACTTCAAGAACATAACATATAACTGATGCTCTCTCAGTGTACTCAATGCGATCTCAAGATGGGTGTCTTGGTCGTGTCGAGTGTGAGAGTACACCAAGATGTCATCCACAAATACTACCACAAACGAATCATGATACGGATGTAACACACGATTCATCTGATCTATGAAAACGGTGGACGCGTTCGTGAGTCCAAATGGCATAACTGTATACTCATATAGACCATACCTGCTCCTAAAAGTTGTGAGAGGTATATCAGATGGTCTAACGCGGAGCTGATGATATCCGGATCTCAAGTCAATCTTCGAGAACACACGTGCTCCACAAAGCTAATCAAACATATCATCTATCCTCAGCAAGGGATATCGGTTCTTAACCATCAACTGGTTTAGCATCCGATAATCCACACAACGTTTGAGGGTACCATCCACCTTCTTCACAAAAAGACCGGAGAACCCCAAGGAGATGTACTGGGTCGGATAAAACCCTTTTCTTGCAACTCCTCTAACTGTCTATTGAGCTCCTGAAAGTCAGGCGTGGCCATCCTATAAGGAGGAATGGACACTGGTGCTGCTCCAGGCACCAGCTCGATAGAGAAATCCACCTCATGCACTGGAGGTAAACCTGAAAAGTCGTCCGGGAAGACATCCCTGAAATGATCGACAACAGGAGGGAAATCTGTCCGACAAGTCCCCTGGTCATCCAGATATAAGCTGGAAATCTAGGCTATGACTCCACCTCACCCATGATGCTCTGGTCCAGCTCGACTCGCCTGAACATCCCTCTCGCCCTTGTAGAGAAACTCCCCGCCCTCTGGTGACGTGAAACACACCCTCCAATGATATAAGTCTACAAAGGCTCGAAAGGGAACCAACTAGTCCATCCTGAGAATGAAGTCATAGCTCGTCATCTCTAGGACATAGAGGTCGCAAAGGAAATGACACCCACCAACCTCAAGGGGGAACTCCTTGCACTAACACACACAAACCGTCCTAGTCCCCAACAAAGTGTCTAGCATCAAGATATCAGAAGAAGTAGTAACATCGATCCCAAGGCTCTCCACAACGGGTACAGATATAAAACTATGTGTAACACCCATATCAAAAAGTACTAAAGACAAGAAAGAAGATACTAGAATAGTACCTCTGACTGTAGAAGGTCCAGGATCCAGATCATGTTGGGTTTGTTGCACTGCAGATGCCTGCCTAGTGCTACGGCCCTGCGACATAGCCTGGCTACCCTGAGCTGTCCTGCCTTGCTGCCTCTGAGATCCTGGTGTCTGGCTACCACGGCCACGACCACCATCTTTGCCTGCACGCCCTAACGTATTCCAATTTCCATACTGGTAAGAACCCACTGGTCCTGATCCCGCATGCAGAGTCTGCACAGAACCCCTCACACTAGACACTGGTAGAAACGCCCTGCAAAAGCACTGCAGATGACCCATCTTGCTGCAAGCTCGGCACTCGACTGGGTCTCGTGGGCACTGCGGCCTCTTGTGCCACTTTCTACCACACTGGTAGCACCTGATCGGACCACCTGTAGAAGCTGCCTGGCTGGTACTACCGCCCTAATAGCATTTCATATATCTCTTCCTCTTTCCAGCAGAAATAGTACTAGTAACTGGTGCCAAACCGCCCTGGCCCACACCACTAGATTGTCGCAGGTTCCTCTCTATAATCAACACCTGGTTCACAATCGCGTGTACAATAGGTAACCTGAAAACATTCACAAGCACTTAGATTTCATACCGAATACCATCCTCATAACGTCTGGCTCTCAGCGTCTCATCACCCACCAGCACGGGTGCAAAGCGCTGAAGCTCTGTAAAACGGGAAGAATAGACCATCACCGACATAGCGCCTTTCTATAGATTCATGAACTCTCGAGCACTATCTGCCCTCAGCATCTTGGGAAATAAGAAGTCATAGAATACTGACTAAAAATCTTCCCACGCCATGTCCATGGGATTCTCTGACTGGGTGGTAACATCCCACCACCTCTTGGCGGAATCGTGCAGTATGTAAGTCGCGAGCGTGACCCTCCACCCTGGAGGCATCTCAAGATGCTCAAAAATAGTCTGCATTGATCCTAGCCAAGACTCTACAACATGTGGTCCGCCATCCCCTGAGAACGTAGGCGGATGCTGCTGCTGAAAGATACGCGTCATCTTGGCCATAGATGTGGCAGCCTACGGTGCTCTATAAAAGGACTTCATGAACCACAATAATCCTTCACGGAACTGCGCCTCTGAGCCCGTGTCTGGCATAACAGCTGTTGCCACATCTGGCTCTACTGGTGGATCAAATGGTAGCCCATGGCCCACCATCTCCGGAGTACAATCGCCACCGCTCTCCTGGAGATCAACTCGCGGTCATCTAGGTGGCATGACTCTACAAGGTCAAAAGCACGCCTCAGAATCAAGATTATTAAGAATGAAAGCGAAGGAACCACAAAGGGAACAAGAGGAAGAAAGTATTCAAAATAGTCAAAACAAGACTACACGGCGTGTACAATGACTACACGGCGTGTACAATGACTACACAGCGTGTACTTGACTTCCCTTACCCTGCCTGGGTCCTTCCACACGTCTATGCCACACGGCTTACATTCAACAATACTACATGGTGTGTATAATACTTACACGGCGTGTTCGGTATTATTTTCAAACTACCTGTGTCGTCTGTGACACGGCCAACTACTCGGCTTTACTCTACATGGTGTGTTACACACGCACACGGCGTGCACACTATCCCGTTTCCCAGCCACACGGCTAACTCCACACAGTCTGTCCTCAGACAAGACTACAAGGCGTGTCCCAAAGGTACACGGCATGTTCTGGGAGAGGTGACACCGTCCCGTGTTGTTAGTTACATGGCCGAGTCCCCAGGTCACACTACACGGCGTGTCCATAACTGACATGGCGTGTTCTGTCATGGAGTTCACCGACCCGTGTTGTTAGTTACACGGTCGGACTCCGGGTCAACACTACACGGCATTTACAAAAACTACACGGCGGGTTTTACTCATTCCCTTCCCTACCCCGTATCACCGCCCACACGGTTTGTGACACGGGAAGAGACTATATGACGTATACTCATGGTACACGGCGTGTACTTAGAAAGTTCATTTTTCTTCCCGAACAGAAGAACATACACGGCGTGTATACTGGGTTTCTGGACAGTATGCCTCAGAAACTTCTCTGGAACCCAGAAAATACTGAAAAACAACACCTATGTGTCAAATTCCGACCTGTGGGGGCCTATACACCCCACGAACCAAATTTTGACAACTTATTTGTGTTATAACCAAAAACAGTCAATGATCTACCAAATTCCGTTCAATGGGGGCACATACTCCCCAAAAATCGAAGTTTGGAATCCATTTTATATACAAGTTCAATCAAAAACACCATATCACAAGGTAGGTATTTATCAAGCAGCTATCACAACAACATGCTTTTCTAGCACAACAACTATCACAACAACATGGGAATTTCTAATGCACCTACATGGCATGTAAACTATGCCTGGAATGTGATATCTAGCATGGGACTATATGATGCATGAGACGGCATACCCTCATCTCATCGGGTTGAAACTAAATAGAACCCAAAAATATAATATAAACAGCACAATCCACGTGCGTCACCCAATGTTGAAAACATATCAACCCTAAAATTGCAAATCAAATAATGCAAAATACGAGGTAGATTGGATTTTCCCTGTACATGGGTTAGCTACGCCTGGGCACAACTTATTACTAACTACCGTTCTTTCCTATCCCTGACTACGGCTCCAAATAGTAAGTCAAATAAAAGAAACGCCCTCTGATACCACTTTTTAACGTCCCGGACCCGGGTGCCATGCAATGGGTGCCCTGAGCCCGGTTCTCCACGTGACCTCTAGAGCATTTCCCCAAATGACATAGGCTGCCGACTAGCAGCGAGGGCCCAGTTCTGATAGTGGGAAAACTATGCACTCATTTGTCAAAGTGTAACGCAACGGAATACCAAAAAAAACATACAACAAAAACGGAAGCAGTAAACATACACAACTGAAATAACTACAACATTGGATATAACAAACAATATATAAGTGATGATTCTACATTCTTCATGTTCTATGAAAACATCCAGAACATGTGATACATCAATACAGTACAACAGAAACAGAGTACAGGAAAGCCTGAAAAACAGCTAGCAGAGGCATCCCGAGACTAGGCTCGGTCCCAGGACCTCCTACTACTCCGCAACAGTCAAGTACCTGTATAGGGACTATTGACCCTATCTACACCTGCAGCAACATAATCTGTTTGGGCTGAATATCATGACCCAAATAGGGTGTGAGAAATATATCTCAGTAGGCACCCACCAAAGGCCCATGCTCAACTGTGTGTAAAACATGCAAGAAGTGTGCAGTAGTAAAATGAAATAACTAAGCATTACTCAAAAGTAACTAACTTAACAATTAAATTTCCATTTTATTATTCATTTAATTTCTTTAATTTAGTACCATTTTTGTGATCAACAGCACCAAGCCCTCTGGCCAACCAGTACCGTGCCCTCAGGCTAAAATAGTAACCATGCCCTTAGGCCATACATAATCCAACCCGGAGGCATTGCCCTCAGGCGTAACAGAAATTCTCGCCCTCAGGCATATGAAGTGTTGCCTTCAGGAACAGAAGTCAAGCCCTCAGGCACGAAAGGTTGCCCTCAGGTGGAATAACAACAGCCCTCGGGCTAAAACAGTCACGCCCTCAGGCCAATCACAACAACGCACTCTGGCTAACAGGTAACCGATCAATTCCCAACATATAAAAATGCAGTAAAAAAGCAATTCCTCTCAAGGAAATTCTACAGTTACTACATTTAAGGCATACCCTCAGGTATCCTAGCCAAACGACTAAACAGAGGAACACAACCCTTGGGATGGTCCTGGATCCAAGCAACGATCCCAAACAACATTTTTAAAACTTTATTTAATTACATATACTATTATAGGTAGATAAATTAGCCACGGCCTCAGCCTCACGACACCCCAATATGGGTTTGTAGCTCAAAAACGCACAAAAACGCACGACTGTTGAAAAATAACAACATGCCACAAACCTTATACGCCAACGAACGTTATACCCAAACTCCGACTCTTGAAACGCCCAAGAACGACATAAATCTGACAAAGAACAAAGCCCATTCAAACATAAATAACTTACATTGGGAGAATAATTTGTAAGAACGGTACCAGGAGAAGGAAGAGGTTACCCGTGCGGTTCCAACAAAATCGTCCGAAGCAGAATCAGATTCCAGACGAACGCCCGATGGATCTTCAAAGATCTGGCCTCCTCCTTTGGCTCCAAAATGGCTCAAGTGCCTCCTCTGCCAAATGAAGAGGCTACTTCCTATTTTACGCCTAAAAAACAATGTACACGGCGTGTACTTCTGAGTACACGACATGTACTTCTTTCATTTAACTATTCACTAGGTGGCACCGCCACACTATTCATCAGTCGACATGATTACACGACATGTACTCTCGAGTACACGACGTGTACTGTCAACCAGATGGCGGCGACGCCACCACCTTACTATTTTAGCCTGCCGACTAACTTCACGGCATGTAAGGTACCACTACACGGCGTGTAGTCAGTTTCTACACCCTTCTTCACCGTCATGGCTACACACCTCGTGTAATCATCCCAACACGACCAAAAGTACATGGTGTGTGGATAAAGTACACGGCGTGTAGTTCCAAAATTTAGGATTTTCCCCCATTTTCCATATTTTCTCTAAAACACTTAAGGAAAAGGAAAAAAAGAAGCCTGTACCTATAAAACAAGAACCGAGATCTTACATACATCATCAATCTTACGTTCCGAGGATGCATAAAGTTCATCCTAACCTTACATTTGTTATCGAAGAATTTAATGATGATATTTTTATTCAATGGACAATATGATGAATTTTAGGTGGATTTTAAGTCATATTTAAAGAAAATTTTAAAGTACGATTTTGACTAATTCAAAACCATTTCATCAATGATTTGATAATCTAATTAAAAGGAGATTTTTATGCTGAGTCTTCAGGGATGTTAGGACAACTCTGTAAATTCAAATGATTGAATATCGTGAGTAAAAAGGTGACTTTTGTGGAATTAAATTTGCAGGAAATGTTATTATCATTATTTTATTTATATGGGCTTTTTAAAAACTACATAGAAATTTTTTTGATAGTCTGTGATCTTTTGATTGTTCTGTAGAAAGGAAAAATAGAGACTTTCCAAACATACAGATCGACTGGTTCATAAAGACATCAAAGCTCTGTTTGGTAAAAAGGATGGACCACGATAGAAGATTTTGTTGTTCTACAACGAAGATCTACTGTGAATTTTCTACTACTGAAGTTGTGAATTGTATTTCTATATCTACAGAAATGGGATCAACTAAGAACATCTCTTATGTGAAAAATTTTATTTTCGAAGGCGATGATCCATCTAATGTCAATTTCATACTCTTGCAATTGTGAAGAACATCTGTAAAGTATTTTCAGAATACGAAAATCTTTCTTTTCTATTCTTGAGTGACCATCTTCTCGTACTAAGCTGAGTAGGTTCGTGTTTGATCCAGAAGGCATTTTTTTTACTTTAGATTGTAAAGGTGTCAACTGCATGTACTCAGTTGTCAACTTCTCTGTTGAAACGAGGACTAGATAGTGAAAATCACAAAGCTCGTGGATTAGAGCTTTGGTGGAGTGGACTAGGGGCCTTCTGTTCCCCTAAACAATATACATCTTGTTTTTATTCTATTTAAATTTCCACTGCATCATTTATTCTAATTAATGTTATATGGTAGAACACAATCTCGTAAGTATTTTATTAAAAGACACAATTCACCCCCCCCTCTAGTGTATATTTGGTGTAATCTGATCCAACAAACTCAACCTCCACAATGTGTTGGTCATGTAGTGGTAACTTTATTCTTATGATAATCATCTTTTGTAAATATTTTTCTTAATGATGATATTTGAGGATCTAAAAAACTGCAATCCTTAGCATATTTGTCCCATACTACTTTTCATGATCTATAAATATTATTTCATAGAATGTTTCTATCTCTTGTTTTTATTCATATGATTTAAAACCACATATATCATTTTTCATATGTTTGGCTCAAACATTCATAGAAGTAACATTCCTAAAATTCTATTACAATTCTTATTGGAAATATCCTCTCCATATTCAAGTTCCCTTCTCCATAAAGAAGACTCGTTGATATAGAAAATTTGAATCCCTATAAAAAAATCATTGGATTTTAGAAATAGAAAGTCAAATTTTTTAGAGTTCTTATATCTGATTATATTGCACGTGCCCTTAGGTGGCCTTGAATAAGTTGTCTACATAACAATCCTATCAACCAAAAGATGCTACTATTTGACTATGCTACTTATGCCATTGTTGGCCCTGCATAATTCAGCCCCCATAATGGGTTTGTCAAGTAGTGGCAACTTAATTCATTGAAATTACTTCCTCTAATGCCATTTAGCTCTATTCCCATGTCATTCCTCAGATTCAAAATTTCTCAAGTCACATTTTACAAATTTCCCCTTCAATACTTGAATATTTTATTATGTTTCCAAAAAAATTATCAAGCACTGATTCAATATCATTCATTCTCTCAACGTTTTATGACCTTAGACCCTTGATTTCCCTGTCGTTACCTCATAGCCGGATCCTCATTCCTTTTCAGATACAACTCCATGGGGGGACTTTTGTTAACACTCCTTGCCCTAACAGAGTCCAATGATTCCAAAGGGAATACCATAAGCACTAAAAGGGTCACCGATTGGAAGAACATCATAATAATCGATAAAGTCATGGACCAAGATCCGATGTACAGTGAGGAGGGCGAGTCACTTGCGTTCTACACTAGTCACATGCACGCCACCTATGGGTCGCGCAGCTTACTTGCACACCACATTTGAATTTTCTCCCAAGGTTCATGGTGGTCTATTAATCACCCATGTGGGCCCCCATTTTGAAGACGGATTTTCCAGAAGTCAAATTCAAGCTCTAGTCTCCCATTTATTCAACTAAACTCTTCCAAAAGCTTCTAAGGTATCTTTTTACATAGATTGGAAGAATTTAAGGAGAAGAAGACAACCTATGTGTTTCTAATTTGTCATCACTTGCACACCTAAGTGTCTAGAACCAAATAAATGTAGAAACAAGTTTTCTCCCCCTATCCATTTAATGAAACTTGTGTTCCACCCTTTTGAAACATCTCATGATGCTACTAAAGGCTTGAGTTATGTTTCATCCAAGTATTACTCTATAGATTATACGTCGGCCATGTGAACCCATGCCACCATAGTACACATGTGAAACCACGACATTCACGCCAAATGACTTGTGTGACCAACACTTGTTCACCAACTTCATTTTTTTCCTCTCTCTAGTTCAACTCTGATCATCATGATATTAGACCTCGAACCCCTAATCAAATAAATTTATGGCATGGTTCCTTTGTTGGATTCCATATTGGAAATGGATTCTCTGAGAACCTCTACCAAAACCCAATTACATACAAGATTTATGTCACTATGGTTAGAGGTTTCCTCCATATATCCTCATACTTTAAGATTAGAAGAACTTTTGATTTGGGCCTCCTTCTCAGGTGTAATCCCCAGTCAGATGTTCCCTTAGTTTGGGCTTTATTTTTAGGAGTAATCCACAGTACTAATTTCCCTTAACCTGGGCCTCCTTCTAAGGAGTATTCCGTAGTCATATGTCCCCTTAACATGGGCCTCCATTTCAGGAGTAATTCCCAGTAATAATTTCCTTTATCATTGATTCTCTTTATCTGGAGTAACCCCCATGTTATAATCCCCATTTAATATTCACGAATCCTCCTCAGGTGTAATCCCCAATCATAATTTATTTTTATTTGGACCTCCTTATTAGGAATAAGCCCCAAGTATAAGTCCATTTTAATTTGCGCTTATTTCTAATGAGTATGCCCTGGGTTAAAACTCTAAATCTCTATAAAGTACAAATAACTATATGGACCCCTTTCCTAGGATTCATTCATAAAGTATGTCTAGATCATCATCTACATGGACAGTCATAAATATGTAATCCCCACATCATTTCTTGTGACTATATTTCTCTTAGTAAAATCTCGAGGTTTACAGATACCTCTTGTTCCTCACAAAGAGCATGACTCAAATGAGCTTAGAGGGTAAATTTAATCAAACATCTCTCTTTGGTCCACTAATCATGCATAAAACTCACATTTTTTTCAACTGAAATACATGAGCATTGATTTCTTCCTTAAATGTATAATACGTAGGAATCCTTTCTAATGATTAATCCCATTATTAAATAATTATTTGTTGTACCATTTGACATTAAACTATATCCTTCTTATTGAACTATGTGGGTTCTGATTCCCTTTTTTAACGAGGATATTTATGTATCCCATCTGTGGGTACGATCCCAAAACTAAAATAATCCATTTAATTCTGAATGACAAAAAAATTCCAGCGCCACACTGAGTGGCTTTAAAACAGTTGTGGTCATCATAATGACCAAGAGATTTATATATAATGTATTTATGGATACAATTGAATAATAATATCTAATACATATGGATGATTCTTCATCGATAAAGAACCTAAAATACATATATAATATTATATAATGGAAAAAATCATTTTCATGCGTGGTGAATTAATAAAGATTCTTGAACATAACTTAAATCTATAAGAGAGTCTTGGAGAAGGGAATAATTCCCCCCAATAAGGTGTGATGAACCTAACATCCCATCCTCTCAAACAATGAAAATTATTAAGCCTCATTGATCCAAAACTAATGAGCACCTACTTCGGAAAGTAGGTCCAAATGGATATAGAATCATTTGGTGTTTTTAGTTCTATGAATAAACCGGATAGAATCCTATTGGAATTTTTTATCCGTAAAAGAACAAGGTCATCATCATTTCTCGAATAAATATGAATGATTGTGTATTTTTATTGGCTATGGATATGATGAGTTTGGGTATAGGTTCAATTATCCTATTTGGATGAAACTTTTCAGAATCTGTGATGCAGTGATTCTGGAAGATCAAACTATTTTAGATATTGATAACAGAGAAAAATATGCTTTTCCAACTTCTGATGGTTTTGTCAGTATTGAGCCAGGTGCTGATTCACATTTACCACATATTGTTGATTCTAATGATCATTTTAATGTTCATAATGATGCTCAAGGTTAATAGGATGTATTTTATGTTTTCGATAGACCTTTAGTTTCTGATCATACAGTTCCAGGGGATCTTAAGGAACTAGCAGTTTCACTCTAGAGGTGATCATGGCATTTCAATACTTCTACTCAATATTCAAATAATGTGTATGTGATCTATGTTGAATGGGGAGAACCATAATCATTTGATGCAGCAAGGGTGAGTGAACAGAAAGACATATGGGTTGTGGAAATGGATGACGATATGACATCATTTCCCGAAAACCACACTTTTGAGCTGGTGAAGTTACTGAAAGGGAAGATAGCATTGCAAAATTGATGGATTCATCGGATTGAAAATAAAGATTCTAGTTCCCTTCCACCATAAAATGAAAGGTTACTTGTCAGAGGCTTCCTTTATAAGAAAGGTATTTATTTTGATGATATTTTCATCATGTTTACAAAATTTCATCTATTCGGGTTTTTCTTGGTTTGGATACTAGTTTGGATCTAATGATTGAGTAGATGTATGTGAAGATTGATTTCCTCAATTTTGATTTAGAGGAGGAGATTTATATGGAGAAACCGGATGGTTTAATTGAAATAGGTAATGAAAATAACATCTATAGGTCGAAGAATAGATTATACGGTTTGATGCAAGATCTGAGGTATTGGTTTAGAAATTTAGAATCTAGCATTTCTCAACCGGGTTTTAGGAAGACATATTATGATAATTATGTTTTTTTATAGATTTACTGGTGGTGGTTTCATAATATTGTAGGTTTATGTTGATGATATTATAATTTTTTTCCATGATACATCAATAATCTACTGATTAAAGAAAGATCATTGTCAGTCTTTTTCGATGAATGTCTTGGGGCCAGCATGACAGATTCATGGCATGATGATCTCCGTAGATAGTAAGTCTAGCAAGTTTTGGTTATATTAGGAGAGATACAATGAAATGATTCATCAAATATTTTATATGGATAGAGAAAAAATGGTTAGTACTCCTGTTGATGTACATTTTAAACTCAGTACCAGTCAGTCAACTTCTACTGATGAAGAGAGAGAGGAGAGGAAAAACATACATTATTCATCTGATGTTGGCTCTTTGATTCCTGCAATGGTATGTACTAGAACTGATACAACTCATGAAGATGGTGTAGTCAGTAGTTTTCTATCATATCAAGGTAGAGATAATTGGAGAGAAGTGAAGTACATTTTTCGTTAACTTCGTGGTATTTCTGATCTGAGATTGTGTTTTGGAAAATGGGAACCTACGCTTTGTAGCATTATAGATTCAGATATGGTAGGAGAGATCGATTTGAGGAAGTATACTTCAGGCTACTTGATCACTTTTGTACGAGGAGATGAATCTTGGCAATACAGATTATAGAGATGTGTTTCTTTATCTACCATAGAGTTAGAGTTTAATGATGTTACTGAGGAATGCAAATAATTTTTGTGGATGAAGACTTTTATTTGACAGCTCAGTTTAAATCAAGATAGGTATGTTTAACTTTATGATAGTCAGAGTGCTAAATGTCTGGAAAATAATTCCACATTTCATTGTAGGTCAAAAAAAATCAATGTTTGATATCATTGGATCAAGAACATTCTTGATTCAAAAGAGTTAGATCTTGAGAAGCTCAACACTGATGAAAAAGGCTCAGACATGATGACCATGATTTTAACTAGATCAATGTTTGAGACTTGACGACTGATAGCCTGTTAGGAAGTGATCCCCACATGCGTCATAGGGGGAGTTTGATGGGAACCTTCCTTGTTGGCACACTGCGTAATTCCTCCTCATATGGTTCCCGTGCATATTCTTTTTAATGGGGTATTTTTAATTCGGGCCAAGACCACATGAATTAATTCAAGTGGTGACACTTTTTTGACATAGTGACATTATTTGACACTGATTCTTTTTCCTATATAAGGAGGTAGAAGCAAGGAATTTCAATATCACCGAATCCAATAACATTGAGATAAAATTCCATTTGGTGATCACCTTTCATCAACAATCATCTCTCTTGATCTCCTTCTTTTGATCCACACTTTTATTCTTCTGTATTACTTTTGAGATCCCTTTTATTTTTGGAATTTTCTACCATTTACCACTTGATTTTAGTGGAGCCTTTTTTCTGGACTAGGTCCGGTTGAATTTGCCATTAGGGTTTTCAACATAAAACATTTTGGTGTCAACATTATTTTCTACACATTTAATTTTGTAGTACCACATCTTCTTCTATTTGGGGGGGGGAGATTTAATTTCTGCTACACGTTTGATTTGTTTCCCATTGTTGGCACATTCGTCGCTTTCCTTTCTTTCCCAACACATGGAACCACACTATGTAAATACCACCTTTGTAGTACATACCCATGGGTCATTTATTTTTGTAAAAAAGAGATATGGTTGTTGATTATTGGAGTATGAATTTTTATACATTTATTTTTATTTAAAAAATGAATTTTTTTATTCATATTTAAAATTACATGTAAAATTATTAATTAATGTGTTTTTAAATTAAATTGATTTTCAATTTGATCAAAAAAATATTTATGGGAAATAAGATGTTTCAATCAGTGAACTCTCATATATTAATTAAATAATTTTTAAATTAAAAAAATTGTGATAAAATAATATTTCTTGGTAATACTAATTAAATATTCAAAAATGAATAATATTATGATATCAAATATTATTTTTTGTTCGGAAAAGATAATTATACATTAAAAAAATTATGAGTACAATAAATAGGGATTTTTATTAAAAAACATATATTCTCATATTTTGAGAAATATATTGAAAAAATAATTTTTAGTAAATTAACTACACATGATGAAATATTCCATTTGAATATTTTTCATAATTTTACAATACATTCTTATTTTAGGTTGAAAATTTATGATTATATAATTACACGGTATGAATTATGACATAATATAATACCAATGATGTTGTAATAAATAAATGAAATTGAATAATTAAAAATAAAATTGTTTCCTAATTAAAATAAAATTTTAATGTATGTTTATTAATTTTATAAAACTATAATGAATCTTGAAAAAACCAATATAATATATTTATCATCTAAAATCATTAACTTATATAGATGAATGACATAAAAATTTCCATGGGTAATATTTCAAATTGATCAGTTCAAAAAAATTATAAAGCAATAAAATAGTCTCCTAAATGTTGTAAACCAAGTGAATAAACCATTACATATATGATTGATTCTATTATATCATCAGATAGAGTCAAATATTTCGTCTTGAAACTAATAATGACTTCCACACTCTTTTTTTATTAAAATCCATCCATCATCCCACTACTATGCACCAAAAACTCTTGATTAAAAATGTCACATTTTTGTTCTGTATATATATTCTTCCCATGGTTCCACCATGATCATAAGATACTACTCCCTATATTATTGAGGAATCATATTGTATTGAACCATCCATGGTAAAATGGAGAAGCCACCTAAATAAGCCTATTATTTAATATAAATAAATTATTATCAATAACCAGTATTTAGTATAATAAATAAAAAAATAAAAAAAATCCTTTTAAAAATATATATATCAATTACAAGTATAATTAAGTAAAAAATAGGCTAAACTGGAAACTTTGTCTATAACCCATATGACCAATAATCACCTCTATTGAAACACTAACTGAAAGAAGTAGCATTGAGGGAAGCCAACATGCTATGTGATCCTCTTTCCATTATTAATATCCTATAACAAAAAAAAATTAATAAATGAAAAAATTCCAAGGAATTTTTCTATCTAAATTTAATTAATATATCGCAATAGTTATTCATTGTTGGTATAAAATCAATCATGAATCAATCATTTCATTCAAAATGAAATACTTTTTATTCCACTTTTTGAATTTAGATCATGTTTTAAATAATTTTTTATCTAGTTTTGATAACATTATTTCAATGAAATTCATATCTTTTTCATGAGAAAAAATCATTGACAAAAATTATGAGATCAAAAAAAATTACAAATAACCTCGTGTTTGGTCTGTATCATAAGGTACAACTCAATATTGACACTATTTAGAATACACATACCTTACATAAGATCCATCCAATAATGATTCATTCCCATATATGTCACAAAACGTTATATAATACAACTTTCATACCCAAACATATGCTACCCTTGTTTATTTCTTGATGCACCCACGATAACCAATGATAAATTTCCCAATATTAAATTTCAAAACCATGCTCAAAATTTAATAAAACATTTTCTAATATAAGAAACTATAATTTGATGTTTGAAAATCCATTTCAAAATAAAGACAATTAAATTTCAAATAAATCCCCCTTTTATAAAATATTTTCATATCCATGAAATACTATTAAATCATATATCACTTCAATTCAATGATAACCTATGCATTATTTTTTCATGATCTTTGTAATAACCTGAATTTTTAAAAGAAAATAAAAAAACATTTTGGGATAAATATTATGTGTCTTAGGTAAAGAATCAATTTTTAGGGAAATAAAATAAGTAAATGAGGTAAATTATTTTAATAAATGAATAATCCTAGTAAATTAATTAGAATATGATATATAATATTTTCATTGATTAACCCTAATTTGATGCTTGATTCTGACGCTCATAATCCCTCAACAATGATGAAATAAAATAATTGAAATTATTATAATATTCCTAGATAATTTATTCAAGGTAATTTAAAAACTGTAATATAATTCATCACATGGAAATATGAGACCACCATTAGGTATGGGATGTTATTCCCCCCCATACACTGTTTAGTATTTGTATGTGTCTAACGTTTTGAAAACTCTCTCAATATAATAAAATATTTATTAATTTTTTTATATTATTTTTTAAACGTAATATAATATATCATAACTTGTGTATCATGTGAAAATTATGAGACCATAGTGTGGTTCATAATGTATGGTTCCCACAATGCGAGGAATAACTTCTAGGAATGATAGCTTTTTAACAACATCACAAATGTTAAACACTTTTTTATATTTGATTAATAGTTTAATCACATTATTAATTGATAAATAATTAATATCTCTAAAATGGATCATAATATCTAAAATATATAACCACCGCTTTTTCTGAAATTGGGGTTTTACATTATGAATGCTGTAATTTTTTGTGGTACAAAATTTTAACAACATCACAAAAACTAAAACTGTTTTTATATTATATTAATTATGCCATAAATTTTTTAATTTTTAACTAATTAATTACACAAAAAAAATGCATCATATGGGAAACAAGAGACTTCCATTAGGTCTAGAATGGGGGTTTACCAATGGTCGGTATAACTTTTATGCGAAACGAGCATTTGGTTTCATTTATTATGTTGTGATAAATATGTAAATTTTTAAAATTTAATTAAAATAATGAAAACAAAATATATTGTTCCCAAAACTCATAATACATTAATGCATAAGTGTATTTTCAATGATTTGGCTATGTAAATTTTTTACATATGAAAAAAAATTAAAATGGATAAATAAAATACTATGATTTTATTGATTTGGTGCTTATTGGATTAAAAAAATATTTAATTTGTTTGTTACAATAATATGGAATGTGTTTCAGATGCCTATAAATACCCAAGTACTTCGCATTTTAATTCCACCAAATTATGAAGGACACTCATTCCATTTTCAGTTAAGTAGTCAAGCATCACATTATTCAATGAATAACGAATAGGTAGAGATCATCAGTTTGGAGTGTGATGCTTCATGTTATTAAAAATATATTATATTTAATTTTTTTAAACCATCTCACATTGATAACTACCCTTATTGTGATTGTATTAACAATCCATCATATGTTTTGGATATATCTCGATGATCAGATGTTAAATACCATTTTTAAATTAGCAATGTTTACTTAATTATATTTTTCACACTTTTTAATCGATAATTAAAAAATAAATATCAAAAGATAATTTTTAAATAGATTCTCAAAAGATGGTTATAGTGAATTTATCCTGAATTCTTTATTATAATTACCTGTGGATGAATTATTTAACTATCAAAAGTTAATTTTTTCTTATTATGATAAAAAATTTAATAAAAAAATATATATATATAGTTTGTGAAATTTAACAAAAGGATAATTTCATGAATTATCAAAAGATATTTTTTTGAAAAAATTTATGAAAATTAAAATATATTATTTATATTAATTTTTTTAAAATAAAAAAAAATTGTTTATTATATTTTTTAATGAACTATTAAATTATTAATTGAAAATAATTATCATTAATTTTAATTTTTTTGTCGCATAAAAAATATACAGGATAATTGTTTATAATAATTTTTCAATTGTCACTATATTACCAAATTATAATTTTTTATATGATAACTATCAGTTGATAATGAATTAATAAAATATAATTAACAAATATAATTATCAATATATAAATTGTATGAAAATAATAAAAATATGATTACAAAGGCTATTTTTGGGAATGATAATCAAAAATAAAAATAATCGGATAATATGAAATAAAATTATCAAAATGTAATTATATTATATAATATATGAGAAATAATCAATAGATAGTAATAAAATTATGAATTAGAAATTATCCAGGAGATTTATTGTATCTTCATTTTGATATTATTTGAAATTGTATTTTGGGTATTTGTTCTAATAAACCATCACAAATGACTACTGTTGATGTGTCAAATTATGTGATTATTAGGCCATGAAGAGGTGTATCAAAACACACTAGGTAGTCTATCCTTTTTTCTGATGATGATGATGATTGTGAGGTCGGATTTCCGATAACGTTTTGGGATTGTTTTCAAATTATTGCTCAAAATATATTATCTAAAGACATGTTTACATGACCTTGCCCGATTATTACAACATATGGTCATGTGTAAATCCCAAGAACCCCTATATTACACATGATACAATGATAACTTGTATCTAGATATTCATTTATATTTTTTAAAAACATATATTGTGTGTGCTTTTTTACATATGGTGATATGTTATTCATTCTCATATATATTTTCATGTTATGTATTCCATGTGGTTTCTTTCATGGATACTATGACATGTAAACCATGGATAGAAATTTTAGCATATTGGTGGAACACACATCACAAGTGATAATTATGATGATGGGATGAAGCACAATATAAGAAATCAATGATTCCTTAAGGATAAATTGTGATGACCTCAATGAAAATGGGATGATTACTAACTCTTGATACCTAATATGGACTAAATGAAGAGGATATGATGATTATCACATGATCCCTATTAAGTAACATGAAGGAAAAACCGATGCTCCCTATCTCTCAGTCTCGGGCATATGATTCAATGACTATGGTATTTTTATTATATCTCGGTCCCATGAATATCACTCGATGAATAAGGGAATTTGATTTTCTCTCATTCCCTTTCAGATACATAGAAAATAACTTATTCTTTAGAATTTTTATCAAATTACATGATAAAATAATGATGTGTATCATTATTAATTATCCATGTATCTAATAATTGATTCATCTCACAATATTACTGTCCATCTGACAGAGATCCAAATCAGATAAGGTCAAGGGATTATAGAATCCGATTTAGTTCCCAACTACTCAGAATGGAATTTTTTGTTATTTTTGATATGTACAATTATATAATAATATTTCATATTTTACACCATTAGGTGGAGGATGCATTTTTTGTGTTTAACTCAGCCTTTTAATCACACCCAACTCGATCATTTCAATGTTCTTGTAAATTTCATGATGGATCCCATGAAGGGAAATTTCCTTATGGTGGATCAAGTATTAAATGAAATGATTAATCTATTTATTTCTTTAAATTATCTGAATGTTTCCCTTTGGAAATGCTTTCCCACACAGGAGCTTTAGTATTTGTACTAAATGTATTCCATCTTCACATTTCCGCATCATTACTCAGTTTATTTATTATACTTTTTAATATTGTTTAAAGAAACATCGAAATGATATTGGGGGTATTCTCTTTCCAATTATGGAATTATAAAATGGATACTAGTCAATAGGTTATTACATATGGGGTGATTTAAATGAGGTCTCATTGATTTTTGGACATAACATACTAATTCGGGTTGGGATGACACAAAATGGAATCATAGAATCAGAACCCACTATATTTTTATAATATTTTTTGGGTTGGGATACGTTTTATAGGATATAGGAAATTAGGACTCGGGCATGAAATTATCTTAGTGCTTAGACATCACATAAGAGTGGACCTCATAGTTTCCAGAATGTGAGGAATATACGTTCGGTTGTTATTATTGATTCACCTTTGGTGACATAAATGATGGTATATGTCATATAATATTATTCACCTATGTCCATGAATCATGACTATGAATGTAGGTTCACATTCAATATTTGTAACTATTATTTATATATTATATTAGTTTATTAATTAAATTTATTGTCTTTTTCTATCATTTTATGATAATAATTTTTAGTGAATGAATATTTTGCCATAATTTAATATATATATATATATATATGAAATAATTTGTGTAACAATGATTTTGTTATTTTATTAAATATATATTGAATATTACTAAAATCCTTTGAGGAATGAATTTATTGGTTCATGGAGTGGTATTCCATAGGTTTACAACAGAATCCTTTATAAATCTTGTTTTCGCTCATATAATTGATCAATGAAAAATTTTGTGGTTTAGTATACTAATTATTCTTTATCCTAATGAAACAATTTCTTTTCTAATGTTTTCCACTACGCATTAAATTACATATCACCCTTAAATAGGTGATATAAAAAACTGGGAAGATGTATAAAAAGGTTTTTAAATAAAGAGGATTATGTATTACCATGAGTCATGAAGGAGAATGTAGTTGATATTTCTCCCATAATTACAATGTGGTATAAGTAGTATTCTTGTTTCTACTAGATGTATTATACAAATATTATAAAAAATGTATAGGTCTTCCGAAATATGGTGAAATAAGACTTGTTTTTACACTCTATCATAATTCATCATCCAAGAATATTGGAGGCTCTCATGATGCATTAGAATGTGATGTGATGTATTTCTATTTTTTCAGCATAATAGTGACATTGAGGGACTAACATCATAAATAAAGATTTATCTAATTTATGGAGCACAACCTTCTGAAACCCAAATCAGATGGGGCAAGGTTTTTTGAGGGAAATAAATGTACAACAAAATGAGATGGAGAGAAAGGATATTATTAGAACTAGTACTTCATCATGGTGGGGAATCTTTTCTATTCTCCATAATGGAAAATCAGATTTATCGACTATGTGTTGATTACCAGTTCCTGAACTATGTGATGATGAAAACTTGATATCTACATCACATTATCTATTATTTTTTAATATGCCTTGGTTATTTTCAATGATTGATATTTGGTTGGGCTACCACCAGTATACATTGTTGATGTATGAATTTTCAAAGATGATATTTCTGGTTAGATATAGATTGTATGAGTGTTTGTTGATGCCCATCAGGAAATTGAATACACCAGTAGTGTTCATAGTCCTAATGAAATATTTATTTCATCCATATTGGGACAATTTCATCATAGGGTTCATCGATGATATCCTCATATTCTCTCTAAAACTATTGAATCATGATTATAAAAAAGAGTTGGTCCTATCTAATATAGAAAACACATGATTTATGCCATGGTAGTTGAAATTTATCTTTCTGATTAAGGTTGTGAAGTTCCGAAGATATGTTTTTAGGCTAAAATATCAATAATCCCAAATATGGTCAAGGTAGTCATGTCATGGACTAGTAACAAAACATTTGTGAAATAAGGATCTTTTTGGGATTGACAGGATTAAACCCGAGTTTTATGTAAGAAATATCTATAATATCACCATCCATTAAGACATTATCCATCAAATGAGTATTGTTCAGGTGGTCATAATAGTTTGATGTGGCATTACTTTAGGAAAATAAAAGCTTTTTGATACCTCCAGTACTAAAAATCCTTTATCCTATGATTGGATATGCTTTGTACTATGATGCCTCATATGTTGGTATGGGAGTGGTACTAATTCAAATAAAATAGGTAGTTCTCTATGGGGATCTTCATATGCGGCCACATGAAAATAAATATCCCAAAATTACATGGAGCTTGAATTAGTATTCCAAACTCAGCTAATTTTGATACATTATCTATTAAGTGAGAGAATTATCATTTACATGAATCACAATATACATTTCTATATCATCACATAGAAGTTCCCAAATATAATACAGAGGCACCAGGTTATGTATGAATAATTTTTTACTTTGATATGAAATATATACTTGGTATGTGAAATGTCATAGTGGAGTCCTTTTCTATATGAAATAGTTCATTTAGGAACATGGAAAAAGTTTCTCATAGGATCAGTGATGCTTGATGCCAATATTTGATGAAAGGAGTATGGATTCCTCTGAGGGATGTGGATATATATAATTTTATCACATTAAAGTCACATCACTACTTGTGGAATATTTAGAGGATGAATTAATAATTGAACAAATGTGTTCTATAATGAGGGAAAACTATCTAGTGAAGACACAATTACCACTTCGTCAATGGAAAAAATCAATCGACCATGGAAAATTGGATAGTAGTAGTCCCCACATTAATTGGATATAATATGATGAGGTATTATCATACCTACATATTGGTATTACATCATAGTGAGACTAATATGTATCATGAAATCTGGTGATAGTTTTGGTGGCCATGCTGAAGAGATACATTCCATGTTTTGTCTCTTGATGCCTCAGCTATATGAGGTTAAAGACCATGAAATAGAAACAAGGTGTGAATTTGTATCCACACATGATACCAATTTTGTAATGGTAGTACATAAAATTATAAATTGTTTGGGTTTTACTAAGAACCTAAGGGGGATTCAACCTATATGGTTTTTTGTAGATCAGCTAAAGATTTGATCTAACATTTTTACTAATAAGCTAGATTTAGTTAGTGTGGAATCAATAAAGGTTTTATGTATGACTGAACGTCCATCTTCCTTGAGTCCCTTGTGGAATTTTTTACAATATAGATACATTTGTTACATCACACTTAATATTTGAATTGAAAAAATATCAAAGGAATCTTCTCATATTGTGCACGGTCTACCATTCATTGACAAATAGTCATTTTACGATCATTATTAACATATAATAGGATATAATATATTTTTTTGATCTACGCCTTGTATGATCATTTTATGACCACCGTTAAATGTTTGAGGTTTCAAAAAATAATACTATTCATGTTTCTATTTTAATGAATCCTTTTGAGGTTTGTTAAAATTTTTGTGTTTCTCATAGTTGTGTTGGAATTAGTTAGGGAGATTAGTGGTTTTTGTCGATAATATGGTTCATAAGGACACATAGACTGTGCATCTTATTGTGAGGATTTTTATCAAAACCTAATATATATATATATAGATATCATATTCCAACCATAGGTGGACACATTTGGTGATTGAAGTTATAGATCATGTTTTCTTGGGACTGACTCAGACGTTATGGATTATAAGTCAAGAAATTTAAGGAATGATTTCACCACGTTTTGTTTTACCATTTTAGATCACTAATTGGATAAGGGATATAGTATATATTTTTTACCTAAATTCCTGCAATCGAGGTATGCACACCGTATTTCCTGTGTTATTTATTTATAGGTACATACCAGACCCTTCACGCGTTATTGATTGTGAAGACATTGAGATGGAGAACTATTCAACTAATGATGAGCAACTAATAGGGATCATATATTGAAATTTGAATGCATTATGAGAAAATATGTTAGAAATAGTCAACATTCGGTGAAAACATGAGATGATCCATGAAGAGATATGGGAGTGTGAGTATGATGGTTGATATCAATGTCTTGAGATACTCAATAATGACAACTGGAGATACTTCTCAAATAAGGAATGTCGATATATTGGTGGGGGGTTAATATCAAAAATTTCTCATAGATAACAAAAATCCTCTTGGTGATAAATTATATGTGACTTGTGTGGAAAAAATCATTTATTAGTGAAATAATTTAACAATATATGTTAAATAAATTGTCTGAGGGTAAAATAACATGTAACACATTAGTATAGTCGATCAATTATTTTCCGATTTGGAAACTATGTTGGTTTGTGATTTTGAGGCCCATAAAGGCTTGTTGAAAATTAAATAAATTTATTAACTATATAATACTATGTACATGAAGTTTATTAAAAATAATTGTAATAATATAAATGGTTTAATCATATGGGAAATATGACACCACTATTTGGTTAGGGGTGTGATATTTACCCTATGTGGGGCATAATATTTGAATGATATAGTAATTCCTATAGATATATTGTCAAAAAAATATGTTTAATAATTTTTATTATATTATTTTTTGATAATAATTTAATATATCCAAAATGGTGTATTATATGACAAATCAGATACTAACATTAGGTCTGGAAAGTAGCTTTTCTCCAACATAGTGTACAACTTTTAGGTGTGTCAATTGTTTAACAACATCACACATGATAAAAAGCTTTTATATTAAATTAATCATTTCATAATTTTTTTTATTATTAAACAATTAATATCACTCAAAAGGTGAATCATATTAAAAATATAAATACACCATTTGGTCTAGAATGATAATATTACCTAACACAAGGTATAAATGTTATGATTGTTGAGTGTTTAAAAAATTACACATGATAAAATCATTATTATATATAAATGATTTTTTATTTAGTTTTTAAATTATTATATAATAAATATATATCTAATGTTGGGTCATAAGGGGAATTTAATAATATCATTAGGTCCATACTTTGTGGATTACCCTAGGTGGGTATAAATTTCCCTTCAAATGAGTGTTTATATAATTTAAATTTTTGGAGTAATAATTTAAATTTAATACTTTAATTTAAAATGGAAAATACATCAGCTTATTCACATGGCTAAATCTTCATAAAAACATGGGTGGGTTAACAAATAATCATTTAACTATGTATTTAAAGGATTAAAACCCAAAATTTGATTAAATAGGATAATTAAATGACTCCTCCTTAATTGGAATTGTTTAAAATAGTTAAATACATAAGAGTTATTTTTTCGATTACATAAACCCTAAATGTGATTGAGATGCTGATAAATACTCAACTACTGCTCTTTTAATTCAACTAATGATTCTAGGACACTCCATCCATGATCTATGAAGGAGTTGAGAATCGTTTTCTTTGAATCACAGTGTGCAGGAATGGATCTTCTACCTGAGATGTGAAGTTACATGTTCCCCAAATAATTTTAAATTATATTTTATTTGAGTATTTTTTTCTTATATCTATCCCAATGGTTATTGGATTGATTCTCCACATGATTAGTTAGATTTTTCCTGATGAACAAATGCTAAATAATAAATTTGATGATATGAAAAATGTATTCCCAATATAATTTTCATCAATTTTTAATAGAAAATTCAAAATATATAATATGATGATAAATTAATAAATTATCAAAATATTTTAATTGAATGTTTATTAGGAATAATTTTTAAAAATTAATTGTGGAAATATTATTAAGACAATCAAATGATAATTATTTCATTTTATGAATATTTGTTAAAAAAATTATCTATTATTAATTTTGTGAAATGATCTAAAATGATAATTGAACGAATTATCAAAAGATAATATTGTGGAATTATCAAATATAGTTAATAAATTTTTTTGTGTGATAATTTATTGAAATTAAAAAATGATAATTTCTTTAAATGATCATTGAAAAATTATACGATTAATCAAAAATAATTATCTAAAATTATAAAAGTTTAATCAAATAAAAAATTATCAGGTATAATTGATAATAATTATTAATCGATAGTTTCTATATAATAATAGGATAATTTATTAAAAGAAAATTATCAGTGGATAATTTATTTGTAGAGATAATTTCCAAAAAAAATCATAGGAAAAATTGTAATAGAACAATCAAAATAAAATTTTTAAATTTAATTTTGTATATAATAATCAAAAAAAATTCTAATAGGATAATATTTAGTAAAATTATCAAAAGATAATTGTAAATGTTAATATATGAGAAATTATCAATATATAATTATAAAATAGTAATTTTTAAATTATCAAAGAGAGATAATGTATCATTACGTGTAATAATTTTTAGATATAAAATAAATGGAATTGGTTCTATTAAAACATGATAAACGTAGAAAATTGATGTGTCGATGAATTTGATGATTAGTGCATGACATGTTGTTTAGAATGACACGTCATGGTTTATCCATTCCATTGGTGATGATGACTTCAAATATGTATGTTCCTTAATTATTTGTGCTCATGTACATATGATTTCTATTAATATGATCTGTGTCATCATGTTTTGATAACCAGGCTAGATTATGATTTCTTGTGGGCATGTTTATAGTCCTAGAACCCATATGCTACACATAATACAATGACTAAATATATGTTTTTATTCATATTTTTCGTTTGATCACTTGTATTGTATGTGGTGTCTTACTTATGATGATATGTTATGTTATCACATATAACATGTCATGCTTGGTATTCCCATTGGAATAGATCATGGATCCCAATATTGGTGGACCATCGTGACATGTTATCCCATTTAGGGAGGATGCACAAGACCTGTTATAGTGACAGGAAACAACTGATGCATAAGGTAGAAATACAATTATTCCTTAGCAAAACAGAATGATTTAATCAAAATAAATGGTATGATAACTAACACTTGATCACTAGTATACACTTAAGGATGAAGGGATGTTGGATAGCTCTCGGTCCCTAGTATGTCACTCAATGATACAATGATGATGAATAAACCTCATTACCTATTATATTATTCAATAACTAAGGGATGAAGATTAGATCTATGTCCCTACTATGTCACTCGATGAATAAGGGATGCTAATTAGATCTATATCACAAACATATTAATTTATATTATCTTAATGATTATAATTTTTTTTGAGCTATATGATCATATGGTAATGAGTTTCAAGATTCAAAATCATTATGGTTAATCATTGATTCATATGACACACTGATTATCCATTCAACCTAGAGCAGAAGTAGGTATGAGTGAAGGACTATTGCAGTTTTGTTAGCACATGACTGCGTGGTTTTGGATTGTGTGTTATTTTTTAGATATTTTTATGGGATACAATTTTATATTTTATAACTTCTAGTTATGGACACATTGGTGGTGTCTTACTATGTCATGTACTAACAACCTACATTGTTGTATTTATTCTCTTGTAGTTTGCATGAGGGATATAATGAACATAAATGACCTTATTTGGAAAGGTGAGTAGAGGATCATTGATATAATTGGAAATAGAGAATTTCTATAGGGGATTATTTGTTTTTTTATTTACATTATCTGTTTTATTTCCATTGGAAAAGATTTCTACTTACTAATGTTTCAATATTTTTAATACGTAGATTCCATATTAAATTTTCCAAATGCCTACTATAAAATAATATAATTATTTTTATTATTGATTATTGATCATATATAATGATATTTTAGAGTATAGTCTCCCCACTTACAAACTCAGTCCCTCATGGCTAGTCAGAAACTGCTTGTTTACGGGGATATGAGCAAGATATCACATGGAATTCTAGTTTAGACCAGGTGATTTGATTTGGGATGTTGCAGTGAACATGGAATATATTAAATTAACCCATTATAATGATTCATATAACTCAAAAAATTATTGAATAAGATACATTTGAAAATGGTTACTAAAAACCAAGTGAACAACATTTTAATGAAAAGGTATACAAACAAACATAAAAGTGGTGATTGAAAACAATACCTGATAAAACAAATCCATACAGGAAAACATGAAAACTGTTTAATTAAACAAAAAAATGAAAATTAAGAGGGATTATGTAACAAAAAAATCATCCCAACCAAAATGATGATCAATCAATGAATGAAGTGACCTGGAAAGGAAGTTGTCACCAATAATCTCATAGGAATAGTCATTAGGATAAGAGAAAATAAGTGTACAATGAACTACCTAATAAAAAAATCATGGAGAATCATAAAATAATAGAATTTGGATATTATATGGAATGAATTTCCCTAACATGTTTTTCAATCCCAGAAGCCAATGTAAAAAAATCCTTTTCATTAAAAATTTTATTTTCCCATTACACGATTTGACATAATAAAATGGAGTTTAATACACTCCTTTTATGTATATATTTCACATATTCATCCCAAAATACATACCCTATCATATAATCCCATATCCCATCATTGATCACAATGAGAACGAAAATCACTATAGGATTGTAGTGAAAAACTCCCGAAAATCATTAACATTACCATTATATATATCTGATCAATTTCAAGTTCCCCGTCATTTATAAAATCAAAAAATATACAAAAATAAAAGTTTAATTATAAATTAACGGATGGTAATAGGGACATATAACCTTTCCACTATAAAAACATGTATCCCATTGGAATTCCTTAAGATTGTACATTAACATATAGATAAGTCCATTACTACCTCATCAAAAACCCCTACTACATCGACTCATGGATATCATGTCCACACTAAAAAAACACCCAGATTAGTGGCTCATTTTTCAATTAACATCGATATATAAGAGATCCATAATATGAAATAGCTACACAACCTAAATGTTTTCCAGAACAAGATCAATTTTCTCCCATATAATCACATTAAACATATATGTATAATCCATATCATCTAGGAAACATGAATCACATAATAATTATTTTTAAGGATAGATAATATATAAAATTAATTTGATACCCTCTATATTAATCTAATTATCTCAAAGGATCCTGGGAACAATTCCACTAATATACCATACATACCCATCCAATGATATCCGATGTGATGTGAAACTCTTAAAATGACCATATGATATATTCGAACACTCCTGGATAATGATAATGTTCTACATTAGATTTATTAATATATTTTGAAGTGATTAATATATTCTGGATCAATTTGATGATTTCTATCATTTCATAATCATCATTCAGAATAATCAAGGACCTCTCTAACAACAATTCCAATCACAAGAGATATATCCGTGGAATTCCAAATGAAGCCTTAGAGGGAACCATATTTATCAATGATTTATAACTAGTGTAATTAGAATAATCAACAAAATACAATTTTTTTTTCTAAAGGTCATCTAAAATCATGAAAACTAGACCAGATCATATCCAATAGTTCATAGGTATATCTACCTATATGTCCGTTAATCTGGGAATGATTAGAAATTCAGAATTGATTTCGGTAACCCATCACATCTATAAAACCATTCCATAATGTGGACCTAACCTACATGTTCGTTATTGAAAATACCAGAGGTAAACCCTTGAAGCATCACTATATAATGAACCTATAACTCCACATTATGATACACATTTTTTCCTCTTATATAAGTTGGAAATTTACTAATATCTTGTTCTGATCAATGAACATGAAAATGACATCCTCACCCATTTGAGTTCATGGAAACACAATGATGAAACTCATTGAAATATATTCTCAAATCCTCAGAGTAATTCATGATTTCTATAAAAACCCCTCAAGTATCTGCTATTCCACCTTTGTAACCTAAAAATGGAGACAACATAAAACAAAAACTAAAATCGACCATCTCATCACCCAAGAACAATAATTAAACCTGATATCATGATACATACTAGTAGTAGATAGGTACACAGAACATTAAAAAAAATTCCACTGTCCATCAAATCATACATTATAGAAAATGGGAAAAACAATCTACTATGGAAGCCCAAATATACACTATGAGATAGATATTAAAAACCATGAAGTACCCACATTAAAGGACTTCACTACTGCATTGGAACAATATGTCGGTCAAATACCTAAGAAGAAATCCCTCAAAAAATGAAGAGTTCTATTTTAATTAATGTGAATAAACATGTCAACCAACCTCTTAGACATCGAATATTCTCTCATCAAAAAACTAAATAAATACAAATTATTTCCTCATTCCATCATCGATAGTGTGGGTAAAATTTTTAAATGCTTTAGTGATCACAGTCCTATCCACATGGGAAAAATTAGTATTAAATTAAAAATATCAATGATAATATAAATAGTGGATTTATCAAAAAAAAATCCATATGATTAAAAATATAAATCAGACTATTATGATCAGAATATATATTAATTAACTCCCCAAAGAGATATTTGTTCTCTATATTGTGTGCATTCATAATCATTGCCATCTCAAGAGCATGGTAAGGTTCTTTATATATAATAAATTTTTTCAATTTATATGTATTATAAAATTATTTTTATTATACAGAATTTTTGAACATGTACAATGAATTTCATGACTTAATTTGTGGTATGGTCATCTCACAATCTCTTTCCATGAGATTTATTCCATTTTCACCAATATATTGTTTTTATGTGGTTATTATAATTACCTATAACATGTTATATAATTTATTTACATTATATAATTATATTCATTGCGTTAATTGATGTTTTTATTCCATGGGGATCATGATTCTAATAATGTTTCATTGGAAATGTGTTATCTCTTATCACATTCATGTTTGGGATACTTATGCCTTATTCAATAGTAAATCCATATTTCCAATTTATAGGAATCCAAAATGTATTTCAATATCCAATTTATTTCCTTTTATTCTAGGGTTTATGGTTAAAATGTAACCAAATCATTAATGTATTTGGTATCAATTTTATTTCATTGAGATACATTACATGATATGCACTAATTTATCCATCTTTGGTGAATATACATCCCACTAAATTATTATATCAAGAATATAATTATTTTAATAATATATTAACCTCTATTAAATTTTATTACATCATGTGGATTTTTATTCTATGATACCAAATTAGTAATAATATATTGCAGCAGTTTCATCATTTATCAGGATAGATTTTATTGTGCATTTATTGATGAAATCATATGATAAATCTATCAAGAAAATCCTGAACTTTCTTATAGTCTGGTTATCCATGATTTGATCATGGTTCATTAACATTTTTCCCTATGTTTTAAATTTAATAATTATGAAAATGTTTTTATTGACATCTTTTTTTAATAAAAATACTACTTTATTTATCCATTCAATTATGATGCTATTTTCATTCAAAACAATTTTATCAAAAATAGGCTTACAAATTGTTTTAATATATTTCCATCAATATAAATGAAAATTTTCACCCTCGTTTTACGTTTTTTCAAAATTGTTTTTAAAGGAATATTATTATGGTATTCAGAATATATTACTTTTCTAAACTATTATTGTGATAATAGAATGTTCAACTTGTATGGACATACCATCTATCATGACCATAATTTACACGAATATTCTATTACATATTTAACAGGTTTTTAAATAATTATTTTATTAATATTCTAGTAATTTTTTGAATGTAAATTTTTGTTAAATGAATTTATTTTTCAATAAAATATTATGTTTAAAATGAGATTTAAATGATGTTCAAAGAATCCTTTATTTATTTTCAAAAAGTTAATATCATGACCCTTCCTAGGGCGTCTCAAGATGTGACTCCCCAAACTCGCCTCCCATAGGCTAGGGGTTGGTGACAAGCACTTAGTAGGAATATCAGTATCATTATGGGAAATGGATATGTACATGTATGAATTCACACACATATCCAAATCAAAAGAATAATAAAATATATACAACCTCTATGAAAAACATTGAATTAATAATTCTATATCCCAACAAACATAGAATGATTGGAATGTAACATGATGTGAAACTGGGCCTAACCACAAGTCCAACCCATAAACAATGGTATTGGTACAACTTTTTGTAGCCATAGGAACACCTCGGCTAGACTAATCACACAAATCATTGTCTGGTCCGGGTCCACCGAGCACTTCGTCAAAAGTTATCTTGTCTACATAATATAAAAAATATATGGTACAATCATATTTAGGGGAGGGTATTGCATAAAATTATAGGAAATATTGAATCCTCAAATAAAAAAATTTATGAAAGTATAATATGGTCTATATAGTATATATTTATAGAACATATAACAATGATATCAAGATATACTCCATACATGACATGTAGTCTAGTGGTAAGTCAAAAATAATATATAAATACATGAGGAATTTAGTTTGAAGATATAACAAGGAAATCATCTGGGAGAATGGAATCTTAGGTCTGGAAGCACTATTGACATCAATCTGAGAAGTAATCTATGATGAAAATGGTCCTGAGAGAGATACACATATGAATCTAACGAGAGATATATGATATAATAGATTAGGATCCCAGTCAAATCTATGGGGTGATACAAACAACTCTATCTCGATTAACCATCTATATAAGGAATCAATGTAATTTAGGATTGGTCGCATCAATACCATTGACAATATCTTGGGTATGAAGATTAATATAGAACCCACATTAGGAATATCAAGTGATTCCAACAACTCTTTCTAGGAGGTCTATCTAAAGGGATCATTCTTCTATGAGTAGGAATGAATACCTTCCTAAATTAATGTAAGAGATAAAGTAAACAAAACCTAATGAATCATGTCCATGCTATGGTTTAAAATATATTCAATACATGTAAAAGGGGGTGCACTATGTATAGTAGGCTCACACACCGTGATCCTTGACGCATGTTATAACTCGTGTACAATACCACATGTCATTAAAGGTTTTCATGTAAAATATGGGTACATGGAATATATAAGGAGTCACATGATGTGTCTATATTTTAGGGTCCACTCATGTTCTCTATCCATGTTCTAGTACATCTTTTCAACACATGTGTGTCTAACCGTGTACCAATACACATGGTAGTCCATGTACAAGGTCTAATAAATGTGTAGTGGGGTAGTTCCAACCATGTAGGAAACCATTTAATTCTCTACATACCCTTTTACGTCCCATGTAGATGTTGAGTTATCCAAGAGAGACCCCATGTTGTGTAGGAATATCAACAAGCCATGTAATATTTATCGAATACCCCAAACCCTACCAACAATCCATGCATCCCCATACACCATATAATACTGGATTACATGTAGTGTAGTGTGGTATTCTCCATACTACTACGTTCACACTGTAGTAATATCCTTCATTTCAACGACCTCAATTCTAGTCAGTCCTATCCAATAAATTGATTATCCATCCTCATTCTATTTCACCGTCACTCAAACAATGTATTTTGTCTTCCAATCTAGTCGTAAAACTGATTAAAATGGTCATTCATCCATCCACCGAATCATTCCAATTAAGAAAGATTCAGATATCCACCCCACTCTTATTCTCTCAGAATCTCTCTTTAACCCTACATGATGTTATGAAGATCCCATATCTGGGATATTAGATCATTGTGACACAAATCATACATTCAATAACAGATTAGTAATGATATATTGAGTCATTTTCAATGTGAATAACTCCCACTACGAATTATGACTAAGTGGAGAAAAGAATTAATATTACATGATGGAAGTAACATGATTAATCATTGTGTCAATTAAGTCTCATTTATGTCAGATGATCAATCAAATTAGTCATCAAATAATCACAAGATCAAACTCTAAAAAATCCCCTCGAAATAAAACCCATACGGAAAATTTACTAGTATACCATGGATCATATTGTTCTTTGGATGATCCAAATTATTCATTGAATAAATGAACATAGATGGAAATAAAAATTAATACATTATAAATATTATTTTGATCGCTTGTATAAGAAGATCGTTTATTCTGTTTCCATAATATGAAATATATATTATGAATGGAATTTGTCAATCATCAATCCTTATTCTGTTACATTTATCATTAGATTTTCCTCTAAAGATCTCAATAGTGATTCTCAGGAATTCTTAGTGATGTGTCACTAACCCTTTTATTTTTTCAAAAGTATATTTTTAATTTATGTAATTATATCAAATAAATAGTATTAAATTTAAATTTTTTGACAATGATCACATCCTTTCCGAGCTTTTTCATAAAAGAGCCACACCAACTATAGTTTTGTCTCTAGTAAGGAAATATCCAAATTATGAACTCAATAGTTTCCTCACACATCCATTTGGATTCACCTTTCATGAGTTAATAGTATATATAAATATAATTAAATTATTTATTTATTTATTTTATGGTTACATAAATTTTTACTTTTTCTATAGATGACATTTATGGAAAAAATTTAGGTCACAACTAGTATAAATTCAATAAAATTAGCAAAATGGTTACCTCATATTTCTGATCATGGATCCTTTTAATAGTTACTTATATAATTTAGAAAAAACATGCATGCATCCTATTAAAATTATAATATTTTTCATGAAATAATTCCGTGAACACCAGAATCAGAATCACAAATAATCTCACTAGTTGGTCTCAAAATAAAAATATATAATATATAAATATAATATATACAAAAAATGGGAAATTAAATTCCCCGATACATTGAGATTTACATCCATGACATTTTAAAACAAATGTTACGAAAAAGATGTGGGTAATGAGAATGAATCTGAGCCTCCACCTCCATTTTTCACTCATAGAGATTTCCCAACAACTACCAGACACACACCTAAGGATTCTATTTCCCATGATGGATACTCTATTTCAGATCCTCGATCTCTACTAGGTACTCACAAATAAGTTTCACTACCGTCAATTTCCATCTCTCATCAATAGAAGATGTGTTATGTGTCATTCACATACCTTCTCAACTATGACACATTGAATACATAATGTTCCTGATATAACTATGTTATTTGAGTTATATGGTACACTACCACAATAAATCTTCACAGAATCCAAAAATTGATGATAAACCTCAAAGATAACATGCCACTCAACCGAATATATGTATTCACAAATGGAGGTTAGAGGATAAGGAAAATAATTTCTCCCTCCAAAAGCTATAAAGGCATTTATATCCTATTAGTATATGAATTATGATAGATCTATTTATTATTTATATTAATTTTTTTTTATTTTCACCTTTTCTATAGTATATCTCACTATCTACTTACACATAAATTCCATCTCTTCCATGTATGTTCATTAATGTGGCCACCTGCAGGTTTATCTATACAGTGGTTCGAATGGTTCTATACCAATTATGGAATGTTTGAAATTTTTTATGAGAAATACACTTGTTGTAAGAAGTCATGGAAACTATGACTATAGTCCAACACAAAAGATCACATCTTGTATTCTAAAACATTTATGGTCTTCATTTTTTGGCCATCCATCAATGGGTAAAACACTATGCTCAGTCATCAATGGAGTTCTATAGTGTCTTTCTAAGTCCTGGTCATAGAGGTTTCCCAATATCTCTACTGAACTCTACTATTGGATAGCTAGGACGTTGGTCGACATGGTGACTCATTTGATGATATCCCAGATAGAATAATGTACCCTATATGTATGTGGTGAACACATCATCATTCCCTTTAATATCTTATTCCACTTCCATTCCGATACTGCATTGGGTTGTTGTAAACTTGCTAGAACCCGGTGCTCTGCAATCACTTGTTGGAGAGTAAGGCATCAAGAATCGAACTATAACACTCCCTTATTTATCCATGTCCAACAAAACATTATTTAGGGTACTTGTTACATATTTTCCACTAATGTATGTACAAATAAATAGGACCTAAGAAACACCCATAGAACCCCCTCCTACAATGAAACTAGAACAATTGTGCGTCCTTTGAAAAAAATGATGTTCTACCCACCTTGTCAATATCCATTAAGTGAATGCCTTGTGGAAATCATAGGATGTATGGAATTGAAGTAGGTATCCAATGTTGTGCCACCCTAACTCGATGTAATTGTGGATGGGTGACAACCAGCATATTCAGGTAATAGTCTCCATCTCCATCCATAGTGGTTAACTATAATGAGCCCAACTGTTCTAATTCCTTGTGGAAATAAATCCCTCCCTTATACCTCATGTTTAAATATATCTGAGAAATGATATACTATTATCTCATAAGATTGTATTGGATGAATAAATTTTCACCAATTAGGTTATGTCTCCACATATTTAATGAGAAGACTAACTCTATTAGCTTAATATCATGGGTTGTGTAGTTCTTCTGTTTTGGCGTCAACCAACTTTAACCATATGTAATCATAAATTGATACATCATCCAGAAACAAAAAATGCCAGTTCCTGATTCCTCATATAATACTATTTAGATAACACATTCCCCTAGAAAAAAAATTATTTGAGTGTATGTCAAACTCTAACTCATATCCATAAATCTTTAACTAAGGTAAAATGTCGAGAACCATCATAACCCACTCAACTGATCAAATAGGTCATGATTCCTTAGAAATGGATACTGGTTCTTCATGGTCACCAAGATCAAGTATTGATAATCCCCATACCACATAAACATCTCATCTTCCTTTTTGGTAAACAATACATAGACTGGAATGGGTGAAACGTTGGGTCTCATAGATCCCTTCCTCTATAAGTGACTAAATTTCAACCTTAGCTCAAACAGATCAATAGGAGCCATCGGATATGCTAGAGTAGAAATATTTGTTATATCGGGGTGTGAATAATGGAAAAAATATATCTCTTGGAGGGAAGGTAATCCTAGAACATCTACGAGAAAGATGTCCTCAAACTCTACCATCATTGTGGAAAATGGGTAACTCGTAACACCAATTACTACAATAGATTTTCATCCAATATGATGAGTATCCAGGTACACCCTCCCATGCATGTGTTCATCATGTCTAGTCTAGATTCATTTTTTCCCGAAAGAAGGAATACTTGTTTTCATAATAATAGAAATACCACACTGTTCACCTAAAACAGTTGATATGGGAACGGAATATTGATAACTATACCATACCAATAATGTCATCGTGAGAACTCAACACATCTAAAAATATGTTCCAATCAATAATCTCACCTACAATGGGAATGGCACTATATCGAAACAAATGTTTGATCAATATTTCATTTCCAGTATATGTATCCAAGTGTAAGATTCAATTCAATGGTTCCACCAGAATATATTGTTCCCTACCAGTATATGTGGTGAGAAATTAATGAATAGAACCTTTGTCTATTAGTAATAAAATAATGTAGAAAAGACACATATATTACCTCGAATAATTCATTAATCTACTAGGTCATATGCCTCGACTACATGCAACTATCCCAACTCGGGAACTCAATGTAACTGATAATGTTGTGAACCACCTAGGGTGGTGGTGGTAATGTGTCTAATGATCTACCACCTACAACATCTCTACTAGATCCACTCCCACGTCGTCTACCCAACAAATCATCATTATCCTGTCATTGAACCTATATAAGTTGTTCATCCACAGTAACCATTTTTGAGGCACTATGGGTTGGAAAATAATGAGTGAGAGGTTTCCTTCAATCAAATAGGTAGCATCACCTTTCTCAGCATAGAGTGGACCCACACATTGATCCCAAAACTCTAGGTCTTATGTCTACGACCTCATCTAAAAGGGAATCATATGTCATGATCTCTATGGAAGATGATATCTCCATACTACCATGGTCTCTAATCCGGATTTCCCACTACTAACTACCACTTCCTATATTTTCACATCCATGGAACTCTAAACTATAGAAAACCTCTCTAGCACCCCATCATGTGTTGGAATGAACAGAGGGGTAACGGTGGATTAGATTTATTTTTGTAAACATTACTCAAAGGTCCAATCCCTATAGTGTAGATCGTGTATCATATACATCAGTTATCTTGAGTTTTTGGTTATATCAATGAATACTTTAATTCTAACTTGTTGTCCTTTCAGAGCTATAAAGGCTCATGGATACACATAACCATTATATTTTAAGGTGATAAAACATACCAAAAAAGTTTATAAAACTATAATAATTAATGATTGTCCCTATTGTAATTTCAATTAACTATACTCCAAAATTCTCATACATATCTATAAATAAGTATCACCACCCGGACCACCATATGATCTGTTGAAATCCTAACATGAGGGAAAAATCAGTTTACAACCTCCAGCCTATCCTCATCTGCTTGGGTGTTGGGATCACCTCAAAACATGATGGACTTTTCTGTTGAATCATGTAAAAAATACTCATCCTTCGCTCCTCATCTGATGGTTCTATAAGTACAACATGTTTCTATATGGGTGGAATAATTCAAGGTCACCACCTCGAATAATCATCTTTTAAATATGTCCTTATTTCGAAGCCACATCCCTAAAGGGTTATCATTATGATTGAGCTATGGAATCCAAGATGATATGCATTGTGGAGGCATACAATTGAAAATTATGCACCATTTTAAATGACTATATCTATAAAGATTACAGAAGAAGTACATGGAATCCATAAACCAATTATATATGATTCATGTACTTTTATTTACAATACAATATGTGTTCTCATTTACCATTTTGAAAAGCTGTTGGTCGGAGATCTGGTTTATATATACATCGATCGCCACACAATCACTGGAGTATATTGCCTTAATGCGAAAGTCAAAAAAAAATAGTATATTCCCAATACAATCTCATAGACACTTAGTCCTAATGTAAAATGAGATAACACTAATACCACTCTATCACAGACCATCCTAGTGGGGTCCATGATGCGACTCTCCTAGCATAGCTCCAATAGACAATGGGCTAGTGACTAGCACAGAGTATGAATATCACTAAAATTAGTGGCATTTCTTATATGCCTGTATGTATGGAGATATCCAAAATCCCACAAAATCCTAAAATGTACAAAGCATCTATGAAAAAAATTCATGCCTACTACCACATCTCAGCCAACATAGTAACATAGGAATGTAACATAAATTTAAACTGGGCCAAATACAAGTCCCCCCAAAGAATTATATAACCACAAGTCCAATATATAAACAAAATAATTGGACTGTTTTCCGTACCTGTACGAACACATTACCCTACCTAACTTCCCAATGAATTGTCTAGTCTTTATCTTCCATGGGCTCTTTCAAAATGTCTTTCATCTGTGAAAGAGAAAAAACATGAAGGAAAATATCATGCATTGGTGAGTATATCAATACATAGTAATATGACCAAAAAACACAAAGCAATACACAAATAAATGTACAGTCAGTTGTACAAAATATATATCTACAGCACATATAACATTTATATACAAATATATTTAATCTACGATATGTTGTGTAGATATATGTCACAAAAACATCATACCAACTATAAGAATTATATTCTAAAAATCCATGAATCACTCATATGGGAGAACACACTACTGAGTTCAATAGAGTGGATTTCATCCTTCCAAGATTTATTGTTCATTGAAAATTGTAATGAGAGAGGGACAATGAAATATTTGAAGAGTTAGATATGATATAAAAGGTGAGGATCACAAATAGGTACACATGGTTATATGAATAACTCCCTCTGGAAAAACCCACTTTGTAATGGATTTACGTGTTGTGGGATTGGTTAGATCAATACCAAGGGCTCGACCTTGGGACAAAAGATGAATAGAGGAGCCCACACAGGGCAAAATGGGTGATTCCAATAACTTTATCAGGGAAGTATAGAAAAAGGGATCATAATCTAATTGGAAGAAAATGTTACCCACCAATATTTGTATAAGTGTTAAATAAATTATCCCAACCGAAATATGTCCATGATATTGTTGAAATTATATTCAATCTATGTATAAATGGTTAGAAGGTGTGTAGTAGTGTCAGAAGCCGTGTTCCTTGACCCCGAATACTAGTTCTATTCAACAACCTATTTCATTAGAACATATAATGTATAATATGGGTACATGATGTTTATAATAAGTTGAATGTCGTGTCCTTCCATTAGAGGCCCACATGTGTACTAATATTGGGTTCCAGTAGATGGTGTCTACACGTGTGTATCATTCCATGTACAATTACATTGGGTAATTCAGGTAGTTGGTCCCTGCCATGTTGTGTGGGGGAGTACATAGTGTGTATGAATCCCGTGTACTCCTCCCCATGTCTATGTGCATCACATGAATATTCCGAGTCATATGGGAGATACAAGAATCTATATAATAATAGAAACATGGTTTGTAATATATTTCTAATATTTGAAACCCTATACGCCTCTCTAGGTGGGACACATGCAGTGTAATCCCAGATTACACAACATGTGGCATGAGAATTTCCAAAATCTCTTTTTCACACACTGGTCATCTCTTTAAATTCTTGAGACACCATTCTGATCACTCCTTTTCTTTAAAGTAAATTTCATTCCTCCTCCAGTCGCACCATCACCCAAACAATGTGTTTTTTCATCCGATATGTTAGTACAGTACACTAAAATATATATTCTTTGTTTGGATAAATAATATCGAAGAAGAAATATTCATAAATCCTCCGTCCTTTGAATATCGTAATGTCTGTCTTCACAGATCAATCATTTTTCACCAATCATAGATATGAGATATCATATTTTTCCACTAAGAAACTAGTGGGAAACCATCGATTGATCGTGATATGTTGAGTTGAGGTCCAACGAGATACTAACCATGATAAAAAATGAATTTGGGGGGGATGTAAATTTCAATCATTCGGATTGGACCTAGATCGATGTTCATGATGATCATTGTACTTTTATATTAAAATGATAAATGAATTATTGAACTAATAATCACAAGATCTATCTTCCAATACATATTGTAGAAATAAAACCCATCCCAAATGTTACGATCAAAAAATGATTCAAATAATTTTTCAGATGGTACATGTTCCTCATTGACATCATGAACTAGGAATGAAATCCTATATAATCCCTCTTACATTCCTTTTGGATCACTCTTCGATGAATATCAATCTCTGTGTAGCATTCGTTGGGGAGATTTTTCATGAATAATGATTATCAATCGTCAATCTAGGATTTTTTCATAGTTTTCAAGAGATGTCTTTCAAAATATATCCCTAGTTATTCTACCGTGTTTTGAATGTTATGCATCTAACCCTGGGATTTATACATAAAAAAGTTTTTAAATGAAATCGATGCATCAAAAAAATAATTTTTTTAAATATTATTTTAGTATGATTAAAAATTTTCATGTCTTCCCTAGAATACATATGTTGACTAATGCTATGTTGCACCATGTAAAAACACCACATTAAGAACTAAACAGTGGTTTCATATTTCAATTATTAATTATTGTTTAGGATATATTTGGATTTAAATATAATTTTCTTAATTAAATAATTTATGTGTACGTCCATTTTGACATTTTCTATAGATGAACCACACGACCAAAGATAGTGGATTCCGGTGATAAATCCACCAATCTATGCTCAATGGTTGCCCTGTAATTTTAATTTGGGAATCTATTTATGAGATATTTCCCTTTTTTAGGAAAACCGTTAGTGTCTGTGATTAAAAGTGTAAATATATTTCATGAAATGTTCCCATGCACAATGGGCCTTAGAACTACATGTCGGCTTTGTCCCTGGTCTTGAAAATAGTCCATAAAATAATTAAAAAAAATACGTGAAAAAAATTTAGTCTATAATTATTATCAACTAAATTAATTTAAATTATTTAATAATATCTTTTTTATATTTCAAATACATAATCAAAAATATATTTCCAAAATATATTCATCCATTTTTTTGGATTTGAGTGTATTTTGAAAAAATAATTTTTCAGGATATTTTAAATATTCTTTTATCTATTTAACATATTAAATTAAATAAATTATTTGTCAATATTTTTTATTTTGTAAATTTTTTTATCATTATAGATGTGGTAATTTCATCATGAAATGTTGTAAATTTTATTTTATATAATTATTTAACAGAAAAGTATAATGAAATTTGTTATAAAAATTATTTTCAAAGAAAGGATATATTCCTTAAGAAATTATTAATGATATATTGAAAAATAAATCTTCAACTAAGATGAAATAATTTGATATATTTTATTCTTTACTAGGGATATGGTCAAGTAACACTATTACTATTTTTTCATTAATGGTTTATGTATTTATGAAAGGATGTTTACAAAATGTATTTTTATTCTATGGGTTGTACAAATACACAACCATAATATTTAACTGTTTTTAATTTTATAATAATGATTAAAAAACCTTCCATTTTCCATATTTTATGATATGACAGCTTGTTTACGAAACCCATTTAATATCATGGGTTAGGATATGATTGTTTTTGATAAAGTGCCACTTATGTGAATGAAATTTTTATGATATTGTTGGTCCATGTATCTCACCGTAATGCATTAGGAAATGATTTATATCTCATCAGATTATGAAGGGATTCGGTTCGATGGGCATAATCCACTATGGATTTTCAGGAAACCTGATCCATTATGGGATGATGGGGGAAAATTATCCTCTATAGGAATTAGGGGAAACCAAACCCACTTTTGGAAGCAGGGGAAAAAAATACCGTATGGAAAGAAGGGAAAACCTAATCCCTTAAAAGTAATGCTCCATTTTTGGTGATTGTGGTCTATCCCTCCATGTCGACGTAGTCTATATGAAGATCCCTAATAATTTTTTGGAAACGATTCTTATTTTATTATGAATGATATTACTTTTTTATGTGTCCTAATAAAATTACATGACTTATTCATTTGATGGAAACTTGTTTCATGTTATTTTCTGCCTTATAATTTCATTTAATAGGAACATACAATAATTAATCCATGTATTATAATTTTGATCTATTTATGAAGGTATGGTATTTAAATTTCATGATCAAGTTCTCATATACTTATATTCATGTTATGATTACATATTTCATTTATTTATGATTATTGATCTTTAACCTCTCTAATGTTTCCTTTCCGCATGTTATTAAGAATTGTTTTTTGTAGGTTTACTAATGGTTAATGTCATTAAAAGGATGTTTAAAATCATTCACCAAACTAGATCAATTTTTCCATGTGTCCATTGAAATTATAATATTATGGTATGCATGCTTATATTTCTGTAATGGTCTTAATATACATAAAAATGATGTAATAAAAAAATATTTAATGTTGGTGTCTCCATAGTTGTTATCAATGTAATGGTTTTTTATCATTAGGAATTATGTATGACAAAACCTTAGTCTAAACCCTATATGCATGTATATGATTATTTCTATGTATACAAAAAGAGGTAATAATGAATGGTAATTTTGTAAATGTATAGAGGGAATGGAATCCTAGAAATGTATCATGGTCTGTATACTACATATGGATGTGTTTTGGTAACATAATTACATAAGTGTAACAACATCAAAAACACAATAATGAGGTTTAATGATTGTGGAACCAGTTCATGATAATAAGTCATTCAACACACGGGGTTTGACACTCCTTGGCGATACAAATTGGGAATTCAAAAACTCATTATGAACCATCATGATGGACATTAATGAACACGAATGTAAATTACCATGGATTAAAACATTGTATTATAGATCAATGAAGAAGTATTAATTCATTACATATACCATATGTACGTTTTTCCATTATTTTTTTTATTTTTTTGATGAAAATTATTTCTCAGATAAGGATTTTTGGTGTCAGTTAATACTAATAACATGTTTGAAATGGGATAAAAATGAATTTTTAAAATGTTTAATGTATAAGAATTATATAAATTGTTTCCATAAAAACCCTTGAATTGATTCCACAAGGTGGTTGAGAAATATTTATACATATGAAGATAAAGAGACCACAAATGACATGTGAAAGGATTAATATATTATAACAATATTGTTTACATTAAAAATAATATGAATGATTAGATTAATTTTATAGAACCATAATACATGATTCATATTTAATATTTTAGAAAATGTGTTCTCAAAAAATAAGATAATGAAGCTTATGTAATTGTTTATGAATAATGTTGGATAATTGAATTGTATATGATTTGGATGTCAATGATTGTGTCATATAAATCATGAAGTGTATCACCTTTATTATTATATTTTTATCATCAATGGTTCTAAAGTATATGACTATTGATGATTTAATGGAACTATAATAATTTTAAATAAGGTAAGGTAACACATAAGGTTTTTAAGATGTGGAGGCCATTGTTTTTATCTTGGATAATGAAAATATTGATATGGTTAATCTATATTTGACATTACTTATTTCCATAGAATTGATTTTTTATTTTTTTTTGGAAAAGCGGTCTCATTAATCATGGATTATGTTTACAAGATCATTTATTTATGGAATATATCCATTAATACTTGGAATAAAGAATCACATAATTTTTAATGAAGCTTTCATCATAATTCTGGTTATTTAAAGGTTTCAAAATAATATAGGTTGAGGTTATTCACTTATTTTGAATGTGAAAACCAAGATCTGAATAGTGATATTTCAGGGATTCATGGTAATATAATTTTGTTACATTATTTCAATAGTTATGGATTTTCATCTTTCAGAATGGTTATAATGATAACTATTTATAGATTGATTTAGTTATAAATTCAATGATTTTTGTGAGATTAATGTAACATATCACCATAGGATGTTTTATTCATATTGGATAAATTCAATAGCTACATTATGTTGATGGTATATAAAGACACTTGGTTTGAATTATCATGGACCTCATGATCTATTAGTGATTTACGAATGAAAAATTCATGTTTCATTTTAGAGAATGTGGTGATGTGGAAATTTCTCTAGACACAACAAAAGGGTGGGATTTTAATTATCTAATTGAATTAAATAGAGAATGTATAACATCATATGAGAATGTAATTTTTTTCAGATTTTGGAAAAGGTACATGAAATTAAATGGTGTCCTATAATAATTATTCTTATGGATTTTAATTTACTCTTTCATGATTCACCACATTATGGTTTTGTGATTTTTAACCATCACCGGAACACCTACATTTTTGTTATCAGTGATCGTTGTCAATATAAATGATTATTTATTCCCTCCTTCAATCACATTTTTTTCATTCCCACATATATTCTAATATGTGGAATCATAGTGAGGTGTTACATTGGCTATTCATTATTCATTAAATATTTAATTTTAAAGCATGTTTTAATATAAATGTTTACGATGTGGGATTGTGTAAAAGTAACTTTTATGTATAAAAAATTTATTTTTAAGGGGGTATAATGTTAAAACTCATGATATAATTATTTTTGCAATTAATTTAATCATTTTTTATTTTTCATTTCAATGAACACATATTATATAATTTTTTATAAAAAAATAACTAGTTGTTTCATGGACTATATATAACAATTAGTCAATATTACAATACAAAGAAAACTTATATGAGCATGGATGATAGAGAAAATAAACATTACATTTTTTATAAATATTATAGAGTACCTTATATAGATATAGTTACATATATGGATGAGTATTATCAAACTATAGTATACTATTAATATAATTGTTATAATATGCATATAGTCTATACATAGTCATATGAGTGTCTTTTATGGGTAAGAATAACTAAATTGTGAAAATATTAATTACACACACACATATATTTAATCAATTGATAATATATTTCTATAATTTAATGTATTAACTATTAGAAAATAATGAAATTATTTTTCATAGAAAATTATTTTTCAATGTAAATTTTTTTTATAATAATAAATTTTACAAAAAACTTTTTATTAATATTTTTAAAAAATAAGATATTATATATTCAATGATTATTTTTTATACTCATACAATATAATTGATATTTATAAAATAAGAATAAATTCTATATTAGGAATAACTAGATGTATTCTTCTAAAAAGTAATTTTAAAGATTTCTAATGCAGAACCAATTTTAAATATGTTTTTTGACACATATAGAAATTTAATTGATATAATTGTCTTCATTTTTTATATAATAGAATATAATTTATATTATTTTGATTTTATTTGTTTTTATGTAATGTTTTTATATGAATTTTGATTAATACTAAATTTTAAATCAAATTTTCTATTCTCTAATTTATTTATAAGGTACTACTATGTTTTTGGTTACTTTTAATGATCGATTAGATTAATTAAAAATCATTTAAAATTTTTTTTTATTAGAATAAATTTAAATATGAAATTAATATAAATTTTTTTGAAATTTTTTAACATTTTTACATTGAACCACTGCTTAGTCATCCCATTTGTGGGATTTAAACTCAATTAATTTTTGACACATGTATGATTTGAATTTGAAAAAATGGATTCCAAATTTGGAATCATAATAATATATATTTTAAAATATTTTCAACATGGTATTCTAAAGGATGTAATGGAATAATTAATTCTAATTAATTAAATTGATTATGAGGATATATAGATTAACAATGGATTGAAACATACACTTTGGGGCCAAAATTACATTAAAAATGACTAAAATTATTTTGATGTACATATTTAGTCCTAATAAAACATTTTGAATAAATTTTATCATTATTAGATCCAATTTTCCTAGAAAAAACATCCATGTAATTCCCTTTTCAATCATTAATAAGAACGACACTCCACCTTGAATATAAAACACACTCAGACCTCATAACTATTACAAAAACTCAAGAACATTTATCACCCAATATATTCTAAAATGAGATCCCAACATCCCTAAATTCATCCTAGAATCCTCCCATTGGTAAAAAACAATCAAAGGAACCCCTTTTGGTGAAAACCAAAAAGTTTTATCAACTTAATATGTAGGATCCTTCCACAAGCTCCTTGGAATTGATTTAATTCCCCACACCTCATATTTTCATATTCAATGATTAAAAAATAACCTCATTATCATAAATTTAAAAATATGTTTTTAATATATTTTTTGGACCTATAATTACACACACATCCCTATAATGCATAATGACCATACTGTTCATGTGTACAGTGAACTACCACCTCACGAAAAGATGTTGTTAATTTAAAATTTACTTCAAATAAAAAATTGTAACTATGATGGAAACTCTGGTTCGAAATGATATATATAATATATAAGATATTTTTTATGTCATTATTATATGACACATAATATCTTGCATTCATGTTTTTGTAAATATGATGATATTATTTTCTAATGAGTGGTTTACTGTCTCTTATAAGAGATGTAGTTCAGTCAAACTCTAAATTGAATTATTTATATAGGTATTTAGTGGAATAGTAATATATATAACTCCATTATTCTAATTTAATAAAATTATATCTTTATATAAATATTTTAGTCACTGTCTTTCATTAAATATGAAATGAAAAGGTAATTAGTTTCCATGGGTTTGTAAAACTTACATTCTTCTTCAATGGTGTATTCAATTTAATATTTCAATATTCTATAGATTATAATAAATACATATATATTTAATATATATAATATTATAATAATTAATTTAATATTTTAATATAAATATATCATTATCAATGTAATATTAGTAAAAATAAAAATAAAAAACATATACGTTAACCATTGCAGATATTACAGAAACATAACATTAAAATAGTGTTTTTAATGAATATGTAACATGATGAACAAAGAATATTAACTGGTTTTATAAAAAATAATATAGCTCAAATATATATTAATATTAAACATATATTTATTATACTAGTTATTTTTTTGAGAGGAGAATGAGAAGACTTTATGGAATGAAATTTCATATCACTTTTAATTTCAATGATACAATTGACATATTAACCATTTGATTATTTTTTTATTGTATATAAATCATTATGAAACATTATATTATAAAATATGTTTATTTAATGATACAAGAATATTTAATTGATTTTATTTTTCGATGAGGTCTTGATTCTGATGTTACTCATGTTTTTAGGGATTTTCTGATCTCACTCAGATATTTGGGAGACATAGGCTATTTAAACACTCATTTAATTTGTGTGGCATATATACATCCCATGAATAAATTATATGATTAATATAGTTAAATTTATAGGTAATTAGATATCCATTATGGGATCATTATATATTTTAGTTTATGGATATAATGATACAAAATCGGTAATGTAATTTATTTTAATTTTTCATCCTTTGAGATAAGTGCAATGTTAATCACCTTTATTTTTTATGAGATGTATATACTACCATTTGACATGTTATATAATGAATATACATCTCTTAATTATATATTAAGCTTAATTTAATTTTATTAAATATTTTGGATTATGATTAAACGTTACCAAAGTGGTAAATGTTTATTAATACAATCTCATCATTTTTTGGTATTAATCAAGATTATTCTTCCATTGAATAAATCATATGATAAATATTTCAAGGAAAATAATGAATTTTTTATTCTCAATTTATTCATTATTTCTTCATTTAATGCACCATTTTTCATTATTTTGTACTTAAAATAATTAATAATTATTTTTATGAAATATGCCAATATTTCTCCTTTCGATCAAATGTATGTTATTTCAATACTATTAATTCTAAAAATTATTTCAAATATGATTTAATGTCATCCTATTATTATTAAATAACATATTTACGCATGTTTTACCTTATTAATAGATTGTTTTAAATTGAATATACGTTTCCTTTTCTGATCATGGAAAATTTCTAATAATTTTAGGGCGAAAGTAATGTTCAACAAGAATAGACAAACCCAACATCTAGACTGTAATTTATTTGAATATTATTTTGTATATATTCAAGAGTATTTTTAAAGAAAATGTTATCAGGATAATAATTTAAATTTATTTGTTTGTTTTTGATTTGAAGAAAATGATTTTCAAAAATGTTTAATTTTTAAAATATTTTCTAAATGTTTTTTTAATGATTACATTATATGTTTTCAAATAATTATTTTCATTGAAAAGTTTTTAAATGATTAAAAAATATAATTATTTTTTTTGATAAAATTTTCTATAAATTAGATTTCTATATCATCTCAAACATTTATTATTTTATCGAATAAATTTCTAAAAAAAATTTCAAAATTTTTTCAATCTTAAGATATTTGATTTCAATGATATTTTAAAACAAAATGGTATTAAAATTCTTATATGTTTTAAAAATTATCTTTTCATAGCAGAAAAGATATGTTCCTTTGAAAAAATTTCAATGGTTTTTATATTCATTTGTTATAGGAAATTTTTTAAAAATCTATTTGTAAAATGGATATTATATGTATGGATATTTTCATTATGAAATGATTAATTTTATCATTCAATAACCTTTTCAATATATGGTTACATGCATTGTTATATTTTATTTTTTACTACGTATATGATAATTTAATTTGCATGATATTATTTTTTAAAATAGTATATTTTTTCTAATGGAATGCAGTTTATGAAACAGATTTCTTTCCATGGGTAATATTCTAAAGAGATATACTTTTATTTAAGGGTTATGATATGATGACATGATTATTAAAGAAGGTGTTTTCCATGGGCTTTTATATATGTGCAAGTTTATGACACACATTTTATTTCAGGGGTTATGATATGATATTTCATGTTCATGTATAACTATTATGTGGGATTTCATTATGAGTTGGGTGGGAACAATACTTATTTCTAATGAATATTATAATGATTTATATATCTGAATATAATTATTAGATTCAAATTAATGTTCTTGATACCCTAGAGAATATGGGGAGAACAAATCCACTATTAGAAGATAAGGAAAGTTGAACCACAATGGGATGTAGGGGGAAACATGATCAACTATGTGAAGATGTTGAAACTAGATCCAAAGTGGAAATATTGGGAAATAGAAAAACTTATATGGAAAGGACATTAACTAAGGACAGTGGTGTGTCCTTCTTAGTATATGTACTCCCCATTATGTCCCATAATATTTTTTTGTAATGATTCTTGACTTATTTGGAATGATGTTACACATTTATATGTATCAAAAATATTTTATGTCTTAATCTATTAATATGATATCATGTTAAATGTTATTGATTATATTATAAATTTACTTCTACTTAACAAAAAATATTTATTTCATGTCTCTTGATTAGGATATTTTTATGTTTGTTATGATATTAAAATTTTATGACCATCTTATCATACCAATATGATCATGTTTTTCATATGTATTTCATTTACACTGTCTCCCTTTTATTTTATCATATATATATTCCCTTTAGATATATATTACTTATTACCCTTCTTCCCGACTAGAGGAAAAGAAAACAATCAAAAGGGTGAGCTCAAATTTCCTTCCTCCACGGTAGACTTCTGTTTCAACGTACCACCCTTTCCATGTCCCCCATGTTCCATTCCATGATGAATGCTCCTCCAAAGAGCTCACTGAGACCCCCTATGACATACATCCATCTTGTGACCAAATCGATTGCATCCAGAACAGAAATCATTTTAATTTTCATAGACCACCCTTTGTTTGCAGTGGAATTACTTATAAAATATGGTATTCTATATTATCAAAATATTATTCAATTAAAGGATATTGAGGTGAAGTCCCTTACAAAGATCATTTATAATATTTAAGATAAATCAATGACATAAATATGAATTCCAAATATAAATACACAAAATATATGTTAATATATAGTGTAAAACAATCATATGGATTAAAACATGTTTTTGTAATAAAACCAATGACAATGATATTTAACACTATGAATGGAAATTGAGGTATCCTTTCCATTAAATAGTGTTAGATTCATCACATATGATCCTTATTCATCCTGATTAACAAAAAAATGTTAATTAATATTTTATTGATATTAATTTTATGGTTTATTATACCTTTCATATTACTTATTATCATGTTTTAAAAATTACATAATTCTTTACGTTCACATCGTCTGTTTTCTCGATATTTAGTAATTGAGTAGAAAATGAATATGGATTTCAGTCACTCGTTCATGTGGATATAAATTCATCAATAATAAAATAAAATTCATGAGGTAATAATAATATATATACATAAATTACATTTTTAAAATAAAACCATTCATTTATGGTATGAAAAATTATCAATTTTGTAATCATGGAGATGGTAGGCCATACATAAGAATGATTAATGATTCCATTTTTCATTGATCATTATAGAAATAAGATAATTATTATTTTATCATTACATAATTATAATTAAATAATGAAAATAATAATAATAATATGAAAATTATTATATATATCATAAAAGTCATTCGGTGAAAAAAAAAATGAATCACATCAGTACGTAGAGGTGACAATTCACACGTACAAACGAATGTCATTACCATTTTTTTGTGAACGGAAATTAAGAAAATAATTGAAATATTGTTTTCAAACATATATATGAAATTTTTATCAGATGTATACATTGATTCCATTATATTAACCTATCTTCATAGATGCTAATGAAAAACAAACTTTATCGGTTCGTGTGGTGGTAGTCTATTGTACTCATGATCGAAATATTAATTTCACATTTCATAAATTTTTAGATGGATTTAGGTGATAATATTAACATAATAACATATCTATATATTTAGAATAATATAGTTATAATTCAACATGGATGAAGGAAGTTAAATGTATGTGGATACGAAATAAAATAGAAACACTAAAAATTTATACATCTTCATCAATTAATCACCATTGATGAAAAACGTAACACCTCTAGGGAGGGTGTTATACAAATAATAAGGACACATGAATGTGGGGAGGGGCTTGAGGAAGGATTTTTGGAATATCATAGCGGATGATAAAATATTTTCAAGTGTTATTATTATAGAAGTATGGGTACATTTTTATAGGAGAGGTGAGGGGAACCCATGGAAACACATAAAATATTAAATTAATAAAAATTCAATTTCGATTACAAATAGTTGAAATGAAATTTATTTTGAATATAATATGATTTTTGGTCGAATAAAATTCATAAAAGTAATATTAATAATGTTTTTAATTTTTATTAATCCTTATATTTTTGGATTATACCTTATTTTACCCTTTTTAATATTATCGTGAAATCAAGTTATTTAAAATTTGTGGGAGAATTTAATTTAAAAAAGAGGTAAAATGATAAAAACAAGTTTCATTAATGTAATATTTGTTCATATACTAACAATTTTAAGAGAATATATTTTTTGGGATTTTTTATCATTTAATAAACATGTTTATATTTTAAAAATACCAATAGTGTCAATTCTGACAATATTTTTTAGATGACATTAAAAAGGTATCATAAAAAGAATATAAGATCGAAAAAAAATTCTTTTAATAATAAATTTTTTTCAAATATATACCTAAAATTACTGTATGACAAAATTTATGTTATATAAAAGAGATTTTAATATTTATAAAAACAATTATTGTATCCTTTCCTTAATTTGTAAATTATTACATCATCATTATATCATAATTAAAATTTATAATTTAATTTATAAAAATTATAAATAAATTATCATGATGTTTACCATATTTTTTATTTCCAATTAGTATTTATTTTAGAATATATTCCCAATATAAATCCATATAAAAATTCATTTCATTTTAAAATGTAAAGTGTAATAATAATAATTATTCACTGGATATAATATATAATACCATTAAACTCATCCATGTATTCCTAAAATGGATCCAATGATAATTACGGTCAGGATAAAGTACTTAAATTAAATTTTTTTATGTGTTAGTATAGTTTTTTATTATTATAATATTATTTATACAATTAAATTACATGTTTATCCTTTAACCGTTGGAATATTATTTATTGTAAAAATACTATGCATATTGTCCAAAAATAAAGTGGTACATATTTACATAATTATTAACTTCTCATTCAAAATATGGAATTAATTTTTATAAATTCATATATTGAATTTTAATAAATTTTTTAAATATAAATCCGAGTTGTCAAACATAAACAACAGTTTTTTAAAAAGTAAAACCCATCAAAAGATTAACATCTGTTTATATAAAATTTCAATGTAAAATTACATCCAATGATAAAAAATGGATTAAATGATAATAAAAATATTTAATTATAGATAATAAACAATTATATATATAATATAACAATATTAATAAATAAAACAGAGAAGAATTTTTGAATTACAATGTAGTATTTCTCACTATTTATTTAAATATGAATTTAATCTGAAAAATATGAAAAATTAGACCAAAGTAATTTTTTATACCTCATTAAATATAATAATATTAATATATAAAATATAACATAAAAATTTTAAAAGATAGATTTAAAATAGATTCATCATCAAAAGGTGGTCAATAAATTTGTATAAAGACACTTATTTTATCCGTAAAGCTGTATTTATTTTTATATAATGAATAAAAAATATTATATTTATATTAAACATAATATTTAATTGATATATCAGTAATATAATACAAAAATAATTATTTTATTTTTTTATAAACATAATTATTGACACATAAATAATTTTTTGTAAAAATACATCTTTATATTCAATTGGTTTTTTTCTAACCAATGAAAAATTATACGGACATGAATAAGAACTATTTAGAAATGTTATTTAATTTCATAAAATACATCTATTATACAATATATGAAGTACCTATGACATTAGATAATAATATTAAAAATAAATAATTTTTAGTATAACTCGATTTTTTGTTAAACGCAATATTTCGGTGAAACTCGTTGTTGCGTGTCGAGTATTCTATCAAACATATATTCCAAAAAAAATTAATTAAAATACAATTCATAAATAATAATATATATAAAAAATTATTATTATTTAATTTCCTAGGATGTTACATCATCCCCCATTTTAAAAATTGTATCCTTGAAATTTTTAATTTGTGGAGGGTAATTGAGGTTTCACTTTCAAAATTTCCATTCTTAAAATAACATTTCCAAAAAAGGATGTACAAAACATACATATTTAATTATAGAAAGTGATATAAAATAGTCCCTTGAAAAAACACACATTAGGGTTCCGTTTTGGAAAATAAGGATATGAATTCTAAATCTATCCATCATGTTCGGATAGAGTGTGATAAAAAACATGATTAAGATAATGATAAAAATTTGTGAATGAAAAAATGTTTTTTGGATAAAATTATCTTGGATTTCATAGAAAAAACATAAAATGGATAACATTTTTTTCTAAGATACAATTAATGACATGTGGAATTCTTTTACTAATTACAATACAAAAATAGAGAAATGTTCTTTTTTGAAAAGTGCAGTTTCATCAACTAATCAAATTCCACCAAAAACTCATCTTGTATTCCTAAAAAATGGGCATTGATATTGAATTTTTCACACCTGAAACACTATCTTTATATTATAAAGATTACATAATTCATAAAAGAATAACTATCCATTTGTCCTACCCTGAAACATTAACCAAAACCAATATTTTACTATGAAGGAAAAAATGCACCAAAATTAATAAATTGTTATATGATAAAAAATGACATTATTTTACAAAATACATCATTGATACCCAAAAATTAACATTGACCATTAAAAAATTAACTATCCTTTAGAATAATCGATGTAACATATACAATGATTGTGACCAAAAATTCTAAATGATATTATCTCATATTCATTCATAATAAATCATTAAATTTATCTAAAAATAACATCGACCAGATTTTATATATCATACTGAAAAGTAATTTACCTAATCATATATTCATTATGATATGCTAATCATTTCCATAAATAAAAAAATTTCTATAATTACAAAATTAAAATAAAATATTATTCTATAATGTAATTCAAACACTAGTAATTAAAAATACCATATTGTTATATTTACATTAGTCATATAATGTTACTAAAAAAGTGTACTTCTTCCAAAATAACATTTTTTATATAATTTCCATATCATTTTCCAATACTAAGGATATCCATTTGATTAGACATTAGTTACCAAAAATAATATTTTTATTATTCCATGAAATCATTTATTTTAAAAAAGAAGTCATATTAACAACAGACTTCATGTTGGCTAGTGGAATTAGATAAACCCTTATTACCCATTGGTTGTGGGTTCGATCAATGTCACCTTGCCGGATGCGACATGTTTTTACCCATCCCACGGGGTTTCCTTTTTTTCAAATATAAAATAATTTATATAAAATTACAAATAAATTATTAGGGCCTTAGAAATAAAAATAATAGGTTTTAACAACAAAGGTTGTTTCATACATTTCATTTTTCATACCAGAATCTAATGACCTATAATTTCTTCAAAGTTGAATGTCTCCATAAATAACATTATTCACCTTAATATTTCAAAACCTAAATTCTTAAACGGGTTTACAAGACATTTAACATATGATAATCCTAAAATTTATGAACCTGTGATGATATCCCTTAATCATATGAAAACATAATAATAACCAAATTGTCTAATCCAACTTCTGATATAATAAATACTGTCCAAGCATTCAACATTAAATAATCTTATGATAAGACAGTAATTTCACAGTCATTCGCATCGACAATCATTTCATGTTTATAGTTTATAAAATCATGCCATAACTCATACTTAACAATAAATAGAAATAAAATGTGGAATCTTGATACAATATTCATTTGTTCTCTAAAACAAAATATTTAATATGAAACATGGTTTCTTTTCATGTTTAATCATAATTTTCCATTATCACATTCCTGACTCTGTTATTCTTTAAATCCACTAAGAAACACATCAAATGTGTAATGATAATAAAAAAGTGTATTAAGTGATACATAATGAATGAAAAATATTAGTATGTTGAAACATGTTAACCATTATTAGATTATCATGTACACAACTATTTTACCTTTAATAAGTAGTAAATACTCTTAACTAAATATAACACCAATGATTACCCATTTTATCCAAAATAATACAATAAATCCTATATAAAGAAACATATATCATATAAATGAATCTTTTTACATAATAAAACATAAATAGATTTAACGTATATATTAGTTTCACACATATCACAAAATTGATTAGTGAGACGGGAATCTTCTATACATATTAGTAAATTAATAGGCATACGACCAACTTTTGTACCCAATTCCTTGGAGGTTATAACGTAACCATCCATAATTGGTATATCATGGAACCACATGACAAGGATTATCATGTGAGCACACATATTTGGTTTATCACATAACAACCAATCGAATATTGAAGTAGAAATATATAATCATAACACATAAAAATTAGAATTTCCAAATTTTCACTCTTAAAATTTTCAATCACAAAGAATAATTATAAGATATAATCAGTCCATTCATAAAATCATTTTCAATACCAACATACCTAAAAAGTGAATACGGTAGTTTATTTTTATTTAGAAAAATTATTCCTTATAGAAGAAGGAATATACTAAAATGTTCACGGTGGTAGAAAAATAATTTTATACTCATATATTAAAAAACATAACATTTTTTATTTTATAAAGTAATTAAAATTATTCATATAAAAATATTCCTTTAGAAATAAATTTATTTAAATTAATATTCAATGGGGTTTATCATATACTATATAAAATAAGGTTCTGTATATTATCAAAATATGCCACAATTAATGATGATTGAGACAATGTCACTTATAAAGATCATATCATTAGATTAAGGATAAACGAGTTAAAATATTTTGTGTGAAATATATAAATAATAAAAATATATTTGGATCTTATTGGTGAAATTAATTCACACATATTCATCAAAAAAATACCAATGACATGGATATTTAAATGAATGAATGGAAATTGAGTTGAGATTTCCCTTACCTTAATTTAGATTCGTCGCATATGTTCCTTATCATTCAGGAATAAAAAACATAGGTAAATTTATAATTTCATTATAACCATTAAAATAATTGTTATATATTCTATATTACATATTATCATGTTATTATAATTACATAATTCATTAAATTTATATGATATAGTTTGTCTATATGCAGTATATTAGTTTAAATGAACATGGTTTGATATCACTAGTCCATGTGATAATTATTCCATAATATATGAAATAACATTACTGTACTAATAATATTTTAAATAAATCAATAATACTTATTAAATAAAACTATTCATTTAATTTATGAATAATAAACAATGTTATAATCATGGAGAGGGTAGGTCGTACGTATTCATGAGTAACATTTCGATTTGTCCTTGATCATTAATGATATAAGATAATTAATATTTTATCATTCTAAAATGTTCATAATATAATTAAAATAATAATAATAATTTAATTATACATATATATATATATATATCATATTTTTGTTTAGATGAATTAAGATGACTCACATCACGTCATGTAGGTGATAATTCAAATGTATAGACAAGCAACAATATCATTCTTATGTGAATTTAATATAATAACATTATTGAAATATTATTCTTTTATAATAACAAATATGTCATGAATATAATATTTAATCATTTATTCAATCATTATAATCAGACATGATATACAGAAATAAATAACGAACTATATCGATTTGTGAGGTGTAGTCCAATGTACACAGGAACAAAATATTAATTTTCCATTTGATGAAATTGGAGATGTAATTAGGTGATGAAATTATCATAAAAACAAATCAGTATATTTTGGATAATTTTGTTTTTAGAAAATCGTGGATGATATATATTTGAGTATGTGGAAGAATTAATAAAATAGAAACACTTAAAAGTTGATACCTATTATTCAGTTGATCACATTTGAAGAACACCTTAACACCTCTAATGAGGGTGTTTTACCTTAAATAAGGCCTCAAGAATGTGGAAACTAGTTATAGGAAGGGAAATGGACTGATATTTTCAGAAAAAAAAAACGAATTGTATGTGTGATTACTATATACTAGTGGGTAATTTTTATTAGAGATGGGAGGTTCACCTTTGGAAACTCATAAAATTTCATATTAATATAATATCAATTTTTGTCCCAAATGGTCTCAAAATTAATTATTTATAGCATAATATGATTTTGGGTATAATCCCTATAATACAATTAAAATTATACTATATTTTAATATTTTTTTAATCCTTACATTTTTGGTTTCACCCTTATTTTTTCCTTGTTAAATTTATCCTGATATAATGTTATTTTAAATTTGATGGTTAATGTAATTATTATAGCATGTCAAATGTGAAAAAATATTTTTTCAATGAAATATAATAATTTATCCTTACAAATAGGAAAAAGTTTATATTTTATTGAATTTTATTACATTTTAGAGTCTTCATTATATTTTAAAAATATGAATAGTGTCAATTCTGACACTATTGTTAGATGACTTTTAAAAACAATCATAACAAACAGATAAATTACTACAAAATCATTTAAATAAAGAAAAACCTGTCAAATATTTATATAAAATTCGTTCATAAAAATAATTATGTAAATTAAAATTTATTTTATAATTTTATAAAATCATTTATTTGAAACATTTACTAAAAAATAAATTATTACATCATCATTATTTCATAATTAAATTTAATTATTTAGTTTATAAAATTTAAAAATAAAATAACATGATCTATGTAATTATTATTTATTTCAAATAAAAATTTATTCATTAAAATATCCTCTATATAAACTCATATTAATATATATTATGTTATAAAAAAGGAGTTACAAAATGACTATACATCAAATATAATATTATAAAAGCATTAAATTCATCCATTTTGAAGCAAGATGTCCTAAAATATTCCCATGGATGATTATTTTAAGGAAAAAACATAAATTAAATTTTTTACATGTTTCATGGTAGTTATATATTATTATAATATTATATTTATTATATAATTGCAGGATTTACATTTAAAAGTGGAAATATAATTTATTATGAAAGATTATAATCATAATGTCCAAACATAAAAATGAACTATTTAGATAATTTCATACTTATAATTACAAAAATGAAATCTATTTTTACAAATTAAAAACATATAATCAATATATATTAATTTAAATTTAATCCATGTAGTCAAAATGAGAAAACATATTGTTTAAAGTAAAAACCAGAAAAAAGTTACACATATTTATATAAAATTTCAATGTGAAATTACATTTAATGTTAAAAAATGGAATAAATGAGAAATAATTATTTATATATTTTTTAGAAACGATTTATTATGTCATATTAAAATATAAATAAATTAATAAAAATTTCAGTTTGAAAGAAAAATCCATTATATATCATTGTTCATTAAAATATATATTTAATTTGAAAATTACCATAAATTAAAAGAAATTAAATTTTTATTTCCCTATTATTTTGATGAATTTTTTTAGTGAAACATAAATTAATAAAGTGTAAAAAACATGATTTAAAATGGACTCTCTATTAAAATGATGGAAAGATGTATTTTTAGAAAAATATTCATTTTATTCGTAAAATTGTATGTGTTATTAAATAATTTCTGGATATCATATAAGATTAATTATAAAAATAATATTTACATAATACTTCGTTAATTTAATCTAAAAGGGTGATAATATTCTATTTATAAATATAATTATACACAAGTAATTTGTTTTTTATAAAAACATATCCTTTAAATTAAGTTTGTTTTTATTATCTATCCAATGAATAATTATATAATCATTTTAAAACCCAATTATAATAATTTAGTTGTTATAAAAAATTGTTCAATTCTAAATAATATGTTAAAACTTGATCATTAAATAAAAATAATGATAATATATTATCTTTTAGCGTAAATAAATCATATGTCCAATATAATATTTTAGGGAAACCCGATATTGTGTGTCTGGTACGCTATCAGACATATCATCCCATTTAATGAATAATTAATATCAAATTCATAAATATTTATATATAAATATAAGTTTAATTCAATAATTTCCTATGATGTTAAAATTATGATTACCCTTATTTTTTTCTAAGTTCAACACATCTTTTTATTTCACATTCCGTTGTTATTTATGAATTATATTACAAATGAAATTCATAAAAAGGTATTGTTTTGGATATTCTATATAATATGTAAAATAATTATTATTTATTAGTTTAATTTTCATATAATGGTAAAATATATCCATTCGATAAAAGAAATATTTCTTTATTGCAAATGATTGTCCTAATTATAAAAAACCCCTAAAATATAGTGTGAATATATTTTAATTTATAATGGGAGTAATAATCTATAATTATGTGAATGTTATATACGGAATATTATATTTTTACATAAATTTAGTATGTATTATATATGTTCTCTTGAAAAAATATATATGTGAATATCTAGATTACAATAAATTGAATAAGATTAGGATTTAGATAACATTATAGAATATGATGTTATGCACTTTGGATAAGAAAATAATAATAAAACTATTCAATTTTTGATATGATAAGTTTGATAATATTATTGAAGAGACATATTTATAATCTTGCTATATGAGAAAATACTAAATATTTAATAGTTTATATTAATAAAAAATATATAACCCAATGGTATAACTCCATTGGAAATTCTATATATTGAATAAATTTTCATAGTTTTAATAAGGAAGCAATTTTTTATCTTTTAATTTAATTCCATGATTGGATACTAGTATAAAGATGTATATATGCCACACAAATGAAATGAGTGTTTAAATAGCCTATGTCTCCCAAATATCTGAGTGAGATCAGAAAACCCCTAAAAACATGAGTAACATCAGAATCAAGACCTCATCGAAAAATAAAATCAATTAAATATTCTTATATCATTAAATAAACTTATTTTATAATATAATGTTTCATAATGATTTATATACAATAAAAAATAATCAAATGGTTAATATGTCAATTGTATCATTGAAATTAAAAGTGACGTAAAATTTCATTCCATAAAGTCTTCTCATTCTCCTCTCACAAAAATAACTAGTATAATAAATATATGTTTAATATTAATATATATTTGAGCTATATTATTTTTTATAAAACCAGTTAATATTTTTTGTTCATCATGTTACACATTCATTAAAAACACTATTTTAATGTTATGTTTCTGTAATATCTACAATGGTTAATGTATATGTTTTTTATTTTTATTTTTACTAATATTACATTGATAATGATATATTTATATTAAAATATTAAATTAATTATTATAATATTATATATATTAAATATATATGTATTTATTATAATCTATAGAATATTGAAATATTAAATTGAATACACCATTGAAGAAGAATGTAAGTTTTACAAACCCATGGAAGCTAATTACCTTTTCATTTCGTATTTAATGAAAGACAGTGACTAAAATATTTATATAAATATATAATTTTATTAAATTATAATAATGGCGTTATATATATTACTATTCCACTAAATACCTATATAATAAATTCAATTTAGAGTTTGACTGAACTACATCTCTTATAAGAGACAGTAGACCACTCATTAGAAAATAATATCATCATATTTATAAAAACATGAATGCAAGATATTATGTGTCATATAATAATGACATAAAAAATATCTTATATATTATATATATCATTTCGAATCAGAGTTTCCATCATAGTTACAATTTTTTATTTGAAGTAAATTTTAAATTAACAACATCTTTTCGTGAGGTGGTAGTTCACTGTACACATGAATAGTATGGTCATTATGCATTATAGAGATGTGTGTGTAATTATAGGTCAAAAAAATATATTAAAAACATATTTTTAAATTTATGATAATGAGGTTATTTTTTATTCATTGAATATGAAAATATGAGGTGTGGGGAATTAAATCAATTCCAAGGAGCTTGTGGAAGGATCCTACATATTAATTTGATAAAACTTTTTGGTTTTCACCAAAAGGGGTTCCTTTGATTGTTTTTTACCAATGGTAGGAATCTAGGATGAATTTAGGGATGTTGGGATCTCATTTTAGAATATATTGGGTGATAAATGTTCTTGAGTTTTTGTAATAGTTATGAGGTCTGAGTGTGTTTTATATTCAAGGTGGAGTGCCGTTCTTATTAATGATTGAAAAGGGAATTACATGGATGTTTTTTCTAGGAAAATTGGATCTAATAATGATAAAATTTATTCAAAATGTTTTATTAGGACTAAATATGTACATCAAAATAACTTTAGACATTTTTAATGTAATTTTGGCCCCAAAGTGTATGTTTCAATTCATTGTTAATCTATATATCCTCATAATAAATTTAATTAATTAGAAATAATTATTCCATTACATCCTTTAGAATACCATGTTGAAAATATTTTAAAATATATATTATTATGATTCCAAATTTGGATTCCATTTTTTCAAATTCAAATCATATATGTGTCAAAAATTAATTGAGTTTAAATCCCACAAATGGGATGACTAAGCAGTGGTTCAATGTAAAAATGCTAAAAAATTTAAAAAAATGTTATATTAATTTTCATATTTAAATTTAATCAAATAAAAAAAAATTTAAATGATTTTTAATTAATCTAATCGATCATTAAAAGTAACCAAAAACATAGTAGTACCTTATAAATAAATTAGAGAATATAAAATTTGATTTAAAATTCAGTTTTAATCACAATTCATATAAAAACATTACAAAAAAAATTAAAATCAAAATAAATTAAATTATATTCTATTATATAAAAAATGAAGACAATTATATCAATTAAAATTTTATATGTGTCAAAAAACATATTTAAAATTGGTTCTGCATTAGAAATCTTTAAAATTACTTATTAGAAGAAAACATCTAGTTATTCCTAATATAACATTTATTCTTATTTCATAAATATCAATTATATTGTATGAGTATAAAAAATAATCATTGAATATATAATATCTAATTTTTTAAAAATATTAATAAAAAGTTTTTTGTATAATTTATTGTTATAAAAAAAATTTACATTGAAAAATAATTTTCTATGAAAAATAATTTCATTATTTTATAATAGTTAATACACTAAATTATAGAAATATATTATCAATTGATTAAATATGTGTGTGTGTGTAATTAATATTTTCACAATTTAGTTATTCTTACCCCTAAAAGACACTCCTATGACTATGTATAGACTATATGCATGTTATAACAATTATATTAATAGTATACTATAGTTTGATAATACTCATCCATATATGTAACTATATCTATATAAGGTACTCTATAATATTTATAAAAAATGTAATGTTTATTTTCTCTATCATCCATGCTCATATAAGTTTTCTTTGTATTGTAATATTGACTAATTGTTATATATAGTCCATGAAATAACTAGTTATTTTTTTATAAAAAATTATATAATATGTGTTCATTGAAATGAAAAATGAAAAATGAATAAATTAATTGCAAAAATAATTATATCATGAGTTTTAACATTATACCCCATTCAAAATAAATTTTTTATACATAAAAGTTACTTTTAGTATTGGATAATTTATAATGGATGATTGTATGTAATGGATATTATAAATAATTTCGAGATATTACTAATGAGAAAACAAATATTATTATACTACGAGTGAGACAAATATTTATTATTTGTAATCATATATCACTAATATAAATCCCCAGCCTTAAACCTTAATTAATCTTGAGTTATTAGAAGATTACACATTGAGGATCTTTTCGGGTTTAGAGTTTTAGAGAATTAGATCATAAAACATGCATTACATTCCACATATAAACAAATTGTTTACATAAAGATAGTATTATTATTTCCTATCAATGGAAACATATTTAAAATAAAACATGGATTATTTCTTGACACTTCCTTGACACTATCATCATATCATGTACCTTTCACTTGACCTGTGAAAACATTTCAAAAAAATTTGGGATGAGAATAAAAAGCTCAGTAAGGGATATAAAAATATGGAAAGGAAACATGGGTACATATATACATAATAATGAAATCATACTTTACCCATAAAACATAATCACTTTAACATACCTCATCAAATCATGAATAAATCATAGAAACCATAAGACATAAAGGTAACTTGAGGCATTCATAACATTTTTACGTAGGGAGTAACCCTCTTGGTTACGTTTGGAATACCCATCACAGTATATTCCCTAAATCTCTTCGGATTAACCTTAACGTTTCACTCCTTCGCATTACCCAATGCATTGGAGAGCTATATCGGGCTCACCCGCCCTTAGTCTATCACGGAACCACCCGTCTTCATAATAATCCCCAAGAACCTCAATATAATCGTATCACATAAAACCTGCATAAAGGAAACATAACATTTCCACCATTCAATCACAAGATATCAATACCACACATTGATATAAAAATATTATGCAAACCATTTTCAATACCAAAATAAAAGAAAAGTAAAACATGGTATTTATTTTTCTTTAAAAAAGTTATGTCTTGTAGAGGAAGCTGAAACTCTAATAATGGTCACGGCGGCGGAGAAGTCGTTGTCGCCGCATACGTATGACCAAAACATTCCCTTTTTTAGTTTAGTAAACGCTTCATATAAAAAATATTCCTTTTGAATAAACGTAAAATTCAAAGGGGTTTATACACCATATTAAAGAAGGTTGTTTATAAAACAAAATATGCCTCAATGAAAGGAGATTGGGATGAAGTCCAATACATCGGGTACGACTTGACTCGATCATTATTTAATCTCCTGAATAATAAACTTGAGTTAATTTCTACTTTCTTAATAACCTTTTTCAAGTTCATTATTCCTTTTATATCACTTATTTCCATGTCATGAACACTATGTAATTATTTAAGTTAATAACGGTTGTTTTAACGATCATTGGTACTTGAGTCTAAAATAAACCTTTTATAATTACAAGTTGTTCATGTATCCATTATATACAGAATGGTATTCATGATTTAGATATCATATATGTCATATATATCCAGTACATTCATGCATTTATAATATTACATAATTATTTAGAGGTAAGAAATGAAATTCACCGTTCATGGAGACGGTAGGCCGTACGTACGCATGAACGCTACATTCATTTCTATATTGTATTTTATAGAATGGAATCATAATGATATAAAGGTATATTATAATTCCAGTATAATATCATATATAATATAATAGTTCCATCCTTTATACGTCCCACATATGGTATTTAACGAATCAAATCACTTTGAGGGGGCGGTAGTCCGCACTTCCTTAAATGAAGATATCGCGTTTACCCATAATGGAAACCATAAAGGTATGCCCAAAATTAAAAATACAGAAGCTTAAGGAAAACAAAAACAAATTATATAACTTATATAAATATAGTGACATATTAATGGCCACCATTGAAGCTGTTAAAAGAATGTTGACCAATCATCGTTTCGGGAGGCATAAATTCACCCCGGAAACAGTATGTCCATTAACCATTAGATGTAGGTGTGTGTAAGTGTAGCTAGAATCTTTCTTATAAAAACATCCTAGTATATTGAAGATACTGGATTTGTTACAAACGAAATAAATAAAAAGATTTTAGGGGGTTGGAGAAGCAAAATAAAAAAAAATGACTCAAGTGAAGACATTACCTTAAAATCGGGTAACTCCCTTTGGTTTGAGCTCAAAGGCTTCCTTGGGAAGACTTCTGCCCAAAGTGAGGCTTCAACGAGTAAGATAGGGAAGTGTAGAGACAAAATGAGTAGGGTTTGGACTGCCAAAGGCTTTGGAATTGTGGGTAATTAGGTAGAGGTGGGGGCCTTTTATAAGAGGAGAGGAGGGGCACTCTTGGAAAGTAAAGAAAAGTCGCTTTATTTTAAAATTTCATTCGGATTTAAGAGGTCCCACATTGATATAATTCAAGGATAAGGTGATAAGGTTTTGAAATCCACTCGTCCAATAGGTTTTGGACATGTTTAGGTCTTAGATATTACATTATATTTCCATTTTATTTAAATTGTTAAATAATGAGGTCATCGCTGCATCATCATGATATCATAAATAATATAATTTATTTAATGTCTAAAAATTATAAAAAAATACTATGATGTAGGAAATCTTTTTAAATTTCCAATTACTATTTATAATCAAAAATAGTACTTGTATAACCCCATGTAAAGTTTTGTTTAGTAAAACATCTCATGTTTGTGCCATTTTTTACATTAACATTAAATAAAAAGTTATTTATGTCATTTTCCAACGAATGTGGCTCCAGGGGGTCCCCAAGTTGACCCATGTCTTTTCTTGGTCGGCCATGAGACAGCCAATAAGGGTAGGACATGTTTCAAGCTCATCTCATATTATTAAAACATTATTTTTACCTTAAACTACACTAATTACCACTAATCGCGATTAAGAACTTAAAAGTTACTATTCACTAAAAAATTATTTTAATCTCATTGAACCACATTTTACTTCTTAATGAAAACCATGTATGTCAGATTTTTGAAAATAAAATCACAGAAGTGGCAAAGTTTCATTTAATAGAAAAATCAGTTTCTTTAACTACCACTTAGTGGTTTCACTATTCCTCAAAAATTGATGTTTTTCATAAAGATACCAAAACATCACCTTAAGCTATATTTGATATTCCGAATTCAAAAATGATGTCTATTTTACAAAATTCAAAACATTATGTTTCATTAATTAATTTAATAACTAATTCCCGCTGTCATGACAAATAGCGTGTTTTTATTAAATAATAAGTATCAAAAGATTGACACTAGTTTAAGTCCAATTTCAAAGTGAAATTGATTCAATGACCACCATTGGATAAAATGGTAAAAATATATTCTAATTTAACTTCATAACAAATTCAAAAGATAATATAATCATATAAATAAATTAGATTAAAAAGTGTTTTTGAATTAAAATACAACATTTTTCACTATTCATTAAAAAATGAACTTTATCGGAAAAATACCAAAAATTCACACAAAGTAAATTTTGATGTCCCAATCATAAATAAAAAGTTTATTTTGACAAACATAGCTTATAAAATTTTCAAAATATAGATTTAAAAATGGTTTTCCATTAAAAGGTAGTAAAACAATCTTTTAAGAATATTAGTGTATTCCATGCATAAGATTGTATTTATTTTCATTTTAAGCATCTAAAACACTATATTAATCATTAATAGACATAGATAAAAATATCTATTATTCATTACTTTCTTGGGATGTTACATCCTTCCCCCTTTAGAAAATTGTGTCCCGGTAATTTATTTACTTATCGAATAAATGGTGGTTTTTATCCCTCATTGCATTTTCAGATTCCCATGTTTCCTCTTCCATCATGTGGTTTTTCCACAATACCATTACCTGATTAATCACCTTATTTCGTAGCACTTGCTCCTTGTGGTGAAAAATCTGGACCGGTTGTTACTTATAAGATAGGTTCTCTTCCAGCTGAACTACCTCTGGTCTCAAAACATGATACGGATCTGGCATATACATTCACAAAATCGAAACATGAAAAACATTTTGTACCTGAGATAAAATCGGAGGTAATGCCACTCTGTATGCAACTGATCCAACTCTCTCTGGAATTTCATATGTTCCGATGAACCTTGGACTCAGCTTTCCTTTCTTACCAAATCACATCACACTTTTCCATGGTGATACTTTGAGAAAAACATGATCACCTACCTCAAAATATAGATCCTTCCTCCTGTTGTCCGCATAACTCTTCTACCTGCACTGAGCTGTTCTCATGTGTTGCTGAATCAGCTGAACATTTTCTGCCAACTCTTCTACCAATTCTGGTCCCATCAACTTCCTTTCACCCACTTCATCCCAGAAAGCTGGATTTCGACACCGCTTTCCATATAATGCCTGAAATGGTGCCATCTGTATACTAGAATGAAAAATGCTATTATATGAAAATTCAACCAAAGAAAGATGTTGGTACCAACTTCCTCGATAATCCATCGAACAAGCTCATAGCATATCCTCCAAGTTCTGAATTGTTCGTTAAGACTGACCATCTGATTGAGGATGAAATTTTGTACTAAAATTTAATTCAGTACCCAAGGACTTCTGAAGGCCTTTCCAAAAGATAGAAGTAAACATGGGATCACGGCCAGATACAATGGAGAGTGGAACTCCATGTATCCTGACTGTCTCTTTAAGATACAAACGGGAAATTTGATCTAGGGAAAAAGTATATCGTATAGCAAGGAAATGAGTAGATTTGGACAAGCAATCAACAATAACCCAGATTGCATTATTATCTCGAGATGACTTAGGTAATCCCACAACAAAGTCCATGGATATATTCTCCCATTTCCAATCCGGCACTGGTAAAGGCTAAATCATCCCTTTCGGTAACTGCCTCTCTGCTTTAACCTGTTGACAAGTCAAACACTTCACAGTAAAGTCAGCAATATCTCTTTTCATTCCATCCCACCAGTAATACTCCCGCAGATCTCTGTACATCTTAGTACTGCTATGATGAACTGTAAACGGAGAACTATGAGCTTCACATAACAACTCTCTCTTCAACTTTGAATCAAAAGGCACACACAATCTCTTGCCAAATCTCAAAACGCAATCATTATCAATATTGAATTCAGGCAACATACCCATATGAACCAACTCTACCTTTGTCTGCAACTCACTGTCTTGCTTCTGTGCTTGCTTGATTCTGTCAGATAGAGAAGATTTCACTGATACCTAAAACAAAACAGAAGAACATCATGCACAAAAAACTTCTATGCCAAATTTTATCAAATCCTTAACCAAAGGACCACGTTCCAAACACAAGATTGCTAATGAAGCATTACTTTTTCGACTCAAACCATCAACCACTTTATTTGCTTTTCCAGGAAGTAATGAATTGTACAATCATAATACTTGATTAATTCCAGCCATCTCCTCTGTCTCATGTTTTACTATTTCTGAGTGAATATATACTTTAAACTTTTGTGATCAGTATATTTTTCACACTTTACTCCATACAAATGATGCCTCCAAATTTTTAAAGCAAAAACAACACCAGCTAATTCCAAATCATGTATAGGGTAATTTACGTCATGAGTTTTCAACTGTCGTGAAGCATAAGCAATTACCTGATCATTCTTCATTAGGACGCAACCAAGTCCTTTCAATGAAGCATCACTGTATATAACAAACTCACCATTCCTAGAAGGTAGTGCCAAAACTGGATCATTCACCAATATTCTTTTCAGTTCCTGAAAACAATCATCACATTCTTTTGTCCATATAAACTTAACACCCTTCCGAGTTAGCATAGTCATTGGACTAGATAACCGTGAAAAATTTCTAACAAACCTTCGGTAATATCCTGACAAACCAAGGAAGCTACAAATCTCAGTTACATTTTTGGGTCTTGTCCAGTCGTCCACAAATTTTTTTTTGCAGGATCAACAGTTATCCCATCTTTAAGAACAATGTGACCAAGGAAAGAAATTTGTAGCAACCAAAACTCACACTTTCTGAATTTCCCATACAATTTCTTTTCTTTTATGGTTTGCAATATAACCCTTAAATGTCTTTCATGATCCTCTTTACTTTTAGAAAACACCAAAATATCATCAATGAAAACCATCACAAACTTATCCAAGAACTCATGGAAAATTCTATTCATTAAGTCCATGAATACAGAAGGTGCATTGGTTAGCCCAAAAGGCATTACTACAAATTCATAATGGCCATATCATGTATGGAACGTGGTCTTCAGAACATCTGCTTCCTTTACCTTCAGCTGATGGTACCCCGATCTCAAGTCAATCTTTGAAAAATACTGAGCTCCCTGGAGCTGATCAAACAAATCATCGATATGAGGAAAAGGATATTTTTTCTTAACAGTGATATTATTCAAGGCACTATAATCAATGCAAAGTCTCATAGAACCATCTTTCTTTTTAACAAATAAAACAAGAGCACCCCATGGTGATGTGCTAGGTTGAATGAAACCTTTCTATAATAAATCTTGCAATTCCTCCTTCAACACTAAAAGTTCAATTTGAGCCATTCGATTAGGGGGTTTTGAAATTGGCTTAGCATCAGGAACTAAGTCAACAGTAAACTCAACTTCCCGATCTGGTATTATTCTAGGCAACTCGTCAGGAAAAACATCAGGATACACATTTACCACTGGCACATCATTAATCTGAACAGTTCCCTTGTTTTCAACAATGTGTGCAAGGTAACATTCATTTCCATCTTTTACATGTTTCTTGGCCTCTTGATAATTTATCCACAGTAATGGTTCATTCTTGTACACAAATTGAATGCCTTTTTGAAAAGAAACTTCTTTAGCTCTATAGTCAATCTTAGCATGGTAAATAGAGAGTCAATCCATACCCAGGATAACATCAAACTCTACAAGAGGTTGAACAATAAGGTTTTCAAGTAGGGTCTTTCCACAGATAAGGATAGGAAGATTCTTATAAATTATTTTTGCCTCAACATTTCCCCCAGGTGTTTTTACAAAATGTTTAGGAGTCATTTCTTGAGATGGTATTCCCATTTTAATAGAAAATGTTTCAGAGATGATAGAATGTGTAGAACCTGAATCAAACAACACACTGGCATAATCAGAAAAAACAAACAAAGTACCTGATACAACTTCATTTGATGGCCCGACATCTGCTGAAGTAGTTGCAAAGGATTTCACCACCCCTTTCTGCTTGTAGTCTAACTGCTTCCCATCACTCAAGCTCTTTGTCAGACACTCATTTTCATAGTGACCCATCTCATTGCACTTATAACATTTCACTAACTGTAAATCAAATTTGGTCTTACCATCACCCTGATATTTTTCAGTGCAACCACGAGCCTTATGTCCCATCTTACAACATCAGTAGCACTTTCCAAAATTCAAAAGACATTCCCCAGCATGCCTTTTTCCACATTTATCACAAACTGGAAACATCGTTTTCTTACCGTCAGACATTTTTGAAGAATTCTTACCTTTCTCCTGCCACCTCGGTCTCTTCTTCTGTTGGTTGTTATAGAATAGTTGATCATCAGCAAACTCCATTTCAACCTTCTCAGTACATCGAACAAGCTTTTCATAGCTTTTAAACTCACGAGAAGCTAATGCCCTTCGATATTTTGGATTTAATCCTGAGTAAAAATGATTGATTTTAATATCAGGGTCTCGGATAAAATTTGGAGCATACCTTTCCAATCGAGTGAACCTTTCTTCATAGGTAGCCACTGAGTCTTCCTCTTGACTCAATTCCAAGAATTGTTTTTCCATCCTAAGTCGAATAGCCTTAGGAAAATACTTCTCAGGAAACATCCCTTTGAATTTATCCCAGTCGAGAGAATCAATCTCATCAGCGTCCCAGATATTTTTAACCATCGACCACCGCTGATCTTCTTCACACTCCAAACGGTAAATAGCAAGACTAACCTTTTGATTGTCTGAACTCCCCGTGACATCGAAAATCTTCTCTAGTGCTTTAATCCACCCTTCAGCTAGCACAGTGTCAGATGATCCTCTGAATGATGTGGGATGTTGCCTCATGAAATGTTCCACCACTGACATGTTGCTCTGTGGTTGATCTGGATGATCTCATGCATGGATACCACCACCATTTATCGCTTGAGTCAACGGCGCCATTACAGCAACAAACTGTTCAGTTCCAATTCCGACCATCTCAGGATGCTGATTCGGAAGGTTATTTCCTTCCGCATGCCTTCCTAGCACTACTTCCCTATTTCCTCTACGGAAAACCATTCTGAACAAACATGTCTTAGATGAACCAACATGGTAATCTTCAAATGCTATATCATTTAAAAAAAAATTTGGATAATCATTTAATATAATTCTAACGCCTAAAGTAATCTAAACCGACCTTTGATACCAACTATAAGGCCCTAGCCTTAAACCTTACTTAATCTTGAGTTATTACAAGATTACACATTGAAGATCTTTTTGGGTTTATAGTTTTAGAGAATTAGATCATAAAACATGGATTGCATTCCACATATAAACAAAGTGGTTACATAAAGATAGTATTCTTCTTTCCCATCAATGGAAACATATTTAAAATAAAACATGGATTATATCTTGACACTTCCTTGACACTATCACCATATCATGTACCTTTACCTTGACCTGTGAAAACATTTCAAAAAAACTTGGGATGAGCATAAAAAGCTCAATATGGGATATAAAAATATGGAAAGGAAACATGGGTACATATATACATAAGAATGAAATCATACTTTACCCATAAAACATAAGCACCTAAACATACATCATCAATTCATGAATAAATCATATAAATCATAAGACATAAAATTAACTTGAGGCATTCATAACATTCTTACGTAGGGAGTAACCCTCTTGGTTACGTTTGGAATACCCATCACAGTATATTCCCTAAACTTATTCGGAGAAACCTTAACGTTTCACTCCTTCGCGTTACCCAATGCATTGGAGAGATATATCGGGCTCACCCTCCCTTAGTCTATCACGGAACCACCCGTCTTCATAATAATGCCCAAGAACCTCAACATAATCGTATCACATAAAACATGCATAAAGGAAACATAAAGTTTCCACCTTTCAATCACAAGATATCAGTACAACACATTGATATAAAAATATTATGAAAACAATTTTCAATACCAAAATAAAAGAAAAGTAAAACATGGTATTTATTTTTCTTTAAAAAAGGTATGGCTTGTAGAGGAAGCCGAAACTCAAATAATGGTCACGGCGGCGGAGAAGTCATTGTCGCCGCATACGTACGACCAAAACATTCCCTTTTGTCGTTTAGTAAACGCTTCGTATAAAAAATATTCCTTTTGAATAAATGTAAAAGTCAAAAGGTTTTATACACTGTATAAAAGAAGGTTGTGTATAAAACAAAATATTCCTCAATGAAAGGAGATTGAGACGAAGTCCCATACCTCGGGTCCGACTTGACTCGATCGTTCTTTAATGTCCTGAATAATAATCTTGAGTTAATTTATACTTTCTTAAGAACCTTTTTCAAGTTCATTATTCCTTTTATATCACTTATTTACATGTCATGAACACTATGTAATTATTTATGTTAATAACGGTCGTTTTAATGATCATTGGTACTTGAGTCCAAAATAAACCCTTTATAATCACAAGTTGTTAATGTATCCATAATATCCAGAATATTATTCATGATGTAGATATCATATATGACATATATATCCAGTACATGCATGCTTTTATAATATTACATAATCATTTAGATGTAATAAATGAAATGCACCGTTCATGGAGACGGTAAGTCGTACGTACGAATGAACACTATTTTCATTTCTATTTCTTATTTTATTGAATAGAATCATAATGATATAAAGGTATATTATAATTCCAGTATAATATAATATATAATATCATAGTTCCATCCTTTATACGTCCCACATATGGTATTTAACGAATCAAATCATTTTGAGGGGGCGGCAGTCCGCACTTCCTTAAATGAAGATATCACGTTTACCCATAATGGAAACCATAAAGGTATGCCCAAAATGAAAAATACAGAAACTTAAGGAAAACATAAACATATTATATATCGTATATAAATATAGCGAAATCTTAATGGCCACCTTTTACGGTGTTAAAAGAATGTTGAACAATCATCGTTTCGGGAGGCATAAATTCACCATCCACTGAAACAGTATGTCCTTTAACCATTAGATGTAGGTGTGTGTAAGTATATCTCTAATCCTTCTTATAAAAACATCCTAGTATATTGAATATACAGGAGTTTTTACAAAAGAAATGAATAAAAAGAGTTTAGGGGGTTGGAGAAGCAAAATAAAACAAAAGGACTCAAGTGAAGACATTACCTTAAAATCGGGTAACTCCCATTGGTTTGAGCTCAAAGGCTTCCATGGGAAGACTTCTGCCCAAAGTGAGGATTCAAGGAGTAATATAGGGAAGTTTAGAGACAAAATTAGCAGGGTTTGTCCTAGCCAAAGGCTTTGGAAGTGTGGGTAAGGAGGTAGAGGTGGGGGCCTTTTATAAGAGGAGAGGAGGGGCACTCTTGGAATGTAAAGAAAAGTCACTTTATTATAAAATGGTATTAGGATTTAAGAGGCCCCACATAGATATAATTAGAGTATAAGGTTATAAGGGTTCTAAATCCACTCATCCAATAGGTTTTGGACATGTGTAGGTCTTATAAATTACATTATCATTCCATTTTATTTAAATCGTTAAATAACGAGGTAATCGCTGCATCATCATGATGTCATAAATAATTTAATTTATTTAATGTATAAAAATTATAAAAAAACTACTATGATGTAGGAAATATTTTTATATTTCCAATGACTATTTATAATAAAAAATATTACTTGTATAACCCCATGTAAAATTTTTTTTAGTAAAACATCTCATGTTTGTGTCATTTTTACTTTAACATTAAATAAAAAGTTATTTATGTCATTTCCCAACCAAAGTGGCTCCATGGGGTCCCCAAGTTGAACCATGGCTTTTCTTTGTCGGCCATGACACATACAATAAGGGTAGGACATGTTTCAAGCTCATCTCATATTATTAAAACATTATTTTAACCTTAAACTACACTAATTACCACTAATCGCGATTAAGAACTTAAAACTTACTATTCAACAAAAAATTATTTTAATCTCATTGAACCAAATTTTACTTATTAATGAAAAACATGTATGTAGGATTTCTGAAAAGCAAATCACAGAAGTTTCAAAGTTTCATTTTAACGAAAAATCAGTTTCTTTAACTACCACTTAGTGGTTTCACTATTCATCAAAAACTGATGTTTTTCATAAAGATACCAAAACATCACCCTAAGCTATATTTGATATTCCGAATTCAAAAATGATGTATATTTTACAAAATTCAAAACATGTAAGTTGCATTAATTATGTTAATAACTAATTCCCATTGTCATGACAAATAGCGTGTTTTTATGAAACAATAAGTATCAAAGGATTGACACTAGTTTAAGTCCAATTTCAAAGTGAAATTGATTCCTATGACCACCATTTGATAAAATGGTAAAAATATATTATAATTTCCCTTCAAAAACAATTCAAAAGATAATCTAATCATATTAATAAATTAAATTAAAAAGAGGGTTTGAATTAAAATACATCTTTCTTCACTATTCATTAAAAATGAACATTATCGGAAAAATACCAAAAATTCACAAAAAGTAAATTTTGATGTCCCAATCATAAATAATAAGTATATTTTGACAAACATAGCTTATAAAATTTTCAAAAGATAGATTTAAAAATGTTTTTCCATTAAAAGGCAGTACAACAATGTTTTAAGAATATTAGTGTATTCCATGCATAAGATTGTATTTATTTTCATTTTAAGCCTCTAAAATACTATCTTAATCATTAGTAGACATAGATAAAAATATCTATTATTCATTACTTACTTTGGATTTTAAATCCTTCCCCCCTTTAGAAAATTGCGTCCCCGCAATTTATTTACTTATCGAATAAATTGGGGTACTTATCCCTCATTGCATTTTTAGATTCCCTTGTTTCCTCTTCCATCATCTGGTTTTTCCAAAAAACCATTACCAGATTAATCACTTTATTCCGTAACACTTGCTCCATGTGGTCCAGAATCTAGACCGGTTGTTCCTCATAACATAGGTTCTCTTCCAGCTGAACTACCTCTGGACTCAAAACATGTGATAGATCTGTCATATACTTTCTCAACATCGAATCGTGAAAAACATTGTGTACCTGAGATCAACTCGGTGGTAAAGACACATTGTATGAAACTGATCCAACTCTCTCCAGAATTTCATAGGTCTGATGAACCTTAGACTCATCTTTCCTTCCTTAAAAAATCACATCACACTTTTCCATGGAGATACTTTGAGAAAAACATGATCACCTACCTCAAAAGAGAGATCTTTCCTCCTGTTGTCCGCATAACTCTTCTGCCTGCTCTAAGATGTTCCCATGCGTTTCTGAATTAGATGAACTTTTTCTGCCAACTCTTCTACCAATTCTGGTCCCATCAACTTCCTTTCACCCACTTCATCCCAGAAAGCTAGAGTTCGACACCGCTTCCCATATAATGCCTGAAATGGTGCAATCTGTATACTAGAATGAAAACTGTTATTATATGAATATTCAACCAATGAATGATGTTGGTCCCAACTTCCCTGATAATCCATCAAACAAGCTCATAACATATCCTCCAAGGTCTGAATTGTTTTTTCTGACTACCCATCTGATTGATGATGATATAATGTACTAAAATTTAATTCAGTACCCAACGACTTCTGAAGGCCATTCCAAATGTTATAAGTGAACCTGGGATCACAGTCAGATACAATGGAGAGAGGAACTCCATGTATCCTGACTATCTCTTTAAGATACAAACGGGAAAGTAGATCTAGGGAAAAAGAATCTTGTATATCAAGGAAATGAGCATATTTGGTCAAGCGATCAACAATATCCCAGATTGCATTATTACCTCAATATTTCTTCGGTAATCCCACAACAAATTCCATGGATATATTCTCCAATTTCCACTCCGGCACTGGTAAAGGCTGAAGCATCCCTTTCGATAACTGCTGCTTGCTTTAACCTATTGACATGTCAAACACTTCACATTAAAATCAGCAATATCTCTTTTCTTTCCATCCCACCAGTAATACTCCCACAGATCTCTGTACATCTTAGTGCTGCCAGGATGAACTGAAAATGGAGGACTATGAGCTTCACATAACAACTCTCTCTTCGACTGTGAATCACAAGGCACACACAATATCTTCCCGAATCTCAATACGCAATCATTATCAATGTTGAATTCAGGAAACTTACCCTTCTGAACCAACTCTACCTTTTTCTGTAACTCACTATCTTGCTTCTGTGCTTGCTTGATTCTGTATGTTAGAGAAAATTTCACTGATACCTGAAACAAAACAGAATATCATCTTGCACCAACAACTTATATGCCAATGTTCATCAAATCCTTAACCAAAGGATCACATTCCAAATGCAACATTGCTAATGAAGCATTACTTTTTCGACTCAAATCATCAGCCACTTTATTTGCTTTTCCCAGATGGTAATGAATTGTACAATCATAATCCTTGATTAATTCCATCTATCTCCTATGTCTCATTTTTAAATCTTTCTGAGTGAATATATACTTTAAACATTTGTGATCAGTATATTTTTCACACTTTACTCTATACAAATGATGCCTTCAAATTTTTAAAACAAAAACAGCAGCAGCTAATTCCAAATCATCTATAGGGTAATTTACCTCATGAGTTTTCAACTGTCGTGAAGCATAAGAAATTACCTGATCATTCTGCATTAGGACGCAACCAAGTCCTTTCAATGAAGAATCACTGTATATAACAAACTCACCATTGTTTGAAGGTAGTTCCAAAACTGGAGCATTCACCAATCTTCTATTCAGTTCCTGAAAACAATCATCACATTCTTTTGTCCATATAAACTTAACACCCTTCCGAGTTAGCTTAGTCATTGTACTAGATAACCGTGAAAAATTTCTAACAAACCTTCTGTAATAGCATTCCAAACCAAGGAAGCTACGAATCACAATTACATTTTTGGGTCTTGTCCAGTCATCCACAACTTTATTTTTGCAGGATCAACAGTTATCCCATCTTTAGAAACAATGTGACCAAGGAAAGAAATTTGTTGCAACCAAAAATCACACTTGCTGAATTTCCCATACAATTTATTTTCTTTTAAGGTTTTAAATATAACCCTTAAATGTCTTTCATGCACCTCTTTACTTTTAGAAAACACCAAAATATCATCAATGAAAACCACCACAAACTTATCCATGAACTCATGGAAAATTCTATTCATTAAGTCCATGAATACAGAAGGTGCATTGGATAGCCCAAAAAGAATTACTACAAATTCATAATGGCCATATCTTGTATGGAACGTGGTTTTCGGAACATCTTCTTCCTTTACCTTCAGCTGATGGTACGCTGATCTCAAGTCAATCTTTGAAAAATACTGAGCTCCCTGGAGCTGATCAAACAAATCATCGATATGAGGCAAAGGATATTTGTTCTTAACAGTGATATTATTCAAGGATCTATAATCAATTCAAAGTCTCATAGAACCATCTTTCTTTTTAACAAATAAAACAGAAGCACCCCATGGTGATGTGCTAGGTCGAATGAAACCTTTATCTACTAAATCATGAAATTGCTCCTTCAACTCTAAAATTTCAATTTGAGCCATTCGATAAGGGGGTTTTGAAATTGGCTTAGCATCAGGATCTAAGTCAACAGTAAACTCAACTTCCTGATCTGGTATTATTCCAGGAAACTCATCAGGAAAAACATCAGAATACTCATTTACCACTGGCACATCATTAATCTGAACAGTTCCCTTTTGTTCAACAATGTGTGCGAGGTAACATTCATTTCCATCTTTTACAAGTTTCTTGGCCTCTTGATAATTTATCAACAGTAATGGTTCTTTCCTGTACACAAACTGAAAGACTTTCTGAAAAGAAACATCTTTAGCTCTACAGTCAATCTTATCATGGTAAATAGAGAGCCAATCCATACCCAGGATAACATCAAACTCTTCTAGAGGTAGAACAATAATGTTTGCAAGTACGTTCTTTCCACAGAGAAGGATAGGAAGACTCTTATAAATTATTTTTGCCTCAACATTTCCCCCAGGTGTTTTTACCAAAAGTTCAAGAGTCATTTCTTGAGATGGTATTCCCATTTTACTAGAAAAGGATTCAGAGATGAAAGAATGCGTAGACCCCAAATCAGACAACACACTGGCATAATCTGAATAAACACACAATGTGCCTGATACAACTTCATTTGATGGACTGACATCTGCTGAAGTAGTTGCAAAGGATTTCACCACCCCTTTCTGCTTGCAGTCTAACTGCTTCCCATCACTCAAGCTCTTTGTCGGACACTCATTTGCATAATGACCCATCTCATTGCACTTATAACATTTCACTAACTGTAAATCAAATTTGGTCTTACCATCACCCTGATCTTTTTCAGTGTAATCACAAGCCTTATGTCCCATCTTACCACATCAGTAGCACTTTCCAGAATTCAGAAGACATTCCCCAGCATGACTTTTGTCACATTTATCACAAACTGGAAACTTCGTTTTCTTACCATCATACTTTTTTGAATAATTCTTACCTTTCTCCTGCCACCTCGGACTCGTCTTCTGTTGGTTTTTATAGAACACTTGATCATCGGCAAACTCCATTTCCACATTCTCAGCACATCAAACAAGCTTTTCATGGCTTTTAAACTCACGAGAAGCTAATGCCCTTCGATATATTTGGCTTTAATCCTGAGTAAAAATGATTGATTTTACTATCAAGGTCTTGGATAAAATTTGGAGCATACCTTTCCAATCGAGTGAACCTTTCTTCATAGGTAGCCACTGAGTCTTCCTCTTGCCTCAATTCCAATAATTTTTTTTCCATCCTAAGTCAAACAGCCTTAGGAAAATACTTCTCAAGAAACATACATTTGAATTCATCCCAGTCAATAGAATCAATCTCATCAGCGTCCCTGATATTTTTAACCAATGACCACCACTGATCTGCTTCACCCTCCAAACGGTAAATATAAAGACTAACCTTTTGATTGTATGAACACCCCATGACATCGAAAATCTTCTCTAGTTATTTAATCCACCCTTCAGCTAGCACAGTGTCAGATGATGCTCTGAATGATGGGGGATGTTGCCTCATGAAATGATCCACCACTGACATGTTCTTCTGCGGTTGATCTGGCTGATCTCGTGCATGGATACCACCACCATTTATCACTTGAGTCAACTGCACCATTACTACAACAAACCGTTCAGTTCCAATTCCGGCCATCTCAGTATGCTGATTCGGAAGGTTATATCCTTCTGCATGCCTTCCTAGCACTGCTTCCCTGTTTCCTCTACAGAAAACCATTCTTAACAAAAATGTAATGCCCCGACCCCAGTTACCCAGAGTCGGTGCATTATTACATAACATTGGCATGATCCCAAGAAAGATCAAATCTCAAAAGACCGATTGGTTTAGTAGCCTTGGAAACAGTAGATATATTCATAAGTTTTACATTACATCATAAAATGAAAAACTACTACAACAACATAATGTTTCCACAATCCACACTGTTAACCCCTCATAAAATCCCTGCAGGTCATTCATAACTTACTTCTTCACATCCTGGGAAAAATAAAACATAGAAAAGGGGTGAGCTCAAATGCCCAGTAAGGATAACAATATAGCGGAAACTTTCATAAATAAGAATAAACATTTAAGGCAATGTATAACTAAAAATCCTTTTAAATATGAACTTTGAACATGGTATGGCATAAATAAAATGAAATAATGCCATTTACATATTCACATGGATATTCTACTAATCGAATAATCACATGAAAAAATCAATAACCACTTTCATAATGTTGGAATGCATAATGCCATACTATCATAACCACATAGCCAAGGCCTCGTGCCAAGACTACAAATAAGATTTTGTCAAGGCCTTGTGCCAAGACACTAGTTTGTCTCATGAGACCTACCGATGCATCGAGGTGCTATAGCAGGCTCCACCCGTCACATATTAAGTCCAATGCATTCCCATATGAAAAGGTTAAAACATAACATAAACATTCATATTAAAACTAGCATATGAAATGTCAATACTTTCACCATAAACTATGAATGGTATAAAAATAGCACATCCACAGTCAAACATATCACAAAACCTTCAATACAATATAGAAGTTTTGTATCATAATAAATCAACTTCAAATAATCTTAAAATCCATCAAAGGATGTTGACATAGATGAAATCAAAATTCTTTTTAAAGAAATATATCCTTTTATTTTGAAATAATTTAAGATCCATATAAAATAAAACATTTTCTTTGAAAATATTTTTATAAGCTTGTAAGGGAAGCTTTGAAGATTTTATAACGGCGGAAAAGAGACGCACCCGCCGTATAAGTTAAAAAAACATTCTTACCTTAATTCTGTCGAAAAGGTTAAAAAGGACCTTGTTTTGAAACGACCGAAAGATTCCTTTATAAACCACTTATAAAAGTCAAAAAGGGTATAAATGACTTTAACTCATATTCTAGTAAATAGTAAAAAATGTTTTGAAATGCATTTTTAAGAAACATGGATGTGGATGATAAAGAGATCCCAGTAGATTATTACGTATAAACAACCTTGGATAATGAAGAGGTTGTAAAGTAAACCCTTACCTGGTACTTTTCCTTGGTTGGGGTAGGTTAACCTCATGTATAATGGTGAAATAGTTGTTATTAAATTATGCAAGAATCATATATATTAATATGATATCATATATGATCTTTTAACATTGATTTGTTGATAATATCTTAGAATTATCGTCGTTTCGGTAGTTAACTTACTCATTTTCTTTTATATGTTTTGTTACATAAGCCATGGTTGTGGTATCTTATTCATATCCAGAATGATATCTAGTCCTTAAACATCATTTTTAAATCATCAAATGATAATTATACTTGAATGGATACGATGGAGAATGAATCTCATCGCGTTCGTGGAGACGGTAGTCCGTACGTACGCACGAGCGACAATATCATTCTTTTGATATTAAAATAATATATAAATGGATGCTATATCATATATACAGAATCATTAACATGTTATATTTATTATTTACATGAGGTACACATCATTATTATACCCATCCAAATAATATTATATTTAATAACAATTACACCACGACGTGGAGACGGTAAGCCGTACGTACGCACGTATGGTGACATGTTATTCAAAGGGTGGATAGAATACTGAATATGGTTGTACCATATTTATAATAACATCACAGTATATGTGAGATACTGGATTTATTATTTTAGAATGGTAATAACAAAGGAAAAAGAAGTGGAAGAAGAAATGAACTTGGAGAAGGGTGGCAAAATCATTACCTCTTCTTCGGGTTCTTCCTTTTGATTTGATCAAAAGGGCTCCTTAGGATGGCTTTCCGATCAAACTAAGGCCTCTAGGTTGTAGTTATGGATGTTGGGAGAGTATTTGGGCAGAGTTTGTCCGAACCAAAAGGCTTTGAAGGTGTGAAGAAATGATAAGGAGGAGTGCCCTTTTATAAGAGGGGTGAGGGGCACCTTTGGAAAAGCTAGAAATATTAATTTATAATACATTCATATTCGGTTTCTAATGGCTCCAAATCTTATTATTCAACGTTTAAGGTGGGGATAGGTCGAAAAACAATCATCCAATATAATTTAGACAGGTTTGGGTACTTATATTAACCTTATCTTTAAGTATTAACTCTAAGTTAATTAGTTTCACTTTTACAATGTCTCTTTGTATTTTTATATAATATGGTTAATAAACTTACTATATACATCCAAGCGACCCCCAAGTGGTCCATTAAAGATGAACCTATCATGATATAAGTCTCTTGGCCGATCCTTAGATTTTTAGGAATTTAATATCAATTAATAATATAATATTTGTTTTAAGAACTCTTTTATGTCAATTTTGGCACTATTCAATAGTTGATTTTTGTGAAACTCATAACAGATTGATTACTTCGAAAAAAGTCAATTAAATCAATCATAATATATCATATTATCCTAGAAAATTAGTTTAATTCATTAAAAGTTTCATATTATATTTTTTTGGGTATTTATAATATCAATTATTTTAATTTTTCACTATTATAGTAATTACTGCATCATCATTGTGTCATAAATAAAATACATTATTTAATGTCTAAAAATTATAAATAAAATATAATTATGTAGGAAATCATTTTAGCTTTCTAATGAATATTTATAATCTAAAATCCAACTTATATAACCCTATGTAACAATTGTTTTGCTAAAAGATATATGCTTGTGTCATTTTTGTATTCATTTTGACTTAATTAAAATAAAGTGTCATTATCACTTACAAGTGGATCCATGGGGTCCCAAAATAGACCCAAAGATTACCATGGTCGACCATGTATCAAACAATAGGGTTAAGACACGTTTTAGGGTAATTTAGTATTATTATAATATTATTTTTTAACCCTTATTTACCGGATTTACCTTTAACCATGGTAAATAAAATATTTACCGCAGTAATTATTCAAAATGTCTAAAAATAAAAGTTACCTATTTACACAATTTGAACATCCTGATTCCAAATATGGAATCCATTTTCCTAAATTCAAAACACAGAAGTGGCAGAAATTAATTTAAAATTAATTTCCGCTGTCAAAACAAAAAGCGTGTTTTTAAGAGATAATAACTATCAAAAGATTGACACTCGTTTATGTTCGGTTTAATTGTAAAATTATGTCCAATGAACAACATTATATTAAATGGTAAAAATATATTCTAAATATACTTTAAAACCACTCAAATTCATAATTTATCACTATTAATTATTTTGATTAAAAAAGTTTTTTTTAATTAAAACTTAGTAATTTTCACTATTCATCAAAATATGAAAGTTATCCGAAATGTACCAAAATTTCACCTTAGGATAAATTCGATATTCCGAATCCAAAAATGAAGTCCATTTTCAAATATAAAATATATATAATTTCAAAAGGTAGGTATTACTATTCATAACGGCTAGTTTGATTAGTTATGGTGTGTTAGAACTCGGTGTTGCGTACAACACACGCTATCACATTATTCAAAGAGAAGCGTACCATAGAAGCTTGGGGTGTTACATTCTCCCCTCCTTCAAATAATTGTTTCCTCGCAATTTATAGGGTATTACTGCATAAAAAGACTCGGGTGGTTCTTCATCATAAGTTCCTCGGGTTCCCACGTTGCCTCTTCCATCTTATGGTTTCTCCACAAAACTTTTACCAGACGCGTCGTCCGGTTTCTCAGCACTTGTTCTCTCGTATCAAGAATCTTGAGGGGCTCTTCGCAATAAGACAGATCGGGTTCCAGTTCTAATTCCTCATAGGTGAGTACATGCGTCGGATCAGGCATGTATTTCCTCAATAGAGATACGTGGAACACATCGTGAACTTTGGAGAGACTTGGCAGCATTGCCAATCGGTAAGCTACAACCCCAATTCGTTCTAGAATTTCGAAAGGTCCGATGTACCTGGGACTCAATTTACCTTTCTTACCAAAACGTATGACTCCCTTCCACGGAGATACCTTCAGAAAAACATGATCACCAACTTGAAATTCCAAATCCTTCCTTCGATTATCGGCATAGCTCTTCTGCCTACTTTGAGCTGCTTTGATGTGATTTTGGATTATTTTCACCTTTTCCACCGTTTCCTCCACCAGTTCTGGGCCTACAAGTTTTCTTTCACCAATGTCATCCCAACAGGTTGGTGTACGACATCTCTTTCCGTATAACGTTTCATATGGTGCCATCTGAATACTCGAATGGAAGCTATTGTTATAGAAAAATTCTACCAAAGGTAAATATTGATCCCACATACCCTGAAAGTCATGTGAGAAAGATCTCAACATGTCTTCTAAGGTTTGAATAGTCCGTTCTGATTGTCCGTCTGTCTGAGGGTGGTAAGCAGTGCTCAAATGAAGTTCAGTATCCAGTGATTTCTGAAGACTTTTCTAGAATCTTGAAGTAAAACGGGGATCACGATCAGAAACAATCGATAGGGGTACTCCATGAAGTCTCAAAACTTCATTAATATATAGTCTTTCTAGACGTTCCAGGGGTAGATCTTCTCTTATAGCATGAAAATGTGCTGTCTTGGTAAGACGATCAACAATAACCCATATTGCATCATTCCTTCTAGGAGTCTTTGGTAGCCCCATGACAAAGTCCGTCGTAACATTGTCCCATTTCCACTCGGGTATGGGAAGAGGTTGCATGACTCCTCCAGGCTGTTGCCTTCCAGCTTTCACTTGTTGACAAACCATACATCTTGACACAAAATCAGAAATCTCCCTCTTAATGTTGTCCCACCAAAAATGTTCCTTCAAATCTCTATACATTTTGGTGCTCCCAGGGTGTATAGAGAAATTGGAACTATGAGCATCATCCAGCAATTCCCTTTTTAGATCAGGTATATTGGGAACACAAAGTCTCTTCCCGAATTTCAAAATTCCATCTTCATACACAAAGTCTCTCAATCTCCCATCATTCAAAGATTTAATCTTCTTTTGGAATTCTTCATCATCGGTCTGAGAACTCTTAATCCTTTCTAGTAAAGATGGTTTGGCAACCATTTGAAAAAGCATTGATGTTTCACCTTCCCTGGTTATTCCCATGTCCATCTTTACTAGATCCATGAAAATTGGATCCCTTTCAATTCTCATATTGTTCAAAACTCCATGGTCTTTTCTACTCAAAGCATCTTCCACCTTGTTTGCCTTCCCTGGGTGGTAGTGTATCGTACAATCATAATCCTTGAGTAATTCAAGCCATCTCCTTTGCCTCATGTTGAGTTCTTTTTGTGAGAAAATATACTTCAAACTCTTGTGATCAGTATAAATCTCACATTTTTCACCATAGAGGTAGTGCCTCCATATCTTCAAAGCAAAGATCACTGCTTCTAACTCGAGATCATGAGTAGGATAGTTTTGTTCATGAATTTTCAACTGTCGTGATGCATAGGCAATAACTCTATCATTCTGCATAAGGACATAGCCAAGTCCTTTCTTCGATGCATCACTATAAATAACGAACCATCATTCCCCGATGGTAGAGTCAATATAGGATCATTGACTAATCTTCTCTTCAGTTGCTAGAAACATTCTTCACACTGTTTTGTCCAAACAAATTTAACCCCTTTACGTGTGAGCTTCGTTAATGGGTTAGCCAATCGGGCAAAATTCTGGACGAAACGTCGATAATAACCTGCCAAACCAATAAAACTACGTACCTCAGTTATACTCGTAGGTGCTGGCCATTATTGGATTGCATTGGTCTTAGAAGGATCAACATAGATTCCATCTTTAGAGACAATATGGCCAAGAAAAGAAATCTCCTGAAGCCAGAATTCACATTTGCTAAACTTCCCATATAATTCATGCCTCCTCAGAGTCTTTAAGATAATGCGCAAGTGATTTTCATGATCTTCGTAGGCTTTGGAGTATACCAAGATATCATCAATAAATACCACCACAAATTCATCGAGATACTCCTTGAAAACTCTATTCATTAGATCCATGAATACAGAGGGTGCATTAGTCAATCAAAACGGCATTACAGTAAACTCGTAATGCCCGTACCTGGTTCGAAATGCTATTTTCGGAATGTCTTCCTTCTTCACACACAACTGATGGTATCCAGATCGAAGTTCAATCTTTGAAAAGTATTGAGCTCCATGCATTTGGTCAAATAAATCATCAATACGAGGTAGGGGATACTTGTTCTTTATCGTTATAGCATTGATCTCCCTGTAGTCGATACATAACCTCATAGATCCATCTTTCTTTTTAACAAAAAGAACAGGGGCTCCCCATGGAGAAACACTAGGGAGAATAAATCCCTTATTACTCAATTCCTCTAGTTGTTTCTTTAGTTCGACTAACTCTACAGTGGCCATTCTATAAGGGGTCTTCGATATAGGCCTTGATCCAGGAATCAAATCAATAGAAAACTCAACTTCTCGTTCTGGAGGATGTCCAGGTAAAACTTCCGGAAATACATCTACAAATTCTTTCACAACAGGTACATCCTCTATTTGAACATTCCTTTCCTCACCGACAGTTATTTCATTCTCTTCCTCCCCAATAATTGAATTAAGTTGAGCTACTGGGGGTGGATCTAAATAAGAATTAGGTGGTGGCGATTCTGCTCTAAAAATAAGGTGCTCCTTATCATTATCATCAAGAATCGTAACCTCTTTCTTCTTACAATAAATCTTCGCATCATAGTCCGAAAGCCAGTCCATACCGAGGATTATATCAAACTCAATCATAGGTATGACGATGAAATCAGCAGATAAAGAAAATTTATGTGCTCTAATGGGGACTGATTCACAAAACTTTGTTGCAACGATACTTCCCTTAGGAGTTTTAACTGACAACTCCCTTATTAAATCAAATTGGAAATATCTAATTTTCTTAGCAAACTGGGAAGATATGAAACAATGCGATGATCCAGAATCAAATAATGCATTTGCTATACTTGAGGAAACCATTAAATTACCTGCCACCACGTCTTTCGGAGCTTCTACCTCAGCAGTAGTGATAGCATAAGCCGGGCCTTGATCCCTTGGCCTTTTCTGAGGTAAGTTCTCCTGACGCTTAGGACATGCATTTGCATAATGCCCCATCTCCCTGCAATTATAGCACATAACGTTGGTAGCTTCCTTCTTCCCCTTGCAATCATGAGCATGGTGGCCTTTTTCACCACACTTGTAACAGACTTCCATTCCCTTCAAGCAAGTACCAGGAAGTTTCTTCCCGCATTTACGACAAGATGGATATTCAACCTTTCCCTTCTTCCCCTTATTTCCATTCCCAGATTGATCAACAGGTCTCTTCTTCTATTGCTTTGCTTTAAAGTTATAAGACTTAGAGAATTCCTTTTCGGTCTTCATAGCACATGAGACAATGTCTTCATACGATGAAAAGGATTGTGAGACTAACGCTCGACGGAGAAATGGTTTTAACCCATCAAAGAAACGATCAATCTTACTTCTTGGGTTACGAATATAATCACCAGCATACCTCACTAACCTTATAAAGTTAGCCTCATACTTTGTGACATTCTCATCCTCCTTTTGTCTCAGACTCAGAAATTGCCTTTCCATATCTGCTCGATGGTCGCGAGGGAAGTATTTTTCTAAAAATAGATCTTTGAACTCCCTCCATTCCATATTTGATACTTCATCATCTTCCTTCATATTTTGAATCAATGACCACCACTGATCCGCATCTCCAGTGAGGCGGTAAACTGCCATGATAACTTTTTCCCTTTCACTGCTCCCCAAAGCCTGAAATATTTTCTCTAGGGAAAATATCCATTGCTCAGCTACTAAGGGATTTGTATTCCCATTGAACGTTGGTGGTTGTTGCCTCATGAATCGATCTAACATTGATCCTCCACGTTACGGATCAGGGTGCTCCATACGGGTAAGGTTATTATTCATAACCTGAGTAAGTTGTCCCAGTATGGTGATTAGCTGATCAGCACCGGTTGCATCATCAGCCCCACTATAATTATCTTGAGCAGGAGGGAAATCCCTACATGGAGTGCGTGCATTGATACGGTTTCCATTTCTTCCACTAGGCACTATTTCTAAACAATGGCATAAACTAGATCAATTTATGAATCAAAATACATAATCCCATACTTATAAAACACTTAACATAAATTGAACTATTTATGGATATAATCCATAATCATAAGAATGTTTTCTTTGAGGAAGTATATACTCATAATCCCTTCATAATGATTTGTAAAGAAAATGAGAGTTATCCTAAGCATATCCCCCGGGAGTGTCGTAACGAAGAGTGCAGCAAGGCCCGTTGTCGTGCACCAGTTCCCGTTCGAGTCTAGCTCAAAGCGGTGTTTTCGGGTTTTACCCCTAGGTACATCTGTGCCAGAGCCGCCTCTACCTGCTCGTATCCAGACAGGGATTTATTGCTCGGAAAACTCACAAAATCTCTACAATACCAAAATTCTAGGAAGTTCTTCTATACTAATCCTCAAAGTTCATCTTAGGTCTACGTGCTCTAATCAGAGTTTATCTAAATCTAGCTTCCAAGGTTTGTACTAAACTTCCTATGATACCAACTGTAACGCCCCGACCCCAGTTACCCAGAGTCGGTGCATTATTATATAACATTGGCATGATCACAAGAAAGATCAAATCTCGAAAGACCGATTGGTTTAGTAGCCTTGGAAACACTAGATATATTCATAAGTTTTACATTACATCATAAAATGAAAAACTACTACAACGACATAATGTTTCCACAATCCACACTATTAACCCCTCATAAAATCCCTGCAGGTCATTCATAACTTACTTCTTCACATCCTGGGAAAAATAAAACATAGAAAAGGGGTGATCTCAAATGCCCAGTAAGGATAACAATATAGCGGAAACTTTCATAAATAAGAATAAACATTTACGGCAATGTATAACTAAAAAGCCTTTTAAATATGATCTTTCAACATGGTATGGCATAAATAAAATGAAATAATGCCATTTACTTATTCACATGGATATTCTACTAATCGAATAATCACATGCAAAAATCAATAACCACTTTCATAATGTTGGAATGCATAATGCCAGACTATCATAACCACATAGCCAAGGCCTCGTGCGAAGACTACAAATAATATTTTGTCAAGGCCTTGTGCCAAGACAATAGTTTGTCTCATGAGACCTACCGATGCATCGAGGAGCTATAGCGGGCTCCACCCGTCACATATTAAGTCCAATGCATTCCCATATGAAAAGGATTAAACATAACATAAACATTCATATTAAAACTAGCATATGAAATGTCAATACTTTCACCATAAACTATGAATGGTATAAAAATAGCACATCCACAGTCAAACATATCACAAAACCTTCAATACAATATAGAAGTTTGGTATTATAATAAATCAACTTCAAATAATCTTAAAATCCATCAAAGGATGTTGACATAGATGAAATCAAAATTCATTTTAAAGAAATATCTCCTTTTATTTTGAAATAATTTAAGATCCATATAAAATAAAACATTTTCTTTGAAAATATTCTTATAATCTTGTAAGGGAAGCTTTGAAGATTTTATAACGGCGGAAAATAGCCGCAACCGCCGTATAAGTTAAAAAAAACATTCTTACCTTAATTCTGTCGAAAAGGTTAAAAAGGACCTTGTTTTGAAAACGACCGAAATATTCCTTTATAAACCACTTATAAAAGTCAAAAAGGGTATAAATGACTTTAACTCATATTCTAGTAAATAGTAAAAAATGTTTTGAAATGCATTTTTAAGAAACATGGATGTGGATGATAAAGAGATCTCAGTAGATTATTACGTATAAACAACCTTGGATAATGAAGAGGTTGTAAAGTAAACCATTACCTTGTACTTTTCCTTGGTTGGGGTAGGTTAACCTCCTTTATAATGGTGAAATAGTTGTTATTAAATTATACAAGAATCATATATATTAATATGATATCATATATGATCTTTTAACATTGATTTGTTAATAATATCTTAGAATTATCGTCGTTTCGGGAGTTAACTTACTCATTTTCTTTTATATGTTTTGTTACATAAGCCATGGTTGTTGTATCTTATTCATATCCAGAATTATATCTAGTCCTTAAACATCATTTTTAAATCATCAAATGATAATTATACTTGAATGGATACGATGGAGAATGAATCTCATCGCGTTCGTGGAGACGGTAGTCCGTACGTACGCACGAGCGACAATATCATTCTTTTGATATTAAAATAATATAAAAATGGATGCTATATCATATATACAGAATCATTAACATGTTATATTTATTATTTACATGAGTTACACATCATTATTATACCCATCCAAATAATATTATATTGAATAACAATTACACCACGACGTGGAGACGGTAAGCCGTACGTACGCACGTATGGTGACATGTTATTCAAAGGGTGGATAGAATACTGAATATGGTTGTACCATATTTATAATAACATAACAGTATATGTGAGATACTGGAGTTATTATTTTAGAATGGTAAGAACAAAGGAATAAGAAGTGGAAGAAGAAATGAACATGGAGAAGGGTGGTGAAATCATTACCTCTTCTTCAGGTTCTTCCTTTTGATTTGATCAAAAGGGCTCCTTAGGTTGGCTTTCTGATCAAACTAAGGCCTCTAGGTTGTAGTGAGGGATGTTGGGAGAGTATTTGGGTAGAGTTTGTCCGAACCAAAAGGCTTTGAAGGTGTGAAGAAATGAGAAGGAGGAGTTCTCTTTTATAAGAGGGGTGAGGGGCACCTTTGGAAAAGCTAGAAATATTAATTTATAATAAATTCATATTCGGTTTCTAATGGCTCCAAAGCTTATTATTCAAAGGTTAAGGTGGGGATAGGTCGAAAACCACTCATCCAATATAATTTAGACAGGTTTGGGTACTTATATTAACCTTATCATTAAGTATTAACTCTAAGTTAATTAGTTTCACTTTTACAATGTCTCTTTGTATTTTTATATAATATGGTTAATAAACTTACTATATACGTCCAAGAGACCCCAAAGTGGTCCATTAATGATGAAGCTATCATGATATAAGTCTTTTGGCCGAACCTTAGATTTTTAGGAATTTAATATCAATTAATAATATAATATTTGTTTTAAGAACTCTTTTATGTCAATTTTGACACTATTCAATAGTTGATTTTTGTGAAACTCATAACAGATTGATTACTTCGAACAAAGTCAATTAAATCAATCCTAATATATCATAGTATCCTAGAAAATTAGTTTAATTCATTAAAAGTTTCATATTATATTTTTTTGGGTATTTATAATATCAATTATTTTAATTTTTCACTATTATAGTAATTACTGCATCATCATTGTGTCATAAATAAAATAAATTATTTAATGTCTAAAAATTATAAATAAAATATCATTATGTAGGAAATCTTTTTATATTTCTAATTAATATTTATAATCTAAAACTCAACTTATATAACCCTATGTAACAATTGTTTTTCTAAAAGATATATGCTTGTGTCATTTTTGTATTCATTTTGACTTAATTAAAATAAAGTGTCATTATCACTTAAAAGTGGATCCATGGGGTCCCAAAATAGACCCAAAGATTCCCATGGTCGACCATGTATCAAAAAATAGGGTTAAGACACGTTTTAGGGTAATTTAGTATTATTATAATATTATTTTTTAACCCTTATTTACCGGATTTACCCATAACCATGGTAAATAAAATATTTACCGCAGTAATTATTCAAAATGTCTAAAAATAAAAGTTACCTATTTACACAATTTAAACATCCTGATTACAAATATGGAATCCATTTTCCTAAATTCAAAACACATAAGTGGCAGAAATTAATTTAAAATTAATTCCCGCTGTCAAAACAAAAACCGTGTTTTTAAGAGATAATAACTATCAAAAGATTGACACTCGTTTATGTTCGGTTTAATTGTAAAATTATGTCCAATGACCAACATTATATTAAATGGTAAAAATATATTCTAAATATACTTTAAAACCACTCAAATTCATAATTTATCACTATTAATTATTTTGATTAAAAAAGTTGTTTTTAATTAAAACTTAGTAATTTTCACTATTCATCAAAATATGAAAGTTATCCGAAATGTACCAAAATTTCACCTTAGGCTAAATTCGATATTCTGAATCCAAAAATGTAGTCCATTTTCAAATATAAAATATATATAATTTCAAAAAGTAGGTATTACTATTCATAACGGCTAGTTTGATTAGTTATGGTGTGTTAGAACTCGGTGTTGCGTACAACACACGCTATCACATTATTCAAAGAGAAGCGTACCGTAGAAGCTAGGGGTGTTACAAAAAATGTCTTAGATGAAGCAACATGGTAATCTTCAAATGCTATATCATTTAAAACAAATATTTTTGGATAATCATTTAATATAATTCTAACTCCTAAAGTTATCTAAACTGACCTTTGATACCAACTATAAGGCCCCATCCTTAAACCTTACTTAATCTTGAGTTATTACAAGATTACACATTGAGGATCTTTTCGGGTTTAGAGTTTTAGAGAATTAGATCATAAAACATACATTCCATTCCACATATAAACAAAGTGGTTACATAAAGATAGTATTCTTATTTCCCATCAATGGAGACATATTTAAAATAAAACATGGATTATTTCTTGACACATCTTTGACACTATCATCATATCATGTACCTTTCCCTTGACCTGTGAAAACATTTCAAAAAAACTTGGGATGAGTATAAAAAGCTCAGTAAGGGATATAAAAATATGGAAAGGAAACATGGGTACATATATACATAAGAATGAAATCATAATTTACACATAACACATAAGCACTTTAACATACCTCATCAAATCATGAATAAATCATAGAAATCATAAGACATAAAGGTAACTTGAGGCATTCATAACATTATTACGTAGAGAGTAACCCTCTTCGTTACGTTTGGAATACCAATCAAAGTATATTCCCTAAATCTCTTCGGAGAAACCTTAACGTTTCACTCCTTCGCGTTACCCAGTGCATTGGAGAGCTATATCGGGCTCACCCGCCCTTAGTCTATCACGAAACCACCCGTCTTCATAATAATGCCCAAGAACCTCAACATAATCGTATCACATAAAACATGCATAAAAGAACCATAACATTTCCACCTTCAATCACAAGATATCAATACCACACATTGATATAAAAATATTATGAAAACCATTTTCAATACCAAAATAAAAGAAAAGTAAAACATGGTATTTATTTTTCATTAAAAAATGTATGGCTTGTAGAGGAAGCCGAAACTCAAATAATGGTCACGACGTCGGAGAAGTCGTTGTCGCCGCATACATACGACCAAAACATTCCCTTTTATCGTTTAGTAAACGCTTCATATAAAAAAGAATCATTTTGAATAAACGTAAAAGTAAATGCTGTTTATACACCGTATAAAAGAAGGTTGTGTATAAAACAAAATATGCCTCAATGAAAGGAGATTGAGACGAAGTCCCATACCTCGAGTCCGACTTGACTCGATCGTTATTTAATGTCCTGAATAATAAACATGAGTTAATTTATACTTGCTTACAAACCCTTTTCAAGTTAATTATTCCTTTTATATCACTTATTTCAATGTCATGAACACTATGTAATTATTTAAGTTAATAACGGTCGTTTTAACGATCATTAGTACTTGAGTCAAAAATAAACCCTTTATAATTACAAGTTGTTCATGTATCCATTATATCCAAAATGGTATTCATGATGTAGATATCATATATGTCATATATATCCAGTACATGCATATATTTATAATATTACATAATCATTTAGAGGTAATAAATGAAATGCACCGTTCATGGAGACGGTAAGCCGTACGTACGCATGAACGCTACTTTCATTTCTATTTCATATTTTATAGAATGGAATCATAATGATATAATGGTATATTATAATTCCATTATAATATAATATATAATATCATTGTTCCATCCTTTATACGTCCCACATATGGTATTTAACGAATCAAATCACATTGAGGGGGCGGTAGTCCGCACTTCCTTAAATGAAGATATCACGTTTACCTACAATGTAAACCATAAAGGTATACCCAAAATGAAAAATACAGAAGATTAAGGAAAACATAAACATATTATATATCGTAAATAAATATAGTGACATATTAATGGACACCTTTTAAGGTGTTAAAATAATGTTGAACAATCATCGTTTCGGGAGGCATAAATTCACCATCCACGGATACAATATGTCCTTTAACCATTATATGTATGTGTGTGTAAGTGTAGCTGGAATACTTCTTATAACAACATCCTAGTATATTGAAGATATTGGATTTGTTACAAAAGTAATGAATAAAAAGATTTTAGGGGGTTGGAGAAGCAAAATAAAACAAAAGGACTCAAGTGAAGTCATTACCTTAAAATCGGGTAACTCCCTTTGATTTGAGCTCAAAGGCTTCCTTGGGAAGACTTCTTACAAAAGTGAGGCTTTAAGGAGTAAGATAGGGTAGTGGAGAGTCAAAATGAGCAGGGTTTGGCTGAGCCAATGGCTTTGGAAGTGTGGGTAAGGAGGTAGAGGTGGGGGCCTTTTATAAGAGGAGAGGAGGGGCACTCTTGGAAAGTAAAGAAAAGTCACTTTATTTTAAAATGGAATTCGGAATTAAGAGGTCCCACATTGATATAATTAGAGGTTAAGGTGATAAGGGTTCGAAATCCACTCATCCAATAGGTTTTGGACATGTGTAGGTCTTAGATATTACATTATCTTTCCATTTTATTTAAATCGTTAAATAATGAGGTCATCGATGCATCATCATGATGTCATAAATAATTTAATTTATTTAATGTATAAAAATTATAAAAAAAATAATATGATGTATGAAATATTTTTAGCTTTCCAATTACTATTTATAATAAAAAATATGACTTGTATAACCCCATGTAAAAATTGTTTTAGTAAAACATCTCATTTTGTGTCATTTTTACTTTAACATTAAATAAAAAGTTATTTATGTCATTTCCCAACCAAAGTGGCTCCATGGGGTCCCCAAGTTGGCCCATGGATTTTAGTGGTCGGCCATGACACATAAAATAAGGGTAGGACATGTTTCAATCTCATCTCATATTAGTAAAACATTATTTTTACCTTAAACTACACTAATTACCACTAATAGCGATTAAGAAATTAAAAGTTACTATTCACCAAATAATTATTTTAATCTCATTAAACCACATTTTACTTCTTAATGAAAACCATGTATGTCAGATTTTTGAAAATCATATCACAAAAGTGTCAATGTTTCATTTAAACAAAAAATCAGTTTCTTTAACTACCACTTAGTGGTTTCACTATTCATCAAAAATTGATGTTTTTCAGAAAGATACCAAAACATCACCCTAAGATATATTTGATATTCCGAATTCAAAAATGATGTCTATTTTAAAAAATTAAAAACATGTAAGTTTAATTAATTAATTTAATAACTAATTCCCATTGTCATGACAAATAGTATGTTTTTATGAAACAATAAGTATCAAAAGATTATCACTAGTTTAAGTCCAATTTCAAAGTGAAATTGATTCCAATGACCACCATTGGATAAAATGGTAAAAATATATTCTAATTTCACTTCAAAACCAATTCAAAAGATAATATAATCATATAAATAAATTATATTAAAAAGAGGTTTTGAATTAAAATACAACATTTTTTACTATTCATTAAAAACGAACATTATTGGAAAAATACCAAAAATTCAGACAAAGTAAATTTTGATGTCCCAATCATAAATAATAAGTTTATTTTGACAAAAATATATTATAAAATTGTCAAAAGATATATTTAAAAATGGTTTGACATTAAAAGGCAGTAAAATAATCTTTTAAGAATATTAGTGTATTACATGCATAAGATTGTATTTATTTTCATTTTAAGCCTCTAAAACACTATCTTAATCATTAATATACATAGATAAAAATATCTATTATTAATTACTTACTTGGGATGTTACAACTAATTATAAACAATTATGTGAAATAGTTGGATTAACAAACATACCAATGAATTGATGGATAATAGGAATTTTAGTTCATTTATTAATTTTGATGACTTATGTACATTAAATATCGTTTATGGAAAAAAATTTGGAATGAAACACCTAGTGTAATATTTAAAATGAAAAAAATCAACATTTTTAATAAATATGGAATATGGTATGACATTACAAAGAAACTATTAAAGTATTATTAAACACGATAAATAGAAATGTTGTTATTTTGTACCATATAATGGATATTTAAGTAGATACCAAATATCAAAATATATAATTAGTTATTTCTACCTTATAGATAATGTTTGTTAATTTTATTAAAAACTGATAAATAAAAAATATGATGGTTCTATTTTATAATGTTAGTCAATATATGAAGATGATGAATATAAATAAATATTTTTTAAAAATAAAATTCCTTCAATGTCATGTTTTCAATGAATGATGTTACTAAAGAAACCATGAGATATAAAATTTAAATGATGGAGATAACACTAATTTGAAAAAATTACACTTAAAAAATTTGATATTTTTTTTGCTGTAAGAATAATATATTTATAATAAAAACATTAAAATAACAACAACCTAAACAGATTTATCATATTTTACATTAATACATAAAATAATAAATATGTTTTAACTTATTATAATGGGTAATATATGTATTTATAACGTAATATATATTTATTAAAATCTCCATATATTTATATGAAATAAAATTAATGACACATGATGTTTAAAAAGGAAATATTTCATAAAAGATGTTTTCATTTATAAATTTATAATTTATTTATTAGATAAATTAATAAATTTTAATATTTTATTTTGAAAAGATATATTTTTATAGAATAAACATAAACATGTTATATTGTGGAATAATTTTTAAATTTAACAAGAAATTTATTTATTTTTGAATGAATAATGAAATATTTATTTTTGAAAATTTTTTTTTCGATTTAAAAAATTTCATTCAAATATTATGTAAAATAATAATTAATTATGTAAATCAAATCATCCAAAAAATACTTTTTGGTTTTTATAATATGTTTCATATATACAAAAAACCAAAGTAATATTTTATTTAAAAAAATATAAATATTTACTTCTCATTAAAATAATATATTATCACATATATAAAATTAATATAATGTAATTGGTTTTCATATAATTTTATAATATTTCAATCCCATATAATATGATCAATTTATTTATTAGGTAAAAATTATTGACTTTTATTATTGAAATTAGTGTCTATAATAATGGTAAATCTGTTACTTTCAATGATATGTCTTATTATTTTTTTGAACATTTTATCAAAAATAAATAAATAAATATCATCTAAAATTTGAAATTAAGATAATTTTAAAATCCTTTTTTAAATAATTTATTTTCCACAAAATTATAGGATAGTACATTCTATGATAAAAATAAGGTAGATATTTTTTAGAAAAATTTTATGAAATAGTTTATATAAAAATTAAATGTTAATACTTATAAATTAATTATTACTCAAATTAAATTGATAATTATATATCATTTATAATATATTGAAAATCCGAAAATAATTTTTTTTTGAACCTACATTATGTTTAAAAATGAGATTTAAAAAATGAGCTAAAAATGTCAGTATGTTAATAACTAATGGGAATATATAATAATAAACAAGAAAGTGTCATGATATATGTCTAAAATAGTAGTTTAAAGCTATGTAGGGGGGTTATGTGATCATTTATCATGCCATAATACATTATATATATTTTTCATCAATTAAATCAAGAGTTATGTATTGATTTTAGTATAAAATAATTGGCACTCAACATAGTGCCATTTACATTGATTATGTAAGGGAGATACATCCAAAACAACTTACTAAATATATCACATCATAACTCATCCCAATAAAATCCATTTTTTTCATCATAAAAACTTCTTTATCTTATATTACCGTTGGTTAACCCATTATATATTTTTTTTATTATTTCAACTTATTATTTCGTTGGAAGGTTCAATATTCCAAAATTTGTTATAATCAATCCTTATCATTTTATTCATATTATTTTCCTCCCAACACATTCTTAATAATAGAAATAAAACGCCCCCAATATCATTGATATTGAATAAACATATATTTATTGAACCAAAATAATGTTTCATTTACATCCACATATAAAAAATTTATAACATTATGATGGGAGTACCAACTACCACATGGCATAAAATTCATTACTTTTCATCATGATTATAATTCATTATAGAAAGAACATAAAATATGATTCCTTAATATAAAAAAATCAACATAATATCATTATTCTATAAATATAATGATATTTAATGAAATACAAAAACTATATCTTTGTTTTCACCTCAAATAAATAAAATATTGCATTACACATAATGAAGGGAATAATTATTTTATGACTTTATAACTATTAAAATAATTTAAAAAAAATGAATTACCATTTTAATTTTATCATGCTAACATTTTGAGAACTATATGAGAAACTACTTAATCCATAATAAGTATTTAACGTGTCCCAAAAAACTCTCTTCAAATATATCTTTTGAGATACATATGTTAAAATACCTTTCCTAATAATATATGAAAAAATAAATATAAGAAAGCATGAGTTTATATTATTTGTAAGGATGAAAATAAGTGCTAAATATTAAGTATCCATAGTGGACAAAATAAAATTATGTATATGAGAATTTGATATAGAAAAAAAGAACATATAACAGTATATTCATACATAAATAAATTATGTGGGTTATAATATGAGAGATATCATTGAATAATAATATTTTATCTATAGGTCATCATAAAATGAAATATGTACAAAAAATAAAAAATTACATTATAATTATATGTCATTATTAGACCCATGACTCTCATAGTATAATGATTCCCTTGGAAAATTGGGTATACTCTTTATTCCCATAAACATAGTAAAAACTATCCATTAGTATACTATACTCACTCTATGATTCCATACATAACCTATGAAGAGGTATAAACCATTAGATATTTCATCGTAAGTCTATATAATTTTTTGGATTATAAATCATAACCATAATATATACATGAATAAATGTTTTAGATAATTAAACTCATTGAAAAATAAATCATCAGAATGGATAATACCATTAAAATTATGTGGGTAACACATTATTATCTCAAATAACAAATAAATCATAAATGATAATGACTCCCAGTATAAGAAAAAATTGAATCATTTGAAAATGAGTATATTTTAATAAATAAACATAGGCTTAAAACAATTTTTTTCATTATAATATTCTTCAAAATATGTATTATGGAAAATTAAAAATGGAATATATAGGTGATACATTTAGATATAAGGATATATTATTTTATTGTGGGAAATTAATTATTATTTACCAATAGAAAATAATTTAACTTGGTATGATATTCATAAAAAGTTCTTATTTCTTAAGGATATATATGGTGGAAAATATTTTTTCGATATGAGAATTCTTAGGAAATATGAAATCAAAAGGTTCTATATTTATATATTATAATTAAATTTTTCGAAATCCCACATCATAAAACTAGATTGAATTATGTATTGATTAGTGGAAAATTTAAATATGATGTCCACAAGAGGTAAAATATATATATAAGAATTCAATTAGAATATAGAAATGGGAAGGATGAGAAATTATAGACAATGAGTGGAGATTATCAACTAAGATGATATAAATTATTCATACAATATTTTTATTTTCTGGATGTATGAAAAGAAAACAATAAAATATATTTAAATAATAACTAATCTCCCAATGATGAAGAATTTTATATAACATTAAAAGGAAGCCTAATATCAGGTAGATAAATTAAAAATCATTATCCAAGATTGAGTTTTCAGAACATTTATTATTTTTAAAGAAATCAAAAGTTGTTTCAAATAATGATCTGAATGGCAAAAATTATAAATATATGTTATTCAATAATTAATGATATTATTAATATATGGTGAATTAGTTACACAAGATAAATGTAGTCTAATACATAATATCAAATAATGGATCAATGAATGTGGAATGATATCGAATTTCTTTGCCTTTACATTCATTTCCCTGAGAGCACACAATACACTTTTATAATAAAAACCTAATTTATTCAATTATCTCAACAGATACAAACTCATTACTATTACCCTCTATTGACCTGATTTATATATATTTATTATACATATAATAGAATTTTTTTAATGAATTTATATACAAGGTGTGTGTAATCATTATTGTTCTGATCATTGATACTTATTATTATTTATTAAAGTGTCATATATTTGTAACATATATATATATATATATATTAAGTCATAATAGATGATGATTCAAAACATAATTTTATGTTCCAATCCTGAACCATTAAATGTGTTTGGTTTTATTGACTATATACATAAAAAATGAAATTTAGCTACATAGATAAAAATATCTCATAATGTTCTTATCAATTTATACACATAATGACATACACATCAAAGTAATATTCTTTATAATAATGTAAAATGATCCATAATAATGGTTTATCTCAGATACCATGAATGTATAAAAAATTTATATATTACTTATCAGATAAAAATAAAATCTGTATAATGGTATATATTATTGTCTTTGTGAATATAAATAATGATAATATCATAAATCATAATAAAAAATAATGTAATAATTATTAATATTAAATATTAAAAAAATGAAACAAAATCATGGAACAAGATCCATGATAGAATAAAAATTCCATAAAAATAATTTTGTTATATATATATATAATTTTCTAAAAATAATTCACTAGTCATGGATCAAAACCATGATAATATTAGTTTATTATTTTTAATTCACATTCCATCATATCATTATTCAATATTCTCACACAATACCATCTTAATGGATAGAGTATTCAACTAAATTAGGATTAATTTCCTCTTGATATATCCATCATTACCCAGTGCACTATTGGGCTAGATAATTTGGATTCCACCCATTTTATAATCATCATTCAAAAATATGTCTTCCCTATTATAATAATACAATCATCATATATAATTCCCCTTGTAAATAGGGTTTCAATAAAATTTCAATATTTTATTATACCAATACCCATGGAAAATATATGGGATTCATAACATTATAATAATTATAATAATATTACATATAATGAATCAATTAGTAATCAATAAATGGATGTTACCCCCAAAAGACAATGTATCATCAATGTATGATACCTTAAATAAAAATTCCATTAAAATATAACATTGAATATTAATTATCGAAATTACCCATATTATTTTGAAATCAAATCATTTAAATCCATAAAATAATAATTAATAGAAGTATGTAATTTCAAATAATCATTTAAACTGGTAATTAAATCATTAACCAATTCAATGATCATTATGGTAGGAAATTTTGTATATTACAATGGCACTATAACATTTATTCCTTAACTTTTATTATAAAAATATAAATATAATATATTGGAAAATTGAATGATTATTCAATTAATATTTTTATAAAAATTGAATCATCAGAAAATGAAATTTAATAATAATTTTATAATATTAAAAAAGATTCAATATAATATTTTATTGAAAAATTTATCATGTGAGGAAAATATTCTTGAATAAATAATAAATTTTTTAGATATTACATAAAAGCATCGTAGAGTATTTTGTGTTCATAATGTGATGAAAATGAAATGAAAATATGTATTAAAAAACATAAAAACATGTAAAGAAAATGAAATTGATTTTTTAGAAATTTTTAACATATTTTCTTGAACATAAAATCAAAAATATAAAATCCCAATTATAATCAGATGGAAAGATAAATCTTATATCTCAACTGTCATTTGACATCTTATGCATCAGAACATCTTATATAAAAATTATCGATTTCATATAAATATATTAATTATATATATATATATATATATATATATATCGTAACAAATAACATTCACTTATTATATTTCTTAACTTATGTATTAAAACTTTTTTATTTAATTAAATGTTTTATGTGATTAATGATTTATTTGTAAGGTAAATTTCTGTTCAGATGTAACGATATTTATATATTGTTCATTGGTCATGTTTTTTAAAAAAAGTCATTATTTTTGAATCCTATATATTATATCTATATATATATATATATATATTCATTCATCAAAGTTAGATATATAAAAAATGAATTATATTATTCTAGGAGATGGTTGGACATACATACACAATGAAAGATAATATTGCTTTTCAAAGGATGTAACAAAGAATAAGTAAAAAAATATTTCCATTATAATTAATTTTTACATTTATATATATCCTAAAAATAGATTAAATTTATATTTATTTCAATCCATGATAAATTTAATTAAAAAATTAAACACATTGCTTTGGGTAGGTTGATATCAACGCTTATAGATGAGCGACAATATCATTTTCCAATGGATTTGAAGAAGGTGGTTAATTTTTGGTACATAATAAAAATTAAAATTATTTCTTTTGAAGCTACAAATTAAATTTTTCTATAATAGATACTGTATATTTATAGGATCTAGAATAAGAAATAATCCTGAAATATGTCTGTTGAGAGTATACTACATAACTGAGAAACATCTTTTAGCGTACTCCTTTATCATTGAAATGATGGAATTTCAATAAATATTATAATCTATATAATGTTGGTAAGAATGTGAATAATATATTGGGGTTATTTTTAGAAATATAATTCACATGTATTTTTAATAATTAAATATGGTGTTGTCCCTTTTATAATTGAGAGGATGGGAACCCTTTTAATTAATTCAAGTATTAAATGTGAATATGTTTTTTAAAATGTGATATAATTTAAGAAATTAAAATTTGATACAATGATAATTTTATATACATTAATCCATAAAATAAAAAAAATCATTATCCTTTTTGTCATATCCCATTCACAATCATATATATATATATATATTCAAACATATCCCTCAAAAATAGTTTCACTATATGGTTACCATATATTTAAAATAATGAAAAAGGAAACATAAATAATTTTAGATGTTAAAAACCAAAACCATTGAATTGTATGGAAATAATTATAACTACGTGATTGTTATAATTTTATATGATTTTTCAACGATGAATTTAACAACATAGAAAATTGGAAAATTTTATAATATAAAAATTTTCTATTAATAAATGATAATATCCTAAAAATTAAATATTGTTAAATGATAATGTTATCCATAATATATGACTGTATTTAAAAATCCATTAGAAGAATGTTATAATTATTATAAAGAAACATAAATATATCATCCTAACAAATAAGACTACATAATTATTAGAGATAATTAAATCCACAGAAATGAAAACTTACTTAAATTAAACTCTAAAACATTTTTTTCAAATTTACATAACACATTAATTATGTTTTTTCAATCCAAATAGAGGTTTATGATTCAAGAGGATATTGGATCAGTAGAAATGACATGAGGAATGGAATCTATTGAGGCATAAAGAGGTATGAATGGACACTCATGAAAATGAATTCTACATTGGTTGACAACTGTCTTGTAGACAATATATTGAGGGCCACTGGGTCATGATGTGAATTATCAAACACATTTTTCTACATGACAATGGCATTCCAAATCTTATGTCCATGGATGTTTACTAGGATCCGAAATCACCTAGTATACTTCGTTTAATGTCATATGATTGGAAAAATACTCTAATGTTTAATTTCATGTGTTTATGATGATAACTCATTCATTATGATCATTGAGTTTGGTCCATGTTGTAGGAGCCATTATTACCAATTGGTTAATTAGTATGGGATGTTCTAACATGCCTCGAACATGAGAGGTAAGGAAAGTGTAATCCATGACACTAGAGATTCTTGGATTAGGATAAATGATATGGGGCATAGATGTTATTGAGGCGTATAGAGGTAGGAAAGGAATCTCAAGAGGATGAATTTTCCTTTGATTGACATTCTTTGCGTGGACATCATATGTAGAGCCAACAGGGAATGATGTACATAGTCAAACAAAGGTGTCTTCATGAAATTGGCCTTCATCTTTTGATGGCCATAGAGGATTACGAGTATCCAAAATCACGAGAGACAAATTGGTTTATGGATATAAATGTTGTGATTGGGAATATAAGAAACATCCATAATGTGATTTTCCATGGGGTTATGGGTCAACCTGCTATGAGAGATAGGTGATAGGTTTTTTCTAGAGGAGCATGGGGAATTTATATTCTAATGGTATTTAAGGGACGAATGTTTGGGTGGCATAAGGGTTCATTGGAGAATGCGGTCAACCCTTCATGAAAGGTCCACAATGTGACTCTCCATTTTACTTGTGGGTTATTAATGGGAGATATGAGAGTAGAATGGAGGGGTGGGACTGAAGTATGGTCATGATCCCAAGCAGGTGTGTAGGGGAAAAACAATGTGGTATGGATTGGTGGTCATGAACAGTTTTCGTCACAGGGCTAACGCGTAAGAGTTGTTCATGGAGGATCATCTTCTTAGGATGGTATATAGAGGAGATGGACACATACTATGGTATATTGTTGAGCTATTAGTGTAATGTCATCCATATATGGGCATCCTCAAACTTAATTCTATATAAGGGAATCCACGAACCATATGTATTTTATATTTTGAATTTTTTTAACTGGTTGGATGCTGAGAGTATTCAGAATATGGTTCACAGGGAGGAATTTCATGATCTGATTTCTGCATATGGTTTGCGGGATGGAATCTACATACTGCTTATTGTTAACATGATAGAATTCGAGAACATCTATGGATGCCGGATGGATTCTGAAAAACACTTTCGGGGGTGGTAGAAATTTCTCCCACACCCTCTATGTTCTTAAAAACCTTTTAGCTTGTACCAAATCTATATACAATTCCATCCATCATTTCGTCCTCCCTCTATTGATTCCCATGATGGTTCGTTTATAGAGAAACAATAATGTTGTATTTGCGGTTCATGCGACACCTTGTTCAGAATCTTATTGAGGTATTTCGTTTTGTAGATGACTCAATCACCACAATTTGTTGAGGTGTGAGATGTCGCTGAATTCTTCTAATCTGCGAACCACATAATTCGGGGGGATGGTACACAAGGCATACATGCGCCTGTTTCTCACCAGAAAAAAATGATTCGGAAGAGCATCAGTTTGCTGGAGGAAATTCACCTCAAACTATTTCATTTCCGGGCCAACACCTGGTGGTCCAATGCATCATAGTCCTTTCACATACCGAATGGTTCTCGATTTATGACTTCTTCTAACCATTCAGGGTAATGTTACGTGTCCAAGAAGGACTCCTTTTAAAAACATCAACTCTTTAAATTTCTTCCCAAATTTCTAAATTAATATTCCTTGATAGACACGTGGGAGTATTTACATTCCCATTGCTGAATATACAGGACCCTACAAATGCCCCCCATCAGAATGGGTTCTGATTTTAGAGAAGAGGAGTCTGTTGGTCGGAGTGGTTTACTCAAGAGGGGGATGAATTGAGTACCAATTAAAATTTATTTATTTATTTAAAAGTGTCTTAAAGACCCCCAAATAAAATAATAAATTAAACTATAGTGAATTTATATTAAAGTAGAGGTTCTGTCAGATTCTCAAGGGATTGATTAATTCCCAGTTAATCAACACAGGAGTGTGTGATTATCTTTTGAAACTAACTTACTAATCAACACTTAATATAAAAACTAGCTAATTTAATTATCAAAGTAACTTTAAAAACAGTATTGGTTTTAAAGTGATTAGCAGCGGAGTAAATATTTGAAAGAGATGGCACAACAATGTAACCAAGAGGATCAGTCTCAAGCCGAGACTTAGTCCTCTCAAAAGTTTATATAAAAATGATCCACACCCTGGATCGGGGTTCAACAGTTTACAACTGTCCAGGTCCAAGACCTCTACCACTTTTCTTTGTGGGAAACAGTACAACAGTAACCAGCTGTCCAGGTCACACACGACCTCTACCACTGTTATTCGTGGGAAAGAAAGAATGAAAGAGTTTGGTAAGGATTTACAAATCCTTCAGTTTGAGTACAAGAGACAGTGTATGTGTTAGATACAGCAGATAACACACACTGCTCGAAAAGTGTAATAATAAATCACATAACAAGAGTTGTAGAGTTTAGAAGTGGTTCTGGTGATTTCAGTGTAGCTATGGACTTCTTTGGATTCGATCAGAAGTGAGTTTGAGTCCTCTTCTCGTTTCTGTTTGAGAAACAGAGTGTCGTATGCTCCAGGTTCATAGGTAGTGAGATGTAGTCGATGAAGCTCTTTGATATTCTTTTTAATGCACAGAACTCTTCTCGAGTATGCTTGATTGTATATGTGATTCTGTCTTGCTTGGTTCTTCTTGTATGCACAGAGCTTTTTCTTGAGTATCTCGTATGTCTTCCTTGTCTCTGTGTGTGTTGTCTCGCTTATCTCTTCAGCAGAGTCTTCTTGTATTTATGTCACGTGCAACAGGAGACAGAAAAATTTCCTTTCTGCAGGTACGAGGTACGGGTTCCTGACATCCGACAACCATTATCAGATATTGGACAAATCATTAAAATGTACATGATATGACCGTTGGATAGATTAAATATAGGAAATAATGAAATCCAAACAGTGCATCGAGTGATCGGTAGGTGATCAGCATCGGTAGCTTGGACATCGGTAGCATGAACATCGGTAGCTTGAACATCGGTAGGTACATGCATCGGTAGCTCCATACGTTGGTATCGGTAGCTATGAGTCTGTCAGTAGCTTCGTCCATCGGTGACTCTTATTCCATCGGTAGCTATTTATACTTACACCGGTAGCTCTATATTTGTATCAGTAGCTGTCTGTAAGTCAGTGGCTTACATTTATAAGCACATCGGTAGCTCTGTGTTAAGTCTATCGGTAGCTCTGTGTCAGTAGACTAAGTCTATCGGTAGACTGGTTACCGGTAGCTCATTATCATTAGCTATAGGCAGATTACTTATCTGTTTTATGCAGAACACATTCGATTGGGTTAGAATCAATTTATAACTTGTATGAACATGGATAAATGAGGATTAACATATTTCAAAGACTATTTTAAAAATTATTATTGGTTTGATCATAGATTTGAAAGAATTAAAGTATAGATCAATGATACTTAACAATATCATATAGAATGAAAACATAATTGGGATTTTCAACACATATGAATACATGATTGAGATTATCAAAACAGGTGAGTTCAACAATCTCCCCCTTTTTGATAATCACAATTTATGATATGGGCATTTACCATAGTGAAAATATAATGGTAAAGAGTATAATATTGAATTAAATTTTCTTATTGAAAATAGCATCAGATATAATAGAAATAGTATGATATAGACATAAGTTATCAGAGGTAACAATCATAAGGTACTAAATAGAGATAAAGTATCAGAGGGAAAAATGAAAAGAAGGGTAAAGTGTCTCCCCTTATTCCTTATGTTTCTCCATTGAAAATATTTTTCATTCTCTTTGTTCTCCCCCTTATTCTCTCATTTTTTTCTCCCCATTATTCTCCTTATTATTCTCCCCCTTTGTGATAATCAAAAAGTGGGAAAACATATATATAGTAGACAAATAAAACATGAGAAGTAAAAGGAGTTTTGTATTAGAGTAGTCAAAAAGTACAAAAACAGAATACAAAGGAATTCCTATAAAAAATCCTAGCCACTGGATCATTACACCTCTTCCACGTGAGATTTTCCTTTGGGATCAGAAGAAGGTTCAGGTGGTGAGGATGTAGGTGAAGGTTTTGGAATCCCAGAAAAGATCAAAGGAGGTTGGTCCACTGACACAGAGTCAGGCCTGTAGGTTGAAGATCTTTGGGTGGTCATCGGTGTGAGGCTGCGAATAGCTTGAGCAGGAGTCAGCTGGACTGTGGAAGCAGCTGAGGCAGAAGCAGGCAAAGAAGGAGGTATGGTGACTGGTCTGGCATCAACATGCAAGAAGGGCAGCAGCAGATTTCTAATATCCATAATAATTCCTCCTCCTCTTTCCATAGTAGAGATGAAATCATCTTTGTTCTCCATGAATTTCTGTAAGGCAGGAGTCAGTTCTCTTAGATTGCTCACTTGTTCTCTGAAAGCTTGAGTGACTGGAGGTAGCTTCATATTTTCCAACATCATCTTGAAGTGGTGTTCGAGTTGATGCTTGGTGAAAATTTTGGTGAAGTAGTAGTCCACTTTGCTCTTTATGGCTTCTTGAGAGGAAGAGCCTTCTCTCATATAATATTGAACAATCTTCATTATTTCTCTGGCAGAATCTCTTGTAGAAAGCACCACTCGGCTCAACTCTGATGAGTCCACAGAGCCACTGGTTGAAATAGAACCAATCTCCTCCTTCAACATTGCTCGAACTTCATTCAGGTCAACTGATAGTTTGGATGTTAGAGGGCCAAGAGAGAAGGAAACGGTTTCTTTAAAACTCTTAGACAAACCACTGATTAGGATTTGAACTTGAGAGTCTTGTAATTGAACATGATCCTTCACTGAGGTTTTGAAACATTCAAACACCGAGACAAACTGGCTTACTACACTCTTCACATAAGCTAGGTCCTTGTCAGCTTGAGACTTGGAGCTCATATAAGAATCAAAAGTAGCAACTGATGTCTTGAGAGCATCTAGATCTGATTCGATTCTTAAAGACTGAGTCTGGCACTCTTTCACTTCTTCCATAAGCTCAGACATAAAAGAAGATAAATTACAATCCAGAGATAGCTCGAAAGATCTCTCTAACATTTTCATTTCTTCATAAAAGCTTTGCTTCATCTCAGCAACTGATACACTGAATGATTCTTTCAGCTCATTCTTCATGGATTCAAGATCAGATTTAGAGACAAAATCATTTGAGACAACTGCAGCAGATTCTATTGCTGAGGCCAAACTAACTACAGAATCAGTCATTATTGAATTAATTAAGGAAGTAAGAGAGGTTTCCATTAACTTCACTTCTTCAACAAAACTGGTTTTGAGGTCCTCTTTCAGCTTATTCAAATCATGAAATCTGACCACATCATCTGGCAACATCTCAGAAGAAAGATCATAATTTGTATTTGGTCTATTCACAGACATCTCATTATCTGAATCTGGATAATCCAATCCACAGACTATAAACCCTGGGTCTTCTACCCAGTCTCCAAGCTCAACAGCTACTGTAAAATTTCCAAGAACAGATTGATGCTCCCCCTCAATGGGTGCATTCTCATGTATCACAACAGCATTTGGTGCTGGATTCTCTTCATCAGAATCTTCTACTACAAGTTCCACAGGTGCAGCATCTTGAAGATTTTCTGATACAGGTACAACTTCTTCTGTAACTCTTTCTACTTCATCAGCAGGCATAGCTGAGTTCCCAATCAGAGGGCTCATACTTAAAATACTGGAACCAGACAATTCAGATACATTTTCCTTTTCCTCTTCTTCTTGGTGAGGTACAGACTGGTCTTCCTCACGAGTAGAAACAATTTCCTCTACCTTTCCTTTCCTTGAATAGACCAATTCTGCAACAGGACTTTGGGGCAAGTCTAGATCTCCTCCAACATCCATAGGAGTTTCTTATTCTTCTTCTTCTGTTTCATCACTATAAACAGGTTCCTCTTCATCAGGTCTCAGACTCGGATCTCTCTCATCCTTTGGTCTTGAGGGATGATCCACAGGATTAAACCTATCATAAATCTTCTGATCATCACTGACCCATTCACCCTTCCATGGGTTCCAGTTAATTTTCATGTACTTGCAAACAGTCGAGGTGATGCAGAAATTGTTCTTGACTACAACTGTCTCATCCTGAGACTTAGCTATTCCTTTCACTTTTATCATCACTGAAATCAGCTTGGCAAAGAACAAAGCATTAGTCTTTGACTTTGGTCTAATCATGTCTTCCATTTGAAGCATTAGCAATCTGCACAGATTGATCTTCACACCATGTCTTAGCAAATGAAGAAGATAGATATCTTGATATCTCAGATTTGAAAAATCTCCTCGCCTTGGTATCAACACATATTGAACAAACTTGAAAAGATGTTGATTTTCTCCATCCATTTCAGCAGCAACCACTTTCCTTTGATTTCCATTACCAGTCAGCTCTTTTAAGGCGGTTTCATAATCAAAGATGTCACTGCTAGGTGGAATTGCTATTGATACATACCCAGAGACACCTTCATGTGGTACTTTCAAACTCTCAGCCCACTCTACTGAAGAAAAAGACATCTCTTTTCCATTTACAAAAGATCTTACTCGATTCTCATTCTCAGAATTCTCAAAGGTTACAAACTCATAGAACTATTTTACCAACTTCGGGTAGTATGGGCCATTGTTATTCGAGAAACAATCCACCCATTTCTGGTCCTCCAGAATCTCGAGTACTAACGATTTTCTAGGCAGTAGCCATTCCACGCACAGTTCCTTCTCGATCACTATGTCTCTATTCTTCAAGTGAGGATTCACTGGTCTCCTTCCCGATCTAGTTCTGACTTCACTAACACTGGCTTTATGCTGTGTCTTCTGCTTCTTAGCGTTTGGTTCTACTCTTTCATCTCTGACGATAGGAAGCTTGGTTTTTTCCATCACGGGTTTAGGGTTCTTGGTCGATTTGGGAGCTAAGGTTCGAAGGTGATGTATTTTGATCTCGGTGATGTAAGAAGTGGCTTAGACTTAGTTTTATCATTTAGGAATTCCAAATAAACGACTAAAATAGAGTAATAAAAATAATATAAAACGATTCGTATTCTTGGCGGCAGACAGATGTTTTAAAAACATTGCATCGGTGTGAGTTAATCATCGGTGAGAAAAACAAATCGGTGAGAATTGTACATCGGTAAGAATTTTCACATCGGTGAGAATTTTCACGTCGGTGAGAATTTTCACATCGGTGAGAATTTTCACATCGGTGAGAAGTTTCACATCGGTGAGAATTTTCACATCGGTGAGAATTTTCACATCGGTGAGAAGTTTCACATCGGTGAGGATTTTCACATCAGTGAGGATTTTCACATCAGTGAGGATTTTCACATCAGTGAGGATTTTCACATCAGTGAGGATTTTCACAACAGTGAGGATTTTCACATCAGTGAGGATTTTCACATTGGTTGTAATTAAACATTCCCAATTCGTGTCTTATGTAACTTAGCCTATCCGAACTTAGAGGTTTAGTGAAAATATCATCCAATTGATGTTCAGTGCCAATAAATTCAAGAGAAATATCACCTTTTTGATAGTGATCTCTTATGAAATGGTGTCTTACATATATGTGTTTGGTTCTAGAGTGAGATACAAGATTCGTAGAGATGTTTATTGCACTGGTGTTATCACAGTTGATTGAAACATGTTTGAAAACATATCCATAGTCCAAAAGAGTGTGTTTCATCCACAGAATTTGTGCACAGCAACTACCAGCAGCTATATATTCTGCTTCGGTAGTAGATAATGCAACTGAGTTCTGTTTCTTACTACACCAAGAAACTAAGGATTTTCCAAGCAAATGACATGTTCCTGATGTGCTTTTTCTATCTAACTTACAACCAGCAAAGTCAGCATCTGAATAACTCATTAACTCAAAGGATTTTCCTTTTGGGTAAAACAAACCTAAGTTAACCATGTGTTTGAGATATTTAAAAATTCTTTTAACAACAATAAAATGAGATTCTTTTGGATTAGCTTGAAATCTGGCACACTTACACACACTAAAGATAATATCAGGTCGACTAGCAGTAAGATAAAGTAAACTACCAATCATACCTCTGTAATTTGTTTGTTCAACTAGTTTCCCAGTTTCATCTACATCCAATTTACAGGTAGTACTCATAGGAGTTTCACTTCCCTTGATACTATCCAGACCAAAACGTTTTAAAAGATCCTTTGTATATTTACTTTGATTCAAAATAATACCATTTTCATTTTGAAATACTTGAAATCCAAGAAAGTACTTAAGATCTCCCATTAAGCTCATTTCAAATTCATTTTGCATACTTTTTGAAAAATCATTACATAAAGAGTGTTTAGAAGATCCAAAAATAATATCATCAACATATATTTCTACAACTAAAACATCTTTTGAAATTCTTTTAATGAAAAGAGTTGGATCAGCAATCCCTTTAGTAAAACCTTTTGAAATAAGGAAATTGCTAAGTCTATCATACCAAGCTCTTGGAGCTTGTTTCAAACCATACAAAGCTTTAGAAAGTTTAAAAACTTGATTTGGAAAATGGGGGTTAGTATATCAAGGTGGTTGTTCTACAAAAACATTTTCAATTATAAAACCATTTAGAAATGAACTTTTCACATCCATTTGATATAACTTGAAATCTAGATGTGCAGCATATGCAAGTAAGATCCTAATGGCTTCTAGTCTAGCTACAGGTGAAAAAGTTTCCTCATAGTCTATACCTTCTTCTTGACTATATCCTTGTGCAACTAGTCTAGCTATGTTTCTAACTATATTCCCGGATTCATCTACTTTATTTCTAAAAACCCATTTTGTGCCTATTGTCAAAGTGTCCTTGGGTCTGTCAACTAATTCCCAGATTTTGTTTCTTTCAAACTGATTTAATTCTTCCTGCATAGCTATTACCCAGAATTCATCATTTATAGCATCGTTGATATTTTTGGGTTCTAGCTGTGAAAGAAAAGTTTGATGTTCAACCTGGTTTCTTAGAAAAGCTCTTGTTTGTGTTCCTCTATCAAGATTACCAACAACAGCTTCTAAAGGATGATTCTTTAGAATCCTCGTTGATCTGGTAAAGGTTGTACTAGAAATTTCAGGTTCATCTATAGGTTCGGGTTCAACAGAAGCAGATTCTGGAGAAAGTCCAGAACTGGATACTTTTATAACAGGTTCTTTAGATTTATCATTAAGGTCCAGAATAGACAAATCTTCTTCAAGATTCTCAAGAGAGGTTTTAGGCTCATGTGGATCAGTTTCATCAAACATGATGTGAACAGATTCTTCCACACATTTGGTTTTCTTATTGAATACTCTATAGGCTTTACTAGAGATAGAATAACCCAGAAAAATTCCTTCATCACTTTTGGAAGCAAACTTATCCAGATTATCTTTAGTATTCAGAATAAATATTTTGCAACCAAAAACATTAAAGTAATTAACCTTAGGCTTTCTATTGTTCCACAATTCATAAGGGGTTTTCTTAAGAACAGGTCTGATTAAGACTCTACTAATGACATATCAAGCTGTATTTACAGCTTCAGCCCAAAAATAAATAGGTAGGTCATATTCATTGAGCACGGTTCTAGCAATTTCTTGCAGGGTTCTGTTTCTTCTTTCTACTACACCATTCTGTTGGGGTGTTCTAGGAGCAGAAAAGTTATGAGTATAGCCATTGTGTGAGCAATAAGATTCAAAATCTTGATTTTCAAACTCACGACCATGATCAGTCCTCAAAGTTTTAATTTTAAGTCCACTAAGGTTCTCTACAGACTTGGAGTATTTGACAAAGTAAGAACAAGATTCACTTTTGTGAGCTAGAAAATATACCCATGTATATCTAGAAAAGACATCTATAAGAACATAAACATAGTGCTTCCCATTTAAACTAGAAACTCATTATGGTACAAACAAGTCCATGTGAACCAATTCAAGTGGTTGAGAAGTCGAAACTTCTTTCTTTGATTTAAAAGAAACTTTGTGTTGTTTTCCCTTTTGACAGGGGTTACACACTCTATCATTTGGGAATTCTAATTTAGGTAGGTCTCTAACTAGGTTTTTCCTAGAAAGTTTTCTAAGTGAGTGAATGTTGCAATGTACTAATCTTATGTGCCATATCCATGATTCTTTATGAAAAGCATTCAAACAAGTAATATTCTTCTTAGCTAAAGAATTCAGATTAACAGCATAAACATTCTCATTTCTTAAGGCAGAAAATACCAAAACATTCTTAGAATTAAAAACTTTGCAAGAATCATTTTCAAATTTAACATGAAAACCATCATCACATAACTGAGAAATACTTAATAAATTGTATTTAAGGCCATCAACAAATAAAACATTAGAGATCAAAATTGAATCAGTGTTACCAATCTGGCCCAGGCCAATGATTTTTCCTTTAGAGTTGTCACCAAAGGTGACAAAGCCTCCATCAACTTTTATTAAACTCTTGAAACAAGAGAAGTCTCCTGACATATGTCTTGAACATCCACTGTCCAAATACCAGGTCTATTTACAGGAGCTCTTCAAGCAAGTTCCCTACAAAACAGATTCAGATGGGAGATGATTTTGGTACCCAGATTTTCTTGGGTCCAGACAGGTTAGCCAATAACACTTTAGGTACCCATATTTGTCTAATGGGTCTCATATAATTTGTAGAATTGACATTCTTTGAAAGATAAACTTTATTAGATCCATATCTATGTATATAACTGGTTGAAGCATATGAAGTTCCAGAATTACCTTCATTCTATCCAGATTTAGAAATGAACCTAGTTTTGGCAATTTTCCTTTGTCCAGGTTGGTATCCTATACCAGTAGTATATTTAGGTTCTATTTGCTTTCCTAGCATCTGTGTTAGAGTATTCTTTCCATTTGTGAACTTCTCTAAGTCTTTTCTGAGTTGTTCATTAGATAGTTTCAGTTCAGTGTTCTCCTTTAACAGTTGAGCATTTTTCTCTTTTTCAATAGTGAGGTCGGTTTTAACTGTAGTGGTGAGAGCATGCTGTTTCTTTAATGACTTGTATTTATCCTTATGTTCATTACATGTCTCTTCTACCATGTCACAGTATTCAAACAATTCAGATTTAGACATGTTATCACCTTCAGAATCATCTCCAGAATAATATGAATTTGAAGAAGGAGTTTCAGCAGTTACCTGAGAAGTGTTTGTCATAAAGCACATGTTGGCTCGATTCCTTTCAGAGTCTGAAGATTCAGCTTCACTTGTGCTGTCTTCTGAAGCACTCCAAGTAGCCTTCATGGCTTTCTTAAACTTATTATCCTTATATTCATATTTCTTTTTATACTTCAGCTTTGGACAGTCGGCTTTAATGTGTCCTTTTCTCTTGCACTCATAGCAGACAACATCATCTGATTTGTCATTCTTCTTCCAATCCTTTTTCCATTTGCCTTGGTGATCATACTTACCCTTATAATTTTTTTTTCTGAAGAACTTCTTTTTCCAAAAAAAATTCTTAAATCTTCTAGCAATGTGAGCCATCTCAGCATCACTGTCAGAATCACTTCCACTGTCTTCACAACTTGAACTTTCAACTACAGCTTGAAGCTTTTCTTTGTCCTTATTCTTTGAAGTTGAGGATTTGGAAGAGATAGACATTCTTGCAGGTTCATTTTCTTCCTCTTTGTTCAGTTTAAGCTCTTCTTCATACATCATCAGCTTTCCAATTAGTTCCTTGACAGGTAGAGCAGCAATGTCACATGATTCTCTGATTGATACAGATGTGCCTCTCCATCTATCAGGTAGACACCTCAAAATTCTCATAATTTGTTCCTTCGATGAGACATCCTTTCCCAGCGAGATCATTGTATTGGAAATTTCATTGAACCTGAGATACATTTCAGAAATGTGTTCGCCAGGCTTCATTTTAAAATTATCATACTTGATAGTATATGTATTCAATCTCATTTCTTTAACATTAGTTGTTCATTCATGAGAAACAACTAAGGTATCCCAAATTTCATAAGCAGTTTTACAAGCAGAAATTCTATTAAATTCTTCATCTCCTAGAGCATAGTACAAGGAATTCATAGCTTTACAATTGTTATTGTAAGCAGTCTTTGTAGGTTCATCCCAAGTAGATCTATCAGTATTGGGAATTTTGTATTCTGATTCAATAGCAGTCCAAATATCAAAACCTATGCTTTCTAGATGAATTTTCATTTTCAGTTTCCACTGAGCATAATTAGTTCCATTGAAGAAAGGTGTCCGGTTAGTAGCAGCGCCCTCAAGTCTATTGTCCATGATGAGAAAATTTTAAAGAGATAAAAATTTAGATATAACATAAATTTTAAGAACATTAAAATACAACTAAAATCACAGTTCAAAAGCATAGTACTTTTAGAAATTATTTTCAACCTCTGATACCAAGTGTTGGTCGGAGTGGTTTACTCAAGAGGGGGGTGAATTGAGTACCAATTAAAATTTCTGTATTTAAATAAAAGTGTCTTAAAGACCCCCAAATAAAATAATAAATTAAAATGTAGTGAATTTATATTAAAGTAGAGGTTCTGTCAGATTCTCAAGGGATTGATTAATTCCCATTTAATCAATACAGGAGTGTGTGATTATCTTTTGAAACTAACTTAATAATCTACACTTAACATAAACACTTGCTAATTTAATTATCAAAGTAACTTTAAAAACAGTATTGGTTTTAAAGTGATTAGCAGTGGAGTAAAACTTTGAAAGAGATGGCACAAAAATGTAACCAAGAGGTTCAGTCTCAAGCCGAGACTTAGTCCTCTCAAAAGTTTATATAAAAATGATCCACACCCTGGATCGGGGTTCAACAGTTTACAACTGTCCAGGTCCAAGACCTCTACCACTGTTCTTCGTGGGAAACAGTACAACAACAACCAGCTGTCTAGGTCACACATGACCTCTACCACTGTTATTCGTTGGAAAGAATGAATGAAAGAGTTTGGTAAGGATTTACAAATCCTTCAGTTTGAGTACAGGAGACAGTGTATGTGTTAGATACAGCAGATAACACACACTGCTCGAAAAGAGTAATAATAAATCACAGAACAAGAGTTGTAGAGTTTAGAAGTGGTTCTGGTGATTTCAGTGTATCTCTGGACTTCTTTGGATTCGATCATAAGTGAGTTTGAGTCCTCTTCTCGTTTCTATTTGAGAAACAGAGTGTCGTATGCTCCAGGTTCGTAGGTAGTGAGATGTAGTCGATGAAGCTCTTTGATATTATTTTGAATGCACAGAACTCTTCTCGAGTATGCTTGATTGTATATGTGATTCTGTCTTGCTTGGTTCTTCTTGTATGCACAGAGCTTTTTCTTGAGTATGTCGTATGTCTTCCTTTTCTCTGTGTGTGTTGTCTCGCTTATCTCTTCAGCAGAGTCTTCTTGTATTTATGTCACGTGCAACAGGAGACAGAAAATATTTCCTTTCTGCAGGTACGAGGTACGGGTTCCTGACATCCGACAACCATTATCAGATATTTGAAAAATCATTAAAATGTACATGATATGACCGTTGGACAGATTAAATATAGGAAATAAAGAAATTCAAACAGTGCGTCGAGTGATCGGTAGGTGATCAGCATCGGTAGCTTGGACATCGGTAGCTTGAACATCGGTAGCTTGAACATCGGTAGGTACATGCATCGGTAGCTCCAGGCGTTGGTATCGGTAGCTGTGAGTCTGTCAGTAGCTTCGTCCATCGGTGACTCTTATTCCATCGGTAGCTATTTATACTTACACCGGTAGCTCTATATTTGTATCGGTAGCTATCTGTAAGTCAGTAGCTTACATTTATAAGCACATCGGTAGCTCTGTGTTAAGTCTATCGGTAGCTCTGTGCCGGTAGACTAAGTCTATCGGTAGACTGGTTACCGGTAGCTCATTATCAGTAGCTATAGGCAGATTACTTATCTGTTTTATGCAGAACACATTCGATTGGGTTAGAATCAATTTATAACTTGTATGAACATGGATAAATGAGGATTAACATATTTCAAAGACTATTTTAAAAATTATTATTGGTTTGATCATAGATTTGAAAGAATTAAAGTATAGATCAATGATACATAACAATATCATATAGAATGAAAACATAATTGGGATTTTCAACACATATGAAAACATGATTGAGATTATCAAAACAGGTGAGGTCAACAGAGTCCATTCCGATTATGAAGCTGTCCCGACTCTAATGATCATATTATTCTCTAATTATTTTCTAATATGAGTAACTCTGTAAGTTTCTTTCGAATATTGTTGAGGTTTACGGAAAAACCTCATGGAATTTTATGCCATTTTCATTGTTATGATAATTTTTTCTTAAATCTACTTTACATTGTCTATGTGGGCATAACACGGATCAATAATAGGCCGCCCTTTCTGGGTTTCTAACATAACATGATTTGTGACTTTTCTGATGGATCAATGTGTTTTTATAGAAACCTAATACACAACTATTACCAAATAGTTCCTTCGACAGATTTTCCCTCTTGTGAGTATAACTTCATTTTTTTTCTGGCAGATCATAGTTCTACCAATCAAACATAATACTGAAGTTTTAGTTCTAGCATCATTGACCAAATTTGACATTGTAATGCCCCTACTCGGGACTGTTATTCTGTAATGTTCTATTTTCCATTAGACACAAGTTAGGTATTATTCAAGGCCCTTTATATTAGGATTCTGGAAATGCTTGAGGCTCAAGATTAGCTTTAGGAATACAGAGTTTGGGAATGACTCTCATGGAAATGAATTTTCCTTTGATTGATAGAAATTTTTTTGGGAGAAATATGCAGAACCACTGAGGCCTGATATACATAGTCATGAAATGGTGTCCCCTAGACATTTGCCTTCCATTCTCGATGACCTGGTTGGATATTCCACAATTGGGATTTATCTTGATGTTGTGATCCACAATAGGATGATGGATATATTAGTGTTGTTAAGAAAATTTTGACGATTCATATAGGCCTTGCATGTGAAATTATCCCCACACATTTCATAATTGTGTGAGGGAGAGCTAGCTAGTGGTCACATCTGTTAAGAGTATTTTATATGGTTGGGGCACATGGGATGATGAATGTTCATAATCTGTGATCCAAGAGTTTTCCAAATCATGGGGTGTGACAATAGGTGAATGTCATTTGAGTGTACTAGGGATAGAAATGACACTCCTAAAGACGAATTTTCATTTGATTAAAGGAAATTTTTTGGCACGACGTATGCAGAGTCAGTATGGAATTATATCCATAGTCAAGAAACTGTTTCCCTAGGACACTGGCCTTCTGCCTCCAATGTACATTGAGGATTATGTAGATTTCAAACATTGTGAATACATTATGTGACCTTTTACTAGGGGTTCCCCATGTCACAAGAGGTGTATTTTTAACTAAACATCTTTTAGGAAACCTAGAAACAAATAGGGTAACTCTTCCTTTGAATGTAGATAAATATTGTGCACGCAGATATAATATATCATAAAATACTCAAAAGAGTCCAACGGTGAATCAGAGACATATGTTCCAATATATCTAGGAAGTTTGAAGGGAGTAAAATGTAAACCGTGACTTTGTGATCCATTGATTCAAGAGGGGTGGAGTGTGGAATGGAAGCAATTAGGTGTAATGAGATTGGGGAGGACTCTATAAGGGATGTGTTTTCCTTTGATTGACTTCTATTTTTGTGGGCGACAAATGTAGATCCACCTAGGCATGATATGAATAGTCAATCAAAGTTGATTGTTCAACACTGTACTTCAATCCATGATGGCCTCAAAGGGTTATGGGGATTCAAGTTCACATAAATCATATAGATTGGAATATGGAAGTGGCACACCAGGACGTATTTGTGACATTTTGGATGTGATTTACTCATGGAAGGGTGTCCCTTATATAGATCTTGACCTATACTCAGGGTGAGATATTCATTCGATCTTGGGGATAACCAGTCGTTTATCATCACATGGGTATGAAATGGGGTTCGCCTAGAGGGATGTAACCATGTCGTACCTTTTATGTTCATTATGTTTGGACCAAATTCCTAGGTTACTTTTCCATAATGTCACGGGGGATCTCTTGAAAATATCCCATTTCTCACATGAGAAATGATCAGTGAGAGAAACAAGAAATCACAACGGTTTCATGTCACCACCAACGAATTGTTAATTGAATAATAGGGGAGGTTTTTTCTAAGGGTTTTCCCTTGTATTTAATATTCATGCAATGAGGGTGATTTTGTCCATGTATTTTTTCATCGTGTAGTGTGTAGGATTTTGTCCTTGTGGTATAATGTTGTGTATTAATGATGATTCATTACACATAGTTTAGCATCGTGTGATGATGAAGATTTTGAAAAGTTAGTTTAGCATATTGTAGTGAGGATGATTTTGGCCTCGTAGTTTAGTGTCATGCGGTGAGGATGATTTTGGGCGTGCATTAAAGCATCGTGAAATGAGTATGATTTTGGCCTAGAAGATTAGCTTCATACGTTAAGGAAAATTTTGGCCTCGCAGTTTAGTGTTGTGTAGTGAGGATGATTTTGGCCTCACAGTTTAGTGTCATGTGATGAATATGATTTTGGTCTCACAGTTTAGCTTCATGTGGTAAAGATGTTATTGGAATTGTAGAGGTTTTCAAATGTTTATGTTTCACCGCAGTCAGTTTGTTCATGTGTTCTGTGGATGTGAGTGATGATGAAAGGAATAAACCATAGTCTCAGGGGTGACATGAATCAAGATGGATGACATGGGGCATGATAGCCATTGGGTCTACTGAGGTAGGAGAGGACTCTCCTGGGAACAAATTTTCCTTTGATCGATGGCCATTTTTGTGGGTGATGTATGTAGAGCCACTAGGGCATGATATGCATAGTCAATGAATGTTTTCCACATGAAACTGTCTATTCATCCCAGATGGCATTGGATCGTAGTGAGGACCCATGTTTTCCCAAGGTATTGAGTGTGACAAATAGGAAAGGTATGCCTAGGAATGTGATAATACCCAGACCATGATTAATTGTGGCCTTAATGGAGCATCCACATAGGTCCGACCAGCGTATGGGGGAAAAAGGTGAAATTTTTAACTTGTGGTTGGGCCATGATATCAATTCTGAGGGTCACTACATATCCTATGAGAGTAGGAATCAATCCACACATAGTTCTGTATATCTAATAAAAATGTTTTTTCTATGGGTTACAGACACTTGAGGGTATTTTGGTTTTACATCATACAAGTGAGTTATACTTACTGTGAGAAACAAGGATTTGTTACAATGTATCCATTACAAGTGTGAGGAGTCATATAATATGATGGGAGACTTTTCATTTTCTTTCCCAGTGGGGATGGGAATGGATTGATGATCAAGGGATTTTGACATATCCTGTGAGGGGAGGAATCATGTCATACGTAGTTCTATGTGTACCCCTACAGGTTATGATTAGTATAAAGGGTGGGGTACTTTCATTCTACCCATCACGATTTTCATGTCTTCCATGTTACTACGTTCTTGAACATCATAGTAAAATCTCTATCACCATTCCTAATGCCATGTGAGTTATACACAGTGTGAGAAATAAGGAGTTATATTGGTTTTTTACGAATATGGGTAGATACGGGGCTTGATGGAGGAATTTATATTTTCATTTATGATGGGGCTATGTCTAGAATGAATATTGAGGAATCGATATATATCTTGTGAGGGAAGAAATCATGGTGCATGTATTTCTAAGAATGATCTAGCAGTTTATTTTCAAGTCACTAGCCCATTTTTTTATTTGAAATTTAACATCTTACGGTGAGGACATGAGTCGCAGTTTATTGTCGTATTCTAAATAAGAGTTCTATACAGAATAGCATCATGTGGAATGGATGATGAATTATAGATTAATATCATTGATTTTGGACCATTTTGAATCATAGATTATGGTCTGAGAGATAGGACATTGTAGATAGAGGATATTTTTACTCATTTTTTAGGGTCGTAGAGGTCAGACCTTAAGATCAGAGAATTTTTTTTATTACTCATAGTTTAGGGTCATTGATATTGGACATAGATATGGGGAAATTTTATGACTCGTCATTTAGGGTTGTAGAGTTTGGACCTACACATAGGGTAATTTTTTTAATTACTCGTATTTTTACATCATAGAGCATAGAAATTGGAATTGGGGATATATTTGTAACTCATAATTTATGGACTCAGAGTTTGGACCACGAAATGGAGACATTTTCCACTCATAGTTTATGGTCATAGAGTATGGACCATATATTTATGGATTTTTTTGTTACTAATTTTTTGTGGTTGTTGATATTATACCGAGATATGGAATAAAATTTAACTCACAGTTAATGGTCATAGAGTTTGGACATTGATAATCGAGTGTTTTTATGAATCATAGTTTAGAGTCTTAGTGTTTGGACCGACACATAGGGTGATTTTCTTATGAGTCATTATATAACATCGTAGTTCTTGTAATTATGCATTGGGTCATTTTTATGCGATGTATTTATTCTAGAACTTCACATTTTTTGTAGTCATGATGAGTTTTAGGTTAATGGATATCAGGGTGTACACTAATTTGGAATAGACCAGATGTATGAAATATGGACCTTCCAACATTGGAAGAAGCATCAGGGGATTCTAACCGAGAATCATTGGGGTTATAAGGACTAAGAACTTTTCTCCTTTGAGGAATGATCGAAGGAGATCCTTCTTCTTGATGTCTCATGCAATCTGGTTTTGGTAGATTTATTAATGGTGTAGAGTGAGCATCCTTTATTCGTCTAACTGCTCCATTTCATCAAAAAGTCTATGGGATTTATCATCCTATGATAGTAGATTGAAAATGGACACATGAAGTGACAACAATTAGATTTTGATAGGCAACACTACCTCTACCTCATATAATTGTGAGTACAAGGTTTCCTGGGTGGTAGTGCAGTTCATATCCGTTAGGACCACAAAACATGAAGGAACTTTCCTAGCCACAATTTCTTATCCTTGTCGAACATATTTTGATACATGTTACATATAGTCTTATTTAAAGCATTTATCTACCCATTGTCCATCGTGTTATAGTGGGATGACCAGTTGGCCTTGATTCCATATTCCCTATATAACTTTTCCTCCTCGGAAGAGCATAAATTGGTGTCATCATCCATCAGTATTGTGTGAGGGACACCAAATTTGGTGATGATGACAGCCATCAAAAATCATATGATGTTTTATCCCTGACATTTTTATGGGGTATGTAATCAATCCCTTTAGAAAAGAAGTCGATTAATGTGATTATAAACTTGAATGTTATGTTTGTAGCGGGAGGATACAGTCCCACAATATCCATCCCCCAGGAGAATAAAAACCTAGAGTATTTAACAACATGAAGAAACTCAGGGGGAAGTGTTTCTAATTAGCATGAACATGGTAGGAATCAATATTTTTAGGGAATATAGAGGAATTCGGTATCATGGTGGGTCAATATTACCCAAACCTTCATATTCGGTGAGAGAGCATGGTTGCAAACTGGTATTCTCCACAATCTCCAACATGCACTTCATTCATGACAACATTAGTCTCTTCTCAATCAATGCCCTTAAAGAAGGACATTATCAAGTCCTAGTTTTTAGTGGAACATCTCTTGGTATGCACTATTGTATAGGTGAAATTGATTTCCCATCTTAGGACCTAATCCCTTTTAGCCCTAACATGTACTAATTCCTCGTTCTGATGGTAATTTGTGATGGGTGTCATCCAACTAGTGGTATGACAACAAGGATCTAGAATAGTGCTAATTTCATCAATTTCCGTGTGTATTTCTCTAGATTAATGTCATGACCATTTGATGGTTAACAATACTAGTGAATGTTTGAACCCTTTAAGGATCATCCAGTGCTATTGATGCATCTTTTAAAGCATCACCTTGAGAATACTATGATCGGGGGACATGATTCAACGTTGGTTCTTATGGGAATTATTTCATCAGTGCACGAACATGGTTCATTAATGGAACCAACACTTAATTATTGATAGCATTGACTCTGTAAAAATTTTTGATGACTATTTCTGAATAACTTTTTATTTTTAGGTGTTCATCTTGCACATGGAGGGCCAATTACATGCCTGCAATGACGGCCTGATACTCTAAATCATTTTTCGTACATCACTAAGAATGCAAGAAAGAGTAAGCCAATATGGCCATTCCAGGAGATACGAGCACAACTACTAGAAAAACATTGTTGAAATTGTGATCCTCCATTTTTTTCACTGTCCGACATTGGGAACCACCATCGTAGTACATTTCTAAAAAACGGGGGTTCTCTTAGAGTGAAAACACATCTTCATCCAGATGTTCTGTATCCAATGGTGCCTACTCATATGAGGGGTGCTCTGCCAGGAAGTTTACTAATCCTAGTATTTTAATGGACTTTTGGGAAATGTATCATATGTAAAACTAATTCTGGATGACCTCATATCGTGATAGGTTCCCATTTAGCATGGGAAATTGAGGATATAGTTGAGCGGGTTGCAGAGGGAGTATTGGTGGACTTCCTAGTCCTATAGGTATTGCCTGAGGTTATGAACTATGATGATTAAGGCTAAGTAGTTCTTTTCAATCTTATAATACAGAGTTTTTGCATCAATCATTGTCCTGTTTAGGTCATTGATGTATTTATCACTATCGACATCATTTTCCTGCATGAGAAACGCGCCTACTAACAATTCCAGGGATATTATATGTAGAATGTGTGGTCTCCCATCAACTAGTGTCATCAGAAGTGGTTGCATTATGAGATTTATTTTTACGATGTAAAATTATTCTTGATAATAATTATCCCATTCATACATAGTTCATTTCTTCATGATCTAGTTGAGAGGTTATCATTTACATGATATGTTGGAAATGATGCCCAGAATATTGGAGAGGTTCCCCTGGTGACCTCTCATCTCGGTGAGGTAGCGAGTTGGGGGCATGCCAAGAATGGCCTTCGACATCTCAGGGTTGAATTTTTTACAATGATGGCATAGGATGAAGTTGAGAAATATTCCTAAGGTAACGTGAAAAGATAATTTCAATGGATTCATCATTAAAATTTGTTGTCTCAATTTTTTAATGATAACTTCAAGGACAGCCGGATTGTTCCAGAACATTAATGAAATAACAACCAGTTCTTTGAAATTAATCACAATGAATATTCCCAAAATATCATTAGGATGTGATTCATGGAGTGATGATATGTGGCACTGACATTCTTTATACCTAAGGGCATCCGATTAAATTAGAACACACTAATGGGGCCCTAAAAGAAGTAGGTTCTTCATCTCCTCGGGCCATCAAGAATTGATTGTATGTAGAATTTCCATCCATTAAGGCGATGGCCATGTATCTGGCTTTTAAATTGATAAACAATTATGTGATTGGGATAGACAGATCACATTTTTTGCAAATGCCAATTAAGGTCCTTGAATTCAATGAAAATTCTAATCTTCCCACACTTCTTATTAAAATATACTATGTTTTCCATCCAGATCGGTTACTGGACATCCCATATGATGTTGGATTTTATCATATTATCCTCTTCAGCCTCTATTTTGACATCATGATTCTGGTGGGATCATCATGCTACCTGTTTGTAGCAGAGGTTATATTCTGGTAAGCCTAAATGATGCATGGAGACTTTATTATTGTGACCTGGAAACTCTGGGTAATTCTAGTAACACGTGTCTCTATTATTCATTAGGTAGGATGCATAAGCCTCATGTAAATCCATAGTCATGGTCACACTGATTAATGTGGGACACATGTCATTTTCACTTCCCTAATGTATCACCCTATGTTCGTCATTGGTGCTGGAAACACATTCTTCAATTGTAGGATGGGAATCTTTATGGATTTCCTCATATTCTTCAGCTTCATATTCATCGTCTTCACCATCATCACCTTCTGATAGAGAAAGTATATTTTGTGATAACTTCTCCAATATTGGGAATGAAATCTACTTTATTCCTTAGTGTGTGAGGAAAGGGATGTTTGATGTCCCCATGATGGGTCAGGATTATCATTGACATGGATTTTTTTGAAAATATGGGTGTCAGTCCGTTCTTCTATGTCTTTCAAATATGTGGTCTTAGCAGAGACAATGCATATAGCTGATTCACTATATAGTCTTGTAACTATGAATTCAACATGGATTATGGGTAGAACATACTCATCCCCAAGCTACTAAAAGTGGTTAGTGGAATACATATCCAATCCATTTTGGGGCATTGATCCCATCGATGTTGTATGTCAAATGATGTTTTTCATCCGACTCATAGAACATTGAATTTTTGTAAATCGACTCACCAAAATAAAATGATGATTTCTCAGTGTAAAAAATCCCTTTTATCCCATTAGTTATATATTTGATGCACTGATGGTGTGAGTATAGAATTTCAACATGATGACTCACCCAATGACTCCCTAACAAATCATAGAAGGACACACACCGTTTCACCACCAACAACTCAGAATCCAATATTAGATTTTCAAGCCATGTTTTTATCTTAACTCTTCCAAATAGTTTCTCCTCACTATGGTCATATCCCAGTAGTGTTGTAGTTCATGGTGTCAAGCTATCTTCATCATATTCTAGTCGATGAAGAGTTCTTAGAATGAGGAGGCTAACTCCAGAGCCGTTTTCGATGAAGATCCTCCCAACATCATTTCCATTTATTGTTCCTATCACATATAAGGGTTTGATGTGCCTATGTATGATGGAGCATTCAAACATGTATATGAAGTAGATGACAGTGTGATATTCTTTGGGGGTGGTCTCCATTCGGTAGACTTTAGTCGTCGCTACATCAACAAAAAACACTTGATTACATATCAAGGAATTGATGAGTGCCACCCTAAGACCTCAAACAAACTCAACTAGTCCAGTATTGACAGCATTGATGGTACTAAATCCAAATGTGTAAAAATGTCATACTTCAATTATTAAGGTCGTCACATTCTAGATTGGTGTTGATTTATTTCAAACACATTAGGGTATTGTGCTTTGGATATATATAATTTGGCCTCTGTAGTAGGATCTGGAAATGCTACAGTCTATTACATGTTTGTCTGGACTGGTCAGCCTATATATATTGGGAAGTTCAGTAGATGTTCTTTTGCTAATGGATATTCCAAAAAGACAGTTCGTGGGATTCATTTGATGGGAGTGATGGAGCCTTCTGAATCGTATTGTGTCTATCAGAAGTTCATTCTGTGAGATTCCACATTGTTGATGGTTTGACTTGTGGAATGTTTAGTAATATGAATCATCCCATGACCATGTCTTTTAAGAATCATTCGACCTCTACAGACTCTTACATTGGCTATCTTGCTGGGTGTGGTGATTTCATGTTTGTTTCTATAGACGCAATCAAATAAATGGTTCATCATTTGAATGTTATTAATGGAGCCCATGTTTTTTTCCTAATCAGAAAATCTCCCTTTCTGACTGCCTCCTTCTAATGGTTTTGTTTAGCAGGTCAGTGCATGTTGTACCATTTGTAGGGTCAGTTCCTGTTGAACTAAGTCTATTAGCATGATTTCTGAAAGATTCAACACTGACATTAGCTTTGGATCCATATCATATTATATCCCCTTCATTCTAGCATTCTAGACCTAAGGGGACCACTGTGCTATTGAGGATGGGTGTACTATTTTAGGAGCCTTTAGGTGAATAATAGGTTGATTCAACTATGCTTGGAGGATTTCATGGACACTGTTAATGGTAATCCAAGTCATACAGTTTTCAAACAAATTTTCCTTGTGGGTGTCTTTTTATCATTGTTCATCCACTCTTGAGTCGGATGTGGAAACATAAACCACATGTGATGGCAGTGGGCCCAACATGACATGCTCGGAATCCACCATATTTTGTAGGAGATCCTTGAAAACAAATAATTACAAGATTGTGTGTTCTAGTATCCAATGATAATGAAAATAATTTGGACGGTCTTCGAGAATTACTTCATTGTCTCTCTTTGGCTCTTGCAGTTGGAGCATATTGCAATTGATGACGACTATGAAATAGTTGCAGATCATGTCATCTCAGAACGAATAAACTATATTTCATCATTCTTCAATGTTATTTCATTTAGCACCATGTCTCTCATATTTCTGAGGTGGGGGTGTCTTTTGGCATCCACGAGGTCCCACACAGTTCAGTGGGTTCCTTAGAACTGGTGATGGTGCAGGGGGTGGATTAAGTGTGACAGAAGCCACTATAGATTTTCCTATTATTTTCCCTAGGACCAATGGGGACACATTGGAGTTGTGGTTTTTCATTTTCAATGATTATTCTATCCTTTCAGTTATGGAAGAGAAGTCTCTAAACCCAATATTGTAAAACACTAGGATGAGTGGATTACGTAATTATTCTTGAAGGTTATCGATTCTCATGGAGAGCATCTCATGACGTGGTAGTTAATGGTTCATAAAATATATCAGGCCTTTCCATATGAAATTAAATCGGAGACACTCTCTTTCTCAAACTTTTTTATGTTCATGTGATCATTGATCATCATATTGGGCAGTGTTGTATTAAATAGAAGAGAAACTATATCTGGAGGTCCTCACATCCAATAATTTAATTAGTTGTAAGGCTATAAAACCATATGAATTCTGATCACTGCAGTGTTCATACAAAACTCCTTAGTTTTATGGCTTCTTACTGCTCAAGAGTACCAATCATGGGGTCACAGTAAGAGGCATTGTTCATAAAATGGTGTTCTGGGTCCCTAATCCATTGAATACTAGGAATATGGATTTCATGATGATTGGTTATTATGGAACAATGCTCACCCACACGAGGTAGGATTTTCACTCTAGTTGTATTAGAGTGTACCACCCCTTCATGGAATCTATTCAGGGTGTTTGCAGCACGATGATTTTTAAGAGCCCATGATGCATATCTGGATGGACTTGAGCATGAGCGGGTGTGGTAGGGACAATGATTCGGTGTTTCGTCGCAAATTGGAATTTTGGGTGGATACCAAGATGGTGGGGGGGAATTTGTGGAATGACTTGGGTATATTAAAGTTTCCTACCCAATGTGGGGATGTCATAATTTACATCTAGGTCCTATTTGAATGTCCCTACATTCATGGCTTCATTCACCCAAATGAGTTCATGTTTAATGGGAACCTATTCTGGGAGCACCTTCTAACATTCTATGGAGGGAAAAATCCGGTAAGATTACTCCATTGAAGTAAATCATCATTAATTCATCTGAACTCTTTCATTTCCCCCACATTCGTGGCAATCATTTTTTCAAGAGTGAGGGATGCACACTTATGTGGAGGAGGAAACGAGACATAATCAACCAAGGATTTATTTTTCTCTTTGTTGTAGTTTTGGGTGGGTGGTAATGTTTGATTGACTAAGGGGCACCCAAATCTAGAACTGCCCTCTAGTTATAGGTATACAACCCATCAGGCATAGTTTGGAATTCCACAGGGAGGGAACCATATTACTTTGTGTCTCTCCCCCCCCCCCCAATGTCATTTCCGTTGAGATTCATGGGGTTTATGCTCATGATGTTCACAGAGGAATACCACATTTGGGGTGGAGTTCCTGATGCCGAATGCTAGGAAGGTTTCTTGTCCCTTTATTGGACATTCTAATTCCACTCTACAATATTTGTCAGGCTTCTTGATGATAATTGACCTGAATGGAGCCATGTTCAGACCTTGTAACACAGCTTTATCTCTGAGGGTGTGATCCACTAGATGAGTTTGGATGAGAAGCTCCTCTATCCATTATCCTTCTTAGACGTTGGAAGATATACGTCTATCGTAGAGTGATATGAGGAAAGAATGTCCCTCAAGCATATGGGCTACGTTTCATCTTTTTCACCGACTAATGTGCTACGAAACGTATTTTTTGGTATTATGGGTGCAATTTGATTTAAAAATGCCACCAGCCCTATTGGATGGGGTTGTTTTAGTATTTCAGTGGTAGGTGACACTATTTCCACCCAATCAATTTCACATAAACATGAACTATTGTAAGATGAGTATATAATTGGGCTTTCCTATGATCTATGGCCATTCAATGACATGATCACGACATGCTGGTTGGATTTCCATATGCAGGAAGCTTGCTAGATGATCCTAGTTGCCTAACTCATATTTTTTCGCTGGCTTGATCTCATTGGCCCTAATGCTTTTGATACATAATCTATGCTGGTTTTTTGAGTATCACATCATTCATGAGAATGGTTTTCGGTTGATTGTTAATGATAGTTGACGACATTGTAGGAATTCATTTATATTGGGGCCTTCTGGACAAGACGTTGGGTGAGGTGTAAAGCTCCATGTTCTCTAGAACAAAAAATGTGAACTCCAGTTGTGGATTTTCAAATGATTCAACACAATTTATGTCTTCCATGGTGGAATCAAAGGTAATTATTTTTCATTTTCCATACTGATTGTGGCTTACATGCAGACGGGAGGGCTTCAATGTCGATTATACGATGATTCTCACCTATTGTGCTGACATAGTCTGTGTACCCTTATTAGGGTAGGAATTTTTCATTCGTATTTTGAAGAGTTGTCCATATAATTAGGTGAATTTAATTAATTCATTCGTCGGATAATTTTCCGGTTAAGTGGATGTGAGAAGTGGTCGTAAGCCAATATATCACTGGAATATCCTCCCTAGCTAGTTGTCTTCTCCGAAACAACATATCACAATGTTATTTTTTTGGAGGCTCCTCTAATTAAAATAACCAACATAACCACTTCTTAATAATTTCATTCCAAGATCCTATGATGGTGGGAGCCTTATCAATTTTCACACGTCACGAGGGAGTCATTGATAATGAGCATGTCCCCAGCACATCCACTAAATGATAAAGAATATCACTCGTTTTAGATAGAGGGAATGACCTGTCTGACACTTTTATGAGATTCTCAGTATTGGTGGTCTTTCTCATATGTATTCTAGATAGGGAAGAACCTTCCTACCCACATGAATTTTTATTGTGCTGTGGACCTCTGCAATTTGTGCAGTAATGGCGAGGGATGCTATTACAACTTGATTCCCAACCATGGGATTCTTCATGTCAACGTATACCCTTAGAAGGACCTTCAAGATGTACTGCAACGAGGGGTGGTCCTTCTCATATCATGACATTATGTTGGGGAGGACCATCATGGCATCTATCATTGTAGGGATAGCCTTCCTCATGACCATCTTCTGTGCAATGACTACTATAATGGCTTGTTGTATAACTATTGGGAATATATCTATAGTGTACATGCTATGGAGGACCTTCAGGATATACTGTAATTAGTGGAGGACAATCTCATTTAATGGTGATACTATGGGAAGGAAATTTACAATAACTATCAATTTGGGGAGGGAATTCGCAATGATAGTCATAACGGTGAGGACTACCATTGTGAGTTGTTGTCTGGTTGCAGGGATAATTTTTGAAGTCTGCATCCTATGGAAGACCTTCAGGATGTACTCCAATAAGGGGGGAACCTTCTCATTGGTTGGAATAAAATTTTGGAGGACCTTCATGGAAACTATCGTCATAGGGAGGGCCTTTTTAATGACTTCCATAGTGAAGATAACTTCTATAATAACTTGATATCTGACTATAGGGAGAAGCATGTATGCAACGTAGACCCTAGGGAGGATCGTCAATGAAGATGACTCCAAGGGGGGATCATTATGAAATTTAATCTTCATGATGAGGGGAGGTCTACCCAAATGCACATAATGTGATAGGCTCTCCTGACCGATCATTATTTAACCATAGTGAAATCTCGTGTGGGTGCTCTGTGGAGGATGATTAGAGAAGAAGGTAGTGACATTTCAGGGAGGACCATCACAAATGATACTTCCACTTTCATAATTTGGAAATAGAATGATATGGTATTTTAACATTGTTGATATGTGTTTATGGGAGTGAAGAACCCCAACATACAATAGAGTAGGATCATGTATGCGTTCTTCATTTTCTGGTTTCTATTGGATCTTTCCATTTTTGGGTGCACTATTGCGTGTAACTAGGGTCATCTAGTTTTGGTAACGGCCATCATATATGGGTTCCAATCATGTCGGGTCCCATGATATCATCGAGATATTCCGACCATCATATTGAGTTCTGGTAGGGATATACACCTACCCCAGTGCAACCACCTCGTTGGACATGTGTCTCCCTATTGGAACGAGTATTTGTTCCAGATCCCAAAATCTGTATGCCACGGGATTTTACTATCGACCCTCTTGGACTAGAGAAGGGTTGCATAACTGTGTCGGAATGACTGACTCAATTTTATAGTGATTCATTATGTTCAAGAAAATCGGTTCGTCAGACTGATTTTCACCTTTCCCACAAATGTAATTATATCATGTCATGTTAGGAGGATATGGTCTAGAATTGACATTTGATCTTCCATAATGTCCAGAATGTGATGTGATACATCTTCATATGGAATGGTTATGATGGCCCATTCTGATGTCAGTGCACGAGTTTATTCCTGCTCCAGTCCTCCATGTTTAGATAGTAGATACTAGAATTTCTTGTGTGTCGAGAGAGAGGACTGAGTCTGTCAGTAGTTGTCTTCTCTAGTTTCCATCATATTTGAAAGATGGTTTTCATATTCAAGAGTATAGATTTTCATCTACTCGCATTCTGATGTATTTGTGTCATCTGATTTGTATTCATCAATAGGGATTTGACTCTTCTCATATTTATGAGGATCAATTGGATAAAAATCACCAGAGACACAGAGTATGATGGATGGAAAGGACATGTTTAGGCATATATGAAACATTCAGGATGTGATTGTACAATGAGTAATGAGTCAAACTACATGGGAGGTAGGTGATAGGGATTTTTAGGTGGTGCATGAGTAATTTATATTCTCATGGTATTTATGGTAAAATGTTTGGGTGACATAAGGGTGCAATATAGAACATGGTCGAGTAGGCCTGGAATATTTGTGGTGGGACTCTACATTTTCCGTGGGGATCTGTTCTGGTAACAAATGGACCAGAATGGTGGGGCGGGACTGAAGCCCGATAGTGATCTTGAGTTGGTGTGTGGTGGCGTAACGCCCACAGTATGGACTGGAGGGCACAAACAGTTTTATTCATAAGGCATTCATGTAACAGATGGCCGTGTAGGAGCATCTGCAGAAGATGGTGCATGCAGAAGATAACCATGTATGACGGTATGCGGAGGAGAATCCATCATACTAACTTCCACATATGTGTATCCATGAACCATCTTCTGCATATGGGAATCTGTGAACCATTTTTATTATATAATTTTTCATGGATTGATGGATGACTGTAGAGAATCATTAAAATATGGTTCGTGGGGAGGACCCTTACAAACTAATTTCTGCATATGGTTCATGGGATGGGTTCTGCAAATATCTTATTGTTCACGCGATGGAATTCACAAACTGTTGTAGATGAGAGTCGGAGTCCTACAAACTACTTTGGGTGTGAGAAAAATTTCTCATGCACAAACTATTTTCATTGTACCCTTTTCCCCCATCCCTATGCTCTCTCCCTTTCTGTCCTTCTTTTCATCCTCCCTCCATCGATTCCCCTTATGGTTCTTTTATAGATAAACAAGGAATATGTATTTTCGTTACGATCATCACCTACATTAGAAGCCCATGGTGGAATTCTGTCTTATACGTGATTTAGTCGACTACGATTTGTGGAGGTGCAAGATGTCACCGACTTCATTCCATCTGAAAACCAAATAATTCATGACGATTTTATGAGGGGAGTTATTCTGCCTGAATCTCACCAGAAAAAATGGTTTAAAATTTCTTATGTTTTTGGGAGGAAACTCACCGCAAGATATATCATTTAATGGCCAACACCATGCGGGCCCGCAGGTCATAGGAATTCTTCAAACTGAATTGTTCGTGATTTATGCATTCATTTATCCTTCCCCAGTTTTGGTTGTTGGCCATGAATGATTCCATTGAAAAACATGATTTTTTAAAATTTATGCTCATAATTTCAATCCAATTTTCCATCCTAGACATGAGGGAGTATTTTCATTCCCTTTTCTGAATTTACATGACCATACAATGAAATTATGAATCATCATTCAGAAGATGGAATTTTCAATTTGAGAATATCATTTTTCCTACGGTCTCACTGAATCAATGGTGCAATTTATGGAATTGTGTAAAATAATAATCCACTATTATATAAAATTGTTAAATGTAATGTTTTTTTGAAAATATTTTGTTCAATACAAAACTATGAAAGATCATGTGTATCTACTAGGATTAGTTCCACAAATCATGATATACCACAAAGATTACATGATGCATTCCTTTGGTAATTTTTGAATTCGTGTAGGGATGTTTTTAAACACGTTGTCACAAAATATGGTATTTCAATTGATCGGGAGAAGGTGGAGGAAATTATGTTGTGGGGGTAACCACATAATGTTTTTGTTATATGATGATTGTTTAGAGGGAAAATATCAATATATTGATATATAATTCTATAGAATAGATTCTCCTTTGACCACTCAAACTATGTTCGGAGTGATGTTTTATTATTGTGAAAAAATTTAGATTAATATTATTAATATTAAATTTATTTAAATTATACACCACTTTTTTTCCTTTCAGTGGTTTGTTTCAACTATGTTGTCCTCTGTGATGAATCATGATTAGAATTGGGATGTGTTATCAAGCAGTTTGATCAAATGATAACATAAAATAGTTGGAATATTATGACACATTTGAATAATTATTTAAACAATCACCTCAAACACATTTATATTATGTGTGGTACTAGTATTTAGTTACATTAACATTGTGGATAATAATAAAATATTTATTCAATGAAAAAATTCTTCAAAAATATATTCTCTCCAAATGATTTTAATCCACTACAGAATCTTTTGTAGGAATACCTTCAACATTTTTATTTCGACATTTTGGATATCTTGGGACAGGAAAATGACATTTGTGATACCTTAATCTAGAAGATTATGTAATAAACATTAAATATTCATTATAAAAGTGGAACACGATGCATTTTTTTTTAAATTTACAATTATGATTCTAGGGATAATGGATCATGATTTTCAGGACAAGGTTTACTTCATCCTCTGAACATCATGAGTGATTCTTCAAGAATAATATCCCCATGATGAATTCATTGGGACTTTGTAATCCCTATTTTTGGGGGAGACAATACATGAATTTGTGTTCTCCTATAGTGAGGTCCTATATATTTATAATTTTTATCCATTTTTCTATATGAAAAAATGTAATGAGTAATTTTCATAATTCCTAGTTTGCGGGTCACAATGGAAACCAAAAAATTATTGTTGTTGTCAATTGATTTTTTTATAGATATATGATGTGACATCAATGTAGTGTTTTCATGTTATTATAGCAATTAGATGTTCAATAATAAGAACTATATACCTTTTGGTTTTCTCGAGACAGTTCCACAATAAACATGGATGTCAAATGACATATCAATTGATAGTTTTGTTTGGATGTGATGTTTCCCACCTAAAAATAATTTTATATGTGATGCGATTTATCAAATAAAAAAATTAGATCACATATCAACAATTACTAATATAAAGTATATTGAGGACAAATGAAACAATTATATGAAACCGATATCCCATTTTCATAGAGTTTTCTATGTTATAGTCTATGATTGGGGTCCCCATTTTTATTCTCTCTTTTTTGAGATTCCATTTAGAGTCTTTTGGGTGTCATGTATGTTTAACCATGTTATATCACCATCCTAATGATGAAAATAATTAATGATGTATATACTTGAATTAGGTCATGTTACCTATATACATTATCATATTTATGGGATATTCAAACATCATTTTTTTACAGGTTGTGTAATAATATAATAATTGTGACTACATTTCATTTTGTATAGCTCACTTTGAGGCCTTGTGTACTCATCTTTGTAAATATTCGTTGTGTTTTTCATAAATAGTTGAAGCATAATTGGTTTGACCATGTTTAGTCTAAGAAATAAAGGTAATGATTTAAATGATTCATGATATAATGTTGATAAAAAATTAAATTAAATATATTATACTAAAAATCAGTGGTTACCATTGAATTTATATACTGATTAAATGGTGTTTTATATATATTCATAACATATTTTTCATTGAATACATTGGAAAATATTGAATAAAAATAACTCATTCAAGAATCTTTTGATTTTATTTGGTAGGATAAATTAAATACCATTTAGAGAATCCACAATAGTTTATGATAATATATAAATTTTATAATTTATTTCATCATCAAAAGTATATTTTTGGAAAATAACATGTCTTGAGAAGTGAGGATCTTTATATTTATCATGGTTTATTTGTGTCCATGTATTGATACATGAATATTGAATATAATAAAAAGGTAATTTGTGGGATGGAGATTCTATTGGTAAATGATCTAGGTAATCATGGTTCTGATTATTATGAGATGTGGGAGCATGAGGAACATGAATGTATGTGGAATCATCACTTATTTGATATAGATATTTCATAATAGTAATTATATTTATATAGTGTTTTTTATTGTGGAGGTCATAATATCCATTTATATTATTTTATTTTTTCTATCATAACATCCCAAATACATATGAAACATTTAGGTTCCCCATAACCTATTAGACATAAAAACTGAAGTGCATTTCCAAAATACCAGAGGCCACCAACATGTACTGAGATCCTATTAGTGATTATAGAGAAACAATTCCATCATAGGATTGGAGTAATATAGATGAAATAAAAGAAATTCAATTGGAGAAGCAGTAATACCATATCAAAAATAAACAGTTGAATGCTGCTAATAAAAATAACAAGATGACATTACATACAAAAGGATATTCTATATGTCAAATGTTCTCAGAAAATATCCAAAATAGGATACACAAGAGAAAGACGAAAAAAAATGTACCAAAAATACATATTACATAAAAGATACTCAAAATAATCTCAATCCTCAACTTGGTCTAATGCTCTCCTTCTTCTTACATAAAATTAAGTACAGGTAGAAGGGTTCATATCATTATTGAAAAATAATAAAATATAATGTATTTAGGATTAAAAACAATAACCAAAGTGGCATTGAGAGTAAATTATAATGGGCATCCACACATGATCTATGTCATTCTGTCTGTCAATATATATATTAGGTAATTTAGAATAACGAAAACAATAAGATATAAAGTACTCAAAATTAAATAATCCTACATGTTCTGGTATTAATTTACATTAATTTCATGTTCATTGATTAATTAAATTACATTTAATTTTATATTTCTTTGGATCTAACCTAATAATGGATACCCCAGTGTAAAAGGTGGAAAAAAACAAAACTCAGTAGGCTATATAAATTAGTATGTGTTGACTGAATTGAAGCTTGTGCATTGGCATTATAGAACCACCTTATGCAATTTCATTTAAATATTAAATTTATAACATAATCACTACCATGACATTCCTATGTTTGAATAAAATTGTCACTATATATGAAATTCAATTTTCAATCCTACAAACTTGTCCCAATAAACCACCCAGGAAACCAGGTATCATTGTAGGTGAAAACCTACAAACATACAACAAGACCATCCGGATAAACCTCTCTAGAATACCAGGGTCACTCTAGGTGTTTTATATGTCATGTTCAACTAAGACCATTACATATATCATATTTGGAAACATTTTTTATTACTCATGAAATATTAAAAAAATCCAATAGATTTTATCCATGACATCCTCCAACAACCCATTTTTCAATCAGAAAATTAAGTGAGGCCTCAATGAGCCCGACCACTGCACTATTGGCACAATCACTGCTTGAACATAACATCCTAACCAACCTCATAATTCTTTTCCTTTTGATTACTCACATGGTAAAAATACAGTAAAATCAAAACATGTAATTTAATCTATTATTGGGTTTTAACAATAATAAACTCACGTGGGAAATTCATATAACTATAAACACATGTAAATTACACTATTACATGGTTTAAACTATAGTAACTCACATTGGATAATTTCATGTACCAAACTGGACAAGAAATTTAAACATTAATTAGTTTTAAATATCATATATATCACATCTTAAAATAACTTATATGTCCAATTTCAATTCATGCAGAACATGTCTGGGAAATAAATGACATTCCCATATGAATCATAGTCTAAACAACCATAAAAGGTTATCTAAAGAAAAGGAACCCATGGTGTGGGCCTTAATAAATGTTAACAACACTATACATGATTCAAATAAAATTATCAAATGGAAAAATAGCAATAAGAAATATTATTTGAAAAAAAAAATTCAATGTGACACCCTAAAAATTATGTTTGCGGAACTCCATCACATATAATTGACATCAAAATCACCGAATGGAATGGGAAAACCGACCTCATATTTGTAAAACAATGATCATCTAGATTTGACAACTAATTCAACATTGAATGGAATAGATATATAAAACAAGTATAAAAACTCTGCATAGGATAACATGGTGAAGAGAATAATTCAAGAATAATGGGTTAACATGAATCATGATCTTTCATTGGGTACCAACACATCTGAGGGAAATTAAATTCGAGTATTTAAGATGAAATGGGAAGTATAACATGGTTCTGTGCTGCTGGTTTGTAAATTTGGAGATCCCTCTATCCAAAAAATGAATAAATGATGGTACTTCCCTTTTAGAAAAAATAACCACAGTCTATACTTGAGAATACATTCCATGTATATTCTATAATTTCCCTATTTCTGAATACATTCGGTTCACATAAAAAACACGTCCTTCTGATACCAATATATGGTGTGTACTTGGATTACATAGTTTTTAATGATCATTCATGTTGTGCAATAGTTCTACATTCATCCCATAAAATATATTTCTCCACTTATCAAAAATAAAATATAAAATGAATATATCGATACCTCAATGGATGAACTGGGTTAATAAAAATGTCCACCCATAAGGAAATTCATTGTTAAATTTTCCTTCCATGGGTTGTGATGATTATTTGCGAACAACTCCTGCCCTTGCTATTGTATGATCACCTGCTTCTCCTAGGTAATGTCCACACTTGGCTATTTATCCACAACACCAATACTAATGAAACATACATTCCGTAGAGAACATTCATGTTACAATCCTCAATTCATATAACATGCTCCACAAAAGATGATTATACCTGTAACTAATCATACTCAGGTTGAAAATCATGACATATTTCTAAAATATAACATCGCAACTGAGAATCGCAGAAGACGTCGTTCATATATCAATACCTCTAAGGTAACTGAAACAAATAGAAAACAAAAAATACCCTTCCAATAATCTCAAATGTCTCACCATTTCTCAATTAAATATTATCCTTTCTCTTGATCCTCGTGGGTCCCAACCTCATTGAAACATTTAGGAAAACTAAATCCCAAAACTGGAACACTACAGGTTATCTTTTGTGATTAAAATAATATTTCTAACGTGACTACATAAAATCCATATGCATTTGAATAACATAAACCTATTACCCGGTCTCTTGGACAAAATTTGTTCCTAGCATAGCTGCCTTTCCTACATCAGCCATCACAATGGTTATCATTCTGGCCTATCATACAAAGCCTCATTTTCCACAATCTGAATAGTATCCTAAATGATATTTTTATAGATGAACACAACCAATTTTATTTTTTTCCCAAAAATCATGAAATATAGATGCATGCCCGAAGCATGTCCTAAAGCACCTAAATCATGAACTCTGACCAGCCATCTATCTGAGGTTTGTATGATGTGCTCAGAAGAACTTGTGTACACAACACCGTTTGTATCCCTCGCTAGAAAGGTGAGGTAAAATGGGTGTCTCTATCAAAAATGATAGAATGAGAGACCCCATGAATGCTTACAATATCTATAATTTATAACCTCCCATGTTCCTCAAAAATGATGATTTCTTTAATTATTGTGTAATTTGAATCTTTTGTGACCTTTCAAACAAAACAATGTGTAATAATTATCATTTGATGACCTTCCTAAACAAGTAAAAAAATACAATTTTACATAATTCAACATCAACTATAGTGCAGGCAGTTGTCGTAAATGTCTTTCTGATTGATAGTGTTCCACCTACACTAGATGATAGTGTTAGCACCTCATGAAAAAATAAGTAACATCTCTTTTCATTCCAGGACACCAATGTGGTTTTTTGTAAATTCTGATACATCATGGCGATTCAATGATGACCTTCCCATACCGAGGAATGAATATATAATGTACTCTCCTCAAGCATAACTGCTGATACCCATACATGACTGAATAGTTGTAGAACAACATCATTTCCAATTGTCTAACCAGGAAGAGGTTCCTCACATTCCACACACACCCATACAAATATTCCATTAGATTATAATAGCTTCCACATCCTCATAATATCTAGTACAGTGGAGGTAAAAGCTAAGGATGATAGAAAAGTCTTCTTCTGGCTATCCTTCACCACCAAGTGTGTCTCCGAGAACAACACCATAAGCTACAACTCACTATTACCATACTGACATGATTGTATCTGAGTACTCCATCTCAATGATTCATCCACTAAATTTCCCATAACATTCATTGAGGGATGATCTATGTCAATGGATTGAGGTTATTACACCCACATATTCTACCTCATATTCAGATCAAACTTCATAAAAATGCACATGAGGATTTTCTGGACATTTTACACCACTAAATGATCTCCCAAAGAGTAAAATATTTAGAAGGTTAATGCATGATCCACATAATCTAACATGATATGGTGCATCAGATAATTCCAATCATGAGGCATTAACTACAAAGATTAGTAATGAACAAATAGATCCCTCGGCATAAGATCCTCCCCCTTACTGATATATTTTTGCATCACATTACATAGTGTAACTCTATGTTGGCTCTAAAGAATAATTATCGGCACCAATGTAAATATCCCTTTCTGTTCCAAAACGTCCACCACAGAAGAAGTGATCCAAAAATACATCCTATCATTTATATTCAAGCCAATAAACAATGCTTCTATGTTGGATAAGACCTTTAGGAAACACCTATAGTAACCATCCACCTGAATGAAGCATTTCACCTCAAAGTGGATCTTTGGCTTCTCCTAGGAATCTACTTCACTATCATTCTCAGGAACCACTGATACTCCTATCTTTTAGATGATGTTTTCCAAAAAGTGATTCTGATCCATCCATAATTGAATTATAGAGTTCATATTATATAACTGATTCTCTCACAGTGCACTCAAAATGTTCTCCTGATGTTTCCCATTGCCGTGAAGATTGTGAGAAAACACTGTCATATCATCCACATAAACCATAATGAATTAGTCTAGTTATGTATGGAACACTCAGTTTAACTGTGCCATAAAGAATATATGTGCATTTGTGAGACTGAATGACATGATCATGTACTCATATATATCATAAAATCTCATAACATTTGTGTGAGGTATGTTTGATGATGTAACACAATCATGATGATAACTAGATCACAATTAGATTTTTGTGAATACCATATCTCCTTAGAGATAATTGAAGAAATCATCTATATACGACATATGAATGATGGTCTCAACCTTCAACTGGTTCAATATCAAATAATCCATATATAGGATGAGGGTCTAGTTCTCCTTTTTTCAAAAAATGACTACCAAAATCAAAAGAGAAGTACATGACCAATTGAAACCCTTAGCCTCTAAATCCTCCAGTTTCTTCTTGATCACTTTATAATCCATCGTAGAAATTTCATACGAAGGATTGTATACATGTGTAGCTCCTTGAACTAGCTCGGTATAGAACTATACCTATAGCACTGGAGGATAATCAGAAATGTAATCTGGAAATACATCATTGAAATAATCAAATAATATCGGGAACATAATATTTCTAGTTCCATAGACATGTATATATAAACTCACAAATAAGCTTGTTACCCTCCCAACCCACAATGCTCATTTCCATCTTGACCCTACTAGAAATCCCATTCAACATTGTTGTGAAATGATCCCCCCCAATAGATATAAAACTCCCCTTTTGGTGTTAAAAATAGAAAAAGGCATAAAAGGAAACCAACAAGTCCATTATAATAATGGAATCAAAGGCATTCATCTCTAAGATGTATAGATCCCATATGAAGTTATAGAAACCATCCTCATTTGGGAACTCCATTCACTAATGCACAAATTCATTTATATTCCTTAATGTTGTGTATAAAATTATAACCTCATCATATGTAAATAAACTGAGCCTTGTGATATCCAAAACTAGCACTAATATGAATATATGAGAATCCCCTATTTTAAAAGATCAGATTCATAAAATGTGGTTCCTTGAATATAACATATGATTGTAGAGGGTGTTAGATCATGATCTTGATATAAATGTTTCACTATATAAGTCTATCCTTTACAAAGTCCATGTGAAACTTCCTAGACAACCTGATCTAACCCTTCATAATATCACTGTGATCTTAGAGTTTGGCTACCATGGCCAAGACCAACCTATTAGCCTGAACAACCTAATTCATTAAAATTACCACACTGATGAAAAGATGTTGACCCAACTCCTGAATGTGGAGTTAGTGAAGATCCTTTAACAATATCCACCAATGGAAAAATCATGCAGAATTGATGATGATGACCCATCTTCTCACAGGATCAACACACGACTAGGTCTCGTTGACATTGTGGCCTCGTATTCCCTTGACTAATTCATTAGTAGCACTCACTTGTTTACTTAAGGGTACATTATATCTACTACATTCACCGTAATAGAACTACACATGATGCTTCTTACTATTGGTCATGAGAGAACCTGATCTTGAAGTCGATCTTCCATGTCTCACAATTTCATATTCCCTTTAGAGTACGCTCCGTGATTAGCACCTAATTTATAATATCAAAAATATAAGTAGCTATAAGACCTTAACCTGTGATCAAATGTCAAATCTATGACCATCCTTGAATCACATAGCCATAAATACAACATCATCCATTAGAATAGAGGAAAATTTGATGGCTCTCAGTAAAATGGGTCGTGATGTCCATCACTCTTAAAGTACCCTAATCAAATTTTAAGAACTCTGGGTCTTTTTCATCCCACGGAATCATAGGATAGAAAATAATCATAGATGAATTTATGAAAATCTACCCATTACATATCATTACGACTCTCTCCCATCATTATAAAATACCACCATCTCATAGAGGAATAACAATGCTTATATATCGTGAGAATTATACTCCTCTTAAGAGGTGTCTCTAGAGGCTCCATGATCATAAGAATGGACTCCAACCATGAGTCTTCATCTTGTGGTCCTCCATCCCCCAAAGATGAGGCCGAATGCCACTACTAGAACACTCATGTTAGATCTTCCATAGATGTGGAAGGCTGTGGTGCTCCTTCAAATGATTCCATGAACCCCGTAAAACCATCAGAGAACTATGCATCATCGCCTATGTCTGGGATAAAATATGGTGTCCTAACTAACACAACTGAAGTATCCACTAATGTAACACCCCGAGATTTTATGAGAAATATTATTTTAATTACTTTAATGCCTTGTGTTTTACGGTACACAAAGATTAGCTTGTACTATATGCAACACCATATTATCTTATAGTATACGCAATCACTGTTCTAGGCTTGTGTTGCACTCCAGAAGCAACCGTCCTCGATAGAGTGTGTTATATGCAATTCTGAATTTTACTAAACAATATATTACTATAATATTATTATGACCAGCTGTTATGAATATTAATATGAACTTTTTAAAATTTTATTAATTTTATCATTCAAAATGGAATTCATTTTTGGATTCTGAATATCAAAATTATCTTACGGTGAATTTTTGGTATTTTTCTGAAAACTATCAATTTTTTATAAATAGTGAAAACATTGAGTTACTATTAAAAAACCAACTTTTTATTTAAATTTAAATTTATTTTATTTAAATTTATTTTATGTAAAAAAAGATACATAATATATATATGATTAATATAATTCATTGGATTCATTTTATTATAATTTTAGATATAGATTTTTTTTTGATCTTTTTACCATCTTTTACCCACCTCCTAATAGAAATTACAAATTTATAGAAAACATAATTTTAACGCTTTTGTGAGTTAAATTTACAAAATGCAAGAGACACGGTTGATATTAGTAAGTAAAATTTTGTTCGATGAGATGAAAATAATTTCTGGTAAATAGTAACTTTTAACTTCTCTTTACCAAATTTAAAAGTAAATAGGGTAATTAATGGTAAAAATGAAATTATTTTTACAGTATCGCATGTCCTAATTATATAGGATAAGATTTATTCTACCAAAAACAACATTAGGAATATAATATTATAATATAGGCCCACTAGGATTAGATTAGGACATTTATTATTATTTAATTCAAAAAATAATTAAAAGAGTTAAAATCAATGTTTAATAACCGAAACATTTTTAATATGTGGTTATAAATAAGATAAATTTGACTATAAATATTCTTTAAGAATATAAAAATATTTCATAAATAAGGTTATTTTATTTATAATTTTTAGACATTAAATAATTTAATTTATTTATGACACAATGATGATGTATAAATTACCTTATTAATGAAATATTAACATAATTGAAGTTATAAATACCCAAATAAATGAAATTTGAAAATTTTTATGAATTCCAATAATTTTATTCGTTTATAAGACATGTTATTATTGACTAAATTAACTTTTTACGATCTAATAATGATGTTATGTTTTTCACAAAAATAAATTACCAAATAGTGTCAAAATTGACATAAAATAGTTTTTAAAACATATATTATATTATTAATTGATATTCTATTTCAAAAAATATAAGGATCAGGAAAATGAATTAGATAAGGTTATTTATATTAATAATGAACCACTTGGGGTTATTTTTTCTTTTTATAGTATGTTTATCAACCATATTGTGTAAGAAAACAAGAAGACACATTAAAGGTTAAATTATCTAACTTAGAGTTAAATCTAAATGATAAGGTTAAAATAGTAACCTAAACTTCTCTAAAACCTATTGGATGAGAAGATTTAGTCCCAAATCCAATTTATCTTCGAAATAAATAAAACGTGGAGATATTATAAACTGAATATGACTTTATTATATAATAATATTTTAAGTCGTTCCTAAGGTACCCCTATCCTCCCTTATAAAAGTGAACCTCATCCCTCTTCTCTTTACAAAATATTGAGCCTTCCTGATCAGCCAAACCCTATCCATTTAACTTCCCAACAACCATATAAACATTATAGAGGTTCTGGTTTCCTCAAAATACCAACTCTAGTGCCTTAAGAGGAAGCTTAAAAGATGTGCGTTGAAGAAGAGGTAATCTCTTTTGCCGATTCTTTCAAGTTTATTTGTTCTTGAACATCTTCTTTATTTATTGTTTCATTATAAATTAATAATATTAATATCCCTGATATAATGATATATTATTATAAATTTTAAACAACCCCATTTCACGTTTTATCTGTCCTATTGTAAATGAAATCACCGCGTGTGCGTATGTACGGAATACCGTCTCCACACCGCGGTGTAATCTGTTTTTCCGTCACCACCTTACATGGATATGTATAATGGTGTCAAAAATAACTATATATAGTTATTATAACATCATAATGATTCTGATATTTTATATCACCCACTCCTATTCAATTCAATAATCATGAGAACGATATCACCGCTCGTACGTACGTACGGATTACCGTCTCCACGACGCGATAAGATTCATTCTCCATGTTAACAATTCAAGAATGCTTATAAAGTATATATAATGAATAATAATGAAATATATGACATGATAAAGCTATTGGATATATATATATATATATATTTGTGTGTGTGTGTGTGTGTGTCATCTACTTACTCAATAAGGAAAGGAAAATAGTGTTCATGTGTACGTATGTCCTACCATCTCCATGAATGGTGTGTTTCATTTAATTTATCTATATATTATATATATATATTTACTGAATATATATGATATTTAAATAATTTATTAAATTGTGGATGTAATTAAATCATGATATAATTAATAATAAAATAAAGAACAACACATCCAAACACGTACGATAAATAAACCGATTTTACCCCAAACACTGCTTTAACATGGAATTTACAAAATAACAGGTAATATAAAGTCATAAGTGAACCATATATGATATCATAAAAATTAGTATTATTTTGAAATAATTCAATTACATTATTTAAATCATTATATAGTAGGTTCTGATACATACTAAGCATATCCGACCTAATGTAAGGGATAATTAATCCAATCTCATTCTTATCCGAGATTTTTTATTCGTAAGTATTTACTACGGTTATTGTTATAATCCATTTCCATGTTATCTAAAACTATATTCATTTATTTTTAAAATTATTTTAAACCATTTTTTCTTTTACCACATGTTATGGAATGAATCATTCTTTTGTTTACCATATGATGAACTTTTTTACTTTTTTGTTAAATGTACGAGGACAATTTTTTTTAACATATACAGAATGAAAAGATTATTACGGTTTCATAACACCTTATTTTTATGAATCATAATCTACAAGATTTCATGAATACTTTAAAAAAAACATTTTCTTTTAAAATTTCCGGGAGTTTTCTGAAAATAAAATGATTTTGAAGAAGAAAGAATATTTTCATCAAGAATTCATTTCAGGCATTTTATCAAAAAAAAATTCCATCTAAGATGAAACTATATCACATATGTATGTTTCAGGTATAATTTCTCTATGGTTTACATGGTTTCACTTTTCTTATGATTAAATTACATCTATTTTTATATGGATTATGTTATGATGGGATGATGTTCATGAAACCCATTTTATTCTTTGGGTTATGATGAAATATTTATCTTTCTGTTGTGGCACATGTATGAATGATTTCATTATGAGATGGGTGGGACTTATATCTCCCTCCAATGCACTGGTTAAAGATTTATATCTCATGAGATTTACATGAATGGGACGTAAACTTAATCTGGTTCAGTGATACAGGACTAGAATGAGGAGTGAACTCGATTTAGAATAGGACATTGTCCACTAATATGGTATTGACAGTAATTCCTTGGATACTGTGGAAATCATATCACGTGCTTAATGGTTTTACACAATTAAACGTTTTATTCCCAAGATATTTTATCATGATTAATGTTTCTTTATGATCTATGCCTTATGCACTACAATTTTTATGTCATTTCTCAAGAATTTGATATTTAAACATTTTTTTCATGTTTTTTTGTTCAAATGTATATGATTTGTTTTATTTTCACCATTCATACACATACCGAGCATTTGAGCTGACCCTTTTTATGATTTCATTTCCCCAGGATATAAAAAAGGTTTTAGGTAAGAAAAAAAAGTTGAAGATCATTATGGGAGATGTTTAAGAACATTCACCATGATTAGAAGATTATATTCTGAGTTTCCAAAGACACTAAACTATTACTGTCCTTTAGTGTTTTCTTTTGTTATGTATTTATTATTCCAAAAAATTAATTTAATGTCCATGTATGTCAAGTAAGATGTATATATAGCTGTTATCAAAGGAATGGTTTAGTTAATAATTGAATACAAGGATGCAAAAACTTTAGTGAGATTCCTAGATATATTTCTAAGGTATGTCTAGGGATGTCCTTAAGGTTACGTATAAGTGTAGGTTAATTCCCTAGAATTACAGTAACGATCTTAGAATTTAACATAATATGTTATATATTAATGATACTCCCCCATGACTATGATTTTTTCCTCTCACACTATTCTCTTTGGGTTTTAGAAAATGGCATGAAACTTGAAAATTCACGATAATGGAGGATATGATGGACAATGGAATGATATTCTTCATGAGTAAGAAAATGAAATTGTATCTGAAATTCCACATATAATTATTATGCCTAATCAAAAATCTCATAATATGATCAATAATCTCAACTTGGGTAAGTTTCCCAACTCATCTAATCGAATAAATATGGAGTTTCATGATGATCATAGAGGAATGAATATTCAATTTCCCTCATGTAAATAATTTGGGTAGAGGCATCAGCGAGAATCATTCAAAGGAACTGGAAGATTCTTTTGGTATGGAAAAGAATGAAAAAAATCTAGTAATTGTAAATGAAAAGATTCAGCTAATAACATGGAAAAGTAAAATGGAATTTCTAAGACATCAACAATGGTTAAATGTTTTAAATGTCGAATGTACGGGAATTATGAAAACCAATGCCCTAAGGAAAATCTCATGAAGATAATCTGCATGGTCATATGGGTAGTATTAATATGGATGACGATGAAGAGACTACAAATGATATATGATATGAAATAGATGATGAATCTTAGTATGTTGTTTAATATGGTAGTGGAATGATTGTATGTTTATCAAGAATAAATTATGGTACTATGGAATAATGAAAAATCTAAGTATTGCTACACTATTGTCTTTCCTTGAGTTTTTGAATGTATATGATGAATGGTATCGGTAATCCTGAAAGGTTATTCAAATATATTTGGAAGGTAGATGATATTTTCATAATGAATGTATAAGGAGATAATGAGATGTTTGATAGAATTAATGAGCTCATGACTGGTATAAGGACAAAGTGATATCAAGGTTTGAGTATACAAAATTTTGGGACTTTGTTGTGTCGAAAGAGTTAACTTTTGACAACAGTCATGTTTTCACGAAGGTTCAATGGGTATTCATTTTTCAAAAGTATACATGATTAAGGAATTCACATGTTGGGAGTGTGACCAAGAAGAAATATATTTTATGATATACGAGATATAAATGGTTTTATTCAATGCTTATTAGTTGACTATTCTAGTAATATTTTAATTTATACTATGAAATTGGACAGAATTATTTTGGATAAACCTAATGATTGAAATAGATTAAGTTAGACATCAGATAGTATTGTTTAAGGCTATAACGTTTTGATATCTTATAACAGTATAGTTTTATATAAATGACACCCCATAGGACAGGCGGCAACCTGTCGCGTCCGACAAGGCTGCAGGAATCGAAACCACAACCGAAGTCTGACATGTCTTTATCACTGGCCTACATGAAGTCTCTGATTAGTAGAAACTAGTTTTCTTTTATTATGCATTATGATAGATGAAGTACAAGTCCATTTTACAACCATATACGATTAATCTCAGCATAGATGGACTTATGTGTATTTAATAAATTGTGCTAAACTTTTTGTGATAGAAATAGATGGAACGACCTATCATTCTATCACATGATCTGCTAACACTTCAAAAATGTCAAATTCGACTTAATTTCTTTAAGAGATGAATTGGAAATTGTTCAAGGCATAAAAAACTGTGAGATTGTACAAAAATCGAGTAAGTATTTCTTTTAAATCAACAGTTCTTCAACATTAGGGAAATGATCTTGAGAACTAAAAACGTCGTCCTAGTACACTCATACCTGATGAATTAGATGGTACCTTAAATCATCACAAATTTATGGCTTTTTTAATGATGAACTTTTTATAGCCATGTTCTATACCACTCTCTATCAGAACATTATGGTTAGATTTCTCTTCCATATCTATATTTTCACTTTTCACGTCTTATATGGAAACATAGTGTTGAGTTACTTTGGGTGACCGTTAAGATTCTAACATTACTTTTTAAAATAAAGTTTTATTATTCCTTTTTATGATGTTGGATTCTATGAAAGATAATTTCAAGTAGTAAACCATTTATAACCCCGATGAATTTCGAGGGAGAAATTAATTTTAAGGGGGGTAGAATGTAACACCCTTTAATTTTATGAGAAATATTATTTTAATTACTTTGATGTCTTGTGTTGTACTCTACACCAAGATTAGATTGCACTATACTCAACACCGTAATAGCATACAATATACGCAAACAATATTTTATACTTGTGTTGCATGCCAGAGGAAACCTTCCTCGATAGCGTGTGTTATATGCAATACCGAGTTTTACTAAATGATATATTACAATAATATTATTATGAACTAGCTGTTATGGATAGTAAAACCGACATTTTGAAATTTTATAAATTTTATCATTCAATATGGACTTAATTTTTGGATTTGGAGTATCCAAATTTTCTTAGGGTGAATTTTTTTGTATTTTTATGATAACATTCAATTTTTGATGAAAAGTGGAATCAATAGGTTACTATTTAAAAACTGACTTTTTATTGAAATAGTTATTTGTTTTATATTAATTTATTTTAGGTTAAAATAGATAAATAATATATATATTAATTTAATTTAATTCAATTGAGTCATTTTATAAAAATTTTATGTATATAAAAAATTTATTGAACTTTTTACAATCATTTACCCACCTCTAGGGAGCAATTACAAATTTACATAAAACATAATTTTACCGCTTCTGTGAGTTGAATTTCAAAAATCTGAAAAACACGGTTGATATATTTAAGTAAAATGTGGTTCAAAAGGATGAAAATATTTTTTTGGTGAATATTAACTTATATCTTTTAGTTACCACAGTTAAAAGTAAATATGTTAATTAAAGGTAAAAATGCTATTATTTTTACCCTAACACATGTCCTAATTCTATTGGATAAGTTTAATTTTACCATAAACAACCTTAGGAATATAATATTGTCATTTAGGTCCACATTTATTAGATTAGGACATTTATTATTATTTAATTCAAAGAAGAGTTAAAAGAGTTAAAATCAACGTTTAATAACTAAAACATTTTTAATATATGGTTATATATAAGAAAAATTCAACTATAAATATTCATTAGAATGTTCAAAAAATTTCTATATAATGGTATTTTATTTATAAATTTTAGACATTAAATAATTTAATTTATTTATGACACAATGATGATGTAGTAATTTCCATATTGGTGAAATATTAACGTAATTGATGTTATTAATTCCCAAATAAATTAAATTTGATAAATTTTATGAATTATCCTAATTTTATAGTTTAACATGACATGTTTTGATTAATTAAATTACCATTGTTTGATCTAATAATGCTGTTATGATTTTCAAAAAAATCAACTACCAAATGGTGTCAAAATTGACATATAATAGTTTTTAAAAAAATATATTATATTATTAATTGATATTCTATTCTAAAAAATATGCGGTTAAGAAATATGACATAAAAAAGGTTATATATATAAATAATGAACCACTTGGGGGTTAGTTTGGCTTGTTAGAGTAATTTTATTAACCATATTGTGTATGAGAAAAAGAAGACATGGTAAAGGTTAAATTATGTAACTTAGAGTTAATTCTAAATGATAAGGTTAAAATAGTAACATATACTTTTATAAAACATGTTGGTTGAGAGGATTTAGACCCATCCCCACTTCAGCTTCGAAATAAATCAAATTAGAGATATTATAAATTGAATATAACTTTATTATAAAATAATATTTTATGTTTTTCATAAAGTACCCCTCTCCCCCTTATAAGAGGGATCCTCCTCCCTCTTCTGATTACACATTATTGATCGTTCAAGCTTAGCCAAACCCTGAACATTTCCTTTTTCAACTTCCCTAGAATCAATAAGGTCGTTCTGGTCTCTTCAAAAGTCCAACTCTGGTGCCTTAAAGAGGAAGCTTAAAATTGGTGCGTTGAAGAAAAGGTAATCTCTTCTACCAATTCATTCAATTTTATTTATTCTTCAACTGCTTCTTATTTAGTTGTTTAATTATAAAGTAATAAAAACAGTATCACTGATATAATTATATATTATTATAAATATGAAATAACCCCATTTCACCTTCTATCCATCCAACAGAAAATGAAATCATCGCGCGTGCGTACGTACGGAATACCGTCTCGACGCCGTGGTGTAATATATTTTTCCACCACCACCTTACATGGATGGGTATAATGGTGTAATGAATAAATATATATTGTTATTATAACATAATACTGATTCTGATATATTATAACATCCAATCCAATTCAATTCAATAATTATGGGAACGAAATCACCGCTAGTGTGTACGTACAGATTACCGTTTCCAAGACGCGATGAGATTCATTATTCATGTTAACCATTCATGAATGATTAAAATGTATATATAATATATTATAATGTAATATATGACATGTTAATGCTACTAGATTTATGTATATATATATATATGTCATCTAATTACCCAATAAGGAAAGGAAAACAGTGTTCATGTGTACGTACGGAATATCGTCTCCATGAACTGTGTGTTTCATTTCATTTATCTATCTATTATATATATATACCTAATATATATGATATATAAATACTGTTTTTCATTTTGGAAGTAAGTAATCATGATATAAGTAATAATAATATCAACAATAACAAGTCCAAACACATACGATAAATAAAATGATTTTACCCAAAACGCTGCTTTAACATGGAATTTACAAATGAACGGGTAATATAAAGTAATAAGTGAACCCTATATGATATCATAACAATGAATATGATTCTGAAATATGTCAATGACATTTTTTAAATCATTATACAGGATGTTTGGTTACGTATGAATCATATCGAACCTATGGTAAGGGATAATTATTCCAATCTCATTCTTATCTGAGATTGTTTATTCGTAAGTATTTATTGGGGTTATTGTTATCATCCATGTCAATTTTTTTGAAAACTGTTTTCATGTATGTTTAAAGTTATTCTTACCCATTTTGACATTTACCACATGTTATGGAAGGAATCTTTATTTTGTTTACCATACTAGGAACTTTATTACTTTTCCGTTAAAAGTACGAGGATGATGTTTTTTATATTATACGACTTCAACGGATTTTTACGGTTTTATAACGCCTTATTTTTGTGAAGCATACTCTTCATTATTTCATGAATATTTTCTCCAAAATACATTTTTTAAAATTGCATTTTATTTTGTGAGAATTAAATTATTTTGAAGAAGAAAGGATATTTTCCTCATGAGTTTATTTCAAGTGTTTTATCAAAACCATTTTCATTCTAAGATGACATTATTTCATATTTGACTGTTTCATGTATAATGCCTCTATGATTTACATGGTTTCACTTTTCTTATGATGAAATGATATCCATTTGTTTTATATGGATTATTTTATTATGTGATGATGTTCATGAAACCCATTATATTATTTGGGTTATGATGAATGATTTATGTTTATGTTTTGGCTCACCTAATAATGATTTCATTATGAGATGGGTGTGACCTATATCTCCCTCCAATTCATTGGTTAATTATTTATATCTAAAATGATAGAAATGACAGAAATGGTGTATTAATATGGTTCTGTGATATAGGACTGGAATGAGGAGTGAACACGATTTAGAAAGGTACCTTGTCAACTAAGATTGTATTGGAAGCAATGCCTTAGCTACTATGGAAATAATATCATGTGTTTAATGTTTTTCCCCAATTACATGTTTTATTCCCATGCTATTTTATCATGAATAAATTTTCTTTATGATCTATGACTTATGTAATTCCATGTATTATGTCATTTCTCATTATTTTGATGTTTAAAAATTTTCTTCATGATTTTATGTTCAAATGTATATGATTTGTTTTATTTTCTCCATGCATACCCTTACTGAGAATTTTAGGTCACCCTTTTTATGTATTCTTTTACACAGGATATAATGAAAGGTTTTAGGAAAGAAAACTAAAGGGGAATATCTTTATCAGAGATGTCAAAGATCATTCACCATGATTAGAAGATTATATTCAGAGTTTCCAAAGACACTAAACTATTACGGTAATTCAGTGTTTTTTTATGTATTAAGTATTCCACAAAAGTAAGGGAATGTCCATGTATGTCAATTACGAGTCTCTACAACTGGTATCCTATAACCGACCACCACTAGGGTATGATCTTCTTAACATTAATGGTGAACTGATGGAGGTTGTCATGGAGTCATGACACAACATGGTAATGCACACACCTCCGTTCAAGTTCATTTTCAATGTTTAAATTGCAAGAGTGAATAAAATATATAGGAGTATAAATCATTTAATTTTTAAAAAAATTAGAGCACACAATATGTATAAACGAAAAACTTCATATACCCTTAGGCTCCAACCCGGATGGGTACTTCATCCATCCTAGGTATGCAACCAACTATGATACATAGTGTGTTTGAATGATAATTGATGTGTACTTGATCATCTCTTCATAGTCATGTTCTATTACAAGGAGAGACCTACACAAATACTTCTTCAGTAACACTATAGGTCATGTACCTATAGTTAATAGTGTGTAATTTTTGTAAAACATCATTTCATGTTGTTTTTAATATGGTTGGACACACAATAACTTACCACACATCATGTCAACAGTGTACACGACATGAACATATGATAATTATTTATTCCCAAACGGAAGAACTCATTGTGTGGGTTCAATGAACCACACACTGTGTTGTCCTAGATTATGGATCGTAAGCCTCTAAAACATCCCCAGAAACCCATTTTTTCAAACTAGAACAATTATATTTCTAATTTTGACACGTGGGGGACCATACTAAAAACAAATCATTTTTGGCATCCACATATAGTATTATCATAACATGATTCAATAAAAGTCCTAAACAAGATCCACCAAATTATAATACAAGTGGTCCCATAAACCTAAGGGACTATATTTTGTAATCCATCAAATTCAAACCATTTCATATACTAATATACCCATCATAAAATATGGTATATCTATCACAATACCTACAAAAAAATAAATTATATCTTGACTGACATCAATCAAATCATAGTGAATTAGGTAATGCCAACTAAATGGAATGGAATAAATTCATCCCATTTAATTTATAACTAATTTAAATATGATTTATTATTTGGGATACCCTCATCTCATCAGGTTAAATAATATAGAACCACAATAATATCAATAATAATAAAAAACAAGTGTTTCACCTAATGGTGAAATCGAACCAATTTTAATAGTTAAAAACCCTAAATTCACACTTCAATTCGTGGAAATTATAATTTTCCATGTGTGTGGTGTAACTATTCTCGGGAACAATATACTAAAATTTACAATATAATTCATATAACCATCTATTGTCCCCAAATAGAAATTGAAATATGAAAAGTACATCCCTTGGGTACCACAATGTATCGTACGAGATCTGGATGCAACGTTAATTTTCCCCATACCTGGTTTGCCACATGATTCATGCACTTTACACCAAATTCAAGAATCTGTCGATTAATAACATGGGTCTATGTGTGATGGTGGATAATCTATGACGTCATTGGAATATTTTATTACAGTGGAAATAATTCAAATTCTACAGTAGATGTAGTAATTCCAAAATAGAAATAAATAACAGAATAATGATAATAATAAAAAAATTCTATCACAGAATACAATAGATGTGGCTCCATGTCACATGTTCAAAAAAAAAATCCAAACCATGATACACTATGGTAATATTAAATACATGTAAAATAAATAGAAAATGAAAAAAATAGACTGATATATATTTCAATAGTTGGCTTGGTCCCATGCTCTCCTTCTACTAACAGTAAATCATGTAGCTACTAAAGAGTTCTGAAAATTATCAACAACTGCTAAAATATAATATGTTTGTGGTAAAAAACATGACCCATACATTGTTTGAAACTATATCCCATTAGGAAACCTCCAATGATCTCTGTTAGTCTATCAGTGAATATATATAACATGAATTGTACAATAATGAAAAAGTAATCTTGGATGTAAAAATAATTAAACAGTCCTACATAAATTATTATTAATTTACATTCAACTGCTTTTCTTTAATTAAATCAATTTAAATTGATTTATATAAATCATAGATTCTGACCTATGCTCTAAAACCCCCATGTAAAATATGGAACACCACATACCTAATAAGGCTTTGTAAGAATGTATGTGATGACTGAATCCATGCTTGTGATTATCATTGGAAGACACATCATATGTCATTTCATTTAAATATTCAATTTATAACCTATGTGTATCCATGACATTAATAATTTGTATTTTATGTGTAAATCCAATTGAAATTATATCTACAACCAATAATACCATCTTGATGAACCTCTCAGGAAACCAAGTATCAATTTATGTGTAATCGACTAACATCTTACAAGCTCATCCTAGAGAACCTCTCTAGAATCTTGATATCACACTAGATGTGTTATATGTACATTTAATCTAATTTTTTTGGTAAGGAATCTCATGTTATCACACAATACATGTAAACTTTTCCAACATATTGTGTCCATGTAATCCCTCAACGATAGATGTTTCACTCAGAAAAATATTTAAAGCCTCCAAGAGCCCGACCACTACACCCATGCTCGCTCACGAGGGGACCATAACTACCAAACCAAACTTCTAAGGCTTGGCCTCTCAATTACACACATGGTTGAAACAAAAAGAAAAAAACACATGTAATTTAAACAATTATACAGTTTTAAATATAATAAATTTACATTGGATATTCATATATCATGAATCAAATGTAAATTACACTATTACATCATTTAAAAATATTAACTCACATGAGAAAAAAAATATAAAAATTATATCATTTATATAAATAGTTTCATTTAAAACAACCCATGGTACGGAAATAAAAGTTATACCAACATGATTCCAAGTGAAAATATCTATAAAAGGTTATCCAAGAAAAACAAACCCATGTGGTTTGCCTTAATCAAGTTCACTAATCCTAGACAAGTTTCAAAAAAAAATCTAATTACCTAAAAATTGTTTGAAATTACATTTGACATAATTCCTACATGATGAAACACAAATAATGGGAGCAAGAACACCATCACATATAATCATCATAAAAATTAGTGATATTTGAATGGGCACCTACCTCATAGACATTCAACTCTCCTCATATAGTTTCTCTAACTAATTTGACAATGAATGTGGTATATCTATAAATCGTTCAAAAATTATCAATTGTACATAACAAGGTCCATTGAAGAAATCTAGAAGATCAACTCACAAAAAATAGATATCTTACCGTTTGTGTTGCAACACATCTGACGATGATCAAATCGGTGATCAAATTATCATAAAAGAGAAAAAACTTCATTATGGTCTACTGGATCGTAACCAATGCAAGCCCTCTATCAAGAAAATAAAGAAAAGAGTGTACTGATTTTTTAATAATAAAAGTACACTTCATGTACATGAGAATAAATGTCAGGTATATTCCAGTTTTCCCCCCTTCTACTGACATTCAATACACATAACAAAAAATACCTTCCCATATCAATACATGGTGTGCCCAATGATATCATGTTTTGTAACCCTAATTCTAATTGTTCTACATTCAAACATTCATACCCTATCATCATTTTCCCTAGTTTTCAATAAAAAAAATCAATGAACATATATAAACCTCAATGGAAGTGCCAGGTTCTTACATCCATTAACATTGTTTTTAGATCCATTATGTTGGTTCTTATCTTGGGAGAATTTTATGAAATTTAACGAATTATGGAGGACTAGGGGATTTTTAATGGTTAATTCATAGATAATAATAAACATAGTTTTTGGTCCTATGAATCATGTAAAAATTGATGGTGCTCTGGAGGGTTTATCATGGTTTTTCCAAACTATATCATCAGACCCACAAATCTGCGTGGCTATAGGAATGTGAATTATTTTAGTTGGTTAATAGTTAAAAATTATATTCTCCAAAAAAATTTAAATCATTGACTCTAGTGATTATCATAAAAATTTTAGGGTGTGAATTTTTTTAACCATTAAACTCCACCCAAACACCGGTTCACATTGGATATTGATTCCTTCAAAATTAAATTTAATTTCCTCAAGTAATTGTTTATGTAGACTAATCCCCTAATTCTAAAATGAAATATATTAATATCATAGATATTCTCTAGGGTTTTAATTTCCTCATCTAAACGCCCTTCTTAGTGGATAAGAACATAAATGTTCAAATTAGATATTCCTTAGGTATGTGGATCTCCTCTCATTTAGTATCTCTAGATCACACATTCTCTATTACATAGATTTTTAAATATCACTATTTAATATAAGGATCTATTATCTGTTTTTTTTTGTAAAAAATAATTTTTTATGTGTTCTTAAATAAATTGTGACATAAATTAGGTATGTAGTTCCCCATTGCACAGGTAGGCCTTTATTATAGCATAAATTAATGGATGGAGGTTAAATAAGTGTGTTACATACAACTAAATCCCTACATTGATTGATTTATTTATAAGGATAATTTAACAGATTTTCAATAATGGACCAAAGATAAATTCATCATTGATTATGAAATTGGAATGTGAATATAGAAAATCGAATATTACAATGGAAATTAAATATTAGTTTTTTTAAAAAAATGGTGGTCTCATATGGAATGTTTTTTGAGGAAATGATTTTGATGGTGATATTGATACAATGAATTAAAATTGAATAATTTATGGATGAATTTTTTTTGTTTTAAATGCGGTGGGAATGTTGAAAACTGAAATTGGAAAATTTAATTTTAAAATTATATTAAATTAATATTTATGAATGTGAATTATTGATTATTTGATTTAATAAAATTATATCCTATTTAGTTGGTAGGTACCACTGAAAATAATTCTAGGATTAAAATCCCTATAATATACACTGATAATGAAGACACTAATTAACGCATGATAGAATATATGATTCATAGTTAATTCCTGATTTAGATGTTGAATGATTTCACATAGTGGATCACCAAATGGGTTGATGATATGAGTGTGCACACATATTTAGAGTATTGTAGATAAATTTTTATAGATAGGATTCTATTACAGAAAAATTAACTTATGATGTGGAAATTTTTATGGTTTTTTATTCACATGACTCGATTAGACATGTCATTTATTCATTGTACAATTTTATTCATGCTGTTTGATTTATATAAACTATTTTATATTAATGTTCAGGGAATAGTTTTTTGAAGTTTTTTTGATATATTTCCTATATGTTGGTATTGAATGAATGTTTTTTATGCGAATAAAATGTAATTCAATGCCGTGTATTATTAAATTCAATGAAAAGATAGTTAACTGCTATCATTTTCATTAGGGGAAACATGGTTAAACTCTACTATGTTATAGTGATCTCACCTTAAAATTGAATTTATGATTTCTTCTAAAGAAATATACCACACATGAGAAAAGGGAAAGTGACACGAAGATGTTTGGGAAGTTCTAATATTTGGTCAATAGATTGATATTGGTTATCGATGAATGTTTTGTAAACACGATACACAAATGTTTATGAATGTTAATTGGTTAATGATTTTGTTTTATTTGGGATTTATAATAAATAATTAATTAATTTTTATCCTGTTTTTTTGTATTTATACATTTCGAGTGTCATTTAAATAGAAATGAGTATTTTAACTTCCATATTGTTTTTGGGAAATTCACAACATCTTAAATCATTTATGATTCCATGTGCTAGTCTCCAACCTATATTGATTGAGAACACCCTTTGGGATATCTTTAAAATAGATCATTATGATGGTCATAATTTGTTGAGTCAATAAGGTTTTCCTTATGACTTTTCCAATCCTTCTTGTTTTGAACATCACAAACACCTTATCTTTAAGAAAATTGCTTTTATAAGGAATATTGCTTTTATAAGAAAAATTGCTTTCTAAAGGAAAATCGCTTTTATAAGAAAAATTATCCTTATCATATATTCTTCCATATTTTTTCATAAAAGTATAAGTTTCGGATTCATTTTCTCGGAATCATTAAAACATTGATATAAAGCATTCTGTTTTAGGATTCGGATTCTGGACAAGAACTATAAGGAAGTTTCATTCCGAATTCCGGATATGAACTCTGACTAAGTTCTATTCCAGATTCAGGATACGAATTCTGAAGAAGAATTCTCATTACGAATTCTAATGAAGAAATCCCATTCCGAATTCTCATTACGAATTCTGAAGAAGAATTTTCATTACGAATTCCAATGAACAATTCCCATTACGAATTCTAATGAAGAAATCTCATTCTGAATTCCCGTTACGAATTCTGATGAAGAATTCTCATTACGAATTCTAATGACGAATTCTCATTATGAATTCTGATGACAAATTCTCATTACGAATTCTGATGATGAATTCTCATTACGATTTCTGATGACGAATTCCTATTCCGAATTATCATTCCGAATTCACCTATTAAACAGAATCTGATTATCATTGTTTTATACATTCTGAATTTATTCACTCCGAACTTTCACTCCGCAGTATTCATTCCGAACCTTTATGTTAGAATTTAAAACGATGTCGTACATTCTGTTACACTTGTTTTGTTATAAAACAATGTCGTCCATTTTGTTATAAACTAACCGTTGTATAAGTGACACGTGTACAGGTCCCTCCGATCTTTAAGGAAAATATGACCGTTGGAGAAGGAGCCGACCTTACCTATAAATAAGAGCTCATTTGAAAGAGCTCGTTGCTATTGATGAATGGATGGATGAACAATTTGGACTTTGTGCATACATGCTGTTGAAGTGATTTCTAGAGAGAGAGGATCTTATTAACTCTCAAAGCTTCGTGCGACTCCGAATGTTGGTGATTACATTCGTGGGCTTCCGGGGATAGGAATACAGAGGTTCCGACTACCTTAAAGTTCGAGGGCTTCCTAGCTGAGGAGGACAGAGGTTGCCAACTACCTTGAAGTTGAGGGCTTGCGGGGATAGCAAGACAGAGACTCTGATCTTCATATCGAGGGCTTACCCTGGTGTGGGTAAGAAAGACTTGCTTGAAAGTATAAATCAAGGGACCTTTATCCAAGGTTGTTGGATACCCTTATCTTTGGGTTAAAAGACTATTATCTTTTTATTAGTAGTTTTACTACTTGTTTTTATTCCGCTGCAATTTGTATCTTAAGGAAAGTATAACTGTCTTATACTTTCTTATTTGTACTCTGATTCATTTAGATTCTATACGCTTTAAGGTAGAATCTCATATTGTAACTTTTGTTAAGTTTCAAATTCTGGAACCATATTTCTGGAACCTACTTTTGGAATAACTTTCCAAGTTCAGTTCGGTGTTAGTGGTGTTGTGAATTTTCCTAGTTTAACATTGTTAAACTTAGTCCTTTCCTTTGCTTAAGGAAAACATAGTTATTCTTAACTAACTTTAAAGGTTCCAAAGAAATTTTTAAAGTATACAATTCACCCCCCCTCTTGTATATTGAGCATCTCATATTTTATTTCGATCCTACAATTGGTATCAGAGGTTGGAAACCTCTTAATCTATACCAATATTAAAATTGTTATCAGAGAAGGTTACTGAAATACTTGTACTCACATACAAGTTTTTCTTTCTCACTTTTCCATTCCGAAATTTGTCATACCGATTTATCCATTCCGATCTTTTCCCATTCCGAACATTGTTATTACGAATCTTTTGCTACTAACAAGTTTGTATCCAAGTTATTTCTAGTATGGCAGGAATTAATGTTGGATTTATTGACAATCAAAATCCTACAGGACCACCTATCTTTGATGGTAATGACTATGAATACTGGAGAGATCGTATGAAGACATTTGTTATCAATACTGGAGTAGACAACTTTGTTATGCTTACTGGTGACGATAAAATTCCTGACAAGGAAGTCAGAACCTTTACTAACCTGGAAAAGCAAGAATATCAACTCAACTATAAGGTACGCAATTCTTTACTATGTTCAATGACCAGAAATATATATAGACAAATTTATTCTTGTGAATCAGCTAACTGTATATGGAAGAAGTTAGAGGTTACACACTTTGGGACTTCTAAGGTAATTGAGACTAGAAGAGCTATGCTTAGAGCTGAATATCATGGCTTCAATTTTCTTTATGGAGAACCTATCTGTAAAGTTCAACAAAGGTTTATGACCATTGTCAACAGTTTGCAGTCAATGGGAGAGAAAGGTTTATATGATGAAGCTCTTGTGGACAAGATAATTGACATTATGCCCAATGAGTGGGAATCCAAGAGAAAAACTATAGATGAGAACAGGAAGGTAACTCAAATTACTCTTGATGAATTATTTGGAACTCTTCTACAACATGAAACAAGAATGAAGAGAGATGGTGACAACATCAAGAAAAAGAATGGAAATGGTACTGTTGCTTTTACTACAACTTCAAATCAGATGAAATCTAAGACTCCTGAGAGAGTAACCAGATCCAAGTCTAAGAAAGTCATTTTCCAATCCGAATCTAGTGAGAGTGAAGTCTCAGAAAATGAATTAGCCAATCTATCTCGAAGGATGAACAAGATAGCTGGACAGAGAAACTTTCAATCCATGTATAAGAAGAAGGACAGGAAAGATAAGAAATATGGAGAAGTTACTTGTTATGAATGCAAAAGAGCTGGACATATTAGACCAGATTGCCCTATGCTCAAAAAGAAAGAAAGAAAGGAAATGCATTCAGACACGAACAAGAAGAAGTATTATAAATCCAAAGCTAAGAAAGTTATGAAAGCTAATGACACCTGGAGTTCCAGTGGTGGTGACTCTTCAGATGAATCTTCTGATTATGAATCTTCAGGACAGAAGAATCTTGGTCTTATAGCCAGATTACCTATTGATAATCATTTTCTTATGGCTAAGGTACGAAATGCTGAATCATTGACCAATGTTTCTTTAAATTCTAATGATAGTAAGTATTATAACTCTTCTGATGAAGATTCATCTTCTGATGAGGAAAATACTTTACCTACTTATGAAGATGTCTCTAGATTTGATGAACTTCTTGAGATTGAGAATTCCAAACTCAACAAGAAACTTGATAAGGAAAATTCTAGGAATTCTATTCTTACAAAAGAGATATCAGATCTTTCTAAAGATCTTGATAAGAAAAATGCTGATTTTGAAAGTATTTCAAAAAATCTTGAGGAAGTAAGTTCTGAGAAGAATAAACTTTCTAAAGAATTAGAAAAAGTAATTTCTAATAAAAATATTTTCGAGCCTAACTCTAGTTCTAAAACTAATGATTTTGAGGATAAAAACTTGGTTTTAAAACTCAATTCCGAAATTTTTTCCTTAAAGAAATGTTTATCAAACTTTACCCATGGTAAGGAAAATATTGATAAGATGTATTCTCAAATATGACCTTTAAAAAATAAATCTGGATTTGGTTATACCCATGGAAAACCAGTTTTCAGTAACAATTATTTTGTTCCTCAAAGTGCCCCATTTTGTACCAAGTGTCAATGTGGTGGTCACTGGGCAAGGAATTGTTCCTTAAATAAAACCCAATCTCTAGGTTTTCATAAAGCTTATTTTTCTAAGAAAATGTGGATACCTAAAATTTTATTGTCTGGAAATCTCGGATCCAAACATGTTTGGATTCCGAAAGTCTAACTCTCTTCTTGATTTCAGGATAATAAAGAATGTTCCAGCAACAATATATGGTACATGGATAGTGGATGTTCCTGGCACATGACTGGTAACAAAAGATTTTTTGAAAAGATTATCAAAACGAAAGGAGGAAAGGTAACTTTCGGAGACAATGCTAAGGGAGAGATTGTTGGTATTGGTAATATTGTTCTTTTAGGTAAAACATTGATTTCAAATGTTCTTTTTGTTAAAGGTCTTAAGCACAACCTCATTAGCATAATTCAGTTATGTGATGAAGGTTACCTTGAGAATTTTAGGAATGATAACTGTTTAGTACACAATTCCAAGGAAGAATTTATTCTCTCAGCCAATAGGCAAGAGAATGTTTACACCTTAAACTTAGAAGACCTCAGGAGCCAAGATTTACCTTGCCTAAGTGCAATGGAATATCATTCTTGGTTATGGCATAGAAGACTAGGACACTGTAATATGAGAAACCTATGTAAACTCTCTAAGAAGAAACTAGTTAAGGATCTACCGGAGCTTAGATTTGATTATTCTAAAGTTTGTGATCCTTGTCAATATGTCAAGCAACATAAATCTAGTTTTAAGTCAATCGGTGAAGTCTCAACAACCGATGCATTATAGTTAGTGCACATGGATCTTTTTGGTCCAACACAAACTGGAAGTATTGGAGAAAAATATTATGTGTTTGTTCTAGTTGATGATTACACTAGATTTACTTGGGTCTATTTTCTAGCAAAGAAATATGAAGCTTTTTCTTATTTCAAAAGTTTTAGAGCTCAAGTTAAAAATGAGAAAAACCTTCCATTGAAAACCATTCATAGTGATCATGGAGGAGAATTTCAAAATTCTGATTTTGAAACTTTTTTTAGTAAGAAAGGTATTACTCACAATTTTTCGGCACCTAGAACTCCTAAACAGAATGGTGTAGTTGAAAGAAGAAATAGAATTCTTCAAGAGATAACTAGAACCATGTTGAGTGAATATTCCATTTCTAGACATTTCTGGGCTGAAGCTGTAAGTACTGCTTGTTATACTATAAATCGAGTTTTGATTAGACCTTTTCTTAATAAAATTCCTTATGAGTTATGGAATGGTAGAAAACCTAGACTTTCCTACTTCAAGGTTTTTGGTTGCAAAGTATTCATTTTGAATACTAAAAATAAGTTACATAAATTCGCACCAAAATCATATGAAGGGATTTTCTTAGGTTATTCCACAACCTCTAATGCTTATAGTGTTTTTAATAAAAATACTTAGACTGTTGAGGAAACAGTACATGTAAAATTTGATGAGTCAGATCCTTTTGTTTTTAAACCATCTCAACTTCCATCTTCGGATGTGTTTTCAAAAACTTATTATCAACCTCTGATAGAAGAACCTTCTGATAAGGAAATTGTTCAAGAAGATACTTCTGAAACATTTACCCCAGAAGACTTTCTACCCTATGTTGATGAACAGGTTTTACAAAACCCAAATCAGGTGTTTCTTAAGAATCATCCTAGTGATAGTGTCATTGGTGATGTAAATCAACCTGTAAGGACTAGAAGTTCCTTATGAAATGAAGTAGAACATCTAGCATTTATTTCCCAATTAGAGCCTAAAAGCACTGATGAAGCTTTAGGTGATGATGATTGGATCAAAGCAATGCAAGATGAACTAAATGAATTCGAAAGAAATAAAGTCTGGACCTTGGTTGAAAGACCTAAGGAAAATTATGTTATTGGAGTAAAATGGGTTTTCAGAAATAAATGTGATGAAAATGGAGTCATTGTTAGAAACAAAGCTAGACTTGTTGCTAAAGGTTATAATCAAAAAGAAGGAATAGAATATGAAGAAACCTATGCTCCAGTAGCTAGACTTGAATCTATCCGCATTCTACTTGCTTTTGTAGCATTCTATAATTTCAAACTTTTCCAAATCGATGTGAAATGTGCTTTTCTTAACTGTTATGTTCAAGAGGAAGTTTTTGTTGAACAACCTCCTGGATTTGAAGATACAAAACATCCAGATCATGTTTTTAGACTTACCAAAGCTTTGTATGGCCTTAAACAAGCCCCACGAGCATGGTATGATAGACTCACTAGATTTTTGCTTCAAAATAACTATGTTAAGGGAAATGTAGATCCAACCCTTTTTATAAAGAAAGATAAGAAAAATGTTTTGATTGTTCAAATTTATGTTGATGACATTATATTTGGTTCAACTCAACAATCTTTGACTGACTCTTTTGCTAGTCTAATGAAATCTGAGTTTGAAATGAGTATGATGGGTGAGTTAACTTTTTTCCTTGGTTTTCAAATTTCTCAAAAACCAGAAGGAACATACATATCTCAACATAAGTATATTAAAGATATTCTTAAAAAGTATGGTTATGAAAACACTAAGAGTATAAGTACTCCCATTGGTACCTCAAACTCTCTAGTTCTTGACGAAGCTGGGAAACCAGTAGATCAAACATCTTATAGAGGTATGATAGGAAGTCTACTATACTTAACAGCTAGTCGACCAGGCCTAATGTTTTCAGTATGCTTATGTGAAAGATATCAATCCAATCCTAAGGAATCTCACTTAAAGGCAGTAAAAATAATTTTTCGCTACCTTAAGGGAACCATGGATCTAGGATTATTTTATACTTCTGGAAATGATTTTGTTCTAAAAAACTTTTCTGATGCTGAATTTGGTGGATGTAGAATGGATAGAAATAGTACATCTGGAACATGTCATTTCTTAGGAGATTCATTAGTTTCTTGGTCCTGCATGAAGCAACATTCAGTTGCACTCTCCACTACTGAAGCTGAATATGTAGCAGCTGGAAGTTGTTGTGCACAAGTGTTGTGGATGCAACACACACTCACAGACTATGGCCTGAGTTTTACTAAAACTCAAATTTTGTGTGATAACACAAGTGCCATTTCCCTAAGTAAAAACCATGCACATCACTCTCGTGCAAAACACATAGATATTAGGCATCACTTTCTTAGGGATCACACACTTAAAGGAGATATTATTCTTCAGTTTATTGGAACGCAAGATCAACTTTCTGATATATTCACAAAATCTTTGCCTTATGATAGATTTGAATATATTAAACAGAAGTTAGGAATGATAACCGTAAGGTAATCTTCCTTAATTAACTTTCTGTTGAAAAATTCTTCTTACAGTAATAAACTCCTTTTCATAGGGGGAGTACATTTTATTGTTTGTTTGACAAAGTTTTTCAAAATTTGTTTTCAAACCTTTCGGAACGATGATTTCCGGAATGGAACTTCCAGAACTACAATTTTCCAGAATGGATATTTTCGCACAGAATACTTCTGGAATGGAAGTATTCGTATTGAAAATTTCCGGAATGGACAACTTTCGTACTGGTACTTTCATAACCAGATTTTCATACCAAATTTTCTTTGTGTGTTTACTTTTTCATAATTATTTTTTCGTATTGAGTTTTTCGTATTTACTTTTTTGTATTTAATTTTTCGTATTGAGTTTTTCGTATTGAATTTTTCGTAGTCATATTTATATTACCCATTACGAATAACTTCCCTAAGCTAATCCGAAAGGTATGATTTCCTTACTCAAGTTTTCGTAATCATATTTTACTTGCTGGCATTTTCTTGAATTTTGTTTTCGGATTTCGGTTTTCTTAATTCTTTGTTTTAATAAAAACCTCAAAAATATTGGATTCAAGTTTTCAACCGTCAGATCTGATCTCAGCTTATTCCAACCATTAGATCTACCGTGGAAGTTCAACCTTCATCTCGTGGCCTATATAAAGGGGACCTAATTTCTAGTCCCACATCTGTTTCAAGCTCTCGCGTGCTGAAGCTCTGCCCGTCTGATTTAAGGCCGTTCCGAATTTCAGTTCTCTCCGTTCCGAACTTCCCAAAGAACTTCTAATCTGAATGTCTGCAGAGTTAGCATCTCATGAAATGTCTTCAACTAAGCCTATATCTCAGTGGTTAGTTTACAGAGAAATGTTAGTTCATCCAACTTTCTTCAGCAACTATGATTCTATCATTTCAAAGAATATCAAGTTGAATGGCTGGGAGGAAGTTGCGGTATCTGAAACCGGGATCCAAGATGATGTGTACTCAGATTTTCTTGTTGAGTTTTATGAATCTGTTTCTTTATTTAAGGAAGATGATAAAGAGATGTTTTCTTTCAAATCGTATAGCAATACATATAAACTTTCTTACACAAAGGCTGCAAGCTTGGTAGGGTTAAGCTATGAAGGAGAAGCCGAGTTTATTTCGCACGTGTTTCCAGACTCTATGGGTAGTTTCAACAAGGAAAAGGCCTTAGAAACTCTCGGACTGGCTGATGACAAGGCTCCGAATATTGCAACTCTATCAACAAACTTCCGGATTCTGGAATTTTGGGTGCAAGGACTTATCGTACCGAGAAAAGGTGATAAGGATAGCTTGAAGAAGAGTGAGATATATATCTTAGATTTCCTGATAAATCTAAGGAAGTTTAACATGATGAAGCATATTCTTCTTAATATTGGGAATTTGATGAAGGGGAATCTGAGAGCTCAGATTATTATGTATCCAGCAATCCTCTCCAAGTTGATTGTTCGGTGTTTAGAGTCTTTCAAGGAGGCTTGCAAATCTAAGCCGAGAGTTTGCAAGATCATGCTTCTTAGTGATGGCACGCTTAAAAGAATGAATATAGCTTTTGACAATAAGTCTGGAAAGTTTATTGATCTACCTCCTCAAGAAGAAGTGGCTCCGAAAGTTGCTGATCCGGAATCTTCTAAGCCGGTAAGGAAGAGAAAGATGAAAGAAGTGGTAGTCGAAGCCGAGGAACCCAAGTCTATGGAAGTCCACTCCGCACCACCAAAGCCTAAGAAGAAGAAGACCTATCCTGATGAGGTTGTTGAAAAGTGGAGAGCAGATAAAGAAACGAGGAAAGAAGGGGATCCGTAGTTCGGATTGGACCCTGCGGAAGCTAAAGTTTTGAAGGAGAAAGCTACTGATGAGCTCGAGAAACAAGCTAAGGAAAAGAAGCTTAAGAAGAAGTTGTCAGAAGTCGAGGATGTTCAAGCATTGTTGAAGTTCAACGAAATGGTTTAAGCAACTATCCCAGTTCCGAGATCTTTCTCCCTGGAATCTCTACCTGAGACTCCAGGAAGAAATCTCGTTGCTCTGGAACAAGCTGTTTCTATGAATACTGAGGAAATAGAGAAAGTGGAACAAGTTGAAGAGGCTGCTGAAGGAAGTAGTGAGACAGGAGATGTACTAAAACAAGTAGATGAGTACAAGGGAACTCCTTCGGAAGACTTATCGCTCCGAACATCAGAAGCTGAATCCTCGAAACTAGTTACTCCAGCAATGGAAGAAGAGAAAGGAGAAGGGGAAGTTGCCTATCATGCAGAAGAAGAACAACTTTTACATGATATTGCTCAGATGAAAAATGTAGAGGATACTGTTCAGGAAGTTACTGATGAGGAAGATAATATTGTTCAAGTCTCTGATAGTGAGAAGAAAACTACGGAATAGGATTCTATTCTGAAAAAAGATAAGGGGAAAAAAATTCTTACCGATACTCCGAGTTCAGAAAAGAGGATGAGAAAGGCAGGTGGTAGTTCTTCTAAGAGGGAGTTGGAGCTTATTGGGGAAGAAAACTCTCCGAGCAAGATTTCAGATTCGGAGTCATCTTCGTTGGGGCATGATTTTGTTGTTCAGTCCTTAAAGAAGTTGGTGGGAACCATTCCGACCTTCTCAAATATTGATTCACGATGCCAGGTGCTTCAACATGCGTTGAATCTGAAAACAGACTCTGTATCCATGGTTATGGATAAGTGTGTTGAGATTGAAGCACAGTTCAAAAATTTCTTTATTGGTTACGAAGCCCATAAAACACCTTGCAAGAGAATGACAAGCTGGTCTAAGAAGACTGTGGAAGAGATGAGGCTTTTCGATGAGTTTCAAGATAATGTTATGGATGCCTTTTAAACCGAGGACAAGAAGTTTAATGAGCTGACTGCATCCTTTGAAGAAAAATTGACAGAGGAAAAGAACTTTCAGATTCAGGAAGTGAGAGATCTGAAGGGGAAGCTCAATTCCGTTTCCCAAAATTGGAAATTTAAAAGGGATCATCGAATCGATTTTGAAGTAAGGATGAAGGCTCAGGAAGAAAAGATCCAAGCTCAGGAAGAAAAACTGAAGGCTCAGGAAGAAAAAATTGAAGCTCAGTCCGCAAGAATAGTCGCCTTAGAGAAGCAAGCAGATGAAGATCACAAAGACTTGAAGAATATCAAGATGATTCTTAAGGGGATCATGTCGAAGGAGAAAGATCTGAAATAACCCAATCCGATCTTTTTGTTGTATTTTTTTGTTGTTGTTGCTGAGATTACAAATTTTAATGAAAATTGTGTCTCTTGTTTCTTTTTGTTGACATTACTAATATCTCAGGTACTTTGTTAAGTTTTTCCATTCCCTCCAATTCTTTTTGAAAATCACAAAGGGGGAGAAGGAAAAGATCCTTAAGAAAAATAGGAACTCTAATAAGAGTTTATCAATGGGGGAGAAAGGAAAAATACCCAAGAAAAAAAGAACTCTAATAAGAGTTTGTTTAAGGGGGAGTTTTTCTTAAAGAAGACCTTCTTATGAAATGTCACTCCGGAAATCTGAATACGATCCTTAGAGTTTCAAAGCCTAAGGGGGAGTTAGTCGTATTCATCTATATCCTTAAAACAAGGTAGATAAGCTTTAATATGTTTCTTTCTTCTTAGAATCATTGTTTTTCGTAAGGATGTTTGTGCTTTCCAAAAATGGGGAGATTGTTGAGTCAATAAGGTTTTCCTTATGACTTTTCCATTCCTTCTTGTTTTGAAAATCACAAACACCTTATCTTTATGAAAATTTCTTTTATAAGGAAAATTTCTTTTATAAGAAAAATTGCTTTCTAAAGGAAAATCACTTTTATAAGAAAAATTATCCTTATCATATATTCTTCCATATTTTTTCTTAAAAGTATAAGTTTCGGATTCATTTTCTCGGAATCATTAAAACTTTGATATAAAGCATTCTGTTTTAGGATTCGGATTCTAGACAAGAACTATAAGGATGTTTCATTCCAAATTCCAGATATGAACTCTGACTAAGTTCTATTCCAGGTTCAGGATACGAATTCTAAAGAAGAATTCTCATTACAAATTCTAATGAAGAAATCCCATTCCGAATTCTCATTACGAATTCTGAAGAAGAATTCTCATTACGAATTCCAATGAACAATTCCCATTACGAATTCTAATGAAGAAATCTCATTCCGAATTCCCGTTACGAATTCTGATGACGAATTCTCATTACGAATTCTGATGACCAATTCTCATTACGAATTCTAATGACAAATTCTCATTACGAATTCTGATGATGAATTCTCATTACGATTTTTGATGATGATTTCCTATTCCGAATTATCATTCCGAATTCACCTATTAAACAGAATCTGATTATCATTGTTTTATACACTCTGAATTTATTCACTCCGAACTTTCACTCCGAAGTTTTCATTCTGAACCTTTATGTTAGAATTTAAAACGATGTCGTACATTCTGTTACACTTGTTTTGTTATAAAACGATGTCGTCCATTTTGTTATAAACTAACCGTTGTCTAAGTGACACGTGTACAGGTCCCTCCGATCTTTAAGGAAAATATGACCGTTGGAGAAGGAGCCGACCTTACCTATAAATAGGAGCTCATTTGAAAGAGCTCGTTGCTGTTGATGAACGGATGGATGAACAATTTGGACTTTTTGCATACATGCTGTTGAAGTGATTTCTAGAGAGAGAGGCTCTTATTAACTCTCAAAGCTTCGTGCGACTCCGAATGTTGGTGATTACATTCGAGGGCTTCTGGGGATAGGAAGACAGAGGTGCCGACTACCTTAATGTTCGAGGGCTTCCTTGCTGAGGAGGACAAAGGATGCCAACTACCTTGAAGTTGAGGGCTTGCGGGGATAGCAAGATAGAGACTCCGATCTTCGTATCGAGGGCTTACCCTGGTGTGGGAAAGACAGACCTTCCTGAAAGTATAAATCATGGGACCTTTATCCAAGGTTGTTGGATACCCTTCTCTTTGGGTCAAAAGACTATTATCTTGTTACTAGTAGTTTTACTACTTGTTTTTATTCCGCTGCAATTTGTATCTTAAGGAAAGTATAACTTTCTTATACTTTCTTATTTTTACTCTGATTCATTTAGATTCTATACGCTTTAAGGTAGAATCTCATATTGTAACTTTTGTTAAGTTTCAAATTCCGGAACCATATTTTCGGAACCTACTTTTGGAATCACTTTCCATGTTCAGTTCGGTGTTAGAGGTGTTGTGAATTTTCCTAGTTTAACTTTGTTAAACTTAGTCCTTTCCTTTGCTTAAGGAAAACATAGTTATTCTTAACTAACATTAAAGGTTCCAAATGAATTTTTAAAGTATACAATTCACCCCCCTCTTGTATATTGAGCATCTCATATTTTATTTCGATCCTACATAATTAATTTGGAATTGTAATTTAAAACCAATAAATTTTTAAAGCTTATTCAATATGATTTTAATGTTATTTTCATTTAATGGTATTTTAAAAATTCCTTCAAAACATTTTGTTTCATTATTTTAGTTTTTTTACCTGAAAAAAAATTAGGATCCTTTCAGAGTATATTTATTAATCAACAACATCACCTCTCAATTTTCAATATTATATAATAAGGATGTGTTGTCTTGAAATTATCATCATTATTTTGTCAGATGATTTATGATCACATTATTTGGGGATATAAAATTTTATTTCAATTCAACATTTTATCATATATTTTTTATGATTATATTTATTTTTATGGTATGTATTATCATATCATAATGTAGTTTTTCAATACTAATATTTATTTGGATTATGATTCAAAAGGTTCATCTGAGAATGAATTGGACTTAGTAGGTGATGTGTGGGGATCTATATATCCTATATATGGATCATTATATATCTTGATAGAAACTATTTTTGTTTTTTGATATTGCAATTCACATTTATTTAGATATCACCACATAAGGTATGGGTTATATGTTTATGGGGTCCAAAATTATGTATTTCATCCATATAATTTATATTAGTTTTATTCTACATTATAATTCGTTTAATTATAATTTATAATTATTTATTTTAATGATCATTTTATTATTCAAATGGAATAATTTGATCATCATTTCATCCATTCATTTTTTATCATGTTATTTATTAAATGGATTCTGAATCAGTCATTTTATCTTCAATATTGATTATTCATTATTTATTCACTCCTCCGACTTTATTATTTCACTCAATAAGTATCTAATAAATCCCATATAGTTTGTTTTATTTTCCAAAACATATTATTATTTGGGTTTTGACTTATATATATGGATAAATTATATTTTATAATGTAATCCTCAAATAAAATAAATTTTTTATTTTCTGATTTCATTGGTAATCAAAACATAAATTATATATTTAGTTCTTCATGACTATACATCTTTTGTATTCATTAACAAATAATATGTTGTAACATATTCCGAAGTAATAAAGTTGATGAGGGATCTGGGAAATTCTGTTGAAGGAAACTGCATGATAGAGGACCAAATATAGGTTATACTCAATTTAATGATGAATGGACCATTAAAATAAGTTTTATAAAAAAACATTTGAAATAATGCAGCCACACAGTTTATGAAATAATTCGATTATCATATAAACCACATGGTAGTCTCATTGTGACTTTCATGGTTTTGTCACACCATTGTGAAAAACATATACCAATAAATAAGATTACTATATAAATAACTATAGTTATTTACAAAATTTTATAATGGTTAGTACTAACTATGTTTCACAACCATTTGTAATGCACTAAAATACCAAATTCATTATTTTCACAAACACAATGAATGAAATTAGAAGATAATTTAATATAGTTACACATATAAAAAGAATAATTGGAAAAAATTTAGAAATAAAAAATATATTCACTATAACTCATAATGTATAAAAGAATTTTTCATTAATATCCCATAAGGGTGATTTTAAAATAAATGAATCTCATTTTTACATTCACATGACTACTTATAATAATGTTGTAGTTAATTGTTGACAAAAACATTTATAAGTGGACTCTTCTAAATATTTGACATTTTTTCTATAATGAAATTGATTCACATTTAAACGCATGTTTCACAAATTAAAATATTTTGTCTTTTAGGATGAGTCCACACCATTGTTTTCAACCTTCTATTAGTTCCAACACCACATTGGGTCAAAGATAAGTATTTAAAAACATTGTATAGGAAAATAAATACATTTAATTGTATATAAATATTTTTATAACACATTAATCTATTTAAAATCATTAAAAACAGTGTAAATACATACAATTATCATAATAAATCAAAGAGAAAATAGATAAAACATATCAGGATGATAAAATAAAATATTTCATAAAGAATAATTTTTAAACCAATTATAATGATTAATAAAAAAATTTATCCTTGGAAAGCAATGTGAGAATATATGAAAACATTTCTTTTAAAAATAAAACAATAACCTTTAAAATTTATTTAAATATCATTAGTTATTTAAATAAATAGATTCCTATAAAACACCATTAAACATAAACAACATTGTTATGTCAGAAAATAATATATATAACACATGTTCACTATTATTTATATTTGTTCGAAATAATTGATATGAATTTATAATTATTGGAGTATCCTTCACAGATAAATCCCTAATTATTACCTTTAAAGTCTAAATAATATATAAGCACATGGTAAATCTATATCGGGAACACCAATTATCATGTAATAAATCAATTTCTATGGAAATAATAAATAATATACATGTACCTTTTAATGAACAAAGTTTTTTATAAATTCACTTATCACCATAATAAAAATGACAGTGTAATTTCTATCCATCAACTAATGATATTTCAAAATTCATATAAATAATTGGATAAGGTTTTATTTGTAATGTCCCGACCCCAATTACCTAGAGTCAGAGCATTATTTGAATACATTGGTATGATTACAAGGAATCAAGTCCTGATGGAACGATCTATTTATCAGTCTTGAAAATAGATTACATATATTAATGTTACATTACACATTATAACATACAACACAACATAAATAATCCATTATGAATTTCATTATTCCCTTAGATTAACCCTTAATATAAATAACTATGCACTTCTTGGAATCATTTGAATAATAAAACATTGAAAGGGGTGAGCTCAGATGCTCAGTAAGGGTAACAATACATCATAAACATTCATAAAGAAGCATAATAATTTAAGGAAATGTATAAAATTAAAACAAAACCCTTTTCAACATAAAATATATCATAATATGAAAAATAAAAATCAAAATATTTCTATTTACATACTCACATGGATAATCTAATAGTCGAATAATCACATGTAATATCAATATACACTATTATAATGATGGAATGCATAATGTCAGACAATCATATCCACATAGTCAATGCCATGTTCCAAGACTACAAATAATATTTTGTAAAGGACTTGTACCAAGACAACAATTTGTATCAGGAGACCGACCGATGCATTGGGGAGCTATAATGGGCTCCACCCGTCACATACTAAGTCCATTACATTCCTCAAATATAAATGATTAAACATAACATAAACATTCGTATTAAAACTAGCATATGAAATGCCAATACTTTATCCATAAACCATGAATGGAATAAAAATAACTCATCCACAGTCAATCATATAATAAAATATTAAATAGAATATTTGATATTTTTATCATAATAAATAATATTTAAACATGTTTAAAATCCATCAAAGGATTTTGACCTAAATGAAAATGATTTGTAAATCTCTTTGAGAGAAATATCCCCTTTTCATGAAAACATTTAAATGTCAGAAAATTATTAAAGGAAGACATTTAAATACATTTTATTATCAAAGTGTCCCCTACCACTTTGAATATTTTTAATGTTATTAAAATTTTAAAATCATTCATAACCATATAGATAAATCCATAAAAATCATTTTGAAAAAAATGGACATTAATGAGAATTTTTTAGAGGAATAAATAATTAAAACAATTAAAATGTTGTTTTTGTAAAAAATGTCCCTTAAAAAATCCCCTTGAAAACTCTTTTATTAAACATGTACATGGATAATAAATATGTCCAAATAGATACTTATGTAATAGGCAACCTCCGATAATAAAGTGATTTTGAAATTAACCCTTAGAAATTTTGTAGATTACGAAACATACACCCCATGAAAGAAGTATCATACAATGAATTATAAATATAGATAAATTAATGTTTATTACAAAAATATTAAAATTATGTTCAGTAGATACACCACATAAAAGGTAGAAATTATCAAACATATCATGAATCTCATTAGAATAAGGAGTGAGATAAATACCCCTAAACATGCACATTTTTGGGTCGAGGGTACGTTTAACCTCTTTTATAATGACCATTGTATGTTATTATATTATAAAATTACAGTATTAATATTTATTATATATAACATGATTAAATTATGTCTTTATACTACCCATTTAATAATGATTTTCATGTTAAATTATCATTTTGGGTAATAATCGCTTTCTTTATCGTACGTATTTTAACTTGTTATTTTGGACCATATAATTTATATTAGGTTTTAAATACATCCATAATACAAACCATGATTTATATATCATATATATTTAAAATATAAATATTTATAATTGATAGATATATGAAATGTAAAACACCGTTTAAGGAGACGCATGGTCGTACATATGCATTAATGGTGTGTTTGTTTTCATATCGTATTGAACGAATGCAATTGAATAAGATATATGTAAGAACATAAACACACCCACAAACATATATATATATATATATCCAATATCATTATTATTTCATATATTATAAACTTATAAGTAATATATATTTTTATAATCATTGAAGAATTGTGAATGTGGAAATGATTCTCATCGCATCGTGGAGACGGTAATCCGTACGTACGCACGAGCGACAATATCATTTATTTAAAGGTGTGGAATTTGTTTTTATATTAAATTTACAGAGACATTATCATGTTATATTATTTATTTATATATATATTACTCATAATTATATCCATCCAAATAACCTAGTGTTGAATAACAAATTACACATCGGTGTGGAGACGATAAGCTGTACGTACGCATGCATGGTGACATTATCATTCATATATTGGATAAAATAATGAATATGGTTGTGAAATATTTATAATAACATCACAATATATATATAAGGTACTTAAGGTATTATTTTCATTAGGTAATAACAATTAAAGAGTAAGTGGTAGAATAAAAGAACTTGAAAAAGGGTGGTGAAATCATTGCCTCTTATTCGGGTTTTTCAAATTGATCTGATCAAAAGGGCTCCCTAGATTGGAATGCTGATCAATGGAAGGTGACTAAGATTAAGGTAGGATATTTGGGAGGATATTTTGCCTACGGTTGGCCCTTTAAAATGGCTTTGGATGTATGAATTTGAGTGAAGGAGATGTTCCCTTTTATAAGAGGGGTGAGGGGCATCTTCAAAAAAAACATAAAATATTATATTATAATAAATTTATTTTGGGTTTCTAATGGCTCCAAAATGAATTATTTGAAGGCTAAGTTGGGGATTTGTCCAAAATAACTCAACCGATTGTTTTTAGATAGTTTTGGGTCACTATATTATCCTTATCATTTTTATTTAACTCTTAGTTAAATAGTTTTCCATTTAGGATGTCTCTTATGTATTTTTATATAATATGGTTAATAAACATACAATAAACTTCCAAGAGAACCCCAAGTGGTTAATTAATGTCCTATAATATAGTATTTATTCCATTTGGAAAATAATTATAATTTTAGGAATAGAATACCAATTAATAATATTATATTTGTTTTAAAAACACTTTTATGTCAATTTTGATACTATTTCGTATTTTGTTTTTTCTACATTCATAGCAGAATTATTACTTCGAAATAAATTCATTTAATCAACCCTAATATGTCATATTAAAATAAAGAATTATTTTAATTCATTAAAAGTCTCAAATTACGTTTAATTGTGTATGTATAATATCAATTATTTTAATATTTTATTAATAAGGTAATTACTACATAATCACTATGTCATAAATAATTTTAAACATATAATGTCTAAAAATTATATATAAAATACCATTATGTTTAAAAGTTTTTTATCTTTATAATTAATATTTATAGTCAAATTTATCCTATGTATATCCTTATAATAAAAATGGTTTAGTTATTAAACATTTATTTTACCAATATTAAATGTTCTTTGAATTAAATAATAATAATTGTACTAATATAATCCTTGTGGACCTAAAAGATCATATGTTATTCCTAAGGTTGTATTCGGTCGAATTACATTTATCCAATAGAATTAGGATATGCATGAGGGTAATATAACTATAATTTTTACCCTTAATTAACCTATTTACTTTTAAACATTGTATATAAAAGTAAAAAGTTATTATACACCAAAAATTATTTCCAGGTTATTTAACCACATATTACTTACATATATTAATAGTGACTCTTGGATTTTTTAAATTCAACTCAAAAATATGGTAAAATTACATTTTATGAAAATTTTTAAATGCTTCAAGGAGGAGGGTTAAAGACGGTAAAATGTTCAATAAAATTTTTATATATCTAATCATATTATAAAATGAATCCAATGAATTATATTTAACTTATATTGGTAGTATGTATCTATTTTGACCTGATATAAATTTTAACAAAATAAATATTTATTTAAATAAAATGTCGGTTTTAACCAATAACACCGTGTTTTTCACTATTCATAAAAAATTTAATGTTTTCATAAAATACCAAAACTTCAACCAAAGAAAATTTTGATATTATAAATTCAAAAATTAAGCCTTTTTTACATATTTAAAAACATATAAGTTGCATTTCTTAATTTTAAATTAATTCCCGTTGTAAAAAAGCATGTTTTTAAGAAATAATTAATTTATTTGAAAACAAATTTTGTTTTTTTAATTATGTCTAGTAAACTCATAATATTGATTCTAATATTATAAGGATTATATAAAGATAAAAATATAGTAAATACTATTCTTACATTTTTTTGAATGACTAGTTTGGTAAAACGTGGTGTGCTTAAACTCGATGTGGAATGTGGTGCAAGTTATTGAATTACGTTTGTGAAATAACATAATTTGAAATATTGGGGTGTTACATTCTTCCATCATTCAATAAATTGCGTCCTCACAATTTGAAATTATTCATTAAAAATATAAGGTTTAAAATAGAAAATACCTTTATGGGAAAACCCACAGCGGAAATTGGGTTAATAAAATTTTGTCTTAATAAGATGGGAAATATATATATATATATACACACATATGTGACATGAATAGTTTCATCCATCAAGTAAATCCTATCACTAACTCATCTTTCACTCCCAATGATTTCAAAAAATATATTATTTTTATCCTAATCATATTGGGTTCCAAAAATAATGAATTTATAATTTATTTTTCAAATTATTTTAAGAAAACTAAAAAATACAAACCACTACATCACATAGTCCAGTCGTAGGTGATGCAACCTTGTCGCTCTTTCGTTACAGGTTCAAGTATCACGACCTTACCAGATGCGAGTAGTTGTCGCCGGACCTCTGGGTTTCCCTTTTTATAATAATCCAATAATAGTCGTAACAATAGTTTCCAATCTCAAAATTAATCCATTCCAAACATTAGATTTATCAAAACTACTTCTATCAAAACTCTCCGTCCAAAATTTTTAAGGAAGTAAAACAAAATTAAGATCTTTTTTGTTACATAACCTCATGTGAATTCCTTCATCATATATTCTTCTAATACACTTCAAGATCCTGAATTACCAAAAAACCATATTGATTACATTCATTATCCATTATTCCTTATAGAATACTGGATATAATTCTTCAATCCAAAAATGTTGTAATCTCCAACAGTGATGGAATATACAAATCATTAATTAGTTTCACGGTAGTCAAGAATATTAAATATAATTTATTCATTCAGCCATTTCTTATTCCAAAATCACTACCTCCTTATCTAGACCTTAATAAGGATTACCTTTCCTAAAAAAATGTATATTACAAAAAAGTTAGCATACTAATAAGTAACATTTCATAATACTATATAATATAATATCCTCAATAAAATAGTACTACAGTAGAATCCTTATTTCTCTCCATAATTCATATAACCAGTATACTGTTGATATATAAATCAATTGAAATAATTCTAAAATAACAAGATAAGAACACTAGTCATTCCTCTTCATCTGATATAGTATTATAACATGATTATTAACCACTAACATCAAGTTTTGTATACTCTTATGACCGAGAAATTGAATCTCATAGCGTCTCAATGCCTTGTAGATGATGAATTTTACATTTGAAAACATTTTATTACAATTGCAATCAAGTTCTTGGTGTCCACAATTATAACAAACTCCCATTCCCATGAATCATTTAGCAATGTGATTTTTCCACATTTATCAAATAGTGGAAAATCCTTCTTTCCCCTCTTCCACTAATCTATTATTCTCTCTACCATCCATTTTCTTCTCTTGCATCCCATAAATGTTATAGGACTCAGAAAATTATTTACTTATCTTACTAACACATGATATTATTTCATAATATGTTGAAGATACATGGGACACTATTTCCCTTCTAAATGTTTTTTTAATACCATCAGTGATATGATTCGTCTTACTCCTTACATCATACGTTTTACTGGAGTTCTCATTCATTCTAAGGGGAACCATTTCTAAAAAAATACCATACACTAGGTTAGTTTATGAATCACAATTCATTATTCCAAACATGTAAAATACCTGGTGTAAATTGAATATTTTATGGATAAAATACAAAATCAAAAAAATGTTTTCATTTATGAGGTATATACTCAAAATCCATTCATAGTGGTTTGAAAATAAAATAAGAACTATCATAATCATATCCTTCAGAGGTGTCGTAACAAAGAGGGTATTGAGTCCCATTTTCATGCACCAGTTCCTATTCGAGTCTAACTGACAGTGGTATTTTCGAGATTTACCTCTATGTACATCTGTGTCAGAGCCACCTCTACCTGCTTGTATTCTGAAATGGTTGTATTGTTTTGAAAACTCACAAAATATATACATTGAAAAATTTATATAATGTTCTTATATACTAATCCTCACTGTCTATCATAGGGTAATGTTCTCTAATCTATGTTTATCTAAATCTAGTTTCCAATGATTGAATAAAAAATTTTATAAAACCAACTGTAAAGCCCTGAACCCAGTTACCCATATTCGATGAATTATTTTTATACATATATATATATATACTAATGTAGGATTTTTCTGGACACATTTCATTCCCACATTATCTCACCTCACTATTCTGTAACCCTATTCTCTCATTTCAACACCTCACCCACTACCCTATTCGCAATTTTCCTCTTCATTATCCACTATTTCAAAATCATCGACTCACACTAAACCCCAATCCCTCATATCCTCCCATTCCTAAATCTCCACTCAAGCTGCGAATCCACCATCCCATATTTACTGATGAAAACAGATTCCTCCCCCCATAATGATTTTCCTCTTTGTTAACCGCTACTTTAAAACCAACGCAGATCCACATCCTCTTCGACCAATGATTTCACCGAACTAGGTTTCCATCAATCATATCATATTGATGTCAATATTTCACTGATCTACCTTCCTCATCATCCAAAAATTTCACTGATCTAGATTTTACCAATTTAGGATTCCCTCAATTATATTATCCTCCTGAAAACATATTCCTGATCATTGTCACCACAAACCTCTACTCACTCTTCATTTCATATGGTTCTTATTGTCTGATTCTCCTCCCGCATAACACCAGGCGATGTTCCCCCCAAACAGATCCTGAAAGCTGTGTCCCCTACCGAAAACCACCTCCAGATGATCTATTCTGTTTGAGACATCCATTTCAACAGTACATCCTATCCATTATATTGATACCAATATGAGGTTATCACAATTGAAGGACAACCTCGACCTCACACTGTTTACTCCGAATGACTCGCTTTAGCATCAGCCGATTTCATCTGATATTAATTGATTCCTTTTATACTGCTTTGACCAAGGAATTCTACCACCTATAATGGAGGTAACCCTACATTTACCCAAACGTTCTTAACTCATAACTATTTATTGATTCATTTTTCATTTATTTATTTCCAATGAGTTATTAACAGTGATTCTATTTGCAGTTTACATTAGCTCACAATGTCTACTATTAAGGACTTGGTTAAGCCATCACTAATCTCATTCAATATCAATATAATTCTGCGTGTCAGCATTCAATCAATATTTGTGTCTCCTATACAGCAGGTAATAGTGTTTTTACTGAAAAATTATTTAATGTTAACTGTTGATTGATTTAGTGTCCATTCATTGATTTTTTACTAAATGTATGTCTTCTATTATTGTGTATATTTGAACTGCTCTCTATATTACTCCCTACAGGTACAATATATTCATTACTATCACACAATATATTGGATCCAGTTTTCATTTTGGTCATCCAAAATCCTTGTTCATTGAAGCGTAGTGAGCTGATTCTGGTTTCACTTAGTTGTATATTATAAATTTCTATGCATTCTATTTTATTAGCCGATTTGAAATTGAATGAAACCTTCATTAATGTTAACTGCTGATTGATTCATTGTTCATTCATTAATGATTTACTCTACGTCCATCTTGTATCTATTCCTTCATTTTCACCACTCCATGAATTACTCACTCCTGATACACTATATTCATTGCTATTACACATAAATTTGGATCCAATGCTAACTGTGGTCATCCGGAATCAATTTTCAGTGAAGCACAATGATCATATTCTGGTTGGTTGGTGAGAAGATTCTGGTTTCACATAGTGGTATTTTCTCCTTTTATGCATTTTATTTTATTACATTATATTACATTTGTATCCACCTTATTTGTGTCCATAAAGTAATTAATTTTGGACATGATCATGTTATTGTAATTATGGTCTATGTGGCCCATGAATGATCCTGTTTGATAGATATCTTATGGGGAGTCCTAGAAAAGGTAAATTTTTTATAAGATCAATCATTATGAAATTTTACCAAAAATAGAACAGTCTGTCAGTATCCTTCTTTCACATATCATCATAAAAACCAAATCCCACTTGGTCAACCTGAACTGTGCCTCATTATCTCATTAATTACAATTGAAGTAAAATCAATTACTTATAGTTTCATGGAGGTTTTTCATCAAGGAATAATATGTGATACAGATAACCCTTTTTGTGGGATGGGTGATTCCATTCAATCATGTGGACAAAAAACCTATTTTAAATATTTCTAAATGTGATAAAGTGTTTAACAGTGGATGTCGTGAACCTTTGATCAAGGGTTTAACATTCTATCTTATCAATTAAGGTATGTTTTTTTTATTTTATGATTTTTCCCTCAACACATACAAATGCACACCCTTTGTCCTTTTATCATTCTTTGGATTTTCTTTTAAAAACCCAAAAAATAAATATTAAGCAACCAATTTTTCTTGTAGTGGTGCTAATGTTTTTTTGTCACAAAAAAAATAAACAAGCATTAAAAGAAAGGTTATTTTTAACTGATGTTATGACAATTTAATTTGACATAACATGGAAGGGGGTTTCTTGTGAAAATATTAAATGTTGAAGAGCTTGTCTTGGATTATCTACAGACCCTGATTTTCAATGTTATGTAAATCCATGAGAAAGTTCTATTGCCTTTGTAGTAACGTGTTTATGTGATACAAATTTCATTTTTTATGGGATTGGTGTTTCCATTCAATCATGTTGACAACATAACTATTTTAAATATTTAAAAATGTTAGAAAGTGCATAAGAGTGGATGTTGTGGACCTTGGGTCAAGGGTTTAACATGATATCTTATCCATTTATTTATATTGTTTTTATTTTATGAATTTTCCCTCAACTCATAAAAATGCACACCCTTTATCATTTTATCATTCCTTGGTTTTTCTTTTAAAACCCCAAAAAATATATCTTAAGCAATCAGTTTGGATTGTAGTGGTGCTAATGTTTTATTGTGAAACAACAAAAATAAACAAGCATTAATATACGTGGTATTTTTTAGCTGATGTTATGAAAATGTAAATAGACCTATCATGGAAGGGGGTTTGTTGTGAAAATATAACATGTTGAAGAGCCTATCATGGATTATCTACATACCCAGATTTAGAATGTTATGTCAATCCATGAGTATGTTCTATTGAATTTAAAGTAACATTTTTATGTGATTATGAGTTCATTCACACATTTTTTGATTCCTCAATCCACTATTAAGTGCATGATTCAAATTTGTATCAATAATTTATCCTTCAAATGGTTTTAATTTGATTTGATTATTTTTTTAGATATTTTCCTTAAAATTTATTTAATTTCGTGTGAATCTCATAATTTAATATCAAATATAATTATTATATCTAAAAAAAATTAAATATTGAATATTTATTTCTCATATTCATATTTAGGAGTCCATGGTTGATGGAACAGTATTTGATATAGGGGAAGATGATATTGGTGCTACTTTCCGGTTTCTAACTGAAGAACACAAAACAATGGAAGAAAGTATTTAGGTGTGTTTATTATATATTTAAGTAATTATTCGTATTCTAAATTATGTATTTTGTATTTTTACATATATATAATTGTTGTTTATTTTTTCATGTGTTTTCCTACAATGACATGATTCATCTTTTTTAATCTAAATTATTTTCTTCTATGTTGAATCAATTCCTCATTAATAATATGTTTTCTACTTTTATGTATTCTTTAGTAATAAATTATTTTTAGTAATTTTCTGTATCAGCCCATTTCAAATCTTCATCCAATTTCAAGACGCATCATTTACACAGTAATATGAAACATTCCTCTGATGTAAAAATATTCTCTAGTATTCACCTTTTAATTTCATTGTATTCATTTTTTATATATATTAATAATCATTACATAATTACATGGGAGCTCCATTATAAAAAGATTCGCTAAAAATGGTTGATGTGTACCACCACATGATGGTTAGTATGCATACACAAATTTATTATTTTTCTCATTAATATTTCATTAGGGAGAAGATTATTACGTAATTATTCATATTCTAAATTATGTATTTTAGTATTTTAACATATTTCTTATTGTTTTTTATTTCTTTTCATATGTTTTTTTATTGCAATGACATGCATTATCTCTTTTAATCTAATTTCATTTCATCTAATACAATTCCATTCCTCATTAATAATATGTATTATAAATTTATGTATTATTTCTAATAATATTTTAATAGGAATTTTCTATTTTCATTCTTGGTAATAAATATTTTCTAATGAAAATATAGGTGTTTTTTTATTATACTCAGTTAAAACTATTTTTTTTAATGTAATAAATTATTATAACTATTTTATTTAGTAATTTTATTTCATCCACATAATGTTTATTTCATTAGTGTATTGATTTTACTTTTATTGATAATGTTTGTATCCAAAATCTATCCAAATTTATTTTATAATATGTTTTTTTGTGCCTATCAATTTAGTAGGTACGTTGGAATAAATGGGTTTTATCCATTACCTTATAAGTCCACCTTTTCCCTTCAACATGATCCATCCAATGATTTTGAATACTGTGTTTTCCTTACTTCCCTAATTCATGTATGTTTCATTTTCCTACCTATGATTTTATTATTACTACCCACTATGTGTCCTTTCTCCTAGCAGTTATATTTCCATCCATGATGTTGACGATTAATCAATGTACTCTTTGTTCGTGTCCTGTTCTTCTGAGTAGCCGTTAAATAGTAGGATTTCTGTAGTTAAGTTAAAAATATTTGAATCAGCTTCAATGATATATAATAATGATTTAGATTCATTTTCAAAATCTTATTAAAAAAATCATTAATTGATTGTATTCATTTTGGAGGAACATTTCATGAATTCAAGAAAAACACAATTAGTGATAGTTTTTCCTTTTTATGTTTTTTATTTTATTGAATGTCTTTGTCCTCACTATAATTCCATTTTTTTATTTTTTTGGAATTTTTGCCTTATATTTTTTTGATGTTCAATTTTGAAACAAACATGGAAGTGTTTAAAAATGCATTTCTATATCACCTACTATGTTTAAACATGCCAATGATCATAGGTAATATGATTCATTGTGGTATATAGACTGTTTTAATGCCTCACAGAATAGTTATTCTTTACAAACCCCGTGATTTAATTATAAAATTACACAGTTGAGACACTCCTATATCTCAAAAAGGAAACTAAAAATATAATCATATGTTTATAGGTTACTTGACATATTGTTAACTTGTATTAGTATTCTTTTAATCAAATCACTATTTTTTCACTCTCCACCCTATATAGGTTTTTTGATAATATTATGTAGAATAATTCCAATCCATTTCTACAAACTTGATTTTTATTTTACAATATAATTTCAATGCATATATGTGTGACATAAGGAGGAAGTGATGTTATAGTACTATGTTCTATTTTAATGATTTGAATGTTTTCTTATTTGTAATGAAATAATTAAATTTGACCGCCTAAATTATTAATTTTGGTTTTGTATACTATATTTGTATCTGTAAGCTATCCAAATTTGTTATATAATATATTTTTTGTTCCGAAAAAATTAGGTTCTATGTGGTTGTAAATAAGTTTTCTACTTTAATTTTCCAATAATATATTAAAAAATGCAATTTATTATATATGTGGATAAAAAATTTAGAAACTGAGATTGGAAATTATAGTTTCTTATAAATTTTTTTCATGTTTTTTGGAAAATGAGAATCCTATAAAAGTTAAATGACATACAAAAGCTTAGATGTTCTATTAATGGTGAATTTTTTTGGTTTAAGTGATGAAAAACTACTTTTTGGCACCACTAAGTTCCAATTTTCTGTTTTTCTTTGTATTATTGTATACATTGATGAAAATTAGTTTACTATTATTTGATGTAGTGTTAAAGATTAAGTTTTTCTTCCCAATACAGGGGTGTGTCGACCATGCCTAGGCAATGGAGAAGGAATGGAATGGGTAATAAATATTCTTACAAAATATATTATGGTATGTTCTATAGATTTGCAATGTTTTTATCCTATTCAGCTGGTGTGTTCCATTATATGTAGTATCAGAAAACTTTTCTATTAAAATGAATTTCCCATTTTTTGTTTTGAAATATTTGATAGAAGAATATATGTGCAAACAGACTATGTTCTATTGGTTAATTACTTTTCCTTGAGTATTCAACTTCTTAAACTTATTTTTTGCATGAATATATTCCATTATTTTGTTACCGCACTGAAAAATGGCTTCATTATTGGATGGTTAATTAGGGTTCCATTTGAAAAAACCTATCAAAAAGCACTTTTTTCACTTGTCATTTATAATATCATCTTCTATACAAAGGTTTCTAGATTAGTAATTGAAGATGTGTGTTTTGAACTTTTATTTAAATGTTTTTATTATAGAGGAGGTGTAGATAATTATGAGAGAGGGTTTTTGGTGTCCAAGTAGTTGGGGAACGACATTAACTAGTAGTGGCCAGCACTATGTAGTATTCCAGTGCACTGAAATCTCATTAGTTATTAGTTTTTTTGTATTTATTTAAGGTTTCTTGGATTGTATTAAATCTTCTTTGGTTGTTATTTTGATTATTGTTATCAATATTTTCTATATGTTATATGTATTATATTATTAATATAATATATTGTGTTTTGTAATATATCCATTCATTCCATGATATGTTATTTATTTTTATATGAACTCAACATAAACATTTTTTATTATTAATAAAAAAATTTAAAATTTCAATTTCAATGTTTATTTAATTCATGTAATTAGATTCCCCCGAATGAAAATAATAATTTATTTCTTATAGATTATACTACATTTTTTCAAATGTATTTATTCAAGATGAAGTCTATTACATAAGAAATGCATCATAATTTCCTTGGAGAAATCTTTAGATAAATTCTTAAAGGTTGAAGAAAAAATGATTCATGATTGTTTATATATATGTGTTTACCTATTAGTTAGACATTAATATTTATGGATTCATTATTTATTTGTAACAATATTGTGAAAATGGTATTTTTACATATAATTAATAAAAAATTCTTGATTTCTTATTAAAGTGTTCTATTTTAGTGACACATATTATGTTTTCCAAAACATTAATGTATGTGTAGGTAAATAATTTGGATGAATTTTTATGTCCTTAGATCTAGCTTATTACATGTTTTTTGACAACTATAACTCCTATCAACTAGAAAATATGTACAAAATGAGATACATTTTCTAGAAATGTTTTACTATTGGTCATCATGTATTTAACATCCAAATATTAATAGTTACAGTAACTTTTACAAAATATAAATAGTCATGTTTTAGTGTAGTATAAATTTTTACACAATATAGTGTCTTATATTTTCTTTGATTAGTGGATCATGATTTTTTTTCAGTAATTGATATTTTTTATAGGCATTAATGTGAACTTGATTTCTTCTTGTTTGAGAATTCTTTTTTAGGTATTACCTCCATGATGTTGTGATTCATGATTTAATTGTTTTTGATGATTTTTTGAATGTCTTAGATTCCTTGCACTAGAGAGTGCCTTTTGTACCCTGTTCAATGATCTACATTGAGGGCTTGATGATATCTTGGAGTTGTTGCTAGGTTTTGTTTGGGGACGGGATATTTTTCTGGCTTTCCTAGGCTGATTTATCCACTGTAATGCCCTTTATATTCTTATTATCAATTTCACAACTTTATGGCAGTGCATGGATGTCTTCATGAGGTTTCTGTTTTGAATAATGTGAAGGATTGGCATAGTCTACCAAATTTTTTTCATGCATCCTGGATTACATTTTCCACTGGTATGACCACCTTTTTCAGTTTCCCAAATTACTTATGGAAGTGGATGACTATCATTGGGTAGTGATTCACCTACGAGGTAGGGATGATCCTGATGTATCACTATTTTATTGTGTACGATATTAATATTGGATTCCCAAAATCATGTTGTCATAGTAGTTGTTGAGTACTTTTTTAACACATGGTTTTCTCTACGCTCAAACCTTGCACTGAATTTTGTGATGGTGATGATGCAAAGCATGATGACATTTAAAATTGCTTATTAATGAATCCTTTTACTAGTTTTAATTTCTAAATAGTGTTTTTAATGTATTAAGGACTTTCTCATGTTGCATTGTATCCTTCATTTTACAATGAAAACAATATAACAACAAAAAAGGAAAAGGATCAAGTTGATAGAGAAGCAAATTTTCACAAACATTGGAATTCCTTCAAACCCGGATTGGTGGAGTCCCTATGGACAATACATGCCTTATTTGAGATCATGGATTAGTTGATAGAAGTTTTTTTGATATATTATTTATTCTTGAGTATCTGTTTTGTTTTTTTCTATGTATTTTTTGAATTGAAATTCTACCCATCTCTGCTGGTGTAAATTAATTCCATGTCATGTTTGTACTGCCACTTTTTCTTTTTAATAATGTATTTTGAGGCATGAATTGGGTTAAAAATACATGTTACCACTTTTATTAAAAAATAAAATTAAATATTAGGTAGTCCCCTATCCCATTATTCATCTCTTCCCTATTAACATTGAATATATGAATAATAAAATTTTGATATTTAATGTTTTTTTATCTTATTTAAATTGTATGGTAACTCATGATCTATTTTTCTCTACAGTCAAAAAGAATTACCATTCCTTCACATTGATCATTAATGTTTTCTACTTTTATAATGATGTCTTTATTCTCTAAATGTTTCAACATGACCTACTGTTAACTTCTATTAAAACAAATATTTTTTAATGTTCATTTGTAAATTTTTAAAATATGAATCCCTTTTTAAAATGAAATTTTATTTCTAGTGCCATGTGAATGCACGGGTGGGGTACTTGTTGGTATAATTACAAAGAATCATGTCCTGAAGAACTGATCAGTTTAGTAGTCTTGGAAAATTTATTATATATATGAATGTTACATTTCGCATTATAACATACAACACAACATAAATAATACTTTATGAATTCCATTATTCCAATATCTTAACCCTGGATATCAATCACAATGTATTTCTTGGAATCCAAGGAAAAATAAAAAAATAGAATGGGGTGAGCTCAGTTTCTCAGTAAGGGTAACAATATAGCAGAAAAATTGATAAATAAGCATAAACTTTTTTGTAAATGTATAAAACAAAAACAAAATACTCTCCAACATAAAATCATCATAATATAGAAAATATAAATAAAAATAATTCCATTAACTTAGTCACATGGATACTCTACTTGTCGAATAATCACATGCAATATCAATAGCCACTTTCAAAATGATGGAATTCATAATTCCTGACATTTATAATAACATAGTCAAGTCCTTGTGACAAGACTACATATAATATTGTTTCAGGGCTTTGTTCTAAGAAACTAGTTTGTCTCACGAGACCTACCAATGCATCGTGGAGCTATAGCGGGCTCTAAATGCCACTTACTAAGTCTAATGTATTCCTCATGTGAAATGTTTAAAATATAACATAATCATCCGTATTAAAAATAGAATACAAAATGTCAATAATTTATCCATAAACCATGAATGGTGTTAAAATTACACATCCACATTAAATCAAATCAAAACACCATCAATAAAACACGAAATATTTTTATCATAAGATATCATCATCAAACAAGATTAAAACCCATCAAAGAATGTTGATATATATGAAAAATATTTGTAAAACTTTTTTATAGAAACGTCCCTTTTTCATGTAAAAATTTAAATATCACACAATTTAGAATGGAACAAATTTAAAGACATTTTTCAATCAATGTGTCCCACAATATTTTGAATCTTTTTAAAAGAATTAACATTTTAAAATTATTCATGTCCATATAGATAAATCATTAAAACCCATTTTTAAAACTTGTACATTAATGAAAATGATTTAGAGGTATAAATATTTAAAATTTTTAAAATCATGTTTTAGTATAAAATTTCCCTTAATATAATCCCTTTTAAAACTCTTTCATTAATCATGGATGTGGATAATAATTTTGTTCCAGTAGATACTTACGTAAAAACAACCTCGGATATTAAATTATTGTGAAATTAACCATTACCAATTCGAAACATACGAAACATACATCCCATGAAAGAAGTATCATACAAGAAGGTGTAAATACCCATAAATTAAAGTGTATTAAAAATAATACGATTATGGGAAGTATATAAACCACAGAAAAGGATATTGTGGCAATATAGAATGAATCTCACGAGAATAAAGAGTGAGAGGAAAAACCTTACCTTGCATTTTGCCTTGGTCGAGAGTACGATTAACCTCCTGTACAATGACTATTAAATGTTATTAGATTACACCAGGACAATATTCATATTTATTATGAAATAAATGATTCATTTATCACTTTATACATCTCATTTAATAATTATTTTCATGTTAAGTTAACATTTAGGGTAATAATCGCTTTTTTATCATACGTATTTTAACATGTTATTCATGACCTTATAATTTAGATCACTGTTTAATTACCTCTAGAATACAAACCATGATTCATATATCATAAAAAATTTGAATATAAATATTTATAATAGATAGATATATGGAATGGGAAACACCATTTATGGATGCGGTAGGCTGTATGTACGCATAAACGTTGATTTTGTTTTCATATCGCATTGAATGGAAGTAAGTGAATAAGATATATTTATGTACATAATTTGATATATATATATATATAAATATATCTCATGTAGAATTATTATTTCATATATTATATACATATTATTAATATATATATCTATAATCATTGATTATTGGTGAACGTGGAAATGAATCTAACTGTGTTGTGGAGACGATAATCCATACATACGAAAAAGTGAAAATATCATTTCAATAAAGGGGTGGAATTGGATGGTATATTAATTTTATAAAAAAATTATCATGTAATTTTAATTATTTATATACATATTATTCATCATTATGTCCAATAAATAACATAGTGTTGAATACCAAATTACACCAAGGCGTTGAGACGGTAAGTTGTACGTACCCACACTTGGTGACAATATAATTCATAGGATGGATAAAATAACGGATATGGTTATTCCATATTTTTAATAATATCATAGTATATATGTATAATCCATTCTATTTATTATTTTGGTATGTTAATATCAATTAATGAGTATGTAGAAGAATAAAAGAACTTGATCGAAGGTGGTTAAATCATTAACTCTTCTTTAGGTTATTCTTTTGATTTGATCAAACGGGATACATAGGTTAGTTTTATGAAAAATGTAAGGCCTTTTTGATAAAGGTAAGATGGTTTGGGGGATATTTGGAAAGTGTTTGGCCGAGTCAAATTGCTATGGAGGAGCAAATTTTAGAGAAGGGGAACTTCCCTTTTATAATAGGGGTGAGGGCATCTTAGGAAAAACTTAAAATATTATTTTATAATGAATTAATTTTCAGTTTGTAATGGCTCAAAAATGATTTAATTAATGGAACTAGATGGGATGGGTCTCTAACCACTTAACCAATATGATTTAAAAAGTTTTTTTTTCACTATATTGACATCATCTTTTAGATTAAACTCCTAGTTAATTAGTTTTCCATTTACCATGTCTCTTTTTATATTTATATTATATTGTTAATAAAGTCACTATAAACATCCAAGAAAAACCAAAGTGGATTATTAATGACATATATAATATTACTTTTTCCTTTTTCTATGATTTGTATATGTTTAGGAAAATAATTCCAATTAATTATATAATATTTGTTTTAAAAACCGTTTTATGTCAATTTTGACAATATTTGTTATTTTGTTATTATAAAATTCATAACAACATTATTACTTCGAAAAAAAATCATTTAATCAACCATAATATGTCATATTAACCTAGAAAATTTCTGTAATTCATTAAGAGTCTCAAATTTCATTTATCTGGGTATTTTTTATAACAATTTTATTAATATTTCATGAAAAATGTAATTACTACATCATCACTGTGTCACTAATAAATTAAATTATATAATTTCTTAAAATTCTAAATAAAATTACATTATGTTGGAAATATTTTTTCCATTATAATGAAAATTTATATTCTACTTTATCCTATACGTAACCCTATATTAATTATGGTTTAGTTATTAAACATTTAATTTTTCACTTGTAACTCTTCTTTGAATTAACTGATAATAAATGTTCAAATCTAATTAATGTGTACCTAAATGATCATATTTTATTCCTAAGGTTGTATTTTGTTTAATTACACATAGCCAATAGAAATAGGAATTTTTTTAGGTAATAATAATATCATTGTTAGAATTTATTACCCTATTTACTTTTAACCGTGTTAAATAAAAGTTAAATGTCACAATCAACCAAAAATTATTTCCATCTTATTAAACCACATTTTACTTACTAATATTAGCCATGTATCATGGATTTTTTATATACAACTCACAGAAGCTGTAAAATTATGTTTTATGCAGATTTGCAAATACTCCTAGGAGGTGGGTAAAAGACGGTTAAAAGTCTAATAAAATTTTTATATATATAAATATTATATTAAATGACTCCAATGAATTATATTTAACATATATATGTATTATGTATCAATTTTCACATAAATTAAATTTAAACAAAATAAATAAATATTTAAATAAAATTTCGGTTTTAACCAATAACTCAGTGTTTTTTCCTATTCATCAAGAATTGAACATTTTCAGAAAAATAACAACATTTTACCCTAAGATAATGTTGATATTATGGATTCAAAAATTAATTATATTTTACAATATTCAAAACATAGATTATTTATTTATTAATTTATAATTAATTCCAGTTGTGAAAACCAAAAATGTGTGTTTTTAAGAAATTATAACTAACACAAGATTGATACTTATTTATTTTCAATTTCGAAGGGAAATTATTACCAATATATAACACTGGATTAAATGTCAAAAATATAATATATTTATCTTTCCAAAACATTACAATGTATAATTTTACACTGAAAATTATTTTGATTAAAAGAGTTTTTTTCATTTAAAATATAGAATGTTTTACTATTCACCCAAATATGAAAGTTATCAGAAAAACACCATTAATTAATTGGAACTAAATTCATAAGTCCCGATTCTAAAGAAGAATTTTATTTTTTAAAATTGAATATATAAAAGTTTCAAATTTTGGATTTAAAAATGGATCAACATGAAATGTTAGTAAATTTCATTTTGAAAATAATATGTCTTTTATCTGAAAAAAAGAAATTGTTTTTTCCATTACAGCTAAGAAACCCATAATATGGATTATAACGATTTAAGGATTATATAACATTCAAAATTTAGTTATTACTATTCAAATCCTCTTTTGAACGGCTATTTTGGTAAGTCGTGGTGCTCTTGAACTCACTGTTTCATGTAGTGTATATTATTTATTTACATTGATGATATAACGTACTATGAAATATCGGGATGTTATATAATTTATGTTAAACAATGTTTTGAATGAAAAATTCCATGTTGATATAGAATTTTATCATCCCTGAATGTACATTTATAAAAGTTTAAAAATATGATAAACAGGAAATTTCAATGATTGATACAAAATTATATAAGGATGTATACATAAATAAAACATTGATTTTACAAAGTTTAAAAAATATAAAAAAACTATAATGGAATAATTGACTAATTCTATATAGAAACCACTATAAATAAAATAATAAATAATAAATTATAATTAATAAACCATTGAATAATATTTATAATAATTCAATTAAAATTGAAAATAAAATGGTTATGTTTGATAAATATGTGTAATTAATAATTCAAACAATGCTTTTCCTGAAACATATCATAGGTTATGTTTCGCCAAGCTACATACACTTTCTTATTCACAATAAAAGGAAATAAAAGGAAATAATTATATAAAAACCATTTTGATGTTAATTACATAATCCTTATTACTTTTATAAACAAAATTCTTATTTTTATTTTGTTACGAAAATTAATATGTTCCTGATGGATGTTTTGGAGTGATACAATTAATAAACTACGTATTACATCGGTGAACCATCCAATATAAATGTGTTTATAAAAATTCCTCACAAACAGTATATATAATTTTATAATTATCATTTTAATTTTTTAATTGTTTTTTTCTAACTATCGTTGAAATAATGTCTGTTAAAATGAATTTTGTTTTTTCATATTGATAATAGTCCATAAATTATTATAACAGAAATTTTATTGTCTTTAAATTACTTGAAATGAAATATTTTAATTATCATTTTAAAATTTTATAATCTTAAAATTTTCATTATTTTAATATTTTATTTTATTTTCAACACTATATACATTACCATATGTTGGTAATGATTAATTAATCACTTATATTCATGAATTTAGTATTTTACATGTACAAATAACCACATTTATCATATTCCAATTGATATGTGGTCAATAATATTGATAGAAAATTATCATTATAGAACCTAAATAAGATCATATATATATAATTTATTTATTTGTTCTTTCATTTTGACCAACGAGGAGAGGAATTGAAGGAAAATGAATGTAATCTGTTGGTTGAAGTAGTTCTCCACTCATATGCATTGGTTCTGTTTTCATTTACCTAAGGATGGAAAAGTATATGAAAATGGATTTTATGATGAACAAAATAATATTTAATTATTTTGGAGATACTATTGTAGATATATTATCATGTATTTCCTATAATAGATTGAGGAAAATGAAGAAATAAACATAATTATATATCTTATTTTCTATACATATGCATTCCAAAAATCCTAACCATATTCCTGATTTAATCATTATTTATATGAGTCTCAAACATCATAGAATTGGTAATTTAAATTAAAAAATCATTTCTCTATGTATTGTCAAACAACGAGTGCTCATGTATTATTAATAATTTTTTTGATAGGTTACCTTTTATATGTAATGTGATTATAAGTCATGTAATTATTAATTTCATTTAAAAAATTGAAATATATTACTTATGGTCATGTGGATGTAAAGATAAATATAAAATAAATTTTCTCAATTTAATATATAATCTTATAGAACTGTAATTAATACACGATTTGGATACATATTAGTAATGTTTTGGTATTATCAACCCCACACAACTTTTTCAGTGATTACTAATTATTAAAATAAAAAATATTCCTTACGACTAAATTGAAATTCAACGGATTAGAAAATTTTTTATTTTAGATTCAACAATTAAAATATTTTTTTAATTTTGACTATTTATAAGTTCCATAAATTAGTTTTTATATAAAAATACCAATATTTTTGAAATATTGTTTTTCAACTAATTCATTATGTCATAAATGAATTCATAATTAAATGATAAATAGTTCTAGTTAACCATGAATTATTTTTGAATTTTTTTTTCAATGGTCATGATTATAACATTAATTCTAATTCGAATTGTAATTATCAGTATAAAATATATAAAAAGAAATTACTTTTTACCAATTTTTTGTTTTTCATTATTCTCCAAAAAATCATTGAATTTCAAAGTATACCTAAAATTAACAGCAATATTTTAAATATATTTAATGAAAATTTGAATTAAATTTGGTTTCATTTGTAACTAATATTCCATAAATTTATATTTTAATTGAATCTATATAATTAATTGGAGAAAAATTATATATTTTAAAAAATATTTTCATGATTAAAAATAAATATAAAAATATATAGACAAAAATGATGAATATGAATAAATAAAATTAATACATGTAATTAAGAATAATCATTTATTTAGTAGACTACCAGTTTTTATACAATCTATCGTAATTTATGAAATTTCAACATCATAATTCCATTCATTACATTATAGTGAGGGGAATTGTCCATATTGAATTTTTTACACCAATGATTATTTCCCAATTATTTTATTCATTAATAAGCACTTAACCAACTGACTAAAAAATTTGTAAACTAAATACTCTCTATGATCCCACATTTGTAATGAATTTTCATCTTTATTCCAATTATCCCATAATTGAACTACCATAGAAATCAAAAAATGCGATTAATTTGTTTTATATTTCCATATTAATGAGCAATAGAACACATTAGGGGTACATTAATTATCATTAACAAATACTAACATGGTATGAGGAAGATTCCATTTTTTGGATATTCTATTTTTTCTAAAAAAATATGTTCTTAGAGAACCCATATTTTAAAAACATAGAACATATTACCCTAGTGATACCATTAGAAATCAATGTTAGACTAACTAAAATTATTAGTTGTCCCCCAATTTGCTATATAACACTTTTATATATATTGATATACCAATATGTGATATTGAATTATCATTTCCTTTATTGTCATGTCCCCTACATGTAATTTACCCTATAAATTTTAGTCACTAAAATCTAATAAATATATTTGATTTTTATAAAAATATCAATTTTCTTTAACAAGTTCATTCTTATATATATAAAATAGAAGTATTATTTAATATAAAAAATTGAACAAATAAGATAAACTTAACCTTTATTCATTAATAATTTAAGGATCATGCAATGAGAATATCATTTAATATTTTAATCAATTACATTAGAATTTTATATAATTTATAAAGAAGTTATTTACTATTTTTAAATTATAATAGATTACAATTTTTATTTCCATTAGATGAAATAGTTATAATTTCTTGATATACCCCCAGTACCACTGTTCCTAGAAAATAGTGTGGGCTCTAAATTAGTCTAATGTGATTTACCAATTCCCGCTTATTGGTGAATAGAACACATAATCCTTTATGATCAAGAGGAAACATGTTTTCCATAGATCGTTCGAAATAAAATGGATACAAATTAGTATTATCAATAATAATAATGGTTATATTTAAAAAAACAAAATCCATTAATTTTAATCATCAATATACATAGTATTAAGAAATAAAAAAAATAGAAACATACAATTTATACAACTAGATAACATCTCCATTTGTCATCGCTATTACTCTATGAACAATGTATCATGAACCTTGACCACTATAATGTTGGGATTACATTTTTCTCTGATGTATTATAATAAAATCTTCATATTCAGGTTGAAAAGTTTAGGGTGTCTCCTATAAATCCTAGTTGGATATCACCAACTATTCTATATCATATTTTATAACATTAAAACAAATAATACATGTAATTTAAATAAGGAAATTAAATATGATATCATTATCATATAACAATTAATCCATTCGTTCTCTTTAAAGGATGTAAATTATTTAAAAAAAATATTTAATAGACATTTTATATAATATCATTTATATAACTAAATTGGCAGGAGTACAACTATTATACATTCAATTTAATAAAAAATCTAGGAAAACAAATTAAAAACAATGATCATCATCCATGAAGTACATTAGTTTCTAGAATTGGAATCCTAATAAATATCATATAAGTGAAAACAAAAAAATATTTACAAAAATCCCCCAACAATATGAATGATAAGAATAATTAACATCCCTTTGGGGAAAAGATATGAGGATCCTAGTATTTTTTGAGCTATTATCTCAAATAAAATTCAATCAGATAAATATTTGCGAATGCATTTCACAAAAAACCCCACAAACTACATAGGATCGAATTTTAACAATCTATCAACTGAAAATGGGAATATAATATCATTTCAAATGAATCTTCATTTAAAAATAAATTTCCATATTTTATATTTAAATATTAAAATTAAATTTCAAAACCAAAAAAATGATTTTTTTTTTCGTTTCATGCATTTTTTAATAAAATACCAACTATATGTTTTCATCATTTGAATTATTTTTATTTTATAAAATCAATTCTCAAATAATTTCATCAATCCAATCATTTCCAAAAAACATATCATATTTCAATTCCCATAGAATTTGGGGGTTTTCCCCAAAATCAATTCCAATAAACATTCAAATTCTAAATGATATAAATAGATTTTTAAGTGATAAATTTTTTACATTTCAAAAAAATCAGGCTAAAATTTATTTCATTAAATAAAAAATATCCAATGAATCCTCATACAATTAAATAATGATCAATAATAAAAACCAATGATGGGATCCACCAATGATGTAGAAATTAATTTTCTATCAACAAATCAAACCTAGAATCATTATCCAAAAAATAGGTTTATGATCCATCAAGGAAATAACGATATAAAACCTTATATGTAAGTTATAAATTGGGAAATAGAGAGAACACATGATTGTTGATTCACCTTCAAATAGGATATCAAATTAGATTCTCCATGATTTAATCCACCATTGAATGTTTTTGGAGGAGTCAGCAACACATCATGAATGAATTCTCAATTGTGTAAATCATAATATGATTGAGTTGGTAGTTCTGTAACTTAAACCAATGGTTTAAAATTTGAAATCATTTTTGGATTAATATAAATCGAAGCACATAATTCACTATCTTTGGAATTAGGGATTTCCATGTATTGAAACTAAACAGTAAACCCTAACTGTGGGGTTCATGGTTTCTCATATGTAGGTATGTGGAATGGTGAACCATTCTATAAAAAATAATTCCCCACTCTAGTGGTTTTTTATTATATACGTTGCAGAGTGTGGCACGAATTTCCCAAACTATGCACCTAACAGGAAATTCCCAATAAGCATCCATGTTTATCATAATTACACAAAAAAACCTAAAACAATACACAACCAAAATGAGATCAAACAAGTTTTAAATATAAATTTTAGAATATTAACCTGATTTTACAGCCTTCCCACTATATATTAATTTTTCCCATAAATTTTTTCTAAATGTTTTTTATAAATGTGACAAAAAAAACTGTCTCTCATCACAATCTTATGTTCACTTGTCTACTGGGAAATCAAAACATTATTCCATATAACATGGAAAATGTTATAATATTAGTAGGATGTGCCTACATACCAGAATCAACAATACTAACTAGATACTTAGTGGTGGATAAATCCATCTCATCTGCATGACCCTCCCAGATTAATGCTTGAGATGGGTCAAAAAGATTCAAAGAAAGATACAATACATGGAACACATTATTTTTTAATGACACCAATTGTGGAATCGAATATTGGTAATATTTTACCTAGAAACTAAATGTCCCAATATGGTCCCAAGAAAAGTGTTGAAATCAACCCTTTTCACCCAACACGGCTATGGCCAAGCTATGGTGAAACACTAAAAAAACCATTCCCTAATGTAGAACTCTAATTCATTATGATGAGGATAAACAATAGTTCAATATATCATGTTCCATTCAAATTATCTTACAAATAAAATTAATTTTTTCTTAATATTCTTGAACAATGATCTTCACTGGTAGTGATGAATCACTAATCATAGACCAACACAATATTTATTTACAAGCCCTGTGATATATAGCATAAAAATGAGACATTCTAGTCATGTGGTTGTGATAATTTCCATAATAAAACTCAACTAGTACAAAATTTTCATTATGTAACTACCAGGTACCGTTGATAGAACATACATATCTACTTAATATGGTCATCTGGTCCAAGACCCCCATGTGCATCCAATTTCCAACAATACATGGGGTCCCCTCACTATGGCCAACCTATGTGTCTAAAAAGTTCATCAGACTAATTAATGTATGAAGATTCAAAAACACATTCTTTCTAATGTTTTTTTCCTTCCCTGACACACACCATGGAAAAATTCATTGATGTTAATCCATGATAATATGTATTACATTATAACTAGGATTAACAATGGAGTTATAATTATATTGTATCCAAAAAACAATTGACATTATTGAATTTAGTCCTATGATTTTTATATTTCACCCTTTATCATTTTGGGTTGTTACATTAATTCCCCCCACCCCCTTAAAGAAAAAAATCCATGTTGTTAAACATAAATATTAAATATATTATTTCCATCACACTTATGGATGAGATCATATACTGACACAAATGTGTCAAATGAGAACCTTTGAGAGCATCTATACTCCCCCATAATATGGTCATATGTTCATATCCAACAATGTACCACCTATTTTTCAAAATTAATATAGAAACCTCCTAGGATCCCCCCACATTTCCAAAAAATTCATCATATAATTGAGTTTAATTTTACGACATCACATGCTGTTTTTGTTGTGATTTTTACTAACACACTGAAACCCTAAAAATAATCCTTGAATGTCACACATTATAAAAATTACTCCAATCCATTAATCAAAACTATAGATTTATAATCATATAGGATCATAAATAGAATTTTTCACCTTGTTAACATGATTAATATCATTTATTATTTCTAACCTCAATGATTATGAGGTGCTACAAATCTAATATTCCACCCAAATCATCTTAATATGACCAATCATGTCCTTAATAATAAATATAGCTTAACATTATTATCCAACATCATAAATGTGATAATTTGTTCCCAAATAAACCTAATAACCCAATTCCTATTTTAATATTTGGAGAAATGATAAATGAAATATGGATCCCAAAAATAGACTATAACATATTGAATGCCGTGAAAATTAACAAACTCATTCATAATGAGAATTTTAATCTTTTCATCATTGGTGGTGTACCATGTGGTTATAAACTATGTCATTTTGATAATATAATATATCCCAAATCACATTTAACACTTCAATATATGGGTTCATGGAAACCGATCCTCAAATTCCATAGAAATCTCATTCTGTATCGAAGGGGACACAAGATATTGTTGTTATCCTCCAGAATGACCCAAGTTCATAATCATGACATATTTCCAAGAACATAAAATGAAAATATCAATAATATCTACTATCAAGGAAGGAAAAAAATTAATTATCTCATATCATAAAAAAATCTTTTTTAGTTCGCCGGTGAAAAATCCATTATGAATTAAAGAAATCCCCAATAAAAAAATTATTCACTAAAAAATATATAATGTACTAATTTTGAAAATAAATGTTTTTGTTGGAAAAGAATAATCATTTAATAAGGTTCTACCCATAATAAAAATAATCCATAATCCAAAAAAATCCTCATCATTCTACTTTTCCTGAGGATTTACTGCATGAATAGAAATAGTAAAAAAATGTATCGTCAGAAGGCCATCCTTATCTTTTAAGACACAAAAAACAGTTTGTAAAAAATGAAATACCATGATAAACTCTTAAAAACATTCCATAAATACCATGATTTTATATTTCCTACACAATGAATATGTAATGAAATTTAACATTTCCATGTCATTGGTAGTTTAACAATCCAAATACTTTGCGTAATCTACCCGAAAATTCTCGAAGGGATTTAAATCATTTGAAGAGAAGCTGTAACACATCAACTTCTAATTATTATTAATGGTAAACCATTATGTATAAGGGTAATGACTCCATATTTTAAGAACATTATTCCTATAATATATTCTGTATTTATCCATCAAATAATAATTCACATGTACATTAATATGTCAAGAACCATAGGTATTGACATGATCAGTCTGTAAATTAACACAACCCATACCAAAACATGATGTGAAATAACTGTGAAATATTTAATCCCAAGATAACATTAACCCCTTATGAGTGAAAAAGGTGATCATATAAGTAATAGATTATAAATACCTTAGATATCATAGATAATAATATTCTATAGATAAGTATAAATGAAACCCAAAAACATTATACAATTTCTACAATGTAATCACAAATTTCACCTTCTCAGGATTAACTAAGATACCATGCCCGGATACCTCTTGTCCCATTAAATTCTCCTCCAAAATCTATAAATAAAAAATAATAAGGCATGGTATAATGTTAGGTATCTATGAAAATTTCATTATTTCCCAATAGGACACAATAAATCCACTCCAGTTTTTTAGTAAACTACGAGGAATTCCATAAATACTATATTTAACGTGTCTTCTTACTAATGGATTATCAGTTTAATCAAATCCATAAAAACACCTGGATCAACTGACATATCAAATAGTATAAAAATATACTAAAAATTTCCATACCAATTCAGAAAGGATATTTTATAAATGAAATATTATTTTATACACAATTTATAATAAATATATCCCTGGTAATCCCTTGAGAACCATATCATCCCTTTAAATTTTAAAATAGATCATCAATTTGATGTAACAAATACATTTTTTCATAGTATCAATATTGATATTTCATTAATAAATATACTGGTGAAGGTTTGTATCGACACCTTTACCAATTTGAATATATTACACCCAAGTAAACACACTGAGGTATATACATAAATTCTAAAAAAGAAAATCCAATGCATTCTTCAACTATTCCATAATATTTTGTCTCATAATATAAGAAATAATAAATAATGATTCTGTGTCACAATGTAAATAAATTGAAAAATATACAAAATAATCTAGTTGAAAACTATATAAATCATTTGGAAACATATTAGGAAACTAAAGGGATAATATAAAAAAAATACTCACACCATAGAAAAATAAAAAAAATTACAATACTTTTGAAATTTTTTGGTAGTATGGTTTGAATCTACTCCTCCATGGGATCAATTATAAAATAAAAATATTACAAAAAATTTGTATTGATAAAGGTTTCCTTTTGAAATATAGTTTGAAGTTAATTCATTATTATCAATTAAATAACGTATCCAAAATAATACATCAAGTGTTTTCAAGCTAGAATCCCAAAAATTGTCAACATGCTCAATCTCAGATAATGATAAAACATGTGAAGGAAAATAAGGACCCATATCTCTCTTCGTTCTAAGGGGAATAGTAATATATATCATAAAATTTATGAATCCATAGAATCAAATGGAAGTATTATAATAAAATGTGAAATTAATGAATGAGATGCACCATTTTCAAATAAATTATTCACTAAAGATAAATCTAGTGTGATGCTACATCTCAGATTAACTACACTCGTATAATCTTCCTTTGGAGAATACTCAGCTTTATGAATAAAAAAAATATTGAATATTGTGTATCAACCCCCTATGAAAATGATGAATATTATTTTTCCCATAATAAACTTATGTATTCATGTGAATATACCAAAATGTAGGATAGTAAATATTTAAGACAATTTCTTCGAGTTACCTAAGCATTCACAAGAACACCTACTCTTAGGTTCCTCATGGAAAACCTGTTTCCTATACCCAATAATTCATTTATTAAAGAATGTGAAATATCATCTTGAAAATTATAAAGGTTCTCAAATGGATTCCTTCAATTGATGACCACTATAAAAATAATCAAGATTCCACTTTCAAATATTGGATCTCCTAGAAATTACTCTTTTTGAAAAAGAAAATCACATCAAACCTAAGATACTAGTCAAATGAAGCTAAACTGTTATGACCTTATCATGAAAATAATAAAAATAATTGAGATACAATAGAAATATTTGTATATAAACAGGAGTTCAAAGACCCTTATCAAACCATAAAGTAATTATCTTCTCATTCGATTCAATTATTGGGTGAAGATTCACATGCATTCTAATGAAGTTCTCATACATCATCATGGTCAATTTATATTACTCTATCATTAAAAACTCCATATTCAATGATAGTGCGAATGATTCTAGGTTGAATAGATTAGCTAAAATAATATTAATTTCCATAAACTCAAATCTAAATTTGATATTCTCTATTATCAGTTCTTCCCAACATCTCATCAATGGTCCCTCTAGTTTTCATTTTTCAATGTTTAGCATAATAAATCGAAGCGTTTTAATGAAATAAAAAATAAATAATTATATTCATAAACCAATATATAAGTTTTTCAGGGACCTTATAACCGTATAAACCATTCATAATCTGGTGAATTAACAGTTGATCAAAATTTTTGGATTCTTCCATCTGATGTTCCCCAACATGATCGATAACAAGAACGAGTGTAGGTTATTTTTCCAGAGCATGAACATCATGCATGATATATCAAATGGAATTTATCATACAATTAATGGTGACCTAAGGATCATTATGATTACATAATACCATAAAATAAATTTTAACATCTTCTAATATCCTGATAATACTTCAAAAACTGAATAATTAAATAATGGTTACATTCTTATATAGAATTTGATACCACATTGTCTTAAACTATCCATAATTAATTAGTTACATGATAACCCAAAAAATAATGAATATAAAAAATAAAAATCCAAATAACCATGTTTTGGATACATCATCCTTACACCACACATGACCAATATAGATTGAAATTTCAAAAAAATCATGGAAGAAAAAAATTTAGATATTAGTATGATCAACACTTCGAAAGCGTAATGTTCCCAAAAACCAAACATATAATTAAACCCAATGAATTTCTTCATCATGGTAATTAATTTATATTAAGAAATTGTTTGGAATGTTTTTTATGTCAACAACAGATCTGGACCATGGAAAATCATGAGGGTGTTTCCAAATTCCATGATCTTGTATGTAGTTCTTGGGTATCCATCATCCAATTTTGGAATTATATCTCATATAATAATCAGGAAAAAAATGTTCCACCAAATAAAAGTTATCTAAAATTAATTATTTTAAGAAAATAAAATACTCACATGTTTAATTGTTTAAATATTTAAACAAAAATCCAACAAATACAAAGGTGGAGTGGAATAAGTTTCACTGTCAATAACCCAATCAAAAAGATAGTAAAAATTCTCATTCAAATACAACCCAACCATTCATGAATAAAAACCTTAGATACCATGTCCACCATAATGACAATGTTATAAATTTATTTTATCATTGTAAAACCTAATACAGTCTACATTCAATAGTGGGATTCAGTAGTGGGTGATCCAATACATAATAGGATACTAGAGAAGCGATTCCAAAAAATTACAATATAAATAAACTAAATTTATTTTTAAGTGGATTGAATAAAAACCCATAAAATTAGAAAGTTATTTAAAAATAAAAATGGAAATTATATTGAACAAAAACATACCCGATAAACATACAATAACATGAGATGATATCCATGGTTTACACCAATTTCCCTATGAATAATGGTTTTATAGGATCCTAGTTCCTTAGTAATAAAATTCACCCATACTAATAGCATGTTAATGATTGAACCACTAGAGGTGATTTCATTCCAAGGAAATGTGGTCTATGATAATCATCATCTACTACTATGTTTTATAGCATCCGTCTTTCATGGTGAATCATGCCTAAGGCCTACTAGACCCACTTGCAAACTAAGCCGAGTATTAAATAGATAGATAACGTCGATTCCCATTGTACTTATTTACATTCCCTATTTCGGATGTACCATTTCAATCATAAAACAACACACACACCTCCATAATTTGAAAAAACCCTTCAAAATCAATAATATTAATTAAAAAATTAATATTTAAAACTATATACACACTAAAACCATTTGAAAACATGATAATCTCATTTATAAAAAATACATTGACCATAATTATTAGTAAAATAAATCAATCAACATTGTATATGCATGGAACCACATACCCTTATCTTTGAAGCACCCAAAAAAAGGTGGAATCCTCAAAATCACAACGTGGGGACCTTATAATGGAAATGGAAGACCATAACCATCAATATAGACAGCAAAAAAGCAATGTAAAACAAAAAATATGGAGACATATATGATAGAGAAAAATCTTGAAATTGGTAAGAACGATATAATAAAAATAAATAATGATGAATATGGAAACCTTAAATGATGATTAATTCATGATTCCACCCCAAAAACCCAATAAATAAAGGTCCAAGGGTGGTAGGAGGGTGGTAGAGATAGTCTATGGGTTGTGCAGATGAAATAGTGGATAATTAGGGGTGGATTTTGGATTAATATGGGAATGGAAGATTTTGAAATTCAATGTTCGATTGATAATTTTAGACCACATGGTTTTGTAGGATTGTATACCAAACCAGGTTCTAACTATGAAACAATTCCACTAATGTAAAAATGAAGCTGCAGATATTCCTAGGGATGGGTGTACAACCCTGTTGTTGAATGTGCACCTCCAATAGACAAAATATTATGGGTGGAATGTTTTAATTCTCACCCATATAGTGGACCATGTAGAAGAGACAATCACACTCTCTAGGGTTCATGATCTCATTTGGGATGGTGAATGGATTATATGAACCATACAACAACATTTCACCTCATACAGTCTATTCTGAATATTATTAGTTTTCACGAAAACTCCCTAGAAAAGATATTAAATAAAGATAATACCATAATAAATGATAATGTATCTCAAAATGTAATCCTGGATGATATAATTATTCCAACCCAGAAAAATTTCTTCACAAGAAAGGTAATTCCAAATTCCAATCATATATCAAAATCGGTATTCCTCATCTAATGATGACATTTTTTCACATGTATCATCCTCATCATTCATGTGATACAAAATATCATAAATCAGTGTAATGGAATTACCTTGAACCCCTTCCCATTATTAATACTCTATTCATACTGGTCGCTCAGATAATTTAATATAATTTTTCATGTCAAATAACCCACAATTTAGAACATTTGACATGCCTATATTATATTTATTTAGTTACGAGACATAGAACACCTCATTTTTCGAAGTCACCTGAGTTGAATCGACATCATGTTATTCATAAATGAAATAAATTTTCATATTCAAAAATGGCTTGATATATCAATGTTTTATTCCCTTACCTACTGAAATAATGGTGACCCAAATGAAGTTCCAACATCAAAAACTCCCAGTCAGCCACTAATGATTCTATTTCTTACAGCATGTAATTGGATTAAGGCTTATGGAGGGTCTTTTATGTAAAACACTACTACATTATCATAAATACATTATAATATTTCTCCTGTATAAGACATGTTCCCTATAACAACGTCATACACCCATACATTCTTTATAGATGTGAATGACACAGACGACCCTATAGCTCCATAAAGTGAAAAATTATTATTTAGGATTTGAAATAATTATAAAATGTGTAATAGAATACTGGAAAAAGGTTATACCATGAGAAAAAAAATCCAACCATCATTCTACATGATCATATTCCAAATATGAATCACATGTTATATCTAGTCATCTATTTGAGTCGGGTGTGACATTCAAAACATGATTTGAGATGTCATTCCATTTTGAAGGACTTCATAAATCCTATATTTTATTATTCAAATCCTATCTAGGATAATCGATTATGACACCACATAGATCCCTACTGTATCCCATACAAAAAATTTAATATACTCGTCTACCTTGGTTGTGTACTTGATTGGGAATAAATTTTTAGATTTTTTCATATGGTTAATCACTGCACATATAATTTTTCAACCCAAGTGATTACGAGGTAAAACAAAACATAATTTCATCTAAGTTTCATCCATTTTCAGTGCATGGATGGTTTTTGGATGATGGGTTATAGTGGACCTCGGGTGCTATCCATTACCATGATGGTTGTTATATAATATAGATTAAATGTTAGCTATATTTCTCATCAAAACAGACCACCAAAATTGATGATGAACATTATAAAAAAACATGGTCCAATGACATTAGGTTGATATAGTGTAGTGGAAATCCAATATCACACCCTTTTAATGTGTAAATAAGGGAAAAAAGACCATTTTATCTGATAATTCCATCTTGTGAAAATTTGCACTCAATAAGAACTACCACGTCTAGAAAAATATACATATATTGGTGGAAATATTGTCACCATACTCATATTTCCGTATTTTCTCTAGATGGTAGGGTTTCTGCACAACCTTGGAAAAACAATTATCCTCCACTACACACATTGGATTAAAGGTGCATCTATGAATGAAATTACATCAAATTCCAATCATTACAATAACTTTTTAGATATTTCATAGTCATCATAAAGCTCAATGAATCTTCTACCACATTAAGTTATTTCAGTTTATACATGATATGATATTTGAACCCCAAATGGTACTCAACCCAATGTCGACACATTATAATTTGATCCTTCAAGGAGAAAATGTAAATTATGCTTTTATTATTATATTATATTAAAAAAATCCCTAATGGTACAAGAGCTCCATGTCTTAATGAATTCATCTATAACACTAGATATTGGTTAGGGTTTCTTAATTATTCACATTTCGGTAGAGTTGGTGTGAAACAGACACCACCACATGCTAACTTATTTTCATCACACAGCAATAAACGATACATAGGGAATAGAAATTGGCCATATATCCATTCCTAATTTCTAGAAAGTCTAAAATGGTAGACTTGATCATATATTTTTTGGATTGACTCAATTGATTTATTACATTTGAGAATGCAATAAAAAAACACCCATTTCTACGTATTTGTAGCCAAGGGAGAAGAATGTCGAAAAAATATATGATTAAATACATAGAATACCCATGGTGGGAAAAAATATCATGATTTCAAAAAAGACCATTTGGATTCTCCCATGAAATAATTTAATTGATCTTCTATGGGTCCACCAAAACCCTAGGTTCTGAAATCACATGACCCGAAAATGCCACCTATTTGACCAGAAGGTATGCTTGGAAAAAATTGCATAATGATGATGATCGTAATGAGTTCATATAACAATCCAATGGTTATTTTCATTATATTCATTGTTATATGAGTATACCCCATTATTATAAAAAATAATATATTTATTTGAGAAACTGATGGATCAATTTGTTCATTAGCACAGTGAATACCACAATAGGATTTGTCAATTTGATATGTATGAACAAATAAAACATCTAGCCATATCCACTTCTTAAGGTTGTTGATAGATCATCTGCATCATTGACTAGGTCATGGTGTTACATATAAGTAATGAAGATATTATAGAACCACCATAATCCTTTAAGAAGATCAAATGTTTCATTAATGAGGAGAATTGGGTATTTTTTTCTTCACGGTTACATTTTTCATCTAATGATAATCATTCCATAACTTGATATATATATATATATATATATTATTTTAAATTGGAAATTTTCTAGAAATTATTGATACACTCTTTGGTTTTATTAAATTTAATTGTAAATCTATAAGTTGTAATATTAGTTCCCTCATATATTTGGGTGACATACAGTATGTGGGATGTTATATTGGGTCTTTTCCAACTTCAAAATAAATTGTGATCTCCAAATCCAACTCTAGAGAAATCCAATAAAAAGAATCATGAATAACCTTTGATAAATCATCCTACATAAGTTTTAATCCACAATCATAATCACCATTATGACCATATATCATAATATATGATTTTTGAAAAATGAACTACCAAATTTTAGAAGTATATTTCTACAATATCCTGACATGGAATTCAACTCATCTTGGAAATCAAGGTTTGTAACATCCTGTGGAAAAAATATCACTATCTGATTGTAGAAATTTTAGTACACTTGGAAACATAAAATCAATTCCATTATGAGAAACACATCAATGAGGTCCATTTTTAGAACTAGGAAATCATCTTCTTTCTCAATATTCGATTGTGTGAGACACAAGATGGAAACCTAAAAAATGATCCAGATAATTGAAATCACTCATTCCCACTGCCATCACATTCAAAATGAGATCAATTGTAAAATTCAAAAAATCCTCATTTAGAGACGAAATAATAGAATAAGATGCTACTAGGTCAATCAAAACAATACATATGGATAATGAAATAAGAATTATTCCTCAAACTGTTGAATGACTTGTATAAAATTCTAATATCACCTATTCCATTGATTAAATATACATAGTAACAGCATGATCCAATGGACACTGCAGAAATGTGGATCTACATTTAAATGACAACGTTCAGAAATATATCCATCCCAACTACCAAAAATTCCAATCTAATTAATCATTTTCCATAGCAGTGCTGACTCGGTTGTCCCCATAATTGTGGATATAGAACCTTCACCACCCTAAATTGGGTAGGAAAATTATTTAATTAACTACTAGTTTGACCTATATATCCATAAATTAAACTTCATAGGGGGAGGTACACTTATTGACATAATATTAACTATACTACAACACATATAGAACAACAATGATACAACATATAAATATGTAGGAAAAGCTACTCATGAGGGAAGTAAAAAAGCTACCACGTCAACTATTTTCTGATTCATCACAGGTCATATTATTCTCAGATGACTCAATAGTGCTTTGAATCACTACTAAAATTTCAACAGAATTACTAGATTTTATAAAAGTATTTTTACCATCATAAAGTCTATTTTGACAACCTTAGTATATGTATTTTTCATACATGTGAATATATGGGACCATATATATTTTCACAACCCCATTTAAATTTTTTGATCCATCATCTTCTTATTTGAAGAAAAATATATTGGTAAATATACTATATTAGGGAAATTGATGGAATAATCTAACATGGTCTCATCCCATTGATGGGGATTCAGAATCACCTGGTTCATGGAAAATTATATAGTCTCATGGAAATACAAATAATTAATGAAAACCATGATGAACATATATCAATGAACTTTTGCTTTCTTGCCTGAAAAACTATGTCCCACAACCTCCAATTAGGACAACAGAACAATAATGAATAGCACATTACCAAGGCTACCTTACAAGTGTCATGGAACCCAAAAATCATTTTAAATATTCTCAATCCAATCATAATCTTTTCGAGGGATTGTGTAACCATGAAAGTTAGAAGGATTGTTTTTTTAGGAATACATCATCTTTGTCATTCACCAAAACTACTCTAACATCCCTAACAAGATAAGGACAATGGCCCACTCCCTAATATAGTTCCCTTATAGATTTAATAACCTCATCTAATATTACAAATAATCTGGTGAGTTATAACTCTCCCCATATTCTTCCCAAAGTTACACATGAATTATTCAAGAGGTACAATGATAAACCATTTATCAAACTAAAGAAACTATCAATGTAAAATATTCAATATCCTCTAAATAATAATAAAAAATAAAACCACCTTATATTTGAAAACCAAAACCACATCAAGCTCAAACCCATGTAAAACCTCTCCACCTATACTTTGTGTCCCTATATTGTCTGCAACAAGTACAACCCACCAATGAGAATATGCAATCAAAATCTGAAACATCACGTGATGACTCAAGGCATACTACGAGGTGTTTTGGTTAGACACCCCAATCAAAACCCAATCCACCAACCTGTAAAATCATATCTTCTTTATACCCACACTATCCCAAAAAATACCTAATTAATGGGGGAAACAAACATTTATAACATTTTTCTAGAACCGATCTATGCTTCCATCAAACTCAACACCTTTCCTATACATTTTCAAGGACTTATTGGAGTTCCCAATCCTCTTGGGATCAAATCTAGTTCCATTCCATCCAATATAAAATTTTGGAATGATTGATACATTAAAATTATACCAAATAAAATTATCAATAATAAATGCACAACACAAAACCATTAGTCATATCCAATAATACAGTAATCATAAGATTAATAGAATCAAACATTAAACCAAAAATAATATACAATAATATGGAGGGAAACCTACTGCATCACTAAACCTCCATGAAACATCTTGGATAAACCCCTATTGGGAACACCACCAACACCATATATACGATTAAAAAAATAATATTAATCCACCATCACTATCATGGAACAAATTTAATTTATCGTGATCAAACATTCCATGGATTACATAATCCAAACATCATATACAGTGAATGGAACAATTCAATGTATGATACCACCCAATGAGATTGAAATCCATTACAATATAGAAAAATTAGATTTCATTATATTAAGGTAAAAGATATGAAATCATTTTAAATAAAACATTCGTTAATATTTAAAATGAATATAAAATTACATAATAAAATTGATGATAAGAATATCCTCACAAGAGAAGGGTCCACTAGTTATCCCTAGTATGATATGGTTATTATTGTCCAAGGAACATCATACCATCATTATAAATATAACCAAAACCCACATCTTCTTCATGCATGAGCCACTAAAGGGGAACCCATAGCATGATCTTGTGGTTTGAAATCATCATCAATGAATAGTTAGTATTAATGCGTCAATCCTTCTAGAGAAATTGAGAGTCACCCCGACAAGACCAAAAAACATGATAGACACTGTCATCCCTAACTTCTTTCCAGTGATTCTATTTTTTAACATTTACATTCCCTATGTCTCGTGAACCAATTAATACACAATCCCACACAACTCCAACACTATAAAACCTAATTTAAATTACCCAATTTCATTTCTAAAATAACCTTTCAACCCATATTCTCTAAAAAACACTTGATAAAATTATTTTGAACAATATAAAAACTCATATCTCACATTTATAATGAAATTAGTGAAAAATATATTCATCAAATAATGATAAATCATATAAACACATACATTACACTTTTAGATGTCCAAAAAAATTGGTCGATATTGCATATTCACCATAAGGGAACAAATGAAGAGGGAAAGGAATGGAATTAATATCAAGATAAACCCCAAATAAGAAAGGACAACCCCATATTCAAGAAACCAATTTATTGGAGGATGAACATACCACGAATAGGGATAATTATCCATAAATAAGAATGAAACAATAAGAAGATATTCTTATATAATGGTTTTCTAATGATTCAACACTAGAAATCCTAATGAATGACAGTTAGATTGATCAAATAAGGAGGGAGAGATGAACCTTGTAATTTATATATTTAATGGGTATAATTATGGTAGATTTGTGGTTAAAAAACTAGGATGGTTAATTTAGGAGATTATTTATTATTTTTTATCAAGGCATGAAAAATGGTTTGATCACACAGACTGCCAGACAATACACCAACAATTTGGCTCCTACAACATTAGAGAAACCTAGACACTTCGATTCATGGGGTAGTGAAAAATACCCTACAATAAATAGTTATCCTCCAATATGACTCGCCAATATGGATGAATGATTTTCCAGGATGTTCATGCACTAGGTTGTGTACCATAAAAAGTCCCACTGACTTGGGAGAATTGTCTCTTCTAGGATGCCCATTGTTTCAACTGACCATTTCCCAACCATGGACACCAACATTCATCTAGATAAATTCTAATGTTTAACCAAGAATCAAGGGAAAAATATAAATAATGATAAAACTATTATAAAATATAAAATAATTAAATAAGAAACCAAACATGTGACAATTGACAACATGATAAAAGTTAATCATCACTCGAAATTAGCAGATAACATCTCCACCTGTCCCCACCATCACTCTATGACCAATGGATCAACAACATCCACCACCTACAAATAGAGTTTTCCATTTTCTCATAAATAGATTCATTAATTATATACATTTTTTAGGAACATGAATCATGTGATCCATAATTCACATTATAAAATCTCCAATCATCCCATAAAATATTTCACAATTAGAATGAAACTCATTCTTTAAATTTATATAAAATTGTTAATGTAATATGATATCATTTTCAATTTCAACCAAAACATGATTTTTACAAAGGATTGAAAATATTTTAAACATGAAATAAATAAGAAAATTTATATAAAAGATTTATTATAAATCAATAAGAATTAGTATAATTTTGTTGTAATAAATGGTTTATATTATGAAAAAAATAATTACAATAACCATGGTCAGCTACTCTGATGTACATAAAATTCTATGTATATGATGCTCAATGGTTTTGTTGTACCCTGTAATGTCCTGCCAATTCCCATTGGATTGAGAGTGCAAAGATTCATTACTTGGAATTAAGTGACATCCCCAAGGCGCCAAAGGAAGGAAATAAATGACGAAGGGTTTAAAATATAAGTGGGGGATGATTTACCCTTTAAGAAATAAACCCAAAGACCATCTATAAACAAAAATTCACTATATGATGCATGAACAAATGAATGACCAACTAAACAAACTTCATTTATGTCAGACCACATCAGAGTACACAAAAATGGAAGACTAACCAAAGTATAAAAGTGAAAATTAGATAAAAAAACTCAAGTCCCTAAAAGGACACTAAGACTCTGTTCTCCACAAGCTCCAAACACCACAGAATCTCCCAAGCATCACCACGAGCCACTAGCAATACGATGCTTTACCTTTACCTGTGTCCCAGAACACGACATCTGCAAAAGTAAAAACGTGCCAAAACATGGGTGAGTATAAAACTCAGTAGGTTTTCTCCAATGACTTCCCTCTCACGCCACTAGAAAAGAAGAGTTAGAAACAATTATATAAAAACATTATATATAAAACATTTTCTCAAAAGCAGTTATAACTAAATATATAAAAGTTTCCAGAACCATTTTTAACCAAAAGCATCCAAGAGCAATTGAAACAAGTTTTCCAACATGTCATTTTTCTAAAAAATTAACTAATCCATCTTTAGAACCATTTCACAAACACCCCGTTTTGGCAACCCAACCATTTAAAAAACCCGTGAAATACACAATGCATGCTTTGTTATGATAGTTCCATACTCATGAGCGGTCTCTCGTAGATCTACCCAGTCATCACAAGGTAATAATTTCCCATGTACCATTACACCTTTGGCACCGAGCATAAGGTCATATTTCAACCAAGCCTCGTACAAGTAGTTAACATGTGCCAGTACACCTTTGGCACCGAGCACATGGTCATATTTCAACCAAGCATCATATATGAAACATGAACACACACCCCACATTCACAACAATCATGCCCAAACCATCCATTCAATAAAACACCTTTTATTGAAAACCTTTTTCGTCAAAACCAAGTGTGGTCAACCAATTCAAAGAATTTCAATAAAACCATACTTTTAATGAAAACCAAAGAATGAACCAATTTCATCAAGCCATTTAAATACCAAAACATTTTAAGAAAACACCCAATTCAATTGAAGATCCATATTTCATCAAACCATTTTCCATTCCATCAAATCCATAATTCAAAATAAACATTTTAAATTATTGAAGACAAATCACTTTGCACAACAGTTTACTAAGATTTCACAATTTAATCAAAACCATAAATCATCACTAAAGAAGATTTATTCCATTCTTTTCTCAATAAATACCATTCAAATAACCAATATTCAAATAAGAAAATCAATTATAACAAGTGGAGTCGAGATTAAATCCACCTACCTCAACAGAAGGGTGAAATGAAGCCATGAACGAAGTACGCTCAAGAACAACGGGTCAAAATTCCAAAAACACATACTTATATCTCTTCTCCTAACACAAGAAAGACAAAAAAAAATTCATATATGGAATCCAAACCCTTAGATATACCCATAACAGGAATAGATCTATGAAAACGAATGAAAAGGAGATGTAGATCTATGTAGATCTGAGAAACCGATCAAGGATGACCACATACCTTAAGAATCCTACATTGACTCTCCAAGATAAGCCTTCTGATCGCCCTCAGAATGCTTGGGAGAAGTATTCCAACCTTCAAGGGAGAGTAATCCTGATTTATGGTCTCTTAAGAGGTTATAATAAGGCAATTAAAGAAAAAACGAGTAAGATCCAAAATTTTAGGATCTATCTTTAAGTGACCGCATGATTAGTCCGCACGGTTTGACAAATTGTGCGCTAACCGTGCGTTAGATTCTGACTCGGCCATCCTTCATGCATGGCCTCATCGCACTGTTTCCCTTAACCATGCTCCGACCATGCGGAAGCCACTTCCTCCTTAGTCAGACATGAACGGTTTGGCCGCACAGTTTGACAAACCGTGTGCTGACCGTCCGCCTTCCCCTTTGCTTCAAACATCACTCCAGGATCTCCCGATTCTCCCATACATCACCCATAATTGTTGAAACCAAGAAAAGAATAAATTAATGGTTATATACCAGAAAACAGGGGTACTAAATTCTCCCCACCATCGGCCATTCCATCCTTAGAAAGTAGAAAACCATCGCTTGCCTGATGGAGTTCTAGACACTGCTCTTTAATTTCTTTCTCGCGTTCCCAAGTCTCTTCCTAAATCTAACCATGTTTCCACAAAACCCACACTAGACTGATGCTTCTACCACGCAAGACTTTCTACTGCCTAATGAAAATCCGCACAGGAATGTGTACCAACGAAGCATTCAGTTCTAGGTCAACGTGATCCCATCTGATCACCTGGTTAGGATCGGGCTGATACTTCTTCAACTGAGATACATGGAACACATTATGCACTACACTGAATAGTGGGGGTAATGCCAACCAATACGCCACCTCGCCAACCCATTCCAGTATCTCAAAAGGTATTATATTGATGAGATAATTTTTATTTCTTCCCAAAACGACGATGTCCAATCTTTGGAGAGATTCTCAAAAAGACATGATCCCTCACCACAAATGATATCAGTCTTCGGTGATGATCCACATAAGATTTCTGAAAAATCTGTACCTTCTCCATCTTCTTTTTAATCAACTGAATCTTCTCCGTTGATTCTTGGACAAGCTCAGCCCGACTAGTGAAGTCTCACCTATTTCCACCCAGAATATTGGAGAAAAACAAGGACTCCCATACATTGCATCAAATTGAGCCATGCGTATCGAGGCATGATAACTGTTATTGAATGAGAACTCCACTATGGGTATATTCTACTCCCATGTGCCACCAAAATCCATTACACAAATCCCACAACATTTCTCCCAATGTCTGTATCATCCTTTCATATTATCCATCCATCTTAGGATGATACACCGTACTCAAATTCAACTGAGTTCCTCGGGCTTCCTGTAAGGATCGCCAGAAATGAGATGTGAACCTTAGATATCTTTCTAAAATGATAGAAACTAGTACACTATTCCTCTTTACCACTTCTCTGATATTGATTTTTGAAGGATCATCCACCATTTGAGTTTCACGAATAGGGATAAAATGGGCTGACTTGGTTAGACGATCCACTATATCCCAAATGGCATCGTGTTTCTGGACCTTTCTTTGATGACCTATAACAATATCCAATGCTATATGATCCCATTTACACACAAGTATAGGTAAATATTGTAACATATTGGCTAGTCTCTAATGCCCTGGTTTGACCTGCTGATAAGTTTAGCACCGTGAGATGAACTCGCCCACCTTCCATTTCTTGCCGCTCCACCAAAACTGCACCTTAAACGGCTTATACATCTTCTGTATTCCTGGATGAACATCCCATTTGGAATAATGGTAATAATGAAGGAGTTTTTTCAGAGAAGTTAAAGGCACAACCATCTGATATTGAAACCGCAAAACTGAACTCCCATCCAACTTCGATCCCTCAATGGTCTCCCCCATTGATTTTTGAACTCATTGTAAAACAGTCTACATAAGAATCCTGTTCCTCCTTTGCTATATCCACGAAATCGGGAATAAGTTCAACTGCAATGAAAACCACAAAATCACCTCGGTCTTCACAGTCCACATGCATGTCGTCTATGACTGACATCATCTGCCATTAGTCTAAAACTTCTTTCGCCAACTGAGCATATGACTTTCTGTAGATACTTCCAAGTCGTGTGTTGGTTAATTATTTTCATTCACCCTCAACTACCTTAAACCATAAGCAGCTACATGGTCTCCTTTCATGAGAACACCTCCCAACCTTATTCCCAAAGCATCACAATACACCACATAAAGTTTTATAGATTCAGGCATGATCATGATTGGTGTTGATGTAAGGAGAATTTTCAACTCTTGAAAAGATATCTGACATTCCTCAGTCCATTGAAATGCACTATTGTCCTTTTTAAATGTTTTCATAGAGGAATCTAGCCCTTAAAATTCACGAACAAAGCGTTGGTAATAACCAGCTAGACCAAGAAAACTTCATATTTCAACGACATTATTCGGCGTTTTCCAAGAATGAATAAATTTAATCTTTTCTGGATCCACTGAAACACCTTTCTCATAATCAACATGGCCTAGAAAGCGTACTTCTTGTATCCAAAAATCTCACTTTTATTATTTTGAATACAATTGATGGTCCCTTAATATTTCCAACACTATCGCTATGTGTTGCTCATGCTCAGCCCTTTTTCTTGAATACACCAATATGTCATCCACAAACACCACAACAAAAGAATCCTGATATCACTGAATTTTTCAATTCATTAATTCCATAAAAGAAGTTTGTGAAGTCGTAAGACCAAAAGGCATGATTACATATTCGTAGTGGCTATATCATCATCTGAATGTTGTCTTCAGAATATCCTCCTTCCGAACTCGCAACTAGTGATATCCCTAGTGAAATTCAATCTTGGAGAACCACTGAGCTCACCTCAATTGATCAAACAGGTCATCAATGCATGGATGTGGATATTTATACTTTATTGTATCTTGGATAAACTAATGATAATCGACACACGGAATAATATTTCCATCTGCCTTCTTCACAAACAACAATGGTGATGCCCATTGATAGAGACTTTATCGAATGAAACCCTTATTTTCATGCTCCCCTAACTGCACTTTCAATTCCTATAACTCTGTTGGTGCCATCCTATAAGATAGAAGGGAAAATAGGTCTGGTCTCTGGAAGGAGATCAATTGTAAACTCCACTTCCCTTAGAGTTGGTAAGCCTGTGATGTTTATGGGGAAGTCATATAGATATTGATCCACAAAAGCTGGAAAAATATTTTCCTCGATATATTCCATTGATGCCAAAAACCTATAACTGATATGAGATCGTTCCAACAGTTGGTGGAAAACAATTTTCTGCACCAGCTTTTCACTCTTCTCCCCTCTAATGAAATGTTTAATGACATCCTTCCAATCAAAAATCATCATCCACGCATAGTAGTTGATTTGGGCCTTAAACATCGCCAACCAATCCATTCCCATGATTATTTCATAATCATCCATATGAAGAAATGAGAAATCCCACATCAATTCGATGTCATCAACAAATAAACAAACATGCTCGACATTGGAAGGCAAGATGCTCTCTTTGACCCCGAGGAGTTAGTAGGATCAAAAGAGACGACCTCATTTATATGTGTAAATCAAACATATCAACAATATGAGAAGCAGGAAAAGAATGGGGAGCACCCATATTCAACAATAATGGAATCAACAAGGAAATTAAACGAACCGTACCTTGCACATTGGAGGGTCCTTACTGATCATCTACTAAAACTTGCTCAGCTCCAAGAAGATGCGTGCTTTCCATGCTATGCTCGTTATTTTCCTGTTGACACTTCCCTTTCTGAAGAGTTTCACGAACACCCGACCTAAGAACATTACATAAATAGTGTTGAAGGTGTCCCATCTTATCACAATTATGACATTGTCGAGGTTGTGCCTTACAATCCCGCTTGATGTGGCTCGTAGAGCTACACTGGAAACATCATAGCTTACTCTTGGGTCACAGATGAAGTTTTATCAATCTTGTGGTCTGATTTTGAAGTGTTCTTCCCCCTTGAGAAGAGTTGTATGATACTCTCATGATATTAGTGTTAGAGTTCTCAGCTCCTCTAGTGAAGATAATCGTACTTCCTCCACTTGGATTTTTAGAAGTGATATATAATGTAAACAAGGTATATGGTCGCAGTCCCAGTCCAATGGTTTTAAAATCTTGAGTGATGCTTTAGACCAACTGTTTGTTCACTTGTGGTTCAGCTGCAACCACATTCTCACTGGACTCTTTCGACTAGTTTTTAGGATGCTTACCAGGTACCATTTCCTAAACCAACAACAAACTCCGTCAAAATCACTCTCTAGAAACTGAAGTCTTAGCATTTCAAATTCTATCACATCATCTATCACACCATTGTTTTAAAAATGACCTATTTCCCATGAACAAACAATATTGAAAACTTCCCACATGCCTTTTGAAAATCAACCCATTTTTAAAATACACAAAATATCTTTTCAAAATAATTCATTTGAATATAATTTCGGCATTTTGAAAAAATTAGCACTTATCCCGAAATCATAAATGATTATTCACCAAGAGATATGAAATCCTAGTGGGGTGTCATTCCTGAACAATGCATGTCATTCTCCTCTCATTGGCTGAATCCACGACAATGAGATTTCCAACATTCTAGAAGTGTATCCAAAAAAAATTATGTCCCCAACACCCTAGTAACCTGAAGTTCAGAATAAACGGCTTAGCTACATCCTTTTATTCTATACATTTCATGTTCCGAAAATCCTACTCCTGTATAAGATGACCACCCAAGGAATAGACAAGATGAAATATCAACTCCAAGACCAAGAACATCGATGAACACTTTTTAGGGAAGGATCGAACAAGATGATACCATTTGTAATGACCCTCCAATTCCCTTTGTCTTGAGAGTGCAATGAGTCATTACATGGCCTTATGTGACATCCCCATGGCACCAATGGTTGTAAATAAATGCCGAAGGGTTTCAAATATAAGTGGGGGATGATTTACCCTTTAATAAATAAACCCATAAACCAACCATGACCAAACATTCACTATATGATGCGTGAAAAAATGAAAGTCTAACTAAACAAACTTCATTTATGTCAAACCACATCAGAGTACACAAAAAAAGAAGACCAAACCTAGTGTCAAAGTGCAAAGAAGATAAACAACTCAAGACTCTCAAAGGAAACTAAGACTTTGTACTCCACAAGCTCCAACCTCCACAACATCTCCCAAGCATCACCATGTTCCACTAGAAACAAAATCATCTACCTTTACTTGTGTCCCGGAACACGACATCTGCAAAATCAAACATATGCCAAAGCAGGAGTGATTGTAAAACTCAGTAGGTTTTCCCCAATAACATCCCTACTCACGCCACTAGGATAGATTAGTTAGCAACAATTACATCAAAACAGTTTATATAAAAAAAATCTCAAAAACATTTATAACTAAATATAAACAAGTTTCCAAAACCATTCGTAATCAAAAGCATCCAATAGAAATTGAAACCATTTTCCCAACAATTTATTTTCCGAAAAAATAACAAATCATGCTTTAGAACCATTTCACAAACACCCCGTTTTGGCAACCCAACCATTTCACAATCCCGTGAAATCAACTATGCATGCTTCGTTATGACAGTTCCATACTCATGAGCGGTCTCTCGTCGATCTACCAATTCGTCACAGGGTAATTATTTCATGTGTGCCATTAAACCTTTGGCACCGTGCACAAGGTCATATTTCAACCAAGCCTTGTAGAATTAGTTACCATGTTCCAGTACACCTTTGGCACCGAGAACAAGGTCATATTTCAACATAGCCTCGTATATGCAACATGAACACACACCACACATTCAAAATAATCTTTCCAAAACCATCCTTTCAATAGAACACCTTTTGATGAATACCATTTTCATCAAAACCAAGTGTGTTCAACCAATTAAAACTATTTCAATAAAACCATACCATTAATGAAAACCAAAGAATGAACCAATTTCATCAAGCCATTTCAATACCAAACAATTATAATAAAACACCCCATTTTATTGAAAACCCATCATTCATCAAACCATTTTCCATTCTATAAAATCCATATTTTAAAATCCAAATATTAAATTCAAGAAGCCAAATCACTTTCCACAACAATTTACCAAGATTTCTCAATTTCATCAAAACCATAAATCATCACTAAAGAAGATTTATTCCATGATTTTCACAATCAATACAATTCAAATAACCAATATGATTCTAAGCTACCCAATTCTTACAAGAGGAGTCGAGAGTAAATCCACCTACCTCACCAAAATGGTGAAACCAAGCCACAGATGAAGAACTCTCAAGAACACCAGGTCAAGACTCCAAAAACCCTTCCTTAGATATCTTCTCCGAACAAAACCAAGACCAAATTTTGTCATATTTGGAATCTAAACCCTTAGATCTACCCATAAAATGTGTATATCTATGAAAACGAGTGAAGAGGAGAAGTAGATCTAAGTAGATCTGAGAAAACGATCAAGAATGACCACATACCTTAAGAATCATGCTTCGAATCGCCAAAAGAAGCCTTCAGATTGCCTCCAGAACGCTTGGGAGAAGTCTTACAACCTTGAAGGGAGAGTAATCCCAAGTTAGGGTCGCTTAGGAGGTTTATACAAGGTAATTAAAGGAAAAAATATTTAAGAACACAATTTTAGGAACTATCATTAAGTGACCACATGGTTAGTCCGTACTGTTTGACAAACCGTGCGCCAACCATGCATTAGCTTCTGTCTCATCCATCCTTCATGCATGGCCTCAACGCACGGTTTCCCTTAACAATGTGCTGACTGTGCGCCAACAATGCGCCTTCCCATTTGCTTCCAACTTCACTCCTGTATCTCCCAATTATCCCATACGTCACCCATAATTTTTGAAAATAAGAAAAGCATCATGTAAGGGTTACATACCAGAAAGCGGGGGTACTACAGACCCTATATGATATTGTTGTTTTAAAATTAACAAATAATTTTAATACAGAGATTATACTGTTTCAAGACTATTTAATATCTCTATTTAAATCAATTATGTCATTCAAAAAAACATACCTAAATAATTCAATAACATATATTCATGAATAAATATGTTTACTAGTGTAATTATACATGTATTTCTAGATAATACATAGTCTTGTAATGATTTGTGTAAGACAGACTGATGTTGACACAAAGATGATTGAAACACCGTTTTTGGACACAACGATGTTGGACACATCGATGTTTGACAAACTGATGTTCGACACATCGATGTTCGACACCCCGATATTCGACACATTGATGTTTGAAACTCCGATGTTTGAAAAAACATTGTTCGAAACACCGATGATTGACCAATGTTGACAAACCAATGATTGATAGACCGATGATTGGAAGACCAATATCGACACACCGAGGATGACACACCGATGTTGACAGACAGATGTTCGACACACCATAGTCAACAAACCTAAGATTGACAGACCGAAGATTGATAGACCGTTGTTGACACACTGAAGATTACACACAGAAGTTGACAGACCGATGTTCGACACACCAATGAATAACAGACTGATGATTAATAGAAAGATGTCGACACAACGATGTCGACACACATAATTTGACAGACTAATTTTGGACACATTGAAGTCGACCAACCGAAGATGAAACACTGAATTTGACACACTGAAGATGACACACAGAAGTCGACACATCGAAGATAACATAACAAAGATGACTGACATATGTTGACACACCAAAGATGACATACTGATGTCACCAAACCAAACACAGCTGACCGAAGATGACTCACTGATAGTCGTAAATCACTATTTCGATTTTATTAATTAATATTTATTTCTAATGGTCATATTTAGTCAAATTAATGATTATAACATTATTTATTATTTTTTGTAGGAATATCCATCGACATTATGTGGTACATGAATGTGCATAGGTCTTCAAGCCTAGTACATATTGAGGTATAAAATGACATCAATCAGAGCTTAAAAAACATGATTGAGACCCATAGTTATACATATAAAAATAGAGTATGGAGAAAATGTTGAAATATAGACTGTGCGAACTCAGAATGTTTAAAAAGATAAAGACTCGATTATTGGGCTCACCAAGCATCTACCAACATGAGGTTTAGGAACATCCACACAAATAAGTGTTGAACCTGTTCACAAGAAACTGTCACACTCTTTTTTGAAGACAACATTAAAAATAGAACTCAAATATCATCTGCCCAACATCTGTTGAATCCAGAGCATTACTGCACAACACACATAAAATTATAAACCCTATGCTATTACATAACTCTTTTGGGTTCTTATCATTAATATTTTGATTAGTGTGTATATCTTTTTGAATACCGCACACAATATTTTGAGCTAAATTGTAAGATAAAAAAATATCCTAACTCTTAATCCCTTCTTACACTTGTATCCAACTTGAAATGTGGTAGTGATCCTATGAGATCATTTTATTTTTTCCCCAGGAATAATTGTGGTAGAGGTCATGTGTTACATATATAGACTGTGTGCTATTGTGAACCCTGATCCAGGGTGTGGATCAAATGATTATTAATAGAAACTACATGGTGGAGGGTGATCACCATGTGGGGAGAGCTATGAAATTGATTGAGACTGTACCTCTTGTTTTATCTGTTGTGTTGTTTATCTTATATTTTTATCTGTTATGTATTTCTAGAATTAATGTAATCTGAACATTGATTGTTAGTTTAGTAAGTGTTTATATATTTTTTTAATAAGTAGGTTTGTTTCAAAATATTTACTAATCTTTAGATTGGGAAAATGGAGAGCTAATCGATCTTCAGAGAACCAAATTGAACCTTCAAGAAATTATTAATTCACTACAAACTGACATTTTGTTTATTTTCATAGGGGTATATTATTTTTTAATGAACCATTTTTAACAAAAGTTGTTACAGATACTCAATTCACCCCCTCTTAAGTCATATAATCCAACCAACGTTGGGTATCATAGGCATTTTGAATGTAACTGTTAGTTTTTCAAATCATGTCAATTGGGATTATAGTTGTGTTTTAAAGATCATCGAATATCTGTTATTTCTAAATTTATATCTCATTGAAATTATTTTACAATCATTATCATGGAAAATATATTAAAAGTGGCTGGTACCCATCATCCACTGTTTTTAAATGGAACTAACTATGCTTAGTAAAGCATTTTAATAAAAATACATCTAGAAAGTATAGGATTCGAAATCTAGACTACTATTGAATGTAAATATTACATTCTTGAATTGGATAGAATAACTTGAGCAAAACATACCAAGACATCATTCAAAAAGAATTGTACTGAAATCGATGCTTTGTACTATTCCCTAGGAGATGAAGAGTTTAACTGCATTTCTACTTGTAAAACTGCACATGAGATTTGGGATACAATATCTATTTCTCATTATGGAAAATCTAATGTTACAAAAATGTTATTGAAAACCTACAGTATCAAGTACGATAACTTTATAATGAATCATGATGAGTCAATTTCTGATATTTATACCAGGTTTAATGAAATTGTGAATACCGTGAATTCATTAGGAAGAGAAGTAACTTCCAAAGAGCATATCACAGAGATTATGCGTTGCCTACCAAAATGTTGGCGTGGGAAATTTGTTTCTATCAGTGAATTGTGAGATATTGATAAAAATCTAGTGAAGTAATTGATTGGAAAATTAATTATGTACAAAGAATAATTGAAGGTAAATCACGAGGATGAAGAATCAAAATGAAAGTATGTAGAATTCTAGGAAAATGCATCCATAAGAAGTGATACAGAGATAATTCAAGATGATGTCGAATACTCAAGTAGTGATGAAGTTGCTTCAGACTGTGATGATGAAATGGCCTAGTTGGATAGAAGATTCATGAAATTCTATAGAAAAAAGATGTCCTTCCAAAACCCATTTACAAAGGAAAGTACATTAATTATGGAAATTGTAAAAAAGATTCGAAGAAAAATGATAAATCAAAAGAGGTAATCTGTTATGATTGTAAATGAAAAGGACATGTCACTACTGACTACCCAAATATGAAATACAAGAAAAAATTTGAAAATAAGTATAAAATGTCTATGAAATCAATGAAGGCCACCTGGAGTGCCTTCGAGGACAACTCAGCTCAATCTGGGTCTTTTAAGAATGATAAATATTATATAGCTTATTTGTGTCTCATGACAACCACAACTGAGGTAATCTCAGACTCTCCAGCACATACTTCTTATTATTCTAAATGTGAGTCTTAAAATATGAAAAATGATTATCCATTCAAATATTTAAACATGTTATAGGAAATCTGTAATGAGTAGAAAGATAAATATAAATCATTGAAGAAATATCAAGCTATTACAGTAATTTCTTAATCTAAACATACAATTGAAAATGAAAAAGATTCTCATCTGCTCAAAGATAATAAAGAGTTAAAAATTTCAAATGAACAATTGAATATAGTCTTTGAAATGTTTGGTAAAAATACTCTTACTCTAATGATTGGTAAACAAATAGCTCTATTTTTAAATCTGGGATAGGATATCAACCATTTCAATGATCTTTATACCTACCACATTTTGTACCCGAATCTAGAAAAACAACTACATTTATAAAAAACCATAATTGTACTATAAGTTATAGTTCCAAAAATTCATTTATTTTATTCTATTATTCTGGACTGAAAAGTGTTTATTTTTCAAAAAATATTTATTCCTCATATAGGAAACTGTAACACCCCAGACTTTTATGAGAAATATTTTGTTTTTAAATCATCAAAGGAATATTTCACTACACACAAGACTAGATTGGATTGCTTTACACGCAATCATGGCCTTCCTTGATAGCTTGCGTCGTATGCAAAACTGAGTTTCACTAAACAACGATATGCTATTAAAATATTATTAAAACTAGCTGTTGTGAATAGTAATAACCACTTTTTAAAATTTTATAAATTTTATTTTTCAAAATGGAAATCATTTTTGGATTTGGAATATTGAAATTATCCTAGGGTGAAATTTTGGTATTTTTCTGAAAACATTCAATTTTTGATGAATAGTGAAACCACTAAGTGGTAGTTAAAAAAACTGAATTTTTCATAAAACGTAATTTTACCGCTTCTGTGAGTGGAATTTCGAAAATATGAGAGAGAAAGTTGATGTCAATAAGAAAAATGTCATTCAATGAGATGAAAATAATTTTTTGTTGAATGGTAACTTTTTACTTTTATTTACAACGGTTAAAAGTAAATAGGGTAATTAAGGGTAAAAATGATAATATTATTACACTAACACATGACCCAATTCTATTGGATAAGTGTAATTCAACCAAAAACATCCTTAGGAATAAAATATGACCATTTAGGCCCGCTTGGATTAGATTAGGACATTTATTATCAATTTACTTAAAGAAGGGTTAAAATAGTTAAAATCAAAGTTAAATAAGTAAATCATTTTTAATATGGGGTTATACATAAGATAAATTCGACTATAAATATCCATTATAAATATAAAAATATTTCCAATATAATGGTATTTTATTTATAATTTTTAGACATTAAATAATTTAATTTATTTATGACACACCGATGATGCAGTAATTATCTTATTAATGAAATGTTGACATAATTGATGTTATAAATACCCAAATAAATGTAATTTGAGACTTTTTATGAATTACACTAATTTTATTGGTTAATATGACATGTTAGTATTGATTTATTTAACTTTGATCGAACTAATAATTCTTTTATAATTTTAACAAAAATCAATTACTAAATAGTGTCAAAATTGACATAAAATAGTTTTTAAAACAAATATTATATTATTAATTGGTATTTTATTCCTAAAATTCTATGGTTCGTCCAAATGACTTATATAAGGTTATATATATTAATAATAAACAACTTGGGGTTCGTTTGGATTGTTATAGTAAGTTTATAAAACTTATAGTGTAAGAACACAAGAAGACACAGTAAAAGTAAAATTATTTAACTTAATGTTAAATCTAAATGATAAGGTTAAAATATGAACCTAAAATTGTCTAAATTCTATTGGATGAGAATATTTCGACCCATAATCACCTAATATTCTAAATAAATCAATTTGGAGCTATTTAAAACCTAATTTGGCTTTATAATAAAATAATATTTTTAGTTATTCCAAAGGTGCCCCTCTCCTCCCTTATAAAAGGGCACCTCATCCCTCTCCTCCTCACACTAATTTGAGCCTTCAAGCTCAGCTAACCCCTGATTATTTCTCCTCTCGACTTCCCTAGAGACATCCTAGTGGTCCTAGACTTCTAAAATGACAAATTTTAGTGCCCTAAAAGTAGGTCTCAAAAAAGCGCTTCAAAGAAGAGGTAATGCCCGTTAATGATTCTTTCATCGTTATTTCTTCTTCCACTTATTCTTCTTTAGTTGTATCATCATGAAGTAATAACATCAGTATCACTCATATACTGATATGTTATTATAAGTATGAAACTACCCTATTTCACCACTTATACATCCTAAGGTAAATGAAATCACCGCGCATGTGTACGTACGAAATACCGTCTACACGCCGTGGTGTAATATATTTTCCACCACCACCTTACTTGTATGGGTATAATGGTGTAAAGAATGAATATATATGATTATTGTAAATTTATATTGATTCTTAAATAGTATACATACACTCCAATACAATTCCATGATCATGGGAACAATATCATCGCTCGTGCGTACGTACGGAATACCGTCTCCACGATGTGATGAGACTCGTTCTACATGATCTTCATTGAATAATGATTATATAAATGAATTGAATGAATTAATATGATATATATTACACTAATAACATTCTGGAAATGAGGTATCTATAACCTAAAAATAATAAATAGAATTTATTTGACAAAAAACGCATAAGAACAAAAAGTAATAAACACCCGAATAACAAGTAGCAATGAAATATTACTAATAATAAGCTAATAATATGACAATATATGATATAATAATAATGAGAATGATTCTGGAATAAGTCAATGACATTATTTAAATCATTATACAAGAGGATCGGACACATACGAAGAAAATCGGACCTAAGGTAAGGGAAATATCACAATCTCATTTTTATCCGAGATTGTTTATACATTGGAATTTATTGGGGTGCATTTTATCATCCACATCTATTTTTCCTCAATATGTAATAATTATATCCTTCTACAATAGTATATATCCATTTTTACCCTTCGGTGAGTTTTTAGTAAAAGATATGAAAGGAATCTCTTGTCGTTTTTCGTACAAGGTACTTTTTTACTTTTCCGACAATAGTACGAGAAGAATGTTTTTTTAACTTATACGACACGAATGGATTTTTAAAACATTATTTCCAAGAAGTATAACTTACAAGTTTTCATGTTTAATTTTTATCAACTTCTTTTAGTTTAAAATTGTATGACATGTTAAGAAAGTAAAAATGTTTTTGAATTAGAAATGATATTTTCCTCAAGGATGGAGTTCAAGTGTTTTATCAAAATTATTTTCCATCTAAGATAATATAGGGTTCTGTTTATATCCCTATTATTACATTGATTTGATTATGTTGTGATGGAATTATTTATTTGAATTATTTTATCTTATATGAATTTTTTTATGATGTCACGTTGTTTAAGAATCCCATTTTTATTATATGAGTTATGCAATTATGTATGATTTATGATTTTGTGGCACACATAATATTTGTATCATTATGAGATGTGTGGAACCTATATCTCCATCCAATGCATTGGGAAAAGATTTTATATATCATGAGATAGACATGGATAGAACGGCAGGTTATACCGGTTCAGTGAAATAGAACTGAAACGAGGAGTGAACTCGGTTCATAAATGGACTTTGTCCACTAAGATAGTCTTGACAACGAGTCTTGACTAATAAGAAATGATTCGATATGATTATGTGTGTATTACATAAAGTTTCATGTTTTATTTTATGAGTATTGGGATTACATTTCACTATTATGATTTATCCCATGTTATGAAATTATGATCTCTTTTGCATTTTAAGATTTCCAAAAGTTATGTTCTTTTGAATATGATGTGATTGATATTTCTTTTGTTTACCCTTATTGAGAATTTGAGCTCACCCTTTTGTATGTTTTATTTCCCCAGGTCAGGAAAAGGTTATTAAGTAAGATATGCCAATAGGGACTATAGATATGATGAAATAAATGGGAGACAGTGTAGACGCTTTATGAACCAGTTGTTTATGTTTCCCAGTTTCTAAAGACACTATAACTGTACGGTCCTTTCCTGGTTTTGTTATATGTTGTAATAAGTGTGCTTCAATTTTGATGTAATAACAATGTATGTAATGTATGGGTCGTTATAGTTGGTATCAGAGAAAAGGTATAGTCAACCTTTGGAAACTAGGATGTGAAAGCCTTAGTAAGAACCCTGAGGATAATTCTAAGCATAGAACACAATCATAGTGTTTTAGAAATGACCATGAATAACCTATGATAAGACCTTAAGTGTGAAATTTTATTCTTGATTAAGTGGTTTTCCTATTATAAATAGTGTTGCTCACACTATTCTTCTCGGTTTTAGTCAATGGCTGGAACCCGAAGGAACCGTGTTAATGTGGAATGCGACGGGCAATGTAATGATTGTCCCCCTCAGCAACCAAAAGTTATGGGAGATGGAATGAAAAATCATGTAGCCATGATCACACAACTTTCTCAAGCTATGAATCATGCATGACTTCCAAACGAGCGAAGGAAGGAGCAACATTCTGTTGAATCCTTCATGAGGCAGCGTCCACCTTCATTCAGCGGGTCTACTAATCCATTAATTGCTGAACAATGGATTAGTACTGCTGAAAAGATATTTTCAGTTCTTCAATGTTCTGAACATGATAAAGTCAGTCTAGAAGTGTATCGTTTGGAAGGAGATGCTGATCAATGGTGGAATCTTATCAAGTATACGAGGCAAAGAGATGAAATTGAGTCCATGGAATGAGACGAGTTCAAGAACTTATTTTTCAATAAGTACTTCCCACGTATTTTCCGAACAAAGATGGAGAAAGAGTTTCTTGAACTGAAGCAAAAGGATGATGAATCTGTTGGTACCTATGAAGCAAATTTTACACACTACAAGAAAACCGCCGTTTAGCGGTGGTTTTTTCACGGCGGTTCTTAAAACCGCCGCGAAATGCGTTTCAGGCCGGCATTTCACGGCAGTTTTAAAAACCGCCGTGAAAAAACCGCCGCTAAACAGCAAAAAAAATATTTTTTTAAAATTATTTTAAATTTTTTTTTAATTTTAGTCGATGATTAGTGGTGGTTTTTTTAAAAAACCGCCACGAAATGAAATGAAAAAAATAAAAACACACCAGAAACCCTGAAATCACTAAAATGACTATAACTTTTGATCCGGGCATCCGTTGAAGCGCCACGACTAGTCAAATTGAAGCTCATGAAGAGATCTAGAGGCACATATAATCAAAACTGTGAGACCGTCTAAGGTGTAGAAGATATTATAGTTATAAGAAAGTTGAAAAAAGTTCTCCAACTTCAAACGGCCATAACTTCCGCTCCGAGTGTCCATTTGGGCTCTACCACATATCAAATCAAAGCTAGCGAAGAGAGCTACGCACCGAATTAACACAAGCTAGCTTCTGCCATGTTCTTTGACCCCAAAAATCCCTCCGAAGGCCTCCAAAACCCAGTTTCCGTCACCGGTGACCCGTCGAACTTGTCTTCAAATGGACCTAACTTTCGATCCGCATGTCAGTTCGGCCTCCTACACCTTCCAGATCATATCTCATTCCATGAGCTTCAGTTTGACTGGTCGTGGCGCCCACATGAACTCCTAGATCATATGTTATGACCTTTTTAGTGGGTATCAGGTTTGTTATGTTTTTCCATGCCTCGTTTCTAGCACCTGTTCCCTGTCATCTTTTTTTTAAATGGTCATAACATCCGATCCTCCTGTCCATTCGGACACTTTCGCATTTCAGGTTGAAGATTGTTTCAGGATCTTTGATTTGACAGGTCGCGCATCTATAACAGACTCTCGGATCATAAGTTATCTCCGTTAATGTGAGTCCAATGTTTTTGTCTCTTTATGACCGTTTTGACGGGTTTTAACGGTAGCTCCATTTATTACTATTTATTTGGGTTTCCATGACTTGTTATCATTATCAATGGTTTTTTGTGGGTTATTATGATGATTATGTTGAATTATTAAGAAGTTTTCCAGAGTTGTCACGAGCTTTCATGCGTTCTCATTCTTTCTAATGCCTCATTCTTCATATGCTTCTCCATCTTTTTTCATGCGTTTTCATGATTTTTCATCCCTAATCAGGTCTTTTCATACTTTTTCATGTGTTTCCTTTATTATTTATTATTTATTATTTATAATATACTTTAATTTATTTATTATCTATTATTTGTAACTGGTTATTTATTATTTATTATTTATTTTTTATTTTTTTTCTTTATTCTTTATATTTATTAATTATTTATGTTTAATTATTAATTATTAATTATTAATTATTATTTATATTTATTTATTATTTATTATTTATTATATATTATATATTATATATTATTTATTTTTTAAATTTATTTATTATTTCTTATTTCTTATTTCTTATTTATTATTTATTATTTATTATTTATTTATTATTTATTATTTGTTATTTATTATTTATTATTTATTATTTATTATTTATATATATTTACTATTTATATATATTTATTATTTATTATTTATATATAATTATTATTTATTATTTATTATTTATTATTTATTATTTATTATTTATATTTATTTATTATTTATTATTTATTAGTTATTATTTGTTATTTTATAATAAAAAAATATTTTTAGATATTCCAAAGGTGCCCCTCTCCTCCCTTATAAAGGGCACCTCCTCCCTCTGCTCCTCACACCAATTTGAGCCTTCAAGCTCGGCCAACCCCTACCACATTATCCTCTACACTTCCATAGAGTCATCCTAGAGGTCCTGGTCTTATTCAAAGACCAATTTTAGTGCCCTAAATGGAGGTCTCAATGAAGCGCTTCAAAGAAGAGGTAATGCCCGTTACTGATTCTTTCATCTTTATTTCTTCATCCACTTATTATTCTTTAGGTGTTTCATCATGAAGTAATAACATCAGTATCACTCATATACCGATATGATATTAAAATTATGAAACAACCCTATTCACCACTTATCCATCCTACGGAAAATGAAATCACCGCACGTGCGTGCGTTAGGAATACCGTCTCTACGTCGTGGTGTAATCTATTTTCCACCACCACCTTACTTGGATGGGTATAATGGTGTAATGAATGAATATATATGATTATTGTAAATTTATATTGATTCTAAAATAGTATACACACAATCCAATACAATTCCACGATCCTGGGAACGATATCATCGCTTGTGCGTACGTACAGAATACCGGCTCCACGATGTGATGCAACTCGTTCTACATGATCATCATTGCATAATGATTATATAAATTAATTTAATTAATGAATATTATATATATTACACTAATACCATTTTGGAAATGAGGTATCTATAACCTAAAAATATGAATATGAATTTATTCGACAAAACACGCATAAGAATAAGAAGTAATAAACACCCGAATAACAAGTAGCAATGAAATATTACTAATAATAAGCTAATAATATGACCATATATGATATCATAACAATTATTATGATTCTGGAATAAGTCAATGACATTATTTAAATCATTATACAGGATTTTCAGACACTTACGAAGCAAATCGGACCTTAGGTAAGGGAAATATAACAATCTCATTTTTATCCGAGATTGTTTATACTTTGGAATTTACCGGGGTGAATTTTATCATCCACATCCTTGTTTCCTCAATATGTAATATTTATACCCTAATAAAATTGTTTATATCCAATTTTATCCTTCGGTGAGTTTTTATTAAATGATATGAAATGTATCTTTTGTCGTTTTTTGTATGAGGTACTTTTTTACTTTTCCGACAAAAGTACGAGATGAATAATTTTTTAACTTATACGACATGAATGGATTTTTAAAGCATTATTTCCAAGAAGATTCACTTACAAGTTTTCATGTTTATTTTTAATCAACTTCATTTAGTTTAAAATTTTATGACATGTTAAGAAAGGAAAAATGTTTTTGAAGTAGAAAGGATATTTTCCTCAAGAATGGAGTTCAAGTGTTTTATAAAAATTATTTTCCATCTAAGATAATATAGGGTTCTATTTCTATCCCTATTTTTACATTGATTTGATTATGCTATGATGGAATTATTTTTATGATTTCTTTTATCTTATATGAATTTTTTTATGATGACATGTTGTTTAAGAATCCCATTTTTATTGCATGAGTTATGCAATGATGTATGATTTATGATTTTGTGGCACACATAAGAATGGTATCATTATTAGATGGGTGGAACCTATATCTCCCTCCAATTAATTGGGTAAATATTTTATATCTCTTGAGATAGACATGGCTGGAACAGTAGGTTATACCGGTTCAGTGAAACAAGACTGAAACTGGGAGTGAACTCGGTTCAGAAAAGGACTTTGTCGACTAAGATAGTCTTGGAAATGAGTCTTGACTAATAAAAAATGATTTTCTATGATTATGTGTGTATTCCAAAAAGTTTAATGTTTTATGTAATGAGTATTGGGATTACATTTCACTACTATTATTTATCCCATTTTTTGAAATTATGATCTCTTTTGCAGGTTAATATTTCCAAAAGTTATGTTCTTATGAATATAATGTGATTGTTATTTCTTTTGTTTACCTTTACTGAGCATTTGAGCTCACCCTTTTGTATGTTTTCTTTCCTCAGGTCCGGAATAAGGTTATTATGTAAGATATTCCAAAAGGGACTATAGATATGATGAAATAAATGGGAGATAGTGTAGACGCTTTATGAACCAGTTCTTTATGTTTCCCAGTTTCTAAAGACACTATACCTATACGGTCCTTTCCTGGTTTTGTTATATGTTGTAATAATTTTTCTTCAATTTTTAAGTAATAACAATTAATGTAAAGTATGGGTCGTTATAGAAACCCTTAAAAAAATATCAGTTTCCTAATTTTTATATCTCTAATGTATTTGGAACCAGAAAAATATGAGTACAAAATTCCTTTCTTGGTTAAATTGATTTGTAGTTAAACTGCCTGAAGAGTTCCTATAAAAAGTAGTTCTACATGGACATTGGGTGTTTAAAAAATATGATATGGTATTTTTCAAACTATAAAAGGATGATCATGATTGATGGAGGACATGTCACATTTGGTGACATTGGTAAAGGAAAAATCATAGGCCCATGCGAGATTCGTTTCCCTAACTCTATTCTAATTTATAAAGTACTGTATGTTTATGGATTAAAGTATAACCTACACAACATGTCTCAACTTTGTGATGATGGATTTAATTTTATATTCTAAAATTATTCATGAAAATTTTTTATGCCAATAATAATTTAGTATTTAGTGATTTTAAAAATGATAATTTATATGCTATAAATATATACACACTAGCCTCACAGAATGTCACTTGTATAATTTTCTTTCACAAAGAGTTTTTGATCTTTCGTAGAAGACTAGGAAATTGCAATATAAGCTCTCTTGGGAAGTTACCTAGAAATTTATTTGTTAGAGACTTACCCAAATTTGAGTTTCCAAACAACAAAGTATGTAATCCTTTTCAAAAATTTAAGCAACATATAATCTCTTTCAAACCAATGAAATACGAATCTACTTCTTAACCACATGAGTTGGTACACATGGACTTGTTTGGACCATCTAGAGATTCAATTATCAATTGAAATCTATATTTTTATGTTATTGTAGATGATTTCTATAGGTATACCATGACTTTTTTCTTGCTCATAAAAGTGAATCTTGTTCACACATTATCAAGTATTCTAGGATGGTAGAAAATCACAGTGGATTTATGACTAAATCCATAAGAATTGATCATGGTTGCGAGTTATAGAATCAATATTATAAATATTTTTACATAATGAATATCTATAATCATAAATTCTCCACAACGAGGACACCTCAACATAATGGTGTGGTAGAAAGAAAAAATATAACTTTACTAGAAATGTCTCGGACTAGAGATAATGTATATGATTAACCCAATAGTTTTTGTGTAGAAGCTGTTAATATAGCTTCCTACATAATAAATAGAGTCTTAATTAGAACAATTCATAAGAAAAATCCTTACAAGATTTGGAATAATAGGAATCCCAATGTAGGATATTTTTAATGTGTTTGGATGTAAAGCCTATATTTGGAACACTAAAGAATATATTGATAAATTTACCTCCAAAAGTAACGAAGGATTATTTCATGGATATTCTCCATAAAAAAACATGTACTGTCTTTAATAAAAAAACCAAATTTTTGGAGGAATATGTACACATTATGAATCATGTAGCAGATCCACATGTTCCCAATACATTACTAGAAAATTTTAAAGAGGATATGTCAAATCTTGACATTAATGAAATAACCACAAATCATAATATGATTGAATCTTTGAAAAAATAATGCTCTATAAATTCTCCGCATCCTTGCCGTAGTGAACTAGATCAACCTATCCAACATCAAATTTCAAGTCATACTCTCTCTAGATCTACTATAACCCTTAAGAATCCTCACATGGATGTTGTTGTTGGATTTTTAGTTATAGGAACACAAACAACAACATCCCTGAAAAACCAGGTTGAACCTCAAGCTTTTTTGTCACAACATGGACCTAAAAATATCTATGATGAAATCAATGATAAATTTTGGTTATTGGACCTGCAAGAATAATATAATCAGTTTGAATTAAATAATGTTTGTAAATGTGTAGACAGACCCAAGGATACATTGACCATAGGAACCAAATGTGTGTTTATAAATAAGGTATATGAAGTTTGAAATATAGTTATAAATAATTCTAGATTAGTTTCACAAGGTTATAATCAAGAAGAGGTAATTGATTATAAATAGTCTTTTTCACAAGTATCTAGACATGAGGAAACTAGGATCTTACTTTTCGATGCAACACACTTGGATTCTAAACATTATCCAATGGATGTCAAAAGTGCATTCCTTAATGGTTATATAATTGATGATGTTTTTGTTGAACAACCTTATGTTTTCAAAAAAATCATTTTCCAAATCATGTGTTCAAATTATCCAAAGATTTTTATTGTTTGAAACAAGATCCAAGGGCTTGGTATGAAAGGTTTTGTAATTTTATGATTTTTAACGGTTTTAAAAATGGACATGAAGAACCTGATTTATTAAAAAAAACTTCCAATATATTATTAATATCCCAAATATATGTACATTATATTATAATTGTATCTTCTAAAAATTTAGTACGTAATGATTTTTCAAACATAATGCAATGTGATTTTGAAATGAGTTTAATGGCAGAACATAAATATTTTCTTGGATTTATAATATTTAAAAATAACGAATGTATTATCATAAATCCATGTTATTACACATAAGATAATCGAAAAAAGATATGGATTTGATATCATTAAGAGTATATAAACTTCTATGTGTTCTACATGTAAGATATATCATGATGAAAATGGAAAATTAGTTGATCAAACTACATACAGTTGAATGATAGGGGCTTTTTGTACTTAACAGTTAGTAATAAAGATATTATGTTCAGTTTTTGATTGTGAGTAAAATCTCAAGAAAACCCAATAGATTCACACAAAAATCGTGTTAAAATAATATTCAAATACATCAAGTATAAAACTAAATTAGGACTGTTCTATCCAAAATAAAAACCTTTTTATTTAGTTATCTATTCAGATGCTGATGTTGGGGGATGTAAGTTATATAGAAAGGGTACCTCTAGAACATGACACCTTTTGGGAAAGTCACTAATATCATGGTGTATTAAGAATAAAAATTAGGATGCATTATAAACTGCTAATGTCGAATATAATGCTTCTGGTAGTTGTTGTGCACAAATCTAGTTGGAGAAACATAACATTTTAGACTATGGATTTCAATTCAGACATATCCCCATAAACTGTGACAACGAAAGAGCTATTAACATTTCTAAAAATAAAATTTCTCATTCTAGAACAAAACATATTGATGTAGGACATCACTTTATGATAGATCATTATAAAAAAGTTGATATATGCCTTGAGTTTATTAGTTCTAAACAACTGCTTATTTATATATTCACTAAATCCTTAAATACAGAGAGAATAAATTACATTTTTCATCAACTAGGAATGATAAACCCATATACGATTTCTAAAAGTGATCTCATTGAAACCAATCCTTAAAACCGATCTTGTCAAACCATTCCTTGAAAACAATCTTGTCAAACTGATTCTTCTAATCGATCTATTCAAACCAATACTTGATAATGATCTTTTCAAACAAATCTTATTAAAATTTATCTTCTTGAAACCAATCTTATTGAAACCAATCTTCTTGAAACCGATATTCTTGAAATCGATTATCATGAAACCGATCTTCTTGGAACCGATTTTCTTGAAAATGATCTACATCAAACCCATATTCTCTGAAACCAATATTCTTGAAACTCATATTCTAGAATCTAATATTCTTGAAACCAATATTTCTGAAACCAATATTCTTGAATATAATATTGTTGAAACGGATCTTCTTGGAACTGATGTCATGAAACTGATTTCTTGAAACCAATCATCTTGAAACTGATCCCTTGAAACTTATCTTCTTGAAATTGATCATCATGAAAATGATCTTGTTGAAACCTATCGTTTGGAAATCGATCTTCTTTAAATAAACCTCATGAATCCAATATCATGAAAATGGTTTTCTTGAAAACGTTCTTATGAAACCAATCCATGAAACTGATTCATTAATATCTATGTATTTAAGGATTGTTTTATAATTTAGTCTGTCATGAATTGAAACCATGAGGTTTTGTAATCATTATTTTTTTGCAATTAAAATTTTATGATTTATGATTTAAAATCCCTAAATGATATATATACTTCAATCCATCCTGATCATTAGGTTTTTCCTCTACCAAAAAACCTTCAACCATTTGTCACACTCCCTATTGAATCTTGACCTCTCAACATTTTTTGAATATGAATCCATGTCATGGTGAGGACCAAGTGGGCAATGAAAGAACCTAGAAAATCACTTTTTTATAAGCATCAGAAATGTTGAGTCTAGTTGGACTGTGAAACCATGCTTTGAAAGATGAATGATTACATCTGGAAAAGATGTATATGCTGAGTGGCTTCTGTCAAGAAAATATATTTTATTGAAACTACTAGAATCCCAAGGATGGCTCACATGGTTCACCAACAATGAAATAACCTATTATACCTAGAATGTGAATGATTTCTATCAACATTTGAGGATATCATAGGTTGATATTGAGGCAGAAAAGATATTGTCTATGGTAAAGGGAAAGGAGATATATTTTTCATCTATGGAATTGGATGAATGCTTAGAAAATCCTTTTGAAGGTGTCTATGCTGACTTTCGTGGAAATATTCCACATTCCTATAATTTTTACTCTATTGAAGATGATCTGAAAGATTGAAAAATGGAGAATCTAGGAGGACTATTTCAAAAGAATTCTAAGGTGATATAAGACTACTTTTTATGTTCATACCACATAAATTCTATCCAAGAAGGGAGGTTTCTCTGTTGTGAAGTATCAGGATATTTTCTTGATCTTTTTGTTGAAACATGGGATAAAAGTGAACTTGTGTAGGTATCTCATGGTGCATATCTATAATTTGATTAATCCATCCAAGAATCAACCTTCCTGTACTATCTAAGGATTATTTCTACCATGTTGAAAAGAATAGGTTGTTTGGATATTGAAGATGATGTGATAAGTGCCTATAGTGGTTTTTGTCCCAAAAAATGCATTTGAAGGAGGATGAAAATCTTATGGAACCCCAGGAAGAGATGTTGGATAGGAGATGAGGAATGGATTTATATGGATTTCAATCTAGCTGACCACCCTTCTAGACCAAAGGACCAAGTTAATCCAGGTCTCAAACTAAGAGAGCTTCTAGATTATTCGGATGAGGAAGTGGAGCCTAATGTTCCCAAGGAAGAAGGTTATTATTTTGATTAAAGGAGTGATCCTTATATTGCTAAAACTCCCAATGATATTTCTTATGGACCCACTAGTCAACCTCATGACATTCCCTCAAGAGAATATTTATTAAGTGATGAGGATTAGGATGAAACTGACGTTACTATAATAGAAGTCTATGTTATTAAATATGAAGAGGATTTAGAATAAGATGATGATGATGGTGATAATAAAGGAAATGAAGAGCATGAGAGTGACAATCTAAAAATGGGACAAAAATTGGTTCACATGTCCAGTGAGGAATCTGTACATGGAGCTGGTGAGGGTGTTGTGCATGTTGAACAACATATTGTTTTTCAATGAGATTATTAACATGAGGATAGATCACCCATTCCTAAAGCTGAAAATCGAGAGATAATTAATGAATTTAATGATCTTATGGATACTGGACAATAGGAAGCTGATGTGGTTCTAGTGCCTCAAATTGAGGAAGTGCTTAGTGAAGCTGAACTATTTAGAGAACAAGGAGAACCTGATGTTCTGTTGGTTCCTATTCCCAATCAAGTTTTTATGGCCTGAGACCAGAATGATGATGTTGATGTTGATGATGTTGTTACTGATCCATATGAATGAAACATCAGAATTGATACTATTGAGCAAAGAGACTATATCTGTACTAGATAATGGAATAATGATCCATGATAAATTCTTCTTGGTTTAGTGTATGACTTAGATGAGTAGTGGGTACCTCTTCCTTATACTCCACGTGTCCAGGATGAACTAGAACATAATTCACCTATTCCACCAACTGCACCTCCACCACTAGAACCTGCTGCTCATTCAGTTCCAAGTGACTACGTAACTATGGCTTATTTGGATAAATTCAAAAATGATATATGTGACTCTTTGATAGCCTCACTAGGATAATGAAGTCCAACCCCCACCTCTATAGGTTTCTAAAACACTGATGAAGAAAATAATGAAATAAATTTGATCGAGGAGATTCATCTAAATCTCATTACCTCATCAGAAACCATTATTATACACAATACCTTACTGAGAGACGAAGTAATAAATATGGTAAATGAGTTAAATTAATTAAACTATGACATCAATATATCCTTTAGTGGTGCTTTGGAAGTTATTAGGAACTTTGTAACACATCTTCCCAGTGTGGACCTAAATAAGTTAAACGAGAGCTTTGGAAAATTTTGACTAGCCCATCCAGTTCGACGAGTTGTAAAAGTGATGTTGCTTATTTGGATACTCTCAAGGATATAATGGGAAAGGTACTTTAAAAACATCAGAGTATTGTTAACAATGAAAACCGTGATAATGTATATCAAAATACATATCATGCATACAATATGGCCAGGCAATGCAAAAATTAATCCTCTAAATCTCAAAATGGAATTTTAGAAAAGGTGGATAAGTATTTAAATAATTTTTATACCAAGAATGATCATATCAATAATTACATGTTTCATGCAGAAAATCATATAATTCCTCCTTTCATAGATGCATTCAAGATGAAATTCCTCAATTTATGGAGTTCACCCCATTGTTGGGTAAATTTATATAAAATAAGAATGAATTAGAGGAGGTGATTCAATATGTTTGTTAAATCATTAATGATTTCATCAATCACATTAAGCCTTATCTGCATGTATAGGCCGAGGCTATTGTGGTCCCTCCAGCTACTTCAATTTGTACAACCTCTCATCCTCCTTCTCCAATGACTGTCTCTTATGATCTTTCCCAAATTCAATTGATCATAACATAGTAATCTCTATGTCGAGTATTGTCAGAAAGGTTTCCTACCCTTGAATTTAATTTTTCTACAGGTGTTTCCCTACCATGTGTTATTTTTAGACCAGGTCATTCCTCTGGCTCTACCAAACCATCTCCTTCTCCTTCAGATCCTTCAGAAAATGGGAAAAACCCTCAACAACCAAACCCTTTGTGATGTAATATTTCTTTTTTATAGGTATTTGGACTTTTGGTTTGTATTGTACATTTATTCTTATTAATAGAAATCATTATGGTGTCTTTTTTTATGTTATTTCTCCGTTATCCATTTCTTTTTTCTAATTCCAAGTGCGGACGAAAATTAGGCATACATACATTCATTTTTAAGTTGTATATTTTTTGGATTGGGACACATCGAATGTACAAACTTTTATACCTTTATTGAGGGCGATCTTTTTATTAAATGTTCACAAAAGGAAAAACATTAGTTATATTTGATAATTACATTTAGTGCAGTATATTATTTCAAGCTATCTTTATTCTATATATTTTTTCATGTATGCCATAATTTTTTATTATCAAAAAGTGCAAGATTGTTATACTCTCTATGATAATGTAGTTTTAATAATTACAAATAATGACAAAATACAGATTATACTCTTTCATTCTATTTTAATATATCTAAGTAAATCAATTATGTCATACAAAAAAAAAATATACATAAATCAGCCAATAAACTATATTCATGAATAAATATATTTACTTGTTTATTTATACATGTTTTTTTGGATAACACGTAGTCTTGTAATCATTTTTGTAAGATTGACCGAAGTCGACACACTGATGTCCGCCAGATAGATGTATGACAAACCAATGTTCTGATGCACCGATGTTCGACACACCAATGTTCGAGACAATGATGTTCGACCCACCGATGTTGGACACACCGATGATGGTAACACCAATGTTAGACACACCGAAGTCGACACACTGAAGATTGACATATCGAATATTGATAGACCGATGTCGACATCATGAAGTGGACACACCGATGTCGACAAACCGATGTTCGACACACCGAAGTCTGATGGACTAATGATTGATTGACTGAAGTCGACACACCAAATTCGACACCCCAATGTTGATAGACTCATGTTCAAGACACCATATATTGACATACTGAAGATGTACACACTTAATTTGACACACCAATGTCGACACATTGAAGTTGGAAGACCGATGTTCTAAACACCAAATTAGAGACACCGAAGAAGACACACCAAAGTTGACACGCTGATGGTGAAAAACCAAATACGACACACCAAAGATGTCACACAGAAGTCGACACACCAATGATGACAGAATGAATTCAACACAACGAAGGTGGCAGACCGATGTCACCATACCAAAGACAATAGACTGAATATTGCTCACTAATAGTCATAAATAACTATTTTTATTTTATTAATTGAAATTTTTTTTCTAATGGTCATATTTAGGAAAATTATTGTTTATGAAAGTAATTAATGATGACTGTAGGAATATCCATTGACAGTATGAAGTACATTGATGTGAAGAGATAATAATGACTAGTGTATCATGAAGTATAAAAGGACATCAATCAGGGCTCAAAAAACATTATATAGAAACAATGTTATACAGAAACACTTATATCTTAGAGAAAAATCTGAAATATTAACTTTTAAAACATAGAATATTGAAAAATAGAAAAACTAGAAGCTTGGGATCACCTAGAAACTACAAATTGGAGCTTGCCGAAAATCCTCACAATGATGAGATGAATCCTTTCGCATGAAATTATGACACTCTATTCTGAATAATACCTTAAAAATAGGTCTTGAATATCATTTCCACAACATCTTTTGTCCTAGATTATTAATTCACAACACACATAGATTTCTAAACACTATTCTTTTTCATAATTACGTTGTATTCTTATCATTACAATTTTGTGCAGTGTGTATATCTGTTTGAAAATCAAAAACTGTTGCAAGGGCTAAACGAGAGGATAACAAAATATATGCACTCTCAATCCCTTCTTACAATTATATCCCACAGAGAACTGTGGAATAGATCCTTTGAGATACGTTTTTTTATTTTTCCCCACAAATAACTGTGGTAGAGTTCAAGTGTAACCTATACAACCTATGTGCCCCTGTGATCCCTGATCCAACATGTGGAAGAGAATTTTATTAATATAAATAGCATGGGGGTTGGTGATCACCATGTGGAGAGGACTATGTCTCTACTTGAGAATAAACCTCTTGATGTATATTCAATGCCGTTTATCATTTATTTTTATCTGTTTTGTATTTCTGGAATAATGAAAATATGAACATTGATAGTTAGTTTAGCAAGTGATTATATATATTTTGAATCATTTGGATTGTTTCAAATTCTATTCAAATCTGAAAATTGGAAAATACGATAACTAATCAATCTCCAGATAAACAAATATAACCTTCAAGTCTTTTATATATTCAATATAAAACTAACCCGATGATTATTTTCATAGGAGGATATTATTTTGAAAAGAACAATTTTTAATAGAAATTTTTATAGACAGTCAATTGACCTTCTAATAGGTCATTTACTATGACCAATCGATTTCAGAAAAATTATCATGGATAAATATTTACACAAACATCCAACAAAAAAATAATGAATATTATCCTTTTAAATCACATTATATTTAAGATATTTTGAACAGTAATTTTTTTAGAGTTCTCATCATGAATCTAATGTTATTGGATCATGATCCAATTTTTCTTGTTCCTATTAATGATCAAAATTCAAAGAGTCACATGTGAATAATCAATTAATATAAAAAGGTATTACAATATCATTTCAAGTCAATCATCGTTTAGAAATAAATTACCCAAGATTGAGATTCAATATTCATCTTCATTTTCATAACATAAAATATTTGTTCTTATTCATTTTATAAATATTGAATTAATAAATAGGAAATAATAAATTCACTTATTTCCATGTTCTAAAATCTCTTCTAATAAAATTTCATCAATATCATCCCCTAAAAAAAATTCAAATTTACAATTCATTTGGAATTGTGTTATCCCCAAAATCACTATAAGGAAAAAATAAAATTCCAAATCACATAAAAATTTTATTCCATAATACAATTGAATTGAATTTAAAATTAATAAAGAAAATATTGAATATAATATTATGAAAAGTCTCAAATGGAACCATATAATATTTTTAAACTAGCCTAATCAACACCCTCGATGGGATATGCTGTGTAGAATAAAGTTGTTAGAGATAAATAAAATAAACCTAGAATCAGTGTCCAAAAAATAGAATGCATTTCAAAGAGTAATATAATGATATTACACACTCTAAGAGGGAGATAAATATTTATCAGGGGAGAACACATAATATAATAGTCACATATATTGAGGAGATAAAAGGACATGTTCCACACTTCACTACATAATGGAAAGGGTGAAGAGGAGTGAGAAATTCATAAAGGGATCCATATAATCCTTGGAAATTTTAATATGTTATGGAGGGTAGGATAGGAACACAAACCCATTGTTTTTGTATTTTCAAATCAATTTTTAACAAAATTTGAACCCTCACACTTGTTTAACATGAGATGGTATAATGGTTTACATTTATATAATACCTAATTGTGGACCTCTACTAAGCTAGGAACGATTTTTTCTGTTGCGTCTCACAATTATGAAATCATTGGATAAAAATTCATTAGTCACTACCCATGTGTGTAATGGTTTCCATTAAGACTCTCACAGTTTTTGAAATTAATCCCCCCAAACCTACAATTACTATTAATCCTATATATTTTTCCAAATTCCACCCCAAACACCAATGAAACAGCCATGTAAAATGATATCCAAACTATTGTAAAAAAATTAAACAATAAAATGTAATATGATTTAACATATAAATAAGTAAAATGATCCAATATAATATATAATGAGAGTACAAGTATTAAAACATACTCTTTATGATAAATACAAAAATCCGATCCAATGAAACCAAATTTCCGGCAACATAAAAAAAATTTATTTTCTTAATTGATAATAAATAACGGAAAATTACATATTAAATAAAAATTTATTTTGTAATATTATAATGAAAATGATAAATATATTATACTATTTCTATTATAGTAATAGAAAATTTTGAATCATTCCCATTTTTATTTATCTATCATATTTAACATACATATAATTTAAACAATTTGGAGTATAGTAATAAAAATAATTATTCATTATAGAAGAAAAAGTAATATTATCCAAAGATATATTAAAATATATTATAGTATGGATGACAAAAAAATGGAGAACTATGAAATTCACTCAATAATTATTCCTTATCTTTGAGTTGTTTAACATAATGAATATCATTACCAATCATATACTACATTATTTATTAATTTGAACTTTTGAAAATAAACCCTTATTAAAATTATATATTATTTCTTACAAAAAATATATAAATATTGGAATTATTAAATATGTATAAAAAAATTACAACACTAACAACTATAATATATCATAAAACTAACAATGCAGTATTTATAGGATAACATCAATTGAATAATTTTCAAAAAAATCATTTTTGAAAATATTTATAGCTGTACATTTATTATCATTTTGATATAATAAATCGACTACTTGTTTATAATAGCTAGATAATAAATAATCATAAAACAATAGTCCATTTCAAGTAAAATCCATATTATATGAATCATGTTGAACTCATTTTCAGTGATTATGGACATTGACAATTTATTATCAATATAAATTTCAAATTTTTTCTAATGAATTATATATAAAAATATTATTTATCCAAAAAAACATTAGAAGATCCTAATAAATCATAAGGAAATTCTATTCATGTAATATCAATTTAGTTATTCTATATATTATTACATACTAATATTATACAAAAAACAAAAAACACCCATAAATGATGAATCATTATAAAGAAAATAATTAGCTTCTGAAGATAGAAAGGAGATCACAATATCAGTAAATACTCTTGATTAAAACTCAGGAATAAATTCATCACATTAGTTTTTCATGTGGAATATGAATCTATTTATTGTTATCTTTGTTAATCATCTCTATAATAAAGAAACGTATTTCAAAAATTGCATATATTAAACCGTTAGACACCATGAACATCATATATCAAAAATAATTGATGGATATTTTCATTTTTACAACACTTTATTATTAGTATAATAAATATTAATTCTATATTTTGAAAAAGTATTATTATAGAATATTGTTAGAAGATTTAATAAAATTTCAAAAATTAAATTGCATACATAAATTCATTTATTTTGGATTTAGAAAATTCCATAAATGATCTAATACTATTAATTAATTTTATGATTATCTATAATTAAATATAAATATAAAACAACTAATTAATCCCAATTATTATTAAATTTGTAATTATATTATCTATAAATACAAGAGGAGCAGTCATAATCATTAATTGGGTAACATCAATGTCATAATTTTCATAGATAATTTAAAATTATAACCTCTAAATGTCATTCGATTTCAATTTCATATGCTGATACTTATAATAGTTATTAATGATAAAAACATTCACCAATGCGGTTGCAAAACATGTCATTTATATGAGGGAAAATAAAATATTCATATTTGAATGTTCATTTTGTGAACTGAAGGCATTAAAAAGGCTTAATGAAAAATAATTTTAAATATTTTGACACCCCATAGAGATTTTTTTGAATGATAGAAAAACATATTATAATAATAATGTAAATTAATTTCAAATTCAAAAATTACAATGAAATCCATTCGAAAAATCGGCATTCAAAAATCCATTGAATCATTAATTATATCAATAAAAAATTCAACTACTCAGTCATGATTAAAACTAAGAAAATACATAGTAATTATATACATATTTTTTCTATCTACATGTACATTAATAAATAGTATATTATCATTAATTTATATAATATTTATATTAACTCAATTTATTTAATATTTAATTTTTTCCCAAATAGTTTATATGTTTTTGAAGGTATTAATTCATATACCTATTGTAATGGCTCAAACCTATATGGTCTATTACTTTGATTAATTATACTATTTTAGGTGTTCTAAGAGTTCAAGGTGACTCATCCCTAACACTTTTACAAATTCCAATTTATATGAATAATGTTTTTATAATGGTGACAATATTGTGTTTCCAAAATGGTGAGTATACAGTGTTTCTAGAACAGTGAGTCTATAGTGTTTCTAAAACTACAAGTCATTTTCCATTTCCAAATCTCTAAATTTTTTACATTTTCTCATCTTTGTTAATTTGTTTGATGTGAAATGCATTCAACGCCTTCATTTAAGGGGATTAAGGCTGATTCAATTCCCAAAACTCCATTCATAAATATTTAATGGTTTAGAAGTCATTACTATATCCAAACACGTGATATTTGAAAGATCCAATCCTAATAAAAAATACATCATATCTTAAACCACTTCATTGATAAATATTCTTAAGAGATGAGGGATCTTCCTCCCTTGCTCATCCATTATATTTCCTTGTGTGAGATGATCAAACCATTCAATATGTAGGAAAAGCTACTCATGAGGGAAGTAAAAAAGCTACCACGTCAACTATTTTCTGATTCATCACAGGTCATATTATTCTCAGATGACTCAATAGTGCTTTGAATCACTACTAAAATTTCAACAGAATTACTAGATTTTATAAAAGTATTTTTACCATCATAAAGTCTATTTTGACAACCTTAGTATATTTATTTTTCATACATGTGAATATATGGGACCATATATATTTTCACAACCCCATTTAAATTTTTTGATCCATCATCTTCTTATTTGAAGAAAAATATATTGGTAAATATACTATATTAGGGAAATTGATGGAATAATCTAACATGGTCTCATCCCATTGATGGGGATTCAGAATCACCTGGTTCATGGAAAATTATATAGTCTCATGGAAATACAAATAATTAATGAAAACCATGATGAACATATATCAATGAACTTTTGCTTTCTTGCCTGAAAAACTATGTCCCACAACCTCCAATTAGGACAACAGAACAATAATGAATAGCACATTACCAAGGCTACCTTACAAGTGTCATGGAACCCAAAAATCATTTTAAATATTCTCAATCCAATCATAATCTTTTCGAGGGATTGTGTAACCATGAAAGTTAGAAGGATTGTTTTTTTAGGAATACATCATCTTTGTCATTCACCAAAACTACTCTAACATCCCTAACAAGATAAGGACAATGGCCCACTCCCTAATATAGTTCCCTTATAGATTTAATAACCTCATCTAATATTACAAATAATCTGGTGAGTTATAACTCTCCCCATATTCTTCCCAAAGTTACACATGAATTATTCAAGAGGTACAATGATAAACCATTTATCAAACTAAAGAAACTATCAATGTAAAATATTCAATATCCTCTAAATAATAATAAAAAATAAAACCACCTTATATTTGAAAACCAAAACCACATCAAGCTCAAACCCATGTAAAACCTCTCCACCTATACTTTGTGTCCCTATATTGTCTGCAACAAGTACAACCCACCAATGAGAATATGCAATCAAAATCTGAAACATCACGTGATGACTCAAGGCATACTACGAGGTGTTTTGGTTAGACACCCCAATCAAAACCCAATCCACCAACCTGTAAAATCATATCTTCTTTATACCCACACTATCCCAAAAAATACCTAATTAATGGGGGAAACAAACATTTATAACATTTTTCTAGAACCGATCTATGCTTCCATCAAACTCAACACCTTTCCTATACATTTTCAAGGACTTATTGGAGTTCCCAATCCTCTTGGGATCAAATCTAGTTCCATTCCATCCAATATAAAATTTTGGAATGATTGATACATTAAAATTATACCAAATAAAATTATCAATAATAAATGCACAACACAAAACCATTAGTCATATCCAATAATACAGTAATCATAAGATTAATAGAATCAAACATTAAACCAAAAATAATATACAATAATATGGAGGGAAACCTACTGCATCACTAAACCTCCATGAAACATCTTGGATAAACCCCTATTGGGAACACCACCAACACCATATATACGATTAAAAAAATAATATTAATCCACCATCACTATCATGGAACAAATTTAATTTATCGTGATCAAACATTCCATGGATTACATAATCCAAACATCATATACAGTGAATGGAACAATTCAATGTATGATACCACCCAATGAGATTGAAATCCATTACAATATAGAAAAATTAGATTTCATTATATTAAGGTAAAAGATATGAAATCATTTTAAATAAAACATTCGTTAATATTTAAAATGAATATAAAATTACATAATAAAATTGATGATAAGAATATCCTCACAAGAGAAGGGTCCACTAGTTATCCCTAGTATGATATGGTTATTATTGTCCAAGGAACATCATACCATCATTATAAATATAACCAAAACCCACATCTTCTTCATGCATGAGCCACTAAAGGGGAACCCATAGCATGATCTTGTGGTTTGAAATCATCATCAATGAATAGTTAGTATTAATGCGTCAATCCTTCTAGAGAAATTGAGAGTCACCCCGACAAGACCAAAAAACATGATAGACACTGTCATCCCTAACTTCTTTCCAGTGATTCTATTTTTTAACATTTACATTCCCTATGTCTCGTGAACCAATTAATACACAATCCCACACAACTCCAACACTATAAAACCTAATTTAAATTACCCAATTTCATTTCTAAAATAACCTTTCAACCCATATTCTCTAAAAAACACTTGATAAAATTATTTTGAACAATATAAAAACTCATATCTCACATTTATAATGAAATTAGTGAAAAATATATTCATCAAATAATGATAAATCATATAAACACATACATTACACTTTTAGATGTCCAAAAAAATTGGTCGATATTGCATATTCACCATAAGGGAACAAATGAAGAGGGAAAGGAATGGAATTAATATCAAGATAAACCCCAAATAAGAAAGGACAACCCCATATTCAAGAAACCAATTTATTGGAGGATGAACATACCACGAATAGGGATAATTATCCATAAATAAGAATGAAACAATAAGAAGATATTCTTATATAATGGTTTTCTAATGATTCAACACTAGAAATCCTAATGAATGACAGTTAGATTGATCAAATAAGGAGGGAGAGATGAACCTTGTAATTTATATATTTAATGGGTATAATTATGGTAGATTTGTGGTTAAAAAACTAGGATGGTTAATTTAGGAGATTATTTATTATTTTTTATCAAGGCATGAAAAATGGTTTGATCACACAGACTGCCAGACAATACACCAACAATTTGGCTCCTACAACATTAGAGAAACCTAGACACTTCGATTCATGGGGTAGTGAAAAATACCCTACAATAAATAGTTATCCTCCAATATGACTCGCCAATATGGATGAATGATTTTCCAGGATGTTCATGCACTAGGTTGTGTACCATAAAAAGTCCCACTGACTTGGGAGAATTGTCTCTTCTAGGATGCCCATTGTTTCAACTGACCATTTCCCAACCATGGACACCAACATTCATCTAGATAAATTCTAATGTTTAACCAAGAATCAAGGGAAAAATATAAATAATGATAAAACTATTATAAAATATAAAATAATTAAATAAGAAACCAAACATGTGACAATTGACAACATGATAAAAGTTAATCATCACTCGAAATTAGCAGATAACATCTCCACCTGTCCCCACCATCACTCTATGACCAATGGATCAACAACATCCACCACCTACAAATAGAGTTTTCCATTTTCTCATAAATAGATTCATTAATTATATACATTTTTTAGGAACATGAATCATGTGATCCATAATTCACATTATAAAATCTCCAATCATCCCATAAAATATTTCACAATTAGAATGAAACTCATTCTTTAAATTTATATAAAATTGTTAATGTAATATGATATCATTTTCAATTTCAACCAAAACATGATTTTTACAAAGGATTGAAAATATTTTAAACATGAAATAAATAAGAAAATTTATATAAAAGATTTATTATAAATCAATAAGAATTAGTATAATTTTGTTGTAATAAATGGTTTATATTATGAAAAAAATAATTACAATAACCATGGTCAGCTACTCTGATGTACATAAAATTCTATGTATATGATGCTCAATGGTTTTGTTGTACCCTGTAATGTCCTGCCAATTCCCATTGGATTGAGAGTGCAAAGATTCATTACTTGGAATTAAGTGACATCCCCAAGGCGCCAAAGGAAGGAAATAAATGACGAAGGGTTTAAAATATAAGTGGGGGATGATTTACCCTTTAAGAAATAAACCCAAAGACCATCTATAAACAAAAATTCACTATATGATGCATGAACAAATGAATGACCAACTAAACAAACTTCATTTATGTCAGACCACATCAGAGTACACAAAAATGGAAGACTAACCAAAGTATAAAAGTGAAAATTAGATAAAAAAACTCAAGTCCCTAAAAGGACACTAAGACTCTGTTCTCCACAAGCTCCAAACACCACAGAATCTCCCAAGCATCACCACGAGCCACTAGCAATACGATGCTTTACCTTTACCTGTGTCCCAGAACACGACATCTGCAAAAGTAAAAACGTGCCAAAACATGGGTGAGTATAAAACTCAGTAGGTTTTCTCCAATGACTTCCCTCTCACGCCACTAGAAAAGAAGAGTTAGAAACAATTATATAAAAACATTATATATAATACATTTTCTCAAAAGCAGTTATAACTAAATATATAAAAGTTTCCAGAACCATTTTTAACCAAAAGCATCCAAGAGCAATTGAAACAAGTTTTCCAACATGTCATTTTTCTAAAAAATTAACTAATCCATCTTTAGAACCATTTCACAAACACCCCGTTTTGGCAACCCAACCATTTAAAAAACCCGTGAAATACACAATGCATGCTTTGTTATGATAGTTCCATACTCATGAGCGGTCTCTCGTAGATCTACCCAGTCATCACAAGGTAATAATTTCCCATGTACCATTACACCTTTGGCACCGAGCATAAGGTCATATTTCAACCAAGCCTCGTACAAGTAGTTAACATGTGCCAGTACACCTTTGGCACCGAGCACATGGTCATATTTCAACCAAGCATCATATATGAAACATGAACACACACCCCACATTCACAACAATCATGCCCAAACCATCCATTCAATAAAACACCTTTTATTGAAAACCTTTTTCGTCAAAACCAAGTGTGGTCAACCAATTCAAAGAATTTCAATAAAACCATACTTTTAATGAAAACCAAAGAATGAACCAATTTCATCAAGCCATTTAAATACCAAAACATTTTAAGAAAACACCCAATTCAATTGAAGATCCATATTTCATCAAACCATTTTCCATTCCATCAAATCCATAATTCAAAATAAACATTTTAAATTATTGAAGACAAATCACTTTGCACAACAGTTTACTAAGATTTCACAATTTAATCAAAACCATAAATCATCACTAAAGAAGATTTATTCCATTCTTTTCTCAATAAATACCATTCAAATAACCAATATTCAAATAAGAAAATCAATTATAACAAGTGGAGTCGAGATTAAATCCACCTACCTCAACAGAAGGGTGAAATGAAGCCATGAACGAAGTACGCTCAAGAACAACGGGTCAAAATTCCAAAAACACATACTTATATCTCTTCTCCTAACACAAGAAAGACAAAAAAAATTCATATATGGAATCCAAACCCTTAGATATACCCATAACAGGAATAGATCTATGAAAACGAATGAAAAGGAGATGTAGATCTATGTAGATCTGAGAAACCGATCAAGGATGACCACATACCTTAAGAATCCTACATTGACTCTCCAAGATAAGCCTTCTGATCGCCCTCAGAATGCTTGGGAGAAGTATTCCAACCTTCAAGGGAGAGTAATCCTGATTTATGGTCTCTTAAGAGGTTATAATAAGGCAATTAAAGAAAAAACGAGTAAGATCCAAAATTTTAGGATCTATCTTTAAGTGACCGCATGATTAGTCCGCACGGTTTGACAAATTGTGCGCTAACCGTGCGTTAGATTCTGACTCGGCCATCCTTCATGCATGGCCTCATCGCACTGTTTCCCTTAACCATGCTCCGACCATGCGGAAGCCACTTCCTCCTTAGTCAGACATGAACGGTTTGGCCGCACAGTTTGACAAACCGTGTGCTGACCGTCCGCCTTCCCCTTTGCTTCAAACATCACTCCAGGATCTCCCGATTCTCCCATACATCACCCATAATTGTTGAAACCAAGAAAAGAATAAATTAATGGTTATATACCAGAAAACAGGGGTACTAAATTCTCCCCACCATCGGCCATTCCATCCTTAGAAAGTAGAAAACCATCGCTTGCCTGATGGAGTTCTAGACACTGCTCTTTAATTTCTTTCTCGCGTTCCCAAGTCTCTTCCTAAATCTAACCATGTTTCCACAAAACCCACACTAGACTGATGCTTCTACCACGCAAGACTTTCTACTGCCTAATGAAAATCCGCACAGGAATGTGTACCAACGAAGCATTCAGTTCTAGGTCAACGTGATCCCATCTGATCACCTGGTTAGGATCGGGCTGATACTTCTTCAACTGAGATACATGGAACACATTATGCACTACACTGAATAGTGGGGGTAATGCCAACCAATACGCCACCTCGCCAACCCATTCCAGTATCTCAAAAGGTATTATATTGATGAGATAATTTTTATTTCTTCCCAAAACGACGATGTCCAATCTTTGGAGAGATTCTCAAAAAGACATGATCCCTCACCACAAATGATATCAGTCTTCGGTGATGATCCACATAAGATTTCTGAAAAATCTGTACCTTCTCCATCTTCTTTTTAATCAACTGAATCTTCTCCGTTGATTCTTGGACAAGCTCAGCCCGACTAGTGAAGTCTCACCTATTTCCACCCAGAATATTGGAGAAAAACAAGGACTCCCATACATTGCATCAAATTGAGCCATGCGTATCGAGGCATGATAACTGTTATTGAATGAGAACTCCACTATGGGTATATTCTACTCCCATGTGCCACCAAAATCCATTACACAAATCCCACAACATTTCTCCCAATGTCTGTATCATCCTTTCATATTATCCATCCATCTTAGGATGATACACCGTACTCAAATTCAACTGAGTTCCTCGGGCTTCCTGTAAGGATCGCCAGAAATGAGATGTGAACCTTAGATATCTTTCTAAAATGATAGAAACTAGTACACTATTCCTCTTTACCACTTCTCTGATATTGATTTTTGAAGGATCATCCACCATTTGAGTTTCACGAATAGGGATAAAATGGGCTGACTTGGTTAGACGATCCACTATATCCCAAATGGCATCGTGTTTCTGGACCTTTCTTTGATGACCTATAACAATATCCAATGCTATATGATCCCATTTACACACAAGTATAGGTAAATATTGTAACATATTGGCTAGTCTCTAATGCCCTGGTTTGACCTGCTGATAAGTTTAGCACCGTGAGATGAACTCGCCCACCTTCCATTTCTTGCCGCTCCACCAAAACTGCACCTTAAACGGCTTATACATCTTCTGTATTCCTGGATGAACATCCCATTTGGAATAATGGTAATAATGAAGGAGTTTTTTCAGAGAAGTTAAAGGCACAACCATCCGATATTGAAACCGCAAAACTGAACTCCCATCCAACTTCGATCCCTCAATGGTCTCCCCCATTGATTTTTGAACTCATTGTAAAACAGTCTACATAAGAATCCTGTTCCTCCTTTGCTATATCCACGAAATCGGGAATAAGTTCAACTGCAATGAAAACCACAAAATCACCTCGGTCTTCACAGTCCACATGCATGTCGTCTATGACCGACATCATCTGCCATTAGTCTAAAACTTCTTTCGCCAACTGAGCATATGACTTTCTGTAGATACTTCCAAGTCGTGTGTTGGTTAATTATTTTCATTCACCCTCAACTACCTTAAACCATAAGCAGCTACATGGTCTCCTTTCATGAGAACACCTCCCAACCTTATTCCCAAAGCATCACAATACACCACATAAAGTTTTATAGATTCAGGCATGATCATGATTGGTGTTGATGTAAGGAGAATTTTCAACTCTTGAAAAGATATCTGACATTCCTCAGTCCATTGAAATGCACTATTGTCCTTTTTAAATGTTTTCATAGAGGAATCTAGCCCTTAAAATTCACGAACAAAGCGTTGGTAATAACCAGCTAGACCAAGAAAACTTCATATTTCAACGACATTATTCGGCGTTTTCCAAGAATGAATAAATTTAATCTTTTCTGGATCCACTGAAACACCTTTCTCATAATCAACATGGCCTAGAAAGCGTACTTCTTGTATCCAAAAATCTCACTTTTATTATTTTGAATACAATTGATGGTCCCTTAATATTTCCAACACTATCGCTATGTGTTGCTCATGCTCAGCCCTTTTTCTTGAATACACCAATATGTCATCCACAAACACCACAACAAAAGAATCCTGATATCACTGAATTTTTCAATTCATTAATTCCATAAAAGAAGTTTGTGAAGTCGTAAGACCAAAAGGCATGATTACATATTCGTAGTGGCTATATCATCATCTGAATGTTGTCTTCAGAATATCCTCCTTCCGAACTCGCAACTAGTGATATCCCTAGTGAAATTCAATCTTGGAGAACCACTGAGCTCACCTCAATTGATCAAACAGGTCATCAATGCATGGATGTGGATATTTATACTTTATTGTATCTTGGATAAACTAATGATAATCGACACACGGAATAATATTTCCATCTGCCTTCTTCACAAACAACAATGGTGATGCCCATTGATAGAGACTTTATCGAATGAAACCCTTATTTTCATGCTCCCCTAACTGCACTTTCAATTCCTATAACTCTGTTGGTGCCATCCTATAAGATAGAAGGGAAAATAGGTCTGGTCTCTGGAAGGAGATCAATTGTAAACTCCACTTCCCTTAGAGTTGGTAAGCCTGTGATGTTTATGGGGAAGTCATATAGATATTGATCCACAAAAGCTGGAAAAATATTTTCCTCGATATATTCCATTGATGCCAAAAACCTATAACTGATATGAGATCGTTCCAACAGTTGGTGGAAAACAATTTTCTGCACCAGCTTTTCACTCTTCTCCCCTCTAATGAAATGTTTAATGACATCCTTCCAATCAAAAATCATCATCCACGCATAGTAGTTGATTTGGGCCTTAAACATCGCCAACCAATCCATTCCCATGATTATTTCATAATCATCCATATGAAGAAATGAGAAATCCCACATCAATTCGATGTCATCAACAAATAAACAAACATGCTCGACATTGGAAGGCAAGATGCTCTCTTTGACCCCGAGGAGTTAGTAGGATCAAAAGAGACGACCTCATTTATATGTGTAAATCAAACATATCAACAATATGAGAAGCAGGAAAAGAATGGGGAGCACCCATATTCAACAATAATGGAATCAACAAGGAAATTAAACGAACCGTACCTTGCACATTGGAGGGTCCTTACTGATCATCTACTAAAACTTGCTCAGCTCCAAGTAGATGCGTGCTTTCCATGCTATGCTCGTTATTTTCCTGTTGACACTTCCCTTTCTGAAGAGTTTCACGAACACCCGACCTAAGAACATTACATAAATAGTGTTGAAGGTGTCCCATCTTATCACAATTATGACATTGTCGAGGTTGTGCCTTACAATCCCGCTTGATGTGGCTCGTAGAGCTACACTGGAAACATCATAGCTTACTCTTGGGTCACAGATGAAGTTTTATCAATCTTGTGGTCTGATTTTGAAGTGTTCTTCCCCCTTGAGAAGAGTTGTATGATACTCTCATGATATTAGTGTTAGAGTTCTCAGCTCCTCTAGTGAAGATAATCGTACTTCCTCCACTTGGATTTTTAGAAGTGATATATAATGTAAACAAGGTATATGGTCGCAGTCCCAGTCCAATGGTTTTAAAATCTTGAGTGATGCTTTAGACCAACTGTTTGTTCACTTGTGGTTCAGCTGCAACCACATTCTCACTGGACTCTTTCGACTAGTTTTTAGGATGCTTACCAGGTACCATTTCCTAAACCAACAACAAACTCCGTCAAAATCACTCTCTAGAAACTGAAGTCTTAGCATTTCAAATTCTATCACATCATCTATCACACCATTGTTTTAAAAATGACCTATTTCCCATGAACAAACAATATTGAAAACTTCCCACATGCCTTTTGAAAATCAACCCATTTTTAAAATACACAAAATATCTTTTCAAAATAATTCATTTGAATATAATTTCGGCATTTTGAAAAAATTAGCACTTATCCCGAAATCATAAATGATTATTCACCAAGAGATATGAAATCCTAGTGGGGTGTCATTCCTGAACAATGCATGTCATTCTCCTCTCATTGGCTGAATCCACGACAATGAGATTTCCAACATTCTAGAAGTGTATCCAAAAAAAATTATGTCCCCAACACCCTAGTAACCTGAAGTTCAGAATAAACGGCTTAGCTACATCCTTTTATTCTATACATTTCATGTTCCGAAAATCCTACTCCTGTATAAGATGACCACCCAAGGAATAGACAAGATGAAATATCAACTCCAAGACCAAGAACATCGATGAACACTTTTTAGGGAAGGATCGAACAAGATGATACCATTTGTAATGACCCTCCAATTCCCTTTGTCTTGAGAGTGCAATGAGTCATTACATGGCCTTATGTGACATCCCCATGGCACCAATGGTTGTAAATAAATGCCGAAGGGTTTCAAATATAAGTGGGGGATGATTTACCCTTTAATAAATAAACCCATAAACCAACCATGACCAAACATTCACTATATGATGCGTGAAAAAATGAAAGTCTAACTAAACAAACTTCATTTATGTCAAACCACATCAGAGTACACAAAAAAAGAAGACCAAACCTAGTGTCAAAGTGCAAAGAAGATAAACAACTCAAGACTCTCAAAGGAAACTAAGACTTTGTACTCCACAAGCTCCAACCTCCACAACATCTCCCAAGCATCACCATGTTCCACTAGAAACAAAATCATCTACCTTTACTTGTGTCCCGGAACACGACATCTGCAAAATCAAACATATGCCAAAGCAGGAGTGATTGTAAAACTCAGTAGGTTTTCCCCAATAACATCCCTACTCACGCCACTAGGATAGATTAGTTAGCAACAATTACATCAAAACAGTTTATATAAAAAAAATCTCAAAAACATTTATAACTAAATATAAACAAGTTTCCAAAACCATTCGTAATCAAAAGCATCCAATAGAAATTGAAACCATTTTCCCAACAATTTATTTTCCGAAAAAATAACAAATCATGCTTTAGAACCATTTCACAAACACCCCGTTTTGGCAACCCAACCATTTCACAATCCCGTGAAATCAACTATGCATGCTTCGTTATGACAGTTCCATACTCATGAGCGGTCTCTCGTCGATCTACCAATTCGTCACAGGGTAATTATTTCATGTGTGCCATTAAACCTTTGGCACCGTGCACAAGGTCATATTTCAACCAAGCCTTGTAGAATTAGTTACCATGTTCCAGTACACCTTTGGCACCGAGAACAAGGTCATATTTCAACATAGCCTCGTATATGCAACATGAACACACACCACACATTCAAAATAATCTTTCCAAAACCATCCTTTCAATAGAACACCTTTTGATGAATACCATTTTCATCAAAACCAAGTGTGTTCAACCAATTAAAACTATTTCAATAAAACCATACCATTAATGAAAACCAAAGAATGAACCAATTTCATCAAGCCATTTCAATACCAAACAATTATAATAAAACACCCCATTTTATTGAAAACCCATCATTCATCAAACCATTTTCCATTCTATAAAATCCATATTTTAAAATCCAAATATTAAATTCAAGAAGCCAAATCACTTTCCACAACAATTTACCAAGATTTCTCAATTTCATCAAAACCATAAATCATCACTAAAGAAGATTTATTCCATGATTTTCACAATCAATACAATTCAAATAACCAATATGATTCTAAGCTACCCAATTCTTACAAGAGGAGTCGAGAGTAAATCCACCTACCTCACCAAAATGGTGAAACCAAGCCACAGATGAAGAACTCTCAAGAACACCAGGTCAAGACTCCAAAAACCCTTCCTTAGATATCTTCTCCGAACAAAACCAAGACCAAATTTTGTCATATTTGGAATCTAAACCCTTAGATCTACCCATAAAATGTGTATATCTATGAAAACGAGTGAAGAGGAGAAGTAGATCTAAGTAGATCTGAGAAAACGATCAAGAATGACCACATACCTTAAGAATCATGCTTCGAATCGCCAAAAGAAGCCTTCAGATTGCCTCCAGAACGCTTGGGAGAAGTCTTACAACCTTGAAGGGAGAGTAATCCCAAGTTAGGGTCGCTTAGGAGGTTTATACAAGGTAATTAAAGGAAAAAATATTTAAGAACACAATTTTAGGAACTATCATTAAGTGACCACATGGTTAGTCCGTACTGTTTGACAAACCGTGCGCCAACCATGCATTAGCTTCTGTCTCATCCATCCTTCATGCATGGCCTCAACGCACGGTTTCCCTTAACAATGTGCTGACTGTGCGCCAACAATGCGCCTTCCCATTTGCTTCCAACTTCACTCCTGTATCTCCCAATTATCCCATACGTCACCCATAATTTTTGAAAATAAGAAAAGCATCATGTAAGGGTTACATACCAGAAAGCGGGGGTACTACAGACCCTATATGATATTGTTGTTTTAAAATTAACAAATAATTTTAATACAGAGATTATACTGTTTCAAGACTATTTAATATCTCTATTTAAATCAATTATGTCATTCAAAAAAACATACCTAAATAATTCAATAACATATATTCATGAATAAATATGTTTACTAGTGTAATTATACATGTATTTCTAGATAATACATAGTCTTGTAATGATTTGTGTAAGACAGACTGATGTTGACACAAAGATGATTGAAACACCGTTTTTGGACACAACGATGTTGGACACATCGATGTTTGACAAACTGATGTTCGACACATCGATGTTCGACACCCCGATATTCGACACATTGATGTTTGAAACTCCGATGTTTGAAAAAACATTGTTCGAAACACCGATGATTGACCAATGTTGACAAACCAATGATTGATAGACCGATGATTGGAAGACCAATATCGACACACCGAGGATGACACACCGATGTTGACAGACAGATGTTCGACACACCATAGTCAACAAACCTAAGATTGACAGACCGAAGATTGATAGACCGTTGTTGACACACTGAAGATTACACACAGAAGTTGACAGACCGATGTTCGACACACCAATGAATAACAGACTGATGATTAATAGAAAGATGTCGACACAACGATGTCGACACACATAATTTGACAGACTAATTTTGGACACATTGAAGTCGACCAACCGAAGATGAAACACTGAATTTGACACACTGAAGATGACACACAGAAGTCGACACATCGAAGATAACATAACAAAGATGACTGACATATGTTGACACACAAAAGATGACATACTGATGTCACCAAACCAAACACAGCTGACCGAAGATGACTCACTGATAGTCGTAAATCACTATTTCGATTTTATTAATTAATATTTATTTCTAATGGTCATATTTAGTCAAATTAATGATTATAACATTATTTATTATTTTTTGTAGGAATATCCATCGACATTATGTGGTACATGAATGTGCATAGGTCTTCAAGCCTAGTACATATTGAGGTATAAAATGACATCAATCAGAGCTTAAAAAACATGATTGAGACCCATAGTTATACATATAAAAATAGAGTATGGAGAAAATGTTGAAATATAGACTGTGCGAACTCAGAATGTTTAAAAAGATAAAGACTCGATTATTGGGCTCACCAAGCATCTACCAACATGAGGTTTAGGAACATCCACACAAATAAGTGTTGAACCTGTTCACAAGAAACTGTCACACTCTTTTTTGAAGACAACATTAAAAATAGAACTCAAATATCATCTGCCCAACATCTGTTGAATCCAGAGCATTACTGCACAACACACATAAAATTATAAACCCTATGCTATTACATAACTCTTTTGGGTTCTTATCATTAATATTTTGATTAGTGTGTATATCTTTTTGAATACCGCACACAATATTTTGAGCTAAATTGTAAGATAAAAAAATATCCTAACTCTTAATCCCTTCTTACACTTGTATCCAACTTGAAATGTGGTAGTGATCCTATGAGATCATTTTATTTTTTCCCCAGGAATAATTGTGGTAGAGGTCATGTGTTACCTATATAGACTGTGTGCTATTGTGAACCCTGATCCAGGGTGTGGATCAAATGATTATTAATAGAAACTACATGGTGGAGGGTGATCACCATGTGGGGAGAGCTATGAAATTGATTGAGACTGTACCTCTTGTTTTATCTGTTGTGTTGTTTATCTTATATTTTTATCTGTTATGTATTTCTAGAATTAATGTAATCTGAACATTGATTGTTAGTTTAGTAAGTGTTTATATATTTTTTTAATAAGTAGGTTTGTTTCAAAATATTTACTAATCTTTAGATTGGGAAAATGGAGAGCTAATCGATCTTCAGAGAACCAAATTGAACCTTCAAGAAATTATTAATTCACTACAAACTGACATTTTGTTTATTTTCATAGGGGTATATTATTTTTTAATGAACCATTTTTAACAAAAGTTGTTACAGATACTCAATTCACCCCCTCTTAAGTCATATAATCCAACCAACGTTGGGTATCATAGGCATTTTGAATGTAACTGTTAGTTTTTCAAATCATGTCAATTGGGATTATAGTTGTGTTTTAAAGATCATCGAATATCTGTTATTTCTAAATTTATATCTCATTGAAATTATTTTACAATCATTATCATGGAAAATATATTAAAAGTGGCTGGTACCCATCATCCACTGTTTTTAAATGGAACTAACTATGCTTAGTAAAGCATTTTAATAAAAATACATCTAGAAAGTATAGGATTCGAAATCTAGACTACTATTGAATGTAAATATTACATTCTTGAATTGGATAGAATAACTTGAGCAAAACATACCAAGACATCATTCAAAAAGAATTGTACTGAAATCGATGCTTTGTACTATTCCCTAGGAGATGAAGAGTTTAACTGCATTTCTACTTGTAAAACTGCACATGAGATTTGGGATACAATATCTATTTCTCATTATGGAAAATCTAATGTTACAAAAATGTTATTGAAAACCTACAGTATCAAGTACGATAACTTTATAATGAATCATGATGAGTCAATTTCTGATATTTATACCAGGTTTAATGAAATTGTGAATACCGTGAATTCATTAGGAAGAGAAGTAACTTCCAAAGAGCATATCACAGAGATTATGCGTTGCCTACCAAAATGTTGGCGTGGGAAATTTGTTTCTATCAGTGAATTGTGAGATATTGATAAAAATCTAGTGAAGTAATTGATTGGAAAATTAATTATGTACAAAGAATAATTGAAGGTAAATCACGAGGATGAAGAATCAAAATGAAAGTATGTAGAATTCTAGGAAAATGCATCCATAAGAAGTGATACAGAGATAATTCAAGATGATGTCGAATACTCAAGTAGTGATGAAGTTGCTTCATACTGTGATGATGAAATGGCCTAGTTGGATAGAAGATTCATGAAATTCTATAGAAAAAAGATGTCCTTCCAAAACCCATTTACAAAGGAAAGTACATTAATTATGGAAATTGTAAAAAAGATTCGAAGAAAAATGATAAATCAAAAGAGGTAATCTGTTATGATTGTAAATGAAAAGGACATGTCACTACTGACTACCCAAATATGAAATACAAGAAAAAATTTGAAAATAAGTATAAAATGTCTATGAAATCAATGAAGGCCACCTGGAGTGCCTTCGAGGACAACTCAGCTCAATCTGGGTCTTTTAAGAATGATAAATATTATATAGCTTATTTGTGTCTCATGACAACCACAACTGAGGTAATCTCAGACTCTCCAGCACATACTTCTTATTATTCTAAATGTGAGTCTTAAAATATGAAAAATGATTATCCATTCAAATATTTAAACATGTTATAGGAAATCTGTAATGAGTAGAAAGATAAATATAAATCATTGAAGAAATATCAAGCTATTACAGTAATTTCTTAATCTAAACATACAATTGAAAATGAAAAAGATTCTCATCTGCTCAAAGATAATAAAGAGTTAAAAATTTCAAATGAACAATTGAATATAGTCTTTGAAATGTTTGGTAAAAATACTCTTACTCTAATGATTGGTAAACAAATAGCTCTATTTTTAAATCTGGGATAGGATATCAACCATTTCAATGATCTTTATACCTACCACATTTTGTACCCGAATCTAGAAAAACAACTACATTTATAAAAAACCATAATTGTACTATAAGTTATAGTTCCAAAAATTCATTTATTTTATTCTATTATTCTGGACTGAAAAGTGTTTATTTTTCAAAAAATATTTATTCCTCATATAGGAAACTGTAACACCCCAGACTTTTATGAGAAATATTTTGTTTTTAAATCATCAAAGGAATATTTCACTACACACAAGACTAGATTGGATTGCTTTACACGCAATCATGGCCTTCCTTGATAGCTTGCGTCGTATGCAAAACTGAGTTTCACTAAACAACGATATGCTATTAAAATATTATTAAAACTAGCTGTTGTGAATAGTAATAACCACTTTTTAAAATTTTATAAATTTTATTTTTCAAAATGGAAATCATTTTTGGATTTGGAATATTGAAATTATCCTAGGGTGAAATTTTGGTATTTTTCTGAAAACATTCAATTTTTGATGAATAGTGAAACCACTAAGTGGTAGTTAAAAAAACTGAATTTTTCATAAAACGTAATTTTACCGCTTCTGTGAGTGGAATTTCGAAAATATGAGAGAGAAAGTTGATGTCAATAAGAAAAATGTCATTCAATGAGATGAAAATAATTTTTTGTTGAATGGTAACTTTTTACTTTTATTTACAACGGTTAAAAGTAAATAGGGTAATTAAGGGTAAAAATGATAATATTATTACACTAACACATGACCCAATTCTATTGGATAAGTGTAATTCAACCAAAAACATCCTTAGGAATAAAATATGACCATTTAGGCCCGCTTGGATTAGATTAGGACATTTATTATCAATTTACTTAAAGAAGGGTTAAAATAGTTAAAATCAAAGTTAAATAAGTAAATCATTTTTAATATGGGGTTATACATAAGATAAATTCGACTATAAATATCCATTATAAATATAAAAATATTTCCAATATAATGGTATTTTATTTATAATTTTTAGACATTAAATAATTTAATTTATTTATGACACACCGATGATGCAGTAATTATCTTATTAATGAAATGTTGACATAATTGATGTTATAAATACCCAAATAAATGTAATTTGAGACTTTTTATGAATTACACTAATTTTATTGGTTAATATGACATGTTAGTATTGATTTATTTAACTTTGATCGAACTAATAATTCTTTTATAATTTTAACAAAAATCAATTACTAAATAGTGTCAAAATTGACATAAAATAGTTTTTAAAACAAATATTATATTATTAATTGGTATTTTATTCCTAAAATTCTATGGTTCGTCCAAATGACTTATATAAGGTTATATATATTAATAATAAACAACTTGGGGTTCGTTTGGATTGTTATAGTAAGTTTATAAAACTTATAGTGTAAGAACACAAGAAGACACAGTAAAAGTAAAATTATTTAACTTAATGTTAAATCTAAATGATAAGGTTAAAATATGAACCTAAAATTGTCTAAATTCTATTGGATGAGAATATTTCGACCCATAATCACCTAATATTCTAAATAAATCAATTTGGAGCTATTTAAAACCTAATTTGGCTTTATAATAAAATAATATTTTTAGTTATTCCAAAGGTGCCCCTCTCCTCCCTTATAAAAGGGCACCTCATCCCTCTCCTCCTCACACTAATTTGAGCCTTCAAGCTCAGCTAACCCCTGATTATTTCTCCTCTCGACTTCCCTAGAGACATCCTAGTGGTCCTAGACTTCTAAAATGACAAATTTTAGTGCCCTAAAAGTAGGTCTCAAAAAAGCGCTTCAAAGAAGAGGTAATGCCCGTTAATGATTCTTTCATCGTTATTTCTTCTTCCACTTATTCTTCTTTAGTTGTATCATCATGAAGTAATAACATCAGTATCACTCATATACTGATATGTTATTATAAGTATGAAACTACCCTATTTCACCACTTATACATCCTAAGGTAAATGAAATCACCGCGCATGTGTACGTACGAAATACCGTCTACACGCCGTGGTGTAATATATTTTCCACCACCACCTTACTTGTATGGGTATAATGGTGTAAAGAATGAATATATATGATTATTGTAAATTTATATTGATTCTTAAATAGTATACATACACTCCAATACAATTCCATGATCATGGGAACAATATCATCGCTCGTGCGTACGTACGGAATACCGTCTCCACGATGTGATGAGACTCGTTCTACATGATCTTCATTGAATAATGATTATATAAATGAATTGAATGAATTAATATGATATATATTACACTAATAACATTCTGGAAATGAGGTATCTATAACCTAAAAATAATAAATAGAATTTATTTGACAAAAAACGCATAAGAACAAAAAGTAATAAACACCCGAATAACAAGTAGCAATGAAATATTACTAATAATAAGCTAATAATATGACAATATATGATATAATAATAATGAGAATGATTCTGGAATAAGTCAATGACATTATTTAAATCATTATACAAGAGGATCGGACACATACGAAGAAAATCGGACCTAAGGTAAGGGAAATATCACAATCTCATTTTTATCCGAGATTGTTTATACATTGGAATTTATTGGGGTGCATTTTATCATCCACATCTATTTTTCCTCAATATGTAATAATTATATCCTTCTACAATAGTATATATCCATTTTTACCCTTCGGTGAGTTTTTAGTAAAAGATATGAAAGGAATCTCTTGTCGTTTTTCGTACAAGGTACTTTTTTACTTTTCCGACAATAGTACGAGAAGAATGTTTTTTTAACTTATACGACACGAATGGATTTTTAAAACATTATTTCCAAGAAGTATAACTTACAAGTTTTCATGTTTAATTTTTATCAACTTCTTTTAGTTTAAAATTGTATGACATGTTAAGAAAGTAAAAATGTTTTTGAATTAGAAATGATATTTTCCTCAAGGATGGAGTTCAAGTGTTTTATCAAAATTATTTTCCATCTAAGATAATATAGGGTTCTGTTTATATCCCTATTATTACATTGATTTGATTATGTTGTGATGGAATTATTTATTTGAATTATTTTATCTTATATGAATTTTTTTATGATGTCACGTTGTTTAAGAATCCCATTTTTATTATATGAGTTATGCAATTATGTATGATTTATGATTTTGTGGCACACATAATATTTGTATCATTATGAGATGTGTGGAACCTATATCTCCATCCAATGCATTGGGAAAAGATTTTATATATCATGAGATAGACATGGATAGAACGGCAGGTTATACCGGTTCAGTGAAATAGAACTGAAACGAGGAGTGAACTCGGTTCATAAATGGACTTTGTCCACTAAGATAGTCTTGACAACGAGTCTTGACTAATAAGAAATGATTCGATATGATTATGTGTGTATTACATAAAGTTTCATGTTTTATTTTATGAGTATTGGGATTACATTTCACTATTATGATTTATCCCATGTTATGAAATTATGATCTCTTTTGCATTTTAAGATTTCCAAAAGTTATGTTCTTTTGAATATGATGTGATTGATATTTCTTTTGTTTACCCTTATTGAGAATTTGAGCTCACCCTTTTGTATGTTTTATTTCCCCAGGTCAGGAAAAGGTTATTAAGTAAGATATGCCAATAGGGACTATAGATATGATGAAATAAATGGGAGACAGTGTAGACGCTTTATGAACCAGTTGTTTATGTTTCCCAGTTTCTAAAGACACTATAACTGTACGGTCCTTTCCTGGTTTTGTTATATGTTGTAATAAGTGTGCTTCAATTTTGATGTAATAACAATGTATGTAATGTATGGGTCGTTATAGTTGGTATCAGAGAAAAGGTATAGTCAACCTTTGGAAACTAGGATGTGAAAGCCTTAGTAAGAACCCTGAGGATAATTCTAAGCATAGAACACAATCATAGTGTTTTAGAAATGACCATGAATAACCTATGATAAGACCTTAAGTGTGAAATTTTATTCTTGATTAAGTGGTTTTCCTATTATAAATAGTGTTGCTCACACTATTCTTCTCGGTTTTAGTCAATGGCTGGAACCCGAAGGAACCGTGTTAATGTGGAATGCGACGGGCAATGTAATGATTGTCCCCCTCAGCAACCAAAAGTTATGGGAGATGGAATGAAAAATCATGTAGCCATGATCACACAACTTTCTCAAGCTATGAATCATGCATGACTTCCAAACGAGCGAAGGAAGGAGCAACATTCTGTTGAATCCTTCATGAGGCAGCGTCCACCTTCATTCAGCGGGTCTACTAATCCATTAATTGCTGAACAATGGATTAGTACTGCTGAAAAGATATTTTCAGTTCTTCAATGTTCTGAACATGATAAAGTCAGTCTAGAAGTGTATCGTTTGGAAGGAGATGCTGATCAATGGTGGAATCTTATCAAGTATACGAGGCAAAGAGATGAAATTGAGTCCATGGAATGAGACGAGTTCAAGAACTTATTTTTCAATAAGTACTTCCCACGTATTTTCCGAACAAAGATGGAGAAAGAGTTTCTTGAACTGAAGCAAAAGGATGATGAATCTGTTGGTACCTATGAAGCAAATTTTACACACTACAAGAAAACCGCCGTTTAGCGGTGGTTTTTTCACGGCGGTTCTTAAAACCGCCGCGAAATGCGTTTCAGGCCGGCATTTCACGGCAGTTTTAAAAACCGCCGTGAAAAAACCGCCGCTAAACAGCAAAAAAAATATTTTTTTAAAATTATTTTAAATTTTTTTTTAATTTTAGTCGATGATTAGTGGTGGTTTTTTTAAAAAACCGCCACGAAATGAAATGAAAAAAATAAAAACACACCAGAAACCCTGAAATCACTAAAATGACTATAACTTTTGATCCGGGCATCCGTTGAAGCGCCACGACTAGTCAAATTGAAGCTCATGAAGAGATCTAGAGGCACATATAATCAAAACTGTGAGACCGTCTAAGGTGTAGAAGATATTATAGTTATAAGAAAGTTGAAAAAAGTTCTCCAACTTCAAACGGCCATAACTTCCGCTCCGAGTGTCCGTTTGGGCTCTACCACATATCAAATCAAAGCTAGCGAAGAGAGCTACGCACCGAATTAACACAAGCTAGCTTCTGCCATGTTCTTTGACCCCAAAAATCCCTCCGAAGGCCTCCAAAACCCAGTTTCCGTCACCGGTGACCCGTCGAACTTGTCTTCAAATGGACCTAACTTTCGATCCGCATGTCAGTTCGGCCTCCTACACCTTCCAGATCATATCTCATTCCATGAGCTTCAGTTTGACTGGTCGTGGCGCCCACATGAACTCCTAGATCATATGTTATGACCTTTTTAGTGGGTATCAGGTTTGTTATGTTTTTCCATGCCTCGTTTCTAGCACCTGTTCCCTGTCATCTTTTTTTTAAATGGTCATAACATCCGATCCTCCTGTCCATTCGGACACTTTCGCATTTCAGGTTGAAGATTGTTTCAGGATCTTTGATTTGACAGGTCGCGCATCTATAACAGACTCTCGGATCATAAGTTATCTCCGTTAATGTGAGTCCAATGTTTTTGTCTCTTTATGACCGTTTTGACGGGTTTTAACGGTAGCTCCATTTATTACTATTTATTTGGGTTTCCATGACTTGTTATCATTATCAATGGTTTTTTGTGGGTTATTATGATGATTATGTTGAATTATTAAGAAGTTTTCCAGAGTTGTCACGAGCTTTCATGCGTTCTCATTCTTTCTAATGCCTCATTCTTCATATGCTTCTCCATCTTTTTTCATGCGTTTTCATGATTTTTCATCCCTAATCAGGTCTTTTCATACTTTTTCATGTGTTTCCTTTATTATTTATTATTTATTATTTATAATATACTTTAATTTATTTATTATCTATTATTTGTAACTGGTTATTTATTATTTATTATTTATTTTTTATTTTTTTTCTTTATTCTTTATATTTATTAATTATTTATGTTTAATTATTAATTATTAATTATTAATTATTATTTATATTTATTTATTATTTATTATTTATTATATATTATATATTATATATTATTTATTTTTTAAATTTATTTATTATTTCTTATTTCTTATTTCTTATTTATTATTTATTATTTATTATTTATTTATTATTTATTATTTGTTATTTATTATTTATTATTTATTATTTATTATTTATATATATTTACTATTTATATATATTTATTATTTATTATTTATATATAATTATTATTTATTATTTATTATTTATTATTTATTATTTATTATTTATATTTATTTATTATTTATTATTTATTAGTTATTATTTGTTATTTTATAATAAAAAAATATTTTTAGATATTCCAAAGGTGCCCCTCTCCTCCCTTATAAAGGGCACCTCCTCCCTCTGCTCCTCACACCAATTTGAGCCTTCAAGCTCGGCCAACCCCTACCACATTATCCTCTACACTTCCATAGAGTCATCCTAGAGGTCCTGGTCTTATTCAAAGACCAATTTTAGTGCCCTAAATGGAGGTCTCAATGAAGCGCTTCAAAGAAGAGGTAATGCCCGTTACTGATTCTTTCATCTTTATTTCTTCATCCACTTATTATTCTTTAGGTGTTTCATCATGAAGTAATAACATCAGTATCACTCATATACCGATATGATATTAAAATTATGAAACAACCCTATTCACCACTTATCCATCCTACGGAAAATGAAATCACCGCACGTGCGTGCGTTAGGAATACCGTCTCTACGTCGTGGTGTAATCTATTTTCCACCACCACCTTACTTGGATGGGTATAATGGTGTAATGAATGAATATATATGATTATTGTAAATTTATATTGATTCTAAAATAGTATACACACAATCCAATACAATTCCACGATCCTGGGAACGATATCATCGCTTGTGCGTACGTACAGAATACCGGCTCCACGATGTGATGCAACTCGTTCTACATGATCATCATTGCATAATGATTATATAAATTAATTTAATTAATGAATATTATATATATTACACTAATACCATTTTGGAAATGAGGTATCTATAACCTAAAAATATGAATATGAATTTATTCGACAAAACACGCATAAGAATAAGAAGTAATAAACACCCGAATAACAAGTAGCAATGAAATATTACTAATAATAAGCTAATAATATGACCATATATGATATCATAACAATTATTATGATTCTGGAATAAGTCAATGACATTATTTAAATCATTATACAGGATTTTCAGACACTTACGAAGCAAATCGGACCTTAGGTAAGGGAAATATAACAATCTCATTTTTATCCGAGATTGTTTATACTTTGGAATTTACCGGGGTGAATTTTATCATCCACATCCTTGTTTCCTCAATATGTAATATTTATACCCTAATAAAATTGTTTATATCCAATTTTATCCTTCGGTGAGTTTTTATTAAATGATATGAAATGTATCTTTTGTCGTTTTTTGTATGAGGTACTTTTTTACTTTTCCGACAAAAGTACGAGATGAATAATTTTTTAACTTATACGACATGAATGGATTTTTAAAGCATTATTTCCAAGAAGATTCACTTACAAGTTTTCATGTTTATTTTTAATCAACTTCATTTAGTTTAAAATTTTATGACATGTTAAGAAAGGAAAAATGTTTTTGAAGTAGAAAGGATATTTTCCTCAAGAATGGAGTTCAAGTGTTTTATAAAAATTATTTTCCATCTAAGATAATATAGGGTTCTATTTCTATCCCTATTTTTACATTGATTTGATTATGCTATGATGGAATTATTTTTATGATTTCTTTTATCTTATATGAATTTTTTTATGATGACATGTTGTTTAAGAATCCCATTTTTATTGCATGAGTTATGCAATGATGTATGATTTATGATTTTGTGGCACACATAAGAATGGTATCATTATTAGATGGGTGGAACCTATATCTCCCTCCAATTAATTGGGTAAATATTTTATATCTCTTGAGATAGACATGGCTGGAACAGTAGGTTATACCGGTTCAGTGAAACAAGACTGAAACTGGGAGTGAACTCGGTTCAGAAAAGGACTTTGTCGACTAAGATAGTCTTGGAAATGAGTCTTGACTAATAAAAAATGATTTTCTATGATTATGTGTGTATTCCAAAAAGTTTAATGTTTTATGTAATGAGTATTGGGATTACATTTCACTACTATTATTTATCCCATTTTTTGAAATTATGATCTCTTTTGCAGGTTAAGATTTCCAAAAGTTATGTTCTTATGAATATAATGTGATTGTTATTTCTTTTGTTTACCTTTACTGAGCATTTGAGCTCACCCTTTTGTATGTTTTCTTTCCTCAGGTCCGGAATAAGGTTATTATGTAAGATATTCCAAAAGGGACTATAGATATGATGAAATAAATGGGAGATAGTGTAGACGCTTTATGAACCAGTTCTTTATGTTTCCCAGTTTCTAAAGACACTATACCTATACGGTCCTTTCCTGGTTTTGTTATATGTTGTAATAATTTTTCTTCAATTTTTAAGTAATAACAATTAATGTAAAGTATGGGTCGTTATAGAAACCCTTAAAAAAATATCAGTTTCCTAATTTTTATATCTCTAATGTATTTGGAACCAGAAAAATATGAGTACAAAATTCCTTTCTTGGTTAAATTGATTTGTAGTTAAACTGCCTGAAGAGTTCCTATAAAAAGTAGTTCTACATGGACATTGGGTGTTTAAAAAATATGATATGGTATTTTTCAAACTATAAAAGGATGATCATGATTGATGGAGGACATGTCACATTTGGTGACATTGGTAAAGGAAAAATCATAGGCCCATGCGAGATTCGTTTCCCTAACTCTATTCTAATTTATAAAGTACTGTATGTTTATGGATTAAAGTATAACCTACACAACATGTCTCAACTTTGTGATGATGGATTTAATTTTATATTCTAAAATTATTCATGAAAATTTTTTATGCCAATAATAATTTAGTATTTAGTGATTTTAAAAATGATAATTTATATGCTATAAATATATACACACTAGCCTCACAGAATGTCTCTTGTATAATTTTCTTTCACAAAGAGTTTTTGATCTTTCGTAGAAGACTAGGAAATTGCAATATAAGCTCTCTTGGGAAGTTACCTAGAAATTTATTTGTTAGAGACTTACCCAAATTTGAGTTTCCAAACAACAAAGTATGTAATCCTTTTCAAAAATTTAAGCAACATATAATCTCTTTCAAACCAATGAAATACGAATCTACTTCTTAACCACATGAGTTGGTACACATGGACTTGTTTGGACCATCTAGAGATTCAATTATCAATTGAAATCTATATTTTTATGTTATTGTAGATGATTTCTATAGGTATACCATGACTTTTTTCTTGCTCATAAAAGTGAATCTTGTTCACACATTATCAAGTATTCTAGGATGGTAGAAAATCACAGTGGATTTATGACTAAATCCATAAGAATTGATCATGGTTGCGAGTTATAGAATCAATATTATAAATATTTTTACATAATGAATATCTATAATCATAAATTCTCCACAACGAGGACACCTCAACATAATGGTGTGGTAGAAAGAAAAAATATAACTTTACTAGAAATGTCTCGGACTAGAGATAATGTATATGATTAACCCAATAGTTTTTGTGTAGAAGCTGTTAATATAGCTTCCTACATAATAAATAGAGTCTTAATTAGAACAATTCATAAGAAAAATCCTTACAAGATTTGGAATAATAGGAATCCCAATGTAGGATATTTTTAATGTGTTTGGATGTAAAGCCTGTATTTGGAACACTAAAGAATATATTGATAAATTTACCTCCAAAAGTAACGAAGGATTATTTCATGGATATTCTCCATAAAAAAACATGTACTGTCTTTAATAAAAAAACCAAATTTTTGGAGGAATATGTACACATTATGAATCATGTAGCAGATCCACATGTTCCCAATACATTACTAGAAAATTTTAAAGAGGATATGTCAAATCTTGACATTAATGAAATAACCACAAATCATAATATGATTGAATCTTTGAAAAAATAATGCTCTATAAATTCTCCGCATCCTTGCCGTAGTGAACTAGATCAACCTATCCAACATCAAATTTCAAGTCATACTCTCTCTAGATCTACTATAACCCTTAAGAATCCTCACATGGATGTTGTTGTTGGATTTTTAGTTATAGGAACACAAACAACAACATCCCTGAAAAACCAGGTTGAACCTCAAGCTTTTTTGTCACAACATGGACCTAAAAATATCTATGATGAAATCAATGATAAATTTTGGTTATTGGACCTGCAAGAATAATATAATCAGTTTGAATTAAATAATGTTTGTAAATGTGTAGACAGACCCAAGGATACATTGACCATAGGAACCAAATGTGTGTTTATAAATAAGGTATATGAAGTTTGAAATATAGTTATAAATAATTCTAGATTAGTTTCACAAGGTTATAATCAAGAAGAGGTAATTGATTATAAATAGTCTTTTTCACAAGTATCTAGACATGAGGAAACTAGGATCTTACTTTTCGATGCAACACACTTGGATTCTAAACATTATCCAATGGATGTCAAAAGTGCATTCCTTAATGGTTATATAATTGATGATGTTTTTGTTGAACAACCTTATGTTTTCAAAAAAATCATTTTCCAAATCATGTGTTCAAATTATCCAAAGATTTTTATTGTTTGAAACAAGATCCAAGGGCTTGGTATGAAAGGTTTTGTAATTTTATGATTTTTAACGGTTTTAAAAATGGACATGAAGAACCTGATTTATTAAAAAAAACTTCCAATATATTATTAATATCCCAAATATATGTACATTATATTATAATTGTATCTTCTAAAAATTTAGTACGTAATGATTTTTCAAACATAATGCAATGTGATTTTGAAATGAGTTTAATGGCAGAACATAAATATTTTCTTGGATTTATAATATTTAAAAATAACGAATGTATTATCATAAATCCATGTTATTACACATAAGATAATCGAAAAAAGATATGGATTTGATATCATTAAGAGTATATAAACTTCTATGTGTTCTACATGTAAGATATATCATGATGAAAATGGAAAATTAGTTGATCAAACTACATACAGTTGAATGATAGGGGCTTTTTGTACTTAACAGTTAGTAATAAAGATATTATGTTCAGTTTTTGATTGTGAGTAAAATCTCAAGAAAACCCAATAGATTCACACAAAAATCGTGTTAAAATAATATTCAAATACATCAAGTATAAAACTAAATTAGGACTGTTCTATCCAAAATAAAAACCTTTTTATTTAGTTATCTATTCAGATGCTGATGTTGGGGGATGTAAGTTATATAGAAAGGGTACCTCTAGAACATGACACCTTTTGGGAAAGTCACTAATATCATGGTGTATTAAGAATAAAAATTAGGATGCATTATAAACTGCTAATGTCGAATATAATGCTTCTGGTAGTTGTTGTGCACAAATCTAGTTGGAGAAACATAACATTTTAGACTATGGATTTCAATTCAGACATATCCCCATAAACTGTGACAACGAAAGAGCTATTAACATTTCTAAAAATAAAATTTCTCATTCTAGAACAAAACATATTGATGTAGGACATCACTTTATGATAGATCATTATAAAAAAGTTGATATATGCCTTGAGTTTATTAGTTCTAAACAACTGCTTATTTATATATTCACTAAATCCTTAAATACAGAGAGAATAAATTACATTTTTCATCAACTAGGAATGATAAACCCATATACGATTTCTAAAAGTGATCTCATTGAAACCAATCCTTAAAACCGATCTTGTCAAACCATTCCTTGAAAACAATCTTGTCAAACTGATTCTTCTAATCGATCTATTCAAACCAATACTTGATAATGATCTTTTCAAACAAATCTTATTAAAATTTATCTTCTTGAAACCAATCTTATTGAAACCAATCTTCTTGAAACCGATATTCTTGAAATCGATTATCATGAAACCGATCTTCTTGGAACCGATTTTCTTGAAAATGATCTACATCAAACCCATATTCTCTGAAACCAATATTCTTGAAACTCATATTCTAGAATCTAATATTCTTGAAACCAATATTTCTGAAACCAATATTCTTGAATATAATATTGTTGAAACGGATCTTCTTGGAACTGATGTCATGAAACTGATTTCTTGAAACCAATCATCTTGAAACTGATCCCTTGAAACTTATCTTCTTGAAATTGATCATCATGAAAATGATCTTGTTGAAACCTATCGTTTGGAAATCGATCTTCTTTAAATAAACCTCATGAATCCAATATCATGAAAATGGTTTTCTTGAAAACGTTCTTATGAAACCAATCCATGAAACTGATTCATTAATATCTATGTATTTAAGGATTGTTTTATAATTTAGTCTGTCATGAATTGAAACCATGAGGTTTTGTAATCATTATTTTTTTGCAATTAAAATTTTATGATTTATGATTTAAAATCCCTAAATGATATATATACTTCAATCCATCCTGATCATTAGGTTTTTCCTCTACCAAAAAACCTTCAACCATTTGTCACACTCCCTATTGAATCTTGACCTCTCAACATTTTTTGAATATGAATCCATGTCATGGTGAGGACCAAGTGGGCAATGAAAGAACCTAGAAAATCACTTTTTTATAAGCATCAGAAATGTTGAGTCTAGTTGGACTGTGAAACCATGCTTTGAAAGATGAATGATTACATCTGGAAAAGATGTATATGCTGAGTGGCTTCTGTCAAGAAAATATATTTTATTGAAACTACTAGAATCCCAAGGATGGCTCACATGGTTCACCAACAATGAAATAACCTATTATACCTAGAATGTGAATGATTTCTATCAACATTTGAGGATATCATAGGTTGATATTGAGGCAGAAAAGATATTGTCTATGGTAAAGGGAAAGGAGATATATTTTTCATCTATGGAATTGGATGAATGCTTAGAAAATCCTTTTGAAGGTGTCTATGCTGACTTTCGTGGAAATATTCCACATTCCTATAATTTTTACTCTATTGAAGATGATCTGAAAGATTGAAAAATGGAGAATCTAGGAGGACTATTTCAAAAGAATTCTAAGGTGATATAAGACTACTTTTTATGTTCATACCACATAAATTCTATCCAAGAAGGGAGGTTTCTCTGTTGTGAAGTATCAGGATATTTTCTTGATCTTTTTGTTGAAACATGGGATAAAAGTGAACTTGTGTAGGTATCTCATGGTGCATATCTATAATTTGATTAATCCATCCAAGAATCAACCTTCCTGTACTATCTAAGGATTATTTCTACCATGTTGAAAAGAATAGGTTGTTTGGATATTGAAGATGATGTGATAAGTGCCTATAGTGGTTTTTGTCCCAAAAAATGCATTTGAAGGAGGATGAAAATCTTATGGAACCCCAGGAAGAGATGTTGGATAGGAGATGAGGAATGGATTTATATGGATTTCAATCTAGCTGACCACCCTTCTAGACCAAAGGACCAAGTTAATCCAGGTCTCAAACTAAGAGAGCTTCTAGATTATTCGGATGAGGAAGTGGAGCCTAATGTTCCCAAGGAAGAAGGTTATTATTTTGATTAAAGGAGTGATCCTTATATTGCTAAAACTCCCAATGATATTTCTTATGGACCCACTAGTCAACCTCATGACATTCCCTCAAGAGAATATTTATTAAGTGATGAGGATTAGGATGAAACTGACGTTACTATAATAGAAGTCTATGTTATTAAATATGAAGAGGATTTAGAATAAGATGATGATGATGGTGATAATAAAGGAAATGAAGAGCATGAGAGTGACAATCTAAAAATGGGACAAAAATTGGTTCACATGTCCAGTGAGGAATCTGTACATGGAGCTGGTGAGGGTGTTGTGCATGTTGAACAACATATTGTTTTTCAATGAGATTATTAACATGAGGATAGATCACCCATTCCTAAAGCTGAAAATCGAGAGATAATTAATGAATTTAATGATCTTATGGATACTGGACAATAGGAAGCTGATGTGGTTCTAGTGCCTCAAATTGAGGAAGTGCTTAGTGAAGCTGAACTATTTAGAGAACAAGGAGAACCTGATGTTCTGTTGGTTCCTATTCCCAATCAAGTTTTTATGGCCTGAGACCAGAATGATGATGTTGATGTTGATGATGTTGTTACTGATCCATATGAATGAAACATCAGAATTGATACTATTGAGCAAAGAGACTATATCTGTACTAGATAATGGAATAATGATCCATGATAAATTCTTCTTGGTTTAGTGTATGACTTAGATGAGTAGTGGGTACCTCTTCCTTATACTCCACGTGTCCAGGATGAACTAGAACATAATTCACCTATTCCACCAACTGCACCTCCACCACTAGAACCTGCTGCTCATTCAGTTCCAAGTGACTACGTAACTATGGCTTATTTGGATAAATTCAAAAATGATATATGTGACTCTTTGATAGCCTCACTAGGATAATGAAGTCCAACCCCCACCTCTATAGGTTTCTAAAACACTGATGAAGAAAATAATGAAATAAATTTGATCGAGGAGATTCATCTAAATCTCATTACCTCATCAGAAACCATTATTATACACAATACCTTACTGAGAGACGAAGTAATAAATATGGTAAATGAGTTAAATTAATTAAACTATGACATCAATATATCCTTTAGTGGTGCTTTGGAAGTTATTAGGAACTTTGTAACACATCTTCCCAGTGTGGACCTAAATAAGTTAAACGAGAGCTTTGGAAAATTTTGACTAGCCCATCCAGTTCGACGAGTTGTAAAAGTGATGTTGCTTATTTGGATACTCTCAAGGATATAATGGGAAAGGTACTTTAAAAACATCAGAGTATTGTTAACAATGAAAACCGTGATAATGTATATCAAAATACATATCATGCATACAATATGGCCAGGCAATGCAAAAATTAATCCTCTAAATCTCAAAATGGAATTTTAGAAAAGGTGGATAAGTATTTAAATAATTTTTATACCAAGAATGATCATATCAATAATTACATGTTTCATGCAGAAAATCATATAATTCCTCCTTTCATAGATGCATTCAAGATGAAATTCCTCAATTTATGGAGTTCACCCCATTGTTGGGTAAATTTATATAAAATAAGAATGAATTAGAGGAGGTGATTCAATATGTTTGTTAAATCATTAATGATTTCATCAATCACATTAAGCCTTATCTGCATGTATAGGCCGAGGCTATTGTGGTCCCTCCAGCTACTTCAATTTGTACAACCTCTCATCCTCCTTCTCCAATGACTGTCTCTTATGATCTTTCCCAAATTCAATTGATCATAACATAGTAATCTCTATGTCGAGTATTGTCAGAAAGGTTTCCTACCCTTGAATTTAATTTTTCTACAGGTGTTTCCCTACCATGTGTTATTTTTAGACCAGGTCATTCCTCTGGCTCTACCAAACCATCTCCTTCTCCTTCAGATCCTTCAGAAAATGGGAAAAACCCTCAACAACCAAACCCTTTGTGATGTAATATTTCTTTTTTATAGGTATTTGGACTTTTGGTTTGTATTGTACATTTATTCTTATTAATAGAAATCATTATGGTGTCTTTTTTTATGTTATTTCTCCGTTATCCATTTCTTTTTTCTAATTCCAAGTGCGGACGAAAATTAGGCATACATACATTCATTTTTAAGTTGTATATTTTTTGGATTGGGACACATCGAATGTACAAACTTTTATACCTTTATTGAGGGCGATCTTTTTATTAAATGTTCACAAAAGGAAAAACATTAGTTATATTTGATAATTACATTTAGTGCAGTATATTATTTCAAGCTATCTTTATTCTATATATTTTTTCATGTATGCCATAATTTTTTATTATCAAAAAGTGCAAGATTGTTATACTCTCTATGATAATGTAGTTTTAATAATTACAAATAATGACAAAATACAGATTATACTCTTTCATTCTATTTTAATATATCTAAGTAAATCAATTATGTCATACAAAAAAAAAATATACATAAATCAGCCAATAAACTATATTCATGAATAAATATATTTACTTGTTTATTTATACATGTTTTTTTGGATAACACGTAGTCTTGTAATCATTTTTGTAAGATTGACCGAAGTCGACACACTGATGTCCGCCAGATAGATGTATGACAAACCAATGTTCTGATGCACCGATGTTCGACACACCAATGTTCGAGACAATGATGTTCGACCCACCGATGTTGGACACACCGATGATGGTAACACCAATGTTAGACACACCGAAGTCGACACACTGAAGATTGACATATCGAATATTGATAGACCGATGTCGACATCATGAAGTGGACACACCGATGTCGACAAACCGATGTTCGACACACCGAAGTCTGATGGACTAATGATTGATTGACTGAAGTCGACACACCAAATTCGACACCCCAATGTTGATAGACTCATGTTCAAGACACCATATATTGACATACTGAAGATGTACACACTTAATTTGACACACCAATGTCGACACATTGAAGTTGGAAGACCGATGTTCTAAACACCAAATTAGAGACACCGAAGAAGACACACCAAAGTTGACACGCTGATGGTGAAAAACCAAATACGACACACCAAAGATGTCACACAGAAGTCGACACACCAATGATGACAGAATGAATTCAACACAACGAAGGTGGCAGACCGATGTCACCATACCAAAGACAATAGACTGAATATTGCTCACTAATAGTCATAAATAACTATTTTTATTTTATTAATTGAAATTTTTTTTCTAATGGTCATATTTAGGAAAATTATTGTTTATGAAAGTAATTAATGATGACTGTAGGAATATCCATTGACAGTATGAAGTACATTGATGTGAAGAGATAATAATGACTAGTGTATCATGAAGTATAAAAGGACATCAATCAGGGCTCAAAAAACATTATATAGAAACAATGTTATACAGAAACACTTATATCTTAGAGAAAAATCTGAAATATTAACTTTTAAAACATAGAATATTGAAAAATAGAAAAACTAGAAGCTTGGGATCACCTAGAAACTACAAATTGGAGCTTGCCGAAAATCCTCACAATGATGAGATGAATCCTTTCGCATGAAATTATGACACTCTATTCTGAATAATACCTTAAAAATAGGTCTTGAATATCATTTCCACAACATCTTTTGTCCTAGATTATTAATTCACAACACACATAGATTTCTAAACACTATTCTTTTTCATAATTACGTTGTATTCTTATCATTACAATTTTGTGCAGTGTGTATATCTGTTTGAAAATCAAAAACTGTTGCAAGGGCTAAACGAGAGGATAACAAAATATATGCACTCTCAATCCCTTCTTACAATTATATCCCACAGAGAACTGTGGAATAGATCCTTTGAGATACGTTTTTTTATTTTTCCCCACAAATAACTGTGGTAGAGTTCAAGTGTAACCTATACAACCTATGTGCCCCTGTGATCCCTGATCCAACATGTGGAAGAGAATTTTATTAATATAAATAGCATGGGGGTTGGTGATCACCATGTGGAGAGGACTATGTCTCTACTTGAGAATAAACCTCTTGATGTATATTCAATGCCGTTTATCATTTATTTTTATCTGTTTTGTATTTCTGGAATAATGAAAATATGAACATTGATAGTTAGTTTAGCAAGTGATTATATATATTTTGAATCATTTGGATTGTTTCAAATTCTATTCAAATCTGAAAATTGGAAAATACGATAACTAATCAATCTCCAGATAAACAAATATAACCTTCAAGTCTTTTATATATTCAATATAAAACTAACCCGATGATTATTTTCATAGGAGGATATTATTTTGAAAAGAACAATTTTTAATAGAAATTTTTATAGACAGTCAATTGACCTTCTAATAGGTCATTTACTATGACCAATCGATTTCAGAAAAATTATCATGGATAAATATTTACACAAACATCCAACAAAAAAATAATGAATATTATCCTTTTAAATCACATTATATTTAAGATATTTTGAACAGTAATTTTTTTAGAGTTCTCATCATGAATCTAATGTTATTGGATCATGATCCAATTTTTCTTGTTCCTATTAATGATCAAAATTCAAAGAGTCACATGTGAATAATCAATTAATATAAAAAGGTATTACAATATCATTTCAAGTCAATCATCGTTTAGAAATAAATTACCCAAGATTGAGATTCAATATTCATCTTCATTTTCATAACATAAAATATTTGTTCTTATTCATTTTATAAATATTGAATTAATAAATAGGAAATAATAAATTCACTTATTTCCATGTTCTAAAATCTCTTCTAATAAAATTTCATCAATATCATCCCCTAAAAAAAATTCAAATTTACAATTCATTTGGAATTGTGTTATCCCCAAAATCACTATAAGGAAAAAATAAAATTCCAAATCACATAAAAATTTTATTCCATAATACAATTGAATTGAATTTAAAATTAATAAAGAAAATATTGAATATAATATTATGAAAAGTCTCAAATGGAACCATATAATATTTTTAAACTAGCCTAATCAACACCCTCGATGGGATATGCTGTGTAGAATAAAGTTGTTAGAGATAAATAAAATAAACCTAGAATCAGTGTCCAAAAAATAGAATGCATTTCAAAGAGTAATATAATGATATTACACACTCTAAGAGGGAGATAAATATTTATCAGGGGAGAACACATAATATAATAGTCACATATATTGAGGAGATAAAAGGACATGTTCCACACTTCACTACATAATGGAAAGGGTGAAGAGGAGTGAGAAATTCATAAAGGGATCCATATAATCCTTGGAAATTTTAATATGTTATGGAGGGTAGGATAGGAACACAAACCCATTGTTTTTGTATTTTCAAATCAATTTTTAACAAAATTTGAACCCTCACACTTGTTTAACATGAGATGGTATAATGGTTTACATTTATATAATACCTAATTGTGGACCTCTACTAAGCTAGGAACGATTTTTTCTGTTGCGTCTCACAATTATGAAATCATTGGATAAAAATTCATTAGTCACTACCCATGTGTGTAATGGTTTCCATTAAGACTCTCACAGTTTTTGAAATTAATCCCCCCAAACCTACAATTACTATTAATCCTATATATTTTTCCAAATTCCACCCCAAACACCAATGAAACAGCCATGTAAAATGATATCCAAACTATTGTAAAAAAATTAAACAATAAAATGTAATATGATTTAACATATAAATAAGTAAAATGATCCAATATAATATATAATGAGAGTACAAGTATTAAAACATACTCTTTATGATAAATACAAAAATCCGATCCAATGAAACCAAATTTCCGGCAACATAAAAAAAATTTATTTTCTTAATTGATAATAAATAACGGAAAATTACATATTAAATAAAAATTTATTTTGTAATATTATAATGAAAATGATAAATATATTATACTATTTCTATTATAGTAATAGAAAATTTTGAATCATTCCCATTTTTATTTATCTATCATATTTAACATACATATAATTTAAACAATTTGGAGTATAGTAATAAAAATAATTATTCATTATAGAAGAAAAAGTAATATTATCCAAAGATATATTAAAATATATTATAGTATGGATGACAAAAAAATGGAGAACTATGAAATTCACTCAATAATTATTCCTTATCTTTGAGTTGTTTAACATAATGAATATCATTACCAATCATATACTACATTATTTATTAATTTGAACTTTTGAAAATAAACCCTTATTAAAATTATATATTATTTCTTACAAAAAATATATAAATATTGGAATTATTAAATATGTATAAAAAAATTACAACACTAACAACTATAATATATCATAAAACTAACAATGCAGTATTTATAGGATAACATCAATTGAATAATTTTCAAAAAAATCATTTTTGAAAATATTTATAGCTGTACATTTATTATCATTTTGATATAATAAATCGACTACTTGTTTATAATAGCTAGATAATAAATAATCATAAAACAATAGTCCATTTCAAGTAAAATCCATATTATATGAATCATGTTGAACTCATTTTCAGTGATTATGGACATTGACAATTTATTATCAATATAAATTTCAAATTTTTTCTAATGAATTATATATAAAAATATTATTTATCCAAAAAAACATTAGAAGATCCTAATAAATCATAAGGAAATTCTATTCATGTAATATCAATTTAGTTATTCTATATATTATTACATACTAATATTATACAAAAAACAAAAAACACCCATAAATGATGAATCATTATAAAGAAAATAATTAGCTTCTGAAGATAGAAAGGAGATCACAATATCAGTAAATACTCTTGATTAAAACTCAGGAATAAATTCATCACATTAGTTTTTCATGTGGAATATGAATCTATTTATTGTTATCTTTGTTAATCATCTCTATAATAAAGAAACGTATTTCAAAAATTGCATATATTAAACCGTTAGACACCATGAACATCATATATCAAAAATAATTGATGGATATTTTCATTTTTACAACACTTTATTATTAGTATAATAAATATTAATTCTATATTTTGAAAAAGTATTATTATAGAATATTGTTAGAAGATTTAATAAAATTTCAAAAATTAAATTGCATACATAAATTCATTTATTTTGGATTTAGAAAATTCCATAAATGATCTAATACTATTAATTAATTTTATGATTATCTATAATTAAATATAAATATAAAACAACTAATTAATCCCAATTATTATTAAATTTGTAATTATATTATCTATAAATACAAGAGGAGCAGTCATAATCATTAATTGGGTAACATCAATGTCATAATTTTCATAGATAATTTAAAATTATAACCTCTAAATGTCATTCGATTTCAATTTCATATGCTGATACTTATAATAGTTATTAATGATAAAAACATTCACCAATGCGGTTGCAAAACATGTCATTTATATGAGGGAAAATAAAATATTCATATTTGAATGTTCATTTTGTGAACTGAAGGCATTAAAAAGGCTTAATGAAAAATAATTTTAAATATTTTGACACCCCATAGAGATTTTTTTGAATGATAGAAAAACATATTATAATAATAATGTAAATTAATTTCAAATTCAAAAATTACAATGAAATCCATTCGAAAAATCGGCATTCAAAAATCCATTGAATCATTAATTATATCAATAAAAAATTCAACTACTCAGTCATGATTAAAACTAAGAAAATACATAGTAATTATATACATATTTTTTCTATCTACATGTACATTAATAAATAGTATATTATCATTAATTTATATAATATTTATATTAACTCAATTTATTTAATATTTAATTTTTTCCCAAATAGTTTATATGTTTTTGAAGGTATTAATTCATATACCTATTGTAATGGCTCAAACCTATATGGTCTATTACTTTGATTAATTATACTATTTTAGGTGTTCTAAGAGTTCAAGGTGACTCATCCCTAACACTTTTACAAATTCCAATTTATATGAATAATGTTTTTATAATGGTGACAATATTGTGTTTCCAAAATGGTGAGTATACAGTGTTTCTAGAACAGTGAGTCTATAGTGTTTCTAAAACTACAAGTCATTTTCCATTTCCAAATCTCTAAATTTTTTACATTTTCTCATCTTTGTTAATTTGTTTGATGTGAAATGCATTCAACGCCTTCATTTAAGGGGATTAAGGCTGATTCAATTCCCAAAACTCCATTCATAAATATTTAATGGTTTAGAAGTCATTACTATATCCAAACACGTGATATTTGAAAGATCCAATCCTAATAAACAATACATCATATCTTAAACCACTTCATTGATAAATATTCTTAAGAGATGAGGGATCTTCCTCCCTTGCTCATCCATTATATTTCCTTGTGTGAGATGATCAAACCATTCCATCATCATTGTCTTAGTCGTGCAATCAAACTATCCTCCATTGACTTGTTCCCCTTGAATTTCATCCCACTACATTCTCACCGCCTATTTTGGTGAAACCAAGCAATAACTATCAATCATAGATACAGGGTATGATTTATCATCATTATTATGGGTTCCAAACCTTCTTTTCTACATTCCCTATAATAAATTGTTATCTTCATGCCCCAAATGGAATTTTCTTGGGATTTGGCTATTTGGATGGTTTCACTACATCCTCTAGTGGATGGAGTACTCCACGAGAGGTGATCATGATCTCTTTTATTGGAATATTCTAATGCAAAGAGTATTATAATACCATTGTTTGTAGGGGGTCTGTGGTCTCTCTATTTATTTACATGCAACTAGATATTTATCATGTTTTATCCCATATGATCACAATTTAATTGACACAATATATATTAAAATCAGATAAATAAATTGGTATCGATCATATTTCATGGCCTCTTATTATTATAGAAAGTGTGATATCTATGCATTACTATATTAGAACGTCTCTCCTAATGGAAATTGGTAAATAACATAAATTTAGATTAATTATAAGAATTTTTTGAAGATAAAATATTAATGTAAATGAATTTGGTTGTTGTAGAAATAAGCATGCAAAATTGAATTAAATGATGAGCCATAGTCATGTTGATGATTGATTATATTGAATTAAATACATGTCAAATTAATTTTTATATAATTTCTGAAAGATTACTATTTAGGTTTACCATCATTGGAACCTCAAATTAATAAATCAATTAATTCCAGAAAGATTAATGAACTGACTTACTGATAACACATTATGTCTCAATATAGTTCTGAGTTACCCTTTTCCTTTTATGGAAAAGTACCGTGTGATTTGGATCCATGATTTCTCATTTGTTTGAAGTATGTATGCATTGATTAAGATCCAAGATCATATTTCATATGGTTTTTATTTCATACTACATATGATGTGACGTGAGACTAGATGACTATTGTTATATGGAAGGTCAGGGAGGCCCATTTTTTGTGGAACAAATAGATACCTTGAGTGGGGAGATGCAACATTTTATGCATGTGGGTGTCAGGGAGGACACCAGAGATGATGAAACAGGTTGGATGTTAACAATTGGATGCTTGGTGAAACATTTTTCTTTTTTATTGTCTTTACATTCCCCAATTCTCAAGGTAACTTTTTTTTCTACCCTCCCTCCAATAAAGAGGCAAGGATGCATGGGGTATGCCACATGATTTATTTTTTTATCTTTACGAGGGAAGATGCTTCGACACTCCTTCTATAGGTGGAAAAGTCATGATAGATTTTTCATCTACTAACTGTGTTGATCCCCCTTGTGTTTAGTTTCTTAGAATGTGTTTCTATAATTACTAGGAATCTTGGAATATAATAATGCTATTAGTAAATGACATAAAAAACGATGTTATCCCAAGGGGTTAGAGCTTTTTGGGCCACAATGTCGATGATTCAATTTAACAGAATAGTGTACTTGGGGTTTGTTTATAATAAAATATAATGTGGTATTAATAATAGATAATTAACGTTTAATGATTTAATTAATGTAATTTAGAGCTGATAAAATGATATAATGTAATCTGATGTTGATTTTTAAATGGTTTTGTTCTTATATGATACCTAGTATTAGTAGTGAATGTCGGGAGTCCTAGAAGTTTAAGCTTCATTTGAGTCAATGACTATGTTATGCCCATTTTGTGGTTGTGAGCTATTATATATTCTATAGTTCTTGTGTTTCAATATTATACGCTACAACATCAATTAAGGAAACTGAAACATTGGGGACTCTACACCTTGTGGGTTCCCCAACATTCGTGTGAGATGATGGATGGCCGAAAACACCCTTTGGCCCCACACTATTATCATTATAGTTACTTGATCCGGTAGTAACGATGATTATTTTTTCCCATATATTTCTCTTGATGGCTATAATGGATTGTGGTCATTCACACACATATATTTTAGATGTAGTTTATTATTGAATACTTTAAGGGAAACATGTATATGAAATGATGTATTGACGATGCTTACTTAATGTATGGTCTATAATGGATTTAGGATTAATGAATGGCATGTGATACATGTTATATGAGTAATGGTGTATCTAAGAAACTAACTGTTTACTTGGGTCATGTTGATGTGCTGGTTATGCTGCATTAGGTGCTTATTGTGGTGCTTTGCCTATGTTTCGGCAAGAATGTTCATTTGGAGATAGATTCATAGGACATGAAAATTTTGGGAAATGTGCAAAACTAGTCAGGAAGAAATAGTCAGGCTCCATATATTTTTTTAATATATTATATACTATTTTATTCAATACATGGTGAGACTAGACAAGGTAGGGATGGGAACCTGGTATAACCTTTTAGGTGACGAGCTTGTTTCACTTGTTTTTCACTATGACTTGTTGCGATTCATTTACTTTTATAAGAGGGGCTCATCGGATGGTCCTATTGATTACACTGTTATACTCACCCTACATATGTCTATACTATTATTCAAGTCACGTGAAGCAGGTTGGAGATGATGCTGATTAATGGTAGATTATGGTTGCAGGCGCAGTTTGAACTTCGTCATCAGTACTGTTTTTACTCTACATTGGTACATGATGTTTCCCATATAGATTTAGTAGTTTTTCATGATATTACAAATTTGTACAGGATATTTCTTTATTATTTTAGTCTGATATAGAGGATTTTGGTGTTTGTCTTATCTCTCATTTTCACATTTTTACTCTCAGAGGGTAATGCCTCTCATTTCTGTGGTTACTACACCCTCGATGCTAGTTACCAACTCGTGGCCTGCAGGAGGCGGGACATGGAGGTCACAATCTCCTTTCCCACATTTCCATCCATAGAGGGTACACCATGTGTATAGGGAGTCCTGATAAATTGGAATCAATGGTCTTGTCTAAGGATTTAATTGAGATTGGTGTTTGGGCCATTTTGGGTTTTAGGGGTCAGCAAGAAAACAATGTATGTTATGTTTAGCATGTGTTCTAAACACTGATGGCTGGCTAGGAAATAGGCATTTAGGGGCCCCTAGAATCTAATTCATAGACTAATATGTTTTTAATGGCCCCTAATGATTTGATTCTAGTTGGTAGGTAAAGACCAAGGAAGGGATCATAGAACATATTTCATTGTGGCTTTGTTTCAACAGGTAGATTTTTGAATAAGTAAACTGAAAATTAATAAATTAATTAAAAATTAATTAATCTTGATTCTTCAATATTCATGTTTTAGGAGCACTAAATGTTTTTATTTTTTACGTATGGATCCATTTCATTATCCTATTCGGGTTTTCATAGAATACATCCCACACACAGTGCTAGTAGACCATCATATGGTAGAGGTTGAAAATGATGAAACATGGAATAGGACACTCCAAGAGTTTCAAATATAGATTCTATTGAATTATGAGTTATCCATTTTATAAGTAGTAACAGAAGAGTAGATTGATGATGTTGAGACAAAATTATGTTCGATAAATTTTCAGATGGATCACTTGGTGACATTGGTTGTGATGATGATACATGGGTCTGCGAGGCAGTGGTGGTTCTTGTTACTTGGGTATCGCGATGAGTCAACAATCTCATGTGAGGTGTTTCAGGACATGTTCAGAGATGAGTTTCATTTATGGACAGAAAATGCCTCATGTTTATATGAATATTTTAACCTTCTATTGGGGATCTCTAGGGTGTGAGGGTTTCTAATCTATTTAAGGATCCTTTAACGATATTCCTTAGATTTGTATCAAGATGTGGAGGAGAGGGATAGTGGTTTTGATAAGGATTTACAACAGTGGATCATTCACCAGGAAAACCTATTTATGATTTCAGAATATTTTGAGATGATGGAGACATAATATTTCATCAATAGGAGGTTCACTAGAACAAGATCATCATGAGATGGGAGATTTTAGGATTCCTCAAGAAGTAGTTTTGTGTTCTGGGGTTCCCGTTTTTCTGGGCCGAAGTGTTTCCCTTTTTCCGGCGATCGGTCCTAGCCCTCATCATCTTGTTTCTCTGGGGATGGTTTCTCTGAGGCCTATTACAAGGTATAAGGAACTTTTATTTCTTATCGTGGACGAGGAAGTCAGCAGCTAAAGATCCCAACCTATTGTTGCGGTCATCATGCACCATTGTTCAGTTATAGGTTCCTCCGTTGATGTAGTTCCAGCTGCTGAAGCAGTAGCAGGTAGCTATACATTTAGATCAGCATAGAGATTATGGGGTAGGTATAAGATAAACTCATGATACTCTCCCTCATTGGAGAGTAGAATTCAGATATGGTGGTGGTCATCATCAGGTAAAGAGAGGCCATGGAGGATTTCATGGTTAGCTTCACGTTTTAACATTACCCATGCCTGGTGAGCCATATATCATTCCAGGTTTCCATTTCTATTTTCTACATGGGTATATGCCTTGCTTAATTAATAAGTGACCCACTCCTCCTCGTAACCTACACTTGTCCATTAATTTTTACTTAATGTAGAGTGGTTTCAACTTCCCATGTCATTGACTACGCCACTTGGAGATAAAGATGAAATTTTTGAAGAATGTAGAGACTACGAGCCAGTGATTGGTAAGCCCCACTCTTGGGGAGATTTAATTGGATTATGGATAAATCCATATGATTTGAACCTATAATTGATTGGTTTTATTTGGTGTAGGATATCATTTATAGCATCGGGAGGTAGGTGTTGTTCTTCGATGCTAATATAAATCTGATAATGTTTGTTGGCAGTGCGAGACCCTATGATGGGTAAGAGGCATCGTCATTTGTTTTAATCCTTGATGGATGAGCATATTTTGAGTTTATCATTGGGTAAACAGTTGGGGGTTTCTAGGGTCATATATGAGAACCCAAATGTCCTTCCATAAGAGGATGTTACTTTACAACCTCAATGATTGATCGAGTTTTTGATCGAGTTACTACTATGTGTTTCTCTAATCTCTATCTCTCCATATTTCATTATTCGTCATGAGTAGTGGGATTTGTGTGTGCGGCTCGATTTTCTATTATAGAGCAGTTCTATTTCGTAGAGTGTGTCAGCATTGGGTGAAATAGTTTAGTTCCTGAATTAGTATTGAAGTTTTTTGTGGTTCTGTATCGATTATTTTCTCTTAAAAGGTGGTAATGAAGGATAGATATCCTCTTCCATCGATTGGCGATTTTTTAAATCAACTTATGTGTGAATGGTGGTTCTTGAAGATCTATACATGCTCAGGATAACATCATATGAATGTGAAGGAAGAAGATATCCCGATAAATGCTTTTTTTTATCTTCATGGTCATTATGAGTTTATTTTAATATTTTTTGGTGTGAAAAATTCTCTAAATTTGTTCATAGGATTGATGAACCTTTTTTCGATGACATTATGTATATGTTCGCGATGGTTATAATTGAGGAAATACTTGTGTATTCCATGTCTACGGAGGATCCTGAAAATAATCTACATACCATTTTGGGAGCTATTCGTCAACTACATCTATTTGGGAAGTTCTTGATGTGTTTGTCTTGGATCTAGAAATTATTTCTAAGGGGCATGTTGTATCCTATTATTGAGTAGATATGGATCCGTTAAAATATATATAGTTGTGTCACGGGAATCCACCATGATAGTGGTAGAGGTGTGAAGTTTCACTGGGCTCACATGCTACAATAGGAAAATCATAGATGATTTCTCTTGACTTGTGACTCCTTTCAGAGTATTGAACAAGATAGATAAGGAATTTGGGTAGACTAATTACTTTCCAAAAGCTTTTGAGTATCTGAAGGAGATGTTTTTATGTGGTCTATTTCATATTCTTACAGCAAAGACAGTTTAGTGTGATGTTTTATATGATGCTTCATATCATCGGTTAGGTTGTCTTATGATGTAGTAGAAATGGGTCATTACATATGGGTCTATATAGTTTCATCCCCATGAACATTACTCTGCCACACCTAATATATAGTTAGTGGCTATGGACTTTGACATGATGTTGTGGAGATATTAACCGATTGGATAGCACTGTGTTGATTTCTCCAATCACAAGAGCCTAAATTATGTTTTCTCCTAAAATGGATTGAACATGCGCCGACATCATTGGATGGTGTTTATATAGGAATAAAACACCAAATATCATATACACCAGGATAGAGGATAATTGTAGCTGATGTGCTAACCAGAAAGTAATGTAGTGATGCAATTTGTGGATCTGGTGATTTCGTGAGGGTAATAGAAGAACCTTCAACATTAATTCTAGAAATGGGAGAAGTTGGGAACAAAGGATCTCTTTTTTTAGATAATAGTTCAATATTCTTGGGTATAGTAGTTGTAAGAAAAACAATTTGGGGATTTAGTGGTCGTGGTTGATAGTGACCATGTTGATTGTGGAGAGTCCCCTGATGGTTGGTCTGATGATGAACATCACCAAGTGTTGTTTCTGTTAAATATTTTAATACCTTTTGAAATATGTGAGACAGTTCATATAGAATTACATAGACCATCTTTAGTGGTACATCATAGAATTAAAAATATTTATTGATCATTGAGGATTCATTTTTGTGGGCCTCAGAATAAGGTTTTAGTTAAGGAGTTTGTGTCTCCATGTTTTTCCTTCCAGTTGGTGGATGATGATAATCGTGACCCTAATGGTCTTCTCCAAACGTTTGATGTTTCCTATTGTAAGTGAGAGGACATAACAATAGATTTTGTAACTAGTTTTCCACAATCTCAGGGAATTTATTATGATATTTGGGACGTAGTGGATCATATGATGAAAACATTGCACTTCATAGAAATCTTGTAATCGAGATCAAAAGAGGTTTTATCGAGGTAGAATAAGTAGGAGGTGGTGATTGTCCAATGAGTCTTGTGGATGATCATTTCGGCACATGATCTTCATTTTCACTCTAGGGTGTGGTAGGTCTCCAACATTATTTTCTTCTTCATTTATGCCTAACTGTTTCATTCCACCCATAGATGGATGGTAAGAGAAAGAAAACCCTCTATTTAATTGAAAAAATGTAGAACCCTTCTGTATTAGATATTGATGATTATTGGATGTGGAGCATATACATGGTGTATTTTTTATAAAAATATTAGTTTTGACTCCACCAGTGGTAATGATCAGTTTAATTCTTTGTATGGATGAAATTATCTTCCACCAATGTGCATGTGTGGGGTTGGAGAGTGAGCAATTATATCACTGGAACTAGTGCACAATATCGTAGAGATGGTTCAGGTGGTTTTCGAGAGGATGAAGGCATAGCATGATCATCTAAAATCATATACCATCAAATGATGATACCTTTAGAGTTGATGATGGGGATCACGTTTTTCTGATGGTGACTCCCCATAAAATGTAGAAAATGATCGGTCATGGGAGCAATCATTCTACCTGGTTGTTTGGGATTTTTAATATGTTGGCTCATGTCAGAATTTGGCACATCGTGTAGCAAATCCCCCGCAAATGAATCAGATACATAATTTTTTTAATGCATCACTTGTCCATCGTTATCTTCATGATGACTCTCACGTAATCGATTATGCAAATATCAATGTTGATGACGATGTGACTATCCAGGATAAAAATCATGAGATCCCAAACTATAAGGAGAAAGTGTTTCTCATAGATGATATTCTCATGACTTGTGTCTTATTGTGACCCAACGGCATGTAGGATAGTAACTAGGAATGTGAGTCACATATATTTTCTCAGTAACCCGAGTTGTATAATTTTTAAAAATTTTCATTTAAAGAATTTCATTTTGTGGTTTTACAACTTTTCATGTTACGACAAGGCTTTCATTCATTGAACATTTTGGTATTCCATCACTTGAGAGGTATCTTCCTCAATAGTTTTTTTAGATTCATGTTGTTGTTTTCGTGTGGTTTCATGTGTTCCTTTTTGAAGTAGTTGAAATCTTTTTGTGGAAAAAGCCTTGATTGGTATCAGAAATATTGGTTGGTCAGAGCCCATTTTATTTATTATAATTGGGTTGGTTTTGGATTTTAATGGAAGAGAATGTTTTGAGAGGAATCTGATGTGGTGGCACATACCAATATGGTCCATTATTTTTCTGAAATCCTTTGTCAGAGGTGTTTTGGGCGGTCAAGGTGACTCATCCACAACACATTTCCAAATATATAGGTCTTTGAATTGGTTTTCATAATGGTCCGGATCCAGTGTTTCTAGAACGGTCAGTCTACAACTTTATAGAATGGTGAGACATCTAATGGTGAGTATAAACTTTTCGAAAAATTGTGATTCTATAGTTCTTCTAGAAAGGTAATTCACTTTCATATTCAAAATTTCACTATTTGCTATAGTCTCTACCATTTGACATTTCCTTTGATTTAAAATGCATTCAAAGCCTGTTTTTTATGTGATTTAAGGCTGATTCAAATCCCATAACTCCATTCTTAATTTTCATAATGTTAGTGAAGAATTTACTCTATTAAAATTTGTATCATTTGATAGATTTAATCATAATTGAAAATACACTGTATAAAATACCGATGCCCTATTTAATTATCTTAAGGGATAATAGATCTTCCTCCCATGTTCTTCCAAATTTATTCATGGTGGATGATTCTCGAAACATTTCATCATTCCCAGAGGTGTATTTGGAATAAATATTACTCCTTGGATTGGTTCCCTTTAACGTTCTTACAATTGCATATGAACACCCTATTTTGGATTAACCATGAAGTATCGATAAATAATTGATATAATTTTTGATCTACCATCATTGTTATGGGTTCATTTCATAGTTTTTCTCCATCCCATGTTATTGAATGTTATCTCCATTTCAGAAATCTTCTTTTCATGGGTGTAGGTTTTTGTGTTGGAGTCTCTACATCCTATGGTTGATACAGTCATCAAAGATAGGTGATCACTATTAGTTTTGTTGGATTATTCTCTTTCAAATAGTGTAATAATAGTTTTGAGGATGTGGATTTAGGGTCTCTCTATCATATTTCATTAAACAATATATTTATCATGTTTTATCACACTAGATCATAATGGTATTGAAATAATAAATATTTAAACTAGATAAAAAATTTGGAATCGATCATATATTATTTCAACTTGTTTTGCACGATAGAGTGATATCAATGATGGACTTTCTAAGGGGTCGTTCTTGATGGAAATTGGAAATGAATGTACTATCTGATTAACTATTACTATTTTTCGATGATAAGTGAGGCATATAAATGAATTTTCTTATTTTTGTTATATTATGCATGTTAAATTGTATTAATTTATGGTCCATAGAGATGTTGATGCTTGTTGCTATGGGATTAAATGCATTTCAATTAACTATTTATATAATATTTGATATCATAATATCTAGGTTTTCCATTGTTGGATCCATAAATTAATAAATCCATTAATTACAAGTTGATTAATAAAGCATCTTGTTGAAAAGAAGATAATTCCTGGTAGGGTTCGAGTTAACCTCATTCTTGTAAGGTCGGGTTCTTGTTTATTAGATCCTTGAGTGATCATTATTATTAATGGTAGTATTCCTTTTTTATGGTCCATGATCCAAATTTATATTATGTTATTCCTAATTATTGTGTTGTGATGTGATCCTAGAAGATGGAAGGGATATGTTGGGGTAGGGAGGCACATGTTTGTGGAAGCAATTATTGTATAGAGGTTAGAGATTCATTGGTTTAGGTATGTGGATGTTAGGGAGGACACTGAAGATGATGAAATGTGTATTATGTGAATGATTGGAAACTATTTGAATCTGGTTGGTTGTTTATCATATTTACGTTACCCACTTCTCATCTCTGCTAGATTGGCTACCCTCATTCTAAAAATGTGTTGATGAAATAATGGTTATGCCACTTGATTTCTATTTTTAGATTCTCGAGGGAGGATGTGTTTATGATCCTAATGTAGGAGGGAAACACTGGGTGAATAATTCATCCAGTCACCATGTTGAGTCCTCTTGTGTTTAGTAGCTTTGGACGTTTTTCTAGAATCCCTAGGAATTTGGGAAAGAAATAATTTTAATAATGAAAGATTTAATAGATTATGTTTACTCATGGGTATGGAACTTGTTTGGAAACATTGATGAGGTTTTAATATAATGGAAAAATGGACTTTGCATGTGATGTTAATAAAATATAATTTTTAATTGATAAATGATAATTAATTGTTAATGAATTATTTAACCAAATGTGAAACTGATCAAATGGGATAATGTTATATAATGTAGCTATTTAAATGGTTGTTTTATTATAGGATACATTCTATTAGGAGTGGTATCTAGGAGTCTGAGATATGTTAGAAAAATTTGAGTCTATGAATTGGGTATTCCTATAGTGTGGTTCTAAGCAATTTTACATTTTTTACTTTTTGTGTTTCTATTGGGTACTACACATCATTAGTTATGGAAACTAACACCATAGGGATTGTAAGCCTAGATGGTTTTTTCCACAACATTCTTGTGGGATGATGGATGACTGACTACCCCATGTGGTCCCTCTCTCTTCTGTTGGTAGTAACTTGTGCTGATATACATGATAATTTGTTTTCCCTATATATGGGTGTAGTGGGATATAATGGCATGTGGTTATTCATAGACATATATTCTATATATAGTTTCCTTTGGACTATTATATGTGAACTTTTATAGGTTATGATGGCTTAAGGATCCATAATCAGTGTATGGGAAATACTGGATTAAGTTTTATTACACAATGTATGAAACACATTATTCATGCTGTGATAGATCCAAAAAACTACCATGTTAAATTTGTTATGTGGATTAGGTGGATTTTCATCACAAGGTGCATGTTGTGGTGCATTGACAAGGTGTCTGCGGAAATTCCTTTTTAGAGAGAGATGTATAGGATATGTGACGATGGGGAAATAGAGAAAACCATTGTGGAAGTAGTAAATGGTTACCCCTAATATTACATGTTATATTATATACACTTGTATGATATATTTGATGAGAGTAGCCGTAGTGGGGATGGGAACATTGTATACCTATTTGTGGGATTAAATAATTTCACATGTTGTTCATTGTGCTTTATCATGCCTTATTTAATTTTTCACAAGAGGCATCATGGAGGATCCCATTGAGCATTCTATTATACTCTCCCTACATGTATATAAACTATTTTTTTGTAACTTTTAGTAGTTTTGAGATGAGGCTGGTTACTTCTAGCTTGGGGATACATGATTAGTTTGTGCTTCATGGTCGCTACTTTTTTTTACATTGTATCGTTCAACTTTTGCTTCTAGTTGCAGTTATTTTGCATGAAATTGTAATTTTTTTCATGGGAATATTTTTATATTCATTTATTATTTGGAGTTGGTTGGTGTCTATATTATCTGTCTTTTTCTCATGTGTACTCTTAGAGGCAAATTCCTCGCATTTGTGTGGTTACTATACCCTCAGTGGTAGTCACCATCCCAGACCTTAGTGAAGGTCAGTCTCAGGGTTCACTATCTCACTTATCACATTGTCGGCCAAGGAGGGGTACACCATGTGGGGATCGTTCATGACACCATTGGGAACTCATTTTGATAGGTACATTTTTTCACTCTACATCTTATCAGACCATAAAAAAATCTATACCCTTAAAACTATATAATTAAATAATGGGATAAATATCAATTATTATAGAAAAACCATTTTTAAATGATAAAATAATGTTTTTTTAAAAACTATTCACTTTTATATTATCCACATGATTATCGAAAAATAATAGGACTTAAGTTATTTATATAGTGTTTCAAATTTTAATGAAAAATTACTATATATAATTATTTTATAGATGATCCCACTAATAAGTCATTTAAATTTATTTATAAACATGTAATGTACATCTCAAAACATCATTTGATGGTCACACATCAGTCTATGAAGTAAAAATATAATTCTACACATTTCAAATTTTTCCATGTTGTTTCACTGCAGGAGTAACTAAAATCATACATAGACTAGTATAATTTCCCAACACAATACAATTAAAACATGTCAATGTTTTCAGACTATTTCTCTTCCAATTACCATTCTTATTAGAAGTATTTTCATTTATTTTCAAATTACAAATTACCTAGCATACAACAATACTAAAAAAATCATGAACTTATGATACATTCCATACAAGTTATTTTAATTAATATATAATATTTTCTGTGGTCACATTAATGTTTTGTAGTTCAATGTTTCTCCATTTTCATCCACTTAGATCTGTTATTACATTTTTTTCATGATGTATTTAATTTTTAGGAACCCACATTTCTTATTTCCCATTAAAATGAAAAAAATATTTGTACAATTTAAATTTAAGAGTGTCTAATTATCATCATATAATAGGTTTTAGACCTATTTCAATTTTATGAATTTTAGTTTTCTAGTCCATAATAAATGTTTTGGGATCCATTTTCAATATAATAATATTTTTACATTAAACAGCCATCAAATATTTGTCATTTTGAATAAATTATATAATTTCCATTCCCATCTACATCACACTACATTGTGAATATACTAATTATCAATAATATCATTTATAAAAATCCTATACATTGCACTAATATCATAATATTAACTAGTATTTATAGTTATAGACCACTATAAATTAGCTTCAATAATAAATTGATATATAATAGTGGTAACCATTTTAGTTTTCATATTGTGTAAAACAACAAATATCATTGTTATTTCATATTACAATGATTCAACATACATAGATTCCATTTATCCAAATAATTTTGCAGGGTTTTTTATAATTAAATGATACACTATATTACTTTTACAATATGGAAAATTTAACTATCCCATATTATTTGAGAATTCATTAATAGCTTTTATAATCATAGATATCACTCCTACAGACTAGTTATTAGAATAGTTAATGGTTTTTTATTTCAATGTCTTTTGTCCAACTGATTCCTACGTACATTAAATTCAATGATTATTATATAGAAAACCATTCTTAACAAACATTTAATTGGTGCATAATATTGGATAATACATTTTAAAAATAATTCACTCAAGTATGATTGATTGAATGATTCATATGCAGTAACAAACTAAAATAAAATAGTTATAAATTTAAAAAATTAAATAATAGAAGTTGAATTAGTCGAACTGAATTGGAGAGAATAGTTTTTTTAAAATATTAATAATTTTATATATTAACTTTATATTATTGAATTTTATTTAATAAATACCTCAGTTTTACAAACAAATTCTCAATTTTTCATGTATTTTTTAAATTTTACTATCAATATTATTGTGAAATAATGATTTCAATAACATATAACACTAAATTTTTAATTATATAGTAATTTTATTTATAAAAATAATTAATATTAAAGTATATTTTTTATGTATTTATATTCATATTTAAATATATTATAATTTATTTTATTTTATTTATTTTAAAAATAAAACATAGAATTATGAAATAAAAATGAAAAAAATAACTCTCTATTTTTTATTATTATTTTTATTATTAGACTATGATGATTTTTATTTAATAAAATGATAATATTTTAGGTGAACATTAAATAATTTAGTTTTCATAAATAAAAATATCGTATATATTTATTACTATATATTGAATAAATGAATTTTTCTGAAATATAAAGTTAAAATGAAATATATATTTATCCTGAATATTTATAATTTAAATTAACGCTTTTTATATTTTACCAATAACTATATGTTATTTTATAAAATATTTTTTATTTATTAGATCATTTTTTAGAGATTATACATTAATTATTTTGAAATTAATTTTTAACACTTTTTGAAATATTACTTTAATAAATTTATTTTGAAAATTGATTATGTATTGAATAATTATTGAATATGGTAGGTTTTTAATTTTTTATATAATAATATGTTACCATTTGTAAAAATTTGTAAACATGATCAAAGAAAATTATTTAATAATTTAAAAATTATATATATTGAGATGAATAATTTTTGGAAATCGATGTGTGATTGAGTGGATGAGGAAAATATCAACCATATCACTTCGAAAATCAACTATTTCTCAATTTTAGAGACACTTTTCTTGAGTGAGGCTTACAAATTATTTAATTTTTTCTTTTTCTATAATAATTCGATCACTTTTATACTTATAAAATTAAGAAACACCTCCTAACATCCCCTTAAAAAAATACTCCATGGATATGACCTAACTCAAAACAACCCTATCCATAAGAAATATAGTAACCAAAAATATGTTCTAGTATTTTAAAAATAGAATCCATAATTATAATAATTAATTTGAAAAATATTTAATCCATAACTTATGTATAATATATTAACGACTCCTTCATAATTCATGTTACCTTTTATGTTCCAATTCAACTTGAATGTTAATTAAAAAATTCTACATCCATTACATATGTATCATTAATATAGTTTAATTTTATTGTAATTTTCATAGAATCATTATCTACATTTTAATATATTTTAATATAAATGATATGGTCAATAGTGTCTCTATCTGGACTACAACCTCTACGAAATAATTTGTTTGTAATCCTTTATCACAAAATATGTACTGTCTAAAAATCAATTGATGATGTAATTATTATTAATAAAAATTATTTGTATTTATAAAATTGAAATAAATATTATGCATCTCTCAAGATCTAAGAAAAATTAATGTTTTTTCTTTGTTTGTGTTTTAATTACCATATAAATCAAATAGTGGTATCTATTTACTATAATAGAATTTATGTCTACATGAATGATATAGCCTAATCTATTGGATTATTTCTGTAGATATCTAGTAGAACATACTATTCAAAATACCATAAATATAGTTTTAATACCATCATAATGATTTATCCTTGTGTTTTCTCTGATTACATATCATTTCTCTGGATTCCATTAAATGATGGGGCCTATCCCAAATATGGGGCAACCTTGAAACTGTTAATCAAATGTATAGTTTCTGAAAAAGTAAATAATTATTGAATTGTGGTTGTATTGAAATGGACATGTTTTATTTAATATATATACATTAGAGATAGTGATTATATAGTTCAGTTATCTTCTAACAGCAAGCCATTATAGCATAGTGGAGTTACATTGTAGTTGGAGGTAATATAGAAACATGAAGTGTAGTTGACAATAGTTGAAAAATAATTCATTTATTTAAGTGTATGAGTATTTTTATAATTTTTGAAATATAATTTTATAAATAATATGTTGAAATTATAAATATTTTGGTGTGAAGGGATTATCTCTAACCATGTAAATAAATTTTTCTTTATCATCTTCATAATAATATTTTTTTTACTATCAAAAAAACAATTGTAAAACTTTTATTCATTTTTATTCAATTTTTATGTTAATTATCATTTACATAATGATGATTAATGTCCTAATTTTATATCTGTTTTATGGTTATATAAAATTAAATGGATATTTTTTGTTTTTATTCAATAAAATGAAATAAATTTACTCAAGGAATTATATAGGAGAATAACAATTTTAAATGAATTTTCACATGATAAATATAATTTATAACTAATTTGATATGGAGTAAATGGTGTTAGAGATATTGTTTTTATTGGTTGTAACATCTTTCCACTGAACAATTGCAATGGGATGAGTTTGAGGTGCTAGACGTTGTTAGATAGATTACCTAAGACACTAATGGTTGGAAATATATTCCAATGTCATCATAATCAATTAGTTGATGATATTCCCATTGAAAATAGGACAATAAACAAATAAAATGATATCCAAACAATCTTGATATTACACATTAGTAACAAATATATATGAAACAAAACAAAAAAATATCGTAGTACAACTCCAATGAAAGGTCATACAACACAATGAAATTTATAACATCCACATAAACACTCATAACATGAATTAATATCAAATTAAACGTATCATAAAAATGTTATTATGAATAATCAAAAAAATTGTATATGTATTTTTACCATTTCACAAATAAATATAAACCAAAAATACAATAATGTGCCAATGAATTGGGTGGGTATAACACTCCTCAGGATATTCACATACATTTCCCTATTCACTCAACCAGGAGAGGGGTTGTTTTAAAATTTATATAAAAAATTTAAAATAAAATTGAATAATTTAATATTATATCGATCAATAATTTTCCATCTAAATTACTTTCTTGGTAATGAAAACAAATAATATTTTAAATCCATTTCTCAAAGACATTTTGTATACCCATTACACACATCCACACATGTGTTCCCTATGGATAGTTACCTAATCATGAGTGGTATCTAATTAATCATTCTATTCATCAAAAGGTAACCAAAACAATGTTCCCCAATGGAATATTTCCTTTACATATGTTCACATTATAGGAAATTACTTGACAACAACTACGAATGAAAACAAATTTTATATCAATTTCAATAAGTAAATATATTTTATTAAAAAATTATTATATAGAAAATTATATCATGATAAAAAATTTACAAACATTTTTCAATGTAACACATCAAATCAATTTTTTAATATTACCAATAAAAAATTCTAACCATCAGTATTTTGGAATAAACCATTAAATTTCCAACATTTTAAAAAATCAAAATTATTATGGTTTTCTAGAAACTCCCAAATCAATTTCTAAAATACTTTCAAACTAATAAAATAATTTGAAATAATAAATTCTAATTCTAATCATAAGGAGATCCGGTAGAATCAACCTACCTCACCCACATAGTGTGAAATGAAGAATGATATAACAAAAAAAATTGAGTTGAAACTCAACAATTCTTCATTTGATATGGTTACCATGAATTAAAACAATGACATATATTCAAGATTAGAATCCAAAACATGTGTCTAACCAAAACATATTTTATATTTGATTCCATGAGATTTAATAAAATCATATCTATGTAAAAACTCTGAGAATGTGAACTTATCAAGGAATTTTGGCCAAAAATCCACTTAGAATTACATATATAATTCTATATGATAAAATGGAATGGTTTTAAAATTCATGTGAGGGAGAATAATTTGATATATGTAATATTTATGTGAAAAATAGTGATTATGTTGGAAACCTCTGGAGACGCACAATTTTTAGATTTATATTTAGATGGTTCACCATTAAAGTCACTATTATGAAAACAATGTGATGAACATGAATGAGAAACTACTTATAAACAGAAAATGAAATGTATGATCACATTGTTAGGTAAATTCTGAACCAACAATGAAATACTATTATATCCATCCATTCACAATTTCAGATGTGATATTACACAAGTTAACCAAACCACACACCTAACTGTGTACTATAATGGTGAAAAAATTGTTAGTTGAAATGTTTTCTATATGTTATTTCTTTTATTCAACTAGCCATTATAAAATTAAAAACATATAAAAAAAGTATTAAAATATTCCAATGTTTTTACAAAAAATCTTATTCCTTATAATGGTTATATATATATATATAATACATAATTTATGGGTCAATCACCTAATATTGGTTGCTAATATATTCTACACCCATTAGTCACTCAATAATTTGAATTTATAATCCATTCATTCAAGAGAATGTTTTGGGAGTTTATTTACTATTTCATTATCCTGATCTCTCATTTATTCAAAAAATGACCATGATTACATGAAACCAATAGTAGGCAAATTTTTTTACAATGCATAACACTCTTTTTCATATCTAGAATCTACACCATCATATGAACCGACATAGAATCCACCTGAAGATCAATATTGAATCAACAAATCACACTATCAATATCAAGTTGATAATTATTTTATTGATAAACATGAATCAAATTAGCCACTAAACATATTCTTGGTGGAAAATATAACTTATATTCCTTCTTACCAACCAATTCAATTAAGTTAAATGACCACTATATCTTGTGGATGAATTACTATTCTATTAAAAAATATGATTTAAAATAATTATATAAATACTATGTAACACATGTTCACTCAATTAAGATTTTTACGATCATAATCAAGGATTAAAATAAATTTTATGACCGTTGAAAGGCATATCCATTTTCTATCTACAAAAATTATTCTTCTATATTATCTCATGATAAATTCTTGACCCAACAAGTATGTTTTCTTATGTTTCCACAATAAAAACTTTATGATGATTTGGTCACCCATACAATTCATTAAATTGGTCCATATTTATTTAATATTGATATCTTCTATTTTAAGAGAACACCACAACTAGTACGTGCTCTTCATATGGGACACAAAAATCCATTACAAAGGGAAAATTAATTTGTTACAATGTATTTCTATTCCATTTTGAATTCCCATAAATTTAATGATGATTATCTCTACACATTTTCATTTAATTACCAGGGGATTTATTTACATAAATATTATCTCCCATAACATATCTATAAGTTATGTTCTATTTTCATTATTTTGTTTCCTTATTCATTTTGTGAGTATTTTAAGCCATTTTTTCAATGGATACTATAAGTGTGAAGTCAAATATTTTTTAGATTATTTGTTTTTCAATAGACATTTCAACTATTTTGTGTTGTTACACAATTTGATGTATGGTTTCATGATGTCTAACACCGTCTAGACACATTGAATGATTGGAATTCACAACATGAGATTCTACATGTTGGGTAATGGTTTCACATCATGTAAGGTGAATATATTGTTTCAAACTAATGGGGCGACATTTTTTAGTACAAATAAAAAATTAAAATGATCCAAAACACGTAAAAGAATATAGGGAATATAATTCCTTGAGTTCTAGTATTTATGGTGTTGTGCAGGTGTTTGAGGTCTCATTTGTATTTTTTTTATTCCTCCTCTCTGCTTGATCTCTGACCCTATGGGATTCTGTATGTATTCTTTCTGTGTTAATTTATTCATTCAGCAATTTATCCGTAGGTTCTTGTTCGTCATCAGTTTTTTTAGTATTTACTTTTGGTCTCCCACTAATTTTTCATTGTGGCATAATTTTTTGTACAGATTAATGGTTGGATTTTGTTTTCTTTCAATTCCATTATGTCTGTGGTTGTTCTTTTACTGCATAAGGAATATCATTTGGTTTCAAATCCCCATTGTCAAAGGTGGTTAGGATCTACATAATCTATTTGTTGGTGGATTAGTTCTGTTTGTTAATTTATTTAGTTTTTTATAGTTATAATTTGTTTCATTGAAATTTGAAATGGAATTGATTAGGTTGAAATTTATTGGGCGCTAGGTTCTTGTTATAATGGTGTTTTATGTGATATCATAATATACTATAATTGAAACTGAAAAAATCATTATTAAAATCATGAAGAAAGATTTCTTGGAATTGAAATTGTTTTACAAAAATGTAAGACCATTTTTAAAACAAAAATTAACAATCATTTAACTATTGGAACCATGGGTATGTCTATATAGAGATACCAAAAGCCTTATTTTATAGGAAATTAATATTAGATAAACAGTAGTATTTTGATGGTGTATTGAAGGCCTCAATGTCAGTATTGATCCATCATTGTTATATGATTCAGTAGTGAGAATCTAAAATGTATTGTAGCATATTCTATATCACATAATCTAGTATAATTACAATTTTTGTTTATTTTTTACATGATATTTTATTTTTTAGATGTTGGCTCACTTTTATATTTACTTTTTTGTATCATTAAATTTTTTGTTTCCTTAATTGGTATATATTTTGGATGTTTTGAGAAATACAATTATTTTTTGAAATTGGATTCCAATTTTTTTTCTACAATAATGTATGTAGATTAGTTTTTCAATTACTAATTCTAATTTTTATTTCATGTTATTATAAATTCTATAATAATCATTTAGTGGTATCTTACAAGGCTCTATTTCTCACAACCTACTCTGGACTGTGGGTGGATTAAAACCTTATTTTCCATGATATAGGTAATGGGAATAGAATTATGCAGGATTTAGGATTGAATATACATTTCAGCATCATAATAAGATAATTTGGTTGTAATCCATGGATACATCATGACATACTTTCTAGACACAACATTTATTTATGTATATGATGATATGGCTCAATAATATCTCTATATTGATCCCCATAATTACTTATTTTTTGGAATTATTTTTATTATATACAAGAATAATTTTTTATCATTAGTTTAGCCAATCCCATGAGGAGATTCCTATGATGACAGGCCAGTTTGGCATGTGGTTCTATATTGATGTTTCTTATCAGATCCATGAACATTCCTTATGTGTAATGTAAATCCATTAGTTTGAAGTGTTGGGTCCAAAATGATGGGTTCTGACTTAAAAGGAGAGATTATTGTACATTCCCAATCATGGAGAGGATTATTTTAATTAATGTAACAAACCATGTCAACAAGGCACCCCTTTATTTTTTTGGGAAGCTACAAGATTGTAACTATAATGTTATACGTGTATAGGCCATAACCATGAACCAAATGGGTGATAATCTAGGAATATTCCTATGATCATTATGAGTTAGGATATAGAACCCAAGAAGGAAACTGTGTTTGTCTTTGGGGATGTGCTTAGTATGATTTGATATGCATGTGGCCATGACCAAAATAAATTATCCAGCAGAGTGTGTGCCACATGATTCTGAAGTAATGACATCTCTTGTTATATGTTTGGTGTTAATATACACTTATATAGTGCTAGCATGTTTTTCATATTATTGGTACTTATAATTATGTGTCTTAAATGTTTGTTGAAAAGTTTTGATTTTTTGAAGAATACTCTACTATTTTCATATTATCCCAAACCTTTTTTAATGTGTTTCAAATAAGGATTGAAATTTTCTTTGTTTTGGTTGGGGATGGACAAGTTTAAGATGTTTTGAGACATCATATTTCTTGTTATTGAAATTTAATACTTGATGATTGAAATTTATTGAATGTTTAGAATAATACCAAAATAAGAAGTAATTTCAGCTTGGTGTATTACATTTATATAGTTGGGGAAACTAGTGTTTTAACAGTGAATTTGACTCTTAATCGGGAAGGGAATTATCGATTATCCATTATGCCTTTTAAATCTCAATCATGTTATTATAAATAATTCATGAAGTTTTATTCATAGGTTGTCAACCAACATCAATAGCGTGTGAAAACCATGAAATCATTTTAGATGATTCTTTTGTATTTCCACAATAATGATTAGTGGTGTTTATTATTGACATGATAAAAAGAATTATTCAATGTTATATGAAATCGTATTTAATGGAACCCACTGAGTTTGTCGAACATGTAATCCAACATGAGGATTTATATGTTAAAGTTTATATGTTCATAGATATAAATCATGGGATGCATGTGTACACATTTCATTGAAGTAAAACATATATCATTAACATTGAATCAAATATCAAATGTTGAATCACGAGATTGTAATGAATATGTATCCATTACAAATGATTAATTTTTACTTAGATCTAATGAGTTAAGCTAATTGGTGTTCGAATATTGAGTAACAGTTAGGTTACTGCTAGTTTAGACTAAGAGAACTTCATATACCCATGATATAAATTCATGAATGACATGAGAAAGAAAGGTTTATAGTTATTATACTCAGACACACTGACACTCATATTATATCAATTTCATAGATGAATATATTCACTCATCAGTTCATGGACTATTTGTTGTTTTTTCATAAATTATTTTTGTGTTTTATTCTATGAAATATATTAACACATAATTCATTTGATTAATAATCTTGAATTTTTTTTGGACATTATATATATGGGAATTATTACATTTTGGCATATTGGTTCATGGTTGTGATGTTTCCAGGGAATGTGATATCTAATCGAGTCTTCACAGTTGATCCAAAAATGTTTAATAAATTAATATCCTAGGATAATTCTAGACCATGTGTTTTATATATGATGAATCTTATTTTTCGAGGGTTATAATAAATGGTTTTTAGGGACCTATAAAAGCATGAATAATTAATGATATCATTATCCAAAAATGGTTTCATTTATTAATGGAACAAAATTTTCCAGATATAACCAGTGGAGATGACATTGAAGTTAAATTCATACCCAGTTTTGAATCTATAGAAACATGGTTTATGTTATGATTTTTTCAATGATGCATCTACTATAGGTTTGGGATGTGTCTTAATATAGTGGAAACAATCTATGGAATATATGACATGTCATTTATTCCTAAAAGGGTAGATCTACCCTACCCATAATCTTAATTTGGAATCGTTTATTCATGCTCCCAAAACATGTAATCACTAACATTTTGGATGGTGGAATATGGAATATTATGATCCAAAAATTTAGAGAATTATTTTCACTCAAATTTTTTTGAACATGTGATATAGACACTAGGTCGAGTACTAAATGATATTTTATTTTGATATTGTGTATACACCAAGAAAATTAAATGATTTCGACGTCACATTGAGCATAATCTTTTTGATGGTCACCGTGATGGAATCTGTTAAAATAATGTAAGATACTGAGGTTTTTTTTTCTAGTATGAACATTGGTGCATAAGAGGATTGTGGATATGTTTTCATGTTTTCTATAATCGTTGAATCATATATTGATGAGAGAGTTATACTTGAAGAAAAGGCAGACCCCTAGAGAAAATGGATACGATAAAAAAAATTATTGGGAGACCCCATGTAAGTTGTCCATGTCTCATAGTTCTGCAATTTTCTTTTGTGGAAGATATGTCATTTTTTCAGTGCTGGATGAGTTTTAAGAATTTTTACCCTTGTGTTATTTGTCCACAATCTATGGGGATATTATGGAGTACCATAAATTGAGAATCCATTAATTGTTCTTGGAGTTGAGTTGGTTAATTATATATTTTGTATCTTTCGGTCTCACATTCCAATGTGTTTAGGTAGAAAACAAGAGATACATTCGGTTTTTGAAGCCTTTTCAATTTAGGTTCTAAAAATGGGATGAGATATCCCTATATTTCATTCTCATTTTACCTCTAATTCATAATGAGGGTTTCTGGTAGGGGATATTGTGTAAACTATCACTAACTCATTTCACTTTTGAAAAATAATGAAGGCACACAAGTGTAATGTATTGGGGACTTGTATGTCATTGAGATTGTGTAGCTTTGGGGGTTCCTTTTATAGTAGATTCACAAAATGGCTTGATGTTCAAATCCATATTCAATAATGGTTTACATGAGGAAATGGGTTTATATTTTAAATTAATCATGGTTTACCATCAAATAATGGATGGATATACATATAGGTTAATCGATGTTCATGATGATATGATCCATACTGATGTTGTTTATTTCAGAGCATCATGGGACATAAATTTTTTAATTGGTTGTGTTTTCGTAATATAGTACTTATCAATATAATATTATAATGGAACCCTTTGTAGTCTGGTGTGGGAAACAATATAGATCACACTTATCTTTGAATGAATTATGAGAGTTTTCTTTATTTTAGTCGAGAAGAGTTAAGAAAATAATAGTGGTATTACAGTTTATCTAGTGATATTTGTTCACGTTGTAGAGTTTGTATAAATATTATGCATACTATCATTGTTGGAAGATAATGATTGAGTTTTGCAATTGGGTATTCATATAGTTTCAACTATATAAGGAAATAACCATTTCAGATGGTAGGGAAAGATAACATCGTGATTTGTTGGCCCCATTACGACCATTGATAAAATGGGGTGGGATGCCAATCTGTTGTTGTTATTGTCTCAATTGGCTTTGATACATGATGTGATTTATGTTTCCTCTTTAAGGGGATATATTACAAATCTATACTGTCGGAATCGTTTTATGGAAGGTTTTATTGATCCTGTTATATCTTATATTGATAATGTAATTCATTTTTGGGAACACTTGGTTAAGTTGAAAATGGTAATTCGATTAACTTAAACCATGTACTATGGATGTGTAGATATGATAATCAGGATATGTGAGAGCATGAGTCATTGAAGACGTGGTATAGAGATACAATTTATTTTAGATCTTGAATCATGTGCAATTTCTATGAAAATATTGATTCTATAGTGGGCATATTTTATGGATTCATGAAGTAACATCGAGAGTTTTAAAAAAGAAACTCTTTTTCCAATGTTCTATATGATACACTACATCATGATTAAGAAAACAAATGAATATTAATATTTAAATCATATTTATATAACCTATCCTATGGAATTAAATAAATGAATACAATCAAATGTATTCTGAAAATATTGTTTACACATATCTAAATAATTGCTCATTGATTACAACATTTAATATAAATGTAAATAAAAACCAATTGAAAATAGATGATGTATTTTTATGAAAACCTTTTTCAAATAGAATAATTATGTTTATATAAATATATATCGTTTTTTTAAGTTTATTTAATAATTATTATATGTTATATATTCAATGGATTATTTTAATTCATGTTATATGATATCTAGATATGATATAAGAACCAATTCTATTTTTTGGATTAATCAAGTATTTAGAAAAATATAATTTTACCACATTTTTAAGAAAAACCATTTATAAATCACGTTTTTCATATTTTTAGAAGTTATAATTGACATAATATACTTATTAACTAGAATAGGGCCTTTAAAATTTTCCTAATTAAAAATGATGGTATTTTTATGAATAAAAATTATATTTTAATGAATAGTTAGATATAATATATTTTATTTAATAATATATTTTTCTTATATTTTATTCATATAGATATATATTCTATTTATTTTTTTAAAGTGTATTTGTATTATTTTTTATCATTTAATCCAAATTTTTTCATTGGATGTAATTTTAAATTTAAATTGTATATAAAAACAAGTCAACATTTTTATAGTATTTCCTTCTTAAAACCCCACTTTTGCGTATTGACGATGGGAATAAATATTAAATTAATTAATGAATATGGTTTTTTTTGATATTTGAAAAATGGATTCCATTTTTGGAAAAACATGGTCCAAATTATGTAAACATTTACAATATATATTTGGACATTATAAATTAAAAAATCAGCATTAGTTTTTTTTTACAACGGTTAAAGAGTAAATTAGGTAAATAAGGGAAATATAATATTATAATATTATAAAAATACCCTAAAACTTTTCATAATATTATTGGTTGAGTCATGGTGGATCAAAACAATCCATACGCCGAAAATTGTGCATTTGGTATGCAGTTGGGTTAGAAAATTTATTTTTTTAATAATTAATTTAAAATAACAGGAAATATAACATAAACCATAATATTTTTACAAAAAAACATTAAAGTGAGGTTATATAATATATATCTTTGAATAGACATTGTCATTATAATTATAAAAATATTCACTACATCATTTTATTTTATTTATAAATTTTAGTCATTAAATAAATAAATTTATTTATGACACAATGATGATGTAGTGATAACCTTAGACATGAATGATTAAAATAAATTTTATCATAAATTTTAAAATAATTTTAATTTGAAACATTATATTCCATCCATAAATTTTAATTATGGTTATGACATGTTATCTTTGAGTTAATGTAATTTTTTTGAGTGAATCGTGTTTTTATTACATTAAAAAAATCAAATAATAAAAAGAGTCAAAAGTGAAAAAAATGTGTTGTTTTAAATAATAATTTATGAAATGGTATAATAGTCATAATAATGTAATATTCATCCAAATGTATTATATAATTACAAAAATGTAATTAATGATCCACTTTAGGTTTCATTGACATTTTATTGTAAATATATTTACCATATAGTGTAAAAATACAAGAACAATTGGTAAGAGTATATTTAATTAACTATGTATTAAATCCACAAGATAAGGTTACATTTGTGACCAAATCACATAGAAAACAAATTGGATGAATTTATTTCCACCCATAATTATATTAACCTCAATATATATCACTTTTTAAATACTATAAATTGAATTTAACATCGTAATTAAATACTATTTAAAGAGATTCCTAATATCTTCCAATCCCCTTTTAAAAAAGGATATCATCACTACCCACTTAATCAAAACTATAACTGACCTATTATAATCCAAAAATTGATTAATGAAACTCCATACATCCCTAGCTACATATAATATTCCAAAATTTGTACATAAGTTAATTTAAAAAATCCTATTGCCTCATATCAAAACGTTTTACATGATATATATGTAACATCTTCTCTCAATCTCATTTCATTTATAATATTTTTTAAACCCCCAAAAATTTTTGTATTCTAATAAATTATTACAAAAAACATATAATAACTAAATAATTATTTTTATTATATGGTTTATACCTACACTTACATACACCACCAACTAATGGATATAGAATATACTGTTTCTGTGTAAAACAAACTACAACCTCTCAAAACGATGACTGTTTGATATTTTTCTACCACCTCTCATGGTGGACAATATGATGAAATTGAATTTATATATTAAATATATTATATTTATATTTTCACTATTCTTATTTAACTATTATATAAATAATACCTTTATGATTTCCATAATTTGTAAATGCGATGATTTCATTTGAGAATGTGTGGACTACTGCTCTCTCAATGTGATATCAATTGGTCATGAAAATACATAAAATGTATAAAGGATGGAGATAATGAAATAATGTAATATATATTACATATATATTTTAATGGAATTATAATATAAATATATATCATTTAGTTTTTATTTCTCTAATATTGGATTGAAATGAAAGTTGCAGTCATGCATGCGAACGACCTATTGTCTCCCTGAAGGTTGAATTTCACATATTATATCCAAATTATATGAAATATTATAAATAAATATATAATTTTTATATTTGATATTAAAATAATGAATTATATTCTTGAGATGATTGAATTTTTTACCACATGGACAATTTACATCAAATCCTGTTCATTTTCAACTCAAGTACAGAATATCAACCAAGCGACTGATAAGAAATTAAATATTTATGAAATATTTATAAAATGGTAACTAGAGATAAGAAAGGAATAATAATCCTCTCGTGGATGTATAAAATAACCAATTTTAATTATTATTTAATAAAATGATTGTACATGATGAGAATGTCTCAAGGTAAGGGAAATCAAAACTCAATTTCTATTTATTTAGATAAACAACCATGACATTGGTATTATTTTGTAAGAAAATGGATGAATGAAATCTGATTTTGTACACGGAATATATTATTATATTCGGTTTATTTAAATTTTTAACAAATAATTATATCAATTTTATAACCTCAATCTAATGATACGAACGTCTTAAGAGAGTTCGTCTCAATCTCCTTTCCCTAAAACATATCATTATGATATAGACCATTATTATATTATAAAATTTATTTTTATACCCTTTGACATGACATATACACATTATATCTATACTCATGATATGAAATGTCATATAAATTTTTTTATATTCTTGTAGTGTATAATATAAATGATCAAAATTGTAAACAAATCTATCTAAAACATCGTTTTAAATTATTTAACTAATAATCTTATAAATTTTTATCTTTCATTTCCAGGATTTCAAAATCTTTTAGATACATATTTTTAAGTAATTTATTGTATTTAAGTGTAAATAAATATCAAATTCATCCATGTTTTATGGGACGCATTGATTAAAAAATCAACATCAAATTGTTTATTTCTAAAAAGGGGAATAATTATTTCAATAACATTAAATGTTTTTTTCTATACATTTCATAAATGGATTTTATTTCTTTTATTTCTCTATTATTTATCAATGTATAATTTCATATTTTACCAAATTATTTTATAATATTTTATTCATTTAAGAGTTTGTGTATTTTATAAATAAAATGTGATTTCAATGTGGAAATGTTATTTTTCCTTTATGAATTTTTTAAGTATTTTCAATATGTTATGGTTCATTGGAATTGCATAATTATATGGGTGGTTATATGTTAATACATGGTTGGGTGATCCCATAATATCTCTCTAATGCATTGGGTAATGTGGTAGAGGTAAATGGTATGGTTTCTTTAATGATACTTAGAGAATATACTACGATGGTTATTCCAAACATAACCACAATGGTTACTATTTATGTTGCAATGAATGATTAAATTAAAGTATTGTATGTATAAAATAAGTTACCTTTTTGTTTATTTTATTTCTATGATGTTTGTTTTGGAATCATATGATTACAAAATGTAAGCTTTGTACATTTGGTTTTATAGTTGAAAAGTATGATTTTGTGAAAATGTTTTCATGGGTTTTAAATATTCACAGGCTAACCATTTAATTCCTTATTTTATATTCCTTTATAAGATATTTATGCTCAAAAAATGTTTCTTAAATGAATCTAATGGGGAATAAAGATGTTTATGAGAATGAAAGAAGTAAAGTATATTTTTAACAGGATAAAGAAGTCATGTTTTGATTAATGGGGATCCATTGGGGAAATATGTGGATACTGATTGTAACTATCCACATGTAATGTTTGGGTCTATTATGTAATAATTATGTCCTAATTTTCGAAAACACTAATCCAAAAAATATTCACAATGTGATTTCATTACATAACACATGATTATATAATGTTTATGTCAGGGCCTTATAGTTGGTATCAAATGTAGGTTTAGAAAAATTAATAGATTATGATGTTTTCCTAAATGTTAGGGATATCATCATGGTTTTATAATTTTAGGGTTGACCTTAAATCTTATAAATTATAAAGACCATTTAATTATATACATTATGAAATATTATGAAAATTTTTGGTTGTTTTGGTAATATTCAGCATTATGGAAATTATGGGATCAGAAGGATTGCACAAATATTTGTTTATCAATACCAGATGCCATTCCCATTGAAGATTCCAAAAATTAAAATTACCTATGAATGGTATGGATTAATTCATAGATTATAATTTGATATATTTGAGTCTTATACCTTGATTCATTAATTTTTTGTAGGAAATACGATTTAACGAATAAAATGAAATATCATGGTTAATGGATCCTGATGATACTAAATGATTATCACATACTTCAAGAGTTATGATATATTGTAGTATGATGAATATTTTAATGAGTTAATTCCCTTTTAATGATGAAATTACATTGGAAGACTTTTTCTAGTATGTCTACCAATTATAATTTGTATTTGAAAATTAGATTTTAGGAATAATTAATTTCTCTTTTATGGACATAATTATAATGAATTTTTAGGGTATTCATAATCATTTATTTTGAAGTAATTATTGGTTTTTAATTTTTAAGAAGAAAAAGTATAGGCATAATATAAAAATTGAACAATAAATATGTTTTTTTATTTTAGAGTAATTTTTCTCTTTTTCTGAATTATATATGCATTATATTGTTTTGGAAAAAGATAACACACAGACCGTGTGAAAACTTATCACATTGAACAAGGTTTTCCGAATCGAACTGACAACCCAGGTGCGACTAGGATTTTTCATCTACCACTAGCTTACATGATGTCCATGGTGAGTATAACTTATTAATTTTAGCTAAATGATTTTATTCAATAATAATAAGTTGATTTTGGGGACTTTTGTTTTATCAAATTTTTATCCTTAGTATTGGAAAATGGTTTGGTGATTAAGTGATAAATGTTATTTTGAAATTTTTTCTCTATTTTGGGGACACTATATGGATAAGGATAATATAATAATTTTCAAATTAAATTGAGGAATAATGGTTAAATTTTATTTTTGATGAATATATTTTATAATTTTGGGCATATAGAAATTTTGAATTTTTTTGAAATGATTAACATACCTTGGAGTATATGAGATTATGTAACATCCCAAGTAAATAAAGAATAAAAAATTATCATATTTATTAATATTTATGAACTAACTATTAATTTTACTTTAATAGGGGTTTTTATGTTCGATAGCATACCTGATACGCAACAACGAGTTTCGTTGAAATCTTACGTTTCACAGCAGTAATATAATAATTTTATTTTAAATGGTAGTTAACACGTTGCCGTTGTATTGGCAGGAATGAATATAAATAACTAAAATATGATTATATATGTTTGTTAAATGTTCTTACATTTATCCAAGTAAAGGATAAAGGCTTAAAAAAAGAAAAGTATACAATTTTAGGCTTAGATACTCTAATATTCACTAAAGGTCCACTTACCGTCTTTTGATGGAGAACCTTCATTAAATATAGTTTTTTTCAATATTATACATTCTATTGGAACAAATAAAATTCTTCTTTAGAATCGGGACCTCAAAATTTACTTTGTTTAAATTTTTGGTATTTTTCCGATAAAGTTCATTTTTTAATGAATAGTGAAAAATGTTGTATTTTAATTCAAAACCTCTTTTTAATATAATTTATTTATATGATTAGATTATCGTCTGAATTTTTTTTAAAGTGAAATTAGAATATATTTTTACCATTTAATCCAATAGTGGTCGTTGGAATTAATTTCACTTTGAAATTGGACTTAAACTAGTGTCAATATTTTGATATATTTTGTTTCATAAAAACATGCTATATGTTCTGACAACAAGTATTAATTATTAAATTAATTAATGTAACTTATATGTTTTGAATCTTGTAAAATAGACATCATTTTTTATTTCAGAATATAAAATATAGCATAGGGGGATGTTTTGGTATTTTTCTAAAAAACTTCAATTTTTGATGAATAGTGAAACCACTAAGTGGTACTTAAAAAAACGGATTTTTCGTTAAATTGAAATTTTACCACATCTATGTTTTGAATTCTAGAAATCCGACATACATATTTTTCATTCGGATTTAAACTTTTTTTTCAATGGGATTAAAATGATTTTTTGGTGAATAGTTACTTTTAAGTTTTTAATCGCTATTAGATATAATTAGTGTAGTTTAAGGTAAAAATAATGTTTTAATAATATGAAATGACCTTGACACATTTCCTAACCTTATTGGATGTGTCATGGACGACCAATACAATCCATGGGTCAACATGGGGACCCCATGGAGCCACTTTGGTAGGAAAATTACATTAATAACTATTTATTTAAAGTTAAAATAAAAATGTCACAAACATGAGTTGTTTTACTAAAACAATTATTAAATGGGGTAATAAAAGTCATATATTTGACTATAAATATTCATTATAAAGATAAAAATATTTAATACATAATGATATTTTGTTTTATAATTTGTAGACATTAAATAAATTAAAGTATTTATGACATCATGATGACGGAGCGATTACATCATTATTTAACGCTTTAAATAAAATGAAAAGATAATGTAAAATCTAAGACCTAAACATGTCAAAAACCTATTATATTGGTGGATTTCGAACTCTTACCTCCTTATCCTAGATATAAATCAATGTGGGACCTTTAAAATCCGAAAATAATTTGAAAATAAAGTATCCTTTTATAACATTCCAAGGGTTCCCCTCCTCTCATCTTATAAAAGGCCCCCATCTCTACCACCTTACACACACCTCCAAAACCATTGACTCAGAGAAACCCTACACATTTTGTCTCTAAACATCCCTATAATACTCCTAGAAGCCTCACATTGGGCAGAAGTCTTTCCAAGGAAGCCTTTGAGCTCAAATCAAAAAGAGTTACCTGTCTTAAAGGTAGTGTCTTCTCTTGTGTTCTTATGTTTTATTTTTCTTCTCCACCCCCCTAAACTCTTTTTATTCCTTTATTTTCTAACAAAACAAATTTCTTCAATATACTAGGATGTTTTTATCAGAAGGATTATATCTACACCTACACACACCTTCATCTAATGGTTAAAGAACATACTGTTTATATGGTTGGCGATTTTCTCTCTCACGAAACGGTGATTGTTCAATATTAATTTAACACCATTCATGGTGGCCATTTAGATGTAACCATACTTATATATGATTTATATTATGTTTAGGTGTTCCTTATGATTCAGTATTTTTCATTTATGTCATACCTTTATGGTTTCCATTATGGGTAAACGCGATAATTTCATTTTAGGAAGTGCCGACTACGGCACCCTCAAAGTGATTTGATTCGTTAATGCTATATGTGGGACGTATAAAGGAAGGAGTTAATGATATTATATATGATATTATAATGGAATTATAATATACCTTTATATCATTATGATTTAACTCTATTAAATATGAAATAGAAATGAATGTAGTGTTCAGGTGTACGTACGGCTTATTGTCTATATGAACGGTGCATTTCATTTCATACCACTAAATGTAATCTACTATTGTAAATACATGTATATGATGAATTTATATGATATATATGATATCCAAATCATGAATATCAATCTGGATATAATGAACCTTTTACCACATGAACAACATGTAATTGTAAGAAGTCCACTTTCGACTTAAGAACCAAATATCGACAAAAAAACATTTTTAATTAAATGATTACATAATGATTATAACATGGTAATAAGTGATATAAAAGGAATAATAAGCTTTAAAAAGGTTCTTAATCAAGTAGAAATTAACTTTTGTTTATTATTCAAGAGATTAAAGAGTAATCGGGTCACGTCAGACACGAGGTAAGGGACATCGTCTCAATCTCCTTTCATTGAGGCATATTTTGTTCTAATACAAGGATTTCTTTTATACGGTGTATAAACCCATTTGACTTTTAATTTTATACAAAAGGAATCTTTTTCTACGAAGATTTTTACAAAATGACAGAAAGGAATGTTTCTTTTAACATACGCGGTGACAACGATATTTTCTGTCGCCGCAAGTAATATTTGGTCTTTGGATTCCTCAACAAGCCATAATGATTTTAAAATGAAATTAATACCATATAATCTTTTATGTAATATGGTATTGAAAATGGTTTTTATAATGGATTTGTTATGTCAATATTTTTAAGTGATATATTGTGATCAAAGTGCGGAAATGTTTTCTTTCCATTATATTTGTTTTATGTCTTCTGATTTTATAATGGTATATGGACATTTGATGGGTGGTTACGTGATAAACCATATGACGGGTGGTTCTGTGAATACCAGGATGGGTGGATACGTTATAACCTTCAATGCATTGGGTATGGAAGTCGGTTGTATGGCTATTCGATTAAGTGATATGTCTGGATGTCGACCGTATGGTTATTCCATTTATGTATGTTTTTGTCCCAAGTTACCTTTATATGTTATGTTCTCTTTCTATGGGTTTTATGGTAATATTTTGATTAAAAAAGGGTAAGTAATGAACTTTTATTCAATGAAGTGTATTTTTTGGTTCATAAAGGTGAAAAGTAATACTTTGATAATGTATTCATGGTTTACTGGTTGTTTTGAAAAACTAACAGTTTTCCTTCGTTGTGTATCTCTTACTGAGCATTTAATGCTCATCCCAAGTTTTTGAAATGTTTATCACAGGACTTAACGTGGAATAGTGTCAAGGATGGGATCAAGGAAAAGTCATGCTATCTAAAACATGGAACTAGACATGTTTCTTTTTAAGAGTTTTTATTTTATGGAAACTAAGTAGAAGTGTCTACTTTGTAATCTTTAGAGATATAATAGGTATGTCCTAATTCTCTAAAACAATAAACCTAAAAATATCCTAAGTGTGAATTATTCATTTAATTCAATATTAAGTATGGTTTAAGGTCGGGGGCTTATAGTTGGTATCAGATGTCGGTTTAGACAACTTTATGAGTTAGAAAATTGTTAAATTATTAATTAATTTATGGTATGATTGAAATGATATAGCATTTAATGATTACTGTGTTGCTTCGCCTAAGATATTTCTTAAGTTAAGAATGCTTTTCCGCAGAGGAAACAAAGCAGCTATGTTGGGACGACATCAGGAGGAAGACAACCTTCCAAATCAGCAACCTGAGATGGTCAGAATTGGAAATGAACAGCTTGTTGCAGTGATGGCATAGTTGGATTAGGCTATAAATGGTGGTGGTATCCATGCACGAGATTAGCCAGATCAAAAATAGAGGAACATGTTAGTGGTGGAGCATTTCATGAGGCAACAACCACCATCATTCACCGGATAATCTGACCATGTGCTAGCTGAAGGGTGGATTAATGCACTGGAGAATATTTTTTTAAGTCATGGGGTGTTCAGAACATCAAAAGGTTAGTCTTTTTGTTTACCCTTTTGAAGGTGAAGTAGATTAGTGGTGGTCGATGATGAAAAATATCAGGGATAATGATGAGATTGATGATATTTTGGTGTTTTCTAAAAGTAAATAGGAGCATGAAATTCATTTAAGGGTTATCTTGAAAACCTTAAAATAAAAGAAATTGTATGGAAAATTCAGAAAATGTGAGTTTTGGATTCGACAATTTCTTTCCATGGTCACATTGTTTCAAAAAAAGGCATAACTGTTGATCCTGCTAAAACAAAAGTTGTTTAAGAATGGAGAAGACCCAAAAATGTAACCGAGATCCGTAGTTTTATTGGTTTGGCAGGTTACTACCGAAGGATTGTTGAACATGTTTTACGGTTAACTAGTCTAATGACTAAGCTAACTCGGAAGGGTGTTATGTTTATCTGGATAGATGAATGTGATGATTGTTTTCAAGAGTTGAAAAGAATATTGGTGAATGCTCCTTTTTTGGCACTTCCTTCCAGGAATGGTGAGTTTTTTATCTACAATGATGCTTCATTGAAAGGAATTGGTTGTGTCCTAATGTAGAAAGATCAGGTAATTGCTTATGCATCACGTCAGTTGAAAAATCATGAGGTAAATTACCCTACAATGATTTGGAATTCGATGTTGTTGTTTTTTCTCTAAAATTTTGGAGGCATCATTTGTATGGAGTAAAGTGTGAAATATATACTGATCACAAAAGTTTAAAGTATATATTAAATCAGAATTAATTGAACATTAGAAAGAGGAGATGGCTATAATTAATCAAGGATTATGATTGTACAATTCTTTACCATCCGGGAAAAGAAAATAAAGTGGCAGATGCTTTGAGTCGAAAAATTAATGCTTCATTAACCATGCTACGTTTGCAATGAGATCCTTCGGTTTTTGATATGATGAACATTGGCATAGAAGTTGTTGGTGCAGGAAGTTCTTCTGTTTTGTTACAGGTGTCAGTGAGATCATCCCTATCAGAAAGAATTAAGTATGCGCAGAAGAAAGATAGTGGGTTGCAGAAAAAGGTAGAGATGAGTCAGAAGGGTAAGTTTACTGAATTTAACATTGATAATGATTGTGTTTTGAGGTTTGGGAAGAGATTATGTGTGTCTGGTCATTCACAATTGATGAATGAGTTGTTATGTAAGGCTCATAGTTCCCCGTTTTCAGTTCATCCTGGCAGTACGAAGATGTACATAGATCTGCGGGATTATTACTAGTGGGATTGAATGAAAAGAGATATTGCTGATTTTACTGTGATGTGTTTGACTTGTCAGTAGGTTAAAGCAAAGCGAAAGTTACTGAAAGGGATGCTTCATCCTTTACTAGTGCCAGAGTGGAAATGGGAAAATGTATCTATGGAATTTGTTGTGGGATTACCGAAGACATCTCGAGATAATAATGCAATCTGGGTTATTGTTGATCGATTGACTAAATCTACTCATTTCCTTCCTATTCGAGATACTTTTTCTCTAGATCATCTTGCTCAGTTTTATATTTAAGAGATAGTCAGGTTGCATGGAGTTCCCCTCTCCATTGTATCTGATAATGATCCCGGGTTTACTTCTATCTTTTGGAAAGGCCTTCAAAAGTCATTGGGTACTGAATAAAATTTTATTACAGCTTTTCATCCACAATAAGATGGGCTATTAGAATGAACAATTCAGACCTTGGAGGATATTCTACGTGCTTGCTCTATGGATTATCAGGGAAGTTTAGACCAACATATTTCTTTGGTTGAATTTTCATTTAATAACAGTTCTCATTCCAGTATACAGATGGAACCATTTGAGGCATTACATGGGAAGCGGTGTCAAACTCCATCTTTTTGTGATGGAGTGGATGAAAGGATGCTGATGGGACCAGAATTGTTAGAAGATATGGAAGAAAAATTTCAGTTTATTCAGAAACACATGAAAATAGCTCAGAGCAGACAGAAAAGTTATGCAGATAACCAGAGGAAGGATCTATCTTTCGAGGTAGGTGATCATGTTTTTCTCAAAGTTTCACCATTAAAAAGTGTGATGTGATTTGGTAAGAAAGGAAAGTTGAGTCCAAGATTCATTGGAACATATGAAATTATAAAGAAAGATTGATCAGTTTCTTACCGAGTGGCTTTACCTCCGAGTTTGTCTCAGGTACACAATGTTTTTCATGTTTCGATGTTGAGAAATTATATGCCAGATGCATCTCATTTTTTGAGCCTAGAGGTAGTTCAGATGGACGAGAATCTCCCTTATGAAGAACAACCATTCCAGAATCTTGACCGAAGAGAGCATGTGTTGTGAAATAATGTAATTCATCAGGTAATGGTTTTGTTAAAAAAACCATATGGTTGATGAGGCAACGTGGAAATCTGAAAATTCTATGAGGTACAAATTCCCCCACTTATTTTTATTAGTGAATAAAATTGCGAGGACGCAATTTCAAAAATGGGGGAAGGATGTAACATCCCAGGTAAATAAAGAATAAAAAATTTCATATTTATTAATATTTACGAACTAAATATTAATTTTACTTTAAAAGTGGTTTCTATGTTTGATAGCATACCCGATACGCGACAAAGCGTTTCTTTGAAATCTTACGTTGCACAATAATAATATAATAATAATATTTTAATTGGTATTTAACACGTAGCCATTATATTGGCATGAATGAATAGAAATAAATAAAATATGATTATATATGTCTGTTAAATGTTTTTACATTTATCCAATAAAGGATGAAGTCTTAAAATAAGAAAAGAATTCAATTTTAGACATAGATCCTCTAATATTCACTAAAGGTCCACTTATCGCCTTTTGATTGAAAATTTTCATTAAATATAGTTTTGGTCACCCTTATACATTCTTTTGGACCAAATAAAATTCTTTTTTAGAATCAGAACATCAAAATTTACTTTGTGTAAATTTTTGGTATTTTTCCGATAAAGTTCATTTTTTTATAAATAGTGGAAAATTTTGTATTTTAATTCAAAACCTCTTTTTAATATAATTAATTTATATGATTATATTATCATTTGAATTTGTTTTAAAGTGAAATTAGAATATATCTTTACCATTTAATCCAATAGTGGTCGTTGGAATAAATTTCACTTTGAAATTGGACTTAAACTAGTGTCAATCTTTTGATACATTTTGTTTCATAAAAACACGGTATTTGTACGGACAATGGATGTTAATTATTAAATTAATTAATGGAACTTATATGTTATGAATTTTGTAAATTATAAATCATTTTTGATTTTGGAATATCAAATATAGCTTAGGGTCATGTTTTGGTATTTTTCTAAAAAACGTCAATTTTTGATGAATAGTGAAACCACTAAGTTGTACTTAAAAAAATGAATTTTCATTTAAACAAAATTTTACCACCTCTGTGTTTTGAATTTCAAAAATCCAACATACATGGATTTCATTTGGATGTAAAGTGTGGTTCAATGGGATTAAAATAATTTTTTTGGTGAATAGTAATTTTTATGTTTTTAATAGCGATTAGAGGTAAATAGTGTAGTTTAAGTTAAAAATAATGTTTTGATAATATTAAATGACCATAACACACGTACTACCCGTATTGGATGTGTCATGGACGACCAATACAATCCATGGGTCAACTTGGGGACCCCAAGGAGCCACATTGGTAGGAAAATGTCATTAATAACTTTTTATTTAAAGTTAAAATAAAAATGTCAGAAACATGAGTTGTTTTACTAAAACAATTATTAAATGGGGTTATACAAGTCATATTTATAATATAAATATTTAATAGAAATCTAGAAAGATTTCTTAAATCGTGATATTTTATTCAAAATTTTTAGACATTAAATAAATTAAATTATTTAGGACATCATGATGATTCAACGATTACCTCATTATTTAACGATTTAAAAAAATGAAACGATAATGTAAAATCTAAGACCTACGCATGTCAAAAACCTATTGGATGGGTGGATTTCGAACTCTTATCACCTTATCTTTTAAATAAATCAATTTTGGACCTTTAAAATCCGAAACTCATTTGAAAATAATGTAACCATTTATAACATTCCAAGAGTGCCCCTCCTCTCCTCTTATAAAGGCCCCCACCTCTACCACCTTACCCACACCTCTCAACCGATTGACTCGGAAAATTCCTGCCCATTTTGTCTCTCCACATCCCTCTATTACTTCTAGAAACCTCAATTTGGTCATAAGTCTTCCCAATTAAGCCTTTGATCTCAAATCAAAAAGAGTTACCCGTTTTAAAGGTAGTGTCTTCTCTTGTCTTCTTATGTTTTATTTTGATTGTCCAACCCCCAAATCACTTTTTATTACTTTATTTTGAATAAAAACCTGTCTTCTATTTACTAGGATGTTTTTATGAGAAGGATTAGAGCTACACCTACACACACCTTCGTCTAATGGTTAAAGAACATACTGTTTGTGTGGTTGGTGATTTTATGCCTCACGAAACGATGATTGTTCAATATTCTTTTTACACATTTCATGGTGGCCATTAAGATGTCACTATATTTATATATGATTTATATTATGTTTATGTTTTCCTTATGATTCAGTATTTTTCATTTCTGGCATACCTTTATGGTTTCCATTATTGGTAAACGCGATAATTTGATTTTAGAAAGTGCGGACTACTGCACCCTCAATGTGATTTGATTCATTAATTCCATATCTTGGACGTATAAAGGAAGGCGTTAATTATATTATATATGATATTATACTGGAATTATAATATTACTTTATATCATTATGATTTCACTCCATTAAATATGAAATAGAAATGAAAGTAGCGTTCAGGCGTACGTACGACTTACCGTCTCCATGAACGGTGCTTTTCATTTCTTACCACTAAATGTTATATACTATTGTAAATACATTTATATGATGGATATATATGATATATATGATATCCATATCATGAAATCCATTCTGGATATAATCAACCTTTGACCACATGAACAACATGTAATTTTAAGAAGTCTGCTTTCGACTTAAGAACCAAATAACGACAAAACAAACATTTTTAACTTAAATGATTACATAATGTTTATAAAATGTAAATAAGTGATATAACAGGAATAATAATCTTGAAAAAGGATCTTAATCATTTATAAATTAACATTAGATTATTATTCAGGATATTAATGATCAATCAAGTCACATCGGACACGAGGTAAGGGACTTCATCTCAATCTCTTTTCATTGAGGCATATTTTCTTCTTATACAAGGATTTATTTTATACGGTGTATAAAACCCTTTGACTTTTAATTTTATATAAAAGGAATCTTTTTCTACGAAGAATTTTACAAAATGACGAGAAGGAATGTTTCTTTAAACGTATGCGGTGACAACGACCTTTTCAACCACCGCGAGTATTATTTGGTCTTTGAATTCCTCAACAAGCCGTAATGTTTTTAAAATGAAATAAATACCATATAAAGTTTTATGTAATGTTGTTTTGAAAATCGTTTTTATAATGGATTTTTTATGTCAATATATTTATGTGATATATTGTGATCAAAGTTCGGAAATGTTTTCTTTCCATTATATTTGTTTTATGTCGTATGATTTTATAATGGTACTTGGACATTTGACGGATGGTTACGTGATAAACCAAATGACGGGTGGTGTCGTGAATACCAGGACGAGTGGTTCAGTTATAACCTCCAATGAATTTGGTATGGAAGTCGGCCGTATGGGTATTCTATTAAGTGATATGTGTGGAAGTCAACCGTATGGTTATTCCATTTAAGTATGTTTATGTCCCAAGTTACCTTTATATGATTTGTGTTCTTTATATGGGTTTTATGGTAATTTTTTGATTACAAAAGGGTATGTAATGATCTTTTATTCAATGAAGAGTATTTTCTTATTCATAAATGTGAAAAGTATTACATTGATAAAGTATTCACGGTTTACTGGTTGTTTTGAAAAACTAACAGTTTTCCTTCTTTTTGTTTCCATTACTGAACTGTTTATGCTCACCCCAAGTTTTTGAAATGTTTTTCACAGGACTTAAAGTTGAATAGGGTCAAGGATGGGATGAAGGAAAAGTCATGCTATCTAAAACATGGAACTAGACATGTTTCTTTTTAAGAGTTTATATTTTATGAATACTTAATAGAAGTGTCTACTTTGTAATATTTTGAGATGTAATAGTTATGTCCTAATTCTCTAAAACTCTAAACCTGAAAAGATCCTAAGTGTAAATAATTCATTTAATTCAATATTAAGTAGGGTTTAAGGTCGGGGACTTCTAGATTTTCTTAATTACTTTCACGACCCGTCCTCGGGGCCCGTTTCGTTACTACCACATGCCCGCCATCCATAGGCCAGGGACTGGAAACTAGCACCAAGGAGTAATTCCTCGTAAAAAGGGAAGGCATTTCCTTTGTAAAGTAAACAAACACCATCGAGAAAGCATGCAGAAGTAAACACTATGTTAAAACTGGGTACAACTGTTTGTGCCGAAAAGTAAGTGGGCTAGAATACAAACCCAAACTGAAAGTAATGTACAACTGGAAAAGGAAGTACAACAACTGAAAATTATAGACGCAACGTCAGTCCTTCCACTGGAAGTCCCACCTAAAGGGTGGATATAGATATCCTCCATAGCTCCTCTGGTCCATCCATCCACTCCGAGTACGTCTCGCTCAGTGGTCCACCTCAAGGTACCGACCTGCTCTGCAAGCCTCAACCACGATAAGCGCTATCCTTCGTCTGCAACCAACACAATGTAGTGCGGGCATAGCCCATGAAGGAGTGAGTATATGCTACTCAATAGGGACCCCAAGACCCCCAATGGTCTCCCAGAATCCACAAAGGTTAATCCACAAAGGTTAATCCACAAAGGAAAGATACAATCACGAAGTAAAATCCGAAACTACTTTGGTATATGCCCATAAATATACCTAAGTCATCAATTCCAGTTCGACTCCAAAATCCGAGACCAAGTTCAATCACGTCCACACATGATAGTACAACACAATCCACACAGGAAAGAAAGTCAATCATATCGAAGATAATGATTGAAATTCAAGATTAATCTCGCACATGTATACTTATTCGTAAGACTATAGAGATGATCAGATGTAGCCACTGATTCATCTAAGACATCATACCCACAAAATGACACACAAATGATCGATAGGTAACTAACCCCCACAATAACCCACACAGGATTGGTCCCACCTAGGATCTGTAGGCACTGGCCTACACAGGACCGCTAAGCACTGACCCACACAGGATCTGACCCACACATGATCGGTAGCACTGATGCATGTAGGAACGCTGAGTGCTGTATTCGTCGCCGTCGAATCCAATGAGGATTTCTGTACAGTCGTCATCATCATCACAGACGCAGCCCGCTCTAGGGTTTATGCACACAACAAGCTCATTTCGGGAGGATCCTCTCCTCGAGTCAATGGGATGGACACATCAAATGTCACAAAGACCAAGGATGATGTAACCCAATGTTTTGTCCCATGTCTTAGGGGAGAACCAAGAAAAACCTGCCCATGTCACCGAGAAAAATACGACCAAACCATTTTCCAAAAGTACACAGCGTGTAGATATACAATAAACACCGTGTCATCAAACATCGGGTACTGCCCGTGCGTTACGGCCTGTGTCGCAGGGCTGGTCATGTAGAAAAGTATGTACACGGCGTGTGGTATGGTTAATCACCGTTTCTTCTGTCCACGAGTACTGTTCATGTACCACAGCCTGTGTCCATGGGTTTTTCGTGTAAAAAGTATGTACACAACGTGTGGTATGGTTACACGCCATGGCCAAACATCTGGGGTTGGCTCCGTGTATACTGGCCATGCCTGGTCGTGCGGTAGAGTACATTCTCGTGTACTCAATTCCATGTCCGTGTATCCCTGGATTACACATCGAGTCCCGCAAAAGTAGCTTCTTCTATTCTGCATAGAGATTACATGCTGTGTTGCCGAGGTCACACGTTGTGTCTTACTTGTCTATACCCGAAACTCAAGCCACATTACACCCACACTACAGGGCGTGTTCCTTAGTGGAACACGCCGTGTATTATGGAATTTCCCAAAACCGACACCTCTGGCTAGCACACCTCCCATGTTGTCCATTCTTCGTTGTGACGGTCCTTTCATCACTATACTTCAGACCCTATGTCGGCCCGATGTCCCGTAATCGTCTCCGGTGTTTTCGAGCCTCTGATCGGCTCCAAAATCACGATTTGATTCACCATCTCGAAGAACGGTCAAGGGACGGTCCCTCCCGTTCCAGTTTGATCTGTTTCCCACATTCGTTGTCGCACCTTCTCTAGGACGTCGTGATGTTGGATCTTCAATTGGGATCCTTGCGTTGCACAATGAACTCACAACGTTCCGGTGTTTGTCCCCCATGAAGAACACGAAGATCCCACCAAACAATCACAAAAACGGCGGAGGGATATGGCTGTGTTCGTTTGGCCCGGTCCTTCCACGTTACTTTGGTAGAAAGTGGGTCAAGATAAAAAAAGGAAGTAAAAATCAGTGTTGATAAAATAAAAACACACCCCTACCTTGATAACTATATGAACAAAGGTTCGTCACGGAAATAACCGTCGCGGATGAAGACTCCATAAGCATCGTCGGCGTCATGGAGAAGGGAGTCGTCGACATCGCGGTACATGGTGTTGCGTCGTAGATCTATGAGTATGTCATCTCTCACCAGCTATAGAGAGGGAATAATATGGTATGATGAACTCCCCTTTGTGGTGATAGAGTTGTTCATCGAAGGCTCGACATTCTTCACGTTCTTCAACGAGGAAGAAGATGAACATCAAGACTTAGATTTTTCTTCTCCCCAGTCCCCTTACACCACAAACCAACCTAATCAAATAAGATCCCTATAATTTTATTATCTTATGTCATGCCTTTCAAAATTACAAATTTCATATACATAACTCACCTAATTAAATTAAAGTGCTGGCATTGAATAAATGTGGGGAGAATGAAGGTCACAAATTAAATGGGAAGTTTTGAGTGTTACACACTTAAGAGGGAGATTAGAGGAGTTGGGGAATATGAGAAGATGGGGGCTCGTGTGGTCCCCACCACCCTCATAAACTCACATGGGATGTTGGGTGGTTGTGGGCCCCACCAACAACTTCCATGATAGAATTAAACTACCATGGATAAATGAAATTTGCACACAATTTATTTTACCTAACATTTAATTCCCCAATTTTTAACCATTCTTCCTGAGCAAACGCAACCTCAGAAAAGGTCTTCCTAAGAAATTACTAGCGCTATGGTTTCATCGGTGCCCTCATGTTTCGATTCCGAGCACCGGTTCAAATGTTAGGAAATATTGCTCGTTCGTTCACTAAACGGACCCGATCTAAACTTCGGAAAAATTATTTCGGGCTCATCGGGCCTCAGAATCAGGTGCCGTCAGAAACCATGTTCTTGTAAAATCCAAAAATAAATTAAGAAAAAATTCCCCTTGAATTTTACGGGTCTTTACATTACTCACAACTCAGGGCTTTATGTCCCCATAAAGATACATTAAAAAACTAGGGGAACAAATGTGGGTACTGTGAACGCATCTGAGCCTCCCGCTCACATGTTCTCTCCTGGAGGTTCCTGTGCTGCCATCTGATGCGCACTAGAGGAATCGATCTTCCACATAAGACCCGCTCATGTCGATCCTCGATCTCCACTAGAACCTCTAAAAATGTCTCCCCATCATCTATGACCAGCTCCCACTGGTCAATGATATGCGTCGGGTCGTGAACATATCTCCTCTACTGAGATACGTGAAAGATGTCATGAATCAAATGCAACTGAGGGGGTAGATCTAGGTGATAAGCCACCTCCCCAATCCTGCTGAGGACCTGGAATGGTCCGATGAAGCGTCGAGACAACTTTCCTCCTCGGCCAATTCTCTGTAATCCACGTCGAGGTGAGACCCGCAAAAAGACATGGTCTCCATCCTCGAACTCTAGTGGCCTCCGCCTCCTGTCAGCATAAGACTTCTGTCGGCTCTGATCTGTCCTCATCCACTCCTGGATGACCTAGACCTTCTCTGTCATGTCTTGGACCATCTCCAATCCCACAAGTGCTGACTCCCCAGGGTCTGTCCAGCACAGAGGAGATCTGCAAGGTCGGTCATACAACGCCTCGTATGGTTCCATCCCGATGGTGGAGTGGTATTTGTTGTTGTACGTGAACTCCACAAAGGGTATGTGGTCCTCCCAGCTACGACCAAAGTCAAGGACACATGCACGGAGCATGTACTCGAGTGTCTGTATGGTCCTCTCCATCTGACCATCTTTCTGATGGTGAAAGGAGGTGCTCAGACGTAGTTGCGTCCCGAATGCCTCCTTCAACCCCTTCCAATGACCGGAAGTAAAGAGAGCATCTCGATCAGAGACGATAGAAGATGGAACTCTATGAAGCCATACAATCTCCTGAACGTAGAGAAGTCCCAATCTCTCCACTGAGCCCTGCTCTCTGATGGGTATGAAGAGAGCCAACTTGGTGAGTCGTTTGACAATCTCCCAAATGGAGTCGTGACCTCTGGAAGTGCATGGATGTCAAGTCACGAAGTCCATAGATATCCCGTCCCACTTACACTCTGGGACCTCCGAGGGCTGTAACAATCCTGCTGGTACCTGGTGCTCTGCCTTCACCTACTGGAAGTAGAGGCATCGAGAAACGAACTCTGCCACAACCTTCTTCATGCCAGGACACCTATTCTGTCATCTGAGATCATTGTACATCTTCGCCACTCAAGGATTTTCCGCCGAAGGGGAAGTGTGAAACTCTCTCATCACCTCCTCCCGTAAAGAATCGTGTACAAAGGTACGTCCTCTGAAAAAGATCTCATGCTCTCCTCCTGCAGAAAAACCATCAGGTGCCTATCCTATGGATTTCTGCGCACGCCGCGTCTCATAGTCAGCGTCCCCACACTATGCCTCTCTGACCCGCTGCAGTAGTGGAGGAGTGACAGTGAGTGACTGAAGAAATGATTCTCCATCTTTATCCACGTAGGATATCTGCAAAGCGACTAGCTGCTCAGTTTCCTCCCCAAGTAGCTGAATTCCCATCCTCCAGCTGAGAGCATCGGCTACTACGTTCCCCTTCCCAGGAGTATAGACTATCTCAAAGTCACAGTCCTGGAAGAACTCGAGCCATCGCTGTTGTCTCATGTTCAGGTCCTTCTGATCGAAGATGTACCTGTGACATTGATGGTTAGAATAGACTGTAAAGCGCTCACCCATCAGATAGTGTCGCCACATCTTCAGAGTGAATACCACTGCTGCTAACTCCATGTCATGGGTAGCGTAGTTCTGCTCATGCTTCCCCAACAGACGTGATCCATATGAGATCAAGGCCCACTCTTTCATCAGGACACATCTGATTCCAGTCCCTGATGCATCATAGTAAAATACATACCCAACTCCCTTATCCGGTAGCCTCCAAATAGGGGCGCTGGTCAATCTCTTTCTCAGCTCCTGGAAGCTCATCTGACATCCGTCTGACCACACGAAGGGTTTCCCTTTCATTGTCAAAGCTGAATGTAGTTCCGAAACTCTGTATATGTCTGGTACAAATCTCCGATAGTATCCTACTTTTCTCAAGAAACTTCGCACCTCCGTTACACTCCTGGGTGGCTCCCAAGATAGCACTTCCTCAATCTTCGCAGGATCCAACACAACTCCCACCTCAGAGATGACATGTCCCAAGAAGTGGACCTCTCATATCCTGAATTGACACTTCGAGATATTTCCATAATGTTGGTGCTCTCAGAGTGTGTCTAGTACAACCCGCAAGTGGTAGGTGTGCTCCTCTTCAGTCGTCGAGTATATCAAAATGTCGTCGATGAAGACCATGAAAAATCGATCAAGGAATGGCTGAATGATCCTTTTCATGAGGTCCATGAACACTGCTAGAGCATTGGTTATGCCGAATGGCATAAACAAGAACTCATAGTGGCCATATCGACATCTGAAGTCTGTCTTCTGCCTGTCCTTGTACTGAACTATGAGCTGATGATAGCCTGACCTGATGTCTATTTTTGAGAACCACCGTGCTCCCATGAGCTGATCGAATAGGTCATCAATCCTCGGTAGCAGATACTTGTTCCTCACTATCACCTGGTTCAGGTGAGGATAGTTGACATAAAGTCGGAAGCTCCCGTCTGCCTTCTTGGCGAACAATATCGGGGAACCCCAGGGTGAAACACTGGGTCAGATGAATCCCTTTCCCTAAAAGTCCTCCAACTGTACCTGTAGCTCTCGATGCTCGGCGGGAGCCATCCGATATTCTGGGGTGGATACCGGGGTTGTCCCGGGGTACAGATCCATATAAATGTCTACCTCTCTACGAGGAGGTAGTCCTGGAATATTGTCGGGAAAAATGTCCGCATACTGATCCACCACTGCAGGAAAACTAGGACTCTGCATGTCAACTGCTCCTAGGATGAGGCCAACCAACTAATGAGTGATGGGTTGTCCTCTCCTCTATGAGAGTCCATCTTGTGTTTCAAAGGCTCCCTTCTCTCCGGTGAAGGTGAACCTACTCGCGTCGGTGCGTACACATCATACCTTGCACCTAATACAGTCAATCGGAGCATGGACTCTATATAACCAATCCATACCAAAGATGTCGTCGTAAGGCCTCGATGCCGCTACAAGAAGATCCCAGCCGAAGCTCTCGCCTCCTAGAGTATGATCACACTGCCAGCACTAGTGCGTAATCGTCAGGTCTGCTCCTGTAGTAGTCTCTACCCGTAAGGATCGAACCAACGACTCTGTCAGAATCTCGGAGCTCCGAACAAGGGCAGCAACTATGAAAGAATGACCAGCTCCTGTGTCTATATGAACTGCATCAATGGTTGAATAGACATAGATAGTACCTCGAATCATCTTGGGGGCACCGTGGTCATAGGCCTCCACTGCCTGGAGCTGTTCCTGTCTCTGCCCACCAGCTCCATGTGGTCAGGGTGGACCTCCTTGTGGTGGTGGTGGTGGTAGAGCCTCAAAGCATCTCCCACCACCTGATGCTCGACCAGCTCCTCTTCCTCATTCTCCTGCTCCCTGTGGACCACCACGGTCGACCCTATACCTCTGCCTCGGTGGTCCCACAACTGTCTGCTGCTCCACAACATGGAGGGTTGGGCATTCACGAGCCATGTGGACCTGCCCGCCGCATGCGTAGCACTGTTTGCCTCTCGAAAGGCTGGCTCTACGCTGTGTGCCTAGAACTACTGAGCCAGTGTCGTGAGGTTGTCTGCCTAAGGGTCTGGTCTTCCTGAACCCATGAGTCATCCGTCGACTACCTGCTGCAGAAGACTCTGCTACGTGCCGCCCTGCGATAGGTCTTTCTGTTGATTTAAGCTCAGCAAGGAAGCTCTAGATCAAAAGGGCTCGCTCGAGTACCCCTGCCTGAGTCGGAATGTTGATGGAGATTAGTGATTCCATGATCTCATGCCTCAATCCCTGCTCAAAGGTCTGGGCCCAAGAGAATGGGTCTCGTACCATGTCTATCGAATAGCGTGAGAGATCTGTAAATATCGCCGAGTACTGAGCGACCATCATGCTTCCCTGCTGCAGTTGTAGAAGCTCATGGATGCGCACTGCATGGAGGGTGGCCGAGAAGAACTCCGATCGGAAGAGGATCTCAAAGTCCTTCTAGAGAAGAGATGCCTCGTCGTGCACCTAGAGCATCAAGCTCCACCATCAGCCTGCTGCCGTTTGCCGGAGGCTCGCTGCGAGGATCACCATGAGGTCGGATGGGGTCCTAACTAACCTAAAAACCCGTTCAATAGCCTTCAGCCAATCCTCCGCTGCCTGAGGGTCCGACTCCCCACGGAACCTGGGCAGTCACTGACGCTGAAACTCGTACAGTGCACTACGGCAACATGCATCATCATCGGCTGGGGCTGGTATCATCGGTGGCTCGGCGGGTAGAGGTACCACCGGTTCCTCTGTTGTCAAAGGGCCATGTACCAAGGCCTCGTCGCACGGTGGGCTGTTGTCACGCACAACTCTCAGAACCCTAGATGGATGCCGTCGTGGGGATATCCTGAAAAGAGACAGGTGCACCACGGTCAGAACAGTATACCTGGTGAGCTGTCACAATTTAATCACAATGAAAACATGAAACACATATGAAATTAATGTTTTCATGCATTAATTCGGAAATCAGAAGTCAGGGTCCTGGTGTACGGATGCATCAGCCGCCACACCAACACTGGACTCCCTGGACTGATAACCACACTCAATACTCTTAACACTATTGCTTCATATAGAAAAAGATTAGAGTCCTGAGTTCTGCGGTAGAACTGAACTCCTCTGATACCAATTTTTCACGACCCGTCCTCGGGGCTTGTGTCGTGACAACCCCATGCCCGCCTTCCACAGGACAGGGGCTGGCGACTAGCACCAAGGCGTAATTCCTGGTAAAAAGGGAAGTAATTTCCTTTGTAAAGTAAACAAACACCACCGAGCAAACATGCAGAAGTAAACACTAAGTTAAAACTGGGTACAATAGTAAGTACGGAAAAGTAAGTGGGCCAGAATACAAACCCATACTGAAAGTAAAGTACAACTTGAAAAGGAAGTACATAAACTGAAAAGAAAAGGTGCAACTTCGGGCCGTCCAATTAATTCTTACATGAAGGGTGGATACAGATATCCTCCACAGCTCCTCGGCTCCAGCAGTCCGCTCCAAGTACGTCTCACCCAGTGGTCCACCTCTAGGTACTGACCTGCTCCGCAAGCCTCATCCATGATCAACGTTTTCCGTTATCTGCAACCAACACAACGTAGTGCGGGCATAGCCCGTGCAGGGGTGAGCATAAGCTACTCAGTAGGGACCCCAAGACCCCCGAAGGTCTCCAAAAATCCATAAAGGATAATCCACAAAGGAAAGATAGAATCACGATGTAATATCCGACACTACTTAGGTATATGACCATAAATATACCTAAGTCATCAATTCCAGTACTACTCAAACATCCGAGCCCAAGTTTGATCATTTCCACTCAGGATAGAACAACACAATCCACACAGGAAAGCAAGTCAATCATATCGAAGATAATGATTGAAAGTCAAGATTCAGCACACGCAGGCATACATTTTCATAAGACGATAGAGATGATCAGATGTAGCCACTGATTCATCTAAGTCGTCCGACCCACACATGATCATTAGGTACTACCCCCCGCAATGACCCACAAAGGATAGATAGGTAACTAACCCCTGCAATGACCCACACAGGATCAGACCCACACAGGATCTGTAGGCACTGGCCCACACAAGACTGCTGAGCGCTAACCCACACAGGATCTGACCCACACAGGATCGGTAGCACTGATCCACCAAGGATCGCTGAGTGTTTTAGTCAGCGCCATCGAATCCATGGAGGACTTCTGTACAGTCGTCATCATCATCGTAGACACAGACATCTTTAGGGTTCATGCACACATCAAGTTCGTTTCGGGAGGATCCTATCCTCAAGTCAAAGGGATGGATACATCAACCATCACGAAGTCCAGATATGATGTAACACAACGTTTTGTCCCACGTCTTAGGGGAAAACCCATAAAAATGTTCCCAAGTCACCGAGAACAAGAAGAACAAACCATTTTCCTAAAGTACACAACATGTAGATATAAGATACACACCATGTCATCAGACACCGGGTACTGCCCATGTGTTACGGCCCGTGTCGTAGGGCTGGTCGTGTAAAAAAAGGAATTACATGATGTGTGGTATGGTTAAATGCCATGTCTTCTATCCAAGGGTACTGTCCGTGTACCACAGCCCGTGTCGATGGGGTTTTCGTGTAAAAATTATGTACATGGCGTGTGGTATGGTTACTCGTCGTGGACAAACATTTGGGGTCGGCTCCGTGTATACTGTCCATGCCTGGTCATGTGGTGGAGTACATTCCCGTGTACTCAATTCCATGTCCGTGTATCCCTAGATTACACTCCGAGTCACGCGATGCTGCTTCTGCTATTCTGCGTAGAGATTACACGCCGTGTGGCCGGGGTAACACGTCGTGTGTTACTTGTCTAAACCTGAATCTCAAGCCACAGAACACCCACAATACATGCCGTGTTCGTTAGTGGAACACTCCATGTATTCTGGATTTTTCCAGAAACGACGCCTCCGGCCAGCGCGCCTCCCATGTTGTCTGTTCTTCGTTCTGACAGTCCTTCCATCACGAAACATCGGACACTATGTCTCCCCGATTTCCCATAATCATCTCCGGTGTTTTGGGCCACCGATCTGCTCCGAAATCACGATCTGATTTACCCCCTCGAAGAACGGTCAAGGGACGATCCCTCTCGTTCCGGTTTGATCTGTCGCCCACTATCTTCGACGCTCCTTCGCTGGGATGTCATGATGTTGGATCTTCAATTGGGATCGTTGTGTCTCACAACGAACTCATAACGTTCTGGTGTTCGTCACCCATAAAGAACACGAAGATCCCACGAAACATTCAAAAAAAAGGCGGAGGGATCAGGCTGTGTTCGTTTGGCCTGGTCTGTCCACTTTAGGTTGGTGGAAATCGGGTCATGATAAACAAAGGAAGTAAGAATCAGTATTGCTCACATAAAAACACATCCCTCTCATGATAACGAGATGAACGGAGGTTGGTCACGAAAATAACCATCGCGGAAGAAGACTCCGTAAGCGTCGTCGACGTCACGGAGAAGAGAGTCGTCAGTGTCATGATACACGGAGTTGAGTCGTCGATATCTGAGTATATCATCTATCACCGACTGCGGAGAGGGAAGAAGATGGTACGAATAACTCCCCTTTCTGGTGACGGAGTTCTTCGTCGAAGGCTCGGCATTCTTCGGGTTCGTCGATGAGGAAGAAGATGAACTTCAAGACTTAGAATTTTCTTCTCCCCAATACCCTTACACCACAAGCCAACCTAATCTAATAAGATCTCTGTCTTTTTATTATCTTATGTCATGCCTTTAAAAATTACAAATTTCAAATACATAAATCACTTAATTAAATTAAAGAGTTGGAATTGAATAAATGTGGGGATAGGGATGGTCACAAATTAAATGGGAAGTTTTATGGGTTACAAACGTAAGAGGGAGATTAGAAGAGTTAGGGAATATGAGAAGATGGGGGCTCATGTGGTCCCACCACCCTCATAACCTCACAGGGGAAGTTGGGTGGTTGTGGGCCCCACCATCAACTTCACATGAGATAATTAAACTACCATGGATAAAATAAATTTTCACACAATTTATTTTACCTCACATTTAATTCCCTAATTTTTAAAAATTCCTCCCGAGAAAACGCAACTCCAGAAAAGGTCTTCCTAAGCAATTACTAGCGCTGCGGTTTCATCGGTGCCCACAGATGTTGATTCTGAGAACCGCTTCAAAATTTAGGAAATCCCGCTCGTTCGTCCACTGAACGTACCTGAGCTAAACTTCGGAAAAACTATTCCGGACTCACCGGGCCACGGAATCAAGTTCCGTCAGAAACCGTGTTCTTGTAAAATCCCAAAGAAAATTAAGAAAAAATTTCCCTTGAATTTTACAGGTCATTACAATTACGTTTCATTATATGATAATTAGATTAGTCAATGTAATTTGGTGATAAATGTTATGATTTAATGTGGAATACTATGTGATCAAATAATTTATAATTTTGGGTTGAAATCATAGTTTGGATAGTATTGATAAATTTTAAGGACATATTATAAAATGGTATATGATAAACATGGGTATTGATATTTATTTATGGAGACAAAAAGTAGTAATCATTATAAATGATTGTTATTTGGGGGATTAATTGATCTTGTAATAACCATTTTTTTCTTGATTAAATTAGAAATATTGGGGAAATTTATTGTTTATCTTTTTTGGATTATGTGATTATAAATAAGCTTATTATCGTGCTTTATGAGTGACCATGCCTGATGAAATAATCATTGATTTGGGAAAACTATGATTTTTTGGGGGAATTTGATTAAATGATAAAACTGTAAATGAAAATTATGTATAATTCCATATGTTATTATTTTATATAGTATAATAATTCCTCAACATTATGAAGTTGATCATAAATCAAAAAAACATTCCATTTATATTTTCCTACTAAAAAATATAATAATGTCTAACCCATCAAAATTTTCTTGTTTTTTTGTTCTTAACCTTATCCTGGTCATTTTTTCATTCACTCTCCATTAGAAAAAGACAATGTGTTTTTCATCCATATCCTTGTTCTTTTATACAGAACCCATGTATGTTTCATCTCGTGGGACATTTGTAGTTCACTTCGTATTTTTTCATGTTGATGTTTTATTAACCATTTTCTCAATGTGGGTTTGAAATTAAGGTATTTTGGGATGTCATACCCTAGTAACTGATCACAAATTCAAATTTAGAGGATTCAATTTATTAAATGTTGGAATATGTAACATCCTGATTTCTATGAAATAAACAAATTATTCAATATCTCACATGATACACCACATCATGTTTAAAAAAACTATATATTTTTATTTAAATGATTCCACTATAACCTAGTTGTTGGAGTGAAGGAAATTAATCGTATCAACCGAATTTTGAAAATATGGTTAAAACATGTTTAAATAAGGATACATTGGTTACAAAATTTATTGTAAATGGAAATAAAAACCAATTGAATATAAAGGATTTGATTTTATAAGACTATTTATAAGAAAATAATTGTGCTTATAAAATAATATCAATTTTTATGGATTTCTTTAACGAAATTAATATGTTATATATTAAATGTAATGTTTTAAATTCATATAATATGTTTTTAAGATATGATATAAGAACAAATTAAAAATTTTAGATAAATGAAGTATTTTTAAAAAAAATACAGTTTTACAACCTTTTGATTGAGAACCCATTTTAAAAATAATTTTTTAATATTTTATAAGTTTAATTTGTAATAAATAATACTTTATTTGGAATAGGAAAACTAAAATTTACCTTTGATGAAATTTTAGTATTTTTCTGATGTAATTCATATTTTATTTTGTAGTGAAAAAATCTGCCATTTAATTCAAAACTGCCTATTCATCTAATTTATTTATATAGTATTATTGTATTTTTAATTGGTTCTAATTATTACTTTCATTAGTTTTAATAATTTATTACAATATCATTCATTTGATAAAATTTTTCATTTAAATTGTACATAAACAAATTTCAATATATTGATAGTTTTTACTTCTTAAAACCCCACATTTTAGTTCTAATAAAAGTAATTATTTTTAAATTAATTTATGAAACATTATTGATATGATTTTGAAAAAATAGATTTAATATTTTGAATCATAAGGTCCAAATTATACAAATAGGTACATTAATTTTTATACATTGTGAATATTATCTACAGTAATGTTTTTAATTTAGCATAGTTAAAGGGTAAATTTGGTAAATAAGGGTAAAAATAATATTATTATAATATTAAACAACCATAAAACATTTTAGAATATTATTGGATGATTCATGGGAATCCAAAAAATCCATTGGCCAGTATTTTTTAATTTTGTATCTATAAAGGTGTGAATTTGACACTTTAAAATAATTAATTTAAAGTAAATGGAAATATAATAGAAACATATTTCTTTTTCCAAAATCAATGTTATGGTGAGGTTATATAATTTATATTTTAACTATAAAAATTCATTAGAATTATAAAAATATTCTCATAATTGAGGTGTTTTATTAATTATTATTCGATATTATATAAATTAATTAATTTCTAACACAATTATGATACATTGATTACCTTATTAATGAATTATTCCAATAAATGATAGTATAAATATTAAAATAAATATAATGCAAAATTTTTGATTCAGGACAAGAATTTTCAGACTATTTTTGAAATTTTATATTTCAATTCATGTATACATATTTAAGGAATCATTTTTTAATGAATCTAACACCAATAAATTATTAAATAGTGTCAAAACGAACACAAATGAGTTTTTTAAACCAATACTATTTTAGTAAACCTTATAATAATCATATGAATGTAATATTTAGACCAAAGCCATCAATAATTTAAAATATTTCATTAATGAACATCTTGAGGATCTTTTTCCATTTTATATTAGGTATATTAACCATATTGTGTACAAGTACCAGACGTAATTGTATGAGATAAATTATTTTCACTAAGGGTTAAATTAAAAAAAATAAGGAAATATTTAGGGCAAAAAAATTTCTAAAACCTATTAGTATACATTATTTCAACCTATACTAATATTATCCGCTAAATATATCATTTTTATCGATTATTATTTTAATATCAAGTTATAATAAAATAGTATTTCAAGTCATTATTAATGTTCCCCTCCTCCCTCTTATATAAGGGCACCAACCCTACCCACTTACTCACAATGCTCAAGCACATTACCTCATAAAAATTAAGATACAATAAGCTACATACATCTCTTCCTTCATCCTATAATCCATACCCTTGGGAAGATGGAAATTCAAGAATTCCTTTTGGACAAAATAAAAATTATTTACTATATTTAGAGGTAATGTCCTCTCTCAGGCTCCTTTCATTTATTTTACTTCTCCAAACAACAGTCCTATTTTTAATAATATAATTTATAAGAAATTTTTTTATTTAATATACTATGATGTTTTTATTTAATATTTTTAACCAAAATGTAGACACAACTCTATATAGTAGATATAGAACATATTTTTTCCATGTTTGATGAATTACTGCTTCATGAAATGATGAATGTTCAACTTTCTCCTAAAACCTCTCATGGTGTCCGTTATGATGGAAAAAAAATTATATATTAAATATGATATATATGTGGATATATGATGTATCTATTATTATTGAATTTTTATTTACTACATACCACTATGCTTTCTATAATGTGTAAATATGATAATTTTATTTGAGGATGTGTGGACTACCATCCCCTTAGTCATATAAGACTCGTTCATTACATACATAGAATGTATAAATTATGGATTTAATGAAATTAGGTATCATATATAACCTATATATTATATTTCAATTATAATATACAAATGGTTCACCTTTTTTTCATTTTATTAACATGAAAAATAAATTAATGTATCATTGACGTGTATGTACGACCTACTGTCTCCATGAACAATGAATTTCATCACTTATATCCAAATGTGATGGTATATTATAAATATATATATAATATATATATTATTTTAAAAACATTAATATTTTTAGGTAGATGATTTACTTTTTTACGACATGAAAAATTTACGTCAAACCCAATTCATTTTCGGCTGAAGTACAATATATTGAAAAAATATTATATGAAAACAAATAATTAAGTAATTTTTCTAACATGGAAATAATTGACATTAAATGAATAATAAACATGAAAAATTTCCACCATAAATTATAAATTAACATAATTTTATTATTCAATAAAAAAAGAATTTTTTTGATGTGTAGGACTCAAGGAAAGTGAAATCATAACTCAATTTCCATTTATTGAATTAAACATCTGTTTCATTGGTTTTGTGGTCCACGAATATGGGTGAAGGACAACTAACTTTTTTACAGTAAGCATCCACTTATATTGGGTTTATTTATATTTTTCATGCATAATTATTTTATTGATTTATCCTTAACCAAATAATACAATCTTTGTAAGAGATTTCTTCTATATCAACATTCATTGAGACATTTTTTGTTGATATATACCATTACTATATTATAAAGTGTATTTACAGACCTATTGACAATAATTTTCCATATTATATCTATACTCATGATATTTAGTGACATTAAAAATATTATACCCTCTTGTGGTGTATAATTTAAAAGTTCAAAATTATAAAGTACACTTTATGTAAAACATCATATTAGATGTTTTCACGATTAAATGTTTTAAATCCTACTGTATCATGTCAATGTTATCAAAAATATTTAATGGATTATTTATATGGTCATGAATATTTTAATGTTTAAATTAAATTACAAATATTCATAGTGATATGTGTCATATTGATTCAAAAATATTCATTTAAAATGTTTTAATTATGTCTAAATAGGGGACTGATTATTTCAATAACCCTAATTGTTTTTCATATAAATAATCAATTGTTTTTCATTATTTTATGTCACAATTATTTATGGTTGTATAAATTACATGTTTATAATTTTATTTTATAATAAACTGATCTTATTTATCAGTGTTTGGTTTCTAAATATGATATTTGATTTCAATGTGGAAATTTTATTTTACATTTATGATTGGATTATATTTTTTTATTTTGTTTTAGTTCATGGTAATTACTTAAGTATTGGATGGATCCATGATAAAACAAGGGAAGTTGTGTCTGTGATATCTGTCCAATGAATTGGGTAATTTTATGGAGGAAACGTCATGTTTTCTCTATTGAGATTTGGGGAATATATTATGATGGGTAATCCAAAAATCACCCTAAAGGTTACTACCTATTTATATGTGAATTTTACAAGGAATGGATGATAGTGATTCCATATGATAATTTTATGTTTTATGATTTCAATAATATTTTAGGAATCTTATTATTTCATGATGTATGATATGTAGTTTATTTCTATTGGTGAATGGTATAATTTTCCGAAAATGTTTTCATAAGTTTTCAATGATTATGGAGTAATGATTATATCCTTTATTTTATTATCCTTACTAATATTTTTATGAAAATCCCAGGTTTGTGAAATTATTTCTATTGGGTAAAATGATGTGTAAGAGAAATGATGAATTCAGGAAGAGTTTTAACAAGAAAAAAGAAATTATGTTTTGTTTACAGGGTTTCCCATATTTGAAGATATGGGTAAAATATATAATTATCCACATGTAATTATTGAGTATATTATGTAATATTAATGGCCTAATTCTCTAAAACTATAATCCAAAAAATATACTCAATTTTATTTGATGACATAACTAAAAAATTATGTATTGCATTAGGATAATTAATTATGCATTATCCTTAACTCATGTAGTTTATGATCATTGTTTTGGATTTAGTTTTTTTGGGAATGAATTTTTTTCCCTAAATTGGGGGGATACATGAAATGGTGATGTGATGAATATATTTGATTTTCTATAGTTCCGTAGGATATTTTATTATCCTTGGGATGTTAGATGACGTATTGTATGGTTTCATGATGTGTAATGTAGGCTGGACACATATCATGTGTTGAATTCACATAGTTCAATTTTAGTTGAATTATAAGGGTAAAATATAATATAAACTAAAAATGTAGTTTTAAATTAATGGGATGATAGATTTTTTTATTATTCAAAAGGAAAAAAAATTATGTTAAAAATATTTAATTTCATATAATTCATTAATATCCAGTTTTTAGGGTTCCATGTGGGTGTTTGAGTAAACAATTATTTTTATAGAATCCTCTACTCGACCAGAGATCTTACCCTATGATATTTTGAGAGTATTCTTCCTACTATATTGAATAGTTTAGAAAATTATTATTATGTTTGGTAACATCACCTCTTTGAGTAATCTATCCTCACTAACTCCGTCTACATTTAAATTCCAACAATATTCGTTGTTCTGATTGGTGATTAGATTATATTTTCTAAGAATTATTTATATTCATTGAGGGATCATTTATTTCATAATTTTTTTTCAAGATAAGAAATATATTACATGAAGAATTTGAAAAAATAAATGATGGTTTAAAAATGATATTCAAACTCCATTATAAATAAAAATTCACATAATTTTGTTTTTGTTTTATATATTTGACATATTCACTCTTCTAATTAGTACATGAATTTTTCATAGAATTTTATCTTATTGGGCTCTATTTATCACACCAAAATTCTACCAATGAGAGGCTTTTGACTTTTTTGTAATGTATAAAGCTAAAAGGGATGAAAAATATGTATCATTTAGGAATTTAATTACATATTTGTCTCATTATTGGATAGATTGGTGGTGATTATAGGTCACATGGAGACCTATGTTGAAGGTATATTATGTTTTATTATTATATTTCGTTTTTTATAATTTTTTATTTCACTAGTTTCTTCATATAATCATGATTTGTGTATATTTTTTTTTAAACTATACAAAATTAACTATTTTTTACCACAACCCTTGAAGGGATCCCTTTAGTAACTGGTTTGTTTAGAATGGGTAGGTCTATTAGAAGAAATCCAATAAATAAGACATAAACATTTGATATATTTTTGATAATATAGAAAATTGAACTCTATTCTATTTTACCACATATCATATATATAATTTTTTACATGTCTTCAACTGCATTGGATTCTTGAAAATGGATGAAATGTGAAAATATTAGTAGTGGATCATAAATCAACCATATAAAATAGTGCCTCCAAATGTTCCACATATATATAATACAATATTCCTAAAATTTAGCTCCCATGTACACTAGAGAATAAATAAAATAAATATTCATACCCAGAAGGCTGTAGTGATATTTCACGAGATGCTAATAGGTGAGGTATCTCAAAAAAGACATGTCTGCATTCCATTTCAGGACCACCCACCAAAATTATTCTCTTAGTGACATATAAATCATCATTATTACATGATGAACATTCTATCATGAATTTTTTTTACAAATGACATACTGGATACTGAAAATCCATAGTTAGGAATTTAAAATACCAAAACCACAATTCTAGATTCTCAAATAGATCATATCACCCAATTCTATACCAACCATTTCAGTTTTACATAATATAAACTCTATAAAAAATTGGTAAATTTTCCTTTCTTCCAACACATTATTTTCAAGAAAATAACAAAATACAATAAAAAATACAACAATACCTCGCTCTCCCAAATCATAATATATGTTTTCTATGATAGACACAAGATAAAATTGATCAAAATAATATTTCGGAATTAAATTCAATCTTAATGAATCTTACCCCAAATTACTTTTACCATGTATATAAAAAAAATTATGCTAGACATTTGAAGATGCTCCGTCTATATCATATGTCTTATATTAAAATTTTCTAGATAGAAAAAATGATTCAATAAAATTGGATCGTTAAACATTGTTAATTTTTCACCAAATTTTTTATGTGTCTTAGTCATCATAGCACATAAGAAATAACTAATTACAAATTATGTTTATGGGTAGTTCATCTAATTCATTCATAAATTACATGAACCATTGTTAACAACATGAACTCCATGTGGGAGAACATATATGAAATATATCCTTAAGAATCATAAATCACTTCAAAGTGATATCATGATTCTAGATATATATATATATATATATTTCATGATGTAAGGATATCATTAACCAATTGGAATAAAATTTTGCATTCACCATTCTATCATAAGGAAACAAATTATTATTAAATGAAATTATTGGGGATCCTACATTGGAGAAGCTACAAACATAAAAATAATAACAACCAATCAGACCATGAATATTATTATAAAAATTACATTCATCTGATGTATCTAAGAGATCACAACAGAAAAGTTGTTTGGATATAAGAAAACCCATTTTTAATGAATAATTATCCAATTAAACATAAAAATTCTATCGAACACCACAATATGTAAATTAGGCATACATACCATGGATCCATGTGATTCTAAAAACTATATCCATGTACATATCATGATATTGTTTTATCCATGAATTCATTAGTATATCATCCATTACCACCTTTATAAAGGAATCCATATACAATTTAAATATCAGAATCATCAATTAAACACAAAATAAATTAAATTCCTAAGATAAAAAGTCATATACAAGAATTACTAATGACATAAACTCGGTGTAAAATAAGAGTTTTTGATTTCAAGAATTAATGTTAATTTTAGAGAACCATTACACTCAAATCATTTGATCGAATAAATAATTATTACATGATAGAGGACACAAATTAATTATTATATATTTGTTGAGATTATGAAAATATATATGAATCCATAGAGTTCCAATAAAATTATTCACAAAAGAAATTTTGGTGTCTATAGCAACATACTAGTCCATTTGTTCCCTTTTGTATCCAAATTATCCAATAGGAATATCATTTACATTAGTTTTTATGGTTTAATAAGATGAGAAATTCATTAAAGATAAATAGTCCAATGTATGAGGTAAATATTGAACATTTATACTCTTTCTGTCGAAACATAAATAAATTATTAGAAAAAAAATCCTGAAACATGTCCAATATGGAAGTAAAATCTATTATCCTGATCACATCAATATTTGATAAGGAAAAGGTTGTGAACATGTACATGATAGCTCCAAACAATGTTGAATAAAATCCCAATCCACGTTACATAACATTTTCGTCTCCACTATAGAGATTCTATACACATATATAGTTGTAAATATAACCTTTTGGGTATAATATTAGATATGATATTTGAACATTGACAACCAATTCATAACCATGATTGTTTTATTGAAATAGATTTCAATAACATTGAACTCCAAAATCCGCACAGACCCATCTAAAGTTACAAAACTTGTTTTTCAAATAAATGTTTGACATTATATTTGGGTAATATGAGTTTTAATTTGGAAAATATATGACATCATTACTACCTGAACATTGAGATGATCAAATATATGAGAACAATTAAAATATTTTGATCACCCATCTCAAAAAAATATCACATGTGGGTATAATTATAATGAATATTACCACTCAACATCAATGATATATATGGATCACACATGATCATTGTCCCAACTCTATATAATTACTTAATTATAGCACTATTCACGTTAATATTCCATTTATGTATCACTAGTTGAGATTTATTGGTATTCCTATAATCACCAGGGATTCCTTGATTATGATAATGGGAAAAATTCTTCTTCACTTATTCCATTGATGAATATAATAGGTGATCTCAATAATATGTTATTATAGTACCATTCATCATTTCACTTTGATAATACCACTAAATCTTACTCATTTCAGTGAAGTTGTTTCATTATATAGGAGGATTTATAAAATCCCACTTCATATGAAATTTATCATAAAAATAGATACACCACGTATTTATATTTGTATTCAGTTGAAGATTAATTGATCATGTTGTATGATTCTGAGTCATAGAACTACCTTGGAATAAGGTGACCCACTTCCACTTATTTGATGAAATAAATTTCCCATTATTTACCATATGTGACCTCGTAATCCCTATACCAACATTTACTGGTATGTATCATTCATCCACCATCATTATATTTAACATCCCTATTTAATATATAATAAAATAAATGAGAATATTTTAGTGATTCACTTTCCAATACCCCAATATAAAAAATATTCCATCATAGACACAATTTCTTATTGATAAGATAAAATTTATAGTAATATAAAAAATCCTACTCTATCATTAATAGATTCACCTAAAATTTAATGATGAACTACATTATTTTTTAAAATAAGTATTTGTGATGATATAAATTTTTATTGATAAATTAATCAAAATCCTTCCTTAGAATGCATTGGTCTTGGGTAGACTAAGTAGATAAATCAAACCATTTGTGTGGTAGATAATCAATAATAACAATTTCACTATTATGCATTTGACCAGTTGGTGTACCTAGGAAATCAATAATTTGATTCATAGTATTTATTCACCCATTTAAATAATATAATTTTGAAACAGCTCAAAATATTAGTGCATTAATTTTTTTTAACTAAACCAAATGATCTATATTTTTGGAGAATAATTTAATTCAGTACATCTAGAAAATGAAAATAATTGAAAATAAACTGATCCAACAGCTGGTTCAAATGTGGTTCAATTACAACATATTTCTTAGAATCCCCTTTTTGTTTGTTTCAATGATATGTACATTATTCCATTTTCAATATAAGAAAATAAAAATACAATTATTATCACTCAGTAGAAACTAAAGGCACAACAAAATCATATTTATCATATTACACATATTAAAACAATTATTTACAACATTCATGAATTAGTTTTTACAGTTTTTTTAAATGAACCGTGTTCTATGAAAATAAAAAAATATTTTCTATTTCTAGTAAAATTAACAGAGCATAAATAATTTAATCCAAAATGAATTATGAAATTATAGTGGGTAGTAATTTATAACATTTCATGAATTGATATCTCATTGGATGAACCCATGATGATGATTATATAACTCGATGATGTGTCTTAGATAGTCCTGTAGAAAAGGAAACTAAACACATTATGTTCATAATTAATAGGTTATCTATTCCTTTTTTAAACTCTACATTTCATTTTTACAAAATTTAACTCTTTATTATGATTCCAACTCATTGAAGAAATATAATTATCTTTCTACTCATGGATCAAATAAAAAAATACCATTTGAAACATTCCACAAATCACCCATTGGTTTGAGAAGTGGTAGAGGAAATGATATGGCATAGGTAAAATTAACAGTATAGGAAAGGCAGAAAATAGGTTCCAAGGGATTCAAAAACAATTTGGGGATTATAGTAGACTTCAATATAAAACATCCCAAAAACTAAAACATTATATAAAAAACCGGTATTATAGGAATGATTACAAAATTCAACTCAAATAAAACAATGAAAAATGTAACAATATAATCGTAGATCCTGGAAACAATGAAAAAAATACATAATGAAAATAAAGATATCAAATAATTGACCACAAAAATTCCCCAATATCCAACTACACATTCTGATTCAAGGTACCATGAAACATGACTAATGAATAGGATACATTTCCTTTACCTATTTCTCAATTGATAACTTCTTCAAAAGGAAAAAAGTACCCATTGAGGTGGTGGTTATAAAACATAGTATGTTTTACTGATTAACATTACAACTCATTCCACTATGACATAAAATATTTGAACATATATTTCACATAGATTAAAAATAATTTAATTTAGTTTATATAATTGAAAAAATAATTATCTTATCAAAATGTATTCAACAGAATTAACTAGAATATAATTAAAAAAATTTTAAAATACATATAGAATTCCCATTCCAAACATCCGTATATCCACAAACTAATTCATAGGATATATGATTGGATTCAAATTGATCTTCCATGATGTAATAATTTAAATATTACCATGTAACCTTGGTCACAATCACCTTCCATAATGTATTGAAAATGTATAATAATTGATCATAACATTATATGACATGATATTTTAATAAAACATTCCATAAAATGAAATTATATTTTGTTAAATAATATTACATGAAATAATTTATAGAACACATTTTTCATGTATTATAAAAATAATTTCAAAATTACTCATTTCAAATTATATGTAAGAAATTGTTCCATGAATCCATCCAATTTCGCACATTTCTCAAAAAAATCAATTTAGAAGTTCTCCACAAAGTTTCACATTAATTTTCAAAATACAATAATCAAATTGAAACAATTTTATCATTTTATAATAATAGGTAATCTAGAGTGAATCAAAAAACCTCCCATACAATTATGAGAATGAAAAACATGACAAGAAGTTCAAAAAATTTACTTCATTCTCCATAAAGCATCCATATATCTTATTCCCATTAAAAACAGTCATATTTAATAAATATTTTTATAAAAATAATATATATACCCAATAAATAATTTTATGGATTAAATTGGAGATAAAAATGAATTTAAAAATGTAAAACAATATATTATTATCATATAATGATTTATATAGTTCTCAAACTTAGTTATGTTTTCCTACAGATCACTCTCTAATCGAATAAATGTTCTTCATATCCTTTAGAATGGGATGGATTCAAGATGTGATCTATTTAGTGGAAATTTATTAATTATATAAATAGTTAGAGAACATGAATTTCATAATATTTATTTCCATGATTCATAGTCATTGAGCAAAATTATTCAACCTATATACTAAACATTCCTGGAGAACTACCTCAAATCATAATTTTTGGGGTAGGATAAAATTATTATAAAAATCATTCAAAAACAGAGATATTACTCTCTTTCAATCCATTCATGGATTATAATGGATTAATTCAAGGTTTTATCCAAACATTAAACCTAATAATGTGCCTATCAATTAATTAGAGGTTAATTTTCATGATTTCTTGTTGGGTGTTTCACAAATTCTACTAATTGTGATCAAATAATGATCCTCTAGAAAATCATAAAAACACTACTATGATTCAATAAGACACCTAAAACATAAATTCAACAATATATATAATTAAAGTACATGACCAATGGTTTATTTAGAAAAAACTAGGGGTCCTACATATAATTATGATGTGTGTACATTTTCTTTTTTTAGGACAAGCAATTAATCCTCATATGTGAGAATTGAAAAAATTGATGTTGTATGTGCAGTTATTTAATATTCTCTGTTACCATATAGTTGGTACATAAATATTATATATAAAATTAGTTATTTTTTGAAATTAAATGTTGATTATAATGAAGTGTAAGACATGATTCCCAATGAGAACATTCATAGATGTGAATTATGAATATTGACATATCTTTTTAAATCATTTAATGAATTTGAATATATGAATAGTAGGTCCATATTATAGGGGGACTAAAATCAATTACAATTATGTATGAGAAGATAAAGGTTCATAGTCTTATATACTAATCTATCAGAGAGAATGGACTTGTCAAAAATGAGTCGAGAGAACATATGAAGGATCCTAAAACAAATAAAACATAAATAAGAAAAACATAATAATGATGTGTTTCTTATAAATGTTAATGAAAACATAGTGGTTATGATTTTTTACATAAGAGAATCAATACAATACACCTCATAGATGGGTTTAATAATAAAATATTTCTATAAATTTTATTATGGAGTGTATTTTTGATGATGAATCGTTGTTGATTTTATGTAAGGATGATTCATAGAATAAAGCCAATAGTGTTCTAATTTTTGTTTTTTTAACTTATAGTATATTTTTATAAGTAAATAAAATACTTATTTTTCAGGTCACATTGAATATGGTTTTAGAACCACATTCAATGCTCGTTCATGTAATATTATTGAATAACATATGGACATATGTTGGGGTCCAATGTTTGGATACCCATAATTTATAATCGATAATTTAATGAATATTAATCCATGAACCATAATTTCTCAGTTCTAATGACTAAATTCCTATAGGTTATTCTAGTTAAGATATATGGTAATAATTTAGTAGGAGAAAATAATAATTATACCAGAGATGATTTTATTGGATGTTGGTTTTAGTGATGCTTGTGTCATTATAATGTAGAGAATGTTATTCTATTAAAAAATATATAAATAAATAAAGAGTAATTTAGTGAAAAAAAATTTCTCGGACATACACAGATATATTTTTTTGGAGGTTCTCATTATTAAATTAAATTTTTTGATGAATAAACAATATCTATAAGAGATTTCATTTTAAAATGAAATTAAAATGTTATTAATAATATTCCATAGATGGGGACAAAGTTGGATAGTGATTCAAGATCAATATCGAATGATGTGATAAAAAAATAGATGATATCATTATACTATTTAATTAATGTAATACTATGGTAATAATGGAATTATATGTAAAATAAAACATCCATGTAGAAAATAGTATATTTGTGTTGGTGAAAAGATGAATATAATTTTTAATGATCGTGTCAAATTTTTGAAGATTTAATTGGGGTTAACCTAGGCCTTGTAGGTAATGAATGTGAATATTACAACATATATAATTTATTATATTCCATATATTCAAATGGGGTAATTCCTAGTAGTGGATCTATGTTATTTATAGACATTTATACTCTTGAAATTATGAGTATTTTGATGTGTGGAATATATATATATATATATATATATATATATAATGATGTAAGGGCCATCCATTATTCTATTCCAAAATCTTGATTTTATTATCTATGGTGCTAAGGGGTATAGATATAAATTTTTAGATAAAAATAAAATGATCATCAGTAGATTATAGAACATTATATATAATTATGGTTTCATTAAGTGGTATATTTTTATAAATGATAATTGTTATGAATTATATTTTTCCAGGATTGATAATATAAATATATGAATCACACGAGATTATAACATCAGAAATCTTCCTCAAATATGATATTTTGTGATATTTTGGGTGCAGTGTAGCCCTATTCAAGGGTCGAAAATCCGTAGACCCCTATCTAAAATTATGGGAATTATAGAAAATCTGAATTGATGACAGTATAGATGGTAAATTTAAATCAATTGAAGAATATGGAAATATATAATTTCACATGGTTACTATAACATATTATTCATTAGATACAGCGGTTCTATTGATTGGTGGACTTCTAGCCACTTGACATTATGGAATTGTGGACTTATTTTGTGGTTGTAAGAACTATAGAAACTAAATTATATATTCTCCTAATTTCCATTAGTAGTCATTCAATCATTATAATTACAATTTATGTAATTTTATCCATAATCAGAATAAATTTTCTTATTATTATATTCATCATCTCCAAAATTTTAAATTTTTCCCAATACACATAGATTGTTCTATCATAAATGGTCTCTTTTAATTTTTTATATATTTCCATCATCTTCAATCCATTGTATCTATAATATCCATATAATATTTGATAATATACTGAGATTATTTTTAGGTATTCTTTTTCCTAATTTTAGATATACATTAGTTGTGTAATGAATGGATTCCTTTTGGTGCAATTTATAATTCATTGTAAGTTTTTTTTTGCAGTGCATTTTTGGCTAATGATTCTCCAATCCAGTATTACCTACCCTAGAATGCCGTGATACATAATACAGTGATGGATTTCATATCGATCACTGATTTTTCAAAACATGTTCCCTCATAGGTGTAATTTCTCACTCCCATTTTGGAGGCATATGATTATAATTCATTGTATGGAAAATATTGTGCCCCTCTACAATAAACAATGAAAACAATATTTAATCCACTATTTTTTTAAAAATTCCAAAATGCCTAGTCATCACACTAATTAACTGAAAGTAAACTCTAAATGTTTTATCTAATTTTTTAGGCTTTTCAGAGGATTTCATGGTCTTATAAACTCCCTTAATGTTGAATAAAATGTGATATTGATGAATCATCACCTATCCTAGTAACAGATTAATATCCGGATTCATTTTAACCCAGTATCAAAGATTTATCTAATATTATTTAGTGATTATTTATTCCAGTTTTGATTTTATATATAATGTTTTTATAGGGCTTCATATGTATAATATTGGATCTAGGTTTTGGATCAACATATTGTACTTTTTTGGGGAATAAAACATTCCGGGTAAACATAGGTATTTTCATTGGCCAGCATCAATCAACGATATTGACGATAGTGGTCTAAATTTCAAAATCCACTCTCTTTTTATTTTAGTGTTTCTCTAATTATAAAATTTTACTTTGATGACTTTGTAATTTCATTATAAATTACATTGATTAAATTTAATTTACATGTAATAAAGAATTGGGTAAAATGTAGGAAATTTACTTTTCTTTGGAATGTTATAATCATGCTGATTTGTTAATGGGATTGTGTAATTTTCTAATTGATGTAATATTTATTTTTTTGGTAATTTTAATTTAGTGTTTTTTTGATAATTATGAACTGTTAATGGGTTATAAATAAATGATTTTATATGTTATAATGGTGACATGCTCATATTATTTCATGTGATAAATGTAATGAATTGTGATTTATTTTATAGTTGAAATGGAATAGAATGATCTTAATAGATTTTGATATGGTAAATATTGGATGAACATATTGAATATTACATATTTTATTAATGTGAATTATTTATAATTGTGGTGTTAGAATGGGATTGATTCTCCTATTACCCACAGGATGCAATCCATGAAATTATAGATCCAATTTCATTCATGATATTTTTATATGTATGGGGAATTGATTGTTTCTCCAATTGTCCTGGGTGTCTGGGACATGGATTGATGAATTTAATTCCTGTGGGGTGCTAGTCTTGATTTTCTATATCCATGAGACTATTATTAAACTGTGGTCCTCAATGGTCGTTAAAACGACCCATACTTTACATACATGGTTATTAAATTAAAATTGAAGCATACTTATTACAACATATAACAAAACAATGAAAGGACCATATAGGTATAGTGTCTTTAGATACTGGTAAACATAAACAACTGGTTCATAAAGCGTCTACATTGTCTCCCATTTATTTCATCATATATAGAGTCCCTTTTGGAATATCCAACTTAATAACCTTCTTCCTGACCTGGTGAAAATAAAACAAACAAAATGGTGAGCTTAAATGCTCAGTAAGGGTAAACAAAAGAAAAATCAATCCCATCATATTCATAAGAACATAACAATTTGGAAATCATATCCTGCAAAAGAGATCTTAATTTCATAACATGGGATAAATCATGGTAGTGAAATGTAATCACAATAATCATAACTTAAAACATGAAGCTTCGTTTCATACACACATTATAAGAGAGAATCATTTCTTATTAGTCATGACTCATTTCCAAGACTATCATTGTGGACAATGTCCATTTCTGGACCGAGTTCATTCCTCGTTTTTGTCCTGTTTCACTGAACCGGTTTAACCTTTCGTTCCATCTATGTTTATCTCATGAGATATAAAATCGTTACCCAATGCATTGGAGGGAGATATAGGTCCCACCCATCTCATAATGATATCATTCTTATGTGTGCCAAAAAATCAAAAATCATACATAATTGCATAACCCATGTAATAAAAATGGGAATCTTAAACATCATTCCATCGTAACATAATCCATATAATATAAAAGAACATCATAAAAATAATTCCATAATAACATAATCAAATCAATGAAAAAATAGGGATAGAAACATAACCTAATATTATCTTAGATGGAAAATAATTTTGATAAAACACTTGACCACCATTCTTGAGGAAAATATCCTTTCTACATCAAAAACATTTATCCTTTCATAACATGTCATACAATTTTAAACTAAAAGAATTTTATTAAAAATAATCTTGAAAACTTGTAAAGGAATCTTCCTGGAAATACTGTTTTAAAAATCCATTCATGCCGTATAAGTTAAAAAAACATTTTTCTCGTACTTTTGTCGGAAAAGTCAAAAAGTACCTTGTACGAGAAATGACAAAATATTCCTTTCATATCCTTTACTAAAAATACACCGAAGGGTAAAACTGGATTTAAACAATTGTATCTGGATGGAAATAATATTACATATTGAGGAAACATGGTTGTGGATGTTAAAATACACCCCAGTAAATTCCAAAGTATAAACAATCTCGGATAAAAATGAGATTGTGATATTTCGCTTACTTTAGGTATGATTTGCTTTGTATGTGTCTGAACCTCCTGTATAATTATTTAAATAATGTTATTGACTTATTCCAGAATCATAGGTATTATTATGATATCATATATGGTCATATTCTTATCTTCTTATTAGTAATATTTCATTATTACTTGTTATTCAGGTGTTTATTACTTTTTGTTCTTATGCGTGTTTTGTCGAATAAATTATTATTTTTCTTTTTAGATTATAGATATCTCATTTACAGAATTGTATTAGTGTTATATATATCATATTCATTCATTCAATTCATTCAATTCATTTATATAATCATTATGCAATGAAGATCATGTAGAACGAGTCGCATCACATCGTGGAGACGGTATTTTGTATGTACGCACGAGTGATGATATCGTTCCCATGATCTTGGAATTGTATTAGAGTGTATGTATACTATTTCAGAATCAATATCAATTTACAATAATCATATATAGTCATTATTTACATCATTATACCCATCCATGTAAGGTGGTGGTGGAAAATAGTTTACACCACGGCATGGAGACGGTATTCCGTACGTACGCATGTGCAGTGATTTCGTTTTCCGCAAGATGGATAGATGGTGAAATAGGGTTGTTTAATACATATAATAACATATCAGTATATGAGTGATACTTATTTTATTACTTCATAATGAAACAACTAAAGAAGAAGATGTGGAAGAAGAAATACAGTTGAAATAATCGGTAAGAGACATTACCTCTTCTTTGAATCGCTTCTTTGAGACCTCCTTTTAGGGCACTAAAATTGGCCATTGAAGAAGACCACGACCACTAGTATGTTTCTAGGGAAGTGTAGAGGAGAAATTGGAAGGGTTTGGCCGAGCATGATGGCTCAAAGTGGTGTTCGGAAGAGAGGGAGGAGGTTCCCTTTTATAAGGGAGGAGAGGGGCTCCTTTGAAAAAACAAAAAATATTATTTAATTATAAAGCCAAATTCGATTTTAAATAGCTCCAAATTGATGTATTTTAAAGATAAGGTGGGTATGTGTCTAAATACACTCATCCAATATAATTTATACAAGTTTAGGTTCCTATTTTAACCTTATCATTTAGATTTTACTTTACGTTAAATAATTTTACTTTTACCGTGTCTTTTTGTGTTCTTACACTATAAGGTTAATAAACATACTATAACAAGCCAAACGAAACCCAATTTGTTTATTATTAATATATATAACCTTAGCTAAGTCATTTGGCCGATCCTTATATTTTTTGGAATAAAATAGAAATTAATTATATAATATTTGTTTTAAAAACTATTTTATGTCAATGTTTACACTATTTAGTAATTGATTTTTGTGAAACTCATAAAAGAATGATTAATTATAAAATAGATAATTAAATTATTACTAACATGTCATATTAATTTTGAAAATTAGTGTAATTCATAAAAAGTCTTAAATTATATTTATTTGGGTATTTATAACATCAAATATGTCAATATTTCATTAATAAGGTAATTACTGCATCATTATTGTGTCATAAATAAATTAAAATATTTAATGTCTATAAATTACAAATAAAATATAATTTTAGATAAAATCTTTTTATATTTCTAATTAATATTTATAGTTGAATTTATCTTATGTATAACCCTATATTTAAAATTATTTACTTATTAAACTTTGATTTTAACTATTTTTACCCTTCTTTAAATAAATTAATAATAAATGTCCTAATCTAATCCAAGTGGGCCTAAATGGTCATATTTTATTTATAAGGTTGTTTTTGGTCGAATTACACTAATCCAATAGAATTAAAACATTTGTTAGGGTAATATTAATATCATTTTTACTCTTAATTACCCTATTTACTTTTAATAAATGTAAAAAGCTACTATTCACCAAAAATTATTTTCATCTCATTGAACCACATTTTACATACTGAAATATTCCGTGTCTCTCATATTTTTGAAATTCCACTCATAGATGCGGTAAAATTATGTTTTATGTAAATTTTCAAATTCTCCTAGTAGGTGGGTAAAAGACGGTTAAAAGTTCAATAAAATTTATATATATCTAAAATTATTATAAAATTACTCCAATGAATTACATTTAACTTATATAGGTATTATGTATCAATTTTTAACTAAAATAAATTTAAATAAAATAAATAATTATTTAAATAAAAAGTCGGTTTTTAAATAGTAACCCAGTGTTTTCACTATTCATCAAAAATTGAATGTTTTCTAAAAATACCAAAATTTCACACTAGGAAAATTTCGATATTCTGAATCCAAAAATGAAGTCCATTTTGAAAAATAAAATTCATAAAATTTCAAAAAGTGGTTATTACTATTCATAACGGCTAGTTTTAATAATATTTTAATAGCATATCGTTGTTTACTGAAACTCGGTATTGCGTACGACGCAAGATATCGAGGAAGACCGCCGTTGCGTGTAAAGAAAGCCAAGCTAGTGTTGTGTGTAGTGAAATATACCTTTGATGATTTATATAAAACAAAATATTTCTCATAAAAGTCTTGGGTGTTACATTCTACCCCCCTTAAAATGAATTTCGCCCTCGAAATTTTTCACTTTGTAACATACATATGAGGATACCTATCCCTCATCATATCCTCAAGCTCCCATGTAGCTTCATTAAATTGATGGTTCCTCCATAAAACATTCACCAAGAGAGTGGTCTTGTTTCGTAGGAATTTTTTACTACAATCCAGAATCACTATCGGCTGTTCTTCATAAGAATGATCTTCCTCCAGCGGTACAACTTCTGAGCTGATTACATGTGAAGGATCATGTCTGTACTTTCTCAGGAGAGATACATGGAACACATCGTGAACTTGAGAGAGATTCTGTTGAAGCACCAATGTGTAATCTACCTTCCCAACATGATCCAGTATTTCGAAAGGACCGATATACCTAGGGCTCAACTTTCCCTTCTATCCAAACCTCATTACTCTCTTCCAAGGAGATATTCATAAGAACACTTTATCACCCACTTCAAACTCTAAGTCATTTCTTCGGTTGTCAGCATCCCTTTTTTGTCGAATCTGAGCTTATCATATGTGTTGTTGAATAGATCAGACCTTTTCTGCCATCTCATCAACAATATCAGGTCCTAATAGCTTTCTTTCCCCAACATCATCCCAGCAAGTTGGAGTCCTGCATTTCATTCTATAGAGAGATTCATAAGGATTCATCTCAATACTGGAGTGAAATCTATTATTATAAGAAAAATACACCAAAGGTAGGTGTTGATCCCAACCACCTTTGAAATCCATAGATCAAGCTCTCAACATATCTTCTAGTGTTTGAATTGTTCTCTCATACTGACCGTCTGTCTGAGAATGATAAGCAGTGCTGAAACTCAACTCTGTATCCAGAGTATGCTGAAGACTTCTCCAGAACATGGAGGTAAACCTCGGATCCCGATTAGATATAATAGAAAGTGGTACTCCATGAAATCTTACCACTTCCTTTACATATATCCTGGAAAGCTGATCTAGAGAGAAATCCTCTCTAATAGCAATGAAGTGTGCAGACCTTGTAATACGATCAACTATTACCCAGATATCATTATTGCCTTTGGATGTTTTAGGATGTCTGGTGATAAAGTCCATAGTGATGTGTTCCCGTTTCCATTAGAGTATGGGTAATGGTTGTAACATTCCCTTAGACTTCTATCTCTCTACTTTAACTTGCTGACAAACCAAACATCGAGAGACATATTCAGCAACATCTCTTTTCATGCCATCCCATCAGAAGTACTATTTCAGGTCCCTATACATCTTCGTGCTTCCAGGATGAATAGAGAATGAAGAACTATGAGCCTCATCCAGCATCTCCTTCTTTAATTCTAGGATGGGAGGAATACAAACATGATTCCTGAACTTTATTATCCCATCACAATCATGGTTTAATTCAGGAACATTTCTCACCTTCTTTTGTAACTCTACATCTTCATTCTATGCCTCTATAATCTTAACATGTATATATGGTTGAACATTCATTTGAGAAAGATACGATTTTCCCCTTTCATTATAATTCCAAGATCCATCCTTTTTAAATCCATAAATATTGGATCTTTATTTATCCTCATCATAGATAAACTGGCATGGTCTTGTCGACTTAATGCATCTGTCACCTTGTTTGCTTTTCCCAAGGTGGAAATGAATTGAGAATTCGTAATCCTTAATCAGCTCTAACCATCTTCTTTGGCACATATTCAGATCCTTTTGTGTGAAAATATACATTAAACTATTATGATCAATATAAATTTCACACCTTTCACTATAAAGATAATGCCTCCAAATCGTTAATGCAAAGATTACCGCAGCTAACTCCAAATCATGAGTTGGGTAATTTTGCTCATGGATTTTCAACTGTCGTGAGGCATAAGCTATCACCATATCATTTTGAAAAATAACACACCCCATCCCTTCTTGGATGCATCACTGTAGATCACAAACCTTTCTCCACTATAAGGTAGTGTGAGAATAGGTGCACTTGATAACCTTCTTTTAAACTCCTTGAAATTCTCATCACATTCATCCATCCAAACAAAATTATCTCTTTTCTGAGTCAACCTAGAGAGTGGATTAGATAATCGTGAAACATCTTTCATAGAACGCCGATAATATCCATCCAAACCATGAAAACTTCAGATCTCAGTTACTATTGTTGGTCTCGACCATCTTTCAATAACCTTTTTTTGATGGATCCACAGATATCCCCTCTTTTGAGATTTTGTGACCCAAAAATGAAACTTTTAGAAGCCAAAATTCACACTTGGTAAATTTGGAATAAAGATTCTCCTTTCTCAGGGTCTTCAATATAATTCTCAAGTGACTTTCATGTTCTGCCTTACTCTTTGAATACACAAGAATATCGTCTATAAAGAATACCACAAACTTATGAAGATTGTCTCTAAAGACTCTATTCATCAGATCCATGAAGATAGAAGGGGAATTAGTAAGACCAAATAGCATCGCTATAAATTCATAGTGTCCATACATTGTACGAAAAGCCATCTTTGGTATATCCTCCCTTTTGAACCTCAATTGGTGATACCCTTAACGAAGATCAATCTTGGAAAAGTATTGAGCTCCACGTATTTGGTCAAAAAAGTCATCAATGCGCGGGAGAGGATATTTGTCCTTGATAGTGATCTTGTTAAGTTCTCGATAATCAATGTAGAGTCTCATTGATCCATATTTCTTCTTAACAAACATAACATGTGCTCCCTAAGGTGACGCACTAGGGCATATGAATCCCTTATCAGGATTCTCTTTGAGTTTATTCTTCAATTCCTGCAACTCAATTGGGGCCATTCTATATGGTATCTTTGAAATAGGCGAAGCACCCGGTACGAGTTCTATTGAAAACTCAACTTCACGATTTGGTGGAAGACTCGGAAATTCCTCCAGAATAACATCATCAAATTCCCATACAATGGGAATATTATTAATCGTGAGTTTCTCACGAACCATTTGAGATAAATAACCTTCATTTAGTGGAATAAAGACCCATAAGATGGAATAAATTTCCACTGGAAGGTTATGTTCGTCCTTGCATCGATAGACGATCATAGATTGATCTGGAATATAAAATGTGACTTCCCTTATTTGTAAATTGATATGAGATCCATATAAAGAAAGCCAATCCATGAAAATAATCACATCAAATTACACTATAGGAAGGATCACATGATTTTCAGGAAGCACTTTCCCACAAACATTAATCGGAGAAGAATTATAATCTTTTGATGCACCTGTTGTGCCATGAGGGGTTGTCACTGCTAACTCTACATCTAACTGCTGAGGTAATATTGTGATACCCTTTGAAAATTATTCAGAAATAAAAGAGTGGATGGATCTAGAATCAAATAAAACATTTGCTACTTTAGAGTGGATGTTAAGTATACCTTTCACCACCTCGTTTTCGTACTCCACATCGCTGATAGAAATTTCATGTGACTTTCTTCTGTCTTTAGCCTTAAAAGTTTGTTGACTTCAACCATCATCATAAACAATTGGATTTGGGCATTGATTGGCATAATGCCCCATCACCTTGAATTTGTGTCATTGATGTGTAGGAGGTGCACTATGTGTAGGCTTATCATTTTTCACGTCAATAGACATCTTCATCCCATCATTGTGGAATTAAAATTCCCAATGACCTTCATTTCTACATTTCAAACATTTACTTGTACCTTTAAGAAAACTCCCTCCATGTTTCTTTCCACACTTTGAGCATAAGGGAAAAATCATCTTCTTTTAAGTGTGATCATTAGATTTTCCTTTGAATTCCATTTTCCTCTTCTTATCAAACCCATATCACGGATGGGATACTCTAATCTCCTTCTCAACTTTGAGAGCACATCGAACGATTTCCTCATAGCTATTCAAATCCCTTATGGCTAACACCCTTCAAAGACATGGTTTAAAGACACTAAAGAATCGATCAATCTTACTCTTAGGTTGGATAATAATACCAGAAGCGTACCTTGCATGTCTTTTAAAATTTTCCACATAGGTACCAACAGATTCATCATCCTTTTTCTTTATTTCAAGAAACTCCTTCTTCATCTTTGTTCGGAGAATACAAGGGAAGTACTTATTGAAAAATAAGTTCTTGAACTCGTCCCATTCCATGGACTCAATTTCATCTCTTGGCCTCGTATTCTTGATAAGATTCCACCATTGATCAAAATCACCTTCCAAACGATACACTGCTAAGATTACATTATCATGTTCAGAGCATTAAAGAACTGAAAATATCTTTTCTGTAGTACTGATCCATTTTTCAGCAACTAATGGATCAGTAGACCCACTGAATAATGGTGGATGCTGCCTCGTGAAGGATTCATTAGAATGTTGCTCATTCCTTTGCTCGTTTGGAAGTCCTGCATGATTCATAGATTGAGAATGTTCTATGATCATGGCTACAAGATTTTGCATTCCATTTCCCATAACGTTTGGTTGCTCAGGGGGACAATCATTGCATTGTCCGTCGAATTCTGCATTAAAACGGTTCCTTCGGGTTCCATCCATTGACTAAAACCAAGAAGATTAATGTGAGCAACACTAATTATAATAGGAAAACCACATAATAAAGAATAAAAATTCACACTTAAGGTCTTATCCTAGGTTATTCATGGCCAGTTCTAAAACACTAAGATTGTGTTCTATGCTTAGACTTATCCTTAGGGTTCATCCTAAGGCTTTCACATCCTAGTTTCCAAAGGTTGACTATAACTTTCCTCTGATACCAACTATAACGACCCATACATTACATACATGGTTATTACTTCAAAATTGAAGCATACTTATTACAACATATAACAAAACCATGAAGGGACCGTATAGGTATACTGTCTTTAGAAACTGGGAAACATAAACAACTGGTTCAAAAAGCGTCTACATTGTCTCCCATTTATTTAATAATATCTAGAGTCCCTTTTGGCATATCCTACGTAATAACCATATTCCTAACCTAGGGAAAAGAAAACATTCAAAAGGGTGAGCTCAAATTCTCAGTAAGGGTAAACGAAATAAAAATCAATCACATCATATTTATACGAACATAACAATTTGGAAATCTTACCCTGCAAAATATATCATAATTTCATAACATGGGATAAATCATGGTGGTGAAATGTAATCACAATAATTATAACATAAAACATGAAGCTTTGTGGAATACACACATAATCATTGAGAATCATTTCTTATTATTCAAGACTCATTCCCAAGACTATCTTAGTGGACACAGTCCATTTCTGAACCGAGTTCATTACTTGTTTCAGTCATGTTTCACTGAACCGGTTTAACCTACCATTCCAGCCATGTCTATCTCATGAGATATATAATCTTTACCCAATGCATTGGAGGGAGATATAGGTCCCACCCATATCATAATGATACCATTCTTATGTGTGCCACAAAATCAAAAATCATACATCATTGCACAACCCATGTACTAAAAATGGGAATCTTAAACATCATGCCATGATAACATAATCCATATAAGATAAAATGAAATCATAAAAATAATCCCATCATAAAATAATCAAATCAATGTAAAAATATGGATATAATCAAGAACCCTATATTATATTAGATGGAAAATAATTTTGATAAAACACTTGAACTCCATTCTTGAGGAAAATATCCTTTCTACTTTAAAAACATTTTTCCTTTCATAACATGTCATAAAATTTTAAACTAAAAGATGTTGATTAAAAATAAACTTGAACACTTGTAATGGAAGTTTCTTGGAAATAATATTTAAAAAATCCATTCATGTCATATAAGTAAAAACAATTCTTCTCGTTCTTTTGTCGGAAAAGTCAAAAAGTACCTCGTACGAAAAAAGAAAAAAGATTCCTTTCATATCTTTTACTAAAAACTCACCATAGGGTAAAATTGTATTTAAAAAATAGTAGGTGGATTTAAATAATATTACATATTGTGGAAATGTGGATTTGGATTATAAAATACACCCTAGTAAATTCCAAATTATAAACAATCTCGGATAAAAACGAGATTGTGATATTTCCCATACCTTAGGTCCAATTTGCTTTGTAAGTGTCTGAACCTCATGTATAATGATTTAAATAATGTTATTTACTTATTCCAGAATCATAAGTATTTTTATTATATCATATATGGTCATATTAATAGCTTCATATTAGTAATATTTCATTATTACTTGTTATTCGGGTGTTTATTACTTTTTGTTCTTATACGTGTTTTGTCAAATAAATTATTATTTTTCTTTTTAGGTTATAGATAAATAATTTAAATAATGGTATTAGTGTAATATATATCATATTCATTCATTCAATTCATTTATATAATCATTATTCAATGAAGATCATGTAGAACGAGTCGCAACACATCGTGGAGACGGTATTTCGTACGTACGCACGAGCGATGATATCGTTCCCATGATCGTGTAATTGTATTGGAGTGTGTGTATACTATTTCAGAATCAATATCACTTTACAATAATCATATATAGTCATTAGTTACACCATTATACCCATCCAAGTAAGGCGGTGGTGGAAAATAGTTTACACCAAGACGTGGAGACGATATTCCGTATGTACGCACGCGCGGTGATTTCATTTTCCATAGGATGGATAGATGGTGAAATAGGGTTGTTTCATACTTATAATAACATATAAATATATGAGTGATACTGATGTTATTACTTCATAATGAAACAACTAAATAAGAAGAAGTGGAAGAATAAATAAATTTGAAATAATTTGTAATGGACATTACCTCTTCTTTGAAGTGCTTCTTTGAGACCTCCTTTTAGGGCACTAAAATTGGTCTTTGAAGAAGACCAGGACCTCTTGGATGTTTCTAGGGAAGTGGAGAGGAGACATTTGTAGGGGTTGTCCGAGCTTGAAGGGTCAATGTGGTGTGAGGAATAGGGGGAGGAGGTGCCCTTTTATAAGGGTGGAGAGGGGCTCCTTTGGAAAAACTAAAAATATTATTTTATTACAAAGCCAAATTCAGTTTTAAATAGCTCCAAATTGATTTATTTAGAAGATAAGGTGGGTATGGGTAGAAATCCTCTCATAAAATATAATTTAGACAATTTTAGGTTCCTATTTTAACTTTATCATTTAGATTTATCTTTAAGATAAATAATTTTACTTTTACTGTGTCTTTTTGTGTTCATACACTATAAGGTTAATAAAATTACTATAACAAGACAAACGAACCCCAATTTGTTTATTATTAATATATATAACCTTATCTAAGTAATTTGGCAGAAACTTAGATTTTTAGGAATAAAATAACAATTAATAATATAATATTTGTTTTAAAAACTATTTAATTTCAATTTTGACACTATTTAGTAATTGATTTTTGTGAAAATAATAACAGAATCATTAATTCAAAAAAAGTTAATTTAATAAATACTAACATATCATATTGACCTATAAAATTAGTGGAATTTATAAAAAGTCTCAAATTATATTTATATGGGTATTTATAACATCAATTATGTCAATATTTCATTAATAAGATAATTACGGCATCATCATTGTGTCATAAATAAATTATTATATTTAATGTCTAAAAATTAAAAATATAATATAATTATGTCTGAAATCTCTTTAGCTTTCTAGGTAATATTTATAGTCGAATTTATCATATGGATAACCCTATATTAAATTTTATTTACTTATTAAACTTTTATTTTAACTATTTTAATCCTTCTTTAAATAAATTAATAATAAATGTCCTAATCTAATCCAAGTGGACCTAAATGGTCATATTTTATTCCTAAGGTTGTTTTTGGTCGAATTACACTTATCCAATATAATTAGGAAATGTGTTAGGGTAATAAAAATATCATTTTTACTCTTAATTACCATATTTACTTTTAATAAAAGTAAAAACTAACTATTCACCAAAAATTATTTTCATCTCATTGAACAACATTTATTTACTGACATCAACTGTGTCTCTAGGATTTTTTAAATTCCACTCACAGAAGAGGTAAAATTATGTTTTCTGTAAACTTTGTAAATTCTCCTAGGAGGTGGGTAAAAGACGGTGAAAAGTTCAATAACATTTTTATATATCTAAAATTATAATAAAATTACTCCAATGAATTACATTGAACTTATATAGGTATTATTTATCAATTTTGACCTAAACTAAATTTAAATAAAATAAATAATTATTTAAATAAATAGTCGGTTTTTAAATAGTTACCGTGTGTTTTCACTATTCATCAAAAATTGAATGTTTTCAGAAAAATACCAAAATTTCACCCTAGGATAAATTCGATATTCTGAATCCAAAAATGAAGTCCATTTTGAAAAATAAAAATCATAAAATGTCAAAAGATGTTATTAATAATCATAACAGCTAGTTTTAATAATATTTTAATAGCATATCATTGTTTAGTTAAACTTGGTATTTCATACGACAAAAGCTATCGAGGAAGACCGCGGTTTTGTGTAAAGCAATCCAAACTGGTGTTGTGTGTAGTGAAAGATTCCTTTGATGATTATATATAAAACAAAATATTTCTCATAAAAGTCTCAGGTGTTACAGTCGTGATATGAAATGATATGGAATGATAAATTATAAGCACAATATTTTTATTTGGGATATCCCATGGTGAATGATTAGACATATGAATTATCTAATTTAGATATTGATGGGTTGGGTGTATTACATAACTTATGATATTATGTTGTTAATTAATAAATAACGAAATAATATAAATTATTACATTGAACATTATACATTATTCATTATTCAATTTCATATACTATCATTCAGTTGATATTGTTTTAGATATAATTGTTTGTTTACTACTAGGTTTTACCAAAAAAATAATCATTATTAAAAATTGTATCATGAATATTCAACCTGTTTTTAATGACGGGATATGGTAAACATCTCTATGATTGATAGCTGAGTTTTCACAAATCTTGAATGAGGGAACTAAACATGTTGTCTGGAATTGAAGAGTGGAGTTTCCAGGGTCATTAATTTTTGTTTTTATTTAGACTCTTTACAAATTATTTGGAATGACATACCTACTATTACTTTTAAGTATATTTTTTTTGTTCCTCATGTTACACTGGTTTGTAATAGTTCCTGTATAATATTGGTGGGTGGTTATGGTATTTTTTTCATTACATGGTTATTTCTTCTATTGTTAAAAATTGGTAATGAATATATATTACATAAATTATATATATATATTATACCATAATTATTTTTGGTAATTTTTTGGCGTATGGTTAGTATATCTAGAGTCAAAAATGGCCGGTTTTTTGAAGGGCTTTGTGGAATGTAGTTGGGATGAAATAAAGTGTTATCAGATGATGTTTATTTTCTATTATTTTGCCTTACTATTTGTGTATTATATAAACTAGAGTAATAAGAGTAATACCATGTACATTATATCCTGGATTAGATGATATATCCATTTAGTATTGGAAATCCCAACCACCTTGGTAGGGAATTTTTTTAATGATGTTTTTTTGTTAAAGATGGATGTTATTTCATCTCGAGTTATGTAGTTTTTTTTCATATGAAGATTGTTACTTAGATTTTATGAGATTTTCCCATTAAATGATAAAAAAAAGTGTTTTGTATTTATGAACTATTCTACGATCCTATTAATTGTTTGTAAATTCATCGTTTTTTGGAAGACATTGAAAATCATTTTTTAGAATGTTGATGAAATTGGAGATACATGTTTATTTGAACTGAAAAAGTTAAAAATTTAAAATTGAAAACTGTAAAATTGTGAAAAATTTTATGAATTAATGTCTAATTAGTTTATTTTGTTTTGAAAATGTGATTTTCAATTTTTAAGGATGAACAACTTTTGAGATGTTAAAGCATACTTTTAGTGGCATTGTTTTGACCATGTGGGGGGGTTTAGGGAAGTTACATGTTATGGTATTTGTGAATAATTATAACATACATGTGTGAATTTTTTTAATATTTCATAATATTTATGTTTACCATTTTGTTGATATGCCTTTTTGATGACACTTATTAAGGGGATAACAATTGGTTTTTGATGGATATAATCCTCCAATAGTTGAATCTGATGCACTAATAGTGCCATGTAATTAATTTAGATAACATTTCCTTGAGAAACATTCTCAATTTATAATGTTTAAATATTGATACCTAGGTTGGGTGATGAATAATATGTTCAACATGACATAAGATTAATAGTTGGGGTACCATATATCATTCCCTAGAAAGGGTAGACCTATAGTAGATAGGTTTTTAATTGAGAAATTCTGGATTATTCATGAACACATGTTGGGACCATCATAGAATAGTCCCATAGTAGAATCTATAATATTATATTATCATAATATTAGTTTTTAGGAAATCAATATATATTATGGGAATCAATAAATTGCTGAGTGGAAGGAAATCATGGTAATATTCTGGAACAATTATTCATAAATCGCATATCCATGAAAAGGTAGTTATGTTTATGAAGACTACACTAGGTAGTATGTACAATATGGAATATTTTAGTACTGTAAAATATATATAGTTATTTAATCCAGTGTGTTCATGATATATTTATTATTAGGAAATATTATCCCATAATGATAATAAAGTTGAGTTTATGTCTCAAGGAAATCAATTATGAATGAATTTTTTTTCAAAATTTATAAATCAGTTTCTCATTTTTGAGGGGAACTAAAATGAATATTTCAATACAGGGCATGTAACTATAAAAAAATATATTTATGATAATTATTATTAATCAAATTTGATATGTAATTATTTAAAATTAAAATTTAAAACATATGAACTTAATTAATTTTATGATTATAGATTTTAGAATAACGTTTTGAATTGTTACCATTAATAATATAGTCACTGATCAGTTGTCACAAGATTAGAAGAAATTGAGGGCTTTAAAAAATCAAATTTAATCAGTCAAAGGAATAGATGGCCTCAACCAGAATAATTACTTCATATGAATGCTATTTTTTGGAGCTCTTAATAGTGTTATTGTCACTAGTATTCACTCTTGACCAAGCCCATACTGAGATTCAACACGTTAAACTTTAACGAAAATACCTATAAGTGAGGTGGATGTTATGAGAGATTGCCACCGAACCATTGTTATCTGAGCTATCCCAATAGTCTATCACCATTGCACTCAATAACCATAGGTCTTATGTGGTCATTATAAGAGGTTATTTAAGAAGGCCCTATCACTACGATTAAAGGATTTTTTTATAATGAGTATATATTCATTTTATTTTTGTTTCCTTTTAAATGGGTTTTTTAAGTAATAATAGAAATTTTAGTTATTATTCTATTAAGAAATCTAATTTTATGAGTTAATGAATTTTTAATTATATAACATTTTAATAAAATATTATTAATAAATTACATTTTATTTTATAATAACGATCATGTATATTTTTAATAATATAATTATAATTTCTAAAAAGGTTTGAAATTAATATTGTGAAAAAATAAATAAATTTCAATAAATTTTATTTTATTTTAAAAGTTATATTTCACTCGATTAGAAAACTATTTAGATAAAATGAATATCATTTTTGGATTTAGGATGTCAAAATTAACTTATGTTGAATTTTTCATACTTTTATGAGGAATTAAATATATTTTGTAACAATTTAATTTCATTTAAATATATAATGTGGTTTAATAACACATAATAACCCAATCATGATGTGATAAAATTATATAAAATATTTTTCTGGGAAAATATATGTTTTCATTTTAGAATAATATGATTTTTTATTTGTATGATTTATATTATGGTTCCTTTGTGGACCCCCTAAAACATATAGTATATTATATCTTTTTAAAATGATTTCATAGAGAGTGTGACTCACCTCCACATAATCAGGCCTATTATTTTAATTAGATAGGACATAGGCCTCATAAAATAATTTTTTCCACTATAATTTGGTAAAAACCATTGGCAATAATAGTGGGATGATTTTTTCATTTGATTACATTAATGTGTATTGTATAGAACCTAAATAATAAACAATTCCATCTCATTTCCTATATAAACCCACTCAATCTACCATTCCAATTCAGTCAAACCATTTGGATCTCGACCAACCAAAGACTTCATCTTTCTAAAATCCTCCTGTGGAGTCCCAGGCTCCCTTGAAGCATCTTTGATGCCTCTCCCATGCCTTCATGATCACACTTCCAATTAAAGGATCCTCTGTATAAACACAGAGTTTCGGTTTCAGGTAAGGATCTCTTTTATGGTATTTTTAAGGAAAAATGGAAAATCTGGAAATTTTCAGAGTACACGTTGTGTACTTTATGAGTACACTCCATGTACTCCTCTTCAGCTCGAAGTTGTGTGCTGGCCGTGTCCGAGCCACACACATGGTGTGTAGTGATGATGAGGCAAACGCTTGAATCAGAGTACGAAAAACCCAAGTACATGTTGTGTACTCTAATAGCACATGCTGTGTACTTTCTTTTTATTTCATTAATCGGACATGGGTCACGCCTAATTCTCATAAACATTTTCTTCTCTACCTAATTCCGTCCAGAGTATACGAGGAGGCCGATTCTTCTCCGAGCCACCGATCTGTCACCGGTTGTCGGAATCAAACTCCGTCGATTGCAGAAGTATCACAGCGGTGAGTTCATGGTTCTTATTTGGCCTCGTTTCCTGTTTCTTCCTCTCATATGGGTTATCTGAGGTTGAATGTTTTACATGTTTTTTAAAAATATACTCTGTTCTAGGTCAATTCATGATCCAAGGTTCAAATATATCGACCTTTGAGGATGGAGATAGGTGGTTTCAATTCCTAAGTTGATGTTTGTTGAGTTTTGGTTGCGAAAGTGTCAGATACCCATGTATCGAGTAACCCGGGTTTATGATTTTGATCCTACTGTTTATTTTTCCAAGATTTCATGTTATCTTATGATTAATTTTTTCTAATATATGATTGGTTGCTTGTTTGAGGATCACCCATTGGTGTTTCTCACTGTTTGGTTGTTTATCATCTTTTGACACCATTTTCCTGTAAGGAAACCTCTATTTCAATTTCTACTTTACTAGTTATAAATTTTTGCTTGTGTTTCCTGCTCTTTAAATTCTATTGATGCATGGTAGCTATTAGCCAAGTAGTTGATGATTTTACATTGGGCTTCTGATAGTCGATTACGCACAACTAGACTGCTTAGGGCTGTGAGAACCTATTGCAGGAGATCAAAGAGGAAATAGATGATTAATTGATTCCCTATAGGGTATTTTGGTTTTAGTTTTGTATGCAGGACCTACATGAATAGGACTTTGTGGTTCCCCGGAGTGTTCTTAGTTTATACATGCATCGAGACCACATGAGGAATTAAATGTAAGCGCTTCCTCAGAGAGTCTGTAGTTATCATTGCAAGACCATAGGGGAATTGATGTGAGAGTTTCCCAGAGTGTATATGCCTTGTTTGATTTCTAGACTATAAAGGTCTGCTAGTTTGAGCCACCCAGAGGGTCAGTGTGAATTTTTTTGATGGTTGGTTGTAACGAGTCCACCAAGCTAAAGAACAATCAGGGGTTTTTTTACTAATTGTTTTTTGTAGTCATTTGAGATACCGATGTTTTACTTGTTTACATGGGAATAGAATGATTTGATAGTTTTTCTTGGGTTGTTTAATTAAATAAATGTTAATGGTAATTGGAAGGATTATTTAATGGTGTACTTATAGTCCATTACTGTACTTATTTCCCATTACTTTTTCTATATCACTCACTGATAGTAGGGCACAAATATTGTGGTGGTTGCCTATTGGGATTAGTCTCACACCATGTTTGGGTGCTGCTTTTCGGCCCAAACAGATTATATGGATGCAGGTGTAGATAGGGATTTTGGTCCTTCTACCTCAAGTACTTGACTGCTTGTTGGAGCTAGAGAGCATGGGACCGGGCTTTGGCTAGCGATGCCACTGGAGTTGCTATTTACTTTTAGTATTTGGTTTCAGTTTTATTTCATCATGTTGTTTTGTTTACTGCTTTCCATAGTCACATGTACCATACTGCATCATTGTTATATCAGACATTGCTTCTACTTTTAGTTTCAGTTGTCGTTTGCTGTTTATTGCTTCCACTATTGTTTTGTTATTTTCCTTCCACTGAATACATTACCAAATGAGGTCATATTTTCCCCACTAACTCACTTAGGCCCTTGATACTAGTAGTCAGCCTCTGGCGTTTTGGGAAATGCACTTGAGGTCATGTGGTGTATCGGGTACGGGGTGCCAGTTATGAGGCCCCAAATTCGGGTAATTACAAAGTGGTATCAGAGAAGTTTTCATATTTCTATTGCCTTAATGTTTTGTGACAATATATAGGGATAGGAATAAATGGGTAGTTAGAACTTAAATGTGCTCGGGATTAATTAACCTATGTACAAGGAAAAGATATATTATCTTGTAATTGCAATTTTTTGTTTTTGCAAGTGTTACAGTGTATTATATTTCACCGTTGGGTGATCACATGTTTTGTGCTATTACAGTTTATATGATTGTTATTCTATTTTGTTGCAACCTGATGAGATAAGGGTGTTCCATCTCATGTATCTTATATGAACTGGGTAGGAAATCATGTGTCATGCATTTTACCATGCCATCTTGGGTGCATTAGAATTTCATGCTGTTGTGATATATGTCGTGATAAATTATGCATGTTTTTGTGATAGTTTCTACGACGAACATAATTTTTATGCTATTTTACATGATGCATTCATTGTTATGACTCCATGCTTTGATTCGCGGGGAGTATGGGCCCCCATAGATCAGAATTTGGCACATATATGTTTGTTTTTTTAGTGTTTCTAGCATTCGGTGCAGATTATGGGCTACTACATAGAAAAAACTGGAATACACGATGTGTACTTTATTAATACACAATGTGTAGTTTTTAAACAATGATACCAACTATGTGAACATAGTCATGGTGTGGTGGAGAGTCTTCAGGGACATGCCGTGTACCATAATTACACGTCGAGTAGTAGTCAACCTTGTATCAGGCCGTGTCACTAACAACACGGGTCGAGGAAACTCGAGTAGTACACGCCATGTGTTATAAGAACATACCGGGTAGTTTTCTTCTGGGTACCTGGCCCTGTCACGAACAACACGGGTCGATGTTACCTATCCTTATACACTCCATGTTTGTTCGAAACACACCTTGTAGGGTTCATCCATGTAGCCTACCATGTAAACGCAACACGGGATGCCGAAACCAGTCATGTACATGTCGTGCCTCTAGTGAAAACATTGTGTAGTTTAGAATTAGGAGGGCCATGTAGGTTACACGTGTAAAGAGAATCGGTTATGGGAGTGGAGTTCAATTACACACCGTGTTTTGGGACAACATGTTGTGTAGTTTGGGATGTTATACGACCAGTGGTGGCAGAGTTACACAAACATGGGGAAGGCATAGAAAACACGTCGTGTAATTTAAATACACTCTGTGTAGTATTGTTTTTCAAAATTTATTGTTTCTATCCCCTGTTCTCATTTTTTACTCTTGTGTTTTATATCCTTGTTATTATGAAATTTGAGTGTGCTTATGTTTTCTCAGTGTTATAGAACCATGATGTCCTCCCATTGCACGCCAAGAACCAAGCAGTGACCGTACACTCGAAACGGCAGACCAGGGACTACAAGTAGTTCTGCTAATAATTCTGGACAGGGCACCTACAGTGAATCCTGACACTGGTGCCGATGCTCTGTTTAGAGAGGGTTTCATGAGGTTCATGCAGACATTCCAGGGAACTCAACATCCTACCACGTCTATGGCAGTGCTGACGCGAGTCTTCCAGCAGTAACATCCTACCTCCTTCATAGGGGATGGAGGACCTCAGGTTGTAAAGTCATGGTTAGAAATCATGTTTTCCATCTTCGAGCATTTGAAGACCCGCCCCAGACAGATGGGTGAAGCTCGTGACATACTTGATGCGAGATTCTTCCAAGAGGTGTTGGGGTGTGGTCTCGTAGGCAGGGTGCCAACATTCTATGTCTTGGGGAGAGTTCTATTGTACATTATACGACTAATTCTATCTGGTGACGCTGAGGGCCGATAGAGCCAAAGATTTCATGAATCTGCAATAGGGTACTCTTTCGGTTATGGAGTATTCTTCATGTTTCACTGAGTTATAGTGTTTCTCAGCCATTCTAGGAATTGATGATCCGTTTTTGGCAAGGAATTTTGATGAAGGTCTCAAACCCGAGATCAGATCACAGGTGAACATCATACAGTTAACTTCAATTAAGCTAATAGTAAACCAGGAACGGATCACCGAATGGAATATGAGGGAGGCTAGAGATGTTGACCAGGGAGGTTCAACATCCATGACTGATTCATTGCATACTGACAGCAAGAAACATCACTGAGAGTCTTCTCGAGGTGCCTTGAGGATGAGAGGTAATTCATCTGGAAGACGAGATCTTCCTTCTGGAAACCAGGTGGTGCGCTATCAGTGTGGAAAGAGTGGGAATACAAAGCCTCAGTGCCCGAGAGATCCAGTGGAGTGCCGACCTTGCGGCAAGATAGGTCATCTGCAACGTTTTTGCATGGTTCATATTCCAGCAGCTAGTAGAAGATGATCGGTTTCTACTCCTTGTACACGTGTAGGATTACCAGTTCCATAGCAGACTGGGGGCTGGAGTTCTTCAGGTCCATCAGGCCAGGGTAGAGGTCTCGGAAGTGGTTGTTAGCCTCAGGGAGGATCATCTCAGGGATATCAAGCTTCTACACAGGGTCGTGATACTGTCCAAATGTTTGGGGTAGATCAAATCCATCGAGAGAAGGATCTTGGACATTCCACAGTTTGAGGTATGATCTTAGTAGACTCATTTTTATCTTCAGCAGTTTTCGATATCAGAGCTTCTCATTGATTTATTTCTGTGCACACTGTGGATTGCTTTAGACTTACTGTCCTTACATCTGAGGATACGTCGTAAATAGACACTCCTTTGGGACATATGACTACTAGTGTGCATCAGTTCAAGGAGTGCCCCGTTGAGGTTGATTGATTTCACATCTTGTGGGATCTTTATGTCCTTGAGATGAATGGTTATGATGTCATTCTAGAAATGGACTGGCTAGTTTCTTTTCAGGCCTTTTTCTATTTTTAACACTGCAGGGTGAGTTTCACATCACTAGAGGGCGGGTCCATTCTTCACAAGGGTGAATTGGATGTCCACGAAAGCAGAGATGGACTAGAGCATCATGGGTTGGGAAGTGTTACTGCCCATATTTCTAGTTTATATCTTGATGATTAGGTTACTTCGTAGATGTACAATCCTCTAGTAGTTGACTATTTTCTGGATTTCTTTCCAAATGAATTTCCAGGGTTACCTCTAGAGAGTGACATAGACTTCTCTATTGAGCTTATGACAGAAGCATCACCAGTATCCATACCTCCATAAAGGATGGCTACACCTGAGTTGAAAGAACCAAAGAATCAGTTGGAAGAGTTTCTAGAGAAGTGTTTTATCTGACCCAGTAGTTTCCCTTGGGGTTCACCTGTGTTTTTTGTGAATAAGGTGGATTGTACCTTATAGGTTTGTGTGGACTATCGGATGCTGAACCAGTTGACGATCAAGAACCGATATCCATTGCCGAGGATTGATGATCTTTTAGATCAATGTCGAGGACCCAGGGTATTCTCCAAGATTGACTTGAGATCTGACTATCATCAGTTGTGGGTCAGACCATCTGATATGCCTCTCACAGCTTTCCTAAGTAGGTACGGTTTATACAGGTATCTGGTTATGCCGTTCAGTCTCACGAACGCACTGGCAGTTTTCATGGTGATGATGAACAGAGTTTTTCATCATTACATGGACTCGTTCAACATTGTCTTTGTGGACGATATGTTGGTGTACTCTCATACTCGACATGACCATGCTACCCATCTTGAGATCGGATTGAGTACACTGAGAGATAAATAGTTATATGCTAATCTCTCAAAGTGCCACATCTTGATGGATGATATTCCTCTCCTGGGCCATGTCATCACAAATACAGGAGTATCAATAGACCCAGATATGGTGTGAGATGAATTTAACTGGGTGTAGTTGAAGAATGTCTTCGAGGTCCAGAGTTTCTTGCGACTGGCTGTTAATTATAGGTGGTTTATATAGGACATCTCATGCTTAGTAGTGCCATTGAAGGGATTGACTAAGAAATTTGTGATGTACGTTTGGTCAGAAGCTTGTGACTCAGCCTTCCAGGAGCGGAAGGGGAGATTGAATTCAGCAACGATTCTAGTTCTACCAGAGCCGGGCAAGAGCTGTACAATTATCTGTGATGCATCTGGCATCGGGAATGGAGCAGTGCTTATGCCGGAAGATCGTGTTGTTACGTACATATCTCGGCAGTTGAGGCCCCATGAGAAGAACTATCCTCTGCATGACCTAGTGTTGGTTGCGGTTGTTCATGATTTGTGTTGTTGGATCCACTATCTCATGGGATAGCATTTTGTTGTATATACCGACCACAAGAGCCTCAGGTATATATTCATTCAGTGTGAAATAATTATGAGACAACAGAGGTGGGTCAATTACCTAAAGATCTTCGACATTGAGCTTTCTTATATGCCTGGTAAAGGCAATGTTGTGGCTGACGCATTGAGCAGGAGAACTCTGTTGGAGGCAGTTCAAGAGGTTAGCAGCGAGTGGAAGCTTATGGCTCTGTTCTCTGAGATGGATTTGGTGGTGCAAAACATATAGGGGCAGATTTTTCTTTCATCTGTAGCTGTTACCTATACTATTTTAGATCGAGTTCGAATGAGGTAGCTTTCAGACCCAGAAGGCCTAGTACTACGAGAGGGTGTGTTAGATGGATACCCTACTCTGGGGTGGAAAGTGTGCGATATTGAGGTGCTACGTTTTCAAGGCCGTGTATGGGTTTTAGCGGACATACTTGAGGAGCTGATGCGGGAGTTTCATGCTTTAGTTTGTGAAGTTCATCCTTGTGTCACCAAGATGTACAGAGACTTACACTGTCAGTATTGGTGGCCAGGTATGAAGAAAGATGTGGCTGGTTTTGTTATACGGTGTTCCACCTGTCTACAGGTGAAGGCAGAGCATCAGCTACCAGCAGGGCTTTTACAGTAGTTACCCATTCTTGAGTAGAAATGGAATAATGTCGCAATAGTCTTCGTGACATATTTACTGAGATCGCCCCGAGGAAATGTTGCGGTTTGGGATGTAGTGGACATGCTCATGAAGGTTTCACAGTTCTTGTCAATCAAGGAGACCATCAGTGTTGATGTGTTGGGATGGTTGTACATCTGAGAGATTGTACGTCTTCATGGAGTTCCACACTCCCTTGTTTCAGAAACAGATGTGTGTTTTACTTCGCACTTCTGGTAGCAGCTTCAAAGGGATTTGGGTACACTGGTACTTTTGATTACAGCATACCATCCCCAGACTGATGGCATGTCCGAGTGTACAATCCAGGTGCTTGAGGATATGCTCTGAGCATGCATTATGTGATTTGGCAGTACTTAGGAGAAGCATACCCCGCTGGTGGAGTTCACCTACAACAAAAGTTTTCATGCGACTATTCAGATGGAACCTTACAAGGCTTTGTACGGTAGACCATGCCAATTAACTTTATGTTGGCTAGAGGCAGGAGAGGAAGCCTTGCTCGGACCTCATCTCGTTCAGGAGACCACAGAGTAGGTGGAGTTGATTTGGAAAAGGACGGATACTGCACAGTCTCAGTAGAAATCTTATGTTGATCAGCAGGGATGACCTTTGGAGTTGAATGTTCGATACTAGGTTTTCCTGCGTGTTACCATGAGGTTGATACATAATAGAATTAGGAGATAAGGGAATATCTCACTGAGATACATCGATCCATTTGAGTTTCTAGATAAATTTAAGTTGGTTGATTGTAGGTTGCAGTTACCTTAAAGGTACCAGGCCCTGCATGACATCTTTCATGTTTCCCAGCATCGACGATATTTCCTAAATCCATCTCATGTTTTTCAACCCGAGGAGGTTGAGCAGGAGACGGATGAATCATTCGAGGAGCATCCTATCTGGATTTTTGATCATAGTGCAATGGTAATTTGTGGACGTTCTGTTATTCTGGTATGGGTTCTATGGAAGCACGACCGTATATAGGATGAGACTTGGGAGTGGGAGGCTGATATGTGATCATAGTGGCCAGATTTGTTCGAGGTTTCTTCTTCTACACATGTTTTGGGAAATTCGAGGAAAAATTTCATTAAGAGGGATGTTTGTAAGAACCTGGAGCTTCGGTTTCAGGTACAGATCTATTTTATGGGTTTTTTACGGAAAAATGGAGAATCTAGATATTTTCAGAGTACACGTCGTGTACTTCATGAGTACAGGCTGTGTACTCTTCTACTGCTCGAAGCCGTGTGCTGGCCATGTCTGGGCCACACACATAGTATGTAGGGATGATGTGGCGGCCGCTTAATGTGGAGTATGGAAAACCAAAGTACACATCATGTACTCTAAAATTACAATTCATGTATACTATTTTTATTTCATTAATCAAACTGGGGTCGCGCCTAATGCTCATAAACATCTTATTCTCTGCCTATTTCCATCTAGAGAGTACGAGGATACCGATTCTTATTCGAGCCACTGATATGTCACCAGTTTTTTGAATCAAACTCTGTCGATTGCAGAATAATCACAACGGTGAATTATTGGTTCATATTTAGCCTCATTTCATGTTTCTTCCTCTCTTATGGGTTATCTAAGGTTGAATGTTTAAAAGTTTTTGCAGATCTACTCCATTCTAGGATGATTCACGGGCCAAGATTCAACTATAGTTATCTTTGATGATTGAGGTAGGCGGATTGTTTCCCTACATTGATGTTCAATGAGTTTTGGTTGCAAAAGTGTCAGATACCCATGTATCGGTTATCCCGGGTTTATGATTTTGATCTTATTGTTTATTTGCACAAAATTTCATATTAGCTTATAATTAATTGTTGCTAATATATTCGTGGTTTCATGTTTGAGGATCACCCACGGGTTTTTCTCCCTGTTCGGTTGTTTATCATCGTTCGACAATTTTACCTGTAAGGTAACCCCTATTTCAATTGCTAGTTTTTTTGTTATAACTGTTTTCATGTGTTGCCTATTGTTTAAATACTTTTGGAGCATGGTAACTATTATCAAGGTAGTTGCTAATTTTACTTAGGGCTAGTGACATTCGATTATGCATGAATGGATTTCTCAGGTCCGTGAGTACCTGGTGCAAGAGATCAAAGAGGGAATAGACAATTAAGTGCATCCCTAGAGGGTCTGTGGTTTTAGTTTCGTACACAGGACATATGGGAATATGACATTGTGCTTCCCAACAGTATTCTTAGTTTATACATGCATCGAGACAACCTGAGTAATTAGACGTAACCGCTTCCTTAGAGAGTCTATAGTTATCTTTGCAAGACCATAAGGGAATTTACCTGAGAGCTTCCCAGAGTGTTTGTGCCTTTTTTTATTTCTGGACAATAGGGGCCTGCTAGTTTGAGCCACCCAGAGGGTCAGTTGGATTTTTTTTGATGGTTTGTTGTGAAGAGACCACCATTCCAAAGAAAAAGCTTGGGTTTTGTACTGCTTTTGTTTCAGTAGTCTTTTGAGATACCACTGTGTTACATGCTTACCTTGGAATAGAATTCTTTTCTAGTTTTCCCCAGGTTGTTTAATAAAATGAATGTTAATGGTAATTGGAAGGATTATTATCTGATGTACTCATAGTCCATTATTGTAATTATTTGTATTTTCGTTTTCTATATCACTCACTGACCGTAGGGAAAAAATCATATTGTGGTTTCCTATTGATATTAGTATCTGACCTTGTTTGGGTCCTGATTTTCGGCCCAAATAGATTATATGGTTGTAGGTGTAGATAGGGATTGTGGTCCTTCAACCTCAAGTACTTGATTGCTGGTTGGAGCTGGAGAGCATGGGATCGGGATTTGCCTCATGATATTTTTGGAGTTGCTGTTTACTTTTAGTATTTGGTTTCTGTTGTATTTATGCACGTTGTTTTGTTTACTACATTTCATAGACACATGTACCATACTACATAACTGTTATATCATACATTGCTTCTACATTTATTTTTAGTTGTCATGCTTTGTTTATTTCTTCCGCTATTGTTATGCTATTTTCTATCTGCTGCATACATTACCAAATGAGGGAATAGTTTCCCCACTAACTATCTTATTCCCTCACTTCTAGATGGCAGCCTCCGGCGTTTGGGGAAACACTCGTGAGGTCATGTGGCGAGCCAGGTACGGGGTGCCAGTTATGAGGCCCTAGATTCGGGTCGTTACATTATCACTTTCCTTTATTCCTTATTTATGTCCAAGATTACTTATACTATTATTCCGATTTATTTTCAATTAAAAATGTTGTGGTAAATAATTTTTCTATGCAACATGAATATGTGCATAATGGTGAATTCCAAAAGGTATTTCTCTCTCCACATTTACATTCAATCTATTAATTTGATGTATGCATCTAAATTCCATTACATATGTTGGGATATAACATTACATGACCCCCTTATAATCTAATTCATGTATATTTTATGTGATTCCCATTTCTCTATCGTCAAACCATTTTACAATTTCTATTTGAAATTGTTATGTTTCCAAAGTTACAAAAAAATTCACATGCCAAAATCATGATGGAAGTTAATACCATACTCATTTATCTATCTAGGGAATTCACATTTATGGAAATGCACATTTTATTGAGGACATACATTTATTTACTCCATATATTTAATTATTGTAATATGTAATTATTTTTAATGATTCTAAGTTGTATGATCTATGCGGAACACTTATACAGGAAATGAAATGATTTTGAAGGGTTCTCCTAGAGAGCACTCCAATTCATTGGGTAAAAAATTGTGTCATGATATACACTGTGCAATGGTGGTTTACTAAAGATAATTCAAGTGTAATGATGTTTTACTAATTCTAAATATGTTTCAATGTGGTTTTACCCATTCTCCACATGTAATGCTCCATGTATCACGCTAATATCATGATAAATTTTGTTTCTGCATTTCCATGTTATGATAATCATGACATATCATTCCATTATGATAATGTTTGTATTATTCTTCATTGATTTTCATATTTACTAAAATGTATTTTATTATTTATATTATGTATTTTTATTTACAAACTATGCATTATAGATCACTATTATCTTATGTATGTCCTCAGGTTATCCCAGGCACTTCTAAGTATGAAGGAATGTTTTGTTCATGTAAAAGAAGTTTTGAATAATGATGTTGTAATTTTATGATTTATGATATCATGTAATGTTCGTAGTTTACAAGGAAAATAGACCTCTGGATCCTTAGAGTTTCCTTAAGATCATTTTTATGTAAAAATCTTCTATAATTGTGTAATATATAGCAGGGTTGTTATAGTTTGTATGGAAGGACATGTATAGATATATTTGGTAATAGGATTAGAAAACCCTACTAAAATCATTATTTATAATACTATGTATAATAAATAAATCCTTAAATTTTGGGGACTATATATTATGTGGTTTATCAATAAAATACATCCCTATCTTGATACAGACATGTAGAGGTGGATCTGGAACATATGAATCTAGGGGTAAAAACAGAAAACACAACATTGATCTAGACTCATTAATGATATGGTTCATGATAATGAGCTTCGCTTCACTATATTTTTGAACACTCTTGGGGATATTAATTGGTAAATTTATATGTATTGAATGAAACATTATTATGAGAATAAAAAAATTCCCCTAAAAATATAAGTTGGGAAGTAGATCAAGGATAACATAGCTTGAAGCATATAAATTCACATGTTAATGAAATAAATGCAATTTATTTGTAATCCCTTTTGAAATTTTATTCCCCTTTATGTGTTACCCATAAAATTACTTTTATTATATACAATATCCTGTAATAGGAGGAAACATTCTGACAACTAATGTGAAGATAAATGTGATGGATGTTATAATAAGAAGCATAATCCGAAGAGATAGATAATTGAAACTTGCTGACAATACATTCACATTTATCTCATGTTTTGAATATAAAGAATTTTCATGAGTAACATCGACCCACCCCCCCCCCCAAGAAGGAACATGTCACAATTGACCACATCCTGAGACAATGTCTTCCTTCTATAAAAATATCATTTAATCATCAAATTTCCAAACAATAGATCAACTCTTTGAAGAAGACCATTTCAATAAAAATGTTTTATTAACAAGATATGGGTTTTCTAGGTAATTATAATCTGGAGGTTGGGGTCGATAGATTGTGGTCGTTGTTAAAAAATATGAAGACTGAAGAAGATATCGAGGCATTGGAATGGAATAATTTTTAAGAAATGTTTTTCGCTAAATATTTTTCTCACACCCTTTGAATTAAGGTAAAAAGATACTTCCATTCCCAAATGAAAAAAGACGATGAATAAATCTAAGTATACTAGGAAAAATCATAATACATTAATGATATTCCATCACATTTGACATTAGCCCAAAATTCATGGTTGATCGCTTCTTTAGTGGGTTTAATACCAGCCTACTGAATGACCTAGATATTAGTGACATTGAAAGATATGAGGAAATTGTATAATGTTCCCTCAAAAGTCAAAATAGAGATAGGATAATCTAATGTCTATCAGAGGGATACAATGTGGAAGGAGAAATTTAATTCTACTATCCTGATGTATAAATCCAATAGTTCTAGAAAATTCTAGTACCCCACTTGTCAATGGGGCAGACAAAATCACCCAATAAATTTCCTGAAATGGATGATGAAATGCATTAGGTGTTGAATATAAGAGAGCCTAGTCATTCACATCCAATAGAAAAAAACACATATGTGAAAGGGGATAAGAACACTCTGTTTGACCCTCCACTCATTGTTCATTTCATCAACTACAAAGTACTAGATAAAATTTCAAACCATTGACCTTAGACAAGGGTTTTCAGACGCAACCAACAACTTTAAGGAAGAATGTTACAAATTTATCCATCACTAGAATTGAAGAGAAACTCAACAGTGATTTGGTGAATGGTATACTAGTTAATCATTCATGAATAGAGATAATAATTTTTGAATTTGGTTTAATGCATACTTTTATATCATAAATATTTCATAGATCCATCCCAACACCACAAAAAATCTAGGAAGTATAGTTGTTACTGAGAATGAAAAATGGGTCAACAATTGAATCCCTTGAATTTAACTCCTCCCCTATCACAATTTATGGATTGAAATTCATAGTGAACCACATAATACTCCTTGTAGTGGATTTCAATGCAATTCATGGAATATATTGGATTTCCCTATATAGATCCCAAATTAATTACCATGAGAGGGAAATCAGTCTCCATATGGAGAATCGAACCAAGATTCTGTAAAAGTTCATAGAAGATGATGAAACATCTTTAGTAAAATTATCAGAAGAGTTTTAATTACTTCCCTATGAGCATGTGTATCTTTCAAAAGACTATTGACTCTAAGAAGGAAACCATTCTTGATAAAAAAAAGTATTGTGAGGGAAATCATTGAAGTGTTTCCCACAAAATTTCATGTTCTTCCTCCAAAAAGAGATATTGATTTCTCGACAGATCTTATACCCATGGAGTTTACATTATCGAACACAACTTAATGAAGGCATATTGTGGAGCATGAGGATATAATGAAACAACTATAGGAGAATCTGAATTAATGAATTATATGGCTATATTTTTCAGAAAAGGGTGAACCTGTCCTCTTCTATAAGAACAAGTAGGGTTCATTGTGCCTTGATTTTATAATCATGATCTCAACAAAATCACGATAATGAACATGTAACATATTCCATGGATTAGTGACTTGTTCGATCAGTAATGTGGAGAAAAATAATTTTAAAAGGTTGATCAGCGATTGGGATATTACCATGTATTGGTTAGGTAGAATGATATCACCAAGACAGCTTTTCAATCAATGTACGTGCACTATAAATTCATTGAAATGCTTTTCAGACACACCAAAACTCTAGAAATCATCATGGAAACAATGAATAAAGTCATTATAGATTACATCACAAAAACATTTGTTATTCATTATACATGATATTATAATATAATCAAAAACCATGGAGGAGAATGAGGATCATCTATGAACTATTCAAGAGAACTTGAGAAAGGATAATCAATATAAAATTTATAGTAACTATAACGTATGGTTGATGGAAGTCTCAATCATATGTCATATCATCACATGAAATGGTAAATCATTGAATATTTTTATGACAATTGAAATTGAGGGATGTTTTTGGCCAAAAACAATGACAGATATCCATAACATCAATCAGTTTGCTGCGTATTATCGAATTTTTTTTTGAAATTTATCCAAAATTTCAAAAACTCTTACCCTGATAACCTAGAAGGGATTCATGTTTGGTTCAAGTGATTTATGTTAAGAGAGCCTCAAGGAGTTGAAAATTTGGCCTATCCCATCAACCATTCTCACACTACCCAAAAGATGAGAACTTATTGTGGAATTCAGTGATTATTTGAAAAATGCCTTGGGATGCATGTTGATGCCAAATTGAAAATTCATTGCATTTGATTAAAGTCAATTGAATGATCATGAGAAAAAATATCCAAAATTGGATCTAGAGTTGGCTATAATAATCATTGAATTAAAAATTCGGAAACATAAACTCATTGATGCGAATTATAAAATATATACAGATAAAAAAATCCTCATGAATATATTTACATAGAAATATATGAATATGTTAAAATATAGATTGTAATATATAATCATAGACTATGAATTCTTGTTTAAATACCATATGGGAAAAAAGATGGTATTTTATGCTCTATGTATAATGTATCTAACAACTCATTCATTGATGAGAACATAAAAGGATACAATATTATTTTATTTAATGAAGATGGACATGGGTATCAAAATGAATGGAACATCATAAATCCTTAAAACATTATTACTCAACCATCTATTTGGGAAAGGTAAAAGGATGATAAAAAGGATTCTCATGGAATTCAAAAGTTTGTGGAAACTATTAAAAATGGAAATCCTTGGAGTTCAATGTTAATGGATACATAATTTTATGATTTGGGAATGACTATGTGTTCTATCAAATTTGGAGTTAATCAAAGAAAATTTTATTGATGTACATATATATAATTCATCCATTCAACCAGTAAACACAATGATGAATCGAGATCTTTGAGGGAATTATTGGTGGGATAAAATGAAAAAGGAGATCACTGAGTATATTTCAATGTGCCAATTATGTCATAATGTGAAGAGTGAGAGGAAAAAGTCTAAAGTAATGATGAAAACATTACCCATATCATCATGGAAATTAGAGAACATCACCATGGAATTTTCCACTGAACATCTGACGACATCTAGAGGAAACATTTCCATGTTGGTTATTGTGGATTGTCATAGAAGGGTAGAACAATTCATTACAATTCGATAGGATTTCTCATTAGATCAAGTGTCATGAATATAGATAAGATATGTGGTAATTATTAATATAGTACCACTATCAATTGTACCCGATCGAGATCCTAGATTCACTTGTATGTTCTATAAGAGTCTCCAAAAACCTCAGAATACAGAGTTGAAATTTAGTATGGCATAACATCCTCAAATTTATGGCCAATAATAGTGGACTATCCAAACACTGGAGGAAATGTTGAGATCATGATCAAAGGAATTCAAAGGAGTATGGGATCAACATCTTCTTCACATTATGTTCCCTTAAAATAAAAGTTTCCACTCAATCATCCAAATGGCTCCTTATGAATCACATAATGGGGGAGGAATAGAACACTGACATGTTGGGATTATGTTGGGGAGTGGAAACTCCTAGGTCCATAAAGGAATAATTAAATGGCTAAGAAGGTTAAGATCATCCAATATTACATTAATGCAATTAAGAGTCCCCCATGGTTCTATGTTGATAATCATTAATTTGACCTATATCTTGATGTTAGATACATTATATTCCATCACATATCACTATGGAAGAGTGTTATTAGATTTTGGATGAAGGGAAAGATTAGTCAAAGGTACATTGTCCCTATGGAGATCATTGATCTAATTGGAGAAGTGGCCTATTAAATAGAACTCCAACCAAACCTATCTTAAGTACATGATATATTCCATTTATCACTCTTGAAGAAGTATATACAAGTTCCATCTAATTTACTCAATATTTTGGTGGTACCATAGGATAATGTCCCATTATATTCTGAGAAGGCATTTAGGATCATAGAAGTGGGGAAAAAGATCTACGAAATAAGACAATTCCCCATGTTAAGGTGTTGTGGAGAAACCACATGTTTGATGATGAAACATGGGAATCCGGGAATGTTATTAAGAAGAGTTACCATCATCTATTTTATTATGGGAAATGAAAATTTCTAGGGAGAAATTTTTTATGTGGGGAATATTGTAATGAAACTAATTTTTATTGATGAATTTTTTTACTATTCTAATTACACATCTAATTATGTAAAATGGTTATATAAAACACCTGAAATTCATTGGGTTTTTGTATTTGGATTTTAAAATAATTTTAAGAAATGTTACTATTTATAATATTGTTTATTATCAATGATCACAATATAATTATAAATATAGGGCGTTAACAAATTAAATTTAATCAGAAAATGGATTTTTTGGCCTCTTCTAGAAGAATTTCTCCATATGAAGCCCATTTTTCAGATATCAGTAAGGAGGTAGAATCATTGGGCTTATCTCTTGAATAATCAAAATACAAATTTCAACATTTTAATCTTGAACAAAATGACCTACGGACAAAGTGTAATTTAATAGAGACTATTACCTACGTGATGTTATCCAAGCCACCCCAAGAGTCTTCCACCATCGCAGAACATACCCTTAGGTCTTATGACGGTGTAATAAGGTGTTATGAAACCTGAACCTAGCACTATAATTACGTGAATTAATTTTCATATAATGTATATACATTCATATTTATTATTGATATATTGTAAATGGGGTATAAATAACAAATATTATTTTTAGTTAATGTCCCACAAAATATCTATTTTTATAAATTAATGGATTTTTTAATTTAATAAAATTTTAATAAAATATTATTTCTTAAATAATTTTTCATAAATATAAATGATCATATATTTTTTTATGAATAAAATTATAATTTTTATAATGGTTTGAATGTTATTTTTCCAAAACCCAATAATTTTCCATAAATGTTGTTTTTTAAATTAAAAATTCATATATTTATAATTTTATTTAGATAAAATGCATTTGATTATAGTATTAAGGTCATTGAAATTATCTAACAATGAATTTTTCATAATTTTCGGAGAGTGTTGTATTTTTAAAAAAAAATTTAATATCTATTAAATATATACTGTTTTTTATGACATCATAATGAACTAATATTGACGTTATAAAAGACTATAAAAGTTATTTTCATCCAAAATATGTTTTACTTTAAAAATTATTTAATTTTAGATATGTTGGTGTAATTTTATGATGACTTAGTTGACCTTTCACAACATATAATATAATTTAAATTTGTAAAATGATTTCCTTGAGAGTGTCACTGACCTCCACATAAGTAACACTGATATTTTAATAATTTCTCCCATTTTTCGTATATAACATGTTTTCTAATCTACTTTCTTAAAAACCATGGGATTTTTGTGGGTTTTATTAGTTTAATGTGTAGCTTCCAAAACCTAAATAATAAAAAATACTCTCTCCATTCCATTATAAACCCACTCAATCTTCCATTCTAATTCACTCAACCAATCTAGAGCTCAACCAACCCCTACCATCCTCCCTATAGAATCCTCCCTATCCACCCCAGGCACCTAATAATAATTGCTCAAGCCTCTCCCAGACCATTTGGATCACAATTCCATTAAATGGATCCTCACATTCTTTCCTTCATTATTTTTTTCCAAGGTTCCATATATTGTTATTCCCTTTTATATTCATCTAAAAATGTTTGTGGATGATTTATCACCTCCAAAATATTGACCTTCTTATGATTTATTGATTATAGACCTGTTTCTATCTCATTAATTCCTCACTTGTACACGCCTAAAAATCCATTATTTTTTGCATCAAAATTCCATTACATAAGTTGTAATTTTATGTTCCATTACCCAAATACATTATATTTCATGAATAAATTATGAGATACTAATTTCTCTCTCATAAACCCATTTATGACTTCCATTGGAAGTCGTTATGTGGCCAATGTTACACCAAAATAACCATTGCAAAAATCATCATATAAGTGAATAAAATACATATTTTTTTATACAAGTGTATTCAAATTTATGAAGATGCAATTATTTACCGAGGACTAACATTCATGTATTCTAAAAACTCTAATTCCTCGATTAATTCATGTTTTTTATTGAATACATGTTGTATGATCTATGTGGAATACTTATGCATTAAATGAAATGATTAAGGAGGTTGTGCCCTGAGAGCGCTCAAATGCATTGGGTAAGGAATGGTATCATGATACTCTATGTGCAATGAGGATATACTCATGATAATATTATGTGAAAATAAGGGTTTACTCATTCTAAATCAGGTTCAATGAGATTTTACTCATTATCCATGTGCAATGATCCTTGGCTCATTCAAATACCTTGTTAAATGTTGTTTCCAAATTTTCATGTTATAATAATAATGCTATATAATGATGTTATATTCATGAATTTATTATCCTATATTGATATTTTTTCCTAAAATTTATTTTATTGTTCATGTGGTGACATTTTTATTCCCTTATTGGGATTTATATCTCAACATTTTCTTATGTATTTCCTTAGGATATCACGTGCAATTCAATGTATGAAAGAAATTTGTGATCATGTAAAATATGTTTTAAATAGATATGTTGTATTTTTATGTCATAAGTTGTCATGTAATATTTCTAATTTCATAAGAAACAAGACCTCTTGATGCACAATGTGTCCTTAATTACATTTTATGTAATATGTCATGTTCCAGATAGTTTTAGAGAGCAGGGTTGTTAAAGGACAGGTGGTTTATATGGATGATCAGTAGTGTTGATTTATATGAATAAAAAGCTTATCTATGATAATTTAGACCATATAAGTGGAAAGGAGAGTGGTTAGGATAAATGATCATTTAAACAAGATCCTACCTCTGTTCTCCGACACCAGATCTGTATTATGGGTAACATCATTGAGATTTTCAATGACCATCAGTATATTTCCATGTTTGAGAAAAGACGTGAAATCTTATGAGATTCTATATGAACCCAAAACATATATTTATTTATTTGGTAGATAATCAAAACCCGAGGGTGGAAATGGTGTATTTTACACTATATAATTCTAGAAGTTTCAATTTTACATGATATGGATGTTATGTTTATTTACATGGATCGTCAAAGAATGAGTTACTATATTAGAAAATTAGTATAGCTCAAGGGTCTCATAATGCATCACATGGAATATGGGAAGGGTAGTATATTTCAGCTCATCTTATACTTAGGGATAGTATAGATGGACCATTAATTTTTTGTGGTTCATTTTATGTGTCAGATGTGCTAATACTCTCTTATTTGATATTTTTTTCATCTCATTCAATAATATATTCACTAAATCTAAAGGGTTGATCCGATAATAGGAGATTTTGAGTAGGTAAATGATGATCAATACACATTCATGAGTATGGATGAGAGATATATGCATATAAAAGAGATGTTATTTTTTTATGGGAAGTATTGTTTCATTTGGGATCCTTACATTTATGAAAACTTATGTTATGAAGAGTTTATTGTTGTCGATATAATGACCAAGAATTTATATGTTATTTTTTTTAAATATATTGGAATTTTAGGAGTCTATGAAAATTTACAGCACGCGATTCAGAGGTCTGCTGTACCCGGGATGATTTTCTGATGCTTTGTTCAGGTACGTTCAGAGAATGTTCAAGCAGGATTTTATAACTTATGAATTGTTACTCAGAACTGAAATCTGAGGGCACCGTTGAACTCGCAGTGCTAGTATTCGCTAAAGTGTACTTTCACCTCGATGGTAGTTGGTCGAGAATAATAGATAGTCTTTTAGGTTTTTCAAGGAAGATAATAAAATACAATGATCTCCAATTTATTTTATTTTGATCTTCCATGTGGATATTTCAGGTGGGGTCCATCGGAGATAAACCTCCACAGGGAAGTTGTAATTGGGGACCACCACAACATAACCTCCAATGAGATGTTATGGTGGTAAGGACCACCCTTATTTTTAAACCTCCTTGAAACCACCCATTAATTGTGAGAATCCTCTCAAGTACCTTTTAAATGTGGGTGGAGCGTCTTAGTAGCCTACGAAAAATTATATCCAACACACTTTTTAAAATGAGCCAGTATAATTTAGTTAGCTTACTCCTTTTAAATATAAAAAACTACATCATAGGAATTTAGGATTGTTCCTAATAAATTAACTGTTATAAATTCCAATGATTGTTACCTGCCACCCTCCCTCTACTATATGTAGGATGTTTGGGAGGATTTTTTGGGACGACTTCACCAAGAAATGGACTGCTGGTAAAGTGACACGTCACCCAACTCATTGAGGATTACACTTACTCCATGAAAAACACATTCTTCTAATGAAGTACGCTGGCGAGGAGTGACTTCGACTTCCTTATTTAGAACATTCGTTAACATAGGATGATTTCAAATATGACAAGTTGAGCACAATCAGATGATCAAGGAAAATTATGACGACACCACCGTCCGACATTTCCAACCGATTCTTCTTCTTCCCCGTATCTCGATCAACCAACTATGAGAAATTTCGGGTTTTTTTTCTGATATATTTCCTTTAATTATTCCCTTTGAAAACAAAGAATCATTTTGGTTGATTTTACTTGTAGATATGGAAATGTTTTTGTCGGAAGATGCGGGATGTTGGTAGAATTTTCTTCTTAGATCTTTTATTAGTAATTCATTGAAATTTAAGAAGGATTGATCCTCTTGCTACCACCCTAAATGTGGATGGTGTGGGGCAACCCAACATGGTCCAACCCCTATGTAATTCTTGTTTTTGATGTTATTTGGAATGGAAATGAAGATATGTGACAACGAAGGTGAAGAAGGAAACGGTCGTGATACCGGTGGCCTTCGCAACCCATGCCACTACCGTGGTGCTCCGGCCACACAGCCAAATCGTCTCCACCGCCCTGGGTAAACTGCACTACCCTCTAGCTTTAGAGCCCCCCGGCTGTGGTTCCCACTGGCCGCACTGTCCACCGGCCGAACTGGTCGAACCGCACCATGCCCCAGTGGAAGAAGCCCCTACCTCTGCGCAACTCGTGGCGCCGCCATCCGCACACCTTGCGTGCCCCATGATCTGATGTCTGTGTTCCCCATGCACCCCACACCGCCACTGGCCAAACCAGACCCTACATTCTAGGACTAGTTGCCTAAGACATGCACCTCACGGCCCCCAACCGATCTAGCCTCCCGTGCCCTCGCAATGCCTAGAAGAGCCGGCCTCCCACAACCCTCGCAGAGCCCTGACCGAACAAGCCCGTGCCCTCATGACGCCCCGACCATCCTCACCCCTCGCGGCGCCTCTGGGACAAACTTCCCTTACACCGATGTGTGGACTGTCTACACCCTCATGACCAGTCCACGCCCTCACTCTACTCTCAACCATTGCGACCTGCTGTGTCGGGCCCAGCGAGCCATGCCATACCCAATGAGTCAGGCTCAGTCGACCCAGACAGAGTCGGTCCAATAGGGTCAGACCAGACCTGGGTCCCCTTCGACCCATTTATTTTCAATTTCCATATCATTGGCACCATACATCCATTTGAAGACACTTTTGTGGTGATGGTAATATTGGAGCTTGACCATCCCTTAGAGTATACCCCACATGACTTTGGGGTATAGTTGAGATATGATCTGGTTTAATCGTGCACGAATCCAACTGGGCCCCCAGAACTAAAAGTCATATTACTCTCAGACCAGGCATCCAATTAATATTTCGACTATTCCGTTGAGACCCCAATGACGAGGCATGCCTATGAGTTATTTCTTCATGGGTCTTTGTGGATGTTGATTTATCGACATAAGGGCCAGGATTGGACCCTCCCAGAATCAAGCGTGCATTTCTTGAAACCATGTGGCTGGCTTCCCTCCAACTATTGTTCCTGGATCCTATGTGGGTTTGACAGCTCTCTGACTATTCTTCCTGGATCTTGTGTGGTTTGTACATCTCTATCTATGGTTTCAGAATCCTGTGTGGGTTCGACAGTTCCCAGACTACTGTTCAGGTATCTTGGGTGGATTCGATATCTCTAACTACTCTTCCTGGATCCTATGTGGGATCGATAGATCTCTGACTACTTTTCCTGGATCCTGTGTGGGTTTGAAATCTCGAACTACTATTCCTAGAACCTATGGGGGTTTGACAGCAATGACTACTGTTCTTGGATCCTATGTGGGTTCAACAACTCTGACTACTGCTCATGGATCCTGTTTGGTTTCGACCACTCTGATTTTGGCACCTGGATCCTACTTGGGTTCGATAAAATATATTATCTTGTGGCTACATCGAATCATCTCTAACTCTCTAAAAAAATTTATACCTGTGTGAGGGGAGTTAGTAAATTTCATGTTTACCTCATGATTGAGATGGATTACATGATAACTTAGGTATATGTGTGGGCATTTACCAATATGGGTTCAACTATTAATTTCATTCATTTTGGTTTATCCTTTGTAGTATTTTGTGAGACCTTGATGTTCTCGGTGTCCCTACTGAGTATTGTTATACTCACCCCTACACGGGCTATGCCCGCACCTTGTTGTGTTGGATGCAGACGACAGACAATGCTGACCGAGGCTGAGTGTACCAGGACTGGATTGTACCAGGAGGTAGACAACACGACGTGATGGTACACAGAGCAGACAGATAGATGTGTGATTATTGTGTAGGTTATCTATACTACCCTTCATGTAGTATTTCCAAGTGGACGTTTTAAGATCTGTTTTTCCATTTTTCCAGTACATGTACTTTAAATTTTGGTTTGTATTTTCAGCACCTTTAAAATTTCAACACTCTTTTGTTATACAGTTTTACTTTGTTTTTAGCTTCCAACGTGTACTATGTTGTGTGTTTTTTCATGATTTAATGTCAATGCCTTCCCAGTTTTAGGGATTTACACCTTTGGATCCAGTAGATAACACCTAGACTATGAAATGCGGGATTGGGATAGTCACGACATGGGCCCCGGGGGACGGGTCGGGACAAATTTGTATCAGAGGAGACAGTTCTACCACCAAACATAGGACTCTGATATTTTCAATGAATAAATAGTGTTATGTGTTGTTAGTGTGGTTTTTAGTTTAGGGAGTCTAGTGTTGGTGCGGTGACTAATATATCCACACACCAGGACCCTGACATCTGATTTCAGACTCAGTGCATGAAAACACTGATTGCATGTGTGTTTTCATTGTGATTTCATATGTTAGGTCACATTGTATAATCATTAGACCATGTAAAATATGTTTCTTTTAGTATTACTCCCTGCAGAAAACCAATAAGAGTTCCTAGAGTTATGCGCACTGATAGACCACTGAGCGATGAGGCTCCAGTTCAAGGCCCAATCACAGTGAAGGTACCAGTGGTACCACTATCCGTTGGGCCACCGATTCCACAAACCCCAGCAGTAGTGAGTTCACACCTCTTGATAATGTTTCACAAGTTCCATCTATAGAGTCCTCTGATAATTTGAGGCGAGATAGAATTTAATGTAGCTGAGGGATGGCTGGAGGTGATTGTTATAGTTTCCCGTCTATTTGAGAAACTAGTAGAGAAGACGGGGATCATGGATACTAGTCTATTTTAGTGGGTTATCATGATGATGTCCTTCATAGTGATGAGGCTATGGTACATGTAATGTTACCTCATATAGTACATTTATGTAGTGTGTCAGCTATATCACTATCTTTTGGTCTGTAGTTACAACTGGTGGTATCAGTAGAGGACACATGTTGGCTTAGTGCCTTACTCATTTTTCAGCATCAGATACCTCTCAGGATCTGAGGTGAGCCCAACTCACAGGCAGCTGAGGACCTACTAAAGGAGTTGGATTAGAGTTATCTAGATCATCTACAACTTAGGAAGAATGACATTTTGGTAGTTCAGTATTCATCGAGGTGTACCGATCATTCTTGGTACTCGATGAATACGATATGATCAGTGCATCAGGGCTCGAACATCAAAGAAAAGAGTATTTAATGGACAGATGAGCCAACATTATTCATATATTTATTCCTAATTATTCTAGGGTTGTAGATATATCCTTGATGGTTGAATCTTCTTTGGATGAACAGATACAACCAGTGAATGTTAGTAGAGGGAAAGTAGGGAACTGGCTCTAGTCTCAGAGACTTTGGTGTGTAAAATTTTACAAGAATTGATGTATTAGGGATAGAAGAATCTATAGGTCAACATACATGGAAAAATTTCTAGTAGAGCAGTATGTGGTTTTGTACATTTTGACATGTTATAACCACCCCCTTTTGTGGACCCCGCTAGGCTCAGGGAGCTAGAGGACAGGGGAAGAGAGTTGTAGCATGTAGTCAAGGAATGTGACCCCGCTAGGCTCAGGGAGCTAGATGTTGTATCAATAAAAATAGGTACCAATCATTCATTCCTTCAATGAATCTTGTCTAGGACGTAGTGTTTTAGTTTAAACCATTTATTTGACTGTCATGTCTGGATATACATTTGAGAGGAGGCTCAATAATCACACATACGCCGATAGTGTGATTTTACCCTAGAGGAATGATTTTTAGTAGAATCCCCTTGGGGATAGCATCATGGTCTTACGACGTTAGTCTGGGTTTGGACATCACATCCACATTTCACACTCAGATTTACTTTATTAGGAAAGGAGGTTGGTTTTTATCTACAACGTTGGAATGGGATTTACCTTGGTCAGTGAGAAAGAAAACCTAAGAAGCACAAGATAAAATCTTGCATAGGAGGCTGCAGTCATTCACTCGTGAGTTAGCATACCTCACCCTTGTAGAAGTAGATGTTGAATTTGAGATAGTCTATAATCCTCGTATGGGGAACATGCTAGCAGACACACTCAGTAGGAGGTCTTTCCTACTTCTGTTGAGTGAGGCGACAAAGTAGTTGGCAGATTTACAGATATCCTTTGTGGATAGTGGTGGAGTATCCTTCCTTCAGTCTCTTACAGCCTCTCCCCCACTTCATCAGCGAGTTATGGAGGAAAAACATGGGGACACTAACTTCGATACCTGGCATTCTTAGATGTCCACAGGGCATGCACCTTATGTATTTTCATAAGGTTGGGTTCACATCATACTCTTCAGAGGTTGTACTATGGTACCAATGACACATCAGGTGAAAGTGTTGATAGAGTTTCACACATTCACTCTAGAGGTACATCCAGGAGTTCAGAAGATGTACCAGGATCTCTGACAATAGCAGTGGTGTCCAGGAATGAAGAAATCATTTCCAATGATTGTCTCTCGATTCCTCACTTTTCAGTAAGTGATGGAAGAACACCAGGTACTAGCAAGCTTGGTTCATACTTTAGAGGTCCTAGAGTGGATGTGGCATGATATATCCATGGACATAGTGACATGAAAACCACATACATCCAGGGTACAAGACTCTAATGGGTGATCATTGACCGACTCACCAAGTAGGCCCACTTCCTACCTATCAAAGAGAAGGGTTCAGTAGGATACATGGGACAAATTTATGCGCACGAGATTGTGTGGTTACATGGATCACATTCGATGATTGTATCTGATTGTGATGCATGTTTTATTTTCTGGCTATGGAAGGGTTTGAAGGAAGCTTTTAGGACATAGATTCATTTTAGCACCACCTTCCATACTCAAATGGATACCCCGAGCGAGGTGACCTTTCAGACCCTCAAGGACATGTTGCTTTCTTGTCTCCTCGACATTGGTCACAACATTTAGGATCTCATACCATTGGTGTCTTTTCCATACCATAACAGCTATCACTCCATAATTGGGATGGCACCTTTTGAGGCATTGTACGGGTGTCCATGCAGATCAAATTTGTGTTGGACTGGACCCGATGAGTAAGCACAAGTGGAAACAGAGATGGATCGGGAAATCATTGAGAAGGTTCATATCATCCAGGAGCAGATGAAGACTGCATAGTGCAGGAAAAATTCATATGAAGATTGATGATAGAGACATCTGAAGATTGAGGATGGTGACCACGTCTTTCTACATGTCTCACCCAGATGAGGCTTGCAGAGATTTGTACAAGGGAACAAGTTCTCTGTGAGGTTTAACAGAACATTCCAGGTCATCATCAAAGTCGGAGATGTCACATACCACATAGCTCTTCTACCTTAGTAGCACCAAGTGCATGATGTATTCCATGTATCCCAGTTGAGATGATACGTGCATGACACCACTCAAATTATCAACTACGTAGAGGTGGACTTCGATGATGGAGAGAATTTTATGGAGGTTTCAGAATTGATTAAGGATCGACCGGAGTTGGTCCTTCATGGATGGTTGATACCTTTGGAATGTGTTTGTTTCCAGCATGAGATCATCCAGGAGAGAAGATGGTAGTGGGAGGCTCAGATGCGTGCATGGTACCCCCATTTGATTCCTTAGTATGAGTTGTGTCTTACGAGTCCTTAGATCCCTGAGGTGGTGAGAATTTAAAGACCCATAATTTCTTTGTTTTTTTTAATTATATTGGAATTTTACGAGTCAGATTAAATTTAAGGAACATGATTCAATGTTCTGGAGTGCCCAGAATTATTTTCAAAAGATTGGTTCAGGTACGTTCTCTTAAAGTTCAAGTGGGATTTTGTAATTTTTGAACTGGTGCTAGGAATTAAAATCTGAGGGCTCCATAGAACTCATAGCACCATAAGAAGTCATTAAACACGGCGTCAGTGGTCATGAATGCTTCTTAGTTTTTTTTTGTTTTCATGGAAAATAATAAAATAAAATTATCTCCACTTAGATTTATTTTGATCTTCCATGTATATATTTCTAGTGGGGTCCATCAGAGCAAAACCTCCACAAGGAAGTTGGAAGTGGGGACTACAACACCTTTACCTCCCATGTGGACCACCCAAACCATAACCTACCACGAGAGGTAAAGTTGGTTGGAACCACATGGGTTTTTAAACCTCCCTGAAAGCTCTGATTAATTGGTAGAAACCTCCCATGTACCTATTAAATGTTGGAGGGATCCTATTGGTATCCTCCCATTAATTATAGCCAATGAACCTCTTAAATTGTGCCAGAAAAATTAAATTACCTTTATTCTATTAAATTTAAAAAACGATGACATTGGAATTTAGTAACATTCCAAATAAATTAAGTATCATAAATTCCAATGATCTTAACCTACCTCCCACCTTCTCCTATATATAGGAAGCTTGGGATGTGGTTCTAGGATGACTTCACCAAGCGACGAAGTGCTTGTAAAGTGACATGATACCCAATACCTGGAGGATTATTATTCCTCCATGAAGAATGAATTCATTCAATGAAGAACATCAGTGAGGAGAATCATCAACTTCATTCCTTATAACCTACTAAAAAATAGGACATCTTTGACTAAGACGAACTGGCACACAAACAGACAATCGAGGAAAATGCCGACAACACCGACGTCTGACTGTTCACTACATTCTACGTTCTTCCCCATGGCTCTTTTATCCAACTACGAGGTAGGTTGGGGTCTTATTTGAATATCATATATTTCCTTTAATACGTCATTTCAAAAAAAATCAATTTGGATGCTTTTCCTGGCGGGTAGTGAATTGTTTTTGCGGGGTGAGGCGGGGTGTTGATTGAATTTTTATCTTATATCATTGTCTTGGTAATTAAATGAAATTGAAGAAGGATTGAACAACTTTCTAAAACAGTAAATACGGAGGGATCAGGAAAAACCAATATGGACTAACCTATCCTTCGTTATGGTTTGTGTTGCTCTTTGGAAGGGAAACGAGGCAATGAGACGATGAAGGTGACAGAGGCAACGAACACGATACCTGCGGCCGCGGAGACCCGCACCTCCCCTGTGGCTATTCGAAACCATAGCCGAACAGTATATTCCACCCTGGGCTGAATCGCACTTGCCACTGGCTTTCGAGCCTCCCCGACCGTACTGCTCGCTGTTGCACCACTCCTCGTCCGAAACAGATGAGCCGCGCCACACCATGGATGAACAAGACCCCGACCTCCACATTCCTAATGCTCCCCTCCTACCCTATGCACTCTCATCACCCCACGACTCTGATTTCTGTGTTCCCCATGTGCCCTATGCCTCCACTGGCCGAACCGTCCCCGGCATTCTCGGCCGAGCGGCCCAAGCCGTGCCCCCCGCAGCGCCCCGGCAGAGCAGGCCTCCGGCGCCGCTCGAGGCGCCCCAGTCGAGCCAGCCTCCCGTGCTCATCGTGGTTCCCTGGTCGAACCAGCCCTCTCCCTCACTAAACCTCGACCTTCAATGCCACTGACGGGGCCTCCGGGCCGAACCGCCCTTACAACAATGCATGGTCTTTCACCGCCCTCACAACCATTCTGTGCCCTAACGCTACTCACGGCCTTCACGACCTGCTGGGCCAGGCCCATCGAGCTGGCCAGACCCAATGGGTCAGGCCAATTTGACCCCGACCAGGTCGGCAGAGACAGGGTCAGGCCTGGTCGGTTCAACCGACTCGAACCTGAATTGGCCCACTTTGACCCATTTACATTCATTGGACATATAATTGGAATCGAACGCCCGTTTGAAGAACTGTCATTGGTGCTGGTAATCATGGATCATGACGGTCCCTTATATTATATCCAACTATAGTTTGGGTTATAGTTCAAAAACAATCAGTTTGGATCGTGCAAGAATCCAACCGGGCCCCTGAGACTAAAAGGATAATATCTCTCAGACCAGGCGTCTGATTGACGCACCATGTATTGAATTGAGACCCCTATGATGAGGAAGTACATATGATTATTTTATCATATGACTTATTTTTATTTGATTTATCAAAACATGTATCGTGGTGTGGACCCTCCAGGAATCAAGCTTGATTGTGCAGTATCCCTGTGGTTGGCTGCTCTCTATCTAATATTCATGGATCCTGTGTAGGTTCGATAGCTCTCTGACAACTGTTCATGGATCTTGTGTGTGTTCGATAGCTATTACTACTATTGATGGATCCTATGTGGGTTTGATAGCTCTCTTACTACTGTTTCTGGATCCTTTCTGTGTTCGATAGCTCGGACAATAGTTCCAGGATCCTTTGTTGGTTAAACTCTTTCTGACTACTGTTCATGGATCCTATATGTGTTCCACAACTCTAACTACTATTCCAGGATCCTATGGGGGTTCGATAGCTCTGACTACTATTCCTGGACGCTATGTGGGTTCGACAACTCTTATTTTAGTACCAGGATCTTACGTAGGATTGACAGAATATATGATTTAGTGGCAACATCTAATCATCTCTAACTCTACCAAATTTGTATACTTGTGTGAGGTGAGTCTGAAACTATTGTGTTTAACTCATGATTGAGATAAATTATTTGATAACATAGGTATATGAATTGGTATATACCTATGTGGGGTTAACTGTTGATTCCATGCCTTGTGTTTTAACATTGATGGACTTTGTGAGACATTGAGGGTCTCAGGGTCCCTACTGAGTATCGTTATACTCAAACCAGCATGGGTTAAAGCAGCACCTCATTATGTTGGATGTAGATGATAGACAAAACTGACCGAGGATGAGTGTACCAGGACTGGACAATACCCGGAGATAGACCACATGTCATGATGGTACATGGAGGAGACAGACAAAAATGGAGTGTGGTGGAGGCTATCTGTACGTACCCTTCAGGTCAGATTTCTTGGGGGATGTTCCAGGAGTTGTTTTCCATTTTCTAGTACTGTTACATTACAGTTGGGCTTGTATTTATGGCCACTTTTACTTTTCAGCACTCTTTTATTATACAATTTTTTTTGCTTCTAGCTTATACACAAATGTGTGTGCTTTAAGGTTATAAAGGCCATTCCTTCCCAGTTTTAGGGATTTACACCTTTGGGGATTGTCATCAACCCTTGGCCTACAAAAGGTGGGCATGCGGTACTCACGGCATGAGCCCCAAGGGATGGGTCATGAATGGGGAATGGTTGGTGTCATACTGGTCCCACATAGAGTGTTAACATAGGAGAGTGTATTTTATGTCTATTGAGGATAAAAATTATGCCCATCGTTGATAGTGTGATATCAAGGTGGTACATTTATGGCCAATTAATCATAATCTAGTGGATCTCACTACAAAGGATGAATATTGTTTATACATTATAGGGGTGTGATAACATGTATATTTTTACTCTTATTGTATATCTTCCATAATGTGCTACTTGATTACTTCATTGGGACACCACCTAAAAGATGTGTGGAATTAATGATTTAAATAATGTTTGGGAAGATCTAGTTACTAATCTAAAATTTTTGAATGTCAACAAATAGGTTTTACATGGTTAATACTCAACTGTATTATTTAATGTATAAGAGAAATATCCATACGATTCATTGACATTAGGGTTCCCCAATATTGTTTCACATATAGTCAGCCAGGAAATTTCAATTATGTTTCGATTAATGGATGTTGATTCTATTGATAATGTTGAATGTATAAGAACTAATGTGTATCAATGATATCATTGAAAATTATTGAGGGTCATGTGCCATTTAAATGATTTACATTAGAACTATGTGTCATCGGTTGAGAGTATGAAAATATGATATACCTTGGTATGAATTTTGAAATGGTTATAGGAATTGCGAGTTCATCATGATTCCTATTCTATTGAAGAATGATCATTCAGTGTTTGTAACACTGATTAATTAAATCATCCTTCAATACTAGTAAAGAATTTTGGTAGTATTTTTTGGATGAAATATTATTATACTCCTAGTCTCATGATGATATGTCCAAATATATTCACATAATCATGAGTACACTAATAGAACATAAAATATTTAAAAATCAATCAATGTGAAAATTCAAGATTAGTCAAGAACATTTCATGGGTCGCAATATGTGAAAGGAAGGTTTATCAACACTACAAAAAAATTTAAAGTAAGTTTGTTCATTGGATAAATAAATGAATGAATATGATATTTGATGAATTCTAGGGTTAGTTGAAAACTATTAGATGTTCACCCGAGACATTTCCTATTTAGAATCACCTATTTAATACATGAAAATTTTTATAAAATTTAAATGGTTGGGAAAATTTGATAATTCCATTAATGAGTTGAAGACGTGTTTATCAACTGCATAAATATTGATCCAACCTAAGCCAGTTGAGTAACGTACCATTTTTTTGTTTTATATTGTATCCTACTAAGAGTATTCTTGATACTGGGATTTCAAGTTTTAGAATATTCACCTTTGTAGTTAAAGAAAAATGTATAGTTGATCTTTATGCATTAAATTGAGAGTATAAAAGTCATTTATACTTTGAAATGTCGGTCAAATTATATGTTGTTTGTGAACTTTACTGTCTACAATAATATAAATATCAAAAAGTACAACATTTTTAAAAGAGATTTAAATATATGGAATGAAGATGGGATGATTATATTATGTTTTTTTATTTTGAACTAGAATTTGGGAAAGGATATAGTATAGTTAATTCTTTGATATTGAACATACAAACTCATAAATATTCTGAGACTAGATAATAATTAAAATTGTGGCCATGAAGGTTGAGATTCAAGTTTTGTTTTAGGAGGACTATGAACATATAAAACATGTATCATTAGTAGATAAATACACATTTTTAATCATTATTATATATAGTTAGAATGAATAGATGCAGTGTTTTGTATTGAGGGAAATCCATGATGGTGGGGAGTCTCCATCAGATTGATCTGTATACGATGATGTGATCATCTAATTTTGGGGTTGTGTTGTTGTTCCTATGAGTATAAAAGAAGAAATTATGCATGAATATGATTCTTCATAGTGTTTTATCCATCCTTGTGTAAATAAATGTTTCCATGACCTACATAAATAGTATTAGAGGTTAGGAATGGAAGAAGAGAATATGTGGTTCATTACATTATGATACATCTTTCAACAAGTGAATGTTGTGCATCATCAACATGGTAGACTACTATATAAATTTACCATTTTTTATTGGAGTGGTGAAAAATTATGATAGAATATTTTGTGGGTTAACTAAGGATTCCTCAAAAGACTGATTCTAGTTTTTATGTTGTCAGACCACATAAAAAAGTAGTTCATTTCATTCCTATATGGGATTAATGTTTAGTGGATATGTTAGGAGACATATATGTTCGAATAATATTCTATCTACATGTTGTTCCATAGATTATTTGTTTTTTCACTATCTCTCATGTTTTTCATTGTGATTTTGGTATGTCCAGTTGGAAGCACATGGTATAAGGGTTTTAATGAGTATGAAATTCCTCCCAGAAATAGTTGTGATGTTGGAATGTACTAAAAAAGTTATTGTATAATTTATTTGGCTATGTTTTATATAATTTGGTGGGTCTTGGGATAAGAACATAGAAATGGTGGAGTTACACATTAAAAATAATTATTAGAACACGATATAAATTGAACCATATAAGGATATGTATGGTTAGATATACAGATTACTTCTATATTTCAGTGAGGCAAGTGAGTATGAGTTGTTGGTATTGATTTGCATACAATAGTCCTTAGAGAAGGTTCAGTTGATTAGCAAGTATCTTTCTATATCTCAATTTATGTAGAAGTCAGATGATGATAGAAATTTATTACCCATTGATTTTATATAGGGAGATCAAGTATTCCAATGGGTTTCACCTAACATGGGTCACCATTAGAATAATAGGGACGAAAATATGGTCCAAGTGTTTTTTAGAACATTTTTTGTTATGGAGAGAATCTAGAAAGTTTCATACTATTTGGATCTTGCAGATTGGAATAGTGCTATTCGTGATGTTTTTAATGTGTTAGAAAATTGACAATATATCCTATATAACTATCATGAGTTCAATTTAAATGCTGTTAATATTAAAGTAGATTTATAATTTATGAATCATATAATATTTATGTTATATCACAATAATATTGTTTTGTTGGTATTGAATATGATAATCCATCAGATATTATGGAATCATGGTCATGTTCATGAGAAAACATGCGAGAAAGACAAAGATATGTGGTATATGTGGCCTCGTCCTTTTATATCAGAATCATAGACATACATGGTAGTACAATTCATGGATTTCTGGTTAAATGGTAGAGATGTTGTATTATCCCTACCATTTGTAGGATACATATCATCCTTTTTTTAGGTATCATATATATATATATATATGACATAATTTGAGGCATAAAATTGGTGTGTTTTAGTGATTTTTTTTTTGTTATTCGGTGTTTTGATTAGTAAATTGTCGGTACAATGTTTTACCATATCTTGTTCCATATCCCAAAAATCAATAAAACCCCCCAATAAAAGAGAGAGTTATCTTTTGGTCCCCTATTTCCCAAATAGTATTTCATACATAGTATAATCTTGCACCCTCTAAAGAGTTCAACATGATTATTTTATCTGGCATGGATCGTTGTGAACAAAATCCTTGGAAACGATGCACATCAGATTTAATCGCCTAATAATAAAAATTTCAATACATATCAACTAAAATCCACCATAATGGTCTTCCCCCAATTTTGGATTCCTCATGATGGATTCTATGGGATTTGAAAAACTTTTTATTTAATAATATAAGACATAATTGAAGAATCATCAACAACCCTAGTAAGATATTATTATCCAAATTAGTTTATCCCTCTCTCCATTGATTAATTCAAATTTTAAAGGATTAATTCAAACTTTTTTTATGGTTTAGATCTATGTTTTCATTTTTCAAATCTATTTTATATTGAATATAATTTTATATCAATATCCTATTCTATATTGTTCATTTAAACATTCCACATCAGTTTGGGAATTACATTTGTGACAACCTTTCAATGATCTTGTGGTATTATTTATATATTGAAAATAACATATTGATAATTCATCTAACATAATGAAATTGGAAAATTTAAATTTCCTTTATTGTGAAATTAAATCGGATATTGAATTGATTAAATTGAATTTTCTTATGATAATGAATTGGGTTATGTATGGGAAATTGAAATAGGTTGGATTTTGATAATCAAATATATAGACTAATAGGATTGTTTAATTAATTTATTTATTTAATATTGAATTGATTGATAATTGGTATTGGGAAATTTTTTCATAATATGAAAGGGTTAATGGGATCTAATTAAAATCTTATTGGTGGTTTAATAGTATATTTTTCAAATTATTCCACATGATTAATTATAATAATTACAAATGATATGATATTAGATATGGTATACCATGCTATGAAATATTGATGGGAGGGGTAATGTGGATAATCCATGTTGAATGTGAAGATTTTGATAAATTTTAATGATAATGAAATAGAGTGTGGTATAGAAAATTATGTTCAAAATACACATTGGGTGAAATCTATAACATTTTAGACCCATAATTAATCATGTTATTATAATTGTGTGGGATAAGGACTAATGATCCAAATACCTATGGGGTGTGCGTCATGGGCTCATGCTCAATATAAAAATGTTTTGCTAGACATGACATTATGCTCTCAAAATATATTAAGTAGACTATTGGTCCAATGTTTTGTAATATTAATTTAAATGAAATGATAACGGATATCCATGGTATTATGTTATGTGATATCACATGGGGATTGTTTATACTCGATCATGGGCCAAATAAGTTATTATTGGGTTGAGTTTCATCATGAATAGAAAATATTATTTCGTCAAATAATAAATTTTGAAATGTGATAATTATTTACATTATATATTTTACATTATTCATTATACAAATTTATACATGATTATTGACTATAAATTTTTTTTGATGTAGTTGATGGAGGCCTATAGAGTTGTAATCACATTATACATGGGAAGAATCATCATTATCTAATGGATATAATGTTTGATGAAAAATATAATGTCAAGATACCAATGTCAAATTGATGATATCAGACGGAACATTGATGAGGGAATCCAACTCGGGGTTGGTACTCCATTGGGGGATTCATCCGATTTGGTTCATCAGGTGGTACTTGCTTTTTCTAGTTATTTTATTATTGTTGTTCTTGGTTAATATTTTTTTTTATTTATTGGTTATTTAAAATATTGTTATATATTATGAGTGATGATATATTCACCTCTTGTTATTTATATTAGAACCTCACTGCCAGTTGACATCATTTGGAGTACTGGGAGGCATGCTTGAATTGATAAAACTGACCGAATTTCTGTACCGGTATACGATACCTGAATGAGGATGTTACTCTATCTCTATTACAACCAAAATTTTTAAACAATTGAAAAACATATAAATGTATTTAAATGTATAATATGATATTTATATACAATTCATGTTTTTAATAAGGAACATTTAATAAAATATTGTTAACTGTAAAATTATGTACTCAATATAAAAATAAACTATAAAAACAAGAAAAGTATATTCAAAATAAACAATTTAATAAATGTATAATCTATATATAAAAAATATTAACATTATAATTGTAACACCCCAATCTTCCACGGTACGTTTCACTTTGAATAATATAGCAGCTTGTGTTGCACGCTTGTTGGAGTATTATCGCATCATGACCAATCAAACTAGCCATAATGAATAGTAATACCCACAATGTGAAATTTTTAATCTTTTATATATTAAAGTGGACTTCATTTTTGGATTTAGAATATCAGAATTTACTTAGGGTGAATTATTGGTATTTTTCTCAAAACATTCAATTTTAGATGAAAAGTGAAAACAATGCATGATTGTTTAAAAAATCATTATATTTAAGTTAATTGTTTTTTTATTTTAAATTATTTTAGCTAAAAATAGTTATGTAATTACTATATGTGTTTAATTTAATTCATTATAGTCATTTTATAATAGGTTTAGATATAAAAAATTTTATAGATCTTTATAATATCTTTTACCCATCGTCTACGAGAATTTGAAAATTTTCATAAAACCTATTTTTACCGCTTCTGTTAGTTGAATTTAAAAATTCTGAGAGGCGGGGTTAACATGATTATGTTAAATGTGGTTTAATAAGTTGAAATTAATTTTTGGTTAATAGTATCTTATGACTTTTATTCACCTCGTTTAATATTATATAGCATAATTAGGTATAAATATCTTATTATAATTACCCAAACACATGTCCTAATATTGTTGTATAAGTTTAATTCTACCAAAAAAAACCTTAGGAATAAAATATGACCCACTTTGGTCCATATTTATTACATTAGGACGTTTATTATTATTTTATTAAAAGAAAAGTTAAAAGTGTTAAATTCAAAGTGAAATGACTAAACCATTTTTAATATAGGGTTACACAAAATATATATTCGACTATAAATATTATTTAGAAAAATAAGAAGATTTCATTAATAATTTTATTTTATTTATAATTTTTAGACATTATATATTTAAATTTATTGATGACACAATAATGATGTAGTAATTAACATATTAATGAATGATAAAAATAATTGGCATTTTAATTTTCAAAATAATTGTAAATTGAGACTTATGATTAATTATAATATTTTTATATGTTAATATGTCATGTTAGGATTGATTAAATAAATTTTTTCTATGTAATAATGTTTTTATTGATTTCAAAAAAACCAAATACTAAATAGTTTCAAAATTGACATAATTGAGTTTTTAAAACAAATACTATATTATTAACTGATATAATATTCATATAAATCTAAAGTTAGGACAAATGAAATAGATAAGGATAGAAAAATCCATTAGGAACCACTAGGGGAACTTTAGACATTTAATATAATGTTTTTAAGCATAGAATATAAAAATACAGATAGACATGGTAAATGTGAAACTATTTATCTTATAGTTAAATCTAAATGTTATGGATAATATATTGACATAATCCTGTCTAAAACAAAATTTTTGAATCTATTTTGACCCATCCCCACCATAGCCTATAAATAAATCATTTTTGGTCCATTATAAACAGTAATGAATTATATTATAAATTAATATTTCAATCTTTTCCCAAAGAGACCCTCACCTCCCTTAAAAAAAGAATACATCCCATTTTATTAATTTCACACCTCCAAATCCATTTTTCATGGCCAACCCGTGCCAAAATAACTTTCCAACATCCCTAAAATCAACTTATATGCCTTACTTTGATCATAAATCCAACCTATGTAGACCTTTGGATCAACTCAAATGGAAATACACGAAAAAGATGTAATAATTCTACCACAATCATTTTAGTTCTTTTCGTCTTCCACGTTCTCAATCATTGTTATTTCTATACAATAATAACAAATACACTAACTTATATATACTGTGATGTTATTATAAATATGGTACAACCATATTTGTTAATCTATACATTCTATAAATGAAAAAGTCACTATAGGTGCGTACGTACGGCTTACTGTCTCCACATCGTGGTGTAGATTGTTATTCAAACACATCATTATTTTGATGGGTATAATAAAGAGAATAATTTATTTAAAAAATAAATATAAAATGTAAATGATTCTTTATAAATGATATACCATCCAATTACATATTATTTCACCACCAATATATGGATATTTTTGCTCGTGCATGCGTAATGCTTACTATCTCTATGAACGCAATGATATCCATTCACCTTCATAATCATTCAAGTATAAATTTAATTTTATAATTAAAAATAATATTTAAGACTTAATATCATTTTGTTTATGAATCAAATACATCCTATCCCTAACAAACAAGGCTTACATAACCAATCATATAATGGAAAATGGATCAGTTATCACCCGAAATGATGAAACTAAAAATATATTATTATCCAAGAAATATTAAAGAACATATATTATATCATATTTATGTTTTTTGTTCTTTTATAATTTAATAACATTTATTTAACAATTATACATGAGTTTAATGTACCCTCATCCAATGAAAAGTACAAGGTATGGGGTAATTTCACAATCTCTTCATTAACATTGGTTTTTTATACGTGAGTATCTACTAGGACCACTTTATCATCCACATCCATGTTTATTAAAAATATATTCATATATTTGTTAACATTTCCTAGGATTTTTGTTAATGTCATTTATTCCATTCTTTGAGTTTCAATAAAATCTTTATAAAGTAATCTTTCTATCATTTTCCAAACAAGTTCATTTACAACATTTTCGACAAAATTATGGAAAAATGTTTTTTTTACGTATACGGATGGTGAGGATATATTCCACCATTGTAACACCATAGAATCTTATATTACAAGATTATAAGAATATTTCCAAATAACTTTTTTCCATTATAATTACATTACTTCTTATTGATTTAAAAATATAAAGAGATATTTCAGTGAATATTTTTTTGATTTCATTAAATTCAAAATCCATTGATGGATTTTAAACATGTTTGAAGTTGATTTATAATGATACAAATAATCATATTTTATTGAAGGTTATGTGATATATTTGACGGCCGATGTGTTATTTTTATAAAATTCATGGTTTATAAATAATGTATTGAAATTTCATATGAAATTTTTAATATAAATGTTTAAGTTATGTATAAACATTTCATATGAGAAATGGATTGGACATAGTAAATGACATGTGGAGACCAATATAGCTGCTCAATGAACCTGTTGGACTCATGAGACAAAATATTGTCTTGGCCCAAGGCCTTGAAAAAATCTTATTTGTAGTCTTGGAATGTGGCCTTGACTATGTAGTTATCGTGTTTCACATTATACATTCCATAAATATGAAATATTATATTGATATTAAATGAGATAATTCGACTAGTAGAATAACCATGTGAATATGTAAATGGAATTATTTGATTTATCATTTCCATATATATTTATGTTTAAGTTTAAAAGAATTTTATTTTAGTAATATACATTTCATTAAATGTTTATTCATATTTATGAGTGTTTATGCTATATTGTTATACTTACTAGGAATCTGAGCTCACCCCTTTCTATGTTTTATTTTTCCTAGGATGAAAAGAAGACTATTTTGATTTACCAACAACGATATTATAAATGATATAAATGTTGTCAATGGAGAAAATGGTGAGGATGTTTTCAATTTTTTAATGTAATATAAAACATATAAATTTATTTAGTATATCCAAGGCTACTAAATTTATCATTCATTCGGGATTTGATCCCTTGTGATCATGCCAAGGTTATGTAATAATGCACTGGATCTAGGTAACTGGGTTTGGGGTGTTATAGTGGGTATCATAGTATGTTTAGTACAGACCTATGAAGGTAGATTTTGAAAAACACTGATTAGAGAACATTACCCTACGATAGGCTTTGGGGTTTAGTATAGAGGAACATCCTAGGATTTTGGTAATGTAGAGATTTTGTGAGTTTTCCAAGAAATACATCCATATATGGTTATGAGCAGGTAGAGGTCGCTATGACATAGATGAACCTAGTAGGGAAGACACCGACAATGTGTTCCAGGCTTGATCTAGGGTATCCCGGTACATGAAAACAGTCCTTGTTGCACTCTTTGTTATGACACTCCTAGGGGATATTATTAGGACAATTAAAATTTTCATTGCAATCTATTATGAAGGATTTATGAGTATATACATCCCCATTGATTTTTTTATGATTATGGATTATATCCATAAACTATTTAATTTATATTAACTGTTTCACAAGTATGGAATTACTATTAGAAATTCGTAAACTAATCTAGTGTATTCCATTTGTTATAAATGGTGCATAGTTGGAGGAATGGAAACCATATGAACTCACATAATCCATGTATGGATTTACCTCTAACTTGAGATAATTATATTCGAGCTGGTGAAGAAACTAATGCTGATTAGCTTATCACCATACTAGGAAAACTCACTCAGGTTATTAATAATAACCATACCCATATGGATTACCCTAATACCCAATGTAGTGGATCACTGTTAGACCACATCACGAGTCAACAAACACAAACAATCAATGTGAGTAAAAATAAATTAGTATCTAAACAATGGATAAGTTCCTTATAGAAAATATTTAATACTTTGGGAGTAGAGAAAGGGAAAATGTTGTCCTGCCAGTTTATCGCCTCACATGAAATGCATATCAATTGTGTTCATTAATCACAAAAAAAGGAAGATGAAGAAGTATCAAACATTTAATGGAGAATGTTTGAAAATATATTCTTATAAAAATACTTTCCTCATGACCGTCAAGTGGATATGGAAAGGAAATTATTGAGTCTGAGTCAAAAAGAGGATGAGAATGTATCAAAGTATGATGATTACATTACAAGGTTAGTAGGGCTTTCTATAGATTATATATGTAACCCAAGGAGTAATATTGATCGATTATTTGATGGGTTAAAACCATTTATCCGTTGAGCATTAAACTCACAATCCCTCTCATAGTATGAATATATAGTCTTAGGTGTTATCTTGATTGAAAATGAATTCTCTATGAATTACAACATTAAACAAAAGTAATAGAACATGAGATCAGTTGAACAATCTGGAAAAGTAAATAAGGATAATAAGTGAAAAGTTGAATATCCATCTTGTAGTAAATGTGGGAACAAACACCCCAGCACTTTCCTGAAGGGAATGGGAGTCAGTTACAAGTATAGTGAAACATTCCACCAATATCGTGATTCAATGGGAAAGAAATATGTAGTCAATGTTGAATTATACAATTTTAATGAAACGGGGAATTATGAAAATTAATGTCCTATGTGTTAGGGAAAGATACCTAAAAAAAGACAAGGTTTCAAAGCCAAGCATATGAAATCACTACTAATAAGGTTGATGCTCCGAAATACAAGGTTGTAGGGAATTTAATGGGTCCCTCAAGTTTACCCAATGCTTTATTTGATTCTGTATCATCAAATGTTTTCATATGTTAATTGTTTTAATTAAAAATATGATATTTTCAATTTGACATAACAAGAGAGTTTGTAGTAAAAACTCCGAAGGAAAGTATCATTGCAACAAAGTATTGTGAATCAGTTCCCATTAGGGTATATAAAATTTCTTCCCCAGCTGATGTCATTGTTATACACATGATTGAATTTGATATAATCCTTGTAATGTATTGGATTTCAAAATAGTTTGCGAAAAATTATTGTAATAAGAATGAGGTAACACTTTTTTACGATGATAAAGAGTCCTTTATCATTAGAGCTAAAACATCACCACATGATTCATATCTAGATATACACATAGTAGCTCCAAAAAATTAAATTATTGGGAATGAAGAGAATGAAATAAAAATGGTGACTAAAAAATATATGAATAGATAATCTACCTATTGTGATAGAATATATTGATGGGTTTCAAGAGGATTTACCCATATAACCATAAGAATGAGAAATTGAGTTTTCCATTGAATTAATTCCTTGTTCAGGGCCCATATCGAAGACCCCTTATAGAATGTCCCCTCTGGAATTAGTTGAACTAATGAAAAAACTAGATGAAGTGAGTAATAAGGGATTTATTCACTATAGTGTTTCTCCATGGGGAGCCCTTTTCCTTTTGATAAGAATAATGTTGGATCTATGAGGTTGTGCATTGAACATTGGGAAATCAATTCTATAACAATAATTAACATGTATCCCCTACCTCATTTTTATGATTTATTCAACCAAATACAAGGATAACAACATTTTTCAATGGTGGATATTTGATTTTGATATTTTTAGTAGTGCGTGAAGAAGGAAGAAAATCAAAAGTAATCATTTTGATCTAGGTAAAATCATTACGTGTTTATATTAATTCATTTTGGACAGTCTAATGATCCCTCTGTTTTCATGAATCTAATGAACAATGTTTTCAAGGAATATATTGATGAAATTATAGTGGTATTTATTAATGATATCTTTTTATACTAAAATAGGTACTATGATAATGAAAATCACTTGTGCATTATTATAAAGTCTCTTAGATGAAATAAATTATAAGGTATGTTTTGAAAGTGTGAATTTGGGCATCAAGAGAGTTTTTTCACGGCCATATTTTCTCTACTAAGGGAATATATATTGATCCTTTAATGAGCAAGGAAATCCAATAATGGATAGATGAGATTAGTATAACTGAGGTACATATTTATATTGGTTTAGCTGGTTATTATCGACGTTTTTTTTCAGAATTTTGCCCAGTTGGATAACCCATTAACAAAAATCACACGTAATGGGGTTAATTTTTTTTTGGAAAAATGAGTGTGATGATTGTTTTGAATATATAAAGAGAAGATTATTCCATTTTCCAATATTTAATCTATAATCCGGGAATGATGGGTTAATTTTTTATAGTGATGCTTCAAACAACAGACTTGGTTGTGTCCTTATGCAGAATGATAGAGTTATATCTCATGCACCACAATAGCTAAAAATTCATGAGCAAACTATCCAACTCATTTTATTGAATTAGAAGCTATAATATTTGCAATGAAAATATGGAGACACTATCTCTATTTTTAAAAATGTGAGATAAATACCAATCAAAAGAGTTTAACATATGTTTTCTCATAGAACGAACTCGACATGAGGAAAATATGATCAATTAAACAACTCCATGATTATGATACAACTATACACTACAACCCATTGAAGAGAAATAATGTGGAAGACTATTTGAGTAGAAAGGATCATGGAGTTTCTAACTAGATGATATTTGAAAGGGATCATATGTTCAAGGATCTAATATAGATGGATATGGGAATAATCATGGAAGGTGAATCATTAATAATTTTCCATATAGTTTCTAATCAATATTTATTAGAGAGGATAAAGAGTTCTCAGACTGATAACGAGGAATTTGAAAATAATATTAACTTTGTGATGGATGGGAGATTGAGTGACTTCATATATGATGATGAAATTTTGAAATTTGGGAAAAGTGTTTGTGTTCTTAAAATACCTGGTCTCAAAAGGTAATTGTTTGATGATGCTCATGGATCTTATTTCTCTATAATCCCTGGGAGCATCTACATTTATAGATATTTGAAGGAAATTTTTTTTGGGAATACATGTTGATGGTGATTTCTTATTTTCTGTCATGATTTATGGTTTGACAACAAGTGAATGCTTGAAGTAAATATCCTCGAGGATTCATAAAACCACTTACCATACCATATTTGAAATGGGATAATATTAAGATTTATTTTTTCATGGGGCTACCAGTGACTCCTAGAACAAATGATGCGATATGGGTCATTATTGATCGTCTTTAAAAGTCTGAAAAAACAATTTCTATAAGATAATATTTACCACTTGAATGTCGGGAACGACTATATATTAATGATGTTTAAAGACTCCATGGTGTACCCATATCGATTGTTTCTAATCACAATCCATGTTTTTAATCCAGATTCATGAAATGTCTTTAGAAGGTCTTAGATACTGAACATTGTTTGAGCACTGCCTACCACCCTCAAACTGATGGATAATGATAATGGGCTATTCAAACCATAGAATAAATGTTTAGATCTTGTTCACATTACTTTCTAGGTATGTCGGATTTGTATTACCTCTGTTAGAATTTTTCCTATAACAATTGTTTCCATTCAAGTATTCATATGGCACCATAAGAAGTGTTATATGGAAAGATATGTACAACACTAACATATTATGATGATGTGGGAAAAAGAAAACTCGTAGGCCTCGAATATGATGAGGAAATAATGGAAAATGTGAATATTATCGAAACCCACATAAAAGAAGCTCAATGTAGGCAAAAGAGATATGTTGATAATTGGATTAAGGATTGGAAATTTCTATTAGGAGACTTTGTATTCTTCAATGTATCTCCATGGAAGGGTGATATATGTTTCAGTAAAAAGTGTGAATTGAGTCCCATGTACATCATACCATTATAAATTCTAGAACAAATTGGAGTTGTAGCTTTTCATTTGACAATTCTTATTAGTCTCTCTAAGGATCATGAGTTGTTCTACGAATCATTTTTGAGAAAATACTTACCTGACCCAATTCAAGTACTCACCAATAATGAAATTTAACTGGAACCTGATCTATCATATTTTGAAGAAGCTGTAATGATTCTTGAAACCATTGAACAAGTGATGAGTAACTGGATGACTCTTCTGGTAAAATATCTATGGAGAAACCATAAGATGGAAGAGGAAATGTGGGAACCCATGGAACCTATGATGAAGAACCAGGGGAATATTTTTATGCTGTAATTTTCATGAAATTTCAAGGATGAAATTAATTTAAGGAGGGGAGAATGTAACACCTCATACATTCATAGTACGTTTCCCTTTGAATAATGCAACTACTTACTTTGTACGTATGTTAGAGTTTTAACACACCATGACCAATAAAACTAGCCATAATGAATAGTAATACCAACTATTTGAAAATTTTAAAATATATTTTTCAAAATGGTCTTCATTTTAGGATTCGGAATATCAAAATTAGCTTAGGGTGAATTTTTTTTTATTTTTCTGAAAACATTCGATTTTTGACGAATAGTGAAAAATAGTGCATTAATGTTTAATACAGAATTTTTATTTAAGTATATATTCATTATAATTTAATTTATTTTAGTTAAAAATAGATATTTAATAACTATATATGTTCAATGTAATTCATTGGAGTCATTTTATAATATGGTTAGGTATTGAAAATTTTATTTAACGTTTCACCGTCTTTTACCCATCTTTTAGGAGAATTTGAAAATTTACAGAAAACATAGTTTTACTACTTATTTGAGTTGAATTTTAGAACCCCAAGAGACATAGATAACATCATTAAGTAAATTTGGTTCAATAAGACGAATTGTTTGGTGAATTGTATGTTTTGACTTTCATTTTCCTCGATTAAATGATAATTGGGTAATTAGAAATGGTATTGTAATTACCCTAACAAAAGCCCTAAATATATTGGATAACTGTAATTTTTCCAAAATCATCCTTAGGAATAATATATGATCATCTTTGGTCTACTTGGATTAGATTATGAAATTTATTATTATATTATTTAATGAAAAGATAAAAGTGTTAATTTCAATGATTAATAACTAAACCATTTTTAATATAGAGTTAATGAAAATATATATTTGATAATAAATATTTATTATAAATCTAAAATTATTCCCTATTAAATGGTATATTATTATAAATTATTATAGAATATATAATTAAATTAATTTATGATACAATGATTATGCAATAATTACCTTATTATTGAATGATTAAAATAATTGATATTATAAATGTAAAAATATTTTTAAATTGATACATTTCATGAATTACACTAATTTTAAATGTTAATTTGACATGATAGGGTATATAAAAAATTTTATTCTATGTGATAAATTTTTATGGATTTCAAAAAAAAAATGAAATACAAAATAGTGTCAAAATTTACATAATTGGGGTTTAAAAACAAATACATTATTATTAGTTCATATAATATTCTTAAAAATATAAGGTTCAGAAAAACTATATATATAAGGAAGATATATCAATAATGAACCACATAGGGGTTTCTTGGCTGTTTATAGTACGTTTATTAACCATATAATATAAAAATAGAATGAGACACGGTAAATGCCAAACTATTTAACAAAGAGTTAAATCTAGAAGATAAGGATAATATGGTAACATAACCATTCTAAAACCTATTGGTTGAGAGTGTTTCATCCCTTCCTCACCGTATACTTAAAATAAATCATTTTTGGACTATTAAAAACCGAATATAATTTTATTATGAAATAATATTTCAATGTTTTCCTAAAGTGAACCTCACCGCACTTATAAAAGGATACTTCACCTTCTCATAATTTCAAACCTCCAAAATCATTTGACATAACCAAAAAACTGCCCAAATATCATTCCAAATTCCCTAAATTCATGTTATAGTCATTTCATTGATTATAAAGCCATAATATGGATACCTTTTGATAATCTCAAAAGGAAAAACTCGAAGAAGAGGTGATAATTTCACCATCATCATTCATGTTCTTTTCTTCTTCCACTTCCTATTTCATTGTTGTTTCCATACCAAAATAATAAATCCAACATCTTCTACATAATGATACATAATTATAAATATGTTACAACCATATCTGTTATTCTATCCATCTTATATATGACAATGTCACCATACTTCTGTACGTCCGAATTATCGTCTCCACGTCGTGGTGTAGTTTGTTATTCAAACATGTCATTATTTGGATGGGTATAATAACGAAAATAACTGATGTAAATAAAAAATATAACATTTTTATGATTCCGTATAACTGATATACCATCCTATTACATATGATTTCATCATCAATATTATGATATTGCTGCTCGTGCGTACGTACTGATTACCGTCTCCATGAACACGATGAGATTAATTCTTCATCAAAATGATTTAAGAATTATTTTATTTTTATGATTGAATATAATTTTTATGAACTTAATATCATTTTGGATATCAATCAAATACATACAATCCATAACAAACATTTCTTACGTAACCAAGAATATAAACGAAAGCAGATCAGTTAACACCCTAAATGATGGTACTACTAAAATATTTTTAATAATGGAATATTAGAAGGTCATATATGATATCAAATTTATGTATTTGGTTCCAATATAAATTTATAAAAATGATTTAACAATTATAAACGAGTTTAATGTACCCTCGACCAAGGATAAATACAATGTAATGGTTAATTCCACTATATCTTCATTATCCTTGGTTGTTCATAGGTGAGTATCTATAGGGACATATTTATCATCCACATCTATGTTTCTTAAAAATACATTTAAAACATTTTTACAATTTAATAGACTATGGGTTAATGTCATTGATACCGTCTTTTGACTTTCTATTAAATTTTTATAATGAAATCATAAAATCATTTTCAGAACAATATCATTTATGTCCATTTGTACAAAATTAAGGAACAAATGGTTTTTTTAACTTACATGGTGGATTAGGCTATTTTCCACCATTATAACACCTTCGAAGCTTCCCATACTATATTATAAGAATATTTTCAAAATAAATGATTTATTTTATAAATACATGATTTATAAATTATTTCAAAAGGGAAATTGATATTTCTCTCAAAAAGTATTGATTTCATCTATGTCAACAGCCTAGATGGATTTTAAACTTGTTTGAATTATATTTATCATGATACAAATCATCGTTATTGTATTGATGGTTTTGTGATATATTTGACTGTGGATGTGTTATTATTATACCATTCATGTTTTATGGATAATGTTTTGACATTTCCTATGGTATTTTTAATACAAATTTTTATGTTAAGTTTAAACCATACTTATGAGGAATGCATTGGAAATAGTAAGTGATGGGTGGAGCACAATATAGCCTCACAATGCATCGGTATGTCTAATGATACTTTTTGTGTCTTGGATCAAGGCCTTTGAGAAATATTATTTGTAGTCTTTGCATGAGGCCTTTAATATGTGGTTATGTAGTAAGGCATTAGGCATTCCAACATTATGAAATTGGATATTAATATTACATGTGATTAGTCGACAAGTAGAATATTCATGTGAATAAGTAAATGACATTATTTGATTTATCATTTCCATATTATGATGATGTGTAAGATTAAAATTATTTTAATTAGACTTATACTTTGGCTTAAAAGATTATTCTTATTTATGAGAGTTTATGCTATATTGATATCCTTTATATGAATTTGAGCTCATCCCTTTCTATGTTTTAATTTTCCCAGGAAGCGAAGAAGTATATTATGAATGACCTGAATGGATAGTCTATGGGATATGAATGTTGTCAATGGAGAAAACTGTAATGTTGTTTCTCATTTTATAAAGTAATGTAAAACTTGTGAATGTATCTAGTACTTCCATGGCTACTAAACTGATCGGGCTTATGGGAATTGATCCATTCTAATCAAGACAATGTTATGTAATAATGCACTGAATCTTGGTAAATGGTGTTATAGAATTGAAAAAATTATTTCTAATTATGAGATATCCCCCCTTTAAAAACATTTTTTCACATTCTGCTTATAGAGAGTTATATTTAAACACAACAACATCATAAACGTAAATTAAATAAATGTATTTTTTTATCTGTTTTGAGTACCCTCCTAATCCATAATTTAAAATAATGTAATGGATAAATACTATAGAATAAATATTGATATAATTTGATAAAAATTAATAAATTAAGATGTTTTTATAATGATTATTATGATTATAAAAAAATAATGATTAAGATATCAACATTTGAAATAAATTGATGAAACATTATCACTAAAAATTTCACCATCATGGATCATATCCAATACTAGAAAATGAGTTTGACTAGGAATAAAGACCGATCCCCAAAAATTATTAATAAAATAAAATTACTATACAGGAAAAAATGAAAAATAGACTAACAAGAACAAATGTATTACAACAAATCAATGTGAGAAAATGTCTCACCATATGCATAGTTAAAGGTTACACCAACATCAATCGATTCCCAATAAGATTTAAATTTTTAATAATAAATTTTATTGATGGACATATCCCTTATAATTGTATTCTCCAACGTGAGTGTACTATTAGAATATTTTTTTATAATATGCCCCTGGATGATATATTCTTCGTACTTTTTTATGGGCTTGTAGTTGGACCAGAAATACAAGGTCTCAGGGATATTGGAGTAATCCTTCATCGACCATCTCAATGGAGGAGTAGAGAATAATTCTACAATGACATTTACCTTAAATCCCATGTTCATGAAAATGTTACAGTATGATGCTTTAACATAACTAAAATCATTTATAAATTTATAGATATTCTCTTTATTAGAATATTTGATATCCCTCACCAACCCAAAATGTTCAAAGAACCATAATTTTTATTGGATTACTCCTTCTTTCCATTTTTTTGAATGTTATTGACATTCTCACCATAAATTATTATTTTTAATGTCATATAAATTCAAGTTAACTGCACACTACCTCTTACCATATGATGAAATATCATATTCGTATCAATCAAAGACATCGCATGGTATTGCTCCACTTCAACATGACCACCACACATTTCATTATGAGCTTCACTAAGAGATGGATGGATTGAGTACAACTCCACCATAATCACATTATGATCATTCTCTCAACCATTCAACTAAACAGAAATGATTCCATCATCTTTGAGAGGAACAAGTTGAATTCCCTGGTCAAACACCAAATGAGAATCACCAGTGACTTCAATATTTTCAATTAAATTGGTCTCATGGACTGGTTGATGAAAATATTGATCAAATTTTGGATCCTCATTTTCCACCAACCCAAACTAGTTATTAATTATAGTTCCTTGATATATCGTGAAATGATAAATTTAGGAAATTGATATTGAAGAAAAAAAATATGCAAATAATTTAATGTGATCACGATTAATAACACTTGATATTGTAAAAAGGTCGAGGTAAATAGTAAACATATAAGTAAGATATATATAAATTATTTCGTTAAATTTTTATTGTAATAACTATGAATTAGAGAAGCCACTTTGGTGGTGGTGTGGTGGTGAAGGAGAGAGGTACAACAATGCCATCCTTTGGTTGGTTCATGGTTCGAATCCTTGGTGTCTACATTTAGAGAAATCCTCTCCCCTGAGATCCACCCATCTTTATAGGTCACCTGGTCTCCACTGGGCAGAAAAAATGAGGCGCGACACAATATATTGACAGATTCCTTTGATGAACCATTGCCGATTGGACTATCACCCTCTGGGATTCTATTCCAACTTGGCTACTAATGACTCCTTCCCGGGCTGGGGCTCTACCTTATAGCAGTGACCTTTTTGTGGGGGAGGGGGTTACCATTTTTGGAGGGTTCAAAATTTCCACAAATGGGAATTCAGTTTTCAAAATAAAATAATACAAATTAGATAAATTTAATTTTGATTGATTTTTTTTAATAAAGTAGGATATCATATAGGAAAAGAAGTAAAGATAATCTATAATGGTATCCATCTCATTCACCATTTATTTAGATTAGTATTGATATATTGAACCAATATTTATTAATACGTTTTAATTGACATGACGTTAATTTTTACCAATATTTATTTATTTAAACTAGTAAAATGTACTTCAATTAAATAACATCAATTATATTTTTTATTATTGTTATCTCCTAATAAATTTTATAGTTTATGATAACACAATTTTTAATCATCATTTATAATGTTTCTACTTGACCATCAAAGTTCATTTCTTATGATATACCTTATTCCTTTATTATAAAATCTATTATGACTCAATTACCATATATTTTGGAGTTTTAAATCATGTTTAATGTGGAACTACAATTTTAGTAATTTCTATCAACTGAAATGAGGGTTCCCCTCCTAATATATAATTTCACGTACAAACAATATTTCCATTTTTAATTTAAAACCTAATTATGTACTATATAAATTTTTATTATTAATAAACTTATCCTATTAATAAATTTTTTACCATACTTTTTAGGATATTCATAATAAAAAATGATTTTAAGAAAAACTAATAAGAAACCTTTTGATTTCAAATTTCATGGAATGTAAGTTCATCATAAAAAAATTTTAACCATGATGATATTTTAAAAATAAATAAGATTCTTAAGAAGAACCATTGTATAATAATTATATATTGTTGAGAAATATTATTTTAATTACATTCATTATGTATTAAAATTATTTCTTGGAATAGTGCCACCTATGTCATTCATTTTCGAATTCTCCTTGTTCCCTCTAACGAATTATCCAACACTAAATCTCAATTCCATTGAAATACATATCATTGTTAATATTTAATTATTATATAATTATTTTAAAATTTAATACCTTGGGAATAATGTGATATTTACTTTTATTTTTATTTGATTATATATTTTGAAGCTCAATCACATTGCAGGGGTTTCTTTATGATTATTCATTATGTGTGCTATTTTTTATTAAGTAAAACACATATGAATTTGCATATTTGGATTAGGTGGTAGGTGGTCCCCTAATAATATAACCCTCTAATGTATTATGTAAATATTAAAATATTATGATATGTTATGTATCACATTATAGAATAGAAATAATACATTGTAGTACTTTATCCACATAATTTATCTGAATGGAGAGTTGACATAATACCCTATGGGACACTTCCACTATGAATTAACATTATAGAAAAATGTTATATATAATAATAATTTCATGAAAACTGTTATTTCCAAATTTTCCATTATTCAATTATCACATTATATCATTTATATAATTAATGTTTCCTTACTTCTAGTTATCTTTTTCCCTATTTGTTTATAATTCTATATTTTATATTCATGTTCATTGCATTATCAAAATTATATATTGTTTCCCTCTGAAATATTTTCATCATTTATTAAATTAAAATAGTCTTACTTTACATAGTTTTTGAGACCATTCCTTCTATACCACCACATTAATTTTATGAAATTAGTCTCCTAAAAAAATTATTTTTTCCATAACTTTCTTCACAAACAAAATTGAGTTTAAATAAAATGTACCACATTAATAAAAAATTTCTATTTATTATCAACTATGCATTAGTTTGATGGGTATTAATTTCACTAATGAAATTGTGAGAACATTGTGCTAATAAATGATCAAAATTGATTCACATATTATCAATTGAATAAAAATGAAAATAAAAATCATCTGAATGAAAAATAAATAATTTTTTTAAATGATAATTTTTTGTGTGAATTTAGGTTTTCATGATAATTTATATCAAAATATGTATTTTTTTGTTTTACAAAATTATTTATATTGTTACCATAATCATATTTTTTATGAGTAAAAGAAATATGTTTTATGTGAATACGATATGAATAAATCTATTTTTATCTTAAAAGTTTATTTTTAACAAGATGTGATATTTTTTATATTAGTAAACATAAATATAAATAAACTTATGTAATTTATATTTATTTAAATATATGTAATTAATTTTTAATACAAAATCGTGAGGATAAAATTTAGTAAATTAGACCCTTTTGTCTATAATTTATATTAATTAGAAATATTGTAAAAATTATCCCATATTTAATGGGTAATTCATATAAATCTATATTTGAAATAATTGAGAACGCAATAATTTCTCATCTTCATTATTATAAGATGATTTTTATTTTATGATAATAACATTATGAATAGAATTTATTACCTTATTTGACATTATTCTTTAAAAAGATGTTATATAATATTTAAAATAGTAAATGTTAAAAAATATTTTCCTCTTAGTCTTAAATATACTATAATATTTCCCATGCTGACATAATATTATTATGAATGAATATTAATAATAATTTTTTTTCATATTTATATTTAATTTATGAAGGCCAATTTTTTATAATTTTTGGAGATATATTATTACAATAAATTCATATTCAATGGAAAAAGTTTTTTTTTCAATTAATTTAAATATATAATAAATGATTTTATAAAAATCAAAAGACATATAATAAGGAAATTTATAGTGTTAAATAACTTTTATATATGAACATAATATATTACTATTTTTAATGAAATCATATATGAATTTAATTTTTTCATTATGTCCATTATGTAAAACTAAATTTTAGACTATCTAAATTCTAAAATAAAAATAATTAATTAAAATAATATTTTTTTATTCTTATAGAATTATTTACGTATTATTGTATTAGGTCCAAACATTATACAGTATATAATCATGCGCATTAATCCATAATTTACATGATTTCGAAATGTGGATCTTTTTGAGATTCATATTTTAATTGAATTAGGACATAACTATTTGGAAAGATATTAAATATCATAATGTAATTCTTCTACTCAATGTCAATTTTTTTGAAAATTTAAAACTCCTTAATATAAAATGTGAATTTTCTTAGGATAAAAATATTCATAACATTCCTCTTGATTGAATCCTTCCCCAAAATGATCCTTATACACTATGGAAAGAATTTAAGTAACACAGGTTGAGTAAAAAATATCATTAAGGGATATAAAATATGCAATGACACCGTTATTCCATGGACATTTTAAACTTATGAAATCATTTTCATAAAATTGTTCTTTAAACCCATAAAAATAAACTCTTTAGAATACCTCATGAAATCATAAGATTTATAAAAAATATATTATAAACCATAAGTCATAAATTGAACTTATGGAATCCATATCGTACTTAAACTGTAGCTTTCAATGCTATATAAGGAGTATCATTTTTGGTTACATTTCAATACCCATAATAGTTTATTCCATAAATATCTTAGGACATACCGTATTATTTCACTCGGTGTCGTTACCCAATGCATTGGAGAGCTATCACGAGCTCACTAACCCTATATTACCACAATATTACTCGTATACATAATAAAATTCAATCAAATATAAAAAAATCATATCACTTAAAACAATCATAAAAGAAAAAATAGAATTTTCATATTGCAATCACATGGTATAATTTCCATAAAAAATCCACTTTCATATCGATTTTCATTAACAATTATAATAAAATAGATTATTGTATTTATTTTAAAATTTAAAATAGTATAACATATAGAGGAAGGAAAATATCTTATATTGATCATGATTGAGGATTGGTTATTTTCACCGTATATGTTTGAAAAAAAATTAATTTTTTCATTTTGTATAGAACAAATAACTATTCATATGGAATGATACATTTTCAATACATTTAATGAAATTAAAGGTATAATGGGTTTAACATAAACCGTTTAAATGAAGGTGGTCCATAATATCAAATTATGCAATAATGAAAGGAGATCGAGGTTATTCCCCATTCCCTGAGTTTGAATTGCCACGTTAAGTAGTTATATTCCTGAATAATGAAAAATAGATAACATATACATACATGATACACATTTTAATGTAAATTTTTCTTTTTTATCACTTATTACCATGTTTCAAAAACATACATATTTATTTAACATCATATCTGACATTTTTTAAATCTTTGGTACTAGAGTAGAAAATGAAATTATTATGATATAAATTTCCCTCTGTGCCCATAGGTACATCATCTCAATTATTGTATTCACGAAATATTAAGCACGTTTATATATTTATCTTAATTTTAAATAATACCATTGATAATGGTCATGATAAATGAACAAAATTATAACCATAATGGTTATACCTCTTACCTAAGCATGAGTAACTTTCTCAATTTTTCATTAACCATTATGTTAAAAATGTAATTATTATTTAATCTTTATAGAATGATCAAACTATTATCAAAATCATATATTTATTTTAATATAATTATTAATATATCATACATGTGATTTGAAAATAAAAACGATTGAAATCACATTATGTAGGTGCTAGTTCACATGTACCCATGAACATAATTATTATATTTATGTGCATTGAATTTAATAAATTAATTGAAATATTTTAATATTAATACGATAAATCCGTCATGAATATCATATATAATTATTTATAATATCACTATAATATTTCTTGATAGATGTTAATAAAATATGAACTATATCAGTTCATGAGGTGTTAGTCCCACATACAGAAGAACAATATTTGCATTTTAAATTTATGAAATTGTATATTGATTTTGGTCATCATATTAACAAAATAAAATCTATAAATATTTAGGATACAAGGGTTTTTATTTAATCTTCTAATAATATGATTGAATTTATGTGGAAGAATAAAAAAAGGTAAACACATAAAAAAATACCTCTTCTCAGGTTGATAACCATTGTAAAACACATTAATACCTATAAGAATGGTTCGATAAATAAAATAATGCATCAATAATGTTAATAAGTATTCTAAGAATGGTTATGGGAAAATATATTCAAATAGAAATGTTTTTTATTGTGTGAGTATAATAGAAGAGTGGGTAAATTTTTATACGAGAGGGGATGATCACCCACGAAAACTCATACAATATTAAATTAATATATATCATAATTGTAATCCAAATGAAACCTGAATGAAATATAAATACTTATGATTATATTTTGAAAGTCCTGAATAATTTATTCTAATATTTTTTGACATGTATTGAGTATATTTTATACTATATCTTTTCGGTTAACCCTTATTTATTATTTTATAATTTAAATTATTGTAACAATATTTTAAATATTAAGAGTCTAAAAATTTTACTTATATTGGGAAAATTTCACACAATTGTTCTCTTATTATCTTTTAAAATTTATTTTAGTCACCTTTCTATATGATCCTTAGAATATTAACATAATTTAATAAATTAGTAATTTTATGAAATATTATTTATGTCAATTTTTTTCACTATTCATTCCATTATATTTTTAAAAAAATATATAGAGAGATATTAAATAAAAACAATCAATTTAATATATTTTTTTACATTAGAGAAACCTTAAATATTCTTGGAAGGAAAAATAATGTTTAATATAATATTTATTTTATTATTTATACAGTCGTTAAATTGATTCATTAATTAATAAATCTATTATTGCATCATCATTGTGTCATAATGAAATTTAATAATTTATTGCATGAAAATTATTAATAAATTACCATAATATAGTAAATATTTTTATCGTTCTAGTAACTATTTATTTTTTGAATTTATAACTTATATATACTAATATTAATTTTTTTTGTAAATAGATACATGATTATGACATTTTTTCCTTAACATTAAAATAAATGTTATAAACGATATAATCACACACAAGTGGATTCCAAAGGCCCCCATTTTGACCCAAGGTTTGTATTTATAATCTATATATCATTAATTAATGTTATTATAAGAATTAGGATAATATATTATGAGTGTAATATTATTTTTTACTTTATTTATCATATTTACCTTTCACCGTGTTAAATAAAATACTACAGTTTCTATTCACCAAAAATTATTTTAATCATATAAGATACCATTTTAATAAAAATTATGATCATTTATAGACATTATTTAAAATTAAACTAAACAACAGATTAATATTTATTTAATGTTTATCATGTTAACAGATTAAGGAAATGAGTTATTAAAAAAGAAAAAACATTAAAAAACTATCATGTATTTATATAAAATTTAACTGTGAATTTGCATAAAAAGGAAGAACAATATTTAGAAAAAATCTATTTATACCTTAAAATGATAATCATAAAATGTAATTTTATTCAATTAAAATGAATTTTTTTAAATGCAGAATGTTTTTACAATTCATTAAAAAATTAACTATTTCCCAAAAAAAACAAAAAATAAAAATAAAAAATTGTGAATATTAATTTACCACATATAATGATAATTTTTATTCATTAAAATAAAACATATAAATGTGATAAAAGAACATTTAAAATGGGTTTTCCATAAAAAGGCGTCAAAACAATCTTTTATATAATTTAGAGTTTTTTATGATTATAATTGAATTTAATCTCATTTTAATCCTCAATAAATTTTTTGACTAAATTACAAACATTTAAAAACATATGTAAACAAAATATAGGTAGTTCGGTTGTTTCTCACTAGTACAATGACTTGGAATTAGTTACCTTTTAATATATTAATATTAATACTTTATTATTTTTTGGTAAACCTCTGTCTTATATGCAACATAATATTTCAGAGAAACTCATTGTTGGGTTTCTTATATGATATCGGATAAGGATTCCATTTTAATGTAAAATTAATATCTAATTCATTAATATTAACATATATGAAAAGTTATAATTAAATAATTACCATGGATGTTACATCCTTCCTCTATTTTGGAAATTGTGTCCTTGTGTTTTTAAATTTTGTCTCTGTAAATAAGGATTCACATTTAAAAATTACTTCTTTAAAATCCCACATTGGAAAAATTCTAAATAAAACATCCACATTAAAATAATGAAATTAAAGTAAAAATGTCAAAGTAGATAACACATACTAGGATTCAATGTAACATATAATTGATATCGAATGAATACAAACTATCATGTTCTAATCAAGAGTGATAGAAAACCCAAATTCAAAATTATAACAATCAGAACACTAAAATCATGTTATGTGTTAAACGGTGATTGATTTCAGTGCCAATAAATTTTAATGGATATGTTTTTTTCTATGATTATTTAAATTGAGTTGTGAATTTCATTTACATCATTGAATAAGAACATATAGAAACACACTTATATGAGATGTGTTGTTTCAACCAATTTCAAATCTTATCCATAAACACATCTTTTTACAAAAATTATGAGAATTTAATATCACTATTTCACCATTAAACAACTTATACGTAGTCAAATTATCCATTATATATTCTTTATCTCACTATCTTATCATGAATAATTAACCAAAACAATTATGATTAGGAATAGATAAACTAATTATCTAAAACAATAAACTGTTTGATGATGAATAACTATTTTTAATTAATAAAATTCTATTATAAATCCAAAATTTTAATATATAACTTTCATAAAATTTCAATCCGTAAATACATAAAAAATAGGTAAACAAAATTTGAAAAAAAAAATAAAGATTGATTTTATTTTTTTATCTTTTTTCTCCAAATAACATCAATTACATAGTTTGTATCATAAAATAGTAATTTCCAAAATAAAATTTTTTTCCTGATAGGTGAATCATTTCCATAAATAACCTAAATCTATATATGTCCACAATTAAATAATTTTATCCTCCAAAATAAAATTTAACTAGTAATCCTAAAATAAAATCAATGAGTATAATATTTTCCTTAGGCATATAGGATTCATAATAAAATGAATGACTTCTAAAATAACAATTTTCACTTATTCCCCCAATAATTTTCATCTATAGTGGATTTACATTTGATAAAATATATGTTATGAAAATCCACTTATTCTTATTCAATCAACTGGTTTATCTAAAAATTTTATTAAATACTAACCAAGGATTTCATTTAGACCAGTGGTAGTAGATAATGCCTTACTGCACATCATATTTTTATTTGATTTCCATAACCGTTTTGGACATGACAAGTTATCACCCGTCCAGTGAGTTGTCCTTTTCCAAAATCATCATAATATTATATCATTAAAAAAATGAGATTATATCCTCAAAAATCAATATAACATGACATATAATAAATTTCTATCTCATACTTATCATTTTGATACACAAATTTTAATAACCAATAAAACCCTCAACGTCAATTATCAAATAAACACTAATAGTTATTCATACCTTTGTAATTATGTACACATAAGAATATAAAATTATTTATAAAATAAAATTTTCACATAACAAACTTCAATGTTACAAATACATTAAAAAATAATATCCATGTAATTAAATAATAAAGTTTTCATTAACACTTTTAAACATTTCAATATCCATAGATCTAACATAACAATTGAATTCCTAATATGTAGACATATTTATCATACAACATTTTTATGATCCCTTAACCATGTTGTTCCATTTTATTCCTTAATAATTATATACTACAAAAAGGATAAATAATTTCCTATTATTCAATAATGTGAAAAAATGATATATAAAATAATCTAGACAATTTATATGTAATTTTCAGTTTCTTCATCATTAATTAGAATAGAATTTGGTATTTCTAAACATATATTTGTATGTCCATTATGATCCCCTTCCTAAAACATATTCTTAGGACATCTATTTTTATAATGACCAAACCCTCTACATTTTAACCAATCTATTGTTATCATAGAAAGAACATCATTCCCATTCCTTGAGTTAACCAAAATATTCCTTTTTCCTTAGAAGGTTATATCTTTATGACCTGCACTACCAGATTGATAACACATTCTTATCCCTTTAAAATATTTTCCATGGTGTTTCTTTCCTCATCATTGTCAAATATGTTGATGAATATTCTTACCTTTATGATTATTATTAGATGAACAACCACATGTATTTTTTTCTCTAATATATAATGCATTAGAAAAATATTGAGGGTTCATGTGGTTAATCATTACACCTGATAGTTAGCTTAGAATAACCAAGATGGTTTTTATTTTATCTACATTTTCATTTGGTTTATTATTCATAGAACAAAAAAATAATATTCATAGACATTATCATACTGGTTCCCAACAGATCTAGCAATTTAATAAAACCAAAAAGGATAGTGTTAGTATATTAATAAAATAATCATATAATAGATTATGATATACACAGATATATATCCCAAAATCATTCCATATATCAAAAAAGACTACGACATATTCTTGTATAATAATCATTGTGTTTATATTTAATTTGTATCCAATTCTTAAATATCACCTAATCCACTCATGTTATCATAACCATCCTCTTATACCAACTATATGGATCAAAGATTATAAATAACATATTATTGAGTTTTAATAAATAATTCACTTTCATTGAAATAAAATATCATTTCAGGTTTAGTGTATTTGTTCATTTTCTCATAACTATTAATTAACATCTAAAATATTACAAAGAAAACACTTCTTCTCATTATCAAATTTTTTCACTAATTAAAACTCCTTAAAATATATCAATATTTCAATTTCATGATAATTGATATTCATAAAATTAGTATTGATTTCATATGTTATCTTAACAATCGTTATAACATATGTAATGTTTTTTAAAAAATATTGTATTATCATAAAAATCATAGTATTGGATATAAAATAATGAATCAATCCATTAGTTAATGAATATTTTAAAGCCGTGATTTTTTTTCACACGATCGTAATTTTATCCCATAAAACATATATAAATTAGAATAACTCATGAAATAATAAGTCTACATTAAAAAATTCATAGTATCCATAAATCATAATTGTAACTTCTGTAATCTATATCATACATACACAATATCATTAAAAGCTACAAAAGGAGTATCCTTTGTGGTCACATTATGAATACCCATAATTTTTTATTACCTAAATATCATTGGAGAACCCAAATGATTATCTCTATCACATTTCCAAATTAATTTGAGAGCTATCATAGTCTCACTCACCCTCAGTTTATCATATAAATGACAATATAGGTAAACAATTCCCCAGAACCATAACATTATCAAAAGATATAAAACATGCATAATCGAAAATTATCATTTATACATTGCAATCAAAGGGTATAACTACCATAATAAATACATTATCTAAATAATTTTCAATAAAAAATAAAAGAAAATTTTATATGGAATTGATTTTCCATTTAAAAACACAAAATCTTAAAGAAGATGCGAAATATCAAATAATGGCTACGACTACAGAAAGGACATTTTCACTGTGTACATTTTATTATATTTACTTTTTTAAAATTCAATGTAATTATAATTCGATGGGTTTTGTTATAAACTGTATAAATGAAGATGGTGTATAATATCAAGTTATTCCTCAATGAAAGGATATTGAGACAATGTCCCTTATATGGAGTCCAACTCATATCGTACAATCATTATATTCCTATCTAAGAATATTATGTTAGTTTATAATTTTAGGATATCCTCTTTAGTTTTTATTAATCCTTTTTTCACTTATTTTCGTGTTATAAATCATACATAATAATTTATGTTCATATTATACAATTGGTCAATATTCGGTATTTAAGTTAATAATGAAATTATTATGATGAAAATTGTCAATGTGGTCATGTGTAAATCATCTATTGAGCATTATTAATTAAATTATCATTAAATGTGTACATTAATCATAATTTTTTTAAATAAAACTCTTATTTATGATCATGAATAAATGGAAAACATTACATATATGGAGAAAGTAGGTTGTGTGTACGCATAAGTAAACTATTACATTTTTCATTGAAAATTGAGGAAATAAGGTTATTATTATATCACCTTTCCAAAATTATCATGATATTATTAAATTAATAATTATATTTTAAATGTAAATATATATATTATAAAAGTGATGTGGTGAATAAAAACATTTCAGATCACTTCGTGGAGAAGATAGTTCACATGTATGCACGAATGACAATTACATTTTTATGTGCATGGAAGATAAGAACATAATTGAAATATCAAAAATTTAAAAATATGAATATGTCATTAATATAATATATAGAAATTCTTACCTCTTTATAAGTGGTATTGATATATTTTAATGAAAAACGGTCTATATCAGTTCATGTGGTTGTTGTCCGTCATAAACAAGAATAAAATGTTCATTTACCATTTTCTGAAATTGGAGATGGATTTTGGTCAGGATATTAACAAAACAACATATCAATATATTGGGGATATTAGATTTATTATTTATTCTTATATGAATAATATTTAAAGGAATGGGAAGATGATATAAAACTAAATAACATAAAAAATGATACCTCTTCACCGATTGATCGCCATTAAAAAACACATTAAACCCTCTAAACAGGGTGTTTATCCTAAAATAAGGTGTCAAGAATGTGTGTAGGGATTATAGGATGATATTATAGACATATAATGGAACGAAAATTGTTTCTTGAAGTGTGATTATTAGTGAAGAATTGGTATCTTTTAGTAGGACAGGAGAGGGGTGCCATTGGAAAATCATAAAATATTAAATTAATATAAATTAATTTTTAAATACAAAATACTCCAACACGATATAGGATGAATATATTATAAATAAGGTTATAAACCTTACAATACAACAATTTTGACACATTTATTGATTTCATTTTAATCATTATTATTTCTATTTAACCAAAATTATATTCTTTTATTTTTAATTTTGGAATCATTATCTTAAATTTTATGAGGTTGTAAATTTTACTTATATGGAGTGCATTTTTCATTATTGTAAAATTAATGATATTTTATATAGTATCATATCCTTTTTAGGATTTTTAATTATTTTTAGGATCTTTAAAATATTTAAACAATTATTATTTTTCTAAAATTTCATATATGTTAATTATTCGATTTTTATTTATTTGAATTTAAATAAAATTGAAACTGAAATATAACCTCAAAAAAACCATTGAACAGAAATCTAACATGTCATAGAAAACAATAAAATTATTTATGGCATAAATAATGTCATATAATATTTATTTTAATTTAATTTATATCATTTATTTGATTATTTAATTAATAAATCTATTATTTTACCAGCATAGTGTCATAATTAAACATAATAATATATTTTTAAAAAATTATAAATAAATTACATTGATTTTTTAAATTATTTTATCCTTCAACAAAATATTTATATTTGAATACAACCCCAATATAAGCGCCTATTTATTATTTTATTATTAAGATACATGTTTATTATTATTTTTCCATTACATTAAATTTAATGTCGCAATCACACCCATGTGGCTTCCATAGGACACCATTTCAACTGAAGGATTTTATTGTTCAATCATAACTATTACAATATGTTAAATTCCACTGTTATGGCTATTTATTATTATTGTGAAAATATTTTTACCTTTAATTACGGGATTTTCTAAATAAAATATGGTAATAAAAGACTATATATATTATTCAAAAAATATTATTTTAATTATATAAGATCACATATTTCATTCTAATTATGAAAATGTATAAAAAAATTTGAAAATTAAAATAATATATGTATGAATAAATATTTTAATGTTAATCCTATAGACAGATTGAGGGAACACGTTTTTAAAAACTAAAACCATCAAAAGATTGACTTGTGTTTATATACAATTTAAATGGTTAATTGCATGAAATGGAAAAATTTAGAATAAATGAAAAAAATCATATAATTAAAACATAAAACCATTTAATACAATAATATAAAAATAAAATTATATTATACTAAAAGGAAACTTTAAATTTAATGGTTTTAGTTTTTCACTATTCATTTAATAAAATACTTTTTATCCAAAAAAATTATCGCAAAGTGAATTTTGAGGTCCAGATTATAATATAGATGTTAATTTTTTCAAGTATAACATATAAATTGGAAATACTATATTTAATATTTTTTATCCCTAAAAAATATATATAATAATGTTTTAAAAATAAAAGATTGTGTTTTGATTAAAATTATATTTATGATAATTCTAAGAAGCTACTATTAAATAGAAGAATCTAAAAACATTTAATAAACATATGTAAACATAATATAAGAAGCCAGGTAAATTTAAAACAATACAATTGATAATGAATAGCTTTCATTTAATATAATAACATCAATAATGTATTATTTCTTTGTATATCTCAGTCTTATGTGGATCATAAGATATCAGAGAATACAATTGTTATTTGTTAAGTATTTTATCGAAAAATGTGTCCCTTTTTTATGTTAAATTAATATCACATTATGAAATATTAATACATATATAAAATATTATTATATAATATACTGGGTTGTTATATACTAGGAGGATATGATATAAGTTAAAATGTAATAAAAAATCAAACAATTATAAAATTTTCAATATATAAGTAAAATGTTTTACCCTTTAATATTTTTTCATAGATAAAATAAATATTTAATAACTAATCTTAAAGAGAAATTATAGATTTAAATTTGTAAAAATGGATAAATTAAATTATTTTATATTATTATAACCTAATCATGACATATCTTCAAATAAATAATAATTTTTAAGTATTATTTCTTAGTATAAAATTATTATATTATAATATTTATATAAAAACCAAATGTATTGTCGCCTCAATCATAAAAGTCAACCTCATATATTATGATTCTAAATGACATGAGACTTATAGTTCATCCTTATTATAATAATCAATATTCTCATCTTCAATAGACACGTTATTTTGGTTCATTTGGCCTAAAAATTCTTACAATAGAGGTCTTTAGAGGCAATCTAATGAAGCCATTTCAATGAATTTTTAATATCCTTAATAAACCTTATTGTCAATATTTGTTTACCTCGACATAATCATGGGGTATTACAATTAATATATTAATTTATTATATATTAAAATTTGAATATTTATTATTATTATTGTAAATCCATTAAAACCATCTGTCATCACATAAGAAGTGAATGTATTGCTCTTTCATGGGTATGACATGACATTTCACATAGCGATATAATTTATTTATCAACTCCATAATTTTTAGATTGTTAATATAGAGGATTTAATTTTTATATATTATATTAATTACATAATTATACAGATAAAATTAAATTATGACATGTACCTATATAACATCAAATTATTTTGGGAAAGGATAATTTCATTAATGCATATTTGTGGATTACAACATAATTGAGGGGATGTTATCCATTATTAATTTATATTTTAATGGATGGAAATTAATATTAACATGAATAAAATATATTATATTTATTGTTTATAATTCGTGTTTTATAAATTGTAATGAACAGTTTTCTTTCTATTATTATATCCATAAATAACGGAAAATTTCATTCATGTGTTCATACAACTTTCCATATTCATTTAATGTGTAATTCATTTTTTAATATGTAAAATTAATTGATTCAAGTCACTGTGTATATGATACATATATATGATATTTTCATCATGATAAATAATCTTATGATTATGGATAAAATATAAATTTACTTTAAATAGATCTTATGATTTGAAATAATAATGATAACCAAAAACTTTTATACAAAAAATATGATTTTAATATTGGATGATTGACAAAAGGGGGTGTAGATATGATACAAAGGGATAATACATTTTATTACAACCTTAAATAATAATCTCTTATAGAATTTTAATTATTTTAGAATAATATTATTGGATGTTAAACTGATTTACAAGAAAGGATATCTTGAGATACATGTTTCGTGATACAAGATAATTGTTTATCATCATAATTATAATATAGTTATAATGATGAATTATTATGATTAAAATAAATTGATGTAATTGATTATTTTTTCATCTTGTTATTTCATAAAAACTAATGTTATACATTTATTTTCATCACCATGTCAACAATAGAGAATGAAAATATTTTTTTAATGATATTCATCTTCATGTCTCTCTTCAGTAAAATTATTTTTCTTACTTATACTTGTTTTAAAAAAAATTATTTATTAATTATCATAAATAATATCATTTCATTATATATTTTCATTTTTAAATATTTTTTGAAAACAATATATTAAAAAAAATATTCATCCAATTTCCAAAGTGGGGTACTTTGTGGGTTTTCCAAAAAATTTATGGAAGTATATTGTTACACATGTGGTATGTTCATAAGTCCTTATAGGCATGGATATATAGTATTTTGAAGCATTGATTAAAAATTTACATTTTTATTTTAAAATTCATTTTTTTCAAATATATTATATATATATTAGTTATTTTTCATGATTTATCTACATGAATGGGTTACATTCCGCAAGAATGATTTCGATGAATAGTTCATCTCATTTTCATTAATCCAAGAAAAAAAATTGGTTTTTCATTATATATTATATTTTTATGTTATAATACATAAATAAATATTCATTCATTGGTTTTTTATGTAATTTATTAAATTATATTTATTAAACTATTATCTATTCTATAGGGGTTTTTTAGATTTAATAACGAAATGTTTATGAAACAATTTATTTATCTATAATATTTTCAATTATGGAATTCTTATAAAACAAATTTTATTTCATTGTATCTAATATGATTAACATTTTTTGTTATTTTTCACACATATGCATAATTCCCCTTTTGAGATGCATGGGATTAGTATATCCCTCGAATTATTTTCATAAGGATTGATATCATCTAGGAATAACATTAAGAGAAATGTGAGTGAACCCATTTTAGTTGGGGAAAATTAAATTTTGATTTTTTTCAATGATAATTGAATACTAGAATGGTTCTATGAGTGATCTTATTCAATAAATATAGTATTGGAATTTATATTTGGATACAAATGAAATTATTTCCCTTTCTCTTGGGTATTCATCAATTCCATATCTTGTTCTTATATATTTCTACCTTGAATCTTGTTTATTGATTACATTTTAATTAATATCTTTTAAAATACCTAGTTTTATTCCACTTGTTTTTTATATGGGATATGATTAGTTTATTATAGGGATTAATCAGTTGATGCATGATAAAAATGGTACTGGAATCCTTTCTAGATATCATCCAAATCAACCACAGTGGAACTGGATGTATATATTGATTTTTTTTGACAAAATACTCTACTATTCAATTTATCATATTACCCAGTGTTTTCTGATCTATGGATCAATGACTCGAAGTAGATATTTGACTTCATAGGGTGTCTGGAACAACATAATGTTTACCCTATCCATTTTTCAATTTGATGGTGAATCCAGTCAATTGTGGTCAATGGGTAACAATACATATGGGAAATATTTAATTGATTACTAGGAAAGAGAAACATTTAAGGTGGATTTACATGAAAAACATTTCTCTAATATTGGTCACTGCCATATGGGAAATAATTCTTAGAAGGAAGATAATGCGTTGTTGTGTATGTGGCAGTTTTTCATGTCATTTTTACAACAATTTATTGGTATATGAGTGATATTTTGGGAAATTAATAGTAAAATTAACATATTTTACTTTTTGTTGAATGAAATTTTACATATAGTGTTGAATACACATTAATTATCATGTTATGAAAATGTTATTTGTTGTCATAGAAATGTGGTGATGGTGTTTTCTGATACTTTTCCCCTCCTGTAAATGAAATTAATTTTTATTTTGTAAGTAAATATATTGGGAAAATACCTCAAATAAATATATAAAAAGGAATTAAAAGTACATATCTTGTGGTATATGGCATAAGAATCACCCTAGACAATGCCTTATGAAATATTTTATTATTACAAGTGTGGTTATCTTTTTCATACAGCTCATGAAAGCAACAAAGACAATCATTCACACCCAATTATCATTTTGAGAAATATCCCTCCAAAATTATTATGATACAAAATTATTGATCTAAGTTTCAAGGAATTGAATAATATTAATTGTAAATAAAAAGTGGTATAATAGTAATTTTCTAATATTGTAGTATACACAAGAAATTCAAATGAATTTATGATTGGATTATTTATTGATTTTTCAGGTTATTCCAATACACTATCTAATTATATATCTTCACATTCATTAATTTATATATATATATATTATAATACTCAGAATATAACATCATTAATGTGTGATAAAACATATGGTTAAAACATTCTGTTGGAATTTAAAAGATCCATGATTTTTATTAATATTCATTTTATTATCATTGAAATGTGATTTCCTAGAAATCGTATAGAATTACATATAATTTTATTTGATATTATTTTTGTTGTTGATAGAATAACATTTTATAATGGTATGATTGATTTTCAAACTAATCAAGTCATCTTAAATTATTTCATTACATTCATATCCTACAGGGAAGGAGGTAAATTGAATAGATGTGCAAGATAATGTTACTTATAACATGTCACTATGATTAATGAAACTAATACTAATATTTATTATAATGTATTTAATAATTATATATATGTTTATCCTGTGGAATTTACCAGTTTAATTCAAAATTGGAAGAATTTTTTAACAAATAAAGATGTTTTGGAATTTAAGCCTATTTTAAACCAACCATATTCAATCGATTACATATAAATTTTAGATTCAATAAAATTAAATGAGTAACTAGATAAATATATTAATTGATGGAACACTACAAATTGAATGTTTTATGATCATCTCATAGGAGCACAATACATTTTAAAGATAATCATAAGGTTAGAATACCAGAAAATTAATTTAAGCGAGGAAAATATTATGATGGGTACCATTCATAATATATTTGTTCTATATGAGTTTCTAGTTAAACAATTTTGTGTCCAATGAACTTGATTTATTTTTTTATATAATGAAAAGTTTTTTCATTTAGTTTTTGGTTATGTAATTGGGAATTTTTATTATATAAAAAATTTTATATTAAAAAATAATTAGGAATAGAAAAGGAACATATGAATTATATCTCATACCATAAAAGATAATAAAAAACATTAAAAAATTAATTCTCTGTGAATTTTTTTATAAAATATTATTTTTTGGGGAATATTGATTATAAATATGGAATTAAACTTGACCCTACTGTGAAATGTATGTGAATAATTTCCATGACAAAAAATTTCATCGAGGTTCACAGACCTCCTCAGGTGTATGTATAATTTAGGTAGATTTCTAAAAACACTGATCAATTTCATTTCCAATTAAATAAGATTACATCCAAAAGATTTAAATTTACAAGGGAAAAAAATTTTCATGAGTAATATATAGAATTTCATAGAATATTTGTTGAGGTTCCACTATTTTACCTAACCTCATGAAAGGGATAATTTTTCATTTATAGTGATGTTTTTTTGATGGGTCTCAGTTTCTTTCAAATGCAGGACCATCAGGTAATTTCATATGCTTTATCATAATTGAATTCCAATGAATTAAATTAGCATGTACTACATTTTGAATTATTTGATTGGTGTTTTTATTTTAAAATAATGTAGAAAAACATATATGGATCCCATTATTAAATATACAGATCTGATTAATGCCTAATGTGTATATTCTTTTATAATGTGGAAATCATGATGTAGAGAATTTGGTTGTAACTGATTAAGGATTATGATATCACAATTAATTATAGTTATGGAAAATTAAATAAATAATACAATTCAATTACATGTAAGAATAATGTTTCATTAACCATGATATGATTGAAACATGAATCCATTGGTTAATTATTTAGTGAATTTTAGAATGGAATTATTTTTTTCCAGATAATCATCTATTTTTCAGGTGTAATTGTAAACTAATCTATCTTATATAGTTATGGAATATCAAGAAGAATACTATTAGTTACCAAAAATGGTAGAATAAGAAAACCATTGAACTATTTATGAAATTAATATTTATAAACACAATGTATTGACATATTTTATGTGATTATTTTTGACTTATTATTCCAAAATTATGATAATGTTATTAATTGATTCTCATTTTTTAAATTTTAGAATCAGCTCGGATACAATATGATTAAAATATAACTTCAAGATTATTTTTACAGGTATTGAATAGAATAATATACTTATAAATTTACCATAATATTTTTAACTATAAATGGGTCAATAATGAATGAAATATATAGAAGGGGATTATTATTAATGTTCCCATTCCATAGTAGAATTTTTAAATTAAATTATTTGATTTCATGATGGGGCTAGAAAGTAAATCACTATATAAAAATTCAATTGGGGTAATTTTTTATCCACTAACTAAATCGAAACATTTCCCACTTATTTGAGGTAATATAGAATTAGATAAACAATATATACTATATCACATGGTGTTATTCATGGTAAATGAAGTTCTATTCCCCATTAACATTATTATTGAATAGTAATTTGCTTTTAATTTTTGGAAAGGCCTTTATAAATAGCGTGGAAATAAATTAAATTTCAAAAACATCATTTAATACATTTTCTGATAGATAGTCAACTGAACATTTTTTTCTGTGGAATAAAACCGAATGGATGTTCAATGAATTATCAATGATGTTGCTATATATAATATTTCTTTATCTGAGTGTTATTTTGTCAATAGATTTCATTCTATTGTATAAATTTTTAATTTAGATCCATTATACAAAATGAAGTTTCATACTCCAATATTTTATGATTAAGTAATGAAAATGAAATTAATGTTACATTAATTGGAAGAGGATGTAGATATAAAATTTAAAAACATTATAAATCATATGATGAATTATCTATGTACGGATAATATTTAGGTATATTATATTGGGAAATAACATTAATTTGTGGTTTGTGATCTTATTATTAAATATATATATTGGATAGTTTTGTGGGTTTTAGATAGAATTGATTGATAATTACAAGGTGTATTGGACAATATGAAATCTTAGATAATGTTGTGTAAGTTTCCTACAAATTTTCCTCGCATCCGAGTTCATCATAGGTACACAATGTTTATAATGGTTCTATGATTTGGATATTTATTCTATATCCACCACATGTTTTGAACCATTAGGTAATTTTGTTGAAAAAACCATCTTTATAATTAAATCACATTAATATATCTAAAAATAAAAATAATGTATAGAAGTTAATGGCAATTCATCTAACTATGTTTTTTCTATAATCCCAATAGTTTCAGAAGAAACATGTGAATATAAAAAATGCATTGACTGTGTTATATCACAACCTATTCAACAAGTGAATAAATGTGATATTATGATATTTTAAAGTTATGGAGAATATCACAACCCTTATAATGACAGAATACATATTTTCATATCAATAATTATTCTTTAATTAGTTATTAATTTATATTACAAATATGAGAATAATTTATTCATATCATAATGAAAATTGTTTTATTATACTAATTTATATAAGGTTATAATATGTTTTAAATTTAATAATTAAATAATTTTATTATGTTATAATTATTTTCATTTTTTAATTCCCCATCTCAATATTTTCTTTTGATGTTTTTTGACTTTTTTACATATATTGATATTCCAAGAATACTGAATAATACTGATTTTTAATGAAAACTACATCTTATTGTAAAATATTTATACAGAAAATATTTGATCTAATTATTTGTAAATTCTTGTTAATTAAATAATTATTAATATATTTAAATTATTTAATTTAAGTGGATTTCATATAATTTATTAGTAATAATATATTTTATTTTTTGAAATGTTATTTTTTGGGAAAAAAATTATTTTTCACAGTGTATTTCATGTATAACATTAAAATGCATACTTTAATATATGTGAAATGAAAATGTAATAATGGATTCAATTCTTTTTTTATTGTGTTCTAATATAGAATATTGGTTAAATTTTTTAATATGAATATTAAAATTATAAATTTTTTATAACATGGAAAATGAAAAATAAGATAATTTAGGTTACGATAGATATCCATAATAATATGACCAAAAAACTAATGTAATTCCTATTATAAGAATATTTTTACAATTTCTATCCAATGGAATAATTTATGATCTTTTGGTGGAATATGGTTATGATAATTACCATTTTAGTATTGTGAAAAAATTAATAGTCAAACATGTCACATTTTATGAATAATTATTTTTTTAATACACTGTTAGTTATGGGTAATTTTTTACAATTAATTGATAATATAATTATTATATATTTTCCTTGTTATTTTTTTAGTGATGACAGAATAACCTTAAATACGTACACATAATTAAATAATTAAATAATTAATTTTTTTAAAATGAAATAATTGATATTGAAAATAGTAACTAAAATATAATCTGAGCTAAATAATGTGATAATGAAATGTAATCGATGAAAATATCATTATTTATGTATAGTATATTTTTTGTTTCAGTTATAAATGATATTTTTACACTTTTAAACAATTTTAATGAATAGTTCTCAAAATTGACATTATTGAAATTTTATAATAATTATTGTATGCATTAATGATATAAAAATCATGAAAATATACAATTCGAAAAATATATTATCAGAATGTCTAAAATATCATCGATGGCCTATTTATGGTTCTTTTTTAGTTTGATGTGTCCATAATAATTATCCTAGAGTAAAAATCCATATTGTCATAATAAGTATAAAACTGGTCAAAACAAAATTAAAATTGTAAAAATATATTCCAAACACAAATAATTGTTATTATATCATGGTATTTCATCCATTAATCATAATTTATTAGAAAAATCAATTTTTTTAATATTAATAGAAAATTAATTTTATTAATTGTTTAAATTGAAAAATTTGAAGAGTGACCCAACCATATGTTATAAAATAACAATTCGTCATATCATTTACTCCAAGATAAACACCATTTTCATTTATAATATACCTAACCAAATAAATTCCAATAATTATTACAAACATTCTACTGGTGTTGTTTTCTTTGATTTTCAATCATATAGTTTTTAAGGTGTTATGTAATGTTGTTATCTAAATAAGATGCATTGTTTTAAACAACACATTATAGTTTTGTATCGTCAAACAAATTCTTTCAAATATTAATAATCCATGAAAACATATTATATATAATATCTTCAATATATTTATATTTTATTTTATTTGATCCATTTCCCATATCCATATCCATATCCATCAAATGGAAAATTAATTTTACATTTTTTTATTGTGTTGATTACCACCTCATAAACCAATGAAATTCATTTTCCATCAATATATCTCAATATGGTTATAATTAATGATCTATTTTTTATAAATTATGTAAAATAAATATTTTTAATTATTAATACATAATATTTCATTTAAATTTGTATGTTTCCTTTCAATGATAAATTATAAGGTTATTCTAGTGAAAGTGTTGACTGACAACTCCATTAGGCGACGTGATTATTTTTTCATTATGAGATACATTGAATGATATATATATGTATTTTAAAAATAATTAATAATATATATATATGAAATTATTATAATTCCAAAAATATATATATTATTAATATAATTAAAAATTAAAAATTATGTGTTTACTCGTTAATACATTTCACATACCATCTACATTGTTATAACATTGTTAATATTAAATAACCAAATGAAATGGATTAATTTTAAATTATAATACTTTCCCCAAAAATTAAAAATATTTCATTAATATTTTTTAAAGGTGATTGAATAACAAACTATATTACCATAGTCAACTGAACGATGTTATTATGGACTTTAGTTTTAAATATATTAAAAAAATCCATCATGACATTAAGTGATAATATGATTGTACATAACATGGTAATATAAGTAATAGATGAAATATCAAGAATAAAATTTCTCTTATGATAGTAATAAAATTAATATTATTTCATTATTCATGATGAGAATTAATTTAGCTGATTTTTCATACTCAAGATACCATACATCATTTTAAAAATAATTTTTAGTGTTACACATGATGATATATTTATAAATGTCTAATATAATGTTTTATTTAACATATACTACATGAGAATATTATCACACTACAATAAAGATACATGGATTTTATAATTCCTCTTTATATTACATATATATTTTCAAAGAATATGGTTTCTTTATTATATATGCAATTCAGGGATTTTCTAAATTATTTGTAATAGAAATGGTATTTTTATATCAAAATATGTTTTATTAATTAATCTAAAAGAATATTTTAATGTTATTATTCATTATGTGGACATTGGAAAAAATATTAATGGTGGATCCAAAATATATATCTTGAGGAAGTATGTTGTAGCATTGGGTTCTCTGAGATAGTACACCAATTCATTTGTAAATTATTTAATTTTAAAAGAATAATATTTGAAGTTGACATTTTTTAAATTATATATTGAATAGTCTTTAAAGTTTATTTTAAGGGTTCTATATGGGTGTTATAATTAAATTTTCCATTTCAATATACAAGAGTATATTTTATTTTTAATGAATTTTAAGGAAAAATATTTGTTATTAAAAGGAAAAAAATTGATTCTTTTTGAAGAAAAATTAATATTTTCTATGATGTAAGGGTATTATATTATTAATTTTTAATGGGTTTTCTTATTTTAACATAACGAATTAATTTTTTATTTTCTTACCATGATGGATTTTTATATTTTGATACCATGATTTGAGAATATGTTTGTAGTGTTCAAGGGTGATTATGAACAATGATGAATTCATGATGAAAATCATGATGATTTTTCATTGAATGAAATCATGTTTTATTATAATTTTGTATATTAAAAAATGGATACTAATTAGAATTTTCAATATTACACTGTATGGGGTTTTTATGATTGAGTTATGATCTAATTTAATAAATCTCTAAACCCTATATGATTCTGAATTTAATGACAAACAATTACATACATAAAACTTAATATTCTCTGATGTTTTTTCAATATTAATAAAAATAGGGGTACTTATTGATAAATTTATTAATTATTTATAACTATTACACACATATATAACCATAATTGTTATCATAGTTTATAGTAAGATTATTATTTACCTAATAATATTTTTTAATTTTTTATACAAAAAATGAACTATTTTATTAATCATTATGATTAATTAGGATCATTTGTTTTGAGATATATATGGCTCGTTAAGGGTTAAATAGTATTACAAAATGGGTGTATTATTTGGTTAAAATATGATATATTGTAATTTAATATTTAAATTAAATTAATGGAACAAAACATATGTTATCTTTTCGATGAAAATGTGATTTTTATGTGGATTTAAATGATTCATGAATTTTTTGTTAAATATTTTCATATTTTTTATATTATATGATAATTAAATTAATTAATCAAGTAAAATTATATTTTTTTAATTTTAATAGAGATAAATGTTTGGATAATGTGGGATGAATTTGAGATTATATCTATCAAATATGTTATTTAGAGACTTTGTTTGTAATATTTTAATATTTTTTATGTTTAGTTATGTATAGAATTATTTATGAATAACTATTTGTAATTTTATTGAATATATAAATATTAATAATGTATTTAATTAATTTTAGGTTTGTTTATATTTGATATGATCTTATGATATCAATTAATATTTTTTAGGAATTGTCGAGAAATGGAGAAATAATTATTCATCCTCTTTTGAATGTTATGCAATGAAAAAAAAGATGAATTTACTATAACGCCGATCAAAAATTCATATTGAATATACAATTTCATAGTGAAAGATATGAGATAGATCAAGAAACTGTTAAAACTGTAAATTAAAAAATAATATAATCTTATTTAGAGGAATGATCGAATGCATATATTCTCATAAAATTTACATCATGTTGGTAACATAAATTTTAAAATTTATTTAATTGTATTGTTAATGGAACAATTTTTATAAATGCTATATTATGAATTAATCATCTAATGGTATTAGTCTTATAGTTTTATATTCCGTTATTAATTATTAATTTTCATACTCATGAAATTAAATTAATGTCTCTTATGAAATATGTACTTTCGTGTTATTTATGGGTACCTAGGCTGGTTTCCGTGTGATGACGAGTAATGGTGGTAAACTTATTTTGAGATAATTAGGTATTCCTGACATGGTATAATGGTTTCTGAGATTAAGTCGTCATCATCAATGTCTAACATGGGTGAGGATGAATTAGGTGTTGTGCAATCCTAATTTGAGTATGATGTAGGGTTTTATGAGTGTATTCGAATTATAAATTTTAAAATTTGAATTAATAGTTTTGGGATTATTGTTCCCTTTTGTGGTCATACATCATGTTTCTTTATATTATATATTTTCCCAATTCATTATAATGAATATATTTTTTAAAATTTTATATTTAATTGGGTGAATGTGTAGAAATGACGTTAATGAAAAATTTGTTTGAGGGAGAGAATATATCACATTTTTATTTCAAAATATGTATTTTCCCATGAAATTGCTATTATTTTTCATAGATTGTGAAACATTATACATTATACTATAATAGTCCATGAATCTCTTATTATGATTATATTTGACAATTAATGAAATGAAAATTTTCAAAATGATGAATGAATATGAAAAAACATTATGAAAAGAAGAACATGAGTAAATCCAAATATATATAAAAAATCAACAACATGGAAATAATAATCCTTAAAATTCAACATGACTATTTTAAAAAATATATAATATATATAAACAATTAAATGAATTTGGTATTTAATAGACATGGTGATATTAAACTAAATGAATAAATTTCAGTTATGTAAATATGGTGGTATAAGAATATTACATCTCTATTATAGATATTGTTTTTATTCACAAAGAATTCATATATATATATCCATAGATATATAACAATGAGGTAAATTTATGTCCAATAACTCTAAAATAAAACAAAAATAAGTTATCATAATTAAATTATACAACACTAATTCAAAAATCATTTTATTATAAAAAGTATTAGTGAACTCAATAATTTAAAAGGTTATTTCTCCATTAATGATATGTTGATTGGTATTTTAAAATAATATAATGAATATATTAATTTAACAAATGTGAATTTAATTAAAAAATATATTTTTTAAGAATCATAAATATATCTTAGTTGGATTATTAATTTTTTTTTTGATTATTTAATTTTTGAGTAATTAGTGAAAGACTGATTATTTATTAAAATGAATAATTACATGTGACAAAAAGTCTCATTTTTTATTTATATTGTTTAAATAATAATTTCAATTTTTATAATGATAATATATTTTATTCCATAGAAATCTAAAGTATATTTTCCTAATATATGATTATTTATTTTCATAAATTTATCCTAAAATTAATAATTTTAATTAAATTTTGTGGTCTTATATTAAAATCACCTGCTGAAAAATATGAAAATTGATTATAAAAAATTAGATTCCATGATTATAAATATATTTATTTTTATAATGAGTCCACACTCAATTTTTCATTACTAATAATATCCTTGTTAGAAATTATATCACTATTACGTGGGTAATATATGTAATGAACTGTCAAAATTGTTTGATATGTCCATAAAATATCTATAACACCTTTTATTATTTTATTGGATGTATTTTTTCTTTATAATCATCCATTATTCAAGGATTTTCAAAATCTCTCCACACACCGTTGATTATAATATATATATTATATTAAGGAAAGAAGAATTATAAGAATATAAATTCATTTCTTGTAATATAATTTATAGATTATAGTTATGGAATGAAGAATTTGTGATATGTTATTAAAGGTTCCTATAATAAAAATACATTATTTTAATAAATTATTTATTTATGATTTATTTTTATGTAATATATTTCTAATAGACTTTTGCAAGGACAATTTGATGCATGAGCATGTAGTAAGAATATCCTCGTAAATGGTTTTAAGAAAATATTAATTTTGGATGAATTATAGAATTCCACAAATATCATTTTTATAAATTAAATTTAATAATTGGTAAATTTGATAAAAATAATTAATATGATATACCAGTGACATCATTGTAATAGTAGATAATTATTCTAAAAATAAATTAATGATAATTTATGATAAAAAATAGATTATTAATTTCTTAATACATAAATATGTTTATTTAAATATTCTAATATTGAAGGTAATTGATGAATTATTTCTTACTTGTTTGAATTTTGGTTGAAATTTCACCATATTTTAAAATTTATAACCCATGAATAGTAAAAAGCATATACTATTGTAATTTATAAAAATGTTAAACATTGATTGGGGAAAATAATATTGTATAAAATGTTACATATACATAAGTAATATTTATTATTTTTTAATTCTATTAATAATATCATTTCAAATCATTGGATATTTGGTTAATTGGTTAAACATTATATTATTAAAGAATTTATTATATTTTTATTTTGAAAATGACTAGAAATGTGACACCCCGACCATTAATAAATCGATTCCCCAGATTTTATAATAATAAAACCTATTTAGAAATATAGATTAGGAAATAAAAGACCGTGTATCTCCTAAAAATATATGACCATATCCCTGAGGTCTCCATCTTGCTAAAATTACATCATAAAAAGGCATAAAGGGTATGCAAATGATGTTTTCCGATAAATAGGTGTAATTCGTATCTGAGTGTACCATGTATTAATATTTTATACCTCTATAAGATCAATATTTACCATTTTAGTATAATAAAATCACTTTTCTCCATATACCTAAATATTATTATTTTTAACAACCATTCTTCAAATCCTTTCACACTATAGGGTAAAGAAAAAAACACCTATATAGAGGAAGGGTCTTACCATTGTGAAGTTACATGTTTCATTTTTTCATTATAGATAAAATGAACCGAAAATATTCGCTAAAATTTTAATATATATTGAATTTATAAAAAATTATTACTCTAGAAGTATGATATATTACATTCCTTCAATGAATTAGTTTCCCAATTGTACATTAATAGCATATCCTTTGTGTACATGTGGAATTCCACCTCCATGATGTAATGTAATTAATGTTAAATATTAAATTTAAATTCATAACCATTAAGATGAATCAAATTAATAATTTGACATGTCTATAGTTTTTATGATTTATCAATTGTAAAATATTTTATAATTTCAATGTTTTCACAGATTCCAAAAAAATTAATGTTCTTTATTCATGTATACATACATAAAAATCAATGAAACTATCTGGTTTAGCTCTCAATGATGATAAATGTGATTTTTTTAAAAGTGTATAAAATGTCACGACCCGTCCTCGGGGCCTGTGCCCTGACTACCCCAAGTCTGCCTTCCAAAGGCCAGGGGCTGGCGACTAGCACCAAAGGCGTAAATACCGATAACTAGGAAGGCATTTCTTTTATAAAAGTAAACAAAACACCAATGAGTACAAGAGGAAGTAATCACTAAGTACAAAGAGACGTGTTGAAAGGTAAATGGGCCAGAATACAAACCCAAATGAAAGTACAACTTCAACTGAACAAAGTTCAACATCTAGAAGAACGGAAGCGGCTCCTGGGTCGTCCTCCTTGGATCCTACCTGAAAGGTAGGTACAGATGGCGCGGCTCTTGGATCGACCACCACTGGTCCTACCTGAAGGGTAGGTACAGATAGCCTCCACAACGCTCTCGCCCTCCAACCTCATCCGAGTGTCGTTTCGCCCTGAAGTCCACCTTTGGATGCTAACTCGTCATGTGGTCCACCTCCGGGTACCGTCCAGTCCTCGAACACTCGGCCTCCGTCAGCACTGCCCGTCGTCTGCAACCAGCACAACGAGGTGTGGCCATAGCCCGTGCAGGGGTGAGTATAAAGATACTCCGTAGGGACCCCGAGACCCTCAAGGTCTCACTAAAAACAACAAGGATAACCACAAATAAGATCTCAACAGATAACCTCTACTTAGGTATATGCCCATACATATACCTAAGTTATCAAGTTACCCATCTCAATCATGAGGAAACACAAATATTATGAAATCAACGGATAACCACCACCCAGGTATATGCCCATACATATACCTAAGTTATAAAATGACCCATCTCAATCAATAGGTAAACATAAAGGTCATTGACTCAGCTCAAACCAAGATTTTCATTATCGAAACCGTAACTGCTGGAGAGCTCCGTCTCTGGAGTGTACAGTGGTCCTGTCATGACTCCAAGGTACTTCTCACTAACCTAAGACTGCTGAGGTACTCCTCCTGTCGAGTACCGCGGGCCAGCCACCCAATCACAGTAGTGCTTCCCGCCGGGGTATGCCACCAAAACACAGTAGTGCACACCCCCTAGTATCTTGCAAAGGTACTCTCCGGACGAGTACCACAAGTCTGCACTGTCACACAGGTAGTGCTTCGTACTCCATGGGTCTGCACCTCACAATGTAGTGCTCCGTCCACTGGGTTAGTCGACTCACCTAAAGTCGAGTCGGTCAAGAAGTCGTCAGGTCTCAGCCGGCTACACGGTCTCCGTACTCTGTACGCTCGTCTCCAGGAGGGTCCGATCCACGAGCTATAGGTCTATAATCCAAGTATCTTAAGTCCCACGAAGAAGTATCCCAAAGTACCGCCTCGTCACAGGGGTCTCAACGCTACAGACGGCGTGTCAATCGGACGCCCGGTCTGTGTGTTACTAGCCTTTTCGTCCCCGGGTTCCGGTGGGTTTCGTGTGCGAACCAATACGGCCATATCTCTACTGTACCCCGAACTATCATAGGGTATACTCATAGGGACCGTTTCTCAACGTGATCACCATCGCCGCTGATGGTTCGTCAAACGGACGTCCAGGGGTGAGTATAATGCTACTCAGTAGGGACCCCGAGACCCTCATGGTCTCACTAAAACCAACAAGGATAACCAAAAAGAAGATCTAAACAGATAAATTCTACTTAGGTATATGCCCATACATATACCTAAGTCATCAAGTAACCCATCTCAATCGTGAGGAAACACAAAGATTATGAAATCAACGGATAACCACTACCCAGGTATATGCCCATTCATATACCTAAGTTATTTTAATGCCCCGACCCTAGTTACCCAGAGTCGGTGCATTATTACATAACATTGGCATGATCACAAGAAATATCAAATCTCGAAAGAACGATTGGTTTAGTAGCCTTGGAAGCACTAGATATATTCATAAGTTTTACATTACATCATAAAATGAAAAACTACTACAACAACATAATGTATCCATAATCCACACTCATATCCCCACATAATATCCCTGAAGGTCATTCATAATTTACTTCTTCACATCCTAGGAAACATAAAACATAGAAAAGGGGTGAGCTCAAATGCCCAGTAAGGATAACAATATAGCGGAAACTTTCATAAATAAGAATAAACATTTCAGGCAATGTATAACTAAAACAAAATCCTTTCAAACATGAACTTTCAACATGGTACGGCATAAATAAAATGAAATAATGCCATTTACTTATTCACATGGATATTCTACTAATCGAATAATCACATGCAAAAATAAATAACCACTTTCATAATGTTGGAATGCATAATGCCAGACTATCATAACCACATAGTCAAGGCCTCGTGCCAAGACTACAAATAATATTTTGTCAAGGCCTTGTGCCAAGACACTAGTTTGTCTCATGAGACCTACCGATGCATCGAGGAGCTATAGCGGGCTCCACCCGTCACTTACTAAGTCAAATGCATTCCCATATGAAAAGGTTTAAACATAACATAAACATTCTTATTAAGACTAGCATACGAAATGTAAATAATTTCACCATAAACTATGAATGGTATAAAAATAGCACATCCAAAGTCAAACATATCACAAAACCTTCAATACAATATTGAAGTTTTGTATTATAATAAATCAACTTCAAATAATCTTAAAATCCATCAAAGGATGTTGACATAGATGAAATCAATATTCTTTTTAAAGAAATATCTCCTTTTAATTTGAAATCATTTAAGATCCATATAAAATAAAACATTTTCTTTGAAAATATTCTTATAATCTTGTAAGGGAAGTTTTGACGATTTTATAACGGCGGAAAATAACTGCACCCGCCGTATAAGTTAAAAAAACATTCTTATCTTAATTCTGTTGAAAAGGTTAAAAAACACCTTGTTTGGAAAACGACGGAAAGATTCCCTTATAAACCTCTTATAAAATGACAAACAAGGGTATAAATGACTTTAACCCATATTCTTTTAAATATTAAAAACGTTTTGAAATACATTTTGAAGAAACATGGATGTGGATGATAACGAGATCCCAGTAGATTATTACGTATAAACAACCTCGGATAATGAAGAGATTGTGGAATAACCCTTACCTTGTACTTTTCCTTGGTTGGGGTAGGTAAACCTCCTATATAATGGTGAAATAATTGTTATTAAATTATAAAATAATCATATACATTATTATGATATCATATATGATCTTTTAATATTGATTTGATAATAATATCTTAGTAGTATCGTTGTTTCGGGTGTGAACTTACTTGTTTTCTTTTGTATGTTTTGTTACGTAAGACATGTTTGTAAAGGATAGGCTGTATATTTTTCATATCCAGAGTGATATCAAGTCTTTAATCATCATTTTTAAATCATCAAATGATAAATATACTTGAATGGATATGATGGAGAATGAATCTAATCGCATTCGTGGAGACGGTAGTCCGTACGTACGCACGAGCGACAATATCATTCGTTTGATATTAAAATAATATATAAATGGATGTTATATCATATATAAAGAATAATTAACATGTTATATTTATTATTTACATGAGTTTCACATCATTATTATACCCATCCAAATAATAATATATTGAATAACAATTACACCACGACGTGGAGACGGTAAGTCGTACGTACGCACGTATGGTGACATGTTATTCAAAGGGTGGATAGAATACTGAATATGGTTGTACCATATTTATAATAACATCACAGTATATGTGAGATACTGGAGTTATTATTTTAGAATGTTAACAACAAAGGAAGAAGAAGTGGAAGAAGAAATGAACATGGAAAAGGGTGGTGAAATCATTACCTCTTCTTCGGGCTCTTCCTTTTGATTTGATCAAAAGGGCTCCTTAGGTTGGTTTTCCGATCAAACTAAGGCCTCTAGGTTGTAGTGAGGGAAGTTGGGAGAGTATTTGGGCAGAGTTTGGCGGAACCAAAAGGCTTTGAAGGTGTGAAGAAATGAGATGGAGTGGTCTCCTTTTATAAGGGAGAGGAGGGGCTCTTTAGGAAAGAGAGAAATTATTACTTTATAATATAATTATATTCGGTTTATAATGGTCCAAAAATCATTGAGGTCGAAGATAAGATGACTCATATTCTAAATAACATCAACCAATAAGAATTGGACAGGTTTTAGATAATATTTTAATCATTATAATCTTATTTATTTAAATAATTTATTAATGAGGTAAACATTGCATCATTATTGTGTCATTAATAATTTAAATTATTTGATGTCTAAAAATTATAAATAAAATATCATTATGTAGGAAATATTTTTAGCTTTCTAATGAATATTTATAATCAAAAATCTAACATGTATAACCATATGTAAAAAAATTGTTCTTCTAAAATATGTAAGCTTATGCCATTTTTATTTTTATTTTAACTTTATTAATATAATGTGTCCCTACCACATAAAAGTGGCTCTAAGGGGTCCCCAAATCGACCCAAGGATGCCCATGGTCGGGTATGTGTCCACCAAAAAGGTTAGGACACTTTTTAGGGTAATTTTGTATTATTATAATATTATTTTTTAACCCTTATCTACCGGATTTACCCTTTAACCACAGTAAATAAAATATTTACCGCAGTAATTATTCAAAATGTGTAAAAATAAAAGTTACCTATTTACATAATTTGGACATCCTGATTCCAAATATGTAATACATTTTTCCAAATTCAAAACACAGAAGTGGCAGAAATTAATTTAAAATTAATTTCCGTTGTTAAAATAAAAAGCGTGTTTTTAAGAGATAATAACTATCAAAAGATTGACATTTGTTTATGTCTGGTTTAATTGTGAAATTATGTCCAATGACAAAAATTAAATTAAATGGTAAAATATATTCTAAATATACTTTAAAACCATTCAAATTCATAATTTATCAATATTAATTATTTTGATTAAAAAAGTTGATTTTAATTAAAATTTAGTAATTTTCACTATTCATCAAAATATAAAAGTTATCCGAAAAGTACCAAAATTTCACACTAGGCTAATTTCAATATTCCGAATCCAAAAATGAAGTCCATTTTGAAATATGGAATATATATGATTTAAAAAAGTAGGTATTACTATTCACAACGGCTAGTTTAATTAGTTGTGGTGTGTGTTAGAACTCGATGTTGCGTACAACACACGCTATCGCATTATTCGAAGAGAAACGTACCATAGAAGCTTGGCGTGTTACATTCTCCCCTACTTCAAATAATTTCGTCCTCACAATTTCTAGGGTATTACTGCATAAAAAGACTCGGGTGGTTCTTCATCATAAGTTCCTCGGGTTCCCACATTGCCTCTTCCATCTAATGATTTCTCCACAAAACTTTTACCAGACGCGTCGTCCAGTTTCTCAGAACATGTTCTCTTGTATCAAGAATCCTGACAGGCTCTTCACAATAAGACAGATCGGGTTCCAGTTCTAATTCCTCATAGGTGAGTACATGCGTTGGGTCAGGCATGTATTTTCTCAACAGAGATATGTGGAACACATCGTGAACTTTGGAGAGACTTGGTGACATTGCCAATCAGTAAGCTACTGCCCCAATTCGTTCTAGAATTTCGAAAGGTCTGATGTACCTGGGACTCAATTTACCTTTCTTACCAAAACGTATGACTCCCTTCCATGGAGATACCTTCAGGAAAACATGATCACCGACTTGAAATTCCAAATCCTTCCTTCGATTATCGGCATAGTTCTTCTGCCGACTTTGAGCTGCTTTGATGTGATTTTGGATTACTTTCACCTTTTCCACCGTTTCCTCCACCAGTTCTGGGCCTACAAGTTTTCTTTCACCAACGACATCCCAACAGGTTGGTGTACGAAATCTCTTTCTGTATAACGCTTCATATGGTGCCATCTGTATACTCGAATGGAAGCTATTGTTATAGGAAAATTCTACCAGTGGTAAATATTGATCCCACATACCCTGAAAGTCAAGTGAGCAAGATCTCAACATGTCTTCTAAGGTCTGAATAGTCCGTTCTGATTGTCCATCTGTCTGAGGGTGGTAAGCAGTGCTCAAATGATGTTCAGTATCCAGGGATTTCTGAAGACTTTTCCAAAATCTTGAAGTAAAACGGGGATCACGATCAGAAACAATCGATAGGGGTACTCCATGAAGTCTCACAACTTCATTAATGTATAGTCTTGCTAGAAGTTCCAGGGGTATATCTTCTCTTATAGAAAGAAAATGTGCTGACATGGTAAGATGATCAACAATAACCCATATTGAATCGTTCCTTCTAGGAGTCTTTGGTCGCCCCATGACAAAGTCCATCGTAATATTGTCCCATTTCCACTCCGGTATGGGAAGAGGTTGCATGGCTCCTCCAGGCTGTTGCCTTCCATCTTTCACTTGTTGACAAACCATAAATCTTGACACAAAATCAGAAATCTCCCTCTTCATGTTGTCCCACCAAAAATGTTCCTTCAAGTCTCTATACATTTTGGTGCTCCTAGGGTGTATAGAGAAATTGGAACTATGAGCATCATCCAGCAATTCCCTTTTCAGATCAGGTAAATCGGGAACACAAAGTCTCTTCCCGAATTTCAAAATTCCATCTTCATACACAAAGTCTCTCAATCTCCCATCATTCACAGCTTTAATCTTCTTCTGAAATTCTTCATCATCAGTCTGAGAACTCTTAATCCTTTCTAGTAAAGATGGTTTGGCAACCATTTGAAAAAGCATTGATGTTTCACCTTCCCTGGTTATTCCCATGTCCATCTTCACTAGATCCATGATAATTGGATCCCTTTCAATTCTCATCATGTTCAAAACTCCATGGTCTTTTCTGCTCAAAGCATCTGCCACCTTGTTTGCTTTCCCCGGGAGGTAGTGTATCGTGCTATCATAATCCTTGAGTAATTCAATCCATCTCCTTTTCCTCATGTTGAGTTCTTTTTGTGAGAAAATATACTTCAAACTCTTGTGATCAGTATAAATCTCACATTTTTCACCATAGAGGTAGTGTCTCCATATCTTCAAAGAAAAGATCACAGCTGCTAACTCAAGATCATGAGTAGGATAGTTTTGTTCATGAATTTTCAACTGTCGTGATGCATAGGCAATAACTCTATCATTCTGCATAAGGACACAACCAAGTCCTTTCTTTGATGCATCACTATAAATAACGAACCCATCATTCCCCGATGGTAGAGTCAATATAGGAGCATTGACTAATCTTCTCTTCAGTTCTTCGAAACATTCTTCACACTCTTTTTTCCAAACAAATTTAACCCCTTTACATGTGAGCTTCGTTAATGGGCTAGCCAATCGGGAAAAATTCTGGACGAAACGTCGATAATAACCTGCCAAACCAATAAAACTACGTACCTCAGTTATACTCATAGGTGATGGCCATTCATGGATTGCCTTGGTCTTAGAAGGATTAACAGAGATTCCATCTTTAGAGACAATATGGCCAAGAAAAGAAATATCCAGAAGCCAGAATTCACACTTGCTAAAGTTCCCATATAATTCATGCCTCCTCAGAGTCTTCAAGATAATGCGCAAGTGATTTTCATGATCTTCGTAGGATTTGGAGTATACCAAGATATCATCAATAAATACCACCAAAATTCATCGAGATACTCCTTGAAAACTCTATTCATCAGATCCATGAATATAGATGGTGCATTAGTCAATCCAAACGGCATTACAGTAAACTCGTAATGCCCGTACCTGGTTCGAAATGCTATCTTCGGAATGTCTTCCTTCTTCACACACAACTGATGGTATCCAGATCGAAGGTCAATCTTTGAAAAGTATTGAGCTCCATGTAGTTGGTAAAATAAATCATCAATACGAGGTAGGAGATACTTGTTCTTTACCGTTATATCATTGATCTCCCTGTAGTCGATACATAACCTCATAGATCCATCATTATTTTTAACAAAAAGAACAGGGGCTCCCCATGGAGAAACAATAGGGCGAATAAATCCCTTATTACTAAATTCCTTTATTTGTTTCTTTAGTTCGACTAATTCTACATTGGCCATTCTATAAGGAGTCTTTGATATAGGCCTTGATCCAGGAATCAAATCAATGGAAAACTCAACTTCTCGTTCTGGAGGATGTCCAGGTAAATCTTCCGTAAATACATCTACAAATTCTTTCACAACAGGTACATCCTCTATTTGAACATTCCATTCCTCACCCGCAGTTATTTCATTCTCTTCCTCCCCAATAATTGAATTTAGTTGAACTATTGAGGGTGGATCTAAATAAGAATTAGGTGGTGACGATTCTGCTCTAAAAATAAGGCGTTCCTTATCATTATCATCATGAATCGTAACCTCTTTCTTCTTACAATAAATCTTCGCATCATAGTGAGAAAGCCAGTCCATACCGAGGATTATATCAAACTCAATCATAGGTATGACGATGAGATCAGCAGATAACGAAAATTTATGTGCTCTAATGGGGACTGATTCACAAAACTTTGTTGCAATGATACTTCCCTTAGGAGTTTTAACTGACAACTCCCTTATTAAATAAAATTGGAAATATCTAATATTCTTAGCAAACTAGGAAGATATGAAACAATGCGACGATCCAGAGTCAAATAATGCATTTTCTAAACTTGAGGAAACCATTAAATTACCTGCCACCACGTCCTTCGGAGCATCTACCTCAGCAGTAGTGATAGCATAAGTCTGGCCTTGATCCCTTGGCCTTTTCTGAGGTAAGTTCTCCTGACGCTTAGGACATTCATTTGCATAATTCACCATCTCCCTACAATTGTATCACTGAACGTTGGTGGCTTCCTTCTTCCCTTTGCAATCACGAGCTTGGTGGCCTTTTTCACCACACTTGTAACAGACTCTCATTCCCTTCAAGAAAGTACCAGGGTGTTTCTTCCCGCATTTACCACAGGATGGATATTCAACCTTTCCTTTCTTCCCCTTATTTCCATTCCCAGATTGATCAGCAGGCCTATTCTTCTCTTGCTTTGCTTTAAAGTCCTAAGACTTAGAGAATTCCTTTTCGGTCTTGATAGCACATGATACAATGTCTTCGTATGACGAAAAGGATTGTGAGACTAATGCTCGACGGAGAAATGGTTTTAACCCATCAAAGAAATGATCATTCTTAATTCTATGGTTACGTATATAATCACTAGCATACCTTGCTAACCTTGTAAAGTTATCCTCATACATTGTGACATTCTCATCCTCCTTTTGTCTCAGACTTAGAAATTGCCTTTCCATATCTGCTCGATGGTCGCGAGGGAAGTATTTTTCTAAAAACAGATCTTTGAACTCCCTCCATTCCATATTTGATACTTCATCATCTTCCTTCATGTTTTGAATCAATGACCACCATTGATCAGCATCTCCATTGAGGCGGTAAACTGCCATTATAACTTTTTCCATTTCACTACTCCCCAAAGCCTGAAATATTTTCTCTAGTGAATTTATCCACTGCTCGGCTACTAAGGGATTTGTACTTCCATTGAACGTTGGTGGTTGTTGCCTCATGAATCGATCTAACATTGATCCTCCACGCTGCGGATCAGGGTGCTCCATACGGGTAAGGTTATTATTCATAACCTGAGTAAGTTGTCCCAGTATGGTGATTAGCTGATCGTCACCAGTTGCATCACCAACCCCACTATAATTATCTTGAGCAGGAGGGAAATCCCTACATGGAGTGCGTGCATTGATACGGTTTCCATTTCTTCCACTAGGCGCCATTTCTAAACAATGGCATAAACTAGATCAGTTTATGAATCAAAATACATAATCCCATACTTATAAAACACTCAACATAAATTGAACTATTTATGGATATAATCCATAATCATAAAAATGTTTTCTTTGAGGAATTATATACTCATAATCCCTTAAAAATGATTTGTAACGAAAATGAGAGTTATCTTAGCATATCCCCCGGGAGTGTCGTAACCAAGAGTGCAGCAAGGCCCGTTGTCGTGCACCAGTTCCCGTTCGAGTCTAGCTCAAAGCAGTGTTTTCAGGTTTTACCCCTAGGTACATCTGTTCCAGAGCCGCCTCTACCTGCTCGTATCCAGACAGGGATGTATTGCTCGGAAAACTCACAAAATCTCTACAATACCAAAATTCTAGGAAGTTCTTATATACTAATCCTCAAAGTTCATCTTAGGTCTACGTGCTCTAATCAGATTTTATCTAAATATAGCTTCCAAGGTTTGTACTAATCTTCATCTGATACCAACTGTAACGCCCCGACCCTAGTTACCCAGAGTCGGTGCATTATTACATAACATTGGCATGATCATAAGAAAGATCAAATCTCGAAGGACCGATTGGTTTAGTAGCCTTGGAAACACTAGATATATTCATAAGTTTTACATTACATCATAAAATGAAAAACTAATACAACAACATAATGTCTCTATAATCCACACTCATATCCCCACACAATATCCCTGCAGGTCATTCATAATATAGTTCTTCACTTCCTGGGAAAAATAAAACATAGAAAAGGGGTGAGCTCAATTTCCCAGAAAGGATAACAATATAGCGGAAACTTTCATAAATAAGAATAAACATTTAAGGCAACGTATAACTAAAACAAAAGCCTTTCAAACATGAACTTTCAACATGGTACGACATAAATAAAATGAAATAATGCCATTTACTTATTCACATGGATATTCTACTAATCGAATAATCACATGCAAAAATCAATAACCACTTTCATAATGTTGGAATGCATAATGACAGACTATCATAACCACGTAGTCAAGGCCTCGTGCCAAGACTACAAATAAGATTTTGTCAAGTCCTTGTGCCAAGACACTAGTTTGTCTCATGAGACCTACCGATGCATCGAGGAGCTATAGCGGGATCCACCCGTCACTTACTAAGTCTAATGCATTCCCATATGAAAAGATTTAAACATAACATAAACATTCGTATTAAAACTAGCATACGAAATGTAATTCATTTCACCATAAACTATGAATGGTATAAAAATAGTACATCCATAGTCAAACATATCACAAAACCTTCAATACAATATAGAAGTTTTGTATCATAATAAATCAACTTCAAATAATCTTAAAATCCATCAAAGGATGTTGACATAGATGAAATCAATATTCTTTTTAAAGAAATATCTCCTTTTAATTTGAAATCATTTAAGATCCATATAAAATAAAACATTTTCTTTGAAAATATTCTTATAATCTTGTAAGGGAAGCTTTGACGATTTTATAACGGCAGAAAATAACCGCACCCGCCGTATATGTTAAACAAAAAACATTCTTATCTTAATTCTGTCGAAAAGGTTAAAAAGAACCTTGTTTGGAAAACGACGGAAATATTCCCTTATAAACCTCTTATAAAAAGTCAAAAAAGGGTATAAATGAATTTAACCCATATTCTTTTAAATATTAAAAATGTTTTGAAAAACATTTTGAAGAAACATGGATGTGGATGATAACGAGATCCCAATAGATTATTACGTATAAACAACCTCGGATAATGAAGAGATTGTGAAATAACCCTTATCTTGTACTTTTCCTTGGTTGGGGTAGGTTAACCTCCTGTATAATGGTGAAATAATTGTTAATAAATTTTAAAATAATCATATACATTATTATGATATCATATATGATCTTTTAATATTGATTTGATAATAATATCTTAGTATTATCGTTGTTTCGGGTGTGAACTTACTTGTTTTCTTTTGTATGTTTTGTTACATAAGACATGTTTGTAAAGGATAGGTTGTATATTATTCATATCCAGAATGATATCAAGTTTTTAAACATCATTTTTAAATCATCAAATGATAATTATACTTTAATGGATATGATGGAGAATGAATCTCATCGCATTCGTGGAGACGGTAGTCCGTACGTACGCACGAGCGACAATATCATTCTTTTGATATTAAAATAATATATAAATGGATGTTATATAATATATTCAGAATAATTAACATGTTATATTTATTATTTACATGAGTTTCACATCATTATTATACCCATCCAAATAATAATATATTGAATAACAATTACACCACGACATGGAGACGGTAAGCCGTACGTACGCACGTATGGTGACATGTTATTAAAAGGGTGGATAGAATACTGAATATGGTTGTACCATATTTATAATAACATCACAGTATATGTGAGATACTGGAGTTATTATTTTAGAATGGTAACAACAAAGGAAGAAGAAGTGGAAGAAGAAATGAACTTGGAAAAGGGTGGTGAAATCATTAGCTCTTCTTCAGGCTCTTCCTTTTGATTTGATCAAAAGGGCTCCATAGGTTGGTTTTCTGATCAAACTAAGGCCTCTAGGTTGTAGTGAGAGAAGTTGGGAGAGTATTTGGGCAGAGTTTGGCGGAACCAAAAGGCTTTGAAGGTGTGAAGAAATGAGATGGAGTGGTCTCCTTTTATAATGGAGAGGAGGGGCTCTTTAGGAAAGAGTGAAAGTATTACATTATAATATAATTATATTCGGTTTATAATGGTCCAAAAATCATTGAGGTCGAAGATAAGATGACTCATATTCTAAATAACATCAACCAATAAGAATTTTATAGATTTTAGATAATATTTTAATCATTATAATCTTATTTATTTAAATGATTTATTAATGAGGTAAACATTGCATCATTATTGTGTCATTAATAATTTAAATTATTTGATGTCTAGAAATTATAAATAAAATATAATTATGTAGGAAATCTTTTTAGATTTATAATTAATATTTATAATCAAAAATCCAACATGTATAACCCTATGTAAAAAAATTTTCTTCTAAATGATGTAAGCTTATGCCATTTTTATTTTTATTTTAACTTTATTAATATAATGTGTCCCTACCACATAAAAGTGGCTCTAAGGGGTCCCCAAATCGACCCAAGGATGCCCATGGTCGGGTATGTGTCCACCAATAAGGTTAGGATACGTTTTAGGGTAATTTTGTATTATTATAATATTATTTTTTAACCCTTATTTACCGGATTTACCCTTTAACCATGGTAAATAAAATATTTACCGCAGTAATTATTCAAAATGTGTAAAAATAAAAGTTACCTATTTACATAATTTGGACATCATGATTCCAAATATGTAATACATTTTTCCAAATTCAAAACACAGAAGTGGCAGAAATTAATTTATAATTAATTCCCGTTGTTAAAATAAAATGCGTGTTTTTAAGAGATAATAACTATCAAAAGATTGACACTTGTTTATGTCTGGTTTAATTGTGAAATTATGTCCAATGACAAACATTAAATTAAATGGTAAAAATATATTATAAATATACTTTAAAACCACTCAAATTCATAATTTATCAATATTAATTATTTTGATTAAAAAAGTTGATTTTAATTAAAATTTAGTAATTTTCACTATTCATCAAAATATAGAAGTTATCCGAAAAGTACCAAAATTTCACACTAGGATAATTTCAATATTCCGAATCCAAAAATGAAGTCCATTTTGAAATATAAAATATATATGATTTCAAAAAGTAGGTATTACTATTCACAACGGCTAGTTTAATTAGTTGTGGTGTGTGTTAGAACTCGAGGTTGCGTACAACACACGCTATCGCATTATTTGAAGGGAAACGTACGGTGGAAGCTTGGGGTGTTACAGTTATCATGTGACACATCTCAATCAAGAGGTAAACACAAAGGTCATAGACTCCGCTCAAACTAGGATTTTCATTATCGAAACTGTAACTGCTGGAGAGATCCGACTTTGGAGAGTACAGTGGTCCTGTCATGACTCCGAGGTACTTCTCACTAACCTAAGACTGCTGTGGTACTCTTCCTGTCGAGTATCGCGCGCCAGCCACCCAAACACAGTAGTGATTCCTGCCGGGGTATGCCAACCAAACATAGTAGTGCACACCCCCTAGGAGCCTGCAGAGGTATTCTCCGGATGAGTACCATGGGTCTGCACTGTCACACAGGTAGTGCTCTGTCGGCCATGGGTCTGCACCTCAAAAAGTAGTGCTCCGTCCACTGGGCTAGTCGACTCACCCCAAGTCGAGTCGGTCAAGCAGTCATCATGTCTCAGCCGGCTACACAGTCTTCGTACTCCGTACGCTCGTCTTCGGGAGGGTCTGCACCACGAGCTATAGTTCTATACTACAAGTATCACAAGTCCCACAAAGAAGTATCTCAAAGGGATGTATCGTCACAGTGGTCTCAATGCTACAGACGGCGCGTCAATCGGACACCCGGTATGTGTGTTACTAGCATTTTCGTCCCCAGGGCCCGGTTGGTTTCGTGTGCGAACCAATCCGGCCATATCCCAACTGTACCCCAAACTCTCATAGGGTATACTCATAGGGACATTTTATTAATGTGATCACCATCGCCGCTTAAGGATCGTCAAACGGACGTCCAGTCTAAAAGTTATTAGCTTTTCCGTTCTAGGGGCCCGGTTGGATTTCGTGTGCAATCCAACCTGGCCACTATCCAACTGCATCCAAAACTCGGGCGAAGTATGCCAAAAGTTCCGTCTAATCAAGAGGAATTCAACGAGACAGACGGCGCGTCAATCGGACGCCCGGTCTGTGAGTTATTGGCCTTTTCATTCCAGGGGCCCAGTTGGTTTCGTGAGTGAACCAACCCGACCGCACTCCCACGACATCCAAACCTCGAGAAGAGTAAGACAAAAGATCTGTCTCACTTAGAGGAATCCATCAAAGTCGATGGCACATCAATCAGACGTCTGGAGCTCAAGATATGAGCATTTCTGCTCCGAGAGCCCGGTTGGTTTCGTGTACGAACCAACCCGGCCGAACCCAAAGTATTCTGAAACCTTGAGTGCGATATACCGAAACGACCGTCTCGATCCATGGATCACATCTCCACTAACGGTGCGTCGATTGGAGGTCTACATCTCATGATATGGTGAAAGACCATGACGGGTCCGAAAACGGGGGGTTTGGGCCCGGACCGACCCGACCCAACCCCCCCGGGTCAGGCTGGACCCTGATGGCGTGACCCGGCCCGGCCTGGGCGCGACCCGGCCCAGCCGGTGGGTCGGCTCGGCTGGTTACGGCTGAGCGGAGCGGAGCGTGGCGCTGCCCCCCGCGTGAAGAACTGCGGCCCCGCGTGGGTCCTCCCGTGCCAACGGACGCGGTAGCCGGCGGCATCCCGCTGCCCCCCCCCCCCCCCCCCCCCCCGATCTTGCACGGTCGCAGGACCTCGCTCCACCGCCGCAGCTTCAGCCGCGGTGTCTTCTTCTGGCGGCGTGTCGTGCACCGCCGCCACCCGCCGTCAGCGCTGCCATGCCGGCGAGGCGTGCCGGTGGGCTGTTCCGCGGACCACCGGACGGGTTCCGGTGGTCGGGAATTTTTTCCGTCTTCGCCAATGGCCCTACCGGGACCCATCCTTCACTGCGAGGATACCACAATGCCCGTGCGGCTTCATTTTTCATTTTCCGGCGTGGCGCGACAGCGCCGTGGCTTGTTCATCTTCATCGGTGCGGCGCAACGGCGCTGCGCTTCTTAGCCCTTCCTCATAATTTCTGCATAGTGCAACGACACTGCGCCGCCTTTCACGTGCCGCTAAAAATTCAAACAACAAGGGGGGAGGAGGGTCGTCGATGTTCGTGCGGTCCGACCTCCTCCCATTATAATGATAGCTTAAAACCATCTAATAGAAGTCGATGTACGTCAATGAAATACTTCATGGACAAAAACAATAATCCTCAACATCAATCCACATGAACGAACGCTCCGCGGATCAACTTGGAATTGGTTGGTCCATGCTCGTCGTTGTTTTCTCAAAAGATAAGAGAACACCAAATAAATTCCCCTACTTGGATATTTGACATTGCACGTCGGGTGTCGTGGAGAACGGCGTCGCGGGGTCGGACGTAGATTCCGTGGATGTCGGGGTGCGTCCGAGGAGGAAACGATGTCTCCTCACTTGTTTCTATGATAAATAAGGAAGGTACGTTGTCGTTGGAGATGATCACCGCGGTCGGCGACATCTACCATGTCTTGGAGGAAGATGAAGACAGAAGAATATGGGTCGCCGAGTCTTCTAAGTCGAAGGGTCGATGTTCTTCATCGGAGAAGAACCGTTCTTCACATTATTCAATGTGGAAGATGAAGTTCTTCAATTTATAGAACTCTCCCTCTCACAATTCTCCGCAGCAAAAACCAAACTGAAATAAAACAAGGATTTTCCTTATTTTATTTACTTATGCAAACATTTTCAAAAACTCAAAAATTCAAAACACATAACTCACTTCATTAATTTAATGTTTTGGCTTTTAATTAAAGTGTGGAGATGGAAAGTCACCCTACTCAATGGTGAGTTTTTAAGGGTTACACACTTAAGAGGGAGTTTTTTGAATTTGAAGGGGTGGGGCTCGTGTGGGCCCCACCTCACAAATATCCTAACAAGGGAAGTTCGGATTTAGTGGGTCCCACCCAAACTCCCTCACATGAAAGTTAAACCACTTAGAAGAGAGAAATAAAGTTCTGACAGAACTTTATTTCACATAACACTTAAACCTCCTAGTAATGTAATAAAATAAAATTGTAAAACAATTATTTTTATTCCTCACATTTTTAACAAATCCTCCCGAGTAAACGCACCTTCGGAAAAGGTACTCCTAAGAAACTACCGGAAATTCTGTTTCATCGGTGCCCTCATATTTCAATTCCAAGCACTGGTTCAAAAGATAGGAAAAATCGCCCGTTCGTTCACTGAACGTACCCGAGCTAAACGTCAAAAATTGATTCTGGGCACACCGGTCCTCCGAATCAGGCGCCGTCAGAAACTGCATTCTTGTAAAATCCCAAAGAAAATTTAGAAAAACTTTCCCTTGAATTATACAGGTCTTTACATTACTCCCACCGTAGGTCATTACATCCTCTTAAAACTTAAACACAAACTAGGGATACAAAAGCGGAACTGAGCATGCATCTAAGCCTCCCGCTCTCATGTTCTCATCTTGAGGTTCCCGTACTGCCAGTGAAAGCGCACCCGAGGAATAGACCGTTCTCTTTGGATCCACTCCTGTCGTTCCTCGATCCCCACTGGAACCTCCCTGGAAGTCACCCCATCGCCATCATCCAACTCCTCATGGTCGATGATATGTGATGGTCGAGCACGTATCTCCCCAGTTGAGATACATGGAAAATGTCGTGCACCTGGTGCAACTAAGGTGGATGGGTCAAGTGGTAAACCACCTCGCCTACCCAGATGTGGACCTAGAAAGGTCTGTTGAACCACGGAGATAACTTGCTGCCTTGGCCACATCTCTGTAATCCTCGTCGAGGTGAGACCCGTATAAGAACGAGATCGTCACACTCGAACTATAGAGGTCTCCAAATCCTATTAGAACTAAAACTCAAAATGACTGCTACCATGAGGGTATGATTGACCGACTCAAGAGTGATCGGTCGAACCCTTCTGTGCATAAGTTTATCCAGTGCTGCCTTGGGTTTCCTTTTCATTAACCAAGAAAAACCCATTCCGACGTCGTAGTTAAACCACAATCTTTTTTCCTAATACCGTCAATTTGTCTATGAACTGTGATTTCCCAGTCCATACTCAAACCAACGTCGTAAGGCCTTAATGCTGCCACCAAGAGATTCCAACCAAAACTCTCTCCTTGAGGGTCTGACCACACTGTCAGTGTAAGTGTGACTATTGAGTCTCCTCCCAAGGTATCTCTAGACGTGAGGGTCATGTCCAAGGCTTACCAGAAACTCTTGGTTTGGGACAAGATTTGTGAAAGCAAGGAATGATTCAAATCGACGTTTGTTATTAGAACAGCAAGTAGTGGACACAGACTTTCCCTTGAATCATTTTGAGATCCATTGGGTCACACTCCTTGACCGCATGCAGCCGCACTCTTCCTCCGCCCACCAGCTCCCTGAGCCTGGTAGGGATAACTAAGCCGGGTGGTTGTAGCATGTTAAGATGTACACCACCTCATGCTGCTCTCCTAGATCTGCCTCCACATCTGCGGCTTCGTAGACTCATCTCTCCTTAAAGCTTCCTCTTCTTGAAACATTTAACACGCTAGAGTCTCTAAGACTGGCGGCAGTTTCTTATTTCTTACCTTACTGTGTAGTCTTCATCTGCTCCTGTATGATCTGCACCTTCATTTCCTATGATCTGACAGGGTTGCTAAAATTTCTCCTTTTCTGAAAAGTGAAACTCGGTCTCATCCCCTGTATGAACCACGCCCATTTCCTAATACAGTCAATCTGGACATGAATGATGCATTCATTCCATGGATGACGTCGTAAGGCCTCGACGTAACTACCAAGAGATCCAATCGTCACTCTCTCCTCTAAGGGTCGAGTCACATTGTCGGCATCAGTGTGAGGTCATTGGGTCTCCTCCAGTAGAAATATCTAATGTGCGGGTCATGTCAACAGTTTTAACTGGGACCTCTCAGTATCAACCAATAAAAAGGACAAGAAATCCAACATCACAAAGATAAGTGTCTTTTTATTATTGCAGATCATAATTCAAATACACGAATACAACAGAAATATGGAACAATAAGTACAAGGGATGTATCCACTAGTTCCACTCATGTCCACTTTCTCCCGGATCTCTACTGCCTTGTCCACTACTCGGTTGTTGCTCAAGCACCCGCCGATTCTTCTGCCTCGGTGGCTCCTCCAACGCCTGCAAATCGATAGTGCGGGGGGGTCGGACAGTCACGTGCCAGGTGACCCTTCCTGCCGCATTCATAACACTTCATGCTCCTCGTACGGCTGGCTCTGACCCCACCCCATGTGACCCGCACCACTGACCCTAAAACCCGACATCGCCCAACGGCTGGTCTGGTCCTCCTAGACCACTGCATCTTCTGTCTACTGCCCACAGATGACTCAGCTACTGATCCAAAAACACGCGGAAAAGGCAGCCACTCCTGAATATGCTCGGGGTGTAGAGCTACTAGCACAAATTCCACCCTGAAGAAGGTCTCGCTGTCTTCCCATTGAAGGTAATCCCGTCGCAAAACTGGATCAAGTGGCTCCACCACCTGCCTGCTGCTGCCTGAAGAAGGCTGGAAGCAAAGATCCCCATGAAGTCTTCAGGCATCTCCACTAGCCTAAGGACTCTCACAACAGCCTCCATCCAATCCTCAGCAGCATGAAGGTCCATCTCTCCCCGGAACCTGGGTGGCCTCTGGCGCTGGAACTCATGCAGCGCGCTCAAGTGGCGTGCATCGCCTACTATTGGGGCTAGTGGCATCGGTGGCCCAACGTATGGTAGTACCGCTGGTGCCTCCGCTGGTGCCTCAACTGCAAGAGGGCCCTGTACCGTAACCTCGTCACTCGGCAGGCTGTCAGTACGCACATCCCTCTCGGCTCTAGGTGGTCGTCCGTGAAAAGGCATCCTGAAAGAAACAACTTGACATGGTCAAACGATTATACCTGGTGAGATGACCTAGTTTGAGATGACATTTAAAAACATTTGGAAACACACATTCAATCTGTGTTATCATGCACAAAGTCGAAAATCAGTTTTCAGAGTCCTGGTGTATGGATATGTCGGCCGCCCGCACCAACACTCGACTCCCTGAACTGAAAACCACACTCAGTACTCTTAACACTATTGCTTCACAGAAAGAAAATATAAGAGTTATATGTTCTGTGGTAGAACCGACTCCTTTGATACCAATTTTTGACGACCCGTCCTCGGGGCCCATGTCGTGACTACCCCATGCCCGCCTTCCATAGGCCAGGGGCTGGCGACTAGCACCAAAAGCGTAAATAACAATAACTGGGAAGGCATTGTCTTTATAAAACTAAACAAAACACCACATAGTACAAGCGGACGTAAAACACTAAGTACAAAGAGAAGTTATGTAAGGTAAATGGTCCAGAATACAAACCCAAATGAATGTACAACTACAATTGAACAACGTAGAATAGCTGAAAGAACAGAAGCGGCTCCTGGGTCGTCCTCCTCGGATCCTACCTGAAGGGTAGGTACGGATGGAGAAGCTCCTGAATCGTCCACCATGGATCCTACCTGAAGGGTAGGTACAAATAGCCTCCACAACGCTCTCGCTCATCAACCTCCTCCGAGTGTCGTTTCTCCGTGAAGTCCACCTATGGATACTGACTCGTCGTGTGGTCCACCTCCGGGTACCGTCCAGTCCTCGAACACTCGGCCTCCGTCAGCACTGCCTGTCGTCTACAACCAACACAACGAGGTGTGGGCATAGCCCATGCAGGGGTGAGTATAACGTTACTCATTAGGGACCCCGAGACCCTCATGGTCTCACTAAAACTAACAAGGATAACCACAATGAAGATCTAAATAGATAACCTATACTAAGGTATGTACCCATACATATACCGAAGTTATCAAGTAACCCATCTCAATCATGAGGAAACACAAAGATTATGAAATCAACGGATAACCACCACCCGGGTATATGACCATACATATACCTATGTTATCACGTGACCCATCTCAATCAAGAGGTAAAAACAAATGTCATAGACTCAGCTTAAACCAGGATTTTCATTATCGAATCCGTAACTGCAGGAGAGCTCCGTCTCTGGAGTATACAGTGGTCCTGTCACGACTCCGAGGTACTGCTCACTAACCTAAGACTGTTGAGGTACTCATCCTGTCGAATACCGCGGGCCAACCACCCAAACACAGTAGTGCTTCCCACCGGGGTATGCCACCCAAACACAGTAGTGCACACCCCCTAGTAGCCTGCAGAGGTACTCTCCGGACGAGTACCGTAGGTCTGCACTGTCACACAGGTAGTGCTCCGTCCGCCATGGGTCTTCACCTCACAATGTAGTTCTCCGTCCACTGGGTTAGTCGACTCACCCCAAGTCGAGTCGGTCAAGTAGTCGTCAGGTCTCAGCCGGCTACATGATCTCCGTACTCCGTACACTCGTCTCCGGGAGGGTCCGCTCCACGAGATACAGGTCGATAATCCATGTATCACAAGTCACAAGAAGAAGTATCTCAAAGGACAGCTTCATCACAGGGGTCTCAATGGTACTGATGGCGTGTCAATCGGATGTCCGTCTATGTGTTACTAGCCTTTTCGTCCCCAAGGCCCAGTTGGTTTCGTGTGCGAACCAATCAGGCCGTATCTCAACTATACCCTGAACTCTCATAGGGTATACTCAAAGGGACAGTTTCTTAATATGATCACCATCGCCGCTGACGGTTCGCCAAATAGACGTCCAGTCTGAAAGTTATCATCTTTTCTGTTCCAGGGTCCCGGTTGGATTTCGGGTGCAATCCAACCTGGCCACTATCCAACTGCATCCAAAACTTGGGAAAAGTATTCCAAATATTCCGTCTCATCAAGAGGAATTCAATGAGACAGACGGCGCATCAATCGAATGCCCGGTCTGTGAGTTATTGGCATTTTCAATCCGGGGGACCGGTTGGTTTTGTGAGCGATCCAACCTGACCTCACTCTGACGACATCCAAACCTCGAGTGGAGTAAGACAAAATATCCTCCTCAATTATAGGAATCCATAAAAGTCGGCAGCTTGTCAATCGGACGTCCAGAGCTCAAGATATGAGCGTTTCCGCTCCGAGGGCCCGGTTGGTTTCGTGTACGAACCAACCCGACAGAACACAACGTATTCCGAAACCTAGAGTGTGATATACCGAAACGACCGTCAAGATCCAAAGATCGCATCACCGTTGACGGTGCGTCGATCGGAGGTCTACATCTCATGATATAGGTGAAAGACCGTGAGGGGTCCGAAAAAGGGGGCTCTGGGCCCGGACCGACCCGGCCCAACCCCCCCCCCCCCCCCCCACCGGGTCGGCCCGAACCATGTCGACCCGACCCGGGTCTGGGTCCGACCCAGATGGTGGGACCCAGCCTGGCCGGGGTGCGACCCGTCCCGGCCGGGGCGCGACCCGGCCCGGCCAGTGGGTCGGCTCGGCCGGTTGCGGCATAACGGAGCGGAGCGGGGCACTGCCCCCGCGTGAAGAACCGCGACCCCGCGTGGGGCCGCTCGTGCTAGCGGACGCAGCAGCCGGCCGCGTCCTGCCGCCGACCTCCGGTCGCGCACGGTCGTGGGAACGCACTCCGCCACCGCGGCTTCAGCCGCGGTGGCTTCTTCCGGTGGGTTGTTCTACGGACCACCGGATGAGTAATGTTGGTCTGAAATTCGTGTTGTCTTCGCCAACGGCCCTCTCGGGACCCATCCTTCACTGCGAGGATCCCAAAACGCCTGTGCGGCTGCATTTCTCGTTTTACGGCCTGGCGCGACGGCGCCGTGGCTTGTTCAACTTCTTCGGCGCAGCGCGACGGCACTTCCCTTCTTAGCCCTTCCTCATAATTTCCGCGTGGTGCAATGCCACCGCGCTGCCTTTCACGTGCTGCTACAAATTCAAACAACAAGGGGGGAGGAGGGTCGGCCGTGTTCGTGTGGTCCGACCTCCTCCCATTATAATGATAGCATGCGGCCATCTAATAGAAGTCGACGTACGACAAAGAAATAATTCACAGACAAAAACAATAATCCTCAACATCAAACCGCATGAACGAACGATCCGCGGATCAACCTGGAATTGGTTGGTCCGCGCTCGTCGTTCTTTTCTCAAAAGTTAAGAGAACACCAAATAAATTCCCCTACTTGGATATTTGACGTCGCACGTCGGGTGTCACGGAGAACGGCGTCGCGGGGTCGGACGTAGATTCCGTGGACGCCGTGGTGCGTCCGAGGAGTTAACGATGTCTCCTAACTTGTTTCTATGATTAAGAAGGAAGGTACGTTGTCGTTGGCGATCATCACCATGATCGGCGACTTCTCCCTTGCCGTGGATGAAGATGAAGACAGAAGAATCCGGGTCACTTAGTCTTCTAAGTCGAAGGGTCGATGTTCTTCGTCGGAGAAGAACTGTTCTTCACGTTCTTCAATGTGGAAGATGAAGTTCTTCAAAATATAGAACTCTCTCTCTCACAATTCTCCACAGAAAAAACCAAACTAATATAAAATATGGCTTTGCCTTATTTTATTTACTTACGCAAACATTTTCAAAAACTCAAAAATTCAAAACACATAACTCACTTAATTAAGTTAATGTGTTGGATTTCAATTAAAGTGGGGAGAGGGAAAGTCACCCTAATAAATGGTGAGTTTTTAAGGGTTACACACTTAAGAGGGAGTTTTAAGAATTTGAAGGGGTGGGGCTCGTGTTGGCCCCACCTCACAATTATCCTAACAAGAGAAGTTAGGATTTAGTGGGTCCCACCCCAACACTCCCACGTGGAAGTTAAACCACATAGAAGAGAGAAATAAAGTTGTGAAAAAACATTATTGCACATATCACTTAAACCTCTTAGTAAAGAAATAAAATAAAATTGTAAAACAATTATTTTTATTCCTCCCATTTTTAACAACTCCTCCCGAGTAAACGCACCATCAGAAAAGGTGCTACTAAGCAATTATCGGTGCTGCGGTTTCATCGGTGCCCTCATATTTCAATTCCGAGCACCACTTCAAAAGTTAGGAAACCTCTCTCATTCGTTCACTGAACGTAACCGAGCTAAACTTCAGAAATTGATTTCGGCCACAACGGGCCTCGGAATCAGGCGCCGTCAGAAACTGCATTCTTGTAAAATCTCAAACAATATTTAGAACAAATTTCCATTGAATTATACGGGACATTACATGAAATGATTAAATACGATAATTATAATATTTCTATGAATATAGACTAAATATAACTATTAACTATATTTTCCCAAATAATATACCAATATAATTTTAATCTTCTAAACAGAACATTTACAAAAGCATCCAACATTAAAACTTTTATGTTAGACACTAAATAAATAAAATTTCAAATTAATATAATATTAATAAGTTTAAGAAATTTATGATTATTGTATTTATTAATGATTTTAATGATTTATTATAATTTTATTACTATATATTGTAGATATATGAATGAAATGATTCAGGACAATGTGTAATTAATAATCCACTAAAACCTTCTTTTAAATGTTTTAAACTATTATTCCTCCATTTATATATTTTAATATAATAATCAATGATGTTCTTATTTATAAATAAATTATTATTTATTTCATATTCAATTTTTTTTATTTTTTATTTTTGAAAAATGATTCATAATGGATTTATTATCATTTTTAATATGGGTCGTTATTTGAACATTTTACAAAATTTAAAATGAGTATCCTATTAGTGAATATGGTATGTTATGATTTTTTTCTTTTAATTTCCATTATAATAATTTATTTTTATAACAAAAGACTACATTTATATTAATATTTTATTATATTTCCCACTTATTTTTTGAAAATTCCTTTTTTAACTAATTCTAATTAAAAAACATTTACTTATAAACTGGTATTTAAAGATGATGTGAGAGAATCATATTTATCTTTAATTATTTAGGTTGAAATTATTCATTACATCAAATAAATAAAGAAGATATAACAGATGTATACTCATTTAAAATTAAATGGGATTTAGTTATTTTTTAAATGAGATAAAAATTACTTACAATTGGATTTGGAATATGATTATCCTAAATACTTATCATATGATTTTTTTATGTCATCATTCAATTCATTTTTTTCATTGTGTAATGTGTTTTTGTGATGTTTTTATGGCGAATGGTTTTTTAAAATTCATTTTCTTGTGAATCATATTTTATTTAATAATTGTTTCTAACTAGTTTATAATTATATGTTTGATAAATTAATAAATTATTACATTTTTACATGTTTTATTTATGAGATTATTATTTTATGTTGCAAGAGGAAAACAATATTTTATGGATTCATGGGTTTCACTACATTAACATGATTCCATTGTATTTATATCAATTTCTATGATTTTATTCTCATTAAATTCTTACAAATGATTTCATAGGATCAATGGTTGGGTCGAAAAAATATTATTGTAGGACATTATATTTTAGAAACTACTTATAAAATATAAAACCCTTAATAGAATGATTTAAATTTTACAATTTATATCAAAAAATGATGGGAATAATGTTTTACTTTTCTGTATATATCATAATATTATTCCTTTTTATCAAAAAAGATTAACCAATAAATATATCAAATATTTAATAAATTAAGTCCATTTTTAAAATTTAATTAATTATTGGTTGAATAAATTTTATGGAATTAAACCCAATATAGTATATTATGTATTAAATAAACGGAAATATATATAACTACTATAGAATATGAACAAAATTATAATTGAACATCAATCCTCTATTTTTAGAATAATAATTTCATTTTATATGAATATATATACCATATAAAGTCATATCATTTATATAGAATATAATAACAAATGTATATAATAAATTTTCATGCTATCTTGACTTATCCCCTTACACAAAATTTTATATATGAACATATATATATTTATTGACATAAAAAATACAATAAAAAATTAATCAAAAAATTAAGGATAAAAAGGATAGATATTTATATCCCTTTGTTCTCCAATATTGAACCATTATTCAAAAAAAAATTCAATAAAAAGTGACAAATATGAAATGCTATATTTATTTTGTAAAAATTAGATTAATAACCATAAAAATCAATTATTATTATTCTAAAAATGAAGTGGGTTAATTGATTAAATAATTGACTTTATTTAATCCATTTCTAATTGTTATGGATTACTTTATTTACTGAGATAATATATATTAATATCATCCCACACAAGACTAACCTTTTTGTTCCTATGGTAAAAATTAAATAAAATATTCTCTCTAAATTCATATTCCCATGGTGTAATACCATTGAAAACCCTCCAATGATCATCAATGAAATCTAGAAGAACACAATTACTCCACCATCTCATAGTAAATGTATGGTGAAAACATTAATGATAATGTCTGTAATAGAAAAATAAATGGATAAAAAACACTCATATTGGATAAATTATATATATAATATTATTTTTATTTAAAATTTAATGTATTATGGTACAATATCCCAAATAATTTCATTATTATCAATGAATGATTTTTATACAAAAATAATATTTGGATTCATTTATCATTATAAAATAAAACATATAATCCCTAATGTAAAATAATATTAATAAAACCCATTATACCATATCTATGATATACATATACTAAAATATGAACATAATATCCAATAATTATTAAATTATTTAATTTTATAACAACCACATAAATGAACATAAATATATAAGAATAAATATATAAAACCAAGTTTGGTATAAACATATATATTTTTTCTGCATACTAACCTACACCTCTAACAATAAAATTGTAATTTATTATTGAATTTAGGACTATAAAAGATTATCTATAGAACTATTGTCATATTAGTTAGAAATTAAAAAATCTAGATATATAACATATCAAACCACCTTGGTACATCTTAATTCACTTGTTTATATAGATTAAATTTATCACACCTTTTCATGGAACAAATATTACACTACTAGACATTTTCCACGAAAAAATGTTAATATTCAAATACACATGCATAAAAAATATAGCAATAAATTCATATCAATTAATTTGTTAGTGACAAAAATAAATCAATTTTTACTCTATTTTATCACACAATACTATATATTGTCCCATATTCACATATATAATAGTTTGATAGTTTTCTTCATAGACATGACATTGTTCAATCACCACAAAAAAAATACATTATAATTATTACACACCACCCAATTATTTATATCAAAAATAAATATATATACATTATTTATACATTGAAATATTAATACGAGCTTGTCATTATATACCTTGCATCCAATTCCTAAAAACAATATCTGTCACACCAAATCAAATAAAAATGTACAGTATACTGATGTATAAATCAGAAACATTCAATTTCATATAATATAGACCACATATATCATGTAAAAATATATTATATGAATAAATTTTATAGGTAATTAAAATCCATCCAAATTGTTTCCTTTAAAACAATTTCCATTGGTTTGAATATATTTTGATAATACAATATCTTATAATTAATTACCCATAATATCTAATTCAGAAACAATCCCCTAGAACCGCCCTTTTAATTTCCACAACTAAAATTATAAAATTTGACCATCTCTAATTCAATAATTCCCCATCATTAATATCATTTAAAATAATTTTTATACCGATTATATCATCAAAATAATATATTTAATTATTATGAAATCATGAAACCCTTATAAAACATATTATGGAACACAAACCATGATGTAAATTGTGTATTGATATTCATATTTTGTTTAAATTTTTGTTTTTCAATAAAATTATCATTATATGAAGAGAAACTTCAATGCATCCCCATGTTCTACATGTAATATTACATATTAGAGAAAATAACATTAAATTAATTAACAAAATAATTACATCAAAGTTATATCGGGATCACAAAAATCTATAATCAATTCTAATATATCATAACTAAAAGTTTTCTCCTGATAAGTCAAATAGATTACAAATATGTTCACTAAAAACCCCACAAAATGGATTTGTTATTGATATTATATAATATAACGATTCATAACACCCATTAATGTATCATTGATCATAGGAACAACTATAAACTAAAAAATTAATTAAATCAATTAAATATCATTAATTATTTTTTTGACCTAATTCCATTAAATATAATTTCATAGATGAGAGAAATAGAGTGAATTATAATCCCATTGGGTTTTTAGTCCTTAAATGCGATGTGAAAATTAATATAAAGCATTTTTTTTATTTTTCATAGGTTCTAATTGAAGAGAAGTCTCTAACACTAACCCAATCTAAAATAATTGATTTTATTTTCTAATCATTACTTTCATGTAAACCCCTCTATCAAAATATAACATTTAATATTTTTATATATTTATTTAAATGTTCTTAAATAAACCATTAGATAAAATATACATTGTACAAAAATCTAATAATAAATCATTCATAGAAAAAAAATTCACATAAAATATATTTTAACTAGAATATAATTTTCATTCCAAGTGTTGTAATATTTTTTTAACATAAATAACCATAAACTAATTTTATTCGAATAATTAACTGCGACCATTCCAATTTGTACATAAATAACAACATACTTGTGGGAATCATATTAATATAAATTTGGATTCATATGAATTAGTGGAACATCTACAAACACATTAAGAGTTAATTTTTTTGTCCATATCCCATGATTACTGACTCATAATAATTGAAAAAAAATTATCTATAAATAAATCATTTCCCATAAATATATAATTAATTATATATAATGATTAATCATGAAAATTCTACATATAATTTGATAAATTATACTTTTCACATCTTATATAACATATAAATATAAAAAATTGTTTTTTAATACATTAATGGTTTATTTATCATTTTTATTTATTGTATTGGTTTTAACTGAATTAATTTAACCGTTATATAGAATTCATATAGTTATGATCCTTATTATCAAATTTTAGAAGATATTTTACTGTTATAATTGGATGAAATCAAACATGTCAGAATTATTTAGTGATATTTATACCACCATGGATGTAAATATTGCAAGATACCTTACACCAAATACAAACTAACATGTAATTTTTTATACATATATTTTTGTGAACTAATTATATAAATTAATCATATCTCAAAATAACCCATAATGGATTTCCAAGATGGTAACTTCCCAACTCGAACACTTGATGCCAGCTTATTTTAGGATTGGTTCTAGTTAAGAGTTCAATTTAGAAATATGTCACTCATGAGAGGTATTATTATTTGTTTTATGAACAAAAAACAAAAGTCCAATGTCATATTCTATTCCAAATGGTAATATAATACATAATATACAATAATTCAACAATAATATATTTTATTCAAAATAATAAAGATAATGTAATGGAATTTATATTCTACCATGTAGAGGCCCATAAAAACATTCTGATAGACTAACCAAACCCTATATAGAGGTAGATATGATGTTTAACTCCACCTACAATCCAATGTTAGTCTGTCTCACAATACTATTCCAGATAAAGGTCTTACTATGGAACCATAAAAATTCCTTTCATCTACATAAGACACCACATGTATAGAAGAGACGATCCATATGTAGGTATAATAATTCCCAGTAGGACATGCATAAATCAACAATCATTATAATTAGTTTCATAGTTGGGTCTCTAAAAGTAAATTCAACATAACATGTGATATAGAAATAAGAAAAAAACCCATATGTATGCATAACAAAAACAAAGACTCAAATAGGCCCCTACTATAATTTCTGATACAATATTATTCCTGATGATTCATTGTAATATTTTTTTTGGATAACACACTAAACGTTCCTTAGTATCAGAAATCATGATCATCCAAGAGATTATACTCACCAGGCTGCCTCAATAGTCTGTTGCATGTATATCTTGAAATATCGATTTATAGAAAGGGGATCAAAACAAGGACTATTAATGGATAATAGAAACTAGATATGAATTTTCAAATTAATGATATGATCATATTATAATGTATATTTTTCAAGAAAATTATAAAAAACCAACATATGATATTTTATATGATAGATGATTCTGTTATAGTCCTCATGAAAGGATTTGTTGACACTCTAACAAAATCCACCCCACATTGGTTTGATAATCATATAATGGGGATGTTATTCCACCCTATATAATTTTTGGGATAGAAAAATGGATCAAAATAAATCAATTATTATTTTAAAATTATGTAATATATGAAATCGGATTTTCCTTACATGGTTTTCATTGGGGATACACGATGTTTCTTTCCATCATATGGACATCCATTGCCTCGCAATGTCAATGAGCTTATAATCCACTTAATATATAAAATTTAATTTTTGGAATACATTTCTTATATATTTTATCAGTAAATTGGTGTAATAAAAGATTATTCTTTTGGATATCTATATTTTCCCATGTACTGTAGGAAAATTTCCACGTACGTGGTCATGTTCAGGTGCTCTGTTGTGCCTCGCTACACTATCCATTCCCATATGTCAATTTGTTTACCTTAACATGAAATTTTGATTACACAGAAATCCACACCTCATTGTGTATCATGGATTTGGACACAAGTCTCAATTTGGGTGATATTGTTATTTACAGATAAAGCCTATAACAAAGAAAGGGGGACAACATGGTCTGTGTTTTCATAACAACATCATATAGTGAAAAACATTAAATATATATATATATATATATATATATATATTTTAATGCCATTAATCATCATGTTTTATATATGTCCATATAATCCATAAAATATTCCCAGTATCCATCATCTTTATAAATCAATGTTTGATGTTGTTAAAATAACCATATTTTCCTTGAAAATATGAATATGAATTAATCATCAATGAGCTATAATGCATTTCTCACTAATAACAACGAGGGTTCCTTAATAACACACCAATCATACTTCTTATTATATTACATTTATTCTTCAAAAATAATTTTCATATAAACAAGGAATCAATATCCCAAGGTATAAATTCATTTTAGAGAAGAGTAGTTATAAAGTTACATAATATTAGGTATTTGTTAAAATATCATCAATGGAATTTATGTTTATGAATGAAGGAAGAAAAAAAAAAGAAAACAGGTCTTCAATGATTGATCATTGATTGGAATTCCATCTATTGTTTTAAATAAAATGTAATATATTAATGAAAAATATATCAGTGAAATAATTCCCAAAAATAACTGGAAAATAAAAAAGAGAAAATATGTCAGGACAGATAAAAGAATATAATTATTCTAGGATTTGATTAAAATTCTTCACATGAAAATTGAATGTATTATAAAAATTATAATTCTAATTTCGCACTTCATGTTATGAACATATATTCTATCAAATGAAATCGTATTGTTTTCATTGGAGCGATCTTCAACATCCATTTTTAAAATATAATAACTTGAAAATAAATCATGATCCTTGAAACATTTTCATTTCCTTTCATCTTCACAGAATACACTTAGATCAATCCAAAGGTTACATAACATTCCCTGGGGGTTTTTAATTCCCGATAATATTAAGAGATATTATTATTTAAATTTATAAAAAATATATATATATATATATATATAAATTTAATTAATTATTTTTTCCTGTTTCTAATCATAAAAAAATAATTCATTGTCAAAATTGGTTAGGTCTCATGTAACAAAAATACTATTTTCCGAATTCAATGAGGGTCTCGATTAATTTTATCAAATGACCAATTTGATTATAATTCCATTTTTTATGAAATTCATTATAATGATGATTTCATATATATATATATATATATAATATTTCTTATATTATCCTTAAGCCCAACATGGCCTCAATATTTCATGTCGTCTCAATTCCAGGCATGATGAAAAATACCATTTGATATATAATTGTTTTAGTAGGATAAAATAAGGATGTCACTCTATCCCCAGAATAGAGAATTTAGTCAAATTTCTTTAATGGAATACTAAAAATGATGAGGGAATAAAGCTCACATTATTCTCTATTAGACTTAGGTTTTCTTTTATATATTCTCACACTATTACTGGACACACACAATGAGAATTACTCACCCATGGAGGAAATTATTCTATAGATCTATAATTTATAATAGGTACACAATAATGTTAACTATATCATGGATTTATAGCTCTCCCTAATTGATATCAAATGATGGATCTAGTGTGTACCTCATTAGCAATGACACACATATATCCAATGTAATTGTTCTCACTTTATTTTCATATTAAAGTGTTAATATTCGTCTCCATTCTTATGAAGTAACGGAATTTACATAATGGAAAATGAATAAAATTTTACCACTAATTGAAATATCAATAATCCACATTGACATCAGACCATCTAGAACACAAGTTCTCCTTCATCAAACTCTATCATCCTCTTCCATTTATCTGATAAGGGTTATAATGGAGCTGAGAAGTAATCATTTTCTCTGAGAACATATTATTATTCATTCTCATTATATTCACGGACTCTAGGCAGATGAGTGTTGACTCACCATGATTAGTCCACATGTTTTGTTACCTTATCAGTCTCCCATATGAGGGAAGTAATATTTCTATTCCAATGAATTAATTTTGATGATATTTTTGTATAAATATTTGACCAAGGGTAGGTGATCATTCCAGTAATAGGATACTAAAAACATGAATGAATAAAAAGTGACGTCCTTGACCTGAAAGGCCCACATAGTGGGACCAATAGCCTATGAGACAATTGAACTACTCAAATTTAATTGAGTATAAATGGTCCCGCAAAATTTTATCAACAATTTCTTTATTATGTGAGAATTATAGTGTGACATTCTCATAATTAGAACACTCTAAACAGATAAATTTCCATCTAGTAAATGAATCACATTCACTCAATTGTAACATTACCTTGCATAGATTAAAATTACACATCCATGTTTAGTTGCTGAATTATAAACCAAATAGAATAATTTTTTCTAAGAGATAATAGATTCCTCATTATGAAATTAATAGATATACCATCCCATATTTAATCATTTACAATAATGGTGTGAGCTAAATCCATTGAACATGGTTCTTGAAATTAACCTACTGATATTTGAGCAATAGAAAAATAAAATCTGTGATAGAATTATTCATTTTTGGACATAATAATTCATTTTCAATTTTCTGGAATCTCTTCAACACACAAAGATGTACCTAAATGTGGAATGCATGAAACAATATATGAAAAATTTCCAATAATGTAACTAGAACAATCAATTATACTCTATAAAGGATGGCATGCTCCCTATATTCATAAAAATCCTCAAGTGAAATTTTAGAGGATATATGAATATGAAAGTATCATAGGTGGAATATTTGTACAAATCTTACCTAATGAATATTATGATTTTTTTAGTTTATAACATTAAATATAGGTAATTTCCCCCATAATTGTCCAAAAAATACAATTATAATGAGGATGTCGTTCCAAATTAGATGTGTACCAACACCTAAAAAGGTACCTATTTTGAGAATCATCCATATTGTCACCCATAATATGAGTGTAGTATTTCTCAATGATGTAATCATATATGAACAATATATATCACCAATTCCTCATGTTTTGATCCTTATTTCGAAAGATATAAATGATACTTTTATGGTTTTAGTAGATTATAAATCAGTAACAAATGAGATAGTGTCACAAAATCATATATTTTAAGAGTATCGCTACCAAATGAAGATCACAATTCACATGGTCAATGTGAATTTGTCTGAAATACCATGACCAATTGGGAATCACATCATGAACCTAAATAAAAAAAACCATAGTCATTATAGTGCATTTTTCTAAATATACTCGAGTCATCGATAATTAATTTTCTATAGTATGCAGATATTCTATTAAAGATCCACACAACAATCTCACTCGTGGTAGTCTCCCTTACTAACACTGCCTCAGCCCTAACAGGGTCTACCATTTCCTCATATGATGATATAGAATACCTCAAAATGATTTCCTCCAAAATACATAAATTACAATATGTGAAATTTAATAAATTATTTTTTATTCTTATGTGTGGAAAATAATCATCAAGTGTCACATGTTCTCCCCCTTGAACAAAATGTATAATAGAACATTATCAGTGAAAGCTACCACAATGATATACTGGGTCTGATAAATCCAATCCATTTCAAGTAATAAAATTATTGTATAATATCATTATGTTCTAAATAATCGATCCAAAATTCCATATAATTTATATATATTATAGTATGTTTCATTTCCATGAAAAATTATATCCCAATTCTGGGTTGGAAAGCATTGTATGTCTTGTAAATGGATTTTATAATTCACCACAACCAATGTTTGAAGATAAAAGGCAATAAAATCTAGTGATCCAAGGATAATACTAGACAACTAATGATAAATCTTTTCTATTATCCACTATATGAGATTTTAATATATTTTTTTAGTTTTCCTTCTCATCAATAAATTAAAAGCTATTAATGCCACTGCGGATTATTGTTATACTCCACCAGAAATAATTAATATGCATATAAACTATTGATATAGATTCCACACCTCAGATGATATTATAATAAATCATAAATTTTTAAATACACCATATATTGTTCTCTCTACATCTAGAGATTGGTAAAAATGTTATAATTACTTTGTAATTTTTTTATCCCATGGGATCAAAGTCTCCATTAGTAATTTCTGACCGAAGGCCTCCACGTGAAAAACCAATAACAAACTAAAAATTTGAAATGAAAAAAGAAGCTCAAAACATCATATATCATTATTAATGAAAATATATGAATGACTTGGATTGTACTTATAGGAATAATTGGATACTCTAGGAAATTTGTATATACTACATTTATTAGTCCTTGTCCCTTACCACCATCTCCCACATCCAGGAACAGACATCTAACGAGTCATGGTTGAAACATGAAAAATCATATTCCACCTCCAAGTATTTTCTTTATTCTATATTTATTATTACTACCGTACAAAACATCATAATTTATCCATTTTCAATATATTGGAATCCAATCAAAAATATCATTACAAAAATTATGACAGGTTAGATAATAAAACACGTGGTGTATTCATTGATCGTCATAGAAAAAATAACATTTGTTGTGTATATATAAACCATTTTATAATCCTTATTATTCATACCCTCTATCATGTGAGTGTTTAGTATTTCACTTTTCATTCCAAACCAATTTTTATATAGTCATCCACAACCTACTGTGGTTTCTAAATTTAAATACACTCTACATTACCAACTAGAGATGTCTTCCCACCAAGAATTCTATCCAACATGGAGGCTATCTCAATCCCTGCAGCATTTGCAGGAATGGTTATATGGATCAATATAACCCTATAATCTATGATGTTTCCTATTTAGAATGTGTATTCCATAAAAAATATCTAATAAAAATTATACAGAGTATATTGATTGGATAATTAACATTCAAATAAATAAAATGGTCAATGTACCTAGAAAAAGTTATATAAAAACTTTTATGAGAACCAATCCAAACATGATTCATCAATATGTGGAAAACATATTTATTTACAACATCTATATAGTCCTCATCAGGATGGGGATCTCACTAATACCAAAACATTAAAGCTATAAAACATTAAAAATCGGGGTGTGCGCTCTGTCTATGCCCATACATGACTACTATTTATTGAACATGATTTTACCCAATGGGAAGTATAAAATATGAAAACCACCATGATGTTACACTCCTATTCATATCCTGGTACATAGGCCCAGACAGAAGGTATTATACCCTCACTATCAAACTGGGGAATGATTACTGGCTCTGTTAATTGTGGTATCATGAAATAATGTCAAGATGTGAAAAAGTATAATAGAATTTACTAGGAAACAACTCAATATAATGCTCTAAACCATATATTATTATTATATGATTCATGTACCTATGATTTTGTTAATACCAAATTTCCACATATACCGAGTCAACAATGGTGTTTTAGAGCCATAGGGAATTGATATGTCATATTGAGGACAAAAATTAGATTCTTTGTCCCCAGATCCATAATATAAAAACTTTAAAATCATTAAAATTAATCCAAACCTAAAAATCAAATCATGAAATTCTTTGAAATATGATTTATTTTGAACACCTTTGAAAAAAAGTCATAACGTAACCCATTTTTTCCTTTACAGCATAAAAAAAATACTTTTTTGACAACTCAATAGCTCCAATATGATTTTTTTGAATAGTGATCCATGCTATGTTGGTATTTCACACACATTAAAGGCATAAAAATGGATAAAATTAATATAAAAATATATAAAACCTCCCTAAAAATAATATATTTATGAATACATATATTAAAATATAATTCATTCATAATTTATGTCTGACATCAGAAAATGTTCAAGTACCTGCCGTCATAAAAGAACAAATATCATTCCAAAAAAACCATAAAATTTATCTTCATAGAAACTCAATCTAACACCATGTTCAATTTCTCATACATCAATAATAATTCTAGATCAATAGGATCTATCATCTCTAGGTCCACATTAGACATAGAAAAGTTGTTAGAAATCTACATAGGATGTGACATGTGAAGGAATATCCTATAAAGGGGTCAGTATTACCAAATTAAGAAAAACTAAAAATGTTAAAACCTAATAATCATGTGAGTAGTCAGGTCATATCATGGAATTTCAAATGTATATGAAATAATGAAATATGATTAAAAAATTACAGTATCGTCAATATATAATTCAAGTCATAATGTGGACTCAAATGTAATAACATTCCATTGATTCATCGTTTAGACTCTTGATAACCCTCATCATGGATAATCCACTCCACAATCATTCAAACCACTAATGTATCCATTCAACATTTCATGATCCCCATACATGTCAAATAATTATTTACTGGATCTCCAAAACATTTGGATATATAGAAATATGATCACATCCATGGACATTAAGGGAACCAAAAACCAAACATTTAATAACTCACACAGTAGGGGAATATACACACTTATCAGATGGTCGCGATGGTTCTTAATACCCCATATATAAAAATGATAGATTGTGAGATATAAATAAATTCTTCATGTAGGTATTCCGTACAAAATACTTTGAAACAAACACAAAGAGGGGTTAAAAATCCTATGATATGTACATAATTCTGCAATTTAAACTCTGATGAATGTACCTAGAGAATACAAAAAATTGATAGTAGTTAAAAATGGTGACCCCAAAGGAATCATCCTATAATGTATAAAATATATGAGATGCACTATGTGGGGTATATGTTTTTTCATTCCTTCGCATGTTCATTGGGTTATTCTCCGTCTAACAGACATGAAAGCCTTTATATAAAAGAATTATTCATCCATGAATACTTGGGGTATAGTGGTTTATCGGTATAATGTATTCTAATAAATCAGGCCTATGAAAAAATTCACATACCCATTTACATTAATCTAGGGTCATATTAGTGTTCCAGGTCATTCCCATGTACGTTTTCTATGTCTATGTACCAGACCACGATATTGATTTTATTTCCTTGAGGTTAAAAATGAGATTCAAGAATTGGTACAAACAATATATTAATTTTTTCACATGAAATTTTATATTAATATCTATATGTATACCATAAAAACATAGCAGAGAAATAAATGACATAATTTATTAGGAGTACACATAGTATAGTCTTGAATTTTCAAGGATTTTTTGATTTTCTAATTCATTTATCTACCACGATGCTACCACATCTAGATACACTATATGAATCATATAACATCCCATATCATAGTCCAAACATTCTTAATTCACTAGTGTTAGATATATTGTGGTCATAATTTAGATTTATAAGTTGCCTCATCACCTCATATAACATGATTCACTATACTGCAATAAGGGATATCCAATCCAACACCCAATCTTACACTGATCTACAATAGATACTATTTTACGTCAATTTATCGATCAATAGTGAACATGGATCACATAAATCGATAATTTTAGATGATTAATACAAATTCATTAGTAATGTAAAAGTTTTTTTGTCAAACAAACATCCAATTAAATAATATTGTTGAACTTGTGATGAATGGGGGAAGAAAAGAACAAATCAAAAAAGTGGAGTGAGCCTTGGAAAATTTTTAGTATGTATACTATAAAATTACATTATAATAATTTGATTAATCAATAATAAAAATATATAATCATTTCTCACATAAAACATTAAAATAACATGAATCCATAAGGCATGATTTCCATGATATTTAATCTAATATTTTAGTCCATTTCCATTATTTTTATGATTTAAAAATGGAAAATACACCATGGAAAAAACTCCTTAAAATTGATATATAAAATAATAATTATGATTTAATCTTGGATGCTTTTGGTTTAAATATTCTTATTTTTTATCAAATATGATCCACGTGAAATTTATCATGATCTAGAATCCCCTTAAAATTGAAAATCTCCCCATTAATGGATCCTCTCGCAATTCATAGGTTATTTGGCCAACCCGTGAAAAATTATACAAACATAAATTCGTGGGTGCAGATTTCAGTCACTATTTTTAATAGTTAGAAAATAAATTCCCTAGATTTTATTTTTATTTTTATGACTATTCATAAAAAAACATCAAAAGACAATAATGGTTATGCCATGCCAAGGGTAAAACCTATGTTTTATTATCAATAGTATTGTAATATTTTAAGTCCAACACTACATTTTGTATTTATACAATTTTATTGATAAAATTTAGATTTGTGAATTATTATATTTTATATTTTATTTATATCAACAATGTAAGTAAATTGATATTAAAATAACACATCTTCTCAAAACCTGTTTTGAATATATTTATCAATATGATACAATTTAATTTCAGGAAATTATTGGATGTTACAAATAATGATTTAAATTCAAAAATATGATACATAATCTATTAAATATAAGCCTCTGATGTTATATATAACATGTCTTATTTTAATTCGTTTTTTAATTACCTACATCTTCATGAGTTATGAATTTCATAAGAAACCTGAAATTTCCATTTTTTTAAAGGCTAGACAGGATAATTTTTAAAAAAATAAAAAAAAATTATATTACATATGTAAGTAATATTTTATTAGATTTTAAAGGAATCATGGTAGATAAATCAAGGGTAGATAAAATAATGTAGGAAGTGAATGTAGTATGGAATATTGTAGTTCCCCCCAAACTATCCATTGGGGAATGTCGAATCCCTCATAACCTATATAATTAACCTATTAGTTGGATATGCCACATCTAGTGGATAGTGAGAAAATAAATACCTATACTAACCAATTATACTCACCATCTTTCTAGGTGTCACTAACTGAATAACTTATGGGGCATGATGTCCCATTTTTATGTTACTATTGATCATATTAGCTGCTGAGGACCCCTTTGTTGTATCTCAATGTATCAAATTTTGTGGCTCTATATGAACATTTAATAATATACTCATCTATAATATACCCATGTTTTTATGGACCTAAAGAATATTAAATGGTGACTATGTGTTAGGTCATCTCTTATTGTTATATTATGGATTATTTTTTTTGTTATAGGTTATCATTATGTGATTTTCCAAGGATAATCTTATAATTTTGTGATGTCTATATGATAATGTTCTATATAAATACATCATGAATCAAAAATCCATTGATCATATTATACAATGATTGATCATTAGAATGATATTTATTAGATAATTTATTTTAATTTTATTTTATATTAATATAGTTTTTTAGAACTCTGGAAATTTAAATTATTATGACTAGTGGATGTCTCATAATGTAGAGTTGATTCCATTTATGACAGTTTTATTGGTTGAAAATACAATGGTAACGTAATCATTAATTATTTTATTTTATATGTTAGATTATACATCATAAAATTGAATTAATAAGGAGAATATTCCATCCTAAACATTGCAGTAAACATAGAGTTGTGGACCATAATTGGAAAAAGATGAAGTTATTGTCTAATGTGCAGTTCATTTTCTTCAATGAGTTCAAATTTATTTATTTAAATTTATAATTTTCATTTTTCCCTGAAATGGGTACGTATCATATTTTTAATTCATGGGCATGTTAGGGACAATGTTTTGATGGATGGTCATGGTTCTTGTAAATCGGTGACATCCAATAACACCTCCGTGATGTATAATTCTATCTTAGTGTTGAATTTTGTATGAATAAATATTATCATCTATAAAATAAATATAATTATTGAATAATAATTTTTTATCATGTGTAAAAACTTGTTGAAACTAATGGTGGTGATTGGAATTTGATGTCTCAAAAAGACATGCTATGTCTTTCAGGTTCTATATTTGACTTCATTTGAGGTAGGTCTTCTATTGAAACATACACAATGATTTTATGAACCCTTTATTTTCAGGTCGAATTCTGTTATACAATTCATGAGAACAAGTAGTAGCATAATATTTAATGGAATAATAATTTTTAAAATAATTATATTTCATTAAAATAATGTGTTATTTAAAAATATTATATAATTGAACTATGATATTTTATTAAAAGATATTTGATTAATGAAATAATTATTATTTATTATTTCAATTATTGGGTATGAATATGAATAAATTTATTTACTCACGTATGATATAAATTTATTTAAAAATATTATAAAAATATTTTAATGGAAATGAAATATTTTCCCATGAAAATATATTTTTTTGGAAAAACGGGTTTTTAACAAAAAAATTTAAATTATTTTAACTTCTGAATGATTTAAAATAAAATATAATAATATATTTTCAATTAAAAAATTTATCATTGATGAAATAATTTCTTATTCATGTGAGAAGAATATATATATATATATATACTTATATGCTTATGACGATATTATAAATAATATATTTAAACATGTTTAGTGTTAGGTTTTATTTTTTATTTGAAATTTCTAGAATTTATTTGTTTAAAATATCATCATTTAAACTAGAAAAATGTAATTTTTTCTTAGAGTAATTTTGTATTTTATTTTATAAAATTTTTAATATATTTATTTTTAGTTATTATACTTTGTTTTAATTAAATAATTTTTTTTATTCATGTATTATAAAATCATAAATCTAGTTTAATAATAGTTTTAAAAGTATAATTACATCAATATTATTATTCAAAAAGCATTTAGGTTATTGTATTAAATTTTTTACTCATTTATGAAAGAATCCATTTTATGGATTTGAAAATATTAGTGTTTTTAAACTAATTCATCTATGTGATTGCAGGTTTAATTTAAAAATATAAACATAGAACACTATTAATTTAATTTGAAATAATTTTTTAATTTCTATACCATATATTATCACCTATAAACCTATTTATTTTTTTTTCATTAGACATGTTCAGTTATGTTTTATATTATCATTAATCAATATTAGCTGAGTCTTGGTTGGAGACATAGAGTCTTTGTAAGGGTAAAATGCCCTAAATTTGAAAATTGATTATTTATTTTTATTAATGAAGTATGGTTTGAAACATTAAAATTTAGTTATATAGTTTATTCCATTTTATAGATGTATATGGTGGTTCTTTGTGTTTCTATGTACATGAAATTTTTAAATCTAATTATTGAGTATTAATATGATATATTCACGTTACATGACATGTTACTGACACCAGACACATGTCATAATGTTTTTAGGGACTAAATCTGTGAAAACACATTTAAACAATTCGTGTCCTATAAATTTTAAAAATTGTTGAATTCTTCCGTGAGGTGATGGGTTTTTCATTGTATCCCATTAAAAATAAATATATGATGAGTCAATGGATGATTCACAATTTATTTATCCTGAGCTGTGATTTTATTTTTGTTTTGGAGAGGATTATTTTTTCAAAAAATAATTGTATTTCTATCTCTGATCTCCTAAGAAACTCATTATAATTAGGAGGTAAATTCAACTCCTCCTGAAATAATTGTTTGACAATAGATCACTAAAAGATCACCATATTTTTTTATTCCTCTAATTGCATCATTCATACTTCAAATATGCGTTTTATCTAGATATACAAAATAGAAATAGATTTGATCATATTTTCTTTGAGCTGGATTCTTATCACGATCCTCTAAACATCTATATTTTTTTGTGATTATTGATGGAAACATAAATAAATTTCCGGTTAAATATAGGGGGTCGAAACTATTAACCCGAAGGTTTGATAATTTTTTTACAATAGGAAATATTATTATTTCACCAACGTATCATTCACTATAATTATAATATTAATTATTTAATGATAAATAATTTAATTTTATACTAGTTGGATTCATCTTTTCAGGAAGATTAGATTATGGATACCCATAGGGTGAGATAACTATTTATCTAAATTGAATAGGAAATTCATTAAAGGGTTTCTAAAATTACATGATATTTTATTTGAGGTACCAATATTAATTCACATTTGTATTATCTTATGGGATATATATATGGTTGTTTAATTTTTTTAAAAAATATATTTTTAATAAATTTCAAATGATAATTTTGATACTTGTCAACTGAGTATTTAGATATAATATTGTGATATCATTGATGGTATGCCTTGTTGACACATTATTTATTTCATATATATGGTGTTATTCAATAACTTATTCTATAATTATTTTATTCTGAATTGTTCCTTGATTCATAAAAAACAAATAAATATTGGGCTATGACCTGTCTCATGCAAAAAAAATTATCTAGTGGTTTATTCCTAATTAAAAATTCATAAAATCATATATATCAATTTAAGCCTTGATATTTTTTTTAATTCTTATATAGTTTCCACGTAACAATTTTTATTTTAACATGGATATTTCATTATGGTTGGAATAGTTTTGTAAAAGGTTTAGAGAAATTCTATAATGAAACTGATGTAGGTTACTTGTATATATGATTGTGGTTGGTATGTTTGTGCCATATGAATAGATATATTCTATTATTGCGTTTATGTAGGTTGATTTTTATACTATTTTAATTAACCTGATAATAAACCCTTTTATTAAATTATTCCATAAACATATTTTCATATTGGTTTTTCTATAGACATGGTAGTGTCAGCCTATAGAGTTTTACTCACACACAACTAATTCCATATTTGGGCTCTTGATACAGTTATATGGTTTGCAGTTTGGAAAATTGATTGAAGACTTAATTTTCTTTTCTGTTTTTAGTTATAAGTGATTGTTCCTAGATTTGTGAACAACATGGGGTTTGGGACTATGGAAATATACTCATTTATTGATGAATGTTGGATTTTTTATTATTTATATTATTACATTTTATTAACTTTTTTCCAACCAGAATATTTTTCATTTTATTATTTATTCTAATTATTTAATTTTCCTTATTTATTAGTTTTTCCTAATATATTTTATTTACTCAACTAAATTTTCACCCTGACTATGTTTTTTATTTTCAATTTCATTGATATTTTTACTATGTAACATGTTGGAGAGTCTTCCCAATATAACCATCTCACCCACAGTGTGAGTCGGTATTCCATGGAATTGTAATCGGTAGACTTGACATATTTTAACCATATTTTAATCCCACATTATATAGTATTGGGTCCAATAATGTTTCAGGTTAAATATTTTAATTTATTATTATTAATATAAGTTAATATGATAATATAAATTCTCAACCACAATGATTAGTGAAAATATTAAAATTTTAATATGGTTGTTACAATAAATATTTAATAGTAGGGGTAAATAAAAAAATATAATGGTTAAAATGACATTAAAACATATCTATTTTATAATGGACATATATATTTTGACAATAAATAAAAATAATATTTGTATTTTCCCATATTAGTACCATATTTCAATGATTTATTCTATACATTAGTGGAATAATTCAAAAATTAAAATTGTGCCACTAACCTCAATTTTAAAATAGTAAAAAATTATCAATCCTAGTAAAATTTAAATGGTGATTTGGTTTATAAAAATTATAATAAAATGCATTAATTACTTCACTCTCCATGAAAATGGATCCTTTATTTTATCATATATCCAACATTGGAATGCATTATTTATAAAACTAAAGGGGATGTCTAAATAATAGTTAAAGATTAAAAGGATTTTTTTAATTTCTTCTACTAACACATTAACGTAATAATATAATAAGATGATACAAAATAACATATATCATATATATAATTTTATGTTTTTATTTTAATTAAATACCTTATATCCCTCTCTAGTTATATTAAACTCAAAAAGAAAGAGTTGATCATGTTTAAGGCATACTAATACAACATAAACCAATGTAATTCAATTTTGAACACAACATTCCATATTGTGATTTTTATTTTCAATTTAATTATATATATTATAATGAAAAATTCAAATTATATAACTACAATTTATCATCTGACATTGTAAAACTCAATCCAAGGAAATATGGTAACATTTCTCATCAGTATGTGTAGAAAAACACCACAATGAAGTGATGTGATTAGTTCTTCATTTGCATTTTACATATATGGTAATAATAATAAAATTTATTAATATATATTTTTTATATGAAACTATAATATTTCATTAATGATAAATTTTTATTTACCATTATTTTTTTTCCTTAGTTGAAAAATAAAAACCACATTAATGAAAATGTATGTTCTACCACCTCCATAAATTATAAAATTCATTTTTTAATATCAATAATTATTAAAACAAAATATGAAAATATATAAAATTAATATATATTAAATTAATAATAATATTATTATTATGTATAAAATGGAACTATATAAAATTTAAAAAGACTGAACATACACAAAAAAATTAACATAAAAATTGAATATCTGACCACCAGGATAGTTGAGTTTAATTAATTTTTTTAATAAAATGATGAAAAAAGTATATAAGTGAATGATATATTTTTTATATATGTGATAATTGATCTAAAATAATTTTTTAAAATATATTAATATATTATATCTTTGGGTATAACACATATGAATGATGTTGGACATGATTTAATGTATTTCCATCACAATTTTAATTTATTATACCCCATATTCGCCACTTGTTACTTCTATTTGGATTTTATAAATTCCATGAAAGTGTATGAGGCTTAATATAAAAATATATATATATATATTTACATATTACTATATTTTTATTTTATTTAATTGTTTTTATTATTATATAATTACAATTATCGTATGGGTTTAATGGTGCAATCATAATGTTTACCAACATAATTTTTGATTAGGCATCCATTTTGGAAATTTTATCTCATAAACCATTTGAATTTCATTAATTTGATTCTCCGATGTTTATTTCATGAACTTATATTATTTTCATTTCATTTTTTTTTTATTTTTTACTTAAGTGGTCAAAATTACTATTTTATTGACAACTGATATTATCTATCTCAGTCAAGAATACATTCACATAGGGGTACCTTTTTTAAAAAACTTTTTGGATATTGTTTAAAATACTAACTAGTCATAATTAATTTATTTTAAACTAATTTATTACATTTCTCATAATTTATAAAAAAAATTATTCTTTTTATTTTTTGAATGAGGAACTATTGTCATTTATTGAAAATGTGAAAGGAACCATTATTTTAACAAATTCATAATCAAATGACATTAACATAATTATGATTGGTCAACCAATTTATGCATCCATCAAAAGATTGCACAATTATTATTTTTTACTAAAATATTACTGAATATTTTATTAACAAACGATATTAAATTTTAATTTATAATTTCCTAATGGAAAATTACAATATATATTTAAAATTAAATTTACATTTATATTGATATACATTAATGATTACCAGTCTTTAATTGTAATATGATTAAATTATTAATTAAAAATTAATTCTCATAATGGATTATTATTTTCAATGATAAAATAATCAAACTCATTTATTTTACATGGGTTATAAAATGATGAATTTATGATATGATCATAAAACATATTTTCGCAGGGTTTTTTCCTAATGATTTTTTATGTAACCAAATTTTTTAACTAGTAATTTTAGGATTAGTGCTTTATTATATTATGTAAAACACATTACTGATTAAAATTATGTGATTTGTTAATGCATAATTTTATTCCCCTCCGATGTAATAGGTAATGATCGACAACTGATAAGATAAATAGGATTGGAATGGGAGGGATGATAGTTCATTATGTTATTACATTCACCAAAATATTAATTGGAGGGAATCCCCACTAATATTATGGTTTTTGGTGTGGAAAAATTCCACAATGTTTCTCATTCTAATGATCAATGTGATAAGGAAATAATAATTGTGAAAAGAAGAAGTTAAAATATATGATAAATCATCTTATATCTTTTATATGTGATATTATTATAAACAAATTGCAGAAAATATTTTTCAAATGATTGGAATTTAACACTGTTTAATAAATTAATGGTCATAAAAGATGATATTCCCTATGAAACATTAAATATAATGTATAGACATAATGACTATATAGTTATTCCATTTTAGATTTCAAATTCCACTTTTATTATGACGTATTTAATGAACTGAGTCAATAATGATTAACCTTTTTAGATTGTGGATTCCATTATAGTTGATATAAATATATGATAAATGATTAATAAAGAGAATGAACATCAATTCAGAATTCTAATAAAGTCTCAATGGAATTATATATAACAGGAGACATTTACAATTTGTAATTTTTCGAAACAAATTATTGATTTTTTATCATTTAATCCCAACTTATGGTAAATATGTGGACCAATTATAGAATCATGCTATTTAACATAGGATCTATTTTTTTTTAACTAAAATCAATATTATTGTTTCATTGGATGTTTATTTTATTTTGAATGTGGAGAACTTCTCATGGATGTGTAATAAATTCAACATTTAAACCTTAAAGGGACCCTTTTATCTTAGGGGAAATAAATGTGGAGAAAATATTAATAACCAAAAAACAAGGTTAATTATTTCACATGATATCAAGTTAACCTACAGTGGATATGATTTTATTATCTATAGTTATTAATCATTTATGTGAATTGATGTTATTATGATGGGTAATGAAATTGTTATATCTTAATATACTTGCAAATTCAATGTTCTTGAGATAAGTTTACCAACTCCTAAGTTGGTATAGTTGTAGTATTTTTTGTTAACAATATTGAGTTAACATCATAATGAAACAAGTTTTATTTTTATAATAATCATAATATAATATAGTACACATTAAAAAAAAATAAAAAGTTCAATATAATCCATTTAATATGTTCGGAACTGGTCAATGATTAATAATTCCTAATACATTACCACCATTTAAAAGTCATCAAGGTTGTAAATCACAATGTAAAAATTATCCCAATAGAATAACAATGATTTTAATAAAAAAGGGTACAATATATATGAATTTTAAAAGAAATATATAATAAATTAATGATGTGTGTATAGAAATATATTTTCTTAAACGAATATTTTAATTATATTTCCATGTGTGAAATAAATAGGTTTAGTGGTAAAATTTGGTAGTACATAATAATGTGAAAACATTCCTTGAGAATAGCCTTTAATATGATGCAATGATATGGTTTATGAACTACATTTTTGTTCCACCCATTGTAGATTTTAGTGAATTATTTCATGGGGAACATGGTTCAACATTCACTATTCAGCATTGAAGTACTAATATATATATATATATATATATGAATACATACCTGCAAAATTATTTCTGATTTGACATCATGTTGATAGATATTGTTAATATTGTATATCAGTTCATGGTACAAAATAATGATAATTCAGAGAGAATGATATATAAATTGATGTATCATATTTTAGGCAAACTAGAATTGTTTTGGTAGAACATCACTTGAGAATTTTTTTAGATTCCTCCAAAACCCTATTATATAAATTGAAATTATTTGGTTGTATATCATTATACATTGTCCACACAATAAAATTAAATTATTGAGGTAAAACCACTATATTATATTTCAATTATTAAAAAATTATTTAAGGTAAATTTTAAATATTAATATATTAAATTATAATTAATGGTATCTGAGGTTTACTTAGATTTTTTTGAAAAGTATTTTATATTCTATCGATTCAAAGATGATTTTTAGACAAACATATTATCTTTATAATGATTGACCTTCTAAAAAAAACTCTTTATCTGCTGATGCTATATATGAGATCTTTTTATGGATTTATAAGGTGGTTGGTATCAAAAATATCGTATTGTCATGTTTTTAAATTAATAGTTGAATTCACTCAAGAATTTTGTTGGCTCATTTTGACTCCCCTTATAGAAACAAGTGTATAAATCTATCATTATCTGATGATGTTTGAGTTATAAATAAAGTTTCTCCTAAGATAGATGAGTATGTTGAAAAGTTAGACATAACAATTTCATAGTACATCTAGGTAGCTCAAATTGAAGACAAATATCATTGGAAAGATATTGAATTTGAATATAGTAAGATATTTTTATATGAATTTCAACATGGATGTTATATGTGATATTTATTAATTAGATAATATTTTTCCCTTCACACATTTTACATTTTACATATTGTTTATTGAGTTAGGATATAGGCCCATACCATCAAACCTCCACCAAATATCTTTGAAGTCTATGATGTGTTCTATATATCACATTTAAGGAACCATACAATTGAAATTTATCATATTCATAGTTCACATGTCACACTAATAGTAGAATTTCACTCTGATGTAGTGAAACCATTGTTTATTATGTATCACGTAGAACATTTCCTTCAAAACATGACAACTCATCTCTTTAATTATGGGTTGTGATTCCACCATTTTAAGAACATTATATTGGAATATGAGAAAATGATAAGGTTGATATATCAGCTTTTAAATTTATTAGATAAATGGAAATAAAATTTGATTTTTATTTTTATAGAGGATTATAGGTGACTTCAAATTATTTTGTGGATATGTTCTTTTCAAATATATTTATTTTCTTAAACAGATTTAGTAACACGAATTAATAAAATAATACAAATAAATGTATGCAATTTAAGTTATATTTTATAGTGTTATAGATAATTACATAAATTTGGATTATTGGAAATGAACAAAACTATCTAAATTATGGATAACATTTTTTTTACAAATTTATAACACAATATAATTATGAATAAAAATAAAAATAATTGAAATATAAATTATATATTTTCAAAAAACATTTTTTCCCAATTAATGTTACTTTACAATAATAAATTAATCTATAAAATATATTTGAATGATATTATTGACGGTTTTAAATTATATATTCATTGGAATGATTCTTCATTAAAAAAATATTTTAACTTGGCTTTAGGTAGGAATAAATTTTTTTTTTCTTGAAAATTAGTTTTTTATAAATGTGTTCTAATTAGTATTTCTACTCTAATAAAAATGTCATTTGAATTTTATTTATTTATAATAATAATTGATCTTATTTTTTAATAAAACATGTCAATGTTACCATAGAAGTATTTGTAACATCCCGGATCAGGATTACACTTTAAGGTTCCCCATGCTCGATTGGCCACATGTACTCATACACATTTCCTCCAATGACGGAGGATTCCAAATATAATCTAGGGACTCATATTGATAGAAGGGAAATTATACATTCATTTAAAGTATGTAAAATACAATAAATAAAATCAATTCAATAGTTGAAGTAGTAATTCAATAATTGAAGTAAACATCGGAACACTGATAGATAAAATAATCAGTTGTCATATAATATAAATGATGATTCTCCATGTCACATGTCCTAGGAAAATATCCAAAATACGATACACTAAATTAATATGAAATACAAATACCAAAAGTAAAAAAGGAACAAAAGAGTCTTAGAATCATCTCAATACTCAGCTTTTTCACATTCTTTGATTCTCATAACACCCAATTAATAAATGTTGATGGGTTATTAACCTTATCGACACCTGCAACTATAAGGCCCCAGCCTTAAACCTTACTCAATATTGAGTTATTACAAGATTAAACATAGAGGATCTTTTCAGGTTTAGAATTTTAGAGAATTATATCATAAAAATTGCATTACATTCCACATTTAAACAAAGTGGATACATAAAAGATAGTATTCATTTTTCCAATCAATGGAAACAAATTTAAAATAAAACATGGATTCTATCTTGACACTTCCTTGACACTATCATCATATCATGTACCATTCCCTTGACTTGTGAAAAACATTTCAAAAACATGGGATGAGAATAAAAAGCTGAGTAAGTGTTATAAAAATATGGAAAGGAAACACGAGTTCATATATACATAAGAATGACATCATACTTTACCCATAAAACATAAGCACTTTAACATTCCTCATTAAATCATGAATAGATCATAGATATCATAAGACATATAGGTAACTTGATGCATTCATAACATTCTTACGTAGGGAGTAACCCTCATGGTTACGTTTGGAATACCCATCACGGTATATTCCCTAAATCTCTTCAGAGAAACCCTAAAGTTTATCTCTTTTGTGTTACCCAATGCATTGGAGAGCTATATCGGGCTCACCCACCATTAGTATATCACGGAACCACCCTCCTTCATAACAATGCCCAATAACCATAACATAATCGTATCTAATAAAACATGAATAAAGGAAACATAACATTTCCACTTTTTAATCACAAGATATAAATAAAAAAAATTGATATACAAACTTTATGAAAACCATATTCAATACCAAAATAAAAGAAACCAAAAAAATGGTATTTATTTTTCAATCAAAAAAGGTTATGTCATGTAGAGGAAGCCGAAACTCAAATAATGGTCACGGCGGCAGAGATGTCGTTGTCGCCGCATACGTATGACAAAAAAAATAATTCCCTTTTGTTGTTTAGTAAACGCTTCGTATAAAAAGATTCCTTTTGAATAATTGTAAAAGTCAAAGGGGTTTATACACCGTAGAAAAGAATGTTGTATATAAACAAAATATGCCTCAATGAAAGGAGATTGAGACGGATTCCCTTACCTCGTGTCCGACATGACTTAATCGTTCTTTAACCACCTGAATAATAAACTTGGGTTAATTTATACGTTCTTGAGAACCTTTTTCAAGTTCATTATTCCTTTTATATCACTTATTACCATGTCATGTACACTATGTAATTATTTAATTTAATAATGGTCGTTTTGTCGATCATTGCTACTTGAGTCAAAAATGAACTCTTTATAATTAAAAGTTGTTCATGTGGTAAAATATATATTATATCCAGAATTATATTCATTATGTAGATTTCATATATATCATATATATCTAGTATATACATGCATTTATAATATTACATAACATTTAGAGGTAAGAAATGAAATGCACCGTTCATGGAGACGGTAAGCCGTACATATGCATGAACACTACATCCATTTCTATTTCTAATTTAATGGAATTAAAACATAATTATAAATTATATTATTATAATTATATTATGGTATCATATATAATATCATTAAATCTATCCATTATACGTACCACATATGGTTTTAACCAATCAAATCACTTTGAGGGGGCTGTAGTCCGCACTTCCTAAACTGAAATTATCATGTTTACCCACAATGGAAACCAGAAAGGTATGCCACAAATGAAAAATAAAGAATCATAAGGAAAAAATAAACATATTATATATCATATATAAATATAGTGAAATCGTAATGGCCTCCTTTTAAGGTGTGAAAAGAATATTGAACAATCGTCGTTTCGTGAGGCAGAAATTCACCATCCACAGAAACCGTATGTTCCTTAACCATTAGATGTAGGTGTTTGTAAGTGTAGCTCTAATACATCTTATAAAAACATCATAGTATATTGAATATACTGGAGTTGTTACAAAATAGATGAATTAAAATAGTTTAGGGGGTTGGATAAGAAAAATAATACAAAAGAACACAAGTAAAGACATTACCATAAAATCGGGTAACTCTTTTTGATTTGAGCTCAAAGGCATCATTGGGAAGACTTCTTCCCAAATTGTGGCATAAGGGAGTAATAAAGGGATGTGTAGAGACAAAACGAGAAGAGGTTGGCTGAGCTAAAGGCTTTAGAGGTGTGGGTATGGTGGTAGGGGTGGGGGCCTTTTATAAGAGGGGAGGAGGGGCACTCTTGTAACGTTATAAAACGTAACTTTATTACAAATTTATTTGCGGATTTTAAAGGTCCCAAAATTATATATTTCTAGGATAAGGTGATAAGGGTTTGAAATATACTTAACAAATAGGTTTATTACATGTGTAGTTGTTATATTTTACATTATCATTTCATTTTATTTAAATCGTTAAATAATGAGGTAATCGCTGCATCATCATGACGTCATAGATAATTTAATTTTTTTAATATCTAAAAATTATAAAAAAATAATATGATTTAGGAAAAATTTTTAGATTTAAAATGTATATTTATAGTCTAATAGAATATTTATTTAGACAGAATTGAAATTTTTTTCTCAGGTGATACATTCTTTGTTATATTTAACTTTCATTAAAAATAAAAAGATAAAAAGTCATTATCACACAAAATTGATTACATGGGGTCCCCAAGTTTTGAACAAGGCATACCATGGTCATACATGACACAACCTGAAGTATTAGGACACATTTTGGGGTAATTTAATATTATTATTATATTACTTTATTATCCTTAACTACCTGATTACTAATTATTCAAGATAATTAAAGATAATTACCGTCGTTACAATTCATAATGTCCAAAAACAAAAGAGTCATGATTAGATAATTTGGACCTTCTAATTCCAAATATGTAATCCATTTTACCAAATTAAAAACACAGAAATTACAATAATTAATTTTGAAATAATTCTCATTGTCTAAACAAATAGGAGGTTTTTTTGAAACAATATCTATGAAAAGTTTGGCATTAGTTTATGCCCAATTACAAAGTGAAATTAATCCAAATGACTACCATTGGATTAAATGGTTAAAATATATATAAATTACACTTTAATACAAATTAAAAAGTTAATCGACCCATATAATTATATTAGATGAAAAAACAGTTTTGATGTAAAATGCAGTATTTTTCACTATTCATTAAAAAATTAACATTGTCTGAAAAATACCAAAAATTTATCCAATTTAAATTTCAATGTAACAATAATAAATAATAGGTTTATTTTGAAAAATATAGCTTATAAAATTTTCAAAATATTGATTTAAAAACAGTTTTCCATCAAAAGGCAGTAAAACCATCTTTTAAAAATATTAGTGTATTCCATGCTTAAGATTGGATTTCTTCTCATTTTAAGCATCTAAAACAATATCTAATTCATAAATATACATAGATAAAAATATCTATTATTCATTACTTACTTGGGATGTTACATCCTTCCCCCCTTTAGAAAATTTCCTCCCCACAATTTATTTACTTATCGAATAAGTGGGGGAATTTATCCCTCATTGCATTTTCAGATTATCATGTTGCCTCTTCACTCATGTGGTTCTTCCACAAAACCTTTACTTGATGAATTTTATTCCGTAACAAATTCTCCCTGTGGTCAAGAATATGGATTGGTTGTTCTTCATATGAGAGATTCTCTTTCAACTGAACTACCTCTAGGCTTAAAACATGAGATTGATCTGGCATATACTTTCTCAACATCAAAATAAAAAAAACATTGTGTACCTAAGATAAACTCGGAGGTAAATCCAATAGGTTAGTAACTGGTCCAACTCTCTCTAGAATTTCATATGGTCTCATGAAAATTGGACCCATCTTTCCTTTATTACCAAATCGCTTCATGCTTTTCCATGGTGAAACTTTGAAAAAAACATGATCACCTACCTTGAAAGATAGATCCTTCCTCCGGTTATCCGCATAACTCTTCTGCCTGCTATGATCTATTCTAATGTGTTTCTGAATCAAATGATCATTTTCTGCCATCTCTTCTAACAATTATGGTCCCATCAGATTTCTTTCACCCACTTCATACCAAAAATCTTGAGTTCGACACCACTTCCTATATAATGCCTCAAACAGTGCCATCTATATACTTGAATGAAACCTGTTATTATATGAAAATTCAACCAAAGAAATATGATGGTCCCAACATCCCTAATAATCCATTGAACAATCACGTAGCATATCTTACAATGTCTGAATTGTTCGTTCTGAATGCCCATCCGATTGAGGATGAAAAGTTGTACTAAAATTTAATTCAGTAGCCAACGACTTCTGATGTAATTTAGAAAAGTTATATGTAATCCTAAGATCACGATAAGATACAATAGAAAGGGGAACTCCATGTAACCAGAATATCTCTTTAAGATACAAACGAGAAAGTTTATCTATGGAAAAAGTATCCCGTATAGCATGGAAATAAGCAGATTTAGTCAAGCGATCTACAATAACCCAGATTTCATTATTACCTCGAGGTGTCTAAGGAAGTCCCACAATGAAGTCCATGTATATATTTTCCTATTTCCATTCTGGCATTGGTAAAGGCTAAATCATCCGTTTCGGTAACATCCACTCTTATTTAACCTGTTGACATGTCAAACACTTCACAGTAAAATCATCAATATCCCTTTTCATTCTATCCCACCAGTAATACTCTCGAAGATCTCTATACATCTTAGTACTGCCTGGAAGAACTGAAAATGGAGAACTATGAGCTTCACATAACAACTCTATCTTCAACTGTGGATCACAAGGCACACACAATCTCTTCCCAAATCTCAAAACAGAATCATTATCAATGTTGAATTCAGGAAACATACCATTCTGAACTAGCACTACCTTTTTCTGCAACTTTCTGTCTTGCTTCTGTGCTTGCTTGATTCTATATGATAAAGTATTTTTAACTGATACCTGAAACAAAACATAAGGAAATCTTGCACCAACAACTTTTATTACAATGTTCATAAAATAATTAACCAAAGGATCACGTTCCAAATGCAACATTGTTAATGTAGCATTACTTTTTCGACTCAAAGCATCTAAAACTTTATTTTCTTTTCCCGTATGGTAATGAATTGTATAATCATAATCCTTGATTAAATCTAGCCATCTCCTCTGTCTCATGTTGAATTCTTTCTAAGTGAATATATACCTCAAAATTTTTTTATCGGTATATATTTCACACTTTACTCCATACAAATTATTCCTCTAAAATTTTAAAGCGAAAACAAAAGCAGATAATTCCAAATCATGTGTAGAATAATTTACCTCATGAGTTTTCAACTGACGTGAAGAATTTGCAATTACATTATCATTCTGCATAAGGACACATCATGTACCTTCAAAGAAGCATCACTATAAATTACAAACTCACCATTCCTGGAAGGTAGTGCCAAAACTAGAGCATTCACCAATCTTATTTTCAGTTCCTAAAAACAATCATCACATTCTTTTGTCCAGATAAACTTAACACCCTTCTGAGTTAGCTTTGTCCTTGGAATAGATAACCATGAAAAATTTCTAAAAAACCTTCAGTAATAGACTTCCAAACCATGGATGCTACGAAACACAGTTGCATTTGTGGTTCTTGGCCATTCATCAACAACCTTTGCTTTTGCAGGATCATCATTTATCCCATCATTATAAACAATGTGACCAAGGAAAGAAATTTGTTGCAACCAAAACTCACACTTTCTGAATTTACCATACAATTTATTTTCTTTTATGGATTTCCAAATAACCCTTAAATGTGTTTCATGCTCCTCTTTACTTTTAGAAAACACTAAAATATCATCAATAAACACAACCCTGATTTATCACCTGAGTCAATTGAACCATCACATCATCAAACCGTTTAGTTCAGATTCTGACCATCTCAGGATACTATTTTGAAAGGTCATTTCCCTCTATATGCCTTCCCAGAAAATCTGTTCTGTTTCCTCTACGAAAATCCATTCTTAACACAAAAATATCTTAGGATAAGCAACATGGTAATATTAAAATTCTATATCATTTCAATTTGATCATAAAAAAAATATTTTTGGATAATCATTTAATAGAATTCTAACTCCTAAAGTTATCTAAATCGACCATTGATACCAACTATAAGGCCCCAGCCTTAAACCTTACATAATCTTGATTTATTAAAAGATTACACATTGAGGATCTTTTCAGGTTTAGAGTTTTAGATAATTAGATCAAAAAAATTTCATTACATTCTACATTTAGAAAAAGAGGTTACATAAAAGATAGTATTCATTTTTCCCATCAACGGAAACATATATAAAATAGAACATGGATTCGTTCTTGACACATCCTTGACACTATCATCATATCATGTACCATTCCCTTGACCTATGAAAAACATTTCAAAAACATTAGATGAGCATAAAAAGCTCAGTAAGGGTTACAAAAATATGGAAAGGAAACATGAGTTCATATATACATAATAATGAAATCATACATTACCCATAACATAAGCACTTTAACATACCTCATCAAATCATGAATAAATCATAGAAATCATAATACAGAATGGTAACTTGAGGCATTCATAACATTTTTACGTAGGGAGTAACCCTCTTGGTTACGTTTAGATTACCCATCACAATATATTCCCTAAATCTCTTCAGATAATCCTTATCTTTAAACTCCTTCACATTACCCAATGCATTGGAGAGCTATATCGATCTCACCCGCCCTTAGTTTATCACTGAACCACCCATATTCATAACAATTCCCAAGAACCATAACAAAATCATATCACATAAAACATGCATACAGGAAACATAACATTTCCACTTTTCAATCACAAGATATCAATACAAAACACTGATATAAAAACATTATGAAAACCATTTTCAATACCAAAATAAAAGAAAACTAAAACAAGGTATTTATTTTTAATTCAAAAACGGTAATGGCTTGTAGAGGGAGTTGATACTCAAATAACGGTCATGGCGGTGGAGAAGTCGTTGTCACCGCAGACGTACGCCAAAAAAACATTCCCTTTTGTCGTTTAGTAAATGCTTCGTATAAAAATATTCCTTTTGAATAATCGTAAAATTCAAAGGGGTTTATACAACATATAAATGAAAGTTTTTTATAAAAAAATATGCCTCGATGAAAGGAGATTGAGATGGATTCCCTTACCTCGTGTATGACTTGACTCGATCGTTCTTTATCCTCCAGAATAATAAACATGAGTTAATTTATACATGCTTGAGAACCTTTTTCAAGTTCATTATTCCTTTTATATCACTTATTACCATGTCATGAACACTATGTAATTATTTAAGTTAATAATGGTCGTTTTTTCGATCATCGCAACTTGAGTAAAAAATAATCTCTTTATAATTACAAGTTTTTCTTGTGGTAAAATATATATTACATCCAGAATTATATTCATTATGTAGATATCATATATATCATATATATTAATTATATACATGAATTTATAATATTACATATCATTTAGAGGTAAGAAATGAAATGCACCGTTCATGGAGACGGTAAGCCGTACGTATACATGAACGCTGCTTCCATTTATATTTCTTATTTAATGGAATTAATACATAATGATACATAATAGTATTATAATTCCAGTATGGTATCATATATAATATCATTAAATCTATCCTTTATACTTACCACATATGGTATTAATGAATCAAATCACATTGAGGGGGCGGTAGTCCGCACATCCTAAAATGAAATTATCGTGTTTACCCACAATGGAAACAATAATGGTTTTCCACAAATGAAAAATAAAGAAGCCCAAGGAAAAAATAAACATATTATATATCATATATAAATATAGTGACATCTTAATGGACACCTTTGAAGGTGTTAAAATAATATTGAACAATCATCGTTTCGTGAGGTAGAAATTCACCATCCACAGAAACAGTATATTATTTAACCATTAGATGTAGGTGTGTGTAAGTGTAGATGTAATCCTTTTATAAAAATATCCTCATATATCTAAGATACTGTAGTTGTTAAAAAGAAATGAATAAAATGAGTTTAGGGGGATAGAGAAGCAAAATAAAACAAAAGAACAGAAGTGAAGACATTACCTTAAATTCGGGTAACTTTTTTTGATTTGAGCTCAAAGGCATCCTTGGGAAGACTTCTGCCAAAAGTAAGGATTCTAGGAGTAATAGAGGGATGTGTAGAGACAAAAGGGGCAAGGTTTGGCCGAGAAAAAATCTTGAGAGGTGTGGGTAAGGTGGTAGAGGTGGGGGCCTTTTATAAGAGGAGAGGAGGGGCACTATTTGAAAGTTTTAAAATGTAACATTATTACAAATTTCTTTTCAGATTTTAAAGGTCCAAAATTATATATTTCGAGGATAAGTTTATAAGGGTTCAAAATATACTTATCCAATAGGTTTTTTAAATTTTTACGTCTTAGATTTTACATTATCTTTTCATTTTATTCAAATATTTAAATAATGAGGTAATCACTACATCATCATGATGTCCTAAATAATTTAATTTATTTAATGTCTAAAAATTATAAAAAGAATACTATGATGTAGGAAATATTTTTAGAATTCCAATGATTATTTATAGTCCAATAGAATATTTATGTAGACCAAACTAAAAATGTTTTACTCAGGTGATACATTCTTTGTTATATTTAACTTTCATTAAAAATAAAAAGATAAAAAAGTCATTATAACACAAAAGTGATTCCATGGGGTACCCAAGTTTGGAAAAATGCATCCCATGGTCGGCCATGACACAAGAAGTAGTATTAGGACACATTTTGGGGTCATTTTTTATTATTATGATATTATTTTATTATCCTTAACTACCCGATTACTAATTAATCAAGATAATTAAAGATAATTACCGTCGTTACTATTCATACTGTCCAAAAACAAAAAAGTCTTTATTACATAATTTGGACCTTCTGATTACACATATGTAATCCATTTTACCAATTTACAAACACAGAAATTGCAATAATTAATTTTAAAATAATTCTCGTTGTCAAAACAAATAGCGGGTTTTTTTGAAATAGTATCTATGAAAAGTTTGGTATTAATTTATTCCCAATTACAAAGTGAAATTAATCCTAATGACCACCATTGGATTAAATGGTAAAAATAAATTCAAATTACACTTTAATAAAAATTAAAAATATATTTTATTTATATAATTAAATTAGATGAAACAACAGTTTTTATGTAAAATGCAGTATTTTTCACTATTAATTAAAAAATGAACATTGTCAGAAAAATACCAAAAATTTATCCAATGAAAATTTCAGTGTCCCAATCATATAGAATATATTTATTTTTAAAAATAGAGCTTATATAATTGTCAAAAGTTTTATTTAAAAAAGTTTTCCATCAAAAGGTAGTAAAACAATCATTTAAAAATATTAGTGTATTCCATGCTTAAGATTGGATTTAATCTCATTTTAAGCCTATAAAACACTATCTAATTCATAAATAGACATAGATAAAAATATCTATTATTAATTACTTACTTGGGATGTTACAACAACAATGTAATTAGTTGGACCTACATGCAAGAACCATGAATGATGTAAGAGTAAATCCTAGTGGGAAGACGCCCAAGATCATGTCCAGTGTGTTAGTGAATATATATAAGAGAAAATGTAAAATAATGAAATCCGTAGACTAGAAAGTACTCAAAAGTAATCATTAATACCAACACTGGTATTCATTTACATTCCATTCATGTTTATAAAATAATTAAATTACCTTGATTTCAATAAGTCTCTGGATTCATCCTATATTCATAAACACCAATTTAAAAGAAATCAGAACACATAAATAACATGAATAAAAAAACATGTATGTGATGACCGAATAAAAGCTTGTACTTTCTCTTCACAGACACGTTATATTCTATTAATTTAAATATTAATTTTATAACAAGAGCATGTCTATGACATTACTGTGTTAGAATTCATGTATCATTCCTTTTTCAATTCAGTCTACAAACACAATCCCATCTCAATGGACCTCTCCAGAATCTCAGTATAACTATAGGTGAAAACCTACTCACATCTTCCCAGCCCATCTCAACGAAACTCTCGAGTATTCCAATACCACTCTAAATTTTATATATGTCATTGTCAAAAAAATCCTTTACTAGTGGTCATAAATGGAAACCCTATGTATCACTCATGACATATAATCAAAGGTAATATTGAGAATCCATGACATCCCATAATGACCCATGTTTAACATAGTAATATAAGTAAGGCCTCAATGAGCTCGACTGGTACACTTGTGCCTTGCTCAATACATGAACATTAAATTACTCATGTATGTAGCTTTAATTTCTTATGAAATACATTTAGATTAAAAAATTACAAGGTTTAATATTAGACCTATTATGTAATCTAAACCACTACATGGTCTTAGAAAAAAAATCACATGGGATGTTTCACAATTAGAGTATAACTGTCACATCATGCTTAATTAAGCTTTAGCATAGTTATGGGTCAAGGGTAAAGTCATCTATCACATACCCTATGAAAATTTAATACATTTTAACAACATATGAAACATCATTATTATTCATAATCATTTTCAATCAACCAAAAATTCAAAACAGGTCACACCTAATCGGCATCTTAGGCCAGACATCCATAATAAATCATCATAGGGAATCACAACTATGGGGATTCACAAATTCATGTAAAAACCCAAAATTGGTCTTTGATTCAAAAAACCAATTACCCAAGAAGAAATTAAAAATAATAATTGTTAATTATTAGTCTAGGAGACAACCCAAAAATTGATGTTCTCCAATCCGACACATATAATGTAACAGCCCGAGATTTTATGAAAAATATTTTTTTTATTTCACTAATGTCTTGTGTTGTACGCTACATCAAAAGGAGCTTGCACAACACACATCCTTGACTTGACTTGCATTACACGCAATCGCGACCTTCCTCGATAGCGTGTGTAGTACGCAATACCGAGTTTCACTAAACAACGATATGCTATAAAAATATTATTAAAACTAGCCGTTATGAATAGTAATAACCACTTTTTGAAATCCTGTAAATCTTATTTTTCAAAATGAACTTTATTTTTGGATTCGGAGTATCGAATTTAGCCTAAGGTGAAATTTTGGTACTTTTCGGATAACTTTCATATTCTGATGAATAGTGAAAATTACTAAATTATAATTAAAAACAACTTTTTTAATCGAAATAATTAATAGTGATAAATTATTAATTTGAGTGGTTTTAAAGTATATTTAGAATATATTTTTACAATTTAATACAATGTTGGTCATTGGTTGTAATTTCACATTTAAACCAGACATAATCAAGTGGCAATCTTTTGATAGATATTGTTTCTTAAAAACACGCTATTTGTTTTAACAGCGGGATTTAATTATAAAATTAATTAATGCAACTTTTATGTTATGAATTTGGTAAAATAGACTTCATTTTTGAATTCGGAATATGAAATATAGCTTGGGATGAAATTTTGGCATTGTTCTAAAAAACATCAATTTTTGATGAATAGTGAAACTACTAAGTGGTAGGTTAAAAACTGAATTTTTGCATTAAATTTAATTTTACCGCTTCTGTGAATGGAATTTCAAAAATCCGAGAGACACGGTTAATATCAAGGACTAAAATGTGGTTCAATGAGATGAAAATAATTTTTTGGTGAATAGTAACTTTTTACTTTTTTTTACCACGGTTAATAGTAAATAGGGTAACTAAGGGTAAATATGATATTAATATTACCCTAAAACATGTCCTAATTCTATTGGACAAGTGTAATTCGACCAAAAACAAACTTAGGAATAAAATATGACCATTTAGGCCCACTTGGATTAGATTAGGACATTTATTATTAATTTATTTAAAGAAGGGTTAAAATAGTTAAAATCAAAGTTTAATAAGTAAATCATTTTTAATATGGGGTTATACATAAGATAAATTCGATTGTAAATATTAATTAGAAAGCTAAAAAGATTTCCTACATTATGGTATTTTATTTGTAATTTTTAGACATCAAATAATTTAATTTATTTTTGACACAACGATGATGCAGTAATTATATTATTAATGAAATATTGACATAATTGATGTTATAAACACCAAAATAAATGTAATTTGAGACTTTTTATGAATTCCACTAATTTTCTAGGTTACTATGATATATTAATGTTGATTTAATCAACTTGGTTCGAACATTTAATTCTGTTATGACTTTCACAAAAATCATATATCAAATAGTGTCAAAATTGACACAAAATAGTTTTTAAATCAAATATTATATTATTAATTGTTATTGTATTCCTAAAAATAAAAGGTTCGGCCAAATGACTTAGATAAGGATATATATATTAATAATAAACAATTTGGGGTTCGTTTGGCATGTTATAGTAAGTGTATTAACCATATAGTGTAAGAAAACAAAAAGACACGGTAAAAGTTAAATTATTTAACTTATAGTTAAATCTAATTGATAAGGTTAAAATAATACCCTAAACTTGTCTAAATCCTATTGGTTGATAGGATTTCGACCCATCCCCACTTTATCTTCGAAATAAGACCCTTTGGAACCATTATAAACCGATTTTGACTTTAATATAAAATAATATTTTGAGATATTCCTAAGGTGCCCCTCTCCTCCCCTATAAAAGGACACCTCCTCCCCCTCCTCCTCACACCAATTTGAGCACTCAAGCTCGGCCAACCCCTGCCAAAATCTCTTCTCCACTTCCCTAGAAACATCCTATAGGTTCTGGTCTTACTCAATGACCAATTTTAGTTCCCTAAGAGGAGGTATCAAAGAGGAACTTCAAAGAAGAGGTAATTACCGTTACCAATTCTTTCATCTTTATTTCTCCTTCCACTTCTTCTTCTTAGGTTGTTTCATTATGAAGTAATAACATCAGTATCACTCATATACTGATATGTTATTATAAGTATGAAACAACCCTATTTCACCATCTATCCATCCTACGGAAAAAGAAATCACCGCGCGTGCGTACGTACGGAATATTGTCTCCACGCCGTGGTGTAATCTATTTTCCACCACCACCTTACATGGATGGGTATAATGGTGTAAAGAATAACAATACATAGTTATTAAAACATCATATTGATTCTGATATATTGTATAATCCACTCCAATTCAATTCAATATTTATAGAAATGATATCATCGCTCGTGCGTACGTACGGACTAGAGTCTCCACGACGCGATGAGATTCATTCTCCATGTTAACCATTTAGGAAGGATTATAATGTATATATAAGAAATAATAATGAAATATATGACATTATAAAGCTACTGGATTTATGTATATATATACATATGTATGTCATCTACTTACTTCCATTTCAAGACAATAAGGAAAGGAAAACAACGTTCATGCGTACGTACGGACTACCGTCTCCATGAACGGTGTTTTTCATTTTACTTATCTACCTATTATATATATATATATATACTGAATATATATGATATATAAATCATATTTTATATTCTGTAAGTGAGTAAATCATGATATAAGTAATAATGATGTCAAGAACAACAAGTCAAAACACCTACGATAAATGAAACGATTTTACCCAAAACGCTTCTTTAACATGGAATTTACAAAAGAACGGGTAATATAATGTCATAAGTGAACCATATATGATATCATAACAATGAATATGATTCTGTAATAAGTCAATAACATGATTTAAATCATTATACAGGAGGTTCGGACACTTACAAAGCAAGTCGGACCTAAGGTAAGGAAAATATCACAATCTCATTTTTATCCGAGATTGTTTATTCGTAAGTATTTACTGGGGTGTATTTTATCATCCACATCCATGTTTCATCAATATGTAATATTATTTCCATCCACCTACAATTGTTTAAATCCAATTTTACCCTTTGGTGAGTTTTTAGTAAAAGATATGAAAGGAATCTTTTGTCGTTTTTCGTACGAGGTACTTTTTGACTTTTCCGACAAAAGTACGAAGAATGTTTTTTTTAACTTATACGGCACGAACGGATTTATACTGTTTTATAAAGCCTTATTTTCATGAAGCTTCCTCTAAAAGATTTCATGACTATTTTCAATAAAATCTCTTTCTTTTAAAATTGCATGATGTTTTGTGAAAAGAAATTGATTTTGAAGAAGAAAGGATATTTTCCTCAAGAATTCAATTCAAGTGTTTTATCAAAATTATTTTCCATATAAGATAATAAAGGGTTCTGTTTGTATCCATATTTTTACATTGATTTGACTATGTTGTGATTAAATTATGTTTATGAATTCCTTTATCTTATATTAATGGTTTTATGATGTCATGTTGTTTAAGAATCCCATTTTTATTACATGGGTTATGCAATGATGTATGATTTATGATTTTGTGGAACACATAAGAAAGGATTCATTAAGAGATGGGTGGGACCTATATCTCCCTCCAATGCATTGGGTAAAGATTTCATATCTCATGAGATAGACATGGCTGGAATGGTAGGTTATACCGGTTCAGTGAAACAGGACTGAAACGAGGATTACTATATTCAGAAAGGGACTTTGTCCACTAAGATAGTCTTGGCAATGAGTCTTGACTAACAAGAAATGATTCTCTATGATTATGTGTGTATGCCACAATGAGTAATGTTTTAAGTAAGGGTTTCGTTTTCACTACTATGATTTATCCCATGTTATGAAATTATGCTCTCTTTTGCAGGTTAAGATTTCCAAAAATGTTATGTTCTTATGAAAATTATGTGATTGATATTTCTTTTGTTTACCCTTACTGAGCATTTGAGCTCACCCTTTTATGTTTTCTTTTCCCCAGGATATAAAGAATGGTTTTAGGTAAAAAAAAAGATCTTTATGGGAGATGTTGAAGATCTTTCACCACGTTTAGAAGATTACGTTCCGAGTTTCCAAAGACACTAAACTATTACGATCCTTGTGTGTGTGTTTTTTTGTTATGTACTAAGTATTCCGCAAATGTAATGTAATGTCCATGTACGTCAGGCTACGGGTCTCTACAGTTGGTATCAGAGGAAAGGTTTAGTCAACCTTTGGAAACTAGGATGTGAAAACGTTAGTGATATCCCTAGAGATATTTCTAAGGTATGTCTAGGGATGTCCCTAAGGTTAAGTATACGTATAGGTTATAGTACTAGAATTACGCTAACGATCATAGAATTAAACCTAAGATGTTAGATATTGAAGGTACTCCCCCTTTATTATGTTGTTTTCCCTAGCATGATTTTTGCCTCTCACACTATTCTTTTTGGATTTTAGATGATGGCTGGAACCCGAAGGAACCGTGTTGATCAATGCAATGGACAATGCAATGATTGCCCTCCTGAACAAACAAATGTTATGGGAGATGGAGTGCAAAATCTTATTGCTATACTTACAGAAGCTATGAATCATTCTGGACTTCCAAATGACCAGAAAAGGGAACAATATTCTATTGAGTCCTTCATGAGGCAACGTCCACCTTCTTTCAGTGGGTCTTCTGATCCACTTGTGGCTGAACAATGGATCAGTACTACTGAAAAGATATTTTCAGTTCTTCAATGTTCTGAACATGATAAAGTCATCTTAGCAGTATATCGTTTGGAAGGTGAAGCTGATCAATGGTGGAATCTTACCAAGAATACGAGGCCAAGAGATGAAATTGAGTCCATGGAATGGGACGAGTTCAAGAACTTGTTTTTCAGTAAGTACTTCCCTCGTATTCTTTGAACAAAGATGGAGAAAGAGTTTCTTGAACTGAAGCAAAGGGACGATGAATCTGTTGGTACCTATGAAGAAAATTTTACAAGACTTGCAAGGTATGCTTCTGGTATTATCATCCAACCTGAAAGTAAAGTTGATCGATTTTTCAGTGGCTTAAAACCAAGTCTTCGAAGGGCATTAGCTATAAGAGACTTCAGTAGCTATGAAGAAATTGTGCGTTGTGCTATCAAGGTAGAAATGGAAGTTGGTGTTACATATCCATCTCATGGTTTTGACAAGAAACGAAAGATGGAGTTCAAGGAGAAATCTCAGAATAATGGTTAAAAGAAGATGAATGTTTCCTTATGCACAAAGTGTGGAAAGAAGCATGGTGGAGATTGTCTTAAAGGGACTATAAAATGTTTTAAGTGTGGAAAAGAAGGTCATCGAGCAGCTGAGTGTCGAAGTAATGGAAAAGGGGTTTCTAATGATGTGAATAAAGCAAACACTGCAGAGAACGCACCACCAACACTTCAATGCTTCAAGTGCAAGGAAATGGGGCATTATGCTAATAATTGCCCTAATCCAAGGGTTAGTGATGATCAACGTGAGCAACCACTGAAGGCAAAGGACAAAGGGAAATCACATGCGATCACTATTGGCAATGTTGAATATGACAACGATGTGGTGGAATGATTAAGTGTTTATGTAATGGGATTCCAAAATAATGTTGTATAGCAATATTTATTGATGTGGTATTCAAAGTGATTGAGATATTTTGGAAATAAGATGATATGCGCATCATGAAGACGAGAAAATGAAATGTTTAATAGTATTCATGAGCTCATGATTGATATAAGGACTAAGTGATATCATGGTTTGAGTATATGGAATTTTGAGGATTTTGGTATGTGGAAAGTGTTAACTTTTAACTGCACTCATGTTTTCACTAAGGTATTCAAGAGAATACATGATTAAGGACTTTGAATGTTTGGAATGTGACCAACAAGACATATCTTATGATATGTGGGGATCAACGACAGTATTAAATCTCTGGTAATCGTTGCCACTATATTATGAGAGTGGACTGCAGTATTATGTATAAGCCTAAAGATTAGACTGGATTATGTTGGACATAAGTTATTATTGTTTAAGGATAGAAGATTTTAGATATTATTGATGGGATGTTATAGTAATGTAGTTTTAGAAAAAGGACAACCTGCAGGACGGGCGACAGCCCATCGCTTCAGACAAGGTTGTAGGAATCGAACCCACAACCGAAGTGCGACTGGCCTTTATCGCCTACCACTGACCTACAGGAAGTCCCTGTTTAGTAGAAACTAGTTTTATTATATTAAGCAGTATGATATATGAAGTATAAGTCCATTTTAGGAACCATATGTGATTAATCTCACTATAGATCGACTTATGTATATAATTTTTGTTTTAGACAGATGGAATGACCCGTCATTCTATCACATGATCTGCTAACACTTCAAGAATAACAAATTCAACTTCATTTACTTAAGAGATGATGTGGAAATTGTTCAAGGCATGAAAAACAGTGAGATTGTACCAAAATAAAAAAAGTATTTATTCTAATTCAAATTTTCAACTTTAGGGAAATGATCTTGAAAACCAAAAATGTTGTCCTAGTGATCTTATACCTGAGGAATCAGATGGTACCTTATATCATAACAAATCTATGGATTTGTGATTACTGGCTTTTCCATAGCCATGTTCTCTACCACTCTCCATCAGAACATGATGGTTATATTTCTCTTCCATATCCATATTTTCACCTATGTGGATACCCAGTGATTAGTTTATTTGGGTAATCATTACATTTCATACTTTAGTTTTTAAAAGCCAAGTTTTGGTATTCCTTTTTACGATGTGGGTTTCTATTAAAGAAACTTTCGAATAGTAAACCATTTATAACCCCGACGAATTTGGAGGGCGAAATTCATTTTAAGGGGGGTAGAATGTAACAGCCCGAGATTTTATGAAAAATATTTTTTTTATTTCACTAATGTCTTGTGTTGTACGCTACATCAAAAGGAGCTTGCACAACACACATCCTTGACTTGACTTGCATTACACGCAATCGCGACCTTCCTCGATAGCGTGTGTAGTACGCAATACCGAGTTTCACTAAACAACGATATGCTATAAAAATATTATTAAAACTAGCCGTTATGAATAGTAATAACCACCTTTTGAAATCCAGTAAATCTTATTTTTCAAAATGAACTTTATTTTTGGATTCGGAGTATCGAATTTAGCCTAAGGTGAAATTTTGGTACTTTTCGGATAACTTTCATATTCTGATGAATAGTGAAAATTACTAAATTATAATTAAAAACAACTTTTTTAATCGAAATAATTAATAGTGATAAATTATTAATTTGAGTGGTTTTAAAGTATATTTAGAATATATTTTTACAATTTAATACAATGTTGGTCATTGGTTTTAATTTCACATTTAAACCAGACATAATCAAGTGGCAATCTTTTGATAGATATTGTTTCTTAAAAACACGCTATTTGTTTTAACAGCGGGATTTAATTATAAAATTAATTAATGCAACTTTTATGTTATGAATTTGGTAAAATAGACTTCATTTTTGAATTCGGAATATGAAATATAGCTTGGGATGAAATTTTGGCATTGTTCTGAAAAACATCAATTTTTGATGAATAGTGAAACTACTAAGTGGTAGGTTAAAAACTGAATTTTTGCATAAAATTTAATTTTACCGCTTCTGTGAATGGAATTTCAAAAATCCGAGAGACACGGTTAATATCAAGGACTAAAATGTGGTTCAATGAGATGAAAATAATTTTTTTGTGAATAGTAACTTTTTACTTTTTTTTACCACGGTTAATAGTAAATAGGGTAACTAAGGGTAAATATGATATTAATATTACCATTAACACATGTCCTAATTCTATTGGACAAGTGTAATTCGACCAAAAACAAACTTAGGAATAAAATATGACCATTTAGGCCCACTTGGATTAGATTAGGACATTTATTATTAATTTATTTAAAGAAGGGTTAAAATAGTTAAAATCAAAGTTTAATAAGTAAATCATTTTTAATATGGGGTTATACATAAGATAAATTCGATTGTAAATATTCATTAGAAAGCTAAAAATATTTCCTACATTATGGTATTTTATTTGTAATTTTTAGACATCAAATAATTTAATTTATTTTTGACACAACGATGATGCAGTAATTATCTTATTAATGAAATATTGACATAATTGATGTTATAAACACCAAAATAAATGTAATTTGAGACTTTTTATGCATTCCACTAATTTTATAGGTTACTATGATATATTAATGTTGATTTAATCAACTTGGTTCGAACATTTAATTCTGTTATTTCTTTCACAAAAATCATATATCAAATAGTGTCAAAATTGACACAAAATAGTTTTTAAATCAAATATTATATTATTAATTGTTATTGTATTCCTAAAAATCTAAGGTTCGGCCAAATGACTTAGATAAGGATATATATATTAATAATAAACAATTTGGGGTTCGTTTGGCATGTTATAGTAAGTGTATTAACCATATAGTGTAAGAAAACAAAAAGACACGGTAAAAGTTAAATTATTTAACTTATAGTTAAATCTAATTGATAAGGTTAAAATAATACCCTAAACTTGTCTAAATCCTATTGGTTGATAGGATTTTGACCCATCCCCACTTTAGCTTCGAAATAAGACCCTTTGGAACCATTATAAACCGATTTTGACTTTAATATAAAATAATATTTTGAGATATTCCTAAGGTGCCCCTCTCCTCCCCTATAAAAGGACACCTCCTCCCCCTCCTCCTCACACCAATTTGAGCTCTCAAGCTCGGCCAACCCCTGCCAAAATCTCTTCTCCACTTCCCTAGAAACATCCTAGAGGTTCTGGTCTTACTCAAAGACCAATTTTAGTTCCCTAAGAGGAGGTATCAAAGAGGCACTTCAAAGAAGAGGTAATTACCGTTACCAATTCTTTCATCTTTATTTCTTCTTCCACTTCTTCTTCTTAGGTTGTTTCATTATGAAGTAATAACATCAGTATCACTCATATACTGATATGTTATTATAAGTATGAAACAACCCTATTTCACCATCTATCCATCCTACGGAAAAAGAAATCACCGCGCGTGCGTACGTACGGAATACCGTCTCCACGCCGTGGTGTAATCTATTTTCCACCACCACCTTACATGGATGGGTATAATGGTGTAAAGAATAACTATAAATAGTTATTAAAACATCATATTGATTCTGATATATTGTATAATCCACTCCAATTCAATTCAATATTTATAGAAATGATATCATCGCTCGTGCGTACGTACGGACTACCGTCTCCACGACGCGATGAGATTCATTCTCCATGTTAACCATTTAGGAATGATTATAATGTATATATAAGAAATAATAATGAAATATATGACATTATAAAGCTACTGGATTTATGTATATATATACATATGTATGTCATCTACTTACTTCCATTTCAAGACAATAAGGAAAGGAAAACAACGTTCATGCGTACGTACGGACTACCGTCTCCATGAACGATGTTTTTCATTTTACTTATCTACCTATTATATATATATATATACTGAATTTATATGATATATAAATCATATTTTATATTCTGTAATTGAGTAAATCATGATATAAGTAATAACAATGTCAAGAACAACAAGTCAAAACACCTACGATAAATGAAACGATTTTACCCAAAACGCTTCTTTAACATGGAATTTACAAAAGAATGGGTAATATAATGTCATAAGTGAACCATATATGATATCATAACAATGAATATGATTCTGTAATAAGTCAATAACATGATTTAAATCATTATACAGGAGGTTCGGACACTTACAAAGCAAGTCGGACCTAAGGTAAGGAAAATATCACAATCTCATTTTTATCCGAGATTGTTTATTCGTAAGTATTTACTGGGGTGTATTTTATCATCCACATCCATGTTTCATCAATATGTAATATTATTTCCATCCACCTACAATTGTTTAAATCCAATTTTACCCTTTGGTGAGTTTTTAGTAAAAGATATGAAAGGAATCTTTTGTCGTTTTTCGTACGAGGTACTTTTTGACTTTTCTGACAAAAGTACGAAGAATGTTTTTTTTTAACTTATACGGAACAAACGGATTTATACTGTTTTATAAAGCCTTATTTTCATGAAGCTTCCTCTAAAAGATTTCATGACTATTTTCAATAAAATCTCTTTCTTTTAAAATTGCATGATTTTTTGTGAAAAGAAATTGATTTTGAAGAAGAAAGGATATTTTCCTCAAGAATTCAATTCAAGTGTTTTATCAAAATTATTTTCCATATAAGATAATAAAGGGTTCTGTTTGTATCCATATTTTTACATTGATTTGACTATGTTGTGATGAAATTATGTTTATGAATTCCTTTATCTTATATGAATGGTTTTATGATGTCATGTTGTTTAAGAATCCCATTTTTATTACATGGGTTATGCAATGATGTATGATTTATGATTTTGTGGCACACATAAGAAAGGATTCATTAAGAGATGGGTGGGACCTATATCTCCCTCCAATGCATTGGGTAAAGATTTCATATCTCATGAGATAGACATGGCTGGAATGGTAGGTTATACCGGTTCTGTGAAACAGGACTGAAACGAGGATTACTCGATTCAGAAAGGGACTTTGTCCACTAAGATAGTCTTGGCAATGAGTCTTGACTAACAAGAAATGATTCTCTATGATTATGTGTGTATGCCACAATGAGTAATGTTTTAAGTAAGGGTTTCATTTTCACTACTATGATTTATCCCATGTTATGAAATTATGCTCTCTTTTGCAGGTTAAGATTTCCAAAAATGTTATGTTCTTATGAAAATTATGTGATTGATATTTCTTTTGTTTAACCTTACTGAGCATTTGAGCTCACCCTTTTATGTTTTCTTTTCCCCAGGATATAAAGAATGGTTTTAGGTAAAAAAAAGATCTTTATGGGAGATGTTGAAGATCTTTCACCACGTTTAGAAGATTACGTTCCGAGTTTCCAAAGACACTAAACTATTACGATCCTTGTGTGTGTGTTTTTTTGTTATGTACTAAGTATTCCGCAAATGTAATGTAATGTCCATGTACGTCAGGCTACGGGTCTCTACATATAATCAACTTGGAAATTAGCAAAAGGCACAAGACCACCTACCTCACAGTCACACAACATTCCTAATCCAGCTTCAACCTCTAATTAGACCTAAAAATATGTAGATATTGAAAAATAATATAGAAAATTATTCAAAAATAATATGTTAGAGAGGAGAAATCACAAAAAATGCATCAGTTGGAATTTATAGGTTATATATTGGGTACCAATTCACCTTATTATGTTTGAATTAGAGTTCAGATAACGATTCATGTTCCAAAACATGATCTAATGATATAATTTCAGAGAACCTAATGTCCCCCATCTATATAAAAAAGGAAACAAGGAAACTTCCCATTTTAATAAATTTTATAAACTACAATATGTGTACATTTAATATACACACAGTGTATATTCCATATTTTTCTCCTTCTGCCGATATTCTTTACACATCATAAAAGGCCAGATTACATCAATACACTATATGTAAAAAAATTAGTTAAGATTTTTGAAATATTCAATATGGAAATGTGATCCATGGAACTAGATATTGTTCAATATGTTTATTCATAGAAATATATGAATATAAGGTTTTAGATGAAGCTTGCGACTACGTTCAATTGGAAGGGTGGCCACTAAAAAGAAATGTTCTGGATCGAGACAACTTACATGACCATTAATAATCTTTTCAATCACATATGTACGTGGGTAAATATTTGTTCTGTATATGCATCATGTATAATCAAATCATTATTGGATCATTTTCAATTTTAAAATGATTTAAGAGGAGTTATCATGAAATTAATATAATTTGATTTTCCAATGACACTTTTATACTTATATGAAGAGGGATGAGATGGATCTTATGTTCAAGTCCCTAACATTGGTTGGAATTATTTTTTTGTACTTTGATTAACATTTCCCCAACCTACATCATTTCCACCATATTTGGATGCTAATTTGATAAATAGTCAAAAACCATCGTAGGAAGGTATTCTCTAAGAGATCATTAATAGGTGATTGTTTTCCATATGAATAGTTTTTATGTGTATGAAATATTTCCCTCATCACAGAAGCGGATATTAGAGATTCCCCATGAAGGGTCCTAGATGTTTCTATCAGGAATACCTTGAACAAATCATCATGGGGAATTAAGTATTGTAATGATTGTTTTCAAAAAGTAAATTGATTCGAAATGAATTCATCGTGGCAGTCATCCATATCAGTATCATTTTTAATTTTATTTCTATCATTGTTGAATAATAGAACACATATTTCATTTAGGGATGTAACCCACAATTGGGAGTCATTTATGTATAATAATTTCCCAACTAATTTGGTTTTTTAGGGTAATGTGTAAGTATTAAACATGATGGGTATCATGAAAATTACCTGATTAGTGGAAGGAATCGTTCAATCCCCTATAATCACGTAGAATATTATTGGTAATATATTCTCACCATTTTATGGGACTTATTATCGTAGATCTAGACCATCAATTCTCGGAAGAGGTAATAGATTTTTAATGTTATGCTATATACCTTGGAAGAGGGGATGCTCAACCTCTCATTATGTAGACTACTCCAGTTATTATATATTCTTGATCATCTAATGTTACGTGTATAATTTAGGTATGATCTAGCATTATTTTTTATAGAATTTAATTGAATTTGTTTTTACCACATATATATTAATAAATGGTGTGGAATTGTTTGTGGAAATCATGTATTATCATTTAACCATTGACACAAATTTTGGTGAGTGGTAAAATAATGTAAAAATTGGTAAGTAGATTCTCTTTATATTGACATATATTATTCTTTTTTTGAGCCATTTTTGGTGGATAATATATAAATTGATTTGATGTGTGTAATGGATTTGTTAATTTTGAACCATTTTCATATCAAATTTTCCTAGTGGGGAGTTATCATTTAATCTCTAGAAGGAGGTTTCTATTATAACCAGGGTGAGTGGGATCTTCAGGCAAGACATGAAGGACCAGTTCAGGGTATATTGGTTTTTATCATATCTTAGAGAGCCATTATTCTTCTATATAATGGTGAAATGAGGATGGATTCATTTTCTAAATTTGTTTTCTAGTTTTAGGATGTTTTTCCAAACTATTTTTCTATCTTAGTACCTGAGAAATAGATCAAGATAATAACTGAGTTACTATCAGGGAAAGATATGATTTCAATCTCACCCTCTTGAATTGAACAAGTAAAACATCAGACGTTTAATGATCAGTTATTATATGTATGCTAATGGATTCAAAGTTCCTAGTACAATTTCTTGTGGTTCTCAGTTCCTTTATCTAAAAATAATGATTGGATTCTCATCGTGTATGTTGAATATTCAAGGTTGAACTAAATGATGATCAAAGATTGTTATTCACTTCCATGCATCATTGATCATTTTGTTCTGCTGAGATTTTCTAATATATTCTATATGATTGACATGAGATCCAGATACTATATGTTGATTGTGTGATCATAAGTCATTCTATATAATGCTTTCTGGACAAGTTATAACTATTTTGAGTTCATAGTAATGTCATTTGGGTTGACTAATTAACTATCTATATTCATGTACATAATTAATATTATATTTCAACTTTATGTAATATGTATTTAGGGTTTGTTTTATGATTTCCTAGTGTACTCCTAGTCAAAAAATAATCATTATAAGCATCATGACATTGCCCTGAGTAAGTTGATGGAATAATGCAAATTTTACATGATAATCAAATTTAGATTATTGTTTAGTGAAATATGCTTCATTTTATATTTCAACATCATTGTTGGAGTTTTAGTGGACCGTGATAATGAAATTACCATGGTATCATCAGACAATCACAATAATATATTTTATATATGGTGTAGTAGGTGTGTCGATAATCTATATTCACTAGAATTAGATATGTATTATATGCTGGGAAAGGTATTCATTTTTTCAAAAGCATTGAATGCATAATAAATAATTGGGAAGTAAAGGAGTCTTGGGACGAGTGGTAGATAATGGTTCACATTGAAGGGGATGATGTGACTATTTAATTTTTGACCTTATTACAAATAAAAACCCCATAAAAATTATCTATTATATTTAATTGTGGATATAATTATAATGATAACCCATTTATTTCTGATTAGAGAGACCATTATTGTTAATTACATTGGAAATCTTTGTGTGTGTGAGGAATTTTTGTAGAATGGTGTTTTGAGAGTATAATTTCATAAGTAGTCCTCTATTTCATGTTATAGTTTTATAATGGTATAAGAATAATTTTGGATCACATTTTGTTTCGATTATTACCTACCATCCTCAAAATGATGATCAATAGGAGAGGATTATTCATGTTCTAGAGGATATGTTAGGATCCTATGTATTTAGAATTTAGTGGTTCCTCGGAGCACCATATAGAACTGATGGAATTTATATATAATACTATCTACCCTGAATTTATACTTATGTTCATATATGGACGAATGTGTAGTTAGGCATTTTTTCGTTTAGTGGAAGGTGAGTGAGTTCATGATGTACCTATTATTCTATAGAAGACATCTTTGTTGATTAGTAAATCATATAGTGGTTGGTGACCCTGAATAGTATGATTATTTCAATTGTTAACCATCAAAGATGACTTATATTGTTTGTGGTTAGACTTTATGATTTCTACAAGGTTTATCCTTAGTTTTTGTAATTCCTTATAAAAAATCAAGGAATTATAGTGGCATAGTTTTCTGGTCTATTTGAAATTGTCGATTGGGTTGGTTTAGTTGAATATATATTACCACTTCCACAATGATGCAAATCTAGGAATGATGTTTGTTTTTGTTTCACTAATTCAATAATTTCATCCAAACTGTTATAAAATGATAAATTTGTTGTACATTGATTTTTGTGTGGTTGCATCAGTTGAATATCATCGAATAAGGTAGAATAAACCTAGTGAGAGGTATCTCTAGAGAAGTACTATATAGTTAGATTGAGTGAAATGAAAACATGAGAGTGTTTAGGAGGATACCGGTAAGATGGAATCTAATATGTGATAATTTTTTTTCAAAAAATTTTACTATGACTTATATATTTTTCAGGGAGATTAATTGGGATGTGCTATTATATGTTGGTGAGGTTTCAAGATCATCTCACTTCCCATTATGGCATATCTGTATGGTTTTTTTAGAAACACAATTTGTTTAATGTTTCTCATTATTTATCATTTTTTGTTCTTTTTTCATTAATGATTATATTTTTTTAATAAACAGTGGGTTGGATTGTGTCGAAACATGTGAAAATGGATTGAATCCAAGACGAGAGACTAGATTTGGGAAAATAACATATGGTTTAGGAACATATTAATATATTAATTAATGTAGTTTTGTAATAAATTGGTAATATATTACCAATTTTTATTGACCTTTTGAGAAGTCTTGAAGGGGTTAACGTTTATGTAATGAAACAATGATGAAATCTCACAATAAGTCATGGACATGCCATGTAGTTAGGTTTCATGATATATAGAAGCTACTAGACACTTTTAAAAAACTAAATCATGATGTAATGTGGTTACATGTCATGATCTAGTTAGCCATAATGTAGTATTCAAGTCAAATTAAATATTTTGCAGATCTAATGGGTTATTTGGTATATCTCGTTAAAATTAAATAAATGAAATGGATCTAGATTGCATGTTAGGTAATTTTTCATGGAGGATTTTAAATGTGTTGAATATTTGATTTTCATTTTCATTCACATCTTCACTTATTTCACTCAACATAAGACTATAATCAATTCAATTTTAGGATATCTACCTTGTTTCCTAACAACATCTTTATTATATAAATACCATGTTTGCTATTATTCATTTATTATCTCATCTCTTCCATCGTTATCCGAACGTTGGGGTGTAATCTATTGATCTTTATTACTGTTTGTTTTTCTCTTGAACTGTTTTGATCAATGATCCTTCTTGAGATCGTCTTCCCCTTCTTACTCATTAGAATTCTATATTGGTAGGATTTTTTGAGTGATAATTAATAATAGGGGATCTAAGCCATTCACCTATTGTGTGAATTTTTTTATCAATGATCAATATTGAATCTGCTAAAACATATCATGTTGAATGAAATTAAAAATATTAAATTGTTTTATTACATACAGGGACTTTGGATCTATTTTGTTTTTGACTAAGGATTTGTGTATTGTTAGTGTGTGTGAAACCATAATTATAAATGAATTATTAATTTCATAATGTATATTTTGTGGGATGTGGATGTTGTTTGATTGAATTTGTCACGACCCGCCCTCGGGGTCCGTGTCGTGACTACCCCAAGCCCGCCTTCCATAGGCCAGGGGCTGGCGACTAGCACCAAAGCGTAAATCCCAGTAAAAAGGGAAGGCATTGCCTTTGAAAAGTAACCAACTCCACAGAGTAAGCAAGCGGAAAGTAAACACTAAACAAGCAGAGTACAACTGAAAGTGCGGAAAAGTAAATGGGCCAGAATACAAACCCAAACTGTAAGTAAAGTACAACTCGAAAAGGGAAAAACAGCAACTGTAAAGTAAAAGCCGCTACTCCGAGCTGTCCACCGGAAATCCCACCTGAAGGGTGGGTATAGATAGCTCCTCTGCTCCACGGGTCCCGCCGTCCGCTCCGTGTACGTCCCGCCCAGTGGTCCACCTCCGGGTACCGTCCCGCTCTACAAGCCTCAACAAAGTCAACGCTGTCCGTCGTCTGCAACCAACACAACGTAGTGCGGGCGAAGCCCGTGCAGGGGTGAGTATAAGCTACTCAGTAGGGACCCCGAGACCCCTGAAGGTCTCTCAAATCCACAAAGGATAAACCACAAAGAAAAGTACAATCACGAAGTAACAACCGACACTGCTTAGGTATATGCCCATACATATACCTAAGTCATTAATTCAGATACGCTCCAACCTCCGAGCCCAAGTACAACTCAGTCCACGCAGGAAAGTATACGTAATCCACAAAGGGAAGCAAAATATAATCCACACAGGATTGCACAACACAATCCACACAGGAAAACAACAGGATTCAGCTCACACAGGTATACTTCTTCAAGGACGATAAAGATGATCACTGATCCATTTAAGTCGTCGGACCCACGAAGGATCGATAGGTAACTAACCCCCGCAGAAGACCCACACAGGATCGGGCTCACACAGAACCTGTAGGCGCTGGCTCACACAGAACCGCTGAGCGCAAGGACCCACACAGGATCGGGCTCACACAGAACCTGTAGCACTGATCCACGTAGGATCGCTGAGTGCTGTAGTCGTCGTCGTCGTATCCACACAGGATCTCTGTACTGTCATCGTCGAATCCACACAGGATCTCTGTACTGTCGTCGTCGAATCCACACAGGATCTCTGTACTGTCGTCGTCGAATCCACACAGGATCTCTGTACTGTCGTCGTCGCAGTTACAGTAGCAGTAGAACAGTCGCAGCCAGCACTAGGGTTCCCGCACACAGCAAGCTCGTACGGAGGGTCCGCTCCACGAGCCGAGAGGCTGATACATCAACTGTCACAAAGACCAGAGTTGATGTATCCAAAAGTTCCGTATCGTCAACAGGAACTCAACGCAACAGACGGCGCGTCGATCGGACGCCCGGTCTGAGAGTTATAGGCATTTTCGTCTCCGGGGCCCGGTTGGTTTTTAAGGCAAAACCAACCCGACCATACTCCACCTGCGTCCAAACCTCGGGTGGAGTATGCCAAAAGATCCGTCTCACTAAGAGGAATACAACGCGACTGACGGCGCGTCAATCGGACGTCCGTAGCTCAAGATATGAGCGTTTCCGCTCCGAAGGCCCGGTTGGTTTCGTGAACGAACCAACCCGGCCGAACTCAAAGTAAACCGAAACCTTGAGTGCGATATAACGAAACGACCGTCTCGATCCAAGGATCGTGTTGCCGCAGACGGTTCGTTATTCGGAGGTCCGAGGCTCAAGTTATGAGCCAAAAACCGAAACTGGTTCGAAACGGGGGGGTCCGGTTCCGGGCCGACCCAGCCCGACCCCCCCCCGGGGGTGGCGCGGCGGCGGCGCGGCGGCGGCGGGCCGCGGTGGCGGCGGCGGCGGCGGGCCGCGGTGGCGGCGGCGGCGAGCCGCGGTGGCGGCGGCGGGTCGCGGGGTGGCCGCACGCGGGGGGACAAACTCCCCCGCTTTTCCCTCTAACGGCGCGGCATAGCCGCGCTGTTTTTTTTAAAAAAAATGCCCCCCGCTCGTGGGGGGCTTGCTGAAGCGAAACCGGGGGGCCGGCTGCCCCCCCTCCTTTAAAAACCGCCCCCCCCCCCTCTCTTTAAGAGGGGGGTTTAGTAAACCGGCCGGGGAATTTAATTCCCCGGTTTAATGGCATCCGGCCGGCCAGCTGGCCGGCCGGTCTTCTCCAACGGGACCGGAAAATCCGGTCCCCTCTTCGGCTTCCGACGCCGGCGGCCCGGCCACCGGTCTTTCCTTCCGCCGCGGCCCGGAACCGGCCGCGGTCTCCTCGTCCGGCCGCGGCCTGGAACCGGCCGCGGTCTTCTCGTCCCGCCGCGGCCCGGAACCGGCCGCGGCGTTCGTCTTCCGGCGCGGTGCGTCGGCACCGCGCCCCTTCGCCGTGCTTCGATTCTTTTCAACGTGGCGCGACGGTGTCGCGTTCTTGAAGATTCTCCTCGGCGTAGCGCGACGGCGTTGCGTAAAATAAACGCACGGTAAACCGCGTGGTGCGACGGCACCACGCCACTTTGCTTCCATCGCAAGAATTAAACAAGAACGTTGGAGGGGGGGTTCGGCCGTGTTCGTGCGGTCCGGCCCCCCTCGCGTTAATAATAATAACTCAACTTAAAGAAAATCATGTCACACGTTAATCTTGCTAAAAGCACGATCAAGAATAAAATGAGGAATCCAAAAGAAATTCGACAACCCCTACCTCGGGTTTAAGATTCAAGGTTCGGCTACGCTCCGCGGAAGACGGCGTCGCGGAGGTCGGGTGTCGCGGAAGCCGTTCGTCAAATCCGATGACGAAGGGATGCGTTCGAAGAGTCACGTCGTTGGCGAAACTTGTACGCCGACGAAGATGGTCCGAGGAAGCGGCGTTCCCTCTCGTTGACACCGAGGACGAAGAAGAGAGGCGTCGTTCTTCGTTCTTCGTCAGAGTTTGAGCGTTCTTCGTTCTTCGTTCTTCGTCAGAGTTGAAGATGAAGAGGAATGCTCTCAAAAGCTCTCAAGGGAACAAACGATCAACCAAAAATAAAATAAGACTACATCTTATTTTATTCTCACTTTGCCAACCTTTCAAAATTCAAAAGTTGAATTCAATTCATTAATTAAGTCTAGAGTTGACAAAATTAAATGAAAAGATAAATTGGCCAGAGTTAAAGAAGGGGAGAGTTACATAAATAAGAGGAAGGGTTTTGAGAGGTTAAGGAATTTGAAAAGAAAAAGGGGTTCGTGTGGGCCCCACCACACTTAATCCTCCCAAGGGAGGTTAAGTGGGTGTGGGTCCCACTTCTAACCTCCTTTGGTAGGTTTTTTTAAAATAAGTTAAAATAAAATTTGTTTTGCACAAATTTTATTTAACTTATCTGAAAAACCCCAAAACGTAACTTTCAACCCGCAACAAACGCAACTCCCGAAAAGGTCTCAAAAAGCGAATATCGGCGCTGCGAGTTCATCGGTGCCCTCGGATTTCAATTCCGAGCACCGGATCAAAAGTTAGGAATTTCCCGCTCGTTCGTTCACTGAACGTACCCGAGCCAAACTTCGGAAATTAATTCCGGGCACTCCGGGCCTCGGAATCAGGTGCCGTCTGAAACCGCGCTCTTGTAAAATTCTAAAGAAAATTAAGAAAAAAATTTCCTTGAATTTTACGGGTCTTTACATTACTCCCACCTCAGGGCTTTACGTCCCCGTAAAGCTACATCAAAAACTAGGGAAACCAAAAGAGAGTACTTAGCACGCATCTGAGCCTCCCGCTCCCATGTGCTCTCCTGGAGATTCCCGTGCCGCCATCTGTTGCGCACAAGAGGAATCGATCGCCCATGTAGGACCCGCTCCTGGATGACATGGACCTCCTCTGACGTGGCCCGGACCATCTCCGGTCCCACCAGAGCTGCAAGATTTCTCTTTTTCCGAAAAGAGAAATCTGGTCTCATCCCCTGGATGAACCACATTCTTTGCCTAAAACAGTCAATCCTAACATGGATGATACTAATCCATACTAAGGATGACGTCGTAAGGCCTCGACGCTACTACTAAGAGATTCAACCGTTACTCTCGCCTCCAGGGGTTGTGTCACACTGTCGGCATCAGTGTGTGGTAACTGGGCCTCCTCCAGTAGATGTCTCACAAGTGAGGGTCAAGTCAACAGCCAAAACTGGAACCTCTTAGTAACATTACGATAGAGGACAGGAACAAAAACATCACAAGATAAGCGTCTTTTATTATTGCAGTTCGTAATACAAGACGCTACGCAAAAGCAACAAGGAACCAGAAGTACAAAGGATGTATCCACTAGTTCTGCTCCTGTCCATCGGCTCCCAGAGCTCCATGATCGAAGGCCTCGGCTGCCTGAAGCTGAGCTCTCCCCTGCGGTCGGGGTGGACCTCCTGGTGGTGGTGGTGGTAGAGCCTCAAAGCGTCGGCCACCACCAGCTGCTCGTCCAGCTCCCCTGCCTCGTCCGCCTCCTCCCTGCGGACCGCCACGGTCGAACCTCTGCCTCTGCCTAGGTGGTTCCTCAACCGTCTGCTGCTCCTCCGCATGGCGGGTCGGGCAGTCACGAGCCATGTGGCCTCGCCCGCCGCATGCATAGCACTGTCTTCCACTCAAAAGACTGGCTCCGCGTTGTGTGCCCTGCACTGCTGAGCCAGTGCCCTGAGGTCTGGTCTGTCAGGACCCCTGAGTCATTCGCCGACTGCCTGCTGCAGATGACTCTGCCACGTGCCGCCCTGCGGTGGGTCGCTGTACAGGTGTAGACTCAGCAAGGAAGCTCTCGATCAGAAGAGCCCGCTCCAGTACTCCTGTCTGATTCGGTATGCTGAGGGAGATCAGCGATGCCCTGATCTCGTGTCTTAAACCCTGCTCGAAGGTCCGGGCCCGGAAGAATGGGTCCCGTACCATGTCGGTCGAGTAGCGCGAGAGATCGGTAAATCTCGCCGAGTACTGAGCGACCGTCATGCTGCCCTGCCGCAGCTGTAGAAGCTCCTGGATGCGCACCGCACGAAGGGTGGCTGAGACGAACTCCGAGCGGAAGATGCTCTCAAAGTCCGTCCAAAGAAGAGATGCCTCATCGTGCACCTGGAGCATCAAGCTCCACCATCGTCCTGCTGCTGCGTGTAGTAGGCTCGCAGCGAGGATCACCATGAGGTCTGCTGGTGTCCTCACTAGCCTAAACACTCGAACCACTGCCTCCAGCCAGTCCTCTGCTGCCTGGGGATCCGTCTCCCCGCGAAACCTGGGCGGTCGCTGGCACTGAAACTCATGCAGTGCGCTGAGGCGACGTGCATCGTCAGCGGCTGCTGCTGGAAGCATCGGGGGATCGGCGGGTAAAGCTACCGCCGGTGCCACTGCTGACAAAGGGCCCTGCACCGAAGCCTCGTCGCTCGGTGGGCTGTCGTCTCGCTCGACTCTCGGAACCCTAGCTGGCTGCCGTCGTGGGGCCATCCTGAAAAGGAAACAGGTGCGCCACGGTTAGAACAGTAAACCTGGTGAGCTGGCACAAGTAATCACAAGATAAACTTGAGACTTTCATAAAGCAGAACAGTATACCCGGTGAGCTGACACAAGTAATCACAAAGAAAACTTGAAACACACACGCAATCAATGTTTTCATGCATTAAGTCGGAAATCAGAAGTCAGGGTCCTGGTGTACGGATACGTCGGCCGCCGCACCAACACTGGACTCCCTGGACTGATAACCACACTCAATACGCTAAACATTATTGCTTCACATAGAAAAGATCAGAGTTCGCGGTAGAACCGAACTCCTCTGATACCAATTTGTCACGACCCGCCCTCGGGGTCCGTGCCATGACTACCCCAAGCCCGCCTTCCATAGGCCAGGGGCTGGCGACTAGCACCAAGGCGTAAATCCCAGTAAAAAAGGGAAGGCATTGCCTTTGAAATGTAACCAACTCCACAGAGTAAGCAAGCGGAAAGTAAACACTAAACAAGCAGAGTACAACTGAAAGTGCGGAAAAGTAAATGGGCCAGAATACAAACCCAAACTGTAAGTAAAGTACAACTCGAAAAGGGAAAAACAGAAACTGTAAAGTAAAAGCCGCTACTCCGAGCTGTCCACCGGAAATCCCACCTGAAGGGTGGGTACAGATAGCTTCTCTGCTCCACGGGTCCCGCCGTCCGCTCCGTGCACGTCCCGCCCAGTGGTCCACCTCCAGGTACCGTCCCGCTCTACAAGCCTCAGCTAAGTCAACGTTGTCCGTCGTCTGCAACCAACACAACGTAGTGTGGGCGAAGCCCGTGCAGGGGTGAGTATAAGCTACTCAGTAGGGACCCCGAGACCCCTGAAGGTCTCTCAAATCCACAAAGGATAAACCACAAAGAAAAGTACAATCACGAAGTAACAACCGACACTGCTTAGGTATATGCCCATACATATACCTAAGTCATTAATTCAGATACGCTCCAACCTCCGAGCCCAAGTACAACTCAGTCCACGCAGGAAAGTATACGTAATCCACAAAGGGAAGCAAAATATAATCCACACAGGATTGCACAACACAATCCACACAGGAAAACAACAGGATTCAGCTCACACAGGTATACTTCGTCAAGGACGATAAAGATGATCACTTATCCATCTAAGTCGTCGGACCCACGAAGGATCGATAGGTAACTAACCCCCGCAGAAGACCCACACAGGATCGGGCTCACACAGAACCTGTAGCACTGATCCACGTAGGATCGCTGAGTGCTGTAGTCGTCGTCGTCGTATCCACACAGGATCTCTGTACTGTCATCGTCGAATCCACACAGGATCTTTGTACTGTCGTCGTCGAATCCACACAGGATCTCTGTACTGTCGTCGTCGAATCCACACAGGATCTCTGTACTGTCGTCGTCGCAGTTACAGTAGCAGTAGAACAGTCGCAGCCAGCACTAGGGATCCCGCACACAGCAAGCTCGTACGGAGGGTCCGCTCCACGAGCCGAGAGGCTGATACATCAACTGTCACAAAGACCAGAGTTGATGTATCCAAAAGTTCCGTATCGTCAACAGGAACTCAAAGCAACAGACGGCGCGTCGATCGGACGCCCGGTCTGAGAGTTATAGGCATTTTCGTCTCCGGGGCCCGGTTGGTTTTTAAGACAAAACCAACCCGACCGTACTCCACCTGCGTCCAAACCTCGGGTGGAGTATGCCAAAAGATCCGTCTCACTAAGAGAAATACAACGCGACTGACGACGCGTCAATCGGACGTCCGTAGCTCAAGATATGAGCGTTTCCGCTCCGAAGGCCCGGTTGGTTTCGTGAACGAACCAACCCGGCCGAACTCAAAGTAAACCGAAACCTTGAGTGCGATATACCGAAACGACCGTCTCGATCCAAGGATCGCGTTACCGCAGACGGTTCGTTATTCGGAGGTCCGAGGCTCAAGTTATGAGCCAAAAACCGAAACTGGTTCGAAACGGGGGGGGTCCGGGTCCGGGCCGACCCAGCCCGACCCCCCCCCCCCCCGGGGGTGGCGCGGCGGCGGCGCGGCGGCGGCAGGCCGCGGTGGCGGCGGCGGCGAGCCGCGGTGGCGGCGGCGGGTCGCGGGGTGGCCGCACGCGGGGGGACAAACTCCCCCGCTTTTCCCTCTGACGGCGCGGCTATGCCGCGCCGTTTTTTTTAAAAAAAATGCCCCCCGCTCGTGGGGGGCTTGCTGAAGCGAAACCGGGGTGCCGGCTGCCCCCCCCCCCCCTCCTTTAAAAACCGCCCCCCCCCCTCTCTTTAAGAGGGGGGTTTAGTAAACCGGCCGGGGAATTTAATTCCCCGGTTTAATGGCATCCGCCCGGCCAGCTGGCCGGCCGGTCTTCTCCAACGGGACCGGAAAATCCGGTCCCCTCTTCGGCTTCCGACGCCGGCGGCCCGGCCGCCGGTCTTTCCTTCCGCCGCGGCCCGGAACCGGCCGCGGTCTCCTCGTCCCGCCGCGGCCTGGAACCGGCCGCGGTCTTCTCGTCCCGCCGCGGCCCGGAACCGGCCGCGGCGTTCGTCATCCGGCGCGGTGCATCGGCACCGCGCCCCTTCGCCGTGCTTCGATTCTTTTCAACGCGGCGCGACGGCGTCGCGTTCTTGAAGATTCTCCTCGGCGTAGCGCGACGGCGTTGCGTAAAATAAACGCACGGTAAACCGCGTGGTGCGACGGCACCACGCCACTTTGCTTCCATCGCAAGAATTAAACAAGAACGTTGGAGGGGGGGGGGTTCGGCCGTGTTCGTGCGGTCCGGCCCCCCTCGCATTAATAATAATAATGCAACTTAAAGAAAATCATGTCACACGTTAATCTTGCTAAAAGCACGATCAAGAATAAAATGAGGAATCCAAAAGAAATTCGACAACCCCTACCTCGGGTTTAAGATTCAAGGTTCGGCTACGCTCCGCGGAAGACGGCGTCGCGGAGGTCGGGTGTCGCGGAAGCCGTTCGTCAAATCCGATGACGAAGGGATGCGTTCGAAGAGTCACGTCGTTGGCGAAACTTGTACGCCGACGAAGATGGTCCGAGGAGGAAGCGGAGTTCCCTCTCGTTGACACCAAGGACGAAGAAGAGAGGCGTCGTTCTTCGTTCTTCGTCAGAGTTTGAGCGTTCTTCGTTCTTCGTTCTTCGTCAGAGTTGAAGATGAAGAGGAATGCTCTCAAAAGCTCTCAAGGGAACAAACGATCAACCAAAAATAAAATAAGACTACATCTTATTTTATTCTCACTTTGCCAACCTTTCAAAATTCAAAAGTTGAATTCAATTCATTAATTAAGTCTAGAGTTGACAAAATTAAATGAAAAGATAAATTGGCCAGAGTTAAAGAAGGGGAGAGTTACATAAATAAGAGGAAGGGTTTTGAGAGGTTAAGGAATTTGAAAAGAAAAAGGGGTTCGTGTGGGCCCCACCACACTTAATCCTCCCAAGGGAGGTTAAGTGGGTGTGGGTCCCACTTCTAACCTCCTTTGGTAGGTTTTTTTAAAATAAGTTAAAATAAAATTTGTTTTGCACAAATTTTATTTAACTTAACTGAAAAACCCCAAAACGTAACTTTCAACCCACAACAAAAGAAACTCCCGAAAAGGTCTAAAAAAGCGAATATCGGCGCTACGAGTTCATCGGTGCCCTCGGATTTCAATTCCGAGCACCGGATCAAAAGTTAGGAATTTCCCGCTCGTTCGTTCACTGAACGTACCCGAGCCAAACTTCGGAAATTAATTCCGGGCACTCCGGGCCTCGGAATCAGGTGCCGTCTGAACCCGCGCTCTTGTAAAATTCTAAAGAAAATTAAGAAAAAAATTTCCTTGAATTTTACGGGTCTTTACAGAATTATATATACTCACCATGGATTTGCCTAATTATTGAAAAAATTGGATTGGTTATTGGTTTATGAACGAAGGATATTTGAATTTTCATATTGAAATATAAATGATAATTTTCATAAATAATCATTTAGCCTAATGATATCAGATTAAGATGTCCTTATTTCTATATCTTGTGTTGTGATTTTTAACAACTTTAATGCTTATATTTGGCAATGGGCCAACTCAGATATTTTAAATTGATTATATACCATAATTATCCTTGAAAAATTTAGTAATTCTTATATATCATTCTAAGCCCTAAGACATATTGAAATTATTATATTGATTGATGTGCCCCAATACATGATGAATGATTATATAGTAGGTTCTCCAATGACCAAATGTTGAAATTATTATATATTGTGTTGGAAATAGATTGGGATTATTTATAACATGGTTATAAGGTAATGGATGGTATTATCATAAGATATCCTCGGATACATTTCACTGTGGATCCAATATAGTTATGTTTTTTACCATTGATATATGGTTTTGGATAGTATGATCCAGAGACATGCTCTGAGATATTAATGTATGGTGATGAAGAAGGACATTGTGGATTTAATTTTGTATCCTAATTAATTTATACACTACATTATTTCATTATTACATTTACCTATTATCAGACTAGGGAATTTAAGTTACATTGGTGTTTACCTATGAATTTACCAACAAAAGAGATACAGCCTGCAATTTTGTACATGAGTTAATTACATTGATTCATGATTGGAAAAGGGAAGAAGACATTAATGTTGATTTATTTTTATTTGTATAGGCAATAGTATGGAGATGGGTATGATGTGAGGAGTACCAATTGGGACATTGATGTTTGGATGTTTTTATTAATATTACATTTCGCCTGACCCTCAGTTATATTCTTGATTTTCATTACATTATACATTTATTATGTATTGGATTATTTATTTTGATTAATTTTTTCCTTTCAATGTTTTACATTTAACCCATTGTTTCCATACTCTAATTTTGAAATTTTTATTTATGATTATTATTTCCATAGTGTTGTAACTATGTAACTAGTTTTATAGTATCCTCGATATAATATTCATAAACTCGCATATAGTCCGCAACCTCTCACGTATGCGGAGGTGCGATTAAGAATTCATGACAAACCATATTCATTCATGTGATGGAGTTCTCGATAGAGGTAATATAAATGTATCCTATTACTCAACGTTGATTCCTTTATCACATGTCTGTTCATGTATATCCCTTCTGGCCATTTTGATGAAAGTATCACATATTTATTCCTATGTTAATCCCATGAGCCTATTTTTTAATTTTGGACACAATCCATTTTCATAGATTCAATTAGTATTCTAGGGGTCAGGTTATATTGTCATTGATGATCAACAAATGTATATATACTACTAATAAATTATCCTGGTTACATTCTTTGGTCTTTCTTATACATATTTTCCGAATGTGATTCACAATAATTCCTTTTAGAAGTGTTACTTTGGTATGAGAGATATGAATACCATTTGAGAATGGTTATATCATATAAGGAAGTTTGAAATTATTTCCAAAATTATTTGTATGAACATGAAAATTGTATAGGGATTTACTAACATGAGTTTGGACAAATGGAAGCTATGTTGTGTTTCTATGAACTTGTAGATAGTGAGTAACATAACATCTTCAAGTTTTTAGGATGTTGAATTTAATGATATCTCAATGTCACAATGATATCTATAAAAAAAATCCCTTAGTTCAATGAGGATGATGAGTGACATGTTTTCTCGATTCATTACATATCATTCATGTGGATTATTTTTTAACCTATTACAAAAATAATTTGATTATTCATAAATTATACTTTCATATTTTATATCATTGTAGTTTTTTGGAATCATCATAAGATTGCGACCACTCAACAAATGAGTATTTCTATATTTTTTGGATTACATAAATTTTTTCTTCGATTTTTATTACATGTTTAACTTTTGGATAAGATAATATGATTCATGTACACTTCATTTGACTACTTAGATAAAAGTATACATTTTGGGTTGTCTATATTTTTTTCAACCCCTACTCAGGATTCCATATCGTGTAGGTACTTTAAATTCCTACACATGTTGTATGTATAGGTTGAGATGTGTCCTAAATTTGATAATCTATTGGATTTTCACACTATTAATCCCGAAAAAAGAAAAAGGAAATATTTAATGATTGGTTCATAACCTCACTGTACTTTTAATATAATATTTTTCATTTTTGATCATCCAAGTTGTTTATCAATTTCATTTACATAAGTTTAATTATTGAGTCTGTTATTTTCAAATACATTCCTTAAATATGATATGTTGATGGTATCAAAATAATATTTTTTAATATTGTTATATATTGATCCATTTATTATTTATTATGAAATCATATGGATGAAATAGTGTCACCATGATTCCAATATATACCCTAAATGAGATTTTGGAGCATGTATCATAACGGGAGGAGTGAATTGGGTTACATGGTATTTCATTTAAGACACAAATACTCAGTTGAAAATTCTACAAAAAATTCAGATCCTTCCTTGATTTGAAATTTAAAGAAGATGGATGATAAGTGACCGAAGGAAATTTTAGTTATTGTGATTAAAAACTACCTTTTACATTCCGAACACCATTTATAATAGAAGTCCAAGTTACAATTGAATAAAATTAATTTTCTTGGATTTTCTCTATTATAGTTATATGATTTCGTATCACATTATAGAAATGTATTATATTGTCCATGAAAATATATGAATTTTACAATTTTTTATATAGTAAAATGGAAACATATTCATCATATTCAGAATTTATATTTACCATTATTTATATAGTAATTGTCTGTTGTTGTACTAATTATAGGGAACCAATCTACATTAGTTTCAATAATGATTATTGTGTTTTAATGAATGATTTATTGATTAAATTATATTTATGTAAACCATCTTTCATATGTAAATAATATAAAATGTCATATGAGACAATAATAATGGCTACCTAATAGAAAATGAAAATGATGATGATGATGGGGATGATAATATAGTCCAACATGTTCATACAATTTGTTGTATCTCTTATGGTAATTAACATGTGTTATGTTTTTTTAGAAAACAACCTTATCCATGTATCCTGTAGATACAAATATATAATTATTATTCCAACAATGGAATATATGGTGTTATCCATATACAACTACTGATTTTTTTTCTAAACTAAGATTCATTGCTCATAATGTGGTAGGTCTATGTGTGAATCCATCATAACAGGTCTATATATAATTTCCTAGATGATATTTTATGAATATCAAACCATACTGAAACCATATATGGATTTTGTCTACGAATTTTCGGATGTTTTAATTAGACTCCATATGTAATGGCTCAGACCTCTCCCGTCCATTACATTGTGAAAATTTGGGTTTAGGAAGATGTTGTGTGAGTTTCGTGGGAGAAGGATTTAATTGATGGGAAAGAGGGATTAATTATAAGATAATAATTGGGGTCAATAATAATATTAATTATTAATTATAATGATGGCAACCAGTTGATGAAATTGAAAGATGATTTATTACTATTAAATAATAATTTTAATGGTGGATTTTAGTGTGTGATTAATTATATGGAATGGTTTTAATTTAATATGAGAATAACCTTGGTGAACTAATTTAATGGCATTAAATTAGAACATTAATAATGGTTGTTATTATTATTAATATTAATAATAATAAATCTTATTTGAGAAAAGATTTGGGGCGTGGTGCACATGGAGTAAAGGCCATGGGGAGGTGCAACGTTTGGTAGAGTTGGAGAAGAAATCTTGAATGGAAGAGTTAGATTGGAGAGAGAATATGAGAGTTAAATGGGGAAGTAATAAAAGAAAAAGAAAAGGAAATCAATTAAGGTTAAGGGATTGAAGCGCTCCAAGTTGGAGATAGTGGGGCGTGACATTGGGTATTTGAAATAAATCAATTAAAAAATAATATAATATCCATATTTATGTTTTTTGATAGAACTATTTTTTAACTATAAATTCTTCATGCGACCTTGGTTTTACGAACCGTCAGTGGAAATACGACCCTGAAATCGAGATGGATATTAAATTTCCAATATTGGATGTCTTTTTTGTTTTCATTTATTGTGTACATGAAGAGCTCGGAAAATAATATATTTAATAATATTATTAAATCATCGACCACCAAAAACTCCCCTGTGCAACGTCCGATTGACTTCTCGTCAGTGGAAATGTGATCCTGTCATTAATACAATCAATTCATGTCCAATTTTGAATACAAAATTATGGTTTCTGCCTTGGGACCACAAAACACCAAATAATATTATTATTATTATTACGGGATATTTCAACCAACATATCTCCCTCATATGGTGTTGGAATGGTGAACTGTCTGGGATGTTGTAACCCTAAAATTAATAAGGATGATTCAAAGACCATAAATCCTATATTAATTATTCCTATGGCTCAAGATGTTTCTACTCGGTCAAACCGTGTGGGTTAATGTGATCCTCTTTTAATGGGGAATTAAGTGTATCTTAAACTGTCACCCCATTAATCTTCAAATGGGACAAGATATCATCCCCCTTGTTCATCCTCTTTGTTCTCGACTATGAGACTCTATAACCTTTCAATCCATTTCAAAGGAGTTTCACAATCATGCTTTACTCCTCGGATCAATTCCGCTCAATTTTGATGTAACCAAGATGTATTGATTAATCCTCAATATAAGGTATCATTTACCATCATTTCATTGAAATCATCTTCTACTATTTCTCCCTCCCATATTAATTCTTGTAATCACCTTACTTTTGATGGGGTTTTTCATGGTGTTTGGCTGGTTCAGTTGTTCCTTGGCATCCTCTGGTGGATGTAGTTGATTCGAGAGGAGTATCGTGACCCATTGTGTCGATAAATAATGTCAAGAACTCTCTGAGGTAGGGGATTCATTTCTTCTCTTTTCTTTTATGTGAAACAGTATTGTTAGCAGGTTTAATCCCACTTGATGACAATGGAATTGAAATAATAAATATTTTAACAAGATAAATAAATTGATATCGATCATATGTTATTTCCTAATGTATTTCTAGATAGTTTGATATCTATTCATAATTTTATTAGCTGTTTGTTCTTGATGTAAAATGGTAAAGAACGTAAATTGGGATTAATTGATAATTGTTTGGATAAAGATAATGAGGCATGTAAATGAATTTGGTTCTTGTTGTAATTTGATTTTAATCAAATTAGTGTAGTATTAATGTCTATTAATTTATGATAATTTAATAGTTAGTTTTCCCAAATTTGGAAGCATTGAATAATAAATAGATTAAACCAAGACGGATTAAAGAATAGATTGTTTTATAATTCCTTGAATGGTTCTGAGTTACCCTCGTGATTTTTAAAGGGCCAAGAGCCCAATTAAATGTGGTGTTTGTTTTCCTACTTTTTGTGATGTTATGAGATCTTCGATGGCTGCTGTGATATGTGGGGGAATGGAGGATTTTGGTTGTGGTTGCAGATGAACCTTAGAGTGGCGAGATGCATCGGGTCTTGCATGCGGGTGTCAGGGAGGACACCATGGATGATGGGATGGAGTGGATTTTATTGTTGGATGCTTGGTAATTTAGATTGGTTGTTTATCTACTTTACATTTCCCCACAGCTCAAGGAAGATTTTTATTCTTATCCTTCTCCCGAAAGAGGAGAAGATAGCGAGGTATGACACATGCTTTCCGTGTTTATCTTTTCAAGGGGGAATGGGTCTACACACTTCCTATAGGTGGAAACGACTCTACAGGTAGTACATATACTCACAGTGTTGATCCCCCTTGTGTTTAGTATCATAGATTTCATTTCTATAATTCCTACGAATATGGAAAACTAATTCGATAATGAATATTTTAAAAAACAGTGTTAACCCATGGGGATGGAGATGCTGGAACATAATGATGAGGTTGTAAATTTTGGAGGAACAGTTAACATTGGTTGTGAGGCTAAAAAATTTTTAATGTGGAATTGTTCATGGTTACATAATGTTTAGAAAATTATTTAACAGAAAGTGGAACTGATAAAAAGGGAATGATGTAATCTAATAAATCTCTTTAAATGGTTGTCTGCATATTGGATACCTAGTCTTAGAAGTAGCAGCCTAGAGTCTGAGAGACGTTAGATTTAGTTGTGTCTAAAAATAGTTAATGTCTATAGTGTGTTTGTGGGATATAATATATCCTATAATTTTTGTGTTTCTATATGTTATTCCACCCTGTCAGTATGGGAAACTGAGACACTAAGGATTCTGAGCCCCAGGGGGTGTTTTCCCCAATATTCCAGTGGGATGATGAATGGATGACTACCCACTTCGGCCCCACTCTCTTCTTTTGGTAGTTACTTGTGCTGATAGGCACATTGGTTATTTTCCCCCAAATATGTGTGTAGAGGGATATAATGGCTTTTGGTTATTCAAAAATATATATTCTAGATATAGTTTTCTATGAAATACTATGGGTGTAACCTGTGTAGGCAGTGATGGCTTGAGGAATCTTACTCAATGTAAGGGATGTAATGTCTTAAGGTATAATAGCAAACATATGATACATAATATGTGAGCTGTGTTGGATCCCAAAAACTACCTGGTTACTTTTTGTTGTGAGTATGGTGTGATGCTTTGCCAATTTTTCTGTGGGAAAGCCTTTGTGGAGCACGAGGTGCATATTGTGGTACTTCACCCAGGTGTCTTCGGGAAATCCTTTTTGGAGAGATATACTTAGGACGTGAGACATTGAGTAAAAGTGGTAAACTAATGGGGAATTCATAGTGGGGTACCCTTTATATTCTTTAGTATATCATATATTATTGTATGCGTTACTTGGTGAGAGTATCCCTGGTGAGGTTGGGAACATAGTATACCTGTTTAGGTGATGAGTTAGTTTCACTTGTTGTTAACTGTGCTTTAGCATGATCTCTTTACTTTTGCACGACAGGATTTGGGGAGGATCATTCTGAGTATATTGTTATACTCTCCCTATGTATATATAAACTGTTATCCAGGTAACTTGGAGCAGGTTGGAGATCATACTGGTTTCTAAAAGATTATAGGTGTATGAGCTATTCACGCTTGTGGTTTCTGCTGTATTTACATTCTTTAGGGTACTAGTAGGTATTCCCTTCCATTTGGAGTTATTTTGCATGAAATTTCCTATGTGAACATGGTTTTTCATTTATATTTCAGTCTGAGTTAGAGTTGATTGGTGTATATCTTATCTCTCTCTTATGTGTTTGTTCTATTAGGGGATAATGCCTCTTATTTGTGTCTTTATTATACCCTCGGTGCTAGTCGCCAAATCGTGGCCTACTGGAGGCGGGACTCGGGGTCAATATCTCCCATTCACTTTTCCAGCCCATGTGGAGTACACTTTGGGGGGAGGGGTCATGATAGATTGTTATCAGAGCGAGGTCGAGGGATAGGACGGTATTTGGAGTTAGTAACAGGTGTGGTTGCATTGGTTGGTAGGGAAACAGAGTCAGTCATGTATAGAAAATGAGGTAAATTGTGGAGACCAGATGAGACATAAGTGTTTATGGCCCCGTATGATATGATGTACCGACCATTACGTATACAATGTCTTAAAAACAAAGTGATACTGGTTGGAGGGTAGAGACCTAGCAAAGGATCTTTCATCATTATTCATTGTTCCTGTGTTTGCATGGGTAGACCTTGGGATAGGTTAGTCTAAAATGAATGAAATAAAACAATAAATTAATTAATATTGATTCTTCCATATTATAAGTTTAAAAGAGACTCACTCCTTCATATCACCTACCCGTTTCCATGATTTGGGACTCGGGGTAGAGAGGCTTCCAGTGCTAGTGACGTTGACTATGCCAGTTGGAGGTCGAGCTGACATGTTTGATGTATGTAGAGACTGTGAGCTACTGTTGGGGAAACACCGCTCTTGGGGATATTTCCTATGTTTATGAATACAACCATATGATGTAATCCTCAACATGGATTGGTTGTATTTGGTGAGGCAATCGTGGATTGCTTCAGTAAGAAGGTTGTCTTCATTGGTTCAGATGGAGAGAAAGTGGTGTTTGTTGGTGTGAGAGACCCTCAGATGGGTCACTAGAGTGTTCCATCCGAATCATCCATGATTGCTGAGATGATGCTTAGTTTTTCATAGTTTCATCAGTTGGCATTTCCACGGGTCGTAGAGGAGTAACCCTGATGCCTTTCCAGATGCATTTGTAGTTTTACCCCCACGATGAGAGATCGAGTTCTGGATCGAGCTACAACCAGGATCATCTCTTATCTCTATGTATTCATATAGGATGGAACCTTTTTAGTTACAAGAGCTACATATATGGTCTGTTGCAGTGTGGTTTTGATCAGCCAGGTGTGTCACCATGGGGTGCACCAGTTTGGTTCGTGAAGACGACTGACAACAATTTGTAGATGTATGTCGATTATCGTCACTTAAAAAAGTTGACAATAAAGAATCAATATCATTATCCATGAATTGATTATTTATTTGATCAATTGAAGGGTGAAATTAGTTTCTTAAAGATCGACTTGCGGTCAGGATATCATCAGATTCGTGTGAAGGGTGAGGATATTCCAAAGGCTAGTTTTCATTATCATCATGGGAATTATGATTTCATTTTAATTCCATTTGGCATGATTAATTATCTAGTCGTATTCATTGTGTGGAAGAATACTATGTTCTATGAGTTCCTGGACAAATTCATGGTAGTTTTCATCGACGACATCCTTGTGTACACCATATCTAAAGAGGATCTTGCAGAGCATCTACGAGCCATTTTGAGAGTTCATCACCAACATCTGCTATACATTAAGTTGTCTAAGTATGAGTTTTGGACCCAAGAAGTCCATTTATTGGGTTATGATGTGTCCCAACAGGGAGTAGCTGTGGATCTATCTAAAGTAGTAGCTGTTGTGTCTTGGGAAGCCCCAAAGAAAATGTCACAGGGGAGGTGCTTCCTTGGTCTTGAAGGCTAATACATGATGTTCATATCCAATTTTCCACATGTGGCCAATCCTTTGACATATTTGACTAGGAAGGATCATGCATTCATATGGACTTATCAGTGTCAGGAAGCATTCGATTATCTTAAGGAGAAGTTAGTAAGTGCTCCTATCCATTGTCTTCCAGCTAAGGGAGTCCAGTTTTATGTTTTCAATGATGTTTCACATCTAAGGTTAGATTTTTCTCTCATATAGAACATGTAAATTGTTTCTTATGGGTATTGGAAGTTGTGTCCCGATGAACGTAGCTATTCCACCCATGATCTTGAGTTGGCATCCGTGGTGTTTTATCTGATGTTGGGGAGACATTACCTCATTGGTCGGATCATTTTTGTTGTCACTGATCATAAGAGTTTGAGGTATGTTTTCTCCCAGTCTGATTTGAACTTACGACAATATCAGTGGATGGTGTAACTAAAATAATACAACATTGAAATATCGTATAGACATGGAAAATGGATTTTTGTAGCTGATTCATTGATCCGAAAGTCATGTAGTGATGTTGTGTGTGAATCTGGGTATTACTGGAGAGTAATGGATGAATTGTCAGTATTGTATCTTAATATGGAAGAAGTTGGGGGTATAGGTTGTATTTTCAAGATGATTGTACAGTCATCCCTAGTGTAGAAAGTGGAAGTGTCCCGGTTTGGAGATCTAGATGTGGAGTTTTAGAGTGACCGATATTTTTGTGGTGAGGCCCCTGATGGTCGGTTGGAGGACGAACAACACCAAGTGTTGTATCATGGAAGTCTTTTTGTTCCCTTGATGATGTGTGAGACGGTACTCTGAGAGATCCATAGTAATCCCTTTGCAGTACATCCTGACATGACGAAGATGTACCAATCCTTGGGAAATCAGTTTTGATGGCCTTGGTTGAAGCGTACAGTTTTAGAGTTTGTGTCCCGATTTTTAGTCTACCAGAAGGTGAGGGTCGAACACCGTGTTCCAGGTGGTCTTCTTCATCCATTAGAGATTTCTTCGTGGAAGTGGGAGGACATATCAATAGAATTTTTTACATGTTTACCTCGACCTCCGAGAGGACATGATGCTATTGGGGTGGTAGTGGATGGTTTAACAAATTCGGCCCACTTCATAGCAATCTAGGAGTCGAGCTCATTGTATTTTTTGTTGAGGAGGTATCTAGAGGAGGTGGTGAGACTTCATGGAGTCCCTTGGACGATCATTTCTGATTGAGATCCGCGTTTTACCTAGAGGGTTTTGAGGAGTCTCCAACATTATTTGGGTTCTCAAATGTTCTTTAGAAATTCTTTTCACCCTCAAAAGGATGGTCATACAGAGCTAACCATCCAGAATCATGAAGACATGTTACGGTCTTGTGTTCTTGATTTTGGAGGATCATGGATGAGGCACATACCCATGGTGTAGTTTTCTTATAATAATAGTTTTCACTCCACTATTGGTATGGTTCCGTTTGAATTATATTATGGTTGGCATTTCCATTCTCCATTGTGCTGGACTGGGGTTGTAGAGTCAGCAATTCTCAGACTGGAACTAGTGCAGAATTCAACTGAGATGGTTCAGGTGATTCGTGAGAGGGTGAAGATAGCAAAAGATCTCCAGAAATCATATGATGATCAAAGGAGGAGACCCTTGGATATTAGTGATGGGGATCATTTGTTTCTGAAGGTGACTCCCCGTCATGGGCAGTAAATGTTTTGTCAGGGAAGTAAGATTTCTCCCCATTTTTTTGGGAATTTTGATGTGTTATCTCGTGTTGGAGCAGTGGTGTATCGAGTAGAAATTCCACCATAGATTACTCAGATACATGATGTTTTACATGTATCACTCCTCTTTCATTATCATAATGATGACACCAACATTATCGATTGGGCAGAGATCAATGTTAATGATGATTCATCCTTTGAAGAGAGACATGTGCAGATCCAAGACTGCAAGGAGCAGATGTTTTGCGGGCATTTTATCCCTTTGTTCGTGTCTTATGGAGACACGGTGGCACAGAAGAGAGTACCTGGGAATGTGAGTTACAGATACGTGCTTAGTACCCAGAGTTGTTTGATGCTTAACTCATTTCATGTAATGATGTTTCCTATGGGGATAGACCTTTCATGTTTTATTAATGACATTCTTGTGTTTCATTTTTGGCTTTCTCTATTTTGAGAGGTATCTCGATGGGTGGTTGTTTGGACCCCATTTCTTTTTTGGTCTATTTAGATTGGTTTTGAATTATCAGGGATGAGAATGTTTTGAGATGTATCTGATGTGATGTCTCAGACCTCTCTGGTACATTACTTTGTGAATATTTGGGGTTATGAATATGTCATGTGAGTATCGTGGGAGAAAATTAAATTGATGGGAGAGAGGGAGTAATTATAAGATAATAAGGGGTGTCAATAATAATAATAATAATTTATGATAATTATGGAAACCAATTGATGAAATTGAAAGAGGAATTATTATTATTAAATAATAATGGTTATGTTGGATTATAGTGTGTGATTAATTAAATGGAGTTGTTTTAATTTCATATGAGAATAAACATGGTCAACAAATTTAATGGGCTTAAAATAGAACATTAGTGATGGGTGTTATTATTATTATTTTATTAATAATAACCTTGATGTGAGAAATGAGATATGGCGTGATGGACACGGAGTAAAGGTAAAGGGGAGGTGCCACTTTTGGTGGAGTGGGAGAAAAATATTGAATTAATGTGTTGTATTGGAGAGAGAATGTGAGAATTAAATGGGTAAGTAATAAAAAAAAGGAAATAAATTAAGGTGTAAGGGAGTTTGGCGCACCAAGATGCAGAGAGTATTGCATGACTTTGGGTATTTGAGATAAATTAAATAAAAATAACAATATAATAATCATATTATTGTTTTTTTATAAATCATTTTTTCATCCGTAACTTCTTTCATGAAACCTTGGTTTTTCAAAATGTCAGTGGTAGTGCGAACGTGACTTCGAGACGGAAATTATGAGTCTAATATTGGATAACTTTTTCATATTTTTCGATCGGGTACCCGAAGCGCTCAAAATATAATTGATTTAATATTATTATTAAAAATTTGACCCACCATGAATCCCACGTGCGATGTCTGATTGACTACTCTCAGAGGAAATGTGATCATGCAATTAATATGATCTATTCAAGTCTAATGTGGAATATTAAATTATGGTTCATGGCTCGGGTCCACGATACACCAAAAAATAATAATATTATTATTATTATTACGACATCTTGTATCCATCATATCTCCCTCATACGATGTTCGAATGGAAAAACGTCTGTGACGTTGAAACCCTTAAGTTAAGACAGATGATTCAAAGACCATAAATCTTATATTAATTATTCCTATGACTCAGGATGTTTTTACTCTGTCAAACTGTGTGGGTTAATGCGATCCACTATTAATGGGGAATTAAGTGTATCTTAAATCGTCACCCCATTAAATCTTCAATGGGACAAGATATCATCCTCACATGTTCTTTCTCTTTGTTCTCGGCTATGAGATGCTAGAATCTTTCAATCCTTTCCATAGGAGTTGAACAATAAAGCATTACTCCTCAGATCAGTTCCGCTCTTTTTTGATGAAACCAAGATGTGTTGATCAATCCTCGATATAAGGTATTTTTTATCATCATTCCATTGGGATCATCTTATCATATTTCTCCCACCGATATTAAAGCATGTAATATCCATGCTTCTGATGGAGTTTTTCATTGGGTTTGGTTGGAGAGGTTGTTCTGTGTCATCCTCAGTTGGATGCAGTAGATGCGAGAGGAGGACTGTGACCCTTTGTGTGGATAAAAAACGTCAAGAACTCTACAAGGTAGGAGATTTCTTGCTTCACTTTTATTGTATGTGAAACTGTATTGTTATCATGTTTAATCCCACTGGATTATAATGGTATTGGCATAATAAATATTTTAAACATATAAATAAATTGATTTTGATCGTATGTTATTGCCTCATGTTTTTCTAGATAGTGTGATATCTATGCTTTCTTTGATTAGTTGTTCGTTCTTGATGGAAATTGTTAAAGAAAATAAATTGGTATTAATTGATAATTGTTAGGATAAATATAAAGAGGCATGTAAAATAATATGGTTCTTGTTGTAATTTGATGTAAATCAAATTTTTTTAGTAAGAATGTTTATTTATTTCGAATAACTTACAGGTTAGGTTTCTCAAATTTGTAACCTACGAATAATAAATTGGTTAACTCAATATGGATTAAAGAACGGATTGTTTGATAATTCATTAAAGAGTTCTGAATTACCCTCTTGATTGTAAAAGGACCAGAGCCTAATTAAATGTGGAGTTTGTTTTCCAACATTTTGGGTTGTCATGTGATCATGGATGGCTATTGTGATATGTGGGGGCATGGAGGCTGTTGGTTGTGGAACAAGATGATTCCTAGAGTGGCGATATGCATTGAGTTATGCATGTGGGAGTCAAGGTGGACACTAGGGATGATGGAATGGAGTGGATGTGATTGTTGAATTATAGGTAATTTTGATTGGCTGTTTATCTACATTACATTTCCCCACTGCTCAAGGCTATTGTTATTTCTTACCCTTCTCCCGAAATAGGTGAATACATGCGAGGTATTCCATGTGCTTTCCGTGTTTAGTGATTCAAGGGGGAATGAGATTATTCTCTTGCTATAGGTGGAAATGACTCGATGTGTAGTAATTCTACTCACGGTGATGAGCCCCCTTGTGTTTAGTAGCAGAAAATTATTTTCAGAATGTCTAGGAATATGGGAATGTAATTATTTAATGAATATTTGAATACATGGTGTTAACCCATGGGGATGGTGATTCTAGATCATAATGATGAGGTTGTAATTTTTGAAGGAACAGTTGACTTTGGGTGTGATGGTAACAAAATTTTAATGTGGAATTTTTCATGGTTAATTAATGTTTAATGAATTAATTAAGATACACCTGAACTGATAAAAAGAGAATGATGTAATCTAATAATTCTCTTTAAATGGTTTCTTTCTTATAGGATACCTTGTCTTAGAAGTAGTATCCCAAAGTCCGAGAGATGTTAGTAGCAGTTGTGTCTATGACTAGGTAATACCCATAGTGTGGTTGTGAGATATAATATATCATGTACTTTTTGTGTTTCTATATTCTACTTCACCCTGTCAGCAAGCACGACTGACACCCCTGGGATTCTGATCCCTAGGGGTGTTTTCCCTGACATTCTAGTGAGAGGTTGAATGGATGACTACCCCCATTGGGTCCGCTCTCTTCTCTTGGCAGATACTTGGGATGATATGCACATTGGTTTGTTTTCCCCATATATGTGTGTAGTGGGATGTAATGTCTTGTTGTTATTCACACACATATATTCTAAATATTTTTTTTCTATGTACTACTATAGGGGTATCAATTATAGGCTGTGATGGGTTGAGGATCCTTACCCAGTGTATGGGATGTAATGGATTAAGGTATAATACATGACGTATAATACACATTATGCAAGCTGTGGTGGCTCCCGGAAACTACCTGGTTACTTTTGGTTGTGAGGATGGTGTGGTGCTTCCCCCAGGTGTCTAATTGAAAGACTTTTTTGAGCACATGGTGCATATTGTGGTGCTTCTCCCAGGTGTCTACAGGAAAGCCTTTTTGGAGAGAGATTCTTAGGAATTGCGACTTTGGGGAAAAGTGGAAAACTAATGGGGAAGTAGTAGCAGGGTACCCATGATATTCATTATAATATCATATATTCTTGTATGTGTTAATTGGTGAGAGTAGCCATGGTGAGGATGGGAACTTAGTATAGCTGTTTAGGTGACGAGTTACATTCAATTGTTGTTCACTGTGCTTTAGCATTCTCTCAGTACTTTTCCATGAGAGGCTTTAGGGAGGATCCTACTCAGTATACAGTTATACTCACCCTATGTATATATAAACTATTTTTCATGTCACTTGGAGATGGCTGGAGATCATGCTGGTTTCTACTAGATGGGAGGTGTAGGAGCTGTTCGAGCTTGTGGTTGCTAATTTGTTTACTTTCAATTGAGTACTAGTAGTTTTTCCCATCCAGTTGTAGTACTTTTTCAGGTCATTTGTTATATGTACTTGGTTTTTCATTTATATTTCAGTCAGAGATGGATTTTATTGGTGTCTATCTTATCTCCCTCTTCTGCATGTGATCTCTTAGAGGGTAATGCCTCCATTTTGTGTGTTTAGTATACCCTCAGTTCTAGTCGCCAACTGGGCCCTACTAGAGTCGCGGTTCAGTGTTCATTATCTCCCTTCTCACATTGTCAGCCCAGGAGGGGCACCCATTGTGGGTAGGGGGTCCTGACACCATATACTAATGATATAGTGACTAATCCATCATTACGTATCATGGGTGGGAATATTCCTAATAATTGGATTAACAATATGAATTCCTTTTGGGGGGATGTTATTTTATAATAAACCATTTAAATACGGGTTAAAATTATAATGATTTATACATTATATTCCTTATTTAATTAAAAACCATGAGTTTGGAATATTATATGGTGTTCTAATATTGATACAAAGTTGTTTTTAATGATCCAATATTCTTTTTCAATCGAGGGATAGTACAGAGGATTCTATTCCTATTTGTTCTAAATGTAAATTTATGATATTGATTAAAAATCGAAGGTGGTTATATTAAGAATATTTTCTAGAGTTGAAGGTCAATCAATATAATTAAATAATAGTACAATAATAGGTGGATCATATTGAATACTAGATTAATGAAAATCCATATAATAACTGTAAGCATTGATAGTTCTCGGGATTGAATGAGATAGTCATTTATGGAGTATTGAAATATAATATGTCTTGTTAGACCATATGGGAGGTTGGTGAGCAATTAAAAATAACACTTTTTGAGGTAATAGTGACTTTATCATCCCTTGATTGGAAATTCATTAATGTGTGAGAATTCTGGTTTTTGTTTTGTATTAGTTAGGATAATCATTTGAAATAAGGGTAGTGAGTATAACATTGAAAATTACTCTTTATATTTTGATCATCCCTATATAGATATTGATGGTATGTAACAGTCATTTATATTTGATTTGATCCCCTATATCAAGACACAATCATGAAATATTTTAATAAAATAGGGATTTATAGCCCAATTGTTTTCTATTCAGGTAACACATTTATGGTAAAATAGTGAATTATTTATAGATCATGGATTTGTTGTTTGGCAAACCAAAATAATACTTTCTGTATGGATTTCATGGTTTTTTTAATTTTCCTGAAATACAGGATATGTGAAATCTCATATGGAAGTCATAAACAATGCGTATGATTCTAGGTAATCAATATCTCAAAACGAATGGATATTTAAATGTAATGAATTAAATTATGGTTATCCTTGTTCTTTGTATTTTAGGGAATAGTGTAGACAACTATGTTTGAAAATATCAGAATGGTAGGTCATTTCATTCAATGATATACTAGTATTTTGAATGGTTTACAATTTAATGAATTTTTTATTGACGATGGATTTTAATTTATTTTTTGGATCATCATAGTCTCCATGACCTCAATAATATTTTTGGTCACATTATTGAATAAGAAAAAACATTTAATGATATAGGGGAATAAATGGGATTTATGTGAAATGGATATAAAAAATGGTTCTCTCATGAATAAAGAATTTTATATTCTCACATAGCTTTTTTTTGATTCCATATCAGTTATTTAGACATATTAAAAATAAACACAATCTAGGATGGAGTCAAATCATTTTTCCATTAAAGCATGGTTGTGAACCTAATAGATTGTGAAATTGGATGATGAATCAATTGGTGTAGAATAAATTAATACAGGTGAGGAAATATTAATAGACAACATGATAACATAATTATGAATTAAATAATTAAGATATCATAATTACTATATTACTAGAGATTCAATTATTTTTTCCATGTACCATTAATGGTAAATGGAAAAAAATTACTGACTATTTTATGAACAAGAACGTGAATTCAATGGGATGGAGTTCCATAAAATCGTTATATAGAGAATGAAAGAGGGTTTAATATTCCTCTAGGGGAATTAATATACAATAAAATGTTTCATTTTTCATGGTCTTCAGATAATAAACAGTTATTCGTTTAACTATATATGAAGTAATGCTATCAAAATTTATCCTATGTATTCCATTTGATTGAGTTTCTTGATCCTGGAATATACAAGATGTGTTATTATATTGACACATTCATGTTTTGAATGGTGAATCATATTTGCGGTATTACATGAATACTCCAAAATTATTCTATTTATTTAACCATAGATTTTCATGTTCAATTTTTTTTGACAATTATTCTCTAAATAATTTTTGACATATAACTTTTTTACTATGCCTACTGAGTTTGTACATGTTGTCACACAATACAATGGTGATGGAAAATTCACAATGAGTGTATTAATATAGAAATGATTTTTCATTATAGAATTAATCATGAATAAATCAAGGTAGATGATGATCAACGAAGATCACAAGATGTGAAATAATGCTAATAGATATTATGAGGTTGATATGTATTATTAAATGATATATTAAAAACCTACGTTGTATTGATCCATGAATTTCACTAGAATAATTAAGTCCCCATCTTTTGAGTTTCTAGTTAAGATAATTAGATTATGATTAATTTATATTTATATTTGAAATCATGAACGGGTTATGGTATACATTTATGTATGATTTTTGGTAAAATAAAGGCTCTAGGGAATGACAGGTGAATCCTATAGGATCCATGACAGATTTGGATGTCAATTTTGGGATTTCAACTCTAGAAGACACCCAACTATCTAGTAGGATTCCCTGCCCATAAAGGATCCTACACCATGTGGCTATTGGTTTATGCATAATTACAACACTCCTGTAAAAATAATTGAGATTCTAGTGTGAGATCTCAATGAATGGTCTTATTAATGTAATTTTAATTATTTTTATAATGATCTGACTTCATTTTTAACATCCATATACTTGATTTATCGATGACCATTCCACTATGTTTTATAATATTCATTCCCCTCAGAGACCTCATTGTTCCATTGTGTAACATGGAATGATTCTACTAAATGTTGGATTGATATTCTTTACAATTTATCAATTTTCCCTCCTTTTTTATAATGTGATTGATTTATGGGGAAGTCATCATGGATGTCCCAAGTTTTAATACATGGTTTTCTAACATCATTAATTTCTTTATTCCCCTTAATTATACCCATAATTTATTATTATTATCATTCATTGATCATTTATTTTATCATGATTGTATCACTATTGATTATAATTACACCCACATCCCATTGTCTTCCACTCTATGTCCAGTAATGAGATATGTGACATAGTGAATTTGTGAGTTCCACAACATGTAATTCTTGAGATTGATAATAGTACCAATGCTAATGAAAAAATTAAATGAGAAGATTTTCCTAGTAAGAGAACACATATATGATAGATAAATGATAGATACTGAAATAAAAACATGATCATATGTATATAAAATTAAATATCCTTTCCCATAATATTATTTAATACAATAATAAAATAACATAAGTTGGAAACTAGATATTCCAAAATTTAATGATGGAAGAGATAACATATTACAAATAGCTCTTCAAAAACAATGATATCTTAATATAAAACCCAATATCCAACCACATCATAATGACATAAAGTGGTTTATATATATGTAGGTTGAGAATTACATTACACTATGAAGGATCATCATATGAACCTCACATGAGAAGGAAAAATGAAGCATTCTAATGAACATTGAACTACAAAGAATCCAACTCATAACCTAGGAATGTCTGACATGTTCCCATAATCATTATTGATAAATCTCAATAACTATTGTAAAAATATATAAGTTAATATAATAATTTATGATCCAAGGTACCTAATTACATATTCTCCATTGGTTTTATAGTCATCCTTGATTATAAACACGCATATCTATCACTCTCCACATAAGTATTCCAGTAGGAACTTGTTATATGCATCCAAAAATTAGGATTGAGCATCATACGATCACATCATACAATATAACATGTCCATATGGTAACATAGTGTGTTACAAGATCCACCAAAGCCTGTATAATGTGTATAATAGATAGGGTATCAAACATAATTCCACCACAACCTATAAACTACATAACGTTCCTCAAGAAATAATAGTATACAACCATCATACCTAATATAACAAATTATATACTATATATAGGGATAAAAGTATTTTAATCCTCACTATACATAATAACACTATACACACATTTATGGGTGAAATATATAATATTCCTCTAGTGCATGTTATAACCAATACTTGAGAGTGGGTCCAGATGGTTATGTTAGGCCTTTATCCCCCACGTTGATTTCAAGGAAAAACCCCACCTGGATTCAAGTACATGATTTCGCCCTCATAAATATGATTGGGTAATATATGAGATACAATAGTATAAGGGATATAACATAGGATATAACAACACAATGGATTATATTTTCTCAACATTCAAATGAAGTTTTCATAAATTAGACACATGAATTCCATTTAGATTTATTATTTATAATATATAAACACATGAATATATTGAGCATAAATAATTTATTATTTTAATTGATTACCATTTCCATTAATTAATTATTTTATTATCCATTAAATTAACCATGATAATCTTTAATAAAAATTTCTATTACATTAAATCATTACTGTAAATTCTATCCATCAAATCGTATTATGTAATGGATGGATCCTGCCTAAATGGATTGATGAGGGGAGGAGGGATGGTGTGGGATAAAGGTAGTTTAGTGCTAGAAGAATTTAGTAATTATTATATACCAGGATGCTCGATTGGTGTTGAGGTATGAGAAATGTTAGAGGGCATTAGGCCCTGCAAAAGTTTTTCATTGTGAGTTTCTGAAGTGGAATCAGACACATAGTTTTTGATCGAGGAACATCAATAGGAAGGTGAAGTGCCCTGGTGTATGACTTACATCGGTCATGGCTGTATCCGGGATATTGTTAATAGTTGGGTGGTTCGACATATTCTTAGGCCGGGAAATTTTCCCAGATTCTCTCTCTTGGGGGAGTAGCGCTAATGATCCCTTGGTGGTGATTACCAGAGTGGGTACTATACCCCAGAAATGTATTGGTGTGATACAAGGGGATGTCTAGGGATTTATCATTTTAGACATCCTTGAATTGTATTGGATGACTATTGTTATTTAAATGAAAAATAAATATTCGATCATTATTAAAATCTTTGAGTAATCAATGCACTATGGAAAACATCAATATTATTCACTAACATGAAAAATGAAAATAATCTCAATGACATACCATGTGAAATGTTGAATGAAATATGGAGAAAATTGTTAACCTCACTATATACCATTAGAATGATTAATTTCAAAAAATGAATCAACATTCATCACCTAAGTGGTTAAGACTAGATTCATGATATTGAATCATCTCTGGTGATATCCCAGCAACGAAAATCAATTCCTGATGCATCTCTCATCACATGAATAAATTACTATGACATAATTTGTGCCACCCCACTAATATCTCTACTATTATCAAAGGACCATCCACCTAAATATGACACCACAACTTAATAATCAGGTATAGGGTTCATATCAAGGAAGAATGAATAGAATAATAATCAAGATGATAAATCTATGTCCTAAAGAAGGAATTCTACTTTCACTTCCATTGACATCTCATGGCTCCAAAAACATGGAATTCAACCATTATAAGTAATCATGAACTCATTTCCCCAATGATTTTTATTATCAAACAAATTATTATTCTTCCATCATTAATTAGAAAATTCATTATTAACATGTTCTTTTGAGGATATTTTAAATGAATAAATATAAATCTAAAAATTAAAAGTTATACAATCTCATTACATTAATACCATTTCCAAAAAAAGGGAAGAACCATTCTCATTAACATGGAATTTTATTTAAATATTATTAAAAAGAATTATCATACAACAAATTGGTTATCAATTAAATTATAATTGAATAAAATATTTAATCATCCTTGCACTTTTCATCAATATTAATTAAAATTGAATTTATAATATCTAATATATTCATTAAAAAGGCCTTACCATTAATTCAATAGACAACCAATTCAAAATTTCCAACCTTATGTTCGTTACCATTTTCTACCATGACCATTATTTATTTCAAGATCATCAAAAGACATACAAATTTTTTTATCATATTTATAGTAAATAATATATAATAGAAAGAGGAATAAATTATAGTGATAGATGGAAAAATAGGAAAAAAAATTAATTATTTCATTATTGATATAGTTAAATAATAATTATATTAATTTCAATTCATCCAAAAAGTTTAAAAATAATTAAAAATGATTTCAAATAAAACAAAGAATAATAAATGTGTCTTGAAACAGTATGTTGTCAATGATTTTCACAATAGAATAGAAAAACATCATATCACTTGATCACCACTACCAAAATTGTTACATACCTCTAAAGATTTCATTACATAATAAAAAAATGAAACACATAAAAAATTAAAAAAATTTAAAGATACAACCATTTCATTGAATGATGAATGATAAAGAGAGGGATTGAGGAAACATATGATAAAAAACGTATGACATACATCATTTCACCACAGAATCAACAAGTAAATCATAGAAATGATCTTTGATTAGGATATCGAAAAACACATAATGAGAGCTCTATACATCACCCATAAATTCAGAGAAAATACATATGTTATTAGGAAACTGAGTGCATGGGAATCTATATGATTCATTATATTTTTAATATTCATGGTTTGGAACACTTCACATTTTGAATGTATTGTGTTTTTATGCCCTAGGGAAGGATTCATTACCTCAGTTATTTTTTCCATTACTTATTTCTCATCATAAAGAAACCATGTGAACCAACATCGCATATGATTTAAATGGATTTCATGTTGTAAATCATGCTCTCACTGAAGTTGTGAAATATGATTTCTTGATGTGAATGTAATTAAACATTTTTATTTCTAACAAATTCCATATTATTTCACCTAAAAAACTCCAAACAATAATTTTTCATCAAATGAGCACTATGGGTATTGAAAACTCAAATAATATCAATGGACTCGACTAAACAATATTGTTAAATAAAATGCACCATAATAAATTTTTATCCTATAATATATTAAACAAAACCCAATGATAAAATTAAAATGGTAGGTCCTAATATCCACATCATAAATATCTCTCTACTATCACTCCATCATTTCATCTTAACCGCCATATCATCGTTTAAATGTCAAACAACATAGTAATAAGGACCAACTCTTCAATGCTCTACTCTGTGTGATAACTCTCAAACCCAATCTAGGATTAAATTACAGAATCAAATGGATGAATTTTATAAACATGATATTTCATCATCGATAACTATAAATACAATATTATAATATATATTAATGACATAATCTTGGGTATTATGTTTGCATATGTGACTGATTTTCCTAGGTATTATCCCCCACAATAGCACACCGCCACAAGTCACTATACTAGGGAATAGAATTCCCGCATAGAACATTGTGCTTGTAGTCCTGGATCTATATAAGACACTCCTTGACCAACCCATACTAATCAAAATCCTTCTTATCCTTGTCTATGAAATTATAGTCATCTGGAATATAACAATAGAAATGTTGCATTTGAAAAACATCATGTATCTAGCCTATTAATGGGAAAATTAATATCTAATATTCCATGACTCCAATGTATGATGACACATCGAAATACCGACCATACATTGTAGAATTTTTAATCCCATGAAAAAACCATTTTCAACCATAATTAGGATTCAATATTAATAAAAAATGACAAAAAAAAATAGTCTCCTATGGTTAGTATATGATTTCATGTGATCCTACTCTACCATCATCCCCACAGTATTCAACTAAAACATCTCTATCATATTATATAATAGATACATCTATAGAGTTGAAGCCTATATGAACCTAGACAATAAAAATAGTTAATTTTGATGTATAACACAAATAAAATCAGTTGTTGACATAAAAATAGGTGATTGGAATGTTTTGTTATATAGAAACTCCAACTCTAGATGTTGTCTCATTGATGAACTTAAAAAATATCTCACAAATTTTATATGCATATCTTCAGTATTATGGACGTCTTGGTCTTATTTAGCATCAATTTAAGAATACAATGTAGTTTCAAGGAATTACTAACATCCAAAAGTATTTTATTGACCTGTCCACAAAAAATAGTATTATAGATGATCCCGATTAGAGTTGATTGTATTCGTGACACCAAAAAGTCACAAAACACCACCATATATTTCCTTGAAAAATAATCCTTTGATTTTGGATCCATGATCATTATAATGTGGAAATACATCGAAAAATGAAACAATATATCCAATATACAATCAAATACCCCTACCACCATGATCTTGAGGTAGAAGGTAATAATATCAATACTAATATCATGTGACTTTGATTATTGAAATTCAAAAAAATAAATGAAACCACTGGGAAAACTTTTGTAATAAATCATCATCTAGAATACCAAACATAGAGAATCAAAATATTCAATGGAACACATAATAATAGGAAACAAAAAAACATTTCAAACATTTGTAAAAAAATACATTAGCTGATGGGGTAATTTTGACACAACATTAAAGATGACATAATTAATGCCAACTCATTATAAGGCATGACATAGTTATAGTCTATGGGATTATAGTTCAAAGAATCAAAATAAATTATGTATCTCAATTTTATCAGAATTTCCAAAAATATAGAATAAAAATCTAGATTAAATCATAAAACTAATATAAAAATAATGTAATTGAGTGATTTACAACTTCTTCGTCAGGTACTCAAAATCTACATGACACTATTTAGTCCATAATAAAACATGATCCTTTATGGTCATGGATTTCAGAGGAGTCACTAACTAACCAAAATTTGACAAGAAACTAATGTAATAGTATAAAATAAATATAAATCTCCACATATATGAAACAATCATAGAGGATTCCATTTATTTAATAAATTGAAATATTGAAAGATCCTCAACTACTCCTTGATGGGAAGCGTCATTCCACATAAAAAGTACATATGGTACCAAAAAATCATTCTATTGAGACATCATAATGATCATATCATGGTATTGAATTCCAAAAATGACACGGATATTCATTTCATGTTCCTCATCATAAGATTTTTATTTAAGGATTTCATTAATTAAAACCACAATGAACATACCATGAATTATTAAAAGACCTCATTCATAAACCCCATCAATAAAATTGGAGCACTAATAACACTAAACAATGTCATAATGGACTCATATTTCCCACATTTCTGATTCGGGGTGGAATGACCTCCATTTCATTAACTCAAGTAAACATAACTCATGTGATTTTTGGAAATTATAATTATATGGACTATTACTTCCTTGTATTCCCATATTTTATTGGAGGTGCTTCATCATGAATTTGAGGACATTGTTTCTCCTTTTGAAGCTTCATAATGGATGTAACCTGGAATCGCTTAACATCGTGTTTCTAACCAATGACTTAATATTTCATTCAATGAATCCCTCCTCAGATCATATCAGTGCTCTGCTCTATTCATTCATATTTTTTAGTTGGAAATCCCTATTTGTTCTCCAGATTGAAATTCTCAACATCCCGACATCTCATCGAATTTTTACAGTGAAACCATGAACCTTATACACGGGACACTAGTAGCACATTTTGGCACCGATAATCATGTTTTGTAGATCATCTATGGGGTTGTAGATTATATGGGGTTGTTGTGGTCAGTTCTCATTTATACAATGAATTGTTAGTCATTATGAATTTCTTTGGAGGTAAAAGTGGATTATATTAGGGCTTAGAGTAATGAACATTTATCATTCAGTAAGTGGTTATTCAATGTTCCTCACTGGGGTATAGATTACCATCAAGGGAAGGAGTCCCCCTCTTCTATAATGCTGATCAATATTCTTGTGATTCCACACACAATCAAAATGTCACCATCCTATGCGCCATTGATAACTCCCTATGATCTTTTCATAGTTTTGATGACAATAAATATCATTTTATTGTGTCTCTAGTGGGTCAGATTCGTGTTGAAATTGACATCTCTCATCCTCTGACCTTGAGAATTCATATCAATGATCAATATAATTTTTATTATATCCACTACATCTGCTTCTCTTAACCACTCATTTATTTTATTTTTGTATGATTCAATGGATCACTATTCCCGTTAGAATGAGTAATCAGATGAAATATAAATATGGATCATTGCACCCTACTCCCCACAAGCACACACTTCTCAATTAGTTCCTCTAATGTTTGATTTCGCATTCACTTTGGCTGAAGGGAATATTTGGTGGCCCTTGATTTTGGGATCCCCCATTTACTGTCTCTCATTAGATATTCATATCTTCGTCAACACCCCTATGAAGTTACACCTCCATTATCTATACATCCATTCTCTCCACTATCCAAAATATGATTTGGATATCTGGGGTCTACAATGGTTATTAAAGTAGATAATATCGTGGAAAAGATATTCCAATCAATGAATTAACCATTTCTTCTAGCCATACTATCTGGGTCCCTCAAATTAATTAGAATTATTTACAATTTCTCCACATAGTGTTATTATTATTGTTTATGAAACATTTTCACATGTGTAGAAAAGTATGATCCATAGTTATCCCAAGTCCCTTTATCAGATGGAATTTTTATTACCTCCAACCCCAATGGTTGAAAAGGAATTTCATTCATCAAGGAATGATAATGATACTATTGATTCTAAATCCTCAATAAGGGTTCGAGATAATAATTATCTATTATCCTAGACCCAAACAATATTAATGTTACCTATCAATGAGGCTTGCAAAATGGAGAAAATGAATTACATTTTAGAATTAATTATATCCTACTACTGTACTAAAAGGGTCACATATTATGGGAAAAAATACTGACTCTCCAATATTTGTGAATAATTATCTCTCTTAAAAGACATGCGGTCTTGGAATACTATTTAAATCTAACTAAATTTCCATAAACATAAATAATCATAAAAATCACCATCATAATGTTTTTAGATCACAATAAAAGATCCAATATGATATTTTAATATTCCCATCACATAAGGATGAGAAAAATCATTTCTTTATAGCAATGAAATAATATTATTTGGTTTTTATTTAATATGACTATATAAATGGAGCTTGAATTTTCAATGAATCAATAGATGTCATCAATGGTCTCCTGTATATGTCAAGGTATAATATTTTCATTTCTATATGGATGATATGAAGAGACAATAATAAATCATTTTGGAATTATCATGAATCCTTAGACTACTATTTCTATGTGTGGTTTGTGATGTGTGATTTTAAAATTGCCACTAATTTGTAGGAAAATAAATGTCGAGGTATATTTCATATGATGTAAATTCAATATTTAGTCTCATACATTGATAGTAAATAACACATGGTTCTTGGTTTGTTCATATAAATTATTACATTTTGCAAACAAAATATACTGAAATCAGTGAACCAGATACCACCTTGATTGGTTTCCAACCATTGGCGATACAATATCATCATTCTAAGACTTAAAAGTAACAAATCATGCTCGTGGTATATTAGACCATTCAAAACTTCTTGTTTCTATAAAATTAAATACCGAGTGACGTGGAAGATTATTGGTGTCCCACCACTACACTGAAATCCCATGCTATCATGAATCTATGGTGGCTTCTGGGAACAAATCTGCCCTAGGGTCATTATGGATTGACATAAAAAAAATAACTGTGCCATATGATGGAAGAACTCAATAAGTGGTTATCATCTCAATTAACCCAATTAAAATAAATTGATATAATATAATTGGACATTGAATATATTTAGTATTCCCTTTAATAGAAATAGGATAACCATATTTTTGTTTAGATTTATACCAAGAAGGATTTATTGGCAGATATAATTCACATACATGAAAGAATCTTACATGAGAATCCAAGATTAAGGTTGCTATGAGAGGTAAAAAATAAAATGGTTTTTCCCAGGCCTCTATTAAATAAAAAATTAGATATTAAAGGACCAATATAATTTATGAGGATGTTTATTAGACAAACAAGGTAGAGGTGGTTGGCGTAATGTTAGTCTCCATATTATGTTAACATTGGGATGGTCCTAACCCTTGTATGATGAACATATTTATGGGAAGTGTTGATGAGTTTCATAGTGTAATACTCTATGTTATTATTAGGTGTTAAAATGAGGTTTTAGAATCTATTCTTAATAATCACGTTGTTTTAGTTTATGAAAGACCGTAATCTAGAATATATCATGGGACCTAATGTGTTCCCTATTTATTTATTCATATTATCTTGCAGTTGGGTTCGTCTTGATTTGGTTGATTGGTGAATGACTTATTTCATTGTAACAATCTACCTCATGTTACATGATCCACCTCCATAGTGATGTTACATATAGTAGAGTATCAAAAAAAATATCCTCTATTTTTGTCTGGTTAGCCTTGTGTAACTTCACATGCAATTTTTTACTGACTTTTATAAATATTCACCTTATTAATATGGTTAATCATAGTATACATATGCATTATAAAGAAATAATTAAGGGCCAATTTATTCAAAAGGAGATTTATTTGGCCTAGAATCGGATTTGTGAAATTAATTACAAATAAATCACTTAATATATGAGGATTAAACTTGATATGAATATATCATATGATATAATTGAATGAAGTTTCATTCCAGTATCGTTATCCAACAATGGGATTCTCATCATTGATATCAGATATTATTTTTAGATGTTTTAGTTTTTCATTTCTATATGCTTATTTTATGGGTAAAATCCTTGGTTTATTCAATTTTGTGTTGGACGTAGACTAGGAGAACTATTTTCCTATATTATCACTATTCTTCACTAGATTTCCTAAACCACCACATAAATAGAATACTATCAATGAGAATAAGTTTTCATTATAGAGGTTATATGCAACATAATAATAAATACCATATCATTTATATGTATGACACAATAATATTCATTATTTCAAATAATTGGTCTACCAAGTGCATCATCAAGGTTATTAAAGACTACAAAACTGGAGGAAAATATTATTATATACATGATGAGTATCATTTTTATCTCTATTAGGTGATGATACTCTATTTCTTTCTCTGTAATCAATCTCTTGAACATGGAGTGTGGGAAGTTCCCCATGGGATATCTTGATTCGAATGTCCCAGAACTCTTCCGCGAGGCACCCCACCTTTCATTGATTCTGGCAGAGCTCAACAGTGATTCGGACCTCTGCAATATTAACATTGTAGCTCGACTCCATCCACATCGGCCTTCGATTGAATTGTTTGAGTAGTTTGTCTTCGATTCATGGGAGATACAGGAGCGTGCAGTCGTTGGTTTTCATGACCAGAGGCATTTCATGATTCCCATTGGATCTGAAGAAGACATGATCACTACCTGGTCTACGTCCCCTCCATGATACAACATGTCATCGTTCTACATGTTTTTCTGGAGCATTGATTTTCTTATGCGGTGTGACCCTTCGATGATCGCAACCTGGGTAGGACTTCCTGGCCTTCCTCTCTCCTTTCAAAATCTGTTTATTCTGTGTGCAATAGGTAACATGGAGGGGATATATATTTGCATTGATCATTGCACTAAGAATGTATGCCATCATATTTGTCCAAGAATCAATGAGGAATTTGAAGTTGCATGAGAACTGGTCTGTTGTATTTGGGTTATAGATGAGAAAGAGTTTCATGGGAAACAGGAGGTCGTTTTTTAATCTTTGATGTTTTATTGTGTGTCTTGCAGTCGTTTTGGTCATCTGGCATCGGTTTATCACTGCAGTAGGGTGGGTGGCTACTCATATGTGGTGAAGAAGAAATCCAGTGGAGGTTGTGCTGCAACTAGATTGGACCAGTCTATGAGAACGAAGCTCACTCGAAATGGGTTGACAGTGTGCCTGGGTTTGATTGGAGACAATATTTGGGCGGGAACCTCTCTAACTTTCATTTCAGTGACAGAGGATCATTTGAGTCATGTTCAATTGCAGAGGTTGAACCAGGATGATTTTATAACGGCTCATGAATGCTCTCCTGGTATGAAACCGATAATGGGGTCCTCAAATCCGTCAGTGAGAAAAAAAAATTTGATACTGAGGAGTGATTTGGGTGTTGGATAGCTACGCTTGCTGGAGGACACTGCTGATTTGTGACAATTAGGGACTAATTCTACTGATCCTATTGAATACATAGCTTGTGCGACTAAGTAAATGAAATTTGTCATGATGTGAAATCTGTTCAATGGACTAGAGGTCAATCAAGTAACCATTGTGGTTGAAGGAGATAAACTGGTTGAAGATTCTTAGACTGACTCCAATAAAGGAGAGGCTAATGAGGGTGAAATGGAGAGGGTGTCATGTGATGGTCTTGGTATTGCGCGAGACTCTAAATTCCTTTCCCCAATTGATCAGAACATGCAATATCATATAATTGAAGGAGGGATCTTAGCTATTGCAGAGGATGAGATTGTGCAGACGGATGTTGGATTTAATGATTATGCTTCCAGGAAGGTCACTGGTAAGTGGGGAAATATTTCAGAAAGTGATAAGGAAAATAGTGGTGCTATGATGCCCTCTTTCAGTGATATTGTTTATAGTGGGAGAAGGAATGCTTCTGAAAATGATGGTATTATGACTGCCCCACCATAATGACCCATACGTTACATACATTGTTATTACTTTATAATTTAATCATACTTATTACAACATATCACAAAACATCAATAGGACCGTATAGGTATATTGTCTTTAGAAATTGGGAAAACATAAACAACTGGTTCATAAAGAATCTACATTGTCTCCATTTTATTTCATCATATCTAGATTCCCTTTTTGGCATATCCTACTTAATACACTTCTCCCTGAATAGGGGAAAATAAAACATGGAAAATGTTGAGCTCAAATGCTCAGTAAGGGTAAACAAAATAAATATCAATCACATCATATTCATAATAACATAATATTTTGGAAATCATAACCTACAAAAGAGATCATAATTTCATAACATGGTATAAATCATAGTAGTGAAATGTAATCCCAATAATAATGAAATAACACATGAATCATTCTGTAATACACACATAATGATAGAGAATCATTTCTTAATAGTCAAGTCTCCTTGCCAAGAGTATATTAGCGAACAAAGGTCATTTCTGAACTGAGTTCACTCCTCGTTTCAGCCCTGTATCACTGATCTAGATTAACCCGTTGTTCCAGCCATGTCAATCTCATGAGATATAAATATTTACCCAATGAATTGTAGGGAGATATAGGTCCCACCCATCTCATAATTATACCATTATTATGTGTGCCACAAGAACATAAATCATACATCATAGCATAACCCATGTAATAAAATTAGGAATATTAAACATCATGCCATCATAACATAATCCATATTAGATAAAAGGAAATCGTAAAAAAATAATTCCATCATAACATAATCAAATCAATTTAAAAATAGGGATAGAAATATAACCCTATATTATCATAGATGGAAAATAATTTGTATAAAACACTAGAACTCCATTTTTGAGGAAAATATCCTTTCTACTTCAAATTTGTTTCCATTATTAACATGGAATACAAAATTAAACAAAAATAAGTTGATTAAAAATTAACATGAAATCATTTAAAGGATGATTCATGGAAATAATGTTTGAAAAATACATTCATATAGTATAAGTTAAAGAATAACATTCTTCCCATACTTTGGCTGGAAAAGTCAAAAAAGTACCTCGTACTAAAAACGACCAACGATTCCTTTCATATCTTTTACTAAAAACTCACAGAAAGGTAAAATTGGATATAAATAGTTGCAGGAGGATAGAAATAATATTACATATTTATGAAACATGGATGTTGATGATAAATATTCCCCATTAATTATCGAAGTAGAAACAATCTCAGATAAAGATTGAGATTGAGAGATTATCCCTTAACTTAGGTCTGATTTTCTTCGTACGTGTCAGAAAATTATGTATAATGATTTAAATAATGTTATTTACATATTACAGAATCTTACTCATTTTTATGATATCATATATGGTCATATTCTTAGCTTCGTATTAGTAATATTTCATTGTTACTTGTTATTCAGGTGTTTATTGCTTTCTGTTCTTATGCGTGTTTTGTCGAATAAATTATAATTCTTCATTTTAGGAAATAGATACCTCATTTCCAAAATGGTATTAGTGTAATATATATCATATTTATTCATTAAAATCATTTATATAATCATTATTCATTGAAGAACATGTAGAACGAGTTGCATTCAATCACAGAGATGGTAGGTCGTACGTACGCATGAGTGATGATATCATTCCCATGATATTAGAATTGTATTAAAGTGTATGTATACTATTTCAGAATAAATATCACTTTACAATAATCATATATATTTATTCTTTACACCATTATACCTATCCAAGTAAGGTGGTGGTGGAAAACAAATTACACCATGGCGTGGAGACGGTATTCCATATGTACGCACGCGCGGTGATTTCATTTTTTGTAGGATGGATAGAAGGTGAAATAAGGTTGTTTCTTATATTTAATGACATATCTGTATATGATTGATACTTATGTTATTACTTCATAATGAATTAACTAAATAAGAATAAGTAGAAGAAGAAATAAAATTGAAAGAATCATTAACATACATTACCTCTTTTTTGAAGCGCCTTATCTTAACCTCCTATTAGGGCATTAAAGAAGCTCATTGATGAAGAAAAGTACCCCTAGGATGTTTCTAGGGAAGTTTAGAAGGGAAATGGGCAGGGTTTTTCTGTGATTGAAGGCTCAAAGTGGAGTGAGGAGGAGAGGGAGGAGGTTCCCTTTTATAACGAATGAGAGGGCCACCTTAGGAAAAATTTAAAATATTATTTTATAATAAAGTCATATTCAGTTTATTATAGCTCCAAATTTATTTATTTGGAAGCTCGGTATGGGTTTAAATCCTATCATCCAATAGATTTTAGAATTTTTAGGTTACTATTTTATCCTTATCATTTAGATTTATCTCTATGTTAAAAAATTTTACTTTTACCGTGTCTTCTTTTTTTCTTACACTACACGGTTAATAAACATACTATAACAATCCAAACGAACCACAAGTTGTTAATTATTAATATATATAACCTTATATAATTCATTTTTCCTATAATAAGATTGTTAGGAGTAAAATAACAATTAATAATATAATATTTCTTTTAAAAACTATTTTATCCCATTTTTGAAACTATTTGGTAATTGTTTTTTGTGAAAATCAAAACAGCAATATTAGTTAGAAAAATGTTAATTAAATCAATACCAACATGTCCTATTAACGTAGAAATTTTTTGGAATTCATAAAAACTATAAAATTACATTTATTTTGGTATTTATAACATCAATTATGTTAATATTTCATTACTAAGGTAATTATTGCATCATCATTGTGTCCTAAATAAATTAAATTATATAAAGTCTGAAAATTATAAATAAAATATCATTATGTAGGAAATCTTTTTATATATCTAATGAATATTTATAGTATAATTTATCTTATGTATAACCCTATATTAAAATTTTTTCAGTTATTAATCATTGATTTTAACTATTTTAATTCTTCTTTAAATAAAATAATCATAAATATCCTAATCTAATCCAAGTGGACCTAAATGGTCATATTTTAGTCCTAAGGTTGTTTTTAGTCAGATTAAACTTATCCAATATAATTAGGACATGTGTTAGGGTAATAATAATACAATTTTTACCCTTAATTGCCCTATTTACTTTTAACTGTGGTAAATAAAAGAAAAAAAGTTACTATACACCAGACTTTATTTTTATCTTATTGAGCAACATTTTACTCCTTGATATTAACCATGTCTATCGGATTTTCGAAATTCCACTATTAGAAGTGGTAAAATTTAGTTCTTTGTAAATTTTCAAACTCTCCTAGGAGGTGGGTAAATGAGGGTGAAAAGTTCAATAAAATTTTTATATATCTAATTTTTTTTTAAAATGACTCCAATGAATTACTTTGAACTAATATTGGTACTATATCACTTTTGACCTAAAATAAATTTAAATATAATAAATAACTGTTTAAATAAAAAGTCGTTTTTTAAATTGTAAACCAGTGTTTTCACTATTCATTGAAAATTGTATGTTTTCAGAAAAATACAAAAAAAATCACCCTAGGAAAATTCCGATATTCAAAATCAAAAAAGGAAGTCCAATTTGAATGATAAAATTTATAAAATTTCATTAAGTGGGTATTACTATTCATAATGGCTAGTTTTAATAATATTTTAATAGCATATCGTTGTTTAGTTAAACCCAATATTGTGTACAACACAAGCTATCGAGGAAGGTCGTTATTGCATGTAAAGTAAGCCAAGCTGGTGTTGTGTGTAGTGAAATATTCCTTTTATGATGTATATAACAAAAAAACGAAATATTTCTCATAAAAATCTCGGGTGTTACATTCTACCCCCTTAAAATGATTTTTTCCCACGAAATTCATCACTTTGTATCAAATAGATGAGGATACCTCTGCTTCATCATATCCTCAAGATCCCATGTAGCTTCTTCAAATTGTTTGTTCCTCCATAAAACTATCACCACGCGAGTGGTCTTGTTTCGTAGGAATTTTTCACTACGATCCAGAATCCCTATCGGTTGTTCTTCATAAGAAATATCATTCTCCAGCGGTAAAATTTCTGTGCTGAGTACATGTGAAGGATCAAATATGTACTTTATCAGGAGAGATACATGGAACACATCCTGAACATGAGGGAGATTCGGTGGAAGTGCCAATCGGTAAGCTACCTTACCAACTCGATCCAGTATTTCGAAAGGACCGATATACATTCAGCTCAGCTTTCCCTTCATTCCAAATCTCATTACTCTTTTCCAAGGAGATATTCGTAGGAACACATTTTCACCCACTTCAAACTCTAGGTCTTTTCTTCGGTTATCGACATAACATTTTTTTCAACTCTGAGCTGCTCTTATGTGTTGTTGAATAGATCTGACCTTTTCTTCTATCTCATCTACAAGATCGGGTCCTAATAGCTTTCTTTCCCCAACTTCATCCCCGGAAGTTGGAGTTCGACATTTCATTCAATAGATAGCTTCATAAAGATCGATCTGAAAACAGGAGTGAAAGCTATTATTATAATAAAATTCCACAAAAGTTATGTGTTGATCTCAACCTCCTTTAAAATCCATAAAGCAAGCTCTCAAAAAATATTCTAGAGTGTCAATTGTCCTCTCAGACTAACCATTTGTCTGAGGATGACAAGTAGTACTGAAACTCAACTCTGTATCCAGAGTATGCTGACGAATTCTCCAAAACATTAAGGTAAACCTCAGATCCCGATCAGATATAATGTAATGTGGTACTCCATGAAATATTAAAACTTCTTTTACATATATCATGGCATGCCGATCTAGAGATAAATCTTCTCTAATAGTAATGAAGTCTGTCGACATCGTAAGACAATCAACTATAACCCAGATAGAATTATTTCCTTTGGATGTTTTAGGATGTCCAATGACCAAGCCTATAGTGATATTTTCCCATTTCCATTTGGGTATGGGTATCGGTTATAACATCCCCTTAGACATATATCTCTCAGCTTTAACGTGCTGACAAACCAAGCATCGAGATACATATTCAGCAACATCTATTTTCTTGAAATCCCACCAGAAGTACACTTTCATGTCACTATACATCTTCATGCTTCCAGGATGAATAGAGAATGACGAACTATGAGCCTCATCCAGTAGCTCCTTCTTTATTTATGGGATGAGAGGAACACAAACCCGATTCATGAACCTTATTATCCAATCACAATCAAGGTTGAATTCAGGAAAATTTCTCACCTTCTTTTGTAACTCTACATCTACATTCTGTTCCTCTTTAATCATCACATGTATAGAGGGTTGTACATTAATTTGAGTAAGATAATATTTTTACCCTTCCATTATAATTCCAAGATCCATCCTTTGTAAATCCGTAATTATTGGATCATTTGTGATCCTCATCCTGGATAATCAAGCAAGGTCTTGTCGACTTAATGCATCTGCCACCTTGTTTTCTTTCCCTTGGTGATAATGAATTGAGCAGTCGTAATTTGTAATTAGCTCCAACCATATTTTTTGGTGCCTATTCATATCCTTTTTTGTGAAAATAAAATATAAAATTTTGTGATTAGTATAAATATCACACCATTCACCATAATGATAATGCCTCCAAATCATTAATGCAATGATTACCACAACTAATTTTAAATCATGAGTTGGGTAATTTTGCTCGTGGATTTTCAACTTTCGTGAGGCATAATCATTCACCATATCATTTTTCATGAGAACACACCCCAATCACTTCATGGATGCATCATTTTAGATCACATACCATTCTCTACTACAAGGCAGTGTGAGCACAGGTGCACTAGATAACCTTCTTTTTAACTCCTTGAAATTCCCTTCACACTCCTCCGTCCAAACAAACATAACTTCTTTTCAAGTCATCCTGGTGAGTGGATTAGACAATCGGGAAAAATCATTCACAAAACGTCGATAATATACAGCCAAACTTGGAAAATGCCGGATCTCAGTTACTATTATTGGTCTTGACCATCGTTCGATAACCTCTATTTTTTCTGGATCCATAGATATTCCATCTTTTGAGATTATGTGACCCAAAAATGCATCTTTTTTAATCCAAAATTCACACATGGTAAATTTGGAATAAAGCTTCTCCTTTCACAGGGTCTTCAATACAATTCTCAAGTGATCTTCATGTTCTTACTTGCCTTTTGAATAGAAAAGAATATCTTCTATAATGACTACCACAAACAGATCAAGATAGTCTCTAAAGACACTATTCATTATATCCATGAATATAGCAGGGGTATTAGTAAGACCAAATGGAATCACTATAAATTCATAGTGTCCATACCTTTTACGGAATGTCGTAATTGGTATATCCTCCCTTTTGACCCTTAATTGATGATACCCTAAACGAAGATCAATCATGGAGCAGTATTGATCTCCACGTAGATGGTCAAATAAGTCTTCAATGCATGTGAGAGGATATTTTTTCTTGATGGTGATCTTGTTAAGTTCTGGATAATCATTATAGAGTCTCATTGATCCATTTTTCTTCTTAACAAACAGAACATGTTCTCCCCAAGGTGATGCACTATGGAATATGAATCCCTTATCAATATTCTCTTGGAGTTGCTTCTTCAATTGCTGCAACTCAATTGTGTCCATTCTATAAGGTGTCTTTGAAATTGGTAAAGCACCCGGTACGAGTTCTATTGGAAACTGAACTTCATGATTTGTGGGAAGACCATGAAATTCCTCCGGAAAGACATCATCAAACTCCTATACAATGGGAATATTCTTCATCATGAGTTTCTCTCCAACAATTTGAGATAAATAACCTTCATTTAGTGGAATCAAGACCCATAAGAGGGATGAAATTTCCATTATAAGGTTATGAGAATCCATGCATCGATAGACGATCATAGATTGATCTGGAATATGAAATGTGACTTCCCTTCTTTGGCAATCGATATAAGCTCCATATAAAGAAAGAAAATCCATGCCAAGAATCACATCAAATTCCATTATTTGAAGGATCACATGACTTGTAGGAAGAACATTCCCACAAACTTCAATCAGAGAAGAATTGTAAACTTCTTATGTGACTGTTGTACCATTAGGGGTTGTCACAACTAACTCAATATCTAATTGTTGGGGTAATACGATGATACCCTTAGAAAATTTTTCTGAAATAAAAGACTGGGTGGATCCAAAATCAAATAAAACATTTTGTACTTTAGAGTGGATGGTAAGTGTACCTTTCAACACTTTGTTATCGTACTCCACATCGCTGATAGAAATTGTGTGTCACATTCCTTTCTCTTTGTCCTTAAGAGATTTTTGACATCTATCATCTTCAAAAACCCTTTGATTAGGGTATTGATTGGTATAATGCCCCATTTCCTTTCACTTGTATCATTGAAGTGTAGTAGGAGAACTCTGTGTTTCCTTTTATTTTTTCGCATCACTAGACATCTTATTCCCATCATTACGACATTCAAATGCCGGATGACCTTCCTTTCCACATTTGAAACATTTACTTTTCCCTTTAAGTCAACACACTCCACGTTTCTTTCCACGCATTGAGCATAAGGGAAACTCATCTTCTTTTCAGTGTGCTCTTTAGATTTCCCTTTGAATTTGATTTTCCTCTTCTTATCAATCCAATATGACTGATGGGTTACTCCAATATCCATATCAACCATGAGATAACATTAAACTATTTCCTCCTAGCTATTTAATTCACTTATGGCTAACGCCCTACAAAGACATGGTTTTAAGCCACTAAAGAAACGATCAATCTTACTCTCAGGTTGGATAATAATGTAACAGCCCAGGAAAATGAAGAATATGAATTTTCATATTTGTCCATATTTGTGAATAAAATATTATTATTACTTTAAATGGAACTCTATGCTCGATGGCATACCCAATACGCAATAATGAGTTTCTTGAAAATCTTACGTTGCACTCTAATAATAAAATAATATTATTTTAAATTATAGTTAACGCCTAGCCATTGTAATGACAGGAATGAATGAAACTAAATAAAAAATTATTATATATGTTTTTCAAATATTTTTACTTTTATCCAACAAATATTAGAGGCTTAAAATGCAAATGAATCCAATTTTAAGCATAAATCTTCTAATATTCTTTAAAAGGTCGATTAACCACATTTTGATAGAGAACCCTTTTTAAATAGAATTTTTACAATTTTATATGTTGTATTTGAAAAAATAAAATCCTTATTTAGAATATGGACATCAAAATTTACTTTGTGTAAATTTTTGTTATTTTTCTGATAAAGATCATTTTTATTGAAAATGTTGCATTTTAATTCAAAATCTCCTTTTAATCTGATTTATTTATAAGGATAGATTATATTTTTAATTGATATTAAAGTTTATTAGGAAAATATGTTTACCATTTAATCCAATTGTGGTCATTTTAGTTATGTTCACTTTGAAATTGGACTTAAACTAGTGTCAGTCATTTAATATATATTGTTTCTTAAAATCACGCTATATGTTTTGACAACGGGAATGAATTATTAAATTAATTAATGCAACATATATATTTTGGATTTTTTAAAATAGACATAATTTTTGAATTCAGAATATCAAATATAGCTTAGGGTGAATTTTTAGTATTTCTATGAAAAACATCAATTTTTTATGAACAGTGAAACCACTAAGTGGTAGTGAAAGAAACTGATTTTTCGTTTAAATGAAATTTTTCCACTTCTGTGATTTGATTTTAAAAAATCCTACATACATGGTTGTCATTAAGAAGTAAAATTTGGCTCAGTGATATTAAAATAATTTTTGGATAATAGTAACTTTTTTGTTTTATTAATCGCGATTAAAGGTAATTAGTGTAATTTAAGGTAAAAATAATATTTTAATAACATGAAATGACCTAGACACATGTCCTACCATAATTGTATGTGTCATGCCCGACCGATACTATCCATGGGTCATCTTGGGGACCCCATGGAGACACTTTGGAAGTAAAATGACATAAATAACATTTTATTTAAAGTTAAAATAAAAATGTTACAAACATGAGTTGTTTTACTAAAAAAATTTAAATCGGGTTATACAAGTCATATTTTTTACTATAAAGACTCATTTGAAAGCTAAAAATATTTCCTACATCATGATATATTTTTTATAATTTTTAGACATTAAATAAATTAAATTTATTAGGACACCATGATGATGCAGCGATTACCTCATTATTTAACGATTTAAATAAAATGAAATGATAATGTAAAATATAATCCCTAAACATTTCAAAAACCTATTGGATGGGTGTATTTGGAACTCTTATCACCTTATCCTTGAAATATATAATTTTGGGACCTTTAAAATCCTAAAATAATTTTATAATAACGTAACCTTTTATAACATTCCAAGAGTGCCCATCTTCTCCTCTCATAAATGGCCCCCACTTCTACCACCTTACCCACACCTATACAGCCTTTGGCTTGGCTAACCCCTGCCCATTTTGTCTCTCCACATACCTCTATTACTCTTATATTCCTAAATTTGGTCATAATTCTTCCCAATTAAGCCTTTGATATCAAATCAAAAAGAGTTACCCATTTTAAAGGTAACGTCTTCCCAAGGTTCTTTTGTTTTATTTTGCTTCTCGAACCCCTTAAACTCTTTTTATTTATTTATTTTGTAACAAAACTAGTATATAAAATATAAAAGGATGTTTTTATGAAGATTATTAGAGCTAAACTATCACACACCTCCGTATAATGGTTAAATAACATATTGTTTCTGTGGATGGCAATTTTCTGCCTCATGAAACAATGATTGTTCAATATTCTTTTAACAGCTTTAGAGGTGGCCATTATGATGTCACTTTATTTTATATAATATATATATGGTATTTATGTTTACTATATTCTTATTTATTTTATATTTAAAACATAACTTTATTTTTTCATGTTGTGCAAATGCGATAATTTCATATGAGGATGTCTGGACTACCGCCCCCTCAAGTGATGTGACTCGTTCATGCAATACATGGAATGTATAAATAATAAAATAAATGAAAATATGTCACCTATATAACATATATATTATACATTAATTATAATATATAAATATATCATTTATTTTTAATTACATTAATATGACAAAAAAATGAAAGTAGCGTTCATGCGTACGTACGACCTACCGTCTCCATGAATGATGTTTTTCAATTTTTATCTCCAAATGTTATGGAATTGTATAAAATGAATATTTAATGTATATATATGATATTTTAATCATTAATACTATTCTTAAAAATATTTAATAATAACTACATGGGAAATCATTTTTAAACAAGTTCATTTTTTACTCATGTACCAAACATCAGCAAAAACGTCTGATATGAACAGACATTATTAAACAAATATTATAAAATTATAATATTTTATATGAACTGAATAATAATAATTAAATTGGTTCCTTAAGAAATTATAAATTGAAAAAAGTTTATTATTCAGGAATATAAAGAAACGAACAAGACAAGTCGGACTTGAGGTCAGGGATCCTACCCCTCTCATTCTTTTTATGTACACTCTTTTATGTCATTACTTTTAAGATCATCTTTCTTATGGTTGAGATGTTCTTTAATATTAAACATACTATATTTTTTTATTTCAATATTATTAGAGACCCTATTTTATCTCATCAATCCATTTTTTTTGTTTTGAGTGGCGTCGTTAGGCAGCCGAATTTTTATAAGGGATCCAACATCTCTCTTACTTTTTAAGTACTCTCTTTTATGTAATTTCTTTTAAGATCATATTTCTTATGTTTTGGGATGTTAATTTATATTAATAATACTTTACATTTTATTTTAATATTATGATAGACCCAGTTTTATCTCATAAATCCATTTTTGGAAGTTTTAAGTGGCGTTGTTAGGCTGCGGAGTTTTCGTAAGGGATTTTTCATCTCACTTTTATTCCCGTGACATTTATGCTATGTTTTCCACTATTCCCATTGAGTGGTGTATGTACTGACCATTATTATACACTTTTTGTAGTATAATTTCATTTATGGGTATTTAAATATTAATTGTATGACCCTTCTTTCATGGGGTGTACGTTTCGAAAGTTACCCAACTCGGTAAGGGGACATTTCACCCTCCTCTTTTTAAAATAATTATTTTGTTATGTCTTTTAATTCAGATACTATTATTTTGTGATATTTTATTATATATCATTATTTATGTAAATTTTACATCCAAGTGATGAGATACCATTTTTTCTCTCATCAACTAATTTTCTGAATTTTAAAGTGACGTTGTTAGGCTATCGGGTTTCTGTAAGGGAACTTTTTAACCCACTTTCAATTCTTTGGGTTAAACCTCAACTTATTTGTTTGATTATTCCAAAATTATGTTTGGAATATCTATGTTGTAATTTCCACAATGCTTTTTGTGGATATACTATTTCTACACATAATATTCTCATTGATAAATTCTTACGAACTTGTATGGGAAATCATAACTCAATCTCATTTCATTGAGTTAAATATCTATTTCATTGGTTTTGTTTATCCAATATTATGTGTGAATGTCCTCTGATTGTTTCACACTTAATATCCACGTATATTGGGTATATTTATATTTCTCACAAAAAATTATATGATAGATTTATCCTTAATTTAAGGATACCATCTTTATAATGGATTTCATCTCATTTTACATTTCCATTGAGTCTTCATTGTTGTTATGCACCAATTCACTCTTATATGGTGTGTATACTGTCCCTTGACATATTATATCATGAATCCCTTTATTCTCATGAAGTTAAAAAGTTCGGATTAAATGTTATTCCGCAATTATTTGTATTCAAGAGTCTCTCATTTTGTTAAAAACTCTTTAACAAAAATATTGTTTTAAATGTTTTAAAGATTCATTATTCTAAATCTTTATATTTAATGTCCATGTTTTCAAAATGGTTTCCACTATTTATTTATATGGAAATTTATGTCATAAAATTCTAATTCCATTAAAATCTTCAAATTGGTAGGGGACACATTGATTCAAAAATGTCTTTTAAATGATTTTTAAAATTGATTGATTAATTCAATATCTTGGAATTACTTATTGTGATTGAAAATGAAATGTTGTTATTGAAATGTTTATATATTCAATATTTTATGTGTAATAATGGTACTTGGACATTGTATGGTTGGTTACGTGAGAAACCATATGACGAGGTGTGCCGTGAATACCAGGACGGGTGGTTACATTATAACCTCCAATGCATTGGGTATGGAAGTCGGCCATATGGCTATTCCATTAAGTGATATGTGTGGAATTCGACTGTATGGATATTCCATTTAAGTATGTTTATGTACCAATTTACCTTTATATGTTATGTGTTCTTTATATGGGTTTTTATGGTAATCTTTTGGTTACAAAAGGGGTATGTAATGATCTTTTATTCAGTGAAGAGCATGTTTTACTACTTCATAAAGGTGAAAAGTATTACATTGATAAAGTATTCTTGTTTTACTTGTTTTTTTTTTGAAAAACCAACAGTTTTCCTTCATTGTGTATCCTTTAATAGGATTTTTTATGCTCATCCCATGTTTTTGAAAGTTTTCCATAGGACTTAAAGATGAATAGGGTCAAGGATGGGATCAAGGAAAGACATGTTATATAAAACATGGAACTAGACATGTTTCTTTTTAAGAGTTTTTATTTTATGGAAACTTAGTAGAAGTGTATACTTTGTAATCATTGAGATGAAATAATTATGTCCTAATTCCCTAATACAATTAACCTAAAAAGTTCCTCAATGTGAATTATTCATTTAATTCAATAATAATTAATGGTTAAGGTCGGGATCTTATAGTTGGTATTAGAGGCCAGTTTAGATAACATTAGAGGTTAGGGTATTCTATAAGCATAAGTGAAATTACAGTAATGGCTATGATTTCAGAAAGAGTCGTAGTTTTTAGATAAAGTGAATGAGTAAGTATATCGTAGTGTTTATATTCTATATTAGTACATGATGATTTTGTTGATATACGCACACTAAATTTTTTTTTTAGTAAATGGATGGATCTAGAAGGCACCAAAGTGACAATATGTTTGATGGAAACTGTGGTGGTTCTCAAATTAAGAGACTAGATGAAATGGGGGATTTAATGAGTAATCTCGTGGTTGTGCTAAACCAACTATCAAGGATTCATGATGAACCACTAGAACCTTGGTGATTTCTCTAATGCATCATGTACGATATGACCAACTTGATGTGGATGTTCAGGTAATAATTATAAAGGTAAATATTATTGTTTATATGATACTTACTTTTTAGGTAATTATGGGTTTCTATATGATATGATGGAGAATGAAAGGCATGAGATAAACATGAGGTTAAAATATGTTATGATCATTTTAGAAGATTTTATCTCGTTTTGGGGAATTTTTTAAGAATTATGTTGTTTTTGAAAAAGGACAACATACAGACCGTGTGACAACCCGTCGCGTCAGTCAAAGCTGTGGGAATCGAACCCACAACCAAAGTGCGACATGTATTTATTGACTACCACTAGACTATGTGAAGTCCCTATTTAGTTTGACTAATTCTTTTTAGTTAGATGATTTTAGGAATCAAGAGTAAGTTTATTTTGGGTTATCTATGGAAATTATTAACCTTTCATGGAGGATATGTGATTAGGTTAACTACTTTTCAATATGAGGCTTTAAGAAAAACTAATGTTATTTGGAGATAAATGTTAATTTTTACCTTGGAAGTCTATGAGATTAAATCATTCAATGATTTGGGTTTCAATATTAGTTTGGTTTACTTTGAATAATTTTATTGAAAAATTGTTTATTGAATAGTATTTGTTGAACTTTGGGTATTGTTTGAAAAATTTTGGAGATTAAAAAAAGATATTTTTATAATGGATTATCGTTTTTTGGTATTATCTGATTTCATACTAACCTTTTTGGTTTTATTTTTGGTTAAGGTCTAAGGGAATGGGATGTATATAGTTCTATTTTATGGATTAGTTGATTCTCGAGAAGTTGATTATAGTACTCTTAATGCGAACAAGTCTTCCTAAAAACTCATCTTTTTGAGAAAATATGAGTTTGATTAAGGAATCTAGTAAAAGATGAAAGTCTACGTGACAAGTAAGTATATTTCATTATGATTTAGTTAAGCCCAAAAATAAATTCCTCAATTAATAGTAACTTAAAACAAAAATGTTGTATGTTAACTTTTCCTATTGGGGAATCAAATACCATTTAACAAATCACCAGTTTGTGATTTTCTGGTGGTTAACTTTCTTCTAAACATGTTTTCGATCACTCCCCCTCAGAAAACAACCCTTGGTTTTTTTCCTCCATACCCATGTTTTCCTACATGGTATCCTAGTATGGGTTAACTAGGGTGACCTTTGTACCTCCGTTTTTTAAAAGTGATTGGTTTACTAACTCTTGTTCCGATGTGGTATTTTCAATGAAGTTTCCGAACCCAATTTTAAAATTACGAGGATGCAATTCCCAAAAGGGAGGAAGGATGTAACACCCTAGGTAAATAAATAATATGAAATTTTCATATTTATCGATATTTTTGAATAAAATATTAATATTACTTTAAAGGGAAAACTATGCTCGATGACGTACCCAGCACGCAACAACGAGTTTCTTTGAAATCATACGTTGCACACTAATAATAAAATAATATTATTTTAAATTGTAGTTATCACCTAGCCGTTGTAATGGCGGGAATGAACGGAACTAACTAAAATATGATTATATATTTTTTTCAAATATTTTTACTTTTATCCAATAAATTTTAGATGCTTAAATTGAAAATGAATCCAATTTTAAGCATAAATCTTCTAATATTATTTAAAAGGTTGATTAACCGCCTTTTGATGGATAACAAAATTTAAATATACTTTTTACAGTTTTATATGTTGTATTTGACAAAGTAAAAGCATTATTAAGAATATGGACATAAAAATTTACATTTTGTAAATTTTTGTTATTTTTCCGATAAAGATCATTTTTATTGAAATTGGAGCATTTTAATTCAAAACCTCCATTTAATCTGATTTATTTATGTGGATAGAATATATTTTTATTTGAGATTAAAGTGTATTTATAATATATTTTTACCATTTAATCCAATGGTGTTCATTGGAATTATGTTCACTTTGAAATTGGACTTAAACTAGTGTCAATCTTTTAATAGATATTGTTTCGCAAAAACACGCTATTTGTTTTGAAAGCGGAAATGAATTATTAAATTAATTAATGGAACATATATATTTTCAATTTTATAAAATATACATCATTCTTAAATTAGGAATATAAAATATAGCTTAGGGTGAATTTTTGGTATTTTTCGGGAAAAAAAATCAATTTTTGATGAATAGTGAAACCACAAAGTGGTAGTTAAAGAAACTGATTTTTCGTTTAAATGAATCATTGCCACTTCTGTGATTTGATTTTCAAAAATCTGACATACATGGTTTTCATTATGATGTAAAATTTGGTTAAATTAGATTAAAATAATTTTTGGTGAATAGTATCTTTTATGTTTTATTAATCACGATTAATGGTAATTAGTGTAATTTAAGGTAAAAATCATGTTTTAATAATATTAAATGACTTAGAAACATGTCATACCCTCATTGGATGTGTCATGGCCGAACAAAAAAATACATGGGTCTACTTGGGGACCCCATGGAGCCACTTCGGTAGGAAAATGACATAAAAAACTTTTTATTTAAAGTTATGATAAAAATGTCACAAACATGAGTTGTTTTACTAAAACAATTTTTAAATGGGGTTATACAAGTAATATTTTTTACTATAAATATTAATTAGAAATCTAAACATATTTCCTAAATTATGATATCTTTTTTATTATTTTTAGACATTAAATAAATTTAATTATTTATGACACCATGATGATGCATCGATTACCTCATTATTTAACGATTTAAATAAAATGAAAAGATAATGTAAAATCTAAGACCTAAACATGTCAAAAACCTATTGGATTGGTGTATTTAGAACCATTATCATCTTATACTAGAAATATATAATTTTTGGACCTTTAAAATCCAAAAAGCATTTTATAATAAAGTAACATTTTATAACTTTCCCAGAGTGCCCCTCTTCTCTTCTTATAAAAGGCCCCCAACTCTACCATCATACCCACACCTCTGAAGCCTTTTTATCGGCCAAAACCTTTCCATTTTGTCTCTCCACATCACTATCTTACTCTTAGAAGCCTCACTTTGGGATGAAATCTTCCCAAGGAAGCCTTTGAGCTCAAATCAAATAGAGTTACCAGTTTTAAAGGTAACGTCTTCCCAAGTGTTATTTTATTTTATTTTGCTTCTACAACCCCCTAAAATATTATTATTTATTTCTTTTGTAACAAAACCAGTATCTTAAATATACTAGGATGTTGTTATGAGGAGTATTAGATCAACACTAATACACACCTCCATCTAATCGTTAAAGAACATACTATTTCTGTGGATGGCGATTTTCTGCCTCACGAAACGATGATTGTTCAATATACTTTTAACACCTTTAGAGGTGGCCATTATGATGTAACTGTATTTTATATATGATATAAATGGTATTTAGGTTTACTATATGCTTCTGTATTTTATATTTAAATCATAATATTATTCTTTTCTTGTTGTGAAAATGCGATAATTTCGTATGAGGAAGTGTGGACTACTGACCCCTCAAGTGATGTGACTCGTTCATGCAATACATGGAATGTATACTGAATGAAATTAATGAAAATTTTTCACCTATATTAAATATATATTATACTGGAATTATAATATATATATAATTTATTTTTAATTCCATTAATATGACAAAACAAAAATGAAAGTAGCGTTCATGCGTACGTACGACCTACCATCTCAATGAACGGTGCTTTTCATTTTTTATCTCAAAATGTTATGGAATTGTATAAAATGAATATTTAATTGATATATATGATATTTTAATCATTAATACTATTCTGTAAATTATTTACTTATAACTACATGGTCAATCATTTTCAAACAAGTTCATTTTTTACTCATGTACCAAACATCGGCAAAAACGTCTGATATGAACTAACATTATTAAACAATTATTATAACATTATAATATGTGATGTGAACTGAAAAATAATATTTAAAGGAGGTACTTATGAAATTATAAATTTACCAATGTTTATTATTCATGAATATAATGAAACGAACAAGACAAGTTGGACTTGAGGTATGAGATCCTACCCCTCTCATTCTTTTTAAGTACACTCTTTTACGTCATTCTTTTTAAGCTCATATTTCTTATGGTTGATATGTTCTTTTATATTAATCTTTTCTTAATTCATTATGTTCATATATTGAGAGACCCAATTTTATCTCATCAATCCATTTTGGATGTTTTGAGTGGCGCCGTTAGGCTGCCGAATTTTTTTTGGGATCCAACCTCCCTCTTACTTTTTATGTACTCTCTTTTATGTCATTTTTTAAGCTCATATTTCTTATGTTTGGGGATGTTATTTTATATTCCTTATACTTTAAATATTATATTCATATTATGAGATACCCTATATGATCCCATAAATCAATTTTTGTATGTTTTAACTGGCGTCGTTAGGCTTCCGAGTTTTCGTAAGGGAATTGTCATCTCACTTTTATTCCCGTGACATTTATGCTACATTTTCCAGTATTTTCATTGAGTGGTGTATGTACTGCCCATTATTATACACTTTTTGTATTATAATTTCATTAAAGGGTATTTACATCTTCATTGTGTGACCCTTCTTCCATGGGGTGTACGTTTCGAATGTTACCCAACTCGGTAAGGGGGTCTTTCACCCTCCTCTTTCTAAAAGACTTCTTTTGATATGTCTTTTAATTCACATTCTATTATGTTGGGATATGTTCTTATATATAATTATTTATGTATATTTTACATCTAAGTTATGAGATACCATTTTCTACATCATCAACTCATTTTCTGAATTTTAATGTGACGTCGTTAGGCTATCGGGTTTCTGTAAGGGAACTTCTTAACACACCTTCAATTATTTGGGTTAAACCTCTACTTCGTGACTTTATTATGCCAAGATTATGTGTGGAATCTCTATTTTTTAATTTCCACAAAACATTGTGTGGATATTCTATTTCTACACATAATCATCTCATTGATAAATTCTTATGAACATGTATGGGAAATCATAACTCAAGATCATTTCATTGAGTTAAATATCTATGTCATTGGTTTTGTTTTTCCAAGATTATGTGTGAATGTCCTGTGATTGTTTCACACTTAATATAAACTTTTATTGGGTTTATTTATATTTCTCACACATAATTATGTGATATATTTATGCTTAATTTACATATACCATCTTTATAGTGGATTTCGTCTCAATTTACATTTCTATTGAGACTTCATTGTTGTTATGAACCAATTCACATTTATATGGTCTGTATAATATCCTTTGACATATTATATCACGAATAACTTTATTCTCATGATATTATAATGTTCGGAATAAATTTTATCCCATAATTATTTGTATTCAAGAGTCTCTCATTTATTTAAAAACTCTATAACAAAAATATCGTTTTAAATGATTTAATGATTCATTATTTTAAATATTTATCTTTAATTTCCATATTTTCAAAATTGTTTTCACTATTTATTTATATGTACAATAATGTTTTAAAATTATAATTCCATTAAAAGCTTCAAAGTGGCATGTGACACTTTGATTATAAAATCTCTTTTAAATGATTTTTGAAAATGGATTGATTAATTCAAATTCTTGGAATTACTTATTATGATTGAAAATCAAATGTTGTTATTGAAATGTTTATATTTTCAATATTTTATGTGTAATGATGGTAATTCGGAATTTTATAGGTGGATATGTGATAAACCATATGACGGGTGGTACCTTAAATACCAGGATAGGTGGTTACGTTATAACCTCCAATGCATTGGGTATGCAAGTCAGTCGTATGGTTATTCCATTATGTGATATGTGTGGAAGTCGACCGTATCGTTATTCCATTTAAGAATGTTTAAGTCCCAAGTTAACTTTATATGTTATGTGTTGTTTATATGGGTTTTTATGGTAATATTTTGGTTATAAAAGGGGTAAGTAATGATCTTTTATTCAGTGAAGTGTTTTTTTACTACTTCACAAAGGTGAAAAGTATTACATTGATAATTTATTCTTGGTTTACTTGTTGTTTTGAAAAACTAATAGGTTTACTTCTTTGTGTATGCTTTACTGGGATTTTTATGCTCATCCCATGTTTTTGAAATGTTTTCCACATGACTTAAAGATGAATAGGGTCAAGGATGGGATCACAGAAAGACATGCTATCTATAACATGGAACTATACATGTTTCTTTTTAAGAGTTTTTATTTTATTGAAACTTAGTAGAAGTGTATACTTTTTAATCATTGAGATGGAATATTTATGTCCTAATTCTCTAAAACTCTAAACTTGAAAAGATCCTCAATGTGAATTATTCATTTAATTCAATAATAAGTAATGATTAAGGTCGAGGTCTTATAAATAATCCCAAAAGTGTACCGTGAAAGTCATGTAAAATTTTCTTCGTAGGTACCAATAGGTTCCTCATCCTTTTTATTTAGTTCAATAAAATATTTCTCCATCTTTGTTCGAAGAATACGAGGGATGTACTTATTGAAAAATAATTTCATGAACTCGTCCCATTCCATGGAATCAATTTCATCCCTTTGCCGCATATTCTTAATAAGATTCCTCCATTGATCTGCACCACCTTCCAAATTATATACTGATATGATAAATTAATCATGATCAGAACATTGAGGAACTGAAAATATATTTTTAGTGTTACGAATCAATTGTTCATCCACTAATGGATCAGTAGACCCACTGAATGAAGGTGGATGCTGCCTCATGATGGATTCAACATAATGTCTCTCCTTCCTTTGCTCATTTGGAAGTCCTTCATGATTCATAGCTTGAGAATGTTGTGTGAGCATGACTACAAGATTTTTCATTCCATCTCCCATAACGTTTGGTTGCTCAGGGTGAAAATCATTGCATTTCCCATCACATTCCGCATTAACATGGTTCCTTCGGGGTCCTAGAAATTTACTAAAACCAGAGGAATAGTGTGAGAAACAATAATTATAATAGGAAAACCACATAATCAAGAATAAAATTTCACACTTAAGGTCTTATCATAGGTAATTCATTGCAATTTATAAAACACTAAGATTGTGTTATATGCTTAGACTTATCCTTAGGGTTATTACTAAGGCTTTCACATCCAAGTTTCCAAAATTTGACTATACCATTCCTCTGATACCAACTATAACGACCCTTATTTTACATAAATTGTTATTACTTAATAATTGATGCATACTTATTACAACATATCACAAAACTACAATAGGACTATATAGGTATAGTGTCTTTAGAAAGTGGGAAGGCATAAACAACTGGTTCATAATGAATCTACATTGTCTCCCATTTATTTCATCATATCTAGAATCCCATTTTGGTATATCCTTCTTAATAATCTTCTTCCTGACCAGGGGAAAAGAAACATGCAAAAGGGTGAGCTCAAATGCTCAGTAAGGGTAAAATAATAAATATCAATCACATCATATTCATAATAACATAACATTTTAGAAATCTTAACCTGTAAAAAAGATCATAATTTCATAACAAGGGATAAATCATAGTAGTGAAATTTAATCACAATAATCATGAATTAAGACATTCAACTTTCTGGCATACACACATAATCATAGAGAATCATTTCTTAGTAGTCAATACTCATTTACAAGGCAATCTTAGTGGAAAAAGTCCATTTCTAAACTGAGTTCACTCTTTGTTTCAGTTATGTATCACTGAACTAGATTAACCTGTCATTCCAACCATGTTTATCACATGAGATATGAATCATTAACCAATTAATTTTATGGAGATATAGGTCCCACCCATTTCATAATTATACCATTCTTAGGTTTTCTACAAGAACATAAATCATACATCATAGCATAACCCATGTAATAAAAATGGGAATCTTAAACATCATCCCATCATAACATAATCCATTTAAGATAAAAGGACATCATAAAAAAATAATTCCATAATAACATAATAAAATCAATTTAAAAATAGGGATATAAATAGAACCCTATATTATCTTCGATGGAAAATAATTTTGATAAAACACTTGAACTCCATTCTTGAGGAAAATATCCTTTCTACATCAAAAACATTTTTCCTTTCTTAACATGGAATACAATTTTAAAATAATATAAGTTTATTAAAAATAAACTTCAAAACATGTAAAGTATGATTCATGGAAATAATGTTTGAAAAATCCATTCATGTTGTATAAGTTAAAGAAAAACATTCTTCTCATACTTTGGCCAGAAAAGTCAAAAAAGTACCTCGTACTAAAAATGACAAAATATTCCTTTCATATATTTTACTAAAAACTCACCGAAGGGTAAAATTGGATTTAAAAAATTGTATGAAGATATAAATAATATTACATACTGACGAAAAATGGATATGGATGATAAATATTACCCAGTAATGACCGATGTATAAACAGTCTCGGATAAAAATTGAGATTGTGAGATTTTCCCTTACCTTAGGTATGATTTGCTTCGTACGTGTTTGAACCTCCTGTATAATGATTTAAATAATGTTATTGACTTATTAAATAATCTTAATCATTGTTATGATATCATATATGGTCATATTATTAGCTTCGTATTAGTAATATTTTATTGTTACTTGTTATTCGAGTGTTTATTTCTTTTTGTTCTTATGCGTGTTTTGTCGAATAAATTCTTATTCATCTTTTAGGTTATAGATAACTCATTTACAGATTGGTATTAGTGTAATATATATCATATTTACCCATTCATTTTATTTATATAATCATTATCCATTGAATATCATGTAGAACAAGTCACATCACATCGTGGCGACTGTAGGCGTTACGTACACATGAGGGATAATATCGTTCTCATGATCATGGAATTGTATTGAAGTTTATGTATACTATTTTAGAATCAATATAAATTTAAAATAATCATATATATTAATTAATTACACCATTATACCGATCCATGTAAGGTGGTGGTGGAAAACAGATTACACCACGGCGTGGAGACGGTATTCCGTACGTACGCACGGGCGGTGATTTCATTTTCCGTAGGATTGGTAGAAGGTGAAATAGGGTTGTTTCATATTTATAATAACATATCAGTATATTATTGATACATATGTTATTACTTCATAATGAAACAACTAAAGAATAAGAAGGATAAACAGATATAAAGTTGAAAGAATCTGTAACAGACATTATCTCTTCTTTGAAGCGCCTCTTCTTAACCTCCTCATAGGGAACTAAAGATGATCTTTGAAGAAGATCAGGACCTCTAGTATGTTTCTAGGGAAGTTGTGAAGGGAAATGGGAAGGGTTTAGCTGAGCATGAATGCTCAGAGTGGAGTGAGGAGGTGAGGGAATATGTGCCCTTTTATAAGGGATGAGAGGGGCACCTTAGAAAAAACGTAAAATATTATTGTATAATAAAGTCATATTCGTTTTTTAATAACTCCAAATTGATTTATTTAGAATCTAGGGATGGGTCTAAATCCTCACAACCAATAGATTTTAGGAATTTTTAGGTTAGTATTTTAACCCTATCATTTAGATTTAACTCTAAGTTAAATAATATTAATTTTACTGTGTCTTCTTGTTTTATTACACTATATGGTTAATAAACATACTATTCCAAGACAAAAAAACCCAGAGTTGTTCATTATTAATATATATAACCTTATCTAAGTCATTTAGACGAACCATAGATTTTTATGAATAAAATAACAATTAATAATGTATTATTATATTTAAAAACTATTTTATGTAAAATTTGACACTATTTGGTAATTGAGTTCTGTGAAAATTATAACAGCATTATTAGTTCAAAAAATGTTAATTAAATCAATATTTTACATGTTATATTAACCTAGAAAATTATTGGAAATCATAAAAAGTTTAAATTACTTTTATTTGGGTATTTATAACATCAATTATGTTAATATTTCATTAATAAGGTAATTACTGCATCATTATTGTGTCATAAATAAATTAAATTATTTAAAGTCTAAAAATTATAAATAAAATATAATTATGTAGGAAATATTTTTATCTTTCTAATGAATATTTATACTCTAATTTATCTTATTTATATCCCTATATTAATAATGTTTTATTTATTACACATTGATTTTAACGATTTTAATTATTTTTAAATAAAATAATAATAAATGTCCTAATCTAATCCAAGTGGATCAAAATTGTCATATTTTATTCATAAGGTTGTTTTTGGTGAATTAAACTTATCCAATAGAATTAGGACATGTGTTAGGGTAATAATAATACCATTTTTACCCATAATTACCCTATTTACTTTTAACTGTGCTAAATAAAAGTAAAAAGTTACAATTCACCAAAAAATATTTTTATCATATTGAACCACATATTACTCCGTGATATTAACCATGTCTCTCGGATTTTCAATATTCCACTCATAGAAGCAGGAAAATTATGATTTATTTAAATTTTCAAACTCTCCTAGGAGGTGGGTAAAAGGCGGTGAAAAGTTCAATAAAATTTATATATATCTAAAATTATTAATAAATGACTCCAATGAATTTCTTTGAACTTATATAAGTATTATGTATCCCTTCTGACATAAAAATAAATTTACATAAAATAAATAATTATTTAAATAAAAGGACGATTTTTAAATAGTAACCCATTGTTTTCACTATTCCTCAAAAATTGAATGTTTTCAAATAAATAACAAAAAAACACCCTAATTTATTTCGATATTCTGAATCATAAAATGAAGTCCATATTGAATGATAAAATTTATAAAATTTCAAAAAGTGGGTATTACTATTCATAATGAATAGTTTAAATAATATTTTAATAGAATATTGTTGTTTAGTGAAACTCAGTATTGCATACAACACAAGATATCGAGGAAGGACGCGATTAGATGTAAAGAAATACAAGCTAGTGTTGTGTGTAGTGAAATATTCCTTTGATGATATATATAAAATAAAAAAAATATTTCTCAAAAAAATCTCAGGTGTTACATCTACCTAGGAGAAAACCCAGGAAGGACTACTCTCAACTTCCCAAGCAAGTGGCCACCAGGGCCCCATATAAGAGGGAAAGTGGATCCTCCCCAATTTCACGTATGGAACACTTTAAAGAGCATCCACCATTGGAAAAAGTAGAAGCTCAGAAATAAGTATTCTATGACACTAGAGCAACATGAATTGTCTTCAGAATGGGTATAATCTAATAAAGAGGAAGCTCCTTACTATTGATTTGTAGAAGGATATTATTATTATGACATGTAATTTTCTATTTTTGTTGGAAATGGTTGGATGTGGGAAATATTTTAGCTTGTAGTCTTCTTTTCTGTTTCATGTAAAATATTCATTTCTTTTAATAGATGGTCATGGGTTTCTCCTATGACTGAGCTTTATGGGTATGATAGAATAGACTATTTTAGAAGACAAATAAAAGGTATACATTTTGAAGAGATGGGTGTATCAAGAGTAAAAAATCATAAACATAGTCCAATGTCATTCATCATATCAAGGTTCACATTGATTTCTCAGGTAGGGTCATGGAAACTGTGACATATTAGACTAGTTTCATAATTCTACGGACTATATAATTGGGTCCCCTATATTCTATAATCTAGATTAATCTTTTACAGAGACCTGAAATTATCTGATCATCATTAGTTTCATTCTTTTCGGAGATCATTTAAATCTTATCGAATACATTTATAAAAATACACTTCATGATAAATGAGTTTTCACAGTGGTGAAATTTGGGTAGTTTTTAGTGAGAGATTATCAATATTGGGGCACTCAAATGAAATAATTGTTTAGTGGGGGGGGGGGAATCTCTAGAAAAGGGGGTGACATGGAATGTGTATTTTATTTTTATTGAGAATTAATAAAGGGGTTGTAGCCATTAGTGAAAAAATATAATGCATAGGCATCCACTATGCCTCTAAATTATCATGATTCAAAAAAACATTTGGCGGAGAATCTTGATCACCATTTTTTAAAAGAGAGTGGACTTATGAAATTTGTATATACTTCAGATATTTTAATGGTTTCTATTCATTAGTTCTTATAGATATCAACTTCATCATGTGATGGTTTCATGGAGCTAGTGAAGTAGGAACTCAAAGGAAAAATATATCTATCATTGTAGTTGATGTTTTTGGATTATATGGAGGGCATAAAATTACCCTCTCATTAATGGTGATAGAAACCAGAAAGATACATTGGTTTTATTCAATGAAAAATTGTTATATAACAGGATACGTGTTATGAATAATTGGGAGGATTATCCCACTCATAGGCATATTCATGTTGGTGACTCCCCCCTCTTATTAGTAGAATATTGTTGGGTCAATGGGTTCACTAGATTACATATCCATTGGGTCATATATTTAACCAAGATGGATCCAATTTCTCAAGGAGGATTTTCACTCACAGCCTAATATAGGGATCTAGCAGGTCCCTCATTTTTTGTTAAATTATTTCATTTTAAAGGGACACCCACATAATGTGGAGGCCTTGTCTTTCCACACAGGTCTATAATTTTTTCACCAGAAGAATATTAGGGGTAATGTACTTGGATTACAATATTCTAGGGCCCATTATTTGGTTCCAATGGAAGAATTTATTTATCACTTTCCAAAAAATATAATTATTTTGAACAAATCAGAATTCCAAATTGAAAAATGGATAGAGTTATTCTGATTACAATCGTTATTCACCCTCATTAGACGATATCTTGTATATATATTGACAATTTAGAGCCAAATTGTTCACATTAAACTTATCATTTGAACCAACAATATGTTGAATCGTATAGAGGTTCTTCACAATCACCGCGTGGATGTACTGTGAGTCGACACTTCTATAGAAACTACCATCAACCTTATATATGAATTTAACTATTGTATAATTTGGAGTGATACTTTACCAAAAAAACATCACTATTATAAATCATCAATATATACTCACATCTCTAATAAAAAATAATATTACATCATATATATAAACACTAATCTAGGTGGAATTACTCAATATATCTCATTCCCATACAGAATCTCTCATCGAGGGGGGGTAATGATAAAACCTACACTATAAATACATCATGTCCTTCTCCCCAAAATTTGGAAAACACTAAATTATGATCCTCCAATGAGCTCAGTATCAACGCAGTCATCAATGAAGGAAAATAAATATAATTACTCTGACCCATTCAAGGTTCTCACTCAAAAATGAACACCATTGTCTCTCTATAGGAATCATATAATTGAAACAACCTCCTAAATATTTCCACGATAACATGGGATAAATACATCCAATACATTCCATCAATTATTTATTATTGTATACAAGTAGAATTATGTTGTATATCTAGGAGTTATTTTATAGAAACAATATATCAGTATATATAAAATCATCATGATTGTCATCTCAACCTATAACTAGAACAATTCATGCTAAGGAAACTATAATACTACCTACCCTATGCCCCAAATCATTGAAATGTTTCTATGATATTAATGAGTATCTAAAACATGAATCAAATAAATAATTAACCCATTTATAAAACAAGAAAATGTTCCTAGATCAATCTACAACCCACATAGATATATATTCTCCAAATCATGTATATGACTAAGACCCAATTCATGTAATAATTGAAACAACTGGAATCCACATCCATGGATAAGTGAAACTCTGTGATTCAATCATCCAATGAATGGTCCTCATTTATTATTTGTAATAAGAAAACCATGATCCTAGTCACTCAGTCTAATCTACCTTAATAAAGGATCTCGAAGTAGAAAACTAGGCAAGTTGTGACAACTCAAAAATGTTCATGCTGTCACTCTATTTATAATAATTTTTGTCGTATAAAAATCAAATTCCTAATTCCTTAGCATTGTTCTATGAAACACCACCCCCATTGAAATTTATTGATGGTGTCTTGTACCTAAAATATTTAACTATGATCTTAAATATATAAAAAATTTGGAACCCCTAATCATAACTCCTTATCATGTGGAATCTCAACGAAACCCCAATAATTATGATCATTTTATGTTCAAAATATTCTCAATAATTTATTATTAATCCATAACCCATACAGATGATTTTAGTATAAAACGTATAACCATTAAATGGATAAAAAGACCCAAATACTCCTTCTTATTCCACACCCAAACCTCCATATTTTGAATTTTTTATGAATCATATCACATAAGGGTACTGAAATAATTCTTAAACTCTTAAAAGGTATATCTACCACATTGATGGCCATGAAGATCATTTAATTTGGTTTCCTTCATAGTCAAAAAATGGATCCTTATGTAAACAATATTCCAATTCTATCCCATTAGACTACCAAAAATGAAAACTTCTAATAATATATGATCAACCACAACCACATTGGACTATGAAGAGTCATAATAGAAAATGAATGTTTGTTCTCCATCTCATCAGATATCAAACTAAATCCTTTCCAAACCTACTAAAATCAGTTTTCAATATTGGAATCTAAAATTTTTCATTCATAATTCATCATAATATGTCACTGAAACATTGAATGTTTCTACCTCAACCTATCTCATTGTTGAAATCCTCTTATTAATGATTTTTTCAAAAATCCTAATAAATATCTTTGAAGGGATCATGATGAAGAAATAAACTATATCAAAAATATGAATGAATAGACAGTTTAGGGATGATAAAAAATATAAAGAGGAATAAAGAGTGTAAATTAATAATTAATTTTATATTCTCTTAAAATTTGAAATAATCCAATGGTCAACCCATTTCAGGCATTCATGTACAGATGAATTGTGTATGATAATTTTTGTCTCTTTTCGGCAACCTATATAAATTCATCTTATAAGTTTAATAACCATATATATACATTCATAATATCAATGGGGGGATTTAAATATACATTTATCATTTAAACTTCAATGTTCACATTTCTTACTAGACATAGATGATATCATTCTAGTACCACCCCATGAAAACTGTCATTTACATAACTCCAAACTCAACAATATCTCTAAAACTATAACTTTGATACCATGATTTCACAACATGCTTCCCCAAAATTTTAACCCACCTATACTAGAAATAATATAATGGTAATGGTAACAACATTATTCTAACATCCATTAGGACCTCCATTTGAAATGAGGACAAATGGTTTAATTGGAAATTAATGGTAGGCATTTCCCTTTAAGGTAATATAATTAACAGAATTATAATAATGATAAACCAATTAAAGAATAATCACACACACACACACACATATATATGTGTGTGTGTGTGTTTATATATGAAATTTCATTAAATGAAAATAAGTTAATAATTGAGTCTACAAGTAAAAAATGAAAAATATACTGGGGACCTTGAATACAAAAAAAATTGAAAACCCACTATCTACTAATATATGACTTTATCTCTAACATGATCATGTTGAAATAAAAATATTTTATCAACAATTATTGTGATAATAAAATTAAAATTTTTAGTATCTAATATGGATCCTATCTTGAAAAATATAATTGGAGCATGATCAGGTGTTCTGAGGAACAGTTAAACTAACTCATCATCTAGACATATATTTTAAATTATGAGACACAACACAAAAAAATCTGATAGAGTATCACATATAAAAGTAAAAGTAATATTTTAATTTAAAATCAATGGTACCCACAGTAATTCTAAGATAGTTGTTTTCCAAACATCTCGATCATTTCAAATCTAGTTTCATCTCTCTAAAAAATAAGACAACCCACAATCAACGTATTGGATAATCTCAACATGAACCTCAAACATCACATCATATCGTAACCCCATATCACAAATTTATTTAGTGAATAGGTAATTATTCATAGAAACCATATTACATTTTATGTGTATCTTGCAACGGTTGTTATACATCTAGCCGTAATATCACATAAACTGAGTAAGGTACCTCGAAATATCATATCATATACATATCATGACAATAACAATACAATGGTTACTATATTTCAGGATATATGTGGTTGAATAACCTCAATACATCACATACCTCTACAAAAACATATCCTTAAACTAGAAATCAAGCATACAGGAACATGTAGGTTCAACAAGAAGAGATCAGTGCATGAGGGGGTAGTGTGCCCCAAATACTCCCACTAAGCATTTGAGGAAAACACAAACATAGTGTCAACTAGGTCTCAATCAACCTAACCGACATTAGGGGAGTAGTGTGTTACATAATAATATATAAAAATGTGTAATATATATTGGAATCATAATATGAAGATCTTTTTTTCATTTTAATTACACTGACACCAAAACCACAACTTAATAATTGTTTATTTATTTGTATCATAATACCATTATCATTTTATTCTTTAAAAATAATCCTCATCTAACCCCATGAGGTAATATGCATCCAAGAACACCCCACTAACTCAATCACTAGGTAAGCTAAAGTAGATAATAATTTACCCCCATCGATCATCAATTTAACAAATTCATTTCATAAAAAAATCGTGAATTATCACATCAATGGATAATCCAATCCAATATTTATTACATAATATCTAGTCCAACCCTGAATCCCACATGCATAATCCAAAAAATCATTCCATCATTTGTGTCATATGTTGTAACATCATTTGGGCCTCCCAACCCACATCAAATCATCTATCCAAATCAATCCCATTCCATGTCCTTAATAGATCCCACGACCCATTTATAGATAAAATAATAATGTATAGTGTTAAAAATAATACTAAATAAGGAAATATAGTCCCAAAATAAATTGAATATTTCCTTAGTATACAATTACCTTTCACATTTCTCATCATAAATAATTTGACATTCATAAGATAATTAGTACTCAAAAAAATATTTACGTTATAAATCGATTAGTTATTATTCATAATTGATTAATTTTTTCATTATTCATTTATTCCATAAATGGTAAACATATAGAATCATAATATTACAAGATAACAATTATTAGACATCCCATAATATTGAAACTAGATTTAATAAATATAAATAAGTATCATTCACATTAACATTACTATTTCATTTCAACATTCTCAATAAGAATTATCAGACATCGCATTCATTATATATTCCATTAACATAACATAACACAATAAATTAAAAAATTCCATTGAATTAGTTTGATTTACTATAAAATTATAAGAATAATAAGATTTAAATAAAAATGTGCCTTCTTTAATTCTATATTAATGGAATTTAAAACATTCAGCATTATGTTTAGTTTCATTTTCCACCAAGAAAAATTATCTTAATATATTACATTAGAAGGAATTATAACAAGAATAATATATATATAACACTACTATCTTATCAATAGGGATAATCTTATATAAATAAAAATCAACAACTTATAGTCAGTAAAACGAATTAATTAGTGATAAATTTAAATATTTATTTTTTAATTACATTTCCGTGAAATGTAAAATACATGACAACATTGCAATATAACATAATAAAATAATTTAACAAATCATTCTTCCTCTTCATTAGTTTAACCATTTTTCATACGAGAACAAAACAGCTCTATTGATCGCAATCTCCTCTCATAGAGGAGATGCATCAAACTATTGATATTGTGCCACAACTGCACTAAAACCCAACAAGGAATTATAATTAATAATATGAATGAAAAATTCCATTGTATTAAATAAATATATGAGATGATCTAGGCTGAATGAACAATATAAAAAATCGAATTCTATAACACATATCCTACTGGATCGAGAACATGAATATGAAAATCAATCCCTATTGATGGTTTCTGAAAACCGCTAAAGATAGTTCATATGATCACCTTGAAATTCATTGAAAATCCCAATGGTTTGTGAAAAAAGGGGTGAATGAACATAGTAATAAATGATGGATATTATATTTTCACAACTAGAAATACATTAAAAACATGAATGTATCCGGTATAAACAGCCCACATAAAACAATTTCAAATTAGTTTATTCATCATAAATTTATTCATTATTATGAGGCAGCTCATGAGAATGAAAAAAAATGTGAATTGATTTTTGTTAGTGAATCAAACTACCATTTAACCTGTAAACCCAGTATTCATGATATGAAATGACTTCACATCTATAAATCTCCTTAGCTAATTATCATAATTTAATAACACAGCTAAACAATATCTAGGCATCCTCTGTGCTCCATGTGAAATGTAAACCTGATAAATTATTAAGACTAGATGTATATGTTCCATTATAGTGAAAATTCAATGGATCGTGATGGAATTGTCCTACAATGTGAGTGTGTCTGATTATAATGGGAAGAGAATGTATTGTTTCAATTAATTCATGTTTTATGAGATATTAATTGAAGGAATGTTTTATGTTAATCTATTCATCTATATTAGGACGATATTATTTAGATTGAACCAAATGCCATGGAATTGATTTTATGATAATACTCAAAATAGAATAATGAGTGGACCAATTGTGTTTTAATCCAATGTGTAATGTTTTGTAAAAGTAATTTCCTTTCATATTTAACATATAAGGATCCAAATTAATTATTTATATACCCTTGTTTTTTCATTTTATAATATTTATGTAATTTTATATATTTTTCTAGACTTATTCTCTAATATAGTATGTTATTTTGAGGAACAATGTGATTATACATAATGTTTTTAAAAAAATATTTTATATTAACCATGAATGGAACCTCATGGAAAATGAGATAAAACTTATGTGGAAACTAATTTCATAAATATGTGGAAATAAAAGAGTTTGAAACATGATTTTTGACATATTCAAAACATAAAATTAGTCAGTTCCCAGAGTTAAAAATTCTCACCATTGGTCATATGTTAAGTGGATGAATTAATTAATATATAGATAAATGAATCATATTATAATTATTGATAGTTCTATAAAATTATCATGGTGTTTAATTGTATAGTTTTATCTACACCAACCTTCAGAATAATCTAAATCACTATCTTCATACTTTGTTGAAAAATCTTATCAGACAGCGATGAAAATCTTTATCAAATCATATCATGATATAGCGAATGAATCATAATCATTTAAATAACAAGTAGATTATCTATTCATCGATGATTGATACATATTCATTGTAATAATTTTCCTTATTTTGTTTTTATATACTTTTATTAATGTTTTTATAATATACATCTTTGTTTTTGGATATTCACTATCTTTTGGAAAATTTATGCACCCTTTTACATAAATTAAATTTTTTTGAATTGTTTTCTAACATTGGGATCCCCATTCCGGATTTATTAGGAATTAATTTCTGGAAACAGTAATTTAAATATTCTTATTTAGATTTTTTACCATGATTCATGGTTTTCATAACTAGTTGGAATCCATGGTCTGTATTTTACAATTATTTGAGAAATACCGAGCCTAATCAAACATCAATATTCATTCTATTTTGGGTAACATGTAGCTTCCCAATGAAACAATTATATATCAAGGATCACTAAATGTTTTGGAAGTTGTTTTGAGTTATTTTATACCATGAAATCTATTTTGAATGGAATAATGATTTTAGTTAGGTAAATGGTCTTTCAATGTTGAACAATGACTGTATTCAGGGGAATAATATTTATATTTTGTGATCTATGGCTTGATCCATACATTTTAGAAATATTTTTTGTGGGAACTAAGCTGGATCGAGAAAATTTGAGCAAGAGAAGACGATCTAGGAAACTAGTAATAACCCAACTACACACCGTGTTTAGGGATGAACACAACATGTGTAGGATCATAAGTTTTGGCGGCAACTAGGATTTTATAAATGATAAGGATGGTCTGGATTGTAACCATCATTCTATTCATGTATCCTTCACTTGATGGGAACCCATATGATAGATCACATCGGCATGATACGATGTTTTTGGAAATAGAGTGCATAGTCGTGTACTCTTGTTCATAGACATAGGGTCTTGTACAAAAAATCGATGTCTGGTACATGGACATGGGGTTTGGTACACAGACATGGCTAGTGGGACGTTTCCCAATCCTAGTTATTATGGACACGCCATATAGTCCACCTTTTAGCAGTGTACTATTTTTGGGATGGATATGTGTTTCATCCAAAGACACAACCTTATGGAGTAGTATGATGACAAACTGTTTACGTCCCCACACATTGCATGTACCTAGGGTTAATTTTTTAATAAATGATAATGATCCTTATCTCCCTCATTTGAACTCAGATTTTTCCCTGAGAATAGTACATCCACATTCTTTTTCTTTTAATAATGTGATGGTGTCCCTCTTAGTTTCTTATAAAATTACATTTGGAATTTTCAGAGCATTAGAATTAGTTCAGTAATGATAAACATAAGAAATGTCCATAGATTATCAATAGAAACCATCAATTTGGAACCCTCATGAAGGGAATGGCATTTATCGTTGATTAATTATATTGACACACTATAAATGAGATGAGAGTGTGTCTATGAGCATCTAATTGAAACCCTCATGTAGTGAGTGGCATGAGTCATCAATTTCATAGAGTGGAACCCTCATGTTGGGAAATTCTTGGGTCCTCTATAATTGGGGTGGCAATCTCATTCTGTTAATGTGAATGTGTCCTTGATGACATAGAGATGCACCTTGCAGCTTGGCTAGGCATGAGTCCCCAAGCATATGACTAGCTAGCCACAATGTTATTAGTGCCTAGGCCTTTGATGACATGAGTGGTCCCCCTACTCACAAAACATGGAATAAGGTGTGGGTCATTTACATCGATCTTGTGGCCCTTGGACTATTGTAAAAAAGGATGACACATTGTTAGACATAAAAAATTACTATAGAAATGATATGTGATATTTTGGTCATTGATGATGCACTCCTGGTAGTATTGGATTCCCTACATCTTGTTGTTTGATTTGAGATTCAGGTACAATTACTATATGAATTGGTATTCATTTATTTTGAATATACATACATATATATATATATATATCCTTCTAATTAATCCATAACATATATTTGGTTACTCTCCTTCCTGAATATGTTAATATGGGTAAGGTATGCCATTGATATTGATGTATAACATCTCATGGATATAGGAGTCTGCACCCCTACTTTAGGTGGGAATGTTTTGATACGTACTTCCTTTAATAACCATATTTAGGCCCTTATAGTTGTATGATAATACATTTATAATGGTCTATGTTGAGATTTTAACTATTACTCTACCATGTCCTATCTATTGTGTTTATTTTCTTCTTTTCTCTGATAAAAATCCCCCTTCATATATTAGGGATACATACTCAATGTGTATATACTCATCTTCAGACGATATTTTTTCACACATTTAATTTCTTATTCATAAAATAGAAATGTCGAATTTGACTACTGAAGTGATTACATATATTGGGTGCTTGGTCTACAAATAGTGGTCATTTCATAGAATTTAGGATATGGGCTATCAAATCTATTTCATTATCCATATATATATATATATAACCCAATATTTTTCTATTTATACTACCATCCTTCTATGAATTATATATGTTCATTCATTTTTGGTTTACATTATAGAAATGTTGTTCCTTTTACTTTTCGCTCAACAAATTATCATTGAATTTGTTTTCTCTGTGCATAAAGGATAAAAAAATTGTACCAAATATTTTTTATTCATTGAGAATTGGTCTCCATTCACTACCCAACAGAGGTGTTCATGTTGTAGTTTTTTTCTCATTGATTTTATTGGTTAGTTCATGCATGATTGGTATCATAGGTGGATTTTTCCATGGGATTTTGTTAGGATTGGTCCCCTTAAAATTATTTTGGTTTGGTGTATAGAAATAGTGTTGATGTTTCATGACTATGGGTCTTAGACTAAGTATTACTTTTATGGTGTGACAAATTATTTATCCATTCTTTATTAGACTAAATTCATTCTTATCAATGTGGAGTACTTATATATTTGATATTGTGATCAATTGTCAATGAACTATTAATGGTTCATTCATTTATATTGATGAATATATAAAAGAACATTAGAACACGGTATGTCATGATAAATATGGGGAAACATCCATGTATAATGTGAACAATTATTTGATTTCCGGTTGTGATGATGATTAGATGAGATATATGACCTCAGTTCATGATTCATTCAATGAACCCTTCCACTAGGTGGGTAGGTAGGATCAACTACATCATTTGAGAAACTGGCCATCCCAATATTGAAGTATAAAGATTCTTGTAGAGTTAGTATTCTCTACAATTTATGGTTTATTATGACACTATGGTTCCATAGTGAGATATATCATTATGTATATGTTGATTCACTAATGTCATTATTTTGTATCATTAGGGTTTTTTGGACCTGTATGGATTAGGTGTTTTTACACCATCCATCCATTTCCACAGAGTAGTTGGGAACTGGTTGTGCACTGTTACATAGATGAATAATTAATTGAAACTCTCAAGGACTCACTTCTAGCAGCTATTTTTTGGGTAGTACTACCCCTCCAGCTTGTGCATACTCCAGATCCATGTGATTCTAGAGCTACAACTACGACGGATGACGGTTTATGAGTATATAGGGAGCTTCATAGACATTATAACATACACAATAAACATTATTCATGATTGATACATTTGACTACGTAGGATTATGGAGGGACTCCATAGATGGATCATTGCCATCAATGTTTTATTGTTTATGCCCTATAATGATTTGATGATGGAGTGTGCATTGGTGAGAGTGATATTTTTAAGGGGTTAACTATATATTAAGGGGTGATAGTGGGATCCACTGAATTGAGTAATATGAAACATCTAGAAAACACTGTGTGCTAGGATCTTGACATAATAGATCCTCCCATGTTCCAATTCAGAAAGGTGGTCAAAGGTTTCACGACGGAACATGGAATCATGAAGAGGGGTGTGGAAAAATATTTTATGGGAGAGGGAACATGTAATGAGACGTCCCAACCATTCATTATAGGAGCCACATATAGATAGCTATTGACCACCACGAAAAATATAACTCCATTATCGGGGATCTACAATGAAAGGACATGATGGTCCCTAGGGTGGTGGAGCTAGCTGAGTATTATGAGGATCTATGGGTGTTGGATGCTAGTATGTAATCCTTCCACCAACACCACAAGGAATCCCATGTTAGGCTCTGAGATCTGGAATTTGGGGCCACAGAAATCTACATGATTTGGATGTTTATGATATCATAGTACACATGATAAATAGTGGAATAGTATATGTATTCTCTAATATTAATTCCTTGTTATTAGACACTGATTACATTAAATATATTATATCTATACTCATAATATTAGATATATAGCTTTAAGTTGATTTTATAACCTAGTAGCTTCTTCATGATGTTCATATAGGGAATGATTCATCTGTATCATTCATCTACCAGCAATGCAAGCTATCTCTTGGTGCATAGAGGTTCAAATGGGTCCTTTAGGTCCTCAAAATTGAATACGATGATGAAATAAATGTTATGTGTTGGTTGTACATGGATTGATCCTAGTTCAACTTTCACCAATTACAATTCAGATGCCTACACACTAATGGGATGAGATTCTCTCTTTTTTGAGTGGTATCTCATAGTAGGAAAAGTGTGTGATATAAAAATGATTCTAAAACAAATTACCAATTAGTTAAAAATTATATCTATTATTGAATAATGATCTCCAATAATTTATATACATTCAATTATGTATTATTATATGGATATATTTCCCAAAGATATTCAAGGGAAACCTCCCAGTTGGGAGTTGTAGTTTTTCCATAACATGCATCTCAGAAGTACAATGATATATTCTAAATAATATTGGATATCCCCAACTAATCTCAATGTGATACAGTTATATTTTTTGGAACATTGAGAGATTGGATTCATTAGTACCTATTTTTCACCATGGAATCTCCATTATTGATAATGAAAAAATTCAGAATATATCTTATTGACTTGAGTGATTTATCATCCCCCGAATTAGGAATAGACAATGAACAAGTTCCCGTTTATGAGAATTGACTAACTATTTGAGGATATGTGAGGCAGAATATTGTATTTGATAATTGATCATAGGTTAAAAATATACTATTAGAGGGATTGGGAGTAAAATATTCCAATGTTGGTTTTCTATTATCTTTCAGGAAAATATGATTTTATAGTGATTCCCTTCTGTTGTACAAAAAACATACATTGTTAGTAGATCTGATAAACCATGTTTTCATGACCAAAATGGACTTGTTTATTATTTTATTTGTTGAAAAACAACTTTTCAACTATGAATCATAATAGGATTAAGTATAACACTTGATGATGGTCATAGACATTATTTCAGAGAACCTTGTTTAACAAAACCTCTCAATATTATAGTTTAGGATTCTTGCGGGTATGTTTTTGGGTCAAGTCATTTCATATTGTGTTTATCCAGGGATCTAGAGAATATATATAAGATTATTTAATTTTATCCAACCATTATCATTTAATATTTGAAAATATTTTTTGACTAGAAATGTTATTAAAAGTGCTTTGCAGTAGTCTTCTCTAGAATCACCGGATCCATAACCAACCTGTCGTTGAATGAATAGTCATTTACATAGTCATTGTAATTAAAGAGGACATTTTATTAGATGTGGAACTAGAAAATGAGTGATATAGTAATGATACTAATATAGGATGGAGTATAGTTCAATGTGTGTTTTGATTCCTCTGGAACAATGTTTTGTTTCATGATGATTAGTTGTATATAGTTATCACATACGAGTCAAGGAAGTTAAGTCCCCATGAGAAGAAATATGTGACAAATGGTCTCTAGATGGAAGTGTTATTATTCACCTTTATAATGTGGAGTCACTACTTTCTTGGGGGAAGATCTTTGTGGTTTACCCAGTCCACTTGTGTCTTATAAAAATATTCACATAGATAGACTATAACCTATGACATTGATGCTAGTTCGAATTACAATTAGACAATCATATTCATACAGTATGTACTCTAAAGAAGTTAAACTTTTCGGAAGAATTCCATATCTGTATTTCCTTGACTGGATTAGTGTATGAGTTAGGAGATAAGATGGTCCCTTTGTGGCTTCCCCAATTGGATAATGAGGGTATAATGTTTTTTGGGTCAAATGTCTGGAATTCCAGATAGTCGAGCCTGTTAGAGAGTTCATACAGGGTAATATCAACTGTGAGTTCTAACAGGATCATATATCTTCAATAGACTCACCATATGTATATTATAAATGATGGAATCATTTTAGCTTGTTACATGAGTCAACAAATGTTACATTCACGATGAGGGAGGAGGTCATGTGAGTGTTCAACACTTATAAACTAGTTGAACATAATGTATTGGGAAATATCGTAATATACCTTCAGTCAATGTTTTGTTGAACAAGTTTGTGATGAAGATTTGTTTGTTTCATCTTACAATATCTCACTTTTTACCATAAGAAGTCTATGTACCATGTGTCAAAAGGTTTTATCATCTCCATATGATTTCTATTTGGAAATTGGATGGTTAATCCACGAACCTTTTCACAGGGATTCCTGGCATATAGAAGGTCTTTGATTCCATCGAGTTGATAGTTGATAGAATCATTTGGTCAGTGGGAATCCTTATTATCAAGGAGTAGTGTTCATGGGATATTTTGGGGATGTTGTATTAATGTGTGATCATTATCAATCATTATGTTCCCTTAATGGTTTTCATCGTTCGTGACATACAATTTATTTCATGAATGTGGAGAGGTGCTGCATAAGGCATTATTGACCAACTTGAGGATAAATACAACCATTCACCACCAGACCAAGAGAAATGCCATGAGTAGTATCGAGATAATTGAGGATATGTTTAGGTCTTGTGTGTTATGATTCAACTTCAACTGAAAGGATCACATATACTTTGTAGAGTTTGCATAAAATAATTGTTTCCTTCTACTATCAACATGTAACCTTATGAGACCAAGTATGAGATAACCTCCCAGTCAACCTTATACTAGATATAGATCAATTAGATGAATATTTTGGTCCAATAGATGGTCTAGGCGATGATAGAGAAATCCTATGTAATATATGAGTTGTTGAGAATGACCCACAATATATAGAATTCATAAAGATATATCTTTTTCATTCCATATGAGTTTGAGTTGGGAGATCACAATTTAGTGAGTGCCTCTATAGGAATAAGATTACATATGATCAGATATAGAGAATATATACATCTATATTTCATGAAGTAGTTCTATACATTAAATTTTTTTGTTAGGTATACTTACCTTCTCAGCCTATGACCATTGAATGATTGGGTAAACACCATCTTCCATGTTCCATATATGATACGGTACATGCATTACCCCTAAAATAATTTATTAAGGAGAGATCTACATTATGGATATATCCATATTTGATAATCACCTAGTCTATGGAAAGGATCAACACGAGATGAACCTACATGGATGGAGTGTCATGTAGTTTTCATGCTCTGTTAGCAGATAAATACATAGGAGTCCTCTAGGGAGTAGGAGAGCCATGTGTAGGATCTATATCCAATGTTTGACCCCTAATACTTCTTTTTTCAAGAATGATAATATTAAATGTTGGAATGATTTGGAGTGATTATTTTTCCCATATAAGAATTTGAAATATTTTATTATATATTTCTAGTGCATATACATTGAGACAATGTGTGATTCAGTGTCATGGTTTTCTCATAATTAAATTTATAAAATTATAAATACATTTTATATTTGTTTTGAATGTTACCTCAATGAAAAAAATGATAAATCATATAAATAATTACCAATCAGAGGTATTATATAATAATTGAGTCAATATTGTGGTTTTTATCCTTGCAGTGACATGAAATGAGATAACATGGGGAGTTATGAATTCTCACCAGTTATCGATACATTAAGTAGATTAATTAAAAATAAAATTAATACATTAACTCATATAATGGAATAAAATAATAATATAATATTATCAATAGGATTATTAGTATAGGTTTTTCCACATAATCCAAGGGGTAATTCTAGAACTCTTACATCATCCTTTATTGGGAAATAACATTGGAATATGACAAAACTGAAGATAATACCAGATCAGATTAGGACTACGTGAGCACAACACATTCTATAAAATCATTTGAGATGTATTAATCCTTTAAAATTGATCCATAATATATGTATTATTCATCATTTGGTTGTTTAATACCATTGGATTAAATTGTTAAGAAGTTCCATACTTGTTATGGGATCTGTGTTTTTTATTTGAGAATTCCACTTTCCCATAAATAGAGAATAAAAGGGATTCAATTGTTTTCAATCATGGGATATATATTCTTGATAAATTATACATGAATATTAGTAATTTTAAACTTATAACATTTCAAGTGTGTTTCCCACTTGTAACTTCACTATAGTCGATGGTTAGACCATGTGGTCCTTGTTGAAAAATTAGCAGTGGTAATGAGCCTGATTAGACACCTTTTTTCCTAACTACTTAGTGAAAAAGGAGGATATCTATGAAATGAGAAATGTTCGGTGAACATTCTATGATATGGATTATATTTTGGGGATTTGAAAGTATGAATTAATCTTCATAAGGAACTATGTCGTGTAGTTTGGGTGGAAAACTTCTAATGACAAATTATAGGTGTTTTTCATCAAAAAATGTTCAGAATACATAATCTATATTCAGATACATAAGTTTTATGAGGATTCATGGATGGATTTATAGATGATAAATTAAATTAGGGAATGATATAAAAATCTAAAAAATTAGTGAAAATATTACTACATTCCATGTTCAATTATGAACACATAACATGTACCCAAAATGGTGGTGGTAGATAGGGTTTTAGAAAAGATATGGATGGCATAACATGAATCTCTCATACATAACATATACTATTTTCCCAGATAGGAATGCATGTGATGGATTACTATGTTAGTAAATAGTATGGATGTAAAATTCCCAGTACATGGCTGTGTACTCTATCAAATGGACAGAAGGTTGAGCATAAAAACACTATGTCTGATACATGGAAATGAGGTCAAGTACATAGTTATGGTTATCAGGATAGGACCCCATACTAGTGAGCCTATAATAACCATATACTCTTTCTATGTGGTGTATACTACTATGTGGGATGGATAAATGTGCTGGACAAGGACACCACTAGGTGGTAGAGTGGGACCACATTCCATTTTGGTCACCATATACACTATGAACCCGTACATCATTTTTTAGTACACCATAATCATCCATTTCTCCTTCATTTGAACTCAATAATTTCCTCCTGTGAATCCAAATTTGAGTTTTTATCAATTTAAAATGATATTCTTCCATCCATTGTGTCTTGAATGATGTGATGTATAATTTGCTGGGCATAATGATTACTTATATGATAGATGAAAATGTATGTTAACATGTAGGATCACTATAGAATTTCCTTGTAGCACCCATGTGTAGGGAAGGTCATGATTCCAAAATGAGTAAGAGTAGAACCTTCCAGTCCGAATGAGAATTAGTCATCAACCATCCAATTGGAAAGGTTGTTTCAGAGAGGGAATTGGTCCCTGATTAAATAGAGTGTTCCCCCAGCCAGTTTGTGCATATGTCCTCTAAATTCCAAGTGGGACCGTACTTAATTATCAATGAACATGACCATGATGACGAAGAGTGTCACCATCCATCAGAGATTTGAATTTCTCATTTTCCTTATAAGTGGAACAACCTATGGGGAATCAGTGCATTGGACCTCAAAAATCATAGTTGAACCCCAATGATTCAATAAGAGCTTGGTCTTCTAATTAATGTTTGGGGCCCCATGAGCAGAGTGTATAGTTATGAGGTGCGGTTAGATTTGCATATTTACATATAATAAGACGCCTGAGATATTGGACATCATTGAAATACTTATGGAAGTATGGGATACCCTGATTATTAGGATGATCTATGAAATAAACATCCACTTAATCAATCATTTGGAATTATATAACAGAATATATACATATATATATATATATATATTATACATATGAATCAATACCTTTAATTAGGTTTTACCCATTTTAGTAGAGGTAAATACGCATGGGGTATACAACATTATTTCAATTCAAATATTTTTATGGATAGATGAGTCTACTACAATAATATAGGTGGTGAAGATTCAATAGGTAGTTCAACAACTCATTATATTAATAACATTTTTCAAGTGCAATCTTAATATCACTCTTGATTTGGGTTGATGTTTTATTTTTTATTGTACAATGTTTTGTCTATTTCAATTTCTTTATTATTTTTTCTCTTACAACTCACCCACCCATTAACTGTAATGTTTACCAGTTTTTATGTATATACTCACCCTTAAATGGTATTTTCCCACATCCTTCATTTTTATGAAGTTGATATCATATATAACTATGAATATAATGTATATTTTTAATACTAGGTAATTGGACTGTGTAACATGTTTTTCGATTGCAATTCTAGATATAGTATATTAGCTATTTACCATTCAAATTTTTTCATCTAGGGACATATATCTTGTTGGGAATTTATTTTATCCATATACATTTTAGTTTACACAAAAATAATTTTTTTTTGTATAGAGGTTCATGAATTCAAGGTATTAATTATATAATTATTGATTCATTGAATATTTCCCAATGTAGTTTTTCATTATGCTAGCATTGGGTGTGCGTACAAGTACATAGTAAAATGCCTCACATTGATAGTTATTCATTTTTCACTGGTTATCATCCCCTGTAAAATGACGGTGGGATTGTTTTAGTCATGCCTCAAGAACCATATTAGGTCGGGGAGTGAGAAATTATATAATATTTCCCATTTTATTATATCTACAATATTTTTAACTTTTAAAAAATGTTATATATGTTATGTTATGTGACATTGTTGGATAATTACTCGTGGATCTGGTTTCCCATGGAAATTTGAATTATCCTTACAAATATATACCATCTCCCTTAGGATGTATGTTAATTTTCATATCAAAATCAAATATAAGTTAGTTTTAATTATTTAATTTAAATTATTGTGAAATATTAGGACCTTATAGGTATTAATGGGGGAAAGGGAATTAAAATACTCAACAAATGTATCTGTCATTTTATTTGTTTAGAGGTTGTCCTAGTGGAAGTAGGTTTCCACAAGTACTCTATACTTTATTTTTATAGATTACATATATGTATGTCAAATTAGTTTCTCTACCTTTAGATAGTGATTGTTTAATTCATAAATTTTTTTAAATAAAAAATAAATCCGAATTAATTAATGACAATTTGGTACTGATTAATTAAAAGAAAGATTCTTAATGAAATTAAAGAACGTTCCAATGGTCATGATAAACACTTCAATCCATACATGATGTCATATACCAAAAAAGATGTTTTCTAATTAATATGTTCATAAAATAAAATGGACCCGCATTGATGTGCGTCTATGTATAGCCGTTTATACCATTTTTTATACAGTGATCACATGTATATGTGTTCATTGCCTATAAGGATAGTTTTTTCCTTGATATTTTTTATGTGTCTCATGTGAGATCGTACTATTTTGATGAAAATAAATTTGTTGTTCAATACCCATTGAAAAATGATTGATTCAATGATTATAATTATGTTCCTCGATTCATTGAGGGGACTTATCTAGATTTATGTACAATGATTCATAATAAACACATGTAGATATCTATTATATATCTAAATTACCATTAGGAAATTACATGTTCAACATTGTATGAATAGACCAATTGAATGTTAGTTACATTCATTTATATGCATTTTTTCGTTATCCATCAAAATGGACTATTCAGATGAAGTTACCCGATATAGAGGTGTTATCTAAACTATAAATGCTAATGATAATGAATCTATGAAAATTTTTAAGGAATGATGAACATAATTAAAGGGAAATAGATAATTCATTGTGTTGTAAAGAGATTTTTTCTATTTTGTGTCATGTTACCTTGGTCCAATAAGAATTTCAAGGGTGTCTGGTCTCGATAATAACAATATTTCAAGTGAAATGATTTCTCATTTATGTGATTGTGTTGAGTGACTTACTATCTTAATACCTTATAGATTTTTCATTTCCATATTTATTTTTCTTAGAAAATATCTTAATTTTTTAATTTCCATGCAATCAATGAATCTACATCCAAAATTTGTGGAAGAATTATACATGTGTGGTCACCTATCACATGTATGTCTTTTTTCATAGATGTGTATTGGTGGTTATATGATAAGATTTAATTATTTTGTACTTATTTACATTATGTGGATATAATAACATATATATAAACTGATTTTTATGTTTGGTTTCTTTAAAACATTTGTGATGTCCTACCGAGTTGTATAGACAACTATCTTAGGTGACCATAATAATTAGGCAGCTGAGAAGAAAAATTATTGAATATAATGGTTCTGATAAATCCCAAAATGGGTCATCTAGAATTAAAAATCACTATATGTATTGTGATAGGGATGTGTAATATAATTGATATTCCTGTAGATCTACATTTTAATTATTTAGTTATTTTTTACTTTTTATCTATCTAATGTAATGTAATTTTATTTCCTTATGGTTTGAATATTTAGTATGTTTTCCCACAGTAATTAAATATATATGTTTTTTATGAATTTTATTATATAATAATTATACATTGACATGTGTTATATTATTTTAATGATACGATGAACTCTGAAGGAGGTTATAGTAACCGACTGATTTCACATTCAACATAGACATCCAGTCAAATCCCTTCAGTTTATAGTGATGAATGCCTGAGGTCATGAGATGTTTCTCTATATAAGTAGTTCTTCTAGATTGGGTGATATATGATATACAGAAAATATGATCATTGATAGAGATGTCATATATTTTGAACTATATATTTATAAGAATCAATTGTTATAATTGTAACACCCCAAGATTCCACGATACATTTCTCCTCGAATAATGCAATGGCGTGCATTGTACTCAACTTCGAGATTCTAACACACTACAACCAATCAAACGAGCCGTAATGAATAGTAATACCTAATTTTTAAAATTTTAGAAATTTTATCTCTCAAAATGGACTTCATTTTTGTATTTGGATTATCTAATTTAGCCTAAGGTGAAATTTTGGTACTTTTTGGATAACATTAATATTTTGATGAATAGTGAAAATTACTAAATTTTAATTAAAAACAACTTTTTAATAAAACTAATTAATAGTGATAAATTATGAATTTGAGTGGTTTTAATGTATAATTAGAATATATTTTTACATTTTTATCCAATTGTGTTCATTAAAATTAATTTCACTTTGAAATTGGACATAAACAATTGTCAATCTTTTGATATATACTGTTTCTTAAAAACACGCTATTTGTTGTAACAGCGGGAATTAATTATAAAATTAATTAATGCAACAATTATGTTTGGAATTTTTTAAAATATAAATTATTTTTGAATTCGGAATATCAATTATAGCCTAGGGTGAAATTTTGGCATTGTTCTGAAAAACATCAATTTTTGATGAATAGTGAAACTACTAAGAGGTAGTTAAGAAACTGAATTTTTCATAAAACATAATTTTACCGCTTCTGTGATTGGAATTTCAAAAAAACAAGAGTCACGGTTAATTTCAAGGAGTAAAATGTGGTTCAATGAGATGAAAATAATTTTTGGTGAATAGTAACGTTTTACTTTTATTTACCATGGTTAAAAGTAAATATGGTAAATTAAGGGTAAAAATGATATTAATATTACCACAACACATGTCCTAATTTTATTGGAAAAGTTTATATAGACCGAAAACAACCTTAGGAATAAAATATTATCATTGAGGTCCACTTGGATTAGATTAAGACATTTATTATTATTTAATTCAAAGAAGAGTTAAAAGAGTTAAAATCAAAGTTTATTTACTAAACAATTTTTAATATAGGGTTCTACATAAGATAAATTCGATTGTAAATATTCATTAGAAATCTACCAAGATTTAATACATAATAATAATTTATTTATAATTTTTAGACATTACATAATTTAATATATTTATGACACAATGATGATGCAGTAATTACCATAATAGTGAAATATTAAAATAATTGATATTATAAATACCCAAATAAATATAATTTAAAACTTTTAATGAATTAAACTAATTTTCTAGGATACTATGACATATTAGGATTGATTTAATTTACTTTTTTAGAAGTAATCATTCTGTTATGAGTTTCAAAAAAATCAACTAATGATTAGTGTCAAAATTGACATAAAAGAGTTTTTAAAACAAATATTATATTATTAATTGATATTAAATTCCTAAAAATCTGTGTTTCGGCCAAGAGACTTATATCATGATAGTTATATCATTAATGGACGACTTGGGGGTCTCTTGGATGTATATATTATGTTTATTAACTATATAATATAAAAATACAAAGTGACATGTTAAACGTCAAACTAATTAACTAAGAGTTTAAACTAAATGATAAGGTTAATATAGTGACCCAAACATGTCTAAATTCTATTGGTTGAATGTTTTGAGACCTATCCCCACCTTAACCTTTGAATAATAAACTTTGGATCCATTAGAAACCGAATATGAATTTATTATAAATTAATATTTTTAGCTTTTCCAAAGGTGCCTCTCACCCCTCTTATAAAACAGAACTCCTCCTTCTCATTTCTTCACACCTTCAAAGCCTTTTGGTTCACCCAACCCCTGCCCAAATAATCTCTAAACTTCCCTCACTACAAACTAGAGGCCTTAGTTTGATCATAAAGCCAACCTAAGGAGCCATTTTTATCAAATCAAAAGGAAGAACCCGAAGTAGAGGTAATGTTTTCACCACCCCTTCTCAAATTCCTTTCTTCTTCCACTTCTTCTTTCATTGTTATTACCATTCAAAAATAATAACTCTAGTATCTTATATATACAGTGATTTTATTATAAATATTGTACAACCATATTCAGTATTCTATCCACCCTTTGAATAACATGTCACCATACGTGCGTACGTACGGCTTACCGTCTCCACGTCGTGGTGTAGTTGTTATTCAATATATTATTATTTGGGTGGGTATAATAATGATGTTTAACTCATGAAAATAATAAATATATCATTATAATGATTCTGTATAGATGATATACCATCCAATTATATATTATTTTAATATCAAAAGAATGATATTGTCGCTCGTGCGTACGTACGGACTACAGTCTCCACGAACGCGATGAGATTCATTCTCTATCATATCCATTCAAGTATAATTATAATTTTATGATTTAAAAATAATGTTTAAGGACTTGATATCATTCTGGATATGAATTAGATAAAACCTATCCATGAAAAACATGGCTTACATAACAAAACATATAATAGAAAACGAGTAAATTAACACCTGAAATCACGATAATTCTAATATATTATTAACAATGCAATGTTAAAAGATCATATATGATATCAAATTATAGTATATGATTCATGAATAATATAATAACAATTATTTCAACATTATACAGGATGTTAACCTACCCCCAACCAAGGAAAAGTACAAGGTAAGGGGTTTCTTAACTCACTCTTAATTTCATGAGAATTCTATTGTTCACCACTTAATTATTTCATGTGGTGTATGTGTACTTCCCATTATTGTATTAATTGTGTAGTATAATTTAATTTATGGGTATTTACATCATCATTGTATGATTCTTTTTTCATGGGTTTATGTTTCGTATGTTACCTAATCGATAAGGGAATTCGAAATTTCAATTTCGATTTATTCGGATTTACGCAAACTTCATTGATTATTTTACTTCGAGATTATGTGTAGAATAACTATTAATTTGATTATGTCATAATTTCCACTACCCTTTTCTGTGGATATAATTTTGATACACATAATCACTCCATTGATAATTTCTCATGTCATTGATATGAATTTGATAAGAGTAATTTTAACTCATTCTCCATTTGTTGAGTTAAACATCCAATTCATTGGTGTTGTTTTTACAAGATTATGTGTGAATATCCTTTTATTGTTTTACGCTGAATATCCAATCATATTTAGTGTATTTATATTTTTCACACATAACTATGTCGTTGATTTATCCTTAACCTAAGGATACGACCTTTATGAGATATTTCATCTCAATTTACATTCCATTGATACTTATTTGTTGTTATACAAGAAATCACTTTTATGTGGTGTATATAATGTACTTTGACATAGTATATCATGAATTCTTTTATTCTCGTGATATTAAAGTGTTTTGATTAACTCAATTATTTGTATTCAAGTGTCTCTCTTTTGGTTAGAAACTCTATCTAAAATACCATTTTTAAATGTTTTAAAGACTTATTCTTCTAAATCTTGCTCATTAATGTCCATGTTTTAAAAATGGTTTTATGGATTTATTTATATGGACATTAATGTTTTAAAATTTAAACTCATTTTAAAAGTTTCAAAGTGGTATGGGACACTTTTATTCAAAAATCTATTTTTTAATAGCTTCTTGACAAATAGTGTGACTTTAAATGATTTCAAGAAAAAGGGGGATATTTCTCTCAAATAGTTTTGATGATTATTTTCATCAATGTCAATATCCTTCATTATTCTCGATTGAGGTTAATTTGATACAATACAATCTTCCATATTGTATCTAATGAGTTATGTTTGAATGTGGATGTGCTATTTTTATACCATTGATGGTTTTTGGAAAAAGTATTGACATTTCGTATTCTAGTTTTAATACGAATGATTATGTTATGTTTTAAACCTGTTCATATGCGGAATTCATTGGACTTAATAAGTGACGGGTGGAGCCCGCTATAGCTCCTCAATTCATCGGTAGGTCTCACGAGACAAAATAGTGTCTTGGCACAAGCCCTTGACAAAATTTTATTTGTAGTCCTGGTACGAGGCCTTGGATATGTGGTTATGATAGTCTGGAATTATGCATTCCATCATTATGAAAGTGGTTATTGATATTTCATGTGATTGTTCGACTAGTAGAATATCAATGTGAATAAGTAAATGTCATCATCAAATTTTACCTTTTCCATATTATGCAGATGTTCAAGTTTAAAAGGCTTTTGTTTTAGTTATAAATTGTTTTACGTGTTTATGCTTATCTATGAAAACTTCTGCTATATTGTTATCTTTACTGAGCATCTAAGCTCACCCCTTTCAGTGTTTTATTTTTCATAGGATGAGAAGAAGTAATTTATGAATGAACTGCAAGGATAGTATGAGGGGATATGAAGACAAGATGTTGTTTTAGTTTTTTTACCTTATGATGTAATGTAAGACTTATGAATATATCTAGTGTTTCCAAGACTACTAAACTAATCAGTCTTTCGAGACTTGATCCTTTGTGATCATCCCAATGTTATGTAATAATGCACCCACTATGGGTATCTAGGGTCAGGGCATTACAGTTGGTATCAGAGTAAGTTTAGTATAAACCTTGGAAGCTAGATTTATAAAAACTCAGATTAGAGCACGTAGACCTAAGATGAACATTGAGGATTAGTATAGAAGAACTTTCTAGAATTTTGGTATTGTAGATATTTTGGGAGTTTTCCGAGAAATACATCCCTGTCTATATACGAGTAGGTAGAGGTGGCTCTGGCATAGATGTGCCTAGGGGTAAAACCCGAAAACACCGCTATGATCTAGACTCGAATGGGAACTGGTGCACGACAACGGGCCTTGCTGCACTCTTGGTTATGACACTCCCAGGGGATATGCTTAGGATAATTTACATTTTCTTTACAAACTGATTTAAAGTATTATATATATAAGATGAGTGTAAATGACCTTGGTTAATCCTAATGAGTTTAAAATTCATAATATGGTGACAAGTTAATCATTGAATGATTGTATTACTACTATTACTCACACAATGGTTTCTGGTTTTAGTCAATGGATGGATTCCAAGGAATTCATAGTGACTTTGAGAATTATGTACAAGGTGGGAACAATGGTGGAAATGATCAACAAAAATGGAATCTTGATTGGTGTAAAAGATATTGTCTTTATGCCAAATCAATTTTCCAAAAATATTATCAACAATATATATATTAACCAATTATCGGACTCAAAAAAGAAGAGAAAGGGGACGAAAGATAAGAGATCCAGTAGTGGAGAGCATGGAGAAATAAATCCTCAATTTCCATCATGTAGGAAATGTGGAAGGAGACACCCAGGAAAGTGTCTCAATGGGACAAAGAAATTATTTACGTGCGGGAAGTAAGGGCATAAAGTGAAGAATTTCCGAAGAAAAATGAAGAGTACTATGGAAGAAGATAAAAACGGTCCCAAGAATCCATTTACAGTCATTTGCCATAAATGTAGGGGACCTGGCCATTACCCGATTGAATTTCCTATTCTATAGGATATTTTCTTGGTTAGAGAAGAATCTATGTGGAAATATATGGTTGGATAAATGTTTAAACTTTTTTAGTGATCCTTGTTGAAGGGTTTACTTTGGAATAATTTTCTCTTGTATTTGTAACCCTAATGTTTGCCATGTGAGAATGATATTTATGGAAGACTTATCTTTTCGCTTGTGGATATAGTTATAAATAACCATTTGGTTTTATATGATCATTGGGTTTGAGGCAATTACAAGTTATTATAATTTGGGATGAAAATGAAAGGTATGAGATAACATTTGTGGTTAAATTATGTTATGGTTATTTTGAGGAATTTATCTCATTTTGGTAATGTTATAAAATATAGTTTTTGAAAAAGGACAACACGTAGACTGTGTGACAACCTGTCGCGTCGGACAAAGCTGTGGGAATCAAACCCACAACCAAAGTGCGATGGAGATTTATCGCATACCATTGGACTATGTGAAGTCCCTTGTTAGTGTGACTATTATTTTTAGTTAAATGATTTTATTGATCAATAATAATTCGATTTGGGATCTTATGTCTTATCAAATGAATACCCTTAGAATAGGAAAATGAATTTGCGATTAAGTGATAAATGTTATTTTGGAAGTTGTTCACTTTGGTGTGAACTCTATATACCCAAGGAAAATAGAATAGTATGGTATTTCATTGGAGTAGTAGTGGTGGATTTTTATCTATGTTTATATTGTGGATTTATAATGATTTTTTTTATTTATGGAAATGATTAGGTTAATTACTTTTAATTATGGGACATTTAGAGTAATTAATGTCATTTGGAGATACAATTTAACTTGGAAGACTACATTCTTAATAAGTTTTGGTTTTCAATATTAGTTTTGATTATATTTAAGGATTTTGAGGACAATTGATTATTGAATGGTATTTATTTAACTTTGGGGTATTGTTGGTTTAATTTTGGAAATTAAGATTAGTGTTTATTTCTCTCAAGGAATATCCTTTTGGGGGATCATTAGATCTTGTACAAACCATTTTTGTTTTGATTAATCTCTAAGGACAATGTAAATATATATTTTATCCTCCTTGGATCATGTGATTCTATAGAAGTTTATTCTAGCTCTTCCAGTGTGACCAAGTCTTCTGGAATACTCATCGTTTAAAAAAATGAGTTAGTGGTGGAAATTTATTAATGAATAAAACTCTACATAGAATTTAAGTTTATATATTTATATTAGTACTCAATAACATAAATTAATTCCTCATCCTTATGTAATGTAACTTAAAACAAAAAACTGATGTCCGTTTACTTTCCTACTATGAGCCTAATGGCTGTTTGTCCCAACACAAGTTTGTGGTTTTCTTTTTGTGAAATTTCTAATGATCATGATTTCTATCCCTCTCAATCAGAACATGACACTTATTTTATCATCCATATCCATGTTTTCTTAAATGGAATCCGAGTATGGGTTATATTGGTTGACCTTTATACCTCTCATTCTTTCTTTTAATGTGATAGTTTTATTGACTCTTTTTCTGATGTGGGACTTTCCATTATATTCCCAAGCACAATTTTAAAAATTGCGAGGACGCAATTTATAGAAGGAGGGGAGAATGTAACATCACAAGCGTCCACGGTACGTTTCCCTTCGAATAATGCAATGGCGTGCATTGTACGAAACTTCGAGATTCTAACACACCACAACCAATCAAACTAGCTGTTATGAATAGTAATACCTAATTTTTAAAGTTTTAGAAATTTTATCTCCCAAAATGGACTTCATTTTTGGATTTGGAGTATCTAATTTATCCTAAGGTGAAATTTTGGTACTTTTCGGATAACTTTAATATTTTGATGAATAGTGAAAATTACTAAATTTTAATTAATACAACTTTTTTTAATCCAAATAATTAATAGTGATAAATTATGAATTTTAGTGGTTTTAAAGAATAATTAGAATATATTTTTACCTTTTTATACAATGGTGTTCATTATAATTTATTTCACTTTGAAATTGGACATAAACAATTGTCAATCTTTTGATATATATTGTTTCTTAAAAACACGCTATTTGTTGTGACAGCGGGAATTAATTATAAAATTAATTAATGCATCTTTAATGTTTGGACTTTTTTAAAATAGACATAATTTTTGAATTCATAATATCAATTATAGCCTAGGGTGAAATTTTTGCATTGTTCTGAAAAAACATCAATTATTGATGAATACTGAAACTACTAAGTGGTAGTTAAAAAAATGAATTTTTCATAAAACTTAATTTTACTGCTTCTGTGATTGGAATTTCGAAAATCCAAGAGACATGGTTAATATCAAGGAGTAAAATGTGGTTCAATGAGATGAAAATAATTTTTGGTGAATAGTAACATATTACTTTTATTTACCACGATTAAAAGTAAATATGGTAATTAAGGGTAAAAATGATATTAATATTATCATAACACATGCCCTAATTCTATTGGAAAAGTGTATCTCGACCAAAAACAACCATAGGAATAAAATATTATCATTTAGGTCGACATGGATTAGATTAGGACATTTATTATTATTTAATTCAAAGAAGAGTAAAAGAGTTAAAATCAATGTTTATTTATTAAAATATTTTTAATATAGGGTTATACATAAGATAAATTCGATTATAAATATTAATTAGAAATATAATAATATTTCCTACATAATGATAATTTATTTATAATTTTTAGACATTACATAATTTAATATATTTATGACACAATGATGATGCACTAATTACCATAATAGTGAAAAATTAAAATAATTGATATTATAAATACCCAAATAAATATAATTTAGGCCTTTTAATAAATTAAACTAATTTTCTCGGATACTATGACATATTAGGATTTATTTAATTGACTTTGTTCAAAGTTATCATTCTTTTATGAGTTTTACAAAAATCAACTATTGAATAGTGTCAAAATTGACAAAAAAGAGTTTTTAAAACAAATATTATCTTATTAATTGATATTAAATTCCTAAAAATCTAAGGTTCAGCAAAGAGACTTATATCATGATATCTATATCATTAATGAACCACTTTGGGGTCTCATGGATGTATATAGTATGTTTATTAACTATATAATATAAAAATACAAAGTGACATGGTAAATGTCAAACTATTTAACTAAGAGTTAAAACTAAATGATAAGGTAAATATATTGTCCCAAACCTGTCTAAAATATATTGGTTGAATTTTTTCTGACCTATCCCCACCTTAATATTTTAATAATATACTTTTGATCCATTAGAAACCGAATATGAATTTATTATAAATTAATATTTTTAGCTTTTCCAAAGGTTCCCCTCACCCCTCTTATAAAAGGGAACTCCTCCTTCTCATTTTTTTCACACCTTCAAATCCATTTGGCTCGGCCAACCACTTCCCAAATACTCTCTCAACTTCCCTCTCTACAAACTAGAGGCCTTAGTTTGATCATAAGGACAACCTATGGAGCCCTTTTGATCAAATCAAAATGAAGAACCCGAAGAAGAGGTAATGTTTTAACAACCCATTTTCATGTTCCTTTCTTCTTCCACTTCTTCTTTATTTTTTATTACCATTCTAAAATAATAACTCCAGTATGTTATATATACTATGATTTGATTATAAATATGGTACAACCATATTCAGTATTTTATACACCCTTTGAATAACATGTCACCATACGTGCGTACGTACGGCTTACCGTCTCCACGTCGTGGTGTAATTGTTATTCAATATATTATTATTTGCGTGGGTATAATAATGATGTGTAACTCATGAAAATAATAAATATAAAATTATAATGACTCTATATATATGATATACCATCCAATTATATATTATTTTAATATCAAAAGAATGATATTGTCGCTCGTGCGTACGTACGGACTACCATCTCCACGAACGCGAGGAGATTCATTCTCTCTCGTATCCATTCAAGTATAATTATCATTTGATGATTTAAAAATAATGTTTAAGGACTTGATATAGTTCTGGATATTAATAAGATACATCCTATCCATGAAAAACATGGCTTACGTAACAAAACATATAATAGAAAACGAGTAAATTAACACCTGAAATGACGATACTTCTAAGATATTATTAACAATGAAATCTTAAAAGATCATATATGATAATATATTAATGTATATGATTCATATATAATTTAATAACAATTATTAAAACATTATACAGGATTTTAACCTACCCCCAACCAAGTAAAAGTACAAGGTAAGAGGTTTCTTAACTCACTCTTAATTTCGTCAGAATTCCATTGTTCACCACTTAATTAATGCATGTGGTGTATGTGTACTACCCATGATTGTATTCATTGTGAAGTATACTTTAATTTATGGGTATTTACATCATCATTGTATGATCATTCTTTCATGGGTGTATGTTACGTATGTTACCTAATCGATAAGGGAATTCAAAATTTCAATTTCCATTTATTCGGCTTTACGCAATCTTCATTGATTATTTTACTCCGAGATTATGTGTGGAATGACTATTCATTTTCATATGTCATAATTTCCACTCCCCTTTACTGTGGATATACTTTTGATACACATAATAACTCCATTGATAATTTCTCAAGTCATCGATATGAATTTGATAAGAGTAATTTTAACTCATTCTCCATTTGATGAGTTAAACATCCAATTCATTGGTGTTGTTTTTACAGGATTATGTGTGAATATCCTTTGATTGTTTTACACTTAACATCGAATCATATTTAGTGTATTTATATTTTTCACACATAACTATGTCGTTGATTTATCCTTAACCTTAGGATACGACCTTTATGAAATATTTCATCTCAATTTACATTCCATTGATACATCTTTGTTGTTATACACCAAATCACTTTTATGTGGTGTAAATAATGTACTTTGACATAGTATATCATGATTTCATTTATTCTCATGATATTACAGTGTTTTGATTACCTCAATTATTTTTATTCAAGTGTCTCTCTTTTGGTTAGAAACTCCAACTAAAATACCATTTTTAATTGTATTAAAGACTTATTCTTCTAAATATTGCTCATTAATGTCCATGTTTTAAAAATGGTTTTAATCATTTTTTTATATGGACATTAATGTTTTCAAATTAAAACTCCTTTTAAATGTTTCAAAGTGGTATGGGACACATTGATTCAAATATCTATTTTTAAATAGCTTTTTGACAAATAGTGTGACTTTAAATGATTTCAAGAAAAATGGGGATATTTCTCTCAAATAGTTTTGATGATTATTTTCATCTATGTCAATATCCTTCATTATTCTCGATTGAGGTTAATATGATAAAATACAATCTTCCATATTGTATCGAATGAGTTATGTTTGACTGTGGATGTGATATTTTTATACCATTCATGGTTTTTGGATAAAGTATTGACATTTTGTATGCTAGATTTAATACGAATGTTTATGTTTTGTTTTAAACCTGTTCATATGAGGAATTCATTGGACATAATAAGTGATGGGTGGAGCCCGCTATATCTCCTCGATGCATCGGTAGGTCTCATGAGACAAAATAGTGTCTTGGCACAAGGCCTTGACAAAATCTTATTTTTAGTCCTAGCACGAGGCCTTGGCTATGTGGTTATGATAGTATGGTTTTATTAATTCCATCATTATGAAAGTGGTTATTGATATTTCATTTGATTGTTCGACTAGTAGAATATCCATGTGAATAAGTAAATGGCATTATTTAATGTTATCTTTGCCATATTATGCTGATGTTCAAGTTTAAAAGTTTTTTGTTTTAGTTATAAATTGCTTTAAGTGTTTATGCTTATCTATGAATGCTTCTGCTATATTGTTATCCTTACTGAGCATCTGAGCTCACCACTTTCAGTGTTTTATTTTTCCCAGGATGAGAAAAAGTAATTTATGAATGACCTGCAAGGATAGTATGAGGGGATATGAAGACAATATGTTGTTTTAGTTTTTTTTACATTATGATGTAATTTAAGACTTATGAATATATCTAGTGTTTCCAAGACTACTATACTAATCGGTCTTTCGAGACTTGATCCTTTTTGATAATGCCAATGTTATGTAATAATGCACCGAATCTGGGTTTCTTGGGTCGGGGCGTTACAATAATCCACTATCAAATACAAATAATTCTAATTTGGATCCTTTTATATTTTATGTATCTAGATAAAATAACATTTGTTTATTATTTAAATAAACATGTTGGTTGGTTATGATAATAGTTCTGAATAACTACCATCTTTTATGTAGAAAAAAATATCTGTTAATTTCCATGAATGTTTTTTCATGACCCATCCTCGGGGCCTGTGCCGTGACAACCCCAAGCCCACCTTCCATAGGCCAGGGGCTGGTGATTAGAAGCAAAGGCGTAAATCCCGATAAAAGGTAATTCATTGCCGTTATATATGAAAAAAAAACACCACAGAGTTTGTAAGCTGAAGTACACACTAGGTAAAATGATTACAATAGTAAGTGCTGGAAGTAAATGGGCCAGAATACAAACCCAAGTGAAAGTACAGTACAACAGGAATGATAGTACAACATCTGAAAAGTAAAGCAGCAACCACCAAGTCATCCTCCATAATTCCCACCTAAAGGATGGGTACAAAGAGTCTCATTGGCTCCTCAGGTCCGTCCGTCAACACCGTGTACGTCCCTCCTGATAGTCCACCCCCAGGTACCGTCCCGCTCTACAAGCCTCAACCACGATCAACGATGTCCATCGTCTGCAACCATCACAACATAGTGCGGGCATAGCCCATGCATGGGTGAGTATACGATACTCAGTAGCGATCGTGAGACCCCTGACGGTCTCCCAGAATCCAGAAAGGATAAAACTCAAAGGAAAGATAGAAACTAGAAGTATCAACCAAATCTACTTAGGTATATGCCCATACATATACCTAAGTCATCAATTCCATATCGGCTCCAACACACTAGCCCATGTACAACCCAATCCACACAGGAATAAATAACCCAATACACATAAGAAAACACAAACCAATCAACACATGAAAACAGAACCCAATCAACATTTGAAAGTAGGACAATCACATAGATGATAATGATTGAATGTCAAGACCCAGCTCACACATGTATACTACTCACGAAGAGGGGTGGAGATGATTAGATGTAGCCTCTGAATCATCTCCTCTGCCGAACCCACATAGGATCAGAATACAGAAGTCGTCGCTGCCAAAACCACATAGGATCCAAGTACAGTCATCCTCACTTCCAAACCCACGTAGGATCCATGTACAGTCATCCTTAGTGCCGACCCCACGGAGGATCCCAGCACGGTAGTCCTCGCAGTCACAACCGGCTCTAGGGTTTCCGCACAAAACATGCTCTATTCTGGGAGGGTCCTCTCCTAGAGCCAAAGGGGGTGAATACATCAACCTTCTCGAAGACTATATTTAATGTATCTGGTAGTTCTATCCAACATTGTATGCGAAAACCAAGAAAAATGTGCCCATGTCACATAGAACATGACAACCAATGAATTTTCGTAAAGTAAACTTCGTGTTGTTATGAAATACACACCGTGTCATCAGACACCGGGGACTCCCAGTGTGAAACGACCCGTGTCATGGGGCTGGTCATGTAAAAAGTAAATACACGGTGTGTAGGTATGGTTACACCCAGCGTATTCAGTCCAGAGGTTCTGTCTGTGTACCACAGCCAATGTCAAAATGATGTTCATGTAAAAAGTGCATAGATGGTGTGTGGAATAGTTACACGCAATGTCACAAACTTCTGGGGTAGGCTCCATGTACGCAGGCCATGCCTGGTTGTGTGGTGTAGTACCTACCCATGTACTCCACCATGTGTCCATGTACTCCCTAAATACACACAGAGCCTTGAGAAGCTGATTCTTACTTTCAAAGAAGATAATACACGCCATGCCTCATGGCCGTGTATTTCTATCAGTGTCTGTGTATTTCCCTTGAATACACTCCATGTCAATCGAAGTATCATCTGTCAAACTATGTGGACTGTACACACCATGTGACCGTTGTCGCACCCTGTGTGTCACTTCTTATGATGTTCATTACATCTGACGTTGAACGCTTGTACTACTCGGTATGTGATTTGGAATCACATGTCTTGTATTCTGGATTTTTCCGGAAATGATGCCTCTGGCCAGCATGCCTCATGAGGTGCCTGTTCGTCGTTATGATGATCTGATTTCTACGAAACCTCCACTTTTAGGTCCCCCGATTCCCTCAGGCTGTTTACGATGTATTCGGGCCTCCGATTGGCTCCAAAAACATAGCTTGATTCACCACACATGAACGACCGAAGAAATCCACATATATTCACATGAATAGTGCAGGAATCAGACTGTTTTCGTTTGGTCCGGTCCCTTCCGCATTAGTCTGGAAAAAAGTGGTTTAATAGAAACAACATCATGGAAGGAAAAACAATCATTATTCAATCCAAACACACCCCTACCTCGAATCATCTCAGGTGCGCCGTTGTCGTAAGCCTCCGCTTCCTAAAGCTGAGCCTGCCTCTGTCCGCTAGTTCCCTTTGGTCGAGGTGGATCTCTTTGTGGTTGTTGTGGTAGAGCCTCGAATCATCGTCCACCACCTGCTGCTCGGACAGCTCTTCTACCTCATCCACCTACTTCCTATATACCACTACGGTCGAACCTCTGCCTCTTCCTGGGTGGTCCCTCAACCATCTGATACTCCTCTGCATGGTGGGTCAGGCAGTCACGAGCCATGTGTCCTTGCCCGTCGCATGCGTAGCACTGTCTACCACTCATATGACTGTCTCTACTGCATGTGCCCCGAACATCTGAACTAGTATCCTGAGGTATCCTTCCTGATAGTCTAGTCTTCTTGGACCTCTACGACACAGGACTACTACCGGTTGCAGAAGACTACGCAACATTTCGCCCTGCGGTAGGCCTCACTGCTGGTGTTGGGTTAGCATGAAATATCTCCACAAGAAGGGCTCACTCTAGTACTCCTTCCTATGTCAGAATGCAGAGGGAGATCATTGAAACACTGATATCATTCCTCATTCCCAGCTCGAAGGCCCGTGATCGAAAAAATGGGTCATGTATCATGTTCATTGAGTAGCGTGAGAGTTCAGTATATCTCACCGAGTACTGGGCTACTATCATGCTACCCTGATGAAATTGTAGTAACTTCTAAATGAGAACCACATAGAGCGTGTCTTGAAAGAACTCGGAGCTAAAAAGGCTCTTGAAGTCTGTCAAAAGTAGAGATGCCTCATTGTGCAGCTAGATAAACAGGATCCACCATCTACCTACTGCTTCGTGAAGGTTTCTCGCCGCAAGGTTCACTATGAGGTCAGGTGGTGTCCCTACCAATCTGAAGACTCGAAAAACTTCCTCCATCCAATCCTTGGTTGCCTGATGGTCCATATCTCCATGGAACCAGGGCGGTCTCTGAGGTTGAAACTCATGTAGTGCACTCAGGCAATGTGCACTCTCAGATGATGGGGCTGGTTGCATCGGTGGCTCGGCGGGTATAGGTACCGCCAGTGCCTCCGCTGTAATGGGGCCCCGCAATGAGGCATCATCGCTCGGTGGGTTTCCATTTCTCACAACGCTCAGAACCCTAGCTTCCTACCATTGTCGGGCCTTCCTGAAAAGAAACAGGTGCTGCACCGTTAATACAGTATACCTGGTGAGCTGACACAATGTAATCACGAAGAAAACTTTTAAAACACAAAACGTAGTGTTCAAGGATGGAGACCACATTTTCTTATGGGTGTCACCTCAACATGGATTAAAGAGATTTGGCCGGGGTGGAATGTTATCTCCACGCTTCATTGGACCATTTCAGTTTCTCAGCAGGATAGGCGAGGTGGCATATCACCTAGCTCTTCCACCCCAGTTTCACCGGGTGCATGACGTCTTCCACATATCTCAGCTGATGAGATACGTGCATGACCCGATGCATATCATTGATCACGAGGAGATAGACATTGATGATGGGGTGAAATTTGAAGAGGTCCTGATAGAGATAGAGGATCGAATAAAGTGGGTCCTACGTGGACGGTTGATTCCTCTAGTGCAAATCAGGTGGCAGCACGAGAACCTCCAGGAGAGAACATGGGAGCCGGAGGCATAAATGCGTGATCAATACCCTCATTTGTTCCCCAATTTTGTGATATATCATTACGGGGATGTAAATCCCTATGTTGGGAGTAATTTAATGACCTGTAAATTTCAAGAATTTTTTTTTCATAAATTCTTTGGGATTTTACGAGTAAACCATTTCTGAGGGAACCTAATTCTGAGGCCCGATGTGCCCAGAATAGATTTCCAGTGTTTAGGTCGGGTACATTCTATGATCGAACGAGAGGGTTTTTCAATCTTTTGAACCGGTGCTCGGAATAAAAATATGAGGGCACCGATGAAACTGCAGTGGTGGTAATTGCTTAATAGGACCTTTTCCAAAGGTGTGTTTGCTCGGAAGGAGTTGTTAAAAACTGAGGATTAAATGTGAAGTAAATAAAAATGTGGAACAATTTTATTTTCTATATCTAAGTGGTTTTATCCTAAGTGTGGGATTTGGGGTGGGATTCACTAGTTCGTAACTATTATTGTAAGGATATTTTTGAGGTGGTGCCCAAACTAGCCCCACCACTTCACATTCCATTAACTTCTCTAACCCCCCTCTTTAAGTTGGGAACTTTTCTTAACATGTTAAACACCCCCATTATGTGGGTGACTCTTCCTCTCCCCACTCTCCCTTTTTTTAACTCAAGCCAAATCACAATTAATTAATAATTTAAATTAAGTGTTTTTTTTCATAATTTGAAATGCTTGGCAATATAATAAAATAAGGGGAGGCCTTATTTCATTTTTTTGGTTGGTTGTGTTAGGATTTTGGGGGAATGAACTCTATGTACCTTGAAGAACTTCATCACCATTGTTGAAGAACACCAAGACTATGAGAAAGAATGTATACATGGCGGTCCCAATATTCTTCATCCTCTTCCTCCTCTGAGACAAGGGAGGATATACCGACGACAACGTGAATGACGTCGTCACCCGCGGTTCTTGACAACCGTGAACATCCTTCGAGGAAGGGGTTATTTATGTTCATGATTAATTTAATGCTCTTTATTAATTAATTTGGCCGATTGTTATCAAAATAACAGGAGGATATCGGACCGCACAAACATGGCTGATACTCCTCCCCTTTTTATTTATTGATCCTCATTGAACATTGTGGCGAAGGTGGCGTGGTGCCATTTCATCGTGCGGAAACGAAAATGTGCAACGATCGAAGTGCCCCCGATGACGGGGCGCCGCACCGTCGTGCTGCGCCGGAGATTCAAGGGGGTCGTCAACAGTATGGGCTAAGACGGAGGCATGCAACGTTGTCGCACCGTGCCAGTTGGAGAGGAGTTGCGACCAAAGGCCACGACGGTTCTTCAAATGGGCGGACAACAGAGCTGGCCGTCGCCGCCACCTGGAGGTGGGACCCCCTCGGGTCCTGTGGTTACAAAAGGCCGTCCATTTTGGAATTTGGGTGGCGGTGCCCCCCTTCACATCCCGTTTGGCCGCGAGTCAATCCACGGCCGGCCGGGCCGGGAAGGGCCGACCTAGTTGTTATCGGGTCGGGTCGTACTGGGCTCGAACACCCTATTTTCATATAGATTCGTTCAAACGCCCATATCGTGGGCTATAGAACTCCGATCGACGCATAGTCAGTTGAGTTGGGATCCATGGATGGAGACGGTAGTTTCATTATATTACACTCAAGCTTTCGGTAATGTTTGGGAATGGCCAGGTTGGTTTGAACACGAAACTAACCGGGACCGTGGAGTGGAAACTCCTATAACCTAATGACAAGACATCTGAATGACGTGTTGTCGATCATGTTGAATTCATCTTAGTGAGAAGGTTCATTAGGCTTACTCTGCTCATGGTTTTGACACATTTGGAGTATGTCCGAGTTGGTTTTAACTTAAAAACCAACCGGGCCCTTGGAACGGAAAAGCCAATATCTCTCAGACCGGGCGTCGGATTGATGCGCATTCTATCGTGTTCAGTTCCTATTTATGAGACAGAAATTTGGGATATATCAACTTTGGAATTTGTTTCAGTTTATGTATCTACCCCCCCTTGGCTCTTGGAGTGGACCCTCCCAGAATCAACTGTGTTGTGTACGGGAACCCAAGAGTTGGCTGTGGTTATGACGACTAACGTGTTGCGATCCTCTGTTGGTTCAATGATGATAACCACTATACATGAATCCTACGTGGGTTCGGCATCGATGACGACAGTACTAGGATCCTCCGTGGGTTCGGCAGCGATGATGACTGTACATGGATCCTACGTGGGTTCAGTAGCGAAGATGACTGTACTTGGATCCTACGTTGGTTCGGCAGCGATGACTTCTGTACATGGATCCTACGTGGGTTCGGCAGAGGAGATGATTCAGAGGATACATCTAATCATCTCCACCCCTATTCAGAATTAGTATACCTGTGTGAGCTGAGTATTTATTTTAAATCATTATCTTAGATATGACTGACTTGCATTCCTATGTGGACTAGGTTGTGCTTTCCTATGTGGACTGGGCTGTGTTTTTCCTGTGTGGACTGGGCTGTGTTTTTCAAGTGTGGATTGGGTTGTACTTGGGCATGAGAGTTGAAGACGAAGTGTGTTTGATGACTTAGTTATATGTATGTGATATACCTATATAGGGTTGACTGTTATCTCGTGTTTGAATCTCCCCTTTGTGGTTTATCTTTCATGGTTTCTGGGAGACCTACGGGGGTCTTGAGGTCCCTACTAAGTATCATATACTCACCCCTGTATGGGCTATGCCCACACTAAATTGTGTTGGTTGTAGACAATGAACAACGATGATCGTGGTTGAGGCTTGTGGAGCGGGATGGTACCCCAAGGGGGACTAACAGGCAGGAGGTACACGGAGCGGATGGCCAGACCCGAGGAGCTGAGGAGATCATATGTACCCACCCTTTTGGTGGGATGGTCGGAGGATGACTCGGTGTGTTGATAATTTACTTTACTTCTGTTGTACTTTCTTTTCAGTTGTACTCTACTTTTCAGTTGGGTTTGTATTCAGGCCCATTTAATTTTCAGCACTTACTTTTGTACTCAGTTTACTCAGTGTTTAATTCAGCTTGCGTACTCTGTGGTGTTTGTTTTCTTAAATAAAGGCAATTCCTTCGCTTTTTATCAGGATTTATGCCTTTGGTTCTCGTCGCCAGCCCTAGGCCTAGGGAAGGCGAGCATGGGGTAGTCACAGTACGAGTGCCGAGGACGGGTCGTGACAGGTTTTTGACACATTATTAAATAAAACAATAATGAGACAACATTATTGTTAAAAAATTATAAATAAGTCGTATTAATTGTAAATTAGAACTATTGGTTTGTCCATGTAACATGTCATATAAAAAATTCGTAATACAATAAAATATTTGTTCATGTAAAGAATATAATTTATGTTTCAATATTTTAATATCATAATTTTAGTTCTTGTTATTATCCCAATATAAATCAATATCTATTATATCCCACATTTATATAAGTGAAAATACATTGGAAAAAGAAAATATGAAATTATAAATTTGAGGCATTAAGAAATTCACATTTCATATAAGTTCATAATGACATTATTTTTAAAATTCGAAATGGAAAATATTTTTATTGAAAAATAATAATTAGAATAATACTTTAAATTTAATACCCTAATGATTCATTTCATTAGAGTCAAATTACCATCACTCTGTAAATTTATAAAACTACAAAAACAACACCCATCCAATTCATGTAATCATTAAACCAATTATTAGTAAAAAGTTTGATGACAATACATGATGTTATAAATCTCAAAATGGATAAATCTCTTAAAAAACTAACTATTAAAATCCATATACTATTTTACCACAAGAGGATATTTTAGTTTAAGATCCATCAACTTTTTCACTTAGAATGTATACATGATTTAAAATTATAGAAAAAATATAAATATTGATTTAGTTGATAAATATATTTTATGAATACTTTATGTGCTTCTAGATAAAATCGTTTCATAGAGAAATTAATCAATCCAAATGTTTTAATAATATTATTGTCCATATATATTTACACACATTTCTATAAACACTAGAAATATATACGATGGAATAGGAATAATAAATAAACATATTTATAATATGTATCTAGAATACATATACACATATATATTCATTTAATAATAAGAATTTTTATTTCCAAAAAATAAATTAACATATCAAAATTCTCCTAAAACAATAATTTTAAGTAATCTAAAGTTCATATAAAAAATTATTTTATTAAAATGAATAATATTTATAACACCATTTATTTTAACCCTATGGACTATTATATTAAAGGATTACTGTCTATTAAGAAAATTAATAATCTGTTTCTTCAAATTCCATCAAATTTATGTTGTTAGAATGCGTAATATGAATTTCACCCATTTAGAATGAGATAAAATCAAATATTTAAAGAATACATAAGAAATGGTGTATATATAAGTAGGTTATAAATCGTACTCTACCATGAATGACTATTATGTTCTACCAAGAACAAAAAATAATAGAATCATCGAATTAAAAACCATCAGTAATGGAGTTTAGGCTATATTGAAAAAATTTATCACTTAATTAAAATATGATTACCAAAACACATAATTGTAAGAAACTTATTTGATTTCATTATCATAAAATTAAAAATACTAATTACAAAATAAAAAACCTCTCAAATAACAAAATGAAGACATCTATAGAAACCGAAATAAATATAAGAATTAAATTATTAAATAATTAATATTTATTATATAATATTACAAAAAATTAACTAAATTGTAAAAAAAATATAAAATTAATTTTTGTATATATTATTATTCTTAATGAAAAAATGTGGAATTAGGATAAAATCATAAATTAAATAAATTGATGAGGAACCAGTTATTCCTCAAAAATTAAACCTGATATATTATGATGAACTATAAATTTTATCATTATAATAAATATGATAAATTTTAATTAAAACGGTTTCTTAGAATTATGGTGAACTCAACATAAAATCAAAATTATAGAAAAATAATTACTTAATATGTGGATTATCGTATTCAGACCAGTAAATATAAAATGTTACTATACTTTATTAATGGATTATATCAGTATAAATAATGATGAAAATGAACAAATTTATTATTGATAGTATTCTTAATCTGCTTTAGAACATTTTAAATAAATCATCATTTCATATGGTTTTTATGAATATTAAAAAAATATTAGAAAAAAATATGGTTGTGTCATTAAACTAAAAATATAATGTTACATAATAACATATATTATTATACAATATAGTTTTTAATAAATTAAAATATTATTGGAAAAAAATCACCATATTCATGTTTTGAGGAAGTAACATCTACCGTAAATTTTTTTTTCAAATAAATATACAGAAATTTAGAATTTATTACAAAATAAAAATTAATAAAATGTATGATATTTGAATATTGAAACACTATGTAAAATTATTGATTTGAAATAAATTGATATAATAGAAAAAATATAATTTTATTAAAAAGGAATCCAATGTAATGAAATTGTAACAAATTTAATGATAATATTTAAAATATAAATTTTAAAAGGACGTATGTCTCAAAAAATTTATATTTGATGTTATGATTTCATAAAAGATATACTGAATGAAAATTATTGTATTATTAAATTAGAATGACTTTGTAATTGATGGATCCAATGGTGGGTATTGTGATGAATCATAAATCATTATAATTAAAACCATTCATAAATCCTTCCATTGGAATATTTAAATTCCTTATAATTGTATAAACATTATATATATCATATTGATCATTTATTGGTCAAAAATTGTACCTTAAAAATTAAGGAGATATTATAAAATGCAAGTTATCATAATAATTAAAACAATATTTTTCAATGATAATGAGATTAAAATAGATGATAATATAAAAAATTTGAAAAACTTTTAATAAATTTTTTTACCTATATATATAACATATAGATATTTTTTATATATTTTATTTCAATTATATTTACCTACATCATATATTTGATAAAAATGGATTTACATGAATATAGTTATAATTATTCAATAAATATTTCATATAAATATTAATTACTTGATTTATTATGTTATAAAAGATAATATTTATCCATACAATTCCAATATTGTGATTTGTTAAATTCAATTAATGAAATGGAACCATTAATTATAGACCTTCCATATTCAGAACAAATAATTATCATTTATATGCTTTAATTACTAAATTCTACCTCGTGACATAGCTAAATATGAATATAATCATTATAAATTTACATGTGCTAGGCTTATTTGGGAGATATAATAATTTAAATGAATTAATGAAAATATATTAGAATATGAATGTACTATTTTGAAAATAGATATCATAATTAAATGATTTCTTCATTGAAATATTTTACATAACACATTGAAATAAAATAGTATTTCATGAATGAAATATTTAAATCATTCCCATAATTATAGTTATGGGTGAAATACATATGAGGTGGATGATTTCGTTACAATAAAATAGGAATAATGTTTTTTTGAAATACATGTAATATAATATATTACATCCTCTATATGCAAATTAAATTGACTGAAATGAATTTTTTATTTTACACTTATAAAATTGAATTTATGTTAATTTTTCATCATCTAGAGATTGTATTTATACGATACTACATGTAATAAAATGTGTAATACAAATAATTGGAACATTAATTGTGAATATATATTTAACATTTTATTCATGACACTATTGATCATATAATTGAGTAATTAACATTGTTATATATTCCAAAGATACATTTACTTATTTATCAATGCATAATATCATCCTTGTTTTCTTGTTGGGCCATAGTGAATCATTAATAATGGGATTTAATAGAAAATTCATACTATATCTATAGTATATGAAAAAATATTTATAACATATTAATATATATTTATATATAGATAATAATTTCAACTTATCACTTATGTTAGTTTTTAAAATTTCGTTTGTGTGGATTTAAATTTAATTTCCATTAAAAAAATCCATTAAACATATAGTATATATAATAGTAATAATGTAAATATGAAAATATTAAGAAATACAAGGAAATATTATGATATCGATAATCAATATATATTGATATAGAATATCATGTTTTTATATCAAGATATAACAATATACGACTAAAAAACAACAATTTTAATGTTTTATACATAAATTTAAAAAATATAGGAAACTATAAAATATTTCTTATAATAAATAATCATTTGATTTTATTATTTAAAATGAATTTATTTCGTAGAAAATTCATTAGGATGATGATGATAAAAATCTATAGTGGCATTGGAATTCTAAAAAAGAAAAAAAAATTAATGTAAGATAAATGAAAAAGCTATATGATTTGGGTAAATGATTCTTATATATTTATTTTATTCATAATGGATATATGATTTGAGTAATGATTGTTTTTGTGTATTTTATTATTAGATAACGATTCTATTGGATTATTAGTTGGTATTATAATTAATTTTGTAATTTATTTTATATGATAATTTTTATTCAGGTTTCTGATCAATTATCAATTCTCTTGTAAATATTTTTCCCCTAATTGAGTGTATTATAGTTTATAGAGCATACAAATATAGTTATATTATGGTTTTATATATCAAATATTATGGATATTATTTAATTGATGTAATTAATATTAAATATTAATTATTAAAAAATTATAATTCCATTTTTTGTAAATCACTATATTTTTTATTTTTAAATTTAAATTAAAATATGAATTTTATAAAATTAATTGATTAATTTTATTGATTTATTATGTATGATATATATATGTATATATTCTTAGATACATATAATAAATAAATATTTATTTTTCAAATTAGAAGATATAACTATATAGTATAGAGTTATCTCAACAGAGATAGTCAAAATTTTAAAATAACTCTAATATTTAAATAAATTTTTACTAAATTTTTCAGAATTTATATTTAATTTTAACTAAATGTATTATATTGTTTAAAATGTATTTCTTAATTAGGTTATAAAATAAATATCACATTCATATAAATACTTAATTTATTTTTATGTATTGTTATATAAAATTATGAACATTAAATATCATAAAACATAATGTTTAAAAATCATACAGTTTAAGGTAAAATAAATAAGTATTAAAATAAAAATGTAATTGTAAACTTTTTATTCTTTTTAATTCATTTTTTAAATATATATAATTAAATTTTGATGGTAAAATTCAATCCATTTTATTAAAACAAATTAACTGATTTTTCATAATGACACTAGATATACACATTTTCAATTATATATAAAATTTATTTTCCTACTATAAAATAAATTGAAATTCACAATAATATGAATGTTTGAGAAAATCCAGATGTTCATGTCAACAAATGTAGATTCCTCAATGAATGGATTGCATAAATCAATTTTTTTAATCTACATTGTTAAAATGATTTTTTATAGATGAATTTTTCGCATATCATTCTCACCCCTCACAATTTTATTAAATTATTACAAATAAAATCAGTTTTTTTGAAATGAAATTCTTTGTAAATTTACATATTGAATAGATTATACATGAAAAAGTATGGTGAATCATGTTTCCGTCCAAGAATAAGAATTCATCTATGAATCCTTGATTCACATATAAACATTGATCCTTCATTGGATGTAACATGTTTAGTATCACTTTTTGTCATATATAATCATAATTAAAATCAATGTCATATGTTGTAATATAATTCCAAAAAAACAAAATGTTTTGACTAAGTCCACTATAATTATATAATATAGGAATATACCCATAAAGTTTTTTTCTTATGTTCAAATGAAAATTTATCCATAATTTAACATATAGATGATTTATAGTCATAGTCAATTCATTCCTATGTGTATATTCTGTATTATGGAATGTATTGTTTAGAAATAAATATGGGGCCCAATCAATCATCCTATCCCTTATGAATGAAAATTCCTTGTGAAATATAATATTATTGACATGAGGAACTCTTGTATTGTTGATTGTCTTGAAAATACCTTATATATTATAATAAAATACTTAGAAACCATGAATTTTTATTTATAAAAAGAAAACTAATTTATATTATCATTACCAAGATACAAAATATCATAAGTTGGAAGAGGTAAATTACTTTATTTGAAGGTTGTTTCCTGTTTTTTTAATTATATATGGGAGGATCATAAGAAATTTAGGATTGTGTTATTATTTTCCAGGATATCATAGTAGTATCAAATTATCATGATAAATATAGATTTTCAATTAAATTACTCTATTTTTTCTAACTAAATTGTATTATTTTTCAATGAAAATATTTTTTCACCAACCAATCATCCTAAAAAAGTCATATATGATTAATTGAAGAAAACTTTTTGAATTGATCACATTTTATCATGATAAAACATAATGTATCATTTATGATCCTTTCATTTTTAGCATTACTACCTATATATTTTAACTATTAAAAATATTATTGATTAAATAAATGGATCATAATAAAAAAATTAAATAATCCTCATTTTTAATTAAATGTGACACATCTAAATAAATATTGTAAAATTCATCCATCTGGGTTAACAAATTCAATAAATCTGTGTCCCAATATCACCCCTTATAAATTAAATAAAATATTATATAAAATATTTAAATCAAATAATCCAATAATGATTCCATGCGTTTCAGAGTTCCTTATCATGAAAAATTAAAATATAAAATTTACTTTCCATTATAGAATCATTAATTTTAATAAATAGACATTTCCAAAAAATTATATTAAATCACAATATTAAATCATATGGTTATAATGAAATTATATTAATATATAATAAAAAAATTATTCTTGATTGGAATAATTTTAATGGTTTGAATCTATGCATCCCCAATAAAATATATTTCTTTCATTTTAATAAAAATGAATTATCTACTATAAAACAACTATGATTGGAAGTATCCCTTCTCAGTATCCTAATAAAATTATACATGAAAAATTATTCTATTAATAATTTTATCATCTATTATTTATTTCATATAATCATATGTGGAACGGTAACACATTTAATAGAGTAATTTCTTCATCTCAAAATTGTTCTTCTACATCTTACCATGGAATAGATTTATAATAAGTCCCCATTAAATATTTTTATTTCTTTATTCATTTCAGACATTTAAATTTATCATTGATGAAATGACATCATCTCTATATCATGGAAGATATCGATCCGGTAAATGTAATTAATCATCCAAAACACCTAAATATATGTTTGAACCATTCTTCTATATTATACAATACCCATTATAATGTTAAATTCTTATTAGTAATGTATTACTCTATATTTAGTAAAACATTATTACTGTTGGAATGAATTTTTCATAGTGTTACTTATACTCAAATATCATTAAAACATTAAATAAACCCTATTTATGTATCCTTCATATCATCTAAAATATTAAGAATACATAATTTTGTGATGAATATTATAAGGAATTTTATAATGGTTCTTGGATGGAAATGTAGATTCAGATAAAAATATATCACCAAATTAATCTATTGAATTTTTAATTTATTACATATACCATATTTATTTATTTAAAGCTATTGTAAAATATAATAGACAAATTCATTCCATAATATAGTTGTGTTTAACTATTACTAGTCGAAATTATACATGTTCTGCATTTATCCTATGCCGTAGTAAACAATAATAATCAATGTAATAGAATCGTTAAATTTAGTTTATATATGGACATGAAAAACATGAATTGTATCACTATATGTGGCTCCCACATATATGGTATTCACCCTATTATTCAATATTCGATCATGATTCATTTTTTACATCCTCATATCACCATCAATAATTACTCCCCAAGTTGTATTTCAGTATATATAATTTCATCACTATTATTTGTTGAAATTTATTTCAATATTAATTATCAAGTTATAGAACCCATAGGATATATTTCACAAAAAATATGCATATAACCGTCACATAATATATTATTTTCACAATATAAATTCATTTATAATTTCCTTTTAGGGTTTATCTCATCACAAATAATGGTTGTGTTATTTTATATTTAACATCAATGTAAGAGATGGTTTAAAAAAATTAATGTTTTTTTAATTATTCAATATTCATTAAAATTTAATGTTAACGTACTACAACGATGAAATTAAAATTGAAAATAATTACATAAATAAAAAAATTGATTAAACTAATATCCTAGAATAAATTATTAGGTAACTAAGAATTTAAGTGAAAATTATAATCCGATGTTGGAATTTTCTAACAATATATAAGTTAATGGGACTATTATGAACATATAACCTAACAAATTTATATTTGATCATAGCATAAAATAAGATATGAGCTAAAAGTAAACATCTTGTAATATTTATCAAATCGAAATTAAAAAATAAATATAAATATATATAGGAAGATATGTTTTTTAATATTTAATATATAAATCATACTTGATTATACATTGATATATATATATATATATGTGTCTGTGTATTATTTAATTCAATTTTTTATAATAATTAATGTTAATATCAATTTTTTATTTAATATATCTTATAATTATAGTTTATTAATTATGAATAATTATAAATTTCGCTCATTATTCAATACATATGGTTTCACATATAGGTTCGAAAATGTGTTTGTATACAATTTATGTATCCTCCTAATTATTGATTATTAACTGATACATTAAAAATGTATAAGGGGAATGTATTATTATATCTGGAATTTTCAATGAAGTAATATTTTTTTAGAATATCCTTTTGTGAAATTTGTATTTTATATTTAAATTTATAAAATTTATATATTTCTATTATAGGGGATTTTCATATTTCATTCATCCAATAATTTAGTGATTCTTATTTCATAATTTTTCTACATTATCATAAATTTTTTTTATTAATATTTCAGAATTTATTTTTTTACATAATTCCTTCTAAATATATAAATTTTATATTGATAAAATTTATAATATTCATTATTATTATTTAATTATTCATTAAATTATTTTATATAATTCTGTTTTTATTTAATAAATATTAATTTTATAATAATTTATCATGAAATAGTTACTCTTTTTTTCAGGGGCTTACTAGGTTTTCAATTCTTCAACTTTTACCATCTTCAGAAGTAGTATTATTAAATAATATATTGTATATATATGAAATATATAAATTATTAATATTCTTTACAATAATTATTTTTCCCAAAAATTTATTCATCAATTTAAATGTTTACACAATAAAAATATAAGAATATTTTTTTAGGGTTTCTCACCCTTTCATTATAATACATTAATTAATACATATTTTAATATATTATACTTCCTATTCATAAACGTGAAATATATAGATGATAATTTCAATATTATAAATATATATAGAAATTTATTATACACTTATAGTTTACATATATTGCATTCATTACAAAATATATTTTCAGGGATTCATTTTTAATTTATCTTTATTTATCACGCACATAAATAAATAATTTATTATAAATTCTTCATAAACAATTAAATTAAATTTTTATGAAATTTTTTATTTAATGAATTCTATTGTATATATTTATCTATTATTTATAATTTAATTTTATGTAATATATTATGGTTTTTAGAACAAATAAATTATATAATAGATAAGAACCTTTCATATTTTTTTCCAAATTTATTGATCAACATTTTTATAAATCATATTTTGATATCTGAATCTTTATAGATAAATATATAACAATATTTTAATTTGAAATATGATATTTTCGATATACTTGGTGTATTAACATAATCATCGTTATCCACTCTCTTTTATTTGAATTTACTCAACACATTGTTCAATAATTACAACAGCAACAACATGGAACCATTTTATTAATGTAAGTTTCATATTTGATTTTTTATATATTAATTTATATGGAGATTATATTATATAATATTTTAGGAATATGAAGGGTTTCACTAGTAGAAATAATGGAATTTAGATCAGTGTATTTTCCCTCTTAATATTATAATAGAGGGAACTACGTTTTTCAAGGGACACATTAATTATCACATAGAACATTAATTCTAGATGTAGAAATAAATAATTGTAATGAAATGATATTTTATGTTTCATTTTGTGGCTTAAACTCAATTATAAGTTCACAATAGTCTCCCTCGATTCCATTATTGAATATTGGTCTTTTCCGACCACGAAAAAAATCATTTTCAATCCTATTTATATATGTCATGGGGATATTTGGTTTGTGCCTCTATATCATTAATTTTTCCCTTATTATGTAATTTTGTTATACAGAAACCATAGTCTGGTATTTTATTATATAATTTGGAGTTAATGGTTCTTTTTAATTAGTTATTAATTAGTTTGTAAGATACCATCGAAGAGGTCCTTAATCATAAATATTGTGTTTTTTCTTGATTAATGATGATTTTTGGATAGTTATTTTCATGAATCCAAAGTGAAATTATTTCATATATCTTATGTGTTTAGTTAAATATTATATCAACTTGTGTTGAAATGTTTTAATTTTTATGTTTTTTTTAATTGAAAAAAAATATTTCATTATTTTTCTAGAAACAATAATATGGTAGTTATATAGATTGAATTTCTATTGTTTATAATTTATTTTTTTCCAATTATTAGGATTTTGGATTAATTATATAATATTATTTGATATATTTTAATTCAATTTTGATAAATTCATTCATTTATTATTTATTATGGTTTTAATATAGTTTTATGTGTTTTTTGATTCTTGATTAATGGTTTGATTGTTTATGGGTATTTAACATAATAAATATAATTTATTTTTAAAATTTTAGATATCATTATAAATTATAATTTATTATGATGAAATTTTATTTTAATTGTGTGATCATTTTTGGTAATATGAAGGATCTTTTTTGTGGTCGTTGATATTCAATTGATTAAGTTATATCCAACATTATCATGGTTTATCATGGTCAATGTATCGCACATATTTGGTTTTTCGTTGATGAATAGGGTTTCCCAGGGAACATATATATATTTGTGGTTTTTTTGTAACATGATTATATAAATAAATATATATATATATATATATTAATTAAATAATATAATAACAAGGGATCTTATTTGAAATAATTTTTTTTGCAAGAAAAATAATTCTTTGAGTGAGGATTTATATTGAAATTATTTCATTGAAGTAATAAAATTAATATTTATTACAATGAAATAGGAATTTATGACAATGTCAACTCATCAACAACTATTTGAGCAGTCCGTTTGATGGGTTGATTTTATATTGAGTTCCATTAATGAAATAATTTGTCTTCTATTAATATTGGTGTTTCTTGTATTGGGTTACGAGTTATTGTAGCGGGTATCCTTGGTTTAATGGGTAAATCATATTTCTTTCCTAATGTCATAGTGATGTTTTTGTGGTCCTTCTATATATGTTTTATATTATATTAAATTATAATTTAGATTTTAATTTATTTTAATTTTTATTCGATTTAAATATTATATTCCCGAAAGCATTTTTTTAATGTATCGTATGATTATTTATTATACTCCATCATTTTATTACATTTTTCATATAATATTGGAATTCCTATCTTACATAGACAATTTATTTTGATTTAAAAAATGGAAGAAATTTGGGGGGTTTGAGTTCTGAGGGTAAAGAAAAAATAAATTTTTTCAAAACATTCTCAATTATTTTCTTATATTGGTAATCTATATAATAAAAAAATGTTTTTCAACAAATATAATACATCTAACAGAGTCCTCACATGAATGAATCAAGTTAATATTTTATAAATTATATTTTTTGTTCTTCATGGTCGATGCCATGATAAATGATTTTTTTTGGAATCATTACATTATAATATAATTTATTATCTAATATTCCTATTATTAATGACTAGTTATGAAGATTTTTGTCTATATATTGAAAGGGTTAATTACATATATATGTAGAATAGTGTCTTTTTTTACTTTCCTCTAATAACAAGATCAATTATTGTTCTTTACATGTGATATATAAATTAATTATATAAGAAATGAATGATTTTTTAATGGTTTAAAAAAATATATGAAATTTTTTAAAGTGAATAATATTAAACACCATAATATTTTGGGATTTCATTATTCAAATTAATTTGATCAAATAATTTTTTTCATTTTGTATATCACTGAATATATATTTCATTAAATGAAATAACAATGTGTATCATGCATTATACCCAAAAAAATCAATACTTTACTAATTGAAACTATTTTTTTATCATTTGAAACACCCAAAACTAAGATCATCAGTTTTTATACAAAATATTGAGTACCATCAATATCTTGTGTTACACTTAAGGTCAAGTTTTATCGAACTACAAGGTATACATATCAATATTATTAATATATTGTTATAGCTACCTCATACCCAATAGAATTAATGTTATTAATAATTTAACAATAATTGGTATAACATTGTTTAAAAATTTATATAAAATTAACCTTTTGGTCAGTAATTATATAAGATAATTAAATAAAAATTTCCAAATTATAAAATTACATTCTCAAGAAAATTAATTTTTTATATTGAAATAATATTTTTTCTCAATAAATTTAAAAACCCAACATTAATTAAATTTTTCAATAAATTTACATATTATTATTGAAAAAATATTTTTATAGCCATTCATAAGATTTTATAGATATCGCATAATAATTAATAGAATTTTCAAAATAATGTGATGTGTTTTTAAAATATTAAATTTTACCTCTTATGAAATGATATTCCATTTTAAAACATATTTTGAAAAAATTATATTTTTTATTTGAAAAAATAAAAATTCATTTTGAAATATTTATATCAAATTTTACTTTTGGTAAATTTTAGGTAATTTTTTGATAATTTAAACTATTTTATGAGTAGTGGTTATGATTGAATTTTAATTCAGTCATGGATTTTCAATGGATATATTTATATATATAAAATAATTTTTAAGTTGGATTTAAATTTAAATTATTTTAATAATTCATCAATAAACCCAATTCAATACGTTTTATTCAATTTCCATTTATATTGGACTTAAAAATATACCATACATTTAAAATTTTTACATAATAATCCCCTTTTCACAACACATGTGTGAGATTAATTCAATATTCATTTATGACACTTGATTAATTATAATTTTTTATTATTTTCTATAATGTATTAAATATTTTTAATCTTCATATTTTATAATTTATAATATGTTTAACTTATGTTATGACCAAAAAAATTTATGAATGTGATTGAAATAAATTAAAATGAGTAAAAGAAAAAATTGTTTTATAATGGTCTAAAGTTTAATGTTGAGTCAAAAAATGACTTAATCGCATTTCAAAAATCAATTTTATATTACTATTTAGACTATATCATCCCTTGGTATAGATTGTATACATCACAGGAGCCATGTTACATTGATGAATCAGGGGTAGAAATCTTGTTCCGAATATTTACTAGATTGTTACTCCTACACTACAAAAAGTAACTCAATCCTCCCATATATCCACACCCAACAATCCATTAAAATATCACAAAATATCATAAAATAATATCCAAAAATAACTTCAATTATTATATAATAATCCCTTTTGGATTAAATTCTACCATGATATCCATTTATTACAATCCCAAATTATTCACCAAATGTAGAGGTAACTTTTTTCCTCATGCTCTTTTATTTCATTTTTAGTATCCTCTATATAAAATTTTAATATTAAATGATTATATAGTAAACATTTTATAACTAATAGACTAATATATTTTATTGTAATTTTAATATGTACAATTACAAATTCTTCTATCTAAGGGTTATAAATCTTACTGTTCTTTTGTATGCCTCCCACCGCCTCACGAAAATGATGTTATTTGTTTTTATGATACAAAATATAATTATTTATATTTTTGATTGGAATTATATAATTATATTATATATTTAATATTAATGATATATTTTCAATTATGGAATTATTTTATCACCCATACCATAATGATTTCCATTTTTTTCAAAAATTATAATTGCATTTGTAAACATGTTGACTGTCGCCTCTGCAAGGTGATGTGATTCAGTAAAACACTAAATTAAATGTATTAAATATGGTTTTAGTGCAATAATATTATATATATGAAATACTAATTTTACTATTATAATATATATATATCGATACCATTTACGCTTTTATGAGAAAAACACAAACAACATTCATGTGATCATAAGAACTACCATCTTCAAGAACGATGTTAACCATTTCATATATCAGTCATCAACAGATTATTATAAATATATATATAATGAATATATATTAAATATAAATCATGTTTTATAATTTTTATAAAGTGGATAATGAATAAAAAGTCAAAATAAGTCTGATAAACAAAGCTGTTATTACTCTAAACCTTTCATTAACAAGGAATTTTTATAAATAATGAAATATAAAATGATAATAGAAGAATATATTTCATGTTATAAATATGAATATAATTATATATATATATATATAATATAATTATTTTAATTATACAGTGGGTTTTTATGAGTACAAATTAATTTAATACTTAATGAAATGAACTTCGTGTATCACATTTTATATTTTTGAGATACATGTCATGTTCACCTTTCATTTAAATTGTGTGGTTTATATAATCACTATGAATGTATTATATGAATATTATTATTAATTTTTTTTATTTAAATATCTATTATATTTCCCTTTTATCATGGGTAATATGTTTTAAACACTACCAAATTTCTAAAGTAATTTTTCATCATTAATATTTCATTGAGATACCTAACATATTGTGGAATTTTATTTTTCAATGGGGTGTATGAGATTCCATTTGAAATTATATATCCAGAATCTACTATATTTAACTATATTTTATACTACATGTCATTTTATTCTTTCTTGGGGATTATGATATAAACGTACTAAAGAGGAAAAATGGTTTTCCAAAATCTCATCATTTAATTGGACTATTTATGACTATTTATTCATTGATGAAATAATATAATTCATATATAAAAAACATATGAAAATTATAACATTATGGTTATGCATGATATATTAATTTTTTTTACCATTGTTTCTACTCTTGGGAACTTAATATCATTATGATTATCAATGTTTAGGGAAAGAAGACATTATTTCACATTTAGTTCATATAATTTTTATCATTCAAAGATGGGTTTTTTTAAAATAAGACACAATATTATAGGACTAACCTATTATATTTATTGTAAATTTTAATCTATGTTTTAAATTGTTAAAATATGTATTTAAGATGAATATACGTGTCTTTTTCTAATCAATGAATGTTTCTTTACTTTTATGGTGGATATGGGATATTCAGATGAACATAAATACACATTATCATGGTCGTTATTTTTTAATGATTAATTTTAATGTTTAAAAGGTTATTTATATTGAATATTATCTCATAATATTCTGGAGATTTTTTAAATTTATTTTCTTAAATGAATATGTTTGACAAAATGATTTCAACTCTTCCTTTTGATGAAATTATTTTTTTATGAAAAAGTTTTTAAAATGGATTTCATTAATTCCTTATGATTTATCATGGTGTTTTCAATTAAAAAGGATATAAATTTAATTGTAACCATCGATTATAAAATTAAAATTAATCTTAAAAAGATTTTTTTTAAATTTCTTTATGTTTTCTAAATAGATCTAAAATAGTGGGAATACTATATTCCTCAAGATATGTTTTAAATGAAATTGAAACGAATTAAATAAAAAAACTACTTTGAAAATGTTATATAAAAACTATTTTCAATAAATGTATATTTTTTAATAAATGAATCATTTTTACTTTCAAAATACATCTTCGTCTAATATTAAACAATTTTTTATAGGTTTTGGTTTAATTGTTATATTATCCTAGAGTATAATTTATATTATTTCATGAAGGGTTTCTGTTTTAATAGAATAATGCTTATGAAATTTTATTCTCTTCTATTGGTAATTTAATTTTAGAAACCATATACATTCATTGGATATGATTTGATGAAATGATTATGAAACATACAAATTTTATATACGTTATGATATGATTACATGATTATGATAAAAAATTAATTTCATTGGTTTGGATATTCTTTCTTTTGATGTTATGATATATGTATATATATAATATCTTTATTATATGAGTGGGTTATATATATCCCCCCAATTAATATTTTTATGATTTATATATCATTATATAATTATGGTATTTGTGTCAATGTGATCAATCCACTATAGAAAAGTGTGAAACTCAATCCACAATTGATGATTGGGAAACTGGATCAACTTTGGGATGTTGTGCAAACCAAATCCAATATTGGAACAGAGACAAACTAGGTTAATTTCAGGGAACTTATTATTACTCGGGATGTTGGTGTTTACATACCAATAGGCTGAGTCCCCATTACGTTCTATTTTTATTTTTTTCAATTATCCTTGAATTATGTAATAATTTTCATGTTTATGTGTCTTAAAAAAATTCTTTTTCCTGCCTTTGATCTACTCTTATGGCTCATGATTATGATTCTATTATAATTTCATGTCATATAAACACTAAATATTTCTTCCATGTCTTATGATTATTATATTTTTTTATGAATTTTATGAAATGAAAATGTTATAATAAGGTTTCAATGCATTATGTTCATGTAATGTATAATTAAATCATTTATTTTCCCTTATTGATAATTCATGTTCACCAATTTTTAATGTTTACTTTCCCCATGTTGCGAATAATGTTATTAAGTTTATGAAAAAACTGGGAATATCATTGTTGGAAATATCGAATATATTTCACAATTATAAATGATTTTTCTATGTTTCCTACAACACTAGACTATTATTTTCCTCATGCTTGCATTTTTATATTTTTTTGAATATTCATCTAAAATAATGTAATATCCATATTTGTTGAGACTAGGTTTTTATTTTATTAATTAAATGAATAGAATATTAAATAATTGGAAACTAGGTTGAGAATGATTTACTAACAACCTAATAGTATTTTTTATGTTTTATATATGGACATTTCAACGAATTTCCCATGTATATGTTAATGATTACAAAAATGTCCTATAATTTTAGTAAATTATATTGTGAGTGGTTTAGATAAAATAAATACCAATCTAGATACTTATCTTTGATGTAATTATTTAACATATTTACATATGGGTGACAACCTATAAAACACTACATAGAGTCATGCTCGATCAGGACCATATGCCAGACTACATGCCTTACTGCTCACCTAGCTTGACAATGACATCAGATATTCTTTTGGAAATCAGAAACACTTGTCTCACCATAATAATGGATTACAATAGTATATGTTTATCAATAGATTAATATAAAACAAAGGTGATATATATTTTTTTAATTTTTTTTCATTATGTCAACATCTTATAAGTATTTTTTAATAATTTTGGGGTATTAACCAATGAGAAATTTCCATTACACCTATATTTAAATTTTTTGAATGTATTTATAACTGAAAGTAACTAGCTCATAATTGAAATGTTCTAATATGGAATGTATTGGAATTATAAAAATCAACATAAAAAGAATATGTCCCACTAAGAGAATAAGGAAGGTGGTGATATTATTAGTTATACATCTAAATATGAAGAGAACACAAATGAAATGGTAAATTTAAGAGATGTTTCTACAATTTATTTAATATTAAATTTAAAATGCATGATTTGATCAATTTTAATAAATCTTATAATATCATTCATTTCTTATATTTCTATTATGGGGTGTTAAAGAATAAGATGATGAACATGAGTTGTTGATTAAGAATAATTATAGATGATTCCAGGGTATACATTTTTGAATTCATAGATTATACAATATGATTCGTGAAATTCATTAGTATCCTAAGAATAATATTTTCATTAGTGATTGAAAATGATATGTTATATTGTTATCAATAAATTTAAAATTAATTTAGTTGAATGGATATATTTATAATAAGGTATGGTATGACATAATTAGTTTTATTTATCAATTAAACCGTGTTTATTGTGATTAAATAGAATATAAATGTGGACATTTAATATATGATAGTATTTATGACTTTTATAATGATAAATTATTTTTTCAAAAAAATTTCTATGTTATCATTGATGAATTTTATATACTATTGGATTTACCAAATATGTAACAACCAAAAATTGCATAAATAATAGTTTCCATTTGATTAATTATTTCATACAGTATAAATAACATAATATCACATATACAACACAATAAAAACATTATAAATAACTAATGAAATAAATAAGTGGTAGCTATGGAAATTAAGGACACTATTCAAATGGATTATTAACTTCATTTAAATAGTAATGTAATCCTTATGAGTAAAAAAGATGAAAATAGAATAATAAAATCTCCCTAAAACTTATAAATAACATTTATGTATCATATAAATAAAAATACGGTATAATTAAATCCTATTATACATAAATAAATGTTTTGATAATGATAATTAATTTGTTGGTATTTTTTAGAGAACAAAATGTTTATTTAAGATTTTCTAATAAATATAATGATTTAAAAAAAATTATTTTCTAAAATTGATTCATTTATCAATATTTTGTTGTCTTATAATTATTATATTATTTTATAATAATTTAATTAATTATCCAAAGTTTTATATACTCAATTATAATATTAAAATTGTTAATTTTTTAATTAATTTTTATTTTATTTTAAAATAAAATTTCTCATATATAGAAAATTATTTTTATAATGGGTAGTTATTGTTTGAATTACACATGTTGAAATATGGTTACGATTAATTTTTAGGATTTTTCTTAAATAGTTGGGTTTTTTGGGAATATGGGAATACTTTTATTTGATATATAACCTAAATAAATGAATTATTTATTCATGGATGATGTTTTTATGATATAAGAAAACTTATTTTTAAATCACATTTTGTAGTTACTCTACTAATTCATAAAAAATCACAATATTTGTAATAATTAGAGAAAATAAAAAACAAACAAAAAACAAATAAAAAACCCTTTCATCCACTCTAAATACCACCGCTATCCCCTCTTCTCCACACAAATCTTAATACATTAATATTGTAAAATTTATCCAAAATAATCATATATATTCTCCTCCATATGTCCAAGATGTTATTTTCTCAACAATATATCAAAAATGTTATCTAAGGAGGTTCCCTATGTGAATAATTCATGAGATAAAACCTTATTACAATTTCATTAATATCTTTTCAATTTGCTTTATTTAAATATAATGTCCTCACCTTTTATATCCAAAAATTCATGCAATGTAATTTTATATTTATATAATAATTTTTTTAATTTAAAATAGAAAATAATGCCTTGACCAGTCTTCCATCATTCTAAAAATGAAAAAATTCATTTCGAATGTGATGATTTTTAACCTTTGATGATAAAAAGTTTTCATTTTCCATTACTGCCTTCATGGGTGGACATAAAACCAAAAAATTGTTGGTAATACTTTTTAAATTTATTCAATAATAATTTATTAGTACAGAAACTAACTTTTATTCACAATAATTAATAAAGAAACCAAACGTGTTTCTAATTATCCAATAATTTACAAAACTATCTAAACATTAATCCCTAACATCTTATCGAATGATTCATCCTTCGCCAAAATTATTTAAATTATCTATATAACCACTTCAACATAGAGGTATTAATTAATAAAATTTCTCTCCAATTATTGATATCTAATAAAATTTTACAGGATATTTGATTCACTAATACAAGTTAACCAATCATTAAAATGAAGAAATGAACATACAAATGATTAAATTTTATATTTCAACTCATTATAAATACCATAAATGAACATAATAAATTAATAAAAAAGCAAAAACATAAATTAAATGTTCTATTTTTTAATTGATCATTTTTATATAATTATTAATGACAATAAAATCATGTGTAGATAACTATTAGACATAGGGTAATGGATTTATTTCGAACCTCAATTTCTTCATTTGAGATATGATATCCCATTGTTATTCCCAAAATAATTAATATTTTTTATAATTTGACCCTATAAATTATTTGTTTTTGATACAAAAATATATTCGTATCCATATTCATTATGATTCTATGGGGAAATAAATGTTTTTATATTGTTCCCTTCACATTTCCCTTACAGAGGGTAGCCCAATTAAAGGGAACTTCTCAATTTTTTAATTAAATTCAAGTACAATACAAAATCAGTTTGAATCCTAAATTCCTTTTAAAAAATAACTCATCTAATCATAAAATAAAACCATGTATCATTTCAGGTTTTACACAAACAATTATGAATTATAATTTTTATTGATAATTTAATATTTTACCAAAAGCTTCACTAGTGTGGGTAATTTCTAATGTTTCTCAAATAGTCTTTCAAAATGTTATGAATTTTTTGGGAAGAAAATTACCATTATATGGGCCTATTTTCCTTTATTAAATTTCATATATTATTTAAATTCATCCATTGATAAACTATTTTATCATACGCTTTTTAGTTATTTTTATGACATGTGTACGATACCCAATTATTTTCATGTGTAATCCTTGTTTTTATACGTTATCATTGATTCTTTTTAAGGAACACATATTCCTGAGCATGTTATTACTGTGGAACCATGATTGATCTCTAATGTATTTTTTAAATTCTACACTATAGGTATGTAATTTTGGGATAGAGAGTAAACTGAGTAACAATATTGGACATTGTCTACAATATGAAATGGTCTTGGAAGATAATGATGACTCATTCTTATGTCATATTGTTTGTTTTTTTACAAATTCATATGATTCCATTATTACAAATTCTCATTCTATATATTTTATTATTACATTGTATTATTAATGTACTATTCCTTTTTTGACATTATGTTATTCCTTATAAACCAAGAGTATTTCTTTATTATTATGTTTATTCCAGGAGTAGGTTTTTTTCGGTTAAATCCATTGTTCATGAATTTCATAGGGAAATCTTATAATGATGTGGTATGTCAATTTAATATAGTATCTAATTATAGATAATAAAAATAATTATGATTTTAAATATATCCATGTTTTTATTTATTATGTACCTAATCATTCAATGACACTAGAAATTATGTTCATTTTACTGAAATTGTGTTATTATTTATTCGTAAAATCATGTAATGATATGTGAGAAATACTACAATGTCTATAGTTTCTATTAGGGGTTGGACAAATTTTGGTGATTATGAATATTGAACATTAGTAAAAATACTTGGGGAAATTATATCACAAATTACTAAATTCTTTTTAATGTATTTTTATCATGTGTTTGGATATTTTATCAATTTACATGTTTCTATTTTCTACAATCAATGTTTTTTTATTATTACTATCTATGAATTCATTCTCCCATTAATTTAAAAAACAATTGTATTAGTTAATGGTTGGAAATATAAGAACCAATAAAGAAATAAATTTTATATGAAATGTGATGATTTACCTAATGATTTTCCAAATAAAATGTGTATGGGTGCTCAAAACATCATGGAAATTATTTCTCAACTGGCTCGAGTTAGGAATAATAAATTTTATCTTGTGGAACAACATAACTTTTACCCAAAATATCTAGTTGATTTCAAATAATTAATTCATAAATGGCCTCCCATAATTGGTAGATATTTGGATTAGATTATCACATAACAATGGATTGACTCCATTGTTATAATATTATTTATTTTTAGTGCTTAGAATAAGATAATTTTATGTTGGAAGTCTGTCAATATAATGGTAAATGTGATAAGTGCAGGATATTTATCAATGAAACTAATCCCATAGGGGAAATTTATTTCCCCAATTTGGATCTATTTGTGAATATATTATTAAACTAATATTTTAACTAAACATTTTTTCTCAGGATGGAATGGGAATTCCTCAGGCTGAAGTTTAATGATGATTAGTCCATTAGCGTATATGTGGAAGATGTTAAAATGCTCGAATGATACGACAATATATTTATCAAATATAGAAAAAATTATGGATCTATTCTTTATAGAACTATAGTTGATTTAGAGAAAAGATTTGGTGATTCCATACTTTTATAGATATGTAGTGATTGTTCAGTGTGCTCTTGTGGATGAAATGGATATCAAAAGGGATCAGCGGTTTCTTCATCCCAGAGATAACAAGTTAAAAATGGAGTTTTTCATTGGTGGAGAATAGATAAATCCCATGATGGAATAAAGACCCAACATCCAATTTGTCAAATGTGTGGGAAGAAGTGTATTATAAACTACTTAATGGGAACCAAATTATTCTTCAAATGTGTAAGAGGTTTGCATATGGATGTTAACTAATGACTGGACATAAATAGTTCAAAGAATGTAATTAATAATGGAAGGGTTAGATCAATACTCATTCTATATTTCAATATTTTCACTGTAAGGACTTGTGAAATATTCAAGACATTGTCTTATTCCAAGGGATGTTGGTGAAATACACAAAAACATCTAACAATTAATCATTGTATATAATATTCTTTCACCACTGGGGATGTGGAACCCAAAAATTGATGATGTTACTGGTATTTTAGTTGTTCATTCCAGAATATCAAACAAACTCTTTTCTTCTGGTTCAACACATTCATTCTTATCATGAATCATTAATAGAACTATTTAGTCATGAAATCAAAAAATGGAGGTTGATTTATCTATGAGAACAGATGTTGTGGAAATTATTTAATTCAATGTATATTAATTCTTTCCAAGTTATGAGTTTTTTATTGAACCTTCTATAATTTATAGTCTTAGTTATTTTTGTGGAGTTAGAGTCTATATTAGGAAGGGATTGACAATATTTTTAAATAGAAAACATCATTTTCCATGAAAGGGATATCACTCTTCATATCCCAAGGAAATATATATTTAATTATATATGTGAGGTGGAGGATGAGTATCCACCAGATTCATTGTCTTAGTTGTGGATATCATATCCTTATAAGAAATAATATCTAGCTCAAATTATAGAGATTAAGTAAAACTTCAAGATCAAAGACATAATCATTGTGAGGGACTACACAAATGTGTTTTGTTGAAGAATTATTGTTTTTTCCCATGACCAAGAGGTAGAGTTCACTATCAAAAATATTCATGGGTCTCCAAATATATAAAAAATATATTATAAAATGGCCACCATTTTTTTATATGAAATAATGAAAATGATATAGAATAATTTATATATAAGTTTTATATTTCTGACGACATCACCATGGGCTGTACACTCCCCATAATAGAGAATAAGACTGTATCAATTCACTTATCTATTAACTATTATGAGATCAATTAAATCATGATAAATAAAACATATCCATTTCAATTGATAGATAACTTCTTTGATCAACAATGTGGGATCAAATATTTATTAGTGGTGGACTTATAGTCGGGATATCACCAATTAAATGTGAAGATGGAATGTATTCCAAAGATTACATTTCAAACAAGGTATGGACACTCTATGTTCATAGTTATTCTCATTAGACTAATTAATACAATAGAAATTTCATTGGATTTAATGAATAGATTCTTTACATTTTAGCTTGATAAATTTTTTGTGGCCCTTGTTGATGACATTTTAATATAATCTAAGAGAAAGTAGGAACATAATGCGAATTTAAATAATGTGATTATGACATATTCAAGGGAGAAACATAATGTAATAATCATTAAATTTGAGTTCTTGATGTAGTTAATATCATTCGTAGAGAATGTTATCACTAACAGTTTACTATCCATCGACCCTTACAAAACACTGGAAATTAAAGGGTGGTCCAAACAAAAATATGTAATGGAGAATTGTAGTTTTTATATTTTATAATGGTATTTACCATTAATTTTTATGAAAAACTCATTATTTTAATCCCATTAACATGATGACTCAGATGGGATTGATTTTTTTATAGGGTAGTGATTTTGATGATTTATTCCAAGTGTTGAAAAAGAGGCATATTACTACACTAGGGCCAAACATTCAAAATATGCTGACCAAATTCTGCAATAAATTGAATCTTAAAAGAATATAATAGGTTGTTTACTATTGATAAATTCTAAAGTGATAACATATACATAAATAATGTTGACAATTCATGAGAAAAACTATCACACACATGCTCAAGAGTGAGCAGATATGACCTTGGAATTGGAAATATGGGGGAATTATCTCTATGGAGTGATATGTGAGGTATGTAATAATCCTAAGAGACTAAAATATATATTCACTTATAATGATATTAACATTATTCAGTTAATAATCCTAGATATTATCATTTATTATGACTTCTAAATCTTTTACGGACCTGCTAAGGTAAGTAATGTGGATGATGCTCTTTGTAGAAATGATCCTAATCTTTATCAATGATGATAATTTAGAAGGATAAAATTTGCATAGAACTGAAATGGATGTAGAAGGGAATTTTTATGGAAGGTACATCATATATCCATAATCATATCATTTATCAACCATCTATTATTGGGAAAATATGGGATGCTCTATGAAATGATGAATAAATTTAGAAAATTTTAGAAGCTATCTACAAGGAGAATCCTAAGTGTTAAAAATTGTTGAATGAGTCCTGATATATTGGTGTTGAAATTGTTTAAAATCCAATATATAGATAATGCATGATATTTTAAATGATGTTCATAGCATAACATTGACTATTCACCATGGGTTTTCAAATATGTATCGAGATCACTAAGAGAACTATTGGTTGGAAAATATGAAAATGAAGATTTCTGAATATACCTCTATGTGACTATTATGTCAGTATGAAAAGGCCAAAAAAATGTCCAAGGGGATGATCTAACCACTACCAATACTAACTTTGAAGTGGGAAAACATCACCATGGAATATTCAATTGGACTTCTGAAGGCATCCAAAAAAACAGTTCAATATGGGTTGTTGTGGATCATCATATAACGATATTTCACTATATATAAACTTGAGTCGGATTATCACATGATAAAAATGCAAAAATATAAATCCTAGAAGTGGTAAGGATTCATGTGGTACACCTATTTATTTTATCTATTTGAGATACAATGATCACCACAATGATCTAGAAAAGTATCCAACATTCTCTAAACTATTATCTAATCTTCATTTTTTCCTATAAATATCAAACTGATTCTAATCCAAGGGGACTATTCACACACATGTAATCAATTTTATAGAATGATCTATGTAATTCAATGGAGGATGAGACAATCGTATGCATATGGACATGTTCTCTTACTAAAATAGTTTCCTCTCGAGGGTTCAAATAGATCCATATAAAGCATGTTATTTGAAAAGATGAGACACACTACCATGGTGAGATGATGTCGATAAACATAAGATGATTGGACATAAATCTTCAAATAAATTGTGGAAATAGGAATAACCCTATATATAATATCAATGTATCCAAGTTTTTATATAATTTACATGTATTTAATTATTAATGAAATAATGAGGATATGTTTAGACACATTTTATTCCAAAACATATCACAACGTTAGAGGGTCACGGGATTTTTTAAGGAATGATATGTTTTTGTAAATCTACCACTTATAATTTTTTAATCATATTGAAATTTGGTCCTATATAATATCACATACACCATCCATGTCTCAAGAAGATGATTTATTCCATGTATCCATATTTATTAAGTACATAAAAGATTCCACTGACATACAGAATTCATAGTTGGTATAGTTTAAAAATGATATCTCTAACAACGACCATCCAGTGATGATCTTGGACTATAGGGATATAATTCACTGAAATAGGTAAACTAACATTGTCAATGTACAATGGAGGAACCATATTTATTAATAGGACTCATGGGTACTATGGGTGACGATGAAGCACATATATCCTCACAACTAATGACCATTGTTTGTAAAACATAATTTTCTTGATAAAATATCATAAGGGGGAGGAATGATACTAGAATTCTATCAAAAAAAACTTCCCATTATAATAATTAGTTTATATAGTATAAATTACATAAAATTACATTTATAACAAAATAACATCATTATAAAATATGAATGATTGAAATGGGAGGTATTAATTGAAATTAATGATCCAAAACTAATTTAATAATAAGTTAAACATTTGAATAGTATTATGACCAATATGAATAATAAACTGGCCAACAAATTTGTATCCTTGCAGTTGAAGGTTTGAATCAAATTTACCTATCTTATTAGCGAAAACATTATAAAATTCTATCATATTATAAGTAAATAAATATTATGAAAATGATAAAATAAGTATTGGTTTTTTTGTGAATCATTAATTTTAATATAAGATATTATAATTAATATAATAATGTAAAAGAAAACATCATTTCATTAATTAATATTGTTTTTCTTCTGATTATAAGATAATTTTATGTGACCATACATAATCTTTGAATATGTTATAAAATCTGTTATAATTTCATGATGTGCATAATTAGAACAAATGATGATTTCAATTTAAAATAAAAAATAAATTGTATAGAAAATTATTTTCATAAAATGGAGTTCATTTATAAATTATTATAGATGAAAATAAGTTTTTGTAAATATTTGGGATTTTTTTGAAATAGTTTAACATTTTGTGAATACTGAAATTGTGTAATTAAAATAATAGTCAAAATACACAAATTATTGATTTATAGATATTTTTTGACTGATGTAATGTAATGAATTGAAGTGTTATAAATAAATTCAACTTTTTCATTTATATAAAAATATCATCATGAAAAATAGTAAATGAAAATACATGAACTTCTTTTGTTTTATTATATCATATTGGATTTAAATGACCGATATAAATCATTATATTTGAACATATAACCATTGATTAATGATTAAATGATTAGTATAATTATATAGTTTTTCAAATACCATTGACATAAACAGAGAATGTGATAACCTCAACAACTAAAATCATACCCTATAAAGCTAATTTATCAAATATTTTGAGGGATACATCATTTCATTGATTTTATCTTCAGCAATCAAAATATGATATCCATAAATATATGCATTAATGAAACCTATTATATTAAATGTTCATTTGCATATTGATCATGACATAAACCATTTTCATCAAATTAATCATTGAATGAGCCACCATCTCACATCTTACACATAAGAATTTTTCTAGAGTAATAAAAATAATTGTATCTGGACACGTTATATATGAATATGATTAGTATGTATATAACAATGAATATATTTTAATGATACCATTGTTTATTTTTTAGGATTATTAATTTGATACTTGAAAGAAAAAAAATTATTTATGGATTATATTCAAATTCAATTATTGAATATTTAAATTAACTGATTCTATATATATATACTTTTTTCAATATTATTAAATATTATTTTTAATATATAAATAATCATATAATTTTTATGAAGTCAAATTTTATTTTTTTAAGGGTTCAAAAAATGTTATTATCAAAAGAACACAACATTTCAATATAACAGTTGAATATATTTATAAAGTTAAAATTAATATATTTAGAAAATTATTTAGGTAAACTAATATTGAATTTCTTAATTGGAAAATAAAAATAATCCAACTGTTAAATTTTTTAAATTTTTGGATATTGTAAAATATTCTGTTAAATATAAAATATCATATACATATACTATGTTTTTTATGAAATCATAAGGACTAGAATCTGATGTAATAGTTAATATATATGGAATCCATGAATAAATAGATGTTTTAACTTGAAAATAAATTAATTTTATGTTTAATTTGTTTTGTATATCTGTTAGGATTCCTTAAAAATTTGAAATATATTTAAGGTTTTAAAATTCATTCTATAAGAGTGTGACTAACCTCCATACAATAATGGAAATTATTTTACTAAGTTTTTCACTTGGAAAAATAAATTAATTATAAAAAAATATTTTGGAAGAATTCATTAATAAAAACCATGTTATTGAGTTTTATTTTGGAAATTTTGATATGATGATTCCAAAACCAAAATAACAATGATATACACCTAATTTTCTATATTAACCCACATGAGATACCATTGTTATTTACTCAAACTACATAAAAAATGACCATTAGTTCCCTACATAATCTAGAGTCCTCCTAAAGATCCCTCATGTTATCAATATGTCCCTCATAATCATTTAAGGAAACTCATTTAAGTAGGTGTCCTTCCTCTGAATCATTCAATTCATGAACCTTGTTTGGAATTTAAATTCCCAATCACAATAGTTTATGTTTTAATTTTTTAACATACATCCCATATGGTCCAATAGATGTTATTTTATTGAGTGTCCATTTATTTTATCTCATTTTATACTTCACATATTTTGTTAATATGTATAAATTGTAGATGGTATTTCTCTCTTCTCCTTTCAATTGAAGAAATCCTATTATGTTTTTTATAAAACTAAATTTTACATTTTTGAGATATTTTCATGTATATTCTGTTTAAAATTCATGATTTTTATAAATTCTGAGGGTCTCCATTTCTTCTAATTAATACTCACATGATCCTTTTTGTACACCAATTACCATGCCCAAATTTTTTATGGTATACTTTAATTTCTCTTATTTATTCAAGTATATTGTTTACCGCATGTCTTCTAATATCATTTTCTTATTAACGGATATTTAATGAAATATAAATCTTATTATCCAGTTGATTTATAAATTATAAGAGATTCCTTTATATCTGATCAATCCATTGGCTGAAAATTTATGTAACCCCATTATACATCAGAAATTTCACCGTGATTTTTAATGCCATTAAAATTGTGTAGTCAATAAAATTCCCTTTTTTTATAAATGGTATATAGCTTATTGCAAATATACATTTTAATTGGGCACTTAATTTTATGTATTCCACAATACATTATCATGGAAGAATCTATTATAATGAATGTATCCATTCTATGCGATCTATATAGATCATTGAATAATGAGAATGAAAATAGTATTATAGGTGCACCCATATATCACTCTAATTCATTGGGTTAGGTTTACTATCATGATACATAGTGATGGGATAGGGAGTTAACCTAATTCCATTAAAGTGATTTTTCCAATCTGATATCACAACACAATTATCATTGAACCATGTTTTCGATTCAGTGATATATGAAGTTTCCACATTTTCTATGATTTTATTATCACAATATATCATTCCTTATTATTTATAACCCTTATTTTCCTCTTTGTGATTCATATTTTTGAACATGCATCATACATTACATGATTATTCCATTATGTTGATTTAAATCACACAACATTCATTTGTTTTTCCCCAGGATATCTCATTTAATTTTTAGATTGAAGGTGAATTTTGAAAATGTAAAATAAGATAACAATAAGGAGGTTTCATTACATGTTTTATGTTGTTATTTAATGTTTCTATTTCTTAGAAAACCCTATAAATCTCGATCAACCAAGTACTAATTTGTTCAGTATGATTAAATAAATCATGTACTATTGTTAAATTAATGTTGGGTTGTAGTTTTCAATCACCATCAGTATGAAATCTCATCAAATAGATACTATACATAGTTTCAAGAATTTTTATTATTTAATGTATGGATCCAAAATAATAATCAAATGAGTAAAATAAAAAAACTAATCTTCTCCATTTTAAATACCACCCATTTTAACCTACTCTTCAGACAGGTCATTAGTATTCATGATTTTCTTCTTTCTACCCAGTCCTCTTTCAATGTCTGTTACAATTTTATAGGGTATTACAGTCTCAACAAAATACTTATACAAATATTTCAAAATATATTCTCCAAGAGTATAATTAAAGTGGTAAAATCATGTACTGGATTCTTTGTTTTACTTTTATTTTCTTTTATATCCATATAAACTCCTCTCATCATCCTTCTAAATATTCATGAAAACTATATTTTCTTTTATATACAATAATGTTACTTTATTACTTGAAAATTCACCATCATGTATCTTTTAATCTTCGTTTTCATCTATAATTGAAAATATCTTCCACGATTAGTGGATTTCTTGCCCATGAAGATGAAAATATTTCATTTTCCAATACAGAGATCAATGATTGATACAGAAGAATTATAAAAATTAGTATAGATTTTAAAATGCATATTATGGTATTATTTTTTGTTTTGAATAAATTATTATACACAATAATGAATAACAAAATATAAGTAGTTAGTGATGATAACAAACCTCAAAAAAGTTATTGTATTTTCATTAACATCTTATCTAATTATTCTACCTCGCCCAAATTATAAAATGACACATATAACCATTTAATATTTTAGGTGTTCATTAGTTAAATATAACAATATTTCAATATATCTGTTCCCATTTTAAATGATATTTCCAACATTTATCCTAGTAAAACAATCACAGGAACAAAGGGAATAGACACTCCCTAACAATGGAATTGTATCTTATAACTCATCAAAATGACACAAATGATCATAATAAAATTAGAAATATTAACATAAATTCATAATTTATTTGAATTAATTAATTAATGGATTTAATTTTTTAACCATAACATTATTATATTGTACGTGACACTTTCAGAGATAATGTAAGGATCCTTTTGGAACCTCCATATGTTCTTTATATTTAATCTTTCTCTCTCTTTATCTAAATAGAATTACTTATTTTTCTTATGTAATCCCAAAAAATTATTTTTTTTGTTCCGAAAATATGTTTATATCCATATTTTTCTGTTTCAATGGGGAAATAAATGTTTTATAATGATTCCATCACATTTCCTCTTGATAAGAATGCCTAATTATATGGAACATCTCATATACATAAAACTTTTTAGGTAATATACATAATTTATTTTAATCCACCATTAATATTATAATATAAATAATATTTCAAAGAAACACATTAATATTTCATATTTCGTATTATATAATAATTTTTTAATGTTTAGGATTTAATGACTCATTATTTTTTTCATTTAAAAGATGAAAAGTATCTCATTTCGAATATTCATTAACACTATGTTTAAATGTTATATCCACATTTGGACATCATTAATCCTTATATATTTCTATGTTAATTAATTAATTACTATTTATTAACTAAATAAATTTGTTCAAGATATTTTTTATGATTCACCCTTTAGTTATGCCATATGACATGATTATGATACCCTCTTATTTCTTTAGATAACCCTTTTTTGTACATCAAGATTTCTTATTCTTATTGAATAGATATACATGACTATTTTATTTGGGATTCCCCATATAGAGACAAAATTAATTTGGAAATATTTCATTTCATGAGATTCTGTGATGGGATATGGAGTGAATAAGATTTTTTATGGGACATTTTTCTCCATGTTCTTTGGTTTTGACACTTTTTCTAGACTCACTCTTATGTCATGGTTATTTTATTTAAAAAATTATATTATTCCATGTTCCCATTCCCTCGTGATCGAAATTTTATTTTTTTTACATTTATTCTTGTTTCATTCTATTTTATGAGATCATTATAAGCCTTATAAACCACATGATTTCCATTATTCCAATGTTTATACCCTTACAGATAATTTTAGATCAACCATATCTTTATTTCATTCTCAAGGTTATCATATGAATATGTAGGATCCAATGGAATATAGTATATCTATATGGAATATGAAAATAATTATATTTTAATATTTTCTATATTTTTTACATTTTATGTACCTAATCATCCAATGAAACGAGACTACAAAATCCTTGTATTGTAATTATATGTCAAATTTTGCTTAAAATCATATAATGAATTGTTTAAAATAATAGGTTAGTTGTAATATCCAAGACCACTCTGGTCCATTACATAGATGGAATCTATTTTTTGAGGTGTTTAGGTGGTCAAATGAACTTATCCACAACACTTTTCAAAATTTCAATTTTATTGAATAGTTCCATCTGTGAACAGTTACAATAGTTGACCACTGAGAACAGTGCAACAATAGCATCCATCCATTGCCAAATTTGGAGTTCATGAACAGTGTCTCCAGAACTGTGAGTTTCCAAAAATAGCCTCTTTCCATTGCCATCTTTTGAGTTCCTGTACAGTGTTTCTTGAACGGTGAGGTTCCAATGATAGCCTCTTTCATTTTGCAAATTTCATGTTCATGAACAATGTTTCCAACTTCATACAGTATCGCATCATTGTTGTTTCCATTGATGTAAAATGCATTTAAATCATTGTTTTAAGAACTCTAAGGACAATTCAAAATCCATAACTCCTATATTAATTATTTTGAAGTCACATGGTGCTATTTCATTATGAAACCATGTGGTTCAAAGGCATCCACATTAAATGGAAAATCCAGCTTATCTTAAACCATTTAACCATTAAATATTCTAAGGGAATGAGATATCATTATCCCTAGTTCTTCCTCCATGTTCTCAGTTATGAGATGCTTGAACCATTCATTCAATCTCATAGGGGTTATGCGATCAGACATTATTACTTGTATTGGTTCCCCACTCTTTCTGATGCAACTAAGAAATATCGATCAATCATCGATATAGGGTATGATATATCTTTATTCTGTTTTGTTCATATTTTTCTGTTCCTAGATTTCCTTTTATGGAATTCTATCTTTATGTTCCTAATGGAATTTTCTTGGGTGAGCCCAGTGCAGTGGTGTCTCTACATCCTCAGGTGGATACATTTATCATGGGGGGAGGAGATCTTAACTCATTGTGTGTCTCATTATTTTATAAAGTACATCATGAACCATTTGAGGTTTGGGATTCATTTATTATCATTTATTTTATGTGAAAATATAGAGTTACCGTGTTTTATTTTATTGGTTCACAATGAACTAGACATAATAAATAATTGATCCTGATAAATAAATTGATATCGATCATATGTTATTTCCTCTTTTATAGAAGATAGTGTGATATCTATGATTTCATAATTTATCAATTCATTCATTTTTTAATTTTTAAATGAACCTAAATCTTGAATTAATTGAATTTTTTTTTCCTAAATATAACGATGCATCTGAATGAATCTGACGGTGGTTATTTTAATTTTTGGTTAATCAAATTGATGTTGTAAGAATGTTTAGTCATTTAGTGATAACAAACATTTATGGTTTCCCAAAGATAAAACATATGAATAAATAATCGGTTAATTCAAGATGGATTAAAGAACTAGTTGTTTGGTAAAATAATATCACTTGTAGGGTTTGGAGTTTCCATATTGATTGTTTATATTCCAAGAGCCCAATTGATATGATGTTTTCTTCCTGTTTCTTGTATTCTAATGTGATCCTCGATGGATGTTGTGATATGTGGGGCAGTTAGCCCTAATGGTTATGGTAGAATATGACCCCTAGTGTGGCGAGTTTCTTCAGTTAATGCATGTTTGTGTCAGGTAGGACACCAGGGATGATGAAATGGGTTGGATGTGAATGTTTGGATGCTTGATAATTCTTATTAGTTTTTTATATTCATTACATATCCACTACTTAATAAATATGGTCTTAATTTCCCTTCTACTAAAATGGGTGATGACATATGGGATATGCCACATTATTTATGTGTTTAGAAACTAAAGGGAGGATGGGTATGCACTCTTGTTATAGGTGGAACAGAATAGATGAGTAGTTCATCTAACCATTGTGTTGAGCCCCATTGTGTTTAATATCATGGACTGTTTTTGTAGAATAAATATGAACATGGGGAAGTAATGCTGTAAATAAATAATTGAATAAATGATGTTACTCCATGGGGTTGGAGCTTGATGGGACGCAATGCTGAGGACAATAGAGTGTGGATGTGTTGCTAATAAAATTTAATGTCGAATTATTAATGGTTAATTATTGTTTAGATAATTAATTAACATAATGTTACACTAATAAAAATGTAATGATGTAATGTAAGTAAGCTTATTAAATGTTTGTGTTATTATATTATACCAAGTCTTAGATGTACCATCTCTGAGACCGAGTGACATTAGCTACAATTGGGTCTAGGACTAGTTTATGCCCATAATGTGGTTCTGATCTAAATTATATTCTATAGTTTTGGTGTTTCTATATGATAATCCACCCCGTTAGTTAGGGAAATAGACACCCCTCTGATTTTGAGCCCTAGGGGGTGTTTTCCCAAACTTTCACGTGGGGGGATGGATGGCAGACTTCCACCTTTGGCCCCACTCTCTTCTCATGGTAGTTAAATGTGATGGGAGGAACATAAGTTAGTTTTCCCCATATATGAGTGTAGGTGGATGTAATTGTTATTGTCAGTGTCTTTAGAAACATCTTTTTATACTTTGATTAAATGAATGTACACTTATTATATATTGTTCATTGTTCTACATGACTATAATATAATAATGTCCTGAAATATTTGTTGCCTTAATAAGGTCATGTAAGATCATCGCAATGATGAGAACTATGAAATGATATAACAATATTCTTAAATAAAGTTGTACGGTTAGATGACATACTATGATAGTACATTTTGTGTGCATACCGTCATGTGCGAGTACTCATAAAAAGATGATACACTCTCTCATGGATTCCGCACTTGGTAATCTCCATGATTAAAGATTATGAGAACAGAACAACCAGAAGAAATTTTGCAAATATTTGTGTCATTGGGCATTGTTATCTACGAGAACGTGTAATGGTCCACTGACAAGAAGATTATCATTAACACATGTCAAGACTCGTGCACATAGATTTTCTGAAGGAAATATATCTGTTTCTCAAATTCCATGTCCTTGGTGTTAAGATGAGTTTATTACTAGATTTCAAAGAATGATGGATCAAGCATATAGGTTTATGACACTTCCATGAAACATTCTTGATGAGATATGGTAAAAAAGGTATTAAATTACATGCTATGCATTTGTATGAGGTGAAACATCCATGTAGCATCAAATTAATTTTCTGGGGTTCCGTGAACCATTTCTTGATAGAAAACATGGTATTTAGGCAAGCCCTTCTAATTCCAACAATAAAGAGGCCAAGAGGGTCACACACTATGTGTATATAGGTATCTTAAGAAGAATACATTTTATTCTCGTATGTGGTTTAATAATTATTCAAGGAAGCCTAAATTGTTTTTATGTCAGAGGAAGAATAAAATGTGAATCAATATATAAATTCCATGTTTATTGAATGTACACACCATGTAGTTTTCAATTTGGAATGGAAATGAAAAATGAAAACAAATTATACTTGTTGGGTACATTAAATGTACACGTTGTGTAGTTTTCAATAAAAAAATGAGTACACACCATGTATTAATGGTTACATGCCATGTAGTTTTTCCAGAAATGATTTTGGAGAAATAATATCATTTTATTAAATGAAATTTATTATAATCAGTGTGGATGCATGTAAAGGAATTAATGATTTGACACGGGGTGTTCAATAAGATTAAATGAAATAAATAAAATTTGTAACACATTTATTGATAGTCATAACTCAATAACCTCAATCCCGATTATAAATATCCTCACAACCTCAATAATCTTCCTATGAATTATTGTGCACAACAATTCTAGATAATTATCTCAAGACTGAAAGAAATCCATCCTCCATGAATGATCTCAAGACCGAGGGTTATCCACCTCCATCGGACCAAGGCGATCTAAGGCGGACAACACAAGAAAAGGCTTCTCTACACTAACACCTGAAAATTCATTTGCCGACGTCCAGAGATATGTGGTGCACGTGTGGATCACCGCTAGAGGATGTCTACACTTGGCTTCTGTGATGAAACCATGAATAACATTGGAACCTGATTAGAATTATCAACGACTAAAGAACGACATTAAAGGTACTTCTTGTCAATTAATTTAATTAATTATAATAAACCTGTGATGATTCCCCTGGGTGATTCTGGTATAATTCGATTTCTTTTTATATTTCTATGATTCGATTCATTGAGTCTGGAATTTTTCATAATATTGATCGCAAATTGATCATTTCTAATGAAAAAAATCAATGTGGACACATCCACCCATGAGATTTAACTCCACCCAAGACCTTGAATTGGTAGCAGAGGAAGCACAACATTGATTATAGTTATTTAGTTTTTATTGATAATTTATGTATTTATATTTTATTCTATTCATGATAAATCATTCTATAAAAATTAATGTACGAGATATACTCTCCCTCTTTCATTTATCGATTCACATTATATAAAATACCTATTAATTTAAATTTTGAATAAAATTAAAATAGGTAACTCATCCAAAGGAGCCTATCATTCGGTGTGCACAACATAAGAATACACGACATGTAGTAAAAACTACATGTTGTGTAAATAGGTTCAACTAACCGGTACTATTCTGCCAAACCCATGTCATCAGAATTGAGAATATCAAAATTTTTATTACACCATGTTGACCAGAACTGAATGACACGTGGAATCCAGAATACATGGCACGTATGTTGAATCAATACACAGTGTAGTCCGATCCATCCCAAGAGAAACCATGTACAAATAGAATCCATGTACCGCATACATGGTATTTCCAAGCTGGTAACCACATAAGAAGAAAATACAAGCCATGTTAGATTAATCTACATGCCTTGTACTCTAAAATTTCAAATATACAGAAAACAAGACCATTCCCCCAGAGTGTACATTGGATGAACATGGAAAACAAATACATTCTGTGTAATATTGCCTAACTGTCATGTGATTTCTAGAAATGGAGTTACAATAGTTTTCCTCCAAAGTAAAAATACATTTACTAAGAATATATATGAGATGAATCTCATGTAAATTTATAAATTAATTTTGGATAAGGAATTAATTAATTATAAGATCATATTTAATTGAATCCAAGCACGACGTATCTTGAATAAAAAAATGTTACAAAATTTTTAATAATAAATACTCATAAATGTCATTGCATGAAATGGAGTATCCTGAGCTTGTCAAAAGCCCCTTTGTGTATGTCTGGTTTCAATTAAATTTATGAAATTTAAATTCATTGTCCTACGAGCCTTCTTCCAATAAAATGTAAGGTCTGTGTGCCCAAGGTTTCATTAATGAAAACCCCATGTAATGGAGGATGGCCCAATCTAGAGGAGACATTTCAAAATCTTATTATGAGGTGAAATGAACAATATATGATATAAAATGTTGACAGGTGGGGGTTGCAAAAATATGAACCATCATGTTCAAGGTTTTTTTCCCTATGTCAGGGTTAGCTTATCAAATCGCTAGATAAGATAACGATTATAAGATCATCATCGTGAAATATTATTTTATTTCAATATGATTGTGTGAATTATATATTATGTATGTGATTTCTATATCAAATAATTAATAAACAAGCATGAAAAGAAGGAAGAAAATAAAATCATACAATTCATTAACATTATCAGAACATGGTTAATCACTTATGCAAGCATCACTTAATAATAACAATCATGTGATAATGAAACTCAATTAATAAATTATTAATATATGTAAAATACTATATTAAGTCATACCAATCCATCCGTTACTCAATTGAGTGAAAGAATTAATAAAACATTGTTTTTGGATATCCCTTGTTGGGACACTTACTGTCACACCCGGTTTTTTTGTCTTTGTATTGATCCAGTCCATTGGAAATTCCGATAATTTTTATGGGTATTTGGTGATATTAATCTTGAGTTTTTAAGTTTCATATATTTCTAATCACCCTAATTTGTGTTCCCCATTTTTTGTTTTGTTGTTTTTAAAAAAATGTAGGTTACTAAAAGATTTGGGCCAACCGTGAGCCCATTTCCAATATTAAAACAAAATTTGTTTCTTTTATAACTCATTTTTTTCAACATTTTTCACCCATTAAACTTCCCAGTTTTCCTATACAGATATATTATAACTTCTATATCCTTTTGGACCCCATATAATTTCATAAGCATGGTGAATTGGGGTTACATATTAAGGTATTGGGCCAGCCCATGGGCCCATTTCCTTTAAAAAAAATAAATCGTTTCATTTATATCATTTCCATTTTCTAATATTTTTTTGTGATTCCAACTGCCCTTCGAATCCAATAACCCTATACTCACCCTCATAATCTATTTAACCTCTTTGGAGATCATATGGGTCGCGGAATATGGCGAACTTTCTCAGGATACCTCAAATCACCATGAATTGATAAGGTAAATTGTTTTATACATAACTCAATAAATTAAAGCTATATTTCAAAAAATATATATTTTTCCTGGTTCTTACAGACCTTAATAGACTCTCTATAATGATTCATCCCATTTCCATTTCTATAGGGGTGCAGATCTAATGCAATACGAAAAGTTTTCTTGGGGAGAAGGTGAGATTCCATCCTCTTTATCCTCCCTATACTTCCTACTTTCATTATTTCATGGTTTTATAATCTCCTATAGTCATGATAGACCTAGGGTTATATTATATCATGTTTTTTTATGGATTTTATATTCATTTATTTCCATTATTCATATTTATAGGGTTTACAAACACGCAACGCGTGATTTCAGTTGTGCGTATCTAATACACCATGGTTTTGAGGTAGGATACCCCTTGCACAAACCATTATCATTTAAGTTTAATAATTTTAATTATTTTATATCCTTATTTATATGATAGTTTCTTATGTGAAACTTTTTTTCTAAAGTTTTTGTTGGAAAATTATGTTTTATTACTTATTTTGATATAAAAATAGTTGTTTTCGTATAAATGTGCACTCCTCTTGTTTGATAAATTATTCCATGATCATTCGCACTAGGTTTATGGTATTTTGAATATGAATCAGTATATTTATTAACATTATGGAATTAAATTGGTGTTTTATCCCATTATTAGTTCTTAACAGAAGTTGTTTCGTTAAAAAGTGCATGCCATGTGTTTAGTAAATTGCTTGTTTGGCTTTTATGTGTCTTGTGTAACTTAATATAATTTGTATGGATTTATTAATTTATTTTAATCATGTAAGAAAATTATTTTTGGATCCTTTTATGTCTTTAAAATTTTGATTTTATTTTACAAACAATTTCCTTTTGATTACAACCTGTTTTGGGCCGAGTTGCCGAAAAATGGCATGTTTCACTTTCATATAAAAATGTATGTGTTTTGAATATGTCACCTAAGTGTTTTAAGGGATTTATGAATGTGGTTTTATTCATTAAATGGTGTTTACATACCTCCTTAATAATATTGAAATGCATAACTTCGTCAAACGTTAGTTCTGAGAAAAATTTTAAATGCCCGCTTGGTATTTCCTAAAAATGAAGGAGTATATTACTTGTATAAACCATGTTGTGCAATTGGGATTGTTTTATGATGCATGAAATAATTTTTTTAAATGTTTTTAGGGATTCAAAATTTGATTTGGTATTATTTATGTGTGTTTATAATGGAAATATTGTTTTTTAATGGGTTTTATGTTCAAAGCCTCAATACACTTCATGAAATTGTTTTACGAAAATATTTAGCAGTTTGTTGATTCGTGTAAGAAATGTGAAGAATGTTTATGGGTTGTTTGTGTTTTTATGGTATTCTAATGGAATTTTTATGTGAAATGTGTATTTAATAATATGTGTAACTTGATTGATAACTAATGGGAATCTCGGGTATCTAGGTGGGTGGACCTGTACCGGTATGCTAGTGATTATGTGCGGTTTGGCCCTTGTTTCACGTAGCAAGTTTGACGGTGACAAAACTAACTAAACTATGATTATTATTATTATTGTGGAACACTAGGTTATTTGTATGTTCCCTACTAGTGTATCATATATGAGAACATAAATTTATTATGGTTACTTTTACCGAGATACGAGGTACCTGGGGCTCATAATTGACTAGTACATAGGGGTGTTCCCATGAATTGTGCTCATTGGATATTTTGTAGTCACTGTCGGCATACGAAGTGTTTGGATGGTTATTTCAGTAGTGTGTGAGATTTATTTAAAAGTGAAAATTCTATAAATAATCCCTCATTAAAACAATTTTCATTTTGAAGTTTCACCTCTTTGAAAAAATGTTAATTGCATTTTTGGTTTATAAAACATGAATGTTTTTTATGATAAATATTATAGCGTGGAACATCATTTGAAAAACATTATTTTATATCTTGTATTTAAAACATGAAATTTATTTTTCTTTTATTTTAAAGGATGTGCATTGGGAATTGAATATCGGGCTAACCCACTATGTTTTAATACTCATGCTTATAGTCTTATTCTTTTTTTAGCCCTTGGGAATGTTTCAGCTTGAGTACGATCGCCTTGGGTGAAGATTGATCATTTTGTTGGAGAGTGACCAGAAGTTTCACATGGAATTATTTGGTCATCGAGACTCTTCAGTTGAGTTTATGATTTTTTTTTTCTACTTTTAGTTTCTTGTACAATGAATGTTTACTTCAATTTTTATATAAATTCATTTTGGCATATCCATTTATTTCCGTTATTTATTTTATTGTTTATATATGGGAAAAATTGTTCCCTTGTGTACTCTATTTATGCCCAAGGTTCTTGTCTCTATCCAGGGACGATCGGGAATGCCTCTTAGGACTTGTCGTGGGTTGTCCTGGTTGACCGGGTCAGGGTCAACTCAGGCTAGTTCATGACAAAATGGTATCTAAGGAGGTCAGATCTTAGCAGACCTTTCTTTTTTAGATCACCCTTGTTATTTTAGGGTTTTCAAGTTCTATGGAGTAGGATGTTTTGGAAATTAGGGGTATGTGAAAGAAAATAACCACAAACTCTTTCTCATTCTAATCCTCAGGTTTCCATGGGAAGTACTGTTTTATTAGTGTCCTTTGTTCTGGTTGATTGTTTGTTGTTGGGATATGACAAGGGGAGTCTGACTAATGGCCTCCCTAATCTCACAAGGCCTAGTAGTCCATGTGGAGTTGGGTAATGGTCCTAATAACTATCTTTTTGTTGGTGTTGTGTTTAACCTATGTCCACCAACCATATGGTCAAGTCCCCCACTGAAACTAGTTCCCTTTTTTGGGTCTCTTGAACATTTCTTGAATTCTTAATTTTTCTTTTTAAAATCATTTTGTGAGAATTTTTGAAATGTGTTTTAATGGAAGGATAATATTTTGAAAATTTAAAATGGGGTTTTCAAAAAATTAAATATAATAATGTTTTTGGAAGGTTGTGTTTTTGTGAAAAAAATGGAGGGATGTGTAAATGATTTAAAGGGATTGGATTATACTTAATCTAAACTAGTGGTTTGTTGGAATAATTTTTTTTTGAAATTGTGAATCATTTTAAGGTGATTCTGGATCATTGTTTTAAATGGGGTATTTTCTTATGTTAAATTTTTTTTGAATCAGATAAATTAGTTTACGAAATTGGTTTTGATCGGTTGGGGTTTTCGTAGAAAGGTTATTGGCCTCAATGGAACTTGGATTATGAAAATATACCTTGATTAATTTTTTTAAAAATTGGGAAGGGGTTTTTTGAAGTGTCATGGTTATTTTAAAATTTTTTAAAAATGAAAAGTAGTAGGTTTTTAAGGAAATTGTTCTAAATGATTTTTTTTTTGTTTTGTGAAATTTGAAAAAGGGTTTTGGACTTGGTCGATGGTATTACATTTGAATGTAATTGATTTTTGGAATGATGTTGTTTTTTTTAGCCTTTGGTGATTTCATGGGTGCTCACATGCATGGTATTATTGATATCTGGAAGGATAGAATACATTTCATTCTGGTTGGGTTCCTGGGGTGGCATAGAAATGTGCATGTGGGTGAGACTTGATGAAACACGATTGGTGAATGTGGAAACCCACCAAGATAGACAGTTTTTCAAAATTGTTTTGAGTTGAAATTTTTTTTGCCTTTTTTTATAAACCAATGGATATGTGGCTAGTTTTTTTCTATTTCATAGAAGAGTTGTTTATTCAGTATGCTTCCTTGTGATCTAGAATTCATACTCTTGTTGTATCTTGAGATGAGATCTTGTTGGTGCCTCGGTTTGGGAGTAATTTTCCATGGGTTGTTAAAGATGTGTTTGATGTTGTGATGTGGCCATGGATAGTTCTCCATTGGAAGTCCCTCCTTCTGATCAACCTAAAGATTCATTCCAAATGTTAAATCCATCTATTTTGTTTATTCCTCAACCAGTTTGTTGGAATAGAGTGTAACACCCCGAGATTTTATGAAAAATATTATTTTTAATTTCATTAATGTCTTGTGTTGTACGCTACAACAAAAGGAGCTTGCACAACACGCATCCTTGACTTGCCTTTCATTACACGCAATTGTGACCTTCCTTGATAGCGTGTGTAGTATGCAATACTGAGTTTCACTAAACAACGATATGCTATTAAAATATTATTAAAACTAGCCGTTATGAATAGTAATAACAACTTTTTGAAATTTTGTAAATTTTATCTTTCAAAATGGACCTCATTTTTGGATTCGGAATACCGAAATTAGCCTAGGGAGAAATTTTGGTATTTTTCTGAAAACATTCAATTTTTGATGAATAGTGAAACCACTAAGTGGTAGGTTAAAAACTGAATTTTGCATAAAACTTAATTTTACCGCTTGTGTGAATGGAATTTCGAAAATCCGACAGACAGGGTTGATATCAGTAAGTAAAATGTGGTTCAATGAAATAAAATTAATTCTTTGGTGAATAGTAACTTTTTACTTTTTTTTACTGCGGTTAATAGTAAATAGGGTAACTAAGGGTAAATATGATATTACTATTACCCTAACACATGTCATAATTCTATTGGATAAGTGTAATTCTACCAAAAACAACCTTATGAATATAATATGACCATTTAGGTCCACTTGGATTAGATTATGACATTTAATATTATTTTATTTAATGAATAGTTAAAATAGTTAAAATCAAAGTTTAATAACTAAAACATTTTTAATATGGGGATATAAATAAGATAAATTCGACTATAAATATTAATTAGAAAGCTAAAACGATTTCCTACATAATTATATTTTATTTATAATTTTTAGACTTTAAATAAATTAATTTATTTATGACACAACGATGATGCAGTAATTACCCTTTTAAGGAAATGTTAAAATAATTGATGTTATAAATGCTCAAATAAATGTAATATGAGACTTTTTATGAATTCCACTAATTTTCTAGGTTTATATGATATATTAGTATTGATTTAATCAACTTGGTTTGAACATATAATTTTGTTATGACTTTCACAAAAATCATATATCAAATAGGGTCAAAATTGACACAAAATAGTTTTTAAATAAAATAATATATTATTAATTGTTATTTTATTCCTAAAAATATACGGTTCGGCCAAATGACTTAGATAAGGATATATATATTAATAATAAACAACTTGGGGTTCGTTTGGCATGTTATAGTAAGTGTATTAATCATATAGTGTAAGAAAAAAAAAGTCACGGTAAAAGATAAATTATTTAACTTAGAGTTAAATCTAATTGGTAAGGTTAAAATAATAACCTAAACTTGTCTAAATATTATTGGTTGATATGATTTCGACCCATCCCCACTTTAACTTCGAAATAAGTAACTTTGGAACCATTATAAACCGATTTTGACTTTAATATAAAATAATATTTTGAGGTATTCCTAAGGTGCCCCTCTCCTCCCTTATAAAAGAGAACCTCCTCCCCCTCCCCCTCACACCAATTTGATCACTCAAGCTCTGCCAACCCCTGCCAAAATCCCTTCTACACTTCACTAGAATAATCCTAGTGGTCCTGGTCTTCTTCAAAGACCAATCTTAGTTCCCTAAGTGGAGGATTCAAAGAGGCGTTTCAAAGAAGAGGTAATATCCATTACCAATCTTTTCAATTTCTTTCTTCTTCAACTTCTTCTTATTTAGTTGTTTCATGATAAATTAATAACATAAGTATTTATTACATACTGATATGTTATTATAAATATTAAAAAACCCTAATTCACCTTCTATCCATCCTATGAAAAAATGAAATCACCATGTGTGCGTACGTACGGAATACCGTCTCCACGTCGTGGTGTACTCTATTTTCCACAATCACCTTACAAGGATGGGTATAATGGTGTAATGAGTAACTATATATGATTATAATAAAGTGATACTGATAATGAAATAGTATAAATACAATTAAATACAATTCCACGATCATGGGTACAATATCATCGCTCGTGCGTACGTACGGAATATCGTCTCCACGATGTGATGCGACTCGTTCTACATGATTATCATTACATAGTAATTATATAAATGAATTGAATGAATAAATATGATATATTTTACACTAATACCATTCTGGATATAAGTTATCTATAACCTTAAAAGAATAATAAGAATTTATTCAGCAAAACACGCATAAGAACAAAAGGCAATAAAGACCCGAGTAACAAGTAATAATGAAATATTACTAATAAGAAGCAAAGAATATGACCATATATGATATCATATCAATATGTATGATTCTTGGATTAAGTTAATGACATTATTTAAACCATTATACAGGCGCTTCAGACACGTACAAAGCAAATCGGACCTAAGGTAAGGGAAATATCACAATCTCATTTTTATCCGAGATTGTTTATACATTGACATTTACTGGGGTGTATTTTATCATCCACATCCATGTTTCCTCAATATGTAATATTATTTACATCCACCTATAATTGTTTAAATCCAATTTTACCCTTCGGTGAGTTTTTAGTAAAAGACATGAAAGAAATCTTTTGTCGTTTTTCGTACGATGTACTTTTTGACTTTTTCGACAATAGTACGAGAAGAATGTTTTTATTATACGGCATGAATGGATTTTTAAAACATTATTTCCAAGAAGATTCCTTTAAAAGTTTTCAATTTTATTTTTAATCAACTTCTTTTAGTTTAAAATTGTATGACATGTTAAGAAAGGAAAAATGTTTTTGAAGTAGAAAGGATATTTTCCTCAAGAATGGAGTTCAAGTGTTTTATCAAAATTATTTTCCATCTAAGATAATAAAGGGTTCTGTTTTATCCCTATTATTACATTTATTTGACTATTTTGTGATGGAATTATATTTTTATGAATTCCTTTATCTTATATGAATTGTTTTATGATGTCACGATGTTTAAGATTCCTATTTTTATTACATGGGTTATGAAATGATGTATGATTTATGATTTTGTGGCACACATAAGAATGGTATCATTATGAGATGGGTGGGACCTATATCTCCCTCCAATGCATTGGGTAAAGATTTTATATCTCATGAGACAGACATGGATGGAATGGTAGGTTATACCGGTTCAGTGAAACAGGACTGAAATGAGGGTGACTCGGTTCAGAAAGGGACTTTGACCACTAACATAGTCTTGGAAATGAGTCTTGACTAATAAGAAATGATTCTCTATGATTATGTGTGCATGACACAAAGTTTAATGTTTTATGTTATGATTATTGTGATTACATTTCACTGCCATGAGTTATCACAGGTTATGAAATTATGATCTCTTTTACAGGTTAAGATTTCCAAAAGTTATGTTCTTATGAAAATGATGTGATTGATATTTCTTTTTTTACCCTTACTGAGCATTTGAGCTGACCCTTTTATGTTTTCTTTTCCCCAGGATATTAAGAAAGGTTTTAGGTAAAAAAAATGAAGATCATTATGGGAGATGTTTAAGATCTTTCACCACGATTAGAAGATTATATTCCGAGCTTCCAAAGACACTAAACGGTTACGATACTTGTGTGTGTGTTTTTGTTATGTACTAAGTATTCCGCAAATGTAATGCAATGTTCATGTACGTCAAGCTTCGGGTCCCTACAGTTGGTATCAGAGGAAAGTTTTAGTCAACCTTTGGAAACTAGGATGCGAAAGCGTTAGTGAGATCCCTAGAGATATTTCTAAGGTATGTCTAGGGATGTCCCGAAGGATAAGTATACGTATAATATACAGTCCTAGAACTACGGTAACGATCATAGAATTTAACCTAAGAAGTTAGATATTGAGGATACTCCCCCTTTATAATATTGTTTTCCCTAGAATTATTTTTCCCCTCACACTATTCTTTTTGGGTTTTAGACGATGACTGGAACCCGAAAAAACCGTGTTGATCAATGCAATGGACAATGCAATGATTGTCCTCCTGAACAAACAAATGTTATGGGAGATGGAGTGCAAAATCTTATTGCTATACTTACACAAGCTATGAATCATTCTGGACTTCCAAATGAGCAGAGAAGGGAACAATATTCTATTGAGTCCTTCATGAGGCAACTTCCACCTTCTTTCTGTGGGACTTCCGATCCACTTGTTGCTGAACAGTGGATCAGTACCACTGAAAAGATATTTTCATTTCTTCAATGTTCTAAACATGATAAAGTCATCTTAGAAATATATCATTTGGAAGGTGAAGCTGATCAATGGTGGAATATTATCAAGAATACGAGGCCAAGAGATGAAATTGAGTCCATGGAATGAGACGAGTTCAAGAACTTGTTTTTCAGTAAGTACATCCCTCGCATTCTTCAAAAAAACATGGAAAATGATTTTCTTCAACTAAAGAAAAAGGATGATGAATCTGTTGGTATATATGAAGCAAATTTTACAAGACTTGCAAGGTATGCATCTGGCATTATCATCCAACATGAAAGTAAAGTGGATCGATTTTTAAGTGGCTTAAAACCAAGTCTTCAATGGGAATTAGCTATAAGAGACTTCAGTAGCTATGAAGAAATTGTATGTTGTGCTATCAAGGTAGAAATAGAAGTTGGTGTTACATATCCATCTCATAGTTTTGACAAGAAACGAAAGATGGAGTTCAAGGATAAATCTCATAATATTGGTGAAAAGAAGATGAATGTTTCCTTATGCTCAAAGTGTGGAAAGAATCATGGTGGAGATTGTCATAAAGGGACTAGAAAATGTTTTAAGTGTGGAAAAGAAGGTCATCGAGCAGTTGAGTGTCGAAGTAATGGAAAAAGGGTCTATAATGATGTGAATAAAGCAAACACTGTAGATAACGCACCACCAACACTTCAATGCTTCAAGTGTAAGGAAATGGGGCATTATGATAATAAATGCCCTAATCTAAGGGTTAGTGATGATCAACATGATCAACCACTTAAGGAAAAGGAAAAAGGGAAGTCACATGTGATCACTATTGGCAATGTTGAGTATGACAACGATGTGGTGGAATGATTAAGTGTTTATGTAATGGGATTCCAAAATAGTGTTGTATATAGTATCGTGGAATATTGGAATATTTATGTATTGGTCTATTGTGGTTTTCAATAATTTTATGGTACCAGTAACCATGGAAAGTGATTGAGATATTTTTGGAAAAATAATGATATGCGCATAATTAAGGGAAACAAGAAAATGAAATATTTTACAGTATTCATGAGCTCATGATTGATATAAGGACTAAGTGATATCATGGTTTGAGTATATAAAATTTTGAGGATTTTGGTATGTGGAAGGTGTTAACTTTTAACTGCATTCATGTTTTCACGAAGGTTCAATGGGTATTCAAGAGAATACATGATTAAGAACATTGAATGTTTGGAATGTGACCAACAAAACATATCTTATGATATATGGGGATCAACGATGGTATTAAATCTCTGGTAATCGTTTTCACTATGTTATGAGAGTGGACTGCGGTATTATGGATAAGCCTAAATATTAGAATGTATTATGTTGGAAATAAGTTAGTATTGTTTAAGGATAGAAGTTTTTTCAATATTTTTGATGGGATGTTATAGTAATATAGTTTTAGAAGAAGGACAACTTGCAGGACGGGTGACAGCCCATCGCGTCGGACAAGGATGTGGGAATCGAACCCACAACTGAAGTGCGACCGGCCTTTATCGCCTACCACTGGCCTACAGGAAGTCCCTGGTTAGTAGAAACTAGTTTTATTTTATTAAGCGGTATGATATATGAAGTATAAGTTCATTTTTGGAACCATATACGATTAACCATAAGATGGACTTATAACTTTTGCTAACCTTTTGTTTGAAAGAGATGGAATGACCCATCATTCTATCACATGATTTGCTAACACATCATGAATGACAAATTCAACCTCATTTCTTTAAGTGATGAAGTGGAAATTCTCCAAAGAACGAAAAATGGTGATACTATACCAAAATCATGAAAGTATTTCTTCTAATTCCAATTTCATCAACTTTAGGGAAATGATCTTGAAAACCAAAAATGTTGTCTTAGTTCTCTTATATCTGATGAATCATATGGTACCTTAGATCATCAGAAATTTATGGATTTGTGATTTCTGGCTTTTCTATAGCCATGTTCTCTACCACTCTCCATCAGAACATGATGGTTATATTTCTCTTCCATATCCATATTTTCACCTATGTGGAAACCCAATGATTAGTTTATTTGGGTAACCGTTACGTTTCATACTTTTGTTTTTAAAGATATGTTTTGGTAGTCCTTTTTACGATGTGGGTTTCTATTAAAGAAACTTTCGAATAGTAAACCATTTATAACCCCGACGAATTTCGAGGGCGAAATTCATTTTAAGGGGGGTAGAATGTAACACCCCGAAATTTTATGAAAAATATTCTTTTTAATTTCATTAATGTCTTGTGTTGTACGCTACACCAAAAGGTTCTTGCACAACACGCATCCTTGACTTGCCTTTCATTACACGCAATCGTGACCTTCCTTGATAGCGTGTGTAGTACGCAATACCAAGTTTCACTAAACAACGATATGCTATTAAAATATTATTAAAACTAGCTGTTATGAATAGTAATAACCACTTTTTGAAATTTTTTAAATTTTATCTTTCAAAATGGACCTCATTTTTGGATTCGGAATATCGAAATTAGCCTAGGGTGAAATTTCGGTATTTTTCTGAAAACTTTCAATTTTTGATGAATAGTGAAACCACTAAGTGGTAGGTTAAAAACTGAATTTTGCATAAACATAATTTTACCGCTTCTGTGAATGTAATTTCGAAAATCCGACAGACACGGTTGATATCAGTAAGTAAAATGTGGTTCAATGTGATAAAAATAATTTTTTTGTGAATAGTAACATTTTACTTTTTTTACCGCGGTTAATAGTAAATAGGGTAACTAAGGGTAAATATGATATTACTATTACCCTAACACATGTCCTAATTCTATTGTATAAGTTTAATTCGACGAAAAACAACCTTATGAATATAATATGACCATTTTGGTCCACTTGGATTAGATTATGACATTTAATATTATTTTATTTAACGAATAGTTAAAATAGTTAAAATCAATGTTTAATAACTAAAACATTTTTAATATGGGGTTATACATTAGATAAATTCGACTATAAATATTCATTAGAAAGCTCAAAAGATTCCCTACATATTTATATTTTATTTATAATTTTTAGACTTTAAATAAATTAATTTATTTATGACACAACGATGATGCAGTAATTACCCTTTTAAAGAAATGTTAACATAATTGATGTTATAAATGCTCAAATAATCGTAATTTGAGACTTTTTATGAATTACACTAATTTTCTAGGTTACTATGATATATTAGTGTTGATTTAATCAACGTGGTTTGAACATATAATTCTGTTATGACTTTCACAAAAATCATATATCAAATAGTGTCAAAATTGACACAAAATAGTTTTTAAATCAAATATTATATTATTAATTGTTATTTTATTCTTAAAAATCTAAGGTTCAGCAAAATGACTTATATAAGGATATATATATTAATAATAAACAACTTGGGGTTCGTTTGGCATGTTATAGTAAGTGTATTAACCATATAGTGTAAGAAAACAAAAAGTCACGGTAAAAGTTAAATTATTTAACTTAGAGTTAAATCTAATTGATAAGGTTAAAATAATAACCTAAACTTTTCTAAATATTATTGGTTGATAATATTTCTACCCATACCCACTTTACCTTCGAAATAAGACCCTTTGGAACCATTATAAACTGATTTTGACTTTAATATAAAATAATATTCTGAGGTATTCCTAAGGTGCCCCTCTCCTCCCTTATAAAAGGGCACCACATTCCCCTCTTCTTCACACCAATTTGAGCACTCAAGCCCGGCCAAACCCTGCCAAAATCCCTTCTCCACTTCCCTAGAATAATCCTAGAGGTTGTGGTCTTCTTCAAAGGCCAATCTTAGTTCCCTAAGTGGAGGATTCAAAGAGGCGTTTCAAAGAAGAGGTAATATCCATTACCGATCTTTTCAATTTCTTTCTTCTTTAACTTATTCTTATTTAGTTGATTCATGATAAAGTAGTAACATAAGTATTACTTACATACTGATATGTTATTATAAATATGAAACAACCCAAATTCACCTTCTATCCATCCTACAAAAAAATGAAATCACCACGCGTGCGTACGTACGGAATACAGTCTCCACGCCGTGGTGTACTCTATTTTCCACCATCACCTTAAAAGGATGGGTATAATGGTGTAATGAGTAACTATATATGATTATTATAAAGTTATATTGATACTGAAAGAGTATAAATACACTTAAATACAATTCCACGATCATGGGAACAATATCATCGCTCGTGTGTACGTACGGAATACCGTCTCCACGATGTGATGCGACTCGTTCTAAATGATCATCATTACATAGTAATTATATATATGAATTGAATGAATAAATATGATATATGTTACACTAATACCATTCTGGATATAAGGTATCTATAACCTTAAAAGAATAATAAGAATTTATTTGGCAAAACACGCATAAGAACAAAAGGCAATAAAGACCCGAGTAACAAGTAACAATGAAATATTACTAATAAGAAGCTAATAATATGACCATATATGATATCATGTCATTATTTATGATTCTGGAATAAGTCAATGAAATTATTTAAACCATTATACAGGCGCTTCGGACACGTACAAAGCAAATCGGACCTAAGGTATGGGAAATATAACAATCTCATTTTTATCCGAGATTGTTTATACATTGGTATTTACTGGGGTGTATTTTATCTTCCACATCCATGTTTCCTCAATATGTAATATTATTTACATCCACCTACAGTTGTTTAAATCCAATTTTACCCTTAGGTGAGTTTTTAGTAAAAGATATGAATGAAATCTTTTGTCGTTTTTCGTACGATGTACTTTTTGACTTTTTCGACAAAAGTACGAGAACAATGTTTTTTTATACGGAATGAATGGATTTTTAAAACATTATTTCCAAGAATATTATTTTACAAGTTTTCAAGTTTATTTTTAATCAACTTCTTTTAGTTTAAAATTGTATGACATGTTAAGAAAGGAAAAATGTTTTTGAAGTAGAAAGGATATTTTCCTAAAGAATGGAGTTCAAGTGTTTTATCAAAATTATTTTCCATATAAGATAATAAAGGTTTATGTTTTTATACATATTATTACATTGATTTGATTATGTTGTGATGGAATTATATTTTCATGAATTAATTTATCTTATATGAATTGTTTTATGATGACACGATGTTTAAGATTCCCATTTTTATTACATGGGTTATGAAATGGTGAATGATTTAGGATTTTGTGACACACATAAGAATGGTATCATTATGAGATGGTTGGGACCTATATATCCCTACAATGCATTGGGTAAGTATTTTATATCTCATGAGATAGACATGGCTGGAATGGTAGGTTATACCGGTTCAGTGAAACAGGACTAAAACGAGGGTGACTCGGTTTAGAAAGGGACTTTGACCACTAACATAGTCTTGGAAATGAGTCTTGACTAATAAGAAATGATTCTCAATGATTATGTTTGTATGCCACAATGTTTAATGTTTTATGTTATGATTATTTTGATTACATTTCACTGCCATGAGTTATCCCAGGTTATGAAATTAGGATCTCTTTTACAGGTTAAGATTTCCAAAAGTTATGTTCTTATGAAAATGATGTGATTGATATTTCTTTTGTTTACCCTTACTGAGAATTTGAGCTCACCCTTTTATGTTTTCTTTTCACCAGGATATAAATAAAGGTTTTAGTTAAAAAAAGTAAGATCTTTATGGGAGATGTTGAGGATCTTTCACCATGATTAGAAGATTATATTCCGAGTTTCCAAAGACACTAAACTATTACGATCCTTGTGTTTGTGTTTTTTTATTTACTATGTATTTCACAAAAGTAATGTAATTTCCATGTACGTCAAGCTTCGGGTCTCTACATAGAGAGCTATTTGGGATCTAATAAAAGTGCTTCTAGGTCGTGATAATTCTTCTGGATAGAGGAGTCGTGTTCGGTGATGTTGATGTGTTTCATCGTATTCCTTTTCCATTATACCCCTAGTTCAGAGTGAGACATAATTTTGATATATATCTACGTGTTCCAATTTAGATAATGTTTTTTTGGTGATAAAGTGAGTTTCATTTTGAGTGGTGTGATCCTTATAACCTGACTGTGGTGCAATATATGCTTCCAGAATCAGGACACCATCTATAGGCCTCAGAGTGAAGCTTTTCACGTAGTTAGGAAATCACTAGAGGTGTGGAGTGCTCGATTAGGATCACTCCTCATATATTTTGGTATGTTAGTCTCTATTTCAATGTTTTGGTTCCTGAGTTATTTTAATTTCCTTTTGTCACAACAAGCGTGGTGGACTTACCTCTGACACAGTGTCTATGGTTATGCCATCATGGATGTGGGTTGTCAATCAATGTCCCTGTTTGGACCACCTGTAAAAATAAGGTGCAGTCTTGGTGTTACCTATTCATAGGTGGAGGGTTTTGGGTAGTTTAATTGTTTCTTTTCTGGTTATAGTGTCCAAATTATTGGGCCCCCTTCCCTCCCATCCCCAAGTGGTGGGGGTCTAGATCTATGCAGAATGTGTTGGCCACATTCTTGTCCCCTCCATTCGAGAGTGGGTGGTTTATATGTTCATGTTGTAACACTATTAACTTGGTATAATAGGTTTTATTAGGAGTTTCTTTTGTTCTTGTGTGAGTGAGGCCCAATTCTAGTTGATGTTTAATTCTTGTCTATTCGTTGCTATGTGGTTTCTAATAGTGGGGAGACCCACCATGGTTCTCCTGGATTTTCATCCTATGAAAATTTCTAGTGCTAGTTGTTTCTTAATGGTGGGGATTCCATTCTGGACTCCCCAATACTATTTTAGTTTTGTGAGTGCTCTTTGGTTTGGAGGATGGTTTTGTTCATTGGGAGAAGGCCCACCAATCGGGTTCTTGGTTTGGTTGTGGAGGTGGTGTCGTCATCTTTCTGTTGATTCTCCGGACGAGGTTGTGTGTTGTGTTTTTTTGGGCAAGAGTATTAAGTTGAATTGTGGGTGATTGATATTTAATTATCATTTTACTCTAGATGATGTTGTTAAGTAATCTTTAGGTGTTGAGTATTTTTCAGCCGGAATGTGTTATAGCTTTCTGGAGGTGGAATGTTTTAATGGTGGGGAGAACTGTCACACCAGGTTTTTTTGTCATTGTATTGATCCGGTCCACTGGAAATCCAGGTCATTTTTATGGGTATTAGGTGAGATTAATATAGAGTTTTTATGTTTCATATATTTCCAATCACCCTAATTTGGGATCCCCATAGTTTGTTTAGAATTTTTTGAAGAAACAGTGGTTACTTCAGGATTTGGGCCAACCGTGAGCCCATTTCCAGTTTAAAAAAAATTGTTTCCTTTATAACACCATTGTTTTTCAACATTATTCACCCATTACACTTCCCACTTGTCCTATACTGATATATTAAATATTATATTTCCTTTTGGACCCAATATAAATTCATAATCATGGTGAATTGGGGTTACTTATTTAGGTATTAGGCCAGACCATGGGCCCATTTCATTTTTTAAAAAAAATAATTCATTTCTTTTATATCATATTCATTTTTAATTCTGTTTATGTGATTCCACATCCCCTTAAAATCCAATAACCCTATACTTTCCCACATAATATATTTACCCTCTTTGGAGCTCATATGGATCAGGTATTATGGAGAAATTTCTCAGGATACCTCAAATCACTGTGAATTTATTAGGTAAATAGTTTTATACATAACTCGTTCAATTCATCCTCCTTTTCAAAAAAAAATAATCTTTACCTGGTTCGTCCAGACCTTAAAAGACTCTCCATGATGTTTTATCCCATTCCCTTTTCTCTAGGGGAGCAGATCTAATGGAATACGAAAATTTTCTTGGGGAGAAGGTGAGATTCCATCTCCTTTATCCTCCCTCATCTTCCTACTTTCATTATTTCATGGGTTTATAATATCCTCTAGTAATGATAGACCTAGGGTTCTATAATACCATGGTTTTTTATGATGTTTAAATTCATTTAGTTCTGGTCCTCATTGTTTTAGGGTTTATAAACCCGCGATGGTTGATTTCGGGTGTGCGTTTCCATTATGCCAAGGTTATGAGGAAGGATACCCCTTGCAAAAACATTTATCATTTAAGTTTCATCATTTTAATTGTATTATATACTTATTTATATGATATTTTCTTCTATTAAACATTGAATTTAAATGTTTTGTTTGCAAATTATGTAATATTACATCGTTTGTTAAAAATATAGTTGTTTTGGTATAAATGTGCACTCCACATGTTTGATAAATTTTTCCATGAGCTTTCGCACTAGGTTTATGGTATTTTTAATATGTCTTAGTAGCTATATAAACATTATGACCTGAACGTGGTTTTTTATCCCATTTCAAATTCTTAACATACGTTGTTTTCTTAATGAGATCGCACCATGTGTTCGGTAAATTGCACTGTAGGCTTTTATGTGTATAGTGAAATGTAAAATAATTTGTTCAGAAATTTAAATATGTTTTCATCAAGTAATAAAATTATTTTAGATCCTTTTATGGCATTATAATTTGGAGTTTGTTTAACAAACAATGGGTTTTTTTGTTTACAACATTTTTTGACCCGAGTTGCCGAAAAATGGCCCATTTCACATTCATATAAAAATGTTATTGTTTTGAATATGTCACCAAAGTGTTTTAAGGGATTTATGAATTTGGTTTTATTCTGTAAATAGTATTTTCACACCTATTTAATAAAAATGAAATGCATAACTTCTTCAATTGTAATTTTTGTGAAAATATTTAAAGGGACGTTTGGAATTTCCTAAAAATGAAGGAGTATATTACTTGTATATACCATGTTGTGCAATTGGGATTGTTTTACGATCCATGAAAAGATTTTATTAAATATTTTTAGGGTTGAAAAATATGATTTGGTATTATTTATGTGTGTTTATAATTAAAATAGTGTTTTTGAATGAGTTTTCTGTTCAAAGCCTCTATATATTCCATGAAATTGTATTATGTATATATTTTGCAGTTTATTGATTCTTGAAAGAAATGTGAAGAATGTTTATGGGATGTTTGTGTTTTTATGGTCTGTTAATGGAATTTTGATGCGAAATTTGTATTTGATAATATTTTTAACTTGATTGAGCACTAATGGGAATCTCGGGTATCTAGGTGGGAAAACCTATAATAGTATGCTACTGATTCTATAGGGTTTTGCCCCTGTTTCTAATAGAAACATTGATGATTACAACACTAACTAAACTACGATGATGATGAAGATTGGGGACCCCTAGGTTATGGGTATGTTTTATACTAGTGTCTCATGCATGAGAATGGATATTTATTGTGGGGACTTTCACAGAGATACGATGTTCCTGGGGCTCACAACACACTAGTACCATGGGGTGTTCCCATGACTTGTTCTCATTGGATCTTTTGAAGTCACCATCAGCATATGGTGTGTTTGTTTTGTAATTTGAGTAGTCTGTGTGATTTATTTAATGGTAAAAATTCTATAAATCAGCCCTCATTAAAAGAATTTTAATTTTGATGTTGCACCTCTTTGAAAAATTGTTACTTGGATTTTTGGTTAATAAATCATGAATGTTTTTTTTCTGATATATATTATAGAATGGAACATCATTTGAAAAACATAATTTTATATCATGTATTTAAAACATGAAATTTATGTTTCTTTTATTTTAATGGAAGTGCATTGGGAATAGAATATCGGGCTATCCTACTTAGTTTTAATACTCATGACTATAGTCTCCTTCTTTTTTTATCCCTTGTGGAGGTTTCATATTGAGTTCGATCGCCTTGGGTGACGTTTGATCATTTTGTTTGAGAGTGACCTGAAGTGTCACATGGAGTTATTTGGCCATCAGGATTGTTCAGTTGAGTTTTTGGTTTTGTTATACTTTTAGATTCTTGTACAAATAATGATTACCAAAATTTTTATATAAATTCATATTGTTTTTTCTGTTTATTTCTGCTGTTTGTTTTCTTATTTATCTATGGGAGAAACTGTTCCCTTGTGTTCTCTATTGATGCCCTTGGTGCTTGTCTCCATCCCGAGAGGATAAGGAATGCCTCTTGGGACTTGTCGCGGGCGGGCCTGGTTGGCCGGTTCAGGGTCGACTTGGGCAGGTTCGTGACACTTACATTTATAAAAGATACACTTATGAGTGTCTCAAGTTGACGTAAACATTTTACATCAAGGGGATTATCCCTTGCTTGACATGTTGTAAAATTGTGGCAAGTGTTAAGGAAATATGAGTCGGTATTTTAGGATTTGGTGTCCACTCAACAGATCAAGGAAATATAAGCTCATATTTGGCAAAGTCCTTCATACCTAAATACATTTAAATAGCTTTACCATACCTTGTTGGGGATATACAATGTGGAATATGTATCTTTTACACTATAATTTCATTGCAACTAGACATTCTGATTTCAATGGTGAGGGTCATTAGGACTTGATAAAATATTAGGACAATTAATAAATTCATTTATTATTTTTAATAAAATTTAATCAAAAGGAAATGATAAATATGCTCTTTTAAATTGTATAATCAATATGAAAAACACATCTGTAAAGACCCATAAATGGGGACCCCGCGTGGGGCCACTGTTCCCTCATGCGGGGGCAGCACGCCCCCCGCTCCGCTCGGCCGTAACCGGCCAAGCCGACCTGCCTGGCGACCAGGCCGCACCCACGCCGGTCGGGCCGGGCCACCCAGGCCTGGTCGGGCCGGGCCACCCAGGCCTGGCCGGGCCGCGCCGGCCAGGTCAGACCCGGACCCGGGTCGGTCCGGGCCCAGACTGTAACACCCGAGATTTTTATGAGTAATATTTTGTTTTTATGTTATATATCATCAAAGGAATCTTTCACTACACACTAGCTTGACTTACTTTACACGAAATCCCGACCTTCCTCGATAGCTTGCGTCGTACGCAATACCAAGTTTCACTAAACAACGATATGCTATTAAAATATTATTAAAACTAGCCGTTATGAATAGTAATAACCACTTTTTGAAATTTTATAAATTTTATTTTTCAAAATGGACTTCATTTTTGGATTCGGAATACCGAAAATATCCAAGGGTGAAATTTTGGTATTTTTCTGAAAACATTCAATTTTTTATTAATAGTGAAACCACTAAGTGGTAGGTTAAAAACTGAATTTTGAATAAAACTTAACTTTACTGCTTCTGTGAATGGAATTTCGAAAATCCGACAGACACGGTTGATATCAGTAAGTAAAATGTGGTTCAATGTGATAAAAATATTTTTTTGTGAATAGTAACTTTTTACTTTTTTTTATCGCGGTTAATAGTAAATAGGGTAACTAAGGGTAAATATGATATAACTATTACCCTAACACATGTCCTAATTCTATTGGATAAGTGTAATTAGACCAAAAACAACCTTATGAATATAATATGACCATTTAGGTCCACATGGATTAGATTATGACATTTAATATTATTTTATTTCATGAATAGTTAAAATAGTTAAAATCAACGTTTAATAACTAAAACATTTTAAATATGGGGTTATACATAAGATAAATAAGATTATAAATATTCATTAGAAAGATAAAGCTATTTCCTACATAATGATATTTTATTTATAATTTTTAGACTTTAAATAAATTTATTTATTTATGACACAATGATGATGCAGTAATTACCCTTTTAAGGAAATGTTAATATAATTGATGTTATAAATGCTCAAATAAATTTAATTTGATACTTTTTATGAATTCCACTAATTTTATAGGTTACTATGATATATTATTGTTGATTCAATCAACTTGGTTCGAACATATAATTCTGTTATGACTTTCACAAAAATCATATATCAAATAGTGTCAAAATTGACACAAAATAGTTCTTAAATCAAATATTATATTATTAATTGTTATTTTATTCCTAAAAATCTAAGGTTCGGCAAAATGACTTGGATAAGGATATATATATTAATAATAAACAACTTGGGGTTCGTTTGGCATGTTATTGTAAGTTTATTAACTATATAGTGTAAGAAAACAAAAACTCATTGTAAAAGTTAAATTATTTAACATAGAGTTAAATCTAATTGATAAGGTTAAAATAATAACCTAAACTTGTATAAATCCTATTGGTTGATATTATTTCGACCCATCCCCACGTTACCTTCGAAATAAGACCCTTTGGAACCATTATAAACCAATTTTGACTTTAATATAAAATAATATTTTGAGATATTCCTAAGGTGCCCCTCTCCTCCCTTGTAAAAGGGCACCTCCTCCCCCTACTCCTCACACCAATTTGAGCACTCAAGCTCGGCCAACCCCTGCCAAAATCCCTTCTCCACTTCCCTAGAATAATCCTAGAGGTCCTGGTCTTCTTCAAAGACCAATCTCAGTTCCCTAAGTGGAGGATTCAAATAGGCGTTTCAAAGAAGAGGTAATATCCATTACCGATCGTTTCAATTTCTTTCTTCTTCAACTTCTTCTTCTTTAGTTGTTTTATGATAAAGTAATAACATAAATATTACTTACATACTGATATGTTATTATAAATATCAAACAACCCTAATTCACTTTCTATCCATCCTACGGAAAAATGAAATCACCGCGCGTGCGTACGTACGGAATACCGTCTCCACACCGTGGTGTAATCTATTTTCCACCATCACCTTACAATGATGGGTATAATGATGTAATGAGTAACTATATATGATTATTATAAAGTGATATTGATACTGAAATATTATTCATATACTCCAATACAATTCCACGATCATAGTAACGATATCATCACTCGTGCGTACGTACGGAATACCGTCTCCACGATGTGATGCGACTAGTTCTACATGATCATCATTACATAGTAATTGTATAAATGAATTGAATGAAGAAATATGATACATGTTACACTAATAACATTCAGGATATAAGGTATATATAACCTTAAAATAAGAATAAGAATTTATTCGGCAAAACACACATAAGAACAAAAGGCAATAAAGACCCAAGTAACAAGTAACAATGAAATATTACTAATAAGAAGCTAAGAATATGACCATATATGATATCATATCAATATGTATGATTCTATAATAATTCAATAACATTATTTAAACCATTATACAGGAGATTCAGACACGTACAAAGCAAATCAGACCTAAGGTAAGAGAAATATCACAATCTCATTTTTATCCGAGATTGTTTATACTTTTGTATTTACTGGGGGTGTATTTCATCATCCAAATCCATGTTTCTTAAAAATGTAATTTTATTTATATCCTTCTACAATTGTTTAAATCCAATTTTACCCTTTGATGAGTTTTTAGTAAAAGATATGAAAGTAATATTTTGTCGTTTTTCGTACGAGGTACTTTTTGACATTTCCGACAAAAGTACGAAGAATGTTTTTTAACTTATACGGCACGAATGGATTTTTAAAACATTATTTACAAGAAGCTTCCTTTACAATTTTTCATGTTTATTTTTATTCAACTTCTTTTAGTTTATAATTGTACGACATGTTAAGAAAGGAAAAGTGTTTTTGAAGGAGAAAGGACATTTACCTCAAGAATGGAGTTCAAGTGTTTTATCAAAATTATTTTACATCTAAGATAATAAAGGGTTCTGTTTCTATCCATATTATTACATTTATTTGATTATGTTGTGATGGAAATATTTGTATGAATTTCTATATCTTATATGAAATGTTTTATGATGTCATGTTGTTTAATAATCCCATTTTTATTACATGGGTTATGCTATGATGTATGGTTTATGATTTTGTGGCACACATAAGAATGGAATCATTATGATATGGGTGGGACCTATATCACCCTCCAATTAATTGGGTAAATATTTTATATCTCATGAGATAGACATGTCTAGAATGGTAGGTTATACTGGTTCAGTGAAGTAGGACTGAAACGAGGGTGACTCGGTTCAGAAAGGGACTTTGTCCACTAAGATAGTCTTGGAAATGAGTCTTGACTAACAAGAAATGATTCTCTAGGATTATGTGTGTATTCCACAAAGTTTCATGTTTTAGGTTATGATTATTTTGATTACATTCCACTGCCATGATTTATCCCATGTTATGAATTTATGATCTCTTTTGCAGGTTAAGATTTCCAAAAGTTATGTGCTTGTGTATACGATGTGATTGTTATTTCTTTTGTTTACCCTCACTGAGCATTTGAGCTCACCCTTTTGTATGTTTTCTTTCCCCAGGTCAGGAAGAAGGTTATTAAGTAGGATATGCCAAAAAGGGACTCTAGATATGATGAAATAAGTGGGAGCCAAAGTAGATGTTTTTTGAACCAGTTGTTTATGTATCCCAGTTTCTAAAGACACTATACCTATACGGTCCTTTCGTGGTTTTGGTATATGTTGTAATAAGTATGCCTCAATTTTTAAGTATTAACAATGTATGTAAAGTATGGTTCGTTATAGTTGGTATCAGAGGAATGGTATAGTCAACCTTTGGAAACTAGGATGTGAAGGCCTTAGTAAGAACCCTAAGGATAAGTCTAAGCATAGAACACAATCTTAGTGTTTTAGAAATGGCCATGAATAACCTAGGATAAGACATTAAGCGTGAAAATTTTATTCTTGAATTATGTAGTTTTCCTATTATAATTAGTGTTCCTCACACTATTCTTCTTGGTTTTAGTCAATGGATGGAACCCGAAGAATCGTGTTAATGCGGAATGTGACGGGCAATGCAATGATTGTATCCCTGAGCAACCAAACGATTTGGGATCTGCAATGAAAAATATTTTAGCCATGCTCACAAAACATTCTCATGCTATGAATCATGTAGGACTTCCAAACGAGCAAATGAAGGAGAAACATTCTGTTGAATCCTTCATGAGGCAGCGTCCACCTTCTTTCAGCAGGTCTACTGATCCATTAGTTGCTGAACAATGGATTAGTACTACTGAAAAGATATTTTCAGTTCTTCAATGTTCTGAACATGATAAAGTCATCCTAGCAGTGTATCGTTTGGAAGGAGATGCTGATCAATGGTGGAATCTTATTAAGAATATGAGGCAAAGGGATGAAATTGAGTCCATGGAATGGGACGAGTTCAAGAACTTATTTTCCAATAAGTACTTCCCTCGTATTCTCCGAAGAAAGATGGAGAAAGAGTTTCTTGAACTGAAGAAAAAGGATGATGAATCTATTGGTACATATGAAGAAAATTTTACAAGACTTGTAAGGTACACTTCTGGTATTACTATCCAACCTGAGAGTAAGATCAATTAATTCTTTAGTGGCTTAAAACCAAGTCTTCGAAGGGCGTTAGCCATAAGGGACTTCAATAGCTATGAGGAAATCGTTCGATGTTCTCTCAAAGTTGAGATGGATATTGGAGTAACCCATCAGTCATATGGGTTTGATAAGAAGAAGAAAATGGAATTCAAAGGAAAATCTAAAGAGCCCACTGAAAAAAAGATGAGCATTCCCTTGTGCTCAAAGTGTGGAACGAAACATGGAGGGGGTTGTCTTAAAGGGACAAGTAAATTTTTAAAATGTGGAAAGGAAGGTCATCGGGCATTTGAATGCCGCAATGATGGTAAGAAGATGTATAATGATGCAAACAAAGGACGGGATACATAGAATGAACCTACTACACTTAAATGTTTCAAGTGCAAGGAGATGGGGCATTATGCCAATCATTGCCCAAATCCAAGGGTTGATGATGATGGTCGACGTCAACAAACTCTTAAGGATAAAGAAAAAGGAAAGTCACATGCAATTTCTATCAGCGATGTGGAGTACGATAACGAAGTGGTGAAAGGTACACTTACCATCCAATCTAAAGTAGCAAATGTTTTATTTGATTCTGGATCCACCCACTCTTTTGTTTCTGAAGAATTTTCTAAGGGTATCACCATATTACCTCAACAATTAGATGTTGAGTTAGCTGTGACAACACCTAATGTCACATCAATCGTGTCAAAAGATTATAATTCTTCTCCGATCGAAGTTTGTGGGAAAGTGCTTCCTGCAAATCTGGTGATCCTTCCTATAGTGGAATTCGATGTGATTCTTGGCATGGATTGGCTTTCCTTATATGGAGCTCATATCAATTGCCAAAGAAGGGAAGTCACATTTCATATTCCAGATCAATCTATGATCGTCTATCAATGCAAGGATGAACATAACCTTCCAGTGTAAATTTCTTCCATTTTATGGGAATTGATTCCACTAAATGAAGTTTATTTATCTCAAATGGTTGGTGAGAAACTCACGATTAAGAATATGCCCATTTAACGGGAGTTTGATGATGTCTTTCCGGAGAAATTACCGGGACTTCCACCAAATCGTGAAGTTGAGTTCTTAATAGAACTAGTACAGGGTGCTTTGCCTCTTTCAAAGACACCTTATAGAATGGCCCCAATTGAGTTGCAGGAATTGAAGAAGCAACTCCAAGAGAATCTTGATAAGGGATTCATACACCCTAGTGCGTCACCTTGGGGAGCACCTGTTCTATTTGTTAAGAAGAAAGATGGATCAATGAGACTCTGCATTGATTATCGAGAACTTAACATGATCACTATCAAGAACAAATATCCTCTCCCACGAATTGATGACTTTTTTGACCAATTACGCGGAGCTCAATACTTTCCCAAGATTGATCTTTATTTAGGGTATCATCAATTAAGGGTCAAAAGGGAGGATATACCAAAGACGGCTTTCCGTACAAGGTATGGACACTATGAATTTATAGTGATGCCATTTGGTCTTACTAATGCCCCTGCTATCTTAATGGATCTAATAAATAGAGTATTTAGAGACTATCTTGATCAATTTGTGTTAGTCTTTATAGACGATATTATTGTCTATTCAAATAGAAAGGAAGAGCATGAAGATCACTTGATAATTATATTGAAGACCATGAGAAAGGAGAATCGTTATGCCAAATTTACCAAGTGTGAATTTTGGCTTCAAAAAGTTGCATTTTTGGGTCACATAATCTCAAAAGAGGGGATATCTGTGGATCCCGCAAAAATAGAGGTTATCGAAAGATAGTCGAGACCAACAACAGAAACTAAGATCCGATGTTTTCTTGTTTTGGCTGGATATTATCGAGGTTTTGTAAATGATTTTTCACGATTATATAATCCACTCACCAAGTTGACTCGGAAAGGAGTTAAGTTTGTCTGGACGGAAGAATGTGAAGAAAATTTCAAGGAGTTGAAAAGAAGGTTATCCAGTGCACCTGTGCTCACACTGCCTTGTAGTGGAGAAAGGTTTGTAATCTATAGTGATGCTTCCAAGAAGGGATTGGGGTGTGTTCTTATGCAAAATGATATGGTAATAGCTTATGCCTCATGACAGTTGAAAATACATGAGCAAAATTACCCATCACATGATTTGGAGTTAGCTGCGGTAATCTTTGCGTTAATGATTTGGAGGCATTACCTTTATGGTTAAAGGTGTGATATTTATACTGATCATAAAAGTTTAAAGTATATTTTCACACAAAAGGAGATGAATATGCATCAAAGAAGATGGTTGGAGCTGATTAAGGATTATGACTTCTCAAACCATTACCACCCTGGGAAATAAATCAAGGTGGCAGATGAATTAAGTCGACAAGACCATGCTAGTTTATCCATGATGAGGATAAAAAAAGATCCAATATTTATGGATTTACAAAGGATGGATCTTGGAATTATAATGGAAGGGGAAAAATCTTATCTTTCTCAAATAAATGTTCAACCATCTATACATGTGAATATTAAAGAGGCACAAAAAGAAGATGTCGAGTTACAAAAGAAGGTGAGAAATGTTCCTGAATTCAACCTTGATTGTGATGGGATAATAAAGTTCAGGAATCGGGTTTGTGTTCCTCCCATCTCCGAATTAAAGAAGGAGCTGCTGGATGAGGCTCATAGTTCTTCATTCTCTATTCATCCTAGAAGCACGAAGACGTATAGGGACCTGAAAGAGTACTTCTGGAGGGATGGCATGAAAAGAGATGTTGCTGAATATGTCTCTCGATGCTTGGTTTGTCAACAAGTTAAAGCTGATAGAGAGAAGTATAAGGGGATTTTACAACCATTACCCATACCTGAATGGAAATGGGAAAACATCACTATGGACTTTGTCACAGGACTTCCTAAAACATCAAAAGGCAATAATGCTATCTGGGTCATAGTTGATCATCTTACAAAGTCTGCAGACTTCATTGCTATTAGAGAGGATTTCTCTATGGATCAGATTGCCAGGATATATGTAAAGGAAGTGGTAAGATTACATGGAGTACCACTTTCTATTATATCTGATCGGGATCCGAGATTTACCTCGAAGTTCTGGAGAAGTCTTCAGTATACTCTGGATACAGAGTTGAGTTTCAGTACTTCTTATCATCCTCATAAAGATGGTCAGTCTGAGAGAACAATTCAAACCCTAGAAGATATGTTGAGAGATTTCTCTATGGATTACAAATGAGGTTGGGATCAACACCTACCTTTGGTGGAATTTTCTTATAATAATAGCTTTCACTCCAGTATTCAGATGGCTTCTTATGAAGCTCTCTATGGAAAGAAATGCAGGACTCTAACTTGCTGGGATGAAGTTGGGGAAAGAAAGCTATTAGGACCTGATCTCGTTGATGAAATGGCAGAAAAGGTCAGATCTATTCAACAACACATAAGAGAAGCTCAGAGTCGACATAAAAGTTATGCCGACAACCGAAGAAAAGACCTAGAGTTTGAAGTGGGTGATAAAGTGTTCTTACGAATATCTCCCTGGAAGAGGGTTATGAGATTTGGAAAGAAGGAGATGTTGAGCCCTAGATATATCGGTCCTTTCGAAATACTGAATCGTGTTGGAAAGGTTGCTTACCGATTGGCGCTTCCACCGAATCTCTCTCAAGTTCACGATGTGTTCCATGTATCTCTCCCGAGAAAGTACATACATGATCCTTCACATGTACTCATCTCAGAAGTTGTACCGCTGGAGCAAGATCTTTCTTATGAAGAACAACCGATAGAGATTTTGGATCGTAGAGAAAAAGTCCTACGAAACAAGACCACTCGATTAGTGGAAGTTCTATGGAGGAACCACCAACTTGAAGAAGCTACATGGGAGCTTGAGGATATGATGAGGGAGAAGTATCCTCATCTGTTCGTTACAAAGTGACGAATTTCGAGGGCGAAATTCTTTTTTAAGGGGGGTAGAATGTAACACCCGAGATTTTTATGAGTAATATTTTGTTTTTATGTTATATATCATCAAAGGAATCTTTCACTAAACACTAGCTTCACTTTCTTTACACGAAATCGCGACCTTCCTCGATAGCTTGCGTCGTACGCAATACCGAGTTTCACTAAACAACGATATGCTATTAAAATATTATTAAAACTAGCCGTTATGAATAGTAATAACCACTTTTTGAAATTTTATAAATTTTATTTTTCAAAATGGACTTCAATTTTGGATTCGGAATACCGAAATTAGACTAGGGTGAAATTTTGGTATTTTTCTGAAAACTTTCAATTTTTGATGAATAGTGAAACCACTAAGTGGTAGGTTAAAAACTGAATTTTGCATAAAACATAATTTTATCGCTTCTGTGAATGGAATTTCAAAAATCCGACAGACACGGTTGATATCAGTAAATAAAATGTGGTTAAATGATATAAAAATAATTTTTCGGTGAATAGTAACTTTTTACTTTTTTTACCGCGGTTAATAGTAAATAGGGTAACTAATGGTAAATATGATATTACTATTACCCTAACACATGTCCTAATTCTATTGGATAAGTTTAATTCGACCAAAAAAACCTTATGAATATAATATGACCATTTAGGTCCACTTGGATTAGATTATGACATTTAATATTATTTTATTTAATGAATAGTTAAAATAGTTAAAATCAATGTTTAATAACTAAAACATTTTTAATATGGGGTTATCAATAAGATAAATTCGATTATAAATATTCATTATAAAGATAAAAAGATTTCATACATAATGATATTTTATTTATAATTTTTAGACTTTAAATAAATTTATTTATTTATGACATAATGATGATGCAGTAATTACCCTTTTAAGGAAATGTTAACATAATTGATGTTATAAATGCTCAAATAAATGTAATTTGAGACTTTTTATGAATTACAATAATTTTCTAGGTTACTATGTTATATTATTGTTGATTTAATCAACTTGGTTCGAACATATAATTCTGTTATGACTTTCACAAAAATCATATATCAAATAGTGTCAAAATTGACACAAAATAGTTTTTAAATCAAATATTATATTATTAATTTTTATTTTATTCCCAAAAATATAAGGTTCGGCCAAATGACTTAGATAAGGATATATATATTAATAATAAACAACTTGGGGTTCTTTTGGCATGTTATAGTAAGTGTATTAACTATATAGTGTAAGAAAACAACAAGTCACTGTAAAAGTTAAATTATTTAACTTAAAGATAAATCTAATTGATAAGGTTAAAATAAAAATCTAAACTTGTCTAAATCCTAATGGTTGATAGGATTTCGACCCATCCCCACATTACCTTCTAAATAAGACCCTTTGTAACCTTTATAAACCGATTTTGACTTTAATATAAAATAATATTTTGAGATATTCCTAAGGTGCCCCTCTCCTCCCTTATAAAAGGGCACCTCCTCCCCCTCCTCCTCACACAAATTTGAGCACTCAAGCTCGGCCAACCCCTGCCAAAATCCCCTCTCCACTTCCCTAGAATAATCCTAGAGGTCCTGGTCTTCTTCAAAGACCAATCTTAGTTCCCTATGTGGAGGATTCAAAGAGGCGTTTCAAAGAAGAGGTAATATCCATTACCGATCTTTTCAATTTCTTTCTTCTTCAACATCTTATTATTTAGTTGTTTCATGATAAAGTAATAACATCAGTATTACTTAAATACTGATAAGTTATTATAAATATGAAACAACCCTAATTCACCTTCTATCCATCCTACGAAAAAATGAAATCACCGCGCGTGCGTACGTACGGAATACCGTCTCCACGCCGTGGTGTAATCTATTTTCCACCATCACCATAAAAGGATGAGTATAATGGTGTAATGAGTAACTATATATGATAATTATAAAGTTATATTGATACTGAAATAGTATTCATATACTCCAATACAATTCCACGATCATAGGAACGATATCATCACTCGTGCGTACGTACGGAATACCGTCTCCACGATGTGATGCGACTCGTTCTACATGATCATCATTACATAGTAATTATATAAATGAATTGAATGAATAAATATGATATCTGTTACACTAATACCATTCTGGATATATGGAATCTATAAACTTAAAAGAAGAATAAGAATTTATTCGGCAAAACACGCATAAGAATAAAACGCAATAAAGACCCAAGTAACAAGTAACAATGAAATATTACTAATAAGAAGCTAAGAATATGACCATATATGATATCATATAAATATGTATGATTCTGGAATAAGTCAATAACATTATTTAAACCAATATACAGGAGAATCAGACACGTACAAAGAAAATCGGACATAAGGTAAGAAAAATATCACAATCTCATTTTTATCCGAGATTGTTTATACTTCTGTATTTAATGGGGTGTATTTCATCATCCAAATCCATGTTTCTTCAATATTTAATTTTATTTATATCCTTCTACAATTGTTTAAATCCAATTTTACCCTTTGGTGAGTTTTTAGTAAAATATATGAAAGGAATATTTTGTCGTTTTTCGTACGAGGTACTTTTTGACTTTTCCGACAAAAGTACGAAGAATGTTTTTTTAACTTATACGACACCAATGGATTTTTAAAACATTATTTCCAAGAAGCTTCCTTTAGAAGTTTTCATGTTTATTTTTAATCAACTTATTTTAGTTTATAATTGTACGAAATGTTAAGAAAGGAAAAGTGTTTTTGAAGCAGAAAGGATATTTTCCTCAAGAATGGAGTTCAAGTGTTTTATCAAAATTATTTTCCATCTAAGATAATAAAGCATTTTGTGCATATCCCTATTATTACATGGATTTGATTATGTTGTGATGTAAATATTTTTATGAAATACTTTATCTTATATGAAATGTTTTATGATGTCATGTTGTTTAAGAATCCCATTTTTATTTCATGGGTTATGCTATGATGTATGGTTTATGATTTTGTGGAACACATAAGAATGGTATCATTATGAGATGGGTGGGACCTATATCTCTCTCCAATGCATTGGGTAAAGATTTTATATCTCATGAGATAGACATGGCTGGAATGGTAGGTTATACCGGTTTAGTGAAACAGGACTGAAACGAGGGTGACTCGGTTTAGAAAGGGACTTTGTCCACTAAGAAAGTATTGGAAATGAGTCTTGACTAACAAGAAATGATTCTCTATGATTATGTGTGTATGACACAAAGTTTCATGTTTTAAGTTATGATTATTGGGATTACATTTCACTACGATGATTTATCCCATGTTATGAAATTATGATCTCTTTTTCAGGTTAAGATTTCCAAAAGTTATGTGCTTGTGTATATGATGTGATTGATATTTCTTTTGTTTACCTTTACTGAGCATTTGAGCTCACCCTTTTGTATGTTTTCTTTCCCCGGGTCAGGAAGAAGGTTATTAAGTAGGATATTCCAAAAATGGACTCTAGATACGATGAAATAAGTGGGAGGCAAAGTTGATGCTTTATGAACCAGTTGTTTATGTATCCCAGTTTCTAAAGACACTATACCTATACGGTACTTTCGCTGTATTGTTATATGTTGTAATAAGTATGCTTGAATTTTGAAGTATTAACAATGTATGTAAAGTATGGGTCGTTATACAGACCCCCCGTTTTCAGACATTTTTGGTCTTTTCCTCATAACATTAGCGACGTGCCTCCGATCGACGTACCATCAGTGGTGATGTGATCCTTGGATAGAGACGATCGTTTCGGTATATTTCACTCAAGGTTTCGGAGTACATTCGGTTTGGCGGGGTTGGTTCATACACGAAACCAACCGGGCCCTCGGAGCGGAAACACTTATATCTTGATCTTCGTACGTCCGATTGACATACCATCAACTTTGATGGATTCTTCTATGTGAGACAGATCTTTTGGATTACCCCCCCCCCCCCCCCCCGAGATTTGGATGCAGGTGGAGTACGGTCGGGTTGGTTATGACTTAAAAACCAACCGGGCCCCTGGGACAAAAAAGCCAATAACTCTCAGACATTGCGTCCGATTGACGCGTCGTCTGCGACGTTGAGTTCCTATTGATGATACAAAACATTTGGATACATCAACTCCGAACTATGTGTCAGTTGATGTATTAGCCCATCAGCTCGTGGAGCGGACCCTCCCGAACGATCTTGCTGTGTGCGAGAACCCTAGAACTGGCTGTGTCTGCGACAACAATGAACACAGTACGGGAATCCTATGTGGGATCTGCAGTGACCACTACGGTACTTTTTGGGTTACATCAACTCCAGACTACATGTCAGTTGATGCATCGACCTCTTGGCTCGTGGATTGGACCCTCCCGGAACGAGCATGTTGTGTGCGGAAACCCTAGAGCCGGTTGAGACTTGACGACTGTTGATCGAACGAATCGGTGTGTTATGGATAGCCCAGTGGGAAGCGCTTGGTTGTATCAGAAGACCCACTGAGAGGAGCGTTTGGTTGTAGCGGTAGACCCGAGGTACTCAATTGAAGAAGTACCTATGGAGGCTATGAGGGGGAGTGCTTGGTTGTAGCGGCAGATCCACGATGGTGGAGCACTTGGTTGTAGCGGCAGACCCATGGGGGGAAGCGCTTGGTTGTAGTAGCAGGCCCACAGTACTCGATAGGTGGAGTACTACAGCAGTACAAGGTTAGAGGTAAGTGCTTGGTTGTAGCGGCATACCCACTGTACATGATAGATAAGTATATTACAAATATCTATGGTTTCAACTTCATGATCGATCTTGTGTGGGTCATTGCAGGGGTTACTACCTTCTGATCCTTTGTGGGTCCGACGACTTAGATGAATCAGTGGCTACATCTGATCATCTCTATCGTCTTACGAAGTAGTATACCTGTGTGAGTTGAATCCTGTTTTTCTTTCCTTTGTGGATTATTTTGTGCAATCCTGTGTGGATTTACATTTTTCTTTTCTGTGTGGACTGGGTTGTACTTGGGCTCCGATGTTGGAGCCGAACGAGAATTGATGACTTAGGTATATGTATGGGCATATACCTAAGAAGTGTCGGATGTTACTTCGTGATTGTATCTCTCCTTTTTGGATTATCCTTTGTGGATTCTGGGAGACCTTCTGGGGTCTCGGGGTCCCTACTGAGTAGCTTATACTGACCCCTGCATGGGCTATGCCCGCACTACGTTGTGTTGGTTGCAGACGACGGACACCTCCGATCGTGGTTATGGCTTGCGGAGCAGGACGGTACCTGGAGGTGGGCCACTAGGTGGGACGTGCTCGGAGTGGACAGCTGGACCCTAGGAGACGTGGAGGCTATCTGTACCCACCCTTCATGTGGGACTTCCAGTGGAAGGCTCGACGCTACGGATTTAATTTTCAACTGCTGTTTTCCCTTCTAGTTATACTTTACTTTCAGTTTGGTTTTGTATACTGGCCCACTTACTTTTCCGCACTTACCTTGTATCAGTTTTTACATAGTGTTCACTTCTTCTTTCTAGCTCTGTGGTTTTTTTGGTTTACTTTACCAAGGTAATGCCTTCCCTTTTTACTGGGATTTACACCATGGTGCTAGTCGCTAGCCCCTGGCCTATGGAAGTTGGGCATGGTGCAGTCACGGCACGGGCCCTGAGGACGGGTCGTGACAAATTGGTATCAGAGAAGTTCAGTTCTACCACAGAACATGGGACTCTGGTCTTTTCTATGTGAAGCAATAGTGTTAAGAGTATTGAGTGTGGTTATCAGTCTAGGGAGTCCAGTGTTGGTGCGGCGGCCGGCGTATCCGTACACCAGGACTCTGATTTATAAATTTTGACTTAATGAACGAAAACATTGATTGCATGGGTGTTTTAAGTTTTCTATGTGATTACTTTGTGTCGGCCCACCAGGTATATTGTTCTGACCGTGGCGCACATGTTTCCTTTTCAGGATGACCCCACGACGGTATCCAACTAGGCTTCCAAGAGTTGAGCGTGACGACAGCCCACCGAGCGATGAGGCCTCAGTACAGGGCCGTTTGACAGCTGAGGCACCGGCAGTACCTTTACCCGCCGAGCCACCGATGCTTCCATTCCCAGCCGTGGATGATGCACGTCGCCTTAGTGCACTGTATGAGTTCCAAAGCCAGCGACCGTCCAGGTTCCATGGGGAGACGGACCCCTAGGCAGCCGAGGACTAGTTGGAGGTAGTGGAATGAGTTTTCTTGATAGTGAGGACACCCGCAGTCCTCATGGTGATCCTCACAGTGAGCCTACTGCACGCGGCAGCAGGCCGATGGTGTAACTGGATGCTCCAGGTGGACGATGAGGCATCTCTTCTCTGGACAGACATTGAGAGCCTCTTCCTCTCGGAGTTCATCCCAGCCACCCTCTGTGCGGTGCGCATCCAGGAGCTTTTGCAGCTACGACAGAGCAGCATGACAGTAGCCTAGTATGCGGCGAGGTCTACCAGTCTCTCGCGCTATTCAATGGACATGGTACGGGACCCATTCTTCAGGGCCCGAACCTTCGAGCAGGGGCTCAGGAGAGAGATCCGAGCTTCAGTTGTTTCTCACAACATTATGACACGGACAAGGGTGTTGGAGTGAGCCCTCTTAGTGGAGAGTTTCCTTGTTGGGAAGTCTCCAGCAGTAGGACCCACCACTAGCTGGCATGCGGCAGGGTTTTCTATAGCGGGCAGTAGACAGATGACGCAAGGGTCCAAGAGGTCTAGACCTACAGGTGGTCGACCGCATGACACAGGATCATTTGTGTGAGGCACCCAGGATGGACAACGACTTACCATGAGAGGACAGGGTTACTCCTGCGGTAGGGTTGGTCACATGGATCATGACTGTCCGACCCGCCTTACAGAGGACCAGCAGTCGAACGAAGGACCTCCCAATCAGAAGCAGAGGTTTGACCGAGGCGGACCACATGGATCAGGAGACCATGGCAGGGAGCTGGTAGGCATGGGAGAGCTCAGCTTCAGGCAGCTGAGGCCTACAATCATGGAGCTCCGGGAGTATATGGGCAGGAGCGGGACTAGCTCCAGACCTGGAGACTTTTTTTATGCTGCTTCTAGCATTTTTGATGCTTTATTGAAGATGTTTTGTGTCTTTGTACTTTGAGTTGCAGTAATAAAAGACACCTTCCTTTTGGCGTTTTCCTTCCTGTCCTATCTTTGTGTTGTTACTAAGAGAATCCGGGTTAAAAATAGTTGACTTGACCCTGAATTTGAGATACCTACGGGAGGAGACCCAGTGACCACACACTGATGCTGACAGTGTGACTCAACCCTTGGAGGAGAGAGTAACAGTTGAATCTCTTGGTAGTAACATCGAGGCCTTACGACGTCATCCTTGCTATGGGTTAGTATCATCCATAATGGGATTGACTGTATTAGGCGAAGAACGTGGTTCATCCATGGGATGAGACCGTATTTCTCTTCTCGGCAAAGAAGAAATCTCAGCAGCTCTTGTAGGACTAGAAAAGTCCAAGTCATCCAAGAGCGGATGAGGACAGCTCAGATCCGATAGAATTCATATACTGACAGGAGGCGGGGGCCATTAGACTTTTAGGTTGGTGACCACGTTTCCTTACAGGTCACACCTCGAAGTTAGTTACATGGATGTGGTCGAGGCTACAAGTTATCCCTGAGGTTCAACGGACCTTTCTAGGTCCTCGTCAGGGTAGGCGAGGTGGTTTACCGCTTGACCCAACCTTCTCAGTTTCAACAGGTGCACGATGACTTCGATCTATCTCAACTGGGGAGATACAAGCTCGACCCAACGCATATCATTGACCATGGGGAGCTAGACATTGATGATGGGGCGACATTTCGGAGGTCCCATTGGAGATTGAGGATCGACAAGAGCGGGTCCTAACTGGACGATCGATTCCTCTAGTGCACATCAGTTGGCAGCATGAGAACCTCCAGGAGAGCACTTGGGAGCAGGAGGCCCGGATATGTTCTCAGTAACCACTTTTTTTTCCTAGTTTTTGATGTATCTTTACGGGGACATAAATCCCTGAGGTGGGAGTGATGTAAAGAGCCATAAAATTCAAGGAATTTTTTTTGCTTAATTTTTTTTGGAATTTTTTACAAGAGAGTAGTTTCTGACGGCGCCTGATTCTGAGGCCTGGTGTGCCTGGAATCATTTTCCGATGTTTGGCTTGGGTATGTTCAATGAATGAATGGGCTTGTTTTTCTAAATTTTGAACCGGTGCTCAGCATCGAATTCCGAGGGCACCAATGGAATCACAGTGCTTGTATTTTCATAGAATCGCCTTTTCCGGAGATGTGTTTGCTCGGGTGTGGTTTTTAGTTTTTGGGGTTAATTATGAAATAAAATAATAGTGGTGCAACAATTTATTTTATTTCCATATAAAGCCGCTTAAATAGACTTAATATAAGTTGAGAGGATCAGGTGGAACCCAAAATATCCTACCCACTTTGTAGGATATTTGTGAGGTGGGGCCCGAATGAGCCCCACCATTTCTTTTCCTCTAAGTAAAGCACCCGCGAAAACCCATATTAAATGAAAGTCAACCGGTGCTTTTCATAAATTCTTAACACCCCTGTTAATTGGGCAGTTAAGTCGTTAACATTAATTCATCAAATTAATGGTTCATTTCTTAACATTGATTTTTCGTTTGTTGGAATAAGAATAAAATACGACCAACACAAGTGGGTGGCTTGTTGAGAGGATTTGGAGAAACTCTAAGTTCTACATCCTCCTTCGCGAGAACGCGAAGAACGTGAAGAACGTAAAGAACGCGAAGAATGCATCGTCGCTGATGAAGAACGCAAACCTTCGACGAAAGGCGACGAAGAACTCTGAACCCTCGGAGATCGATGACGTGAGGCCATGTACCGCAACCCCAACGATTCTCATTCCGCGATGTTCTACCGCGGCGTTCCTTCCCCGCGAAAACCTTCGATCAACAACCGATTGAGGTAGGGGATTGCGGTTATTTTAATTTTCCATTGTGGATTATATCCTTAAAATGGATTTAATTGGTTCAATTAAATATATGTGTTTGTAACCATCAGATATCATCGACGTGACACCATGTACCATGACGCCGACGATTCTCCTTCCGTGACGTTCTGCCGCGGCGTTCCTTCCCCGCGACAACCTTTGATCAACAACCGATTGAGGTAGGGGAATGCGGTTCTTTTAATTTTTCCTTTGTGGGTTATATCCTTAACATGTATTTAATTGGTGCAATTAAATATGTGTGTTTGTAACCCTTGGAGATCGTCGACGCGATGCCGTGTACCGCAACGACAGCGACGCCCCTTCCGCGACGCGACGATCCTCTTCTTCTGCAAGGGTCAATTCCACGACGAAGTCACATTCGACGACAACGATTGAGGTAGGGGTTTGATTAATTTAAATCATTGTGATTTATAACCGTGGCGTACGATTAAATTTTTGTTGTGAGAATTGTAAAACTGCTAACACGGTGGGTGTGGACCAACGAAAAAGTCCAAACCCACAGCCCTTTTCGTTCTTGGTTTGCGGAACGGCGGGCGACGACAGAACAAGCCGCACGGGTGATGTAAGGTCCTCACAGTGTAGGCCGGATCCCAGGAGGGCCTTTGGTGAAGACATCATGGATTTCCGACCACCAGAACTCGTCCGGTGTCCGCGGAACAGCCTGCCGGAGCGCCACGCCGGCACGGCGGCACCAACGGCGGCGCCCGGCGCGCCGCTGGGAAGAACCACCGCGGCTGAAGCCGCGACGGCGGACGCGGTCCCGCGACCGCGCGAGACCAGAGGGGGACGGGATGTGGCAGCCCAGCCGCATGCACATGCAAGGGCGACCCCACGCGGGGCCACGGTCCCCTCACTTGGGGGAAGCACGCCCCCCGCTCCGCACGGACGTAACCGGCCGAGCCGACCCGCCTCGCGACCGGGCCGCGCCCGCGCCGTCCGGTCCGGGTTGCGCCCAGGCCGGGCTGGGCCACCCCGGCCGGGCCGGGCAACACCGGCCGGGTCAGACCCTAACTCGGGTCGGGTCGACCCAGTTCAAGACGACCCATGGGGGTTGGGCCGGGTCGGTTCGGGCCGAGACCCCCCGTTTTTGGAGCTTTTCGGTCTTTTTCTCATAACATGTGCTACGAGCCTCCGATCGACGCACCGTCAACGACGATGTGATATTTGGATCGAGATGGTCGTTTTGATATATCGCACTCAAAGTTTCAGAGTACTTTGGGTTTGGCCTGGTTGGTTCGTACACAGGACCAACCGGGCCCTCGGAGCGGAAACACTTATATCTTGGGCTCCGGACGTCCGATTGACGTGCCGTCAACTTTGATGGATTACACTATGTGAGACGGATCTTTTGGCTTACTCCTCCCGAGGATTGGACGTAGGTGGAGTACTGTCGGGTTCATTTTTACTTAAAAACTATCCGGCCCCCTGGGACGAAAAAGCCATTAACTCTCAGACCAGGCGTCCGATTGACGTACCATCTGCGACGTTGAGTTCCTGTTGACGATACAGAACATTTGGATACATCAACTCCGGACTACATGTCAGTTGATGTATCATCCCTTTAGCCCGTGGAGGGGAGCCTCCCGAATGAGCTTGCTCTGTGCAGGAACCCTAGAGCTGGCTGCTTCTGCGACAACAATAAAGACAGTACGAGAATCCTCCGTGGGATCGGCATTGACCACTATGGTACTTTTTGGGATACATCAACTCCGGACTACATGTCAGTTGATGCATCGACCTCTTGTCTCATGGAGTGGACCCTCCCAGATAGAGCATGATTTGTGCGGAAACCCTAGAGCCGGTTGAGACTTGACCACTGCTGATCGAATGACTCGGTGTGTTATGAATAGCCCAGTGGGAAGCGCTTGGTTGTAGTAGCAGACCCACGGCGGAGGAGCGCTTGGTTGTAGCGGCAGACCAGTAGTACTCAACAGAAGATTTACCTCTGAAGGCTAGGAGGGGGAGCGCTTGGTTGTAGCGGCAGACCCACGACGGAGGAGCGCTTGGTTGTAGCGGCAGACCCATGGTGGGAAGCGCGTGGTTGTAGCAGTAGTCCCACAGTACTCGATAAGTGGAGTATTACAGCAGTCCAAGGTTAGAGGGAAGCGCTTGGTTATAGCGGCATACCTTCTGTACATGATAGAGTTGGGGATTCCAAATAGCTATGGTTTCAACTTCATGATCGATCCTGTGTGGGTCATTGCGGGGGTTAATACCTACCGATCCTTTGTTGGTCCGACAGCAGAGATGAATCAGTGGATACATATGATCATATCTATCATCTTACGAAGTAGTATACCTGTATGAGCTGAATCCTGTTTTGCTTTCCATTGTAGATTGTGTTGTGGTATCCTGTGTGGATTTTCGTTTTGCTTTCTTGTGTGGACTGGGTTGTACTTGTCCTCGGATGTTGGAGCCGAACAATAATTGATGACTTAGGTATATGTATGGGCATATACCTAAGCAGTGTCGGAAGTTACATCGTGATTGTATCTCTCCTTTTTTGATTATCCTTTTTGGATTTAGGGAGTCATTTAGGGGTCATGGGGTCCCTACTGAGTAGCTTGTACTCACCCCTGCATGGGCTAGGCCAGCACTACGTTGTGTTTGTTGCCGACGAAGGACAGTGCTGATCGTGGTTGAGGCTTGCGTAGCAGGACAGTACCTGGAGGTGGACCACTAGGCGGGACGTACTCGGAGTGGACAGATGGACCGTAGGATCTGTGGAGGCTATATGTACCCACCCTTTAGGTGGGACTTCCAGTGGACGACTCGATGCTGCGGCTTTACTATTCAATTGCTATTTTCCCTTCCAGTTGTATGTTACTTTCAGTTTGGGTTTTTATACTGGCCCACTTACTTTTCTGCACATACCTTGTATCAGTTTTTACTTAGTGTTCACTTTTTCTTTCTTGCTCTATGGTGTTTGTGGTTTTCTTTACAAAGGTAATTCCTTCCCTTTTTATCAGGATTTCCGCCTTGGTGTTAGTCGCTAGCTCCTGGCCTATGGAAGGCGGGATTGGGGAAGTCACGACACGGGCCCCGAGGACAGGTCATGATAGCGTCAACCACATTTTCTCTACGATCAATTCTGGATAATGACAATATTATCACCGGTAGTTACATTCTGGAATGGTTTAGGTTCTTTTGGGTTCTCCTACCCCATGAATGAATGTTTTACGTGCCTGAGTCCTCACGTCAGGATTCTCCTACCCAAGGGGAGATAGAGGAAGATTTCCTAGTCTATTATCAACATTTGAGTGATGCACTCGAAGTTCAATTTTTGATGTTGTCTTGAATGTCTAGTGAGCCCCTAAAGTCTCATGATGGAATGGATACCTATATCATTCTAGATCACCTCCATGTTCAACAGCATGAGGGAGAATGATATGAATGGTTTGAGATATCTAATGCTCTATTTTATATAATTCTTGGAGAGGGTGCCCCAACATAGACTCATTTAGTCAAGATCATTGGCTACATTGAGCGATTAGAGGTTCTAGGGCTTAAACTCCCCAATGAACTGGGTACCGATCTCATTCTTGCATCACTCCCCCATATAATCTATAATATTGTTGTAAATTTCAACATGTACAACATTCAGATGTCTATATCTGATCATCTAATCCTCATTCTCCATGCAGACAATGATATGAATTGTGAAAAGCCTTCTGTCCTTATGATGAATAAGAAGAATGTGATAGTGAAGACAATTAATCCAAAATCTTCATCATGGAATTCAATGAAAAGGAAGATCAAAAAGGGAGGTAGGATAATGGGAGGGTATTTCTTTTGCATGTGGAAATAAGGGCCACTTGAAGAAAAACTGCCCTTATCCAAGGATATAAGTGGAAGCACCATGTGAATTTGTTATCGAATGCAATCTATCTATTTCTACAAATTGGGTATTATCAATTACTTAATGATCTCACATATGCATCAAAATATAGGAACCAAGTAGATTTTGAATGATTGGGTGAGGTGAGGTGGATATGCGAGCAACCAACGTAGCCAGACTTGCTGTTGTTGCTTTCAGAGACTACCACCTCACATTACCTACTAGGATAGTATTGGTATTTTGGGGATGTTATTATCTATGCTCAGTTAACAAAAACAAAATATAATTATCCAGATTATATACTTATGGATTCATCTTCATGTTTGGAAATGAATGTTTGTATATTTATAAATATAGCATTTGTTATTGGTAGAGAAATTTTATATAAATTCCGTTATGTGAAATACTACAAAATTAATGTAATTGAAATCAATGAAATTATATATTCACATTACTGATACCACACCAAACTTTTTATTCACTAGTTTGGTAATATCATCGAGAAACGTTTGACAAAATTACATCAAGGTAGGTATATAGATTCCTTAGAACATAAACCACTTGGGGACTGTCCTGCGTGTTTACAAGGAAAAATGACCAAATACACATTTAGTGGGAAAGGTGAAAGGGATAAAAAACTTATTGAATTATTTCACATAGATTTTTGTGGCCCATTTCCAATTGTAGAAAGGGGTGTGTTCTTGTACTTCATAACTTCTCCAGTCAATTTTAGTATAGGTGGATATATTTACTTAATGAGTTATAAGTCTAATTATTTTGAAAGGTTCAAAGAATACAAGAATGATGTGGAGAACTAAATTGGTATGTAGATTAAGAAACACCTCTCTGATAGAAGAGGATGATATATTAATCAGGACTTCATAGATTTCTTATAGGAGTTTCTGATTCAATCTCAACTCACTCTTCTCTACACGCCTCAGGGGAATGGTGTCAGTGAATGGTGGAACCACACCCCATTTGACATGGTGAGATCAATGATGAGTCATGTGAGTCCACCATTATCCTTTAAGGGATATTCATTACAAACTACATTGCACATACTGAACTAAGTATCAACTAAATACATAAATGGTATTCCATAATAATCATGGAGTGGACTTAAAGCCATGTTATCAAATTTACATGTGTGGGGTGGAAAAAAATTTGTTAAGGACTCTTCATGTAACATGCTTTCACCCCAAGGAAAAAAGATTACCTTTATAGGATATCCCAAGGAATCAATGAGATATTATATATACAACCCCTCTGATAAAAGGGTTACAGTGGCAATAAACACAATATCCTATGAGAGGGAGAGCATATCCAAAAGAGATAGTGGGACCAAGATAGAATTAGCTGAATTTAAATCTTATGATACACAAGAGATGGTACAAGAACAGATTCCACAATTCCATGTGGAAGAACACTATGTTCTAGGGACACAAGAACTGCATCGGAGAACAAGACATGTGAGAGAATGATAAAGATATGTTTTTATTATCCCCAAGGATAGTTACTTGTTATTGGATGACAATGATGATCCACATACATACAATGAAGCACTTGAATGCACAGATCCAACAAAGTGGAATGAATCCATGATTTCTGAAATGGATTCAATGTACCAAAACTATGTTTGGATTTTTGTAGGTCCTCCACTTGATGTAATTGATGTTGGTAATAAATGGGAATTCAATAAGAAAATAGTCATTGAGGGACAAGTCATCACCTATAATGTATGACTGGTTGCAAAAGATTTCAGACATCGTCATGGAATTGAATATGATGAATACTTTTCTTCGGTTGCGATGATGAGATCCATCAGAATCCTTTTTTCCATTACTACTTACCATGACTATGAAATTTAGGAAGTGGATGTCAAAAAATCATTCCATAAATGTAACCTCTAGGATTATTTCTACATGAAACGACATGAAAGGTTTGTGACACCAATGGATGACAACAAGTTTTGAACATTTCATAAATCCATTTATAGATTAATGAAAGCATCAAGTTCATGGAACATTCATTTTGATGAAGCTGTAACAGAATATGGCTATATTAGGAATGAATGTGAGACTTGTGTCTACAAAAGGTTTAATATAAGTGAAGTCGTTTTCCTAATAGTATAGGTTGATGACATATGGATAATTCAAAATGATGTACGTTTTTTATAATCTGTTAACAACAGATTTGATAAATTATTCTCTATGAAAGAATTGGGTGATGAGACATATATTGCTTGGATCAAGATCCATCGTGATATAACAAAGTGAATGGTGGGACTATGTAAAAGTACAAAGATTGACATGATTATGAAGAGATTCAGTATGGAACAATCCAAGTGGGGATTGTTGCCAGTGTAACATGGCATTCATCTTTCCATGTTAATGATTCCTCAGACGCATGAGGAATGAAAAAAATGGCAGTGATCCCTTACACATCTATGATTGGGTCAACCATATATGATATTCTAGCTACAAGGATAGATGTTTCTTATGCATTAAGGATTGTAGGTAGATTTCAAGCTGATCCAGGAGACCGCCATTGGATGGAAATCATGACTATCCTTATGTATTTGAGGCATACTAAGGATATTTTCCTAGTTTATAGTGGAAATGAAGAACTATTTATTAGAGGACATGTAGATGCTAGTTTCCAGACTAATCAAGATGACATGAAGTCAAAGAATGGATACATCTTCAGTTTGAGTGGAGGTTTAGTGATCTTTAAGTTCTCAATGCAAGGTTTGTTCATAGATTATACAGTACAGTCTGAGTATATCATAGCTTATGTGGAATCTAAAGAATTAGTATGGATGTGAAGCTTCATCCAAGAGCTGGATGTAATAACTAGTAGTAAAGATCCTATCAAACACTATTGTAATAATAATACAGTTGTGGCACTTGCAATAGAGAAATGGATACATCAACTAAAAAAGTATATACATCAGAAGTATCATATCTTGAGGGATTTTTCTCAGAGAGGTGAAGTTGCAGTTAGTAGTATTTCAATGGAAGACAATGTGGTGGACCCCATTCTCGTAGGCCACGACTCAGTAGAAAAATTATCATCCTCTGAGGTATAGAGGAATAAAAGTCGCAGGTTGTTGGCTATATTCCAAGTGGGAGTTTGTTAGGGTTGGTGTCCTGGGAACCCTCTGTTTATAATTTGATTACATTAATGTACACTTATTATATATTGTTCATTATTATGCATGACTGTAATATTATAATGTCATAGAATATTTTTAAAATTAATAAGTTCATGGAAGATCCTCGCTATGATGAAAACCATGAAATTATATTACAATATTCTTAAATAATGTTCTACAGTTGGATGGAATAATATGATAGGACACATGGTATATAGACTATCATGTGTGAGTACTCATAAGAAGATATGATTCCCTCTCATGGTGGTCACAGTTGGTAATCTTCAAGATGGGAGATTATGAGAAAAGACCCGCCAATAACAATTCCACATGTATTGGTGTCATCAGACATTTCTATCTATGAGCTCATATAATTTTCCTTAGATAGGATTATTATCATTAACTCACTTAATGAATCACACAGTTATATTTGATGATGAAAATTATCATGAAGACAGTTGGCGGGAAGTAGAGTACGTTGGGTACATCACGAATGACATGTTGTTAATGGATAATTCGAGGAAGGATTTCTCCCTTCCATAATTATGGAAGTAGATATCTCGTTCCCTTTGGTTGAAATATAATTTTCGCTCACATTAAATGGACATGGTGTCACGAAGAGATTATTTATGGATTTCAAAGAAAGATAGATCAAGCATATAGTTTTATGACACATCCTTGAAATGAGTTTGATGTGCTATTGAGACAATGGGATTAAATTACACGGTAATAATTTGTATGATGTGACACATCAATGCAACATCAACTTCTTTCTCTTGGGTTCCTTGACCTGTTGCTAGGCAATAATATTAGAATTTTGGCAACCCCGCCTAATGCCAAATAGAAAGTGGCCAAGAGGGTCACACAATAAGTGTATCCATGTATCACAAGTAAAATAATGATAATTCCCGTATATGGATTAATAATTATTTAAGGAAGCCTAATTCATTTTTACGTTGGTGGAAGCATAAAATTAAAAACAATATTTACACACCGTGTACATTAATTTTACATGCTGTATTGTTTTCCTTTTAGAATGGAAATGAAAAATGAAAAAAAGAAATACACATAGTCTACATTAAATGTACTTTCCGTGTAGTTTTCAATGAAAAATGAGTACATACCGTGTATTAATTATTACACACTGTATAATTTTTCAATTCGGGATTTTGAGGAAATAATATTTTTTTATAAAATCAAATTTATTATAATCAGCATGGGAACATTCCAAGGAATTAATGATTCTACATGGTGTTTTCAATAATAGTTAATGTAATAAATAAAAGTCGCAACAAATGTATTTATTGTCCTAACTCTATAACCTCAAATGTGATTATCAATATCCTCACAACCCCCACACTTTTCCTAATAATCACTGCGCACATCAATTTTGAAGAATTCCATCAAGACAGAATGAACATCATCCTCTAAGAATGCTCTCATGACCGAGAGGTTTCCACCTCCATCAGATCAAAGAGATATAAGGTGGAAAATGCAAGCAAAGGCTTTTCCACGCAACCACCCATAGATTCCTTTGGAGACGTCCAGTGATACGTGGGGCATGTGTGGATCAATGATAGAAGAATTATACAAGTGGAATCTACGACACAATGATGATACACATCCAAATGTGATCATAAATATCAACATAGAAAGAACACAATAAAATGTACCTGATGTCAATTAAATAAATTAATTATAATAAACCAGTAATGATTCCCCTTTGTGATTCTAGGACTATTCTTCTTCATTGTCTATATTTTTAATCAATCCGTTGAGTCAGGTGTACATCATCATATTGATATCAGATTGATAATTGCAAATGAATCAAAGACAACTGGGAACATCCACCCACAACCATCTGCTACACCCGAGACCTTCAAGAATGGATTGTGGTTATTCACAAACGTAAATTATTGATGTATATTCCTATGGACAACTACATATGTAACTGTTTTATGTTGTGATTTCATGATTATCCTTACTTGGTGTATGGGCTGTAATTGCTTGAGGTATAATATCAGACATATTATACACATTAAGAGATATGCGGTGTCACCTAGAAACTACCTGTTTACATTTCTTATGTGGGTGTGGTGGTTTTGATGCATGAGGTGCATGTTGCGCTGCTTCACCTATGTATCTATTGGAAAGACATTTTAGAGAGATATGCTTAGGACGTGCGATGTAGTGGTAAATAGGAAAACCAATAGGGAATTAGTAGTGATGTACCCTTGATATTAATTATTATACAATATACTATTGTATGTCTTACTTGGTGAGAGTATTCTTGGTGAGGCTGGGAACATAGTATACATATTTAGGTGAAGTGTCAATTTCACTTTTTATTCACGGTGCTTTAGCATGCTTTCATTAAATATTCATGAGAGGCTTCGGGGTGGATACTAATGTGTATACAGTTATACTCAACATATTTATATATAAACTACATTTTCAGGTCACTTGATGTAGGTTGGAGATCGAGCTGGATTCTACTAGCATGGGGTTGTATGAGCTATTTGGGCCTTTGGTTGCTGCTATTTTTACTTTATTTTGGGTACTTTCAGTATTCCACCTTCTGATGAAGTAGTTTTTCATGACACTACATATGTATACTTGGGATTTCACTTATATTGTTGTCTTATATGGATATGGTTTGTGTGGGTCTTATATCTCTCTTTCAAATGTGTTCTTTTATAGGTTAATGCCGCAAATATGTGTGTTTACTATACACTTAGTGCTAGTTTTCAACTCATGGCCTACATTAGGTGGGACAAAGGGTCATTATCTCCCTTATCACATTTCCTTCCTTGTGGAGGGTACACATTGTGGGGAGGGGGTCCTGACAGTAACTATAGAATATAACTATTAATATTTAAAATAAAGAAGAATGTTTTTTTTCTAAATGTATTTCTTGTAATTCATGTTATTTCCATTATCATATAGAATATATGAATAGGGTATTCACATAGTGTGAATGTCACAAAAAAGTGATACTATATAATATATGGGTGATAATTGTTAATTTTAAATACTATCCTTGATTCTAATATTTTGTATTATTTTAGTTTGGAAGCGTTATATGTTTATGTATTTATAGAATTTATAAGTTAATCATCATATGTTGTCTGTATGACTAATGTATTACCTAATGACATGAGTATATATACTTTTTGAATTACATTTTTTAATGATTTTATATATCATACTAAAAAATGAACGATGGAATAAAAAATCACTCAACATCATGATCTATTTTTTCTTTTAGAATGAAAAAATCACCTTCATTTCTTAGAGTATGATATGTTATGGATGTCCATAATGGGACAACCAAAGGGTGAGATTTCCCATATGAAAAATAATAAAAACTGTTATAATATAGGTTTATGTTCCTAGATTGTATAATAATTCATGACATATAATAAATTGATATTGAAAAAAAATTATCCTAATCCATCATTACTATTGGACCAACAACATTATAAATTATCACTGATTTGTGGTTTTGACGATAAAATCATTCAATTTACCATTATCATGCTAGGTATCAATTATATTTTTTAATATATCAAAATATTTAAAGTGTTCTTCAACTTCATATATTCCCATTCCACATATTTAATCCTCTTTGGAATCATATTTATACATTACTTTGCGTATCCACCATGATTCCATCATTACCTTTTTAAATGATTTATTATTATTAACTTTTTTCTATATGGGATTATAAGAATTAACAACAATGTATCAAATATTTATAACATAGAATAAGTCCCACTAAAAAATTAATTTCATGTGGTGTATAATGAAACACACTGAGATTTTCTGAATTATTATTATTATTTTGATTAGTTTAATATTTATATATTTTTCATTTTCTGCATTAATGAAAAAAATATGAGTTCCCTAAAGTTTTCTTGCAATATATGAAACATAAAGTAATTTTTTTTCACAACATTAATCAATTGGATTATATTTCAGCACATGAAACACTATTGTTTGTTTTTATTACACAAAACATGGAGTCCCATTGATTGATTTTGGAAAATGAAATGTCAGGTTTTACATGACTACATGATACTACTAATTTTATTAGTAAAATATAATTATAGAAACCAAAAAACCATTATAATTAATATAATGAATATTTTTAACTACATTTTTGAAATATGATTTACACCAATGTATTAAATGATTTCATTGGTTATAAATTATTATATGTGAATTACATAACTATTAGAATGTAATAAAGTTATTTTTCTAGGAAAAATATTTTTCTATGTACAAACACATATTTATCTAAATAAAATTAAAAACCAATTACAGTTTAATGTTTTCAAATAAATATTTTAATATAAATTCATTCAATATTTATAATATTCATCCTATAAATATTATATCTATAATATAAGGAAAAATCCAATTTTATGAATAATAATATGTACTTTTCAAAAAAAAAGTAATTTAAAAACTATTCAATGGAGAAGAAATATTAAATATAATATTTTGAAAAATATTTTTTTTTAATTAAAAAATAAAATTAGTTTTATCTTTTTTAAAATCAATATATACTTTATTATAATGTTTTTATGAGAATATAATATTTTTATGTCAAGTAAAAAACATTTAGTTTTTAATCAAAAATTATATTTCATCCAATTAATATATATATTTAAATATTTTCAATTATTTAAAAATGTTTAATTTATATAAAATATTCATAAACAGGTTAAATTTATGTCATTTGAAAAAAAATCATAATGAAATTGGATATAAAATCATTCCAAATATTTAATCATTTCTGCATATAAACATTTTCTCACAAATGTATCTGTCGGATAAATATTATATTAATTTTATCCAATTAATTTATTTTATATTATAAAAATATAAACCATAATAATAATTAACATAATTTATAGTGTCAAATATGGTCTACATTGTTTTGGAAATTAAATAACTATGAATGTGAATACAATTAATTACAACAATTAAGAATAAATTAGCATAACAATTGACAAGTCGTGAATCATGAAGACCAAAATTACATAGCTACTTTTAAGAATCTGTCTATATGTCCATAATACTACTATATCATAAATTTATAGTTTTTCTTAAAAAATTAAACTTTTAATGGTAACAATGTTGGCGGAATTCCACTGCAAAAAATTTACCAGATTTTCATTCCTCCTCCACTATCAAAATCCAATCAACACTCTCACAAATTTAAATCACCAAATAGATATTTATATCCAAAAATATAATCAATAATTCTATTAATATTATCCAAATTGTTGTATAATCATCCCATAAGTATTTTATCTATCCAAGGCGGTGATTTTCTACAAACCCAACAGACATACCAAAAGGATAAGTACCATCCTTTTTCAATCACATATGATTTATTAAAATTATCCACCCATAAAATATAAATATTATATGATTTTATAATATCATAATTATTATAAATATATTATGATGTTATAATTATAATGGTTCATCCTTCAAATACACAGACTTCCATCTAATGGGTAATAAACAATCCATAATCTTGTACGGAGAACTACAGCCTCACATAACTATGTTGTTTGTTTATTCATTACAACATATAATGGTAGATAAATATGATGAAATTTTATTATGTAATTTATGTGATATTAATGATATATTTAATATTATTTAATTATTACTAATCCCATATAATGATTCTTTCTATTGTTTTTATAAATTATTTCTTAGATTGTGGGAATATGAGCTACTACATCCTTAAAGCGATGTGGTACCTTCACATTCTATAGGAAATGTATTATTGATTTATTTATCTAATATAAAATATATTATATATTAATTATGATGTAATAATATTTATATATTTATAAATATATACTTATATATACTTATATGTAACATACATTTCATTTTATAGTACAAGAAAATGAAAATATAAATCATGCGTTCATACAACCAACTGTCTCCATGAATGATGTATTCCATTCCATATATCTATCACATATAGATCATTTTAAAAATTTATATAATGAATGTATATTATGTATACCTTTTTTATTACATTAAATAAACAACTAAATAATGACATATGTAGTGGTATCATGAATAAAGTGGCAATGCACATATGAAAAATAATGTGGTTTCAACCTAAATTGTTTCTTTGACATGGAGTAGTGAATAAATGGGTAATATAAATTCAAAATTTAATCATATATTATATAATATATAAAACATGGAAATATTTTTTATATTGAATAAAATTATATATATTATACATAGGGTTTTAATGTGTATAATTAACATTAATATATAAGGTAAGGGTTTTCCCAACTCACTATTTATATTGTTGAGATACATACCATGTCAACCAAATGCTTAGTTTGTGTGGATTTTATAATTCCAATGACATTATACTATTATAAATATAATTATAATTATTTGTATATACAATTCCATTTTCGGATCTTTTTGTCTTGGGTATAGTGGTTAAATTATTGCATATTAGTAAATTAGATTAGTCTCATTTTTCATTCATTGAGATAATATACGTGCTACACACCTATATTTTCATGTGTGGTGTGTAAACATCCCTTTTACTTGTTATATAATTAATATACCATATTTTAAAATATTTTATGATTACATTAATGTTGTTATTACATGGGGATATTGATTCAATGTTACCAAAGTGGTACTAGTTTATTTATTAAATATTATCAAATTTCAGGTTTATTTAATATTATTCATCCAATGGTGAAATATTATGATATATCTCCAATAAAAAATATTTAATTTTATTATCTTATGGTTATCTAAGTTTCCTAAATATATTAGTAAAATTATTCAACTATTTCTTACCTCACAAAAAAATGAAAACTTTTGTATACAAATATGAAAATTTTTATTTCTATTAGAATTATGTGCACTGAAAAACCACATTTTAATAAAAATAATAATTTTTTTAATATTATATTATTATGATTAAATGATATTTTTACTCATTTATTAAAATTTAGTAAAATAGTTTTAAATTTACTCTTCTTATAATTTTCCAATCAAGGAACATTAATAAAAATATTTTTTGCAAATTGAACTATGGGAATGAATGGTGTTACCTTCACTCATGAACATAATTTCCTTGAAGTATAAATTTAATATTTACATTGTAATTATTTTATAAAATTTCTTCCTAATAGTATCTATGGTTTTTTTAATTTATGAGGGATTACAGGAAAAAAAATTTCAAATTGTTTTTGACCCATTTTTTTAATATTGTTAATGTATTTGCAAAGAAAATGTTTTTCAGAATGTTATCATTATTTTGTTATTAATTTTAAATTAATTTTCATTGATAAATAATGTCAAAATATTTTCATTCTTATTTTATATATTTTATATTCTATTTAAAATAAATAAATTTTTTAATTTTTAAAAACACATTTTCTATAGAAGAAAATAGATTTTCCTCAGGAAATATATTAAATTAATTTTTAAATAATTATTGAAAGGAAAAAAGAATATGAATTTTTTTAAAAAAATTATTTTCAATGGAAGGATATTTTCCTTCAAGTAATGTTTTTTTTAAACTTTTATAATCAGTATCTATGTATGATGACATAATTTCTCATAGTTTAAGTTCTTATTGGGATATGATCCAAGAATTCCATTCATATTCAGTAGTATATGGTTAATTTTTTTATGCAATGTTGGTTATGAAATTTTTTTTATTACATGGGTTATATTCATCAGAAAACATATAACATCTCATGTGTTATATATTGATGAAATGATTTTGAATATTTTATATTTTCTATGGAATATGATATGAATAATCATTTATGACAACCATTTAATTTTATGTGTTATAATATGAATTTTTATGAGATTGTGGAACAAATATTTATGATCTCTTTATGAGACTGGTGGAACCTATATCTCTGTACAATTTTTTGATAATATAGTTTTATCTCATTAGATAATTATGGGATTCATGATGACGTTCTTGATCCACTATAGACTATGGGAAAACAAGATCCTCTATAGATGAAGTGTAGACTTGACCCACTCTGGGTAGATGGGGAATCTCAATCATCTATGGGTGTATGGGGAATTCAAATAAATAACTTGAATTTGGATATAACTGGGCATGGTTTTCTATCATGTCTAGTTGGTGTAGTATACATGATGTTCCCAGTTATTATTTGGAAATGTTCAATTACTTATAGGTAATGATGATACATGTTTATGAGTCTGAAAAAAAATCAATGTCTTATTCCATTGATATTGACATATTGTTAATCTAAGTGTTTATCATATAATTTCATTTCCTAATAAATTCTAATATTTTTTAATGTTTCCTGATTATGAACCTTTTAATTAGGGTGTGATATAAAAATGATATAATCAAGATCTCATACCCTTATGTTCATGTTAAGATTACAAATTTATTTACTTATCCTTAATATGAATTTGAAATAACTTTTTTCTTATGTTTCAATTCCCTAGGTTAACAATGATGTTCTTATGTTGTTGTACTAATGGGGAAGATCAGTTTTTGGGAACATTGATGAATTTTCACGTTGATAAAATATTTTGTTCCTTGCTTCCAATGTCAAAAAATCATTACGGTCAACTGATATGTATATTAATGATGTTATGAATATTCATCTAAAATTATGTAATGTTTAGGTAAGATATGTTTGGGTCTCAATGAAAATAAAATTTTGAACGCATTGAATGAAATTCATCATTATATGATTTCTTAAACCTTGTTTGTTTTGAATACAATGGACTAACATATTTTTTTATATGTTTTTTTAAATGAATCATTAATATTAGATTAACCATTGGGAGGTATAGTGAAATAATTATATATAATTTTATTAGATGTGGATGTTATTTGGGAGTAATGGTTATCCCTTCATAATTTTTAAATGATGTCACTATATATTACAATATGAAATTTGGTTAGAGTATCATCTAGAACTTTTATTTCTATTAATAGAAATTCTGATTTACATTTCAAATGGGATAGATAATGATGTAATATATTATTTGGTCATTTCAGTCAACCTTAACATGATTGGGTTGATATATTATTATAATTCAAAATAAAAACGTAATAATATTTAAATGATTTATTTTTCTATTCGAATCAATATGGTGGATTTCTTAAAAAATGTATTGATATTTAATATATACTCCAAATTACCTTTTTTTAATTTGAAAATTTATATTTTAAAAGTGCTTGATATTGTGGCATGGTAATTGGAAAAGAATTTATATTCATAATGAAAGGTTGAAATGAGAATAGGATAATATGATCTTTAATGACCTATTTTACAATAAAATGATTCATATATCTATGGTAATTATGTTCAGTGGCATTTATAAATTCAATATAAACATATTATAGTGTTTTATTCAAAATCAAAAACATGTAACATTTAATAATTAAATAACCTATATAACCCTTCATGGATTTATCATTGCAATCAGGAAAATGAGTAAACATATTCTCACATGATGTGATTTATTCACAACTTGACATCTAAAATGATGATGAATAGATCAGTGATGGATTGAAATATTCAATATGATCCTACATCTATGAGGGAAATCACAAACTAGATGGTAAGTGGGTTTTCAAGATAATGGAAATTTGATTGTCAGGAAAATCTCCTTGAGGTTAATAACGGTCATATAAGTATAAGACACATGTAAATTTCCCTATTAGACATAGGGATTTATTACTGTACTATTTTATGTGTACTTATATTGAAATTGTGTGGAATAAATTTACATGAAATCCTAGAATGTAATAATTGTTTCATAATAATGGACACCATAAGAAATTTTTAAGGTGATCACAAATTGAATTTATTATTATTTGTTTTAATAGATATACTACATCTCAATTCTAATCTTGTTGCCTCAAATAGTAATGTTTACATGATAAGTTTCATCCTATAAGGAAATAAAACATGAGAACTTATGTATCTGAATAGTCATTACAACATGTGAGATTATAGTAAGACTTGATAATGGTATACTATTTTACTACATATAAAATTACATAATATATGGATGTTTGGGATCCTATAGTGATATATACATTTTTACACAACTTCAATGATATATTATTCAAATTGGACTATGGTTAGCAGCTTGAGAAATTGAATAATTAGGCTTCTACTTATAAATGATTTCTTTTTTCATGAAGGTCCAAATACCTCTAGGAATTTAATATAATCATGGATTTTACATTCCATCCTATAAAATTGTGATCATAAATGTTATCTTCTCCACGAAATTCATTACCCTTGATATGTTTGTTTTTATATGAAATATTAATTGACATATATGATTCATATAATTATTAGAAATTTTTTATTGGATTAATGGTGTTTTTATCTATATGTTATGTTAATATTCATATATTTATGGTTGAATGTATTTGGAATAGTATTTAGTCTAGAATTATTATAGTAAATGTTGATATTCAATCATTTTATATAATTGAATTGATGACTATTCAAATTGAAGAGATTGGTCTCAATTGATTTCATGTTATTGATAATATTTATCATGATATTTTACGATATAATATGTATGGACCAGAAATACTATCTTCATTTTGGTTTTTATTATTTTTTACCTAATATGTTCCCTAAATTTAATTATTCGTATAGGATCACAAAATTATATTTATGGATGTTTCCTCTAGAATTTGGGATGATCACATTGATTTAAGATTCAAACATTCCATGTAGTTTATAACATGATTATTCGTATAACCGGAAACATCCAAAGATTCCATATCCATTTCAACCAACTTTCCAAAGGTAGGCTCTCAATAGTTGTGAACTGATGAGGCTTAGGAATTTTCATTGGTCGAGAGTATGGGAGGTCGGAATCATTACACCTTTTTGAGGGGAATTATTGTCTACTCTGGGACTCTCTTTATAGATTTAAGTTTTGTTCATGAATCCCTATTACATTACCATGTATAAAATGAGCTTTCCTTTATATTTCACAATCAATGATTTATATGTAGGAAATTTAGAGAATCATTTATATATATTTTAGGTTCTTCATTGATAGAGAATCATCGGTATTTTTTAGAGATTCTTATTCTGTGGTATCCTTTAATACATAAAAGTCTCTTCGTCATTATGACAACCAAACTTGTTTTAAAGCCACTCAATGAGGCACTTGATGTTTATTGTCATTCAGAAGGACATTGATTATTTCAGAGTTGGTATCGTACCCACAGATGCACTACCTACATATCCTTTGTTTTGGAAAAAGGAATCAGAACCCATGTTGTTCGAGTAAGGGAGTATGATGTTTATGCGTGATTGATGTCTCAAAGAAAAATTTCATGATTACTTTTACACTCTAATCTCACGTGAGTCGTGCTCGATTTGAGAAACAAGAGGTATTGGTGAAACTAAACAATTGTGCCATGCAATGATGTGGGGCTTATGTTTGTATGACTTCCCAAATAGATGAGGTTTATGATTTACTTCAGGTAAGAAATCCATGAACATGGTCCATAAAAGAATATGTGCTTCATGGAGATTTAGATACTCTATTCTTGGGGCTTACTCTTAAGTAAGATTCCCATGTTAGTAGGGGACTTATGATTGGGTTTTACTCCTGATAAGGAAGCCCATATCAAATGTAATTATTGTTGGTCAAGAGAAATTAAGACTGGGGCTTACTCCTTAGAAGGAGTCCCAGGTTAAAAGGGATTTAAAAACTGGGGCTTAACTCCTAAAGAGGAGGCCCAGGTAAATTGTAATTTTAGAATTAAGGGTCTTTGGGCTTACTCATGAAACGTATGCCCATATTTGAGACTGGGTATTACTCATGAAACAGAAGCCCAGGTTAAGAGAATTAATATTGGGGATTAATCCTGAGGAGGATGCCCATATTTGCGAACTTGGGGCTTACCCCTAAGGAGGATGCCCATATTAAGGAAAAGTTGGATTGGGGCTTACTCCTGAAAAGGAGGCCCCGGTTAATGAGGACATAGGGATTAATCCCAAGGAAGATGCCCATATTAATTAGAATTTGAACTGGGGATTACTCCTGAAATGGAGGCCCAGATTAAGGATACTCTCATCTTAAAGGATGAGGTTGAATGAATGAACTCTTTAACTTTAGTGACATATAGATGTGGAAGTAACTAGGTTTTGAGAGATAATCCATAGAATTCCTTTCAGATAAGAATGTCAATCAAGAAAATATTCCATAAATGGCTTTGAAGAATGTATTGAAGAATTAATCTTGAATATGAAAGGTGGAATTTAATAAGAGGGGTTAATTGGATAGGAAGGGAACCCAAAAATAGAAAGGGCATGCAAGTCCTGGCAGGCGCGCAAGTACTGCGTGGGCACGCAAGTACTGGGTGCACAGGTATACCTATGCGGCAGATGGGTACTTGTGCGACTAATAACCAGTAGTGTAATACTTCGGTGATCCTTGCTCAAATCATTTAGAATTATCCCGAGGTACTTCCAGAAGAGTGTAATGCAAATTTAAATGTGTAGGTAAGGAGGAGCCCAAGTGTGTCCATTTCCCTTGAGGGTAAAACACTTATGCACGCACGTGTTAGTGAATTATAACACAAAGATCTTATTCCTCTTTTTTAGAACTTCCATTATAGGTAAATAATTTCCTTAGAAGTGTTCGAAAGACTTAGAGAAGAAACTTGGGCGTTCATAGCTCTGTTTCAGAATTCTGGAAAAATTCTGCCCCCAAATCGGGGGCCCACCGGAGGTATTTATATGCTAGAGAAGACCCTGAGCAGTTTTGAAAGAGGGTTCGCAAGTCACTTGCATGACCATTAGGTGGCGCCCAAGTGTAAATGCGCGACAATAAGGGAACATGTGTGATCCAAGATCCTTTGACTCCTTTTTTATTCTGTTATCGATTATTGATGTTTTCTTCAAAGGATGAATCAATTTGTTCTAAGTCATTTCCCTTTCCATTACATTAAACAACGTGACAAAAAGGAGAATCAAGAAATTTACCCCCTTAGAGTTGGATAAAAAAGAATAAGGATGTGACTCTGAGAAAAAGAATAAAACCTAAGGGAAAGAGGTGCGCAAGTGTTCACCGCGAAACTTTCATCACGCAGGTGCGAGTCACGCAGGGCTGGAGCACGCTGGCTGTAGGCGCATAGGTGGTAGGCATGGCCTATATATATGCGCTCATTTGTCATGCATTGCACAGAACATCGGACTTTTGAGTTCTCGCCGCGCAGGTCATCTCTGCCACGGAAGTTGTTCTCTTTTCCAATTTTCCTTTGTTATCGTGCTGCAGTCAAGGTATCTGGACCTGCATGGTGATACTTGCACTCCAAATACTTGCGCGGCACATTATACTTGCGCGACACAACCACCCTTGCGCTCCATGTTTTTTACTTGCATTCCTTAATCCCTTTGTCATTTTTTCCGAATCCTTTCACAAATTATATGAAAAATCTTCTTTTTTAAGAATTAATTATTCAAATTTTTTACAGATTCAATAGCTCCAAGAATAATTGGAACAGCTGATGAATTGGAAAGAAAACGTCTTGATGATATGATGGATATCAATGGACATGATTATTATACCATATGTGATAGCACTATTCTAGGTTTGGATAATATTTGAAGAAATATCACTTTTATTTCCCACAAAGAACTTATCTGCCTTTGTACGGTTATGGTCAGCTAAAAGAAGTCACTATTCTAGAAGGAAAGAACTATCTGCCATTTTTGTGGTTTCAGAATTACACCAACTTTGCTTCAGCAAATATCTCACGTGGAAGAGGATTTATATATGCTGGAACAGTGGAGAAGGCCCACATGATGGATCACAGCCCTTGTATGCCAGATCTGAAACCTCATAAGCCTGAGCTGCAACCACATTGTCATCTTTCAATCTTCCAAAATGCTCAGATGGATCAATCCAAATGATGGAAGAAAAGTTGGGACGTCTCTCCTGGGGGAGTTGTGAAGCCAACTTGGATGTGGGCATATTGGGTGCGACAAAACTGTGCAGAGTTTGTCGAGGATCTGAAAGGAGTGGCGATATACGAAGCTTTCTGGGTTTGGAAAACATTTGTTTACAGACATGATAACTTCATGCCAGAGATACATAGACATTGGAGCCTAGAAACCAATTCATTCCATCTGACTCATGGAGAAGTAGGCATCAGTCTGTGGGATGTCCACAGGATATTCGGGGCTCCAATTTTGGGGAACATGTATGATGAATTTGTTCCTCCCAAGGTGACATGGAATGATTCAGAGAAGACTCCTGCTTTGTCTTGGGAATTATTTAAAATCCTCCACTGGCTGAAGAGTTCAGAGACCTCCTTAACTCATTCTAGAAAGGATATTCATCCGGAGGAGTGGATGAATATATTTCATATTAAGAAGAAAGAGAATGAGCCGAAGGAGTAGGAGCCGAAGGAGAAAGGATCAAAGAAAACTAAATCCAAGGATAAGAGGCCCACCCATCCTACCACCTGCCCAAAACCTGAGAAGAGGGGTGCTCTATGCACATTCTGGCCAATTGGAGAAGAAGGAGAGTTTTAGAAATGGGGATATGAGGTGAATCAAAGGATTTAGAAGGTGACTCGTCTGGCGGAATTCTTAGCATTGTGGCTCAACGTTTATCACTTTCCAGTTAGGGATTCGAAGGGAGGTGTTAGGCCAGGGACCTTATTTATTGCGGAAACATTGGCTGAGGAAAAATGGTTTGGTTGGATACCCATATTTAAGAAAATATTCACAGGAGTTTACTTCATGTATTCATGGATAAATATCCTTTAAGAATAGTGGGACCATTCAAAAGTTTTATGGGGATTGATCGCCACTCACTTCAGAACTTATAATGTAAATAATGGATTACAAATTCCTGGACGTTCTTTCAGGCCATCAGTGAAAGCATTCTCTGGAGTTTCACCATTCGATATTAATTCCTATAAAATGAATGTGATGCTGGGCATGTTTAAGGAATTCAACTTGTTTCCCTATGGAAATCTGCCAACCAGGCGGTTTGTTGATGTTGGAACAACCCAAGTGGATTTGAGGGCATACATGCTAGCTTGCAGAGATGTTGTGATAGTTTCTAGGATTGACGGATAAATTATATGTGATGCCTATGCTCCATATAGATTTTCACGTCAATTTACCTGTCTGCAACAGATTGTTGTATCTCCCCCAGTACATATCAGGTTAGAGAAGCATCTTATGGTTGCTCGACAACTATGGTTGCTGACGTCTAGGGAGAAGACTGGGGTGGTATTTGATCTACCAGTTGAAAAATTGGCACATAACATTACTACATGGTATGCCAAGAACTGGATAGCATCATACCCTAAAGGGGTGCTGAGTCATCTGGTTTATCAGGTTGGGAAATGGAAGAGGACTGTATAGAAAGAAATTGTTCCTAATGGAGGTGATGCTTCCCCAACTGAAGCTGATTCGGCAGATTCCTCCTATAGGACTGATTCACCGGATTCCCATGATGGGGATGATGAGGTACAACATGTGGAAAACCTCCCTCTTGCCTGATATAATCCTATGGTTAGACTCAAAAGACCAACTCCATCAACTCCTACTGAGTTACTTCATTGTGGTAATTTAATCACCATCACTTTATAAAGCAATAAGTCTTATTTTCTAATTCTCTATCAATAGGTTCATGAGTTGGGATGAAATTTAATTCGAAGATTGTAGGACCTTCTTCACAGCCTTCTAGTACACGCAATGAATATCTACGACCAGAGGCTGTCCAGACAAGGAAAGTCTATATTATGGTACTTAAACTATCTAGATGGAGCTATGTAAAGGGATATATCCTCCTAAAATATGGACTCTTCGAGATCCTTCAAATATTCATATTAAGGATAACACTGATGAAGTAAGAGACTATGTCAAAGAGTTGAGGACATATCTTTAAGCCAATGATGATTATATCCCTATAACCAAGAGGGTGAAGGAAATGATGGATCACGAAACCACTGATGAGGAGTGGCATGAGTACGTGGCTCCTGAAGATGTAAGTTTTCATTCCTTGTTTACATTGATAATATATTTCAGTCAAATAATTGTTACTAAAGGACATTACTTTCTTTATCCTACAATTTGAATGGAAAGGAACTACTGAAGTTCATTCACCACAGTATAACCCTGGTGGTACTACCCTTAGGGCTGCTACTGAATCTCCTCGTGAGTCGGGTGAGATATCATCGGGCCAGCAGGCCATGAATGAAGAGTTGGACATGGACCTCCATTCTCCAATTCAAGTGCCAATAAGGGAGAATATTGATACTCCCAAAAAACCAAAGAAGAAAAGGTATGAAAGGAAGAAGTCAACAGCTAAATGTTTCATTAGTAGTAGAAATTCGTTCGGATAATCATGAATCTATACCCATGAAATGTTTTCTCATATATCTGGGGATTGCAGGGGATTATTCAATTTCCACTTTGAGGGAGATAATTGATCCACCTATGAGGACCACATAGGGTGCTGTGGAACAATCGCAAATTCAGGCTGACGTGGCTGCTCCAGTAAAAGAACCAGCTATTGTTCCTAGTATCCCTCTTTATGCTATTCCCTGAAGAGAAGAACCTGCATCTGGTAAGTTAACAATGCTTCATATAATGTTGAATGAAACATCTACTGAATTCCATTCTGTGATACTTCAGGTTCAACCCATGAATTAGATATTTTCATGGCTATTTCAACTAATGCCGTGATTTTATCCAAAGATGTTGTCCAGGGCCAGGGACTGTAGGATGAAGGTCGCCAAGAAGACACATCAAATTCTCCCACTGGTGAGACTTACCTTGATTATGATATTAAATTAGATGAAATGATGTAACTTGGTGCATCTTTTGAAGATTTTATAAATCATGTTAAATTACCATGTAATTTAGAAGATTATGGACATGAGTGTTATCCTTCATACTATTAAGAATAACTTCTATTACATGTATAATGATTATTTGTTGAAATGTGAAGTTTTGTCTGAGAAACTAGTTGAACTTCCCATGACTGAAAGGGGTAGAGAAAACCCTACCATTGTAGAGACATTAGCACAAGTGGAGCTGAACCCAGTAGTACTTCGTCAAACTCATCCTGAAAATCCCATCGAATCTAGAACAGATGGGGTGGATCCTTCTCAGGATGTTGATGTACGGTTGGATAAGGAATAACAATATTTGTGATTGAACTTAATTTGAAAGACAACATATTCATTTGTTATCCTTTGAAACTAACCAAAGCATTCAATTAATTATGCAGGTCCATCAATTTCAATGGCTAGATCTGGAGATGAGGACTTAGCCTCCACCGCAACGAGAATTGAAAGTGAAGAAGCTCATGTTATGGGGGAGGGAGCAGAATAAGGCACTTCCCTAAGTGAATTAATCCCAGATTATACTCCCACCCTGAGATGATGATGTTGAATCAGACCCAGTGGTACTTAAGGAGCTTGCATTTCATGACGCAAGGCATGGAACAACATATGGAAAATCATTTCTTAGGTGCCTTTAGAAGAGAAATCATTGTTCGTCATGCTAGGAATTGGCGGTTTTGGATATGAAAAGATCCATTCGTGGTGAAACATGACATTTTCTAGAGGGAGAAGGATCAAAAGTGTGGTGATGATCTGAACAGGGTGGAACTGTTGGCCAATATTGGTGAATTTGAGTCTATGCTATCCCGAGATGAGGCTAACTATGCTGCCAAGATGAAGGATCAGAAACATTAGATCAAAGATAAAGTCGTCCAGCAGATGCCCCTTCATCAACGGTTAGATGCTTTTTATGGGGAACTTGACCAACTCAATAATTCGCTAGAGGGATCTCAAACGAATGGTAATAAATCCATTTTGGATTCCAAGAAATCACTCCATCAGGCTGAAAAGAGTGATGTTGGTCAGGTACATGAGCTTCAAGTAGCTGCGGATGATGCTCGGGATGTTGGTCATGAACTGAAGACTTATGTTGACAGCCTCTTGTAATTTCTTAGAAACGAGAAGAGACTCCAATCTGTTGATGTCCTTCTAATTCTTGTGCAAAAAATGGAAATAATGATTTCATATTCAATCACCTGTGCACATATTTTACTGCTACCTGCTTTAAATTTTACCTAAGCCAATTGGCCTAGTAATCATAATTTTAGTTTTACTAGGATTACTATAAATAACCCAACAAACTTTGAATTTTTTAATTTCTCAATATTACATAAATCATACAAAATGTATGTTTAGTGACCTGGAACATGAATTCTATTCAAGGATCCCTTGTCTTTTTTGGGTATTTTAATGTCATGCACGTCGGACATAAAGAGGCTAATGTTGAAGGTCGAAATAGCTTTGAACGAAATGGATTAAAACTTACTCAATTCCTTGACAACTTATCTGAAAATATTTTAACACACTCAAGTATGAAGGAAAAATTGTAAATTATGACTTATGAAATTTTGAATCTGAGGAATGATACAAAAAATGGATAAAAGGAATTATAAGAAATAATTTCCCAGAATGAAGTTACCAATATTTAACAAACCCATTAGGGGGTTGAATTATGCAGGGCCACCTAAGGACATTGACTGCATAGTCAAATAATAGAATCTTTTGGATGACAGGTCCATTGTGTAGACTGTTTATGCAAGGCCTCCTAAGGGCATGTGCTTCATAGTCATGCAAATGAACTCTCATAAATTTACTTTTCTACTACTAAAAAGCCAGTAGAAGTTTATGAGGATTCAAATTTTCAAAAGCATAGAGTTTTCTGAATATATAGAGGTACATGAATATGGAGAATTTATTTCCAAACAGGATTGTCTAGGAATTGGAGGACTGTTACTCCTATGAAGGTCTGACCCAAATGTAGGAAGGGAAAATATAAACAATAGAATTGGATAATTTCAGATCATGAAAAATATTATGGGACAGATATGTTACGGATAGCCATTTTTTTCCGGATCCCTACATATTTTCATTAAGACAACCAAGGAAAAAATATATTTTCCCCCCAACAATGATGTTACCACTATTTGAAAAACCCGTTAGGGGGTTTAATTATGAAGGGCCGCCAAAGGGCATTGGATGCATAGTAAAAAAATAGTATCTTTTGGGTGACACATCTGTTATGTAGACTATTTATGCAAGGCCGCCTAAGGGCACGTGTTGCATGGTCAGGAAAAATAACTCTCATAAATTGGTCTTTTGTCACCCAAAGTCAAGAAAATGGTTATAAAGATCTGTAATTATTCAAGAATAGGATTATGACACATAAATATGGGTATTTTCCAATCTATGAAGAGATACACAGATCAATTCTAACCATAATCATGTTGTGGCTGGATCTTGAATTGGAATGTTGGACTTCACTGTGCATCCCATAAGGATGGGATTCAAGAAATACGTAGTTCTTAAACTACAATTTATCCTCGCGTGGGATGAAAATATATGAGATCTTAGTTTATTGTCATAGATCTTGGACCATTTACAAGAAATACATAATGTGTGTTTTCATGGAGACTTTTTATCCAAGGGACTAAAAGAGTAATTTGGGTTTAGGCCCAAAAGACTTGGGGATTGATGTGAGGTACAATCGAACATTCCTACATATCCCATAAGGATGGGAATCAAGCCCACGTAGTTCTAGAAATACCATCTGTAAAAATTTGGTCTGTACATAAGAAGGGTGAATGGGGACATTAGTGCAATGATGGTTTAACCCAAGATAAAAGGTTCGAGTATTTCCATATGTACGTAGTCTTTGGAATGAAAGATTATTGAAAATCAATGTAAATAATGATTCCCTCTTTGGTGAGGGTATCAATGAATATTATAGTTTATTGCCGTACCAGACAAAAAGTTTTGTACAGTTTAACATCATATATCAAGTATGAATGTGAACCAATTTAAAGATATTGATTCTAGGGGCAGTTTCACAAATCAACAACATATGAGATGGAGGTGAACCGATGTGATGTGATTGGTTTTGGGCTTCAACCATGAAAGGATGACTATGTACCTAGCCTGGAAGGCAAGGATCAAAGTTAGCGTAATTCAATTAAAGAATAAATTAGTGATTAAGTTGTTCTTGGGGAAAAAGACCCTGAAAAAAAGATGTTGGGACTCACGGTTGTTAGAGTCCCATAGAGGGTGTTATGGATGAAATTTGTTCTAAGATCACATGTGTCAGACTCGGTGAGAGAAACAAGAGGAAAAAAAATCTTAACGATGCATAGATTAATTTCATGTAGGACGTATGAAGGGACTAGGCAGTTTAAAGTCTTGCAGTTTGGACTATTGGTGTTGCACAATTTAATGACATGTAGCAGGGACAAAGTACAGTTTAAAGTAATGTAGGGATTATTAATGGACTTTTGTATAGTTAAGCATCATTTAGCCTGGACTATGGGAACAATACAGTTTAACGACATGTTGGACGAAAGAGAACTGTGAAGTTTAATGTCATGCAGTAAGGACAAAATAGAACACATTTTAACGTCATGTTGGATGTATTAAGGATTTTTTCATAGTTTAACATCATGTTGGAAAAAAGGTATGATAAAATTTAGCATCATGTTGGACGAATGTTTGAAAAGGTTAAGGTCATATGCTTGGACCGTTGGTTATGCAGTTTATCGTCTTGCGGGATGTAAGAGACTTCTGTACAGTTTAGCGTCATGCAGTTAGGACATCACAGTTTAACATCATGTGGGATGAACGAAATAGTTTAAGGTCATATGTATGGACCGTAAATGGTGCAGTTTAACGTCGTTCTAGACGTATGAGAATTCTGTATAGTTTTAGCATCATGTAGTCAGGACATCACAGTTTAATGTCATGTGGGATGAATGTAATACAAATAGTTTAAGGTCATATATCTGGGCCGAAACAATGCATTTTGTATTTATACAAAATACTTCTTTAGAAATAATGCATTTCTTGGAGTAGTGATTAGTTCTTCATCCATTGAGATTAATGTTTATGCTCCATTGGAATAGACATTATGTATTGAATAAATTCCTTCCCATTTTGGCTCAATCATGGGAGGTTTATTTCCTGGTATCATTGGAGTTCTGAGAAATAATACCAATTCCCCTTGAACGAATTAATGATGATGAAAATTTTTGTTGAAAGCTTGTGCTATTCGATTCTGATAGACTTCCAAGTGGTGCCGAGTGAAAAATATTTTATCATTCAACCATTCCAATTCATTTAATCGCTTTTGAGATTGTTCATCTATTGATGAATGATCACAAATGGATACTTTAAGAGAGGGTAGTTGAATTTCAATGGGAAAATATACTTCTGTTCCATATACCCGTGAATATGGAGTTGATCGCGTTGGAGTGCATGTCGTGGTCTGATATACCCATAAAGCATGAAAGAGTTTATGAGGCCATGACTTCTTATCTTTATCCACCATCTTTTGTATTATATTTGATAGAGTCTTGGTGGAGGCTTCTATCTGTCCATTGGATGCTGCATGATTCCGATATGAATGATTGGATTTGATGTTGTATTTTTGATACAACATCTTCACCTTGGATGAACATAAGTTGGTTCCATTTTCCCACAATATGGTATGAGGGACACCAAATCTGGTAATGATGTCAGACTTGAGGAAGCTAACAATGCATTTAGAACTGAAATATTTGAGAGTTATTTCCTCTACCCATTTTGAAAATAAATCAGTAGTAGTAAGAATATACTTAAGCTTCTTGGTCGTAGCTGAAGGGTAAGGTCCCACAACATCTATTCCCCATGTGGAAAATGGACACGAGTATTTAGATGTATGAAGCAACTCAGGAGGTTGATGAATGAAGTTGGCATGTATTTGGAATGAATAAAACTTCTTTGTGAAATCAACACAATCTTGTATCATTGAAGGCCAAAAGTATCCAAGCCTTCAAATATGATCAGACAGTTTATGTCCAGACTGGTGGGCACCATAGACTCCTACATACACATCTTTCATGACATCCATTTTCTCTTTACCATCAATGCACCTAAACAGAACTCCATAAATACCATGTTTGTTGATAATTTAATCTAGGGGATATGGGAAATCATAAAGAGTAAAATTGACCACACGTCGCCGGATTTGTTCGTTCTCAGCGCCATCAGGTGGAAGTGTTCCATTTTGAAGGTATTCCCTGATAGGTGTCATCCATCCTGTAGTATGACCATATGGATCAGGAATGGGACTAGTTTCATTAATTTACTCTGTTTTTGTTTGAAAATAAGGTGAAATTTTAGAATGGTGGGAAATACTAATGGGTGTCTCGTCCCGATTTGGATATTCCAGAGCGGTGGCTATATTAGACAATGCATCAGCATGGGCATTTTGTGATCTTGGGGAATAAAAAATATCGGTTCCGAAGGAAAATCCGCCATTAAATCTATGATGTAATCATACAAAGGGATTAGTTCTTCTTTTCTAATGTCATAATCTCTATTGACTTGTTTGATTACCAGGTCTGAATCACATTTCACCTTTAAGTGATTCACTTGTACTTGAAGCGCTAACTCTAAGCCTACGATGATAGCATGGTATTATACTTAATAATTTATACCACCTCCCAATAATGAGAAGGAATAACGTTGAAATTCCTTTTCCAGAGAAATGAGTAAAATTCCTAAAACAACCTTTTGGAATTTAGTATTTTCTATTTTCCGATTTTTTGGATATCTAAAAGCACCATCAAAGTACATATCCCATGTTTGAAGATTTTATGAATATCGAATACTTATTCATTAGGGAGTTCAATATCTGATGATGTGTCTTCCACTGAAGGTTGTTCATCCAGGAAATCAGCTAGATCTTGGCCCATTATTTCCATTTGAGACAGATATTGAATATCAAATTGCCATAATATAGCTTCCCACTTTGCCAGACGTCCTGTAAGCATTGGACAACTAAGGATGATTTTGAGTGGGTTATTTCAAGATACCAATTGGTACTCGTGATGTTGCAAGTAGTGTCTCAACTTCTGAACTGCAATGATTAATGTCAGGCAGCACTTCACAATACTTGAATATCAGATTTCTGCTTCATTCATAGTCCGACTGAGATAATAGAGGATGTTTTCATTCCCAACATCATTCTTCTGAGCAAGAAAGGAACCCAATGATCGCTCTAAATCTGTCACATATAAGATAAGTGGTATTCCTTCAATAGGTGGAATAAGTAATTGTGGAATCAAGAGATACTTCATGATAATATCGAATGCTTCTTGACATTTTCATTCCACTGTTATGTGACTCACTTCTTCATCAATTTGGATAAGGGTAATCTTTTTCCTATCAAATTGATGACAAAACACCGAATATAGGATAAGCTTCCTTTAAGTCCTCTCAATTCATTCAAATTTTTAGGAGGTGACATACAAAGGATTGAAATGGTCTTCTCGGAATCGATATCGATACCATGATGGCGTATAACAAAGCCAAGAAATTTTCTTGAGGTTACCTCAAAATCACATTTTAATGTGTTCATCTTCAAATTATCTTGCTGACGTTTGTGGAATATGATTTCCAAATCATCCAAGTGATTAGAACTTTGTTTGTATTATACCAAAAAATCATCCACATAAAATTCAACAAACTTTCCTAAAAAGGGATTAATGATACGATACATAGCATACTGATATGATGTGCATGCATTCTTTAGGACAAAAGTCATTACCCGATATAAAAACACACCCTGAGGTTCCCTGAAAGCTATAGATTCCATATCTTCTCTAGCCATTCGGATTTCATTATATCCTGAATATCCATCCATGAAGGAAAGTGCTTCATAGCCAGCTGTTGCGTTGATTAAAATATCTGTTAAGTGAACTGGAAAATCATCCTTAGGAAAATGCCGATTAAGATCTCTGGAATCAATGCAAAATCGAATTTTCCCATTCTTCTTTTTCACTGGGACAATATTATCCAACCACATGGGATATTGAACTTCTTTGATGAAGTTAACTTTGATAAGCTTATCCACTTCAGGCTCAATTTTGGAAGCATAGGTTGGGTGTGTTCTTCTAGGAGCTTGTTTGAATCCTCGATGTTCTTCTAGAAAACCCAAACGATGAGTGGAAAAATCCGGATGAAGCCCTGGCATCTTTGTATAGTTAGAAAAAAATATATCTTCATTTTTCTTTTAAAAAGGAAGTACACATATCTTGCACTTCAAGATTCATGGCCGCACTAATTAAAGTGGGGTGCAAATCTTCTTTTGTACCCAGATTTATTTCTCTGAGTTAATCCATAGTGGTAGAGATCCCATAGTCAAATGCTAGAGGATCATCTCTAAGATCATCCTCTTCTTCTTCACCATGTGTTATTTCCTCTATTTCTACTTTCATAGTAGATGATGAAGAAGAATTTCCATGATCAGAAGATATGTTAAAAATTGATCATTTTGAAGAAGAAGCTTCCATTTCTGACCCAATTGATGATGAATGGTATTCTGTGGGAAATAAAGAGGACATTATGGATTTTGAATCGACATCATCATTTAACTCTAATATTGATATAACTTTCCCCGACCCAATTGGTGAAGTATAGAATTGCTGGATTTCAGTAGATGAAATGAAGACATCTCCATTTGGATTTCATCATTTCCTGGTGGATCCCCAATTTCTCCCATGTTGTGTGGCTCGATCACCAATTTCATAGTAGATGATGAAGCAGAATTTCCATTATCAGAAGAGATGTTAAAATTTGAACATTTTGAAGAAGAAGATTCCATTTCTGACCCGATTGATGATGAAATGTTTTTTTTTGGGAAATAAAGAGGAGATGATGGATTTTGAATCGACATCATCTTCTACCTCTGATATTGATATATCTATCCCCGGCCTTGTTGGTAATGTATAGACTTTTTGGATTCCAGTAGATGAAATGAAGACATCTCTATTTGGCTTTCATCATTTCCTGGTGGACCACCAATTTCTCCCATATTGTTTGGCTCGATTTCCGTAATTGACATTATGGATCATTCCATAAGAGTATTTTGATTTGGGTCTATCTAATCGATTTTACTGATATGAAACACATAATCTGTACTCACATGTTCTAATTGGTTTAGTGGAATCTTTTCCAAACCATACGGAGCATTAAATTTGGTAATCTCCATTGTTGTGGATTCCTCCTTTCCCTTCATGTGGTATAATTCCACCTCAATGTATATAGATTCACATGTTTTGAACGGGGAATTATCACCATATAATGTCCCAACATGACCATCTAAAAAAACCTTGAGACATTGATGGTATGATGAAGGGATAACCGCATGTCGATGTAGCTAGGTTCTTCCAAGCAAGTTGTTGAAGGCTGTGTCTTGATCAACAACCATGAAATTTTATTTGGACACAAGATATCCAAACTAAGTTCTGAGTGTAATTTCACCCAGTAGTTCTTGTTGGTTTTTATCATATCCTTGTAACATCATACTTTAAGGAGATACATCAGATTCGGTGAGGCCCAATCGATGAATTGTACGAATGGGCATGAGGTTGACTCCTAAACCATTATCAATGAAATCTCTTCGGATGTCTATGCCTTTGACCATGATATATAAGTATAAAGGTCTAATATTTCCATGTAAGACATCATCTTCATCTTCATCAGTTAATGATATTACTGCATGTCATTCTGCATGATAATTCTGCACATGTTAAATTCAGCATCTGCAATTTCAGTCTCAAACTCCCAAGGACTTGACAAAGCCTCAATGAGTGCCTAAAAAAGATCATTTGATAAATTAATGGCATCCAGAATTGATAACGTGGCCGGTACTTGAGTCAAGTGTTTCAATATATCATACTTTTGATCCAAAGGTCTGTGTTTCCCAACTGGAACATGAAGTTTAACAGGTGCTTTGGAATTTGATGCTTTGGAATTTGATGCTTCTTGTACCAGGATAGGAGTTTTTAATACTCCTGGCCTAGTACGATCAGACGGAATAGGTCTATTTACTTGCTGAGAGGAAGAATATGGAATCTTCAATTGATCTTCTAGAATTATTGTTCTAGGGATGAGTCTTCCTTGTGTGAAAGAAGTTGCTTGTTTTTTTTGATCTCGTTGAAGGGCTCTACCATGAGTTTCCGCCGCATATACAGTTCTAGCAGGGGATGAATTGGAATAGTGGCCTCTGAAAGATCCATGTCGTCCCATGTATCTTTAGCCTCTGGATGGTCTTCTGCTTCCTCTATTTGATATAGGGAATTCGGGCTCATCAATATTGAAACTTCGAATGGAATATGGATCTGTTAATTGAATCAAATTAACAGAACCAAAAACAATCTTTTCATCCGATGAAGACTCTACATGATTAGCTTGTTTAGGACGTGCCGTTTGGTGGGGCAGTTCCCCTGAATATGAAGTAGATGGCATGATGTCTGCTAGAGTCAAAGACAACTTAGGCTTTGAGACATACTCATCTTCTTCTAATTCATTTTCAATATTTGAATCATGTAGTTTCTTTTAATATTTTTTCCATGATGAAGAGGGTTTTGCTGCGACATTTATTGCAGAAGGCACAATTGGTTTCTTCAATTGTGTTCACAAAATAGCATGAGTTTGGTTGATCGTATTTCTGACCAACCAATCATCATATGTTTCTGCATTTTTTCTCTTAACTTCTTTGCACTCACCTTCCTCCTCTGGAACTGTAGCAGTAACACATGCTACCTTAGCTGAGGATCCTTCTAATTTGATTTTTCCGGAGTCGACCATCTTTTGTAGGAGATCATTGAAGACAAAACACATATGGATGGGATGCCACAACATTTGATGAATGTGGTAATAGTTGGGATGGTCTTCATCTCCTTACTTATTTGGCCTCTTGGGCCTTGGCAATTGAAAAAAATTATTTTCCAGAGCCGAAATGAAGGAACCAAGAACTTCTTAATTTTGGAAAGAATATGTTATGCTCTTCAGATCCTCAAATTTTTTCCGTCTTTGATCTCTTTGATCTTCTTGAAGAAACAACCTATGTTGTTGACCCAAGGAGGTGGATCCCTTAAAGAACTTGATGTTTTTTGAAGTTGAATCAGGTATAGGTTCTTGTTTAAACATAACTGTAGTAGTGTCTGCTTTACCCATTCTCCTTCCTGGAGCTGATGTAATTACACGAGCATTATCCTTAATATTTATAATAGAATCATCAATCTGTTTAGCGATTGAAGTAATGTCTCGAAGACCTCCTCTATATTTCACAGGGATCAACGACGTGCGTAATTTGTCACACATATTTTCCACACATATTGGAAAAAGTTCTTCTTGAGGGAGTTCTTAGCATATGGAATATGTTAATCCCTTCCACCGAGCAATGAAATCTGATACCCTTTCAATCTCCCTTTACACGAGCATTATCCTTAGTCTTTATAAAACTCTAAAAAGTATATTTAAATTTTGTTATCCTTCAAAAGGCAGTTAATCGAACTTTTAAAGAATATTAGAAGATTTATGCTTAAAATTGGATTCATTTTCATTTTAATCATCTAACATTTATTGGATAAAAGTAAAAATATTTGAAAAACATATATAATCATATTTTAGTTAGTTCCGTTCATTCCCGCCATTACAACGGCTTGGTGTTAACTACAATTTAAAATAATATTATTTTATTATTAATGTGCAATGTATGATTTCAAAGAAACTCGTTGTTTCGTATTGGGTACGTCATCGAGCATAACGTTCCATTTAAAGTAATATTAATATTTTATTCACAAATATCGATAAATATGAAAATTTCATATTATTTATTTACCTAGGGTGTTACATCCTTCCCCCCTTTTGGGAATTGCGTCCTCACAATTTTAAAATTGGGTTTGGAAACTTTATTGAAAATACCACATTGGAACAAGAGTCAGTAAAACAATCACTTTAAAAAAAAGAAGTACAAAGGTCACCCTAGTTAACCCATACTAGGATACCATGTAGGAAAAAATGGGTATGGAGGAAAAAAACAAAGGGTCATTTTCTGAGGGGGAGTGATCGAAAACATGTTTAGAAGAAAGTTAACCACCAAAAAATCACAAACTGGTGATTTTTTAAACGGTATTTGATTCCCAAGTAGGAAAAGATAACAGACAACATTTTTGTTTTAAGTTACTCTTAATTGAGGAATTTATTTTTGGGATTAACTAAATCATAAAGAAACATACTTACTTGTCACGTAGACTTTCATCTTTTACTAGATTCCTTAATCAAACTCATATTTTCTCAAAAAGATGAGTTTTTGGGAAGACTTGTTCGCATTAAGAGTACTATAATCAACTTCTCGAAAATCAACTAATCCATAAAATAGAACTATATACATCCCATGTCTTTAGAAATTAACCAAAAATAAAACCAAAAAGGTTAGTATGAGATCAGATAATACCCAAAAACGATAATCCATTATAAAAATATCTTTTCTTAATCTCCAATTTTTTTCAAACAATACCCAAAGTTCACCAAATACCATTCAATAAACAAATTTTCCATAAAATTATTCAAAGTAACCCAAACTAAAATTGGAACCCAAATATTTGAATTATTTAATTACATAGACTTCCAAGGTAAAAATTAACATTTATCTCCAAATAACATTAGTTTTTCTTAAAGTCTCATATTGAAAAGTAATTAACCTAATCACATATCCTCCATGATAGGTTAATAATTTCCATAGATAACCCAAAATAAACTTACTCTTGATTCATAAAATCATCTAACTAAAAAAATTTAGTCAAACTAAATAGGGACTTCCGATAGTCTAGTGGTAGTCGATAAATACCTGTCGCACTTTGGTTGTGGGTTCGATTCCCACAGCTTTGACCGACGCGATGGGTTGTCACACGGTCTGTATGTTGTCCTTTTTCAAAAACTACATAATTCATAAAACATTCCCCAAAAAGAGATAAAATCTTCTAAAATTATCATAACATATTTTAACCTCATGTTTATCTCATGCATTTCATTCTCCATCATATCATATAGAAACCCATAATTACCTAAAAAGTAAGGATCATATAAACACTAATGGTTACCTTTATAATTATTACCTGAACATCCACATCAATTTGGTCATATCGGACATGATGCATTAGAGAACTCACCAAGGTTATTGTGGTTGATCATGAATCATTGATAGTTGGTTTAGCACAACCACGAGATTCCTCATTGAATCCCCCATTTCATCTAGTCTCTTAATCTAAGAACCACCACAGTTTCCATCAAACACATTGTCACTTTGGTTCCTTCTAGATCCATCCATTTACTAAAAACCAAAATTTCAGTGTGTGTATATCAACAAAATCATCATGTACTAATGAGGAAGATAAACACTAAGATATACTTACTCATTCACTTTATCTAAAAACTACGACTCTTTCTGAAATCATAGCCATTAATGTAATGTCACTTCTGCTTATAGAATACCCTAACCTCTAATGTTATCTAAACCGACCTATGATACTAACTATAAGATCCCAACCTTAATCATTACTTATTATTTAATTAAATGAATAATTCACATTGAGGATCTTTTTAGGTTAATTGTATTAGAGAATTAGGACATAACTATTGCATCTCAATGATTACGAAGTATACACTTCTACTAAGTTTCCATAAAATAAAAACTATTAAAAAGAAACATTTCTAGTTCGATGTTTTATATAACATGTCTTTCCTTGATCCCATCATTGACCCTATTCAACTTTACGTCCTATGGAAAACTTTCAAAAACTTGGGATGAGCATAAAAAAGACCATTAAAGGATACACAATGAAGGAAAACTGTTAGTTTTTCAAAAAAAAAACAAGTAAAACAAGAATACTTTATCAAAGTAATACTTTTCACCTTTATGATGTAGTAAAAAATGCTCTTCACTGAATAAAAAATCATTACTTACCCCCTTTGTATCCAAAAGATTAACATAAAACCCCATATAAGGAACACATAACATATAAAGGTAATTTGGGACGTAAACATACATAAATGGAATAACCATACAGTCGAATTCCACACATATCACTTATTGGAATAGCCATATGGCCGACTTCCATACCCAATGCATTGGAGGTTATAACGTAACCACCCGTCCTGGTATTCACGGCACACCCTGTCATATGGTTTATCACGTAACCACTGGTAAAATGTCCAAGTACCATCATTACACATAAAATATTGAAAATATAAACATTTCAATAACAACATTTCATTTGCAATCACAATAAATAATTCCAAGATATTGAATTAATCAATCCATTTCAAAAATCATTTAAAACAGATTTTTGAATCAATGTGTCCCCTACCAATTTGAAGATTTTAATGGAATTATAATTTTAAAACATAAATTTCCATATAAATAAATAGTGAAAACCATTTTTAAAACATGGACATTAAAGATAAAGATTTAGAATAATGGATCTTTAAAACATTTAAAATGATATTTTTGTTAAAGAGTTTTTTAACAAATTGAGAGACTCTTGAATACAAATAATTGCGGAATAACATTTAATCCAAACTTTATAACTTCATGAGAATAAAGGGATTCATTATATAATATGTCAAGGGACAGTAAACACACCATATAAGTGTGAATTGGTGCATAACAAAAATGAAGACTCAATGGAAATGTAAAATGAGATGAAATCCATTATAAAGATGGTATCCTTAAATTAAGGATAAATCTATCATATAATTTTTTGTTAGAAATATAAATACACCCAATATATGTGGATATTAAGTGTGAAACAATCAGAGGACATTCACACATAATATTGGATAAACAAAACCAATGAAATAGATATTGAACTCAATGAAATAAGATTGAGTTATGATTTCCCATACAAGTTCGTAAGAATTTATCAATGAGAATATTATGTGTAGAAATAGTATATCCACAAAAAGATTTTTGGAAATTACAACATAGATATTCCAAACATAATCATAGAATAATAAAATCAAGAAGTTGAGGTTTAACCCAAATAATTAAAAGTGGGTTAAAAAGTTCCCTTACAGAAACCCGATAGCCTAACAACGTCACTTTAAAATTCAGAAAATGAGTTGATGAGAGAAAAAATGGTATCTCATCACTTGGATGTAAAATTTACATAAATAAGGATATATAATAAAATATCACAAAATAATAGTATGTGAATTAAAATACATAACAAAATAATTATTTTAAAAAGAGGAGGGTGAAATGTCCCCTTACCGAGTTGGGTAACTTTCGAAATGTACACCCCATGGAAGAAGGGTCATACAATGAAGATTTAAATACCCATTAATGAAATTTAAATAAAAAAAGTTTATAATAATGGTTAGTACATACACCACACAATGTAAATAGTGGAAAACGTAGCATAAATGTCACAGGAATAAAAGTGAGATGAAAAATCCCTTACAAAAACTCGGCAGCCTAACAACGCCACTTAAAACTTCCAAAAATGGATTTATGAGATCAAATAGGGTCTATAATAATATTAATATGAAATGTAAAGTATTAGGAATATAAATTAACATCCCAAATATTATGAAATATGATCTTAAAAGAAATTACATAAAAGAGAGTACTTAAAAAATAAGAAAGAGGTTGGATCCCTTATAAAAATTCGGTAGCCTAACGACGCTACTCAAAAAATACAAAATGGATTGATGATATAAAATAGGTTCTCTAATAATATTTACATAAAAAATTATAGTAATTGTAATATTAAATAACATCTCAACCATAATAATGATTCTCTTAAAAGGAATGACATAAAAGAGTGTACATAAAAAGAATGAGAGGGGTAGGATCCCTTACCTCAAGTCCGACTTGTCTTGTTCGTTTCTTTATATTCATGAATAATAAACTTTTTTCAATTTATAATTACATAAGGAACCAATTTAATTATAATTATTCAGTTCATATCAAATATTATATTTTTATAATAATTGTTTAATAATGTCAGTTCATATCAGACGTTTTTGCCGATGTTTGGTACATGAGTAAAAAATGAACTTGTTTAAAAATGATTTCCCATGTACTTATTATTAAATAATTTTCTGAATATTATTAATGATTAAAATATCATATATATACATTAAATATTCATTTTATACAATTCCATAACATTTGGAGATAAAAAATGAAAAGCATCGTTCATGGAGACGGTAGGCCGTACGTACGCATGAACGCTACTTTCATTTTTTTGTCATATTAATGTAATTAAAAATAAATGAGATATTTATATATTATAATTCATGTATAATATATATTTTATATAGGTGACATATGTTAATTTATTTTATTATTTATACATCCCATGTATTGTATGAACGAGTCACATCACTTGTGGTGGCGGTAGACCAGACATCCTCATATGAAATTATCGCAATTGCACAACATGAAAAGAATAAAGTTATGTTATAAATATAAAATAAATAAGAATATAGTAAACAAAAATACCATATATATAATATATAAAATAAAGTTACATCATAACGGCCACCTCTAAAGCTGTTAAAAGAATATTGAACAATCATTGTTTCGTGAGGTAGAAAATTGCCATTCACAGAAACAATTTGTTATTTAAACATTATACGGAGGTGTGTGTTAGTGTAGCTCTAATAATCTTCATAAAAACATCCTTTTATATTTTATATACTATTGTTGTTAAAAAATAAATAAATAAAATGATTTTAAGGGGTCAGAGAAGCAAAATAAAACAAAAGAACCTAGGGAAGACGTTACCTTTAAAATGGGTAACTCTTTTTGAATTGAGATAAAAGGATTAATTGGGAAGAATTATTTCAAAATTGAGGAATATAAGAGTAAGAGAGGTATTTGTAGAGACAAAATGGGTAGGGGTTAGCTGATCCAAAGGCTGTAGAGGTGTGGGTAAGGTGGTAGAAGTGGGGGCCTTTTATAAGAGGAGAAGATGGGCACTCTTGGAAAGTTATAAAAGGTTACATTATTATAAAATTATTTTAGGATTTTAAAGGTCCCAAAATTATATATTTGTAGTATAAGGTGATAAGAGTTCCAAATACACCCATCCAATAGTTTTTTGAAATGTTTAGGGCTTATATTTTAAATTATCTTTTCATTTTATTTAAATCATTAAATAATGAGGTAATCGCTGCATCATCATGGTGTCATAATAAATTTAATTTATATAATGTATAAAAATTATAAATCAAATATCATGATGTAGGAAATCTTATTATATTTCAAATGAGTTTTTATAGTAAAAAATATGACTTGTATAATCACATTTAAATTTTTTTTTAGTAAAACAACTCATGTTTTAACATTTTTATTTTAACTTTAAATAAAATGTTATTTATGTCATTTGACTACGAAAGTGTCTCCATGAGGTACCCAATATGACCCATGGATAGTATCGGTCGGCCATGACACATAAAATGATGGTAGTACATGTGTCTAGGTCATTTCATATTATTAAATTATTATTTTAACCTTAAATTACACTAATTACCTTTAATCGCGATTAATAAAACATAAAAGTTTCTATTAACCAAAACTTATTGTAATATCACTAAGCCAAATTTTCCTTGTTAATGACAAACATGTATGCAGGATTTTTTAAAATCAAATCACAGAAGTGGAAAAGTTTCATTTAAACGAAAAATCAGTTTCTTTCACTACCACTTAGTGGTTTCACTGTTCATAAAAAATTGATGTTTTTCAGAAAAATACCAAAAATTCACCTGAAGCTATATTTGATATTCTGAATTCAAAAATTATGTCTATTTTAAAAAATACAAAATATATATGTTGCATTAATTAATTTAATAATTCATTCCCGCTGTCAAAACAAATAGTGTGTTTTTAAGAAACAATATATATTAAATGATTGACAATAGTTTAAGTCCAATTTCAAAGTGAACTTAATTAAAATGACCACAATTGGATTAAATGGTAAAAATATATTCTTAATAAACTTTAATATCAATTAAGAATATTATCTATCCTTATAAATAAATCAGATTAAAAGGATATTTTGAATTAAAATGCAACATTTTCAATAAAAATGATCTTTATCAGAAAAATAACAAAAATTTACTCAAAGTAAATTTTGATGTCCATATTCTAAAGAAGGATTTTATTTTTTCAAATACAACATATAATATTGTCAAAAGTCTATTTAAAAATGGTTCTCTATCAAAATGTGGTTAATCAATCTTTTAAAGAATATTAGAAGATTTATGCTTAAAATTGGATTCATTTGCATTTTAAGCCTCTAACATTAATTGGATAAAAGTAAAAATATTTGAAAAACATATATAATCATTTTTTAGTTAGTTTCATTCATTCCTTCCATTACAATGGCTAGGCATTAACTATAATTTAAAATAATATTATTTTATTATTAGAGTGCTACGTAATATTTTCAAAAAACTCGTTGTTGCGTATTGCGTATGCCATCGAGCATAGAGTTCCATTTAAAGTAATATTAATATTTTATTCACAAATATGGACAAATATGAAAATTCATATTCTTCATTTTCCTGGGGGGTTACATTATTATCCAATCTGAGAGTAAGATCGATCATTTCTTTAGTGGCTTAAAACCATGTCATTGTAGGGCATTAGCCATAAGAGAATTCAATAGCTAGGAGGAAATCGTTCAATGTGATATCATGGTTGATATGGATATTGGAGTAACCCATCAGACATATGGGATTGATAAGAAGAGGAAAATCAAATTCAAAGGGAAATCTAAAGAGCACACTGAAAAGAAGATGAGTTTACCTTATGCTCAATGTGAGGAAAGAAACATGGAGTGAGTTGACTTGAAGGGACAATTAAATGTTTAAAATGTGGAAAGGAAGGTCATCAGGCATTTGAATGTCGTAATGATGGGAATAAGATGTCTAGTGATGCGAACAATGAAATGGCAACACAGAGTTATCCTAATACACTTCAATGATACAAGTGAAAGGAAATGTGGCATTATGCCAATCAATGCCCTAATCAAGGGGTTTTTGAAGATGATCGATGTCAAAAATCTCTTAAGGCCCAAGAAAAAGGAATTTCACACACAATTTCTATCATCGATGTGGAGTATGATAACAAAGTGTTGAAAGGTACACTTACCATCCACTCTAAAGTAGAAAATGTTTTATTTGATTTTGGATCCACCCACTCTTTTATTTCAGAAAACTTTTCTAAGGGTATCATCGTATTACCCCAACAATTAGATGTTGATTTAGTTGTGACAACCCCTAATGGTACAACAGTCGCATAAGAAGTTTACAATTCTTCTCTGATGGAAGTTTGTGGGAATTTTCTTCCTACAAGTCATGTGATCCTTCCTATAACGGAATTTGATGTGATTCTTGGAATGTATTTTCTTTCTTTATATGGAGCTTATGTCAATTTCCAATGAAGTGAAGTCACATTTCATATTCCAGATCAATCTATGATCGTCTATCGATGCAAGGATTCTCATAACCTTATAATGGAAATTTCATCCCTCTTATGGGTCTTGATTCCACTAAATGAAGGTTATTTATCTAAAATGGTTGGCGAGAAACTCATGATGAAGAATATTCCCATTGTATAGGAGTTTGATGATGTCTTTCCGGAGGAATGTCATGGTCTTCCACCAAATCATGATGTTCAGTTTCCAATAGAACTCGTACTGGGTGCTTTAACAATTTCAAAGACACCTTATAGAATGGACACAATTGGGTTGCATCAATTGAAGAAGAAACTCCAAGAGAATCTTGATAAGGGATTAATATTCCATAGTGCATCACATTGGGGAGCACATGTTCTGTTTGTTAAGAAGAAATATGGATCAATTTGACTCTATAATGATTATCCAGAACTTAACAAGATCACCATCAAGAACAAATATCCTCTCACACGCATTGAAGACTTATTTGACCAACTACGTGGAGATCAATACTGTTCCATGATTGATCTTCGTTTCGGGTATCATCAATTAAGGGTCAAAAGGGAGGATATATCAAAGACAACATTCCGTAAAAGGTATGGACACTATGAATTTATAGTGATTCCATTTGGTCTTACTAATAACCCTGCTATATTCATGGATATAATGAATAGTGTCTTTAGAGACTATCTTGATCTGTTTGTGGTAGTCTTTATAGACGATATTCTTTTCTATTCAAAGAGAAAGGAAGAACATGAATATCACTTGAGAATTGTATTGAAGACCCTGTGAAAGGATAAGCTTTATTCCAAATTTACCATGTGTGAATTTTGGATTCAAAAAGATGCATTTTTGGGTCACATAATCTCAAAAGAGGGGATATCTATGGATCCATAAAAAATAGAGGTTATCGAACGATGGTCGAGACCAACAATTGTAACTAAGATACGGCATTTTCCATGTTTGGCTGTATATTATCGACGTTTTGTGAATGATTTTTCCCGATTGTCTAATCCACTCACCAGGATGACTCGAAAAGAAGTTATGTTTGTTTGGACGGAGGAGTGTGAAGGGAATTTCAAGGATTTAAAAAGAAGGTTATCTAGTGCACCTGTGCTCACACTGCCTTGTAGTAGAGAATGGTATGTGATCTAAAATGATGCATCCATGAAGCGATTGGGGTGTGTTCTCATGAAAAATGATACGGTGAAAGATTATGCCTCACGAAAGTTGAAAATCCAAGAGAAAAATTACCCAACTCATGATTTAAAATTAGCTGTGGTATTCATTTCATTAAAGATTTGGAGGCATTATCATTATGGTGAATGGTGTGATATTTATACTAATCATAAACTTTTATACTTTATTTTCACAAAAAAGGAGATGAATAATCACCAAAGAATATGGTTGGAGCTAATTAAGAATTACGACTGCTCAATTCATTATCACCCAGGGAAAGAAAACAAGGTGGTAGATGCATTAAGTCGACAAGACCTTGCTAGATTATCCATGATGGGGATCACAAAAGATCCAATATTTACGGATTTACAATGGATGGATCTTGTAATTATAATGGAAGGGTAAAAATATTATATTACTCAAATTAATGTTCAACCATCTATACATGTGAAGATTAAAGAGGCACAGAATGTAGATGTAGAGTTACAAAAGAAGGTGAGAAATGTTCCTGAATTCAACCTTGACTGTGATTAGGTAATAAGGTTCATGAATCAGGTTTCTGTTCCTCTCATCACATAAATAAAGAAGGAGCTACTGGATGAGGCTCATAGTTCGTCATTCTCTATTCATCCTGGAAGCATGAAGATGTATAGGGACATGAAAGAGTACTTCTGGTGGGATTTCAAGAAAATAGATGTTGCTGAATATGTATCTCGATGCTTGGTTTGTCAGCACGTTAAAGCTGAGAGATATATGACTAAGGGGATCTTATAACCGATACCCATACCCGAATGGAAATGGGAAAACATCACTATAGACTTGGTCACTTGACATCCTAAAACATCCAAAAGAAATAATTCTATCTGGGTTATAGTTGATTGTCTTACGATGTCGATAGACTTCATTGCTATTAGAGAAGATTTATCTCTAGATCGGCATGCCATGATATATGTAAAAGAAGTTGTAAGATTTCATGGAGTACCACTTTACATTATATCTGATCGGGATCTGAGGTTTACCTTAATGTTTTGGAGAATTCTTCAGCATACTCTGGATACAGAGTTGAGTTTCAGTACTGCTTGTCATCCTCAGACAAATGGTTAGTCTGAGAGGACAATTGACACTCTAGAATATTTTTTGAGAGCTTCCTTTATGGATTTTAAAGTAGGATTAGATCAACACCTATCTATGGTGGAATTTTCTTATAATAATAGCTTTCACTCCAGTATTCAGATGGATCTTTATGAAGCTCTCTATTGAATGAAATGCCGAACTCCAACTTCCAGGGATGACGTTGGGGAAAGAAAGCTATTAGGACCTGATCTTGTTGATGAGATAGAAGAAAAGTTCATATATATTCATCAACACATAAGAGCAACTCAGAGTCGAAAAAAATGTTATGTCGATAACCGATGAAAAGACCTAGAGTTTGAAGTGGGTGAAAATGTGTTCCTATGAATATCTCCTTGGAAAAGAGTAATGAGATTTGGAATGAAGGGAAAGCTGAGCCGAATGTATATCGGTCCTTTCGAAATACTGAATCGAGTTGGTAAGGTAGATTACTGATTGGCACTTCCACCGAATCTCCCTCATGTTCAGGATGTGTTCTATGTATCTCTCCTGAGAAAGTACATACCTGATCCTTCACATGTACTCAACATAGAAATTGTACCGCTGGAGAATGATATTTCTTATCAAGAACAGCCGATAGGGATTCTGGATCGTTGTGAAAAATTCCTACGGAACAAGACAACTCGCTTGGTGAATGTTTTATGGAGGAACAAACAATTTGAACAAGCTACATGGGATCTTGAGGATATGATGAAGCAGAGGTATCCTCATCTATTTGTTACAATGTGACGAATTTCGTGAACAAAATTCATTTTAAGGGGGGTATCCCAATCTATGGTTCGGCAAAATGAATTAGATAAGGATATATATATTAATAATAAACAACCTAGGGTTTGTTTTTCTTGTCATAGTATGTTTATTAACCTTATATTGTAAGAACACAAGAAGACACTGTAAACGTAAAATTATTTAACTTAAATTTAAATCTAAATGATAAGGTTAAAATAGGAACCAAAACTTGTTTGAATTCAATTGGATGAGATTATTTCGACCCATACCCACCTTAGCTTCGAAAAAATCAATTTGGATCTATTTAAAACCGAATATGACTTTATAATAAAATAATATTTTTAGTTTTTCCAAAGGTGCCCCTCTTCTCCCTTATAAAAGGGAACCTCCTCCCCCTCTTCCTCACACCACGTTGAGCCTTCATGCCCAGCCAACCCCTGCCACATTCTATTCTCCACTTCCCTAGAGACAACCTAGTGGTCCTGGTCTTCTTCAAAGACCAATTTTAGTGCCCTAAAAGGTGGTCTCAAAGAAGCGCTTCCAAGAAGACGTAATGTCCGTTATCGATTCATTCAACTTTATTTCTCCTACCAATTCTTCTTATTTAGTTGTTTCATTATGAAGTAATAACATCAGTATCAATAATATAATGATATGTTATTATATGTATGAAACAACCCTATTTCACCATCTATCCATCCTACGGAAAACGAAATCACCGTGTGCACGTACGTACGGAATACTCTCTCCACGCCGTGGTATAAAATATTTTCCACCACCACCTTACATGGATGGGTATAATGGTGTAAATAATGACTATATATTATTATTAAAAAGTGATATTGATTCTTAAAGAGTATAAATACAGTCCAATACAATTCCACGATCATGGGAACGTTATCATCGCTCGTGTGTACGCACTGAATACCATCTCCACGATATGACGTGACTCGTTCTACATGATATTCATTGAATAATGATTATATATATGAATTTAATGAATAAAAATGATATATATCACACTAATACCATTCTAGAAATTAGGTATCTATAACCTAAAAATAAAAATAAGAATTTATTCGACAAAACACACATAAGAAGAAAAAGTAATAAACACCTGAATAACAAGTAATAATGAAATATTACTAATAATATTGTAAGAATATGACCATATATGATATCATAAAAATACGTATGATTCTGTAATAAGTCAATAACATTATCTATATCATTATACAGGAGTTTCAGACACTGACGAAGCAAATCGGACCTAAGGTAAGGGAAAATATCACAATCTCATTTTTATCTGAGATTGTTTATACATTGGTATTTACTAGGGTGTATGTTATCATCCAAATCTATGTTTCTTATTTATTTAATATTTATATCCTTCTACAATAGTTTATATCCAATTTTACCCTTCGGTGAGTTTTTAGTATTAGATATGAACGGAATCTTTTGTCGTTTTTCGTACGAGGTACTTTTTGACTTTTCCGACAAAAGTATGAGAAGAATGTTTTTTTAACATATACGACATGAATGGATTTTTAAAAAATTATTTCCAAGGAGCTTCCTTTAAAAATTTTCATGTTTATTTTTAATCAATGTCTTTTAGTTTAAAATTGTATGACATGTTATGAAAGGAAAAATGTTTTTGAAGTAGAAAGGATATTTACCTCAAGAATGGAGCCAAGTGTTTTATCAAAATTATTTTCTATCTAAGATAATATAGGGTTATGTTTCTATCCCTATTTTGACATTTATTTGATTATGTTATGATGGAATTATTTTTATGATGTCCTTTTGTCTTATATGGATTATGTTATGATGACATGATGTTTAGGATTCCCATTTTTATTACATGGGTTATGAAATGATGTATGATTTTGGATTTTGTGGCACACATAAAAATGGTATCATTATGAGATGGGTGGGACCTATATCTCCCTCCAATGAATTGGGTAAATATTTTATATCTCATGAGATTGACATGGATAAAACGGCAGGTTAAACCGGTTCAGGGAAACAAGACTGAAACGAGGAGTGAACTCGATTCAGAAATGGACATTGTCCACTAAGATAGTCTTGGAAATGAGTCTTGACTAATAAGAAATGAATCTCTATGATTCTGTGTGTATGGAACAAAGTTTCATGTTTTAGGTTATGATTATTGGGATTATATTTCACAACTTTGATTTATCCCATGCTATGAAATTAAGATATCTATTACAGGTTATGATTTCCAAAAGTTATGTCCTTATGTATATGATGTAATTGATATTTCTTTTGTTGACGCTTACTGAGAATTTGAGCTCACCCTTTTATATGTTTTATTTTCCCAGGTCAGGAAGAAGGTTATTAAGTAGGATATGCCAAAAGGGACTCTAGATATGATGAAATAAATGGGAGACAGTGTAGACTCATTATGAACCAGTTGTTTATGTTTCCCAGTTTCTAAAGACACTATACATACACGGTCCTTTCATGGTTTTGTTATATTTTGTAATAAGTATGCTTAAATTTTTATGTAATAACCATGTATGTAAAGTATGGGTCGTTATGGGTACTCGCCCTGAAGATGTTACGACACTATCTAATTGGCGAGCGCTATACAGTTTACTCTGACCACCAGAGTCTCAGGTACATCTTCTTGCAGAAGGACCTGAACCTGAGACAACGACAATGGCTTAAGTTCCACCAGGATTATGACTTTGAGATAGTCTATACTCCTAGATAGGGGAACATAGTAGTCGATGCTCTCAGCATGAGGATGTGCATTCAGATACTTGAAGAGGTGACACAGAAGCTAGCCACGTTGTATTTATCCTTCATGGACATAGATGGGGTAGCCTTTCAACAGTCACTCATAGTAACTCCTCCACTACTTTAGGGGGTCAGAGAGGCACAACGTGGAGACGTTGACTGTGAGGTGCGATGTGCTCAGATATCCTCAGGGCTAGAACCAGATGGATTTTCTGAAGGCGGGGACCATGTCATCCGCTTCAAAGGACATACCATGGTACCAACTGTATTACGGGAGGACGTGCTGAGGGAGTTTCACACTCCACCTCTATAGGTAAATCTTGGAGTGGCGAAGATGTACCAGGACCTCAGACAACAGCACTGGTGGCCAGGTATGACAAAGGATATGGTAGAGTACGTTTCACGATGCCTCACCTGCCAATAGGTGAAGGTGGAGAACTAGGTACCAAAAGGCTTGGTACAGAACATAGAGGTCCTGGAGTTGAAGTGGGATGGGATATCCATGGATTTAGTGATGGGGATTCTATGTACTTCCAGAGGTCACGACACCATTGGGGGGACTTTCGACCGAATCAGCATGTCATCTCACTTCATACCCTTTAGAGAGCAGGGCTCAGTGGAGAGCATGGGATGCCTCTACATTCAGGAGATCATACAGATTCATTGTGTGGCATCGACTATCATATCCGATAAAGATGCTCTCTTTACTTCCCGGCTTTGGAAAGGGTTGCAGGAGGCTTTTGGGAAACAACTACACCTGAGCACCGCCTTTCACTCAGAGACGGATGGTCAGATGGAGAGGACCATTCAGACTCTCAAGGACTAGATCAGTGCATGTGTGCTGGACTTTGGTCGCAGGTGGGAGGATCACCTACCCTTGGCGGAGTTGTCATACAACAACAGCTACCACTCCACCATCGGGATGGCCCCTTATAAGGCATTGTATGGCCGAACTTTCAGATCACCTCTGTGCTGAACACACCTTGGGGGTCTACACTTTTAGGACTAGAGATGGTCTAATCCATGACGGAGAAGGTACAGATCATCCCGGAGCAGATGAGGACTATCCAGAGCCGACATAAGTCCTATGCTGATAGGAGGTGGAGACTACTTATGTTCTAGGATTACGAACAAGTTTTATTACTGGTCTCACATCAACGTGGATTGCAGAGATTTGGTTGGGGCGACAAGTTATCTCCATGCTTCATCATACCATTCCTGGTTCTCAGCAGGATAGGCAAGTTGGCTTATCGCCAGGCTCTTCAACCTCAGTTTCACCTACTGCACGACATCTTCCACGTATCTCAGCTGAGGAGATATATGAATGACCTGATGCATATCATTGATCACATAAAGGTAGACATCGATGACGAGGTGACTTTTTTGGAGGCCTCGATGGAAATTGCAGATGTACAAGAGCGGGTCCTATGTGGATGGTCGATACCTTTGGTGCACATACGTTGGCATCACGAGAACCTACAATAGAGAAGATGGGACCTGGAGGCTCATATGCGTCCTCAGTACCCTCATTTTTTCCACTAGTTTTTGTTGTAGCTTTACGGGGACGTAATGCCCTGAGGTGGGAGTAATGTAAAGACTCATAAATTTCCAGGGAATATTTTTTCGTAATTTATTTGGATTTTTACGAGTACATAGCTCTTGAAGGCACCTGATTCTGAGGCCCAGTGTTCCCGGAATAAATTTCCGATGTTTAGCTCGGGTACATTCAGTGAACGAACATGCGTGTTTTTCTAACATTTGAAACGGTGCTCAGAATTAAAATCTGAGGCCACCGATGAATTCGCAGCGTCGTTATTGGCTTAGGCAAATATTTCCATCAACCGACAAGGGTCGGATGAAAAGGACATGTTTTTAAACTTTCAGAAAATGTTTATATAAAATAAAATAACTATAAGTTGTTTTATTGTTTTTCTACTACTGTTGAGCGACAGTTAGAGGAATCACATTGTAACGACGATCAATAAATGAGGACCATTTAATGAATCATCCCTTTGGTTGTTTAATAGCAACACCCGTGTGTTTAATAGGTTCATTAACTAAGGTTCATTAATGAACCATAATAATGAACAAAACATGAGGATTAATTCTTTTATTAATCAACCCGTTGGTAAATGAAATGGGAACCCGCTATAGAAAGCTCTAATGAAACACCAACGTTGCCGGCCTCTGACGATTAATGATGAAGAACGCCGGTTCCTCATAGATTGGTGACGTGCCACCAAACCTATTCCATGCGGCTAGAGAGGATACACCGCTTCCTCCTCGGCATGCCCCGACGACGCCGACGATCCTCTTCTCCGCAATGCCATTTACTGTGACACCGACGATCATCGTCTTGGTTGAGGTAAGGGTTTTGGTATACTTTTCTTTTGTGAATTATACCCTCGGCATGGTTTATAATTGTTGGGAGTAATTTCGAACCACTAACCCGGTGGGTGCGGACGAATGAACAAGTCCGAATCCACCTCTATTCTGCTATTGATGAACGAAACGTATGGCTATGGCGATGCGGGACAAGAATGGAATTTGGAGGCCTTCGTAGTGATGTGCAGGTCTCAAGACGACCACAAGTTCGTACGAGAGCATGAATAGACCACCGGAACAACTCCGGTGGCCTGCAGAAACCTCTGACGGCGCCGGAAGCCAGAGGCCGCTGCACCTCGGCACACTGCCGGCAGGAGCCACCACGGCAGAATCCGAGGTGGCAGGTGGCCAGATCCTGCAGCCACGCGGGATTTAGAGGGGACGTGATGACCATGCTCCACGTCTGTGGAGCGCAAAAGAGGGGTGACCGCATCCCCGCTGCTCGGCCCGCTGGCCGAGCCAGCGCCCCCCCCCCCCCCCCCCCCGGCCGGACTGGGGCGGGTCGTGCAGACCAAGGCAGGCCAGGCCCTGCCGGCCGGGGCCGCAACCAGCTGGGTCAGGCCTGGACCTAGGTCGAGTCGACCTGGTTCGGCCCGACCCAGGGGGTTGGGCCGGGTCGGGCCGGGCCTAGACCCCCCATTTCGGTCCACTTTTATCTTTTGTCATCATCTTCGGCTACTGACCCCGATCGACACACCGTCAGTTGTGTTGGGATCCGTGGATCGAGACGGTCGTTTCGGAATATTACACTCATGGATTCTGAGAACATTGTGTATGGATGGGTTGGTTTGAACACGTAACCAAACGGGCCCTCAGAGCGGAAACGCTTATAACTTGAGCTCCATATGTCCGATTGAAGTGCCATCAACATTATTGAATTCCTATTAATGAGACAGTTCTTTTGGATTACTCCTCTTTAGGTTGGGGGGAACTGGAGTATGGTAGCATTGGATTTAGCTTAAAAACCAATCGGCCCCCTGGGATGGAAAAGCCAATAACTCTCAGACTGGGTGCCTGATTGATCCATCGTATGCCGCGTTGGGTTTCTTTTGATATGACACAACATTGTGATACGTCAACTCTGTACTTCACGGAAGTTGAGGTATCGACCCCCTTGGATCGTAGAGTAGACCCTCCCAGAATTGAGCGTGCTGTTAGCAGGAACCCTAGAGTTGGATGCGACTACATCGACTACTCTACTGGAATCCTCTGTGGGTTCGATAGCGACGAAAACCATACTGGAATCCTCTATGGGTTCGATGGCGATGAATATCATACTATAATCCTCTATTGGTTCGACATCGAGGAATACTGTTCTTTTATCATATGTCGGTTCGACAATATTTGACCTCTGTACTTGTATCCTGTGTGGGTCCGACAGCGTAGCTGGTCTTGTATCCTGTGTTGGTACGACAACATAGCTAGTCTTGTATCCTATGTGGGTCAGATAGTTTCAATGAATCAATGGATACATATGATCAACCCTATCGCCTTACGAAGTGTATACCTGTGTGAGTTGAGTCTTGTTTCGCAATCCATAACTTCGATATGATTGACTTGTTTTCCTGTGTGGACTGGGTTTTGTTGTTCCTGTGTGGACTGTGTTGTGCTATCCTTTGTATACTGGTAGGTTCTTGGGCACGAGAGATAGTGACGAACTATAACTGATGAATTTGGTTTCTGTATGGGCATATACATAAGTAGTGTTTTTGATACTTCATGATTGTATCTTTCTATTTTGGTTTATCCTTTGTGGATTCTGAGAGACCTTCGGGGGTCTTGGGGTCCCTACTAAGTATCGTATACTTACCCCGGTATGGGCTATGCCTGCACTAAATTGTGTTGGATGAATATGATAGACAACACTAATTGAGGTGGAGGCTTATGGAGCTGGCTGGTACCCGGAGGTGGACCAAATGGAGGGACGTACACGGAGCGGGCGACCGGACCTGAGTAGCTATGCAGACTATCCGTACCCACCCATAAGGTGGGATTTCCAGAGGAAAACTCAGAGTTGCTAGTTTAATTTTCGGCTATTGTACAATCTTTTCAGTTGTACTTTATTTTTAGTTGGGTTTGTATTCTGGCCCATTTATATCACAACACTTACTTTTCTACTCAGTTTACTCAGTGTTACTTCATCTTGCATACTCTATTGTGTTTTGTTTACTTCATAATGCCAATTCCTTCCTTTTTTGGGGATTTACGCCATTGGTGCTAGTCGCCAGCCCCTGGTCTATTGGAGGTGGGCTTTTGGTAGTCATGGAACGGGCCCCGAGGATGGGTCATGACAGTTAATTAAATAAGGAATTACAATTTAATAGTGAAACATAGAAATTATAAAAACATATTCACATAATTAATTTCTATACTACATGATTTTATAATAGTAAACCTACCTCAATTATTTGATGAAGCATCAACTAATGGAAATCACCAAATTCATCAGAGTAATTCCGTATAATGAGTTTTTGATTCATAAAATAAATCAATAATGAACAATTCATGATATATTAAATATGGATATAGATCTAAAATCTTATATATAGACCCAAATAAATATTTATAAATCTTATAAAAAATAATAACAACCCTATTAATATAGAGAGAACAAAGTATGAGGAACATGAAATCAATCTGGATGATATCCTTTGATCGGGAAGAGATAGATCTCTTATATGTGTGTTAAAACAATGCTACGTTGGATTAGAGTTCATGTAATCTATCTGAGAGGAAAGAAATCATGAAAGTGGTAATAGGGTCAAATTGGGGATTATTTATGATTAAAATTTGTTTTAGGGAAATTTCAAACATATGTTTTAGATTAATTTATTTCCAGTCGAAATTTTTATGGGTAGGGGAACAATATTTCCCCTAATTGTGCACCTATATTATTTTAGATCATAGTTACTCCATAGAGGTCACATGGTTTTGAGAACACTGTGAAAATCATGCATTTCCCTATTTCTTCCATTTTTATAAAATAATTTCCCAAACACACCACTAGTATACCCCAAATGAAAAGTACTCAATAAAATGAAAAAGTATACATTTTAATGAGATAAAGGAATATCTAAAATGTTTAGGACCTTATATTAATCATATATATAAATCTTTCATGATGGTTATCAAGGGGCATGTGAATTTTCATATTATATACCATAGGAGTTCCAAACTAGTGGTGTAGTAAGACCCACATTCTTGCACCAGGTGATGATTGAGTACAACCCAATAAACCCTATTAAGGATTATTCAGATTAGAAACAACTATTCTAGATTCAAACCCATTTTATTTTGATTGACTCTTATATAATTTCATAGAAATCACACACTCTGGGACAATTTTCTGAACATTGAATCATCCTTGTATACTCTCTTAGGGATTTCATGAGAATTTTCACATACTTCGTTGAAATTATAATAAAAAATTTATATTGAGACAAAATATAGTGAAAAAGGATTATCATAGACAGATACTATATATAATTATATGAATATTCAATAGATTAAAGAGAATCATTCTGGAGGAATATAAAACTTTTGTATCATTGGAATGAATGAACACAATAGTCATAATTTGGTGAATTTTTTTAATTAATACTATAAATAACATCCACTTTAGAAATCTTCCCAAACAAACCATACAATAATCCTATATTCCTCTTCTAGGTAAATTAAATATAAGAAAGAGAGAACTCAACTTATTAGTAGGGGTAAATAGGGGAGATACATAATCATATCTTTAACATTAGTGTCTGATTATATATGTATAAAATATAAAGAACATGACACATTATTCAATGATCATAATATATATTCATGAAAAAAAATTGAATGTTCAAAAGATCATAATTATTTGATAAAAAATGAAAATTATTAATGAGATAATATGTTTTTCATAAGACATAAAATTATTCCATACACATAACCATATAAAAGAAATTACATATTTATCCACGATGATTTACAATGATATCATTGTGCAATGTAATCACTCCCCAAACAATCATAGTAGTAAGAGTTCATTCCAAAATCATTATAGAAGAAAAATTCAAATTCTAAACAGGAACCAATCCCCAGTTCCAAACATTTTTTATTCATGATATATAAATCATTACATTTATTGGAGTGAAATATATGTGCAATCAGTCCCATAATGAATATTATATTCATGTGTTCAATGAGAAAATAAACTATTAATCATATCATAACAAATGGAATGGAATGTATTAATGAATCATTCCATCATAACATAACCTATTATAAAGATATATGTCTTATATTAATTTTAGTATTTTATTATAAAATATCCCAATGAAAAAATATGTCGTTTTAATAATAATTCAATTATGGTATAACTTGTCGAAAAAATAATCAATTTTTACCAAATTAATGTTATAATAATCATAAAAAATTCTAAGAAATAATTATATTTCTTTCCATGAATAAAATCATCATTATGTAAAAAATAATCTTAATGAATAGCTGCCTAGATAGTATATAACTTTGGAAGATTATTTGCGGAAAATATTTAAGGAAATATACATTCCCTATATAAAAATACATTTTCAATTAGTAATAAATTTGATAATCATTTTATTTGAAAATAATCATTTAATGGTTTTAAATAATCCTTTAAAATAATTTAAATGAATCATGTGGAAAACATCCTTTATTGATTAAAAAATTATTTTCCAAACATAATAAATTTGTAATGTAATTTCCTTTGAATATAACATTTAAAATTTATAATAAAAAATTGAAAACCCATTTAAAACATTTAATAAGGAAAATATCAAATCATACTTGAAAATTAATTTTTAAAAAATTAAATGATTTGAAAATCCATTAATGTAAATCAAAATGATATCCTATAAGAGAATATTAAATTAAATTGGCCTCTTGAAATTACATTTATATCTTATATGTCCAAATCAAAATCTTCCATTAATTTTTTTTAAAAACAATGTGTTGTTGTTTTTGAAAATACCTGATGTTTCCATTCAAATGAATTTATAAAAAATGAAAACATTATTTAAAATGACATATATTAATAATTTTAAAATAATATTAATAACATGATTGATTTTTTTAAAAAATGTTGTTTTCGGAGAAATATGGGTTTCTATTGAATAAATAAATGAATAAAATGATCATGATTATATTTATATGATCTACTAGGAGCATTGAAAGAAGAAAATTATTGAAAAAAATATATTTTCATTAACTAAAAAGAAAAAATAAATTTAATGTTTACCTTAAGCTATAGATCATGTGATTATATCATCGAAAACATAGTCATAAACATTCCAAATAAATATTGAGATTTATATATTAAATCATTACCAATTTAGAATGTTGGAAACATAATACCCTAGAAATCATATTATAAAATGAATAATAAAATATAACGAGGAAGATAAATTTCATGATATTAAATTTCCATGGGGCTATATATAGTCCTCATTATTCGATATATGTAAATTACATAATCATATGTCCCAAAGATGTTAAATTCTGACCAAAATCTTATATTTATTTCATAAGTCACGAACCCCCATCTTCATGAATTAGATATCACCAATTTTATTTTTATGTAATAATAATTTTATGATAAATAAACCATAAATAAATTTGTGTTATGTTATTTAACATTATAAATTAAACAAATTGTGAACATGTAATGTGTCACACAGCTAAATAAATGTGAGACTGAAATTCATTAAATTGAGTATTGAATTTCATTATACAAGTTAATAAATCTTGGAAGAAAATATAATTTTATTATAAACGTATTAAAACCATAATTATTTATATGATAACATATATTAATTTTATATGACTCTTTAGGACCCTTTTATTAACATTCCCTTATTCATGTCCTGATTTAGGTAATAATCCCTTGGTTTTTCATATTTGTTATGTTTTTAATTTTTTATACTTATTAATAATTAAATATTTTATAATAACCATAATTTTATCAATGATAAAAATAACAAATATATTAATTATATATACTTTTTATTGTAATCCATAAAATATAGTGATGGAAAATTAAATAGTTTTATCGGAGATAATAGGTCTCATGTAAGCATGATCATTAGTATAATTATATTTTCAGATTAAACCAAAAATCATGAAATGGTATATTGAAAATATATAATTATTTCATGTCATATATATATATATTCTTTTCATCAATCCTACCCATAAAAGTTCCATCTAATGTGAAAACATATCAATTCACATTGCGAGGTGGTACTCTATCATACACATGATCATATTTATAAAATATCCACAAGATGGAAATTATTATGGAATGTGGTTATAATAATTACATAAATATATAATATAATAAATATAATATATATGTAAATTATATTACATTATAACAATCAATGAGATGTGGTAATGGAAAAAAAATGAAATCATTTCGTGGAGTGGCCGTCTATTTTACAAAGGAATGATGATTTAATTAAAAAAATTGATAGATGTTGTTATGGATGTATCTAATTCCATTAAAATACAAAATATAAGTATATTTGAGATACTAATGATATTATATCATCATGTTATAATTATAATTATCCTAGTTAAAGGTTGAAAACAAAAAAACACTATGTTATTCATTACATGTTCTTCAGGTATCATTCTTATGTTTCCTCCAAAAAACATCCTACAATGGGTATATATAGGGAACAAGGAATCTTTGATGATATTATGTTATATTGGATGATTTTTTGTAGGAATTTTGATATAATTTTTTTATGATGTGACAAATAGAGTAGACGCGTGGACATTTAATACTGAGATGAGTGGTATACTAAAAATTTTATAAATGATTGAGTCAAAAAAATGTATTAATCATAAAACAAGCCTAAAAAGGGGAATTTTTGAAAACATAATACATATGGATAATATATGTCCAAAAAAATGTTTTTTTACATGTTATGTATAATTTTTATCACTTATCATTTTTGATAGACCCTATGTGAATCCTTTTTTTTACATTATATGCTGTAAATATTTTTTAATGTTTTTATATTCATATTTGATAAAAAAATTATTTGAATTTGTTAGATATTTTAAATTAATATGATTGCAAATATGAAATAAATTTTTCTATATCATATTCAAATAAATGGAATATTTTTATTTAAAATAAATCTTGCAGACATTACAAAAAATGGGGTTTCAAAGAGAATATGATAAAATGTTTGTAATGACATTATACCAAAACCAATTATAAAATTTATTTAATATAAATAAAATATAAATATGGATTTATTATTGAACTGATTTTTAATTTAAAAAATTATATATATATATATAATATTTATAATAAATAAAATTAATATGAAATTTTCAATTAAAATACATTCATTAAAACTATTCATCATAATATAAAATATTTTTATAAAATTTTCAATAATTAAGACAAATATAAAAATTACATGTTTATATAACATATTAATTTCGTTTGATATAAATCTTATTAATATTGAAATTTTAAAATTTAAAATAAAAACCAACTACATGATAAAAAATTTGAGTTGTGCAAATTCTATTTTTTAAAGGATTTTATAATAAATATATATATAATGATAATAATTATATGAATATATATTAATATTTATTGATTTAAAATATAAACATCACATTTAAAAAATTCATTATTGTGATTAATTTATTTTAAAAAACAAATGTTTCTGATCATTCATTGTTTGTTGTATATAAGTATAGTAATATATATATATAAATATTATACACATTGAAATATTTTAAAAATACCTCTTCTAGAAAAAAACACACTTATACTTATATTAAATATATATATTATTCCTTAATAACTGAGTAGAATAAATATTAAAAAATAATACTTCCACATCTATCAAATATTATTGGGTATCTAAATTATATTATTTACTGATTATAAAAAATAATTGCAAAAAAATCATCATAGTTCAGTAATAAGGGAAAATTATTAAAATTTTGAAAAAAACAAAATATTAAAATATTAATTTTTTTTATTTTTTCTAATGAATAATTTTATTTAACAAAATAAAATCTAAAAAACCACTACTATTTAATAATAATATATTATCAAAAAATATATAAATAACTTTTATTAATGAATCATATTTTATGTGGCTATAATAACTTTACCAAAAATAAGTTGATTATTTACTATGAATTAATAAATAAATTTACTTTTAGTCATAATTTTATATTATTATTTAATATATAATTCCATACTATTCACAACCCCCTATATCATTTGAATATTATAATAAACATATATTAAATTATAATTTTTACTTATGCTCGACATTTAATTTAAGGCATGGTTTTAAATATACATGATGTTTCATGTAATGCAATAAAATGATGATGTTTAATATTAAACGAGATATAAATATGGTTTATTATATTAAAAATAAATTTATATGAAATATTAATGTCAAAAAAATCCAAAAAAAAAATCAGTGTTAGATTTTGAATTTTATTGATTTTTTTATCTAGGGTTCTACTATTCATACCAAAAAATATTATATAATGATTCCTTCAACAAATATTATCATACATGTAATGTTTTCCCATATACATCTTATTATCTTGATAAATATTTCATATCATATCCCATAACTAATTATTTAAGCTAAATCTACTAAAATATTAATATTTTTTATTATAATCCCCTTATTATATAATTTATTTGAAATTTAATTTAAAATTATATCCACTGAGGTGTTTTAATCAAATATTTTTAATGTTTAAGTGTTTTTTCTTTCTGTGTCATGTCATCTTGTAATTTGTTTAATTTTTAATAATATTTTCTAATATATTGTGCATTCAATACCCTATTTACATCATGTATAATGAATATATTTCCTTTAGATATTTTTTAATTTTATCATGTCCATATCATGAATTGTGATTCTTATGATATCAGTACCAAGAGGGTTTTTTCATCTCATATTGTCCTCAAAGAAATATTATTTTTATTCAACACTTAATTTGAATTTTTATTATAAATATTAATCATGGATTTCTGTATATTATTTATCATAATTTAATATTTTTTATGTTTGAACATGTATAAATCTACCATTTAATATTTCATACCCAATCCTCTTCTCTTAGTGGGAATTATATATTCGTAAAAGAGTGTGACATTGATCATTAATTATTCCCTATTTTTTACCAGTGTTCTTCAGGTTTCTATTCAATGATATCTTAGTTAATCAATCCAAATATTTATTGTTATTATTATGATTCAAATTTTTTGAATGACCAATCATGTATATTATTTATTTCTTAATCAACCACCTTCTTTCTCTAGATAGCTAAAGCACATAGGATTACATTCAATCCACTGTAATTTATTAATTTATCCCAATATGATTTTTAACAGAATTAAATAAAAATTATTTAAAATTTTATAATAATATAATTATATATCATCTAGTGAATACATTGGTCTTAAAGAAATGATATTTGTATGTTGATCTTATATGAACCCTCAATAAATCAGTTTTTCTGAGGACATAAATATTTTTTGAAAATTGGGTACACATATACATTGAAATAAATATGTTATTATTGTTTCATCAAGGGAATGAATAATGTTCTTGTTGTAATCATAATGGGAGGAATTAATTCTTATATAAGTCCACGATTGTAAATGATTTTTTTCATTATAAATTTCATCACAATGAATTCAGTTATTATTCATTATGTGTTAGATTATATTATGATCACCCCATATAAATAAATATAATGTGTCCAATTATATAGAACTGTTTGATTATCATATCGTACAACCATATAATTCATTAACATTTTATTACTTATTATTTTATATTTTATATAATTAAATATTGATGATGTTATCTCACCACATGAAGGATTACTTTTTCCAATGATATATTGAAAAACAATACAGAATACATGTCTCAATGAATATACACTGTGGTGATTATGTGTGAGACTATGAAGGAATATAATGTGATTATGTAGTTTTAATATAATGAAGTAAGTTTCTAATTGAAAAAAATAATGTGAATTTTTGTATAATTATTATTGAAAATCCCTTAATATATAGATCTAAGACAAACTTTACACGTATTTGAATCAATATTATCTTGTGATATTTTAAATTTTGTTGGTAAAAAATTAGTCACATTTATTAATTTCATTATCATTATATAATGAAGATATTTATTAGTTCTGGAACTATGAGTTTAGGTGTAGGGAAATAGAAACACACCATTACAACCAATTCATACACTAAAAATACATGTGGTAAATAAAAATTCTAATTTCGAAATAACAAAGGAAAAACCAATAAAATATTTTCTAACATGAGATGAATTTTATTTTATTTTTTCATTGTTCACTGAGATTCCATTTCAAGCACAATTGTTTTATAATAATCACCCCATATGGTGAAATTACTATCAAGTAGTGTTGACATTAAGTTCATTAGTACATATCCCCAAATGTAATACTATTTTCCCTACATTTTTTAACCTACATGTTATACTCACAATATCTATTTAATTGAATACTTTTTTTATAAATATTTAATTTTTCAATTATTTTCTCTCCAATATATATTTCAAATACATACCCACTGAGTTAATTATTACTCTAGTATAAATTATTGAGTCTAATTTATAGTAATATTACCACATACACACACACCTGAGAAAAACCATAGAACACTTTAAATTTTACATGAAATTTTTCATGATAAATTATGACAGTATTTTCTCAATATAACAATTTATATATCGAATTAAGCTAGATAACCAATAAATTCCAAAAAATCCACATTTAATAAACAATATAATAAAAATAACACTGATTTGTATCTAAATAATCACAATAAATCAAGAAAAATAATTACATTATAATATTTAATAGCATGTTTGAAGTCAACTACAAAAATGTAAAAAAATAATAATAATTCATTGAACCCAAACGAATATCTTCCATAGAAGATGGTTATATCTCAAATGTTTTATTATAAGTTTAAATTAATATTAGGTAAATTTCCCTTATTAATAAGTAGTATATTCCATTCATGGATTTAATATCAAGAAAAAATAGGCAATTTCTATACAAATATAAGAATTAGTCTTACCATGATATGATGATTATCTAATTATTCCACACTATAAATTTTTCAAATGAGGTTGGTAATTCAATCATGATCATTAATATGTTCAAATAGGGAAATGTTTGATCATAAGTGTTCAAATAAGTTATTTTATCTTAGGGGATATCCAAGTTCCCCATTTTTCCATATACTACATTGGAATATATCTAAAAATATTTTCATAATAGGTTTTTAAGATTCCATAAAATACTAACACACGGTGTCCCCAGAGATAATTTTATATAAATTGATAAAATTTTTTATATTAAAAACAAATGATTTCTAATATAAAATTATACAAATATGAAATAGAGTTTAAGATCAAAATCCATGACCATGGTTGAATCGGGAAACCATATTATACCATAGGCATGAGCTAAAGCAGATCGATGTCGATCTTTTGTATAGAGATTTTTTTTAAATTCAATGAATTAATAAAATAATTTCTTTATTTAAATTACTAAATGACCTAATTTTGGTTCGCTATTATAATCCAAATTTAGGAGTATCACCATAGTTTACTTTAGAACAATGGATCAGTGAAAAGAGATCTCTTCAGCCTTCCACTAGAAAGTCAAGATCAAATTCAGACAAATCTCAGGATTCAGGAGAATCAAGTTGTAATGAATTCAATGGCATATTGAAATTATTAGAGAGTGATTTTTTATCATTTAATGATATTAATCAAGGTATTAAATATAAATTTATTTATTAGTGAAAAATTCGTTAAATAGATTGATTATGATGATACATTCCTGTTTATCTAATTTTTTTTAATTATTTTCATGTTCCCGTGTACATATTTTAAATTTATTATTCTAGATTTTAACTCTATTAATCCAAATATATCTTCATTTGTAAATAACACTTTAAAATATCTTTTTTCCCTTTTTTCATGTACATTTTTCCACCATTTGTTGAATTCATCAATAATTACTGTATGGGTTCTTAGTTTTTAATTATCGTGTTGGACCATGGACAATTATACCCCCTTAATTTTAGAATATTTTAATGTGATTAGTTGTTTTGAGAATCAGGGTTGGATTTAGGTTATTTGGTGGTCTTTGAATCATAGTGAAAACAGATACAATATTTTTTTCATCCAATAGATTATCATAAATAATGGAAAATTTATTACCCTCTGATTAAATTTTTCCTAGAAAAATTATTCCAGGTGATGGTAGGTTGGATCCTATATCAATTATAAAATAAATGTTTATATAGAAACCCGGAAATCATACCATTTAGTTTAGAATAATAAGCATTTTGTCCCTCAGAAATCATTTGAAATATGATTTCAAGGAATTTTAAGTATCACCAATCATGTAGGACCCCCAAACTCAATTTGAACAAATTATGGTGACAATACATGTCCTCTGGGAGTTCAAATAAAAGGGAACAACTAGGCCTGTCCCATGTTTAGACAGACAACCAGATTACTCCAACACCACTTGACTGGCATGGGGGAATCCCCTGGTGGGAGGACACTCTCTGTACCGTTGTATGAACTCATGGAAAATGTTACATATAAATGTCTAAAATCATGTGAAATGCATTTTGTGGATATTTCATTCTGTGTTTTTCTCCTAATTTTCATTTTGGGATACATAGGAAAATATTCATGTTCTAAAATGGAAACGTCACTAAAATAGGATAAAACTTATAACTCTCATATATCATTTATATAGACTTGTATTTTAGTTATGGGTAGACTATCATGAGAGATTTTTTAACAAGGAACAAGATGGTGTCCTTCACAATGATTTTGGAGATACGCTGAGAAATATTCAGATCATGGAGATTCATTATGTGGATATCAATGATGATAGTGGTCCAGATAGAACATTAGAGTTTTATCGAGTGGAACTATTCTATTATGTAATAGAATGTCTCCTCTAACTATTATCCCGGTGGAACGCTCCATGGGTTTCATGTTATGGGTCCTCAACAAGTTGAGTGGATCCTATAGGCTATTTATGGTATGAGTTATCTTATAATTACTAGAGTGGAACCATCCAAATGGACAAAAAATGGGTTCCTTATTGAATATTTTGTATCACCCACCTATATTGTTGGGTAACATGTCCATTTATATTAGTTTGGAACCTTCCTACAAGGATACGGTATGACTCATCTTGTAATATACTAAGTGAAACACTTCTATGTTTCCATGTTTTTGGTCCTCTACCTATTGAGTGCAACCCTCCTATTATGCAATGAAATGGGACCACAACTTGGGAATTTGTCCCCGTCTACTATTTACCCTATTGTTTAGGTGAGTCTGGAGGTATATTCCTCATCATAATGTCAAAGGAGATTTTGGGCATCGTTGATGGGCCTATTGTATCTAGTGGCACTATTTAAAACTATTGGTCTATTTGATGGAGATCCCATTCCTCTCTGATTTTTTATTGTTTTCTTATAATATATATATATCCATTTCATTTTATTCTACAACTTCCATGATGTGGATAAACCATTTTCTTCCCATCATATGTCTTACATCTCACCCTTCATATTTTAGGGAACACCACATTATGAGTATATAATCATACCAAAATGGGGGTATCTAATATGGTTCATGTCTTATGTGGAAGATATATAAGACATTAGTTAATATATAATAGAATAGGGATTCTGGATGTATATTAATTCTTATGGTTGTTAAATCAATGATAATTAGAGTTGGGAACACTCTTAATATATTTTTTCTAGTTTTGGGAGGTTTCCACAATACTAGTTTGGTGGTTAACATTATCTTTTTTACTTTTCAATTTACATTATCATTATATTATACTTCAAATATGTTTTAAATAAATTCTTTTACTCTAGATTCTTAATAATTTTCTATCATTCTTCTTCACATCATTATGGATATGTTTTTGTGTGTACGTATAGAAACATTATTAAAGGGCATCACATTCTTGTTATTTTTTTCACTACTTGTCCCTACCAACTGGATGATGGAGTTGGTCTTAGAGTAGTTGCAGCTGGATCCCCACTATACCAGGTCTTAATGGAATGGTATCAACGTATTTAATTTATATATATGATTTAGTTGTACTCATATAATGATAATTTTGTTATGATTTAGGGAAACAACATCAATGTGTCTCTTAAGTTGATTTACGGCCAATGAACATAATGTTGTTTTGGTGGCCAACATATCAATTCACATAGATGTTGAATGCCTTCTAATACTATTGAAATACATGAACATTGTTTATATAGATAAATACTAAATTCAAAATATTTGACATATTCTATTAATTGACGATCTTGAGTAAGCGTCCCATTATATATGCTCATATTACCATGGTAAATAATAATTAAATTTTCAAGATGACTCATTGATGTGAAAATGTCATGTTATCTATGAAAAGTTATGAAGATGAACTGATGATAGATGAGGACAAGATTCATGGTACACCTCATGTGTTTATTCCTCTAGGATTTAATGAATCTGAACCCCCTAATATCTAGTGATAGATTATATAAGAAGAGCTGAATGAGGACATGTGATGCATTCAAACACACAACCAATTCGGGAGCTAAAGGATGCTAAGATTTTTTAGTGAGGATTATCCTCTGGCATTAGAGTTCTATAATGATTTAGTGATTCATGTCTTTAGGAATTTCCAAAAACAAACAGGTTAGGTTGTTACCATAAATGATAGAGTTTTTATATGTAACATCTTAGTGCTGTTATAGTTTACTCAAAAAGATGCATGATGAGTCGACACTATAATGGAATGACATCAAGAAGTTGTTCCATACAGATTACAATTCCTCATTGTAGATCTCTGTTAATAATCTAATGATTCAAGAGATATATCTAAGATATGTATTGAAACTAATTTAGTACAATTATGAATACCCGCCTATATAAGGGTGTTGGATTAGGAATTGGTAACATATATATTCCTATCCAATGTATTATAGGCTATTGGAGTAAGAAATATCCTTTATAGGGATGATTTGTATGTAGCAACAATAATGTACTTGTTGGAAGGATATCATTTCCTGATATGTTCTTCATATTAGACACAAGAATTTGTTTGGGGGTATCGTATAGTATTGGGGAATCCTGGTGTGGGGAATTTCTATGGGTATGTTTGGATATGTTACACGGTTCTTGGTTTCCAATCTAGACATGTGGTAGAGGGAATTCTGATTTTTAATAATGGTTGTGAAAAAGGTAGAAGCATGGTCATTGATCTCCCATGCATGGGATTAGTGATCCCTAGGTAGGGGAAGATAAAATAGAAATAGTTCGTGATCTATGAGGTGGAGTTTTTGGTGTGGACATTGAAATGTCATCCTTCAATAACAACCACCATACAAACCATGAAAAGAACAAAAAGATGGTGGTTGTGGCCATTTATATTTATGGGATATGGAGTCATTAACAATAGATACCTACGATAATTAGAGGTTTGAATTTATATTTATTATAATACTACATTATAATTCATGTTCACTTGTAAAATTCCTTACATTACTTCATTACTACTCTTGATATAGATGAAACTCATAGTTGAGGCATTATTCCATCATCCTTTTTCTCTATGTTCCTACTTGTACACTCTATCTATAACATTTATCGTGTAAAAGGGTGATCTATCACATGAGGGAGATATGTTCTTAGGGTTCCTTTTTTCATCATGATAGAAACTAATGATGTCCTCTTGGTTATGGACTACTGATCCATGATCAAATCGTATATTTCAATTCACTACAGACCAGTCAAATTCATTTTTAGAAATGGTACATTATTATCCTATGAGAATGTGGTATCTCAAGGTGGTACTATTGGTTTTTATGAATATGGTTCCATAAGAAAACACCAATATGTAACTGATTATATCCATTAAATTTATAGTCCCTTCATGCATCAATATTCCTTCTATTATTGAGTTTTTTGTTTACTTCATCCCCAAGGATTTTTTTGGCACTTTGTCTAAAGTCGTAGTTGATGTTTTCCTTTTACAAGAACACATACGAAAGTATTATATTTTTTATATCATAACATATGACCCATAATATTATATAGGAGGGAGGATTATTGTTTGATTCCCATCAATATACTAGTTTCCATAGGCCCAGTGTGTGCCCCTATGTAGGAAGAGTCTTGTTAATAAAAATGTAGGAAAAGTATTGAGGATGTATATAAATTATCATCAGCTGATCCATATCATTATAATGAAGATTCACCACTTTTGTGGATTTATGGGATCTTTGATTAGTTTCAAGTCATGAGATGGTTCTCAGAGATTAATCCAAGGCCTAACTTCTATATGTTGAATTTTTGAACGGATAGTAATCCAATGTTGGAAATACAATGTCACTATAGGAACTATGAGTTTCATGTGATTCACTATGGTTGAAGAAATTATAATATTCATTAAAAATGTTATGAACTATATATTCTATCTAAATAGATATAGGAATATGTTTTTGACCATTGATGGCGTGAACACATTATATAAATTATTATGGGATTAAGATAAACACATGAAGGAATTCCTGTAATTTCACAGGAAAAAATATTTATTGTAATCTAATTAATTGACTGTTATATATCAATGAGGATCAATTTAAATGGATTGTAACATCTGAGTGAGGTTTATTTGTGGACACAGAAATGATAGATATAGTTCATTATTTATAGCCACTGAAGAGCATGTTAGGGGTGAATATTTTTCTTCTCATAGTAGGTTGCTACATTTGGTTTTTGTAATTATTATACACCATTAAATTACATTTTAAATCCATAATAATAAAAGGGTATTCATTTGCAATACGGATAGAATACAATAGAGATTTCGATGAGGTGATGATGAGGATAATGATTTCTCCCATATTGATACTACTGGAGGAGGTCATGGAGTATGTAGTGTTTTGGGATGAATAAGAGATGGGTTAGGTTTCATGTTGATAAAGTAATAGGATGTTATTAAATTTGGGTAGAGTCATTAAAAACCCATGTTTATAACTACATTACTCATGAACTAGATTTGGAGGCAGCAGTCTTCTCTATGAGGACGTGGGAGCACAATCTTTTTGGAGAGCTCATTGTTGTTTACATGGACCATCGGAGTTTTAGGTTTGTACTCAAATAGTGAATCTTGAACTTAATGCATAACACTAGATGGTATATTTAAAATAATATGGTTTTTACATTATCTATAATATTTCTAATGGAAATATTATGTCATATTTCCTTAGAAGGATGTTCAATACGAGTATAGTGGGTGTTTAAGTAGTTGACATCATTTTTGCTGGCCCAGATTGAGAATGAGTGTAAAAAATATTATTAAATTATTTTGAATAATATTTTTCTCCTCTACCTAGTTATATAGTCCTTATAGGGAGTCATTTACAATGATGTATTTCCTGACTAGATATCCATTAGATTTTGAACAGACAAAATTTATGTATGAGAGAATCCAATTATTATTTTCCAGGGATAGATTGTTTTCCAAATCAGGATGCTAACGTTGGTAAAGAGAGTGTATCAAACAACCCCTATTAATTCACATCTATATGTTATAATATTTATATTGTCATTTAATGGGGGTTTTGATGGCAGAACATGAGATGAATCAAGACTAAATTTACATCACAATGCCTCTCATGTCATCTAATAAAGACTAATCATGAGGTTTTGACTAGGTAGATTCAACCCCTTAGGATCCCTAAGATGAAAAAGGACATAGTATTGATAAAAGTATTATTGGTATTCTATGGAAAATTGGAGTCCATGAATCTTTCTAGGTGATCATTGAGTGGCTCACAAAGTTAGTTCATATCCTTTTAATCCGGGAGTAGATTTGCGTGGAGATTTTGTGGATGTTATTCATTCAAGATATTGTTCAAAATAATTTAGATCCAATTATTATTATGATTGATAATGATTTTTTATTCAGGTCCGGACTAAGGAGATTCTAAAAGGAGGCATTCACATTACAAATGGGGATGTGTATGATAGTTTAGACAAATAAAAATTGGAATGTAGATCTCACGATCGGAATGTTTGGGGATATGTAGTGGGAATTCATGTTAGACAAAACATTAGTCTTGGATGATCAAATTACATTTGTAGATTTTTCCTGAAATAATAGTTACCAATCTACTATGGACATGAAATAATCCATGGAAATATATTTGATACTATTCATGTAACACATATGATGGATTGAGTGTGGGGAGATATATATTATGATGATATAAATGGTGAATATTGAGATTAATATGGTCAATGTAATCTACAATAAAATGATAACATCCCATATTATGCCTATATCATATGAGAATTGACGTCTAAGGGACTAGGAAATCATGAAGGGAAACAACATTTTCATGAGTGTATCTCGATGATAATGATTATAGAAATTTACAATGGGATGAAGTAATTCCCCAATTTTAACCTAGATATTTATGAACCCAAAGATTATTTTTGTAGAATATTATAGACTCTCACAACCTCTAGTATTGGATCAGGTGAACAACATCATCTATGTGTCATAGTTGTGGATATATGATTATGACCCAAGTCACATTATTTACCTGGGAGAGCTAGATATTGAGGATGAGGACACTTTTGTGGAATAACTTATGATGATCGATGACTCACATGAGATGACCCTCTGTGTGGATACCATACCATTGGTTTGTGTGATGTGATTGTATTAGATCATGTAGGACAACTCTTAGTAGTGGGATTGACAGAGTTAGGGTCAGTATATTATGTTTTTTAGAGTGTACTTTATCGTGATGAAAATATAAAATTGGAGAATAATTTAGAGACATGTTATTTTCCTTGTAATAGTTTTTAATATATGTAGAACTTTTTTTGTTGTCATTTTCTAAGACACTATGAGATTCCAAAGTCGGGTGTGTGAAAAATTCGTTTTATAAAAATGTGAAATATATTTTATATTATGTAGGAACAATTTCTAAAATAAAATTGTATAAATACCTAATGAATTAATTGATAAAAAACCAGAGACTATAGATCAATATATATTTTTTGATTTACCAAAGGTGTGACCCAAAATAGGATAGCACAAGGTGTTCAAATGAAGAAAAAGTTGGGCATAAAATTATTGAATTAATTAAATTATTATTTTTATTAATTTATTATTTGATATGATTTTAATCCTTCATTTACAAAACAGGTTATGGAGTATTTCAACAGTTAGCTAGATTAACCATGGTTCTATTGAACTCTTCAATTTATGAAATAATATCACAATAATTAAATATATAGTTTTTGATCGTATATTAATTTTGAAAATTATCAATCATATGTTGTTTCATGCACCAATAGAATAGTATTAAATGGATTTAAAAGTTTTTACAACCCCCAGAAATCCAACTTTTTATATTGGTTAGCAGTTCTTATCCAATGATTATTTAACATTTATCATGTTCATTTTTTCCATACATTGGATGTATTATGAACTAAATTTATTTTGGTTTATGGTGATGGAATTAGTGGTGTGAGGGGAATCCAGACGGGAACCCCAAGATAATGATAGATTCACGTGCGATGAATTATTTGGAGAATATAATATATAGTAAATGTTTTTTTGTGTTATGGAAGGATTATTTTATGATATACAATTTTAAGAGGGACTTAGTGTGGCACCAATGGCATAATGAGAGGTTGTAGCTCATGATTCTTCTTGAGAAGGAATTGATGATTCATTTTCAGACGAGCAGATATTTGAAAATGAAGACTAAATGTAACACCCGAGACTTTTATAAGAAATGTTTTTTTATATAAATCATCAAAGTAATCATTAACTACACACAACACTATTTTGGCTTGCTTTACATGCAATCACAACCTTCTTTGATATCTTGCGTCGTACGCAATACTGAGTTTCACTAAACAACGATATGCTATTAAAATATTATTAAAACTAGCTGTTATGAATAGTAATAACCACTTTTTGAAATTTTTTAATTTTTAATTTTCAAAATGGCCTTCATTTTTTGATTCGGAATATCGAAATTAGCCTAGGGTGAAATTTTGGTATTTTTCTGGAAACATTCAATTTTTGATGAATAGTGAAAACACTAGGTTACTATTTAAAAACCGACTTGTTATTTAAATAAATATTTAATTTATTTAAATTTATTTTTGGTCAAAATTTTTACATAATACCAATATAAGGTCATTTTAAATTATTGAATTAATTTTATAATAATTTTAGATATATAAAAAACTTTATTGATCTTTTCACCGTCTTTTACCCACAACCTAGGAGAATTTGCAAATTTACATAAAACATAATTTTACCGCTTCTGTGAGTGGAATTTCAAAAATCCGAGAAACACGGTTGACATCAGTAATTAAAATGTGGTTCAATAAGATAAAAATAATTTTTGGTGAACAGTAAATTTTTACATTTATTTACCACAGTTAAAAGTAAATAGGGTAATTAATGTTAAAAATGATATTTTTATTACACTAAAACATTTCCTAATTATATTTTATAAGTGTAATTCGACCAAAAACAACCTTAGAAATAAAATATCACCATTTAGTCCCACTTGGATTAGATTACGACATTTATTGTTAATTTATTTAATGAATTGTTAAAATTGTTTAAATCGATGTTTATGAAGTATATAATTTTTAATAAATGGTTATACATAAGATAAATTCGACTATAAATATAAATTATAAAGCTAAAATAATTTCCTACATAATGGCAGTTTATTTGTAATTTTTAGACATTAAATAATTCAATTTATTTATGACACAACGATGATGCAGTAATTATTTTATTAATGAAATATTGACATAATTGATGTTATAAATTTCCAAATAAATGTAATTTGAGACTTTTTATGAATTCCACTAAATTTATAGGTTAACATGACATGTTGGTATTGATTTAATTAACATTTTTCGATATAATCATTCTGGTATTATTTTCACAAAAATAAATTACTAAATAGTGTCAAAATTGACATAAAATAGTTTTTAAAACAAATATTATATTATTAATTTTTATTTTATTCACAAAAATAGAAGGATCGGCCAAATTAAATAGATAAGGTTATATATATTAATAATAAACAACTTGGGTTTCGTTTGGCTTGATATAGTATGTTTATTGACCATATAGTGTAAGAATAAAAAAAGACACAGTAAAGGTAAAATTATCTAACTTAAAGTTAAATATAAATGATAAGATTAAAATAGTAAACTAAACTTGTAAAAATTCTATTAGATGAGAGTATTTCGACCCATAACCACCTTATCTTAGAAAGAAATCAATTTGGAGCCATATAAAACCGAATATGGATTTATAATAAAATAATATTTTTAGTTTTTCCAAAGGTGCCCCTCTCCTCCCTTATGAAAGGGCACCTCCTCCCTCTCTTCCTCACACCACTTTGAGCCTTCAAGCTCGGCCAACCCCTACCAATTTCTCATATAAACTTCCCTAGAAACATCCTATAGGTCCTGGTCTTCTTCAAAGTCCAATTTTAGTACCCATAAAGGATGTCTCAAAGAAGATCTTCAAAGAAGAGGTAATGTCTATTACCGATTATTTCAACTTTATTTCTTCTTCCACTTCTTCTTATTTAGTTGTTTCATTATGAATTAAGAACATAAGTATCACTCATATACTGAGATGTTATTATAAGTATGAAACAACCCTATTTCACCATCTATCCATCCTATAGAAAATGAAATCACCGCGCGTACGTACGTACGGAATACCGTCTCCACGCAGTGGTGTAATCTATTTTACACCACCAACATACTTGGATGGGTATAATGGTGTAAATAATGAATATATATGATTACTGTAAAGTGTTATTGATTCTGAAATAGTATACATACACTACAATACAATTCCACGATCATGGGAACGATATCATAGCTCGTGCCTACGTACGGAATACCATCTCCACGATGTGATGCGACTCGGTCTACATGGTTTTCATTGAATAATGATTAAATAAATTAATTGAGTGAATAAATAAGATATATATTACAGTAATACAATTCTTGAAATGAGGTATCTATAACCTAAAAAGAAGAATAAGAATTTATTCGACAAAACACGCATAAGAACAAAAAGTAATAATCACCCGAATAACAAGTAGCAATGAAATATTACTAATAATAAGCTAGTAATATGACCATATATGATATCATAATAATGAGTATGATTCTGGAATAAGTCAATAAAATTATTTAAATCATTATACAGGAGGTTCGGACACTTACGAAACAAATCAGACCTAAGGTAAGGGAAAATATCTCAATCTCATTTTTATCCGAGATTGTTTATACTTTGGTATTTACTGGGGTGTATTTTATCATCCACATCCATGTTTCCTCAATATGTAATATTTATATACTTATAAAATAGTTCAAATCCAATTTTACCCTTCGGTGAGTTTTTAGTAAAAGATATGAAATAAATCATTTGTCGTTTTTCGTAAGAGGTACTTTTTGACTTTTCCGACAAAAGTACGGGAAGAATGTTTTTTTAAATTATACGGCATGAATGGAATATTTTAAAACATTACTTCCAAGAAGCATCCTTTACAAGTTTTCAAGTTTATTTTTAATCAACTTATTTTAGTTTAAACTTTTATGACATGTTAAGAAAGGAAAATTTTTTTGAAGTAGAAAGTATATTTTCTTCAAGAATGGAGTTCAAGAGTTTTATCAAAATTATTTTCCATCTAAGATAATATAAGGTTCTGTTTCTATCCCTATTATTACATGGATTTGATTATGTTGTGATGGAAATATTTTTATGAATTCCTTTATCTTATATGAATTGTTTTATGATGTCACAATGTTTAAGATTCCAATTTTTATTACATAGGTTATGCTATGATGTATAGTTTATGATTTTGTGGCACACATAAGAATGATATCATTATGAGATGGGTGGGACCTATATCTCTCTCCAATGAATTGGGTAAATATTTTATATATCATGAGATAGACATGGCTGGAACGACAGGTTAAACCAGTTCTGTGAAACATGACTGAAACGAGGAGTGAACTCAGTTCAGAAATGGACATTGTCCACTAAGACAGTCTTGGCAATGAGTCTTGACTAATAAGAAATGATTCTCTATGATTATGTGTGTATGCCACAAGGTTTCATTTTTTATGTTATGATTATTGTGATTACATTTCACTTCCATGATTTATCCCATGTTTGAATTTATTTAAATATTATAATGATTTGTGGAAACATTACATGAGTTATTTAAATTCATAACTTGGATTGGCATATTAATATGACATATAATATGGAACAACTGGTGACCCCATCTTGGTTTTATAGCTCACAACCTACCTCTTACAACATTCATTTATAGGGTTTTAATGCTAGGTCTTAGAAAATTGGAATATCAACAAGGATTTGGTTGGTGTTATAGACATTTGGTCTTGAATTGATTAGGTGTCCAATGGATAACACTTCAGTGTGTTTCATGTAATGATTCAGATTTCAAATTTTTAGATAATGAATACTGGTATGGTGTAACGATTTGGGGTATATTATACATCTTCAGGATTAAGAAATTTTAACATGTTGAGTGTAATGCATTATAACTTATATATTTTTATATCATAATTTTATCATGGTAATTTGAAACCCTATTGATTATGTATGATTTAATGTTCTATGGTCCAACATGTGGGGATTAGGAATTCCCATGGGCCGTGTCAAAGAGGGATCATGTATCTGGGAACCAAAGTTTTTGGGATGCATCATGAAACAAATATTTTTAGAACCTCAACAAATCAATCCGTTTTAATGATTGGAACACTCTAATTACAATAGTCAAATGTTATGTAGAATTTTGATACTTCATAAGCGCATGATATCAATCACATCACAACTGATGTCAAAAAATTAATCATAAATATGTATAGAGGATAATATGAAGCTTAATATTATTTATAGACTATCTTGTTCCTTAAATTTATTGAATCTATGAAAAGATTTATTAATGTGTTATTCCTCTCACATATGAAAAAAATTTGTTTTTATTTTATTTTAAAAATTTTAATTCAATATAGTGTATGTGTATAATAAACAATGAAACTACACCTAGATTTACAAAAATATATTACGAATCTCATTAGAATATTATGATTTCAATATTTCAGGAATGAAATCTTCTCTATAGATCATATAATAGATAGAACAAGGAATACAAATGTATATAAATATATGTAAATAAAATATATAATGAGTACCGAATATCATGGACTGAAATATTTGACTTATGAAATAAATATATTTAATGGGGTATTATATTTGATTAATATTCTCTTATGAATTTTTTATGACACATATCATTGGATTATATTGAACCATAATAATTTAAAACACATCTCCATAGTATAAAATATACTCTATTCATTTCATATAGGTCATGTGATCAGTTCAAGATACATATTGGACATATTATGGGTGGATGTGTCACCACTATAGAACATTATTTACAGTAATCATGTAACATTTTTTTGATTTAATATCTTTATAAACATTTCATTATAATTTCATTATTTTTATTCTAAATACAAGTTAAATTATTTATATAAAATTATTATCTGCTTTTAATCTGGTTTTTTATTTTTCACTAGACATGTGAGACACAATAATAGAAGGGTAGAGTTATTTCCCCAGTTTGGTTCAATTCTACTATATTTGTGTGTATGTGGAAAACATGAATGTTATAATTGTAGGTTTTTTATGGATGGTTTTCATTTTATTTTATTAATATTTTTTACTTTTTTATTCTTTTTATTTATTTTTTATACATAAGATATGAGGAATCCGAAGAAAATTCTTTAGTAAAAGAACATGGATTTTCAAGTCGGTTAATTTATAATCGATTTGAAGATATGTTGAAAGAATTTTGAAGTAGGTTATCAAATAACAATCATGATAATAACATAATGTAATATATATAAAATTTCCATTTTTGTTAACATATTGTAAATAATTATTTAAAAAAGTTCCTTCAGAAAATGTGCATACTAATATATATTAAAAATCATAAAAAAACTAATAGGAAATAAATTTTTTATGTACTAGTGATTTAAACATGCCCTCAATTTTTCATCATATGTGTATTAAAATATGGTATTATTTATTTAAATTTTACTCTCTAATGAATTATGTTATTTAATTTCAATGTAATTCATCTTTTATAACTGCAATGATATTTCCCAAGTCTAATTTTTATGATATATAACCATAAGGGCATGGGGTTCATATATTAATATATTTTTCTCTTGCTTTAATGGCCATGGTTTCTTGATATCTCTCTTCTTTAGCCTTATTATCTATCTATAGCATCCACTTCTTATGTATTATTTCCCCATGAAAAAAAGAAAAATATTTTGTATGATATATCTAAGAAATGTTCTAGTAATGAGGAAACTAGTGGGAGATGTTGTATTTTACTTTTGAACCCATATTATACTGATACATGATACCAAATGCACAATAACTAAATGATTATTTTTTATATAGTTATATTATGTGAAGAATATTTTTAAATTAAAATATTAAACTTATGAATGAATATCTGTGGTCACAATAGTTTTTATTAGATAAAATATTTATTTGCCCTTTGGAAACATGGATAATAAAATATTATAGAGAACACTAATTATATATCCAAGTATATTTAAATGTTTATATGAATAAAAAATATCATTTAATTATTATGATGGATGGAGTGTGACTATTGAAAATAAATTTTACATTTCTAAAAACTACAATTAGATATGGTTGTAACTTGGTTATACCTTGTGGTACTCACATCAAAATATATGAATTAGTTATTTACATGATGGTCACATAATATATGATAATATAATTTTAACTCGTCAATTTTTACATACTAATTGGATTTGTTAGGTAACATCAAATAATCATTCAAAAATATAATAATGGATTTGAATAGATGAATTCCATGATTGAACAATCTTAATATAATGGATTCACTGATCAAAATAATTCTGTCATGATTTAGTCAAATAATAATGTATTTTATAATAGTACGTAGTTTACCGTTATGAATAATGGTTCTTACACTATGTTTTTGTGTTTTCTTCAGTCATGGATTTAGGAAGAAAATAATTTGGAAATGAGTTTGATAGACACTAATTTGATGAACAACACAATGAGGATACCACTAAGTAATTTTTGATGGTATTATGAAATATCATTTATAACGATATATGATTATCGATATTAACTTTATCCAACTCTCACACTCACTATGCGGTGTAGGATATAATTAGTTTAGAATTTAGGTGGGGTACCCCAAAAAGTAAGAAAGATTAATTATCCTATATAGAAATAATTATTTATGTAGAACTCAAGGGAATTCCATAATTGGAAAAGAATATTTGTAATGTATAGAGGAAAAATGAATATATTATGTAATTTTTTAAGAAAAGTTAATATTTTATTCTATATAATAGATTATAATAGTTTTTCTTAAATGATTCATAGATGGTTGATTATTTAAATTTTTACATTATGGGAGTTGTAAAATGTAATTTTATTGGGTGAAATATAAAAAAAGTTATCCTTAATGTTTTATGATTAAATGTTTTGATAATTTTGATGAAGAGAATTTAATAGAATACTAATGTAATGAGGTATTAAAGAGTAAATTCTGAATCATAGTTGTTGTATTACTAAGTATGTGTAACTATTAATGTGTCTATCTATTGATATTAAAAATATAATTTAAAATATATATATAAGTATTTTATATTTTTGTTTTCCATTTATGAATTGATGTAACATATTATATGGTATAAATAACCTAGAATTTAGGCTTATTTGAAATATAAAAATTTTAAGACATATTATAATGGTAAATATTACTCTTAACTAGTTCACGATATTGAGATAAAGATATTTTCATAAGGATATGTTTTCTATAAGAGAAGGAAATTTGATTCTATTCATTACATTGAGATAATTAATTGGATAGATGGAGAGGTGTTTTATAATTTAATTGAATGAGTTTACAATAATTTTTTATTTATAGAATAAATTAAATAATAAATTATTATTATTATGGATTAAGTAATGAGTTAATATTTCTACGAATGTGTGTTTTAAATTTTTTTTATATTGGGGTTATTATAATATTTTATTATAATACATTCACATGTATTATGATTTTTTATGTGAAAATTAGGAGATACATTGTGTTATATGGGAGATTAACATTAAATTTATTTTAATATCTTAATGGAAAATTTTATTATTTATTAAATATTAAATTATAAGTGAGGTTAATAATTACCGAATGGTTTTTTTGAAATTAGTATATGTTCAGAGAGTTTTTTTATAATATTATTATATGAAGATATATCAATATTGGATAACATTTTATAAATATATTGTTCATAATAATAAAATGAGATAAATTTAATGACTTATTAGTCAATTATGGATGATGAAATCTAGTAGTTCTTAAGAAATTAAAAATTTATCTTCATTTCAATGAGTATTAGATATAGTAAAGATAGATTGAAGAATAACTAAAGTAGGAGATTGTACATATGAAATGGAAAGAAATAAATTATTTATCTTTTATGCTACCATCAGTCATCATAGATAATTTGGGTCATTATTAATAAAATTGTCTTGAGGAAAAATTGATTCATACAGCACTAAATTTCATTTTAAATAATGGTCTTCTAATTCATCATTGCTTTTTGTATTTTTTGTTATTTTATTTTCGATATACATATTCCCTATCAATATCTATAAGTCCTTATGTGTTATATATTCCTAAATTTCCATCTTTTCACTACCCATTAATGTTTCCCATATGGAAACCTAGTTTTGGGATATTCAATATAGCTAACTTATATCTCTTTATCTCTTATCATGTAATTTTTTAATTAACCAAAAAAATGATGTGGGAACTCATGAATAATAATTTAAAATATGAAGATCGTAATTATAGAGATCTAGTTCAAATTGATTGGATATATATTATTATACTGAATTTGAATATAACTCACAAATGAATTAATATTTTAATTTTAAAATATATATAATTTCTTCGATAGATTGATGCACATGCAACACAGAGTCATAAAAAATCACAATATACAGTTAATATTAATAATTAATCAATTCCTATTTAAAAAAGTAATTAAAATTAGTTATAGTAAGTGAAATAATCAATTTTGACAATAATGTATATTTTTTTGAAAAAGATAGTATTTTTATAATATTGTAATACCTTTGTAGTAAATTATTAGTATTATTCAAAAATATATATTTCTAAAAAAATGTTTTTAATTTTTTTGACTTAATAATATTTGAACTTTTTTAATATATTATAAATTTAATTCAATTCATTATCATAATTAAAATATATAATCTACACTAGGGCAAATTTATGATTTTTTTAAATATTAATATTTCTGTAAATGGTGATCTAAATTGTTTTTTTAGAAAAATTGTATAAAACATAAAATAACATTACTAAAGTTATATATAAATATATTACGTTTTATAAATGGGATCAATTTCATATTGAACTATTATATTAAAACATTATTCAATTATGAAAACTATTGACTCTATAAAATTCTTTTTCCATAGTGTATTTAGGATTAATTTTTAGAAATAGTTTCAACATATTTTGATGAAATTTAAAAAATTATATTAAATTATCTGAAGAATAATAAATAATATTTCATAAAACTTTCTGAATATTTTTTTTATAAAAATAGATCATAATAATAATTAAAAATTAATTATTGTAGTTCATGTAAAAATAGTTTTAAGTTGCATTAAAATTAAATAATAAGGGTTAAATAAACTATAAACACGACCAATTAATATTGTAACTCCATATTTATTACATTAGTAACATTTTATCTATTTTAATGGTATTTTATATAAATTTTCCATGAAAGTGACCAATATAATTATTTACTTATATAAAAAACTAAAACTATAGAAAAATTATTTTTAAATTTATATTATTTGTTAATATGTTTTTAATTTTAAATTATATTAATAATCCAAATTGATATCAATTCTATGTTTTGTGAAATAATATTTTACAAAATGAATTAAAATTACAAAATTTCATAGAATCATCCATTTTATAGGTATATGTTTCAAAATATAAACCATATTAAATTACTTTTCCATTGTTAATTTTATAATAAATATATTGACCCCTAAATTGTATCAACTTTCTTTCTAGGGTAAATAGTAAAATTTGTTTTTGTGCGCTTCATGATCTAGTGTAAAAATGGATTTTCATAACATATAATATTTTTATTTTATAAATTTTATTTCATATATATAAAATTAGAGTATTAATTATATAGAAATGAAAAATTAATTTCTAATCTTATATATAATAATTATCATCATTAAAATGATAATTATCATTGTGAAAAATAAAATAAATATACTGTTGAAACATTGATATGAATGAAATATTTATATAAAAAATGTTTTTGTTTGTTTTAGAGATATTGATAAAATCTATCATTACTAAAATAGATTATTTATCATTTTTTATGAAATTGGGATTTGAATTAGAACCAATTATTTAATAGTATAATTTATTAACAAAAATCTCTCTTCTTCATTTAAAATGGCCACCTCATCACATAACTTCTCCACATATCAAATTACATTTTTAATGACAAAATAAAAATAAAATACAATAAAAATATCCTTATACATGTTATATAGCATATGGTAATGACCAAAGATCTATCATAGGGACCAAAATAAGAGATCAAAAGGGGGTTAAACTTGGAAAAGTAAATTATATTCACCAAAATCATTAATTTTTTTTCTTTTCAATAACCTAATTGTATTACAAATAATACACATATAATAACAATTGTACATAATATATAATTATTTTTTATTATGGTGATGTAATAATAAATATCCATATCCTTCTCCAACAAATAAGAATAAATTTTTTTTATCATGTGTATGATTGAATACCACCTCACAAACATATGGGATTCATCATCCAATAGCACATATGTCAGATGGATATAAATATGGGTAATATAAATTTATATTTTATTTATGAAATATTTATACTCATTTAATTATTATATCATAAATAAATTCATAAATTATGTTCTATGGGAATACGATAATTTCTCTCCTGTGAACATCAAACTACCTCCACATGAATAATTGTGATTTACATATTCTAACACATTAAAAGGACGTTAATATTGATAAATTTAATGATATCTGTGAAATGTGTGACATCATATAAAATAATGATGTGTGATATATTATTAACCTTTCTTCTATTCTATCCAAATATAAAATAGAAATTTTGTTCATGTGTATATATGACCTACCATCTAAATGAATTGGGTATTTAATTATCTATCATTAAATTAATTAGAATAATAAAAATCCATATATACTTAATAGATATTATAAATATGTCAATTTTAAATTTATAGAGATGATATAGACATGATTGCATTAAAAGGAATGAAAATACAAAATCAAAAACTAGAACAAATATAAAATATTAATTTCAAAATATGTGAATTGAATGAGGAATTATTAATAAATCATTAATAGATGGTCATATGTATATAATATATGATATGAAATAAATATAAATTGCTCTGTAATTTATTTATATTAAAATAATTATTCTAAAAAGGATGTATAAATGTGTATGATGATGTTAAGAATACATGTAATGGAATTTTGACTCAAATTACTATATTTGGGACATAATATATGTTATGCACATTTATTTATTATTGACGTGTACAAACTGAGACATTTACATGTTATATATTAAATTTCAATACAATTAATGTATATGTGTTTTATTTTATTCATTCATTGGTATTATTATTTTAAATTTACCAAAGTGTTTATAATTTTATGGTTCAATATCATTATTAATTGGAATGGTTTATGACTTTGTTTGTGATTTTCATTTATTATGATATATCTCTTATGAAATGCATGAACATTATTCTCCAGTGGATATTTCTTGGGAATAAAGTTTTTTCATTCAATTTTTTTAATAAATATCTCTATTGTATGAAATAATTTATTTAAGGAAAAATGACCAAATTCCATTCATTAAATGATTTATTCTCTTTCCTATATGTTATATAAAAATTCAATTAAATAAGTTTTTAAATATAACAAATTTACTTTAGACAAATTTTCATACATATTTTGAATTTTATAGAATATTTTAATATTGAGACTTCTGTTCAATTTGTGAACATGACACATTTGAATTTACCCAAAAAACATGAAATGATTATTTTTTACCATGTACAACAAAAATATATTTAATTTCAATATTGAAAAAATATCCCTTTATAGATAATTAAATTTATAATTTAAATGAATGATGATTTCAAAAACAATTAATAAATTTTATGTTTTGACCAGGTAATTTTCATTGTTCAATGACTATTTCATTCAACAATGATTCCAAATATTCATCCAAATTTATATTCCATCTATTATGGAATCATTTTATAGAAATAATTATTTACCATGGTTATGATCAAAGGATAAAATATATATCATTTATTTAATTTTATTATAATTATGATGTTTTTTATAAATAGAATTCCTTTCCATCTGTCATGATATAATGTAATTTGTATAAAATCAATATTATTTAATGGGTTCATATAAAATGAATGTTTTATTATATTACTATTCATATATGTATCATTAAAATTATTTGATAGGTGGGATCTAAAACCCACTCTAATGAATTGTTTAATGATCGATTTTTCATATGATAATTATATATCATGTGGAATTAATTTTCTGACTTAGATGTAATATGAGGACCTATATTCAAGTTAATAAGGTTATGCATGGGCCTATTTTCATGTCCTTAATGTTATGATCTGACCATTTTTTGGGTCCTTAATTTTATATACATGCCTTATATCGTGGTAATCTGTTTATACGATTTCTTGATTTATTGTCCATAACATACCGAGTGATCCAATCATTATTTATAAATGATCACAATATTTTAAGATTATGTTTTTTCAAAATTACATTTACTAAATCTAATGACTTACAATCTTGGTTTATATTAGTTTATTCCATTATGATTCATGTCATACGAATATCCATGATTTATTCCATTACTAATGTTTATTTTCCATAATATATATGTCATATTTTTAGATATTATAATCATGGATTAATTTCATTATTGACATTCTTTGTTAATATATCCATTTCATGTCCTAAGAAAAAATATGAGATCTCCTTCTATTATATTTCCTTTACCCAGGATTTAGTGATTTGTAAAATGTATAATAGGACTACAAAGGCATCATGTTACGAAGGACTTACTCGGAGGTTATTTAGATATCTTATGAAGTTGTTTTATATATATAAATTCTCTTAACAGAACAATACCACACATTTGTTTTCTTCATGTTTTGATATGTCAAATAAATAATTTTCATCATTTATGATGTAATAATTATATTTTAAAAGCTTAATTACCTATATAATTCATGGATTTATTCAACTTAAATTTTTTTAGAATGTAAATGTGTTTATTTAATTTATTTTTGATTTTTTCAAGTTGAAAAATTCATGATGTGAATCTCTATTCAAATCATTATATGTTATGATAAGTGAAATATCACGGAAAAATGAGATATTATTTCCTTGATCAAATTTTACCGCAACACAATTACATGATTTGGAACAATATGAATTAATTGATCATTTATATGATCATAGAGAAATATTTAAACCTAAAAAAAATCCATGTTCATTGAAAAAGTATCATTGAATCAAATGAGTTAATTTATTCAATGAGGTCCTAGAGAAGGTTATTTTTTATGTTTAATTTTTTTGATTAATTAATTACATCCTCATGTAATTGTAATTTCATATTTTATTAATACGATTCTTTCATTCCATTTCGATATCTCATTCTCTTTTATAATTTTCTCTTTCATAAAAGAACTATAATAATAGTAATGTTGAGTAACTGACCAATGGATTATACATATGGATGTTTCATAGAATTCCCAAAATTATTCAACATAAATATTTTATGTGGTTTATTTTTTTTAGTGAATAAGGGTGATGTGTATGAGACCTAACATTTTCTTCCAGGACTTGAATATAAAACATATTTCAATTTATTACATTAAATATTTTCATCCCATCTCTTCTATAAATCCATCAAATATGGAGTAAATGATACCAAATGGATTGAGATTGATTAATATAGAGCCTATAACTATGTGGTGCGATAATTTATATTTAGGGGAGTTATCATATTATATTATACAAGGAGATGGAATTTATGGTGTTAAAGACACATCATAATAATTATTGACTTACCAAACCATAACTTAATAGTATTTATTCATAATTCAATTACCAAAATATATTAAAAAATAAATATTATAATGAATGAAACTAGGTAACCAAATATTAATGAAAAATACCATTATCCTAAACAACTAAAATTTAATTATGTATGTAGAATTTCATCATATAAATTAAATTTCACTTAGAATATAATTATTTTATAAAAAAATTAGTAGATTATTGAATTCAGAAAATTATTGATTTCCTATGATGCTTCTCATATGAGATAACACATGTAATACAATATACTACCATATGATAATAATTTAGATTTTTTTAATTGATATCCTGGGACTAAAAAAAGATTTATTTTCTAGATGTCAATCTGTATTTCCATTGATAATTTCATTTTTATATTATCTATCTTATTTTATTAGTTTTAATTAAACTAAAAAGTAAAAAAAAAGTGATTTAATCCACCTATTTATGGAGTATTTAGTTTCTATTTTTTATTATTGTGGGATTAATTTCGATATAAATTTAATGATAACTATAATTCATTGAATTTAAAGTAGACTGAATGGTAGTCAAAAAAACATAATTTTTAATGTTGGGTCCATTGATCTGATTGAGTTATCATGTTACATCACAAGGTTTTATATAGTCATTGTGAGAAGATAAATTCATACACTTATCTCTATAGATTTTTTTTGGAATAAATTGAAGAGGCTGGGGATGTTCGTGAAGAATATACCCGGACAATCCATCTATTAATAAATATAAAAAAATAACTTTAAGGGATATAGTGAAAATATGAAGACACAGATTGTGATGAACATTTTAGAGAACATCAATGCCAAGAACAATAATTTAGTTACACGGATGATTATAAAATGCATTGTGATATCCATATATAAATTTTTTTTGAATAAAAAACACAATAAAAATAGGAAAACATTGATGATTAATAAACCACTATATATTATTTTCACTGTAATAATATATATTATTTTTTTCCTACATCCATATTTTGAAATTCCACAACAATACGTACTATCCAATAATGATTATGTTTATGTCGAATCAACTGAGGGTGTATATCATATGTTAAATCGTATAACTTATGATTTTTATGAAACTAAATTGAGTATTAATACATATTATTTTATTTTTTTAGTAATTTGAAACTCATATTTCATCATGGAGAACGAAAATGAAAAAATGTTGTGCTTATTGAGGGGAAATTATTTGTTCATAATGACATGGAACAATTATAATCAAGGACCCTTTTTCATATCAAATATTCCATTCCCAAATAAATTGATACTTATGATACCATCATATAATTTAATTAGATTAATATTTATTTTTTAAATTTAAATTTTCTATTATGGAAATACCTATTATAATTCCCATTAATTATTCCATTAATGAACCACATATAGTGCATACACTATAATGATAATTACAATTTTTAGAAGGGGAACCTAAAGAGTTGGGGGACACCTAACCATTATCACGATGTCTATGAAATATTTTCATTTTTGTTAAGAGGGTTCATTTAGTGTACACAATCAATGGTTTTCACCAAAATTGATAAAAAATAATATATGATACAAAATAATACATGTGATGGTTCATATATATGATAATTCAATGGACCTACACTTCCATATAAAATGATAAAACCATGAAGTTTATATATTTAAAGATAACTGAAAAATACATATTGCTACACTCAAATAAGGATCTATTCTATTATATGTTCTAGTTTAATTTAAATGTACATAAATGTTCTCATAGATGATAAAATAAAATAAATAATCCACTTTTCATTGTGAGAAATAAAAATAAAATTTAAGGAGTTCAATATAAATATTCTATGATAACTATGAATGAGAATTTAAAACATGTAATGAGAATTGAATTTCCTAGTAGGGGTTTTTAAAACAGATGTATAACATTAAATAAAATTGTTTTTAAAATTATTTAAAAATTAATTATATTAAATATAATCATTTCATTTATAAAAAATAATCTAAAACAAATAATCTTAAATTTAATTTTAAAAATATTCCATTGAAAACACTAGGAATTATAAATCTCATTGATATTAACAACGCCTTTTGAGGTTATTGGTTCACAAAAAATTCATAATTCTCCCTTATTATACCCATGTGATAGTTAAAATTTTCTGAATTATTTTAGAATCATCCATTCTCAATCAGTGTCTATTAAAAAGACATGAAAATACACAAAATTTATTTTCAGAAAATAAGATAATTTTTCCACTTAAAACATTGATATATATGTTTTTAATAAATTTTTAGTAGAAATAAATATTTTAAAAAATATAATTAATACAAAATCTTAAATATATTTACATTAATACAATTCCATTAAATAAATTATTAAATTATTAAATATTTTTTATATTATTACATATATAAAAAAATGGAATAAAACCTGACTGAATAAAATATTTTAATTCATGCATGAAATGATAAATGTTATATATTATGGCCATATATTATACTAATAATTGGATGCAAGGCAATATAAAAACCATTAACACATAAAACACTATAAATTGTTAATTAATTGGGTTTTATAGATATAAAATACATATATAGTAATAGAATTCATATATTCTATTTGAATAATAAATATTAAATGATAATTTAGTAAATCTGTTATTATAAAACATATACTAAAATTTTATTTTTTTGAGAATTTTTTTAATTAATTTATTATTTGAATAAAATAATTCATATAATTACAATTAACACACTAATAATTTTTAATTAAAAGTAGATTATTTCCCTTAAACCACATAAATAAAAAAAATTAATATGGTTAAAATTAAATTTATACCAATCACCTAAATATATATATTTTAAATATTTAGTGAAAATATATAAAATCTTATACATTTATCTTATAAAAGTAGGAAAATATTTCAAAATAAGATATCTCTTGTATTAATGTAGTTCATATAAAACACATTAATAGAAAAATAATAACCACCATTAAAAAATAATTTATATATTTTGAAATAAAAATTAATTACCAAATCATTTGTATAGGTTGAAAATAATATATTTGCAAGTACAAGAAATATAAGTAAGAACTAAAAGAGATTTCCTTATAATTAATTTTGAAAAAAATATTAATCCCTTGGAAAAAATATAATACTATGAAAAAACTAAAATCATATCTATATAAAAATAAATATAAAAAATAAAATATAGGACTCCCTTACATATAGATTTATGTCTAGAGGATATTCATAAAATTGGGAAACTCCCACACACATTTTATTTTTCTTTCATAGGGTGTGAAATACTCAACATATACTATAAATAATTTAAAAAATAGCCTCGTATGGCTTTTATGAATGAAACACCCTATAAATATTCTTAGATTCATGCAAAATATATGTTGTCTATAAAAAAGAAACAATAATAACTATATAAATATTTTTTAATATTGAATGTTGGTGTTTGGAAATTTATTTCAAATGGTATTAAGTGAATATGTTGAAGAAAATTTGATTAATAAATGAACTTGATGCCATATTTACTTATTAATGAAATGAATGAATTTAAGAGATTACAAATTTATATACATATTTATATGTTTCCTAGGACAATTCAAGAAAGACTATTGTTCTATATTTTTCTTCATACTTAAATTGTTGGGAATTTCATTTCACAAAAATAAATGAAAATGTATGACAATAATAAAATATATTTATCATATGTGAAGAACTATAATTTTTTTTTCTTATATTCATTTTCACATCATTGTAAAAATGACAAACAATATATAAATACGAATTGAAGAATTAAAAAATTGATATTCTTTTAGAAACTAAAATAAGCTATATTTGATGATATTGATAAAAAATTAATACCACAAGTGTAAAAAAATGATTTTGATATCCAAAATAATATATACACCCATAATAGTAGTCGACAAATAAATCATCATACAAGAACATAAATTCTTTCACAACAGAACCCTTTTGAAATTTATATTTCATTTGACACCGCTTGGTATATCCATGGATGCCTCTATCTAGTATGGATTTTCAAATATGAATCCCTCGATCTACAGCTGATCTGACACCAACCTCTAATCCTCACATGAGATTTAGATCTATGCATGATGTCACATGTCTATGATTGAATCCAATAAAGAATGAAACTTCAGAAACCTTCATAGGTTTATCCCAAAGCTCTCATAGTGGCCCACAAACCCCTGGCAAGGATTCAAACTTGTTGAACTATTAGACACAAGTCACGATGTCCCTTACCTTTATGTGGATTTTGTTTCATTCATCTTATTCAGGGATTTTTTCCTTATGTAATTTCTATTTATTTATAGGTTTTTTTATTTCAATTAATAATTTTGAATTTTATATAAAATAATATATATATATATATATATTATGACACCTAAATTAATTTTATCATAATTTATATAAAAATAAAATTAGTTTAATATATCTCGTATGTTATTCTCCAACACCTAAATTAATATCCCCCACACAATTTGATCAAATATCAAGAGAAATTTCAAAATTTCCCTATTTAAAATTATAAAAAACAGAATTTCAAAGGGAACATAATTATCTAAAATATTCATTGAAAAATTATATTATATTTATTATTCATTTCCCAAAATTATAATGTCTAATATTAAATGTTTTTGATACTGTTATTCAGATAACGATAATAGTACCTTGAAACTGTGTTTATGGATTCAGTTATAAAGACATGTTGTGTGTGTTTTATAAATTATGGATAATTAATAAATTATTCCATGTAAAAATGTGGACATTTCTAATCTAGGTTCCTGATATTCAGACAAGATCATACATTTTTTATATTTGAAAAATATCTAAAATATATATTTCATTATGAATGCTCTGACTCCTATTTTGATGTCGTGCAATTCTAAAAATTCTTATACAATTTGGGAAAAAATTAAAACATTATAGTGGAAATAAATTTCCAAATAATGGGTTTTATAACTATTTTATTACATTTAAATAAATGTATTCTAAAATTTCTTTTAAAAAATTCATATCAAATATACTCATTTGATATATAAAAACATTTATGAAATAAATAATTTTAAAATTCAATTAAAAATATGTCATTTAAATAAGATAATAATTATAAATATTTATTATATTAATACTTTCTATTTTTATTGTTTATTTAATTTTATGATCTATCGAAAACCATTAGGTCCACATGGGGAATCACAAGTTGAAAAAAAATTGTGAGCATGTGGGTTCACTCCCCATTCCCCATTATCCCACCAGAAACCTATGTTCATATTCATATTTTGAAAAAAAAGATTATATATCTACCATTATCAATAACAAATAATAAAAAATAATTTAAAACACAAAAGTATATTTTCATAAAAAAATTAATTTCTTCAATAATTGAAAAATACAGTGAAATTTGTTTGGAAGAGAAATCTTAATTTTAGAAACATTAATAAAAAATAACTATTAAACATATTCTCCTTCATATAATTTTGTTATATATATTATTAAATAATTAATACCTTTTAAATTCACTTGTATAAATTGATTACATATGCATAATATGAGACTGAATAAACTATATTTATGCATTCATCAATGACAAAAGTTATAAATTCTGTCTATATCACACATATAATTATGACATTCATGATTATATATAATCATTTCCCTTATGTTATATTAATATATGTCAATTTAAAACTGGTTCTAGATTGGAAAAACATGTAAAAAGTATATTATTCTTTTATTCATCATGTATATAATAAAATGAAATAGAATTTAGTTAATATGTTATTATATAAAAAATATAAAAAAGAAAGTATATATAAAAATATTATCATTAATTCATTTATTCACAAACATTTACTATTAAAATTATTTTTTAAAATAAAAATAGTTTTTGAAATATATAATTAAAAATATTTAATTTAATATAAAAACCAGAATTTATTATATAAAATAATTTGTTTAAAATAAAATATAAAATAATACATTAAAATTAATTTAAGTAAAACAATCTATGAAATAGTTAAAATCAAATGTGATGAATTTTTTAAATGAGGGAAATATTTGAAAAGGTAATAATATTCTAAATAATACTATTAATTCTAATATACTATCATATTAAATGAATAAACATATAATCATTAATTTATAATAACAATTTGATACTTAAAATCTTTAAACATCTTTTGTGTAGACTACAAATGAAATATTTACCTAAAATATAAGTAATGAATAAAATATTTCCCATAAAATTTATTTTCATTACAAATTAAAAATATCATAATTAAGATATAATAATAATAGAAAATTAATTTCGTTGGAATATACAATGAAATCAAATAAATTAATAACAACACATTCTTACTTATACATTAATTTTCATAGACAACTTCTTCCATTTATAGGAATCTCTTAGTCTTATTAATTTTTTATTATAGGGTGTAATTTACACCAAAATAATTGGGAAACACTTTAAATATAGTTTACGAAGGCTGTGTGGAATTAAACACCATATTTATAAGCATATATTGTGCACTAGTGAATGATGTATCTATAAAAGGAATAATAAAATTATATGCATAAACTTTATTTCATCTGTAGCAAGTTAGATTTTTGAAATTAGTTTCAAACTGAATTTAATTCATTTTAAGAAGAAAATAAAGTGAAATTTTCAAAATGATTCAAAATTTTCTTATTATTATTACAGTGAAATTATTAAACAAATGGTAAATTTATATAAATATTTATTTGTTCCCTTTATGAATTCATGGTATAATACACTAGGGAAATATTTTTATTCAATATTAAATTTATAGAAAATTTTCTATCACTAAAATAAATGAATATGTATGAAAAAATAGATACTAATTATGCAATGAAGCCTATGAAATGGTATTTTCTTATATTCTAGGATTTTTTTAAATCCAAAAAATGGTAAACATATATGATCAAAAAAAAATTCATATACTTTATGTAATTCAATAATAATAGGTCAATATTGTATTTAGAATTTAGGGAATTCAACTAAAAAGTGAGGAATTAGAGTCAATAATTAAAATACACTCATATCACACTAGTCAAAAAAATCATCATTTTATATGAGAAATACATTAATTATCCAACACATTCCACATTCTGAATTCACTCATCATCACCCTATCAATATTTTCCAACCGCTATAATTCATGGATTTTCCTAATCAAATCCCTCGATCCTTAGTGGACCTCTAATCCATCATCAGAAACACACTTTATCCTAAGATCTATGATCGCCACCATTTATCATGCATCAGCTCAACATTAGAGGAATGAATTTGAAGACACATAAGGTTCCTTGAGAATCTCTCATAACACCTACCAAACCCTTGATTCAAAATACGCCTTCTCTGACCATCTGAATCCTAAATAACAATCCCATATCAATATTGTGAATTTTTCAATTTTATTAATTTTTTCTTGTTCATTAAATTTATTTTACTGACTTATTTAAAAAAAAAAATTTTTCAAAAAAATTATTTTTATATACACTAATAAATATAAATATATCATATAAATTTAAATATATATATATATATAATCCAATTAAATCCACATAAAGGTAAATTAATAGTCATTTTATTAAAATTTATTTAATTTAATATCATTAATATTAATAAAATAAATTTAACATAATATGTTAATAGAATTAAATTTCAATATTTTATAATAAAATATATATTAATTTTATAGTAGAAAATAATAAATTTTTTATAAAAAAATTAGAACTATTATATATTTCTTTATTTTAAATGAATTACTACATCACAATTTTCATATCATATTGTAGAAACTACTAAATTCCCATATTTCGATTTTAGAAAATATAAATTTATATGAGAAATTAATAATATACAAGTTTCAAATAAAAATAATATCATGATATTTTCAATTCAAAAAGATTAATATAAAAAGATAACAAGACCATTCTGATAAAAACAATTATATCCTACCAAACCTACTTTTTAGGATTCCATCCTAAGAACACATTGTATTTTTTTAAATGATAACAGAAAAACAAATAGTGCTTTGTGAAAATGTGTAACATTCCAGTGAAGGTTGTAGAGAGATTGAAGTAACATACATCTTTTAAGAGTGGAAAAAAGTTAATAACCTCTTATTTACGAATGAGATAAATAAAAAATAGAATATATCATTTAAACAACATCTATGATACCTATATAAATCATACAAAAAATCTGATATCAATTCAATTTTGTAGTAAAGTGTTTTTAAAACACTTCATAATCAATTATAAAAAAACCATTTGTAAATTCATTAAAAACAATTTATATTAAATATAATCATTTTATATATAAAAACAATCCAACATTATTTACATTGAAAATGAATTTAATATAGATTTCATTGAGAATATTTGGAATTATAAATAATTTAGAAATTATTACATTCCATATAAATTATTTTAATAACTATTAAATACTATGAAAACCCAATATGGCAACATGAAATATGACAATAGAAACAACATTCCATGATGTTAGGGGTTCATAATAACATTTTCATAAATTTTTTATACATAAAAATACTTTCGAAAAATTAATTAAAACAATATTTTAAATTCATTAACCTTCAAATAATTTCAATAAATTACATAATAATTATGTAATTATTTTTAAAGTCATACATTTATAAAAATATATAAAAAAAGAAACAATAAAAAATGTAAGCATCAAATATAACATGATATTAATTATGTGTATTCATACACAGATTGTAAAGGCATGAAAATAATGTTGAAATTTATTTTATTATATGTCAATTTTAAGAGTCCACAAAAATTTACAACGCTTGATTCCAAGGACATGTGTGCCTGGAATCAATTTATGTTATTTTGTTTGGGTACATTTAGTAAATGTACGAGTGGTTTTTTATAACTTTTGAACCGGTTCTCGGAACTGAAATATGAATCCACCATTGAATTCGTAGTGCCGTTATTCGATTAAGTACACTTTAACCTCGACAACAGTTGGTCGAGAGTAGTAGATTGATTTTGGGTTTGTGTGGATTGAAATAAAATAATTTGAGTTTTCACTATATTTTTTAGAGATGCCATTTGGGTGATTGGTGGTTAAAATATCCTCATGGGTATTGGAGGGGGGACCACCACATCTTAACCTCCCCTAAGAGATTATGGTTCTGGTTCCCACCCTAACAAAACTACCCATGGGAGGATTAAAATGTTGGGGACCACCAGAGAATGATACCCTTGAACTCCCCATTAAGTGGGGAGAAACCTATTGAGCCCCCCACTTAATGGTGCCACCACCCTAATGGAGGATCTTGATCTACCATAATTAATTTTGTGCCTACACTCATGAATTATTTATGTGGAGACCATTAATTTAATTCTACTAATTTGAATATTTTTCAAATGAATTAATAAGATATCAATCTCTTATTATTTCTTCTGGATGGTATTTCCCTTTTGGAGGTTTTCTTTAGAGTGGAGAGCTTGGGAGAATTAGTTTCCTTGAATAAAGAACCCCATCTCTCTAAAAAGAATGAATAATGAAGAATGTTGACTTACTTCAACTTCTTCCTCAATGCTTCAACTGTCATGAGACATCACCGGCGACCAACATCCACTAATCCATCAATGAACATCCAACGATGAATCAATGGTAGGGGGTTTATTACATGATGATGATATACCATTTTCTTATCCTCTTCAATGGTTAGAAATGAATTTTTTGCAGACATGTTTTTGGTCATCTGGTTTTTTTTGATGAGCCAATTGATAGCTCCCTAAACGCGGATGGTGTGGGACAACCATACATGTCATGACATCCTCCATCGATTTTCACTTCTTATGGAGTTGTTCGTCATGGAGATGTAGCAACGATGAGGAAACATAGGAATAAATGACAAAGTCCACATTACCCACGACTTCTGTAAATAGCTCTTCCCCCACGGCGTCCATCACTGCTTCCGGCTGAGCCTGCGCCCACCCGAACTCTTGGCTACCTCCACCTCCCACATGCCCCGGCTGAACCCGCGCCGGCCCGACTTTCTAGAAATCCGGCCACCCGCACCACATGCGCGCCCCAACAGATCCCTGTGCCGTCCTGGGCCCTGCTGAACCGGCCACCTGCCTAGCCCCCCACCTGGCCGCTCGCATGGTCGCCCGCACTGGTTGCGCCCTGCCCAAACCCATGGCTCGCCTCGTTGCCTGCCTGGCAGCCCGTACTGGCCATGCCCTGGGAAAACCGGTCGCCAGTCTGGCCTCCCGCTTTGCCTCCCGCACTAGACACACCCTTCCTGAAATAGTCCCTCTCCAGGCAGCGCGCCTAGCCTCCCGTGCTGGCCATGCCTTGGATGAACTGGTTTCTCGATCACTCTCATATCTTCACCCGAAACGGCTGCATACGGGCCTCCTCACACCCCTGGGCGTTTCCTCGAAACGGCCCATATTAGTCCTTCCAACCGAGCTGACTAACGGTCCCACATGTGTCCTCCTAGCCGAGCCGACAAAATGGCCCCCCTTGCAGCCTCTCGGGGGAGCCGACATTCATGCGCCCTCGTGGTGCCTTGGCCGAACCAGCCCGGTCATGCCCTTCACGCCGAGCCACACCGAGCCACACCATCGCGATTCTCTGGGATGAACTGTACCCGATCTGAGGCTGAGATGCCCTCACAGCCTGCCTAGCAGGGGCTAGATTGCCGGGCCAGACCCAACAGACCTGATCTAGGCGACCCAGACTGGGTCGCCCTAGACATGGTTGGGTCGGGTCAGTCTGACCGGGTCGGACTGACCTGAGCCCACAACTGACCCTTTACATTATTTGGTCGTATCATTGGCCCTAGACGTCTGATTGACAATCCCCCAGCAGTAGTGGTAATTATGGAGCATATATATCCCTTTCAAAATAACCTAATACATTTGGGGGAATGTTGAGATAAGGTCATCTTGGATCGTACATGAATCCAACCGGGCCCTGGGACTAAAAAGCTAATAACTCGTAGACTGGGAATCTGATAAACACACCATCAGTTGTATTGAGACCTATATGATGTGGTGGATAATTGAAATTCTTCTACATGGGACTTCATGATAGTTATAGTATCAACCTATATCTTGTGGAAAAAATCATCCAAAGATGAGCAGTCATTTGTGTGAGAACCTAGTAGCTGGTTAAGACTTGACGACTGCAGATCGTGCAACTCAGATTGACTCCTATGTTCTAGTGGGGAGTGCTTGGTTATGGAGAAAAACCCACAATGTCGGTGTTCCTATTTGTGGTTGCAGACCCACGTTACATAATAGGAGAAGTACCTCTGCAGGCTATGAGTGGGAGGGTCTGGGTGATGCGGATGACCTGAGGGGGAGTGCCTATGTGTGAGGGATGTAGACCCACGGTGGGGAGAACCTCTGTTTGAGCATGGAAGACCCATGATACTCAACAAGAGGAGTACCTCAACAGTCAATGTTAGTGGGAAGCACCTCTTTTTGACATGGCATGCCCACTGTACTCTATAGAGGAAGAGTTCTGCAACAGTCGTGGGTTCAGATTGATATTATCCCTATAATGAAATCCTGGTTGAGTTGAGTCAGTAACTTTTGTGTTTACCTCATTAATTAGATGTAGTATCGATAAGATGGGTATATATATGGGCATATACCTAAGTATGGGTATATGTTGAGTTCATACTTTGTGATTTATTATTGTTGGATTTTGTGTGACCTTGCAGGTCTCGGGGTCCCTACTGAGTATCGTTATACTCACCCCATTAGAGGATATGGCTGCACCTGATTGTATTGGTTTGAGACAAGGAACACATCTGACTAACGATCATAGTAGCAGGACTAAACGGTACATGGAGTTGGACCTTACGACGATTCAGTACACAGAGGGCACTAATAGACAAGTTGTGCTGAGGAGGAGGTCAGTACCTACCATTTAGGTAGGAATCCCCAGAGGATGACCTAGTAGACACATTACCTTTTCACCAGTTGAAAATGTTTTCAGTTGTATTTGTACTTTATATTTGGGCTTGCATTTATGGCACCTTGACCTTTCAGGACTCCATTTTTATACAGTTTTACTTATTGTTTTTCATCTAGATATTAATATATTGTGTGGTTTATAATTTTTTATATATAATTCCATACTAGTTTTATCAATTTACGTCTTCTGTTCTAGTATCCAGACCCTAGCATATGGAAGGTGAGCTTGGGATAGTCATGACAAGGGCTGAGGGGGACGTTTCGAGATAACTGGTTATCAGAGGAATCAGTTCTACTGCAAAACATAGGACTCTAATCTTTCTTATCTGTGAATAAATAATGTTAATGGTATTGAGTGTGGTTCTCTATTCAGGGAGTCTACTGTATCTGCGGCAGCTGACATATCCATACACCAGGACCCTAACATCTTATTTCCAACTCACTACACTAAATCACTGATTGCGTTTGGGTTTTCAAAATTTTTGTTTATGTCTGCTCAACTAGGTCAGCTTATCCTTTATAACATTTTATAAAGTCACATTTATTCAAGATTCCTCCACCCATACTTCCAGTTAGTATTCCAAGAGAGTAAATGATGACGACCCACCGAGAGACAAGGCTCCGATGAATGTCCCTCATACTATGTTGGCACCTTCGGGTGGTGTACCTGCAGCACCACCACACGTAAAGCAGTAGATCATCCCCACTGGAGGATGGTGCATGTCGACTATGTGAATTGCAGATGTTCTTGCGGTAGAGGCCTCCGAGGTTACGAAGTGAGACAGATTCCCTGGCAGTATAGGACGGGCCTGAGGAGGTGCCTGAGAGTTCTCAAGAGCTTGTATAGCATTTTCGGGATGACATGTCGGTAGCTGTGAATTCATCGAGGCATACTGATCATTCCCGGTACGTGATTAATATGATACAATAAGTACTTTGGGTCTCAGACTATCGTGTGAGGGGGGTTTTAGGACATTCGTGAAAGCACCATTTCTCTAGATGCAAGAGAGAACCTTTGCGGTTGAATGTTTATTGTATGGGCAGATATAGCTAGTGAACTATAGTAGTGGGAAATCATAAAAATAGTGAAACTATCAGAGACTTGAGAATGTAAATTATTTTGAGAAAAGTAAGTGTTAAGGACAAATGAATCTTCCGGGAAGCAGAAGTGGAAGCAAAGCTAGGAGAGAAGAATGAGGTGGTGTACATTTTGACATGTTACAACCACCCACCATTATAGTACCCTACAAGCTCAAGGAGCTGGAGGGAAGTGGTATAGATTAGATGTTTCTGGTCATTGACTGTGACCCATGACCTCTAGGAATGATTTTAGTTATGGTCTGTGTCTACTACTATCTTTTGTATCAATAGACATGGGTAACATTCATTCCATCCTTCCACAAATCGTGTCTCATTCCTAAATTTTCCAAATAAACCATTGAATTGAACCTCACAACTGGAGATACAATTGTGAGGAGACTCTATAATCACAATTACACTGACGGTGTGATCTAACCCTTGTGGTGATAGTTTCAGTTGGAACCTCTTAGTGGTTGCGTCGAGGCCTTACGACGTTTGTTTGGGAATGAACTCGACAACCACAGTTCATACACAATTTGAGTATATTAGGAATGAATGTTGTGGGTTTTCTAAAATGTTGGATGAGATTTTCCTTAGTCTGTAAAAAAGTAAACCCATTTAGCACATGTTAAACTCATCCATAGCAGGGTGCAATTGATCACTCTTGAGTTAGCCAACCTTACCCTCATGGCAGCAGGAGTTTTGAGTTTTAAATTGAAAAAATGAGTGACTAAACAGGGGAAATGTTTTCAAAAGCTATTTCTTGGATCACCCCCCATAGGGGAAGGGGAATATTCTTTGGCTGGATACTATTAGAGGTTCGTTCCAGGCTTCTCCAGAGTCTCAGCACTACTATAATCCTTGACAAAGATGAGGGAAATCCTTTGTGTGGTCGGAGTGATTCTAGTTGAGCTTTGAAGAGCTAAGGTAGAGTATAACTAGGCCCCGCCCCCTTCTTCATTCATTCAGATGAATAAGTAGGGTATGTAGTCTATTACGACGCATCTGGGACAAGACTCGGGTTTTTCCTGATGTAGGTGCGAGCAGTGATCGCATATGGTTCTCAGTAACTGAGATTTCATGAGCAGGACTACGCTACCCATGACCTGGAGTTAGCAGTAGTGGTGTTCACCTTGATGATGTGGTGGAACTATCATAAGGGTGAACTTTTTACCATCTAATCTGATCACAAGAGTCTCATGTATATCTTCTCTCATATCGACATGAATATGATAAAATGATGTTGGCTTGAGTTCCTCCAGGACTATGACTTCAAGATTGTATATACTCCTTGGAAGGGGAACATTGTTGAAGATTCACTCAGTAGGAGTACTGGTATATCAATAACAAGCGAAGTGACGGAGAAACTGGCTAATTTGCATATATCCTTTTTGGATAGAGATAGAGAAATTTTCCTTCATTACCTTACAATAACTCCCCAAATTCATCAGTGAGTCAGAGAGCCTCATCAAGGGGAAGCTGACTGGAAGAAGTGATGTGCTCAGATATGCACAGGGCATGCAGCTGAGGGATTTTATGAAGTTTGGGAGCACGTCATCCTCTTCATAGGACGTACTATGGGGCCGATGTCACTTCAAGAGGAGGTGTTGAGTGAGTTACACATATCCCCTCTAGTAGTATGTCCATGGTTGGGGAAGATGTACTATGACCATCGACGACAGCACATGTGGCCATGTAGGAAGAAGGAAATTGTGGAGTTTTACTCTTCATGCCTCACTTTTCATTATGTGAAGGCAGAGCACCAAGTATCAGCATGCTTCATACAGCCTTTACAGGTCCTCGAATGGAATTGGGATTTGATATCTATGGAATTCATGACGGGTCATCCATGTACATCCAGGGTTCATGAATTGATTTGGGTGATTGTTGGCTGACTCACCATGTCGGCCCACATCTTACCGATTAGAGAGCATGGTTCAGTAGAGAGCATAAGACACCTCTATGTGTACGAGATTGTGAGTTTACATGGTAAACCCTTGACGATCGTGTATGATCATGACACATGATTTACATACCAATTATGGAAGGGGTTGCAGGAAGCTTTCATGGAATAGCATCATCTGAGAACCACCTCACATACTCAGACAGATGATCAGACCAAGTGGACAATTTAGACCATTGAGGATGTGATATGTGCTAGTTTCCTTGACTTTGGTCGCAACTGGGAGGATCACATACATTTGGTGTATTTTCTATACAATAAAAAATATCACTCCACCATTAGGATGGAACATTTTTAGGACTTTTATGTTCGACATTGAAGATCACCACTGTGCTAGATACACTCAGGTGAGTTATAACTAGTGAGACCAGAGATGGTACGGGCTACCACAGAAAAGGTGCAGATCAACCATGAATGGATAAAGACTTCATAGAATAGGCAAAAGTCATTTGACGACAGGAGATGGAGACCTCTGGAGTTTGAGGATGGTGACCACATCTTTCTATGGGTCTCACACTGACGAGGATTATGGAGATATGTCTGAGACGACAATTTATCATTGTGATTCATCATACCATTTCAGGTCATCAGCAGAGTAGGCGAGGTGTCTTACCGCTTGGCTCTTCCACCTCAGTTGCTCTAGGTGCACAACGTCTTCCATGTATCCTTGCTGAGGAGATTCATGCATGACTCATCCCACATTATCGACCATAGAGATCTAGATGTCAAAGATGGGGTGACGTTTATAGATGTTCTAGTGGAGATTACGGATCAACATGAGTGGTTCCTACGTGGATGTTCAATACCTCTAGTGTGCATTTTTTGGTAGCACATGAACCTCCAGGAGAACAGATGGGAGCGAGAGGCTAAGATGCTTGCTCAGTACCCCCACTTGTTCCATTAGTTCTATGTGTACATTATGGGGACATAAATCCCTGAGTTGGGGAGAATTTAATGACCTGAAAATCCCGTGGAATTGTTTCTAATACATGTGAATTTTAAGAGACCAAAAAAATTTATGGAAATTGATTTTGAGACCCGGTGTGCCCGGAATCAATTTCTGAAGTTTGTTTCTGGTACGTTTATTAAACGTAAGAGTTGGGTTTCATAACTTTTTAATCGGTGCTCAGAACTAAAATCTGAGGGCACAATTGAACTCATAGCACTGGTTTTCACATACGGAAACATTCATCTCAATGGTAGTTGGTTGAGAGTATAATATTGTTTTTGGGTTTTCGTGGAATGTAGTAAAATAAAGATAGTTTTCTCGTTATTTTATTTGAGATGCCACGGGTTTTTTGGTGGTTAAAATCACATCATGGGTGTTGGAGGTGGGACCACAACACCCTTAACCTCCATTAAAAGGATTTGGGGGTGGTGCCCACCTAAAAATTACCTCCCATGTGAGGATTAAAGTTGTAGGGACCACCCGAGGATGAAACCCTGTGAACACCCCATTACGTGTGGAGAAACCTCATGAGATCCCCACTTAATGGTGCCAGCACCGTAATGTGGCATCTTGATCTCACCAAATTAATTTTGGGCCTACACTCATGAATTAATTATGTGGATCCCATTAATTTAATTCTATGAATTTGAATATGGTGCTAACGAATTAATAAGATATCAATCTCTTATTATTTATTTTGGTGGGAAGTTCACTTTTGGTGGGATAATTTTGAGAGGACAGCGTGAGAGAATTAAATTTCTACAATGGAGAACCCCATCTCTCAATGAAGAACAAAGAATGAAGAATGTCGACATTCTTCAACTTCTTCCTTGATTCGTCAATTGTCATGAGACATCTTCAACGACTGACTACCCCAACTCTGTAAATGAACATAGAATGTAAAATCAAAGGTAAGGGTTTATTACTTGATGATGTAATACAAATTTCATATACTCTTATATGGTTATAAAGGAATTTTTTTAGGAAGTGTTATTGTTTATATTCTTTTCTCGATGAGCTAATTGATACCTCCATAAATGCAGAGGGTGTGGGACAAGCTGACATGGCCCAACATCCTTCTTCAAATTTTCCTTGTTATGATATTATTTGGAATGGCTATATAGAAATGACGAGGTGATAGAGGTGGAAAGGTCAATGGTCGCACTACCCACGCCCGCATCTCCCACACACCCTTGCCGAACCCAGGTCATCCTAACCTTTCGACCATTTGGCCGCTTCAGCAACATGTGTGCCCTGGCGGAACACCACGCCGACCTATGCACTCCAGAACTGGCCGCCCGCCGGACCACCCTCCTAGATGCCCGCCTGGCCCCCCACGCTGGGCGCACCCTTCCCGAACCAGCCGCCCACCTGGACACCTTTTTGGATGCCCATGCCGGCAATGCCCTAGATGAAATGGCCTCCCGGATGCACACTCAGTCGCCCGGCCGCACACCCGGTCACCCGCCTAGCCACCCGTGCAGGTCGTGCCCCTATCGAACCAGTCGCCCGCCTGGCCGCCCCCATTCCGCCCACGCAAGCCCCGCCCTGGCCGAACCGGCCTCACCCACACCATCCTCATAAGGGCATACACGCACCCCCCCCCCCCCCGCCCGCCCTACCTCGTACTGGCCCCCATTGCGGCCTCCCGGAGGAGCTGGCTAATTGGACCTCCTTTCGGCCTCCTGGATGAGCTAGCATTCCAAAACCCCTCGTGGTGCCCTGGCCGAACTGGCCCAGTCACACCCTTCAGGCTGAGCCGCCCCAAACCATGCCTTCACGATGCTTCGGGACGAACTGGACCCTATCCCGGGCCGAGCCACCCACTAGGCCAGTTGGGTGGGGCCCAGCTGACTAGGCTAGACCCATCAGGCCTAACCAGGTCAACCCAAATTAATTCATCCCAGACTAGGTGGGGTCGGGTTGGTCCAAGAGGGTCCAACCGGACCCGGTCCCACTACTGACCATTTACATCTTTGGCATATCTTTGGCACCGAGAGTCTAATTGACGGTCCACCAGCAGTGCTGTTAATATTGGAGCGTATCTGTCCCCTTGAGTATACCACACAGAAGTTCGGGGAAATGTTGAAATTTGGTTAGGTTGGATCATACATGAATCCAACCAGTCCCTTGGACTAAAATCCAGTAACTCAATGATAGGGCCTCTGATTAATGTGCCATCAGTAGCGTTGAGACCTCTATGAAGAGGCACACCATTGAGATACATCGAAGTTGGAATTCATGATTGTTGGTTTATCGACCAGTAGCTTGTGGAGGGGATCTTCCAGAGATTAGAATACATTTGTGTGGGAACCTTGTAGCTAGTGAGACCTAATGACTGCTGATCGAGTGACAAGGAGTGACTCATATGGCCTAGTGGGGAGTTCCTGGTTATGGTGGCAGACCCACAATGAAGTAGCTCCAAGTTGTGGTGTCAGACCCATGGCGGAGTAGCGCCTGGTTGTGGCGGTAGACCCGCGGTACTCTACAGGAGGAGTAACTCTGTAGAATATGAGGGAGTGCAGTTTGTTGTGGTGGCAAACCCAAGGGGGAGCACCTCTGTGTGAGAGTGGAAGAACTACGATGTGGAGCACATCTGTGTGAGCACGACAGTCCCACAATACCCGACAGGAGGAGTACCTCATCAGTCCAAGTTAGTGGGAAGCGCCTATGGGTGATGCGATAGGCCCACTGTACTCAATAGAGGAGGAGTTAACCAGCCTCCAAGAGTTCTGATTGCCACTATCCCTAGAATGAATTCCCAGTTGATTTGAGTTAGTAACTATTGTGTTAACCTCTTGATTGAGATGGATAACAAGATTATTTTGGTATAACTATATAAATATACCAATGTATGGTTATTTTTTGAATTCATACTTTGTGGTTTCTCCATGATGGATTATGTGAGATGTTGAGGGTATCAGGGTCCCTTACTAAGTATCGTTATACAAACCACTACACGAGATATGCCTGCATCTCGTTGTGTTGGTAGAAGATGATTAAAAGCACTGACTGAGGATCAGAGTAGCTGGACAGGACAGTACCAGGAGGTGGACCTTAAGATGAGTTGGTACATAGAGGAGGCTGAAAGGCATGGAGTGTTGAGGAGGTGATCAGTTCCTAACCTTCATGTAGGAATACATAGAGGATGACCCCATAGCTTCTTTAAATTTTCTTTATATTTAGTTGTTTTCAGTTGAATTTTTACTATACCGTTGGGCTTTTACTTCAGACCCCGTTACCTTTCTACAATCCTTTTGTATATAATTTTACTGAGTGTTTTTCATCATGATTATATGATGTTGTGTGGGTTATAATTTTTAAAGGCAATGCCTTCCCAGTGATTGGGATTTACTACTTTGGTGGTAGTCACCAGAACTTGGCCTATGGAAGGCGTGCTTGGTGTAGTTATGGCACGGGTCCTGGGGGACGGGTTGTGACCCAGATTATGACATTAGTCAATGTATACAAACTTTTTGCACATGAAATATTAACATTTGATACATAAAAATAGTTTGTTGGTATGAAATAGACATAAAATAATTGTTTTCTTATATTCATGGTCCATAACAAAAAATCATGGTGAATATAATTAAGTAGTTATGATAAAATGAATATAAAAATTATTAAATTTGATAAGAATATATTTTTAATGTTTTTTATAAAATAATTTTACATTGAAATTTATTAATGAATGTAATAATAGTATATAAATATTTAATTAAAATTAGAAAATTTCACTTGAAACGGATAAATAAAAATGTAATTGATATTTTAAAAAATAAATTTAGAAAAATCCCTTATAAATAATTTTTTAATCCGGAATCAAAATACATAAACTCCAATACATGTTAATTTTTAATGGAGGAAAATATTTTATGATAAGAAATATCATAAATGAATATAGTAATTCTGGAAAATATTTATTGAAAATGAATAAAATATATTACATAAATTTAGATATACCTTTGAAGACAAACCATATTTCATTTTTTTCTGTATTTCATAAATCATATATGTATATTTACTTGAATTATATGTAACAAATAAAATATTTTCCATTATAATTAATTTTAACCTAAAATATTATCTCTTTTAAAAAAATTAGAATTCTATTGTACAACTAATATCATTTGAATATACAATAAAATCAATAAAAACAGTAAAACTCCCATACGACTACTGATTTGGGTAGGGAATTATTATTTCTAATAGACATGTCTCGCCTTTTTATTTTTTTTCTCTCTTTGGTTGTGATGTAATAAAAAAATAGTCTATAACACTTTAGAAATAGACCTGGAATGAAATGGGGAACAAATGACCCTATCAATAAGAATAGATTCCAGAAAAAAAAATGTAGTCTCTGAAAAATAATTATACACATGTTATTTATTTCGGATGATGCATGTCAGATTTTGGAAATAGATACCGAACTATATTCCATCAATATGATGAAGAAAAGTCAAAAAAATTACTAATTGGATTCTTTTTTTCTTATCCTTCTAGTCCAATCATTAAAAGTATTTTGAATTTATATACATATTTATTTTTTTCAATGATTAGTTCAAGGAAAATGATTGCCTATATACATTTTGATTAGATCATAAATTAACAGAAATTTGTCTTTTGATGATATAAATTTATAGGTATTATAGAAAACAAATAAATCCAGTGTAGGTGAAGAATCATAAAAGTGATATGTGCTTATATTTTGGCTTATAACATAATATAAATGATAACTAATATAATGTTTTTAGAAAATAAATAAAAATTTATATTCATAAATAAATTAAAATACAGCTGATTGACTATATCAATCAGAATTAGTGAAAACTAGTTATATGAGAGAATTTAGATACAAATATTCAAATACACACCTATTATAGTTCTCAGATCTGAAATATTAATCAGAGATCAATAAACCATTCAATGTCGAACATTATCCATGGTCGTATTTCTTTCAGCATCACTCATCCTATCCCCATTGGCCACCATCATTCTTGGATTTTCCAAATCAATTCCCTTGATTGGTAGTCAATCTCAACTCCATCCTCAGATATACAATCAATCTAATAATTTTTTCTTTAACCCCCCTCTCATGCTTTTTCTCCACCCATCTTGAAATACATTCTAGGCACTAATAGGTTCATCTTGAAGGTCCCATAGCTCCACACGCACCCCCATCACAAAAATAATCACTCTTGACCCATAATACATGATTCCCACATACACTGATCCTTATTTAAAATTTAGTTCTTTCATTTAATTGTTATTTATCCATAACTATTTTAATATTATGATTTTTTTTAAATTTCATTTCATTTTTTTTATTTTATATCAACTATTATTTATATATCTTATAATGTTTGATATATATATAATAAAATTAATACAATATAGATATGATTAATTCTCATTTTAATTTCTTTTTATTTTATTTAGACTCTTTAATATTCATAATTTTATTTTCCAAAAACATTTTAAATTTATTAAATTTTAATATTGATAATAAAATATATATTTATTTTTAAAGTGATAATAATTCATATATATAATTAGATTTTTATTCATTATTCAAAAAGTAAATTTATTTACATAAATAATAAATCATTTATATTTTTAATGAAATTTTATCCATATAATTTACTTTTTGACTTAGAATATTCATAATAATAACTACCCAGATTCAATGTAATAATATTTTAATATTAAATATTATCATTATTAATTTTTTGGAAAATATTTTTTTAATTCAATGCTTTTTTTTTAATTTAATAATCCTATATATGAATATTCAAATTTCAAATACAAATAATTTTATTCTAATTTAAATTATATCAATTATATTAATTTATACTAAAATTATATAAATGTAAATTAAGATATAAATTAATTGGATTTTATATTCCCAACCCCTTAAATAAATTATTCCCCCGCAATTCATTTGCTTGACTAAATAATGTTTTGAATTTATGTAGTATGAATTTAAAAACAAAAATATATTATAAAAATTAATTTTTCAAATGATTCAATGAAGAAACATTTATGAATTTCTTCCCAAAGGACATCAATTAATCTTCATTCTTTTCCAGACTATTCCACTGATACAAATTATAACACCACAATCCTATACATCTAGATTCTTTGGTTAAAACATGATGTTTATTTTTTTAAAAATGATAACTAAAAAATATATTGTGATATATAAAATTAAATACCATACCTTTTCTATATTCTCTTGAATTAGACAATAATATAAAATTTTTATAGTAAAAAAATATTATCTATATCTCTATGTGTACCGTAACTCCAAAATTAATGCATTCCATTGAAAAATATCTATGATTCCAGTGAAAACACATTATTACAGTGGAAGAGTATAAATTTATAAGTAATATTTATTAAAACTAGTGTCTAACATTAAATAAAAACCATTATAAAAATAATTTTTAAATAATCTATATGAAATAATGCCATTTTAACTAAAAAACATTATAATGAACATAATTGGAAAATAAATGTAAAAATATATCATGGAAATGATTTGGATTTACAAAAAAATTTTAAATTAATATTTTTTATAGATTATTTTTAATTCTAGGATGATTTAATGAAAAACCCATGTGTCCACATATAATATTACTGGTCGAACACCTTTATATTAAGTCATCAGTTCACTCCCCATTCCTCATTATCCCTTTTAATACATATGTCCCCCACAAAATTTAAATAATTATGTAATGATTAATATTTACCCAATACCAATCCATTAAAAACAATCTAAAACATAAAAAAATTATTATCATAAAATAAAATAATTTTATTCCATAAAAATTATAAAAATCACTTTTTAAGAAATTTCTATGTGAAATCATTATTTTATAAAAATTAACTAAAAAATAAACATTAAATTTCTATAAAAAATCATAAAATAACTTATTAAATAAGTAATTATTTTAAAATTACTAACTATTTATATAACTTAATCTGAAAAAAAATTTAAATTAAATTTTCTAATGCATGCATAGAATGGAACAAGTTATAAATTATCTACATATATGACACAGAATACGTTATTCATGATTATATATAATTTTTTTTCATCAAATAATATCATTTTTATAATTAAAAACATATATAAGATTGGAAATAAACATAAAATAATAGTGTTTTATATTTTAGGTTCAAAACATAGAATCAATATATATTTAATTAAAGTGAAATTAAATAATATATAGAACAAATTAGGCCATTTTTATAAAAATAATTTTTTTATTGGTTATCAAAATGTTTCTATAACAATTAAAATTTAACATAAGTATAATTTTTAATTATTTAATTAAAAAAAATTTATCTCCATAACAAACAATAAATTAATATATAAATTGACGGGGTTCAATATAAAATTAGAATAATCCGATATAAATAAATGTTTTCACCCTTTTTTGAAAATATATATTCTAAAATATAACTAAAATGTTAATATAATAAATTTTTTAAAAATAATAAATCCCATTATAATAATATTGATGATGATATAATTTAACAGAAAATGAATATACTCCCATACATAAATTTATCTCAACATTTGAAAACATAGCTGCATTATATTTCATTTATTTAGAATTCAAATCATATATTAATATTTAGATGAAAAATTACTAATAAATAATATTGTTTCCCTTTCAATTGTTATTTAATAAAACATTGTTATCCAAAAGGATAATTATATTACTGATTTGAAAATAAAATCATCTGAATATTCACTAAAATCACAAATGTAAATATTAAAACCCCATTACTGAGAAATATTCTTCCCAATATAGAAATATACCACAATAATTATTGGTCCCTCATTGGATGTGTGGTTCCCCACTATAATTTTGATCATGTGTTAAATAAAAGAGAAAATTTATGAAGAAGTAAACACTATATTTATATGTATAAATTCCTAGAAAAGATAGTTTCATATTAAAATGAAATTATAATAATTTTGTGGATATTGTTTTATAATCCATTTTATGTTGAAGTTATGAAATTAATATCCACCAGTATTCATTGAATTTGAATATGAAAATAAAATGAAATGACTAACTAGATGCCTAATTTTCAAATATCTATTGTGTACGAATATTAATTATTTTAATTTTAATATTTAGTAATTTTTTTCTTGACTGTCTCATGGAAGAAAAAATAACTTGTATATTTTAATTCAATATTATTTTTATAGAATTATATCATTCATTAAAATAAATGAATATTGATAACGATAGAAAAAGAGATTCAATGTTTGAGTTGAAGAACATATAATTATATATGAATCCAATATTGCACTTATTTTATCCCTAAAAACAATATACATATATGAAGATAATTAAAAAAATCGATATGATCACGATAATAAAATTATTATATATGTTCAATATCAATAGAATTTGGTGAAATATTACAATATTTATAGTATTTGGATACCAAAATTAATATTAAATCATATCATAGTATTTGATGAAAATAATCGTCATTCGAGTGATGAAATAATTTCATGATTTAACCTAATCATGAATCATATTTCTTTTGAAATCAATCATTATCATCACAATGACCACCATCTGGATCATATTTCTCAGTTCAAATCCATTGATCAAGATTCACTCTCTACATAAACCTCAAAACAACACTACATCACAAAATAGATTGTCGATCCAATCACCCGAGCTTTGACTATACTTGAATATAAAGTTATTATGGACCCCTTTAGGTTTCTATTGATGCAATAATAGTGACACTTGAACCCACATATCTACTTTCCAATTATCAAACCATTACACTTGAGATCCACACCCCCTTATCATAATTTTTATTTTGTTTATTTAATTTTATTATTTTTGTTTTATCAATTATTCATTTTATTTTATTAAATTTTTATATTTTAATTCAACATTATCATTTCTTATATAAATAAATAGATATATCATATATTTTTTTTATATACTTATATAATTAAATTAAAAAAATATAAAATAAAATTATAACTCAGAATAATATATATTATTTAATTTATTTTCATTAATATTAATAAAATTATTTTCCTGTAAAATGATAATATTATTAATTTTCAATATTTTATAATAAAGTATATATTAATTTTATAATTAAAATTAATTATAATATATATTTTTATAACTATATTAAAATACATGATTTAAAATATTAATTTAAATATATTAATTATTAATTATTATTGTTTTTAAATTTTATTCATATATATTTTTATTTATCTAAATATCAACAACAATGAATAGTCATATTAAATTTATTAAAATTTTCATAGTAATATATTAAAAATAATTGTATAAAAATAATATAAAATGTTTCTATATTATATAAAAATTAAATATTTAATATTCAAAAATATGAAAAATAAAATTTGAAATACTAATATATTTGAATTTTTTTAATTATAATCAAATAATTATTTAACCATAATTTATATAAAAATACATTCATTTAAAATTTTAGGGATGATATACCTAAGAACCTTTTATATCTAACACAATTTCGATAAAAGCTGGTACTGATAATCTATGGTTGTAAAAACATGAGGTCTCACATGGAAGATTAATCGAAGGTTTATTGTTATTTTTTTAATTTTATTTATTAGAATTAAAATTAAAATTATCCAATTTGTAATTTCATGTATTATGATTCCCCAATACCCAATATATTTTATAATAAATTAAAGGTCCTTCAAAATTATTGATTTATTTTTACAGGTTTATCAAGTTAATGAAACAAGTGACTTATGGAAATATAGGAACCTATCTATACGTAAATGATTTATAAAATTTCTTATCAATATTGGAATTGAGTTCACAACCTGAAAATAATTCATGTCATGTGAAATATATAAAATGGAGATGTGAAACAAAAATTCACAGTAGGAAAATTATTCATTACGCAAACTGCTACAGATTTGAACACATATACAAACAAAAAGTGATTTTAATCATCCTTATAAGGTGAGTTTTTGTATCAATTATTTTATTTATATTATCATAACATTCTACAACTCTTAAGTTTCATTATAAAATTTTCATTCACCACTTTTAACACTGGAGTTATATTATCAATCCAAGAGACACACAATACCTAGTTGACTATTTATTCCAAATTTTATTTTCTCTAATAAAATGATAATATGTGGTTAATGTAATGTTGAATAAGTAAAGATCATCCTGATGAAATAATTATGAAAAATCATGATTTTTGGGAAGTAGTGCATATTTTTAAAATTTAAATCCATCTTACTGTTTTCTTGTTTTGAATTTTTGAAAATGATATGGTTTTTTTATGTGTCATTTTATAGTGTCATGTGAATTTATCTGGAATGAAATAAAATCATCTCTCAAATAAATTCTATAATAATATTTCAAATTTTAATTATTTCATATTCCTTGTTGTGAATTCATAATGGTATATTCTAGAACATTACAGGAATCTAATATAAGATATGACTGAATCAAAACAATTTTAGAACGATTATATAATATATTTTTTGACCCAAAAGTATTTTGATCAACCATTAAATAAATTTTAATATCATTATTATAATCAATAATTTTCATTTTTAGGTTGTGATTCATTTTTCAAGATTACTATATACTTTTTAAAAAATTAGTAGTTTTTTCATGATATTTAAATTTCAATGATTCATGTAGTAGTAGTTAATGGATGGAAAGGACATACATTGTTTAGGATATCACACTATAAAATTATGGAATGCCAAATTAGATTTATGTAATATAAAAATTAACCTTATTATTAACGTTAAATAAAAATAATGTGAATTGCTTATTGGGAGGATAAACAGCTATTTCATGACCTAGGAAATTTTGATCGTATACAGATTGTGTTGGAGGAGTCCGTTATTTAAGAAAATTATTAAAAAATAGACCAAACAGTATTAAAAATAATCAAGGGAGTGTGATTATTTCATTATAATTCATTACATAAATTTCTCATATAAGGAATTGATAGATGGGGAGAAGAAATTTATTATATATATTTCATTAAAATTATAAATTTTATATAATAAATATTATTAAAGAGTTAATGTTCATATTTATATTTATTGTAGAGACTCGAAGCTTGACGTACATTGACATTACATTACATTTGCGGAATACTTAGTACATAACAAAAAACACACACACAAGGATCGTAATAGTTTAGTGTTTTTGGAAACTCGGAATATAATCTTCTAATCCTGGTGAAAGATCTTCAACATCTCCAATAAAGTTATTCCTTTTTTTTATACCTAAAACCTTTCTTTATATCCTGGGGAAAAGAAAACATAAAAGGGTGAGCTCAAATGCTCAATAAGGGTAAACAAAAGAAATATCAATCACATCATATACATAAGCACATAACATTTGGAAATCTTAACCTGTAAAAGAGATCATAATTTCATAACCTGGGATAACTCATGGTAGTGAAATGTAATCACAATAATCATAACATAAAACATTAAACTTTGTGGCATACACACATAATCATAGAGAATCATTTCTTATTAGTCAAGACTCATTTCCATGATTATCTTAGTGAACAAAGCCCCTTTCTAAAATGAGTCACCCTCATTTCAGTCCTGTTTCACTGAACCGGTATAACCTCCCATTCCATCCATGTCTATCTCATGAGATATAAAATCTTTACCCAATGCATTGGAGGGAGATATAGGTCCCACCCATCTAATAATGATACCATTCTTATGTGTGCCACAAAATCATAAATCATACATCATTTCATAACCTATGTAATAAAAATGGGAATCTTAAACATCATAAAACAATTCATATAAGATAAAGGAATTCATAAAAATATAATACCATCACAACATAATCAAATCAATGTAACAATATGGATAAAAACATAACCCTTTATTATCTTAGATGGAAAATGATTTTGATAAAACACTTGAACTCCATTCTTGAGGAAAATATCCTTTCTGCTTCAAAAACATTTTTCCATTCTTAACATGTCATACAACTTTAATCTAAAAGAAGTTGATTAAAAATAAACTTGATTTTTTTTAAGGAATCTTCTTGGAGAAAATGTTTTAAAAATCTATTCATTCTGTATAAGTTAAAAAAAACATTCTTCTCGTACTTTTTCCGAAAAAGTCAAAAAGTACCTCGTACGAAAAATGACAGAAGATTCCTTTCATATCATTTACTAAAAACACTCCGAAGGGTAATATTGGATTTAAAAAATTTTAGTTGGATGGAAATAATAATACATATTGAGGAAACATGGATGTGGATGATAAAATACACCCTAGTAGATACCAAAGTATAAACAATCTCAGATAAAAATGAGATTGTGATATTTCCCTTACCTTAGGTCCGATTTGCTTCGTAAGTGTCCGAACCTCCTATATAATGTTTTAAATAATTTCATTGACTTATTACAGAATCATATTCATTGTTATGATATCATATATGGTTCACTTATGACTTTATATGACCCGTTCATTTGTATATTCCATGTTAAAGAGCGTTTTGGGTAAAATTGTTTCATTTGTCGTCCGTGTTTTGACATGTAATTATTCATATGATTACTTACATCATGATTAATTAATTCCAGAATATAAAACATGATTTATATATATATATTCATAATACACATATATATAATAAATCATTAAATGGAAAGAAATACATCGTTCATGGAGACGGTAGGCCGTACGTACGCATGAACGCAGTTTTCGTTTCCTTATTGAGTTGAACGGAATTAAGTAGATGACATACATATATATACACATAAATCCAGTATCATTATTATGTCATATATTTCATTATTACTTATTATATATACTTTATAATCATTCATGAATGGTTAATGTGGATAATGAATCTCATTGCATCGTGGAGACGGTAGTCCGTACGTACGCACGAGCGATGATATCGTTATCATGATCGTGAGACTGTATTGGAGTGTATGTATACTATTTCATAATCAATATCACTTTAAAATAATAATATATAGTTATTATTTACACCATTATACCCATCCAAGTAAGGTGGTGGTGGAAAATAAATCTCACCACGGCGTGGAGATGGTATTCCGTACGTACGCACCCGTGGTGATTTCGTTTTCCGTAGGATGGATAGATGGTGAAATAGGATTGTTTCATACTTATAATAACATATCTGTATATGAGTGATACTGATGTTATTACTTCATAATAAAACAACCTAAGAATAATAAGTGGAAGAAGAAATAATGGTGAAAGAATCGGTAACGGAAATTACCTCTTCTTTGAAGCGCCTCTTTGAGACCTCCTCTTAGGGCACTAAAATTGGTCTTTGAGGAAGACCAGAACCTCTAGGATGTTTCTAGGGAAGTGGAGAAAAGAATTTGGCAGGGTTTGGACGAGCATGAAGGCTCAAAGTTGTGTGAGGAAGAGAGGGAGGTGGTGCCATTTTATAAGGGAGGAGAGGGGCACCTTTTGAATAACTAAAAATATTATTTTATTATAAATTCAAGTTCGGTTTTAAATAGCTCCAAATATATTTATTTCGAGGCTAAGGTGGGGATGGGTCGAAATCCTCTCATCCAATGGAATTTAAACAAGGTTAGGTTCCTATTTTATCCTTATCATTTAGATTTAACATCAAGTTAAATAATTTTACTTTTACCGTGTCTTCTTGTGTTCTTATACTATAAGGTTAATAAACTTACTATATCAAGCCAAACTAACCCAAAGTTGTTTATTATTAATATATATAACTTTATCTATGTAATTTGGCCGAACCATAGATTTTTAGGAATAAAATAACAATTATTAATATAATATTTGTTTTAAAAACTATTTTATGTCAATTTTGACACTATTTAGTAATTGATATTTGTGAAAATCATAACAGAATGATTATTTCTAAAAAAGTTAATTTAAACTATAATAACATGTAATATTAACATAAAAAATTAGTTTCATTCATAAAAAGTCTCAAATTATATTTATTTTGGTATTTATAACCTCAATTATGTCAATATTTCATTAATAAGATAATTACTGCATCATCGTTGTGTCATAAATAAATTAAATTATTTAATGTCTAAAAATTAAAAATAAAATACCATTATGTAGGAAATATTTTTATCTTTCTAATTAATATTAATAGTCGAATTTATCTTATTTATAACCCAATATTAAAAATGATTTACTTATTAAACATTGATTTTAACTATTTTAACACTTCTTTAAATAAATTAATAATAAATGTCCTAATATAATCCAAGTGGGCCTAAATGGTCATATTTTATTCCTAAGGTTGTTTTCGGTTGAATTACACTTGTCCAATAGAAATAGGACATGTGTTAGGGTAATAATAATATCATTTTTACCCTTAATTACCCTATTTACTTTTAACTGTGGTTAAAAAAAGTAAAATGTTACTATTAACCAAAAAAAATTATTTTCATCTCATTGAACCACATTTTACTTACTGACATCAACCGTGTCTCTCGGATTTTCGAAATTCCACTCACTAAATCGGTAAAATTAAGTTTTATGAAAAATTCAGTTTTTTAACTACCACTTAGTGGTTTCACTATTAATCAAAAAATGAATGTCTCCAGAAAAATACCAAAAATTAGATCTAAGATATATTTGATATTATGAATTAAAAAATTATTTCTATTTTATCAAATTCAAAACATATCAGTTGCATTAATTAATTTAAAAATTAATTCTCGTCGTCAAAACAAATTATCGTGTTCTTAAGAGATAATAACTATCAAAAGATTGACACTTGTTTATAACTGGTTTAAATGTGAAATTACATCCAATGATGAAAATTGTATTAAATTGTAAAAATATATTCTAAATATACTTTAAAACCACTCAAATTAATAATTTATCACTATTAATTATTTTGATTAAAAAAATTGTTTTTTATTATAATTTAGTAATTTTCACTATTCATCGGAATATGAAAGTTATCCGAAAAGTACCAAAATTTCACCTTAGGCTAAATTCGATACTCCGAATCCAAAAATGAAGTCCATTTTTAGAGCTAAAATTTCTAAAATTTTAAAAGGTGGTTATTACTATTCATAACAGCTAGTTTTAATAATATTTTAATAGCATATCGTTGTTTAGTGAAACTCGGTATTGCGTACTACACATGCTATCGAGGAAGGTCTCGATTGCGTGTAATACAAGGCAATTCAAGGATGTGTGTTTAGCAAGCTCCTTTTGGTGTAGCGTAAAACACAAGACATTAATGAAATTAAAAAGAATATTTTTCATAAAATCTCGGGGTTTTACATTTATTATAGTCATTACTGGCCTAATTGAATCTGATATACATTTTAATATTAAATAAATTTAATCGAGATTAATTTTGTCTTCAATCATTATTTGGTAGAGATTTTATGTGTCACAAATGGATAGGATAGTCACATGCACATGAAATATGAAAAAAAAAACCTCAAGAAATTTATTACATTGAATCAAGAGTAAATGAAACTAAATTATATGTTAATCATAATTGGCATGATCATTAATTTTAATTTTATATATTTAAATTGAATGATGAGAATAATTATTCTAAATGTTGAAATCATAAATTAATGAATAGTTTTCATTATTTCAGTAGTGAGGAGTTCTATGAATATTTCAATGGACATTAAAATAATATTACCTTTCTTGAAACATGTGATTTTTTTATTTTTGAAATATAAATTCAAGTGAACTGAAATATTTCTCCAATATTATTTTTATTACATGCCTATGGAAATGAATTTTCATTATATAGTATATTTTATATAACATTATTTTTCATTATTATTTTTATATTAATTTCATTGATTTGAAAATATCAATTATTAATATATAACAAAATGAATATTTTTTTCTTTTGTGAAATGATAGAGTTATAATACAAAAAGAATACACATTCATAATTCATGATGACAAAAATTATCTTTCAAGATGTAGAAGACAATGGGAAATAATAATGCAATATATGGATTAGCTTAGATGAAACCAAGGAAAATTATTTTCTAAAAACAGATTCACTTCATGATTTATCATCAATATGTGAAACATTAATAAATTTAATGTGTGAATCAAATGTATTAGAGAGAATGAAAACATTCATCAAGATATCATGTGTCATGAAATTAAATAAACATGTAAATACATGACACCACATCAATGATTTTAGGACCTGAATTTTCCAATGAAATTGTATAATGGGAAATTTTACTTAAATAAATTAGGATGTGGAATCACTATTAACTTCATGAATTGTTTCTAAGAATCCAAGATCTTGAAAATTATATGTATTAATATGCAGATATTATTTTATAGCATATTATGACCCAAGATGACCCAACACCAAATTATTTGATTTTTCCATTTCCCATAGCTTCATTTGATATAATATATAATAATACATGTGTATCTCAAAATAATAAAAATTTTAAAGAATCTACCAACTAACTATTTATGAATTCCTTCAAAATTAATTTATACTTAATTTTTATTTCAAATTTTCATAAATATAAATTTCATATTATATTAATTTGTTTCCCTCATTCAATTTCATAAAAAAATTTATTTCTTTCTTCCCTCTTTCTTCTAGGTCCATTTATGATCTAAATGATGTGTGACTAACATGAAAATTTTATATGGGGTATGATCTATTACATTAATAAAAATTTTATAGATCAAATTATTAAATTTATTATTACTATTTCTGATGAATATTAGTTATGTGAATGAGTGATGTGATTATACAGCATGAAATAATTCGCAAAATAATTTCAATTATTTAATATAAATCATTACATATTTTATTTTATGTAATCACCTCAATTTGTGTAGTTATGGATTTGAAAAGGGTTTAAAAAACATACGATTGAGCTGGGTCATAATAGGATGAACAGTTTATATTTATTCCATTCATTTAATGTGATTATAGGATGAAGTGGAATTTAATTTACCAAATTATTATAATAGGAATTTAGTATTTCCCACTCTCTAAATTAAAGGGTATAAATTTTAATTTTAAATTTCAGAATTTAATAATCAAAATTTATTTATAAAAATAATGATTTATGATGGAAATTATGTAAATAAAATTATAGAAATATAACATTATTATGAAGTTTTTAATTCCTTGTTTTTTATACAATTTTATATATATAATTTTACAACTAAAATTAATGTAATAATAAAATCTAAAAAATTGACACTAATTTATTATTTTTTTAATTCATTATTATGATAAACTGGATATTATTTTTCTCAAGTTAGATCACCCAATTCAACCCCTATGTGGCATAATGGAAATAAATTTGGTTCTATAACACACATGGAAAATAATGCCACAATTTATAAAACATCATTTCATGGATGAATACCTAAAATATCATTATCATCATTGACATGTTCATAATTTTTATCTAATTTATATGGGTAATATATATATATATATATTATATATTGAAGATTTTTTTTTAATATCTTTACCACCAAATTCATAAATAAATTGGTACCCCTATCAATTCATTATAAAATAGATTGAAAACATTGACTACTAGGTGACTACATAAAGTACATAACAACATCCCCCAAAACATCATAAATGAGTAATTATTACAAATATATTACTCTAATATTACACAATGTGTATGACAAAGGTAGTTTAAAAGATAGTTTGTTCATGTTGATATCGAGCAATGTCACATTCCATCTTTAAAAATCGTCATCCAATTCATCAATAAACGTCATATTTTATGCAAATCATTTTATTATCATTATTTAACAATTTTTTTTATTATTGGTATATAAATTCAATTTTCTATTCCAAATGATGGTTATCTAAAACATCTTGTGGGCTTATGTATTACCTATAAAATCCCTATAATGGCATGATAACATTTTTTTCAGCAATATAAATTTATCTATATAATGATGGTAGTATTAATTTAATTTAATTGATATATTTTAAATAACTATATTTTTTTATTTTTTTAAAATAACACACCTTATTATCTTTCCATCAATTTTTGAATTATTTTGGTGGTTTTTCCTACATGTGGACAACCATCAAAATCCATGATGTGATTTTTTATATTAACACCATGACATTATGATTGTGTTGAATTTCTTTTGTATGGACTCGAACCTCAACATGTTAAGTAATTAAATTTATATTACCACCATAAATTCATGATTAAAAAAATAATATATTATGATAATATTATTGAAATTTGTTTCATTTTTTATATTATTGAACAATATCACAAAACAGTTAAATACCATCAATAAACTGTAGAAATTATATTTAGATTAACAAAAATAGGATGATATCGATTGAAATTAATAAGAATTCAATGTATTTATCCCAAATGATTATAAATTTAAATAAATAAATTTTATTCAAATTAATAATTTTTTATTATTATAGTTAAAAACAATTTAATTACTAATCCAAATGATATGACAAGTCTTGCATTGTGGAAGACTAAGGTATGGGTTTATTCTAATATCATATTATTTTCAATATAATTTTTATATAAATTTAGATTTACTGAAATTTTAATATAATTAAATTTTATAATCAATATATATTATAGTAATATTATTATCTATGATGTTTAATTATTCTCCAATCATTATACTATCCCGAGTTCATAATTTGATCTATAATATATTTTTTATTATTGGATGGAAATATTTATTTCATGGTCAATATTTTTTTATTCATATATTTTTTAATATCTTGTTAAATGTTTTTAAATGATAAAATTATTCTATAATAATATTTATAAAATTATAAAAAGTATTTTTTGACTTTTCAATAGTCATTTTTAATAGGTTACATTGGATTTTATAACAAATGTGAAAAAGTCATTTTTTGGATATTTACAAAATGGTTGGGTTTTCCACCATTATAATATTTATTATATATGAATATTTATTTATAAGTTTACATTTCTAATTTAAAATAAATTCATTCTTTATTATATTTTAACTTTTTATTAAATAAATTATCTGATTAAAATGTTATAATTTTTGATGTTTCAAATGAAAGGTTCAAAATATATTTGAAATAAATTTTAATTAACTTATTCTTCCATGGGTAATTCATTTTCAAATTTGGTGATATAATCAATGGATTCCATCAATTGTATTTTATTGGATGAATTAGGATAATGTTTTATAATATACCCATTAGATAAAATATTGACATTTCTCAATATAAATTTGATTTCTCATGATTATATTGAATAAGTATAGAATAATAAATCATTTATTTATTATGTTGAATGAAAAAGGCATATTATGTGATGGTAGAGAGAATATATATCCACTAATTTTTTAATAGTGATTTTTAGATAGACAATTGTGGGTATTTGGTTTACAATTTATCAATTTCTGTATAATGTGTCTCAAAACTGCATGGTTATAATGAATATTATGTCCGAAATTATGAATATATAAATTATAAAAATATTTTTTATTTCCCATATCATTATTTATATTGTTATATCATCAATGGATATATTTAAATTTTAGGATATTGGTTATTTGGAATATTTACCTATTTTTTATCTATTCCCTATTATTTAATCGTTATTTATTAATCTGCATATTTTGTTATCTTCCATCTAATATTTATCATCTATGATAACCATGTATTTTTTAATCGATTCACTAGTATACCATTAAATTATACTTAAAATATTTCATGATTATAAATAATATATATTTATATTCATAATATAATTTTATAAAATTTTATTTTTTTCAATATGCAATATGTTAATAATTTCATTATCTAGGCTTGTTACAACAAAATACAATTTAAAAATTAACATATGATCTATTTTATCATTTTAAAATTTAATAAGGTACCCAATATCTCTATGTTAGAGGAAATGAGGTGATATAGTTTTAAATAGTTAATGTTCTGTACAAACACATGGAACTTGATTTGGGAAAAAATTGATTAGTGAAAACTACCTATGAATTATTATGGGGATATAATTCTATATTTTATAATATCAATATTTTTTTATATTTCAATTAAAAATAGTAACACCCCCATTATGGGATTTTATTTTTGATGTTGTTATTGAATATATTCACATGAGGTAAATACATGAAAAAATGGAGGTTGTGTAGTAACTCAATATTCAAAAACTAAATAATGAGTGGGACATTTATTGAACCACATTATAGAAAATACATTGAGATATGATTTCATTATTATGATATAAAAATAATTTTATGATTTTAATGTAATCATATTGAAACTAATATTAAAATTTTGAGACTATTAATGATAAAATGTAATATTTATGTTCAGTTTTACAAATTGTTAATAAACATAAACTATATATTATTTCTTATAATTTGATGTGATAAATTTTTAGATAATTTTTTATGAAAATGAGCCAAGTATAATGAATGAAAAAAATATTATCCTAAATATTATTTATATATTTCTATATTGGAAATTACAATGAAGAGATAGATTGATTTGGAGAAAAATATAAATATATTTGAATAGTTGATTTTGAGTAGGTAAAAAAAAATATTACCATATATTGAAATTTGATTTTCCTAAATTGGTAAAAGAATTGGACCAATTCAGGATACTTTTTCTATAAAATGATAATACAAATAAATATATAGCTATGAAATTTATCATTTCTCCATAGAATATATTTCATTATTTTTGATGTCATGAAATAAATATATATGCATGGATGTTTATCATCTGATGAGTGATTAGACTCAATGGATTTACATTAACTTTAAAACATAGAAATTTTAGTAAATACATATTATTTATTGGATGAATTATAAATGAGATAATATTTAAAAAGACATTCATTTTCATTAACAAGATTATATGAGAAGTCAATTTATTAATATAATCAAAATTTAATGGAACAATTTCACCAAATATGAATCTTACATTATATAAATATAAAATTATTATATATATTATTAGGAAATCCAATGTGTATGATATGTCACATATATTATGGGTTAAAAATTATCCATCAAATGACATTAATGTCCTAGATATTTTCAACATATGACTTGATATTATCATTTTTTATCATAATAGATAGATAATTATATATTAATTATTTTTTCTTTATTTCGAAGAAGATATGATTATATTTAAGGAATCTAAAATAATAAATATATAAAAATAGTATAATTTATGTTGGTAATTTTATAATATATGTAATAATAAACAAGAATCATAGTATCGGTTGCATGATAGGAATGGGGGTTTTTCTTCAATAGTTATGTGAAATTCCATTACACTCCTATTTGTAATGGGAATACAAAGTAATAAATATCTAAATCATCTTATTTAAGGTGGTGGGAAAGTGGTTATATGATTTACAGAATCATTATGGTAATTTTTATGTGAAATGGAAATGGGATCATGTCTATGATTTAACAGTCACTACAACTGAATTTTAAAAACAATGGTTTTAATTTAAGGCATACTGATCATAAAGTCAAATTTTAATAATGCCATATTGGATTCTAGACTATGACACTATATAATATCATCACTATCATTCATTGGAATTATATATTTACCTAGAGCCTTAATATTTTAGTATTCCATAAATGCAGAAAGAATAAATTAAATGGTTATAATGAAATTCAAGTGAATTCCCATAAAATTGTTAAATTAATAATTATTTTCATTAAATATATATATATGGTAGACAATGTAGTAATCAGTTATATAAAATTCATAATAAATTATAATTGTAAACTGTTTAACTAATGGAAGTGGATTACTACTCAAGATGATGATGTAGAATCACATATCATTAGAGTGTAAAAAATATCATATCAATCATTACAAGTTCCACTTTCGCTCATTATTATTACTGAAATTATTTAGGATCATGAATTTAAGTGTAATTTGATATGGAAATATATCCTTATATTCTAGGTGGTATATATTGATTAAGGTGACATTAATGTGTACCCAAAATAACTAACTAGATATCATGTTGAGTGTCTCTTACAGTTTTCTATTAATACCATTCATGATGATAAACAAAATTATATATTACAAAGGGTATTACATAAATGGATGTTTTGGAAATGAATAATAAAAAATTATTGGTTTGTGATATGATATTATTCAAAAATAGTTTTTCACAAGGGGATCTAATATTTTTCTAATAAGAAGAAATATGTGTATATGGGGAACATTAAGAATTAAAATATATATAATGTTACCAATAAAATTGAAATTTGACCTCATCCCAATATAGATTGAATTTTGTAATTATCATTTTAAGAAAAATATATTTGAGTGACTTACCCTCGATATGGGTATCATCAACAAATAGAAATTATATTGGATATTCAAATGATATAATTTTCTATGAATTTATTATATTATTAATTTATAATAATTGCATATTTATTGTCTTATTCAACCTTTATTTTTATTCTACTAATATTTTGAGTTTTTTTGGATTGTATCAAAAATTTCATTATCGAATTTATTGAAGTTATACAGATATAATATAAATTATATAATCAAAAAAGAAGTAATTTATAATTTATTCATCTGAATCATGTAGAAAAATAATTATATAAAATAATTAATATATATGAATTATGGATTTAAATATTTTAAATTTATGATAATATTTTGTTTATGGAATGAGTATATGTTTCCCTTTTATGAAAACTACAGTGATTCAGTGGTCAAGGATATTAATATTAAAAATATATAATGTTCCATTATATTAGAAAATTAATATCATTGATATTGAAAAATAATCTTTAATATATGACATGTTATTCAAGATGACACATAAATGGGTTATCATCATATGGTAAGAATAACGTATTAGATTATTTGAATAATTAATTTTCTGACTATTAAATGAACTAATATTGAATTTACCATCATGAGGGGATATATTATTTATATACACTAATGCATACATGGAATGAATTGTATTTGTCTTTATATAGAAATATTTGTTTTTTATTTTAAATTATATTATATAAGGATTTACAAATTGATGTATCCAACAGATGATTTTAAGAATGAAACCTTAATGTTTTAATTAATTATATGGATGTAATAGCATTTTGGTGAATTATGAAAACTATATACAGAACAATGATATTTAAAATACATTTTCAAAATTGGATATATATACATGACATAAAGATAATATATATAAATACTAAAGGGTTATTATTTATCAATTCCCTACCTCCCTAGGAAGCAAATTAAGGCTATTGATTCTACGAGTAGGAATGATCAAAGAGTGTTTAATAATATAACTATTGAAAATTTTCTTATATAAATTGATATTGTAAAGATCGAAATGGGAATCCATTAGGAAGGGTGTGCATCAAACATATATTGAAACATTTTTTACAAATACATTAGTAGATAAAATATTGAGTCAATTTTGATTTGAATAATATTTAAATTTAATTTTGTAACATGAATTAAGAAATGTTATTTTAAATCATATATATTCATTAATAATTTAAATTATGAATGAAATAATTTATTTCAATATTTCAAAATATGATATGATGATATTTTGATAAAACATAAAGAATTTTTTTTACATCCAAGTATGAAATAAATGTTTTAGTATTTGAAATAAACATTAATGTTAGAAAATATTGAATGATTAATTGAAAAATATATTTTAGGATTATTTTTTAAAAAATATAAATAGGATAAGAGACAAAATATAAAATGAATCATTAATCCTCTTGAAATCCATTACTGAAATGGTAGGACATTATAATGAAAATTTCCAATGGATTTTAAAAAAACTATAATAGTCAATGATTTAATGTGTGTTAGTGTATATTAGTTTAAAAATTGAACTTATTTATTCTAGAAAAGGATTCATTGACCCCATGATTACCACAAAAAACCATTATTAAATAATGATTCAGTACTCATGGAAGAACAATTTCTATTTTATCGGATCATGGCAAAAATATTTCACCATATTTTTAAATACTTATATTATAGATATATACACATAAATCAATTTCACCAGCATTGATCATATATAAGAATTTTTGATGTCTTAATGTGATATAAATTCATTATTATAAATATTTATGTACTTATAATTTGATATTCACAATTTTTGTGATCATTATTTATCATTAGAAGAGTAATTATATAAATATTTATTTAATTCATGAATTTATATTTTTTCATATAGAGAACTTTTTAAATATCAGCATTAAACTAAATGTATTTTGATCATTTTTAGATGTGTAAATAATAGTTTCCTTGATAATGTGGAAATGTTGAATGTGAATGTGAAGTCTATTCTGCTACAAAAATTTTATGAATATAGTAGATTAAAAATTCTATACCAATAAAACTTGGAATTATATGGTTTTTCATGGGGGGTCATGTTTTGTTAAAAATATCTCAATAGAAGTGATTTATAAGGATATACATTGTGGGAAAAAAATGAAATAATTACTTCATATATTTATAAATTAAAAAAGTAAATTGTGATTTGGATTAACCATTAGTAATTCTACTATTCTCATAAATTATTTCTGATGTGTTATTGATCTTATTATTGTCAAAGTACATTCTAAAAATATTTCAAGTTTTTGAGTATCAGTTAATTTATTTGGTATATTATTGAACAATATTAAAATATTTTTTCTAGATTATTGAATGTATTCAATAAGTGTTGTGGAATAAATTTTTTAATGTGGTGGTTAAATATTTGAAAAATAATTTTATAGAATTTTCCAGATCATTATTTTTAGAATTTCTGATGAAGAACTACCATCTATTATCACTTATTGATATTATGGAAATAATTATATTCTTAACTGGGTATATAATTAAACTACCAAATATATATTATTGTATGAAATTGTATCTTTAGAATTAGATAATTACATAATTTATATACATTTATCGATAAATATGATTAATCCAAAATTAACAATTTCTAATAATGAATTTTCAATTGAGGAATTGAAATATTTTATCATAGAGGGTTGAAATTATCTTTTGTTGAATGATTTATATTAAATAAATGATTTTTTGGTTTAATAGTGAAAAAATATAATTATATAAACTATATCATTTATAAAATTATAATGATACAAAAATCATATGAAAATTTATGAGGAAATTAATATAACAGAAATAAATAATTATAATGCAGAGTAATTAATAAAAAAATATAATTCATAACTTAGAAGTATATGTATAATATTTTAGAAAATAAGGGTTTTTAACTACATAATATTTTTTTATTCTATGCTAATCAATTATTGACAATAATATAATAATTTTTTGTTTATTTTTAATGATAAATAATAACTATTTATTCAAACATAATGTTATTAATTATACTATAATTAATATTATAAATCATTTTCAAGAATACATATTTTTTCCAAACATTAGAATTTAAAAAGTGTTTATTATTTCATTTCAAAAACATATAATATATTAGTTTTCTATTATCTTAAGAAATTAATTCATTCAAAATGGATTCTATTTATGATATAACAAATCTTGTAATATGTGATATTATAAAATTATTTATTTCATTATGAATAGAAACCACAATTAATATTCATAAATTTATTTATATAGATAATTAGTTAATTATTTTACAATAATGGTATATAGCTTCATGAAAATACTAAAACATGATTTAACATCATTGAATTTTAACAATTATAACAGAACCTTATAATCACATTTACTATTCCAATTTCTATCCACATGAATATATATTCACTTTTATTATGATAAATTTTGAAAGAAATTTAAATTTTCCCACCAACCACACTTATAAAAATGTAACTTCTTCTTCTCTCATATAAAAATTACTTGACACACATACAATTAGAACACAACATAAATATACCTAGCCAAATCCCACAACACTTTTTAGTGGTCCATATATATCCAAAAATAACACGTCAAGAAGGTAGAAGGTGTAATCCAAAAAATGATTCCAAATAATGAGATATATGTTCTTTTTGAGTTTTTTAAGTCTCATTAATTGGAAATGAAGTACATATAATATATAAAATTTACCAAATATATAAATATTAATGTTTTAGAAACAATAGAGTTTTTATGCCAATCGTAAATACATTTTATACATCATTTCCATCTTAATGTAAGGAAAAACAAGACTTCTATATATGTATATACAACCCCATACATGTGGAGGTGTAATTTTTCAATAAATAGTTTAATTTTATTTTTATGAATAGGTAATTAATGAATATAAATAAAATGAATAAAATATTTCATATTCTTATTATATAATATTTCATATAATTTTTTTCTCTTCTATTATTTAATGAATGATAACTAAAATTGCCTCTACGTGTGGACAATCACATGTAAAAGGTGATGCGATTTATTTTTTTAATTGAACCCTCTATGGATTGTTGAAATCATAATATACAAATCATGAAATTTTTCTATGAAATTATTATCAATTTTAAAGATTTAAAAATTTATTTAAAATAGTATCCCTTATCAATAATATGATGTAATTTTTTTGAATTTGATGATGCATCAGTAATTAGTCAACAATAAAAAACTATTCAATGAATGGATTATGAATGAGTATAAAAAGTGTTAAAAATTTAAATATAGTATAGAATGATACCTTATATTATATTTAACGATATTAAAATTATTATTCATGATGATATAATACATGTGATTATGATGAATTCCATGATTCGTATTAATACTATAATCTCACATATATTGGGGATTTTTTTCAGAATAAGTTTTTTTAGAAATTATATCATATTTATTTTTGGAATTTTATGTATTTTTTTCTCGTATAGTTTTATTTAATGTTTACATCATTTAAAAATTTATTTCTTATTTATGAATTAATCTGAATGGGAAAATGTTTTACTGAATTGATAACAATATTCATTGGAAGAAATTTTTATATTCCATTCCATTTTATTAAATATCATGAAATTGACTTATTTTATTTGATAAATAATGTATTTAATTTAATTATATATATACTTTAATTTTATTATAATTTGTTTTTAAGGATTTATTTTCTGAATGATGATCTTTTGAATTTCAATCATCATTATGATAGTAATCATTTTAATAACATACTATTATGTTATTTTTCCCCACCACATTAACTATTCATTAAATTGGAGAACTCATTACCTGAGTTTAATGTTTATTCCAATAAAATCATAATTATGAAATATTTCATATTTTTATTAAAAATTGTATCAAAGAAATCGATATTATTTTGAATTTATTCAAATATATTCTAAAAAGTTATTCTAAAATAAATTTCATATATTTAATCATTTTTTTATTTTGATTATTATTTACTATTTATATCATCTAATTAAACAATCTATTAGATTCTATAGCTCTCTTATGATACTCTCATTCATATCATGGATGATGTGAAATTTAATAACGTGAATATTTTTTATAATAAGAATGTTTAATTTATTATGTGTTTATTGTTCATTTTTTAGGGAATATATTGAGTTAATTTGACTTAATATGAGATTGTTTTGGATTTTTATTTACCATTGATTCATCGATTGGTCACACATAAATGATTAATTTACAATTTTGTATATGAAATACATATTTATGTATTAATTATTAGAAAAATGACATTAGGTTTATATTTTAATTACTGACATTATAAATTCATTTTTTTCAAAACTAGAAGGAGTTATCCATGTGGATATTTGGGGCATTTTATCATCCATGGATATATTCTCCATTATTTATCTTAGTAAATAAAATATATTAATTTTGTTTAAACATTTCATATTATTCATGTTGTATTTTTTAAATTGATTATTATTTGTTATATTATCCTTTATTGATCATCATGGACTAAGAATTATATTGACTTACATTATACATACTATAATTCTGGGATCAATGAATGAATTTAGGTTTATTATAGAAAAATTAATAAATACATTTGAATTGTATTTTGTTTAAATTATTTTATTTTAATGTGTTTTGAGAATAATTCATGTATGCGGTCTCCCAATAATACTGAACAATTTTATATACTAGGATTAGATTTCTTTTATCATTTTCAAATGTTTTAAGATTACCACTAGACTATAATTACAAGTGATGGGTGATTAAAATATATAATCTACTCAAAACATCCATAGTGAATCTTCTTCATATTATTATGAAATCATTCATAATTAAATATAGTTTCTAAAAAAAATTTATCATTACTTTATACACTGAAATATTCACAGTAATGTAATAAATTTGGATAAATTCCATTTAATAATTGATTTTATTTCCCACAAATGATGTTCCCTGATGGTCTACATATTATTCAACCTTTTCAATTTCATATTTTAAATCTAATAGTTTTTCTATTGAACATTTTTTAGAACATCATATTCATTATCATTATAAATTATATTTTCCCATGGTGTCTACCAATCATCCTCAAGATTAATGCTCGTCATTAATCATTAGCTGTTAAACCTAAAATACTGATAGATCTAACTTTTATATATATATTTTTAATACTGTAAATAATATTATATAAACAAATGTTAATATTTTTTGATGGGGACTTATAATGTTTTCAAAATTAGAAATAAATTATAATATCATTTTATAAAAGCAGTCACATGCTTCATCTAATTACCAATGATTCATATATCTATTTTTTAAATAAAATTACATTGTGTTTCTCCGACAATACCATTTGGATTGTTTATTTATTTTTCTAAATTTTAATTACAAAGAAACACAATTTTATTTTTTTCCATCAAGAATATAATGACATAAAATTTATCAGTAATTTATAGTAAATAATGATAATATTATTTTGATCAATTTATTCATCAGTATCATAGAGATTAAAAAACATCCCTTGGATTAAAAATATGGAATCCATTGTTTGTGTCACATATATCAACTCATCACATATTTAATGTGTTAATAGATGAATAGTAAAAACTGAATCATTTTTAAAATATACATAATCACAACACTAAATAATTATTCTTATTCATCAGAATTATATTGTTAAACTATTTTTAAAATAGACTCTTACGAATATGGTAAAATTAGTTAAAGGAAAATAATATTATATTTTTGGAAATTTATTTGTTCTTCTTCTAATACTTGATATATATTCAGCCTTTATATCACATCATATCCATTATCACTAAAATGTTAATTAAATATAATAAAGTATTATTATATTATGATATGATTAACATCCTAAGAATCAACATAAAATTATCTAAATTATTTGTAAAAAAATGGGAAATTACCTTTTCATTTTCATTAATAATTATCCATATCAAATTATACATCTATCATGTATTAAAAACTGACTTCTTGATTCAATCATAGTGGAATTAAATGTTCACCATCATATAATGTTATCTAATTTAAATATAAATATTGAAACTTATATTTTTCACACTATATATTATATAATTTTCCCCATTATTTTAATATTTAAATGGAATGGAAATTATTTATAGATAGATTATTGTAGAGAAATATGTTGTTTATGAGTGGGAAAAATCATTCATACACATTATAATTAATGCATGCATAGAGTGAAATCATGATTATGAATATATTTATTAACACATACAAAAAACAATGTGTATATGACTAGTACTCTACACATTGTTCAAATATTTATGTCTAAAATGATAGTTATATATGTTAAAGAGTTATCTTTTGAAACAACATGATATTTTAAACATTATAATAATTTTATTGAATTTAAATGACATGTAAAATAGATCATAGACAATATTTTAAAGCCTATAACATTATGTAATATTAATTTTGAAATAAATATAATCACATTTATGTGTTAGATTATAAGAGTACTTAATATTTTTTATGTGTGATAGTATATTAAACACACAACATAAAGAATAAAAGACCCATAATGTATATAATTATTATAAACTATATGATTAATTAGAACGAATGAATATTAGTAATTCCATTATGATATATATATATATATATATATTATAAAATTAATTAAAGAATAATTTTTGGAAATTGATCGATCAATTTTATTGTAATGTTATTTTACTCTAAAAATGATTTTTCATCAAAACTATTTTTTACTAGTTTTCTTCAATATAATATTATAATTTTTTTTGATTTTTTGAAAATTTATTTCCAAAAATGTTCATGATTTATGAAATCATAATACAATATTTAACATACTGTAAATTTTATGGATTTTTCTAAAAATATTCATATGTTAAAAAATGAAAAAAGATTTTTGATTGAAAATTATTGTTTATATTATTATTAGTAAAGTTAAATTAAATATTAAATGAGTTATAAAGAAAAATTCCTCCAAATATATTTAATATAATCTAATTTTACTAATTAGAATCATTTCTAGATTGAATTTTGATATATAAAACATAAGACATTTAACAATTTCTCATTAAAATTTATCTTTTTAGTGACATATACATGATTAATTTTAAATTAAAATTTCCACATATTTGAAATAAATTTTTAAATTTGGATTCTATATTAGGAATATTAATTATTTATTATTCATAGTAATTTCATTTCTTTAGTAAAATAATAGAAAAAATTGTAGATATTTAGTTATAGAAATTATGATAACAACTCCTTTAGCGAGGGCCAAACTAGAAGGAAAAGTGTGAAAATGAACTAAAATAATTTATTTATTTTATTTTATTATTATATTTATAATTTTTAAATCAATTTCTCTAAAATATATCATTTCTTCAACATTACTATAAATATGACCTATATAATATCTTATTTAAAGAGAACATCAAAAAAGGAACCATCCAATATTAAAATATATATAATGATTTCATATTTGGAAATAAAAACTTTTTTATATGTATATTATAATGAAATAATAATTTTTTAGTGTTATCATAATATTTTTTGAAAAACATAATGAGATGAAAAAAATAATGAAAATGATTATTATATACCAACATAGTAATATTTCGTAAATAAGTAAATAAGAATAGTTATTAAATAAATTAACATTGATGTAAATTATAAGAATTATTAACATCAATTTATTTATATGTATAATATATCATTTTTATCATCTAATAACATAATATATTATAATTTTATAGTCGTTGTGATATTTTGCAATCAAATTAAATGAATAATGAAACAATTCACTTTAATAACATATTAAAAATCATGATATTATATTAAATGATTTAATATTAATAAATAACCCAAATATTTACAAATAAAATTATATGGTTTGAATTTTTTTTGGAAAATTAAATACCATTTGGTCATTTATAAATATATTTTACCATTATGTAGTTAAAAATATTATTGTGTTTTCAAGGAAAATTATTTCTATGTGATACATGAGGTTCTATTAAAAAAATTTAACAAAAATAGGGTTTTAATTTTATAAGATTGATTTATGTTTTAAAAAAAAGATTAAATTTTTTTAATATTTATATTTTTATATAATAATATAATGATTATTTACATAACATACAAAATTATTTACCATGGTGAAAACCCAAAATGATAATAGTATGGAATCATGGAAGATGAGGGATAATACAATTATAACATGTCTTTCATTGTGTGTTTTAGAAGTCCCGTGATAATAAAATTCCAAAAAATAAATTAAATATCAATTATTAATCCACATGGGGTAATTGAGACCTTTCAATGGTAAATATATTTTGGAATTTAAAAAAATTACACACCTCCTCAACAATAAAACGGAAGTCACTTGAATCACTTATTGACAAGACTAAACACATATTCATTATTCAATACCTATAAACATAATTCATTCTACCCCACCTTCAATTATAATAAAAATATATTAAAAAATTAAATCAATATAATCCTTATGCATAAATTTTATTCTGATAATGTTATAACAGAAAAAAAATCATCATCTTTCAATTTCGATATGAAATCATCATTTCTGTTTAAGGAGGAGATCCACCTCATGAATAAATATCATTCATTCCACAATTAGAAATCATAAAATTGGGTATGATGATAGCTATAATGAATATATAATATATTTATAACATAAATTAACATATTTAATTGTTATATAATATTTAAATATTTAGATATCATTTTTATGTTGATACAATAATATCACACATGTGTAAGGTGGACTACAACTATGAAAAGTAAGGATATTCACTTATCACTATCATTTTCAATGAATGTAATGAGGAAACATTTATTAAAAATAAGTGATATAAAGGAAATAATTATTATATACATTCCGCACTTATCATTAAGAATATATAATATATCATTTTTCTTTATCTTACATTGAAGATGATAATGTTGTTCGTGTTTATGTGGACTACCGCATGTATGAAGCAACATGAATCTCTTTTAATTTCTAGAAAACATATATGATATTTACTAAATAACATCATGAAATAAAACAATGTATATGTAATAATAAACCTTATATAATTGAAAAAACATCACATACCTCATTTCCGTAAAAATAATAAGTGAATGAAAATCTATTTGATGCAGATAAATAGTCTACCAGCTCCGTGATTGTAACATTTACCATTTTTCATAATCATCTTCATTAATCGAAAAATAATTATAATTTAATTACATAGAATAAAACAGTTTCAATTTTTTAATTTTTTATATTGTGGAACTTTATAATATGAATTAGAATCAAAATGTTCATAATAAATATTAAATGATAAATCATGGAAATCAATAAGCGAAACAATAAAAACAACATATGATTATTAATTAATGGGGTATATAATGTAATAAAATGATAATATATGATATTATAAATACATATATTGTTCTATGGAAAGTAATTAATATTATTGAAACCTTTATAATTGATTTTAATCAATTATCAACACAATGGATGAATAATGTAATGGGTTACTTATATCGAATTTATTTTGGTTATATATATATATCATATTCACCAGTAATTTTGGATTTGTGGTGTATACAAAACTCATGAATTTATGTTTTCATTATTAATATTATATTTATGTTGATTTAAATATTTTTTAATAATCTATTTCATTGAAATTATAGTATCTCTATTACATAAGTAGTAATAGATTTCACTCCCAATTATCCTTATTTGGGATTTATATTATCATATACAAATATATTCATTAATAAGGTTTGTATAATTACCATTTTAAATGTAATTCAGTTAACATAATTTTATTTATGATATTATATCATTAATTTAATGTTATAATTTCATTCATATTATTATTCAATGTTACCATGGAGGAAGGAGTTTAATTATACTATGTAAAACGTTTTTAAGATTGGTTGCATTTTTTATATCAATGATGGTATCATGTGGTCAATATCCCGATAAATTCCAGAATATTACTCATCATAGTCATCAGCGATATTAAAAATTAGTTATACTATTTTAAAAAAATCATAAAATAATTTATAAAATTTTTATTTGAAATGAATCATTATATATATATTTAGGAAAAAAAATTTATCTTCGAGAATTATTTTTCTTAAAAATGGATTGAAACATTCATTATTAATATAAAAATATTTTTAAAATGGATATTTTTCAAATATGTTTGACAATTTTAAATATTTATATACAATTAATATTCTTGTCATTTTCTATGGAATGTATGTATGGATTTTAATGACATCCTTGAAGGAATTTTGTTTATGATTTCCAAATAAGAAGATCCATCATAATTTTATTCAAGACGAACCTTATTTTTATTTATTATTTCATGACCTGTAATGATTTATTTTCCCATATTAATGGAATATCATTTAATATCATTTATTATGTATAATGTTATATTTTAAATTAAAATTGATTTCTTAATATTATGGAAATTATTTTGTTAAATAGTAAATAGATAATAAGATTTTTAAAATTCTTAATGTGACAACATATTACCGTTATATTATTTATGTTTTAACCATTGTTAAATTTTTCATTTGTTATTTATATTAATATGCTATGAAAAAATAGGTCAGATACATGTAATGGTGAATTGAATGTTTTTTTGGGATGTTTAAGAATTTAACACAATGTTTTAACATTCTTCAAGGGATTTAAATGAAATTTTATGGGGTTACACAACAGGACATTATAAACATGAATTTTTCATAAATTGGGTACTTAATGATTCACGGAGTCCTCCAACCCACTAACAATATTTTATAAATTAATTGATCATTATTGTAGTTTTGATGTTTATATTCAAGTAATATTTCCTCCTATATATTCATTAGTTTTAGTAAAATCCTCAGTTTGGATATATATTTGAGATTGGATAGCTTTTTACAAAAAAATATTCATTTCGTAGTCTTTAATGTATTTTGATGTTCATTCCATTGATTTATTTTCTATGTTCTCAAAAGCACCACAGTTTTTACCTTGTTGAGGAATGGTTTACTATAAAATGGTTTCATTTTAGTTAATTCAAATCATACATGTTAACTTTAATTTTATGTTCCTTTATATGATCTGATAACTGTTTTCAATTTTTTTAAATTGATTTTTTATAAATTGGGTTTGGTTGTAAAATGATTTTTTCAATTTATAACTAGGTTTCTGAACATCGAAAAAAATAGATTATATTTGAAATACTTTTATCGATTATTGATAAGTATTATGAAAATTTAATATAAAATTTCACTTTACATTCCATGTGGTTTCATGATATGGAAGAGGGTAGCTATAGTGTATGTTTCTCTTTTAGGAAGTAATCATTTTTTAAATCAATTAACTTGAATCAATATCATTAAAAATAAATGTTTAATATTTAGGATTGTATGATTATATTACTATGTATTACATATTATAAATCCAAATATATGTTGATATTTTGATTTTAATTTATGGTTACATATTTCATGATTATTTTATCATAGATTTTTCCTCTTGGGGTTTTTATGATAGGTAGTGCAATTTTTCATTGGATAACACATTGATTTAAGGATAAATTATTTCTTATATACCAAAAATGAATGAATATGATTTCATATATTTATCACCTTAACTTTTCATATTTATAGATTTACAATATGGAAGGATTTTATTAAAACCAAATTATTTAAATGGAAAAAATTTTAATAAATGGTTTTTTTAACAAGATTTATTTTAAATATTTTTTTGTTTGACATTATTAAATTGTTGAATTATTAATATTAGATGATAAATAAAAATTGTGGTGGTATCATACAATGATTTTTAACACACAATACATGTTCCTGAATTAGTTATTAAAATTTATTTTCCTAGATTAATGTAATTAAAATATCATATTATAACATGATACGATCATTTTTTTTGTTTCATTCATTACATGTTGGTTTATATGTGATTTTTGGTCACATGAGATATTCAAATATTGTATGGTTTTGCCTATTTTGGCATGGTATTGTACGTATTTATGGTATTAGGTCTCAGTTTTTTCATATTATGAATTTTTTCTTCTATTTATGATTGTAGGACTAGTTTGTATTTTATATTTTACCCATCTCATTTGATGGGTCGGTTCGATTGTCTTGTTATATTGACCAAGGATGCATTGTACAAATTTTGTACTAAATTTTATTTTCATCCTTATGTGTGATAGAAATACATATGGCTTTTTTTTCTTGGGTAAAAAAATTATAACCATAATTGTTTATAGAATAGGTCGAGAAATGGGCCTTAGATATCACACTTCTGTGATTGAAACTGAGTTAACATGTTTGATGAGATATTTTAATATGTTTTGTGTGATAGAGTATGAGGCCATTTGAATGAACTGTGTAGGATGTTTATTCAATTTTAACTCCACAATTTTTTGTAATTATTTTTGTTGAATGGGTTATATTTATTATTTATTAATACATTTTTACAAATAGCTGTTTTTGGTTCAATTATATTTGAATCTTCTCTGGATAGATTAGTTTTATTCCTTTGTTAGACAAGTATAGTGAGGGAAATAATCCAAATTTGATAAAATATTTCACATGACATATTGAGTTGGAGATGACACTTACGAACCCTACTATGTAGAATCAATTATCTTCACTAATTTTTCTCTTGGTCAAGTGGGAGTTGGAATCCTAGGATTCATACTGGACTATGGATCAGAATTTCAATTCAGAATTAACCTGACATTTGTGGTGATAAAGGAAACCCATAATTTATGGAGTGGATTGAGAGTACATATATTATATTCCTCATCATGAATATTCACGAGGACTCTACAAAGGATTTTTAATGGTATATTTGTAAGGTAATATGAAGTATATTTAATGATTCTATTGTGAAAGTGATGTCAGAAAAGGATCATATAGATGCATCAATCAAGAAAATATTTAACTAGTAGTCTATAATGGGATATTATTTTTCATCATACACATTGTGTTTCAATAATTAATGTATGGGTAGTGATCCTTTCTAGATTATTATACCCATTTTACTGAGTTTGTGCTTATGTAATAATAACTTTTCACAAATATGTGCCTAAAGTCTTGGATGATCAAGTTAGTATTGAGGTCTCATATCTTAATTATGATGATACTCATTTTAAATTAGACATTGTTAGTGGTACTTTTCATTGATGTGTCAGATTGTTATAAAAAATATGATGTCATTTTTGGTTTTATCTTCTTTTGGTTAATTATTAAACCATGTTATACATTTTAGCTATAAAATTAAGTGAATGAGTGGGAAATTTTCATAAGGACCAATCTCAAGGGTGATGAACAGGTATCATCAGGCTGTATTCTAAAGGTGTGGAAGGAGAGGTACTAATAATTTATATAGTGTAGAGTATCCAATGTGTTTTAAACATTTTGTATAGTTTATATATCTACAATTATTTTTTTGAATATATATATCCTCACAGTTAGTCAGGGTCAAATATAACAAAGGGTTTATATGTTCATGAAAATGATACCAAATGTGGTGGGTATAATCCTCATTTAATGGGATATTTTATTTCATGTATGACTGATAGAATTTAAAAATGGGAGTATTCATAAGATGAATATAATACAGGGTTATGTACAATTTAATGTTCAATGATTAGATCACCTTTAATTGTTCTAGAATTTATTTATGTTCTCATATTTATTTTATATTGTCTACATTAGTATAAATGTTTGGAGTATATAATGATCTTTTTACATATTTCATGGAAGCATTCATCACTTTTTAAAAGTTGTCCAAACAAGGATTTGGATGTCGTATGTTTCACATGATTATAGCTGACATTGAGGTGGAGTAGGACATTATATTTATTTATCATGACATCATCAAATTGTAATTTCCCATTGACTGGATGACCATTGACAAGGCCAATATATGATGCTAATGTTGTATGGATCTTTTATTATCATCTAATGGAGTAATAAATTATTGTTAGGATGATATGTATTGTATATTGTAATGTAAATGGGTTTTATTCTAGTTTTTCAGTAAAACCATGCAAATGAAAATTGATTTTTCTAGATACATTTTACACATTAATGGAATATTGATATCCAATAGGTTTTTGTGTATACATTTATTTCATTACTAATTTTTTCCATGTTTTATGCAACATAGGGAGGTCGATTTTACTATTGGATCAATCTATTCTATAATTCCAATATGATTTCCCTCATACCGTATGAAACCTATGGATATGGTGGAACTTAATGTCATACATTATGTCCTAATTTCCAAATGATTTATTTGTCCTACTGTGTGACCACATACATCATAGGTATTCAATATTTAGAATGAATATTGAAGACATAAATATTTTTCAATTTTAATTGGTTTGATTAGTTGATTATTATGGTCAAATATTGATTGATTTTGATTTCATTTCAACATGAATATCTAAAAGGTTATCATTCATTTTATATGATTTCCTACTGTTAATGTATCACCATATCAGTTTCCAAGAAGATTGTATAACTAAAACAATATTTGAGAGTCTATGTATTACTTTGAATTTTCATGTTATACCAATCAATATCTCTTATCCTCCTGTGACTTTTATGTCTTTTTCAAAGTACATTTCATAATATGTTTTTTTCCTATTGTTATTATGTTCAATGAGGATATTTTTTTGTAATCTAAATTTTGTAAATGAAAACTAGGATCTTTTGGATATCATTCTTGGAAACCTGAATGAGCAACATTTTTATAGTAATATTTCCATGACTTTGTTTTGGATCATAGAAGTAATGTTTATGGGGAATGTGATATCTGAGAATGGGAATCTCAAAAGATCCTAAAACGGGTTTTTAGTTTTTTCTTTGGAGATAACTATTAATAGGTTTGATATCTGGAAATTTATGGGGTTTTTGGTTTATTGTCGTCCTTTTAATAAATATATCTCTAGTCTCACTTCATCAATTATAGAATTAACTATAAAGGGCTTATAATTTTCAACGAATGAAATATATCATAGTTATTATCATGAGGTGAACGTCATGTTGACATCAGCACCAGTTTTTGTTCTTATAAAATTGAGGTTGTGGTATGATTTTTTATAAGATTATTCTAAAATAATTTTATTATGTTTCATGATACATGGAATTAGGTTTTTGATTAAGGATCTCTCTAGTTACATCCCCATGAGAGGAACATATATACCAATGTTCATGATTTCATAACTGATTTGAATGCACTCAAAATAATGAGTATCATTCTATTGGGGAGTATATTACATTACATTATTAATATAAGAGCTTGAAATATATATTTTTTCATAGGGATATGTATTTAGGGAAGATATTTTGATTATAATTTAGTCATACCATTCATTTATATATTGATTATATCATTCGGAATGAAAATGCATTTTCCAATGCGATGAGCTGCAAATTAAAATTATAATCCCTAATCAAATAGAATATGGAGTGGCACCTGATGGGTTTTCAATTGATATGATCATTTATAAATATTATTTTAGTGTTATTAAATTTAATGAATACATAATCATCTACTTATGAGAATTTTTTGTTGTTTAATTAGGTAGACACCAAGTTCCATTACATTATTGAAACAATTTGTTGTGGGGATAACTCTTCATAGTGGTATGAGTCTCCAAGTGGGGATTTCTTCTTACATACAATGTTGGATATTCTTTTTTCTAGTAGGAAGGAGTTATTAAACGATGGACACTATTCTTTTTGGTCCATTTACCCTAGTGAAACTAAGTTATACCATGAAATTGGACATCATAAATTTGGGAAGTGGATGGAATGTTTAATTGTTGATTTTATTTGTGGTGACTCATTTTGAAGAGATTTAATTATGTGAAATGGAGTCATATTGGTTTGATGCATCCTTTACCAAATCCAGAATGACAGCTGGATAAATTTACCCTAGAGTATATCACTTGATTACCATTGGATATTTTTTAATTGAATTTGATTTCGGTGATCATTAAACCACACATGAAATATATACATTTCATATCTATATTGAAGAAGAATAATGTAGATCAACCTATGGAATTTTATAATAATGATATTTTGTTACATCATGATGTTCCATCTTCAATGTTTTCACGTCAGGATTATATGTGAAAATATTTTATGTGAAAGGTTTAAAGTAATTGACGATATCTAATCATAAATTAAGTACATGTTATCATAAAAAAATAATGAACACAAGGATTCTGATGTCTAGAATCTATATGTTATTATTTTGTTTTTGTTTTGGATTTTCAATGATATTGGGAAATGCAGTTTAATTTTGATGACTTATCCCACAAAAATATTTATCTTGATTCAATAAAGAAGGATTCCTTGAAGTTATTGTGTGGTAGAATATGAATATATAACCTACTTCAGGAAGAGTTCGGAGAGAAGTCCTTTGATGGTTCAAGGGTTGTTATGGAGATGGAGAAGATGATTTAGTTTATTTTTGGGCATTTTAATAGGGCACATAATCATCAAAAACGTTAATTTGATTGTAAGACTATACCACTAGAGTTTTCTATTAGTGATCAGGTCATTATCATAGTGTCACCAAACCTGGGATATAAAAAAATAGGGGTTTTTGGTACTATGGTTTGAACATCCATTTGAGATCATTTTATGATTAGGGATGGTGGCCTATATGATTCTCTTTTGATCTCATTTGATACCTATTCAATACAATTTTCATATTTCCCAATTTAATAGGTGTATACTTTATCCTTACCATGATATTAGATTTGATAAATTTAATAACGAAGATGAGAAATCATTTTTTGTTAGCTTGTTTAGAATAAATATCATTGGGAAAAGGTACTGAATGGTAAAATGATCCCATACTCTGAGTACTGTAGATATGATGATTGGATATCCACATGAAGTGGGAGTGGGAGTCTTGATTGAGGTATGAATGAGATCCATTTTTATCGATATAATATGATGAGAGATTTCTAAGTGTAGAATGGTTTTAGGTTTGAATGATTTTAATAGAAGATTAAATTTTTATCAAGTATATCTTAACAATTATTCTAGTTTTCATTTTTAGTGGATTTATAATTCCGTAATGAAATAGGGAGGATATCTATATTAATGAATTTAGTGATTTGATTGAATTTTTAGAATAAAAACCTCTGTTTTTCTATAAATATAGGGATTTAAAATTATTTTAAATAGGTAATATTGTTGGTATCTATCTAAAAGTGTATTTCATGAACTGGATACACTTAGTGAAATGTTAGACGACATGAATAACATTCAAGTAATGTAATGAAAAAAATCTATTTTTAATAAATATATAACGAATTTGGTTTTCTTGTATATAATCCTTAATAATTACAAAATTTTTATAGGCAATACATGTCTTGTAATTATTGGGTGATGGGTTTTTAGGTTGCTTTTACGTTTAATATCAATTTTATAATTTGTCATCGCGTTTCACTCTCAACCTAAATGGCCACGTGGATGAAGTTGGAGACCGCCAAAACATCATATTATTTAATTTATTGATTTATTGTTCATTGGGATCTAGTAAATTTCTCTATGTATTAATTACTTTTGGGTAGAGTGTTTAAGTTTATTATATGGTTTAGTAACATATTTGTGTTGAGATAGTTATTTATATATATAATATTTATTTTCTCAATTTATTAATCTATTGGTGTCCTTTTTCATATTTTTTTGTCCATGTTGTTGAATTATGATATGCTAGTACTGATTTGAAAAGGATGTTCAAATAAAATTGGTTCATTTTATTACTTTAAATGAACTCATGATATATTACATCATATTTTTTTTCAGATTTGATGTTATAAATTATATCAAACAATTATCTGGAAATGAATAGATTTAAAAAAATTATTTTTAAATATAATCGATTTTGTTGATTTAGAAATGTGGTTTAAAACTCCAAATACAATAATCATGGCGTTGAAAACACGTAATGAAATTTTGACCAAATTTTTTAAAATTTATTGTAAAATTACACAATAAAAAATTTGGTCTGTTGGGAAAGAGAGACTAGTGGTCTTGGTGTCTCTTTCACCATTATAAGGTAACATTATATGATATCCAATAATAGGAATCAATACTTTTTCCAAAATATTATTATTATTAGGTTTATGAGTGTCAATTATACATATTTCAATAGTCTAGATCCCAATAAAATGATATTTTTTATCTCTCATATGTGTTTATTTATCACAACTATTTATTATCCTATATTTTTTCTCACTATTTTTTATATATATGGATATATCACAAATAATAACTTGGTATGTTGATTAATATATATGTTTTTACCTGTAAAAATCATAATAAATAGATATTACTTCATATTTTTATATTTTATAATTGTAATATAATTGTATCAATAAATTAAAATGATTTTATTAATACCTAAGGAAGAGAAACAAAAATTATTTTTATAAATAATTTGGATTTATATGAAATATTGTTAAATCTTATATTTTTTAAAATTAATAATTTTTGAATTCAATATGTCATTTATTTTTTAATACTATTGAGGTATCATACAGGTTTTTGGATCACACCCTTTTTGTTCCTTTATAAATTTATTGTTTGTTTTTATAGGATTCCTGCAAAATGAAGAGAATATAGTAGTGTGATGGCTTTATATATTTCTATTGCATTATGTACGAGTTGGTACGAAGGTGAATGATGGTGACTTACAATTTAGACATGATTTATTGTTTAACATATTTTTAATTTTCATTTAATGTATTTCTGTTTTCGGTCTTCTTTCAGTTCATACAATGTTTTTCAATATTTTTTTTAATTGGCATGACTCATTTTGGTTTTACCCTTTTAAACTTATTTAGTTACCATCTTTTTCAAGATACATATAATGTTGACCTAGTTTGGGGCATTATATTTTATTTTTTGAAAAAGAAAAATTTTCAAATGGAAATGGATATTTTCTTCATGATACGTTTTAAATTATTTTTTGTATATTAATTTATATTATTATATGGAATTTTTCCAATAAAATGATTTTCAATATATTTTATAAATTTTTAATCTTTTATAATTTTGTTTTATAAATAAAATGGTAATTTCCCTAAAAATGAATTTAATTTTTGCTTAATGGTATTTCAATTCATCAATTTCAACATCATTTTGGATACTTATTCTAAATTGAGTATATTTTTAATGATACAATCCACATCTTTTATTTATATTGAATAATGAAGTTTCATAGAAAATGTTATCGAACCAAGTTTTTCTCCACAATTTATTAGTGTTTTGATCATATTTAAATGAAACTGATTAATTTTCAAAGGTTAATAATCTAAGAAATAATAATGATTATTTCTATAAGTTTTATGATGAAATTAATTCTATATGTTTTTCACTGTTAAATTCTTTTTGTGGACATTATATATGATGGGTGTATCCAAATAGTGATATTTAATCCTGTTATAGATTATATAGTGGGTTTTTTGTGATATAACTCCAATGATTTGGTTAATTATTATGTTCTCAGAAAAATATTATTTAATATCACATGTATGATTTTTAAAAATATATGGTTTATATAATTATATTGAAATTGTTCTATAATGATGATGTTTTATGATACCAACATGTTTTATCAGTTATTATTTCATTAAAATATTATTTTTCCTCTTATCAAGATAGATATCTCATGGATCATTATTTTTAGTTCTTATGACTCTAATATATGAGAAATCCTCATTCATGTTTCAAGGTTGATGATTGTCAAATTTATGAGTTGGAGTGAATTTATGAATGTTACATGAAAACTGATTTTGTTTTCATTCCATTATGATCTTCTTATTCCCATTGTTGAAATTCAATTTTTATTTCTTATTATTTCCCTTAATTCGAATTTGATATGAACATTATTATTTATCATTTTCACCAGTTTAGAAAAACATATTTTGAACTAATTATTTCTAAAATGTATTTAATATGTTGGATGATGTTAACATAATGATAAATTCTAAAATATTTGTTATGTATGGGAAATATCATTTAATATTATATGTGTTTTTTATATAGGAGTTTGACCTAATTCTGTAAAAAACCTAATTCTAAAGTATCATTTAGATTGTAAGTGATAAAGTATTTCATATAGATGTTGTATGGTTTGAATGGAAGAAAAATTGCATCATACTAATCATTAACTAAAGTCTGAAATGTATTATTAATGATTTCTACTCCAGATCATGGAGTGGGGTTTTAGGGATATTATATTATTAAATTTCATAATGATATTACACATAAAAAACAAGAGAAATTGATTAATTGTATATTGAAATTGATAAAATTAATATTCTAACACTAAATAATCCTCTTTATCAATTATAAAATCTGTATATTCAATTAAATTTTCACTATCTCCATTATTTTCAATAAATTTTTAAAGTGGTATTGTATTAAATTTTCATTATCAGTCTCATTTATTAGACGTTGGAGGGGTTCCCATAATTATTCAAAATGTGATATAATACATTATTTATATCTGATATGATTTCTTCCCTATAGATATAACTTTTTTAATAACACTCAACATAAATTTAATTTTAGACTTTAGTTCATTATATATTCTCAAAACGTTTAATATAAATTAATAAATACATCCATTTTTTATGTGAAGGTATTCAAACAACACATTGAATTTGCATTTTATTTTAAAAACACTCTTTCAAACATTCTCTTGTCATTTTCAAATATAATATAATATCACTATTGAAAAGAATGTATTTCTCAGTTCATTAATAATATTCTTCCATATCACAAGTTTAAATTCTATTTTATTTTTAAAAAATACCACTAATGATTTTTAAAATCACTAATCATTATTTAGTAACATGAATAATATGATTGATGTGAAATCCATTAGGAGTTTATAGTAAGATTTGTATTAATATTTTATTGTATGATTACTTATTATATGAATTATACTTACGGAATGATAAATACAAATATAGAATTTATATAAAAATATCAAAACCAATTTCATGAATACATTTTTTAACGTGTGATGGTGAATAAATGTAGTACCCTTGGTTTTGGGTATGTAACCCTTTCATGAAGCTTTAAACGGTTTTAATGATAATGGTGTTGAATGGGAGAGTCAGGAGAACATGGAATGATGTTTTGAGGAAAAGGGGAAGTTGCACGGGAGGCACACAGTTTGTCTAAACCGTGCGGCCAAACCGTGTGTGGCTGTTTGAAAAGGAAGTGGCTTCTATACGGTCGGCGTATGGTTTGTCTAACCATGCGGCCAAACCATGCGAGAAGGGGTGGCCAAGGCAGTAGCCAACGTAGGGTTTGGGAATGGTTTGTCAAACCGTGTGGACTAACCGTGCAGTCACATAAAATTAGATCCTTAAATTGTGGATCTAATTATTTTTGAAAATAGTTACCTCATTAAAGCTCCTAAGCGGCCCTAAATCTGGATTTCGATTCTCCTAAGGTCAAAGTGGTTTCTCCCATCATTCCGTAGGTGATCCAAAGGCTTTTCTTGTCGAATCGATGACAGATTCTTGAGTTATGTGATCTTTCTCCTTCGATCGTGAATGGTTTCTTAAATCTACTTATATCTACTTCTCAAAATCTCTCGGTTTCTTATATCTATGCCTATTATGAGTATATCTAAGTATGTGGATGCCAAATATGATGAGATTTGGTATTGGTTGTGTTAGGAGAAGAGATCTAAGGTGGATTCTTGGAGATTTGACCCGATGTTGTTGATCATTTATCGTCTGTTGCTTTGTTTTGCATTTTTGTTGAGGTAGGTGGCTTCACTCTCAATTTGTCTTGTTATAATTGGTTGGATTAGTTTCACATTTTCTTGTTTGAATGAAATTGATTTTACAACGCATTCAATAAATCTTCTTTAGTGATGATTTATGGTTTTGATGAAATTGTGAAATCATTGTGAATTGTTGTGAAATGTGATTTGGCTTCTTGAATTTAAAATGTAGATATTAAATTATTGATTTTCTAGAATGGTAAATGGTTTGATGAAATATGGGGTTTCAATAAAAAGTGATGTTTTATTGAAATGGCTTGGTATTGAAATGGCTTGATGAAATAGGTTCATTCATTGGTTTTCAATAAAAGTACAGTTTTATTGAAATGGTTTGAAATGGTTTAACATAGATAGTTTTGATGAAAATGGATTTCAATAAAAGGTATTTTAGGGAAAGGTTGATTTTGGCATGAGTTTTTGGAATGTGTGTTGTGTGTTCATATTTCATGTACGAGGCTTGGTTGAAATAGGACCTTGTGCTCAGTGCCAAACATTTAATGGCATGTTGTAACTATATTGATGAGGCTTGGTTGATATATGACCATGTGCTCAGTTCCAAAGGTGTTATGGCACATGGGAAATAATTACCTTGTGACTACATGGTAGATCAATGAGATACCTCTCATGAGTATGGAACTGTCATACCGATGAATGCATGGTTGATTTCACGGGTTTCTGAAATGGTGGGGAATGCCAAAAAGGGACGTTTTCGAAATGGTTTGGATACATGTTTGGTTATTTATCTGGAAAGATAACATGTTGGAAAAGCCGGTTTAAATTTCACTTTTATGCTTTCGAGCATGTGTGGTTTTAGAAAAGTAGATTGTATTTAGTTATAAACCTCTTTGGTGAAAATATTTTATATAAATTTTTTTATATAATTATGTCTAACTCTTCTATCCTAGTTGCGTGATTAGGGAATTCATTGGGTAAGATATACTGAGTTTTATAATCACCCCTTCTTTTGAACTTTGGTTCTTTTGTAGATGATGTATTCTGAGACATAGTTAAATGTAAAGCATCTCATTACTAGTGTCTTATGATTATGTTTGAGAGATGATGTGGAGCTTGGATCTTGTGGACCACTAAGTCGTGGTGTCTTTTGGTAGTCTTGTGTTGTCCAGTTTCCATTGTGTACTTTGATGTTCGGTTTGCTCTTCCATTGTTGTGTACTCTGATGTGGTTTAATACAAATGACGTTGTTTGTTTTTCATTCATTTTTTCATGCATTATGTAGTCAATGGTTAAGGGATGGGTTGATTTATTAAAGGGTAAATCATCTCCCACTATTATTTGAAACCCTTCGGCATTTATTTCCAGCCTTTGGCATCATGGGTATGTCACATAAGGCCATGTAATGACTCGTTGCACTCTCAATCCAATGACAATTGGTGGGTCATTAAAAATTATTTCAGCTTGTTAGGTCCTAGCCTATCAAGTGGTCATCGAGGTTCATGGTCATGGAGATAAAATTCCTTCTTGTCAATTCCTTGTGTGGTTATCATAGACAGGATTAGGATTATTGGAACTCAAAATGTATAGAATAAAAGGATATAGTTAAACTGTTTATTCCGAACTACAAGTTACCAGGGTGTTGGGTACATAAGTGTTTTGGATACCCTTCTACAATGTTTGAAATCTCATTGTAATGGGTTTAGCCAATGATATGTGCATGAAATGAATTTTAGAGGAATGAATTCCCACAAGGATTTCATATTTCATGGTGAATAATGAGTTTTCATTTTGTACAATGATGTGAATTATTGAAAAATGCATAATAGATATTCAAATGAAAGACTTTGAAAATAGGGTATTTTGCGTAATTTGAAAATGGATTGATTTTCAAAAATTATGTTGAATGTTTTCAAAAAAAATTGAACATGTAAAAAGGTTTTTTGAGAAAAATTTTCTGATAGTTGATGTGATAGAATGTGAAATTCTAAGCCAACAGTTTCTAGAAAGTGAGATTGAGGAATTTTGATTTTGGTTTAGATAATGGCACCCGGTAGGCATCATCGAAAACAACCCGAAGAAGCTGCGGATAACGTGGTTGCACCTAATCCACGTGTTAACCAAGAGTTGGTTCCAAGCATTTTCCAAGCTTTTCAAGCTGTGGATACAAGGAACTGGAGGAATGAGCCCCAACATATGGATTATACATTCCAGTTCATGAAGCAGAATCCACAGAACATTTGGGGTGATGTTGAACCTAAGAAAGCGGAGGTGTGGCTAAGCTGGATGAATCATATATTCAATTTCATCGGCACACTAGCGGAGCTGAATGTATAGATGGCGACATATATGATCGAGGATCTAGAACGTCAGTGGTGGGATTTAGCAGTGCATGCTAAATTGTTTGAAGTCCTTACCTGGGAGGATTTTGATGAATAGTTTAACAATAAATTATATCCTCACATGTTCATGACCTAGAAAACGATGGACATATTCATTTCGAAACAGGAGAGCCTCTCTGTCATAGAGAATGTGGGTAAGTTCATGAATATAGTCTGTTTTCACCAGAGATTGTGGAAATTGATTCTTCGAAGGGAAACATCTTCGAATCGGGGCTAAGGCAAGAGATTCGATCGATGATTGTGGTGCTCTGTATTAATGATTATATAGAGATGGTTAACAGATCAACTGTTTCTGAACGTGATATCTCGGGATCGATAGGATGAAGAATGATGATACCCACGAGTACGGGTCGGAACTATAATGATGGGAACAATGGGAATATGGAGAACTACATCCAAGGTGGATGTGTGAATCAGAACCAAACCGCGTGATCATTCAACCTTCCTCATTACCCTATAGCAAATGAGGTTTCTTTCAATGTGGTGTGATTAATCACATGAAATGAGAATGTTTAGCACCACCAAGATAATTCCACAATTTCCACAAGATGGAACATCTTCAGTGATATTGTTGCAATGCTCTGTGGTCTGGTGTTTGGGACACTTACCACATGTCACAAGCATCGTATGCTTTGACAGAATGAGGACATCAGAATCCATCTCTTCACCATAATATTTCTATCCATGGTGATTCTCGAAATACCATGACTCCTCAACAAGGGAAATCTCAACAAGGAAACAAGAGAACATTGCAGCGACAAAGAAATTGTATGGAGCTGAGTAGATGATAGTTGATGATCAGGCTGGACCATCTATTGTGAAGGGTACGATTCATTGGAATTATACCCTTATGCAAGTGTTGTTCGATACTGGTGCATCAAATTCCTTCATTTCTTTAGGTGCTGTTGATTTGCTATGTTTATAACTTGAAATGATGCCTTCTGTCTTGAAACTGCAAACTCCTCCTAGTGAAAGATAATGTCAAGCCTTAGTTTGTAGAGAATGTGCTATAACTATTGATAGAGATGAGATAAAATGGGATTTCTCTGTGCTTGAGAGGGATTTCTATGATATAATTCTGGGTATGGATTGGTTGACAAGGTTTAAGGCTCACATCAGCTGTTATAGGATAACGATTAGTTTCATGACTCAGGAAGGCTTTGAGAATCTATTCAGAGGATAGAGGATGGAATAGAAAAGTAGAAAGAGCTTGTTAGCACCAATGGTGGGAATAATCCCTTAACCATTGGCAGCGTTGAATTTGGCATCATTGGAAAAGAGTGACGAAAAGAGTTTTCCAGCTGTGGTGGATCAATTTCCCGATGTTTTTCCTGAAAACTTCTCATGGTTAACACCTATCTAATAAGTGGAGTTTATGAATGATTTCCGTATAGGGACCAGTCCTATCTCACTTCCATCTTATAGGATGATAACAACAGAGTTAAATGAATTGAAAATACAGTTATTGGAGCTAGAAAGCAAGGGTTTTATTTGTCTAAGCATGTCTCCAGGGGCAGCACTAATTTTGTTTCTAAAGAAAGAAAATGGAACTCATCGTCTATGTGGGGTTTATCGTAAACATAACCAAGTTACGATAAATAATAGATATCAAATTCCTTGAATTGAGGACCTATTTGATCAATTTAGGGGAGCTAAGTGGTTCTCCATGATTTACTTTCGATCAGGATATCACCAATTGCATGTTCAGAAGGAGGATATTCCAAATACAGCATTCAAAAGAAAATATGGCCACTATGAATATGTTGTCATGCCTTTCGGTCTAATGAATGCTCCAGAGGTCTTCATGGATTTGATGAATCTAATATTTCAGCAATATCTGGATTATTTTTTTGTGGTGTTTGTCGATGATATATTGGTGTATTCAAGAACAAGGGTTGAGCATTTGCAACACATAGAGATCGTGTTGGAAATCATGCGAGACGATCAGTTGTATAAACATTTATCAAAGTGTGATTTTTGGATAAAAGAGGTACGTTTTCTAGGCCATTTTATTTCTGAGAAAGGCATTTCATTGGATCCAAAAAAGATAAAAGTTGTTCTTTCCTGGCAACTGCAGAAAAATGTCTTTGAAATATGAAGTTTTCTTGGTCTATCCGGTTTTTACAGATTCTTTTTCTGTGACATCTCATGACTACTATCACCAATGATAGCATTGACAATGAAAAACATTTCATTTCAATGGACTGAGGAATGTTAGAGATCATTTCAAGAGTTAAAAGTTCACCTTACACCATCACCTATCATAATAATTCCTGAATCAGGGCAATGGTACGTGGTGTATTGTGATTCTTATGGAATAGTTTTTGGTTGTGTTCTCATGCAAGGAGACCATGTGGTGGCTTATGGATCAAGGCAGTTGAGGGTACAAGAGAAAAATTACCCAACACTTCATTTGGATTTGGTTGCAGACATCCATGCATTGAAGACAAGGAGACATTATCTCTTTGATGAGAAATTTACTGTGTTTTTAGATCAAAAATTCTTGTAAATAATTCTATCATAGTGATATTTGAATCTGAGGTAGAGAATATGGATGGAGTATCATCAAATGTTTGACTTTGACTTAATGTATACACCATGTATGGGAAATTCGGTGGTTGATGCATTGAGCAGGAAGTCGTACGCTCAGTTGGAAAATGAAACATTAGATGAATGTCAGTTGATGTTGGTATTAGCTGAAATGAATGTAGAATGTGAAGACCGAGGTGATAATGCAATTTTATTTTTATCTACGCTTGTTCTTGATCTGGTAAAAGTGGTCAAAGAGGTAGAGGCATTTGATGTTGACTGTCTGATAATGAGTTCAAAACTCAATGGCGGGGAGACCATTGATGGCTGGAAACTGGAAGCAGGTTCAGTTTTGTGTTTTAGAGATCAGATGGTTGTACCCATGGTTTTTCAATAACAACTCCTTCATACGTAAAACCATTCATGATGGGCGTTACATCCTGGTACACAAAAGATTTCTAAGGTGCTAAAGGCGCAGATTTGGTGGAGCGTCATGAAAAGGAAGGTGGTCGAGTTCATCTCGCGATGCATAACATGATAGCAGGTTAATGCAGAGCATCAGAGAACAGCTAGTATGTTATAGACATTACATATCCCAGTGTGGAAATGGGAGTAGATAGACATGGATTTTGTTATAGGTCTTCAATGAATGGTCCGGATACACTATGACATTTGTGTGATAGTGGATCGCCTAACCAAGTCAGCCCATTTCACCCCTATTCATGAAACCCATACAGTGGAAGATCTTTCAAAAATTTATATCAGATAAGTGGTAAAGAGGCATGGTGTACCATTGTCTGTAGTCTGAGATAGATATCCGTGGTTAACATCTGGTTTCTGGAAATCCTTACAACAAGCCCTTGGGACTCAGTTTTCTATGAGCATGACACATCATACCCTGATAGATGGACAATACAAAAGGAAAATAAAGACGTTGGAAGTCATGATGTGGGCTTTTATAATGGAATTTGGTGGCACATGGGAGGATCATATGCCCTTACTGGAGTTCCCATAGAATAATAGTTATCAGTCCTCGATACACATGGCTCCACTTGAAGCATTGTATGGGTTTCCTTGTCATTCTCCACTATGATGAGTGGAAACTGGTGAAAATTCACTAATTTGGCCGAGCCTTGTCCATGAAACAATGGAGATGATTCAGTTTATTAGAAATATGATGGAGACTGATCAGAGTAGTCAGAAATCATATGCAGATCACCATCATAGACCATTGTAGTTCGTTGTGAGTGATCTTGTCTTCATGATGATCTCTCCAGGACAAGGACATCGTCATTTTGGGGAACATGGAAATTATATCCTCAATATATACGACCTTTTGAGATACTTTAACGGGTTGGGGAGGTGTTATATATGTTGGAATTACCACCATGGTTCAGTTTGGTGCACAATGTGTTCCATGTATCTCAGTTAAAGAAGTATCAACTCGATCCTAATCATGTGATCAGATGGGATCAAGTTGACAAAGAGCCAGATGCTTCGTTGATACATATTCCGGTGTGGATTTATTAATAGGCAGGATAATGTCTTGCGTGGGAAAATCATCGGTCTAGTGTGGGTTTTTTGGCAACATGGTTAGATTCAGGAAGAGACTTGGGTACGCGAGAAAGAAATGAGATAGAATTGACCAGAACTCTTTTAGACAAGCATTGGTTTTCAATCTTCCGGGGATGAAAAGGCCAATGGTGGGGATAATGTAGTACCCAATATTTTTGGTATGTAACCCTTTCTTTATTCTTTTCACAGTTCAAATGTTAACGGTCTTGAATGGTAGAGTCAGGAGAACTTGGAATGATGTTTTGAGGCAAAGGGGAAGTCGCACGGGAGTCACACTATTTTTCTACATCGTGCGGCCAAACCGTGTGTCGCTGTCTAAGGAGGCAGTGGCTTCCACAGGTCCAACACGTGTTTTTTCTAACTATGTGGCCAAACCTTGCGAGAAGGGTTGGCCGAGTTAGAATCCAACACATGGTTAGCGCTCGGTTTGTCAAACCGTGCGGAATAACCGTGCCATCACTTAAAAATAGATCCTTAAATTGTGGATATAACTCATTTATCCTCTAATTGCCTCATTAAAGATCTTAAGTGTCCCTATCATAGGATTTCAGTTCTCCTATGGTCGAGGAGGGATCTGAAATTGTTCCAGAGGTGATCAGAAGGCTTTTCATGGTGAATGGAAGCCATATTTTTGAGGTTTGTAATCGTTCTCCATAGTTAATGAATGATTTCTTAGATCAACTAAGATATACTTCTCATATTCTCTCATTTTCTTAGATCAACACCCGTTATGGGCAGGTCTACGTTTTTGGATGCCAAATATGAAGATAATTGGTCTTGGTTGTGTTAGGAGAACAGATCTAAGGAGGATTCCTGGAGATTTGACCCAGTGTTCTTGAGTGTTCTTCTTCCATTGCTTGGTTTCCCCTTTTTGTTGTGGTAGGTGGCTTCAATCTTGACACCTATTGTTATAATTGGTTTCCTTAGTTTAAAATTGTATTGTTTGAATGAAATTGATTGTGAAAAGCATGGAATAAATCTTCTATAGTGATGATTTATGGTTTTGATGAAATTGTGAAATCATTGTGAAATGTTGGGAAAAGTGATTTGGCCTCATGAATTTAAAATGTTTATTTTAAATTATGGATTTTATAGAATTCTAAATGGTTTGATGAAATATGGGTTATCAATAAAAAGGGGTGTTTTATTGGAATGGCTTGGTATTTAAATGTCTTGATGAAATTGGAACATTCGTTGGTTTTCAGTAAAAGTACGGTTTTATTGAAATGGTGTGAAATGGTTGAACACACTTGGTTTTGAAGAAAATGGATTTCAATAAATGGAATTTTATTAAAATTATAATTTTGGCATGATTTTTGGGAATGTGTGTTTTCTGTTCATATAGAATGTACATGGCTTGGTTGAAATAGGACCTTCTGCTCGGTGCCAAACGTTTAATGGAACGTCATAACTACACGTACATGGCTTGGTTGAAATATGACCTTGTACACAGTGCCAAAGGTGTAATGGTACACGGGAAATAATTACATTGTGACGACTTGGTAGATTGATGAGAGACCGCTCATGAGTATGGAACTGTCATAACGATGCATGCATGGTTGACTTCACGGGTTTTTGAAATGGTTTGGAATGCCAAAACGAGATGTTTGTGAAATGGTTTTGAAAATTTTGTGGTTATTTTTATAGAAAAATAAAATGTTTTAAAATCCAGTTTAAATGGCACTTTGATGCTTTCTATCATGGATGGTTTTGGAAAGCTATTTTATATTTAGTTATAAACAGCTTTGGAGGAATTTTTTTATATAAACTATTTTATATAAATGTGGCTAACTCTTCTGTCCTACCGGCGTGAGTAGAGAAGTCATTGGGGAAAACATACTAGGTTTTATACTCACCCCTGCTTTGGAAATTTGGTTCTTATGCAGATGTTGTATTAAGAGACACTGGAAAAGGTAAAGCATCTCATTACTAGTAGCTTGTGGTGATGTTTGGGAGATGATGTGGAGCTTGGAAATTTTGGACCACTGAGTCATGGTGTCTTTTGGGAGTCTTGTGTTTTCCTCTTTCTGCTGTGAACTTTGATGTTCGGTTTGGTCTTCAGCTGTTGTGTACTCTGATGTGGTTTTATATAAATTAATTGTTGGTTGGTATTTCATTTTTTCATGCATAATATAGTGAACGGTTAAGGGATGGGTTGATTTATTAAAGGGTAAATCGTCGCCCACTTGTATTTGAAACCCTTTTCCATTTATTTCCATTCATTGGAATCTTGGGTATGTCACTTAAGGACATGTAATGACTCATTGCACTCTCAAGCCAATGATAATTGGCGGGTCATTACAACAAAATTATTTACATAAATCACATTCTTATAATCATTATTTAGATACAATACATATACAATGAAAAATCACATCATATAACATTGGCATTCAATCAATAACTCACAATATACCCAATATGATTGTTGGTTAATTCTCTTATATATATCATATTATAAAATTTATTTTGAAAATCTACAATCAATATTTAATTTAAATTTATATATATTATAATAAATATACCTTATAATAACTGATTTTCATGACCCAATTCCATAATTTTGATGGAAGTTTCCTCATATCCTCCTTGGATTACATCAATTTCAATAACTAATAGTTTTATTTGATCCCATTTTTGGGTAATAGATATAAAAAATATAAAAAATATGAGTGTTCTTTGTGCATTTGGATGGACATTCTTTTTATTCTATTCGTTAGCTAGAATCTACATATCAATTAATTATTTATTTTAAAGATAAGATTTACATTAAAAAATGAAATATTTTATTTTACCTTTTAAGAAACTATAAGGGTTCGTCCAATTTCCATGATATATCGGAAGATTAGTTTTCTTCAATATTATGGGTTTTATCATATGACTTTCTAGGAAACCACTTTTTCATATACTATTTAAAATTATTAGTATTGTTGGAATCTACAATAACCTATCTATATTGAATGATCCTCAAAAAATAATTACACTGATTCCAAATTAAAATATGTATATGGATCTCAAAGAGACAGTTTGATGAAAATAATGTAATGGTCAACATTTATTTCAAGGTAATTAATAAAAAAATAAGAATACTACACATCGCATGTGGAATTATTTTTATATGAACCAATTTATTTTATATATACTAGGATCAATAACCCCATATATAGTTTAAAATAATATCTTTATTTTTATTTTGTACCAATAAATGTACCCATATTTTTTCCATCCCAAAAATATTATAAAATGGATAATTGGATCACTGATATACCTCTAGACATTTATTTCATGTAATTTTAGATAATTCAGTAAAACTCTTAAATAAACAAAATCCAGGATTTCACTATATTATATTACCCACTATTCTATTATATTTATATTTCCCATTGAGTTATATGTTTCATCAATATGAATCCCATGTAGGCATAATTTAGTTGAAATCAATTTTACTAATCTATTGAAAATGAAAAATAATAATTTTGATATCATATTCATATTAAGGGTAAATATAATCATTAATAATTGAATAACACACCTTAGAATATGAAGAAAATAAGGTTATAATGGAATAACAGAATGTTCCTGATCATAACATTAGAAAAATAAAACCTATTAAAACATGGATCACCCATCCTGAAACATGGTATCATGATATAATTATTGAAGGATTTATATGCATCAACAATAAAGAACCATGTGATATCAATCATGATGAATATAAACATTAATTACATGTAAAATGAATAATTAATTAATTTGTTATCTTGGAAAATTATTTACATTAAACAATTAAAGAACATAAATAAATTTTAATAACTCTATTTATAATATCACATTTAATATATTCCCGAAAATAACCATTACGCAATATATAAGAGTATTATTTGACTACACAAATCATAGAAGCTATATTAGGATCACCCAACACTATCTAAGAGGACAAATAATATAATTTTAGCATGCTCACCTGATACCCTCTAGGCCTAACAATGATCATCAATAAGGTCCACATATCAATAATGAATTAAATAATTATTGTAACGACCCGAATCCGGAGCCCCTCCACTGGTGCCCCATACCTGGTTCGCCACATGACCTCAAGCGTGTTTCCCCGAATTCCAGAGGATACCGACTAGAAACGAGGGCCTTGGTGAGTCGGTGGGGAAACTATTCCTTCATTTGGTATGGTATACAGCGGAGGAACAATAGTCAACAGCGGAAGCAGTAACAACATGCATAACAGCAGAAACCAAACAGTAGAAGCAATGAATATATATCGAAATGATGAAAATGATGTAGCAGGTACAAGTATCTATGGAAAGTAGAAAACACAACAATGTGCTGGAATACAACTGAAAACATGTTCAAAAGAAAAACAAAATAAACTCATCAGCATCGCGAGCCCCGGCTCGGTCCCATGCTCTCCAGCTCCAGCGTGATCAAGACCCTGTTGTAGAAGGGTTCTTGCCCTTATCTATACCTTCAGAAACACAGTCTTCTTGGGCCCAATAGCATGTACCAAACAAGGTGTGAGATACAATCCCAGTAGGCAATCACCCAATGATTTGCGCCTATCAGTCAATGAATACAAGGCAAGTAATAAAATGAAAAGCAGTAAACTGGAAAGCACAAGCAGCTACAATCTATAGTTCTAACAAAAGAAGAGCACAAGTAAACAACCAATAAAATAGGAAAAAGGTAACTATCTGGGTATCTCTCATAGGAAAACCAAAATGGTTCAACCTATAAGTACTAGAATCCCTCTAGGTGGCACACACAGTCTCATTGCTCTAGTTCAGTTATGAAATTAATCATACTCTCTAGGGAAGCACTCACCGTCAATTCCGCATATTGTCTCGTATCGTGATAAGGCCTCTCTAGGGAAGCACTCAACATCTAATCCCCCTGTGTCCCATGTCTAGGAACTATAGACTCTCTGGGGAAGCACTCAATGTCAATTCCACATGTGGTCTCGTATCGTAATTAAAAGACACTCTGGAGAAGCCCTTCCATCAATTCTCCCTTTGGTCTACTACGCTAGGTTCTCACAGTCCTGAGTGAAACTAACATGCTCAGCATGCGTGCATAGTCTATGTAAACCTCAAGAACTACTTGGCTATCAACTAAGGCTGAGCAGAAAAACAAGGCAGTAGTCCACAATCCTACGAATAGTCATGGCAATTGGCAAAACACCAAATAGGAAGAATAAGAATAACAAAAATTCAAGGTGCAGTAAAGCTGCCACAATCACAGGAAAACCATCTAATCTTGAAATCAAGCTATTCAGGAAATACATCAAGGGAAAAACTGGAACACGCAATACCCAGTTCAAGGGTATTGGTGGAATTTTCACAAAATATTCATCAACATTCTACAGAAAGGCACAAACCACCTACCTCGATCCAAGGTGATCGATATCCGTGAACCACAATGACAAATTCCCCTTGGAACGACGTAGATCTGAGAAAACACACTAAATGCTCAACTTATGATAACTTGTAAACCAGGAGGAATCAAGAAACAAGACTCAAGAAGAAGGAAGAAATCACTACTACGATTCAAATGCAATCAACCGTGCTCGAATCAGAGAACGGATGGCGATGCGGGAGCTCATCGAAGATCCAGTCATATGGTTTCTCTCGGGTGTACAAAAACTAGAGAAGAAGATGAAAATTGGGGTTAGACGAAACCCCGGTATGTTTAATGAAAAATAAATACACGGCATGTACTTTTAGAGAACATGGCGTATACTGTTTCCCTTTCGTACACTACCAAAATTGGCCTCCACGTCACCCCTACACACCGTGTGTGTGGCCCAGGTACGACCAGCACACAGCTTCGAGCCGGATCATAGTACACACCATGTACTAAGAAAGTACACGACGTGTAATTTGAAAATTTCCATAAAATTAATTTCTCTTAAAAACTCCTGAAAAAAGAAAAAACATACCTGAATGAAGATCTGGGTTCTTATAACCTCCCCACCATAATGAAATTTGTCCCCAAATTTCCCTAACTGGGCGTAAAAGAAGAATCCATCAACAGTTCCGGCCACTGCGATCGTACATCGGCCTCCCTCTCCCAGGTCTCGTCTGGTACTCGCCCGTGCTTCCATAGAACTCGTACAAAAGGAACATACTGCCCATGGAGAACCTTCATGCTGTGATCGACAATCCGGATAATATTCTCTTGAATGATTCATCTGCTTCATGCTCGACTTCCTCGGGCTGAAAGGTGTGAGACAGGTCTGAAAAGTAACGTCGGAGTTGAGAGACGTGGAAGATGTCATGCATGTCCTGATACCTGTGAGGTAGCTGCAACTGATAAGCAACCGACCCCACTCTCTCCAAGACCTAAAATGTCCTGATGTACCGCGGTGAATGATTACCCTGTCTCTGAATCCTCCTGTGTCCCAGCCTAGGTGCGACATGCAGGAAAACCTGATCTCTGACCTAAAACTACAGAGGTCATCTCCGATGATCAGCATATGACTTCTGTTGAGACTATGTCGTATCCATCCTCTTCCGAATCAGCTCTATCTGTTCTGAGGTCTCCTGAACGAGACGAGGTCCTAGAAAAGCTTCCTCTCCTGCCTCCAACCAGCATAAGGGTGATCGACATGGCCTACCGTATAAAGCCTTGTATGGTGCCATCTAGATGGTCTCCTGGAAACTGTTGTTGTAGGTGAAATTTACTAGAGTGATATGATTCTCCCCAGAACTACCAATGTCTAGGATACATGCTCGGAGAATATCCTCAAGCACCTAGATCGTGCACTTCGACTGGCCATCAGTCTAGGGATGATATGTTGTACTCAAAAGAACTTGTGTACCCAAGGCCTTCGGAAGTCCCTGGTAGAACCGAGAAGTAAAGCACGCAACCCTGTCTGAAACAATGGAGTGTGGAACTCCATGTAGATGAATGATATATTGGATGTAAAGTCGCCCTAGATCTTCAAAACTTAAGGTCTCCTTAATATGAATGAAGTGTGCATCCTTCATAAGCCTGTCGTCGAAAACCCAAACAACATCGTTCCCTCGAGGCATCCCCAGAAACCCAGTCACGAAGTCTATAGAGACATCGTTCCACTTCTACTTCGGAATGGGTAACTGCTATAACAGTACTACTGCTCGTTGATGCTACGCCTTCACCTGCTAACAAGTAGAACATCTCATGACGAAACCAGTAACATCCTTATTCATACCTGGCCACCAGTACTGGAGATGAAGATCCCGATACAACTTTGTGACGCCAGGATGAACTGCCCAAATGGAGGAATGAAAATCATACATCATCTCCTCGCATATGTCTTACGGCACCCATACGTGTCCCTGGAAATGCATGATTTCATCCTCACCCACTGGCCATCCGGAAAGAGGGTCCTCTCCTGACACACTCTCCCGCAGGACTAAGCCTTCAGAGTCTGATAGTTGCCTCATCTGTACCCAATCACGAAGTGTAGAGGTAAAAACAATAGAAGAATGGTACATCTGTCCCTGTCTGTCGTGCACCTCCAGATGCATCTCAGGGAACAATTAGTTGCCACTCACTGCTGGCCTCCAGAACTGCATGAATCTATGTTCTCCTTCTCAACTCATCTACCACTGTGTTGCCGTTTCCCGGCGTATAGAAAAGATCTAAATCAAAAGACTGATGTTACTCAACCCATCTGTGCTACCTTAGATTCAGATCACGCTATGTGAATATATACATGAGACTCTTGTGGTCGGTGAAGACCACAAAGTTCTCCCCCAGCAGATAGTGTCTCCAACAGCGTAAGGAATGAACAAAATATGCCAACTCCGGATCGTACGTAGGGTAGTTCCTCTCATGTGACATGAACTACTGAGAACCGTACACAACGACTCCATCCCCTGCATAATCACATCTCCCATCCCGATCCCTGAAGCATCACAGTAAACAATGTAGTTCTTTCCTGGATTCGGCAAGACTAGTATTGATGTGGACATCAACCTCCCTTTCAGTTTCTGAAAGCCTGACTCACAAGAATAAGACCATAAGAACATCGCCCCATTCTTAGTCAGACCTATCAAATGTGCTTCTAGATGAGAAAAGTCCTGAATGATGCATCAGTAGTACCCAACCAGTCCTAGGAAACTCCGTACCTCAAAGACGTTCTTCGGATGCTCCCAGGAAACTATAGCTCTCACTTTATCTGGGTACCCTGATACTCCTGCCTCTGAGATGACGTGACCAAAGAAGTGAATCTGATCCATCCAAAAGTGTCACATTGAGAGTTTAGAATAAATATGATGCTCTCTCTGTGTACTCAGAATGATCTCATGAAGTGTGGCATGGTCTTGTCGAGTGTGATAGTACACTAAGATATCTTCCACAAAGACCATGACAATGGAGTCCAAGAAAGGATGGAACACTCGTTTCGTCAGTTCCATGAAAAATGCAGGTGTGTTCGTGAGACCGAACGACATGACTGTATACTGGTATAGACCATAACATCTCCCTAAGGCTGTCAGAGGTATATCTAATGGTCTAATGCACAACTGATGATAACCAGAACTCAAGTCGGTCTTCGAGAACACCCGGGATCCTTGAAGCTGATCCAAAAGGTCGTTAACTCTTGGCAAAGGGTATCAGTTCTTGATCATCAACTAGTTCAGCTCCCGATAATCCACACAAAGATGAAGGTTACCGTCTGCATTCTTTGCAAACAGGACATGCGAATTCCAAGGAGAAGTACTTTTTTGGATGAATCCCTTAGCCTATAGCTCCTCCAACTGCTTCTTGAGCTCCTGCAACTCAGGTGTAGCCATACTGTAGGGAGGAATGGACACCGGTGTTTCTCCTGGCACGAGCTCAATAGGGAAGTCTACCTCACGCTCCAGAGGAAAACCTTAAAATTCCTATAGAAAGACATTCCTGAAAAGATCCAATACTAGAGGAATGTCCAACTGTGGAGTCCCTTGTTCGTCCAGATAATGACTAGAAATCTGGGCCGTTACCCTTCATATCCCCTGATGCTCGAGTCCTGCTCGACTTGCCTGAACATCCCATTCGCCTCTATGAAGAATGGATTCACACTCTGGTGAAATGAAACTCACTCTGCGATGGTAACAATCGACGAATTCTTGGAAGGGAACCAACCATTCCATCCTGAGGATGAAATCATAGCCTGTCATCTCTAGGATATAGATATCCCATAAGAAATGATACCCTGCAACCTCGAGAGGGAACTCTATACACTGGCGCACACTAGATGTCCTCGTCCCCAAAGTTGTGTCTAGTTTCAACAAGTCGGCAGAAGAAAAGATGCTGATTCCAAGGCACTCCACAATAGAAACATAGATAAATCTATGCATACCACCAGTTTCAAAAAGGGGTGAAGATAAAACTTAGGCTACTAAAATCGTGCCACGAACTGTAGAAGGGTTGGGATCCTGCTCCTGATAAGTCGGCTCCACGCCGAAAGACTGGTCGGTACCTCGGCCCGGTGCCCCTGGCTGACCACTCTGAGCTGAACCTCCTTGCGGGTGCTGAAGAACTGGTGGCTGACCACCATGACCACGACCTCCACCTCAGCCTGATCGGCCAAAAAAACTCCAGTTCACCCACTGGTGAGAAACTGGAGGTGCTGCTCCCGAACGAGGAGTCATGGAAGAACCCCGGTCACCAGCTGCTGGTGAGAAGACATGGAAGAAATGCTGAAGGTGACCCATCCTGCCGCAAGATTGGCACTCCACGGGTTCCCTCTAGCACTGCGGTCTCATGTTCCCTGACCGGCCACACTGGTAGCATGTCATCTAACTGCCTGAAAATTCATCTCACTTGCTTGGATCACCGTGTGTAGGATCTCTATGGAGTTTCTTGTTGTCATCTAGAGGAAGAATAGATCTATAAGCAGGACCTCTCTGGCTCGCAGATACAAAGTCTCTCAGATTGCGCTCCGCAATCAGTGCCTGGTTGAGGATGGAAGTAATGGAAGTCAGCTGGATGATGTTCACCTATGAGCGGATCTCCTACCCGAGACCATCCATGAACTTCCTTTCCATGAACACCCCACCCCTGTCCTGGAGGGGTGTGAAGCGCTGCAGCTCGGTGAAACGATCGGAATAATTCATGATAGAAAGAGTACCCTTCTCTAAGATCATGAACTCCTGTGCTGGGTTGACCCTCAGGGTCTCCGGGTAGAAGTAGTTATAGAAAATGCACTGGAACACCTCTCAACCATAGCTTTCTACTGACCTGCCTATGAGATCACATCCCACCACCTCTTGTCGGAGTCTCGGAGCATGTAGGTGGCGATATTGAACCGCCTCTCTGGAGGAGTCTCAAGATGCACGAAGATAGTCAGCATGGCTTCCATCCATGGCTCTGTAGCCTGAGGTCCTCCATCCCCCAAGAATGTTAGAGGATGATGCTACTGAAAAACCCGTTTCAAATCTACCATAGACATGGTAGGAGGAGGAGCTCCCTTGAAGGCCTGCATCATCCTCATGAAACCATCCTTGAATTGTGCATTAGCGCCTGCAACTGATATAATAGCTGGTGCCAAGGCAGGCCCAACTGGAGGATCACCAGGAAGTCCCTGATTAGCCTTATCTGGCGTCTGATCACTGCCCGACGATAGATGCATGACCAGAGGACGTCTAGGAGGCATAGCTCTAAAAAATCAAAATCTAACCTTAGATTAGGAAAGCATGGACAGAGAACACAAGAGTACAAAATGGAAACAGGGAAATAAAAACACACATGTTTACAAAACATGACTACACAGCATGTATAAAACTACATGGCGTGTCTTCGTAACCCACATACATGGGCATGTACTCCTTCCCTAAAAGTCGTGTACACATCAAACTACACGGCGTGTTGAACCCACACATGGCGTCTACTTGAAAACTGTTCCCCTACCCGAGTCTCCTTAAAATGCGAGCCACATGGTTTTTCATGAACTGAGACTACACGTCATGTTTACTGTGGACATGACGTGTAGTGGAAAAGGCTTCGGCGGCCTATGTTGTTAAACAGGCGGCCGTCAACATGGCTGAACCTTACACGGAGTGTTCCGAACAAACACGGCGTGTATAAGAAAGGTGACCCCGTCCCGTGTTGTTCGGGACAGGGCATGGTACCTTGACAAGGCTACATGGCGTGTTCCGAACAAACACGGTGTTTGGAAAAGAAGGTAACGTCGGCCCGTGTTGTAAGTGACACGGCCGAGTACCTATATAGGAGTACACGGCGTGCTCCCTAAGGACACGGCGTGATCTACCCGAGCTTCCCCACCCCATGTTGTTAGTGACACGGCCGGGTACACGGCTCCGAACTACACGACGTGTACCAACCATACATGGCGTGTTCCTGAAGTTACTTTCACGACACCGTGTTCTGCTCACACGGTTAGTGACACAGCCTGAAAACTACACGGCCTATATCCAAAAAGCACACGGCGTGTATTCTGGGTTTTTCTGGGAAGTAACTCAGAAACAGTTCTGACTCGCATTTAAAATAATATTGTTACATATATGGTAATCATTTAAAATTTTAACTGTCATCATATCATGGTAATTTATTTTTGATGAAATTTTTTAAAATTAACGTTATTTCTATAAATTTTTTACATGGAGTCCAAAGGGACATCGTTATAAAAAGAAAAGATATTTATTTTCAACATAATAAAAAAGAAGGGTTTATACAACTAAAAATAAATTGATATAGTCATTTTTTATTAGAACATATATTTTTTAAACAAATTTAGAAAAAATATCTTACTAAAGTTAATGATTCCTGATAAAATATAGAGTAATAGATATCTCTCTCATAGAATATACATCCTTGATTTTTCATTCATCACATGAAGAAGAAATATAAATTAATTATTTAAAAACCTGAATAACTATAATATATGAACACATTTTCTATTCATTCAGATATTAGTATATTATTTCTCCTAAATGAATCTTGATGATAATAAATCGTAATATGAAATTCTATTGAAACATAACTCTTTTCCACATTATATAAATCTCAAATATATGAATTAGTAAATAATAAAATCTAATGGAATATTAAATATAATCAAAATTATGATACACATGATATAAAATCTTGTAGGTTCAGTATAAACACCTCAAAAATTAGATAGGTTAATTTTATTAAATTTATTTTCCCACAGAATATGAATTTGATATAAATGACACAAATTATTATTATTTTTTTCAATTGAGAGTTAATAAGTGGGATTATTATGTGTCATAAATTTATATCCTCCCAAAACAAATTACATTACATAAAAATTCAATATATATATAAACTCAAACCAAAAAAAGTTCATAAATCAATCAATTAATAACTGTTATAACCCATCAAAACGAAATTAGGTTACGAAAACTTTTACAACATGGTAAATTTATGTAATATCTCTTGGGGTGAAATAATTTTGATAAATAAATATAATACCAAGATGAGATGATGATACATGACAAAACATTAACATGTGGATGTAAATATACTCCTCAAAAATGAAACGTAGTTTATGAAAATCAAATATAATCAATAAAGGAATACTGATGCAGAATCTTTTAATTCATTTTTAATATCTTGATAAAAATTACATAAAAATAAAAATATCATATAAATTTATAAATGAATATAATTTACATTAAAATAGTTTGAAAATACAATCTTATTATTTTTATACCCCAATTAATATAAATATATGATGAATATAACATATGGCTCAATGAAATAAAAGATAGATAAGATTACTATATATCGTTTCCAAAAATCCCACTCATGTCCATTATGTCATTTATAATAAAAAAATACTATATATTTTATTTAAATATTTTTAGTTGGCTTATAAGATAACTATAATAAATTTATTTTATTTATTTAAATTTCATATTTATATAAATAAATAGATTTTTCAATATCAGTTGTTTTGAGGACATACCACCAATAATATATAAATTGATTTGGTTTCTTGTCCTTATTAAAATGGGTAATTTTAAAATAATAGATTGAATAAATTTGATGAAATAATTTTCTTTTTTATACATCACATGTACATTTAAAATGACCATCAATAGTGGTTATGAAAATTGAACTATGATAAGATAGTAAAGATGGAATGTCAAGCATGTGGATGACAAATGTTTCTACTTTCATTGATAAATAGAGAATAAATTTAAAATTTATTTTTAAATTTTAGAATGGGAATTATAAAATAATTATATAATTACTTTTTCAATTACCATACAAATACCATTCTGATGGAATGATATTGAAAAGTAATCACATTTCTTTGTGGGGCAGTCATCTGCTCTATAAAAATGTGACATTAGGATTTCTTAATGGATGGTAGGGTAGGCATATTTTTTATATATTAATTTTCCAGATTTATTATGATATCAAGAATATCACATATAAATATTAAATTCTTTACCGTGAAAAATATTAGTTGGTAACGATGGAAAAATAATTATAACAATTTAGGAGGACTATTATAATGTACACACAGATGATGATTTTAAATCCATATTTTGGGAATAGGTGATAGATGTAGGTCATAAAATTAACATTATAATAATTAATTATATGTGAAAGAATTAATTTATTATATCATCAATTTTTTATATAATTATTATTTTTATAATGTGTAATAAAACAAAAACACTTTATCCTGAATGATAAATATTTTAAAAAAAACTATTTTGAATTACAAAAAAGTCCACCTAGATAGGATTAAAAAAAATGTTGGTCATATGTAAGTGGGGAGTGATGTAATTAATGTGTTTGTTAAGGGACAACATAGTCCACAACGAATTAGATTTTTTAGAAAGAGAGAATTGGGGTGGCATTTTATAAATGGAGGAGGGGACATTAATGAAATTTTAGAAAATACAAGATTATACAAATCTTTTTCTCATTTCTTAAGTGTGAAAAGTGGACCATTATATATAATTACATGATTTATATATTTAAATATGTCCAAAAATACTTATTTGATTATGTATTAGCTAATTGGTACCCAGGTTTTTATAGTTTCCCAATAGGTTAACCCATTTTCACATACGTATTAAGTGATTATAAATAAATAATTTATGAATATAAATTAATATTTATAGATATGAAATAAATATTTAAATTAAATTATTAATCCTTATGGGTTATTTTAATTAATTAAAAAATATATTTTCAATCGTCTTTAATATAGTTTTCTATGAATGTAATTTTTAAATCCTATGCAGTAATTTATAATAAATTATTTATAAATATGATTTCAAAATAAATAAAAGTGATAAATAAGTATTTTTTTATTAGTAAAAAAATTCAAATAAAATTGAGATTTTATAAATTTGTAATCATCATAAAATTAAATTTAGATTAAAAAAAATATGATTTTCACTTTTAATTGAAAAGTTGATATTTTTAAAAAAATAAAAAATTTATACCTAAAATTATATAGATATATTTATTTAAAATTTACATTTATAATTATTAAAAATATTTTTTAAATTATTCTAAAATTTTATAATAATATTTTCTTCAAATGAAATAAAACTAATATTGGAAGAAAGAATATTTCTAATATATAAAATAACATTTGAAAATATTTAAATTATTATTTTTAGAATATTAATGAATACAATAATATTGTTAATATATATATATATATCATAATGTATACAATCATTCTAAGAACCTATACTTTATATGGTTCCTTATAACACTCATTTATTTAATGGGATGTTTATTCTCTGTCTTCCATGGGAAATATGTTATAAAAAATTATAGTATTTATTATGTATCATGATGTTAATTTATATACAATATATTAAATTTATTCTTTAAAAAATAATATTTATATAAATATTTAATTTCTTATATTTTAGAGTATAATTACTGAAATATATTATCACAAACAAGTATAATAAAATATACTTTTAAAAAGAAAGAAACAAATATGTTAAGTTCATCTTAAAAAATACATAAAATGTTTTCTACATGATGTTTATATCAATATTTTTTCGAAATAATTACTAATTTAATTATACAATTTTAGAATAAACATCAATATCAACTTCTAAAAAGTAACATTGCCCCAAAAAGAATAAAAATATAATCCAACTAACTTTTATCATTAAGAAAACAAAATTAATTTATAACTAGGTAATATATTTCTCCAAATATATAATCCATCATTCCCTTAATGTAAATAATTATATAATAATACCCAATCATTAATAAATAATTTTCTAAATATGTAACTAAAAATTCATCGAACTGTTCCAGACTGAGTTTGAAAAAAAAATATTATATCAATTAAATCAAATATTTTTTTATTTTAAAATTATAATTTTTCTCCAAATACTATTAACCACCCATAATTTATAATAAAATGTATACAAACTTATCCTATAATATCCAATATATACTAATAATTTCCATAAAAAATAAGAATCTTAAAAAATACACCATAAAAAATATAGGATTCCTACTATAAATTTAACCATTATTCTTTAACTAATATCTCGTAATGTTATGTTTATAATAATAATATAATGTTACCCAGAATATTGAATATCTTCAATTGTTATATAGTCTCCAATTTTGTTTTAAATTTCATTAGTAGCTGTAAACAATAAAAAATTATAATAACCGATAATTACATCAACGTGAAAGATATTATAAATCAAAAAGGATACAAATACCATTAAACATATTCCCAAAAAATAATTATCTTCATATAAATATAATACTTCACATTATAGATATGGTTACCATATACCTAATCATAATAAAACATCTCCAAAAAAATTATACTATCCCGAAAAATGTACTAGCATAAAACATCAAAACTGATATAAATGAAATTAAATATATTAAAAACATAAACAATTTATACAACTTATTGAATACATAACACATATTGTATTGTCCCAAAAAAATAGTAACAACAAATGATATCCAAAAATGGAAATGATTCCATCGATAATTTCCTTGAGCCAGAATTCCTATATATTATGCTAAAAATTAATCCTTACATTTATTTATCAATACTAATAAATATATAGAAATTAAATTTAATTCATATAACATGAAAGGGTAATATGAGAACTCAGCCATACCTTTGGACCTATTGGGATCAATGTTTTAGAAAATCTGGGAAAAATATGACTTAAAAAATGTCGATGAATTCAAGATAATGTTTCCCCCACATTATTCATCTCTCCATTTTTCACATTATGTCATCATCTGTATCCATATAAAATCGTTCTATAAATAATTTTTTTTGACCCTCCATCCTCAAGAAGAGGGAAGGGAAAACAATGATCCACTCCCTTCAACGTTAATGATGAATGAGATATAATGACCCCAATTTCCACCATTCAATATTCCCCAATGTGGATACTAGCAACAAGTGTGTAGAATATCACACAAAATGGATGGGATTACTGATTATAATAAAAATAGGATTGAGATAAATGATGGAAGAAATTAAAAAAACTCGGAATTTATATAATGGATTCCAGAATCCACACCATTATTTATTTAAATCAAACAGATACACAATACATATAAAATCACCAATGTTCAAAATGACAATAATATTATACTATGATGAATCACATCAACTATCCCGACCCTCGAGCTATTAAATTCCAGCATAGTCCTAAGGGTCCTCCTAGAACCCAAAAAATTATTTTACAAATATAAATTGAATATAATATTATACCAAAAAGGAAATTTAAAGCCACATTTTAACAAGTTTAATAATATAACAATGAACCTATGTGATAATTGTAGAAACTCAATGAACAAACCTAGGAGTACAAACCATCAAATCCTCACCATGTACACTAACCAAATAATGTTAGTCCAGTAAAATACTAGTATAAGAACATTGACATTTGGGTACCCCGCATCACATTCCCACTAGCTTACTGCTATTCCAAACAAGTAGCTTCTTGATGCTACAACTCTTATGAAACAAATTCCAACAGCCATAACCCACCTACACACACTTGTGCCTCAACCACTCCAGGAATCTCTCATGTGGACAACAGGGCCATAACAACATTGCCACTCACCCGAAGTCACTGATTCTTCATCTCGAAGAAACAGGGGAAAACAAACCTACTGAATGGATCTTGGATTATAGTTATACTCAATCCATTATATCATGTCGGCATAATCATGAGAGGTATGAACCAATCCCCAGGTGTGAGGATGAATGTCAGTAAACAACCATACATCCTCTCACCTTGATGTTGGGAACGACATCCCCTCCCACAAAATGGGTAGTTCATCACATGGTTCTCAACGAGGTTGGGTTCATATAGAAAAAACATTGAACTAAAATTTATATATATAAGTAAAAAAACACTCCTCCCAACCTCTTAGTCCCAAAAAATATACTATCCCACACAAAACAATAGTCACTGCTACTCTTCTTTGTACAACTACACAACAACCATTGTGAGAGCATCACAAAAACTTTTTTCTATTCAACCATTTAGTGTTTCTTTATAAAGGTTTCACTATAATTTATTCTAGCACTACTTGGGGAAACTATTAAGCATAAAATATAAAATATCCTTAGAAGGTGAAGAGATTAATTAACTAATCACACAATAACCAAACATCTTCTATTTTTAGTATAAGTGACACTGAATAGGGGAAGATGGACTAAGGTTGGAATTTACTTTTTTAAAACCATTCATAAGAAAACTGAAAAACCCATCCTATAGTCCCATAGCATACCACATATTTCTTTGGTATCCTATTAAACCACTTCCAACATTCATTCTTAAATGATATGTTTTCACAATCATGCCCACGGAACCATACTTGGCAGCCTCATTAAACAATAACACCACACATGTCACAGCTATTAACCCAATGTTACTACACAACACAAAACAACATCCCCACTACCCAAACATTTCCCAGATGTAGTCCCACATCAATAAAAGTCCATGACAACATTAAAATCCTACTCCCTAATGTTTATTGATGGTCACAATAGAAAAAAAGGAGTCCACATAGTCTATAATTCCATCCATTCGACAATCAATTTGTCCATCAACATGATATTCCAACACATCAACCATAAATCCCCACACACAAATCCCATATCAAAACACAATGAAATATAAACCATTCATAACAAACATACCCTTCCCCATTGGCATGATCACCCAATCTAGATTCCCCTAGTACCCACAACCCACAAAAGGCTCAAACACAATAAAAAGTAGATCACCCGACCAATCCATTAATCCAATGTTATTCATATATATGTTGCATGAGTTATTTTATTTCATTGTAAATTAATGTGTTGATCACAAAACATGATTGATATTGGGGAATCCATTCAATTAACAATGTATATGTGATTAAGAAGATTTTATTTTAGATTCAATTATTAAACATCATGAAAAAACAGTTGACCACCACTTTTGTGCATGAATAAACCTCCAACGACCATGATTTTTAGAATCCCATATTGAAAAAAAAACTATAAAATAATTAAATATAGAAAAAATTAAAGAGGAGATCAATCATTTATCCACTCCAAACACATTATTTCATTGACACCTATTTTCTTTTAATCACATTCCCCACAATTATTTATTTACTCCATTAAGAAAACTATTCCCTCATTCATCAATTGAAATCATATCTATTCCAAACAATCCTGATATATACATAACCAGAGGCAGAATAATCCCTATATGAACAACTAGAGATGAATACTCATCTTTACCATAAAAATAGGGCATCAGAAGAGTAGTAGGAAAGAACTCCAAGAAAAATAAATGATGACCTATATATAGATTCATCGATCTTGGGAGGGAAAATATTTGTGATATCCAAGGGAATAATGATAGGGTCTATGTATGAGAGGATCTCTGTGTATGAAAAGGAAACATCCTAAAATATTGTGAATGATTTCAAAACATTTGAATTTTTTATTTTGGTTTGACCGCATGGCATGAAGTATTTGAATATCTTGACACGATATAAAATAATTTAGATTTAATTACTCTCTTCAGTATTGGTGGAAATGGAGTTAGAAAAATCTAATAGATGATCGGTTCTCATCTAACCAAGAAAAACACATCACATGGGAGAAACATGAAAAAACTTGAAAACTAGTCGTTAATCCATGATTCCATAACACCGATGTCTTGACATCAATTCTATGACAATGAATCCCTCACACTGACGTCCAAACACAGATGGCCTTAAACTAATGACATCTCATCGGTTTCCTGCCACAAATGCCTTGGCAATGACACCCTTTCACCAACACCCTAACATTGATGCCCTAACCCTGATGCTCGGACAACAACACCCATACTCACTGAAACTGATCCCTTTGACTCACTGATGTTGACTCCCATGACTCACCCACATTGATGGCTCTGACTCACTGATGTTGATGTCCTTAACTCACCTATGCTGACACAACATGCTCACTGATGCTGATGCCCCTAACTCACCAACACATATAGTTCTTTCTGACATGCCAATAGAAAACAATGTTTTTTCACAATGGAATGGTCCTGTGGAATCTGGGTCATCATATCTGTTACCTTTCAATCCATTCTCATCCATGATAATTCATAACCATAATATATTAAAGGGGGAACCAAACAAATAACCCATAAGATTCATCAACTGGAAAAACTACCCAGTATTGATCGAAAAATGGAGTTAAAACCACAAAATCCAAGATCATGTCCATGATATCTATCTTTTGAAAATATATAGAATCACTAAGCCCTCCCATTCTTATCATATGAATTATGGAATTCTATCATCCATGTCAAGGTACAATACACTTTGTGTCGAAATGATTCACCTGCATGGGTTCACTCACATCCAAATTAATGTGTCTTGATTAGGGATCATGCTCTTCCCTTCCCACATATAGGGAATTCCAAATAACAAACAATAATGGAAAAAATGATCTAATAATGAGTGATTCAAGAAATACATCATATGTAAACAATAAATAAACACCCCAGGGAAACGCTCAGAATAGTTTCAGGTACAAGGAAAATGTTTGTTTCTCCCTCTCCTATTTACTCTCCTGGAGGATACCTTAAATCCAACACACATGACACAAATGACTAGTATGTACATGAATCCCCTTCTCCTCAAAATCCTCAATTTTTACTGGTCGCAAAATTAATTTTTCATTGTCCTTCATATTCAAATCTCCATAGTAAATGATTTTTTAGTGATTGTGTAGATATTAATAGAGTAGAGATACATAGGAGACATGGCGGTTCCTCTCCAAATGTGGTGGAAAGACTATCCCACCTTTAAAACTCATCAAAAAAACATGAAGGGTCTGATAAATAGAGGGAAATGATTCCCCCTATTCCTAACCACCATTTCCCACATCGTGGGAAAACCATAAAGAATACATGGTCCCTAACCTCAAACATCAAAGGCCTCCTCTTATGATTGGCATATGAACTCCATAATTCTTTTTCTTCCTTCAACCTCTCAGGGACAAGATGTAGATTCTCTTTCAGACAATGCATCACGTATGGACCCAGAACAGTTGATTTTACTTCCTCTGTCAAACTCAAGGAGGAATAACTTGACCAACCATATAGATCATTAAATGGAGCCATTATAATGGATAAATGGATATATATTATTGTAATAATACTCTACTAATGGAAAATTTTACACACTATACCCAATAATGTCTAGAACACATGCCTTTAACATGTCCTCCAATGACTGGATAATCCTCTATAAATGTCCATCCAACAATGGGTGGAAAGAACTAATAATGAGTAATTTAGTTCAAAAGGCATGCTGAAATACCCTACAGATCAGTGGTGTAAAGTGTGTATCCCAATCTGATACAACGGATCTGGGACCACCATGCAGCCTCACAAGATCATCCAAATACCATTGTGCAAAGGAATCCATTTTTCTCAACTCCTTGATCTTCTGGAAGATAAATGACATCATCAATTGGTCCATTACTAGGCTATGAGATTCAAATCCTCCTTGTGTCTTAGATAATCAGGAAGCTAAATCCATATTGATATCATCTCAAACCTTATTTAGAACTTGTAAGGGCTACAAAAAACGACCAGGAACACAGTTCTCAGCCTTCACTTGTTAACACAGTAGGACTCATTCAACAAACTCTACGTCATCCTCCTTTTCCTCAGGATATAAAAACTATTCCCTCAATCCTCAATACATCATAGAGGATCAAGGATGTAACAAAATCTGTGAGATATGGAAATCATAATGAACTCATCAACACATTTCAACAGGTAAAAATTGATTTCTACAAAATGAAATATGATTCAGACTATCCTCTGACTACACATATAGTGCATCACCCTAGACAACGAGATAAAATATCACATCATTCGATGAGCCTACCCATGAGACTCCTACATCTACTTCTTGATGGAATATTTCCCTGCAATATTAAACACACATCCTCAACCATCATCTTCTCACGCATCTAGATTTTATGCAACCGAATCCTCTAGTTCCATCCAAGCATCCATGTATTTTTGAACTACCTATTTCGTTACAATCTGCTTAAGGAATCGACAATGATGTTCACATTTTGTTTTTTGTAAGAGATATCGATGTGAAATTTATTTAGAAACTCCATCTATCATTGCAGCTGCATGTTCAGGTCTCACTGGGAGAAGATACACCTATAGCTATTATGATCATTGGGGACCACGATGCACTCCCTGATGAGGTAATATCACCACATCATTAGTGTGAACATGAATGATGAAATTTCAATATCATTGGTGGAATTTTTATTTTGAGGTGGACATAGCTTCCTTGACACATAATAGATCACTCCCTACTTCTGCGCATCTAAATCCATGATTGGAGGCATCATGGAACACCTCGAACATCTCCCCTTCCTCACGAAACCTAATCATCGGGGAACTGACTAGCTTCCTCTTCTGGTAGTTGAAATTTGCATGACATTGCCCACTTCACACAATGGCCTTAACATTTTTAGTTAATACCATCAACAGAGACTCAATCCAGGATAATTTTTATATGAAATTTTGGTAACAACCTACAAAACCTAGGATGGTTTGGAACTCCACCATGTTCTTGGGTTCTTCCCATGAATAAAATTCCTCAACCATTGATGATTCATGTGTTTTACCTTGATGAGACACTAAATTTACAAGGATGTATACATGTAACTTACAGAACATGATGTAGGACAACATCCCATATTACTAGTGGTGCCTGAGGACCTCTAAGACTGTCCTGAGATGGACAAAATTCCCCTCATCAAACTTTGAATAAATCATAATTTCATCGAAAAACACATTGACAAACTCTAATTGTATCTTTTGGAAGATAGAGAATGTGATACTCATTAACACATCTAGTTCATTCATTACTCCGAATGGAATGAAAAAAATCATAAATTGTACATAACTTCATGTGAAATCATTCTTCAGAATTTTAAACACCTTCACCAACAACTGTTTATATACATGCATTAGATCGATCTTAGTAACCCCGCCTACTAGACTGAGCTAGTTGAAATGATCATCAATTATCTAAAGAGGGTAATGTTTTTGACTATTAACTGATTCAGTCTCTTAAAGTCTATGAATAGCCCTAAACCACCATCTTACTTCTTTGAGAAAATTTTTGAAGAACCCCACCTCAACAAACTATCTCAAATATTACCCTTATTCATAAATTTCTCAACAAAAATTCACATAACCTGCAACTAAGATGGCACCTTATAATATTGAGCCATTGAAATCAAAAGTAAACCGGGTTTCATGTTTATTCCAAACTCGACTACACATCGATGGGGTAGAGTCTCATCTTCTTCTATGTTGAAATACCCAAATTCTATGTAGACCCCTGTAACCTCTACCATTTCTATGATTGATATTCCCATTGATGTCTCAGAAGAAAAAGAGAGAAGGGTCTCCCCACAATGACTAACCACCTAACAACTTTTCTTACCAACAAAAACTATACACCATCTATTCACACAATAAATTATGACACTTCTTTGAACATAAATGATAACATAATGAATAGAAAACAACTAGCCGATTCCCAGGATGTCATCATACGACTGCATCAGTAGAAGAAGATGATTCCCCCAGGACTAATGCCACCCCAACATTTTCCTACATCACATAAAAATATCAAACAATATAGTTGGACCACCAACTAGAATGATCATTAAAAGGGTCATATAATTTCACTTCACGTCTAGTCCCAATGAGTGGGCTGGAATGGGTGAAAAAAAAGAGTATGAAACTCCCCAATAAAAAAGAGTACACACAAGAGTACTATAACTACTTGTAACATATTAAAAAACCTCCTACCCCTCAGGAACTACTACCTCAGTGGCATGCAATAGCCCCCACCAATATCCTCTTATCCGTTGATGATCAACCAGATCAACCTATTGGGCCTCAATGGCTTGTATGACACGTGGGTAATGTTCGGGAGATAGAATTGAACAAGGATAAAAAATGAACCAATATTACTAGGTATTATTGTATTTTTAATCTATTATTTATTAAACTAGTTATTTTAATTTTTTTCTAAAAAAACCAAAGACACAGAAGAACAAAAGTCATTAGGATTCATATACCATTCCTAGAGTCTCTTCCATATAATCATTGTAGCCTCACTTGGTCGTTTAGTAGGTATAAAGTCCTTACATCAAATCATGGGGGGGGGGGGATAAAATCTATTGTCCTAACCGGTCCTCCTATATCTTTTTCATGCACCGATATTGTATAACACCATTTCCTAACCATCCAAGGAAATCCTTATTGTTCCCTACTCTGAAATACATCGTATCTCTCAACCATCCCCTCTAATAACATTCGATCAAAATCCACATTCCTCTTGAAAAGGGAAGGAATAAAATAGTGCCACACCATTACTTGATCAATTTCAAGGAGTGAAAATGTCCTCTGAGTCCTACCTTCAATTGGACCCGAAGTGGCGACTAGCACCAAGGTTATAGAATCACACACAAACTGGTGTATTTACCCATTATAGTTAAAATATTATTAGGAGAGAATACATTAATAACCCCAAAAAATAGTGGAAATTTAATGGAAATCAATATCCAACCAATTAATGATTTAACCAAAATATCAAAAAAGTTCAATGAAAACCCCATGTTACAGTAAAAAATGAATAAGAGACTATGATGTACCTAGAAAACTATCTCAATTCCCATGTTAGTAATGTCTTATATTGTATTCAAGGTCCTCTTGGAAATATGGAAATTATCTTACAAATGTAGCATTATTATAATGGTATACCCATTAGGAAAACTAAATCCACCCGTGCACTTGTGTGAAAGCATACTAATTCCTCTATGAGAAAACAATAGAACATAAAATCACCTATCATTGAGTAATACCTAACCTAGACACCCAATGGCACAATCACCAAATAACACACATCAAGTAATGTTGTAGTATAATCACCTTGGCCTTTGGGAACCCTGCACCACATTCTCACAAGTTTACTACCAATTCCAATGGCTAACATATTGATTCTACAACATTTAATAAATTTAGTCCTGCCTGCGAAAAAAAATCTGCACGCACCTGGACCTCAACCACACCATATATCTCAATAATAGTCACTTGGGCCACAGAAACCATGACCCTCACCCAATGACACTTGGTCCTTATCCTAGTGAATCCTAGGAAAACAAACCATCTCAAAGGGTCTTGTACAATGTTAAGAAACAAGCTATTATATCCTGCCTCGATACGCTTGAGTAGTTAAAACCCGGATGTTGGTGTAGGTAAAAACGTTCTTATCCATCCATATATCCTCCCACCAGTTTTTTTGGACGAAAACACTGAGCTTTTTAATGGGGTTGTAAAAGAAAAGGTCCTCAATGATGGTCGGTGAGCATAGAAATCACAAGGAAATTAAATTTTTACATATAGTAAAAAAAATTCAACCAAACAAATGAGTCTGAAAATAAACAACCCATCTAAACATTAAAACTTTTTCTGTTATCCCTATAAGCACATCGACACAATAACCACATCTATGGAATGCACCAAACCCCTTTTTCATTCAACCATTATTAATTTATATATTTAGTGATCATTTTAATTTCTCTAGAACTACCCGAGGAAACTACGAAACGTAATATCTTCCACCTCATCAGAAGGTCATGTTCTTGATTAACATAACAAAAATAAACCAACCCTATTCATTCTTTGGTACTGCTATCTTTGAATAATTGAAGAGGGTCCAAGGTAAATCATTTCTATTCTAACATCCATTCATAAAAACAACCAAGGAAATCCATCTTGTAGTCCCACCATATACCCCATTTTCCATAAAAAATTGTTCAACATTTTACAATTTTCTATTTTCGTAGATATACAACACTATATTTCCCTTATGACTAAACCTAGAAGCCATGCTGCACAAAAAATCAAAAACCAACACAACTATTAACAAAATATTATGACCTAAACAACACCTATATACCTACTATACATACATATCCTATATGCATTCCTACTGCATAAAAATCAAATAAACACTTTGTTCATCCATTTCACAATGGATCTTGTCAGTCCAAAAACAAATAAATGTAGTCCCAAAACCTATATGTCCATACATTCAACAATTAATCAATATATCAACTGATGATTCCATCTCATCACACGTACATCCCAAAAAAAAGTACACACCAAAACACGATCAAATTGCAACCCTTTGGAATAGAAATACCCTTCCCCATTCACATGACCAACCCCTCTAACTACACCTGGTACCCACAACCCATACAAGGCTCAAACTCCAAAATATATATAGCACAAAACTACATCATAATGCCATGGATATTCATATTTGGACAATAGGTTTACATTATTTCCAATTTAAATTACTGTGTTGATCACAAATCATGTTTAGTATTGGGGAATCTATTTAATTTAAGAAAATATATGTTATTACGAACATTTCATGTTAGAGACAATAATAATACATGAAGAAAAAACAATACAATCCACGACTGTGTACGTAAATTCCTCAAACAACCATTATTTTTATAAGGCATTATAGCTACAACAATCCATAAAAGAAACAAATAAAAAATTATAATAGGCGATCAAAAATCAATCAACTCCTGACCTATTATTTCATTGACCCTTGTTATCATTTAATAATATTCCCTAACAATTATTATTAGTCATTTATGAAATGTATTCACATGTTCGTCACAAGAAATCATTAGTTTTCCTATCCCACATAACACAAAAATAACGAGAGTAATAAAATTATTACTGGAACCATAGTCATCCCAAAATCATCTTTACTCAAAAATAGGGGATCATGTGAGTTGTAGGAATGTTCTCCAAAAATACCAATGATAACTAACACATAAATCCATGACACCAGGGATGGAAAAATGTATATATGCACCAAGATAAATTGAAACGGTTTAAGGAAGAGAGTGTCTCAGCTTAAGAAAAAGGTAGATCCTGAACACTGGTAGAATATTTCAAGATACATAAATATAGGATTAGGTTTATACCATGCAGTTGGGTGGTTTCAAAGGTCAATACATGTTAGGAAAAAATTTAGATATAAATTTTCCCCGCAAAAATGGAGGAAATGGTGTTACAAATTGATAATATCTTATAGGTTATCATTTAACGAAGAAAAAAATGTAACATTTGAAAAACTAAAAAATTAAAAAGCCTGGAATGGCTCATGTGTTCCATTTCACCAAACCCTTGGCACCAATGCCCTAGCTCCGAAACCTGGTAATGATGCCCTAGATGTGATTCGATAACATTAATTCCCTCAAACCAATGTTCATGCACCAACACCCAAACATCAATTCACTAACTTGATGGCATTGATGACCTCGAATCACCAACAATAATGACCACAACACACTGATAAGGATTCCTTCAACTCACCAACATTGATGCACCTATCTTTATGATGATGAGAATAGTGACACACTGATGCCGACACTCCTAACTCACTGATTCAGACACCCCGGACACACCGAAAATGATAGTTCAAACAGTCATACCGATAGAAAAATTAGATTTTAAAAAAAGGAAAAGGTCAAGGAAATCCACTTAATCACATAATTATTTTAAAATTAGTATTTAGAACTATGGTTTAAGGAAACAAAATATGGTTCATATTGAATGCGTTGTAGAGGTGAAAAAAACCTTATTATCTAAATGTCAACAACAAGAAAAGGATAACCATAATGTTATAATGATGTAAAAATTGGCCATATTAATAACATAATTAAATTAATAGAAACCAATAATTGATCCATCAATCTTGATAAATACCATAAACAATTATGAATTTAATATGTTATATGAATCAATAATAATGAAAATTGTTATATAAATCATGATCAAAGTAAGTACTAATAATTCAAAGAAACCACAAATAAGACTTGATGTTTTATAAGAAATTTTGTTTATGAACACATATAGGAGGATTATAATTTTTATTAAGAATACAATAAACATCCACTCTAATTATCCAGAGAATACAATAATTACCCAATAAATTGGTGCATTATTTTAGATCACCTATCGTATAAACGATATTGATCTTACCTACTCTTATCTGTGATTATTTACCATATATGACAAATCAATATGATGTTTATTGATATGGGAACATTAATGATCATAAACTATTTCCAGGTACCATTCATGAATGAAATTTATTGATTCAATATGTTTTCAATACAACAAAACGTTTTTATTCATTTTTCCCTTATTTTATATTAAATATATTCCATATCAATCACTTAATCCATCCAAAGGAAGATGAATGTTAGTATCATTTCAATATATAACAATTAAGTAATATGTATGAACAATAAATATTGATGATGATCAATATAAATAATATTAAAAGATCACTAAAATCATTCCTAATTAAAATAACCCTTTCAAATTTTAATTACTTAAAAAAACTAATAAATAATAAAATGTGGATAAAATAAATTCCATTGAATGTATCCTTGGAAAGAGTTAATTCAATATATAATGAAATAAAATATTCATGATTTTAGAAAATTCCATTATTTAGGTAAATGATCAAAAAAATTATTTCTTTCCACAAATTTAAGAAGATACTCAGAAGTGAACAATTTCAATAAATTGTAAATTTCTTTTTAAAACCATTCAAATGTTGTTAAATTAAATATAAAATATATTCTGGAAATATAATATTATAAAATATATTTTCAATAAATTTTATAACACATGGAAATGGAAGGGAATGATTCCTATTAAGAAAACACAGATGATCTATTTCAGAACCATATAGATGGCATGATGTTTCATTATTCATTATTGGTAGAAATTGAAATTAAAATTGAAAACATAATGAATAGAAAAATGGGAAAATAAGAGAGTTTAATAACAGAAATCATAGAATATTATTTCCCTTAATGGCCCATGTAACATAAAAAACCAACTGTATAATATGATTTGAATATATTTCCAATTATAATTTATTATCATTTCAATCTAAAGACTCGTGAAATAATTAAATTAAATGGTAAAATAAATATAATTATCATAGAGATATTATTAATATAATATTTATGATGGGATGTACATACAATTTATAAGTTAATATCAATTCATTTTATTATATTTATGTCCCATGAAATGGGAGTTGGAGATAAATAACCTTCGAAAATATCATATTAATGAAATGAGTGTTCTTCATTAGAGGTAATATTAAAAAAACAAATTAAATAAATTATAAATAATGAATAAAACTATTTACACATCAATTCATGTAAAATAATTTCAAAACTATGTCAATTAATAAGAGTTATAACACATTGAAATGAAATTGTGTTAAGTAACACATTATCACGTGGTAATAATCAATTAAAATACCATCAAATGAATTTATTCTATTTAATATTTTAATTACATGAATTATAAATTATTATTTATATAAAATAAAAAATAGGAACAATATATATTCCTAAAATATTAAATTTTTTTGTATAACAATAAAATATACTTCCATGAAGGAAAATTTAGAATATATTCCTTACTAATTCTGTAATCTCTGAATAGATACATTGTGAAAGGAATGACCTCATACAGAATAATAAATAAATTATTATTTGATTCATAGAATTAATTAATAATATGTACCTAAAAAACATAATAATAATATACGGTGAATATGGAATATTCCACATTGAAATAAAAGGTTGATGAAAAACCCTAAATAAGAGACATAAATTTATTTTTATGTACATTAAATTTTATATAATAATCCTCAATAAATAATTATATATATATAAAAGAATTTCCCTTTTAATAACATCAAATTAAATTTTCTGTATTTTTATTTTTATACTTAAAATTAGACAATCTTTTAATCCCAAATAACGTGTTTTGAGGATGTTCTGAACGTTTGTTCAAAACCATGTTGGTATGATGATCATTGCCATATGGTTTATTTATCTATAAACTCAAATACAATGATAATGAAATTATTTTCAATTTTATACAAAAACTATAATGTTATAACCATCCATGTACTATTGTTATAAAAAATGAACTATGTTACAATAATGGGTATGATATTTCATACGTATGCATGAGAAAAATTTCCATTTTTGAATGATAATTAATGAAATAACAAAAGTATTCAAATATAATTTAATAATATTAATTATATCATACATATAATAATATATTATTAAATACTATTTAATGTACCAGTAATGAGATATAGTAATGAAAAATTAAATTTGTCTCCTTATGAGGTGGTAGCCTAATATTCACATGAATAATGCTGTTATTTTATAATCTATTGTATGGTAAGAATGTATAATGTAGATTAAATTTAAATCAATGATATTATTTTATTAATATCACATATAAATATATTGTACATCATAATATATATCTGTGGGAGGAAATGATATATGACTAATTATATCAATTCATGAGTCGGTAGTCTTCCATGAAATGACATGATAGATATATTTAAAATTTTCTATAAAATGACTTTGATGAAACTTATTAAAATAGAAAAAAATTTATTTATATATGTGAGATAGATCTTATTTTTTCAATTGAATTGATTAATATTTTACGGTGGTTGATGAAAAAACATTGAAATGCTTGGAAAAAAAGGATACCTATTCTTCAAAAATCATCTTTAGTATTACTAATTATGGGTTCATAGATTTTTATTATGATCATGTATAATGATAGAACGATGTGGGTAGGGAAATAATGATGTGATTGGGTTAGGTGTTTCAAGAACCAAAAACATTTTTAAGAGTAATGTGGAGAGGATATAGATTGGCATTTTGGTAGTGGGGGAGGAAAAATTGAAATTTATTAAAAGATAATATAATATTCAAGGTATTTAAAATTCCAATATGATTGAAAATGGAAAATTTTAAAGAAATAGATGTTTTAATTTAAAAAGGTAGATATAAAATAGATCATATATGTCACACCTGTCCTTTTTATATTATTTATTTTATTGTTTTTATTTGGAATCAGGTGGTTCGGGTCGAGGACCGAATTAAATTTGTTGAGTTCTTATTTAAAAAGGGATGTTTTTCCCATGGTTGCATCTAACGCACCGGGGTCGACGCCGCGCAGCCTCATCGGGGTTACCTCGTGACCTCATCCAGCTTGCCGCACGTTATGCTCAATGATTGACTAATGAAATAAATCTAATTAAGAAGAGTTTTAATAATAATGATAATATTAATGTCAGTTGACAATATTTTTTTTCTTTTGGATAACAATTTAATCGATATTATTAATTTTTTTATTAATAGCTTTTTATTTGGTTGATCTTTTTATAGTTTATTATTTCGTTTATTAAGTATGTTATTGCCTTATTATTATTGTTGTTGTTGTTGTTGTTATTATTATTATTATTATTATTACGAGTGTTTTGGTTTAGCGTCACCGGAAGCATGGGCGAGGCATGATATTGAGATCTGCATGGTCTGCCCAGCTTTCAAATGAGTTGAAACATAGCGGGATAATGAAATATTAATAAATAATGCAGTAGAAATAAAATGGAAATAAGAGTTTTAGTAAACTATAAGAAATTGTTTTAATGGGAAAAAAATATTGTTTGGGGTTAATAGATAATATGGTTAATATTAACTGAAAATATTACAATTATTATTATTATTATACCACTTATTTATTTTATTTATTTTATTACTTTATTATTATTATTATTATTATTAATATTATTATTATTATTACTTGTTTTATTTTATTTTGTTTTATTTCATTTATTTATAACTAACTTATATCTATTATTATTATTATTATTGTTATTTCCATTTTAGTTTATTACAATTAATATTGTTTTGGTTTTTTGTTTTGTTTTATGTTTTTATTTAGTTTTATTTTTAATTGAATTTTGTTGTATTTTTTTATTTAGTTTTATTTATGGTTTTTTTGGGCTTGAAGACCCTCCCTCATTTCTTTACTATTTGTTTCCTTTTCTTTTTTTTCTCTTCCCCCATGCCCCTTTCACTCCAACCCATCGCGCCCCAACCCCCAAACCCTACCTCTCTTTTGCACCGTAGTCCGCTCCCTTACACCATGGACCATCCGTCGTCACGACCCCCCCCCCCCCCCCGCACTGGTGTTTCCTCCTCCCGACGATTAGCTCCAGCAACACACCTACACGCTGCCACGAATGCACCCCAGCGAGCTCCCTCTTCTGGCGCTGTGAACCACCCTCCCCTGCTCCCTCTTCATCCACTCTAGCCATCCTCGCACCGGCCGCCACTGCTCCCTCTTCAGCCGCTCCGGCCAGCCTCGCACCGCCGCCGCACTCCCAAACAGCCACCCTCCCGGTCGACCCGCTGCTCCGGCGACCCCCCTGGTCCTGCCGCCCCACACCCTTGTCGGCACTGCCTTCCCCCTTTTCTGGTGACCTTTCTGACCGGCAAGCCTTGCACCAGCTGCCCCACACCCCTTTGAGCCACCGGACAGCCACCCGCATTCCTTCGCGCCGCCGGACAGCCGCCCGCACCTCACGCACCTCCGGCAGCCTTCGTCGTCCACCTACAGACCTCTCGCACCCCCGTTGTAAGTGTGTTTCATTGTTTGGATAATGTTTAATCATGGTTGAGTGCATTTAGAATTTTGAATTGAGTTTGGTTCAATTCTGGTATAATTGGTCTGATGCGTTTTTTTTCTGTTAAGTTCTTTTTGGTTTTGTTTGAGTTGCGATTGACGTGCAACGATCGTTGCACACCACAGTTGTGAAGTATGTGATGACACGGTAGGTTGTTCCATGATTAATTATTATTTGACTAATTAATTTGCATGTTTGATTAATTCAGAATGTTATTTAATTAATATGTGTAATGAGAAATTGTTTCTTTATCTTGTTTTATTTGCAATGAATCTTTTTTGTGAAATGGTTATGTAATGTGTGTGTTTTCAGCTAGGAACTCAATTGGTGATTTTTAAATTGTGAGGTTGGCTTATTAATTTTTACAAATGGTGTGAACGAGATATACATATATATATTAGCATTGTGTTCATTTGGTCTTAAAAGATGGTTTGTGTGAGTTTTATGGTTAACGCCAACTGGTTTATTTTAAATTGTTTTATGAGCTTTTACTTTTGGACTGTTTATTATTTATTGTTAATTGTGCAGTGTTTGAGTTAGGGAGTGTAGATAACGTGATTTATATTTTGGCTTGTGACAAAATACGATTTATTTTGGAAAGGGGTTTTTTGAATGACCCTTTTCCCTTGAAGAGTTTGGCAACAGGTTTGAAAAATGTTTACTAAGTACTAATTGGGGTTTTCTTAATTGTCAAAGTGTTTTTGTTAAACTATGCACCTTGTGTAATTTAATGTGCAGGTAGTGCAGATTAAGTTTTAAAAATATTTTGGTGTGCGTGTGGTTTTGAAAGCGGTTTTGGGTCTGACAATTGTCTTTTTGCATGTGTAAGCACCCTGGTTGGCTTTTACGCATTATTGTGAAAGGTGACTTGAACTTGAAAATTTATTGAGCACAAAATGGGAAGCATGGGTAGTTAGGAGGTTAGACTAGACTAGTGAGCGAGTGTTCCAGAGGTGACTCGATCCGGTTTCACTGGCAGGACTGACGATTTCAACACTAACTAAACATATCATTTATGAGGGTTGTGGTCTTCTAAGACACGTTTTCAAAGGGTCATGGCCTTCAAAGACATGTTTTCTAAGGGTCGTGGCCTTCTAAGCAACGTTTCACCGAGACACGGAGATTTAGGGACCCAAGCTAGCTGATACCCATGCAGCCTCTCCCATATTACTTCTCATTGGTCACTTTGCGCTCGTCGGTGTGACATATTGGTTATTTTAAAAAAATATAATGGTGCGTGTGTTTTAATTTAATTTTTTCCATATAAAACTATTTTCTTTAATTCTGTATTCTTATAAATTTTTCGTGCTTTTATTTATTTTCTTAAGTAAATATTTCAAATGTATTTTTCCTTTAATAATTATGCATGGAACTTTTTTATTGGGTGACGTCCTACTGGGCTCTTTTCTCACACCCTACATACACCTTTGGGTGTATTTAGGCCTTGTTCTCTGTGTATTCCAGGTTGAGGCATCGTGCTCAGTGATGGTGGTTGGTCTTCGGTGGTCTTCTCGTATAGGTTAACGTTTTTGACGTATGGATGTTGTGCCTCTCCTATTTCGTTGAGGTTTGAGTAAGAGTTTTATATTCCGCTGTCATCTTTTCTTTTTAGTTATTGGTTGGATTTGTAGACATTAAACCTATTCTTAGTTTAAAGGCGTGTTTGGTTGTCTATTTCTTGTTTCAGTTTATTTATCCGGTTAGTTGTTTTTCTGTCTTTAATTTCGGGTAAAATCATTCCCATGTGTTTGTTTTGATACCCAGGAACTTGTGCCAGCCCGTGGGGATCGGGAACACCCTTCGGGCCATGTCGCGGACCGGGTCGGGCACCGGGTCGGATGACGACCTGGACTCATTCGTGACAAAATGGTATCAAAGCGCAAGGTTTTCTCTCTTGGGTAATTTTCGTTCGGGGTAGAGTCACGGTAAACTTTAGCTAATGTTGTTGAGACTCGAAATCCTGGCTACGAGTAAGGTGCATTTCCAACACAAGTCGTTGAGGGACTCATGTGTATGTTGGGGGTTGTTTGAGTTTTTGGTCCTCGCGGTTAATCGTGTCTAAGGGAAATGAAAAGGGAGTAAGTTCAGTGGTCTTAATGAGCATGCAAGGTCTGGGAAGCCATGTGGAGCCAGGGAAACTGTCCTAAAATACTCTCTATGGCCAATGGCGTGATTGGCGTATGGCTGCGAACCATATGCTCCAATCACCCACTAACACTAGTTCCCTCCTGCATTGTTTCTCATCTCCTTGTTTTGGATTCGTGGAAATTTGGATTTTAAGTAAATCTGATTTGGTCTTCGAAATGTTTTCTGAAATGAAGTGCTTTAGAAACAAAATGATGTGAATGGTTTGGAAAATGTGGGTTGGATGTTTTGGTTTTGAAAAAAATGGAAAGTACTGGTTTTGATCCTTGGTGTTATCATGGGCAACCACATACATGAGTGTATATAGAAAGAGAAAGGGTTAACGACATGAGAAGATTAGTCCCTAGATGGATGTGAGGTGGGTTCCGGTGCGACATGAGAACATTCATGTGCAAGGCTCATGGGACACCATTGGTGTTTGTGAAACCCTCTAGCTTGGCTTATTTTCAAAATGTTTTGTTAAATGAAAATTTGGTGTTTTTAAATAATCAGTGATTGTGTGGTGTGCACTTGTATTTTGTATTTTTGAAAGGTTGGATGTGAGGTGTTTCGTGCTGAGAATCCTTCATGAATTATTTGTGTCCCGAATTTTAATTCTTATTTGTTAGTTGGTATACAAGCGTGTGGTTAATAGTATCTTTGAATAAGTGCTTCGGGAATTTCTTGTAGTTGTACCCACTGCATGTGTAGTGTTCACTTGTGCTATGTGTTGGCCAGTGGACCAGTTTGACTGGTTCGATGGTTTTCTTTATTAACTAGTATATGCCCCCCTTAAAGCATTGACATGTGATTTAAGTGTGGCCATAGGCAACTCGTCGTTGGCCGAACCTCCAGTTGATCGGAGGAATCTCTTCTTGAATTTTAGAATTGAACCCACCTCTCCTTTTTACAACTAAGCGGATCCTCTCGCAGTGGGATGACAGATGCGAGGGGTGTTGAAGGGAGTTTTGGTCTTTTTGAGTTGTCTGAATCGTCAGGTATGAAGTTTGAAGTCGTCATGTTTGAAGATTCCCCTGGAAATGGCGAAAGGAAATCTATCGGGGAAGGGTGAAGGTGGTTCAGAATTTTCAGTGTGGACCAGTGTCTTGAAAGGATTTGTAGTATTTACATTGGATGAAAGGGTCATGTTCTGTGATATCTTGCAGCGAAACGTCCCTTTGATAGTCAACAGTTCTTTAGAAGTAGTAATGGAGACTCCAGTGGGAAAAAGGTGGAAGTAGTCTGGAGTGGTCGGTGCTAACAACTATTCGAAATGACCTTTGGTCCTTCATTGGTTTCTTTTAATAAAGGGTCTACGTTAAGACACTAGTACTGCAGACCCAATCGTATGAGGCTACTATGGTCGTTTGTAGGAATCACGTGTTGTTCAAGGTGAAAATTAAAGTGTTTCTCAGCGCAATGCTTCTCTCGACGGTAATGATCGTGCTCTGTGACAATTTGTGGTGACGTATTCTCACCCAGTGTGACAAAGGGTGATGCACATGCACCATTCAGCTCTTGTGTTGGTGAATGTTCCGTGTATGATCAGTGAGATGTCGTAATTTGTTGTGTTTTCTGGTGTTGTCTCGGTTGCAGTGCGGTTGCATGTGACCCCAAAAGGAGAAGCTCCTTTCGGGAGTCTTCCAGGCATGACTGTGAGGCATAAGATGCATCAAACATCAGGGCTCCAGCCGTATGCCTCAAAGTGAAGCTGGCGCGTGGTCAGGAACCCCGGGAGTGTAGGGGACCCCAACTTTATTTCTGTCATTGGTGTTGAAAGTAGAGACAGTTTAAATTGTTTCTATGTTTGTTTCGTCTCAAACGAACCATCTGGATGCGTAAGGTTTCAGTGACTATGCGGAGGCATGTCCGCCTCGATGCCTTAAATTCTTGGGGGTTGTGTCCCACTGGATGCACTCACTTTTGTGGTTCTTATAGGATTCTGTTTGGTAAATCTGTCTCAAATTTTAATAATTCTCATCCAGGAATGTAGAAATGCAGGTTGTCCTAGGTCATGCTTTTGACGCCCCGGTAGTCGGGCCCCTCCCTCCCCGCCCCTAGTGGTGGGGTGTTTGGTCACCATCGAGAATTTTTCAAATTTATGTATCCTCTGTTCATTCTAATGGTGGCGAGACCCGTGATAGGTATTGCGCAAAGGTCTCTGGAATAAATCTGTAATGGTCTTTCCTTAATGGTGGGGAGTCTGTTCAGACCTCCCCATGTTGGTTTTCTAGTGTCGTCTTGGGAATTGGTAGGTTCTTAATGGTGAGAAGACCCACATTGGGTCTCTCATGAATGCCTCAAGAGTGAATTAGTGCTGGAATTTTCTTTAATGGCGGGGAGTCCGCTCGAACCTCCCCGTGTTGGTTTTCCAGTATCGTTTCGAGCGTTAGTGAGTTCCTAATGCTGGGGAGCCCCTCGGGTCTCCCCATTTTGATCTTTTGATTCTGTTTTTAAATATGACTTCATGATAAGTGATAAGAGTATTCTGTGGACGTGGTTTAATCTTGTTTGTTAATTTTAGACAAATGGTGTGGTTTCGATTTAATAGTGCTTGGGGTGTTTTGGCTTGTGAAGTTGGATTCTGTGGCTGAAAAAGTTCCCTTCCTTGATCAATCAACTGGAGGAGTTTTAGCTCTTTGGTGGTGGGCGACACATATCAGAATGTCTTTTTACGCATTTCTTGATGTTGTGTTTGAGTCACTTTCTCTGAGCACGTTGTTTTTTTCCCTCTCTTTTCTTGATGTTTGTGGGGATCCCCTTTGAATCTAAAGGGATTGTGGTTTTCTGATGTGGGGTTTGGTTCTAGTTGTGGCCTTCCAGAGATAGAAAGCATTATGGTGGGGAGAATTGTCACACACGTCCTTTTTATATTATTTATTTTATTGCTTTTATTTGGAAACAGGTGGTTCGGGTCGAGGCCCGAATTAAATTTGTTGAGTTCTTATTTAAAAACGGATGTTTTTCTCTTGGTTGCATCTAGTGCACCGTGGTCGACGTCGCGCGGCCTCATCGGGGTCGCCGCGCAACCTCATCCAGCACGCCGCACATTATGCCCAATGATTAACTAATGAAATAAATCGAATTAAGAAGAGTTTTAATAATAATGATAATATTAATGTCACTTGAGAATATTATTTTTTCTCTTGGATAACAATTTAATCGAGAGTATTAATTTTTTTTATTAATAGATTTTTATTTGGTTGATCTTTTTATAGTTTATTATTTAGGTTATTAAGTATGTTATTTCCTTACTATTATTATTGTTATTATTATTATTATTATTATTATTACGATTGTTTTGGTTTTGCGTCACCGGACGCAAGGGTGAGGCATGGTTTTGAGATCCGCACGGTCTTCCCGGCTTTCAAATGAGTTGAAACATAGCGGGATAATGAAATAATAATAAATATTGCAGTGGAAATAAAATTGAAATAAGAGGTTTAGTAAACTATAAGAATTTTTTTAATGGAAAAAAAATATTGTTTGGGGTTAATAGATACTATGGCTAATATTAAGTGATATTTTTACAATTCTTATTATTATTATACCACTTATTTATTTAATTTATTTTATTACTTATTTATCATTATTATTATTAATAATAATAATATTATTAATAGTTTTATTTTATTGTGTTTAATTCATTTTTTTTATTTTTATTACTAACTTATATCTATTATTATTATTATTATTGTTTTTTTAGTTTATTACAATTATTATTGTTTTGGTTTTTAGTTTCGTTTTATGATTTTTTTAGTTTTATTTTTAATTTAATATTGGTTTAGGTTTTTATTTAGTTTTCTTTTTGGTTTTTTTAGGCTTGCGGACCCTCCCTCATTTCATTACTTTTTTTCCTTTTTTTTCTCTTCCCCCCTTGCCACTTTCCCTCCAACCTGTCGCGCCCAAACCCCCCCAAACCCTACCTCTCTTTTGCGCCGCACTCCCCTCCCTTACATCATGGACCATCTGCCGTCACGACCCCCCCCCCAACCGGCGTTTCCTCCTCCCGACGAGTAGCTCTGGCGAAGCTCCTGCGCGCCGCCCCGAACGCACCCCGGTGAGCTCCCTCTTCCGGCACTGCGAACCACCCTCCCCTACTCCCTCTTCAGCTGCTCCGGCTAGCCTCGCACTGGCCACCGCAGCTCCGTCTTCAGCCACTCCAGCCAGCCTCACACCGGCCGCCGCACTCCCAAATAGCCACCCTCCCTCCCGACCCGCTGCTCCGGCGAACCCCCGTGGTCCGACCGCCCCACACCCTTGCCGGAACTTCCTTCCCCCTTTTTTCGGCGACCTTGCTGAACGGAAAGCCTTGCAATGGCCGCCCCGCACCCCTTTGAGCCACCGGACACCAACACCGCATTCATTCACGCCGCCAGATAGCCGCATGCACCTCGCGCACCTCCGACAGCCTCCGTCGTCTTCCGACCGACCTCTCGCACCCCCGTTGTAATTGCGTTTCCTTGTTTGGTTTTTGTTTAATCATGGTTGAGTGCGGTTAGAATTTTGAATCGAGTTTGGTTGAATTCTGGTATAATTGGTCTGATGCGTTTTTTTTCTATTAGGTTCTTTTTGGTTTTGTTTGAGTTGCGGTTGACGTGCGGCGGTCGTTGCGCACAACAGTTGTGAAGTTTGCGATGACAAGGTAGGTGGTTTCATGATTATTTATTATTTGACTAATTAATTTGAAAGTTTGATTAATTCAGCAGATTATTTATTAATATTTTTAATGTGAAATTGTTTCTTTATGATGTTTTATTTGCATTGAAACTGTTTCGTGAATTGTTTAGGTAATGTGTTTGTTTTCTGCTTGGAACTCTATTGGAGATTTTTAAATTGTGTGGATGACTTATTAATTTTTATAAATGGTGTGAACGATATATACATATATATATTGGTGTCATGAGCATTTGGTCATAAAAGATGGTCTGTGTGAGATTTATGGTTAACACCAACCGGTTTATTTTAAATTGTTTTATGAGATTTTAATTTTGGACTGTTTATTATTGTTTTTTGAATTGTGCAGTGTGTGAGTTAGGGAGTGCAGATGACGTGATTTATATTTTGGCATGTGACAAAATACAATTTATATTGGAAAGTGTTTTTTGAATGACCTTTTTCCCTTTAAGAGTTTGGTGACATGTTTGAAAAATGGTTACTAAGTACTATTTGGGGTTTGCTTAATTGTCAAACAGTTTTTGTTAAACTATGCAACTAGTGTAATTTAATGTGAAGGTAGTGCAGATTACATTTTAAAAACATTTTGGTGTGCGTGTGGTTTTGAAAGCGGGTTTGGGTGTGTAAATTGTGTTTTTGCGTGTGTAAGAACCCTGATTGTCTTTAACGCAATATTATGACAGGTGACTTGAACGTGAAACTTGATTGAGCACAAAACGGGAAGCCCGAGTAGCGAGGAGGGTAGACTAGACTAGTGAGCAAGTGTTCCGGAGGTGACTCGGCCCGGTTTCACTAGCAGGACTGACGATTGCAACACTAACTAGGCATATGAATTTCTGAGGGTCGTGGTCTTCTAAGCCATGTTTTCTGAGGGTCTTGGCCTTCTAAGACATGTTTTCTGAGGTTCATGGCCTTCTAAGACACGTTTCACCAAGACACAGAGATCTAGGGACCCAAGCTAGCTGATACCCATGCGGCCTCTCCCATATTAGTGATCATTGGTCACTTTGCGCTCGTCGGTGTGACATATTGGTTATTTAAAAAATATATATAAGGGTGTGTGTGTTTTAATTTAAGTTGTTCCATTTAAAACTGTTTTCTTTAATTCTATATTATTTTAAACCATTCAAGCATTTATTTCTTTTCTTTAGTTAATATTGCAAATGTATTTGTCCTTTTATAATTATGTGTGGAACCTTTTTATTCGGCGACATCCTACTGGGATCTTTCCTCACACCCTACATACACCGTTGGGTGTATGTAGGCCTTGTTCTCTGTGTTTTCCAGGTTGAGGCATTGTGCTCAGTGATGGTGGTCAGTCGTCAGTGGTCTTCTCATGCAGGTTAACGTTTTTGACGTGTGGATGTCATGCCTCTCCTGTTGCTTTGCGGTTTGAGTAAGAGTTTCAATTTCCACTATCATCTTTTCTTTTTAGTTATTGGTTGGAGTTGTAGAATTTAAACATGTTCATAGTTTAAAGGCGTGTTTGGTTGTCTATTTCTAGTTTTAGTTTATTTATCTGTTTTGTTGTTTTTTTATCTTTTATTTCGGGTAAAATCATTCGCATGAGTTAGTTTTGATACTCGGGCACTTGTGCCAGCCTGTGGGGATCAGGAATGCCCTTCGGGCCATGTCGCAGACCGGGTCGGGCGCCAGGTCGGATGGCGACCCAGTCTGGTTCGAGACAATATAATTGTTGTATTTAAATTTTTTTCCTCACAATAAAAGAATAAATGTCAATAAACCCGTTTTCTCCTTAATTATGATAACATATTTTATAATGATTTATTTATTCAAGAATATTAAAAATTATGATTCACATATTATAAAATATAATATTTTTTAAAAATTATATAATAAATTTTCCCTAAATTAAATTCAGATATGTTGAAGAATTAAATATAAAATTGAAGCCACTCACGTGAAGGAAAAATATAAATTCCTGAATTACACTATTCAATGTTATCATAGAATTATATTATCTATTTTAATAGTAATAGTTATTATATAAACTTCAATAAAAAATTATAGATATATAATATATTAATTTCAACTAAATATTTACTAATTATGATTTATTTTTCTAAATTATTAATGCAATCATTATTCAACTTACAATCCATTTATGAAAAATGCATTTTCTGCCCAAAAAAACATAGGATTAATTCTATTATAAAGATTATTAGAATTTTATTCGTTGGAATTATTGAAAACAATAATACATAAATTAAAATTTTATCCATAATTATATTATTAAATTATCCAATTTAATGAAAAATTATAGTTTTTAAAAATTCAGTATATAACATTATTCTCTAAAAAATTTAAATTTTCTAAAAATAAGTAATATTGGAGTATATCTAAATTTTAGTTTATTTATTTAAAAAAATGAGACAATTTTTATCATAAATGTTTTAAAAAATTTATTTAAATAATTATAATATTTTCCCAAATATTAATAAAATTCATTTTTGATGAAAAAATATTTTTGATGGAGATATTTACATTACAAAAACAGTACTAATTATTTGTCTTTGAATTTTTCAATTAATTTTGGTTAATTTGAAAATTTATATATATTTCATAAATTAATTAATAATATTCATATCCTCTAATTTAATATCTTTGTTATAATATAAATATTTATCATTAGTGATTTACCCTAAATGTTTCTTGTTATATACTCTTTTGAATGTAATGTTATTTCATTAAAATATAATGGAGTTATATATTTATAACCCTTTTTAATAATATTTTTTTGTTCCCCGTAACTTTTAGTTAATATTTTTTTTTAATTATTTAATTGAAATATATAATATTAAAATCAAAAAATTTAATGGATTTAGATATTTTTTTAAACTTATTCGACTTTTACACATTTCAATCATCTAAAGGACAAAAATCTAAAATAACCAATTCATTATCAAATCACTAGACAATAGAAAAATATATAATCTCATGTAAAATTACATTATTATGTAATAATAGGATTGATGAAACCAATTATATGGGATGAAAATATTATAATTAAGCAATCAATTCAAATTTGTAACATCTGTGGAGATTTATAATGTTTAGAACTATTAATGTGAGTGTTCAATACCATAGGTGATATCAACTAGTATTGTAATAAGGATTACATTTCCTCATCTACACCTCCCCGTAATTGATAACCTTCCATGTATTGGGGATTTCCTATGTACAATATTTATTATAACATCCCTTGGTAAAAGATTACAATTGGAGTACACAATCTTACAAACTGTAAATACTGTAATGATGAAAAAAATTACAAATTTAATTAACAAAATTAACTTATGAAAAAAATTTATAAAATAATATTTTCTATAAAATGATTTCATTGGTCCCCATATGTAGATGATCTTTATAAAATAATAAAATGTCAAAGAAAATAAAAATAAATAGCACTAGTTGTCATGAAGACTATTTCTGAATTGCATTGGAAAAACTGTTACTCATGCACCACTTCCCTGAATAAGAAAATTATCATTATCTTTAGTTATAACAATATAGAATCAACTAGAGTGAGATTTCCATGAAATACGTTATTATGATAAATAAATACACATTAAATGAGACCTTATCATAGGTATATTATGAACTGTAAATTTGAATATAATGATGTAAAATAGTTTGAAAGATATGAATGTAATATATAGAGTCATCCAATGCTTGGAAGGCATCCCTAAACAATAGTCATATCTACTTTGAAATCATAATGGAAGTTATTTCAGATCAGGAAATTCATAATATGTGAGGCATGTGAAATTATTAATTTATGTACTCTTACCTATAATTAATAGAATAAAATATGATCATCATAACAAATTTAAACATATAATCACAAGAAACAAGGTCACATGATGGGTATGCATATTATAATATATTTTCAGAAAAATTACTCCATAAATAAACCATTTCTCCTTGATTATTGTGAAAATAATCAACCAATTTTTTTATATCATCAAAATAAAACAAATATAAATTTCCCATTATTATAAAAACACATTTTCATAATATATAATTAGTATAGAAATGAATTATCATGGATACATATGTAATGAAAAATCCAAAAAAAATAAATAGGTTATTATATAAAATTTCATTTTAATGAAACACCTACATATGGAAATTGTTTTTTACCAAATTCGTTATATTAATTCCTATAAAAATGATATATTAGAAGGTAAAAAATCAAAAATATATCCAAACATATATAGCATATAGAAGAACCATTTTAATTATTTCAAGGAGAAATATCATTGGGAAACACTACCAAAATACAAATTTAATTCTCAATATCCCTATATGTTCACCCTATTCCTTATAAATCCACTATATGTATAAAATCCAATGCTAAAATCCAAATATAATACCATGTTATGATGATTTTTAAATAAATTTACATTGTACACTTGTAGTACATCCCCCAATGGAATTTACAACTACAATGAATAATTGAATATATCCAATTAAATATAAATATAGTTTTGTCATCGTAAAAAACACACTTCCCTAGAAATCGAGTCTTATAATTTTATAAAATATTTATATCATGGTTATGATATCTTATTTGAATCCTGACAGATCCCAAATACCTACATTGAATGTATAAATCAGTATTAACACAACAGATCTATGAAATCACCTCTTTGTTCATTAAATTAGGGCATGGAAAAGGTTAATCTCTTTTATATTTTAACATAATGGATATTTAATTATTGTTCAATCGATAAAATCGTATCACTACAATCATTACTTCAGAGACCGATGGAATTATGTGGAGGGATCCAAAAATAACATAAAGAATGAAACCTTAAACATATCCATTATGAGTGACTTCCATTTAATGGTTTGGTTAGAAATAAATTAGGTATTTATGTAATAATAAGGAATATACATTTTTTAACCCATTTTGGTGTCCACTGGGTACACATTACAATATCATATGCCAGATGGTGAGCACATTAGACTTGCAATATCTTTTAATCAGCAACCCACCATTCAAGTGACACTCCATTGGATTTTTGGTTAACCCTTATATTAAAAAACAAGAATCCATATTATATTATTGAATTTGATACAAAAACTAATGTTAAACTGAATAATAAAATACATACGGATAAAAAAATCCCAAGGCTATTAAAGACAATATTAAACCTAAAAAATTTCAAGCTGATGTAACAAAATCCACCAATATTGAAAACTCATCAATGATTATCATTTCAAGTGATAAATACTAAGGATAATGTACTCTTCGATAGATTATATGATATTAACTATCAACTCATTACCTATACAAATCTATGTAATGACACCCATGGATGAGTGGTGCTACATTTCCTTTTTCAAAATTATTAACATTAGTTATAAAAACTTATCTTACGCTCCAAATAAATCATCCTTGCCCTAACCTAAAATTTAATTATAAAAAAAATGAATTTATCCCACATAACCACTCACCGCAATACTAGTATTACAATATTTTCTCATAATTTATTCTAGTAATTAAATTCATATAAATTTATTTAATGATTCATAACTAGTATCAAACATGGAATATTAATTCCCCCATTAAAGATGTCTTGAATACATGATCTTACCTTGAACCATATTAGGTACACATGAATTCATTATTAATAATTTTAATAACTCTATCTCTTTCACCATAGGCCTAATGATAACCAATGAGTCACCCAATGAGTTAGAAATACATTTTCACACCGTCTCTCCTTAAAGCGATGGGTTTATTTTTCTATCATCTTATTTATCAATACCACTCATCTCATTTACGAAAAGTAAAGTTAAAATATGTTTTTACAATTTTTGTAGTCTATAAGACACATTTATCCAAATCTGATAAAAATGATTACATTTTTTTGAATTCACATCCACAGACTCACGTCCTTCAATCCTTAAATGAACACGCATGTGCATGACCATCGATTTTGAATATTTTCACCCTAATATATTAAAATGCATTAAACACAAATAGTATTTACCAAAACATCCATCCCAATGTACAATTAAAATACATCCTCAATATATTTCAATTAATATTTATTGCCTCTGGGAACAATTTTCACCCTCACCAATGTTCCCAAAACATCAACAAAGGAATTATTAAAAATTAAACAATGAAAAAAATCCCATACAATATATATAACATTATAATGAAAAAAACTCAATTACGCGTTCCACTCCTTTGAGAGCTCCACCAAATAATTCACTAAAAAATATAAATAAACCCTTCAGTAATGGAACCCTAAAACAAATATATTTATTTTGGTTCATAAAATTCTAGCAGTGTCATATCCCTTACTGGTTCTCATATATATGTCTTACACATCATTTATAAAACACACTGACCATGTTAAGGACAGTAAAAATAATACCCCTATAGATACATGAACGTTATAGTTGTAAAGACCAAGAAATTTCAGTGAAAGTTTTTTCTTACTTACTTTGGAATTTTACGAGTCTACTATTTCTGATGGCACTCGATCTGAATTTCGGGTGTGCCCGGAATCTATTTTTGAAATTTTTTTCTGGTACATTCAGTAAACATACGTGCCAGTTTTTTTATGTTTTGAACGGGTGCTCGGAATTGAAATTTGAGGACACCGATGAACATGCAGCGCCTATACTCACATTAGGGGACCATTACCACAGTTCTATTTTATGTGGGTTGAGAGTTAAATTTTGTGAATTTAGAATAAAATAAAAAAAATTTGTGGAACAAAAATTTATTTATCGAAGTCGGTAAATTTCTCTCAATGAGAGTTAGAGGTAGGGCCCACACCCACATAACCTCTCATGAAAGGATATTTGTGAGGTGGGGCCTACATAAGCCTAACCTTTTCATCTTCCCATAAATTACCCTAAACATCCTTAAAACCCCCTAGTTTAGTTCTTGGCAACTCCCCAATTTTAATGCTAAACTATACACCTTCCACTTATTCATGAATAGGACAACACCATGAATTAATTATTTTTTACTCCACAAAATTAATTCATTTCTTTTGGAGGATTTGAATCAGTTTGAAAATGCATGGAATGTTTATTAAAAGATGGGGAGCCTTAATATAATATTTTCTTGACAAATATTTTGGGGAGGATCCTCTAGAGGATTAGAAAGAAATGTGATCTTCTCCTGATGATGAACACCTCCAATGAAGAATGAATTTCTCACTCAATGAAGAACACTATAAGATTCGATGAATGTGAAGTCTCCAACAACACTTCTGCTTTGGGTGCACACTGATGTCAATGGATTCGAAACCATTCTTCTACAATGCCCGACTACCACAACGTTTGTCCTCCACAGCTCGACGACGTGCGACTTCATTTCGAGGTAGTGGAATTATGTTCAATTTTAATTTATTAAAACTGTTATTGTTCTTTGTTGAGAAACATGGTTTGACTTCGGTCAATTGCTACCGCCAAACGTGAAGGTTGCAGGGCGAACACACACGGCCCGACGACCCTCCATAGACTCTTTGTTTGAGAATGAGGCGCGTTGGATGAGGTGGAGACATGAGATGTAGTAGTTGCTTTCAGGTTGTGTGCTAAGGAACCGCAACCCACAACCATGGGCCACTCAGCCGAAGGAGAACCGGTGGGGTCGGAGGGAGACTGCGGCGCCACAAGGGGCACATCACTGTGGTGAACCGGGACCCACTCTGCGCGAGCCGCTTCGGCGGGCGAACCGGCCACCCTGTAGACCGGGCAGAATGATGATTTCGTGGTGCAAGGATAGTGTCGTGATGAAGGGATGGCGGCCTGGTCATGCAGGCCAGTTGTGATAGGAATTCCGGACGGCTTCAGCTGGACGGTTGGGAGGGCGGTGCCGCTTGGCACCGCTGGTTCGGGAAAGCGGGGGGCCGCGCCCCCCACTCAGACCGCTCGGCTAGATGGCCGAGCCGCAGCCAGCCGGGCCGATCCCCTCCAGCCGGTCCGACCCTCTACCAGTTCAGACCCACCAAAACTGGGTTGACCCGACCCGTCAGCCCATTGGGCTTAATGGGTCGGGCCCATTTTCACATAAAGGTGAATAACTTTTAAACCGTGTGTCCGATCGACGCGTCGTATGCGGAACTGGTACCCTTACAATGGGGTGGTACTTTGGTGATACTCTAAGTGAGTTTGGAAAGAATTTGAATAATTGAAAGGTTTGAAACGAGCATATTTCCAACCGGGCCCCTAAAACAGAAAAGCCAATATCTCTCAGACCGGGCGTCTGATTAACGCACCGTCTGTTGCTTTGGATTCCTTTTGAAAAGATTGAACATCGAGATAAATCAACTCTGGACTTCATTAAGGTGATGTGTCAACCCTTTTTCTCGAGTAGAAGACCCTCCTGGAATTGAGAGTGTTTTGTGTGGGGAACCTAGAGCTGGTTGTGACTAGAACGACTACCGTACCAGAATCCTATGTGTGTTCGGTGACGACAAATACCGTACTGGAATCATCTGTGGGTTTGGCGATGATGACTGACGTACGGGAATTCTTCATGGGTTCGACTGCGATTACTACTTTTCTTTTATCCTATGTGGGTCTCGCAGTTTAACTAATGTTCTTGTATCCTACGTGGGACTGGTAGTTTTACTACTGTACTTTTAACCTAAGTTGGTCTGGAAATTTGACTGATGTTCTTGTATCCTACGTGGGTTTGACAGTTTGACTACTGTTCTTGTATCATACGTGGTTCCGGAAGTTCGACGTCAGTACTTGTATCATGAGTGGGACCGACAGAGTAGCAAGTCTAGTATCCTACGTGGGTCCGACATCATATCTGGTGTATTATCCTACGTAGGTCTGAAAGCATAGATGAATTAGTGACTGCATATGATCATCTCTATCACATTACGAAAGATGTATACCTGTGTGAGCTGAGTCTTGACGTTCAATAATAATAATTGATGTGATTGATTTCTTTCCTATGTGAACTGGGTTGTACTGTGGCTCAAGAGTTGGATTCGAACTGGGATTGATGACAAATATTTATCTATGGGAATATTCCCAAGTATAGAATGCTAATACTATGTGATTTTATCTTCTCATTGTGGTTTATCCTTCATGGATTCTGAGAGACATTCTTAGATCTCGGAGTTCCAATTGATTATTGTTATACTGACCCCTACACGGGATATTCCCACACTACGTTGTGTTGGATGCAGATGATGGAAAACACTGATTTTTGTGGAGACTTGAGGAGATGGATGGTACCCATACGTGGACCACATGGCATGATGTATACGGAGCAGACAGACGGACCTGAGGAGCCGAGGGGACCATTTGTATCCACCCTTCAGGTGGGATTCCCTGGGGAAGACTGAGTGGTTGAAGCTTTAATTATTTTTATTGTACTGTACATTCAGTTGGGTTTCTATACCAGCCCATTTAGTATTCATAAATTACTTTTATCCTAAGTTTACTTAGTGCATTCTTCAGTTGCGTACTCTGTTGTGTTTGTTTACTAAATAAAGGAAATTCCTTCCCTTTTATCAGGAATTACACCTTTGGTGCTAGTCACCAAACCTTGGCATATATGGTAGGCAGGCATGTGGTAGTCACAACACGGGCACCGAGGATGGGTCGTGATAAATTGGTATCAAAGGAGTCGGTTCTACTACAGAACACTGGACTCAGATCTGCCTTTCTGTGAAAAAATAGTATTAAGAGTATTGAGTGTAGTTTTCAGTCTTGGGATTCCAATGTTGGTGCGGCAGCCAACGTATCCATACACCAGGACCCTGACCTCTGATTTCTGAATCAGTGCACAAAAACAAAGATTGCATGTGTGTTTCAAATGTATTATTTGTGATTACTTTGTGTCACCACACCAGGTATACTGTTTGACCGTGGAGCACCAGTATCTTTTTAGGATGGCCCCGCGACGGCATCCAGCTAGGGTTTCGTGTTACATACGATATGACATCCCACCGGTCGATGATGTCTCGGTGTAGTTCCCCGTCATATCCGAGGTAAAAGCGGAACCTCTACCCGCTGAACCATCGATACCACCTACTCCAGCAGCAGAGAGTGCACGCCTCCTGAGTGTATTTCACGAGTTCCAGTGATTGAGGCCTCTGATGATTCTAGGAGAGAAAGGTTTTTAGAAGGTTGAGTGCTTTCTAAAGGTTACACCATGAGTTTTCCACACATTTGGGACACCCTCTGACTTGATGGTGTACCTAGGTGTTATTCTATTTTATGAATCATCAGAGAGGTGGTGGAGTCTGATGCTCTAGTTTTACAATTAGGTGACTCTCACCTAGGGAGACATCGAGGGACTTTTCAGGGTGGATTTTTTTACTAGTGACTCTACGTTCTGTGAGGGCTAAGGATCTACTACTCTATCTATAAGGAATTCCTACCATATATGAGTCTTCTGGAGCCGTTTTTAGATAAATGATGTAGAATCCCAAGAGGACCAGACCCACAGGTGGTCGACTGCATGACTCAAGATCGTGTGTGCGAGGTACCCATGGTGTAGAACGACTTACGAGGAGCAGAGAGTGCTATTCATGCGGGGAGAGGGGTCACATGGATCGATAATGTTTGACCTGTCCTGCAGATGAGCAGCAAGTAGTAGATGGGACTTCTAGTAAGGGGAAGTGGTTTGACCGTGGAGGTCCTCTCAGAGTGGGTAGATGAGGTAGAGGATCCAGTGGACCAGCAAGTAGAGAGCCATAGGCCTAGCTCTAGACATTAAGGCCTTTGTTTTTGACGCTTCATGCTTCGTTGATGACATTTTTTGTTGAAGCTTTGTGTTTTTGTAATTTGAACAGCAGTAATAAAAGACACATGATCTTGTGGCGTTTACTTCCATGTTTTTTCTATGTGGTTGATAGTGAGAGGTTCCGATTAAAACCATTTACTTGACCCTCACTTTTGAGATATATACTGGAGGAGGCACAGTGACCACGCACATTTTCTGACACTGTGACTAGACCATTGGAGACAAGTTTAATGGGTGGATCTCTTGGTAGTATCATTGAGGCCTTACGATGTCGTCCATGGTATGAAATAGTACCGTTCATTTGAGGATTGATTGTATTAGGCGAAGAACGTGGTTCATCCAGTGGATGAGACCAGATTTCTCTTTTTGGAAAAAGAGAAATCTGTGTACCAATTGTAATATGTAAGCAAAAATGGTGTAGTCGAGTTCTTTATAAATAGATTTTCATACCCATAGTTCATTGAACGAACTGTTTACTATTTACTCTAATCTAAAAAGTATTGAGTGTGTCCTGATGCAGGATCGAGCAGTGATCTCCTATGGTTCATGGATGTTGAGGCAGAACGAGAAGAACTATGCTACCCATAACCTAGAGTTAGTAGTAGTGGACTTTTCCTTGAAGATGTGGTGACACTATCAGAGGGTGAGAACTATATAGTCTACTCTGACCACCAGAGTCTTAGGTAAATCTTCTCACAGAAGGACCTGAATCTGAGATAGCATCGATGGCATGAGTTCCTCTAGGATTATGACTTTGACATAGTCTATACTCCTGGGAAGGGGAACATTATAGAAGATGATCTCAGCAAGAGATCGGGCATTCAACTTCTAGGAGAGGTGACAAAACAGCTAGTCGTGTTTCATTTAACCTTTGTTGATAAAGAGGGAGATGAATTTATTTAGTCTCTCACAGTCACTCCTCTACTTTTTCAGTGAGTCAGAGAGTCATAGCTTGGTGACGTTGACTGTGAGACAAAACTTTCTCAGATATTCTCAGGGAAGGCACTTGATGGATTTTCTAAATGAGGGGAGCACACCATCCTCTTCAGGGGAAGTACTATGGTACCAGTATCACTACAAGAGGAAGTGTTGAGGGAGTTTCACACTTCCCTTATTGAGGTACATCAAGGAGTCACAAAGATGTACCAGGACCTTAGGGGAACACATTGGTGGTCATGTATGAAGAAGGATGTAGTAGTGTTCATTTCACGATGCCTCACTTGTCCGCAAGTGAAGGATGATCACCAGGTACCAGCAGGCTTGGTACAACCCTTAAAGGTCTGAATGCGTAAGTGGGACATGATATCCTTGGATTTTGTGATGGGGCTTCCACCTACATCCAGAGGATACGACTCTATCTAGGTGATCGTAGTCCGACTCACCAAGTCGGCCCACTTCCTACCGATCAGAGAGAAGGGATTAGAAGATATCTTTGGATGCCTCTACATTCAAGATATCGTAGGGCTTCACGGTTTTCCATTGACTATATTTTCCTATTGGGATGCTTGATTCACTTCCCGGCTTTGGAAGGGGATTCTTGAGGTCTTTGGGACAAAACTTCACTTGAGAACTTCCTTTTATCCTCAGAAGGACGGTCAGACAATGAGGACCATTCAGACTCTCGAGGACTATTTAGACACTCGAGGACTTGCTCCGTGCATGTGTCCTCGACTTTGGTCCCATCTGGGAGGACCACATACCCTAGTTGGAGTTTGTGTACAATAATAGTTACTACACCACCATCAAGATGGCCCCTTATGAGGCACTGTATTTCCGACCTTGAAGATCACCTATGTGCTGGTCCGACCCTAGAGAGTCAGCACATGTTGGAAAATAGATGGTTCATGCTATGATGGAGATGGTGCAGATTGTTGAGGAGAGGATTAAGACTTCACAGAGCAAACAGAAGTCCTTTGGTGATAGGAGATGGAGGCCACGCGAGTTTGAGGATGGTGACGAAGTTTTCATATGGGTCTCACCTCAACGAGGTCTATGGTGATTTTTCTAGGATGGAAAGTTATCTCTGCACTTCATCGGAACTTTCCAAGTCCTCATCCGAGTAGGCGAGGTAGCTTATCTCATGGCCTTTCCACCTCAGCTTCACCGGCTGCATGACGTCTTCCACATATTTCTACTGTGGAGATACGTGCATGACCGAACCCAAATCATCGATCATGGGGAGCTACAAATCGATGATGGGGAGGCGTTTGCAGAGGTCCCAGTGGCGATTGAGGATGGACAGGAGTGGGTCCTATGTGGATGATCGATTCCTCTGGTGTGAATTCACAGGAAGCACGAGAACCTCCAAGAGAGCACATGGGTGTGGGAGGCTCAGATACGAGTTTAGTACCCCCATTTGTTTCCTAGTGTGTGTTGTAGATTTACATGGACATAAATCCCTGAGGTGAGAGTAATGTAAAAACTAGAAATTTTAGAGAAAAATTAATTCTTAAATACTTTGTAATTTTACGAGTCTGTGATTTCGGACGGAACTTGATTGCGAGGACCAGTGTTCCCGAAATAAATTTATGAAGTTTTTTTCGGTACGTTAAGTAAACATGCGTGCGGGTTTTTCAATATTTTGAACCATTGATCAGAATTGAAATCCTAGGACACCGATGAACTCGCAGCACTAGTCTTCGCTTAAGGGGACCATTACCGCAGTTGCGTTTTATTTGGGTTGCGAGTAATTTTTGGGAATGTAGAATAATATAAATAAAATTTGTGGAACACAATTTTATATATGGATGTTTGTTAATTCCACTCAATGGGAGTTATAGGTGGGGCCCACACACATATAACCTCCCATGAGAGGATATTTGTGAGTAGCGTCCCACACAAGCCTAACCTTTTCATCTTCCCATAACATCCCCAAAACTCCCTTAAACTCCCTTGGTTAATTCTTGACAACTCCCCACATTAATTGCTAAATTCTCCACCTTCCACTAGGTCATTAATAGGAAAACACCATGAATTAAATATTTTGTACTCCAAAAAATTAATTAATTTCTTTGGGAGGATTTGAACCATTTTAAAAATGACTAGAACGTTAATTAAAATATGGGGATCTTTAATATAATATTATCATGACAAATATTTTGGGGCAGAACCACTGGATGATTAGAAAGAAAGGGGTTCGTCTCTCGATGAAGAACACCTCCGATGAAGAACATCTTTCTCCATCGACTAAGAACGCTCTATGATTCTTTGAATGCGTAGTAGCCAACAAATCTTCTTCTTTTGGTGCACACCGATATCAACATAATCAACACCGTTCAACCATGACACCCAACTACCGTGATGTTCATCTTCCACGTCTCGACGACGTGCACCGTCTTTTCAAGGTAGGGGAATTATGATCAATTTTAAATGATTAAAATTGTTATTGTTATTTATTAAGAAACATGGTTTGACTCCATCCAATTGACACCGCCTAACGTGGAGTGTGTGGCCCAAACACACACAGACTGATGAACCACCATAGACTCATTGTTTGAAAATGAGGCGTGTTGGATGAAGCGGCGACGAGAGAAGAGATGGCCGCGTGCTGGCTGTGTGCGAAGGAACCACAGCCTACAACTATGGGCCTTTCGGTAGAAGGAGAACAGGTCGGCTAAAGCCGGACGGGCTGAAGGTAGAACGCAGTGCCATGAGGGCACCGCGCTGAAGTACCACGACATGATCATGCAGGCCGCTTGCACGAGGAAGGTCGGCTAGCTTAAGCTAGCTGACTGTGAGGGCCGCACCACTTGCTACCACCAGTTTGGGAATGTTGGGTGTCGTGACCCCCCACTCAGACTGCTCATCCAGCCGGCCGAGCTACAGCTTGCCAGGACACGCTGGTTCGGTCCGATCTGCACCCCTCTGGGCCGGGCCACGCCCCTCAGGCTAGGCCATGCGATTCATCTGGGCAGTCCGACCGTCTGCCGGGTCGGACCCGCCAAAACATGGTTGACCCGACATGTCCGCCTATTGAGCTTAACGGGCCGGGCCCGTATTCACTTAAACATGAATAACATTTAGACTGAACGTCTGATCGATGAACCGTATATGGAACTGGGACCCTTACGATGAGGAGGTCCTTTTGAGATAATATAAGTGAGTATGGGATGAGTTTGGATAGTGGATCGGTTTGGAACTAGCGTAGTTCAAACCGGGCCCCTGGAATGGAAAAGCCAATATATATCAAACAAGATGTCCAATTGATGCATCGTCTGTCACGTTGGGTTCCTTTTGACGAGACGAATAAACAGGATACATCAACATTGGACTTTGTGACAGTTGATGTATCGACCCCTTTTCTTGAGCAGCGGACCCTCCCTGATTCTAATGTGTTGTGTGTGGGAACCCTTGAGCTGGTTGTGACTGCAATGACTACAGTACTCGAATCCTCCGTGGGTTCGGCAACGACGACTTCCGTACTCGAATCCAATGTTGGTTCAGCGACGACGACTACCGTACTAGAATCCTTTGTGGGTTTGGCGACAATGACTACTTAGAGGAATCCCCCGTGGGTCCGACGGTGATGACTACTATTCTTGTATCCTATGTGGGGCCTATAGTTTGACTACCGTTCTTGTATTCTATGTGGGTCTGGCAGTTTGACTAATGTTCTTGTATCCGACGTGGGTCCAGCAGTTTGACTACTTTTATTGTATCCTACATGGGTCAGGTCGTATGACCTCTATACTTGTATCCTAAGTGGGTCCGACAGAGTACCTGGTCTAATATCCTACATGGGTCCAATAGCTTAGCTGGTCTAGTATCCTATGTGGTTCCAACAGATTAGATGAATCAGTGACTACATCTGATCATCTCTATCACTTTATGAAAGATGTATACATGTGTGAGCTGAGTATTGAATTTCAATCATTATCATTGATGTGATTGATTTATTTCCACTATGGACAAGGTTGTACTTGTGCTCGAGAGTTGAAGATGGACTGGGATTAATGATTTATGTATATGTATGGGAATATACCTAAGTAGAGATGGTTAATAGTACGAGATTATATCTTTTATTTTTGGTTTATCATTCATAGATTCTGGGAGACCTTCGAGGGTCTCAGAGTCCTTACTATGTATTGTTATACTCACCCCTGCATGGGTTATTCCCACACTACGTTGTGTTGGATGCAGACGACGGACAACACTGATTGTGGTGGAGACTTGTGGAGCTGGACGATACCTAGAGGTGGTCCTCTTGGCATGACGTATATGGAGTGAACGGACAGACCTAAGGTGCTGAGGAGACCATCTGTACCCACCCTTCAGGTGGGATTACTGAGGGAAAACTCAGTGGTTGCAGCTTTACTTACTACTATTTTACTGTACTTTCATTTGGGTTTGTATAATGGCCCATTTACTTTTCATCACGTAATTTTGTACTCATTTTACTTAGTTATTTCTTTATTTACATACTCTGTTGTGTTTGTTTACTAAATAAATGAAATTCATTCCCTTTTATCTGGATTTATGCCATTGGTTCAAGTCGCCAACCGCTGGCCTATGGTAGGCAGGCTTGGGGTAGTCACATCATGGGCCGCACAGATGGGTCGTGACAATAGTAGTCACCATAAAATAAATATATATTACTATAACCATTAAAGGACAATACATGATTAAACCACAATGAAATATTTACGACTCATCATAATTATTTCTTACCTTATACGAGACATCTCTATTATTCAACCATAAATGATAATGATAATATTTAAGTCTAAAAATATTATTTGAAAAATTGAACCACAAATCTATAATTTCAAATTTAAAAACAACATGAACACGATTTGTTGACAACCACCATGATTGTTCCATAATTTCCACTGATACAAGAGTAACGTCAATGTAATCCATAGAAAAAATCCATAAATTCATTTTTTTTTCATTTTTATATGAATAAATATTGTGTTCCTTAAAATATTCAATAATAAGTTAGTTCAAAATGGGATTATCAATCAAAGACATTTCTATAATCATTAATGTTTCATTATTCATTTTCAATAATCATTTAATGCCAACGAAAACAACTCTCATGAAGGTGATTAAAAACTTATCATTTTTATATACTAAGTGATACTCAATTCATTAAATAATAACACATAGGGAGTGTCATATTTTGATTCCCTGAACACCATTCTTCATAATGGTCTAAGACCACTAACCCACATAGGGTCTCTACCACTCAAAAAACCAATGTCACCCTATGAAATAACATCAATTTAAATTGTGATAAAATATGTAAAATATCATTGATATCCTCAGAATCATTCACATGAATCTTCAGAGAGTATATTACATATTCAGAGCATTGTTTATGTATTATAAATCAATACATGTAGTTATAGTACAACAAATTTTCAGTAAAATATTTCAAAAATAAACTTTGAGTCAATCATATGGAACAATGACTCTCGCTGAAGTCAAATTAATTAAAACTAAAAAATCAAAAAAGGTAAATAATCCAAATCCATCAGTAATATAGTATCAACAAAAAAAATTCTCAACCTAATCCGTATTCTATCTCATACCTTGAACCAATAATTTCACTTATCTAGGACATTCATGGAATGGATTATTAATCACAATCATGAAGCTCACAACAATTATAATTTTATCATCACACAAACTATTACATATACTATGGTCAATGAATATAAACATTGGCATACCTTACTACTATAAAATAATTCAATCAAAATGAAATATAATAATTACCCAACAAACTATAGGTTCTATATCTACAATATGAAACATGAATACTGATCACTAGAATTTTTTCATCTCCATCATGATGTAAGTACCCATATAAATTTCATAAAACTACATTACTCACTATATAGAGGTCCAGACAACCATTATCCATATATATCACAAGCCAATTACCCATTTTAGGGGAATTTTTTATACCTATCTATATGTTCAAATAGAATATTGTCCTCAAATTCTAACAGATAATGAAGGCTATTCTACATATAGCATATTCGTAATTATATATAACAAGCCTAGTATAAACACAATCAAATATTCCCATCATCCCATGATTCCTATAAAATAATTTATATAGTTTATAGGTAATTTTACTAACTATAGTAGCCTAGATTTGTGGATTACATTGTTAAATTAGATCTAGATATTTTAAATCACATCACAATTATGTGAATTGATTAATTTTTTGTGGTAAAATTGATACATTCACGAGTTTAACATTACAATAAAAAAACAAATTTATTTTTATTAATCTAAATAAAATAAATTTTTCAATGATTCCCCTTTCATATCCTAGTATGGGATGAAAAATATGAGAGACATAAAACCTCATTTGGGGTTATTCATAGTGAAATATTTCATGACTCAATATGTCATAAACAATAATGAAAGGTAAATAATAATAAAAATTAATCAATAATATTTTTATGAAAAAAATCATGAATAATTTATGATAAACCACTTGTTGATAAATATTCACATGATATATATATTATAGGTATAATATAAATGTAGTATTCTGATAGACTTTATTAATAGAAAGAATAATAAAGGAAAGGATTAATTTTTATTTTCATGATATTAGACATTAATAAATAATAACATCATGTAAATTAATCATAAATTTATCATTGATGTGTAGGTATGTAAATTTTCATTATTTAAAAAGAATAATATCCTTGATATTGAATTCAACATGTTCCACTGAGATTATGTGAACTGTGATTATATTTTAAAATTGTATTATTTAAATGTGATCGTTGAACCATTCTAATAAAATTGGATGACATCAATAATATTAATTTGTAATTTAAAAAATAATCTTTAAAATTTAAACCTTCTCAATTAAATTGTATTAATAAATTATTAATAAATATGCATGAATCATTACTGATATATATTGCTCTATAATAAATTTGACCTCTTTTAAAAATGATTCAATGATATTTGGTGATAAAATATTAAATTTGAATTATGGATGATTTAGAAATTTAATTTTATAAAATACATTACTTATGAAGTCAAAAATTCATTATTACCTTACTGTCTTATTTTGTGATTTTTCTAAAAAGATTAATTTTGTTGTGAATTACGAAAGATTTTGATATTTATTAAAATGTAATTTCATTGGATAAATTATATAATTTAAAATAAACAAAATTAATATTATCTAATTTAACCAATATATTAGTTCAAATAAATTATAATTCATTTAAATGATTTTTGATAAATATTTTTCATATTGGAATTTAGTATATGATTTTTGTTCATAATATTGAATTATTATGAAATTTATTTATGTGAATAATATTCCTAAATTTTAATTAATTTAAAAAATCTTATTAAGAAATTACTTATATTAATTATATTAAATATATATATTATTTTATTTAAATTCATATAATTATTATTTCTTTTCCAACAGTTAATATAGTATCATATTTTCTATAATAGAATAATTTACCTGAAAACCACATTTTGAGTGGCTTTTGGGATTAAATTTTAAAATAAATTATCTATCATATATGTCATGAATTTAATGAAATTTTATAAAAAATTTAATTCTAAATATTTATTAACATATTATAATTCTATCTTAATTTTATGTCGCAATGTATAATGATAAATATAAAACCATAGTTACCATTATAAATAAATTAAAATGTATATATTTAATTTATATAGAGGTGGATAAGATATCATTTTTATAAAATGATTAATTTTAGTGGTATATGTTCGGATCAACATAAAATATCATGAAATCTAGTATCTATATATTTGGGAGTAACGTGGGATGAGAGATACTTCGCATTCTTGAAGAGTTTTGGGTATTTGTAAAAACACCACTCAACGTCATTTATTTAAGAGAAACACTATCATTTATTATTCTAATATCTCAAAAAACAATTATAGACAAAAACCATCGAAACCACATCCCATCATCTATATAAACATTCTATATTAGCTGGTCCTCCAATGATATATTACCCTAGTGGCCTTAAAATAATATCAAATGTAGTTCTATAATGTGAATGCAATGATAATCACTCAGCTCCTTATTTTGTTCCTTATTATTTATAAAATATAGTTATTTTCTAAAAAAATTATATAATATGAAAAATATTTCACATAATTCAATATTATATTATGAAAATGAAATAATATTTATATAAAACCACTTCCACCATGTACAAAACAAAACCATCATTGTCACCTATATAAGATTCTCACCTCCCAACCCATTGTAATTTGTCTTCCATCATCGACAGTCAAAACATTTCATCATAGTAGAAAAATATTTATTTCATATGTATAGAACATAGTAATTATTATTTAAATTTATCAAATCATCTACATTTTAACTGTAACATCCAATGGAAAATGATAACATCATTCATACGTATAGTGGAAAACAATAGTAACAGGTAATGAAATTTTTTATCTACCTCATCACCAAGATAGTTATGTAATTTTGCATAAATAGACTATGATATATATATAATATAATTGAATTTTTTAAAATTTATAATAATATTAACCTCATTCAGCGTATCCTTTGAAAAATAAAATCATTACGCCTAGGAATATATTTCCTGACATCTCCATTATTATAACAAATTTCATTTTTAATTACCATACATAATATTTTATTCCATAAATATTTTTGACGTATAAATTATTTATATTTCATTATAATTAATTTTCTTATTACCAATAAATGACCCCTTCACCATGGTATGCACATAAATTCATTATTTAAAATATGAATTGAGAATTCCCAAAACAACTAATGTAGGAATAATTGAATATGTAATTAAATATTTTCGAGAAACATATTTATTATGATATTTTATTATCATTGAATAATGTTATAAAATATTATTACGAACATTAATAATTTTTATATTTTTATTATATAATATATAGATGGAATATAATATAATGTTTGGACTCGTAGTACTAGGGTTATTTTATACCATATTTCTTTTGGACACCAGATCAGTAATGGACTATATTTATTCGAAATAGATTATACACATCCCCATTAAATATTATATCTCAAATTATTTATAAATAATGATATTTTATGTTACTATTGATAAATATCATTCTTGAGTGTTATAATTAAATTTTTACCAATGGGTTAATTGGTAATGTTTCATCATCGTTAAAATCAATATTTTCCATGCATAAATTAATGTTGTACGAAATTAGTTTTTCATTTTATTATATTTTTTTTTTCATATATTGTGGTTATAAAATTTTTATTTATGAATTAGTACAATTTTCCCTTTTTTATCACATAAAATTATTGATTATTTTTTTTAATAATAACATTCATCGGTTCCCTCATTGGTCAAAAATTATCATTATTACATATCCATTGTATATAAATATATTTTCATTAATTTTTTAAACAATATATAATGACACATTTCGTAATATATTACCCATGTTAATATTTTTACATAAATGATTAAAATGAAACTATTTATTGTTATCTTATAAATGGTATTTTTATCATTTATATATTATTGTGAATGATATATTAATTAAATTATATAAAAATTATGTAATGACCCACTATCATGATCACTAAATTAATTTAATCATACATTATATGTTAAGATGATTAATTTCAAGGAGTTTTTTGTTGAATATTTATTCTGAATTTTGTGTTTCTACAATGTGACTATCCTATAAGAAGTATTATTTTATACATTTATTTATTCACATATTTTTAATGGAATATATATTGATCCATTTCAAAAACATTTACTTGTATAAAATACATAAAAAATTTATATAGCCATAAAAATAAAACAAAATTGTAATTATTTCTGTTGATAGTGTAATTCATTTGTTATGATCCTTTATATAATGCATTCATTATTAAATAAAGTATTATTATATTATTATTCATGATTAATAAAACCATTAACATTATTTAATAAATTATGATATTTATTCCTTTTCATTGATTATCATTTATGGTACACATAAATAGGTAATTGAAATTAATCTGACGGCTGTGCCTAGAATTATATTTCCTATATTGAATAGAATAATAATATATAGAAATGATACATCATGTATTAGAATAGTTAGTGATCCTATAACAATATATTTCATTATCAACATTGTGTTGTTTTCTTGGAGGCTATCCTTTTCTTGTGATGATTTCATATTTTTTGTTCCATTTATATATCTTATGTTACCATGTTCATTACATTCTATAGTCATTATTTCATACCCCAAAATGATTACATATGTGTCGTATCCTTCATGATATGATTTCATACCATTGACTACAAATTATGTTTCCTAATCATATCAACTCACTTATTGGTATTTTATACTCACCACATTAATATTTATCTTATCGCCAAGATTTCATTTGCAGTATTATAATCTCAAAATATTTAACTAGCTCAATAGGGGGAATAAAATAAAAATGTTTTATTTTTTCTCACTTTTTGTATTTAGATCCTAATTATTCAAATAAAATACAACAAATGATATTTTAATTAGAATTAACTATATTTATTAAAAATATCATGGTGAAATATGTGATAAATAATATGGTTATATAGTTAGTATCAAATCATGATATTGTTATTTTTAGGGATAATAACTATTAAAAATTATTCAAAACCCTTGTGGAATGCTTATGAATAATGCTGAAAATAATAAAATTATCTATAATTTAGGAGATTTATTCATATGGTATGTTCCATAAAAAACCCCACTATTTATATTATATTAGTGCATGTGGTTTAAGAATAATAGTTCTAAATGGTAATATTATTGACAATGGAACACCAACATAGTATAAATTGTCACATAGTACATGAAATGTTCCTTGCTACACCCTGAGTTTTACACTAATTAGGGATATTATATTTTAATTAAAAAACACATTACAAACTATTTTTATGTCATGGAAGATATGATAGGTTATAGAACCTAATCAGAAGTGTTACAATCGATAACATAGATTGAAACCTAGTGATTCATAAGTTAGTAAATAATTTTCCATTATAATTTGTTATTAATAGTTTTATATGTGTCTAATTTCTTAAATTTATTAGTGTTGAACTTGTTTAATTTATTTATTATAGTTAATGAATATAAATATTGCAATGTATCTAAAAAACTAGTTTTATAGGAAATCCAATGATATTCCTAATGATATTACAATAATGATGGTAATCTATTTTAGACACATTATGTTCATAAACAAATGGGATATCCCAATATATCATTAACAACAAAAATATAGATGAATTTAAAAAAACAAAAAATAATGTAAATATATATTCAAATTAAAGTATAAGTGATATTGATAAAAATGAAAATAATATTCAATTTATTAATATAATAAATATGTCAAGAGGAACCATTGAAAAATCATTAATGGAACTAGAATATTATTAACATTTTTAAAATAAGGCATTAATGAAGCTAATTTCATTTAAAAATTAAGAAACTCATTAACAATACCAAATCGAATGATTTTCAAACTATGGCACCCATAAATATTCAATGTGAATGATATGGGGAAATATTACATTATCTGAGTAAATTTTCTAATACATATATTAATTTATAAAGTATTATGTTATGATAATAATTTATGTTTGATTATTTATATATTTTCGATAGATGTCATGAATCATGTCTACGAGTTTCTCCAATCAATAGTTTTTTCTATATATGAATAATAATATTCTAAGGAAGGTTATATATTTGTTTTTAATAGTGTAATTTTGAAATATGTGTAATCATAATAATGACCCATAAATATAAGTTAATGGTGTGATTATAATATCAAAAAAAGAACATGGTTAATTTAAAAATTACAATTAAAATAAGTTGGATTAATATTAATTATAATCATTTAAAATTATTTTATTTTTTGGAAATTAATGAGTTTGACTAAAATTTATATAGTTTAAAAAATATAATATGATGACTAATTATTTTTCTAAATATGATTCCATTGATAATGTTATAGTATAATGTGGAATTGTGATTATTATTATTTTTTGTTTAACCATGGTTTAGAAAATGGAAAACTACATACTAGTTAACTGCTCATCAATTATAAAATGGAAGTAGAGAATAAAACCCACACCCAAATGAAAAATATGTTGTAGTGCAAAACACTATACGACTCAATGATCTGGTTAGTATGAAATTCATTTATAAAAAGATTCTATAGATAAAATATATCTTCATTTTGTGAAAATAATTTATTTTTATTTATTTGGATGTTTTTAGAAACATTATTTGATTAATAATATTTTTTAGAAAACATTAATTAGGTTGAGGTATATTGATCCCTTAATTATAACATGTGATTTATAGTTATATATTACATTGGATGTAAATATTTATATATTTCGTGATTTACATAATTTGGGATGTATGGTTATTTAGTTATCGAATGATTTTAGTTTAGATTTGTGTTTGGATATTTATATGAATGTAATTTAATATTAGAAGTATAATACCCTATTAAAACCATTTCTAGTTTTGGTTAATTTTGAAAGGTATGTGGAGTATACAACTATCATTTTATAGAATCATGTGAACCGTTAGTAGTTATTTTTTTTGTATTTGCAGAAACAATTGTATTTAAATTACATCATATGGAGAAACATAAAATAATGTGGTGAAAATATTTTAAAGGGTGAAATTTTACATTTTATTTATATTATAAATCAAAGTATTAAGAGGATATATGTTAAAAGTACCTCTCGATATTATAAAAATGATTTTGAACAAAATTACATTCATTTTTGATAAATTATTGGTCTCTAACCTATTTGAAAAGGTTATAAGATTTTATCATAAGTGGGTCTCCATTACAAATCCCTGATTTAACATACCTCCAATGTATTCTTATGTGAACAAATCGTTATAAAATAATTATCGAAATTCCAATTCCAACCATTTTAGTTAAATATTAATTATCTCTTTCTATGTTGTAGTATTTTACAAAAAATAATGTTCAATTATAACTCTCTTGATTATTGAGCACATATAAAAATAGTGAGGAAACAATTTTTTATGGTGAATATTTTATAACCTAAATATTTTTATTGAAAACTATTATCATTTGTTTATTCAATTAAAAAAATTATTTTAATAAATCCTTCAGGTATTTGTAAAATTTTAATAATAAAATGTGACTATTATATCATAAACATTACATTTTTATAACACTGAAATTATAAACAAGTAACATTTTAAATAAAAGAACGTCTGAGATAGAACCCAATCTGTTAAAAGAAATAGGAATTATTGTGACTTTACAATATATTTAATATTTTTTATAAATTCATCATATTACACATCTTTTAATTCATGGAAAACATATTCTACATTTGTTACGCATACAAACGAATTTATTTGATAGTAGAAATTACACGTAAGATAGAGTTTTACAATATACTAAAAATATTATTATATAAAATGAAAAATATCTCCTAATGTAAACATTTCAGTTATGAATCAAATTAATTAAATTATGAAATAATATGGTTGATATCATTTGTTAATAATTAATTAGAAATGAATATAACAAATTAATCGAATATAAAGAGAATGATTTCATAAAAGACACAAATTAACCAGTTAATTTTTTTTATCATAACAAATTATATTAATTTATATTAGTTAAATATAATAAAGAAATTTGTATAACTTATAAATATATTTTCTAAAAAATATATATAGTATTTTCTTTGTATAAGATAATAAACGAATTTATGCATAAAATCCATATTTTCCTAAAGGTGAAATTGATCCATTTTAATGGATATATTATTTTAAAATATATATTTCAAAATAAAATATTATTTTGGAAAAAATAAAAATCATTTTCAAAATTTAAATTCCAAAATTATGTTATAGTGATTTTTAGGTATTCTTTCGAGAATAAATATATTTTAAAAAATACTGTAAAATAATTAATTTTAAATTAAAGAGAAAATTTAAATCTAAATAACTTATAATGAATATTAATATGTTTTATGGGATTTTATGACATTGGAGTGAAATTATACATCTATTATTCCAAATTATTTAATATTAATGAATTAAATTATAAAATAAATATAATAATACTGTAAAATATCGACCATTATTACATTAAAATCATCATTCTTGTCAGGTATGCATGATAATTTTTTTTAAATAAAATTTATTCAATTATAATAAATAAATTTATGAAATGATATTAAATATATTGAATTAGAATAATACATATATATTCTAGGAATATAGAAAAAAATTTACCAAAATTATTTTTGAATGTTGTTTAAATTATTTACAACTATTAAGAGAAAAACATGTTTACTAAGGGACAAATCATTAATCATATGTGGCCAAAAGTACTAGATTCATCTGTATCACAAATTATATAACTATTTATTAATTATATAATTTATAATACCAATTTTGGATTATTATGTAATCCACATGACATGGATATTACATGAATATAATTCCCTATTTTAGAAATTCACACATTTTCCGCTAACCGAATTTATTAAAGGACACCTCAACCCCCTTCTAAAGAACTCTAAAAAATGATTTTTTTGATAAATAAATACTTAAAGAACAAGAAAATTTACTCCAATAAACGTACATGTCAAATTTTATGATTAAAAAAAATCATAATATGGAATTATTTAAAACCTATGTAGGATACAATATTAAAAATTATTGTTTTTATATAATATTTATTATTAAATTTTAATATCCATCTACTTAAATAGTTTTTATATAATTATTCTCTAATAATATCAGTATTTGAAATTTAATGAGATGGATTTATAAAAATTTAATGAGATAAAAACATCACACACTTCATCAAATAGGTGACAAAAACCAATTCTGTGTTTATGGTGTACTACATCCTTGTGAATTGATGTCCTTCATTTTTCCATTACCACTAATAATATTTTGGGATAATGATTGGAAAAAATTTATGCATTATATATAAATGATAGCTATTATGTAATTATGAATCTACGAATAATTCATAATATATACCTCCATTCTTATGATATTTTGTGAATATGATAATGTCGCTCATGTGAACTATGGACTGCAACCTTGTGAGGCAATTTGATCTAATAACAAATTTAATGGAATGTATTAAGGATTATTGTAATAAAAATATTATATATATATAATATGAATTATGCTCTAATATATATATATATATATATTACTTTCATTTTATTCAATACGACAAGTAAATTAGAATAATGTACATGTGAATACAAAGTATAGAATCTCCATGAAGGATTCCTTTCATTTCATATCAAAAAATAATCCAAATTAATTTTAGAAAAAATTATATAATAAATATATATGAAACATAATAAATGGATAAATTTTTGGAGTTAATGAAATAATTTTCTAGGTAGTAGGAAAATAACAAAAAGTCAAAAAACCCAAAAAAACATAACAAAAAATTTAAACAATGAGTATATTAAAATATTATTAATGAATCAGTAATAATTTCTCGTAAATATTATATATATATTTCTAGAATAAGTATAAAACATGATTAGAACCATTATAAATAATATTAAACCATGTTCAACCCCAAGAAGGAATATATTATTGGGTTCCATTCCAATTTTATTTCATTAAGGCATATTATAGTGCTATAGAACTAGTTTCTTTTATAATGTGTATATATTTTCACTTTTACATTTAATATAAATAAAACATTATTATTCATTGTAATTGTATTTTCCAATGGAATTAATTTATCGATATGGATTTAATCTGATTTTCATAATGTAGTAAAAAAATTCATCACTCAGTTATTTTTGATTGACTAATATTACATATTCATTTTCATTAGTATTAAATGATTATGTGTATAATGATTTATGATTGTATGATTATATATTTCTACTTATTTGTTTTTATTTACAATAGAAATGTTTAATTTATTGATTGATTAATTATCATTTTAATATTATGATAATGTTAATGGTTTATTTAAATATCTCATTTTAATATATATTGTTTATTATTTAAGGTGAATTGAAGAACAATATATTATCAATTTTTTATTAGATGATTTATTTTATTATCATCTAAATAATAATTCAATTTTTCAACCAATACAACTAATTTTTACAATCTATTTTAGATAATTATTTTATTAAATGTTTTTCCGAAATTTTGAGTTCTTATCTCTCTCAGGTGAGAAATCTAATTTCATAAAAAACCATGTAATCTATTTTTTTAAGAAAAAATTATTAAATATTTTTAAAAATATTATTTATTATAAACTATTTTTGGGTTGCCTTTTTTATAAACATTAAAACATATTTTATTTTTTCATTACAATCATAGAAATTTTCATTCATTTTTCCATAAAAATTATCTGCTATTTATGACATTATGATGTAATATTTTATATTTTTTTAAATTTTTTTTTCAAGGTAAATTATTATCAATTTTATTTTTTAAATTAAATGGATATATTACTAAAAAATGTTATTAAATTTGATTCTTGTTTAATATTTATACTACTATATAAGCTATTATTATTACTCTATTGGGAACAAATTTTATTAATAGAGTCATTATTCTACCAGATGATGGATTGTTTATATTTTTATTGAGGATGGTATTTATATTCACTTTTATGAATCATTTTAAAAATCATTAATATACCTAAATGTTATTCAATTTATTTGGATCATTAAACATTAAATTTTCTTTAAATATCTACATTAGTTTTCATTCATATTACTATTTTTAAAGAATATTCAATTTTTACATACGGTGTTTATGGTAAATGATATACGATTAACTAGGGAAATTTTTATAAATATATATCTTTCAATAAATACAGAATTTTGAAAATGAATGTTATTGAAATTTTTTTTTGATTATTCAATATATATGGAATTCATTATACATGTATGAAATGAGTTGGATACCATATAATAAAATCACATCGATGAGTCAATAGGCCCATGTGAAGACTAATTTGGGAATCCTCACTTAATGGATTTTCATGTAATATATTTTATAACATATAGAGAGAGAATCATAATGTTAAATGTAACATGTGTCTGGGAAAGATGATCTTTGATATTTAATCGTTTATATCATTATAATTCATTTATTATTTTCAATGATATTTTCGTTAAGGAAGAAGTATATAAATGCTTTTCATTATTAGTTAATTGATTTCAATGCATGTATTTTAATTTATTTAACTTTATATATGGATTAGTCTTTAGTTTATCATTATTGTTAGGTAACATAAATGGCATGTGATTTAATTTGTATTGATTTCCATATTGTTTATACAAAAACATCATAATTTACTGACTACATGGAATGTGTTCTCATTTATTTTCGTTTATATATTTTTTTATTAGTATACACTCATTATTTATTCTTTTTTAACATATTCTGAGAATTTTATATCACACTTATTCTTTTTTCCAATTCCTATAAATTATATGATGTTTAATATGAAATATATTCAATGATATTCTAAAAAGAATTAAGGATACATTTTAATGAAATTTTGTTTTAATTTTCATATTGAAATTTATTATGTGAATCATGTATTTTTATAGTATACAATTAAACTAATATGATTGATCCTTTTGGTGGTGTCACCTTATAAGTTATTCATATATAATTGATATATCTACTAGTTTATGTATTCTGGGATCATGGTTACTAAATACAATATCATTATGTGTATAATATAATAATTAGTAATTATATTTAATAATATACTTATTATATATGAAACCCCTATGATAATATTTGATGGTTTGTATAAAAGGTCATCCTAATGTTTTGGTAATGTAGTTATTATGTGGTTTTTCCTAGGAAATATTCCCTCTCCAGTCACTAAAATTGGAAATGGTCCTGGAAACAATTTTCTAGTTGAAATAAATATGAAAATGGTAAGGCATCATTTAATTCAATGTTAGATGATACAAGACAATGATCTTTATGACACACCTAGATTAAAACTACTAGATTATATAAATATGACAAAAAAATTTCATTAAAACCCATTATGAAGGATATCAATATGAACTAAAAATAAATAAACTAGGTTAAACCCATAAAACATAGGAGGACAAATGTTAAAATAATATTAATTAAGTATTTATGTATTATGATTCATTAGATAATTTGGTAAAGTGTTTTATGAATATTATATTAGATACAAGAATCATGAAACTGCTATGGATTGAGTTAAATTCTATCAGGGTAAGAATATTCTTTAACAAAATTCTTACGACGACCATAAATACTTAGTTAGTTATGATTGATCTTAAGATAAATGACATAATGACCTATTTTATGGTTTTTCCCCTGGACAATGTACCACTATTAAAGGAATTTTTTGGGAAATTTATTGCCAGTATATATATTATTATTGAAAACAAATTTAATTAATAATTGATTTACATTATTTAGATATAATATATTATTTATTTAAAGAATTTATAGTTAATATGATCATTAATTAGATTGTAATAATATAAAAATAATAATATTATATATTTTGAAAAATATTTTGTGTTGAAGAACATAGTAATAATGATATTTAATTATTAATTTCATTTCAAAGATGTCCAATATATATGTTTTTTGAATTATATAAATATAATTTATTAAAAGGGAAAACAGTATTATATGTTACTACCACATGTATAAGACAATTACCTTGGGTCTGAACCCTCAACCGAAGGAAGATATGTGATAAATGACAACCACTAATCTACCTTATATCCTTATAAATATGTCACTTCATTTAAGAAAACAATTTGGAGATTAAATATTAATGGAAAACCAATTTTCACAACCGTCCTAGTTTCCCTTGTAACCTGACATTAAATCTAGAACTAACATTACCCCATGGGTGTTCACATTCCTCATAGGTTGGTTACTATAACATGACATCAAGAATGAAAATGGTGTAAGATATTCTTTTATAAAAACAAAAAAGTAACAAATACCAGTCTGTATTCATATAAGAATACAACATATGGAGAATTATACAAAATGTAAAACATGTATATACACCAAAAAATCACATCACATATACCATAATGTTTCGATAAATAGCCCAATTACCAATGCACATAACACACCATGATTTGAAGATCAATATCAACTCCCACATCTATGTAGAAGATTTTCCATTCAAATAATACATGCATGTTAGTACAATCACACATTTAAAGAAAATCATTTTTAAACCAAAATTTATAGTATAAATATAATAATTGAGTTAATTATAATGTTTATAAAATAATTTATATAAATAAACCAGAATGAATAAATAAGTTTTATAAATAATGTAATGTATATCAAAATTATCACTAAATGAGAAACATGATCATATTCCATGTGGTAGGATAGTTACATGAAAAGGGACCCTCACACAACAATATATTGAGAATTCTAATGTTCACCCACCTAACTCATAAACAAGTTATATATGTTTCATTGAAATCCCACAAGGGATAAGATATATGAGAGATTATTTTATATTTATAGTGAAAAGAAAACTAATTCTTGGGTATTTCCATTGATTTTTGGTTTTATGATGAAACTCACTAACATTTTATGATTTCATGTTCTCAAACAACAATCATTAGTTGGGAAAAAATTCACATAGGCCTAAATAAATTTACCCCATTCTCCATTTTAATATTCCAATTTATAGTTAAAAACCATAACATTGGATTTTAATCAATTTATTCCATTTTAAAGTTAAAAAATAATTATTTTTTCTTATGAAAAACATTTATTCCAATTTTACCAATATTATTTTAACAATTGAATGTGACATATTCAATTCCAAAATTTTCATAAAATTCAAATAGGACCCCAATTCACTCGAATTGGGTGTTTCTCCCAAAATACATATAATTTAAATTTAAATACCAATTAACATAGAATAAGGTTATAATTATAAAATTAAACACAATTTTATGATTCCATCAATTCAAGGGTTATAAATTTCGCCATTATAAACAATACAACGAACCATTTTCATTGAAAACAAAACACCTGATATAGAACCAACCAACTAGAATTGCAGAATAGAATATCAAGGTAATCTAAAAATAAAGGGGAATCAATAAAAATTTAATATATCGATAAAACAAAATATAATCTATTATGATATAAGGAGATGTATAAAATTATATTGAGAGATATAGTGACCACATAATTATAGATAAAAAAGTGTAAATGTAATAATGTATAATCCATGAATGAAAATATAAAGAAGTTTTGGAGTTCTCTAAAATAACATTGATATGTATCTTGGTGGAGATAAAGGAAACATAGTGAATGTGGAGTGATATTTTTATCTGATACCCAAATCTAAAATTTATAGTTTAGACCATACATGATGTGTAACCATATATCATATCATATACTTTTAAATTCTATCTTACTCCAAAAACCCCATATTCTTTTTAATAAAATTAAATTTTTAATTATTATATGATTTGTAAATGGTCAATGATGTGTATATTTTCAAAATGTGTACCTATTTCATTCCAATTTGTGAGAAAAAAATTACATTTCATGAAACCATATTATATGGTATATAAATCAAAAACTGACAACCAAACACAAAGATTTTAAAAAAATTTCCAATAATCCTTGACTGCCCTAGGAATGGTATCCTCCCAATTCCTTCTCATCCCATACCTAAAGATGAAAATAGAAAAAAAAAATTAACTATCCTAACAGATTTTTAATATCATGTCATAACCTCTACAACATAGAAAAATTATTTACTATGAAATAAGGTCACGAAGAATAAATGTTGAAATGGTGCAACCAATTATCCCTCAACAGTGCCTCACACTCCCATGCCTTAGGAAAATCATAAACATTCTTCCATTGATAATTGACCAAATTTATTTCCACCCCATTAGGTAATATGATATCAGAATCAAGATTCTTGTATAGATTCTATGTCAAGGATTAATCAGTCTCTACATCGTGATCACTTATGCATATAACATTTTATAGATTACAGTGGTATTAATCATTGATATGATATTTAGAAAACATCATGTATCGATTTCAACTATTCAAGTTCTGATAAACGGAAATCCAATTTCTCACATATTTATCATCCTCAAAACGGGCCTCAAACTGAGGTGATAAATTCTATTTCATCCCATTACGTCGATGAACAAAATGAGGTGAATCATTCCAATAAACCTAATCAGTAACTATCAATTACAATACTATAGGTTTTTGGTCATCATAAAATTTATACTATATATACGAAACCCACATCCATTGATTAATCTAATGAACCTTCTATATAATATACTGAAACTCAATTGAACAACCTAAGGATCATTTAATGATATTTGAGGGATACAATGGAGACATAAATTGATTTATAAAAAATAAAACAAAATAAACCATCCAGATCAATAATTGTTATATATTGTTATATGAAATCACATGCATCCCAAAATAGGGATCCAAGGTCCAACCAAAGTCTTGATCATTTGATCAAAGCATATCATTATAAACATTTATAGTTCAATCTTTATAACCATCCATTCATGGGTGATATTTTTTACTCAATTGATCCAACAATCTAGTCCTTTTGAATGACTGTCCAAAAACCAATAGTAACCCATAGATATATCTAACAGAGATTATAGTAGATGTTTGTCCTTGAAAAAAAATTATATGTCACTTTTAGATTTCAAAAATCCTCAACAATAGATGAATCCCAAATGGTTATAATGATGGATTATTAAGTCAGACTCTTGACTATATGAAATATCTTATTCTACATTCTCTAGGCATATATATTCCAACACACATATTTTATTGATATATCATCTCAAAACCTTGTTGATACTAGAAGTGTCTTATGAAAATTAAATGGTATATAGTTCATGATTATTCCATATTGGATAGTATACTAATATGAAAAAATATCATTAATACCCTACCTGATACCTGAACATCATAATTGTCTCGTAAAGTAATAGAACATCTACATTTATTCTTTTTTCTACCCACAAATAATTATAGAATCCCCAATGAAAAATTTTATCACCACTAATGAAACAAAAATGATCCTAAAAACATATAATTTTCCCCATAGACAATTACCACTCAACAATAGTCTTCAAGCCATAATGATACTATATAATGTTACCAAACTCTTAAGCAATATTCTATACATGATAAATAAACTCGAGAAGTGTGGATTTCAACAAAACTCTTGACAAAATAACATCACACCTTGATCCAAAAAATGTAATGGAAACAAAATCCTAAATTCCCACATCACATATGCATGCATGTGGACAAAGTTCTGATAAATGTTCTTGTGTTAACTATGCTTCCACAATCCATACACAATAATTGAATCTCCCTACATCAGAACACAACCCCAACATAAACTATATGTTATAAAAAATAAAAAATATCTATGTAAAATATCGTGAAGTATGAACATCAATGTAGTAGTCCAAATAAATATCATCATAACCAAAGAACTCTGAGATTTATCATCCCATGATAATGTTACACCCTTGTTGGTTTTAGAATTATTAGAAAACAAAACATAATAAATAATTTCAATATAAATAATAATATCCATACATGGAAATGTAGATATAATTATATAAAACAATACATAGTTAATCCAATGTCAAAATAGATATATAATTATTAGTATAAATGGATATATTTTTTTTCTAACCCGATATGTTGCAAGAAAATAAAATCCTTAATCCATAATTTATATTTCAATATATTGGCATAATTAGCCCATTTATTAATAAATATATTAAATATCATAGACTATGCACGTGATCCTCCTTAGGCATGGAGTAAACAAGGATGTTATTCAAAAATTATATCATGAACATATAAAGATAATCATTAAAATTCCACATCCTCAAAACCATATATGCATAAAAATAATTCGATAGACATAGTGTCCTGGAATGATACATTAAATAGGCATAAATTCTCAATAATGTAGTTTTTAGAATGTAAGATTATTTTATTACAAACTATTGTTAACTGGATCGATGTTCAATATCCAAAAAGCGCGTCTCCCGTTTCATCTGGTTAAAAAGCTCACAAAACCATTGTAATATATACCATTTCATTTTTTAACTAGTTTGTATTTTTAGTAATTAAAAAAAATTAAATGCGACCCATCATATATCCAATAAAAAATAATACTTACCAACCACAATGACAATTGAGGGTGTATGAATCCATTCAATATATGATCATAAATATCACTATTCAAATCGTTCATATCATTGGGTTCCATGTAGAACAATATTATATATATCGGCTGAGTACCATGCACAAAATCAATATAATTATCTACCTCTCATACTAGTGGGATAACAGATAATTCCAGTGAAAAACATAATGAATCATGAATAAATCTCTTACTGTAGCACCACTCAAGGAATACAGATCCAGATAACAATCGAACATAGATATTACATTTCCAAACCAAAGATAAGAAGGTATGTCTCTGTTAAACCTCATGTCTAATTCTCCTTAAATGGTACTTAATTCTCTAACAGGCATAATAATTTTGTCTTGTCAAAGATAACAATAAATTAATGATTTTTTTAAATTATCAATTCTTCACTAAATATGATGTCTAGATGTGTCATGTTGAGAATAGGAAAATCCCATGTAACATCAATATTTGATAATGATAAAACATAAGTAGTAAAACACATACCTTGCTCTGTATTTTTAATGAGGGTTATAGTAATATCCCTCAAACAAGAAAAATGATCCAAATGAAGAATTAGAATATTCAAAATTCGAGTTTATATAAATAAAGAAGACGAAAAAATTTCAAATAATGTTGTCAATAATGATGGTCTTATTGTGGTGGTACCTTTTCTTGTCAGTGGACTTATATTTGACTCCTCTTGGGATGCTTCCACGGTGTGAAGAAGAATCATTCGTGATTTTTGGGGTAGAAAATATTTTATATCAAATAATTTTACTCAACCATAGTAATTTTATGCACTAGTGTTCATTTTTTTTTACCTGGAGTAGTATAAATGTCATAGAACATCTACAAGTGACCTAAGAAACCAGTGAAACAACATATATTGGTTTCCTAAATGTATAAATTTTTCAGGTGAAAATTATTTCATACCTATAATAAAACTAAAAGGCCATTAAATAGAACTATTTTATATTTGGAAGAATGTTGATATCAATAAAAACTCGGAGAATTATAAAAGATTCTCTTCCTATTAGTGGAACTCACAAAGCAGCCATTGAGAGAAAATGAAACCCACATTTACCTGAAATGTCATCATAGTAATGTTAAACCATCAACACCGAATCCATCACATCAATATATTTAGAGAGAATCATTAAGAAAACACAAGGTCAAATATCAATTGAAATTATCATGATAAAATGATATGTCATTATCTTCTCATTCAATACAATATTAGGTGAACTGTATATAATAAATGAAAAGTGATTTCATAATCTGTCATGTAAATATCAGACTTCATGAGTTTTAAAAAAATATATCCATATCAAATTACATATTCTAAAAATAGGAATGGTAGGATAAATGTATAGCTTGTAAATAAGCTTACCAGTACACCAATAGCTAAAATTGGGAGTCATATTTCCTCAATCAAGACTCCCAGTATAACAGTGGCTAAAAACTAACAGTGAGAGTATAATGGTGGCATAGTGGGAAGATTATTCTATTATAATCATAGTATTTTTGTGCTATAATAGGATAAAAAATCAATGACAGAAGCGGTAATGAAATGAAGGAAAAATCAGTTGATGAATAATATAATAATTGAATATTTGTGTCCAAAACCAATTTTTAAAATTACATTAATGTCCATATTATGATGATACATGATACAAAAAGTGGAAAAAAATAATTCTCTACAATACAATACAATAAAAAAAAAGACATAAAATCACCATGGTAGATCACCTTGACCATCCTGAGCCCCACCTCAGTGCATTACTACTGACACCTAGGTATAAGAAATATTTAAAACAACCTAGATTGGTAAAATATATGTTCCTATAGGGTACCATGTTTATCCTAGTAGGGAATGACATATAAATACCAATAGGCTGGAACCCATGATGTCTATCCCATTCTTGACGCTGTAATATAAATTTAATATTTTGAAGGTATATAATACAATTAAAAATGAATTAAATAAACATCACATGTCTAGGTTCCAATGGGAATCAAGATGGATATACCCACCTTGGACCTTGGATAGGTTTTTAACATGTTACTAGTTCATTGATTTATTATTACCAATTTATCAATAAGTCAATTTTTTAAAATAATGAAGGATCAAGGATGTAACAAGGTAATTCGTGAAGATATTTAATAATGAAGTTCCATTGTCATATATAAGGAAAGTAGACCTCATGGGTCTAAAAATTATAAAAAACTATATTATATCTTATGTTAAGAGGGAAATTTAAAAATAAAAGTCTAGGTCATTCAACAATAAGATGTCAACCATGTCCAAGGAGTTCATTCAATGTAAAACATGACAATGTAATGATTGGGTCTAATGAGGTTTTACTCTGTCCCTTATTTTTCAATGTTGAATCCATGTATACTTTCTCAAGAATCATATTTTACTACATGATGGATTCTAAAATGTCAATAGATACATCAAATGTTAGACAATGATTAGGTTATAGGTGGGTATCAACCTAATAAAGATGTATCCTTGAATTTAGAATGGGGCAGTCAAGTCCTCATGAAATTCCCATATGAATCCACAAAGTACTTGTGTCAGGACATTCCTATTATGATAATGATGGAATATAAAGTTAATAACGTTTGTTAAATTAAATTTCATTATTGTGAAAATGATAATTAATAATGATACAATTTTATCCAGTCATAATTTATCAGTATGTAATTTTAGTTCAAGACTTTTCTCTCTTTAGTGTGAAAATGGAAAGTATCCTATAATCATAAATTGAAATCATTCATGGAATTTCCCATAATCATGGTACATTGTTATAGAATAAATTATCATGGTAAGGGGTTCTATAGAAATTAATCCTATTATGCAATTTCATTATAATTTTCCAGGTTATATATTTAGAACACATTCCAAATTACATTTAAAATTTAATTATCAAGTTGAAGAATAAACCATAGGTGGGTCATGTGGTGAGAATTCATGGAATATTAAATTATATAATTCAATTTATATGTAATACCATTTAAAATAGAAACATCACCATTAGGGAGGTCAATCCTTGGAGCACCCAATCAGTTGCTCAAACATGTCAAAGCAATTAAACAAAATGTGTAGAAAAACATAATTAATGTGTCAATCCAAACAATGACTCAGAAAATAACATAAAATAATCCATGATTATTTAACCATTAATAATGGAAAACTATGATTTTATAATTACATTAGGAGGAATTTCCAAAACATGATAATTTTCATATGTAACATCATTGCATTAATAATTTTCAATACAACAACTACGAAATAATTATAGTGTAATCACTAATCTATGGGTTGAAAAATGTGTAAATGTTTTCTAGGGATTTTATTATAAATTCATTATATGTATAAACATAAAAATAATTTATTAAATTTATTATTTTAATCATGATACAAAATTAATTCCCATTTAAGAGGAATTTAATCATAAAACACCACTGAAAAAATTAAAATCTAACAAATGTGAAGTATGCTATTATATAATGTTTTTATAATACCTGAGGAAATGGAAGGGACTGTACCTCTGGTTAGAACTAATTTAATAATCATCAATTCATTAATTTGTTGATGACCCCTTGATTAACTTTGTAATCACACTCAAATAATGTTTTATAAATACAGAACCTTATCCCATTGAATGTATTCCACATGCCATGTGGGAATATTACCATGGATTATACTATATATTTATATATATATAATCTTTTATGGGGATTGTAGACCCTCATTATTAATCAAATCATGATATAACATTAATTGGAACGTAAAATTATTTCGGCATGGACCAACATACATTAAGCTAATTAAAAAGGGGTCATAAAGGAAAACACCTAAATTTTAATTGAAAATCAATAAATAAAAATGAAAACCCATACCATAAAACTTTAGAGTTACACCAAAATTACAATAACCAACTAACCTTCAATGATGGAATTTTGAAAAAGAACAAGAATGTCTTGATGGATGGTCCTCACCATCCATCAATAGAATAAGCACTGAAAATCGTGTAAACAGTAAACTCTATATTCATATGAGGGATAAAGGGGAATGGTTATAACAAAAGTTAGTTATAAATAGGGAGGGAAAGACTCACATGAGGAATTCATAGATGAAATGTAGAGAAATTTTTGATGAATAATGTTCTATGAGGAGGCCATAATTGGGGTCAAAAATGAGTCGTGTGGGAACACCCCCCCCCCCCACTATGGGATGCGTATCATATATGGGAGGTAGGGAGATTGAGGGATATATTTTTTAAATTATATATAATTAAATTAAAATAAATTTTATTTTTTTAGGTCAAACGCATGGTTTTACCCGTATAGGTTTCCAAACCATGCACAAACCATGTATTGAACATTGAGAGTCTACTACCTTGAATGCACACCATGTATGATAGGTGCATGATTTGGAATATCATGCACAAACCATGAAACACTTTATGGCCACCAAAAATAAGTCATACAATTTCCTGCTATGGGTCGTACAGTTTCAGAATTTTTTTCATTTACTAAAAACACATTTAAAATTTTATGTTTTGGGTGCATTTATCTTAAAACACATTGAGACACCCGAGAAACATAATGATGATTTACCCAAGACCTAAAATAGCACATTAAATAATTCCAACTGAAGGAAGTAATTTTTTAAGATTGGTTAGAAGTTTGTATTATCCTGTGATAGAAAAAAATCAAAATCACTTGGATTTTAATTCGGTTCATAACCGTGGAACACTATAATCTCCACACAATAAAACAACACATTGCTTAGAATCCTTTAGGAAAAATAAAAACATTACCAAACCTAGATTGTTCATCATTGTTTTTTAAAATGGATTCATTGTGTTTTTAATTCCCAAATCACATTTAAGAACATCATAATAATTCATCACATAAGCCATTATAAACAAATGAAATTACATCTTTTTCAACTAGATCATTGAAACCGATCATACATGATCTCATTATGATAGAAACAGTATCATGTCATCATCTCAATAAACAATATATTAATTTAACTCCCCTCAATAGGTCTTATCGAATGTAAATGTGATAATTCCAATAATTGATAAATACATAATTTCAATTTCCATTAAAAGAAAACCTGAATGCGCCCTAACATTATTCGAGGAATCATTTCATTACAATTAATGTTCAAGCACTGTCGACCAAACAAAAACAGATCACAAAAGAATTCTTATAAGAAACTACCCATAATAAAACAACAATATCTATTTCATTGTAGATTGTATTTTATAACAGTTTAATGACCAATAGTATTCATTAAATTAGAAGAAGAGATAATACGTTGAGGAACATGGAAAACATACCACTATGAATTTTGACTTAAGATGCGACCCCAATTTAATATAAATGACTCGAGTCCTCGAAAATGACTATTTTGTTCTAACTTTCTAACATTTGAATCACTATAGGCATATTTATCCTCAATAAAATAAAGTTTCCATTGTGTAACACTAATAATGATCTCCTGACATGCTAAACAACATGATGCTTTAGAATGGAAAAAGGCTGCTACTCTCATAGTGTACCTAGGATGATGTCCGGATGCAGGACATTCTTGTCGCTTAGTAGCGTACACTATGAGAAGATTATGTATTACCCCAAATGTTCGAGACACTTCCAAAATATCAAAGATGATGTTCTTGATACATATTCCACCCAGCCAATCACAACCAATAACCAACAAAGTCGTTTTTCCGATAATGAACTAACATGATTTCAGACTTGAAAGCATCAAAGGACATTCATGAGAGTTAAAACATTGATAAATAGTCATCCTTAATGTGTTACATCTACTTGTAAGGGAACACATGTAAAAAAATACATTATAAACAACACCTTAGGATTGTCCAAGTCTTCAATGTAAAAGATGAATATTAGTAGCTCAGTAGCACGCTCTTATAAAAAACTCTTTTATTGTATGAGTGTCTCTCTTCTGAGGCATGATCATGTATGTCCAATCAGACTAAGAAATACAAACCAGTTTTTCTAGAATGTTAAAAAACACATGTCATTAGAAACTATATTCTAATCATTGGGATGATCAAAATTCCTTATTTCTCAGGTCAGTATACATGGAGATGACCCATTACCATACTCAATGATTTAAGAGATTTATTTCAGTGTCACATTTCCTCATATGACCATTAAACGAGATGATTCCATGACTCTTCTTCAATTTCTAAGAATATGAAATTGTCAAATGGAATATTAATCTATTGTCCATGTATCATGAATGTGTTACCATAAAAAATGATTTTCACTAACTACACACCCATAAAATGAAAAAATAAACCGTGTCAACCCATCCAAACAAGGTCTTCATTTGGAAATTGAAATTACTACAATGAAAAATGGAACCCAAAATGGAACTAATCATCTTAAATCTCATGAAACTGGAATGGAATAATAATTAGAAGTTATTTACCTATTACATGATATCCCTTTACAAAGTACAAAAGATGATCTTAGCACAAGGTCACATTCAACAAAATTCACCATGATAGAAATCCAACCATCTATGGAATTTCTAAAAGTAAAACATTGCCTATGGAATTCAATCACACTTTTATTCCATGTAATATCCTAGGGAATTTCACAAACTATCCATACATGAGGGTTTTTGAATAAGGGGCACTGATATAGGTTCCAATAAAATTCCATATTAATTATTCTTATTAGATCTTTAACCATTAATTTTTAATTAACATCCTACAATAAATATGTAATTTATCATTTAAATAACTTTTTATTGAGAAGGTGACCAAAAAACATCCCACTGAGCTGAAAATGGTTCTCTATAATGAAACCAAATTGTATTATCTCATATTATCAATGTTCAAATACCCAAATGGGTCATCTCAAAATAAATATTCCCCAACTTAAGTACTTGGGTCGAGCTGTTCCTTATGAATTAAACCTATTCAATTAAAAATATAACATGATAAAATACATAAATCTATAGTTACAATGGTGTCCACATACAATTCTATTATGATCCCACGAACTATAAAACATGAAATTTGGATCCCTTATAATCGAACCATTTTATAATTTCATTTAAATTTTAACTACCTTTTACAGTTGTTCGAATCCTGGGATTACATTTTCCTCGATCTATGGTTCCCATACACATTAAAACATAAAACTAGCTCCAATCATAATCTCAACCACTTAATTACTCCAATGAAAACCATTATATTTCAATGCAAGGAAGAATGTTACAACAATAATATAACACCGACCATCATAAAAAAATCACATAAACATGGAACATTAATCCCAGAAGCCTACTATAAGCATTAGAATACAATTGAGGACTTATATCAAATTACCTCAAAATGGTTTAATCTATGAATGGAATAATAATCAAGGAAACAAATCCAATAATCTGGAAAACTATAAAGTAACTACATGGAATCAAACTATGAATGGCATGTGAATTATCTCATTTCAAATTATGATGAATGAAATTTAATGAAGTTAAAAAAACAAGACAATGGTAAAAACAACATAAAATTCATCAAATACATATGTAAAATAAAATAGACCAATCACTCAATCAGAAACCATATCAAATGTAATAGGAATCACCAAGAACTATAAACCTAAACTTTATTAAATAATTATTTTCCGTATGTTTGGTTATTAGTCACAAGAATGGCTATAATCCATGGACAAACACATTCATAGATTCATGACTACCCACACAAAATAGTATCTTCAAGGAAGAAGTAACCCTTTGATACCACATTATTACTTTCCGATTGTAATGAACCGGACTTCACCGGTTCATTCCTATGGGAAAATATGGTGTTTGAGGTGATTCAAGAGGTTAAGGGGACTTATCCCCAAAACGTTTCCATCATTCCTGTTCGGTGAACTATTACAACGGTAGATAGTTATGAACAATGCAATGGTAACATTTTGTGAACCGTGAATCGGTGACCCTTGGTGCAAAGTGTCTTTGGTTATGTTCAATGAATAGTTCAATCAGCGAATAGTTCTAATGATAACCTCTCTTTCCTTTTCCAAATTTCCAATTCTATGAAAAGTTCCATCAGTGAATAGTTCTATTGGTAACCTCTAATAGTAACATATCTTTTCATTTCCTAATATCCAATTCTGTGAACTGTTCCATTGGTGAAATGTACTATCGGTAACCTTTTACGGTAACCTCTCTTTCCATTGACACATTTTCCATTTCATTGAATAGTTCCATCGTTGAACAGTTCTATCAGTGTGGTCTAATAGTAACCTTTAATGTTAACCTGTATCGGTAACCTCTATTGGTAACCTCTAACGGTAACCTCTGTTTCCTTTTCCAAATTTTGAGTACTCTAAATAGTGTTTCATAACGGTGTTCTTTTCTTTCCTTTTCCAAATTTTGAGTTCAGTGAATAGTTTTTCTATAATGGCGATCTTCTATCGATTACCTTTTCATTACATTTCCTAATTTTGAGTTATGTGAAAATTTTTACATGAATGGTGACCTTTTAACAGTGACCTTATCTTTCCATTTCCTAATTCTAAATTTGGGATTTGTTTATCACGAACAGTGATATTCTAATGGTGAGGTTCATGAAAAGTTTCTAATTGTGAGGTTCATAAACAATGTCTAATAGTCATGGTCATGAATAGTATCTAATGGTGAGGTTCAGGAATACTGTATAATGGTGAGGTTCATGAATAGTTTCTAACAATTAATTTCATTAAAATAGTTATTCCTTTGGCAAATTTAGAGTTTGTGAACAATGTTTCCAACTTCCTACCAATTCTCCCGTCTAGCACTTTCTATTGATGTAAAATGCATTTAATGCTCTATTTTAAGGACTATAAGGCCGATTCAATGGCCATAACTCCTATATTATTTAGTCCTAAGGCCCGGTAAGTTTTTTCTTCCTCAAAAATGGTGGTTTAATGCGATCTTCTTTTAACAAGAAATTAAGCGTATCTTAACCCATCAATCGGTTAAATCATCAAAATGGATGATATATCATCCTCCATAATCCTTCCTCTTTCTACTCAGATATGAGATTCTAAAACCATTCATTCTATTTCACGGGTTTTTCATAATCATACATTCCACCTTGGATTTGTTCTGCTCGGTTTTAATGCAATCAATCTATATCAATCAGTCTTCTATATAAGGTATTTTTTATCATCATTCTTTTGGGGTTCATATTCACCTTTTTATACTTTCCATATTCTAGCATGTATTTTCCATGCTTCTATTCATGTTTTCTAGGGTTTCGATTGGTGTGGTCATACCTTGGCATCCTCGGTTGGATGCGGTTGGCGTAAGAGGAGAATCTTGACCTGTTGTGTGGATAAAGAATGTAAAGAACTGTTTGAGGTAGGGGACTAATTTCTTCTATTTTTTTACATGCAACTGTATGGTTAGAATTTTTTATCCTGTTGTACCTCAATGGATTTGACATAATAAATATTTTTAGTAGAAAAATAAATTGATATAAGTTGTATCTTATTTCCACTTGTTATCTTGATAATGTGATATCCATGCTGACTTTTTTTAGCTATTCATTGATTATGAAAATTGGTAAAGAATATAAAATGGAATTAATTGATAACTGTTGTCTATGGATAAAGAGGCATGTAAATGAATCTAGTTCTTCTTGTTATAATAAGATGTTAATCTAATTGGTGTAGTAAACATGTTTAAATATTTTTGATAGCCTACTGATTAGGTTTTCCAAATTTTCGAACTTGTGACTAATAAATCTGTTAATTCAAGATGGATTAAAGAACTGATTGATTGATAATTCCTTGAAGGGTTTTGAGTCACCCTCTTGATTGTTAATGGGTCAAGATCCCAATTGATTTGTTGTTTGATTTCCTGCTGCTTGTGTTTTTATATGATCTGGGATGGATGTTGTGATATGTGGGGGCATGGAGACTTTTAGTTGTGGGAGATGATGATGCCTAGAGTGGAAAATGCATCAGTGTATTCACGTGGGTTTCGGGGAGGACACCAGGGGCGATGAAATGAGATAGATGATATTGTTGTATGCTTGCTTATTCTTATTGGATGATTATCTACGTTACTATTCCCCACTGTTCAAGACAGCTGGTCTTGCTTACCCCTCTTCCGAAATAGGTGAAGACGCGCAGGGTAAGCCACATGATTTCCGTGTCTAGATTCTTAAGGGAGGTTTGGTCTACGCTGTGGTTATAGGCGGAAAAGACTCGATGGGTAGTATATCTACTCACCATGTTGAGACCACTAGTTTTTAGAAGAATAGAATGTTTCTCTAGAATTAGTGGGAATGTGGGAAATTAATTCAATAATGAATAATTTAATAAATGGTGTTAAACCAATGTGGTTGGAGTTTTCTGGAACATAATGACGTGGTTGTAATTTTTAATGGGAAATCGGACTTTTGGTGTGTTGTTTATGAATTTAATGTGGAATTTTTTATCTATAATTAATTTTTTTTGAGTTTGTTAATGTAAAGTGGAACTTATAAAAATGGAATAATATAATGTATTAAATCTCTTTAAATGGTTGTGTGCCTATATGATACCTAGTCTGAGAAGTGGTCGCCCAGAGTTCGAGAGACGTTCGCTGATGTTGAGTCTAATACAAGGTTATGCCCATAGTGTGGTTCTGTGATATAGTATATTCGGTATTTTTTGTGTTTATATATTATAAACCACCCTATTAATTAGCAGAACTGACACCCTAGGGATTCTGATCCCTGGTGTGTGTTTTCCCAAGCATTCTGGTGGGAGGACGAATGGCTAACTACCCCCTTTGGCCCTGCTCTCTTCTATTGGTAGATACTTGTGTTGGTAGGTAAAACAGTTAGTTTTACCAATATATGTGTGTACATGGATGTAATGGCTTCTGGTCATTCACACCCATATATTCTATATATAGTATTATATGGACTACTATAGGTGTAACATGTATAGGCTGGGATGGATTGAGGATCCATTCTCAGTGTATGGGTTGAAATGGCTTGAGGTATAACAACCGACGAATGATACTCATTATGCAAGCTATGGTGTCTCTTGGAATCTATATGGTTACTTTCTAGTGTGAACATGGTGGTTTTTTTGCATAATGTTCATATTTTGGTACTTCTCCCAGGTGTCTATAGGCATGCAATTTTGGAGAGAGATGCTTAGGACGTGTGACGTTGGGGAAAAGTGGAAAACCAGTGGGTATGTAGTTTTGGGGTACCCTTATATTCATTATTATATTACATAATATTGTATGAATTACCTGGTTATAGTATCATTGGTGATTTTGGGAACATTTTCTACATGTTTAGGTGAGGTGATTGGATCACTTGTTGTTCACAGTGCGTTAGCATGATTTCATTATATTTACACGAGAGTCTATGGAGAGGATCCTACTGAGTATACTATTATACTCACCCAATGTATATATAAACTATTTCTCAGGTCACATGGAGATGGATGGAGATCAAGCTAGTTTCTATTAATGTGGGGTTGTTGATGTTGTTTAGGCTGGTCGTTGCTACTGTTTTTTACTTTCTTTTGGGTACTTTCATTTTTCACCATATAATTTTAGTACATTAATCTAACATTACATATGTGAACATTCGTTTTTTTATACATCAGTTTGGATTTTGAGTTGGTTGGTGTCTATCTTATATATCCCGTCCTCATGTATTATCATAGAGGGTAATTACTCCCATTTGTGTGATTACCATACCCTCGGTGCGAGTTTCCAACCTAGGGCCTATAGGACGCGGGTCTCAGAGGTCATTATCTCCCTTCTCACATTGCCTTCCGAGGAGGGTTACACATTTTGGTGAGGAGGTTGTGTCAGAGTGGTATTAGTGATCTGGTTGAGGGATTAGATGGAGTTTGGTGTTAGCCATAGGTGATGATGCATAGGTTTTATGGAAATATTGTCATTCATCATTAGAATGTGAGGAATACACTGGAGACCCGCTGAGAAATAGGCGTTTTGGGCCCCCAATAATCTGATGTATGGACCATAATGTTTACAACATCTACTAAAGAAGGTGATAAAAGTTGTAGGGTAGAGACCAAGGAAAGGATCATGCATCATTTTTCCTTGTTCGAGTTTATTATTGGGTATACATTGGGATAAATTAACCTATATTGAATAAAAATTATAATTTATTAATGTTTATTCTTCCATATTCCAGGTATAGTAGCTCTAACGGTATGTTATTTTATAGGTATGGCTCCTGGTTGATGTCCTCATCAGGATTGCATAGAAAATGTCTACCAGGCTATTCCAGCATATCGCCTCAGGGTAGAGGTTTATGACTATGGAACCGGGAGGAAGACACTCTGAGAGTTTTAGCGCCATAGTCTGTAGAAGTATGAGGGCTCCGTTTTAGATTCAGTCACGATAGACATGTTGGAGGAGGTCGATATCGGCTTCAGTTCGATCCGTGCTATGAAGGAGCACTAGGTTTCCTTGGATGTGATGATGATACATGGAGTAGTGATCACATGGTGGTTCTTGTCCATCGGGGGTCAGGAGGAGTCATCGATCTCATGTGAGGACTTCTGAGATTGGTTTAGAGTGGAGTTTCATTCTTCAACTACGAAAACATCCAGTCGCAAGGAGATTATTACCCTTCAACAAGGGAGACATAGTTTTCAAGCGTTTGGAATCCATTTCAGGAACCTTTTATGATATGATTCAGACCTATTACCAGATGAGGAGTCTAGGGAGAGGCACATCGAGGAGGATTTTCATCCAGATATCCAGTGCCAAATCCCCCCATTTATGGTGAAAAAATATCTATTGGTGTTGTTGAGGGCATATGATGTTGAGAGGAAATTATCCTGTACTGGATCATCATGATAGGGGAATCTTCAGGATTCATCACGAAGTAGATTTGTGGTTGGGGGTTCTCGATTATCAGTGCAGAAGAGTTTCCGTTCAGCAGGGGGTAGGTCCCAACACTTCACATCTCATTTCTCCAGAGGAAGAAACTCTCCATCATGTGACAAGGGATCAGATGCTTTTAATTCTTATGGTGTTCATGGTCATCAGTAGCAGCAGTGCTAGACCTTTCTGATCGATCATCGGGCACTAGGTGCTACACACCAGGTTCCTCAATTGAGGAAGTTCCAGTCGAGGTAGTAGCAGCAGGTTTCACCTGCTTTAGATCAGCGGAGGGTAGATGGGGCAGGAAGAGGACAACCCCATTACTCACTACTTCCTTAGAGACCAGAGCACGGTCATTGTGGTGGATGGCATCATGGTCATTGAGTCTATGAAGGAGGTAATGGTCAGCTTCATGCTCTAGCATTTCCAGCTCTAGGTGAGCCAGACGTCATTCGAGGTACCCTTTACTTGTATTCTACCTTGGGGTATTCCTTATTGGATTTTGAAGCAACACATTCCTTCATGTCACCTACCCTTGTCCATGCTTTGGGACATGAGGTAGAGAGGCGTCCAGTTCCCTTGGCAATGAGTATGCCAGTAAGAGGTTGTGAAGACTTGGTTGAATTATGTAAAGACTGTGAGCTAGTGTTGGGGAAACACTGATGTTGGGTTGATTTCATAATATTACGAATAAAACTGTATGATGTCTTCCTCAGCATGGATTGGATATATTCGATGTAGGATGTCGGGGATTGCTTTAGGAAGATGTTTGGTTTCAATGGTGCAGATGGAGAGCCAGTGGTGTATGTTGAAAGCGAAATCCTTGGATGAGCATAGATGTGTTCCATCATTATCATCCACAATGGCTGAGATTATGCTGAGTTATTCAAAGGTTATGTAGTCAGTGTTTCATAGGGTCATAATAGAGTACGATAATGTCTTTCTAGAAGTAGTTGTATCATTACCCCATCAACAAGAGATCGAGTTTGGGATCGAACTACAAGAAGGAGCATCTCATATCTCTATTTCTATATATAGGATGGCCCGAAATAATTTATGAGAGCTACGTATACAGCATGATGTTCTGTTACATTGAGGTTTTTTTCCAAGTGTGTCGCCATGGGGTGCACCGGTTTTTGTTCATAATGATGGATGATAATAGTTTGCGATTGTGTGTCGATTATCATCGCTTAAATGAAGTGACCATAATGAATCGCTATCCTATTGATAGGATTGATGATTTATTCGATCAACTTAAGGATGCTAGTTGGATATCAAATAATGACTTGTGGTCAGGATATCATCAGATGAGAGCGAAAGATGAGGATATCCCGAATACTGCTTTCTTTTGTGGTCATGGGCATTATGAATTAGTTGTAATGCTGTTTGGCATGAAGAATTATCCAGCTATATTCATGGGAATGATGAATTATGTGTTCCTTGAGTTCCTAGACAAGATTGCGGTAGTTTTAATCGATTAAATCTTTGTGTACTCCACATCTAAGTAGGAGCATGTAGATCATTTAAAAGCCATTTTGGGAGTTCTTCACCAACACCAGTTGTTTGGGTAGTTGTTAAATTGTTAGTTTTGGGCTCAAGAATTCTGTTTCATGGGGAATGTTATATCCCAACTAGGAGTAGTTGTGGATCCATCGAAGATAGAGGTAGTTGTGTCTTGGGCAGCCCCCAGGACAATGTCAAAGATGAGAAGTTTCCTTGGTCTCACAGGATAATATAGGAGGATCGTAGCCAATTAACCACAAGTTGAAACTCTATTGACATTTTCTACCATGAAGGTTCAGCCATTCATATGTATTGATATGTGTCAGGTAGAATTCGATTATCTAAAATATAAGTTAGTATGTGCTCTAGTTATTTATCTTCTAGCTTAGGGAGTTCAGTTTGATATCATCTGTGATGCTTCTCATCTTGGGTTAGGTTTTGTTCTCATGCAGCATAGGATAGTTGTTTCTTATGGGTCTCGTCAGTTACATCCACATGAACGTAACTATTCATCTCAAGATCTGGAGTTCGCATCCATGGTGTTTTCTCTAATGTTGTGGAGACAATACCTCATTGGTGAGCGCTTTGTGGTTATCACCAATCATAAGATTTTGAGGTATTTTTTCTCCCAACATGACTAGAACATACTATAGTGTCAGTGTAGATTCCTATTATAGGTGTATGATTTCGATATATCATAAACACCTGGAAAGGTTAATGTTGTAGCTAATTCACTGAGCAGAAAGTCACGTAGTGATGTTGTGCATGAATTAGGAGATTCTTGGAGTGTAATGGAACATCTATAAACATTACATTTTGATATGGGAGATGTTGGGGGTAGTGGTTTACTTTTTCAGATGACAGTACAGTCATCCCTCATACAAAAGGTGGAAGAGTCCCAGTTGGGGGATCTTGAGGTGGATGTCTAGAGAGACCGAGTTATTTGTGGTGAGGCACCTGATGGTTGGACTGAGGATGAAAAACACTGATAGTTGTATCCTGGAAGTATTTTTGTTCATTTTATTTTTCACAATATGTTTCAAAGAGAGTTACATAGTTCTCCTTTTGCAGTGCATCCTATAGTGACCAACATGTACCGATCCTTGAGGAGATAGTTTTGGTGGTCGAGGCTGAAGCTTGCAGTTGCAGAGTTTTTGTCTCGATGATTGGTCTGGTATAAGGTGAAGGTGGAACACCCTATTCTGGGTGGTCTCCCCCAGCAATTATATATTCTCATTGGAAGTGTGAGGACACCACAACGGACTTTATTACTAGTTATCCTCGTGCTCTGGGAGGACATGATGCTATTTGGGTGGTAGTGGATCATTTAACAAATTCGACCCACTTCATAGCGATCAAGGAGTTGAGAACGGTGGATGTTTTGTCGAGGAATTATATAGAGGAGGTGGTGAGATTTCATGGGGTCCCATGGATTATAATTTTTAATCTAGATCCTCGGTTTACCATCAGGGTGTGGAGAGGTCTCCTACATGCTTTCAGATCACAACTATGCCTTAGTACAGCTTTTCATCTTCAAACTGGATGGTCAGATTGATAAAACCATCTAGACACTTGAAGACATGATACACTATTGTGTTCTTGATTTTGGAGGTTTATGGTTGAAGCAGTTACCCATGGTAGAGTTTACGTAAAATAATAGTTTTCACTCCACCATCGGTATGGCACCGTTTGAAGCCTTGTATGGAAGACCATTCCATTCTCCGTTGGGATGGACTGGGGTTAGATAGTTAGCAATTCATAGACTGCAACAAGTGGAGAATATAAAATAGATGGTTCAGGTGATTTTTGAGAGGATGAATATAGGGGAGGATCATCAGAAATAATATGATGATCAAAGAAGTAAACCCTTATAGTTTAATGTAGTGGATCATGTGGTTCTGAAGGTGACTCCCCATCGTGGGAAGTGAGTGATTGGTCGTCGGACTATGATTTCTTCCCACATTTTTGGGCCTTTCGAGGAGTTAGATCATGTTGGTGTTATGGCATATTGAGTAGCCCTTCTCCCACAGATGAGTCAAATACATGATGTTTTACATGTATCACAACTCAGTCGTTATATTCATGATGATTATGACAACATTGATTGGGGAGAGAATGATTTTTATGATTATGAAACCTATGAGAATTGACCTATGAAGATCCAAGATCGTAAGAATATGTTGTTGCATATGCGTTCTATCCACTTGGTTCCAGTCTTGTGGTGATACGATGACATGGAGGAGAGTACCTTGGAACATGAGTCACAGATACGTGCTCAGTACCAGAGATGATTGATGTTCAACTATTTTCATGTATCGAGGTATCTTATGTGGTTATGAACCATTCATGTGTATGTGATGGCTTTCTTTTGATGTTTTTTGTGGCATGCTCTCTTTTTAGAGGTATCTCGATGGGTGGTTGTTTGGACCATGTTCTGGGTTATTTTCCACATTATGTGGGTTTTGAATGATTGGGGGTGAGATTATTTTGAGAGGTATCTAATGTAATGTCTTGGACCTCTCCAGTCTATTCCACTGTGAAAATAATTCTTTTGAGGTGATCTAGGATGTCAAGGGGACATTTCCCCAACACTTTAACAATTCTCCAATTCAATGAACAATTACAATGGTAGACAGTTATGAACAATGCGATGGTAAACTTCTTTGAATAATGCATCGTTGACCCTTGGTGAACAATGTTAGTGGTTACCTTCTGTAAATAGTTAAATGATTGTACAGTTCTATTGATATCCTCTCTTTCCTTCACCGAATTTCCAATTTTGTGAATAGTGACATTGGCGAAATGTTCTATTAGTAACCTCTTACGGTAACCTCTCTTTAAATTTCCAAATTTCCATTTCTATGAATAGTTCCACTAGTAAACAGTTTTATTAGTAACCTTTAATGGTAACCTCTCTTTACGTTGTCAAATTTTCCATTTCTTTAAACACTTTCATCGGTGAACAGTTCTATGGGTGATGTCTAACAGTAACCTATAACAGTATCCTCTATTTCCATTTACAAATTTTGAGTTATGTGAATAATGTTTCTATAATGGTGTCCTTTTCATTCCTTTGTCAAATTTTGGGTTCTATGAATAGTGTTTCCATTATAGTGTCCTTTTAACGGTGACCTTTTCTTTTATTTTTCCAAATTTACAGTTTTGTGAATTGTGTTAAATGAATGGTGACCTTCTAATGGTGACCATTTTTTTCATTTCCAAATTTTGATTTTGTGAATAGTGTTTCTAGAACGGTGACCATCTAATGGTGAGGTTCATGAACAATGTCTAACGTTGCGGTTCATGAAAAGTGTCTAATGGTGAGGTTCATTAACAATGCATAATGGTGGGCTTCATGAATAATTTCTAATGGTGAGGTTGATGAAGAGTCTCTAATGGTGAGGATCATGAAAAATGTCTCATAGTGTGGTTCATGAATAGTTTTTAAAGGTGAGGATCTTGAATAGTTTCTAATGGTGAGGATATTGAATAGTTGTTTCCCTTTGCCAAATTTTGAGTTCGTGAATAGTTTTTCAGCTTTCTATCGTTTCACCCCTTTAGTGTCATCCTTTCAAATGAAATAGATTTCAGGGCTCTTCCTAAGGGCTCTAATTCCGATTCAAAGACAATAACTCCTATATTAATTATTCTTATGGCTTGAGATATTTTTACATGGTCAAACCACATGGTTTAATGTGATCCGCTCTTAATGGTTTATTATGTGTATCTTAAATCGTCTCTCTGTTAAATCACCTAATTGGATGGGATATCTTCCTCCATAATTCTTTCACATTCCTCTATATAATTAGAGGCTAAAACCTTTCATTATTTTCCATAGGTCTTTCATAATCAAACATTCCTCCTATGGTTGGGTCTGCATTATTTTAATGCAACCAAGGTGTATCGATCAATCTTTTATATATGGTATGTTTTATCGTCATTATTTTGGGGTTTATCTTCTCTTGTTTCTCTACTAAATATTCTAACATGAATTCTCCATGATTTTAATGGGTTTTTCTTTGTTTTCAGTTGGTGGGGTAATTCCATGGAATCTTAGGGTGGATGCAGTTGACACGAGAGAAGAATCATGACCTGTTGGGTGGATAAATAACTTCAAGAAGTGTTTGAGGTAGGGGTTTCATTGCTTCTCATTTTATTTACATGCATATTTACTGTTAGTGTGTTTCATCACACATGACCAAAATAGAATTTAAATAATAAATATTGGAACTGGAAAAATAAATTGATATCAATTGAATGTTATTTCACTTGTTTTCTAGATAGTGTGATATCCATGATTTCTTTATTTAGATGATCATTTTTGATGAAAATTGGTAAAGAATGTAAACTGGAATTAATTGGTAATTGTTTGATATGGATAAATAGGCATGTAAATGAATATAGTTCTTCTTATTTTTTAATTTCATGTTAATAAAAATGGTGTAGTAAGCATGTTTAATTATTTTTGATAGCCTACTGATTATGATTTTCGAATTATGGAAACTATGAATAATAAATCTGTTAATTGAAGATAGATTAAAAAATTGATTGTTTGATAATTCCTTGAAGGGTTCTGAGATACCCTCTTTATATAACGGGGCAAGATCCCAATTGATGTGATGTTTGTTTATCTATTTCTATTATTGTTATGGGATATTGGATGGTGGTTTTGATAAGTGGGTCCATGGAGACTTTTGGTTGTGGGAGCATATGATGCCTAGAGTGACGAGATGCATTGGTTTATGCATGTGGGTGTCGAGGAGGACACCATGGATGATGGAATGAGATGGATGTGATTTTTGGATGCTTGTTGATTATTATTGGATGATTAACTACATTAATTTTCCCCACTGCTCAAGGTATTTGGTCTTGCTAACCCTTATTCAAAATGATGCGAAGACGCGTGGGGTGTGCCACATGCTTTCCGTGCTTTTCTTCTCAAGGGAGGATGGGTCTACACTCATGCAATAGGCGACAATGACATGACGGGCAATACATCTAATCACCGTGTTGAGCCCAGTTGTGTTTAATAGCATAAAATGATATTCTATAATTCTTGGGAATGTGGGAAATTGAATCTATAATGAATAATTGAATAAATAGTGATAACCTATGGGGTATGAGTTTTCTGGAACATATTAACGAGGTTGTCATTTTTTAAAGGGATAGTGGACTTTGGGGGTGATGCTCATATATTTAATGTGTAATTGTTCATGGTTAATTAATGTTTAAAATATTAATTAACATAAAGTGAAACTCGTATAGTGGGAGTGATATAAGGTATTAAAGCACATTCTATGGTTCTGTGCTAATAGGATACCTAGTCTTAAAAGTGTCATCTTGCAGTCTGAGAGATGTTAGATATAGTTGATTCTAATACAAGGTTATTCCCATAATGTGGTTGTGATATATTTTGTATTCTTTACTTTTTGTGTTTCTATATGATAGACCACCCTGTCAGTAAGGGAAACTGACACCCAAGGGATTCTGAGCCCTGGGGGTGTTTTTCCCAACATTCTGGTGGGACGATGAATGGATGAATATCCCTTTGGCCCCTCTCTATTATCTTGGTAAATAATTTTTGTGGTAGGAAAACTGGTTAGTATTCCACATATATGTGTGTAAAGGGTTTTATTGACATGGGTTTATTTAGACACATATATTCTGGATATAGTATCCTATTGACTACTATATGTGTAACGTGTATAGGCCTTGATGGTTTGAGGATCCTTACTTGTTGTATAGACTGTAATGTCCTGAGGTATAATACGCGACGCATGATACACATTATTCATGTTTTAGTGCCTCTAAGAAACAACCTGGTTACTTTATTGCGTGGAAGTGGTGGTTTTGATGCACGATGTGCATATTGTGGTTCTTCACCCAGGTGTCTGTTGGAAATCCTTTTTGGAGAGAGATGTTTAGGATATGCGACGTTGGGGAAAAGTGGAAAACCAGTGGGGAAGTAGTAACGGGGTACCCATGATATTCTTCATTATATTATTCACTCTTGTATGTACTACTTGGTGAGAGTATCCCGAGTGAGGTAGGGATCATTGTATAGATGTTTAGGTGATGAGTAAGTTTCACATGATGATCAATGTGCTTTAACATAATCTCTTTACATTTGCACGAGAGGTTTCAGGGAGGATCCTACAAAGTATACTCTTATACTCACCCTATGTATATATAAACTGATTTTAAGGTAACATAGAGCAGGTTGGATATCAAGCCAGTTTCTACTAGCTAGGGGTTGCATGAGCTGTTCGGGCTTCTGGTTGCCGCTATTTTTACTTTGATATGGGTACATTCGATTTCCCCTTCTATTTTTAGTACGTTTTCATGTCATTATATATTTGCCCTTTGGTTTTCATTTATGTGTCAGTTCAATGTTCGAGATAGATGGTATCTATCTTATCTCTCTATTTTTCATGTATTCTCTTAGAGGTTAATGCATCCCATTTGTGTGATTACTATACCCTCAGTGGTAGTTGGCAACCCGAGGCACAAAAGAGTTGGGACTCGGGGGTAATTATCTACCTTCTAACATTTTCGGCTTAGGAGGGGTACACTTTGTGGGGATGGGGTCATGACACTGACCTAGCCTACCCTTATATTTGTTTCTGTATCGTTGAGTCACATGGCCTCAAGCACACCTCCCTTTACACTTCAGGCTGCCAACATATAAATTGGTTGTAATAGTTGTTTAGTGGGGAGACTATTAACTCATATTCATAGTATCACACTAGTATAATACAATAAAATATAGTACACATTGAGAGAAAAAATAAAATGGTGGAAAAGGAAGTTGATGTATACTGTAATATTTGAATATTAGTGGCAACTAGTATTTTGAAAAACTACATGAATCTCCATATAATGGTGATACATGACATTAAACTGAGAACAAATAGTGTGTATTAAAATAAATAAAAAATATAAAAATGATAGCTAATACCCATGGCAGATTTCCTTTATCATGCCAAGCTCCAACTAGTTCATTTTCTCCTAACTCCAGTGTACAAGATATATGGAAAACAACCATAATCCTCCAAATATATAGTCTACTCAGCTATCAAGGGTACATAAGTAGGGTTTGATATATAAATTTATGTTGGATGTAACCCATGTGGTCTATCCAAATATTAATTGGTTAATATAAATCAAAAAGTGTGATGATATATAGAAACAATACCAAATAAAATTAATAACCACCAACAATCTAGGTTCTTATGGGACACCTGACAACTATATCTACCTCATCTCATGGCTACGACCTGTTCATGTGACCGGTTCATTAATTGATTATTATGAGTGTATAAATAAGTCACATTTTTTTAGATAATAAATGATCCATGATGTATCATGGTAACTTTTGATGATTTTTAATAATGAAGAACCTAGTAAATATCAAAGGAAATATAGACCACAAGGGTCACCAACTCATTAATAGATAAATAATATCTATGGGTAATATTATAATCCAAGGAATTCCAAAATATGAAGCCTACCAAGACTAAGATGTTCACCCAACCCTATATTGGCCAATAAATTATAGGGATTGATGGTCTAGAATCATGGAACCAAATTTTTAATGATGGATCCAAGGAGTGTAATAATGGGATAATGTTTTGTTCTATGAAATATCCTATAGTATCATACTGGGCATCCAATGTTATACATGGATTTTGATGTAGGTCGATATCAACATATGAATGATGTACCCGTCAATTAAGAATGGAATCCACCAGTGCTCGATGAATTCATTTGGGAATCCCAGGCATGCTCGAGTCATGCCATTAATATTTTGATAATGAAGTCATATATAATTCATAAGGATCAATATATTACCATTCAATAGTGTGACATCTCTAATTGGCAATGAACATGTTTAATCAGGTTAATATTAATCTGTATGTCCTTTTGGTTCAATCCTTTACGTTCATTAGTGTGACAAGGTAATCATGATTATAACCATTCATTTAATCAATTTATAGAATTTTCTAAAATCAATGATCAATCTACAACCTTCAATAAACATGGTTATGGTTTATATGAACATGAATCAAATTATCCAATTTCCTTTAATATGACTGACTCATAAACATAGTACACTTTTAAAATTAAATTTCAAATATAATTATCATATTGATGAAAATATCATAGTGGAATCAGGTAGTGAGGATTAATTATACAATCCATTATGAAATTCAAAGTTTAAGTAAAATAATTTAATATATAAAAGAATATTTATAGTGAGTACAAACAAGGGCAAAAATGAATAGTGGCTCAAATTTTTCAAAATATTAAAAAAAGTTTGAAGAACATCACACATGTGTAAATACAATCCACGACATGACGAAGCACATAGAAGGTTCCATGGTTCATTGTTAATATTAATATTGTATAGTATATTTTTATGAATTCATTATTGGAAATTTCATAATAATTCTATATTTCAACCATAAAATCTTGATATATATTAATATCTGTAAAAAAATTGAATCTATCATAAACTTCAATACACTACGTTCTATCACGGTCACAAAAAACCACCATTGGTGGGGTTTTATTATATAACCATGATATTACCTATCACAAAAATCATTCCATATATTTAAAATATTATTTTTGATACATGATAAATTCATATTTTATTGGCATCTAATTTAAAGACATCACTAAATATATTAAAATTGAAAAATTATGAGCTAAAGAAATTTTTTAATGAATTTCTAAAATTTAAGGAAATGGATGGAACCCAACCTTAGGGCGGGACCAAATAAATACACTACACATGATAGATTTTGTAGTGACACCTCAAACCATCCCACACTCGCATGTAAATGCATTTATAGAAATATATATACATATACCCCTTTCCCAATGCATGCATTCACCATTTTCTAAGGGAATACATATATGTAGGATGATATATTTTTATTTTTATACATTCTTATGTATAAGAGTATAGACCCTCATGATTGAAAAAATATCATTTAAAATTTTATAGGAACTAAAAAATTTTCCAGAGAAGAAAAATAAACCTCAAATTTTTCACCAAACACTAAAAAATAACAAAACACATAAATTATAATTGATCAATAATAATAAATGGACAAAAACCATAACCTAGAACATTTTCAGTGATCAAGAACTATTGCTCCCCATCATTAAATATTAATTTATTACTACTTATGTCAGGAATTAACAATGTATATCTGTTATTTTTAATTGTTTTATAGAATTTGGAAACATCTATTACATAAAAAACCAATTATTACAAGTTTACACTAATCCTCAGTATCTATTTTTTAAATAATCTAAATCTTTTTCTAATAAATCAGTATTTCATGTATTGAATGGATAATTAATGACATATTATTTATTCTTAACCAAACTTATAAAATATTTATGACATTTCAAAAAACTTTATATGGGAGAAAAAAATCTCAGTAATCGGTATAAAATATGAGATGAATCCATAATTCCATGAATCATTTAAACACAAGTAAATTCATTCACAAAATGTATCATTTCACGTATAATTACATAAAAAGGTTTAACATACCTCATGAATCAATAAGATTCATAAAAAACTTATTAGATAACATAAAAAATAAATCATAAATAATAAATCATAAATTAATCTTGTGGAATCCATATCATAAAAAAAATTGTAGCATTCACAATAAAATTGGGAGTATCCTTCGTGGTTACATTTGGAATACCCGTCATAGTATATTGCCTAATTCCATTGGGAGAATCCCTGTCGATTAACACTATCTCATTAACGATTGATTTAGAGAGAAATAATTGGATCACTCACCCTTGGTTTATCAAGGAACCACCCATATACATAAACAATTCCTATGTACCATAACATAATAAAAACACATAAAACCACCATAAAAGAAAAAATAACATTACCACATTGATATCACATTTTAATATTACAATGTTGTACACTAGAAAATTAAAAAAAATTATTTCAAAATAGAATATTAAACATGTCAAATAATCATCAGTACAAAAATCTTACATGAATTTGAGAAATTAAATTCATGGGGTACAAGTTAAAAAAAATTTCAATAATATTGAAAAAATATTTGCACATATAACAAAATTTAAATCATTTAAAAACAATATAATTAAATAAAAGTGTCCCATAAGATTTTGAAAACATTTTAAATGATTTAAAATTTTAAAAAATTAATTAACATATAAATAAATCCATAAAACCCATTTTTGTAACATGTAAGTGAAAGGGAAATCATTAGAATATTAAATACATTAAACATTTTATGAAGTCTATTTGTTAAAGAGTCCCTAATAATGATGATTTTGTTAATACAATAGAATGATAATGTTCATTCACTATAAATACACTTATATGATTTATAAATAAATGGTATTATTTCAAAAATTTATTTCTCACATAATGATTGAATTATATAATCATGAATTAGATGTTTAACCCAATTAATTGAAATTATGTTATGAATCTCCCTTATCACATTTAATCTGTTGAATCGTATGACCAATAAAATAAATAATAATAAAATAAAACATTTAATACCATGAATAGGAATTGATTCATTATATTATATATATAATACACTTATATATAAATCACACAAATGAAATTAGTGGTGAATATAGAAAATATATAATAGAGGTAAAAAGTAAGATTAGTAAATCCTTATAATGTTCATATAAATGACATTATAATTTATCAATTTGGAGATTTTTTGTATAAAAAAAATATATACAAAATTATATGTTTAAATATTACATAAAACAAAAAAAAACAGATTCCACGCATTTTTTTGACATTAAAATTCCCAAAGATGATGACGTGTTACAGAATGATTGTAAATTGAGATAGAAAACCCATAACCAGGAGTCTGACTTGATTCATTTGTTCATTGTCATCCGAAATAATAAACACATGTTAATTTAAAATATATGGATAAAATTATTCTTTTTTATTATTAATTTTAAAAAGCTTCTTACAATATTATGACAATTAATTAATTAATTAATTTCATTTCACACATTTTGTCGATATTTAGTAATTGAGTCAAAAATGAATTTGGCACGATGTTAATAGTCCATGTGGTCATTAGTCCATCGTCTATTTAATATAAAACATCATATAAATATATTATAAATTCATTAAATAAATATTTCTTATGATATTTTTATTAATATATTAAAACGCCGTTCAAGGAGACTGTATGTCATACGTATGCATTAATGCTTTTTTCATTTTTTCTAGTGTATTGAATGAAAAAAATTATACGAAAATTAAGTAATAATATTTAAATATATATTATCATTAAATTATAATTAATAAATTATTAATATCATATATTTTTACTATATTAATCATTAAAAACTTCAATGTTATGTGTGAACAAATCACATCTTGTTTAAGAGGAAGTTGTCGACATGCCCCATATGATATTATCGTATAACAAAAATTTTGAAAGCATGAAATTATGATTAATATAAAACTAACAGAATATTAAATAGGATGTAATATAAATATATAAATATTATTTATTATAAAAAATACTTTTAATTCCATCCATTATAGTGGTAATCTAAAAAAGAAAAAAATCATTATTAATAGTGATGAATAACCAACAAAACATGGATATTAATTTTGTTTCATCTAATACGTTGAGGTGATAATGGAAATTTATATGAGATATTACATTGGATAAATATCATTCTAATATTTAAATTATTATGGATTTATCATACATTTATGGATAATGGTGGTAATGGTTATTTATAAAATGAAAATAAATTAATAGAGGTACTTTGAGAAAATTACATCTGGAATATCCCATCCAAGAAAGACCCTTGAGGACCTTGTATTTGATCTTTTAGTGATACCATCAGAACATGGACGTGGGTAGAGTAATAAGAAATAGTTTAGTAATTTATTTTATTATCTAAAAGAATATTTGGTTCAAAAATGGGAGATTATGTGGTGGTATTAATACTTCAGGAGTGGTGTGTTCAAATGATTTGTTTATTAATTATCATTTATTGAAATCAAAACATATGGAGGTGGAATTAAAATTCACAAATTTTTCATGATATTAATGTAGTATTTTATGGATAGGGTCGTTCCACTCAACATACACCCTTTAATTTTTAATTGCAATATTTTTTATAAGGTTTTAACTATTCATTTTAACTGCTTCCTAAAATTTACTTTTACTATGGTAAATAATTCGTTATTATAGATTCATTTTTATAACTAAAAAATATATTTACAATAAAACATACCTTGTAAATTATTATTCAAAATATTGAATCAATTTTATCATATAGAATTAATATATTGGAAAAAAATTGATTTAATGTTAATTCTACAAACAAAACTAAATAGAGGGTTTTTTATGTGAAATATACAAAAGATTGATTTTTTTATATATTTTCGAAATTAAATTTGTTCAAATTATTTAAATTGGATTAAATGAAAAAAAATTATTTATTTATTCTTTAACACCAATTAAATAGACAATGTATTAATATAAATAAATTATTTGAAAAATCAATTTTGAAATAAAATAAAGTATATTTCAATATTCCATAAAATATTAAAGTTATCAGTGAAATACAAAAAAAATATACAAAATATATTTACATGTAAATATTTAACATAATAATTTAATTTTTTCAAATATAAATTTTTAAAGTGTTAAATACATATATTTAAATTGGGTTCTCCATTAAAAGCATGAAAAAGTGACTGTTTTTAAGAAAAATATACATCTTTTTACTAAAATTGGAATTATACTTATATAATTTTTAGTAAACATATAATATAAATTTTAAAAATTATATTGAATATTTATAATATTTATTTAATTAAAAAAATAAATAAATCTTCCTTTATTACTTTACAAACTCACTTATTTTAATTTTAATATTGTTTTTCTGAAAAACATTTTCAATTATTTAGGAATGGTTTTATATTAATTTATAATTAATTTTTGACAATAAAATTAAGTAAAAATACATGTAAAAAAACTTCATCTTTAATTTATTTATATTCGTTCCCATAATTCCAATGGCTAAATTATAAAGGCAACATTTAAATAATAATAATAGCATTAACATGTTCATTTAAACATGATGTATAAAATCCTGTATATTATCCAACATAGTAATATTTCTTAAAATTAATATATTAAATCCTCCACCCATTAATAAAGTTCATCCTCGCAAGTTACTACAGTTAGAATTTCTAAAATACATTTATAGAAATCCCACTTCATAAAAATGATTAACAAAACTACCACATGAAAATAAAGAAATACATGTAGTAAGATAACATGAGATAACTTATTCCTAGATTCCATGTACGAAAACATGGATACAGAAGAGGAAAATTAACATAATGTTATTATAAAGAGTGATTGAAAACATATTTAGGATAATTTTTACAATAAAAAATCCATCAATTTGGGATTTATTAAAAGGTTGTTTATTAATAGTTATGTAATGAAAATGAAAAAAAATTGTTTTAGGATCCTTTTTTATAGAATTTGATGGTTATTTTACTACTTGGACTAAGATCATAAATAAGTATACTCTCATGATATATATAGTTTTATCCTTTAATCAATTTCTACAACAAAAACATCAATTTCTCAAACCCATATGTATTCTAGATGACTTGGTCCCACCTAGAGCACTAAAATCAACTTTTATATAATCACATAGTCCAAAAAGGATGTTCTATATATTTTTCATATCATTATACATAATTCATAAGCAAAATTGGACAAAAATTTGAGGTTATATAAAAGAAATAATATACCGTTGTATGAATAATACTACATTAAACATTTAAAAATAAATTATAATAAAAAAACAACATAAAAATATATCATTCAAAAAATCCATTAACTAAAATCCATAAAAAATAATCCAATATATTTTTTAAACCAGAAACTCTAAAAAAATTTATTACACAGCCTACCAAGAGACATTTTTAAAATTTATATCCAAATAACATTGATCACTCTCAATGTCTCATACCAATAATGTAATTTCAAAAATAATTTTTTCTCTATGATTGGTAATTCATTTTCATAAATATATTGAATCAATAGAATTACATAGGAAAAAAAGATTACTCCAATGTAAAATTCAAACGTTGCACCTTAAATTAAATACCACAATATTATATTTACCTTAGTCATATGTGGTTCACAAAAAATTTATATTTATCACTTAATATCATAATCAATTTATAATACAAAGGAATTCCATTTGATATAAAATATGGCCACAAAATATACATATTCATATTCAATAAAATTGTTTAACTAAAATGATAAATCTATATATATAATGGAAATCACATAGGATTGTGGTGATAAATAGATCATGGACACCCTTTGGTTGTGGGTTCGATTCCTGTAACCTAGTCCAATGCCAACGGTTATCACATGGTAATAATTTTTTCATTTTTTAATAACAATATATTGCATATAACATTAAGAAAATGATATAAATTCTTCAAAAATTAACAATAACATGTTTTAAAATCAAACATTAGTTTATAAATTTCATTTTACGTCCCCACTTATAATTAAATAAACATCATAATTCATGAAGTCATTTTTAAGTAAGATTTTTCATTTCAACTCTAAATTATTTAAAAAACTATTCCCAATTGAAAGAGCATTGTATGATGATAATGGTGTCCACCTAGTTTCATCGTCATTTTTTTCATGTAGATATAAGGACCATGCATCACAAGAATGATTTCAAAATTAATCAAAGTAATTTTTATCCATTCTCCAAATACATGTTGTACAACTGGTGACATATGGGTGTTCATAGATAAATAATTTTAGAAAATAATCAGGTTTGACATAGATTTTCAAAACATCTGATAAAACATGATTTTTAAAACCCATTTGGACCGATATTGAATTGAAAAACTCAATCAATGGTTCTTTTAATATAAAATTACTATGTTATCAACGATATTATAAAAAATATATAAATAGTTATGCAAGGATGAAATTTATCATCATCCTTTTCAAAATCATAATATGATTCAAAATCTATTGAAGAGGTAAAATTTTAAAAAAATACATTAATAATATTTAACAATTTTTAAATTAGGATAATACTGAGAAATTTAAATTTCATAAAAAACAACCAATGATACATTATGTTATCGAGAGATATATGAGTTGTTTGATATCAAAGAAAACTGTTTACAAGAGGGTTATAAATTAGAAACGGTTTCTGCATCATTAGACCATGGCATTTTAAAAAAATCAATCATGTCATTAGGAAGAGGGTTACAATATGTTTGATATCCTCCCCATTCCATTTGTTACTGAAATTCCGTTATCATAAAAAGATATATAATAGGGAGTTAAAAAAATTAATTAACATTTAAGCATACGAAATGTTTAACCAAAACCAATAATCAATAATGTTACCTAAACCATTGATCTGATACGAGATATATGGTCTTACCGTTAAATTTTAAATAATATTGAGTTATTTCAAGAATACTCATTTATGATATGTTTAGGTGTTAAGTTATAGAGAATATTTCTATAACTATTATATAATAACTGATGTATTACAATTTTACAGTTATACTGACTATATATTGTTTTAATAATATAAAACAATTTAAAACAAATCATTATTTCTATAATTGATATAAATCATCTTCACATATTATTTTCTATTACCCATATATATAATCTATATAAAATATTTAAAAAACATGGTAGCAACAAAAAATGATCAATAAGGTGTATAATATTTGTAATGATACCATTAGTCCAATAATAATTTAAACTCTTGATTTTTTTTTAAAAATAACACATTCCACCCATAAAAAGTAATATCATTAACATACCTCATGAAATCATAAGATTCAATAGAAATATCATAAAAATCATTAATATTTAATAATAATGTTTTTTTGTGGAGTCCATATAACACATAGATTGTAGATTTCACAGCTACACAGGGAGTAACCATCATGGATATGTTTGGAATACCCATCACAATATATTGCCTAAATCTATGAGGGGAAACAATATTGTTTAACCTGGTCTGATTAACCATTTCACTAGAAAGATATCACGAGATAATCCAGCCTAGATTTATCATTGAACGTCTCTTATACACAAATTTTCACTATGTACGCTAATATAATCATAACACATAAAACTAGAATAAAGGAAACCTAACATTTCCTCTTTGAAATTACATTCCATCATTACATAGATTGACACTAATAATTTAATAAATACTATATCAAACAAATCTAAACATGTATAAAAACCTAAATATATAATATATTCATGAATGTAAGAAATTCCATTCATGGATTATATGATATATAATTTAATTCAAATATTTTTAAAAAATAAATCAATTTTTAAGAAACATTTAAATCATTTATAAATAATCTTTTTGAATAAAAGTTTCCAAAAACACATTGAAAAAAATTAAAATACTTTAAAATTTTAAATAATTCAACTCTATATTATAAAATTTGTATAACCTCATTTTAAACCATTGAAATGAAAGAGGCTGATTTGGGGTATTAAATCATTAAAACATTTTAAAAGGATGTTTTAGTTAAGGAGTACCTTAAAAGACATTTTTTAGTAAAATTGATTGATTATGTGTACTAACTATAATTAAAAATAAATAAGTTATATCAACATGAAAATATATAAAAAATTAATTTCTCACCAAATCATAGCACATTGTAATATATATAGAGATTAATAACCCAAATATAGGAAATTGGGTCAAGAAATTACAATACAACTTGTAATATATCTGAATCCATGACCAATAAATGTAATAATAATCATATAATTAATTTAATACCTTAAAAAGGAATAGATTAAATATACATCATATAAATTTTCATCATATTTACACCACAAAAAAATTAATACTTGTGAATAAATCATATATATGATAGATCTAAAAAGAGAGATGAGAAAATCCTTACAAAGTTCATATCAATGACCGAAGACCAATTGATTGGGTGAATTAGGGTAAAACCATATATATACAGACCAATATAAGTTTAAATAACTAATAAAACAATATAATTTTATTCCACATGTAATTTTCGAATAAAAAGTCAATGATGTAGACATATAACCCAATATTTTGTACATCAGTCAAAAATGATATTGGCATGATTTCATAGTCTGTGTGGCCATTAGGCCATCTTATCCAAAATATAAAAATTACATAAATTAATTATATATTAATCTTATATGTATTTTAAATAATCTTTTGATGGAAAATAGAAAAAAACCATCTTGGGTACAGTAGTCAATACATATGCACTAATGCTATTTTCATTTTCCCTATCGTATTGAAGCAATGAAATTAAACAAAATATATGTAAATATGTTGAAATATATAAAATAATTTATGTATAATTAATACTATATTTATATAAATTATTATTACTAAAAATTATTTAAAAAATTATATGTAATACGTGGATGAATTAAATCATTTTGAGGAGGCAGTAGTAAACACGTCCACAAATGAAGTTGTTGAATAAAAACAATATAGAAGGAATAAATTTATCATTAATGAAACATAAAAAATCAATATTTAAAGGGTGGATGATGTGTTTCATAACCCTAAATGGCCTATAAATCATTAATTAAATCCCAAATTCATTGAATACAATTCCCCCTCTATATGGTTGGATTTTAATTAATTATAATTAATTAACTAATCATTTGAAAAATGCTCTCCTGAAGTATAATTACCACCACTCCAGCCTTTATTTTCTATGAAAAAAGATTTTTAGATTCTAAAATATATTAACAAACATATCCTTCTCAATATAATATTTACCATGTGATTATTTTCTCAACGAAAGAAAAAATAAAAGGTCCTAATGGTTCTTTCAGGGAGGGGAAATTCAAGAGGTAAAATTATCAAAGTACATTTTAATATTTATTTTATTCTTCTTCATTCGGCTCACCTACATCAACCATCAATGAATGATAAATCACTAATAATATATAAATAAAGGATTATTATCATTTTAATGGAATATTACCTATCAGTTTCCTTTCTCATATCATGTTATTCAATGAAATTAAATTAGTATCCAAGTCATGTCATTTTTTCCCCTCTGTGAATAACGATTATGCACATCTTCTATTACCTCCATCATTTTTGGTATAAAAAATAATTTCCACCACTAATAATATTTATATACTTATATAATAACATATTTCGAAAATTTGAAATTATTTATTAATCATACATTTATTAATTTATTATTTTTTTATTCGATAACTTTATTTATGGACATGTTGACTTCCACTTCCTCAAAATTATGTTATTCATCTATGTATCACAAGGAATGTTTTGAATATATTTTTACTATTATTATTCTATATAAATTTATATAATATTAATTACACTAAAACATATTTTATATGTATGTATATTTACATTCATTTTTTAAAACCATTCTGTTAATACGATTGGAAAAATGAAAATGGAATCCATGTGTACATGTGGCCTACCATCTCCATATAAAAATAATAGTATTTATTCAAAAATTTATTTAAAATACATATAAAATTAATAAATAATATATATTTATATCATTTTTATATTCTAGATATTATGGACTTATGACCACATGGACTGTTGAAATCCTGAAACGTTAAATTTCTCGTGAAATTATATATTAACCATTTTTTTTTATTTTGGATGATAAAAAATATAATGGAAAGTCAGACTCCAGGTAAGTGATTTTTTCTAATTCAATTACAATTCATTGGGTTATAATTATAGTTCATTAATTTTTTATGCCAATATTATGTATGCAATAACTTGTTATTTTTTCTATATTTTCACTTTTATTTTAGTGTATATTTAGTTTCTAGGTATGATCACCCCATCCAACAATTCTGTTTTCATTGATATAAACATTGTAAGGATTTACCCTTAATAGTTTATATATCTATGAGATATATTCTTCATTCAACACTAGTATATTTTTTTATGTTGTATATATAACAAACATTGATTTGAGAGATTATTAATCTCTTCATATTTATGGTATTAAATTTTTCAACTAACTATTATTACTTTAAAAATTCATATGATTTGATTGATTACATGTGGTAATGGAATTTAATTACCCATTTTAAATTTATTGGGTTAAATTCCTACTTCCTTATTACAACGTTTTTTGATTATGAGAGATTTTACTTATGGATATATTATTTGGTAGTAATAATTTATTTTTATGGATTTATAGTGAATACACATAATTACTCCTTTTTATCAAAAAAATGATCATTATATGGGAATCATTAACAAAAATATCCTTTTAAAATATTTTAATGATTTAATACTCTAAATCAACATATTTCAATTTCTTTTATTCAAAATGGGTTTTACAAATTTATTTTATTGACCTGAATTATTTAAAATTTTAAATCAATTAAAATGTTATCAATGTGATATATGATCGTAAACATCCTATGAGAAATTAATTTTTTCCTATGATCTCCAAATATTTAATTTATTGTACATATTTAAAATAAAAAAATAGTGAAATTTATATTTTAAATAAATTTCACAGTCAAAACTAATAAAAGGGATTTTAAAGTAAAATTTCAAATGTTTGAAATTTTTTTATATCAATGATATAGTTCATAATGATTCCATTGACATAAATTCGATTAAATTATTAAAAAAATACTCTATTTATACAATAAAACCAATTAAAATTACAATATAACTAAATAAAAAATATTGATGAAAAATTAGTTCTAGATTAAAAACCAGTATTTTCAACTATTCATTAAAAAATGATAGTAATTAAAAAAATATACCAACTAAATTTTGATCTCCTAATTTAAAATAAGAAGGTTTTTCTCAAATATAACTGTTAAATGTGTAAAAAAAACTAGATTATAAATTAGTTCTCCATTAAAAGTCGACAAAAATGATTTTTGATACAATTTTTATTCATAAAAGTGGACTTGTTCTTTGATAATTTTTATAAAACACATAATATGAATTATAAACATTTTATTTAATATATCACATATATATTGAATTAATAAAACTGAAAACGTGATATTATTACTTTATATACAATCTCATTTCTAATAAAACTGTTTTTTATAAAAATATTTCCTTTTAATTATTTAATATTCCATAACCATTTATAACTAATTGTGAACAATGGAATTAATTAGAATCATTTGTAAACCATTTATTCATAATTTTTTTAATTCTATTTATTCCCTCAATTACTACAATAATGTTATAATATCAACATTTGATGAATAATATATCATTATTTGGTTGACTACAATATAGTGTATCATGAACAATATCATTCAAGGTGTTTCATTCATAATACTGAAGATGATAAAAAAACCCAAACCTCCTCACCATTTGTAGAGGTTATTATAACATAAACAAGAGATCCACGATAGACCTTCCTCAACACCCAAAAATGGAATAAGCACCAAAAATAATATAAACCTAAAACCCTGGGATTATCCAATCCTTATATTGATAAGGTTAGAATAAAAATTGGATGAAATAGGGTGGAGAATGGAGGAGAATACTCACCATGGAGATTTGGAGAGGAAATTTGGGTAAACGGTGCATGAAAAATTATTTGTGAGTAGGCAAAAAGGGGAGTCGACTTCACGGTGAAGGGGAACCCACAAGGGATTTGTCTCATATGCGGGTGCAAGGAATATTGAGGGACTATTATGTTTTAAATTTAATTTAATGTTTAATTAAATTAATTTATTTTGTTAAATAATCTTTACACTTCATGGTTTGAACTCCGTAGTTTTACAATCCATGTGTGAAACTAGAGGTGTTTATTTAAATTCTAGGACCTCATATGAACACAAATCTGTATATACATAAAGTTTGGAAAATCATTTACTATTCGTGAAACATCTATTATTCACCTACAAGAAGCCTCACATTTTCATTCTGTGGGTCACACAGTTTTAGAAAAATAGTTTGTCCAGTTTAAACCCCTTAATAACTTTATGTTAAGGTTCCAGTGCCCCCAAAAATCACCAAGTCACTTGAAACATTTATCAGTGCTTATCCCAAGACCATAAAAATCACATAAAAGTGATCAAAGTAACGAAAATAAGTTTTGAATCATATATTGAAATTCAAATCATCTAGTAATAAAAAAAGTATAAATCCCTTGGTTTTTTATCCTATTAAAATGAAATTCACTCTAGAAAAATAAAATTAACTATCTTCCACACTAAAATGTCAATATTTTTATATATATCCATCATTTCAATCAACTTCCTTCTAAGTCCCTTAATAATTAATGTTTCATACTTCACCATAAGAGATCCCAATATTTCCATGAGATCAATGAATATCACAATCTTCTCAACCATCACTAATCATCTTGGGTATCATTATAGACAAGAATAAATTTTGTATTCTCTTGAAGTAATTATTTCTAGAAATTATAAGACTTGTCCCTCTATGGTTCTGCAACTGAAGCATAAAACATAACTGGTTTAGGTGCATATCCACAAGCAGGAACAATACACAGAAAAACACAACCAGATTATAGTCCGGGGTTGGATTTTCTCATTACGGTCCATCTAAATAATACTATTGGATCCTATAAGAAATTATTCATGGAGGAATTATTCTACACTATACTAATAGGATAAATTTATCTTGTAATAACAATACACATATCAAAAATCGTAATAGAGAAGCTGAGAAATAAATCTCATCAAATATAAAAACAATAATTTGATTTCATTACATCCAACTAAAGTATTTGTTAAATAGACAAAAATATCCCCATGATTCCATTCCTAAAAAATACATGGCTTCTAAAGGATCATTATGATGAGAGTAGACCTAGAACTAATTTATAACTACCTCTTATGACCTCACAAAATCTCAAACTATATTATATTATATTGGAATTATTCATGAATCATTAACCTTGATAATTTTTTTTTTCATGAACTAAATTTTTAACCCTGGTACCCATATAAAATATCCAATATTTACATTGTTCATATTGAGTTCCCAATACCCATGCGAAATAAAAAAACAACAAATATAATAAATGATAATACTGGGAAATTATTTCTAAATTTATATTTTAAGAAATATATAAAAATTATCATACATAATAGATTTCAATATAAGGATTAAAGAAAAAAAGTTTATTAACACAAAAATTACATCATAAGTAGTAAAAAGAAAACATTATGATCCCATGTCCCTACCACCAAAAAAATTCATGTTCATATGATCAACAACAACTTCCCCATAGTGTACTTCTTTACCCATTTGTGATTGTGATATTAGTAAATCTATATTGTTATAATTAGTAAGGTAGGGTGTGATATGAAATCCCAATAGGGTCTCATAATGTATTCCATAATAATATGCAAATATAAATAATCAAATAATTATTTCAATATTAATTAATACATGAATAAAAATATAATCTATAAATTAAAAAAATGTGCATATAATTTCAAATATATTACAAAATTTATAACATGGTTTTTGTAATATTCATTTGTTAAATATTTTATATAAAAAAATAGGCCTCAATAAATAATTTTGAATTTTTTTATATATAACATTATTACAAAAACTGAGAGACAGATTCATCTGCATAGAGGTATGATAGTTGAGGTTATGGGACCCTCATACAATGTTATTGTAACCATTTTAATGTGAATAAACATCCCTTAGACAGTAGTTGATGAGGACTAATAAAACCCCACTAGGAATAATATCTATCAAGGAATGTATTTTTTGGACTTCTAAATTGTCAATATGATTCAAGAGAATTGCTATCATTGGATTTTTTTAAAAAAATATTTCATCTTCTTAATGTTTCATGTGGTTAAAAAATTCTTTACTCAGATAATTATATCATTATTATATAAAATATTGTTTCTATTTTTCCCATTTAAATATTCTTGTTTCGAATTGAGACAAATTTTCTTTATAACCAATTCATGAATATTTATATATATAAAAATAAATGGTTCATATAAGAAACAAATTAATCCATTTTTTAAAATATTTATTACAAATAAAATTGCACAATTTAAATGAAATCTATATCACACCACAGTTCAACAGAATAGTTGGTTTTCCAAAAAATAAAATACATTACAATTTAAATCCATAATACAATAAAAATGAATTTTAAATATAAAATTTATTTATATTTAAATAACCAATCAATTCATAATTTCTTCATTTTCCATCATAAACAAAATTATATCCCTTGTTCCCAAAAAACCCAATTATAAAAATAGAACCTACCAACTAGAATTAGGATGAAGGAGATATAAAAACACATCATATAAATAAGATTCATCAATATGGATCTCAGATACATAAATCCCCATATGATCAATCATTCTCATGGGGGAAATATTATTATGTAGATAGACTGGGAGAATACTTAATGGGTGACATAATCCACAACTACAAAAGTGAAAAATCACTAAAATATAAGAGATAAAAGAGGTTAAGGGATCCAAATATTTCAAGGGATGTCTATACGTATAGGGTAAATAATCATGGAAGAAGGTTACTAAACTTTTTAGATATGAATCATATTTAAGATCATAATTTATGAATTTAAATCATATGGAATCAAATATCACATCATGTATATTTAATTTCATCTATACAATAAAATCCAAGTGGCCTTTTTTTACTAAAAACCAATTTTAAATTTAAATATGATATATTACCCTTATATGATGTTTATCAATTCACGATGTGTTCCATTTTCATGGAATTTGAAAATAATAAATTAAATTTTATGTAAACACATTAGACAATATGTAAATCCCAAGAAGATTGTATAACATAATGTTTATTTGAAAAGTATACCAACAAATCAATGATGCTGCCATTAATGGTATCCTCTAAATTCATTGTCAGCCCTTTGCATTAAATTAAAATTAAAATATATGATAAAATATTAAAATGTACATTATATAGAATAAAAAATTTGTTATGTGAAAGGTATTACTTTTGCTGATACTGATTAATTTATTAAGCATATTTATTTTGTAAAATATTTTGAGGATGGAATATATATGTTTCACTTTATTACTCATATTTCAATAAATAAAAGGAATTTATTGTTCTTATAGCCAAGTTTTTTTATATAAATATATGTGTATTGTGAATAAATATGAAATTTGAAAAAATAACAAATGAATGAGAAAGTATTACTTGAAAATTATCAAGTCAGTATATTTCCATATACTTATATGTAATAAAATAATTTCTCAACATTAGGAAAATGATCATGAAATAATTTCGAATGTGATTTCAATAATATTCGATTAAATCAATGACCAATTAAAATCTATATGATATGTAGATTTCAATCCCAATATTTGAGTTGAATAATCACTTATATTTGATGAAATGTATAAGTAACTCTCTTAAATTATTAAATATTTCCTTCTAAATTTCATTTTTCAATTGTCACAAATTTACTTCTACATAGAATCATAGCCACATATTATTCTATATGAAAACTGTACACCAATTTCTACCATAATAATATAACATTTAATTAACCCATTATTGATGTTTATTTATTAAAAAACATAATTTTAAAATATCAAACCATTGATTAAAAATTTGGTACAAAATTTGTGTTAAATAAAGTTATTTATGTCAGGGAGAATATAAGGCATTGAAAATGTCATTGAGAAACACATTATTATATAGTATGAATGAGACACAACACTAAGAGTATAAATGAAAATAATTTTACAATAAATAATGATATATTTAATAATAAAGTTAAATTAAAACTATGATATATCTTACAATATGTTCAAAATTTAGTAATCTTGCATGAAACAGAGAAAATACTATATTTGGTAGATTGTGTTACATGTAAAACCATGTTTTATTGAATACTATTAGAATTATCATTTATAATTAAAATTATATCCATTAAATTAAAATTTACATAATAAATAGAATTTAATAACTTATGAAATTTCAGTTTTAACTCATTGGATACTAAATACTTAAAAATAAGATTAAAAAAAAATTAATATGATAGAAAAAATTTAATAAAATCTTGTAATATTCTCCAATGATGTTTTATCAATATATATTATATAACTAAAAATTACATATTTATAAGAATTAAATTTATATATTATATATTAAATAAATAATTTCACATGTATTAAATATAATTTATTTGAATAATATTGGAAATAAATCATATTTAATGGAAAAAATATCAATATTTCAAATTGCACTGTTCGCATTTTAATTGCGCACATGATTAGAAATTAAATTATATATATATTTTTTAATTTATTTGAAAATGTATAATTATTTATGAAATCATATTGATAAAATTATTTTAGGATTAAATTTTAAAATATTTATAATATGGTCATTTATAATCATTCTTAAAAAATACTGAATTTTTATTTAAATATGATTTTTATGAGTAGTTTATGATAATAAGTTATATTATAAAATTGATTTAAAGTAAAAATATAATAAATATAGATAAATTAATAAAATTATATTAATTTTATTTAATTTATATTTTAAATTCGATATTAATACATAATAATATTTTTAACGCATTAACATAATTTTTTTATCATCTATTATATTGGATTAATTTTTAATTCATTTTTTGTTGAATACTACTATTGGTTTTTGGGAAAATTTATTTTATATTCTTAATGAAAATAATTTATATTTCATAATAATATATATTAATTTTCATTCCAAATTATATAGTGAATGTAGTTAAATTTATTTCATCTATTGGGAGAAAAATAAGTCTTCTAGGGGAATAAACATTAATTATAAGGCACAAAATGGCCTCAAATCTTTTACAATAGCCATTGTATTAGGAAATTTATACGTTACCCCTTATAGGATCAGGTTTGTAGAATTATATTGTTTAGATTAAATTGAATTTTTTTTATTGAATTATCTTTTTTAAAAATGTTCACGTTTTCCAATTAACCCACATATAAGAGGCCTCCACATCACGCCTTCATAAAACCTATCAAAACACATTGGATTTTCAAACGAAGTAAAAAAATAACTCAAAAACATAAATATAATAATAATATAATATTACTATTTGGAATAAATCAATCATAGGACGAAATTACTGCAAACCTGAGGAGGAAAACTAAAGAAGTGGTAATATTTTAACAAAATCATTTTTATTTAATTTTCATCTCAATTTCTAGAAATTATTTTTATATAATACAGATATAATATCCCATTTTAGTAAGTATAATAAGATTATTTTATGATCATTTGAAAACATAAAAATTCAAAAACGTCCAAGACATTGTTTTTAAAATCATCGTTCATGTGTTTTTTGGACTACCACCTCACAAACAAATGAAATTTTTCATTACATTACCTCCATTCCCAAATGATAGTAAATATATATATATATTATTAAAATATAATATATTTGTTATTTGTTATATATTTAAGATTCTATAATTATTTAATAACAAATTCCTTAACCATTTTTATTTTATGTGATATGGTAACATCATTCTTAGGTCTGGCAGACTACCACCTCGGGAAGCAATATGATCTATTAACCTAACACATGGAATGTTTTAAGGATGATTTTAATAAATATATATGAGATAAATATAATTAAAATTATATAGTAATAAAAAATTATATATCATCTAAATATCATTCCATCAATATTACTAAATAATGGAAATAGTATTGATGTGTACGTATGACCTTCAATATCAAAGAATGGTTTATATAATTTTAATGGCCATATTTTATTAATTTCGTTATTCATATATAAATAAAATATATTATATTTAAATCAAGTTTTAAATTTTATTAATTATGGAAAAAATGATCAAATTAATAGGAATAATAAAATAAATGTTGATAATATACTAAAAAAATAGGGCAATTAACACCTGAATTGATGAAAATAATAAACAAATATTAATGAATGGGTAATAATATATTATTAAACGACCATATAAGATATAATAAATTTAAATAAGTATTGAAATTAATTTAATGACATGTTTAATACCAATATACATGTCATCAATAAAAGGCCAACCAAATAGAATCATAATTTTAGGGATTCAACCCCAATTTCATTCCATTGAGGAATATTATAATGCCATTATCCTAATTTTTAAAATATATTTTATAAACATCACATACATCATTTTTTAAAATTAAATAATTCAGTATTCATTATATTACCAGTTTAAATTAGAATTCATCTAACTAATGATATTTGAACTTTATATTAACAAATTTTATTGAAATTTCACCACTCAATTCCATTTAATTTGGTTACATTACATGGTTATTGACATTGATATTCTATTGAAAAATGTATAATATATTTTAATATTATCATGTTATATTTAATATATATGTTTGTGTAATTAAATTTGATACCCATTATTGCTTCATTGAATAATTCATATTTCAATTTTAGGATCATTTTAAGGGTTTATTTCATATTCTCATTCAGATTGGGGTTTTTTATTTATGAAATAACATTAATGGTATATATAAGGTAATTTTTTATTAAAAAAATAATTTTAATATCATCTTGTTTCTCTTAATTATTTCCCATTGATTGAACCATTTTCTCAACTAACATTTATATAAAATTATTTTGTAAATGCTTTTAACAAAACATTACATCATTTTTAAAAAATGGGAGAAATACATTTTCATGAAAAATGATGTTTTATTAAAATGAGTAATTTTTTTATTTAAAACGTTCAAAATTATTTATTTAAATATATTTTATCCATTTTTTCTAATTGAAAAATCTGATTAAAAATAATATTATTTTTTCTTAGTGTATATGGAACATTAATATATTTTTTTCCAATAAATAATAATGTTCATTATGGAAATTATGGAATTTACTTTCAACATTACAGTAATTTACTTCCTACATTAATTGAAATTTGAATATGTAAATTTTAATGAATTTTTTAATATTTATCTTGAATATAAATGACTGTAAAAATGTTTTCCAAATTATAATTATATTAACTAAAAAATTCTGTTTTAATGAATTTTTATTATTCATTAAAATATGATAAAAACACATTTTCATAATCCAGTGGATATAAATTTTATTTATAAAAACATTATTCTTTCATTTTGAAGGATAATTATTATTTTCACCAGGGATCATATTGGTATTCAAATAATTGAATAAATTTATTATTCATTATCTTACACGGGAGTTAATCAATTTTTTTATCATTGAACATTAAATTCGACCAAAATAACCATATCATTTTTCATGCATATGAATATTTCCTAAAACAACTACAAATAAAACATAAGGTGTTAAATTTTAATTTTATTTTACAATCATGGAAAATATTGATAAATTTTATCATTTACCCAATACATATATTTTATTTTGAACAATGATTATTAATTAAATCTATTATTGGATATATAAAGAATTACTTTGACATGTAAGCCATGGGTTGAAGACAGGTCCATGTAATCCCTTCTATATGTTAGTGGTCTCACAGAAAGAATAAACTAGCCAACCTCAGCAAATGGGGATTCCCGTTTTATATATTTTATCTCGTAGATTTTGTAGCTATATGGTAATGGTATCATGTTCCAATGATTCATGAAATCGAATAATTAATAATTTACTTAAATTAGATTTAGTTATTATTTTCAAGTTAATTTCACTATGAATAAAATATATAAAATCATTTCATTCATCATTTATTGGATTCATGGAATGTTTTTTTTGTTATTTATCATTTCATTTTTATTATTCATTGTCGTTTTATGATATTCAGGTTATTTAAATGTAATGAGTTTTGAGTAAATTCTTGTTCCAAATTTTTTTATCCACAGCTTTAGTAGTTATTTGATTAATACTCATGTGTGTTCAGTTTTATACATTTATATAATTATTATAAACCATGATTTATTGAGGATTTGGTTTTATTTAATCCTTAATAAGAATTTGAGCTCATCACAATTTTGCTTCCATTCCCTAGAGACTCCAAGATGATTACAATGACTAATATGAAAGGACTCACTTGAAGGATTGAATATATTTTTAACAAAACGATGGTTGAAATTTTTTTCATTAATATATACTATGTGAATCATTTACATATCAATTATACCAAGACTACTAATATGATCAATCATCGGTTATGTGATTTTTATACCTATTTCCATTTTAATGGGAGAAGGAAAATGTTATAGGATTCTGGGAATGTGGCCCCCATAAATTTTTTTGGTATGAATATATTTATGTTATATATAAAACAAATATAATTTTCCTAAACATTATAAATTAATTTTCAAAATATTTTTATATATGATTGGAAAATTAATAATGATATTAAATTATTATAAAAAAATTTCATTTACAAATTATTTATTATGAATGAAAATATTATAAATAATTTAATGAACTATTTGTAATCATATTTTATAATATAGAAACCATTTTACTCGACAGAAAAATAATATTTAACTCTGGTGAAATTTTCATATTTTTTCAACACAATCGATTATTTATTAAATGGTGAAGAATAAAATTTTTCTAAAATAATAAAAAAATTAAAAAAAAATTTAACAAAACATTAATAATAAAAATTTATTTTAAAATTAATATATGTTTTGATTTTCCATATTTAATATAATTATTCACATAAAAATAATTAGTATATGCGATTTTATTAAAATTAAATTTTTAGGTACAAATTTTATTTTTTCTAAAAACACATTTTGATGTTAATAATAATTATTAAATTAAATTCATAAAAATTAATCAAGAATATTAATTTATATTATTTTAAATTTATTCAATTCATATCTAACATATTTAATTATAATTCATATAATGATTATTTCTATACATACAATTAATAAAAAATCAATTTTTTTGCCAATTCATTTATCAGAAAAGTACAATTCATCATTTTTTATGGTTTTAATTTTAAATTATCTTTTTTAAATTTTATTGAAATATTATGATATAATAGAATCCATATTTCAAATATGTGTAATTCTTTTATAAATTATGATCACTAGAATTATTGGTCATATGCAATTGTAAAAAATGTTTCAAAAAAAGTTATCATTAAAAAATAAATAAAATTATAGATGTAAACATAATAGTAAAGAGAATATTATTTTTAAATAATTATTATCTCTAAATGTAGAAGTGTTTCTTATACTTAAATGTCTTTTAATATTTTTTCAATATTGGGGGATCTTAACTTTTCTATTACGTCACATTATTGAATAAATTTGTGTATTTTCAGAAAAACATCAAACCTTTATTTTAATAGGGAACCCATCCCCTTAATTAATCACATGAATAATGAAAATTTAATAAACTAAAACATACAAAAATATTTCCCAAAAATCCTTCAAAAAAATTAGATCTCTATTTTTACCCAAAATTCCCACTGTATGGCGTTAATAAGAGTTCAAAAGGATGTTATTCTAATTGAAATTAAACATTTTCATTGATATCCTTTTAAAAAATTTATTTCCACCATATATTATGACATAAATATTCCAATTTTTTTGTATTTTACATATATGATTATGTGTTTAAGTTTGTGGAAGAATATTTATCGATATTTTTTACCATTAAATAGGAAAAACCACCAATATGGTTGGTGGAATGGATCACTTGTTCTTCAAATACCTGCTTTTTGGCTCGTGCTTGAACATGGATAGTGGATATCCACAGGGGGATGAATTTTTTGGGGGATGGTATAAAAACCTTGCATCTGATATGGAAATTGTTTTTTAGAAGGGATCTCAAATGAGGGGGAGATCCACACATCCATGATGATCCATAATCCCAATAGTGCACCGAGTCTGGGATTTTTTCTTTTATAATTCTATAATGTCTTGTGGGAGGTGGTAAATAATGTAATTATAGCTGAGATTCATATATTTTTTCATGGAATAATTTTGTACCAAGTATCATGTTCTATAAACCCTGTGCTCATACCAAATATCAAGGATCCCTCCTCCCTTCAACACTATAGACTGGTGAGTATGGGTAACGTCCCCTGTATAATACATGGACATATCATAAGTACAATAATATCAAAACTTCTACCTTGAGAAACATGGGTTTGTGAAATTCCTTTCAATTATATGGGAGATATCATTATCACATGAAATGATGATTGATATTAACACCAAGTCACAATGATCAAACATAACCATGAAGATGATGATGAGTATGGTGTACAATTACCATTAGTAGGGAATCTTAAAAAGACTGCTGGAATGGATAGGTCACTCCCACTAGGCATGTGACCTCATCATTAGATGTGTTAGCTCCTCCTGGATTATTGTGTCATTTATAGGGTGGTAACATGGCTTCTTTAATGAAACATGTGGGCTAAGATAAGGGGGCCCCATTTCCCTTAGTATTTTCATTCTTATGAATTTTTTACTTAGCTTCATGATCAATAATTGGATGACCAATGAGGACATCCTTCCCTACCAATGAAATATGATACTACCACCATATCCTACATGATTTTTGCAGATGAAACAATCAGTTTCATGAATGTGGGCATGAGATCAATCTGTGGTATCAATAAAATCATTGAATACTACTTCCACTAGAGTTTCCCGACTATTAATAAGGAATATAGTATGATATACATTTAAATAAAATGTGGTATATGACGGCCCCTAGTCTATGAAACAGGATGTGCATCCAATGAGGCACATTTCCAATGGAATACAACGGACCCCCATCTCATCGGTAATAATTCAATTAAGAGTTTATGACCATGTGGTGAACTAGATTATAAGACACATCCACTTTTAGAACACTCTATTTTTATCCATTGGTGGCCAAATTACATTGGATAATAAGTTCATGTCTTCCATGCCTGTCCTTGTTTTGGCATCCATCACCAAGCAGAATGTATTTATCAAAAACATCAATAGAATATTGGTGGGGTTCATCTTTGAAACAACATTGTTGAGCAAAAATCTATTAGCCTCATTGGAGAAATTTTTTTGTCATATTCAAGATGGAGTGATCAATGTCAATGGCCTCTGGGACACCATTTAGTGTGTGAACAATATACTATACTTGGAAACTATCTAAGAGTGTACACGGTGGGTAAAAACGATGTCATGCAACCCTAGTGGAAATATAGGAGATATGATTGTGAATATATCTCCCAATTAGCTTGAGCTCTGTAACCTCATATTGAGCATACAATATCACTTGTAATAGATATTAGGGGAGGGTAAGTTTCTTTATTAACATCACCACTGGGCAGGCATGATGATAAGGAATTTGGGATGTCAGTCTCCCTATATAATAATTAATGAGGTGTGCATATTTCCAACCTTCTTCAGATAAGTCCTAGATTTGGGGAAGAAAGAGGTTTTTTACATCATTGACATCAACTCAACTATTAGATAGATGTATCTTCACCCCATTAAACTATTGGTTATTCAACTCCAAGGAATTCTATAGATAATCCAATCCACATGCTCAAAATAACAGATGGAATGGTTTGGTAATGTGTAATCAAAATCAATATAAGTATAATTTTATAGAATGGAGAATCATGAAACAAGGAACACCGGAAAATTAAATCATTAGGTAGATTGGAATCAGCATGGTCTCTAGCTACAACTGATGCAAGATCAAGAGAGAGGAGAGTGTGAACCCACTATTCTATAAAGGGTAATATGTAACGTCATAACACCAGTTACCCAGAGTTGGGGCATTATTACAAATCATTGACATGATCACAAAGGGGTGAGCTCGAATGCTCAAAACCTATACATGTGGTTAAGAATGTGGTCATTAATAATGTACTTCTTCGTATACTGGAAAAATTGAAACAAAGGGGTGAGCTCGACTGCTCAATAAGGAAAACAATATTCAAGAAGCATTCAAAAAAAAAAAAATAAGGAAATGATTAAAACTAAATAATATGACTTTTAAAAAAAATCTGCATAATATATCCAATAGAAATAAAATAATTTCATTTACTTATTCACATCTATATTCTACTTGTCGAATAGACACATGCAATATCAAAATCGAATTTCATAATTATGGAATTCCTAATGCCAGACATCATAACCACATAGTCTTGGCCTTATGCCATGACAACAAATAGTATTTTGACAAGGCCTTGTGAAAAATAGTTTTTTATCACATGAGACCTACTGATGAATCAATGAGCTATAGTGGGCTCCACCCATAACTTATTAGGTCCAATTCATTACTTATATGAAAATCATTAAAAATATCATAAACTTTAATATTAAAACTAGCATAGAAAATTTCGATACATTATCTATAAACCATGAATGATATAAAAATAACACATACATAGACACTCGTATCACAATACCTTAATTACAATATTGATGATTAGTATCATAATGAATCAATTACAAAAAAAGTATAAAATCAACCAAAGAATATTGTCATAGATGAAATCAAACCTATTTGATAGAAATAGCACTTTTTTAACATCATTTAAATGTGACATATTTGTAAAATATAACATCATTTTTGAAAATATACATATAATATTGTAAGATAATCTTTGAAAATGTTATAATAGATGAAAATTTACGCACCCACCATGTATCTTCAAAAATCCATTCTTTCTTTAATTTTGTCCATAAGGTCATAAAGTACCTTTTATGGAAAATTACCGAACGATTTCTTTAAAAATATATATGGTCAAATAGAGGTATAAATTACATTAACCAATGGTCTAGTAAATAGTATAATGTTTGGAAATTCATTTTTATGAAAACACAGATGTAAATGATAAAGAGGACCCAGTAGGTACAAAATTATTACCAACCTCAGATATTTAAAGAGATTGTAAAATTGACTCTTTTGTTGTACATTTATTTAGATGATGGTATGTTAACCTCTAGTATAATAGTAAAAATTTTGTTATTTAATTATGCAAGTAATATATACATAAATATGATTTCATATATTATCATCTAATATTATTTTATTAATAATACTCCCATAGTATCATTATTTTGGGTGTTAACTGATTCGTTTTCATTTATATTCATTGTAAAATAATCGATGTTTGATATGAATAATATGTATTTGATTAATATAAAAAATGATATTCTGTAGATAATCATTATTTTTAATCATAATATGAAAATTATTCTTTAATTAATACGATTGGCAATGAATCAATTCAAGATCATGGAAAATGTAATCGGTACGTACACATGAGCAACACTATCATTATATTTGTAATGTCTCTGATATTATGTGTATTATTTTTAGATATTATATTTAATTACTTCGAGACCATGAGTGAAGACGGTAGAACATTTTGAGGTCCAATGATCCCGGAATGTTGGTTTGAACTTTTTTAGTTAAGTTAGTCGGCACTTGTGCACATTTGAGGTGGTTTCCTAACGGATGCCCAGATAAAAAATATGAAGGTACCGTTGCATCCAAGATGATTACATTACCCATGAATTACTCTAACCTCGACCGGAATGGGTCGAGGGAAGATGTTAATTTTCACAATTTTAAAGTAAAACAAAATAAAATAAATTCAAAAGTTTATTTTATTTCTTTTATGGAAACATCTAATGCAATGCGACAATGAGGCAACTATTTCCTTAGTTAATGGAACATCATAATGACTCAAGAATGGGAAGTAGGAGACATTAATACCATCTCATAAATAATTTCTAAACATGTTCCCCTTTTTATTGGGATTATGAGAATTGTGATCATTGACGAATTTTTGAGAGGAAGCTCTGGAAAAACAATTCGCAGAGCCTTGGAGGAAAATTATTAGTGACGGACGATGATGTATCGAATTTAGGAATTGTAGCGCCAAATATGTTGAAGGATCTCGACAATTTCGGCAGTGTTACACCTTCATCAGCAATCGATCCAAGTTGAGGTTGGGGTTTGTGATTTGAATTCTTTTCCCTGTTTATGTTTTTAAACGACGAACAAGGATCAACCACGAACTATTTGATCCATGGATTAGTTCATTCATACAAGAGGGTTATAATGGGATGATTTGGGGAATGGATCCATGTTGTTTTATGATTGATGATTCTTGATCTGTTTAAGCCAGATAATTGGAGCAGATTAACACTGTGACGAACGAAGGCATGGGTTTGTTCCTCACTTTGTTTATTGTATTTCTCATTATTTCTTTTCTCTTGTGTAATCTTCATGTTCTTCGCAGTGCGAAGAAAAAAGTATAGTTGTGAATATGTTCCATGATGCAACGATCCCAAACTGAATGTTCGATGCCGCAACAACCTTGCAGAGGTGTGGCGACGATGGCGGACAACGAATCAGACCAGATCGGAAAAGGGAATTCACCGAGCATTCTTCGAGCAGGAAGATAAAATCATGTTTTTCGGAGCCAATCGGAGGACTGAAAACATTAGGTGATGTTTCGTGGTGTCAGGGTGACCAAATCCAGAAAATTTTATGGCGATCAGACGGCCAGATCAATGAACATATCATCCCTGGAGGCACGATGGTGGAATTTCATGTTTCGGAAAATTTCCAGAATACGCAGCGTGTAGTTCCGAAGAACACGCCATGTAGTACTGGTGGCATCTTGGGTTTTGGGGGTCAGAGAGGAATCACACGGCATGTGACCAATGTCAAATGACATGTTGGACTTTCTTTGATTCTCGGCTTGTATTTTGAAAATTAAACGAACATGAGATGATCTACACAACTTCAATGTGTCATGACGTGTACAACATTGTAGAGGCGACTATGTGAAGTTCGACGTGTATCCAAGGGATACACAGACACAAATTAGAGTACACGGGTTGATGACCATGTACGGACACACGACCAATGACACAGGGAAAACCCTATTCACTCGGACATGCAGTTTACATCGTAATACATGCCGTGTAATAAATTTTCTACCTGACCAGTTCTACGACACTGGCTGTTGCACACGGGTAGTACCCAAGGTCAGATGACACGACATGTAACTTTTATACACACCGTGTACATTTTTGAAAAATGCAAAGTCCTCTTGTTCACTGTATCTTGGACATCTTTCGTTTGGGTTAGTTCCCCACCTTATCGTTCCCCTGAAGTTTAGGCATCCTTTCCTCACATAGGAGTATGATCCCTCTAGTGGTACATATTGAGATAGAGTTAGGCAGCCATCTGAGAGGCCTGGATCGAGATCCTCTATCCATTCCTGAACCTATGTAGAGGTAGACATCGATGTTACCAACTCTACGTGGCTTTGATCATCTACCTAGTTGGTGTATCAACAAACATGTGAATCTGGATGAGTTGTGGTATCCGCCATGCCCCAGGTAGTGATCCTCATCTATGTATCATGATCTTTCTCACTCAAGCATGTGTCTCCCTTGATGAGTGCATCTATTCTATCATAATCCTTCCCAATCAAGAGTATGTCACTCGTAATGATTGTGTCTACCTCTCCTGGTCGTTCGTGATGAATAGTAAATCTCGGACGGACTTCATCATAGCAACCAAAATCATGGAGTGTGTTCTCCCGGAACGAGTGCTTCGTGGAATCGTCAAACTGAGCTCCTAACTGGGGGTATACAGTTGTGTGATTTGTCTCTTAACCACATGTATAGGTTTTGAGTATATGTTTTTTGTTCTATATGTTATGTAAACATATATTGTGCATTACTGACTATACATTTTTCTTTATGTAATGTTTTGTGGTTTTCGTGGTCCTCTACTGAGTATTGTTATAATCACCCCATCACGGGCGTTGCCTGCACGTATGGTGTCTTGTGCAGACAAGCATCCTTTTGACAGAGTACAGGGTGGACTGGGACATGAAAGATCTTTATAAGTTCCCTATAGGCTGAGGTGTTTCTATGGCTATGAGTAGCAGTTCCATTACCTTTTTTATTTTCTGGTTGGACCTTGAAATTTTCTGACTCCTGGTTTTGGTGGGCATGTATTCTATCCCAGTTTATTTTTTTCACTCTACCTTTCATCGTACTCTGTTTGCTGGGTTTAGATGTATGAACGTATTTTTACCATTAGTGGATTTAACATTTCAGTATTGTGGGCTTGGAGATGTGTGTGTGTGTATATAGGTACCTAGGAAATGCCTCACATATTAGTAATATGCCTACTCGGTGATAGTCACCATCCTTTGGCCTGTTGGAGGCGGGCATGGGGAGTCATGGCACATGCCCCACTAGAACGGGTCATGACATAGTGGTATCAGGGGTGGTCGGTTCTATATTAGGACATAGAGCATGTGATATTTGTTTGGGTAAACTGTGCTAACTATTTTCGAGTTCGGATTTCAGTCTAGAGACTCTAGTGTTTGTGCGGCGGCCGGCCTATCCAAACCCCATCACTCTAATAACCTTTTTTTTGAATCAACACATTAAAATACTTGTTTACTGGGAAATAAAAAGTACATGCATCATATTGGAATGGGTTTTGTGTTCCATGTACTTTGTGTTATCCATCCAGATATACTCATTGACCATGGAACATATTCTTTCCTTACGGGATTCCTCCGCAACACATACCCGCTAGGTTTTAGCTACACGATCACGAGGATGACCCCCTCAGTGACGAGGATTCTATATAGGGACCAGTTCTCCAAGCATTGCCACCAGGTGGTGAACATGTTATTCCACCACCAGTGGAGCACCGAGTGGAACCTGCAGTACCGACCAGTGAGGAGTGAAAGCATAGCGTTCTCTATGAGTTCTAGAGATAGAGACCCCTTAGGTTCTAAGACATTCCCGACCCTCATGCGGCCGAGGACTAGCATGAGGAAGTGACAATAGTTTTCTATCTAGTGAGGACACCAATAGACCAGATGGTAATCCTAAGAGAGAGCCTTATTTAGGGTTCGGTGGGATGGTGGTGGAGTCATACCACATATACTCACAACCAAGAGACTCTTTCGTGGGCGGAGTTTGAGCGAAACATCAGGGAGGAGTTCTCTCAAGTTACGCTAAGAGATGTACACATCAAGGAGCTTATTTAGCACCAGTAGGGTAGTATGACAGTATCATACTATTCATCTAGGTTCACCAACCTCGCAAGGTACTCGATGGATATGGTCAGGGATCAATACTTCAAATCTCTGATGTTCGAGCGAGGTCTATGATGAGAAATCTGAGATTGTGTCATGCCTCTATGCATTTAGACTTATTTCTGGAGTGTTCAAATGAGATTTGATGGTAGAGACCTTCATGCTAGAGTAGAGACAGCCGATGACAGTCCGTATGAGGCAGACATGTGCGGAGACCACGACGGCAGCGAGCTGGCATCAGACACAGGGATCAGGATGTGAGAGACATCGGAGGAGGACCCAAGACATGGGATTGATAGTCCAGGTGTGTCAGGTTGGATCCATACAGCCTAAAGGGAAGCAATGTTACACATGCGATGGTAGGGGCCATCTCTCTAGGGATTTCCCGACCCATCGAGTTGCATGCAGGGAAGTGGTGGACAGACCACCAAGGCAGAGGCAGAGAACAGAACATGTAGACCCGCCATGCGGTGGAAGTGGAAGAGGAGTAGGGAGAGCGGCAGGTGGTGGCTGACGCTTCGACCTACTTCCACCACCACCCCCAAGAGGTCCGCACTAGGCTCAATGATCTGGGGGGAAAGGGACAGGGAGATCTTCATGTGGTCGAGCCGTACAAACGAGAGTCTCCAGGGATGATTCGAGGTACAATCTATGTCTTTTTAACCATAGCTACTGTTCTAATATACAGAGGTTCCAATCATTCATTTATATCCACATGTCTTCTATGAATCCTCGAGATTCCAAAAGAACTTTTGACTCAAACCATATGCTTGGAGACACCTATGGAAGGATACTCGATGATCACACACCTTTCCAGGTAGTGTGATTTTACCCTTGGAGGTTAGATTTTCAGTTGGAACCTCTAGGTGGTATCGTCGAGGCCTTATAACCTCATTCTCGGTATGGATTGGTTATCATTGGTCAATGCCCAGATTTAGTTTTTTTGGTGAAGAGTGCGCTGTGTCTTCTGTAATGGAATGAGGTTTTCCATTTTCAAAGAAAAGGAAACCCAGGCAGCACGAAATGAACTTATACATAACAGGTTGCAGCTAATCGGTCATGAGTTGGCTAGCCTTTCCCTCGGAGCAGTGGATGTTGTGATCTCCCAGTTCTAAAAAGTAGTGGTGGAGTATGAGGAAGTCATTCCTGAAGATGTCCATGATTACCTCCCAACCAGTAGATCATATTTTTCACCGACATACACCCTGGGATGACACCAATTTCCTTATCAACATATCGGATGGCTCTTGCAGATCATCACGAGCTGAGGGTGTAGTCGGAGGATTTTTAGATAAAGGGTTTTGTGAGACCCATCATTTCACCATGGGCTTCCCCAGTCATGTTTTCCAAGAAGGCAGACATAAGTCTGAGGTTGTGCGTGGATTACAGGCACCTGAACCAGGTGACGATGAAGAACAAGTATCCACTAACAAGGGACAATGACCTCTTCAATCATCTATAAGGGGCACACTTGTTCTCGAAGGTTGAACTTTGGTCATGTTATCACGAGCTAGGATTACTTGATGAGGATATACTAAAGACGACTTTCAGTTGTTGCTACATACACTATGAGTTATTGGTGATTCCTTTTAGTGTGACGAACACCCCCACAGTGTCCATGGGAATGATGAACTAGATTATCTAGACATACATGGACCAGTTTGAAGTGTTCACCATCGACTAAATCATTGTGTACTCGGCGTTAGATGAGGAGCACGCGACACACCTGCGGATGGTTCTAGACATACTTTGGGAGCACCGGCTTTATGGGAGGATCTGGAATTTCCAGTTCTATTTCGAGGTCCACTTTCTGGGTCATGTCATCTTATTCGATAATGTAGTTGTAGACATAGCCAAGTTGGAGGCTGTATTAGCATGGGAGTGAACTCAGAATGTGATTGAGGTGCAGAACTTCATTGGGTTGGCAGGTTATTACCGGATATTCATTCCTGATTTCTCCCGAATATCAGCACGGATGACAACCTTGACCAGGAAGGGGAAACCCGTCATATGGACATTGAAGTTACTACAATATTTTGTGCTACTGAGGCAATTTTTGATGAGATCCCCAGTCTTGAGATTTCAAGAGGAGGGTGTCGAGTATGTAGATTTCTACGATACATCAGGGACTGGACTTGGCTGTATCCTGATGCAGTGGAATGCATTGATTTATTATGGTTTTCACCATCTTAGGCCACATGAGGAGAACTATGTGACCCATGATCTCGAGTAGGAAGTGGTTGTATTCGTATTAAATATATGGCAACACTACCTCATGGATGAGCGGTTTATATTCCACTATGACCACAAGTTCCTCAAGTACATCTTCTCACAGAAGGAAATGAATATGAGGCATATGTATTGGATTTATTTTTTCTAGGATTATGATTTAGAGATCATATATACTCCTGGGAAGGGGAACAAGGTGGCATATGCTCTTAGAAGAAGGTCGAGCTCACAGCTGTTGAGTGAGGTGACACATCAGTTAGCCACACTGCAGTTATACTTTGTGGATGGAGGGGATACTACTCACCTAAAATCGATGGTTATCACCCCTCCACTCCTACAAATTGATAGGGAGGAACAACTTGGGGATGTTGACTATGTGGATTTAAGTTATCAGTTATCAACATGACATATCCTGATGGATATTCGCAAGGTGGAAAGCACGTACTTCTTTTCAGGGGACACATTGTTGTACCAGTGGCATTGTAGGAGGAGGTCCCGAGAGATTTTAATATATCTCTTTTGGTGGTACATCCTGGAGTGGAAAGGATATACCAGGATCTCTGATAGAAATTCTGGTGGTCATGCATGATGAAGGCAGTAGCATAATTCGTTTCTCGATGCCTTACATGTCAGTAGGTGAAGGCAGAGCACCAAGTTCCAGTGGGAGTAGCTCACCCCTTGGACGTTCCAAAGAGGAAGTGGGATGGAATATCGATGGACTTCTTGACTGGCATACCACAGACGTCCATGTGACATGATTCCATCTGGGTGATCATTTAATGACTCACTATGTCGGCCCACATCCTAGAAATCATGGAGCATAGTTCCGTAGAGAGAATGGGACACCTCTACATGCAGGAGATAGTTCAGATTCCTGGCTTCCCCTAGTATATAGTCTCGGATCGAGATTTCCACTTCACATCCCAGTTGTGGAAGGGATTTCAAGAGGCTATTGGGAATCAGCTACGCTTAATCACATCGTTTAATACCCAGACTGATGGTCAGATAGAGAGGACCATTCCGGTTCTGAAGGATATGTTGAAAGCTTGTATCATGGACATTGGTTGTAGTAGGGAGGACAACCTACCAATGGTGGAGTTTGCATACAACAATATCTACCACTCCACCATTGGTATGGCGCTGTTTGAGGATTTTTATGGGAGACCATACCGGTCACCGCTTTCCTAGACCGATCCAGAAGAGTTAGCACTCATTGTTCTAGAGTTAGTGCGAGGTACCATTGAAAAGGTACAGATCATCCAGGAGTGGATGAAGACTGCACAGAGCTGGTAGAATCCCTATGAGGACAGACGACGGAGACCTCTGGTGTTTGAAGAGGGAGACCGCATCTTCCTTCTGGTCACACATCGATGAGGGTTATGGATATTTGGCAGAGGCGGAATGCTATCTCCGAGGTTAATTGGACCTTTCCAGATACTGTGATGAGTTGTTGAGGTGGCGTACCACCTAGCTCCATCACCACAGTTTCATCAGGAGCATGATTTCTTCCACATGTTGCAGCTGAGGAGGTACATGCACGACCCGTTGCACGTCATCGACTAGGGTGACCTGGACATTGAGGATGGAGTGACTGTTTCTGAGTACCCGGTGGAGATCGAGGATTGGCAGGAGAGGATCCTATGTGGGTGATCGATTGCCTTGTTGAACGTCTGGTGGAATCATTGGAATCTTCAGGAGAGTACGTGGGAGTGGCATTCCCTAATCAGTTCCCAGTACTCTCATCCTTTTTGTTGAATTTTTTTTGGATTTTTGGGTACATAAAGCCCCAAGGTGGGAAGAATTTAATGCCTCGGAATTTCTGTGTATTATTTTTAAATATTATATGGAATTATATCGAGACCAGGCGGGTAGAAGGTACATCATTCCGAGGACCGGCGTTCCCAGAGTTGTGGTTTGAACTTTTTTAGTTAAGTTAGTCGGCACTTCTACATGGTTGTGGATGTTTCCAACCGGATGCCCAGATTAAAAATCTGAGCGCACCGTTGTGTCTAGGATGATGACATTACCCAATAATGAGTCTAAAATCAACCATTGTGTGTCTAGGGAAGAATTTAATATTATGATTTTTTATGTAAAATAATTTTAAATAAATTTACTTGTTTATTTTATTTCTTTTATGGAAACATCCGCTGTAGTGCGACAACAATTCAGATGTTTCCTTAGTTAATTGTGTGTCATAATTAATCTAGAATGGAAAGATGGATTCATTAATACCACCACATTAATAAATTTCAAACACTTTCACTTTTTATTGGGATTATGTGAATTGTGATCGTTGACGAATTTTTGAGAGGAAGCTCTGGAGAAAAAAATTCACGGAGCCTTGGAGTAAAATTCTCAGCGACGAACGATGATGGATTGAAGATACGAATCGCTCCACCAATTATGTTGAAGGATCTCAAAGATGAAGGAAGTGGAATCCTTCATATTCAATTGATCCCAGTTTAGGTAGGGGCTTTTGATTTGAATTCTTTTCCATGTTTTTGTTTTTACACAATGAATGTGGATCAACCACGAACAAGTTGATCCGCATATTCGTTCATTCTTGTGGGTGGGTTTTATTAGGATGAATCAGGGAATGGATCCATGTTGTTTTATTATTGTTGATTCTTTCTCCAATTATGCGTGCTAACAGGAGCATATCAACGCCGTGATGAACGAAAGATGGGGTTCGTTCCTCACATTGATTATTTGATTTCTCACACTTTCTTTTCTCTCGCGCATTCTTCATTTTCTTCACGGGGTGATGAACAACGGATCTCTGTGCATCCATTAAGTGATGAAATGATCCCAAACTGAAGTATCGAGGCCACCAAAACTATGCATAGGTTCGGTGACGATGGCAGATAACGAATCAGACCAGATCAGAAAAGGGCGTTCTTCGAGCGTTCATCACGGAGGAAGACCAATTCATGTTTTTGGAGCCGATCGAAGGTCCAAAAACATAGGGTTCTTCTTCGTGGTTTCATGGAGACAAAAAAATGGATGTTATAATGCGATCAGACGGCCGGATTGACGAAAAAATCATCACCGAAGGCGCAATGTCCGATGTCTGTGTTTCGGAAAATTTCCTGAGTACACAGCATGTACATCTGAAGAACACATCGTGTAGTACTAGTGGAGACTAGGGTTTCAGGGGTCAGAGAGGAATCACACGGTGTGTGACCCTAGTCACATGGCATATTGGTCTTTCCTCGATGCTCGGAGTGTATTAGGGAAGAACCTGGACACAAGATGATCTACACTAATTTAGGTGACACATTGTGTAAAGCCTAGTAGAGGCAGCTACGTCAAGCTCGGTATGTGTCAAGGTGATACATGGACGTGGGTTAGAGTACACGAGTTGATGACCATCTACGGCCAAACAACCAGTGACCCGAGGCCAACCCTAGTCAGTTATACACAATGTGTACATCGTACTACATGCCGTGTACTATGTTTTCTAAATGACCATTTCTACAGCACGAGTCGTTGCACACGGGCAGTACACATGGTCTGACGACACATTGTGTAACTTTTATACATGGAATGTACTTTTTGGAAACTGTAATTGTCCTCTTGTTCATCGTATCCTAGACATATTTTGTTTTGGTTAGTTCCCCTCCTTCTTATTACCCTGATGGTCAGGAATCATTTCCTCACATAGTAGTATGATCCCTTAAGCGGGACTTTCTGTGATAGAGTAAGGCATCCAACCAAGATTCTCGGATCGAGATCCAATATCCATTCCTGAACATAGGTAGATTTAGGAATCGATGTGACTAACTCTACCGGGTGTTAATATTATACCAAGATAGTGTATCACCTAACTAGTGAATCTGGATGAGTCGTGGTATCCTCCATGGCCCTGGTAGAGATCCTCATTTGTGTATCGTGATATTTCCCACTCTAGAGTGTGTCTCTCGTAATGAGTGCTTCTATTATATCGTAATCCTTTCCACGCAAGAGTGTGTCTCCCATAATGAGTGTTTCTACCTCTCCTGGCAGTTTTTGATGAATATTACATCTCAGATGGACATCATCAGAGCTACTAGACTCGTGGAGTGTGTTCTCCCCGAACGAGTGCTTCGTGGATTTTTCAAACTGAACTCCTAGCTAGGGGTATGCGATTGTGAGATTTTTCTCTAGACCGCAAGTCTGGGTTTTGAGTATATCTGGTTTTTTCTATATGTTCTGTTGACATATACTGTGCATAGATTACTTTAACTATTTCTTTATGTACTATTTTGTGGTTTTCGGGGTCCTCTAATGAGTATTGTTATACTCACTCCTGCACGGGCTTTCCCCACATGTCAGGTGTCTTGTGCAGACGAGCAGCCATTTGACAGAGTCCAGGGTGGGCTAGGATAGGACTGAGATTTCAGAGTTCCCTACAAGACGAGGCATTCCTATGGCTATGAGCAGCAGTCCCAATACCTTTTTTATTTACATGTTGGACTTTACAGTTTTCAGACTCTTGTTTTTGGTGGGCTTGTATTCTGGCCTAGTTTACTTTTTATCACTATACCTTTCATTGTACTCTATTGGTTGGGTTTAGTGGTATGCATTGATTTTTTGTTCCTTAGGGGTTTTTAATTTTCAGTATTGTGGTCTTGGCTATGTGTGCATGTGTACAGGTACCTAGGAAATGTCTCACATGTAAGTAATATGCCTACTCGGTGCTAGTCACCAGCCCCTGGCCTATTGCAGGCGGGCTTGGGGAGTCATGGTGTGGGCCCCACTGGGACGGGTCGTGACAATATTTATGGTGAAATCATATTTAGTTTTGTTGGAATATCATATATACAGAATAATTAACATATTATATTTATTATTTACATTTGTGATACACATTGTTATACCCTTAAAAATAATGACGTGTTTAAATAACAAACTACACCACGATGTGGAGACGGTATGCCGTACATACAAATGTATGGTGACGTTGTCATTTCTAGTTTTTATAGGATATCAAAAATTGATGTAACATATTAATCATAACATCATAGTATGTAGAAGGTTCTGGTGTATTTATTTTGTGATGGAATCAAATAAAGAGGAAGTAGAAGAAGAAAAGAACTAGAAAGAGGGTTGTGAAATTATTTCCTCTTCATCATGTGTTTCCATCTTAGTTGATCAAATCGGATACCTAGGTTGGATTTTTGATACATATAAGGACTCGATTTTTATGTGAGGGTAGTTGGGATGTGGAGACAAATGGATTTGGAGCAGTGAAAATACGACAAAGGGATGTACCCTTTCATAAGAGAGGTGTGGGCCACTTTAGGAAAACCTTGAAATATTATTTTATAATAAAATCATGTTTTGTTTGTAATGGCTCAAAAATGATTAATTTACTGAATAAGGCAGGGATGGGTTGAAACTCATTTAAAAATATGGTTTTAGATAGTTTTAGGAATCCATAAAAACCATATCTTTTATATTTGACTCTTAGTTAAATAGATTGACATTTGTCATGCCTTCTTATATTTTTTTTATTATATGATTAATAAACATACTATAAACTACCAAAAGAACCCAAAGAAGTTCATTATTAATATATATAACCTTATATATGTTCTTTTTCTAATACATTGTTATTTATTAACGTTATATCAATCAATAATATTGTATTTGTTTTTGAAAACACAATTGTGTAAATTTTCAGAGTATTTTGTATTTCATTTTTTTGAAATCCATAAAATCATTATCACTTCAAATAAAATTTATTTAATAATTCTTATAATGTCATATTAACCAAGAAAGTTATTATAATTAATCATACACCTAAATTATTATTTTTTTGATATTTATAATATCAATTATTTTAATATTTCATTATTAAGATAATTATGACATCATCATTGGGTCATAAATAAATTAATTATATAAGGTCAAAAAAATTATTAATAAAATAACATTATGTAGAAATATTTTTATCTTTCTAATAAATATATATAGTCTAATTTATCTTATGTATAACCCTATATTACAAATGGTTTAGTTATAAAACTATGAACATAACAATTTTAACTCATCATTAAATAAAATAATAATAAATGTTATAATCAAATACAAGTGGAGAAAATGGATCATATTTTATTACTAAGGTTATTAAGGGTTGAATTACACTTATCAAATAGAATTAGGACATGTTTTAGGGAAATTATAATATCATTTTGACCTTTAATTACTCTATTTTCATTTTTACCGTTGTAAATAAAAGTCAAAAGTTAAAATTAAAAAAATTTATTTTCATCATATTGAACCTAATATTAACTAATAATGCTAAATATGTCTCTCATACTTTTTATATTAAACTCATTGAAGTGGAAAAATTATATTTTATGCAAATTTGTATATGCTACTAGAAGGTTGTCAAAGACGGTAAAAAGTTCAATAAAATTTTATATATCTAAACTAATTATAAAATGACTCCAATAAATTAAATTAAAAATATAAAGGTATTAGTTATCTATTTTATCATAAAATAAATTAAAATAAAATATTTATTCATTTAAATAAAAATTAAATTTTTTAGAATAACATGGTGTTTTTCGCTATTCATTAAAAATGAATGTTTTTAGAAAAATACCAAAAGGTTAACATAATATAATTTTGATATTCATAATCCAAAAACGATTTCCATGATAATAAATGAATTATTAAATTTCAAAAAATTGTGTATTACTATTCATAATGGTTTTTTTGATTGGTCATGTTGTATTTAAACACCAAGTTGCGTACAACACAAGCTACTTCATTATTCAAAGGGAAATTTACCGTAGAAGCGTGGGGTGTTAAATTTTCCCATATTTAAAATTATTTTGTCCTAAAAATTTCAAGAATATTACTGCATAATAATATTCATGTTTTCTATAATCCTATGTTTCTTGGGTTCCCACGTTCCCTCTTCCATCTTATGGTTTCTCCATAGAACATTTACTAGACAAGTTGTCCTGTTTCTCCGCACATGTTCTCAAGTAACAAGAATCTGGACAGGCTCATCACAATAAGATAGGCCAGGTTCCAGGTAAATTTTATCATACATGAGTACATGCATTGGGTTATGCATGTATTTTCAAAATAGTGATATGTAGAACACATCATGAATATTAGAGTGACATAGAGGCATTTCCAAATGTTATGTTACAACTCCAATTCATTCTAGAATTCTGAAAGTTCTGATGTACCTGGGACTCAATTAACCCTTCTTACCAAAACTTTTAACAACATTCCTTAGTGATTGTTTACGAAAACATGGCTTCTTATATGAAATTAAAAATCTTTCTTTTGGTTATCGGTATAGCTCTATTTCCTACTTTGGGATGTTTTGATGTGGGTTTGGATATCCTTCAAATTATCCATTGTATCCATAAAAAATTTTGTGCCAACGAGTTTTCATTCACCTATCTCATCCAAAAAAGATGGTCTGTGACATCTCAATCCATAAAATGCTTCATATGGTGCCATCTGAATACTTAAATGGAAGCTATTATTATAATAATGTTCTACCAGATGTAATAATTTATCTCACATTCCTAGAAAGTCAATTGAGAATGTTCTAAAGATGGATTCTAAGGTATGAATAGTTTGTTCATATTTTCCATTGGTTTGAGGTTGGTATACAATGCTCAAACGATGTTCAGTATCCTCGGCCTTCAAAAGTCTTTTCAAGAATTATGATGTAAAATTGGGATCACGATCATAAACAGTCGTTAGGGGTAGTCCTTCATGTCTTAAAACATCATTAATATAGATTATTTCCATATGCTCAAGTGTTAATTCTTCTCTCAATGCAATGAAAATGTGTTGTAATGGTAATACGGCCTACAATGTCTCATATTGCATCATTCGTTCTAGGAGTCGTTGGAAGATAAATGCAAAGCCCATCATAATGTATTCCCATTTCAACTCAAGTATGGGATGAGAATGCATGACTCCTCCTAGTTCATTCATTCCAGCTTTCTCGTTTTTACACACCATAAATCTTGACCTAAAATCAGTAATCTACCACATCATTTTTTACCCAAAATTTTTTTCCCTCAAATCCCAATACTTTATGGTTCTCCTAGGGTGAATGGAGAAATTGGATCATTGAGCATCATCCCATAATTACCTTCATTAGATGAGGTATGTTAAGAACAAATAATCTTTTCCAAAATTTCAAATTTCTATATTCATATATGAATCACTCTATCTCCCATCATTCACAGATTTAATCATATTTGGAGACTCCTCATCATCATTCTGATAACTCTTTATCATTTCCAGTAAATATGGTTTGGAAGCCTTTTGAATATGTACTGATGTTTCACCTCCATGTTTATTCCAATATCAATTTTTAAATGATCCATTAAAATAGATCCCTTTCAACTCTCACCGTCTTAAAATCTCTATTATATTTTCTAATCAATGAATCTTCTAGATTATTTTCAATCCCCAGGTTGAAATGTATAGTGAAATAATAATCCTCAATTAGATAAAGCCATAAGGTTTTCCTTATGTTGAGTTCATTTTGTGATAAAATATACTTCATACTCTAGGGTTTTTTATAAATATCCGATTTTTCACCATAGAGATAGTGTCTCCTTATTTTTAGAGCAATTATTTCATATGCTAACTAAATATCATTAGTACAATAGTTTTTTTAGTAATTTTTTGATGTTGTGATGCATAAGTAATAACTCTATAATTCTGTATAAGGACACAAGTATGTCCTTCCATTGAAGCATCACTGTAAATAACAATCTCATTTTTCCCTGATGGTAGAGTCAAAATCAGATCATTGACAAATGTTATCTTTTTTTCATCAAATTATTCCTCATAGTCATTTGTCCAATCAAATTAAACCCCTTAATCAAAGATATTTTTTAATGGGTTATCCATCATGTCAAAAGTATTGATAAAATTTCAAGAAAAAAATGGTATACCAATAAAACTACATACTCCAGTTATACTCGTCGGTGCTGACCATTTATGGATTGACATGGTCATTGAAGGGATCAATTGAGATTCCATCCATCGAGACTGTACTTCCAAGAAAAGAAATCCCTTAAAGCATGAATTAAAATGTGATGAACATCACATATAATTCATTTCATCTGAGGCCTTTCATAATAGTGTTCAAGTTTTTATCATTATATTCATTGATTTTTGATTATACCAGGATATTGTCAATAAATACCACAACAAAGTCATCATGATATTCCTTGAAAACACTATCAATTAGATCCATGAAGACAAAGAGATAATTTTTCAATCCAATAGGCATTACAATAAACTCATAATGCTAATACCTGGTCCAAAATGCTATTATTGGAATGTCTTCTATATTCAAACTCAATTGATGATATCCTGATCGAAGGTCAATCAATGGAAAATATTGACCTCCATAATGTCGATCAAATAAATAATCAATGTGAGGTAGTGGTTACTTGATCTTTATTGTTATAGCATTGAACTCCACCTAGTCTATTGAAAACCACATAGATATGTCATTATTTTAAATAGAAAGGGTATGTGATCCTCATAGAGAATCTGAAGGGAAAATATATCCCTTATTACTCAATTCCTCTAGTTGTTTCATTTATTCCCCGAATTCCACAATGTCCATTCTATAAGAGGTTTTCGATATAGGCCGTGAAATAGGAATTAAATCAAAGGAATACTCAATTTCTCATTCTGGAGGATTTCCAGGTCAATCCACTGGAAACACATCAAAATATTGTAGAACAATTGGTATGTCCTCTATTCGAACATTTTTTCCTTAGACATAGTTATTTAATTATCTTCATCACCAATAATTGAATTTATTAGAGCTACTGGGTGTGGATCTTGATAAGAATCAGGTGGTGATGATTATTCTCTAAATATAATGTACTCATTTTCTTCATCAAAAAATTGAAACCTCATTCTTTATACAATAAATTTTCACGTCATGCTCTAAAATAGAGTCCATTCTGAGGATTAAATCAAATTCAATCATGGGTAAGATGATTAGATCAGAAGATAAAGAACATTTTTATGCCCTACTGATTCACTAATCATTTTTTTGATGATACATCCCTTAGGAGTTTTGACTGACATCCTATTAGGAGTAATGGAAACCGATGCCGCTCCTGGCACAAGATCAATAGAGAAGTCAACATCTCACACTATAGGAAAAACTAAAATGTCCTCTAGAAAGAAATACCTAAAACAATCCACCATTGGAGGAATTTCCATCTTTGATGTCCCCTGGTAATCTAGATATAAACTAGTAATATGGGAAGTTACTTCTCCCAACCCATGATGCTTGTTTCCTGGTCTACTCCCCTGGACATACCATTCACCCTTTTGAAAAAATTATCCACCCTCTTGTGATGTCAAACTCAACCTATAGTGATAAAAATCGACAAATTCTTAGAAGGGAACTAAATAGTCCATTCGAAGAGTGACATAATTGCATATAAAATCAGGAAATAGAGGTCTCATATGATGTGACACCCACCATCCTCATGGTGGAACCCCTTGTAGTAAAAAACTATAGTAGTTATTTTCCCAAACAAAGTTTCTAGTGTCAAAATATTAGCAAAAGAAATGATATAGAGCTCATGGATCTCCAAAAAAGAAAAAATATAATGTTATCGGGATCCCCTATTTCAAAAAGAGAAGAAGCATAAACTAAGGGAACTAGGATCGTACATTGAATAATATAGTGTCCAGGATCCTGCTTCTACTGGTTCTGCTCCACTACAAAAGTCAGACTTGCTTCGCGGCCTTCTAACCCTACCTGACCACCATGAGCTAATCCACCCAATTGTCACTGAAATCCCTGTGATAGACTACAATGGCCACAACCCCCACCAAATCCTAAATGACTAGAAGAACTCCAATTCCCTAACTGGTTGGAAACTGGAGGTGAAGATCGTGAATGTGAAGTCAAAGAAGATCCCCTATCACCAGCTGTTGGTGAGAAGAACTAACATAAGAACAGAATATTAACCATCTCTCTAATTGAACAGCAGTCCACATGGTCTCTTGGGTAATGTGGAATTGAATGCCCGCTCTTCCTGGACTAGTCTGACACCACCTAGCTATCAGAACAATTATCTCGCCTCCTCGTATCTCCATGTGAAGACTCCCTATGGTGCATCCTACTATCTGTAAGATGGATACAATTATCGGTTTTCAAAACTCTCGGTCTCACAACTCTAAAATCCCTCATATTGAGCTATGTGATTAGTGCCAAAATGACTATAGATGTAATGGGTGACTATGTGAAGATGTTCACTTGATATGAGATATCTTTCCTGACACCATCATTAATCTTACTTACTAGGAATAACTCATCACCTCCACGGATGGTTGTGAGGAATTGAAACTCTGTGGAATGAGAAGAGAACTCCATAACAAAAAGAGTACCCAGCACAAGACTAATTAACTCTTGGGCTCGATCGTCTGTCAATGTCACTAGATAGATATTGTTGTAGATTTATTGATAGAACTAATCCCAGACCATGAACTTCTGGCATCCCGCATATGAGATCGCATCCCACTGTCTCATGGAGGAACCCTAAAGCATATAGATATATAGCTTCACCCTCCTCTATGAAGGTGTATCCAAATTCTCGAAGATATAATAAATGGATTCTAACCATGAAATTGTAGCCTACAGTCCTCCACCCCCTTTGATGGTGGGAGGATGTTACAACATGAAATCCCGCGTCACCTCTGCCATAGATGGGGCATGATGCAGTACTTCTGGAAAGGTCTGCATGATCCACATAAATCCCTCACAGAACAGTGTGTCGGCACCTGCATCCGGGATAATGGCTAATGAAAGGATTGGAACTACAGGATGACCTACCGGTAGTCCTAGATCATCAATTTTTGGTGTCTAATCACTCACATGTAACTGGTGGAATATCGGAGGATGTCTTTTTTGGCATAACTCCGCAAGGTCAAGAGAACACCTTTAATAATGATTAACAAGGAATGAAACTTAAACGTGTATGAAGGGGACCAGATGAAGAAGGCATTCATGATTTTTAAAATATGGATATAGGGCATGTATAATGCCTATACATCATGTTCCCTTAATAATTCACATGGGCGTGTACTTTTGTCAATGAAGGTCATGTAACACCCCTTACACATGACTTGTTGTCCTAACATAGGATGTGTACTTGAATCCTCTTCACCTGGTTGAGTTGTCTTACATGTCTAAGCCACACCGTTCTCCTAGTACAAGACTACATGACATGTGTGTTCCATAAAATATGTGTACCACTTAGGTTTCAAATGCATGTGTTTTTAGTCACATGGATGGACACACAACACACTATAAATTGAGTGTTTATGATAGGAAAGCCATGTACAAGAATGATTTACACAACCCCAAGTTTTTTTTAAAATGACGGATATAAGACTCACTCTACACTGCGTGATTTAGATGGACACAGAATGTACATCCTGATTTTTCATCCACCCATTTCATTAGTCACATGGTCGGATACAAAGACTCTACAACACGATGTGTAGAACCCGTACCCACATGGCCACCTGAATATTTTAATAAACCCCATAAATCTTCCCACATAGCTAGTGACATGGTTAGAGACTACACATCATGTTGATACAGTACATGGAATGTACTTATGAAAAATAGTTTATTGCTGAACAAAACCACATATGGCATGTATTAATCATTACACGCTATGTATTATGGGTTTTTCCGGACAGTATGTCTCAGAAACTACTCTAGGAACCAGAAAACGCTAAATCATAATTTAAAGAGCCAAAAAAAAATTGTGTGGCCCCATACTCCCGAAAAATAAATGATTGTCTTCTTATATATGTTATATACACGGAATAACCAGACCATTATCCACCAAATTATGATCCATGACGGACTGTAACACCTCAATAAACAACATTTGGAATTCATTCAAACAAACTATAAACTATTCAATACCCTGTCAAAATGATGTTATTCTATTAAAGAATCATCCAAAACAACATGAAAATCTTACACAACATCTATCACAACTGCATGAAACCACTAATGCACCATAAATGGAATTGTAGGAATGCATTCCACGTTATTTCTTACAAGTGCATATATGATTAATGAGATGGAATACCCCCATCCCAACATGTTGCAACAATAATATAACCTCAATAACATCAATGATAACAACAAAAATCATTTGAATCACCCAATGGTGGAATCAAATAAACTGTAAATATTATAAAACTAGGAAAATTTAAATAACGATGTAAATTGGATTTTCCCGGTACATGGGTTAACTACTCCTAGGAACAACATATTAATATGTACCAAATTTTTTCATATACCTGGATAAAGGATCTAAATAGAATATCATGACCAAACAAAATCCTTAGATATATCATTATAATGTCTTTATTCCAGGAGCCGACCAGAGGTGCCCCATACCCGGGTGGTCACATGGCCTCAAGCGCATATCCCCAAATGCCAGATATTGTGGTATACCAGTAAGGGATATGGCTGTAATATAGGGGAAAATATTCCCTCATTGGAAATGTACCACATTGGATGAAAAAAATATCAATATCAGAAGTAGTAAAACATCCAATAAGGAAACAAAATAAGTAAAAAAAACTCGAGCACCAATATATAAAGGATGCATGATAAATATGTCTAGGATAGTAGTAAAACATAAAATAAGGATAGAATATTGTACTAAACCAATGTATTAATGAAAACAGATAATCTCTAGCAGTATCACAAGCCTTAGCATTGTCCCATGCTCTCCATCTCCATAGCAATCAAGTAACTAATATAGAAGTTAACTTTCCATTATATTTACAAACAAAAATATAATTTGTTTGGGAACAAAATAATAACCCAAATAGGGTGTGAGATGAATCCCAGTAGGTAAACACCCAAATAACTATTCCCAATAGTCAAAGAATACTTATGGCAGACAATAATCAACAAGAAGAAGTAAACAGGGAAGTACCCAAAAGTAAAAAATCATACAGATTCAACTGCATTCAATTTCGTATATCATGGAAGGGGATTATCACAAACAGGTAACCCACTGGGATGTATTCAAAAACTAAACCCTATTGTTCAACCTAACAACAAAAAGAAACCGTCTGGGATGTGCACATAGTTTAACCCCTCTTTCGCAGCTTTATCACATATTCTCTGAGGAAGCAGTCACTGTCAATTATACTTATAGTCTCGTATCAGTATCAAAAAGGCACTATGAGGAAACACTCAACACAAAATTACACTTATGGCCTATATCGAGGAACTACAGACACTATGAGAGAGAACATACATCCATCTCATCTATGGTTCCACAATGTATATATAAAAAAACACATTGGAGAACCCCGCAACATCCATTGTCTATATGGTCTACTACACCTGGTTCCCACCGCCCTGTGTAAGACAATCATGCACAAATAAAATGTGGCAGCCAATGTGAACCTCTAGAAAAACCTTGATAACCAATCTATAACAAATTATATCTTGTAATATAGTAATAATTCCATCCTAATAATAATAGGAATAGAATGCAAGGCATTATAATAGAAAAACTAGACCAACAATTAAAACTAGAAACCCTGGAAAAAACATCCATATCATGGCATTTATTACGATATTAAAAAAATAAACTCAATCCAAAAAACCACAAATTACATGCAATGAATGGTGAAAAACTATAAACACAAAATAAACCAACAGGTTTATTGGGAACTTTTCCACATATAACTCCAATACTAAAGGTGGAAAGACAAACACCACATACCTTGGCATTGTATGAACAATATACATGAATATCACTCCATGAATATCTTTATAATGTTGTAGATCTATAAAAACATCTAAAACATCTAACCCAATAAATCTCTTAGGAGAGATGAAATTAGGAGATGGTTTTTTTGGATGAATAGAGATCTCAATTATGTGATTCAAAAGCAACTAATAAAGTTCAATTTAGTGAATAGACGATGTTCTGGGGGCATATAGAATATTTTTCACCTTATAGACAATAATGGATGAGACATACCTAGAATAAGGGTGTTCTGTCAATTATACACAACCTCGGTCCATTTACTGAAAAAAATAATGTACACGACATGAACATCATAAGTACATAGCGTGTATTTGGCTTTATAGGACCTCACATTTGGCAACATCTACATCACCAAACAATTCTTTGTACTTGTCCATTACATGGTCAGTACATGGTCACCCTGGACAACCATGTACACATCCTGTACATATAATTACACAACGTGTACTTATAAAATTTCCAAAATTCCCACTTTTTCTCAAAAATAGAAAAAACATACCTAAAAAAGAAGATCCGGGTTCATAAAAATTAGTTACTATTATCCATGATATTTTCAATTTGAAAAAATAAATGAATGTATTTAATTATTATTTTATTTTTTAAATGGAATAATTTTTCAGTTATTTACCAATCTAAACAGATTATGCTCTATCAGTTTATTTAAATGGACGAAATTCTCATTTATTTACCTTTCATATTAATAATTTCATATATAGTACTTTAAACTACATAGTTCTTTAGTTATATATTTTTTATTATTGTTTATTTAATATTCAATATTTATTACATGGAATGTGTATTTAGTTTTAAACCATTACAGAATATTATTATAATTGAATCATTATTTTTTATATTATATGCAACGATAAGTGATAATTAGATCTCACCCTTATTTTTTCCTTTAACCATGATTCAATGATGATTAGTAATAATGGTTTTCATTGATTAAACAAGTGGGAATAATGTTTAACTTGATAAAAAATATTCTTTTGTAATTGGTGCATTCATTTGTAATAAAATACTAATATATTTGTTTGGTTTACCTAAGTTATTGAAGAACTCATTAGATTAGTATTTTTGTTCCCGGTAGACATGCTAATGTAATGGTTGTATAAAATAGGTAAGTAATTAATGGGGTACGGATCTACATTGATTCCCCCAAAGTCCAATGTAATGTAATTTAAATAAGAAAAATGGTTCCTCTACTTTTATTGCAAGGATCATTTGTTAGGTAACCTATTTTCATAGATACTCTCACTATGGTCCAAAATTCATCTTCACAAGCATCACATATTCATTGGAAAAACAACTCATCAAATCACTCCCACAGATAACACTCAAATGTATCATTCCCTAACACCCTAAATTCCATCCCAATGAAAAAAATTCAATAGTATAAGGTCCCAATGTTATTACATTACATAATTTTGAATTTTATTCATGAACTCACTTCATTTAATATTGTAGATCATTTAATTTTTATATTTTTAGAGAATTTGGATATAATAAATTCATAAAGCTCCACATTAATATAGAGTAAATACCACAAAAATTGTTTATTTCTACCAAAAAAATATTTCATTTCAATGAAAACAATAATTAATTGAAAAATCATTATAACAATTTACATTGATTACTTAATTTTAAAAAAATTTCTCATAACCTTCAAAAATGATATAAAAATATTGTATGAAAACAAAAATCTTAGTAAGTGAAATAATAAATGGTGAAATAAATCATTAGTCCATGAATAATTGTAATCATATGAAATCATTAAAAAAAATACTTACTTGTCTCCCACTTACTTTGTGGAACATGATATTTTGACAAGATTTCCACAAAATCGAACAAAAATAAATAGAATCATAAAGGTTTTGTGGTTCATTACTATATAATCTTACAACCCTTTCAACTACCTTATTATTTTTAACTCTCACAACTATCGTACACTTTATCCCTCTTACCTAATTTAATGTGTAACCATCGTAGTTACTCATTGAGTAACCATACAGAGGACATCCAACGTACACATACACAATTAATTAGAGGGAGATATAGGTCCAACCGTTACTCAAAAAAATTTCCCATGATTCAGAACATAATCAAGCACCATTAATAATTTCATAAAAAAATTTATCTTGAATTTTTTAAAATAGTATTTTATATTAAACTTTTTTTATGAAAATCCCACTTAAAAATTGAAGTGAGGTTTAATAGAATTAATGGAATATGTATATATTCTATAATTACTCATAATTCAACATTATATAAAAAATCATAAGAAAACAAATTTAATACCACATAAATTATTTTGTTGAAGGTTTTACCGATTACTGGAAACTAGGTAAATAATTCACCTACCTCTGGTTTTTTCTTACATAAAACATATTTAATACTCTTGTATAATTTTTAAATGGGTGTTATTATTATATAAATGAATAATTTTATTGTTTTTGAAACCACATATGATCATTTAATTTCATCATTTAACCCATTAATTATTTTTATTTCGTTTCATTCATTTTTGTGTGTGTGTTCATTAAATGATTTCCCTATATGAATTACATTTTATATTCATGTCATATTGAAATGAATTCGAATAGTTTATTGAAATTTTATTCATATGTTTCTAGAATATAAAATTATACCCTAAATTATTTTGTAATAATATAAGATTATGAATCATTATATATAATATTAATCATATTTGATTTGATCATTACTGGCTATTTCTAGATAATCTAGAATTTGATTCATTAAATAAATTAATTTCATGCATAGAAGATCATTACATAACAGAAAATAGGATATATAATTAACCATACATTCATTTTGAACCACTAATGTTGTTTTAAGATCATCTTTGAAGGAATTAATGGATATTGAAATCACATCGTTCATATTTTTTGAACACTGCACCTAAGGAATGATGTTTTTCCTTAAATAAGTGTAAGAGGATAGGAATAAAAACGTTGAATATATTTTTATTAACATGATAACATATAAAATATTGAAAATTATACATATTTCTCACATCATAGATATGGTGAGAGGAAGAAAATATTCAAAACGTTAGGAATTGAAAAAAAAATCATGAAAATAAAAGAGGATTCATAAATCTTGACGTCTTTTTATTAAGATATACCTTATGTCCTTTAGTAATGGGTATATGGAGAGACCATTTGATCTTGAATGTGAGGAATATCCTTGGGGAGGGAATTTGGCAGAAATTTGTATATTCTCAAAGATTTTGTGGTGTGAGTAGAATATGGGAATGAGGAAGGTATTTATAGTGGAGGATACTAGGGGTTTTACATTATATTAATCATTATTTTAAAAACATTTGGCAATTAATATTAATATTATTCATTCATGTGATAAAAATATTAAATAAAGAATGTGAGGATTAAAAAAGTGGTCCTACTTCTGTCAAGATGTAAAAAATACTATATTTAATATATAATTTTAATTTACTATGTTTTACATTATTTCAAAATTCATAATATATTCAAAAATTTTATAAAATTATAAATAATTCATCCAAATAATTTTCCAACATGTGGAATTGATAGATGAACTCTATTTTTGTAATAATTATTTGAAATATAAATAATTTAATAACTAAATAAAACAATTAATTATTTAAAAATATCAAAATTTAAAAACAATAACTCATTTAATATCACATTAAAAATTAATGAAGATGTCATAATTGTAATTCATAATTTAAATAGCATAATAATTGAATTTACTATTGATGCAGTTTATATGATTGTTCATATTACTATACATAAGTGTATGTTTCTAATAAAATAAATCAAGTTGTATTCATCAGACTCCAAATAAATTATTGCTCAAAATAATAGATCAACTTTATCGAAATACAGAATATAGAATGTATAAAATTATTTTTAATATCTACATTATAACTATCTCTTTAAAACAATGTTTTTTTCATAGAGTATTACTATTTCTTTTTTTCATTTACTTATAAAACCATGGGGGTGTTATGTAACACCCCATGAAATTTTGAGATTGATTCTATTTAATTTCATTGATTCCATGTGTTGTACCTTACACCAAGATTATCATGCACTATACGTGACACAATATTATCTTGTAGTATTCAAAAAACTATTCTATGCTTATTTTGCAAACAATTCCAGGTTCCATTGAAAGAATTCATTTCACACAACATTGAGTACAGATTATGTCAAATGTTTATATGAAATATGTTTTGATTATATTATACGCAAACCTGAAGGAATGTTTCACAACACACAGAACAAACAAAGCTTGTATTACAGGCCCGAGTGACCATACTCAATATCTTGTGTTGTAGGCAATACCGAGTTTCACTAAATAATAACATATTTTTAAAATATTATACAACAAAAATTTATGAATAGTATTAACCAAATTTTAAATTTTATTTATTATTATAATTAATCATACACATTTTCTAGAACATGATATGAGAACAAAATAAATTTTCGGGCTAAATGAATTATTTAAAAAAATGATTTATTAACGAATTTTGGTGGAACACCCATTTTAAATCTCCTTTTTAAACTATTATAAGATAAATTCGATGATATAAACTTCATCATTGGAATTTGGACAATAATATTTACTTTTTTTTTAATTTTTAATGTTTTTCTAAAAAATGAATTTTTTAATGAATATTGAAAAGTTCTGCACTTTAATTTGATACCACATTTTTATCTGATCTATTGATATAGTTATATTATTTTTTATTTATTTACAATGTGTGATTGGATTATATTTTTTAATTTAATAAATATTTATTATTTAGAGCCATATAAATTTTTAATTGGACACAAACACATGTCAATCATTTGATAGTTATTACAGCTTAAATCCCCACCTTTTGGTTTTGATAAATGGATTTCTTTTTTAAATTATTTACTGAAACATATGTGTTTTAAAATTAAAAAAATATATTCATTATTTATAATTAGAAGGTTCAATTTGTTTAAATAGTTAACTTTTATTTTTGGACATTATGAATAGTAACTTCAATAAATATTTTATTTACCATGGTAAAAGGGTAAATCTGGTAATTAAGTATAAAAACTGATATTATAATGATATTAAACTACCCTAATACATGTCCCAATCCTATATGATGACATATTTCTGACCATGGACATGCATTGGAGGATTTGTGGACCCCATGGATTCCCATAAATGTATAAATGGAATTTTATTATAATTATTTTAAAGTAAAGATAATTATAAAATTAACATATATCATTTACTAAATAGAATTTAATATAGGGAATTATATATGATATATAAATATAAAAATTTTCAATAGAAATTTAAAATGATTTCCTAATTCGTGATATTTTATCAATAATTTATCGGCATTAGATAAATATATTTATTTACGACACATTTATGATGAGGTGATTACCTCATGAATGAATGAATCAAGAAGATGAATTTATAGTTATAAAAACAAATTTAATTTTGTCATTATATTACGATACATGAATTTAATCGATTACATGGACATATTAGGGATGCCTTAATGCCTTTTTTTTGAATGAATCAGGTTGTTAGCAATTTTTAAAAACGTAATGTAAGAATATTTTCCAAAATTGGCAGAATTCAAAACAAAAAAATTTAAATAGTTTATTAAATGAGAATAAATTCATAAAAATATAATATTCTTCAATATGGTTAATATAGGTTCAATTATGTAATAAATACCATTTTTGGGTCATTAGAAAGTATATTATAATTACATTAACCCACAATTTTTAAATAACATGATATCATTGTATGACTAAAATGGTTAAAATTCGAGCTAATCACAAAAATAAGGATATAAATATAAAAAAAATTTCTAAAAATTATTAGATGTTGGTTATTAGAACCAAAATCATCTAATTGTCAAATTACATATTTTTTGGATAATTTAAAATTGAAATTTAATTTATAATAAATTAATATTTCTGGAGTTTGATAATATTTCCCACATCACTCTTATAAAATGACACCTATTTCCTTGTCACATCACTCTATTATGGGCCATCATGCTCAGAAAAACCCAGAAAATTTATCTTCTCAACTTCCATGGAAACATTATAGCAGTTCGTGTCTTCTCTTTATGTAAACTCTATTTCCTTAAGAGGAAATGTAAAGGAGGCACATTGATGAAGGGGTAATCTCTTATACCGATTTATTGAAATTTATTTCTTCATCAAATTTATTTTCATTAGTTGTTTCAAAAAAATGTAATAATATATGTATCACTAATATACTGTTATGTTTTTATAAATATGAAACTACCATGTTTTAAATTTTATCCCTCCCATTAAAAACGAAAACATCTCATGTGCTTATGTACGACGTACTCTCTCCATGTCATGGTGTTATCTGTATTCACCACCGCCTTATTTGGATTGGTATAATGGTGGAAATAATAACATAATATAATTATTTTAACATGATAAATATGAGGATATATTATAAACCACTCACTTAAATACAATTCAACAATTATTGAAATTATATCATCGCTCATGCATATGTACGACTTACCATCTCCAATATGTGATGTGATTCCTTCTCCACGTTAACCATTATAGAATGATTATAATGTATGTATTATAAATAATATTGAAATATAAGACATAATACTACATCAATATTTATGTTTATATATATATATATTTCATTTAATTACATCCACTTAATTTTTTAAGGAAACGAAAACAGTGTTCATGCATGCGTACGGCCTACCGTCTCCATGTATGGTGTATTCCATTTCATTATCTATATATTATACTTATATATATATAATAAAAATATATAATATATAAATCATTTTTAACATTCTGTAAGTATGTAAATCATTATATAATTAATAATATGTAGAATAACAATTCAAATGATGAATGATAAATAAAACGATTATTACCCAAAACGTTGCAATAACATGGAATACACAATGAAAATTCTAAAAAAAATGTAGTAATTGAATCATATATGACATTGAAAAAATTATTGTGGTTCTATTATAAGGTAATAATATATTTAAACCCACTATACATGAGTTTTGGACACACATGAAATATATTTTGCCTATGGTATGGAATAATTTTGTAATATCATTTTTATCCTAGATTGTTTACATGTATGTATTTAATTGGAGTATAATTATCTTATGTGTTCATGTATTCTAAAAATGATTTCCTAAAATGTTTATCATTCATCTATGTATAATTAGGCTAATTTTTACACTTTTTTGACATTTTATTCAAATTTGTAGATTCTCCTAGAAAGTTGGTAAAAGATGATAGAAAGTTCAATAAAATTTTATTAATCTAAAGTAATTATAAAATTGATCAAATGATTTAAATTAAACATATAAAGGTATTATATAAATATTTTAAACAAAAATATATTAAATAAATTATATATTAATTTAAATAAAAATTATGTTTAAAACAATAACGCGGTGTTTTTCCATATTCATAAAAAATTGAATGTTTTCATAAAATTACAAAAAATTCACCATAAGATAATTTTTATATAATTAATCCAAAAATAATGTTCATATTGAAAAACAAAATTAATAAAATTTCAAAATGAGGGTATCATTATTCATAATGGTTTTTATGGTTGGTCATGGTGTGTTAAAGATTCATGTTGTGTACAATGCAAGATAATGCATTATTCAAAAGGGAAATGTAACATGGATTATTGGGGTGTTACATTATCCCCACCTTCAATAAATAATTCCTCAAAATTTCAACAATCATACTACATTAAAAGGTTTAGTTGGTTTTTCATCATATGTTTCTCGAGTTAAAATGTCACCTCTACCATTTTATGGTTTCACCAAAGTAATTTTACAAAATGAGTCATCTGGTTTCAAAGAACTTGTTCTTTAGTATTAATATTTTTGATAGGATGCTTACAATATGACATTACAGGATCCGGTTAAATTTTTTCATAAAGGGGTACATGTGTTGGGTTAGGCCTGAATTTTCTCAACATTGATACATGGAACACATCATGACCTTTATAGATAGATATATGCATTTACAAACGATAAGATACAACTCCAATTCGTTCTAGAATTTCTGAAGGTATGATGTAATAGGGACTCAATTTACCCTTATTACCAAAATTTCTTACAACCTTCCATGTAGATAAATTATGAAAACATGGTATCCTACTTGAAATTCAATTTTCTTCTTTTGGACAATGGAATAGTTCTTTTTCCTACTTTGGGATTCTTTTATGGGGGTTTGGATAACCTTCACCTTTTCCATCGTTTCCTATAAAAGTTTTGGACCAACATGTTTCTTTCACCAACATCATCCCAACAAGTTGGCGTGCGACATCTCTTTCCATAAAACGCTTCATATGGTGCCATCTGAATTCTTGAATGGAAGCTATTGTTATAATAAATTTCTACTAGAGGTAAATATTTATCTGACATACCTTGTATGTCAAGTGAGAAATATCTCTTCATTACATCAATGTTTTGAATAGTTTGTTCTATTGTTCATCGATTTGAGTGTGGTTGGAAGTTCTCAAACAATGTTAAGTATCCCCGACCATTGGAAGAATTTTCCAAAATCTTGATTTAAAATATGGATCCTGATCACAAAAAATCGATTGGGGTACTCCATGATGTTTTACTACTTCATTAATATAGAGTATTTCCATAAGTTCACGTGGTAATTATTTTCTTATATAACGACAATGTGTTGACTTTGTATGACAAACAACAATGTCTCATATTGCATCATTCCTTCTTGGAGACATTGCTAGCCCAATTAAAATGTCTATAATAATATTATCCCATTTCAACTCAGGTGTGAGAAGAGATTGTATGACTCCTCTAGGTTCATTCCTTCCAGCTTTCACTTGTTGAAAAACCATTCATCTAGACACAAAATCAGCATTCTACCTCTTCATGTTGTCCCACAAAAAATATTCCTTCAAATCAATATAGTTCACGGTGATCCCATGGTGTATTTAGAATTTGGATATTTGAGAATCGTCCCACAAATACATTTTTTGTTTAGGTATGTTAGGAACAAAATTTATTTTCTAAATTTTAAAATTACATCTTCATATATGAAGTCACTCTATCACCCATCATTCATATATTCAATCTTATTTTGAAACACCTAATCTTCAGTCTAAGATCACTATATCATTTCAAGTAATGTTATTTTGGAGACCATTTGAATACGTATTGATGTTTCACCTCCATGGTTATTCCAATATCCACCTTTACTAGATCTATTAAATTAAGATCCCTTTCATATCTCATCATGTTAAAAAGTAAATTATCCTTTTAATTCAAAGAATCTTCCACTATATTTTCCTTCCCTAGGAGGTAGTTTATAGTGAAATACTAATTCTCAATTAGTTCAAGACATCATCTTTGCCTCATGTTGAGTTCTTTCTGTGATAATATATACTAAATACAATTGTGATATATATAAATATCACATTTTTCAAAATAGATATAGTGTCTCAATATTTTCAGTGCAAAGATTATGGATGATAACTCAAGATCATTATTAAGATACTTTTGTTTATGAATTTTTATATTTCGTGATCAACAGGTAATAACTCCATCATTCTGCATAAAGACTCATCTAATTCCTTCCTTCGAAGCGTCACTATAAATAACAAAACCATTATTATCTAATGGTAGATTCAAAATAAGATCATTGAGTAATCTTCTTATTCTATTCATCATAAAAATCCTCACACTTTTTTTTCAAACAAAATAAACCCCTTTATCTGTGAGATTTGTTAGTGGGTTACCCATCAGAGAAAAATTATTGAAAAAACATCATGAATAACTAGGTAAACCAATAAAACTGTATACCCCTATTTTACTCATCGATGCTGGAAATTCAGGGATTGGCATGGTATTTAAAGGATCAATTCATATTCCACCAATTGAGACGATATGTCCAAGAAAATAAATCTCTTAAAGCTAGAATTCACACTTGTATAACGTCGCATATAATTCATTTATACTGAGGCCTTTCATAATAGTGTGTAATTTATATTCATGATATTCATAGTTTTTTATTATACCGTTATATCAACAATAAATACCATTAAAAATTCGTCATGATATTCCTTGAAAACTGTATTCATTAGATCCATTAAGACATAGGGTGAATTTTTCAATCTAAATGGAATTACGGTAAACTCATAATGCTCGTACCTAGTTTGAAATGCTTTTATCAGAATGACTTCCTTCTTCACACACAATTGATGGTATCCTAATTTAAGGTCAATCTTTGGAAAATATTGTTCCCCATTATGTTGGTCGAATAAATAATCATTGTAAGGTGGGGATTACTTTTTCTTTATTGTTACAGCACTGATCTCCCGGAAGTCAATTGACAACAACATAGATCTTCCTTTCATCTAATCAAAAAGAGTAGGGGATCCTCATGGAGAAACACTAGGGAAAATAAATCCCTTGTTACTTAATTACTATAGTTTTTCCATTAGTTCCACTAATTCCATAATGGCCATTCTTTAAGGAGTTTTTGATATGGGCCTTGAATTAGGATATAAATCAATGGAATACTCAATTTCTCATTCTAGAGGATGTCCGGGTAAATCCTCTAGAAACACATCAAAATATTTTAGCACAATTGGCATATCCTTTATTTGAGCCTTCTATTCCTCATGCATAGTTATTTCATTATCTTCATCCCCAATAATTGAATTTATTTGATATACTTGGTGTGTATCTAGAAAAGAATCTGTTGGTGATGTATATTCTCAAATGATATGGTACTACTTATCATCATTTAAATCTGTAACCTATTTCTTCTAATAAAAAAAATTTCACATCATGTCCTGAAAGCCAATCCATTCTGAGGATTATATCGAATTTAATCATGTGTATGACGATGTGATCAACAGATAAAGAACATTTATATGTTCAAATGGGAACTGATTCACTAAAAAATTTTGTGATTATATATTTATTATGTGTTTTACTAATATTTGATAAGGATTAATGGAAAGCTATGCCGCTCCTAGCACATGATCAATAGATAAGTCCACATCTCACTATAGAGGAATACCTGAAATGTTATAGCATCCCTCCTTTTTATCACTTAAACATTCATTACATTTTACAAAACTGAGGATTTTTAAGGTTTAGTGTCTTGGAATCCAGGAACATAAAACATGAAAACATAAAACATTCTTCTTAAACACTTGAAAGGATTCTCCTAATGTTCATCCTAAGTTCATTACTGCATCTCATAACCTGGGGACATACATCAAAAGAAAGGGTGATCAGAAGGCCCAGTAAGGGAAACAAGAGAAACATTTAACATGTGAACTTGAGATACATCAACTATGTCATGAAAAAGAACATTAAGGCATGAGAAAGAATCATGTGGAATATCATAATAAAAATAACAGTTTTTATAACTTGAAGATATGGCTACAACATTTTATATTGAAAATCATTTCGTTTCACCAAGGTCCATCCCCAAGGTGTCATTAAAAATTACCAAGGTTATTCACCAAGGTATCTGTCTAAAAGGCCATCTCTAGAGATTAAGTCTTTACCCAATGCATTGGAGCACTATCTGGGCGCACCCTTGCCATGTATTCATTATCCTATTAGCAACATATATCATCATCAATCATTTCATAAACAACCCATATAGCATAAAAATGGGTTTCATTTCATAAGCATAACGTTTTAAAAACTACTTTAAAGACATGATCTTCATGTCACTTTAAACCCACGGAAAAGGGTAAGCGGGTTTCATGTATGTAAATCCCAAAATTTAAAATAAATTTTTTTGATATATATGTGAATACCCATGTATAAATAAGATCTTTGAGTATTCACTTAATAACATAAAATGCTTTTGAGATAAAGAGGGAGGCATTTTGAGATGAAAACTATGCAGCATAACGTGTACGATACATGGTATTAGAAAACATTGAAAAGAGAGGGGACATGGATCACCCACTCAAAAATAATACATAAACAGTAGGGGAATAGAATATATTGTATTTAAGAACATGTTAATGATATTTGAATGATATACCATATGAAACAAAGAACTTGAAAGGAAGACAAAAATAAGATTTCTCTTATGAGAATTCGGCAGCCTAACAGCGTCACTTAAAATTTCCCAAAAATGGAATGACGAGATCAAATGGGGTCTCTAATAATATGAACATAAATGATCAGTATTATAGATATAAATATCATACCCCAAAATAATAAAAATGAACTTGAGAGACTTGAACTGAAAGTAGATCTCAAAAACGAGAAGCGTTAAAGAACCCCTTAGAAATTCGGCAGCCTAACGACGCCACATAAACATCAACAAAAATGAATTGATGAGATCAAATAGGGTATCCCATAATATGATGATAAAAGATAAGTATGATATATTTATAGGTCATACCCCAACATAATAAAAATGATCTTTCAAGAATTGACATGGAATTTGAACTTTGAAAAAAGAGAATGGTGAAAGAACCACTTAAAAATTCGGCAGCCTAACGGCACCACTTAAAACTACAAAATACTGAATTGAAGAGATAAAATTGGTTCTCTCATAATATGATCATAAAATATCAGTATGATAAATTTAGTGATCATACCCCAACGTAATAAAAAGGAACTTTAAATACTTTACATGAAAATAGATTTTGAAAAATGAGAAGGGAGAAAGAATTCGTTACAAACATTTCGGCAGCCTAACAGAATCACTTAAAACATCATAAAACGAAATAATGAGAGTAAGAGGGGATATACCATTATATGAACATAAAAAGGGCATTAATAGAAGTATAAAAGAACATCCTTTAACATAAGAACATGGAGCATAAAAGAAATGACATAAAAGAGAGTACTTTGAAAGAAAGAGGGAGGTATGACCTCTTACCTTAAAACGTAACACTTAAAACTCAAAGGTTGCGATCTTGAGGGATTGGGGGAACCTTGGGAGGACTCCTTGGGAGGTAATAAGACCATAACTTCGTTGGGGGAGAGTGGGGAGTCGAATGGATGAGAGGATGGCTTGGTATTTATAGGGAAAGTGAGGGGACAAGGCATTAATGGCCAAGGGACACCTCATTAGTGGTTTTGGAAAAACCATGGGCTTGCCCGTGGTATTTGCCCATGGTATTGGCCACTTGGGACACCTCATACCTTATATTACTATTCATAAGTCGACCATATTTATTAAATACTTAATACATCATTTAATGATGTCATTATACACCTGTAACTTAAAATCTGTATTTTCACTATTCATCGAAAATTCAACGTTCTCAGAATAATCCCCAAATTTCACCGTAACCAAATATCAATGCTCTGATTTCAAAAATGAAATCCATTTTATAAAAATAATTTTCTAAATATTTTTAATTAAATTTTTAATTAAAATAAACACTATTCATTGAAAATTCATTTTTTTCAAAAACATCCCCAAAAATTACCTTAACATAATATCGATGCTCTGAGTTCAAAAATGAAGTCCATTTTATAAAAATAATTTTCTAAATATTTTTATTTAAATTGTTAATTAAAAAACTCTATTCATCTGAAAAAACTAATACTTGATTAATAATTTTTGAAAACGTTATTTAACCATTTTATTGAATCCCATTACTTAATGAAAGTGCCTAGCTTATTTTAATACTTTCATTAAGTGAGATTACTAATCCATTTGGTCATATTACTAATCCTAAGCATAAAATCACTATTCATAATTTACTATTCATCAAAAATTAAGTTGAGCTTATTAGAATCTAAATTTTGTACTGAACATAATTGTAGAAGATCATTTTTCGAAAATCAATACACATTTTTAATTATTTAAGGCTTACCTAAACTTTTTTAAAATATCCTTTTTCTAAAATTCATCAAAATTATGCATACTATGTTTATCCGGACATTTGAAAATTCATAAACTTCATCATAAGAAGAAATCAAAAAAAAATATTTAAAACAAAGGATTACACAAGGCAGTTATGGTCTCCATACATAGCCCCTTATCACAGCAGCATAGTACCTATGTGTTAGGTGTGCTAAGGTGAGAGAAACCGAGGGAGGCTCCTCCATCATCGCATGAGTATTAATTTATATTAGATTGAAAATCTCGCGAAGGTGATCCCGTTCTAGCTTCACACGATGAAGTTCAGCTTGGGTTTGGTCCAGAGCAAAGCCCAGTGGTGCTACCTCCTTCCCAAGTTCTGTTAGATGGGATTCGATCAGTCCAAGACTACTGAGTGAGGCCATCAAATCTTCTTTCTATATTAATTAACCAAGATTACTTGTATTTAGAGAAAATAATAAAAACTTTTAGTTTACAGCGGTCATATTGACCAATGGTCATATAACAGTCAAAACAAAATGGTCTCATTTTAATAATACTCATGTTATCAAATGAAACATTTTTTTTGAGTATTAAAATAAAATAAAACAACACACAAAATTAGGAAACAAGATTTATTCAAAATTTCGGGTTGTTACAATCTTCCCCCCTTAAGAAATTGTGTCCTCGCAGTTTTTAAAATTGGGTTTTGAAATTTTATTTAAAGCCCCACATTGGAAAAGGAGTAAGTAAAACTATTACTTTAAAAGAAAGAAAGGTAAGTACAAAGGTCACCCAAGTTAACCCATACTAGGATCCCATGTAGGAAAACATGGACATGGAGGAAAAAACCAAGGGTCACGTTATAAGGGAGAGTGATAGAAAACATGATTATGAGAAAGTTAACCATAAGAAAATCCCAAACTTACGATGTGTGTAAACAGTCTTTGATTACCCAGTAGGAAACTTAAACCAACAACGTTTTTGTTTTACGTTCCTTTTAATAATTTTGAAGAATTAATTTATTACATAGAATAAAAACATAAGAAAATATTCCTACCTTTAAGTAGAGTTTCATCCTTTAATAAGTCCCTACGAACACTAATCTTTTCTCCAAATGATGAGAATTCAAAAACACTTGGTCTCATAAAAAGTACAAGAATCATTTTCTATAGAATCACATAATCCACCAAAGATTATATATCTATTTCTTCTATCATTAAACATTATCCCAAAAACAGAATGGTTAAGATAAAACAACTCTTCAAAAATAAAGAATCCCATAGGAATGGAAACTACTTTTAAATCTTCAAAGTTCTATGGTACTACCCAAAGTTCATCATAGACCATTCCATAAATAATGGTCCTTAAAATTCCTCAAAATAAACCAAACTAAGATTGAAACCCAAATACAAGAAGTATTTGATAACATAGTCTTCCAAAATAAACTTCATTGTTCATCTCCAAAAAATATCAACCACTCCTATCATCTTATAACAAAATTAGCTAACCTAAATATATTTTACTCAAGATAGGTAAATCATTCCCATAAGTAACCTAAATTACTATAAGTCCACCTTAAAATTCATCGATTCTTCAAAATATAATTCAACCTTACTCCTCAATGAAAATACAGTAGTAATAAATTTACCTCGATCATATAGGGTCCCCAAAATAGTTAACGTCTTCCAAAATAATAATCATCTTTTAATCCCCTAATCATCCATGTCATATTAATACGGAAATCGTCGCATTTCCTATCACATTGGTTGTTGGGACATGTTCTTCCATTTCCCACCATTAACTAAGAAGAGAAATCATAATTAGGGGCTTAAGTACTTAGCCAATAATCATGAAAAGGAACTGAAAGCATATAATGATAACATGTATATGAACAGTATATGCTAACTTGTGATCCCCTAGGTTCCCATCTAGGTTATCCATGATCATATATTCTTATGTGAATATTTATTTTATTTTATCTTTGTTCCATTAACAATGGGTCATACTATGCTTATGAATTTACCAAAGCATATCCCTCGGGAGTGTCGTAACCAAGAGTGCAGCAAGGCCCATTTTCGTGTACCAGTTCCCGTTCAAGTCTAGCTCAAAGAGGTGTTTTCGGGTTTTACCCCTATGTACACCTATGCCAGAGCCACCTCTACCTGCTCGTATCCAGACAGGGATGTATTTTCTTGGAAACCCCTTACTCAATACTCACCAAAATACCAGGATGATTTCCTATATTTAAACATTTCTATAGGGTTTTTCCTACAGTTTTCATAACCTAATTTCCACAAATAACTAAACCATCCTTTGATACCAACTATAGCTTCCCTCATTTTTATCATATAAACATTCATTACATTTTACAAAACCTAGGATCGTTATGGTTTAGTGTCTTGGAAACCAGGAACTTATAACTTGAAAACATAAAACATTCTTCTTAAACACTTGAAAGGCTTCTCCTCATGTTCATCCTAAGTTCATTACTGCATCTCATAACCTGGGGACATACATCAGAAGAAAGGGTGAGCAGAAGGCCCAGTAAGGGAAACAAGAGAAAAATTTAACATGTGAATTTGAGATACATCAACTATGTCATGAAAAAGAACTTTAAGGCATGAGAAAGAATCATGTGGAATATCATAATAGAAATAAACTTTTTTATAACTTGACGATGAGGCTACAACATTTAATATTGACAACCATTTCGTTTCACCAAGGTCCATCCCTAAGGTGTCATTAAAAATTACCAAGGTTATTCACCAAGGTATCAGTCTAAAAGGTCATCTCTAGAGATTAAGTCTTTACCCAATGCATTGGAGTGCTATCTGGGCGCACCCTTGAAATGTATTTATTATCATGTGAGCCACATATATCATCATAAATAATTTCATAAACAACCCATATAGCATAAAAGAAATGGGGTTCATTTCATAATCATACCGTTTTAAAAACTGCTTTAAAGACATGATCTTCATGTCACTTTAAACCCACGAAAAAGGGAAGGTGGGTTTCAAGTATGTAAATCCAAAAATTTAAAATAGAACATTTTGATATATATGTGAATACCACTGTAGAAATAATATCTTTGAGTATTCACTTAATAACATAAAATAATTTGGAGATAAAGAGGGAGGCATTTTGTGACGAAAACTATGCAGCATAACGTCTACAATACATGGTTTTAGAAAACATTGAAAGGAGAGGGGACATGGGGAACCCACTCAAAAATGATACATAAAACAGTAGGATAACAGAATATATAGTATTTAATAACATGGTAATGAAATTTTAATGATATACCATATGAAACGAAGAACTTGAAAGGAAGACAAAAAGAAGATTTCTCTTATGAGAATTTGGCAGCCTAACGGTGTCACATAAAACATCCCAAAAATGGATTGACGAGATCAAATGGGGTCTCTCATAATATGAAAATAAATGAACAGTATGATATATATAGATATCATACCCCAAAATAATAACATTGAACTTTAGAGACTTGATATGAAAGTAGATCTCGAAAACAAGAATGTTAAATAACCCCTTAGAAATTCGGCAGCCAAACGGCGCCACTTAAACTTCAAAAAAAAATGAATTGATGATATAAAATAGGTTCTCTGATCATATGATCATAAAATATAAATATGATAGATTTATATATCATAACCCAACATAATAAAAAGGAACTTTCAAGACATGACATGGAATTAGAACATTGAAAAAGGAGAAAGGTGAAAGAACCACTTAAAAATTTGACAGCCTAACAACGCCACTTAAAACTTCAAAATATTGAATTGAAAAGATAAAATGGGGTCTCTAATCATATTATAATAAAGTATCAGTATTATAAATTTATATATCATACCCCAACATAACAAAACGGAACTTGAAATACTTTACATGAAAATAGATCTTCAAAAATGAGAAGAGAGAAAAAATTCGTTACAAAAATTTCGGTAGCCTAACGGCACCACTCAAAACATCATAAAACGAAATAACGAGAGTAAGAGGGGATATCTCATTATATGAACATAATAAGTTCAGTAAGAGAAGTATAAAAGAACATTATTTGACATAATAACATGGAGCATAAAAGAAATGACATAAAGGAGAGTACTTTGAAAGAAAGAGGGAGGTAGGACCCCTTACCTTAAAACGTAACTCTTGAAGCTCAATGGTTGGGACCTTGAGGGCTTGGGGGCACCTTGGGAGGACTCATTGGGAGGTAATGAGACTAGAACATTGTTGGGGGAGAGTCGGGAGTCAAATGGATTAGAGGATGGCTTGGTATTTATAGGGAAAGTGAGGGGACAAGGCATTAATGGTCAAGGGACACCTCATTAGTGGTTTTGGAAAAACCATGGGCCTTACCATGGTATTTGCCCATGGTATTGTCCACTTGGGACACCTCATACCTTATCGTAACATTCATAATTCGACCATATTGATTACATACTTAATATATTATTTAATGATGTCATTAAACACCTGTAACTTAAAAACAGTATTTTCACTATTCATCAAAAATTCAACTTTCTCAGAATAATCCCAAAATTTCACCGTAACCAAATATCAATGCCCTGATTTCAAAAATGAAATCCATTTTATAAATATAATTTTCTAAATATATTTAATAAAATTTTTAATTAAAAAAACACTATTCATCGAAAATTAATTTTTTTCAGAAAAATCCTGAAAAATTACCTTATCATAATATCGATGATCTGAATTCAAAAATGAAGTCCATTTTATAAAAATAATTTTATAAATATTCTTAAATAAATTTTTAATTAAAAACACTATTCATCCGAAAAAACTAATACTTGAATAATAATTTATGAAACTGTTATTTAACCATTTTATTGAATCACATTACTTAATCAAAGTGCTTAGCTTATTTTAATACTTTCTTTATGTGAGATTACTAATCCATTTGGTCACATTACTAATCCTAAGCATAAAATTACTATTCATAATTTACTATTAATCAAAAATTATGTTGATCTTATTAGACTCGAAATTTTGTACTGAACATAATTGTAGAAGATCATTTTTCGAAAATCATTACACATTTTTAATTATATAAGGTTAAACTAAAATTTTTTAAAATATCCTTTTTCTAAAATTCATCAAAATTATGGATACTTTGTTTATCCGGACATTTGAAAATTCATAAACTTCATCATAAGAAGAAATCAAAATATTTTATTTAAAACAAAGGATTACACAAGCCAGTTATGGTCTCCTTACATAGCCCCATATCACACCAGCATAGGACCTAAGTGTGAGGTGTGCTAAGGTGAGAGAATCTGAGGGAGGCTCGACCAACATCACACGAGTAGTAATTTCTATCAGTTTGAACTTCTCGCGAAGGCGATCCCATTCTAGCTTCACACGATGAAGTTCAGCTTGGGTTTGGTCCAGAAAAAATCCCAGTGGTGCTACCTCCTTCCCAAGTTCTGTTAGATGGGCTTCGATCGGTCCATGACTACTGGGTGAGGCCATCAAATCTTCTTTCTATATTAATTAACCAAGATTATTTGTATTTAGGGAAAATAATCGAAACGTTTAGTTTACAGCAGTCATATTGACCAATGGTCATATAACAGTCAAAACCCAACGGTCTCATTTTAATTATACTCATGTTATCAAATGAAATATTTTTGTTGAGTATAAAAATAAAATAAAACAACACACAAAATTAGGAAACAAGATTTATTCAAAATTCCGGGTCGTTACAAATGTCCTTTATAAAGACATACCAAAAAAATCCACCACTAGATGAATTTCCATCTATAAAGTACCTTGGTCACCCACAAATAGACTAGTAATATAGGATGTAACATCTCCCAACCCTCTATGCTCTTATCCTACTCTGCTTTCTTGGACATCCCATTTTCCCATATGAATAAATGATCCACCCTATTGTGATTTGAAACTCCCCCTACAGTGATAGCATTTGAAAACTGCCTAGAGGGGAACTAAATAGTCCATTAAAAGAGTGAAAACATAGTCTATCATCTCAGGACATAGAGGTCTGATATGATGTGACACCCACCATCCTCAAGAGGGAACCTTGTGCACTAAAGAACACTAGTTTTTCTTCTCCCCAAATGAGTATCCAGGGTCAAGATATCATAAAAATAATGGATATTGAGCCCAAGGCTCTCCAAAAAAGCAAAAAATATATTTCTATGGGGAGACCATTTATCTAAAAGAGCATAAGTAAAGATAAAGGAAACAAGGATTGTACATCGAACATTAGAAGGTCCAAGATACAACTTTTACTAGGTATGATACACTATAAATGTCTGACCTACTCCGTGACCTTCTAACCCTACCTGACCTCCCTCATCTAATCCACCTAACTATCGCTGAAAGACTGTTGATTGAATACCACAACTGCGTCCTCCACCTAAGTCATAACGAAATGAATAACTATAGTTCCCTGACTGGTGGGTAACTGGTGGTGCTACTCCTGAACATTGTGTCATAGAAGAGCCTATATCACCAGCTGTTCGTGAGAAGAACTAACAATAACACTAGATATTACCCATCATTCAAAATGATCGGAACTCCACATGGTATCTTGAGTAATGTTTCCTTGAATTACCACTCTTCCTATACTACTATGATAGCACCTATGTACAATAACAAGTCTCTCGCCTCCTCAGATCTCTGTGTGAAGACTCATTGTGGCATATCCTGTTTTCTGTAGGATGGATAGAAACTTCAGATATCAAAACACCCAGGCTCAAAACTCCAGAATCCCTCAGATTGAGCTCCATGATCAGTTCATGGTTGACTATATATATAATGGATGTCAACATGGAGATGTTAACCTGTGATATGATGTCTTTCCGGACACAATACTAAATCCTAATTTATAGGAATAACATATCACCTCCTAGGATGGGTGTGATGCATTGCAGCTCTGTGAAGCGAGAAGAGTACTCCATAATAGAATGAGTACCCTGCTCCAGAATCATTAACTCTCAGGATCGATCAGCCCTCAATGTCCATAGATAGATGTAGTTGCAGAAGGAATTCTAGAACTAATCCCAAACCATTAGATTCTAGCATCCCACCTATGAGATAACATCCACCCATATCTTGGAGGAATCTCGAAGCATATACATAGAGGGATTCACCCTTTTCTCTTGAGGTGTATCTCGATGCTCGAAGATATATTGAATGGATTTTAACCATGACCTTGCAGACTAATATCCTTTGTCCCCTGTGAAGGTGGGAGGATGTCACAAATTGGAAACACACGTCAACTATTCCATAGATGGGGCATGATGCATTACTTTCTGAATGGTCTGAATTAACCACATAAATCCCTCTCAGAACATTCTATCATCACTTTCATCAAGGATAATGGCTGGTGCAAGGACGGGAACAACAAGAGGATTTGGTGGTAGTCCATGATCATCAATGTATTGTGTCTGATCAGTGACTTGTAACTGGTGGAAAACCAGAGGATGTCTTGGTGGAATGAATCTGAAAGTTCAATCGCAAACCATAGATAATGATTAATAAGGTATGAAACTTAATGGTTTATGAAGGTGTCCAGATGATGAAATAAATAATGTTTTTTCAAAACAAGGATACACGACATGTATAATTTCTACATTGTGTGTTCCCTTAAGCCTTCACATGGGAGCGTACTTTTTTCAACCAAGGTCATGTAACGCCCCTTACACATGACGTGTTGTCCTAACACACAACATATACTTGAATCCTCTTCACCTTCTTGAGTTATCTTACATAGATATGCCACACGGTTCCCCTAGAACAAGACAACAAGGCATGTGTGTTCCATAAACGGCGTGTACCGCATAGGTTTCAACTGCACGTGTTTTTAGTCACACAGTTAGACGCACATCTAACTCTAAATGGAATGTATATTCTAGTCAATTCATGTACTAGAAATATTTCCACATCCTCGTGTTGTTTGTTACATGGACAGATACAATACTAACTCGACACATCATGTTCTAGATGGACACGATGTGCACTTCATGATTTTTCATCCACCCGCGTCGTTAGTAACATTTCCAGATACAAAGTCTCTATAACATTACATGTACAACCAGTACACCATATGTATGCCCAATGAATTTTCTCAACCTCATGACTCTTCCCACACAACTATTGACATGGTTAGAGACTATAAAATGTGCACATACAGTACATGGTGTGTACATAAGAAAAATAGATCATTCCTGGACCGAACTACATATGGAATGTATTAATCATTACACATTGTGTATTTTGGGGTTTTCCAGACAGAATGACTTAGAAACCACTTTGGAAACCAAAAAAACACAAAAAAAATACAATAATAAGCCGAATTTCAATCCGTGTGACCCCATACTCTCCATAAATGAATACTATTCTTCTTATACATTTTATATATAAGGAATAACAAGAGCATTATCCACCAAATTCTAATCTATAAGGGACCATAACACCTCATGAACCATAGTTTTTATTTCATTCAATCAAACGTTACACTAGTCATTAACCTTTCAAAATGAATGTATTCTATGAAGGAATCAATCATAACAACATGCATATCTAACACAACATCTATCACAACTACATGAAACCACTAAATCACCCTAAATGGCATGGAAGGAATGAATGACAAGTGATTTATTACAAGTTCATATATGATGAATGAAATGGTATACCCTCATACCAATGGGTTGAAATAGAAATAGATCTTCATTAACATCAATGATAACAACACAAAACAAATGAATAAACAAATGGCGTAATTAAATATACTGTAAATATTAAAAAACTAGGAAAATTTAAATAATGAGGAAACTAGATTTTCCCTGTACATGGGTTAGATACTCCCAGGAAATACATATTTTTATGTACCATTTTTTTTCTATACCTCAATAAAGGCTCTAAACAGTATGCAAAGATGAAAAGAATCATTTGATATAACATAGTAATCTATTGGTTCTGGGAGCCTCCCATAGGTGCCTTGTACCCAGTTGGTCACATGGCCTCAAACCCATTTCCATGAATGCCAGAAGTTACTAACTAGCAGCAAGGGCCATGGATGAGATAGTGTGGAAACTATGCCCTCATTGGAATAGTAACCCATTGGAAGTAAAACAAATAGCAATATCAGATGCAGTAATACATGAAATAAGTAAACAACAAAAGTAATAAACAACTAGAGAACACATATATAAATGATGCATGATAAATATGTCTAGGAATTAATTAAAACAAATGAATTTGATAGAATATAGTACTAAACCAATGTACAATAGAAAACAGATAATCTCCAGTAGCATCACAAGCCTCAGCTTTGTCCCGAACACTTTATCTCCACAGCAAATCAAGTACCTGATGTGGATGGGAACATTCCCTTATATAGACCTGAAAAAATATTATCTGTTTGCAACCAAAAGAATGACCCAAATAGGGCATGAGATGAATCCCACTAGGAAACCACCAAAATATCTATTCCTATCAGTCAAAGAATATTTATGGCAGATAGTAACCAACAAAAAGAAGAAAAAAAGGAATCATATAAAAGTAAACAATACTACAGTTTCAACTACATTAAATTTCATATATCATTATAGAAGATAATCACAAACAGGTATCCCAGTAAGATATACTCACAACCTATCCCCTCTGGTTCAATATAACAACAAAAGAAACCATATGGGACATACACATAGACAAAACCCTCTTGATCTGCTTTATTATAGATTTTCTGAGGAAGAACTCACTGTCAATTTCAAAAATAGTCTCATATCGGTAACTAATAGAAACTATGATGAAACACTCAATGACCAATTACCCATGAGGACCATATAGATGAACTACAGACACTCTGATAGAGAAAATACATCCATATCCTCTATGGTTCCACAACTTATTGGTAAACAAACACTCTGGAGAAGCCCACAATGTGAATTATCCCTTTGGTCTACTACACCAGATTCCCACAAACCTGTGTAAGTCAATCGTGCACAAATAAAAAGTGGAATCCAATGTAAACCTCAAGAACTACCTAGATAAGAAATAAACAACATATTTTATCTTGTAATATAGTAATCACTCCATCCTGACAATAATAGGAATGGAAAGTAAGGTAGTCTAACAGGAAAACTATACCAACAAAAAAAACAAGAAATCATGTGAAAAAGATCAATATCATGACAATGATTACCATATTCACAAAAAATTAAGCTTTACCTAAAAAAACAAGGAATAACATGTAGTTAAATGTAAAAAACTATAGACACACAATACCAAAAAAATTGTATTGGGTCCTTTTTCCCATATATCTCAATGACTAACTATGGAAAGGAACAATCCACCTACCTCGACATTGTAAAAAAAATATACATGAATATCAATCCTTGAATCTCCATAAAACGTCGTAGATATATAAAATCATACAAAACATTCAACCCAAGATTACTATAGAGAGAGGATAAAATAGGAGATGTTGTTCTGGATGAAGAGGGAACTCAATGATGTGATTCAAATGCAACTGACAATGTTTGATATAGAGAACGGGCGGTGTCCCAGGGGCTCAGAGAAAATTTGTCACCATACAGACACACATGGATGAGATAGACCTAGAATGAGGGTGTTCTGTTTATTAGACGTAACCCTGGTCCATTTAATGAAAAAAATAAAGTACATGACGTTGAAAATATTATTACAGAGCATGTATTTTCCTTTACCGGGCCCTGCATTAGGCAGCATCTTTTTCACGAAATAAGGCCTTTTACTCGGCCGTTACACGGCCAGTACATGGTCACCTAGGACAACCATGTACACATTTTGTACTTATAATTACCTGATGTCTACTTATGAAATATCATGAAATTATTTCCTTTCTAAAAATACACAAAAAACATACATATAAAGCATATTCATGTTCATACAATTTGGTTATTATTATCCATGGTATTTTCAATGTGAAAAAATCAATGAATGTATTTAATTATCAGTTTATTGGATAAAATGAATATGTATTGTGTTATTTATCATTCCACATTGATTATTCCATATCCAGTTATTAAAATAGACAAAATTTTATTTAATTTACCTTCTAAATTGATAATGTCATATATAGTAATTTAAACTAAATCGTTAATTAGTTATATAATTTTTAATATTGTTTATTCACTATACCATATTTATTACATGGAATGTATATTTATTTATGTTCCATTACATAAGATTATTATATCATTATTTTATATCTTATATGTAACTGTAAGTGAAAATTTGATCTCTACCTTATTTTTTTTCCTTTCACCATGATCCAATGTTGTTTAGTAAGAATGATTTTCATTTATTTGAAAAGTGGGACTAATGTTTACCTTGATAAAAAAAATATTCAATTTTAATTTGTGCATTCATTTGTAATACAATACTTACATATTTATCTGGTTTACCTATGATAATGAACACTTCATTACATTGGTATTTTTTCCCTGTAAGCATGCCAATGTAATGGTAGTATACACTGGCTATGAAATTATAGGGGTAATAATCTACATTGATTCACCCAAAGTAAAATGTAATATAATTTAAATATGAAAAATGTTACCTCTACTTATATTGTGAGGTTCATTTGAAAGGTACACAATTTTCATAAATAATCTGATTATGGTCCAAAAAGCTTCCTCACAGGATTCACATATTCATGGGAAAAACATCTAATGAAATCACTCTCACGGATAACACTCAAATGTATCATTCCCTAACACCCTAAATTCCTTCCACACAAAAATAATTCAATAGTATAGGGACCCAATGTTATTTCATTACATCATTTTGAATTTTATTCATGAACTCACATCGTTTCATATTGTAGATCATTTAATTTTTATAGTTTTAGAGAATTGGGATATACTAAATTCATAAAAATCCACACTAATATAGTGTAAATACCCGAAAAAATTATCCATTTCTTCAAAAAATAATTCATTTCCATGAAAAGAATATTTAATAGAAAAATCATCATTAAAATTAACTTTGATTACATCATTTTCATTAAAATTCTTATAACCTAAAAAATGACTTAAAAATATGGTATGAGCACCAAAATCTCAGTAATAGATTTAATAAGTGGAGAAATAAATCATTAGTCCATGAATACTTGTAAACAAATGAAATTATTTCAAAAAATACATACCTGTCACCCATTTACATTTTGGAACATGGTATTTTGACAAGATTTCCTCAAAATAGAACAAACATAAATAGAATCGTAACAGTGTCATGGTTCACTACTATATATTATTCTAATCCTCTCGACATCCTTATTATTTTTAACCCTCAAAACATCCATACACTTTTACCCTCATGACTATATTAATGTGTAACCAACACAGTTACACATTGAGTAACCATATAGAGGACATCCAACATATGGAAAACCAATTAATTAGATCAGGATATAGGTCCAACCCTCCTCATAAACAATTCCCAAGTTCTAGAACATCAATATGAACAATGAATTATTTTTTAAAAACAATTATTTTGAATTTATTAAAGAATAATTTTAAATGACGATTTTAAAAGAAAATCCCCATAAATGTTTATGTGAGACTTAATATAGTTAATTGAAAAAGTATATACACTATATATACCAAAAATTCAACATTAAATAAAAATATAATAAGACAATAAATTTAATACCACATAAATAAATATGTTGAAGGTTATCTAAAAGAATGGAAAATAGGTTAATAGTTCTCATACCCCTGGTTTGTCCTAATTAAAACATATTTAATACTCTAGTATAATTATTAAAAGTGTGTCATTAGTATATTAAGGAAGAATTTTAACGATTTTGAAACCACATATGATCATTTAATAACATCATTTCACCCATTTATTATTAGTATTTCGTTTCTTTTATTGTTTTTTGTGTGTTCATTACATGATTTCCCTGGACGAATTTCATTTTATATTCATGTCATATGGAATTTAATTTCACAATGTTAATTGAAAATGTATTCATATGTTTCATGAATATATACGTATACCCTAAATAATTTATTTATCATATAAGATGATGAATAATTATATAAAATAATAATGATATTTGATTAGATCATTATTGGCAGTTACTTGATATTCATGAATTTGATTCATTAAATAAATTAATTTCAACCATAGAAGAACATTCTAGAACATAAGACATGATATATAATAAATAATAAATTCATTTTGAACCATTAATGTTTATTTTAGATCATCCTTGAAGGAATTAATAGTTATCGAAGGCACATTGTTCATTATTTTTGTAAACTCCACATAATGAAAGATGTTTTTTCTAAAATAAGTGGAAGAGGATAAGAAGAAAGATGTTGATTTTTTTTTCATTTACATGATAATATATATAATATTTAAAAATCTACATATTTCATACCTCTTGGATATTGTGAGTGGAAAAATTATTCTAAATGATTGGAATTGAAAAAAAACATGAAAATGAAAGAGGATTCATACATCTTGACCTCTACATCTTGAGATCGTCCTTATGGCCTTTAGTATTGGGTTTATAGAGAGACTAGTAGGTCTTGGATGTGAGTATTATCCTTGGAGAGGGTATTTGGAAGACATTAGTATATTCTCAATGCATGAGTGGTGTGAGTAGAATATAGGTATGAGGAAAGTGTTTATAGTGGAGGAGAGGAGGGGTTTTACAATATTTTAATCACCATTTTAATAATTTTTCCATTAAATATGAATAGTATACAATCATGTTATAAAAATATTAAAGGGAGAAAGTGAGGATTAAAAAACTGGTCATACATATGTGATTATTGAAAAATAGTATATTTAACGTATAATTGGTATATACTATATTTTACTATATTTCACAAAACAAAATAAATTCACAAATTTCAGAAAATTATAAAATTTCAATGAAACCCTTTTTCATCATGGGGAATTAAAAAATGAATTTCATATTGGTAAATAATTTTTCTAAATATGGTTAATTTAATAATTAAACAAAACCATAATTTATTTAAAAATTTATAAATTTAAAAACTATAACTCATTTAATATCACCTTAAAAAATTAATGAAGATGTCATCATCATAATTCATAATTGAAATATCATAATAATATAATTTTATATTGATTCAGGTTATATGATTATTCATATTACTATATATAAGAGTATGTTACTAATCACCAAAAATCAAGTTGGTTTCATTAGACTCCTAATTACATATTTCTCAAAATAATAGATTACCATTTTTTGAAATTAAAAACATAGAATATAGAAAATTATTTTGAATATATATATTATAAAAATATCCTTAAAACAATGTTTTGTATCATAGATTATTAGTATTTCATTGTTTTCATTTTTTAATATAACCATGGGGTGTTATTTAACACCCTGAAAATAATGAGATTTATTATATTTGATTTTATCAATTCCTTTTCTTTTACATTACACCAAGATTATCTTGCACTATACATAACACAATAATAACTTTCGGTATACGCAAAACAATTCTGGGATTATTTGGCACAAAATTTCATATTCCACTGAAAGAATTCGTTTCACACAACAATGGGAAAATATTTCATCCAATGTTTAAATGAAAGAAGTTTGGATTATGTTATACAAAAACCTGAAGAAATATTTCACAATATGATGCACAAACATTTCTTCTATTACAGTAAAGAGCGACCATGCTCAATAGCTTTTGTTGTACTCAATACTCACTTTCTTTAAACAATTATATATTATTAAAATATTATATCACTAGAATTTATGAATATTATTAAATTAATGATTAATTTTATTTTATATTATAATTCATTTTACACATTTTCAAGAAAATTATTTGAGAACAAAATACATTTTTGGGGTAAAAGAATTATCTTTTTTAAAAAATGCATTATTACCAAATTTTGGTGGAACACCCATTTTTTATCTATTTTGGATACTCTTATAAGTTAAATTTTTCAAAATAAACTTCATCATTGGAATTGGGATATAAAAATTTCCTTTTGTTGAATTTTTAATGTTTTCCTACAAAATAATTTTTTAAATGAATAGTGAAAATTACTGCACTTTAATTTGAAACCTCATTTTTATCTTAAATATTTATTTAATTAAATTGATTTTTAATTTTTTTAATGTGTGAATGGATTATATTTTAACATTTAATTAAAAAATTTCATTTTTGGAAATGTAACTTATAAATTGGACACAAACACATGTCAATCAATTTATAGTTATTACATCATAAAAACCATCCTTTTATTTTTGACAACGATAATGATTTTGAAATTTAATTACTGAAATGTATATAATTTATATTTGGAAAAATGGATTCCATATTTGGAATTAGAAGGTTCAAATTGTCTAAATATCTACCTTTTATTTTTGGACATTATGAATACTATCTTCAATAAATATTTTATTTATAATGGTTAAAGGGTATATCTAGAAAATAAGTTTAAAAAATGATATTATAATGATATTAAAAAACCCTAAAAATTGTAATAATCATATTTTATCAGATATTTTAGAAAATTGGAATCCTTGAGTCAATTTGTGGACCCCATGGAATCACATGGATTAATATATGGAATTTTAGAATTATTAATTTAATGTAAGGATATTTATAACATTACCATATATCATTAATTAAATATATTTTAATATAGGAATTTATAAATTATATCTATGTATATAAATAATCATTAGATATGTAAAATTATTTCAAACTTCATGATATTTTATTTATAATTTCTAGACATTAGATTAAAATAATTATTTATGACACAATTATGATGTAGTGATTACATCATGAATGAATGAATCAATTAGATGAATTTATTGTTGTTAAAATAAATTTAACATGGACATTATAATACCATACATGAATTTAATCATTGAAATTTAAATATTAGGGATTATTTAATGCCTTTGCTTCGATAGAATCATGTTGATAGGAATTTGAAAAAATGTAAACTATGAATATTATCCAAAATTGTGATAATTCATAACAGAAGACATAAAATAGATTATTAAATGATATTAAATTCATAAAAATATAATATTATTTCAAATAGTTAATAAAAGTCCAATTTATTCATAAATAGATTGTTTGGGTCATTTAACATTATATAATAATTATATTCACCCACAAATTTTTAAAAACATTATATCACGATATGATTAAAAAGGGTAAAATAAGAGATAATCCAAAAAATTAGTATAAAGATATTCAAAAATTAATTAAAAATTATTGGATGATTGGTATTAGAACCAAAATCATTCAATCGTTGAATTAAATATGTTTTGGACATTTTTAAATCTAAATTGAAATTATAATAAATTAAAATTTCAGAACATTCTTATTGTGCCTCACTTCACTCTTATAAAAGGGAATCTCCTCCGTCTCCACTTCACTCCATTTCGTGCCTTTATGCTCGGAAAAACCCTTTCAATTTATCTTCTCAACTTCCATGGTAACATTATATTGGTTATAGTCTTCTCAAAATATGATCTCTATTTCACCAAGAGGAAATGTTAAGGAGACACTTCGTTGAAGGGGTAATCTCTTATACAGATTGTTTGAAATTTGTTTCTTCGTCTACTTCATTTTACTTAGTTGTTTCCTTATAATGTAATAATATAATTATCAGTAATATAAATATATGTTATTGTAAATATTAAACTACCATATTTTACCTTTTATCCATCCCATGAAAAAGAAAAACAACTCATGTGCATACGTACGACTTACTGTCTCCATGTCATGGTGTAATCTATTTCCACCATCTTCTAATTTGGATTGGTATAATGGTAGAAATAATAACTATATATGATTATTTTAAGATGATAATAATTATGATATATTATAAACCACCCAATTCAAAACATTCAACAATTATGGAAACGATGTTGTCGCTTGGGCATATATACGACTTACCGTCTCCACTACGTGATGAGATTCCTTCTCCACGTTAACCATTAATTAAATATTATAAATTATGTATTATAAATAATAATGAAATATAAGACATAATACTAAAACAGGATTTATGTATATAAATATATATCATTTACATACATCCATTCAATTTTATAGTGAACAAATAGCATTCATGCGTGCGTACGGCCTGCCATCTTCATGTACGATGTATTCTATTTGTTGTATCTATCTATTGTATATATATATATAATAATTACATATAATATATAAATCATTTTTAAAATTCTTTATGTATTTAAATCATGACATAATTAATAATATCTAGAATAACAATTCAAAACATGTATGATAAATAAAACGATTATTACACAAAATGTTGCTTTAACATGGAATCCACAAATGAATGTGTAATATAATGTAGTAATTGAATAATATATGATATCATGAAATATTATTTTGGTTCTATTAGTAGTTAAGAAAATATTTAATCCCACTATACAAGAGTTTTGGACACATACGAGTGAAATTGTACCAATGATAATGAATAATTTTTCAATCTCATTTATATTTGTAATTGTTTACATGTATCTATTTAATGGGGGTATAATTATCATCCATGTTCATTATTTCAGAAAAAAATATTAAAATTTTTATTAATCATATATAAATGTTTAGTGTAATTTTTACACATTTTTGACATATACTACATGGTTTGTAAGAAATCATTTTTCATTATCAAATTTTTTGTTCATGTGTTTTATCCTAATTTTTATCCATCTCTTAAGATATAGAGTATATCTATGTCCTTATTATAAAATTAATATTATTTTTCTTTGATAGAGTTTTTTTAAGATGCCCATTTATATTATAAGGGTTATGTTATGTTGAATTTTTTTTAATAATAACATTATATTTCATGGGATATTCTATAATGAATGTTTTATGTTTTGTGGAACCTAAAAGAATGATTTAGTTTTAGGATGGGTGGGAAATATATTTACATCCAATTAATTGGGTGAATATTTACATCTCATTAGATAGAAATGACTAATTATCAATGAAAAATAAGTTTAGTGATTTAGGACTGGAACAACAAGTAAATCCATTTCACTAATACATGGTAGGAAGTGTAAGTAAAACCTATTTGGTAACGAACTATGCCCACAATTATGGTATTAGTATTAATTGTTTGGATAATATAGAAATAATATTTTGTGCTTATTATTTTTCCAAATTTTTTTGTTTTATGCCAATGTTATTCTATCATGGTTAATGTTCTTTTCTGCTCCATGCCCTTTGTACTACCAATATTTTTTTTCATGCCTCATGATTTTAAGGATTATACCATATTGTTATGTTTAAATGTTCAAATTTTTATGGTTTGTTTATATTCACAATGTTTACCCTTACTAAGAATTTGAGCTCACCGTTTATATGTTTTCTTATCCACATGATATAGGGAATGTATTATGTAAAATGAGGAGGATAATTATGGGATATGTAGTAGATATTTCACCATGTTAGAATATTATGTTACATGTTTGCAAAGACATTAATATAATACAGTCATTATATGTCTATTTGTGAAAAGTATTAATTATTCTTGAAAAGAAATTTAATGTCTATATATGTCAATCTTGGTTCTATACAGTTAGTATCATAGCGATGGATTAGTCACTCTATGGAAACTAGGATTTGATATCCTTAGAGAGATATTTAGATATATTTCTAAGGTATGTATATGGATGTCCCTATGGTTAAGTATAAGTATAGGTTATGTTATTATAATTAAAATAATGATCTTGATTAACTTAGGATTTTGTCTATGATGATATATGTTTTAGGTACCCGTACTATGATTATGTTATTTTTCTATTACGATTTTTCCTCTCACACTATTCTTTTTAGGTTTTTGAAAAAGTTTGGAAATAGGATGATTCATTTTAATGGAGAATATGATAGAAAATGTGATGATATTATTCATTAAAAATCAAATTAAAGGGGATTTGGAAGGTGAAACATCATTAATATGCCTAATCCGCAATCTAATAATATGATCAATAATCTCCATGTTGATATGTTTCTTGACAAAGCTATTAAGAGAAAAATTGAGTTTCATGATGATCCTAGATGAAAGGAATTTAAATTTTACTCATTTAAATAATGTTTGAAGAGGAATCAAGTATAATGATTCAAAATATCTAAAATATGATTTGGGTGTGGAAAATAATGTCACAAAGAAAATAATTTAAATGGAAAATCATTAAATAACATAATGGACATGGATAATTGTATTTCTATGAAATCCATGATGATTAATTGTTTTAAATTTGGAATTTCTGGGAATTATGAAAATATATCCCTTAAATAGAATATCTCTTAATGAGAATCAGCATGGTCATATCGGTATTATTTATATTGTAGACAATGAAGTGAGAAAAAATGTTATTTGAGATGAATGAAGAGTTATGGAATAAATTGATGAACCTCGGTCAATGGTTTAAAAAGGCAGTGGAATGATTTCATGTTTATCTATTGTAATTTGTTATAAGTAATTTAATGAAAATTTTGAATAAAGAAACTTATATGGATTATTAAATTATAGTTTTTCCTTAAGTATTTGAATGAATAACTTCAACGGTACATGTATTAATGTATGTTTATTCAGATATTTTTGGAGAGAACTATATATGTGCATAATGATGGGATAAAGGGATAATGTTATGTTTGATAGTATTAATGGGTTTTTTAATGATATAAGGAAAATGTGATAACCCTGTTTGAGTATATATAATTTTTCCGATTTTGGAATGTAGAAATAGTTAACATTTAATAGAATTCATGTTTTCACTATGTTTCTACAAAAAATCTTATTTCAAGAGAATCCATGATTAAGGTATTCATGTGTTTGGAATGTGACTATAAGGATTAAGCCTTAAACCTTACTTAATATTCAATTAAATGAATAATTCACACTTAGGATCATTTCAGGTTTAGAGTTTTAGAGAATTAGGACATAAAAATTACATCTCAAAATATTACAAACTAGACACTTCTACTAAGTTTCCATAAAATAAAAACTCTTAAAAAGAAACATGTATAGTTCCATGTTTTATATAGAATTACTTTTCCTTGATCCCATCCTTGACCCTATTCCATTTTAAGTCCTGTGAAAAACATTTAATAAACATGGGGTGAGCATAAAAATCATAGTAAGGGATAAAAAAGAAGGAAAACTGTTAGTTTTTCAAAACAACTAGTAAACCATGAACACTTTATCAACGTAATACTTTTCACCTTAATGAAGCAGAAAATATTCTTCATTGAATAAAAGATCATTAGTTACCCTGTTGTAATCAAAAGATTACCATAAAACCCATATAAAGAACACGTATCATATAAGGGTAACTTGGGAAATAAACATACTTAAATGGAATAACCATACGGTTGACTTCCACACATATCACTTAATGGAATAGCCATACGACCGACTTCCATACCCAATTCATTGGAGTTTAAAACATAACTACCCATTCGGGTATTCACGACACCACCCGTCATATGTTTTATCACGTAACCACCCGTCAAATGTCCAAGTACCATTATAAAATCATAATACATAAAAAAATATAATGGAAATAAAACATTTCCACACTTTGATCACAATATATCAATTAAATATATTGAAATAACAAAGCCATTATAAAAACCACTTTCAATACCAAAATACATAAAAGATTATATGGTATTTATTTAATTTTAAAAACATTACGGCTTGATGAGGAACCCAAAGACCAAATAATACTCGTGGTGGCGTAAATGGTCGTTGTCACCGCGTACGTTAAAAGAAACATTCTTTTTTTTCGTTTTGTAAAACGCTTCGTAGAAAAATATTCCTTTTGTATAAAATTAAAATTCAAAGGGGTTTATACACTGTATAAATGAAATCCTTGTATTAGAACAAAATATGCCCCAATGAAAGGAGATTGAGACGAAGTCCCTTACCTCATGTCCGACATGACTCGATTGCTCTTTAATCTCTTGAATAATAAAATAGTGTTAATTTCTACTTTATAAAAAACTTTTTTCAAGTTTATTATTCCTTTTATATAACTTATTTCCCTGTTAAAAATGTTATGTAATCATTTAATTTAATAATGTACATTTTGTCGATATTTGGTACTTAAGTCAAAAATGGACTTCTTACGATTACATGTTGTTTATGCGATCAAAGGTTAATTATATCCATACTGATATTCATTATTTCCATATAATATATATCATATATATCCAGAATATATATGTATTTATAATAGTACATAACATTTAGATGTAATAAATGAAATGCACCGTTCATGGAGATGGTATGTCGTATGTACGCATGAACGCTACTTCCATTTCTATTTCGTATTTAATGGAGTTAAATCACAATGATATAAGAGTATATTATAAATCCAGTATAATATCTTATATAATAACATTACCTCCATCCTTTATACATCCCACATATGGCATTAACGAATCAAATCACTTTGAGGGGGCGGTAGTCCGCATTTCCTAAAATGAAATTATCGTGTTTACCCACAATGAAAACCCTAAAGGAATGCCAAAAATGAAAAATAAAGAAGCATAAGGAAAACATAAACATAATATATATCATATATAAATAGAGTTACATCATAATAGCCATCATTAATGGTGTTTAAAATAAGATTGAACAATCATTGTTTCGTGAGGTTGAAAATCGCCAACCACAGAAATAGTATGTTCTTTAACCAATAGACGAAGGTGTGTGTAGGTGTAGATCTAATACATCTCATAAAAAAATCCTAGTATATTGAAGATACTAGTGTTGTTACAAAATAATGGAATAAAATGAGTTTATGGGGTTGGAGAGGGAAAATTAAACATAAGAACACAAGAGAAGACACTGCCTTTAAAACAGGTAACTCTTTTTGATTTGAGCTCAAAGGCTTCTTTGGGAAGAAATCATCCCAAAGTGAGGCTTCTAAGAGTAAGATATGGATGTGTAGAGACAAAATGAGAAGGGTTTTTCGGAGACAATAGCTTGAGAGGTGTGGGTAAGGTGGTAGAGGTGGGGGGCCTTTTATAAGAGGAGAGGTGGGGCACTATTGGAATGTTATACAAGCTTACTTTATTATAAAATGGTTTTCGGATTTTAAAGGTCCCAAAATTATATATTTATAGGATAAGGTAATAAGAGTCAGAAATCCACCCATCCAATAGGTTTTTGACAAGTTTGGGTCTTATATTTTATATTATATTTTCATTTTATTTAAATCGTTAAATAATGATGTAACCACGACATCATCATGGTGTCATAAATAATTTAATTTATATAATTTCTAAAAATTATTAAAAAAATATCATGATTTAAGAAATCATAATATAATTCTAATGAATACTTAGAGTCAAAATTATGACTTTTATAACCCAATTTAAAAATTGTTATAGTAAAATAAATCATGTTTGTAACATTTTTATTTTAACTTTAAATAAAAAGTTATTAATATCATTTTCCCACCAAAGTGGCTCCAGGGGGTCCCCAAGTTGACCCATGGATTGTCTTGGGCATCCAGGAAACATCCAGTAATGGTATGACACGTGTCAAGGTCATTTCATATTATTAAAACGTTATTTTTACATTAAACTACACTAATTACCTCTAATCACGATTAAAAACTTAATAGTTACTATTCAACAAAAAATTATTTTAATCCCATAGAACCAAATTTTATTTCCTAATGACATCCATGTATGTTCTATTTTTTAAATTCAAAAGAAAGACGTGGTAAAGTTTCATTTAAACGAAAAATCGGGTTTTTAAGTACGACTTAGTGGTTTCACTATTCATCAAAAATTTAAGTTTTTCATAAAAATACCAAAACATCACCCTAAGATATATTTGATATTCCAAATTAAAAAATGATATATATATTACAAAATTCAAATAATATAAGTTAAATTAATTATTTTAATAATTATTTCCTACTATCATGACAAATAGCATGTTTTTATTTTATCCAATAGAATGTATAAGAGTGACTAAAAATATATTGAATGTTTTGCATCAAAAGGCGATAAGTGGAACATTAGTGAATATTAGAGAATCTATGAATAAAATTGAATTCTATTCTCTTTTTAAGCCTGTATATTTTATTGGATAAATGTAAAAACATTTATCAAACATATATAATCATATTTTAGTTATTTCTATTCATTCTTGCCAATACAATGACTACGTGTTAACCACCATTTAAAATAATATTATTATATAACTACTGTGCAACGTAAGATTTCAATAAAACTCTTGGTTGTGTATTGGGTACTCTATCGAACATAACAACCCCTTTTAAATTAAAATTAATATTTAATTCCTAAATATTAATAAATATGAAAATGTTTTATTCTTTATTTACCTAGAATGTTACATCATTACCCCTTTTGGGAATTGCGTCCTCGCAATTTTATTCACCTATCAAAATAAGTGGGGGTATTTATCCCTCATAGCATTTTAATATTCCCATGTTGCCTCTTCAACCATATGATTTTTCCATAAACCCTTTACGTAGTGAATTACCTTTTTTCGCAACACTTTCTCTCTTCGGTCAAGAGTCCAGACTAGTTTTTCTTCATAAGAGATATTCTATTACAACTGAACTACCTATGGGCTCAAAACATTAGATGGAACTGGCATATACATTTTCAATGTCAAAACATGAAAAACATTGTGTACCAGAGATAAATTCGGAGGTAAAGCCAATCGGTAAGAAACTGATCCCACTCTCAACATAATTTCATATGGTCCAATGAACCTTGGACTCAACTTTCCTTTCTTACTAAATCTTATCACACTTCTCCACGGTGAAACATTGAGAAAAACATGATCACCTACCTTGAATGATAGATCCTTCCTCTGGTTATCCACATAACTCTTCTTCCAGCTCTGAGTTGTTCTTATATGTTTTTGAAACAAATGAACTTTTTCTGCAATCACTTCTACCAATTCAGCTCCCATCAGATTCCTTTCACCCACTTCATCCCAAAAAGCTAGAGGTCGACACATCTTCTCATATAATACCTCAAATGGTTCCGTCTGTATACTGGAATGAAAACTATTATTTTATGAAAATTCAACCAAAAAAGATGTTTATCCCAACATCCCTGATAATCCATAGAGCAAGCACGTAGCATATCCTCCATGTTCTGAATTGTTCATTCTAATTGCCCATCTGATTGCGGATGAAAAGTTGTACTAAAATTTAATTCAGTACCCAATGACTTTTGAAGGCCTTTCCAGAAGATAGAAGTAAAACTGGGATCACAATATTATACAATGGAGAGGGGAAATCCATTCAACCTGAATATCTCTTTAAGATACAACCGAAAAAGTTTATCTAGAGACAAAGTATCTCGAATAGGAAGGAAATGAGAAGATTTAGTCAATCGATCAACAATAACGCGGATTTCATTATTAACTAGAGATGTCCTCAGTAATCCCACAACAAATTCCATTGATATATTTTCCCATTTCCACTCTAGCACTGGTAAAGGCTGAAGCATCCCTTTCGGTAACTGCTGCTCTACTTTAACCTTCTGACAAGTCAAACACTTCATAGTAAAATCAGCAATATGTCTTTTCATTCCATCCCACCAGTAATACTCCCGCAGATCTCTGTATATCTTAGTACTTCCTAGATGAACTGAAAACGGGGAACTATGTGCCTCACATAACAACTCATTCTTCAACTGTGAATCACCAGGAACACATAATCTCTTCCCAAATCTCAAAACACAATCATTATCAATTTTAAATTCAGGCGACTTACCCTTCTGAAGAAGCTCTACCTTTTTCTGCAACCCACTGTCTTTCCTATGCACATTCTTAATTCTGTCTGATAGGGATGATCTCACTGATACCTGAATCAAAACAGAAGAACTTCCTACACCAAAAACATTTTTGCCAAATAGCATCAAATCAAAAACAAAAGGATCTCGTTCCAAACATAGCATGGTTAATGAATCATTACATTTTTGACTCAAAGCATAATCCACTTTATTTGCTTTTCCCGGATGGTAATGAATTGTACAATCATAATCCTTGATTAATTACAACCATCTCCTCTGTCTCATGTTCTATTAATTCTGAGTGAATATATACTTTAATATTTTGTGATCAGTATATATTTCACACTTTACTCCATACAAATTATGCCTCAAAATGTTTAGAGAAAAAACAACAACAGCTAATTCCAAGTATTGTGTATCGTAATTTACCTCATGAGTTATCAAATGACTTGAAACATATGCAATTACCTGAACATTCTTAATTAGGACGCAACCATGTCCATTCAATGAGCATCACTGTAGATAACAAACTCACCATTCCTGGAAGGAAGTTCCAAAACTAGAGCATTCACAAATCTTCTTTTCAATTCCTGAAAACAATCATTACATTCTATTGTCCCGATAAACTTTACACCCTTCCGAGTTAGCTTAGTCATTGGACTAGATAACTGTGAAAAATTTCTTACAATCCTTCGGTAGTAACCTGCCAAACCATGAAAACTACGGATCTCGGTTACATTTTTGGGTCTTGGCCATTCTTCAACAAATTTTGTTTTAGCAGGATCAACAATTATGCCATTTTCTGAAATAATGTGACCTAGGAATGAAATTTGTTGTAACAAAAACTCACACTTGCTGAATTTTCCCTACAGTTTCTTTTCTTTTAAGGTTTGCAAGATAACCCTTAAATTACTTTCATGCTGCTATTTACTTTTAGAAAACAACAAAATATCATCGATTAAAACAACCACTAACTTATCCAAGAACTCATGTAAAATTCTATTCATAAGGTCCATGAGTACAGCAGGTGCATTGGTTAACCCAAAAGGCATAACTAGAATTTCATAATGGCTATATCTAGTACGGAACACAGTCTTTGGAACATCTTCTTCTTTTAATTTCAACTGATGGTACCCCGACCTCATGTAAATCTTGGAAAATACTGAACTCCATGGATCAGATCAAACAAATCATCGATATGAGGAAAAGGGTACTTGTTCATAATAGTAATGTTATTCAAGGCTCTATAATCAATGCAAAGTCTCATTGAACCATCTTTCTTTTTAACAAACTAGATAGGAGAACCCCATGGTGATGTGCTAGGTCAAATAAAATCTTTATCTAATAACTCCTGTAATTGTTTCTTTAACTCTAAAAGTTTATCTTGATCCATTCGATAAGGGGGATTTTAAATAAGCATAGAATCAGTAACTAATTCAACAGTAAATTCAACTTCCCGATCATGAATAATACCAAGAATCTCACTATGAAAAATATCAACATACTCATTTACCATGGGAATACCATTAATCTAAACAGTTCCTTTATTTTCAAAAATATGTGAATGATAAAATTCATTTCCATATTTTTCTATTTTCTCAATTTTCGGATATGATATCAAATGCAAGGGTTCACTCATGTACACGAACTAAAATTCTTTCTGAAAAGAACCCATTCTAGCTCTACAGTCAATCATAGCATGATAAACAGAAAGTCAATCCATGACCAAAATAACATCAAACTGTACTAGAGGAAAAACAATAAGGTTCGATGGTAGATTCTTTCCGCACACAAGGATAAGAAGGTTCTTATAATTTCCTTTTTTCTCAACGTTTCCTCTAGGTGTTTTGACCATAAGTTCAGGATTCATATATTGATATGGAATTTCCAATTTACTAGAAAAATTCTCAGAAATGAAATAATGTGTACACCCTGAATCAAACAACACATTGGCATAATCCGAACAATCAAACAGTGTACCTGATAATACTTCATTCGATGGCCCAACATCTACTGAAGTTGTTTCAAAGGATTTCACCACCCCTTTCTGCATGTTGTCTGGATTCGTTCCCCTAGTTGAGTTCTTCATTAGACACTCATTTTCATAATGACCCATTTCATTACACTTAATACATCTTACCACTGACTTTTCTTTTCCTGCTTGATCATCTTCCTTACACTTACGAGCAATATGACCATCCATACTACACCGAAAGCACTTTCCAGACATGGATAATCATTCTACAGGATGCATTTTACCACACTTCCCACAAGATGGATATTTTGTTTTCTTACCTCCTTGCTTCTTTGATGAATTCTTCCTTTTTTCCTGCCAACTGGACCTCTTATTCTGTTGTTTGTCAAAGAAAACCTGATCATTGGGAAACTCCATTTCCACATTCTCTGTACATCAAAAAAGTTTTTCATAACTTTTGAACTCACGAGAAGATAAATCCCTTCGATACATTTGCTTTACGACTGAGTAAAAACGGTTGATTTTACTATCAAGATCTCATATGATGTTTGGAGTATACCATGACAGTCGAGTGAACTTTTCTTCATAAGAAGCCACTGAGTCATCCTCATTCCTCAATTATAGGAATTGTTTTTCCATCCTAAGACGAACAACCATAGGAAAATATTTCTCAAAAAACATACCTTTGAATTCGTCCCAGTGAAGATCATCAATCTCATCACTATACCTAATATTTCTCATCATCGACCACCACTGATCTGGTTCACCCTCAAAATGGTAAACAACAAGACTAACCTTTTGATGTTATGAACACCCCCTGACATCAAACATATACTCCAGTTATTTAATCCACCCTTCAGCTAGCACAAGGTCAGATGATCCTCTGAATGATGGGGGATGTTGCCTGATTAAAATGTTCCACCACTGACATGTTCCTCTGTGGTTGATCTGGCTGATCTCATGCATGGATACCACCACCATTTATAGCCTGAGTCAATTGTGCCATTACTAAAACAAAATGTTCAGTTCCAATTCCGACCATCTGAGGTTGTTGATTTGGAAGATTGTCTTCCTCCTGATGTCATCCCAACATAGCTGCCTTGTTTCCTCTGCGGAAAACCATTCTGAACACAGAAATATCTTAGGTGAAGTAACATGGTAATCATTAAATTCTATATCATTTCGATCATACCATAAACTAATTTATAATATATCAATTTTATAACTCCTAATGTTGTCTAAACTGACTACTGATACCAACATTAAGGCCCCAGCCTTAAAACTTACTTAATATTGAATTAAATGAATAATTCACACTAAGGATCTTTTCAGGTTTAGAGTTTTAGGGAATTAGGACATAACTATTACATCTCAAAAGATTACAAAGTATACACATCTACTATGTTTCCATAATATATAAACTCATAAAAAGAAACATGTCTAGGTCCATGTTTTAGATAGCATGACTTTTCCTTGATCCCATCCTTGACCCTATTCCACTTTATGTCCTGTGAAAAATATTTCAAAAACATGGGGTGAGCATAAAAATCATAGTAAGGGATATACTAATAAGGAAAACTGTTAGTTTTTCAAAACAACCAGAAAACCATGAATCCTTTTTCAAAGTAATACTTTTCACCTTTATGAAGCAGAAAATAATCTTCATTGAATAAAAGATCATTAATTAACCTTTTGTAATAAAAATAGTACCATAAAACCCATATAATGAACACATAACATATAAATGTAACTTCGGACATAAACATACTAAAAATGAATAACCATACAGTCTACTTCCACACATATCAATTAATGTTATAGCCATACGACCGACTTCCATAGCCAATGCATTGGAGGTTATAACGTAACAACCCGTCCTGGTATTCACGGCACCACCCGTCATATGGTTTATCATGTAACCACCTGTCAAATGTCCAATTACCATTATAAAATCATTAGACATAAAAAAATATAATGGAATGAAAAAATTTCCACATATTGATCACAATATATCACTTAAATATACTGACATAAAAAATCCATTATAAAAACCATTTTCAATACACAAATACATAAAAGAGTATATGGTATTTATTTCATTTTAAAAACATTACGAATTTTTGTGGAATACAAAGACCAAATAATACTCGCGTCGACAGTAGGGTTCGTTGTCACCGCGTACGTTAATAGAAACAATCCTTTTTGTTATTTTGTAAAATGATTCATAGAAAAAGATTAATTTTGTATAAAATTAAAATTCAAAGGGGTTTATACACCATATAAATAAATTCCATGTATTAGAACAAAATATGCCTCAATGAAAGCAGATTGAGGCGATGTCCTATACCTCGTGTCTGACGTGACTCGATTTCTCTTTAATCTCCTAAAAAATAAACTAGTGTAAATTTCTACTTGCTAAAAAATGGACTTCTTACAATTACATGTTGTTTATGTGGTCAATGGTTTATTATATCCATTATGATATTCATTTTTTGGATATCATATATATCATATATATCCAGAATATACATGTATTTATAATAGTAAATAACATTTAGGGGTAATAAATGAAATGCACCGTTCATGGAGACGGTAAGCCGTACATACGCATGAATGCTACATTCATTTCTTTGTCGTATTTAATGGAGTGAAATAATAATGATATAAGGGTATATTATAATTCCAGTATAATATCATATATAATATCATTAACTCCATCCTTTATACATCCCACATATGGCATTAACGAATCAAATCACATTGAGGGGGCGGTAGTCCGCACTTCCTAAAATGAAATTATCGTGTTTACCCACAATGGAAACCATAAAGGTATTCCACACATGAAAAATACAGAAGCATAAGGAAAACATAAACATAATATATATCATATATAAATGAATTGTCTTCTTAGTGGACACCATGAAAGGTGGCTAAATGATGATTGAACAATCATCATTTCGTGAGGCAAAAAATCGCCAACCACAGAAACAGTATGTTCTTTAACCATTAGACGAAGGTGTGTGTAGGTGTAGCTCTAATACTTCTCATAAAAACATCCTAGTATATTGAATATATTTGTGTTGTTACGAATGAATGGAATAAAAAGACTTTAGGGGGTTGGGGAAGAAAAATAAAACATAAGAACACAAGAAAAGACACTACCTTTAAAACGGGTGACTCTTTTTGATTTGAGCACAAAGGCTTCCATGGAAAGACTTCTGCCCAAAGTGAGGCTTCTAGGAGTAAGATAGGGATGTGGAGAGGCAAAATGGGCTGGGTTTGGCCGATCCAAAGGCTTTAGAGGTTAGGGTAAGGTGGTAGAGGTGGGGGGATTTTATTAGAGTAGAGGAGAGGCACTCTTGGAAAGTTATAAAAGGTAACTTTATTATAAAATGATTTTAGGATCATAAAGGACCCAAAATTATATATTTCTAGTATATGTTGATAAGAGTTCTAAATACACCCATAAAATAGTTTTTTTTACAAGTTTAGGTCTTAGATTTTACATTATCTTTTCATTTTATTTAAATCGTTAAAAAATGAGGTAATCGTTGCATCATCATGGTGTCATAAATAATTTAATTTAATTAATTTATAAAAATTATTATAAAAATATCATGATGTAGGAAATATTTTTAGCCTTATAATTAATATTTATAGTCAAAAATATGACTTGTATAACACTATTTAAAAATTGTTTTATTAAAAAAACTCATGTTTGTGAAATTTTTATTTTAACTTTAAATAAAAAGTTATTAAATTCATTTTCCTACCAATGTGGATCTATGGGGTCCCCAAGTTGACCCAGGGATTTTCTTGGTCGTCCATGACGCATCCAAAAAGGGTAGGACGTTTTTCAAAGTCATTTCATATTATTATAACTTTATTTTTACCTTAAACTACACTGATTACCTCTAATCATGATTAAAAGCTTAAAAGTTATTATTCACCAAAAAATTATATTAATCCCATTGAACATCATTTTACTTCCTAATGACAACCATGTATTTCATATTTTTGAAATTATAAACACAGAAGTGGTAAAGTTTCATTTAAACGAAAAATCAGTTTTTTAAGTACCACTTAGTGGTTTCACTAATCATCAAAAATTGAAGATTTTCAGAAAAATAACAAAACATCACCCTAAGTTATATTTGATATTATGAATTGAAAATTGTTGTATATTTTAAAAAATTCAAATCATATAAGATAAATTAATTATTTTAATAATTAATTCCTACTGTCATGACAAATAGCGTGTTTTTGTGAAACAATATCTATCGAAAGGTTGACACTAGTTTAAGTCTGATTTCAAATTGAAATTAATTCCAATGACCACTATTGGATGAAATGGTAAAAATATATTCTAATTTTACTTTAAATCCAATTAATGCGATAATCTAATCATATAAATAAATTATATTAAAAATAGGTTTTGAATTAAAATATAACATTTTTCACTATTAATTAAAAAAATTACCTTTATCGGAAAAATACCAAAAATTTTCACAAAGTAAATTTTGACTCCCGATTATAAAGAAGAGTTTTACTTGATAAAATAGAATGTATATGAGTGACCACAACTATATTTAATGAAGGTTTTCCATCAAAAAGTGATAAATGGACCATTAGTGAATATTAGAGTATCTATGCCTAAAATAGAATTAGTTTCTTATTTTAAGCCTTTACCCTTTATTGGATAAATGAAAAAACATTTAACAAACATATATAATCATATTTTAGTTATTTCTATTCATTCCTATCAATACAACAACTACGTGTTAACTACCATTTAAATTAATATTATTATATTACTACTGTGCAACGTATGATTTCAAAGAAACTCTTTGTTGCGTATGGAGTATGCTATAGAACATTGCAACCCCTTTTAAAGTAAAATTAATAATTAATTCGTAAATATTAAAAAATATGAAATTTTTTTATTCTTTATTTTCCTGGGATGTTTCAGTGACAGCCAAGAACTACCTTTTATGATATGTGAGATAAATGTATTGTCGATTTCGTTAAAATCATTCTACATTTTATAATTTTGAATGGATTGTAATGTTATCCATTTATGGATATTATCTGTTATTTTCTATTTTATGTTTTTCAGATTAATGTGTTATCTCAATATAGGTGGACTTCTACTTATTTGATAACCTATTCTAACATTTGTGTTGAGACAAATTAGATAAGGACTTGACCATTAAAAATTACATAATCATGGATTAAATGAACAATTTAAATTGAGAATCTTCTTAGGATTAGTGTTGTATAGAATTAGGACATAACTATTATGTTACATCTCAAAAAATTACAATGTAGACACTTCTACTCTGTTTATTTTTTTTTCATAAATTAAAAACTCATAAAAAGTAGTTATTACAAGTTCCTTGTTTTAGATAGAATTAATTTCCCTTGATCCCATTATAGGCCCTATTCCTCTTTATGTCATGTAAAAAACATTTCAAAAACATGGGATGTGAATAATTTTAATGGTAAAGTTTATAAATTATGGAATGAAAAAATTAACCCACCAATAAATACAAATCAATGAAACCATAATTTTTTATCATAACTTACATAATGAAATCATAAGATTTATGAATAAGACATTGTAATCAAAAATCCTAAAGGTAAATTGTGGCATCCTTATGAATGATACAAGTATCCTTCACAACTACGTAGGGAGTAACATTTGAAATAACCATCATAGTATATTCCAAAAAAATGTTAGGAGAAACATTCTCATTTACCACTGTCTTGGTACCCAATTCATTGGAAAGATATCTCATGCTCACTAGAACTATGTTTATCACGGAACCACCCGTATGTGTAACAATGACCTAGAACCATAAAAAATTAAAAATATTTATAAAATCTTACATGAAATATAAAATTTCCACATTTGAATTAGTACACATCATTTCATGATATATACCTCTTCAATGCTTTATCCAACAATTTTAAAACCCTTTTAAAACATTTATAAAATTGATTTTTGAATCAATGTGTCCAATACCAAATTGAACATTTTAAAGGAATTAAAATTTTAAACCATAATGTCCATATTAATAAATCCATAAAACCATTTTTAAAACATGGTCATTAATGACAAAAATTTTCACCATTAAATCATTAAAACTTTGAAAATGATATGTTAGTTAATGAGTAATTTAAAAAATTGTGAGATGCTTTAAAACAAACAATTGATTATTATCATTTAATTAAAACCTTATAATATGATTATAAGAAATGTATTCATGATAAAATATTTCAAAGGACTGTAAATACACCATATAAAATTAAATTGGTGCATAATAACAATGAAGTCTCCATGGAATGTAAATTGAGACGAAATCACAAATAAAACTTCATTATTTGATTATAGATAAATCAAATACATAATAATGTGTTAAAATTATATATACACTCAATATGATTGAATATTCAGAGTATATAAATTAGTGAACATTCACACATTTTTTTGTAAAAATAACTCAAATGTATTTGATGTTTAACTCAATGAATGGAAATTGAGTTAAATTTACTCTTATCAAGTTTATATCCATGAATTGAGAATTAAACAATGAAGATATTATGTGTATAAAAATTATATTCAATCAAAGGGGAGTTGAAATTACAACATTAATAAATAGTTATTTTACACATATTCATAACCTACCATAATTATTAATTATAATATTAAACCAAGGAATGGAAATTGGGTTAAATATTTCCCATACCGATTTGGTAACTTACAAAACATACACCACATAAAAGAAGGATCATACAAATAAGATGTATATAACCATAAATTAATGTATTTTACACAAATAATACAATAATGTTATGTATATACAAAACAAAATATGAAATAGTACAAAATAAAATATCAATCTCACATGAATAAAAAGTGAGATGAAAACCTTTTACCACATTGTAATCAATCAAGTCGTATGAAACACCATGTTAATTGTGCACTAAAAAAACATAAATTTTATCTTTCCCTAAATGTAACACAATGTTTATCTTGTGAATTGGTGTATACATCATGCAACAATGACTTGGAGTACATTACACACAAAACAGAGTTTCTACGAAACACTATTTATTGTAATAATTATTTAAATTATATAATTACAATCTAGAAGATATAATTAGTAATATGGATATTGATAAAAACATTTAATGTATTTTTTATAATGGTTTTATATAAATAAAACAAATTTATGATTAAATTTAATTTTTTTTTTGTAAATTCATTATTTGTTTAAAAATATAATTCTCTGTATTAACCATGTTTAAATGTATTTTTTTTAAAATAAAAAATATAAAAAAATTTATAAATTAAATTTATAAGATAATAAATATTTTATATTTTATAAGGTGGATATTGGATATGTAAATTTTTTGATATTTTTTTATGAATCATCTGTTTTGAATTAATAGTGAAAATTTAGGGATTTTACGTCACAACTAATTTTAAACTAATTTGTATATAAGGATTAAATATAATTTAAAATAGTTTAAAAATTATAATATATTATATATTTATAAATAAATCCAAAATAGTTCATGGAAACAATTTCACATTGAATGTTTTCCAACAAACATACCAAATGATTGGAAATTTTTACATAAAAAAAGTCAGTGTCCTCCTATCATTATGATGAATTTTAAATTAATTAAATCCATTTTTGTAGTTGTAATTTGGAAATATGGACTCCAAAGATTGTATCATTATCATTTATAATTTCTATCATGTTAACAAATTTAGTCTAAAATTATTATTCAAAGTGATTTAAATTAATTACAACAGTTATGAGAAAAATTTGGATAATATAGAACTAAAACAATAATTCACGTCCGAAAAAAACCTAAAATAATTTCCCAAACTAATTGGATTCATATTATTAATCCATTTAAAATATATTATTTATCTATTTTGTTTCTTTTTTACGTTTTTTAGGTAAAAACATCAGTACACGTAACATGATTTATGAAATTCCAATCGTGTCCTTTCCCTTCACAATAAAATGCCACCAACTATACCTATTTTTCTCACCACAAAACAACATATGATCATAAATTCTCTACCAAAAATACATTAATAAATTAATTTCATAATTATATAATCATTCCCCAGGGAAAAAATCAAAATAAGAAGTTTTTTTATCTAACTAAAATTAGTTATCTGATAAAGTGATAATGAATTCTGTCATGATAATTTAATTTTCATTATCCACCCCCTATTCACCATTTAGTTGATGGTTTTATAAATAAATGATTATATTATTTATACTATTATATTATTATTCTGAGGGTTTGACCTACAATAACACACACCTCAATCTAATGGGTGATGAAAAATCCTCTTATGTTTATGGTGAACTATGTCCTCACAAAATGAAGAATGGTTATTTATCCATTACAACCTCTCATTGTGGAAATTTTGATAGAAACCATATTTATATATCATAAATATTATATTAATTATGTAATTATTATTATTAAATTTTATTAAAAAAATATCATTATATATTCCATTTTATAGTAATACAGGAATTTCATTTGATGAAGTGTGGATTATATCCCTATTAAGCCTATATAATTCTTTCATTCACCTCATGAAATGTATTCATGAATGGTTTACAAAAAATATATTATATATATATATGATATATTAAAGATAATTTAATATTGATATATTTACCTATATATACCTATATATATTTTAATTTAATTATTTCAACCAGATAATTAAACCAAAATACTATTGATGCATACATAAGTCTTACCCTCTCAATGAAAGATGCATTTCATTTAAAAATATATATAATATAAATTATTATAATATGTATAAAATTAAAATAAATAATATTTATGTTGTTTTATACATTTTTTATCTCTTGATATAATTATATGGATTATAGTTATAACATGTTTAGGCACATGAAAATAACAAAGCCAATAATACCCAAAGTGAATCATTAACATAGAATTTTTATCAAGTAGTTAATATAGAAATAATATAATCCAATATTATATTAGAATTATGAATTTTTGTCTAGGATATATTTATAATTAATTTATATTTATAATAAAAGATTTTTTAGAGAGTACAAGGGTATTTATGACTAATGGAAAGGGTATTTCACCTCACTTTTTTATTTCCATGACATACAAGATTTTCTTATCCCCATTCCTTTTTCATGGTTTGATTAATGTGCATGAATATATTAAAGGAATATTTTAATTAATTTTACAGCTATTTCCATATCCATTCAATGATATTTATTTCTTGTCGTTTAGGTTTCATAAGATTCCAAATTGTTGAAATTATATTGTATCAATCATCCATATTTGAGACACGTGCCATGTTATGATCCTATATATTACCATGAGTTGTATATAAATCAATTAAAATATAATTTTAAAAACCTAACAGATTTAATGATATTTAATTATTCATTTAATTTTATTTTATTATATGGGTATTATAGTTTAATGTTACCTTGTGGTAAAAGTTTATTGGAATAATTTCATTAATTTTTCATATTTTCAATGTTAATGCTTACATTGATGGAATATTATTATAAATATATCAAGAAAATTATTGACATTTGTTGTTATTTTGATAACCATTATATTCATTAATTGGTACAATTATTTCACTAACTGTCGAAAAATATATTTATGGATGTGGATTATTAAATCCCAACATTACATTATCATTGGTAAAAAATATGGGTTGCTATAAAACCAAGAAATCTAAAAATGGTTTAACATAAAATATAAAATTATCTGATAATAATTAAATGCAATTTTAATCATTATTTACCAATCAATTAAATGGAATATACTATTTTCATTCAACAAAATCATTTTTCTATCCTTTTTTGTGTAAAATTAATGATCCATTTTTATTGCATATTGCATGTACTAATTTACCCATGGTAATTTCATAGAAGATTCTTTTTTATTTTTCAATGGTTTATTTTAATGAAAATTTATTTATAATTATTTTAGGAAAATATTTTTAATACATATTAATAAGATTTGAACATATTTTCAAATTTATTGTTATCATTACATTTACAAGAATTATCATATGTTCTAATTTATAATTATTTTCCATACATATTCACGATTTCATTATATTCTTACCATTATTTTAAAATATTTTTTCGTTTACATTGCTTTGAAGTGTATATTATTTGTTTTTAAATAATATATTAAAAAAAATTCTATATTTTTTATATGATTTCAAGGTATTATCTAAGAAAATTTATTCATATGTTTTTATGTATTAAAAATATGTTTTCAAAATAAAAAATGATATTTTAATGAAGATATTTTTATGAAAAATATTTCAAAATTGTTTCCATTAAAAATTACATTAATTGATTTTACTCATTACCTAATAGAAGATAATATTATTTTTTTAATTATATTTTATCTGTAAATGTGTTATAATTAATGTATTAGTCTTTATAAAAACAGTTTCTCTTTCATGAATTGTATATACATAAAATAAATTTCAATTTAATGGGTATTTTATTGATGAAGTGATTATGGAACATGTATCTATTTTGAATTTTTATGATATGTAGTTATGTTTTTGATACGCATTACAGTGACATGGATATGATATGATTAGTTATGATTTTTAGGCTCTGTATAAATTATTTAATTATGAAAAGCGTGTGACATATATATCACATAATTTAATTGTGTAAATATTTAAATTTCATTAGATAAAAATAGAAGGGATGAGAAATAACTTTGTTTCAGAATTATACGGATGTAATCAGATATAGACTCAAATAATTACTACATGTTCAGAATGATGAATTAACTCCATATAGTATTATATTGATAATACCAATAGTGAACTCAGTTTATTAATAATGGGATAGAAAATGGAGTGAAATGAATTTATTATTGCAGGTCTCGAAAAAATAACAAAATCGGTTTAAAAATACAGGGCTAAAGAGGGTTGTGATCCCAGTTTAGTAATTGACATTGTCCACTATGATGGTATCAATATCAACGCCTTGACCACTATGGAAGTAATTATATAGTTTTATATATCTTCCAAATTAAATTGTTTTATTTATATGTTATAAAGAACCATCCTTAAAAATAAAAAATTCTTGAATTAAGTTTATAATTCACATTGAGGATCATTTGAAGATTAGTGATTTAAAGAATTAGTCTATAAATATTAATTATCATCAAGAATATTACATGTGGACACTTATATTAATTATCCATTTTTTCCTGAAATACATATTTTTTAAAGAAAAAAATAGTTCATTTCATGGTATAATTTTTATTTAATTTTTCCTTTCACGTTCCCAAATATATAAACTATGGAAAAATTTCAATGTCTTGTGATGAGCATTAAATGTACAGTATGGGTTATGATATAAAGAAATAAATCAGTAGTCCATAAATATATAGAAAACATAAGCTCTTTGACAAAGCTAATGAAATCATTATATTTAGGAATAACACATATAAATCATAAATAACAAGGAGAACTTGTGGAATACATCGCATAAATACATTGTAGCATTCACAACTATATATGGAGTAACGTTTGGAATACCCATCACTATATATTCCCTATGTCACATAGGGGAAACATTAACGTTTACCTCCATCACATTACCCAAAGAATTACAGATCTATCTCGGGATCTCCTGCCCTTGGATTATCACCACTCGTATACGTAAACAATGCCTAATAACCATAACATAATCATAACACATGAACAGTCATAAATGAAAGATAATATATCGATATTACAATCACAATATAAAAATTCAATGTATTGACATAATCAATCCATTCCCAAAAACATTTTTAATACCAAAATATGTAAAAAGAGTGTATGGTATTTATTTTCCATCTAAAAACATTACAACTTATTAAGGAATCCAAATATAAAATAATGCTCGTGGTGGTAGAAAGGTCATTGTTCATAGTAATGTTATAAATACTCATTATTTTTGTTCTTCAGTAAAATGATTCATTGAAAAATATTCCCCTCTATGGAATATACAAGTCAACAGAGTTTATACACCATATAAAATATTGTTGTTTATAAATCAATATATGCCTCAATTAATAGAATTTTAGGTGATATCCCTTACGAAAATTTGGTAGAATAACAACGTCACATTAAATTTAAACAAATATTTTTCTCGGAGAAAAAAGGGAATGTCATCGGATAGAAATATCATTTATAGAAATAATGATAAATTAGAACATATCTCAACATTAGAAAATTGAAATTAATAGTCATATAAGAGAATAAGTCTATGACTAAACGAATAGGATGAACAATTCCCTTACCCTGATCATTTTTATGTAAAATATATTGATTATATGCATTAACTATATGTACACATAAATATATTATAAACAAAAGATAATAAATCCTATATTACTTCTCCACCAATCATATAACTTCATAATAATGAATTAGAATATTATCCAAAAAATGGATATTTAGTTAAGAAGTTCCCCTACCTCATGTCTGACTTGACCTATTCGTTCTTTAATCTCAATAATAATAAACTAAAGTAAATTTATACTTTCTTCCAAACCATTTTCATGTTTATTATTCCTTTAATATATCTTATTAACGCGTTATAAACATTACATTATCATTTCAGTTAATATCGATAGTTTTGTAGATATTTGGTACATTAGTAAAAAATAAACATCTTATTAATTACAAGTTGTCCTTATGGTCAAAAGACCATTATCTCCAGAATTATATTCATGATTTTGATATCATATATATAATATATATCCATTAATATATATATTTATATATTTATTTTTTTTATAATATTAAATAACATTTGGAAATAAGAAATGAAATGGACAGTTCATTGAGATGGTAAGCCGTACGTACGTATGAACACGATTTTCATTTCTATTTCGTATTTAATGGATGGAAAAAATAATGAGAGATAGTTAAATTATAATTATAGTATAATATCATATATTATTTCATTATCTCTATCTTTTATATGTTCCATATATGGCATGAAGGATTCTATCACTTTGATGGGTCGGTAGTCCGCACTTCCTCAAATAAAATTAGCATATTTACCCATTATGGAATCCATAATGTAATCATAAAAACGAAAAAATGAGAAATTGAGACAGTTTGAATATGATATAAATTACATATAAATATACTTCCATCATAATGACCACCATGAGAGGAAGTAAGAGATAATTGAACAATCATTATTTCACGAGGAAATAGTTTATCTTCCACATAAATAATATGTTTGTATCCATTAGATGTATGCGTGTGGATGTGTAGAAATATATATTATCATAAAAATATCCTTGTGTATTTAATATAATAGTGTTTCTATAAAAATGTAATAAATAGAGTTTAATGGGTTAGTGAATGAAAATAAATTAAAAGAACATGTGAGAAGATGTTACCAATAAATTGGGTAACTCCATTTCGTTTAAACCAAAAAGCTTCATTTAATTTCCTTATTACCATAAAATGTATGATAGGTTTAATATATGGATTTTGGGAGATCAATAGAGAAGAGGATTGATGATACAATGGGCTTGAGAGGTGTGAATAATGGATTGGATTTTGTTCCCTTTTATAAGAGGGAGGAGGGGATCTTTTGGAATGATTGAAAGTATTGTTTTATTAAATAAATAATTTCAATTTCAAAAAGTCTGAAACACATTATAAAATAATATAACATGAATAAAAGATGAAATAATACACCCCAATAATAATTTTATGGTATTTGTATATTTGATTTATCAATATCGTTTGTATTTAACCCTTTGTTAACTTATTTAACTTTTACCACATGTATATTCATTTTATATGGTTAATATACTTACAATAAAGTTCCAATTGACCCAAAATGGATCATTAATTACATCATTAACATAATATATTTCATTTGGCTAAATAATTGGTATTTAGGTTTTTTTTATCATTTAATAAAATATAAATTGATTTAAAAACTCATTTATTTATATTTTTATACTATTCATTTCAATAAATTATAAAACTCTATATTAACATGGTACATTCGAAAAAACAACATTAACAAAAAGATAATAATTCATATTAATCCATAAAAATTGTGGATGGAATAACGTGTTTTGATGGAAATTTATTTTTATGTTTATAACGTCATTTATTTAAATCATTCAATAATGAAGTATTCATTACGTTATCATTGTTTCATAAATAAATTTTATTATGTGATATCAAAAAATAATATATAAAATACCATTATGTTGATAATATTTTTATACATATAATGAAATTTTTTAATTGAAACTATCAATTATATAACACATTGTAATTTTTTTACATTGAGAAATATGTTTATGTGACATTTTACTTAACATTAAATTAAATTTTATAATGTGTCATTTTCACATACAATTGGATCCATGGGGTCCCAATATCAATCCAAGGAATCCAATGGTCTGAAATTTATCATTCAATATGGTTATGAAAAATGTAAATGTAATTTAATATTAATATAATATTATTTGTTTACCCTTATTTTTGAGGATTTACATTTTATCCATGGTATATAAAATATATACAGAAGAGACTACTTATAATGTTTTAAGATAAAAGTTCTCCATTTAAACAATTTGGACCACTTAATTGCCAATATTGAATCCATTTTTCTAAATTCATAACACATATGATGTTTGAATTTATTTAAAATTAATTCTCATTGTCAAAACAAAAATATGTGTTGTTGAGAAATAATAACTATGAAAAGGATGACTTCTGTTTAAATCCATTTAAAATGTAAAATTACATAAAATGAAAAAAATTGTATTAAATAGTTAATATATAATCTAATTTCACTTTAAAACCAACCAAAATGACAATATAACTACAAAAATAAATCAAATGAAAAGACAGTATTGACTTTAAATGTAGTATTTTTCATTATTCATTAAAAATGAACTTTATCAAAAAAAGACAAAAAAATTTAGAAATGTAAAATATGATGTCCCTATTCTAAATATGATGTTTATTTTTTGAAATGTAACATATAAAATTTACAAATACGAGATTTAAAAAGGGTGCTCTCTCAAAATGTGGTAAAACCCCCTTTAACGAATATTAGAGTAATTAATTTTTTAAATTAGTTTATTTATCATTTTATGTATTTAAAACACATTGGATAAATGTATAGACATTTAAGAAACATGTATATTAATATTTTCCTTTGTTCTATTCATTTCATCCAATACAACTACTTGGTGTTAAATACCTTTTAAAATAAAAAATGTAATTATAATATTATTTTTCAGAATGACACTTCTTTGTGTGGAACATAGGATTTCAATGAAACCAATTATTGTGTGTTAGGTATTACATAGAACATAGAATAAAATTTTAGGTTAAATTAATATTTTAGTCAGAATTATTAATAAATATGAAAATATCATATCATTTATTTACAAGGGATGTTACATACATCGTATTTTTTTTGGAAATTGTGACCTCACAATTTATCTTCACTTATCATATAAGTTGGAGTATTTATCCCTCCAAGAATTTTCTTATTCCCATGTTTCCTTTTCATCCTTATGTGTTTCCACAAAACCTATACCTGATGAATTACCATATTCCTAACCACTTACTCTCTTTTCTCAATAATAAAGACCTGTTGTTCCTCAAAATAATGATTCTCTTGCAACTAAACTACCTCTAGACTCAAAACATGAGATGGATCATGAATATACTTTCCCAGCATTGAAAGAAGAAAAAAAGTATGTACCTATGATAAACATGGATGTAAATGAACTTCATATAAAACTTATCCAACATTATCTTAGATATAATAGGGTCTAATGAACCTTAGACACAACATTCCGTTATTTGAAAAACATATCAAACTATTCTGTGGAGAAACCTTATGAAAGACAATATCACCTACGTCGAAAATAAATCCTTCCTCTGCTTATCTGCATAACATTTCAACCCTTCTCTTAGTTATTCCCATGAACTTCTTAATCAATTGAACTTTTTCATTACTCTATTCCAAAAATTATTGTCCCATTAACTTCTGTTCCCTTACCTAATTCCATAAAGAAAGAGTTCAACATCTTTTTCCTTATAATTTCTAAAATGGTTCCATCTATATTCTGGAATGCGAACAATGATTGTATGAAAATTAAATCAATGAATGATGTTGGTCCCAATATCCCTCGTAATCAATTGAGAAAGCACATAACATATCTTCCGATGTGTAAATTGTTCATTATGACTACCCATATAATTGAGGATGAATAAATATACTAAAACATAATTCAGTACTCAATGACTTCTAAATGACTTTCCATAAGATAGATGTAAATCTGGGTTCAGGATCAGATACAATAGAGAGGGGAAATCCATGATACCTAACTATCACTTTGAGATACAACCAATAATGTTGATCTATGGGAAATGTATTTTGAGTAGGAAGGAAATGATCACGATTAATCAATCAATCAACAATAACACCGATTGCATTATTACCTCATGAAGTCTATGTAATCTTATAATGAAATCCAAGGACACATTTTACCATTTCCACTCTAGAACATGTAAAGGTTGAACAAAATATTTTGGTAACTAACACTCTAAATTAACTTGTTGACCAATCAAACACTTCACATTATATTAAATAATATCTCTTTTCAATCCATCTGAATTGTAATACTATTGAAGATCTTTGTACATCTTTTCACTGAAAGGATGAACAGAAAATCTAGAACTATGAGCTTCACATAACAACTATTTCATTAACTATTAATCACAATACACACAATATCTTCACAAATATCAATATACTATCATTATCAATGTTAAATTCAGGCAACATAACCATCTAAACTAGCAATACCTTTTTCAGAAACCCAATGTCTTCTTTCTGTGGTTTTTTAATTCTATCTGATGGAGATGATTTCACATACACCAGAAACAAAAGAATGGAATATCATGCAGTAATAAAATTTACGCGAATCTTTATCAAATAAGTAATCAGAGGATATTTGTCCAAACATATCATTTTTAATGTTGCATTACTCATCTGACACAACGAGTCCACCACTTTATTTTCCTTTCTTGGATACTAATGCATCATGGAATCATTATCCCTTAATAATTCCATACTTCTCCTCTATATCATTTTCAATTTTTTCTATGTGAATATATACTTCTATGTTTTCTGGTATTTATATATTTCAAATTTTACTCAATACTGATGATGCCTCCATATTTTTTACAGGTAAATAATCAATGATAATTCCTAATCCTGTGTAGGTTAATTTAACTCATGAGGGTTCATCTGACATAAAGAATAAGCAATTACCAGATAATTTTGATATAGGACGCATCCATTTCCTTTCAACAAAGATTCACGACATATAACAAAGTCCACATTTCTTGAAGGTTATTCCAAAACTGGAGCATTCACCAATAATCATTTCAATTCTTGAACACAATCATCACATTTTTTTTATCAGATAAGCATAAAAAATTTTTGAGTTATAGTAGTTAGGGGGACAATTAAACGTGAAAAAATCTCAACAAACATTCTATAATTATATAAAAACCCATGAAAACCCTGAATATCAGTTATATATGTTGTTATTTTCCATTATTAAATAATCTTTTGTGTAGAAAGATCAATAGTTTTCCCATTTTTTTCAATCATTGTGACAATGGAATGAAATTTGTTGTAACATAATCTCACACATGAAAAAGTTATAATATAGATTATTTTATTTTAAGGTTTTTAAGACCACCTTAAAATTAATATCATTCACATTTTAACTTTCAGAATAAAAAAAATTGTCATCAATAAACACATCCAATATTGATCACATGAGTCAGCTGCTCCACCACTGAAACAAACTATTCAGTTCTGATTCCGTCCATCGTAGTATGTTGATTTGGAAGGTTTTTTTCTTCTTGATGTTATCCCATAATAGTGGGATTGTTACCTATGAGGAAAACCATTCTGAACAAAGAAATACCATAGGAAAATCAATATTTCAAACATAATATTTTATATCATTTCATTCACACCATAATGCAAAAATAATTTATGGATATTTATTTTCCAAAATCCCAACTCATACAGATGTCTAATCCGACCAATGATACCAACAATAAGGCCTTAGTATTAGACATAACCTAATAATGAATTATGTTAATAATTCATATTGATGATCTTTTAAGGTTTAGAGTTTTAGATAACTTGGATATAACTACTACATTACGTCATGAATATTACATGTAAATGCTTCCACACAGTATTGATTTTTTTTGAAAATTGAAATGTCATTAAAGAAAACAAGAACTCATTTCCTGATAAAAATCTTATTGAATTATTATTTTCACTTACCCTCCCTTATACCCTATGAAGAACATATCAATAATATGGGATGAGTATAAAAATATCATTAAGGTTTATAAAATAATGAATGAAATCATTATTCCATCTATACTTACCAAAAAAAATCTCATTAATATGCCTCATAAAATCTTAATATTTTTGAATAAAACATAGAAATCCGAAATCATAAAGGTAACTTGTGGAATCCATAACATAAATAAATTATGTCTTTCACAGATACATAGGGATTTACGTTTGGAATAACCTACATGGTATATTCCATAAATATATTTTTGGAAACATTATTGTTTACCTCTGTCACGTTTCCCAATTCACTAGAGAGCTATATCAGAATCACCCACCGTAGATTTATCATTGAACCACCCATATACGTAAACATTTCCCAATAACCCTAACATAATCATAACACATGAACATACATAATGTAAAGATAATATTTCCATATTTTGATCACAATATAAAAAATCAATATATTTATAGAATAAATCTATTCTCGAAACATTTTTCAATACAATCATATTTTAAAAGAGTATATCTTAATTATTTTAATTTTAAAAACATTACGGCTTATTTTGTAATCCAAATATCAAATAATTCTCACGGTGACAGAAGTGATATTGTCACAATGTGTGTTGTGAATACACATTCTTTTTGTCGTTAAGTAAAACACATCATTGAAAAATATTCCATTTGAATGAAAATAAAATTCAATGGAGTTTATAAACTGTATAAAATAAAGTCGGGTATAAATTAAAATATGCTTCGATGAAAGGACATTAAGATAATGTCCCTTAAGAAAATTTGGCACCTTAATTGTGTTACATAAAAATTACGAAAAGGGGTGGATGGGAGAAAAGTTTGACACACATCACATGGAAATAAAAATAACTAAAATAAGGATATATAAGAACATATGCTAAAATATGAAAATGGAAATTAAAATTAAGTACAAATAAGAAGTATTTGACTAAATGTGGAGGATAAATGGTTCCCATATAAAGATAATTTTTTAAAAAATAGATCGATTATGTGTATTGACTCTAAGGTTAAATAAATCATGTTCAAATAGAAGACATTACATCCATAGTTAATTCTAACATTATATTTGAACAACATAACAATTAATTCTAATATTAACCCAAAGAATGGAAATTGGGTAATGAAGTCCCCTTACCTCATGTCTGACTAGAATTGTTCACTTCTTACCAGGTTATAAATATTACATAATCACTTGAGTTAAAAAAATTCTTTTTTTTGATATTTGTTTATTGAGTCAAAATATGAACATAATATTAATTACAAGTAGTCAATGTGTTCCAAATTCCATCATCTACAGAAATATATTAATGCTTTAGAACTAAAATATATCATATATATCAATTATTCATATATATGTATTTATAATAATGCATAACATTTGTAGATAATAAATGAGATGCACCGTTCATGGAGACGGTAAGTCGTACATACGAATGAATGATGCTTTAATTTCTCTTTCGTATTTAATGTAAATAAAACATTAATATAAATAGGTATTTTATAATTATAGTATTATATAATATAAAATATCATTAAAAATTTCTTTAGTAAATTCTACATGTGGCATGAACGAGTCATATCACTTTGATGGGGTGGTAGTCCGCACATCCTAGAATTAAATAATCATATTTACAAATTATGGATAGAATAATGTTATTATATAAATGAAAAATACATAATCATAGAGATAATATAAATAAAATACATAGGAAATGTAAATATTGTGCCATAATAATGGCCACCATTAGAGGAGGTAAGAGATAATTGAACCATCATCTTCTCGTGATGTAGTAGTTCGTCGTCCACAGAAATAGTATATTGTTATACATTAGATAGAGGTGGGATTATGTGTAGTTAATATCCTTTTCATAAAAACATCCCAATATATCTAATATAATTTTATTATTATAAAAATTTAATACAGAAATTTTAGGGGGTCGGTGAAGGAAAATAAAATAAAAGAACGTGTTAGAAGATGTTACCTTAAAATCGGGTAAATCCATTTATTTTGACCCAAAAGGATTAATTGAATTTCCTGCTACCCAAAATAAGTCACCTATGTAGTATAAAAGGATTTTCGAAGTGTATTGGACTATTGGATGGATGATCCATTTGGCTTGAGATGTGTGAGTTATTTTTTTGAGGAGGTGGCCTTTTATAAGATGGTTTTGGGTCACTTTAGTAATGCTTGAAAATATTACTTTATTAAAAAATTATTTTTCGTTCAAAAATACTCTAAAATCAACAAATTTTAATATAAGTTGAATAAAAGTCGATGTAAAGTCATAGAATAAGGATTGTGTTTTCTTTTAATATTTTTTGATATTTATTGTTTTTATTTAATTCTTTGTTAACTTATATAACATTTACCTTATCTTCTTGTATATTCTTACCATATTGTTAAAATACTTATAATAAAATGACACGAATCTACAAATTGACCATTAATGACATTTTTTATCATCTATGTCATTTGGATTAATAATATGTTCAAAACAATTTTATAATTTAATAAAATATAAATTGATATTAAAAATTATTTGTGACGATTTTTGTACTATTCATATCATTACTTTTAAATAATCCATGACAACATGATAAATTATAAAAAATATAATCAATGAAAATTTAGCAATAAAAAATCATCAATATAATTCATGGATCAGATAATTTGTTTCAAAATCAATTTATTTATATATATATAATCCCATTTATTTAAATCATTCATAAAGTTTATAATCATTACAGCATCATTGTGCAATAAATATATTAATTTATTTTATTTATAAAATTTATAAAAAAATAAAATGTTGTAGAAAATCAATTTATCCTTATAATTAGTATTTATAGTATAAAATATCACTTATATAAGCCATTATAATCTTTTTTACATAGTGATATATGATTATGTTAAATTTCCTTTACATTAAATTAATTTTTATAATGGGTTATTTTCAAATACATGTTGCTCCATGGGGTCCCAAAATAAGTACAAGGATTACAATGGTTGGAAATGTATCATAAAATAGTTATAGGAATCTTTTCATGGTAATTTAAAATTATTATTATATATATTACCCTTATTTACTAGATTTACTATTTATCCATGTTAAATAAAATATTTACTGAAGTTATTATTCCTAATATATAAAAATAAAAGATACCTATTTACATTATTTGGACCTCATGATTCCAAATACGGAATCAATTTTTCCAAATTCAATACATAGAAGTTGTAGAAATTAATTTAAAATTATTTCTCATTGTGAAAATATAAATGCTTGTTGTTATAAAATAATAACTATCAAAATATTGACATGTGATTACGTCTAATAAAAATTCATACTACATACAATGACAAAAATTGGATTAAATATTAAAAATATAATCAAAATGAGCATAAAAACCAATCAAAAGGAAAATATATATATATTAAAAAATCAGATAGAAATATAGTATTCGAATAAAATGCATTAGATTTCACTATTTACTGAAAAATCAACATTGTTATGAAAATCCAAAAATATCCCAAAAGATAATATTAATGTCCCAATTCTAAAATAAAAGATTATTTCAGGAAATTCAACATATAAATGTGAAAACACTAAATTTAAAAAAGGATCATCATCAAAAGGATGTAAAACAACATTTAAAAAATATTATAATATTTAATGCATAAAATAAAATTAATTCTAATTTTAAGCCTCTAAAAAATATGATATAAATGTAAAGAAATTTAAAAAACATTTATATTTATGTTTTTTTTATTTCTATTCAGTCTCACCAATACAATGGAATACCGTTAACTTCCATATAAAATAATAATATTATATTAATGTTTTTTTGTATTAATTTTCATTGTGTACAATATAAGATTTCAGAGAAATCCATTTTTGCGTGTTAGGTAAGCCATCAAACATATCATCACCTTTATTTCAATTTAATATTTTACTCGAAAATATTAATAAATAAGAAAATATCATATTCATTATTTACATGGGATGTTACATATGTAATTATTATTTAGAAAATGTTCTTTCTTTAAATTGTATTCATGTATTAGAAACATTCATTATTTAATAATTAATTAATGTATATAATCTTTGATATCTAGGGTATGATATTCTTTCTTCATTATAATGTTCTCATGCTGTTATTCTCATGATTAAGTTTAATTATATCTTTTGATACAAATTTTTACCATATAATATCCCAAAAATTATGTTTAATTCTCTAAGGATATGAAGACATATATTTTGATTGACATGTCTATGAAGGGAACTAGTCAATAAAAATCTTGTGGGAGACGACCTATCAAATTTATGTACTAGTTTTTACGTTTTCATGTATCCAAATGAATTACACTATTATGGTCATTGGGAATCAATTACGTAATGATTTATTTATTTTGAAAATGTTATGCAAAATTAAAATTGAAACGAGAGGGTCGTAAAATAATTATTTAGTTTATAATTATTGATTAAAAAGAAATATATTACATAAATGAACATTTTTGAAACATGAAATTTTTTAAAATATTATGATGAATAATAAATTATTTTCTATTATTTTATGTATCATATTTTATACTAAATGTGAATTTTATTGCATTAAAATTTATAAGAATATTCATCATGGAATGAATGATAAGGTGTAAATTCATCAAACAACACCCAGTGGATTGTAATTTTCATATGAAATAAAATGAAAAAATATTTTACCTTTTTGATAATTATCCATATTGACTGTATATGAATCCCTCATAATTAATAAAATGATCTGGAATTTAAATTTTTATCCATTTTCCATCATGTATATTTAATTATTGGTCTCCCCACCCTCAGAGATATATTATTCAGCAAACATTTAAAAAATAATGATTGTGATCTCTATCACTCTCTATAATTATTTAGAATTTATTATTACTCTATAACGCAATTTTAATATTTCATTATTATTATTATATTTAGGATCCTTGTTATTTGTTATCCACTATGACCATGGTAATTAAATTTTCTACTTTTTATATGATATTTTATTATCCATTTTAATCATCTAGGTTTCATTAATGGTATTTTAGAATGTCACAAACTATATTATAGAGAATTTATTCAAATTAATAGGATTATATTTTATTATTTGTAAATTAAAACACACCTATATTTGAGTGAATAAATATAATTTGTACCAATATAGTCTAATCACATTACACAAATCATTATGTGATTTTTTATGTATTATAAATATATTATTAATTGAATATTACATTTATAACATACCATTTCACGTGGTGGGTAATAATTTGATTTAAAAAAATATCCTATATTTATAATAATTTCACTGAATACAAATTTATTGATAGAATATTTTGAAATAAGAATATATTTTTAATGAAGTTATATTTATCATATAAATTATTTTTCATCAAAAGATATATAACAACATTTTTTATGAACATTATAATTAATTTATACCACTATTAGAATATGTATTGTAATAAATTAATTTTTTTTTGAAATTTGACATCGATGTTCAGATATTGTGATATTTAGATATTTTATTAAAATTGTTGTTTTTTAGTGAAAATTAATCATTTTCCAAACACATTAATTTCATTTCATTTAATGTATAATTAAAAAGCCCCAAAATATTTAATATTATATATAAACGTAATATAATATCCATTTTTATTTTTTAATATAATTATAACATAATTTATTAATTAGTATTTAAAAATTCATACAATTAAATTATCAGGCCTAAAAATTCAGTTTTCAAAAGAAATAAATCATTAATTTAAAATAATTTATATGAAAAATGATTTCTAAACATTCTAGATAATGGATCATTAACAATGAAAAAAATATTTTGATATAAGAGTTTAATATTTGATAAATATTTAACTCATATTTTTTATTGTTGTGAATATTTACTATGGTAATATATTTCAACCTCAGTATAGGTAAAATGGTTGAGAAAATGTTAAAAAAATTATACATGGTATCGAAATAAACCCAATCCAATATATTATATCATTGGATGGAATAAATTCTTTCATATGAATAATTTTTTTTAAAAATAAGTAATATTTATTTCTTTTATCAATTGTAAATAAATTAAAATTAAAATATTTAAGAAAATTTTAAAATTTCCCACTCTGGACATTAATTTTTATAAAAATTCTTCACATGGTATGAAAGGGAAAATATGAGTTATAAATACTAACCTCTGAAAAATAATAACTTTTTTAAAACTAATTTTTTTCTAATATTTAGAGATTGAATAATTTATTTAAAGGAATAAAAAATTCCAATAAAACATTTACATATTTAAATGAAAATGAAAATAAATTACTATAAAAATAATTAATTTAATTAAAATATTGTGATATTTATTAGTTTTCTAATTATGTAAAACATAAGGGGTACATTTTATTTTATTGAAATTATATAACAATATTTTTGACTTTATAAAAAAATAAAATAATAGTGTCTAATTTCTCATTGTGTATATGTTATAAAAAATATTAACTTGTTATATAATTTAAAAAAACATATATATCATTTCATAGGACTAGTAGGTTGATAAATTTTCTAAAATTAATCTCCTTTTCCTTTTTAGCTAATTAGTAGGTCATAAAAAAATAATCACAATTTATATTTTTAATAGTTATTTGCACAGCTAATATTAAAATTATATAATGAATGTGTTAAAGAAAAATATATAGTTTTAAATTATACCAAAATATAAATTAATAAAATTTCCTAATTCCAATTTGAAAATGTTATTATTTTCTTCAATTTTATGTACATTTAAAAATAATAATAATTTAAATGAGTTATTTATATCTATTGCATTTTTATAATTACAATTTTGTCATTTCAACCGTATAAAAGGATGAACCTTCACTCATTTATTTACACAACTTTGATATAAAATTATCCAATAAAAATCGATCAATTCGCATCACCACTTCTATATCAATGATTCATACATTATATAGTTCATAATGTTCTAAAAAAACAACACAAAATAAGTCAGGTGGAATGTCGTCTCGATTAAGAGGTAATCATGTAAACATACCTCATTAAATTTATTTATTCTGATACATAATCTAATAATAATTTATATAATATTATAATAATAAATAATTATTTATAAATATTTAAAAAATTTATTATTAATATTTAACAAAAAATTTCCACCTTATTTTATATAAAATGGGAAGTTAATTTAGATGTCATTTGTATGTGTGGACTATAAAATCCACACAACAATAAAAAAAAAATTTCCTTCAGCATATTCCATTAGTGGATATTATGGTTGTATATAATTAGATTAATAATATGGATTGCAATAATATTATTTTTAAATATAATATCATATATATATATTCGTATGGTTACATCAATTGATAAATTATAACATTGGCTATATGTACATGTGGACTACCAAAACTATAATGAAATGAGATATGTTTTTTTTAAATATTACATGAATGTAATATGGATATAAGTCATGAATACATATAATATGAAAGATATAATAATGATTCAAAAATAGGGGATTATTTTGTACTGTACTTTCATTCGATCCATCGAACAATGAAACCCTTTTTTATACATAGATATATGACCTATCGTATTTATGAATGATCTTGATAATTTATTTAATCCCTGTACATTTTGGATTAAATTGAAAATAAATATATTTAATATAATTTGTAATTTTTTTAATAATATCATATATATTATAAAATTATTGTATTAGTATAATGAACATAATAATTGATCCACCCAAAATGAAGAATTTTATAATGAGATATTACCAAATAGGTGTATAAATATTTCAATTGCAAAATATATCGATTTATAACTTTTTTAATGAATGAGGAATTTAATAACAATAAATTTAAATAAATAAAAATTGATGTTATATTTATTTTTAATCAATTAGTACTTGATGTAAGTGATATAAGTCACAATATTTATTGAGAGACTCATGTAATATTTAATACTTATTATTTTTATGTGGTGTTTAAACATCACATGAATAATTTTTTATTATTTAAATGTTAATTATGATGACATTCATATATATTAAAGGGATATTTTTAGTTGGTTCATATTAAAACTCTATCATTGTGGTAGGGTTTTTATGATACAATATCATTATTTATTTGGTTTTTTAGTGAATAGGTTTCAGAAGATAACTTTTCATTATCTATGTAGGAATAATACATATAAATTTATTCTCCAATATTTGTCTGATTATAACAACAATTTCTTGTAAAAAGCAATGTTATAATAAAAAAATATTTAATCATTTATAATGATTATTAATTATATTAGACAAACTCATGCTTGAAGATTATATAGTTATGTTACCTTTTGAAAGGTGGATATTCAAAAAAAATCTTATGTGAGGTACAACATTTTCATTTATCTTCTTAAAAACATTAATTCATTGATGACACATCATGATTGATACCATTAATCATAACATGGGGATGGTTCTTCAAATAAAGGATTAGATTATAATCTCAACAATTTTATGTAAGGGAGACATATACTTAACATCATAATTTAGGTATGATGACATCAAAATAACATTTCAATAACATATCCTACATATCATATATCTTAAAATAGAATCACAGAATAGAACATCATAGTTTACATTACCAGAATCTGAATGGAATCAATGAACAAGGACCATAAAAAATAACCCTGTCAAAAGATATAGATACGTCTATTGAAAATAATCTTAGAAAAAAATTTCATTAGAAGTTTGAGGATCAGTAGTACTTTTATCCTTTTATATTGGGTTCACTACCCAAACCATAATAAAATTAAATGTTATTTTACAATGTATATCATAGTGGATAGTGTATCATACTGACCTAGTTTCACTACCAATCTCATACCATGTTAATCATATGAGAAATATATTCTGCCCTAATTCATTTTTGGAGATATAGGTCCCACTAATCATATAATGTAAGTCATTCATATTTTTCAACGATTATAAAATAAATTCATAATAATTGAACCATTGATATGAATTGTTTTTAATGAACAGTTCCCCATTAAAGAATCTATAAAAAATAAATGTTTTTCATAATTTTGTTTATTTTATTAGTAGTATAACTGATGGGGAAAATATTGGTTTGATAAGAAATTTATAATGGAATAATGTGTGTATGATAATATGTGTTCATAAAAAAATATAATCAGCATAATAATATACAATTTAGATAAAGAATAATAATTGTATCATTTCATTATATTGATTAAAAATGATTTATAAATAAAAATCACATAGAACATTTCACTTGGATAATATTCATTAATCAAATTTTTTTTTAGAAAAAACATATTAAAAAATATTCAAAAAATTATTTTATTTGAAAATATAATATAAAAACTAAAAATGTATATTTAATGAAAATTATTTTTATCATTTCTAGGAATTTAAATTCTGGTCTTATATGATAAAATAATCATTCCATTCAAATTTTTGGTAAATCCAAAACATGCACTGTTTGGAAAATGAAAAAATGAGTCCTTTACAAATATATTAAAAATATAAAAATGTGTAGAATTTTATTTTATAATTCATTAATATTATGATCAAATATTTATTTGAATACATTTTTCTAAACCATGTTTTTATACGAGAAATGGCATTCATTCGAAGAGTGATAAATGTATGATATTTCATAAAAACATAATTTTGAATTGTTTATTATCTAAGTAGAGGAATTTGAAGAATTAATTTTTTTTACAACAATAAATAGTGGATATGAAAATAAATTAGTTTCTTTTGGTATTAATCATCATATTTCGTCACATGAAGCAGAATCATAAACAACATTGGAATATTTTGATATTGTATCATAAAACCCTTATAGCTTTAATAACATTGAATCATATGCTCCTAGAAATAATAAAGAAAAAACAAATTTTATCTCGTAACTGAATGAATTTTTAATATTATAGTACATTTTATTTTTAAATAAACATAAAAAAATAAAATAGGTGAAAAACATACATATATCTAAATGAAGGAAAACTGGGAAAAATAACTTATATAATGTTTAATATACAATCATACACATAAAACCACCAATAAAAACAAATATATATTATAATAAATCTATTAAAGATATATATATTTACATATAGAATAATTTATATTGTTTACCTATGACATATCGAACCTATTTATTTATAATCCCCTATTAATGTCGTATTTCGATCACTAACTACATTTTTTAGAGTTTGTATAGAATTAATATTAGTTTTTGTTCCATATAAATTTCCCATTATTCCATTATATTCAAAATTTTATGAATGATATAAAACCATATAAATTAATTATATATGTATTTATATAAAAAAATAACATTTATTGACCCAAGATGAATTAAAACATTCGTGAGAATGGTATTTCACAAGAACACATAGACATGGATTCCATTCATTATATTTTTTGATATAATAAAAGGAAACATATTTATTAACACTATAGTAAAATTTAAAGATTTATATATCAAATATTTTCATTTATTTCATCTTTATTAACATCCCTATAATGTGTGAAATACTCTCAACGATTCATGAATAGATAGTTCAAAAAAAATGAGTGTCATTATTATATTCCAATAGAATGTAATGTATGAAGTTATATTTTTAAATATAAATTAATTATTTTAATATTTAAAAATTTAATATATCATTTTTTCACCATAGATATGTGGTGATTAAAAATGAATTAAATTTTTTCATGAGGTAGTAGAACTATGTACCCATGACTGATTATTTTATATTACATTTGATATATGTAGAGAACATTGTATATAATTACTATAGCTTAGAAGAATAATATCATATAGATAATACTAAATTTATTATATCTTATTTATTTAGTAAGTATTTATTTAAGTGTAGGAATAAATAAAATATAAACAAACATTGAATAACATTTCCATTTTTTCTTGTAAAATCATTATGGATTCACTAAAAACTACCATTTATGACATTATGAAAAAATTTCTATATATAAGATGAGAAAATGGAAACGAGGAATATAATTTTTATGGTCCTCGATTACCCAAATAAATTGGAATATGTGATATGGAGTGTAGATGCGGTGGATTTTTATAATTTTTTTTATGCGGACACTTGTACTATTTTGAAATAGTTATTTATACCACTGCTTTCCAGATTCCACAAGGAATAAAAATATTCCATAATCATTATTTATAACTGATATGGATTAATATTTTCTATAAAATCTTTGTAGGATATGTTTTTCTTTGTAATTTTTAACCACTATATTTCTATTTTAACCCTCTTGTAATGAAATTTTTACCTTATCAGCATTAAATATATAAATTTTCCATTAAAAATATTCCATATGGTTATAACCTACAAGAAATTATTATATAATATAAATTCTATTGAATAATAATATTTAATCAATTTTCCAGAATTTTAATCATCGAAATTCATTATTGATTAAAAAATGTTCTTATAAAAAATATCTCAATAAATCATCCTCAGGTAATTTTCAAAATTATTAAAAAATGTAGAAATTTTATTATATCAAATAATATTTTTATTTTTTATAAAAAATAATTTAATTAATTTGTAATAAAATAATTTAAAAGAAAAATTACAAAAAAAATATTTTTTAATCATATAAATCTTTATGTAAAATTTAGTATTTCTTTCAATAATACATATTTAATAAAAACAATTATAAAAGAAATTAGAAATATGGTTCATTATATTTATTACACTAATATTAATTTTTTTAACATGTGATGTTAAAAATATTAATATTAGATGTTTTTCATGGTTTATCAAATCACGGTGTTCTATGTGATGAAATAAATTAGAGAAATTAAAATTATGTGAATCTAAATATTCATAAAATCAATAGGTGAAAAATATCCATTAATTATCCTATATTTATGTTATCAATATTAAAAAAGAAAATATTCAGGGGAAATTAACATTATTTATCTCTTTGGTCTAAAACAATTTTTATTCAATGTTAATGTTTTCTGAAATAATTATCATTATTTTTTCAATATTTTCCTATTACTATTTGATGTGAATTTTATCCATCATTTAATTTTTATTATTATTTTGTTGTAAATTATTATTATTTTTTTTATGAAGTTTTAAATTGAAAATTTTGACGGATTTATTGGTTTAAAATATTTGAAATATACATAATATACCAAAATCATAACCATTCAGTGATTTGTATCTTTCGATACATGTATTAATGTATTCGTTGACATATAATATTTTCCATCATAAATAATTATAATTTGTGACTTGAAAATGAAATATTTATTTTCCTAAATAAATATTGAAATGAATTTTTAATGGAATTGGCCATCCACGACAATATACATAAATGTATGTTATGAAATATACACTATTTGAACAAATGATAAAATATTTTTTAATTCCCACGATATTTAATGATAATGATGATGTTCTTTCTAATAAACCAAATTTGTCAAGGTAAATTTTATAATAAAATGATATAATATTAATGAAACCCATTTCATTAAAATGATTTATAATATAAAATTAATGATTTATAATAATTTAAAACCCATAAGAAAATATTATTATTATGTGATCAATGGGACCAACAATATTTTTCCCTCTAATTCAATTCAAAATGATTGATATATTATTTTTAAAATAAATAATAGAAATTGGAGTAATCTCAATTCTACAAGGGAATACATCCCCAAATATATTATTTCGATTAAATCTTTTCCAATATTCGTGGGATTTTGGGGTGATCCCAATCCCATGTTATTGTGTTATAATACCACCATGACAAATGAAATAAATTTATATTCTTATCTTTATTCGATATAATTTTGTCATATATTAATGATATTCATATTTTACTTATATATTGTGAACCTGGATTCTAATACCAGAATGTTTTATATTTTTAGATGGATATTAAAAACACAAAACCAACATTATCCAATGGAATATGATAATTTTGTTCCCATGGAAACAATGAAAAAAAATTATGATTTCTTGGAATGATTTTCAATGTATCCATTAATAATCATTCGTATTTATACTCTTCACAAGCATTCCATTCATTAAAATGTATTTATAACCTGGGTAAAGGAAAAAAAATAAGTGATAGTTTAGATGCTCAATATTTATAAAAAGTGGAGATATATAATAATAAGATTATCATAAGGGTTTGAGAACATTAATATAACATATTTAATACTTACTCTGAAAATTAATTGTCATATTCATGTTATAAAAAGCAATGAATAACATTTTATATGACCTGAATAATATTCCAATCAATGAAATTGAGTCTTATCTAATTAAAATTTCAAAATAAATTTATTTTTGGAATACAAATTAGATTATTACATTGTGGACATGCATAAATAGTTCCATGTTCGGTCTTTATGTTATGGAAATTAAATACAGACCTCATATAAAAATTAAACATGCGACTAGGTGCTTACATAACCTTATGGAAATGAAATAATAGTCAATGAATAAAATTATTCACATTAAAATAGGCTCTAAACATAACATTATCATCATGTGTTGTGGTTGATGAAAAAAATTTAAATATTATGTCATGTTCATTCATAAAATTTAGAATATGTTATTAGGATCACAAATATAAAATTTACTCAAATGTTAGTTATCTATACCCACTTCTATTGTGGGAGACATAGGTGACACATAAACTCATTATGATAATAATATATATTTGTTCCAAAAGATCATAAAATATTCATCATAACATAACTAATGATATAAAATTGATTTATTAAAAATGTAGTCATATAATAACATAAAAAATATATACGTATAATAATCACTATATAATTTCATCATAACATAATCTGTGTAAAATGATGAGTGTTTCATCAATATTTTATCATTGTATACCTTATAGATGATAAATGGAAATCATAAAAATTATTTCATAACAAACCTAAACTATTTATAGAGTAAATTTTAATAGAATTAGTTTATCTATTCATAGAATGGTGTATGTTACATAAACATTATCATTATTGATGTAAAATTAATATTTTTCAATCATTTAAAACACTTCGTGATTAAAATCAATTTATGTCATTGGAAAATAATAAACCCTTTTAAAAAACACATTAAGTTAAAAATAATTATTTTAAAACATAATATTTTTTTCAAAATAATTAATTTTAATTTAATTTTATATTTATTTTTAAAATTATTAGGGATTAATGATGCCATGGGTATTTCATGACATTTCGTAATATTTTTCATGCTATACAATTTATGAAAATAATTTTTTCACATATTTTGTAAAATTAAAATAATATTTTATTACAAAACATCATAGATATTCATTTCACAACATATTATAAAAATTCAAAAAAATAAAAAATTTGATTACAATATCATTGGAATAACATTAAATAAACTGATTTTTTTATAATACCCAGTTTTTTATGAAAATTAATTTGTTGTAGAAATTAATTTTCTCATGAAAACTATATTTTTGACCAAATGTGTACATAAAGTGATGACGAAATAGGTAAAACACGTCTTGTTTGGAAATAAAAATAGTATAATAAAACTAATATGTTTCATGGGAGTCAAATTATCTAATTTCCTAATTGGAAAATTAATCACAAACAATTTTAATAAACAATGTGATTGTAATATAAATAATTAAAACATTGTAAATGTGGAATAATAATACCATTGATGGGATATAATTTTATGGATAAAATTATTGTAATGTCCCAGATTTTTCCATGTATTATTTTTATATTATATGGGAATTAATTCGAGACCAGGCTCTGAGATGGTGTGCAGTTCCGAGGCCGGGTGATCCCAGAACAAATGTTTGAATTTAATTAAATAATTAAATTACGTGGGCATGTGGTTTTCTGCAAAAAGTTGAATAACTCCTAAACATGTGCTCAGATAATAAATCTAAAGGCATCGTTGCATTCAAAGCAGCGATTTTACCATAAGTGAGGCCTGACATCGGCTGGTGCAGGTTGGTGGTGAATTCCAGTTTTTGGGACTTAAGATTAATAAAATATTTAAATAAAAATATTTTATTCCGCAAAAAAATCTTTTAAATCTGCTGCATCAGATATCTCTTTTATTTTTCTAAATAAAGACCTACACAGGGGTCCAGGGTAACAATCCTCATAACCCTGAAACCCTTTCCAGCTCTGGAGGCTCTGGAGAAGACCTCCTGATGCGGCAATGACATTTTTAATTATTTTTGCCAGTGACGACGGTGCAGCGACTAGATCAACACCATCAAATGCCGCAGATCCAAGTAGGATGTTAGTTTTTGATTTCCTTCCTTGTTTTTGATTTCAGCGATGAACTCATACTATTCCATGAGCAGATTTGCCCGTGGATCGATCATTCTTGCGAAATGGGATTTGTGTGGATTTTGAGGTTGTTTGGTATTGATCTAACGACTACAAACCCGAATCATCATGAACAATGACCGAGGTTCATCCCCCTCGTTTTATTATTGCATTTTTCTCCCTCGCGTTCTTCATTGCATTCTACACATTCTTGGAAGAAATCGATCATTGCAAATTCGTTTGTTGGCACAACGATCCTACATTGATTATCCAACCCCAGAGTGATGTCACGGAGGTGCGACGACGGTTTCAAAAGGCGATTCAGAGCGGATCGGGAGATACGAGTTTTCGGGCGTTTTTCTTCAGATAGGTCATTCAAGGTTTATGATACGATTTAAGATTTGAAAACACACATTACTATGTTCGTATGGCAAAACGAACCCATCCCTGGAGTATAGGGACGAACAGACGAGAAACCGAGGATCTGGAGGTTCAGCCGCGATGACAGGAGGAAGACGGCGTTTCTGGAAAAATCTCGACTACATGTAATGTATTATATGCTACATGGCGTGTGATCATCGGCAAACCACCAATTGTGTACTACAGGAGTACGTAGACACGGTTTGGGTACACATCCAAGGACAGAACATGTATACCCTTCCTCATCCAGACCCAGCAAGATACACAGGATACCCCGTGTACAAATACAAGGGTAGGAGACACTGACACAGGATGGGTACACAGCCAATGAAACGACATGTATACCCTTCCCCGGCCAGGCCAGGCCATATACACGGGTTACCCCATGTATTGGTACACAGGAAGGCGACACTGACATGTACAGAGGTCGTGTATGGGCACATGGTCAGCGTACACATAGCGAGCCCAGGTGCTCTGACACGGGGTGTGACTTTTCTAAACATTGTGTAGTTTCATTCTATCTGACAAGACAAATGACATGGGTCCTTTACACGGGCAGTACCCGGATTCAAGGAACACAGCGTGTGATTCCTCTACACGCCATGTAGTTTAGTTTTACACAGCTTAGACGGATTACACGAGTAGTTTACACGAGAATTACCCAGGGTCAAGGAACATAGAGTGTAACCATATTACATGTAGTGTAATAAATACTTAATGGCATTAGCCAGTTGAATTCTATGACATGGGTTAGTTTCCTTATGGTTCGTCCCCTTTGACTTTCTCCTGAAGGTTTCAGGTATCATTTCTTACATATTGGAGTATGATCCATTCAGAAGTACTTCCTGAATAGAGTTTTTCCAATCCACTCTGTTATACATGGATATAGATCCTCTATTCATTCCTGGAACCCCAGGTAGTGTTCTCAGTATCAACGTGACGAACTTTACCTAGGCGTCGATCATCTTCTTAGCAGATTTGCTCAGATTGAGTTGTTAAAATCCCCCCATTACTTGGATGTGATCCTCATCTGGGCATCATGTTCTTAAATTATTTGTGGAGTGTGTTCTCTAGGATCGAGTACTTCGTATCTCTCCCACCAGACATTGGAGTGTGTTCTCCTTGTTATGTGATTTGTGGAATGTTCGAGATGGATCTTGGTAGTGGTTTCGCGATACTCGATCGTGTATCAGTATATCTGGATATAATTATTATATATTCTGTAGACATATACTATGTGTAGCTGATTGTATCTTTCCTTTTTGGTATTTCCCTTGTTGTATTTCCATTGTGGTTTCGAGGATTCCTACTGGGTATTGATATACTCACCCCTACACGGGCTTTGCCGGAACGTGTCGTGTCTTGTGCAAATGAGAGAGCCTTTTACAGGATTCGAGGTAGACCCGGACCAGACGATACTCAGTGAGATCAGACGGGCATAGGTGTGTTCCTATGTCTATAGACTACTATCCCATCACCTTTCTTTATATGTTGGACTTTTATACGGACTCACTTTTGGTGGGATTGTACTTTTTCCCCTGGGGTTTACTTTCTTGTACTTTACTTTCCTGTCAAATTCAGTTGGTTAGGATTTAGTGTATGCATGCATCTTTTCAATTTTTAGTAGTTTTCACATTCCATCATTGTGGGATTAGAGATGTGTGTGAGTGTGTACAATTTTATAGGTAATGCCTCCCATGTTAGTACCATGCCAACTCGGTGCAAGTCCCTAGACCTTGGCCTATTGGAGGCGGACTTGGGGAGTTGAAACTCAGGCCCCACTGGGACGGGTCGTGACATAGAGGTATCAGAGGTGGTCGGTTCTACAATAGGACCGAGAGTCTGTGATTTGGTTGGGGAAATAGTGTTATGTGTTTTGAGTTCAGCTTTCATTCCATGGATCCTAGTATTGGTGCATGCGGCTGACGTATCAGTACACCCGGACTCTGATAACCTGCTTTTCGACTATGAGCATGAGAACACTAGTTACAGGGGAAAATAATGGTACAAGAATCATATATGAATGGGTTGTGGTTTCCATGTCCTTCTTGAGTCAGCTCTCCAGATATACTCACTGACTGGGATACATCTTGTTTCTTCACAGGATGCTTTCGCGATGCGTACCTGCTAGGATCCAGCAGCTTGATCACGAGGATGACCCCCGTATTTATGAATCATTGATATAGGGATCATATCCCCCAGTTTTTCCATCATTTGGTGTGCCAGGTATCACACCACCTTTGGAACAGTGTTTAGTGCCTGTTGTACTAGTAGAGGAGGAGCGCAGGCTAAGCGCACTCCAAGAGTTTTAGAGACAGAGACCCCTTAGGTTTCGAGGTGAGCCTGACCCTCGGGCAATAGAGGACTAGATTTTGGAAGTGACTAGAGTCTTCTGCTTGGTCTAGACACCATCTGACCAGATGGTGATCCTGGCAGTGATCAATCTGTAGGGCTCGATAGGACAATAGTGGTGTTTGGTTATCTAGACCAACTACAGGGTGACTCTTGCATGGTCGGAGTTTGAGAGTCTCATCAGAGAGGAGTTTTCACCAGTTACACTGAGAGAAGTACATATACAGGAGCTACTTCTGATCCATCTAGGAACCATGTCGGTGGCTGACTATTCATTGAGGTTTACCGACCTCTCACGGTACTCGATGGATGTGGTCAGAGATCAGTACTTTCGATCTTGGACTTTTGATCGGGGCTTGCACAAGGATATCATAGATAGAATCATCCTTATGATCATTCCTACTTATGTTGGGGTTATCGATCAGGCTTTGGTGGTCGAGAGCTTCTTGGCAGAGCAGGGACAACCGGCAATTGTCAGTGGTGGGTGAGCTGGGGAAGAGACCTCGTTAGTAGGGAGCCGATGTCAGGGAACCAGGCATGGGAGACGTTTTCAGAGGAGATCCCAAGATAAGGGATCTGCCATACAGGGTTTGCAGTGTGCATCCATATAGCCTCGAGAGAGGTGATGCTACTCATGTGAGGGTAAGGACCATCTCTCTTGAAATTGTCCGACCCGCCGTACTACAAACACGTGATCAGTGGATGGACCAACGAGGTAGAGGCAACATGTGGAGCAGACAGATCGACAGGGAGGTGGACGCGGTAGAGGAGCTGGTAGAATAGCTGGTGGTGGTTGGGGTTTTGACCATTTACCACCACCCCCCCAGGAGGTCCAACCCAGGCTCAAGGAGCTTGTAGACAGATGAAAGGACAGCTGCAGGCAGCAATGGATTATGACCTAGGTACTCCCGAAATGGTTAGATCTACAATATCTTTCTTTACTATAATGGCTTCCGTACTGATAGACATAGGTGCTAGTCATTCATTTCTGGATTCTTATATTGTTCGAGACCTTGAGATTAACGTTGAGTCGTTGAGTCGACCCTTATGCTTAGAAACACCGACTGGAGAAGATTCAAAGATCACACACCTCTGTAGATAGTGTGACCTTACCCTTGTAGGTGAGATTTTCGGCTAGAACATCTTGGTGGTAGCGTCGAGGCCTTACATTGAAATTATTGGTATGGATTGGCTATCCAATGTTCATGCATAGATCGACTATTTTATAAGAATGGTGTGGTGTGTACGTAGAGATGGACCTAGGTTCTCTTTTTTCGGAGAAAGAGAGACCCATGCCCCACAGGATGGACTTGTGCATAGGAAGGCCCAACCAATTTCACACTAGTTGGCTAGCCTATCCCTTGGCATGACAGGAGTTATGAGTTTCCAATTTCCAGCAGTACTGGCTGAGTACGAGGAAGTCTTTCCAGAGGATGTCCTCAGACTACCTCCCTGTTGGGAGATAGATTTCTGCTTTGAGTTGCAACCTGGGATGACACCGATATCAGCATAAGAATATCGGATGGCTCATGCAGAGCTTCGTGAGCTAAGAGTGAAGATGGATGACATAGAGAGGAAGGGATTTGTGAGAACCTGCATTTCACCCTGGGTGGCCTCAGTGTTGTTTAGCAAGAAGGAAAACAAGATCTTGAGGCTATGTGTTGATTACGGGTGCTTGAATCTGGTGACTGTGAAGAACTGCTATCCACTACTGAGGATTGATGACCTCTTTGACTATTTGAGAGGGGAACAGTGGTTCTCGAAGGTTTATCTACGATCAGGCTATCACCGGTTGCGAGTATGGGAATATGATATATCGATGACAACTATCAGATGCCGCTACGGTCACTATGAGTACTTGTTGATTCCCTTCGGCATGACCAATGACCCGTCAGTGTTCACGGGACTCATGAAATATATCTTTCCGCCCTATCTTGATTGGTTCATAGTAGTCTTCATCTATGATATCCTTGTGTACTCTGTGTCCGAGGAGGAACACATGATACTCCTAAGGATGGCTTTGGACAGACTCCGAGAGCACCAGCTTTATGGGAAACTGTCCAAGTGTCAGTTCTAGATACAAGAGGTCCTCTTTATGGGACACGTTATCTCAGTAGATGGTGTAGCAGTGGACCCAGTCAAGGTGGAGGCAGTACTAGCATGAGATCCACCCTAGAGCATGATGGAGGTGCAGAGTTTCCTTGGTTTTGTAGGCTACTATTGTAGATTCATTTTTGTTTTCTCCAGGATTTCAGCACCCATGACATCTTTGACCCAAAAGGGGAAGACTTTCGTGTGGACTGAGAGATTCTATCTGGATTTCCAGCAGTTGAGACAAAGTGGTATGAGTGCCCCGATCATGATATTATTGGAGGAGGGTTTCGAGTACATAGTGTCCTGCGATGCATCAAGAACTGGGCTTGGTTGTGTCCTGATTCAAAGGAAAGTAGTGATTTCCTATGGATCACGTTATTTGAGGCCACACGAGCAGAACTACGTGACCCATTATCTTGAGTTGGAATTAGGTGTCATCTCATTGAAGATGTGGTGGAACTACCTGATGGGAGAGAAGTTTATCATCTACTCTGATCACAAGAGTTCAGATATATCATTTCTCAGAATGATCTGAATTTTAGACAAAGAAGATGACTTGAGATCCTCTAGGATTATGAATTTGAGATAATGTACACACCTGTGAAGGGGAACGTTGTAGCAGATTCTCTAAGTAGGAAATCCAGTTCACAGTTGCTGGATGAGGTGACGAGGCATTTGTCCTCTTTACAGTTATCCTTTGAGGATGGAGAAGAGGGACCTTACCTTCAATCTATGGTTGTCACACCTCCACTCTTACAGTGAGTCAGGGAAGCACAACGCGAGGATGCTAGCTGTGAGACACTACGTGCTCAAATATCCATAGGTGTCGCGGCTGTTGGATATTTAGAAGGTATGGAGAACATTTTTCTTTTCAGAGGGTTTACAATAGTAACAGTGATGTTGTGGTTGGAGGTTACGATGGAGTTACATACATCTACTTTTGTGGTACATCTAGGCATGAAAAAGATGTATCTAGACCTCTGACGTTAGTTCTAGTGTCCAGGAATGAAGAAGTGTGTGGCAGAGTTTGTTCCGTAATCACTTACATGTCAGAAAGTAAAGGCTGAGCACCTGGTTCCATCAGGCTTGACTCATCCCCCTAAGGTGCCAGAGTGGATGTGGGATGGGATATCCATGGACATCATGATTGGTTCACCACGTACGTCCAAGGGTTACGATGCAATCAGGGTGATCATTGATCAACTCACCATGTCGGCCCACATCTGAGCCAAACGGGTGCAGATTTCTATAGATAGCTTGGTATGCCTCTATGTGCAAGAGATAGTTCGACTTCATGGAGTGACATCCACGATTGTCTCAGATTGTGATGCTCATTTCACATAACAGCTGTGGAAGGGATTTCAGGATGCTTTTGGGACTCATTTATGCTTGAGCACAGTATTTCATCCTCAGACTGATGGTCAGACCGAGTGGACCATCCAGGTCCTGGAGGATATGCATCGAGCATGAATACATGAAATTAGTTGTAGCTAGGAGTATAACCTAATAGTGGTGGAATTTTCTTATAATAGTAGTTATAATTACATTATTATTATGGCACCATTAGAGGCTCTGTACGGGCGACCTTGCAGGTCACCGATTTGATGGACATACCCAGGACAGTCAGCACTTATGGGCCAAGAGATAGTGAGAGCTACTACAGAGAAGGTGCTGGTTATCCAGGAGCATATGAAGATTTCACAGAGTCATAAAAAGTCTTATGCCGACCGGAGGAGGAGGCCCTTGGAGTTTGAGGAGGGAGACCATGTGTTCCTTCAGGTATCACCTCGATGGGGATTGTGGATATTTGGACGAGGAAGAATGATTTCTCTCAGGAGCATCGGCCCTTTCAGATTCTAAGTAGAATTGGCGAGGTGGCATGTTTCATGAATATACCTCATCATATGGACATGGTACATAACATATTTCATGTGTTGTAGATGTAGAGGTACGTACATGAACCATCACACGTTATCGATTGGTACGAGCTGGACATCGATGATGGAGAGACCTTTACTGAGTATCCATTGGATATTGAGGATATGTGGGAGAAGATCCTTTGTGGGTGAGATATTCCTATAGTATGTGTCCAGTGGCAGCACGGGAATCTCCAGGAGAGCACGTGGGAGAGGAAGTCTCAGATTCTCTTGCAGTACACACATCTTTTTGAGTAGCCTTTGTTTTAACTTTTCGGGGACGTAAAAGCCCTATGGTGGGTGTGAAGTAATGTCCCAGATTTTTCCATGTATTATTTTAATATTATATGGGAATTAATTCGTGACCATTCCCTAAGACGACATGCAGTTCTGAGGCCCGGTGAGCCTGGAACAAATGTTTGAATTTTATTGAATAATTAAATTATGCACGCATGTGGTTTTCCTAAAAAAGTGGAATAACCCATAAATAGTTGCTCGGATCAGAAATATGAAGGCTCCATTCTGTTCAGGGCGGTGATTTTACCTTAGGAAAGGCCTAACATCGCTCGGCCCATGTCGGTGGTGAAATCCAGTTTTTGGGATGTAAGAGTAATAAAATATTTAAATAAAAATATTTTCTTCTACAGTGAAATCATTTAAATCAGATGCAATAGTTATCTCTTATCTTTTTCTAAATAAAGACCTGCATAGGGGTCCAGTGATACAAACCTCATAACCATGAAACCCTTGGCGGCACTGGAGGCTCTGAGGAAGGCCTCTCGATGTGGCAACAATGTTCTTGATGATTTTCTCCGGCGACGATGATAGTGTGACCATATCTTCACAAACGAATGACGCGGATCCAGGTAGGATGTTAGTTTTTGATTTCCATCACCGTTTTTGATTTCCACAACAAACACAGAAAAATCCACGAACAGATTAGCCCACAAATTGATCGTTTTTGCTGGATGGGTTTTTTGGGGATTTTGAGGTTGTTTGGTTTTGATCTAATGACGATGAACCCGAATCGTCACAAACAATGATCGATATTGGTCTCTCTTGTTTGATTCTTGTATTTTTCTCCCTTGCGTTCTTCATTGAATTCTACGCATTCTTGGAGGAAATCGATCTTTTAAAATTAGTTTGTTGGCGCAACGATATGAGATTGATGATCCAACCCCGGAGCGATGTCATGGAGGTACGATGACAGTTTCAGCAGGCGATTCATAGAAGATTGGGAGATATGAATTTTTGGGGGGTTTTCTTCGGATGGATCATTCATGGTTTATGATCCGATTTAAGATCCAAAAACACTCGTTAATATGTTCTTATGACGAAACGAACCCATACATTGAGTTTTAGGATGAACGGACGAGAAACTGAGGATCCAGAGGTTTAGCCGCGGCATGAGGAAAAATATGGCATTTCTGGAAAAATCCCTACTACACACCCTGTAGTATGGGCTAGACTGTGTGTGTTAGTCGGTGGACCACCTGTCGTGTACTCCGAGAGTAAACAGACACATGTTGGGTACACATGTAAGAAAACGGCATGTATACCCTTCCTCACCCAGACCTGACAAGATACATAGGATACCCCATGTACTGGTACACGGGAAGGCGATAGGAACACGAGATGGGTACACGGCCAAGGAAACGACATGTATACCCTTCCCCGGCTAGACCCGACTAGATACACGAGGTACACTATGTACTGGTTCACGGGAAGGAGGCACTGACATGGACAAAGGCTGTGTACGGGAAAATGCACAGTGTACACGGAGCGAGCCCAGGTGCTCGGACATGGCATGTGAATCTTTTACATGCTGTTTAGTTTCTATATATCTGACAAGAAAAATGACATGGTCCGTTTACATGGGAAATACCTGAAATAAAGTAATAGGCCGTGTGATTCCTCTACACGCCATGTAGTTTAGTTTTACACAGCATGAATGGATGACACGAGACGTTTAAATGGGAAATACCTGGGGTCATGGAACACGACGTGTAACCATACTACACATTGTGTAATAAATTCATCAAGTCTTGTGCCATCTGAATTCTATGACTTGGGTTTGTTGGTTTTGGTTTCGTCCCCTTAGTCTTTCTCCTCATGATTTTTAGTATCATTTCCTACATATAAAAGTATGATCACATCAGCAGGACTTTCTGAAAAGAGTTGTTGGAATCTCCTCTATTAGACATGGAGCCAGATCATCTATTCATTCCCGGAACCCTAGGTAGAGTTCTCGGTATTGACATGGCCAACATTACCCAGGCGTCATTCCTCTACATTGCAGATCAGATCAAAATGAGTTGTCGGAATCACCCCATGAATTGGTTGTGATCCTCATCATTGTATCATGTTCTCAAATTACATGTGGAGTGTGTTCTCCCGAAATGAGTACTTCGTATCTCTCCCTTAAGACCTAGAAGTGTGTTCTCCTTTTTACGTGCTTAGTGGCATCGTCGAGCTGGATCTTAGTAGTGGTTTCGCGATAGAAGATCGTGTATAAGTATATATGGATATTCTTGTTATATTTTTTGTAGAGATATATTGTGTGGAAATGACTCTATCTTTCCTTTTTGGTATATCTCTTGTTGTATTTCCTTTATGGTTTTGGGGTGTCCTACTAGTTATTGTTATACTCAGCCCTGCACGGGGTTTTCCCGCACTTGTCATGTCTTGTGCAGACGAGCATGCCTTTGACAGAATTCTAGGCAGACCAGGACTGGACGGTACTCAGTGAGATTCAACGGGCCGAGGTGTGTTCCTTCGAGTACATACTGCAGTCCCAACACCTTTCTTTACCGTTTGGACATTGTTACAGACTCTCTTTTGGTGGTCCTTTACTTTCGGCCCATGGTTTTAATTTCTTGTACATTATGTTCCTATCGTACTCTGTTGGTTGGGATAGAGTGTATTCATGAATCTTCTACATTTTTAGTGTTTTTCAATTTTCATCTTTGTGGTTTTGGAGATGTGTGTGTGTGTGTGTGTGTGTGCAAGTTTATAGTAAATTCCTCCCAGGTTAGTAGCATGCCTACTAATTGCTAACACCAGGCCCTGGCCTATTGGAGGCTGGCTTGGGGAGTTGCAGCTCGGGCCCCACTGGGACGGGTCATGAAAAATATATCATGGAAAAATGAATTCATTATATTACATATCAATGGGGTTTCATATACACCTCGAACATGAATTTAGTTTTATAACATTATCAAATGTCTCAATTATGGACGAGTTAAAAAATTAATCCATATTTAATTTCGTAACATTAGAAATTTAAACCCAATGAATTGTAGATCATAAAATTGATCATTAAATATTAATATTGTAATGTTTATTCAATATAAAATGAATTCATAGTCAATATATAAAAAATATAAATGATAATTGTTTTGAATTTTCTTATGTCTCGTAGAAATAAAATAGATACTAGAAATAAATTACATTATGTCTTGGATTCATTCTTATAAATTCAAAACACTAGTATATAAAATATATTTTTATTACAAATCAATTATATAAACATAATTATATATATAATTTTATAAATTTTTTAGATATTTTTTATTAAAATTTTATTAAGCAATCGAGGTTAAAGTCACATTTTGGTTAACAACCACTTGTCTTTTTATATGATTTTTGTTTTTTCCATAATATTAAATAAATTATCATTCTATAGTATAAATTATAATATTAATGAATACATTATAATATTTATACATCAATTATAATTTTATGATAAATTATTAATGATTTTTTTGAGAAATTATGTATGTTATGATCATATATACAATATTTCATATTTACATATAAGGGGAATTTTAAATTTTCAATGATCATTATAGAATAGTGGTATATATTATATTTTCATTAAAGAAACGACATATTTTAATAAATAATATATTATTTCATTAAATATTTTTATACATGTCTTGTGGTTATGAATATATATAGTCAAATTACCTCATGAAGGTGGTTGTCCACGCATAGAAGAACCCTGATATCCATTTACAAATGTCAAAAATGTTTGGAAAACAGTTATATTAGTCTTTATAAATGATAAATATTTAATTTATATCATAATTATATCATTTAAATCAATAATATTTTTCATTATTATTTTCTATATAAATATCTAGTGAAAATGAATCAAATTGCTTCGTGAGGCAGTTATCCAACGTACACTCATTCAATTTTCTCTTATCACTTACAAAAAAAAATATAAAAATGTATAAAAATGTTATAACAACATAAGAGGTACAATTATATTTTTAATAAAATATATATACATTATAACCATAATTTTACACAATCATGGGTGAGGTCATCGAAGAAAGGAATGACATTGGTTCATGAGGCTATTTTCTCCCCAAACATAGGGACGTTGATTTTTTCAACCCAATTGATGGATGTAGAGATGGTATTATTTAATTATAATAACATAAATTCATATAGATATATGAAATATGTTAATTTTATTCTATCATCATGTTATGAAATTAAATGAAGTTGGTGGATGATAAAATAATTTAGAAAGTCACATTGATAAACGGTCAATTTTCATAGAATAGTTTCTTTATGTTTTCACATATATCCTACCGAGGTTTTAATTATATCCAATATAGTTTTCATGGATGATATTTCAGATATTTTTAATTGATTTGAGAAGGTACGGTGTTAAAAAATTTTTTTTGTCTCAAATAATTTAGGAGAGTTACATTCACTTTATAGGACAGATGAGTGGAAAAACATAAATTTTTTGAAAAGATAATGTGTACACAAGTTGTTCAAATTAAAAAGAATAAAAAATAGTTTAAATTAAAATAATAAAAAACATATGTTTAAATTATTTCCATAAAATATATTTTTTACAACATTATAAGTCATTTTTACCCTTATCATTCTAACATAACCCCAGAGTAAACTAATTATTACCATATCTCAAAAAATTAATTATAAAAACATTAAATTTTTATAATGGAAGAAATATTAAATTTTGATTATTTAATAATTTAATTATTTTTATTAAATATTAATAATAAATTTATCTATAATTCGTTACTATTTTTTTTAAATTTTAAATTACAATTAACCCCATATATTTGATTGGAAATCATGTTTTAAATTAGATAACTCTTAAAAGCTTAAACAGCTATTATATTCAAATTCTAGATATATTTGGGGATAAATTTTCCAATTTATTGGAATTTATACATAAGTAAAAACCATTTCCAAAAAACATTAATTTTTTCATGAAAAAATATGTTGGATAGCTTTTAGAAGGTATTTATTTCATGTGTAATCAAGACGCACCATGATATGACTTTTACATATGAAGAATAAGTCGATACGTTTATGAACTCTTTAAATGTGAAATTTTAAAATATTCCATCGATGAATTTTCTTGGTTCCTATGTTCATATTTCAATGTCATGAATGATGAATAAATTAGATCCTTTAATGATATCTCCATACATAATCTAACCAATATAAATGACATAATAACAATTTTTTTAAATACAATGACTCAACAATATTGACTAATACTCGGAACACTGTAATGATAATGCTCATACATATGGATACATTATATCAATATTTTATTCTAGTAGTGATTTTATTTAATCCTCTTTATCATAGATTCCTAGATATGATATCCATAACATATTTTAAATGACTTGTAGGTTGTACAATGATTTATTTATTTTAATGTCATTGAACTATGAAATTTTTTTGAGGTCTAACATCATGAATTGAGTAATTATCACCGTGATTATTGACTATATTATAGATAATGGGTCAATATGGAATATTCATTTAGTAAATATTAGTGTACAATAAAACAATGTAATAATATTTTATTAAAAAATTCTATGATAAACATATGTGAATGATCAACATTACTATTCTCTAGATAAATAATTTCATTATTGATGATTAAAATAATATTTGATGTGTATCTGAGAAAACTGGTATTGGAAACTGGTGGGGAAAAAACCACCATTCTATGCGGAAGAACCCCACTTTCATAGTATTCAGTATAATATATCATGAATTTAAATAGTTTTTTTCCATTATGACCAATCATCCTCTTTGAAAAATCTCATTAGTTGGGTTAAAATCCCTTAATGAATCCTTTCATGTAGCCATTGTACTCTGAAATCCTAGTTATATTTTTTATATATGGTAGATCCATGATTAAGGGATCAAAAATTCAATGGTCTTCCAAGAGAATAATATATAATCTATGAATTGGCTAATATGAAATTAGATATTTTTTATATATAGTTGTTTATGATAAAATAATAATTACTAGTGGTAAGAAACCCCTAAATGCTATGCTAACATGTTTTTAACACATCTTGAGGGAATGGGATAAAAAATATGATTCATGAGTACACAATATTATGAGGGGGTTGTATGGTCAACATGAACAATACTATTGCATAGTTCACCATCATCTGACTAAGGAGTTGTTTTGTAGCTATGATTATTGAAACTTGGGATTTTTTTCCACTTCTCTCAATCACATGTCTAACTGTTGTTTTCTTGTAGCTCACATGACCATTGATCTACATTTGAAAAAAGGGATTACTAGGGTTCTATATAATACATAAAATAATTCATGATGGTGAATATGTGAGGGTGTTAATATGATGTTGTCCACTAGAGTATCCCCAGAGACTTGAAGGAAATTATATTAAATAATAAGGCGTGATAGAATGTCCTTAATGGGTCAGAAATAGATAATATTTCTATCACTACGTTTCAATAGATGTAATAAATCAATAGGCACTATTCTTTAATTGTTCTATATATATCCCTAGACTATATGATGGTGGCCTTCACTATTATCAATCAATATCTTGTTCTTATAACTATGATTGCAGATCTGATTTTCCCTACATATCGTGAAAAAATAGGAATCAATACACATCATGTTCTTCAACATAAAGATCACTACACATGTCTATCCCATATGATTAATGGGTAAATTTTTTTATTGATGATGCATCTGGAATAATGAATAGAGATTTAGGTGAATATATATAATTTTATATAATGAATAATTATAGGTGTGGTTATTTAATAGAAAACACTCCATTTAGGCCTGGAAAACCCAAAGAGTGTGTATAATATTCCATTCATATTGAAACAACATTAAGGACTAGATATATTTGGGAATCTACATGTTATTTGATGGTATGTAGCATGACACACATAGTCCATCAATCGAAAAAACTTCAAATAGGTATGTCCCATATCTTGGGAGGAAATTATTATATAATTATAAAATGGTTGGACACAAGATTAGATATTGTGTAATCACTAAATAACCTATTATGGAACGAATTAATATCATCTATGTTCACTAAAAGTGGTTTTTTAGGAGATTAAAACCAATTGTAGTGGTCCAATGGGAACAAGGCTACACCAATGCATAGTTTTACCTTACATAAGAGATGTTACAAATGAAATTTAATGTAATTTAGTAATGAAATTTAAATTTTTAAAGTATTTAATCAATTACCATGTCATCCGTGACATGATTTTATACTTCTAGATAATTCATGAAATCCATTTAAAATGATTCTATTACCATTTTTGTTTTACTTGTTTTGGGAAACATGGGATGGAAAATGTTTCATTGACAACAAAGAGGTGATTAACATAAAAATTCGAAATTTATTTTCATTTTGTGGGTAGGACATGATATATGATTAAGGCCCCACTACATATCACATTGTGATGAGAATCCATGAAATATTAAGTCAATGATCAAAAAAATTCCACATATGTGTATTATATATATAAAGGTGGGGAATTTCATCATTTATATTATTGATATAACAAGGATTTGGGATCATGGTGTCACAAAATAAAATTTTATTGTATGAATTAAGTCACCCAATGATCAATAAATGACATATTACCCATGTCGATATGATTCACACATTGCATTGAAAGTTGATCATTTTGATTTCACAAATATGTAGCTCATGTGTAGTGAACCATCTGAAATGTCACATTTTTCTTACAATTCAACATTATATAGAATGTACATAATTCATGTTATTAACATTAATCAATGATTAAAAAAACTATGTAGTTTGACTTCATGTGGTAGGTATTAAATCAATAAACATTAATGACCTTTATTACGGATGAAAGATGATGTTTTGATGAATTCTGTATAGTTAAGAGTAATCATGTTGTTTAACATCATGTCACATAGAGGTGTCATGTTGTTTAATGACATGTGATTAGGATATATGTTGATGTTAAACGTCATGAGACTAAGATACGTGTTGCTATTCCATTTAATGTTTTATATCCATGACATGGGTTTCCTGATGGCTTCTATACAATGAAATTCATGAGAAATCATAAATTAAATGGTGGGGGGATCACTTTCTCCATACATCTTGGCCACTTATAATTCAATATTTGAATAAATTTTACATTATATTAATGGTCCTACCCATTTGGGTTCTATATTTTGATTAGAATTTCATTATATCGTTAGAGTTCTATAATCCATTTTTTGTTCTCCCTTCTGAAAAAAGTTGTCATAAGTCATTTTATTAAAGGATCATATGGTCTGATTCGAATGAAAATTAAGGAAGTTCATAGTACACATGATTTAAAAATCATTTTGTTAAAAATTATAAACTATATTTTTCAATTAGTCATCATCTAATATATCTTCACAGATCGTTATTCTGATTGAGTGATAATCAGTTTATAAGGGTAACATCAATTAATTATTGTAATCCCAATAATAAGGCCTCACAATTGTGGTAGATCACAAGAAATTATTGTAGGATCGTTGATATGGAAGGGTTTTTTCCAACTATGACTTCGTGAAATTATATACCATATCATGATGTATATTCAACATAGTATTGTTGTGTTACTATATTTTTCAATTTTCCACAACTTGATATTAGGATGTAAAATTGGATTCATTGTTCTAAACAATGCAGTACTTATTCATCTAAGTAATATAGTTTTTGGTTCAGATTTCCATTAATATATATATATATATATGGACAATGAATCCAGTAATGATATTACAATTTATGAATTGAATGACACTATTCATAATCAAATAATTGAGGGGTCTTGTCTCTCCAAATTTTGATAATAATTATCTAGCTCAAAGGATGTATGTAAACTACATAGCTATTCCATGGGTATATTTACTGAAATAATCCATTCATGGGTTAAAATTACCAAATAATATTTATCAATATGTATAAACACTTTGGATTGATGAATTATTTTTTCTAGAATAGGTTATTCATGAAATTTACTAATGAAGTTTACATATGATTTTTCCATTTTTTCCATAAGTAACCATGACTCCTAATTTAATTGTATAGTTTGGATCCTCACTAATGAGTGAAAAACGAGACTATATATAATTCTTCCCGGATGAAATGAATATCTCCATATGCAATACATTTTAAGAGGATAACCTTGAGTAAAATTTTAGAGGCCCTTTTGATCATTTATAACATACTTAGGTGTAAATTTTCCTACTAAGTGTTGAGTCTGTTACCATTTGGATCAATCTAATGGTAGGGTCTCATATTATATATTGATATAATATGGATAAATTCATCCTGAAGTGGATATCAGGTAGACATTACATGTGGAAATGTTTCTCTAATTAGTTTCCTCCAATATCATATAAGATGAATGATGAGACTATAATTATGGGCATGATGTGGAAATAAAAATCATCTTAATTGGGGATGGCTTGTGTTGTGGTTGGAATTTCCATTACTTCATCTTGATGATTTTTTGATAAAGGGAATTCATTCATTGTAGGTTCAAATTGAAACAATGTAATCATCCATCTAACATAAGATATTGTAGGGGTCAATTACAACTTCATGATGGAATATTAAAAATTAATTTGATTGATAAAAAATATGGAATACTAATTTATGTTCAGGTTCTAAATTAATAGTTATTGGTATATTTCCAAATTGGATATGAGGGATTGATTGTTGGAATCATAATTATTTCATCCTTCAAATTTTGAGAATCATTATTGAAACATTTCTTTATCTTTGGAATAAAATACAATCAATTGACCAGGATGATTGAGCATTGGTTTAACATCCTATTTCCATTATCTTGGTAGTGGGAACCTGAAAAATAAATTCCCCATGATCATGGAGTGAAATTTACATAGAATACATCTTCTTATGAATGTTTTGAATCCACTAGTGTGATTTATGATTTGGGATATTCTCCAAGGAATTCAACCATGGAATTCCAATAAAATACATTATGTTCCCTCATTGAAATTTCATATTTTTTTAGAATAGTCACTCATCATGATAGATTACTATTCAATATTGATATCATAAAATATTATTAATTTGATAGATATAAGATACTAAGTGAACATCTTGACTCTAAAATAAATTTCTCATAATTTTCACTACATTGGGGAGCATGAGGAAGTTCTTCTCGATATAGTAATATTGAGTATCAATACTATTAGTCATTTGAATGAGTTATTGGTGACCTTTTTTATCCATTTCAACATTTTACATTATATTTATACGACTAAGAAATTATTTCGTAGTGGAAACATATAAGATAAGAAATATTCCATCCACCGAAAGCATTCAGACAATAGCATAAATAAAGAACATCATGACATTGTAATATGAATATTTGGAGACCCCATACAGTATGTAGATGACTCCCTTCCACTTTTAATATGTTATGTGGGGAGAATTTTTTCTAGGATAGAAAATGTATTTCCAATTTAATAGAGAATACCATATACGCTCTCTGTTTATTGATATTTTTAAAAGTCTCCATTTCATTGATTGAACTAGACATTTATAGACTGATCCTAATAGCATTGTTACATACCACAATGATAGGAAATTTCCAATATGAAACCACTATAGTGATCTTTAGTTTAATCATTTACAAACATCACATCCACAAATTTATAAATATTATTTTATGATATAGAATGTTAATCTATCATTAGATATATATAGAACTATGTCAATGATATATTATTTAAATATTAAACCCCATAAGGTAATAATGAAACAATGAATGGTTTGACTTTATGTTTTGTGTTAATATATAATCCAATTGGAATTACTTGGTAGTAATAGGTCCCATGATTTTATTTGAATGTGGTGGATTTATCATATTTAGTGTAGATATATTCATGATTATATCATGAAAACCCAATCATATAAGAATGTGTATGGATGTCATAATTTTTGTCCATCAAATGGTAATTGATCAAAAAGAAATACTTCCACCTGTATCAATTATGGACTCCAAAATATTTGTAGACCCTGATCATCCCGTTAATTATATTGAGGGGTATGATCTTGGTGAGCCATTGGGGGGATTTTACCTCACTGTAAGGTTACCTTTGATCAATTATCTGACATTTGATTCTACATTTGTAAAATAAGTTAGTAAATCAACATGGGTACCTTCGAGACAAATTAACGGTCATCGAGTAAGGTTAGTTGGTGAATTGCCACTTCTAGTTTCAGCCTGGTCATCTGTGTATATTTAAAAGATATCACAAACTATTGCTTATCTAGAAATAAAATATACATTTCTAAATACTATGGGGTCTTGTAGAAACTATTCAATATAATCCATGACTATTATTAGATTCCCACATTAACCGTACTTTGCTCGTCAATGGAGGTGATGATGCCTTTCAAAAATGAAGTTACATTGATCCTAATGTCAATAAATTCCACTAAAACCTATGTGATTTTTGGGTAATTTTCATACATGTTATGTAATGCAATGGGATATTTTTTTCCTTTAACATAAGAGAGACCATGGGAAGATATTTAATCATTATGTACATCCGGAGTAATTATACAGATATTCTAGGGATGATTTTTCCATTTATGTTTCCACTAATGGAAAGAGAATATTGAGTATCATTATTTGTTAGGAATTTCATGGGGGCATCAAAAATGTCTACTGATGGGGGGGGGGAATTATTTCACCTTTTTAACTAATTGTCCAGATCAACATTTGATGATTAAAATTCATATGATTCTATATATATCAAATTTTCCTGATATAATTATTCATATAGTTCATGATAGATTTTTCAGATTAAATATTCAACCTCATTAATTTTCATGTAAATAAAATAATATCTATCTAGAATACTCAAGGGATTCAAAAGGGTGGTCCCCATCAGATTGAGAGATGAAAAATACATATCATCATTAGATAATGGTTATCTTCTGTTTCTTTTTTTCTTATGAACCATATTGAATTTATAATGATTCAATAGACTCTAAAGGTGACATTTCCCAATGTTTTATCTTGACCTTCCCATTAATGGGGTTTTTCTAGAATTATGAGATGAGGAATGTACCACTATGTTGATATGAATCAATGGTAATTTAGTAATGAAATTAAATTTCGTGTCTTAAAAGACATCCATGATTGTAGTGTTTGATATTTGATCCAAATAATATCCCTTTCATCTTATTATTTAGAGGAATTTTCTTGGGAAATCATACCCTTAAATTTATAAGATTATTAGAGAAAATAATTCTTCTCTATATCCCAGTTATCATAGTATCTAAATCAGGATGATATTGATCCTAGAACCATTTTCAACAACAAAACATTAAGTGATTACAATGTTGATGTCCCCGAAAACATAAAAAGTAATGATAAGTTGATGTATTAGAACATCTAAATCCTCTTCAATGAATGTGATGAAGACATTATATTCTGATTCACCATAATCCACTTTGTAAACTTCAGCTATAGAAGAATCGGTCTATAACACACTTGGGATATTGATCACTAAAAGGAGTTCCACAATGAGTTATTTAATTATGTATATGTAATGAAATATTGAGTGTTTGGTTAGAAATACATCAATAATTTTAGTATTTCCTAATATTGTGATAGTGGTACAGTCATTTAAAGGGGGGATACTCTATATTATGTGGAGAATGATTTGTGGTATCTAGGATAGATAGTTTTGGTGATTTTGTGGTTCTTGAAGGATTATTTTCTACATGTATTGTTGGTTTCATCATCCACCCTCTTTTTTGGGTTCATCAGACAATAAGAAATCATCCATTCAGTTTTGTAGGATGTGTTATCTTGGAAGACTATGGGAGGGAACTAAAAAATATCTATGTTTTTTCGGGCCTTTTGGAGTGATATACCAGAGGTAATTACTACATTTAAGATACCCATGGGGTTTTAATCGATTTAATTTGTTTTAGAACCAATATTTCATCACCTAAATTCTTTTTATCATAGTCATTGGACTATAGATCAATAATCATTTAATTATATCACAATATTAGATGCATATTCTTCACTGGGGAGTAGATTTTTTATTTGAACTATCTTAATATACCAAAAATTGAACTATTCAGTCGATGATGCTTCCATTGGATTAGTCAGTTCCCATTATGTTAATGCTAATAAAATTAAATTAAAAAACCCATTCTTTTCTGTAGATATATAATACTCTTTATCTTGAGTATTTCCTAGTGTCTTGTGATTGCATCTATATCAGAGAGGTGTATTAAATATTATATACATATCTGATGATATCATTTTTTTTTCAATATATTTTCCTCTGGTGGAAATAAATCAGTCAACAATCATTCATTTAACATAAGTAATTTATCTTCTATCCACACATTGGTGAAACAAATTCTAATCACCCCATATTTCATCTTTAGCGGTGGATACCCATGTAATAAATTGTGTGGAATTTTCATGTATCACATGTTGAAATCATCCATCCATTGGTGAATGTTAATGAAGATTATACAATTAAATATTATATATCCCATCCCATCATAGAATGTTTTCTATTAATCATGAGGAGAGGTGTTTTAGTCGCTAGGTTTCAAGGAATTTCGTAGCATTATTGTGATATTTTCCATTTCATCAATGAATGAAAATAGGTACTTCAATTTTCAGATTGAATTATTATGTTTCAATCATTACACACATCAAATGTTACGATAATATCTTTCCAAATATATATTAGGGTTATTTTTCAATTACTACAACTTGATGAGAGGCCTTAGATTATTATTGTAATTCGAATATTTTTTAATATGTTATGTGGTGGGTTTGAGGATAATAGTGGTCATCACTACCTTGATAGGTTTTTTCCTCAATGCATTGTGAATGGGTTGAGATTTATCATTATTCTGATGACGATAATATTTTCTTAATTACATCATCATTTAAAATTATACGATTCCTTCTTGATTCGTCATTTTGATTAATGGTGTTTTCTACTCATCCCATTTATTTTCATCCTAAATTTCTAGTAGTTCCAGTAGTCCATATATAAATTTATTCATTTTGATAACTTTATTATGTATATAGTTTTTATTCAATAATCATGATTTTGAAATGACAAAGATATTTTTTAATATGTTCATCCCATCCATCAAATCAACATGATAAAATGTCATTGTAGTGTTCATGAGGTACTGTTATCAAGATTGAATCCCATATAGCTGGAGTGGGTGATGTTTTCTATGGTACAATATTTTTATATTGCTTACGTTATTGATAAATTCAAGGGATAAATCATCATTCTGATGGATATGGGTGGTTTTTACTATAGTAGTGAAAATTGGATACCATCACTCACTTCATCATATATAATTTCAGCTTTCTTAGATCTATAAAAAACCTAACATTTAAATGAAACTCATATATAATAATTTACATAACTATGTATTTTTTTGGAATTGGGGATATTTGTCTCTTTCTAAAGATAACACATAGTGGGAATGATTCCCCTATGTAGTTCCATATTTATATGATTATGATATAGTATGTCAGTGTCATACTATTCCAATCAATCTTCAATAGAGGAAATTTCATCTCTTCTATTTGGTGAGTTTGATGTAGCAACATCGTTCACATTATCTTCGGATGTATTCACCATAGTGTTGGATATTCACTATTCATAGGTCCAATGTTCCGGTACCTTCTCCAATGACTCGTATGTGTATCCATAGTTTTGCATCCATATCAATCCCCTCTTAATGTATTTGTTCTATATTAAATATATGTTTATTTTAAACATGGACCACATTATTTTTCTTTCTTATAATGATACAATTCAAAGATATATAATAGGAAACTATTGTTATCCCATTACACTCAATGAAATAGAGTGATTATAGACTAATTAATCAGATTTATATGGATTAATCTCAGAAATTAATATTTCCCTAAGACATATAAAACTATTTTTGGTTTATGAACTATATGGGGTTTAATTCCTTCCCATTAAGTTCATCATAACATTTTTTTGGAATAATGAGCATGATGGAGTTATGGTCATGGTTTTTTAATGAGACCCCAATATAAATGTTATGTATTATATAAAGAGGAATGAATGTGGGATTCTTCCATAAATATTTACCTTCCTTTATGATAATGATTGGTTCTTTTTGAGGTGATGATAATGATGATAATTTCCCCATCCCTATGGTTTGGGGATGATTTTTTGCTTTTAATGGAACATTATTACCCTTTGATGAGGATATTATGATTCTAGTCAAGGATTAACTTCCTTCCATGATATAAATTTATAATAAATTTCCACAACACTATGAACTCAGAATGTAATAGAATTACTACTAATTTATCGAGGACAATCTAGTGGTATTATAAACCAAGTGATAAAAATTGATATTAAAATCTAGATTCCCTACGTTTAGGTATTGGTTTGAATCATTCATGAATAATTACAAAATAATATTAAAGATTGATTACCTATGGGTGGTGGTGGTGGGGAAAAATCAATTAAAAATATGGTTGGATATCATCCGTAGATATCAAATGTGGTGGATATTATTTGGATCTATTTTATTTGGTGTATTTTTACTTATTAACGATCATGGAAAAATGGATACCTATGATGTGATTCATTTCATATTGGAACAATTTGAGTGTTCCATAAATTCTATACCCAGTAATAAATTCAATCCAATTTTTTTGTAAGGATATACTATAAATATTATGTTATACCACTCCCATTGTTCATGTGGTTATTGTAACATCAATTGATGTGATCTCCGTATATATTGACCAATAAAATCTTGGATTACCAAATACCTTGAAATATATTGAATATAGGAAATTATTAGATCTAATATATGAGTAGTTATGAAATTATGAATATGAATATAATTCCAATTTTCCACACATTCTCCATCCATATATAAAAAATATATAGATAATTGTAGATAAGTTTCTGAATAGTTGTGGTGAAACGGAAGCAAGGGTGCAGTATATTTTAAAAATTATTCTTCATTCATCGGCTGAGTGCCATAGATATTTCATATAGGTATTTATTAAAATAGATCATATGTATGTTCTCATAGTGATCCTAGAATTCTAGATATGTGATTATTAAAGCCTTCAACTTCTGATGAATTTCACACATAATTTTTCCATTTGGAAGTCATTCACAAATTCTTATATTATATAGGATCTCATAGTTAGTTGTGGTGATGGTCCGGATAATTTTTCTTAGGGTGTTCCAAGAAAAATATATCCAGATATCAATTTTAGCCTCACATTCATATAATTCATACACATCTACCAAGTAAAACCATGAAGGTTTCTAATATAGGTTTCTGGAAGACCACAGTGATGTGTGGTTGAATGTTGATGAAGAACTATATATGGTTAACTATGATGTTTTAATCTAATTTATATATATATATATATATATATATATTATTGATTAATATTTTTGAGAACCTCTCTATTTTTAATTGTTTTAGAAAGGGGATGATTTCCATGTTTGAAATAGAAATCCACATTGAGAGGTTGACCAATGAGTATTTCAAGAGGTAATCCAATATGATCCATAACTACACTATTTAATAGAGGAATATCGAGCTAATGATCATCATATGATTTATTTTATTATTCTAAAAAAACAAGAATTCTTGGAAACATGTGTCAAACATGAACAAATACAATGCAATTTACCAGATCATTGATATTATCATCAATCTATATTTTGGATGAAATTTATGGCTAACATTTTGGGATTCAAATTATATGTTACCCTCTTTCATAATGATTTTTTGAAAATTGATATTATTCTTCTAATATTGTGGGGATATGTACCCACTATTATGAAGCTAATAGAGGATAGAAGTCATCCTCTAAAATATCGAAATGACAACGAGGATTCTTTTATGTGGTTTCTAGATTAGTTGATCAGTCCTTACTAGGGAGGTTGTATGATCCCAGGTCAATAATTAATTCCATGGTAGAATATACTGATGAAACATTGGCATGTGAGAATATATATGATCCATTTCATTTATAGACTCTAAATTATGTTGGCATCATAATTAATTATTTTATTTACTGATATTCTCCTAGAATCCATGAGCTACTAGAATATATATACTAACTTTATTAGCATCGATAAGAAAATAAATTTATATGATTTTCATATTTAACTACTGTAGAGACCCGAATCATGACGTACATTGACATTACATTACATTTCCAGAATACTTAGTACTTAAAAAAACACACACACAAGGATCGTAATAGATTAGTGTCTTTGGAAACTCGGAATTTAATCTTCTAATCCTGGTGAAAGACCTTCAACATCTCCCATAAAGATCTTCCTTTTTTATACCTATAACGTTTATTTATATCCTGGGGAAAAGAAAACATAAAAGGGTGAGCTCAAATGCTCATTAAGGGTAAACAAAAGAAATATCAATCACATAATATACATAAGAACATAACTTTTGGAAATCTTAACCTGTAAAAGAGATCATAATTTCATAACCTGGGATAAATCATGGATGTGAAATGTAATCACAATAATCATAACATAAAACATGAAATTTTGTTTCATACACACATAATCATAGAGAATAATTTCTTATTAGTCAAGACTCATTGCCAATACTATCTTAGTGGACAATGTCCCTTTCTGAACCGAGTCACCCTCATTTCAGTCCTGTTTCACTGAACCGGTATAACCTACCATTCCAGCCATGTCTATTTCATGAGATATAAAATCTTTACCCAATTCATTGGAGGGAGATATAGGTCCCACTCATCTCATAATGATACCATTCTTATGTGTGCCACAAAATCATAAATCAAACATCATTTCATAACCCATGTAATAAAAATGGGAATCTTAAACCTCATAAAACAATTCATATAAGATAATGGAATTCATAAAAATATAATTCAATAACATCATAATCAAATCAATGTAATAATAGGGATAAAAACAGAACCCTTTATTATATTATATGGAAAATAATTTTGATAAAACACTTGAACTCCATTCTTGAGGAAAATATCCTTTCTGCTTCAAAAACATTTTTCCTTTCTTAACATGTCATTCAACTTTAAACTAAAAGAAGTTGATTAAAAATAAACATGAAAATTTTTAAAGTAATCTTCTTGTAAAAAATGTTTTAAAAATCCATTCATGCCGTATAAGTTAAAAAAACATTCTTCTCGTACTTTTGCCGGAAAAGTCAAAAAGTACATCATATGAAAAACGACAAAATATTTCTATCATATCTTTTACTAAAAACTAACCGAAGGGTAAAATTGGATTTAAACAATTTTAGGTGGATGGAAATAATATTACATATTGAGGAAACATGGATGTGGATGATAAAATACACCCTAGTAAATACCAAAGTATAAAAAATCTCGGATAAAAATGAGATTGTGATATTTCCCTTACCATAGGTCTGATTTTCTTCATAAGTGTCCGAACCTCCTGTATAATGATTTAAATAACGTCATTGACTTATTAAAAAATCATATTAATTCTTATGATATCATATATGGTTCACTTATGACTTTATATTACCCGTTCTTTTGTAAATTCCATGTTAAAGAGCGTTTTGGGTAAAATTGTTTCATTTGTCATCTATGTTTTGCCTTGTAATTATTCATATGATTACTTATATCATGATTACATAATTCCAAAATATAAAACATGATTTATATATATATATTCAGAATATACATATATATCATAAATCAGTAAATTGAAAGAAATACACCGTTCATAGAGACGGTAGGTCGTACGTACCCATGAACGCTCTTTTCGTTTCCTTATTGAGTTGAACAGAATTAAGTAGATGACATACATATATATACACATAAATCCAGTATCATTATTATGTCATATATTTCATTATTACTTATTATATATACTTTATCATCATTCATGAATGGTTAAAGTGGAGAATGAATCTCATCGCGTCGTGGAGACGGTAGTCCGTACGTATGCACGAGCGATGATATCGTTCTCATGATCGTGGGACTGTATTGGAGTGTATGTATACTATTTAAGAATAAATATCACTTTAAAATAATAATATATATTTATTATGTACCCCATTATACCCATCCAAGTAAGGTGGTGGTGGAAAATAAATTTCACCACGACATGGAGACGGTATTCTGTACGTACGCACGCGTGATGATTTCATTTTCCATAGGATGGATAGATAGTGAAATAGGATTGTTTTATTCTTATAATAAAATATCAGTATATGAGTGATACTTATGTTATTTAGTCATAATGAAACAACCTAATAAGAAGAAGTGGAAGAAGAAATAAAGGTGAAATAATCGGTAACGGAAATTACCTCTTCTTTGAAGCGCCTCGTTGAGACCTCCTCTTAGGGCACTAAAATTGGTCTTTGAGGAAGACCAGAACCTCTAGGATGTTGCTAGGGAAGTGGAGAAGATAATTTGGCAGGGTTTGGCCGAGCATGAAGGCTCAAAGTTGTGTGAGGAAGAGAGGGAGGAGGTTCCCTTTTATAAGGGAGGAGAGGGGCACCTTTGGAAAAAATAAAAATATTATTTTATTATAAAGACACGTTCGGTTTTAAATAGCTCAAAATTGATTTATTTCGAGGCTAAGGTGGGTATGGGTCTAAATTCTCTCATCCAATAGAATTTAGACATGTTTAGGTTCCTATTTTAACCTTATCATTTAGATTTAACATTAAGTTAAATAATTTTACATTTACCGTGTCTTCTTGTGTTCTTATACTATAATGTTAATTAACATACTATATCAAGCCAAACTAACCCGAAGTTGTTTATTATTAATATATATAACCTTATCTAAGTCATTTGGCCGATCCTTAATTTTTTAGGAATAAAATAACAATTAATAATATAATACTTGTTTTAAAAACTATTTTTTTTTTCAATTTTAACACTATTTAGTAATTGGTTTTTGTGAAAATCATAACAGAATTATTAGTTCGAAAAAAGTTAATTTAAACTATACTAACATGTCATATTAACCTATAAAATAAGTGTAATTCATAAGAAGTCTCAAATTATATTTATTTGGGTATTTATAACATCAATTATGTCAATATTATATTAATAAGATAATTACTCCATCATCGTTGTGTCCTAAATAAATTAAATTATTTAATGTCTAAAAATTACAAATAAAATACAATTATGTAGGAAATATTTTTATATTTCTAATGAATATTTATTGTCGAATTTATCTTATGTATAACCCCATATTAAAAATGATTTAATTATTAAACTTTGATTTTAACTATTTTAACCCTTCTTTAAATAAATTAATAATAAATGTCCTAATCTAATCCATGTGGGCCTAAATGGTCATATTTTATTCCTAAGGTTGTTTTTGGTCGAATTACACTTGTCCAATAGAATTAGAACATGTGTTAGGGTAATAATAATATCATTTTACCCTTAATTACCCTATTTACTTTTAACCGTGGTAAAAAAAATTAAAAAGTTACTATTCACAAAAAAATAATTTTCATCTCATTGATCCACATTATACTTACTGACATCAACCGTGTCTCTAGGATTTTTGAAATTCCACTCACAGATACGGTAAAATTATGTTTTATGAAAAATTTAGTTTTTTAACTACCACTTAGTGGTTTCACTATTCATAAAAAAATGAAAGTTTCCAGAAAAATACAAAAAATTCGATATAAGCTATATTTTATATTATGAATTCAAAAATTATGTCTATTTTATCAAATTCAAAAAATATCAGTTGCATTAATTAATTTAAAAATTAATTCCCGTCCTCAAAACAAATAGCGTGTTCTTAAGAGATAATAACTATCAAAAGATTGACACTTGTTTATGACTGGTTTAAATGTGAAATTACATCCAATGATGAAAATTGTATTAAATTGTAAAAATATTTTTTAAATATACTTTAAAACCACTCAAATTAATAATTTATCACTATTAATTATTTCGATTAAGAAAATTGTTTTTAATTATAATTTAGTAATTTTCACTATTCATCAGAATATGAAAGTTATCCGAAAAGTACCAAATTTTCACCTTAGGCTAAATTCGATACTCCGAATCCAAAAATGAAGTCCATTTTTAGAGCTAAAATTTCTAAAATTTTAAAAGGTGGTTATTACTATTCATAACGGCTAGTTTTAATTATATTTTAATAGCATATCGTTGTTTAGTGAAACGCGGTATTGCGTACTACACACGCTATCATGGAAGTTCGCGATTACGTGTAATACAAGGCAAGTCAAGGATGCGTGTTGAGAAATCTCCTTTTGGTGTAGCTTACAACACATGACATTAATGAAATTAAAAAGAATATTTTTCATAAAATCTCGGGGTGTTACATTCTACCCCCCTTAAAATGAATTTCGCCCTCGAAATTCGTCGCGGTTATAAATAGTTTACTATTCGAAAGATTCATTGATAGAAACCCACATTGTAAAAAGGAATACCAAACCTATTCTTTAAAAACAAAAGTATGAAACTTAAAGGTTACCCAAATAAACTAATCATTGGGTTTCCACATAGGTGAAAATATGGATATGGGAGAGAAATTTAACCATCATGTTCTGATGGAGAGTGGTAGAGAACATGGCTATGGAAAAGCCAGCAATCACAAATCCATAAATTTGTGATGATCTATGGTACAATATGATTCATCAGATATAAGAGAAATAGGACAACATTTTAGGTTTTTAAGATCATTTCCCTACAGTTGATGAAATTGGAATTAGAAGAAATACTTTCGTGATTTTGGTATAGTCTCACCGTTTTTCGTTCTTTGGACAATTTCCACTTAATCTATTGAAGTTGAATTTGTCATTCGTGATGTGTTAGCAGATCATGTGATAGAATGATGGGTCATTCCATCTATCTCAAACAAAAGGTTAGAAAAGTTATCAAAAAATACATAAGTCCATCTATAGTGAGATTAATCCTATATAGTTCCTAAAATGAACTTATACTTCATATATCATACCTCTTAATAAAATAAAACTATTTTCCACTAACCAGGGAATTCATGTAGGCCAGTGGTAGGCGATAAAGGCCAGTCGCACTTCGGTTGTTGGTTCGATTCCTACGACCTTTTCGGACACGTTGGGCTGTCGCCCATCCTGCATTTTTTCCTTTTTCTAAAATTATATTACAATAACATACCATCAATAATATCAAAAAAAACTTCTATCCTTAAACAATACTAACTTATGTCCAACATAATTCATTCTAGTCTTTAGGCTTATCCATAATACTGCAGTCTATTCTCATAATATAGTGAAAATGATTACCAGAGATTTAATACCATCGTTGATCCCCATATACCATAAGATATGTCTTGATGGTCACATTCCAAACATTCAAATGCCTTAATCATGTATTCTCTTGAATACCCATTGAACCATAGTGAAAACTTGAATGCAGTTAAAAGTTAACACTTTTCACATACCAATATCCTCAAAATTCTATATACTCAAACCATGATATCACTTAGTCCTTATATCAATCATGAGCTCATGAATACTGTTAAACATTTCGTTTTCTCGTTTTCCCTTCATTATGTGCATATCATCTTATTTCCAAAAATATTTCAATCACTTTGAATACCACATTAGACCAATACATAAATATTCCAATACTTTATGATACAACATTATTTTGGAATCCCATTACATAAACACTTAATCATTCCACCACATCATTGTCATATTCAACATCGCCAATAGTGATCGCATGTGACTTCCCTTTGTCCTTTGCCTTGAGCAGTTGCTCATGTCGATCATCACTAACCCTTGGATTAGGGCATTTATTAGCATAATGCCCCATTTCCTTGAACTTGAAGCATTAAAGTGCTGGTGGTGCGTTCTCTGCAGTGTTTGCTTTATTCACATCGTTAGAAACCCTTTTTCCATTACTTCGACACTCAGCTGCTCGATGACCTTCTTTTCCACACTTAAAAAATTTTCTAGTCCCTTTAAGACAATCTCCATGATGCTTCTTTCCAAACTTTGTGAATAAGGAAACATTCATATTCTTTTCACCATTATTTTGAGATTTCTCACTGAACTCCATCTTTCGTTTCTTTTCAAAACCATGAGATGGATATGTAACACCAACTTCCATTTCTACATTCATAGCAAAACACACAATTTCTTCATAGCTACTGATGTCTCTTATAGCTAATTCCCTTCGAAGACTTGGTTTTAAGACACTGAAAAATCGATCAACTTTAATTTCAGGTTGGATGATAATTCCAGATGCATACCTTGCAACTCTTGTAAAATTCGCTTCGTATATACCAACAGATTCATCATCCTTCTGCTTCAGCTCAAGAAACTCCTTTTTCATCTCTGTTCGAAGAATACGAGGGAAGTACTTACTGAAAAACAAGTTCTTGAACTTATCCCATTCCATGGACTCAATTTCATCTCTTGGCCTCGTATTCTTGATAAGATTCCACATTTGATCAGCTTCACCTTCCAAAATATATACTTCTAAGATGAAATTATCTTGCTCAGAACATTGAAGAACTGAAAATATCTTTTTAGTTGTACTGATCCATTGTTCAGGAACAAGTGGATCAGAAGACCCACTGAAAGAAGGTGGGCGTTGCCTCATGAAGGACTCAATAGAATATTGTTCCCTTCTCTACTCATTTGGAAGTCCAGAATGATTCATAGATTGTGTAAGTATAGCAATAAAATTTTTCACTCCATCTCCCTTAACTTTGTTTGTTCAGGAGGGCAATCATTGCATTGTCCATTGCATTGATCAACATGGTTCCTTCGGGTTCCATCCATCGTCTAAAACCCAAAAAGAATAGTGTTAGAGGCAAAAATCATGCTAGGGAAATCAACATAATAAAGGGGATTACCTTCAATATCTAACATATTAGGTTTAATAATATGATCTTTACCGTAATTCTATTACTATAACCTATACATATACTTATCCTTAGGGACATCCCTAGACATACCTTAGAAATATCTCCAGGGATCTCACTAATGTTTTTGCATCATAGTTTCCAAAGGATGACTAAACCTCCCTCTGATACCAACTGTAGTGACCCGAAGCTTGATGTACATTGACATTACATTACATTTGCAGAATACTTAGTACATAAAAAAAACACACACACAATGATTATAATAGTTTAGTGTCTTTGGAAACTCAGAATATAATCTTCTAATCCTGGTGGAAGATCTTCAACATATCCCATAAAGATCTTCCTTTTTTTATACCTAAAACCTTTCTTTATATACTGGGGAAAAGAAAACATAAAAGGGTGAGCTCAAATTCTCAGTAAGGGAAAACAACAGAAATATCAATCACATCATATACATAAGAACATAACTTTTCTAAATCTTAACCTGTAAAAGAGATCATAATTTCATAACCCGAGATAACTCATGGCAGTGAAATGTAATCACAATAATCATAACTTAAAACATTAAACTTTGTGGTATACACACAGAATCATAGAGAATCATTTCTTATTAGTCAAGACTCATTTCCAAGACTATCTTATTGGATAAAGTCCCTTTTTGAACCGAGTCACCCTCGTTTCAGTCCTATTTCACTGAACCGGTATAACCTACCATTCCAGCCATGTCTATCTCATGATATATAAAATCTTTACCCAATTCATTGGAGGGAGATATAGTTCCCACCCATTTCATAATTATACCATTATTATGTGTTCCCCAAAATCATAAATCATACATCATTTCATAACCCATGTAATAAAAATGGGAATCATAAACATCATAAAACAATTAATATAAGATAAAGGAATTCATAAAAATATAATTCCATCACAACATAATCAAATCATTGTAATAATAGGGATAAAAACATAACCCTTTATTATCTTATATGGAAAATAATTTTGATAAAACACTTGAACTCCATTATTGAGGAAAATATCCTTTCTGCTTCAAAAACATTTTTCCTTTCATAACATGTCATACAACTTTAAACTAAAAGAAGTTGATTAAAAATAAACTTGAAAATTTTTAAAGGAATCTTCTTGGAATTTTTTTTAAAAAAAATACATTCAGGGCATATAAGTTAAAAAAAACATCCTTCTCGTACTTTTGCCGGAAAAGTCAAAAAGTGCCTCGTATGAAAAATGACAAAAGATTAATTTCATATCTTTTACTAAAAACACACCGAAGGGTAAAAATGGATTTAAAAAATTTTAGGTGGATGGAAATAATATTAAATATTGAGGAAACATGGATGTGGATGATAAAATACACCCCAGTAAATACCAAAGTATAAAAAATCTCAGATAAAAATGAGATTGTGATATTTCCCTTACCTTAGGTCCGATTTGCTTCGTAAGTGTCCGAAACTCCTGTATAATGATTTAAATAATGTCATTGACTTTTTAAAGAATCATATTTCTTGTTATGATATCATATATGGTTCACTTATGACATTATATTACCCGTTCGTTTGTAAATTCCATGTTAAAGAGCGTTTTTGGTAAAATTGTTTCATTTGTCGTCCTTGTTTTGACTTGTAATTATTCATATGATTTCTTAGATCATGATTAATTAATTCCAGAATATAAAACATGATTTATATATATATATATATATTCAGAATATATATATATATATAATAAATCAGTAAATGGAAAGACATACACCGTTCATGGAGACAGTAGGCCGTACGTACGCATGAATGATGTTTTCATTTCCATATTGAGTTGAATGGAATTAAGTAGATGACATACATATATATACACATAAATCCACTATCATTATTATGTCATATATTTTATGATTAATTATTATATATACTTTATAATCACTCATTAATGGTTAAATTGGAGAATGAATCTCATCTCGTCGTGGAGACGATTGTCCGTACGTACGCACGAGCGATGATATCGTTATCATGATCGTGGGACTGTATTGGAGTGTATGTATACTATTTCAAAATCAATATCACTTTAAAATAATAATATATAGTTATTATTTACACCATTATACCCATCCATGTAAGGTGGTGGCGGAAAATAAATTTCACCACGGCGTGGAGACGGTATTCCGTATGTACGCACGCGCAGTGATTTCTTTTTCCGTAGGATGGATAGATGGTGAAATAGGATTGTTTCATACTTATAATAACTTATCAGTATATGAGTGATACTGATTTTATTACTTCATAATGAAACAACCTAAGAAGAAGAAGTGGAAGAAGAAATAAAGGTGAAAGAATCGGTAACAGAAATTACCTCTTCTTTGAAGCGCCTCTTTGAGACCTTCTCTTAGGGAACTAAAATTTGTCATTGTGGAAGACCAGAACCTCTAGGATGTTTCTACGGAAGTGGAGAAGAAAATTTGGCAGGGTTTGGATGAGCTTGAAGGCTCAATGTTGTGTGAGGAAGAGAGGGAGGAGGGACCTTTTATAAGGGAAAAGAGGGGCACCTTTGGAATAACTAAAAATGTTATTTTATTATAAAGTCATGTTCGGTTTTAAATAGCTCCAAATTGATTTATTTCGAGGCTAAGGTGGGGATGGGTCGAAATAATCTCATAAAATAGAATTTATACAAGATTAGGTTCCTATTTTATCCTTATCATTTGGTTGACCCTCAGAATTTTAGGAATAAAATAACAATTAATAATATAATATTTGTTTTAAACACTATTTTATGTCAATTTTGACACTATTTAGTAATTGATTTTTGTGAAAATCATAACAGAATGATTAGTTCGAAAAAAAGTTAATTTAAACTATACTAACATGTCATATTAACCTATAAAATTAGTGGAATTCATAAAAAGTCTCAAATTATATTTATTTGGGTATTTATAACATCAATTATGTCAATATTTCATTAATTAGATAATTACTGCATCATCGTTGTGTCATAAATAAATTAAATTATTTAATGTCTAAAAATTACAAATAAAATACCATTATGTAGGAAATCTTTTTAGCTTTCTAATAAATATTTATAGTCGAATTTATCTTATGTATATCCCCATATTAAAAATGATTTACTTATTAAACATTGATTTTATCTATTTTAACCATTCTTTAAATAAATTAATAATAAATGTCCTAATCTAATCCAAATGGGCCTAAATGGTCATATTTTATTCCTAAGGTTGTTTTTGGTCGAATTACACTTGTCCAATAGAATTAGTACATGTGTTAGGATAATAATAATATCATTTTTACCCTTAATTACCCTATTTACTTTTAACCGTGGTAAAAGAAATAAAAAGTTACTATTCACCAAAAATTTATTTTCATCTCATTGAACCACATTTTACATACTGACATCAACTGTGTCTCTCAAATTTTCGAAATTCCACTCACAGAAGCGGTAAAATTATGTTTTATGAAAAATTCAGTTTTTTAACTACCACTTAGTGGTTTCACTATTCATCAAAAATTGAAAGTTTCCAGAAAAATACCAAAAATTAGATCTAAGCTATATTTGATATTATGAATTAAAAAATGATGTCTATTTTATCAAATTCAAAACATATCAGTTAAATTAATTAATTTTATAATTAATTCCCGTCGTCAAAACAAATAGCGTGTTCTTTAGAGATAATAACTATCAAAAGATTGACACTTGTTTATGACTGGTTTAAATGTGAAATTACATCCAATGATGAACATTGTATTAAATTGTAAAAATATATTCTAAATATACTTTAAAACCACTCAAATTAATAATTTATCACTATTAATTATTTCGATTAAAAAAATCTTTTTAATTATAATTTAGTAATTTTCACTATTCATCAGAATATGAAAGTAATCCGAAAAGTACCAAAATTTCACCTTAGGCTAAATTCGATACTCCGAATCCAAAAATGAAGTCCATTTTGAGAGCTAAAATTTCTAAAATTTTAAAAGGTGGTTATTACTATTCATAACGGCTAGTTTTAATAATATTTTAATAGCATATCGATGTTTAGTGAAACTCGGTATTGCGTACTACACACGCTATCGAGGAAGGTCGCGATTGCGTGTAATACAAGGAAAGTCAAGGATTCGTGTTGAGAAAGATCCTTTTGGTGTAGCGTACAACACAAGACATTAATGAAATTAAAAAGAATATTTTTCATAAAACCTTTGGGTGTTACAACTACTAAACCTATTTTGGAGTGAGCATATGAGATATAAATGTGACATTGGAGTAGGACTATATTATTTTTTAATAAGAATAGGCACTCTATCTAGGGTATTTACCAAAATTAGATTGTGATCCCCTGTCTGAATGGAGAGATGAGCTCAGTCCTGTTCCATAAGAATATTTTATTAGTATATTTTGAATATAATCTAATCATATCATAATTAATATACCAAGATGAGTTGGTGATTTCAATTAGGAATGTTGATAGGAGCCTAATATTTTGCATCATCTTATACCATAATATTTTGACAATCCTATTATAGGAGTAATATTGTGTTCTAGATCTAATGTAGCCACATTATTTTATTTTTTATGACCATATAGACTTTGGATATTGGTATTGAATAATGTTCATATCACAATATTTGTAATAGTTCCATAATATGCTACTAGATCTCATAAATTTGAACAAAAATTTAGTGAAAAATTTGAACAATTATTATATAATATAGGAATATAAATATAAATTCATTTTGATAAAATAGAATATGTATTTTTTTGATTTTCTGATATAATCCCACTCATGTACCCGTTGCACCATCAAAAAATAATGATGGTCTTGATATGTGGGGGATGTGATATATCCCACCCCTATGAATTTTTTTGAATATGTGTGTATACATGAATCAATTGAGTATGGATATTAGAATTACCACTAGGAACATTTTCAATATGTTTATTTTATTCTTCGAGGAATTTCGATATATGATCCTATTTCGATTTATACATTTATTTTCATGTCTGGTCATACATTATCAGTACCCATTCTGGTATCATTAGTGTGGATATTTTTTATCTTGTGGCCTCAATTGATGTCTTTGGGGATATTATTGGATGATATAGGTTACAATGGATTACTAGAGTCCTCTTCCGTAGCTACTAATACAGGATAGATCCATAGTAATATTTGTAGTCTAATGTCTTATAATTTTGAATGTAGAATTTATGATGCTGGTGTTAATAAAATCTATTGTGATTAGTGGGGGAAATAATTTACACTTGAATAATTGTAGATTTACTTATATGAGACTGACAAGGTGGGTTTTTCATATAGATAACTTTTTAGGTAGCCTCAATGGTAAAAATTGTTCCCTAATATTGTATGAATGAACCATTTCATTATCCACCTGGTATAATAGGTGTTTGGTTGGTGAGTCTAATTTAAAAACTACATTAGTTAGTGGTATATGTGGTGTTCTGTAACGTTATCTTATGTAATACAAGATCTCATGTAATAAAGTATGCGGGAGATGATTTTTTAACCATGATGACACAAAGTAATTTTCATAGAAAATCATTTCCTCATCACATATATCAATCTTGTTATGAATATATGTAAATATAACTAAATTGTCATTTCTTTTTCAATTATCCACTATTTTTTTGAACAGTTTCTTCATGGTGACAATTAATATATTTCATTTGAACCCTAGATATGAAGTAAATAACATTTGGAAAAAAATTATATCAGAGATCCAAAAAAAAATATGAAGATGAATGTTTACCAAATTATTTTTATTACATTATAAATTAATTTTGATTAAAATTTTATTCCCCCTAATGATAATTTATGCAATCCCTATGGTTTATGTGAAATGATATTCCTTTATTATAAAGTTTCATTTATTCATCCATTATATATTTTTATGTTTGGTTCAACATTATTTATTCTTTCTGAGAGAAATGATCAATATAATTTTATATTGAGGGGTTTAAATATGGTAACCCAATTATTCAGGTAAGGTATTCCAATTTCATCTCCCAAAAAAATTTCAATAGATCCCACAACCATAAAAATGTGATGACCTTCTTTACAAAGGTATGATACCATTTTCTGATCAACACCCAAGGAAATTATAATTTCACATTAGTTGAGGGGATCATTGAATACACACGTCACACCATTTATTTGGGTAATTATTTCATAGGTTGTGACTCTCATATTGATATAAAATATGTATATTAATCCAATCCAAATCTTATAGTGGTGCTTGTTAACGTAACAAATTTCATAGTAATTTAATATTTATATGTTTAATGGGGATCCTATAGTGGAGACGTTGTATATGAATCTGTGTTCCTCTATATTTTTCATGATAATTATATCTTATGGGTTGCTACTTATAATTATTATCAATAAAAAAAGTAACTCTAGTGTTAATAATCATTCAGTGAGGTGATTAGTGTTTTGACATTGTTAATGAAACATAATGAGTTTTACTACATATGATATTTCTAATATTTTACAATTTCCAAATATATTTTTTATTATAACGTTATGTTGATTAACATTAATTGGAATGGAATTATATTTGTGAAATCAGACATCCAGTGTTGAGCTCGATATTTAGAAACGAATCATACAAATCTTAAGTAATGTAGGAATTAGATTAATCATAGCTAAATTGTAACACCCCAAACTTCTACGGCACGCTTCTCTTTGAATAATGTGATAGCGTGTGTTGTACGCAACATCCAGCTCTAACACACCACAACCAATCAAACTAGCCGTTATGAATTGTAATAACTACGTTTTGAAATTATATATATTTTATATTTCAAAATGGACATCATTTTTTTATTCAGAATATCGAAATTATCCTAAGTTGAATTTTTTGTATTTTTCTGAGAACTTCCAATTTTTATCAATAGGGAAAAATGCTTAAAAACAACTTTTTTAATCAAAATAATTTATAGTTATAAATTATATTATTTAGTTGTTTTAAATTATAATTAGAATGTATTTTTACCATTTTATCCAATGGTGTTCATTATAATTAACTTCACTTTGAAATTGGACATAAACAATTATCAATCTGTTGATATATATTGTTTCTTAAAAACACGTTATTTGTTGTAACGGCAGGAATTAATTATGAAATTAATTAATGAAACCAAAATGTTTGGAATTTTTTAAAATAGACATCATTTTTGAATTATGAATACCAATTATAGCTTAGGGTGAAATTTTGGCATTGTTCTGAAAAACATTAATTTTTGATGAATAGAGAAACTACTAAGTGGTAGTTAAAAAACTGAATTTTTCATAAAATTTAATTTTACCGCTTCTATGATTCGAATTTCAAAAATCTGAGAGACACAGTTAATATCAAGTAGTAAATTGTGGTTCAATGAGATGAAGATAATTTTTGGTGAATAGTACCTTTTTACTTTTATTTACCACGATTAAAATTAAATAGGGTAATTAAGGGTAAAAATGATATTAATATTACACTAACACATGTCATAATTCTATTGGACATATTTATCTCGACCAAAAACAACCTTAGGAATAAAATATTATCATCTAGGTCCACTTGTATTATATTAGGACATTTATTATTATTTAATTCAAAGAATAGTTGAAAGAGTTAAAATCAATGTTTATTTACTAAAACATTTTTAATATAGGGTTATCAATAAGATAAATTAGATTGTAAAATTCATTATAAATATAAAATGATTTTCTACATAATTATATTTTATTTATAATTTTTATACATTAAATAATTTAATTTATTTATGACACAATGATGATGCAGTAATTACCATAATAGTCAAAAATTAAAATAATTTATATTATAAACACCCAAATAAATATAATTTGAGACTTTTTATGAATTACAATAATTTTATAGGTTATTATGTCATGTTAGGATTTAATTAAGTTAATTTTTTCGAAGTAATCATTCTGTTATGATTTTCACAATAATAAATAATTGAATAGTGTCAAAATTGACATAAAAGATTTTTTAAAACAAATATTATATTATTAATTGATATTAAATTCGTAAAAAAAATAAGGATCTTCCAAAAGACTTATATCATGATAGTTGTATCATTAAAGGACCACTTGGGAGTCACTTGGATGTATATAGTAAGTTTATTAACCATATAATATAAAAATACAAAGATACATTGTAAAAGTGAAAATAATTAACTAAGAGTTAATACTTAAAGAGAAGGTTACTATAGTAATCCAAACCTGCCTAAATTCTATTAGTTGAGTGGTTTTCGACCCATCCCCAGCTTAGCCTTTAAATAATCCACTTTGGACCCATTAGAAACTGAATATTAATTTATTATAAAATAATATTTCTAGCTTTTCAAAAGGTTCCCCTCACCCCTCTTATAAAAGGGCACTCTCCCTTATCATTAACTCACACCTACAAATCCATTTGGATCGGCTAACCACTACCGAAATACTCTCTCAACTTCCCTCACTTCATCCTAGAGGCCTTCCATTAGTCATAAAGCCAACTTAAAGATCCTTTTTGATCAAATCAAAAGGAAGAAACTGAAGAAGAGGTAATGATTTCACCAACCATTTTCATGTTCCTTACCTCTTCCACTTCTTCATTCTTTGTTATTACCATTATAAAATAATAACTCCAGTATTATATATACATTGATGTTATTATAAAACTTTTACAACCATATTTCAGTATTCTATCCACCCTTTGAATAACATGTCACCATACGTGCGTACGAACGGATTACTGTCTCCACGTCGTGGTGTAATTGTTATTCAATAAATTATTATTTGGATAGGTATAATAATGATGTGAAATTCATGTAAATAATAAATATAACATGATAATTATTCATGTATATATGATATACCATCCAATTATATATTATTTTAATATCAAAAAATGATATTGTCGCTCGTGCGTACGTACGGACTACCGTCTCCACGAAAGCGATAAGATTAATTCTCTATCGTATCCATTCAAGTCTAATTATAAATTTATGATTAATAATAGTATCTAAGTACGTGATATAATTCTGGATATGATTAACATACAAACTATCCATGAAAAACATGACTTACGTAACAAAACATATAAAAGAAAATGAGTATGTTAACACCCGAAACAACGATAATACTAAGATATTATTAACAAATCAATGTTAAAAGATCATATATGATATCATATTAATGTATATGATTCTTGTATAATTTAATAAAAATTATTAAACCATTATAAAGGAGGTTATCCAACACCCAACCAAGGAAAAGTACAAGGTATGGTTTTATTTTGCTATCTATTCATTATCCGAGGTTGTTTATACGTATTAATCTACTGGGACTTCTTTATCATCCACATCCATGTTTCTTAAAAAATGTATTTCAATTTTTTTACTATTTACTAGAATATGGGTTGAAGTCATTTATACCCTTGTTCGAATTTTTATAAAATGTTTATAAAGGAATATTTCTGTTGTTTTCCAAACAAGGTGTTTTTTAACCTTTTCGATAGAATTAAGGTAAGAATGTTTTTTAACATATACGACGGGTGCGGCTATTTTCTTCCATTATAAAATATTTGAAGCTTCCCATAAAAGCTTATAAGAAAATTTTCAATGTAATTCTTTTATTTTATAATTATGTGACTTTAAAAGAATTAAAAAAAGGGATATTTCTCTCAAATAGTTTTGATTTCATCTATGTCAACATCCATTGGTGGATTTTAAGCTTATTTGATGTTGATTTATAATGATACAAAACATCCATATTGTATTGAAGGTTTTGTGATATTTTTTACTATGGATGGTCTATTTTTATACCATTCATGGTTTATAGAGAAAGTATTGACATTTCGTATGATAGTTTTAATACGAATGTTTATGTTATGTTTATATATGTTCATTTAAGGAATGCATTGGACTTAAGATGTGATGGGTGAAGCCCGCTATAACTCCTCGATGCATCGGTAAGTCTCATTTGACAAACTAGTGTCTTGTCACAAGGCCTTGGAAAAATCATATTTGTAGTCTTGGCACGAGGCCTTGGCTATGTGGTTACGATAGTCTAGCATTATGCATTCCATCATTACGAAAGTGGTTATTGATATTGCATATGATTATTCTATTAGTTGAATATCCATGTGAATAAGTAAATGGCATTATTTCATTTTATTTTTTCCATACTATGTTTAAGGTCAAGTTTAAAAGGATTTTGTTTTAGTTATACATTTCCATAAATGATTATTCTTATTTATGAAAGTTTCCGCTATATTGTTATCCTTACTGGGCATTTGAGCACACCCCTTTCAATGTTTTATTTTTCCCAGGATGTGAAGAAGTAATTTTCGAATGACCTGCATAGATAGTATGTTGGGATATGAGTGTGGACTATGAAAAAAAGATGTTGTAGTAGATTTCATTTTTATGATGTAATGTAAGACTTATGAATATATCTAGTGTTTCCAAGGCTACTAAACTAATCAGTCTTTTGAGACTTGATCTTTTGTGATCATGAAAATGTTATGTAATAATGCACCGGCTCTGGGTAACTATGGTCGGGGCATTGCAAATGGTATCTGATGAATTTTAGTACAAACCATGGATGCTAGATTTAGATAAACTCTTATTAGAGCACATAGACCTAAGAAGGTAATTGGGGATTAGTATAGAAGAAATTCCTAGAATTTTGGTATTGTAGAGATTTTGTGAGTTTTCCGAGCAATACAACCATGTCTGGATTTGAGCAGGTAGTGGCGGCTCTGGCACAGATGTACCTAGGGGTAAAACCCGAAAACACTGCTTTGAGCTAGACTCGAACGGGAACTGGTGAATGAAAACGATCCTTGTTGTACTCTTGGTTACAACACTTCTTGGGGATATTCTTAGGATAACTCTCATTTTCATTACAAATCATTATGAATGGTTTATGATTATATACTTCCTCAAAGAAAACATTTTTATGATTATGGATTATATCCATAAATAGTTCAATTTATGTTAAGTGTTTTATAAGTATGGAATTATGTATTTTGATTCATAAAATGATTTAGATTATGCCATTGTATAGAAATGGATCCTATTGGAAGAAATGGAAACTGTATCAATGCACACACTCCATGTAGGGATTTCTATCCTACTCAAGATACTTACAGTGGAGCTGGTGTTGCAACTAGTGTCGATCAGCTAATCACCATACTGGGAAAACTCACTCAGGTTATGAATAATAACCTTACCCATATGGAGCACCTTGATCCGTAACATGGAGGATCAATGTTAGATCGATTCATGAGAAAAAAACACCAATGTTCAATAGGAGTACAAATCCCTTAGTAGCTGAGCAATTGATAAATTCCCTAGAGAAAATATTTCAGGCTTTGGGGAGTAGTGAAAGGGAAAAAGTTATCATGGCAGTTTACCGCCTCACTGGAGATGCTGATCAATGGTGGTCATTGATTCAAAACACAAAGAAAGAAGATGAAGTATCAAATATGGAATGGAGGGATTTCAAATATCTGTTTTTAGAAAAATACTTTCCTCCTGGCCATCGAGCAGATATGGAAATTCAATTTCCGAGTCTGAGACAAAAGGAGGATGAGAATGTCGCAAACGTATGAGGATAACTTTACAAGGGTACCAAGGTATGCTGTAGATTATATATGTAACCCAATAAGTAAGGATGATCCTTTCTCTGATGGGTTAAAACCATTTCTCTGTCAAGCATTAGTCTCACAATCCTTTTCATCATACGAAGTCATTGTCTCATCTGCTATCAAGACTGAAAAGGAATTTTCTATGTCTTATGAATTTAATGAAAAGAAAGAGAAGAAGAGATCTTCTGATCAATCTGGGAATGAAAATAAGGGTAATAATGGAATGGTTGAATATCCATCCTGTGGTAAATGTGGGAAGAAACACACTGGTACTTGCTTGAAGGGAATGGGCGTCTGTTACAATTGTGGTGAAAAAGGCCACCAAGCTTGTGATTGCAATGGGAAGAAGGAAGCTACCAATGTTCAATGCTACAATTGCAGGTAGATGGGACATTATGAAAATGAATGTTCTTAGCATCAAAGGAACTTACCTCAGAAAAGGCCATGGGATCTAGGCCAAGCTTATGCTATCACTACTGCTGAGGTAGAAGCTCTGAAAGACGTGGTGGGAGGTAATTAAATGGTTTCCTCAAGTTTAGAAAATGCATTATTTGATTCTGGATCATCGAATTGTTTCATATCTTCCCAGTTTTCTAAGAAAATTAGATATTTCCAATTTGATTTAACAAGGGAGTTGTCAGTTAAAACTCCTAAGGGAAGTATCATTGCAACAAAGTTTTGTGAATAAGTCCCCATTAGAACACATAAATGTTCATTATCTGCTCATCTCATCGTCATACCTATGATTGTGTTTGATATAATCCTCATTATGGATTGGATTTAGGACTATGATGCAACGATTTATTGTAAGAAGAAGGCGGTTACGATTTTTGATGATGATGATAAGGAACACCTTATCTTTAGAGGAAAATCATCACCACCTAATTCTTATCTAGATCCACCCCCAATAGCTCAACTAAATTCAATTATTGGGGAGGAAGAGAAAGAAATGACTGTGGGTGAGGAAAGGAATGTTCTAATAGAGGATGTACCTGTTGTGAAAGAATATGTAGTTGTATTTCCGGAAGATTTACCTGGATATCCTCCAGAACGAGAATTTGAGTTTTCCATTGATTTAATTCCTGGATCAAGTCCTATATCAAAGTCCCCTTAGAGAATGGCCACTGTGGAATTATTTGAACTAATGAAACAACTATAGGAATTGAGTAATAAGGGATTTATTCTCCCTATTGTTTCTACATGGGGATCCCCTGTTATTTTTGTTAAAAAGAATGATGAATCTATGAGGTTATGTATCGACTATAGGGAGATCAATGCTATAACAATAAAGAAGAAGTATCCGCTACCTCACATTGATTATTTATTTGACCAACTGCATGGAGCTCAATACCTTTCAAAGATTGACCTTCGATCTGGATACCATCATTTGTGTGTGAAGAAGGATGACATTCCAAAGACAGCATTTCAAACCAGGTACGAGCATTACGAGTATACAGTAATGCATTTTGGATTGACTAATGCACCCTCTGTATTCATGGATCTGATAAAGAGTGTTTTCAAGAAATATCTCGATGAATTTGTGGTGGTATTTATTGATGATATCTTGGTATAATCCAAAAGCTAAAAAGATCATAAAAATTACTTGCACATTATCATGAAGACTCTGAGAAGTCCTGAATTATATGGGAAGTTTACAAGTGTGAATTCTGGCCTGAGGAGATTTCTTTTCATGACCATAATGTCTCTAATAATGGAATCACTGTTGATCCTTCTAAGTACAAGGAAATCCAAGAATGGCCAGCACCTACGAGTATAACTGAGGTACGTAGTTTTATTGGTTTAGAAGGTTATTATTGACATTTCGTCCAGAATTTTTCCCGATTGGCTAACCCATTAACGAAGCTCACATGTAAAGGGGTTATATTTGTTTGGACAAAAGAGTATGAAAAATGTTTCGAAGAACTGAAGAGAATATTAGTCAATGCTCCTATGTTGACACTACCATCGTGGAATGATGGGTTTGTTATTTATAGTGATGCATCGAAGAATGTTCTTGGCTGCGTCCTTATGCAGAATGATAGGGTTATTCCCTATGCATCACGACAGTTGAAAATTACAGAACAAATCTATCCTACTGGTGATCTCGAGTTAGCAGTTGTGATCATTACATTGAAGATATGGAAGCACTACCTCTATAGTGAAAAATGTGAGATTTATACTGATCACAAGAGTTTGATGTATATATTCTCACAAAAAGAACTCAACATGAGGCAAAAGAGATCGCTTGAATTACTCAAGGATTATGATTATACGATACACTACCACCCGGGGAAAGCAAAGAAGGTGGGAGATTCTTTGAGATGAAAAGACCATGGAGTTTTGAATGTGAAGAGAATTGAAAGGGATCCAATTTTCAGGGATGTAGTGAAGATGGACATGGGAATAACCAGGGAAGGTGAAACATCAATTCTTTTTCAAATGGTTGATAAACCATCTTTACTAGAAATTATTAAGAGTTCTCAGACTGATGATGAAGAATTTTAAAAGAAGATTAAAGCTGTGAATGATGTGATATTGAGAGACTTTGTGTATGGAGATATAATTTTGAAATTCAGGAAGATACTTTGTGTTTCCGATATACCTGATCTAAAAAGGGAATTGTTGGATGATGATCATAGTTCCAATTTCTCTATACACCATGGGAGCACCAAAATGTTTAAATATTTGAAGGAACATTTTTGGTGGGACAACATGAAGGGGTAGATTACTGATTTTTTGTCAAGATGTATGGTTTTTCAATAAGTTAAAGATGGAAGGAAACAACCTAGAGGAGTCCTGAAACATCTTCCCATACTAGAGTGGAAATAGGACCATGTTACGATGGACTTTGCCATGGGGATACCAAAGACTCCTATAAGGAACGATGCAATATGGGTAATTTTTTATCGTCATACCAAGTCAGCACATTTTCTTTCTATAAGAGAAGATCTAACACTGGAACGACTAGAAATACTATATATTGATGATGTTGTGAGACTTCCTGGAGTACCCCTATCGATTGTTTCTGATCGTGATCCCTGTTTTACTTCAAGATTCTAGAAAAGTATTAAGAAATCCCAGGATACTGAACTTCATTTGAGCACTGCCTACAACCATCAGACAGACGGACAATCATAACGGACTATTCAAACCTTAGAAGTCATGTTGAGATCTTTCTCACTTGACTTTCAGGGTATGTGGGATCAATATTTACCTCTGGTAGAATTTTCCTATAAAAATTGCTTCCATTCGACTATTCATATGGAACCACATGAAGAATTATATGGAAAGAGATGTCTCACACCAACTGGTTGGGATAACGTTGGTGAAAGAAAACTTGTAGGTCCAGAACTAGTGGAGGAAAAAATGGAAAAGGTGAAGGTAATTCAAAATCACATCAAAGCAGCCCAAAGTAGGCAGAAGAGCTATGTCGATAATTGAAGGAATGATTTGGAATTTCAAGTCGGTGATCATGTTTTCCTAAAGGTATCTCCTTGGAAGGGAGTCATACGTTTTGGTAAGAAAGGTAAATTGTGTCCCAGGTACATCAGACCTTTCCAAATTCTAGAACGAATTGGCGCTGTAGCTTACCGATTGGCAATGCCGCCAAGTCTCTCCAAAGTTCATGAAGTGTTCCACGTATCTCTATTAAAGAAATACATGCCTGACCCAACGCTTGTACTGACCTATAAGGAATTAGAACTGGAACCCGATCTATCTTATTGTGAAGAGCCCGTCAAGATTCTTGATACCAGAGAACAAGTGCTGAGAAATCGGACGACGTGTCTGGTAAAAGTTTTGTGGAGAAACCATAAGATGGAAGAGGCAACGTGGGAACCCGAGGAACTTATAATGATGAACCACCCAAGTCTTTTCATGCGGTAATATTCTAGAAATTTCCAGGATCATTTTATTTGAACGAGGGGAGAATTTAACACCCCAAGCTTCTATGATACGCTTCTCTTTGAATAATGTGATAGCGTGTGTTGTACGCAACATCGAGTTCTAACACACCACAACCAATCAAACTAGCCATTATGAATAGTAATACCTAACTTTTGAAATTATATATATTTTATATTTCAAAATGGACTTCATTTATGGATTCAGAATATCAAAATTATCTTATGTTAAATTTTTGGTATTTTTCTGAGAACTTCCAATTTTTATGAATAGTGAAAAATACTTAAAAACAACTTTTTTAATAAAAATAATTTATAGTGATAAATTATATTATATAGTTGTTTTAAAGTATAATTAGAATATATTTTTTCCATTATATCATATGGTGTTCATTAGAATAAATTTCACTTTGAAATTGAACAGAAACAATTGTAAATCTTTTGATATATACTATTTCTTAAAAACATGCTATTTGTTTTAACAGCGGGAATTAATTATAAAATTAATTAATTCAACTTATATTTTGGTAATTTTATAAAATAGACATCATTTTTGAATTCAGAATATCAATTATAGCTTAGGGTGAAATTTTGGCATTGTTCTGAAAAACATCAATTTTTTACGAATAGTGAAAATACTAAGTGGTAGTTAAAAAACTGAATTTTTCATAAAACATAATTTTAACGCTTATGTGATTGGTTTTCAAAAATCAGAGAGGCACGGTTAATATCAAGTAGTAAAATGTGGTTCAATGAGATGAAGATAATTTTTTTGTGAATAGTAACTTTTTAATTTTATTTACGACAGTTAAAATTAAATATGGTAATTAAGGGTAAAAATGAAATTAATATTACCCTAAAACATGTCCTAATTCTATTGGACAAGTGTATCACGACCAAAAACAACCTTAGGAATAAAATATTATCATATTGGTCCACTTGGATTAGATTTGGATATTTATTATTATTTAATTCAATGAAGAGTTCAAAGAGTTAAAATCAATGTTTATTTACTAAAACATTTTTAATATAGGGTTATACATAAGAGAAATTAGATTTTAAATATTCATTATAAAGATAAAAAATATTTCCTATATAATGATATTTTATTTATTATTTTTAGACATTAAATAAATTAATTATTTATGACACAATGATGATGCAGTAATTACCATAATGGTGAAAAATTAAAATAATTGATATTATAAACACCCAAATAAATATAATTTGAGACTTTTTATGAATTACACTAATTTTATAGGTTAATATGAAATGGTAGGATTGTCTTAAGTAACTTGTTTTGAATTAATCATTCTCTTATGATTTTCACAAAAATAAAATATTGAATAGTTTCAAAATTGACATAAAAGAGTTTTTAAAACAGATATTATATTATTAATTGATATTAAATTCCTAAAATTCTATGAATCGTCCTAGAGACTAATATCATGATATGTGTATCATTAATGGACCACTTGGGGGTCTCTTGGATGTATATAGTATGTTTATTAACCATATAATATAAAAATACAAAGAGACATTGAAAAAGTGAAACTAATTAACTAAGAGTTAATTCTTAAATATAAGGATAATAGAGTAACCCAAACATGTCTAAATTCTATTAGTTTAGTGTTTTTCAACCCATCCCCACCTTAACCTTTAAATAATCCACTTTGGAGCCATTAGAAACCGAATATTAATTTATTATAAAATAATATTTCTAGCGTTTCCAAAGGTGCCCCTCACCCCTCTTATAAAACGACACTCTCCCATCCCATTAACTCACACCTTCAAAGCCATTTTGATCGGCCAACCTCTTCAAAAATACTCTATAAACATCCCTTAATTAATCCTAGTGTCCTTCACTTAGTCAGAAATCCAATGTAAGGATCCCTTTTGATCAAATCAAAAGGAAGAACCCGAAGAAGAGGTAATGATTTCACCACCCTTTTTCTAGTTCCTATCCTCTTCCACTTCTTCTTTATTTGTTATTGCCATTATAAAATAATAACTACAGTATATTATATAAACATTGATGTTATTATAATCATTTTACAACCATATTTCAGTATTATATCCATCCTTTGAATAACACGTCACCATATGTGCGTACGTATGTCTTACCGTCTCCACGTCATGGTGTAATTGTTATTCAATAAATTATTATTTGGATGGGTATAATAATGATTTTTAATTCATGTAAATAATAAATATAACATGATAATTATTATGTATATATGATATACCATCCAATTATATATTATTTTAATATCAAAAAAATGATATTGTCGCTCGTGCGTACGTACAGACTACGGTCTCCACGAACGCGATGAGATTCATTCTCCATCGTATCCATTCAAGTCTAATTCTCATATTATGATTATTAATAGTATCTATTGACTTGATATAATTCTGGATATGATTAAGATACAAACTATCCATGATAAAAACGACTTATGTAACAAAACATATAAAAGAAAACGATCAAGTTAACACCCGAAACAATGATAAAACTAAGATATTATTTACAAATTATTGTTAAAAGATCATATATGATATCATATTAATGTATATGATTCTTGTGTAATTTAATAACAATTATTTCACCATTATAAAGGAGTTTAACCTACCCCCAACCAATAAAATGTACAAGTTAAGGGTTTATTTCACAATCTATTCATTATCTGAGGTTGTTTATACGTAATAATCTAATGGGACTTCTTTATCATCCACATCGATGTTTCTTTTAAAATGTTTTTCAAACATTTTTTACTATTTACTAGAATAAGGGTTAAAGTCATTTATACCATTTTTTGAATTTTTATACGAGGTTTATAAAGGAATCATTCCGTCGTTTTCCAAACAATGTGCTATTTAACCTTTTCGACAGAATTAAGGTAAGAATGATTTTTAACTTATACGGTGGGTGCGGCTATTTTCCACCATTATAAAATCTTCAAAGCATCCATTATAATCTTGTAAGAAAATTTTCAATGTAAATCTTTTATTTCATAATTATTTGACTTTTAAATGAATTAAAAAAAGGGATATTTCTCTCAAATAGTTTTGATTTCATCTATGTCAACATCCTTTGATGGATTTTAAGATTATTTGAAGTTGATAAATTATGAAACAAAACTACCATATTGTATTGAAGGTTTTTTGATATGTTTCTCTGTGGATGTGCTATTTTTATACCATTCATGGTTTATGGAAAAAGTATTGCCATTTCGTATGCTAGTTTTAATACGAATGTTTATGTTATGTTTAAACATGTTCATGTGAGGAATGCATTGGACTTAATAAGTGATTGGTGGAGACCGCTATAGCTCCATGATGAATTGGTAGGTCTAACGAGACCAACTAGTTTCTTGTCACAAGGCCTCAACAAAATCTTATTTGTAGTCTTGGCACGAGGCCTTGGCTATTTGGTTACGATAGTCTGGAATTATGCATTCCATCATTATGAAAGATGTTATTGATATTGAATTTGATTATTAGATTAGTAGAATATCCATATGAATATGTGAATGGCATTGTTTCATTTTATTTTTTCCATACTATGTTGAAGTTAAAGGTTAAAAGGAATTTTTTTAGTTATACATTTCCTTAAATGTTTATTCTTATTTATGAATGTTTCCGCTATATTGTTATCCTTACTGGGAATTTGAGCTCACCCCTTTCAATGTTTTATTTTTTCCAGGATGAGAGGAATTAATTTATGAATGACCTGTAGGGATAGTATGTGGGGATATGAGTGTGGACTATGAAGAAAAGTTGTTATTGTAGTTTTCAATTTTATTATGTAATGTAAGACTAATGAATATATCTGGTGTTTCCAAGGATACTAAACTAATTGGTCTTTAGAGACATCATATTTTGTGATCATTCCAATGTTATGTAATAATGAACCATCTCTGGTTAACTGGGTTCGGGCATTACATAAATTATGTTAATACAATACAGTTTGACATCAATGGAATTCAGACAATAAGTGGGAACATAGGACCACATATGAATATTGAAAATTTATAAGGTTTCCTAAATATAATTTTAATAATTGAAATAATATTCATAGTATTTAAATATACCATAAACCCAATAATGTGAGGACACATGGGTTTAATGATTGTTACAGTTAATCCCCAAGGGTTTACTAATATAGCAATACCCTTTGGATGTACACTGTGTTGTGTAGCCTTGTTTGAGTGAAATCACATGATGTCAATGAATGAGTGATTACAAAAAATGGTTTCCTAGTATTTGGTAAATTAATCATATGAATGATATGATCATTAGGAATCCCTATTTATAGATTATTCCTTATTGGTTTGATATTAAACGGGAAAAAAATTAATAGATTCATGACATATGGATAAGGGATATATGGTCTTCGAAGACCTAAAATATTGTTTGATATGGATCTTAATCCTTAGTAATGGATTTTTTTATACTATATATATCATAAATTAGAGTCATCCATCATCAGTTATCTTCTTCATCTACTAATGGATGAACTGGTATTGTGAATAAATATGATTTCATGGGTCACATGGGAATGAGTGCCCATGAAATGGAATGGATTATACTAATGTGGAATCACAATTAAATTTAGAGAAATTATGTTGTGTACTATGAGTCCTATTGAGATTGTGATTATATTTATTGTATTTAAATAGAATAAAAACCCACAAATGTTGTGAATGGGTTGTAACAATAAGATAAATTATTGGTATTACTAATTTTTCGGAAATTTATGTACATAAACAGAGAGCATTCCAATTCAAAACATCCACTCTATATACCATAAGGGGTACAAAGAGGTGATGAATATTTATTGGATTTCAAATAATATTAGAATTCACAGAGTGACTAGATGACATATTACACATATAATGTTCCAAGAATGTCTTACCTATTCCTATTAAGGACAATCCCCTTATAAAGTGGTTACTCACCCGATGTTTCCTGTCCTGGGGTTCGAGTACTTAATTTCCAAGTGTGTTTGATGGAATAGGTTGAAACACTATAGCTTGACTTCCAAATATTCTAGGATGCCTACTTTCATTTCATGATTTTATACCTATCATGTCATAGGTGTGTCCTTAACATATCCTAGTTATCTGATGTCATGGATTAAAAGTCCCATGGTGCATCACATGATCAATGATTATGTGTCAATGGGATATATCATGAACATGAAAACATGTATAAGGTTCATCCCAGGATCAACGTAATTATCTATAGGTTATTTTTTTTGATCAATGATGAATTCATATGGGTGTCTTCAAATGATCAAATTTTCTTGTTTAGGATGTCCTCACATGATAAAGCCAGATTATGCAGGATTTCAACAGCTTATTAAACTTTCCTATGTGGGATATCATCACAAGATCAATATATATTTTCTATGATTTTCAACAATTATCATACATAAAAATCTAAGGATTCTTGAGGGAATTTAATGAATTCATGTGGAGTCATGTGATTCTGTGATCATAAAAAGTCATCCAATAGGGTCTTAAAAACATGCCATGGAGAACATGCATTAAAATGAACACACATTACAGGGTTAATGATTCATTTTTTTGTTTGTATCATGATAATTGATTAATTGAAAATAATCTCCATGGAAGGAGTATTTTATTCTATGGTTTAATGTTCATGTTATGAATAAGTTCTAAAGAGTGTTTACATGATATGCATCTGAGACCGTGATTAACCACATTACATAGGTTATGGTCTACATGGTAATTTCATCTGTTTCAAGACATGTATATTACCAGACAAATGTTGAGGGGTTCTAACATGACGGTGTTACATGATGTTTAATTAATCATGTGATCAGATGTCCTCCATGAGAACATGAGAAAGGTTCCACGAACATGTTCCTGGGGTGCATACATTGAATATGGATTACATGGAATATTGGGTGTATATATGATAGTTTATGTCATATTTTAAAACAATAGGACATTCCTAGAGGATTTATTTTCCATGGGTGTTATTATATTACAGTCAAGGATATGTGAGGTGGATGCAAGTTAGTGAAAAATGACAATTAGGTTCAATGCCAGGATTCATGTATTTATAGCATAATTTGATTGTATCATGATGATATTTTTTTCCAGAATGGAATCCTCTTAATGTGATCATGTGATGGATTATCATGATGGTATCTTATTGTGGATTGTCACAATGGGAGTACCAAAATTACTTAGTCGTATCCAATAATTATTATGGACCAATCCTCTAATGTTCTTCTTATTTAGTTTAATATATTTTTACTATCCTCCATATCTCTCTCAGGTGTATCATTCATTAAGGGAGATTTGGTTTATATTGTATATGATGGGGAATAATATTTCTATTTTCCTTATATTAAGAGCAACATGATATGTATTGTATAGTTGATAATATTGAATGAAATATATCCTATTATTTAATGATATATTTTTGCTATATAATTCCTGATATCTACCAAGGAATTATATTTAATTTATATGGGTGTCACATGATCACCATTTTTTCATGGAGCATTGTTCATGTCCACCAGTGAGGGATTCATGTTTCGATGGAAAATTAATCCGTATTAACTTCTATATGTGCTTTAGTGTGACTATATTCTTTAAATTAATGACAATGGGTGCATGAATTGTGTTGAGGTGATAGATCGTGGTTGGATTTTCATGTTTGAATTCAAATGATCAACTTTTTCATGATCAATAATTACATATGTTGATAGTTTATATCTTTATTCCTCATAGTCATATAGATTTCATACCTTGTCTAGATAATAACATGATTTAAAAATCACTTCATATGATCCTTTTATTAATCATTCACTATTTTGGTGTCTATTTGACTATTTTTCCAAAATATTTATATAATATTTGTATCCTTCAATAAATTAAATCATATACTGACATTCCTGCAAACTATGTGTTGTATGAAAAATTACACATGATCTTAATTTTACCATTTTCATGATATTTATTAACATTAATTGTGGATTAAGAAGGATCACATGATTGGCATCAAAATATGTTAATGGTTTCATCAAAATAATACATTCGTGAAAAATGATGTAGAATTTGTGGCTCTAGAAAAACAATAATCTATCCTTTGTGTTGGTTTTATCATCTGAAAAGGACATCAAGGTTGTTGTTGAAAAACATATTCATTAATATGTATGTTGTGGGTCATAGAGTGAACCTTGTGGTGTAGGTTATTTTGAATGATGCGAAGATTCTAAAAATGATCATGTGGGGCTATTGGACGGTATAATGAATTATGATTTAAAGGTAGTGGATGTGTCTATATATGAGTTTATTGAAGAACTATTTATGCACATATCAGTGGGACCCAACAATTTTATGAACTTTTTGACATCACATAAATAGAATGGGTGTGTCGTCCACCATTTTATCCAGTAGAAATATCGGCACATAAAACACCCGACCTTGTATCCTCACTAGACACCCCTCCCATTGTGCATCCCACCTAGGGATCCCTCCATGCTCCATGATCATTAAATAAATATAATATAGTTGTATAGCAATCAAGATAGATCATGGGGAATTTTTTATGGATCTTCTCTCTGTGACCTAGGTTGAGCTAGTTGATAGGTTATCTTGAATAGAATTTTTTTCAATGTTCTTATTCGAATACATGTAATATTTATATATGAAATAAATTTAGAAAAATTTATAATATGAGTGAACATGTATCATTTTGACTAAGAAAATAATCATTAAATACCTTCATGAAAAATATTAATGTATTTATTTTATTTACATCACAGTATTAAAATATCTATTGGAAATTTCTTAATAAAAATGTATAATTGTTACTTGTGTTCCATAGAATATTTCACAATTGATTGATATATCTTCAATAATAATAAATATATAATTTTATTAAAATGTAAATTTTAATAGTCAATTAAATCAATAATTTATGGAGAAAAACATACACCATTTTGAAAATAAAATATATATATATTTTTGATATTTCCTTGATCACATATTTTTAATATTTACCAGGTTGATGTTTTTATTATTTATGACAAATAGTGGAGGTTATATTTAATAAATGGGTGTTTTAGACTCATACATAATTCATTTAATGGAGAACCTATTATTAATTTCAATGATTATATTGTTATATTTTCAAGGATATTATGGATGTTGTGATCTATATAGAGGGTTATTTAAATGATGTCTTGAATTTACAATAATATACATTTTCATATCATCACCAATAATGAAATGTTTATGTCGGGACATAGAATTCATCAATCCCCTTTATATAAAGACATTAAATAGTTGAATGAAGGCTAGTAAATGATTTTTATTTGAAAACATGAGTCACATATTGATTTTTGAGTTTCTAAAATTAATTTCACATCGATATAATGATAAATTGTATGACACATATTATATTTTAATTTTTTATTCATATAGTCTCAATAAAAATAAATATCCCAAATGATATATATATTTTTGAGTGTTTTTGTGAATGTAAACATTGGTTTTGGTTCATATGTATATTAGATGAAAAAAATCGATCAAATATAAAGTAATGTCTACTCAAAAATTAATTGAATTGTTATTTTCTTCATTATATATCTCTTAAAATATGTAAGAATGTGTAGATAAAATATTATCACATTTATTCATAAAATGTTTTATAACTGGTTCTTTGTTCATTGGATGCTTGGTTAAATATTATAACTACCATTAATATAGTTTTCATTTATTCACATTCACATTCATTAATAAATTTAAAATTTTTACAAGGTGAAATTTTAGTATCTATTATACGTTTGAGGGTCACAAATTATTCAATAAAAAAGGAAATATGTTCATCATAGTTAAAGAAAAGTATATTAAATTGAAACCACTATGATTTCTATAATTTTAATTTTGCAGTATGTTTTTATTTTTAGAAATTTTTCATTAAACATATTGATAAAGTGACTAAAAGGTGTCCTAAAATTTTCGATATGTTTCAAAAAAAAATCGTAGATATTAAAATCTAATATATTGTATAAAATATTGTTGTATAAATAAAATATATTACTGATAAAATGTTGAGGAAGTATTTTTTAAATACATTTGAAATGACATGTTGATCAAATATGGTGTCTCTAGTGCATATTAAGATAATGAAAAATGAATTAAAATATATAATGGACTAAATTATATTATTAAATGTTAATATATTTAATATGAGTTCAATATATAATAATTTTATACATGAAAATAATGCATTCCAGCCATTTTGATTTCTTCTAGAGGGATAAAATATAAAAATCCTATAATATGTATAGTTTTTGAAATATCATTTAAATTGATGTTAAATTCAGTCCATGGTACTATCCAAATTGAATGAAATTTTAAATTATATTTATAAATTTTTTGTTAGTTTTAAAAAAATATGGTGGGTTAATAAATATACCATATTTATTGAAAATTAGTTTGTAGTTCAATATCATGATGATTACCACAAAATAAATCAAATTGGAATTATATTGCATGCTAAACATGTAGTAATTATATAAACGATGATGAATAGTCCAAGGAAAGATATAATAAATTATTTTATATCACTATAAAGACAAATATAAAAATATATGATGATGGATTGATGGTAAGAATATATATTCCCACTGAGTCCCAGATATTAGACCTTGACTCTTAATTCCAAATCACTGATTTAATATATTTTCGATAAATATGTATTCTATTAAATTTTATAGTGTTATATAAATATATTTATTATAAAAATAATATTTTTGAACTTAATAATTTAGAAAAATAAATAATATTCCATGAGATCTAAAAAGACAATATGCTCAATAGTGTATACAATATGAAACAATTTACAAAAGTTTACCATGGAATTTTTTTAATTGAAATACGATTATAATAACATATATATTAAATTAGTGGGTATGAATATGATTCTATAAATTATGGTGTATATATATATTTATTTAATTGAACTTCTAAATATTAATATAGTCATTAATTCAATGAACATATCAACTCAATTTTGATTAAACTAATTTTATTTTTCAAAAAACATTTTAAAAAAATTTTATATTGTATTGTATATTTCTTGTTTATAATATAATAAATTTCTATAATTTTATAATATATAATACTTAAAATTATTATAAATTTTAAAATCCTAAAAAAATAAGTTTATATTTTATTTTTTGTGTTTTCTATAATGATCAATTATTTTGGGAAATAATGAAAAAATTTAGAATTTTAATATACTTTCATGTCTTATATTTAAAAAAATATGAATATAATGTACCATTATATTTTTGATATTTTATCAATGTATCATTTGATTAATTTTAATTATAATATTTTAATTTTATTCAACAATTTAATTAATTTTGATCTCATTTTATTACAATGAATAAAATAATATTTTTCTATAAATAATTTTTTAATTTATATACATATATTTTGAAATTATTTTAATATACATGAATAAAATTAATCATGAAATATTGAATCCTTATTTTAAAACCATATGATCTTATTTGAAAAAATGGCCATATTTATTAGAGTCCACAAGGAATACATACTATGGTATGATTTATGACATCATTAGTGGTAAAGATCGAAATTAATGTTACAAATACAAAATTAAAGAATATAAAATCAACCCATCATTTTACTTTCATCATGATAATAATTTAATTCAATCATAGTAATCCATAAATTTAATATATGCCATTATGGATCCATTTCTACAAGGAAATGATGTTTCTATTGATTTATGTAATTAATTTAAATGATTTACCCTCCCTTTAGTTTAACAACATTCATATATTAAAATGAGGGTAAGTAATTGTTAGAAATTAATCAAAAATAATATATTGATAGTAATAAATTAATTTTTCTAATGGTAATTTATTTCTAATTTTTAGCAATTGTATAATTAGATTAAATGTATACATAACGATGAAATGATATTTATTCAATTAATAAAAAAATATATAACTGAATTTGGAATTAATTATAGTACTAAAATACAATTTATTTATTGGTTCCCAGGAATTTTATTGATAAATATAACAAAATAACTATTCTGTATGTAAATATATTAATTACATCTTTAATATTATGATTTTAAGATGAAATAACACAATAATGTGAATATTGACTGTAATAATATATTATAAAAAATTGAAATGTCATATAAATATTGATCATTTGATAAGAGAACAAATGTAGTTGAATATCCCTTCCTGTTGACATTTCTATTTAAATTATCATTTTATTATATTATCCATGAATTTTATTATGTATAAACAATAGTTATCATGATAATAGTCAAATGGGATGGGCTTAATACAAGGTGAAAATGATAAAATATGACAAAAAGACAATATTTTATTATATGATAGTATTTAAACTAAAAAAAATATTATATTAAAATTATATAATATTTGATTGATTTTTATATTAATATAATATAATATTATTTTAATACGTTATAAAAATCTAGGAATACCCATCCCCACAATTATAAAAAGACACCACTTCTCCCATTAAATTTCACTTAAATGGTGATCATAGATAGTGTGAAGCCTACAATTACACTTATTAAATTCCAAAAATATTTTATTCTAGTTCCATTCTTTTTAAAATACCAAGCATAGGACACATAATAGAAGATCCATTTTGTGCCTAAAAAATATGTTGATAATTACATTACTATCTCTTTTAAATTTATCTCGCGATATAATTCATATAATAATAAGTTAACCATACTAAAATAAGAAATATTATATTAAATATTACAAATAATTTTATTTCTATGGGAATATTTTTATATACCACATTTCAATCATAGAGAAATAAAAAAAATTCCTTGTGCATATGATCTACATATTATTTACACAATGCAATTATATTCAATTTTCATCACTATTTTCATTGAATGGTCTCATAGCTGAATATAATTAATATAAATGAAATTTATGAAACTATTATACTTATTTAATTATATAATCATTTTTTACAATATTGACATCCAATAAATTGGAAAATTGTTGTGTTTCTCTGCCGTACGTGGGGGAATACAACTCTATGAAGTGATGTGGTGAATTTTTCAACTATAAAATGGATATTCATTTGAAAATATTAAATGAAAATATATTATATTTATATCATTTTTAACATTCTAGAGATTATGAAAGCATAATAATTGTAAAAGGATAGTAACCTCAACTAATACAACAATTCTAGTTTATTTTATATAATTTTCTTCCTTATATGTAATCAGTACTCTAAAAAAGATATGTTATTCATCTTTTACTTATAATATATTACATGATATATTCCACGGTATACTGATGTAAATATTTAATATCGTATTTACAATAATATACAATTTAAATATTACATTTAAAACATGATTTTATATCAATTTTACATGAACATTACAAAAATTATTATATACTCTATCGTGTTTCCATATGAAAAAAGTTTTTACATCATTAGGGTAAATTTATATCATGTTTTTATATTTCAAAAAAAATCAGATAGAGAAATCTATAATTCAACACTTTATTTATATCCATGTAATTTCACTAGACTGGTGAATGTTATTCCATAGTATCACATTGTAAAATCAATATTTTCCTTTTTTTTTTCTTCCAACAATCAAGGAATTATCTGCTCTTTATATATGTTTCATTTTTAAAAAAAATTATAATGAATGGAAAATCCACTTGATGAATGAATTAATATATATCTAACATCACATATATGTAATAACATCATTTTAGATTATACAAAGAACATTCTACAAGATGCTGAGAATAACATTTTCTTTATAATAATATGATTCATCACAAATAAAAATATACATTTTTCATTTTGAAATAATATATTTTTTATAATCATTAAAATCATTGTTCGAATAAAATATTGAGAAAAATAAATCAGAAAATTAACTGGTGAGTATATATTCATGAAAATATTTATATTATTCTATATTTATTTATTTATTTTATTTCTAAATTTTTAATTAATTTGTTTTTTAGAAAGATTATATTATCACATTAAAAAATTATGTACAACCTTCGATATCTCTAATGTTATAGTAAAATTATTGGTGTTATTATGTTATTTACTATAATATTATATTTTTATGATCTTCTCAGTCCATTCATAACACATTCATTACAAAGGAATAATAAAATAAATATCATAATTAATTGATTTCATCATGTCCTTCTAAAAATCCTATTGGATCATTTGTATTTCAATTTAACATTCATAAATTATTGTTCCTATTAAAAATTAATCCTTCGTCATTTATTTCATATTCACAAAATATATATATTATATTTATAAATTAATCATTTTTAACAAAAATATTCTATAATACCACATATTGGGAAGAAGTTGAATGTTTTAAAATTAAAATAACGATGGAGGAGTATATTCTCTCAAAAAATATTTATTACATTATTGATCTATTAGTATTATAAAATTATATAAAATTATATTTATGTTAGTAAGAACAAATTCAATAAACCGTTTTTTATTTTAACATCAATTTAAAAATATAATCAATTATGCATGATCAATATATAATATATGTCACATTTATTTTAGATTCGCATCACTAAAAAATAATCCTAGTGAATTACACTGAATGTAGTGTGGATCATCATGAATCAACTATAAATGTTTTTAGTGGAAACATTATTTTCATTAAAAGTCACATGATGATGATCATGACTACCATTATAAGGTCATTGAAAGGGACATATCTCATTCAATGGAATAATGCTATTCTACTCCTACAGATATTTCATCGATGATGGTGAAAATTAGTTTGTTTAGGAAAGGAACACACAATGTTCATTATTGTAGTATTTTTTATTAATTTAAAAATAATTAATTCATTACTAATAATATTTTTCATTCAGACACCATATCTAATTATAAATATTATAAAACTTTTATTTATAAATTTTAATCGTTTTGTTATATTACATAATATCATGTACACTTCATAACCTTATAATGGTAATACAAATTGGGCATATTAATTTTTTATCCTTTTTATATTTATTAATATTTGATAATCCATCATTAGAATCTATATACTCTGCATGATCAATATTTCCTCTCCAGTGTTCTATTTTTATTATATATTACTCTTATTAATTTAAAAAATTTCATTTCCACCACATCTTGTAAAACTCTTCGCAGTTTTATACATTTCCATGATTCAAAACCAATATTAAAATTTATTAGATCAAACAATACTCTCTTGTTAATATAAATATATATTTAGGTTATTAGAATATATTAATATAATTTTAATTTGATAATTAAAAAAATTAACACACATAATTTTATTCAAAAAAATTCCACATAATTAATTATTACAAAAACAATAGAAATATTATGAAACAATCTATCATTATCTAGGATGTCCCATCCATGTAATTTTATTCAATTACATTACCCTAAACAAGCTATGGAGATATTATTTATTATTATTTTTCTCATATAAATATTATCGCCAAAAAATAATTTCTATTGTCTTCTAATCATTCCTATAAATATTTCACAACAACCATATATTTCATTTCAATCAAAAAACAAAATATAACATGGGGAATATCGTCAAAAATTTAATATTATTCACAATTATATGATACATAGTTATTTAATTTCCTATTCCACCATTTATCATTAGAACATATCATTTAAGGCATCACCCCTCTAATCATGGTGTCCTCTACATACAATTGAATGACTAAATGTATATTTAGTTGTAAACATCAGTTAAATTATATTGGTGTGAATCAAAACAATGTCAATGGAATATCTTATTAAGATAAAATACTAAAATGTACCAAAATTTATGAACTATCAATCAATTCATACAATGTCATGAAAAATGTTTCACATTATGTTAATAATGGGTAACACCTTATGTAATATCATTCTCACCTAGCAACTAATTTTAGTTCACATAAATTTTAGAAATAATTTTTATTTTATGAGATTTTTAATTTTAAATAAACATGGATTGATTTTCTTATTTAAATATTTCATATGTAACTAAATGTATTTTTAGTTATATCAATCAACTATAATATTTTAGAAAATTATTATTTTTTATCTTCGTCGATATGGAATGACACTTTTATTGAAAATATTTTAGAATATAACAATGAATATCTTATCAAGGAAAATTTTTCTCATATATTTTAACTAGAAATATAAGAAATTTCTCATAATTAAGAAATAATTGTTTATTTTATTGTTTTTATTAATATCTAATCATGGGATGACATAAAAATAAATGGAGTAAATCTCTAATCATCTATAGATTTACTTCAATATAGTACTAATTTTCCACATCTTTTATTGATTTATTTATAGACATTCAATTAATTAATATCTCGAATTTTTTTTAATATAAATATGTTTCAGATGATTTGGAATCATATCATATAATTAATTTATCAAAAAATCATTTAAAATGCTTCATAATTATTTTCATCTCTTGGAATAATGTTATCATCATATTAAATTATATTTTATTTTTTTTTCATAATATATAACATTTCTTAGTACAATAAAATAGATTTAAAACCATAAATAATAATTTTATTTAAATAAAAACACACAAAAAATAACTTATATTGATTAATTATTTGGTCAACTTCAAAAATAATATAGAAGAATAATTTAATCGAGAAACAAATATTCAATATACGAATTTTAGATATGGATATATGAATGAATAAGAAATGAATGAACTTATTATACAAGTAATTTTATGATGTATAAAAATTAATATTATATAGTGTTGAATTTTTTAATCATATATAAATATAGTAAGAACAATAAAGTATGTAAATATAGTGTTCATAAATTCTAATGTGTTTGGAATCATACATATCCATTCTTGGGAACGATCAATTTATATTACGACACTCATTGATCAATTATCTAAATAGTAGTTATTATATATATATATATATTATAGTATGCTTGTTTTCATATCTTCTATATATTTATATGTATTATAAAAATTAAATTTGAATAAATAACAAGTTTTTGTGATATACAATTAAATAGAGAACACCATTAGTGTTTTGGTGTTTTTTATCATTACCTGGAATTCATTTAATAATGAATTAAGATGGAAATCCATTGAATTGTTTTTTGGTTGAACAAGAATTCGAATATAAGAAATATATTCCTATAGTGTGAAGATCTTATCTGAATTAACAAACCCACTTTTTATAGTTACTATTTTCGTGGGTTGATTTCCTATAATTCATTGGTTTTAATTATAAATGGTGAAAATAATAGAGTAAGAGTACATATAGAAAAAATTAATTTTCCTTTTGTAGTTACTAATAACCAATGATATTATCATCATGAATAAGATACCATGTATGAGTCCTAGGTAAAATCTAAAAAATCCATTTGGTGTGGAATTTTATTGTTTGTCTCCTCTTCTAAATTGGTTAATATAAGTAGATAAAAAAAATAAATATGAGATATCATTCATTAACATATTATTCGAAAATATAAATACAAAATTAATTATTATATTGGGAGAATGTAAATATCATGTTATGGTATATTTTTTTTAATTAAAGTATTCTAAATAAAAGTCTCATTAAAATGATAATAATTTAATAAAATATATTATATAGATACATTTAAAGTGTTTAATTTGATTACAAAAACTAATTCAATGATTAAAATATTATAATCACGATTTTTAGCTAAAAATTATTTACTCAAATATAAATAAAATGTATCTTAGGTGAATGGTTCGTTTATGTGAGAGATTAAATAACATATTAAAATTTCTTTATTATATGATAATTAAATATAATAATAGTCAATAATAAATACGTGGTAATTTTTATTAAAAAGAAACCATGTTAGTAATTAAAAAGAATAATATGAAATAAGATTATGATATGATCGAAAAATATATAAATATGGTTCTAAAAAAAATTAGTGTATATTATTTTAATATTATTTACTATTCTGTTAATGTTACCATCATAACAAAAATTTATATTATAAATATTTTACATAATTACCTTGTTATCAACTACATATAGTGACTAATTTACATAATTGTGAAGGTAGGATGATGCATATATGTTGTTATTAAAAATATTCCTTATGTATAAAAATAACATTTTATTAAAACCAATAAAATAGTCTATTTTGTGATAATTTTCTCACTATAGGATTAGAATTAAAATTAGGTTACATTTATGGGAAATTATTTATATATGAGATGTGAAATATATTTATGTAGTATTATGAAATAAATTTGTTGACGTGGTCAATACCCACATTTAGAGATGTCGTTCAAAAAATAAACCTTCATCATGTTTGATTAAAAAATACTGGCTTCCATAATATTAATATTTTATCACAAAATTTTTATCAAAGTCCCAATAATGGATGGATTAGTTTCATTGAGAATCCACATCATTAGATTCATATTTAATGATAAAACGAAATAATTTAGTGTATTAAATTTTAACTAAACCCCCATCAAATATTTTCATATATTACATAAATATTCATAATATGGAAATTTGAAGAAACTAATGGGATTCATTACAAAACTATTCAAAACACAATAATATTTTATTAAGGAAAAATCATATTAAAAAATTAAAATGTGACTTTTATGGATATAAGTTTATGAAAATAAAAAAAATTAATTTTTAAAATAATACAAAATAGATGGTATTGAAATAAAAAATTAAGAAACATCTACAACTAAAAAAATAATGATATAATAAACATGAGATTGGTTTTAACATAATTTTAATATGATTTTAATATTTGGTATGTCTATGAAATATATCATACAACTATATTAGGTTTTAAAATATTAGAATTGGAAGAACTACAATTTTAATAAATATTCCATGATTCATAATGGGGTCATTGATAATGACATTTTATTAGGTTCCGAACAAAAATATATTCCATGATTAATTTTTATTTAAAAAATAATGCTTATAAAATATTTTCTTCTATCATTAGAAATAAATCATTATCCATTTCATTAAATGATTATATTATACTCCAATTTTCCTCATCTATATATTTGAATATCATAAGAATCCAGTCACCCATCTTATAAAAATGAACATCTAAATATAATAACTTTTTTAAAATATTTCTTATGTTTAGGGACAAAATAAAATCATTCATTATACAAACAATAATCATATCATTATAATCCAATACAGAAAATGGGTATATAAATATATCAGGTAAAAATGTATATAAAAACTATTATATTAAAATATAAAAGAATATATTACACTCAATATATAGATAAATAGTATACAGTTATTTCAATGATGTCTCTAATTAAATTATATAATATATAAATATGAACACCATTAAGTTAATAAAAAAATGAAGTATATTTTGAAGCAAAATAATACCTTTTCCTAGTGGAGGGTTATGTTTGTCATGGGTAGTGATGGACCAATATTCAAATTGAAAGGATTTTTTATAACCATTTTTTCATACCACATGGATGATATATTGTGTTTGATATCATCATGTAGTTTTAAATTACAATCAGAGTTGATGGAAAGTATGTGAATAAAATTATATTAATATGAAAAATAAATGTCACAAAAATATACATTTATAATAATTTTCAATATTTTTTAAAATATAAGTTCTTTTTGAAAACAAGATAATTTAAATATAATTTTGAGAAATTTATAATACATACTTGAATTTTCATTTATAATTTAATGAATAATGGAAACCAGTGTTTTGAATGAAATCATTATAAATTGACACATTTTAATTCTCGAAAACAGACCATTATATAAAATGATGATCATTTTTTCATACCATTTTATGAATATCCTTTTAAATAATTCTACATTATCAAATTTTTAGTGATTAAATAATGATATTTATAGAATTATCAGGATAATATAAACCTAGAAAAATAAAGGTTCTCGAATAAATGGACGAGGTATGGAATGATTCCATATAATGGTTAAATAATTTTCAACGGGGGAAATTAAATAGTTAAAAGGCATAAAAAATGATCATTGTAATATTAAATGAGAGGTTTCAGAAGAAACCTATTAAACATTTCATAAAAATATTTTCTTCATCAAAAATAATGATTTTTAATTAATACTAAGAAAATTAATATGGTTATGGAAATGTGTGAATAAAAATATATGGGTAGATTATTTTAAAATTTATATTAATGTATAATGAAATTAATGATACTCAATAAATGTAAATTATATTGGCTATAATTTTAAGCATGATTTTTTTGGATAATGTCAAATATCACTTATTAAATACAGAAAATGGAAAAATAAATATATGTAGCCATTATATTGGATTAATTGATATCCATTAAGGAAATTAAATGTTTAGGATCATGAAAATGACTGATTTAAATTATAATGGTAAGATGAATCCAATATGTAGGTATCATAGCATTTTAATGACTTCATGGTTCCTAATAATTATCATGACTCATAAAATTTATTTAGATATAATGAATCACTTATCTTAATTGCATATATCTTCTAAATTATTTTATTCTCTAGTTTTCAAAAAAATAGCATGTCATTAATATTTTTAAATATTTAATCATAGCTATTAACATTATAATAATGTTTTAAATTTTCACTCTATTTTTATGATAGTTAATATAATTTTATGTATATGGCGTGAATAATCGTACTCATTTTGAACACAGTTCATAATAAAACTATCATTAATCATTATTTTTAAAAAGATATTCATTTTTATATGAATCATGGGAAGAAAATTTAATTCATAATATTTTAATTTTTTTAAAATTTCATTCTAGGGATGTTTTATATATGTTCCTTGATAATAAAATCAGATATAGGCATGTTCTGATGAATTTTAATAAATAGGAAATGGTGGCCTAGTTATTTTGTTTAATAATACAGTTTCTATTATAAACCAAAAATAAAATCATTAATTAATTATTTATGTAACACCCCAAGCTTCTACGGTACGCTTCTCATTGAATAATGTGATAGCGTGTGTTGTACGCAACACCGAATTCTAACACACCATAACCAATCAAACTAGCCGTTATGAATATTAATACCTAATTTTTGAAATTATATATATTTTATATTTTAAAATGGACTTCATTTTTGGTTTCGGAATATTGAAATTAGCAAAGGGTGAAATTTTGGTACTTTTCGGATAACTTTCATATTTTGATGAATAGTGAAAATTACTAAATTTTAATTAAAAACAACTTTTTTAATCAAAATAATTAATAGTGATAAATTATGAATTTGAGTGGTTTTAAAGTATATTTAGAATATATTTCTACCATTTAATATAATTTTGGTCATTGGACATAATTTTACAATTAAACCGAACATAAACACGTGTCAATCTTTTGGTAGTTATTATCTTTTAAAAACACGTTTTTTGTTTTGACAGCGGAATTTAATTTTAAATTAATTTCTGCCGCTTCTGTGTTTTGAATTTAGAAAAATGGATTCCATATTTGGAATCAGTATGTTCAAATTTTGTATATAGGTAACTTTTATTTTTAGACATTTTGAATAATTACTGCGGTAAATATTTTATTTACCATGGTTAAGGGTAAATCCGGTAAATAAGGGTTAAAAAATAATATTATAATAATACTAAATTACCCTAAAACGTGTCCTAGACTTATTGGTTGATACATGTTCTACCATAGGCATATTTGGGTCGATTTTGGGACCCCATGGTGCCAGTTGTAGGTGATAAGGACACTTTATTTTAATTAAGTTAAAATGAATACAAAAATGACACAAGCATATATCTTTTAGAAAAAAAAATTTTACATAAGGTTATATATGTTGGATTTTAGATTATAAATATTCATTAGAAAGATAAAAAGATTTTCCACATAGTGATAGTTCATTTATAATTTTTAAACATTAAATAATTTAATTTATTTATGACACAGTGATGATGAATCAATTACTATAATAGTGAAAAATTAAAATAATTGATATTATAAATACCCAAATAAATATAATATTAAACTTTTAATGAATTAAACAAATTTTCTAGGATAATATGATATATTAGGATTGATTTAATAGACTTTGTTCGAAGTAATAAATCTGTTATGAGTTTCACAAAAATCAACTATTTAATAGTGTCAAAATTGACATAAAAGAGTTCTTAAAAGAATATTATATTATTAATTGATATTAAATTACTAAAAATCTAAGGTTCGGCCAAGAGACTTATATCATGATAGGTTCATCATTAATGGACCACTTGGGGGTCGCTTGTATGTATATAGTATGTTTATTAACCATATTATATAAAAATACAAAGAGACATTGTAAAAGTGAAACTAATTAACTTAGAGATAATACTTAATGATAAGGTTAATATAAGTACCCAAACCTGTCTAAATTCTATTGGTTGAGTGGTTTTCGACCTATCCCCACCTTAAACTTTTAATAATCAACTTTTGAGCCATTATAAACCGAATATGAATTTATTATAAATTAATATTTCTTGCTTTTCCAAAGATGCCCCTCACCCCACTTGTAAAAGGGCACTCCTCCTTCTCATTTCTTCACACCTTCAAAGCCTTTTGGCTCGGCCAAACTCTGCCCAGATACTCTCCCAACTTCCCTCAATACAACCTAGAGGCCTTAGTTTGATCAGAAATCCAACCTAAGGATCCCTTTTGATCAAATCAAAAGGAAGAACCCGAAGAAGAGGTAATGTTTTCACCACCCCTTTTAAAGTTCCTTTCTTCTTCCACTTCTTCTTTATTTGTTCTTACCATTCTAAAATAATAACTCCAGTATCTCACATATACTGTGATGTTATTATAAATATGGTACAACCATATTCAGTATTCTATCCACCCTTTGAATAACATGTCACCATACGTGTGTACGTACGGCTTACCGTCTCCACGTCCTGGTGTAATTGTTATTCAATATATTATTATTTGGATGGTTATAATAATGATGTGTAACTCATGTAAATAATAAATATAACATGTTAATGATTCTGTATATATGATATACCATCCATTTATATATTATTTTAATATCAAAAGAATGATATTGTCGCTCGTGCGTACATACGGACTACCGTCTCCACGAATGCGATAAGATTCATTCTCCATCGTATCCATTCAAGTATAATTATCATATGATGATTTAAAAATGATGTTTAAGGACTTGATATCATTCTGGATATGTATAATATACAACCTATCCTTTACAAACATGTCTTACGTAACAAAACATATGAAAGAAAACAAGTAAGTTAACACCCGAAACAACGATAATACTAAGATATTATTATCAAATCAATATTAAAAGATCATATATGATATCATATTAATGTATATGATTCTTTTATAATTTAATAACAATTATTTCACCATTATACAGGAGGTTAACCTACCCCAACCATGGAAAAGTACAAGGTAAGGGTTATTTCACAATCTCTTCATTATCCGAGGTTGTTTATACGTAATAATCTACTGGGATCTCGTTATCATCCACATCCATGTTTCTTCAAAATGTATTTCAAAACTTTTTTAATATTTAAAAGAATATGGGTTAAAGTCATTTATTCCCTTGTTTGAATTTTTATAAGAGGTTTATAAGGGAATCTTTCCGTCATTTTCCAAACAAGTTGCTTTTTAACCTTTTCGACAGAATTAAGATAAGAATGTTTTTTTAACTTATACGGCGGGTGCGGTTATTTTCTGCCGTTATAAAATCGTCAAAGCTTCCCTTACAAGATTATAAGAACCTTTTCAAAGAAAATGTTTTATTTTATAAATATATGACTCTTAAATGATTTAAAAAAAAGAGATATTTCTCTCAAAAATACGAAAATCCAGTGCAAATGTATACGTATTTAACGCAAGCTTCAAAATATTTTCAGAAAACCTGAATCTCGAGTGTGGAAGATAGGAAGGGATTGGGAGTGGACCCATCATGGCCTATAATTAGTCGAGCAGTCTCAGAATTAGTTATTTTCTTTTCAGAAGCTTGCATAATGATTTCATAAAAACACTGGAGTACTTTTTAGCAATTTTAAACATAAGTATCTTCTAAAAATATTACATCGGTAGGTCTCATGAGACAGAATAGTGTCTTGGCACAAGGACTTGACAAAATCTTATTTGTAGTCTTGGAATGAGGCCTTGGCTATGTGGTTATGATAGTCTGGCATTATGCATTCCATCATTATGAAAGTGGTTATTGATATTTCATTTGATTATTCGATTAGTAGAATATCCATGTGAATAAGTAAATGGAATTATTTCATTTTATTTATGCCATACTATGTTGAAGTTAAAGTTTAAAAGGCTTTTGTTTTAGTTATACATTGCCTTAAATGTTTATTCTTATTTATGAATGTTTCCGCTATATTGTTATCCTTACTGGGCATTTGAGCTCACCCCTTTTCTATGTTTTATTTTTTTTCACTGGATGTGAAGAAGTAAATTATGAATGACTTGGAGGGATATTATGAGGGGTTAATAGTGTGGACTATTGAGACAATATGTTGCTGTAGTAGTTCTTTTTTATTTTGATGATGTAATGTAAAACATATGAATATATCTAGTGTTTCCAAGGCTACTAAACCAATCGGTCATTCGAGATTTGATCTTTCTTGTGATCATGCCAATGTTATGTAATTAATGCACCGAATCTGGGTAACTAGGGTCGGGGTGTTATAGTTGGTATCAGAGGAATTTTAGTACAAACCTTGGAAGCTAGATTTAGATAAACTCTGCTTAGAGCACGTAGACCTAAGATGAACTTTGAGGATTAGTATAGAAGAACTTCCTAGAATTTTGGTATTGTAGAGATTTTGTGAGTTTTTCGAGCAATACATACCTGTCTGGATACGAGCAGGTAGAGGCAGCTCTGGCACAGATGTATCTAGGGGTAAAACCTGAAAACACCGCTTTGAGCTAGACTCGAACGGGAACTGGTGCACGACAACGGGCTTTGCTGCACTCTTGGTTACGACACTCCCGGGGGATATGCTTAGGATAACTCTCATTTTCTTTATAAATCATTATGAAGGGTTTATGAGTATATAATTCCTCAAAGAAAACATTTTTAGGATTATGGATTATATCTATAAATAGTTCAATTTATGTTGAGTGTTTTATAAGTATGGGATTATGTATTTTGATTCATAAACTGATCTAGTTTATGCCATTGTTTAGAAATGGCACCTAGTGGAAGAAATGGAAACCGTATCAATGCACGCACTCCATGTAGGGATTTCCCTCCTTCTCAAGATAATTATAGTGGGGCTGGTGATGCAACTGGTGCCGATCAGTAAATCACCATACTGGGACAACTTACTCAGGTTATGAATAATAACCTTACCCGTATGAAGCACCATGATCCGCAGCGTGGAGGATCAATGTTAGATCGATTCATGCAGAAACAACCACCAACGTTCAAGGGAAGTACAAATCCCTTAGTAGCCGAGCAGTGGATAAATTCCCTAGAGAAAAAATATCAGGCTTTGGGGAGCAGTGAAAGGGAAAAAGTTATCATGGCAGTTTACCGCCTCACTGGAGATGCTGATCAATGGTGGTCATTGATTCAAAACATGAAGGAAGATGATGAAGTATCAAATATGGAATGGAGGGAGTTCAAAGATCTGTTTTTAGAAAAATACTTTCCTCGCGACCACCGAGCAGATATGGAAAGGCAATTTCTATGTCTGAGACGGAAAGAGGATGAGAATGTCACAAAGTATGAGGCTAACTTTTCAAGGTTAGCGAGGTATGCTGGAGATTATATTCGCAACCCAAGAAGTATGATTGATCGTTTCTTTGATGGGTTAAAACCATTTTTTTCGTCGAGCATTAGTCTCACAATCCTTTTCGTCATACGAAGACATTGTCTCATGTGCTATTAAGACCGAAAAGGAATTCTCTAAGTCTTATGACTTTAAAGCAAAGCAAGAGAAGAAGAGACCTGCTGATCAATATGGGAATGGAAATAAGGGGAAGAAGGGAAAGGTTGAATATCCATCATGTGGTAAATGTGGGAAGAAACACCCCGGTGCTTGCATGAAGGGAATGGGAGTCTGTTACAAGTGTGGTGAAAAAGGCCACCAAGCTCGTGATTGCAAAGGGAAGAAGGAAGCCACCAACGTTCAGTGCTACAATTGCAGGGAGAAGGGGAATTATGCGAATGAATGTCCTAAGCGTCAGGAGAACTTACCTCAGAAAAGTCAAAGGGATCATGGCCTGGCTTTTGCTATCACTACTGCTGAGGTAGAAGCTCCAAAAGACGTGGTGGCAGGTAATTTAATGGTTTCCTCAAGGTTAGCAAATGCATTATTTGACTCTGGATCGTCGCATTGTTTCATATCTTCCCAGTTTGCTAAGAAAATTAGATATTTCCAATTTGATTTAATAAGGGAGTTGTCAGTTAAAACTCATAAGGGAAGTATCATTGCAACAAAGTTTTGTGAATCAGTCCCCATTAGAGCACATAAATTTTCTTTATCTGTTGATCTCATCGTCATACCTATGATTGAGTTTGATATAATCCTCGGTATGGACTGGAATTCGGACTATGATGTGAAGATTTATTGTAAGAGGAAAGAGGTTACGATTCTTCATGATAATTATAAGGAACACCTTATTTTTAGAGCAGAATCGTCACCACCTAATTCTTATTTAGATCCACCCCCAGTAGCACAACTTAATTCAATTATTGGGGAGGAAGAGAATGAAAAAACTTTCGGTGAGGAAAGGGATGTTCAAATAGAGGATATACCTGTTCTGAAAGAATTTGTAGATGTATTTCCGGAAGATTTACCTGGACATCCTCCAGAACGAGAAGTTGAGTTTTCCATTGATTTAATTCCTGGATCAAGGCCTATATTGAAGACCCCTTATAGAATGGCCACTGTAGAATTAGTCGAACTAAAGAAACAACTAGAGGAATTGAGTAATAAGGGATTTATTCTCCCTAGTGTTTCTCCATGGGGAGCCCCTGATCGTTTTGTTAAAATGAAAGATGGATCTATGAGGTTATGTATCGACTATAGGGAGATCAATGCTATAACGATAAAGAACAAGTATCCCCTACCTCGTATTGATGATTTATTTGACCAACTGCATGGAGCTCAATACTTTTCAAAGATTGACCTTCGATCTAGATACCATCAGTTGTGTGTGAAAAAGGAAGACATTCTGAAGACAGCATTTCGAACCAGGTACGGGCATTACGAGTTTACTGTAATGCCGTTTGGATTGACTAATGCACCCTCTGTATTCATAGATCTGATGAATAGAGTTTTCAAGGAGTATCTCGATGAATTTTTGGTGGTATTTATTGAGGATATCTTGGTATACTCCAAAACCTACGAAGATCATGAAAATCACTTGCGCATTATCTTGAAGACTCTGAGGAGGCATGACTTATATGGGAAGTTTAGCAAGTGTGAATTCTAGCTTCAGGATATTTCTTTTCTTGGCCATATTGTCTCTAAATATGGAATCTCAGTTGATCCTTCTAAGACCAAGGCAATCCAAGAATGGCCAGCACCTACGAGTATAACTGAGGTACGTAGTTTTATTGGTTTGGTAGGTTATTATCAACGTTTCGTCCAGAATTTTGCCCGATTGGCTAACCCATTAACGAAGATCACACGTAAAGGGGTAAAATTTGTTTGGACAAAAGAGTGTGAAGAATGTTTCGAAGAACTGAAGAGAAGATTAGTCAATGCTCCTATTTTGAATCTACCATCGGGGAATGATGGGTTCGTTATTTATAGTGATGCATCAAAGAAAGGACTTGGTTGTGTCCTTATGCAGAATGATAGAGTTATTGCCTATGCATCACGGCAGTTGAAAATTCATGAACAAAACTATCCTACTCATGATCTTGAGTTAGCAGCTGTGATCTTTGCTTTGAAGATATTGAGACACTACCTCTATGGTGAAAAATGTGAGATTTATACTGATCACAAGAGTTTGAAGTATATTTTCTCACAAAAAGAACTAAACATGAGGCAAAGGAGATGGCTTGAATTACTCAAGGATTATGATTGCATGATACACTACCACCCGGGGAAAGCAAACAAGGTGGAAGATGCTTTGAGCAGAAAGGACCATGGAGTTTTGAACATGATGAGAATTGAAAGGGATCCAATTTTCATGGATCTAGTGGAGATGGACATGGGAATAACCAGGGAAGGTGAAACATCAATGCTTTTTCAAATGGTTTCCAAACCATCTTTACTAGAAAGGATTATGAGTTATCAGACCGATGATGAAGAATTTCAGAAGAAAATTAAAGCTGTGAATGATGGGAGATTGAGAGGCTTTTTGTATGAAGATGGAATTTTGAAATTCGGGAAGAGACTCTGTGTTCCCGATTTACCTGATCTGAAAAGGGAATTGCTGGATGATGCTCATAGTTCCAATTTCTCTATACACCCTGGGAGCACCAAAATTTATAGAGATTTGAAGAAACATTTTTGGTGGGACAACATGAAGAGGGAGATTGCTGATTTTGTGTCAAGATGTATAGTTTGTCAACAAGTGAAAGCTGGAAGGCAACAGCCTGGAGGAGTCATGCAACCTCTTCCCATACCGGAGTGGAAATGGGACAATATTACGATCGACTTTGTCATGGGGCTACCAAAGACTCCTAGAAGGAACGATGCAATATGGGTTATTGTTGATCGTCTTACCAAGTCAGCACATTTTCTTGCTATAAGAGAAGATCTACCCCTGGAACGTCTAGCAAGACTATACATTAATGAAGTTGTGAGACTTCATGGAGTACCCCTATCGATTGTTTCGGATCGTGATCCCCGTTTTACTTCGAGATTTTGGAAAAGTCTTCAGAAATCTCTGTATACTGAACTTCATTTGAGCACTGCTTACCACCCTCAGACAGATGGACAATCAGAACGAACTATTCAAACCCTAGAAGACATGTTGAGATCTTGCTCACTTGACTTTCAGGGTATGTGGGATCAATATTTACCACTGGTAGAATTTTCCTATAACAATAGCTTCCATTCGAGTATTCAGATGGAACTATATGAAGCGTTATACTGAAAGAGATATCGTACACCAACCTGTTGGGATGAGATTGGGGAAAAAATTTGTAGCCCCATAACTGGTGGAGGAAACGGTGGAAAAGGTGAAGGTAATCCAAAATCACATCAAAGCAGCTCAAAGTAGGCAGAAGAGCTATGCCGATAATCGAAGGAAGGATTTGGAATTTCAAGTCGGTGATCATGTTTTCCTGAAGGTATCACCATGGAAGGGAGTCATACTTTTTGGTAAGAAAGGTAAATTGAGTCCCAGGTACATCAGACCTTTCGAAATTCTAGAACGAATTGGGGTTGTAGCTTACCAATTGGCAATGCCGCCAAGTCTCTCCAAAGTTCACGATGTGTTCCACGTATCTCTGTTGAGAAAATACATGCCTAACCCAACGCATGTACTCACCTATGAGGAAATTAGAACTGGAACCCGATCTGTCTTATTGTGAAGAGCCTGTCAGGATTCTTGATACAAGAGAACAAGTACTGAGAAACCGGACGATGCCTCTGGTAAAAGTTTTTTGGAGAAATCATAAGATGGAAGAGGCAACGTGGGAACACGAGGAACTTATGATGAAGAACCACCCGAGTCTTTTCATGTGATAAGTATTCTAGAAATTTCGAGGACGAAATTATTTGAAGTAGGGGAGAATGTAACACCCCAAGCTTCTACGGTATGCTTCTCTTTGAATAATGCGATAGCGTGTGTTGTACGCAACACCGAATTCTAACACACCATAACCAATCAAACTAGCCGTTATGAATAGTAATACCTACTTTTTGAAATTATATATATTTTATATTTCAAAATGGACTTCATTTTTGGATTTGGAATATTGAAATTAGCCTAGGGTGAAATTTTGGTACTTTTCGGATAACTTTCATATTTTGATGAATAGTGAAAATTACTAAATTTTAATTAAAAATAACTTTTTGAATCAAAATAATTAATAGTGATAAATTATGAATTTGAGTGGTTTTAAAGTATATTTAGAATATATTTCTACCATTTAATATAATTTTGGTCATTGGACATAATTTTACAATTAAACCGAACATAAACAAGTGTCAATCTTTTGATAGTTATTATCTCTTAAAAACACGCTTTTTGTTTTGACAGCGGAAATTAATTTTAAATTAATTTCTGCCACTTATGTGTTTTGAATTTAGAAAAATGGATTCCTTATTTGGAAACAGGATGTTCAAATTGTGTAAATAGGTAACTTTTATTTTTAAACATTTTGAATAATTACTGCGGTAAATATTTTATTTACCATGGTTAAGGGTAAATCCGGTAAATAAGGGTTAAAAAATAATATTATAATAATACTAAATTACCCTAAAACGTGTCCTAGACTTATTGGTTGATACATGATCGACCATAGGCAACTTTGGGTCGATTTTGGGACCCCATGTTGCCACTTGTAGGTGATAAGGACACTTTATTTTAATTAAGTTAAAATGAATACAAAAATGACACAAGCATATATCTTTTAGCAAAACAATTTTTACATAAGGATATATATGTTGGATTTTAGATTATAAATATTCATTAGAAATATAAAACGATTTCCTAAATAATGATAGTTCATTTATAATTTTTATACATTAAATAATTTAATTTATTTATGACACAGTGATGATGAATTAATTACTATAATAGTGAAAAATTAAAATAATTGATATTATAAATACCCAAATAAATATAATGTGAAACATTTAATGAATTAAACAAAATTTTCTAGGATAATATGATATATTAGGATTGATTTAATTGAATTATTTAGAAGTAATAAATCTGTTATGAGTTTCACAAAAATCAACTATTGAATAGTGTCAAAATTGACAAAAAAGAGTTCTTAAAACAAATATTATATTATTAATTGATATTAGATTCCTAAAAATCTAAGGTTCGGACAAGAGACTTATATCATGATAGTTTCATCATTAATGGACCACTTGGGGGTCTCTTGGATGTATATAGTATGTTTATTAACCATATTATATAAAAATACAAAGAAACATTGTAAAAGTGAAACTAATTAACTTAGAGTTAATACTTAATAATAAGGTTAATATAAGTACCCAAACCTGTCTAAATTCTATTGGTTGAGTGGTTTTCGACCTATCACCACCTTAACCTTTTAATAATCAACTTTGGAGCCATTAGAAACCGAATATGAATTTATTATAAATTAATATTTCTAGCTTTTCCAAAGGTGCCCCTCACCCCTCTTATAAAAGGGCATTCCTCCTTATCATTTCGTCACACCTTCAAAGCCTTTTGGTTCGGCCAAACTGTGCCCAAATACTCTCCCCACTTCCCTCACTACAACCTAGAGGCATTAGTTGGATCAGAAAGCCAACCTAAGGAGCCCTTTTGATCAAATCAAAAGGAAGAACCCAAAGAAGAGGTAATGCTTTCACCACCCCTTTTCAAGTTCTTTTCTTCTTCCACTTATTCTTTCTTTGTTCATACCATTCTAAAATAATAAATCCAGTATCTCACATATACTGTGATGTTATTATAAATATGGTACAACCATATTCAGTATTCTATCCACCCTTTGAATAACATGTCACCATATGTGCGTACGTACGGCTTACCGTCTCCACGTCGTGGTGTAATTGTTATTCAATATATTATTATTTGGATGGGTATAATAATGATATGTAACTCATGTAAATAATAAATATAACATGTTAATGATTCTGTATATATGATATACCATCCATTTATATATTATTTTAATATCAAAAGAATGATATTGTCGCTCGTGCGTACGTACGGACTACCGTCTCCACGAATGCGATGAGATTCATTCTCCATTGTATCCATTCAAGTATAATTATCATTTGATGATTTAAAAATGATGTTTAAGGACTTGATATCATTATGGATATGTATAATATACAACCTATCCTTTAAAAACATGTCTTACGTAACAAAACATATGAACGAAAACAAGTAAGTTAACACCCGAAACAACGATAATACTAAGATATTATTATCAAATCAATATTAAAAGATCATATATGATATCATATTAATGTATATGATTATTTTATAATTTAATAACAATTATTTCACCAGTATACAGGAGGTTAACCTACCCCAACCAAGGAAAAGTACAAGGTAAGGGTTATTTCACAATCTCTTCATTATCCGAGGTTGTTTATACGTAATAATCTACTGGGATCTCGTTATCATCCACATCCATGTTTCTTCAAAATGTATTTCAAAACATTTTTAATATTTAAAAGAATATAGGTTAAAGTCATTTATACCATTGTTTGACTTTTTATAAGAGGTTTATAAGGGAATCGTTCTGTCGTTTTCCAAACAAGGTGCTTTTTAACCTTTTCGACAGAATTAAGATAAGAATGTTTTTTTAACTTATACGGCGGGTGTGGTTATTTTCCGCCGTTATAAAATTTTCAAAGCTTCCCTTACAATCTTATAAGAATATTTTCAAAGAAAATGCTTTATTTTATAAATATATGTCTCTTAAATGATTTAAAAAAAAGAGATATTTCTCTCAAAAATATGAAAATCCAGTGCAAATGTATACGTATTTAACACAAGCTTCAAAATATTTTCAGAAAACCTGACTCTCGAGTGTGGTAGATAGGAAGGGATTGGGAATGGACCCATTATGGCCTATAATTAGTCGAGCAGTCTCAGAAATAGTTATTTTGTATTCAGAAGCTTGCATAATGATTTCATAAAAACACTGGAGTACTTTTTAGCAATTTTAAACATAAGTATCTTCTAAAAATATTACATCGGTAGGTCTCATGAGACAAACTACTGTCTTGGCACAAGGCCTTGACAAAATCTTATTTGTAGTCTTGGCATGAGGCCTTGGCTATGTGGTTATGATAGTCTGGCATTATGCACTCCATTATTATGAAAGTGGTTATTGATATTGCATGTGATTATTCGATTAGTAGAATATCCATGTGAATAAGTAAATGGCATTATTTCATTTTATTTATGCCATACTATGTTGACGTTAAAGTTTAAAAGGCTTTTGTTTTAGTTATACATTTCCTTAAATGTTTATTATTATTTATGAAAGTTTCCGCTATATTGTTATCCTTACAGGGCTTTTGAGCTCACCCCTTTTCTATGTTTTATTTTCCCAGGATGTGGAGAAGTAAATTATGAATGACTTGGAGGGATATTATGAGGGGTTAATATTGTGGACTATGGAGACAATATGTTGTTGTAGTAGTTCTTTTTTATTTTGATGATGTAATGTAAAACTTATGAATATATCTAGTGTTTCCAAGGCTACTAAACCAATCGGTCTTTCGAGATTTGATCTTTCTTGTGATCATGTCAATGTTATGTAATTAATGCACCGACTCTGGGTAACTGGGGTCGGGGCGTAACAATTTATATCATATTTGTTTTATTAATTACGTAATAATTGAAATCTTTGAAATATTTTATAGTTTTTTAGGTATTTTGATTGACCTAAATTTAAATGAGCATACAAAAATTAATTAATGACTATGAATTTGAATGTGGATTCATATGGAATAAATTAAATAATAATGAATCCTAATTATGTTATATAAATATTAAACGTTTTGGAATTATATTAAATTATATTTTAACATTTATTTTAATTATCATATAATAAATACGATATATGATTATTAGATAACTTTTTGCCTAGAAAAATGTAGTTTTTTCTTTAACATAATATTTTTAATGAGGTTATTTATTATTCACAAAATATTAAAAATATTTTACACTATATGTTTCTATTTAAATTAATATAACATTATAGAATTGTTTTCATAAGTTATTAATTAAAAGTAAGAATTTCATGAATAAAATATTATATATGGTTAGAATATTGTTTCCTTTTAGAGATTTCCACTAAATATTAGGACATAGAAAAAAAATATTATTTTAAGACAATTATGTTAGAGGAATGAGATTCTAGCTGAGTAAAATATAGTAGGGATACAAGATAGAAAATTAGTTATTTTTCAATATTGGCAGGTCACACCCAAATTTTTTATTCCATTCTTTGTTTAAAATGCACATTTGGATTTTGGTTTTCTCCTGGTTTCCGGGTGTTATGAGTTAAAATTTGTGTCTCTTTTGTCCATGATCAAAATAATTAGTCTTAAATATCATGGGTATTTCTTGGAATTTTCATTTGTTAGAGGAATGTTATGATTATGATGTATCATGGAATTCAATTTATGACACTCCTTTATGTACCTTTTGTGAGGTTTATTTGTTGGTGTTTGTACCCATGAGATAAATTATGTTTTTCGGTAAGGGAGGAATTATTTTGGGTATATTTCTACCTATCCTTGGGCCTAACATTCCCTAGGTGTTCCACATGGACCCCCATATATTGTAATACCTTGCACCATTTTTGTGTTTCTAGATTCGACCACAGGTTCTGGTTGAACGATTTACCAAACCGTTCAAGAAAAATGTGTGACCTTGTCTGACTCCTATTTTTTTTAAACCCAATATTTCCATCCAAAACATAATCCTAATCCACCCATGCCTCCCCATTCAACCATACCAGCTATGGGAGGTCTACATTATTCTTCAAGACCCCATGAAACTAATTTTTGAAGGGGGATTTGATGGGGAAACATCATGATCATTTAAAATAAGTGTTTCCTTCATTGTTTCTTCCATTCCCATAGGGTTCCTTCAATCCACGTTGATGATCCAAATATCCAAAATCTAATGATATGTACCAATGGGTTTTTTGAGGTTATTGGTCCAATCATGTGTTTCTATGTTCATTTTCACTCCCTTGTGGTGCAGTGGGGGTGAAGTTAATGTTTTTGACAAAAATTTATTTATTTTTTGACATATATAGTAGGTGATTCTATGAGTAATTATTCTTTGATGAGTTATCTTTACTGGATTTAAATTTTTATCATTTTACTAATTCATTGTATTAGGTGAAAAAATAATTTTTGGTACCATTGATTATTAATTAAATTTCAATGATGCATATTTTCTTGAAATTTTGTGTTTTCATATGTAACTCATGGGGTATCATTTGGGGTTAATTTATAACATGTGACAGTGGTTGTTTAAATGTGGATTGGGTTTGAATTCATTCCTGGTAGGGATTAGGTGTTCTTTTATCCATAAAAGTGGGTTTTTTAATGGGCTATATGTGAAAACCCATGTAATATTTCGTAGAAGTGTTTTATGAATTTTTTTAATGTTTTATTGAATTTCATTTGTGTTAAGTGAGTTTTTATGGGTTGTTTTTGTGGGTGAGTGTTATTAAAATGGTTTTTTGAAAAGTAAATCGGTTATTTATAGGGTGCAACATAATGAAAACATTAAAAAAAATTTGAAATGATTTATAAAATTTTAAGAAAGGTGTGAGTCATGTTTATGTGGGTCTTTGTGTGAGTATGATGTTAAAAAGATACTGAATGATAATTTAGTGTAATGTAACATTCATGTGTGATTTTTGGTGTGTTTTAGAGTTTTGGAAATTCAATTTTCGGGTAAAAAATTTATTTTATGAGATATGGAACAAGATTGATCCGAAAGAGGGAATCCCAAGTATCTTGGTGAGCAGAAAGGTACTAGTACTATAGTGAAACATAATGGTTTCATCATTGATTAACGTAGAAATATTCACAATGAAAACACTAACTAATCTAATTTTATGATTTTGGGCACCACTGGGTTGTAGATATGTTCTTAACTATTGGTGCATGCATGTGAAAAAATGTATATTATTGTCACATTTCAATGAGATACGAGGTATCTGCAGCCCACAACAAGATAGTTCCTAGGGGTATTGACAGTGACATGTTCTCATTGGATATATGATACATATAATAATAATATGGTGTGTTTGGAAGTAAAATTCATTAGCATGTCATTTTATTTAAAAGTGTTCATCCTTTACTATTACCTCTTGAGAACTATTTTATTTGAAAGGTGCTTCCCATTTAAATTTTAGATAACATTATTAATTTTTAAAAACATTACATGATTTTGACATAAAATTATCACCACATGTAATCTATCTTGGTAGAACCCTACTGGACGTAGTCTCAAAATGTACAAACACGTTTTTTGTGTGTGTAGATATGGATATTTCTGTCACAGGTTCGGGTAATGCTTAATGTTCTGGTGCTTTGGGTTATGGACATTTCATCATGGTGTGGTGCCGTGGAGATTTCCTGAGGGTGATGCCTTCATTCTATTAGGATGATCTTGGGATATAACATTTAGATTTGTTTTCTATTTTTTTCCTTTTTGGTTTTTATAACATTATAATTTTTTTTTATGAATTTTCTAAAATATTATTAACTTGAAAAAATAAGATTGGATTTGTTCATCCATGTTGGTTGTTTTAAGATTTTAAACATGGGTAAATCATTTTAAAATATTTATTAATTATAGCCCATCACGTGTTCCAGTCTAGGGGGATCAGGAATGCTCATTAAGAATTTCTATGAACCGAGTCGGGTGATTGAATTTATAGAGACAAGATAGAGTTCATGGAAAAATGGTATTAGTAGAGTTTTCTTTATATTTGGGTCATTTGATTTTTGAAAAAGAGTATTTGTAGACTAGATCTAGGATTATCAGGACATTACATTCCAATTATAATTATTGTACCTTGCCATCACACATCGTGATGAAATTAATGTCAATATGGGATGTTGGATTTTATCTAGGATATTTTATTCTTAAGGATCCTCGATGAATATTAAAATGAATGGTGAGTTACGTTAATGGTAAAACTGAGCTCGCAGGACCTGCCCAGACATGTGGAGTCAAGAAGATTACAATATAACACATTCTATGATGGGGAACAGATTTGTGTTTGGTAGCCATTTGTATGACCAAGCCACCCGTCATAACTAATTTTCCCTCATAGTGTCCTCTGTCCCATTCTGTTCGAATCATGGAATCATGGATTTAAAACCAAAATATATATATATTAAGTATTTTGAATTTTTTGGAAATCATTTTCTAGTAATGCAGAAATTGATTGATTCCTAGATTTCTTGAATTGAAATTTCAGATTTATTGAAATGGAAAATGGTGTGTTTACACTTTTTATAATGTAAGAATTACGTAAAAGAGGGTTTTAAAAATCATTTCCAAATAGAAATTAACGAGAAGTTGAAATGTGTTTTGAATGTAATGAATTGTTTTAGAAAATATATATTGAGTGTAAAGATGTATTTTGAATGAATTTCTCTTTTCATAAAATGTATGTTATGTGTTAATTCTGTTTTGATTTTATTGTTAACCTTTTTGATATGAATGATTTTTTTGTTGAATGTATTTGTTTGGAAATATGGAAATTAATTTTTTTTTCAAACACTAGTATTTCTATGCGTGAAAATATTTAATGAATTTTAGGGGATAATGGATAGATAATTTCACGATTGGATGAGTGACAATATGTATATGAGGAGTGTCCACTGTGGCATGGAAACATGCATGTTTGATCTCCATGAGGTGTAATTGGGGTATTATCTAACTATTTAATAATTCACATTCAATGAAATGAATATTATAGAAAATTTATTCATTTGAGAACTAGTTTTTGATTTGTGTGTAACATATGATTTAGTGATTATTGTTTCGGGATGTTTTGTGTTCAACAACCCCTCTTGCTAAATAATGATTAGGTTCTCAATTTCAAAGATAATTTTTCTTGAAGTGTTGGTTTGTAGTCTCTTTAGATAAGTTTTTTGAGAATCCCCTATGAGTTTCCCCTCATGTTTTTCGTTCTATTTATTGGTATGTTTTTACCAATGTACTTTCTCAGTTGGGTCCTTTGGTATTATTTTTTGGTAGGTTACACACGCATATAGAGTTAATGAATGATTAAATTTCAGCCATGTGAGATTCATCATGGATTGATTCTCAAATTGATCAATATAAGGACATTCTTCTTGAGATTTGGAGATTTAATTTACCCATCATCCTTTTTGGTTAGGTGGTTCCACTAAAAGAGGGAGTGTTATTGTGGGATGTTTAAATAGACCTTAGTTCCTTACGTAGATTAAATCCTCAGATGTGGGGTTTGATATCATTGAGTGAATATGTTTTATTATGAATTAGTAAGGGGTAATTCATGTGAGGATGCTAAAAGTCATTTTAGGTTATTGGGGTAGGATGACTTCCTAGTGGGACTTTGGTATTCTTATCATCCTTTTCAATGTCATTTCATAGATTTGAAATGATATATTGAGATTTAAATTACCCATGTATCATATTTCATTCTTTATAATACCACTGGGGTTCAAAGGTCAATATTTATGGTGTTTTGATGTGTCATATCCTCATTTGAATGTGAAGATGGATGATGTGGGATTTCTGAAAACTATTGTATTGGTAGAAAATGGTATTCTTCTAGTAACTCTGGATTTTATGTGTTCTATTGAGGGATCCATGACATGGTAAGTAGTTTTTGGGATGTTTTGTGTTCCATTTTTATTGTTGGATCATAGTGTAGCTACATACGACACCATATCGAGAAGTTATGATTATGGGTTTTGGATACTATCTGTGAGGAAAGGGAAGATTCAATCACCTAATCTCCAGTCATACATCTCGAAGTTAATATAGTGTGTAGTTTGGATAAATTGTGGTGTAAAGGACCATGGTTCAACATCTTTAAGAAGAGTGTGTTGTATGGATTTTTTGAGATTTGATGTGGCGGTTTCAGTCCATGTGGTCAGGTGTGGTGGAAATGGATGTTTGGGGTGGTTGTGCTTTCTCATACCCAATTACTAAACCCTTGTGAGTGCCATTTTATTTATGGTTGTTCATTTATGAGAATCATTGTACGGTCATTTAGATCTCATTTTTTGTTGGACTCATTGGGGGATGGTAATTTTCGTCAGAGTAATGTTCCACATAGTGTCTATGTTGGTCAGTTGTTTTGTTGATCTCCAGCCAATTGTGGTGGATAATTGGACTTATGCGTTATTTTTCAAGTCAGCCGGTGTATGTTAGTTAGGATGATTGGTTCATATAGCGGGAATACCCACCATGGGCCTCACAGAGGATCTTTTTGAATTGGCTCACATTATTCTATCATTTAAGCTGGGAGTCTATTTGGGCCTCCCCCTGTTGGTGACCCAGTTCAGTATCCGGATTTTATTATTCATTTTCTGGTGGGGAGTCTATTCGGGCTTCCCCAAATAAGTGTTTCAGTTTTTTCTCTAGTGTTGTCTTGGATGTAGGTATTCTCATTTGTAAATATCTAACCACCCATTTATTCCATGGGTATTCATGGGTTTATAGCATGCCAAATTGTGTTGTTGAGGTAAGGCATTAGTAACATTGTTGTAGTTCGTTGAGCATTTTAGGTGGATTACATGATCTTTATATATTAGTGTTTGTGGTGTTTTGATTTGGGATGTGTTTTAAATATTTTTAACCTTTTTAGTATTATTGTATAAATTATTGTGTGAGAGTCTATATTTTCTATTGATTTATCATTTAGAGGTGTTTTGGATTTTGGGATGTATTAACCTTACATGTATGTTTTTCTTGGTCTATGAGTTGTGAAGTATTTTTTGGCATATCGATTTTTCATGGGTTTCCGAGGGAGGATTCAATTAAGGTGGGGATAATCATCACACCAAAATATTCGATTCCATAATTTGATTTTAATCATTTTTTGTTTCTGGGTTGAGACTTTATTTTTGGGTTTTCCAAATTTAAATTTGGTGTCTACATTAATCTCAACCAATATTATAGTATTAGAAGTATTGAGTTGTTATTGTCCTTGTAATTTGATAGAGGAATGGTATGGTAATGTGGTGGATTTGAATTGAATTTATGACACTCCTAGTGTCACAATTTTTGTGGTATATTTGTTATGGTGGATTATATATTTATGTTAGTTAATTTTTGTTTGAAAAGGTGTATTTCAATTGGGAATATTTCTCCAGTTCATGGGGCATATTCCCCCCATGGATATTTCCATGTACGCACCTATAATTTGAGATTATGGGCACCTTTATGTGCGGCCAATCCAGGCCCCATAGATTGTGTTCACATTTTATCAAAATGTACAACCATGTCCTGCTAATTAAAAACATTTTTTAATTCCCATTCTCTAACACGGAAATTAACCTAATCCACCCCATTCATCCCCCATTCAACCATAGTTTTCATGAGAGGTTTCCAAACATCTTCAAGCTCCAATTGAACTCTAATTTAAGAGGGATTTGATGGGGAATCAACAAGATCTCTTCAAATAATTTTTTTCCTTCATAGTTTATTCTATTTATATAGAGATTCTTCAATACCCCAACATGTTCCAAATGTACAGAAACTAAGGAATAATACCTAGGGATTTCTTTTGAGTTTCATGGCCTGATCTTGTGGTTTTATTTTCAATTTCACTCCTTTGTAGTGCCGTAGTGGTGTGGATTATATTGCACATAATGGATTTGGGTTTTGACATCAATGTTAGGTGATTCCATGATTAATTCTTCATTTATGAGATTCTTTGCTTGGTTTAATTTTATTTTTCATGTTCCTATTCCATTTTATATGGTTATTAATTTTTTTTGGTAACATTGATTAGGTGTTAAATTTTAATGAAATTTTGTTTTGGAATGATATGTTTTTCATATGTAACACATGTGTTATCATTTGGGGATGTTTTATATCATGTGAATGTGGTTGATTAAACTCGGTTTGTGATATCTATTTTGGTTTGGTAGGGTATTATTGTGCTTTTGGAATTTAAAGAGGGATTTGAAAGGGATTTATGTGAAATACAGTGTTAGACATCATGGAAGTGTTTGATGAAAATAAAAATTGGTTTATTTAGATTTACAATGATTAAAAAGTATGTTTATGTTATTTTTATGTGTTTATTTATGAAATGGTCTTTTTAACTGGAATATGGTTATTTGTGAGGTCAAACGTTTTGATAATGTTTTATAAAATGTTCAAATAATTTATTGATTTATATTAATGGTACGAATCATGTTTATGTATGTTTTGTTTGATTTTAATGATAAAATGAATATGAATGTGAAATGAGTGTTATGTGACTTTCTTGATGGGTAATTGGTGTGTGTGTTTTTTGAAAAAATAAATTTAATGTGAAAAATGTATTTTATTAGATGTGGAACCTGGCTAATCCCAAAGATTGTAACCTGAGTATCATTGTGGGAGGACATGTACTACTATGCTAGTGATTGAGAGTGGTTTCATAATTATTTCACAATGACTATTTGATTTTGAAATCACCATGTAAACTATTTTTAAGACATTAGGGACTAGTAGTATATGGGTTAGTTCTATATTAGTTTCTCGTGCATAAGAACATATATTTAATCTGGTTACCATTAAATGAAATACGAGGTACCTGGGGTCCACACCTAGCTAGTTCCTATGGGTAATTCAAGTGACTAATGATCATTTGATATATGATATATAACATTAGAATATGATGGGTTTGGCTGGAATATTCAGTGGCATGTTGATTTTTTTTAAATGTGATTATCCTTTAGTGTTACCTCTAAAAAATTATTTTAATTTAAAGCGGCATCCGTTTAAAATTTTTACTATCATATATAATGTTCATAAAACAAGCATGCATTTGTATCAAATGTTTATCTCATGGAATATCGTTGCTTATAATCCGACTAGGATCTGCCTCACATCCAACCTAATCTTTTGGGTGAAATAAAAATTCATTATTTTTGTCCAAGGATCATGAAAAACTCATAGTTTCATTGCATCGAGTTACAACTAGTACATCATGGTGTGGTTTTGTGGATATGGATTGAGGTTGATTCCACCATTCCTTGAGGATGTTATTGGGTGGCACTTTTTGACGTAATTTTCATGTAGTGGTCTTTCGTGTTTGTATAAGATTATATTTTTCAATTCATTATTTTGTAAAGGATTATTGATTTAAAAACTCTGTATTTGATTTATGTATCATTGTTGGTTTTTATGTTTCAAAAAATGACTACATCATTTCAAAAAAACATATGTTTTGTGTCTGTGAACTTGTGACAGACCATGTGGATTTGGAAATCCCTTCGGTCCTTATCTCGGACTGGGTCAGGTGGCAGTTTTGAGGGAGACAAGATCTGGTGATTGATAAAATTGTATTAGAGGAGTGTTCTATTTTGTAGTTAATGTCCTTTTCAGGATAGATTTATGGTGACCCATAATAATGAATTTCTAGACTTCACATTCTTATTATTTATAGTGTTCCTTTCCAACACACCTTATGAAAGGATTCAGGTCACCAAGGGATGATGGGTTTTATCTGAGTTCTTTTTTTCTAATGGTTTGTCGATGATCAGGGAAATTGCAATAGAGTTGGGTTAATGGTCTATATGAGCTACAATGGCCTAAAAATCGTTATGGATACATGGATATTTCCATTTAAAACTATCTATGACATTGAATTGATTGGCGTATGTCTACTAAAAATATGTCCAAGCCACCCCAACACTATTTTCCCCTCATAGTGTGTTGTGTTACCTAGTGATTGAAACGTGGAAACATTGTTTTAAATAAAATGTATTGACTTTATGAAGTGTTAATTTAAGTGAATTTATTTAATATTATAGTATAAGTTTTTTTATTTATAAATAATAGAATTTGAATTTCATAATTGTTTGAAATGGTAAATGTTTTGTTTATACCAATTTAGAATTTATGATTTATGATAATCTGGGTTTTCAAAATATGTTTAAAATATAATTTTCTGAGATGTTGAAATGTGATTTCATTTGAATGATGTGTTTTTTATGGAATTTGTGGAGTTTGAAGATGGATTTTTATTTGGTTATTAATGTTCTTTTCAAGTTACATACAATATACTGGAACCTTTTTTTAAATGATGATAAATGAGTATTCAAATGAATTAGTGTTGATGAAATTGAATTTTCTATAAAATTGGAAGTGTCATGAAATGGGATTATATGTTTTGAAATTTATGTTTATAACATGATTATAAGTTAATAATTGAATGATTGATTATTTTCTAAAATTTTGACCAATAGGTAAATTGGGTTTTGATTTTGAGGATAGGGGTTTTGAGAAAATGGATGTGTTGGTTAAATATATTTGTTTTGAAATGATGAAAGATATTGTGTTTTAAACTTTTTTATTTCTATGAATGACCATATTCATGCAATAACATGGAATGTTGGATGGATAATGTAATGAATTGATGAGTTCCATTATTGATATGTGGAGGGTGCTCGGTGTGGCCTGGAATCATTCATATGTGAGGATCATCAGTTATCATTGGTGGATGCCATAACCTCCGGCCCATTTTCATACAATGATTTATTTTTTATTGAATATTTGATGTTTTGAATATAGTTTTTGGGAGGAATGCTTTATGTAGTTTTGGAATTTTTCTGTTGGATATTTTGTGTCAAAGAATCCCACAAGTTAAATTACGTTTTGATTTTGTGTTTCGTCGATTAGTTGTATTGATGTGTTGGTTTGTTGTCTGATTCGAGAAGATTTTAGGTAAGTCTCTATGGTTGATCCAATCTTTTTTTTCTAGTTTATGATGTTTTTTGATAAGTGGACTAGTTTTTTGGGTCCATGGGTTTTCATTTAGTCTAGTGTATTACCCCCTAAAGAGTTAATTCACGATTGAAGTGCGACCATAGGTGGCTTGTCGTTGAATAATTATCTAGTTTGTCAAAATAAGGATATTATTCTTGAGGTTTTGAGAATGAGTTTACATGTATTCTATTTTAGTAATGTGGAACCCTTTATAGTGTGGAATTTGGTTAGGGTTGTGGAAATAGATGTTATTTTTTATATCATTCATAAGCCATCAGAGATGATGTTTGACACAATTATGTCTTTATGTTGTATTTGGATCTGGTTAATTGGAATTCCAGTGAGTAAGGGGATAGTAGTCGATGTTTATCAAGGTAGAATGATGTCCTAGAGGGAATTTGGGTATTTCATCATCCTCTTAGAATACATTCAATATTGTTAAAATGATTTAGAATGATTAGAATGTCTCATGTATCTAGTTTCAATCGATGTTCGAACTCTGGGGTTTGATGGTCATGCCTGACTGTGTTTTGTAGTGTCATATTCTCACTCTAATGTGAAGGTGGATGTTTTGGGACATTTGAAATATATCATTTTGGTAAAAAATGGTTTTCATCCAGGAATTCCAGAGTTTCTCTATTCTGGTTATGTTCCGTGAATAGGTATGCAATTTTCACGATGTGTTGTGTTCGGTTTATGTTGTTGGATCATGTTGTAGCTGCTTACGACACCAGAAGATGAAGAAGTTCCACTTATGGGTTTTACTACCAACCAATGATGTAGTATATGCTTCAATCATATGAGTATTGTTCATACATCCTTGAGTGAAGCTATAATGTGGTCACGAAAACAAGATTTCTAATGAATCATTATTCAAACAATTTTTCTAGTGTTGGTTATTGAATCATTTTGATATTAAAGGAGATGGTTTTGCTCCATGTGGTCTAGTGTGGTGGAAATTAATGTGTGGGGTAATTTTTTCTCAAACACTATCCCTGAAACATTTTTGGTGCCATTATCAGTCTATTAATTCATGTATTAATATCCATGAAGACTCCCTATCATGGTTTTCTGGACACATTTGTGAATGGTAATGTTAATCGGGGTGATGTACCACATACTGTCACTATTGGCCTAGAGTTTCATTGATCACCCACCCCCTTGTGATGGGGATTTTTCCTTATGTGATTTTTTTTCATGTCGGACCATTCTAATGGTTTAGGAATAATTGTTCTAATGTGGGGAGAACCATCATGGGTCTTATTACGTTATTTCGGATTTAGCCTAATTATATTCTCTCCTTTATGGTGAGGAGTCTGTTCGGACCTACCTCTTTCGGTGATCTAGTTCCTTATCGGGAAATAAATTTTCCTTTTCTAGTTGGGAGTCAGTTTGTGACTCCAAATATCAATGACATAGTTTTTTCATTGGTTTTGGCTGGTAGTTAGGTAGTCTTGTTCCTAACCATCTAACCACCAATTTCTTCGTTGTGTAAGTATGGAATTTTAGCATGCCAAATGGTGTCTTGGATGTAATTCCTGGGAAATTATCTAATTTGTTTTGTTCATTTTAGGTGGATTGGTGGAGAGAAATCATGATCTGTTTGAGGTTTGTTTTTGGGATGTGTTTTAACTATGTTGGACCCTTTAAAAATAATGGTATAAATTATTGTTGGTGTGAGTATCTTTTCCTTTTTTTGATCAAATGGTGAGGTTTTGGCAATTCAGGGTGGGTGAACTTACCGGGGAAGTTCATCATGGTCTATCAGTTGGAGATTGTTTTTTTGAAGATGATTTTTTTAGGGCTTTCTCGGGGAAGAATGCCTTTTTTTGGGAGAATTGTCTGACCCTATTTATTTTCTTTCATTTTTTTATTCATCTTTTGGTAATTGGTTTTCTCATGATTGTATGTGGTCCATAATTAAATTTATTGTATTGGATGACCAAGATCTAAATTATTAATTAGGGATTCCTTGGGCCATTATTTACATTTAGTTTTTTCGGAGGAATTGTATGATTATAAGCTGCATTCAATTTGATTTTGTGACACCCCTAGTGGAACCTTTTGTGAGATATGTTTGTTCGGTTGGATTATAACCTTGAGTTAGATTAATTTCAGAGTGAAAATGGGGATTTATTTTGGGAATCAGTCCTAATATTCATGGTTCTCATTTCCCCCTACGATTCTCCATGGACCCCCTTAAATTAGAGAAATATGAAATTTTTTTCATTTCCAGACTAGGCCCCACTGTTTGTGGGAAAATATTATTAAATCATTCAAGAAAACCATGTGACCATGTCCTTGAATTTACAAACAATTTTCAACTCCCACTTTTCCTCCTATAAATAAGAATAATCCACCACATTCATACTCCATTAATCCATATCATCCATGCGAGGTCTCAAAGCATTATCAATCTCATATGGAAATATTTTTAAAAACTGGGATTTGATGGGGAAACTTCAAGATCTCTTAAAGTATGCATTTTCCTTATTTCATACATTTCCTTAGGCTTTCTTCACCAATCATCTTTGTTCCAAATTTATAGCTACTAGGCATTCATAAGTACGTTTTTTTTATTTTTCCCTATAATGTGTTTTTAGGTTCTATCTAACTATTTTGTAGTGTAGATGTGGTCTGGTTGAAGATTCACATAATGATTTGGTTTTTTTTTTGACATCTATATTAGGTGATTCCATGTGTAAGAAATATATAATGAGTTATATTTTCATAATTTTAATTTAAAACATATTCCCCATCCACTATATTTGGTGAAAATATTTTTTTGGTATCATTTATTAAGAATTAAATTTAAAAGATTAATTTTTTCAGTAAATGGTATTTTTTTCATATCTAACATGTGTGGTATCATTTGAGGTAGTTTTATAACATGTTCAATTGGTTTATTAAACATATTTTGTTCTATAAATTTTGGTTTTGTGGGTTTGGGTTTGATTTTGGGTTTGAAGAATGTTATTTGTATCTATTTTACATTTCAAACCATGTTATACATTGTGGAAGAGTTTTATGTATATTTAAAATTGTATATTAAGTTAAAAAAAGTTTGAAATGGATAATTATGTGGATTCTTGGTGGTTGGGTGATCTTAAAAAGTTTTTTTGAAAGGGAATGTGGTGAATTTTTTTGTTAAAAAAAATTATAACTTTTTTTGAAATTTTGAACAGATTTATCGAATTGTAAGAATGTAGTGAAACATGTTTATGGGGAGTTTTGTATTAGTATTATGATAAAATGAATTTTAATGTGAAATGAGTGTTATGTGACTTTATTATGTGACGTTTAGTGTGTTTTTTTAAATTGATATATTCATATAAAAATTATGTTTTATGAGATATGGAACTCGATTGTTCATATATAGGGAATCCCATTTGTCTATGTGGAATGATGTGTACTAGTTTTCTAGTGATTAGGAGTGGTTTTGTCTCGGATTCATATATCACTTTTTATGATGAAAACATTACCTAAACTATTATGCTGATTTTCGGTTACAATAGCTTATGTATATTTTCCCTTCTGGTGGCATGTTCATTAGAGATAATATTTTTTATGGATTCATTTCATGGAGAAATGAGGTACCTATGGCCCACAACTAGCTAGTGTCTAGAGGTATTTCTCAAGACTAGTGATCATTGGATATTTGATACATAACGTCACCTTACGGTTGGTTTTTCAAGAAAAATAATTAGCGTGTTCATATTATTTAAAAGTGTTCCTCCTTAAGTGTTACATGTTGAAAACAATTTCCTTTGATTGATGCATCCCATTGAAATTGATACTAGTATTTATTATGTTTATATAAAACATAAAAACATTTTTAATAAAAATTTTATGAAATGGAATCTCTTTGAGTGGAATCTTATGAGGCATAGGCTCAAACCCAACTTACACCTTTAGATGTAAGTAGACGTGATAATTTTATTTTTGAATTTTCTGGTGTGACAATTAATTATGGTGGTTCCGGTTACTAGCGGTTGTTAATATTGTGGTATCATTGGGATGGCTTTACGGTGAATCCACCCATTCATTGAGATGGTTATTGGGATATTCATTTTGGAATTGAATTCATTTAGTGGTAATTGGGGTTTATATAATATGGTGTTCTTCAATTATTTATTTGGTAAATGACTATTGATATGAAAAATTGAGATTCATTTTATTCATCGTGGTTGGTTATTTTTTGTTTCTAAAAATAGGAAAATAATTCCGAAAAACATATTTATGATACCCATGCACTTTTTCAAGACCTTAGGGTTCAGTAATTCCCCTTGGACATTTAAACAAACTAGGTCGGGTGCTAGTTTGGATGGAGGTTAGATCAGGTTCCTTCTAGGGGTTTTGTGGGGCCCCATTAATATGTGATGATAATGATATTATATCATTATTTCAACATAATATAATGATAGAAAAATATTTTTTTATATTTATTTATAGAAAATGAAAAATAATGTTTTGGTGAGATTTTTATTTCATTGAACACATAAACAAACTAAATTAGAATCTATTTATTTAATTTTATTTAAAATATAATATTTTATCTTACAATTTTTCCAATTTTACGTATTTTACCATGGTAACTAGATTTCATCAAAATAACTCATTTTAAAATCGTAAAATTAAATATTCCTTCTTACATAATTTTTCCATAAATAATATACAAATTAAATTAAAATTATCAAGTACAATTTTTTTATAAAAAAGATTAATATTCTCATAATAATATAAAATGGGATAAAATATGATATTAAAAAATGTTCATTCAATAAAATATATAAGAATAATATATCAATATTTTTTTATAAGTATATAATGTGGTTTATCCTAAAATGGAATAAAAATATGAATGATTAAATGTAATAAAAATATTTTTTACCAGAAATAAATTTCATTTTAATTAAAATAAAAATATATTCACTTATTAGAAAAGTTATATTGGAAAAATATTTTTAATACATTTGTTTTCAAAATATATAATACTTTGTTGAGTAATGTATTATTACTATTTTAATAAATAATTTATAATGAAAATGAATTTTTCTATATTTCTATTATAGTTTATTTTTTGATATTATCATAATTTCTTTTATTTTAATAAAAATATACCACATATTATTGACATAGAAAATAAATTTAGAAAAATCCAAAAAATTAATACAATAATGATAATATTCTAAATAGTAATTAAGATTAATTATATTTTTCAAATCAATATCCTAATTTTTTTAAATATTTTTATTTATTGGAAATAATATATTTAAATAAAAATTTATTTACTAAAAAATATTCATTTGAAACATATAGATTTTTTAATCATATTTTTAGAATATTTATATTTTTTACACTTTTTTATGTACTAAATGTAGCTATGTTCTTAAATTTAGTTATTAAGATTCATATAATATTTCACGAGTCATTTAATTTTGATGTTTTTTATAAAACATGATTATTAGGCTGTATTATATAAATAAATAGTATATATAAAAATCAATGGTTGATACATTCCCCATATTATAAGTAAAATCCTTATAATTTTACTAGCCAATTCCTATTTATTTTTTTTATTTTATCAATATTCTGAAAAAACAGAATATATAATTTCAGATGATGTATATAAAAAAATATTTTATATTTCAAAATTAAACACATGATTCCCCTATTTTCAGCCATATATTAATAATGTTAACCATTTATACGAAATTGAATTTTAATAGGGTTATGTTTAATAATATTTTCTAGAGGAATACATAATTAAAATAAATATCAACATATAATCTAACTCCAATTTCCCAATTAAAAGAAAAATGGTGAATTAGGTCTCATCCATGCCTTTACACAAAGCATTATATGATTTTAAATTTTTTTAAATTATTATTTTGACGAATAATAGGAAATGTTTATATTTTAATATGTAAAACCATTGATAAAAAATTACAATTCAAAATTATTATTATAATGTTCTAAAAATTGATTAAGGTCTCATTGTCCATAAAACCATATAACCGTTTCTATGTTGATGGGTATGAATCATTGTTTGATTTATAAATATGGAAAAAAATATCTTGTAATTGATATAATAATATAGAAATATTAATAAATCATATCACTATAATCCCCAATCTTATAATTTATAGAAAATATGCTTTTAGAAGATGCATTTTGAAAAATCAATAATATCATTGGTGTAATTCCAAAATGGTGTAATATTAGAAATCTATTTCACTAAAATATAACTAAAATATAGTAATATGTTTTACAAATAACTTAGAACTTATGAGGATTTTGATATGTTGTAATGCTACATAAATGTGAGCTGGCATCGATAAAATGTAGCATAATCAATGTTGTTAGATTTATATTCAATATATGATATTAAATAAAATTGGATTAATAATATGTTTTTGTGAGACATTTTTCCATTTATAATTTAATTTTATATTAAATAGTTTGAAAAAATATAATTTTTATAGTAAATAAAATTCCTTCCACTAATTTGGATGTAATTACCTACCTCATATATCATGTTTTTAAAATTGAAATATTAATTAATATCTGTTCCATTATAATAAAAATTATATCCATAAAAAATACTATAAAATGGGAATATTCCATCATAGGAAATAGTTAGGATTATAAAATTTAGTACATGAATTATTTTTCCTATTTAACTCGTTATTCCATATATATTTCAACATGATGGGATATATAATATAACAAAACATAATTCATTATAAAAATAAATCTTACATATTTAATTGTAAATATAATATTATTCAGTAATTTATATAGCTATGAATTTTTTTCATTGTTAATATTCATGTTCCAAATTAACATGCACAGTAGAGAAGATTGATTTGATACCAAACTATCCATTTTCAAAGTGATTAAACCTAGATAAATCTCTTCCACAACAATATTAACAATCTATTACATATAAAGGGATTTAATTTTGGAGAACTATATTTTTTATACATTAACAATATATGTTGATTCTATAATATTCATTGAAATATTTTTTGAAATATAAAAACACTTTCAATATCCTAATCCCTAAAAATATCTAATCTATTTAAAAAAAATATCTAAATCTCTCACTGATAAAGATTAATTTACGACCAAACAGACACTCTCTATTATACATCCTGAAACATAATCTTTGTATACTAATATTTTTAAAATAAACAATACATAATCAAACAGTAAAAATATTTGAAATATTTTTCATTAATTTGGCATTTTATTTCTGAAATAAACATAGATTCCCATGAATATAAGGAGCGTTGTTCATGAGGATCAACATAATAAGTAACTTATATTATGATACTATTCAAAATATCTACAATATCAACCAACTCTAGAAACCGTATATATTTATCTCATGGTACTCACATGTTTGTCAACTATGGAATGGAAATATATGGAATGGGTGACATAAAATTTAGTTCAATGTTAAAACACAAAAATATATAATGATATGTTATAGAATATATATTTGATAAAACATGAAAATTGGGGTAATATATTATTAAAAAACATCTATCAATTTTACTATTGAATTATAAATGAATGAATGAATTTCATGTAATATAAATTAAATAAATTTGTATCATTGAATTAGATCATTAGATAATAATTATTATCAACTATGTATCACCATAGGTATTAATAATATATATAGCATATCACTAAATAGAAGTAATTACAACAAATTATTGAATAAAAAACCATGGTAAATAATACCACTGGTAAATAAATTCCATGATTCATTTTATGAATTAATAAAATTTGAATGTTCATTTTCTGAATAAACAATATGTCCATTTTATCACAATATTAAGAAAAATTATATTATTTACCCATTTTAATAAATGTTTTAAAAAAAATCACTAATAGAGTAGTGGAATATACTGTACCTAACGTATCATCATCTATAATTATGTTCTCAATTCATAATTTTTTCCACACATATTATATATCCAGTGGAATGAAAATAGTCATCATATCATATTTTAATTATAACCCAGTTAAAATTATTTTATAATTATAAAAATATTAATAACATGATTTAAACATTTATAAAAAAGTTCAGTTCAGCTATATTTTTGTAACATTAGAAGAATATTATCATTAATAAGGAATATAATTCATGTTATATTAAAAATGAATATATAAATTTTATAAATTTAAACCAATAATCTCATAATCAACCATTCCATGGAATCTTGGTGACCACTATGCTATCAATGAAATATAAAACTATGGTTCACATGGATGAGGAATTTAAATAAACGTTGTGCATATTCATGGAGAATTGTTACAAAATACAACAATAGAAAATTCACAGTTCATTGAAATTAAAAACATTTCATAATCAATCACGAGGAACAATTGGGATGGGATAATTTTATAAATATCATTGATTATTCATTAAACATATCAATAAATTATTTCAAATATAAAAATTAAATTTGGGTTATAGGTAAATTTAAAATTCAAATAATAAATATTCATATACGTTATGAATGAATTTCATTAAAAATAATTTTTAAGAAATAAGAGAATAATAATTTTTTAAACATAGAAATTCAGAAAAGATATGTCTTATGAGATAAGAAATAGTTTCAAATATTTATTTGAATTTAAAAGTTTAAAAGTTTATTATTATTTATCTTAAACAAAAAAAATTGTTTTAAAAAAATTTCAATAAATTATTTAAACAATTCCATGAATAATATATGATCATAATAATTTAATAAATAATTTAAAATAATATTAAAAAAATCAATGAATATGGAGAATGGGCAATTTGGTTGTTCCTCTAAAAAATATGTTTTATGGATATATATTATAGTGGTAAATAATTATTCAGGGAGGAAAATGAAATATTTATTAAAACATTATAACAAAAAAATGTAATCATTTGAATTTTTTATGATATGATGTATTTGAAATAATTAGTACTCCAATTACCCAGATGTATAGTCACTAAAAGTGACCTAAATTTGTAATTGAGAAGGATAATACATATCTTTTGTAGTTACTAACATATTATTAAAAAATTAAGATATTTAAATGAAATTAAGATTATAATAAAATAAAATGATAATTTTAAGATCTTGAATGTCGTATAGGTGCATCCTTATTTTAAATTTTGATTAATTATCATAATATTGGTTAATTGAATGTTTACTAGATATATTAGAAGGTTAAGAGGTTTGGTAAATGATCAAAAATGGAATTTGGACATCAAATTCTTGTTTCATGGTTGGAATACAGTTTTAGATAATTTTTTATCCATACCATGCAAGACAAGAGGAGGGGTGTGTGGTTAGGTAGACCATGCACGTGGAGAGCCAAACTGTGCAGGCCTAGATAGGGGAATCCCACATGGAAGGCATAGGTTTTTTCATACCATGTGGCCTCCACATGTAACTATTCAATATTCACACTCTAGTATAGAGGCATGTACAATGTTTAGTTAAGATTTGTAAACTCATGAAGTGAAATAGTTCCCCACAATAATAAGTGAGGTTTTACCAAATTTCACCATCTATATTTATGTTCGTCATCAGTTTTTTATACAATTTCATCCTCATAATACCCTAGTGACGAACCAAATATCCAAGATTATTATATAGGTTGATATCCCTCTATTATAGGCCATTCAGAGTTCTATTTGTTGTAGATAAATGCTTTTGTTAATTAAAACACTCATCTTTCATCTCTTCTTTGGAATAGGTCTTCTAGTTTCGTTGTTATTCTTCCCAATCCATAAAACCCTCTTTTTCTAGACAATCCATTTTTGGGATTTCAATGGTTTATTTTTTATGGATCTAATTCTAGTACAAAGGGTGTTTTCAACATTGGATTCGATGTAGGTGGTCTACAATTCATATGACATAGCATTGACATTTATTCATGCATTTGTGGTTATGTTAATTTATCAACTATGTTTGTATTATAATGTTTAAAAGGTATTTGGAAAATTTGTTTACTAAATGATTAATTGAACACCTCTTTATCCACTTGGGATGCATCGAGGATGACTTGACAAATTTAGGACCACTTATTTGGTATTCCATCATTTTGGAATTAGGTAAATTGTTAAATTAATACTATAATTGACATTTGATAAAGTAGTGACGATGATGAATATGTTGATATGTTAGATTATTTTAAAAGGGAATATTTTTATTGATTCCAAATATTTATAATGATAGAATAGATTCTATATATTAGATAACATGGTATTGAAATAATAAATACATTGTGTGAAATGGCTTATAAATTTTACTTGAAATTCGTATGTGGGAGCACACATGTCAAAATGGGTGAATATGATAAATGAGGAAAATTAAATTAAACTAAATTGGGTAAATTAATTAAATTATGTTATTTTTTGATTATGTTGAATGTCAAAATGTTTGATAATTCTTTAATATATTGAATAGGATAGGTTATGAGATATGGAATTGGGTTAAGTGGATTATGCAATGGAAAATGTAAAAATACTAACAGTTTGAGTAATTATGTCAGACCATATTTTGAATCGTTATGAAAAATGAATTATAGGGATATCTAATTTTTTATTATTCTTGATTTTTTTATTTTTAGATGAAAAAATAAGCATGCTAATTTTGAATGGCCATTATAGGGAGTCGGAATTGAGGATCCACACCCACATATTTGGTTACACTGAGGCTCTAAAATCCAACAAACAATAAAGGGGTTATGTAAGTGGAATCAATTTCTATATCAATAAAAATGTAATTTTTTGATACTACCTTTATTGGGGCTCTGTTGTATGTGTAATGTAATTGGGTTATTAAATTAATATTTACCCTAGTGAGATATGGTACATGATTGATTCACTTATGAATACTAATAAACTTTCTTGTGTTGTCGTGACAATGAAGTAAATACATAACCCATAGTTTAAGTTATTTATATAGATTAATTTATTAAAAATGGTTTTTATTATTTAAATGTGTCAAGTGTTTAAAATTAATTAATGTAAGAATAATAAAATGATATAATGAAAATTTTGATGTTATTATTGTTAATTAATGACACCATAATAATGTTTTTATTATTTTTCTCCTAATTGGATAATTCATGCACTATTTTACAATTCTAAATATTTTTTAGACATCATTGGTGGTGAAAAACTATGTAGCACTCACATCCACCATGGGGAACTATTGGGTACACAAGCATTTTTTGTGCTTGCCGGCATGTACAAGTGAATGGTCTATATTCTAAGGACGTGAGTTTGGATTGAGGATTTCTTGGATGAGTATTTAGAAATGGAATCAAGAACCTTTCGGGGATTTAGTTTTTTCTATTAATTTTTTATTTCATTTGAATTTGAACTATTTTCATTAAATTTCATATTAATAGTTTTTTTTGTGGAATGTAACCTATTTTTGAACGGTTACTAATGAATTGTCTTGATTGTATTTTTCTTTTTTCCATTTTTCAATGTTAACTACTGAATCTATTATAAAAATTATGTAACGGTCAACCCATATGTTATATGATTCCCTCCTCACTAGTATGTATCCTCTAGGATACGGGGAGGTTTGACTGTGGTCATGTGGGGTCCTGTCTTGGGGAACCTGTTATGTTGCATCTAATTCTAGTATACTACAATGTTGTATCAGAGCAATAATTTTCTATTATCCTATTATATATAATAGGTGTATACAATATGAGGACATGTTGGGTATTTTAGATGATATCATTAATGGTTGTAGCTGACCCTTGTATGAGGGATAACCCATGTTCCAAGGCTGGGATTTTTGTTCTTGGTATGTGTTGTTATAATTGAATGATATTTCACAATTGGGTGATGAAATGGTTGTGTAATGTTATTGATTAAATATATTTTTCTCATGATCATAGTTTCATGAGATTGTGCATTCATTTATCAATCTAGGCACCAAGGGATATAAGTGAATACATCATGGAAAACACACATGAGATGGGTGTGTGGGATATGGGTGGTAGGATTAATTTCACATAGTAAAATTTTTATTGAATGAAATGTATAATAAAAATATTGTAAATGGATAAATAGAAATGTTTTTAAGGAAGTGTAAAATAATTATTTTACAAGAAGGGAAATTAATGAGTTAAAATATTTATATTAATGAGTTCTGAATAAGATAAAATGATATTTTTAACAAACATTATATACATACTAGTTCCTATATAGGAATGTTTTGAGCTTTGTTCTAAGTAATGACTTAGATAGTGTGTATAATTATAAATTTTTACTATGTTGTTTGTTTTATCTTTTTTTTACTATGAACCATTGTATGCATTATAGTGTGTAGTGTTATATTTTTGAAAATGTTTATTGGGATTGTGTATGGATTGTGTAGTGTTTTGGGCTATTATAGATCCTTATTTTTTGTACAGTGTAGATATATTTTTGTTCTATGTCTTAGGATTCATATTTTATGTATATTCCACCATGTATGTATGTGAAAATTGGATTAAAACCATATGACACTAATAATTATCCTCTAAAAATGGGGATGTGATTCATATGACTCAAGTAACATTGTAGAGGATTAGTTACAAGATTATTAAATAAATTCTTGTAGATGATTGAAATAGATTTTAGTTGGGTTATTCCATATCTATTTTATTTTTCTTTATATCTGTTACAAACCCTTCAAATGTTCACTGGTGAGGGTGGAATAGTGGATAGATCATTTCATATAGATTCTATTTATGTTATTTTGGATTATTTGGGGACTACTATTGAGTGTTGGGCATTCCACAAAATGGGACATGTGTAGAGGTTCTCTAGAAACCTAGAATTGTTGGGCATAGATTGAAAATTGAGGATGATTCAATGTGTGGACGGGTGTTTTTTACGTCATTTTTAGAAGGATTTTGGAGCTATACTGACCATACCGAGGGATGGGGTAGTGGTTCATAGGGTTGAGAGAATTAAAAAAAAGATAATTATTGCACATGGCATTCAGAATAGATCCCTATGTAGATGTCTATATCATATCAATGTGGTTCACTCTACACCTAGTAGTGTCTAACATGGGCCATTCATAATATGAGGTCAGATCTGCATAGCATTCACACGTCTAAGTTCTTTGATGGATTCAAGTCCATATCATTATTTTCTTTATCCTATATTTTTATGTATTTTTTTCATAGTGGGGGAATAATCGTTTTGAGTTGTGATAATTGATACATATATGGTTTTAATGGAAGAAAATTTTATGAATTTTAAGGACTTGGATCTAGAATTGGTGTCTTCTAATTCCAATGTGACATTTTTTCTGGTCATATTTTGTTTTGATCTTATATTTGGGTATGGATTAAATAGATTTATACAAATAAAGTATTTACTATTACATACACATGTTAATTTTTTAACACTCTTGAGGGAGACAGATATGTTCATCGTGGTGAATTTGTTTTTAGATAAAGACATACATGACCATTTTGTATTTGGATTGGTGATCTCACATCACAAGTGGATTATATAATGCATAATGTTGGGGGAGTAGTGAATCTTCTATTTCCTCCAAAATTGAATATGTTTCATGATTTTTTCTCTAATGACATATCAGCAATTATTCCAAGGATAAATGATGAGTTTTTAATATAGTTTCACCGAAGAGAATAACTTGTTTATATTTCACTACATAAGATAGCGACAGACAAACACCAATATGTTTTGAGTTAATTAGAGTAGTCTGAGAGAAATGGGTTTATTCGTCCTATTATATTACCACGGGGTTCTCCAATTTAGTTTTACAATAATTTCGATGGATCATTATCAATATTATTTAATTATTGGATTCTAAATAAATTGAATTTTATGATTCCATAACATGTTCTAATAAGAGATGATAATTCTTAATCGTGAAATGTTCTTCTGGGGTTTCTAAAATTACACTTTGTTTGTGGTGTCAGTAGATGTGGGTGAGACCTTCTTATATAACATGTAATTATTTTAAGAGATGGTATGTATTTTATATGTTTTTTAATGTTTTTTATGTTATTCAAATCAATGATAGTGTTTATGGGCCTAGTGAACAGAATCATTCACCCATATATGAAGTAGTTTGTAGTTGTTTTTGTTCACGACAACATGGTGCAATCTAAGGAAAATAACGATAATGAAAAACATCATTAAAAAATCTTTAAAATGTAAGATATTATAGGGTATGTTTCATTCTATATAAATTTAATTTTTAGATATAAATATGTTGCATTTCATGGGGCACTTTTTCTCCATAGAAAGCCTATTAGTGGACCATATAAACTGTAGATGATTTTTTAAATGATATTTCCTAAGAATTTTTTTTGTATAATATTTACTAGGATTAGATGGATAAAAATAATAGATAAATAATTAATTTTCATAGATTGATTCACCAATTTAATTTTTTACCGTGAAGGGAGACAATATTTAAGGGTTTGGTGAATTTAATAATAAAACTATGAAATTAGATAGGTGGATGTATAATGCACTGAATCATATCATAACCTAGAAAGGCATGAATTATAACATGTATTGGGATGAAAGTTGTTTTATTATTTTGTTGGTGGTGATGAAAAATGAATGAGTAGTAGAATATAGTCCCAAAACCTGAGGACAAATGAAAGAAACTACCGTACATTATACCTAAAAATTAGATGTGTTGGTTAGTACTTATTTAATTAGAATAAATTAATGTTAGTGTAACTATTTATGGTTTATACTAAGCATAAAATCTGGATGTATATCTTATCTCAACAGTCATTTGAATATTCTTCCTATAATATAGGTGTAACTCAAAGAATCCATGTATTTTTAGTTGGTTTACACAGTGGTAAAAAGAAATAGTGTTGTATATATTGGAGTCAATAGACCCAAAAATGGGCCACATAAGAATCTATTTATGAGTAGATAATGATGTATTTGTTCATTGAGATACATCGGAAGGTGCAGGATAGGCAAGGGAATATGACACTTACATCATGGGATGTTTGTTCTACTCATCTATGTCATATCCTAGACAGGTAAAATGATGATTTAGAATTCGTGTCCTTATGGGAATGTCTTAAAATTGAGGATTCAACTTTTAGTTAGGCCATTATAGATTATGTGATTGTTAATCATTCGAATGATGTAATTTTATCAAAAAAAATTATTGTTGATTTTATTCTTGAGTATCATTCATCATTGTGAGTAGTGCATCCTAGTTTTTTTAAAAAATGTATCGTGATATTTATTAGTAGTATTCGACAAAAGTGATGAAGAAAGTGGTAGTAGGTTTTGTGGAATGATTATATACCTCTCAGTAGGCGAAGGTCGAGCACCAGTCACTATGTAGATTAATATATCAATTATGTATCCCAAAATGAATATGGATTGAAAATAAATAGTATAACCGGGTGGGATTTCTGAGGACTGCTCATAAGACTGGTACAATTTTAGAATTGGTGGATTGGTTGACAAAGTGGGATTATTTCATTCGAATTTGAGAGACTGTAAAAATCAGCTACATTCATGAGTTGTATGATCAGTAGACATTTCGAATTCACAGTGTACCGAAATATATAGTTTAATATTGTGAACCACATTTCACATCACACTACACGTTGGGATTACGAAAGGTAAGAGGTTCCTAGGAGTATTTATTATGTATTTTCACTCATTGATGAATAAATAATGGACACAAACAATTTTTTTACTATGGTATATGTTGTAATCATCATTCATAGACATTTACGGTTCATGATAAAAAAAATTAACTATTATTTCATTCATAAAATAATATTTTCCTAATAATGGTTCGGATGGAACTAATTGTGGTACCCTATTGTAAACCATTTGGATATCTTCATTATTGGTTAGATGTTTCATTGTTATAGTTGTTAATAAACCTCATGTAGGAGAGGTTGGAATGGATTATGTCTATTTAGAAACATATAGAAGTGGAATATGGTAGTATATTGTCATATTATGCTAGAAATTATATACATAATTTGTTTTATGTGGGTGATCGTGTGTTTCATTGGTTTTATCCATTGATTTTTCACTTACATAAATTGATGTTCGGTAAATTTTCAACTTGGTATTTGGGGTAGTTTTATATCCTTGATCAAATCAGACAAGAGAAATAACTATATGGATATCCACAATAGTATATTGCACTGTCAAATTTTTATTGATTAACAACTATGGAAGTATTAAAATTGATCATCTCATGATATTTATATTGAGGAAGTTGGGATTGATGATGATGTGTACATGGGGGGTCATATGGTTTGTATTCAGGATCATTGTGAGATGGTATTTCAGGGAATAATTGTCCCATGGATATGACTTATATGGAATTATGGTATTGTTATGGAGGATACATGGGGGGAGTATGATATGAAGGATCAACGGCCTAATTAGTTTACCTTTAAATCTCATTGAAAAATTGATTGTGTCTCAGGGATGATCAGTTATAATGTGTTGGGGTTTTAATTTTTCAGACATTATGGAGGTGTTAAATTGAATAAATTTTGGCTAAAATAACTTATTTTTTAAATAAATTTAATGTTTACCAGATGAATGGGGAGGTTCTATTGTGTTTTGGTTGATTAGGACATGAAAGAGAATAGAATTTGGAAATTTAGTTCATACAGTATAGTTAGCACACAGTTTGAGTTAAATGTGCACCCAGACCATGCTAGCTATGAGGAATGGTGAATTGTTTGGTAAACCATTCAAGGTGGGGGGATCCTAACCGTGTATTCATACACATTGTAATTTCACACATTTGAATCATGTTCTTCCAAACCTGGGATGAATCCTTCGATTTCCTTATGACATATCCACCCATGGAAATAGGTAGGGGCATCATTTTCACATACTTTTGAAAACCGCATGACCAAACTGAGTAACCAATTAAGATGTTAGAGTTTACATAATTATCCACTCATTATGTTTTATTCATTACCCCATTTCAACCTCCTCATATCTATTGAAAAAAGTCCCCCTAATCATCAATCTGGATGATCTATGTTGACTATAGGCAATTTGAGTAGTTGTTGGTTTGGCATCGACACTCCATGTTTTTCTAATGCTCCTCGTGAATATATTTTCTAGATTAGGGATTCTGGTTTCATTATTTTTATTCCAAAATAATGAAAATCAATTATTGTTCAGTTGATCATATTTTAGGGAATCACAATGTTATTGAATCCATATATAAGGATAATATTAATGATCTATTCATCTACAAATTCGAGGTAGGTTGTCTTAAAGTTATATACCATAGACATGAAGATGATTTGTGCATGTGAAGAGGTGTTAATGGTTCCATCATAATCTAGACGTCATGTTGTTAAATGGATTTTGTTAAATCATTTGATAAATGATAAATTCAACCCCTTATAAAATATGTATGACAAATGTATGATGACTAAACAAATGTACGACCAACCACTGGGTGAAAAAATATTTATGAACATGTAAAATTGTAATATTAAACAAATAATTCACTATTTATAAATGATATCCCATGAATAACATATTGATATAATATTTTCATTGAAATGATAATATTTATTGTTTTTTCTAGAACTTAATAATGTAATAATATATTGTTTGAAAATTATGTAATTGGTAGGATGAAAATAATTGATAGTGAAGAATGACTTTATAATTATACTTGAAATGCCTTATTGGGTTAATGAATTTGAAAAAAATTATTCATTTCTCATATAGGAAAAATACATTCCAATTTGAATGGGTTAATTAGAAAATGTATGTGAATTTATGAATATGTTAAATGGCATAATATATGGAATTTTTTTAATATGTTTCATAGTATAGGGCATGATAAAGCGAAATAAGTTAAGTGGGTTATGCCATGAAAATAGTAAAGTATACTAATTGGTTAAGTATTGATGGGGTATCACATGATGAATAGTAATGAAAATTGAACGAGAGGTATATTTTATTGGTATAATATGTGATTTTGTATATATGGTAATTAGAAAAATAAGCATGTCCACATGGATTTTTAGGCGTGGTATGTTGTACATGAGGATCTTCACCTAGGGGTTTTGTTAAAATGATGTTCTAAACCACACCACATAATGCATGGTTTGTAGAGGGTGAATGATGATATATGTTGCAAACAACTGAATTTTATGATACTAACTATATCTAGGATCCATTATATGTTAAATGTAATGGTTTTTTGAAATTTTTTCACTATTGAGATTGAGTACTTGATATTTTTTCTTTGAATATTAATTGAACGACTTGAGCCATTTTAAAAATGATGCAAATTCCTAACCCTTGGTATATGTTATATAAATTTCTATATGAATTACAAGAATTAATATATTTAAATGATTTAAGTGGTCAAAATGGATAATTGAAAGAGACATGAAATTAAATGTTGAGATGATCAATGTGATTATTTTCAATTTATGGAACCCTAGTGAATCATTGATTATCTTGTCAATGATTTAGTTTTTTCTTTCCATTTTTTCATAGAATGGATATATTGTAGGAACTTTTGTATTGGACTACTAATTGTTACTAATACCCAACATAGGCCCCCATTGGGAAACCATGTAGATTTCATGGTTGTAGGTCAATACAAGGGAGAGGTCCTTATACTAGGTGGTCGTGTTTGGCATGTGATGCACATATTTGATGATCCAGACATGGAGTCATGATATGGTTTGGGGATTTATATGTTTCAATTTCATTTGATCTTATTCCGCATTTGAACAATTAGCATGACATTCCATATTTATTATTTGGTTGTCGTTTATACATTTTTTGGGAACAATTAATAAATCATGTTTGAGGTTTAATATATCATGATTAATTTATTTCACATGTTAATAGTTCTTTCTCCTCTAATAATGAGATTATATATTCATCAATTCATGAATTAGACCCACATAACTAGGGAACAATAAATTATATATTTGGAGGTGAACATGAGGTCAATGGTGACCCATCTCAAGGAACCAATTTTTTGGCAACTGTGTTCGGGACTTCATAGATATACGATTAATAAATTTGGTGATGTGTAGATAAATTCAAAGTATAATCAAAATAATGCTGCACAATATCAAATAGGTATCAATGAATTGAAAATAAAGAAAAATATACATTAATATCCTTGATATCATTTAAATTTCATACCATATAAATAATGAACATATTACGGATCACAAAACATCATCAATTAAATTGAAATGTTAAAATAAATTTGTTATAAATTCATTGAAACATCATATAGATATAATTGTTCATAATATTATTATGTCTAATTATATTAAATATGAGAAAATAAACCCCATTCCTTAACTCATGACTTCCGTAATAGAGATTAAGCCTCATGTATAAAAAAAATTACCATTCTAATCACCTAGTTCAGAAGCATATTCATATTTGTAACATTATATTTCTTTTTTTGTAATTATAATTTATATCTATTATATTTAGTTATTATATAATGTTAATATTTTTTGGGTATAATTAATATCAATTTAAATAATTATCGAAATTGTGTTGTTGTTCTTCATTATTATAAAAAATTCTATCATTCTCGTAAAATAAAATTTATAGTATTTTATTATTTATTAATGTAAACAATGTTTTAGTATATTTATTTATATATTTGGTTATGATAATTAAAATGTAGGTAACAACAAGTATAACTTATTTTTAGATAAAAAAAATCATAATTAATGTTTATATCAATAAAATAGTGTTATGAAAAACAAAATATATATTCAAATATACATATAAATATATATGCATGTTTTATAGTAGTTAATATATATTATAATAAATGTTTACACTTATTATTAATTTATAATATATTATTCGCTAAGATATATTAAATAAACTATAATTCATTTTCATGAATATTATTTAGATAATATTCTAAAAACATATATTTTATGTAATTATCAAAATAAAAAAATTTAATATCAATTAATTAATTAATTTTTACTTCATAAATATAACCATTTGTCAGTGTTATGTTTTTCGTTGTTTTCTAAAATATTTTATTTTATATTTGGAATAGTGATGTATATTATTATTATGAATGTTTTTATAATTTATATATATTTTCATATGATAATAATTACTTGAAAATTTAAAAAATTAATATAAATTTATAATCATATAAAATAATTAAACCTATTCCCAAAATAATATTTTTTATGAAATGATATTACAAGTTATATTTGTTAACATTAAAGTTAATTTTCCTATATCCTATAATTTTTATTTTTCAATTAGATCTTATATTTTATATTGATAGGTTAAATGTATTATATTATATTAACTATAATATTTACCACCTAAATTATTTTCTGTAGGTGAATGAGGAGTTATTATGTTATGGATTTGTTAAATTAAATATTTTTTTAACAATTATAAAAATGATAAAACATGTAAAATACATTTATAATATTTGATTTAAATTTATGTAACGATATATATCTTTCCCCAAACCATTATATTACAATTTTAAATCATTTTCCTTGAGTATATAAATATGAATTTTTAATGATTAGATATTTTTTTAAAAATCCACTCTACATCTGTAAAAAGTGGCTAAACTCTTACTAATATAACCACACATTAAAAAAATAATCCCATAACAAAACCCTATATCTATATATCCTATAAATAATCTTTAATAAACTAATTACATGGACTATTAAACCTAGATAATGTTACTTATGATGTTAACTAAAACGAAACTTTTAAGGGAGATGTGGTATTATTAAACAAATATCTCTTATTATTTAGTTAATTTAATCTCTAAATGTCCCAATATCCATGATTTTATATAATAAAATATTTTTTTACTATGACTAGGATTTATTATATAAATTAATATCAAAACTATTATATCCTCACAAAAAACTAAGAAAAACTATGAAACTATTAGGTAAATGTACAGACACCTACCTCAATGAATGGAATGATAAATTATTTTTAACCCCATATATTATACATTAAGAAAGAATATTAATTTAAATTATTTGATATTTATAAAATGAAAATAATTTTAATGTGTTATTTATATAATTTCATTCACAATCGAATTCAAAATATGATGATATTTTGTTTAGGAAATACATACAAATAACTGATACTATAGATTGATATATTATTCTAAAATGAATTCAATTAAAAAGGTAGTTATTATGTGAAAGTTGTATCATTGATACTATTAAAATTATTACTGTAGAGTATTTTTAATTATATATGTTTTTTTCACATCAAATAATAATTATAAATCAAACCACATTAAAATTTTATCTCCAGGAACCTTTGTTAATTTTGTCCAACATTTGATATCTTATTGAAACAATCTAACTATTATAATAAATTTAAAATAAAGGATATAATATTAAAGACTTATCGAGGCCGTGATTTAAATTTCAATATCATTTACAATGTCAAAATTCTGAAATTTTTATTATCTAGTTAATAGAATAAATCTAATTGAATGACTTAAAAAGAAATAATTGAAAAAAAATATAATGATTACATCTTAGAAAAGCATTCATTGATTAATAAATATAATTTTAATTATCTGGTTGTACATATTATAATTAAATTTTTTCAACTTGATATGTTTTTTTAATTTATACCCTATGTAAGGGATTTATTATACTAGCTACATAAATTTTGAATTATATGATCTCATTATATTTCACTATTTTTTACAAAAGTTTTCAATGGAATATATTAATTTTTATATATGACCCTTAATTTTATTCCAAAACAAATATATATTTTATTTATACGGTTTTATGTTTTCCACTCAAAATCATTACAATAAATATAACATGATTTTATATAAAACTACTAATACTTGTAAAATTTAATTAGTCATCGTGATAAAACACTTTTAAAAATTAATTGAAAAATATAAACACATTAATTTAATGTTTTTTTTTAAATTCACATTAAATATAATATATAATTTTCATTCGTACATAAAAAGACCCTTATTTATAGTAATATTCTCCACTTAATATGTTAGTTTTTATTTATTCTCCAATAGAGAATTATATTTAATTTAATAAAATGGAACTAATTTGTCTAGAATAATTTCCCATTTTAAAATTTTAATTTAAAAAAATGATTATATAATATTTTTGAAATCCGTTTGATTCACCATTTTTATATTCCTTTAAAATAAATTATAAAACCAATTTTATTCTAATTGGTATTGTCATTCATTTGATTTATGTACGTTTTATATTCATTATCTAGGATTAATTTGATTGTAAATATTTATGTGAGGAGTGGCGTTGAAATTATATAGACATCCAATGGATTGAGTAAATATTTATATCTTATTAGATACTATGTAAAATATTTAAGAAGTAGTGATAATACACAATAGGACTTTTTCCACTTCATGATGATGTTATTGGGATTTACCATTGACATATTATTATAAGTTCATTTCATAGGCTGTTAACACATATTAAATGATTTAATGATCATAATATATCAATTATTATTGTTAGGCTTCCATTAATATGACTAGTATATTTTTTATATCATTTTATTCATCATGATTATAATATATTAATATTTTGTATGGTTTATTATATTTCTAGAACATCAACTTCATCATTCTCCATTTCTATAATTCGTAGGGTAACAGATTTTTTTTGGAATATACATTTTTTACTTTGGTGGAATATGTGGGGTTTTATGTAAATTTTATATCATTATATTTATTAGTTTTTATTTGTTTTTATAATAATACATTGATAATTTATCTTTATATATTTATTATATATTCATTTGAAATAAAAGAATAATTATAATATGATGTCTATTTAATGATTGGATGACCATTTTGTGTATAAGAGCAATATATATTATTATTATTTTGTTTGGAATAAATATAAATAGTGAAAACAATTAAGAATAACTAATTAATTTGATATCATATAGATATTTTAATAATGTATAGATTCTATGGATTTTCTAGAATTTAAAACCCTTTCATGATAACATAAATATATAACATATAAAATAATGATATATTATGTGGTAATAATCTCAATAATGTTATATTTAGTATTTACTCAATCATCATAAGATTCACGATAATTATACTAAATCATACATCTATTTTGAAACTGTGGAGTGATATGTTTCTGATTATTGATATTCTGTTTACATACCCATTTGAAGGGATTTAATAATTTTATAGTATGATAAAGATATTTGATAATATAATAACATAATAACCATAGTTAACCTAGATATAAACTTATATACTCAATCATTGGATATATATATCATTTATTAATAAATAATTCCATATTTACCTTTATACATTTTTATTATGATTTTTTGGTCATTTTATTCGAATATAGTACTTTTGACATAGTAAATTGTTAGAAGAATAAAAATAAATTTAATGGTTCTATAATAACCAATTAATGATCAATAAAATTATTATATTAATATTTATCTAAACAATATATTATGTCATCCATTTTCATTAGATCTATTAAAACACTAACATAAATCAAAGAAGTTTAATTTTTTAAAAAGAAATAAAAGTTCAGTTACTCCATGTCATCAATATTTATCATCAATGGAAAATATATATTCTCTAAATCTTTATAAAATACTTGTTATATCACATATAGTATAAACACATTATATATATATGGAACTGACTAACTATATTTCATTAATTTCATTAACAATTGCCATGTGAATTAATTCACTTTCAATATCATAAATAATCATCAAATTCTATACATTTGTGTTTTGGATGATGAATATAATTTGAAATAATTATCCAAAAATGTATATTGTTGTAATATATGAAAAAAAGATATTTATTATATAATTTAAAAAATAGGCTGAACTGACATGCCATTTTTTGGATTGTACAAATGTATATTTAAAATTTATATTGTAGTATAGAGGGTGAGAATGGTTATCGAAATAGAAGTGTGTAGCTACCGATGAATCACAATGTTAAATATCAACTAATATAAATATTTTTTTTATTCACTAATAAAATTGACATATATTTTAGGTTTCATCCAAAATTAATACAAATAAATAAATCTATACTAACGTGGAGGTGGAACAGATTAAATTTTAGAGGACCAGATTTTTTATAGGGTTTGTTAATTTTATATCCTTCCTTAAAAATTATTTCCTTAATCTATTTTTACTATTTCAATTGAAAAAACATAATAAATGAAGTAATTTCATTTTATTTCTAAATTGGTTGATTTTAAGAATGAATATGAAACACATTTTTCACAAATAATATCACAACCTTCTAGAGAAATATGAAGAACACCATGAACAAGATTGAGTTTTCTGAAATACCAATCTCCAAATATTAAATTTCATCCCATTTGATGTCCTAAACACTACATCAAAGGTCTGTATATAAATTTTAACTACCCTCTAATAGTAATATGAATTCAGTTTGGATATAACATAAGTTAAACAAAATCCATATAACAAATCATATTGAAAAACTATCAAATTATATATAAATAAATAACCCCAATAAAATATACATCATTATGACACATCGGTAGAAATATGGTGAATGATTAAAAAATTGAACATCCTATCAGAAAATGATCACAAAAAATAAATAAAAAATAGGGTAGGAATCAATGAATTATTTCTCTAGTGGATCATAAGTTACATAAATGGTTGATGTAATTGATGAATATAAGGACCATTCAAATTTAATAAAAATCTTTTTCAAGGAATGTAAAATTTGTATATTGATATACATTTTGAAATATATAACATTATTTATTGTAAATGATATTATTTTAAATAAAACATTGAAACATTAATAAAATAACATTTCAACAATTGAGTGGTCATAATAGTTGGAAATCTGGTTCATAACTTACGGGTAAAAATATTTCTTATCAAATACATACAAAATTACAAATTTTCCATGTTAGGAAAAAGACATTATGATTACATTTAAAAATCTAACTGTTAAATGGGCAGTTAATATTAATAAATCATTCTAAAATTGGTTAAAATAATAAATGACATAATTTTTAGACAAATTACATTTTGATGGAAAATTATTTCTTATAGGAGGTTAAAATAAATATGGTTTAAAAAATATATAATTAATTATACATATTAAATATTTCAAAATATAACTATAATTTTTTAATGTCCATCTATTTATTTAAATATAAATATATTAAATATTTCCTAAAATATTTACTTAATTACATTTAATCTTGAACATCTATGGTATTGTAAAATAAACCCAACCCACTATTCTATTTTTTGAATCATGTGACCCTTGAATAAAATAACATTAATATAAACATTACATGCCATGATGTGAAATATGAACACAAAATAAAATATCAAAAGTGTATGTATATACACCACAAATATAATACGGGGTGAATATGGATTATGATTCATGGAAATAAAAGTTCTAATGAAAACATGTTACTATGGTTTGAATTCAATTAAATGTATCTGATCCACATGTATATAAATTATAGGATTATTATAAATATAATAAAATACCCTTATAATAAATTTCATAACAAATTTTAAAAAAAATACAATTTTAATGAAATATTATTTACAATATAATATTAATATCCATGTTTCAACTGATAATCGATTATTTATTAATGTTGGTTTTATTTGGGAAATTTATATATTTTTAAATTAATAATTGAAAAAATATATTAAAATTTATAATCACGTTATAAATGTCATATTTATGAACTAAATTTTAATTATTCATAATCTATTCTATATAGAGATATAAAATGGATTTCAATATTCATGTAGATGGTATGTGAAATTTACAAATGAACATTTCATTCATTTTTCTCAATCGAGGTTATGAATGTAATATTAATATTAATTACATTTACTAATTAACTATTATTCAATATATATGGTTTATTATAATTAAATAAATCCATATTTCCATCCACATAAATAATAATTTAAATTCATTCTCACAGTTACGTAGAGGTGATAGTCCACACATATTCTTTAGAGTCATTAGTTTTTTAATGGATTAGTTAGTATGATGTTTTATGTTGTATAATAATTCCATAATTATTTTTAGTCATTAAGAAAATATAACTATTAATTTTACCCATACTCACTCCCATAAATATCATAATAGAAAAATTAATAACATTGCATCGTTGGGTGGTGGTCAAACATACACATAAGAGACATAATTGTATACCCCATTTAATTAAATGTATAAATTTGTGTATGATATAATGATTATAAAAGAATTTTAATTTCTTAAATAGTATGTATTTGTTTTCATCTGTTATTTATATCTATCTAAGAAATGTGGTGGTGGAAATTTATTTATATTAGCAAGTTAGGTAATAATCAGCATTATACATGATCAATAGTTTCATTTTACATTTTATAAGGGTTAGAATGGATCTGGATTACTAAATTAGCACAATAATATCTCAATTTTCAATATATAATTTTTTATTTTGGAATATTTTATGATTTTTTGAATGAGGATAAATGAGAAAATAGAAAAATAAAAATATGTGATAATATTAACACGTATTCATAGAATATCATTAGGATTTCACCTAATTTGTTATTACCAATAAACATATTTCCATAGGAATTTGGGGAGGGATGTCATGAATGGATTTATAAAGGTATTTTAATATTAAAATTTAATATTAAGTGTATGGGGGCGAGAATTGGGTGTACTATTATATTGGTGAGTGAGAGGAGACAAATCATTGTTATGAATATATAATGTCACACACATGTTTTTCTAATCACACACTCCTCTTAAATGGGTAATTATAAAAAAATAGTGTTTATATGGAAAAAATATCACTATAAATTGGGTACTGTAGATGTTTATAAAATATTTAACTTTTAAAAATCATATATTAACCCTATAGTAATTAAATGTTAAACTTAAGAACTATAATAAATTTTTAATCATTTTTGTATTGATTATTGTAAAAAACAAAGCAAATACTTATAAATAATGTAAATTATTTTAATTATGAATTTGGAATCCATTTATAATCATTCAATTCCCATAAGGAAATGAATTTAGATTAATTTTATACCATAGAAGTGAGGAAATAACATTTTTCAAAATATTAAATTCTTATCAATATAGTTTTTTTAAACATAAAGATGAAATAAAAAGTTGGTAGAAATTAAATTTATTAGTTAAATTTTTATAATAATTTATTGTTTTTTCATTTTTTCAAACTATTAAAATAATATAACATTGAATATAAATAAATATAAAATATAGATTTTAATAAAAAAAATATTATATCCAACAATTTAGAAAAATTATATTTTCGGAAGATTTGAAACAATCACAAAATTGTATTTAAAAAAATATTTTAAAGAAAAATTACTTTATCTATATATATTATAAAAAAAATTTAAAATTAATTTAAAATAATTTGTTCGAGGCATGATAAATCATCATCTTAATAAATCCTTTATTACAAAACAAGTATTTCTCTTTCAAATTTTTCGTACTTTATTTCTAATAAATTTATAAAAATTGAATTTAATTTTTACATTATAAAATGACATGTTTTTAATAAATTTTCTATTACAATTCACTAACACCATATGAATTTTTATTCTTTAATTAACATTATTAATTAGTAAAATTTTAAAATTGTATCATGTTGTGTTCATACATGGTGTTTCATATATTCAAATCTATCAAAGTGTTTGGATTTATTTATTAAAAAATATATAATAATATCATAGATGTTAAATTATATTTTATGTTTGGGGTTGTGTGTGACATACATTATCAAATATTATTATCTTATTTCAAAATATAATTGTGTTACATTATACACATTTAAGTGAATTGTGTACACACAATTCTGTCTTGATCTCAATATTATTTTGTTTTCCATTTTAAAATATCCTATAAGAAATCTCTATACTGATATGGATTTATAAATTATACTCTTCAGTTGATGTAATGTTACTTTTGAGGGTCATGTGGAATAATATGATTACAAAATTTCCTTGTTGGATAACGTATGCTTGATGTAAAGATATGGACATGGGTGAAAAAATAATTTTTAAATATTCATGGAGGGTGACTAAGCTAATTGATCATATTTATGTTAATGATTCTGATAATGTTATAAAATATAAAATGTGATGATCATAAAATATACCAAACCGACATGAAAATTCATAAATATAAATTACTATTTATTCTGATGTCTTCAAAATCCCCAAAAATGGAATAATTATTGATGGGTTATGTTTAAAGATATTAAAAATAATGATCAATTGATTTCCATTCATGAGTAACATTAAATAAATCATGTTACAAATATGTTTTTTATCTATGATTTTCTAAGACATTATGCAACTCCACTATAATCATTATCTAATCGGGATCCAAGTTTCTCCATAAAGATAGAGAAGACACAAAAGTATGATATAACCATAGAGTTGATCTTTAGTGTGGCATATCACATCCATACTATTGGTTATTAACAATAATGTATCCATAAACATGACTGTATTTTGATATAATAATATATTTTTTTTAAGGTAGGTCAATAAGAATTTTTTTATTCAAGTGATCATTAAAGAGTTGTTTCCAAAAGATAATTTGAATGGCCCCATATCATTAAGTTTATGAAAATGTATTTAAAAAATTTAATGTTAGGATAAATAAAAAAATCATTTCTATATAATTAAATTGGTAAATATTTCTTAGAAATGGTAACATATATTAAAAACCCTATTAGTATCTATATATAGTTTAAAACACATTTTTTATGACTATAGATGATAAATCATTTGGAGGTAGGGGAATTTGTTTCAAACCATATATATCAACTGATGTGATTCATGTGTTTTGTGAATAAGGGAAAAATATGTGGATGATAAATTTCAAAAAATGATATTATCAATCACATTAGGGTAGTACCATATTATATATCTCTATCATGAATCATTTCCAATGTACAAGAAGTTATAATTTCCTACATATGTATGTAATCTCTAAACCAATTTCTTTTTCCATTGTGTATTTAATGGAATTTTGATTCGAATATTTCTAAACCGTGGGGGGGGTTGTATTTACCCAAAATATATGAATTTAAATTTTAATTTTAAAAAACATATTTTTCAACAACAAAATAAAATATATACAATCAATGTTAAAATCAAATTATCATTAATTTCGAACATAAAATATTTATAAAATTACATCATGATTTCAAATTAAGTAAAAAAATTATTTTTAAGAACCTATTCCAAATAGTAATTATATCAATTTTATAAGTTGAATATACCAAGATCAAATAAATTTTTTTGAAAAATCAATTTAAAATGAAATTATGATTATTTTTTAAATTTTATGAAATATTTTTTTTGATTAGTGAATACTTTAAAATAATATTTTTACCAAATTTATAATAATAATGAAATTCTAAAAAAAATAATTAATACCAATTTATTTCATAAAAAATATTTCATGATTTATTACACAATAGGTGACAAAATTCAATCTCAAAATGTAGAGCTTCATGATTTCTTCTGTAAATTATGTACATAAATGATTAATAAGAATCATGGATTCAAAGGAATTATTTGAGGAAATATCACTTTACCAAAATATACATCAATTATTTAATAATTCAGGAGATGATCAAGGGTTGCACAAAAGATTTTACTAAACTATAACACAAAATAAACGAATAATCAAATCATAAATTGATAAATTAAATACAAATAAGATATGAGGCATATAAATGTAGAATAAAAGGGTGACAATCCTATTCATGAAAATTGATGTCTGACATATTATGATAATATAAAGTAAAAATAATATTGTTACAACAAAATAAAACATGACCCAATAAGTATATGTCATAGAAAACCACCAAGACATTAAAATATAGTGATCTCAATGAAATTATCCACTATAAAAAAATTATTTCCTAATATAAAATAAATCTTATTGAATTAGGGATAAATAATATTATAGTCCCACATTTCATATTCATATATGTCGATGAATCTTTTCTTCAACATAGATAATTCAACGAAAAAATCATTACATGAATATAAATCTCTATATTAATGAGTGTGGAATATATAAATGGAATTCCCTATAACATAACATCTCTATTTTTGGTGTGATCCATTTAATTTTATTTATAATTCATTAAACTAGAATGTTATAGGTTCTGTTCCATGGGAAGATGAAAATACTTTGCATGGTTATTTATGTTGTGTGTCTTGGCCTGTGCATAGTGTTTTGTTTACAAAAATCATTATATAAGATTTATACCATTTATTTATATATTATAATTTTTAAAATTTAAATGTTTAGGTTCTATAAATTTGAAAGACGAATCGACAATTTATAGTTACTTATCTCGTTCTCTTGGCCCATATATAGGGTTTTGTGGATAAACAATTAAATATGGGGTTTTTCATCATTATTATTTTTCTATTTTGTAATTTTTATTATATAATATATTTGGTTTTATCTTAATTTTTAGGTATTTTATTTCTCATTTCATTATTTTTATTTTCATTCAATTGATTATTTTTTCATTCATCTCTCATTGCTCTCCTTCAATGTGTTACCTCCCTCCTCTCTTGGTAGTGGTGGCCTTCTCCTCCTCCATTGATGTTGGTACTGGATGTTTGACACCAATTTATTATTTTTTTTAATCATATTTGAATGAATTTGAGAGATACTGGAAGAATATATCATCATAACATATCTATTTTAATTATTATCCACTTCTTATTTCATTATTCTGGCATAGAAGGATTTGATTCTTATATTGGGAGTTTTGTGAAATACATATATTTCAACCATTTTAGGATGAATCTAGTGTTTTTGGGAAACATTTTGATTAAAAAAACATTTTGGTAGGTATTATATTATTTTTACTATTGAATCATTGTTATAGTAGCATCATATTATTGTATCGCTCATGAAAGTTTTCCGACCATGAATGTTAACATGTATTAAAATTTATTGGGTTCATGGTTATTTCTATTGATACATTTTATTTTGGGGAAAAATATGTTTATGGTGTTCTCCTGGGATTCCTTCCATCCATTTTAGTGTGTCATTTATTTGTAATAAGTTACCATATGTAGTTTGAGGGGTATTTCCATGCATTATTATTTTTAATTTATTAATTTATTTAGTATGAATAAATAACCATTAATTGGGCTTCCCATTGTAAATGTTTATGCAGAAATTATTTTTTGGCCCATGTATAATTTTATATGGCTTAACATTCATAATTTTTCATTGTGGATAAAACATACCATGTATTTAAAAGCTTATGAAATAATTAATATCATTATACATTATGATAATGTCATGAGAATTTTATTTTAATGAATACTTTTCATTCCATTATTAATTAAAATTTTTAATTTTATGAATATGAACTTTTATCCTATGCTATATCTTGGGAATACACTATATGGTTTCTCATGCTGAGGATAAGATATAGACATTTCATCTATAGTGATAATTTCATTACCAATGTTTGGGTTTGAATTGATATATTACGTTCCCTAATGCTTCATATCATGAAATAATAATGATTATTGATGACATATCGGTAAGGGTCATGATTATACCATGTCCATTTGGTAATGAATTATTGTTATTTTCCTTATATATATGTTTATTACACATTCAAATTCCTTTATCTAATTAAATTCATATTTCCATTATTTTAATTAGCGCTGATTTATAAATCCAATTTAAATTTTTAAATATTCATAAAATAATTTTTGATGAATGATGTAACTAATTTGTACAAAAACCCCTCCAAAAGAGGTGTTCTATCTTCTAAACCAAAATAATTGAGTATTATTTTTTAATATGCATGGTATTATTATAATATATGGTTTTTAATTATCAGTTGGATTAATTTAATAAACTAGAATAAATGGTTTCTTTGTTTTCTTGTTAGTTTAAATTTTAAATGATTATATGAAACTGTATAAATGTTGTGAATTTCTATTATGTCTGAAAAATGATTTTTATTAGATTGTATTTCTTTATTTGAATTGTGACCATGTGATATTTTAATTTTCTTTGATGGAATTTAATTTTATAAAATCATTTCTATGATTTTTTGTGTGTCTTGTGATTTGGATAGATACTTGTTTCACATAGAAATGGTTGGGGGATGACATGTGAATATTATTAAGGCCTCATGGTTGGACTCTTTGTGATTGATGGGTTATGAGCTGATGTACTAAGGGAAATGAATTTGATTTCGAGGAAATGGATTATAAGGAGGTTTATTAAACTCATATGTTATACCGGTTCTCTATGGGAGAAATCGTGAATGTACACATTGGAATTATTAATACACCATTAAATTGGTGATACACATCCACCAATGTGATATACTTAGGATGGACATAGTTTCAACAATCCATGACGCATTCAAGGTAATACTTAAAGATATTATTGAAAAAACTCATAGGAATTATACAATACAAGATGTACCCTAGAGATACCTTGAAATCATTTTAGATCACTAGGGACGATCCCTGAATCCACCATTGATATGAAAGGACATCATTGAATTTCATGATTTGCACGAGGTGATTTTATTAATATTTCAAATAGTTATTTATTATTTTATTAATATCTATCATTTTTATTTTTATAAATCTCTGTTGTTGACATATAGATTACACCACAATTCAAATAACAATAATTCTGTAATTCCCACATGGATTTATGGGATTTTTTTGGTTAGTGTGTTGATTTTTTACCTTGATTAGTTATAGTTTACTTAAATATCTATCATAGTCCGAACCATGCGATATCACATTTGTGTATTCGTGGAATCTGTAATAATGTTTCAGGTTTTTTTATTTCGTTTTCTAGTCATATTTACTATATATTTGCACACTCCAGTTGTTCGTAGCATGGGATTTTATGAAAAACGCTTCTTGCTTCCCACCTACTAGTATTATGTTTCACAGACCTACTTGAGTGTCTTTTGGTACCCAATTATATGTTATGATCACAGATAAGATTAATAAGAAGTGTATTACATCAAATTCTTGAGTGTTTCGTGCTTCTTAGGATATAGATTTGGGTTATAGGGCTGATATTGTTCTCATGATGCTGTTATTGTAGTTATTTTATCTCTTGACATCATGCTATATAGTCTTGTACTAATGTTCCCCTAATAAATTATATTTGTATCTACTCATGGAATGAAATCATTTTTTTTATCTATTATGCTTATTCATCTTTTATAATTATCATTTTTCTATCCTTGGGTTATTTTTTTGATTCTACAACTATCTTCATATCCCAATTCCTATACTACGTGTTATGTATTATATATCGATATGTTATAATGAATCATATGATTGAATATTATCCTAATAGACACACATAAGGACCTAGTTTTTATTCAGTATCCTATAGAGTTTGGGAATATTACAATTTCGCCTATTGGCCTACAATATCGGGCCCAATTTTAGTGGCACATGAGATGGGATTTATAAGCGTTTTATAAGTGGACATTTTCTGCTTTCATTCTTTTTTGTTAGACCAGAGAGTAAGATATTGAAATTTTGAATTAAATATATTCATGGACATAGATAACTCATGTATAGGATAATCCAAAATATAATGTGATGGAAATTGATGTAATTGATTATTCCATATATGGTTAATACAACGTCACTACTTGGTTACACACATTTTTTGTGTTTTTATTGATGTTTCCATTAGTAAGATAAAGATTTATATTTAATCAACCTGATAAAAAGAGTGAAAATAATTACATGGATCATATTATGCATTATATGAATTAATATATCCTTCATATTCTGTGACATATATAATTTTTTGGTGCATTTTCATGTTAATATTTAATTGCAACTATTCTTTGTTGTTATATCATAAATTTAAATTTTTTTCCCAAAATAATATACTTCGTCTAGTTTATTAATTAGGATATTATTTTTTGTTAAATTACATGGGAATCAAAAAACTTGAATTACATTCCACATATAAAAAAAGTGGTTACATAATGATAGTATTCTTCATTCCCATCAATGGAAACATATTTAAAATACAACATGGATTCTTTCTTGAAATTTCATTGACATTATCATCATATAATGTACCTTTCCCTTGACCTGTTAAAAACATTTCAAAAAAACATGGGATCAGCATAAAAAGATCAGTAAGGGATATAAAAATATGGAAAGGAAACATGGGTATATATATACATAAGAATGAAATCATACTTTACCCATAAAACAGAATCACTTTAACATACCTCATCAAATCATGAATAAATCATAGAAATCATAAGACATAAAGGTAACTTGAGGCATTCATAACATTCTTATGTAGGGAGTAACCCTCTTGGTTACGTTTGGAATACCCATCACAGTATGTTCCCTAAATCTCTTCGGATAAACCTTAACGTTTCACTCCTTCGTGTTACCCAATGCATTGGAGAGCTATATCAGGTTCACCCTCCCTTATTTTATCACGGAACCACCTGTCTTCATAATAATGCCCAAGAACCTCAACATAATCGTATCACATAAAACATGCATAAAGGAAAAATAACATTTCCACCTTTAAATCACAAGATATCAATACAACACATTGATATAAAAACATTATGAAAACCATTTTCAATACCAAAATAAAAGAAAAGTAAAACTTGGTATTTATTTTTCTTTTAAAAAGAAGGTATGGCTTGTAGAGGAAGCCGAAACTCAAACAATGGTCACGGAGGCAGAGAAGTCATTGTCACCGCATACGTACGACAAAAACATTCCCTTTTTTCGTTTAGTAAAATGCCTCGCATAAAAATGATTCCTTTTGGATAAACATAAAAGTCAAAGCGGTTTATACACTGTATAAAAGAAGGTTGTGTATAAAAAATATGCCTCAATAAAAGGAGATTGAGACGAAGTCCCATACCTTAGGTCCGAATTGACTCGGACGTTCTTTAATCTCCTGAATAATAAACATGAGTTAATTTATACTTGTTTGAGAACAATTTTCAAGTTCATTATTTCTTTTATATCATGTATTGCCATGTCATGAACACTATGTAATTTTTGAAGTTAATAAAGGTCGTGTTAACGATCATTGGTACTTGAGTCAAAAAATAACCCTTTATAATTACATGTTGTTCATGTATCCATTATATCCAGAATGGTATTCATGATTTAGATATCATATATGTCATATATATCCATTGCATGCATGAATTTATAATATTACATAATCATTTAGAGGTAAGAAATGAAATGTACCATTCATGGAGACGGTAAGCCGTACGTACGCATGAACGCTACTTTCATTTCTATTTTGTATTTTATAGAATGGAATCATAATTATATAAAGGTATATAATAATTCCATTGTAATATCATATATAATATCATAACACCATCCTTTATACGTCCCACATATGTTATTAACGAATCAAATCACTTTGAGGGGGTTGTAGTCTGCACTTCCTTAAATGAAGATATCGCGTTTACCCATAATGGAAACCATAAAGGAATGACCAAAATGAAAAATACAGAAGCTTAAGGAAAACATAAACATATTATAGATCATATATAAATATATTGTCATCTTAATGGACACCTTTTATGGTGTTAAAGGAATGTTGAACAATCATCGTTTCAGGAGGCAGAAATTCGCCATCCACGGAAACAATATGTTCTTTAACCATTAGATGTAGGTGTGTGTAAGTGTATCTCGAATACATCATATAAAAGAATCCTAGTATATTGAGGATACTTTAGTTGTTACAAAAGAAAATAATAAAAAGATTTTAGGGGGTTGGAGAAGCAAAATAAAACAAAAGGACTCAAAAGAAGACATTACCTTAAAATCGGGTAACTCCCTTTGGTTTGAGCTCAAGGGATTCCTTGAGAAGACATCTGCCCAAAGTGAGGCTCCAAGGAGTAATATATGGAAGTAGAGAGACAAAATGGGCAGGGTTTTTCCGAGCCAAATTCTTTGGAAGTGTGGGTAAGGAGGTAGAGGTGGGGGCCTTTTATAAGAGGAGAGGAGGGGCACTCTTGGAAGGTAATGAAAATTCACTTTATTTTAAAATGGTATTCGTATTTAAGAGGTCCCAAATTGATATAATTAAAGGATAAGGTGATAAGGGTTCTAAATCCACTCATCCAATAGGTTTTGGACATGTTTAGGTCTTAGATATTACATTATCATTCCATTTTATATAAATCGTTAAATAATGAGGTTAGCGTTGCATCATCATGATGTCATAAATAATTTAATTTATTTAATGTCTAAAAATTATATAAAAAATACTACGATGTAGGAAATCCTTTTAGCTTTACAATGACCATTTATAATCAAAAATCTGACATGTATAACCCCATGTAAAAATTGTTTTAGTAAAACATCTCTTGTTTGTTTCATTTTTACTTTAACATTAAATAAAAAGTTATTTATGTCATTTCCCAAACAAAGTGGCTCCATGGGGTCTCCATGTTGATCCATTGATTGTCTTGGTCGTCCATGACACATCCAATGAGGGTAGGACATGTTTCAAGCTCATCTCATATTATTAAAACATTATTTTTACCTTAAACTACATTAATTACCACTAATTGCGATTAAGAACATAAAAGTTACTATTCACCAAAAAATTATTTTAATCTCATTGAACCATATTTTACTTCTTAATGACAACCATGTATGTCAGATTTTTGAAAATGAAACCAAAAAAGTGGCAAAGTTTCATTTAAATGAAAAATCAGTTTCCTTAACTACCACTTAGTGGTTTCACTAATCATCAAAAATGAACATTATCGAAAAAATACCAAAAATTCACAAAAAGTAAATATTGATGTCCCAATCATAAATAATATGTTTTTTTGACAAACATAGCTTATAAAATTGTCAAGATATAGATTTAAAAAGGGGTTTCCATCAAAAGGAATTAAAACAATCTTTTAAGAATATTATTGTATTCCATGCACAAGATTGTATTTATTTTCATTTTAAGCCTCTAAAACACTATCTTAATCATTAATAGACATAGATAAAAATATCTATTATTGATTACTTACATGGTATGTTACATCCTTCCCCACTTTAGAAAATTACATCCCCGCAATTTATTTACATATCGAATAAATGGGGGTATTAATCCCTCATTGCATTTTCAGATTCCCATGTTGCATCTTCCATCATGTGGGTTTTCCACAAAAGCATTACCTGATTAATCACCTTATTCCGTAACACTTTCTCCCTATGGTCGAGAATCTGTACCGGTTGTTCCTCACAAGATAGGTTCCCTTCCAACTGAACTACCTCTGGACTCAAAACATGAAATGGATCTGGCATGTACTTTCTCAGCATCGAAACATGAGAAACATTGTGGACCTGAGATAAACTCGGAGGTAAAGCCACTCCGTATGCAACTGATCCAACTCTCTCCAGAATTATATAAGGTCCAATGAACCTTGGACTCATCTTTCATTTCTTACCAAATCGCATCACACTTTTCCATGGTGATACATTGTGAAAAACATGATCACCTACCTCAAAAGAGAGATCGTTCCTCCTGTTGTCTGCATAACTCTTCTGCCTGCTCTGAGCTGTTCTCAGGTGTTTCTATATCAGCTAAACTTTTTCTTCCAACTCTTCTACCAATTCTGGTCCCCTAAACTTCCTTTCACCCACTTCATCCCAGAAAGCTGGAGTTCGGCACCGCTTCCCATATAATGCCTGGAATGGTTCCATATGTATAATAGAATGAAAACTATTATTATATGAAAATTAAACCAAAGAATGATGTTGGTCCCAACTTCTCTGATAATCCATAGAATAAGCTCGTAGCATATCCTCCAAGGTATGAATTGTTCGTTCCGACTACCCATCTGATTGAGGATGAAAAGATGTACTAAAATTTAATTCAGTACCCAATGACTTATGAAGGCCTTTCCAAAAGTTATAAGTGAACCCGAGATCATGATCAGATACAATGGAGAGGGGAACTCCATGTAACCTGACTATCACTTTAAGATAAAAATGGGAAAGTAGATCTAGGGAAAAAGTATCTCGTATAGCAAGTAAATGGGTAGATTTAGTAAAGCGATCAACAATAACCCATATTGCATTATTACCTCGAGATGTCTTCGATAATCCCACAACAAAGTCCATGGATATATTATCCCATTTCTACTCTGGCACTGGTAAAGGCTGAAGCATCCCTTTTGGTAACTGTCGCTCTGCTTTAACCTGTTGACATGTCAAACACTTCACAGTAAAATCAGTAATATCTCTTTTCATTCAATTCAACCAGTAATACTCCCGAAGATCTCTATACATCTTAGTACTGCCTGGATGAACTGAAAACGGTGATCTATGAGCTTCACATAACAACTCTCTCTTCAACTGTGAATCACAAGGCACACACAATCTCTTCCCAGATCTCAAAACGCAATGATTGTCAATGTTGAATTCCGGAAACTTACCTTTCTGAACCAGCTCTACCTTTTTCAGCAACTCACTATCTTACTTCTGTGCTTGCTTTATTCTGTCTGATAGAGAAGATTTCACTGATACCTGAAACAAAACAGAAGAACATCCTGCATCATCAACTTTTATGCCAAAGTTCATCAAATCCTTAACCAAAGGATCATGTTCCAAATGCAACATTGTTAATGAAGCATTACTTTTTCGACTCAAAGCATCAGCCACATTATTTACATTTTCCGGATGGTAATGACTGGTACAATCATAATCCTTGATTTATTCCAGCCATCTCCTCTGTCTCATGTTTAACTCTTTCTGAGTGAATATATACTTCAAACTTTTTTGATAAGTATATATTTCACACTTTACTCCATACAAATGATGCCTCCAAATTTTTAAAGCAAAAACAATAGCAACTAATTCCAAATCATGTGTAGGGTAATTTACCTCATGAGTTTTCAACTGCCATGAAGCATAAGCAATTAGCTGATCATTCTGCATTAGGATGCAACCAAGTCCTTTCAATGAAGCATCACTGTATATAACCAACTCACCATTCCTGGAAGGAAGTGCCAAAACTGGAGATTTCACCAATCTTCTATTCAATTCCAGAAAACAATCATCACATTCTTTTGTCCAGATAAACATAACAGCCTTTCGAGTTAGCTTATTCATTGGACTAGATAACCGTGAAAAATTTCTAACAAACCTTCGATAATAGCCTTCCAAACCAAGGAAACTACGAATCTCTCTTACATTTATGGGTTTTGGCCATTCTTCAACAACTTTTGTTTTTTGCAGGATAAACAGTTATCCCATCTTTAGAAACAATGTGACCAAGGAATGAATTTTTTTTGTAATCAAAACTCACACTTGCTGAATTTTCCATACAATTACTTTTCATTCAAGGTTTGAAAAATGACCCTTAAATGTCTTTCATGTTCTTCTATACCATTAGAAAATAACAAAATATCATCAATGAAAATCACCACAATCTTATCCAAGAAGTCATGGAAAATTCTATTCATTAAGTCCATGAATACAACAGGTGGATTGGTTAGCCGAAAAGGCATTACTACAAATTCATAATGGCCATATCTTGTACGGAACGCCATCTTCGAAACATCTGCTTCCTTTACAATCAGCTGATGGTACCCCGATCTCAAATTAATCTTTGAAAAATACTGAGCTCCATGGAGCTGATCAAACAAATCATCGATATGAGGCAATGTATATTTGTTATTAATAGTGATGTCATTCAAGGATCTATAATCAATGAAAAGTCTCATTGAACCATCTTTCTTTTTAACCAATAAAACAGGAGCACCCCATGGTGATGTGCTAGGTCGAATGAAACCTTTCTCTAATAAATCTTTCAATTTCTCCTTCAAATATAAAAGTTCAATTTGAGCCATTCGATAAGGGGGTTTTGAAATTGGTTTAGCATCAGGAACTAAGTCAACAGTAAACTCAACTTCCCGATCTGGTATTATTCCAGGCAACTCATTAGGAAAAACATCAGGATACTCATTTACCACTATCACATCATTAATTTGAACAGTTCCTTTATTTTCAACGATGTGTGCAACGTAACATTCATTTCCATCTTTTACATGTTTCTCGGCCTCTTGATATGTTATCAACAGTAAGGGTTCATTCTTGTACACAAACTGAAAATATTTCTGAAAAGAAACTTCTTTAGCTCTAGAGGTATAATAATAATGTTTGCAAGTAGGTTCTTTCCACAGATAAGGATATGAAGATTCTTATAAATTCTTTTTACCTCAACATTTCCCCCAGGGGTTTTTACCAAATGTTCAGGAGTCATTTCTTGAGATGGTATTCCCATTTTACTAGAAAAGGTTTCAGAGATAAAAGAATGTGTGGACCCCGAATCAAACAACAAACGATCATAATCTGAAAAAACAAACAAAGAACCTGATACAACTTCATTTGACGGCCCGAAAACTGCTGAAGTAGTTCCAAAGGATTTCACCACCCCTTTATGCTTGTAGTCTAAATGATTCCCATCACTCAAGCCCTTTGTCGGACACTCGTTTTCATATTGACCCATCTCATTGCACTTAAAACATTTCAGTAACTGTAAATCAAATTTGGTCTTACCTTCACCTTGATATTTTTTAGTGCAATAACGAGCCTTATGTCCCATCTTACCACATCGGTAGCACATTCTAGAATTCAGAAGACAGTCCCCAGCATGCCTTTTGCAACATTTATCACAAACTGGAAACTTAGATTTCTTACCATCAGAGTTTTTTTGAAGAATTATTCCATTTCTCCTGCCACCTATGTCTCTTCTTCTGCTGGTTGTTATAGAACACTTGATCATCTGCAAACTCCATTTCCACCTTCTCAGCACATCGAACAAGATTTTAATAACTTTTAAAATCACGAGAATCTAATTCCCTTCGATATTTTGGCTTTAATCCTGAGTAAAAATGATTGATTTTACTATCAAGGTCTCAGATAAAATTTGGAGAATAACTTTCCAATCGAGTGAACCTTTCTTCATAGGTAGCCACTGAGTCTTCTTCTTGCCTCAATTACAAGAATTTTTTTTCCATCATAAGTCGATCTGCCTTAGGAAAATACCTTTCAAGAAACATACCTTTTAATTCATCCCAGTCGAGAGAATCAATCTCATCAGCGTCCCTAATATTTTTAACCATAGACCACAACTGATTTGCATCACCCTCCAAACGGTAAATAGAAAAACTAAAATTTTGATTTTCTGAACACCCCATGACATCGAAAATATTCTACAGTGCATTAATCCACCCTTCAGCTAACACAGGGTCAGATGATCCTCTGAATGATGGGGGATGCTACCTCATGAAATGTTCCACCATTGACATGTTCCTCTGCGGTTGATCTGGGTGATCTCATGAATGGATACCACCCCCATTTATCGCTTGAGTCAACTGTGCCATTACCGCAACAAACTGTTCAGTTCCAATTCTGTCCATCTCAGGATGCTGATTCGGAAGGTTATTTCCTTCTTCATGCCTTCCTAGCACTTCTTCATTATTTCCTCTGCGGAAAACCATTCTGAAGAAACATGTCTTAGATGAAGAAACATGGTAATCTTGAAATACTACATCTCATCAATTTGACCATAAAAAAATATTTTTGGATAATAATTTAATATAATTCTAACTCTTAATTTTATCTAAACCGAAATTTGATACCAAATATAAGGCCCCAACCTTAAACCTTACTTAGTCTTGAGTTATTACAAGATTACACATTGGGGATCTTTTCGGGTTTAGAGTTTTAGATAACTAGATCATAAAACATTCATTACATTCCACATATAAACAAATTGGTTACATAAAGATAGTATTCTTCTTTCCCATCAATGGAAAAATATTTAAAATAAAACATGGATTCTTTCTTGACACTTCCTTGACACTATCATCATATCATGTACATTTCCCTTGACCTGTGAAAAACATTTCAAAAAAATATGGGATGAGCATAAAAAGCTCTATAAGGGATATACAAATATGGAAAGGAAAGATGGGTACATATATACATAAGAATGAAATCATACTTTACCCATAAAACATAAGCACTTTAACATACCTCATCAAATCATGAATAAATCAAAGAAATCATAAGACATAAAGGTAACTTGATGCATTCATAACATTCTTACGTAGGGAGTAACCCTCTTGGTTACGTTTGGAATACCCATCAAAGTATATTCCCTAAATCTCTTCGGAGAAACCTTAACGTTTCACTCCTTCGCATTACCCAATGCATTGGAGAGCTATATCGGGCTCACCCACCTTTAGTTTATCACGGAACCACCCGTCTTCATAATAATGCCCAAGAACCTCAACATAATCGTATCACATAAAACATGCATAAAGGAAACATAACATTTCCACCTTTCAATCACATGATATCAATACAACACATTGATATAAAAACATTACGAAAACCATTTTCAATACCAAAATAAAATAAAAGTAAAACATGGTATTTATTTTTCTTTTAAAAAAGGTATGGCTTGTAGAGGAAGCCGAAACTCAAATAATGGTCACAGCGGCAGAGAATTCGTTGTCGCAGCATACGTACAACAAAAACATTCCCTTTTTCCTTTAGTAAAACACCTCAAATAAAAAAGATTCCTTTTGGATAAACATAAAAGTCAAAGGGGTTTATACACCGTATAAAATAATGTTGTGTATAAAAAAAATATGCCTTAATGAAAGGATATTGAGACGAAGTCCCATACCTCAGGTCCGACATGACTCGGTCATTCATTAATCTACTGAATAATAAAATTGAGTTAATTTCTACTTTTTTATGAACAATTTTCAAGTTCATTATTCTTTTTATATCACTTATTGCCATTTTATGAACACTATGTAATTATTGAAGTTAATAAAGGTCGTTTTAACGATCATTGGTACTTGAGTCAAAAATTAACCCTTTATAATTACAAGTTGTTCATGTATCCATTATATCCAGAATGGTATTCATGATGTAGATATCATATATTTCATATATATCCATTACATTCATGAATTTATAATATTACATAATCATTAAGAGGTAAGAAATGAAATGCACGGTTCATGGAGACGGTAAGCCGTACGTACGAATGAACGCTACTTTCATTTCTATTTTGTATTTTATAGAATGAATTCATAATGATATAAAGGTATATTATAATTCCAGTTCAATATCATATATAATATCATAACACCATCCTTTATACGTCCCACATATGTTATTAACGAATCAAATCACTTTGAGGGGGTTGTAGTCCGCACTTTCTTAAATGAAGATATCGCGTTTACCCATAACGGAAACCATAAGGGCATGACCAAAATGAAAAATACAGAAGCTTAAGGAAAACATAAACATGTTATATATCATATATAAATATAGTGTCATCTTAAATTTCCACCTTTGAAGGTGTTAATAGAATGTTGAACAATCATCGTTTCGGGAGGCAGAAACTCGCCATCCACGGAAACAGTATGTTCTTTAACCATTAGATATAGGTGTTTGTAAGTGTAGCTTGAATAAATCTTCTAAAAATAGCCTAGTGTATTGAGTATACTAGAGTTGTTACAAAAGAAAAGAATAAAAAGAGTTTAGGGGGTTGGAGAAACAAAATAAAACAAAAGGACTCAAAAGAAGACATTACCTTAAAATCGGGTAACTCCCAATGGTTTGAGCTCAAAGGATTCCTTGGGAAGACTTCTGCCCAACGTGAGGCTCCAAGGAGTAAGATAGGGAAGTGGAGAGACAAAATGGGTAGGGTTTGGCAGATCCAAAGGCTTTGGAAGTGTGGGTAAGGAGGTAGAGGTGGGGGCCTTTTATAAGAGGAGAGGAGGGGCACTCATGGAAGGTAAAGAAAAGTCACTTTATTTTAAAATGGTATTCGTATTTAAGAGGTCCCACATTGATATAATTCGAGGATAAGGTTATAAGGGTTCGAAATATAATCATACAATAGGTTTTGGACATGTTTAGGTCTTAGATATTACATTATCATTCCATTTTATTTAAATCGTTAAATAATGAGGTCATCGCTGCATCATCATGATGTCATAAATAATTTAATTTATTTAAGGTCTATAAATTATTAAAAAATTACAATGATGTTGGAAATCTTTTTAGATTTCCAATAACTATTTATAATCAGAAATCTGACTTGTATAACCCCATGTAAAAATTGTTTTAGTAAAACATCTCTTGTTTGTGTCATTTTTTACTTTAACAATAAATAAAAAGTTATTTATGTCATTTCCCAACCAAAGTGTCTCCATGGGGTCTCCAAGTTGACCCATGAATTTTCTTGGTCTGCCATGACACATCCAATGAGGGTAGGACATGTTTCAATCTCATCTCATATTATTAAAACATTATTTTTTCCTTAAACTACACTAATTACCACTAATCGCGATTAAGAACGTAAAAGTTACTATTAACTAAAAAATTATTTTAATCTTATTGAACCACATTTTACTTCTTAATGAAAACCATGTATGTTGGATTTTTTAAAATCAAACCACAGAAGTGGCAAAGTTTCATTTAAACGAAAAATCGGTTTCTTTAACTACCACTTAGTGGTTTCACTATTCATCAAAAATGAACTTTATCGAAAAAATACCAAAAATTCACACAAAGTAAATTTTGATGTCCCAATCATAAAGAATAAGTTTATTTTGACAAACATAGCTTATAAAATTTTCAGAAGTTATATTTAAAAAGGGTATTCCACCAAAAGTTAGTAAAACAATCTTTTAAGAATATTAGTGTATTCCATGCATAAGATTGCATTTATTTTCATTTTAAGCCTCTAAAACACTATCTTAATCATTAATAGACATAGATAATAATATATATTATTAATTACTTACTTGGGATGTTACAATATGTGAGTCCATGAATTTATATCTACCTTTGAAATGGGTGGTATGTAGTTTCGTAGTGACCCTTATGAGGTATATTTTCCTCTCATCCAGACGAGGCTCTTGGAGTAGGCTCTTTATATTCAAATACCTGAAGGGATTATATGTGCATGTCCTTTTTATCACATTTAATATCTAATGTACCATTCAAAGGGGTGTTACCTGTACATAGACTCCATATATAGTTCTTTATATGATATATTAATTATAAAATCATTATATGAGGTGAAATCATGGAAATTATAGAGATATGAAACATAAACATCCTAATGTTACAGGCTACAATAGTGGCAATAAGAACAATCCAGAGGTGGTGGGACCGAAGCCACCTATTATACCAACTATATTACATCATGTGTATATTCCTTATTATAGTACATATGGATGAAGTCAAAAAATTAATAAATAATCTTTGTTGGTTCATACAGGCTATTCAAAGTTCTATCTAGCATGCCCTAACTCTAGCAAAGCATACACGTGACTTTCAATAGAATCATCATCCCCCCATCACAAGATATTTTGTTAATCTTCCAAAAAATTAATGTATAGAAGATATGATATCAATTAAAGAACATATTTATATGCCTCTATATTTTATGGTCATGATTGATTTTAATGTTCTTAATGACTCTTCCGGTCATTTGTGGGATTTTTTTCTCAATCTGACCATTATCGAGAAATGGTTTGGGTTTTCTTCCAAATGAAATTATATGATCACATCTTCTCACAAACTCATCGAGTGGATCTCAATATGTAGTTACAGTGTCTAAATCAGGGCTCCATGATGGTTCTTGATTATTCTTCTCACTTCATCGTGATTCATTGTTAATCTCTATCTCTGTCTAGTAATGTATTGACGACAATTAGGCATTCTAATGAATTTATAGGGAATGTTGTCTGCTCAATGATGAACAAAATTAAGTTGATAGAATTGTTTTGAGGGTGTACAATGTGGTGGAACCATGTTTATAACACACACAAATAACTATCAAATGACATTAGTTCAATAAGATCATCTAAAAAAATCCCTAGAACATAGGAACCTTATGGAATATCGAGATTACAGTGTTATGGATCACCTACATCACAGTTTACATTCATTTCCAATATTATTTTATTATTGTGTATCAATAAGAAGTCATCTATCATGAATAGGATTTTCGTTACAACCTCATGATGGAATTTGGTTGTCCAAAAGCTGATTAGTCCATGGTAGTGGAGGTAATGGAGGTGGTATTAAGGCTCTATAAAATTGGGATCAGCTGGGAAGATCTGCTGAGTCTAATCATGAAGTATCATAGGTATATGTTTTATAAAAAATTGTATATAGGGAGCCCAGTTCTACAAGAGGATTCTCTAAGGACAACTACTGTTATTATATTATTCAGTTAGCCTCTAAATTAGTTTCTTCTCATTTCGATACAATTTCATTACACTCTTTTATATTTGAATCAGTTTGGAATTTCTTGGTGTGTAAATCTGCTAATTATGTCCCTTGAAATAGAGATATGGGATTGATATGTTGGAATTCATTTGGTGTAGGTGTTCCCCCTTTAGATTGGATGATACCATTTCTTCTGGATGTTTTTCATCCTTGAGAGTTCCAGTTCATAAATCATTCTCAACATGGACATGATTGTGCTTTATCATTAGAAAGTGTATTTCGATCATCATCAATTGTCCTTCAAATCACCTGATTTAAGTACATATGCACATAAGGGTGAATAAAATGTATAAAAGATTGAGCTGGACATAATTATATGGGAACATGAAGAATGATAGATCAGTCAGAAAGACTCTTTATGTTCTCTTTTAGAACACATTTAGTGAAATTCACACATTTTATGGATTGTATTGGGGATATGTTACCTTAATATTTCATTGGATGTCCACCAATAACATTGTATGGGTTCTGTATAGGTGTAGTGACAATTATGAATCTTGTATACATTCCTCCTTATAATATGGAAAGTAGAGATCTCTAGTAACTAAAAAAGTAGATTTATGATCTCATGGGGATGGGTTTTCTCAGACGCAAAAAATCTCCATCAATTTCAATGATCCATTTAACCATGAATGCAGATGGGATCAACGGATTGTGCATAGAATAATTTTAACTGAACTAGTATACAACAAATAATCTTTATCCATTTCCTTGTATAAATTACCACTTCAACTACATATTACGTGGAACTATTTTCTCCATGAATTATAAAAGTGTAGGTTTTCATCAGGTGAATGTGAGACCATCATATTTATCATTCAATGCATTTCCACGTAGAAACAACATGTATGAGAATTTGTTTATGTCATTCGGTCTGACGAATGTGCTGTTATTCATTATGGAACTTATGAATAGGGGTTTCCACCCATATCATGATCCTTCATGGTTGTTTTCATAGAGGAAATCATAATATTTTAACACTATAAACATTAAAATTCCAATAATATCCATATCATATGGAATAAAATGAGATAGAAAAACCAATTTTAAAATCTATGGAAATTTTAGTTTTGGATCAATAATGTTCCCTGATGGGGTGATATTATATCTAAGTATGTCATATTATTTTACACAGAGATGTTGAGAAAAGTAATTCTTGGAATCAACAAAGAATGTTCTTTGAAAAACCAGTTTATTGATTCTTGTTGGTTGTTCCATGTGTTTCATCCATGACTTATTACTCACAGCAGGGCATCATATGTCAATGACTAAGAATGTAGTTCATCTCATCTTGTCTGAATCTTTTGGAAATGATTATAATGATTTTATACTAAATCTATTTTCCGGTACAATTATACTTCGTTTTGAGATGGGAAAGAGTTATAATGTCTTTTATGATGATTCATGAATCTATAGGGGTGAATTCACAATACATGGTGGTTATGTGTTTGATTATGGGCCCCCCAAATAAGGCCTCATGAGATAAACTACCCTATCCATGACATCAATGTAGATATCCATGTTTATTCTATGTTCCATTGGAGGAAATATATTCTTGGAGATTGGATCATTTCTTACATGTATAATTGAATAATGAAATACATCTCTACATAACGTTAAATGAATATGAGGTGGAATATGTTGGTAGAATACCTATACTCATTTGACATTAAGAATTCATATAACAATGTTATGGGAAATTCTAGGAATAATTAATTCAGCCATAAGACATAGACAAAATCCATACAAAAATCCAGTAGTTATTGGGATATGATGACTGTGTTCTCTTAGTTTTATATATTGGTTTAGGAGAAACATTGGAAACCAGTTCTAGAATATATTGAAGTGATTTATTCTCTTCTAGTGAATGTTAGAATGTAGTAGTTATCTAATATAGAGGGACACATTTTTTGGAAACAGTCAACGGGGAGAGTTCATATCCTGGTTTGGATATTGATAGTAGTCAGAAGCTTCTCTTCGGTTTTCAGTTATGGGTGTCGTTTAATATATAGAAAGAACTGATAAATATGGCTCATGGACTTATTTGGGATTCTCATCCAATTCACTCCCAGATGTAAAAAAATTTGAATATATAGAATTAATGGCCAAATATGAATATTAAAATAGTTGGTCTCATTAATATGTTACCCACAAAACAATATGTGAAGTAATATAACTAGTGACCTACTATAATTATACAACCATTATTCAATCATAATTAGAAATTGGATGCCATGATAATGAATTTATTTATTGCATTTAGGAGATCTCCTTGAGGTAGTGATGCAGTATTAGTGATCATCAAAAATTTGACAAAGTACCACACTTACATAATGTATTGGTTTAATAATCTATTTATTAGTGATGTTGGCTATATATTGGGCAGGTAGTGTGACATCATGGTTTAGACATTCTGTCATATTGGATCGAGATAGATTCTCGATGATGACATTCAAAAAATATTTTTTAAGGCACTGGGATAACAAGTGATCACATATTATAAATGTTACCCTAGAACTAATGATCTGTTTAAGGGGACCACAAATTTGATAGAGGATATGATGTGGGACTATATTATTCATTTTGATATTTTATCAGAGTAGAATATTCCTCCATTTTATTTTTCCTATCGTAACATTATATAAGAAACAATTCAAATTGATATGTTTATGGACCTATATGGTAGACCATATATGTCACCAATATACTACATTGAATATGAAGAGGTAGCACAACTAGGTCCTCATATAACTCGAGAGACATCACAACATGTTTCACTAATCCCTAACAGTGTGGTACTGGCTTAGTTTAGGAGGAAGACATATATTGATAATCTTTGATGATCGTTGGAATTCATGGTGGGACATCATACCATTCGGTATGTTTCGTCAATGTTATATCATATATACCACTTTCGTGTGAGGTGCTTCAAAAAAGTATTCACTTGGAACAGGTGAGGAGTGGATATGAATTCCATATTAATGACGTAGGTATTTACACTCAAATATCAGAGGTTATGAACTAATATATTGGGGGTGATGCTTTGGATTTCTAAGAAAAGAAATATCAAGGGGTTTATTATACTCTTCATTGATGTTGGTTCCCTAGGGGTAGAAACACTTGATGGAGCCATTGTAATGATAGATAATTCACCCATTAGATAATATTAGACCCCCAATATGATATAAATTGGATGAACTCATTATCACCATGCCATGAGTGATAAAATGGATTCATTATGGGTCACATATGATAGGCAAGATGGTAATTGATTACACCCTATGTACCGTAGTGATACCTAAAATTATTGTTGGGTCATCAGTAATGGGGTCATACTCCACTATATTAATTGATAGAATTCATTAAATTTCATTATTTTCATGAGAATACTGTTTTAATATTTCCAAGTGGTTCATATTATTTTATTATTCCTCACTTGTTCTTTTTAGCATGCTATGATGTTGACATATTAATTACACCCCAATTCTATGAACAATATAGGGGGTATTCCTACATTGATAGTTTTCTTTTCATTATACCATGTATTTAGGTTCATCCATTAATAAATAAACATTACTCATACATCCAACTTATGATAAATGAAGTGGTTTGGTACAGTTGAATTCATGGGATCTTAGACCTTTTTGAATTTTTTTTTGTTTATTTATCTTCTGGTATTTATTATATATTGGAATGATGATTTGGTTTAAAGCATGAAATATAATGATCCAGACACCATGGGTGTCAGGCAACTGAGACTGTATCTTACACCCCTTCTCAAGTTTCATTTGTCACATGTGTATATGTTATTCTCGTATTTAAGAAAAAAGGAATGAATGCCACTTCATATTGTTGAGTGTTGCTTTCTATATAGGATGATGATTATAAGAAGAGGACAAATCCAATGGTCGAGATACTATTGTAGTAGTTTTCAATATTATTTTAAAAATTTTGATATCATAATATATATTAGTGTAATCATGTTCCACTGCACTCCATTTTTTCAATTTCTCTTTACATGAATTTATTATTTTATATCCAATTTATATTTATTTCGAAAAATATATGTTTACGCAAATTGGGTTATTTGTTATTCAATTATTATTTTATTATGATTCATATCTTCGTAAACATTTTATAAATTTTAATCAATGTTTTATACCTAAACCTATGCGGGAATAATCCCACTAATGTAAAACTTCTATCACTAGATGATTGTTGGCTACCTATAGCATTCAAGGGGTTGGATTTACGGTCTCGTGGCCATCTGTATCAGATCCCATATAGTGGAAAATGTGGAAAGTATCTAAATCCCAAATCAATGAAATAATGTATCATCTACATGAATATAATTAAGAGAAAATGTAATGTTTTAATTAAAGTGAATTATATTTATTAAAATGAAATGGAGAAATACAATAGAATGTAATGTGTACATAATTTTTTAACTGATTAATGGGATTGAAATTTTTGAATCTCGTTATAGGTAACGCATATTGAAGATAAATATATATGTGATTGAATATTATAACAACAACAATTGTAAATAATAAATTCATAATTGGAAAAATTTTCTCGAATTAACAGGTGGTGTTAGAGAATACAGTCCATTGAGATGGTGCTTCTATAAACATAATAGAATAACATTCAAATACTAGGAACACCATGGTGAGAATTATAGAGGTATATATAGTGGAATAGAATTCTAAATGGGTTTCAGTGAAGAATAGTGGGAGGTTGGAAGGGTATTTACAATAGTTGTCTTGTACATTATATATTCTATTCTAATAATTAGTTTTAGACCTTATATTATAATATAACAAAAAAACCACCCCATTGTTTTATGACAATAAATTTCCCCATCATGAATTTTAATAAATACTTTACTATGACATGAATCAAATATAACATAATAATTAAATTTTATATTTGAACGTTATTCATGATTATAATGAATTTATTTTAAAACCTAAAAATATAATTTTTGTTTTGAATGATTCATTAGTGGGTTTTAAATTTAATGAAATATCATCAAGAATAGAAAATTTTAATTTAGAAATATATTTTTGGTCATGGATTCCATCTGTATACATTTTATATAATTTTTTATATATTATGACATAATATTAGAGACTTTATATTTTAATGATATTTTATTTTCATTGAATAATTCAAATATATCATAAAATAATATAATATGATACATTATTTTATTATCAATTGATTAATATAAAATATTATCAATATAAATAAAAATAAATGAAAAATAGTAGTATCACTATATTAACATTAAAATTATTTATTATGATTTTTAAATTAAGATGTTTTTTGAAAATATAATATTTTATTAAAATAGATTTTTAAATAAAATTATATTTTTAAGGAAAATAAAAATTTTCACTATCAATATCAAAATATATTACACTGCAATGTTTATATAATAATTCATAACAAAATAAATAGGATACAGATATAATAATTTTTTTTAAAAGGACAAAAAAAAATTTCATACACCTAGGTTCTAGATTCATATTACCTTGTTACCACATATTATTCCCTATGTTTATAGTGTGTGATGTGGCTTATTTCTTATGATGATTTAGTGAACATGTTTTTTGATGATATGAAAATAATAATGAAGATATCCAATAAAAAATTTCCTTACATATTCATTAATTTGTTATCATATTATGTTAGTGATCTGTAATTCCCTATGATTCAGTGTGCCTAATAATATATCATCATTATTCCGTTATTATTTGAAATTTAAATTGATAAGAAGACAAATATGACCATGAAAAAACTAAAAACATTGGAAAGGACCATTCAGAATATATGAAGTATTGATATAATGAATACCAAAATCATTCCCTTTGATCATTTTCTCTCATTCAATTTGGAAGGATTGAACATCGTTGTTAAGAAAACTCTAAAGAACAAGGAAATCAATAACAACAAGATAGTCGATAACTTATTGATCACCCACTAAGGGTGTGAGGAAGAATTGCCATTTTTTAGCCCTTTATCCCTACTCATGACATTGTTTATGGACCAAGGAACTTTCTCTTACCATGACTGGAGTCAATCACGATAAAAGAGTCTAACCCAACCACTACAAGAGGAATAATATGATTCAGATATAGCTGGAGACCTATGATCATTTTCATTACCTCAACAAGAAGATAGTTACCTCTACTAATTTAATCAATGAATGAAAAATAATCCCATGGGATCCTGTACACCACAACCACCCTTCATCCCATTCATAGAACAATAGAAAACAATGTTATGCCTCAAACCAAATGGATGCGGAAACCATCAAACCATGTGGCAAGAAATAGTGGGATTAATTGTATTGGAGCCCACCTGATGAGACCGAAGATAGGGGGCCTCGTGCCTCCTTCATAAGGCTCGATCTATATCAAAATGATGATATTTTATTACATAGTCCAAGGGACATCAAGAGGTCAAAAACCCTTCATCTCTAGAATTGATTCGATCCATACTGATGCAACAGAATCATAAAGCTAAAATGTTTCCACGGGCATTCTTCTTTGGCCCAATAATCACCTTATAGTGAAACCAACAATCCAAAAAACAAGAGTTCCCATTGAGTTGAAACTGAAACACCTCCTTAGTCACCAATGGCCTTAATCTTATGGGACACCCACTCACAGTTGAGGTAGTGCTTTGTTGAGCTCCCTTGTATCGGGTACATTCAAGACAGGTAGGGGACGACTATGAAAATAAAATAATGCCTAACATTCCCAAATGTATGTAATTTTATATTCCTCAAACACTTATTTAATTTTTTTTATTTTTATTGGAACCTATTTAACATATAAGTTCAAACCCCATGTGTTCTTGAAGGGTAATACAATTAGGCAACCATATGTATTCCTTGGCAGAGAAAGAAACTAGACATGATGCAGTAATGAAACATATATCTGGATCATTCATGAAATCCATCATGTTGAAGGCCATATGGTGATTTCTATGCAACACAACATAGAAAAATTTTTGGTACATACTCAACAGGTTGATGGTAATGTGTGTGACTTGAAAACAAGGGAACCCAATGGTAGTGCCCACCAAAATATGATTCCAAAAAGAAATTTTACTCACACACATAATCCTCATGTTGTGAGCCTGATGAGAGTGATTTTGGAATACCATAATATTCCTTAGTGATGAATTATGTGAATTTCAACCAACCCCCCACCATTTAGTAACACAATCATGGAATCACCAGAATTAGAGTGGCCCTCAAAAAAATCCAACAACAAGTTCACCCACATGCCATGAAATGTATCCTATATACTTTTTACATTATTAACACCCTCTTGGACCATCCTGATAAGACTCTTTCATGAAATCTAATGTTTCCTCCCCTTCTTATGTGCATCTCTGACAAAGATGAAATAATAGAATCGAGAACAGTGATCATCCTCTTTGGGACCATGGGGGTTATGATTAAATTTCTTGGAATAAAGGCTGATAAACTATTTTCTTGGTTTCTCCTACCACTGAATGATAATAAATGATTATTAAAATTTTGAATACAACCCATGATTTTCCCATAAATTTAATCAAACTGATGGATGTGCATCATAGAATAAGTCATGGGGGCACCCAGGTACTCCCTGGGGAGGGAGCCCAACTGCCTTTCACGTCTCCTGTCCATTAAGGCCACCATGGTGCCTATGCAGAAATAAAGGACATATAAGGTGCTCTTAAAAAATCCATAACATATCCAATCCAGTGAAACTCATCAACAAGGACATTATTAATACCAAAATAGACATCATTTTGACAATAACAGAGATTATCTAATTGAAGAAAAATAAAAAAAGAAATATTTCATTCACTAGGAAAACCCAAGTTGGGCCCGATGGAACCTTTCATGAAGGCCATGTTTAGGAGGAGATTAAGAACATCTTGATTGAGAGAAAACATGTAATGGGATAGAGGATAACCTACCTAAAAACATGCACTGCGTTGAGAAACCAATATTTCCTGCCCATGAAGTGGACTGCCATCAACGATGAACTGAAGAAACAAAAACTCAAATCAACATCCAAATAAGAAAATACCATACCAATTATGAACATGAATATACCTTCTAATTACATTATGTAATTTTATTTTTCTATATCCATATTAACCACCATATTTTATCCTATGACTCTAGTATTAATCCCATTGATGAGTTCATGAGATAGAGTGAGGGCACCTTGAATGGTCCTTTTCATCATAAATTCATGTTACTCCAATGTTATCCATTGTGTTATGTAAGAGGTAAACGGGTTGATAAGGATGGAGACAGAACCATACATCTAATTTTACAAATAGTAAAATGTTGTGAGTTCTCATGATGATAGGGGTCCTTTATTTTAGGGACTATAACCACTGTTTAGAAAATAGTAGCATGAGGGAGGAACTCAACTCGAATTATTTCATGGATGGAAAGAAGAACATTTTCCTCAATCATACTACAATCCGCATGTATGAAAGACCCTAAAACCCCATGTAGGCCAATAGTACTATCTGGGTTCTGTGTATTCATATCCCCTATGATTTCCTCCTCAAGAGGCATTGATTCATGGTCACCATTATAATTTCCATACATCATTCTATGAATAATGTCTCTGTAAACATCTTGGCTGATTTGATATCCCACCACCATCCAGGAGTTTACTTCTACAAGCATATCCTCGAAGAAGGAATCCTCTAAGATGAAAATGAAATCCCATTTGTCCACAAATGATTTATCCTCCAATGAAATGGTAGGTCGTGTGAATTTATGATATTACATTATGCATGCATGTAGGTAAGAATTATGTGGATCCCCCTCACGCATCCATCTAAGCCTCGAAGCATCATGGGTATTTCATTCCTACGTTTGTTGTATTTCATCCATTTGGTCCTTCATAGTGGCCATATCCCCAATTGTTACTTCATTACATTACATAATTAATAATATATTCAATCAAAAAGGTAAATAGATTTAAATTTTTTCGGAACAATTAATTTCCCCCACAATTATAAATTTCAACCCTAGATAACATTTTATAAAAAAATTAATAACGGTACTTTTGTTTCATCTATTTATTTGGTTCCCATTAGATCTTCAAATATTAGTTCCAAAATAACATATTATCTATGTGAGTATTTATTATTCATTAAAAATTTATCTATATTCAATCACCGACAATATATTCTCATCATAAGGATGTTGATTCTTTTGGGGAACTACCTCGAGATTCAATACATGTGATGGGTCTACTGTATACATCGTTAAGAGGGATAAAAGGAAAAAATCAAGTAAATGAAATATGTTATTTTTAAGAGATATTCAATATGTAATAAATCATTTGTAATCATGTATAACAATGGGGTTTAAATAATGTTTTATATTCACTCCCTTTTCCCAAAACACATGAATATAATCTAGTTTGATATATGAATGATCATAAATTATATACTCTCATATACCATGTATCTACATTGATTTTATACATAAATGTGTTGTCCAAATTGTTAAAATTTCATATGAATTTTTATTTTTTCATATTTATATACTATATTTTGATTTGTAAAATGTATTTTAAGCAAACAATGATCAAAGTAAAACCAATTTGTTTGATTCTAAACAATTTTCCAATAATTATTTTCTCATTTTAACATTTGAATGCTAGAATATGAAGTGTTATAAAATGAGATCTCCATTAAGAAGATGTACTAATACTAGAATCATTGTAAAATTTTATGGATTATATGATTATATACTATAGAGGTTAAATTGATATATTGAACTAAAAATCCATTTTAGGGTGACAAAAAACAATAAAAAATAAATCTATGTCAAATGAATATTGAACACTTCTCCAAAACCTATAGGAATTATTCAAGGGAGGATTAGGTATCCCATAGGGTAGAATTACATAAATTCATTCCCTGACATGATATATATAAATATATATCATAATCCATAGATAAATAATCAAATGATTATCGATTTAAATGAAATTCACTATTTTTTAAATATGTCGACTATCATATAATAGGAATTATTTCATTTATATATATATATATATATGATATTCTAAATATAAAATCTATTTTTATATTATCAAATTTATATGTCAAAATGTAAATATGTTTTTTCATAAACATAATCTTATTTCATCTAGGAGAACTTATTGGTGAACAAAAAATCGAGATAAAAATTTAATAATACCCCTCTCTCAAATACATTGAAATAATCTTTTCATATGATCTATATAAATCTTAGTGGTACCTATATGAATAGTGAATTATGATCAAGAAGCATCCTCTATATTTACCACTTATTCTCCGGGTTTTTCTACACATATCAAATTTCAAAACATTATATATCAATACATGATAATATATAACTCTATTACATTCCCATATTTTCATTGAATATATCCATTATCTTATAAAGCCTTCAAGATCCTTGGATAAATAGATAGTTGGTGAATATTTTTCGTATGTTTTAATGAATATAATTTAATCATTCCAATTTCAATCCATTGATAGTCATGGATTATTAATATCTATTCAATCCACCTCTATTATAGCTATTCATGATTACTTCAACTCGTAGAATCAACTAATTTTTTATCCTCTCCATGATGTTAGTAGACCAATCTATTCAAATCATTTATCATATATAACCATCTCAGTTTCAGAATGTTTATCTCATTGAATATGACAATATAATTGAGCCCTTTCTGATCTATATCTATTCCACACATATCCACATTATTATAACATTTCAAATCATTAATTGCATAACTAATAAAACCCATTATCCAAAATATTTTGTGTATTTATGCTCATGTATATCGAATTAGAGGGAGTAATTGACTATGTAGTTTTCATCTTCAATGGGTCCAAATAAAAATAAATTTATTGAGGAATCATTATAGGTAAAAAATCATTCCCCATGTTGTAGTAACATGATCATCGATATTAGCCTACTATTTAAATCATTCAATATATAGACTATTTCATCAGGAAAAAAAACATCAATCTCTTTTATTTGTGAATTATTAGTGGGATTTAAAATTATGACATTTTTGTGAAAAAAACTTGTTGTTCAATTATATTATTAGGAAACAGTGAATGTCCAATATAATTGTTTTTGTATTCCACCATTATTTTCAGTTTTTTGGAATATCGTAATGATATCACTTTTTATCAGAAATTATACTGTAGTTTTTCTATAATATGTAACCATAACTATGAGTTATATTACATCTAAAACATTATTTCATTTTATAGGGTATTTTTTATAGTATTTAAAAAACTAACAGGTTATTCCCTTCTTTTAGTGTACATACAAATATCCTATTTAAATAATGCATAATTTTTTTGAGGAATTACCTAATGAATATAATAATAAATTCCATCAATATATCAGGTAAAATAGAGACCCAAAATGGTGTCACTGTGATATCATATTGTTGGTACTTTGCAAAATAATTAGTCATAGATATATGCCCCATATTGCCTATTACTTGATTATAACAATCCTTATGATATAACTATGTGATGTACTACACTCCAAATAGATTTTCATATATGTAATCCTTTCAAAGAAAAGAATACATGTTCATTATGATTATCTTATTGAACACACTATAATCAATGAATATTGAAATTGTCCAATCCTTATTCATGTTGATGAAGACCTATGAACCCTATAATGGTCCAAACCCTCCTATCCCGTTACATTTCCAAAGTGAGGTTCCACCAAAAAGGTGGCACCGTGATGGTACCACCATGACGATGGCACTATGTCCCCTCGCGAGGCTTTCATTTTTTTCCCAGTACCTGACTTTTCCACTCCCGCAACGTAAGTTTCAACGTAAATTAATTCTTTTACTCTTTTAAAACCATTTAAAGCCTATAATTAATCCTAAAAATCTCGAGAGACCTCCGTGTGTAACTGCCCAACCGCGTGGTCAACCCACGACCCCCGCTCCTTACGCGGTTTCGCTTTCTCACCTCAACCACCTGCGGCTCTTATAAACTAAGGGTTAGCCGTGGTTTCTTCTTTCCTCGATCGCGACTTTTCACGAACAGCTTCTGATTCATTATGCGTAGAGTTACACGCCCGGCCTAAGCATTGATAGACAAAGCGATTCTCATTCAGGAAAACCGCCTTGCTATCCGTGAGGTTCCTCCCCCCGACCTCAGAGTAGATCATTTATCCAACAAGTAGGGAATTTCACCTCAGTCTCTATCTTTTTTGTATCATGCGGGGTTGGAGTGCTTTTGATTATGTTGAATTGGATAAACCAGACCTAAATAAAGATAATGAACCAATCCTATAAGGAATGAAGGGGGGATGTGATCGTTGATGTTGTTTATATTATGATCATCTTCCTGTGTTGTGCTAGCTTACGCCTTCGGAAAATTGAGTCCGTTGGTGGTCTTTGTTTGTGCACTAGTGAACCCCTCATGGTGTTTTAAATGGATTGATCCTAATTGTATACTCTTGCTGTGAAAAGTAAATTGGTTAATCAAGTATACCTGACTGAATAAATTGAAATCAATAGGATTAATGCCTTCTGTGCTAACCCTGGTCAAAACACAAAATTGAAATCATTGAGTGTGTTAAATATTATAAATCTAAAAATATAGGCCTGGCCCTGATTAGTGTTTGTGATAGTGGTTTGGTTGTTTTCTTATTTGGATGATTAGTGGAAATGTGGGAGGGGATGGGATCCCCTGTTTTTATATATATACTCTCGGTGGTTGTGTGAAATTGGGGATGGGATCCCCTGTTAGTATGGATTCGGTGGTTGTGCGTTTTAAGACCGGGTGGGTACTTGTTTATATCACGAATTGGGGTGGGATCCTCTATTGATGAATAGACTTTTGGGGGGAGGGGACATGGGGCATTGTCTCAGGGTTGTCTGGTTCCAGGACTTCGAGATTTCTCGCTTTTCCTAGTTGTTGTGACATTACAAGAGAACCAGGTGTGGATACTTAAATTGACTTTTGGCTGGTTTCTTTTCCTTTGTTATTCTTATGGTGTTAGTTGCCTAGTAGTGCATAAAATTATTTGAACATTATTACTGAACATGAAAACAAGATTGGGACAAATGGGTTTTTTGGCGAGAGTTGTGACTCAGACTTGAGTGCTATTGTGATCTGTAGGCTGTCTGAAGAAAAACCTAGTTTGTGGTGAGTTCTTGTAACCTATATATATACTTGTATCTTTGTGTTTTTTATTCGCGCCCCACCAAACTTGAGCACTTAGTGTCGAACACCCCCATTTCATGGGGGAGGGTGTTTTTCCCAACAATATTCTTAGTGGCTGGTTATTAGCTCCTTTTCTACTCCCTTTCCCAGATAGCCCAAGTATCTTCGGGTAGGCTGTGATGGCCTGAGATCCATTATTATCCCAAGAAACTTCAGGCGGGGTAGTTTGGTGGTTGACCAGGTGTGTGCGGCAGGTGGTTTCCCAAGTGTCTTTGGGATGATGCCCAGGTGTCTTAGGGCGTGGCATTGGATTTTCTATCCCAGGTGTCTTCGATTGTGGTGGTGGTTGTTCCGGAATAGGTGTTTGTAGGCATGGTTACATGTGACATTTTTGGACCAGGTGTTTGCGGGCGGGATTATACAGTGGGACTGTGTATGTTTTGGCCCAGGTGTGTGCTGGCGGGTGTGGCAGTGGGACTGCGGGGAGAATGGCGGGTTTGGTCCGATGCATAGGATGTTTCAATTACCAGTGGAAAATCAGCATGGGGTACCCAAACATCGATGTGCTCTGATTATATATATTACTTGACTTGCGTTATTTGGGGGGTGTTCCTTGGTGTGTCTTGGTTGGATAATTTACCTTGATAGGTGTTTGGTTTAATCCTTTTTCGCATGGGACATTAGTACGTTTCCCCCACTTGTGTACGAGATTCATTGGTTTTCCCTACTGAGTGTACTTGTATGCTCACCCTACGTATATAAAACTGCTTTCAGGTTTCCAGGAGGACTTCGGGGATCACGCAGGACCATACTAGCTCGGACCTTTGGGGCAGTTGCAGTTGTTGCTTTTCTTCTTTGGTACTTACCTTGTAGTAACCTTTTGTACCTTATGGCTTTACTTTTGGAACATGCATGTGGGAATTCTTTACTTTTGGCTTACTTTTCTTTCACCTTGGTGTTGTTGAGTTTCATTATCTCTAGATATTATAAAACAAAAATGGGTAATGCCTTCCATTTGTGAGTAATTTCTATACCCTTGGTGCTAGTCGCCATTCCGGGACCTATTTAAGGTGGGTCTCGGGGGGTCATTATCTCTCCTTCAACTTAAAAAAGGAAGGGCATGGAAATCTCCTGACATTTACCTCCTTTTGGTGAAGGTGGGTCGTGACAGAATGGTATCAGAGGAATGGTTGATAGATAGGATGGAGTCTGTAGTTAAGAATAGTGAGGATTGCATGAGATGGTAAGGCAACAGTGTTGGGTGAACATGGTGCGTGAATTAGGCCAGGGAAGACCAGCTAGGACATGGGATTTTAGGGCCCCCCTGTGATCTGATGCAAGGACTCTGGACCTACCGAATAACCATGTGAGGCCACGCTGATTGCAGGGTAGAGACCCTAGGAATGGTACATGCATCATAATGACTTGTGTTCTTGTGTTTCTGGGATGTCTTGGGAATTAAGAATAAATTAAAATTTTAAGAATTTTTAAGAACGATATTCTGCAATACTTGGGCTTAGAAATTCCTTGTTTACCTTGAACCTATGTCACATGGAAGGAGACCGCGTGTGGTAAAGGAGATCGAGGCCCCGGAGACTACATTTTCGATCGGAATAGAGCTAATCAAGAGGAAGAGGACGACCAGTGGTAGAAGACTCTTCGATCCTTCCAGCGACAGACCCTCGAGAAGTATGAGGGAAGCACCTCCGACATGAAGATGGAAGGCTGGCTAGAGGATCTAATTATAGCTTTCGGCCTGATTCGGGCCCCGACCGAGTACTGGGTTCCTCTGGCCATCATCCAGATGTGGGGAGCAGCACGTCAGTGGTGGACGCTTTACCTGGGGGAGAGGAGAGAGGATGAAATGTCTTGGGCGGATTTCGAGAGGGAGTTCCGGGCAGAATTCCTCTATTCGAAGATGAAGGCGGAAAAGAGATAGGAGCTACTATCCCTCCAATAGGCAAGAATGTCTGTGAGGGAGCTAGGTTTCAAGTTTAAGGACCTCCTAAGTTTTTCTCCGGACCTCTTTCCCGACGAGGAGTCTCGGGCAAGCCGTTTGGAGGAGGCGCTCCGACCCTCCCCCCAGTATGCTGTTACCCCCATTACCCTGACGACGTACATGGAAGTCCAGAATAAGGCCGAAGTGGTGGAGAGGATTCATGCTCTACGAGGTGTGTCATGAGAGGGGATCTAGCTGGGACCATCGAAGGGGAAGGCCATCAGCACCAGGCCTCCAGCGTCAGGACCCTCTAGTTTCCGACCCGCAGGGAGCATGCCACAATAGTTTCAGTTTCGATCCCCTAATCCTCACCCTTTTTCCTCGGGCCCAGGACTGTGGTGATTCGTTTGTGGGAGCCCTAGACATCTCTAGTGTCAGTGCCCGGACCGGGTGCAGTATGGCGGTGGCGGACATCCCCAGCACCCGCCCCAACAGCAGCTTCCAGCCAGGCCCTTCCAGCAGCAGCAGCGGGGACATCGAGCTCCATCTCTTCCAAGGGCAGACGTAGGAAGAGGAGGCCGACCTCAGGGTGCTCCTCAAGGACATTGACTGGGGAGTGGTCGTGGAGGTGGTCGGTAGCTGAGGGGCAGAGGATCCGGGCATGGACAGCTACACGCCGCATAGGCGGCAGTTCCAGCAGGCCCGAAGGTTGTTCGACGTACAATCAGTTTGTTTAGCACTCTTTCTTATTATTTGTTTGATACCGGAGCTTCTCAATCCTTTGTTTCTCCCAGTATATCCCATTCCATGGGTCTAGATGCCGAGAGACATCCAGTGCCCCTAGTATTAAGCACACCAGTCGGAGGTCATACCGACTTGTCATTTGTTTGTCGAGGATGTAGACTGATGATGGGGCCACATCAGTCGGCTAGGGATCTTCTTCTGCTACAGATACAGCCATACGATGTCATCCTAGGCATCGACTGGATACTCTATGTGTGCACCGTCATCGGCTGTTTCCGAATAAGGGTCATGTTCTCAGACTTGGGCGGCCAGCGTGTTACATTCACCAGTGACTGGAGCGGTCAGAAGGGCAGCAGGTGAGAGGAACCCCTTCTCTCCTTGTTAGCCGAGCTGTCAGTAGAGTCAATAGATGTTGAGATGGTATGGGTGCCAGAGGTTCTCCATGAGTTTATGGACATCTTTCTTGAGGAGGTGAAGACTCTACCCCCTTGACGTGATATCGAGTTTGGGATAGGCCTGTAGTGCGGTGCTCATCCGATCTTGATGGCTCCTTACCGGATGGAACCTTCAGAGTTACGGTAGTAGCGGATTCAGATTGACGATCTAATAAAGAGGGGTTATGTTTGGCCGAGTGCATCACCGTGGGGTGCTCCAGTATTGTTTGCAAAGAAGGAAGATGGTGGTGTCAGGTTGTGCATAGACTACATGAGGCTGAATCAGGTGACGATCAAGAATCGCTACCCTCTTCCGATGATAGACGATCTTTTCGACCAACTGAAAGGGGAAGGATTGTTCTCAAAGATCGATCTGCGTTCTGGGTACCACCAGTTGAGAGTGAAGTAGAGCGACATCCTGGATATGGCCTTCAGGTGTAGATATAGGCACTTCATGTTTTTTGGCATGCACTATGGTGTTACAAATGCCCCGGCTATCTTCATGGGGCTTATGAACTCCATCTTCCGGGAGTACTTGGATCGGTTCATGGTTGTGTTCATCGACGATATCCTGATCTATTCGAGGTCATAAGAGGACCATGCAGAGCACCTGAGGACAATTTTTTAGGTCCTCCGAAATCATTACCTCTATGGTAATTTGTTGAAATGCACGTTCTGGACAGGAGAAGTGCACTTCCTCGGGCACGTGGTGTCTGAGAAGGGGGTAGTGGTTGACCCATCAAAAGTTGAGGTGGTTGTTTCTTGGGAATCACCCAAGAATGTGGCAGAGGTCCATATTTTTCATGGGCTATCAGGTTACAATCGGAGGTTCATACCCAACTTCTCCCGAGTAGCGGCCCCTTTGACATCCCTTACCAAGAAGGACCAGGTTTTCGGGTGGAGTGAGCAGTGTGAGTCATCCTTCAGCTATCTGAAAGAGAAGTTGTTTAGTTCCCCAGTACTGAGATTACCAGAAGAAGGGGCAGCCTATGAGGTGTTCTGTGATGCTTTAGGACAGGTCCTGGGATGTGTGATGATGCAACGACACGGGGTGATCTCTTATGGGTCCAGGCAGCTACACCCCTGTGAGCATAATTACGCAACCCCCGACCTGGAGCTTGCAGTGGTCATTTTTGCGCTAAAGTTATGGTAGCACTACCTCATTGGAGAACGCTTTGTGGACATCACAGATCACAAAATCATGAGGTATATTTTCTCCCAGTGGGACTTAAACATGCGAATGTAGAGATGGGTGGAGTTCCTCCAGGATTATGACTTCGAGATCTCTTATAATGAGGGAATGGGAAATGTAGTGGCCGATGCCTTAAGCAGGAGGACGCAGAAGGATGTGGTCCGAGAGTTGGTGGACGCTAGGAAAGCGATGGAGGAGTTGGCCGCCTTACACCTGGATGCGAGGATAGATGGTGGTAGAGGTTGCCTATATCATATGATAGTGCAATCATCTCTATTTCAGCAAGTGTATGAGTCTCAGTGGGTAGATCCGATGTTTGATGTGATGTGTGACTGAGTTGACCCGGGAAATGCTCCAGAAGGATGGACAGAGGATGGTCAGAACCAAATGCTTTTCCAGAAAAGTTTGTTTGTTCCAGGAGTGATGCACGACAAGGTTCTTAGTGAGATCCACAACATACCCCTGGCGGTACACCCATGAGTTTCTAAGATGTACCAGGGACTGAAGGGACAGTTTTGGTGGCCCGTAGTGAAGCGAGTAATGGTATAGTTTGTGGCCAAGTGCTCAGAGTGTCAGCAAGTTAAGGCTGAACACCAAGTTCCATGCGGCCTACTGCAGTCTCTAGATGTCCCCGAGTGGAAGTGGGACGAAATATCATTGGATTTCGTCACGGGACTACACAAGGTCCAAGGGGGATACAACGCCATCTGGGAGGTAGTGGACATGTTGATGAAATTGGCTCGCTTTCTGGCGATCTGGGAGTCGAGTGCAGTGGATACTTTGGCATGAAGTTATGTGGATGAGGTGGTGCAGTTTCTTGGAGATCCGAGGTCTATAGTCTTGGATAGGGATGCACAGTTTACCTCATGAGTCTGGAGAGGATTGCAGCATGCGTTTGGCACCCAGTTACGCCTTAGCACAGCTTTCCATCCCCAGAAAGATGGACAAACAGAGCGTACCATCTAGACCATGGAGGATATGTTGCGTTCATGTGTTGTGGACTCAAGAGGATCAGGGGTGCGACACATTCCCATAGTAGAGTTCGCCTACAATAATAGTTATCACTCTACCATCGGTATGGCCCCATTTGAAGCCTTGTATTGGAGGCCCTGCCGTTCACCTATGTGTTGGGCCGAAGTATGAGAGGCAGGCATCCTTGGCCCGGTGGTGGTGCAGAGCACGAAAGTGAAGGTTCAGCTTATACGGGAAAGGATGAAGGTGGGCCAGGACTGACAGAATTCGTATGCTGATAAGAGGAGGAGGCCCTTGGAGTTTGAGGTTAGAGACCACGTGTTCTTGAAGGTCTCCCCTCAGCGTGGGCAACAGAGGTTTGACAAGGGGAGTAAGCTTTCTCCCAGGTTCATCGGACCCTTTGAAGTGTTTTGGCGGGTCAACGAAGTGGCTTATCAGCTAGCGTTACCACCGCCGCTATTGAGGATAAATGATTTCTTTCATGTGTCCCAGCTCCGTCGGTATCTTCACGATGATTCACACATCCTTGATTGGGTGAGATGGACATCGAGGACGATGTGACCATTGTGGAGAGACCAGTGATGATCGAGGATCACAAGGAGAATGTGCTTCATGGGCGAACCATTCCATTGGTTAGTGTGTCGTGGAGACATGGTGGGCATCAGGAGAGTACGTGGGAGCGGGAAGCACAGATGCGTACCCAGTACCCAGAGTTGTTTTATGTTTTGTTCCTTGTTGTACCTGTTGTGGTAGAACGTTTTGTCTTTTTGATATGAAATGTACTAGTTTTCATTCCTATGAATGTGTGTAAAAAGCCTTGGCTATGGAGGAGGAGAGAACTCGGCCCTTAATCAAGATGCATTAAGGTGGATACGATTAAACCCGTGCGTGCGATCCAGTGCCGCCCAAAGCGGATAATATCTTAAATGGGGGAGGAGACTCCCCAACCCACATGCACGGGCAGTTTGGCATGGTATGTTGCTTGGTTCTTGACAGGGATGTGTTTTTGGTTAGCATGGGTTCACTTCTAAGAGGTATCATTCAAGGTGGTTGTTCGGACCCTCTCTTCTTTCATTGGTTGTTTTGATTCTCGAGGGCGATAATTGTTTAAGAGGTATCTAATGTAATGTACTAGACCCTCCTGGACCATTACTTTTCTAAAGTGAGGTTCCACCAAAACGGTGGCACCGTGGCGGTGGCACCGCGAGGGTGACACTGTGACGGTGGCACCGTGAGGGTGGCACCGTGAGGGTGGCACCGTGACGGTGGCATCGAGACGATGGCACCGTGAGGGTGCCACCATGACGGTGGCACTGTATCCCCTCGCGAGCCTTTCATTTTTTTAGTACCAGACTATTCTGCTCCCCCAATGTAAGTTTCGATGTAAATTAATTCTTTTACACTTTTAAAACAATTTAAAGCCCATAATTAATTCCTAAAAATCCTTGATACCTCAGTGTGTAAATTCCCAACCGCGTGGTCAACCCATGACCCCGCTCCTTACGCGGTTTCGTGTTCTCACCTCAACCGTTCGTGGCTCTTATTAACTAAAGGTTATCCGTGGTTTCTTCTTTCCTCGATCGCGGATTTTCATTAACATATTCTGGTTCATCGGGTGATCTGCATCGTTATGCATAGAGTTACGCGCCCGGCCTAAGCATTGATAGACAATGCAATTATGGTTCAGGCGAGACGCATCGTTATCCACGTAGTTCCTCCCCTGGCCCCAATGTAGATCGTTGATCCAACAAGTATGGAATTTCTCCTTAGTCTCTCTCTTTTGTGTATCATGCTAGGTGGGCGTGCTTTTGTTTCAGTAGAATTGGATAAACCAGACCTAAACAATGATAATGAACGAATCCTATAAGGAATGAAGGGGGACTGTGACAGTTGATGTTGTTTATATTATGATCATCTTCCTTAGTTGTGCTGGCTTACACCTTTTGAAAATTGAGGCTGTTGGTGGCCACTGATTGTGCACCAGTGAACCCCCCGTGATGTTTTAAATGACATGTTCGAAATTGTAAACTCCTGCTATGAATAGTAAATTGGTTAATCACATATACCCGGCTGAATAAATTGAATGTACCAGGATCAATCCCTTCTGTTCTAACCCTGGTCAAAACATGGAATTGAAATCATGGAGTGTGTTAAATCTTATAAATCTGAAAATATAGACATGGCCCTGCTTAGTGTTGGTGACAATGATTTGGTTGTTTTCTTTCGCGGCCGATTGGTGGAAATGTGGGAGGGGATGGGATCCCCTGTTTTTTTATATATACTATCAGTGGTTGTGTGAAATTGGGGATGGGATCCCCTTTTGGTATGGATTCAGTGGTTGTGAGTTTTATGAATGGTTCGGTACTTGTTTATATCACGAATTGAGGTGGCATCCTTGGTTGATAAAAAACCTTTTTGGGGTAGGGGACACAGGGCAGTGTCTCAGGGTTGTCTGGTCCAGGACATCAAGAGTTCTCATTTTTCCTTGTTGTTGTGACTTTACAAGAGAACCGGGTCTGGATACTTAAATTGACGTTTGGATGGTTTCTTTTCCTTAGTTATGCTTCTGGTGTTAGTTGCCCAGTAGTTTATAAACTTATTTGAACATTATTAGTAAACATGATAACAAGAATGGTACAAATGGGTTTTGTTGGCGAGAGTTGTGACTCGGACTTCAGTGTTGTTGTGATCTGTATGTTGTCTGATGAAATACCTAGTTTGGGGTGATTGCATGTTACCTATATATATACTTGTAGCTTTGTGTTTCTTATTCGCGCCCCACCCAAGTTGAACACTTAGTGCCGAACACCCCCATTTAATGGGGGAGGGTGTTTTTTCCAACACTATTCTTAGTGGCTGGTTATTAGCTCATTTTATGCTCCCTTTCCCGGATATCCCAAGTATCTTCAGGAAGGCTGTGATGGGTTGAGGTCCATTATTAGGCCAAGAACCTTCGGGCGGGGTAGTGTGGTGGTTGGCCAGGTGTGTGCGGCAGGTGGTTTCCCAAGTGTCTTCGGGATTACGCCCAGGTGTCTTCGGGAATGGCAATGGATTTTCTATCCCAGGTGTTTTCGGTTGTGGTGGTGGTTGTTAAGGACGAGGTGTTTGTAGGCGTGGTTACATGTGACAGTTGTGGCCCAAGTGTTTGCGGGCAGGATTCAGCAGTGGGACTGCGTGTGGTTGTCGCCCAGGTGTGTGCGGGCGAGTGTGGTAGTGGGACTGCAGTGAGAATGGCAAGATTGGTCCGATGCATATAATGTCTCAATAACCAGTGGGAAAGCGGCGCGGGTTACCCAAACATCGATGTGCTCTGGCTATATATATTACATGACTTTCATTATTTGGGGAGTGTGCCTTGGTGAGGCTTGGGTGGATAATTTGGTTTACTCCTTTTTCTCATGAGACATTAGTACCTTTCCCCCACTTGTGCACGAGAGTCTTTGGTTTTCCCTAATGAGTGTACTTGTATGCTCACCCTATGTATATAAAACTGCTTTCAGGTTTCCAGGAGGACTTTGGGGATCACGCAGGACCATACAAGCTCAGACCTTTGGGGCAGTAGCAGTTACTGCTTTTCATCTTTGGTACTTATCTTGTAGTCACCTTTTGTACCTTGTGGACTTAATTTTGGAACATACATGTGGGAATAGTTTACTTTTGGCTTAATTTTCTTTCACCTTGGTGTTTTTGAGTTTCATTATCTCTCTATCTTATAAAAAAAGGGGTAATGCCTTCCATTGGTGAGGAATTTCTATACCCTTGGTGCTAGTCACCACTTCGGGATCTATTGAAGGCGGGTCTCAGGGGGCCGTTGTCTCTCCTTCAACTTAATGAAGGAAGGGCCTGGAAATCTACTGACCCTTCCCTCCTTTTGGTGAAGGCGGGTCATGACAAACCCCATAGTAATGCACATGGGTGAATGGTTACATAATCCATCTTTCCAGCAGTCCCAGATTCTTCTATTTAAATTTCACAGTGGTTGTTGAATTATTAGTCATAGATAGCTGTATAGAAAATGTTATATGATCAAATATGAACTTGACCCCTTAACATAGAAAAATAAAATATAGTTCTTTATGAAAAAAATTAGAATAATCATTATTATTGGTTTTTCATCATGTATAATATTGAAAATAATTGAAATAAATTATTCATTATATTATTTATTTGAAGGAAATAAAATCCTTGTTGGAGATGATAATTCCATAGTAGATTGGTCATTCCCAAAAAAATATAATGATTCTATATTTGATTTTTGATAAAGAGGTTGATTTCGTTGTATTGAAATTTTATGTCATATCCCTGTAATGAATCCCAATAAAAGCCAAAATATACTGAGTTGTTGAAAAATAGAGTATAACATTGTTCCCATGTAAATTATTCCGTTTAAAAAGAATTTGGAAGAATTTATTAACATGAGATTTAATAATTTCACCAATTTGAATTTACATTGTTTTACTAAAATTATGTTAGGACATTTAAGAATGGTATTAATAAAAATGTGTTAATGTAATTAAATACTATAACCATAAAAACATTAGAAATTTAATTTTCAACCTTTATTAATAATATTTAATTTTCCTAAAAGATTATAGATTTTTTCATTACCTCATCCAAAATACAAATAAGGATGAAAATATTATAACTGTTGAACATATAAAAGGAAAAATGATACCATTGATGTGATAACCCAGAAATTATTTGCATTCCTTAACATTTGAATTTATTGTTGTGAATAAATGTATTATACGGCCCATTTTTTTTAAAAATAATAAATAATCATATTTTTTCTCTCAAAATGGTTTGTAAGTTTCTTATGAATTTGTTGAATAGAATTCCAGAAAATTAATTCTAGGATTTTAGAAATGAAATATTTTCATAAACTAGATGACATTCAAGAAAATTCCAATTGAAAAAATTTAAGGATTTTTAACCAATGGTATTTTTAATATAGATCCACATATACTTGTATTATCTATATTGAGATATATTTTTTCTGTGGAGTTCACTTTTTACAAAACTATATAAATGATATGTGTTCCAATTGTTATTGTTATACTTATGGATTTCTTTAGGGTGTTCTAATATTAATTTCAAAAAATGAAAATACATATCTTTGATAAAGCATATGTAAATACAAATCTATTATAAAGTCTTTGTTATGAGTTAATACATAATTAAAAATAATAATACGTTACAAGAACATATAAATACAATTTGTCTTGGAGAAATTAGAAATAAATAAATAATTAAGGAAAATGGGATATAAAGATTACATTTAAATCACTAGAACACACACTCAAAATCCATTGAACTTATAATAAATCCCTTGACAATAATGATACATACATTATAATCGGGTGAGATATTAATCCATGTTATAAAATAATCATGTCATAACATGGTGATATTAATACAAGTGAATCAATTGCCATACCAAGGAGACATTAAATGGTGATAATAATAATAAATAATATAGAATCTTGATATATGATGATAACATCATGGTTATAAGTAAATATATAAGAATTATAGAAAATGAGAATATAAACATAAATAATGACTATATACCAAGACAACACTATATAGTTTTCTTTAAGTAAATACCCATTTATGATAAATGATATATAAGTTGATAAAAACATATAATTTTGAATTAGATAGTTAAATAATTAACCAACAATCTATCATATTCAAATAATGTACATTCATTTTATTTAATAATATATTATAAAATAAAAAAATTAAATCACTTAAATTAATTATATTCTTAAAGAGTGTGAGTTATATACATGTGTTAAATTAATTAATTAAAATTTTACAGAATAAACATAAGTGAAAATGGGCAGGGGTATACAAAATAGGAAATATTTGGATTATAAAATAATCAGATTATTTCAATTGAATAATACTTTTATATAAGTGATCCAGAAAGAAATTGTTTACTGTTAAATGAAATATATAATTTCATAGGTAGCATAATTATAATACATAAATGTTTAAAAAAAATCTGAATTAACCATTGTTATTAAAAGGTGCATAACGAAGATAAAGGATTTGAATAGTGATGTGGAGGAAGAAATATCATACATTTTTTGGGAACATCTAAAATCTGGAAATGAGCTTCCTTATATTTTGTGAACATCATGACGTGGATTTATAGTAGGAGAGGGATATTAATTTGTATTTGATGGGTTTTCATTGACGAGTAGTGGGAGGATAGCTGTATTTTTTATATAACAATGTTGGGACTTATTTATTAATGTTACAACAAAGGATTTACACTATGTATGATTATATAATTAAAACCACCATTAGTCCTGTTTCTTTATCACTAGATTTAGAGAAGTATGTTTTTCAAAGATTAAATATTCTCATGAACTGGATATATTAATATAACACAATTTCTAGAAAATATATGAATAATGTTAATAGGTAATTGAATTTCCAACCATAAAATAAAATAATGTATTTTCTCAATTCATTATATGATTATAAATTTAAAAAAATAACATAAAACAAATTATATAAAATGGGTAATACATATATGACCCCATATTTTGATTACTATATTTTTGAAATTGTATTTAGGCTATTGTAATTTAATAATAGAAACTGTAAATTTATTAATGATTAAATTTATACAAAAATTTTTATTATTAATAAATTTTCTTTAAATATAACCATTCTCTAATTATAATGTTATTAATTCAAAAATAAAATTGATTTTTTGATTTTAATTTTCTAAAATTATAATATTTATTTTTAATCATAAAACATCATGTTCGGGATAATAATAGTTTATACATCACCGACAACATTGGTACACTTATAAATATTACATTGGCATTCATGAAATTATTTTATTAATTATATTGAATAAATATTATTCAATAATAAATTTTCATTAAAAACTTATTTATTTGTAAAATTAATAATGTTATAAAAATAATTATAAAAATGAAAGTATATACTTCGATAATATAAATGATTAGATTCATCATATTAAAGTCTTCTATGAAACCCTTTTTCGTAATCAATTATGATTTAATAAAAAATGGATAATTATTATCATTGTTTTATTATAATGATAATATTTAGAATAATATTAACTGTGTGAATATTAATGAACCTATTTAAACTGAAACAAATCATATGATTAAGTAATAAATTTTAGGGCTTTTGTAGAGTGGTTTGGAGAACATGGTATTGGTCAGGTTTTTGACAAGTTTGAAATTTTCTTATAACTTTTCATATTCTTTTTTTAGTTATTGAAATTCATATCATATTATATTGGGAGAATCCAAGTGAAACCAAATCCCTATGAGGCATTAGAAATTGTACTATATAGGGTATGATCCTACTAATCTATTCCATCTATAATTCGGTCAATAACAATTAGAATTATCCCTGACCATTAATATATAATAATCATTATGAAGAGAATATAGTGGTGATATTATAAATCATTATAATAAGAAAAAATATTCGATATATGACTAGATAAATTTTATTAACGACCATAATACACAAGAAAATTGTTTTGTTTTCTATAATTATTTTTCTTCTTATATCATATATTAATTATAAAATGTTTTACAGTTTAAAAATGATTTATAGGTTAAAATAATATTGAGTTTGAAATTAATAAACATTTAATTAAATTTAATGTTATATTATTTATGCCATAAAAATATTTTGTTGAACATATAAATAAATTACATGGAATTTTTTGGAAATAAGAGACATACAATTATAATAATAAACAATCATTGTGGTTATATTATGTTAAATATTAATATCGAAAATTTCAATTTTGTTATCGTTAAATAGATTTTTTCAATAATCCATTTGTGGTCCTAATACCCATATATGATGATAGTATTCTCCCACAAAAATATTTGTTTGCATAAATTATCATATTGATTTCATTGTCTCATAAGGAGGTTATAGTATGAATCCATATAGAAGTAACTGAGAGATAAAATCCATAGAATATGTAATACTGTCATCTCATATTGTCTAGTTCATTTATTCATCTGCAGATTAGAATTCCACATTAACCAAGAAGGTATGACAACCCAATAATTATTACAATTATGATGTATTATAATATTAAATAAAAATTTATTATTTTACATACAAAAAATACATCAAGGAAGACAAATACATCATCAATTTATTTCACACACTATTGCCACTATGAATGATATAATCAGTTATTAATTGTGACTTTTACTGTTTCGTTTAAAAATAATATTTAATAAAATATTAGAATATTTAAAATACTATATTAATTATGAAATTATATTAACAGAATTTTATATCCCCACCTACTATTGAAAAATATTATTTTCATTAATAAGAGTATCAAAACTACAACCTCCAGGAAATGACATGTTACATTTAATGAACACAAAACAAGGATAACATTATAAATGTACATAAAAATTTATAATTGTTTTTAAAAAATATAAATTATTAAATTTATTATTTTCAATTATATATTTTTTGACCAATAATAAATTAGAATAATCAAATATAACACATTAAATTGAAAAAGATAAATTAAATTCATAAACTATGATTATTTTGGAATATAAATAAATCATGTAGAATAATTGAAATAACAATAATAAATAATTAAATAAATATATGAAAATATTGGGATTATTGTTGTAATTTTTATCATATTGTACAATTGTAAATCAAGCATAATATTTATAATTATACTAACAAAACATCCATGTGTCACTAATGTAAAATGGATTTATATTAACAATAAATTTCTTGTAATAATAAATGAAATTTATAATATCAAATATATATTAATAATATCATTTCGAATTTATTTTTGATCATTATATAATTTTTTAGGATATTAATTTTGAGTAGGGGGAAAATTTCTTATTGAGGTATCTGATCTTTCTTACCTCCATTTATAATTCTCTATGACGCATTATGTTATCTTTTATCTCTTATAAAAAATAATTTTTACCATAATAGTTTTCTTTTTTCTATATATATATCTTAAATATATACATCTATATATATAAATTACATTTTCAAGCATGTATATATTATTTTTTATAATTGAAAATTATAAATTAATTCAACGTGATTTAAGGTAATATTCTAATTTCTTGACACTTATAAAAAATTAATGAGATATTTTGTTTTTAAATTTTTTATTGATTATAAAAAATTATCATCTTATAAATATCCCTACTATTTCCATAATGGATTTCTGGAAAGTAATAGAGACATTATTTCATTAAATGACACTTTAGTTCTTTTTATAAACCTCTACCAATGGGATACATTCTTTTTATTCTTATATAGTTATTTATAGAAGTTTTATATAATGGATCTACATTATCAATATATACACACCTTATTAAATAATTATTCACAGACAAATTTATTTCCTTTATCGTTATGGAATTTAATGAATTTTCAATTACATGAACATTGAATTAATAATGTGAACCCCACATGATTACTATGGTTTTGATCATTTATATAATTATTTTTTCATTTATTTATCATATGTGGAATTAATATGTGTTATTTTATTTAAGTGATATGTGAGACATGAATGACATATCACTATAATGTATTGGCTAACAAAATATATTTCTGTAAATAATATGTGAGGTATTTGGGACTAAAACATAGCATCCAGGGAAATATATCTGCATTTGAATATGTTTATAGTAGTAATATGTGACATATTCTTATGGTGTCATGGATAAGGTTTTCTTATAATATTCATTATTAAAGTACAAAATTATTTAATTTTCTTATTTCTTATTTCAATAGTTACGATTAGAACTTTTTTCAGTTCATATTACGTATAATGACTCTATTGTACTTATATATTTCAATATTTTTGACTTACTGAGAATTCAAGATCAACCATTTCTTATTTGTTCTTCATAAGGGATCATATGTTGTAATAGGTAATATATGGGAATTATATTATATATAATGTGAATTAAATTATTATTATTTTTTTCTTTTATATTGATGTATTTATGAGTCTAATCATCCAAATATAGTAGTCCTATAGGACCATAATTCAATTTCTATTAAATATATATGAATAATTTTTAGATATTATGTATTTAATTATTTGGTATTTAGTTTCTAAAAATATGGAATAAAATAAAGAAATCCATTTATTATTATTTTTAATATATTATCCGTAATTTTTTTCCCATTTTCATCCATGGAATTTTTTTTATAACAATATTAATGATGGATTTTTAACTAATGGAAATGTCAACAAACCATTAATAATCGAAGACTATGGTTATGAAAAAATATATTTTTTAAATATATGATTGTTATTAATTCATAAGCATACTATCTATATAATTAAATTTTGTTGAATCATATATCATGAGAATATAAAACATAATAATATATATTAATGAAAAATGAAATATATTTCTTTGTAGATACGAAATATTGCATGAATGATACTTTAATTATTCTAAGTGGAAAATGGGTGTGGTGGTAAATGGTTATTAAAAATATTAATAACTAAACATTTAATAAATATATAATTAATAATATAATATCAAGGAGATTAGATTTTATTTTTATATAATTTAATGAATCTATATTATATAGACAATATTAAATATGTTGAGAAAAAATATTCCATAAAATCTATAAAATTTAGGGAATTAAAGAATATATATTTTAAAAAAAAATTATTGTAGTTAGGTATAATTATAGGGGAATAAATTATGTAACATTTTCTTGAGGTAAATTAAATATGTGATATTTCTTGTTGGGGTGGTATGATCCAACTTTTAGAAGTCTTTAGCATGATAATATTGGAAATATTTCCACTTAATATAAGGAGGGCATATTTTTCACAATAAAATAATATTAAAAGATGAAAAAAAATTAAGTGGAAATAATTTTTTTCTTCCAAAACCTCATCCAATATATTGATAATTATTTTTCAAATTATTTTCCATTCAATAACTTTTTTTCAATTTTTATAGATTTATTAATGTTATATTAGTAACATGCTTTTAACTATATATATTATTTGTATTCATAAAAATAAAATGTGTTTTTTTCATAATTTGGATATAACGTTATATTCTATGTATAAATCAATTTCATTTTAATTTCTAGATGGGGTGGTATCAATGAGTCAAGGATTAAATATTAGAAATATTTTTTAATGTTGAGTCATATATTATTGACAATGAATCTTTATATTTTTGTTATATGTGATCCTTAAACTAGAATATTAAGGTTAAAAAACTGTCATGGAATGGTTCTAAAATGAATAATTAGGGTTATTTAAAAAAATAGAAATCCATTTTCTAGATATATAATGTTATAAATTTATATTCCCATAAATTATTTAATTAACATGACACTGTGTAAATTATCAAAAAACATTCAATAATAGAGATTTTTCTCTACCCAAGTGGATTAACATAACATGTGACTACAAATGTAGTTGGAATATTAAAAATTAAGGCCTTAAATGTAGGTGGATTTCACTGGGATTTTTTAAAAAAGGTTTAAAGAATCTTGATGGTTTCAAAATATATTTATCTATAAAATGTTAGAGGAAAATAAATATAATGACATTTTAATTTCTCATTACTTGGTTATTTATTTATATTAATTACAAAAAAAAATTATACATTTTATAGTGATCCTAAATTTTCATATATAACTATTACAAGTCATTAGTTTAAAATTCAATTATAAAAATGTGAAACAAAAACTAAATGTACAGATCTATTGAATTTCGAATAATATGTACATAAATAATTATTTCTAATAGATATACATCATCTCCCACAATGTCATCTATAAAACGAATACATAATAGAAATATCTTACATTAGATGTTTCTTCATTACTAAGATAATGGGACAATTTTAAATAGTGAGATTAGTTTCAAAAAATGGGTTAAGAATGTTGAAATAAATGGAATTTTTTTATGTACATAAGGATATTATTACATGAAAATTATATTAGAAAACCATACCGAACATATCATATATCATTATTTTATTTTATTCCATAGTGAAATTTATTTCACATGAAATGAATAAAAAAGGAACCAAATAACATGGGAAAAGACAACCTACAAGTTGAATACGACATAAGAATTCAAAATATAGGTAATAAATGAAAACAAATTCCATAGTCTTGGATCACTATACTATATATTATTGATGATTGGGTTTACTCTCCAAAATCATTATATCCATAGTCATGTTTCACTCCCAATACTATCATTGTAGAGATATTCCCCAACTAAATTACATTCAATCCCAATTTTTATAATTATTCTCCCATTAGATATCCATTATTACCCATTGAATTGGAGGGTATATTATTCTATTCATATAAATAAGATATTCCAAAAAATATGATTTCATAGGATCATAATTGATTAATAATATATCATGGAAATTTTCATGACCCCCTTTCAATAATGTGAACCCCTACTGGGAAGACAATGTGAGAAGGGTGATAATGAACCCCGAGTCCCGCCTCCAGTTGGCCCCGGGATGGTGACTAGCACAGAGGGTATAATAAACACACAAATTGGAGGAATTACCCTCTAAGAGAACACATGAAGAAGAGAGAGGAAAGATAGACACCAATCAACTCCAACTCGGAATTATAATATAAAATAAACCCATGTTCATATATGAAATGTCATGAAAAAGTACTACAACTCAAAGGGAAAGACTATAAGTACCCAAAAGAAAGTAAAACCCACAGAAACCACAAGCCCAAATAGCTCCTGCAACCCCAAGTTAGTAGAAACCAGCTTGATCTCCAACCTACTCCAAGTGACCTGAAAAATAGTTTATATATACATTGGGTGACTATAACAGTATACTCAGTAGGATCCTCTCCGAAGCCTCTCATGAAAAAGTAAAGAAACAATTCTAAAGCGCAGTGAACAACTAGTGCAACTAAATAATCACCTAAACATGTATATATAGTTCCCAACCTCACCATGCCTACTATCACATTGTAAAGAATAAAAAGAAAATATCATATAATAATGAAAAAAAGGGTACCCTGCTACTAATTCCCCACTAGATTGCCACTTTACCCAAACAAAATTTGTCCTGTGCATCTCTCTCCAATGGCTTGCCTGTATAAACCTAGGATAAGATCTACAATCTGAACCACATGCACCACAAATGCTTTCCCACAAACACATGGGCTAAGCACCACACCATACTCACAACCAAAATAACTAGGTAGTTTCCGGGAGCCACCACAGCTCACATAACTTATATCATATGTCGGGTATTATACCGTAATCCATCACAACCCATACGCCTTGTAAGGTTCATCAAGACATAAGAACCTATACATGTTAAAACTATAGTAGTTCACAATATACTATATCCAGAATATATGATTGGGAATAACAAAAAACCATTACAACCCTCTACACACATATATGGAAAAAACTAACCACTATACCGACCAGCACATGTATCTACCAAGAGATGAGAGTGGGGTTAATGCGTGTAGTAATCCCTAAACCCCCCACCGAAATGTTGGGGAAACCCCCCCCCCCCCCCAAGGCTCAGAATTCCCAGGCTGTTGGTTTCCATTACCGACATGGTGGAGTAGTGTATAGAAACCAAAAAAGTATAGAATATAGTATACTCACAACCACACTACGGGAATAACCTTGTCTTAGTATCAAGTGCACCTATAGTCTCTCAGACTCCGGGCTTCTACATCTAAGAGTAGGTATCCTATAAGCTCACAACCACTTGAAGAGCTTTATTAGATTACTTCATAACCTTTTTATTAGTTCCACTATATGTTAATTAATTAATTAAATAATAATTAACCATGAAAAATTTAACATTAAACTTCATTAGCATCACACCCAATATCCACTGTACCTTCCAAAAGATTACTACCTCATCACTATGTTTCAGCGAACACCAACCCCATGGGTTAACACCATTTATTCAGCTATTCATTTCCGAATTACTTCCTCTATTCTTATTCATTCTACAAAAGCATTCTATGGTACTAAACACGAGGGGTCTTAACATAGTGATTGGATGTACTACCGGTCGATTATTTGCCGCCTATAGAAGGAGCGTGGACCCATTATCCTTTGATAAGATAGACACAAAAAGCAAGTGGCATACCCCATGAGTCATCACCACCATCAGAAGAAGTGTAAGCAAGACCAGCTGCATTGAGCAATGGAGAAAAGTAAAGAAGATAAACATTCAATCAAAGTCAACAGGCATCCAACAAACACATCCATACCATTCCATCATCACCTGTGTCCTCCCCAACACCCACATGCATAAAATAATGCATCTCGCCACTCTAGGTATCATCCTCTCCCACAACCACAAGGCCTCCCTGCCTCCACATATCAGAACACCCCTCCAAGGTTACATCACAACACAAGCAGCAGGAAATCAAACATCATATCAAATGGGCTCTTGGACCTTTAAAATGTCATCCAGAAATCATACATAATGAGCACTCATGGTAGTAAAGCACAAGGCACTCGGCCTTACGAACAAGATGGAAACTAAGAACCCTAGCAGGGGTTATCTTTTATCAACCAAGTAGTTCATTAATCCCTCTTGAATTAACAGATTCAATTCATAGGTTCCAATTCTGGGAAACCTATTTAGTAAGATATCACACAAGATTTTACATGCTTACTATGCCAATTTTATTAACATAAAATTAGGACAACTACAAGAATGACAACAAACAGATTCATTTACATGCCTCTTTTTCCTTTTCCAATTATCAATTAATTCCGGCTTTAAATTTTTATCAATTTCCATCAAGAAGGAAAAACTAACCAAAGAAATCATAGATATCACTCTATATAGCAAAAAAAATGAGGTGAACTGTTATCATGATACAAAGAAACAACATTTGATCAATCCAATTATTTTAATCCAGTTCAATAATTTAATTAGGTCAATTTTATTGTGATACAATTTCATAAATCATGATAACTATATGATTGCTCATAAACAATTAGAGAAGCCATGAATCCCCTACCTTAAAGAGTTATTGACATTATTTTTCCACAAAATGGGTCACAATCCTCCTCACGCGACAACTGCATCCACCCGAGGATTCCACGGTACGTCCGCACCAACCAAGCCCCAAGAAAACCCAATTAGAAGAATGGAGATTACATGATATAAGATGGAATGCAGAAATTGGATGAGATGAACCCAAAGGAATGATGTTAAAACATACCCTATATCGAAGATTGATCGATACAACTTGGTTTCATCAAAACATAGTGGAACCAATCCGATGAGTGAAGTTTGTTTGAGCATCTACTACGGTATGTATTGAATGGTTCTAGCATCTCATAGCCAATAACAAAGAGGAAGAACAAGGTAGGATTATATCTTATCCATTATAAATATTTAATGGGGCGATGATTTAAGATACGCTTATTCCCCATTAAATGTGGATCGCATTAACCCACACAGTTTGACCATGTAAAAACATCCTGAGACATAGTAATAATTAATTTAGGATTTATGGTCTTTGAATCATCAGTCTTAATTTAAGGGTTGCAATGTCATAGACCGTTCACCATTCCAACACCACATAAAGGAGATATGTTGAACACATGATCTCGTAATATTAATATTATTATAATTATTGGGTTTTTCATGGACCCGAGCCATGAACCATAATTTAATAATCCACATTACACATTAATAGATCGTATTATCCACAGGATAACATCGCCATTGCCGATATTTCAATCGGACGTCGCACATGGGAGTTATGGAGGTTCAAATATTTAATAATATTATTAAATAAATTATTGTCCAAGAGCTTCGGGTACCTGATCCAAAATCCTTAAAAAGGAATACAATATTGGATTTGAAATGTCCTTCTCAGAATATGGGTCACACTGCCATAGACGGTTTGCGAAACCGAAGTCGCACGAATAAGTTGCGTTTGAAAAAGTGGTTTAGCACCAAAAACAATAACATTATTATTATATTATTATTTTTAATTGATTTATTTCAATTTACCATATAAACTTACCACTCTCTCTCCAATTTGGTGCACATCACTCCCATTCTCCTTAATTGATTTACTTTTCTTTTCTTTTATTACTTCACTTTTATTCTCAAAATCTCTCTCCAATATAAAACTTCATTCACGATTTCTTCTCCCAATTAACACCTAACTCCATTTCTCACTTCATCTTTATTATTAAAACAATTAATAATAATAAAACCCATCATTATGGAAACACCAAACTTTATGGAAACAACAACATTATAGAAATATAAAAATTTATGGAAAATACCAACATTATGGAATCATACAAATTAATGAAAAATATCTATATTTTGGAAACTCTCCATTTGTTAAACACCAAAATCCCCCAATACGATTATTATTTAATAGTAATAAATCCTCTTTCAATTTCATCAATGGGTCTCCATTATTATCATTAATAATTATAATTAATATTGATGCTCATTATTATCATATAATTACTCCCTCTCCCAAATAACATGATATTCACGCACGGGTTTGGGAACCCCTTATATTCTACATTATCATTTTATTAATTTTTTTATAATCTATTAAATGAATATTTTTATATTTATGTTAATATTCCAAAATACAAGATGGATTCATCCTTAAGCGGTTGGACACCATGCATCTCATTCCATTATAATTTCTTACATGAACCTCGTTTATTATAATTTTTTCATTTATAATTTATTCCATGTGGCTCCACTCATTGAATTAAATAATTTTTTTTATTTATTTTATTTCATAGTGATTAAATTAAAACCATTTAATCTAATTAACAGCAAATATTTTCACACCACCCTCATCAATTATTATTATTAAAAAAATTATTAATATTAAAAAAATTATTATTATAACATCCTTGATGTTTGACCACATAATACATTTCCAAATTAATGGACTGGAGAGGTTCAGGACATTACATCAGATACCTCTCAAAACATTCTCGAACTCGAGAATAAAAAAACAACTCATAAAATGTGAACGGTCCGAACAACCACCCCGCAAGATACCTCTCAGGGATCTCATCATAATATGAATTCGAACACTGTCCTAATTATATGAGTTAGGGAATTCATTCCCCCATGTTGAGATATTATCTGCTTTAGGCGGCACTAATTTGCCTGCACGGGTCTAATCACATCCACATTAATGCATCTTGATTTCGGATTAGGTCTTCCCACCCCCATAATTTAGTATTTCTCATACAGAAACTGCCTCCAACACAGCACAAATCAAGCAACATTCTTCCCTAGCGCATGAATTGGGTATTTCCGTCTCCCATGTCAAGATGCAATGCTGAATGTTCTTCCAGTACTCTCCAGAAATCACCAGATTCATGTACAACATCACTACATGACTTTCAGCTCAGTGCATCATTTACAAAATTCCATTTTCTAGGTGTATATGATATTTTAAAGTCATATTCCTATACGAACTCCATCCACCAACGTTATCGTATGTTCAAGTCATGTTGAGAGAAAACTAACCTAAAACACTTATGATCAGTGAAAACCAGAAAGAACTCACCAACAAACACCACTTTATCTCGATCCGAACCACGAAATATGACCTTCTTCCTGAATAAATCCATGATATCCTACACTGAATACAACCAATCCATGCCTAGGATGACATAATATGGTTGTATTGTTAAACATAGAAATTCTCCCCAAGAGCGGTGTTTCTACAACACTAGCTCGCAATCTCTACATATTTCAAAAAATCAGCTCGACATCCAACAGGCATAGTCAACAGCAAGGGCACTGGAATCCACTCTACCTCAAGTCCCAAAACACGGAAACGGGTAGGTGATATTAAGTACTGTGTCACTCTTTAATAAAACAAGGAAAACACCAAGGTGGAAAACAAGTAAAGGGTACCTCAAATGACATGTGGCTCGCCTGGAGCAGGAAAAGCTAAAGCATGAAGCTGTCCACGACATCCTACATGGCCTCTCTAACCCTGATGATGATCACCATCATGGCAGTTCTATGCTCTCTAAATACAGGGAGTGTCGTGGGGCCATCCTCTGCCTAACCCATATAATCTATGCTGATCTAAAGCTGGTGCAACCTGCTGCTACTGCCTCGGCTGGAACTGCCTCAACAGAGGAACCTGGAGCGTAGCGCCTACTGCACGATGGCCGCTCTGAAAGGTCGAGCACTCCCGCAGCTGATAAACACAAGAACAAAGAGAAAAACAAGCGCATGATCCATTGGAAATGTCCTGGAAGTATCTACCTCCGGAGAAATGAGATGTGAAGGGGTGGGACCTACCCCCGGCTAAACGGAAACTCTTCTTCCCTAAAAAAAGGAACCCCAAACCATAGTTCTGATTCGTGAGGGATCATGAAGATCCCCCTCTCATGATGATACAGTCCTGGAAAAAGTACTCTTGACATCCTCTTCCCTCTCCAGTATCTCATGATATGTCTTCAACAAAAATGGGGTGACCTGATGCCGGATCTCTTGGTGAAAATCCTCTTCAAAATTCCTCTCCCAGGCATCCTCATCTCGTAATAGGTCTGAATCATATCATAAGAGGTTCCTAAAATGGATATCAAAATCTTGAACACTAGAGCTCCATTGTCGAAGGGTAAGAAGCTCTTGGAGAATGGATGACTTTGTAGTCGAGGAATGAAACTCGACTCTAAACTTGTCTTGAAACACCTCCCATGAGATAGATGACTCCTCACGATCCCCAAGGAACAAGAACTAGCACTTCCTCGCTAATCCACACAGCATTGTCACTACCAAGCACACCCAGTGCTCCTTATGAGAACAAATCGAGCTGAATCCCATCTCGACCTCCTCCAACCAGTCTTCCGTGACTAAATCCAAAACGGAGCCCTCATAATTCTACAGACTATGGCACTGAAACTCTCGGAGTGTCATCCGCCATGTGTCGTCGTCGTTATCCTCTACCCGGTGGAGATCTGTTGGACCATCCTGTTGGACATCTTCTATGAAAACCTATTGAGGACGTCAACCTGGAGCCATACCTATAAAATAACAACTGCTAGAGCTCTTAAGTCTGGTATATGGAATAATCCACATTAATTAATTAACTTTTTTCTTTCATTAATTTTAGCTTAACCTATCTCATGGTATACCCATTCAAACACAGGAACAAAGAATAATGATGCATGATCCTTTCCTAGGTATCTACCCTACAATTTTTTTACCATGTTTAGTAGCCATTGTAATAAAAAATGTCCACACATCAGATCATAGGGGGCCCTAAATGCCTATGTCTTAGCAGGTCTCTAGTGTATACCTCACTAGTTAATCATGAATGACACAATTGTCCTACCAACCCATGCAACCTCATGTGTGCCTAACTCCAAACACCATCCTATCCTAGAACCATAACTCGGATACCACTCTCTCAAAACCCCCTCATCATAATGTGTACCCCTCCTGGGCCGACAATGTGAGAAGGGAGATAATTCCCCCCGAGTCCCGCCTCCCGTAGGTTCTGGGTTGGAAACATGCACCGAGGGTATAATAAACACACAAATGAGAGGCATTACCCTCTAAGAGAACACATGCGGCAGAGAGAGAGAGAAGATAAACACCAATCAACACTATCTCAGAATTGGAATATAAAAGAAACCTGTTTTCATATATGAAATGTCATGAAAAAGTACTAAAACTAGAAGGGAAAGACAACAAGTACCCAAAAGAATGTAAAAACAACAACAACCACAAGCTCGAACAACTCATACAACCCCAAGCTAGTAGAAACCAGCATGATCCCCAACATTAACCATGTGACCTTAAAAAAGGTTATATATACATAGGGTGAGTATAATAGTATACTCAGTTGGATCCTCTCTAAAGCCACTCATGAAAAAGTAAATAAAGCATTATAAATAACATTGAACAACAAGTGAAACTAACTCATCACCTAAACAGGTATACTAAGTGCCCAACCTCACCATGGATACTCTCAGCATGAAACACATAAAAGAATGTATCATATAATAAATAATATCAAGGGTAACCCATTACTACTTCCGCAATGGTTTGTGGCTTTTCCCCAAAGTCATACCTATTGTGTGTATCTCTCCAAAGGATTGACCATATATACCTAGGCTGAGCTCAACAATCTACACCATGTGCACCACAAAGGCTTTCTCGCAGGAACCTGGGCTAATTGCCACACCATCCTCACATCCAATATAACCAGGTAGTTTCTGTGAGCCACCAATGCTCGCATAACATGTATCATACATCAAGTATTATACCTCAATCCAACACATCCCATATGCCGAGTAAGGATCATCAAGCCATCACATCCTGTACATGTTACACCTATAGTAGTCCCTAGGATACTATATCCAAAATATATGTTTTTGAATAACCACAAACCGTTACATCCCTCTACACACATATATGTAAAAAACTAACCATTGTGTGTACGAGAACAAGTACCTACCAAGAGAAGAGAGCGGGGTCCATGGGGGTAGTCAGCCATTCATCCCCCACCGGAATGTTGGGGAAAACACCCCCCCGGGCACAGAATCCCTGGGGTATCGTTTTACCTTACCGACAAGGTGGAGTAGCATATAGAAAAAAAAGTACAGAATATATTATACTCACAACCACACAATGGGCATAACCTAGTTTTAGTATCAACTGCACCTAACATATCTCAGACTCTAGGCTTCTAATTCTAAGACTATGTATCCTATAAGAACACAACCATTTGAAGATATTTACTAGATTACTTCATTCCCTTTTTATCTATTCCACTGTATGATAATTATTTCTTTAAACATTAATTAACCATGAAAAATTTAACATTAAACATCATTATCAACACACCCAATATCCACTATACCTTTGAAAATATTTCTACCTCATCATTATGTTTCAGCGAACACCAACCCCATGGTTTAACACCATTTATTTAGATATTCATTTCAGATTTTCTTCCCATATTCCCAAGCATTTTATTTAAGCATTTTATGCTACTAAGAATCAGGGGGCTCAACATGGTGAGTAGATGTACTACTCGTCGAGTCATTTTCGGCTATAGCAAGAGAGTAGACCCATTCTCCTTTGAGAAGCTAGACACAAAAAGCCCGTGGCATACCCTGTGTGTCTTAGCCTCCTTCGGAAGAAGGGTAAGAAATTCCAACTACCTTGACCAATGAGGAAACGTAAAGAAGATAAAAATTCAATCAAAGACACCTAGGAACCAACAAACACATCCATCCAATTCTATCATCACTTGTTTATTCCCTGACACCCACATGCATAAACGAATGCATATCACCACTCTATGAATCATCTGCTACCATAACCACAAGGCCTCCCTATCTCGACATATCACAACACCCCTCCAAGGTCACATCACAGAACAAGAAGCAGGAAATAAAAAATCACATCAAATGGGCTCTTGGCCCTTTTACAAGGCATTCATCCTTCGTACATAATGAGAAATCATGGATCTATAGCACAAGGCACTCTGCCTTACAAATAAGAGTGTAACTAAAAACCCTACCATGAGTTATCTTTTATAAACCAACCAGTTATTTAATCCCTCATGAATTAACAGACACAGTTCATTGGTTCCAATTCTGGAAAACCTATTCTATAAGCAATCACAAAAGATTTAACATGCTTACTATGCCAATTTGAATAGAATAAAATTAAAACAACTAAAACAATGACAACAACCAAATTAATTAACATGCCTCTTTATCATTAGCCAATTAATTATCCATTTATTCAGACTTTACATTCTTTTTCAATTTCCATCATGAATGAATAACTAATCAAACCAAGCAGAGATATCACTATATCAAGAAAAACATGAGGCAAACTGTTATCATGGTACAAAGAAAAAACATGCGATCAAACCAATTATTTTAATCTGGTTTATGTATTTAATTAGGTCAATTTCATTGTGTTCCAAAGGGTTAAATCATGCTAACTCTACGATTGCATATAAACAATTAGAGAATCAACGAATCCCCTGCATTGAAGAGTTTTTGACAATCATTATCCACACAACGAGTCATGATCCTCCTCTAACGACAACTACATCCACCCGAGGATACCACGGTATGTACGCACCAACCAAGCCCCAGGAAAACCCCATTAGAAGCATGGAGATTACATGATATAAGATGGAAAGAAGCATCAAGAGGAGATGATCCCAATGGAACGATGTTAAAACATACCTTATATCGAAGATTGATTGATACAGCTTGGTTGCATGAAAACAGAGTAGAACCGATCCGAAGAGTGAAGTTTGATTGTGCAACTCCTATGGGATGGATTGAAAGGTTCTAGGATCTCATTGCTGAGAACAAATAGGAAGAACAAGGGAGGATGATATCTTATCCCTTTTAAAGATTTAATGGAGCGATGATATAAGATATGCTTATTCCCCATTAAATGTGGAACTCATTAACCGACACAGTTAGATGAAGTAAAAACATCCCAAGCTACATGAATAATTAATATAGGATTTATGGTCTTTTAATCATCAATATTAATTTAAGGGTTGCAACGTCAGAGATGGTTCACCATTCCAACATTTTATGAAGGAGATATGATGAATACAATATCCTGTAATAATAATAATTATTATATTATTGGGTTTTTCATGGACCTGAGCCACAAACCATAATTTAATATTCAACATTAGACTTGAATCGATCATATTAATGACAGAATCACATTTCCACTGACGTGAAGTCAATCAGACATCACACGGGGGAGTTATTGAGGGTCAAAGATTTAATAATAATATTAAATCTATTATTTTTCGAGCACTTCGGGTACCCGATACAAAATAATGAAAATGGAATCCAATATTGGACATGAAATGTCCGTTTTGGAATCTGGGTCGCACTGCAGTAGACAGTTCGAAAACTGAGGTCACACGAATAAGTAACGGTCGAAAAAGTTTTTTATCAACAAAAACAATAACATGTTTATTATATTATTATTTTTATTTGATTTATTTTAAATACCCAAAGACACACACCACTCTTTCTCCAATTTTTTGCACATCACTCCCTTTCCCCTTAATTGATTTCCTATTCTTTTCTTTTATTACATCAACTTTTAATTCTCACACTCTCTCTCTAATCGAATTCTTCATTCACAATTTCTTCTCCCAATTAACGCCAAACTCCATTTCTCACATCAAATTTATTATTAAAAAAATTAATAATTATGACACCCAAAATTATGGAAACACCCTAATTTATGGAAACAACAACATTATGGAAATATCTACAATTATGGAAACTACCAACATTATGGAAACATACAGATTTATGGAAACTCTCTATATTATGGAAACTATCCATTTTTTACTAACCAAAATCCCCCATTACTATTACTATTTAATAGTAATAAATCCTCTATCAATTTTCATCAATGGGACACCATCATTATCATTAATAATAATAATTATTATTGATGATCATTATTATCTTATAATTTCTCCCTCTCTCAAATAACATGATATTCACCCACGGGTTGGGATTCCTTAAATTTTTCATTATCAATTTATTATTATTTTTTATAATATATTAAATGAATATTATTAAAATAATTTATGAATTCCAAAATAAAATATAGATTCATCCTTAAGGGGTTGTTCCACATGAATTTCATTCCTTTATAATTTATAACATGCTCCTCATTTATTATAATTTATTCCTTTATAATTTATTCCATGCGGCTCCCCACATTGAATTAAATACATTTATTTTTATTACATTTATTTCACAATGATTAAATTAAAATCATTTAATCTGATTAACCCCAAATTTTATCAAACCACCCTTATCTATTAACATTATAAAAAAATTATTATTATAACACCTGTCGTGTTTGACCACTTAAAATTATTACAAAGAAATGGACCAGAGTGGTTCAGGCCATTAAAGCGATTGTAAATTTTATATGTTTCATAAAAATTTTAACATATAAACATAATGTAAACCATGGAAAATAAAAATTATTTATGAATATATCATTATAAAATTTATAAAGAATCTAGTAAAATATTATTCATGATATCCTTGGATTATTACTCTATTAAATCACACATAACATCTAATAATTTTATCAGACAAATAAAATACAGTAAGAAGATAAAACTAAATATAACATAAGGAAAATTATATTATATTTATGGAATATTGAATTAAAATTTAGAAAAAATAAATAATATGATGGAAAATATTTTCCAATAAAAATCAAAGGAAACAATTAATATAATATCCAATACATGCATTTCAATCGACGGTTGGAAATTCTGGTCATTCATAGTACATTAAAATGGTGATTCCTAATAAATTTACATTTAAATGTCAACACATCAACATTTTGAATATAAAATGAAGATTATATTTTTCATGGTTTTGAAAAGTAAAAAATTTATATGATATACAATAAAATATTAAATTTATATTACCTAAAAAAGTGTTAAAAACATTTTACAAAATACATGTATTTATGAAACAATAATTTTTATCAATGTGGAAGATAATGTATAATTTTGATTAATTTGTTTTCAGATTATTGAATTATTAAATTGTTTATGATTTAAGGGTGACATGTAATATCATTTAATTTAATAAGAAGAGTTAATTTCATGGAATTAATATGATTTATTACATAATATTACAACATTACAATGATAATTATAAATAATCTCAATAATTAATTAAATTTTAGGAAAAACCCTTACATAAGCTTCAACGTGTATAAATGGAAAGGTAGCATTTAGCATAATAAAATATTTTTTTAATTATATAATAAAATTTAATAAATAATTTTTATAATATATATGATTCTAGAAAAAAAAGTTAAATAGTGATTTATAAATAATTATTTTAGAAACTCATCATTTAAGAGTGTTAATTTTATAAATTTTCTTTGAGAATTTAATTGTATTTTTTTCCTTCAATATTTATCACAGTTTGATCATCTAAAAAAATGTAAAAAAATTTCAAATTAAATATATATTGAATATATATATATATATTATTCATTAATAAATAGAATTAATTTAAAAATTAATGACACCATTTAATGAGACAATTGGTTGTATGTACGACTTAACATTGTTGAAACATTTAATAGAATGAAATAATGTAATTAAAATTATACTTCAATTTTTTGAAAATTTAAAATATAAATAATATAATCTATATTCATAATATCATTCCCATTAACTGTGATTAGTTATGAAAAAGAACTAATCACATCACATAATGGAGGTGGATGTCTAAATGTAATGAAGATATATATTATTGATTTCATAATATTCTAGATAAATAAACTTGAAGAATATTCTAATATCTGTAGACATATATTTCTTTTATACTATTAAATAATTTTCTGATAATATGTACATGTCAACCCACATGAATAAAAATTGGTTAATATTGAAACAATACAAATTTCTTTCATATTATTATTTTTACCTAATACATGATATCTTTTAAGGGAATTCCTTTAAGACATTAATCTTGGATTCGAATTTGTCAATCCCATACAAAAATCCTATAAAGAATCATTTTTAAACTTGTGATGTGGAAAAAAATCCAAGTAAATGTCTTAAAAATACTTATAAAACACATTATTCCATTAATATATATAATAATATGAAATAAATTTTAAAAAGACTCACTTATCACACATGAAGTATCATATACGTACTTTTTTAAAAAACTATAATTCCACTAAACATTGAAAACATAAATAAAAACCTAAATGTATCCCATGTAATTAAATTATTATGATATTAAACCATTAAGGGTACCATATGATTTGTAACCCTCTGTAGGGTCCTTAATGTTCCACTAGGGGGAATTCCAATTTCCCCAAAACATGGAAAATGACTGAAACGGTATGAGTACCGGCCCCCAACCACTGTATGCGGTCGGTTTGACAAACCTCCCTCACACAGATGTTGTCATTCATGAATTGGGGGCGGAGTGCTTACGTTGGCGCGAACATGAAAGGCCGCCGATGAAGCCAGCCTATTCCACCATTGCGAACCTCGTCGTTTGCGGACCAAAAATTGATAGGAATGCGACCACAATGAAATCCTGTGAATCTCAGTTCAAAAAATCCTTGGTTCACCAATTCTTCTGCTGGGGGTATCCTTCATGGGATTTCTTCAAAAAAAAAGTGCCATGTGCCCATCAATACATCATCTTAGTTACTCTATATATAGTCATTGTGGGGAACCCAAATAAAGGGGATGAATGGACGGGTGAAAACCGGGGGGAGACGCTGGAGAAATCGCTCCAAGCGATAATGTTCTACGACCATCCGTGGACCCCATATCGTCCGCCGATGCACTCTTCTGCAAATAGGAGACACTAAACTGTGAACCACATGCGGTCAGCCTTTTTGCGACCAGCCCGTAGCAGCCATTTCCTTCATGGACATCCTAGGTGGCCAGCTTCTACGCGACCCACCTCCTCTGCTGCTGTCTCATCTACGGACACCCTTTGCAGATAGCCTCTCCCCTACTATTCCTATGCGGCCTGATCCTCTGTGAATACCCTCTCTATCCATCCCTTATGGGTCCAGCTTCTACGCGGATCACTCCTGCACGGACACCCTATGCGGCCTACTATGCCATGTCAAATCCTTCTTGGCATTCTTTCTATAGCCAGCTCCTACGCGGCCCACCCCATGTGGAAAACAACATTCACTCGCTAGTACATAACATGGGGGCTACGCCCCCACACCCATCTTGGGGTCTGTGTCGGCCTACGGTCCAACCCTTTCGGGTTGGTCCCTTCCTTACTGTCTCTGACCCCCATGAAAAATGGATAACCGTACTGCAAACATTTTGTGGTGGGTCAATAATATTTTATATTTCACCCTTATGCCACTGTGAAATTCTTCCTATACATTCCATGAGTCAAGATACTCCACATAAATCTCCTATAACCCCATTACCTAGCTCATTATTCTAAGTTCATCCAGAATGAGGATCCATCCTGCAGTAAGTCCCATCACCACAAGATGTTAGCCATGAATAAGCTCCAATTCATTTTTCATGGATGCACCTTTCACGACGTGATCGTCATGTCCTTGCTACCTCTTGTTTCTCAGATTGAGCATGAATCACATGGGCTAAGAGTAAGCATCGACCATGAAAACACCCACATCCAGCATGATGTTAAACTGTAATTATCCATTCCGAACTATGTGTACTTTGATCCATGTCAAGTCAAGGAATATATGAAGCCTCTATGAGGTTCAATCCCACCACCAGTGGATCCCCGTGTCAACATTCACATCGGTTCACAGAAGAAACACCATTCTGAACACTGTGGACTTTGATCCTTGTCTCTTAGGTGGGGTTTGTAGGAATCCTATGAGAGGTTCAAGCCCAAAAACTGGTCTTTCCAACTTCCTTAATGTCAGTTCACCAATATCTTGGGTTCCTTAGAATGTAATCCCCAACCCTAACCAAACTATGTGGATTCTGATTCCTCTCACACGGGGATACATAGGAAGCCTGTATCATGGGTTCGACCCTAGATGAGAATAAACTCCAGAGCTCCCAGTTATGGGGCTTAAAACCAGTGTTGTCTCAATGAGTCCAAACTCCTTGCAATCATTAATCCATTGACAGATGGAAATGCCCGGCCCTAAATGTTTCTGAATCCCTCTGTACAGGTGACCATTTCCAACAAGGAATAATTTGTGGTTATAATTATTGGGTATAATCCAAAGATTCACGAACATATGAATATTTTTGAAATCTATAAGAGAGTCCCATAGCATGAAATAATTCCCCCAAAAAGAGTGTGATGAGCCTAACTTCCAATCCTGTCGACCAATGTGAGTTCGTAAGCATCACTGGCCAAATCACCTAACAAACACCTGACTTGGAATGCAGGTTCACATAGCGCTAGATATAGAGCTTTTGGGTGTTTCAAAACGAAAATGGTGCACCTAATATGAGTGATTAAGCAGAATCCAACCTTCTCTAATCAATATTCAGGAAGAACATGTTTTTCCACATGTCGATGCGAAACAACCTCATGATTAATTTTGCAATGTAACCCTCATGGATAACTTATAATGTAAGCCCGAAAACTACGTTTTTTTGTAACAACCACAATCACACTTTTTGAAACAGTGTGGTTGACCTACAAAAAAATTATACCCAATGAGTAAGAGGTATACCTAGGTCCATTACATCATTATTATAAATAACCAAGAACCATAACATAATCCGAAAACAATAATTAAATGATCTCATAAACCATTACATTAAAAATAGAAGTTAAAAGAATCTTTTTAATAAAAAGTCATCTTAAAATGTTCTTATATTTGAGAGTTGGAAAAAATAAAATATTTTCACAGAATATAAATTTCAATTATAAAACATTATATAATCAAAATTAATTTCAAAAATAATATGTGTATAAAATATTTAATTAAGTATATGGTGATCCCAAAGAAGGGAAATTGGGTTCATAATTCCCTTACCTCGGGTTCTTCTTAAATCAAACATATTAAATAATATTATATAATGGATTAATGTGTTTCATTATAATATTAATGAACCATATTCATAATAATAATTAATTATATAGTATTCTCAGAAAACCCATTCACATATTTATTAATAATATTTTGTTATTTTCATAGTTTTAGGTGTATTTATTTCAATGTTTCCAGTGTTATTTTATTTAGGATTTTTTTTCTAGAGGAGAAAAAAATAATAATTTATATTAAATGATATAAATTATACAACAAAATATTAAATGAAATTTTATATTATATTTTTATATGGTATGAGGGTGAATCAATAGTTAACACAATAGTTTTTTGTGTGATTTTTTATCAATACAATACACATTCATTATTAATTATGATTATTTATTGAAACTGGATATATAATATAATATAACATATAATATGATTTAAAAAATTATTTAATCATATTATAGGTTTTGTGACCTTTATTTAAGGTGGTAATGTAAATTGAGCACATGTCATCCATGATGATGGCAAATCGGCACATAAGAGACAATCTTTTTTATTTTTAGATGAAATGGAAGTGGAGAATTTTTATGTAGTTGAATTTTTTATAAACATAGTTAAATTTCATTATATATAATATAATGTATTTTTCATTCATCTTGGATAATGAGAGGTGATGATATTATAATAAAAGAAAACAAATAGAAAACAAAAATAAATAAAATGAATGCTGAAATTTATCTCTTTAATTCTGTTCATTGAGAACCTCTATAATGTACAATAATTAATCATTTTCTTGAGACCATTAGATTTTGTATGTTGGTAAGAGGGTTGAAAATTGACTTGGTTATATTTTATGAAACCGAAAATTCTTTTTGGAGATGGGAGAGTACTGGGGTATAGGTATATAAGGTTGGATGAAGGGTATTTTACCATTATTATAAACAATAGTTTGTGAATATTGTTTTAGAATATTAATTTATTTTAAATTAATATAATATAAAGTCAAATAAAGATTGATATTTTCATTTTATCAACTTATATTATCCTTACAACATCTATGACTATAGCATATCATGAATTTTTAATATATTAAAATTTTCATTATTTCATTTTTCAACATAAAATCAAGTATTTTAGTGAAATACCAAAAATTATCCATAACTATTTTTCAAAATATAGAAATAAAAAATTAAGGACATTTCATAATATATTTTTATATATATGGGAATTTTTTTTAATCATATTTTTTCAAAAAAATATTATTTTTATTAATGAAATTGATTTTATAACACCTTGAAAACATAACTAATGTCTCATAATATTACCATATAATTTTAAGAAAAAAATAATTAAATAAAATATATTGATAAAATATATTTTATTTTAAATCATTATATTAATTATCAAATTTTAATTAAATATTTATGACTCACAAAATAATAATACTTAATAAATAATTTAAAAAATTCATGTATTCAATTATATAATAATATTATATTTTTAGATATAAGAAGTAAAAATATTAATTATACATTCTTATGTGAGATTATTATTCTATTTTCGATATTACAATTCCTAGTGGTCATGTAAATATTTCAAAGAACATGTTACTATTCTAGGAGTTTAAATTCCTTAGTCACTATAAATACCCCTTATTTCATTATACAATAATAATGAATTTACCATTTAATTTAATAATGAAATTAAATTATTTATTAATAATCATCCTTGGAACATTGTCCCACCATTCTAGAAATTGTGAGCCCCCATTTTTTATTTACTTATTGAATAATTGTGGGTACCATTCCCTCATAGAATTTTATGATTCCCATGTCGTTTATTCAATCATTTCGATTTTCAAAAAATGTGTATCATGGTTAATTACCATATTCCACAATACAGTTTATAAATTATTGAGAATATAAACCTGATTTTATTAAAGGAAACGTTCTCTTCCAACTGAACTATATTAAGGCTGCAAACATGAGTTGAATATGGGACATATTCTATACTGATCAAAACATGAAAAACAATTTATACCAAAGAAAACATTAGAGGATAATATACATGGTATGCGACTGGGGAAATATTATCCAGGATTTCATAAGGTACAAGGAACCATGGACATAATATTTCCTCATTACCAAGACACATAACACTTTTCCATGGTGATATTCTATTAAAAAAAGATCACCTTTCTCCAAAGAGAACTATTTCCTCTTTTTTTCTCCATAACATTTATACTGCACTGAGCTATTGTAATGTGTTTCTAGATCATTATCAATTTCTCTACGACATCCTATACAAATTACAGTCCAATTAACATCACTTCTCTGACTCTATCCTAAAATTCTATAATTCAACATCTCTTCACATATAAGGCCTCAAAAGATCTATCGATATACTGGAATAAAAATAGGTATTATAAAAAAACTAAAATAAATAGATATGTTGTTTCCAACATAAATTGTAACCTATTGAACAATTTCAATGAATTTATACAATGGAGTAGATTGTTCCCTTAGTCTATTAATCATTTTGAGTATGAAAATATGTTTTGAAATTTAATTCTGTTCCCAATGTCATATGAATTCCTTTTGAAATGATAGAATTCAAAATTGGATAATAGTAATATTCAATTAGAAATGGAACTCAATGTAACTTGAAAATGTATTTGAGGTACAAAAATGAAATATGATCCAATAAAAATTATCATTAATAAGAAGAAAATTCATAGATTTCGGCAGTCATAAAAAAATAATGAAAATCACAATATAACATTGATAAGTCCTAAGTAGTCCTAGAAATATGTCTATATATATATTTTCCCATTTCCAGTCATTCACTGGAAAAGGATGAATCATTTTCATTTGATGTTTCTTCTCTTAATTAACCTCACTTCTTATAAAAAATTTCACAATAAAATCTAAAATATTAATTTTCATTTCACCCAAAATGTAATACTCTTAATGTTATTTGTACATCATACACCTACTATGATGAAATGAAAATTGATAACAATGATTGTCAAAAAATAGCTCATCATTCAACTATGAATCAAAAGGCACACATAATATCTCCCCAAATCTAAATATATAATATTCAAAAATATTTTATTTTGTGTCATTACCCCTTTTCTTCAATTCATCCTTTTACAATAACTCATCATCATCAGTCTGAACTTGTTTAATCCAATATGATATATATTACAAAAAAAAACCTAAAACAAAATAGAATAATATCCTACACAAAAAACCTCCGATGAAAAATTCATCAAATCATTAAATAAGGTTTCTTGTTCCAAATGTATCATAGTTAATGATTCATGTTGTTTTAGACTACGGAAAAAACCACCTTGTTCGATTTTGAACTATGTAATTGTTAATTCAATAATAATATTTCAGTAGTTAAGGACATCATCTCTTCCTATTATTTAATTCGATATGAGTTTATATATATATATATATCATACTATTATGTTTATACATATTTTATATTTGGTTTTATTTAAAATATTCCTAAAATTTTTCCAAAATAAAAATCACAACTGCTAACAAAAATTCATGTGTCGGATAATATAACTCATGATGTGTAAGTTTTCTTGAAACATCATAAATTACCAATTTATTATTTATTCAATCAAAACCAATTCTCTTTAATAAAAAATAATTGTAGTTACAAAATTCACCATTCTTGGAAGGTAGGGACAACATTGGAGCATTAAATATTCTATTCATTAGTTTTTGAAAGAAAACATCACATTATTATGTCGATGTATATTTAACCCATTTTCCTATTACCATAGTTAGATGGATAATAAATATAGTAAATTTTTTAAAAATCCATTTAGAATAATATAATAATACAAGAAAAATACTATTCACTTTAACATTATTAGGCCTTGATCATTCAAGAACTAATTTTTTTTAGAAGGATAATATGTTATTATTTATTTATTTACAATGTTCCTACGAAAAACATCTATTGCATCAACTTTGTTTTTCAAAATTTCCCATATAAATTCATTTCATAGTGAGTTTTCAAGGCAATCCATAAATGAATCTCACATTCTTCGTAAATTTTTGAAATGATTCGATATCAAAAAATTGGAAAAAAAACATATCTAGTAATTCCCAAAATTTTCTTTTTATAGGATCCAAATATATAGTAGTTGAATTTTTCAATGCAAAGGAAATAAAAAGAATAATAATAATTATATATAGTATGAAAAAATACTTTCTTATTTTCACCATCCTTCTCCTTTTGCTGATAATACCCAGATCTCAATCCAATCTTTGAAAACTAATGAGCTTCCTGGGGGTGACCAAAAAAGACTTCGATATGATACAATGGATAATTATTCATAAAATTAATTATATTAAAATATATATAATAAATTCTATACTCATGAAATAATGATATATTTAATGATATATAAATGGGGAACCCCAAGTGGTTATGATAGGATGAATGCACCCTTTTTTAGCTATCCATGCAATTACATTTTCAATTCTAGAAGTTCAACACAATCCATTCGATATTGGGGATTCTATATTTTCTCATCCTTAAGAACTAAATCAAATGAAAATTTAACATTATGATCTATTTTTATATTGGGAAAATAGTCAGGAAACAAACACTATTATTAATTTACCATAGGAAGATCATAAATCATAATAGTTACCATGTTTCAAAAAATATAAGTATGATATAATTCATTTGAATATTTAAAAAGTTAGATAGGTTCATGGAATGGTATTAATTATATTGGTTAATTATTTTAAACAAACTTAGAATATTTTTGAAAACATATTCAATACCAATATAATAAATAATATCATGAAAATATGAAATCTAATACAAAACCATAAAAACATTTAACACTAGTATTGAGAATACAAATTTTTCATATAATCCCTCTCCCCATAAAATAATAGGAAGAATATTATAATTTCATGATAACATAATATTTACCCATGGTGTTTTATCCAAAAGTGTTTGAATTATTTTATTCAGTGAAATTTATAATTTAAAAAAAAATTATTCATAAATAATTAAATGTGTAAATTTTAAATCAAACAAAAAATAAGGAAAATATTATTTGATAAACAATGTTCAAGATAAAACATTATGGGATTTACTATATTTTTCTGACATGTTTGTAGAGGATCTCATTGTACCTTTTCTTATAATATGGTTGCTACCAATCATTCACATCATTCATTGGGAATGATTTAACATAATGAATCATCTCAAAAAATATGAAACACATTACAGTTTATTATTTATTATATAATAAAATCATTTTAAGTATATTATTGGGACATAATTCCAATCATACCAAATAGAAAGAACATACTAGTTTTGAAATGGAATTCCCCATTGAGTTTATTTTAAATTTTCACTTGTTAAGAATATGTCATTCTGATATACAGATTTTTTTTATTCTTACCCATAATTATCCATTTCCACCTCTTCCTATGGTTCATTTCATAGTACATGTGATCAATAGAAAACACAATTTCTACACATTGAAAACATAATACATGTTTTTGTAAACATTTTAATTCTTATGAGAGAAATGAAATTTAGTATCATTTCTTAAATCCTGAAAACAAATGATTAAATTTTCTATTATGATCCAAAATAATATTTGGATCAATCCATACCAATAAAGAAATGATTGATTCATATAGAGATTCTTAATCCCCCTCCATTTTTTTCAATATATTTAATTTATTTTCAATCCTATGTAACAAGACCAAAGGAATATATTTTTTTAGGAAAATATACGTAAAATCATCATAATCCGTGGAACCAAACTCTTCAATTTCATTGACATTCTTGACAATTGACCACCATTCATCTAATTATCCTTCATGTTGATAAATTTAATGTCTATCTATTTGATTATATAAACACCCCATAACATAAAATATATTTTAATATGATTTAATCAATCCCTCAACTTCCAATGTGTCTATAGATCTACTAAAAGAGTGAGGGTATTGCCTCACAAAATGTTCATATATCATCATGTTTGTTTGTGGTAGTTGTAGTTTTAATATTTCGAGGACTACAATACGATTTAATACCTACATACACTAAGACAGTACCTTCAAAAACAATTGGGTTCTAAATCTCACAATTCTATGATATAGATTTAGAATGATATCTTCCTATCGATGATTTCTAACATCAGCTTCCCAATTTATTATGATGAAAAACATTCTGAATTTAAATATCATTGATTAAGAAACATGGCTATCTTAAAATTATATATACTTTTTACATTAATATAATGATAAAATAATTTAATATTTTGTATTAAAATCATTACAACATCTAAATTTATCATACCCATTCTTTGATATGAATATACGAGCCCCAAACATTATAAATTACATAGTGTAATAAATTTCAGAAGAAAAAAATTTCTTACATTACCCAAAGATCATCTTAGTGAAGTGTTTTGTTTAATTAGGTGTACATATATAAATATAAACCCAAACTACTAAAAATTGGTTTTAATTAATATGGTTTCAATTTTATTCGTAATTCTAATGTTTTTAATAATAACAAGTTATTATTTACTATAATTCCTTCACAACATTCACCATGGCGTATCCTTTTCTCTTACTCATCCCAAAAAAATTAGAAATAATTTTAAAATATCTAATTAGAACAAAATTCTAAATAAAATTCATAAAAATAGGGAATGAAACCATTATTTTATAAATAATTATAAACATATGGAGTCATTTTCACAAAAAAATTCTTCTCACACATTATGTATGACATGAATACTGAAATAAAGTGATCACCATAAACCATAGTATTCCTAAAAAAACATAATGTTTTATTGGTTAATTAGAAAAATATGATTTGTATTCTTTATGAATAGACTATTATTTGTAACCCTCATATCCACCATAATGCGTAACCCTCACAACTACATTATGATTTTACCCTCATAGTTACCTTATAGTGTATCCATCAAAGTCCCACAAGGAGAAACCTTATGGTATGCATCATTTTTAAACATATCCAATGCATTGTTAAGAGATATAGGTCCCAACATACATCATAATCAATAACATAAAAAAAATTAATCACAAAATTTGAATACATACAACAAATAAATCATTAATTTTTTAAAAATTGAAGGAAATTATATGAGAATGTCTAAAAAAACACCCTTATAAATATAAATAATTTGATAAATTGGGAAAATATTTTAATAGTTGTTGGAAAAATAAGTCCTAATATTTAAAAAAACATTTTATATTATATTCACAAATATTCTTATAAACACATAATTAATGAATTAGATAGTTAACCAAAAGAATATAAACTAGATTATGGAATATCTAACATCAAGTTTATATTTCATAAAACATATTAAAAAATCTTGTATAATGTATCAATGAGGGAAACTAAAATATTATAAGAATTCATTTATATTTATAATTACCTATATGATATTCTAATAAAATAATTCCAACAATTTTTAGTAATATTTTGTTATATTAATTATTTAGTGTCGATTTATTTCATGGTTTCCAAGGTTAGTAAATTTGGAATTTTTTTTTCAAAATGGTATTTGAATACAATAATTTAAATTACATGATATCAATGATCTTAGAGAATATTAAATGATCTTATATATAATTTTGGTTTTATAATCTATGGATGAATCATTAATTTAAGCTTCAGTGGGGAACATTAGTTTATCATAGTTAATTTGGAACATTTTGTACCTCAATTGATTTATTAATTTATATTTATTATAAATATTTTTTCCAAAATTTAGAAATAAAATGAAATGAAAGAAGTTTTTTTCTTCTTTATTTCTTAACATTGAAAACCTCTTTTAGGCACTTGGTTTTAGCCTTTTGTAGAGACTAGTAGATCTGGATATGTGGAGGATGTTTGGGAATGGATTTTGGAAGAAATAAAACAATCTTAAAGGATTACTAGTGGGGGGGGGGGGTGGGATGACCTGGTGAGTGGAGGGATTAAAATGAAAAAAGTGGTGATTTCATATTCTGATATGATTAGTTTTTCTATTTTTCTAATGACTTTGAATAGTTTTAAATTTATCATGAAATATATTGAAATAATGAAGTATAGGTAGTGATTTTTGTGGATTACATCATCCTTAAATCCTATTTAAGTCAACAATCATGTATTTATCCTATATAAAAATTACGATATTTTATTAATCAAATTATATTATGAATTTCTGAAAAAAAATATAAACCAAACTGTTTTGTGTTAGGTAGAATTAAAAACAAAAAAAACATTTATTTAAAATAAATTACTAAATATTAAAAATTATTTTTCATTTAAAATCATATTTTTGTTGAAAAATAACCTTCTTAAAACTATAATTTATTTAGAACAGTTAGAAAAAATAATTATTGTCTCATAAAATTATCTTATAAACATAAAATAACTAAATTTTAATTCATGAGTCTATATTATTAAATTTTTTATTCCTTAAATCATTATATTAATTATAAATTATTATTAAATAATTATGAACCATTAAATACAAACACATTTTTCATTATTAGAAAATTATTTACTTGTTCAATAATATTAAAATATCATGTTTTCACTTTTGATTTGGATTATTTTTATTTATACATTCCTAGTTGAATTTACATTTCATTTTTCTTGAATATTTACCTAAGGGTAATGCTATTCTTCCTAAGGTCATGTTAAAATTCTAGCAGTAGAAAATGATTAAAGTATATAATTACCATGGTTTTCATTATAAATACAACAAAAATTGAATATTTATTTCCATAATGAAATGAAATTATTTTATAAGTATCTGGGTTGTTACATATTCAAATTATTATCCTTATTTTTTAGTAATTATTGAAATATTAATCATTTTAGTAAAATCTCATATATTAAATATATGATAATATTAACATGATTATTTCGACCATGTTGTTATTTTTTAAAATATAATTTAAATTATTTCATATTAAATATATTATACATTTATATAATTATGTAAGATCACTTTTTTAGGATTAATGTTTTTTCAATTATATTAATACTTTAGTAAAAATTCTGTTCTTATTTTTTAAAATATTATATTTATCATGAAATATTATACACATTTTTAATAATTATGTTCTTTTGATTAATATTTACATTTTTATTTAATTGTTAAATTTTCTGACTATTTTCCTATTCTTTTAGGCTCTAGTTTTAGTTATTTAATGCTCCCAAGAAAAAAAATTATTTTAATGTAAAATTTATCATGAAATCTCATGGTGCTACATTCATCTCATTACAAAATAAATTTATCTATAATTATTCCATAACATTGATACATAAAAAGATGGAAATATAAACTCAATCTCAAAAATATGTTTAAATTTAGCTTATTCGAATGTCAGATTCCTTTATATAACATTTAATGATAATTATGTTCATTAGATCATTTTCTCTATGATCCAAAATTTGATTTAGTTTTTCCTTATTAGAAGTATCATTATCCAGGGGAACAAATTATAATCTTATTAAATGTGATAGATCATGTATGTCCATTCTTAAAAAAGGAACATAGAAAACACCATGATATTTAGGGGCTATTAATGGAGGAACTAAATGATCAGTGATCATCCATACAAGACTAAGAATAAAAAAGGTGATAATATTACTACCGACAAGATTTACTTACTCTCTAAATCTAAAAACCAATTTTCAGGGAGAAATTTATAGTATTAGCTTCTATAAAAATTTGAATTCAATATTTCACTAACAATATTATTTATCCCATTACAATTGACAATGATCTATATTGATTTGTTAAATAATGATTATAAATTTATCTACCAATATTTTATATAGATTATATCTTAATATCATTAATTCTATAATTTTATCCTTGAAATTTGAGACCAACACATCAATCTATATAATTTTTTAATACAATCAAAATAAAAACATGGGTGAATGAAATTGTTATATGAAAACTAGTGTAGAAGAACCAGGAGTTCCCAACACCATTTATAATCCATATAACAATAAATAAACGTATCTAACATGGTCTAAATGGACCTCTCTCTAGATGAAGTAATATTTAATGAATATGTTTCCATAGTTCGTTGAATATAATTTTTTTAATTTCTCTCATAATTCATAAATCATTTTGTTTCATTAATTTTCACCACATAATATTATAATTAGATATATCTAAGCCCCTTATATAATAAACAACTCATGATCAGACAACCTTATATGCTACTTTGTATAATATTCATATGTATGCTAACAGACATTGCATTTTGTTTCGTGAAATAATAATCTCATTAATCTTACCAAAGGATCGTTCCACCCATTCATGTTGGATTATTTAGTTGTTATACAATGATGAAAAATTATCAATAATGAAATGATAATATTATAAAAAAATAAAAAATTCAATATATTAGATTACAAGTGGGTTTTCTTGTACAACAATTAATGAAATTCATCTCTGATCAATCAACCAATATACATTCACATAATATTATATGAAAAAAAGAAGAAAATATATTCAATACAATGTTATGAATTTTTATTATTGTTAAAATAATTTTTTATCAAAAAGATAAATAGTAGTTTCCAAATTTCATAATTATTAACATCCAAAATATTGTAATATATATTAATATCACCTCAAATTACTAAAAAACTGATCATGGAAATATATATAGACTCCATTAATTATATCCATGATGATAGATGGTGAATTTGAAACATACCAAGTAATTAATGAATAATATATATTTTTATCTATGTATATTAATGAATTATATAATGTTTTAGAGGCTTAAAATGAGAATAAATACAACCTTAAGCATGGAATACACTAATATTTTTAAAATATTGTTTTATTGCCTTTTGATGGAAAACCATTTTTAAATCAAACTTTTGATAATTTTATAAGATCTATTTTTCTGAATAAACTTATTCTTTATGATTGGGACATTGAAATTTACATTGGATAATTTTTTGGTATTTGTCCGATAAAGTTCATTTTTTTAATGAATAGTGAAAAATGATGAATTTTATTTCAAAACCTCTTTTTAATAGAATTTAGATTATATTTTGAATTGGTTTTAATGTTAAATTAGAATATTTTTTTATCATTTAATCCAATAGTGGTCATTGGAATTAATTTCACTTTGAAATTGGACTTAAACTAGTGTGAATCTTATAATACTTATTCTTTCAAAAAAACACGTTATTTCCTCTGACAGCGGAAATTAATTATTAAATTAATTAATGTAACTTATATTTTTTGAATTTTTTAAAATATAAATAAATTTTTAATCTGGAATATCAAATATAGATTAGGTTGAAGTTTTGTTATTTTTTTGAAAAACCTCAATTTTTGTTGAATAGTGAATCCACTACGTGGTACTTCAAAAAACTGATTTTTCGTTCAAATGAAATTTTACCATCTCTGTGTTTTGAATTTCAAAAATCCGATATACATGGTTGTAATAAAGAAGTGAAATGTGGTTCAATGGGATCAAAATAATTTTATGGAGAATAGTAACTTTTATGTTTTTAATCACGATTAGAGGTAATTAGTGTAATTTAATGTAAGAATAATGTTTTAATAATATGAAATGACCAGGAAAAATGTCATATCCTTATTGGATGTGTCATGGACGACCAAGAAAACCCATGGGTCAATTTTGTGGACCCCATGTAGCCACATGGGTTAGATAAAGACATTGATGCTTTTTATTTAATGTAAAAGTAAAAATGACACAAACATGAGTCGTTTTACTAAAAAAATTAAATGGGGTTATACAAGTCAGATTTTTGACTTTAAATAGTCATTGGAAAGATAAAAATATTTCGTACATCATAGTATTTTTTTTAATTTTTAGACATTATATAAATTAAATTATTTATGACACCATGATGATGCAGCGATTACCACATTATTTAACGATTTAAATAAAATGAAAATATAATGTACAATATAAGACCTAAACTTGTCAAAAACCTATTTTATGGGGGGATTTCGAACCCTTATCACCTTATACTCGATATTTATCATTTTGGGACCTTTGTTATCCTAAAATCATTTTATAACAATGTATCTTTTCTTAACTTTCAAATAGTACCCCTCTTCTCCTCTTATAAAAGGCCCCCACCTCTACCTCCTTACCCACACTTCCAAAGCCTTTGGCTTGGCCAACCCCTGCATATATTGTCTCTACACATCCCTTTATAACTCTAAGAATCCTCACTTTGGGTAGAAGTATTCCCAAGGAAGCCTTTGAGCTCAAATCAAAAAGAGTTACCCGATTTAAATGTAATGTCTTCTCTTGTGTTCTTATGTATTATTTTGCTTCTCCAATCCTCTAAACTCTGTTTATTCATTTCTTTTGTAAAAACACCAGTATATTCCATATAATAGGATGTTGTTATAAGAATAATTCGAGCTATACTTACACACACCTACATCTAATGGTTAAAGAACATACTGTTTCTGTGGATGGCGAATTTCTGCCTCACGAAATGATGATTGTTCAATATTCTTTTAACACCTTCAAAGGTGGACATTAAGATGACACAATATTTATATATGATATATAATATGTTTATGTTTTTCTTAAGATTCTATATTTTTCATTTATGGCATACCATTATGTTTTCCATTATGGGTAAACACGATATATTGATTTTAGGAAGTGCAGACTACCGCCCCCTCAAAGTGATATGATTCGTTAATTCCATATGTGGGACATATAAAGGATGTAATTAAAGATATTATATATGATTTTATAATGGAATTATTATATAATTTTATATCATTATGATTCTAATCCATAAAATATGAAATATAAATGAAAGTAGCGTTCATGCGTACATACGGCTTACCATCTCCATGAACGGTGCATTTCATTTATTACCTCTAAACGTTATGTAATATTATAAAAGCATGTATATACTTGATATATATGATATATATGATATCTAAATCATGAGTATAACTCTGGATATAATGGATACATGAACAACTTGTAATTATAAAATGTTTATTCTTGACTCAAGTACCAATGATCGTTAAAACAACCGTTATTAACTAATATAATTACATAGTGTTCATGAACTGGAAATAAGTGATATAAAATGAATAATTATCTTGAAAACGGTTCTTAAACCATTATAAATTATCTCATGTTAATTATTCAGGAGGTTAAAGAACGATCAAGTCAAGTCGGACCTGAGATATGGGACTTCGCCTCAATCTCCTTTCATTGAGGCATATTTTGTTTTATACACATACTTATTTTATACGGTGTATAAACCCCTTTGAAATTTAATTTTATCCAAAAGGAATCCTTTTTTTATACAAAGTGTTTACTAAATGACAAAATGGAATGTTTTTTTCATACGTATGCGGCGACAACGACTTCTCTGCCGCTGTGACCATTATTTGAGTTTCGGCTTCCTCTATAAGTCATACCTTTTTTTTAAATGAAAAATAAATTCCATGTTTTACTTTTCTTTTATTTTTGTATTTAAAATTTTATTCATAGTTTTTTTATTATATCAATGTGTTGTATTGATATCTTCTGATTGAAATTTGGAAATGTTATGTTTCCTTTATGCATGTTTTATGTGATACGATTATGTTATGGTTCTTGGGAATTGTTATGAAGACGGGTGGTTACATGATAAACTAAGGGCGGGTGAGCCCGATATAGCTCTCCAATGCATTGGTTAAAGCGAGGGAGTTAAAAGTTAAGGTTTCTCCAATGAGATTTAGGGAATATACTGTGATGGGTATTCCAAACGTAACCATGAGGGTTAATCCCAATGTAATAATATTATGAAGGCATTAAGATACCTTTATGTCTTATGATTTATATGATTTATTCATGATTTTATGAGGTATGTTAAAGTGCTTATGTTTTATGAGTAGAGTATTATTTAATTGATTCTTTTGTATACATGTACTCATGTTTCCTTTCCATATTTTTATATCACTTACTGAGCTTTTTATGCTAATCCCATGTTTTTGAAATGCTTTTCATAGGTCAAGGGAAGGGTACATGATATGATGATAGTGTTAAGGAAGTGTCAAGAAAGAATGCATGTTTTATTTTAAATATGTTTCCGTTGATGGGAAAAATGAATAATATCTTTTATGTAACCATTTTGTTTAAATGTGGAATGTAATGAATGTTTTATGATCTAATATCTAAACTCTAAACCTGAAATGATCATTAATGTGTAATCTTGTAATAACTCAAGATTAAGTAAGGTTTGAGGTCGGGGCCTTATAGTTGGTATCAGAGGTCAGTTTAGACAAATTTAAGAGTTAGAATTCTATTAAATGATTATCCCAAAAAATTATGGTCAAATTGAAATGATATAGCATTTGAAGATTACCATGTTGCTTCTCCTAATATATTTTTGTGTTAAGAATGGTTTTTTTCAATGTAAAGAGAACTGATTTTCTGGGAAGGCATAGAGAGGGAAATGCCATTTCAAATTAGTATCCTGGGATGGTCAGAATCAGAACTGAACATTTTGTTGTAGTGATGGATCTTTTGACTCAGGTAAAAATGTTGGTTGTTTTTATTGATGAAAATTTGGATTATTCAAAAGTATGGAGAAACATGAATGTCATTGAAGGGTTGTATTTCAAACCATAAAAGAAAAGAAACTGTATGGAAAATTCAGCAAGTGTAAGATTTGGTTACAAAAAATTTCTTTACTTGGTCACATTGTTTCTAAAGATGGTATAACTGTTGATACTGCTAAAAAATTTTATTTAAGAATGGCCAAGACCCACAAATTTAACCGAGATCCATAGTTTTCTTGGTTGGGAAGGTTACTACAGAAGGTTTGTTGAAAAATTTTCTCGGTTATCTAGTCCAATGACTAAGATAACTCGGAAGGGTGTCAAGTTTATCTAGACAAAAGAATGTGATGATTGTTTTTAGGAGTTGAAAAGAAGATTGGTGAATGCTCTAGTTTTGGTACTACCATCTAGGAATGGTGAGTTTGTTATCTACAGTGATGCTTCATTGAAAGTACATGGTTGTGTCCTAATGCAGAATGATATGGTAATTTCTTTTACTTCACGTCAGTTTTAAACTCATGAGGTAAACTATCCTACACATGATTTGGAATTAGCTGCTGTTGTTTTCGCTTTAAAAATATGGAGGCATCATTTGTATGGAGTAAACTGTGAAATATATACTGATCACAAAAGTTTAAAGTATATATTCACATTGAAAGAATTAAACATGAGACAAAGGCGATGGCTAGAATTAATCAGGGATTATGATTGTACAATTCATTACCATACAGGAAAAGAAAATAAAGTGGCGGATTCTCTGAGTCGAAAAAGTAATGCTTCATTAACAATGTTGTGTTTGAAACATGATCCTTTGGTTAATGATTTGATGATATTTGGAATATTAGTTGTCGGTGCAGGATGTCCTTCTGTTTTGTTTCAGGTATCATTGAAATTTCTCTATCAGACAGAATTAAGCAAGCACAGAAGCAAGACAGTGAGTTGCAGAAAAAGGTAGAGCTGGTTTAGAAGGGTAAGTTGCCTGAATTCAACATTGATAATGATTTTGTTTTGAGATTTGGGATGATATTCTATGTTCCCTGTGATTCACATTTGAAGAGAGAGTTGTTATGTGAGGGTCATAGTTCTCTGTTTTCAGTTCATCCTGGCAGTACTATGATGTACATAGATCTGCGGGAGTATTACTGGTGGGATGCAATGAAAAGAGATATTGATGATTTTACATTGAAGTGTTTGACTTGTCAACATGTTAAAGCATAGATGCAATTACTGAAAGGGATGCTTCAGCCTTTACCAGTGCCAGAGTGGAAATGGGAAAATATATCCATGGACTTCATTGTGGGATTGCCGAAGACACCTCGATGTAATAATGCAGTCTGGGTTACTGTTGAGCACATGACTAAATCTGCTCATTTCATTTCTATGCGGGAAACTTTTTCCCTAGATAAACCTTCCCGTTTGTATTTTAAAGAGATAGTCAGGTTACATGGAGTTACTTTCTCCATTGTATCTGATTGTGATCCTAGGATTACTTCTAACTTTTAGAATGGCCTTGAGAAGTCGTTGGATACTGAATTAAATTTTAGTACATATTTTCATCCTCAATCAGTTGGGCAGTTAGAACGAACCATTCAGACTTTGGAAGATATGCTACGTGCTTGCTCTATGGATTATCAGGGATGTTGGGACCAATATCTTTCTTTGGTTGAATTTTCATATAATAACAGTTTTCATTCCAGTATACAGATGGAACCATTTGAGGTGTTATATGGGAAGTGGTGCTGAACTCCAACATTCTGGGATGCAGTGGGTGAAAGGAAGCTGATGGGACCATAATTGTTAGAAGAGTTGGTAGAAAAATTTCAGATGCTACAGAAACACATGAGAACATCTCAGAGCAGGCATGAGAGTTATGTGGACAACATGAGGAGGGATCTCTCTTTTGAGATAGGTGATCATGTTTTTCTCAAAGTCTCACCATGGAAAAGTTTAATGCGATTTGATATGAAAGGAAAGTTGAGTCCAAGGTTCTTTGGACCATATGAAATTCTGGAGAGATTTGGAGCATTTTCTTATCGAGTGGCTTTACCTCCGAGTTTATCTCAGGCAAAAAATGTTTTTCATGTTTCAATGTTAAGGAAGTACATGCTAGATCCTTCTCATGTTTTGAGTCCAGAGGTAGTTCAGCTGGAAGAAACCTATCTAATGAGGAACAACCAGTCCAGATTCTTAACCATAGGGAGCATGTGTTACGTAATTTGTTGATTCATCAGTTAAAGGTATTGTGGAAAAACCACATCATTGAGGAGGAAACATTGGAATCTGAAAATGCAATGAGGGATAAATACCCCCACTTATTCGATAAGTAAATAAATTATGGGGACACATTTTTCAAAATGGGGGAAGGATGTAACATCACAAGTAAGTAATGAATAATAGATATTTTATCTATTTTTATTAATGAATTAGAGAGTGTTTTAGAGGCTTAAAATGAGAATAAATCCAATCTTAAGCATGGAATACACTAATATGTTTAATAGATTGTTTTACTGCCTTTTGATGGAAAACCATTTTTAAATCAAATTTTTTACAATTTTATAATCTCTATTTGTCGAAATAAACTTATTCAATATGATTGGGGCATTGAAATTTACATTGGATAATTATTTGGAATTTTCCGGATAATGTTCATTTTTTTAATGAATAGTGAAAAATGTTGTATTTTAATCCAAAACCTCTTTTTAATATAATTTATATTATCTTTTGAATTTTTTTTAAAGTTAAATTAGAATATATTTTTAACTTTTAATCCAATAGTGGTTGTTGGAATTAATTTCACTTTGAAATTGGACTTAAACTAGTGTCAATCATTTGATACTTATTTTTTCATAAAAACATGCTATTTACACTGACAGCGGAAATTAATTATTAAATTAATTAATGTAAATTATATGTTTTGAATTTTTTTTAAATAGACATCATTTTGGAATTCAGAATATCAAATATAACTTAGGGTGATGTTTTTGGTATTTTTCTGAAAAACTTCAATTTTTGATGAATTGTGAAACCACTAGGTGGTACTTAAAAAAACTGATTTTTCGTTTAAATGAAATTTTACCACCTCTGTGTTTTGAATTTCAAAAATATGACATACATGGTTGTCATTTGGAAGTAAAATGTGGTCCAATGGGATCAAAATTATTTTTTGGGGAATAGTAACTTTTAAGTTTTTAACCGTGATTAAAGGTAATTACTGTAATTTAAGGTATGAATAATGTTTTAAAAATATGAAATGACCTAGAAACATGTCCTATCCCTATTGGATGTGTCATTTCCGACCAATACAACCCTTCGATTGATTTTTGGGACCCCATGGAGCCACATGGTTATAATATAGACATTAATTATTTTTATTTAATGTAAAAGTAAAAATGACACAAAAATGAGTCGTTTTACTAAAAGAATTTTTAAATGGGGTTATACAGGTCATATTTTTTAATATAAATAGTCATTGGAATTCTAAAACGATTTCCTACATCATAGTAATTTTTTATAATTTTTAGAAATTAAATAAATTAAATTATTTATGACACCATGATGATGCAGCGATTACCACATTATTTGACGATTTAAATAAAATGAAAATATAATGTAAAATATAAGACCTAAACTTTTCAGAAATCTATTGGATGGGAGGATTCCGAACCCTTATCACCTTATCCTCTAAATTTATAATCGTGGGACCTTTTTTATCAGAAAAGAATTTTATAACAAAGTGTCTTTTCTTAACATTCCAAGAGTGCCCCCCCACCCCCTTCTCTTATAAAAGGCCCCCACCACTACCTCTTTACCCACACATACAAAGCCTTTGGCTCGGCCAACCCCTACCCATTTTGTCTCTCCACATCCCTCTATAACCTGTAGAAGCCTCACTTTGGGCAGATGTATTCCCAAGGAAGCCTTTGAGCTCATATCAAAAAGAGTTACCCGATTTAAAGGTATCGTCTTCTCTTGTGTTCTTATGTTTTATTTTGCTTCTACAGCCCTATAAACTATTTTTATTAATTTATTTACCAACAAAATCAGTATCTTGCATATTCTAGGATGTTTTCATATGAAGGATTCGAGCTACACTTACACACACCTACATCTAATGGTTAAAGAACATACTGTTTTCGTGGATGTCGAATTTCTGCCTCACAAAACGATGATTGTTCAATATTCTTTTCACACATTCAAAGGTGGGCATTAAGATGACACTATATTTATATATGATATATAGTATTTTTATGTTTTACATAAGCTTCTGTATTTTTCATTTATGGCATACCTTTATGGTTTCCATTATGGGTAAACGCGATATCTTCATTTTAGGAAGTGCGAACTACCACCCCCTCAAAGTGATATGATTCGTTAATGACATATGTGGGATATATAAAGGATTTAATTAATGATATTATATATGAAATTATAATGTAATTATAATATACCTTTATATCATTATTATTCCATTCCATAAAATATGAAATAGAAATGAAAGTAGTGTTCATGCTTACGTATGGCTTACCGTCTCCATGAACTGTGCATTTCATTTCATACCACTAAACATTATGTAATATTATAAATGAATGTATATAGTGTATATATATGATATATATGATACCTATATAATGAGTATAACTCTGTATATAATGGATACATGAACAACTTGTAATTATAACGAGTTTATTTTTGACTCAAGTACCAATGATCGTTAAAATGACCATTATTAACTTAAATAATTACATAGTGTTAATGACCTAGAAATAAGTTATATAAAAGGAATAATGAACGTGAAAAAGGTTCTTAAACAAGTAGAAATTAAGTCAAGTTTATTATTCAGGAGGTTAAAGAACGATCGAGTAAATTCAGACCAGAGGTATGGGACTTCATCTCAATCTCCTTTCATTGAGGCATATTTTGTTTTATACACAACCTTATTTTATACGGTGTATAAAACCCTTGGAATTTTATGTTTATCCAAAAGGAATCATTTCTTTATATGAATTGTTTACTAAAAGACAAAGGGAATTTTTTTTTCACACATATGTGGTGACAACGACTTCTCCATCATTGTGACCATTATTTGAGTTTCGACTTCCTCTACAAGCCATACCTTTTTTTAATGAAAAATAAATACCATGTTTTACATTACTTTTATTTTGGTATTGAAAATGGTTTTCATAATGTTTTTATTATAGAAATGTGTTGTATTGATATCTTGTGATTGAAATGTGGAAATTTTATGTTTCCTTTATGCATGTTTTATGTGATACGATTATGTTATGGTTCTTGGGAATTGTTATGAAGACGGATGGTTCCATGATAAACTATGGGCGGGTGAGCTCGTTATAGCTCTCCAATGCATTGGGTAACACGAATGAGTTAAACGTTAAGGTTTCTCCGAAGATATTTAGGGAATATACTGTGATGAGTACTCCTAACGTAACCAAGAGGGTTAATCCCTACGTAAGATTGTTATGAATGCCTCATGTTACCTCTATGTTTTATGATTTATATGATTTATTCATGATTTGATGAGGTATGTTAAAGTGCTTATGTTATATGAGTAGAGTATGATTTAATTTATTCTTATGTATACATGTACTCATGTTTCCTTTCCATATTTTTATATCCCTTACTGAGATTTTTATGCTCATCCCAGGTTTTTGAAATGTTTTTCACAGGTCAAGGGAAGTGTACATGATATGATGATTGTGTCAAGGATGTTTCTAGAAGGAATCCATGTTTTATTTTAAATATGTTTCATTTGATTGGAAAAATGAATACTATCTTTTATGTAACCACATTGTTTAAATGTGTAATGTAATGCAGGTTTTATGATCTATTTCTCTAAAACTCTAAACCTGAAAAGATCCTCAAAGTGTAATCATGTAATAACTCATGATTAAGTAAGTTTTAAGGCTGGGGCCTTATAGTTGGTATCAGAGGTCGGTTTAGTCAACATTAGGAGTTAGAATTTTATTAAATTATTATCCAAAAATAATTATGGTCATATTGAAATGATATAGCATTTGAAGATAACCATGCTCCTTCTCCTAAGATATTTTTGTATTAAGAATGGTTTTTCGTAGAGGAAATAGAACAAATTTTCTGGGAAGGAATACATAGGGAAATGACATTTCAAATAAGTATCCTGAGATGGTCAGAATCAGAACTGAACATTTTTTTGTAGTGATGGCTCTTCTGACTCAGGTGAAAAATGTTTGTACTTTTTATTGATGACATTTTGGATTACTCAAAAGTATGGAGTAACATGAAAGTCATTTAAGGGTTGTATTTAAAACCTTAAAAGAAAAGAAATTGTATGGAAAATTCAGCATGTGTGAGTTTTGGATACAAAAAATTTCTTTCCTTGGTCACATTGTTTCTAAAGATTGTATAACTGTTGATCCTGTTAAATGAAGTTGTTGATGAATGGCCAAGACCCAGAAATGTAACCGAGATCCATAGTTTTCTTGGTTTGGTAGGTTTATACCGATGGTATGTTGAAAATTTTTCACGGTTATCTAGTCCAATGACTAAGATAACTCGGAAGGGTGTTAAGTTTATCTATACAAAAGAATGTGAAGATTGTTTTTAGGAGTTGAAAAGAAGATTGGTGAATGATCCAGTTTTGGAACTACCTTCCAGGAACGGTGAGTTTTTTATCTACAATGATGCTACATTGAAAGGACATTGTTGTGTCCTAATGCAGAATGATCAGGTAATTGATTTTGCTTCACGTCAGTTGAATACTCATGAGGTAAATTATCCTACACATGATTTGGAATTAGCTACTGTTGTTTTCGCTTTAAAAATTTGGAGGCATCATTTGTATGGATTAAAGTGTGAAATATATACTGATCAAAAAAGTTTAAATTATATATTCACTCAGAATGAATTGAACATGAGACAGAGGAGATGGATATAATTAATGAAGGATTGTGATTGTACAATTTATTACCATCCGGGAAAAGTAAATAAAATGGTTGATGCTTTGAGTCGAAAAAGTAACGATTCATTAACAATGTTGCATTCGAAACATGATCCTTTGGTTAAGGATTTGATGAAATTTGGCATATAAGTTCTTGGTGAAGGATGCCCCTCTGTTTTGTTTATGGTATTAGTGAAATCTTCTCTATTAAACATAATTAAGCAAAAAGAGAAGTGAGACAGTGAGTTGCAGAAAAAGGTAGAGCTGGTTCAGAAGGGTAAGTTTCCTGAATTCAACATTGATAATGATTTTGTTTTGAGATTTGGGAAGAGATTGTATGTGCCTTGTGATTCACAGTTGAAGAGAGAGTTGTTATGTGAAGCTTAAAGTTATCCATTTTCAGTTCATCCTGGAAGTACTAAGATGTACAGAGATCTGCGGGAGTATTACAGGTGGGATGGAATGAAAAGAGATATTGATGATTTTATAGTGAAGTGTTTGACTTGTCAACAGGTTAAAGCAGAGTGACAATTACCAAAAGGTATGCTTCAGCATTTACCAGTTCCAGAGCGGAAATGGGAAAATATATCCATGTACTTCGTTGTGGGATTTCCGAAGACACCTCGAGGTAATAATGAAATCTGGGTTATTGTGGATCACTTGACTAAATCTAATCATTTCCTTGCTATGCGGGATACTTTTTCCCTAGATCAACTTTCCCATTTCTATTTTAAAGAGATAGTCAGGTTACATGGAAATACTCTCTCCATTGTATCTGGCCATGATCCTAGGTTTACTTCTATCTTTCGTAAAGGCCTTGAGAAGTCATTGGGTACTGAATTAAATTTTTGTACATCTTTTCATCCTCAATCAGATGGGCAGTCAGAACGAACAATTCAGACTTTGGAAGATATGCTACGTGCTTGTTCGATGGATTATCAGGGAAGTTGGGACCAACATCTTTCTATGGTTGAATTTTCATATAATAACAGTTTTCATTCCAGTATACAGATGACACCATTTGTGGCGTTATATGAGAAGCGGTGTTGAACTCCATCTTTCTGGGATGAATTGGGTGGAAGGAAGCTAATGGGGCCATAATAGGTAGAAGAGTTGGCAGAAAAATTTTAGATGATACAGAAACACATGAGAATAGCTCAGAGCATGCAGAAGAGTTATGCGGACAATAGGAGGAAGAATCTCTCTTTTGAGATAGGTGATCATGTTTTTCTTAAAGTCTCACCATGGAAAAGTTTGATGCGATTTGGTACGAAAGGAAAGCTGAGTCCATGGTTCATTGGACCATATGAAATTATGGAGAGTGTTGGATCAGTTCCATACCGAGTGGCTTTACCTCCAAGTTTATCTCAGGTACACGATGTTTTTCATGTTTCAATGTTAAGGAAGTACATGCCAGATCCATATCATGTTTTGAGTCCAGAGGTAGTTTAGCTGGAAGAGAACCTATCTTATGAGGAACAACCGGTCCAGATTATTGACCACAAGGAGAAAGTGTTACGGAATAAGGTGATTCATCAGGTAAAGGTTTTGTGGAAAAACCACATGATTGAGGAGGCAACATGGGAATCTGAAAATGCAATGAGGGCTAAATACCCCCACTTATTCGATAAGTAAATAAATTGCGGGGATGCAATTTTCTAAAGGGGGAAAGGATGTAACATCCCAAGTAATTAATGAATAATATATATTTTTATCTATGTCTATTAATGAATTAGATAGTGTTTTAGAGGCTTAAAATGAGAATAAATCCAATCTTAAGCATGGAATACACTAATATTTTTAAAAGATTGTTTTACTGCCTTTTGCTGGAAAACCATTTTTAAATAAAACTTTTGACAATTTTATTAGATCTATTTGTCTAAATAAACATATTCTTTATGATTGGGGCATTGAAATTTACATTGGATAATTTTTTGGTATTTTTCCGATAATGTTAATTTTTTAATGAATAGTGAAAAATGTTGTATTTTAATTCAAAACCTATTTTTAATATAAATTAGATTATCTTTTGAATTGGTTTTAAAATTAAATTCGAATATATTTTTACCATTTAATCCAATATTGGTCATTGAAATTAATTTCACTTTGAAATTGGACTTCAACTAGTGTCAATCTTTTGATACTTATCGTTTCATAAAAACACGCTATTTGCTCTGACAACAGAAATTAATTATTAAATTAATTAATGTAACTTATATATTTTTAGTTTTGTAAAATAGTCATCATTTTTGAATTGGAAATATCAAATATAGCGTAGGGTGAAGTTTTGGTATTTTTTCTGAAAAACATCAATTTTTGATGAATAGTGAAACCACTAAGTGGTACTTAAAAAACTGATTTTTCGTTTAAATTAATTTTTACCACCTATTTGTTTTGAATTTCAAAAATCTGACATACATTGTTATCATTAAGAAGTAAAATGTGGTTTAATGGGATCAAAATAATTTTTTGGTGAATAGTAAATTTTAAGTTTTTAATCACGATTGGAGGTAATTAGTGTAATTTATGGTAAGAATAATGTTTTAATAATATGTAAAGCATAGACACATGTCCTACCATTATTTTATGTGTCATGTACGACCAAGAAAACCCATGGGTTGATGTTCGGTACCTCATGGAGCCACTTGGGTATGATAAAGACATTAATGCTTATTATTTAATGTCAAAGTAAAAATGACACAAACATGAGTTGTTTTACTAAAACAATTTTTAAATGTGGTTATAAAAGTCATAGATTTACCTATAAATATTAATTGGAAAGCTAAAAATATTCCCTAAATCATAGTATTTTTTTATAATTTTTGAACATTATATAAATTAAATTATTTATGACACCATGATGATGCAACGATTACCACATTATTTAACGATTTAAATAAAATGAAAATATCTTGTAAAATATAAGACCTCAACTTGTCAAAAATCTATTGGATGGGTGGATTTCGAACCCATATTACCTTATCCTCAGAATTTATAATTATGAGACCTTTTGGATCTGAAAATAATTTTATAACAAAGTATCTTTTCATAACATTCCAAGAGTGCCCCTCCTCTTCTCTTATAAAAGGCCCTCACCTCTACCTCTTTAACCACACATCCGAAGCCTTTGTCTTGTCCAACCCCTTCCCATTATGTCTTTCCAAATCCCTCTATAACTTTTATAATCCTCACATTGGAAAGAAGTCTTCCCAAGGATACCTTTGAGCTCAAATCAAAAAGAGTTACCTGATTTAAAGGTAGTGTCTTCTCTTGTGTTCTTATGTTTTATTTTCCTTCTCCAACCCTCTAAACTCATTTTATTAATTTATTTTTTGACAAAACAATTATATTCCATATACTAGGATGTTGTTATAATAAGGATTCTAGCTACACCTACACACACCTACATCTAATGGTTAATGAACATACTGTTTCTGTGGATGGCGAATTTCTTCCTCACGAAACGATGATTGTTCAATTTTCTTTTAACAACTTCAAAGGTGGCCATTAATATGACACTATATTTATATATTATATATAATATGTTTATGTTTTAATTGAGCTTCTGTATTTTTCATTTATTTCATACCTTTATGGTTTCCATTATGGGTAAATGCGATATCTTCATTTTAGGAAGTGCGGACTACCGCCCCCTCAAAGTGATATGATTCGTTAATGCCATATGTGGGATGTATAACAGATGTAATTAATGATATTATATATGATATTATAATGGAATTATTATATACCATTATATCATTATTATTCCATTCCATAAAATATGAAATAGAAATGAAAGTATCGTACATGCGTACATACGGCTTACTGTCTCCATGAACGGTGAATTTCATTTCATACCTCTAAATGTTATGTAATATTATAAATGCATGTATATAATGGATATATATGATATATATGATATCTACATCATGAGTATAACTCTGGATATAATGTATACATTAACAACTTGTAATTATAAAGAGTTTATTTTTGACTCAAGTACCAATGATCGTTAAAACGACCGTTATTTACTTAAATAATTACAGTGTTCATGACCTGGTAATAAGGGATATAAAAGGAATAATGAACTTGAAAAATCTTCTTAAAAATGTATAAATTAAATCATATTTTTTAGTCTAGGAGGTTAAAGAACGATCGATTCATGTCGGACCTGAGTTATGGGACTTCATCTCAATCTCCTTCATTGAGGCATATTTTGTTTTATACAGAACCTTCTTTTATACAGTGTATAAACCCCTTTGAATTTTAAGTTTATCCAAAAGGAATCCATTTTTTATACGAGGAGTTTAATAAATGACAAAAGGGAATGTTTTTGTCAAACGTATGCGGCGACAACGACTTCTCCGCCGCCGTGACCATTATTTGAGTTTCTGCTTCCTCTACAAGACATACCTTTTTTTAAAATGAAAAATAAATACCATGTTTTACTTGTTGTTTCTTTTGGTATTAAAAATGGTATTCATAATTTACTTATTATATCAATGTGTTTTATTGATATCTTCTGATTGAACTGTGGAAATGTTATGTTTCCTTTATGCATGTTTTATATGATACGATTATGTTATGGTTCTTGGGCATTGTTATGAAGACGGGTGGTTCCGTGATAAACTAAGGGTGGGTGAGCCCGATATAGCTCTCCAATGCATTGGGTAATGTGAAGGAGTTAAACGTTAAGGTTTCTCCGAAGATATTTAGGGAATATACTTTGATGGGTATTCCAAACGTAACCAAGAGGTTTACTCCTTACGTAAGAATGTTATGAATGCCTCAAGTTACCTTTAGGTCTTATGATTTATATGATTTATTCATGATTTCATGAGGTATGTTAATGTTCTTATGTTTTATGAGTATAGTATGCTTTCATTGATTCTTATGTATAAATGTACTCATGTTTCCTTTCCATATTTTTATATCCCTTACAGAACTTTTTATGCTCATCCCAAGTTTTTTAAATGTTTTTCACATGTCAAGGGACGGGTACATGATATGATGATAGTGTCAAGGAAGTGTCAAGAAAGAATCGATGTTTTATTTTAAATATGTTTCCGTTGATGGGAAAAATGAATACCATCTTTTATGTAACCACCTTATTTAAATGTGGAATGTAATGCATGTTTTATGATCTAATTCTCTAAAACTCTAAACCTGAAAAGATCATCAATGTGTAATCCTGTAATAACTCTTGATTAAGTAAGGTTTAAGGCTAGGTCCTTATAGGATTACTAAGACCAAATATCATCACAACAAATTCAGAGTGGCTTTCAATAGTATTACATAATATTTGTCTCCCAATTATAGAAGGAAATTGGTAGATCGAAATTAGTATTTTTTGAGATCCCAATAATTGATTCATATTCTCATCAATTCATGATATGGGGTAAATATACATTCATGGGGGTCATCATCAGTTTTTGGTAATAAATTAATAGTATAAATAAACAGTATTTATTCTTTACAAATGGTGATCTACACCCCATTATGATGAAACTTTCCAATAAAATCATGTACTAATTTTATCATTGAGTTCTTCATTAATTCATTTAACTCAATCGTAATAATTCTATATGGATCCATTGATGTATATTTCTAACTAGGTGTGACTTTTATTGAAAACATAGTATCATGATTCAAAAGAAGAGTTGTGAAATATTATGAAAATGAAACATCAAATTATCATACAATAGGAATATCATAATTTTGGAGTTTATCTCAATACATATGATAAAAACCCCTTTTTAATATGAGTAATGATAAATTGTGTTTATGTAATTTCAATTGATTGTTTATATTTATTATCCCATTGTTATATGAATATTTTTTTGTTTCAAATAACATTTTAACATCGATTCACAAGAAATTCTTATTTTCATTAAATAACGTATGAAATACATGAAAAATATAAAATATTATTGTGTATAACAAGATTATACCGTTTTTAATGCACAATACTGTATACATTAATAAGATATGTATTATAGACATCATTTGTTGTAATATTCCCATTTAGTGTTTTAATATATAATTAAAAACCAATAATTGAGATTTTGTATTAATACAATTTGAAAAATCATCAGACATAAACAATTTTTTATATCTAGATTATAATAATACATTATAATATTATGGATTTGATATTATTATTAATATTAATTAATCTAAAATACCCCAAAATGGGATTTTTATTGAGTGTGATTTATCATGACCTCCATGTAATTGAATTTTAATCAGTTTAACTTCATCATAAAAACTAAAATTTTATAATTGGAATGAATAATATCCACAATCCTTGCATTTGAAACAATATATTGTCAAAAATTAATTTTTTGTTTCTTCTTATTTGCCAATGTCAATCTTATTCATCTCATAAAATCCATATCATTTATATTTATCTCATAAATTATTATATAAAATAATTTTCCTATAAACATAGTGTAATTTACACTATAATTCATTCCCCATGTCATGAAAGCACAAAATATCATCTATCTCCCCAAGTATTTATTATTGATTTTTTCAATGTAATGTGTATTTTCTTACCAGAACAATGATATTAGTGGGAATCTAAAATAACCATTTCCACCATTAGATAACATCAAATAATTTATTCAATAATAAATAATACCATTAGGGATTAAAACCATAATATAAAAGTGTTCAATAAATATAATAATTAATAAAAATAATATTCGTTATGGATGGTAATACTAATATAAAATATTTTTCATATTGTAAAATATTACTCATATATACTAACTGGAATATCATCCTTCCTTATATGATTAATTCATTCATTCCCCATATTCATATAATGAATACATAAAATGTACATTTTGAAAAATATGTTCATAATCATATATCAATCTACGAAATTAATTTTTTCCCAATTACTCATATTATTGTACTGGTTCACTACGAACATTCATTCAAATATAAAACGATGAAATTCAAAAAAATCATTTCCAAACAATGATCATTGGATATTTAAACATATATTTTCAATAATAATGATATTTTACTCCATGCTATGGGAATCAATGGACCCTATATAAGTTGGGGGAAGATGCTTTATGAATGAAAAATAATAACATTGATTCCACATTTCTAGTTTGGAAGAAATATAAGATTTATAGAACATTTAATTTGATATAACATGTTAAAAATATTTTTTATTTATTATCCAAAAATATTTTATTCTCATTAGTGAAATAATTTCTATATTAACTACATTCATCATCAATATAATGACTTCATTTATTTTAATAAACATTAAAAAAATTAGTAGCATGAGACAAAATAATCTGAGTTGGATCCCACATAATCATAAATCACCATTTATATGATGTCTATGTCATGAAAAATAATTTTCATTTGATGTAACAATTATTGTAATCTATGTTATTCATGGTCATAATATTTTCATATGCTCTGTATGTTTCCATAATTTCTGTTCAAATTATTAATATATATCCCCTGATAGTGGTGATAAAATATGCATATTATAGGAAAACACAACATGTACTATAATTATGGTTGAGATATACATGAACAAATATTTTTGATCTTTTTAACCCCACATTAATATGATAAAAATACACATCACATGTAGCATAATTGTTTTTTTCTTCTAGGAATACCATTATCGTATAATTATCATAACACAAGAAGTTCTCTGATACATTATATTATTATTATTCTAAATAATTAATTAACATTGTATATTACAATCGATATTATACCATCCTATAATACCAAATATAGCATACATAACATTTAATAAATTAATATTAAAGAATATATCTTATTATTACGTACATAGATTTATTATCGTTAAAATAATAAAGCAAGTATAGTGTCATTTATCACCTTGATTAATAAATAACTAATACAAACGATATCTTAATTATATAACTCTATGTTGTTCATATGTATAAATCAACATGTTCATATCATAATTTAAACAATACTTCATATCCATATATATAGATACATTAAACTGTTTGAACATGGGTTCTTTGTGAGGGTAATACTTGGTGATATCATCTATTCTATAAGCATTACACACCCATAATGATACAATAAAAAAATAGAATTGAATTTTAATACCCTACTGAATATATCATAGATCATAATATTGTGTCATTAAATAAATATTTGATGTTTATAAGTAAAGAATAAAAATGGATTCGAAGAAAATGATCCACGATATGTGAACCATATCATAGGAAATATGTAGTATGAAAATCGGTCTAAATAGAAAAATATTTTGATATGTATTTTTCACTACAAATGAAATCTGTATTAATTCGTTTCACCCTCACAACATCATACCAGTTTTCATGGACAACGTTTAGGACTATCATTGTTAAATGGGTCCCTTATTGAATTGGGTTCACTAGAAATTCGAATATGTATTCGGTCATGAGATATAATAATTTATCCAATACATTTGATGAATCTATAATTATTGGTACACATTTAATTCCATAATAATCCATCTATAAGAAATCCACATGTTCAAATTCAAATAATCTTATATGATAACATATGTCATATAAATCAACAACACAATTTTTTTATACAATACATCAAATTAAGATCCATTAAAAAATTAATTCTTAAATATGACATAACCATAATAGAAAAAATCATACTATATAACAATATTTGAATTTGTGGATCATATCCCCGATAATAAATATATAATATTAATGAATGAAATAATAAATTAAAAATAATTTTTAATATAACATGAAATATTTATTAAGGAAAATATGAATTTTATTATATATTTACATTTTTATATTCAGAAAATATAAAAAATATTATGTAATAATCATTTTAAAATAAACATGAAATAATATTAACGAACCATAAAATATTATAGTGGTCATGATTGTATAAAAATAAATTCTTCTTATGTATATAGAAACAAATATTCATTTCAAATTTTATATGAAAATTCAAAATTTGATATTTCAGAACCTGACAAGAGGATTATTTGTAATTTTATTAAATTTCATCCGTGGGAAAAAATTAATTTCAACAATACATGAAAATTATTTAAAAAAATAATGAAAATAAATTAGAGAAAATGGATGAGTTTGAAAATATATTTAAATGAAATATATATGTAATGAGATTAGTGAATAAAAAGAGATTTTAGAAACAATAAATCCTAATGAGTGGGGCCTGAAATGAAGACATTCAATCTCAAAAAAAACAAATGAATATAAAATTAAATGTGTTATATAGATATTGGTCAGAAAATTTAATATTAAAACATTATTTTGAAGAATACATATTAATAAAGAGAATGTATCATAAATACCATGTGCCATCATCTATTTTAATTAAAATATCTCAAACAATAACCATGTTAAATTGAAATTAATTTAAATTTTAAACTAAAATCACATACATACATACAATATCATATATATTCCACTTATAAAATGTTAAAAACCATATATTTATATTACATTATTAAAAACTATATTTAAATGTTTTAATAGTTTTAGATTTCATGAAAATTTTATCTCAATAGTTTTGGTTATTATTCATTAATCATGGTTACATAATAAATATAATTTTTGTAATGAAATAATTATAACATATATTCATTATAAATGTATCCATCTCTATAAGAATGTTATGTAAAATTTAATAAAACTATACTTTGACTATGTAGTCCATATGTAGTATTGAAAAAAAATTTATTATCTAATGAAAGGAAAAAAATAATGGAATATAATAATTAAACTATAAGGAATCATTATTTTTTCACATATATAAAATATATTCCTTAAATGTTTCATTATTTCTATCAATGTATAGAATTATGAAATTATTTACATATTTTTATGAATTTGGTCATCCAATAGCAAGTATTAGTGATGATAACATTTTTCAATACAATATATTTACAGAATATTGAGTTGATAATATAATAACATAATCATAATTATATCATAATAATAATGTTGAAAAAATAAACCATAATATTTACCATCCTTGAATGATTTTGATGAAATATTAATTCTATACCTATATGGAGGTGGTAGTTGATACATAAAATTGAGTTATTTTTTTCATTCAAATGATATTGAAATTTGGGTGAATATTTGTGGTTTCGTAATCTAATAAGAAATATTTTTTATTTCGGATACTTATTTATTTTCTATATGATGAATAGAATTAATATACATTATGTAAATGAATAAATTATTATTAGGTGGTTTGGTATGATGATTACATATTTTTGAATGGCCACATTATGATTCTTTATTAAAGAACCATGTAAAAGTAGAATATGATGAAAAATACAAAAATATAATTTCAAAGAAACCATATAATATAATAAAAATCATTAATTTCATAAAAATGTGACAATGTGACGTGAACTAGACATATGAGGGTAACATTTTTTGAGTTTCATAGAACATACACATGTAATTCCACAAATGATAAAAATATAATAATTCCAAACAATGTAAAAAATGATTCCATCTGAGAAATGATTGTTTCGAATATTTGGATAATGGATAATTATTTCAATGAAATTAAACATATATATTATTAATTATAAATAAAACTCTTACCAAATTATTTAATCATCCCTCCACTGTTAAACCATTATATTTCTAATCATAGTGATAATTTTGTTTTCTATTTAACATTCATTACAGATTAAATTGATAGTCTACTCATTATGAAATTGGGAGTTTTTATGTCAAATATGATATCTATTATATATTTTTTTCATATAGGAGGTATAATTCATTATAAAAAACTAGAGTAATTTGATTACAAGATATTTTGATAAATTTGTTTCTTAATTATTAAAAGGTATATAAAAATAAATGTCTTGAAATTAATTATAATTATGATTAAACACATTTAATAAAATATTTTTCATATATTCTACCCATGAATAGAAATGTTTCAATTAAAATATATTTTTCAATATTTATTAAAAAAACAATTGTTTTATAAAATTTTTATAAATAAAAACTTTGGTTAACATGATATATTGATTCCAATAAAAAAATTTCATTTTGGAATACATGTTTTCAAAAGGTCATAGATATTTACTATATTATATTCTAAAAACAAGTAATAATATCCATTTTTCAGAGAATTAAAATTTTCAAACATATTAGAACTATTATAAAATATTAATTCCTTTTTATCAATAAATTTTCATTATATAACACCATTATAAAAAAATTATTATTTTATTCCTATTAATATCACTTATTTATTATTATGATTATGGAATTATAATATATTATAGTACACTTTAATCTATGTTTGTGTGGGTCATATGAGTTTTCTTTAAAAATTATTTTCAAGAGTAACATGACATAAAATATTATTTTTTTAATAATTTTGGGGTGTATTTGTATTTTATATATATAAATTATGAAATATTTTAATGTATTATAATATTATTTGTTTTTGAATAACATTTATTAAATAAATAATGATAATGATACGGATGAAATGATTAGTTTATGATTTTGATATAATTCAAGGGAAGAAATTTTTAATTATAGAATGAAGTATGAAAATATATATTTCAATAATTTTGAAGTTCACACATCAATGAAGAATATAAAATTAAATTATAATTTCATAATTATAATATTAAAGGATAAATCATTTGAGATATGTATGATTTAGGGGATCATGAATGAACCACCACCTAGTTAGTGTAAGTCTTCCTTTTTTATTTATTTTTATATTTTGTAAGGGATATTTTGATTATGGGTAACATGAATGAAGCACCACATGTAATGGAGAACAATACACAATCTCGTTCAAACTATGAAATTATGTAATTTTTAATGAATAAGTATGATCATTTATAGAGATACTATATTAAACATTTAATATATGTATTTGGAATATTAAACCCCACTAAGTTTCACAATTTTAGATTACATTATTTATATTTTTTTATTTTTGGTTTGTTTTGGGAGAAAATATGACGATTAATTAATTTTTGAAATTAAATATTTTCCTATAAATTCTGTATTTATAGAATGTAATTAAGAATATTGATCTAATTGATATGATTATTTTACCCAGGATTCCAAAATTAATTTCCTTAATATTTTACTTTTGGGAAAATAGATTATTCAACAATATAGATGCCCAAGAAAAATCATTGAAATTGGAAACCCTTTAGAGTAGAAATCATGGAATCCACCTCCATAACTGCATCATAAAATGTGATTCATACATCGAATTGAAGTGATTCCACGATGAAATGAAATAGAACTCAAATTAACAATCTGAAAATAAATTCAATATAGTTAATCATACATTAATTTATATATTGAACGATATATATTGAAAGATGGTTCATTGAAATCTCCACCATAAAATATCATTATAAATAATAATTCAATAACATATCTTAGACACACCTAATTAAGGAAAAAATTTGATGTCAGACAGGAAATTAAATTCAGAGGATCCAATAAGACGACACATTGGGATTATTCGAATAGGAGGAGTTCCAAACAAGGGAATAATTCAAGGAACAAATTTATCTAGAGAACATGACTACTTATCATTTCTCTCTTTTATAATTCTATGTTTTGGAATTACATATTCATCCTCATTCTACATGATTACCATTATCATGTTTTGGTTTAAATTTGTGTGATAGGGTAATGATGATGATGGAAATATGTTCTTTTCTAGATTTTTTATGATTTCAGGTAACACAATACTTTTAATAATCTTCATCTCGATTCAATCCTTAATTCATTTTGAAATTCCAAATGTGGTAGTGTAATATTTTTATTTTGTTAAATTTTATTCATTGTTTGATCATCATATCATCTATAAAAAATATATATTATGTTTACAGTGGAATATGTTAGGACTGGGCGGTAGTTCATGATGGTTGTCAATATGTCAGTATGATTGTTTATTAGAATATTTGTTCATTAGGGATCATCAATACATAGTTTGGGATTTCTCTAAATAATAAAAAAAACATTCTACAACACTACCAACATTTGAAATACGATATACCAAAATTTTGGTATTGGATAATAATATTTTCATCATAACTATATTTCCAAGGTGGTAGTGTGGAAATTATATATGGGTCTATCTCATATACGTTAGTAGATGAGTACGAGGAAATTTTGGAAACCAAGATTACCTAACAAAAGGCCATGTTAAACACACTATTATAACCACCGTTATTAATGGATTAAAAAAATAAATTAATTAATCCTCTCAGTTTATTAAAAATATTTCTTCTTTCGATCATATTTTTGTAAAATTATAAAAACTATTTTTTGTTCAAAAATCCAATAAAAATAGACAACTTTGTGTTTTGTGAACTCAACTACAATAAGATACATTGATTTATCTACTTTATTTTAGATAATTTAAATATTTTTTTCAACACCACACAGAAAGCTTTAGTCATACATGGCACAATTTTCATTGACTTAGTGCCTCAAAACACCAAGATGATGTTTTATCATTTTAATGACTCAACGTTCAAATAACTAATTAAGAGAATTTTATTATATAATTGAGTAAATATAACTAAATTGATAAAAAAATCTAAAAATATAGTTTATATAAATATATACGATGAATTCATTTGAGAAATTTAGTCATCATTTGGTACAAACAATAATTGCCGGATATCCCATCCAAACTTTCTGTGAACACTACACACCACAATTTTCTAACCAACAAAATGAACTTTTTATCCCCACATTAGTAATGATTTTGAATAATGAATTAAAATGATTCATATTCAAAATAAATTATCTGTAATTTTTATAGGGGAACCAAATCTATATATTCATGAATTAAAAAATGTGTCATCTAGTTACAGACATAGAGGTGTTGTGGAGTGATTGGAAAAATTAAGGTCATTTCCTATTCACACTTGAGGGAGCAGTATAAGAGTGGATGTACATTATAAATCCATGATAGGTCAAATAATGATATGATCATGAAATAATCATCATACAAATGTTTTCTCCTTCATCCAGAAGCATTAAAATTTGAAATATATATATATATATATGGTATTACCTAATCAACTAGTGAGACAAATTGTGACGAATATGAGTGATTCACGATGATCAAGGCTATCATCACACATATTATTGTCAAATATCAAAATTTATTCATTTATTAATCTATATATAACATCCAAACAATGATTTATGATTTTTAGATTCATCATCTAAAGGATTCATGATTGATAAGACACATGTGGATGACATTGGTAGGATTTAAAATTTACACAAAACTCACACAAATTTTGAAATTTTGGTACAAGCTACAAAGGGATAAAAGAGGTAAGGGATTTAGATTATTCCTCATCGTTACATGAAGAAAATCACAAATAAATCGTTCATTTAATGTGATAAATTATTGTCAACCATGTAATGTAACATCCCATCCCAACTTATGTTTATATTTTATGAACTTTTACTTATAAATACACAAATCATTGTCTAGAAGTGTAGGGGATAGAGTGTTGTGTTGCATCCCATCAATAAAAAAATTCAATAAAATCAGCCACATCATCCACAAACACAACTAGTATATAGAATCTAATAGAATAAGGATAAACATCATATTTAGTAACAATACCAAAATCAATCTCAATAATAGCAGCTTCAATTTCATATCCCTCCTCAATTCAAATAACACTATAAACAATGATACAATTAGATTAATTTTGAACAACCAACTACATTCTCTCGAAATACCACAATAAAATTTAGATTGATAAGCATATGAATATAGTAAAAAATATGGGAAAATAGTATTTTATCCTTATATGAATTGTAACAAGCTTCAATTTGATATCCCTCCTCAATTCAAATAACACTATAAACAATGATACAATTAGATTAATTTTGAACAACCAACTACATTCTCTCGAAATACCACAATAAAATTTAGATTGATAAGCATATGAATATAGTAAAAAATATGGAAAAATAGTATTTTATCCTTATATGAATTGTAACAAATAATAATGGAATACACTTATAATAAATAGTTCAATAATTAAATATTATTATAATTTAAATCATAAAAAGAATTTGAAAAGACCAATTTTCCTATTAATAATATGAAGATGAAGATTATAAGAAAATATTTTAAGGTCAACCCATCCATCTAAAAAATTGAGTCCAAAACAACAATGGATAAAGAAAATTTATCGAGATTGAAATCCAAAAAAACCTTTGAAAAAACAAAAAAGGTAGAAAAGGATATCATATAACCATTATAATTAGTATTAGTTGATTTTATGATGGGTGATGAAGAATTAATTCAATGGTATATTTAGGAAGACATCCAAAAAATTTAGAATCTTATTCAAATGATAGAGGAAATAATAAAAATCCATACAAATGCAATATTCCTAATGGAAATGTGCATTAAAAAAATTAGTTTAGATGGAAAAAATATATACTTAATAGGATTAACTGTTACATCACTAATCATACCACATATACCACAAAAATTACAAGATCTAGGAAAATTATCAATTCCCAAGACCATTAGTTTATCAAATTTTACTAATGAACTATGTGATAATGGATATTAAATAAATGTTATTCCACAATATATATTTATATCATTGAATATTTGAAAATTGATTCCTACTATATCATGTGATCAAGAATATGTTCCTGTATAAGTCAAAGATCTACAATTCACATTTGACTTTTATATGCTAACAATGGAAGAATATTTGAGATTATCACACTTAGCCATCATCTTTGGTGGGGACTGTAATTGAAGTCTAAATAATAATTAATCAAAGTGAATAAGGGAAAACTATAAATAGATATGAGAGACAGATAATTTAAATTAAATATTCTTGACACCATAAATAATATATCAAAAATTATTCCCAAAAATTCATTATACTACAAAATATGCATAAAACCAATTGAAAATAAAAAATTGTAATCCAATAATAGCTATAATAGTTTGTATAAAGATGATTTAGAATAAGAATCATGGTATTATGATGAGATCAAGATGTAAAAACTCAAAGGGACTAAATATTAATAGATTCCCAATGATATTAAGAAGGAACATTTGGTAAAAAACTATTCAACAAGCATTCCATATACTCAACGACCAAAAATTATCCAAACAAGGTTATAAAAAAACCCATTAACTATAAATATGTATGTAAAAGATATTCTAAAAAATTATGAAAATATTCGATCAGATGAAATGTTTAAATATATACCCAATAAATTTCCAAATAGATTTGTTTTATTTAAATGTGTATTGGTAACAACCAATAACTATGTCCTTGTGTGTAAAACAAAATTGACATTCAATAAATTTTGAAAATAGAAAGGATAAATTTTCATTGTACACCATAAACCCTTATAAAGTGTGAGGTTTAGATCGTAACAAGGAAGATAAAAATATCTGGGACAATTGAAAACCATCCTAGTATTAAAATTTTTTAGGTGTTTTTCTTTTCATATGGTGACCATGGAACCAAATCATAATAATTCTAGTATATCATGTACTTACATAGAATGATGAAATATATATTATAGGAGATCACAGTCCCACAACATATTTTCCAATGACGACATTACATGTTACATATTTTCAATATAATAGATTAAAAGAATTAATTCCTTTCATTAATCTTAAATGAGAAAAAATTTTAAATTCATAGATGAAAAGACTTAAACTAATTGTAGTGGAGGTAATCAATTAGTCTAATATTATTATATAAATTATCAATATTTTATTTGAACCAATATAATAAAAAAACAATATTTGGGGGAAAAGTGAATTTTTTCCATAGAGAAATATTCCCCTTGTTCATAATCTAACATGATTCAACATGATTTCACCATTAATTGGTAGTAGTATTATTTTTTAGGTCTATTAATGATTTTGATGCATTGTTCAAAAATGAATAATTAGAATAGAATTGACGGAAAAGGACATGTAAATAAATTATGAAAAATATTTTTAATGGGAGTTTTCATTTGAATTAAATATAAAGTGAATTAATTAAATTTTGGATTGAAAAGATGTTATTAAATATGAAACAAAAATTTCATTCCTACACATGGATTTATTCGTTATAGAACTTATCATAGAGACATTAGTATCTTAAGTATCCTATGATAGTAGATTTTAGATTACAATACTAATGAACTTAAATGTGTAAAATGGATAAAATGATAATTAAAATGAAGAATAGATATTTTTATGATGAGTAAATATTTTATGGAATTAATTGATTCATGTAAATGATATTTTCCTACCATTTTATGGCTTCAAATTCATGATATTTACATGAACTGATTTTATATAATTATTTATTCAATGAGTGATTGTCGCAGATGATATGTCATGTTACCTTGAGGACATATAGACCAATTACATCATATTATTATTTAGAATATTTAATTATTAATCTTTGTACAAGTCACATACTAGAATATGCACTGAAATTTACAAATCTATGACTATGAATACACACATTGAAAATGAATGATGAATATTTTGATAAACCACTCTTTATTTAATGAAAACCTTAAATAAATCATTTTTCCCAATAATGGACATTAATGAAAATCATATGAATGATCCAGGTTTCATGATAGTTTAATATATTCCTACCATCCACTTAGTATATTTATAATATTTAAAAACTAAGGTGGTGGGGTTTAGGGGGTCGTGGGGAAGGTATTGAATCAATTGTAATGAAAATATGAGGTAGTTATTATATTTAGACTAACTTAATGTTATTGATTAATTATTAACACAGTATTTTATGCTATATTGAATTAATAAATTCAAAAAAACCAAAAAAAATTGAAACTAGGTTGTGACATGGGAAAACCAAAATTCCCCATTACTAGATCGTTGATTTTTGACATACATGGTTATGTGGTGGATGAGAGGTAAATTTATATCACAACACATGAAATGTATATATATATATATTTTCATTAATATATGAAATAAATTTTATAAAATTAAAATATTAATTCAATAGTTATACAATTCATTAATTATTATTTTTTGAATATTAGATTTTTTTTAGAATTGGGGATTTGTGTATTGATACATTTTAGTGGATAATTTAATTACTCTTTTATTTTTGATATCATGAATTGTATATAAGAGAGTCACCTCTTTGTTGAGCCTTAATTTTTAAATGCATAAAATCTTACCATATATAATCATCGTATTCATTAGAACCTTTATTGAAATCCCAAATCATTATATGTCCAATTATTCTTTACAAAGTGAAGAATGATGTTATTTTATATGATTTCTTATAAGAAACATTTTCGGAAGATCTTAGCATTATTCTATGAGAAATGTATCACTATTATTATGGGAGAAGATTGAAAACCAAATATATATCATGATATTCTTGCGTAGTAATAATGAAGTAGGGATCTTTAATTAAAGAAATTAGAATTTACATCATCTTTAAAGGGGAAATGTAAATTACATGAATATAATGTTCTAATGAAAATTTTGAAATTGTTTTTGATTTTAATTTGTAATTTTATAATTTGATTAAATATTGATAATTTTTTTATTTTATTAGATTGAAATTTTAAATTTTATAAATTTATGGCCCTACGAATTCCATGTAAAGATTTTCTACTTATGGAAATGTACAGATTATTTGTGAAAAATTTAATGATATAATATTGTCATCATTTTTTATATTTCGAATATTTAGTCACTCACAATTTATAAATTTTAGTTTATTAACAATATTTTTGATTAATGGTGTGTATTGAGGTAAAATGTGAATATTATGTACTACCTGGAATTAATAATTTTTTTAAATCATAATTTTGTTCATATATTTCAAAATATATATATCAAATTGATAAGATTACATTTTTTTCGAATTGTACATTTACTGGATTCATCATTTTCATCTTGGAAATGTGTTTTTAAAAACATATAAAACGGAAAAAATCATTGAATTTTGAAAAACATTCGGGTAAACTGCGTGGACCCCACCACTTAAACTGATGCATAACTTAGGATACAGACCCTAGATAGTAGTTTTTAGAAATTGATATGTATGTGAACTCATGTTATAATTTTAAAAAAAATTTCGAATTGTTATACATCTATTATGGACGTCATTCAACTATATGAATTGAAAGATGATTGTTTGGAATAGGAAAATAGAAATGTCATGATATGTAATAATTCTGCAACATCCTCTATATGTATCCAATTAATGATATATTTGGAGTCAGGATATAAATTTAAATTATTAAAAAAATTTAAATGGAAAATTTTGTTCATTCGAATAGGTTGTGTGCCAAACATGATTAAAAATTAGTGGAAAATATTGTAATGTCGAAAATTTCTACTTTTCATTTATCTATTTTCATCACATTAGTTTTGAAATTAATTATTAATCCTCATTAATATATGATTCCCTTATCTTGATGGGGAAATAATTTGAGTGATAATGAAAGGGGGAGGCTGTATCAATGTCATTTTGTTGAGAATTTTTTATTTATTTTAATTAAATAATTTATTATTTCTCCATTCCAAGTTGATTCTTAATTGCTATATAATTTCAGAATATGTTGGCCTTAGGATTTGACTATTTAATATAAACCAGTTTGGTCGATGTTCTTATATCCCTCCATCAATTTTTTTTGTATATGGTGGAATAGATTAGGGTTGGGTCATGAGTGATTAATTGTTTTCATCACATGAGTATCATTGTACATTTGAATATTGGTATACTAGGGAAAAAAATCCCTGGTTAGGGATAACTCTAACCAATCATGAAAAAAATATGTACTGATAAACACAATGGAAGGAGGATAGATCAAAAAATATTTTGGGATTTAAATATTATAATAATAAACATTTGGTTATGGGGGAGAGAGTATTTACTAGATGAATATCTATCAAAGAAGTCAATAGAATAAAAATAAGTAACATTTGCAAAACAATATATAACAACTCAAGTACAGGTCAAACACAATATTATCACGATATTTATCAATTGAGTAAAACCAATTAAAACGATTATTTATGTAAATTTATTAAAAACCAAACATATTATTTGAATAATATTTTTCTAAAATTATTTGAACAAATTTAATTTATTAAAACAAAAAAAACTGACAACTTAGTTTTTGGTGATTCCACTGCTAGAAACCACCATCAGATTAATATTATACTATATGGGATTTAAATATTTTTTCCATTACCCACAATAGGAATTATTGATTCATGGTTAGATAAAAGTATTTATATTTCCTATGTTTCATATATAAACAATGTGAGTTGGTAAGGTGGCAGAAGAATAATAAGTTTATGGTCTTCCAATATGTTTACACATCCATGAAACTAATTACGTAATATACAATCTCTTGAAAAAATTTAGCACATGGTTTTTAAATAATGCATCTTAAACATGTAACATAAATTTAGTGATTAAAAAATTATTTATTACCTTGTATTTATTTATGAAGCTCTCATTATTATTCTATAAACATTGGTTCTTGAACTTCTTTCTTATATTAGTCATAGTTTTGGTTTTTAAAGTATGCAGTAGTTTATTTTGATGAATCAACATCTATTTGATCTCAAAAATTGATAGTATGTCCTTAATCATTATTGTTATATTTAGAATCAATAATCATCAACCACTTACATTGTTTAATATAATACATTCTGGATAGATATAAGCTCAGAAATATATTATTGATAGATGTTGTGTTGACATATTTAATTGGTGGTGTTTTGACCATTGATATATTTTTTGGTTCTGTAATTTTCATTCTCCACCAATTGAAATTTAAATAGTTTCCCTATCATTACTACTAATTCTAGAACAAGAATGTGTATTTTATATTTATTTTCCTATCATGGATTGTAAAATGATAATTTTACATATTTATATAATGGAATCATTATGATTTTTAATTTTAAAATATATTATTTTAAAATAATTTTTTAGGGGAAAAGGAATTTTGAACAACAATACGTAAAATATTTGAATAATATATTTAAATTTATACTTTTATATATTATTTTATTCATCATAAGATGATTAATATATTATTTTAAAGGTATTAATTTTTATATATGAAATTATTTTAAATTAAAACATGTTATAAATGATTTTTCTTATTTTCATGATCATGAGGGTGATGTAATGGACGAATTTGTCTTAGGAAAAAAGGGAAACACTAGATGGATTTTGGTTAGAAGTGATACCATCAATTTTAGTCATCAATTGAAGGCTATGTGACATTCTGAATTTCCACACACAATTATATGAAAAGTTACTCATTTAATAAATTAGATAAAATAATTTTAGGTTTATAATTGTTTTTATAAATCATTATATCATGTTCTTCTACATGTTTCACGAGTTTGGATGTCTCAATAGATTTAATATTTAATGTTATAACTGGACACTTCACAAAAAATGGATAATTTCCATTAGTTTTTTATTGACATAATAAATTGAAATATATCATATTTTCCTAGTTTAAACATATAATTATTTATCATTAGTCATGTGTATGGAGAATAGTGTTCCCAATTAGATTCATAATATTTTTTACCCACTATAGTTAATTCATTAGGTTGTTTATCATTTGATTTATTAAATTATAATTCCTTTTCAATGATACATTTATGTTACAATTTATAATATTTCATCACACTTTGTATCATCATAACTTATGAAACATAGTGCTGATTTTGTTGTCTTTATTTATTATTGAGTTTTTATTTTTTGTATACTTTGAAAATAAGCTACCAATATTTTACTATTCCTTTGAAATATATTACAAGCATTGGGTTTTTTGATGTCTTCACCCAGGCATTATAATACCTCGATCCTAACCGAATCTACTAGGTTACTAATGGATTTTATATGTGGTATCAGAAATAGTATAGCAATCATCTTGGGATAGATACAAAAATATATAATATTTATGACATTGAATGTGTATAATATAAGGATGTAGCCCAAATATTTATGTAGATCATTATATTAAAAATTTATTTAGGGTATATTATTTGAAGTGATTTTATTTAGTTATTTAATTTAAAAATATTTTATTTTAGTAATGTGTGTAGCTTATCATGAATTATTAATGAATCTTCTTATATTAAATTCATTATTAGGAAATGTTTGATTGGTATTATAAATTCATTAAAATTGATAAATTTTGAAATAATGGGTGTAATTATTATTGATTTTGGTAATTTAGTATATTGTATTGTTATAAATTTAAATTACTATTAAATATTTTTTGATTTTATAGTAATATAAAATTGAATAAATTCTCCATTGTGAAAACCATGAACACATGTCTATGGAAAAATTAATTACACCTAAGAAACAAGTGAAACAATACCATGTTTATAGTTTTCGTAATGTTATTTAATCCACCGAAAAATAAAATACAAATGAAGAACAATGATAGGTTTATCGTTTAATATAGTTTCAAAAATATAATCATCGAATCTCTTAGTTGGATTATAAAATAGAAAGAAATATGTTTTTATTAATATTATTGAAATAATTTTTTCCATGGTACCTTGAATAAGATGTTGAAAAAATTATTATTTTATATTCTAGGGATAATAACATAGAAATATTGAATTTATATACAAATATAATATGAAAAAATAATTGATATTTAAGTTGATATAATTAATTTTTGCGAAGTAATATTATCCCTACATAGTGAATAATTCTAAAATGAAAACTCTTTCAATTTAAAATATCAAAAATCAAATAGTGAATAAATGAATAAATATGTTTTTCAAAGTAGTTTTATTTCAAAAATATCAATATATTGAATCCTTATTTTAATGTATCATTATGTATTTATTCATCCTATACATTTTTTCTACGAGGTGTTACCTCCTTTTGACGAATAATATGGAGGTGTGGAATAAAAATATATTATCATTAGTATAATTATTTGTGAATGTAATAGGAATTTGAATGTTTTTATCTATGGTAATATGAGGTAAATATAAATCTATGAAATGTGGAAGTGGGATGAATATTATCAATGAGTAGGAATACCTCAAATATCATACCAGTAGATCAGTAATCCATTCTCAAAATCATGATATCAAGACTATATATTATTAATATTTTAATACATCACATATAATTTATTATGGTAAAGAATCACATATATAATTCTATCATTTTTATAATATAGAAAATATAAAAATTTAATATAATGTTAAATCATTTAATATAGATTGAAATAGGTAAAAAATGTACCAGAAATCCTATATATGTATGGTTCGACTGAGACCCAATTAGAATTTTCCTCAAAACAGAGAAACCATCTATGAATTTTGAATGATTAAGATACCTCAAAATACCACATTTCTATAATCGGGAAATCTATTATTATTTGATGAACAAAATAAGAAATTTATTGGTATTGAGCTGATTACCATGGATGATTAATATGGTTCACCTTTGAGGAGAGGTTATATTCTCTTAAACTCTAAACATAAACATGTAAATTGATAATATCATGTATAATACATTTTTTAGGTGTTAGGTTAAAATTTTATGTTACTTCATGTTGAAACAAGTTATCCTATCTTGAAACACCAAACACCACCTGACTATTGATATTTTCATTCCACATTGTGTATAGAATGATCAATTAATATCAATGTGAATAAATTATTTTGGAGTATTCAAAATCATGAAATGGTCACCATTGAATGTATTTATAGAATAGAATATTTGAAATCATTCATGGTGTGTCATGATTTTCATTCCATTAATATTATTTAAAGCCTTCAAATAATGTTGAGAGTATACTAATTGTATACTAAGTTGTATATGAATGTTGATTTGGATCGTTGTTATAATTTGTTATGAAAGAGTAATTTTATTTTTCATAATTTATATTGTAATAAATTGATGAAAAAATCAATTTTATTTTCTATCAATAATGTATAGGTTTTCTATTTTATATTCTAAAAATTTAAAATATGATTGCATTTGATTGAAAAGTGAAAATTATGATAGATCCCTTACCTTTGAAAAAACTTATTTTAGTACAATTTTTTATAACACTCATATAATTTAAATATGGAATATTAATGTTGATGTTGTAGATTGTAAATGGAAAATTTATATATATATATCAATGGTGACCAGTTTTTTTATTTTAAATTAATAGAGATTGAAATCATTATTGTTGAATAGATTATAATTAAATAATTTTTTTAATGAAAACATATTTTTATTATATACAATATATTGAAGATATTTAATATTAGTTAATGCGAAATATTGGGTTCATTATGTTTAATTTATATTTACGGTATAACAAAATTCATGTTCCAAAAGTTGTTGTTCCAAATATTAAATTTATTATTTTTTATTGTCAATATACAAGTTCCATTAATTTCCATGTTCTTAAGGTTTCTATTAAAACATAAAATTTAGTTATATTTATAGAGATGGGAGATTTATAAATGTCCTATTTTCATTCATCAAGATGTTGTTTGTATGTATTATCATGTAAGTAGTACATATAAAGGATTATGGTTCATGATAGTTATGGCTTCGTTGATATAATTAATAACTCATGATTTAGAGTATGCAGTTTTAGTCTAACCCTTGAGAAAATAGATTCCTTATCTCTTCCAAGATAATTATATTGACATTATGGATCATTATTTATTGAAAAAAATATTCTAAAAATGATATTGATATCATAGGAAATAGTTATGGATGTAAAATATTTATATTACAATAATTTTCATGATGTATCCTCCAGGTAATATATAATTTTTTGGTAGATACATTAAGTAGGATTTCATATTATAAGATTGATAATGGGGGTTCATATGAGTAAAAATTATGATGATCATTGATGTTATGCATTTTTTTTATGATGAAAATGGTGATGTTTCAGTTTTTTTAATCCACTTCACTTTTTCATTATTTGATTAAGTAGATTTATAATAGTCAGATATCTAATACCAAATGTCTAATGATGATATTGAAAATCACCATAAGGGAGACCATTATGGGATGAACATTAGATTGGACATATGAGTTTCATATTAGATATCAAATTATTCTTCCAAAAAAATATATTGACTGAATTATTTCTATATACGACCACATGACATACACTATTTGTAATATAATTTTTTTTATTTTTAATTTTATTAGAAAATATCATTTTTGAACTATCATGTAGATGATGAATAATGAGTATGTATCGAGATATATCACTTAATATAATTTCATGGAGAAGCCCCCATAAATATAATGAATATTTCAATATTAATACATACCTTTACTGAATTGGTAGTACATAGGTAGTTAGAAATTTTCTTCATTTTAAGGATTTCATATATAATAATAATTATTTTCAGATCCAGGCATTGATACAGTATGACATTATAAAGATTGTTGTTCCTAAAACTGATATAAAAAAATTTTAAGTGTCTATATTATGTGCTAGAAGAATGGAATGGAACTTGAATGGATCCCCAGTTATGATATGTTTTCCATTTTTTATTCTGAAACATATGTTTAACATTATGTACCTATTACTTTTTCTAGGAGTATCACATCAATTTTAAGAACTTATTTCATGGTACAATAAATTTAAATAAATATATAATTATTTTTTATGATCAATTGTGTGATGTTAAATAATTTATAAAACCCCACTATGATTTATTTTCAAGGATTTTCAACATAAACCATTAACAATTTATTATGATTCATTGATCTTTCCACATTGGATAATTTAAATTATAAGATGAATAATGGTCATTTCATGGTAGATTGGGATGCGACATATGTATTGGGACATCCCAGCTGAATTTTATTTAATTTAAAACAATTGATAAAATCATGATGGATGTAGGTTTTATAATTTATCTATTTATCAATTATGAATAATGTATAATGATTTGATAAAATATTTTCTTATATTTTCTAAATTTATTCACCTTATCATGAGCCTGTGAAAACTAATTATATCACAAGATTGTGATATTTCCGGCTTCTAACACGGGACAGGAATGATCTATGATATATTTCCCACAAAACATATTGAAAAACTTCTGTAATTTTTTATTTTTTTCATATCCTGATTGATATTGTTCTTCATTTTAATAAATTAGGTCATGGTACGTTAGTTAATGGGAAGGATCGAGTAAGATCAAACCCCATGATTTATTTTGGTAGAATAAAACACAATATTCTATTAATTAAATAAGGAATCATATGTCATATTGGTGATAATACATAGATACATGATCAAGAGGTGTGGTCTGATTAAGTGGGATTAGCAAGGAAATTTTTCCTTCATTACATTGGATTACTAGGATCTAATATCCATCAACTAGATGGATAAAAATTATTTATTGTGGAAGTTACTTGTAATTTACTGTTTTATTTGGATGTGATGTGAGGTGATGAGTATGGATAAATAATCATAATTGATGATAATAAATTTCACAATATATTAAAAATAAATATTCTTTATTATGAAAAAACCAATGAAATGTGCTTTGAATTCCATTATGGATAGGGTTTCAACTATATTTATCAATCATTAACCACATAGATTATCCCAAAAACCATTTATTCATCCAATTTTGGCCGTGAAATTTGAAAAATAGAACATTCCTAAGACCCATTGATGGAGTAAATGGCATGTTCTATGGGATTACATGGGATTTTGACATTTCCTGGCCATAACCGGGTACACGATGTGATATATTTGAATGACCAAAAAAATACAAGTTTGAGAAAATGAACATGGGGAAAAGATAGGTAATTGATACCCGAAATATTGTCTCGAGTAATTAGTTTTTTTAGACATATACATAAACCCTTTCTATTGGAAAACATGGCTAGGCAGAGGAGCAAGAAATCATGTGATATAGTCCCCATAAACCCCATTTACTCTTATCCTAACCATCTTCCAATAACGTTTTTATATTTTAGTCACATATTTCTCTTCAGAGTTGTCTATAAATATATATCTCATATATATATTTCCTTTCATACCCTCATAGTGTAATTTTATATATGATAATTATGTTTACATTGTCAAAATATGTTTAACAATGCTTGATGATGGAACTATTCAAGCCTAGACATCATAGATTTATTGACATATATACTCCTTTATTGCACTATGTTGTGAGTTCCCCATTATATCATAGGGATTTTAGGTTCATTAATCAACTTATATTTTTGATAAGGGGTTACCCCCGTTATCATAATTATTAAAAGGACAATACTGTCATATAAAAAAAGTGAATCAAGTAAGCATATTATTTATAATAAAGTGTTTAGTAATACCCTCACAACTACAATAAATAGATTCTCTACCTATAAATAGGTACTCCCTCTTGATATATCTCTATTACATAGAGGGTAATCTATAGTGTTCATTGATCCTTCTTTAGGGTAGTTTCATTTCAACAGGTGTTCCCTACAACCACAATTTTTGTGACGTTATGTTTGATGTTTGGAACAAGTGTTGGACAATTGAATCTCCAGGAATACTCATCAACATTGACTAGGATGTGAGATGAAGGTCCTCTCTTTCTCATATCTATGGTTTAGTTTTAGAATACAGATATATATATCTATACATGTGTGCGTGTTTCTTGTTTATTGTTTCCCTCCATCTCTTAGGGTGGATAATAATCATTATTTATCTTTATATCACCCTCATTCAATTTGGGATATAAAATTCAGTATTTACCAACCAACCTGTACATTTTCAATTTCCCATTTGGGTTAGTGAATATTTATATTATTAATATGTGAAATCTAATTAAGATGTAGAATAATTATATATGGCTACATTGATCACTTTTGGTCATGATTTAAAATCAGTAGTCGGTTCAGTAATCATTTTAAATTTATGGTGGTTTCGGGTTTAGATCTCATTTTTATGTGGGTGTGAATTTCATACCCTCCCATATTGGAAATATACTATAGTAAAATAATGTAGTTAAAAAAATTTTTTATGCACGATTTATCCCTAAATGTTATAGCCTATACTTAATATTCCACTAAACTATTTCAAAAATATTATTTCGTATATAGGTTAATGTTAATTCCAAATGTACTCCCATTAAATATATTTCATATCGACACATTATAGAAGCTCTTATAATTATCTATATGGTAATGGGGTTTTGAATGAATGATCCTAAAAAATCTAGCGTACCCCTATTAGGTCATGTCATTACAATTTAGCAACATAGGTGGTTCATTCATGTGATGGTGTTTGGAGTTGTACAAATATGAGGACTAGATTGGGAATATATGATGCAGGTGATGATGGAGAATGTTCATGTGGTCTGTGTTAATTTGGGGGTCACTAATATATAACAAAAATACTATCCTGATTGATGTTATAGTCTATGTGTGTTCTAGATAACAACACATTTTTCCTATGTTTATCCACAATATGGGAATTATATTGGTCTAGATAGGGGGCATGTTATCCTGGATGATTATTAGGATCTTCGAAATTCTAATGATGGTTGCTGAGGTTTCGTACCCCCTACCCCTTACAAACTTTGTTATAAAAGGTCCATGATGCCTTTATTTTATCTCATCTGACAAGATATGTTCATGGACCTACAGATGTCATTGATAATGGTGGGATGGACAATGTAAATGGAGATACATTCACAGTGCTAAAAGTGGAGGTCAAGGATCAACATGATATAATTATCTAATGAAGGAACCTTCCCTTAGTTTGAGAGTTATGGTAGTATGGGAGTATGAAGTAGCGATCCTTGGAGCATGAGAGTATGATTTTGGATCGGTATCCCTGTAATTTTGTTTTTAAGATCTTTCGGTGATGAAAATACATATGGGGGGAATATTGTTATGATTATGTTTTCCATCAATGATTTTAAAAATGTTATATTTTAACATTGGTTTTTGGACTACAGATGAATAATTATTAAAAAATCATGTAAAACCGTATCTATTCTTATAAAAATACTAAATAAATAAATATAAAAATGATTTATCTTTTTGAGAATATTGGAAACAACTCATGAACAAATACTCATATCATAAATCTGATATAATGTTTGATTTTAGTATATGAGGTTATACCTAAGGCCATCATAGGGTATTTTGGAATCATATGTCTTATTTAGGTAGTAGATTGTGGGTTAATTTAATTAAAATAAATAAATAATATGTTTAATTTTATTAAATGATCTAATTATAATAGACTATAATAATAATATAATGAAATATTTTTAATGATAATCCACACAACCCCTAAATGATTGGAGAAGTGGATCCGTGTGTGGCATATTGAAGAAATTAAATTGAATGAATTGTTACAATTTGATAGGGGAGGACTAATATATAGGGGAGAAACTGGTCTTATCCAGTGATAAATTTATTTATTTATCTAATGGAAAATATAAAATAGTTGATGGCGTCATAATTTTTTTACCCATTTTGAATAAATGATGAGGTGTGTAAATAATATCTTATTGTGATATTTTTTTAATCTAAATACAAATGAGCTCATTTTAGTTTATTGTTTCATTTATACCTGATATTCCATTCTTCTCAAAATGTTTTTGAAAAATAACTAATAATTGGACATTAATTATTTGATAATATGTTTTTAACAATTTTTATGTTGATAGTCAGTCTATGTTAATAACTTTATATTCCATTGGTATACTAGTTATGGTTTTTCACTGTCGTGCAGGGTTTGAATATGATTTCACCAACTAATGTGTTTTGGTAACATAGACGATATGTGGAACAATATTTTTCATATGAATTGGTTATTGATATTGAATTTTTTGATCAACTATTGATCTGTGATATAGAGTGGTGATTTTAATTATCATGAAGCATATATGGGGAAATAAAATCATTATATAGAATACGTGGATCTAATTTTCGAAAAGCAAGGGATTGTTAAATATGGTCAACGTTAGTTCCCATTTATTTTGGCTGGTATTTGTAATTGATTCCAAGTAGATATTAATGGTAGATAGGAATCATAGAATATTTGAACATTATATAATAAATTAGACATTAATTTCTATAGTTCCAAACAACACATGAGATATTCTTCTGATTATGTGAAAAATAGTTTTTTCCCAATTTAAATGAAAAAATGCCATGTGTGTAGGAATACACGCTATATGAAACAACTATTATAGAAAATATTTGGGACAACATACATTAGCATAAGACCCAAAATTGGATGAAATACCATGTAGTCTATGATTAGATGGGTATAAGAAACTATTTGGGGTTTACCTAGTAAAAATTCATGTGACGATTAATGAAGGCTTGTCTAGGACTAGACAGCTTGGCCAAGGGGTGATACATGCCCTTTGGTCTCCAGACATTACATTTAAATAGTCAAGGGAATCATTCCATGTTCTTAGGAAATAAAAAATATGTAGTGGATTTGGTAACATTGAACTGTGGACCCCAAACATATATAGAAAGACAATACATGACTATGATGACATAAAATTCAACCAAAGGAACAATTGAATGATTTGTAGGAAAGACATAGCCACAAATATCAACTAGAGGGGATTCGTAGGCTTGTGATGAAATCATTGTACCATTATGATATTACACATATAATATCAAATAAAATAATTTTGGGGGAATTATAATACCTTTAAGGAATTCTTATTATATTAAAGTGTTTTTAGATGTATAAAAAAATGAGGCAGTATGAGTTATTGTGTAGATGGTAATTGTTCCATACAAAATTTCATCATCTCACCCATCCAGATAAATAGTGACTGCATGAGATTTCTCATTATCCCACTATTTAGGGTTTGCTAACACCGATCATCATCATTATTCCTTAGGATGGGGAACTTGTTAGCAATATTCCTCTTCTTTTTACACATGAAGTAGTAATGTGGAATAGGAACATTCATTAAAACATTCCCTTTACTAGTATGATTATAAAACTACTTCTCATCAGTTTAGTAATCAATTTCCTAATTTTCACACCTTCCACACACAAAAATTATTATACCTCATATTAAAATTTCCTACATGATTATTTCCACTGTTAGTGGATAAACAAAACCTCATGATCATCTCTCCAATGTTTTAAGATTTTAAAAAGAACAAAAACATAATATTCATTTGAAAAAATGACACTAATATGAAACTCCAACTTATATTTAGACCATGATTTCATAATCCATAGTCTCTTCATACCTAAATATGTATCTTTTGGATAATACCCGTCTTAGACATTTCTATTTGAACAATTTAATAAGTCACCATATCATACTATTTGGATCATAATTACTATATTTAACCCCACAAGTAATATAAAATTATACTCAATGGAGTAGATGGATTATTTATTCTTTTTATTTAACTCATAGAATAATTTTCCATAAAAATATGAATAACATTAGAAATATACATACAAATTTTTTTTCTTGAACTCCAATTAGTCTATGGATTAAATTTTATTTTTCACCATCATATACTTGATTACAGTCCACCACTGTTGTACTTCACCTTCAAAAATATAAATAGATAGTATAATATATTTATGTTCTATAAACATGGGGATGTAAACTATCTTATCAGGGATAGTGGTCCATTTGTATCAACAAGTTAATAGGAGTACTTATTATATAATGGTTCAAATATCCAAATGATGAAAAAACATCATTTTTATCATTTGGATGTCCTTTATTGTTCGTAGACTGAGAATGTAGTGTGATTGTAGAATTGAAATTTTGCGTTATATCTCCCATGAAATTTGGTTTATCAAGTGGAAAATAGTTAAATTATCCATTAAATAACCATACACGTTGTTCCACCAACTTCTATCCATTGACTAAAACTATTAACTATATAGTAAGAAACCTTTATCATTACGATGAACCTCATAATCATGAAAAAAATACATGGATCCTAAATTATGACACATTATTTTTATTTGAGGTCATTAATTTTAAACATTTATAAAACATTATCATGATGGTTCATATTGATTTTTATACTTCTAAAGCCATATCCCTGTTGGATTGTAAAACCGGGTGTTCATTATGACCCATTTTCGTGCACCGATTTTCGGTCGAATATAGGTTTATATTGTGTTTTCAGGGTTGTTACCCCATAGTAAATTTGTGTTAGGGAAACACCAATATGTAGTATATATATTTGTATTTATTTCTATGAAACCAAAAATTATATCATTTATCTAAACTCGAGAAAATTTTCATATACTTTTCCTCATCCTTATACTTTTTTTTATACATGTCATAAGTGTTATAAATAATGTTTTGAAATTGTAACATCCTAATTTTCACTATTCACTTTCTACGATTCCAATTATAGAATCCATACCATACCAAGATAGTCTCCAGAGGAAACACCTCTTACCATTTAATAATAAAATAAATGTTTAGAAAAAATGTGACACAGACAAAATAGAAGAACTACATACCTCCAAAATATGACCCATCACCATCACCATGATAAAACGCTTCATCTACAGTCATCATCTCCCATTCCGAACATTCATAATGCTTTAATAAGAATCCCTAACATAACATAACATAAAATTAAATAATTTTTGTGAGGTAAATAATACATTAAGCAAATAGGATCTCTAATAATGTATTAGTTTAGTGTATTTGGATTCATGGGATCATAAAATCTTGAATATAATTGATTCATATAATCTCTCACTAGGTTATCCATGAATAGATCCCTTTTAAAACAAATAATATGTAATACATATCATCATAACATATGTATAAGAATCCTAAAAAAATGATAAATGAGTTGAGCTTGACTTTTAAATTATAAGGATAAATAAGAATAATCCTAAAACTATATGTAATATAACATGATAATAACATTAAAAGATCATACCCTGAGTTTAAAAGATCATGTATTGTGTCATTGAATATATTTTTGAGGCTTATAAGAAAATAATCATGAGGTAATAAATTGAATAATACAATACCAGACAAATGGAAAAAAATTATAATAAGAAAAATTCAATGAGGAAAAGTTATCTAACTACTATACATAGATATCATAGATTCTTTCTTATTGCATTTCATCTGGTGTTTGGATGGTCCATTCCAATATTATATCAGTAAAACAATTTAATTAATATTTTAATAACATTTGAGTTCTACAAGCATGATGAAATACCCTTAAAAATTATTATATAAAATTTGTGTCTCAGTCCATGAAAATGGACGAAAAGAAAATTGAAAACTGAACCACATCATCCACATACCATCTCACTAAAACAAACATTACATATATTACCTTGATCAATTTGAAGTGGAATATTTTTATCTAATGATCTAATATTAACAAGATAAAATCCAAACCTACAACATCATAGTGTATCCCAATGACATTGTACATCAATATAACATCTAATTTCCCCTTGGTAACATCCTATGGCTGAATAAAACAACATAAATCATGATTCTGAACTAGTACATCATAGATAAAAATCAACGATCCAAAATACCATCACCAATCAATTCATCATAGGATAAAAAAATCCTTATTATGTAGTGATACATAATGGAAAATCCATATGATCAAACCCAATGTAAAATATGAAACTCATTAAGGACTCCCTTTAACATCAATACAAGATTACAAATCCTTCTGAAAAAGAACATTTTTTCTCCAACCTTTAGCCATCTTTTGAGAATAATTTTCTAGCTGTCACAATTATGAATTACCACTTCCACTATGTATACTCATATTGGACACCTCCACCAAAATAATCATATAATATTACACTATCATATAAATATTATATCCAAAAATATCATTTAATACTACATATATATATATAGTGATTAAATAATCTTTTTCCCTATATATGCATATCTCAAATCCAATGCCACAACCTTGTATGAATTTTGTATCAAGGAACCATCAGTGACATTAGGTTTCTAATGGGGTGGTAGAAAAAAATTAACAATCATATTTAGAATCCCAATAACATTTATTCTCAATATACACATCATTTTGGAAAAATACTCATCATGTTATTGTGATTGCTGAAAACCACAATTTCCTCCCTAATGATGTAATTACATCACAACTTGTTTGTAGTTACAACAAATACAATATATATATATATATATCAATATTGGAAAAGTTATGTAAAAGGGAATGTGACTAATTCTAATAATTAATGATTTTACCATTAGGATAAACTAAAACATATCCCAGGAATAGAAAAAATGTTCCAAAAATATAATAAAACACCAATCCTTTATGTCAAAAACTATTCCCTAGTGAACTGATCAATTTCAAATTTAGTAGTTAAATAAGAATTAAACTAACTAGTTTAGAAAAAATATGGTTCATTATTTTTCATTGATGAGATTTGGGTCTTCATATATGTTAATTTGGATATGAACATATTGAAATATCACACAAAAATTGGTATGTTATACACCTCATCCAAATTTATGTGTTTACTAGAGAAAAAAAACCTCAACCCTCAAAAAGTCCTCGAACACACATAATTAATAACCATGTTTTCAATGGAATGAACCTATCATTTCAATAAAAAAACACATGATAAAAATCTCATAGTTAGTTGTGTTAATTAACATTAAATACAATAATGATATAATTTATATTCTCCACCTATATGTCTTATTTTATAAATATATTTTTTATGAGAAAAACGCTGAAATGGTCTAAGAATATATCATATGTAGTGTTTATTCACTCCAAGAAAACATCAAATATATTCAGCACAATGTATATCATTACACTAATATTTTAGTCTACATACCTTCATATAATGTAATTATTTTTTATATAACCCACTTTTACAATAAATTGGTGGTATCCAGACTAAATATATATATATTAACGTAATATATCTCGACCCTTCTAATAAAAAATACCATCTATCCTTAGAATATGGAAAAATTACTAATTCTCATTTGATTCAAAAAAATGTAATAAATAACTAATATTCTACTACAATCCACCTTATTTTATAATAATAAATTAACACGAAATGGTGAAACATTATAATGTAATAATCCATTCTTCATCAATTTTTATTATGAATACACAACTAAAAAATGTTTGATTGTTTCATAATATTCTAATCCTTTCTAATAGTACAATCCAAGGTTTTTTATCTACATATCATATTAAAACACACATTGAGGGGTAGTGTCATGAAATCATTGTCCAAAGCCTTATAATGCCCTACAAAAAAAATCAGAAATTACTCCATAAATTTTTCTTCTTTTTACAGAAACAAAAAACTCAATCATGAATGAAGGGGTTCATGAAATCTAACTATCAATTTCCAAAATCACTCACTAGTATGAAAATAATATTTTGAATTCAAATTCAATAAAATTACTATCCATTATGATCATTCAAAATTGGATACACCAACCACCATTATTCAGTGTCATGACTAACATCAAATAGTTTCATTTAATAAAATAAATGATCACCCCATGATGGATGTGTCCATATCATTAATCTCCAGTAATCTATGTCATGAAAAAAGATGTTCTTTGTTCTAAAAACTGTACTCAATAATAGGTCCAATCGTATCCTCAGTATATATTTTTCTATGTTAGAAATTAAAATTGTTTCAAGGAAGGATTTATATTCTAATGAATAAAACAGCGAACAATTAATTGTGAAAATTTATTTTATCATGCAACTATTATTCTTGGGCCCATCTGGTACTACCACCTCCCATTTATGAAACTAATGATATACACCATTTTAAAAAAATTTATTACAGATTCCACCATGACAACAATAAGGATGAACTCCTAGAACATTTGGAAATTATTTAGGTAGACCTCTCCATTTTCTAAAAACTATTATATGTTATTATGCATGTTACCCCTACTACTACAATGGTATCATTTTTTGATACAACTGATTCTACAACTAAACATAACCACCTTCAGCATAATAAGATTTATGTACCACAAGGCACCGATCCTTAGGATTTTAATATTAACCATAATGTAAAAGTGGAATAATTACACCATGAAATTAACAAAATTAATCATCACCAAAAGATGTCGGTGAATTTGTGATGATTGAGTTCCCATTGGTTGAAACCATAACGACCCAATAGATTTTTATCGTCCAGTAAAACTATTATCCATGAGGAACACTATGGATTTCCCTATCACAATTAAACTCCCCACTAGTTGATTTGATTATCCATCTCCACCAATTTCTAATCCTCCACATACATTGGAAACTGGAATGAAGAAACTATGTACCTAATAAAATGACATTTTATCACCTCATGTTGTTACACCGATGATCCCCCTTCTAGAAAATGAGTTTGGGTGAAATAAGAGGGTCTCTTGACGTTGATTCCCACACCATGATGATTCTATAATAGAGGGGGTGATGCTCTTTCATATTTACTGCCTTCACAGACAACAAAGGGAACTATTCATATAACATGTTCCCAATTTTTAACAATGAAACAACTCCTCTATCCCCTCACTATGATAAAATGTCCACAACTCATGTTCAACTACCCATATTAGACACACATTAGAATGCACCACAATCTGCAAAAGTGTTTGAAAAAAATGAATCAAATTTTTAGATCCTTCAAATAGATATTTAATTCATATGAGAAGAATTTCTATAATTCATCCCCAAAGAGTACTCGTTAATGGTTTCATTATTATCTGGACCCAATTATCATTCTCTACTAGATCAACCCTCTTATATTCAATCAGATCATCATACTGACTTTATAATCCATAATGCAAGAAAAAAAATGGCTAGGAGTAGTTGTTGAAAGGGACACAATGATTCCATAAAATTGATGTTATGTAATTTTATTATAATTTATTTAATACATTATTAATTTGAGAATTAACAAAAACATAGAATTGAAAAAAAATCACAATAAATTTTATATTTATTTAAATTTTCACTTCTTTATCCTAAAAGTGGTGAATCACTATATTTTATTTCTACTGAAAATTTTTCTCATAATACTATTGAAGGGTGAATAAAATAATTTGTCCTGGAAAATCATTCCTAGAATATGACATGCAACATGATTAGCTATCTTTTCCACCTGACCATCCCATGAAATCCACATTGATCATATTAAAAAAATTCATTATATCCCACAACCATCAAATTTGATATGACAATATCATTACACCATATATCCAATGGCACCACCATTTCTCAAAAATAGAGAGACATATAATGAAATATGTTTCTAAACTACAGTATGCCTATAAATGATTTGTTAAAATGAGCTTATAAAAATCACCCAAATGTGTGGTGTTGGGGTCAATAATTATATAATGAATATATTTGATAAAAAATGAAGAAACACCATGAAATATTATAATGAAAATAATAATAATAATCTATAATTGGAAAATTTTAAGGTAAATGTTTCCAATGTTAATAATGAAATGAAAATTTATAGAAGTGACCATCCTATGTTCATTGGTATGGGATAAAAATATACAATATATTCTATATATGAATTGATGAAAATTATATTTTACTTTTATGTATGTAGGGTGATTATATAAAAAACTCATTGTGGTATCCAGAGTATATCCACCACATTTGTAAAGAGAATACCAATTCACCGGTAATAGATCCTAGGAGTGATCCCCTATTTATTAGATCATCATTTAACCAGGGATGGTTCTAGTATCTCATAGAGTGATCTAGGAGTGATCCCATATCCATGGAGTTCGGTGTTCCTCTACCTCACACTGACATCCTCTATGACATTATCTAACGAGTAGGTTTTCTCAGATATGCCATCATGGATTGCGATGTAACCTGATGGAGTGTATATCTCAGATGTGTGTCCTTTGTGATTACAGTGCTCAGGGAGTGTGTTTTTCTAGATATGTTCCTTCCTTAGAGCCTTGAGTCAACCTTTTTTCTGGTGATGAGGTTGGATCCTCATGATTCATGGCGCCTCAGACGAATATATCTGGATATTCATTGTAAATGTATGATCATCTACCAATTTTAGATATCTAGGTTACCTTAGCTGAGGTTGATCTTGAGATAGAGTTTATATATTGTTTGGGATCCCTCTATATTGGATGACCAGACATATTTCTTTCAGTTGCCACTTTTTCTTTTAGGGGTTTTGGAGTGCATACTAAGTATCATTATACTCACCCAAGCATGGGAAATGAATCCATATGTTTTGTGACTTGTGCAGACCAAAAGCCTTTTGATAATGTCCCTGGAGGACCTAGAGTAGATGGAGGATAGTGAGCTTGACCGAATGGGGTGTTTACTTTAACAGAGATAGGTACCTTTCGGGTGGGTTCATTTGATAGTATCCCCTCGTTTAATTCCCCAACAAATTATAATTAATAAAAAATTATCAACATTGAACATAATCAAAACAATGTATCCATATATTATATCTTTATAGGAATCATATCAATAATGTGTACTCCACCTATATTTCCACTTGTTTCACACTCCCAAACCCCAAAATCATATGGCCTGGAGTTCATAGATCTTATGAAAATCACATAATCCCAATTAAAGTTATTGAAACTAACCATTACCACACATATCACACAAATAAACATAAGAAATCATTTAAAATGTCTCCTAGAGACACACTATAAATGACATCACATATCATATGAATCAGTAACATGAGTATAATGTTATAATGAAAAAGAAGAACAGTAACAATGTTCCATCTTACATCCATGCATTTGCCCTTCCATAAGGTATCATATTGACCAATCAAACATCCCTAAATTGTAATATTCATTTTTGAACATCACAACATGTGTATATAATAGTCTGAAAGAATATGTAATAGAATGAGATGGTAGCTAACAACTATTCCTCACCACTAATATATTTGATAAATCACTATCAACATTTTTTGGTGTCTCAACATTGTGTGGGACATGGGATGGGTACATTTATAAATTCATGAATAGCATAATTTATATATACGTATATCTACACAGAACCAACAAATTGGATAACAAAAATTTCGATGTGATCTCAATAATTCACCACAAAACTGAAAAAAAATCCTCTATATTTAGTAAAAGCAACACATCACAATAATTTCATAGCCAGATCATCTTCCACATCACTATAGCCACATTATCACGATTCACAAATCCTCCTCCACATGATAAAACACATACACATCGAATAACTACCATAATTATAAACATCATATCCCCACCCCATGACATATCCACACAAAAAAATACAACCAAACACAACACAACCACATATTTCTCAAAAACAGAAAAGCTACTGGTCCTATATTGTATTAAATATAGTACCTTATCAATTCCACATATTTATTTTAGGGAAATAGCATTGATGTTGTAATATACATATGTTTAAAATTATTTATCCAAAATATATTTTATTAACTATTTATTAATGGAAGTATTAGAAAATCACACATCATGAGATGGAAAATACCTATAAATTCAGTATAATAATAGGATCCAAATAATCATGTATTGTACTGGTACAATAAAAATGAAAAAAATATATATAAAAATAATAATTAATTGATATTAAATAATGATAATCAATCTCCACCCACATCAATTTCAAATGAACAGTTTATTGACATCTTTAGAAATAAAAAAAATCCATGTAATATAAAACAGTATAACCCATATTTCATGTTTAAACTACAAGAGAAATTAATGAACCATAACTCAAATAAGTATTTCAGATAAAATATTCAATGATATATCCTGATGGATACTGAAAATATGTTCCTAGATGAAGTAATCATTGGGAAAACAGAGAATGATTTTTCACAAAACATTCCTAACACATAAAGAATCTAATAAAAATATTTACCATGAGAAAATAATTTTTTGATTTTAGAAATAATAAAAATGAATGAAAATAATGGGGACCCACAATAAACAACATAATATCAATCTCTAGGGGCCTGGGTGAAATAAAACCCTTTATGGATTGAATGATACCTTTGGGACACACATGGGCCACCCATTAAATGTGGGGAATGACTAAAAAATAAGGTTTCTTTAGTGGCGTTTGGAATTTATATGCATTTTATATTTATTGGAACATGATTCATGATGAAAAACCACAACAGAAAGGAGGAAAACTTAATTGTTAAGACCATAGATCCAAAAATATTTCCAAACTAGCCAACGAATAACAAGTAGATGAGCATGTAATTGATACTATATTTTAGGATGAGGACTGTGGAATCATAATTAAAATTGTGACATAGGCTGTTCCCTTTTGGTAGAACAATCCAAACCAGCCCCCAAACTAGTACTATTCAACTTTAAAATCATATTTCATAGTTTGCACTTATACAATTCTAGACCAAGATTCCTATAATATAGACACACCATGTGGATATCTCATATTTATTGTATGATATATTGACCCAAAAAACATTCTGTTAATGAAAGAATCACCGAGAACTCTATATGAGGTCAAAATTAGTTTTTAAACTCTCATGCACAACATGTCTCAATTTCCACATACATGAAACCCTATAAATTAGTATTTCAATAATAATAATTCCCATATACCTTCTAATATCATGATTCCTTTCCTGGAACAAATCCACCAATAGAATTCTGGAAATGTAATGTGTAAAAAAATCATATCCATTAAAGAATTTATTTTAACTATCATTCATTAATATATATATATTGTATAAATATATTTAGTATTCATTTATTTTTGGTGACTCGTGAATAGTATCGTATCTAACTCATTAAATTGCATAATGTCATTCATAATTTAAAATTGTACGGTGTTATATTCTACCCCCTCAAATAGATTGTGTCATAAAATAATTGATTAATAATAGTTAATGAAATTAAATGGGGGAATTATTATTATATTTTTCATTCATGATATAACATCTTATATGTAATCAATATTACATGGTTTAGAAATATCGGGTTATATATATTTCTTCAATAACAAATAATCATTCCTATATTCATATATTGAAGTATACAAATTCACTCTGATCAAATATTCTCAATAACATTCTAATCCAAAAAACAATTTTAATCTCTGGAAAATTATACCTAAATTATAATATATATAAATGTATACAATAATATTATATTTACCACATGTATGTGTCAACATATATATTATAATGTTAAAGAGAATATAATTTTCTTCATAATATAATGTAATAATTCAATGATTATGAAATCATATATTATTATTTTATTTATTAAATAATCAATTATAATGGGATCTAACAAAATTTTATTAAAATAATTCATATATTTATTATATATTAGAAAGAATATATTAATCATGTAAGTTATCCATGTCTCATTAATGTGTCCTTAGGTAGATGAACAAAATAATATGACTTTATAAAAGTAATCAATGTTCGTGGTTATTAATTCAATTTAATATATGTTCCAAATATGTAAAATATATAATAACAAAGAAGAATAATTATATTTTTCACATAAAAATATAATACTTTATAATATATGAGAATATGACGTATTTTTATCAATATATAATGGAAATATTAATGATTATATGTAAAAGACGTATCATATTTTTTTACAGTTATTCATTATTTTATTTAATTTTAAAATGAAACACAAAAAAATATTCCAAATGATAAATAGCTTACTCTAAATAACTAAATATTTAATACATGATTCAAAAATTACATTATAAATATAAAAATAAAATTAAAACACAATCTATCATCATTTAAATAATTAATAATATCCTTCTTTATAAGTGGTGTAATTTGAGAAATATAATTTTTGAGCGTAGATTAGTAGTAATGTATATGACCAATAGATGTAATCCATAGTAAATGTGTCATAATCATAACAAAAATGCTTTATAATTTAAAACACTCCCCATTAAGCTTATAAAATCTGATTGAAAATCAACAATATATAATTTCGATGTTGTAATGTCATTTATAATAATTACGGAATTATTGATGAATGAAATGCATAATATTTGGTGTAATTTTCATATATATTACATTAAAATTAATACCGAAGAAATATGTCTTGATATATCATCCAATCTGTGGTTATTCACTAAAAAAATCAATAAGGATATGACAAGGGATCATTGATTTCTATATTTGTTAATCCTAAGATATTGATGGGTTTTATATTTTTAATCACTGAATAATGATTGATGTAATTTGTAATACACACCATTTATTTATGTTTTTTATATTATAATAGAGAGAATGATATATGAAGATACATGACCACAAAATTGAAAATTGAGAATCATAATAGAACATAGATCTTAGGTGCGAAGGGTCTTAGTATTACAATTTAAATGTGATGAATTATTATTAATGATTGAAGATAAAAAAAATCATGATACAAATTAAATGAAGTGGTCCTAGATAGTTGAATGATCAGGGGATCATCAAAGGGATATAAAATAAAAAATCACTATGGAACAATGGTTAGAAAACATGAAACTAACATTACTCATCTGTTAAAAATTACAAGATGTAAAAAAATTACATGGAATTTAACAAGTACAAGACATGATGTGATGAAAATATACAATAGTTCTAAGTAAATAATTATATACCATCTAAAACATCACACAAACTAAAAATCAATGATTGATTAAAATTTTTTCATTATTATGTATCATTTTAATAAAGACTAGTAGTATGTGTAGATAATGGACATTCAAAAGGTTTGTTTAGCAGGGGAATCATTAAAATTTTTCATAGTATTATAATTTTTTTGATAGTATAAAAAGAGATAAAATGTAGAGATGTTGATTGATCCATTGGGAGGCTATGGCTATAGTTCTGGATTGGAATTCATTATTAACATATAGGTTTTTGTTTTTCATTATAATTAATTAGAATTCAAAATAGTGTCGAATGATATTTATTATAATTCTGAACTATGCCTTTGTTCATTCATTTTATCATTGATGATTTTATATTCTATATGTTATCTGTCTAGTTTTATCCATCACCAGTGACAACAAGATGATCACTGGTTTAACCCTATATAAAAAATAGGAATCTGTTAATGGGGAGTCATAAAAAATAATAATGATTTCTTTGACATTAAATTTTTTTTATTTCATTATATCATGTTTTGAATGAGCATTTATTTTATTTTTCATTTAATTTTTGAAAAAAATTCATTCAAAAATTGTTCGTCATCATTGTGATTTCGATAAATCATTCATGACCACTGAATTGAATTATTATTCTATTTTTGGAAATATGAACATAATATCCAATATCTATTTGAATTTATTATATGTCAATGAATTGGGTTTATAAGTTTTATCTACTAGGATTAATCATTTCACATTTATATATAATTTTATGGTTGTGTAGATATTTAAAATCAATATTAATATAAGAAATTATGACATCATTTTTTCAATAATATAAACATGGAAGCCCGATCCACTCTCTTCTCCTTTTTTATTTAATATAATTTATTTAATTTAATTAATTTACAATCATTAAAAAATTAAAAACATGAATTAGAGTGATTTAACAACTATAAAATGTCTTATTATTCTTTCATGTCTATTTGAGATATTGACCACATTCATACACTTTATCAATCCTTAACATTTTGTTTAATTATGGAACATATACATTTATAATCTGATACCACTAGGTGATTTCAAGATTTCATTCAAATGAATAATTTTCATTCCCATTTCATGGTACTATCATAGTTTAATTAACATTAATATTGAAATATCATTCTTCAAATATATTATTATTCCTTATATTTTTGCATATTTTAGTATTGGATTCTATTTTTTATATAATTTTTTATTAATATATAACAAAATTTTGGTTTAATGTTTTTTCGGATTAGTTTTTAGATGAACAAATTTTATGACAGGAAACTACTATAAAATGAAAATCCTCAGTATCTATCCACATGGTAATAAAAAAATAAAAAATGTTTTTCACATTTCTAATGATACTTAGATGATGTGCATTCCCGTGAATATGATATTTTCAATAATTAGAAATAGATAAAAACAACCTTTCAATCATATCTAAAGGAAAAAAATAATAAAAACATTCATGGATGTTAAAAGGAGGATAGTTACACAATAGATACTCATTTAAAAATTCACATTCACTTCATTGATGCGATAGATAAATTGATGGATTATAATGAGGACGATCTGTTGAAGATGGTGTATTGAAACCAAACAATCTGAAATATTTTTTGAATTTATTTTTTATAATATCATACCAATATTTTCTAATACATTGATATATTGGATTGTATAAGATAAATACCTTGATATTGAAATATTAATAGTTATTGACACCATGAAAAATTAATAGAAATGTATTTAGGAAGACCATTATTTCAATCAATATGATAATTTTGGATTCCATGACAATATTATTATATAAATAACAATTTATCTTCTATTATTTCAAAAGTGGATGGATGATGTATATGTATATATCAAAGTAAAATGATTATTTACTATTTTCCAAGATCAAAATACATCAGATTTATATTAATTACAAAATGATAATTTATAATTCAAATTTACAATTTATATGTTTTAAAAATATATTAATGTGTATTACATTATATTGTTTGCATAAATAATTAAATAAAATGACGATGAAAATATCAATGATTAATTCGTGGAGCACGATGAGATATAAAAATGTGATGAACATATAAATTAGGATGACAAATACTAACCTAATTCATCACATATATGCATAAAAAGTCATAGAAAGTCAAATATAGTACCTTTTGTCATAGTCAAAAAATGAAGAATTAAATAATATTGAAATTATCTATTGGTTGGTCAAATAGAAATGACAATGATGTAGCATTCATAATTTCAAATGATAAATTTTATTGGGTTTAAATTGAAAAACGATTCCATACATTAAATGATAAAATACTATAATGGTGGAATGGGAACATGATTGCTTTTTGAGCATATTTGATGACATATAAAAAACATAATATGTTAAAATAAACTAAATATTGGAGATGAAAAAGAATTTATATGTTGTGAAAAAATATTTATTTTAGTTAGTAGATAATGAATATAGATAAATTTATATTGAATATAATATATCAATGGTATATAAAAATGAAATATTGAATGTGGATATAATTTTTCCAATAATTATCATTACATTATTCTCTGAAATTTTATCTCATCAGAAATCAATAACAACAAATAGATGAGGAAAATAAAAACATAACCTGATGCATAAAAATTAAATCTAATAAAACACATGACTCATAGATCTATTCCATGATATAATTATCTACCAATAGAAATTGTCTATGAAAATGGCCACAAAAATAGTATCTACGTGATTAAAAAACTTATTTCTAATTTTTTTTATTGGAATTATATTATTTTATTTTTGTTAGATCAATTTAGTATTTATATCTATAGTAAATATCTTAATACATTTTACCCAAATATTTTATATCATAAAATACATGAACAATTGATAATTATTTTTATTTTTAATGGACCATGTAAACATGAAATGGGAAGGAAATTAAATATTTTTTGAATGAATAATAGTTGTCATGAAATCAAGTAACATTTTCCGTATATTTTCCATAACATGAGAAACACTTTTGAAATAATCAATTAAAGCTATGTACTATTTTACATATTAATAAAATTAAATCTTATATTTTTAAATCACGTTATTTTAAAAAATTAAATGTTTTTTTTCATCAACATAATAAAATTAAATTCAACCAAAAATGCTTGAATTATTTATGCAATATATTTTGAATTTGGAGACATCATCAATTTGGAATCGAATATTTAATTTTTCAAAAAATTGAAATGTATTTCCCGAAATGGAACATATATAATTTTTTTAAGAGTAAAATTCATATTCAATTTTGTATTTCTAAAAAAATAATAACTATGTTATAATTTCCTGATGTTATTCAAAGAATCATTTATTTAGTAAAGTAATAAATAAATAAAATGAACTGATATGATGAAATTATTTTGTATTCCAATCCTAACTAAATTATAGACTAAATATACCATTTTTAGCTTATTTCATGATTAAATAATGGGGCATGTAAAACAACAATATCGGTCATTGATATCATAAAAAATATATCCCGGATAAAATGAAATTTTGAAATGAGTAGTGTAGTTTATTGATGGTTCAATTTAACCCATCACCCACATGTTCCATTATCCATCCATTCCCATTGATTCGATTAAAGACCTTGTTTTTATTAAGAGATAATACAAGCCATTATTTTCCTTTCTTACCCATTCATTTTTATTTTTCAGTATATTCAACATATTTATATTGGACGGTGGATTTTTCATTGTTTGTATTCGATGTTTTTTCTTCAGAGTATACTATAGTGTGTGTCCATGATTTTTTTGAGAATGTTCATATTTTCATTAATTATATCTATATTAATCAATATTTATTTCAGAAAAATAAATATAAAATAAAACATTTGGTATTGACATGATAGAATAAAATTTTACAATTAATATACTAATCATTTTTATTAAATGTGTATTGGTGGTGGATATGTAAATTAATCGAATCCTAGCCTCTAAAAAAAGAATGATGTGATTTCATAAGTTGGTCAAAAATTACATCTTACCTAAATACGATCACTAAATAACAAGTGTTTAGGTTGTGTATATGAGACATAAAATGGAAAAAAAGATTAAAAAAGAATAATGTTGATAAATAATGGAGTCCATTCATTATGATTACATAAACCATGATCCTTTTTTTTATTTTAAGATGGATTTCAAGATAAAATTATACTTCTGTGTTGATCAATTAATTTCCAGACCATTTTAGTATAATGATTCACAAATTAAACATTATCCTCCTTAAAATGTACCTGACATTAATTATTTATATATAACCACACTCATAATTAGAAACATTTTCTCCTAGTAGAAAATCCACCAAGATTAATTATAGTATTTGTCCTTATGGGGTAAGGAAGTAAATTTCATTACAAGCATATGATTAGGAGAATGAAATGTTTTTATGAGCATTACTCCGATAAAATTTTTCCTTATGTGGTATGAATAAAAATTCTTATTTTGGTAAATCTGAAATAGGATGAGTGATGATTAATTATTCAAATATTTATATGATAATGGGAAATTTCAAGAATTTAAAATATAAACAGAGGATTAATTGTGAAATAAAAGTTTAATTTTTTTAGATATTTGATAAAGATTAGTTATATATACTATTATGCGAATATTAATTTGAAAAAAAAATGAAAATATATGGAATATTTATATTTATATGTTGACATTTTAGTTCTGGATGATAAAAGATTTGAGTGTAGGGTTATTTGATATATGTTTTTTGTTACCATACATATCAATGTGATTTCTATTTGTTTTATTTTAATACTAATTGATGGATTATGATATTAATTTATGATATTAATTTTATATATATTCTTGTTGGAGGAATAAGATGAGTATAAATATAAATCAGAATGTTGAAATTGACGAAGATAATAGAATGCCATGTTGTTTCTTGAAGTAGTTCGTAATGAAATATAAATTTTTATAATACAAGGATTGATGAGTGAAACAAAAAATATCAATATGTCCATTGATGGAAGGATTCTTGGGATGTTGGACGATAAATATATTGTTGTGAGTCATGATGCTAATTAATGATAGTGAAACTAGGGTTCTATACCTAAAAGATGAAGATAAATTTCATAAAAAAATTAATTAACCTGATAAAATTAAAAGTCATGTTAAAATAATTGGATGTAAAGTGGTAAAATAGATTGTAGTTCATTCATACAAATTAAAAATTTTGTAGACATCACACAATAAAAAGACATATTACTTACCAAAATGTTTTCATTTATATGTATCATTCCAACTAATTCCAACTATGTGACATAAAAATAGATACTGATGTTATACTATTACATGGTGAAGCCTAATGATATCATCTAGTATTAAAAATATGTATTTTAATTACTGAAAATGGATATATTTCAGTTATATGTAATCAATTACTAGGGGGTTCCACTAGTGATCCTAAAGGGACTTTATTCTATGTTGAGCTATTTTTTTCTCTCAATTTTATAAATTTGTGAATTAATGAATTTAATTTAGTTTTTATTACAATATAACTCTATTATACACTCACTTTCCCAATCATTTTTTTAATATATGTGTCATGTGTATTGGTTTTTTCATCATTGATGACTAGCTGACGATGATTGGCTAATCATAGTAAGGGGGAGTAGAATAAATTGAGGGTGACATAAACCAAAAATCATAATTTTTATTTCCTGTATTTTTATTTATTTCAATACTATATTTTATACTTATGGGTATTTTTATTAATCATTTATTAATGGAAAACAATTATCCTTTAATGTGTGAAAAAAACATGGTTATGATAATTTATTCCTAAAAATTGAATTTACTATTCTTTATTTTTTTTGAAATTAACTATATTCATATTTATATATTTTATTTATTCAATTTATAATTAATTTCAATTATGTGGTAGATTTATGGGGAAAATCACACTTAATTTTAAAAAAACTGAATATTTTCATTAAAATTGTAAATGATAATTTCTTTTTGAAATATAGAGTAAATTTATTAAGAATAATCACCCCGAAAATTGGTTCCTCTTTCATTTAAATTATTATTTTAATTAAAAATTTTTTTAATGTCTTTTTATTAGAAAAATAACGCAAACAGAAATTTGAGAGACCAACCGATTAAAAAAATTTCATCACCTATATTCTCATTTATCTAAGGGGTCTACAATTTAGTCCCACATTACTAAAATATTTAGTTAGTATTGTTATAGATAATTTTAATATTTAATTTTATACAATAAGGTGATTTAACAATTTCATTCAAAGGCATAAAATGTTCATTCTATTTAAGAAGAGCATGAGACTGTATTTTCCAAATAGAGTCCAATTTCAAAGGTCAAATAATTTTCCTATCATTTTTAATTTAAAATAATAATGATATTGTAATCTTATATATGGATAAATATATTTTTATGATATGAATTTTTTATATTCTAGGGTTGTGTGTAATGATTTTTAAATGAACCAGCTTGATGTTCCAACACTATAGTGCAATGCATTCCAAGAGTATCATTCCAGAATGTCAATGATAAAATATTATGTGATGAAGAATGGTGGAACAATCATGAATGATTCTCATTCTCATGAATATATTGAATCTCAACATCAATAATTAATAAAAACTACTATAAACAATTGGATTGATACAATAATTTTTAAAACTACCAAGACAACTCAAGGTGTGAGAAGAATTTTGAAGATATATATAGTGATTTTATAATATAGAACATTTAATATGTTGAAAATTATGGTTTATTATAAATTCAATGAGCATAATGAATAAGAATAATTAAAAAACCACCTCTCTGTAAAAATTTTGATGTTAAATTCTATTTTTGTAGAATAAAAATATTTTCTAATGAATATATTGGTTGGTTTGATTAAATATATTATTATAAAGTGGATGATGTCTAGTATACTAATATCAAGAATATTAGAAAAATTAGATTACTGAAAACTAATCCACTCAACAAATTGGAGTGTAGGAGCTTGAAAATAGAAATATAATATTAATCAGATGTTAAATTACATTTTTGGAAATGAAAAATTATTAAAATGGAAAACAACTCAATAAACAAGGATTATTCCCTATTCACCTATATAAAATAACATCATGTTTTAATTTTATTTGGAATAATCCAGTAGGAAATTATAATTATGATATTGAATGGTAATTGTTGAAAAATTTAATGAAATTACATATTGAAATGATTTTTATTAAATGAATAAAAAATTATGGATGATCATTTAATATAATAATTCTCTGAGCATGTGAGATATATCATAAGTATTATCCTCCATATTATTATGGGATACAATAACACAATGAATCAATTATACACAAAATATATGATAATTAATAAAAAGTAGAATACCTTTCGAGCATATGAGAATAATAGGATAAAAATTTGATGGAAAATATTGATTTTATATTTGATGACTAAGATCATTATGATATTTAATTATTATAATCAATAGAATTTAAGGAAGAAGAAAAGTGGATAGATGCTAATAATTCATTAAAAATGATTACACAACTGATATTATTGATGGTGGATAAATAATTTTAATCTGTAATGATTATATAATAATATAAAAAAACTATATATGATCTCATCGATGAAATAAATTATATTAAAAAAGAATTATTGGGAAATAAATTACATTTCATTATGTAAATGAAGAAGAACATAAAATATTTTAATTATTATATAATGAATAATTATTTGAAAAAATGAATTACATAATCTTGGGAGATTTAAATATCATTTTATTTTCAATACATTAATACTAAAATTGAGTCACACCACTAGTATATAAGAAAACAATTGATAAAAATGTGAAATAAAACCCTAGAAGGATAATAATTAATGTTGTGGTAGAAAAAAATATGGTTTGATCTATATCATTTACTAACTATAATTCAATAGAAATTTTTCATCTAATCAACCATGAAAAAATATAATATACATAAATGAAAAATAGATTTTAAAACATTAAAATACCAAATATTATTTTAATTAGGTCAATACATCTAACCATTTTCGATTTTTTTCCTAAGCATGATTTATTTAATAATTAAGGTACACAAACATCAATTATTTATTATTATATATTTGTAAAATGGAAAAAATTAGTAGGATGAAATTAAATTGGTGTATACATTAATAATACACATCATGGATGATACCACGTCTTACTCATTGGTCATCCGGAACATGGGAAACTCATTCAAAATATTATGTATAATGTGATTATTTTTTTAATAATTATGACCCACATCAATGTTTTTGTAGACCACATAAATTTAACCAATGAATTGAGTTGTTTCATGTACATAAATTATGTATATTTTCATAAAAATATATGAATTTTGTTGGTTATATTTTCAAATTTAGGATATAAAAGTACATTAGAGAAATATTTTTACATGATGGGGAAAATTAAATACAACATAATTAAATGAAAATATTATATATGGACATTTCAAGAGTTACATTATTAATATTTCTCTACATATCATGATAATAAATTTCGCAAAATTTTTTAGACTCCTTGAATAATTTATTCTATAATCTGATAATTGATTTAAATACAAATACATGACTATCGTATCTTATGTTACAATACCTCATATGAGTATAGATAATATATTACATATTTTCTTATCATATTCTGTAAGTTAAATGGGGGAAATGGTACCCTCATAAAGATCTCATTGATATCATTTCAATTTCATAAAAGAAAAGAAAATAAATTTCAAAATGACTATAAAAAATTTAATGGTTATCCTCATCCTCTTAAGGTCCACTTTTATAATTATCTTGCATAGCTATAGAATCATTGAAATATGTTTTTATGATTAATCAACATTATAATTCATTATTGTCCTATCCATCCCAACTAATTTTATTTTTTAAAATGTAAAATTCAATGAGTTTGGAGGTGGGATTTTTTCCTTATGTATATATGATGTAGTTTCATGGGAGTATAATGTAGAGTTATTGAATCACATTTTTGATGAATTTTCAAATTTTCATTATTTATCTGATTATTTATCCACCATATAGAAAAAACTTTATAGAGAGAAAGTATTGGTTTGGCCCTATTTAAGCTAAATAATTACCATAACAGGAAAATTTATTTTTTATCTTATGTATGTAGGTGGTGGATGTGAAGTTTATTCCTATCATGGAATTCAAAAATAGAAAAACATGGGTTGTTTATTGTGTTGATTAAAAATAAGTAATTACTGACAGATGATCACAAAATAAAATGTGGTTATTTGGTTAATATGATAAATATACCTAGTATATATTTTAAAAAAATTAAATATAAAATAAAAGAATAGAGGAATTGATTCATTTTGGTTACATCACCTATGATTGATTACATTCCGCTATTGGGATGTGGGACTTAATAATGATAATTAATTATTATGAGGTTTATTTAATTGATAAATTAATTTAATATCTTGTTATATACCTCATATTCATTGTCTGTCTTCAATTGATAGATGAGTTTCAACATTTATAACCACCTACCAATATCATAAAATACATTTGATCCAAATTTCAAAGCCCTTGCCATTTTTTTAAATGTCTTTATTTATGGGGTGGTGGAAGTATAATCAATTTAACAATATGGTTAGGAGAATGTATTAATGTTCAAACATTTGTTAAATTTTTTTCGTAAATGATTTGTGGAATACATCGTGGTGTGGTAAATCATAAATGAATAGATGTTTTTGAAAATATCAAAAAAAATTGAATGATTTTATTGAATATTATAAATGAATAATGATATTTGAATTCATTTTTGGGATATTGGTTATATTTTATAATCTTCCATTATAAATTTTTATATGTTCCTAATAATTAATGATCCCGTTATTAATTTATTAACAGTTTGTGTATCATATATGATATTTGCCTTATGAATGAGAAATGATTTGACTTTTGGGAATTTGATAACTATATTTTGTATAATAATATTTTAATCATTAATATATATTAATTTCCTACATATTTAAGGATTGAATATTATATTCATGTATAATGTTATGGTTTATTATTTTACTATGAAGAAATGACATCTAGATAAATGTGAATTAAAACATAGAATGATGGGGAAAATAAAGGCATATATTAAAGATCCAAAAAAGGGATTAGAATGAAAATTAAAATTTTATAAATATCAAAATAATAATTAAAGAAGGTTGGATTATAAAATATATTGAACATATGTTTCCCATTAATTAGGATTCTCATTGGATGCTTAATATTTTTAAAATGAATTAATAATATAGAATGTAAGGTTCTAGTGATGGAAATTTCCATTAAGCGTCTTGTTTGTATTATAAAATTTGAATACATTTAATGGATTTTATTAATTATATAATGAATTAGGATGAAAATATTATGGTGTTTTATGTCACACAGTATAGGTTGTGTAAACAATATAAGATGTTAAAACATAGTATAGACAGAAAAATTGATTTTGAAATATAATTTAACTAAGGACATGCCATATGACCCCAAAAGGCCATTGAAGGAAACTTTTACATATTCATTTCGACATAAATCATATAGTATTAATAATTTGATTTTAATAAATGAAAATTGGATCAATTTAATGCTTTGAGTTTTGACAATTGGGAGGCCACTAATTGTCTTCTAATTCAAATTATTGTCATCATAAATACGTCTGTGTATTTCAATCAAATTTCTATTCAATTAATTTTGATATTTGATGATTATTATATTACTATATTTCTATACCTTTTCATGTTTTCATTTCATATTCAATATTTTGTAATATCTCCTCTATTTGTACAGGATTATTCATCTAAAAATCCATCCAAATGATGATTGGCTAAACCAATAGAGGGAGATAATTTATATAATGTTTTTTCTGACAATTAATTTCTATTTCCTTCAATAATATATTATTTAATTCAAATGTATCATTTTTTCATATTCTTTAACTTAACCCCTCATTGATTCAATGTCAAAATGATTTCAATAATGAACTTTTCATTATGATAGATCGGATTAATTCATGAAAATTCAATTGATGTATTATTCTATGTTTGGGCATGAGAGTGATGGCATTCAACATATTTAGTGATTCGTTCACAAAGGGCCTCAATGACATTGTATATTTGGATGTGGAGCAATGAAGTGGATATAATTGTTGAAACATTTTTAGTGATCATGGATTTGGGGTTTGTAATTGTATTTTGGTTTATAAAAATGGGATTTTGCAACTAAAATCGAATGTTGTTTGCCTCTTCCATTTGGGAATGTAATTGGTTCTCCCTTAATCATTTTCAAAATAGATATATAATTTTTAATTTAATTTTTAATAAAGGTGTTGGTCCCTTTCACGTTTGAGTATTATTCTATGAATGGAAATATGGACTTAATGTGAAATATTTATTTGACCATGAAATAGAAAAAAATTTGGATTCAAGGGAAGATTTAATTCTATTTAAGATTCATTAATTAAAAAAAATTATATGATCATATTTATTTTAATATTATAATTATTTTGAGAAATGTAAAATAAAATTATTTATAAAAAATTCCCTAGATATTGGTTCCCTTATAATTCATATTCCTCATGGAGTTCAATTATTAACTTTTAGTAAAATAAATAGTTTAATAAATCAGAACATAAATTTGAGTGGACAAATTTTTTGTCAAAATAATTCTCTTAATTTCCACTCTCTCTATAGGAATTACACCATACTTCCACTTTACTCATCCATTTTAGTTAGTGCGATTGGGGAACATATAAATATATAATTATATATAATTAAAGGATTTAATAAATCCCATTGGAAACATAATTCATCTAATAAGGCATTTCGATAATGAAATGGGATGCATTATTCTAATCCACACACATTGACCCATATCCAATTTGTTCATCATATTATGAATGATCATTTTAATATATATTAAATACACTTTAAACATATATCTACTGTGTAATGGATGTGGAAAATTATGATTTAATTTTTTAAATGTATACCATTCCAAATAAAAACCTATATGAAGATATGGTATACTACTAGGGAAATAATAATATAATTATTCAAAAAATATAAATATTTAAATGAAATTATTTATCCAATGAAAAATATTAATTTTCATGTGATTGTTTCAAGTGAAGGTGAATGACCACAAATCTAATTAGAGATAAAATATATTAAGTAGTTCATTAGAAATATTGCTCCTATAATAAAAGCATATTTTCTAGAAAAAACCATGTTAAATAAAATCATTCAATAAATATATTACATTGTAATATCATTGAAAAAAAGAATAAGAATTTTTTTTTGTAATAACGTAATGGATAATGAAATCTCTTGTATCTCTATATATCATTGGAGACTTTGAATTTGTCATTTTAATAATGAATTGAAATAATAAACCTTTTTTAAAGAATTATTAAATTACTTTAAAACAATTTAGAATACATATATAATAAAAATTTCCATAGTTAATAATTTAATCAAATAAAAATAAATTTATAAATAAAATTTTAATAAATTTTCACTTTGTAGACAAATAATATCAATACAATAGATAAATAATATCATCTATAATTTTATATTTTTCAGTAATAGATTCATGTTAAAAAATAATAGTTAACTTAAACATATACAATCAAAAAATATTTGATGAGGATAAGAAAATATACGATATTTATAAATTGTAGAGATAATGATTTTTTATTAAAAAATGAATGAAATCCAAATACTGAGATTTTTAAAATAAATCATTACATATTTTTAGTTTTTTATATTTAATATGCATGAATTTGTAATATTGAATTGAAACATTTATCATCATGAATAAAAATATATTTTTGGTAATTACATGAATGTGTAAGTATGTACACCACATAAAAATTAATATAATCATAATATAAATTGATTAGAAATGGAGTGGAGCTTGAAATGAAATGGAAATTAATGGTTTTTAATGAATATTCCATCAAATAGGGAGTTATTTAGTGGAACAATTATCAGTAAAAAATTTAAATCACCTAATGTACTAGTGTAAATAAAATAAGAATCAATAATTTGTAATTTCAATAATAATATTCGAATAATATAATCAATAAAAATGTTTTAATAAAATGAAATGTAATTGAATTATGCAATCTCATTCCACTAGGTCTCATTCAAGAAAATCCCATTAAATGATGTAATTTGAATAGTGACACAAAATATCATTATTTAGTAAGAAATAAAAAAAACATTTAAGGGTTAATATATACATAAAATAAAACAAAAATAAGTATATTACATTATTATTTTCCTCAATTAAGTTAAATTGAGACAAAATATCTTAAAAATGTCATATCATTACGATGATAATTAATCAATGATTTGATAATTTGTACGAAATTTAACCAACAAAAAATATGAGTAAAAACAATATAATATAATTAGTGGATACATTATAAATATGAAATGAATAATCTAGTATATTATGTAGATATATAACCCAATTAGAGGATATTTCTTTTTGAGACACCTTATTTGGATCATGTAATTGTTTGTTTGAATTAATCAATGAACTAATGAATTAGTAAAAAAGATAAATCTAAAAAATCATGTGATACCAATATATTATATCATCCACTATGATTTAACACATAATCCTAGAATAACATTGTCAATAAAGTATATGTATAAAACATTTATTAGTAATTGTGTTTTGAAAACTCATACAATGATCTTGTCAATAATGATATAAATAATTATTGAAGGTATAATTATTTAAAAATTTACAACAACAGAATACGAGTGGAAATAATAATATTACGGTACATTTTAGAAATATAAATGGAATATTATAGTCAATTAGGTATATCAATTACACTATAATCAATAATATAGAAAATTAATCCTTATCAAATAAAATATTGGTGTTATGATAATTTTTCATTGAATAAATTTTGTTTGAAATTTTTAAATCTATATAGAATATTTGAAATATAATATAATAAAACTCGTGGAAATTTGACATCTAATAATTGAATAATAAGGTAATGGAAGGAGTACTATGGGTTGAAATATTGTTATAAATCCCAAAACACTATTCTTCCCCTTAGTTGATCATTTTTTAAAATAATATATAATGGTTTTAAAAATTATATTAAATTATACAATAAATATATTCATATTTATAATATCATATCTTGTCTTATTAGGTGTCAACATGTCACGACCCCCTCCTGCCAAAGATGTCCCTCCTGAGCTGGAAATGGTGAAAGGAAGATAATGACCCCCGAGTCCCGCCTCCAGTAGGCCCCGTGGTTGAGACTAGCACCAATGGTATGTGTGTTTCACAATATGGGAGGCACTACCCTTTTTTTATTTAAGATCGGAAAATAGGATGAGTCAAAAACCAATAGAAAAATAAATGATTGACAAGTAAATAAACCCAAACCAATCCCACTTTCATTTTTATGTAGTTCTGTAATAATGTACAAGTACAAGAAATCTCAAAAGTACAATACCAAATGAAACAAGAGTACAACAACTGCAACAACCCCAACTGTCCTTACTAGTAGGGTCCCGCATAACCCTGATAGTCCTCTTGGAAACCTGAATGTAAATTTATGGTGAGCATACAATAATACTCAGTAGGGAAACCTAAAGCTCTCATGCACAAGTCGGGAGACATCCTAACGTCTCGTGAGAACAACAGAAGAAACCAAAACCTATCAAGGAATTCAATCCACCCAACATGACCAGCCATTCTACCCAAAACACAAAACAACAGGTAGTAGTAGTATAAGAACACGATTATTGGGTACCCCGAACCATTTCCCACTATTTAGATTGTAACATACAAGGTAATTAAATAATATTACTTTCTAATGTTTATCAATATTTGTGAATAAAATGTTAATACTACTTTAAAGGGAATTATATGCTCGATGACGTACCCAATACACAACAACGAGTTTCTTTTAAATCTTACGTTGCACACTAATAATATAAAAATATTATAATAGTTAACACCTAGAAGTTGTAATGGCGAGAATGGAAAGAAATAAAAAAAAATTATTACATATGTTTGTAAAATATTTTTAAATTTATCCAATAAATGTTAGAGGCTTAAAATGAAAATAAATCCAATTTTAAGCATAAATCATCTAATATTCTTTAAAAGGTCGATTAACTGACTTTTTATGGAGAAAACTTTTTAAATATACTTTTGACAATTTTATATGTTGTAATTGAAAAAATAAAATCCTTCTTTGTAATCTGGACATCAAAATTTACTTTGTGTAAATTTTTGTTATTTTTCCGATAAAGATCATTTTTAGTGAAAATGTTGCATTTTAATTCAAAACCAACTTTTAATCTGATTTATTGATATGGATATATTATCTTTATAGTTGAGATTATAGTGTATTTAGAATATATTTTTACCATTTAATCCACTGTTTGTCATTGGAATTAATATCACATTGAAATTGGACTTAAACTACTGTCAATGTTTTAATAGATATTATTTCTTAAAAACACGCTATTTGTTTTGACAGTGGGAATTAATTAATTAATTAATTAATGCAACTTATATATTTTGAATTTTTTAAAATAGACATCATTTTTGAATTCAGAATATCAAATATATATTAGGGTGAATTTTTGGAATTTTTCTTAAAAACGTCAATTTTTTATGAATAGTGAAACCACTAAGTTGTAGTTAAAGAACCTGATTTTTTGTTTAAATGAAACATTACCACTTCAATGATTTTATTTTAAAAAATCTGGCATACATGGTTGTCATTTGGAATTAAAATTTTGTTCAATGAGATTAAAATAAAATTTTGGTGACTAGTAACTTTAAAGTTTTATTAATCACGGTTAGAGGTAATTAGTGTAATTTAAGGTAACGAGAATGTTATAATTATATTAAATGACCTTGAAACATGTCAAAACCTTATTTTATGAGTCATTTATGGACAATAAAGTCCATGGGACAACTTGGGGTCTCCATGGAACGACTTTGGTTGGAAAATGACATTAATAACTTTTTATTTAAAGATAAAATTAAAATGTCACAAACATGTATTATTTTACTAAAAAACATTTACATGGGGTAATACAAGCCATATTTTTTACTATAAATATTCATTAGAAATATAATCATATTTCCTACATCATGATATATTTTTTATAATTTTTAGACATTATATAAATTATTTTATTTATGACACTGTGATGATGCAGTGATTACCTCATAAATGAACCATTTAAATAAAATGTGAAGTTAGGGTGAAATCTAAGTCTTAAACATGTCACAAAACTATTTTATGGGTTTATTTAGAAACCCTATCACATTATCCTCTAAATATATCCTTTTTTGGCATTTATGATCTGAATATAATTTTCTAATAAAGTAATATTTTATAACTTTCCAAGACTGCCCCTCCTCTTCTCTTATAAAAGGCCCCCACCTCTACCACCTTACCCACACCTCTCAAGACTTTGGCTCGGCCAAAACCTGCCCATTTCATGTCTCCATATACCTCTTTTAATCATTGAAGCCTCACATTTGTCAGAATTCTCTTCAAGAAACCCTTTTGGTTCAAACCAAGAGGAGTTACCTGATTTAAAGGTAATGTCTTTACTTGTGTTCTTTTGTTTTATTTTTCTTCTCCAAACCCATACACTATTTTTATTCCTTTATTTTGTAACAAAACCAGTAACATAAAAATACTAGGATGTTCTTATGTTATTTATTTGAGCTACACTTACTCGCACCTCAATGTAATGGTAAAATAACATATTGTTTCTGGGGATGGTGAATTACTTCCTCACGAAACGATGATTGTTCTATATTCTCTTAACAACATTCATGGTGGCCATTACGATGTCAATGTATTTTATAAATGATATATATGGTATTTATGTTTTCCATATTCTTCTGTACTTTTTATTTAAAACATACCTTTATGCTTTGCATGTTGTGCTAATGCGATAATTTTATACGAGGAAGTGTGGACTACCGCCCCCACAAGTGATGTGACTCGTTCATGCAATACATGGAATGTATACAGAATGAAATTAATGAACTTATGGGACCTATAAAATATATATATTATACTGTAATTATAATATATATTTTTAAATCTCATTATTTTTAATTTCATTATTATGTCAAAGAAATGAAATTAGCGTTCATGTGTACGTACGGCCTACCGTCTCTATGAACGGTGCATTTCATTTCTTTTTATCTCTAATTGTTATGTAATAGTATGAAATGAATATTTACTAGTTATATATGATATTTAAATCACTAATACTATTCTTGAGATGATTTACTTATAAACACATGGACAATCATTTTCAAACAAGTTCATTTTTGACTCATGTACCAAACAACAGAAAAAAACGTCTGATATGACGTCACATTATTAACCAATTATTATAACAATATAATATTTGATATGAACTGAATAATAATATTTAATGGTGGACCTTAAGAAATTATAAATTGAAAAAAGTTTATTATTCAGGAATATAATGAAACGAACAAGACAATTTAGACTTGAGGTAAGGGATCCTACCTCTCTCTATACCTTTAAGTACTCTTTTTATGTAACTTACTTTAAGCTCATATTTCTTATGTTAGGGATATTAATTTATATTCCTCTTGGTGAAAATTTTAATTTAATATGATTAGAGACATTATTTTATCTCATCAATCCATTTTTTGATGTTTTATGTGGCGCCATTAGGCTACCGAATTTTCATAAGGGGATTTTCATCCCACTTTTTATTCCCATGAGATTAATGCTACATTGGCCACTATTTCATTTTTTGTGGTGTATTTAATGCACATTATTTTAATATTTCTATAATATACTCTCATTTATGGGTATTTACATCTTCATTGTATGACCCTTCTTTCATGGGTTGTATGTTTCGAATGATGCCCGAATCGGTAAGGGAACCTTTCACACTCCACTTTTAATAAGACTTATTTTGTTATTGTCTTTTAATTTACATATTTTTATGTTGGGATATGTTCTTATATATCCTTATTGATATAAATTTTATGCCCAAGTTATGATATACCATTTTATCTCTCATTAACTAATGTTATGAATTTTAATGTGACGTCGTTAGGCTGTCAAATTTTACCAAGGGAACTTCTTAACACAATTTCGATTTATTTGAGTTGAACATGTAGTTATTGAATATGTCATCATATGAATATGTGTGAATGACCTCTAGTTGTTTTACACTTAACATCCACTTATATTGGGCATATTTATAATTGTCACACATAATTATGAGATTTATTTTTCCTTAATTTAAGGATACATTCTTTATAAGGGATTTCATCTTATTTTAAAATTCTATTGAGACATCATTGTTGTTATACACCAATTCACCATTTTAAGGTGTATATACTGTCCTTTGGAATATTATATCATCCATAACTTTATTCTCATGATATTATGAAATTCTGATTAAATGTTATTCCTCAATTATTGTATTCAAGTGCCTCTCATTTTGTTAAAAAACCTTTAACTAAAATACCATTTTAAATTTTTAATGATTTATTCTTATAAATATTTCACATTAATATCCATGTTTTCAAAAATGTTTTTAAGGATTTATTTATATGGATATTAATGGTATAAAATTTTAAAATCATCAAAGCAAAATAAGACACTTTTATTCAAAAATCTATTTATTAAATGATTTAAATGGTTTTGAAAATGGTTTTTATAATGGATTGATTATTTCAATATCTTAAAATGTTATATTGTTATTGCAATGTGGTAATGTTATCTTTCCATTATTCTTAAGTTATGTGCTATGATTATGTTATGGTTCTTTGGAATTGTTTATGAAGATGGGTGGTTTCGTTATAAACTATGGGTGGTTGAGCCTGATATAGCTCTCCAATGCATTGGCTAACGTGAAGGGGTTAAATGGTAAGGTTTCTCCGAATAGATTTAGGGAATATATTGTGATGGGTATTACAAACATAACAATGAGGGTTACTCCCTACGTAAGAATGTTATGAATTCTTCATGTTACCTTTATGTCTTATGATTTCTATGAGTTATTCGTAAATCTTATGATTTCATGAGGTATGTTAAATTGCTTATGTTTTATGAGTAAAGTTTGATTTCATTGATTCTTATGTATACATGGAATAATATTTTCTTTCCTTATTGTATAATCCTTTATAGGGATTTTTTTACTCATGCCATGTTTTTTTAAATGTTTTTCACGGGAAAAAAAGGTGAATAGGGTTAAGGATGGGATCAAGGAAATGTCAGGCTGTCTAAAACAAGGAACTAGACATGACTCTTTTGTTCAAGACTTTTTATTTTTGTTAAAAAAATTGAAGCTGAGTAGATGTGTCTACTTTTTAATCTTTGAGATGTAATAATTATGTCCTCACTCTCTAAAACTCTAAACCTGAAAAGATCCTCAATGTGAATTGTTCATTTAATTCAATAATAAGTAATGTCTATGGTCGGGTCCTTATAGTTGGTATTAGAGGATGTATTAGATAAATTTAGAGGTTAGAGTGTTAAGTGAGAAGTTGTGTATAACCACAATGGTTATTATAGTAGATAGAGTCATTGTTATTTTTGAAGGTTATAATGAGTTTGAGATAACTTGGACAAGTATATCTTAGTGTTTATCTTCCTCTTTAGTACATAATGATTTTGTTGATATACTCACAATAAAATTTCTGGTTTTAGTAAATGGATTGATTAGCAGGTACCCAAGTGACAAAAGGTTTGAAGGATGCTTTGGTGGTTCTTTGATTAAGAGACTGGATGAAATAGGGGATTCAATGAGAAATCTCGTGGTTAATCTAAACCAGCAATCATGAGTCATGATCAACCACTTGAACCTTGGTGAGTTCTCTAATGCATCATATATGAGAGAACCAACTCGACATGGATGTTTAGGTAATAATTTTAAAGGTAACCATTACAGTTTATATGATCATTACTTTTGAGGTAATTATGGGTTACTATACGTTATGATGGAATAATAATGACATGAGATAAACTTGAGGTTAAATTATATTATGGTTATTTTTTAATATTTTTTCTCGTTTTGGGGAATGTTTTATGAATTATATAGTTTTGGAAAAAGGACAAAACACAGACCGTGTGACAACCCATCGCGTTAGACAAATCTACAGGAATCAAACCCACAACCAATGTGTGACTGGTATTTATCACCTACAACTGGACTATGTGAAGTCTCTGGTTATTTTGACTAATTATTTTTAGTTATATGATTTTATGAATCTAGAGTAAGTTGAATTTGGGTTATATATGTAAATTATTAACCTACCAAGGAGGATATGTGATTAGGTTAATTACTTTTCAGTAGGAGACATTAAAAGTAACAGATGTTATTTGGAGATAAATGTTAATTTGTACCTTCGGAGACTATGTGATTAAATCCTTAAAATATTTGGGTTTCAATCTTAGATGGTTTTACATTGATGAATTTTATGGACAAATTGTTTATTGAATGGTCTTCATTGAACATTGGGTTTTGTTAGACTAATTTTGGAGATTAGGAGTAGTTTTTATTTTTGTAAAAACAATATCTTTTTTGGGTATTATCTGATCTCATACTAAATTTTTTGTTTTGGTTTTACTTGAGATCTAAAGACATGGGAAATATATAGTTCTCTTTGGTGGATTAGGTGATTCTAAATAAGTTTATTATAGTACTCTTAATGTGAACACGTCTTCTTAAATACTTTTCTTTTGGAGAAAATATGAGTTTGATTAAGGAATGTAGTAAAATTTGAAAGTCTACGTGACAAGTAAGTATGTTTCATTATGATTTAGTTAAGCTCGAAAATAAATTCCTCAATGAAGAGTAACTTAAAACAAAAATGTTGTCTGTTAACATTTCTTACTGGGGAATCAAATATCATTTAACCCATCACAAGTTTGTGATTTTCTTGTTGTTAACTTTCTTCTAGACATGTTTACTATCACTCTCCATCAGAAGATGAAACTTTGTTTTCTCCGCCATATACATATTTTTATACTTGGATTCCTTGTATGGGTTAACTTGGGTGACCTATGTACTTCTCTCCCTTTATTTTATTGCGATAGTTTTACTGACTCTTGTTCTGATGTGGGACATTCAATGAAGTATCCAATCCCAATTTTGAAATTGCGAGGATGCAATTCCCAAAAGGGGGGAAGGATATAACATCCCAGGTCAATAAATAATTTTACATTCTAATGTTTATCAATATTTGTGAATAAAATGTTAATACTACTTTAAAGGGAATGCTATGCTCGATGGCGTACCCAATACGCAACAACGAGTTTCTATGAAATCTTACGTTGCACACTAATAACATAATAATATTATAATAGTTAACACCTAGATGTTGTAGTGTAAGGAATGGACTGAAATAACAACAAAATCTTTACATATATTTTTTGAATATTTTTACATTTATCCAATAAATTTTAGAGGCTTAAAATGCAAATAAATCCAATTTTAAGCATAAATCTTCTAATATTCTTTAAAAGGTAGATTAACCGCCTTTTCATGGAGAATCCTTTTTAAATATAATTTTGAAAATTTTATATGTTTTATTTGAAAAAATAAAATCCTTCTTTAGAATCTTGACATCAAAATTTACTTTGTGTAAATTTTTTTTATTTTTCCGATAAAGATCATTTTTAGTGAAAATGATGCATTTTAATTCAAAACCTCCTTTTAATCTGATTTATTTATATGGATATATTATTGTTTTAGTTGATATTAAAGTTTATTTAGAATATATTTTTACCATTTAATCCACTGGTGGTCATTGGAATTAATATCACTTTGAAATTGGACTTAAACTAGTGTCAATCTTTTAATAGATATTATTTCTTAACAACATGCTATTTATTTTGACAGTGGGAATGAATTATTCAATTAATTAATGCAACTTATATATTTTTAATTTTTTTAAATAGACATCATTTTTGAATTCGGAATATCAAATATAGCTTAGTGTGAATTTTTGGTATTTTTCCTAAAAACTTCATTTTTTTATGAATAGTGAAACCACTAAGTCGTAGTTAAAGAAACTGATTTTATGTTCAAATAAAACATTACCACTTCTATAATTTTATTTTCAAAAATATGACATACATGGTTGTCATTAGGATGTAAAATGTGGTTCAATGATATTAAAATAATTTTTTGGTGTCTAGTAACTTTAATGTTTTATTAATCGCGATTAGAGGTAATTAGTGTAATTTAAGGTAATGATAATGTTATAATAATATGAAATGATCTTGACACATGTCCTACCCTTTTTTTATGAGTCATTTACGGCCACGAAAATCCATGCGTCAACTTGGGTACCCCATGTAGTGACTTTGGATGGAAAATGACAATAATAACATTTTATTTAAAGATAAAATTAAATTGTCACAAACATGTATTGTTTTACTAAAAAAAATTTACATGGGGTAATAAAAGTCATATTTTTTACTATAACTATAAATTACCAAGATAATAATATTTCATACATCATAATATATTTTTTATAGTTTTTAGACATTATATAAATTATTTTATTTATGACACTGTGATGATACAGTGATTACCTCATAAATGAACCATTTAAATAAAATGAGAAGATAGGTTGAAATCAAAGTCATAAACATATCACAATCCTATTTTATGGGTGTATTTAGAAACCTTATCTCCTTATCCTCTAAATATATCCTTTTGGGACCTTTAATGTCCGAAAATAATTTTATAATAAAGTAATAATTTATAACTTTCCAAGAGTGCCCCTCCTCTTCTCTTATAAAAGGCCCCCACCTCTACCACCGTACCCACACCTCTCAATACATTCTCTCAGCCAAACCCTTCCAATTTCATCTCTCCACATCCCTATCTTAACCATTGAAGCCTCACCTTTGGTAGAATGATCTCCAAGAAACCATTTTGGTTCAAACCAAGAGGAGTTACCCGATTTAAAGGCAATGTCTTCACTTGTGTTATTTTGATTTATTTTTTTTCTCCAAACCCATAAAATATTTTTATTCCTTTATTTTGCAACAAAAATAGTAAAACAAATATACTAGCATTTTCTTATGTGATGTATTCAAGATAAACTTACTCACACCACCGTCTAATGGTTAAAGAACATACTGTTTCTGTGGATGGTGAATTACTGCCTCACGAAACGATCATTGTTCAATCTTCTCTTAACACCATTCATGGTGGCCATTATGATGTCACTGTATTTTATATATGATATAAATGGTATTTATGTTTTCTATATACTTCTTTACTTTATATTTAAAACATACCTTTATGTTTTTCATGTTGTGCAAATGCGATAATCTCATACGAGGAATGTGGACTACCGCCCCCTCAAGTGATGTGACTCGTTCATGAAATACATGGAATGTATAAAGAATGAAATTAATGAAAGTATGTGACCTATAAAATATATATATTAAACTGTAATTATAATATATATATATCTCAATTATTTTTAATTTCATTAATATGTCAAAGAAATGAATGTAGCGTTCATGCTTACGTACGACCTACCGTCTCCATGAACTGTGCATTTCATTTCTTTTTATCTCCAAATGTTATGGAATAGTATGAAATGTATATTTACTGGATATATATGATATTTAAATCATTAATACTATTCTTGAGATTATTTACTTATAACAACATGGACAATCATTTTCAAACAAGTTCATTTTTTACCCATGTACCAAACATCGACAAAAACGTCTGATATGAACTCACATTATTAACCAAATATTATGACAATATAATATGTGATATTAACTGAATAATTATATTTAAAAGTGGAACTTAAGAAATTATAAATTGACCAAAGCTTATTATTCCAGAATATAATGAAACGAACAAGACAATTCAGACTTGAGGTAAGGGATCATACTTCTCTCTTTATTTTTAAGTACTCTTTTTATGTAACTTACATTAATCTCATCTTTCATATGTTGGGGGATGTTCATTTATATTCCTCTTGCTGTAAATTTTATGTTAATATTATGAGAGAACTTATTTTATCTCATCAATCCATTTTTTGAAGTTTTATGTGGTGTCGTTAGGCTACGGAATTTTCATAAGGGGATTTTCATCTCACATTTTATTCCCACGAGATTCATGCTACATTGGCCACTATTTCATTTTGTGTGGTGTATTTACTGCCCATTATTTTAATATTTCTATAATATACTCTCATTTATGGGTATTTACATCTTCATTGTATGACCCTTCTTTCATGGGGTGTACGTTTCGAAAGATGGCCAAATCGGTAAGGGAACCTTTCACACTCCTCTTTTAAAAAGACTTATTTTGTTATTTTCATTTAATTTACATCTTTTTATGTTGGGATATGTTCTTATATATCCTTATTGATATAAATTTTATGCCCAAGTGATGAGATAGAATTTTCCCTCTCATTAACTAATGTTATGAATATTAATGTGACGATGATAGGGTGTCGAATTTTACAAAGGGAACTTCTTATCTGAATTTCGATTTATTTGGGTTCAGCTTGTAGTTATTGAATATGTCATCGTATGAATATGTGTGAATGACGTCTAGTTGTTTTAAACATAGTATCAACTTATATTGGGTTTATTTATTTTTGTCACACATAATTATGATATTTATTTTTCCTTAATTTAAGGATACCTTCTTTATAAGGGATTTCATCTCATTTTACAATTATATTGAGTCATCATTGTTGTTATACACCAATTCACCATTATATGGTGTATATACTATCCTTTAGAATATTATATCATGAATCCCTTAATTCTCATGATATTATAAAATTATGATTAAATGTTATTCCTCAATTATTGTATTCAAGTGTCTCTCATTTTGTTAAAAACCCATTAACTAAACTACCGTTTTAAATGTTTTCATGATTTATTCTTATAAATATTTCACCTTAATATCCATGTTTTCAAAAAAAGTTTTAAAGGATTTATTTATATGGATATTAATTGTTTAAAATGTTAAAATATTCAAAGTTGAATGAGAAACTTTGATTCAAAAATCTCTTTATTAAATGATGTAAATGGTTTTGAAAATGGTTTTTATAATGGATTCATTATTTCAATATCTTAAAATGTTATATTGTTATTGCAATGTGGTAATTTTATCCTTCCATTATTCTTAAGTTATGTGCAATGATTATGTTATGTTTCTTTGGCATTTTTTTTGAAGACCAGTGGTTCCGTGATAAACTGAGGGCGAGTGAGCCCGATATAGCTCTCCAATGCCTTGGGTTACGTGAAGGGGTTAAATGGTAAAGTTTCTCCGAAGTGATTTAGGGAATATACTGTGATGGGTATTCTAAACGTAACCATGAGGGTTACTCCCTACGTAATAATGTTATAAATGCATCAAGTTACCTTAATGTCTTATGATTTCTATGAGTTATTCGTAAATCTTTTGATTTCGTAATGTATGTTAAAGTTCTTATGTTTTATGAGTAAATTATGATTTCATTGATTCATATGTATACATGGACTAATTTTTTCTTTCCGTATTGTATAATCCATCATTAGGCTTTTTATTCTCATCCCATGTTTTTTTTAAATGTTTTTCACAGGACAAAAAGTTGAATAGGTTCAAGGATTGGATCAAGGAAATGTCAGTCTGTCTAAAACAAGGAACTAGACATGACTCTTTTGTTCAAGATTTTTTTTTGTTAAAAAAATGGAAGCTGAGTAGATGTGTCTACTTTGTAATCATTGAGATGTAATAGTATTGTCCTAATTCTCTAAAACTCTAAACCTGAAAAGATCCTCTATGTGAATTATTTATTTAATTCAATAATAAGTAATTTTTAAGGTCGGGTCCTTATATTTGGTATTAGAAGAATATTTAGATAAATTTAGAGGTTAGAGTGTTAAGTGACAAGTTGTGTATAACCACAATAGTCATTATATTAGATAGAGTCGTTGTTATTTTTGAAGGTTAGAATGAGTTTGAGATAAATTTTATAAGTATATCTTAGTTTTTATCTTCCTCTTTAGTACATAATGATTTTGTTGATATACTCAGACTGATATTTCAAGTTTTAGTAAATGGATGTATTAGTTGGCACCAAAGTGACAATAGGTTTGATGTAATCTTTGGTGGTTCTTTGATTAAGAGACTGGATTAAATAGGGGATTCAATGAGAAATCTCGTGGTTATTCTAAACAAACTATCAGGAGTCATGATCAACCACTTGAACCTTAGTGAGTTCTCTAATGCATCATGTGTGAGAGAGCCAACTCGACATTTAAGTTTTGGAAATAATAATAAAGGTAACCATTACGGTTTATATGATCCTTACTTTTGAGGTAATTATGGGTTACTATACGTTATGATGGAATATGAATGACATGAGATAAACATGAGGTTAAATTGTATTATGGTTATTTTTGAAGATTTTATCTCGTTTTGGGGAATGTTTTAAGAATTAAATAGTTTTGGAAAATGGAAAAAATGTAGACCGTGTGACTGTAACATCCCAGGTAAATAAAGAATAAGACATATTCATATTTATTAATTTTTTTAATTAAATATTAATTTTATTTTGAAGGGGTTTTGATGGACGATAGCGTGCCCGATACGCAACAATGAGTTTCTTTGAAATCATACGTTACACCCCAATAATATAATTTCAGAGGGTAGTTAACATGTAGTTGTTGTACTGATAGGAATGAATAGAAATAACTAAAATACGAATATATATGTGTGTACATTTATCCAATAAAAGATAAAGGCTTAAAATAAGAAAGGAATTCAATTTTATACATAAATACATTACTATTCACTAAAAGGTTCATTTATCGCCTTTTGATGGAGAACCCTCTTTAAATATAGTTTTGGTCACTCTTATACATTCTTTTGAACCAAATAAAATCCTTCTTTATAATTGGGACATCAAAATTGACTTTGTCTATGTTTTAGTTATTCTTCCGATAAAGTTCATATTTTATGAATAAGTGAAAAATGTTGTATTTTAATTCAAAACCTCTTTTAATGTAATTTATTTATATGATTATATTATCTGTTGAATTGGTTTTAAAGAGAAACCATAAAATATTTTTACCATTTTATTCAATGGTGGACTTTGGAATTAATTTCACTTTGAAATTCGACATAAACAAATATCAATCTTTTGATATATATTGTTTCTTAAAAACACGCTATTTGTTTTGACAGCAGGAGTTAATTATTAAATTAATTAATTCTACTTATATTCATTGAATTAGGTAATATATACATCACTTTTGAATTCCGAATATCGAATATAGCTTAGAGTGAATTTTTGGTAAGTTTCTGAAAAACTCCAATTTTTGATGAATAGTGAAACCACAAAGTGGTAATCAAGCAAACTGATTTTTTAGTTAAATGAATGTTTTCCACTAATGTGTATTGAGTTTTGAAAATACTAAATACATGGTTGTCATTAGTATGTAATATTTGGTTCAATGGTATGAAAATAATTTTTTGGTGAATAGTAACTTTTTTTCATTAATCGCGATTAGAGGTAATTAGTGTAATTTAAGGTAAAAATGATATTATAAAAATATTAAAACACCATGAAACATGTCCTACCCCTATTGGATGAGTCATGGCCAACCAAGACAACCCATGGGTCGATTTAGGGGACCCTATGGAGCCTCTTGGGTGAGATAATGACTTTAATGCCTTTTTTTAAATAAAGGTGAAAATGACACTAACATAAATTGTTTTAGTAAAAAAAATTAGAAGGGGTTATACTAATCATATTTTTGTATATAAATACTCTTTGTAAAGATAAAAAGATTTCCTACATCAGGATGTTTTTGTTATAATTTTTAGACATTAAATAATTTAATTTAATTATGACATCATGATGATGCAACGATGACCTCATTAATGAACAGTTTAAATAAAATGAAATGATAATATAAAATATAAGACCTACACTTGTCCAAAAACTGTTGGATGGGAATATTTCGAAGCCTTATCATCTTATCTTCGAAATATATCAATTTGGGACTTTATAAATTCTAAAAACTTTTGAAAATAAAATAATAGTTTCATGATTTCAAAAAGTGCCCCTCCTCTCCTGTTATAAAAGGCCCCCACCTATACCTCATTTCACACACTCTTCAAGCCTTTGGCTCAGCCATCCCCTTCCCATTTACTCTCTCCACATCGCTCTCCTCATCCTAGAGGATTCCATTTGGGCAGAATCCTTTTAAAGGAAGCCTTTAGGCTCAAATCAAAAAGAGTTACACATTTAAAGGAGATTAAAGAACGGTCAGGTCAAGTCGGATACAAGGTATGGACTTCGTCTCAATCACCTTTCATTGAGGCATATTTTGTTTTATACACAACCTTCTTTTATACGGTGTATAAACACCTTTTACTTTTACGCTTATTCAAAAGGAATCTTTTTTATACGAAGCATTTTACAAAACGTAAAAAGGGAATGTTTTTCTTGTCGTACGTATGCGGCGACAACGGCTTCTCCGCCGCCGTGACCATTATTGGAGTTTCGGATTCCTCTACAATCCATACCCTTTTTTTAAATGAAAAATAAATACCATGTTTTACTTTGGTATTGAAAATGGTTTTCATAATGTTTTTATTATATCAATGTTTTGTATTGATATCTTGTGATTGAAATGTGGAAATGTTATTTTTCCACTATGCATGTTTTATGTGATATGATTATGTTATGGTTATTGGGCATTATTATGAATACTGGTGGTTCCGTGATAAAATAAGGGCGGGTGATCCCGATATAGCTCTCTAATGCATTGGGTAACGTGAAGGAGTGAAACGTTAAGGTTTCTCCGAAGGGATTTAGGGAATATATTGTGATGGGTATTCCAAACGTAACCAAGAGGGTTACTCCCTACGTAAGAATGTTATGAATGCCTCAAGTTACCTTTATTTATTATGATTTCTATGATTTATTCATGATTTTATGAGGTATGTTAATGTGCCTATGTTTTATGGGTAAAGTATGATTTCATTCTTATGTATATATGAACTCATGTTTCCTTTCCATGTTTTTTTATAACCCATATTGAGTCTTTTATGCTCATCCCAAGTTTTTGAAATGTTTTTCACAGTTCACGGGAAAGGTACATGATAAGATGATAGAGTCAAGGATGTGTCAAGAAATAATCCATGTTTTATTTTCAATATGTTTCCATTGATGGGAAAAAAGCATACTATCTTTTATTGTAACCACTTTGTTTAAATGTGGGGTGTAATGCATGTTTTAAGATCTAATTCTCTAAAACACTAAACCCGAAAAGATCCTCAACGTGTAATCATGTGATAACTCAAGATTAAGTAAGGTTTAAGGCTGGGGCCTTATAGTTGGTATCAATGGTCGGTTTAGATAACTTTATGAGTTAGAATTCTATGAAATTATTATCCAAAAGTTTTTTTAATATGGTCAAATTGAAATGATATAGAATTTAAAGATTACCATGTTGCTTTATCTAAGACATGTTTGTTCAGAATGGTTTTCCGCAGAGTAAATAGGGAAGCAGTGCTAGGAAGGCATACAGAAGGAAATAACCATCCGAATCAGCATCCCGAGATGGTCGGAATTTGAACTGAACAGTTTTTTTCAGTAATGGCATAGTTGACTCATGCGATAAATGGTGGTGGTATCCATGCACGAGATCAGCCAGATCAACCGCAAAGGAATATGTAAGTGGTGGAACATTTCATGAGGCAACAACCCCCATTATTCAGAGGATCATCTGACCCTGTGTTAGCTGAAGGGTGGATTAAAGCACTAGAGAAGATTTTTGATGTCATGGGGTGTTCAGACAATCAAAAGGTTTGTCTTGCTATTTACCATTTGGAGGGTGAAGCAGATCAGTGGTGGTCGATGGTTAAAAATATCAGGGACACTGATGATATTGATGCTCTCGACTGGGATGAATTCAAAGGTATGTTTCTTGAGAAGTATTTTCCTAAGGATGTTCGAATTAGGATGGAAAAGCAATTCTTGGAATTGAGGCAAGATGAAGATTCAGTGGCTACCTATGAAGAAAGGTTCACTCGATTGGCAAGGTATGCACCAAATTTTATCTGAGACCATGATAGTTAAATCAATCGTTTTTACTTAGGATTAAAGCCAAAATATCGAAGGACATTATATTATCGTGAGTTTAAAAGTTATGAAAAGATTTTTCGATGTGATGAGAAGGTGGAAATGGAGTTTTCCAATGACCAAGTGTTCTATAACAACCAGTAGAAGAAGAGACCGAGGTGGCAGGAGAAAGGTAAGAATTCTTCAAAAAAGTCTGATGGTAAGAAAACTAAGTTTCCAGTTTGTGATAATTGTGGAAAAGGCATGCTGGGGAATGTCTTCTGAATTCTGGAAAGTGATACCGATGTGGTAAGATGGGACATAAGGCTCGTGATTGCATTGGAAAATATCAGGGTGATGGTAAGACCAAATTTGATTTACAGTTAGTGAAATGTTTTAAGTGCAATGAGATGGGTCAATATGCAAACGAGTGTCCGACAAAGAGCATGAGTGATGGGAAGCAGTTATACTACAAGCAGAAAGGGGTGGTGAAATACTTTGCAACTACTTCAGCAGATGTCAGGCCATCAAATGAAGTTGTATCAGGTACTTTGTTCATTTTTTCAGATTATTCCAGTGTGTTTTTTGATTCGGGGTCTACACATTCTTTAATCTCTGAAAAATTTTCTAGTAAAATTGGAAAACCATCTCAAGAAATGACTCCTGAACTTGTGGTAAAAACACCTAGGGGAAATGTTGAGGCAAAAAGGATTGATAATAATCTTCCTATCCTTATCTGTGGAAAGAACCTACTTGAAAACCTTATTGTTCTACCTCTACTAGAGTTTGATGTTATCCTGGGTATGGATTGGCTCTCTATTTACCATGCTAAGATTGACTGTATAGATAAAGAAGTTTCATTTTAGAAAGACTTTTAGTTTGTGTACATGAATGAACCCTTACTGTTGATAACATATCAAGAGGCCGAGAAAATTTTAAAAGATGTAAATGAATGTTAACTTGCACACATTGTTGAAAACAATGGAATTGTTCAGATTAATGATGCGCCAGTGGTAAATGAGTATCCTGATGTTTTTTCTAATGAGTTTCCTGGAATAATACCAGATCGGGAAGTTGAATTTACTGTTGACTTAGTTCCTGATGCTTATCCAATTTCAAAACCCCCTTATCGAATGGCTCAAATTGAACTTTTAGAGTTCAAGGATCAATTGCAAGATTTATTAGAGAAAGGTTTCATCCGACCTAGCACATCACCATGGGGTGCTCCTGTTTTATTTGTTAAAAAGAAAGATGGTTCTATGAGACTTTTCATTGATTATAAAGCCTTGAATAATATTATTGTTAAGAACAAATATCCTTTGCCTCATATCAATGATTTGTTTGATCATCTCTAGGGAGCTCAGTATTTTTCAAAGATTGACTTGAGGTCGGGGTACCATCAGTTGAAAGTAAAAGAATGAGATGTTCCGAAGACTGCTTTTCGTACTAGATATGGCCATTATGAATTTTTAGTTATGCCTTTTGGTCTAACCAATCCACCTTCTGTATTCATGGACATAATGAATAGAATTTTCAATGAATTCTTGGATACGTTTTTGGTGGTTTTCATTGATGATATTTTGGTGTTTTCTAAAATTAAAGAGGAGCATGAAAGTCATTTAAGGTTTGTTTTGAAAACCATAAAAGAAAAGAAACTATATGGAAAATTCAGCAAGTGTGATTTTTGGTTGCAACAAATTTCTTTCCTTGGTCACATTGTTTCTAAAGATGGGATAACTTTTGATATTGCAAAAACTAAAGTTGTGGAAGACTGGATAAGACCAACAAATGTAACCGTGATTCGTAGTTTTCTTGGTTTGGCAGGCTATTACCGAAGGTTTGTTAGAAATTTTTCACGGTTATCTGGTCCAATGACTAAGCTAACATGGAAGGGTGTTAAGTTTATCTAGAAAAAAATGTGATGTTTGTTTTCAGGAACTGAAAAGAAGATTGGTGAATGCTCCAGTTTTGGAACTACCTTCTAGAAAGGGTTAGTTTGTCATCTACAACTATGCTTCATTGAAATGACTTGGCTGCGTCCTAATGCAGAATGATCTGGTAATTGCTTATGCTTCACGACAGTTGAAAACTCATGAGGTAAATTACCCAACACATGATTTGGAATTAGTTGTTGTTGTTTTTGCATTGAAAATTTGGAGGCATCATTTGTACGGAGTAAAGTGTGAAATATATACCGATCACAAAATTTTAAAGTATATATTCACTCAGAAAGAATTGAACATGAGACAAAGGAGATGGCTAGAATTCATCAAGGATTATGATTGTACAATTCATTACCATCTAGGAAAAGAAAATAATGTGGTTGATGCTTTGAGTCGAAAAAGTAATGCTTCATTAGAAATATTGTGTTTGGAACATGATCATTTGGTTAAGGATTTGATGAGATTTGTCATGGAAGTTGTTGTTTTAGGAATTTCTTCTGTATTGTTTCAGGTATCAGTGAGATGATCTCTATCAGATAGAATCAAGAAAGCCCAAAAGCAAGACAGTGAGTTGCAGAAAAAGGTAGAGCTCGTTCAGAAAGGTAGGTTGCCTGAATTCAACATTGATAATGATTGTGTTTTGAGATTTGGGAAGAGGTTATGTGTGCCTTGTGATTCACAGTTGAAGAAAGAGTTTTTATGTGAAGCTCATAGTTCTCCGTTTTCAGTTCATTCTGGAAGTACTAAGATGTATATAGATCTGCGGGAGTATTACTGGTGGGATGGAATGAAAAGGGATATTGCTGATTTTACTATGAAGTGTTTGACTTGTCAACAGGTTCAAGCAGAGTGTCAGTTACCGAAAGGGATGCTTCAGCCTTTACCAGTTCTCAGAGTGGAAATGGGAGAATATATCCATGGCCTTTGTTTTGGGATTACCAATGACATCTCGAGGTAATAAGGAAATCTGGGTTATTATTGATCGCTTGAAAAAATATTCTCATTTCCTTCCTATTCGAGATACATTCTCTCTAGATCAAGTTTCTCGTTTGTATATTAAGGAAATAGTCAGGTTAAATTGAGTTCCTCTCTCCATTGTATCTGATCGTGATCCCAGGTTCACTTCTAACTTTTGGAAAGGCCTTCAGAAGTAGATGGGTACTGAATTAAATTTCAGTACAACTTTTCATCCTCAATCAGATGGGCAGTCATAACGAACAATTCAGACATTGGAGGATATGCTAAGTTCTTGCTCTATGGATTATCAAGGAAGTTGGGACCAACATCTTTATTTGGTTGAATTTTCATATAATTATAGTTTTCATTCCAGTATACAGATGGCACCATTTCAGGCATTATATGGGAAGCGGTGTCGAACTCGAGCTTTCTGGGATGAAGTGGGTGAAAGGAAGTTGATGGGACCAGAATTGGTAGAAGAGAAGGTAGAAAAAGTGCAGCTGATTCAGAAGCACATGAGAACAGCTCAGAGTAGGCAGAAGAGTAATGCAGACAACAGGAGGAAGGATCTATCTTTTGAGGTAGGTGATCATGTTTTTTTCAAAGTATCACCATGGAAAAGTGTCATGCGATTTGGTAAGAAAGGAAAGTTGAGTCCAAGGTTCATTGGACCATATGAAATTCTGGAAAGAGTTGGATCAGTTTCGTACCGAGTGGCTTTACCTCCGAGTTTATCTCAGGTACACAATGTTTTTCATGTTTCGATGTTGAGAAAGTATATGCCAGATCAATCTCATGTTTTGAGTCCAGAGGTAGTTAAGCTGGAAGAGAACCTATCTTATGAGGAACAACCGGTCCAGATTCTTGACCACAGGGAGCAATTGTTACGAAATAAGGTGACTAATCAGGTAAAGGTTTTGTGGAAAAACCACATGATGGAAGAGGCAACTTGGGAATCTAAAAATGCTATGAGGGATAAATACCCCCACTTATTCGATAAGTGAATAAAATTGTGAGGACGCAATTCCCAAAAGGGGGGAAGGATGTAACATCCCAGTTAAATAAAGAATAATACATATTCATATATATTAATATTTTTAATTAAATATTAATATTATTTTGATGGGGTTTCTATGTACGATTGCGTTCCCGATATGCAACAATGAGTTTCTTTGAAATCTTACGTTACACGCTAATAATATAATTTCAAATGGTAGTTAACACATAGCCGTTGTACTGGAAGAAATGAATAGAAATAAATAAAATACGAATATATATGTTTTTACATTTATCCAATAAAAGATAAAGGCTTAAAATAAGAATGGAATACAATTTTATACATAAATACATTAATATTCACTAAAAGGTTCATTTATCGCCTTTTTATGGAGAACCCTCATTAAATATAGTTTTGGTCACTCTTATAAATTCTTTTGGACCAAATAATATCCTTCTTTATAATTGGGACATCAAAATTTACTTTGTGTATGTTTTTGTTATTCTTCCGATAAAGTTCATTTTTTATGAATAAGTGAAAAATGTTGTATTTTAATTCAAAACCTCTTTTAATCTAATTCATTTATATGATTAGATTATCTTTTGAATTGGTTTTAAAGTTAAACCATAAAATATTTGTACCATTTTATTCAATGGTGGATATTGGAATTAATTTCACTTTGAAATTCGACATAAACAAATATCAATCTTTTGATATATATTGTTTCTTAAAAACACGCTATTTGTTTTGACAGTGGGAGTTAATTATTAAATTACTTAATTATACTTATATTCTTTGAATTAGTTAATATAAATATCATTTTTGAATTCGGAATATCGAATATAGCTTAGAATGAATTTTTGGTAATTTTCTGAAAAACTCCAATTTTTGATGAATAGTGAATCCACTAAGTGGTAATCAAGCAAACTGATTTTTCAGTTAAATGAAAGTTTACCACTAATGTGTATTGAATTTTGAAAATCCTACATACATGGATTTCATTAGTATGTAAAATGTGGTTCAATGGGATGAAAATAATTTTTTGGTGAATAGTAACTTTTTTTCATTAATCGCGATTAGAGGTAATTAGTGTTATTTAAGGTAAAAATGATATTATAAAAATATGAAAACACCATGACACTTGTCCTACCCTTATTGGATGAGTCATGGACGACCAAGACAACCCATTGGTTGATTTAGGGGACCCTATGGAGCCTCTTGGGTGAGAGAATGACTTTAATGCCTTTTTTTAAATAAAGGTGAAAATGACAGAAACATAAATTGTTTTACTAAAACTATTTTTAGAAGGGGGTATACTAATCATATTTTTGCAGATAAATACTCTTTGGAAAGATAAAAAGATTTCCTACATCAGGATATTTTTGTTATAATTTTTAGACATTAAATAAATAAATTTAATTATGACATCATGATGATGCAACGATGTCCTCATTAATGAACAGTTTAAATAAAATGAAACGATAATATAAAATCAAAGACCTACACTTGTACAAAATCTATTGGATGGGAATATTTCGAAGCCTTATCATCTTATCTTCTATATATATCAATTTGGGACCTTAGAAATTCGAAACACTTTTGAAAATAAAATAATAGTTTCATGATTTCAAAAAGTGCCCCTCCTATCCTCTTATAAAAGGCCCCCACCTCTACCTCATTTCACACACTCCTCAAGCCTTTGGCTAGGCAATACCCTACCAATTTACTCTCTCCACATACCTCTCCTCATCCTAGAGGATTCCCATTGGGCATAATCCTTTCAAAGGAAGCCTTTAGGCTCAAATCAAAAGGAGTTACACTTTTAAAGGAGATTAAATAACGGTCGGGTCAAGTCGGATACGAGGTATGGACATCATCTCAATCACCTTTCATTGAGAAATATTTTTTTTATACACAACCTTCTTTTATACGGTGTATAAACCCCTTTTACTTTTACTCTTATTTAAATGGAATCTTTTTTATACGAATCATTTTACAAAACGTAAAAAGGGAATGTTTTTCTTGTCGTATGTATGCGACGACAACGAATTCTCCGCCGCCGTTACCATTATTGGAGTTTCGGATTCTCTACAATCCATACCCTTTTTTTAAATGAAAAATAAATACCATGTTTTACTTTGGTATTTAAAATGGTTTTCATAATGTTTTTATTATATCAATGTGTTGTATTGATATCTTGTGATTGAAATGTGGAAATATTATTTTTCCTTTATTAATGTTTTATGTGATATGATTATGTTATGGTTCTTGGGCATTATTATGAAGACGGGTGGTTCCGTGATAAACTAAGGGCGGGTGAGCCCTATATAGCTCTCCAATTCACTGGGTAACGCGAAGGAGTGAAACGTTAAGGTTTCTCCGAAGAGATTTAGGGAATATATTGTGATGGGTATTTCAAACGTAACCAAGAGGGTTACTCCCTACGTAATAATGTTATGAATGCCACAAGTTACCTTTATGTCTTATGATTTCTATGATTTATTCATGATTTTATGAGGTATGTTAAAGTGCCTATGTTTTATGGGTAAAGTATGATTTCATTCTTATGTATATATGAACTCATGTTTCCTTTCCATGTTTTTCTATAACCCATACTGAGTTTTTTATGCTCATCCCATGTTTTTGAAATGTTTTTCACAGGTAAAGGGAAAGGTACATGATAAGATGATAGAGTCAAGGATTTGTCAAGAAAGAATCCATGATTTATTTTCAATATATTTCCATTGATGGGAAAAAATAATACTATCTTTTATTGTAACCACTTTGTTTAAATGTGGGTTATAATGCATGTTTTAAGATCTAATTATCTAAAACTCTAAACCCGAAAAGATCCTCTACGTGTAATCTTGTGATAACTCAAGATTAAGTAAGGTTTAAGGCTGGGGCCTTATAGTGACAACCCATCGCGTCAGACAAAACTGCGGGAATCGAACCCACAACCAAAGTGCGACAGGTATATATCACCTACCACTAGACTACGTGATGTCTCTGGTTAGTTTGACTAATTATTTTTAGTTGGATGATTTTATGAATCAAGAGTAAGTTTATTATGGGTTATATATGGAAATAATTAACCTATCATGGAGGATATGTGATTAGGTTAATTACTTTTCAGTATGAAACTTTAAAATCAGCTGATGTTATTTGGAGATAAATGTTAATTTGTACCTTGGGAGACTATGTGATTAAATCCTTCAAATATTTGGGTTTCAATTATAGTTGGGTTTACTTTTAAGAATTTTATGGAAAAATTTTTATTGAATGGTCTTCATTCAACTTTGCGTTTTGTTTGAAAAATTTTGGAGATTAGGAGTAGTTTTTCTTTTTGTAAAAAAAATATATTTTTAGGTATTATGTGATCTCGTACTAAAATTCTTGTTTAGGGTTTAGTTGAGATCTAAAGACATGGGAAATATATAGTTCTCTTTTGTGGATTAGGTGATTCTTAATAAGTTGATTATATTACTCTTAATGTTAACAAGTCTTCTTATATACATTTCTTTTGGAGAAAATATGAGTTTGATTAAGGAATCTAGTAAAAGATGAAAGTCTACGTGAAAATTATGTATGTTTCATTATGATTTAGTTAAGCTCAAAAATAAATTCCTCCTTGAAGAGTAACTTAAAACAAAAATGTTTTCTATAATCATTTCCAATTGGGGAATCGAATACTGTTTAACCAATCACAAGTTAGTGATTTTCTTGTGGTTAACTTTCTACTAGACATGTTTACTATCACTCTCCATCATAAAATGAACCTTTGTTTTCTCCTCCATCTCCATATTTTTATACTTGTAATCCAAGTATGGTTTATCTAAGGTGACCTTTGTACTTCTCTCCCATTCTTTTAATGTCATAGTTTTACTGACTCTAGTTCTAATGTGGGACATTCAATGAAGTTTCCAAGCCCAATTTTGAAATTGCGAGGACGAAATTCCCAAAATGGGGGAAGGATGTAACATCCCAGGTAAATAAATAATATTACATTTTAATGTTTATCAATATTTTTGAATAAAATGTTAATACTACTCTAAAGGGAATGCTATGCTCGATGGCGTACCCAACACGCAACAACGAGTTTCTTTGAAATCTTACGTTGCACACTAATAATATAATAATATAATAATAGTAAACACCTAGACGTTGTAATGGCATGAATGGACAGAAATAAAAAAAAATTATTACATATGTTTGTTAAATATTTTTACATTTATCCAATAAATGTTAGAGGCTTGAAATTCAAATGAATCCAATTTTAAGCATAAATCTTCTCATATTCTTTAAAAGGTCAATTAATCGCCATTTGATGGAGAACCCTTTTTAATTATACTTTTGACAATTTTATATGTTTTATTTGAAAATATATAATCCTTCTTTAGAATCTGGACCTCAAAATTTACTTTGTGTAAATTTTTGTTATTTTTCTGATAAAGATCATTTTTAGTGAAAATGTTGCATTTTAATTCAAATCCTCCTTTTAATATGATTTATTTATATTGATATATTATATTTTTAATTGATACTAATGTGTATTTATAATATATTTTTACCATTTAATCCAATTGTGGTCATTGGAATTAATTTCACATTGAAATTGGACTTAAACTAGTGTCAGTCTTTTAATAGATATTATTTCCTAAAAACACGCTATTTGTTTTGACAGTGGGAATGAATTATTAAATTAATTAATGAAATGTATATATTTTTAATTTTTTAAAATAGACATCATTTTTGAATTTGGAATATCAAATATAGCATAGGGTGAATTTTTTGTATTTTTCCGAAAAACATCAATTTTTGATGAATAGTGAAACCACTAAGTGGTAGTTAAAGAAACTGATTTTTCTTTTAAATGAAACATTACCACTTCTGTGATTTGATTTTAAAAAATCAAAAATACATGGTTTTCATTAGTAAGTGAAATGTGTTTCAATGAGATTAAATTAATTTTTTTGGTGAATAGTAACTTTTAAGTTTTATTAATCGCGATTAGAGGTAATTAGTGTAATTTAAGGTACAGATAATGTTATAATAATATGAAATGACCTTTACACATGTCCTACCCTTATTGGATGAGTCATGGCCGGAAAAGAATATCCAAGGGTCATCTTGGGGACCCCATGGAGCCACTTTGATTGGAAAATGACAATAATAACTTTTTATTTAAAGTTAAAATTAAAATGTCACAAACATGTATTGTTTTACTATAAAACATTACCTGGGGTTATACAAGTCATATTTTTTACTATAAATATTTATTAGAAAGATACAAATATTTCCTACATCATGAATTTTTTTTTATAATTTTTAGACATTTATTTAATTATTTTATTTATGACACTATGATGATGTAGTGATTACCTCATAAATGAACGATTTAAATAAAATGAGAATATAGGGTGAAATATAAGTCTTATACATGTCACAAACCTATTTGATGGGTGTATTTAGAAACAGTATCACCTTAGACTCTAAATATATCCTTTTGGGACCTTTAAAATCCAAAAATAATTTTTTAATAAACTAATATTTTTTAACTTTCCAAGAGTTCCCGTCCTATTCTCTTATAAAATTCCCCCACCTCTACCACCTTATCTAATCCTCTCAAGCATTTGGCTTGGCCAAAACCTTCCCATTTCATCTCTCCACATGTCTCTCTTCATCATTGAAGCCTCACCATTGGAAGAATGCTCTTCAAAAAACCCTTTTGGTTGAAACCAAGAGGAGTTACCCAATTTAAAGGTAATGTCTTCACCTATGTTCTTTTGTTTTGTTTTTCCTCTCCACACCCCTGAACTCTTTTTATTCCTTTATTTTAAAACAAAACCAGTATCTTCAATAAACTAGGATGATCTTATGTGATGTATTCTAGCTACAATTACACACACCTCCGTCTAATGGTTAAAGAACATACCGTTTCTGTGGATGGTGAATTACTGCCTCACGAAACGATGATTGTTCAATATTCTCTTAACACATTTCATGGTGGCCATTATGATGTCACTAAATTTTATATATGTAATCAATGTTATTTATGTTTTCCATATGCTTCTGTATTTTAAATATATAACATAACTTTATGCTTTTCATGTTGTGAAAATGGGATAATTTCATACGAGAAGGTGTGGACTCCCACCCCCTCAAGTGTTGTGACTCGTTCATACAATACATGGAATTTATGTAGAATGAAATTAATGAACTTATGTGACATATAAAACATATATATTATACTGTAATTAATATATATATATATATATCTAGATTATTATTAATTCCATTAATATGTCAATGAAATGAAAGTAGCGTTCTTGCGTACGTACGACCTACCGTCTCCATGAATGGTTCATTTCATGTCTTTTTATCTCCAAATGTTATGGAATAGTATAAAATTAATATGTACTGGATATATATGATATTTAAATCATTAATACTACTCTCGAGATGATTTATTTATTACTACATGGACACTCATTTTCAAACAAGTTCATTTTTTACTCATGTACCAAACATTGAAAAAATGTCTCATATGAACTCACATTATTAACCGATTATTATATCATTATAGTATATCATATGAACTGAATAATATTCATTAAAGGAGGAACTTAAGAAAATATAAATTGACCGATGTTTATTATTCAGGAATATAATGAAACGAACAAGACAAGTCAGACGTGAGGTAAGGGATCCTACCTCTCTCTTTATTTTTAAGTACTCTTTTTATGTAACTTACTTTAAGCTCATATTTATTATGTTGGGGGATGTTATTTTATATTCCTCTTTCTGTAAATTTTATGTTAATATTATGAGAGACACTAATTTATCTCATCAATCCATTTTTCGATGTTTTATGTGGCGTCGTTGGGCTACCAAATATTCATAAGGGGATTTTCATCTCACTTTTTATTCCATTGAGATTCATGCTACATTGGCCACTATTTCATTTTGTGTGCTGTATTTACCACCCATTATTTTACTGTTTGTATAATATACTCTCATTTATTGGTATTTACATATTTATTGTATGACCCTTCTTTCATGGGGTGTACGTTTCGAAATATGCCCAAATCGGTAAGGGAACCTTTCACACCCCTCTTTTAAAAAGACATATTTTGTTATGTCTTTTAATTTACATATTTTTATGTTGGGATATGTTCTTATATGTCATTATTGATGTAAATTGTATGTCCATGTAATTATATACTATTTTCTATCTCATTAACTAATCTTAGAAATTTTATAGTGACGTCGTTAGGCTGTCAAATTCTACCAAGTGAACTTCTTAACCCAATTTCGATTTATTTGGGTTCAACTAGTAGTTATTGAATATGTCATCCTATGAATATGTGTGAATGACCTCTGGTTGTTTTAAACTTAATATCCACTTATATTGGGTGTATTTATATTTTTCACACATAATTATGTGATTTATTTTTCCTTGATTTAAGGATACCTTCTTTAAAAGGGATTTCATCTCATTTTACAATTCTATTGAGACATCAATGTTGTTATGCACCAATTCACCCTTATATGGTGTATATACTGTCCTTTGGAATATTATATCATGAATCCCTTTATTCTCATGATATTATAAAGTTCTGATTGAATGTTATTCCTCAATTATTTTTTTCAAGTGTCTCTCATTTTGTTAAAAACTCTTTAACTAAAATACCGTTTAAAATGTTTTAATGATTTATTCTTATAAATATTCACATTAATATCCATGTTTTCAAAAATGTTTTTAAGGATTTATTTATATTGATATTAATGGTTTAAAATTTTAAAATATTCAAAGTGGAATGAGACACTTTGCTTCAAAAATCTCTTTATTAAATGATTTAAATGGTTTTGAAAATGGTTTTTAGAATGGATTCATTATTTCAATATCTTCAAATGTTATATTTTTATTACAATGTGGTAATGTTATCTTTCATATATTCTTATGTCATGTGCTATGATTATGTTATGGTTATTGGGAATTTTCTATGAAGACGGGTGGTTCCGTGATAAACTAAGGGAGGGTGATCCCGATATAGCACTCCAATGCATTGGGTATTGTGAAGGGGTTAAATACTAAGGTTTCTCCGAAGAGATATAGTGAATATACCTTGATGGGTATTCCAAACATAACCATGAGGGTTACTTCCTATGTAATAATGTTATTAATGCCTCAAATTACCTTTATTTCTTATTGATTTCTATGAGTTATTCATAAATATTATGATTTCATAAGGTATGTTAAATTGATTATGTTTTATGAGTAATGTATGATTTCATTGATTCTTATGTATACATGGACTAATGTTTTCTTTCTGTATTGTTATTACCCTTACAGAGCTTTTTATTCCCATCCAATGTTTTTTTAAATGTTTTTCACAGGGAAAAAAGGTGAATAGGGTCAAGGATGGGATCAAGGAAATGTTAGGTTGTCTAAAACAAGGAACTAAACATGACACTTTTTTCAAGAGTTTTTATTTTTGTGAAAAAAATGGAAGTTAAGGAGATGAGTCTACTTTGTAATCTTCAATATGTAATAGTAATGTCCTAATTATCTAAAAATATAAACCTGAAAAGATCCTCAATGTGAATTATTCATTTAATTCAATAATAAGTAATGTTTAAGGCTAGGTCATTATAGTTGGTATCAGAGGATGGTTTAGATAAATTTAGAAGTTAGAGTGTTACGTGAAATGTTGTGTATATCCACAATGGTTATTATATTAGATAGAGTCATTGTTATTTTGGAAGGTTGGAATGAGTTTGAGATAACTTGGATAAGTATATATTAGTGGTTATATTCCTCTTTAGTACATAATGATTTTATTTATATATTCACACTGACATTTCTAGTTTTAGTAAATGGATGGATCTAGCAGGCACCAAAGTGGCAATAGGTTTGAAGGAAACTTTGGTGGTTCTCTGATTAAGACACTGGATGAAATGTGGGATTTAATGAGAAATCTTGTGGTTATTCTAAACAAACTATCAGGACTCATGCTCACCCACTTGAACCTTGGTGAGTTCTCTAATTTATCATGTATGAGATAACCAACTCGACATGGATGTTTAGGTAATAATTATAAAGGTAACCATTACGGTTTATATGATCTTTACTTTTGAGGAAATTATGGGTTACTATACATTATTATGGAATATGAACGACATGAGATAAACTTGAGGTTAAATTATGTTATGGTTATTTTTGAAGATTTTATCTCATTTTGGGGAATGTTTTAAGAATTATATAGTTTTAGAAAAAGGACAAAACGCAGACCGTTTGACAACCCTTCGTGTCGGACAAATATGCGGAAATCGAACCCACAACCAAAGTGCGACTGGTATTTATCACCTACCACTGAGCTACATGAAGTCTCTGGATAGTTTGACTAATTTTTTTTAAGTAGATGATTTTATGAATCAAGAGTAAGTTTATTTTGGGTTATCTATGGAAATTATTAACCTATCATGGAGGATATGTGATTAGGATAATTACTTTTCTGTGTGAGACTTTAAGAGAAACTGATGTTATTTGGAGATAAATGTTAATTTGTACCTTGGGAGACTATGTGATAAATCCTTTAAATATTTGGGTTTCAATATTAGTTGGGTTTAAATTGAAGAATTTTATGGACAAATTGATTATTTAATGGTCTTCATTGAACTTTGGGTTTTTTTTTTGAAAATTTTTGGAGATTAGGAGTAGTTTTTCTTTTTTTTTAAATATCTTTTTTTGGGTATTATCTGATCTCGTACTAAACTTTTTGGTTTGGTTTTAGTTGATATCTAAAGACATGAGAAATATGTAGTTCTCTTTTGTGGATTATTTTATTCTCACGAAGTTTATTACATTACTCTTAATGCGAAAAAGTCTTCCTAAATAGTTGTCTTTTGGAGAAAATATGAGTTTGATTAAGGAATCTAGTAAAATTTGAAACTATACGTGACAAGTAAGTATGTTTCATTATGATTTAGTTAAGATAAAAAATAAATTCCTCAATTAAGAGTAACTTAAAACAAAAATGTTGTATTTCAACATTTCCTAATGGGGAATCGAATATTGTTTAACCCATCACAAGATTGTGATTTTCTTGTGGATAACATTCTCCTATACATGTCTACTATCACTCTCCATCAGAACATGACCCTTTGTTTTAACCTCCATATCCATATTTTTATACATGGAATTATAGTATGGGTTAACTCGGGTGACCTTTTTACTTCTCTCCCTTTCTTTTCATGTGTTAGTTTAACTGACTCTTGTTCTGATGTGGGACTTTCAATGAAGTTTCCAAGCCCAATTTCAAAATTGCGAGGATGCAATTCCCAAAAGGGGGGAAGGATGTAACATCCCAGGTAAATAAATAATATTACATTCTAATGTTTGTCAATATTTTTTAATAAAATGTCAATACTACTTTAAATGGAATGCTATGCTCGATGGCGTACCCAATATGCAACAAAGAGTTTCATTGAAATCTTACGTTGAAAAATAATAATTTAATAATATTATAATAGTTAACACCTAGATGTTGTAATGGAGGGAATGGAAAGAAATAACAAAAAAATGATTACATATGTTTGTTAAATATTTTTACATTTATCCAATAAATGTTAGAGGCTTAAAATGAAAATGAATCCAATTTTAAGCATAAATCATATAATATTATTTAAAATGTTGATTATCCACCTTTTGATGGATAAGACTTTTTAAATATACTTTTGACAATTTTATATGTCGTATTTGAAAAAAAAAATCCTTCTTACGAATCTGGCCATCAAAATTTACTTTGTGTAAATTTTGGTTATTTTTCCGATAAAGATCATTATTATTGAAAATGTTGCATTTTAATTCAAAACCTCCTATTAATGTGATATATTTATATGGATATATTATCTTTTTAATTGATATTACAGTGTATTTTTAATATATATTTACCATTTAATCCAATGGTGGTCATGGGAATTAATTTCACATTGAAATTGGACTTAAACTAGTGTCAATCTTTTAATAGATATTATTTCTTAAAAACACGCTATTTGTTTTGACAGCGGGAATGAATTATTAAATTAATTAATGAAACTTATATATTTTTTATTTTTCAAACTATTCATCATTTTTTAATTCGGGATATCAAATATAGCTTAGGGTGAATTTTTGGTATTTTTCCGAAAAACATCAATTTTTGATGAATAGTGAAATCACTAAGTGGTAGATAAAGAAACTAATTTTTCGTTTAAATGAAACATTACCACTTCTGTGATTTTATTTTCAAAAAATTTACATACATGGTTTTCATTAGGATTTATAATTTGGTTCAATGATATTAAAGTAATTTTTTGATGAATGGTAACTTTTACGTTTAAATAATTGCGATTAGAGGTAATTAGTGTAATTTAAGGTAAAGATAATGTTATAATAATATGAAATGACCATGAAACAAGTCCTACCCTTATTGTATGAGTCATGGCCGGCCACAAAAATCTATGAGTCAACATGGGGACCCCATGGAGCCAGTTTGGTTGTAAAAATGACATTAATAACTTTTTATTTAAAGTTAAAATTAAAATGTCACAAACATGTATTTTTTTACTAAAACAATTTTTACATGGGGTTATACAAGTCATATTTTTTACAATAAATATTATTTATAAAGATAAAAATATTTCCTACATCCTGATATATTTTTTATAATTTTTAGACATTAAATAAATTATTTTATTTATGACACCGAGATGATGCAGTGATTACCTCACAAATGAACGATTTAAATAAAATGAGAAGATAGGGTGTAATCTAAGTCTTACACTTGTCACAAACCAATTTTATGGGTTTATATATAAACCTTATCAACTTAGACTCTTAATATATCCTTTTGGGACCTTTTAAATCCGAAAAGAATTTTATAATAAAGTAATATTTTCTAACTTTCCAAGAGTTCCCCTCCTCTTCTATTATAAAAGGCCCCCACCTCTACCACCTTACCCACAACTCTCAAGCCTTTGGATCGACCAAAACCTACCCATTTCATCACTCCAAATACTTATCTTTATCATTGATGAATCACATTTGGAATAATTCTCTTCATAAAACTATTTTGGTTCAAACCAATAGGAGTTACCCGATTTAAAGGTAATGTCCTCACTTGTGTTCTTTTGTTTTATTTTTCTTCTCCATACCCCTAAACTCTTTTTATTCATTTATTTTGTAACAACACCAGTATCTTCAATATACTATAATTTTCTTATGTGATGTATTCAAGCTACACTTACACACACCTTCGTCTAATTGTTAATGAACATACTATTTCTGTGGATGGAGAATTACTACCTCACGAAACGATGATTGTTCAATCTTCTCTTAACACCATTCATGGTGGCCATTATGATTTCACTGTATATAATATATGATATATATGGTAATTATGTTTTCCATATGCTTCTTTATTTTATATTTAAATCATACCTTTATGTTTTTCATGTTGTGAAAATGCAATAATTTCATACGAGGAAGTGTGGACTAACGCCCCCTCAAGTGATGTGACTCGTTCATGCAATACATGGAATGTATAATGAATGAAATTAATGAACATATGTGACCTCTAAAACATATATATAATACTTTTATTATTATATATATATATATATTTCTAAATTATTTTTATTTCCATTAATATGTCAAAGAAATGAAAGTAGCGTCCATGCAAACATACGGCCTACCGTCTCCATAAACGGTGAATTTCATTTATTTTTATCTCCAAATGTTATGGAATAGTATAAAATGAATATTTACTGGATATATATGATATTTAAATCATTAATACTATTCTTGAGATTATTTACTTATAACTACATGGACAATCATTTTCAAACAAGTTCATTTTTGACTCATGTACCAAACATCGACAAAAACGCCTGATATGAACTCACATTATTAACCAATTAATATAACATTATAATATGTGATATGAAATGAATAATAATCTTTAAGGGAGTAAATTAATCAATTATAAATTTTCCAATGTTTATTATTCAGGAATATAAATAAATGAACAAGACAAGTCAGACTTGAGGCAAGGGATCCTACCTCTCTCTTTATTTTTAAGTACTCTTTTTATGTAACATAATTTAAGCTCATAATTATTATGTTGGGGGATGTTATTTGATATTCCAATTTCTGTAAATTTTATTTTAATATGATTATAGACCCTATTTTATCTCATCAATACATTTTTGGATATTTTATGTGGCGCTGTTAGGATACTGAATATTCATAAGGGGATTTTCATCTCACTTTTTATTCCCGTGAGATTCATGATACATTAGACACTATTTCATTTTGTGTGGTGTATTTACTGCCCATTATTTTACTATTTGTATAATATACTCTCATTTATGGGTATTTAAATTTTTATTGTATGACCCTTCTTTCATGGGGTGCACGTTTCGAAAGATTTCCAAATCGGTAAGGGAACCTTTCATACTCCTCTTTTAAAAAGACTTATTTTGTTATGTCTTTTAATTTATATATTTTAATGTTGGGATATGTTCTTATATATCCTTATTGATTTAAATTTTATTTCAAAGTGATGAGACACCATTTTCTCTCTCATTAACTATTGTTATGAATTTTAAGGTGACGTTGTTAGGGTGTCGAATTTTACCAAGGTAACTTCTTAACCCAATTTCCATTTATTTTGGTTCTACTTGTAGTTATTGAATATGTCATCCTATGAATATGTGTGAATGACCTCTGGATTTTTTACACTTAATATCGACTTATATTGGGTGTATTTATATTTTTCACAAATAATTATGCGATTTATTTTTCCTTAATTTAAGGATTCCTTCTTTATAAGGGATTTCATCTCATTTTACAATTCTATTGAGACATCATTGTTGTTATGCACCAATTCACCCTTATATGGTTTATATACTGTACTTTGGAATATTATATAATGAATCCCTTTATTCTCATGATACTATAAAGTTCTGATTAAATGTTATTCCTCAATTATTGTATTCAAGTGTCTCTCATTTTGTTAAAAACCCTTTAACTAAAATACCGTTTTAAATGTTTTAATGATTTATTCTTATAAATATTTCACATTAATATCCATGTTTTCAAAAATGTTTTTAGGTATTTATTTATACGGATATTAATGGTTTAAAATATAAAAATCTTCAATGTGGAATGAGACACTTTGATTCAAAAATCTCATTATTAAATGATTTAAATGGTTTTGAAAATGGTGATTAGAATGGATTCATTATTTAAATATCAGAAAACGTAATATTGTTATTGAAATGTGGGAATGTTATATTTCCTTTATGATTATGTTATGTTCTATTATTATGTTATGGTTCTTGGGCATTGTTTATAAATACGGGTGGTTCCGTGATAAACTAAGGGCGGGTGAGCCCGATATAGCTCTCCAATGCATTGGGTAACGCGAAGTGGTTAAACGCCAAGGTTTCTCCGAAGAGATTTATGGAATAAACTGTGATGGGTATTCCAAATGTAACCATGAGGGTTACTCCATACGTAAGAATGTTATGAATTCCTCAAGTTATATTTATGTCTTACGATTTTAATGAGTTATTCAAAAATATTATGAATTCATGTGGTATGTTAAATTGCTTATGTATTATGAGTAATGTATTATTTCATTTATTCTTATGTATACATGGACTAATGTTTTCTTTTCGTATTGTTATAACCCTTACTGAGCTTTTTATGCTCATCCCATGTTTTTTTAAAATGTTTTTTACAGGAAGAAAAGTTGAATAGGGTCAATGATGGGATCAAGGAAATGTCAGGCTGTCTAAAACAAGGAACTAGACATGACTCTTTTGATCAAGAGTTTTTATTTATGTGATTAAAATGGAAGCTGAGTAGATATGTCTACTTTGTAATCATTGAGATGTAATAGTTATGTACTAATTCTCTAAAACTCTAAACCTGAAAAGATCCTCAATGTGAATTATTAATTTAATTAAATAATAAGTAATGTTTATGGTCGGGTCCTTATATAGATGCTCTTCCTAACGGCAAACTTCCTGATGCTACCACACTCTTCCCACCCGTAATAACCTAGGACTCACAACCACATATGTCGCCTGCACACACCTTGGCCTCACAACCACATATCTGGACCACACACACCAGGGCCTCACAACCACATATCCCACCCACACTCACAAGGGCCTCACAACCACATATCCCGCCGACACACACCTGGGCCTCATCCCGATGATTCTTGGTAAAAAGTAAACCTTCCCAAAGAGTATTGTGCTAAAAACACCACAACAAAAAACATACATGAAGATTCTTAGGTGTAAGGTCACCTCAAGACATCACAACCTATGGAAGAAGGATCATAAAGGAACTAGTAACTAGGGGGAAAACACCATCTCCCATGAAATGGGAGTGTTCACCACTAAGTGCTCAATGAGGGTGGGCTGAGACAAAAAATGATTCAGATATGTATATGTATACCAAACACACAGCCCAACCTATGGCTTCTAAACAGAGAAACTGAGCATGTTCCTCGACACTACTATGTGGAATCATGCATACAAAAAACAACCCCAACCCCATTTAGGTTTTCTTGTTTCAATAGAATTTGAATATTAGTTCTTTAACTACTGGGAAATTATCCACAACCAACCAAATCAATTTTTCGAAAATCATATCCCTTCCATCCTCAAATCATGTTAGGAAAACACATGAAACACAAACTAGTACCTTCTTATTAACCAACCAACCCTATTTATTATTATTCTTGTTACATTACCATGACCCACCATTCAGTAACTCTTCCACTTTTATTTATTATTAACAACCCACAGTTCGTTCACAATCAACCCATCCATGCAACCCCGCTGCCAACTACCATAACCACAAACACACCGAAACTCGTACATCATCGTCCCTTGATACCATTTATCACATCCCCACTTCCCATCACCAACATAGCATTCACACCAACCCACAACAAAGACAACAGCTTCCCCGCTGCTCACCTGATCCACAACAACTCACAAAACACTCCCTTCACATAAATAATCCCTAATCAGCACCCACATGTTTATTATTTCAGTTTTTTTCAACCGAGGTGATCACAAAAGGGTTCCAGTTATTCATTTATCATCCAACATTACATGATTATCTAATTCCCACATTCAATGAAATTCCCATCCATAAATGGTCTAGGATGATAGGGTAGCATTTAATTGTGCACGCAAAGGCCCACAACGACCGTGATTTTCAGTAGGCATAATCCTATTCAATTCATAACATAATATCAAAGGATATAAAAAAAGATAACATAATAACATTCCTATCCCCGTTCATTATGCCAGTTATTATCTTTATTAAACCGGTTGAAATGTGTTTCACATAAACAAGAGGAAATCCACCCCGAATGATGTACAATTTAGAGAGACAATGGTAAAATCGCTACCTCCACAGGTTCTGATCACAACGCTCCCCCAGATCAACTTTAGAAGACGTTTTTCGGTGTCCGTCACTACTGTCAAATCCTTTAAAAACCACTTTGGGTGGAATCTGGGAAGGAAAGGATGAAGGGAAGACAAAAAATCCATTCTTAGAAGTTCCTCCATGTCGTTACGATCCTGTGCTGCTGACAGATCATAAATCGGAGCTCGGACGAAGAAGTTATGGAAGAAAAGATCCATCGTGTCTCTTGGGATAACTCTGTTCGAGGGAATGGGGAGGAGAGGGGTGATTTGAATAGGAGGAGAGGCCCCCTCCTTTTATAGCGAGAAAAACAAAAGTATATGGTGAGTACATTCTAGTAAGGGGCGTGTACTCGGACATTTCACATGGTCACCACGCGGCTTCCAACATAGCCTTACATGCGGAACATGGTCGTTGACTGGTCAACACACGGTTTGAGGGTAACACATACACGGGGAGGGACTACAGGCCATGTAGTATGGGCTACATGGCGTGTACTCATTTTTTTCACATGGAAAGGACATGGCTCTAACAAGGCACACGTCCATTGAGTGGTCCACCCACGGTTTGAAGGTAACACGTATGCAGGGAGGGACTACACGGCGTGTAGTATGGGATACATGGCGTGTACTAATTTATTTCACACGGCAAGGACATGGCTTTCAACATGGGGTACACCCGGCGAGGGGTTACAAAAAGTGTACTCAACCTACATGGCGTGTAGTAACAAAATTCTGAAAGTGTGGGAAAAGTTCATTTTACCCTCCAGAACACTTTGTGACCTTCTTTTTATGTAACTTCCTGCTCAGGTCTTCTGAAACAACGTTTCCCTTATGTGAATTCCTGCTCATGTCTTCTGACACAACAATTCCCATACCATCAGTGTAACAGGTCTTGATGTCATAGTCTTGGAGAAAATCGACCCATCTCTGCTGCTGTAAGTTCAGGTCACACTAGGAGAATATGTAATGTAATCTCTTGTGAACTGAGAAGACAAAAAACCACTCCCCAAAGAGGTAATTTCACCATAATTTCAGTGTGAACACTACTGCTGCGAGATTTAGGTCATGGGTGGCATAGTTACGCTCATGAGGGTGAAATTTCCTAGACACATAATAGATCACACCCATCTTCTGCATCAGTACGCAGCCCAAACCAAGCCCAGAAGCATCACAAAACACCTCGTACAACAACCCTTCCTCTAGAAACCTGAGTATGGGAGCACTGGCCAACTTCTCCTTCATGTAGTCAAAATATTTATGTCATTTCTCGCTCCATAGGAAGACCTGGTTCTTCCTAGTAAAAGACGTCAATGGAGTAGCAACTCTAGAGAATTCTGAAACGAACCTCCTATAATAACCTTCCAACCCCAGGAAACTACGAACATCTGCCTCGCTCTTGGGTGCCTCCCAAGAAACAACTGCCTCCTCCTTTGACGGGTCCACTGACACTCCTTGCTGAGACACTATGTGCCCAAGGAAGTTTACTTCTTATGTCAAGAACTTACAGTTCGACAAATTCCCATAAATCTGGTGGTGTCGAAGGACTTCCAAGACTTCCATGAGATGCTCAATGTTCTCCTCCTCCGATCATGAGTAGATCAGGATTTCATCGATAAACACAATGACGAACCGGTCTAATAAGTCTTGTAAGACAAGGTTCATATGTCCCATGAACATAGATGGTTCATTTCTAACTCCAAACGGCCTCACTACAAACTCGAAGTGCCCATACCTGCACCTAAATTCCGTCTACAGGATGTTAATGTCCATTACCCTCAGCTGATGATACCCAGATTATAACGACCCACACTTTACATACATTGTTAATACTTCAAAATTGAATCACACTTATTACAAAATATGACAAAACCACAAAGGACCGTATAGGTATAGTGTCTTTAGAAACTGGGAAACATAAACAACTGGTTCATAAATCTTCTACAGTGTCTCCCATTTATTTCATCATATCTAGGGTCCCTTTTAGCATATTCTACTTAATATCCATCTTCCTGGCCTGGGGAAAAGAAAACATAAAAGGGTGAGCTCAAATGCTCAGCAAGGGCAAATAAAGGAAATAAAAATCATATCATATCTTTTGGAAAATTAAAACCTGCAAAAGAGATCATAATATCTTAACATGGAATAAATCATAGAAGTGAAAATGAGATCCCCATAATCATAACATAAAACTTGAATCTTTGTGGCATGCACACATAATCATGGAAAATCATTTCTTGTTAGTCATGACTCATTGCCAAGACTATCTTAGTGGACAAAGTCCCTTTCTGAACCGAGTTCACTCCTCGTTTCAGTCCTGTATCACTGAACCGAAATAACCTTCCGTTCCAGCCATGTCTATCTCATGAGATATAAAATCATTACCCAATGCATTGGAGGGAGATATAGGTCCCACCCATCTTATAATGAATCCTTTCTTATGTGTGCCACATAATCATAAAACATACATCATCGCATAACACATATAACAAAAATGGGATTCTTGAAACATCATGACATCATAAATCAATTCATATATGATAAAGGAATTCATAAACATAATTCCATCACAACATAGTCAAACCAATGTAAAAATATGGATAGAAACAGAACCCTTTATTATCTTAGATGGAAAATAATTTTGATAAAACACTTGAATTGAATTCTTGAGGAAAATATCCTTTCTTCTTCAAAAACATTTTTCCTTTCATAACATGTCATACAACTTTAAAATAAAAGAAGTTGATTAAAAATAAACTTGAAAACTTGTAAAGGAAGATTCTTTGAAGTAATGTTTTAAAAATCCATTCATGCCGTATAAGTAAAAAAAACATTCTTCGTACTTTTGTCGGAAAAGTCAAAAAGTACCTCGTACGGAAAAACGACAAAAGATTCCTTTCATATTCTTTACTAAAAACTCACCTAAGGGTAAAATTTGGATTTAAACTATTTCAAGTGGATGGAAACAATATTACATATTGAGGGAACATGGATGTGGATGATAAAATACACCCCAGTAAATACTTACGAATAAACAATCTCAGATAAAAATGAGATTGTGATATTTCCCTTACCTTAGGTCCGATTTGCTTTGTTCGTGTCTGAAGCTCCTGTATAATGGTTTAAATTATGTTATTGACTTATTCCAGAATCATACATATTTATATGAGATCATATATGGTCATATTATTAGCTTCTTGTTAGTAATATTTCATTGTTACTTGTTACTCGGGTCATTATAACTTTTTGTTCTTATGCGTGTTTTGTCGAATAAATTCTTATTCTTATCTTTAGGTTATAGATAATTCATTTCCAGAATGGTATTAGTGTAGTATATACCATATTCATTCATTCAATTCATTTATATAATCATTATGAAATGTAGATCATGTAGAACGAGTCGCATCACATCGTGGAGACGGTATTCCGTACGTACGCACGAGTGATGATATCGTTCCTCTGATCGTGGAATTGTATTGGAGTATATATATATATTATTTCAATATCAATATTACTTAATAATAATCATATATAGTTACTGATTACACCATTATACCCATCCTTGTAAGGTGATGGTGGAAAATAGATTACACCACGGCGTGGAGACGGTATTCCGTACGTACGCACGCGCGGTGATTTCATTTTTCCGTAGGATGGATAGAAGGTGAATTAGGGTTGTTTCATATTTATAATAACATATCAGTATGTAAGTAATACTTATGTTATTACTTTATCATGAAACAACTAAAGAAGAAGAAGTTTAAGAAGAAAGAAATTGAAAAGATCGGTAATGGATATTACCTCTTCTTTGGAACGCCTTTTTGAATCCTCCACTTAAGGAACTAAGATTGGTCTTTGGAGAAGACCAGGACCTCTAGGATTATTCTAGGGAAGTGGAGAAGGGAAAATGGCAGGGGTTGGCCGAGCTTGAGTGCTCAAATTGGTGTGAGGAGGAGGGGGAGGAGGAGCCCTTTTATAAGGGAGGAGAGGGGCACCTTAGGAATATCTCAAAATATTATTTTATATTAAAGTCAAAATCGGTATATAATGGTTCCAAAGGGTCTTATTTCGAAGCTAAAGTGGGGATGGGTCTAAATACTATCAACCAATAGGATTTAGACAAGTTTAGGGTATTATTTTAACCTTATCAATTAGATTTAACTCTAAGTTAATTAATTTAACTTTTACCGTGTCTTATTGTTTTCTTTCTCTATATGGTTAATACACTTACTATAACATGCCAAACGAACCCCAAATTGTTTATTGTTAATATATATATCCTTATCTAAGTCATTTGGCCGAATCATAGATTTTTAGGAATAAAATAATAATTATTAATATAATATTTGATTTAAAAACTATTTTGTGTCAATTTTGACACTATTTGATATATGATTTTTGTGAAAGTCATAACAGAATTATATGTTCGAACCAAGTTAATTAAATCAATACTAATATATCATAGTAACCTAGAAAATTAGTGGAATTCATAAAAAGTCTCAAATTACATTTATTTTGGTATTTATATTATCAATTTTGTCAATATTTCATTAATAAGATAATTACTGCATCATCTTTGTGTCATAAATAAATTAACTTATTTGATGTCTAAAAATTACAAATAAAATACCATCATGTAGGAAATCGTTTTAGCTTTCTAATGAATATTTACAATCGAATTTATCTTATGTATAACCCTATATTAAAAATTATTTACTTATTAAACATTGATTTTAACTATTTTAACCCTTCTTTAAATAAATTAATAATAAATGTCCTAATCTAATCCAAGTGGGCCTAAATGGTCATATTTTATTCTTAAGTTTGTTTTTGGTCGAATTACACTTGTCCAATAGAATTAGGACATGTGTTAGGGTAATATTAATATCATATTTACCCTTAGTTACCCTATTTACTATTAACCGCGGTAAAAATAGTAAAAAGTTACTATTCACCAAAAAATTATTTTCATCTCATTGAACCAAATTTTAGTCCTTGATATTAACCGTGTCTCTCGGATTTTTGAAATTCCATTCACAGAAGCAGTAAAATTAAGTTTTATGCAAAATTCAGTTTTTTAACCTACCACTTAGTGGTTTCACTATTCATCAAAAATTGAAAGTTTTCAGAAAAATACCAAAATTTCACCCTAGGATAATTTCAATATTCTGAGTCCAAAAATGAAGTCCATTTTGAAAAATAAAATTTATAAAATTTCAAAAAGTGGTTATTACTATTCATAACGGCTAGTTTTAATAGCATATTGTTGTTTAGTGAAACTCGGTATTGCGTACGATGCAAGCTATCGAGGAAGGTCGCGATTGCGTGTAAAGCAAGCCAAGCAAGTGTTGTGTAGAAAAAGATTCCTTTGATGATTTATATAACATAAAAGTCTCGGGTGTTACATTCTACCCCCCTTAAAAAGAATTTCTCCCTCGAAATTCGTCACTTTGCAACAAACAAATGAGGATACTTCTCCCTCATCATATCCTCAAGCTCCCATGTAGCTTCTTCAAGTTGGTGGTTTCTCCATAAAACTTTCACCAAGCGAGTGGTCTTGTTTCGTAGGACTTTTTCGCTACGATCCAGAATCTCTATCGGCTGTTCTTCATAAGAAAGATCTTGCTCCAGCGGTACAACTTCTGAGCTGAGTACATGTGAAGGATCTGGTATGTACTTTCTCAGGAGAGATACATGGAACACATCGTGAACTTGAGAGAGATTCGGTGGAAGCGCCAATCGGTAAGCTACCTTCCCAACACGATCCAGTATTTCAAAAGGACCGATATATCTAGGGCTCAACTTCCCCTTCTTTCCAAATCTCATAACCCTCTTCCAGGGAGATATTCGTAAGAACACTTTATCACCCACTTCAAACTCTAGGTCTTTTCTTCGGTTGTTGGCATAACTTTTCTGTCGACTCTGAGCTGCTCTTATGTGTTGTTGAATAGATCTGACCTTTTCTGCCATTTCATCAACGAGATCAGGTCCTAATAGCTTTCTTTCCCCAACTTCATCCCAGCAAGTTGGAGTCCTGCATTTCTTTCCATAGAGAGCTTCATAAGGAGCCATCTGAATACTGGAGTGAAAGCTATTATTATAAGAAAATTCCACCAAAGGTAGGTGTTGATCCCAACCTCCTTTGAAATCCATAGAGAAAGCTCTCAACATATCTTCTAGGGTTTGAATTGTTCTCTCAGACTGACCGTCTGTCTGGGGATGATAAGCAGTGATGAAACTCAACTCTGTATCCAGAGTATGCTGAAGACTTCGCCAGAACTTCGAGGTAAATCTCGGATCTCGATCAGATATAATAGAAAGTGGTACTCCATGCAATCTTACCACTTCCTTTACATATATCCTGGCAAGCTGATCTAGAGAGAAATCCTCTCTAATAGCAATGAAGTGTGCAGACTTTGTAAGATGATCAACTATGACCCAGATAGCATTATTGCCTTTGGATGTTTTAGGAAGTCCTGTGACAAAGTCCATAGTGATGTTTTCCCATTTCCATTCGGGTATGGGTAATGGTTGTAACATCCCCTTAGACTTCTGTCTCTCAGCTTTAACTTGTTGACAAACCAAGCATCGAGAGACATATTCAGCAACATCTCTTTTCATGCCATCCCACCAGAAGTACTCTTTCAGGTCCCTATACATCTTCGTGCTTCCAGGATGAATAGAGAATGAAGAACTATGAGCCTCATCCAGCAGCTCTTTCTTTAATTCGGGGATGGGAGGAACACAAACCCGATTCCTGAACTTTATTATCCCATCACAATCAAGGTTGAATTCAGGAACATTTCTCACCTTCTTTTGTAACTCGACATCTTCTTTCTGTGCCTCTTTAATCTTCACATGTATAGATGGTTGAACATTCATTTGAGAAAGATAAGATTCTTCCCCTTCCATTATAATTCCAAGATCCATCCTTTGTAAATCCATAAATATTGGATCTTTTGTGATCCTCATCATGGATAAACTAGCATGGTCTTGTCGACTTAATGCATCTGCCACCTTGTTTTCTTTCCCAGGGTGGTAATGGATTGAGCAGTCATAATCCTTAATCAGATCCAACCATCTTCTTTGGCGCATATTCAGCTCCTTTTGTGTGAAAATATACTTTAAACTTTTATGATCAGTATAAATATCACACCTTTCACCATAAAGGTAATGCCTCTAAATCTTTAATGCAAAGATTACCGCAGCCAACTCCAAATCATGTGTTGGGTAATTTTGCTCATGGATTTTCAACTGTCGTGTGGCATAAGCTATCACCATATCATTTTGCATAAGAACACACCCCAATCCCTTCTTGGATGCATCACTGTAGATCACAAACCTTTCTCCACTACAAGGCAGTGTGAGCACAGGTGCACTGGATAACCTTCTTTTCAACTCCTTGAAATTCTCCTCACATTCCTCTGTCCAGACAAACTTAACTCCTTTCCGAGTCAACTTGGTGAGTGGATTAGATAATCGTGAAAAATCTTTTACAAAACGTCGATAATAACCAGCCAAACCAAGAAAACATCGGATCTCAGTTACTGTTGTTGGTCTTGACCATCTTTCGATAACCTCTGTTTTTGCTGGATCCACAGATATCCCCTCTTTTGAGATTATATGACCCAAAAATGCAACTTTTTGAAGCCAAAATTAACACTTGGTAAATTTGGCATAAAGCTTCTCTTTTCTCAGGGTCTTCAATATAATTCTCAAGTGATCTTCATGCTCTTCCTTGCTCTTTGAATAGACAAGAATATCGTCTATAAAGACTACCACAAATTGATCAAGATAGTCTCTAAAGACTCTATTCATTAGATCCATGAAGATAGCAGGGGCATTAGTAAGACCAAATGGCATCACTATAAATTCATAGTGTCCATACCTTGTACGGAAAGCCGTCTTTGGTATATCCTCCCTTTTGACCCTTAATTGATGATACCCTGAACGAAGATCAATCTTGGAAAAGTATTGAGCTCCGCGTAGTTGGTCAAATAAGTCATCAATGCGTGGGAGAGGATATTTGTTTTTGATAGTGATCTTGTTAAGTTCTCTATAATCATTGCAGAGTCTCATTGATCCATCTTTCTTCTTAACAAATAGAACAGGTGCTCCCCAAGGTGACGCACTAGGGCGTATGAATCCCTTATCAAGATTCTCTTGGAGTTGCTTCTTCAATTCCTGCAACTCAATTGGGGCCATTCTATAAGGTGTCTTTGAAATAGGCAAGGCACCCGGTACGAGTTCTATTGAAAACTCAACTTCACGATTTGGTGGAAGACCCGGTAATTCCTCCGGAAATACATCATCAAACTCCCGTACAATGGGCATATTCTTAATCGTGAGTTTCTCAACAACTATTTGAGATAAATAACCTTCATTTAGTGGAATCAATACCCATAAGATGGAAGAAATTTCCACTGGAAGGTTATGTTCATCCTTGCATTGATAGACGATCGTAGGTTGATCTGGAATATGAAATGTGACTTCCCTTCTTTGGCAATTGATATGAGCTCCATGTAGAGAAAGCCAATCCATGCCAAGAATCACATCAAATTCCACTAAAGGAAGGATCACAAGATTTGCAGGAAGCACTTTCCCACAAACTTCGATCGGAGAAGAATTATAAACTTCTGATGCGATTGATGTGCCATTAGGTGTTGTCACAGCTAACTCAACATCTAATTGTTTAGGTAATACGGTGATACCCTTAGAAAATTTTTCAGAAATAAAAGAGTGGGTGGATCCAGAATCAAATAAAACATTTGCTACTTTAGAGTGGATGGTAAGTGTACCTTTCACCACATCGTTATCGTTCTCCACATCGCTGATAGAAATTGCATGTGACTTTCCTTTTTCTTTAGCCTTAAGAGTTTGTTGACGTCGACCATCATCATCAACCCTTGGATTTGGGCATTGATTGGCATAATGCCCCATCTCCTTGCACTTGAAACATTGAAGTGTAGCAGGTTCATTCTGTGTATCCCTTCCTTTGTTTGCATCATTAGACATCTTCTTCCCATTATCACGGCATTCAAATGCCCGATGACCTTCCTTTCCACATTTAAAACATTTACTTGTCCCTTTAAGACAACTCCCTCCATGTTTCTTTCCACACTTTGAGCATAAGGGAAAGTTCATCTTCTTTTCTGTGTGCTCTTTAGATTTTTCTTTGAATTCCATCTTCCTCTTCTTATCAAACCCATGTGACTGATGGGTTACTCCAATCTCCATCTCGACTTTGAGAGCACATCGAACGATTTCCTCGTAGCTATTGAAGTCCCTTATGGCTAACGCCCTTCGAAGACTTGGTTTTAAGCCACTAAAGAATCGATCGATCTTACTCTCAGGTTGGATAATAATACCAGAAGCGTACCTTGCAAGTCTGGTAAAATTTGCTTCATAGGTACCAACAGATTCATCATCCCTTTGCTTCAGTTCAAGGAACTCTTTCTCCATCTTTGTTCGGAGAATACGAGGGAAGTACTTATTGAAAAATAAGTTCTTCAACTCGTCCCATTCCATAGACTCAATTTCATCCCTTTGCCTTGTATTCTTAACAAGATTCCACCATTGATCAGCATCTCCTTCCAAACGATACACTGCTAGGATGACTTTATCATGCTCAGATCATTGAAGAACTGAAAATATCTTTTCAGTAGTACTAATCCATTGTTCAGCAACTAATGGATCAGTAGACCCGCTGAAAGATGGTGGACGCTGCCTCATGAAGGATTCAACAGAATGTTGCTCCCTCCTTTGTTCGTTTGGAAATCCTGCATGATTCATAGCTTGAGAAAGTTGTGTGAGCATGGCTACAAGATTTTTCATTCCAGCTCCCATATCGTTTGGTTGCTCAGGGGGACAATCATTGCATTGCCCATCGCATTCCGCATTAACACGGTTCCTTCGGGTTCCAGCCATTGACTAAAACCAAGAAGAATAGTGTGAGCAACACTAATTATAATAGGAAACCACATAATTCAAGAATAAAATTTTCATGCTTATGGTCTTATCCTAGGTTATTCATGGCCATTTCTAAGATTGTGTTCTATGCTTAGACTTATCCTTAGGGTTCTTACTAAGGCTTTCACATCCTAGTTTCCAAAGGTTGACTATACCTTTCCTCTGATACCAACTATAACGACCCACACTTTACATACATTGTTAATACTTCAAAATTGAATCACACTTATTACAAAATATGACAAAACCACAAAGGACCGTATAGGTATAGTGTCTTTAGAAACTGGGAAACATAAACAACTGCTTCATAAATCTTCTACAGTGTCTCCCATTTATTTCATCATATCTAGGGTCCCTTTTAGCATATTATACTTAATATCCATCTTCCTGGCCTGGGGAAAAGAAAACATAAAAGGGTGAGCTCAAATGCTCAGCAAGGGCAAATAAAGGAAATAAAAATCATATCATATCTTTTTGAAAATTAAAACCTGCAAAAGAGATCATAATATCTTAACATGGAATAAATCATAGAAGTGAAAATGAGATCCCCATAATCATAACATAAAACTTGAATCTTTGTGGCATGCACACATAATCATGGAAAATCATTTCTTGTTAGTCATGACTCATTGCCAAGACTATCTTAGTGGACAAAGTCCCTTTCTGAACCGAGTTCACTCCTCGTTTCAGTCCTGTATCACTGAACCGAAAAAACCTTCCGTTCCAGCCATGTCTATCTCATGAGATATAAAATCATTACCCAATGCATTGGAGGTAGATATAGGTCCCACCCTTCTTATAATGAATCCTTTCTTATGTGTGCCACATAATCATAAAACATACATCATCGCATAACACATATAACAAAAATGGGATTCTTGAAACATCATGACATCATAAATCAATTCATATATGATAAAGGAATTCATAAACATAATTCCATCACAACATAGTCAAACCAATGTAAAAATATGGATAGAAACAGAACCCTTTATTATCTTAGATGGAAAATAATTTTGATAAAACACTTGAATTGAATTTTTGAGGAAAATATCCTTTCTTCTTCAAAAACATTTTTCCATTCATAACATGTCATACAACTTTAAAATAAAATAAGTTGATTAAAAATAAACTTGAAAACTTGTAAAGGAAGCTTCTTTGAAGTAATGTTTTAAAAATCCATTCATGCCGTATAAGTAAAAAAAACATTCTTCGTACTTTTGTCGGAAAAGTCAAAAAGTACCTCGTACGGAAAAACGACAAAAGATTCCTTTCATATTCTTTACTAAAAACTCACCTAAGGGTAAAATTTGGATTTAAACTATTTCAAGTGGATGGAAACAATATTACATATTGAGGGAACATGGATGTGGATGATAAAATACACCCCAGTAAATACTTACGAATAAACAATCTCGGATAAAAATTAGATTGTGATATTTCCCTTACCTTAGGTCCGATTTGCTTTGTTCGTGTCCGAAGCTCCTGTATAATGGTTTAAATTATGTTATTTACTTATTCCAGAATCATAAATATTTGTATGAGATCATATATGGTCATATTATTAGCTTCTTGTTAGTAATATTTCATTGTTACTTGTTACTCGGGTCTTTATAACTTTTTGTTCTTATGCGTGTTTTGTCGAATAAATTCTTATTCTTATCTTTAGGTTATAGATAATTCATTTCCAGAATGGTATTAGTGTAGTATATACCATATTCATTCATTCAATTCATTTATATAATCATTATGAAATGAAGATCATGTAGAACGAGTCGCATCACATCGTGGAGACGGTATTCCGTACGTACGCACGAGTGATGATATCGTTCCTATGATCGTGGAATTGTATTGGAGTATATATATATATTATTTCAATATCAATATTACTTAATAATAATCATATATAGTTACTGATTACACCATTATACCCATCCTTGTAAGGTGATGGTGGAAAATAGATTACACCACGGCGTGGAGACGGTATTTCGTACGTACGCACGCGCGATGATTTCATTTTTCCGTAGGATGGATAGAAGGTGAATTAGGGTTGTTTCATATTTATAATAACATATCAGTATGTAAGTAATACTGATGTTATTACTTTATCATGAAACAACTAAAGAAGAAGAAGTTGAAGAAGAAAGAAATTGAAAAGATCGGTAATGGATATTACCTCTTCTTTGGAACGCCTTTTTGAATCCTCCACTTAAGGAACTAAGATTGGTCTTTGGAGAAGACCAGGACCTCTAGGATTATTCTAGGGAAGTGGAGAAGGGAAAATGTCAGGGGTTGGCCGAGCTTGAGTGCTCAAATTGGTGTGAGGAGGAGGGGGAGGAGGTGCCCTTTTATAAGGGAGGAGAGGGGCACCTTAGGAATATCTCAAAATATTATTTTATATTAAAGTCAAAATCGGTTTATAATGGTTCCAAAGGGTCTTATTTCGAATCTAAAGTGGGGATGGGTCGAAATCCTATCAACCAATAGGATTTAGACAAGTTTAGGGTATTATTTTAACCTTATCAATTAGATTTAACTCTAAGTTAATTAATTTAACTTTTACCGTGTCTTTTTGTTTTCTTTCACTATATGGTTAATACACTTACTATAACATGCCAAACGAACCCCAAATTGTTTATTGTTAATATATATATCCTTATCTAAGTCAGTTGGCCGAACCTTAGATTTTTAGGAATAAAATAACAATTAATAATATAATATTTGATTTAAAAACTATTTTGTGTCAATTTTGACACTATTTGATATATGATTTTTTTGAAAGTCATAACAGAATTATATGTTCGAACCAAGTTAATTAAATCAATACTAATATATCATAGTAACCTAGAAAATTAGTGGAATTCATAAAAAGTCTCAAATTACATTTATTTTGGTATTTATATTATCAATTTTGTCAATATTTCATTAATAAGATAATTACTGCATCATCTTTGTGTCATAAATAAATTAAATTATTTGATTTCTAAAAATTACAAATAAAATACCATCATGTAGGAAATCGTTTTATCTTTCTAATGAATATTTAAAATCGAATTTATCTTATGTATAACCCTATATTAAAAATGATTTACTTATTAAACATTGATTTTAACTATTTTAACCCTTCTTTAAATAAATTAATAATAAATGTCCTAATCTAATCCAAGTGGGCCTAAATGGTCATATTTTATTCCTAAGTTTGTTTTTGGTCGAATTACACTTGTCCAATAGAATTAGGACATGTGTTAGGGTAATATTAATATCATATTTACCCTTAGTTACCCTATTTACTATTAACCGCGGTAAAAATAGTAAAAAGTTACTATTCACCAAAAAATTATTTTCATCTCATTGAACCACATTTTAGTCCTTGATATTAACCGTGTCTCTCGGATTTTTGAAATTCCATTCACAGAAGCGGTAAAATTAAGTTTTATGCAAAATTCAGTTTTTTAACCTACCACTTAGTGGTTTCACTATTCATCAAAAATTGAAAGTTTTCAGAAAAATACCAAAATTTCACCCTAGGATAATTTCGATATTCTGAGTCCAAAAATGAAGTACATTTTGAAAAATAAAATTTATAAAATTTCAAAAAGTGGTTATTACTATTCATAACGGCTAGTTTTAATAGCATATTGTTGTTTAGTGAAACTCGGTATTGCGTACGACGCAAGCTATCGAGGAAGGTCGCGATTGCGTGTAAAGCAAGCCAAGCAAGTGTTGTGTAGAAAAAGATTCCTTTGATGATTTATATAACATAAAAGGCTCGGGTGTTACACAGATCGTAGATCAATGTTAGAAAACCAACATGCTCCCCTTAGCTGGTAGAACAGATTATCTATCCTTGGAAGGGGTTAACAATTCTTAACTGTTACTGATTAAACTGTCGGTAGTCTATGCATAACCTGAGACCACCATCTTCCTTCTTCATGAACAAAACTGGAGCACCCCATGGCGACACGCTAGGTCGAAAAAACCCCTTCCCCATCAAATTGTCAATATGAATCTACAACTCTCGTAACTTTGATGGTGCCATCCGATAAGGAGCCATCAAAATCAGACAGGAACCTGGCAGTAAGTCTATCCTGAACTCAACATCACGTCGGGGGGGGGGGGTAGAGTCACAACCTCCTCGGGAAAAACATCAATGAAATCACCAAAAACTTTTTGGACATCCATAATCTATATATGAGCAGAAACCACTGATAACCCGCCTAACAAGTAAAGGTGAGGCTTCACATTCCGGCTTCCCAGCTGATAGCTCCTCCCGCAAACAAAAGATACACGGTGCCCATCCACATCAGAGAACAAAACCCTTCTTAATAAGCATTCGATAACAGAATTAACATAAAACAGCCATTCGAAGTCTAGGATGACATCATATGGCTGCATCTGTAGAAAAAGAAGGTCCCCACTAGATCGATGTGGTCCCAACGTCATCCCACATCACTGGAAAACACAAGATATGCTAGTCTGCCTCCAAATGGTTTACTCATCACCAGGGGTACGAGAATTACCTCTACATCTAGAATGAAATCATTGGCTAGAATAGGTGCACCAATGGAGGGTGAAGCTCTTAAATCGGAAAAATTAGAAATGAGAGGGCTGAACAAACAAATCGTATCTCGCAACACCTCTGGTCCTTCCAGAGCTGTCAACTCTATTGCGTGCAACTGTCCACGCCCAGCTCCTGTGCCTCTCTAATGTCGATCAAATCCTCGACCATGTCCTGGTTGAGGTCCCTGAGGAGCACCCTAAGGTCGGCCTCCTCCTGCAAAGTCTGCCATCGGAGGAGCAGGGTCCTGCTGTTGCTGGAAGGTCCTTGCTGGCAACTGGTGCTGCTAAGGCGGGCGCTGAACCTGCCAACCTCCACTGTACTAAGCTCGGGTCGGGCACCGACTCTGAATGTGTCAGAAACCACCAAAAGATAAACACTTCGGTTCGGGCTCCTGAAAAAGAGATGAGGACCCGGAGATCTGAAATGTAACTGCTGAGGCCTGCTCCTTACTGCCATGAATCTGGATGTTCCTATTGAAGGAGACCTGCTACTGACTATATAACGACCCATACATTACATATATTGATATTACATCATAATTTAAGCACACTTATTACAACATACAACAAAACCGAGAAAGGACCGTATAGGTATAGTGTCTTTAGAAACTGGGAAACATAAACAACTGGTTCATAAAGAATCTACTTTGCATCCCATTTATTTCATCATATCTAGAGTCCCTTTTTGGCATATTCTACTTAATAACCTTCTTCCTGACCTGGGGAAATAAAACATACAAAATGGTGAGCTCAAATGCTCAGTATGGGTAATCAAAAGAAATATCAATCTCATCATATTCATAAGAACATAACATTTTGGAAATCATAACCTGCAAAAGAGAGAATAATTTCATAACATGGGATAAATCATAGTAGTGAAATGAAATCCCAATAATCATAACATAAAACATGAAACAATGTGGCATACACACATAATCATAGAGAATCATTTCTTATTAGTCAAGACTCATTTCCAAGACTATCTTAGTGGACAAAGTCCATTTATGAACCGAGTCACCCCCGTTTCTGTCCTGTTTCACTGAACCGGAATAACCTACCATTCCAGCCATGTCTATCTCATGAGATATAAAATCTTTACCCAATACATTGGAGGGAGATATAGGTCCCACCCATCTCATAATGATACCATTCTTATGTGTGCCATAAAATCATAAATCATACATCATTTCATAACCCATGTAATAAAAATGTAATTCTTAAACAACATGACATCATAAAAAAATTCATATAAGATAAAGGAATTCATAAAAATAATTTCATCACAACATAATCAAATCAATTTAATAATAGGGATAAAAACAGAACCCTATATTATCTTAGAGGGAAAATAATTTTGATAAAACACTTGAACTCCATTCTTGAGGAAAATATCCTTTCTACTTCAAAAACCTTTTTTCCTTTCTTAACATGTCGTCCAATTTTAAACTAAAATTAGTTGATTAAAAATAAATTTGAAAACTTTTAAAGGAAGCTTCTTGGAAATAATGTTTTAAAAATCCATTCATGTCGTATATGTTTTTAAAAAAACTTCTTCGTACTTTTGTCGGAAAAGTCAAAAAGTACCTCGTACGAAAAACGACAAAAGATTACTTTCATATTATATACTATAAACTCACCGAATGGTAAAATAGGATTTAAAAAATTTTAGGTGGATGGAAATAATATTACATATTCAGGAAACATGGATGTGGATGATAAAATACACCCCAGTAAATACTAAAGTATAAACAATCTCGGATAAAAATGAGATTGTGGTATTTTCCCTTACCTTAGGTCTGATATGCTTTGTACGTGTCCAAACCTCCTGTATAATGATTTAAATAATGTTATTGAATTATTCCAGAATCATACGTATTTTTATGATATCATATTTGGTCATATTCTTAGCTTCTTAGTAGTAATATTTCATTGCTACTTGTTATTCGGGTGTTTATAACTTTTTGTTCTTATGCGTGTTTTGTCGAATAAATTCTTATTATTCTCTTTATGTTATAGATACCTAATTTCCAGAATGTTATTAGTGTAATATATATCATATTCATTCAATCAATTCATTTATATAATCATTATGAAATGAAGATCATGTAGAACGAGTCACATCACATCGTGGAGACGGTATTCCGTACGTACGCACGAGTGATGATATCATTCCTATGATCGTGGAATTGTATTGGAGTGTATGTATACTATTTCAGAATCAGTATCACTTTATAATAGTCATATATAGTCATTATTTACACCATTATACCCATACAAGTAAGGTGGTGGTGGAAAATAGATTACACCACGACGTGGAGGCGGTATTCCGTACGTACGCACACGCGGTGATTTCTTTTTCCGTAGGATGGATAGATAGTGAAATAGGTTTGTTTCATACTTATAATAACATATCAGTATATGATTGATACTAATGTTATTATTTCATAATGAAAAAACTAAAGAAGAAGAAGTGGAAGAAGAAATAATGATGAAAGAATCGGTAACAGACATTACCTCTTCTTTGAAGTGCTTATTTGAGACCTCCTTTTAGGGCACTAAAATGGGTCTTTGGAGAAGACCAAAACCTATAGGATGTTTCTAGAGAAGTGGAGAGAATAAATAGACAGGGGTTGGCCGAGCATGAATGCTAAATGTGGTGTGAGGAAGAGAGGGAGGAGGTGCCCTTTTATAAGGGAGGAGAGGGGCACCATTGGAATAACTAAAAATATTATTTTATTATAAAGTCAAGTTCGGTTTTAAATAGGTCAAAATTGATTTATCTAGAGGATAAGGTGGGGATGGGTCGAAATACATTCATACATTAGAATTTAGACAAGTTTAGGTTCCTAGGTTCAACTTATCATGTAGATTTAATATTAAGTTAAATAATTTTACTTGTACCGTGCCTTCTTGTGTTCTTATACTATAAGGTTAATAAACATACTATATCAAGCCAAACGGACCCCAAGTTGTTTATTATTAATATATATATCCTTAGCTAAGTCATTTGGCCGAACATTAGATTTTTAGGAATAAAATAACAATTAATAATATAATATTTGTTTTAAAAAGTATTTTATGTCCATTTTGACACCATTTAGTAATTGATTTTTGTGAAAATCATAACAGAATGATAAGTTCGAAAAAAGTTAATTAAATAAATACTACCATGTCATATTAACCTATAAAATTAGTGTAATTCATTAAAAGTCTCAAATTATATTTATTTGGGTTTTTATGACATCAATTATGTCAATATTTCATTAATAAGATAATTACTGCATCATCGTTGTGTCATAAATAAATTAAATTATTTAATGTCTAAAAATTACAAATAAAGTACCATTATTTAGGAAATCTTTTTATCTTTCTAATTAATATTTATAGTCTAATTTATCTTATGTATAACCCCATATTAAAAATGACTTACTTATTAAACTTTGATTTTAACTATTTTAACCCTTCTTTAAATAAATTAATAATAAATGTCCTAATATAATCCAAGTGGGCCTAAATGGTCATATTTTATTCCTAAGGTTGTGTCTGGTCGAATTACACTTGTCCAATAGAATTAGTACATGTGTTAGGGTAATAATAATATCATTTTTACCCTTAATTACCCTATTTACTTTTATCCGTGGTAAAAAAAGTAAAAAGTAACTATTCACCAAAAAATTATTTTCATCTCATTGAACCACATTTTACTTACTGACATCAACCGTGTCTCTCGGATTTTCAAAATTCCAATCACAGTAGCGGTAAAATTAAGTTTCATGAAAAATTCAGTTTTTTTAACTACCACTTAGTGGTTTCACTATTCATCAAAAATTGAATGTTTTCAAAAAAATACCAAAATTTCACCCTATGCTAATTTCGATATTACGAATCCAAAAATAAAGTCCATTTTGAAAAATAATATTTATAAAATTTCAAAAAGTGGTTATTACTATTCATAACAGCTAGTTTTAATAATATTTTAATAATATATCGTTGTTTAGTTAAACTCGGTATTGCGTACGACGCATGCTATTGAGGAAACTCGCGATTTCGTGTAAAGAAAGACAAGAAAGTGTTGTGTATAGAAAAAGATTCCTTTGATGATTTATATAACATAAAATTCTCGGGTGTTACATTCAACCCCCCTTAAAATGAATTTCTCCCTCGGAATTCGTCACTTTGTAACAAACAGATGAGGATACCTCTCCCTCGTCATTTCCTCAAGCTCCCATGTAGCTTCTTCTAATTGGTGGTTCCTCCATAAAACATTCACCAATCGTGTGGTCTTGTTTCGTATGACTTTTTCGCTACGATCTAGAATCTCTGTCGGTTGTTCTTCATAAGAAAGATCTTGCTCCAGCGGTACAACTTCTGAGATGAGTACATGTGAAGGATAAGGTATGTACATTCTCAGGAGAGATACATGGAACACATCATGAACTTGAGAGAGATTCGGTGGAAGCACCAATCGGTAAGATACCTTCCCAACACGATCCTGTATTTCAAAAGGACTGATATATCTAGGGCTCAACTTTCCATTCTTTCCTAATCTCATAACCCTCTTCCAGGGAGATATTCGTAAGAACACTTTATCACCCACTTCAAACTCTAGGTCTTTTCTTTGGTTGTCGGCATAACTTTTCTGTCGACTCTGATCTGCTCTTATGTGTTGTTGAATAGATCTGACCTTTTCTGCCATTTCATCAACGAGATCG